>CM062815.1:308233756-313232195 GCA_031772625.1 Pinus tabuliformis | reverse complement strand
TGCAACATCTCTGCCTATAGCAGCCCATCAGTGCAAACATCTCTGCCTATTTGTAAGTCTATGCCTCTCATCAGCAAGCTCCGACTTTGCCTCTATTATTTCATTTGGACCGTTGGGGGATGAGCTCACGGTACCTGGATGCCAAGCTCTCCACTCACCTCTGAGCTCATGAGCATCCATGCTTCCAGCAATAGGCTATGTTACATCAAGCCCTCGTCCTTTGATGGGTATATTATCATGTTAATTAAGAAATTAGGTTAAGAAATTTTCCAAAGGCCGCCTTACGCTGTTAATACTAGGTGGAGGCCATCTAAGGGGCAATGAAATTATGAAGAGTTAGCCTGGAAAAGCATAATAATTTTGTAATTATATTTAAATTTCATTAATAATAAGCACATAAAAACATAATACTTACAATATTTCAAGATTTTTAACCATAGATATTCATCCCCACTTTATCATGGATATTATTAATTTGTAAATAGACTTTGCTACAATACCATGGGCTAATATCACATGTCCACAAACCATCTCTCATTTCACCATCATATATATATATTATATATATATATATATATATATATATATATATTAAACATACCTAGATCCATTTTAACTCGGGATGTATGAAGTTCGGAAATGGATCAAATCTTTAGAGGTGCAAACCTTTTCTCAAGGCACTACACTAAAAAAAGAGGTTTGCACATTTTCTCAAACCACTCCACTCAAAAAAGAGGTTTGCACCTAGAGAGATTTGATCCCTCTAGACGCTTGATAAATCAAGATGGATATAGGTTAGTTATAAGAGAGATATTTAATTCTTTTACTACTAAATATGGAGTTGAGAGATGAGATATAAAAAATATTATTGATATTGTATGATGTGTAATTCATTTTATGTTGAGTTGACATGTAATATTTTAAAAATACATATATTAATAACAAACAAAAAAATAGTGTTAATCATAAATAAACCATTTTAATGTCCATATTAAATAGCATAATTTCATATCAACTATATATGGAGAAAAATAAAGTAATTTACACTAAAAAGGATTTGATATATAATATTTAAAAAATATTAATAACAAAAAAAAATTAATACCGTTTATAAGTCAAATATTTCAATATGCAAGTTGACTAAAATATTTTAGTGTATATCCTATGGAAACATGTTTTTTTACTTTTAAATATTAAGATGCATATATCAACATTTTAATAAGGATAATGTGAATCATAAATAAAACATTTCAATCTGAACTATGTATATGTTGTATTAAATTAGTGAATTAAAAAAAATTCTTATAATTAAAATATGTTATTAGTGTTTTGCTCAAAACCATCATATAATCATCTTAACCACAAATTTATCAAGATTAAAGAGAAATCAAATCTCTTTAGGTGCAAACCATTCCTCAAGTTTTGAGTGAAAAAGATATTTACATCTCAAGAAATTTGATCCCTCCAATTAAAAATAGAAAGAAATATTTCAAACTATTTTATGAGGTCAAGTATAAAAGATTTAAATATATAAAAAAAATTGAATATAAATGAGTAAGAATAAAGCTTTATGGATGATTAACATTTTAGTATTAGTTTGTATTCTTTACATAAAACCATTCATTACTAAAAAAACAACATGAAAAAATCAATTTGTGTATTTCTCAAATAAATAGAAATGTGTGTGTGGTAATTAAAAAAAAAACATTTTTTCACACTTTTAAAGACCATGGTCCTTAAAATAAAATCGGGTTTCATGAACATAAGAAGAGAATTGTCTCTAAGTTGATTCAAGGATTTCCCAAGTGCTTGCTTGCAACTCTATTTTTTCTTTGAAAAGCATATATGCTTATTTTTTTCTTGTTGTCCCTAAACATGAACAAAAAAATAGATGATTGAATGTTGATTACATATTCATGATGTTAATAGAAAATGGTTATAGGGTGAACTTCCTCGAGAGTAAGTCTCCTTTCATCCATTCAATGGTTACAACTAAATGTCCAAAATTTTGAATTAGGTAACTCCTTCCTAATGCATCACAATAACTAGGTGAAGAGTTGTAAGTTCATAGAAATTGTTTAATGTATGACAAAATTCTATCTTTGAAGGAGATCCCTGATCCCACTTCTAGTAAGATTATCCTATAGGGCTCTACCAAAGAAGCCGAGGGGATTTCTTTATTTATGAGTTCTTATGTTCCTTGTTGTGAGGAGATAAATTGAAATTTAGGGGGAAGCACACATTATGTTAAGGATTTGAGTGATACATTTAAGAGGAAGGTTTTCCACACCCTAAAAAAGTTGAATTTTTTGGCTAGCTAGATTCTCCAAGCCTAAATGAGAGCGAGGGCCTTGTACTTCCTTGTTTCATTATTTTGACATGATTGTCTGAAAGCTTATTCAATGGTGTACACTTTCTAAATAATATGAAGACTTGTTAATTATTCTCTCTCTTTCCAAACTTGTTTCAAATATGAACAAGAAATGATGAAATGAAAATTGGATTTTATATCAAGTTTTCAAAGACAACATCTACTAGGTACTTCAAATCTTTATTTCTATAAAATTCCATAAGTTAAGGCCCTATTATTAAGAATGAGGTTCTTGAAATATTTTAGATTTAACATAACATCTCAACTTAAAAATTGACTTCCACCACTAAATGGATGGGTTCTCATTTCCTTCTAATGCAAGAGCCTTAAAAAAAACTTTGGTACATAACACCCAAAGGGATTAAAAGAGATAAAATAAGGTTGTATTCCTCTTCACTAAGTTTCATAAAGCACTTTTTAAGGTATTAATATATGCCTCCAAACTATATCCATATTCCTCCTTGAGACCTAAATCCTCCAAGTGAGTCATTATTGGTGTTGACTGGTTACAAAGGGTCCCCTTCCTATATTATTTAGAGTGTGGTAGTCTATAAACCTAAGTTGTTGTATGAGGGAAGTTGGAATTTGTAGAAATATTTGATTCTAATTTATAGGTCAAATCCTACTTAAATATTTCCTCCCTTTCCAACATGCCATACCAATTAGTTTCAAATCTAGAAAAATATGAAGTGGTTTCTTTATGAATGGTATAGATAATAAATAATTTTGTGATGAGGGTCATTACCCAATTCTCATTCAGGTTTGGAGCTAGGTTTTTTTCCTTTATGACCTACACCCATAGCCTATCGCATTGCACATTGAAGTACCCTAGCACATTATAGTAGCCTCCAAAAATTTTTTTGCAACAAGTTCATTTGAGAACATGAGGATATTCTTGTCCCTGTCCTCCTTTAACATTTTTGCATTACAATTTTCCTCCAGGAGATTAGAACCCTTCCTTTCTTCTCTCTATCTAGAACAAATATAGGGTGGGTGCAATTATAATTGCGGTAAAATTTTATACAACTCCTAAAATTTCACATTTCAGGGATTCAGAAAAATCCCATTGACATAATCGTGCCAATTGTGGTGATTTGGTCTTATTTTTGTTGGATTTAGGTAATCTGGTCTTATTTTGTTGGTTGTGTCGATGATGGGGTGGGTGTACAAGTAATGGATATGACCATTATAGTGATGTGGACACCTTGATTTGAAGAATTAATGGGATAGACATAGACACTACTAGCATTGTTGATAGAACCTTTTTTGCACCTTTTTTCTAGACATACATAGACACTACTAGCATTGTCGCTAGAACATTTTTTGTGCTTTTTTTCTATCCTGATATATGATATTGTCACTATGGTTCAGCCACAATGGTTTTGGTTTTATATGCTGGTATTAATGCCACTATGGTTCGTCCAATGGTGTTAGATAGCTAATCCTCAGAGTTAAAGATTGGGTTAGTTTGAGTAGTTATTGGAGTCCAAGAAGACCCAGAAACTAATTCAACTATTTCTTGTATGTATTAATATGTACACATTGTACATCATTGATAGAGATCAAATTACATTTGATTCTGGTTTCCAGTTTGTGTGTTTTACAGTGGTATTAGAGCGGGTAGTTCATCCACCCTATTAATTGTGCCACTAGTTTTGTGGCCATCCAGAGCATTGGGTAGGAGATGTTGGGGGAGATTCTTAGTTGACCTATTGCGCCAGAACGAGCCTGTCTTTGACTCCTTGTTGTGTGTGTTGGTGACTGAATTATTCAAACAAAAGGAGAAAATGGGTATACTTCGTTGTTATTTTTAATGCTAAGTTTTGCGTTGTGTTAAAAGAATGTTTCTAAAATCTTATGGTTGTTGTGGAGTATTAAAGAAAACAACATGGTTGTGCCAATTTTTATTTAAAACAAAAGGAGAAAGGGATCTATATTTTCTTTTAGAGGAGTACTTCACATATTTAAAAATTTCAAAAAGATTTGTTTGAAGAATATTTTGGTTGCTTAGTATATGACTATGTGAGTTCATGTGTATGTCAAGTGAAGTTTAAATTATAAAAATTTTGAGTATAAAATCAAGGAAAGAAAAGGAATTGTGGTTAGAAGAGCTCATTTGGTATGTTAAATATCACAAGGTCACAATTTCAAATATTTGTGAAGAAAATTTTGGAAGATATTTTTCTAGAAGTTGTCACAAGAAGACGACATTTTGTTCGCAACAATCTAATAGATTTTTTGTTGAAATTATGTTGTAAACAAGTGCATTTTTGGTTGAATCTAACACCTGGTTAAATAATTGTAAATTAATTTATATTGGGTGCATTTTCGGTGGTAGCCGACACCTCCTTTTTCAAAATTGATTGCTAGAGAAAATGGACAAAATCAGTGATTCATTACAATTATTGAACAATTTAATCTCGTCTACTATTCATAATTGTATCCAAGTCATCAAGGACACACTCTTTGACATCCAAACATGTTTGAAAAATGCTAAAAACAAAATTGAATTCTTGGAGCTAGAGTCTCAATTTCAGCAAGATGAACTACATGAATTACAAAATAAATTATGAACCTGTTCTTGTTCAGAACAATAGTTTATTTGAGCCTAGTCATCAGAATTATCATAGTAATGAATTGATTTCAAATGAAAATTTGGGTGCAGCGGAAATTTATGTTTAGGCAAGTGTATGCGAGAGTCATTTGCATACAAATGTGAAGCCTGTCATTACCAAAACAATTATAAGACCGTGGGAAGAGATTACTCATAATAAACACAAAACTGGTTTGCGATATAATGTACTGGATGTATCTTTTCACATTCCATATTTTTCTAAACCTATACAATTCTGAAGTGCTCGATTTCCAAATGGTGTTGTTCAAAAACAAGTTGTTTATAGATGTTAACAGTTTAATAGAGTTGTACATGTGAAATATAAATGTTTGATCTTCACCCATATGAGAATTGTGGAAAGCGCAATCACCATACAAATAGATGTTCCAGAAAGAAGACTACTGCAAGAGAGTAGTTAAATTTTGGATGGGTAGCTTCTTGGATTGGACGAAAACAACCAAGAAGATTTACAAGTCATACCGAAGAATATGTTTGAGAGTGATGACCAACCTTGTAGTAATGAAGAATACTTCTCACCCTGTATCCAACAAGGGGGGAATTGTTGATGGTCTACTACAGGTTCGAGTTCGAGATGTCAAGTTTGTTTGAGATGTCAAGCAAGCTTGAGTTAGAGTTGAGTTGATTAAGTTATTGAAAAAGCACTTCCATACTTATATTTTTTTGAGTAACTAATATGATAGTTCTAGAGTTTTTCATCACCTTAAAACCACCTTTTTTGTTGTTCTGAGAACTTCTATGAAGGTTCTAGAGTTGGTGTTGGTTGAGACCTTGAGTTCTCCCATATTGGTTTTTGGTCATCCTTACAAACCATTTCTTGAGAGACATTCAACTCTTGGTTGAGATTCATTTTTTCAGTTTGATCTCTCATTCTTCGACTTTGCTACATCCCTTCAGATTAAGGGGAGAATTTTAGATAGCTAATCCTCAGGGTTAAAGATTGGGTAAGTTTGAGTAGTTATTAAAGTCCAAGAAGACCCAGAAACTAATTCAACTATTTCCTATATGTATTAATATGTACACATTGTACATCATTGGTAGAGATCAGTATACATTTGATTTTGGTTTCCAATTTGTGTGTTTTACAAATGGATCTTTGGGTTGGCTTCTATTAGATTTGTTATTGTTATCTAATAAAGTTTCCTTTACACACTAGAGTGTATCGTTGGGCATTGACCTGATATAGGGCCTGAATTTGTATATTGAAAAGATAAATTGTAGCATTGGGAGACTGCCTATGGACTTTTGGATGTAAAATGAAGTTAGAATGTGTGTGCTTCAGTTTTATCTTTCAGTTATTTGTGGAAAATAGATCTTCTATGTAAACAAACTTTATTAATATAAATTAGTTTGGTTTTTCTTGGTCGAAAAAAGGGCAAAGGAAACATTACATGTAGGACTGTTGTTCAAGAAAGAGATGCACATACATATTTATTTGTAGAAATATATGTACTTACATGGTGACTTGTTATAACGTAATATAGATAAAACTATTTTCTTATGACGTAACATCTTGAAAATCATCCTAGGATGACGTGATGTAACAACTATCATATTATCAATAATTTTGGCTACACCATGGAATTACGAATTATTCATGGTGAAGGGGAACACACTCCTAATCCTCATCATTACGATCACACTCATTCATCTACCTACGGAAGATGGTCCCACGACCATCACCCCTTTGTTGCAATCAAGTGCAATAGTGATGACATATTGATCGCCATAAGAGGAGGCGAAGTAGGAAACTTTGCAGTCTAGCGTGAAGAGACTGGAAGTCACATAATTGGATTCCCCTCCCATGATGGGCACCACCACACCCGTCTTCACCGGGCTCCTATATTTTGCCCCATATGTCTGTCCAAGCACACCGCTCACATTGGGACTGAGGGAGTAGATGATCAAGTGCAAAGAAAAAGCTCAAAATTCAAAGTTATTGGATTGGTGTGGAACTTGGATGATCGTGTAGTGCTCGTCATCCTGAATGTGGCGCAACTCATTTCGAGTGAAACGGTCTTTGTATGACTCCATAAATGAATTCTATTCACTTTCCCAAATAGGCGAATTTTCAAAAAAATGGACAACCTAGTCAGCAGTCCGTACTGCTAATATGGCACTGACTGGGCAGGTTATATGGTTGTTGAATTGGTCAACAGGCTCCTCGACGAATGATATCATTCCAAGTGGCACATTCTTATTGGTCAGATTTCTATGGTTTTGATTGGTTGAAGGAGTGGTCAACCAGCTGGAGGCCGCCACGTGGCAGCCTGGGAGGCCACCAAAAGTTTTGTTATAGTCTAAGCGGAGGCAGCGGGGGTCGAACCTGCCACGTCCCAATGCTAATCCAAAGTCTTCGCCAATACACCATACACCATGTCGCTTAACCTTATAGTTTGTGCATTCTATTTAATGAAAGGTTGTCATGTTGTTTGGGGGGAGGGTCATCCCATGGAGCCAACCCTTAGTTATATGTCATGCACGTGACCACCGCGTAGGAGGAGTGGGGGCCCGACCGGCGGGGGTAGGCCATTGGCCTTAACTTCAAGCACGTGGCCATAGTTTTCGGAACTTAAGCGTTAGCAGGCATTTTAATTGTTTGACAATTTCACCCAATTTTTGACGAAATTGTCACTCTGTTAGCGCACTTTGCAGGCCAAATTGTAGGATGATGCTGGATTTTGGGAAATTTATGGATTGATTAGCAAAAGATTGGTAAAGGTCATAATTTCTTCAATTTTTTACCAAATTAGGAGTAGAAAGAGGCTACATAGGAAGTTTTGTGAATTTTGGAGCCATTGGAATAGGTTTCAAAGCATTCTGAGCATTGTAAATTGATGTTTTCATATTTTTTAGCATAATAGAGAGTGCCAATCCATTGAAAGCTAGACCAAGGAGATGTAGCCCAGGAGGGGTGAACTCCTTCATCATGTGCTATTGTGATACTTTTTATGGTGATGTTTATGTTTGTCATTTTTTGTTGTTCAATCATTTGTTTATGTTAATTTGCACATAAAAATTACATAAAAACACTCAAAAACCCATGTTTAAACTTGAAAACAATCACATGAACCCTCAAGCATATTTAAGATAATCTGAAAAGGAATTTGAGCACAACAAAACTAATTTTCTTAATCAAATCAAGTTTGGTATCAGAGCTCTTGGTTTTATTTGTTCAAGAAGGATTTAACTGTTTTTGAAGTTTATGTCATGCTTACAAGGTTAAAACTCAAAAGGGGAGAAGGGAAACCAATTGAAAGCCCTGAATTTGGATCAAAGGGAAGAAGGGCAAGGTTACCACAATCTCAAACACCAGTTCTTCCTCAAGTTGCAGTTGAGACTCCAGTGAGCAAGTCTCATGAACGAGAGCCTACAATGAAAAAGGATGAGAAGGTCTTTAGGAAGGCTTTCTTTAATATGATAGAGATGGTGAAGGTCCTCTATGAAGAGATGAATACTAGATTGCAAGGTGAAAGCTCAATACCTCCCAAAGGATAAGGTTCTTCAAGAGGAGGAGGTAATGGCAATGGAGGTAAACCTCCACCCTCTCCACCATCTTCTTCATCTTCTTCTTCACAGGCTTCTTCACCCTCTTCCACTAACACAACCCTTACTCATACTCATTAATATACCTCAAAAGGAACTGGTAAATCACCCTTACTAAAACTTGATGTTAAATTTGAACTACCCGTGTATAATGGTGAAGTGAATGCAGAGAAGCTTGACAATTGGGTTTATTAGTTGGAGGTCTACTGCAGAATTCAAAACCTTCAAGAGGATGACATAAAGATTTAGTTAGCTTCCTTGAGGATGGAGGGTGCAACATTAGTGTAGTGGGAATCAAAGACACAAGAGGAGATAAAAAAAACATGGTAAGATCTCAATTTCTTGGTTTGATTTCATTGCTACAATTAAAAGAAAATTCTACCCTCTAGCTTAGCCATCATGAATTGACATAACTTTAGACAACTTAAAGGTCAAAATGTGAAAGGTTACACCCAAGAATTTAGAAAAATGTCTCTAATGTTAGGCGTAGACTTGAAATCACAAGACATGTTGCTGAAGTACATAGGGCATTTACACAGTTACCTTAGGCATACTATCCTAATGTTTAATCCCAATAATATAGATGAGGTGTGTGTGCAAGCCACTCATCTTGAGGAAAAAGGGAAAAACACTCCAGAAGAGGGTAGTAAAAAGCCATTTAAGGGTAAAGGAAAAGAAAATGGTTTCAAAGCGAAGGCAAAGAAAAATGCATCTATCAAGAAGGAAGGAGAGAAATTAACATGCAAACATTGTTCCAAAGACCGCCACAACGAATCTCTTTGTTGGAAGCTTCATCCCAAAATGAAACCAAAGAAATTCAACAACAAGGGAAAACAAAAGACAACTGCAACCACTCAATAAGATTTGGGATCTGATTCGGGTGATGAAACTAAAATTATAACCATGGGTATGAAAGGAAAAGAATCCATTGCTAGCACTAGTACTTCAAATTCACAAAATGAAACTCCCAATGGAAAGAAGAGGATATCAATTTTTCACATAAGGGTGATCTCAAAACATAGCAAAATTGATACACTTTTCGACAGTGGCTCTCAAGCCAATCTTATCTCTGAAAACATTGTCAAAATTTTAAACTTGGAAACCATTCCACATCATAAACCATATCCACTTGGATGGGTGTGTGACAGTGCACAATTGCAGGTAACTAGAAAGTGTAAACTAAAATTCGTCATTACTACAAATTTCATAGATGAAGTGGAACTTGATGTTGTTCCATTAGACATATGTGGTATAGGTTTTGGCAATCCATATCTCTATGACAGAAAATCTATCTTCCATATACATGAAAACAAATACCATTTGTTCAAAGCTGGAGTAGAATATATTTTGAGAGCTCATAGCAAGAAACTAAATCTTTCACTTGTTAATGCAGGGCAGATGAAAATACTAGAGAATTCAAGTAAGAATTTTGTGCTTCTAATGATAAAACCCAATAATGATGTTGATAATGAAGCTTTTAAAGGTTGTGATTCAAGATTGAAATATGAATTGGTTGATGTAGTTAACCAATATGATGATATGTTTCAGGAACCAAAAGGATTGCCTCCCAAGAGAGGAATCCAACATTAGATATAGTTGCAGCAAGATAGTCCTCTTCCTAACATTGGCATGTACACGATGTCAGTGATGGAAAGTGCAGAAATTAAAAAGAAAATCAACAGTTGTTGGATAAAGGGATCATTATGCCATCTTCATCGCATGTATTTCAACTATTGTTTTGGTGCCAAAGAAGGATGGAACATGGCACGTGTGTGGACTTCCATGCATTGAACAAGATTACGGTAAAGAACCGTTACCCACTACCTATAATAGATTATTTACTTGATCAATTAAAGATATAAAGTATTTTACTAAGTTGGACTTAAGGAGTGGCTACCATCAAATTACAGTTGCTAAAGGAGACATTTAGAAGACAACATTCAAAACTAAACAAGGTTTGTTTGAATGGCTAGTTATGCCTTTTGGTTTATGTAATGCTCCTGCTACCTTCATGCGTGTGATGAATGATGTGTTGAGGCAATTTCTTGATGAGTTTGTTATAGTCAACTTAGATGACATCTTAATTTTCAGTAAATCTCATGATGAAAATGTCATGCATGTGAGAAGAGTACTTTATGTCTTAAAGAAAGAACAATTGTATCTAAATATGTCAAAAGTGTGAGTGTGGAAAAACTTCTTTATTTTACTTGGGTCATATTGTTGGAGGAGGTGAGTTAAAAATATATCCCTCTAGGGTTGATGTCATTTTGAATTGGCCAAGGCCCAAGACAGTTACTGAGGAAGGAGTTGTTTGGGAGCAACCCAATGTTGGAGGAAATTTATTGCTAACTTTTCTTCTATATCAACTCTTTGCATGCATTGACAAGTGTGAAAAAGGTTTTTCGGTGGGGAGGCAAATAGAAAAAGGCCTTTTAATACATTGAAGGAAAAGATCAGTTCAGTTCTAGCACTTTCACTTCTAGACTTGAGAAAGTCATTTGAGATTCAGAGTGATGCTAGTGACTATGCCATGGGTGCAATCCTCATGCAACATTGTAAGCCTATATGTTTTCATTCAGAAAGTTTCAATGGTGTAGTGATTAATTATCCTACATATGACAAGGAATTGTATGCATTGGTGCAAAGTGTGAAAAAATGGAAACACTACTTGATGGGTAAGGAAAGAATCATTCACACTAATCATCAACCATTGCAATACTTGCAATACCAATCAAAGTTGTAGCAATCAAGGCATTTCCGATGGATGGGTTTTCTTCAAAATTTCCACTTGGTAATCAGTTATAAGAAAGGTATCTACAATAAAGTTGTCGATATGCTTTCTACGCCTATTATTAGTGTAGCTACTTTACTCAAGCATAATTATGTTTTCCATGAAAGTTATATTGATCAATATGCATTAGACAATGACTTTCAGGATGTTTATGCAATCTTGAGTCAAGGTAACCAAGTAGAGGAATTGGATTATCATTTGCATGATAACTTTTTGTACCATCTTGTCAAGCTTTGTATTACATAAGGAGAAAGAGTCAACATCATAAGAGAGGCACATACTTCTCTTAATGCTAGTCATTTTAGTGTAAGTAAGATGGTGGAAAATCTATAGAGGTATTGTTATTCGCCTCGTATGCTTGAAAGTGTGTCACGTTTTATTAAAGGATGTTCATTATGTACAGTCAATAAGCCTATAAATAGGAAGTTAGGATTGTGGACACCACTTTTGATTCCTTCATGACCATGGGAGAGTGCTTTTATGGATTTTGTAGGAGGTCTTCCATTCTCAAAAAGAGGTCATGATTATTTGTATATAGTTGTGGATAGGTTCAACAAAATGTGTATTTTCATGCCATGTAAAAAACAAGTTACAGATGAAAAAACTGCTCAATTATTCTTTCAGAATGTATAGGTGCATTTTGGACTGCCCACATCCGTTGTTAGTTATCCAGATTCTCACTTTGTTGGGGATTTTTGGTGAAGATTTTGGGGATTCATAGACACCAAATTGGAAAAGAGTACAACATTTCATCCTAAGTTGTGGCATGAACATTTTCACTATTTCAACATGCTTACAATCAAACCAAGCACTCTTCAACTCAAACATCGCCATTTGAGGCATGTTTTGGATACTTTCCTAAGTCTCCTTCGGATTTCATTTTTGGGAAAGATGTTCCTATTGATGGTCATAGTGACATAGAAAACCCAAGAAGTTTCATTGAACAAATCCAATTGGTACACCAAAGATTTCAAGAATAGCTTGAAAAGAGCCAAGACAAGTACAAAGCAAAGCACGACAAGCATCATGTAGATGACAAGTTCTAAGTCGATGATGAAGTTTGGTTTCACATTAGAAAAGAGAGGCTCCAAGGATAAGGTAGAAAATTGAAACCAATTAGATATGGCCCATTCAGAATTTTGGAAAAGATTGGTAACAATGCCTTCAGGTTGGATTTGCATTCATATATGCAAATTTATGTTGTTGTTAATGTTGAGAACTTAAGGTTGTATGAGCCTCCTTTTATAGAAGGCAAAGGAGAAAATGTCCAAATTCCTTCCATTAAGGATTTTTCTCCTGAATACCTTGATTAACTATAACAAGACACCATTCTTGATAGAAGAACAAGGTCTTCAAAATGAGGGAATGTGGATTACCTTCGAGTGAGGCTCAAGGGAACAAATCCTTCAAAGGCCAAATGGATTGAGACTAGAAAGGTGAGGGAATTGTACCCTCACCTACTAGATAACTAAAAGAGATCTTTTGGTTTCCAAAAGGCTTCCAGTGGGGATGAATGATCAGATGCAGAAAAAGAAAAACTCAAAATTCAAATTTGTTGGATTGGTGTGGAACCTAGACGACCATGTAGTTCTTGTCATCTTGAGTTCGACACAACTCATTTCATGTGAAACGGGCTCTGTATGACTCTAGAAATGTGTTATGTTCACTTTCCTAAACAGGCGAATTTAAAAAAAAAATGGATAGCCCAATTAGCAATCCGCACTACTGACGTGGCACTGACTGGGTAGGTTATATGGTCATTTACTTGGTCAACGAGATCCTCGGTGAATGATATCATGACAAGTGGAACATTCTTATTGCTAAGATTTCTATGGTTTTTATTGGTTGAAGGAGTGGCCAACCACAGGCTGACATGTGGCTCAGTTGGGGGCCACCATGTGGTAGCCTGGGAGGCCACCAAAAGTTTTGTTATAGTTTGGGCAGAGGCAACAGGGGTCAAACCCATGACCTCCCAACGTTAATTCAAAGTCTCCGCCAATACACCATACACCATGTCGCTTAACCTTATAGTTTGTGCATTCTACTTAATGAAAGGTTGTTGTGTTGTTTGGGAGGAGGGGCAGCCCATGGGGCCGAGCAACGACCACGGAGGAGGAGTGGGGGCCCCCGACGGGGGCGGGCCATTGGCCTTAGCCTTGGGCACATGGCCACAATTTTTAGAACTTAAGCGTTAGCTGGAATTTAAATTACCTAACAATATCATCCCGTTTTCGGCAAAATTGTCGCTCTGTTAGCGCAATTTGTGGGTGAAATTGTAGGATGGTGGTGTATTTTGGGTAATTTGCGGTGTTATTAGCAGAAGATTGGGAAAGGTCACAACTTCTTCAATTTTTTACCAAATCAGGTGTAGAAGGAGGCTACACGGGCATTTTTGGGCATTCTTGAGCCATTGGAATAGGTTTCAAAGCATTTTGAGCATTCTAAACTGATGTATTCATACTTTTTAGCATAATAGAAAGGGCCAAGCCATTGGAAGCTGGACCAAAGAGACGTAGCCCAAGAGGGATGAACTCCTTCATCATGTGTTGATGTGATATTGTTTATGGTGATGTTTATTTCTGTCATTTTTTGTTGTTCAGACATTTATTTATGTTAATTTGCACATAAAAATTACACAAACACACTCAAAAAACCATGTTTAAACTTGAAAAAAATCACATGAATCCTCAAGCATATTTAATATAATCTAAAAAGGAATTTTAGCGTAGTAAAACTAATTTTATTAATTAGATTAATAGAACTTAAATCTTAGCTCTAGATAGGCGAAGTAATCTCTTCCAGCAATGATTTTGTAATTATGGACTTGCGACTCCTCTTCACTAATGGGCACCACATGGGCACTAATCTTCAACTTCTTGAAGCACCACTTCATTGGTGTTTTCAGAACAAGTTACATTAAGTACAGAGGTAGTTTCCCACATAACCCCCTCACTAGGAGGATGAGTTATGGTTTGGCCATCCAATGCCATGGTCAACTGGTCCACTGAATTGCCCCACGTACTCACCTTTTTGGTTCCCAAGTAGAGTTTTCAACCATCATCCAACAACACTCCAATGGACTACACCCACGTGAAGTCTCTACTCATTCCTTCACCTCTCTTTCCAATGAAATAAGCGTTAATGTGGAGATTGGAGTCAGAAATGAGACATAAATCATGGTCTTTCTTTTTGTGGAAATAGAACATCATGTCATCCCCCCCAATGAAATTAGGATCCTAGTGCATGCCTCCAGGCTTGTCACAAGCTACATCACATTCACCACCACTAATATTAATAATCTCATTCAACATTACAAATAATATACTACTAGGTATACTAATGAATAACATTACTTACGAAAAACAATCTTGCAAGTCTTGTAATCCATGTCATAGTTATATGGAAAGTTAGAAGGACAATCATATCCATATCCATAGCATCACTTGTACCATTTATTCTTGCATTTTTCTTTGCCTACAGCAGACGTTGCATTCACCATGAGCATGAGGTAAACAACAATAACAAAAACAACAACGCTCCTTAACATATTTGCAGACATGATAGATGGATCTAGTAATTGCAAGCAATTGTGGTCCTTGCATCGCTTCACTACATTGGTGTGATTATTTTCTTCGATATCAATTGCATTTTATTGTTGGTGATGCTTGAGGTAGTGGGTGAAACCATAAAGAAATCATAGATGTGATCACACGTGATTATTTTTCTATTACATATTAATCACACAATTGCAAAGCATATATAATATTTGTGAGATCCAACAATTTCTATTTTGAGAGATTGTTGTTGAGAAAATATCTCAACTGTCCAATCTGCTCAACAAACCAATCTTACCCAATTTCTAAACTAAACATTATTCCAAGCTCCCCCCTTAATGCTTACATTATTACATAAGTCACAAATTACATATAAATCATATCAAGACTAACATGGTCTTCATCAAAAATTATGTTCATTCTGGGATCTCCCAGACATTGCTCTTTTTCATCAACACGTGAGCGATCGCTTGATCTTCATTTGAAGCATACCAGCCTCTGACCATCGTTGAGAAACTTTTTAGAATTGACATTTCTTAACTACCCCGAGGAGTAGCTGAGATATTGAATATCTCTATGGACAAGTTTCCATTTTAGTAGTATGCACCAAAATAGACACTTCCAGCTATATAGGTAACCTGTCTAAATACAAAGTGTTCAACAATCAATTATGCAACTGACCTTTCTTCACACACACATACACACATTAATAAATAATATAACTGATAGTTTTTCAGAAAATCATGAGAGGCTCTATATTAAATTCATTATCATTGTCACAATATGAGAAGTCCTGAAGGTTGCCCTCTTACAAGTCTTCAATAATAGCTATGTTGGTCGGTTCCCTTAATTTTCCATTTAAAAGATCTCTAGCACAAGACTTATTGTTGAAGGTTGTATGTCCATGTTTTCGACAATAAAAACATTCTACTGAGTTCATGTTTTTATTGACTCTACTCTTTGAGAATAGTGTCGTCTCATCCTGTGAGTTGTCCTCTATTTTACCTAATTTCATCCTCTTCTCTTCTACTAAAAGTGTTGCAGTAATTTCATCTAATGATCGAGAGGAAAATTGACTTAAGGTGAAATAACATTATCATAATTTGAAGGTAAGTTATTTAGAAAAATAACATTAGCATCTTATTCTTCTACTTTGA
Organism: Pinus tabuliformis; assembly: GCA_031772625.1. Taxonomy (NCBI): domain Eukaryota; kingdom Viridiplantae; phylum Streptophyta; class Pinopsida; order Pinales; family Pinaceae; genus Pinus; species Pinus tabuliformis. The sequence goes on along the minus strand of CM062815.1, from coordinate 313,216,144 downwards.
CCTCAATTTCCTCCAGCTACCTTATGAGTGATTTTAGATCATTTATGTGCGTAGACAATAATACCCCATTATGCATTTTGAGTTTGAATAACTGCAATTTCAAAGAGAATTTTGCATTCACGACCTTTTCCCCAAATATCTTGCTTAAGTGTTCCCATATTTCTGAAAAGGACTTCCCTAAGTCTATAAGGTGAAGTTGTGAATCTGACAAAGATAATCCTATAATAGACTTAGCTCTTTCTTCCCTTTTTTTCCATTCAACTAATTGTTTTGGATCTTGGGGTGCTAGTTCTAGTCCTTTTACTAAGCCCCATAAGTTTTTATGCATCAAATTCATTTGGCCTTTCACCTTCCAAGTAAAGAAGTTTGACCCATTAAATTTTTCAACAACTATTTGCTCCATATTTAGAATAAACAATTGTAATTGTATTGTTACCTCACAATTTGGATTTCTAGCTTACAAACAGGGATTTCTAGCTTATGAATAGATCAAAAAATGCAGCTTTAAGTTTGAAGAGACTGCAATATAGAAGATGCATGTAACTTTGCGCTGAAATTGAGTGCCACAAATTATTTTTGATACAGAGCTAGCTAAAGTATATAGGGAGGTCGTTGAAGCAATAGTTGAAGACACGTTTAATCTTTGTGGAAACAACATTCACACCAATCATTTAATAAAAAAGCCTCAGCATAGGCAACAACCTTCATGCCAATCATTTAATAAACAGGCCTCACCCCTCTCTCAAAAACTTCACCAATAAAAAATCCAGATTGTAATAATCTGAAGAAGAAAAAAGGACACACGACCTAGGCTGCTCACAAACTTGCTAAACCTCTGTTACTATTTGTACTTCACATGAACTCAAAGAATATTAACATAAATGGATTTCATATGTTTGGCATGGGAGCAACCAGAGAATTAAGGAGGCCACAAAAGATAATATTGTGGCGGTCAAAACGAAATGCCAAGCATGTCAAAACGAAATTTCAACTGGAGAATTCACTCAACCATCGTCCACTTCAGGCTACAGATCATAGATAGCCAGTCCTTCCTTCAAACGTATGAATGAATCGTTGTGGAAAATTGGCAGGTCCATCGAACATTTCTCTTTGGAATGCATAACATAGATCTATTTGCAAGCGAACACACTGATCACCTTGTGCTTAGGACGATTCTCTTACTCCTCTCACATTTCCGTGGGCTCTCTCAAAAAGAGTTAACCTAGAGCTACCAACTCTGATACCAAGAAAAAAATAAAAAATATACACACATTTATTTTTCTATTACATATTAATCACACAATTACAAAACTTATATAATGTTTATAAAATCCAACGATTTATATTTAAAAAAATTATTATTAAGAAAATATCTTAACTATCCAATCTACTTAACAAACCAAATCTTACCTAATTTATAAAATAAACGTTATTCCAAATATATTTGTTCCACTACTTCAGCGGTTCGACAACGTATTATAATGTATATATATCTTTATAGTTGCAACCAAGCATGTGCATATGCATTTCCGTAACTGAGATCTGCAATGGAATAATCATGAAAAATTTGTCTGCTTCATGTGCTCTTGGATTGGAATTGGACACCTCTCCTTTTAAGGGTGGCTTTACTCCGATGTGATATTGGGAATAATCATGAAAAAATTTGTCTGCTTCTTGTGCTCTTGGATTGGAATTGGACACGTCTCCTTTGAAGGGTGGCTTTACTCCAATGTGATATTGCTTAAAAATCATTTTTGCTTTTTCATAATAATTGGCACTAGGATGAATAAATTAATGACAGTATATATATGTGATAACTATTTTTTTCTTCGATTTTCACAATTTTCCCCACTTGAACGTTATTCTTGTAACTTGTGCAAGTAATCCGTTCAAGCAAAGTGGACAAACAAACCCACCACTTCTTGTATTCTTCCAGCATTATAAATGTAGTGGTATTTATTTATTTTTGTGAGAAACCTCCCTTCTTGAACTTAATTAATTGAGATTAAGATTAATTGTTGATTTTATTTTTTCTCTTTAACATTACTCTTAATTCCATTAAACTATATAATAATTACGGGTATCATTTATATTTATAATTTCAAGTTTTCCATGAAAGCAATGCCTATTTCCACCCCTATAGATCTATTAATACATCTAATTTGGGCGGGGGGTTTACAAGTTCAAAGTTCAATTTTGAATTTGAATTTGAATATAAATAAATGGTATTAATGCGTACAATACTAATTCCATCTGATACATCATTTAGTATACAATATTTATAATCAATCGAGCTCGCGTCTTGTGTTTCGTATGAAGACATTTCATGGCCATCAATATCAGAAGAATGGATGGGCCTATGTTACGCATGCCTCTGCGTTTCAATGACCATCAATACAAACAACCAGATGGATGATCATATCATGAACAGCGCCATAACTATTAACCAGAAAGTGTTCGCCTAAAAATTACGTATACGGATTGACTGGTAAATAGGATTGACTGGTAAATAGATGTGAGAGTCTTCCCATATACCGATGTCCTTAGAGGGTGTATTAATGGATCTATAGGGGTGGAAATAGGCCTTGCCTCCCTTCCATGAATACCACCACTTTGTATGTTATAAGTGTTTATAAGAAAGGTGCTTATTATTTATAAGTGTTATATGAGAGTCATGTTTATTATATTTTTAGATAAGTAAATTATATTATAATTATTTTAAGTCAAAAATGTTTGACTTTCTATTAGTTTTGGAAGTTCAAATCAGATTTTATAATGTTTATTAAAGTTAAAAAAAAAATATTAAACTGAATATTTTGTAAACTAAAAATAAATTTTGATTTTTTTTTTTAAATTTAAATTTCTATTTTTTCATTAGTTCATATAATTGAAAAAAATAATTTTATGAAATTATAAATAAAATTTATAAAAATAAAATTTATTTTAAAAAAATTATATGCCACCCAGTATCATAACTACACACATCACATGAACAATATGGAATAATTAAAATATATGATAAACCACATATATTTAAATACACGCATCACATTCCCATTCCCATATTAATTCAATACACACAACAAATCAACATTATAAAATAAATTAAATATATGATAAAGAAAATTAATTATCTAATAAAAATTTAAATTAAATAAATCAACTTTACCCGTGCACAATCTAGTCCCACCATTTATTAACATTACTCTCAACCACTCTCTTTTTTACCGCAAGCAGATGATTCAAATGCTATCTAAGTTTCACTTTCGCTTGTTTTATTTTTGAAAATATTTTAATATATAACAAGCTCTAGGTACTTCACTAACGCATATTTCGTGATATACTTCATTATGGCTGTCAAGCATGGGCCTAACGGTTAAGAGCATGTGTTTTCTTCTAAGAGGTCACAGGTTCAAAACTAGAGGGGGGTAGAGTATGTATGCCTTCTTAGTGCGGAGGTGGGTCCCTTGTCCCACAAACAAGGGGGTCTCATACACCAATTTGGTGTCTTGCTTGGCTGTGACCTTAAAAATGAATATTATTATTATTATTACTAATTATTATCTCAGAATAGTTTTTAATATATTTGGTAAATAAATATATTTTAATTTGATTCACGCTTACAAATCATTAAAAGCAACTTTTTTTTAAAGATATATCTACAATAACGTACATATATTTAAAAATGAATATTATTATTATTATTACTAATTATTATCTCAGAATAGTTTTTAATATATTTGGTAAATAAATATATTTTAATTTGATTTAGGCTTACAAATCATTAAAAGCAACTTTTTTTTAAAGATATATCTACAATAACGTACATATATTTAATGTAACGTACATATATTTAATATTACATTTCATGGAAATGTTTTGATTTTACAAAATCAAAATAATATTAGTAACAGATTTTTTTCTCCAAAAATATGTTTAATAAATAGACATATATTAGCAATTAATTATTTTTATTATTTATAAATTTAAATTTACAAATTTGATAAATTGATATTTGATAGTTATATAAATATTTTATTTTTATAAAAAATTCTAATAAATTATTTTATTTTATATATAATGTTATTTTTATAAATCATAAACTACTATTACATAAATATATAAATAAGTTTGAACATATTATATTTTAATTATTTTAAAAAAGAATACACATTTTTTTAAATAAGCAAATTAAAGAATAACCAAAATTCAAATATTTTCAAAGAAATCAACCTTGTGACATTTTAATGAAAGTTTCATTTGTTTTAAATATATTTGTCAATATAATATAACATGTTATTCATATAAATATAAATAAAACTATATATGACAAAGATTAACTAATTATTAGTTTAAGTTTAATATTCCACTTTTTTGTAAATTGTTAAAAATAAACCAAATATAAATATATTGATAAATTTGAAGATATCACATCTTAATTATTTTATAAAAATAATAAGTTAAAAAAACAACTATAATTTAAATACTTTTAATAAAATTAAAGATTCAACTTTCAGTTGTCTTAAATATACTTAATTATCAATATGATGTAACAAGTTTCTTGTATAATTAAAACTATGTATATTTACTATGGAAATCTTTATGGTTCAAGCAGTAGATATAATGACCACCATAGTGTAAAGAGACGTTAGAAGATTTAGGAAATGGTAACTTTAATGGGGAGTACGTAGAGATATATTAGATGTCTCTATTCGAGCAGGAAAAGAAGCAGTATATATTCTGTTTTTTCAATACTTCTAAATTATGATCAAATCACTTGCTGGTGAAGTCCAATAGAGAAGTCCAACGGCTGAGTCCATCCAGCGCAGGAAAGCCAACACATATACAAATTGAACAAAGCACACACACGGTTGCGTCCCTCCAAACCTATCGGACAAAAAACAATGGTCTTGAGAACAAGTTTCCATATTTCCTTTTGTAGCAGACGATGGTAAATTAAAGGTAGAAAACTTAGATGTTTGGTGTCTTTAGCACTTGTATCATAAGCTACTCTTCTGGTAGAATAAGTTCCACCTATCCCCCAAAGAGTATAGTAAGAATAAGGTCCACCTTTCACCCGGAGAGTATAGTAAGAAATTCCCATTTATTTTTTCATTTCTTGTTGTGGATAGGATCCTCTTTTACTATGTCTCCTCCTCGCTACCTAGATGGGCAGAGGTTTGACTATTGGACTATATGTTCCAGTTCTGTTTGTGGGCCAAGTCTGGTGCACTCGAGGCTTGCCAATGGTGCCTTAGGATCAGTAGATAGATGTGCCTTGATGGATGGGTGGGATAAAGATATTCGAATCGAAAGCCAATCCTAATTTATACCTTCCTTGTCCTCCTTATTAAACAATGCAATTATAAACTCTTTTATTTCTTCCCCTCAATTCACTATTCTAAGTTCGAAGACAAAATACAAATATGTGGCATGCATTACTTACAAGCATGTGGCTTTAAGCTTGCTCAACACCTTGCGAGCCTCGAAGCCTTGGGCCAACAAAGTATCCAACTCCTAAAAGGTTGATGAAGCTATTGGAAAATGTTACAACAAAAGGTTATTCTGAGTGATACTTTGAGTTAATTTTTTTGCACCCCAATTAACTCTACGTTAGCTTCCTGCTATCTACAATTACTACCTACTATTATGCCCAAATAAACACCAGTCGAGTCACCTGTCAATCACGTAGTTGAAAATTGAAACCCCAGTGCATTAAATATTATATTGCAAGAAAACATGCATGAATTGTTGTTTATTGAGAGATATGCATACTCCCAGTTATGCCTTCTCGTATATGTGCAAGTTAATATTCATATTTCTTTTCATTTGTCAATGGTTTCTCCATGGTATGAGAAAGTGATTGAAATTTGGAAGTATAATATATCTAGTATTGTTGTCTGTGATTGTTTTCTTTTGTCATATATTCATATAATAATGAGGATTAGGTGCAATGGTTGTTGAGTCTTGAGAAAGGGTTGCAGTGAATTATGTGTGCTCTGAATGCAATTATTTTCTTAACCAAGTTTTATTGACTTGTTGGTTTAATGAATCTCATAACCAAGGCCCCCAAGCAATTGAGGCGTGGAAATGTAATGTTTGCATGACTTTATCTTAATGTAAACTTGGGTATTTTTCCTTGATTCGAATACACCAGATCCAAAAATACCTGTCTAACATAGAGTTTGAGGTCGTAGAAATATAGTGGCTTGAGATTGACAAATCCATTTAAACTAGGACCTGATTTTAAGCGCGATACTACATAGTTATGTTTACAAAACCTTTTTAACATGGGTTTCACTTGTAGCTCTTGATTGTGTATTTATGTTTTGCATATAATGATAAATCAGCCAATTTAGTGCCCATCTCTTAATTTCATACACATCTCTTGAATTTCCAAAATGCATAGTAAACCAATTTATTAAGGAATTGACTCCCTGCATTATATAACTTGGGTATATTTTGTGTCTCAATTTTTATAAATCTCACCAATTCATTGAGGATACAAAAGGCAAGTATCAAGAAACATTGTTAAATTGCAAAATAATGTTTATTTTTTAAATTTTATTCATTATACCTCTTCCTTCGAATAAGTTCCCTCTCATTCATTCGCAAATTGAAGAGAAATAGACATGACAATCCATAAAAGTAGTTTGAGTGGTGGGTGGTGTATATATATTGAAGACTCTTTTTATCTGATGCTTGTTGCAAGATGGTTAATTTGATATATGGATCACTTGGCCTTTTTCTTTCTCAGAACTGGATAAAATGCCATGCGATGGTAGACAACATCCTCTAGATCATTCCCTACTTCTACGAAAGGCAATTTAGTGTCCCCAAATCCTAGATTTATGTTACCAATGAAAGGGATGGCTGGTTGTGAGTAGTGCAAAGCAATGAAGGGTAGAGGAAGAGGCAAATTCAAAGGCTTCAAGCATGAAAAACCTAAGCATAAGGAATAGGAAAGTGCACCGATTGGAAATATTTATGGTTCAAGCAGTAGATATAATGACCACCATAGTGTAAAAGAGATGTTACAGGATTTATGAAATGGTAACTTTAATGGGGAGTACGTAGAGATATATTAGATGTCTCTATTCGAGCAGGAAAAGAAGCAGTATATATTCTATTTTTTTCAATACTTCTAAATTATGATCAAATCCCTCGCTGGTGAAGTCCAATAGAGAAGTCCAACGGCTGAGTCCATCTAGCACGGGAAACCCAACACATATACAAATTGAACAAAGCACACACATGGTTGCGCCCCTCCAAACCTATCGGACAGAAAACAATGGTCTTGAGAACAAGTTTCCATATTTCCTTCTGTAGTAGACCATGGAAAATTAAAGGTAGAAAACTTAGATTTTTGGTGTCTTTAGCACTTGTATCATAAGCTACTCTTCTAGTAGAATAGGGTCCACCTATCCCCCAAAGAGTATAGTAAGAATAAGGTCCACCTTTCACCCGGAGAGTATAGCAAGAAATTCCCATTTATTTTTTCATTTCTTATTGTGGATAGGATCCTCTTTTACTATGTCTCTTCCTCGCTACCTAGATGGGCAGAGTTTTGACAATTGGACTATATGTTCCAGTTGTGTTTGTGGGCCAAGTTGGGTGTGCTTAAGGCTTGCCAATGGTGCCTTGGGATCAGTAGATAGATGTGCCTTGATGAATGGGTGGGATAATGATATTCGAATCGAAAGCCAATCCTAATGTATACCTTCCTTGTCCTCCTTATTAAACACTGCAATTATAAACTCTTTTATTTCTTCCCCTCAAATCACTATTCTAAGTTCGAAGACAAAATACAAATATGTGGCATGCATTACTTATGAGCATGTCGCTTTAAGCTTGCTCAACACCTTACGAGCCTTGAAGCCTTGGGCCAACAAAGGATCCAACTCCTAAAAGGTTGATGAAGCTATTGGAAAATGTTACAACAAAAGGTTATTCTGAGTGATACTTTGAGTTAATTTTTTTGCACCCCAATTAACTCTACATTAGCTTCCTACTATCTGTAATTACTACCTACTATTATGTCCAAATAAACACCAGTCGAGTCACAGTTACAGAGTATTGTGAGTCCTATTACTCTCTTGTCTCTACCTATCCTCATGCTAAAAACTTCAATGGAATTGTAGTGCCTAGAAATAATACAGAGGTGACGCAATAAGAAGTGATCGAGAAGAAATATGGAGGAATTGTACCAAAACAACCTCTAATTTTGAAGGTAACAAATCACGAGCTATTTCTTTATTTATAAGACATTCATGTTGGCATAATCACAACCATGTTGGAGTAAGATTTCATTGTAGCACGGTCATTGCCTTTTCTTGATATTTTTTTGTTTCAACAATTCTCAAAGAAACATTAATTAGTGTTATATGTTATTGCCTTAAGGCATTTCTATTGCAACATCTCGTGCAATAGCTAGTTTATTATTATATAAAATGTGCAATAACCACTTTATTATTATATAAAAATATAAACTACAATTGTATTATTATTATTAACCAATTTATTATTATATAAAAATATAATGTATAATTATATTATTATTATTATTATTTTACATAAAAAGTATATAACGAAACATAATTGTATTATTATTATTAATTTATTAAAATATATATATATATATATATATAATTTGAATTCATAAAAGCGAGATTACAAGTAGGAAAACCAAAACCGAGATTTGAAACGGGTCACAAAACTGCCTACATTCTAAAGCAACCAAACAGCGCACATAAAACAGAGATATCAAAACCCTAGATATCCAGAGAATTTGGAGATGAGATGCAGGGAATCGAACCCAGTGCCTCTAGCAAAGAGGGCAATATGTGTAATAATGTGCAACTGAGGACATTGATTAGAAGGCGCAAGTCATCCTATTCCAGCCATCTCCAACGTAACATATAATAAACGTATTCACAACTCGATATGGAATTCTTTGTTTAAATGTCAATGAACGGGCTCCTCCGAAAAAAAACATATATATTCTATTAACCATGATCTTATAGTACCCTATTTTATTAATATCTTTGGATCCAGTGATGATGAGAGATTTCCATTCAAAAATGGTCTGACGATGGAAACAATGTATGTCTCGATCGAGGTCCTTCACAGCACTTTGCAGGAAATCCGACACCTGAAACTCTCGATGTTCTTCACAGCACTTTTCAGGAAACCCGACACCTGAACCCTTTGAAGAGCCGAGAAAAGTGCGCCAAATAATTGAGGATATTCAAGAAGTGAGTGCAGATAAACTCAGAGCTTTGAAGAACCCGAGACGTCTAGCAAGGGTCTGCGAGCTTTGCCTGTTCTTATCCGCGTTTTCCATTCAAAAGCCTCGATCAATTCTGAAATGGGTGCGGACGTTAAGGCGGTGGAAGAAGCAATGGGTGCAATTTCACTGTTCTTTGTTCACACGAGAGATTTTACGAGACCGTCTGTGCCGGCTACCCTGGAATGGCTGTTGGCAAAGTATAGTCTGGAGACGCAGCATCTATTGTGGAAACAATGTCAAGCGACAGAAATGCTGCCGGACAAATTGGTAGCAAAGAAGGAATGATAGACGGACTACTGAAGCTGTTTGACGAAAATCTATATCCTTTCCCTACTGTGCCCTACCGATACCGACTATATTTAGAAGCTAAGGGTTGACACAGAAAGGTTTTCAGAGGATGTGGTTATCTTTGGCAAGATAATTTGCGTGAATTACCATGACTATTATACTGAACGGTTATGATAAGTGAGTTATTCATGTTGGGTATTTTTAATGGGAAAATACCAAAACCAAACAAACATTAACACCACAGAGGCAATGCTCTGTTTCCACTGTTCCAGGATCTTTGTGTACAGGGAAGCTTTTAATAAAAATTGACTGAACAGAGTATTACACACCATAAAAACATTTCTATTCATTAAAACAAAAGGCACTGATACACATTCATCCTCTTTCACTTAGAGGGATTTACCAAAATTACTTTCACCCATCAAAAACAAAAACTCTGTCTTTTCTCTCCACCTGAGATTTCACTGTGCTGGGTTTACTGCTGTAAAACCCTTTTTACATTCACTGCTGTGAAAAACATTTTACACATACTTCTGTAAAATAAATTTACATTTACATCTGAGTGAAATCCCTTTTTTACATTCCTGGGTTTTCACATTACAAAAAAAACTTATGCATTCTTTTCTTTTGCATTTCAATGCAAATCCACTTCATTAATAAAATCTATGCACTATTGTGCAATGTCTTCACCTGCTTCATGTGCTGGTCTTCATTCTGAGCACTCCCTGCTCTTTCGCTGCTGCACGTTACACAAATCTCATGTGCAACAATAACATTCTGCTATTTCCTTCATGCACTGTTGTGAACTCTCTCTTTTTTTTTTAACGCTCCCCCAAGCTCTCATAAAAAATGCTCAACATATATTACAACCCATGGAGCATATTTCATCTTGGCTCGTTCATCTTTTTTTTTTTAACTTGTGTCTATGTTCTTTTTACATACCATTACCCAAAAAAATGGTCAACGCATAAACAAAACTTATGGCATACGATTTATGTTTTTAATACATGTCGTATAGAAAAACATATATAAAAGAACATATGATAAAACGTGCCCATACCCATATTAAAAGGCTTCACCAAATTCTACGTAAAAACATTAAAACCATGTCGTTTCCTCCACGGCGGTCAACCAAGCTTTTAATTTACTCCACGCAACATTTAATTTGATGCAGGCCCGTGCACCTTGAGGCGATCGATGGCGGAGAGCGTGGCAACAAATCTGACGGTGGAGGAAAATATCAGAAGGTCATTTAATACTGAGCTTTACCTCCCGATATGTCAGAGATGCTGATGTCAGGTGAGAGCCACGCGTCTTCACCAAATCGCATCGGAGCCAAACATACGGAAACTGCTTTTCCCTGGATGGCGGTGCGATATGGTCTGGGCGGTTTGTGGTTTTGTTCGATGGTTTTGGGTGCAGCCGTATTGTCCACGTCCGCCACCTCCAGTTGGAATTAACATTCCAACACTCCCCTTTAATTTCAACTGCTGGGCATTCAATCTTACCCAAGCACTTCCTCACATGGAGGGATTCACCAACTGCTTCTGATGCAGTTCATAAACAAACAATGTTGTCTTCCTCTTAATAGAGGGATTAACCTGAAACTGTGCTTAAGAGCACCTTCCTCATGACAGAGGGATTCACCATAACAATGTGCTGAAGAGCACCTTCCTCTTGACAGAGGGATTCACGTGTGACTATGCTGAAAAGAATCATCCTCTTGATAGAGGGATTTACCATGTGTATGCTAAAAAGCATCTTCCTCTTGACTGAGGGATTCACTAATGACAATGTGCTGAAAAGCACCTTCCTCTTTAACAGAGGGTTTCACCAAATGACTGCTTCAAATGCAGTTCCAAAACAAACAATCATTGCACTGCTTTGTGTGCAAACTCATTACATTGTTCTTTTATGCTACTGCATATTCTCTGTTGCACTGTTGTGCCATCTTCTTTGCTGCGTCTACCCCACACTGTTGTGTCTACACTTGCACTGCTAGTGCACTTTTCAAAGACAAAATACTCTGTGTTTTCTGGAACAATTACATTGTCCCAATTTACAAATTTACACTGCTGTGTGTAACCATTTCTTACACTTACTGCTGTTGCATATATTGCATTTCAATTCAATGAACAACAAATTCATTACATTTACCTTTACTGCTGTAAGGAAAATTTCTTTTGCATGTGCTGCTGTTCAAAACTTCTTGCTGCTCATTTTTTTTATTTGCATTGCTGTGTGCTTCTCCTTGCCATCATGCTGCTGTCCATAACTTCTTGCTGCTGCATTGCCTTTGCAATTTGCACTATCGCTGCCTTTTGTTTCATCATACTGTTGTGTGCCCATACCCTTGGCACTTCATTCTCCACACAAAAAATAACACGGGCTGTTACTTTTTACACCCTTGCTTCACACAATCTTCAGCTTCGTTTTTTTTTAATTACACAATGCACTGCTGTGCAATTCCTTTGACTTTCTGCTGCCACACACATTCTCATTCATTCCATGTGCATTTAAAAATCTACTGTGAGTATATTCTCTCACATTTCATAGAAGGAAACTACCTTCCATTGCTATGCATTTCAATGCATGTGTTCCAAAAAAAATTTCCAAACTGTTGTTTTGTGTTTTATCTTCCCACTGCTGTGAGGGTTTCCAAGCTTTGCATTTTTCTCTTATCTTGCTGCTGCTCTTTACATTTCAGCGCTGCCATCTTTTCTTCTTTATGCATTTCTGTGCATATTGCATAAAAACAAAGCAAAAACATTGTTGATTTCATCACTGCTGCATATTACCTTTCAGAGGGATTAACAAAGATTTCATTTGCAACTGCTGCGCTGCAATACATCCTCCATCAACAAATGACTGTTAATACAGTTCAGCAAACAAAACAAAATAAAATTACAAGCTCCCCGTTAATGTATGCTTGTCTTCTTTTGGCAAGTTTTCTCAAAACAAACTTAGATCAGCTGCGTTGCTTAAGGGGCTTTCACACTGTATTTCTTTTCTTCTCCATACTTGTGTAACTTTCTTCTTTTGCATGGGTCTAGCTTGTGTAAGAGCCCATGTCAAGTTACAATCTCATGCCATATGCCCAATGTTATGACACTTGAAACATTCAACATTGTTCATGAATAACATTTCATGACTTCTTCTAAAATTGTTTCTTGGAGATTGTCGGAGACTACAACATCTATCTCTATGAAATGCTCTACAATCTTTTGCCATATGACCAAAGTTTGAACAAGAGTAACAATAACCATAAAATGAACTTTGGTACCTGGAAGATGGAGGTTTCCTTGATGTACTTCTAAAGCCTTGTTGCCTTGAGATCCTTTGTTGATGATCATTGCATCTTGCCTCTTTGCCATCAACTACATTTCTTCTTGGAGCTGGTTTTCTACTTGGAGCAGGATCTCTTCTATTGCAGCCTTCATTTTTCTCCTTGCCTTTGCTGGAACTAGGAGCATCACCATCTCTTTCTGGCTTCTTCACATCTCCTTTGCTTAAAGCATCCTCATCCTTGTTTGAGGATTCACCTACATACCCAAGTCCTGATTTATCAAATGGAGATCTGTGATAGCTGAGCATGTCATCCAGAGCTTGAGAGCTCTTCATTATTTTGTTCATCCCTTCAGCCTTCTTCCTGAGGAGGACAATCTCTTCTTCTAACTTTTCACATTCATTATTTTTCTTTGCTAGTTGTCCCTCAGTTTCTTCCTTGCTACAAGTAGCTTCAGCTACTACTATTTTGAAGGAGATAATATTTGTCTTCATTTTGGAGATTTCTGCTTGACTGCTCTCCATTTTCTTCTCAGCTTCTTGTGCCTGCTTCCTGGCTTCTTGTAGTTCGGACTTAAGGGAGGAGACCTCTACCTTGTACTGTCCAATCTCTTCCACAAGCTTATTCACTTTCTTGTGTCTTTGTTCAAGTTGACTTGTCAAGGCATTTGCCTGCTTCTTTGCTTCATTCAGCTGATTTGTCATGGATATGACTTCTTCATGAGGTTTCCTCTTGCATTGGTCAAGCTCCTTCTTGAGCTTGGCTAGCTCTTCATCCCTTTCTTTTACTTGAAGCTTGATGAGGTCAAGCTTCTCATTCTCAGCTTCTATGATGGGTTCATAATTTTCTTCTTGAATCATTGTCATGGTCAGTGCTCCCTTTGCATGAAGGTCATGCAGTCTATCCCATATATCCTTTGCTGATGAGTATTTTCCTAGATTCTTCTTCACAGAATCAGGCAGTCCATCCAAGATAGTCTTTGCTGCTTGTGCATCATACTCCATGGATTCTTTATCCTTCTTGCTGTCACCAATCACTGACTCCCAGACTTCAATCCCCTCAGACATTAGGAAAGCCCTCATCTTTATTTTCCATACATCAAAGTTTCCATCAAACTTTGGGGTTTCAAATAAAATGTATTCAAATAGATTGCCTTCTATTTTAGTAGAGGAGGGAGACACATTTTTAGCAGGCTTGGAGGCTTTCTTCTTTGACCTTGCCATTCTTATCTAGACTTTAAATACTTGACTGTGTTTTCTTTAATCACTGACTGTTTCTATAACAGTAACACAAAGGAAAGCTTGAGGAATACCTTAATGCTTTTGGCTGAGTCTTCACACTGCTGGAGAAATTTGACTGCTACAACCACACCTTCCTTCAGCTTCTTTGAGTCTTCAAAGAGCCTGGACTAGCTATGATACCACTGTTGGGTATTTTTAATGGGAAAATACCAAAACCAAACAAACATTAACACCACAGAGGCAATGCTCTGTTTCCACTGTTCCAGGATCTTTGTGCACGGGGAAGCTTTTAATAAAAATTGACTGAACAGAGTATTACACACCATAAAAACATTTCTATTCATTAAAACAAAAGGCACTGATACACATTCATCCTCTTTCACTCAGAGGGATTTACCAAAATTACTTTCACCCATCAAAAACAAAAACTCTGTCTTTTCTCTCCACCTGAGATTTCACTGTGCTAGGTTTACTGCTGTAAAACCCTTTTTACATTCACTGCTGTGAAAAACATTTTACACATACTTCTGTAAAATAAATTTACATTTACATCTGAGTGAAATCCCTTTTTTACATTCCTGGGTTTTCACATTACAAAAAAAACTTATGCATTCTTTTCTTTTGCATTTCAATGCAAATCCACTTCATTAATAAAATCTATGCACTATTGTGCAATGTCTTCACCTTCATGTGCTGGTCTTCATTCTGAGCACTCCCTGCTCTTTCGCTGCTGCGCGTTACACAAATCTCATGTGCAACAATAACATTCTGCTATTTCCTTCATGCACTGTTGTGAACTCTCTCTTTTTTTTTTAACGCTCCCCCAAGCTCTCATAAAAAATGCTCAACATATATTACAACCCACGGAGCATATTTCATCTTGGCTCGTTCATCTTTTTTTTTTTAACTTGTGTCTATGTTCTTTTTACATACCATTACCCAAAAAAATGGTCAACGCATAAACAAAACTTATTGCATACGATTTATGTTTTTAATACATGCCGTATAGAAAAACATATATAAAAGAACATATGATAAAACGTGCCCATACCCATATTAAAAGGCTTCACCAAATTCTACGTAAAAACATTAAAACCATGCCGTTTCCTCCACGGCGGTCAACCAAGCTTTTAATTTACTCCACGCAACATTTAATTTGATGCAGGCCCGTGCACCTTGAGGCGATCGATGGCGGAGAGTGCAGCAACGAATCTGACGGTGGAGGAAAATATCGGAAGGTCATTTAATGCTGAGCTTTACCTCCCGATATGTCAGAGATGCTGATGTCAGGTGAGAGCCACGCGTCTTCACCAAATCGCATCGGAGCCAAACATACGGAAACTGCTTTTCCCTGGATGGCGGTGCGATATGGTCTGGGCGGTTTGTTGTTTTGTTCGATGGTTTTGGGTGCAGCCGTATTGTCCACATCCGCCACCTGCAGTTGGAATTAACATTATGATAAGTGAGTTATTCATAGCATACGCGAGTCACTTTAGCCCGGATATGCGATTTGCCTCTGGACGGGACGCCGTATACGCGAGTTCATTCCGTCTATCCGACGCTGAACTCCGGGCTATCCGAGGCGGTTATGCGAGGCATTTCTGGGAGAGCGGTGAGAAATGCCGGATATGCGACTTATATCTGCCTGATATGCGAGTTATCATGCCGGATACGCGAGTTATCCCCTGCACGTATAACGCGGATGATAGGTCGAGTTTCCTGCGGAGATAAGCCGCGTTCCCCATATATAAGCGGCGTATTGGCCATAACTAACTGTCATTGCCCAAAAATAACCAGCGTATCCGGCAAAGATTGGTCGGATGCCCAGAAATTTGGGCGCGTATTCGAGGAGATAGTTATCGCGTGAGCCTAAGATAAGATATTGACCCACAGCTTTGGCATATCTGGCCGCGTATCGTGCGATTAACTTACTTATCAGTATCGCGTTGATAATGAATAACCCACCATGCATACCACGTTGAAAATGAATAAGTAACCTATGAATACCGCGTTGATAATGAATGGGCACTTATCAATATTTCCACAACGAATATCCATCTGACCTAACACCAGTATAGCTCCATACGGAAATTACCATAACGGAGCAGATAATCTAAACGGTAATTCGCATATGCATTACCGGTAAAAAACAGGAGGATATTACCGAAAGACAGCGCGGAAAAAAATTAGCAGAAAGCCGTAATTGTGAGAATTTGCGTGGTCTTCCGGCAACAAACAAAAAATGTACAAATTACTCTAATAGAATTTCAGCGGTCAGGGTCATTAGACCCAACAAGTTTTGAAAGTGTATCGACCCAAATTGGACCGCTGCCACCCTGTTTGAATGCCAATAACGTCTCGCACCTGCTGCTCTCTGCGTCTGCCATGACTGCCCCGCCCCGTAATTAGAAATCAACTTACAATTCTCTGAAATTTTCAACTGAACACACCGGGGTATAAAGTATATTTCCTACCATAACAACAACAACAAAAGATCGCCGAATTTGTAAAGGCGCTGAAAGGCATACCA
The DNA here is from genome assembly GCA_031772625.1 of Pinus tabuliformis. Taxonomy (NCBI): domain Eukaryota; kingdom Viridiplantae; phylum Streptophyta; class Pinopsida; order Pinales; family Pinaceae; genus Pinus; species Pinus tabuliformis. The sequence continues at coordinate 313,199,510 of CM062815.1, read as the reverse complement.
CTGGTTGGCATACGTTGGCCCCATGAAGGCCGCCTGTTTCCTTCCCGTTCTTTTAATTATTTATAAAACTTATTTTTATTTTATTTTATTTATAAAACCTATTTTTATTTTATAGGGTTGCATGAGTTATATTATAACACGTAGTTTCATTCGTGGCCAAAACACTGAATCGACACAGAACGCGAGATATTCCATTTTTAATAGGAGGGAGGATTTTCACAATTTAGTCAGGAAAAAATGTTATTAATAATCCATGGGATTAGGTTTATCAATTGCTCACCTACTATAATGGACGATATTTGACTTGATTGGTTTGCGTGATGGAAGGATCCAATGACAATTCCTTATACAATCATTGACTTTATTGATTTACGTGATGGAAGGATCAAGTCACAAGTCATCACAATTTAAAAATGTGATTAATAATCCATGGGGAGTAGGTTTATTGATAGGTGTGGTATATAGTTCTCATCTTTTGGATGAGTTACATATTCAATATATATATATATACACGATATCATTTTCATTTTCTTCGATGAGCTATCTATTCAACATTTATAAATTTTTTTGTAATATATTATCAATCGCTAATGAAAACAAACTAAACAAAATGGTTTTAGGTTTTGGGCAACCACGAGAATGAAATATAGATAATTCTATATGTTTTGCAAATAGAAGCTTGTCGAGGTTTTACTTTTTATTTATTTAAATGTTACAACTTTGTATAAAATAATGCTATATAAGTATTATAATTATGATTAGGTACAATGCCATAATTAATGGTGTATATACAAAGAAAAGAAGGGGGTTTGATTAATTAATCAAATCAACTAATAAGAGTTAAGACTAAGATGGTGGAGATCCTAGTGAACTCTAACTAGCTAGGTTTAGGGTTTACATGCCTTACAACTTGCATATTTTCCACATCTCACTCTAATCTTTCTCTAAGCCTTGGTCTTAGGAGATTCTAAGTCTATGAAGAAGGTGGCTGCATGAACACGTCATCAATCCTCCCTGGAAATTCATCACAAGGAGGTCTCTACGATGCCCTAATCCTAGGCGCTACATGGAATACCAATAGATACAAGTCGCTCTATTCCTAAATTCATTGGAAACCCCACATATGAGGTCAAGTCAAAGTCATTCAAAACCCGAGCTATGAGGTCAAGTCAAAGTCATTCAAAACCGACCAAAGATATGAGGTCAAGTCAAATAAAATCTTGGAGCACATAGAAATCATGCAATAACACACTTTAATCTGCAAATTTATTAGTGCTTGGTCACCAAAACGAGATCTAAAAGCATGGATCAAGGATGAATGGCAGCCCAAATTGCATGTTGATTTTCATATTGGAGCCAAATGTTTTCTTATGATGATCTTCATTAATTTAGTGGATCATTCGAGGGTCTTTGAGAATGGCCTTTTTTTCTTGACAATGTGAGTCTCTTCATCTCATTATCATTAATTTAGAGGGCTCATTCAAGGGTCTTTGAGAATGGCCTTTATTTTCTTGACAATGCGAGTCTCTTGATATGATTATGGATGCTTGGTTTCAACCCGGACAAAGAATTTTTTTTTTAGTAGAGCAAGATCCACATAGCAAGTTCCAAAATTTGAATTCACCTTAGGAATCCTTGCAACAACAAATCGATCCCATGCAAGAAACTTCTATAAACAAAAAGAAAAATTGAGATAACATTATGCAAGACATAACCAAGATCCAAAATTTAAATTCACCTTAGGAATCTTTACAACCACAACTCGAGCCCATGCAAGACACTTCTATAAGGAAAAAGAAAAACCGAGATAACATTATGCAAGGCATAACCAAGAACCAAAATTTGAATTCACCTCAGGAATCCTTGCAACCACAACTCTAGCCCATGCAAGACACTTCTATAAAGAAAAAGAAAAACTGAGATAACACTATGCAAGACATAACCAATATGGAGCCTGAAATGCATGATGCAAAGACAATGTTGCAAGAAATCATAATGGAGACAAGTTCTTAGGTAAGGATAGAAGGCTTGGATGAAATGGAAGTAGAGGAGAAAGTTCTTAGGTAAAGATAGAAGGTTTGGATGAAATGGAAGTAGAGGAGAAAACCCTCTCTAAGATAATTGAGTAGCTACAATGCCAAGGAACCAATTCTATTTTTGAGGCGCAAATGGCTCTTCTCAAACAATCAAATCTTAGGATTCAATTCACCCTTTTGGAGAAAGTGTTGACTCCCACAACTCCTCATCAGTGTTCTCTTTCTTCTCTTTCTTAGCATTCGAGAGACCCCCTAAAACCAATCAAGGGAGATAAATGATGGGGGATGAAAACAACATAAGAGTTAATACAATAGTCAAGGAATCTTCTAGCCAATTCAGATAAGATTACGGATTCTAGAGACCCCCTAAAACCAATCAAAGGAGATAAATGATGGGGGAGGAAAACAACATAAGAGTTAATACAATAGACAAGGAATCTTCTACCCAATTCACATAATATTACATTGCTTTCAAGGGTTTTTTTCCCTATCCCTCCTTCCTTCTCAATGAAAGTGATTTTGTGGAACATAAGGGGTTTCAAAAGCGACAAAAAATAAAGACTAGTTAGAGACAAAATTAAGAAGGAAAAACCTAACATTATCATCTTGATTCTCATGGAACAATGCATGGTGTATGAATCCTATTAAACCCCTTGGAAGTAACTTTTCATGTCTGGTTGGCAACCCCTAGGATCCTCTCTCGAAAATTTCAATTGATCAGGTCAAAAGAGATATGATTCTTAATGGCAGTAATGGGATGCACCTGCGAGGGGATAAACTTTGTTTTCTCAACAACCTCATTTAGCTTCAACAAATTCATTTGAATGAGAACTTCATTGCTGGAGGGGACTTCCTGGTTGGAGGAAAAAAGGGGGGAGTTGGTAGATTAGGCATTGAAGCATAATCCTTCACAGATGAAATTAGGCATGTAATTAAATCAGATAGAAATGATAAATGGAATCTATACTTGGACAACTACAAAGGAGGCAAGCACGAGACAACATGTCAAGTGGATATATTTATTTTATCAAAATGATTGTTGGAAAAATACCTCTTTTTCGAAGCTTCCATCTTTCCTAGTGCGGGCTAAGACCACTATCCAATAATGCTAGAATTAGACCTCAAAGAAGCTGCTAAAAACTGACCATTCATATTTGATATTTTTTCGTTAACATATCCATCCTTCCTTGTGAAATCCAAGGAGTAGTGGTGGGACTTGGATAATGGAAGCCTCTCTCCCATGTTAAACTTTCAACATAAGTTAAAAACTCTAAAAGGTTTAATTAAAAAGTGGAATCATGAAGAATTTGGTAACATATTCGAGGAAAATAAAATGTGAAAACTAAAATGGAATGCATCTAACAAAAAATGACACTTGAACGGTGATCTGAACATTTGTCAAAGAAGGAGGGGGAGGTTCTTAAAAAAATAGGGGAAATATGGAAGCAAGAGGAGACCTTATGGAGGAAACAATCAAGGATCTCATGGCTCAGGGGTGTGGAGAAGAACACTTGGCTTTTGCACAAATCAACACTGAAACACATGCATCATAACCATATCTTCTGATGTACGAGTAAGTATGGGAAACGACTCTCACATCACATGCATGTTGAAAATGAACTTACTTCATTATATAAGAATCTCCTTAAAGAAAATAAAACCTAAAAAATTACAAGCCATGGAGAAAATAGTCACCCACATTCTGATATTGGTCACTAAAGACCAAAATGTGGCTTAGATCAAGGAAATTACCTTGTAGGAGGTTAAGGAAGCATTGATGAGCCTCCCAAAAATTAAGGTCCCTCACCCTCATGGCTTCACCTTAGTTTCTTTCCAAGCAAGTTGGGAATTCTTGGGCGAGGAGGTATTGGATTTAGTGGAGGAATCATGAAGAATATGCTATATCCTCCCTACTCTAAATTCCACTTTCCTCACTCTTTCTCCTAATTCAGCATGAGTAATGGACCTAAGTAGCTTAAGACCTATCATTCTTTTCAACATGGTGTAAAAATTCATTTCGAAGATCATTCTCCATAAAATCGAACCCCTGTTGCCTCTGCTCACCTCTAAGGAGTAGTTGGGATATGTTGAGGGTTCTAAAATCCTAGATGGGATCAAAGCAGCCCATGAGATTATACACACTATAAAAAAATTCATAAAATGAGGTATGGTAATCAAATTGTATTTCTCAAAAGCATTTGACAAATTGAGATGGGCTTATCTTCTTTTAATTTTGAAAGCCTTTGGTTTCTTTGATGATTGGGCTAAATGGGTGGCTTCCTTATTTTCCTTCCCTTTCTTCTCTATCCTTATCAATGGATCCTCCTCCACCTTTAGTGCCTCTCAAGGTATCTGCCAAGAAGACTCACTCTCCCATTTTTGTTTTTCCCTTTTTGGTAAAGGCCTCAAGTGTTTTTTGAGATCTTCTATGCTTGACAGTCTCCTATGTGACATTTGTCTCAACAACTAGTTGGCACTAATAACTCACCAACACTTTGTGAATGACACTATGTTCATAGGAAAGCCCTTCATTCAAGAAGCCTTGGCCTTCAAGAACATTTTGAATGACATTATGCTAGCCTTTGGTACTAAAATAAAGCCCAACAAGTCCCAAGTCTTCTTCTTCAACACCCATCATAGCATTCAAACCCATTTGGCATGTCAAAGTCACCCTAAAATAAAATTCCTTGAAAATTATTCAAGGGAGAGATATTTTGGATATAATTTCCTCCAAAACAAACAATTGGACATTCAGAGCCTTACATTATCTAGAAGTATTAGTTCTTCTCAAATGGGTGCTTCAGTCACTCCTAATTTACAAAATTTTGGTCCTAGTTGCACCAAAAGTCATCTTGAGCTCAACGCTTAACCTAATGCACTCTTTTCTTTAGGAGGATTGGCCCAGAAACATAAGTGGTCACTTATGTCTTGGATTTTTCTCTGCCTTGCATTTATTGTTACGTAAAATGTTATAATTAAGTTATCTAATACATTATTTCATTATTATTTTATTTTAATAGTTCTCGTAATTAATGTTGTATGAAATGTATTAAATGATGTTATATAAATATTACAATTGTTATTAGGTAGAATGCTATAATTAATGTTATATATACAAATAAAATGAGGGGGTTTAATTAATTAATAAAATAAACTCATAAGAGTTAGGACTAATATGCTGGAAATGCCACAAAATCATGCTTTGTAATGTTAATCATCTTGGTTTAGGGTTTACATGTGTTACAACCCTAAAACCTTTGCAGATTTTCCATACCCAACTCTAAAATTTTGTGAGGACTTCATTTTTAGCTTGATTCTGGTAAACCTATGGCCTCCTTATCTGGGGGAGGGGATGTGGCCCCCTCCTACAACAATGTAGTCTTCAGAGACGCTAAGTCTAGGAAGAAGGTGGCAAAAAAAACACCTCATCAATCCCCCCACTGGAAAATTCTTCACAAGGAGGTCAAAAATATGATTGAATCTTATGCGTTGTATGGAAAAACAATATATCAAGCCACTCTATTCAAAAATTCCTTCAAAACCCGAGATACAAGGTCATGTAAGATAAAATATTAGAGCACCAATAACAAGGGCTTAAGGCCAAAATCGACATATTTTGCAGCGATTTCTTTAATAAAACAAAAGGGCCATGGAAATAGACTTGAAAGCACAGTTGGTAGAAAAATATTAGAAGGCATTTGGGCCTATAACAACGTTGTCATATTCTCATGAGTGGTTTTCAATTGTAGGTATTATATCTTGTCATGACAGGATGATGATGGAGCAAAAGAAGAAGGAGACCATGCTAGATGACACCTATGAAGCTGAAAGATAAAGCTGACTCTTGAACAAGAAGATGAACGAGAACTGTTGGAGAAGTAAATCCCCTCTGCGGACATAGGCGATCCCACTAGACCAAAATGGATCTAGCAACAATCAATTCACGCTACCATGCAAGTTCCTAGTTGCAAATCGAATGTGGATTATGAGAACCAACCTGGAGTCCAACGCTAATGTCGAAGAAGAGTTGATACTCCCGTTCCCTTGCTCTGGCAGGTCACAATCCTTGCGATCCCCGCGAATGGATACCTGCACATGCAAAGAGCAAAGCGAATACAAGCATAAAATCCACGAAATACAACTATGTTTCAATCAGAAAGGAAATAGATCAAACATTATCATGATGAACAATAAGATCAGAACCATAATAGTAGTCGTTTATTAATGAATAATCAACAAAGAAATATACAACCAAAGTTCTGACGTTGAACCTCTCCTCTGGCTGGGCGAGTAGCTATGTATATCTTGCAAAAGACCTTCTCTCTCTCAGACTTCCGACAGCATAACCTCCCTATGCTTCAAGACTCTTGCTATCACTCAAGACAAGCATTATCACAACTAGCATTACTCCAAAACTATCTTGTCAAATGCATGAGGATAGACTTTTATAGATGGAGAAGGGGAGGAAGATACAATGCATTAGGACACCCATTATGGATTGGCATTATCTCCAAAAAGCCATTGTGGATAGATGTCAAGGATAGATGATGACTCTCGACATCTAGAAGATGAGCTTTATCCTCAAAAGACTTCATGACTTGAAGGAAAAAACATCTAGGCACGCGTTTGTCCAAAAATCTTTACCAAACTTGGTTGGCGCGGGTGTTGTTCTAAGACAGAGCGCCAATGGTCGCACCCTCCTTTGAGGATCTCATTGATTAGCGCGGGTAGTACATTGTGGACCCACAGTAATGGAAAAAGGGCACTTTTCAGGGATATTTTGCAAAAGGTGTCTTCAGGGAACATGAAGTACATACTTAGGGGAATATAATGCAAGTGTTTTTAGGTTATGTCACTCCTCACAGGTCCTGGAATGAGTCCTCCAAAGTACGGGAAAGGGGTAACAGGGACGGTGACCAATGGTGACAAATTACTGTGTAACGAATGCCCCCTAAAGCATGAGGCTCGAGAGAGAGAGAGGGGTGAAATGCTTTACAAGAACACATGTAGCTGCCGCCGAGAATCTGCATTGAGAGATACAACTGATAGCTCAAGTACATGATGTATGTGGTATGGTCGCAGCCATCCATAAGAGAGTACATAATAATCTAGATCCATAGTATGGACGCAGCCATCTGGTTAGGATCAATGAATCGAATTAGGTATGGTCGCAGCCATCCAGTGAATGAGTCATGTATCAAGAATCATGCCTGGATTACAACAGACACAATCCAGGGTCTTGCGCTCCATCTCGACCCGAACAAATGTACAAGTTCAAGCATGCGAATATATGAGTTGAAGTCGAACATGCAGGAACATTGTCTGATTACCAGTCAATATTGAAAACTGTTAACAGATGCGAGAGGTACCACCAATAATGACAATGGCCCTCAAGGTACTATAGGTACAGTCTACGGCGTGCGAATTAGTGGTCTAACGTCGAACACCCGTAGAATCATTCGATCGGAGGCCAATGATGAAAACCTCACGCCGAACACGAAGAACCTGCCATTGAGGCATGCAGGCTCCAAGGCACCGGAAGGGAGTCTCTAGATCAGCTTCCTGGATAATGTGCTGAAGTCGACAGGAAGTGACCTTGATCGAAGGTGGGCCATAATGTTTCCCACATCATCGACACGAGACAGAGAGATAATGTTGTGAATCAAGATTATGTGAACTATCAGAGGGAGGTTGTTTCTTTGCAGAGGTCAACTTCTCTTGAACATATCAGCGGCACGATAGTGGAATTGGCAGTATTTGACATCAATGGATCAGAGGTCATGGTGACGAGACAATGAGCAGATGAGAGGCCAAACAGGATTACCCAAGTCCACGGAGGAAAGTGAAAAATGAGATGAGATATCCCCACCCAGACACGAAAGCAGACAAGTGCCATGTTCAAGAGCGACATACTACCGACACGACAATAATTATGGTTCCCTTTTCCCCCCGCCATTTCTGGCGAGTACCCCAATTATTTTTAACAAGCTTGATGGGGATAACATATGCTTGTGGTGCGTCATTTCGACAAAATACGATTGGTGGGCTCCAGTATTGTAGCAATAATGCTACAACTCCTGGGGCTTCCTATCTCTAATTTTATCAACTCGGTAGTTCGTACAAACTTGGAAGCGACGGTGCTGTATGCACAAGTACTAGCTCTTGTCGCAGCTGTCACTTGGTCAACTGGCACAAGTTCGCTAGGGCTCAAGCCAACTTCTATATGCTCTTCAGAAGAAGCTTTCTAAATGATGAACGAAGGCTATCTCGAGGGAAATTGATCTACTTTGCAAAAGTGAACTGAAAGCCAACCAAAATATGAAACCCTAGTAAACCCTAATCTGACTAGTTTAACCTCTATGATGCAATAGTGAAAGTGCAAATGTCTAAGAAGGATGACATTACTTCTAATGATGTGAAATACATGAACTCAAACTACCTCTATGAAAAAGAACATTGTTTTTGTATTTTTTCTTAAGTGATGGAGTGATTATGAATTTGTTTCTTATTAGGGTTTGGCTGTGCAGAGGTGGTACGAAGGGAGAGAGAGCTTGGGAAAGGTCGGGATGGCTAGGAGAGGTCCCATAGGGTCCCTAGCATTAGTCCACAGAGGTCTACAACGTTCGTATGCTCAGCAACCAAGTTTGCAGGCTTCTACAGGATGTCTGCAGGGGATCCTAGAGGAAACTAAGGGATTCTACAGGAAATTTGCTAACTTCTACAGGATGTGCTGTAAGTGGAAATTTTGGGTGATGGTGAAGTGATGGAATAGTATGGGTGGATAGGTAAGGTGGAGATGGAGCTTGTGATGACTCAAGGGTAGAGAAACAGGATGGAGAAAGAGTGCTCGGAGTTGGTTGGTGGATAGAAGGATGGGATCAACGAAAGGTCAAGAAGATGAAGCTACATGGGCAATGGAAGAGTTGGAAGGTGAACGAGATGAACAGAGGTCGAGTAGGTGGCTTGAGGAGAGGTTAAGAAGAAGAAGAAGGAAGTAGAATGATATGGAGCAGTGTAAATAAAACAAATGACTTGTGTCTTGCACCAAAAACGAGAATTCATTAACCAGTGCTACCTGTGCTATCAATAAACAGTGCTGTAAATCATGAAGAAAAGTCGTGCATGGAAGTGTAATGACGAAGCATGGCTCAAGAGCAAAAATGCATGGAAGGATCCACGATTAAACGGATTGTGTTGCAGCTTGCATGAAAGTAGAAAAGACTGCGTTTTTTGTGGTGGTTGGTATAGACTGCACCCCAATCCCTAAACAGAGATGGCAGTGGAGGCACTAACAACCTTTTCTTGGAGCTCCAGTGGATTACAAGCCTCCTATCCTAATCTAAGTAACTGAAAGTAATTCAACCATAAGCTAATCCTACTCAATCTTATTAAAGAAATCAAATCAGCAACCTGTGTTCTTTGAAATGCATATCAAAACAAGGAAACAAAATGCTGGAAAGAAAAGGAAATAACACTACAAGAAGAGGAGATCTATTGCTCTCAGGTCGGGCCCTAACCTGAGAGCTATATCTCCCTTAAAAGCTCAAAATTAGATCCAAATCTGCTTGCCTTTATTCATAATCAAAAGTCTAATGTCATGCCAAAACTGGCTTACAAAAACAAACACCGAGCTATGCTCAAGAATTACAATATTAGTCCAAAAGTTCAAAAAGCTCCTAACAAAGGCTACGGCCTTCATATTTATACAAAATGGAGATCAAGCTGGCTTCCCCCATTCGTGGAGCTTGGCTGTCCAACTGAAAGTCAAACTGCTGTAAAACTACTGATCCTATAGAACGTGTTGGCTGCCTTTAAGCTCGGTGGGGAGAGCTGTTAGAGCTCGGAGTTAAGGTGAAAATCACAAGGAGGGTCATCAAGACTGTGGACAACCTCCCTATGAACCGGCAATGTCACCTTTGTTGTCTCCTTGTCTCCTTTTGTGTGGTCTTTTCCTCTCTTTAATGCCAAGAACCTGAAATCATCATGTATTAGTCACATAGATATAATGCCTGCCCTTCTTCCTACAAACAACACGAATATACTAAGAAATGAATGCATAAGTGGTAAAATATGAATGGTTGAACAAGGTAAGTAGGCCAATATGAGCCCAAATTGTACCAAAAATTGGGGCTCATCATCACCCCCCAGCTAAACTATTTTCTCATCCTTGAGCAACTTTGCTCCGGCTCCTTGTCCTTGGCCGAGAACTAGAGCCCGGAGCATGCTCTTCCTTTCCTGTTCTTGGTGGCCCTGCCTCTTCTGCCCTTGGCGGTGACGAAGGTGGCTTTTCCTCCCCCTTTCCTGTTTCCTTGAGCCGGGCTTCGGAAGCCGATTGGCCTATTTTTCGTGTCCAGGAAGTTATTTTTGGGCTTCCCCTCTCGGGGGTGGCCGATGTTTTAGAGGGGGATATTTTACTGGGTGAAGTAGGGACACCCCCTGAAATGGTTTGGCTGCTGGGTGGAGGCTGCGACTTGCCCGTGTTTATTCTCTTACTTCTCCTGGCTTCAAAAGGTAGAGGGATCCCCCTCTCTCTCTTCTCCTTCGGCTTTGGAGGTGTACTGAGGGCGGCCAGCGCAGCTGCTGCTTCCTTTTCGAGAATACCAGCCTTCTCTTTCTTGCGTTTTGCTTTCTCAGAGCTCCTTGTAGAGGGCCCCTTCTTTTCAGATTTTGGGCTTCCTGTAGAAGACCCTGCTTTGCCCACTTCCGGGCCTTCTGTAGAAGATCCTTTCTTTACCAATTTTGGGCTTCCTGTAGAAGACCCTGTTTTAGCCACTCTCGGGCTTCCTATAGAAGCCCCTACTTTGGTAATTTTCGGGCTTCCTGTAGAAGCCTCTTTTTCAATGATTTTCGGGCTTCCTGTAGAAGCATGTTTCTGCTTTCCTGTAGACACGGGTGTCACCACCTTTTCTTGCTTAGCTGCATAGGTTTTGCTTTTTGGTTTGGTTGCAGGTGCTGACGAGGTACTTGGGCTGATGTGGACCACCTCAGCTTTGTCCGTTCTGCTCTTCAACCTCTTTTCTCTTGCTGACAAGATGGGTGTGCCACCTTTTGCTTTGTCATCCTTTTCCTCATGCTTCTTCTTTTGTTCTTTCTTCTGCACTGTGGTCGGGGTCTTCTGGCCTTTTTCTCTCTTTCCCTCGGCCACTGCTTCTTGTTCCTCACTGCTGGAGGAACTCATTTCTTCAATCAACATTTTTATGTCTCCATCTCTTGTCAAATTCCGGAATGATTCCCATGAGAGGGGAACCTTATATGAATGAAGCTCATCCTCCACAAGAAGTTTGATCAACCCATGGTGGGCTATCTGATCTGGTATGCCCTCTTTTAGCTTTGTGGCACACTCAATTAGAGACTGCAACAGGAAATAAGGAATGCTAGTTTTTGTTCTACAGGAAGATCAATCCGGTGCCTCAATTCAGTGAGCAACCAAAAGTGATATGCATACACAATGCTAAAACGGCCTTCACAGGTTATATACTTCATGATTTGCAGGCTGACTTCATTCCATGGTGGCAGCAAGCTGGTTCTTCGCACCCCATTTTTGTCCTCCGAGAATTCCTCCTTAGGTGGAAAGAATTCTTTCTTGGCTTGCTGGCTCAACTTCCTTTCTTCCTTATCCCATGGCAAACCCATCGGAAGTTCAGTAATCCGACTGATATATTGCGGGGTGAGCTTGAGGCTTAGACCTCTGAAGTTCACTGTGGCCAGTGTCTTGGATTTCGGCTTCAGAGCCTGCAAAAATTCTTCTGCCACTTCATCATCGTAACCCTACAACTTGTCACAAAAAGATATCCATTGAAGTTGTGTGAAGCGCTCTACTACTTCCTGGTTTTCCCTTAATTTGGTTGAATCAGTGGGTTCTCGTCTTATAAACCCACCCGGCATGATAAAACAGTTTTCTTGACCAGAGGTGGTGATTGTGGAAGAGATTTTGGTTTACTGAGACAGAGCGTAGAATGTCATGCACATAACCCACAAAACTTATCCCTGAGGACTTAACATAGTTTAATTACTCGACATCCTGTAGAATGACAGTATAGGCACAATAGACAACAATTTCACCGTTTTTCTATGACCAGACTGTGGACGACAATTCTGCCACCTTTAATAACCAGTTGCATGAAGAGTTCAGGGTTACCTCTTTAATTGGCCACCTTTTTACGTGAGGCACCCGCTTTCCTTTAGAAAACTGTGTTCCTGTAGGATGACAGCGTTCCTGTAGAATGCAGCGTTCCTGTAGAATGACAGCGTTCCTGTAGAATGCAGCGCGCGATTTTCGGGAGAGACTGCAGTCGGTCTGCGGCTTGGGTGTGCTTCTAAATCGCTCTGATAGCCAAAGGCTCGGCGTATCACACTGCAGAACGATCAGGATAGCCACTCAAGTTCAAACCGGTGGTTGATACATGCATGAATGCAATCTAGCCGATTAGATTTTGAATTCGGCGAAATCCGTGGCGCGGGGGTAAGCTGTCCCCGCCGGACCGTTAGGTGACGTCACCCCATCATTCAACTACGCGTTCACTTGCTGCCGCATCAATTCCCGCAGATCTGTCGCCGCCTCTTCGGTTAAACTTGTTTTCTCGACGGGATTTCTCTCACGTGCGAGCTGCTATTCTTTTTGTCATGGCCACCACCCTCTCATCCAACTAGACCATTAACTGGCCGACGTGGCCGGCTAAATGGCCATACGGCCGCTCAACCCATTCACCTTTACACTTAGCAATTAATCAAAGTAACATTCATGCATTCTGATGGAAGGAAGGGTCGAGACACTTACCTGCGCGGCTGCACACAATGTTTCGGCTCTTTGGACACTGATGAGTCGATTTACCTGCTGCGGGCGAACTAACACAGGCCCGGAGGTCCACGTTCACAAGCGGTCGTCGATGGATGGGATGCTTCAGTTGCATGCGCCCACTTTTCACTTCATATGGCCTGCGCAGTGAATGGTATCCACTCTAGCAAGCTTAACTGTTACAGGACTCCCGCGGGATGTCTTGGAACAGTTCTTCCTCCTTGGGTGCATGCTGCACGACGATGGATGGCCTCACGATCATGCTCTCGGAGCTTCGGGCTGACTGTGATGAACATGGTGTGAGATCTCTAGCGCTTTTCCATTTACAATTTTCTTTTTCTCGAGACTCATCGATCTGCTTTGCTGGTGCAGGTACTTTGTTGCATGTCGACAAGGATGGTGGAACAAGATAACGGCAATGTGCATGGTTGAAAACAGTGGCATGCATGCGTTCAAACCGATCCTTAGCCATTAGATCTCCTCATGAAATGAATTCTGGCCCATTCTGAGCTTCTACAGGAAGCTTCCTGTAGAAATACAGCGCTTCCTGTAGAAAGGATGCATTCCTGTAGAGAGTCTGCACCTTCCTGTAGAAGATCTGCATCTTCCTGTAGAAACTCTGCATTTTCCTGTAGAAAATCTGCGTCTTCCTGTAGAAGACACAAGCTGTAATAAAATTGCACATACCTTGGAGAAAATTAGTATTCTTGGAGGATGTGATGGTGAGGTGTCCTGACTGCATGATGAGGACCCTTGGCTTTGAGTTGAGAGGCTTCCTCTCCTCCATAGAACACCTGCATGCAATTTTACATAATGCATCTGCTGACCTTGTTTTTTCTTTTGTTTTTTCTTTTTCTTTTTTCTTTTTTTTTTTTTTTTTTTTGAAAGATAACAGGGGCGCCTCATTGAGGTTTTCACCCTTGCCATCTTCCTTAAGCGCCTCAAAGAGGTTTTCACCCAAGGATCTTTATTATTTTTTATTTTATTTTATTTTATTTTATTTTTTTTAGATTCTTCAGGGTATGCCCAAAGCAGAGGCAGAACCCTTCTCTATGACCAACACTGCCTTCTCCATAGTTTTGATGAACTCTTGTCTTGAGGGAGGCTTCCTGTAGATCTTTAATCGATGCCCATTGACAAGCATGGGGATGGCTTCCTCATCAATGGTCCGAATAAGCACAGATCCATTGTCATGACATTTTTCCACTGAATATGGCCCTAGCCATCTGGTTCTCAGCTTCCCCTTGAAATCTTTGTATCTGGAGTCATACAACAAAGCCTAATCTCCTGGCTGAAATTGCTTGTCATGGAGATGTTGGTCATGCCACACCTTTCTCTGAAGTTGAACCACTTCTGAGTGAAGGAGGGCCTGCATTCGGTGCTCATCCAGGCCATTCAGCTGCAATAGCCTTTCTTATTGTGCATGGCTGAGATCTAGGTCCAGCTGAGCTGCCATCCTCAAAGTGTTGTATTCAAACTCAATGGACAGCAAAGATTTCTTCCCATAGACCAGTTCATAAGGTGTGAAGCCGGTGGTGGTCTTCCAAGTGGTGTTGTAAGCCCAGGTGGCTTCAACCAGGCGATCTGCCCAGTCCTTTCTGCTACTGCTCACCACCTTAGTCAAGATCCCTTCTAATGCTCTATTGGTGACTTCCACCTGCCCATTTGCTTGAGGGTGATAGGGGGTGGAAGTCCTATGCTTGATCTTGTGATGAGCTAGTAGATCTTCAACCAGGTTGGAGGTGAACTGGCTCCCTTGATCGGTGACCAGCTCTCTTGGATAGCCAAACTTATAGAAGATGTTTTCTCTTAGGAACTCGGCCACCTTTTCTTCTGTTGCTGCTTTGATTGCTTTGGTCTCTGCCCACTTTGCCAGGTAGTCAGTGCACACAATGATGTAAGACCTTTGCCTCGAAGGAGGGTTGATTGGGCCCACAAAGTCCATACCCCACTTCTCAAATGGCTCAAGAGTCACCTGAGGTTGGAGAGGCATCTCATCCCTTTGGGTCGGTTTCCCCATTCTTTGGCATTGGTCACACTGGCTGACATATCTTCTGACATCATGATGAAGTGTGGGCCAATAGTAGCCTGCTTGCCCACAAGGCCCATCATGACAAGTGAGGAGGATATCAAAGAGTTCCTCCTCCCTTACACAACGCCTTAAGATCTGATCGGGGCCAAGCTTGAATAGATTGCCCCTGATCCAAGTGAATGAGGCACTTTTTCTGATGATTCTGCTCTTCTCTCTGGAAGATAGGTGCGGAGGGAACTGTGCTGAAACAAGGTAGTTTGCTACATCAGCAAACCATGGAGAGAGTACTGAAATAACAAACAGATGTTCATCGGGCATCTGGTCATCCACCATTCCATCCTCATCTGCAGACAAATCCAATCTAGATAAAAAGTCAGCAACAACATTTTCTCTACCTGGTTTGTCAACAATGGTCAAATCAAACTGCTGCAATAAAAGTAACCATCTAATAATACGAGCATTCACATCTGGTTTATTCATTAAATATCTAATTGCAACATGGTTTGTATGTAAAAAGGTTTGATAGCCAGTAATATAATGTCAGAACTTGTTCAGTGCATGGACCACAGCCAAGAATTCTTTCTCGGTTACAGTGTAATTCAGCTCAGCTTTGGACAAGTTTTTGCTAACAAAGTAAATGGCATATGGAAGTTTTTTCTCAACTTGTCCTAAAGCTGCACCTATGGCTTTGTTCGAGGCATCAGTGTGGATGTTGAAAGGTAGGGCCCAGTTTGGACCTCTCAGGATTGGGGCTCACACCAACTTGTCCTTCAATTCATTTAAAGCCCTCTGACAATCGTCAGTCCATTTAAACTCCACATCTTTTGCCAACAGGCCAAACAATGGCGAGGCTAGCTTGCTGAAATCTTTAATGAATCTCCGGTAGTATCCTGCTAATCCCAAGAAACTCCGAACATCCCTTACCTTTTGAGGAGGTGGAACCTTCTTGATGAGAGCAATTTTGTTAGGATCCACCTGCAACCCTTGGCAAGAAATGGTACGGCCTAGCATGGTCCCTTCAGTCATTAGGAATTCACATTTTTCAGGACTAAGGGACAAGTTCATCTCAATGCATTTGGTTAGGACTTTTCCCAGATTGGACAATGCTTCTTGGAAGTTGGCCCCATAAGGAGTGAAGTCATCCATATAGATTTCCACTGCATCATGGACCAGCTCCGAGAAGATGCTTAAGACAGCTCTCTGGAAAGTAGCAGGAGCATTGCATAGCCCAAAGGGAAGGACTCGGTAGGCAAAGGTGCCCCAAGAACAAGTGAAGGTGGTCTTATCTTGGTCTTCCGGGCTGATTTGGATTTGGTTGTACCCGCTAAACCCATCCAGGAAAGAGAAGAACTTCTTTCCTGCCAGTCCATCCAACACTTGATCTATGAAAGGTAGAGGGAAATGGTCTTTCTTGGTAGCTTTGTTCAGTTCTCGGTAGTCCAAATAGATTCTCCATTTCCCATTTTTCTTGGGAACCAACACCAGAGGGGACACCCATTCACTATCTGAGATGGGGTAGATGAATCCGGCATCCAACAGTTTTTGCAATTCTTCCTTGACAATGTCCTTAAGGGTTGGATTCATTCTCCTCTGGGGTTGCCTAATCGGCTTACAATCCTCTTTGATGTATATGTGATGGGTACAGACCGAAGGATGGACTCCTTTCATCTCCTTATAGCTCCAAGCAAAAGCATCTAGGTGACTGACCAACAGGCTACACAGCTCCTTTTCCTGGGAAGGAGATAGGGAGGAGCTGATCTTCAACGTTCTCTCAGGGCCGAACTCCACATTCTTGACTCTGGGAGTGACAGGGTTGGTTGTACAAAGATCCACTAAGGTGATAGCTTGGGCATCCTCCACCAATTTCTCTAAGGATAGTGCACTGGAAGGTGGATTCTGGATCAAGGTCTCAATCAAGTCATCCTCGGTTGGGGGGTCTCTTCTAGTGGTCTCTAAGGTGCACAGAGGTGTTGAGTACACCTCGTCTTCCTCTCCTTCTTATAACCAGAGTGGTGAGTCATGCTCTAAGGAGGGTTGGGCAGGAGGGTATAGGACTAGCTGTTTGGACATAGGACCATTTTTGATGGTCATATTTCCTGCACGGCAACTTATGTAAGCATCTGCAGTGGCTAACCAAGGCCTTCCCAAAATTAGAGGATATCCAGTAAGCTTTGCCTTGGGTTGCAGAACCAAGAAATCTGCAGGGTATTCCCAAGAGTCGATAGAGACCAAGACATCCTCCACAATCCCTTCGGGAGTCACAGTGGAGCGATCTGCTAATTGCAGTACTGTTGAGGTCTTCCTCAAGGAACCCTGAAGATTGAGTTTGAGCATGGTATCCCTGGTCATCACATTAATGGCAGCCCCCAGATCGATCAAGGTGTGAGGTATGATGGTGCCATTGATGTGGACATCTACTACAGGACTTCCAGGATCTAGGTACTTTGGGCAGAAGACTTGTCCTAACATAAGGTCAGACAGTTGTCCTATGACATTGATGGTTGAAGCATCTTTCTTCCGCCTGCCTGGGTGTTTGAAACACTTTTCCTTAACCAGTTTGTTGTATATTGGCACATCCTTGATGGCTTGGAGAAGTTGTATTTTTACACACAACTGCTTGAGCTCACCCAGAAGCTCATCCTCCTCTGGGTTGGGTTGTGTGGTGGCTGTCAGTCTCTCAGGAAAGGGTGAAATAGCCTTTGGTTCACTTTCCTGTTTATCTTCCTCATCCTCTGGGGGAGGAGGTTGGCGATCTAGTAGAGTCTTTCCAGATCGAAGATTGATCTCCGGATCTCCACAGCATAGGTAGGGCATGAGGTTTCCCCAGTGTATACCTGTTGGGCCTGTCTATTGTTGGGGTTCGGGTTCGGTTGAGCAGGCATTTGAGGTTGCCTTGGAGGAGTAGGAGGTAATGGCTGAGGTTGAACTGGTGGTGGAGGCAAAATGGCAGGAGGAGTATTGTACTGGGGCCTCCACCCCGACTGAGGTGCATTCCACTGAGGCTGTGGCTGGGCATGTGAATGATATGAATGAGAAGTAGGTTGAGTAGGGTACTGAGGTGGATAAGACCATGGAGGAGGCATGGACCAGGAAGGATGAGCAGGGGGACCCCAGGAAGGCATAGGAGTCGATTGGCTGGGGTTGTAATAAGCTTGAGGTGCCCCTTGCATTCCCTGCTGATAAGGTCTAGATCCTTGTGGCCTCCTTTGGTTGAGGTAATAGAGAGGTTCAGTGGGAGCTTCTGTCCCTTGGTACATGGCTTTAAACCCAGGTAAGGTTGGACACTGATTTGTGGGATGGTACTCCTCACAACGAAACATACTTCAACCGAATGCAATGGGCATTCGTTCTTAGGGTGTCTCCTTGTGCACCTAGGGCAGAAGACAGCCAAGGCTCTCTCAGCTTCTTCTTTCTTCTGTGGATTCTGAATGTGTCTAGCTGCATGGCAATGGTCTGTCTCACCTCACTCTTGAGATCTTTTAATTGATTTGCAAGCTCATGTTTGGAGAAAGGGACACTAGTTGAGAGGAGGTTTCCCCTACCTCGTTTCCGAGCTGCCCTGGAGTGGTTTCTAAACACAGTCTTGATGTCCTCATAAGGCAGTTGGTAAATGTCCCCCCAGCTAACATGTGAAGGGTATCTAAGAGGTCTTCAGGGACTCCTCGGAGCAGGACCAACTTGAGGGATTCAGGGTCAAGTGTGCACCTGGCCCGCTTATAGCTAAGTTGGAACCTCTCCTCATAATCCTCTAAGGACTCATCATTTCCCATGGTCATCCAAAAGATTTCTCCCTTGGTTTCCTTAGACCTACAATAATCCATGTACTTGGTATTGAAAGCTTGCTGCATCTGAGCCCAAGTGGTGATACTATTCCCAGGTAAACCCATGAACCAGTGTAACGCTGCATCCTTAAGAGTTGAAGGGAAGAGTTTCAGCTTTTGCTCATCGTCAGTATAGTCATAGGTTCTACAAAGGACAACAAACTCAAATAATAAGGTATCAGGATCTTCAGTAGTCAGTCCATGGAAGTGAGGTAAGGCGGAGGGGCTAATGTTCTTCATTTTCATCTCTCCATTGGTCTCTCGAATGGAAAAGGCACCTTCTATTCTCTCATCTTCTCTTCTATTGTCAGCCATAGCTTCAGATGGAGTGGTCTCTAACTCTTCTTCTACTATAGGATCTTGGTATATCTCAGGATGTTCACCTATAGGTTCTTCTGGGTCACTGTCACCAAAGAAGAGAGAAGGGTGACTCAGTGATGTGGTGGGGGTGTTGGGTAGGAATTTTCCTGATTTATCTCGGTTCCTACAAGGCATGAAATGGAAAAGAATTTCTTTTTCGATTGTTTTTTCTTTTTTCTTTTGTACCTACAAAACTGAAACAGATTGATCTACAACTAACTATAAAGATGCAGAATTAAACTGAAAGCAGGAAAGAACTAATCTACTTTGCTCAAATGAAATTGCAGGAATGGAAATGCTAGTCTACGCTTGCAGAAATGAAAGGCTAATCTATGAAAGCAGGAAATGTTAATCTATGAAAGTAGGAAATGCTAATCTATGAAAGCAGGAAATGTTAATCTATGAAAGCAGGAAATGTCTATGCTACTTTTGCATAATAGAAATGAAATAAACTACTTAGCAGAGGGCAAGAGTAAGAAAATAGAAGAAAAGAAACAATTACTAATACTCTGACGCTTCCCCGGCAACGGCGCCAAAAAGATGGTGGGCTCCAGTATTGTAGCAATAATGCTACAACTCCTCGGGCTTGCTATCTCTAATTTTATCAACCCGGTAGTTCGTACAAACTTGGAAGCGACGGTGCTGTATGCACAAGTACTAGCTCTTGTCGCAGCTGTCACTTTGTCAGCTGGCACAAGTCCGCTAGGGCTCAAGCCAACTTCTATATGCTCTTCAGAAGAAGCTTTCTAAATGATGGACGAAGGCTATCTCGAGGGAAATTGATCTACTTTGCAAAAGTGAACTGAAAGCCAACCAAAACATGAAACCCTAGTAAACCCTAATCTGACTAGTTTAACCTCTATGATGCAATAGTGACAGTGAAAATGTCTAAGAAGGATGCCATTACTTCTAATGATGTGAAATGCATGAACTCAAACTACTTCTATGAAAGAGAACATTGTTTTTGTATTTTTTCTTAAGTGATGGAGTGATTATGAATTTGTTTCTTATTAGGGTTTGGCTGTGCAGAGGTGGTGCGAAGGGAGAGAAAGCTTGGGAAAGGTCGGGATGGCTAGGAGAGGTCCCAGAGGGTCCCTACCATTAGTCCATAGAGGTCTACAACGTTCGGATGCTCGGAAACCAAGTTTGCAAGCTTCTACAGGATGTCTGCAGGGGATCCTACAGGAAACTAAGGGATTCTACAGGAAATCTGCTAACTTCTACAGGATGTGCTGTAAGTGGAAGTTTTGGGTGATGGTGAAGTGATGGAACAGTATGGGTGGATAGGTAAGGTGGAGATGGAGCTTGTGATGACTCAGGGGTAGAGAAACATGATGGAGAAAGAGTGCACGGAGTTGGTTGGTGGATAGAAGGATGGAATCAACGAAAGGTCAAGACGATGAAGCTACGTGGGCAATGGAAGAGTTGGAAGGTGAACGAGCTGAACATAGGTCGAGTAGGTGGCTTGAGGAGAGGTTAAGAAGAAGAAGAAGGAAGTAGAATGATATGGAGCAGTGTAAATAAAACAAATGACTTGTGTCTTGCACCAAAAACGAGAATTCATTAACCAGTGCTACCTGTGCTATCAATAAATAGTGCTGTAAATCATGAAGAAAAGTCGTGCATGGAAGTGTAATGACGAAGTATGGCTCAAGAGAAAAAATGCAAGGAAGGATCCACGATTAAACCGACTGTGTTGCAGCTTGCATGAAAGTAGAAAAGACTGCGTTTTTTGTGGTGGTTGGTATAGACTGCACCCAAATCCCTAAACAGAGATGGCAGTGGAGGCACTAACAACCTTTTCTTGGAGCTCCAGTGGATTACAAACCTCCTATCCTAATCTAAGTAACTGAAAGTAATTCAACCATAAGCTAATCCTACTCAATCTTATTAAAGAAATCAAATCAGCAACCTGTGTTCTTTGAAATGCATATCAAAACAAGGAAACAAAATGCTGGAAAGAAAAGGAAATAACACTACAAGAAGAGGAGATCTATTGCTCTCAGGTTGGGCCCTAACCTGAGAGCTATAGCTCCCTTAAAAGCTCAGAATTAGATCCAAATCTGCTTGCCTTTATTCATAATCAAAAGTCTAATGTCATGCCAAAACTGGCTTACAAAAACAAACACCGAGCTATGCTCAAGAATTACAATATTAGTCCAAAAGTTCAAAAAGCTTCTAACAAAGGCTACGGACTTCATATTTATACAAAATGAAGATCAAGCTGGCTTCCCCCATTCGTGGAGCTTGGTTGTCCAACTGAAAGTCAAACTGCTGTAAAACTGCTGATCCTGTAGAACGTGTTGGCTGCCTTTAAGCTCGGTGGGGAGAGCTGTTAGAGCTCGGAGTTAAGGTGAAAATCACGAGGAGGGTCATCAAGACTGTGGACAACCTCCCTATGAACCCGCAATGTCACCTTTGCTGTCTCCTTGTCTCCTTTTGCGTGGTCTTTTGCTCTCTTTAATGCCAAGAACCTGAAATCATCATGTATTAGTCACATAGATATAATGCCTGCCCTTCTTCCTACAAACAAAACGAATATACTAAGAAATGAATGCATAAGTGGTAAAAGATGAATGGTTGAACAAGGTAAGTAGGCCAATATGAGCCCAAATTGTACCAAAAATTGGGGCTCATCACCGATGTCATCAGGTTTTAACGAGTCTGACAAAGGAAGAACTCGGCGTCTTTTCATGTTTAGAGAGTTTGAAAAGACAGCAGAAAAGGAAACTCCAGGGGTGTCCTTTTTCGTAAAGTTGTGTCTCGCGAGCCCGAAAAAGTATAAAACAATGCTCGAAGGAACCGCCCGACCATTACGATCGAGGAGTACTTTTCATAAATAGTGATTTCGACCTGAAAAATTAAAAAAGCGATCAAAACCACGTCGTTTTGTAACCATTAACGAGTCTGAAATGACAAAAACCCGGTAATCTTTTTATGTTTTAACGGTCGACAAAAAGAACTTAAAACGACCGCCCCTTATTAACATTTAACGAGTCAAGAGGAGTAACTAGGCAATATTTTCTTCTTTAAATGGTCAGAAAAGAGCTGAAAGCGGACCTTAAAATAACCTTTTCACATGTTTTACCGAGCTTGAAAAAGTAGGAAAAAGAGCTCGTTTCATTGCTTGAGTTGCACCAACCCCTGTCATCATACAAAAAATAGTGTAAAACCCACTTCGACATAAATATATTCCAAAAATACCCAAAAAATATTATTTTTAATGTATTTTTAAGTCAAAAATGCTATAAATAGTGAAATGGTAAAAAACAAAATTACTTTTTACTTTTCACCTTGTGAGTTTACCGTTGGAGGGTTTTGGGTGAAAATTTCAACTGTTTATTGCGATCAATCCAGGAGAGCATTCGAGCCGTCGTCTGAAGTAGGTAAGAGGCCTCATCCTTAGCTTCATTTTCATTCCATTTTTTCATTTTTTAATCCATAGATAGGTCCCCTGCAAGAGGAATTGAAAAACTTTAGGGTTTCGCCATTGGCGCGAGTTTCCCGCTCAGGATCACGCCAATGGGATTTTTTACCCAAAGGGGGCGCAACCTTGGCGCGACTGTTTTGAAAACAGTCGCGCCAACCGTGCGACCTTACTTTTCCCATAGATTTAACCGTTGATTTTTCAAATTTCTTTCAGTTTTTGGTTTCACCAGTGATCTAATGATGAAATTTTCGACTTTATGGTTGCAGGGATTCGTCTGAATGGCTGTAGAATGGAGAGAAAGAGAGAATGACGCCATAGATGCCATGGCATTGGAGGATGATGCCTGCATGGATGCTTTGAGGGACTGCGGCTTGAAGAAATTCTTCATCACCTCCTATTTGCGTGCACAACCAGAGCTGCTACGATTCATCGTGGATGCTTGGGATACGGAGGATCAGGTATTCTGCCTAAAAGATCAGCCATTGGAACTGGATGTTTCCGATGTCTACTTTATCACTGGATTATCGCGGAGAGGTGCACGACCCATCTTGAATGGTAGTAGGCCTTCCAGGGAAAAGATAGGGGAGGTGATGGAACGAGTTTGTGCTGGGGAACAGTTTGGATCAAACAGTGCCAAGGTAGATATTATCACAGTCCCAGACCTAGTGCTACGAGTGATATTGTTCACTATCACACAGACGGCTGGGGTACAAGCGCCCCACGAGGCCAGCAAGAATCATTTACTGCTGGCAACCGAGTGTCTCCAACCTACACTGTTTGACTGGGCCACAGCTGTGACTACAAACATCAAGAGGCAGCTTACGAAGTGTAAGCGTGGCAACAAACAGTTCGGGTATGGGTCCATCGTGGTATCTTTCTTCCTGGAGCGACTACCGATATTCCAGATTCAGGGAGGTATAGTGGCAGATCCAGTGCCACGGGAGCCGAGGTTGACTCAATGGGCAGCACTCATGCCCAGAGGAGGAGGGGGCCAGCAAATGGCCTGGAGGCCCGAGTTCTTCATATGGCTCCGTCACCAGATGATCGTCATAGAGGACTGGCCCTATGCGGGCACTGATTTTACTGGAGACCCAGATCTCCCATTGCCTGTGGGAGAAGACTGGGATGAGGAGCTTGGTAAGAACTTTTTGTGTTTTTGATGTTTTTTGTGTATTTAAGTTTTTTTTTGTGATACATGTCTGTCTCTGACAATAGCCATATATATGTATGCAGATGTTGGTGCAGAGCGACCAGCTGACTTGTCTCACATAGCACGGAGGGCATAACCTGCAGCCGACCCTTAGGTAGAGGGTGGTGTGGGTGATGAGCTAGTACAGAACCTTGAGGCACTCACTCGAGGGATTCCAGATTATGCCAGGTTGGCGGATGTGCCCTTCCCGTACCAGAGGCACACAGTGGGAGTACCTACTCGCGTCCATCATCTGCTGAGACATTTGGTGCGAGCGGTGACATGCTATCATGAGGATCACCGTGATTAGACGCCTAGGTTTCATTTTTTCATATTTTTGAGAGACATGTTGTCTGCAGCCATATGAGATTCGGACATGTATTTTTTTTGGATTATGTAATGCGCGTGGCGCAAACATTATGACACACACACATATATATACACATGCCTATGGTTTATTATTGTGTTTTCATGTGCTTTCTTGTATAATGTTTTGGTTACAAATTACGCAAATGTCTATCTAATACATGATTAGCCAATGCATCAGATAATGTGTTTAATTGTCGTGGAATATGTTGATATGTGATAAAATCAAAGTTCCTTTCTAACAATCTCACACATAAATACAACCTTAGAATGCGATGGTCTCTGACAGAATATTACCCGTTGAGCTGGTGGACGACAAGTTGAGAGTCCAGGTTCACTACCAATGCACGAATGCCGAGATTAATTGCTTCAGCAAGTAGCTCGATTACAACACAGTATTCGGTGACATTGTTAGTGGTACGACCCAATCACACACCCTGAAAATCTATCAGCTCGCCATGAGGATCGTAGATCACCCACGCTGCAGAGGACAAGTTGCGAGTACTGCGGCAGGCACCATCAGCGAAACCAATATCAGGTGCATCAGACATCTGCACAAGAAGCGAAAAACACAATAAGTGGCAGTCACGCCTTTAAAACTGTCACACATACACACAACACACTTGCTAAAGTACATGTATGTACAAAATAAAATGTACCAGCATCACGCATAGTACTTTTTCAAATACAGCCCGTTTCGGGGCTTCCCAAGAGGGTTCCCTTCATAATAAATTAGCTCGTAGGCCCCTTTCTGCAAAAATTTCTTGACAATGTAAGGGCCTAGCCACATAGACTCGAGCTTTCCTGCTCCTAGCTTATCTTTGGCCTGATCGTAGAGCAGGACTAAATCTCCCTCAACAAAAGAATGTGGACGTACGGTTTGATCGAAGTGAGTCTTGACTCGCTTCTTTTGTGTTTCGATGGCCAAAGAGGCCAGTCGACGAGTCTCATCTAGCCGTTCCAGATAAAGAAGGCGTTCTTCTAACGGAGTAGTGTTGGGAAGTAGCTCGACAACCAACTTTAATGAAGGGATTTCACATTCGATTGGAAGGGTAGCCTCTAGTCCATAAACTAGTTGGAATGGGGTGAAACCAGTGGCATCCTTCACAGAGGTTCGGTAGGCCCACAAGGCAGGGAGAAACATCAAATGCCAGTTAAACTTATGCATGCCAACGGTACATTGAAGCATTGTAACCAAAACCTTATTGATAGCTTCAACTTGGCCATTGGACTGAGGGTAGTATGGAGTTGAACTATTGTGATGCAAGCCTAGCTGGGTTGTTAATTCTGACATCATATGATTACGGAAATGTTTCTTGTGATCAGTAACGATGGCTTGAGGGATGCAGAATCGTGAAATAACATGATTGAATAAAAATTGCGCCGCTGTGTGACCGTCTTCATTTAATGTAGGCATCGCCTTTGCCCATTTAGTGAAGTAATCGAGGGCAACAATAATAAACCCATGCCCCCCGACCGAGCGAGGGTTACAGGTCATATAATCAATGCCCCATTTTGCAAAAGGGCCGACGGAGACAGCAGGGTGCAATGGAGCAGGAGGCGCTCGCATCTTCCGCTGGTATATCTGGCACTCATCACAAGAGCGAATGACAAGAATGCAATCCTTAAAGATAGAGGGCCAAAAGTAGCCAGCGCGGAGGATTTTTTGGGCAGTGGTATATCCAGACATATGACCTCCACAGGCACCTAAGTGACAGTAATTCAAGACACACTCAGCTTCCTCGAGAGTTAAACATCGGTGGAGAACAGAGTCGGCACCGAGGCGATATAGTGTATCCCCAATGATACGGTATGGTTGTGATTGATGACGAATCCTTTGCCGAGCGTCTTTGGACACGCCAGGGTGAAAGGAGGACGTTTGCAGATATATAATGATATCTCCATACCATGGATCGAGGGCGCTAATGAGAAATAAGGTCTCATCTGGAATTTGATCCTCTACGTGAGAGGTCGGGGAAGAAGATGGCAAAGAGCAAAGTAACTCAGCAAATACAAGGGATTTCTTGGACTTGGCAGTGGTAAATTCCAAGTCAAACTCTTGGAGGATAACAATCCACTTTGAGTACTTGCCCCCCAGCAACTGGCGTGACAATATATACATCATGGGGTTGCAATCAGAAATCACGGTAGTAGTACGCAGCAGAATATAATGACGGAACGTTGGACAGCAGAAACGACGGCCAAAGCCAACTTCTCGACATAAGCATATCGAGTTTCCGTGTCTAAAAGGTTGCGGCCGACATAATAGATAACATGCTCAGTGTCATCATCTTCAGTTTGAACAAGAACCATGTCGATCGTGGTGTCGGCGGTGGCCAAATACAGAGTGTAGTCACGTTAATAATTCGGAGGACGGAGCAATGGAGCAGAAACAAGGAGGCCCTTGAGACGCTCAAAAGATTCCTAAGCAATGGTATCCCAATGAAAAGGGACATCACACTTTAGTAATCATGTAAAACCTTTGGCCACCTCGGCATAGTTGGGAACGAAATGACGTAAAAAAATTTCTTTACCCTGCAAGCTCTGCAATCGTTGTAAAGATGCAGGGGGAGGAAGATTCACTATAGCCTTGACTTTAAGGGGATCCAAACGGATGCCCTCTCGGGAAACGACAAACCCGAGAAGTCGGCCGGATTCAACGCAGAAGACACATTTGTGAGGATTAAACCTGATTCGGTAGTATCGAGAGCGAAGAAAGATTTCACGAAGGTGTTTAGGGTGGTCCTGACGTTTTGCTGAATGAGAAGGGAGATCATCCAGGTAAGGCTGTACAATGTGTCGAATGTCATGGAACGCATAGGACATTGCACGCTCGAAGGTAGCACCGGCATTTTTAAGACCGAAAGGGAGCTTCTTATAGGCAAAAGTGCCCCATGGACAGATAAAGGCAGTTTTGTGTTGATCAACGGGAGCAATATTGATTTGGTTATAGCCAGAAAAACCGTCCATAAAAGAATACATTTCACTTCTGGCACACTCGTCAATAATTTCATCAATGAATGGTGTGGGAAAATTGTCTTTAGGACAGGCTCGATTTATATGACGATAATCGACACAAACACGGATTGTACCCTGTTTTTTAGTCACAGGAACGATATTAGAAACCCAATCTATGAGCGGAATAGGATAAATAAAACTGGCTTTAAGAAGCTTCTCGACCTTGGCCTTAATAGCCATAGCCTTTCGGGGGTGTACGGGGCGTAAACGTTGACGAACAGGCTTAGTACTTGGGTACGTGATTATCTCACGCACCACTATGCTAGGATCAATGCCGGGCATTTCTTCATAGGACCAGGTGAAGACATCACGAAATTCGAGAAAAAGATTGGAATAAAGTTGAATCTCCTCCGGAGTACAAGTGACTCCAATGTGAAGATGCTCGACAATCCCTGGTTTCACAGAGATGTCGATAGGCTGGGTTTGCGTAATGTTTGCCATATTCCCTTCAGAGGACACCTGATAAATCTGAATAGGTGTTTGCAATGGGAGGCAAGGAGCAAACCGCTCAAGGCAAGTGAGAATATCCTGAGGGGCAGGGAGAAACGAGGAACGATGGTGAGAATCATGCCAAGGAAGTTCCTCAAGAGACATAGTCTCAATAATGGCTTCGTCGGAAGAGAATGTTTCTTTTAAAGGATCCAAAGAAGTCTCATCTACAAGCCCTGAGGATGGAGTGAATGAGTGAAGAACGTTGCTCATAGGAGCATGTTCAGAAGAAGGAGCCGATGCAGCAATGATTTCAACATAGTTGAGTTCGGCAGGACTCAACGGCATCTGGTCGCCCCAAGAATCTACTTGGTCGGTGGGAGGAATGATCCACGGATCAGAACAAGTAGTAATCATATTAACAGAAGTGACGTTAGGAGGTGGGAGCGAAAAAACACCCATAAGGGCAGGATCTTTGAAAAGTCTGGCTCCCAGACTCTTAGATGATTTCGAGGTATGGTCCACAAAAGGGATGTTGCCTTCAGAAGAGGAAGCGAAGAATGATAGCTGGTCTACGGTAACAATCTTCCCTTCATGAGGGAAACGGATGATACGAAACAAAGATGAAGCAACAGCTTTCATCGCGTAGATCCAGCTACGTCCTAGAAGGAGGTTGTAGGTAGAGTAGCATCAACAACTTCAACTTCCATTTCGACCGTCTTCCCTTACAAAGAGATGGGCAAACGTTGGAGTATACCATAAGGACGAGATGCTCTTCCATCAAAAGCTTCCAAAGTCGTGGGAGACTGGCTCAGCGTAGGAGATCCAATAGCTTTCCAACAGGAGACAGACATGATGCAAGTTGAAGCACCTTCATCAATGACTGTACGATGAATCATTTTGGAATCAATAATAACTTGTATGAGGAATGCAATTTGGGGAGGCAGTCTCTGCGTATGGCATTCTAAGTCAAAAGTAATTAAAGCCGAGTCGGCCGGGTCTATGCCACCAATAGCGGATAGCAAGGACTTCCTCTGAGAAGGGTAGCTCTGGAGAACTTCTAAAGTGGACATAGCTGACGGAGTCTGCGCTAAGTCCTCAACGATATTGTGTGTTGTGCAGCACGAGCATTTGGGTTGTAAGAAGATTTCCAGAGGACTCCTTTTGGAGGGGGTCGAAGAGGCATTTCAGTAGTAGGTCTCTCAATGTGGAGTAGACCTGAATATTGACAGGTATCGTTCCAGCCATAAAGACTTGAGAACCGAAGGAAGAGGGAGGCTGAGAAGGGTCAGCCACCATTTGAGTTTTTTGAGTTTGTTGTGAGGGAAAGGGTTCTTTGAGCACCGCAGGAGTCCCGGGAGTGCCTTTCAACAAACGAATAATTTCGGACCGCCTCGAGCAGTCCTTGGTATAGTGATCTTCATCACAGATAAAGACAAGGATACTTAGGTTTGCGCTTGGCACCATCCTCGGGCGGAGGTTTAGGGCTGTCCTGCTTAGGTTGATCTGGTTTATTCTTTGCTTTCCCTTTCTTCTTTCCTTTCGAGGCTTTGTCTACCGTGGTGGATTGGACGGCGTTGACCTCGGAAGTAACATTCGAAATGGGTGATACCTGGGAAGTTTGTTCACTTGAAGCAGTTGGTTTTTGCTTCCTAGGGTTCGCGGAATTTTTCTTCGAGGATGAACTAATAGAACCAATAATACCGTCAACAGTTGGTGTTGGCAGGGCTTTGGATGTTCCTGGTCTCGGGGCATCAGGCAGATAGTCATACAATGTACCTAACTTAGAGTAAACCAAGTCAAGGTACTGAGCGTGCGCAATAGCTTGCTCTTCAGTGACACACGCCCCCATGGCAATGTCCCGAGCTATTGGAGGAACGAACAAAGTCGTAAACCAATCGGTAAGAAGCTGGTCGGGAATCCAAAATTTAATCATATGTCTACGCCGTCTCCATTCATGGATATGATCAGAGATATGCGTAGCCGTTGTATGTCTTAAGGATGTGAGGAGGTGTGTACCCGTTTCATATCGAATGGGTAACTGAAAATGCGTGAGGAATGCCATAGCCAACGAGTTGAAATCCTGAAAGGATCCATGATTAAGCTCAATATACCACTTAGCTACAGAGCCAGTGAGAGTCCTTTGGAAAAGGCGAAGCCGAATTGAATCATCAAGCCATGAATTGGATGAGCACCAGAGGTGATAAGTCATGACATGAGCTTGTGTATCTTCATTAGCTTTACCATCGAATTTTGGACAATCACCGTTTTCGTTGGAACCGGAGGCCAATATGGATTATGTAGAATAGGATCATTGGTCAATTTGGACACATCCGGTAATTCTAGAGTTGCTAAGAAAGGTAATTGAGGATTAAAGGACATCTGGGGCTGCTGGTGGGATGGAGCACCAGGGTTCCAACCAACTGGCGGTTGCCCCCAAGGGCTTGGTCCAGACGGATTTGGCCCCATAGGGTTTTTTCCGTAGGGATTTGGGTTCTGCCCCTCAGCGTTCCATGGATTACCAAACGGTCCTGTAGGAGCACCATATGGTTGCGGATAATTCTGATAAGGATTCGTCTGCAGTTGTTGGTAATTTTGATACGGGGCAAACAAAGGTTTCCCTTGAGTTTGCTGGTGACCATACGGTGGCTGGACTCCAAACTGAGTTTGAGAAACAGGCTGAGTTTGATAGGTTTGTTGAGATTGAACTCCAGCCTGTATTTGAAAACCGGATGGGGTCTGGGGTCCAGCCTGGGGCAAAAAACCAGGTTGAGCAGTGCCAGAAGGATGTCCTGTAGGTTGGGTTATCTGGCCGGAAGGATAACCTTGTTGATATGGAGGTTGGCCTCCCTGCCCAGAAGGTTGTACCTGCTGGGAATGGAGTTGTTGTTGTTGCACAACTGAAGGTTTCCCTAACGGACCAGATGGATGAGTGGGCTGGGCAGTTGGTTGGCCTGATTGGATTTGAGGCTGACCGACTTGCCCAGAAGGTTGACTATACTAGACGGTGGGCTGACCATGTGGTTGAGCAACTTGTCCAGATATTGGACCATACTGGAAATTGGGTTGGTTTGGGTTAACATATGATTGACCAATTTGTCCAGTAGGATAACCTTGCTGGATACCAGGTTGGGCTTGTTGAACAGAAGATTAACCTGAGTTACCAAAAGGTTGAACATAAGAGGATAAAAATGGACCACCAGAAGCAAAAGGGTTTCCATGGAAAGATTGCCCTTGTTGGTCTTGAGGAGGTTGTCTTGGAGATTGCGCAGACGATACTTGGCCACCATGAAAAGAGGTGGAACCCCAATCAATTGACAACAGAACTGATACCTCAACAATCGATTGAGACAACAAATATCGATCGTATGGCCCCTCTGTTGGGACATTTGACGTAGGATCAAAGACTCTGAATAAAGAAGATGAAGGATGACTAAAAATAGGAGTTAAAGAGGCTGCACATACCGTTGGAACGGTTGTGATTGAGGTGACAGACGTAGTGCGACTTTTTGGAGTAAAAGGCTCCGTGGTAGGAAAAGCGAGTGGTGACCAAATAGAATCCGTGGAAGGAGTTCCAGAGGGCATATTATCCCTTAATGCTTTATAACCTGGTGGTAGGTTCCCAGTAGTAGGAATACTACTGATAGGTGTAGGTTCCATTGTGGTGGGAATTTCACCGCTCGTCGCAACGGACTCGTCAGTCGTAGTAGGGGACACGTCCTCCATGTCAGACGAAAAAGGTGGGACTGAAACACGAGGAGAAGTGTAATACCAAAAAGGGACACTGTCCTCAGCAGGTTCCCAAACAGGGTTCCAATGAAACTCGTAAGTCTCGTCGCCTGGAGCGCAAGAACTAATCGGTTGTATGCTCTGAACAACAGGAAGACTCACAACCGGTATCTCGGAAGAAGACGAAATTGGTAAATTTGCTAGGATGAAACTTCACAAAACCTCGGGAATCTAACAAGACAAAAACCCTACTCAAACTAATGCAAACAAAGTCTATCCGGGTAAATGTTATCGTGGCCGAAATGTAAAAAGACAAAAATCTGAGTTTAAAGAGCTTCCAACAAACACACTGGAAAAATTCACACGACTGGCGCGACTGTCAGCCTGCAACTTGCGATATTAAGGAATTGGCGCGAGTTTCTGTTGTGAAACATGTGCCAACTGGCACGACTGTCAGGTAAAAAAATGCGCCAACACAGTTTGATGGCCCAAAAAATAAATAAAACAGCCCAGGGTCTGGTCAACAGTACTCAGACAGATCCAACAGCAAGAAAAAACTTTAAAACTGACCCAGAAAGCTCATTTACGCAAGCAGGCAAGAGAAAACTAACATGCAAGAAACTCCAAGTTGTTCGGCTCATAAACCAAACCAGAGATTGGTTGAAGTGGCATTGATCTACTCTGCCAATGCAAAGCAATAGCGTTTCAAAGGCTGCCTGGCCGTGCTTCAGACTCCGTCCAAGGTTTATGAATCAAACAACAAATAGCTCCTCCCCAGTGGAGTCGCCAAATTGTTGGAGAGGTAAATCCCCTCTGCGGACAGAGGCGATCCAACTAGACCAAAATGGATATAGCAACAATCAATTCATGCTACCATGCAAGTTCCTAGTTGCAAATCGAAAGTGGATTATGAGAAGCAACCTGGAGTCGAACGCTAATGTCGAAGAAGAGTTGATACTCCCGTTCCCTTGCTCCGGCAGGTCACAATCCTTGTGATCCCCGCGAATGCATACCTACACATGCAAAGAACAAAGCGAATACAAGCATAAAATCCACGAAATACAACTATATTTCAGTCAGAAAGGAAATAGATCAAACATTATCATGATGAACAATAAGATCGGAACCATAATAGTAGTCGTTTATTAATGAATAATCAACAGAGAAAGATACAACCAAAGTTCTGACATTGAACCTCTCCTCTGGCTGGGCGAGCAGCTATGTATATCTTGCAATAGACCTTCTCTCTCTCAGACTTCCGGCAGCATAACCTCCCTATGCTTCAAGACTCTTACTATCACTCAAGACAAGCATTATCACAACTAGCATTACTCCAAAACTACTTGTCAAATGCATGAGGACAGACTTTTATAGATGGAGAAGGGGAGGAAGATACAATGCATCAGGACACCCATTATGGATTGGCATTATCTCCAAAAAGCCATTGTGGATAGATTTCAAGGATAGATGATGACTCTCGACATCTAGAAGATGAGCTTTATCCTCAAAAGACTTCATGACTTGAAGGAAAAAACATCTAGGCACACGTTTGTCCAAAAATCTTTACCAAACTTGGTTGGCACGGGTGTTGTTCTAAGACAGAGTGCCAATGGTCGCACCCTCTTTTGAGGATCTCATTGATTGGCGCGGATAGTACATTGTGGACCCGCGCTAATGGAAAAAGGGCACTTTTCAGGGATATTTTGCAGAAGGTGTCTTCAAGGAACATGAAGTACATACTTAGGGGAATATAATGCAAGTTTTTTTAGGTTATGTCACTGCTCATAGGTCCCGAAATGAATCCTCCAAAGTACGGGAAAGGGGTAACAGGGACGGTGACCAATGGTGACAAATTACTGTGTAACAGGAACTATCTTCAAGACTTATGAAAGAGGAAGATAAAGGGCATGAACCATCTCTCAAGAAGATAAAAGGGTAACATCATGAAGAGTGGCTTGACATTTCCACATCGTCATTAAGTCCATGTCATCAGTATCAATTCATGTCTTGTCAAGATGTCAATTCAAGGTGTCAAATGAGTCCTCATGTGCCACATCATTTGTGGATGTAATTATGTAGTTTTCAATAATATGAGAAATTTAATGTAAATTGAAAGTCCAAGAGTCACGCATAGAATCTGAAAGGTCATGGAGAAGTTAAAGAGTCATGAGGAAAGTCCAGGAGTCACAAGGGAGGTGAAAAGTCACCCCATTTGTTGTATATACACCATCATAGCTCAAGAAAAGGATTTTTCCCATTGGCTCATCCCACTAGGTATTAGAGATGAAGATAGTTCTTTGAAGGAGAAAGTGATAGCTCTTACACTCCACTATTGGAGATAGTGGTGTTCATTGTACCAATGTATCTTGGAACATTTTCTTAATACTTGAAGCTCATTAAGCGATCACACTTTCATTTGTGTGTCGTAAATGTTATAAGAATATTCTTTGAATGTTTGCGATATATGTTGTTTTCATATGCACTAAATAAATTGAACTATTTCAGTGGCTTTGGTGCATATCTTGTTGAAGGTGTGTTGTAGTTGTTTTAATGATCATTTCTTCTTTGTGAACTATTTCGCTAGTTGATCAATGATTCTTTCATATATATGTTCTTGTGTGTATTTACTATATTAGTACTGTTACTCTTCTCTTGAAGGCGCGCTTTTATTTTCCCTTCAGTGAAAGAACCTTGATATATTCTACAACTGAACATTCCACAAGGCATACTCACTTGTTCATTCAAAAGACATGCATATTAATCATTTGTGCTAACCATCGTAGCTAAGGAAAATTTTTAAGAATCATGGCAATCGGGCCATAATTTTGGAAGGGATCCTATTCACAATGGTGTGAAGTCTAATTGGGACTTTTCATCAGGGAGACCCCCTTGCATGTTGATGGGATCCAACACCGTCAACATTTTGGCACTAGAAGGAGGGAAGTTTCATTTCTACGACTAATAAATCACCACATCCTAACAAACATACTTCCGCCCAAGGTAGTAATGTCCCCATTTTCCACTCCAACTCATACTCATGAGAGAGAGGAAACTTATCATCCTACTATGGGACAAGAATTTGAGGCTACCTAGGATCAAATCTAGACCATCTTACTGATTACTATTCAGTTTGTGAGAGCTCTTGGTTTACTCCATGTTGGTTCTATTCTACCCCATAAGTCTGTAAAGAAATAAACAACTCTCAATGGTGCATTTGTTTCTTTGGTGGAAGATTTGGTTATCACAACCCTTGAGGAGTCAGTTGGTCCTACAGAAGGAACATGTCACCAAGGGGAAATGCAACTTGTTAAGGAGAGTTTGGATAGTGAAGGGGAAGATTTTCAGTATTCTGATGAGGAACATCTTGATTATAATGTAGATTTTTCTAGTTTTATTCTTATATATCTAAAGCGTAAGCAAAAATATATATCCAATGTAATAACCCAAATGAAAATATATTTTAAAATGAATAATAAATCTTTATTGATAACACTTGGTGAAGCAGATCCACAAAAGGGTCTGCAAATCCCCTCCATGTGATGGGTCATTTTATGTCCTTGATGCTTCAGTAATTGATTATCTCTCTCAATGTGTGAAAAGCCCAAAACCATGTGTAGAACTCAAATGGGAGCTCAAGTGAAAAGAGATGATAATGGTGAAAATGATAATGGTCATGGTGAAGAATGAATGGAAAAACCTCCTATTTATAACAAAGTATTGGTTTTTTTTTCTCTGCAAATACTAAATTCTATTAACTATAAGGAAAAATATCTTTACATATTGTCGAGGCTCGAAAGCACTCAACAGAATATAACTGCCCCTTTACAAACAAAAGCTGGGGAGACCAGTTACAAAGATCAAGAAACCAGACAAAAGACATAAAGAATGACATGTTTTGCTGAGAAAGAGAACTGAGCCGGCACATAAACACAAAATCAATGCAAACCAGCACATAATGTGTCACCAAGTCCCCAGCTGGAAGCCAAAAACAGTATGACATTAGCGTTGAACCTTGACCGTGAGCTTGAAATAGTAGCTGAAACAAAAAAAGGAGGCAGTGCCAGGTGGCGCTACTCCTCCTTTGTCGTGCCATGGTTCTTCTCCTCAGCCAGACCTGCACCACCAGT
The DNA here is from genome assembly GCA_031772625.1 of Pinus tabuliformis. Classification (NCBI taxonomy): domain Eukaryota; kingdom Viridiplantae; phylum Streptophyta; class Pinopsida; order Pinales; family Pinaceae; genus Pinus; species Pinus tabuliformis. The sequence goes on along the minus strand of CM062815.1, from coordinate 313,164,178 downwards.
TCTCAGACCTTCATTGCTGCCAAAGTCGCTGCCAGGGATTGCCATGGAGTGGCTTGCTTCACCATGAGTCCCTACCTCAGCAGCAGGTCCTGTATCTTCAAGGGGAGGAAGATTTTTGAGAAATTCCTCCTGTTCAGACTTCTCATTTTTCCAATTCTCCAAGCTGTCTTTGTCCGTGGAGTGCTCACTGCTTTGGGAAGGATCGGGAGCAATGCAGGCCAGAGGGGAGACCTGATTTTCCTCTTCCAAAATAATAATGGTGATGTGAGCAGTAATAAGGGGCCTGTGTAAATTACTTTGAAATTTAAAGTGCATGGTTTGGAAGGCACTCTTTGGAATAGGCTTACGACCAGAGCTTAAAGATGGCCCAGCTTCGTGGACGAGGGGGGGATTGAAGGGTTCTGGCGTAGTTTCTATTGCATGACTGGCTGGGGGATGCAAGCGGCTGTCACGACGCCCCCCTTAATGATGCCACTTGCCCGAATGAACCATGATGACAGACAGGGTGTAGGGCGCAGATAGATTATAGAGAGGAGAGACAATAGAACAGAGTTAGTTGAGGCGAGAGGGATGCCCAACAGAACTTGCAGACAACAACACAATACAACAGAACTTGCAAATGACAACAGAACTTGCAGACGACAACACAATGCATGAATCCATAACAGGGGAGAACTTACCCTTGATAATGTTGGCTTGGAGATCGTGGCGGTGAACCAAAATCAGTCCATCACCAACAGCCTCCGCTAACCAGGTTCTGTTGCCGAGCGACTGAGCATAAGTCATGCTTAAACCGCTATGCAGCAGCATGATTATAACTGAGAGAATGTTGTGTCGATCAGCACAATGCATTAATGTGAATCCGCCAACCGATCCAGCATTAATACCTTCCCTCTGCTCGCATGAGGTTAAGTCCTGGGAAGCCACGCTGCTTTGCAGCTAGCAGTACCAGACTTTAATTCCCTGCATGAGAAACATTAAGGGTGATGGTGCCACCCACATCTGGGAAACAAAGTATTGGGTTGATCTTGATAATGGAAAATCATAAAATAATATTGAGGAAATCAAGATCTAACCATTAGGAATAATTTATTATATTTTTTTGAGAGGGAAAAGATATTCAAAATGGTCAAATATCTTTATCTAGAAATAATTAACAAATAAAATGATTTATTAATTATTTTGTGAGGATTAAGAATGGTGTGAAATTGGAATAATTATTAAACAGTGATTTAACAATTATTCCAATAATAGAATTAAAGAATAATAAATAAATAATGATTTATTCAATTCTTCCCATGAGTTTTTTGAGTTTTTTTTTGAGTTTTTATTTTAACGAGAAATAATTTAATAAAAATGGTTTGCTAGATTATTTCCCATGGTGAAAGTGATTTTACTATGGTAAAATAAATCCTGCAAGGTTTATTTCGATCCACCTAGTTAGAAATGGCTAGGTGATCATTTTTTGGTGATAACAAAAACCCTAAACCTTTGCAAATTTTCCACACCTCACTCTAATATTTTTCTAGGACTTCATTTTTAACATGATTCTGATCAACCTATGGCCTCCTCATCTAGGGGAGGGGGTGTGTCCCCTCCTACCAGAGTGTAGTATCGAGAGATGCTAATTCTAGGAAGAATGTGGTGGAGGCAGCACCTCATCAATCCCCCCACTAAAATTCATCACAAGGAGGTCAAAAATATGCCCCAATCTTGGGCACTGCATGGAAAAACAATATATCAATCTGTTGTGTTCCAAATGTCCTTCAAAACGACATATATAAGGTCAAGTAAGATAAAATCCTGGAGCACATAAAATCCATTCAAGGCCACACATTAATCTTCAAATTTATTGGAGGTTAGCCACCAAATCAAGATCTGGCCTCATGGATCAAGGCTAAATGGAAGCCAAAAGTGAATGTTGATTTGTAGATTGGAGCCAAAGGTTTTCTTATGATGATATTCATCAATTTAGAGGATTGTTCAAAGGTTGTTATGAATGGCCCTTATTTTCTTAACAATGCCATTCTCTTCATCTTGTTTTGGATGCCTCATTTCATCCCAGACAAAGAAAAAATTTTGGTTGCTCCTATATGGGAAATAGTGGGAATTGGCAATATCATTGGAAACTATGTAAAAGTGTCAGAAATAACCAAATCAAAGAGGTGCATTGCATATTCTAGGATATGTGTGTACATGAATGTCTTAGAGTGACTATCATAATCCATACTTATCTTCCCCAATCATTAGGATATCATCCAACCAATTGATTATAACCATATCCCTTTTTGTTGTAGAAGCTGCCATGAACATGGCTACCACTATACAGATTTACCCCTCACCGATCCCCCCATGTTGAAGGAGATAATCATAAGAACTAATCAGAAAGGTTTCAACAATTGGCTAGAAGGAGGAGGAACTCTAGGCCCCAAAACCCTAACTCCAAGGAGCCCCTTCTGTCCAAAAACAAATTTGAAGCCGTAGCAGAGAAAAATCCACTACAACAGGATCAAAGGTCACACCGAGGAATCCTTAAGACCACAACCCAAGCCCATACAACACACTTCTACAAGGAAAATGAAAATCCCATATAAGACAATGCAAGGAACAATGGATATGGAGATTGAAATACATGATGTAGAGATAATGTTGGAATAAATCGCAATGGAGACAAGTTTTTTAGGTACTCACAGATGATTTGGATGAAATGGAAGTAGAGGAGAAAACCCTCTTCGAGATACTAGATTTTCTACATAGCCAAGGATCCATTTCAATTTCTAATGGTTTTTAGTAAACACTTAAATAAAAGTTACAAAACGTTTTTAAAATTGTTATAAAATGCTTAGGGTTTAGGGTTTATAATTTAGGGTTTAGGATTTAGGGTTTGGGGTTTAGGGTTTAGAGTTTAGGGTTAAGTGTTTGTGATTTAGGCTTTAGGGATTAGGGATTAGTGTTTAGGGTATATAACACTTTGTAAAATTCTTAGGGTTTAAGTTTTAAGATTTTTGGTTTAGTGCTTAGGGTTTGGGGTTTAGGGTTCATGGTTTCGGGTTTATAACACCTTAGGAATCCATTTAATACACACTTAAATAAAAGTTACAAAACACTTTTTAAAATGTTATAAAATGCGTAGGGTTTAGTGTTTAGGATTCGGGGTTTAGGGTTTATGGTTTAGGGTTTGGGGTTCAAGGTTAAGGGTTTAGGGTTTACGGTGTAGCGATGAACCACCCCACATTAAGGGCTTATCCGCCGCTACATATTACACATAATGCATTCATCCCATGGAGCCTCGAGGAGTTATGAATAAAAATAAATAAAAGGAAAAAGGTTTATGAAGAAGGGTGGAAAAACAAAGGTCGGGGTATCTCATGTACCACAATTTTCTCCCTCCTACACTCACATACCCAGGTGTGCTTTTCCATTATTATAGATACTGGTAAAATTCATAAGGTTTATGGTTTAGGGATTAGGGTTTAGGGTTTAGGATTTAGGGTTTATAAATTTTTAGTAAATTCTTTGAATAAGAACTTAAATAAAAAGTTACAAATAGTTCTTAAAATGTTATAAAATTCTTAGCCTTTAGCATTTAGGGTTTAGGGTTTATAACACTTTAATAAATGTTTTTAATATAAACTTAAATAAAAGTTAAAAAACACTCTTTAAAATGTGATAAATTAATTAGGGTTTAGGTTTTAGCGATTAGGGTTTAAAGTTTATAACACTTTAGTAAATTATTTTAGTAAACATGTAAAAAAAGTTACAAAACACTTTTTAAAAATTTATGAAATGCTTAGGGTTTAGGTTTTAGGGTATAAGGTATAGGGTTTAGGGTTTGGGGTTTAGGGTTTAATGTTTAGGGTTTAGGGTTTATAACACTTTAGTAAATTGTTTTAATAAACACTTAAATAAAAGTTACAAAACTCTTTTTGAAATGTTATAAAAGGCTTAGGGTTTAGCATTTAGGGTTTAGGTTTTTTAGTTTAGGGTTTGGTTTTTATGGTTTAGGGTTTATAACATCTTAGTAAATTATTTTGATAAAAACTTAAGTAAAAGTTACAAAACTCTTTTTAGAATGCTATAAAATGCTTAGGGTTTAGTGTTTATAAGACTTTAGTAAATTCTTATAACAAACACTTAAATAAAAGTTAAAGAACATTTTTTAAAATGTTATAAATTGCTTAGTGTTTGGGGTTGAGAGTCTAGGGTTCATAAGACCTTAGTAAATCCTCTTAATAAACACTTTAATAAAAGTTAGAATTTTTTTTAAGATGTTATAAAATTCTTAGGGTTTAGTGTTTATGGTTTATGGTTTGGGGTTTGGTGTTTAGAGTTTAGGGTTTATGGTTTATAACACCTTAGTAAATGATTTTAATAAACACTTAAATAGAAGTTACAATATATTTTTTAAAATGTTATAAAATAATTAGGGTTTAGCATTGAGGGTTTAGGGTTTAGGGTCTAGGGTTTCAGGTTTAGAGTTTAGGGTTTATGGTTTAGGGCTTGTGGTTTGTAGTTTAGGGTTGAAGGTTTATAACACTTTAGTAAATTCTTTTAATAAACACTTAAATAAAAATAATAAAATGCTTTTTAAAATGTTATAGAATGCTTAGGGTTTAGGGTTCAATGTTCACGGTTTGGGGTTTAGGATGAAATGTTTAGGGTTTAGGATTTAGGGTTTAGGGTTTGGGGTTTAGAGGTTAGGGTTTAGGGTTTGGGATTTAAGGTTTAGGGTTTAGGGTTTAGGGTTTAAGGTTTGGGGTTTGGGTCTAGGTTTAGGGTTTAGTGTTTAGGTTCTACAACATTTTGGTAATTTCTTTTAATAAACACTTAAATAAAAGTTCAAAACAATTTTTTAAATGATATAAAATGGTTAGGGTCTAGGGTTTACAGTTTAGGGTTTAGGGTTTGGAGTTTGGGGTTTAGGGTTTAGGGTTTACATTTTGGGGTTTAGGGTTTATGTTTTTGTGTTTAGGGTTTAGGGTTTTGTGTTTATGGTTTAGGGTTTATAACACTTTAGTAAATTATTTTAATAAACACTTAAATAAAAGTTACAAAATTCTTCTTAAAATGCTATAAAATTCTTACGGTTTATGGTTTATGGTTTAGGGCTTGGGGTTTAGGGTTTAGGGTTTAGGTTTTGGGGTCTAGGTTTTAGGGTGTATGGTTTAAGGTTTATAACAATTTAGTAAATTATTTTAATAAAAACTTAAATAAAAGTTACAAAACACTTTTAAAAATGTTATAAAATGCTTAGGGTTTAGGGTTTACTTTATAGGGTTTAGGGTTTATGGTTTAGGGTTTGGGGTTTATGGTTTAGAATTTAGTGTTTAGGTTTTATAGCACCTTAGTAAATTCTTTTAATAAACACTTAAATAAAAGTTACAAAATTATTTTTAATAGATCATAAAATGCTTAGGTTTTAGGGTTTAGGGTTTTGGGTTTGGGGTTTAGGGTTTAGTGTTTAGGGTTTAGCGTTTAGGGTTTATAACACTTTAGTAAATCATTTTAATAAACACTTAAATAAAAGTTACAAAACTCTTGTTAAATGTTATAAAAAGGTTAGGGTTTAGGGTTTAGGGTTATAACACTATTAAATGCTTTTAATAAACACTTTAAAAAGTTACCAAAATGTATGTTAAAATGTTATAAAATTCTTAGTGTTTAGGGATAGGGTTTGGGATTTATAACACTTTGATAAATTATTTTAATAAGAACATAAAAAAAGTTACAAAACACTTGTTAAAATGTTATAATATGCTTAGGCTTGAGGGTTTAGGATTTAAAATTCTATAAAATCCTCATGGTTTAGCATTTAGGGTTTATAACACTTTAGTAAATGATTTTAATAAACACTTAAAAAAAAGTAAGAAAACACTTGTTAAAATGTTATAAAATACTTAGGGTTTAGATTTTAGGCCTTAGGGTTTAGGGTTTTGGGTTTAGAATGTTATAAAATGCTTACAGTTTAGGATTTAGGGTTTATAACATTTTAGTAAATGCTTTTAATAAACACTTCAAGAAAAGTTACAAAAAGCTTGTTAAAATGTCATTGAATGCTTAGGGTTTAGGTTTACGGTTTAAAATGTTATAAAATGCTTAAGGTTTAGGGTTTATGGTTCACAAGACTTTAGTAAATTCGTTTTTATAAACACTTAAAAAAAGTTACGAAACACTTTTTAAAATGTTATAAAATGCTCACGATTTAGGGCTTAAAATGTTATAAAATGCTTAGGGTTTATAAAACTTTAGTAAATTCTTTTAATAAACACTTAGAAAAAAGTTACAAAACACTTGCTAAAAAGTTATAAAATGCTTAAAGTTTAGGTTTGAGGGACACTTTAGTAATTTCTTTTAATAAAAACTTTAAAAAAAGTTACAAAACTCTTGTTAAAATTTTATAAAATTCTTAGGGTGTAGGTTTTATGATTTAGGGTTTATAACACTTTAGTAAATTCTTTTAATAAACACTTAAAAAAAGTTACAAAAATCTTATTAAAATGTTATAAAATATTTATGGTTTTGGGTTTTAAAATGTTACAAAATGCTTGCTAAATTGTAATAAAATGCTTAGGGTTTATGGTTTATGGCTTTTTAGGGTTTACGATTTTTTAGGGTTTTTAGGGTTTACGGCTTCAGGTTTAAGGTTAAGGGTTTAGGGATTAGGAGTTTAGTGTTTATAACACTTTAGTAAATGGTTTTAGTAAACACTCAAATAAAAGTTACAAAACACTTTTTAAAATGTTACAAAATGCTTAGGTTTTAGGGTTTGGGGTTTAGGGCTTAGGGTTTAGGTTTTGGAGTTTAGGGTATAGAGTTTATAAGACCTTAGTAAGTGCTTTCAATCTTTAGGTTTTAGGGTTTAGGGTTTATAAGACATTTGTAAACGATTTTAGGGTTTATCCTTTAGGCTTTTAGCATTAGGATATAGGATTTGGGGTTTGGGGTTTAGGGTTTAGGTTTTATAACACTTTAGTAAATTCTTTTAATAAACACTTAAATAAAAGTTACAGAATACTTTGTAAAATGTTATAAAATTTGTAGTGTTTAGGATTTACCGTTTGTGGTTTACGGTTTGGGATTTAGGGTTTCTGGTTTACAGTTTAGGTTTTAGGGTTTATGGTTTAGGATTTATAACACTAAAGTTACAAAACACTTTTTAAAATATTAATAAAAATTTAGGGTTTAGGGTTTAGGGTTTAAGATTTATGACACTATAGTAAATTATTTTAATAAACACTTAAAGAAAAGTTTAAAATTCTTTATAAAATGTTATAAAATGATTAGTGTTTAGTTTTTAGGGTTTGGGGGTTTAGGGTTTAGGATTTCTGGTTTATAGTTTAAGGTTTATAACACTTTAGTAAATGCTTTAATAAACACTCAAATAAAAGTTACAAAACAGTTTTTAAAATGTTGTAAAATGCTTAGGGTTTAGGTTTTAGGGTTTATAACACTTTAGTAAATGCTTTTAATAAACACGTATATAAAATTTAGAAAACGGTTTTTAAAATGTTATAAAATACATAGGGTTTAGGTTTTAGGGTTTCAGGTGTAGTGTTTGGGGCTTAGGGTTTAGGTTTTATAACAATTTAGTAAATTATTTTAATAAAAGCTTAAATAAAAGCTACAAAATGATTTTTAAAATGTTATAAAATGATTAAGGTTTAGGGTTTAGGGTTTGGGGTTTATGGTTCAAGGCTTAGGTTTTAGGGTTTATAAAAATTTAGTAAATTATTTTAATAAAAAGTTAAATAAAAGTTACAAAACACTTTTCAAAATGTTATAAAATACTTAGTGTTTAGGGTTTAGGGTTTTGGGTTTAGAAGACTTTGTAAAATTCTTTTAATAAACACTTAAATGAAAGTTACAAAATGCTTTTTAAAATGTTATAAAATGATTAGTATTTAGGGTTTGGGGTTTAGGGTTTAGGTTCATGTTTTAGGATTTAGGGTTTATAAGGATTTATAAAATCTTTTTAAAAAACACCTAAATAAAAGGTAGAAAACTCTTTTTAAAATGTTATAAAATGCTTAGGTTTTAGGGTTTGGGGTTTAGGGTTTATAAGGGTTCAGTAAATTATTTTAAAAAACACCTAAATAAAAGGTAGAAAACTCTTTTTAAAATGTTATAAAATGCTTAGAGTTTAGGATTTAAGGTTTAGGTCTTAGGGTCTCATGTTTGGGGTTTAGAGTTTAGGGTTTAGTGTCTATGGTTTATAACACTTTAGTAAATTATTTTAATAAAAACCATAATAAAAGTTACAAAATCATTTTTAAAATGTTATAAAATGATTAGGGTTTAGGGTTTGGGGTTTAGGGTTTACGGTGGTTTAGCGTTTAGGGTTTATGGTTTATAAGACTTTAGTAAATGGTTTTAATCAAGGCTTAAATAAATGTTATAAAATTCTTCTTAAAATGATATAAATTGCTTAGGGTTTAGTGTTTACGGTTTAGCCTTTGGGATTTAGGGTTTAGGGTTTAGAAGACCTTAGTAAATGCTTCTAATAAACACTTAGATAAAAATTCCAAAACACTTTTTAAACTATTATAAAATGCTTAGGGTTTTGCATTTTGATTTTAGGTTTTACGTTTAGGGTTTAGGTTTTAAGGTTTATAACACTTTAGTAAATTCTTTCAATAAACAATTAAATAAAAGTTACAAAATGGTCTTTAAAATGTTATAAAACGCTTAGGATTTAGAGTTTAGGCTCTAGGGTTTAGGATTTAGGGTTTAGAGTTTAGGGTTTAGGGTTTATAACACTTGAGAAAATGATTTTAATAAATACTTAAATAAAAGTTATGGACTGCTTTTTAAAATCTTATAAAATGCTTAGTGTTTATGGTTTAGAGTTAAGGGTTTGAGGTTTATTGTTTGGGGTTAAGGGTTTAGGGTTTAGGGTTTTGAATTTAGGGTTTATAACACTTATGTAAAAGCTTTTAATAAACACTTAAATAAAATTTACAAAACACTTTTTAAAATGTTATAAAATTCTTAGCATTTACGGCTTAGGGTTTAGGGTTTGGGGTTTGGGGTTTGGGGTTTAGGGTGTAGGGTTTAGGGTTTGGGGTTTAGGGTTTAGGGTAGAGTGTTTAAGGTTTATATAATGCTTAGGGTTTAAGGTTTTGGTTTTAAGGTTCATAACACTTTTTAAAATGTTTTAAGATGAATAGGGTATGGGGTTTAGGCTATAGGGTTTAGGGTTTAGGCTTTATGGTTAATAACACTTTAGTAAATTATTTTAATAAACACTTAAATAAAAGTTACAAAACCATTTTTAAAATGCTATAAAATTTTGAGGGTTTATGGTTTGGGTTTCAGGGTTAAGGGTTTAAGGTTTTAAGTCTAGGGTTTAGGGTTTAGGTATTATAAAACTTTAGTAAATTCTTTTAATAAACATTTAAATAAAAGTCACAAAACAATTTCAAAAATGTTATCAAATACTTAGGATTTAGGGTTTACAGTTTAGGGTTTAGGGTTTAAGGTTTAGGGTTTATAGCACTTAGTTAAATTTTTTTAGTAAACACATAAATAAAAGTTACAAAATGTTTTTAAAATTGCTATAAAATGTTTAAGGTTTGGGGTTTAAGGTCTAGGGTTTAGGGTTAAGCATTTGAAGTTTAGGCATTAAGGATTAGGGTTTACGGTCCAGGTTTTATAACACATTATAAAATGCTTAGGGTTTAAGTTTTAAAATTTTTCAGTTTGGGGTTTAGGGTTCATGGTTTTGGGTTTATAACACCTTAGTAATACTTTTAATAAACACTTAAATAAAAGTTACAAAACACTTTTTAAGATGTTATAAAATGCTTGGGGTTTAGTGTTTAGGATTTGGGGTTTACGGTTTATGGTTTAGGGTTTGGCGTTTAGGGTTAAGGGTTTAGGGTTTAGGGTGTAGATATGAACCACCCCAACTTAAGGGGGTATCTTCTGCTACATATTACACGTAATGCATTCATCATGTTGAGCGTCGAGGATTTGTGAAGAAAAATAAACAAAAGGAAACAACTTTATGAAGAAGGGTGCAAATACAAAGGTCGAGGTATCTCATGTACCACAATTTTCTCCCTCCTACACTCAAATACCGAAGTGTGGTCTTCCCTTATTATTTACACTCAAGGGTTTATGGTTTAGGGATTAGGGTTTGGGGTTTAGGGTTTAGGATTGAGGGTTTATAACATTTTAGTTAATTCTTTTAATAAGCACTTAAATAAAAGTTACAAATAGTTTTTAAAATGTTATAAAATTCTTAGGCTTTAGCGTTTAGGGTTTAGGGTTTATAACACTTTAGTAAATGTTTTTAATATACAGTTTAATAAAAGTTAGAAAACACTCTTTAAAATGTTATAAATTAATTAGGGTTTAGGTTTTGGGGATTAGGGTTTAAAGTTTATAACACTTTAGTAAATTCTTTTAATAAACACGTAAAAAATGTTACAAAACACTTTTTAAAATGTTATGAAATGCTTAGGGTTTAGGTTTTAGGGTATAAGGTATAGGGTTTATGATTTTGGGTTTAGGGTTTAGGGTTTATAACACTTTAGTAAATTATTTTAATAAACACTTAAATAAAAGTTACAAAATGCTTTTTGAAATGTTATAAAAGGCTTAGGGTTTAGTGTCTAGGGTTTAGGTTTTTCAGTTTAGGGTTTATAGTTTAGGGTTTAGTTTTTATGGTTTAGGGTTTATAACACCTTACTAAATTATTTTGATAAAAACTTAAGTAAAAGTTACAAAACTCTTTTTAGAATGCTATAAAATGCTTAGGGTTTAGGTTTTATAAGACTTTAGTACAAGGAAAATTTTAAGAACCCCCCCTAAATTTATAAATATAATAAATGGGAGAATCTCCATGTATATAGGAAAAATGGAAGGCGATTTTATCAATAATATAATATGTATATATAATTTTTTGGCGAATCTCTCACCAGGCATGGCGAATATTTTACTCAATTATAAAATCTTGTAAGATCTTGGTGAGTCTTTCACTAAATAATAAATCTTTGTAAAGTCCTAGTGAATCTTAGCATAGGCTACATGCTGGTTTAATTCCCCCATTTAAATAGGCTACATTCCAGGTGAATACCATGGGTCAATACCATGTGCCAGGTGAATACCATGGGTCAATACCATGTGCCATTTTTATTTTTATTAATTCTAATATTAGGGTTAATATTGGTTTTTTGCATGGTATTAATAACAATCTAGTCCATGGTATTTGTCCCATAGTATTTTGGCCATAGGTTTCACATAAATATAACCCATTTTTTGAGTGTTCATAAATATAAGGTGACTTATGGAGTAAATATAAAAAAATCTTTTATTTGTTTACCATACCTCTCGTTTTTTTTTTTTTTCCCTGGGAAAAAGTCGTAATTTCTATTATGAGTTAAGAAATTACATTTTGCAGATGCCGTAGCATATTCATATGTAGGCAGCATTGCCTATCAGAGTTCAAAAAATAACTGTAGAGCAGTCCATGATGTCTTCACGCAGGGAGCATTTCCAAAATAATGAAACTGTTAAGTTTATCAGAGATCAAAAATTGATTATGCTCTTCGCAGAGAGCAATATATATACTGTGTATAAACAAAATAAAGTGTGTTGTAGACATATCTGGATAGTATCTATGTACATATTATAAACAAAAAACTGTGCTGATATAATATGGGCTTCATAGCCCCGCATCCAAGAGGTCGTCAAAAGGTCTGTGGTAATGCTGGTAGTATGTGCCATCGATCTCCTCCTGTATCAACCAGTCTTCTCCATCTCTATGCGCGGCCTCTTTGGAGAGCTGGTCGGCGACGGTGTTATGCTCCCTGTATACATGTTGGCAGACAAAGGATTCAAAAGCAGCTGTTAATCTCTTTGCTTCATCAAGTATATGCCTCAAAGTAAATGCATAACAATGGGATGCATCATTCAGCCAATTACAAACAATTTTAGAGTCTCCAAAAAGCTATAGGTGTCTGCATTGCTTATGAAGTGAAAAATGTATGATGTGTTTGGCGGTGCATAGCTCAGCAAAATTATTAGTGCTTCTTCCAAGGTTGATTTGTAGCTTATAACAATGCCTTTCATTTAGGTGGAGGATAGTTCCTCCCCCACAGCCCGCTTCTTGAGCCGAGCCATCAAAGAACGCCCATGGTTTGGATGTATCAATGGGTACAGGTCTGAGAATGCGGGGCGGGGTTGGGGGATCCTCATCAGGTAGCATATTGTAGTCTACAACCGTGTGGATAATGATAGAAGGCCAATGAGGGGCTTTAAGCTTGAAAATAGACTGATTCCGAGCGATCCAAATGGCCCAACATGCCAGCAATGGAGTGTTAATAGCTTTCCCAGAGTGGTTTTGACACCAGGCATTCCAGGCATCCATGAGGTTGTTGCCTTGCCAGTCTTTTAATAGCGGGATCTGCGATGTGAGAGATTGCCAGAATTGCTGTGAAGATCTGCAAGAGAGGAAAAAGTGCTCGGTGCTTTCCTTTGCGTTATGACAGAGGTGACAACGGAAGGGTCCATAAAAGGACCGCTTCATGATATTGGTGCCAATGGGAATTTTATCCTTTAGGATGTTCCACATCAGCAGTCTCGTCCGGGGGGCTGACTTAAGTTTCCAGAGAGCCTTCCAGGTGGGTTGAATTTCCGGGGGCTTATAAGGTTCCATGAGTTTTAGATATCCAAGCTTCGGTGTATAGACACCATGCTTGGCAAAAGCCCATATGATTTCATCCAGACCATCAGTGAGCCTGATATGTGCTTGAGATAGTGCACTTGTATACTCCATCCATTTGTTTGTCCATTGAGCAGGTACTTCTAGAGCTTGAGCGGTCAACCAAGCTTGATGTAGGAACGATGAGTTTGCATTGTCTCCAATATGATTGATGTGTGTAATACCTCTGCCCTGAAGGTGCCGAATTAATTCAGCAGGTAATATGTGGGCATTTCCACATCCCACCCATGGGTCCATCCCAATGCGAACCGTATTTCCTTCCTTTATGCGCCAGGTGATGCCTTCACGCAGAAGAGGTAAGGTACCCATGACAGCTTTCCAGATATTTGAGATTTGATGATTCGTGCCATGATGGGTACAAATCCAATCCAATACGGACTGGGGCTTGATGTATTTAACGTAAGCCACCTGTGACCAGAGGCCATCCGAGGTGAGTAGCCTCCAGCCAAGCTTAGCAGGCAGAGCTTTGGAGAAGGAATCCAATCTCTTGATGCCCCATCCGCCCCAACTCTTTGGCTTGGCAATGGTGTCCCATTTGACCCAAGAAAAAGTCTCCCCTGTTGATTTCCTTTCCAAAGGAATCTGCAGCAAATACTTTGAAGCCTATTCAGAATGCCTTTTGGAATCCAGGCTAGTGCCATCTAATAGACTGGCGTGGCTTCAATAACAGCTTTGATGAGTACTAATCTGCCAGCGCGTGAGAGGTATCGATGGTACCATACATGGAGCCTCTTTTCCACTTTTGCAATTAGCCATAACCAATCAGCAATCTTATATCCGGATGGTTTTAGTCTGAAACCAAGATACTTTATCCCATGCTTCAGATTCATAAGAACAAAGGGAAATCGTTGAGAGATATATGCAGATTCCTGTATGGAGCAGCCCACCATGGTGATCGTGGATTTGTTTTCATTAATCTTCATTCCCGTGGCTTGCTGAAATAGAAGGAAAGAGCTGTGTAGTGTTGTGGAGTCGCCAATGCTACCGTTTAGGAAAATGAAGATTTTATCAACGAATAACAGGTGTGTGAGGAAGAAGTTATCCACCATTTTGATGCCTGTTAATTGATGTCTATCCCTGGCAGAAGTGATAATTTTGCTTAATCCTTCCATGATTAGCAGGAACAGCAAAGGCGAGAGGGGACATCCTTGTCTAAGCCCTCTCTCAGAAGTGAAGAAAGGGGTGGCTTCCCCGTTGAGTAAAACACTGTAAGATACATCAGTGATGCAGCTCATTGTCCATTTGATGAAGTCATAGGGGAAGCCAAGATGAGTTAGTAACAGCCTCAAATACAGCCAGTTTACCCTGTCAAATGCCTTCGAGAGATCCACTTTAAGGATCATTCCTTTTTGTTTTTTGATTTGCAGGGTGTGCATGAGCTCTTGAGCAGTGGCGATGGCTTCATGAATCTGTCTATGGTGTAAGAAAGTGAATTGTTCAGGGGAAATGTGTTGTGAGAGGATGGGCTTGAGGCGATTAGAAATAATCTTGGCAATGATTTTATAGAGGCAGTTGCAGAGTGAGATGGGCCGGAAATCATCGAAAGAAGACGGATCATCGGATTTAGGGATAAGGGCGATGAATGTGGTCTTGATGGATGCAGATATCCTGCCTCGTCTCCTACTATCCTCCATAATCTTCAGAAGGTCATTCCCCAAGATGTCTAGAAAAGCAATGTAGAATTCAATGGTCCAGCCATCTGGGCCCGGGCTCTTATCTTTCTTAAACCATTTGAGAGTGGCTTCCAATTCCTCCATGGTTACTTCCTTTTGCAACTCATCTAATTCATCTTGTTCAACATATCTGGGAAAGAGTTCCGCAAGTCTCATGATTTCCAAGATATTTATATCCCCAGGAGCAGAGTATATACCTCGAAAGTGTTCAGTGGCCAACCTTGCTAGGTTCGGTTGTGATGTAACAGTATGACCTTGGTTATCCTTGAGCTCCCAGATCGTATTGATGGCTTTGCGTCCATTGGTGAATTTGTGATAGAATTTAGAGTTGTTGTCTCCCTCAGTAATCCAGATAGCCCTGCTCCTAAGCCTCCAGCTTTCTTCCCTTTCTTTCAAAATTTGAGTGCGCTTAGCAATAAGTGAAGCGTACTGTTCTTTTCCCTCCTGTGAGGGGAAAGTCCCAGAGGATGCATTTCCAAACTGCTCAATAACCTGATCTGCCTCTTTCAGAATGAGGTTATCTTGTATACGCTTCTGGTGGGCCCAGGTTTTGGAGATATGTTTTAGTTCCTTGAGCTTTCTGACAAAACCTGCTGCTAGATCCTCTTCTTCCCTGATGGGATTGTTGTGCTAGAAATTTTGGACCAGCTGAAGATACGTAGGGTCCTGGAGCCAAGAGGCGTTAAATTTAAAAGGGCTCTTGATTTTGTGATTAAGGTCCTCAGCCTCCAGGAAGATAGGTCTGTGATCGAATATGCCACCTGATCCGACCCATTGTCGAATTCTGGGGAGGCTGATGTACAGGGTTTCCTTGATAAGAAAACGATTGAGTATCCTAGCTAAACTCTGCTCCCCACTCCTATTATTCGACCAGGTGTATTGTAAACAAGCAGAAGGGATGTCCACCCATTTATGAAACTCTAATAAGGAGGAGAGGGTTTCAGAGAGGGAGTCGACCTGAGCCATATGCCCCCATGATTCGCAGTAACCCAAGGAAAAATTCAATTCCCCTCCCAATATGATATTATCATCTTGTAGGAGTTCAGATGCCATTAATGATCTCCAATAGTTGACACGATCAGTGCATGGGCCATAGATGTTGATAATGCGTAAGTCTCGTTCGATAGAGTGGACAAAAATGTCAAGACCTATGAATCCCCTCCCACCCCAGAGGTTCCGAATATCCACAGCCCGGTTTGAGACCCCAATAGCCAATCCTCCAGATCGCCCAGCTGCATCCAGTGCGTGGAAGGTCCAGTTAGGGAGCCAATAGGAAAGGGTGAGAGTGAGGGTTTTAGCCAGGCATAGGGTCTCTTGCAGGAAAATGATGTCAAGTTGAGTCGAAGTAAGCAGCCTCCTGAGCGCTAGTTTTTTTGGTGAACTAGCAAACCCACGACAGTTAAAGGATAATACTTTCATGGGGGAAGGGGAAGAGGGCCATCCTTTGCTCTAAGTGCCCCAAAAATCGTCTGTTGTCGCCCAAGTGCAACCTCTTTATCGCCAGTATGCCTAGCTTTTGTGATTCGGGAGGGTCGACCTCGGGAGGTCTTTAGAGAGGAGGGGATGTTCATAAAGTCAAGACCAACCGCATCAGGACCATAGAGGGGAGGGGAGAGAAAGTGAGAGAGGGATAGACAGAGAGAAGGATGGGGAGAGAGAGAGAGGGATAGACAGAGGGAGGGAGGGAGCGAGAGGGAGGGAAGGAGAGAGGGAGAGAGAGAAAGGGATGGGAGGAGAGAGAGAGGGAGAGAGGTGGGGCGATGGGGGAGAGGGAGAGAGAGAAGGTGGGGGAGAAGGTGTGGGAGAGAGAGGGGGAGGGGAAAGGGGGCAGGTAGAGAGGGAGAGACAGAGTGTGGGGGAGTGGAAGGGGGAGAGGGAGAGGGAGGGACAAACAAAGAGGGGGAGTGGGAGAGAGAGGTAGATAGGGAGGGAGAGAGGGGTAGGGGGTAGTCAGATAGGGGGAGACAGGAGGCGAGTGGGAGGGGGAGAGAGAGAGAGGGGCAGGGTGAGAGAGAGTGTGGGCAGGAGAATGGGAGAGAGAGGGATAGAGAGAGAGGGAGAGAAGGGAGGGAAGGTGAGAGAGAGAGGGAGGAGAGGGGAGAGAGAGGGAGAGAGGTGGGGGATAGGGGAGATAGGGGGAGAGGGAGAGAGAGAGAGAGAGAGAGAGAGAGAGAGAGAGAGAGAGAGAGAGAGAGAGAGAGAGAGAGAGAGAGAGAGAGAGAGAGAGAGGGAGAGGGAGAGAGAGAGAGAGAGAGAGAGAGAGAGAGAGAGAGAGAGAGAGAGAGAGAGAGAGAGAGAGAGAGAGAGAGAGAGAGAGAGAGTGAGAGAAGGGAGGGGAGAGGGAGAGGGAGGGAGAGAGAGAGAGAGAGAGAGAGAGAGAGAAGAGGAGAGAGAGAGAGAGAGAGAGGGGAGGTAGAGAGGGAGGAGAGGGTGGGGGGGGATGGGGGTGAGAGAGAGAGATAGAGAGAGAGAGTGAGCAGAGATGGAGATGAGGATGGGAAGGGAGAGAGAGTGAGAGGGAGAGGGAGAGAGGGGGGAAAGGGGGAGAGAGAAAGAGAGAGAGAGAGAGGGAGGGGGGAGGGAGGGAGGGAGGGAGAGGAGGGAGAGAGAGGAGAGAGAGGGTGGGAGAGAGGGAGAGAGAGAAAGATAGAGAGAGAGAGTGAGCATAGAGAGGGAGGGTAGAGAGAGAGAGAGTGGGGGAGAGGAGAGAGGGGGAAAGGAGAGAGAGAAAGAGAGAGAGAGAGAGGGGAGGGGGGAGAGTGGGAGGGGGGGAGAGAGAGGTAGAGGAGAGAGAGCAGGATATGGAGGATGGGGGAGAGAGACAGGAGAGAGAGAGGGAGGAGGAGAGTGGAGGGGAGAGAGGGGGCAGGGAGCGGGGAGAGGAGGGAGGGGGAGAGAGAGGTAGAGAGAGGGAGAGGATAGAGGAGATGAGGAAGAGATAGGAGGTGAGAGGGAGGAGAGAGAGGGAGAGACAAAGAGAGGTACAAGGAGAGAGAGAGAGAGATAGAGCAGGGAGAGAGATGAGGGAGAGAGGGAGGGAGAGAAAGGAGAGAGAGAGAAAGGGATGGGAGGAGAGAGAGAGGGAGAGAGGTGGGGTGACGAGGGAGAGAGGGCTAGGGGGAGAGAGAGGGGGAGGGGGAGAGAGAGGAGAGAGAGGGGGAGGGGAAAGGGGGTAGGTAGAGGGGGGAGAGGGGAAGGGGAAGAGGGAGAGGGTGAGATAAAAGAGTGGGAGGAGGAGGGGGAGAGAGAGATTGAGCGAGACTAAAAGAGAGAGAAGGTGGCAGATAAGGTGTGGGAGAGAGACGGGGAGGGGGAGTGGGAGAGAGAGAGGGGGGTAGGTGGAGAGGGAGAGTGGGGGTGGGGGGAGAAGGGGGCAGAGAGACAGAGGGTGGGGGAAGAGGGGGGCAAGGGATAGAGGGTCGGGGTCGAGGGTGAGTGGGAGAGAGGGGGGGGGGAAAGGAGGGGCAGAGAGAGAGAGGGAGGGGGAATGGGAGAGAGGGGAGAGGCAGTGAGAGAGAAAGAGGGGGATGCAGAGTGGGGGAGGGGGGGAGAGAGAGAGGGAGGGTGAATGGGAGAGATGGGGAGGTAGGGAGAGAGATAGAGAGAGGGCGAGACAAAGAATGGGGGAGGGGGAGAGAGATCAAGGGAGAGGGTAGGGGAGAGAGACTGAGACAGAGATAGAGACAGAGGGTGGGAGAGGGGGAGAGATAGAGCGATAGGGTGGGGGAGAGATGGGGAGAGAGGGGGAGGGAAAAAGATAGAGAGAGAGGGAGGGGGAAAGAGAGGGATAGGGGGAGAGAGAGGGAGGGGGAAGAGGGAGGAGGGAGGAAGATACATGGGGTGAGAG
Source organism: Pinus tabuliformis (assembly GCA_031772625.1). Lineage (NCBI taxonomy): Eukaryota > Viridiplantae > Streptophyta > Pinopsida > Pinales > Pinaceae > Pinus > Pinus tabuliformis. The sequence goes on along the minus strand of CM062815.1, from coordinate 313,145,931 downwards.
GGAGGGGAGAGAGGGGCGAGGGAGCGAGCAAGAGAGAGAGAGAGAGAGAGAGAGAGAGAGAGGTGGGAAGAGGGGGGAAAGAGAGGGGCGGAAAAGGGGGAGAGGGGGGAGAGAGAGGGGGAGAGAGAGAGAGGGAGACAGAGCGGGTGGGGGAGAGAGGGGGAGGGGGAGAGAGAGAGAGTGAGAGGGAGGGGGAGAGATAGGGGGTAGAAGGAGGGAGAGAGATAGATAGAGAGAGGGGGGGAAGGGCGAGAGAGAGAGAGAGAGAGAGAGAGAGAGAGAGAGAGAGAGAGAGAGGGAGGGAGGGGGTAGGAAGAGACATGAGGTGAGAGGAAGGGGGGGGAGAGAGAGTGAGGGAGGGGGAGAGGGAGAGGGGAGGGAGATATAGGAGGTGAGAGGAAGGGGGAGAGTGGAGGGGAGGGGAAGAGAGAGAGAGGGAGGGAGGGGGAGAGGGAGGGGGGAGGAACATATAGGAGGTGAGAGGAAGGGAGAGAGGGGGGGAGAGAGAGAGAGAGAGAGAGAGAGAGTGTGGGGGTGCAGAGTGGGAGAGGGGAGAGGATTGGAGAGAGAGAGAGAGGGTGGGACGGGAGGAGGAGAAGGAGAGAGAGGAGGGGAGTAGGAGAGAGAGAGAGGGAGGGAAAGAGTGAGAGAGATGGGGGATTGGGGAGTAAGGGTGAGAGGCAGAGAGCAAGAGCAGGAGGGTGCGAGGGTGCGAGAGAGGGTGGTGGAGGGAGTGGGGGAGAGAGGGCAGAGATTTATAGAGAGAGGGAGAGAGAGAAAGCGGGGGGGGTCAGTGAGGAGTGGGGAAGAGGTTGGGGGAGAGAGGTGGAGGGTGAGTGTGAGTGGGGGAGTGAGGGATAGGAGGGGAGACTGAGAGGGAGAGAGAGGGAAGGGTATAGAGGGAGAGAGATTGTGGGGAGAGAGGGGAGGCGAGAGAGATATATAGGGGGAGAGTGAGAGAAGGGGAGGGAGGAAGAGGGAGGGGGTGGAGAGACAGATAGAGAGAGTGAGGGCAGGGAGGGTGACCGAGAGAGAGAAGGGAGGGGGAAGAGAGAGAAGGTGGGGGGGATAGTAGGGAGAGAGGGGATGAGGGGACACGGTGGAGGAGTGGGGGAGAGTGGGGGGAGGAGTGAGGGGGAGGCAGAGTGGGAGTGGTAGTGGGGGAGGGAGCGTGAGAGCAATAGAGAAGGGGGGAGACTGAGAGAGAGAGAGCGAGGGAGGGTGATAGAGGGTGAGAGGGGGGAAGAGCTAGAGAGAGAGGGGAGGGGAGAGAGAGAGGAGTGGGGGAGTGAGAGAGGGATGCTGGCGGAGTGAGAGAGGGAGGGCAAGAAGGGGAGGGAGTGAGAGAGGGAGGGCGAGCAAGGGAGGGAGGGTGAGGGGGGGTTGCGAGAGATAGGTGGGGGGATAGGGGGGAGGAAAGGGGTGTAGGGAGGAAGTAGTAGGGGTACGGGGAGAAGAGGAGAAGGAGTCATAAATAAGAAAGTGGGGGAGGGATGAAGAGAGACAAGGGGGGGGAGAGTGAGAGACAAAGATGGGGAGGGGTAAGAGTGAGGAAGAGAAGGAGAAATTGAGGGTGGGAAGGGAGAGAGAATGGGTAAGTTGGGGGTGGAGGTGGGGCAGGGAGAGAGGGAAGAGGTGGTGAAGAGGAGTGTAATTAGGTTCGATATTTGTCTATGTAATTTTGATATTTCCACTTGTCAAGAAAAATAATTATTATTTTTATAAATAATATGAATGAGTTTCTTTCTCATTCCATAGTGCTGGAAAGTCAAAGTGTCAAAACCATATTGAAGAGTTCTACTTGAGCATCTCTGTAATTAAAATGGGTTAACCCAGAGTCTAGCAACCCTCCAGGACAAGCAACATCGTTCAAAGAAGAATTCTGGAAGCAAAGCAATGAAAAGAACATTATGTCGGTTTGCATAATAAAAAAATATTAAATTATTAAAAGATGACATGTCAGTTCACTTGGATAAGTCAGCTCAAATGGAGTCATAACTGCTATATATACCTAGCTGAAGTATCCGCAAAAACATAGGACAAATCTCGGATACCTCTGAAGTTCTCAGAGGTATTCAGGACTTCTGATGGCACAGTAAGACAAAAAATCTTGAATAGCTAAGTGAAGGCGGTATCTTGGACTTGTATGAGATATCTTACAGGATCTCGGAAATGATCATAGAGACTCCTCCTTGAAGGCACAATCTCGGTGAAGGAGAAGATTTTGTTGAAGTAAACCATAGTGGCATAAACCATCTCGACATAAACCTGATTTGAAGATACTCTGTCTCAAGGGTGCAATAATATGATCTCAATGAAGACAAAATCATACGACTATAATCTTAGTTAAGGGTGCAACCATGAGACAATTATGATCTCGGTGAAGTTAAGGACAAACATCAGTCATATATGTGGAAACCTCATTGAAGATTTCGATAAAAGAGAAGTACTGAAGTATCTACGCTGATGATCTTAGTAGTAACAAAGGAAGAGGATTGGTGTATTGGTCTTGGAGTGGCATAGAGGGTCAAGTATAATGGTCTTGGTGTTCGCCAATTAGAATCTCTATAAGAAGAATTATGTGCGAGAGGTTTTGGCCCTACCAGAATGCCAACTTCTTGTGTTCTTGTCTCTTTGTTTTGGCAGAAGTTTGATGAAGTAAACACACACACTCATAATATGAAGAAGATCAAGATAAGATAAATAGTAAAATAATTTCATAAATTTTTATCAATTGTAGAAGAATCTATCTAATGCTAACTATGCTAGGTTCTTAAGAAAGGGTTACTTTATCATGACCATATTTTTTTATAAAACCTTGTAACCAATGCACATCCATCATGTTGCATCCTTCTTAGGCACAATTATAAGTGGTGAACCACATTGTGAGGTACTTGGTCGAGAAGCACCATGTTCCAACAGTTGTTGCAACTACTTCTTCACCTTGTTTGTCTCTATAAAATTCCACTTGTTCGACCCACTGTTGGCATTGGAGAGTCTAAAAATAGTTGGATTTTGTGCTCCACTTTGTTGAATTTTCATGATTCCTATACTAGTAATGGCTTTCCAATGATTCATTAACTAAATCATCTTATATCACATTCATCATTAAGCAATTATACATAGAAAATCTTAACAATAAATTAATAGTGAGAAAAGGATCATGAAGAGACAACCAAACAAAAGAGACACAAATTTTTACCTTGGGAAAACCCTAACTGGGGAAAAACCAGCCCCCTTTTCTTAGAAAAAATTTTAAATTCAAAAAGGGATACTAATATGATCTTTCAATTCAAAATAAATTAGAACTAACTAGTAATCAAACCCAGGTCATGATGGAAAATCCTCTTAGCACTGCTACTCCCTCTCTCATGTGGGTCATTTCACTCCCGTCAGAGACAAGTCATATGGTAAAGAGGTCTACTAGGAGATTTGATATCCATATAAGGAAAAATATTGTGTCTGAGGTCTATAAAAAACCTTCTTTACTTTGTAAACATGAGATTCCCTCTCATGTACCTCAAATCCCTGACGTAGCTCTATGTGCACTTCTTCTTGCTTAAATACTCCATTTAGGAAAGAGTTCTCCACATTCATTTGATGTAATTTTGAAAAAATAATATAAGCATGAAAAATAATAGTTGTAACATAAGTGTACCTGGAAACAGGAGTATCCACATAGTCCTCTCCCTCTTTTTCGGAGAATCATCATGAATATTTCTTTGTACTTCTCTTTGCTTCCATCTTCCACATACTTCATCTTGAGATTAACTTGGAAGTCACCAATGACCCATCTTCAACAAAATTTCCTCCATCATAGCATTCTTTAAATTTGTTGGCCTACCTACTCCCTTTGATCTAGGAGCGAGATCCTTGAAGTTTTAACACCACAGACAAGAAAGAGGGTTTCAGTCTCATAAACTTGCAAAGGGTCTTTTGGTAGATTGGTGACCATTGGATCCATTTCCTTGGTATATAAACCCATGGAGTGATTATGGACACTATATCTCAGATTTTCTGCATTAATTTTAAGAAGCATGGTCTGATAAGCAAATGATAACTCTCTGCCTCTCTTCTTAAGTCTGGGACTCTCGTCTTTTCATCCCCTAGTTCTTTATTCACATAATCTGTTATACAACAATCAGGTCACACACATGATTCAAACCCCAAAAGTTCAGGAATCATTGTCAAATCAGTTTCAAAATTTCTCTAAAGAAAATGAACAGTCCCTCGGCGAGAATGAAATCAAACTTCTATAAAGAAAATGAATGACAAAAAACTGAATAATTGAAACAAAAGGGCATTCCCGAAAATTGAATAACTGAAACAAAAGAATTCCGACAAATTGAATAACTGAGACAAAAGGGAATTCGAGAAATTGAATAACTGAAACAAAAGGGCCTTCTGGCATTCAAGAAATTGAATAACTGAAACAAAAATGCATTCTGTGCAATCAAGAAATTGAATAACTTAAACAAAAAGGCTGCTCCATCACATTCTATCAAGAAACTAGTTACAACAACTGCCACATGTCGGTGTATCTCAAATCAATGGAGGAGTATAATTCAATCGTCTAACAAAAAATCGAATGGTGCATAATGAGGACAGGTGGGCAATAAGGGAGTTCTTCCCAGAGGGAAATTCCTTACATCGTAATTACTGGCCCAGACCCTTTGTGGTCCTCTACTGTTTACAAGGTCACTTGTGAAACCCACGAGGCTAGGGTTCAAATCACATTGAGTATACTGCCCTGCTATGGTGTGTGGCGGCTCAAGGAGTAGACTCCCCACTAGCTGGAGTCTCGGCTCTTGCCAAAATCATAAGAAATTATTATATCTGCTTACAAGTTGTTGGAACTCTTGGTGTTATAATGGCAGCTACAAGATTTGATTGTGGGTCTTCCTTAGATTAGGTCTAGCAGTTGGCAATTTACCACATCATCGTATATATATATATATATATATATATATTACAAGGTCACTAGAGAAGCAATGATCGTAAAGAGCTCATTATATTTCTCTATTTCTATCTTAACACATTCAATGTCTTTGTTTACCAATAGTATTACTCTTTAAGTATTAGTTTTAATTTTAGTTTTCATCATTAATTTAAAAGAGAGTGTAATGAATATATTTTTTAAGGAATTTTTCCTAATTAATTTTAACCGATGTGCTACCATATCCTATCTTACACCATTGATCTGATTTGTTAGACGATTAAAAATAATTGTGCCGTTGGATCATTATAGGCCGTGGAAAACATCGTGGAGAACACTTCGTTGGAAGTTAGTTAGGAAGTTGGTTACTGTAAATACAGAGCTGGAAGTTCTTTCGAAGTTTGTTACTGCTTTGGAAGTTGGTTACTGAGCTGGAAGTTGGTTAGTGAGACCTTCGTCGCCTCTTCGGAGAGCTTCTTCATCAAATCCTTCTTCGTCTCCCACTTCTTGTGCTCCGTCGCCATCTTCAAGTAGAGTTGCACCGTCTCCACCGAAATCCAGATCACATGTTTCTATTCCCATGCCATTTCTGACTACCAATAACACGAATGGGCCTCCATTGGCTTTTGGATCGTCTGCTCTTATCCCCAAGCCTCAGGGGAATGCTTATATTGGCGTGTATGAATCCCTCGTGATTTTGTATTTCCTCAGTTTGGCTGATTGTTCCATTATGTTAAATTATGATTTACCTCTTCTCTTTAGTGAATGTTGCAGACTCTGTACAATAAGGGGCAAGAAAATTCATTGTAATAAGTAGCCCTCCAAATTCAAGGCACACTTTACTTTTCCATAATTAATAATATAATTATTAATAAAAATAAAAATTGAAATATTAATATATAGACATGTTTCCGTATATCAACTACACTTGTGTTTTATATTTAGGAAGTTAATTGTTAGACTCTGTTTTTTATTTTATTTTTTAAATTAATAACACGTCAATTATATTAATATATTTCAAAAAAATTAACACTATTAATATATACACATGTCAGTGTGTATTAACTACATTAATTAATATAATTATACTAGTGTAATTGTATTCCATATTTAAAAAGTTAATTGTATCATTAGAGAAATCATACATCAAACCTTTTCTATTAAAGAAAATACAGATATTTTCACTCTCAGAAGCTAATTCATGTAATCCTCAATTAATTTAAAAGTCTGGCGCATTTGATTTTCCTCTTAAAAAAAAAAAAACATCATACCACTATACGCACTGGATGGTGTCTTGGCACTAAACGGTAACTGGGCATTGAAAGGGTCTACATTAAATGCCATGCTCATCCATATTTAGGAAGTTAATTGTTAGATCCGAATCATATTTCTTTCTTTTTTTGAGGGAACTCATACGTCAGACCACTCTGCGCACTGAACGCAAGGTGGCATCGAAAATAACATCACACCACTTTGCGCAGTGCCCACTGAATGCAAGGTGGGCATTGAAAGAGTGTACAATTAACATGCTAAGGTTAATTGTAGTGAGGTTTGGAATTTGGAAACTGAAATATTTTAAATTTGATTGACTGAGTTTTTGTAGTAAGTGGGGTTTTTGTTAATTTTTTTTAGAGAAGTTAGTAATATAATTTTGGATGATATTGTTATTTTTCAATACATAAATCAATTTAAAAAAAAGATGTTTGAATTTTGCAAATGCAATACAAATTATTAATCAAGTTGTTGGTTTAAATCTATTTTATTAACTAATTTTTCATTTCTAAATATATATATATATTATAATATATATTATTAACTAATTTTTCATTTGAATATAATATATAACATCATAATATATATATATATATATATATATATATATATATATATAATTGTTTCAATTACTCAAAGTCCAACATTTTGCAAGATGTGTAGTAAGTAATATAATTATGGATGATATTATTATTTTTTAATACATAAGTTGATTTAGAAAAAAATGGATGTTTGAATTTTGCAAATGTAATATAAACTATAAATTTCTAATAATTGTTGATTTAAATTTATTTTATTAACTAATTTTTTATTTTAATGAAATGTATAACATCAAATAAAAGTAATAACACTTTATTTTTTTAATATTATGATAAACAATTATAACTTAAAGTTTGACAGTGGGCTGAGTTGGTTGCATTAAATATAGAATGCATTTACCACTCAAATGAAATTTACTAACATGCAATAGAGGATATGCTCGTTGCATGGAAAACTAATGGCATGAACAATCAGGCAAGCAAGCATGCATGTCTAAGATATGATCATAGTGACATGCATTCCTTATAAGTGGAAAAGATTGTGTTTAGAAACATTTAATGAGGTAACTAATATTTCTTCTAAGTGGAAAATCTTGTGTCCAACAACCCTTCATGAGGTAAGTAATTCAGTCCATTTGGGATAACTTACAACTTTTAGATCAGAGTTGGTTGACATAAAAGAGTTGGTTGTTGCTCTCCTTCCCTGGTCGATGGGTATACCTTTATATTCTTGATGATGGACCTTTGCATTAAAGAGTTGGTTGTTTCTCTCCTTCCTTGGTCGAGGTCGATGGGTATACCTATGTCTGCTTGATGATGGACCTTTGTAATGCAAAATATCTGATGTAATTTCCATTTAAAAATAGAAAATGGGCAAAAAAAATGAGAAAGAGGGGGTTGAGAGACAAAATTTTTACTATTATCAAATGAATATCTGCACACAGTTCATTTGTAATTATTAAAAATGGATATGTACATCATCCTTACAACATACAATACAATACATACCATATTGGCCATATGAAGTCTAAAAACATCTCTTCCAAATAGTTCTAAGGACCTTAAGGACTCTATATTTGAACTCTCAAGCATAATCCTAGAGCATGAAAGAGACTTGCAAGAAACCATAAAGTGGGAAAGAAAAACCTTGATTTGGAACAATAAATGGGAGGTACAATACCCCAAGCTACCTAGAAATATTTACACTTTGGAAGCTTCATTGTATGCCATTTTTAGAGGAATAATCATGGAAACTGTATGCCATTTGATATTTTAACTGATCTTCCCATTTTTTTAGAGGAATAATCGTGGAAATCAATGCAGACCCCATAATACCCACCAAGTAGATGTTTTTTTTTGCTTCTTGACATTGCTAAAATCAATCATGGATCCCAATGTATGGCTATGGCCCACCAAATGAAAATTATTAGCAACATTAAATGAAAAATTTTAAAGGACTCAAATTCTATGTATGATGTATGACGATTTGATTAAAATTTTTGAATGGATTGGAACTTGTTTGTGTAATGCAAGAAGATATGATCGTGAAAAGATTCAAATTATTTGTATGATGCATGGGAAAACCCTAATTGTTATCCTTAATTCATATTTATAATTCAGTGGGGAAAACTATGATTGTTATCCTTAATTCATATTTATAATTTAAATATTGAAATAAATTGCATAACATATCACATCTTATTTCTTCTATGCCACTCTTTCCCATGCCTTACGAAGTTTCCTTTGCAACATATGGTGCAATTGCTAGTTAGATATTTTTAAAATTTGAGCTTAAATTATTTAATATGTAGAATTTAAGTGTCCCAATTTTTTCACATTATTGAATCTATTTATGCATTCAAAACTATAATTAGAAAAAACACAATCTTGCTTGAAATTGCATCACAAACTTCTAGTGAAAAATACTATTTCATCTATCTTCCTTTGCAACATATGGTGCAATTACTAGTTAGATATTTTTTAAAATTTGAGTTTAAATGATTTAATATGTAGAATTTAATTATCCAATTTTTTCACGGTATTGAATCTATTTATGCATTCAAAGCTATAATTAAAAAGAAAACACAATCTTGCTTGAAATCACAAACTTCTAGTGAAAACGACTATTTCATCTATCTACTCTGACCACTCAAAATCAAGATGATATCAAACTTATTTTTAAATTTATGTTGAAAATATGTTCCTTTAATTATTGTATTGTTAATTTATGCATTTGCAACAAACTAATTCTTGTATTACTAATTTATGCATTTGCAATATCTTAAAGAAACTAAAGCCATTATATGTATGTGCATTTTACTGCATTTAATTTTCTTCTCGTTTCTATTATACTTTTATAGTTTTTTTTTTCTTTCTTTCTTTCTCATTTCTTTGATTATAAGGTTTAAAGATTTTGAATATAAAATTTATGGAAAATTTCTAGTTTCTCCCTTAATCATATGGGGAGTATAAAGTTTTTTTTTTTTTGTCAAAATAGTTTGTGTGACTTTAAAGAATTTTTAATTTTTTTTTTTTTTTTTTTTAATTTAAATATATTTTTTCCATTCATGTTTGGTCTTTTATACAATATTAATGACTGAAAAATCATTAAAAAGTTTATCCTGGAGGTTGAGAGAGAAAATTTATAGTTAAAGAATGTATTCCTTAGAGGAAACTTATCTCCAAGCATCCATATTTGTATTTTCCAAAAAAATATAGTTTACTCTAGAGAATTAAATGATTTAAAAGATGTCTCCTTTTTACTTTCACCACCAATTATGTACCTACCACATACAAATATATTTCCATACTATGTGTGTCCTCTATAGAGTAGATTAGATTCATTGTTATTTTGAAGACAATAATGATCAACTAAACCTCCCAAGGGTTACATTTTCTCTACTCATGGTTTGATGTATTCCACATCACTTCCATATAGTAGGAAATCACTCAACAAGACTACACACCCTATCATAAGAACGTTTACCAAATTGTTTTTAATAAAAAAGAGTTGAAAATGGGACCATTTTGGCATGGCTTCTCTAGAACTTTTACAAAATTGCGGGAAATGAAACCATTTTGGCATAGATTCTTTCCTTATGACCTTACTCTACATTTTTTTCCTCACTCAATGGAAAATATGTAAAAATTATTCTCTTGAACAACTCGAATCAGTAGCGAATATGCTCAATATTTTCAATGTAAGTGAAAACCCTAGCTTATTTCATCTATAGTAGTATGTCCCCTTATAACTTTTAACATAATTGATAACTATAACTTATTTCATTTTTGTCACAAAGAGTATTTTTTCACTTCCAAAAGGAATTTGTACTTGTTTAACACACCTGGAATTTGAACCTTCCACATTATGATATTTAGTTTATATCATAAAACGTTGAGGGAATCCTTTCTACAAAGGGAGGCATTTGTAGAGGAGTGAGTGTAGAGTTCCTTCCTTTTATATCATAAAGAGTTTTTGTCACATCCAAAAGGAATTTGTACTTGTTTATCACACTCGAAATTTGAACCTTTCACATTATGATATACAATTCTAATGAAAACACCATTTTTAAAAGCTCTCGTGTTCGAAGTTAACCCTTATGTAACTCCCATTGAACTTGGGCTACAATGTATGATGTCTTATATTTGCTTTGAATGACAAATATGATAGGAATCAATAGGACTTAGGCCATGGTAGTTGTCCTTCACCATCAAAATCACTCAAATAATTCTCATGATGTCTTTTGTTATTATGACAATAATGTAATCCATGGAAGGATTTCCTAACTCTTGAACAGTGGTGACAGTATTTGTGTTTGCGTACCCTAGTATTGCTTGTATGAATGTACCTATGAGAATTGCTTGCTAAATTTTCCTTACTTATATGTTATTTTATTTTCTCTACGCTGGAATGAGGGCACCTGAACATGAATTTAGAGTTAATCCAAAAGGAACCATATGATCCATAACTTGATTCTAAGCTACTACATTTAGAATATGGGCTCTCAGTTCTCTCATTCTTCTTTCTAGACAAAATTTCTTCCTTTCACTTACCAATATTTGAAATTTCTGACCTGTATCTATTGCACCTTCTCTAGCAGCCACCATGCTTACATGACATTCTTCCATCAATTATTGTACAAGCATAACAACTACTCCTGTGACTGTATTGTCTACAAGTTTTGACTACATATGTTTGGTTTACCACACATACATGGAAATAATTGGCCATGTAAATTTTTAGAAGACAACAAAAAATACTAGAAATGATAAGTATTTTTAGCTTCAATTGCATTATTATAATATATTGATGTATCTCTTGTTTGAGCTCTTGTACAAGTAAATAATATAAGTTTCTACCAAGTGTAAATAAACCCAACCTTCCGTCATTCTGTAAATATTATTGTGATGTTATGGAGCAAAATTCATGAATAAGACATGATGTAATACGTGTAGCCCTTTCTGTCATTCTATCAATATTATTGTGATGTTATGGAGAAAAGTCCAAGAATAAAACATGATGTAATATGCGCAACTCTTTCTTATTGGATAGGATACATAACCTTATCATGACAATTATGCATAACAACATGCATGCTTTATAATTACATTGTGATAGTGCAATGAATTCGAAATAAACATGTGGCTGGAATCCCAAGCCCACCTTGAAAGGGTTGTGGCCAGTCAAGCTATGGAGAGCCTAGTTGTAACTGTGTTGAACATAGGGGAGGCTCTCGTCCCATGTGCGTGGATGCATGGAGTTGTACATGTGCAGAATGTGTACGATCATCCTATTGACAACCTCTGTCTAACCATCAGTTTGAGGATGGAAGGATGTGGACTTAGTGAGTTTGGTGTCCAGCATCGACCAGAGACTGGACCAAAATGTACTGAGGAACCTGCTATCCCGATCTGAGATGATAGACTCTAGGATCCCAAAGTGTACCCACACTCATTCAAAGAAGAGTTTAGCAATGGATTCTACTGTGATATTCTTCGTGCAGGCTGCCATAATGGCCATCTTCAAGAACCTATCAATGACCACAAAAGCACAATCATTTCCATGCTTAGTGGAAGGAAGGCCTGACATGTAATCCATGGAGATGGATTCCAAGGTCGACTAGGGGTAGGTAGCAGGGTATAGAGGCCTTGCTTCTTGATGGTCGGTTTGGAAATGGTGCAGGCAGTGCATGATCTGATGTACTTCCTGACATCCTATCAAAGATTCGGCCAATAGAAATACTTCTGCAGTACTGCCACTATTTTTTCGACCCCAAAATGCCCGACAGCCTGACTATAGTGTTATTCCCAAATCATCTTGGCACGCTCGCTTAAAGGAACACAAAGGTGACCCAAGTGGCATAACAGGGCATCCTAGAGGTGAAAATATGGAACATGCTAACCCTCCAAGTGTGTCTGGTATGCATGGCCGAATTCCAGGTTGATTTTGTAGAGAAGTGGCCAATCAGAAGTCTCATGCCCACAAGAGTTGAGCACGATGGTTAACGCCATGACCGATGGTTAACTCAGGCAATCTGCAACATTATTGGTGCTTTCCTACTTATACTTGATATCCAAATGGAACTGTTGCAAGTATGTGGACCACTTCTAATGATGATCATTCTACAATTTCCCTTCGGTTTGTATGAACTGCAAGGGTTGGTGGTTTGTGTGGATGACTGTTTCCTTCCCCAAAATGTAATGCATCCATTGTCGATAGGCCTGCACAACGGAATACATCCCTTTGTCATAAGTGTGATACTTCCAGACTGTGTCTGAAAGTGTCGCACTGTGGCATGCCACTGGATGCCTCTGTTGAGTAAGGACTGCACCAATAGCATAGACAGAGGCATTTGTCTTGATCTCAAATGGTTGTTGGAAGTCTGGTCATGCAAGAACTAGTGCTGAGTAGAGGTGATCTTTCATCTCTACGAATGCCTTCTGTTGATATTCAGACCAAAAGAATTTTGCTTTTGCTCTTCCCTTGGTGAGTTGACTTAAGGGCCAAGTGATATGAGGAAATCCCAACACGAACCTATGGTAGAAGTTGGCAAGGCCTAGAAAGTTACGAAGCTTTATCAGAGTGGTTGGAGATGGGCAATCCTGAATGACTTGGATCTTAGCTAGATCCACATGCACCCCCTTTTCATTAACAATGTATCCAAGATACTGAACCTAGGTCATGCCAAAAGTGCATTTCTCCAAATTGGCTTATAACTTGTGTTGCATAGTGTTTGGAGAACCTATCAGATGTTGTGGAGGTGCTCTTCCCAACTCTGGCTGAAGATCAGGATGTCATCCAAGTATACCACTACAAATGAGTTGGTGAATGGCCACAAGATGTCATCCATTAGCCTCATTAAGGTTGCAGGAGCATTCGTCAATCGGAAAGGCATAACCAACCATTCAAAAAGGCCCTCCTTGGATTTGAAGGAATTATTCCACACATCAGAGGGTTCGATTGGTACTTGGTGATATCCTGACTTCAAATTGATCTTGCTGAAATATTTTCCCCCCTTTAGTTGGTCCAGGAGGTCATCAATCTGTGGGATTGGGTACCTATTATAGACAATGATCTTGTTCAGTGCCCGATAGTCAAGACAGAGTCTCCAAGTCCCATCCTTCTTATGTACCAACATGATCAAACTCCCACAAGGTGATGAACTAGGACAGATGTGACCTTTTTGCATCAGCTTCTAAATCTACTCTTGATTTCATCGTTCTCCAGAATGGAGCACCAATAGATTGGTCCACTGGGCAGTGGTGCACCTGGGGTCAGATTAGTGGAGCACTTGGCCTTACAGTGTAGGGGAACCCCTGTGGGGTAGGTGAAGATGTCCTCGTACTCCTCCATGACCTTTTCCATCTATAGTTGTTGTGCGGAGGGGCCTTGTCTGGAGGTCGTGGCCACCTTATTCTTCATTCGTTGAGGGCGTATCATCAGGAAAACAAATTTCCCGATTTTGGAAATGATCTTACTGCATTATTTTGCAATAACCAAAGAGATGGTGGTAGGCAGCGCTACCTCTAGTATCCTGTGCAACTTATTTCCAAAAGTAACAATAATAGCACGGGGCTTTGATTCATAAGCATCATGTCGCTTCCACAAGTATGGTTGTCCTAATAATACATCACAAACTTCAAGGGGAGCAATGTCACACAATACCTCATCTTTGAAGGGCCTGATGTTGTATAGAAGGTGATGTTATTGGCTCACATGAAGATCTTGTCCTTGCTGAAGCCGCTCAATGGTGTACAATTGTGGATGTGCTATGGTTGGTAAGCCCAACCGCTCCATGGCCTCTACCGAAATGAGGTTCTTTTGGCTCCCGCTATTGACAATGAACTGTAGTGGGGAGCCCTATACCCACATCTGCGAGTGGAAGAGACGCTCCTCCTCCTCTGGATCTTTGGTTTCCTCCTTCTAGATCTTTGTGGTGGAAACAGTGGCATTGGGCTCTGCATCAATAATCTGCTTCCCTTTGTCATTCCCTTTATCGGGTTCTGACTCAGAGTTGGAAAATGCATCTGATTCTAGCTCAGCCACGAGTGAGTGCTTAGCCCGACACTCACTTGTGTTGTGAGTGGAGCTCTTATGGAACTCACACCACTTTCCCATGTCCTTTTTCGGCTTCATGACACTGTTCTTTTCTTGCAGCTTTGGTGAGTTGTCTTGGGCTGTCCTGCCTTAGCTTTGTCCTTTGTTCTGTTGTTTGGGGGCACCATTCCCTTGTTTTGGATTCGTAGATCCAAAGAATCGCTTCTTCTATTTAAAATTTTGCTCGACCTTCACGGCACACTCGTATGCCTTCTCGAGCAAGGAGATGTTTAGGAATTCTATTTCTTCATAGATGTACTTGTGCAGGCAGCCACAGTATTTGAGTACCAGATGCTGCTCTATATCCTTGATACCCAAATTTGTGTGAAGGGCATGGAAAATATTGGTAAACTCAAGCACGTCTTGGTCCCTTCCTTGCCGCAGCATGGTCCACTTTTTGTATTGATCTGCTTAGCTTCCGACAGGGTAGTACTACTCCTTGATGGCATCTTGGAATGAATTCCAAGTGGGTGTGACTAAAAGTAATGAGCTTGTACTTTCATCCTTTTACTGGCAGTAGGTTTCCCACCAATCCTTGATGTAGGGGGCTGCTTTGAGAAGAGCGAAAATAATATTTTCCCGACTGCAAAAATCATGAACAGAAAAATAACCCTGTATCATATTTAACCATTTATCGACGACATGTGCGTTTATCTAACCCTCGAATATGGGGATTTCAAAATTAAATTGTACCTTAAATGGTGTGGCATTTCCAGATTTTCTATTCGAAGCTGATGCGTCGTCCCTGGGTAGCCGCTAAAGGATCTGGGCAAAGTTATCCATCATCGCATTCCTTTGTCACTTGAGGGCTTCTTTGAGCAAGATTTTGATAAGTTCTCTTGCCCCCTCATCTTTCTTTTCATCCTCCATGGGAGGCCGTCAGGATTTGCAAGGTTGGTCTTCCAAAGGTTCGACCATTCAAGCTCTAACTCCTTATATCCCGACCTCGTTGGGGACATGCAAAGAAAAACAGAGAAGAAAAGTAGATCGCTCTGATACCACTGATCCGGATTTAAACAGGAACGCAACAAATTACATAGATAACCATAAAAACAGAGATGCAGTGGAAATAATACTTCATCTCATTAATGTAAAATATTGAAATATGCTTACAAACAGGAATGGAAATAAACCAGGTAGGGCGATGGTAGCTTATCTGTGAGAGGAGATGTGATGGATACATGCCTCTGAACTATTTTACAATGAGGCTCAAGGGCCTTTTTATTATTGAGCAATAAGAGCAAACCCTAAACAACCAAAACCCTAACACAAAGAGTTTATGGGCCCTGTTGGGGTGAGTTGGACAACCAACTTCTCGAGGTCATGACTTGGTCATATTATCTCCATTCGACATGCATGATAGCCCACTGGAAAATTGGTGGTGGTAGATTTCCCAAAAAAAAGTTGTTTAGGGCCTCAAAACGGCTCTAGAAGTTTAGGACTCGAAAAACTGCTAAAAATAGTAAATAAAAACTATGATCAATAGTAGGATCAATAAAAACTATGAAAATTGGGGCCTGTCAGCCCTCTTCTGTATCTGGTCTTTGTAGCGCTTGTGATAATACTGGATGATCTCTCCCTCCCTCTGTACTTGGATAAACCATTGTCATCTGGGTTGATTCGCTGCCTCCATGGAAGGTTGATCCGTAACCTAGTTTCACTCCTTGTAAATGTGGATAAAAGTAATCTGTTCAAATTGTGATTTTAAATGCAATACATCATCCAAAATTTTCATGAGAGAATGCACATGACACGTACATGAGAAAGAGAACTAATTAATGATGATATTAGATTCCCCAAATATATAAATATTTCTACAGTTATGTTGCAATGTAAAGTATAATAAGTGTCGAATCGATATGAGCTGAGCCGAACTGTTTGCGCCAGCACCAAACCCCATGCAGATTCAGAAAGAGTGACTGTCTGATAAATGGAGAAGAATACCCCACATCCCTGGTCTTGGGCAGATCTGTCGAAGTATACCCATGGATGGTCATGGTTAATGGCTTCAAGAGTTACGGTGCAAGAAGGTGGGGACTGTTCAACATCTAGTATTTCATTGAATTTATTGATGATTCTGGTGATTACCAAAGGCCACCAAATTTATAGATTGTTAAAGATGATGTTTTTCTGACTTAACCAAGTATGGCATCATATAATCAGGGGAGATTGTGATTCTTCATGTTCGGGGAAGCTTTCCACCAGTTGTTCCATGCCTCCTTTATGTTTCACCCAACATTGAGGTATGTCCAAAGAGGAGAGGACTTACTCCCAAAGTGTGTCGTAAGGTTCTACAAAATAGGAAGAGATGATCATTTGATTCCTTGTCTTGTTGACGAATGACACACCAAGACGAAGCAAAGTGTCAAGTTGAACTTGAACGGTGCTCTCCAATTCGCCCATAGATATAGGTTTGGTGAGATCTTCAGATATGTTAGGGTCAATAGACCGAGGGAAATGACCAGCACTACGAATAATTTCTGTGAGTGAAATCCCAGATGGAGCCTTGAAAAGTTGTTGAAAATCTAAATTTTCCAAATGATCTAGTTGATGGAACATTTGAGCATATTGTCCATGATCAGTAGACATTTTCCAAATGGTGTTACAAGACCACCTTCCTTTGGCATAATTGTAAAGAATTTAGTATCGTCATTCCCTGCCTTCAGCCAGATGGCTTTGCTTCTAAGTCTCCAAGTCTCTTCTCGGTCTTGTAGAATATTGGACACCTAGGCCTCCACCTTGATGAGGGTAGACTTACCTTCAACTAAGATGAATCCTTGACCTTACTCATTCATAAGATTGGCAAGCTAGTGCTCAATGGCACAAAGATTCTGGTTGTCTCTAGATATTTTAGATTTCGCCCATTCAATGGAGAGATTTTTAAGTTCCATGAGGTTCCGACAAAATCATTCAACTAGGTTCCGCCCTTGGGAAGGAGGGTGGTCTCTCCAAAAATCGGTGACCAATTTGTGATATTTGGGGTCCTGTAACCAGGTTGAGTTGAACTTGAAGGGTTCTCTAGGCTTTAGGGATGGACCAGCTAGTTCCAAATAGATGGGGGAGTGATCAAAGATACCCCCAGATCCAACCCATTGACAAAAATTGGAGAGGGTTCCAAGAAAGTCCTCTTTGATGAGAAAGAAATCTAATTGCCTATGCAAAGTAGCATCACCAATTCTCCTATTATGCCATGTCATTTTCTTTTTGTTCGTGGTGATGTCAATCAGATGATGTTGTTCTAGGAGATGTTCCATATATTATGATAGGGGATCTAGCGATGTATGATGTCCCAAATATTCCTCATGACGAATAGTGAAATTGAGGTCTCCACCCAAAATTAGGTTATTAGAATTCATCAACTACAGTTGCAAGAGGTGATTCCAGAACTCCACCCTACTATGATATGGTGCATAGACATTTATGATACAAAATTTTCTGCCCATATCAGAGGAAAAGATATCCATTCCTAGGAATTCAGGTCCCCCCCATATAGAAATAGTGTTGATGGATTGAGTATTAATGCCTAGTTTGGTACCCCTGGATCATCCATTGACATCTAGGGCATGAAAGCACAAGCCATACATAATAGAGTGAAGAATCTGGGAAACCTACTCTTCCTTCCTGAGGGTTTCTTGTAAAAAAATTATGTCAGATGGCTTTGTATCAAGGAGCCTCTTGAGGGCTAGTTTTTTAGCAGTGCTAGCCAACCCTCTGAAGTTGAGGGACAACCACTTCATGGATCATCTTGATTAAGGGTGTTCTTTCCTTTAAGAACCCTATCAATTGTGGTCTTCCTGCCTAGGGCGACATCTACCCTGGCAAGAAGGATAGCTCTCGAAATCTTGGAAGGGTTCCCTCGAGTGGGTTTGGTCTCAATAGCGAGGGAAGAGAGACCTTATCCATATGGTCTAGGAGGGATGGATACTCGGGGTCAGAGGTTACATGTCAGTGTGTATTAACTACATTAATTAATATAATTATATTAGTGTAATTGTATTCCATATGTGCGCACTGGATGGTGTCTTGGCACTAAACTGTAAGTGGGCATTGAAAGGGTCTACATTAACTGCCATGCTCATCCATATTCAGGAAGTTAATTGTGAGATCTAAATCATCTTTCTTTATTTTTTTTAGGGAACTCATACATCAGACCACTCTACGCACTAAATGCAAGGTGGCATCGAAAATAACATCGCACCACTCTACGTAGTGCACACTGAACGTAAGGTGGGCATTGAAATAGTGTACAGTAAATGCCCTTCTCATGTCCAGCAGAGTCTAACATGCTTAGGTTAATTGTAGTCAGGTTTGGAATTTGGAAACTGAACCACTTTTGAATTTGATTGACTGTGTTTTTGTAGTAAGTGGGGTTTTTCTTAATTTTTTTAAGAAGTTAGTAATATAATTTTGGATAATATTGTTATTTTTCAATACATAAATCAATTTAAAAAAAGATGTTGTAACAAAAATTATTAATCGAGTTGTTGGTTTAAATCTATTTTATTAACTGATTTTTCATTTCTAAAAGTAATTGATTTAAATATATGTTATAAACTAATTTTTCATTTCAATGGAATATACAACATCAAGTACAAATAATAACATTTTTCTTTGTGTGTGTGTCTATATATATATATATTTGTTTCAATTACTCAACGTCCAACATTTTGCAAGATGTGTAGTAAGTAATATAATTATGGATGATATTAGTATTTTTTAATATATTAATTGATTTAGAAAAAATGGATGTTTGAATTTTGCAAATTTAATAGAAACTATAAATTTCTAATAATTGTTGATTTCAATTTATTTTATTAACTAATTTTTCATTTTAATGAAATGTATAACATCAAATAAAAGTAATAACACTTTATTGTTTTAATATTACGATAAACAATTATAACTTAAAGTATGATAGTGTGATGAGTTGGTTGCGTTAAATATAGAATGCATTTACCACTCAAATGAAATTTATTAACATGCAATAGAGGATATGCTTGTTGCATGGAAAACTAATGGCATGAACAATCAAGTAAGAAAGCATGCATGTCTAAGATACGATCATAGTGATGTGCATTCATTATAAGTGGAAAAGATTGTGTTTAGAAACATTTAATGAGGTGACTAATATTTCTTCTAAGTGAAAAATCTTGTGTCCAACAACCTTTCATGAGGTAACTAATTCAGTCCATTTGGGATAGCCTAAAACATTTAGATCAGAGTTGGTTGACATAAAAGAGTTGGTTGTTTCTCTCCTTCCTTGGTCGATGGGTATACCTATGTCTGGTTGATGATGGACCTTTGCATTAAAGAGTTGTTTGTTTCTCTCCTTTCTGGGTCAATGTCGATTTGTTTACCTATGTCTGATTGATGATGGACCTTTGTAATGAAAAATATCTGATGCAATTTCCATTTAAAAATAAATAATGGGCAAGAAAAATGAGAAAGAGGGGGTTGAGAGACAAAACTTTGACTATTATCAAACGAATATCTACACACAGTTCATTTTCAATTATTAAAAATGGATATGTACATCATCCTTACAACATACAACACAATACATACCATATTGGCCATATGATGTCTAAAAACATCTCTTCCAAATAGTGGCAAGGATCTTAAGGACTCTATATTTGAACTCTCAAGCACAATCCTAGAGCGTGAAAGAGACTTGCAAGAAACGACAAAGTGGGAAAGAAAAACCTTGATGGGGAACAATAAAAGGTGACTATATACAAATTTTGAAATGAGACTTGGTAATGAATATTGTATTTAATGTATATTAATAACCAATAATATGGGAGGTACAATGCGCCAAGCTACCTAAAAATATTTACAATTTGGAAGCTTCATTATATGCCATTTGATATTTTGATTGATCTTCCCATTTTTTAGAGGAATAATCATGGAAATCAGTGCAGACCCCATAATACCCACCAAGTAGATCTTTTCTTTGCTTCTTGACATTGCTAAAATCAATAATGGATCCCAATGTATGGCTATGGCCCACCAAATGAAAATTATTAGCAACATTAAATGAAAAATTTGAAATTATTCAAATTCTATGTATCATGTATGAGGATTTGATTAAAGTTTTTGAATGGATTGGAACTTATTTGTGTAATTCAAGAAGATATGATCATGAAAAGATTCAAATCATTTGTATGATGCATG
Organism: Pinus tabuliformis; assembly: GCA_031772625.1. Classification (NCBI taxonomy): domain Eukaryota; kingdom Viridiplantae; phylum Streptophyta; class Pinopsida; order Pinales; family Pinaceae; genus Pinus; species Pinus tabuliformis. The sequence continues at coordinate 313,125,413 of CM062815.1, read as the reverse complement.
TGAAAACCCTAATTGTTATCCTTAATTCATATTTATAATTCAATGGGAAAAAATCCAATTCTTATCCTTAATTCATATTTATAATTTAAATATTGAATTAAATTTCCTAACATATCACATCTTATTTCTTCTATGCCACTCTTTCCCATGCCTTACGAAGTTTCCTTTGCAACATATGGTGCAATTGCTAGTTAGATAATTTTTAAAATTTGAGTTTAAATTATTTAATATTTAGAATTTAAGTGTCCAAGTTTTTTCATGGTATTGAATCTATTTATGCATTCCAAACTATAATTAAAAAAAACACAAACTTCTAGTGAAAAAGACTATTTCATCAATCTTCCTTTGCAACATACGGTGGAATTTCTAGTTAGATATTTTTTAAAATTTGAGTTTAAATTATTTAATATGTAGAATTTAAGTGTCCAAATTTTTTCACAGTATTGAATCTATTTATGCATTCAAAAATATAATTAAAAAAAAACACAATCTTGCTTGAAATTGTATCACAAACTTCTAGTGAAAAAGACTATTTCATCTATCTAGACTGCACTCTAATTTAATATGATTTACCACTCAAAATCAAGATGATATCAAACTTATTTTTAAATTTATGTTGAAAATATGTTCCTTTAATTATTGTATTGTTAATTTATGCATTTGCAACAAACTAATTCTTGTATTGTTAATTTATGCATTTGCAATATCTTAAAGAAACTAAAGCCATTGTATGTATATGCATTTTATTGTATTTAATTTTCTTCCCATTTCTATTATACTTTTATAGTTTTTTTCTTTCTTTCTTTCTTTCTCACTTCTTTGATTATAAGGTTTAAAGATTTTGAATATAAAATTTATGAAAATTTTCTCTCCCTTAACCATATGGGGAGTATGAAGTTTTTTTTTTGTCATAATAGTTTGTGTGACTTTAAAGAATTTTTAATTTTTTTTCTTTTGTTTTTTAATTTAAATATATTTTTTCCATTCACGCTTAGTTTTTTAGACAATATTAATGACTGAAAAAACCATTAAAAAGTTTATCCTAGAGGTTGAGAGAGAAAATTTATAGTTAAAGCATGTGTTCCTTAGAGGAAACTAATCTCCAAGCATCCATCTTTGTATTTTCCAAAAAAAAATCATTTACTCTAGTGAATTAAATGATTTAAAAGATGTCTCCTTTTTACTTGCACCGCCAATTATGTACCGAGCACATACAAATATATTTCCATACTATGTGTGTCCCATATAGAGTAGATTAGATTCATTGTTATTTTGAAGAAAATAATGATCAACTAAACCTCCCAAGGGTTACATTTTCTCTATCCATGGTTTGATGTATTCCACATCACTTCCATATAGAAAGAAATCACTCAACAAGACTACACACCCTATCATAAGAACTTTTACCAAATTCTTTTTAATAAAAAAGAGTTGAAAATGGGACCATTTCGGCATGGCTTCTCTAGAACTTTTACAAAATTGTGGGAAATGAAACCATTTTGGCATGGATTCTCTCATTTATGACCTTGCTCTACATATTATTCCTCACTCGTGGAAAATATGTAAAAATAATTCTCTTCAACAACTCTAATCAATAGGGAATATCCTCAATACTTTCAATGTAATTGGAAACCCTAGCTTATTTCATCTATAGTAGTATGTCCCCTTATAACTTTTAACATAATGGATAACTATAACTCATTTCATTTTTGTCACAAAGAGTTTTGTCACTTCCAAAAGGCATTTGTACTTGTTTAACGCACCCAGAATTTGAACCTTCGACATTATGATATTCAGTTTATATCATAAAGCATTGAGGGAATCCTTTCTACAAATGGAGGCATTTGTAGAAGAGTGAGTGTAGAATTCCTTCCTTTTATATCATAAAGAGTTTTTGTCACATCCAAAAGGCATTTGTACTTGTTTATCACACTTGAAATTTCAACCTTTCACATTATGATATTCAGTTCTAATGAGAACACCATTTTTAAAAGCTCTCGTGTTTGAAGTTAACCCTTATGTAACTCCCATTGAACTTGGGCTACAACGTATGATGTCTTCTATTTTCTTTGAATGACAACTATGATAGGAATTGATAGGACTTGGGACATGGTAGTTGTCCTTCACCATCAAAATCACTCGAATAATTCTCATGATGTCTTTTGTTATTATGACAGTAATGTAATCCATGGAAGGATTTCCTAACTCTTGAATAGTGGTGACAGTATCTTTGTTTGTGTACCCTAGTATTGCTTGTATCAATGTACCTATGAGAACTACTTGCTAAATTTTCCTTACATATATGTTATTTTATTTTCTTTATGTTGGAATGAGGGCACTTGGACATGAATTTAGAGTTAATCCAAAAGTAACCATATGATACATAACTTGATTCTAAGCTACTACATTTATAATATGGGCTCCCACTTCTCTCATTATTCTTTCTACACAAACTTTCTTCCTTTCAATTACCAATATTTGAACTTTTGACTTGTATCTATTGCACCTTCTCTAACAACCACCATGCTTACATGACATTCTTCCGTAAATTATTGTACAAGCATAACAACTACTCCTGTGATTGCATTGTCTACAAGTCTTGACTACATATGTTTGGCTTACCACACATACATGGAAATAATTGGCCATGTGAATTGTTAGAAGACAACAAAAAAATACTAGAAATGACAAGTATTTTTAGCTTCAATTGCATTATTACAATATATTGATGTATCTCATGTTTGAGCTCTTATATAGGTAAATAATATAGGTTTCCACCAAGTGTAAATAAGCCCAACCTTCGATCATTCTGTAAATATTATTGTGATGTTATGGAGCAAATTTCAAGAATAAAACGTGATGTAATACATTTAGCACTTTACGTCATTCTGTCAATATTATTGTGATGTTGTGGGGAAAAATCCAAGAATAAAACATGATGTAATATCTGCAACCCTTGCGTATTGGATAGGATACATAACCTTATTGTGACAATTATGCATATCAACATCCATGCTTTATAATTACATTTTGATAGTGCAGTGAATTCGAAATAAACATGTGGAATGTTTGGAAAATATTTATTTAATCATATGGTATCCAAACATTATTACAAATAGAAAAGGAACACGTTTATTAGGTTGTGCACACAAAGTACATGTTTGGTAACTATTTATTTAATCATGTGGTATCCAAACTTCATTACAAATAGAAAAGGAACATGTTTAGTAGGTTGTGCACACAAAGTACACCATAACCTGGAAAGACCTCCTTTGAGTATGTGGCATATACCTTCCTTAAGACTATGAGATATATCAGTGACTTTTTTAAACAGTCACTACAGTACGACCTTGGGAAGTTCAAAGGGTCCTTCCATTAGCAAATACAAAACTAACACCACAATTTGGGAGCCATGAAATATCCTACAATAAGTTTTTCTTTACGAGGCATGTAAATAAGCATGATGAAATTTTACATCTAATTCCTTCACAATCGTTTATTAGGTGTTTAAAAGAAGGATTAAAAACCTAGAAACCCTACATTCAATAGAAATGTCTCTATTTAAACATCAAAATAATATCTTCATATTTAAAATCAAAGTGCCTCTAATTCACCCAAATGCCCTAATTATTGGCGAAAATTCATTGTGAAGGCTAATATGGGTGTTTTAAGGTTTAGTGCCATACTATGGAAGTTTTATCCTTTGCCTTACTTTGTAAGCTTATATTAGTATGTGTTGGTTACAGTATACAGTCACCTTTTCATGTGATGTGGGGTTCTATCAGAGTACCTAAGATAAACCGGGAAAAGTCCTCTATCAAGACTACCATGTGTAGCAGACCTGCATTTTTTAATATGACTTTGGGAATACACAATCCTTGATGGGGAAACTATCGACCCAACTAGACCTTAGGTCCAAGGGTTCCCAACCGGGAAACAACAACACTGCTCACTAACAGGAGAGCCTCATTGATAAAATTGAAAAATTGAAGCACTTTTCTAGTTTGGGGCGATCTTCACAAGGAAAAATGGTTGTGGAGCCACCAGAGAAAACCCTCTTTTGTCTTTCTGAGTAATAAAATCATTATGAGGATGATTCAAAATTTCATAGTGTCATAGGGTTCAAGAGCATTGATTTGATAATCAAATGGAAATTTAAATTTTATGAATGTTGGTAGCATATGATGTATGCATGTACATAGCCATCAAAATATATAGGTATGTACATAATTACCCACTAAGGGTATGGCTTTATATTTAGTAAATATTTATACAAAAAATCAAAATGTTTTCTTTGCAAATATATATATATATATATATATATATATATATATATATATATATATATATATATATATTTGATCTAGATTTAAACAGGAACGCATCAAATTATAGAGGTAACCATAAGCACAGAGATGTAGCGGAAATAATACTTCATTTCATTCATGTAAAATACTGAAATATGCTTACAAACAAGAATGGAAATAAATGATCTAAGGCGATGGTAGCTTATCTCTGAGAAGAGATGTGGTGGCTACATGCCTCTGAACTGTCTTACAATGAGGCTCAAGTGCCTTCTTATTATTGAACAATAAGAGAAAACCCTAAACAACCAAAATCCTAACCCGAGGAGATGTAACACCAAGAGTTTATGGGCCTCATTGGGGTGAGTGGGACAGCCAACTTCCCAGCGTCACGACTTGGTCATATTATCTTCGTTTGATGCGTATGATAGCCCGTTGGAAAGATCTCTCCGAGGACTACAATGGAAAAAACGATTTTAAACAGAAAATTGTTGGCGATAGATTTCCCAAAAATTTCCTTTAGGGTTTAGGACCCGAAAAGCTTCTAAAAATAGTAAAATATGCTATAAATAAGGAAACTAAAAAACTGGAAGAAGAAATGGTTGGGATCCAAGTACAATTGGCGGGTGACCACCAATATCTACCTAGATCATTCATTCCCCCTTAAGAGGCAATGGTCCCTATTGCATTAATTTCCTCCATGAGATGAGGGAACTTCTGCTGAGCTTGGTCCCTGGTGAGCCACTTGCCCTGGTGAAGGTGTTTGTCAACTTTGACAACTCAATACAGTTGGATATTCTACTGGCGAATGTGCTTGATCTGTGAGTCCATGATCCGATCAGCTGTAGCTTGTTCCATGCAATCTAGATTTAACTATGTGGGTGTGGGTTGTTCTGCAATGTCGGATATGTCTAGTAATGCTGGAAAGTATGGTTGAAGGTGGTCCACATTGAACACTGGGTGCAAGCCAAGGAATTGGGGAATGTTGAGCTCAAATGAATTTTCTCCACAACCTTGGTAATGGTGTAAGGACCATATCGGAGTTGTCCAAGTTTCTGATAGGCTCTGGTAAGGCATTCCTTTTACAAATGCAAGCAAACTTTGTCACCCACCTGAAACTTGTGTGGCACCCAATGTTGATCATGTCACTGCTTGTACTTGGCATTTGATTTCTCCAAAATGTCATGGACCTGTTGGTGAATATGTTGGACAGTGAAGCTGTTTGCCTTACCTGTTTCGCACTGGACATGAGCCAAATCTGCGTGAGTAGCTGCAAATAGCATGGCCACATCAATGGGACAATGTGGCTGGAATCCTGAGCCCACCTGAAAAGGTCTGTGGCTAGTTGAGCGGTGGAGGGCTCGGTTGTAGCTGTCCTGACCATAGGGGAGGCTCTTGTCCCATGTCCGTGGATGCTTGGAGTTGTACATGTGCAGAATGTGTATGATCATCCTATTGAAAACCTCTCTCTGACCATCAGTTTGAGGATGGAAGGATGTGGACTTAGTGAGTTTTGTGTCCATCATCGACCATAGACTGGACCAAAATGTACTGAAAAAGCTGTTGTACCGATCTAAGATGATAGACTGTGGGATCCCAAAGTGTACCCACACTCATTCAAAGAAGAGTTTAGCAGTGGCTTCTGCTATTATATTCTTCTTGCAGGCTACCATAATGGCCATCTTCAAGAACCTGTCAACGACCACAAAAACATAGTCATTTCCATGCTTAGTGGTATAGAGGCCTTGCTTCTTGATGGTCGGTTTGGAAATGGCACAAGCAGTGCAAGATCTGATGTACTTCCCAACATCCTGTTGAAGATTCAGCCTATAGAAATACTTTTGCAGTATTGCCACCATATTTTCGAACCCGAAATGCCTAGCAGCCCGACTGTAGTGTGTTTCCCAAATCATCTTGGCACGCTCGCTTGAAGGAACATAGAGGTGACCCAGGTGGCATAACAAGGCATCATATAGGTGAAAATATGGAACATGTTGACCCTCCAAGAGTGTTTGGTATGCATGGCTGAATTCTGGGTCGCTTTTGTAGAGAAGTGGCCAATCAGTAGTCTCGTGCCCACAAGAGTTGAGCATGATGGTTAACGCCATGATCGGTGGTCGACTGAGGCAATCTGCAACATTATTGGTGCTGCCCTTCTTATATTTGATATTCAAATTTAACTGTTGCAAGTATGTGGACCACTTCTGATGGCGATCATTCTGCAATTTCCCTTGGGTCTGTACGAACTGCAGGGGTCGGTGGTCTGTGTGGATGACCGTTTCCTTCGCTAAAATGTAATGCTTCCATTGCTGGTAAGCCTGCATAATGGAATACATCTCTTTGTCAATAGTGGGATACTTCCGGACTGTGTCTGAAAGTGTCTCACTGTGATATGCCATTGGATGTTTGTTTTGAGTAAGGACTACCCTAATAGCATAGTCAGAGGCATCTGTCTTGACCTCAAATGGTTGTTGCAAGTCTGGTAATGCAAGAACTGGTGCCGAGTAGAGGCAAGCTTTCAACTTTATGAATTCCTTCTGTTGAGATTCAGACCAAAAGCATTTTTCTTTCACTCCTCCCTTGGTGACTTGACTCAAGGGCCAAGTGATATGAGAGAATCCCAACACAAACCTACGGTAGAAGTTGGCAAGGCCTAGAAAGTTGCGAAGCACTGTTAGAGTGGTTGGAGATGGGCAATCTCGAATGACTTGGATCTTAGCTGGATCCACATGCACCCCCTTTTCATTAATATTGTATCCCAAATACTAAACCTCGGTCATGCTAAAAGTGTATTTCTCTAAATTGGCACATAACTTGTGTTGCTGCAATGTCTGGAGAACCTGTCAGATGTGGTGGAGGTGCTCTTCCCAACTCTAGCTGAAGATCAAGATGTCATCCAAGTATAACACTACAAATGAGTTGGTGAATGGTGGCAAGATGTCATCCATTAGCCTCATGAAGGTTACAGGAGCATTCGTCAATCCGAAAGGCATAACCAACCATTCAAGAAGGCCCTCCTTGGCTTCGAAGGTAGTTTTTCACACATCGGAGGGTTCAATTGGTACTTGGTGATATCTTGACTTCAAATCGATCTTGCTGAAATATTTTTCCCTCTTCAATTCCTCCAGGAGGTCATCAATCCATGGGATTTGGTACCTATTATAGAAAATGATCTTGTTCAGTGCCCAATAGTCAATACAGAGTCTCCAAGTGCCATCCATCTTCTGTACCAACATGATCAAGCTCCCATAGGGCGATGAAATCATATGGATGTGACCTTTTGTAGCAACTCCTAAATCTGCTCTTGATTTCATCATTCTCTAGAACGAAGAGCCGATATATTGGTCCATTGGGCAGTGGAACACCTAGGGTCAGATCAATGGAGTGCTTAACCTGACAGTGCAGAGGAACCCTTACGGGGGAGGTGAAGTGTCCTCGTACTCCTCCATTACCTTTTCCATATGTAGTCGTTGTGTAGAGGGGCCCTGTCTGGAGGTCGTGGCCACCATCTTCTTCTTTCCTTGAGGGCATATCATCAGGAAAAAAAAATTACCCGTTTTGGAAATGAGCTTACTGCATTATTTTGCAGTAACCAAAGAGATGCTGGTAGGCGGTGCTACCTCTAGTATTTTGTACAACTTATTTCCCAAAGTAACAATAACAGCATGGGGCTTTGATTCATACACAGCATGTCGTTTCCACAAGTATGGTTGTCCTAATAATACACCACAAACTTCAAGGGGAACAACGTCACACAATACCTCATCCGTGAAGGGATTGATTTTGCATGGAAGGCGACACTGTTGGCTAACGCGAAGATCCTGTCCTTGGTGAAGCCACCTGATGGTGTACAGTTGTGGATGTGTTGTGGTTGGTAAGCCCAGCCACTTCACGACCTCTACCGAAATGAGGTTCTTTTGGCTCCTGCTGTTGATAATGAAATGTAGCGGGGAGCCCTTTACCCACATCTAGGAGTGGAAGAGATGCTCCTCCTCCTCTGGATCTTTGGGTTCCTCCTTTTGGATCTTCATGGTGGCAACGGTGGCGTTGGGCTCCGCATCAATAATCTACTTCCCTTTTTCATTCCCCTTATTAGGTTCTGGCTTAGAGTCAAAACATACATTTGATTCTAAAACCTTTAGCTCAGCCACCAGTGACTGCTTGGCCCAACACTCAGTTGTGTTGTGAGTCGAGCTCTTATGGAACTCACACCACTTTCTCATGTCCTTTTCAGCTTCGCAACACTGTCTTTGCTTGCATCTATGGCTAGTTGTCTTGGGCTACCTCGCCTTGGATTTATCCTCTGTTATGCTATTTGGCAGCACTTTTCCCTTGTTTCGGATTCGCAGATCCAAAGTCTCGCTTCTTCTATTTAAACTTTTTCTTAACATTGACAGTATATTGGTATGTTGTGCCAAGCAATGAGATGTTTAGGAATTCTATTTCTTCCTAGATGTACTTGTGTAGGTAGCCATAGTATTTGAGTACCAAATGCTGCTCTGTATCCTTGATACCCAACTTTGTGCGAAGGGTATGGAAAAAATTGGTAAACTTCGGCACGTCTTGGTCCCTTCCCTGCCATAGCGTGGTCCACTTTATGTATTGATCCTCATAGCTTCCAATAGGGTGGTACTGCTTCTTGATGGCATCCTAGAATGAATTCCAAGTCGGTGTGATTGAAAATAATGAGCCTGTACTTTCATCCTTCTGCTCGCAATAGGTTTCCCACCAATTATTGACGTGGGGGGCTACTTCGAGAAGAGCGAAAATAATCTTTTCTCGATTGGAAAAATAATGAATACAAAAGTAACCCTCTAGCACATTTAACCATTTATCGAGGACATCTGTGTCTATCTTACCCTTGAATATGGGTATTTAAAAATTAACTTGTACGTTAAACAGTGTGGTGTTTCCAGAGTTGTTTTTGGAAGCCGATGCATCGCCTCTGGGTAGCCACTGAAGGATCTAGGCAAAGTTGTAAATCATCATGTCCCTTTGTCACTTGAGCGCTTCTTCAAGCAAGATTTTGATAGGATCTCCTACCCCCTCATCTTTCTCTTTATCCTCCATGGGAGGCCATCAAGATTTGCGAGGCTAGTCTTCCAAAGGTTCGACCAGTTCAAGCCGTAACTCCTTATATCCCGACCTTGTTGGGGACATGCAAAGAAAAATAGAGTATAAAAGCAGATCGCTCTCATACCACTCATAGGGATTTAAACAATAACACAACAAATTACAGAGATAACCATAAACACGGAGATGCAGTGGAAATAATACTTCATTTCATTAATGTAAAATACTAAAATATGCTTACAAACACGAATGGAAATAAACCAGCTAGGGCGATGGTAGCTTATCTCTGAGAAGAGATGTGGTGGATACATGCCTCTGAATTGTCTTACAATGAGGCCCAAGGGCCTTTTTATTATTGAACAATAAGAGAAACCCTAAACAACCAAAACCCTAACCCAAGGACATGTAACACCAAGAGTTTATGGGCCCCGTTGGGGTGAGTTGGACAGCCAACTTCCCGGGGTTGCGACTTGGTCATATTATCTTCGTTTGATGCGAATGATAGCCCATTGGAATGATCTCTCCAATCACTATGACAGAAAGGATTATTTTGGATAGAAAATTAGTGACGATATATTTCACAAAAAATGTCATTTAGGACCTCAAAACAACTCCAGAAGTTTAGGACCCCAAAAACTGCTAAAAATAGTAAATTGTGCTATAAATAAGGAAACTAAAAATCTGGAAGAATAAATGATGGGGGTCAAAGTGGAATTGATGGGTGGCCACCAATATCCACCTGGATCAATATTAGGATCATAAAAACTGTGAAAATTGGGGCCTGTCAGCCCTCTGTTGTATCTAGTCTTTGTAGGGCTTGTGATAATATTGGAAGATCTCTCCCTCCCTATATTCTTGGATAAACCATTGTCATCTAGGTTGATTCGCTGCCTCCTTGGAAAGTTAATTCGTAACCTAGTTGCTATCCATTTAAATGTGGATACAAGTAATCTGTTCAAATTGTGATTTTAAATGCAATGCATCATCCAAAATGTTCATGAGAGAATGCACATGACATGCAGTTGTGCAAGAGAACCAATTAATGATGATCTTAGATTCCCCAAATATCTAAATATGTCTACAATTATGTGCCAATGTAAAGTATAATAAGTGTCAGAGCAAGATGAGCTCAGCCAAATTGTTTGTGCCAGCACCAAACCCCATGCAGATTTAGAAAGAGTGACTGTCTAAAAAATGGAGAAGAATACCCCACACCCCTGGCCTTGGGCAGATCCGTCGAAGTATGCCCATGGATTGTCATGGTTGATGGCTTCAGGAGTTATGGTGTGAGAAGGTGGGGACTGTTCAACATCTAGTATTTCATTGAAATTATTGATGATTCTAGTGATTACCAAAGGCCACCAAATTTGCAGATTGTTAAAGATGATGTTGTTTTGACTTAACCAAGTATGACATCATATAATCAGGGGGATATTGTGATTCTTCATGTTGGGGGAAGCTTTCCACTAGTTGTTCCGTGCCTCCTTGATGTTTCACCCTTCCCAACATTGAGGTATGTCCAAAGAGGAGAGGACTTGCTCCCAAAATGTGTCGTAAGGTTCTGCAGAACAGGAAGAGATGATCATTCGATTCCTCATGTTGTTGACAAATGACACACCAAGATAAACCAAAGTGTCGAGTTGAAATTGAAGGGTGCTCTCCAATTCGCCCATAGATATAGGTTTAGTGAGATCTTCAGATATGTCAAGGTCAATATACTGAGGGAAATGACCAGCAATATGAATGATTTCTGTCAGCAAAATCCCAGGCGGAGCCTTGAAAAGCTGTTGAAAATTTGAATTTCCTAGATGATCTAGTTGATGGAATGTTTGAGCATACTGTCCATGATCAGTAGACATTTTCCAAATGTTGTTACAAGCCCGTCTTCCTTTGGCATAATTGTGGAAAAATTTACTATCATCATTCCCCGCCTTTAGTTGGATGGCTTTTCGTCTAACTCTCCAAGTCTCTTCTCGGTCCTGTAGAATATTGGACCTCTAGGCCTCCACCTTGGTGAGGGTAGATTTAGCTTCAACTGAGATGAATCCCTGACCTTGGTCATCCATAAGATTGGCAAGCTAGTGCTCAATTGCACAAAGAGTCTGGTTGTCTCTGGATCATTTAGATTTCACCCATTGAATGGAGAGATTTTTAGGTTCCATGAGGTTCTGAAAAAATCCTTCAACTAGGTTCTGCCCTTGGGAAGAAGGGTGGTCTCTCAAAAAATCAGTGACCAATTTGTGATATTGGGGTCCTGGAGCTAGGTCGAGTTGAACTTGAAGGGTTATCTGGGCTTTAGGGATCGACCAGATAGTTCCAAATAGATGGGGGAGTGATCAAAGATACCCCCAGATCCAACCCATTGACAAAAATTGGAGAGGGTACCAAGGAAGTCCTCTTTGATGATAAAGCAATCCAATTACCTACGTAGAGTAGCATCACCTATTCTCTTATTATGCCATGTCCGTTTCTTTCTGTTCATGGGGATGTCAATCAGATGATGTTATTCCAGGAGATGTTCCATATATTATGATAGGGGATCCAGTGGTGTATGACGTCCCAAATATTCCTCATGACGAATAGTGAAATTGAGGTCTCCACCCAAAATTAGGTTATTAGAATTCATCAACGACAGTTGCAAGAGGTGATTCCAGAACTCCACCCTACTATGATATGGTACATAGACATTGATGATATGAAAGTTCTTGCCCATCTCCGAGGAAAAGATATCCATTCCTAGGAATCTAGGTCCCCCCCATATAGATATAGGGTTGCTGGATCGAGTATTAATGCCTAGTTCAATACCCCTGGATCATCCATTGACATCTAGGGCATGAAAGCACAAAAAATACATAATAGAGTGAAGAATTTGGGAAACCTACTCTTCCTTCCTGAGGGTTTCTGGCTTTGTATCGAGGAGCCTCTTGGGGGCTAGTTTTCCAGCAGTGCTAGCCAACCCTCTAAATATGAGGGACAACCACTTCATGGATCATCTTGATTAACGGTGTTCTTTCCTTTAAGAACCCTATCAATTGTGGTCTATCTACCTAGGGCGACATCTACCTTGGCAAGAAGGATAGCTCTTGAAATCTTGGAAGGCTTCCCTCGAGTGGGTTTGGTCTCAATAGGGAGCGAAGAGAGACCTTATCCAGATGGTCTAGGAGGGATGGATACCCAGGGTCAGAGGTTATATGGATGTGAAAGTTGAGAAGTGGTGGAGGGCATAGGTGAAGTGATGGAGTCAGCTCCAGTAACAGAGGGTGGGGTAGTGGAGAAGATAGTAGAAGGATGATCAAGTGGGCATGTGAGAGGGAATGTGGACAAGATAGAAATGTATGCATATGAAACATGTAATTGTTATGAAGTGCATCTAAAATAAACAGAAGAATAGAGAAAAGGAAGAGTACCCGTGGAGAGAGCGGCCACTGCAGCAGTCTAAGATCTCATCATGGGTGAAGATTTAGGCCGCAGAGAGGCAAAACAAGTTGGTAGAGAGGTATCCCCATACATAGCCATCAAACTAGTAGCGCGAGGAGGTTGTTCTTCCACCAGAGGATCTTTAGATTGTGGATTCTTAGTGCCTTTTTCTGATGAAGAAGTTGCCAATGAGACGAGGGAGCACTCCTTATACAACTTCCCTACCTTGTGACACCTTCTACACCTGAAGGGGACTCCCTCGTAGTCTAGGGTTTGTTTGCGAGTGAAATGCCTCCAGTGTAGAGTAATATTTTCCTCCAATCCTTCTGTAGTGTCTAGGTGAACCAGTATGTAGGCCATAGATTTGTTGTTAGAAGTCGTATATGACAAACCATGATCCAAATAGGTACCCAGTGCATTGTCGATGCGAATAAAGATGTCCTCCAACAAAAACTACAGAGGTAGCCCTGGAAGATGAACCCAAATCGAACCAGCACCCAACTGCTCTCGTTTTGGATTGAAGAGGAGGCTCCATCATTTTAGAAGGATAGGGACCATTTCGATATGCCAGTAGTGGGAGAGTATCCAATATATGTATTCTTCTTGATGGAAACTGAGGGCAAACCATCCTCGACTTAGAATGGTGATTGACGTAATTTCCTTCAGTAAAGTGCCCCAAATCTCGAAGGTCCAGAGGAGAAGCCTCTCAACCGAATATGTTCTTCCCCTCACATGCCACACCAGAACCCTATTTGCAGTATCCACCACTTTTCCCATGGTGATACCTTCCACAAATCTAATATTGATGTCCTTGCTCAAGGCCTTGACACACTTACTCTTCTTGGCCTTACTAGTCTGTGGAGTTGTTCGATGGTCCCGAAGGGGGTCCTGATTGCCTTGTCAGACTGCCTGTGGAGAAGGGGAGGAGTTCCGAGGGTTAACTGCCAGAATATTGAAGCTTCCAGAGGGAATAGGAAAACTCCCCTAAAAAGAGGTAGGATTAGGGTTGTTGTCTAGTGTTGAGTGATGGATAGAGCATATCCCAGATTGTGACAACCCTAAAGAAATGGGAATTCCAGACGATGCAGGGTGAAGGGATGCCTCAGGAGAATTGGAATCAAAGGTAGGGGAGGGTGTAATGCAAGCAGCAGGAAGGTTGAGCGTAGAAGGAGAGAGTGGAGGGCAGTCAAGCCCAGGAGATGCAACGGGGGGAGTAGAAGACGGTGGGTATGGCACGGATGGTCCAAAAAGCTCAGTGACAAACAACGGGCCTGTCTGTAGGAGAAACGATGTTCAATGAGGACCAAAACCTGACACAATATGAGGGAGCGTCCAAATCGACTCGTTGGGATTCAAGTTGGTGAAATAATCGACAACGTCTAACTCCATTCCAACAGCTACAGATAGAATCAGGGATGCAGGTAACAATTGTAGAATGGGTAGGGATCCAACCCACAAGCTGTCACAGTGAGCACTGCAGGAAAATGGTAAAAGCAACGATGGCGATAGCAAAACATTAGACTGCCTGCTATCCTAGACCCAGTGATGCTTCCGTGTGAAGCACCATCTTCCTCTCATATCGTAGTGGGGAATTCTTCATCATCATATTGTATTTTCATCAAAAGGGTTTGTTGTTGTAAAAGGATGATGATATAATCATGGGACAAGAAAATACTCCCTAAAATGACCCATTTTTGATGCAGAAACTCAGAATGGAAACTAACTATATATATGTTTGGCCTCCTAAAGTTTTTGAAGAAAAATATTGGTAGAGCAATGTGTGTCAATATAAAAATATACCATTGGATTTTCTTGTTTAGCGTTCCTATGTCTATATTCGTAAGTGTTATTACTAGGAATTGTGAAAAAATTTCGGCAATAGATGTTGTGAAGGGAATTGTTGACTGTATTTGTTTTCTTTTCTTTATTTGAAAATGTTATTACAACTGCATAGACAGTCTCGGTGTATTTAATTGGGATGCATAAATAACGATATTCATTATAATGGATGTTTCTTTCATAACTATATCAATTTTGTAAACTTATTGCACTGATCAAGATATGTTCTTATCCTTCTTTATAAACCAGATGAAATAAAGGAAAATTTTCTCAACTATTTTTGACATATTCTAGACAACAAGACAATGCCAAAAGTGAATGATATTTAAAATGATGTGACATTATCAGCTTCAATAAAAGTTGTTACACCCACAATTCCTAATATGGTCTTTACATATAGATTATTTTTTAACCAAGTTTTAGAGAATGATAGAATAATTGTTTTCATACACTATTTTGAAAGAGTTAATGTGAATCTCCAACCAAAACATACAAATAGAAAATATAAAAACCATTACATCTACAATACTGCTATTTCCATGAATGAGAAAGAGTAAACATGACACTGGATGCAATGATTGGATGTGATGATTGCATTTCAAATATCTCTCAACACTGTGATGGAATGAATTCGTGAAGAAGTAAATACAAAAAAGTCACATGCATTCTTCCATACCTATGCTTACAAACTTTGATCTATCTATCAGGATTTCACTCAAGCTTTTCACAATCCCTTCATAAACACTAAATGTACATCAACACAGGAATTAGTGTGAAGGAATGTTTAGGATATGATATATTTATTATATTGTGATTTCAATTACAACTAGCACATCCACCTAAAGTATCGTTGGTGAGTGTTGATAGGTAGCGGAAGCATAAGCTAAATCAGTTCCATCTGGGGAATGGATGGTGAAGCCTCTGGGTGTGGACCAAATCCAGCTCCATTATACTTTTGGGCATGGATTTTCTCAACTGCTTGGCCAAGCTTGACCATGTCCTTGCACTTCACGACAACCATACAATGGCTGAAATAGTTAGAATTTCCTTCCTCCTCTTGCTCGAATAATTGGCACTTCGGCTTAAGAACACATCCATGGAAGGAGTTGCAAGATAATATATAAAAATCAGATGAATTCATTGTTGAAAGGTGGGGATTCAAAAGGAAGACAATGATTTGATGTATACCATTGTCTAATCATGTGTGTTCCATCCAATTCCATGATAATTACACCTATCGTTGTAAAAAGACTTTGACTCCCTCCCATTCCATCTTTCTCTTTTTTCTAAGCAAGAAATTTTTGTTAATTTTACCATTATAAAATAAGCTAAAATAAATTTCTATGCTCCCGCCTTATGGCATTTCTTTGCAACATATGGTGCAATTGCTCGTTAATAAAATATCATATGACCAAGTTTCATATGAAATGAGTTATGGTTTTTTTGGCATGTGATATTGAAAAGCCATGGCTCTGGCCCATGGTATGGTATTGTAACATACCCTATTTATAGGTTAAGGAACTCCATAATAAAGTGGATCTAAATCTTCATGGATAAAAATCTTCTTCCATGCTTTTTAAAAATGAATATATGTTTAGGTTATAATATTAATGTTAATTTCATAAATTTTGGAATGTTAGCAACATGAGATGTATGATGAAGTAAATGTTTTGATCTTTATTGTGGATTGATAATTATTAACATTTACTAGCCATTTAATTTATATAATTGTGCTAGTATGTAAATTTCTATTCAAAATGTGTTATTTTTTTTAATATTGATAATTTAAATACATTTTAAATATTTTAAAGCTACTTTAGTATTAAAGGTTTTAAATATTTGAAAATACATTTTATAATGAATTACTCGTGTGTTTACCTCTTTTTGTTAATCATATGGGGAGTGAGATAATTTATCTTATTTTGGTTATTGGATTTGTGTGTTTAGTATAGAGTTTTATTCTCAAAATAACATGCACACTTTACTATGTATGGTTTTATGTATAGAAACAATTTTCATTGTTTTTTGCTTCTTGTTTCACCTTTCTCTTTTTTTCTTTGTAGTAATTTTAGATATATTATCTTAATCCTTTTTAGTTTTTATACAATATTGAACAACTAAAAGTTTATCTTAGGAGACTAGAAAGAAAATTCATAGTTAAAAGTATGTATTCCTTAGACAAAACTATTCTCCAAACTTGCATCCTTGTATTTTCCAAACAACTAATACACTTTTCAAGACATGGGACAATGAGCAAGTATTTCCGGTACCAATACATTTTATTAATTCAGGCTCATTCGAATGGATGTTGGTAGTAGGACTGTCATCACAACAAGCGACATCAACACAAATATCATTAGCAAGGGAACCTATTTAGGGATTTTCCTCTTAATAAATCTTCCTCTATCCCTAAACCATAAATGGAGAAAGAACCTAGGAGTTTTGAAAATGTGGTAAGAAAGAAGAAATCAAGTAGAAAACCCTCCTTGGGTGTTGATTTCATTTTAAAATATCATTTAATTTATATCAAATGTTATCCAAGAACATGTTGGTAACCTTAAAAAAGGCTACGAATAATCCTAAGGAGTAATCCAACCAGTTATAAGAAACATGGGAAAGAATGATATAATTAATGAAGTGAAGAAACAATAATAGTGGAGACAACAAAGACACATAAATGGATTAAGACGTTAGAGACCTAACAAACATAGAGGAGGGAGAAGATATGGAGCTTAGCAAGCTTGATTTCTAGTATTTAGTAGTAGAATGGGATGGGAAGGAGTCTAGCTCAATATTGAATAAATAAATTCAACTTTTGACAAAAGCCTTGATAAAAAAAAGAAGAAGATAATTTTAGGAATAAAAAATGCAATGTAAGCATCACTAGTCTATTTATTTAGTAGTTAAAACTAAAACCCTAAAATAATGATAAAAGTAGGAAAATAGAATAAAAGGACAAAGAAAGAAGAACTAAGAAACTTCTACAAGAGTTGAGAGAAATTCTAGTCAATTTAAGAATAATGGCATTGATGATGAACATGTTCCACCCCACCCCCTCAAATACCCAAAGAATATATTATCATAAATTATTAGATGAATGAATGAAAAAAAGTAATATATATTAAAAATAAAATTCTGAAAGAAAAACCAACTATGGTTATTCTATAGGCAAGAAAGTCCTCAACTGATATGCTCTCTAAAATTGATACTACTTGTTCAAGAAACTATAACTCAATGAAATTAGATGTACATGAGACATCAAGGAGAATTACTTTATTATACATCCCCCATGAGATTATGCTTTCAAACATCTTTTCCATTCAAAGAATTGTCACAATAAAGTATCAACTAATACGTTTGACATGAATGGGATTTATTTCCATTATTTACGGACCCAATCTAACTAGGAATATGTGTTTTTCTTCTTTCACAATATGCAACCCATTCCTTATATCATAGGACATGGTTACCCATTTGTGGGACAATATTTATGTCTGAATCCTTGGATGAAAATAGGGGAGGTTGATATGTATCTCGGGATGTAAGATTTATGAACCATAAATGTTGACAAAGAGGAGGAGAGAGCGCGTACAAATATGCTCTAAAACAATTCTTATAAAAGCCTTAAATAGAAAATACACACAGTGAATACGTAACAATATATGAAAAGAAAAAAATTCTTTATTAAATGCAAAAATCATTTATCCTATTTTTTGGAGGACACATTAGTTCTTTCATAATGTGAGGCCCATCATTTAGGGTATTCTAGGTGCCTTCTTGAGTTACAATAACATGGGTACATACCATGTGTGGATACTACTTTCCATTGGGATCAAGTTTCTTCCCTTAGGAAGAAATGGTTCTCATTATGTCAAGTTCCCCCATGAGAAGCTTTTTTTGAATATGAGCCAATAAATAGAAGGGTTTTGTGTGGTTTACCCATAATCATGGTGAGAAAAGGTCAAAGGATATAGTATCCTATAATGCTTATGGGCCAACTTTGTTATTGATAGTTGCTGGCCTAGAAAATGAACATCAATGGCAAGGGTGTTTTGTATTCGATCCATAAACATGGGTTTGTAGGTGTCCCACAACTGTGATAAATGAAGGTCCAGAGATATTGATACCCCATGACATTTGTGGGCTGACTCTGATACAAATAGTGTATGGACAAGCCTTAGATGGGAAAATATCCATTGACATGAGTTTATGATGGAAGTTTCCCCTAGAACGTTATAATGTCAAATTTCTTCGTGTTGTTGTGTATGACATCAAAACTTTTCACCCAACTAGTGCCAGTGGCAATATCATTTTTTTGGAGGGGGTAAAGAATGACAATATTCCATTGGAATGGGCTACGAAAAAATATCTTCCATTGACAAGGGCCAATATCTTTAAGTATTCCATTGGAAAAGGATTTGGCAATGGAAAACCTATGAAATCTTACATAGGTGAGGGTTTTGTAAACATGGAAAACATTCCAATCGAATTCTTACTATTGCGTGTGGAGATCTAAAATCTTCCACTCATTTTGGATGTGATTTGAAATTTGATCTGAAATATTCAACATGTACGGGGTATAGTCTGGAGAAAGAAGAAGCTCTTCTCTCTAGGATCTCATGCATAGGTAGTGGGAAATTCATCATTGGAAGAATATACACATGAACCAAAGGCTCAGATCATGGTTTTGAATCCTACCACATGACATCCATACCTTTTGTTACCCCTATTATGGAGCGCAAACTCACCATGTACTATGGCCATCATTTTTTCTTTTGTGAACATGCATTTCTATGAAAATTTTTGAACATCTTGAAACATGTGAGTGGTAGCTAAAAGCATGGATGGTATGAGATGAAATATAATGAATTCATTCACACCATTTCCTATGACATTCATGGTGAATATGTCATCACTCATGTTGATGTCATTGTAACCTTCAAAGCTATAAAGCCTTGGATTTTATATTCTTGAGAGGTTAGAGAGGGACCCTATGGTTAGCATAGTGGTCACGCTTTTTCCAGGTATCTTGGTAAGCAAAGGTTCAATTTGAATGTTGAGTAGAACCATGGGCACTCTAGAGGCTTGATAGGTAGTGAGCCAAGTGTAGGCCCTATCCATGGTATCGTCCACATCATTATAATGTTCAACCTTACAGTCTGGGGTGTGGGGACTGATGAGAAAATACACGACACTCCCATATTATTTGTGCATCTTATCCTCCCAATCATATGCCATGTATTCATCCTTAATTTATGCATGTCTATAATCTCTTAATTCTTGGAGGATGGGGTAGTATTCCAGGGTGGAATCAATGAAGGAAACAACATATTGAGGATTATTCAGGTCTTTGAGCATGTACCATTGCTTCCTGGGAGAACCATCATTGAGAAAGATGTAGGCTTGTAGCTTGGCCATGAGGCCATGCCTCCACCAGACTCAAACTTGGACTAGTGTTTTGTTCTTACAAAAAAACTTATGCAACCCGTTCTTTCCATTATCGAAGGGAACATAATGACTAACACCATTTCCAATCTCTAATTCCTCCACCACATCTCTGGTTTGAGGCATTTCATCATTATGTTACTCCATCTTGGAGCTTCTTGCAACCATTTTAATGGCTACCACAACCATAGGGCTTCATCCTTTTCCCCTTACTAATGATTTTTGTAGGGATTTGGTCACAATCTCTTTGGATCTTGCTAGTGATTTCACGAAATCCATATGGTGAATGATTTGAGGAAATAAAAGGCATAACCCTCGCCAAGGAGAAAATTTAATCTTCCATCTAAATAATAACTAGAATCTCAAAGCAATGGGCTAGACATATATTTTTGAAATCAACTTGGATTTCATACCACTTATCTAGATCATAGCGTCTACGATCTAGGAACAACAAATAATGAGAGAGCGAGTAGGAGAGAAAGAATATAAATATGCCATGCAACTATTCTTAGAAAAACCTTGAACAAAAAATACACACACTCAATACCTAACAATATATGAAAAAAATATAATTCTTTATTATATGGATAAATCATTTACCCTACAATGTAAAGAGATAGTGGTAGAGAGATGAGAGGGAATGATAAAGTAGAGAGTGAGGGAAGGAGGGAGTGGGAGAGAGGGGAAGGGGGAGGGAGAGGAACTGGTAAAGACGAAAGTGGAGGAGGCAGGGAGGGGACAGTGGGAGAGAGGGGTAAGGCGCGGTTAGAGAGGTGGAGGGAGGCGATAGTGAGAGAGTGGGAGCGGCAGAGAGAGGTAGATAGGGAAGGAGAGAGGGGTAGGGGTGTAGTCAAATAGGGGGAGACAGGAGGTGAGTGGGGTGGGGAGAGAGAGAGGGGCAGGGTGAGAGAGAGGGGGGTGGTGGTAGAACGGGAGAGAGAGGGATAGACAGAGAGAGGGAGAGAGAGGGAGGGGAGGGGAGAGAGGTGGGGAGACGAGGGAGAGAGGGGGAGAGGGAGAGAGAGACAACGGGCGAGGGAGAGAGAGAGAGAGAGAGAAGGTGGTGGAGAAGGTGTGGGAGAGAGAGGGCGAGAGGATGGGCATGGGAGAGAGGGGGAGGGGGAGGAGGGAGGGAGAGACAGAGGGTAGGGGAAGGGAAGGCAGAGGGTGAGAGGGAGGGAGAGACAAAGAGGGGGAGGACAAGGGGGGAGAGAGATAGAAGGTGTGGGAGAGGGAGGGAGAGGGGGAAGGTGAGTCAGGGAGGGAGAGAGAGAGAGAGGGAGAGGTAGAGAGGGAGAGACAGAGGGTGGGGGACGATCGGGACGAGGGACAGAGAGAGAGAGAGAGCGAGCAGTGGTGGATATGGGGATGGGTGGAGAGAGAGAGAGAGAGAGAGGAGAGGGGGGAAAGGAGTGGGGGGAGAGAGAGAGATAGATAGAGGGAGGGGGGCACAGAGGGGGGGAGGGGGAGAGAGAGAAAGGCGGAGAGGATAGGAGAGAGATGGGAAGGGGGAGAGAGAGAGAGACATAGGGTGGGGGAGACAGACAGGGAGGGCGAGAGAGAGAGAGTGGGGGGTGGACGGAAAGTGGGAGTGCGAGAGAGAGATTCACCTTGTCGCATGATCGTGTTGTTTGCCCAACTTGGGCGCGCCTCGTCATAACCAAGTCACCACACACGGGCGCCTCCGCAAGAGTCACACCTTCGTTCACAACCTCAACACTTCATCATTTCCACCATTTCATCATGCATGGCATGCCCTACCCAAGTCGCCCATCCGCACGATTCTTTGTTTTAGCGTGCCTTCGCTCGGTTGCCCATCCACAAGTCCACCCGTTCACCCAAACTTGTTCACCCGAACAACTTCACCCGAGTCGCCACACAACTTCACTCGGGTCGCCACATGACTTCACCCAGTTCTCCTGAACGACCTCACCCAAGTCACCACACGACTTCACCCGGCTTGCCCGAACGACTTCACCCAGGTCGCCCAAATGACCTCACCTGGCTCACCCTAATGGCCTCACCCGGTTTGCCCGAATGACCTCGACTGAGTTTCTTGCCCGACAACCTTGCCCGAGTTCTGCCTGAATGACCTCGCCCGAGTCTTGCTTGAACGACCTTGCCCGAGTCCTGCCTGAATGACCTCGCCCAAGTCCTGCCTAAACAACCTCACCCGAGTTCTGCTCGCGACCTTGCTCGAGTTTTCTGCACAAGTTTCCTGCACGAGTTTTTCGCCCGAGTTTTCTTCACAAGTTTTCTGCCCAAGTTTTCTATATGAGTTTTTAACCTAAGTTTCTCACCCGAGTTTTTCACCCAACTTTTTAGCACGAGCTTTTCACCCGAGTTATGCCCATCGTGTGGGCTCATCCATGCGCTGCAGAACTCCTTTATCGAACTCGTGATGATTGAATGATGGTCGTTTGCCTCCAAACACCCTCCAATATATACAAGCGGGTGGCGGGTTGTGTCACCCGACCGACCCACACCAAACGCCCAGCTGACTCGTTCATAACGCGAACTCTCACCCATGAGGTGGGTCAGCCCGCGCAACTCGTGGGACCGCCCCTCATCACTTGCCTAACGCCTTATAAACTCATCCAAGGTTCATTTCATTTCACATTTCGCTCATCCTTCGCATGCTTGAGTCGCCCTTCCCATCGCACTGATCGCAGGTCCATACACATAGGGTGGGAGAGAGGGAGAGACAGAGGGATAGGGTGGGGGAGAGGAAGGGGGAGAGAGAGGGGGAGGGGGAGAGAGAGAGAGAGAGAAGAAGGGGGGACGAAGAGGAGGAGGGAGGAAGAGACAGGAGGTGAGAGGGAGGGGGAGAGAGAGAGGGGCAGGGTGTGAGAGAGAGGGGGGGAGGTCAAGAGAGAGAGGGATAGACAGAGAGAGGGAGAGAGAGAGGGAGGGGATAGGAGAGAGAGGGTGGGGAGGAGAGAGAGGGAGAGAGGTGGGGTGATGAGGGAGAGAGGGGGAGGGGGAGAGAGAGAGAGAGAGAGAGAGAGAGAGAGAGAGAGAGAGAGAGAGAGAAGGTGGTGGAGAAGGTGTGGGAGAGAGAGGGGAGGGGATGGGCGTGGGAGAGAGAGGGGAAGGAGAAGGAGGGAGGTAGAGAGGGAGAGACAGACCGTGGGGGAAGGGAAGGTGGAGGGGGAGAGGGAGGGAGAGACAAAGAGGGGGAGGATGAGTGGAGGAGAGAGAGAGAAGGTGAGGGAGAAGGTGTGGGAGAGAGAGGGGGAGGGGGAAGGTGAGTCAGGGAGGGAGAGAGAGAGGGGGGGGACGTAGAGAGGAAAAGGCAGAGGGTGGGGGACAATGGGGGCAAGAGACAAAGAGAGGGAGGGCTGGGTAGAGAAAGAGAGCGGGGGCTGACAAGAGGGAGAGAGGGAGAGACAAAGGGTGGGGGATGATGGGGGTGAGAGACAAAGAGAGAGAGGGAGGGAGCAACAGTGGAGATGGGTATGGGTAGAGAGAGAGTGGGGGGAGAGGGTGGAAAGGAAGGGGAGAGAGAAAGAGAGAGATAGAGGGAGGGGGGCATAGAGTGGGGGAGGGGGAAAGAGAGCGGGGTAGAGGATGGGAGAGAGATGGGAAGGGGGAAGAGAGAGAGAGAGAGAGACATACGGTGGGGGAGACGGATGGGGAGGGCAGGAGAGAGAGTGAGAAGGGGAGGATGGAGAGTGGGAGGGTGAGAGAGAGAGGGTTGGGGGGATGGCAAGTGAGGGGGGGAGCGACATAGGGAGAGAGAGAGGGGGAGGAAGGTAGGGAGGAGGGAGGAAGAGATAGGAGGTTAGAGGGAGGAGGAGAGAGGGGGGGACAGAGGGGGAGAGGTGGGGGATGATGGGGGTGAGAGACAAAGAGAGAGAGAGAGGGAGCAACGGTGGAGATGGGGATGGGCAGAGAGGGAGGGGAGAGGGAGAGAGGGGGGGAAGGAGGGGAAGAGAGAGAGAAATAGAGGGAGGGGGCGCAGAGTGGGGGAGGGGGAGAGAGAGTGGGGGAGAGGATGGGAGAGGGATGGGAAGGGGGGAGAGAGGGAGAGAGACAGAGGGTGGGGGAGATGGACGAGGAGGGTGACAGAGAGAGTGGGGGGGACGGATAGTGGGAAGGCAAGAGAGAGAGAGGGGCGGGGGGACATAGAGTGAGGGGTGGAGAGAGAGGTAGAGAGAGAGAGAGAGGGAGGGGGATAGGGAGGAGGGAGGAAGAGATAGGAGGTGAGAGGGAGGAGGAGAGAGGGGGGAGAGAGGTAGGGAGAGAGGGGGGGGAGGGAGAGAGAGAGAGAGAGAGAGAGAGAGAGAGAGAGAGAGAGAGAGAGAGGCTGCAGAGAGGGGGAGGGGGTAGAGAGATGAGGGCTAGAGGGGGAGGGGAGAGAAGGAGAGAGAGGGATAGACAGAGAGAGGGAGGGGGAGACAGAGAGAGAGGGAGGGGAGGAGAGAGGGAGAGAGAGAGAGGGAGAGAGCTGGGGCGATGGGGGAGAGAGGGGTAGGGGCGAGAGAGAGAGTGGGCAAGGGAGAGATAGATAAGGTGTGGGAGAGGAAGGGGGAGGGGGAGAGCGTGGGGGAGAGAGGGGGATGGGAAAGTGGGTAGGTAGGAAGGGAGAGATAGAGGGTGGGGGAGTGGAAGGGGGAGAGGGAGAGGGAGGGACAGACAAAGATGGGGAGGACAAGGGGGAGAGAGAGAGTGAGCGAGGCTGAGAGAGAGATAAGGTGGCAGATAAGCTGTGGGAGAGAGAGGGGAAGGGGGAGTGGGAGAGAGAGGGAGAGAGAGGGAGAGAGGGAGAGACAAAGGGTGGGGGATAAGGGCGAGAGAGACAGAGGGTGGGGGGTGAGGGGGGCAAGGGACAGAGGGTGGGGGCTGAGGGTGAAGGGGAGAGACAGGGGGGAGAAGGAGGGGGTGAGAGAGAGAGAGAGGGTGGGGGAACGAGAGAGAGGGGTGAGGCAGGGAGAGAGAGGGGGGATGCAGAGCGGGGGAGGGGGAGAGAAAGAGAGTGAGCGGGAATGGGAGAGAGTGGGAGGTAGGGAGAGAGAGACAGAGAGAGGGGGGACGCAAAATAAGGGAGGGGGGGAGAGATTAGGGGAGAGAGAGAGAGAGAGAGAGAGAGAGAGAGAATGGGAGAGGAGGAGAGAGGAGGAGGATGAGAGATAGAAAGAGGGAGGGGGGATGGAGAGGGAGACGGGGAGAGAGAGCAAGGGGGAGAGGGAGGAGGGAGGAAGAGACAGGAGGTGAGAGGGAGGGGGGAGGGTAGGAGTGAGTGAGAGAGAGAGAGAGAGAGAGAGAGAGAGAGAGAGAGAGAGAGAGAGAGGTGGCAGAGAGGTAGAGGGGGGAGAGAGAGGGGGGTAGAGGGGGAGGGAGAGAGAGAGACAAGAGAGAGAGAGAGAGAGAGAGAGAGAGAGAGAGAGAGAGAGAGGGAGAGAGAGCAGGTGGGGGAGAGAAAGGGATAGGGAGAGGGAGAGAGAGGGGGATAGGGAGGGGGAGAGAGAGAGGGAGTGGGAGAGATAGGGGCAAAAGGAGGGGGAGAGATAGATAGAGAGATGGGGGGAAGGGTAGAGAGAGAGGGGGGTAAGAAGAGACATGAGGTGATTGGAAGGAGGAGAGAGTGGGGAGGGAGAGAGAGAGAGTGAGGGAGGGGGAGAGGGAGAGGGGATGAAGAGATAGGAGGTGAGCGGAAGGGGGAGAGTGACGGGGAGTGGGAGTGGGAGTGGGAGTGGGTCAGCGAGGGATAGGAGGGGAGACTGAGAGGTAGAGAGATAGGGGGGAGAGAGGGGAGGTGAGAGAGATATATAGGGGGAGAGTGAGAGAAGGGGAGGGAGGAAGAGGGAGGGGGTGGAGAGACAGATAGAGAGAGTGAGGGCAGGGAGGGTGACCGAGAGAGAGAAGGGAGGGGGGAGAGAGAGAAGGTGGGGGGGATAGTAGGGAGAGAGGGGATGAGGGGACACAACAAAGGAGTGGGGGAGAGTGTGGCGGAGGAGTGAGGGGGAGGCGAAGTGGGAGTGGGAGTGGGGGAGGGAGAATGAGAGTGATAGAGAGGGTGGGAGACTGAGAGAGAGAGAGCGAGGGAGGGTGATAGAGGGTGAGAGGGGGGAAGAGTGAGAGAGAGAGAGGGGAGGGGGAGAGAGAGAGAGTGGGGGGAGTGAGAGGAGCAGGCGAGTGAGAGAGGGATGCTGGCGGAGTGAGAGAGGGAGGGCGACTGTGGGAGGGAACGAGAGAGGGAGGGTGAGGGGGGGGGAGAGAGAGGGAGGGTGGGAGAAGGAGTCATAAAGAAGAAAGTGGGGGAGGGATGGAGAGAGACAAGGGGGGGGGAGAGAGGGAGAGAGAGAGAGAGAGAGGGTGAGAGACAAAGATGGGGAGGGGGAAGAGGGAGGAAGAGAGGGAGAGATAGAGGGTGGGAAGGGGAAAGCTAGAATGGGTGAGTTGGGGGGGAGAGAGAGAGAGAGGGGGAGGAAGAGGTGGTGAAGAAGAGTCTAATTAGGTTCAGTATTTGTCAATGTAATTTTGATCTTTCAATTTGTCAAGAAAAATAATTATTATTTTTATAAATAATATGAATGAGTTTCTTTCTCATTCCATAGTGCTGGAAAGTCAAAGTGTCAAAACCATATTGAAGAGTTCTACTTGAGCATCTCTGTAATTAAAATGGGTTAACCCAGAGTCTAGCAACCCTCCAGGACAAGCAACATCGTTCAAAGAAGAATTCTGGAAGCAAAGCAATGAAAAGAACATTATGTCGGTTTGCATAATAAAAAAATATTAAATTATTAAAAGATGACATGTCAGTTCACTTGGATAAGTCAGCTCAAATGGAGTCATAACTGCTATATATACCTAGCTGAAGTATCCGCAAAAACATAGGACAAATCTCGGATACCTCTGAAGTTCTCAGAGGTATTCAGGACTTCTGATGGCACAGTAAGACAAAAAATCTCGAATAGCTAAGTGAAGGCGGTATCTTGGACTTGTATGAGATATCTTACAGGATCTCGGAAATGATCATAGAGACTCCTCCTTGAAGGCACAATCTCGGTGAAGGAGAAGATTTTGTTGAAGTAAACCATAGTGGCATAAACCATCTCAGCATAAACCTGATTTGAAGATACTCTGTCTCAAGGGTGCAATAATGTGATCTCAATGAAGACACAGTCATACGACTATAATCTTAGTTAAGGGTGCAACCATGAGACAATTATGATCTCGGTGAAGTTAAGGACAAACATCAGTCATATATGTGGAAACCTCATTGAAGATTTCGATAAAAGAGAAGTACTGAAGTATCTACGCTGATGATCTTAGTAGTAACAAAGGAAGAGGATTGGTGTATTGGTCTTGGAGTGGCATAGAGGGTCAAGTATAATGGTCTTGGTGTTCATCAATTAGAATCTCTATAAGAAGAATTATGTGCGAGAGGTTTTGGCCCTGCCAGAATGCCAACTTCTTGTGTTCTTGTCTCTTTGTTTTGGCAGAAGTTTGATGAAGTAAACACACACACTCATAATATGAAGAAGATCAAGATAAGATAAATAGTAAAATAATTTCATAAATTTTTATCAATTGTAGAAGAATCTATCTAATGCTAACTATGCTAGGTTCTTAAGAAAGGGTTACTTTATCATGACCATATTTTTTTATAAAACCTTGTAACCAATGCACATCCATCATGTTGCATCCTTCTTAGGCACAATTATAAGTGGTGAACCACATTGTGAGGTACTTGGTCGAGAAGCACCATGTTCCAACAGTTGTTGCAACTACTTCTTCACCTTGTTTGTCTCTATAAAATTCCACTTGTTCGACCCACTGTTGGCATTGGAGAGTCTAAAAATAGTTGGATTTTGTGCTCCACTTTGTTGAATTTTCATGATTCCTATACTAGTAATGGCTTTCCAATGATTCATTAACTAAATCATCTTATATCACATTCATCATTAAGCAATTATACATAGAAAATCTCAACAATAAAACAATAATGAGAGTAGGATCATGAAGAGACAACCAAACAAAAGAGACACAAATTTTTACCTTGGGAAAACCCTAACTGGGGAAAAACCAACCCCCTTTTCTTAGAAAAAATTTTAAATTCAAAAAGGGATACTAATATGATCTTTCAATTCAAAATAAATTAGAACTAACTAGTAATCAAACCCAGGTCATGATGGAAAATCCTCTTAGCACTGCTACTCCCTCTCTCATGTGGGTCATTTCACTCCCGTCAGAGACAAGTCATATGGTAAAGAGGTCTACTAGGAGATTTGATATCCATATAAGGAAAAATATTGTGTCTGAGGTCTATAAAAAACCTTCTTTACTTTGTAAACATGAGATTCCCTCTCATGTACCTCAAATCCCTGACGTAGCTCTATGTGCACTTCTTCTTGCTTAAATACTCCATTTAGGAAAGAGTTCTCCACATCCACTTGATGTAATTTTCAAAAAATAATAGAAGCACGAAAAATAATAGTTGTAACATAAGTGTACCTGGAAACTGGAGTCTCCACATAGTCCTCTCCCTCTTTCTCAGAGAATCCTCATGAATATTTCTTTGTACTTCTCTTTGCTTCCATCTTCCACATACTTCATCTTGAGATTAACTTGGAAGTCACCAATGACCTGTCTTCGACAAAATTTCCTCCATCATAGCATTCTTTAAATTTGTTGGCCTACGTGCTCCCTTTGATCTAGGAGCTCTTCTGGTCATCAGGTATGATTAGTACAATTTCTCTCTTGAACACAAATTATTGATCCTGGAAGAACCCTCTTGTCATAAATTTTTCCTTGTTCTTCTAGTGCTTCCATTTGTTGCTAGAGCCTTGTCAACCTTCAAGATGTACCTTCGATCCTCACTAGGAGGCCATGGAAGAAAAATTATAACCCAAGAAAAGAAACAAAGGTAAGAGGCTAACTAATTGTAAAACAATAATAATCAAGGAATATATATACAAAGTACTTATCTTTTCAAAGAATTGTCAACTCCCTCTTGATATTTTCATCCTTATAGGAATGATTGAAATCCATCTATGAACTCATCATCCTCATAATCAACATGTTCCTTTTCTTCCCTTCCTTGCATGAGTTAAGGTTTTTTTATCATAGCCTTCAAGCCCGTTGATGGAAAAAAATGAATTAAATCAACAATGGGGAGATCACCTAGTCATGGTCCCAACGAAGCCCTTATCCTTTTGAAATGGTGATTCTGACTGGTTCAAATGGGTCAAATTACCCTCTATCTCCTTATTGACTTGCGGTGTTTCTAATAACTTATCAAAAAGAAAATTCAATCAAACTTACCCTCTTGTAGCATGCTTGCAATGAAGCAATTCTTAAGCTGACATAAGGGCTCAACTAATCCACCAATGTAATTTCTCCTACATAAGGAAACTTCTAAAAGATGAGAACTAAATCTAAGTGCAAATCTAAATGCAAATATAATATAATCTATTATGAAAGCATTCAAAAGGATAGATTAAATCTAACTCGATTAAATGAAGGATTAGTCCTCCTCTCATTCTAGAGAAAAATGTTGAATTTTGGACCAACTTCAATTTAGAATAAAAATCAAGATAATAAGCCAAGGAAATAGTTCTAGTACTTGCTACTAATTTGAACAAATATATACATTCAACTATCGATAAATAGTTATCCTGCTGCACTGTTATAGACATTTTTGTGCCTTACAACATGAAGCATGAAATGTCCATAATCTAAGGGATCCAAAGTCCCTAAACATGTTGTTCCTACCCCTAGAGGAACAAGGCCAGCAAACCACAGCACTCAACAAAAGTTCTCCACCTGAAAACACTCAAAAACAAGGCAATTCTGGATCATGTCAACTGCTCCACTGAGCATCTGCGCTGAATGTCAACTGCTCCACTGTCTACCTGCATTGAATGTCAACTCCAAAGAAGGCTACCTGCGCTGGGCGAGTTTCGACATGTGGCAGAGTCATTCCTCAAGGTGTCAATGCCCAGGAAGCTTCCAAAATGACACTTGGATCAGGGAATTCGACTGGTGATGAGTAAGAGGTTCCAAATCTCCAAGTGGAAGCAAGAACCTCCAAGTGGACTTAAGAACTGAAGTGGGAGAGGACACTAGTCAGCTTCATGCCAGCCTCAAGCTGACTCATCCTTTCTCCAAAACTCCTATATATAGATCTCTCTCATGAGGTCTAGGGAGGCTGGAATCTTGTGAATGTAAAGAATTGTTGTTGGTTTGAGTTTAGAACTATTGGGTGATTTGCTTAGAAGGAGGTGAAGAGGAGATTTCTTTCTGCTGGGAAGGTGATGCTGGATTGGGCCTTTTATGGTTGTATCACTTCCTGAACCTTACTTCTTCCATTAATAAAGCATTTGAGGTTCTTCTATATGCATGTGTCTCAATGGTGTATTGTTATACTTGTGTATTTGATCTATTCTAATCCTTGAATCAATTATGAATGTATGCTTCTTGTAGTTTCCCTCTCTTTCCATTTTGCAGGATCTTGGTGTAGCCGGGCCGGTGAAAGAGCAAGGAGTTGGGGGCAAGCAGCAAGGAGAGAAGATTGGATCAATCATTAGCGAAAGACATCGGTTAGTGGATCTCTTTCTCCCCTCTTTTACATCTCATAAAGAAGTAACCTCAGATAGCTTTGCTTTGATTGTTGCTAAGGAACTATCACCCTTAGAGTGGGATAGGGTCATTCCGTATTGGATACTTTTCCCAACAACAAATTGGTGACTTCGCTGGGGATCGTATCTTGTTGGTTGTTTGTGTTTTTTGCTATTCATTTCCTAAACACAGGGAGTACCGAATCGAACTGCATTTGGATCTTTCAAATGCAAAGTAGAGGGCAGCTACTCTAGCTCAGTTTCTGGGCATGTTTATGATTTGAAGAGCTGATCCACAAGGACTCTGAACAGCTCTTAGTGATAGCTTTTCATCCTCCTTTGAATCATCCTTTAGTGTGTACTTGATTGATAGCTTTGATTTGGCCAAAAACTGTTGATTTTTGAGCAATCTGTGACCCAGAACCAAGAGAAACGAGAGTTTCTCTCTTCATTGCAGGCACTGTGAAGGAAGTCTGCATTTCAACGCAGGTCCCGAAGGGGCTACCTGCGCTGAATGTCAAACTGACAGTGTTCTACCTGCGCTGAACCAGTTAGGCCTTGTGCAACTGGGGTTCTCTGCTTTCTGTTGCCCTGTTTTCATCCCTGTTTTTGCAACCTGTTATCAGTCAATGTACCTATCTGAAACCACCTTTCTTTGCCACTATTCCGCCTCGGTTGTATAAAGAAACTGTATTTGTTCTTTGTGTATTTCTTACATCATTTGCAGTTTCCCATAACGAAAGTGAACTAGTCTTGCTGTGGTCTCTTAGATCTAGACCTGTGATAAGTGTCGTTCTGATCTTAAGAGTTAGTTTGTTTGCTGTTCATAGCTGATTGAACTTTTTCTTTCGTCATATAGTTTGAATTTATGTATTTCTAGTGTTGAAACAAGTAAATCTTAAGGTGTCTTTTGATTTTGGACAAAAGCTTGTTTGCTTTCGTTTGAAATTGAATTCAAAGTTATACAACAGCTTTCTTTTTGTAGTACACCAACATTAAGAAAGAGAAAAGAAATACCTGCATTGTGCATATGCATTTTGACAGCTTGCATGTTGATTTAGGAAAAAGTGCATTAGTGTGTGCTCTATGATCTGTGTGAAAAGATGATGTCTTTCTTTTCCCTCAGTAGTTAAGATTTTCATAAGTTGAAAAGATTGAAAAAGCTTGCTTCTCATCTTAGACTGCATTTAGGAATTTGTATCATACATCTCGTGGTGAACCTTGAAAGGAAAAATTTAAAAAGATCAACCTAAAATAAACTGAATGAACCTAACAACGCTTTGAAACATAACGCAAACACATAGAGGTCTAAGCTAGAGACGTGTTCCGGCGTTGTTAAACATAGTGATTGTCGATCTCGAAGAAGGTGGGTGATTCCTCCTGAGAGTCGGTGGCGCTAATACGGATTGTGCTCCCACGTACCGTCGCGTATATATTGGGAGACCCCTATAGGCATATATCTTTTATCCTTAGGAAGCCGTGTCGGCCGCCTTACTGATCGCAATGCAGTGAACACAGCATTCACGAAGATCGACCACCCATACCGTAAAACGTATTCTGTGGTTTTGCGAAAAGTTTTGCACACCCTCTGCCTAGATCTCCAGAGCAGTTTCTTTTGGCCTTTTTCAAACTCTATAACTGAAAAAGTCCATCCGAGCATTTTTCACTTCGGTCTCGTTAAAACATCGAAGGAGACTAGAGTCGTCTTTAGCTTTTTCTCGACTCTTTAAAACTGAAAAAGCAAGTTGTGTCTAAAAGCGTCTAATAAAATTCATTCAGTTCGGAAACACAAATTTCCCCTTTTAATATTTTGGTTGATCGAGTAATCCGCAATCGTGGAAGAAAGTCAATTGAAACCCCGTCGTTCGCGGAGGCTTACGAGTCAACCGTCTTTGTCTCCGGAATCGAAAACGGTACGGACAAAGCGAACTCGTTTAACCAGTTCAAAATCTCCTATCAAAGTTAGAACAAGTGTTCCAACTACATCTGAGGTTCTGGTCACTCCAAACATTTCTGGAAACCCTGCCTCTATAGAAGAAGTTCAACAGCCACAGAAGGACAGTAATACTGATCCTAGTCTGGGGGCAAATACTTGTGTAACTGAACCAGTTCCATCTGTAACTGGTCCAGAAAGTTTTGTTCCTCAAAAAACTGTCGCTGTCGAAATAACCCCTTCTTCGGCACCAGAAATATTTTACGGACCTGACGGTCTTCCTCTTCCACCGGGTTTGATTGCGATAGAGGAAATTGCAGAGGATCCGCAAGCAAGTACTCCAACCCATTTTGGAGTCGGGGTCACTCTATTTCCTTCATTAGAAGTTAATCCACCACAAGTGGAGGTTCCTGTAGAATCGCTAGGCAATCTATTGGATAGAATTAAAATATCTGAACAACCATCATCATCTAGGACTGTGTCAAATGACACAGTGACAGCAGAAGCCCCTGTCGTCACTCCAACAATGTTTGCCGGCATACCATCTGTCCCAACTAGCTCACAACCGCTAGAAGGAGTCCACTAAGGGACTATTTCGACAGTGTGGTCTGTTCCAGTTTGTTCATCCGGAGTAATATCCGGCAACTCTTATGTTGAGACTCGCCAAATTGATCCATTTGGAGGTCAATTTGGGCAATCCAGTCCCCAAGGACAATCAATCCCCTTGAGTTTCGGATTGCTACCGTATGGGGGGCAATATGCCCTTTCATTACCCCCTCCGGGAGGGTACCCATACGGGAGTTCACAACAGTATTCAGGTTATACTGGAATTGCGTCAAGTAGTTGGGTACCTATGCTACCCCAACAACCAAGGCTTGTATATTCTATGCAACAGTGTGTACCTATGACGAACATCCCAACCACACCGGTTATTGTAACAGTGTCACAAGTTCAAGCGATGCCTGTTGCATGTCAACCTTAGGTTGTAATACAACAGCCCCTTGACCATGGGTCACAACCACAATCGCCAACTGGTGGGGCGACACAGGTCCAAATGGGTACAATTACCCCACACCTTGGTCCAACGGTAAGCATAGCACAACAGAACATGGCCTCACAACCGTCGCTAGTGCAATACCAACAACCACAATTCCAGCAGGTGTACCAAGGTTCTGAGCAGCAGATCTTTGCGAACAGTGGACAACCGTATATCAAAAACGGTCAAAACCAACCACTTTACAGTGGTCAAGTCCACCAACCGTATCAGTCATACCAACATCAATTACATTATGCTGGTATGCAAAGTCCCACTGCTCAAGCGATTCCATCGTACCCTGGTTATGCTTCTCCTAACCTGAATCAACAGTTACCATTCGTGGCGACTTTAGAGTTACCCGATTTACACCGGTTAACCAATGATCCGATTGCTTATGCCCCTTGGTGGCCAGCGATTCCTCATAAACTTCCATCTGACATTCCTAAATTCAATGGAAATCCAGGTGAAGACCCATCGAATCACGTGATGACTTTTCATCTGTGGTGTTCGTCGAACACCCTAAACGACGATTCGATAAGGCTTCGCCTTTTTCAGAGGACATTGACAGGTCCAGCGGCTAAATGGTATATTGAATTACCTAGAGCCTCTTTCGACAATTTTAGTTCCCTGGCCATGACTTTCTTAACTCATTTTCAATTACCGATAAGGTATGAAACGGGAACAGAAATATTAACCAACTTCAAGCAGACAACTGCCACCCATATATCTGATCATATACATGAGTGGCGTCGTCGTCGTAGGATGGTGAAAAGATACGTTCCCGATCAGCTGTTAGCTGAATGGTTTATAAAGTCGTTAATTCCTGCTATAACGGAAGATGTGGCAAAGGGGGGAGTCGTAACAGAGGAGCAAGTTATCGCTCGTGCACAGTATTTGGACTTAGTTTATACTCAGTCCGGCATGCTCTACGACAAAATACCTAACGCTCCTAGACCAGAATTTTCAATTCCTCCTCCTCCTAAATCCAATAGTGACTCTCATGCCGGTGATGGCGTGATTGGCACGGCAAACGCGAAATCGATAAAGGCTTCGTCAAAGAAAGCCCGTAAGAATTCGGATCAAAATGCAAAAGAAGAAATTCTTGCTTCGGAAGTAAATGTCGTATCAGCAGATAAGGGCAAAGAAACCAATCAACCAGGAAGCAAGAAGAAACACAACAAAGGGAAGAAGAAGAAACAGGGTGAATCATCTCCTGGAAACAATTCTTCAAACCCTCCAGGGAAAGGGAAACCAAATTATCCATGTCAAATATGTGACGAGGAGGATCACTGGACAAAGAATTGTCCATTCAAAGTTGAATTAAAAAGGTTCTTTAAAAGTTCCCAAACCTCAGCAGTGTTAACTGATCCATTTCCCAACCCAGGTCAAAATCTAGTTGATAGTGGAAATGCTTCCCCGTCGCAAGTACTTATGTTGTCGATCTCAAAACAGCAGAATGATGCTTTGATTTCGACAAGGAACAAAGATTACGGGAATCCTCAGCTGTCAAACGACAAAGGTAAAGATCAACCAAGTAGTTCGACAACAACTTCAACCGAAGTTGTCCCACCCATAATTCCTGAATTAACAATCAAACTGCCAAAGGGTGTAGTACACAAGTCGACATTTAATCCTCGCGCCAGAGCAGCGCAGCATTATAATATAGTGGAAGATTTGGCACAATCGCCATCCGCTATGTCGACTCTTGAGGTACTACAAAATTGTCCATCCCAAAGGCAGGCGTTGTTATCAGCTATTGGTGGGGTTGATCCTAAGGATTCCAATCTTGTATCCTTCGATCACAAAGGATACGATCCTCAGTTACCAGCTCAACTAGCTTTCCTTATTCAAGTGAAAGCCCTCAACAAAACTGTTCACAGAACAATTATTGATGAGGGAGCATCAACATGTATTATGTCGATGAGTTGCTGGAAAACTTTAGGATCTCCAACCTTGTCACGATCTTCGATGACATTAAAAGCTTTCGACGGAAGGACTTATACCCCATATGGTATCCTTAATAACTTGAAGGTTGAACTGGGAGGAAAAACAGTAGAAATTGATGTTGAGGTCATCGATGGAAATCTTGACTACAACATCCTACTGGGTAGACCATGGATTTATGCCATGGCAGCTGTGGTGTCGACTTATTTTAGGAAGATCGCATTCCCGTTTGAAGGAGAGATTACGGTCATCGACCAACAGAACTTCCTCCCTAATGGTTCACAAGTTACAGGAAGCATTCCAATGATCCATGAGAGCAACCATTCGCTTCAAGATATCGGAGTAGGATTATTGAAAGACCCCACATTGATGGGAACTTTCGCGCTACCACCTCCTATTTACATAGGAAATATACCGTTTGTAGCAACCTGCAACATGATATCTTCCACGAAGGTCGCAAAAGACAAGGTCGACATGGATCATGCAATGGTTTTTCCCCCAAGCCCTTTAGAAATATTGTAGCAATCAATGTTTCAAGCATGGGAGGCGAACCCAAATCAATGCTCATCAAGCGTTTGGGTAGATAGGTCTAGAGAATATGATACCCCATTAGATCCTTGGTCGAAAGTACATGGGACTGACGAAGGAATCTTACAATCAATGTTGATTGAGGGGGCACCATGGAATGATCACCACCATCGTTCCCTTCTTCCTGAATATGAAGAAGATACTCAAAGTGACCTTTATCACCCTTCAGTTTTTGAATTCCTAACAAATAATGTAAATACGGTGGATTCCGAGCGAAACTTATCTAATATTGAAGAGACTATAGCCATAAATATCTCGACTAAAACAAATGTTGTAGAGAATATTTATGTCGGCAAAGGTTGTTCCCCTTCAGAACTGGAAATATATAACGATCTTTTTCGCGAATTTAGAGATGTCTTTGCTTGGTCATACGATGAAATGCCAGGCATTGACTCGAGTATCGTTGAACATGAAATTAAAATGTGTCCTAATGTCAAACCAGTAAGACAACGCCTTCGGCAGGTGCACCCCAAGAAAGCCGCTGCCATTAAGGCAGAAGTTGAAAAACTTCTCCATGCTGGATTCATCTACCCGGTTCCTCTAACCGATTGGGTATCGAATATTGTCCCTGTTATGAAGAAACAAGGGACGATTAGAGTGTGTGTCGATTATAGGGATGTAAACCAAGCTTGTCCAAAGGACAACTACCCTACACCCTTCATCGACCAGATAATTGATGAATGCGCCGGATGTGAAATCTTTTCATTTATGGATGGATTTTCCGGGTATAATCAAATAAATATCTGCCCACAGGACCAGTCAAAGACTGCATTTATTTGTCCGTGGGGCACATTCGCTTATCGAAAATTACCCTTTGGTTTAAAGAACGCAGGGGCGACGTTTCAGAGGGCAATGAATTATGCCTTCCATGACATCAAGAACATTGTTCAACCTTATCTCGACGACCTTCCGGCTCATTCGCGAAAGCAGACTGATCATCCGCAACATTTAAGAGCGATATTTCAACGTTGCCGACACTACAAGATAAGACTCAATCCACACAAATGTGTGTTTTGCGTCAGTTCTGGTCGTTTACTTGGCTTTGTAGTCTCTAAGGATGGGATTCGTCTCGACCCCTGCAAGGTTCAGGCAATCATTAATTTGCCTCCACCTTCAAATTTGCTTCAGATTCAGAAACTCCAAGGGAAAGCAAACTTTCTGAGGAGGTTCATTCCAAATTACGCAGAACTTGCTAAAGGTTATACTCGTCTTTTGAAAAAGGATGTACCTTTCGTCTGGGACCAGGTGGCGCAAGCTTCCTTTGATGCTCTGAAAGATTGTCTAGTAAAAGCATCATTAATGTACGCCCCGGACTATCAAAGAGATTTTAACCTGTATCTGGCTGCAGCGGATACGACCATTACGATGGTTTTAGTTCAAGAAGTCGATGGAATTGAACATCCTATATATTATTTAAGTAAAAACTTAAATGATACAGAAAGTAAATATTCTTATGTTGAAAAACTAGCGCTTGCAGCTGTTCAAGCGATTCAAAGATTTCGACATTATGTCCTCTTTCGGAAAACTACCATTTTGTCAGATTGCAACCCCATGACTTATATACTGTCGCAACAGTTGCTGGGGGGCAAATATTCGAAATGGATAGCCATCCTTCAAGAGTTTGATCTGGAATTTGTAAAATCCAAATCAAAGAAAGCTCTAGTTTTCGCAGAATTATTGTGCGATCTCCCATCATCGTCCAACGATGAAACATCAGAAGAGTCAATCATGGACGAAAGTTTGTTTCTGATATCTACAAGCGATGAGTGGTATGGAGATATCATAGTTTATCTCCAAACCCAAAAATTCAGGCCTAACACCTCTCACTCTGAACAGAAACATATACGATACCAAGCAAAAGACTACATGATCGTCGGTGATACACTTTATCGTCGTGGTATCGATACAATTCTGAGGAGGTGCCTTACCCATGAGGAGGCCAAAAAAGCCCTGAATGAGTGTCATTCAGGCGCGTGTGGGGGGCATCAATCTGGATATGAAACAGCACAAAAAATCTTACGAGTAGGATACTTCTGGCCAACCATGTTCAAAGATTGCATAATCGCAGTCAGAAGTTGCCATGCTTGTCAAATTTTTGATAGCAAAACCAGAAGACCGCCCACACCTTTACAGCCAATAGTTGCTGTTGGGCCTTTCGCCAAATGGGGCATCGATTTCATGCAATGTAACCCCACCTCGACCGGGGGCATGGGTATATTATAGTCGTTGTTGACTATTTTACCAAATGGGCCGAGGCGATGCCTACATTGGATAACACTGGTGAAACAGCTGCCCTTTTCTTTTTCAATCATGTAGTCGCCAGGTTCGGCATACCACAGGCTATAGTTACAGATCATGGATTGCATTTTCGCAATCACATGATGGTCGAATTAGCTGCCAAGCTAGGGCTATCTCACGACAACTCTACCCCGTATTATCCGCAGGCCAATGAAAAAGTTGAAGCGATCAACAAGGTCCTGAAGCTTATGTTGCAAAGGATGATCGGGGTTCATAAAAGAAGGTGGCACCTAATCCTGTACTCAGCCTTGTGGGCTTACCGAACTCGGTAAAGAACGCGACCGGTTTCGCACCTTTTCAACTGGTGTATGGCCTCGAAGCAATCTTGCCAATCCAGTGTGAAATTTCGTCGCTTAAACTCGCAATTGATCTCCTCCCCGGAACTTCAGAAGAAGAGGCTCGTTTCTTGGAATTAATCCAGTTGGATGAAACCCGTCGTGATGCTGCTCTGGCTAATGAAGCCCATAAGAAACAAGTCAAGGCTCAGTTCGACAAAAATGTCAAACCCTGTGTCTTCTCAGAAGGTGATTTGGTCTTGCTTTATGACCAAGAATCCGATAAATTGGGAGCAGGTAAATTTAATTCCTTGTGGATGGGCCCCTATATTGTTAAAAGGGTTTTAGCAAAAGGAGCCTACGAGTTAATGGATTATGACGGAATTCCACTGGCGCAGCCCTGCAACGGGTTGTACCTCAAGCGTTACTATGCTTAAATAGTAACCTACATGCTTTTGTTGTATTTTGTTTTCGCTAAAGTACTTGTTCTGGTCGAGTGATCCACCTTTTTCATTTGTTACAGATGTCGAACCTTCTGGAGACATGTGTTGGATATGTCGACGGAGCGAGTCGTAATTCGCGGAACCTATCCTCCGCAGCCTGGGCCATTTTTGATCCAAGCGGCGAGTTAGTAAGTTTCAGAGGTGTGTGTATTGGGCAATCAACGAATAACATCGCTGAGTATAGCGCGTTGATAGAACTACTCTCTGATGCCATCACTCATGGCATATGCCGACTAATTGTCAAGCTAGACTCACAGCTCGTAATACTACAACTCAATGGTATATATTCTGTTCGCAATCCAGCTATTTATCGCATGTTCCTAAGGGTTAAGATTTTGGAAAGACAATTTGATTCAATTCAATACCAACATATTTCCAGAAACTTAAACACATTAACCGACTCATTAGCAAATTATGTGTTAGATAGACATTTGCGACATTTATAAAAGAGACACATCATCAATTGTACATATGGATCATATAACTCAACCAGAATAAAACTCGAAAATCAAAATATATATAAGTTGTTTATCGTTCATACATAATGTTTTGTAACCAAGACAAAAATTGGTCATATGACCCAAAAACTCAAAAGTGCTAGGGGGCACCCTAGCCTAGTGGTGCTCATGATAGCACGTCACGGCCTGTGCAATCATGCGCAAGAGACAAGTCCATCGTCTAGGCACACCAGTAGTATGCCGCTGCAACTGTAAAGGTAACTCATCGATCCGTACATCCGGAATACCGAGAGTAAGGCTCTCAACCTGCTCCTGCACAGCTGTAAGGGTCTCAGTATCGTCAAGGTCGCAAAGAATAACTCTCCCAGCAGGCTCCACTGCCGGGGCAGCAACTGGCGGTCTCGGACGAACTGTTGGACGAACAGGACCAACATCTGCATGCACCCAAGAGTATGATTAAAAGTCTTGATATAATAAAGCACAGCAACATTATGAATAAAAACAGTAAACAGTGATATGGTCAAAGAGTTTACCAATAGCGCCCCACTGTTCGCCATCCGGTAGCACCAAATCCGGATCACCTCGGAAATCCATACCCACATATGGATACTCAGAAAAGACCATCTCCTGACGCTTGAACCACCTGAAGAAGGCATCAGTAAAAGTAATCTGAGGTTGACCAGCATGCCTAGACATGTGATCGACCCACCTCTGCATGCGTGGCTCGGTCAGAGAAGGCAAGTCGAGTATAATATACTGAGGCTGCATCAGTGGGATTTTCTCCAAGGCGAAGGCAGTCAAAATAGAACCAAATCCAAAGTTCTTCAGCTTCCCGTCCTTTAACTTGGTCAACTGACTTTTCATCTGAACAAGTACTGCATCACACCAGTTGAATACTTTCGGTTGGAGACACTCCAAGGCGTGCTGCACATAAGATCTGTTGGCAACATGTAGAGCTGCGCTACCGGCCATCCTACCAATGGTATACAGAATGGACCTGAGAGACCTGTCAATAATCTCACGGATAACAACCTTGCTGTCTCTGCTCAGCTGGGAACCTTCCCTGCAATACTGGCGGACATAGTCTCTCACGGAATCAGTCCCCCGGGCTGAACCTGACAAAGAAATGGGGGCACCTCGCCTTGACAATCCAGTCAAGAATTAAATGTCCTCTATGGTCAAGGGGATGGATTTTCCCCTAATCTGGAATACTTGGTTAATGGGATCCCAAGCATCAAGCATATACTGCAGCAAAGTGATCTGTGCTCTCATGCTAGAGATACGGAAAAACTTCAGTAGGCCACAGTTCCGGAGCGCGTTCACCGTGACAGGGTCATGGAGGGCAATCATGTCCTCCTCTTCATGTTCTCGTTCTTGCCATGTAAGGGACATTTTGATCAAAGGTTCCTGCAAAACAAGCAAAAGAATGAGTAAGATCCTGAATTTGATGAAAAACTGGCAAAAATTCATCAAAAAATGTGCTGAAAACTCAGTTTTCTGAGCCCAACGTAGGCAGAGAGTATCCTACCTGCGTTGAAGGTCAGGCTGCCTTAAGGCAGCTTGACATTCAACGCAGGTTTCGAATGGGAAACCTGCGCTGAAGTTAGGGCGCCCTGGCAAAACCCCTGAGGCCCAGAAAGACTGAAAAACAGGCACAAAACTGAAAAAGGAAACCATGAAAAGAAAGAGCTAGGGTTTAGCTCCTACCTGGTCCAAACGGCGCTGAAAATCGTCCGCAGAATCTCCTGGAATCAGCTGGTGAAAATCAAGGGGGAAGAGGCACCTCCAAAGCTCCAACAAACCAAATGCAAATGAAATGGTAAAATGAGAGGTAAAAACACTTTTTAATAGCTTTTTACGTAGTTCAAAGCAAAATATTAGGGTTTTCATCTCATGATTATGTATTTCTAACTAAGTTTGATGCAGAAATTGAAAATGCAGTACTATTCCTGAAAAGAGAAAAGCTAGTAATGGTAAAAAATCAAAATTTGACCATATAATCGAGCAGTTTTAGCATAAAGTTCATGCTCGTTAAAAAATAAACGCAAGATCCGAGCAGTTTTAACGCGGTCTTCATGCTCGTTAAAAAATAAATATAAGCAGTGAGCAATGTTCCCTCCAGAGTTTAAGCTCATTTTTAAATAAAAAATGAACCTATCCCGGTAAATAACCACTGTGATCGTAAATTTATCAGCCATAAAAAGCCTTGGTCGTGTTTGCACCTGCCACCTCCACTTTCATTTGGCCGATCGTTCACCTCCATATGATTGTTTACCCATTTTGAGGAACAGCTGCGAAGAGTGATTTCACCTAGCCATCCTTGCGACACTGCCGTGATTGGAAAATTCCAACCTGTACCTGGAATTAGTTGCTATCCCTGTTTATCACTCGTTCCTCAAAAGACGAGTCTTCTTTAAGCTCTTTTCAACTGACTCGTAAAATATGAAAAGATTGCCGAGTTTTGGCCTTCCAGCTCGTTAAAGGACTGGAAGAGCTATCCCTCCTCTAGATTTTAATCTTTTTGGACCTGAGGGATTATTGCACAAAAAGGTTGAGCGCTTGTTTTATTCGGCTCGTTAAAGTTATCGAAAACTCATCCCTTTTGTATTGTTTTATACTTTTTCGGACTTAAGGGATTAGATGACGAAAAAGGAATTTTGGATTTGACTTTATGTACCTTTTCGGACTCTCTAAAAATGAAAAGGACCGAGTTTTCCTTGTCGTTAGACTCGTTAAAATGATTAAATAGCGACAAACTTGTCTTTAGACGAGAACGAGTTTCCCTATCGCTAGGCTCGTTAAAACATAGCGATGGGCTTGCCCGAAGGGCAGGTTATAGAACAAGCATATGTTATCCTCCTCAAGCTTGACAAAA
Source organism: Pinus tabuliformis (assembly GCA_031772625.1). NCBI lineage: Eukaryota > Viridiplantae > Streptophyta > Pinopsida > Pinales > Pinaceae > Pinus > Pinus tabuliformis. The sequence goes on along the minus strand of CM062815.1, from coordinate 313,082,860 downwards.
ATAAAGAGGTACTGGTCAGAAATGACTGGGGAAAAATTGGGAGAACCTCAAAGCTTTAATGGTAGCAAGTCGCTCTTGAACATGACACTTTTCCTCCGTACCACATCGGGTTGGGTTGTTTCATTCACCGGTCTCATCACCATGGTCTCGCCAAACCATCCATATTTGAGGTAATGCTACCGATCCATCGCATCAGTGTCGTTATATGTTCAAGAGATGTTGTTCTGAAAGAGTCAACCGTGTCCCATCCACTACCATACATCATCTTTCATCCTCTCATGACCACCACCCTGAATCATATTTCACAGATCGTTTTCACCTTCATCACAATCATTAGCTCTGTTCCGTGTCACTGATGTGGGATTAATTAAGGCCCTCCTTTGACGGATCGCTTCTTGTCGACTTCAGCTCATTATCCAAGAAGTTGATCTAGGAACAACCCCCTCAGTACTTTGAAGCTTGCATGCCTCAATGGCAAGTTTCTCACTTCCGGCGACAGGTATACATCAATGACCTTCGACTGAAATATTTTGCATGGTGTTCGACGCCAAGTCCTTTATTCACACCACGTGGATTGTACTGCCGTACCTTGAGGGTCATTATCATTATCGGTGATTCCTCTCGCGCTTGTTAACAGTTTACATCATTGACTGGTAATCAAGCGATGTCTTTCCATGTTCGACTCCAAGAAATTCTCACATGGATCGACTTGTACTTAGAGTGAAGATCGGACGAATTTGAAGACCCTGGATCTAGTTTCATCCATCCGGGCTGCGATATATATTCAGGAAATAAAGACATTGACATGTGCAGCAGATGATCATCCTACTCAAAGGATGATAATTTCAACAGAGAATTATCAGTCTACCATAAGACGATTGTCTGTTCTATGTACAGAAAAATGTATTTATAAAGCTGAGCATGGGAATGCCCGCCTCAGCTAGATCATGAAAGTAGTATGAAAAATAATGTATTGTATTGTATCTTATTACAGGTCACCTCTCAGCGATTGAATGAACTTCGGATCCTCCTCATAAAGCATTTCACCCGATAAACGACCTCATACTTTAGGGGGAAACTGTTATAGACATTTTTGTGCCTTACAGCATGAAGCATGAAATGCCCATAATCTAAGGGATCCACAGTCCCTAAACATGTTGTTCCTACCCCTAGAGGAACAAGGCCAGCAAACCACAGCACTCAACAAAAGTTCTCCACCTGAAAACACTCAAAAACAAGGCAATTCTGGATCATGTCAACTGCTCCACTGAGCATTTGCGCTGAATGTCAACTGCTCCACTGTCTACCTGCGTTGAATGTCAACTCCAAAGAAGGCTACCTGCGCTGGGCGAGTTTCGACATGTGGCAGAGTCATTCCTCAAGGTGTCAATGCCCAGGAAGCTTCCAAAATGACACTTGGATTAGGGAATTCGACTGGTGATGAGTAAGAGGTTCCAAATCTCCAAGTGGAAGCAAGAACCTCCAAGTGGACTTAAGAACTGAAGTGGGAGAGGACACTAGTCAGCTTCATGCCAGCCTCAAGCTGACTCATCCTTTCTCCAAAACTCCTATATATAGATCTCTCTCATGAGGTCTAGGGAGGCTGGAATCTTGTGAATGTAAAGAATTGTTGTTGGTTTGAGTTTAGAACTATTGGGTGATTTGCTTAGAAGGAGGTGAAGAGGAGATTTCTTTCTGTTGGGAAGGTGATGCTGGGTTGGACCTTTTATGGTTGTATCACTTCCTGAACCTTACTTCTTCCATTAATAAAGCATTTGAGGTTCTTCTATATGCATGTGCCTCAATGGTGTATTGTTATACTTGTGTATTTGATTTATTCTAATCCTTGAATCAATTATGAATGTATGCTTCTTGTAGTTTCCCTCTCTTGCCATTTTGCAGGATCTTGGTGTAGCCGGGCCGGTGAAAGAGCAAGGAGCTGGGGGCAAGCAGCAAGGAGAGAAGATTGGATCAATCATTAGCGAAAGACATCGGTTAGTGGATCTCTTTCTCCCCTCTTTTACATCTCATAAAGAAGTAATCTCAGATAGCTTTGCTTTGATTGTTGCTAAGGAACTATCACCCTTAGAGTGGGATAGGGTCATTCCGTATTGGATACTTTTCCCAAAAACATGCACATACCTTTAAATTCAAATAAAATGAATTCAAAATATGTGGTATAATTGCATTAAAGAAATAGCTTTCATAATACAATCATGATTAAACCAATGATAAACTTGTTATCAATCTACTAAAGGGTTATCAATGATAACATGCATATCTATTCAAATTCATTGCCTATCTTTAATATGAATAAGAGGCATCATTAAAATATAGGTTTTTAATGTTTAGATAAGCCTACAATTAAGTGAAATTTGTAATAGCATAAAACCCAATTATCAAATAGTTATCTCAATCAATCCGTCAATCAAAATTAAATTGAAATTAATACCTTCAATCAACCTTTAAATTTGAAATTAGTGCACAAAGGTTGCAGTCGTGATCATGGCTTTTGAGTACATGATCTAAGAAAATTCCATGACATCATGAAATTTTGGAGCTGGAATACACCTCTTAAGATCTAGTCCAAATATATGCAATTTTATACAAAATTCAGTCCTCTACAATAGTGCAAAAAAATCTCTTTTTGCAAATAATTGGAAACCTTTTCTGCCTGTCCCAATTGTTATTTATAATTACAAAAATAAATGCTCGAAAAGGAGATTTGTTGAAAGAATGATTGAGATCTTTGATTTTAGTTGGAAATAATCCTTTTCTCTTCTTTGTTAGTGCAATCCATTTGCTCCAAGATTTTTTTGAGACATAGTTTCCACCAAGCTCTATAAAGAACCAATAATAATAATTAAATAAACTAATTAAAATGGAGAAAAACTAAGATTTCAAAAATTGTGAAAAACAAACTAACCGGTCCAAATTTAATTTAATAATTTAATAAAACCAAATATAAGTTTTCCCTTGCTTTATTTTGAAGAGAAGATTCGAAAATTTGATCTTCTAAAATGAATTTGCAACAACAAACCACTTTGGACCAACGAAAATTCTCCAAAACAAACTCATAAATTTATTTTTTGTTGCAAATTCATAGTTGTAGATTATGTTATTTTTTGGAGTGGTTAATGACCAAATCTGGTCATACAACCACTGTGATATCCTTCTCGATGATATAATATTTCCAACAAGCCCTCACGTGCTCATTTCCATTCCATAAAATTCAAGATATTAGCCTCCAAAATCTAGATTCCAAAATTAGCAAAGTGTTGGAAAATACATAGTCCTAAGATGTTTTTTATTAATGTTATGTTTAAATAAATTTAAAAATATCTTAAAAAAAAACAAATACAATAAAAAATAGATATAAAAATTCAAAAGAGCAGGAGTTTAAGGTTTTTATGGTTTCAAAGTAAAAGTAAATGAGGGGATGCATGTATATGTGAAGGAATAAAGGAGGGAGTGGGTGGAGACTCGTGAGTGGAGTACGAGCACTTCACCACTCTAAGGTACTTTTTATCTACCCGTTAATAAATATAAGCTCCCCTTTTAATTATAATTTGTGTTGAATACTCTTTGTGCTCCTCCCATGTCATCCCAAAGTCTAGTGAACCCAGGTGGATTTGAAAAAAATGAAATTTCAATACCTCTAAGAAGTCAGGGAACTCGGGGAGAATACTCCATGTCGTTGTTAAATAGTTAAAATTATATTTATAAATAATTAATTTTAATTAACATAACCAGTTAAAGTCAAATAAATTTAATAAAAAATATTACATATTGATATAAATTTTATTTACAATTTATAAAAATATAATAAAATACAAATTTACAAATTTTACACCGAGGTAACAAAATTCAACCAAACTTTGATTGAGGATATATTCCAAATTGTAAGTCATAATGAGACGAAATTTTAACCATTGTAAAATTGCAACAAAACACATGCAATGGAGCAATCAATATGAAAATATAAGAAAATATAAAATATCGTGAAATTAACAAAATTAAAGCATTAATAATTCGTTTGACCAAGATTTAGATGGAGGGTCCCCAAAAAACGTTTGAAAATTATAGGGGGTTTTCTGGCCAAAGAAAAATCCTAGGACTTCCAAATAAAAACTTTGTCATGTGTTAATTGGAATTTGTTTCTTTATAGGTGAAAAACCTTTTCTCCTTTGATTCAATTTGTAACCTCAAGCAATGACACCTCAGTCATAAAAGATATTTTGACAATACTATAAGGTATACAACACTCTTCTAAGTGAATATGGAAGTATCTCTACACATGTTCACACAATAATTTCAATTCAACATATCACACTTCACAAGTGTATGGAACATACTTGGTACATCCTGCTTAAAAAGTCGTATCTTTCCTTTATGCCTTATTGAACTTCCATATTCAAAATTGTGACGATGTCATTACTAGAAATACCAATATGAGTTATATGGTACAAAAAAATGGGTATAGTGACCTTACAAATCAAATTTAAAGTATACATCAAATGACTTCAAAATCTTGTCCAGGATTTCACAAGAACAACGTTAAGGTCGACATCATATTTGTCCTATATAAGTTCAAAATAACCTTCAAGGCAACCTTCAAAAGTGGACTTAGTATTACCCTAACCATGACAAAATTTAGGTTAATATTTTCTCAGACAAAGGTTGATTCTCTTTACAAGTTCAATCTTTATATAGACTCTAAATCCGTACCAAGGCTTGATGCCTCTCGATGCGGTCACTAGAGGGCCACTAAGGACTAAACACAGGTTCAAATTTGACTCAGATAAGGTAGATTTTGTGTCTCAAATAATAATCCTCTTCCTTGTTCTCCTTACAATGATTCATAAAAAGTTCATCAAAAACCATCCATGAATTGACTAGGGTTACACCTTTAAAGGATTCTCTTTAAATTGGCTTTGATACCGTGTTGAATTTCCATGATTTCCTAGAATGATAATTACTTTCTAATGATTCATTAACCAATTCTTTTTATATTACATTCATAATTAATCAATTATACATAGGGAATAATAGTAAGATAGAGATTGCAGAGAATCAGAGGCAAGAAGTGAAGGATGGCCAGAGCAACAGAAGCAGGTTTACGCGTAGGTGTAGCTCCCGAAGCAGGTCTACACACAGGGGTAGCTCTTCTATCCAATGATCTGGGCATCATCGAAGATTTCGGGACGGGGACTAGATGCCCACACAGTAGATCTAAAAAAGGATACGCAGGCCATGCCAATCAGATGCTATTCCTATCAGATTTGAGCTCCCAGAAGTTAGATCTATCCACACATTGGTCAGATCTGGATACATATACTAGATCTGGCTTTACCCTCTGCAGATCCACCATATTTGAGATAAAACACAAAGGAGGATTAACTAGGAAGACTGATAGTATTATTCATGAACAACTTCTTGGAAGCTTAGATGCAGATATTGGTTCTGACATTATGTTATGAAACTAGCTCAAGAAAAAGATAGAAAAGATAGATCAATGCCTTAGAATTTAGCCTCTTTGAGGGGGCAACCTCCTTTACATTACATAAATGAAGAATTCTTTGATGATACAAATGAAAAGACCTCATTTATATATATAGTAGTCCAAGGGGTCATAACATAACCAGAGCCGACATGACAATAATAATGTAAGGGCACAATAATAACAATAGTGGGTTGCTATGGGGCACAATAGTAACAATATGGGCACTACATGGGTACATCAATATAATAAGTGGGTTGTACTAACAACAATAAGGGGTTACACTAGTAGTATAGGGGCCTAACACATTATGGCCGATCAACCCTCTTTGTGGAGGAATCTGACCTATTTCATGGTGATAGGCAACAATATCCCAGAACTGGTGCATATTGTTATAGATTGGGTATTGGCTTGGCCTGATCACACAATATCAGAGACCTCCTTAGCGGATCCGACCCAGAGGAGGACATATCTACTCTTATCTCTTCGATCCCACAGTTTACCACAACGCGAAGAATGGGAAGAAAGGGTGGAGAACTGTGACAAAGAATGGGAGGAGGCTGTCTCGAACTCTGGCATTAGCACGATGAAAATAATGAAATCGGTTAACATTTCTCTTAATCATATTGGTATTGTACAGGTTTGCGTCAACTACCTGTATAACAACAATCACCATAAGATAGCAGTAAAGGAGGCCGCGAAGGATCTCAGTCCAGATCTGAAGAACTTTGATGTGGTCAGATTACAAAAGGGATACCTGAGTGCTGGAAGGACCGGATCAAGTAGTTGGCAAGATGGGGAAGCGCGTGAAAGGTGGAGGACTATTTGGTATGCCGCATCTCTGTACATTTCTGGATTGGTGAGGGTGGATGACATCAAGGGGTAAATGAGACTCAGGGAAGTGGTTTATCTCATCAAAACCGCCAGACAACGGGAGATTCGAGCCTTCTTGATAAAAGAGGGTATTGCGCCTTTGCTTGACGACCTCGGTAAACCTGAGCATGGGATAAAAAATCATGGACAGAATCTCATGCTATGTGGTGCTCTTGGACACTCAGAGAAGTCAAATCCAATAGATCGAGACTTAGACAAGGTTGATCCCCCATATATGGAGCAAGATTTGAGGCAAATTTCTATCAGATCAATAGAAGGAAGACATTACTGCATCTAGATTAGCAAGGGGATGAGCATACAAGAATTGAGAAAAGAGATTCAGAAAAAACTTGAAACCCCAACAGAATACCAAAAACTGATATATATAGGACACAACCTACAGGACAATCACACGCTACAGGACTATGGCGTCATCAACGATTCAACTATCATACTGAATCTAAGGTTGTGGGGCGGTTGTAAGGGAGCTAGTTCTAAAACTTTAGGATCCTTTCATGATGCAATCAATGGGAAGGAATAAATGCAGAACAAACCAGCACCAACATTAGAGCTACCAGGGCCCTACATTGTGGAACAGAAACTGGAAGCTCCAATGCTTACAGTAACCCTGCCAGAGGTAACTGATCTACACATAGATTTAACCCAAAATTTTGTCATCTGTAGATTTAATGGTTACTAGCCAAGATTAGATGCACTGCATCAATGGATCTTTGCCAACTAGTCATCCAACTATGAAATTTACCTATGCCCAAAGGGGTTTTTCATAGTTAGATTCAACACAGAACAAGAACGAGAAAACATCATCAATCAAGGGCCTTGGTTTTGGGGCAATGCCAGCCTCTTCATCACCCCCTGGTTCCCAAATTTTGATGCCAATACCATGGTAGTTTCAACAATGCCAGTGTGGGTAAGGCTACATAACCTCCCACTACATTTTTGGCATCGCAAAGTCTTAATAGCCATTGGGAACTCCTTGGGGAAATTTCTAAAAGAAGATGAAGACATAGCTATTCGAGGAATCTTCACATTTGCGAGAATATGTGTAGAAGTTTATCTGAATCAGGGGCTACCAGATCACATCACACTAAACTTCAATAATCCACTATGGACATAACCGCTCGATTATGAAAACACAACTTTCAGATGTCGTGGATACCTGCAAACAGGGCACCTCCAATACGCCTACCCATTGGCTAGGAAGGAGCGCAAAGGAGACAACAAGCAACAGAAAAATCCCAAAGGTTGGCAGCATACCGAACCATTGGAAGAAGAAGATTTGAAGACAGAACCTACAAGAACACAAATGGAACAGGAAAACACACAGGAAGATTATACCTGGGAAACTAACTTGGGGCAATATAGTATGAAACAGTGACAAGTATATCAACTAGAAGAAGGTGGCACCAAAAGACCACATGGTTCCGAAGGATTGGAATATGACAAGGAACAACCAATAAATACAATGGAAAACTAGCTTGCTGTTATTTCTACCACTCCCAACACTGGTCGTTGGCGAAGAGTGGAGAAGAAGAAAGGTAGTAAAGCATAGGCCAGCTAGATCTTTACTTATCTCTTTTCTTTGTTTTGTATTCTTTCATTTCCTCGCTACATGAACAGTTCACATGCATATGCTTTAAGCATCTACACAATGTAAATTTTTTCATATGAATAAAATTACGTCTTTTTCTATGGGAAAAAAAAACAGTAAGACAATAATTACAGTAGGATCATGAAGAGTCAGCTAAAAATCCAACAACCTTTTCTTAGAGAAATTATTTAATTCAACAAGAGATACAATTTTATATTTCTATTCAAAATAAATTCAAATTGACTAGTAATCAAACCGAGGTCAAACCTAGCCAAACTACCCTTAAAACAACAAAACTACTTCTGAGAAGATTTTGATCAACTCTAGCTGACGAGGTCGAATTTCAGCCTCCTATTCCTTCATAGAAATTCATTTTCCTTCTGCAAAAGTATTCACATAAAATTTTGGCCTCTTCCACATATGTGAGCTCAAACAAAGAGAGAATAAGAGCTTGCTCAAATGCTATACCATCATGGTCAACTTCGACCTTCTCTTCTTGTGTCGCCTTTACATAGATGAATATAAGATGTTATGTGTGTGTGATCTGAATTGTGTTCTTTGAGGAGGAATTTGAGTGCTTTTATATAGTGAATTAATGAGCTCCAATAGTTGTTTCTTTTGTGGTTGGACGACTTGAAAAATACGGAGATTACTTCTACTTTTGGAGGTGAAAATTCAAAATTTAATTTCTTTCTTTAGGGCCAACTTCAATACTTATTGAAGCTACAATAAAATAAAAAAACTTCCCTCCTGGATGATAACCCTTTAGTCTATTAACACACACCCTTGTATTTTTATATCAATTCTTCCATTTGTTGGTTTTGTTCCTTAGAACACCCCTTGAAAGATGACTTTTCTCTCACTGACTCTTCTATAGATTGGTTTCATCTAAAAAATAGTAAAACATACTTCTTTCTAGAACTGATCAGTTTCCTGTCTTGGTTGGCACTTATCAAGAAAAAATTGGAGTTTCCATTATATGTGTTTATGGTGAAGGAATTTCCATCCTTGATGAGATGATACTAATTAGTTTTCTACATGAAGATTTCATCACACATGTACATATAGGGACTTCCAACTACCACTCCATAGACATCAAGTGGAACTACATCTAATTCTACTTTAATAAGAAAATCAATAGTAATAAAAACTTTTATTTTCCACTATTTTTTTACCTTTATCCTTGCCTCCTTGTTGACACATCTTAATCGTTATGGGCTAGGATGGTCATGAGTCTCTAGTCTCAGTTTCAAGACCATATTTATTGCCATGAAAGTTTCCTATAATATTGAGTTGAATAGAACATCAATTTTAGCCTTCTTTGTTCGTGTCTTTATATGGAAGACAATTGTCATTTCGTTCTCTTCCTCATCCACATATGAGCTTCTTTCCCACTGATTACTTGAATTTATGGCCATAAGATTATTCTTCTTAGAATATTTACTTTGGTTCTTTAGGTTTATCTCTAGATGAAACTTCCAACACTTCTCCTCTATATGACCATCGATGTTATAGTGGTTGCTAGGATATTTGCACTAGTGCGTTATCATTGTTATATTGTTTTCTTTCCCCTTCTACAAAGCTCTATGGTGTTCTTCTACTCTGACCTAGTTGATTTCGCTTAATTTATCTTGGTATTGTGCCTGTACATAATCCTCATTCTTTGTTATGGATTTAAACAACATTTGTTTCTTCGACTGATGGTTCTTTATACCCCCCATATACTTTAGAAACATGTATGGGTTCTTTGTGGAGATACTCAAAATTATCTCCATCATCCTAAATTTCATGGTGTAATCCTATACAATCATCCCTTATATCTACCTGAAATAATTCTTCTAGATCCACTAGTCTCATACATACCCAATATGATAAAACTACTTTATTAGAGTATTGAAATCTTCCCATTTAATCACTAGAGGGTATCCCTCTAGTCTTAAGTTTTATGTATGAATTTAACACCAAGTTAAGGAATGTACCTATAATATCAGATGATAAAATCAAATTTAGGTCCTTCCTCTATGTGGTGAACTCTAAAATAAACCTCTAATAGTTATAATTAGTGATTTAACTTCAAAGCATTAATCTCACTTTGATATGGCTTGATGTAGAGCTTTTCTTCCCTCTTGAACAAGAATTGTGAATGGTTCACGACACTTGAATTGGGTTGTTCATTTTCATGTTCTTTCTTAGATTTCCTCTTTGGTTCATCCATGTCCCTTGATTTCCCCTCTCAACTAACCTCTAAGTTGGAGCCTCCATCTTCTCTTATTCTTAACTTTTTCACTAGAGTTGTCATAAGGAGCTTCATGTTATGGATGATATCTATGATCTATTTTTATAGCCTTGAGAGCCTTTTCTCTACCACATCTTTGGATTTATTACCATGGTTGAGTTTTTTCTGCTTAAACCAATATGGATCCCTTGTATCTTCCCACAAAATACCCAAAGTCACCTGCTCTTATAACAATATGATTCATAAATTATCAGGGATATTACAATGGTAAGTTCATCAAAAAAGATTTAATAAAACTATACTTGAAATATGAAATATATACTATGTGGGTTATTTTCCCTAGACTTCTAGATTTATTAAGTTATTGTGTCATGCATGCAGTATATAAAAATTTGTGTAAAATAAAGAATTTACACAAATAAAATCTTTCTCCCTCCCCCCTCCCTCCCCCTCCCCCTCCCCCCCTCTCTCTCTCTCTATGTCCTGCTCTGCCTCCCCCTCTCCCACAATAAATAAATGAAATAAATATAGTAAAACCATTTATTGATTATTTTTATTATAACTCTTTTTTCCTTTTTCTTTTTCTTTCATAATTAATTTATTTGTTTACTCAATGTAATGTGATTTAATTTAGTTTTAAGTAATATTTATTATTACATATTTAAATGATAATTTCTTTTAGGAGAAACAATATTTTGAAGATATTTCATTGTATTGTTTTGAATATAAAATATATGTATTTTGGGCTTTTAAAATTTAAAGGGAGAAAGGTAAAGAGAGAGGGAGAAACGTAGAGAGAGAGAGTGGAGGTATAGGAAGAGAGACAGAGGGACAAAAAGACGGATAGGGGTAGAGAGACAATGAGAGGGAATGGTAAAGTAGAGAGTGGGGGAAGGAGGGAGTGGGAGAGAGCAGGGAGGGAGAGGGAGTGGTAAAGAAGAAAGTGGAGGAGGGAGGGAGGAGAGAGAGAGGGGAAGTTAGGGTGAGAGTGGTAGAGCGAAGTAGGTAGGGAGGGAGAGGGGCGGAGGGGGAAGGTGAGGGAGAGAGAGGGAGATATAGAGGGTGGGGGAGAAATGGAGAGAGAGGGGGGGAGGAGGGGGGGGGAGAGAGAGGGGGGGAGGACAGGGGAGAGAGGGGTAGAGAGAGAGATGGGGTTGACAGAGGGGGGAGAGAGGGAGATACATAGGGAGGGAGGGGGATGTTGAGAGAGACATAGAGAGAGAGAGAGGGCAGGTGGGGGGACAAGGGATAGAGAGAGAAGGGGGGAGGGAGAAAGAGAGAGAGAGAAGGTGGGGGAGAAGGTGTGGGAGAGAGAGGGGGAGGGGAAGGGAGAGGGGTGGAAGAGAGGGGGAGGGGAAGGCGAGAGAGAGAGAGAGAGGTACAGAAGGAGAGACAAAGGGTGGAGGAGGGGGAGAGACAGAGAGATAGGGTGGGGGATAGAGGGCGAGGGTAAGAGAGGGAGAGGGAAGGGGGGCATAGAGGGGGAGGGGGAGAGAGGGGGGGATAAGGAGAGAGAGAGAGAGAGCAAGGGGGCAGAAGAGAGAGGGTGAGAGGGGGGGAGGTAGAAAGAGAGAGGGTTAGGGGGGGCACAGAGCATGAGAGGGGGAGAGAGAGTGAGGGAGAGCGTGGGGGAGAGAGATAGAGAGAGAGGAGAAGAGGGGGAGGGAGAGAGAGAGAGACAAAGAGATAGAGGGAGGTATATGGGGAGCGACAGAGGGTGGGGGAGGGGGAGAGGGTGTGTTGCAAGAGCATTCAACCCAAGAGAAAATCATTGTAATTAACTAGATATATGTGGTCATGCATTTTTTGGGAAGTTGGATTTCTAAGCGATAAATTAATGTAATATTAGGCTTTTAAGTGAATTTATTAGATGTGTGAGATATCTTGTAAATTCTCTCGAATAAGGAGGACATGAGTGGGCAATAATGACAAAAGAGTCTAAATTCAATTAGGACCCTTTAAGCAGTTCCATGATTCGAGGGACGAGAGAGACATTTTAGGAATTAATTGAAGTAGAAGTGGGCAGAGGATTTAGGAGTCAATTCAGAGGAAATAGGAGTTGAACCAGGATTACTTCAACAGAACTTCCTGGCATAAATGTATACCTACTGGTAGAGCTCAAGAGGAGGTCACGATATTGGAAAATAGGCCTGTGTGAGAGAGAGGTCTCGAATGTAATCTTTTGGTTTACATATACATACAGAGTTTTCTTCCTGACTATGCTAGAGCGTGTGAGATGAGTATTTGCTTAATGTATTATTTGTGAACTCATAGCTTCTGTAATAGAGGTTGCATGCAGAGTCGAAGTGGAGTATAGAGGAGAAGAATGAGCCAAGCTATTCGTGACATATCTTTGAATCCATTGAGAGATTAAATAGAGGCCAGAGTCAGTGATAAAAACCACAGAAATCAAGCTCAGGAGGTAGTCGCAGTGGAAACAGTGAAGGAATGGAAACCTTTGAAGAGGAGCTAAATCATGGAAGAATTGAAGACTTAGCGTAAAAAATAAATAAAAGGGAGATGCGTGAAGTGAAGTATTGATAATTATGAGCCATTGGATGTGGAAGATCAATGATCTAGATGATTTCACTAAGGAGCAAGGCGAAATATCACATCCGCGGAGTTTATTACACAATCTAAGTCCCGCAAGCCAAAATCTGATTTACATTGGAAATCGGCACAAAAAATAGTTCGAGTCTGAAAACCAGACTTGAAATATTATAAAGAGAGGCTTATACCCTTATTAGGTCCCCATAACTGCTTGGATCAGTGGCTTGAAGTGGAAGAGGTCTGACAATAGAGAAGAGCCATTGAGATAATGTGATGGATCCTAGACCGTCCAATCGAGAGTACAAATAGATGGCCTAGATCTAATCGCTAATCAAGGAACAGTGTGATGGAATGCCGATAGGCCGATTAGCAATGCACTGATAATCGTTGTATCGGTGAATGAAATGGATGACAGAGATTGAGTCAGAGTTCGGTAGGAATATGTTCCGATGGAAAGCAGAAGATACGGACCCACCTGAGTTTATAGTGGCAAGTCTATAAGATTTGAAATATGAATAAAGGGTTTAGAGCATAGTTTTTATGTAATCCCTTTGTATTCTATAAAGTGCTTGGCCAAGTCTTTTATGGCATATTGAAGTCGAAAGGTGGTGAGGCATATATGCATGTATAACTTGTGGAGGATCCGATAGCCGATTGCAATAAAGGCAATCCTCAGAACGTGTGCAGAGGCTATATGGAAGATGGAAAAAGGTGTGTTATGCATATAATTCCTTTATAAAAAGGTTAAGAAGAAATTAGCACCACTAGGGTATTTTACGTGAGAAACATGTATTAACCAAGGTTTTGAAAGGGAAAGGTTATATACATGTGAATTATGGGTTCATAAGGATTGAATGAGGAAGCTTAAGTCCTGATAAGAAGGATATATCGTAAGACTTTAATAAATGGTTAAATGAAGGCTTGAGGATTGATTTAACTCCCTATAGGAGGTTTGGGCGGGGTGATTGGTTCTGATATAAAAGGAACTATGAATAAAGGGGCCTTAACCATGTATGGTTTGAATTTTTGACTCCTTTGTGAGTCAAATACCTGGGAAAATTGTGTTTATGCATTTTTATGCATACTGTGGGTATAAGCAGGGGTATCCCTGCATCATTAGTGGTATCAGATCTAGGTTTTTAATCAGAGCAAGTTGTAATTGAAGTAATTGGGGTTGAAATAGAACAAAGAATTCTATGTGAAAGAATTTAGAGCAGAGTTATGCGTTAAGATGTTTATGCAGGCAAGGAAGAATCAGATTCTCATCTCATATAAGGAAGGCACACAAAGAGGTGATGTGTAGCAGAACTTGTGGATGCAAGAAATAGAGGACAATCCATCCAAGGCAGAGGTGGAATGGTGAAACAAGATCATGTTGAGATCTCGAAAGTGAGGTAATTTGTTCTATTTTAAATTGAGAATGTGTGCTTTTTATACTAATGCATAGGTGACAGTAAGAGAAGCTATGAGAGGAGAACTAGATGTGTTCTTGAAAATAGAGTAAGGAGAATACTCTGGTAGAGAAGTGGTAGTGAACCTGAAGAATCCAAAAAGATATTGAACAAAGAGGAAAGTTGAAGTGTTCTCAAGAGAGAGTGAGAGATTGCAGAAGCCTAGAGGGAGCAAAGGTGTTGATGGGGAGGAGGTTCTAGATAGAGGGCCCATTATTACCAAAATACTGAGTGAGGAAGAGCTTAGTGAGGTAAGATTGTAGTGAGGATTACTAGCTATTGCAGAGGCTTGTTTTAGATGAGTGAGGAGCTCATTAAGAAAGAGGAGAATAATATCACTACTGATAGTCATAGTAGAGGTTCAGAGAGAAGCCACAATAGAAGAAAGATGAAGAAAGAGGATGCCAAGGAAAATGGCAAGAGGATGAGTCAAGAGGAAATTAACCAGGAGATTGCAGAGTTAAAACAACTCGATCAATTAAGGAGGATATTAGACGAAAGATAGAGACTAGGTTAGGTCTTGAGGAAGAAGCCAGTGGAATGGCATGAGATGTAGAGAAGGCTACAACAAAATCAAGTAGAGTGGTTGAGCGGAAAACTCAGGGAAGCTAAGTTGGAAATGGAAGAGTACATTTGTGAACTAGAACAAGGAGAAATTCTGGAAGAAAGTGAAGATGAAGACTTGAAGACTAAAACTTCAACTGAGGCCAAGGGGTCACATGGTTTTAAATCTAAAAATTTGTGTATGTTTGCAGGTGAAACATGTAAAGAAGGACAATTTGCTGATATTGTCACAAAGGAGGAAGAAGACAAGCAAAATCTAAACTCTGTTCTAGAATAAGATGAGATAGATAGGTCTCATATACAGTTGGGGAAAGATATCAAGCAACCAAGTGAAGTTCTTGAGGAGCTTGAAGAGGAGACAATCGAAGAATTTCTAAATCATATGAAGGATTTAGAATAGCAAGGAGATATGATGGCTGAAACATCAAGTGGGACCAAAGGGTCTTATGTTTTTAAAAATGGTATTTTGTCTATGGATGCAGGACAAATGCAGGAGAGTGTTAATGCAGATGGTGAGACAAGGATAGCTCTTGGGAAAGATAAATAGCAAGAGACTGAAAGAAAAATTGAAGATGAGACTATGTTAGCTGAAAACATAGTAAAGGATCATCAATCCACCATGATGATAGGCACAATGGAAATAGCCATGGAAGCTATTGAGATAGTCAAGGAAAAAGAGGGACATCTACTGAAGGATGTTAACAAGGAAGAAGACTATGCAAGGGACTTAGAAAAAGGAGAAAAGAAACTTGATGATTTATCAATAACAAAGGAAAGTATGGAAAACTATGTGAAATTTCCAAAATATACTCCAATTGAAATTATTGAGTTATATAGAAAATTAGATTTTCAAAGAAGAGAGTTGGAAAGACAGAGGATAGATGTTCAGGAGATATTTTTGAAAAGGGAAGACAAAATAATTGTCATGAATGAAAGTCATAAGAAAAAGGAGATGATAATGAGAATTCAGTAGATTGACACTGCAAAGGAAGGAGTTCACTACAGTGGAAAAGAGCAGGAAGACACCATTAAGACAAATGGCGTGGAAGAGATACTAATGGACAGTCTCATGAATTCTTTTGAAAGTTCAACTCAGCATACTGATGTGCTGACAGAGGAGAAAGAAATAGTGCATCAAGCTGAATTGTTGCCAGAGGAGGATAAGGCACATAAGCCTTGTGTTTTTTATTTTAACAAGTGTTTTATGAGTGCGGGTTTTGTTGCAGGTACTGAAGGATATTTGGCATGGATGAGCAACCAAATAAAGATGAGAGAAGAAAATCCTTTGGATGAATTCAATCCATGGAATAGAGAAGCTAAATTACTGGAAAGAATGCTAGACAGTCATGATTTAGTGTAGATAGAAACAATCATGAAAGAGGGTAAGGATGATAGGCAGGTAGTTAAAGTCAGCATAGAATTCAACAAAGGAGTCAAAACAAAAGTTGGAGTAAGCAAAGCTAAAGTTGAAACAAGAGCAAAAGAAGAAGAAAAAGTAAACCAATAGCTACAAAGAGAAAGTAACCAGCAGCAGTTTAAAGAATTAGTGGACAGCAACAGCAACCTAAAACAAAAAGAGGGAGGCAGAAATATGAAACAGAACATGGACTAGTCCAAGGATGTACTGGAGACAGAGATTGAAGAGATGTGGCAACTGATGATGAAGTAGTCCAAATGGAGAAAAATGGTAGCAAAAGGAAGCATGATCAATCAGAGTTTGAACTTGATTGGCAAGAAGAAGAAGATAGAGTAGAAGATAGCAGAAGTGCAGCAACAACAAAGGAACAAGACAGCTGGGCAGTTACAAAACAAAGTGTGGGATCCAGGAAGACAAAGATCAAAGGACACATGATTAGGAGATCATGAATATTTTCTACTTTGGGAGTCTGATGCTGGATCATGCCACCTAAGAGAAAATCATTGTAATTAAGTAGATATTGGGGGTCGTGTATTTTTAAGGAAGCTGGATTCCTAAGTGAAAAATTAATGTAATATTAGGCCTTTAAGTGAATTAATTAGATGTGTGATATATATTGTAAATTCTCTTGAATAAGGAGGACATGAGTGGGCAATAATGACAAAATATTCTAAAGTCAATTAGGACTCTTTAAGCAGTTTCATGATTCAAGGGACAAGAGAGAGATTTTAGGAATTAATTGAAGTATAAGTGGGCAGAGGATTTGGGAGTCAATTTAGAGGATTTAGGAGTTGAACAAGGATTAGTTCAACAAAACTTCCTGGCATAAATGTAAGCCTGCGGGCAGAGCTCAGGAGGAGGCGACGATATTGGAAAACAAGCCTGTGTGAGATAAAGAAGTCTCGAAAGTAATCTTTTGGCTATACATATACATACAAAGTTTTATTCCTGACTGTGTCAGAGCGTGTGAGATGAGTATTTCCTTAATGTATTATTTTTGAACTCATAGATTCTATAATAGAGTTTGCAGGCAGAGTAGAAGCAGAGTACAGAGGAGAAGAACGAGCCAAACTGTTCGTGATGGATCTTTGAATCCATTGAGATATTAAATAGATGCTAGATTCAATGATAAAAATCACGTAAATCAAGCTCAGGAGGGAGTCGCAGAGGAAAGAGTGAAGGAATCAAAACCTTTGAAGAGGAGCTAAATCATGGAAGAACTGAAGACTTAGCACAAAAAATAAGTAAAAGGGAGAAGTATGAAGTGAAGTATTGATGCTCAGGACCCGTTGGATCTGGAAGATCAATGGTACTGATGATTTATCTAAGGAGCGGGTGAGATATTGCATCCATGGAGTTTATTACACAATCGAAGTCCCGCAAGCCAAATTCTATTTACATTGGAAATCGGTGCAAAAAATAGTCTGAGTTTGAAAACCAGACCTGAAATATTATAAAGAGTGGTTTATATCCTTATCGGGTTCGTAAAAATGGTCAAATTGGTGGTTTGAAGTGGAAGAGGTCCGGCGATAGAGGAGTGTGATTGTGATCATGCAATGGATCCTACATCGTCAGATCAAGAGTATAGATCGACGGCCCAGATCTAATCACTAATTGCATATAGGAGCAGTCAAGGGACAATGCGATGGAACGTCGATAGGATGATCAACGATGCACTAATATCCGTTGGATCGACCAATGAAATGGACAACAGAGATTGAGTTGGAGTTCAGGAGGAATATGTGCCGAAGGAAAGTGGAAGATACGGATTCGATGAAGTTTATAGTGGTGGGTCTCTAAGATTTGAAATCTGAATAAAGGGTTCAAAGCGGAGTTTTCATGTAATCCCTTTGTATTTTGTAAAGTCCTTGGCCGAGTCTTTTAAGGCATATCGAAGTCGGAAAGTGGTGAGGCATATATGCATGTAAAACCCGCAGAGGAGTTGATAGCCGATTGTGATAAGGCAATCCTCGAAAATTGTGCAGATGCTGTGTGGAAGGAATAAAAAGGTGTGTTATGCATATAATTCCTTTATAAAAGGGTTTAGAATAAATTAGATCCGCTATGGTATTTTACGCGAGAAACATGTATTAACCAAGCGTTTGAAACGGAAAGGTTATATATATGTCAATTAGGGGTTCATAAGGATTGAATGAGGAAGCTTAAGTCCTGATAAGAAGGATATATCGTAAGACTTTAATAAATGGTTAAATGAAGGCTTAAGGATTGATTTAACTCCTGATAAGAGGTTTAGGTGGCGTGATTGGTTTCGATATAAAAGGAACTATGAATAAATGGGCCTTAACCATGTATGGTTTGAAGTTTTTACTCCTTTGTGAGTCAAATACCTGGGAAAGTTGTGTTTATGCATTTTTATGCATACTGTGGGTATAAGTGGGGGTATCCCTGTATCAGGGTGGGCGGGAGAGGGGGATAGAGAGGGGGAGAGATAGAGAGAGAGGGAGGGGGGCCAAAGAGGGGGAGGGGGAGAGAGAGGGGGGGAGAA
Source organism: Pinus tabuliformis (assembly GCA_031772625.1). Taxonomy (NCBI): domain Eukaryota; kingdom Viridiplantae; phylum Streptophyta; class Pinopsida; order Pinales; family Pinaceae; genus Pinus; species Pinus tabuliformis. Next base: position 313,064,154 of record CM062815.1, on the reverse strand, counting down.
GGAGGGAGGGAGGAGAGAGAGAGAGAGAGAGAGAGAGAGAGAGAGAGAGAGAGAGAGAGAGAGAGAGGGAAAAAGAGACATGAGGTGAGAGGGATGGAGGGAGAGGGGGATAGGGGGAGAGAGAGAGAAAGATAGAGGGGCAAAGGTGTTGGCATTATAATACATGTGTTGTACTTGATGGCAACCAACTCGTAGAAGATCAACTCACTTATATATATCTAGATGAATCTATGGAAGAGATATCAGATGTGACAGAATGCATGGGATGTTGGACAACTCAAAGGAATCAGATGAAAATTCTCAGGTTAGCTTTGCCATCAAGTCCAAAGGGAGAGATTGTTGGCATTATGAGACAAGTGTTGTCCTTGATGGCAAATCACATAGATGATAAATTATAGTGCAGCAAATTTATTTTCAATTTCATGCACTTTCATGAAGATAAAAGTTTCTTTCATGTAGAGAAAAGTTCACGTACTTTCATGAAGATAAAAGTTTCTTTCATGTAGAGAAAAGTTCACGCACTTTCATGAAGATAAAAGTTTCTTTCATATAGAGAAAAGTTCACACACTTTCATGCAGAGAAAAGTTCATGCACTTTCATGCAGAGAAAATTTTCTTTCATGTAGAGAAAAGTTCATGCACTTTCATGCAGAGAAAAGTTCCCTTCATGCAAGAGAAAAGTTCACGCACTTTCATGATTGGTTCATGGTATTAGTCCGATAGTTTTTGATACTATGGTTTTGGTCCATGGTATTGCATCCATAAGTGTTTATCTCACACACTTTCATGGTTGGTTCATGGTATTAGTCTGACAGTTTTTGATCCTATGGTTTTGGTCCGTGGTATTGCATCCAAAAGTGTTGATCCCAAGTATTGGGTCCGTGGTATTGTGTTATTATGGTTTTCGACTGTGGTATTGTGAAAGGCCTAAGACTATAAAAGAGGAAGGAGATCATTTGGCAAAGCATCATCTGAATTATTGAATATCTAATAAAGTGCTAGATCTGGAATACTGTGATTGGGTTATGGTGCAGATCTGGATCTGAGCTAAAGAGGGATCTCACTAGTTGATGGAGAACAAGATCTAAGGATAGATCAGGATCAAATGGTTTGAAATGAACTATCTCTATATAGTTGATTATGCTTATTCTAGATCTGTATACTGAAGCTTGTAATGATCTGAACTGGGTATAACTTAAGTTTGAAATCCCTGCAAGTCATGATTGAATATTTATAGATCTCTACACGGGTTGGCTTTGGTGAAAGCGCGTATGTACGCAGGTTTGGTTCATTGTAGTAGCGTATACCATTTGAGCTATGATGTTTAAAGTTACAGGTGGTTCAGGTTGTTGATGTGTTTTGATGAATGTTTAATGGTGTCAGTATTCTACATATTCAGTTTGATTGATTGTGTTGATGGATGAGATCTAATAATGGATTAGGATCATAATGACTCATATTTATGTGATCTAATGGACTAGATCTGATTGCTTACACACATATTATCCTTGTATATGTATTGATCTGGTGATTGGGTGATTTAGAAGATTGATTGATTATGTGCTTCATTGATATTTATGGGTCTAGTATGAAAATTGGATGAAACGTGGCCTTTTAGATTATGTGTTGTGCTTCAGGTGTATCCAGTCTGAAAATGTATGAAACGTGGTACCCGAAGGAGAGAAGATTGTAGGCTGGCGCCTACATACTAGTATCTTAGCTAGTACAAGAGCTACGGGGGTGGTAGCTCCCTTCCAGTAGCAGTTGAAAACTTTGGAGCATTGTAGCAGGTAGTAGCCTACGTACTAGTAAATGGATCAGCTAGTACAAGAACTATGGGGGTTGTAGCTCTCTGCAGGTAGAAGCCTGCGTACTGGTACAAGACTACACCAGTACATAAATATTGTAAAAGGTTTTTCTTATTAAGAAGAAGATTGAGATGACTTGTAGTAGGTGGTTTTCTCCCACATTGGGTTTCCACCTTATATCATGGTGTTCATGTGTGTGGCTTATGTGTGATGATCTGTTCTATTTTACTGCACCTGTTTACTGTTAATATGGTTGATAATGTTCTAATGCACTCAGTAAGGATCAACTAACTGAATCATAAGAAGTTGTGGAAGTAGCATATATGAATCTGAATATGGAAATCAAAACCTTTTATTGATGTGATAATATTGATTTACCTCCTCTCTCAGTATTATTTCCAACAAAAGGGACGGAGGAGGAAGAGACAGGAGGTGAGAGTTAGGGGGATGCATAGAGGGAGAGAGAGAGGAGGGAGGAGGGACAAAGAGACATGAGGTGAGAGGAATGGAGGGAGAGGGGGGTAGGGGGAGTGAGAGAGAGAAAGAGAGAGGGGCAAAGGGAGGGGGGAGGAAGAGACAGGAGGTGCGAGATAGGGGGATGCATAGAGGGAGAGAGAGAGAGAGAGGTGGGGTGGGGGGGTGGGCGCTGCAGAGTGCGGGAGGTGTTAAACAAAAAAATGACCTCCTCATCAGCTCAGAGGAGAAATACATGATGGTTGAAGCAATAGCCAAAATCATAGGCCTTGTTTCCACACTAACGTTGTCTATACATTGACAACATTATTTATAAAGATTTTCTTTAAGCCTAAGGGAGCATTAGTGACCCTACTAACTCTACTTGTTGGTTCAGGGACAATGTTAGTGGATCCTAATGAGAATCTAGAGGTCAAAGGAGCGAATTGACTCATAAACATATGTATATTCCCTCCTAAATATACTCAGAAAGGCAAGGAAACATCTAAAGTTAGACCTATTTGTGGGATTTCTAATCCTAATGAAGGAGGCAAATGGGAAAGATATCAAAAACATGGAAACATCATTACTTTTACCTAAAGAAAATCATGGAGGAACTTGGAAACCCTAACTCAAATGCTACATACGCAGAGCTAGGGCTATTGTGATAGATGTCAGATCATTTGAAAGGATATCTTACTCGATTATCGAGCATAGTCTCACATCTAAGAATAAGAATTTGGTAAGAAGGGAGAGAGAGAGAGGAGCTAGAGGGGTAAGGTAAGGCTGATGCAACAAATGGTTGTAATCACTCTTCCGACATTAATATAGAACTACAGTTTTACTGTCTACTCCATGGTGTTGGTACTATGATTCATTTACTTGTTTGTCTAATACCTTTTAGCATGAGTAGCTTAGTTATGTGTAACTAGATTTCGTTTATATATTCATGTATTAATTATCAGGTTTATATGTCTTGATTATGCTTGTCTCTTCTAAGTAAAGGACTTGATCTAGAGATGGCTTAGGGGACTTCCACCTAGCCACATTGTGCTCTCCACCAAACCTACGTGGAGGCTTGAGTTAATGAATCTATCTTGCTTTGATAGTTAGTTATTGTTTATGGATAAGCATGTAGCTTTGTGACAACTGTAGATAATCTTATAGTCTGCCAAGGGTCTCGGGAAGACCCTTGAGGGTATTTCCATTCTCCACACACCATGCATTTTATCCTATAGGAGAATTGGTGACTCCATTTAGTTCCCGGTTCACCCTGACAATTCTTAGTTTCCTCCTCCTTCTATACCTCCCTATACTTTTGCATTCCTTTTCTGGCCCATCAAGGCCTTGCAGCATTCTTCCCTCATATATTCAACCCTGGATCTAATCCCCATTTTGAAATCTTTTCGAACACTAATGCAGGTTAGCAAAGTAAACAAAGCTTTATAAAGCTCCGTGTCTGCACAAATAGTGCGTTAGTATAGCGAGTAACTCTTTCTGGCCTCTGCTACAGAGAGTTAGTCACCCAAATTTTGACACGCAGTTGTGTCCGTAAACTAAAAGGGATGGGAAACCTAGTCATGGACTGAAAAAGGATCTGCAATTGTATTTTGTTAGCAAGATCAGTGTCCTAAAATAATTTCTTTTAGGAAATAGTTTTTTTTCTTTTTTAAAAGAGCTTTTATAAAGGAAAAATCAACATTTTTTAATTCATTCTTCTAGTTAGCTGGTTAAAATCTGCTTTATTTAGGTTTCAAATAGTTGTTAGAAAGCATTGGAAAGATTTATGTTGGTTATCCTTATGTTATAATGACTAGGATGCATATAACAAATATGAATGTATGAAATACTCCCACATGTAGAATACAACTTATTTCATCAAATTGAATATTTTCAAGCATTGTCTTTTATATTGTTTTGAGTCAGAGTCCCACCAAATATCATATGTCAACACCCCTACTGAAGACACTAAAAAAGTACACATAAAATCTACCTAAAATCAATCAGTAACTCTTTATAGAGGAAACAAACATTAGTTTACACTAGGATCTTGGGATAGGCAATGTGAGTAAACTGCCCAAGATCAGAAACCAAAACTAGTGTCTTTAAAAGAGTGAAAATTCCTTCTACACTTAGACTACCAGGACTACTCCAGTCAAAGCGGAGCTAAATACGAGACAACATCAGACTATAAGTGAAGGTAGCCCGCCTCCGCTTACAACTCCTTTGGGTATTCTGTGTATTGAGGACTGCTTTAGGGGTTTCAGTGCTGAGTCGGGGACTCAGGTATCCTGCCCACACAATGTACTGTCTGCGACTATGTCCCCTCTGGTAGTGTCTGTGATCTGAGGTATCCTTAGTGGACATACTTTTAGGGACTTACATAAGGTGATTGGGGTGGGTTGCCTTGGTACCTAACATAGACGGACCTACTCTGTCTTCATTTTTTGGGAGGGTGCTCTTCTTCACAAGATTACTTGGCCCCTTAATCTGAGGTTCAGGTGAAGCTCTAGAGTAACCATAACTATACATTTGGCCAGCCCTCTCTATTATTCATTATGATACTGGGTTTCATCTCTAGTGATTGGGGCTTATTAGACAGGGACATTTCCCTCTATTTGTTTATTGATTCACTTAGTGTACTTTTTATTTTTTTAGGCACTCGAGTGTTATTGTTGAGACTTTAATAAATATCATGATAAGAATTATTGGTCACTGTGGTTACATCCAACCCTCATTATCAATCTAGACGATTGGTAGGACTTCCCCCACTCATTGTGGAAGATCCACCGAGCTCCAGTGAATCATATTCCCCATCTTCAGGAAATCAGTCTCCAGGATCTCACACAGAATCTATTTGGAAAACTGATAATTCAAGCTTACTGGAGGATTTCTTTACTGCAGGATTTCTTCCTCCCTGTAACCCTTCGATCACGAATCCATTTGACCCACTCTTGGTTCATGTTGCATTTTTACCCCTTGTGTCTTTAGTTGGAATATTTCCATCCATCCCATTGATGAATAACAGGACATGGAGCTTTTTGGACACTTTTGGTCCCCCACCACTTCCCCAGTCGACAGTCACCACCACACTATTGATGGCGAACTCTTCTATACCATTTGTCCCAGGTACAAACCCTCACATGACACCCTCCACGAGTGGAAGCCAACATATGTTGAGTTCCACCCCTTTAGTGTCAAACTCTATACCTTTGAAAAGTGTTACATACAACGCTCCTTATAACGCTCAACATAGCACAATTAGCGTGGGTCCCTTCAATCAACAATATGGTTGACATCCATTGTATAGTTCTAACCCCCAGATTCAAGTATTTGGGGGCACTCCAAATATGCATATACCAGTCAGGATTGTAACAGTTCCCTCTTAGTTTTCAAGCATGCATGGTCAGTCACCGATTGACATGAGCACTCCTTATGTCAGTCAAGGACATATGGTTAGTTCTATGGTGGGTGGGAATCCTCAAGGAGGTCCCAACAAATCAATCGGGGCATCCTACTCACAACCTCAAATGAGTCAAGGGGGAACTGCTTATCCTGGGGGCAATTCTATACCCTGGCATCACAATCCCCATGGAAATCCACATTACAATGCCATACACCAAGGAAACAGATATATCACACAACCTATGTATAATATTGGGAATCAAATGATGGGAGCACAGGATCCTCAAGTCATATGTCATCGCCTTGATCCGAGTCGGGGGCATCACACGCTCTGCCTTTCTTGGGAATTTTGGATATCCCCGACTTGTACAAACTTACAAATGAACCCATCTATCAGAACTTACTCTAGCTACCGATCACACATAAAATACCAATAGACATCCCCAAGTTTGAAGGGAAACAAGGGGAGGATCTGGGTACCCATATCACCACGTATCATATCTGGTGTGTTTCCAACTCCATGGTGGATGATAGTATCCGGTTACATCTTTTTCCCCACACCCTTAGTGGCAACGAAACCAAGTGGTACATCGAGTTACCACATGCGTCAATCAATACCTTTGACGTTGTAGTGATGGAATTCTTAAAGAACTTCCAGCTGCCCATCAACTATGAGACTGGTACAGAACTCCTCACTTCATTATGTCAGGATAACGCCACCCACATCTCTGATTATATACATGAATCGAGATGTAGGAAGATGTTAGTCAAATCTCCCCTCCTAGACTATCTCTTAGCGGATTGGTTCTGCAAGTCTCTACTCCCCCAAATCACTACGAATGTTGCCTTAGGTGGTGCGGTCACAGAAGATAAATCCATACATCATACCCAAAACTTAGATCTGATATATTCATAGTCTGGCACTCTTTACGACGTAATCCATAATGCCCCTCGCAACTCCAATGCTTCTGCTACTCAGCACCCCAGAGCGCATGCCTATAGGATTATCGGCATAACCTCCAGGGCCGTTGTAAAACAACTCAGCAGTCACATTGCCCAGATGTCAACGGACCCCTCTACCAAATCAACTACTCTTCCTACCATCGTGATAAACTCTATGCAGTCTACACAAAAGCCCAGTGGTAAGAATAAGAAGAATAAGAAAAAGACTACTCCTAAGGAGTAGTCAACAAAGCAGTAAAGGCCAAAGCAGAAGGTTGTTGTGCCTCCTGATGATGGAAAGGATAAACCCTCCTGATTTCCTTGCAAAATCAGTGCACAAGGCCACATGACATAATTGTGTTCACGTCTTCAAGAATGCACATATTTCATTGCTAAAAAGGACACCAGAAGGACCCCTATTGTCCTGAATAATCCTTTCCCCACCCAGTAGAAACAACACCTTATTGCAACCCAACCCCCGCAAGAGGGCAGTGGTGGTTCACAACATCCTTCAGTTGGTGAAGGACCCTCTACCATTTACACCTTTGAAATTGTAGATCTACAAACCAGAGCCAAATATTATGGAGCCCCTATCATTCACGTAGAGGAACCTTCCTCAAGTCAATACCCATGGCCGCCTAATGATTTGCATATCTAAAGGCTAGTTGCTGACCTTGTGATTCACCAATGTAAAGGGGAACTTTGACGCACAATGTATAATACATCTGCACGTGCCGCCCAAAACTACATCATTGTAGAAGACTTGGCACAAGCACCATTGGCTATGTCAGCATTCAAAGTATTACAAACATGTATAGGACAAAGGAAAGCTTTTCTTTCGACTATTGGTGGTATTGACTCGTAGGATTCTATGCTTGTAGTTTTCGACATGGAAAAGTGTAAACCTCCCCCTTCCCACCAACTTGCATTTTAGGTGGAAATCTTTTTGAAAGGTAAATGTATACATAGAACTGTCATCGACAAAGGTGCTTCTACCTACGTCATGTGTCGGCTTCATGTTCGCTCGCTTTGGGTTCTCCAACCATATCCTTGCTATTGAATTCCCTTAAAGCTTTCGACGGCCACACTTTCATCCCAAAAGGTTACACTGCCAACTACCCCATCACTTTGAGTGGAAAAATGGTAATGGTGGATATTGAAGTTGTGGATCATAAACTCAACTATAATCTGCTTTTGGGCTACAATTGGACTTCTGTCATGAATTCCATTATGTCTTCAGTCTTCTACATCATCCTATTTCCCTTGGATGGAAAGATAGTCACAGTGGACAAGATGTCCTTTTGCACCCCAGATTACTCCCCTTTACCTAGTAGCTCTGTACCCTCAGTGGGTGGTGTACCTGACTTTTACGTCAGTATCAATACCACTCTATTGAAGGCCACTTCCCTGATAGGTTGCTTCCCTTTTTTGCCACCAAAGGTTCCACAAATGGTTAATATGCTTTTATTCATCCCTCATGAACCAACTAATCCATGGATCCTATCAGCTCCTTCAGACATTGACACTTATAGAGAACAAATTCTACTGTCACCAACTAAATTGGCTTATGAGGCCATTCAATTTGCATCCAAGTCTCTGGTCACTTTGGTGATGACCAACGATACCACTGCCCCTCCCATAAGTTCTCCTTCTTTTGATCCCCCAATCAAGTCCTACCTATGGACGAAGCTATTAGAGAAATCATGGGTTTATACACTACAACATAACCTTGTGATTAACATCCATTTTTTCTTCCTTTTTTGCTTCTAGAGCACATTTTTAGTGTTATTTGTGTCCATTTATCAAATATGGTGCAAAACTTGATGCAAATTTGCACTGAGTTTTGCACCAAGTCTTACATCAAGTTTAGCACAACGTATTGTAATAGGTTTTGCACGAGATTTTACACCAAGTTTTACACGAGGTTTTATGCCAAGTTTTGTGTCATCCTTTGCACCATGTCTTACATCAAATTTGGCATCTAATTTTGTTTCACCAACTTTTTCATCCTATATTGCATCCACTTTTTGTGCCTACACTTGCATCAACTTTTGCATCATCTCTTGCATCCTCTTTTGCATCCATTTTTGCATATTTTTTGTATCCCCTTTGTGCCAAGTTTCACATCGAGGTTTGTGTCTAGCTTTGAATCTTCTTTTGTTGCATTGACTTTTACATCTTGTTTTTCATCCATATTTAAATCCTATTTTTCATATGTTATTGTGTCCACTATTGCATCCATTTTTCTTGTGCCATAATTTGCACCTAGTTTGAAACCTCCCTTTGCACCCTTTTTTGTATCTAAATTTTCATCCACGATTGCATCCTCATATACATCTAGGTTTTCATCGACTTTCACATCTATTTTTAATCCCTTTTTATATCCACTTTTTCATCAAGATTTGCATCAGGTTTTGTGTCTCATATTGCACCTAGTTTTGCATAGAATTTTGTTGCATCAACTTTTGCATCCTATTTTACATCCATTATTACACGCATGTTTGTGCTCACCTTTACATCCCTTTTTTCATCTTATTTTTCATCTTCATTTTCTTCTTTTTTTGCATTTATCATTACATCTACTTTTGTTGTGACACAACTTGTGCCATGTTTTGTACTTATTGTTGTACCCACGTTTGCTTTCAATTTTGCATCCATCTTCGCATCCTCTTTTGCATAAAATATTGCATCTATTTTTGCATCAACTTTTGTGTTGGGTTTTGTGTCTTATTTTGTATCTTCTGTTGCATGTACTTCCATTGCATCCATATTTTACATCCAATTTTGTTTCTCATGTTGCACCCATGTTTGCATCCACTTTTACATCCCTTATAGCATCTTGTCTTGCATCTAAGTTTGCATCTTTTTTTGTGTCTATTATTACATCCACTTTCTCATCCACTTTTTTTGTGCTATGATTTGTGCCATATATTATGTCTATCATTGCAACCCACATTTTCTTCCACTATTGCATCCACATTTGCATCCTCTTTGTGTCCAAGTTTTCATCAAATATTGTTTATGTGTTTTGCATCCCATTTCGAATCTACTTTTACATCCACTTTTGATTCGTCCAATTTTGCAACTAATTTTGTGTCCACTATTGCACCCATGTTTGGCCCATGTTTACATCCCTTTTTTTCATCCAAGTTTTCCTCCTTTTTGCATTCGAGTTTGTGTCCTTTTTTTTTTACATTCATTGTTGTATCCACAATTGTTTTGCCATAATTCATACTAAGTTTTATGCCTTTTATTGTTCCCATGTTTTTTTCCACTTTTTCATCCATGTTTGAATCCTATTTTGTGTTCAAGTTTCCATTAGCTATTTCATCTACTTTTTCATCCACTTTTGTGTCAATTTTTTTGTCTTGTTTTCTATCTAATTAGGTTGTGTCCACTCTTCATCCAAATTTACGTCTATTTTTACCCCCTTTTTTGGTTCACTTTGTATCCCTTTTCTAACACAGATCATATTTTTTGCATTGATGATATTTCTTATGACATTGAAAATTATGAACAATTGATGTCAATGTCAATAATTGTTAAAATTGGAAACTAGGGCCAAACTCCATGTGGGTCATCTTATTTATGGCAGCTGATATTTTTATTGGATCCCTCTGATCAAGAGGTGTAGGATTGATCTAAAGATCATCCAATTCTGCTAAGTATTTATGGAGATATGAATTTATTTTGATTATGGAATTATTATCAAGCTGACCAGCAACTTATGTAGGCTCTAGAAGCCCAAACGTCATGTCTATTCATCATCTATGTTTTAGTATAAATAGAAGAGGATTTGAAGTCATTTGTACATACGCTCTTCATGTGATCTCCTCCTCTCCACGTCTTGGGTTTTTGGGGAAGGAGAGACACAAAAAGAGTAAGTTGGACTAAGTGTATGATGCCCTAGCCGCAACCCTAGCCGCAGGTCATAAAGATTCTTATATACAAATCATGGAGACCTTATACGCTATTCAGAAATGTTGGATGTGATATTACTCATATACGCAGTTCATAATGGAAGTGATACAGTGTTTATACGCTGGACATATTATGTTGTTCATAGTTCATGATAAGGATATATACAAAGACATTTAAATGCTGGCCATGACATTCATACGCAAGCAAATGAAGAAACCCTACCTGTTGTAAAAGGGATATGTATATACACTGAAATTGACCCTGAAATAGACTGCTCTTCAATGCAGCAAGATATATATAGACCATGACACATACATGCAATACAACGCAGCAAGAACGCAACATGATATATACATGTTTTCAATGATATACACGATGTAATATATAACGCAATTGTAGAGACACTTATACGCTGGTATAAGGGACACTTGGAGATATGTTCATGCAGTTAGGAGCCACAGTCAAGAGCAAAAGCTGCAGTAGGAGCCACAATTAATATAAGGGTGCCACAGTCATGATAAACCGCAATTGCAATCAGGACAATCAAGTCACGGTGAACTACTTGATGATCACTACCTCTGTCTAGACATGGTGTGAGGAGAAGGGTCATAATGATACATCCTGGGCATAACTTTGAGAATCTGTCTATGTCACAAAAAGCATAGCATATGCGATGATTTTGATGGCATATACACTGTCATCTATCACAGTGAATGAAGACTCATGACCTTGAAGACTTGATGGGTAGTAATGTTGATATAGCAGTCAATGGTATGACTGTAACCATCTTCGGTGGAATTGTGTTAGCATATTCATTAACATGGCATGGCATGGCATGGAAGACACACTATGTATAATATGGCAGAAAACATATATGGCATGGGCAACAATATTATGTAGATTATGGGCAACATGATGTATGGGAAAAATAGTGATGTATGAGATCATGGACTTCATGATGTATGGATAGCACAGTGATGTGTGAGATCATGAGTAGCATGATGATGCATGATGCAACATGAAGGTACTACACAGTAAGGTACAGAAAATGGAAGAGTTGCAACACTATGATGGGTGAAGGAATCACCTTAGAGAATTAGTTGAAGCAATATGTCTTCAACTAATCTTTGTAGATATCAAAAGCCAAAGTGTTGACTTCTATTGTAAATGTACTCTCTCTCTCTCTCTCTCTCTCTCTCTCTTTCTCTGCTAAACTTTGAAGAACATAAAAGAAGAATTGATCAATGGTTTACCCACATTGTGGGGTTTGTCCCTGGCTAGCGCCATATCTTGTGTCCTCTTGTCTTGGCTTGTGTTTTGTGATTTATATTTATGTTCTATCTGGAATTTACTTTAATGCTGATGTGATTGTTAATCTGGAAAAGATAATGAGCTAACTGTGAAAATTTAAATAAATTTCTCTAGCATAGAACATACCTAAAATTAACATGGGATAGGAACTGAGGTGAAGACAATGCCCAAGCAAGAGTGAAAGAGCAATCACCGAAGAAAATAGGGACAAGGATCAATGGGTTCCACATCTCCCTTCTAAGTTCACAAAGGGTGAAGTTGAAGCAGGGCATATTATCATAATGTCGTAGCAGAAGTTTCTGATGGCCCATCTAAAGATCACTTCATTGGGAAGTTCAGATCTAAGGGTGGAAGGAAAGGCAAATGCCTTGGTCGCAATAAGTTCGGCCATCATGTGAAGTAGTGTCTGTAGGACAGGGACACATCTCTTGATGGATATAATAATCATTCCAGGGACATCTTCAATTATTAGAGGAATTATAAGGAATGCATGTCAAAAAGGAAATGGTAAGCTCTTCAAAGAAAGAAAGGAACCCCAGAATCTCTTTTAAGTACCTGATTGCAAGAAGAACCTAGTGTCCATCTCAGAAATGGAAGTCAAAGGTTTCAGGGTGGTACTCATCGATGGAAAGGTACTTGTTTGAAAGTAGATTTTTAAAAGATGTTTTTGAGTTCAAGGTTGTATCATGTCCACTGGGGACCATGTCCATTGACTCAACACCGAAGTTCTATGAGTTAGATGGTGACTGGGATGCCTGAATTCAAAAAGAGCATGAAGGTACATGTCTGAGATCTACCGAAGGAAAATATTACAGGGCGACCATTCCCCTCATGTAGCAGGGCCACATGTTTGAAAAACCTGTGGAGTTTGAGATTCATGATCAGGAATCTCATGTATGCGGGTTGTAGAAAGCCCTTTATGGCTTCAAGCAAAACACCCCGGGCATAGTATGAGAGAATCAACAGCTATCTAATGAAGTTGAGATTCACTAGAAGTGAAATCGATCCAAACCATCCAAAGGTTGTGGATGTTAGATCTCTCATACCAGCACTTATGTCTGACAGGTGCAGACCCTCTCATTTGTAGAAGACAGAGGGAGTTGGATTACGAATGTAGAAAGATAAACTGCAAGCCTATGATTACCTCAAGGATCTTAACTTTCAAGAAGTTATATGGTAGTGATGTCGGACTAGATTTTGGAAATGCCTCCGAGTTTCATAAACTCATTCACGTTGATGTTCTTGGAGAACCTCCATCTGGACATATGTGTTGCAGTTAGCATGGTCAACTCATATCTGGTTGAGCCTCACTAGATTGGTGCTAAGAATCTTCTGAGATATCTTCAGGGCACAATCTCTCATGGATTGAGATACGCTACTGGAAATATGAAAACTGCAAGATTATTCGAATGGAGACTGGTTAGTGAGTACACATGATGAATACCACTGTGATTATCTATGACAACTAGAGGTGGGATTCGATTATTGAGGAATCCTATGTTCGACAATTGCTCCAGCAAATAGACATTCGATACTACCTTATCTAGGATATGGTAAGTCGATGAGACCCTTGTACAAGGGTCTTGCATGTTACATACATTGAGCTCTGGGAGCTCTGGGGGATTGCGATTCTTACTAGAGCAACATATGACCACAGGGTGACTCACCCTCCCCTGGTGGTGTGCATTGGGACAAGATGATTCACTCTCTTGTGGGACAGGATGATTCGCTCTCCTATGGACAAGATGATTCACTCTCCTATGAAACAAGATGACTCACTCTCTTGTGGGACAAGATGATTCGCTCTCTTGTGGGACAGGATGATTTGATCTCTTGTGTAGCAGGAATATTAGTTCTCTTGTGAGGTCTGGATGATGTATTCTCCATGACGGTTATGTAGCAGAATGATTAACTCTCCTGTGAGGCCTGGATGATGTGTTCTCCATGGCGATTGTGTGGATGATTAGTTCTCCTATGAGAATAGGATTGATTAAGTTATCCTATCGAGGCATCCTACCCATGTAGTCAGGGACTCATGGGAAGAACCTCTCATCTAATCAATGAGCAAGGAAATGAGGATAGGGACCATAGCAGTACCGATGGACGCGTCATTGTATCTATGTACTCCCTATGCTAGGATGATCTTAATTGATTTGGGATCAATGGTACTAGTCTGGGACTAGTTGTAGGAGTTGTACCTACTATGACACTGACTTTGGATTGGTTGAGACTAGTCTGGGACCAATGGTACATACTCTAGGACTGACCTCAGGCCAGTGCAGAACTAGCCTGGGACCAGTGAGAGTGGTACATACTATGACACTGACTTCGGGTCAGTTGAGACTGGTCTCAGACTAGCGGTACACTCTTTGAGACTGATGATATTGGTCTAGGACCAGTGGTAGGAGTGGTATCCACTATGATGTCGACTTTGGGTCGATTGAGACTGGTCTGGGACCAATGGTATGTAGTCTGAGACTGACTTCGGGTCAGTGGAGAATGGTATGAGACATTCTTGATCAATTATTATTCTTCATAGTTCAACAAAGCTAAGTTGAGCAGAGCAAAGCAGAGCACATCTAAGCAGAGCAGAGTAGAGCCAACAAAGCCAACACAACAAAACATTGCTGAGCAAAGCCAGTAGAGCCAGCAGAGCTGAGCAGAGCAGAGCAAGGCTGAGCGGAGCAAAGTAGAGCCAGCAAAGCTAAGCATAGCAGAGCAGAGCCAACAAAGCTGAGTAGAGCCAGTAGAGGTGAGTATAGCTGAGCAGAGTAGTGCAGGGCACCGATGGCAGAGATAGTACATTCGGGCATATGGATTAGTGGATGGAGTTCTCCCTAGTTGAGAGGGAGTGTTAAAACTGGCAACTAGGGCCAAACTCTATGTGGGTCATCTTATTTATGGTAGCTGATATATTTATTGGATCCCTCTCATCGAGAGGTGTAGTATTGATCTAAATATCATCCGATTCCAATAAGTATTTATGGAGATATGAATTTATTTTGATTATGGAATTATTATCAAGCCGACCAGTAACTTATGTAGGCTCTAGAAGCCCAAACATCATGTCTATTCATCATCTACGTTTTAGTATAAATAGAAGAGGATTTGAAGCCATTTGTACATATGCTCTTCATGTGATATCCTCCTCTCCATGTCTTGGGTTTTTGGTGAAGGAGAGACATAAAAAGAGTAAGCTGGACTAACTGTATGATGCCTTAGCTATAGCCTTAGCCGCAGGTCATAAAGATTCTTATATACAAATCATGGAGACCTTATACGCTGTTCAGATACGTTGGATGTGATATGTTGTTCATATACACAGTTCATAATGGAAGTGATACGGTGTTTATACGTTGGACATATTACGTTGTTCATAGTTCATGATAAGGACATATACGAAGACATTTAAATGCAGGCTATGACATTCATACACCGGCAAATGAAGAAACCCTACCCGCTGTAAAAGAGATATGTATATATGTTGAAATGGACACTGAAATAGACTTCTCATCGACACAACAAGATATATATAGGCCATGATACATATAGGAAATACAATGTAGCAAGAACACAACATGATATATACATGTTGTTAATGATATACACACTGTAACATAAATGTAGTTGTAGAGACACTTATACGCTGGTATAAGGGACACTTGGAGATATGTTCACGCAATTAAGGGAGCCACAGTCAAGGGTGAAATCCGCATTAGGAGCCACAGTTAATATAAGGGTGCCACAATCGTGAAAAACTACAATTACAATTAGGACAATCAAGTCTCGGTCAACTACTTGATGATCACTACCATTATCTAGATATAGTCTGGGGAGAAGGGTGACAGTAATACATCCTGGGCATAACTATGAAAATCTATCTATGTCACAAAAAGAATAGCATATGCAATGATCTTGATGACATATACACTATCATCTATCATAGTGTATGAAGACTCATGACCTTGAAGACTTGATGGGCAGTAATGTTGATATAGCAGTCAATGGTATGACTGTAACCATCTTCAGTGGAATTGTGTCAGCATATTCATTGACATGGCATGGCATGGCATGGAAGACACACTATGTATAATATGGCAGACAACATATATGGCATGGGCAACACCATGATGTAGATCATGGGCAGCATGATGTATGGGCAACATAGTGATGTATGAGATCATGGGCAGCACAATTATGTATGAGATCATGAACAGTGTGAGATGCATGATCTAGCATGAAGGTATTGCACAGTAAGGTGCAAAAAATGGACGCGATGCAACACTATGATAGGTGAAGGAGTCACCTTAGAGAATTAATTGAAGCAATATGTCTTCAATTGATCTTTGTAGATATCAAAAGTCAAAGTGTTGACTTCTATTGTAAATGTACTATCTCTCTCTCTCTCTCTATTTCTCTGCTGAACTTTGAAGAACATAAAAGAAGAATTGATTAAGGGTTTCCCCACATTGTGGGGTTTATCCTTGGCTAGCACCACATCTTGTGTCCTCTTATCTTGGCTTGCCTTCTGTGATTTATATTTATGTTATATCTGCAGTTTACTTTAATGCTGATGTGATTGCTAATCTAGAAAAGATAATGAGCTAACTGTGAAAATTGAAATAAATTGCTCTAGCATAGAACATACCTAAAATTAACAATAATTATAATGATGATGATAATGAAGATGATGACGATGACATGAATTGTGATTGTTATGATAATGACAATGATGATAAAGATGATGGGGGTTACAATGACAATGATGATGGTGATGCTAATGACCTTGGCCATTCTTCCCAAATTTTAAATTTTGTCATGGTCATAATCATAATATCTATCTTTGGCATCATCTTCCAAGTCATCATCATTTGATCATCATTATCATTATTTTAATCTTGGTCATCATCAACAACAATAATGGCATGAATGATGATTATGATGTTCATGATGAAGATGACAACAATTATGATAAAAATTATATTAGTTATGATGATGGGGATGATGACAATTATAATGACGATGATAATGGTAGTGATGATGATCATCATCAATCATATCTAAAAAATAAAGTTGTTATTTCTCTTGCATATATAATGTGTCCTAACAACCCTTTTCATGCACTTGTAACGTTTTTTAGGTTGATGATATTTCTTATGATACCTATAATTATGAACAATTGACGAGAATGTCCATAATCATGATGATGATGATGATGATGATGATGACATGAATGGTGATTATGAGGATAACAAAATGATGACAATAATGATGATAGTGATGGTGGTGATGATGGCGATAATGAAGATGATGACCCTCCCTCTAAATTAGGGAGGTACTCGTAAAGTACTCTCAAATTGAAATATTCATATAAGAAGAGATCTAGATTGATAAGCATCAATGATGATTTACATCATAATATCCAACATTGTCAAAATAGTAAGGCCTTGACTAACAAGTTTATCTCTCCAATAGATCAAAGCACAGTGCTGGGAGGCATAAATGTGGACACCACTGCCTCTCTAGGCACTTACCCGATCAGGATGTTCACCAAGTATGTCTTCACATGATCATTTCCTAATCCACTATCATAATATTTGACACCAAGAAATTCCAATCCTCATGACTATTCTTATCTTGGATTAATGTACTTGACTTATGGCAATTAGTCCTAGTCAAATTCCAAATTCTCAAAGAATATTGGTCCCATATGTTTATCCAATCCACCATTCTCCCTATTAGTGTCTTTACTAGGCTTACAATTGTTAGTCCTGGCCATAGTACGTGACACATGGATAATATGGTGTCTACCCTCACTCCCTCTCAACCAGAGAGGAGACATCCATAAGCATATTATTTTCTCAAGAATAACCATCATTTTCATAGAGAATAACATCATTAATTTTTTTTCATCACATGATGCCTTTATGATTAAGCATTCATAGATTTGTGGTAAAATATTCCCCCTTTTGTCATTTGTGATGAAATAAAATCAAAAAGTTAAAGCCAAAATCATTAAAGATACACTATACTAATTTATCTAAGTCTAAACTCTAAGGTAGAAGTGAGAATTCATGTAAATCTTATATCTATGAGTTGTGCCAAACTTATGAAAACCCAATTCCATAAGTCCTATATATAAGAAAAAGAAAAAGAAAGAAAAATAAGGCCCAATGAATTGTAACTCATGTATTCACTCCCTCTTTGGAAAATATATGAATATGTACAATCCTAATCACACTTGATCACATGTTTGTGACGGTTAAATCATGAAGTCCTCTTTCCCCTTGCATTTTCACTTCATCATTTAGCACCTAATTGAGGATCTAGGGAATGTTTGTTGCCTAAGGGTTTCATGTCTACTCTTGGTTTACTTATGTCACATTACTGTCAATTTTTGTGACAGAATGAAATACATAAGTTTGTGGAGTTATTAGAATAGTGTATTAAGTTAGTCACCACACACACATGTATTACATCTCATTGATCCACATGTGTGGGTTGCAGATTCATTGCTTGAGAACTTTAATGGAGACTACTTTATGGCTTTAATGGTATAGCTTACAAAATATATTGTTAAACATTATGATTCATCCTTTCTTTTCCTTGAGACACTTGATAATATTGAAGTCACTCCCAATAATCCATGGAGATGGGGACTATAAATTACTTGTGCTAGAAATAGAATTAAGAAATAGAGGTTTTCCATTTGCAATATTGGAGTCATAGACATTGGATATATGGGAGTAGTCGTCAATGTCAATTAACTAAAATTGTATTGGCATAATGCGGAAAGAGGTAAACATATTGGTAACCTTGATGTCTTGATAATTTCAAATAATAACCATTCCACCCAAGTATCTCTAAGCATCACTCACTACTACTTGGAAATTCCTCTCCCATTTGCTAATTATATGAGGTAGAACCTCACTTAATATTTTTGTTTCTTATATCAACATTATTGATGGGTGCTTTGCATACCATTTTTCTTTTAGGATTCTTTGTTTTCATTTACTATTGAGGCCACTCATGTTCCACAAGACTATTTTCATCGAGAATTTACACAGAAAGGAAGTATAATGTGACTAAAAAAAACATGTCTCAAGATTTAAGTGCTTGGACAATTCCACCTCATGACTCCTATATTTCCTTAACTTTGGATGGAATGGTGAACTTGATGACCTTAAGGGAAATTGACCAATGAAAATCTAAAAAAGAGGTGACTTTGACTTTATCACATACAATTTAATATACTAAAAAAAATATCCATAACAATTTCGTCAATCAATGAATCATTAAAAAAAATATCCAAAACAATTTCATCAAGCAATGAATCATTGCATTATAAAATACAATCTATAAACATTTTGGGAACGTTTTGCTAAACCATGCTCAAAAACCAACATATTTAATATTAATATTTAACAATAATATGGACAATAACACATTTTGATAAATTAAATAACATATTATCAAGCCTAAAAAATGTCACTAACAGAAAACATTCTATAACTTAACAAGGAAGAGATGTATAACACCCATCTCAGTGACACAACACATGGCATTAAGTTACCTTTTTATCTATAATTTAAACTCCTATCATAAAATCACAAAGTTAGCATGAATGGAATGTTTAAAATCCATTTTTATAAAAACAAAATATAATTTTTCTTATATAAAAAAAAATACCAAAAACTAAAATACATTTTTTTAGAAAATAAAGAAAATACTAAAACTAAATATATATTTAAAAAAAAACTAAAACATAAGCAAACTAGAATTTGAATTTTACACTCATGTTCACTCTAGGAAACTCATATGGTGGAATGTGATCTCTTTATCCTCATCTTTAGTTTTTTCCTAAATAATAAAAGCATACAAAAGCAGGAAAGAGGCATAAAGCATGGGGAAGCTTTTTCCTAAGCACAGAAGCATCTAAAAAGTGGAAAATACCATTTTTACATGAGGAAAAATTATTCACCCAAAATATTTTGCCCAAATTGAACTAATGAGGAATTTCAGAAATCTTCATAGCCTTCACTTTCCTATATATTGGAGCCTTGGCCATTGAAAAAATGATGGTAATTCTTGTATTGTCACGTTGGTGAGATCTATCTTGAGAGGGAGAGTTTTGCAGCTAGGAGTTAGGGGAGGTGTTGTTGCAACTACATCTGATTGTTGTAACTTTCCTCCAACTCCTTTATTAATATAGATCATTTGTTCTTCCTTCCATATGTTTCTATTCATTCCTTACTTATTCTATTTAACTACCAAATGTATGGGATTTTGGTTTATATTTATTTATTCAATAATATTTATATGTTTCTGATAGTTCTGATTATTAGGATATTATGCTGTGAAGGTTTCTTTATTCTCTCTGTTATGTGTAGGGCCAAGTTTTGGAGCTAGCTAGGAGCACTTCCTAGCTATACTAAAAACTCCAAGAAGACCTGCATGCGAGGACACACAAGAATTCCTTCTCTTTTTCTTAATATATACTCTACATCTTTATCTACTAGGAATCCTGAGCGTTAGAACAACCTTTCTCTTAATTGGTTTGTCCTAGGTTTTCGGGATAAATTGGGAGGGTTTTATGTTCATCTAACCGTTCATTAAATCCTACAGCAAAATGGTATTTAGAAACTTTAATATATTTCACTATGTAAATGAAATTATTAAAATGAACTCATAGAGGGGTTCATCTATGGAAATAAAAGTAAAACTTTGAAGAAGAAGCCAAAAGTGGATTTAACCATGGATGCAAAATTGGGAGTAGAATTCGATGTTAAACTAGCAATCAAAACAAGATGCAAACAATGACACAAAAGGGGTTTTAAAGTAAAATTAAAAAAGGGTTCAACACTAGACACAAAGAAGGGAACAAAATAGGGCATATAAAAGGATACCAAATTGGGCGCAAACAAGGATGCAAAAGTGGACACCAAAATGAGGATGCAAAGAATGGTGTAAAATTAGGATGCAAAAAAGATGTAAGAAAAGACACAAAACAAGATGCAAAATGGGACTAAAAAAGGGTGAAACCAAGGATGTAACAAATGATACATAACTACATGAGAATTCAAACTAAAATATAGGTGCAAAATGAGTTACAAATGTGGACGCAAAATGTGGCAGAAAAAAGGATGCAAATTTGGATGCCAAAAAGGATGCAAAATTAGATACCAAAAAGGATGAAAATTTGTACATAAAAAATAGTGCAAAATTGGACACAAAATAAGAAAAATAGTGCAAAAATGGGCATAAAAATGGCTCAAATTTGGATGCAAATTGAGATGCAACATTGGATGTAAAAGGAGGTTCAACAAATCATTCAAAACTTGGTGCAAAAACAAATGCAAAAGTAGACAAAAAAAAATGGCTCAAAATTGAACGTAACAATAGACACAAAATGGGATGCAAAGGTGGATGCAACATATGGTTCAACATAGGATGCAAATCTAGATGCTCAAAAGGATGAAAAATTGGATGCAAGAATGGTGTTAAAAATGATGCTAAATTGGATGCAACAAATGATGCAAAATTAGATGCAAAAAAGGGAGATAAATAAAATGCAAAAGTGGATGCAAAAAATCATGCAAAAATGCATGCAACATTTAGCACTAAATTATATTCAACATATGGTGCAAAAATGGATGGAAAAAAAGGTGTAAAAAAGGCACAAAAATTGGCACAAAAATAGATGTAAAAATAAATATAAAAATAGAAGCAAAAAATGGCATAAGACCAGATGCAAAATTTGACACAAACTAGATGTAAAAAAGGCACTAAATCAAATGCCAAATATGGTGTAAAACTTGATGCAAATTATGACACAAAAGTAGAAGCAAAGAATACCACACAAGAGGAAGAAAAAAATGATGAAAAAATAGATGAAAAAATGGCACAAAACTAGAAACAAAACCTGTTGTAAAACCAAATGAAAATCTTGGTGCAAAATATGATACAAAAATGATGGAAAATTTGGCGTAAAAAAGATGCAAAATTGGGTGCAAAAAAGGATGCTTTAAAAATTGTACAATAGAGCCAGATTTAACGTCAGGCTACTCATCCCAATTGAGAAAAAGATGCACTAAAATCTGGTGCTAGATCTGGTGAAAATTGCCTATTTTGTTGTAGTGATAATAGTGACCTTGTGAGGACTCGCACCATCATGTTTTAATATCTGATTCGGACATGATGCCTCTTCAAATCCTGTCATCTGACAAATTTGAAATTGTTTCCTCACTTTATACGACTATCCAAAGTTTGGACTCATAGGGAAACATGATAAATATTTCAAATACATTACTCATTGATATTTCAGTCAAGACAAGCATCGTGGAAAACATACAGATTGAAGCCAATCACAATCCTGACGAAATTGCGAGCTCCAACTACCCTTTAAAAAACTTCTCCGATGTTTCCCCTTGGTCTTATGAGGAAATTCATGGCATAGACCCTTCTATTGTCAAGAATGAGATCAAGAAGTAGCAAGCATTCTTTTTATGGTATTTTTCTTACTCGTTCATCTGAAATACCTTGAGTCTCCTTCTTTGGGCTCGTTAAACTACTACAAAGAAGATATCAACGCTTTGTTTTATGGGATGTTTTCTTGCTCTAAAACTGAAAAATCCCCAAGTTTGTCATTATTGGGCTCATTAAACATATACAATGACGGTCTGAGCAACTCTTTTTCGCTCTTTTTCTAGCTCATTAAACTGAAAAAGATCAATAGAGCATTCTTTCTAGGCACTTTTTTCTCACTCATAAAGCTGAAAAAATCCCATGTTTTTTCTTTAGGCTAGTTAAAAACTTATAAAGATGACCTGATCATTCTTTTAGGTGCTTTTCTTGCTCATTAAACTGAAAAATCTCGAGTTTTTTTCATCGGGCTCGTTAAAAATCTATGGCAAAAACTAGAGCACTTACTTTTTGGGACCATTTCTTGCTCTTAAAATTGAAAAAATCCCCGAGTTTTCCCCCCTTCTTCAGCCTTGTCAAATGTACGAAGAAGGAATGAGCAATTCTTTTACCTCTTTTTCCTTGCTCAATAAACTGAAAAAGGTACCTTGAATTTTCTTCATTTAGCTCATTAAAATTTGATGAAGGTATTGAGTTTGTCATCGCATGACTCATTAAAAATTCATGACGAAAAAAAGTGTAGTCCATCTCCTTGTACTCGTAACAAAATGAGGTCAACATCTATTGAGAATATGTTTCTCTTTATATGGAATCAAGAGATTAACTAACGAAAATGTAACTAATCCAACTATACTATTAGCCTTTTGTCACACCCAGTTAACAACTATGATAAAGGGACCACCCTGGAGTCATTCTTTATGATCTTATTAAACTCTCTAAATATGAAAAGACCACCGAGTTTTCTTGTCTAGACTCATTAAATTAAACAGATGAGGTATAGAGTCACAATTTTTACGATCCTTTTCAGACTCTCAAAACATGAAAAGATTGATGAGTTTTCCTGTATGGACTCATTAAACTAATAAGATAAGGCATATAGTCACTCTTTTTGTGGTCCTTTTCAGACTCTTAAAAAATGAAAATATCAATGAGTTTACCCATATGGACTCACTAAACTAACAAGACAGGGAAAGTGGACAATACAACTTTATTCAGTATTAGAAAGCATGGTTTGGCAGTAGTCATTCGCTTGAACATGGTACTCCCTCAGATAAATCTTCCTTATGACGGTCTCTCAATATGAATCCTACCATCCTATGAGTTTAGCCTTAAATACGCCGATGTTCTTTCATCTCTGTATCCTAACACTCTTTGGTGTTCATGAGTCTAGTGCTTAATGGCTAAAACCATTGTCGTGCATTCTATTGTTTAAGGGTTAACCTTTTGTTTCCTCCATCAACCCATCAAGCGTATCCTTTCATCATGCCCTCTATTATTTTGACCCAATGCTCAAAGGTTAGTCAAAAAACAAATCATTCTTGTCCTGTTTCGTGTCGATTGATGTAGGACACATTATTACCTACCTTTCGACAGGTATCTTCCTATCGACTTCAACAGTCTATCTAGGAAGACAACCCAAAAACACATTCAATGCCTTTGTACTTGTAGACATTAGTGGCAGGTCACCTTGTGTTTGATTAGGGGTTCTCATTATTTGCTCCTGGTCAAGCGATTCCACGAGTGTTTGGCGACAAGAACATTTTTCAGACTCGCTAGATTGCACTGTACATCTTGGAGACCATCACCATTATTGGCGGCCTTCCTCGCGTATGTTAATGGTCTCCATTATTGACTCATAATTAGATGATTTTTTGCATGTTCGACATTAACGCATATATTCACATATATCGATCTATGTTGTTCAATGAAGCAGAAATCAAGACCTCTAGTAGAGGCTTGCATCACTCAACCTTGTTTACTCTCCCAAGTTGCGTGTATTGATTTTTGGAGATAGCTCATCAAAATGATCCTATTATGACACCGGATCCGCATTATGCTTATTGGCGGCCAACATCGTCATATCTCCTTTATGAGAAAATCACTCTGGCATAGCTACCGAGCATGGGAATGCCCGACTCAGGACATGATTTTAGTTTTTTTTATACATATGTGTTGTATCAAGTTTCCCATACCACCTGAAGCTCTGATTCTCTCTCTCTTTTTTTTGAAGAAGGAAAATTACAATTAAGTAAAGTATTTTGGCCATCGTCGCAGCCTCTGATCTCACACTTTAGGGGGCATCTGTTATACAACAAAATGACCTCCTCATCAGGTCAGAGGAGAAAGACATGATGGCTGAAGCAATAGCCAAAATCATAGGCCCTGTTTCCACACTAACATTGTCTATACACTGAAAAAATTCTTTATAAATCTTCTCTGTAAGCCTAAGGGAGCATTAGTGACCCTACTAGCTCTACTTGTTGGTTCAGGGACAACGTTAGTGGATCCTAAAGAGAATCTAGAGCTCAAAGGAGCGAATTCACTCATAAATATCTTTATATTCCCTCCTAAATCTACTCAGAAAAGTAAGGAAACATCTAAAGTTTGACGTATTTGTGGGATTTGTAATCCAAATGAAGGAGGAAAATGGGAAAGATCTCAAAAGCATGGCAACATCTTTGCTTTTACCTAAAGAAACTCATGGGGGAACTTGGCAACCCTAACTCGAATGCGGCATAAGCAGAGCTAGGGCTATTGTGATAGAGGTCAAATCATTTGAAAGGATAGATTACTTGATTGTAAAGCATAGTCTCAAATCTAAGCATAAGAAGTTGGTAATAAGGGGGAGAGAGAGAGGAGCTAGAGGGGTAAGGGAAGGCTGATGCAACAAATGGTTGTAATCGCTCTTCCGACATTAACATAGAACTGTAGTTGTACTATCTACTCTGTGTTGTTGGTACTATCATTCATTTACTTATTTGTCCAATACCTTTTAGCATGAGTAGCTTAGTTATGTGTAATTAAATGTGTTTTATATATTCATGTATTAATTATCGAGGTTATATGTTGTGATTATGATTGTCTCTTCTATGTGCAGAACTTGATCTGGAGCTGGCTCACAGGACTTCCACCTAGCCACATTGTTCTCTCCAGCAAACCTACACTGAGGCTTGAGGTGATGAATCTATCTTGCTTTGATACACTGTGCATTTTATCCTATAGTAGAAGGGGTAGAGAGGGGGAGGGGAGAGAGAGAAAGAGAGAGGGAGAGAGAGAAAGAGAGATTGAGAGAGAGACACAAAGAGAGAGAGAGGGAGGGAGGGAGTGAGGGATGAGGAGAAGGAGAGATAAAGGGTGAGGGGGAGAGTGAGAGATAGGGGGGGAGGGGGAGAGGAGGGAGAAGGAGGGGAGAGCGAGAGAGAGGGGGGATGGGGAGAGAGAGGGGGAGGGAGAGAGGGGGAGAGGAGGGTGGGGAAGAGAGTGGGGGGGGAGAGGAGGGGGGAGAGGGAGAGAGAGAGGGAGAGAGGGCGAGGAGGGGAGAGGGGGAGGGTGATAGAGAGAGAGGGAGGGAGAGGGAGGGAGAGAGAGGGGAGGTGAGTGAGTGAAGGGGGGCAAGTGAGACCGAGAGGGAGGGGAGGAGAGAGAGAGAGAGAGGGAGGGAGATGGAGGGAGAGAGAGGGGAGGAGAGAGAGAGAAGGTGGGGGAGAAGGTATGAGAGAGAGGGGGGGAGGAGAGGAGAGAGAGAGAGAGAGAGAGAGGGGGAGAGAGAGAGAGGGAGGGGGGGAAGAGGGGGAGGAGAGAGGGGGAGGGGGAGAGAGAGAGAGAGAGAGAGAGAGAGAGAGAGAGAGAGAGAGAGAGAGATGAAGAAGAGACAAGAGTTGAGAGGAGGGGGATGGGGGGGGAGAGGGGGAGGAGGGATGGAGGGAGAGGGAAGGGAGTGGGGAGGAAGAGATAGGAGGAGAGAGAAGAGGGAGAGAGGGAGAGAGAGAGAGAGAGAGAGAGAGAGAGAGAGAGAGAGAGAGAGTTGAGAGGAAGGGGGATGGGGGGAAGGCAGTGAGAGGGAGGGAAGGAGAGGGAGAGGGAGTGGGGAGGAAGAGATGGGAGGTGAGAGGAAGCGGGAGAGGGGGGGAAGGAAGAGAGAGAGAGGGAGAGAGAGAGAGAGAGGAGAGAGAGAGAGAGAGGAGGGAGAATAGGGAGAGAGAGAGAGGGAGGGGAAAAGCGAGAGAGAGGGGGAGAGGGGGGGAGGGATAGTGGGGAAGAGAGTGGGGGAGAGGGATAGAGAGAGGGAGAGAGATATCGGGGGAGGGGGAGTGTGAGGAGTGGGGGAAAGGGGGGAGAGAGAGGGGGAGGTGGAGTGGGAGTGGGGGAGGGAGGGAGATATTGAGGGATAGGCTGGGAGACTGAGAGATAGAAAGAGGGACGGGGAGAGAGGGAGAGAGAGAGAGGGGAGGTGAGAGAGAGATAGGGGGAGAGTGAGGTAAGTGGGGGGGATTTTGAGAGGGAGGATGTGGAGAGTGAGAGAGATAGATGGAGGGGGGAGAGTGAGAGAGAGAGAGGGGAGAGGGGAAAGAGAGAGAGAGAGGGAGAGGGAGAGGGAGGGTGTGGAGAGTGAGAGAGAGAGAGAAAGGGGGGAGATTGAGAAAGAGATAGAGGGGAGGGGGAAAAGACAAAGAGAGTGTGGGAGAGGGAGGGGAGAGGGGGAGGGGGAGAGAGAGGGAGGGAGGGGAAGGGGAGAGAGAGGGAGGGGGGGAGGGGTGGGGCAGAGAGGGGTGAGAGAGGCAGAGGGGGAGTGTGAATGGGAGTGGGGGAAGGAGGGTGAGAGGGAGGGGGAGGGGGGAAGACTAAGAGACAGAGGGAGGGGCAGAGAGGGAGAGATAGGGGAAGAGGGAGAGAGAGAGATGGAATTGTAGAGAGAGACATGGGGGAGTGAGAGAAGGGGGGGAGAGAGAGGGAGAGGGGAGGAGAGTGAGAGAGAAGGGGGGGGGGTAGAGAGAGAGAGAGAGTGGGGGGGGGGGGAATGGGAGAGAGAGGGAGGGGGAAGGGTGAGAATGGAAGGGCAAGGGGGGGGGGAGGTAGAAGGGAGGGGTAGGGGCGAGGGGCTGGTAGGGGGTTAGGGGCCGAGGGGGGAGAGAGTGTGGGAGGGGGTGGGAAGGAGGGGGAGAGAGTGTGGGAGGGTGTGGGAGAAGGAGCAAGGGAGAGAGTGGGGGAGGAAGGGAGAAGGAGTGGTAAAGAAGAAAGTGGGGTAGGGAGGGAGAGAGACAAGGGGGGGAGAGTGGAGAGAGAGAGAGAGAGAGAGAGAGAGAGAGCGTGGGAGACAAAGATAGGGAGGGAGAGAGGGAGAGACAAAGTGTGTGAGGGGGAGCGACAAAATGGGGGAGGTTGGGGAGGGAGAAAGAGAGAGAGAGAGAGAGAGGTGATGAAGAAAAGTGTAACCAGGTTCGATATTTGTCAATGTAATTTCGATATTTTTATTTGTCAAGAAAAAAGAATTATTATTTTTATAAATAGTATGAATCAGTTTCTTTCTCGTTCCATAGGTCTAGAAAGTCAAAGAGTCAAAATCATATTGAAGAGCTCTACTTTAGCATATATGTAATAAAAATGGTTCAAACTAGTGTCCAGTAGCCCTCTAGGACAAGCATCATCGTTCAAAGAAGAAGTCTGCAAGCAAAGCAATGAAAAGAACATCATGTCGGTTTGCATAAAAACAAATTAGATAATTAAAAGATGACATGCCGGTTCACTTGGATAAGTCAGCTTAAATGGATTCGTAACTGCTATATATACCCAATAGAGGTATTCGCAAAAACACGAGAAAAATCTTGGATGCCTCTGAAGTTTTCAGATGTATTCAGGACTTCGGATGGCATAGTAAGACAAAAAATCTTGGATAGCTAAGTGAAGACAGTATCTCGAACTTGTGTGAGATATATCACAAGATCTCGGAAATGATGATAGATCCTCCTCCTTGAAGGCACAATCTTAGTGAAGGAGAAGATTTCGTTGAAGTAAACCATAATTGCATAAACAGTCTCAGCATAAACCTAATATGAAGATAATCTTTCTCAAGAGTGAGTAATATGATCTCAATGAAGACAGAGTCATACGACTATAATCTCAGTTAAGGGTGCAACCATGAGACAATTATGATCTTAGTGAAGTTAAGGTGAGACATCAGTCATATATGTGGAAACCTTGTTGAAGATTTCAATGAAGGAGTAGTCCTGAATTATCTATGATGATGATCTCAGTAGTAACAAAGGAATAGGATTGGTGTCTTGGTCTTGGAGTGGCATAGAGGGTCAGGTATAAGGGTCTTGTTGTTCGTCAATTAGAATCTCTATAAGAAGAATTATGTGTGAGAGGTTTTGGCCTTGCTAGAATGCCAATTTCTTGTGTCGTGTCTCTTTGTTTTGGTAGAATATTGATGAAGTAAACACACACACTCATAATATGAAGAAGATAAATATAATATAAATAGTAAAATCATTTCACAAATTGTTATCAATTATAGAAGAATTTATCTAATGCTAATTTTCCTAGATTCTTAAGAAAGGGTTACTTTATCATGAGCATATGTTTTTATAAAACCTTGTAACCAATCCACATCAATCATGTTCCGTCCTTCTTAGGCAAAATTATAAGGGTGAACCACATGGTGAGTTACTTGGTCGAGAAACACCATGTTCCAACAGTTGTTGCAACTGCTTCTTCACCCTGTTTGTCTCTATAAAATTCCACTTGTACGACCCAATGTTTGGCATTGGATAGTCTGAAAATAACTGGATTTTGTGCTCCAATTTGTTGAATTTTCTTGATTCCTATACTAATTATTACTTTCCAATGATTCATTAACCAAATCATCTTACATCACATTATTCATTAAGCAATTATACATAGGAAATCTCAACAATAAAATAATAATGAGAGTAGTATCATGAAGAGACAACCAACTAAATGAGACACAATTTTTTACCTTGGGAAAACCATAACAAGGGAAAAAACTAGCAACCTTTTCTTAGAAAGAAATTTCAATTCAACAAGAGATACTAATATGATCTTTCAATTCAAAATAAATTAGAACTAACTAGTAATCAAACCCAGGTCAAACCCATGCCATGAAGGAAAATCCTCTTGCCACTAGTACTCCCTCTATCACATGAAGCCTTTCACTCCCGTCAAAGACAAGTCATATGGTAAAGAGGTCTACTAGGAGATTTGATATCCATATATCCAAAAATATTGTATTTGAGGTCTGTAAAAAACCTTCTTTAGTTTGTAAACATGAGATTCCCTCTCACGTACCTCAAATCCCTGATGTAGCTCTATGTGCACTTCTTCTTACTCAAATACTCCATTGAGGAAAGGGTTCTCCACATCCACTTGATGTAATTTTGCAAACATAAGTGTACCTGGATACTAGAGTCTCCACATAGTCCTCTCCCTCTTTCTCAGAGAATCCTCATGAATATTTCTTTATACTTCTCTTTTCTTCAATCTACCACATACTTCATCTTGAGATTCACTTGGAAGTCACCAATGACTTGTCTTCGACAAAATTTCCTCCAAAATAGCATTCTTCAAATTTGTTGGCATACTCATTGCCTCTGAGCTAGGAGATCTTGTGGTCATCATGTATGATTAGTACAATTTCTCTCTTGAACACAAGTTATTGATCCTGGAAGAACCCTCTTGCCAGAAAATTTTCCTCGTTCTTCCAATGCTTCCATTTACTGCTAGAGCCTTGTCAACCTTCATGATAAATCTTCAATCCTCACTAGGAGTCCATGGAAGAAATATTATAACCCAATAAGAGAAATGAAGATAAGAGGGTAACTAATAGTAAAACAATAATAATCAAGGAATATATATACAAAGTACTTATATTTTTTGAGAATTGTCAACTCCCTCTTGATACTTTCCTCCTTGCAGGAATCATTGGAATCCATCTACGAAGTCATCATCCTCATCCTCATAATCAACATGTTTCTTTTCTTCCCTTCCTTGCATGAGCTAGGGTTTATTTTTTCATCAAAAAAAAATGATATAATAGGTCTAGCTCTATGATTTTATCCACAAATCGTAGGTTTTTCTGATCCTAGCCTTCAATCCTGTTGATCACAAAAAATGACTGAAATCAACAACCGGGAGATCAGCCAGTCATGGTCACAATGAAGCCCTTATCCATTTGAGATGGTGATTCTGACTGGTTCAAATGGGTCAAATTACCCTCTCCCTCCCTATTGAATTGTGGTGTTTCTAATAACTTATCAACAAGAAAATTCAATAAAACTTATTGTCTTGCAGCATGCTTGCAATGAAGCAGCTCTTAAGCTGACATAAGGGCTCAACCAAACCACTAATGCAGTTTCTCCTATGTAGGAAACTTCTAAAAGATGAGAACTAAATCTAAATTGAAATCTAAATCCAAATACAATCTAATCTATTATGAAAACAATAAAAAGGATAGATTAAATCTAACTCGATTAAATGAAGGATTAGTCCTCCTCTCAATTAAGAGAAAAATATTGAATTTTGGACCAACTTGAATTTAGAACAAAAATCAAGATAATAAGCCAAGGAAATAGTTCCAGTACTTGTTATTAATCTCAAAAAATATATACATTCAACTACTGATAAATAGTTATCCTGTTGCACATACCTCTAAATTCAAATAAAATGAATTCAAAATAAGTGGTATAATTGCATTAAAGAAATAGTTCTCATAATATAATCATGATTAAACTGAAGATAAACTTGTCATCAATCTACTAAATAGTTATTAGTGATGACATGCATATCTATTCAAGTTCATTGCCTATATTTAATATGAATAAGAGGCATCATTAAAATATAGGTTTTCAATGTTTAGATAAGCATACAATTAACTGAAATTTATAATAACATAAAAAACAATAATCAAATAGCTATGTCGATCGATGATTCGATCAACATTAGACTGAAATGAAGACCTTCAATCAAACTTTAACTTTGACATTAATTCACAAAAGTTGGAGACCCAATCATGGCTTTTGAGTACATGACTTGTAAAAAAATTCCATGATATCATGAAATTTTGGAGCTGGAATACAACTCTTAAGATCTAGTCCAAATATATCCAATTTTATACAAAATCCATTCCTCTACAATAGTGAAAAAAAACTCTCTTTTTGCAAAGAATTGGAAGCCTTTTCTCCTTGTGCCATTTTTTATTTATAATTACAAAAAGAAATGCCTAAAAAGAAGATTTGTTGAAAGAGTGATTGACATCTTTGATTTTAGTTGGAAAGAATCATTTTCTCTTCTTTACTAGTGAAATCCCTTTGCTCCAATATTTCTATGCCGCATCATTTCCACCAAGCTCTACAAAGAAACAATAAAAAAAACAATTAAAATGGAGAAAAACTAAGATTTCCAAAATTGTCAAAAAAAAACTAACTGATCCAAATTTAATTTAATAAAACCAAATATAAGATTTCCCCTGCTTTCTTTTGAAGAGAAGATTTGAAAAAATCATCTTCTAAAATTAATTTGGAACAGCAAGCCACTTTGGACCAATGAAAATTCTCCAAAACAAACTCATAAATTGATTCTTGGTTGGAAATTCATACTTGTAGATTATGTTATTTTTTGGAGTTGTTAATGAACAAATTTGGTCATACAACCACTCCCATATCCTTCTTGATGATATAATATTTCCAACAATCCCTCATGTGCTCATTTTCATTGTGTAAAATTCAAGATATCAGCCTCCAAAATCTAGATTCCAATATTAGCAAAGCATTGGAAAATACATAGTCCTAAGATGTTTTTTTATTAATGTTATGTTTAAATAAATTTAAAAATATTTAGAATAAATTAAAATAAAAAACAAATATAATAAAAATTAGATATAAAAATTCCAAAGAGGAGGAGTTTAATGCTTTTATGGTTTGAAAGTAAAAGTAAATGAGGGGATGCATGTACATGTGAAGGAATAAAGGAGGGAGTGGGTGGAGGCCAGTGAGTGGAGTATGAGCACTCCACCACTATTGATCTACCCATTAATAAATATAAGCTCTTCTTTTAATTAAAATTTGTGTTGAATGCTCTTTATGCTCCTTCCATGTCATCCCAAAGTCTAGTGAACCCCGGTGGTTTTGAAAAAAATTGAAATTGAATACCTCTAAGGAGTCAGGGAACTTGGGGAGAATACTCCATGTCATTGTTAAATAGTTAAAATTATATTTATAAATAATTAGTTTAGTTAACTTAACCAATTAAAGTTAATTAAATTTAATAAAAAATATTACATATTGATATAAATTTTATATACAATTTATAAAAGTATAATAAAATACAAATTTTACACCGAGGTAATGAAATTCAACCAAACTTTGACTAAGGATCATTTCAAAATTGCAAGTCATAATGAGATGAAATTTTAACCATTGGAATATTGCAAAAAAACACATGCAATGGAGCAATCAAAATGAAAATATAAGAAAAGCTAAAATATCAAAAAATTAACAAAATTAAATCATTAAATAATTCGGTTCACCAAGATTTACATGGAGGGTCCCCATAAAAGGTTTGAAAATTATAGGGGCGTTGTGGCCAAAAAAAAAACTAGGACTTCTAAATACAAACTTTGTCATGTGCTAATTGGAATTTGTTTCTTTATAGGTGAATAACCTTTTCTCGTTTGATTCAGTTTGTAGCATCAAGCAATGATGCCACAATCATACAAGACATTTCCACAATACTACAAGCTATACAACACTCTTCTGAACAAATATGGAAGTATCTCTACACATGTTCGTACAATAATTTCAATTCAACATATCACACTTCACAAGTGTATGGAACATACTTGATTCATCCTACTTAACAAGCTGTATCTTGCCTTTATGCCTTATCGAACTTCCATATTCAAAATTTTGGTGATGTTATTTTTTTTTTCTCGGTAAATCTAGTCTATACTTTTATATTATGTACAAGAAAACATTACATTCAACGAGTCAGGTTGCCCAAGGCCGACTGTGGCGTATTGGGTTGGCATTTCACATCTCAGTGTTAGCCCTCGCAGGGGCGGCATTTCCATCATAGCATATCACAACATTGTTTTTCAGTCCATACAAAAACAACCCACGCAGGGGCTTCTGAGCAAAATTCATCCCTCGCAGGGGCGTCAGTAGACTTATCACAGCACCCTTTCGAGGCCTACTGACCAGACCAACGCAAACATGGACATAAACATGAACTAGAGAGACACAGACAGAGACATATAACCTACCCCAAACCCAGACAGAAACGAAAGACCTATACCAGACCTGAACAAGAGAGGCGGAAGACAAAATGGGCCACTGAAAGCTATTCCTCTGGCTTTTCCTCAATAATTCTGCACCATCCGTGGCCTTCTGGGTAGCCTTCCCACATTTCCATGGGGTTCTGCTTGGAGGTCGACGCCTCCTGCTCCTGAGGTCAGATAGGAGTCTGCTCTGGTTCCTTCGTTGGCGCTTCCTCTGTAGTTTCTAGTTGCTCGTCTGGGCGTTCCTCCTTGCTGCCTGAACCGTCCTCGCCTGCCTGAGGTTCCTCTATGAAAAGAACCGATATATGCACGTTGATGCGGGAATTGTCCCTCGTGCCACCAAGAGTGAAGATAGCAGAACCAAACGCTGGAAGAGGGTGTTTTCCATCATTGGAATTACTAGCATCCATGAATTGACTTTCCTGTATAGGAGTGGCCCCTGCCCTTCTATGGCAATAACAACAGCAGCAGTGGTGGTGGGAATCCGCAGCAGGGTGGCGTGAAGAACCTCCACGCACAGGACCCCTTCTGCTGAGCATCCTTTCCCTTGGTCTAGCCATGATTGCAGAGAGGCTGGTGGCTCGTGACAGAGCAGCATTTGAGTGCTTGTCCGCCTTGAGTTGCCCCCCAACGGAATTAAGTCTTCTCCCAACTGTTCCGAAACAAAGCTCAACAGAGCAGAAACAGCAGCCCACAGAATATAGAAGCTTGTGATTTCCCTTGCCGTCTTGAATTCCGGCAAAGCCAACAAGATCTGAAGCCTGAAAGAGACGATAACCAACAGCATCCTAAACTGCGTGCTCCTCGCTTTGAGCATGGATCCGCAGAATTCCTTCATCCTTCTTAATCCTCTTGACATTCTCTCGAAACTCGTTCTTCTTAACTGCTCTCTGCAAATTCCCCATTTTGCCTTACATCGCATTGAGTGCTCAGTAGGTGCGTCTCCTCTATTAACTCCTCGGCGGTGGTGGTAATTAAATTCCCTGTTTGATCACGCGGGGGCACATGTCTGGCATGTGGCTCCTCGCTGCCATTCATGCTGACACCCGCATCCGGGGAAAATTTTGGTGATGTTATTACCAGAAATACCAATATTAATTATATGGTAAAAAAATGGGTATAGTGACCTTACAAATAAAATTTAAAGTATACATCAAATGACTTTTAAATCTTGTCCAAGATTTCACAACAATAATGTTAAGGTCGACATCGTATTTATCCTATATAAGCTCAAAATAACCTTCAAGGTGACCTCGAAAAGTGGACTTAGGACTACCCAAACCATGACAAAATTTAGGTTAATATTTTCTCAGACAAAGGTTGATTCTCTTTAGAAGTTCAATCTTTATATAGTCTCTAAATTATGACCAGGGCTTGATGCCTCTTGATGCAACCGCTAGAGGGCTACTGAGGCCCGAACACAGGTTCAAATTTGACTTAGATAAGGTCAAGTTTGTGTCTGAAATAATAATCTTGTTCCTTTTTCTCCATACAATGATTCATACACAGTTCATCAAAAACCATCCATGACTTGACTAGGGTTACACCTTTAAAGGATTCTCTTTAGCTTGGCTTTGATACTATGTTGAATTTTCATGATTTCCTAGAATGACAATCACTTTCTAATGATTCATTAACCAACTCATCTTATATCACATTCATCATTAATCAATTATACATAGGGAATCTCAACAGTAAAACAATAATTACAGCAGTATCATGAAGAGTTAGCTAAACATAAGAGACAATTTTTTACCATGAGAAAACCCTAACTAGGGACAAAAACCCAACAAACTTTTCTTAGAGAAATTATTCAATTCAACAAGAGATACAATTTCATATTTCTAGTCAAAATAAATTCAAATTGACTAGTAATCAAACTGAGGTCAAACCTGGTCAAACTACCCTTAAAACAACCAAACTACTTCCAAGAAGATTTCAATCAACTCTAGTTCACTACACCGAATTTCAGCCTTCTATTCCTCCATAGAAATTCAATTTCCTTCCGAAAAAGTATGCACAAAATAATTCAGCCTCTTCCACATGTGCGAGGTTAAAAAAGAGAGAATAAGAGCTTGGTCAAATGCTAGACCATCTTGGTCAACTTCAACCTTCTTTTCTTGTGTCTCCTTTACATAGATGGATATAAGATGTAATGTGTGTGTGATATGAATCGTGTTCATGTTGGAGGAATTTGAGTTCTTTTTATAGCGAATTGATGAGCTCCAATAGTTGTTTCTTTTGGGGTTGGACGAATTGAACAATATGGATATTGCTTCTACTTTTGGAGGTGAAAATTTGAAATTTAATTTCTTTCTTTTGGGCCAACTTGAATACTTATTAAAGCTACAATAAAATCAACAAACTTCCCTCTTGGATGATAACCCTTTAGTCTCTTAAAACAGACCCTTGTATTATTATATCAATTCTTCCATTTCTTGGTTTTGTTCCTTAGAACACCCCTTGAAAGATCAATTTTCTCTCACTGAATCTTCTACATATTGGTTTCTTCTAAAAAATAGTAAAACATACTTCTTTCTAGAATTGATCAGTTTCTTGGCTTGGTTGGCACTTACCAACAAAAATTTGGAGTTCCCATTATATGTGTTTATGGTGAAGGAATTTCCATCCTTGATGAGATGATACTAATTGGCTTCCTACATGAATATTTCACCACACATGTACATATCGGGACTTCCAACTACCACTCCACATACAACAAGTGGAATTACATCTAATTCTACTTCAACAAGAAAATCAACAGTAATAGAAACCTTTTATTTTCCACTATTTTTTTACCTTTATCCTTGCCTCCATGTTGACACATATTAATCGTTATGGGCTAGGATGGTCATGAGTCTCTAGTCCTAGTTTCAAGACCAGATTTATTGCTATGAAATTTTCTTATAATCTCGAGTTGAATAGAACATCAATTTTATCCTTCTTTGTTCATGTCTTTATATGGAAGAGAATGATCATTTCTTTCTCTTCCTCATCGACATATGAGATTCTTTCCAACTAACTACTTGAATCCATGGCCATGAGATTATTCTTCTTAGCATATTTATTTTTGTTATTTGGGTTTATCTCTAGATGCAATTTCCAACACTTCTCCTCTATATGACCATAGATGTTATAGTAGTTATAGTTGTTGCTAGGATACTTGCACTAGTGCCTTATCACTGTTATATTTTTTCTTTCCCCTTCTAGGAAGCACTATGGTGCTCTTTCTACATTAATCTAGTTGATTTCCCTTATTTTATCTTAGTATTGTGCCTGAACATAATCCTCATTCTTCGCTATTGGTTTAAACGACATTTGTTTCTTCTAGTGATGGTTCTCTATACCCCCCATATAGTTGGGAAACATTTATGGGTTCTTTGTAGAGATACTCAAAATTATCTCCATCTTCCTAAATTCCATGGTTTACTCCTATACACTCAGCCCTTATATCTACCTAAAGTAATTCTTCTAGATCCACTAGTCTCGTACATACCCAATATGATAAAAATACTTTATGAGAGTATTGAAATCTTTCCACTTAATCGCTAGAGGGCATCCCTCTAGTCTTAAGGTTTTCATATGGATTTCCCAACATGTTAAGGAATGTTCCTATAAGATCATATGATAAAATCAAATTTAGGTCCTTGACCTATGTGGTGAACTGCAAAATAAACCTCTAACAGTTATAATTAGTGATTTAACTTCAAACCATTAATCTCACCTTGATATGAGTTGACGTAGACCTTTTCTTGCCTGTTGAACAAGAATTGTGAATGGTTCGTTTCACTTGAATCGGGTTGTTCCTTTTCATGTTATTTCTTATATTTCCTCTTTGGTTCATCCATGTCCCCTAATTTCCCCTATGAACTGACCTCTAAATTGTAGCCTTCATCTTCTCCTATTCTTAAAGTTTTCACTAGATTTTCCATAAGGAGCTTCATGTTATGAATGATATCTATGATCTATTCTTATAGCCTTGAGAACCTCTCCTCTATGACATCTTTAGATTTATTAATAGATTCAATTACCATGGTTGGGTTTTTTCTGCTTAAACCAATTTGGATCCGTTGCAACTTCCCACAAAATACCCAAACTCACCTTCTCTTATACCAATATGATTCATAAATTATCAAGGATATTACAATGGAATGTTCATCAAAAAATATCTAATAAAACTATACTTTAAATATGAAATATATACTATGAGGGTTATTTCCCCTAGAATTATAGATTTATTAAGTTACTGTGTCATGCGTGTAGTATATAAAATGTGGAAAATAAAGAAATTACACAAATAAAATATTTCTCCCTCCCTCTCTCTCTTTCCCTCTCGCCTTCTCCCTCTCTGCCTACCCCCCCCTCTCTTCCTCTCCCTCTCTACCTCCCACTCTCCTGCCCTCCCCCCCATCCCACTCCTGCTCCCCGTATTCCTTCGCCCCTCTCCTACTGTCTCTCCCTCTCTCTCTATCTCCCACTCCACTTTTTGTCCCCTCTCCCTCTCCCTCTCCCCCTCTCTTTCCCACCCTCTCTCCCCCCCTCTCACTCTCTCCCTCTTCAATTGTCTCCCCCTATCACCCTCCCCCTCTCCCTCTCACACTATCTCCCTCTCTCACCCTCTCCCCATCTCCATCTCCCTCCTCCTCTCCCATAGCCTCTCTCTCTCTCCGTCTCCCCCTATCCCTCTCTCTCCCCCTACCCTTCCCCTCTCCTGCTCCTTCTCCACCTCGCCCTCTCTTCCTATCCCTCTCCCCCTTCCCATCCCCCTCTATTGCTCTCTCCCACACCTCCTCTCACTCCCTCTCTCCATCTACCCCTCTCCCACCCCCCCTCTCTCTCTCATTCCCCTTCTCTTCCCATCACCCTCTCCCTTGCTCTCTCCCCATCTCTCTCTATCCCCCCTTCTCTCTCTTTCCATCTCTCTATCCCTCCCCCTTCCTGCCACTCCCCGTCCCCTTTCCCCTCTCTCTCCCCATCTCTCCCTCTCAATCGCCTTGCCCCTCTCTCTCCCTATCACTCTTTCGCCCCCCCATGTATCTCTCTCTCCCCCTCTCCCTTCCACGTATCCCCCCATCTCTCTCTCTCTCTCTCTCTCTCTCTCTCTCTCTCTCTCTCTCCCGCTCTCTCTATCTCTTTCTCTCCCTCTCTCCTTCCCCCTTTGTCACTCTGTCGTCCATCCGGCCCCTCTCGCCCTCCCGCTCCCTCCCTCCTCGTCTCCCTCCCCATATCCTCGTCTCCCTCTGCATATCTTCTTCTCTCCCCCCTGTCTCTCCACCTACCCCTCTTTTCCCACCCAATTCTCTCTCTGCCTCTCCCCCGCCCCCTCTCTCTCCCCCTCCCCCTGTCTCTCCCTCTATCTATCCATGTCCCCCCTCTCTTTCTCCCTCCCCCCACTCTCTCTTTCCCTTTCTCCCCCTCCCCCTCCACCTCTAGCTCTCCCGCCATCTCCCCTTCCCCGTCTGCTACCCTGTATTGTCCCTCGCCTTGTACTCCCACCCTCTCACTCCCTCCCTCCCTCTGTTTTCTAAGCCTCTTTTCACATTTATATAAAAAAAAACACATCTATTTCACATTTCTTATAAAAATAAAGCAATTATACTCATAAATAGATTATTTTATATTATCGAATTTCCAAAAGATAAATAAGTACATATAATAAATAATACATTATAAACAATGAATTATAAATAAAAAAATTCAATTCACAAAAATATTCCTTTCATTATTATATAATTTCAAATCAATAAATATTTATACAAACACAAATATAACTAAACAATTCAAATATAATAATTAACTAAAAAAATTATTCACTAATAACTATATAAATATAAATAATATAAGATAGAATATAGAACAATAACTTTAATTATATGATATTAATTTAATTTGATATATAAAATAATTTAATATAAGTATTTATTGAATAAATTAAATATTTAAAATAAGAAAATCAAATATTTAAAAAAGAGAAAATAAAAAATGAAATGTATAAAATGGAAGAAAATAATTTATATAAAAATTTAAAATACCTAATGATATGAGAGTTCAAAAATTAAAACTTTAAAGTATAATGATATAAAAATGATTAGAATATATTAATTATAAAATTCATATATAAGATTAAAAACACGTGCGTAAAAAAGGCTATTGGAAAGAGATAATGGCATGCAGACATCAGTGAAAAGAAAGAAATGCAGACATCCCGTGAATGATTGAGCCGCCATGTTCAAGTTGTAGCGGTAACAAAAAGCACAAGCACGATGATGGCTTGACTGCGTGCACCTGGACAGAGAAAGCCTATCATGCTTTAAACATTAGATCGATGGTTACGGTTTACACATTAGAACGATGGCATTGTTATTTCGAGCCATAGAAAAAGCGAACTAAATCTTCTCCTCAGATTATATGAAATTGGTCTTGTCCTGCAGTTACTTGATATTAGACAAATGACATAGAACAATGATTAGAGTTATATAAAGCAATGACTAAAGTTATATAAAGGTACTTTACTGAATATAGCAAAGAAGATGAAGGTGGTACTTTGCTGGATATAGGAATCACAGATTGATAGGGTGGGTTATGGGTTTTGATGAGGAAGACAAGAAAATTGAAATTTCTACTTTAATCTATGCAACCAAAACCAAATAATAAATCATGAATATGAATATAAATATAAAATAAATACAAGAAACACATCTGTCTCACTGCAACAAATATCACTATTATGGCTCTCTAGTTCCCTCCTCTCCGCTCTAAATACCTCTATTGATGACATCGAACAACAACGTCTTTTCTTTCATTCCTCTCATCCATGCATCCCTTCTCTCATTTCTCTCATCCATGCATCCCTTCTCGCTGATTGCTGAGCTACAAGGAACGACATGCATTGAGTCATTGTCAATAGGCATAGACACCGGAACAACAGACATAGACATCGGCCACAGGAAGCACGGCCACAGGAAGCACTTCCACTTCAAATACAATGAAATTCCTTACCATTGCAAATGATGAAACAACTCAGCTTTTCATTCAAATTTCATTGATATGTCATCAAGAATTAATGAAAGAAGAATAATTACAGGGTGTAAACACACACTCAGACAATATAGACAGAAACAAAGGAACCACAAGAACACTTCCAAAATACAAATATAAATACAAAAAAAAAATTCGCTGCAAAAAGGAGCGCACCACAACGTCTATAACAAAAAAGCATGAGATGTTTTTTTTTTAAATTCTCCGGCGGAGTAGTTGGATTTTCTTGAAATTCTCGGGCAGAGTTGTTGGGTTTTGTTAACAAAAAAAGACTGCCTGAGAATATTTTCTTGAAATTCTCGTGAAAATTTGTAATGCTCAGGCTTGAATTTGAATTTGAATTTAATGTACAATCTTTGATACTCGGTAAATAGTATTTTATGCTGGAATTTTTTTGGTCCTCAGCTGCTTTTGGCCGTCAGTAATTCAATTTAATATATTGACCGTCTTTCATTGAGCTTTATGCTGGAATTTTTTTGGTCCTCAGCTGCTTTTGGCCGTCAGTAATTCAATTTAATATATTGACCGTCTTTCATTGAGCTTCAACACCAATAGAATTGAATTACTCTTTAAGTTTTTTTTTTTAATTAAAAATTCCAAGTTTTTCTATTCGAAGTTAAATTTTACCTGCCTTGCTCGGTAACAACGTATACTTTATTTAACATAGTGTAGCCTAGGGTACGCTCTTTCTGATCCTGTGCTTTCTACTACTAACTATTAATGTTTCAATGTTATCCAGTGAGTCAAGAGGGTATGAGCTAACTAGCCTATTATTAAGCCGCTATTATTTTTTATTTATTATCGATTATCAAGACTAAGCATGTAGCCCATCATTTAATGCCGAATGGTAAGCTCGTTAACTCTGACCTCTACCATTCCCTCTCTCTTGCCAATGAAATGGGCGTTGATGTGGAGATTGGAGTCGGCAATGAGACAGAAATCGTGGTCTTTCTTCCCATGGAAATAAAACATGATGCCGTCCCCTCCAATGAAGCGAGGATCCTGGCACAAGTCTACTATGCTACTATGCTTTTAGGTTCATTCTTAATTAACAATGAAAAAGTACTAAGACTTTTTAGAATAAACACTTTTCACTAGATTTATTGAAATAAGTGGCTTTAGTTAGAATGCGTTCCTTGTTATTCTTGGGATCAGGAGGGATGCCTAGTTACTTCTAAAAACATCTGAACCTATGATTCATAGAGAACATGCGCTCTTGCATTAGTCCAAGGCCAGGAAGGTGGCCTCCTGGGCTTCATTTATGACAACTAAGACTTTTCCAAGAAAAAATAATAGTTGCAATAAAAATATCCACTATATACCTGTATTTATTATTATAGCAGCCGCATCAGTGCAACATCTCTGCCTATAGCAGCCGCATCAGTGCAACATCTCTGCCTATTTGTAAGTCTATGCCTCTCATCAGCAAGCTCCGACTTTGCCTCTATTATTTCATTTGGACCGTTGGGGGATGAGCTCACGGTACCTGGATGCCAAGCTCTCCACTCACCTCTGAGCTCATGAGCATCCATGCTTCCAGCAATAGGCTATGTTACATCAAACCCTCGTCCTTTGATGGGGTATATTATCATGCTAATTAAGAAATTAGGTTAAGAAATTTTCCAAAGGCCGCCTTAGGCTGTTAATACTAGGTGGAGGTCATCACAGGGGCAATGAAATTATGAAGAATTAGCATTGAAAAGTATAGTAATTTTGTAATTATATTTAAATTTCATTAATAATAGGCACATAAAAACATAATACGTATAATATTTCAAGATTTTTAATTATAGATATTCATCCCCACTTTATCGTGGATATTATTAATTTGTAAATAGACTTTGCTACAATACCATGGGCTAATACCACATGTCCACAAACCATCTCTCATTTCACCATCATATATATATATATATATATATATATATATATATATATATATATTAAACATACCTAGATCCATTTTAACTCGATGTATGAAGTTCGGAAATGGATCAAATCTTTAGAGGTGCAAACCTTTTCTCAAGGCACTACACTAAAAAAAGAGGTTTGCACATTTTCTCAAACCACTCCACTCAAAAAAGAGGTTTGCACCTAGAGAGATTTGATCCCTCTAGACGCTTGATAAATCAAGATGGATATAGGTTAGTTATAAGAGAGATATTTAATTCTTTTACTACTAAATATGGAGTTGAGAGATGAGATATAAAAATAATATTATTGATATTGTATGATGTGTAATTCATTTTATGTTGAGTTGACATGTAATATTTTAAAAATACATATATTAATAACAAACAAAAAAATAGTGTTAATCATAAATAAACCATTTTAATGTCCATATTAAATAGCATAATTTCATATCAACTATATATGGAGAAAAATAAAGTAATTTACACTAAAAAGGATTTGATATATAATATTTAAAAAATATTAATAACAAAAAAAAATTAATACCGTTTATAAGTCAAATATTTCAATATGCAAGTTGACTAAAATATTTTAGTGTATATCCTATGGAAACATGTTTTTTTACTTTTAAATATTAAGATGCATATATCAGCATTTTAATAAGGATAATGTGAATCATAAATAAAACATTTCAATCTGAACTATGTATATGTTGTATTAAATTAGTGAATTAAAAAAAATTCTTATAATTAAAATATGTTATTAGTGTTTTGCTCAAAACCATCATATAATCATCTTAACCACAAATTTATCAAGATTAAAGAGAAATCAAATCTCTTTAGGTGCAAACCATTCCTCAAGTTTTGAGTGAAAAAGATATTTACATCTCAAGAAATTTGATCCCTCCAATTAAAAATAGAGCGAAATATTTCAAACTATTTTATGAGGTCAAATATAAAAGATTTAAAAAAAAAAAAAAAATTGAATATAAATGAGTAAGA
This sequence comes from Pinus tabuliformis, assembly GCA_031772625.1. Lineage (NCBI taxonomy): Eukaryota > Viridiplantae > Streptophyta > Pinopsida > Pinales > Pinaceae > Pinus > Pinus tabuliformis. Next base: position 313,020,652 of record CM062815.1, on the reverse strand, counting down.
ATAAAGCTTTATGGATGATTAACATTTTAGTATTAGTTTGTATTCTTTACATAAAACCATTCATTACTAAAAAAACAACATGAAAAAATCAATTTGTGTATTTCTCAAATAAATAGAAATGTGTGTGTGGTAATTAAAAAAAAAAAAAAAAAACATTTTTTCACACTCTTAAAGACCATGGTCCTTAAAATAAAACCGGGCTTCATGAACATAAGAAGAGAATTTTCTCTAAGTTGATTCAAGGATTTCCCAAGTGCTTGCTTGCAACTCTATTTTTTCTTTGAAAAGCATATATGCTTATTTTTTTCTTGTTGTCCCTAAACATGAACAAAAAAAAGATGATTGAATGTTGATTACATATTCATGATGTTAATAAAAAATGGTTATAGGGTGAACTTCCTCGAGAGGAAGTCTCCTTTCATCCATTCAATGATTAGAACTAAATGTCCAAAATTTTGAATTAGGTAACTCCTTCCTAATCCATCACAATAACTAGGTGAAGAGTTGTAAGTTCATAGAAATTGTTTAATGTATGACAAAATTCTATATTTGAAGGAGGTCCCTCATCCCACTTCTAGCAAGATTATCCTATAGGGCTCTACCAAAGAAAGCCGAGGGGATTTCTTTATTTATGAGTTCTTATGTTCCTTGTTGTGAGGAGATAAATTGAAATTCAGGGGAAAGCACACATTATGTTAAGGATTTGAGTGATACATTTAAGAGGAAGGTTGTCCACACCCTCAAAAAGTTGAATATTTTTGGCTAGCTAGATTCTCCAAGCCTAAATGAGAGGGAGGGCCTTGTACTTCCTTGTTTCATTATTTTGACATGATTGTCTGAAAGCTTATTCAATGGTGTACACTTTCTAAATAATATGAAGACTTGTTAATTATTCTCTCTCTTTCCAAACTTGTTTCAAATATGAACAAGAAATGATGAAATGAAAATTGGATTTTATATCAAGTTTTCAGAGACAACATCTACTAGGTACTTCAAATCTTTATTTCTATAAAATTCCATAAGTTAAGGCCCTATTATTAAGAATGAGGTTCATAAATATTTTAGATTTAACATAACATCTCAACTTAAAAATTAACTTCCACCACTAAATGGATGGGTTCTCATTTCCTTCTAATGCAAGAGCCTTAAAAACAAACTTTGGTTCATAACACCCAAAGGGATTAAAAGAGATAAATAAGGTTGTCTTCCTCTTCACTAAGTTTCATAAAGCACTTTTTAAGGTATTAATATATGCCTCCCAACTATATCCATATTCCTCCTTAAGACCTAAATCCTCCAAGTGAGTCATTATTGGTGTTGACTGGTTACAAAGGGTCCCCTTCCTATATTATTTAGAGTGTGGTAGTCTATAAACCTAAGTTGTTGTATGAGGGAAGTTGGAATTTGTAGAAATATTTGATTCTAATTTATAGGTCAAATCCTACTTAAATATTTCCTCCCTTTCCAACATGCCATACCAATTAGTTTCAAATCTAGAAAAATATGAAGTGGTTTCTTTATGAATGGTATAGATAATAAATAATTTTGTGATGAGGGTCATTACCCAATTCTCATTCAGGTTTGGAGCTAGGTTTTTTTCCTTTATGACCTACACCCATAGCCTATCGCATTGCACATTGAAGTACCCTAGCACATTATAGTAGCCTCCAAATTTTTTTTTGCAACAAGTTCATTTGAGAACATGAGGATATTCTTGTCCCTGTCCTCCTTTAACATTTTTGCATTACAATTTTCCTCCAGGAGATTAGAACCCTTCCTTTCTTCTCTCTATCTAGAACAAATATAGGGTGGGTGCAATTATAATTGCGGTAAAAATTTATACAACTCCTAAAATTTCACATTTCAGGGATTCAGAAAAATCCCATTGACATAGTCGTGCCAATTGTGGTGATTTGGTCTTATTTTTGTTGGATTTAGGTGATCTGGTCTTATTTTGTTGGTTGTGTCGATGATGGGGTGGGTGTACAAGTAATGGATATGACCATTATAGCGATGTGGACACCTTGATTTGAAGAATTAATGGGATAGACATAGACACTACTAGCATTGTTGATAGAACCTTTTTTGCACCTTTTTTCTAGACATACATAGACACTACTAGCATTGTCGCTAGAACATTTTTTGTGCTTTTTTTCTATCCTGATATATGATATTGTCACTATGGTTCAGCCACAATGGTTTTGGTTTTATATGCTGGTATTAATGCCACTATGGTTCGTCCAATGGTGTTAGATAGCTAATCCTCAGAGTTAAAGATTGGGTTAGTTTGAGTAGTTATTGGAGTCCAAGAAGACCCAGAAACTAATTCAACTATTTCTTGTATGTATTAATATGTACACATTGTACATCATTGATAGAGATCAAATTACATTTGATTCTGGTTTCCAGTTTGTGTGTTTTACAGTGGTATTAGAGCAGGTAGTTCATCCACCCTATTAATTGTGCCACTAGTTTTGTGGCCATCCAGAGCATTGGGTAGGAGATGTTGGGGGAGATTCTTAGTTGACCTATTGCGCCAGAACGAGCCTGTCTTTGAATCCTTGTTGTGTGCGTTGGTGACTGAATTATTCAAACAATAGGAGAAAATGGGTATACTTCGTTGTTATTTTTAATGCTAAATTTTGCATTGTGTTAAAAGAATGTTTCTAAAATCTTATGGTTGTTGTGGAGTATTAAAGAAAACAACATGGTTGTGCCAATTTTTATTTAAAACAAAAGGAGAAAGGGAACTATATTTTATTTTAGAGGAGTACTTCACATATTTAAAAATTTCAAAAAGATTTGTTTGAAGAATATTTTGGTTGCTTAGTATATGACTATGTGAGTTCATGTGTATGTCAAGTGAAGTTTATATTATAAAAATTTTGAGTATAAAATCAAGGAAAGAAAAGGAATTGTGGTTAGAAGAGCTCATTTGGTATGTTAAATATCACAAGGTCACAATTTCAAATATTTGTGAAGAAAATTTTGGAAGATATTTTTCTAGAAGTTGTCACAAGAAGACGACATTTTGTTCGCAACAATCTAATAGATTTTTTGTTGAAATTATGTTGTAAACAAGTGCATTTTTGGTTGAATCTAACACCCGGTTAAATAATTGTAAATTCATTTATATTGGGTGCATTTTCAGTGGTAGCCGACACCTCGTTTTTCAAAATTGATTGCTAGAGAAAATGGACAAAATCAGTGATTCGTTACAATTATTGAACAATTTAATCTCGTCTACTATTCATAATTGTGTCCAAGTCATCAAGGACACACTCTTTGACATCCAAACATGTTTGAAAAATGCTAAAAACAAAATTGAATTCTTGGAGCTAGAGTCTCAATTTCAGCAAGATGAACTACATGAATTACAAAATAAATTATGAACCTGTTCTTGTTCAGAACAATAGTTTATTTGAGCCTAGTCATCAGAATTATCATAGTAATGAATTGATTTCAAATGAAAATTTGGGTGCAGCGGAAATTTATGTTCAGGCAAGTGTATGCGAGAGTCATTTGCATACAAATGTGAAGCCTGTCATTACCAAAACATTTATAAGACCGTGGGAAGAGATTACTCATAATAAACACAAAACTGGTTTGGGATATAATGTACTGGATGTATCTTTTCACATTCCATATTTTTCTAAACCTATACAATTCTGAAGTGCTCGATTTCCAAATGGTGTTGTTCAAAAACAAGTTGTTTATAGATGTTAACAGTTTAATAGAGTTGTACATGTGAAATATAAATGTTTGATCTTCACCCATATGAGAATTGTGGAAAGCGCAATCACCATACAAATAGATGTTCCAGAAAGAAGACTACTGCAAGAGAGTACTTAAATTTTGGATGGGTAGCTTCTTTGGATTAGACGAAAACAACCAAGAAGATTTACAAGTCATACCGAAGAATATGTTTGAGAGTGATGACCAACCTTGTAGTAATGAAGAATACTTCTCACCCTGTATCCAACAAGGGGGGAATTGTTGATGGTCTACTACAGGTTCGAGTTCGAGATGTCAAGTTTGTTTGAGATGTCAAGCAAGCTTGAGTCAGAGTTGAGTTGATTAAGTTATTTGTGAAAAATCACTTCCATACTTATATTTTTTTAAGTAAATAATATGATAGTTCCATACTTTTTCATCACCTTAAAACCACCTTTTTTGTTGTTCTGAGAACTTCTATGAAGGTTCTAGAGTTGGTGTTGGTTGAGACCTTGAGTTCTCCCATATTGGTTTTTGGTCATCCTTACAAACCATTTCTTGAGAGACATTCAACTCTTGGTTGAGATTCATTTTTTCAGTTTGATCTCTCATTCTTCGACTTTGCTACATCCCTTCAGATTAAGGGGAGAATTTTAGATAGCTAATCCTCAGGGTTAAAGATTGGGTAAGTTTGAGTAGTTATTAAAGTCCAAGAAGACCCAGAAACTAATTCAACTATTTCCTATATGTATTAATATGTACACATTGTACATCATTGGTAGAGATCAGTATACATTTGATTTTGGTTTCCAATTTGTGTGTTTTACAAATGGATCTTTGGGTTGGCTTCTATTAGATTTGTTATTGTTATCTAATAAAGTTTCCTTTACACACTAGAGTGTATCGTTGGGCATTGACCTGATATAGGGCCTGAATTTGTATATTGAAAAGATAAATTGTAACATTGGGAGACTGCCTATGGACTTTTGGATGTAAAATGAAGTTAGAATGTGTGTGCTTCAGTTTTATCTTTCAGTTATTTGTGGAAAATAGATCTTCTATGTAAACAAACTTTATTAATATAAATTAGTTTGGTTTTTCTTGGTCGAAAAAAGGGCAAAGGAAACATTACATGTAGGACTGTTGTTCAAGAAAGAGATGCACATACATATTTATTTGTAGAAATATATGTACTTACATGGTGACTTGTTATAACGTAATATAGATAAAACTATTTTCTTATGACGTAACATCTTGAAAATCATCCTAGGATGACGTGATGTAACAACTATCATATTATCAATAATTTTGGCTACACCATGGAATTACGAATTATTCATGGTGAAGGGGAACACACTCCTAATCCTCATCATTACTATCACACTCATTCATCTACCTACAGAAGATGTTCCCACGACCATGACCCCTTTTTTGCAATCAAGTGCAATAGTGATGACATATTGATCGCCATAAGAGGAGGCGAAGTAGGAAACTTTGCAGTCTAGCGTGAAGAGACTGGAAGTCACATAATTGGATTCCCCTCCCATGATGGGCACCACCACACCCGTCTTCACCGGGCTCCTATATTTTGCCCCATATGTCTGTCCAAGCACACCGCTCACACTGGGACTGAGGGAGTAGATGATCAAGTGCAAAGAAAAAGCTCAAAATTTAAAGTTATTGGATTGGTGTGGAACTTAGATGATCGTGTAGTGCTCGTCATCCTGAATGTGGCCATTTCGCATGAAACGGTCTTTGTATGACTCCATAAACAAGTTCTGTTCACTTTCCCAAACAGGAAAATTTTCAAAAAAATGGACAACCTAGTCAACAGTCTGTATTGCTAACATGGCACTGACTGGGCAGGTTATATGGTTGTTGAATTGGTCAACGGGCTCCTCGATGAATGATATCATTCCAAGTGACACATTATTATTGGTCAGATTTCTATGGTTTTGATTGGTTGAAGGAGTGGTCGACTAGCTGGAGGCTGCCACATGGCAGCCTCAGAGGCCACCAAAAGTTTTGTTATAGTTTGAGCGGAGGCAGCGGGGGTCGAACCTGCCACATCCCAATGCTAATCCAAAGTCTTCGCCAATACACCATACACCATTTTGATCAACCTTATAGTTTGTGCATTCTAGTTAATGAAAGGTTGTCATGTTGTTTGGGGGGGGTCATCCCATGGAGCCAGCCCTTAGTTATATGTCATGCACGTGACCACCGCGTAGGAGGAGTGGGGGCCCGACCGGCGAGGGTAGGCCATTGGCCTTAACTTCAAGCACGTGGCCATAGTTTTCGAAACTTAAGCGTTAGCGGGCATTTTAACTGTTTGACAATTTCACCCAATTTTTGACGAAATTGTCACTCTGTTAGCGCACTTTGCAGGCCAAATTGTAGGATGATGCTGGATTTTGGGAAATTTATGGATTGATTAGCAAAAGATTGGTAAAGGTCATAATTTCTTCAATTTTTTACCAAATTAGGAGTAGAAAGAGGCTACATAGGAAGTTTTGTGAATTTTGGAGCCATTGGAATAGGTTTCAAAGCATTCTGAGCATTGTAAATTGATGTTTTCATATTTTTTAGCATAATAGAGAGTGCCAATCCATTGAAAGCTAGACCAAGGAGATGTAGCCCAGGAGGGGTGAACTCCTTCATCATGTGCTATTGTGATACTTTTTATGGTGATGTTTATGTCTGTCATTTTTTGTTGTTCAATCATTTGTTTATGTTAATTTGCACATAAAAATTACATAAAAACACTCAAAAACCCATGTTTAAACTTGAAAACAATCACATGAATCCTCAAGCATATTTAATATAATCTGAAAAGGAATTTTAGCACAACAAAACTAATTTTCTTAATCAAATCAAGTTTGGTATCAGAGCTCTTGGTTTTATTTGTGCAAGAAGGATTTAACTGTTTTTGAAGTTTATGTCATGCTTACAAGGTTAAAACTCAAAAGAGGAGAAGGGAAACCAATTGAAAGCCCTGAATTTGGGTCAAAGGGAAGAAGGGCAAGGTTACCACAATCTCAAACACCAGTTCTTCCTCAAGTTGCAGTTGAGACTCCAGTGAGCATGTCTCATGAACGAGAGCCTACAATGAAAAAGGATGAGAAGGTCTTTAGGAAGGCTTTCTTTGATATGATAGAGATGGTGAAGGTCCTCTATGAAGAGATGAATACTAGATTGCAAGGTGAAAGCTCAAAACCTCCCAAAGGATAAGGTTCTTCAAGAGGAGGAGGTAATGGAAATGGAGGTAAACCTCCACCCTCTCCACCATCTTCTTCATCTTCTTCTTCACAGGCTTCTTCACCCTCTTCCACTAACACAACCCTTACTCATACTCATTAACATACCTCAAAAGGAACTGGTAAATCACCCTTACTAAAACTTGATGTTAAATTTGAACTACCCGTGTATAATGGTGAAGTGAATGCAGAGAAGCTTGACAATTGGGTTTATTAGTTGGAGGTCTATTGCAGAATTCAAAACCTTCAAGAGGATGACATAAAGATTTAGTTAGCTTCCTTGAGGATGGAGGGTGCAACATTAGTGTAGTGGGAATCAAAGACACAAGAGGAGATAAAAAAAACATGGTAAGATCTCAATTTCTTGGTTTGATTTCATTGCTACAATTAAAAGAAAATTCTACCCTCTAGCTTAGCCATCATGAATTGACATAACTTTAGACAACTTAAAGGTCAAAATGTGAAAGGTTACACCCAAGAATTTAGAAAAATGTCTCTAATGTTAGGCGTAGACTTGAAATCACAAGACATGTTGCTGAAGTACATAGGGCATTTACACAGTTACCTTAGGCATACTATCCTAATGTTTAATCCCAATAATATAGATGAGGTGTGTGTGCAAGCCACTCATCTTGAGGAAAAAGGGAAAAACACTCCAGAAGAGGGTAGTAAAAAGCCATTTAAGGGTAAAGGAAAAGAAAATGGTTTCAAAGGGAAGGGAAAGAAAAATGCATCTATCAAGAAGGAAGGAGAGAAATTAACATGCAAACATTGTTCCAAAGACCGCCACAACGAATCTCTTTGTTGGAAGCTTCATCCCAAAATGAAACCAAAGAAATTCAACAACAAGGGAAAACAAAAGACAACTGCAACCACTCAATAAGATTTGGGATCTGATTCGGGTGATGAAACTAAAATTATAACCATGGGTATGAAAGGAAAAGAATCCATTGCTAGCACTAGTACTTCAAATTCACAAAATGAAACTCCCAATGGAAAGAAGAGGATATCAATTTTTCACATAAGGGTGATCTCAAAACATAGCAAAATTGATACACTTTTCGACAGTGGCTCTCAAGCCAAACTTATCTCTGAAAACATTGTCAAAATTTTAAACTTGGAAACCATTCCACATCATAAACCATATCCACTTGGATGGGTGTGTGACAGTGCACAATTGCAGGTAACTAGAAAGTGTAAACTAAAATTCGTCATTACTACAAATTTCATAGATGAAGTGGAACTTGATGTTGTTCCATTAGACATATGTGGTATAGGTTTTGGCAATCCATATCTCTATGACAGAAAATCTATCTTCCATATACATGAAAACAAATACCATTTGTTCAAAGCTGGAGTAGAATATATTTTGAGAGCTCATAGCAAGGAACTAAACCTTTCACTTGTTAATGCAGGGCAGATGAAAATACTAGAGAATTCAAGTAAGAATTTTGTGCTTCTAATGATAAAGCCCAAGAATCATGTTAATAATGAAGCTTTTAAAGGTTGTGATTCAAGATTGAAATATGAATTGGTTGATGTAGTTAACCAATATGATGATATGTTTCAGGAACCAAAAGGATTGCCTCCTAAGAGAGGAATCCAACATTAGATATAGTTGCAGCAAGATAGTCCTCTTCCTAACATTGGCATGTACACGATGTCAGTGATGGAAAGTGCAGAAATTAAAAAGAAAAATCAACATTTGTTGGATAAAGGGATCATTATGCCATCTTCATCGCCATGTATTTCACCTATTGTTTTGGTGCCAAAGAAGGATGGAACATGGCACGTGTGTGGACTTCCATGCATTGAACAAGATTACGGTAAAGAACTGTTACCCACTGCCTATAATAGATTATTTACTTGATCAATTAAAGATGTAAAGTATTTTACTAAGTTGGACTTAAGGAGTGGCTACCATCAAATTAGAGCTGCTAAAGGAGACATTTAGAAGACAACATTCAAAACTAAACAAGGTTTGTTTGAATGGCTAGTTATGCCTTTTGGTTTATGTAATGCTCCTGCTACCTTCATGCGTGTGATGAATGATGTGTTGAGGCAATTTCTTGATGAGTTTGTTATAGTCTACTTAGATGACATCTTAATTTTCAGTAAATCTCGTGATGAAAATGTCATGCATGTGAGAAGAGTACTTGATGTCTTAAAGAAAGAACAATTGTATCTAAAGATGTCAAAGTGTGAGTTTGGAAAAACTTCTTTATTTTACTTGGGTCATATTGTTTGAGGAGGTGAGTTAAAAATAGATCCCTCTAGGGTTGATGTCATTTTGAATTGGCCAAGGTCCAAGACAGTTACTGAGGAAGAAGTTGTTTGGGAGCAACCCAATATTGGAGGAAATTCATTGCTAACTTTTCTTCTATAGCAACTCCTTTGCATGCATTGACAAGTGTGAAAAAGGTTTTCCGGTGGGGAGGCAAATAGAAAAAGGCCTTTAATACATTGAAGGAAAAGATCAGTTCAGTTCCAGTACTTTCACTTCTAGACTTGAGACAGTCATTTGAGATTCAGACTGATGCTAGTGACTATGCCATGGGTGCAATCCTCATGCAACATGGTAAGCCTATATGTTTTCATTCAGAAAGTTTCAATGGTGTAGTGATTAATTATCCTACATATGACAAGGAATTGTATGCATTGGTGCAAAGTGTGAAAAAATGGAAACACTACTTGATGGGTAAGGAAAGAATCATTCACACTAATCATCAACCATTGCAATACTTGCAATACCAATCAAAGTTGTAGCAATCAAGGCATTTCCGATGGATGGGTTTTCTTCAAAATTTCCACTTGGTAATCAGTTATAAGAAAGGTATCTACAATAAAGTTGTCGATATGCTTTCTAGGCCTATTATTAGTGTAGCTACTTTACTCAAGCATAATTATGTTTTCCATGAAAGTTATATTGATCAATATGCATTAGACAATGACTTTCAGGATGTTTATGCAATCTTGAGTCAAGGTAACCAAGTAGAGGAATTGGATTATCATTTGCATGATAACTTTTTGTACCATCTTGGCAAGCTTTGTATTACATAGGGAGAAAGAGTCAACATCATAAGAGAGGCACATACTTCTCTTATTGCTAGTCATTTTAGTGTAAGTAAGATGGTGGAAAATCTACAGAGGTATTGTTATTCGCCTCGTATGCTTGAAAGTGTGTCACGTTTTATTAAAGGATGTTCATTATGTACAGTCAATAAGCCTATAAATAGGAAGTTAGGATTGTAGACACCACTTTTGATTCCTTCATGACCATGGGAGAGTGCTTTTATGGATTTTGTAGGAGGTCTTCCATTCTCAAAAAGAGGTCATGATTATTTGTATATAGTTGTGGATAGGTTCAACAAAATGTGTATTTTCATGCCATGTAAAAAGCAAGTTACAGATGAAAAAACTGCTCAATTATTCTTTCAGAATGTATAGGTGCATTTTGGACTGCCCACATCCGTTGTTAGTTATCCAGATTCTCACTTTGTTGGGAATTTTTCGTGAAGATTGTGGGGATTCATAGACACCAAATTGGAAAAGAATACAACATTTCATCCTAAGTTGTGGCATGAACATTTTCACTATTTCAACATGCTTACAATCAGACCAAGCACTCTTCAACTCAAACATCGCCATTTGAGGCATGTTTTGGATACTTGCCTAAGTCTCCTTTGGATTTCATTTTTGGAAAATATGTTGCTATTGATGGTCATAGTGACATAGACAAACTAAGAAGTTTCATTGAACAAATCCAATTGGTACACCAAAGAGTTCAAGAATAGCTTGAAAAGAGCCAAGACAAGTACAAAGCAAGGCACGACAAGCATCATGTAGATGACAAGTTCTAAGTCGGTGATGAAGTTTGGCTTCACATTAGAAAAGAGAGGCTCCAAGGAGAAGGTAAAAAATTGAAACCAATTAGATATGGCCCATTCAGAATTTTGGAAAAGATTGGTAACAATGCCTTCAGGTTGGATTTGCCTTCATATATGCAAATTTATGTTGTTGTTAATGTTGAGAACTTAAGGTTGTATGAGCCTCCTTTTATAGAAGGCCAAGGAGAAAATGTCCAAATTCCTTCCATTAAGGATTTTTCTCCTGAATACCTTGATTAACTATAACAAGACACCATTCTTGATAGAAGAACAAGGTCTTCAAAATGAGGGAATGTGGATTACCTTCGAGTGAGGCTTAAGGGAACAAATCCTTCAAAGGCCAAATGGATTGAGACTAGAAAGGTGAGGGAATTGTACCCTCACCTACTAGATAACTAAAAGAGATCTTTTGGTTTCCAAAAGGCTTCCAGTGGGGATGAATGATCAGATGCAGAAAAAGAAAAACTCAAAATTAAAATTTGTTGGATTGGTGTGGAACCTAGACGACCATGTAGTTCTTGTCATCTTGAGTTCGACACAACTCATTTCATGTGAAACGGGCTCTGTATGACTCTAGAAATGTGTTATGTTCACTTTCCTAAACAGGCGAATTTAAAAAAAAAATGGATAGCCCAATCAGCAGTCCGCACTACTGACGTGGCACTGACTGGGTAGGTTATATGGTCATTTACTTGGTCAACGGGATCCTCGGTGAATGATATCATGACAAGTGGAACAATCTTATTGCTAAGATTTCTATGGTTTTTATTGGTTGAAGGAGTGGCCAACCACAGGCTGACATGTGGCTCAGCTGGTGGCCACCACGTGGTAGCCTGGGAGGCCACCAAAAGTTTTGTTATAGTTTGGGCAGAGGCAACAGGGGTCAAACCCATGACCTCCCAACGTTAATCCAAAGTCTCCGCCAATACACCATACACCATGTCGCTTAACCTTATAGTTTGTGCATTCTACTTAATGAAAGGTTGTCGTGTTGTTTGGGAGGAGGGGCAGCCCATGGGGCCGAGCAACAACCACGGAGGAGGAGTGGGGGCCCCCGACGGGGGCGGGCCATTGGCCTTAGCCTTGGGCACGTGGCCACAATTTTTAGAACTTAAGCGTTAGCTGGAATTTAAATTACCCAACAATATCATCCCGTTTTCGGCAAAATTGTCGCTCTGTTAGCACAATTTGCGGGTGAAATTGTAGGATGATGGTGGATTTTGGGTAATTTGCGGTGTGATTAGCAGAAGATTGGGAAAGGCCACAACTTCTTCAATTTTTTACCAAATCAGGAGTATAAAGAGGATACACGGGCATTTTTGGGCATTCTTGAGCAATTGGAATAGGTTTCAAAGAATTATGAGCATTGTAAACTGATGTATTCACACTTTTTAGCATAATAGAAAGGGCCAAGCCATTGGAAGCTGGACCAAAGAGACGTAGCCCAAGAGGGATGAACTCCTTCATCATGTGTTGATGTGATATTGTTTATGGTGATGTTTATTTCTGTCATTTTTTGTTGTTCAGACATTTATTTATGTTAATTTGCACATAAAAATTACATAAACACACTCAAAAAACCATGTTTAAACTTGAAAAAAATCACATGAATCCTCAAGCATATTTAATATAATCTAAAAAGGAATTTTAGCGTAGCAAAACTAAGTTTCTTAATTAGATTAATAGAACTTAAATCTTAGCTCTAGATGGGCGAAGTAATCTCTTCCAGCAATGATTTTGTAATGATGGACTTGTGACTCCTCTTCACTAATGGGCACCACATGGGCACTAATCTTCAACTTCTTGAAGCACCACTTCATTGGTGTTTTCAGAACAAGTTACATTAAGTACAGAGGTAGTTTCCCACATAACCCCCTCACTAGGAGGATGAGTTATGGTTTGGCCATCCAATGCCATGGTCAACTGGTCCATTGAATTGCCCCACGTACTCACCTTTTTGGTTCCCAAGTAGAGTTTGCAACCATCATCCAACAACACTCCAATGGACTATACCCACGTGAAGTCTCTACTCATTCCTTCACCTCTCTTTCCAATGAAATAAGCGTTAATGTGGAGATTGGAGTAAAAAATGAGACATAAATCATGGTCTTTCTTTTTGTGGAAATAGAACATCATGTCATCCCCCCCAATGAAATTAGGATCCTAGCGCATGCCTCTAGGCTTGTCTCAAGCTACATCACATTCATCACCACTAATATTAATAATCTCATTCAACATTACAAATAATATACTACTAGGTATACTAATGAATAACATTACTTACGAAAAACAATCTTGCAAGTCTTGTAATCCATGTCATAGTTATATGGAAAGTTAGAAGGACAATCATATCCATATCCATAGCATCACTTGTACCATTTATTCTTGCATTTTTCTTTGCCTACAGCAGACGTTGCATTCACCATGAGCATGAGGTAAACAACAATAACAAAAACAACAACGCTCCTTAACATATTTGCAGACATGATAGATGGATCTAGTAATTGCAAGGAATTGTGGTCCTTGCATCGCTTCACTACATTGGTGTGATTATTTTCTTCGATATCAATTGCAATTTATTGTTGGTGATGCTTGAGGTAGTGGGTGAAACCAGAAAGAAATCATAGATGTGATCACACGTGATTATTTTTCTATTACATATTAATCACACAATTGCAAAGCATATATAATATTTGTGAGATCCAACAATTTCTATTTTGAGAGATTGTTGTTGAGAAAATATCTCAACTGTCCAATCTGCTCAACAAACCAATCTTACCCAATTTCTAAACTAAACATTATTCCAAGTTCCCCCCTTAATGCTTACATTATTACATAAGTCACAAATTACATATAAATCATATCAAGACTAACATGGTCTTCATCAAAAATTATGTTCATTCTGGGATCTCCCAGACATTTCTCTTTTTCATCACCACATGAGCGATCACTTGATCTTCATTTGAAGCATACCTGCCTCTGACCATCGTTGAGAAACTTTGTAGAATTGACATTTCTTAACTACCCCGAAGAATAGCTGAGATATTGAATATCTCTATGGACAAGTTTCCATCCTAGTAGTATGCACCAAAATACACACTTCCAGTTATATAGGTAACCTGTCTAAATACAAAGCTTGTTCAACAATCAATTATGCAACTGACCTTTCTTCACACACACATACACACATTAATAAATAATATAACTGATAGTTTTTTAGAAAAGCATGAGAGGCTCTATATTAAATTCATTATCATTGTCACAATATGAGAAGTCCTGAAGGTTGCCCTCTTGCAAGTCTTCAATAGTAGCTATGTTGGTCGATTCCCTTAATTTTCCATTTAAAAGATCTCTAGCACAAGACTTATTGTTGAAGGTTGTATGTCCATGTTTTCGACAATAAAAACATTCTACTGAGTTCATGTTTTTATTGACTCTGCGCTTTGAGAATAGTGTCGTCTCATCCTGTGAGTTGTCCTCTATTTTACCTAATTTCATCCTCTTCTCTTCTACTAAAAGTGTTGCACTAATTTCATCTAATGATCGAGAGGAAAATTGACTTAAGGTGAAATAACATTATCTTAATTTGAAGGTAAGTTATTTAGAAAAATAACATTAGCATCTTATTCTTCTACTTTGACCTCAATTTCCTCCAGCTACCTTATGAGTGATTTTAGATCATTTATGTGCATAGACAATAATACCCCGTTATGCATTTTGAGTTTGAATGACTGCAATTTCAAAGAGAATTTTGCATTCACGACCTTTTCCCCAAATATCTTGCTTAAGTGTTCCCATATTTCTGAAAAGGACTTCCCTAAGTCTATAAGGTGAAGTTGTGAATCTGACAAAGATAATCCTATATAGACTTAGCTCTTTCTTCCCTTTTTTTCCATTCAACTAATTGTTTTGGATCTTGGGGTGCCAGTTCTAGTCCTTTTACTAAGCCCCATAAGTTTTAATGCATCAAATTCATTTGGCCTTTCACCTTCCAAGTAAAGAAGTTTGACCCATTAAATTTTTCAACAACTATTTGCTCCATATTTAGAATAAGCAATTGTAATTGTATTGTTACCTCACAATTTGGATTTCTAGCTTACAAACAGGGATTTCTAGCTTATGAATAGATCAAAAAATGCAGCTTTAAGTTTGAAGAGACTGCAATATAGAAGATGCATGTAACTTTGCGCTGAAATTGAGTGCCACAAATTATTTTTGATACAGAGCTAGATAAATTATATAGGGAGGTCGTTGAAGCAATAGTTGAAGACACGTTTAATCTTTGTGGAAACAACCTTCACACCAATCATTTAATAAAAAAGCCTCAGCATAGGCAACAACCTTCATGCCAATCATTTAATAAACATGCCTCACCCCTCTCTCAAAAACTTCACTAATAAAAAAGCCAGATTGTAATAATCTGAAGGAGAAAAAAAGGACACACGACCTAGGCTGCTCACAAACTTGCTAAACCTCTGTTACTATTTGTACTTCACATGAACTCAAAGAATATTAACATAAATGGATTTCATATGTTTGGCATGGGAGCAACCAGAGAATTAAGGAGGCCACAAAAGATAATATTGTGGCGGTCAAAACGAAATGCCAAGCATGTCAAAACGAAATGTCAACTGGAGAATTCACTCAACCATCGTCCACTTCAGGCTACAGATCATAGATAGCCAGTCCTTCCTTCAAACGTATGAATGAATCGTTGTGGAAAATTGGCAGGTCCATCGAACATTTCTCTTTGGAATGCATAACATAGATCTATTTGCAAGCGAACACACTGATCACCTTTTGCTTAGGACGATTCTCTTACTCCTCTCACATTTCCGTGGGCTCTCTCAAAAAGAGTTAACCTAGAGCTACCAACTCTGATACCAAGAAAAAAATAAAAAATATACACACATTTATTTTTCTATTACATATTAATCACACAATTACAAAACTTATATAATGTTTATAAAATCCAACAATTTATATTTAAAAAAATTATTATTAAGAAAATATCTCAACTATCCAATCTACTTAACAAACCAAATCTTACCTAATTTTTAAAATAAACGTTATTCGAAATATATTTGTTCCACTACTTCAGCGATTTGACAACGTATTATAATGTATATATATCTTTATAGTTGCAACCAAGCATGTGCATACGCATTTCCGTAACTGAGATCTGCAATGGAATAATCATGAAAAATTTGTCTGCTTCATGTGCTCTTGGATTGGAATTGGACACCTCTCCTTTGAAGGGTGGCTTTACTCCGATGTGATATTGGGAATAATCATGAAAAAATTTGTCTGCTTCTTGTGCTCTTGGATTGGAATTGGACACGTCTCCTTTGAAGGGTGGCTTTACTCCGATGTGATATTGCTTAAAATTCATTTTTGCGTTTTCATAATAATTGGCACGAGGATGAATAAATTAATGACAATATATAAATGTGAGAACTATTTTTTTCTTCGATTTTCACAATTTTCCCCACTTGAACGTTATTCTGGTAACTTGTGCAAGTAATCCGTTCAAGCAAAGTGGACAACCAAACCCATCACTTCTTGTATTCTTCCAGCATTATAAATGTAGTGGTATTTATTTATTTTTGTGAGAAACCTCCCTTCTTGAACTTAATTAATTTAGATTAAGATTAATTGTTGATTTTATTTTTCTCTTTAACATTAATCTTAATTCCATTAAACTATATAATAATTACGGGTATCATTTATATTTATAATTTCAAGTTTTCCATGAAAGCAATGCCTATTTCCACCCCTATAGATTTATTAATACATCTAATTTGGGCGGGGGGTTTACAAGTTCAAAGTTCAATTTTGAATTTGAATTTGAATATAAATAAATGGTATTAATGCGTACAATACTAATTCCATCTGATACATCATTTAGTATACAATATTTATAATCAATCGAGCTCGCGTCTTGTGTTTCGTATGAAGACATTTCATGGCCATCAATATCAGAAGAATGGATGGGCCTATGTTACGCATGCCTCTGCGTTTCAATGACCATCAATACAAACAACCAGATGGATGATCATATCATGAACAACGCCATAACTATTAACCAGAAAGTGTTCGCCTAAAAATTACGTATACGGATTGACTGGTAAATAGGATTGACTGGTAAATAGATGTGAGAGTCTTCCCATATACCGATGTCCTTAGAGGGTGTATTAATGGATCTATAGGGGTGGAAATAGGCCTTGCATCCCTTCCATGAATACCACCACTTTGTATGTTATAAGTGTTTATGAGAAAGGTGCTTATTATTTATAAGTGTTATATGAGAGTCATGTTTATTATATTTTTAGATAAGTAAATTATATTATAATTATTTTAAGTCAAAAATGTTTGACTTTCTATTAGTTTTGGAAGTTCAAATCAGATTTTATAATGTTTATTAAAGTTAAAAAAAAAAATATTAAACTGAATATTTTGTAAACTAAAAATAAATTTTGATTTTTTTTTAAATTTAAATTTCTATTTTTTCATTAGTTCATATAATTGAAAAAATTAATTTTATGAAATTATAAATAAAATTTATAAAAATAAAATTTATTTTAAAAAAATTATATGCCACCCAGTATCATAACTACACACATCACATGAACAATAGAATAATTAAAATATATGATAAACCACATATATTTAAATACATGCATCACATTCCCATTCCCATATTAATTCAATACACACAACAAATCAACATTATAAAATAAATTAAATATATGATAAAGAAAATTAATTATCTAATAAAAATTTAAATTAAATAAATCAACTTTACCCGTGCACAATCTAGTCCCACCATTTATTAACATTACTCTCAACCACTCTCTTTTTTACCGCAAGCAGATGATTCAAATGCTATCTAAGTTTCACTTTCGCTTGTTTTATTTTTGAAAATATTTTAATATATAACAAGCTCTAGCTACTTCACTAACGCATATTTCGTGATATACTTCATTATGGCTGTCAAGTATGGGCCTAACGGTTAAGAGCATGTGTTTTCTTCTAAGAGGTCACAGAGGTCACAGGTTCAAAACTAGAGGGGGGTAGAGTATGTATGCCTTCTTAGTGCGGAGGTGGGTCCCTTGTCCCACAAACAAGGGGGTCTCATACACCAATTTGGTGTCTTGCTTGGCTGTGACCTTAAAAATGAATATTATTATTATTATTACTAATTATTATCTCAGAATAGTTTTTAATATATTTGATAAATAAATATATTTTAATTTGATTTAGGCTTACAAATCATTAAAAGCAACTTTTTTTTAAAGATATATCTACAATAACGTACATATATTTAATGTAACGTACATATATTTAATATTACATTTCATGGAAATGTTTTGATTTTACAAAATCAAAATAATATTAGTAACAGATTTTTTTTCTCCAAAAATATGTTTAATAAATAGACATATATTAGCAATTAATTATTTTTATTATTTATAAATTTAAATTTACAAATTTGATAAATTGATATTTGATAGTTATATAAATATTTTATTTTTATAAAAAATTCTAATAAATTATTTTATTTTATATATAATGTTATTTTTATAAATCATAAACTACTATTACATAAATATATAAATAAGTTTGAACATATTATATTTTAATTATTTTAAAAAAGAATACACATTTTTTTAAATAAGCAAATTAAAGAATAACCAAAATTCAAATATTTTCAAAGAAATCAACCTTGTGACATTTTAATGAAAGTTTCATTTGTTTTAAATATATTTGTCAATATAATATAACATGTTATTCATATAAATAAAACTATATATGACAAAGATTAACTAATTATTAATTTAAGTTTAATATTCCACTTTTTTGTAAATTGTTAAAAATAAACCAAATATAAATATATTGATAAATTTGAAGATATCACATCTTAATTATTTTATAAAAATAATAAGTTAAAAAAACAACCATAATTTAAATACTTTTAATAAAATCAAAGCTTCAAATTTCATTTGTCTTAAATATACTTAATTATCAATATGATGTAACAAGTTACTTGTATAATTAAAACTATGTATATTTACTATTTAATATGGTAAATTGCAAAGAATAAATAAAATATTAATAATAATGTTATTAATCTAAGTTTAATATTCCACCTTTGTAAATTGCAAGAATAAGTAAAATATTGAAATCCAAACAAATTGGACCTTTAGCATGGAACCCTTTAAGAAATAGACATGTATGTTTTGGACATTGTCTTATGTCCTATATTGACATCATCTAATTTTTCATTATTATGAGGGTTTTTCAAATAACATTGTCTATATTGATGAGAGTGTGTTTTATGATACTGCATATGTCTATATCATTTTAATCAACTATTTCGATAAATTAATGATAATTGGGGTCACAATTGGCATGGGTCACACCAATCCTTAACATGGATGTATTTTTTCCCACATGGTTTCAAACTAACAACCTTTTCACCACAAAATGTCTTAACAGAACATCCTGTCACTGTCTATTCTATGCAAATCACCAAGTAGGTGGTCATTTTAATTAATTGAATGTTTCACATATTTTTTAATATATCAACTTTATATTATACTACCCTATAATTATTTTCAAAGGGATTAATCTGCTACCAATTACTTTTTGCATAAGAAACAGGTACTAAGTAGCAACATTGCATATTACACTTGTTATAATTTTAATTTTAGTGGGTATACTGCTTTCACAATTAACATTACTATGTAAAGCATACAAAAATTAATTTTACATAGAGAAAAAAAAATGAATAGTTATTCAATAATTACAATGTTATTAGAATGGTAAAATAAATAGGATAAATAAACCAATAATTCAAAATATAACATATATGTTATCATTGTTATGCTTAATTATGTTCCCATGGTTATGGTTAATAGTGTAAGGAGTTTATATCATTTCACATAAAGTTTAAGTTTAAGTAGTTGTTTATTTATTTTCAAGTATTTTTTTGCTACTACAATATCACAACATAATAGCATAATGTAACCTATATATTTATATGTTTTAATTAATGTTAATTGTCAAAATCATATATCTAATATAATTAATCATTACAATAGTATAGGATGCAATTTTAATGGTAGAATCATATTTATAGAAATTTATTGTTTTGTACCCACTAATTGTGATAGCAAGTTTAAAAGTGAATAAAAAAAATAAAACATTATATACAATATCCATATAGACAATAAGTGAAATTACAGTAGTATTTGATGACAATTTAACATCATACATGTAATGTACCTAAATCCATAGGTAGCCTTATTAAGGAACACACGTTTTTTTTATTTCTTTTGTTTCCCTCAAAATTAACTCTTTTAGCCTTTGGAAACACTTTTTTGTGAAGTAGTCCTTAGTGAGACCCATCATAACATGTTATACTCTTTTTTTGATGCCTCACTAGACTTGTTTAAATCCCTTACCTTGGCTCAATACATACATAATCATGAACCATATTAATTCAATCCATCAGAAACTTAAAAACATGTCAATATCTAGACTAGTGGGGTACTTTTAGATAACACATTAATCACTTTTAAAACATGTCATGTAGCCCTTTCAAAATATCTCATTGTGCCCTTCCTAAGGATGTGTCAAATGCCCAAACAAATGTCAATGATTTTTTTTGAAATATCTCCTTCCTTTAAAATGATCTTATTAATGGAAAGTTATTTAGCTCTTTCAAAATATGGTTGTTGATTACCTTCCCTGTTCAAACGATGAAGTATTTTTAATGAAAAATGAAGCCTGGTGTGTACGTGATAACCCAAATTCATGGTATTTTGATATCAAATTTTATTTGTTGAATGGTATAGCGCCAACTCATCTTGAAGGAAAGAAAAGAAAGGCATTAAGGCTTAAGTCAGCTCCTTTTCAACTAATCAATAACATTCTTTTTCATAAAAATTATGATCAGGAACAGGAGTATTCCCATACAATACTACAAGAAATCCATTCTCGTCCTGTTGGTGGCCACTTTGGTGGGGATACAACTACTTACAAGGTACTAAGGGTTGGGTACTATTGGCTCACTTTATTCAAGGATTCCCACGCTCTCGTCCAAAAATGGAAAACCTACTAAAAGGCTACTGGTAGAGTTAAAAAACCTACCTTTCCCCTTCAACTCGTCATTGTTGAAGCTCCTTTCTAGCAATGGGGCTTACACATAGTTGGTCTTGTGGTCTTGTGACCCCCGACTTGTCTCAACAACATAAGTATATTATAATAATTGTTGATTATTTTATGAGATGGGTAGAGGAAACCTCTTTTTGAGTGGTGAATGCTAAACAGGTAATATCATTTTTAGATTCTAACATTATCACTTGATTCAATATCCTAGAATCATAAGTTTTCAATAATGCATCTTATTTTTCCTCTTATCAACTAGATGCTTATGCCTTAGAGAAATGGATTAAGATTAATTGTTCAACAAACTATTACCCTCGAGGTAATGGCCCTATTGAATCTTCAAATAAAAAATTGTTTAAAAACCTGAAAAGGATAGTGTTTGAGCATCACAAAATTGGAATATTTCTATGTTTAACACATTATGGGTTGATTAGGTATGTCTAGAAGTTGCAATTGGTAATTCTCCCTTTTTCCTTGTGTATTGTAGAGAAGTGATTCCTCCTTTGAATATCTTTCTTCCTTTTTAACAGTTGTCTCAAAAAGTACAAGAAGTTGAATCTTCAACCATGCAAAACAAAATCAATTCCTTACCCAAATTGGAAGAAGAAAGAGAGGAATCTAAAAGAAAATTATAAAACGTTGGTTTGATGGAAAGTCTTCTTCTCATCGAAACTTTGATGTAGGTGATTTGGTTCTTAAATGGGACAAAACACACGAGGACAAAGGGGAGAATCCAAAGTTTCAGAGGTTATGATTGGGACCTTTCATTGTTACAAAAAATATTGGCCATAGCACATTATGCTTGCAAACTCTAGAGGGATAGTCATAACTCCGTCCAATCAATGGGAAACGTCTCAAAAAATATTTTTCTTGAATCTCTGTGGGGAAGTTTTAATTTTGTAAATATTACTTTGATGTTTTCATAAAGTTATGTTTTTTAATATGTTTCTAATTTTTGTTGTTGCTATTTTGTTTTGATGAGTCCACTATTTGAAACAAACAAATTTCTCTATGAAATCTCATTTAAGAAAAGTATTGAACAAATGTTTTTGTTTTTTTTATTATCTAACACATTGAATAGTTTTCTTTAACTTTGCACTAATTATAGAAATAGTTTTCTATTCAATATATCTAAAAACTTTATCATCGCTATAGAAACAATCTCTAAATTAGTCCAAATTTTATTAAGGGAAATCAATATTCAAGCAACACAATTTTAATAGACAGTTAATTGGTGTAAGGTTGGTGATGGAAAAATTCATCCACCACCCTTGAGGAGTCTTTTTTGTTCAAATCTGATTCCTCACCTATTAGAGGATCCATTTTTGGGTAACTTACTCATTAAATTATGTTACTATTAATAAGAAGGATGAAGAACAAGAGGTATCATTATGAGCCAACCTACCATGATCATGGATGATTGAGAAATGACATTTCCATAATTGGCCACCAAATCAGGGTGATGGATTTTAGTCATTATACTTTAAGACAAGAGGTCTCATCACGATTTATCTTGTTCATTTCCTAATCTTTTGTGAATGGCAGTGTTATCAATTGGCCACCAAACCAGGACATTGGTCTTTAGCCAAACACTGAAAAGTAAAGAAAATTAAAATAAATTTATGAATCAAGACCCTAACAGTGGGATAAAAGCATCCTAATTTAGGTTAAATGACATCCATGTCGAGGTTATGAACACTTGAATGGTAGTAGAGGCAATGCATGTGGTATTGAAGTCATGTTTATACTGCCTACCTGGTTAGTTGTTTCCTTTTCTGAATTTATTGTTTATAAATTCTCTAAAAATCTATGAGTCATGTTTCATTTTATTGAAGTTTAGGTACGGTGATGCAACTTATGAATAGGTATTACTGAAAAAATAACGTATTTTAATCGGTCCTAAGCTGAATTAAAGTAATCAATTCTCAGTTTGTTTGGCATTTATTTTTATGTAACATATTATTTATATTCCCTTTATATTACATAGTTTTTTAGTCAGAGATAGGTAGTTCATCCATTGAGTCACCAATTGTTGGTTGTCCAACAACCTCCCCTTACATTTTACAAATGAAATGGGCCCCTCTTTTTCTTTTTTTGTGTATTTTGAGTTTACTTCTTTGTTTTTATGACCTAGAATGATGATTAAGCCTTTAAAGCAGAGGTTTTCCTCTTATGTGACGGGTTTGTGAAATTCTTCTAGACTTTGACACAAATTTATTTTTAATGATACATAATTTAATGATGATCTCGAAAGAGATTAGCTATAGTTTCTAAATAATTAGTTAATATATATTGGTACTTTCTGGACAACCTAATAATATTTTCATACTTTTATTCACATTATGATTTTTTTTATTATGAATAAACTAGACAACATTGTGGTTCTCTTGGATCAACTATGGGATTGTGATTATGTCTAGCCTATACCCTAGTTCCATATTGGAAATGGGCTTTTGACATGGTGCTTTATATGCCTTTGAATTGGATGATCAATCACTTAATTATTTTTGGGACGTTGTTGTAACATGTAACCTACAACCATTTTATATGTTGTTTATACTTTGCATTATATCAAAGGTTTCAACCTTAAGACTTATGACATCACCATGCGCTACTTATTTTGATAACTATAGTTCTAATGGTTGTTATTATGCCTTAAGGTGATATAACCTAACTCCTTGTACTAGCATTATTTTCATTATTTATTTTCTGATCGTAAAATCTCAATGCATTTATGTGATGGATACATTAGAATTGTTTAAATAATACTTGGGATTATGTGTTGTTGAATAGATCATATATATGGGAAATGACATGGGCTTACCATATTGAATTGGAAACTATGTATTTGAACACCTAAACATTAGTCATGTGATCGAAAAATTCATGGACATTGTTGTTTATGATTAGTATGTGGTTGATATAATTTTGACTCAGTACTGTCAGTCCTTTTCCAATGGGTTATCCCCATGCTTTTGGTCTCATTCAACACACCCTACATTCTAGTTTAGTTTTTCCTCTAGCATTTGGGTTATCTTTGACTAGGGAATTTTTCCTCGAAACTCTACCAAGCTTGCATGTCATTTTTCCTAAGGAAAATAATTGTTAAATCTCCTTGGTTGTATTGGAATACCTCTTGTAGTTTAAATAGAACTCATTGAGGGTTAAATTATAGAATCCTAAGAGGGATATCTCACACTTTTTCAACAAGCTGGATGGTGGGAACTTTTTAAATGTTTCCAAGGCTACAACGATGAGGTGGTTAAGGATTTCACTTCCACTTTTAACGGTCAAAAATCCAGGGTTGGCAATGTAGAGATGTGGGTAGACATTTTCTTCTTCATTGAAGTAGCTCATCTCTTGACAGAAAGCGATAATTGGTCGAAAAAAATTGTCCAATAAATAATATAATTTGACTAGAGTTTCTAGCTTTTAAGAACTACGTGTATAATGTCAAAGGTATGCCAGCCAGTGCTATTAAAACTAAATGGCAAGATTTATTGTATTTTTTTAGGTGCTTTATTACTTCTGAGGGAAGATATGGATTTGTTTTTATATACCATATACATCTGTTAATGGTCTTTCTCAATTTCAAGCTTAATCTCCACTACTATTTACATAAGAGCCTCTCTAAAATGGCAATTTTTTACAAAAGGGAGTGTAAGAACCTTGAGCAGTCTTTGTTTCATCACAATTTGATTTTCATTATGGTAAAACACCATTTGGTTAAATATGGAGATTCCTTGGACACATTCCTTCTTCGAAATCGCATTGATAGATCCCATATTATGGATCAATAAGAAATTCCCGTTAAGGTTTCATCCAATTTTCAACCAACCAGTTTGGCGCTCTCTCACTCTCACATTATTGACACTTTTGGCCCTGGTGAGTTGTGTCATTCTGATGGGTCAGAATTATTTGAGAATGCTAGGTTTAAAACCCATGATTTAGTGCTTGTTCATATAACATGAAGTATGGCAAGGAAATCAGAGTTCCACCACATTAAATATGAACTTGAATCTAGGGATAATGTCAAACCAACTTTCTCAGACCATGATCTCCATTCTGAGCCTACACGGGAAAAGGAAAATCACCAGCTAGACCCAAACCCTCAATCTAGAGTGAAGAGTAAACAATTAGAGTGGAAAATATCCAAATAAAGGCACAATAGGGACAAAAATGTCCTTGTTAAAGAAGTCTATGTTGATCTTGAATCTCATGTTGAGCATCTATTGAGGAAGAATAAACCTCAGCCTAGTTATAACTCTAGATCATAGATGATGATGATGATAGCACCTAGGATGGTGGAAGTAAATATAATAAACACCCCCAGTGCAAGACTAACTCTGATAAGTCTATACACGACATGTATTGGCATCGACAATATTTGGTTATGGTCCCTCACCTTGAACACTGGGTTAATCAGCTTATACAGGAAAATAATCAACTCAAAATGCTTAATCAACTAAGGGATAATCAAAATGATAAGTCTTCAGGGTATGAGAAGAAAGGGCAGTGAGTGGACACTCACATAATCATTAAATCACCTAATGTCAAAGTTTTCATTACACCAGATTCACATGATCCAAATAATGCTAGATAAATATTTTGTTAATTGTCTATTTTCAGGACCATGGATTTTGAAGGTATGTTTTATATTTGATTCATTATGTTAATTATAAATGCCACTACAAAATCAAATATTTCACAACAACCTTATTTCAATAATAAATTTTGATTATTAACAACACTTAATTTGTGAACAATTTATCCTTATTTATCAAATGTTGGCACCAATTTGCACAAAATAAGTTATTATGGATATGATGTAGTTATTCCAAATCTCGCATGGATACCCTGTTAGTTAATCATGTTAATTTCTTTCAAACCATTGTGAATCGATCGGTGGGTCATGATAGTGAATTATATTTTTGAAAAGGTTATTTTTATTTTCAAGATTTAGTTTAGAATATCATGGGGCTTATCATCATGTATATAAAGCCATAGTTTTGAGAGAAAAGGAGGGGGGGGAGGATGATATTAAAAATATAGCGACTATGTAACTTGTTACTTAGTATCTATAAGTGTTATTTTGGTTTGAACTATTTTAGCAAATTAATGCTTATATATTTGTGTGTGTGTGTGTGTGTGTTTGTGACATTTTAAATTTCATGGTAGTTGTTATTACTATTTTATAGTATTTTTTTATAACCCTGTTTTGAAAAATTATAAAGAAATAACTACGTTGTTTCCATGACCTTGATCTATGAAAAAATTGTGATTTAAATTTTCAAGACCTCTGATTGTATTAACAGTGACTTAACCTTTCAATAGCTTTGATCGTATCAACCTTTCAAGACCTTGTTAGCCCCCTAATTTACTCTTTTTTTTTCCATTTTCCTCTTCCTAAATCATAACCATTTACCGCTGTTTTACCTCTCTTATACACCCTCATCTTGCACCAGTCCAAGAACGGTGACATATTTCGTATGCACTTCATTTTCAATATTTTTAGCTTAACTTAGCATTAGTTAATCATTTATTACATGATTTCTTACTTTTAATCACTCTTTGTAACTTATAGATATCTCCAATGTTTATTTGGTAGTTATAGTACTTACCATGACCGTTAATCCTAGTGCAGGATCAGATCTTGCACCATTGCCAACACAGTAAATCCTTGCAGCAGATCTGAACCTCCTTAATCACCGCCTCGTTTTGAGCAGCTTCAGCCATGATAGCAAGATCAATCCAAAGGCAACCGAGATCGAATTGCCCCGTTTTGTGTTAGGCCCCTATACTACTAGCGTAACCCCTTATTGTTAATAGTACAACCCCCTTATTATATTGTTGTACCCATGTAGTCGCCATAGAAGCCCCTATTGTTTTTAGTGTGCCCCATAGAATCCCACTATTGTTATTATTGTGCCCTTACATTATTATTTTTATGTCGGCTCTGATTATAATAGGACCCCTTAGACTCCTATATATAGAAAGGAGGTCTTGTCATTTGTATCATCAAAGAATTGTTCATTTTTGTAATGTAAAGGAGGTTGCCCCCCTCAAAGAGGTTGAATTCTAAGACGTTCATCTATCTTTTCTATCTTTTTGTGAGCTGGTTTCATAACATTTGGCATCAGAGTGTTATAGCTCTGATAAATTGGATACTACAGATGGAGAAATATTTTGATCTACATCATGTACCACTGTTAGAAAAGGTATGTATTGCATCTAATTATTTAGAACCGAATCAATTTTTATGGTATAAAGGGCTTTGTTCTCGTAAACCACTTGTCACGTGGTAAATTTTCATGGAGGAAATGATAGCACATTATGAGGATACAAAGAGAAACTCCTTCTTTATCGAATTGATAAATCTCAAACAAAAGGGTTCAATGGAAGAGCACATTGAGGACTTTAAAAAATTGAGTAGAAGGGTAAATTATATTCCAGATAAGCAAAGGATTGATGTCTTCATAGGGACTTTAAAGGATAACATTCAACACGAGGTTCGTTTTTGGGAACCTGATTCATTGGAGGAGGCATTCGAGTTGGAAAGAAATATTGAAAGCGAAATTATGGAAACAAGGAATCCCACCACTCATGACTATAATTATGGAAGTGTTTCTTCTCCTAGCCTTCCACAACCTACAAGGCTCATACCACAACAATTGGAAGAAAAAAGAGAAAAGGGGCTTTGCTACAATTGTGATAGAAAATGCACTAAAGGTCATAAGTGTGCTAAGAAGAAATTATTTTACATATAGCATGAAGAGGAGGAAGAAAAGGATCAAGAAACATCAAAAGAAGAGGATATACACCAGGACCCAACCCCAGAGAAAGAAGAAATGAATCCAACCATATCTTGTAAAGAATTGGCAAGAATTACCACTTAAACTCTCAAGATAGAAGGACATATCAAGAAGAAAAAGGTTCAAGAAGTGAAATAACACATCGAGAAAGAAGAAATGAATCCAACCATATCTTGTAATGCATTGGCCAGAATTACTACTCCTAAAACTATCAAGATAGAAGGACATATCAAGAAGAAAAATGTTCAAGAAGTGAAAGATCACATCAAGCATCAAGAGATGAATCGAAACATATCTTGTAAAGCATTGGAAGAAATTACCACTCCTCAAACTCTCAAGATAGAAGGAAATATCAAGAAGAAAAAGGTTCAAGCAGTGAAAGATCACATCGAGCATCAACAACAAGTTCTCCAACTTTTAAAGGATAATGCCACTTTGGTGCAGAATCAAATGAAAAAATAGGTAGATCAACATCGCAGTGAAAAATGTTTTGATGTAGGTGATTGGGTATTTTTACAGTTACATCTCAAGCAAGCTATTTATGAGAAGGAAATGTTGGCAATACTACATGCACTTAAGAAATGGCGACCTTACCCAATAGGAAGACACTTCAAGGTAAAAATGGATCATGATAGCCTTAAATACATTTTAGAACAAATATTATCTTTAGAAGAACATAAAAAATAGGTCAAAAATATGTTGGGTTATGACTTTGACATCATCTATAGAAAAGGGAAGAATTTTTTTTGTTGCAAATGCACTCTCAAGAAAGGATGAGGATGTGGAAGCATTGTTTTGTGCTATTTCAATTATCCAACCAGATTGGGTAAACGAAGCAAGGGATGAATGGAAGAAGGACAAAGAAGTGTGGCCACTCATTCAAAAGTTGTAGAATATCCTTGTTCAAACAATATTGTCAGAACTTGACGAGGAAGCAAAAATCATATTAGAACCTGGAGCAGTCACAGAAATAAGAACTCGACAGCTACGAAATCGATCAATTTTAGAGTATCTCATCAAGTGGAAGAACTTACCTGTTGAAGATTTCACATGGAAGGACAAGAATTTTATACAGAAGCATCAAGAACTACTCAAGCATTGAGGACAACACTTTTTGAAGGAGAGGGGCATGTTAGGCCCCTATACTACTAGTGTAACCCCTTATTGTTATTAGTACAACCCCCTTATTATATTGTTGTACCCATGTAGTCCCCATAGAAGCCCCTATTGTTATTAGTGTGCCCCATAGAAGCCCACTATTGTTATTATTGCGCCCTTACATTATTATTGTTATGTCGGATCTGATTATATTATGACCCCTTAGACTCCTATATATAGAAAGGAGGTCTTGTCATTTGTATCATCGAAGAATTTTTCATTTGTGTAATGTAAAGGAGGTTTCCCCCTCGAAGAGGCTGAAATCTAAGACGTTCATCTATCTTTTCTATCTTCAACCACGACAGCAAGATCGATCCAAAGGCAGCCAAGATCAAAACTGTGAAGAACAAAAGTTGGAGATTGGTTATGGCCAGTTTTGTTAACTGTCTAAGTTTAAAGCCCGAGAAGCTAAATTCTATGGTTGGTTATGTAATCGGTTGAATGATATATTTTGGCCCTTGGCCAAAGATCTATATAATGTAGAATTTAAATAGGACTAGGGAAGTTTATTTTGGATAGAACATAGACACAGCCAGAGAGGTGGTAACAGGTTGTTGTATTTTGTTATCATTTGAATCTGGGTTGGACGATGTATTCATGCATGTACTTGCCTCAGTGAATTAATAAAAGGGAGCTTTGCCTCATGTTTTATAAATCACATTTCTTTATTTGAGCTAATGAATTGATTGAAGTACTGAGTAACATTTTTATTTAAAAGGGAAACGCACTGGTTGGCTAGGGCCCAGCCAACCCAGCACGTTTAAACTATTTCATGTTTCCTGTAATTTGTGTTTATATTGTCAAGTGTGATTTAATTTCAAGCACATGCATTCCTGTCTGAGTGAAAGCAGATCTGTTGTATGAAGTAGCTAAATTTCCTTTCTTTCACTTGATTTCAGATTGGTTTTCCCATCCTAGTCCAAGCAGGAGAAATAAAATTGCACTAGTGCACGTTGGTGTGGTATTTCCTTTTTTGTAGTTCTGTTTGGTTGGTTTTCCTCGCCTAGTCCAAGTAGGAGAAATGAACCTACACCAGTTCACGTTAGTGTGATGCAGCAAGCCTTATTAGTCTACTTCTCGAAATTTTCTTCCTTTCATTAAATGCTTTATGACAGGATAAATGTATATGGATTGTTTCTTTATTTCTACACTCTGTCAAGATCAGAAACATTCATTTTTTATGTGTCAATTTGATTTAACAATATAATAGCACTTGCAGTAACTAAGAACTCATTTTAAGAATTAGATGCTAAGTGCAAGAAGCTCTGATCCAGTGCAAGAACTAGTTTCTTGCCACAGGATCTGAGTGCTTTGAACCTGGAAAAGTTCAAGCCCTTACAGGAAGTAAAATTCCTTTAGTAAAGACATCATTTATACCTTCTGCATAAATCTCTGTTCCTGCACTAGTGCAAGCAGACTGCGATAGTGCGGGACAGATTAGTGCAAGAAGGAAACCTCTAAAGGAGCAGGTTAAAAGGGCCCATCTGATGAGACTGCTAAGTGTCTTTGCTAAAGAAAAACACACACTCAGTAGTTAAACAATAGTTAGCTAGAGCGATTGCCCCTTTATTTTTAATTCCCTTTTGCAAATGCATTCTTCCTTGTTCTAGTCTTAGATTATTTTGATGGTTCAAGTTGCCTTTTTCTCTTTTTAGTTTGATTCTGCAACCTTTCCTCTAAATAAAGTAGGTATTTATTAGAAAAATATTCATACCATCTCTGGCATTTCATGTGCTTCGTCTCTAAGTTTACAGATCCCTCAGGTTGACAAATTAAGTGTTGAGGAGTTTGCTTAAGTGTAATTCCTGCACCCAACATTTTGGTGCCGATGCCGGGGAGGCGATTTGATTTGGTAAGAATTTTCTGATTATACAATAGAGGTAATTTTTCCTTTATTCTTGCAGTACTGTTTGGAAAAGCTTCTTTGAAGGAATTTTACTAGTGTTGATTGATTTCTGACAACATTTTTTATTAGAAGTTGTTTGTTATTTTTCTTTCTTTTTTGAAATGAATGCCTAGAAAAGATAAGGGTTCGAAGCCCATTAATGGCCGAAAGAATTTTGAAAACAATTCTCATATTGGGTCTCCTTCTGTGAGTAGGAAGCCCAATCCAATTCAAACCCATCACACAGGAACAGTCCACCTGAATTCTGGTGACAACATCTCAAGTGTGGTTCAGTCTATTGGAAGCAAAAGGGAAATAATGGAAAACCATGAAGATCATGTGGAAGGGACTGGTGAAAACAAGGTAAGTAGGGAACAATCCACTTTTGTGTTTCCAATTGTGGATCCTAATACTGTGGTGCAAATGAAGAATATTCCACCATCAACTCTCCCTCATTTCCATGGTAAAGTTCATGAATATCCTGACTCTTTCCTATTCGAGCTTGATATTCTATGTAGAAGTTATGATTATTCAACTGACACTCAGAATTAAGATTATCTCCTATTACTCTCAAGGACTCAGCTCTACGTTGGTTTATGGGGTTAGGAGGAAACAATATATCCTCTTGGGATCAGATGAAGAGAGTGTTCTTGTCTAAATATCAAGAATATTGCAAAACTCGGGAAATGTAGGATGAGATTTTTACAATCATACAAGATGATGATGAAACTCTTGAAGATTACCTAGAAATATTTTTGTATATTTTACAAAGGTCGAAACTTAAGTTTTATTCTAGTACTATTAGAACCTTGTTCTTAAGAGGACTTACTGATAATGCTAGAAATAATTTAAATCTATTAGGATAAGGTGATATTTCTCAACAAAAGTTTGAACAAATTTGTGAATTATGGAGGAAATTTTCAAGAAATCAGTATAGATCCAGTAGAGGAACTCGAAACGGAAATAGAAAAATTGAATCTATTGATGCTATGATTATTGGACTAGATAATAAAATGGAAAACATGAAAATTGATATAATGAATATTGTTACCAAACAGTTGGGCTCTTTAAAATTTCAGCAAAAACTCATGAAGGAACAAGAGTCATTATGTATTTTATGTCCTAAATGTAGAGACAAGCATCCTCCTAAAGAGTGTCCTCTTAATTTGAAAGAAACTAATAAGTGTGCTATTTGTGCAGAAGACCATGTCACAGAAAAATGTCCCTCTATACCAGGACTTAAAATTATATTTACAGGGGGGCAGCCTGAAGCTGAACACTTGTATGCTATGGGAGCATGAAGAAATTGGCCTTAGGTAGGTGCAGGTATGGCTCCTAAATTTTCTCCACACTATTTTGGTTATAATTCACATGCATATTCTTATCCTAACACTAATTAGCAGTGGCAGTATGGAAATGAATATCAACATGGGAAACCTTCTCAACCATGGCAATAAGGTTGGAGAGGGCCAACTCATTCTCCATATTCCTACCAATCACCTATGTAGTCATATCCATCTACGGATACACCTTATTCAATGCCTCAACTTCCGAGTCAGTCTACTCCACCGTTGCCTTTACCTCCACCTTTTCGACCTCCTTAGTTGCCTACTCAACCTGTGCCCAATCCTAACAATAATAACGCAGTGCAAATTATCTATGTAACAAATTGACCTTTACCATGCGAGTACCAGTCTATTCCAGTTGGGGTTCATGATATTCAATTAAGATCGGGAAGGACTGTAACAGCAGAAAATTAGAAGCAACCTAGAGTGATTGTTGAAGAGAAAGGAGAAGAGGAAACTCTTAACCATTGTCTGAAAGTTGTCACTAAGTAGCCCTTACCCTCTGAATCCTTGTCGTCTTCTGCCAACCAGCCTCCCTTCCCAGAGAGGCTAGTAATGGAAAGAAGTGAGCCTATTTCTGAGGCTAGCTTGGCATCAGAGCTTCGAAATCTTTTCATTAAGATACCTCTGCTTCAAACCATCAAAGAGATCCCTATTTGTACCAAGATTATTAAGGAACTCTGTCTCAATAAACTGGGGAGGAAGAGATTTGAACCCAAACCATTCAATTTGTTGGTGGGGTAGCAGAGTTGATGACGGGATGTGTGTCTATGGAAAAATATACTGATCCCAGAAACCCTGTTGTCTCAGTTCAGATTGGTAATGTCCTTGTCTCTAATGTTCTTATAGACCTGGGGGCAGCCGTTAATTTCATGACTAAGAAAAACATGGATCAACTTCTATTATCTCATCTTCGCCCTACTCCCACTGTGCTTGAATTAGCAGATAGATCTAAAATTAAGCTAGAAGGAGTATTGGATGATGTGATCATCTCATTAGATTCTTGAGAATATCCTACTGATTTCATTATTCTTCAGCCAAAGAACCCAGTAGGAGGACATCCCTTGATCTTGGGATGGCCATGGCTTGCTATAGCCGATGCATATATTGATGTCATTCCGGTGATATGTATATTTCGCGTGGAGATTCTAGGAAGAAAGTCACCTTATACCCCCCTGCCAGATCCATTTAGGACCTTTCAGATACTTTAAGGTTGGAACAAAGTAGTGATGAGGATACTTAGCCCACTTCCCTTATCCATTAGTATGTTGGGTCTTCACAAGAAGATGAGATTCAAGATTTCCTTAATAATCTAGACACTATGCCTAATTTTGAGCTATTGAGCCATATTTTCAACCTAGATTTTCAATATAATCATGATTCTCATTCTTCTAAACCGCTACATTTGACCACCCCCTTGAGTACTCCTGAGCCTGATACTACTCTTGTTCAGATTAGCCCTGGTAAATCCTTGCATATTAATTCAGATTTGGACTCATATCAGTAGAAGCAGCTTGTGAATTTGTTGCAAACCCATCTCAGTGCCTTTGCATGGGGCTATGAAGATATGAATGGTATTCCTCATAAAACTTGTACACATCATATCTATATTCAGGAAGGAAACCGACTTGTTCGAAAACCCCAAAGGTGAATGAATCTAGCTCTAAGAGATATTGTGAAGGAAGAAGTAAAAAAACTCTTGGATGTCGATTTTATCTAACCTATTTCCGACAGTCAGTGGGTCTCTCCATTAGTACTAGTACCTAAGAAAGATGGAAGATGGCATATTTGTATTGATTATCGATAATTAAATAAAGCCACTCTCAAAGATTATTTCCCTCTTTCTTTCATTGACCAGGTGCTTGATACCCTTGCAGGAAAGAAATATTTTCCCTTTTTGGATGGCTTTAGTGGTTATAACCAGATACAGATTGCACCAGAAGATCAGGATAAAAATACTTTTACATGTCCATGGGGTACATTTTCTTATAGAGTGCTTCCCTTTGGTGTATGTAATGCCCCAACTACCTTTCAAAGGGCAGTCCTAGCATTTTTGCTGATCTAGAATTTGTAGAAATTTATATGGATGACTTTTCTATGTTTGGTGATTCTTTTCAGGAAGCTCTCAAAAATCTAGAAATAGTACCTCTTCGTTGTCAGGAAGCCCATCTCGCCTTGAGTGACAAGAAATGTAGATTAATGTGCAAAGGAGTGGTACTTGGCCATTTGATTTCTAGTAAAAGTATCCAGGTTGATCCAAAAAAAATCGAAATCATTCTGCATCTTCCTCCACCCAAAACTCAAAGGGAAGTAAGAGGGTTTTTAGGACATGCTGGTTACTATAGGAGATTCATTGAAAATTTTCTAAGATAGTTGTCCCTCTTTTCCGACTTTTAGCTAAGGATAGTGAATTTTCTTAGACCATAGCTTGCCAATAGTCTTTTGAAACATTGAAGGAAAAGTTAGTACATACACTAGTTTTGAGAGATCCTAACTGGTCCCTGCCTTTTCATATTTCCTCTAATGCTTTAGATTTGGCTATTGTCCCAGCTTTAGGACAAGAGGAGAATAAACAATCCTATGCTATTTATTATATTAGTAAGAATTTGTCTTCTGCTGAATTAAATTATACAATTACAGAGAAAGAGTTTTTAGCTGTAATTTTTTCAATTAATAAGTTCAGGCACTATATTATAGGATATGAAGTATTTGTACATACAGATCATTCTGCGATTAAATATTTGATGAACAAACCATTGACTAGCGGTAAAGTGACTAGGTGGTCACTATTGTTGCAGGAATTTAATATTACTATTGTTGATAGACCAGGAAAATCTAATGCTGCAGCAGATTTTCTTTCTAGATTAGATATTCCTGGTGAAGCAATTCCTGTTAATGATGATTTTCTAGATGAACATCTTTTTGCTATGTCAACAGAGTCTTCATTGTTTGCTGACATTTCTAATTCCTTAGTTACTGGAAAAACACCACCCCACTTGTTTGCTCGTGAAAAGCGGAATATTATTCAGAAAAGTGCTGCATACTCCTGGATTCAAGGAGATCTCTTTTACACTGGTCTAGATCTGATTATCCGTAGGTGTGTAAGAGAAGAGGAAGTGTTTGACATATTGAAATCTGCTCATGGTGAACCTTGTGGAGGCAACTTCGCTGATAAGGGACTCCATATAAAGTATGCATGCTGGTTACTTTTGGCCTTCCTTGTTTAAGGATGCGAAATAATATGTCAGGCATTGTGATAGCTGTCAATGAATGGGCCAACCTAATCAAACCAATGAAATGCCTTTATGCCCCCAAGTTATGAATGAGCAATTTGAAAAATGGGTTATTTATTTTATAGGGCCAATAAATCCAACGTCATTAAGTAAAAATAATATCTTGGTTTGTACAGATTTTGTTACAAAATGGGTAGAAGCTAAAGTTGTTTCTTTTTCTTCAAAAAAAGTTGTTATCGATTTTCTTTTTACTGAAATCTTTACTAGATTTGGTGTGCCTAGAGAAATTGTTTCTGACAATGGTTTGCAGTTTATTTCTAATCTGGTATAGGGTGTGATGGAGCAATATAAGATCTGGTACAGGAAATCTACACTGTATCACCCGCAAGCAAATGGCCAGGTGGAATCCACAAACAAAGTGATCGAGTCCATTCTTACAAAGACAGTAAATATGCATCAGAAAGACTGGGTTGAAAGATTACCAGAAGCTTTGTGGGCATACAAAACCACTTGGAAAAATAGCACGGGACATACACCATAGGCGCTGGTATATGGAAAATAGGTTCTGTTACCAATTAAATTCCAAATCAAAACTTTCAGAACTGCAGTTCAGTTAGGACTAGATATCTTTGAGGCACAACAACAGTGTCTTCTCCATTTAAATGAGTTAGATGAATTTCTTAGGGACGTTGTTTAGCAGAACATACTAATTCAACATCAACGGAAAAGGTGGCATGACAAGTCTATTCAGAAATAGCAATGCCAACAAGGTGATTGGGTGCTCCTTTATGATTCTAGATTTGAAATCTTTAAAGGGAAATTCTATACACGTTGCATGGGACCTTATGAAGTGATCCGAGTATTCGAGAATGGAGCAATAGAAGTTAAAACTATTGATGGACAAAATTTAATATTCTTTGTAAATGGACACAGATTAAAGAAGTATTTTCAGCCACTTACTAGGAAAGATTTTACATGGCAAGTCCAACAACAATTTGGGACGGTAGTAGTGAATGGTAATACCAACCTTTTGAAAAAATGAGATCTTCTTCTTCTTAAAAATGAAAAAAAAATAAGAAAAAAGTAAACAAAAAAAACCATTTTCCTGTAATTATGAAAATCAGTTCGCTGACATGATTGCAGAAGGAACAACCTAAAAACCAGCTTGCTAGCAAGAAGATAAAAAATTTTGAATAAAAAGAAAATGTTGCTTGATCTTTAGATATGCCAGTGACCACCAAGTAAAAGCAGGTTCAACAGAACCAACCTTTATACAATTGGGGTAATTATCATGGATATTTTTATTCAAGTAACGCTTAATTTTCATTGTAGTTATTTTTTCTTGCGCTAGTGCAGGCAGACCTTCCAGAAAATTTTCTACCTTTCTTCATACTCCACTTTCGTAATATTCCCTCAGTTTTCTTCTTCAATCCCAAAATGATTAACCTTCCCATATTCTTCTGAATTTACCCTGTCTGTTTCAAAAAAAAACCCACTTTACCCTTGAATTTTTTCCCTATCCCACTTCTCTTTATCTCCTCTTGTGGTACTATTTCTAGAATCCCTATAAAAGAATTCTTTCCCATTCTAAAATTTCCCTTTTCCCACTTCTTTGTTCCCTCGTGAATTCATTGCAGGGTCTCGCGCAAAAAGAGCAAAAGGATATGGTCTGAAGTATCAAGAAAGGGCGAAGAAAATTTCCAGTATAAAATTGAGGAATTCCAGCCTATATTTTATTTAAATTCTTTGTTCTTTTTTAGATATTATGCGTGCACTAGTGCAAGAATTTTGTTCTATATGATAATGCAAGCAGAATGGTACCAACAGAATAACATAATTTAAGTGGTGCAAGCAGACTAGTGCAAACATGCACCCTGTCAGAAACATAGTACAATTTGTTCTTTTCATAGTATGTGTCATAGGAAAGTGGTCATCCTGAAAATTTATAAGGATTCCTTTCACTTAGTCGACGAGTACTCATGCTATCATATTAACTAGGAGAAAATTATTTAAAGTACAAGGTGTTTTTAAGTTAAGAATCATGATCATTTTTTAATGAATGCTAAGTTCTCTTTTTTGAATTATGAAGGAATGTAGAAGTGTTTAGCCATTTCTTGGACATAATTACCCCTTTCCGCCATAATCCTAGATGTCCTTCACTCATAATGATTACCTCACCTAGCTGTTAAAACGCCGCCGCAAGTACCAATCCGACCTGATTTCAAAGATGTTGTGCATCCATGGCTATTTCAGTGGAATGAATGGGTGATAAGATGGAAAGGATGGTGGACAGTTGGATCCCTATCTATAAGAACCAATTTTCTCGGTGTTGCATGTAAAATTCTTGACTGTTCATAGCCGTTAAGCAGCGATGCCACTTGTTCTAAGTGAACCCTCGTCTCTGAGTAGGGTAGAATAGACTCCTGAGTATCACAATATTCTTGCACTATTACGAGACTCGGGCTTTCTTCAATTCTTGTAGAAGTTTGACAGACACGATAGAGAAGTGGCCTTATAGTTTGCTAGAAGTTTAAAAAACGGCCGAGTAAAAATTGGGCCTCTAAAATTTGAAGTTATAAAATAATTTATAGTAGCAGCGACATGCTTGGAAAATACTAGTGATCAGTGGTTTAAAAATCAGAAACTAGAAAGGAATCGATGGTAGTGTTTCGTATTTGACAAGAAGATGGAGGTAGATTGGACAGAAGGAGTTCCCCGCAGTGCCCTACTGGGACAGTAGCGAGACCTCCTTTTGATCCTACAGAAATTTGTAACCTGTGAGGGAAGGTACTCCTACACTTTTGTATACCATTTCAGGATGTTGCGGCATTTCGAATCCACCCGGCACATCCGGTGGAGGATGAATTTCCTCTATTTTTTGCTTAAGAGCTTGGAAAAAATGGCCAAAGGTGTGTGGGATGAATGGGCAGACCGGGCCGACACGAAGTTATATCACCATGGCTTGATAAATATTTTGGTCTACAAACAACTCAAAGTTAAAGGCATGACCTAGGAAGCACTGTTAAAATAGCTAAATAAAAAGACAGCTGCTAGAAAGGAGATAGAGGACCCTGCCAGCACAAGCAAGGGCCCGAGTAAGAACGAAAAGGGGAGTCCTTCTTGCACTAGTGAAAAAATGAAACGACCAAAAAAATCAAAAGAAGGAAGGGCCCCATATCAAAACAAGAAGACATCTAGTGCACCTGTTGAAAATACTCCTTCTACGCCACCAGTACAAGCACAGACCCCCGAAAAAGACAACCTGTCAGTCCTTGCGAATGCAGCAAAATTTACAGAGGTTGAAGATGACACAATGTTAGCGAATTCATTAAAAATCCTCGGAAAAAGAATAAAGAATCCGATGCAGGCAAAGAAACCATAATCCCCACAGGGCGTTGAATCCCCTCCTACACCAGTACAAGAAGAAGCACCAGTACAAGAAGAAGAACCGCAAGAAGAAGAACTAGACGAAGAAGAACCAGAAGAAGAAGAAAAAGCAGGAGAAGAAGAACTAGGAGTAGAAGAACCAGAAGAAAAAGAAACAGGAAAAGGAGAACCAAAAGAAGAAGAACCAGGGGAAGAAGAATTTCTTGATGTAACCATGAGGGATATTGAGGTCCTTGGGGAAGACACAACCCTTGTCGAGACATAAAAAGAAAAATATTTGGTAACTCCTGTTGCTCGGGTAGTTGAACTAGAGCTTCAAGTGCATAACTTAGAACATCTCATAGCTAAATCGCAGGAGGATAAAGAACAGAGTAGAGAAGAATTAACTGCGGAGATTCGGAAAAAGAAAAGAGAAGTTAAAGTCTAGAAGTACCGAGTTGTGCAATGTTTCAAGTGACTTAAAAAGGTGACAAAGAAACTAAAGAACATCAGAAAGAAGAAGTCTGAAACATTGTAGGTTGATGTCAGTATGCTAGAGCAGGATTGAGCTGGAATGCTCAAAGTTTTGAAGGTTTTTTTTACAAAGGTAAAGAGTTGTGTGAGGACACACAATAGTTTAGGGATGGGAGGATGTTAGCCCCCTAATTTGCTCTCTTTTTGCCATTTTCTCCTTCCTAAATCATAACTATTTACCGTTATTTTACGTCTCTTATACACCATTATCTTGCACCAGTCCAAGAACAGTGACATATTTCATATGCACTTTATTTTTCATATTTTAAAATTAACTTAGCATTAATTAATCATTTATTACATGATTTCTTATTTTTAATCTCTCTTTGTAACTTATCAATATATCCAATGTTTAGTTGGTAGTTATAGTACTTATCGTGACCGTTGATCCTAGTGTAGGATCGGATCTTGCACTGTTGCCAACACAGCAAATCCTTGCAGTAGATCTGAACCTCCTTGATCACCGCCTCATTTTGAGCAGCTTTAGCCACGAGAGGAAGATCAAACCGAAGGCAGCCAAGATTGAATTGCCCCGTTTTGAGCAACTTCAACCACGACAGCAAGATCGATCCAAAGGCAGTTGAGATCCAAATTGTGAAGAATGAAAGTTGGAGATTGGCTACAGTCAGTTTTGTTAACCGTCTAAGTTTAAAGGCCAAGAAGCTAAATTCTGTGGTTGGTTATTTATTCAATTGAATGATATATTTTGGCCCTTGGCCAAAGATCTACATAATTTAGAATGTAAATAGGACTAGGGGAGTCCTTCTGGATAGAACAGAGACATAGCCAGAGAGGCGGTAACAGGTTGTTGTATTCTGTTATTGCCCAAATTTGGGCTAGACGATGTATTCACGCATGTACTTGCCTTAGTGAATTAATAAAAGGGAGCTCTGCC
Organism: Pinus tabuliformis; assembly: GCA_031772625.1. Taxonomy (NCBI): domain Eukaryota; kingdom Viridiplantae; phylum Streptophyta; class Pinopsida; order Pinales; family Pinaceae; genus Pinus; species Pinus tabuliformis. Next base: position 312,980,392 of record CM062815.1, on the reverse strand, counting down.
TCATTTTTTATAAATCGCATTTCTGTATTTTAGCTAATGAATTGGTTGAAGTACTGAGCATCGTTTTTATTTAAAAGGGAAACACACTGGTTGGCTAGGGCCCAACCAACCCAGTACATTTACCCTATTTCCTGTTTCCTGTAATTTGTATTTATATTGTCAAGTGCAATTTAATTTCAATCACATGCATATGTTTGAGTGACAACGGATCCATTGTGTGAAGTAGCTAAATTTCCTTTCCTGCACTTGATTTCAAATTGGTTTTCCCCACCTGGTCCAAGCAGGAGAAATAAACTTGCACCAGTGCACGTTGGTGTGATATTTCCTTTTCTGTAGTTCTGTTTGGTTGGTTTTCCTCGCCTGGTCCAAGCAGGAGAAATGAACCTACACCAGTGCACGTTGGTGTGATGTAGCAAGCCTTCTTAGTCTACTTCCCGCAATTTTATTTCTTTTATTAAATGCTTTATGACAAGATAAATGTATATGGATTGTTTCTTTATTTCTGCACTCTGTCAAGATCAAAAACATTCATTTTTTATGTGTGCAATTTGATTTAACAATATAATAGCACTTGCAGTAACTAAGCACTCATTTTAAGAATTAAATGCTAAGTGCAAGAAGCTCTGATCCAGTGCAAGAACTAGTTTCTTGCCATAGGATCTGAGTGCTTTGAACCTGGAAAATTTCAAGCCCTTGTAGGAGGTAAAATGCCTTTAGTAAAGACACCATTTATACCTTCTGCATAAATCTCTGTTCCTGCACTAGTGCAAGCAGACTGCGATAGTGCAAGAAGGAAATCTCTAAAGGAGCAGGTTTAAAGGGCCCATCTGATGATACTTCTAAGTGTCTCTGCTAAAGAGAAACACACACTCAGTAGTTAAACAATAGTTAGCTAGAGTGATTGCCCCTTTATTTTTAATTCCATTTTGCAAATGCATTCTTCCTTGTTCCAGTATTAGATTCTTTTGATGGTTCAAGATACCTTTTTCTCTTTTTAGTTTGATTCTGCGACCTTTCCTTTAAAGAAAGTAAGGATTTATATTAGAAAGATTCATACCATCTTTGGCATTGCCTGTGCTTCGTCTCCAAGTTTACGGATCCCCTGAGTTGACAAATTAAGTGTTAAGGAGTTTTCTTAAGTGTAATTCCTGCACCCAACAGACCTATGGCTTACAGGATTATGTCGATTTGTACATTACTCAGGTCTGGATTTCTATGAATTAATTTTGGGGATTTGGATTGTTTGAGTATGTTGCTTCCATAACAACTGGACTGATAATCACACTATGACAATTTCTTCATTCATATAATATTTATCTACTGAACAATTTCAGTATTTAAGTGATGAAATATTTACTATCTTACATACATTGTTATGGTTATTTAGTTTTCTTGCCTAAGCCAGGAATAATACTAGATAATATAAGATAGTTATCAATATATGCATTCATATTACTTCTCGATGTGAAATATAAAAACAAGTTTAGATTACTCTGTGTTTGTTTAAAAGATCAGAGGCTTGCATTATTGTAGTTTTTTGTCTTTTATATATCGCATTAAAAAGTTATCAATATTTTAAATTATAATTACATTTATAATTTAAAATTACTTACACAGTTTGCATTAGGAATACTGAGTAGAAATCACATGATTCATCCTTTATTATTTCGACTAGTTTCATAAGGTCTTGGTTTTCTCTCTTTCTGTATTATATTTCATGTATAATTTGTATACTACTCTTTGTATTTTATTAACTTAATACTAACTTTATTATTGTATCATATCTGTTAGAAAATTGATAGCAACAGTTATTAATCTTATTTTCCTTAATCTTGATAGTGCTTTTGAATATTTAGTTATCTTCTTTATCCTTTTTAGTTAGATCTTTCATCAAACAATATCAAGGAAAATAATAGTAACAAAAAGAGGACACATATATAGTCTCTCAGCCAGGGAAAAATCCCTCCAAGCATAAAACCCAAAAACTCTTCTCTTCTTAGAATCTACTTCAAATGAGATACAAATACCCAATCCATATACCGAGTCCTTATCCCAGTACCAATTCGAGCTTTTCTCAAGTCCTTCCTTGAAAGCGTCAACTGGCTTCAATACTACAACTTTGACCTACCAGGGTCACCACTACAACTTGTCCTGCAACTTCGACCTTGCAATTTCGTCCTTGAAACTTCCTTGAAAAACCTAATCCATCCTCCTCTTTAGACCTTCCTAGATCAAGACACATCTCCCAAGATCAACGAGGTCAATATAGGGTTTTCTCCCTTCCAACTACAAGATTTTGCACTTCGTCCTACTGTAACTCAGACCTGCAATTTTTGTCACCTTCTACAACACCAGAAACCCTATAATTTTGCACATGTGAGAGAGATAGAGCCCAAAACTGAGATATTTCATCTTTTTTTCTTCTCTTATACCTTTTCTCTCCTTCATCCAACTTCCCAACTATAGATCAAACTCTTTCTTGATAGATCAAACTTGTGAGTGAGTTTGTTCAAATGAAGTCAAAATGCTCCATTGTATAGCCTTCTGAAGTGGTCGAATTCCCTCCCTTAGGTCAACTTGTACTCTTGGAGATTCCAAGGCTTTCTAGAATAAAAAATAATTCTTTTTACAATTACAAATTTCCCGGAAGGGTCTTATAAACATGATGTTGACTCCAGTGACTCATGACAATAAATCCTAAGGCCTAACAAACCATAGAAGCATTAAGAACATGATTTTACCTAGAATACCATCAATAATGAGCATGAAATCCATGATTTAATAATAATAATTTTATTTCTTATTTTTATGTTTGTTACATAGGATACGTATTGAAATGAGTACAACAATTATGAACACCAAAACTAGTTACATTTTCAGCACTCCCTCTTAACTAGGGAGGCATTAATAATAGTACATTTCAACACTCCCTCTTACCTATGGAGGTATTAATAATTGTACAACCTATACAAGATCATATATCAAACTGAAGAGTTCTTAAGAAGAGTCAAATTGATAAGCTATAATGTAAGCATCATCATCATGTCTAACACTTTCCCTAAGGCCTAATTGGACAAGCTCTACTTTAATCAACAACATTATGTTGGGAGACTTTACATGTGATACCGCACTACCTCTACAAATTACATATCCCACCCAGATGTCTACAAGGTATGTCTTTTTAGGACTATTATGATCTTGGATCTCTAGTCCTGAGTCCTCAAAGAATATTGGTCATATTCGACCACACTTCTCTTGGATACTTATCACATCCTCAAATAGTATCAATCCCTTTCCTTTCTTGGATTATATATCCTCAAGGAAACCACACATGCTTATCCAATCCTCCATCTTTCTCACTTCATCACCTGAAGAGGAGAATGCACATGTGATGTCCAACATCACTCCCTCTCAAACCAAGAGGACATCCTATTCTCCTTTAATATTTAGAATAGAACCTTGCTCCTATACAAGAAGACTCCTTCTCAAAATAAAAGGATACATAGCCTTCCTTTATATTTGGGAAATCATCTTCACAAGCCTTACAACTTGTCTCCATAAGAGTATTATCTATCAGTTCTTCATAGTTGTTTGGCTCCCTCTTTCCTCTGCTTCATCGAGCTTTATTTCTTTCAAGGTATCATGGAGCCACCTTCTCTCTTCAATCTTGTGACAGGTTCTATGCCAATATTCTTGCTCATCACTTTCTTCTTCGACATGAAGGCATTACATTGAGCCTCTCCAAACTTCTTCTTGAAAGTGACCTTCCTTTGACCTCCAGGTTATCTTCTCACACAATTACTTTTCAATCCAATATGGACACATCTTAACTTCATAGTTTCTAGGGACCAGATATTGAGCTTCACTTAATATATTTTATCCACACATGTGAACTTCCCTCAAATGCCATCATATATTCTTGCAACATCTTCCAGATATAAAAATAATATGTTAACCGGATAACTAATAATAATGAAAATCAGACTTACCTCACCATGATGACTTTCTCGTTCTATCAACATCCTTATGGTCCATCTCCAATCGAGTCTTCCTTCATGCATCAGAGTTCCCAAGGATCGAACTTGATTACTAAGTTTCAACTTTTCTTCCAGAGACTATACTAGATGTTAATCATTATTGTGTGTGTGAGTGTGTGTGTGTGTGTGCATTCCTTCATCCCTTTACCAATATTAATTTCACATTACATGGAATGTCTACTAACCTTGTCATGATGTTTTTCCCAAAGACCTTCAAAAATGATGGTCTTTCCTGAATCATGATGATTCAACTAAGCAGGATGACAACTTCTAACATATTTTTAGATAATATAGGGATGAACATTATGCAAAAATGGTCTATCTATGCATCTATCTAGATGATATCTTCAAAGAAAGCATGTAAGTTCTAGACATGTTATTATCATATGCTTCTTTCTATGATACCACACATAACATACTATCCTAAAAGAAATATTAGTCTTCATAAAAAACCTGATATTCCTTGAACCTTCTTTAATAGTAAATATCCTTCAATTATTATTTCTTTTCCTTCTTCTCAGGTTCTCCCACTACCTCGACTCCATGAGCTTCACTCCTTCCCTTTTGTTTGTTTGGATTGTCCCTCTTAAAGTTTCTAAATTCAATGCACCCAAAACATTTCACTTTGGACATGTCTTTCTTCTTGGACATACCAAAATTCCCCTTCTTTAGCTTCTTGACTCGGACTAGAAAGGCTTGATATTTCTCATATAATCCAGTATCATCCTTGACCTTGATGCTTGATTCTCGCAATAAGAACTGTGCCTAAAAATCTTCAAAGGGAGTCGAATCCTTCTTGGAGCAAATGCATGTTGCAAAGATGCTCCATTATGATGACAATGCATTCAGCACATTGATGGTTACTTCTAAATTAGTAATAGGTTCCCCAAGTTCTTGCAGGTGGTCTCTTAGTTGAGAGACTGTCATAAGAAATGATGTAACATTATCATCCTTTGACTTCTTCATTCTGTACAACTTGTTCCTCAATGAAATATTTTGTCTTGTTGTACTTATCGAATACCAATTCACTATCTTGTCATACATGGTCTTGTAAGTCTTAAGATTTGCAACAAATGGAACAAAATAATCCTTAATTAATTCAATTATGATCCTTTGAGCTCTTACTTTTCATTTCTTGTACTTTGTTAGTTCTTGTGTCTTATCCTTCTCAGGTTCAGTGATTTCTCCAATAACATATCCCATTACTTCTTGTTCTATGAGTATCAAGTCAATCCTTTTCTTCCATGCTAGATAGTTTGAAGCCCAAACAAGATTATTTATCTCCTTGCAAAAAGAACCCATATGACTTGAAGATTCAGACATAGTGTAATAATATGTTACTTACTTGAGTCCAAGATTTCCCTTGATGATATCTTCAACCTTCTTGATGCCTCTAAGACCTTTGGAGAGTTCTTGATGATGTCCCTAAAATATGATCCCTAGGATTCCTCCACCAATAGCTTCCAATATTGATGCCTTGCAAATAGACTTTATTTTTACGAGATCAACACCCTCCTTATGAGATTGATGTATTCTTGATATTTTTCAATGTAGAAACCCTAGATTAGAAGGGTCTTCTACCAACGAACCTTTAACCAGATCCCCTCAAGAGACAATTTTTCTTGTAGTATTATTATTTCAGGCTTTGATAGCTTCCTATCTTTTAATCAGAAATTATTTCTAGTGTCCTTCCAATTGCCTTCCTTTCTCTCCCTAGCTCTAATACCATGTTATAAAATCAATAGAGGTAACTATTAATATTATTTTCCTTAACCTTGATAGTGCTTATGAATCTTTAGTTATATTCTTTATCTTTTTTAGTTAGATCTTTCATCAAGCAATATCAAGAAAAATAACAATAACAAAATGAGGACATATATATAGGCTCTCAGCCAAGGAAAAATTCCTCCAAGGGGAAAACTTGGAAACTTTTCTCTTATTAGAATCTACGTCAAATGAGATACAAAGCCCCAATCCTTAGACCAAGGCCTTCTCCCAATACCAATTCGTCCCTTTCTCAATTCCTTCCTCGATTCAGCATCAGCCTGCTTCAATACTACAACTTCAACTTTCCAGGTTCATTACTGCAAATTTTCTGCAACTTTGACCCTACAATTTTGGCTTTGCAGCTTCTCTAGAAACCTTAATCCAGCCTCCTCTTAAGACCTTCCTAGAGAAAGATAGCTCTCCCAAGGTCAATGAGGTAAATATAGGGTTTTATTCATTTCATCTATAATATTCTGCACTTCGTCCAACTGCAACTCAGACCTACAATTTCATCCTCCTTCTACAACACCATAAACCCTAGAAATTTGCATGTGTGAGATAGATAGAGCCCAAAACCAAGATATTTCATCCTTATATCTTGTCTTAGAACTTTTCTCTCCTTCTTCCAGCTTCCCAACTACAAATTGAACTCTTTCTTGATAGATCAAACTTGTGAGTGAGTGTGTCTCAAATGAAGTTGAACTACTTCTTTATATAGCCTTCTTAAGGGGTCAAATTCCCTCCTTTAGGCCAACTTGATGATCCCAGGGTCGACTTGTACTCTTGGATATTCTAGGAATTTTTAGACTAAAAAATAATTCTTTTCACAATTACAATTTTCCCAGAAGGGTCTTATAAACATGATGTTGACTCAATTGACTCATGACAATAAATCCTAAGACCTCACAAACCCTAGAAGCACGAAGGACATGCTTTTACCTAGAATACCATCAATAATGAGCATGAAACTCATGCTTGAATAATAATAATTTTCTTTCTTATTTATTTTTTGTTACATAGGATACATATTGAAATGAGTACAACAATTATGAAGACCAAAACTAGTTACATTTTCAACAATATCATATTAGTTAACCTGTAGATTAGGCATATTAACATCAAACATAGTTTTAGGTTCATATATATATAGGATAGATTCAGGATTCCCCATTGTATTTTCTTCATAGGAGGAAGAGACTTGTAGGCTAACAAATCCTTTAACACCATCAGGAATGGATATTCAAATGGCTTGGACTATCCAAAGGGCCTCAGTCCAAGCCACATCCCCTTTGTTGAAAAATACTCCAAAATCTCGCGTCAACGCACCCTTATGTAGGAATTCTCTACGATATTTTCATTGAAATCATCTAAATACTTTATTGATAGAATCTTGTGTACAATTTAAGAGGATTAAACATTTTATCAAAAGGATTTCTTAGATGGGACATGCCATACGTGACATGCAATGGTATTACTGAGAAAGTCCATATATGTGAGAGATGAGTATGAATTAGGGAGGAAGAAAGTTAACTTGCAAATCTTCAAATATTTCATGTACAAGGAAGGAATGAGAAAGATATAGTTGGTCACTTCACAAGTTAGTAATGAGTAATGAAATAACATGTTTTCTTTTAGATTTCATTTTTAAATGTAATAAGGGGAATCATTCTAACGATGTATTTACATATGTATTTATTTTTGTTCTACTATGTAAAGGTATGAAACACCATGAATGAATTATTCAAAAAAAAAACTCGACAATATGTTCAACATGTCCACATGATATGATGGCGAGATGAGAATTTTAGAATATGCATAGATACATTTCCCATTGGTATTATCTTATCAATGGTTCATTTTTCTAAAAAATATACCCTTCAACCACAAAATGAGATTCAAATTCAATATTATCATTCAAATCAATTCAACATAATGGTCCATATGACATATAGGCATGGGACATATAGTAACTTGAAAATAAATATAGTTATATTAAAGAAGTACCAGTTCTACATAAGTGACAATAGGTTCCATGACTTAGACTGCATGCAACACCGCTTTCAGTTGGTCTAGAATAACTTGAAGGAGAATATGATACATATGGATAAACATAGGGTTTGTTCCAATAGTTGAATCAGTTGGTTCAAAATGCACATGTTTTTAAATGGTTGTGTATATTGCACAAAAAAACACAAAATACTACAATTTTGGAACTATTTCAAGACTAGAAATGAAAAATAAGAGCCTGATGGAGAAGGCACATGCATCCAAGTTTCATTACATAGGAAATAAATAAATTTCAAAACTCTTTTCCCCATTGAAGATTAAATATCCATTATTTAATGTTGTTCTTCAGTTATGGTGGAGGTAACATGAACACAAGAAGACCTTGATCAACTAGGAAAACACAAGTACATAGATTTTGTTTTTGAAGGTATTCAATGTAGATCTATCACACTCATATGAACAAAAAAAAATCCAAGGAACTCATGGATTTCATTATGTTTGAACATCAAACAATTATGTATTTGAAATATAGATGAGAAAACTCTCTTTATTCTGCACTCCATGTAGTAGTAGTGAATGGGACAATTTGAATCAATACACTGGGTTGAGAGTTAGGATGATGTATCACTCCCCATTGGTCAATGTATAACTATGGAATATCCTCACTACATTATGATTAGATCTCAAATCTCATACAACTAAGTTCAATTAATATTTTATTAATTTTTACTAACTAGCATGAATGTAGTATTCTTTGTTTATTTAATGGACTCAGATATTGACACTCCATTTTTTGAAAGGAAAATAAATGTAGTTGTTGTCCCAAAAGGTAATGAATGGGGAACTGACTATTTTTGGTATATTTCTTAGAGGGAAAAAAAACCCTCAATGTATCATTGACAATCTTTAAAGGCATCTATTTTTTTCTTAGGTCGATAGTTGTCAAAGGAGAATATCCAACATTGAGAAAGATAACATGAATTAAAAAGGGTATGTATATAAATATTATAGACTATATCATTTTGCAAACCATTATAAAATCACAGTTGTTGGTACAATCATCCAACTACTATACTTGTCAAGAAAGAACTCATCAAAGGTTTGGTATTTCCTTCCTAATTTTGAGCAAGAGAAGTTAATGGAAACCAATAGTGTTAGCAGTGATCTAAATGGTTTTCTTAAATAACCACAAATAAGTAGTTAGGTATGTGGTATGTTTGTTATTTTAGGTGTGGTATGTTTTTTTTATTCTATCGACTACTTACTTTTATCTTAAGACTATACTTCCAAATTGGGAATCATTTTTCCATCATGAGAATCTTTTCTCTTTCTTTCTTCTCCATCCCCTACTCATCGGGTTGTTATTCAACCAACTCACAAAAAAAGAAGAAAATATAGATCAACGACTTGAAAAATAGCCTCTTTGAGGGGGAAACCTCCTTTACATCACATAACTAAAAAATTATTGGATGATTCAAATGACAAAACCTCCTTTCTATATATAGGTGTCTAAGGAGTCACAATATTATCAAAGCTTACATAACAATAATAATGTAAGGGCACAACAATAAAAATAGTGGGATTTTATGGAGCACAATAATAACAACATGGGAACTACATGGGCACAACTATAATAATAAGGGTCTACACTAGTATTATAGGGACCTAACATGCCCCTTTCCTTTAAAAAAGTGTTTTCCTCATGTTAGCTACCTATACCAATAGGTTTCATATTTCATGATTGGCTATGAAAGGTCCAAATATGCTCTGCTTTGATGATTCAAAGATTTCATATTTCCAAGAAAATCCAATCTGTGCTTATAGCTTGGTATGGACTTAAAATTTTGATGGATGGTCCAACAGTCTAATCTGGATCATTCCATGGTTTAAATTTGCAGTTGTAGATTAGAGAAGGAAGTCTGTCCAAACTGTTTAATCTTGGCAGACAAGTAGTTCAGCTAGAGAAGAAAAGCCTCCCAACAGCTTAATCTGGGACCTTGGAAGAAATAAGGGTAGAAGTAGATAGAAAAACAAAAGAAAAAGCCAAAGAAAAGAAAAGGCAAGTAAGGGTCTGCAAGTCCAAGTGCACCCTCCAAGAAGAAATAAAAAATGCTAGGCAAGTAGCTGGGTAAGTAGTTGGGGTTGCAGAAAGGTTATCTTTACCATTGCAGGTGTGTTAACTTTGTTTACCAAAGCAAAGTCAATCAATTGAGAAGGTGTTCTTCTTCATCAAGTTGCAGCAAACAGGAAGCATGACTAACCTCCCTTCTTCCCCTTTCCATTTCATTACTAACACTCCCTCATCAGCTGAGATTCATGGAAGAAGATTATGGTTTCATGGTGGTTCTTGTTCCTTCAAAAGCCACATTTCTTGTGTAAAAATCTTTTCATTTTGATCTACTCTTTAAGCTAAGTGTTTCACAAATAAGCTTAGTATTTTCTCCCTTCATTCACCCCCCTCATCCATATTAACTCTAACTCTACTATGTAAATCCCTTATATTACCTTTCCCCTAATATTATTAACACCATGGTGTATAAACCCCAAATTTTGTACAAGTATCCCCTCCCCTTGGCATTGTAGCCAATAAGTTCTATATCAGGGATCAAATGACACCTGGTCATCTTGATAAACCTAACTCTAACCCTCCTCCCCCTTTCTGAATCCATTTTTAACCCATTACACCCCATTTGCAAACATAAACCCTGTAAAAAACCTTGCTTTACCCTTACCCGCTCTAAATTGCCAAATAATACACAAAAAACCCATTTTTGTGATTATCCAATGGTTCGGGCGCTACTCTGTTCGCGCATTCGCGAAAGACTCAGTTAAACTGAATTTACCTGCTGAGAAAGACAGAGTGAGGCCAGGCATTGATCTTATTTAAACTTTAAACAGTATTTCAATTGCTGTTTATTAGAACTACTCTCTATTTCTTATAAATTCACCTCCCTGGTAAAGAGACACTCCTCTATACTGTCCTGCTCAATTGAAACCACTTTACACTTAATTCAGGAACCTCTTTTGCAATGGAGACACCTGTAGTACTAAATGTTCAGCCTCTGAATGCCCCTCAAAGGAACTTGGAATGGCAACCCTTGGCAGATATGGATTATCAGATTTCAGAAGAGATGTTGATGAGAACCAAGTTCCATATCCACCTGCTCAATGAACTTAATGCCAAACATGAAACTGGAGCAGATGTGTTGGGTATATGGGATTCTTTTCTTCCTATTTTTAAGTTGCCTCAAGTCAATCAATTCCCTGATTTGATCCATCTCTGTGCTGAATATTATGACCCTACTCAGAGGGCTGTGTTGGATCCTTCTGGTTCTGCTCTCTTTTACATCACTCCTGAAGCCATCAGGAACATGCTCTGCTTCAAAACTCAGAAAAAATTGGTCCCCTTGTCACTAGTAGACTTGATAAAACAAGGGGCTAGATTGACAGATGCCCAAATCACTAAGCTAAATTAGTTATACATTGACTCTAATTCTGTGCAATATCCTCCTCTGAATCAAGTATACCTTAACCAGTTGGGCAGGGACTTGGTAGATATGATTAGTCCGATTTTGGGCTATAGCTCAATAGAATTGGTAGACCAAACTGTACTGGTAATGATGCTGATGTTCGCTCCGGGCATACCTCCAGTTTGCTATGATTATGCCACCTATATCTCCAACAAAATGCATGAGCAACTAATGAATTTATCCAGGGAAAAGATGTTTAGATACACCTCCTACATTTACCATTTGATCTTGTACCATCAACATGAGAAATTTCATTTTTCAATCAAAAGAGTCGATGCCCAAGGCAATCCCAGATCAGTGGTCTATTGGTCCTCTGTCTTCCACACTACACCTGATTCTCCATACACTTACTGTGAATTCATAGATCTGTTCGTCCATCCAGCTATGGCAATGCTGATGAGCTCACCTCCTCCGAGACTCACTGATGACATGCAGAGAATTCTTCAGCTATCCAAATCTTACAACATTGGGGATTGGTATTTCTACCAAAACCACACCGTCATCAGGATATATGGGTGTGATTTGCCTCCATTCAGATTACCTAAGTATGTGCCTATGAGGCTATTTACCCTAGAGTACTTTAGGTAATTTGGCCAGGTTGATGTGCTTCACTTTTCAGGAAAAGGAAAAAAAGCACAGTTGAAGGTGAAAAGCCAACTTGGCCATTTTATCTATAACCAGAGGGAGCAAGGATGGAAGGAAGCAGATAGAATGCTTGAGTCCCTTGGCCTTCAAACCAGTTTCCTATGGAAACCCTATGACCCTAATCATTTTATAACTATGAGGAGGCTCAAATATAAGTTGTCTGCCTATGATCATTATAGTATCCCTCACATTGAAAAATATGCAAACCAAGACAAATGGAGGAGAGGGACCTTAGAAGAGCCCATATCACAAGAAGAGCTAAATCAGAGGGCAGTAAGGAATCTAAGGAAGATGGCTGACCTTGAACTTTGTTCACAGGTATTCACACTTCCGAGCACACAAGTGGGAGCAGCTGCATCCTCCTCAACTGCCAAACAACAAACTACCAAGGCCACTGAAAATATATCTAGCAAAGGCAAAGAAAAGGAAATGGAGATAGAACAATCGCTCCATGGCAAGGAGCAGCCACCTCCAGTGACTCAAGAGCAGGCAGATAAAGAAATGCAGCAGCAGGCAGAGCAACAACAACAACAACAACAGGAACTGCATCAAGAAGAAGGGCCACATGAGGGACAGCAGCCCTTACAGCAGCCCTTACAGCAAGAAAGAGTAGTTGATACTCCAACTTCCACTGAGCAACAGGCTCAAAACATAGTGCCTCCTAGGCCAGAAACTACCTTCGATGCCTCGGTCCTCCAAACTCCACAGAAAGAGGACATAAACAGAAAAAGGGATAGAGAAACTCCCCTGACATCATCTATAAACCAGGGAGAGAAAAGGCAAAGGTTGAATGACTTTTCTGAGGATGACATAGCAATAAGGCAAGCAGTGGGCATGGGCCCACCCAGCAGAGAAGCTTCAGCCAGTTCCTTCCAGCAAGAACAGGACAGAACTATGGGAGGAGAGGTCAGCTCCTCCAGCCAGCAAAGAGAAGGAGAAAGGAGCATCAAGCAGCAGTTTATAGACATCAAAAGGAGGAGTGACCCTATCAAGATACAGCTGTACAACCATTTATTGAAAATGGGTCCCACCAATCAAAAAAGACTGATGTTTGCATTTGATGTACAGGAAGGCAAAATGATCATGAGCCATTTTATGCCAACAGCACTGCAGCCCCAATCTACCTCAGATTACCTCAAAACCAATCTGGAGGTCCTGGCCAAGGACATACACCCAATGGATAAAATTGAACTGCACAAACAGACTGGTGAGATGGTGTATGCCGCCTTGGCAGACAAAACATTAGAAAATTACAGGCTAGAAAGCAGCCTCAATAATACAGCCTCTCAACTGGAGTTGGAGAGGGCATCATCCCAGGCAAAGGACAACAGAATAAGGTCCTTGGAAGACATAATCATTGAGATTGGGCATGATCCCAAAGACATCAAAGGAATACAAGAGATATTGAAGTTGAGGGATGCTGACATGGCTGCCTTAAGGAAAAAGATCAAACTCCCAGCTACCATTCACCCTCAAACAGATGAAGTAGCTCAGCAAAGACATGAGCAGGATGCCACAGCCTTGATGATTTCCCTTTATAAGCAGCTGATTCAAGCACAAGAAAAGTTGGGAGAATCAGAGGCCGCACGAGAAGCATTGCAAACAGCACTGAAACAAAGAGAAGAGGGTCAGACCTCTTAGCCTCCTCTGGTCATCAACCTTGAGGAAACTGCTCCTATCACTGCTCCTCCTCCTCAACAGACTGAACAGACAGCAACATCTACTTCAGCAGCACCAACAACCACAGAACAGGCCCAAAGCCTGGATATGCAAAAGCTGAAGAATGAAATTCAAATCCTGGAAGCTCAAATGACCGAGTTAAATGAGACCAGGGATAAATTGGCCAAGGTGAATGACAGGTATGACAAATCCAAGCAAGCGGTGCCAGAGAAGGGCAGGGAGGTGAAAGCCCTCAAAGATAGGATAAAAGAGCTAGAAAATGAGCTCAAATTAGATAAAGTTATAGCTGGGCTTAAAGCAATACTATGGGCCAACATTGGCGAGTCTATTACTGACCAATGGCAGTATATAGAGACAATCCATGAGCAGGTAGAGCTCATCCCAAAAGCACAAGCTAAAATTCACAAGTCAAGGGCTGCTCTAGGCAACATGCCTGAAATTGCCACCAGGATGATCAATGTGCTGAATAATAGAACAAGTACTCAGCTGGCAAACATGGGAATTCCCAATAGAACTGAGGCCATTCAGTTGATCAAAAGGGTTCTCACATTGAGAAATTTGGTGCAGACATTGGAGAGAAGAACCCAAGACATGCAGACCGAGGTAAAAAGATTCATGGATAAATTCTTGGTGCTGCAAAACAGAGGACTCCCTAGCTTACTGAACAGCGCAGGGAGACTGCTCATCCATGAGCAGTATGCCAAAAGAGTGAATGCATTTGCCACAAATGAAATCAATGAGAAGCCCAGCAGCTCAGAAGAAACAGGGCCAGCTACAGGACAAACTATCTACAACAAGGTAGAAAATCTATTTTTTATAGTGAATGAGATCAATCACCTGTTTCATGTGGCACCCAATTTTTACAAGTATACAGAGGCAGAGGAGACTATGGATGCAATTCTCAGGCATCAACTCCCTACACAAGACTGGTGGACAAATACAATACATAAAATTTTATAAACAGTGAGCCATTCACCAAATTTTGTTTTTAAAAATATCAGTTGTTATGCAAAGCACAGTTTAACAAAATCAGCATGCATCAAAGATTAAAGCTGAGCCAACTGAGCAAAAATTTTGGCCAACTCAGCACGAATAGGAAACCACAGCTGGCAGAGCTAAGAAGATACAGCGCAGCAAAAGTAAAGACACATTATCCAGCGTTAAAGCAAAGCGGTTCAACCGACTCAATGACCTCCAAAGGTCAAATTATCCTCTGACAGACTTAAAGAGCATTTATGCTGCATTCAAAGTTGTAATAACTTCTTTTCTACTTTCTGTACGAAGTTGTGAAGATATTTTCTCTCTCAGATGACTCAGTGCCTGAGATATTTTGTATAGGCATTCCTATAAAGTCCCCTTTGCATGAGCTTGCAAGGGTTGTTGTTGATTTCTCCTGAAGAAGTTCTTATGATGTAATCCTTTCAGAAGTTTAATAAATAAAGTGATGGAATTTCTCGGATTTCTGAAGTGTTGAATGCGTTCTGGTGTCTGTTGAAAACTGCTGGATTCCTGTGTATTACACAATACAATAAGTCTCTGTAACTCTCTCTGTTATGTATTTTTGATTTGTTAAAATCCATATATGTTTTCTAACTTTGAATATTTAGCAACACGGAAAAAGAATAACTTTCAGGATTTATTCAAGGAATACCCTGAGTTCAATCTGTGTTGTTAATGAATGTTTTCTTCAGTTGTAATCTTGATAAGTGTAATTCTTAATTGATGCACTTTCAGAATATGTCTTTCACAGTGACCTTTGTCACAGGAATTCAAGTTTGCTCCTGTGCAACGTGTTTCACTTTCACATCACCAGCTTAATAGAGAATTCTTAATTGCTTTCTGTTGGCTGACATGCTTCACCATTCAAGTTAAATTTGTTTGCCTGAAATACACAATTGGCCCTGCAGTTTGAACACCACCGGTCCTGCATTTCAAAGCATTTCACAACTCCAGACTCCATTGCCCAATGATATATTACTCTCTAAACACTACATCTTAGGCCCTGAAAGAAATCCTTCAACCAAAACATAAACCAAAACCTGAGCATAATACCTAGCCTAAAACACCATCATAACAGAGACAAATCATAAAGAGAGAGCCCTCTCTGATTGCAGTTTGGCTAGAGACTGTGATCCAAAGATTGGTTAGTGGTTACCCCGGCCGTATTCCCTTGGGAGTCATAGGGAACAACCTGGGTGTTAACACCTCAACGCTTGAATAGTTATGGATTCTTCTGTATAAAATTATCATCCTTCCGTGTGGAATATTCAGCGGGTAAGTTCTTCCACTTTATTAAATACTTTCAAAATTAATCGATTTCGTAGTTGTTGAGTTCTTGTTTTTGTGACTTCTTCAGGTTCCAATATGATTTTTCCTTCCTTGTCAAGTTCACGTAATATTGTTTGAACTGGGATCTTGTCACCTATAACCTTCTTTAAGCATAAAACATGGAAAATTGGGTGCACTTGGGAAGATGCAAGAAGCTCCAATTTGTAAACCATAGTACCAAGCTTTTGCAACACCTTGTAAGGACAATAGTAATTTGGAGATAATTTATTACCCTTCTTAGTTTGCTTGAGGGACATTTGTTTCTATGGTTGTATCCGTAAAAATACCCAGTCGCATACATCAAAAATTCTTTCGATGCGATGATGATCTATCTGTTTATGTGCCAAAGTTAGGTTATCCTTTGAGAGTTGGGTAACTTGTTGTTGATGCTTGATGTGATATTCCACTGCTTGAACCCTAGAATTTTATCTTAAAGATGATGTGATGGATGGTGGACGATATCCATAAAGTGCCATAAATGGGGTCATTTTTGCTACAGTATGGAATGAAGTGCTATACCACCATTCAGGCAGAGGTAACCACTTGACCCATTATGTTTGTTTGTCATATACAAAGAAACGAAGATATCTTCCAAACATGTGTTCACTATCTCATTTTTCCCATCATATTGAGGATGATAAGATGAGATATGAGTTAATTGAGTACTCTGAAAAGAAAATAATTCCGTCCAAAAATTTCCAGTGAAAATGGGATCTATGTCGCTTACAATAATCTTTAGGTTTCCATGTAGCTTTTGAATTGTTTCCATAAATGTAGTAGCAACTGTATTGGCTTGAAATTGATGAGATAATGCACAAAAGTGTGCATACTTGGTAATTCTATCAGCTACCACCATGATGACACTTTTTCCTTTGGACTTGGGTAAACCTGTGATAAAATCCATTGAAACCTCCTCCCAACGTTGACTTGGAACGGATAAAGGTTGTAACAAACCCCGGGTCTTAATTTTTTCAACTTTATTTTGTTGGAAAACCAAACATTCCGCCACAAAATTTTGAATATTAGATTTAAGGCCATCCCAAAAAAATTCCTTATTGACCCTATGGTAAGTTTCTAAAATCCTGAGTACCCTCCTAAGGGAGAGGTGTGCAATTCCAAAATAATCTTTTGTTTGAGTTAGGAATTCTTACAAAGATATAAGTGATATTTGTACCATAATGAATTAATTTTCAAGCTAAATGTATCAAATGCATTGGGATCTTGCTGAAACTTTTGAATGAGTGTCCACAGTTCTTTGTCATTCTTCCATTCATACCTTGCTTCAGTTATCCAATCTGGCTAGATAATAGAAATGACACAAAGCAATGCTTCCACATCCTCATCCTTTCTTTAGACTGCATATGCAACAACATTTTTCTTCCCTTTTTTGTAGATGATTTAAAAGTCATAACACAACATGTTTGTGACCCATTTTTTCTACCCTTCTGAAGATAATTTATTGTTCCAAAAAGTATTTAAGAATATCATGATCGGTTTTTACTTTGAAGTGTCTTCCAATTAGGTAAGGTCAACATTTATTTAGTTCACTATAGTATTGCCAACATGTCCTTCTCATGGATAGGTTTACATAAATACTTTAATGGGTCTTCCTTCTTGCATTAAAATAACACCAATTCCATTTCCTAAGGCATCATATTCCACAATAAACGTTTTTGTGAAGTTTGGCATAGCTAAGACTGGTGCTTGGCACATTTCCTCTTTAAGATGTTCAAAGGCCTTAGTTGCTACTGGAGTCCAAGAAAATGCATCGTTATTCAATAATGATGTTAGAGGTATTACTTTTCTCCCACAATTCTTAACAAAATTGCGATAATACCCTGTCAACTCGAGAAATCCTTGAAGATGCTTTATGTTCTATGGATTTTCCATTCCTTAATGGCTTTAATTTTATTAGGGTATATCTTAATGCCCTCATGAGATACAATATGACCCAAATATTCCACCTCATGTACTCCAAAGAAATATTTGGAGGATTTTGCATATAATTTTTTCTCCCCCAATAGTTTGAGCACCCTGTCAACATGTTGAATATGATCCTTCTGAGACTTGTTGTAGATGACTATATCATCAAAAAAATACTAACACAAATTTTCTAAGGAAGGGTTTGAAAATGGAATTCATCAAACCTTGAAATGTGGAAGGTGCATTAGTAAGGCCAAAAGGCATGACCAAAAATTCATAATGACCCTTATGAGTTATGAATGTTGTTTTCAAAATGTCTTCAGTATTCATTCTAATTTGATGATATCCTAAAGAAAGATTCATCTCGGTGAAGTAAATTGGTCCGTGTAATTCATCCAACAACTCATCAATGATAGGAATGGGAAATTTATCTTTAATAGTGATCTTGTTGAGCTCCCTATAATCCGAACACATAGCCATGATCCATCCTCCTTGTGCACCAATACTACTAGAGAAAAGAAAGAAGTTTGACTAGGTTGAATTATACCGACCTCTAGCATTTGTGTAACCATATGTTCAATTTCACTCTTTTGGGCATAAGGATATCTGTAAGGCCTGATGTTTGGAGGAAAAATTCCTAGAATTAAATGAATAGCATAAGAATGTTCACAAATTGGTGGGAGGCCTTTGGGAGTCTCAAACACCTTGGAATGATTGTCTAATACTTTTTGAAGATCTGGAGAAATAGACGATTTTGATGTTTGAACTTCGAATGAGAATAATTGTGCAATTAGGCCCCATTTTTCTTTCTTCGAAAGCTTTATCATACCATTAGAGTTGATTATATTTCATAGTTTCCCTGTGATACCCCTTAATTCAACTTCCTTTCCTTCCCAAAAAAATTCAAGAAAAATTCTTGAAAATTGAAAGCTATTGTCCCCAAAGATTGTAACCAATGGATTCCTAGTACAACATCAACACCAACCATTGGAATGGAAAGCATTGGACTATTCAATACATTTTCCCCCATGTTTAGCTTGATATTATGACACTTTCCAAAGAAATTTATAGTTCCTCCATTTGTAGCCATCACTTGACACTTTGGTGCTGGATATAGGAAGCAATTCAATTCCTTGGATATCTTACAATGAATAAAATTATGGGTACTACCCAAATCAATCAGCACTATTACCTTTTTATTCTTGATATATCCTTCTATCTTAGAGTTTGAGTAGTGGAAATTCTTGCTAATTCATTACAAGATATGGTTAGATTCATTTTTTCTTTCTATGGGTTTGGTTCCTAGTGTATATCCTCCTCTTTTGATGTTTCTTGTTCCTTTTCTTCCTCCTCTTCACAATCTATGTAGAATAATTTCTTCTCAACACACTTATGACCTTTAGTGTATTTTCTATCACAACTGTAACAAAGTCATTTTTCTCTTTTTTCCTCCAATTGTTGTGGTGTCAACCTTGTACATTGTGGAATACTAGGAGCAACAACACTTCCATCTTTATAGTTGTGAGTGTGTTACACAATATTTTTTCACACATCCTACACTTCCTTGTGACATACCTTGAAGTGCCTGAAACATTATCATTGTATAGTATACCCATCAATGTATACAGCTCATATCCCTTCTTTAACTTTTCTTGGAAAATATCTAGAGCTTTCCTTGAAGAAATGGCTCATGAAACCCTAAAATGAGAATCATCACTCTTATGAAACTCAAAACCGCAATGATTGCATGTTTCAACTTGTTAAGCTAGCGATGGCATCACTCTGTTCTCTCTCAAACTCATGATGGTCTTAAAAATGAAGTTTTCCCAAAGAGGATGAGAAAATTCATGATCTAGAAGCTTCCAGAGTGGCGAGCTTGAGGTGGTTTCGCATAGATGAGGTCGAATCCTCCTAATTTGACCTCTTGGTCTCATCCCTATGAGCTACCTCCTTAAGATTTGGACCTAATCCTATCTTTGGAGGAGGTCTAACTCCCTCTCCCAGCCTATAGATTTCCCCTCTACCATTCCCAAATGGTTGATCAATGTCCATTTTCACCCCTATGTTGAGCTTGTGCTTAGAGGTTATTCATTAGAGTTGGAGAAGGAGTGTTAGAGATTTTCTTGGCTTGGACTTGGATTACCACTCAAGGACAAGATTTCAACATGAAGGCTATGGTTGTAAGCTTCCCATTTATTCTTTAAATAATAATACAACTGTTGGTTCATATTCACAAAATATATATGTTCATGTATGTATTGGTTCGACATTCCTTGATCAACTAAATAGGTTATTATTGGATTTGCTATTGGTTTTGGCATGCTTTGTTGTCTCTTGGTCATTTTTCCAGGTACATAAGTGCTGAAAGAAGTAGGAACAAGGTCGTGACACAAGCGATTCGAGGATCTCAACAAAGGAAATCGGATTAGCATCAGAGCAAGGTAGGCCTTCTCTCTTGTTCTAGTTTTCAATCATAATCTAGGAAGATGTCTAGTTGATTGTCCCTTCAGTTGCTAGGCACACTCATTGGGCTAGAGGGATCATCTCTATCTGCAGAGAGGATTAACCTTGTCAACAAAATGGTGACTCCGCTGGGGAGCCTATGACCCTTTCCTTTCCTCCATTCACCTTGTATTTGGATGAGTTTGGTAAACCATTTATTTTAAGAATTCATTGTTTGTTTGTAGCCAGTGTCATTGTTTGGTAGATGCCTGAAGATTGTTAACTTGAGTTGTTTTTGACAATTTTGGATTTCTTTGTCCTTTTCCTCGACCATCGCGAATTTGAGTCTAACAGTCACGATGATATCGTAGGTTTTTTAGTTATAGTAGCGATGATCACTACTTTACTACTGACAGGTGTGATGATTGCATAAAATTAAGAAATTTAGGGTTTTCTCTCTAATTTTCAGTTCTAGTTGTCTTCTCCCTGTGGTTTACCAATGTGTGTTTCATTGACTCTCTCTTTGTCTAATTGCAATTGTCTTTTAACTAGGTTTGATTGTCCTTGAAGTTTGATTAGCCTTATAGGGTTCTAGGTCTTCTAGGTCAACCTTCATACACTCGTTGGTTTTCCCATCAGAGATCAGAGATTGATTGCATGTGTTAAAGATTCTTTGTGTGTTCAGACATGCTTTTCCGATCGCTTTTTGGTTCTATTGCCTTAAGTTGTTTTCATTAGTGGATATAGTGAAAGTTACTTAAGCTTCATTTAACGAATGATAGATTACAATTTGATCATCTCATTGGAATCAAAAGAAAGTGTTTGCTTTGAATTTTTTTATGTTTCAAACTGAAAGTGAAAGTGCCATTCTTTTCCTAGTTTTCAGAACATTTTGTGTTGCATTCAAATCATTGATGTGAAATAGATTTTCATACTTCTTGGTTTTCTTGCATTCTCTTTCTCCTTTCACTAGATTACATTAGTTGCATTTTGAAAAAGAGAAAAGAAACCATTATATCTTAAAGAAATTTTTCTTTAAGATTTGTTTTGGCATTGCATTTGATTATCATATGAAAGATTAGATTTCATATTTTGCATTTAGCTTTTGAAGAGTGTTATGGATGCATTTTTGCATTTGGTTTGATGCATGATTTGAGTGATTTTCTTCCCTACATAGATAGCTTTCATCGAATTGAAAAAATTCATCTCATGATCTAGTTTACATTTTAGGAAGAAGAAACATCGTTAAGGTCTTGAAATTGAGACATAATTACAAGATCAACTTTAAAAATTTGTCAATTAACTTAAGGAGCATTTGAAACATTAACGATCATATCTAGTGGTCTAGGTTAGAGATGGGTTCCAGTGTCTTTAAAACTTAACAGTTGTCGTTCGCTTCAGCATTAGATAGCGCTAGCACGGACTTGTGCTCCTCGTAACATCTTGTATATAAAGGGAGACCCCCCTAGGTTGCAATCCTTTATCCATAGGAAGTTGAGTCTATCATCTTGTAAACGTGATACATCAAACACATCATTCGGGGAGATTTCCTACACGTACATCAAGTGCTTGATCAATTTATTGGCTAAGGTGTATATTACAATTCACGGTTACTTGGTACTCCTTTTAGCTAGATTCACCTGAGCAATCATTTGATATTTTCTCACTCTTGAAATTTGAAGAGATCATCGATCAACTTGTCCTTTCAAGCTCGCAAAACTATTGAAAGTGACTAGACTCACCTTTTCATCCTTTTCTCAAATATTAAAATATGAAAAGGCAATTTTTTTGTTTCTAAAATTTAACTGTCCATGGTAAACATGTCAATCCCAAGCAGTTGCTTCTTAGACCAAATTGAGTAATTCCCTGTTAATTTCAAGATTGTTAAAGCCTTAATAAAATTGTTTCCTTTCCCATTTTTCTATTGAGGGGAAGCCATTGTGGCTAAACCATTAAGTCCATCTCATAGTTCCCCTTCGTTGTCTGATACTGAAGGGTCCTCCCAAGGAGTTCATCCGTAACTTCCTTAGTCGCCTGAGGATCAAGGTGTTGAAACTGGAATTGTTTTGAGTATCCGACCATTGTCTTCTCATCCGCCTCCATTAGATTCCTGGTCAGCACAAGAATCTGACCTGGATTCCTTTGATAATCCTATTCGGACACTCGAGTGTCCGCAGACTCCAGACAGTCCGCCAACGCTGGTTTTCTATCCACCGAACCCTTTGTTCGATCTTGTCGTGATATCTCCACAGCATCTATATAGTCCATATGATCGGCCTGGTATTCCTTTGGATTTATCTCCTCGTACATCTCTAGTTCCTCATTGCCAATTGTTTCCATCTATGGAGTCAGAAGGTGAAGTCCCAGTCTCCTCTCTAGGTCATTTGGAAGTCTCCGCAACACATACTCCTCACATAGATGATGAGCAAGAATATGAGTTCCCTCCAGAAGGCTTTCCTTATACTAGAAGAGTCTTGTCTCTCTCTTATCCTGAGCTTAGTGAGACCATATTTCCACATGGCTATACCTCTTTAACTCAGTTGGTTTCAGGAACTCCTAGCGCCTCGTCATTATATCAGAACCCCATCTTATATTCCCGAGCTATGCCTACATCAAGCCTGTTCATTCAGAACATGACCTCTCGACCGATTGTGAAAACTGCAGTCACTTCAGTTCCGGTTCAACCTACAATTCTGTCTCAACCTATTTTGTCATTTCGATCGACTCTTCCGGTTCAACCAATTGTCTCAGGTCAGGTCTCGGTAAGTTCTTCTATCCCTCCAGCAAGTGGACAAACTGTGTCAGTGCCTGGGGGGAAAGATCCAAATATCCCCATTATGTCTGGCGAAACCAGTGTGAGTGGATTACAAACTCACATGGTTGGAATGAATCAACCCTTTTACGATGCTATTCCTAACCCTACTAGTCCATCCGGGTCAGGTAATGTCTAATACCAGGAGCCATATATGGCTCAGGTTCCATCCAACTAGCTTATGTCCCATATGGTTCGCAAGCTATGGTAAATCTGCCTTACATTCCTCAAGTTGGGCCTTATGTTCAACCTGGCCAACCCACCGTACCTGGTGGATATGGCCAGATCCAATTTGAGAACTATTAATACCCTCAGGGTATCACCCCAGGAACTATCCAGCTACCCTTGTAGCAACAAGGACAAACTTTGCAACAGCAAGGGAAACCTTCGCAGCAGCAAGGGCAGTCTTTGGAGCAGCAAGGGCAAGCATTGCAACAGCAAGGACAACTGCTAAAACTATAAGGGAAACCTTTGTAATAGTCGCAGAAACCTTTTCAGCCAGAGACATAGTTTGTTCAGCAGTCCTCCCAATATTTGTCCTCGCAAGGCAAACCTTTGTAGCTACAGGTCCAACCTTTACAGCAGCAAAGCCATCCTTTGTAGCAATGAGGTCAACCTTGGCAATAGCAAGCCTTATATGCGTATTAGCAAGGTCAAGGTCAACCCCTGCTGTTGTTGGGAAAAGTATCTATTCAGAACGCCCCTATCCCACTCTAAGGTGTGATAGTGCCTTAGCAATAAACAAGGAAAACTACTTGAGTATTCTTCTTTATGAAATGTAAATGAGGAGAAAACATGTAACTAACCTGTGTCTTTCGCTAGTTTGTTGATCCAATCGCTCCTTTCTTCAATATCTCCCAGTTCCCTGCTCCCTTACCGGCCCAGCTTCACCGAATTCCTGCAAGATCACAAGAGAGAGGAACTACACGAAGATATAGATATACATTCATAAAAAGCTTAGGATCAGATTAAGCTAAACATGCAAATATAACAAAGCATCACTGATATACAAGCATGTAGGAGAAACTCAAATAATCTTATTGATATGATAAGAAAGTCCAAGAGGGGATACAACCAAGTGAGTCCTGATCCAGCATCTACCTCCCATAAAAGGAATCCCTTCCTCTCCTCCAACAAAGCATAAATCACCCAATGTACTAATCTCAATCTCAAACTAACAGCAATTCTCTGCAAAGTACAAAATTCTAGCCTCTGGATCTCTGCGAAGAGGGATCCATATATAGATGTAAGCAGAGAGGATGAGTCAGCTTATGTTTTGACTTGTGGCTTCTCTCTGTCAGTTCTTGCTTCCACTTGGAGACTGAGAGCCTCTTACTCATCACTTGGGCGAATTCAGTGAGGCAAGTGTCGTTGGAGAAGTTTCTGGAAGCTTCCATGGTCTTTCCACCTCGTTGAATGACTCTGCCACTTGTCATTTCCTGCTCAACGCACCTGGGTAGTGCATTCAAGTGTGTTGCAACACACCTAGCTAGTGTATTTGGGTGCTTTGCAACGCAGGCAGCTAGTGGAGCTTCTGAATTGATCCTGATTTGACTGGTTTTGAGCAGTTTCTGGTGGAGAACTTCTGGGAGAAGCTGTTATTGGTTGACCTTGTTCCTTTAGGAGCTGTAACAACATCTTTAGGGACTTTGGATCCCTTGGATTATGGACATTTCATGCTCAAAGTTGTAAGGCACAAAAATGTCTATAACAGTTGCCCCCTAAAGTATGAGGCCGTTTATTGGGTGAAATGCTTTATTAGGAGGATCCGAAGTTCTTTTAATGCTGGGAGGAGACCTGTAATAAGATACAATAAAATACATTATTTTTCATATTGTTTTCATGATCTAGCTAAGGCGGGCATTCCCATGCTCAGCTTTATAAATTCATTTTTTATGTACATAAGACAGACAATCGTCTGATGGTAGACTGATGATTCTGATGAGATCATCATCCTTTTGGTAGGATGATTATCTGTTCTGCAGTGCTGTACATGTCAATGTCTTTATTTTTCCTGAATATATATCGCAGCCCGGATGGATGAAACTAGATCCGGGGTCTTCAATCTCATCCGATCTTCACTCTAAGTACAAGTCGATCCATGTGAGAAATGTTTTGAGGTCGAACATGGAAAGACATCGCTTGATTACCAGTCAATGATGTAAACTGTTAACAAGCGCGAGAGGAATCACCGATAATGATAATGACCCTCAAGGTAATGCAGTACAATTCACGTGGTGTGAATAAAGGACTTGGCGTTGAACACCACACAAAATCTTTCGGTCGAAGGTCATTGATGTATACCTATCGCCGGAAGTGAGAAACTTGCCATTGAGGCATGCAAGCTTCAAAGTACTGAAGGGGGTGTTCCTAGATCAACTTCTTGGATAATGAGCTGATGTCGACAAGAAGCGATCCGTCAAAGGAGGGCCTTAATGTATCCCACATCAATGACACATAACAGAGCAAATGATTTTGATGGAGGTGAAACGATCTGATGATATATGGTTCAGGGTGGCGGTCATGAAAGAATGAAGTATAATGTATGGTAGTGGATGGGACACGGTTGACTTCTCTGGATGACTTCTCTTGAACATATCGGCGACACTTATGTGATGGATTGGTAGCATTTACCCCAAAGGTGGATGGTATGGCGAGACCATGGTGATGTGACCGGTGAATGAAACAACCCAACCCGACTCAGGCACGGAGTGGAAGTGTCATGTTCAAGAGCGACTTGCTACAAATAAAGGTTCTTTGAGTTTCTTCCCAATTTTTCCCCAATCATTGCTGACCAGTACCTCTTTATTTTTGTCAAGCTTGAGGAGGATAACATATGCTTGTTCTATAATTTTCCCTTCGGGCAAACCCATCGCTATGTTTTAATGAGCCTAGCGATAGTGAAACTCGTTCTCGTCTAAAGACAAGTTTGTCGCTATTAATGTTTTTAACGAGTCTAAT
This sequence comes from Pinus tabuliformis, assembly GCA_031772625.1. Classification (NCBI taxonomy): domain Eukaryota; kingdom Viridiplantae; phylum Streptophyta; class Pinopsida; order Pinales; family Pinaceae; genus Pinus; species Pinus tabuliformis. The sequence continues at coordinate 312,954,260 of CM062815.1, read as the reverse complement.
GACAAAGATAACTCAGTCCTTTTCATTTTTAGAGAGTCTGAAAAGGTACGTAAAGTTAACTCTGGAAGTCCTTTTTCGTCATCTAATCCCTTAAGTCTGAAAAAGTATAAAACAATACAGAAGGGATGAATTTTCGATAGTTTTAACGAGCCGAACAAAACAAGCGCTTGATCATTTTGTGCAATAATCCCTCAGGTCCAAAAAGATTAAAATCTAGAGGAGGGATAGCTCTTCCTGTCGCTTTAAGGAGCTGGAAGGCCAAAACTCGGTAATCTTTTCATATTTTACGAGTCAAATGAAAAGAGCTTAAAGAAGACTCGTCTTTTGAGGAACGAGTGATAAAATGGGTAGCAGCTAATTCCAGGTAAGGGTTGGAATTTTCTAAGCACGGCAGTGTCACAAGGATGGCTAGTGAAATCACTCTTCCCAGTTGTTCCTCAAAATGGGTAAACAATCAAATGGAGGTGAATGATCGGCCAATGGAAAAGTGGAGGTGACGGTGCAAACACGACCAAGGCTTTAATGCGTGATAATGTTACATTCACGGTGGTTATTTACCGGAGGATAGTTCATTTTTTAACGAGCTTAAACACGGGTTGAAACACTTTCTCGATCTTATGTTTATTTTTTAACGAGCATGAACTATGTGCTAAAACTACTCGATAACATGGTCTTGTTTTGATTTTTTACCATAAATAGCTTTGCTTTTTCAAAGATAGTACTGTTCTTTCAATTTCTTCATCAAACTAGTTAGAAATGAACAACATTTGCTTGAAAATGAGATTAAAACGCTAATATTTTACTTTGAACTACGTAAGAAGCAATTAAAAAGTGTTTTTACCTCTCATTTTACCATTTCATTTGAACTTGGTTTGTTGGAGCTTTGGAGGTGCCTCTTCCCCCTTGATTTTCATCAGCTGATTTCGGGAGATTCTGTGGACGATTCTCGGCGCCGTCTGGACCAGGTAGGAGCTAAACCTGAGCTCTTTCATTTCATGGTTTCTTTTCTGCATTCTGTGCTTCAGTCCCTGCTTTTCTGAGCCCCTGGGGTTTGATGGGTGCGTTCTGACATCAACGCACCCTAGGCCTATCGAAACCTACGCTGATTGTGGGTCATCATGAAGGTGACTTGACATTCAACGCACCCATAACACATGTGTAGGTGCGTTGGGCGCAGAAAGGAAAGATGTAGCACAGTTTTTAATGAAATTTTTCCCTGTTTCTCATCAAAATTAGGATTTAATCTCCTCTCTTGTTTGTTTTTGCAGAGATATTGGAGCAAAATGACCCTTACATGGCGAGAATGAGAACATGAAGAAGAGGACATGATTTCCCTACATGATCCTGTTACAGTGAACGCGCTGCGGAACTGTGGTTTGTTGAAGTTCTTCCGCATCTCTAGCATGAGACAGCAGATCGACCTACTGCAGTATTTTCTCGATGCTTGGGATCCTATCAATCAAGTTTTCCAGATTAGGGGAAAATCCATCCCCTTGACTGCAGTAGACATTTACTTCTTGACTGGCTTGTCACGGCGGGGTTCCCCCATTTCTTTGTCAGGTTCGGCCCTAGGGAGTGACTCTGTGAGAGATTATGTCCGCCAGTATTGCAGGGAAGGATCTCAGCCGAGTAAAGACGGCAAGATCATTATCCGAGACGTCACTGACAGGTCCCTCAGGTCTATCCTGTTCACTTTTGGTAGGATGGCTGGGAGTGCATCTCTTCATGTAGCCAACAGGTCCTATATGCAGCATGCCTTGGAATGTCTCCAACCGAAAATATTCAACTGGTGTGATGCAGTACTTCTTGTGATGAAGAGTCAGTTGACCAAGATAAAGGACGGGAGGTTGAAGAACTTTGGGTTCGGTTCTATTTTGACCGCCTTTGCCTTGGAGAAGATACCACTGATGCAGCCACAGTACATTGCACTCGACATACCTCCTCCTACTGAACCACGTATGCAGAGATGGGTTGACCATATGTCTAGGCATGCTGGTCAGTCTCAGATTTCATTTTCCGATACCTTCTTCAGGTGGTTTGATCGGCAGGAGATGGCTTATGCCGAGTATCCATATGCTGGCATGGACTTCCGGGGTGATCCGGATTTAGTACTGCCGGATGGCGAGTAGTGGGGCGCTATTGGTAAAATCTTTGACCATATCATTGTTTACTGTTTTTATTTATAATGTCCTTGTGCTTTATTCTATCAATACTTTTAATCAAACTCATGTGTACATGTAGATGTTGGTCCTGTTCATCCAGTAGTCCGTTTGAGAGTGCCAGCCGCTGCCCCAGCAGGAGAGACTGCCGAGAAGGTTATCCTTCGTGACCTTGATGTGGCCGAGACTCTCACAGCTGTGTAGGAGCAGGTTGAGAGCCTTACTATCGGTATTCCCGATGTGAGGATCGACGAGCTACCTTTGCAGTTACAGCGACATACTACTGGTGTGCCTAGACGATGGACTCGTCTCTTACGCATGATTGCATAGGCTGTGACTTGCTATCACGAGCATCATTACACTAGGGTGCCCCGTAGCATTTTGATTTTTTGGGTCATGTGACTGATTTTGTCTTGGTTACATAACATTATATGTAAACCATAAATAGCTATATATATATATTTTGATTTTCGGGTTTTATTCTGGTTGAGCTATATGATCCACATGTGAAACATTGATGATGTGTTTTCTTTTTATGAATGCTGCAAATGTCTATCTAACACATAGTTTGCTAATGATTCGGTTAATGTGTTTAGTTTCTGGAAATATGTTGGTATTGAATCAAATCAAATTGTCTTTCCAAAATATTAACCCTTAGGAACATGTGATAAATAGCTGGGTTTCAGACGGAATATATACCATTGAGTTGCAGTATTACGAGTTGTGAGTCTAGCCTGACGATTAGTCAGCGTATACCATGGGTGATGGCATCAGAGAGAAGTTCTATCAACGCGCTATACTCAGCGATGTTATTCATTGATTGACCAATACATACACTTCTGAAACTTACTAACTCGTCGTTGGGATCAAAAATGGCCCAGGCTGCGGAGGACAGGTTCCGCGAACTACAACTCGCTCCGTCGGCATATCCAACGCATGTCTCCAAAAGGTTTGACATCTGCAATAAATGTAAAAAGGTGGATTACTCGACCAAAACGAACACTTTAGCGAAAACAAAATACAACAAAAGCATATTGGTTACTATTTAAGCATAGTAATGCTTGAGGTACTACCCATTACGAGGTTGCGCCAGTGGAATTCCATCATAATCCATTAACTCGTAGGCTCCTTTTGCTAACACTCGTTTAACAATATAGGGGCCCATCCATAAAGAATTAAATTTACCTTCTCCCAATTTATCGGATTCTTGGTCATAAAGCAAGACCAAGTCACCTTCTGAGAAGATACGGGGTTTGACATTTTTGTCGAACTGCGCCTTGACTCGTTTCTTATGGGCTTCGTTAACCAAAGCGGCATCACGATGGGTTTCACCCAATTGGATTAATTCCAAGAAACGGGCCTCTTCTTCTGAAGTTCCAGGGAGGAGATCGATTGCGAGTTTAAGAGATGAGATTTCACACTTGACTGGTAAGACTGCTTCCAGGCCATATACCAGTTGGAAGGGTGTGAAACCGGTTGCATTCCTTACCGATGTTCGGTAAGCCCACAAGGCTCAGTACAAGATTAGGTGCCACCTTCTTTTGTGAACTCCAATCATCCTTTGCAACATACGCTTCAGGACCTTGTTGATCGCTTCAACTTGTCCGTTGGCTTACGGATAATACGGAGTAGAGCTGTCGTGAGACAATCCTAGTTTGGCAGCTAATTCGAGCATCATGTGATTGCGAAAATGCGATCCATGATCCGTGACTATAGCCTGTGGTACGCCGAATCTGGCGACTACATGATTGAAAAATAAAAGGGCAGTTGTTTCACCAGTGTTATCTAATGTAGGCATCGCCTCGGCCCATTTGGTAAAATAGTCAACGGCGACTATGATATACCCATGCCCCCCGGTCGAGGTGGGGTTACATGTCATGAAATCGATGCCCCATTTGGCGAACGGCCCAACAACAACTATTGGCTGTAGAGGTGCGGGTGGTCTTCTGGTTTTTCTATCAAAAATTTGACAAGCATGGCAACTTCTGACTGCGGTTATGCAATCTTTGAACATTGTTGGCCAGAAGTATCCTGCTCGTAATATTTTTTGTGCTGTAGCATAACCAGATTGATGCCCCCCACAAGCTCCTGAATGACACTCATTCAGGGCTTTCTCGGCCTCCTCATGGGTGAGGCACCTTCTCAGAACTTTATTGATACCACGACGGTAAAGTGTATCACCGACGATCATGTAGTCCTTTGCTTGGTATCGTATACGTTTCTGTTCGGAGTGAGAGGTGTTAGGCCTGAACTTTTGGGTTTGGAGATAAATTATTATATCTCCATACCATTCATTGCTTGTAGATATTAGAAACAGATTCTCATCCACGATTGATCAAGGGAAAAGTATCTATTCAGAGCGCCCCTATCCCACTCTAAGGTGTGATAGTGCCTTAGCAACAAACAAGGAAAACTACTTGAGTATTCTTCTTTATGAAATGTAAATGAAGAGGAAGGATGTAACTAACCTGTGCCTTTCGCTAGTTTGTTGATCCAATCTCTCCTCTCTTCAATAGCTCCCAGCTCCCTGCTCCCTTACCGGCCCAGCTTCACCGAATTCCTGCAAGATCACAAGAGAGAGAAACTACACGAAGATATAGATATACATTCATAAAAAGCTCAGGATCAGATTAAGCTAAACATGCAAATATAACAAAACATCATTGATACACAGCATGTAGGAGAAACTCAAATAATTTTATTGATATGATAGGAAAGTCCAAGAGGAGATACAACCAAGTGAGTCCCGATCCAGCATCTACCTCCCATCAAAGTAATCCCTTCCTCTCCTCCAACAAAGCATAAATCAGCCAATGTACTAATCTCAATCTCAAACCAATAGCAATTCTCTGCAAAGTACAAAATTCCAGCCTCTGGATCTCTGGGATGAGGGATCCATATATAGATGTAAGCAGAGAGGATGAGTCAGCTTATGTTTTGACTTGTGGCTTCTCTCTGTCAGTTCTTGCTTCCACTTGGAGACTGAGAGCCTCTTACTCATCACTTGGTCGAATTCAGTGAGGCAAGTGTAATTGGAGAATATTCTGGAAGCTTCCATGGTCTTTCCACCTCGTTGAATGACTCTGCCACTTGTCATTTCCCACTCAACGCACCTGGGTAGTGCATTCAAGTGTGTTGCAATGCACCTAGCTAGTGTATTTGGGTGCTTTGCAATGCAGGCAGGTAGTGGAGCTTCTGAATTGATCCTGATTTGACTGGTTTTGAGCAGTTTCTGGTGGAGAACTTCTGGGTGAAGCTGTCATTGGTTGACCTTGTTCCTTTAGGAGCTGTAACAACATCTTTAGGGACTTTGGATCCCTTGGATTATGGACATTTCATGCTCAAAGCTGTAAGGCACAAAAATGTCTATAACACCTGCAGTAGCAGGTTCAAAATCCTTATATCTAGGGTCAACAGATTCAGCAACCTTACAACCTGTATGCCATGTGCAATTCTCATCAGTGGCCTATGGCAGGTCAGTATCAAACCTACGCAGGACAGAATCCTCCTTACTGGAAAGGTAAAACTCAGTGGGGAAAAAACCAGATTCCATATGGACAAAATCCTCCACTATGGGGGCAAAATCCTTACCAACAAGGATGGACTTCACAGCTTGGGTCTCCTCAAAGGCCCTATATGTCTTTTAATATGCAATTGCCTTTCTTGGCTACATTGGAACTACTTGATGTTTTGAGGCTCACAAATGATGCCATTCTTAATTCGTCGTACTGGCCTCTATTTCCAACAAAGATTTCGAGCGATTTTCCCAAATTTGAGGGAAAAGGGAAGGAGCATCCACAAGCCCACATGATGACATATCACCTCTCGTGCTCCTCCAATTCGTATGTCGATGATTCTATCCATCTTCGACTCTTTCAAAGAACCCTCATAGGTGATGCCGCTAAGTGGTACATCGAATTGCCTCGAGGTACCTACAGTGACTTCAACTCTCTCACTATGGCTTTCCTCACTCATTTCCAGCTGTCGGTTCACTGTGAAATCGAAACCCATTTGCTTACATCACTTAGGCAAGACACCGCGACCCACATCTCTGATCATATCCATGAATGGAGACGTTGATGTCGCCTCATCAAGTTTGAGATTTCTAATGAGTTGTTGACAGAATGGTTCACAAAATCATTCGTCAGCAAAATTGCTAAGGAAATAGCCATTGGTGGATGTGTTATAGAAGAAGAAGCAATCACTTGTGCCTAGTATTTAGACCTAGTCTATTCGCAAGCTGGCACATTGTATGAGATGTTACCTGATGCTCCGAGACCATCATCAGATCTAACAACATCGAAGTATCCAGATACACCACCTGTTGATGGTGTGATTGGTTTCGTGTCTCAAATTCCCGTGAAATCTTCTTTGAAGTAGAAATCGATCTCGAACACTAGTCCTAATAATCCCTCTAAGAATTCATCCAGTCCTAGTAAAACCTCTGAGGTTCATGCTGTCCAGTCTACTATAGTAGATAAATCCTCTAAAGGTAAAAAGAAGGGAAAAGGTAAGGCCAAAGTTGATGCCCCAAAATAGGACCCTCCTAAATCTTCTGCTGATGATGCTTCTTGAATAAAACCGAAGTATTCTTGCTTCATCTGTGAGGAGGACCATTACACTAAGGATTTTCCTTGACAATATGAAGTTATTCGCTTGGTGAAAGGGACTCCGACTGTCTTAAAAGAACCCTTTCCATCACAATAGACCCAATTGGTAGACCAACCTCAGTCTTCTGCTTCCTCAGGTTCCCAAGTGTTCATGATGCAAGGTTCATCACCTATCTCGATTGCTACTTGAACCAAGGACTATCAAGCTACGTCTAAGAAGACAATGGAGAAAGAATTCGTTGATACCCCTTCTACTTCTAATCCATCCTCTTCTGGTCCACTCCATATCGAGCACCCTAATAGTGAGTTCGTCATCCAACCACCTCCTAAAGGTGTTCTTTAGAAGTCATCTTTCAATCTGAATGCTAGAGCTACCAAACATTATAATATTGTTGAGGATTTAGCTCAGGAACCTTTGGTGATGTCTGCCTTGGAGGTTCTTCAATCCTGTCCAACGCAGCAGAGTTCATTGTTGTTTTCTATAGGCACTATCGATCCTTCTAATTTGAGTCTAATTACTTTCGATCTAGAGAATAATGTACCTCATCTTCCTCATTAGATTGCATTTCTAATCTAGGTCCTTATCAAAGGAAAGACGATTCATTGAACGGTTATTGATGAAGGTGCCTCAACTTGCATCATGTCAGTTTTGGTTGGAAAGCCATTGGCTCTCCTCCTCTTAACCAATCACCGAACACCTTGGAATCCTTTGATGTTTGAGGTTCATGACCATACGGTATTCTCATGAACTTACTGATTACATTAGAAGGCAAGACTATTGAATTAGAAGTAGAAGTTGCAGATGCCAATCTCAACTACAACCTTCTTCTCGGGCGAAGTTGGACTCATGCCATGTTTTGTGTGGTTCCTTCTTTGTTTTTAATACTTTGTTTTCCTCATAAGGAAAAATAGTCACGGTTGATGAACTATCTTTCTTTTCTTCTAGTTCATCAATCGGTAATGTTCCTTATGTGGGAAATACTAAGATTCCTTACGAGAGCGTGGGAGAAGGTCTCTTCAAAGACTCTGCTTTAATGGGTACTTTTTCTCTCCCACCTCCAAATGTTCATTCAGTCAACATGATCTCAGACTCTACAGATCCTTAGATTATCCCTACCGATGATCAAATTGACTCTTATGTTATGCCTTTAAGTCCATTGGAGATAAATTACCAAGAAATTGTTTTAACTTTGATGGCCACTTCAGAAAGTCATATTGTTTTCAGTATGAACCTGGACACTTACGTGCCATCTCCTGGTATTGGTTCTTGGGATTCTTTGGATCCCTTGAACGAGACATTCCCCACTGACGAGAGTATCATGGAGGTTATGTCTCTAGAAGAAGTTCTGTGGAATGGTCTACATCATCATTCTTCCTTTCTCCCTTGCCTCATTGGTATGCCTTCCTATCTTGAAGCTTCTATTTCTCATTCTCCTACACCTCCACTTCAGAGGGTACATGAAGTCTTGTCAGAGGGTAATATGGGAAACATCATTGGTATGATGCCTCTTGACATTTCCATTAAACTGGGAATTGTCGAGAACATCCATATTGGGGTTACCTGTTCTCTAGATGAGATCAGGATTTATGCTCAGCTTTTTAAATAATTCTAAGATGTATTTGCTTGGTCATACGAGGATATGCCTAGTATCGATCCAACCATAGTGGTGCATGAGATTTCGAATTATCCTAGTGCTAAGCCTATTTGGCAATGGCTTCGACCCATGCACCCTCGAAAGGCTATTGAGATCAAAGTAGAAGTAGAAAAGATTTTGAAAGCAGGTTTCATTTATGTTATTCCATTGACAGATTGGGTATCCAATATCGTCCCTGTTGCCAAAAATTAGGGTATGATACATGTTTGTGTTTATTACCATGATATCAATTTCGCATGTCCTAAGGACAATTATCCTACTCCCTTTATCGACCAGATCATCAACGAATGTGCAGGGAGTGATATTTTTTCTTTCATGGATGGTTTTTATGGCTATAACCAGATTAATATTTCACCAACTGATCAGCATAAAATATCCTTTATCTGTCCCTCGGGTACTTTTGTTTACAAAAATATTCCTTTCGGTCTGAAGAATGATGACACTAATTTTCAATGAGTAGTGTCCTATGCATTCCATGATATTCGACACATTGTTCAGTCCGTACCTCGATGACTTGCCTTCTCATTCTACTAAATGTCGTGACCATCCAGATCACTTAGAGCTATCTTTTTACGATGTCGACATTATAATATTTGTCTCAATCCACATAATTGTGTGTTTTGCATCGAGTCTGGCTGGCTCTCAGGTTTTGTCGTGTCTCGTGAAGGAATCAGGATTAGTCCTTTGAAAATTGAGACCATAATTAATCTACCCCCTCCTTCATCACTGCTGCAATTGCAGAGTTTGCAGGGAAAAGATAATTTTCTCTGTTGATTTGTCCCGAATTACGTCGAACTTGCCAAAGGATATACTCACCTACTTAAGAAGGGGATCCCTTTTATTTGGGATGGAGTTGCCCAAGAATCCTTCGATGCTTTAAAGAAAGCCTTGATTAGTGCTCCTTTGTTGCATCCCCCCGATTACCGCCGTGATTATTTCCCATATTTGGCTGCAACAAATAACACCGTTTCTATGGTGTTAGTTCAGGATGACGATGAGGGAAACAAACACGTGGTTTATTATCTAAGCCAGAATCTTATTGATACTGGGTTTCGCTATGCTCATGTTGACAAAATTTCTTTGGCGATGGTTCATGTCGTCCAAAGGTTTCGACACTATATCCTTTTACGGAAAACCACCATGATTTCTGATTGTAACCCCATGACATATATACTGAATCGTCAGTTTTTGGGGAGCAAGTACTCCAAACGGATCATCATCCTGCAGGAGTTTGATTTGGAATTTACTACTGCCAAATCCAATAAATCGCTCGTCTTTTCTAAGTCAATATGTTGTATTTCATCTGCAAGCACCCCAACCAATTTCCCTAAGTAGATACCCGATAAAACCATGTTTCTTATCAGCACCCTTGACCCCTCGTATGGAGAAATTATTGTCTATCTCCAAACCCAGACTTTCTAATTTGAGTTTTCCTAATTCGACTGATGTCGCATCCGACATCAGTCCCAACCCTATTGGATCATCGACGATACATTGTATCGGGTTGGTGTGGACTCTGTCCTTCATAGATGTCTCACCCTTGAAGAGTTGAGTGGGTCTTAGATTACTACCACTCTGGTGCCTGTCGTGGTCATATGTCTGGATATGCCATTGCTCAAAAGATCCTTCGGGCCGATTATTTTTGGCCTTCTATCTTTAAAGATTGCATTCTATCTATCCAAAAATTCCATTAATGCCATATTTTCAACTGCAAGCAGTGCACCCCACCTGTAGCCCTACACCCAGTAATTACCATTGGCCCATTTTCCAAATGGGGCTTTGATTTCATGACTCTACAGATCCTTGGATTATCCCTACCAATGATCAAATTGACTCTTTTGGCGATGTTATGCCTTTAAGTCCATTGGAGATAAATTACCAAGATATTGTTTTAACTTCGATGGCCGCTTCAGAAATTCATATTGTCTTCAATATGAACCTGGAAACTTACATGCCATATCCTTGGCTTAGTTCTTGTGGTTCTTTGGATTCCTTGAATGAGACATTCCCCCACTGACGAGAGTATCATGGAGGTTATGTCTCTAGACAAAGTTCTGTGGAATGGTCTACATCATCGTTCTTCCTTTCTCCCTTGCCTCGATGGGATGCCTTCCTATCTTGAACTGCTTTTTTCTCATTCTGCTACGCCTCCTACTCATTCTTGTCATCGTTGACTATTCTACGAAATGGGTCGAGGTGATGCCTAAATACAACGTTGATGGTATTACTCTCACACAGTTATTTTTTAACCACATTATAGCACGTTTTTGTGTCCCTCAAGCTATCGTGACTGACCACAGATCACATTTTCATCAACACATGATGACAGAGCTAATTGCTCAGTTGGGCCTTCGACATGATAGCTCAACTCCATATTATCCACAGGCCAATGGCCAAGTTGAAGCAGTCAATAGGGTTTTGATTAATATGCTTTAGCGTATCGTTGGGAAGCACAAAAAAGACTAGCATTTAATGCTATTCTCAGCTCTTTGGGCTTACCGAACTTCTGCTAAGATGACCACTGGATTTACTCTGTTCCAGCTGGTATACAGTTTAGAGGCAACTCTTCCAATCGAATGTGAAATCCCTTCTCTTAAGCTAGCTATCAAACTTCTTCCAAATACCTTTCCTAAAGAGGAGTGGCTACTATATCTTAAGAGACTCGACGAGACTCTTCGCATCGCTACAATGGTCTTTGAAGCTCAAAAGAAATCGGCCAAAGCTCATTTTGACCAAACCATTTCTCCTCGTACTTTTGCTGAAGGCGACTTGGTCCTTCTTTATTATCAAGCCAAAAAATTTGGAGGCACGCAAGTTCGAACCTATGTGGCATGGGCCCTACATTGTCAAGTGTGTCTTACGGAAAGGTGCCTATGAGATATGTGATTATGAGGGAAATGCATTTTCACAGCCCCGTAATGGGTTGTATCTAAAAAAGTATTATGTGTGAGATTCATATGATAACATCTGTACATTAGTGTGCTAATTCATTAGTGTGCGTTTTGATTTTTGGTCTATTCGTTTTCTTTGCTTTGTAGACATATGTTTTCTTCTTACCATGTTTTCTACTTGGTTTGTAGATGTCGTCAGGGCATTACGTTAGTTTTGCTGATGGTGCTTGTCGTAGCACACGGAACTTATCTTCAGCAGCGTGGGTACTTTATGACCCCAATGGTGAGCTGACTAACTTACAATGTATCTGCCTTGGTCAAACAACCAATAATATTATTGAATATAATGTAATTATTGAACTCTTGTCAGAAGAAGTTGCTCTTGGCATTAGGGGTTTAGTTGTTAAGTTAGATTTGCAACTCATTGTGTTACAATTAAACAATCATTATTTAGTAATAAATCCACAAATATTGCATATGTATCTATGTGTTATATTGCTGGAAAGAAATTTTGATTACATTACATATCAACATATTCCACGTAATTTAAATGCATTAACTGATGCATTAGCAAATTTTGTTCTTGATAGACATTTGCGTCATTTGTAAAACTGAATCATGTTATGAACACATAAGTAGAAATAAAACATGCATATATATATATATATATATATATATATATATATATATATATATATATATATATATATATATATATATATATATATATATATATATATCGCGTCTCTTAGAATGTTTACATCAAAATGTAAAAAAATAGAGTGTTATGAGACACTTGGCTTTCAAAGCCTACAAAATGTGTAAAATACTAGATGAACTATCAAACTGCATGGTGATCATGATAGCATGAGACCACCCTGATCACTCAGCCTAGCATTCGATGCAGTCTCGCAAAGACTCCCATAGTGTGTCTCTACCAACGCAGTGGAACATCATCGATAGTGGCATAATTTGGAACCCCTCGAGTGATTGCCTCTAGATTGCACTCCATCTCTGCTAAGGGGTCAACCCCTTCCTCGTAGTCTGCACCCACTATCGGATGGGTAGCTCATCATGCTATTGGTGACATGCCTGGTGGTCTCTCTGGTCCCACATCTGCACATTTATCATAAGTTGAGTCTTAGTTCACACTTTTATAAAAATCATAAAAACTTGAAAAAAATTCAAAAAACAAGTTTTTACCTACGTCGGTCCAATGTTTCCCTGGTGGCATAGGTAGATCTGAATCCCCTCTAAAATCTGTGTTGGCATAAGCATAGTCTTCTACCATAAGCAACTGGCGTTCAAGCCATGCGAAGAACTATGGTGGATAATTCATATGTTGACCCGTGCCTCCTCGAGGCATGAGCTGGCTCCATCTCACAAGCCTCGAATCTCGGGGGGCAGGATGTGGTACTTCTGCCCACTGATACCAGAAGAGCAGTATTCGCTCCAAGAAGAAGGTCACCAATATAGAACCGAACCTAAATTTCTTTAGGTGTCCATGCTTACCCTTGGTTAGTTGGTGCTTCATATTCACCAAAAGGCCTCCACACCAGTTGAAGATGGTGGGGGTCAAACATGCGATAGCATACTGAAACTAAGACTTGGAAGCCTCATGCAAAGCTTGCATGCTAGATACATGTGCAATAGTGAACATAATTATTCTCAAAACTAGGTTGGTGATAGTTGCAATCTTTACCTTACCTCCATTGGTTATCTCAGCACCTGGACATTATCTATGGACTAGACTCCTAGTACTCTCACCTCCCTGGCAAGATCTAGAGAGTTGAACTACCTCTCCTCAACGGGATAATCCCATGATGAAGTAGATGTTTGTCTACTCCAGTTCCAGTTCTTTTCCATTGATGATGAAGATCTCTTGATCTACATCCCAAAGACCGATCATATAGGGTAGCATCTCCATCTGAGCCCTCAACCCTGTGGTCCAGAAGAATTTCAATAGGCCACAATCCCTCAAAGAATTTATGCATACCGAACCATATTTCTCCTGAAAACAACATTTAAACACTTATTAATGCTTTTTACATGGATAAAATTCATTAACTTTTTCTTAAAAGAGAGATTTTAACTTTAAAAAGTCGCTCTCGGTGCCATCGCACCTATTTTTCAGAACAATGCGATGGCATCACGCGAGCCTTTTGGCTCAAGCACAACCATCGTGGGTCCAATGACCATACTCGCAATGGTCGCCGATGACCTACAATTTCATAATCCTCCTTTCTAGCCTAAAATTTACCGTTAAAATTGCATTAAAAAAGTAATGAAATGCAAGAGAAGGGATGAGGCTCTTACCTGTCGTAGACGGATCGTGAAATGGTACCCTGGATATCCCACAACAACCATTGGAAAATCAAGTAAATTAGGGCACAAAAGCACTTTCAGAGCTCAGTTTGGTAAAATGGTGAAAAATGAAATTACTTTTACCTATTTATAAGTTTTGAAAGTATTTTTGTCAAATATTTTTGTAATATTTTAATATTTTCTCGATATCAGTGATGGGTGTGTTTCTTGTGTAGATATAGGTGGCTTCAATGTGAACAGTGATTATTATTGACCGATTCTGGGAGTTTTATTTTATCTCTTTTTTAGACTCATTAAATAAATGAAAAAGGAACCCCCTGGAGTCATCTTTCAACTCTTTTCTGACTCTCGAAAATTGAAAATATTGTCAAGTACTTGTCGTTTCTAACTAGTTAAAGTAAATGAATCGATGTCACCTCAGTATACATTTACCCATTTTTCGGGCTGAGACTGACTATTTACGAAAAAAGGTACACCTTGAATGACATGGTCAAGAGGTTCCCTCGGATATTGTTTTATACCTTTTCGGATTCAAGGGACAAATTACGAAAAGGGACATGATGGAGTTTTATTTTTCGTTTCTTTTTCAAACTCTCTAAACATGAAAAAGACACCGAGTTATTCTTATGTCAAACTCGTTAAAATTTTATGACAAAAGACTTGTCACCATGATGAGACCAAGATTCTCCTTCCTAGGGCTTGTAAAACTTACTAGGATGGATTCATTCGAAGAATAAGCTTACATAACAAACATATGATATCCCCTTCAAGCTTGTGATAAAAAATAATTGGGATACTCGCTAGAAATAGCAGGGGAAAATGAAGATGAGACATCCTTTATATTGACAGCATGTCGCTCTTGAACATGACACTCTTCTGCTCTCATGTCGAGTTTGGGATATCCTCACTCAGTCACTTGTCCTCCCAAGTTTGGGTGATCCATCTAGCCTCTCATTTGACTATTCCACACTGTCATCATGACCTTTAGTCCCATGTTGAGTCAGATGCTTCCACACTCCGGAGTCGTGTCACCAATATGTTCAAGAGAAATCCAATCTACATTATTTACCTATACATTGTTTTAGTCATTTCCACAGTCCTTAATATCATACCACTTTATTCCTTGTTTCGTGTCGATGATGGGGGATTCATCATTTCCCTCCTTCGATGGGTCACTTCCTGCCGACTTCAACTCATTATCCAAGAAGATGACTTAGGAAATTCCTTTCAATACCTTAGTGCTGGTATGCCTTAATGGTCAGTTCTTCACATCCGACGACAAGTCTTCATTATTGGCTTTCAATCAAGTGATTCCATGAGTGTTCGACCTCAGCTTCATTATCACATTCACGAATTGTACTGATGTACCTTGAGAACCATTTTCATTATTGATGGTTTCTCTCATACATGTTAACGATCCACATCATTGGCCGGTAATCATGTGGTTTTCTAGCATGTTTGACTTCAACACATTTATTCGCATGCTAGGATTCGTACCTTGATCAGGTCGGGATGGAGCACAAGACCTTGATTCTTTTCTGTTATGGCTCATGCTACATGGAGTTTTATGTTATTCATGATTGTACACATGTTTATACGATACTGATGGCTATGACCATACCATGAGACTTTATATTCATGATGATCCTTGCTATTTGGATGGCTGCACCCATACCATGGATCTTTTATTTAGTCTTCATCATCCGGATGGTTGCATCCATGTCGTGGATTCTTGTCTTTCTCTAAGATATGTATATGTATATATGTCCTTGATTTTCAAGTCTCCTGATAGTGCGTGTCCTCGTCCTTGCCAAAATCTCGTAAAGCATCTCGACCATCACTCCTCGTTTTGCCTTCATGCTTTAGGGACATCTGTTACATAGTATTTTGTCACATCTCCTGCAGTTCCCTATGACATATCCTGAAGTTCCTAAAACATGACCATTATACAGTATACCCATCAATGTATACAACTCAGATCCCTCCTTTAACTTTTCTTGGAAAATATCTGGAGCTTTCCCTAAAGAAATGGCTCATGAAACCCTAAAATGAGAATCATCACTCTTATGAAACTTAAAACCGTGATGATCGCCTATTGCACTTGGTTAAGCCAGTGATGGAATCACTCTATTCTCTCTCATACTCACAATGGTCTTAAAAACGAATTTTTCCTAAAGAGGATGAGAAGCTTCATGATCTAGAAGCTTCCAGAGCGACGAGATGGAGGTGGTTTCGCATAGATGATTTTGAATCCTCCTAATTTGACCTCTTGGTCTCATTCCTATGAGTTACCTCCTTAATATGTGGATCTAATCTTATCTTTGGAGGAGGTCTAACTCCCTCTCCCAGCCTATAAATTTTCCCTCTACCATTCCCAAATGGTTGATCAATGTCCATTTGCACCCCTATGTTGAACTTGTGCTTAGAGTTTATTCATTAGACTTGAAGAAGGTGTTGGAAATAATACTGAGAGGGGGGTGAATCAATATTATCATATTTATAATTTTATTTCCCAAACATATTTATATACACTACTTTAGCTAAGTGAACTAGCATGTACACGTGACTGTACTTAAAGCAACCAACGTATACGCACAGAACTTTTGATTTAGACAATTTATCATGTATTGAGCTTTAACCAGTATATCAGAGATTTATTAGACAATGCAGTAAAATAAAAATAAAGCATCACACATAAGCAACACACATGAACACCAAGATATAAGGTGGAAACCCAATGTGGGTAAAAACCACCTGCTACTGTTGTCTCTGTCTTCTTTTAATAATAAGAAAGTTTGTTTACAATCTTGTACTAGTGCAAACTTATACTAGTATGCAGGAACCCACCTGCAGAAGGCTACAACTGTTTGGTGTGGAGCCTGATTATCTTCTATATTCAAAGGTATCGCCACATTGGACCCCAGTTCGAAATGGGGGCGGCAACGCCGCCTGTAAAATATTCGTAAAATATTGCCTTGTAAAAGTATAGTAATTTCTAGTCAATTTGGGCCGTTCATTAGGCAGATGATCTAACGGTAGAACTTATGTTTAGTTTATGGTTTTTTGCCCTAGAAGGCAACCCCTCCCTATGTATGAGGGTATTATATTTGAGGCTAGGTAATAGGTGTGTATTCTCTGAGCGAGAGACAGAGAGGTGAGACTGTGAGAGAAAACAAAGGATATTACAGCGGATCTGTTGTGGGTTGTGTCTCTTTATTTTGCTGGATAATAGAAAGTAAGGACTGGCTATTCAGGGTGGACGTATCCCAAACTGGGTGAACCATGTATATTTGTGTCTCTCTTGTTTTGTGCATTTTCTGTGTTTATATTTTTGCAATATTTTATGTGTTCCATTGCTCCGTAATATATATTTTTCTAACAACAACCTTCTCCCATTCTCCAGCTACTACTGGAAGTGAGCTACAACCCCCTAGCTCTTGTACTAGCCAATATGTTTACTAGTACGTAGGTACCAACCTACAGAAAAGTCCACTCTTCCACCAGGGACCACGTTTAATGAATTTTCAGACTGGATACTCTTGGAACACAACACCACAATCTGAAGGCCACATTTCATCCAATTTTCATATTGGACCTATCAACAACATTGAAACTCAAAAAATCATAATTGCAATACAACCATCAAATACATTTGGATCAACCAATCACTGAAACTCAATCATCACTTTTTGAATCAACCACAACTGAATCAATTAATCACTAACAACCCATCATCACTGAAGCAAATCACAATCAATCAATCTGATCATTCAGAACACTGTTACCAGAATACAGTCACCAAAACACAAAGCGGAACCCAGAACTCTGCAACAGCGAACATAAACTACTAAAACTTTAAAAATCCTGCTTCATAAGGTATACACTGCTTCCATGTGTCGAACTAGCATGTATATGCACTGTTACCAAAGGGAACCAACGTAGAGATCTACAAATTGTAATTTATGATGTATACGCTACTTTTATATGCTGAACCAATGTGTATACACTCTTTTACTAAAGCAAACCTGCGTACAGATCTGTAAATGCTAACTTAAAACATCACAACTATTCCAGACTTTAGTCATACCCAGATCATCATATTTATAGAATAAAACATGCGTTAGTATTCAGATCTAGACTATTCAAGATCAAACCACATAGTGATAATACTTTTAAGTCTTTATAATCTTGGTTCATCAAACTTCATCATCCATATAAGTGCCTCCTTCGATCAGATCAAGCAAACCATCAGAAGCTCATTAACCTGCATATATGATCCAACACCTCATAAGATCTTCAAAATACTTGCACACCCTTGGCCTAATGATCTTCTCCTCCTTATATAGTTTTAGGCCTTTCTCAATACCATGGACCAAAACTACATAGGATTAATACCTTGGACAAAATACCTCGGACCAATCGAATACCTTGGACCAAAAACTTTTGGTTTTCCAAGATGTACATGCTTTTCCTTCTGTGAATGTGCGTGTGTACGTATACGCTCCTTTTGTTCAATAAACCTGTGTGTAGATGCATCTTGGACAAGGTGAACCTGTGTATATCTCTCTTTCTTCATTCTTTGGAGTCTGATATGTAATTCTTTGTTGTTAACCTCTTGCACTGTGATCTTTCATCTGAGTGAGTTTCCATCAAGGACAACACCTGTATCATAATGCCAACAATCTCCCCCTTTGGACTTGATGGCAGTAACAACACCAAGACACTCTCCCCCTTTGAGATCAAGGGCAAAGGGCAGACCAATATATTCTCTCCTTTTGACATACATTATGTTGTTCATGCTCCCCCTGAGTACATGTTGAATTCTTTTATTGGGCTCCCCTTTTGTATGTACTGAGATGCATTAAAACCATCCATGCTCCCCCTGAGCACAAGTAGAGTCTGCAAAAGTATTTTTCGAAAGAATAACACGTCTCTATAACTCAACTATGTGAGTATGACCTTCCTATCACCAATGACTCATACATACATCCATTCTCCTAACCAAGTGGGGATATACCAAACTTGACTCATCCACCCAACCAAATGGGGATATACCAAACTTGACTCATCCACCAAACCAAGTGGGGATATACCAATTGTTTATACATGATAGAAACAATAAATATTACATCATCCATCTCATGAAAAGTGGGGATACAAATTACATCATTTTTCCAATAGGACCCATTCAAATGTATGAGAAGACATACCACATCCTAGACTTTTACATGGCTTAAGCAACAAAAGGTATAAATATTTGAAGTCATAGCTGGACTCAACAACCATAATGCCAACAATGAAGATGTGAGTGAAGGTTAATGCTCCCCCTGAACTGTGCCACCTGTGCATTGTTAACAAGTCAATGATCAAGGCATCTTTGTCAGTTAGACAAAAATTAATGAATAGGTCATATCAATAGAGTGTGATCATTAATATCAAACAGAGCACCCATATCAGAGCCCACCCCACTATTTTTCTTGTCTAAAAAACATATATGCTCCTTGTCCCACAGAAACCCATGTGTGTACACGACTCAACTTCATGAAACACGCGTATAATAACCTTTCTCTGAAAAAATTAGATTTAACAGCAGGATGATGCAGCAACTACTCCTAGATTTTGTCTGAGATATTCAAATGTTTCTCTGGGCAGTGGTTTAGTGAATATATCAGCAACCTGTTCTTTGGAGGGAACATACTCCAATTTGAATTTTTGTTCAAGCACTTGTTCACGTAGAAAATGGTATTTGATGGGTATGTGCTTGGTCTTGGAGTGCATGACTCGATTCTTTGAAATACTGATGGAACTTGTATTATCACATAAAATGGAGATGGGTGGAGTATATGTGATCTGAATGTCTTGCAAGGTTTGCATCATCCAAAGTAGTTGTGTGCATCAAGTGGCAACAACCACATATTATACTTCAGCTATAGATAAGGAAATTGAACTTTGTTTCTTGCTGAACCAAGACACTATCCTGGAACCCATATAAAATGAACCACCACTAGTGCTTTTTCTATCATCAACACTTCTTACCCAATCTGCATTTGTATATGCATGAAGAGTAAGATCTGCATCTCTAGGATACCATAAACCAAAGTCCTGAGTTCCTTGAAGATATTTGAAAATTCTTTTGACTGTTTGATTCCTTCGGATTTGCTTGGAATCTTCCAACTATTCCTACTGCATGCATGATGTCAGGTCTGGTACCTGTTAGATAAATCAAACTGCCAATCATGGATCTATAGTTTGGTTGATGTACTGTTGTTGATTCATCATTTGAGCTGAGACTACATCCTGTTACCATTGGGGCACATACAGGTTTAGAATATTCCATTCCGTACATTTTCAAGATCTGTTTGAGATATTTGGTTTGTGAAAGAAAAATACCATATTTATTTTGTTGAACTTGTAGACCAAGAAAATAGGTAAGTTCACCAAGCAAAGACATTTCAAATTCTTGCTGCATTACTAAAGCAAAATTCTGACTCATGGATTCTTCATTGCTACCAAAAATGATATCATCAACATAAACAATAATAATTAGTAATTTATCAGTTTCAATTTTTTTATATAGATTACTATCTGCTTAACCTTTTGTAAAACCTTGTTGGTGTAGATATTTGTCAAGGCAGTAATACCAGGCCCTTGGAGTTTGTTTCAGACCATGGAGGGCCTTTTTGAGTCTCCATACAAGTTTTGCATCATTTCCAAGAATGAATCCTTTTGGTTGTTCAATATAAACTTCTTCTTCTAAATCTCCATTTAGAAAGGCTAATTTTACATCCATTTGGTATACTTTGAATTTCTGAAAGCTAGAAAGAGCAAGAAACATCCTTATGGCTTCAAGTCTGGCAATGGGTGCAAAAGTTTCTTCAAAATCTATACCTTCTTGTTGAGCATACCCTTTACAAACAAGTCTAGCCTTGTTTCTAATGACTTCAACATTTTCATTTAGCTTGTTTTTGAATATCCATTTAGTTCCTATAACATTTTTATCATGAGGTCTAGGAACTAATTCCCAAGTATCCTTTTTTTCAATTTGCTCAAGTTCTTCATCCATGGGCTTGACCCAACATTCATCTTTGCATGCTTCTTTTACATTTTGAGGTTTGGTGGAGGATAGTAATGCTAGATATCTTGAGATTCTTGTAATAGTTTTTCTTGTCTGTACACCTACCTCTTTTTCCCCTAAAATTTGAGTTTCTGGATGATTTTCTGAACAAACCTAGATGGAGTCTTTTCTTCTACCATTATCTCTTCTTCTAGTGCTTCATTAGTTTCTTATTCAATATGATTTTGATTTGATGTGGGAAAATAATCCCCATTTTCTTCATTGTCATAATCTTCTGTTGATTTTATCTATTTTGGATTTTTGCAAGCTTCATCAACTACAACATCAATGCTTTCAACAATTTTTCCAAGTCTTTTATTATAACATTTATATCCTTTACTTCGGGAAGAATAACCAAGAAGAATACATTCATCTGCTCTGGGTTCAAACTTACCAAGTTTTTCATCAGTCCTTTTGATATAGCATTTGCTTCCAAAAACTTTAAAGTATTTTATAGCAGGAGTCTTACCATACCAAATTTCATGTGGAGTTTGAGTGAATAGTTACGCCAGTGAATGCAGCTTCACCCCAGAAGGTTGTAGGAGTTCCAGATTCATCTAGCATAGCTCGAGCCATTTGTTGAACAATTTTGTTCATTCTTTCTACCACTCCATTTTGCTGAGGATTCCTTGTGGTGGAGAATTTCCTTTTTATTCCATGTTGTTCACAAAAGTCAAAGAATTCATCCGAGGTAAATTCCCCTCCTCGATCATATTTGAGGCATTTGATTTTTTGATCTGATTCATTTTCAACCAAAGCTTTAAAGACTTGGAACTTTTCAAATGAGTCATCTTTATGCTTTAGAAGACCTATCCAACACATTCTGGAAAAATCATCAATGAACAAAATAAAGTATTCTTCTCCACAAGGTGACTTTTTCCTCGATGGTCCACATAAATCAATATGGACAAGTTCAAGAGGCTTACTAGCTGATCCTTCCTTTTTCATGAAGTGAACTCTAGTTTTCTTGTGGATTTGACATGGTTTTCATATTGTATTTTCTGGATGCTGATATTTGGAAGATCACAAACAACCTTGAATCTGCATGCTTTTCTTATTTGAGAAAAGCTTAGATGTCCCAATCTTCTATGCCACAACCAGTTTTCATCATTTTTTCTTAGATAGCATTGTTTTTGTCCTCCCTTGAGTATGTATAAGTTGTTTGGTGTTCTTGTACCTTTGATCACGGTCTCTCCTGTATCAAGCTCACAAACAACACATTTGTTTGATCGAAACACCACTTCATCTCCTTGCTCACACATTTGACTGACACTCAACTGGTTATGCTTTAAACCATCTACATACATAACATTTCTAGCTTTAACCTTTTCTTTCAAGAAAACAAAGCCTCTACCTTTTATGAAAGCAAGAGTGTCGTTTCCAAATGAGACATTCTTTTCCTTTTCTAAGGCATTATATGAGTGAAGTTTTTCTTTGTCACTTGTCATGTGTTTTGAGCATCCATTGTCGATGTACCACTGATTTTCCTGTCCTTCTGCATACAAGGCTATACCACATCTTTCTGTTTGAGATTCTTTCCTTCTCCATATCTTTGGATTTAATGGAGTTTTCTCCTTTTGAGATGTTTGCTGAAATTTTCTCCTGCATTCAGATTCTTCATGACCAAATTTGTTACAAATTGAGCATTCTATTTCATTTTCAAGAAGAGAAAAGTTATTATAGGAACTTTTCTTGATCCCTATTACATTCCTTTGATTTCGTGCTTCTCTACTCATGATGGTTTTGTAAGCAACACATTGAACAACTTTGTGTCCAAAATTATGACATGAAAAACATTGCCCATTAAAGAAGTTACTACAACTATCAAATCTATTGACCTGGTGGTTGTAGTTTCTATTGATATTCATCTCTGGAGCAAATTGAGTATGATTTACCTGAGGTTGGTTGCGGCTTCTATTCATCCTTGGAGTAAATTGAGTCTGATTTACCTGGTGATATGCTTTATGCCTTTCCTGACGATTGTCATGCTGTTCACTGGTCTTTGTTGCATCAAGATAGCTTTTGGTGGAGGTTGATGACTTCTGTGATTGAGATGCTTCTTCAATATATCCAAGACCTATATTTATTATAGGAGAACATTGAAATTTGATAATTTCATTTAAAGTTTCCGATCCTTTAGCAAATCTAAGATTGAGAGATTTCGTTTTCTCAAGATCCTTTCTTAGACCCACAATTTCACACTCTAGTTTTTCTTTGTGTTTTTCTTTTTTAGCAAGTTGGTATGTTAAGGTATCTATAATCATATCCTTTTCTTCAAAACAAATTTTGAGTTTACATATTTCTTCATGAAGGTCTTCCTCTTCTAAAGAATCCCAAAAAAATTATCATCGTCATAAGCCATGAGAAGTCTGTAACCTTGTCCAGTTTCATCTTCATCACTATTAGATAAACCATCACTACCTTCATGAGTATAGTAACTCCTTTTATTCACAACTTGTTTTCTGTTCCATTTTGCATATTCCTTTCCTTTCTCAAATTTAACTTTATGAGGACTTCTGGCAGCATAATGATCGACTCTTCCACAAGAAAAGCATTTGAAGGGTAACTTACCTCTAAACCTTCCAGAACCCCGTTGAAGATTTTTGACAAAGTTTACCTCATCTTCTTCTTCTGAAATATGTCCTGATTCATTGTGTTCTTCCTTTCCCTTTGCTGAAGCTTTGAATGTAGCTTCTCTCATATCTGATGGTCCTCCTTTTCTCATCTCAAAGGCAATTAAGATTCCATGAAGCTGCATCATAGTGATATTGTGTAGATCCTGTTTTTTTTCTATAGAAGACACTTTGGATTCAAATTTAGCAGACAAGGATCTCAATACTTTTTCAACTAAGGTAACTTCCTTAACTTCTTCACCCAAATTCTTCATACAATTAACAACCTCATCTATACGTAGGAAGTAACTGGCTATGCTTTCATCACTATGCATCTTAAGAGTTTCATACTAAATTTTGAGAGTTTGAAGCTTAGCACGTTTTACCTGAGAGTCTCCTTTGTAGCTCAGAATGATTTTGTCCCATATTTATTTGGCTAATTTGAGCTGCATGACTTTAACAAAATCTGATTGTGACATAATTACCAATAAAGTATTGACATCTTTGGCATTGGTTTCATATTTCATTTTACCTACCGTATCCATAGGAATTGCTGTGGGAAATGTATATCCTCCTTCCACAATTTCCCAAACATTTGTTCCAAGCTATTGTAGATAGGCTGTGGTTCTTATTTTCCAGTAGAAAAATTTTCTCCCATCAAAGATTGGCGGTCTGATGGATCCCATGCTTTCTTCATTAGTCATGTTGATGGATCTCCCTTCAAGCGATCAAGCTTCCTCTGAAGAACCTGCTTTGATACCAATTGTTGGAAATAACACTGAGAGGGGAGTGAATCAGTGTTATCATATTTGTAAATTTATTTCCCCAACAGATTTATATACGCTACTTCAGCTAAGTGAACTAGTGTGTACACGCAACTGTACTTAAAGCAACCAACATATATGCAGAGAACTTTTGATTTAGACAATTTATCATGTATTGAGCTTTAACCAGTATATCAGAGATTTATTAGACAGTGCAGTAAAAGTAGAATAAAGTATCAAACATAAGCAACACACATGAACACCAATATATAAGGTGGAAAGACGATGTGCGTAGAAACCACCTGCTGTTATCGTCTCTGTCTTCTTTTAATAATAAGAAAATTTGTTTACAATCTTGTACTAGTGCAGACTCATACCAGCACGCAAGCACCCACCTACAGAAGGTTACAACCTTCTCTTGTTCTCCAGCTACTACTGGAAGGGAGCTACAACCCCCTAGCTCTTGTACTAGCCAATATGTTTACTAATACATAGGTGCCAGCCTACAGAAAACTCCACTCTTCCACCAGGCACCACGTTTCATGAATTTTTAGACTAGATACTCCTGGAACACAACAACACAATCAGAAGACCACGTTTCATCTAATTTTCATACTGGACCCATCAACAACATTGAAACTCAGAAAATCATAACTATAATACAACCATCAAATACATTTGCATCAACCAATCATTGAAACTCAATCATCACTTTCTAAATCAACCACAACTAAGTCAATCAATCACTGACAACCCTTCACCACTGAAGCAAATCATAATCAATCAATCTGATCATTCAGAACACTATTACCAGAATACAGTCACCAGAACACAAAGAAAAACCCAAAACTCTGCAACAACAAACAGAAACTATTGAAAGTTTAAACATCATGCTTCATAAGGTATACGCTACTTCCATGTGTCAACCAAAGTGTATATGCATTTTACCAAAGGAAACCAGCGTACAAATCTGCAAATTCTAATTTATGATGTATACACTACTTTGATATGTTGAACCAGCATGTATACACTCTTTTACTAAAGCGAACCTGCGTACAGATCAATAAATGCTAACTTAAAACATCACAACTATTCCCACGAGGAATTCACTCAATGAACCTCTGACCTATCACGTGCATTCATGGCATATTAAACAATACCCTTAATTTGACTACATATTGGAAAACATCCTTAAAAATCACATTATTTAACCCCCTACCAATACAAACCCAATACACCTTCCCAATTTAAAAAACCCCTACTTCCACTAGATATTGTAGGTATCCATTTTTTCATTAACATTTTTTATACCCCTTTATATTTTATCATTAATATTGAGCTCCATTTTTTATACCTGCCAATATAAAAACCCCTTACCCCCTATATATCCCCCAATATATTATGCCATTTTTTCCTCAATATAAATCCCCCAATATGAATGCATGTGGTATGGTATTGCTCCCCGAGGGAAGCCCTCGTGACTATTCCAGAATTTAGTCATACCTAGATCATCATATTTACAAAATAAAACATGTGTCAGTATTCAAATCTAGACCGTTCAAGATCAAACCACATAATGATAATACTTTTAAGCCTTGATGATCCCAGTCCATCAACCTTCATCAGCCATATAGGTGCCTCCTTCGATCAGATCAAGAAAACCCTCAGAAGCTCATTAACCTGCATATATGATCCAACATCTCATAAGTTCTTCAAAGTACTTGCACACCCTTGGCCTAGTGATCTTCTCCTCCTTATATAGTTTTAGGCCTTTCTCAATACCATGGACCAAAACTACGTAGGATTAATACCTTGGACCAAATCCCTCGAACCAATAAAATACCTTGGACCAAGAAATACCTTGGACCAAAAACTTTTGGCTTTCCAAGATATACGTGCTTTTCCTTCTGTGAAAGTGTGTGTACGTATACGCTCCTTTTGTTTAGTAAGCCTATGTGTATACGCATCTTGGACAAGGTGAACTTGCGTATACCTCTCTTTATTCATTCTTTGAAGTCTGATCTGTAATTCTTTGTTGTTAACCTGATGCACTGTAATCTTTCATCTGAGTGACTTTCCATCAAGGACAACACGTGTATCATAATTCCAACAGAAGGAGTGTTGGTTAGTTTCTTGGCTTGGACTTGGATTACCACTCAAGGACAACCTTTCAACATCAACGCTATGGTTGTAAGCTTCCCCTTTATTATTTAAATAATAATACAACTACTGGTTCATCTTCCCAACATATATATGTTCATGTATGTATTGGTTTGGTATTCTTTTATCAGCTAAGTAAGTTATTATTGGATTTATATTGGTTTTGGCATGCTTTATTGTCTCTTGGTCATTTGTGCAGGTACATAAGCACTGAAATAAGCAGGTATAAGGTCATGACACAAGCGATTCGAGGATCTCAATAGAGGAAATCGAATTAGAATCAGAGCAAGGTAGGCCTTCTCTCTTGTTCTAGTTTTCAATCATAATCTAAGAATATGTCCAGTTGATTGTCCCTTCAATTGTTAGACCCACTCATTGGGCCAGAGGGATCATCTTTGTCTGCAAAGAGGATCAACCTTGTCAATAGAGTGGTAGACTTCCTTGTTTCCATAATTTTGTTTTCAACTTTTCTTGCTACCCTAAATGCCTTCTCCAATGAATCAAGTTCCCAAAGGAGAACCTCATGTTGGACGTTATCTTTTAAAGTCCCTATGAATACATCGATCCTATGCTCCTCTTGAATAGTGCTCAAATATCAATTACCCTAATATTCAATTTTTGGAAGTCTTCAATGTGTTCCACCATTGAAGCCTTTTGTTTGATATTTATTAATTGGCTAAAGAAGGTGATGCTCTTTGTATCTTCATAATGTGCTATCATTTCCTCTGTAAAATTTGACTAGGTGACAAGTGGTTTACGAGAATAAATCCATCTATACTATACAAAATGATTGGGTTCTAAATATAAATATGCAATAAGTACCTTTTGTGAGAGTTTCACATCTTGTAGATTAGAATATTGCTCCCTCTATAGTATCCATGTTACCAGATCCTGCCATCAAAGTTCCTCATATCTATCTTTGGAATATGGTGGTTCTTAAACCCCACGCTAGATTCTCTAAAATCATAATTCATATTCTTTTCATCCTCATCATGATTTTCATGGATTACCTTGTCACCACTAGGAAGCCTTTCTTATAGCAACTTTTCCAAACCTTCCTTGAACCCCTCTATCTTGATATTCATCATTTCCTCCATGTCTTCTTTTAAACCATCGTTCAAAAATCCATGTCCCTTTTTATACCATCTATCTTAACATTCATCATGGCTTCCAATTCATTTTTTGTTACTTTTTGCGAAAGCGAAATTTGTTGCACTTGGTTTTGTAAATTTGATATATCATGTTGCATTTCTTCCTCTTTTTTAGGCCTCATAGAAGAGTTTTTTGGTTGCTTACTAGGTGTGTCCATTTTTTTGTTTTGAGATATTTTGGAATCAAGCAATGATAAGGGGTCACAATATAATCAGAGCCTAGATAACAATAATAATTTAAGGGCACAACAATAACAATACTGGGCTTTTATGGGGCACAACAATAACAACATGAGAACTACATGGGAACAACAATAACAATAAGGAGCTACACTAGTATTATAGGGACCTAACACAAGCTTAGGAATTTTTCATATATGTTTAAGTCACTTTTCCTCGTGATAGATTATATCCTAGAAGTATATAAAATTTAGGGTTGTTATAATATAACTTGGTACCAATTAATTATGACAACTAGTCATGGCATGAATAGTGACTATTGTTATACACTCATTATTATTTCTTTAAAACATTAATAAACTCCCGCATACAAAACTCTTCATATTGTTATATGACTACGATCTCACCATGACTCTTGTTTAAAGCATGTTTTCCTCTATTTCCCATAGTTCAGGAAAACTTGTCCCACAATGAATATGGGAGTTATTATTGATCCATGAGTTGAACTTGATATCGTGGCCTTGCATTATGTTTCCATAGGTGGTAGTTTATATTATTTTGAGTATTTATAGTAATGAGTTGAATGTTCTTGGATTCTAGTTGTAAGTCATTGTAATGTTATCGTGGATATTTCTGAACCTCAAACATTATAGTGATTAATTATTTTCTTGTGTTTTGTGAAATGATCTCAATGGTACATTTGGAAAAGTGCTAATCTGACAGTGACTATGTGATGTGTTGGCTTTTGGTGGTAACCATATTCAAGGTTTGCCACATACATACCCATTTTACTCTTCCGCCGATGGAGACAGAGCCCTATTCCAGGTTTGCTAGGGTTTGACCGTTGTTATGAACTTATGTATGGAAATAGATATTTTGTTTGTAACTTCTTAAGGATTATGATAGAGGCTTTGTTGGATAATATTATTGATCATTTCCTCCTGGTAAGAGGATTCCTTCTCAACATTTTTGCATATAATACTCAATTTTGTTACGGCTTTGGTTTCAATTAGAAATTTCATTTCTTATTGTTATCGTATGATCTTTGATCATTTTTTTTTTCTTACAGGTCCATCAACGCATCATGGGCTTCAACCTTATTTTCCTTGTGCAAGTCTACCTTCTACTGGAATTTCCAGGTAATAGCTTCTTCCATCGATCATTATGATTTTGAGATTTATTATATAATACTCAGTGATATAAATTCGAGTTTTTTACCTATTAGGGTTTGACGTTGAGAGAATGGAAGGCTTAATCCCAAGCCCTCCTTGGTAAATTTGTTGCTCTATTATGAAATTTTAGCATTTTTCTCCAATTCTTGTAAAGCTTTAATGGTTTTCAATAGACTCCTTGTTGGTTGTTTCTAATTCCTTGAATTTTTTACCATGATTCCTTACAGGGATTCTTAGTGTCAGTATGGGGTCTAACTTGAAACTTGTTGGAGTTTCTCATGCGGATCACTCAACTCATCTTTTATGTCCAGGTTCCAAGTATTTTTTTTTTCTTGTCTAGGTCCTTCGACTGTTGGTCAGCGTTAGGGTTTTTAAAATTGTGGCATAGGGTTTTTGCAATGTGGCAGAACTATCCGTGACAGGGGTTGTTATATTCCCATTTATACTATAGGTTTGTTTGCTATCATGGCTACGACCTTACTCATTGTAATTTAAATATGTATTGAATATTACTCCAATACTATAAATGACCAATCATACTTTCTTTCTTATGTGACACTATGGATGTTGGAAATTGAATTAATGATTATTTTTGGGTATCTAAGATTCCCTTCCATGGGATTTGTAATTGTAATTTTTATTTATAATTTGTTAGCTCATTATTTATGGAGTTTGGCTCCTGTAGTTACACTTTCATAATGCAATTTATTTATTAGAAGTTCTAAGTAAATTTTTTTTGGGACATGTCCATAATTTTCCCTCCGTGCATTATTGTTGTAACAACGATTACTCATTATACTAGAGTATCATTGTAATATTCTTTCATGTATATATTTAACCAAAATTATTCACCTGATTTTTCTTTTCCAATTATTGTTTCATCCTATTTTGTTTACATTGAAACATAGTAAGGATTGTATCATCTATTTGTTCTCATGCCCAGTTTTGTTGCTATACCTTCTATAATTATCTTTACACATGTGTAAATTTTGTTGTTATAAGCACTATTATTTTAACTATCTATTTTAAAACAGTCTAGAAAGCCTTATGGGTCCTGTCATGGGATCTATCTGGGTCTTTTCTGTTCATACATATACATATTTTTGGGACTATACAGGATAGTTAGGGATTACTTGCCTAACATTCCAAAGTACTAACCCTAGCTCCTTAACTAGAATAATTTATTTTCATAGTAATTAAGATGTACATAATTTTATTTTTTATTTTCTCAACCAACTTTACACAGGCTTGTTTACTCTTACTTGCAAGACATTTCGTAACCCTGTTTATCACTTACCAACTCACTTATTACCTTCCTTCTCTAAATGTTGTTCACTAGCATTTTCCCATACTGGTTCAGGTGCAAGTCTTCCATAAACAATACATATACCTGCACATTCACATTCACACACTATATCTACCATATAATACATATAGCTTTTCTTTTCATTTTTGGTTAGCCATTCACCACATTTACTACAAAATTTCAATTTCAACACTTTCTTATAGATTCAAGAGACTAGATCAAATACCTATCTAATATTCTGGGAAATATGTAAAAATCTCTCACAGTCCACCGAAGTGTAATCTAGCTGCTCACCTAGCTACCCTCGAGCTTCTCTCTTTTATAGTCAGAGATCCAGTCTTTTCCTTTGTACATCAGAGATCATCTCTCTGCAACCCCAAAGTAGCTTCCTGCTTTAAATACAAGGGTTCTTTCACCAATGTTTCTCTCCCATTGGTGTTGTTAGGAATTATTGTCTTTCTCTCCCATAGTAAATTCCTTTTAGAGAACCAAACTCTTGGTGTTTAGCTCTAGCCATATATTTCTAGTCTCTGCATAAGTTTCATATTTATGGCATTTATCTCCAGCCATTTCCTTCTGATACTCTTTCCTTCCTCCATCTGTAGGGTGCATGAATGGGAAAAATGAGGATTTTCCTCCTTTGTTATTTGCTTTCTTGGAACATAACCAACTTTTCCAACTATTTCTCTAACTATTATGGATTTATCGTACCTGATGGTTTTTTACATACCATGTTATGAAACCAGCTCACAAAAAAATAGAAAAGATAGATCAACGACTTCAAAATCAGCCTCTTCGAGGGGGCAAACTCCTTTACTTTACACAAATGAACAATTCTTGGATGATACAAATTACAAAACCTCCTTTCTATATATAGGAGTCTAAGGGGTCACAATATAATCAAAGTGGACATAACAATAATAATATAATGGCACAACAATAACAATAGTAGGCTTCTATGGGGCACAATAATAACAATATGGGGACAATAGGGGCAGAATAATAAGAATAATGGCCATAATGACAATAGTAATGGGGGAATCACTAGTATTATAGGGACCTAACATGCCCCTCTCCTTCAAAAACATGTTTTCCTCAATGCTTGAGTAGTTCTGGATGCTTCTGTATAAAATTCTCATCCTCCCATGTGGAATCTTCAGCAGGTAATTTCTTCCACTTGATGAGATACTCTGAAATTGATTGATTTCATAGCTGTCGAGTTCTT
Organism: Pinus tabuliformis; assembly: GCA_031772625.1. Classification (NCBI taxonomy): domain Eukaryota; kingdom Viridiplantae; phylum Streptophyta; class Pinopsida; order Pinales; family Pinaceae; genus Pinus; species Pinus tabuliformis. Next base: position 312,922,936 of record CM062815.1, on the reverse strand, counting down.
GTTTCTATGACTGCTTCAGGTTCCAATATGATTTTTCCTTCCTCATCAGGTTCTGTCAATATTGTTTGAACTGGGAGCTTGTCACCTATAACCTTCTTTAAGCATTAAACATGGAAAACTGGGCGCACTCGAGAAGCTGCAAGAAGCTCCAATTTGTATGCCATAGTACCAATCTTTTGCAGCACCTTCTATGGACCATAATAATTTGGTGATAATTGAGTATCCCTTTTAGCTTGCTTGAGGGACATTTGTTTATATGGTTGTAGCTATAGGAATACCTAGTCACCTACATCAAAACTTCTTTCACTGCAATGTTGATCTGCCTGTTGTTTCATTCTATTATGCGCCAAAGTGAGGTTATCCTTTAAGAGTTGGAGAACTTTTTGTTGATGCTCGATGTGATCTTCCACTGCTTGAACCTTAGAATTTTCTCTTAAATATGATGTGATGGATGGTGGATGACATCCATAAAGTTCCATAAATGGGGTAATTTTTTCTACAGTATGGAAGGAAGTGTTATACCACCATTCAGTCAGAGGCAACCATTTCACCCATCGTGTATGTTTATCAGACATAAAGCAATGAATATATCCTTCCAAATATGTGTTTACTATCCCAGTTTGCCCATTAGATTGAGGATGATAAGATGATCTATGAGCTAATTGAATACCAAGACAAGAAAATAATTTTGTCCAAAAATTTCCAGTGAAAATGGGATCTTTGTCGCTTACAATAATCTTTGGGTTTCCATGTAGCTTTTGAATTGTTTCCATAAATGCAGTAGAAATTGTATTGGCTTTAGATGGATGAGATAATGGACAAAAGTGTGTATACTTGGTAAGTCTGTCAACTATCACCATGATGCCACTCTTTCCTTCAGACTTGGGTAAACTTGTGATAAAATCCATTGAAACCTCCTCCCAACATCGGCTTGGAATGGATAAAGGTTGTAATAGGCCTGGGGTCTTAGTTGTTTCAACTTTATTTTGCTAGAAAATCAAACATTTCACCACAAACTTTTGAATATCCGATTTAATGCCATCCCAAAAAAAATACTTCTTAACCTTGTGGTGAGTTTTTAAAAATCATGAGTGCCCTCCTAAGGGAGAAGTGTGCAATTCCGTAAGAATATTTTGTTTGAGTTAGGAATTCTTACCTAGGCATAAGCGATCTTTGTACCATAATGAATCATTTTTCCAGCTAAATGTATCAGATGTACTCGGATCTTGTTGTAACTTTTGAATGAGTGCCCACACTTCTTCATCATTATTCCACTCATCCCTTTCTTCATTTATCCAATCTGGTTGGATAATAGAAATGGCACAAAGAAATGCTTCCACATCCTCATCCTTTCTTGAGAGTGCATCTGCCACAACATTTTGCTTCCCTTTTTTGTAGATGATTTCAAAGTCATAACGCATCATCTTTGTGACCCATTTTTTTGCTCTTCTGAAGATAATCTTTGTTCTAAAAATTATTTAAGACTAGCATGATTCGTTTTTACCTTGAAATGTCTTTCCATTAGGTAGGGTCACCATTTATCAAGTGTATGTAGTATTGCCAACATTTCCTTCTCATAAATAGCTCTGTGTAAATACTTTCATTTGACTAGACAACTTTCGAAAGAAATGGGTCTTTCTTCTTGCATTAAAACAACACCAATTCCATTTCTTGAGGCATCACATTCCACAATAAAGGTCTTTTTTAAGTCTAGCATAGCTGAGACCGGTGCTTGGCACATTGCCTCTTCAAGATGTTCAAAGGCCTTCGTTGCTTTTGGAGTCCATGAAAATGCATCTTTCTTCAATAATGTTGCTAGAGGTGCTGCTATTCTCCGATAATTCTTAACAAACTTGTGATAATACCCTGTCAACCCAAGAAATCCTCGCAGATGCTTTATGTATGTGCGGATTTTCCATTCCTTAATGACTTTTAATTTGCTAGGGTCTACCTTAACACCTTCATGAGATACAATATGACCCAGATATTCCACCTCTTATACTCCAAAGAAACATTTGGAGCTTTTTGCATATAATTGTCTCTCCTCCAATAGTTTGAGCACCCTATCAACATGTTGAACATGATCCTTCCAAGAATTCTTGTAGATTAGTATATCATCAAAAAATACTAACACAAGTTTTCTAAGGAAGGGTTTGAAAATGGAATTCATCAAACCTTGAAATGTAGAAGGTGCGTTGGTAAGGTCAAAAGGCATGGCCAAAAATTCATAATGGCCCTCATGAGTTCTAAATGTTGTTTCCAGAATGTCTTCAGTCATCATTCTGATTTAATGATATCCTCAATGAATATCCAACTTGGTGAAGTAAATTGATCCATTCAATTCATCCAATAAATCATCAATGATAGGAATGGTAAATTTGTCTTTAATAGTGAGCTTGTTGACATCCCTATAATCCAGACACATGCACCATGACCCATCCTTCTTGTGCACCAATACTACTGGAGCAAAGAAAGAACTTTGACTAGGTTGAATTATACCAGCCTCTAGCATTTTTCGAACCATATGTTCAATTTCACTCTTTTGGGCATAGGGATATCTATAAGGCCTGATGTTTGGAGAAACAATTTCTGGAATCAAATTAATAGCATGATCATGATCAAAAATAGGTGGGAAGCCTTTGGGAGTCTCAAATACCTTGAAATGATTGTCCAATACTTTTTGGAGATCTAGAGAAATAGATGATTTCAATGTGGGAACCTCTAGCGAACATAATTGTGCAATTACACCTCATTGTTATTTCTTTAGAAGCTTTGTCATTCCGTTACAGCCGATTATCTTTCCTGGTTTCCTTGTGATAGCCCTTAATTCAACTTCCTTTCCTTCCGAAGAAAAGTTCATGAAAAGTTCTTGAAATTTAAAAGTTATTGTACCCAAGGATTCTAGCCATTGGACTCCTAGTACAACATCAGCACCACCCATTAGAATGGAAAGCAGTGGGCTATTCAATACATATTCTCCCATGAATAGCTTGATATTATGGCACTTTCCAGAGCAATTTATGGTTCCTCCACTTTCTTTTTTTCACTTGACACTTTGGTGCTAGATATAGGAAGCAATTCAATTCCTTGGCTATCTTACAATGAATAAAATTATGGGTACTTCCCGAATCAATCAACACTATTACCTTTTTCTTCTTGATATGTCCTTCTATCTTGATAGTTTGAGGAGTGGTAATTCCGGCCAATGCATTACAAGATATGGTCAGATTCATTTCTTCTTTCTCTAGGGTTTGTTCCTGATGTATATCCTCTTCTTTTGACGTTTCTTGTTCTTTTTCTTCCTCCTCTTCACAATCTATGTAAAATAATTTCTTCTCAGCACACTTATGACTTTTAGCGTATTTTCTATCACAACTGTAACAAAGCCCTTTTTCTCTTTTTTCTTCCAATTGTTTTTGAGTAAACCTTGTAGTTTGTGGAAAGCTAGGGGAAAAAACACTTCCATTTTTATAGTTGTGAGCGTTAGGCTTCCTTGTTGCCATAATTTTTCTTGCCAAACTGAATGCCTTCTCCAATGAATTAGGTTCCCAAAGGAAAACCTCATTTTGGATGTTATCCTTTAAAGTCCCTATCAACAAATCAATCCTATGCTCCTCTGGAATATATTTTACCCTTATATTCAATTTTTGGAAGTCCTCAATGTGCTCCATCTTTGAACCCATTTGTTTGAGATTTATCAATTGGCAAAAAATAGTGTTTATTTTTGTATCCTCATAATGTGATATCATTTCTTCCATAAAAATTTCCCAAGTGACAATTTGTTTACGAGATCAAAGTCATCGATACCATACAAATTGATTTGGTTCCAAATATAAAGTTGTAATACGTACCTTTTGTGTGTTTTGCACATTATGGAGATCGAAATATTGTTCCATCTATAGTATCCATGTTACGGGATCCTTTTCATCAAACTTCCTCATATCAATCTTTGGAAGATGGTGGGTCTTCAATCTGCCATTAGAGCCTATGAAATCATGATTAACATTTATTTTGTTCTCATCATGAGTTTTCTCTATTACCTTTTCACCATTAGGAAGCCTTTCTTGTAGCAACTTTTTCAAACCTTCCACGTCTTTCTTCAAATCTTCATTGTTTTCATTCTTTGGATCATGATTGAAATTTATTTTGTTCTCATTCTGAGTTTTCTCTACTACCTTTTCACCGTTAGGAAGCCTTTCTTATAACAACTTTGCCAAGCCTTCCTTCCAACCTTCCATGTCCTTCCAATCTTCAGTGTTGTCTTTCATACCATCCATCTTATCTTCCAAGCCTTTCTTTAAACCGTCCATCCTAGCTTCTGTTACTTTTTGTGAGAGTGAAATTTGTTTCACTTGGTCTCGTAATTTTGATATATCATGTTGCATTTCTTCCTCTTCTTCATGAGTCGTGCTAGAGATTTCAGGTTGCATACTAGGTGTTTCTATTTTCTTTCTTCAGGGCATCAATTAATGATAATTATTTTTCACTATTCTCTTTGAATTCCTTCAAACTAATTTTTTTAACCAAAATTATGCAAAATTTAAAAAAACACTACACACCTTTTTTCACATTGTAGGAGCTCGATATTGAATCTGATGTATCTCTAAAATTTCATATCTCCAAGGTCTAAAATTAGGAAATTTCATAGCCCTCTAAGTTCTATTTTTCAACGCCACCAATCTAATCAAAATTGGATTCTCCAAGAAATCGGCATGTCCAATCTCCCAAGATGACTTGATTATACACTTTTTTGGTAGAGCGAACTTGTACTAAGTGCCATGTGTCACTGTTTCAACCTTCAAACCTGAAAACAATGCATAGAAAACTACAGTCCATCCTCTTTCTACAACTACTGACGAAATTTCAATCTGATACTCAGAGAGAAAGTTATGACGATTTTCCAAAGGTCATATGTTTGGGATGTAATTTGGGAGCCTGCAAAAACCCTAACTTCCTTGGATCATATCTCCAAAAATATAGCGAGACAAAATCTAAAATTTGGACCTGAGGATCATCGAGATTTCGGCTCAAATGGGTTTTTTTAGCTTATGAAACATCACCGAAAAAATTTATAGCGAAAATGCCATGATGACCTATTTTGGAGCAGCGAAACCCTAGAATCCAAAGCTCTAATATCAAATGTTATGAAACCAGCTCACAAGAAGATAGAAAAGATAGATCAACAACTTCAAAATAAGCCTCTTCGAGGGGGAAATCTCCTTTACATTACACAAATGAACAATTCTTGGATGATACAAATGACGAAACCTCCTTTCTATATATAGGAGTCTAAGGGGTCACAATATAATCAAAGTTGACATAACAATAATAATATAAGGGCACAACAATAACAATAGTGGGATTCTATGGAGCACAATAATAAAAATAAGGGCTACAATGACAATAGTAATGGGGGAATCACTAGTATTATAGGGACCTAACATATTCTCTGGAATATTAGTGCAAATAATTTTCATTGTTTTTCTCCCAATATAAATAAAAGCATTTCTAATTAATAATAACAATTAAATTCAAATATTCCAATTTAACCATAGTTTAGTTTTAACCAATAAAGTATTAAGTCATGTTATTTGGGATATTACAAGATCCATATATAATAGCAAGACACTTCAAAGTAAAAACAAATCATGATAGTTTTAGGTACAGCTTGTACCAAGACTATCTTTGGAAGAAAAACAAAAGTAGGTTATGAAGATGTCAAGTTATAAGTTTGTGTTAGGTTCGTATACTACTAGTGTAACCCCTTGTTGGCATTATGATTCAGGTGTTGTCCTTGATGGCAAACCCATTCAGGTGATAAATCAAGAAGGACGCAGGAAATATGTTCAGCACGTGCGTCCCCGCAGGTATACCATACAGAATCCGCGTCCAGGGACGCAGGCCAGCCGTTCAGGAGGTGCGTCCGCCCAGTGCACACATTTCAAGGCAGAGAAAAGCACGTGGGGGTTTCTTGTGTGGTATCTAGCCGACGGTTTTGTGTTTCTATGGTGTCGGCTCGTGGTTTTGTTCCATTTTTTGGGGAGAAGCTCGCCTATATAAAGCAAAGGAGTTCATTTGGATTAGGAATCATCTTGGTTGAATATCTTTTGGAGAGATCTAGTCCAGATCTATGAAGGCGAATCTTCTAATGGACTGTGATCTCTATGGCGCATGATCAGATCTGTGGATCTGAGTGTTTGGGTTGGTTTTGAAGTCCTCATATCTTTTATATCTGAAGGGACGCAGGTTCAGTGAAGGGAAAGTGCGCCGGGACGCAGTACAGTAAAGGCTTAGGTGCGTCTCTGAGGCAAAGGACGCGGCGTGACTGTGTTATTGGGTGCGTCTCTGAAGCAAAAGACGCGGCGCGATAGTGTTTTTGAGTGCGCCGGTCGCAGCAAAGCATAGAGGAACAGTGCGTCGGCACGCAGAACAGTGGAAGGTAGACTGTGTCCAGTCGCAGGTCACAGAAAGAAAATATGCGTCCCTATCTTAAGATGATCTGTTGACTGTATATTTCTGTTCATAAGGTGTTCTGGGTTATTTCTGTAATTACTGATCTGATATCTGTAGTGGACTGTATCTGTTGTATACTTGTTGATCATTTGATTCTTCATGAAAAGAAGTAGGGGGTTGTAGCTCCCTTCCAGGAGAGACTGGAAAACGAGAAAGAGTTGTAGCTCTTTGCAGGTTGCAGCCTGCGTGCTGGTAAAGGACTGCACCAGTACAAAATCATTGTAAAAAGAATTTCTTGAAAGAAGATAGAGACATATTGCAGTAGGTGGTTTTTCTCCCGCATTGGGTTTCCCCCTTACATCTTGTGTTCTTTGGTGTGACTGTCTATTTTCTTTATTCATGCTCATTGTTTTATGGTACTGATATGCAAGAATATTTCAAAAGATCAAATAAGGAAGATTTGGTAAATTGCTAGATAATACTGATTCACCCCCCCTCTCAGTATTATTTCCAACAATTGGTATCAGAGCAGGTCCTTCAGAAAAGCTTGATCGCTTGAAGGTAGATCGTTCATCATGAGCAACTACGAGAGAGAAGCATCAATCAGGCCACCCGTCTTCGATGGGACAAACTTCAATTATTGGAAGGTAAGAGTTACTGCATATCTTCAATCTCTTGGTACAGAAGTTTGGAACATTGTAGAATCAGGCTATGCCTTTCCTTCAGCTACTCCTACAGATCCAGCTGAGAAAAAGCAGTATGAAACAAATGCAAAAGCAGTCAGTACTCTATTAGGAAGTATATCTCAAACAGAGTTCATGAAGGTCATGCACTTCAAATCAGCAAAAGAGATATGGGACAAAATGATCACTAGCTATGAAGGAGATGAACAGGTAAAAGAAGCTAAACTTCAAACTCTCAGGATTCAATATGAGACTCTCAAGATGTATAATGATGAAAGTGTGGCTAATTATTTTCTTCGGGTAGATGAGATTGTTAATTGTATGAAAAATTTGGGTGAAGAAATAAAAGAGACTATAGTAGTTCAAAAGATTCTAAGATCTTTATCCCCCAAGTTTGAATCTAAAGTATCTGCAGTAGAAGAAAAGGAAAATCTCCGTGTTCTCACTATGTCTCAGCTGCATGGAATTCTAACTGCTTATGAAATGAGAAAGGGAGGTCCATCAGACAGAAGGGAAGCTGCTTTTAAAGCATCAGGCAAAGAAGATCACTATGAAGCAAGTCATATTCCAGAAGAAGAGGAAGAAGAATCAAATTTTGTCAGAAATCTTCAAAGAGGTTCTGGAAGGTTCAGAGGTAAGCTACCTTTCAAATGTTTTGCTTGTGGAAGAGTAGGTCATTATGCTGCAAAATGCTCTTATAAGGATAAAGGAAAGGAACCAGTTAGATGGAACAAGAAACAAAGTGCAAATAAGAAAAGCTACTACACCCATGAAGATAGTGATGGCTTATCAAACAGTGATGAAGATGAACAAGGTAACAATTATAGATTGTTAATGGCATTTGAAGATGATGATTATGAGGATGCTGTAGATGTGGATAACCTTTATGATGAAATTACTAGACTCAAGAGATGTATAGAAGAAAAGAACATGATTATTGATACTCTACAATTTCAGATTGATGAAAAGGAAAAACATCTTGAAAAATTAGAAGGTGAAATTGTTGGTCTTAGAAAAGAAATTGAGAAAACAAAAACTATTAATCTCAAGTTTGTCAAAGGATCTGAAACGTTGAATGAGATTATCAGTGTGCAGCGGTCTCCACTAAATAAGACAGGTCTGGGCTATAATGGAGAAACTTCTCAAGCATCCACTTCAAAAAGTTATCTTGATGCAGCAAGAAGAAATGAGCAAGAGCACAAGGAAGATCATCAGGTAAAGCAGGGACAAACGTCAAACAGAAACTATCAGGGGCAATCCAGCTTAAGGGTGAACAAAAGCCACAACCAGCCACAGGTAAAATCTTCCCAATTTGGTTCAAGAATAGATGAAAATAGAAATTACAATCAGTTGGCTGGTAGATTCAATAATCGCAGAAACTTCTTCAATGGACAATGCTTTTCTTGCCATAACTTTGGTCACAAAGCAGCTCAATGTGTTGCGTATAAAACAATCATGACTAGGGAAGCTCAAAAGCAAAGAAGTATGACAGGGATTACAAAAAGGACCTATAACAATTTTTCAGCTCTTGAAAATGAAGTTGAATGCTCTATTTGCAATAATTTTGGACATGAAGATTTTGAATGCAGAAGCAGGTTTCCGGAAAGAAAGGTACAAGAACAAAAAAGGGAACAAACCTCAGGCACCAAAACATGGAAAATAAAGGAACCTCAAACAGAAAGATGTGGGATAGCATTCTATGCAGAAGGACAAGAAAATCTATGGTACATTGACAGTGGATGTTCAAAGCATATGACAGGTGATAAAGAAAAACTTGAATCTTATTCTAATTTAGAAAAGGGAAAGAAAGTCTCTTTTGGAAATGATACTCCTGCAACTATAAAAGGAAAAGGTATTGCTCCTTTAAAAGAAGATGTTAAGGCTGGAAATGTTTTGTTTGTTGATGGACTAAAGCATAATCTTCTAAGTGTAAGCCAGATGTGTGATCAAAGAACCGAGGTTATATTCAGATCAAATGGGTGTCTTGTTCGTGATCTTGATACAGGTAAAACAGTTCTCAAAGGTAAAAGAACTCCAAATAATCTATACATATTTGATGAAGGACAACAACAATGCTATCTAAGCAAGGATGAAGAGCACTGGTTATGGCATCGAAGGTTGGGACATCTAAGCTTCTCACAAATAAGGAAAGCTTGCAAATATCAGGCAGTTCGCGATCTTCCAGATATCAAAATTCCTGACAACACCATATGCAGATCATGTCAGTTTGGAAAACAGACCAGAACTAACTTTCCAGAGAAAGAAGGATCAGCCAGCATGCCTCTTGAGTTAGTACACACAGATGTATGTGGACCATTCAGAAAAAGAACACCTAGAGGAGAGGAATACTTGATATTATTTATTGACGATTTCTCCAGGTTTGTTTGGTTAGGACTTATGAAGCACAAAGATGAAGCTTTCGAAAAATTCAAATCCTTCAAAGCTTTGGTTGAAAATGAATCAGGTCACAAGATTAAGTGCCTCAGATCCGACAGAGGTGGAGAATTTACTTCAAATGAATTTTTCAATTTCTGTGATGAACATGGGATAAGGAGAGAATTTTCTACAGCTAGAACTCCTCAGCAAAATGGAGTAGTGGAAAGAATGAACAGAACAATCCAGCAAATGGCTCGTGCTATGCTTGATGAATCAGGAACTCCTGCAACCTTCTGGGGTGAAGCTGCACATGCGGCAGTTATTATTCTCAACAAGACAAATGTCCGAGTGAACAGCACTCAAACTCCTCATGAGCTCTGGAGTGGTAAAACTCCTTCGGTAAAGCACTTCAAAATCTTTGGGAGCAAATGCTATATCAAGAATACTGAGGAGCAGCTTGGCAAACTTGATCCTAGAGCAGATGAAGGAATTCTTCTTGGCTACTCTCCACATAGCAAAGCATACAAATGCTACAATAAAAGACTTGGCAGAATTGTTGACAGCATTGATGTAGTGGTTGATGAGAAGGGATACATTCCTAGGCAAATACATCGTGAAGACATTGAAGAAGATGAAAGCTACCCTCAAAGACAGAATGATGAAGAAGAAGAACCGCAAGAACAATCTCAAGAAGGACCTCACGAAGAAGCAGAAGAAAGAACAAGAATAGAAGAAAAGACTCCATCCAGATATGTTCAAAAGAACCATCCAGAATCTCAGATCATGGGACAAAAAGAAGCAGGTATACAAACTAGAAGAACAGTTGCAGAAGCTTCAAGTTATTTGGCATTACTCTCCTCTACTGAACCACAAAATGTGAAAGAGGCATGCAAAGATGAATGTTGGGTGAAAGCAATGGATGAAGAACTTGAGAAAATCGAAAAGAACAACACTTGGGAGCTGGTTCCTAGACCAAAGGATAAGAATGTTATCGGAACAAAATGGGTTTTCAAAAATAAATTGAATGAAAATGGAGAAGTAATTAGAAACAAAGCCAGACTTGTTTGTAAAGGGTATGCACAGCAAGAAGGAATAGACTTTGAAGAAACTTTTGCTCCTGTTGCAAGACTTGAGGCCATCCGAATGTTTCTTGCTCTCTCAAGTTGTCAGAACTTCAAAGTATTTCAAATGGATGTGAAATCAGCCTTTTTGAATGGAGACTTGGAAGAAGAAGTGTACATTGAACAGCCAGATGGGTTCATTCTTGGAAATGATCCAAATCTTGTATGCCGATTGAAAAAGGCTCTCTATGGTCTCAAACAAGCTCCAAGGGCTTGGTACTACCGGTTGGACAAATATCTTCATCAACAAGGTTTCTTAAAAGGTTCAGCAGATAGCAATCTGTATATAAAAGTTGAAAATGACAAATTGCTAATACTTGTTGTGTATGTAGATGACATTATTTTTGGCAGCAATGAAGAAGCTATGAGTCAAAGCTTTGCCTCAGTCATGCAGAAAGAATTTGAAATGTCCTTGCTAGGAGAACTGACATATTTCCTTGGTTTGCAAATCCAACAGAAGGAAGGAGGAATCTTTTTATCTCAAACCAAGTATCTCAAGCAGATTTTGAAGAAATATGGCATGGAAGATGCAAAACCAGTATGTACACCCATGGTCACAGGATGTAGTCTCAGTGCAAATGATGAATCTGCAGCAGTACATCAACCAACCTACAGATCTATGATTGGAAGTTTACTATATTTGACAGGTACCCGACCAGACATCATGCATGCAGTTGGAATAGTTGGAAGATTTCAGGCAAATCCAAAGGAGACTCATCTTCAAGCAGTGAAGAGAATTTTCAAATATCTTCAAGGGACTCAAAATTATGGCTTATGGTATCCTAGAGATACAGATCTCACTCTTCATGCTTACACAGATGCAGATTGGGCCGGAAGCGTGGATGACAGGAAAAGCACAAGTGGCGGTGCATTCTTTATGGGCTCCAGACTGGTATCTTGGTTCAGCAAGAAACAGAGTTCAATTGCCTTGTCTACAGCTGAAGCGGAATATGTTGCTGCTGCATCTTGTTGCACCCAACTTCTTTGGATGATGCAGACTTTGCAGGATTATCACATCACTTGTACACCTCCTATTCCTATCTTATGTGACAACACAAGTGCAATCAGCATCTCAAAGAATCCGGTTATGCATTCAAAAACCAAGCACATACCAATCAAGTACCATTTTCTCCGGGAACAAGTACTTGAACAGAAGGTCAAGTTGGAGTATGTTCCTTCTAAGGAACAAGTTGCTGATATTTTCACCAAACCGTTGCCCAGGGACACTTTTGAATACCTCAGGCAAAAGCTGGGGGTTGTTGATGCATCATCTTACTGTTGATCATCTTCCTATTGGTGGTATAGGCTCAGGGGGAGCACATAATGCATTGTTGGCATTATGGAGAAGGAGATCTTGGAAATAGCTGCAATATGTCTCTATCTCCTTCATGATGGATTTCTGGTTACAAATCTGGAGATGCATGTGCATAGGGGGAGCATACCCTTTGCCCTTGATGTCAAAGGGGGAGAATGAAGCTGAAGATTATGTGGTTGCCATCAAGTCCAAAGGGGGAGATTGTTGGCATTATGATTCAGGTGTTGTCCTTGATGGCAAACCCATTCAGGTGATAAATAAAGAAGGACGCAGGAAATATGTTCAGCACGTGCGTCCCCGCAGGTATACCATACAGAATCCGCGTCCAGGGACGCAGGCCAGCCGTTCAGGAGGTGCGTCCGCCCAGTGCACACATTTCAAGGCAGAGAAAAGCACGTGGGGGTTTCTTGTGTGGTATCTAGCCGACGGTTTTGTGTTTCTATGGTGTCGGCTCGTGGTTTTGTTCCATGTTTTGGGGAGAAGCTCGCCTATATAAAGCAAAGGAGTTCATTTGGATTAGGAATCATCTTGGCTGAATATCTTTTGGAGAGATCTAGTCCAGATCTATGAAGGCGAATCTTCTAATGGACTGTGATCTCTATGGCGCATGATCAGATCTGTGGATCTGAGTGTTTGGGTTGGTTCTGAAGTCCTCATATCTTTTATATCTGAAGGGACGCAGGTTCAGTGAAGGGAAAGTGCGCCGGGACGCAGTACAGTAAAGGCTCAGGTGCGTCTCTGAGGCAAAGGACGCGGCGTGACTGTGTTATTGGGTGCGTCTCTGAAGCAAAAGACGCGGCGCGATAGTGTTTTTGAGTGCGCCGGTCGCAGCAAAGCATAGAGGAACAGTGCGTCGGCACGCAGAACAGTGGAAGGTAGACTGCGTCCAGTCGCAGGTCACAGAAAGAAAATATGCGTCCCTATCTTAAGATGATCTGTTGACTGTATATTTCTGTTCATAAGGTGTTCTGGGTTATTTCTGTAATTACTGATCTGATATCTGTAGTGGACTGTATCTGTTGTATACTTGTTGATCATTTGATTCTTCATGAAAAGAAGTAGGGGGTTGTAGCTCCCTTCCAGGAGAGACTGGAAAACGAGAAAGAGTTGTAGCTCTTTGCAGGTTGCAGCCTGCGTGCTGGTAAAGGACTGCACCAGTACAAAATCATTGTAAAAAGAATTTCTTAAAAGAAGATAGAGACATATTGCAGCAGGTGGTTTTTCTCCCGCATTGGGTTTCCACCTTACATCTTGTGTTCTTTGGTGTGACTGTCTATTTTCTTTATTCATGCTCATTGTTTTATGGTACTGATATGCAAGAATATTTCAAAAGATCAAATAAGGAAGATTTGGTAAATTGCTAGATAATACTGATTCACCCCCCCTCTCAGTATTATTTCCAACACCCCTTAGTATTATTAGTACAACCCCCTTATTATTGGTGTGCCCATGTAGTCCCCATATTGTTATTATTGTGCCCCATAGAAGCCCACTATTGTTATTATTGTGTCTTTACATTATTATTGTTATGTCGGCTCTGATTATATTATGACCCCTTAGACTCCTATATATAGAAAGGAGGTCTTGTCATTTGTATCATCCAAGAATTCTTAATTTGTGTAATTTACAGGAGGTTCCCCCCTAGAAGAGGTTTATTCTGAAGGCCTTCATCTCTATTATCTATCTTTTTGTGAGATGGTTTCCTAACATTTGGTATCAGAGCTTTGGATTTTAGGGTTTTTCTGCTCCAAACAGGCCATCATGGAATTTTCGCTATAACTTTTTTCTGCGATGTTTCAGATGCTAACAAAAAAACCCATTTGAGACAAAATCTCACTAAACTACTATTCTAAATTTGTGGTCTTGTCTCACTATATTTTCAGAGATATGATTTGAGGAAGTTAGGGTTTTTTCAAGCTTCAGAATGTCATCTAAAACAGGTCATCATGGTAATTTCGCTATAACTTGTTCACTAAAAAATTTCAGAAGCTAAAACAAAAACCCATTTGAAAAGAAAGCGGTCTGAACTAGAGTTCCAAATTTCAAATCTTGTCTCACTATATTGTCAAATATATGATCTGAGGAAGTTAGGGCTTTTGCAGACTCCCGAATTACATCTTAAATAGGTGACCTTGGGAAAATTGTCATAACTTTCTCTCTAAGCATCAGATTGAAACTTTGTAAGAATTTACAAAACGAGGACAGATTGTAGTTTGCAGTTTATAGTTTTCAAATCCGAAGGTCGAAACGGTGACACATGGAACTTCATACAAGTTCGCTCTTCTGAAAAGGTATATAATCTGGTCATCTTGGGAGATTGTGCATAACTCTTTCTTGGAGAATCCAATTTCGATTAGTCTGGTGGCATTGGAAAGAGGACATGGAGGGATACTATAAATCACAATTTCAGAACTTGAAGATCCAAAATTACAGAGTTGCAATCGTTTGAAGATCGATATCCTAAGATCAAGAAAAGGCGATATGAGGAAGTTTAATGGCAAGGATCTAGTAAATTGGATACTATAGATGGAGCAATATTTTGATCTACATGAGGTTCAACTTTTTAAAAAGGTACATATTGCATCTATATTTAGAACCAAATCAATTTTTATGGTATAAAGGGCTTTTTTCCAGTAAAGCACTTGTTATTTGGTCAATTTTCACAGAATAAATGATAGCACATTATGACAACACAAAGAGTAACACCTTCTTTAGCCAATTGATAAATCTCGAACAAAAAGGTCCAATGGAAGAGCACATTCAGGACTTTCAAACATTGAATATAAGGGTAAATGATATTCCATAGAAGCAAAGGATTGATGTCTTCATAGGGACTTTAAAGGATAACATTCAACATGAGGTTCATCTTTGGGAACCTAATTCATTGGAGAAGACATTTAGATTGGGAAGAAAAATTGAAAGCGAAATTATGGAAACAAGGAATCCCACAACTCATGACTATAATTATGGAGGTGTATTTTCTCCTAGCCTTCCACAACCTACAAGGTTTATACGAGAACAATTGGAAGAAAAAAGAGAAAAAGGACTTTGTTACAATTGTGATAACAAGTACATTAAAGGTCATAAGTGTGCTGAGAAGAAATTATTTTACATTGATTGTGAAGAGGAGGAAGAAAAGGATCAAGAAACATCAAAAGAATAGGATATACACCAATAACCAACCCTAGAGAAAGAAGAAATGAATCCAACCATGTCTTGTAAAGCATTGGCAAGAATTACCACTCCTCAAACTCTCAGGATAGAAGGACATTTCAAAGAGAAAAAGGTTCAAGAAGTGAAAGATCACATCGAGAAAGAAGAAAGGAATCTGACCATATCTTTTAATGCATTGGCTCGAATTACCACTCCTCAAACTATCAAGATAGAAAGACATATCAAGAATAAAAATGTTCAAGAAGTGAAATATCACATTGAGCATCATGAAATGAATCCAACCATATCTTGTAATGCATTGGAAGAAATTACCACTCCTCAAACTCTCAATATAAAAGGACATATCAAGAATAAAAAGATTAAAGTATTGAAATATCACATCGATCATCAACAACAAGTTCTCCAACTTTTAAAGGATAACGCCACTTTGGTGCAGAATCGAATGAAACAATAGGCAGATCAACATCGCAGTGAAAGAAGTTTTGATATAGGCAATTGGGTACTTTTATAGCTACATCTCAAGCAAGCTATTCATGATAAGGAAATGTTGGCAATATTACATGCACTTAAGAAATGACGACCTTACCTAATGGGAAGACACTTCAAGGTAAAAATGGATTATGATAGTCTTAAATACTTTTTAGAACAAATATTATCTTTAGAAGAACAAAAAAAATGGGTCACAAATATGTTGGGTTATGACTTTCAAATCATCTACAAAAGAGGGAAGAAAAATGTTGTTGCAGATGCACTCTCAAGAAAGGATGAGGATGTGGAAGCATTATTTTGTTCTATTTCTATTATCCAACCATATTGGATAAATGAAGCAAGGGATGAATGGAAGAAGGACAAAGAAGTGTGGCCACTCATTCAAAAGTTGAAGAAGATCTCAGTTCAAACAATATTGTCAGAACTTGATGAGGAAGGAAAAATCATTTTGGAACCTGGAGCAGTCACAGAAACAAGAACCCGACATCTACAAAATCGATCAATTTCAGAGTATCTCATCAAGTGGAAGAACTTACCCGCTGAAGATTCCAAATGGGAGGAAATTTTTTTTTATAGAGAAGCTTCAAGAATTACTCAAGCGTTGAGGAAAACAATTTTTGAAGGAGAGGGGCATGTTAGGTCCCTATACTACTAGTGTAACCCCTTATTATTATTAGTACAACCCCCTTATTATATTGGTGTGCCCATGTAGTCCCCATATTGTTATTATTGTGCACCATAGAATCCCACTATTGTTATTATTGTGCCCTTACATTATTATTGTTATGTCGACTCTGATTATATTATGACCCCTTAGACTCCTATATATAGAAAGGAGGTCTTGTCATTTGTATCATCCAAGAATTGTTCATTTGTGTAACGTACAAGAGGTTGCCCCCTCGAAGAGGCTTATTTTGAAGGTGTTCATCTCTCTTATCTATGTTTTTGTGAGTTGGTTTCCTAACAGTTTGAAACCATCTACAAAAAGGGGAAAAAATATCATGGAAGATGCACTCTCAATAAAAGAGGAAGATAGAGGGAGTTTAAACTATATGTTTTTTCCGTTTTGGAAATTGAATGGGTTGAATAAGAAAGGATATAATGGAAGAATATTAGAATGTATCCATGATCATTTAGAAACTACAATAGGACCCTAAAACAAAAACAAAAAATAGGTGGAAGAATGATTTGTTGTCGTATCAATAATATTTCTTATGCTTGTATAAGAATTCTCAACACAAATAAAAGGACCTTTTGGAATTACATGCTACTCCTATGGGAGGAAATTTAGGTTTCTTGGAATTATACCATAATATCAAGAAATGTTTTTTACGGGAAGGTTTTAAAGGAGATGTGCAAAGTTTTGTGGATAAATGTGTGGCCTTCCAACAAAATAAGGGAGAGAAAATTACTACCCCAAGGAGACTACAACCATTAGCTATACCAATCTAGCATGGAAGAAGTTTCAATCAATTTTATTACAAGTTTACTCAAGTGTGGAGGAAATAATGTTATTATAGTAGTACTAGATCTACTGATAAAGTATTCTCATTTTTTATCTCTTTGTCATCCTTTTAAATCAAGTAAAATGGCACCCCGATCGGGGTTTGAAATAGTTGGAGGCTCACTTGGATTTGACTGATATGACTGATAATTTAATGGTTTGGGATGGTCGGTGGTATCCCCAACACCCTCACACTCTTATTCACTATGACAACATGAAGCGTTGCAGATCAAGGCAGATCCACTACATGAAGGTTGGTAACCCTCAGTGCCTATAGGTGGTGGAAGCAGAGGCGATGTTAAGACTATCTGTTTGGCGTATAATCTCAGATCCTTGGCTTCTTAGGAAGCCTAAGTTTGATGTTTATAGGTTCACGGAGACGAAAACGTGAGAGGTATACCCATCTCCTTCCTGTCTCAGTTCAAGGTTGGTGTATAAATTCTGATATGGGCTACTACTTGTGATAAGCATCGCGTCCAGAGGGGAAAGGAAACACTGGTTAAATTAAAAGTTTATTTGACTGGCAGTATTAGCCTTCTCAACTATGTAATGTCGATTTCTATCTTTTTTGGAAATATCCTTTCTTGCATGGGCAAGTTCACTGATTTCTTTTTTTTCTCATGATGTTTCCTTTGCACGTTGATAATTGGGTTCCATGTTTTAAGCTTGAATTATCTGGCCAAGCCTTGTGGAGAGTAAGGGTTCTAGTAAATGAATAGGGCCGAGTCTACGGGCTCAGGGGTTAGGGGTGCATGGGGGCCACTATTGTTATTCTGGCAGTACCTCCCATTCCCAAAGGGTTACTATTTATGCATGCTTGTTGGCTTGGGTGGTGGAATTATGAAAGGACACAGTGATGTCCAGCACTTCATTTCTTTTTCTGGTCATACATTAAATTAATGCTTGTCTTTCTGACGGGTATATGTATAAATCATATTCCAAGTCCACCTACGTTGTATCCACTTCTGGCCTCTATACATTGGGTTGGTTTATGAGCGTGGGAAGGTGGGAAAAGGGTGAAGAAAGGGGGCCCGGGCTTAGTAGATATGGTGAAGTCTCAACGTTGTGGTGGAGCCTCGAATCAAGGTGAAAGGGGACATAGACACCAGGAAGGAAAAGGAAAAGAAGTCAATTCGTCTTCCAGTCGGACTTCGCAGCAAAGGGATCAGAAAACAAACTCTGAGATTCCTCAAGCCAAGGTTTAAGCATATTTCGAAGGGGACCCCGACGCAGGTGAAATAATTGATCATGACCTAGGAGGAAGAGTTGAATTTGAAATCTAAGCTTGAAATGCCATCCGAAGATTGGGGGGAGCGAATCACGGACCCTGGGTACACTCATGACCATCTCACCCTATTTATACAATTCGTCCATCTCTACCAGTTAATGAAATGCATAGTGGCCAAAGAAATGGTTGCAACCACCAATATAGTAGCGCAAAGTGAGGACAATTCGAGCCTCTAAGATACTCAAAAAGAGCTCCTGTTAATCTAGGTTGTCATTGATGTCAATATAACAATGTTTGTGATGGAAAATTATTTGATACATGATTGCCCATTGATGCCCAGTGATCATAATGCTCAAAGTTTGATATATGATGATATGATGAGATGGAGGACCCAAGTGGATTAAATAGCAAATGACGCATCAATTGAACAACAATTGAATAGAAATTGAACAACAATTGAACAGTAAATGATGTAGGAGGTCAATTGAACAGAAAATGACACAGGAGGTCAATTGAAGAGCAAATGACGCAGTAGATTCAGTAGAGAAACAATGATAATGGAGGAGCATAAGCAGAGTTATCAGAGGTCACAGGAAGATAAGCCACAAGAGCAACAGTTATCGAAAGAGTAGAAGAGTGAAGAGAAGCCACAGGAGCAACAGCTATCGAAAGAGTAGGGGCAGGAAAGTATAGACTTCCTTGATCATGGCTGAATTCCCGCACTCAATCGTAGCCATCGATCCCATAGTCAACCCTTATATCATGATCAACTATGGGGGTTAAGGCTGGTTTTAATCCATGTTCCTGTCGAAGTCCCATAAATCCTTCAATTGTGATAACATTATGGACCCACTGCACCATTATAATACGTCCTAAATAAATATCGCATTCATCGCATGTTGCAAGTCTTGAAGAGATGTAACTATGGAAAACCGCCAATTACGATAAGGTTGTGGACCTGACGGGTTTATTAACAACTGCTTAAGATTGTATCGCATCTACTCCATCGGCAGTAGTAGAATCACTATGTTATGTGCAAACCTCCGAAAATTGTGATTGCGATTAAGGTGATGACGTGGCTGGTGGGACCACCCATTATATGGTTTTAACTATGTTGATATGTGAATATTGATGATGTTGATATCGAAGGACAAAGCACACTTGTAAAACCTTAGATTTTCATGAAATTTACAATTGCGGGATTAAAGGAATGACATGGCACATGGGATCTCCAATATGGGTATAACCTCTCTTGTGATGCGATTTCTATGAATAAGTCTTTGGATGAAAGGGCCTCTCTGATATAATTTTAATAGGTGACATCATAATTCAGCCTCTCTTCCAAATGAACGTGTCTTTTGAGTATTGGTGAACTCGAAGAGACAGAGGAAGCCGAAGATCGAGAAGTTGAAGGTCGAGAATCCAAAAGGTCAAGCGAGCACAGAGGAAGCAGAAGATTAAGTGAGCGAAAAAGGAATCCAAAGGTCAGGCATATCAAGCATCTATAACAGAGAACAAAAAAAAGTTCACAACTAGTGAACTGGAAGAAACAGAGAAAGTCATAGAGAAAGCAGGACGACAGAAGTAAGTCGTAGGTCCAGCAGGGTTGGGAGTATAGAATAACTACCAAACATATCTAGAAAATATGTAGCAGAGGGTGGGAGCCCTTGAGGTTGGTGCCTTATAATTAGAAGGATTGGTGTCCTTGGAGTTGGTGCTCCTAAATCCAAGGTTGGTGCCTTGACAAGATAGGGTTGGTGCCCTGGAGGTTAGAGCCTCAAAAAAATTCCAAGTTGGTGCTTGGAAACTGGTTGAAGCCCTATATGCATTATTCTTGATTTATTTTAAAGATTATACTAATAAAAGCATTTATTCCTATTGTTCATTTTGTGTTCTAAATATAAATGATTTAACTGATAAAGGTAACAAATGAAAAGAAATATTGATTCACCCCCCCACCCCTTAATATTTCCAACAATTGGTATCAGAGCAGGCTTCTTCATATCATCCTAACATCTAGAAGAAGGATTCTTAGTCACAATGAGAAATCAAGAAGTGTCACGAATACCTCCTCTGTTTGATGGGACAAATTTTGGTTTTTGGAGAAAACGATTGTCCTACGACTTAATGTCCCTTGGACCTAAAGTTTGGCATTCGGTTTTAAATGAGTACATAGCTCCTTCCACTCTTCCAACGTATAAAGATGAAAGGAAAGCTTACATTGCAAATGCAAAAGCCTTAAATTCCATCACTAGTGGAATCACTAATTCTGAATTTACAAAAGTCATGAATTTTGGTTTAGCCAAAGAAGTATGGGATAAGCTAGTTAGCTTATACGATGGGGACTCCAAAGTTAAGAAGGCAAAGCTTCAAACTCATATAAGGCAATTTGAAAGTCTAAAAATGGATGATGAAGAAGATATTGCATCATACTTTCTCCGAGTAGTTGAAGTGGTCAGCGCTCTTAAAGGATTGAAAGAAAACATTGAAGAAAGCACTATTGTTCAAAAGGTCTTAAGATCTCTCCCAGGTAGATTTGACTCCAAATTAAGTGCTATAGAATAAATGAAGGACCTAGATACTCTCAAGATGGATGAACTTCATGGAATCCTCATTGCCTATGAGATGAGAAAAGTAATCCCAAGTTCCAAAGATGCAGCATTCAAGGCCTCAAAATCAAAAAAGGGGAAAGAATGGAATACCAATCGTGATGACTCCAGTGTTGAATCCGAAATGGCGCAATTTGTACAAAGACTAAAGAATGGATCTAAGCTAAAAGTTAAGTACCCTCTTATTTGTTTCAAATGTGGAAGAAGAAATCATTATGCTGCAAAATGTCCTCATAAGCATGATAGTGATTGTGAGGAAAATTCTAAAAGGGTGGTATATAAAAAGAAAGGGTTCAATAAGAAGAATCTCTTCTCTAAGCAAGATTAGTCTGATGAAGGTGAATTTATAGCCATAAAAAAAAAATCAACTAATCAGTTCCCTCACCGCAAAGGAGGTAATGAAGAATCAAATGAAGAAAATGACCATGGTGGAAGCCAAGAAGTATTTTCATGGCATTCATAAATGATGATGATTCCGGTTTAGAAGGAAATGTAGACGAATTGTTAATGAGTGCCATTGAATAAAATGAGAAATTACGAAATAAAATCATCTCTCTCAAGGTAGAAAACGAGGAAACAAAAAGAAGGGAAGACGTCTTGAAAAATAAGCTAAAAGAAAAAGAAGAAATTTGTGAACAACGTGAAGCCAAAATAGTATCTCTGAGGAAGGAATTGGAGCAAGTCAAAAATGGTTGGGAAAGCCATAAAATACTTGACTCTATCTTAAATAATCAGAAACCTCAACATAAAAAATCTAGGATAGGTTTTAAAGGAGAATCATCAAGTACTAAGAATAATGCGAAAAGCTATGCCGACGTACTTTACAGCAACCCAAAATAAGAAATATTATTTCATCAAAGGCCCATCTCAAATCCAAAGAATGAAGAGAGAGTAACTCCAAGGAAGAATGTTGATTCAAATCATGGCTATTACAACAGGTAAAAAACTATGTTTTGGGCATTGTTTTTATTGTAAAAATTTTGGTCATCAAGCTAGACATTGCATGGCCTGTAAGAATGAAACACCAAAATTGAAGGATCAAACAAACAAACCATATGATCTCAAAAGGCAAGGAAAAATCAAGACCTATAACTCTTTTGATCCCTTAGCCAAATTTGATCAAATTTTCTCATTATGTAATGATAATGAACATAATGAACAAAATTGCCCCTTCAAAAGAGGAAAAGAAAAAAATGAGAATCCCAACACGGATAAATGTGGCCTAGCTCTATGTGCGCACAGAGATTAAAATCATTGGTTTGTGGATAGTGGGTGCTCCAGACATATGACAGGGGACAAAACGAAATTTTTCTCATTAAACAAAAAGGAAGGAAATATATCCTTTGGAAGTGGATCTGCCAAAATTTCTAGGAAAGGAATTGTTACCCTCATTAATGGACAAGGAAAGGCTCAAAATGCTTTGCTAGTAAACGGGCTCAAACAAAATCTCCTGAGTGTTAGCCAAATCCATGACCAAGGACATAATGTTGTCTTTAGCACTAAAGATTGTGAAATAAGAAACTCTTCCTCAGGGGAACTTGTGGCAAAAGGAGTTAGAACATCAGATAACATCTACATTCTAAACAAAATTCAAGAAGATAAATGTTAATTAAGTCAAACAAATGAAAGTTGGCTGTGGCACAAGCGACTTGGACATACAAGTTTCGATAACCTGATCAATATTAGCAAGATTAATGTAGTATGTGACATCCCAAAGTTATTCAAGCCAAATCAAGGAGTATGTAGACCATGTCAACATGGAAAGCAAACTAGAACCAGCCACAAGACCAAGGAGTTCTCTACATCAAAAACTTTGGAGATCATCCATGCTGATTTATTTGGACCAACTAGAACTTCGCACTCCAAGGAGAAAGGTACTTTTATTTATTTGTTGATGACTATACTAGAATGATGTGGGTATATTTCATAAAATATATATCTGAAGAATTTTAATGTTTTAAGAATCTTAAATCTTTTGTAGAAAATGAAAAGGATTCTAAGATTAAATGTCCTAGAATGGATAGAGGGGGAGAATTCACATCAAAAAAATTTGATGAATTCTGTAAAGTACATGGAATCGAAAGAGAACTCTCTATTGCTAGAACACCCAAGAAAAATGGGGTAGTTGAAAGAAGAAACCGAACAATTCAAGAAATAGCAAGAACAATGTTAATAGTAGCTGACTTGCCGCCAAAATTATGGAGAGAAGCAGCTGGGACAGTTGTTTATGCCTTGAATCAAACTCAACTAAGACCAAATAATGAGAAGACTCCTTATGAATTATGGGAAGGAAGACCTGCTTCAGTAAAATACTTCAAGAATTTTGGAAGCAAGTGCTTCATAAAAATAAATGATGGCTCACGAGAGAAATTTGATTCTCGGGTTGACGAAGGGATATTACTTGTATATTCTACAAGGAGCAAATCCTAAAAGTGCTACAATAATCGACTATGAAAAGTAGTGGAAATCATTGATGTGAATATTAATGAAGACCTTCAAAAAAAAGAAATTGAAGATCATGAAGTTGACCCTCTCATTAAAGAAGAACCTAAAAAAGAGGAAAAAGATCAAGAAAAACACAAGGAAAAAGAACCATCTAAAACCCCTTCAAAGATGAAGTTTCTCCAAAAACATCACCCAGAAGAGCAGATTATTGGAAATATAGATGAAGGGATGCAAACCCGAAGAAGGATGACAAGTACACCAAAGAAAAATATTGTTGCTCTTCTATCCATGATAGAACCAGAAACATTTACTCAAGCAAGTAAGGATCCTCATTAGGGAAAAGGCATGGAAGAAGAAATGTCTCAAATCAAGAAGAATGAGATATGGGAGTTGGTACCTCATCCAAAGGATAAAATATAATTGGAACCCAGTGGGTGCTCAAAAACAAAATGAATTGAGATGAAAAAATCATAAGAAATAAGGCGAGGCTTGTTTGTAAAGGTTATTCACAAATTGAAGGAGTTGACTTTGAAGAAACCTTTGTGCCATTAGCTCGTGTGGAAGCTATAAGGATGTTCTTAGCATTTTCTTGCTGAAAAGGATTTAAGATCTATCAAATGGACATAAAATCAGCATTTCTAAATGGGGAACTCAAGGAAGAAGTCTACATGGAGCAACCAAAAGGGTTTAATCTAGCAGAAGGAAAAGACTTTGTTGTAAGTTGAAAAAGGCATTATATGGGTTGAAACAAGCTCCTAGAGTTTGGTACATAAGAATGGATCACCATCTACAACAACAAGGCTTCAAAAAGGGGGTGGTAGGAAGTAATCTCTACATAAAGACGGATGAGGATAAGTTACTAGTCACACTTGTCTATGTTTATGATTTGATTTTTGCTAGTAATAATGATGAGATGAGCCATGAATTTGCTAAAAATATGTCAAAAGAGTTCGGGATGTCGATGATAGGAGAGTCGTCTTACTTACTTGGACTACAAGTATCTCAAACCGTGGCAGGAATGTTCATATCTCAAGCCAAATATCTTAAAAACATGCTTAAAAGATATGGAATGGAAGACTGTGCACCCATGAGCACACCTATGACCACAGATTGCAAATTAAGCAAAGATGGTGACTCTCCTTTCGTAGATGCAACTCATTATAGGTCAATAATTGGAGACCTTCTATACTTAACTACTACGAGACTCAACATTATGCAAGTAGTAGGAATGATGGGAAGATTTCAATCAGCTCCTAAACAATCCCATTTTTTGGTTGTAAAAGGAATTCTCGGATACTTGAAAGGAACTCTTAATTTCTTTCTATGGTACCCTAAGAGCTCAACTCTTACTGTGACTGCATACACCGATGTTGATTGGGCTCGAAGTATCGATGTTCAAAAAAGTACTAGTGGAAATGCATTCTTCTTGGGAGATTGTCTAGTATCTTGGCTCAACAAAAAAGCAAACATCCATATCACTATCTACAGCTGAAACCGAGTATATAGTTGCCACAGATTGTTGTACTAAAATATTATGGATGAAGGAAGCTCTAAAAGACTTCAACATAGGTACAAATCAACCAAGCACCATCTATTGTGATAATACAAGTGATATCAGTCTCAGCAAAAATCCAGTGATGCACTCAAAGACCAAACATATACCAATCAAGTATCATTTCCTTCATGAAAAAGTAGCTGAACAAAACATCACCTTGGAATATATCAATACTAAGGAGTAGATAACTGATATTTTCACAAAACCTCTTCCTCTAGAAGCATTTGAATATCTTCGCCAAAATATGGGGGTTATTTCTCTAACATCACATTAAGTTGATTCATAAAGATGTTGCATGACAGGGGGAGTCTTTGTGCACTCCTTTACCATTGATGTCAAAGGAGGAGAGAAGAAGAATATTGCCATCAATGACAAAGGGGGAGATTGTTAATCTAGGTTGTCATTGATGTCAATATAGCAGTGTTTGTGATGGAAAATTATTTGATACATTATTGCCCATTGATGCCCGGTGATCATAATTCTCAAAGTTTGATATATGATGATATGATGAGATGGAGGACCCAAGTGGATTGAAAAGCAAATGATGTGTCAATTGAACAATAATTAAACAACAATTGAAAAAGAATTGAATATCAGTTGAACAATAAATGACGCAGGAGGTCAATTGAACAACAATTGAACTGCAAATGATGCAGGAGGTCAATTGAACAGCAAATGATGCAATAGATCCAGTAGAGAAACAACAATAACGGAGGAGCATAAGTAGAGTTATCAGAGGTCATAGGAAGATTAGCCACAAGAGCAACATCTATCGAAAGAGCAAAAGAGTGAAGAGAAGTCACAGGAGCAACAACTATCGGAAGTGCGGGGGTAGGGAAGTACAGACTTCCTTAATTGTGGCTGAAGTCCCACACTCAATCCTAGCCGTCGATCTCATAGTAAACCCTTAGATCACGGTAAACTATGGGGGTTAAGGTCAGTTTAATCCATGTGCCAGTTGAAGTCCCGCAAATCCTCTGATTGCGATAACATTGTGGACCCGCTGCACCATTATAATATGTCCTAAAGAAATATCGCATCCGTCACATATCGCAAGTCTCGAAGAGAAGTAACAATGGAAAACCACTGATTGTGATAAGGTTGTGGACCCGACGGGTTTATTAATAACTGCTTAAGATCATATTGCATCCGCTCCATCGATAGTAGTGGAATCACTATGTTATGTGCAAACCTCCAAAAATTGTGATTGCGATTAAGGTGATGATGTGGCTGGTGGGACCACCCATTATATGGTTTTAACTATGTTTATATGTGAATATCGATGATGTCGATATTGGAGGACAGAACACACTTGTAAACCTCAGATTTTCATGAAAGTTTTGATTGCGGGATTAAAGGAATGACATGGCATGTGGGATCTCCAATATGGGTATAAACTCTCTTGTGATGCGATTTCCGTGAATAATTAAGTCTATGAATGAAAGGGCCTCCCTGATATAATTTTAATATGCGACATCATAAGTTGGCCTCTCTTCCAAATGAATGTGTCTTTTGAGTATTGTGAACTCGAAGAGACAGAGGAAGCTGAAGATCGAGAAGTCGAAGTTCAAGAAGCCAAAATGTCGAGTGAGTGTAGAGGAAGCAGAAGATCAAGCGAGCGAAAAAGGAAGCCAAAGGTCAGGCGTATCAGGCATCTATAACAGAGAACAAAAAAAAGTTCACAACTAGTGAACTGGAAGAAATAGAGAAAGTCGTAGAGCAAGCAGGAGGACAGAAGTAATTCATAGGTCCAACAGGGTTGGGAGCAGAGAATAACTACCAAACATATCTAGACAATATATAGCAGAGGGTTGGAGCCCTTGAGGTTGGTGCCTCAGAATTAGAAGGATTGGTGTCCTTGTTGTTGGTGCTCCTAAATCCAAGGTTGGTGCCTTGACAAGACAGGGTTGGTGCCCTGGAGGTTGGAGCCTCACAAAAAGTCCAAGTTGGTGCTTGGCAACTAGTTGAAGCCCTATATACATTGTATTTGATTTATTGTAAAGATTATATTAATAAAAGCATTGATTCCTGTTGTTCATTTTGTGTTCTAAATTTAAATTATTTAACTGATAAAAATAACAATTAAAAAGAAATATTGATTCACCCTCCTTTCAGTATTTCCAACAGCTCCATCTTATTAAAATTTAGTTGCAGAATCAGAATGCATGGCTAGGCCGCATTGAGCAGCATATCCCATGTCTTCCGCAATTTGAACCACCCGTATCAACTATTAAAGATCCTGCTCCATTGGAATCGTCAAATTAATAGTTGGTCGTCGTTATGCTTGTTAAGTTTGGCTTAATTTTGGTTGTATATGTCGGGTAGAATTTATGTGTTCAGTTTTATACTTACTAGTTAGTTTCCAAACTATCAACCTTATAAGGCTTGGTTAAATAGGCTCAAACTATTTATGTTTTGGATGGCTTATAATGTGATTTGATTTCTAATAGACCTGGTTTCGCATTAGGCAGGTTGAGGTCACCGAACGACTTATATATTTGTAACCTGCATGTTTATAGATGAATGAATGAAAGGTATTGCTAAGCTTTTAAAAAAATCAAGTACAATGGAAAAAGAATTCATGGAAATATTCCAAAAGATACATGGAGTTCTAAAGGTTATTGTAACTAGCAGAGGCCCAATTTTCATTAGAAATTTTTGGAATGTATTGATTTCTTATATGGGTACTCATTTACCTCATAATTCATCTTACCATCATCAATCTAATGGGAAATTGAGATTGTGAATAATTTTTTAGAAGGATGTCTCCATTTCTTTGCATCTAATAAATACACACAATAGGCCAAGTGGTTTCCCTAGGTATAATGGTGATATAACACATCCTTCTATAGTTCATAAAAAATGTCCCCATTTATGGAAATTTATGGATATCATCCTCCATCCATCACATCACCTTTCAAATGGATTACAAAGAATCAAGCAATGGAGGACCACATCGGGTACCAACAAGAGGCTATCAAACTATTGAAGGAAAACTTTGTTATAACACAAAATAGGATGAAAAAATAAGCAAATCAACATCACAGTGAAAGGGATTTCAAAGTGTCAAATTGGGTATTTTTGACACTACAACCATATAAATTGATGTGACCCCTCAAGCAACAAAAAAAGGACAATAAATTAGCACCAAGGTATTATAACCTCTATAAGGTGTTGATGAGGAATACAAGTATGGATTACAAATTGGAGCTTCCTCCATTTTCATGTGTACATAGAGTATTTTAGGTTTCTTGTTTAACGAAGGTAATTAATCACTCAATCTCATTCTACTTTATTTTACCAATGGTTGATGAAGAAGGAAAAAATATACTATAATTGGAAACAATCCTATAAATAAACATTAAGCAACTAAGAAATCGAGCAATTATTGAGTACCTCATCAAATGGAAGAACCCATCAGCAGAAGAGGTGACATGTGAATATCGGTTATTCATGCAAAAACACTCAAAATTAGTTAAGTGTTGAGGGCAACACTTTTTTGAACGGGAGGGGCATGTTAAGCCCCCATTTTAACTCTAAAATGCCTTACTAATTCCTAGATATTGTATTATTACATTTATACTAGTATATTGTTATGTAGGATAGAATCTTTCATTGTACCCTTTCATTATAATTGCACCCTCTCTCTCTCTCTGTTATATATATATATATATATATATATATATATATATATATATATATATATTCTTACGTTGTATTCATTATAAAAGGAGATGGATTGTATTAATCTACTACTTATCATTTTTAAGACTCATGGTTCATAATGGGGTGATATTTCCAAAGCACAACAAAGGAGGAGCAGGAATATATAATATTCATTTAGCTCACAATGTCAAATGTAATTCCATAGGAGTGTTCATTCATTTGTATGTTCATTTTTATAACTGAAGCAAATAGAGAAGAGGATATCCTCACCTTCTAGATTGTTTTCGTTCTATATTAGTTTTCCTAAGACAAATCATATATGTATTTGTGTGGATAGAGTTTCTATGTGCCTATTATTTCCATTTATTTTTTCATTTGCTTCATAAATTTGAACAAGGCTAGTAATTAATTAATATAATAATTTAAGATTCAATATATTATAGGATTTGTTATGATGAGTTGTTCTAGTAAAATATTCATGATAGTTTATAGATCAAGTTACCTAGGTAAAAATGTGACATTGTATAAACCCACCTTTTGAAAAAATTCATCTCGAAGTTATAAAAAGAGTGAGGGATCATCTTGATGCATGGTATCTACATCCTCCCAAGCAATAGATCTTGGGTTATACTTGTCCCGCTAGACCATAACTCGGTCCACCAAATGGTGTCTAAGATACCAAACCCTATTTTCTAATATTCATAATGGTTCAACCATAATTATCCTTAAATTCATACTCACAATTCTTCCAATTTAGTTTATGAGATTCATTAGCAACATAATGCCATAATACTAATACATTAAAAACATCATGATCTTTATGCAAGTGGGATAGTAGTAAAAGATAAAAAGCAACTATTCCAATTATTTCTTGAACTATAAATGACCCTATAAATTGAGGGACATTATTGTCCCCTTTCCAAACTAAAAAATTACTATTATTAGGCTTAACAAAAAAGGTTTAATATAAATAAAGACTTGATCTTCTCCCTCATAAATTGAATCAATTCTATGTGCATCAACATCACTCTTCTATCTAGCCTATGCCTCATTTAACCATTGTCTAATATAAATCACTTGATCCTCCATTTCTTGAATCAATTTAGGTCCTACTAACACCCAATCTTCTACCCTTCCCCTTCTCGCTACTGTCCTACATGGCCTTCCATGCATAGATTAATAAGGAGTTATCCTAATTGAGTTGTGGTAACTATTATTGTAAGAAAACGCCACCAGAGGTAGGTACTTCTGTCAATGGATTTGGTTATCCATAACATATATCCTAATCATGGCTTCCATAAACTGGTTCACTTTGTCTATCTACCCATATGTATCAGGATGATATACTGTGCTCAATTTCAATTGAGTCCCCAGTGTTAATTGCAAACTTGTCCAAAACCTAGATGTAAGCCAAGAGTCTCTATCTAAAATAATATTCTTTTGATAAGCCATGCACATGATAAAAATATCTTATAAACACACATGCTACTAATGACATTGTATGTCTCTAAATAGAATGAAATGGGTACTTTTGGTCAACCTATCAACTATAACCAGAATTCAAAGTGGAAAAACCCATAATTACATCCATAGAAATATTCCCATCGAGAGTTAGGAATGTCTGTGATTGTAGGAGTAAGTGGAAAAACCCATAACTACATCCATAGAAATCTTCCCATCGAGAGTTAGGAATGTCTGTGATTGTAGGAGTCTTTCCTAATGGTGTTGATTAGCCTTCACCTTCTAACACTTCAACAAAGTGGACTACATCACATTTCATGTCTACCCAAAAAAATCTCCTTCATTTCAGCATGCATCTTCTTCATAGTAAGATGCACACAATAAAGTGCTATATGAGTTTCCTCTAGAATAATGCTTTGAATCCTTTCTCAAGAACATATATCCTTCCTTGAAATCTCATCAACCCATCTACTTCAAAGACATGTCCCTCAAATTTTGGCTCTAACATCTTCCCATTCTAAAGGGTAGAAGTAACCCTTTAATACCAACTATCTCCAAAGAGTTGTCTCATTAGTTCGACCATCAAACTGACCTTTAAAGGAACTAGGAAGAAGATATGTGATCATCTTCTCAAAGCATCCACCACCATATTCTCTTTTTTTCTTCATATATAATTAAAAATTTAAAATCATACTCAATCATAAATTCACTCTTTATCAATATGAACTATGAAATTTGTACCCGTATTAAACAACAATTAACACGCTAATTAATAATATTATCGATATTAAACAATTAACACATTGATTAATAATAACTTATTCTACAATTAATTTTAATAATTATTTTAATATATTTTAATTATAAATATAAAAAATATATATATTTATATCAATATGCATTAACTATAAATCTTAATCCAGATCTTTCCTATATAAATATGGGCTTATTCAATTCTATATTCTTTACCCTTAGCTAGTGAGCTCAAAATAAAATCGAGTTGTCTTTAGTGCGACTTTCACTACAACAAAACAGGCAATTTGCGCCAGATTTAGCACCAGATTCTAGTGCATTTTTTTCTCAATTGGGATGAGCAAACTGGTGCTAAATCTGGCTCTATTGTACAATTTTTAAAGCGTCCTTTTTTGCACCAAATTTTGCATCTTTTTTACGCCAAATTTTCCATCATTTTCTGCATCATATTTTGCACCAAGATTTTCATTTGGTTTTACAACAGGTTTTGCTTCTAGTTTTGTGCCTTTTTTTGCATCTATTTTTGCATCATTTTTTGCTTCCTCTTTTGTGGAATTCTTTGCTTCTATTTTTGTGTCATAATTTGCATCGATTTTTACACCATCTTTGACATCTTATTTAGCGCCTTTTTTTACATCCAATTTGTGCCAATTTTTGCATATGGTCTTATGCCATCTTTTGCTTCTAATTTTGTACTTATTTTTACATCTATTTTTGTGCCAATTTTTCTGCCTTTTTTTACACCATCTTTTCCATCCAATTTTGCACCATATGTTGAATCTGATTTAGTGCCAAATTTCGCATGCATTTTTGCACCATTTTCTGCATCCACTTTTGCATTTTATTTATCTCCCTTTTTTGCATCCTATTTTGCACCATATTTTGCATTTAATTTTGCATCATTTGTTGCATCCAATTTAGCATCATTTTTAACACCATTTCTTGCATCCAATTTTTCATCCTTTTGAGCATCTAAATTTGCATCCTATGTTGAACCATATATTGCATCCACCTTTGCATCCCATTTTGTGTCTATTGTTACGTTCACTTTTGAGCCATTTTTTCATCTACTTTTGCATTTGTTTTTGCACCAAGTTTTGAATGATTTATTGCATCCTTTTACATCCAATGTTGCATCTCAATTTGCATCCAAAATTGAGCCATTTTTATGCCCATTTTTGCACCATTGTTTCTTCTTTTGTGTCCAATTTTGCACCATTTTTTATGTCCAAATTTGCATCCTTTTTGGTATCTAGTTTTTCATCCTTTTTGGCTTCCAAATTTGCATCCTTTTTTCTGCCACATTTTGTGTCCACATTTGCATCTCATTTTGCACCTAGATTTTAGTTGGAATTTTCATCTAGTTATGCATCATCTTTGACATCCTTGGTTTCACCATTTTTTAGTCCCATTTTGCATCTTGTTTTGTGTCTTTTCTTACATCCTTTTTGCATCCTAATTTTACACCATTCTTTGCATCCTCATTTTGGTGTCCATTTTTTCATCCTTGTTTGCACCCAATTCGGTATCCTTTCATATGCCCTATTTTGTTCCCTTCTTTGTGTCTAGTGTTGCACCCTTTTTTAATTTTACTTTAAAAATCTTTTTGTGTCATTTTTTGCATATTGTTTTGATGGCTAGTTTAACATCCAATTCTACTCCCAATTTTTCATCCATGGTTAAATCCACTTTTGGCTTCTTGTTTAGGGTTTTACTTTTATTTCCATTTATGACCACCTCTATGGGTTCATTTTACTAAGTTCATTTACATAGTGAAATATATTAAATTTTCTAAATATCATTTTGCCGTAGGATTTAATGCATGGTTAGATGAAAACAAAACCCTCTCAGTTTATCTCAGAAACCTAGGACAAACCAATTAAGAGAAAGGTTGTTCTAAGGCTTAGGATTCTTAGTAGATCAAGATGTAGAGTATAGATTAAGAAAAAGAGAATGAATTCTTGTGAGTCCTCGCATGCAGGTCTTCTTGGAGTTTTTCGTATAGCCAAGAAGCGCTCCTAGCTAGCTCCAAAGCTTGGTCCTAAACATAAGAGAGAGAATAAAGCAACCTTCACAACATAATATCTTAATAATCAAAACTATAAAAAACATATAAATATTATTGAATAAATAAATATAAACCAAAAACCCATGCATACATTAGTTAAATAGAAGAAGTAAATAATGAATAGAAACATATGGAAGGAAGAACAACTGATCTATATGAATAAAGGAGTTGGAGGAAAGTTACAACAATCTGATATAGTTGCAACATCACCTCCCCCAACTCATAGCTCCAAAACTCTCCCTCTCAAGACAGATCTCAAGAGCGTGACAATACAAAATTCCCATCATTTTTTCAATGGCCAAGCCTCTAATATATAGGAAAGTGGAGGCTATGAAGATTTCTAAAATTCCTCATTAGTTCAATTTGGGAAAAATATTTTGGGTGAATAATGTTTCCTCATATAAAAAAGGAATTTTCCACTTTCTAGATGCTTTTGTGCTTAGGAAAAAGCTTCCCCATGCTTTATGGCTCTTTCCCACTTTTGTATGCTTTTATTTTTTAGGAAAAAGTTAAAGATGAGGATAAAGAGATTACATTCCACCATATGTTTCCGAAAGTGACCAAGAATGTCAAATTCAAATTCTAGTTTGCTTATGTTTTAGTTTTTTTTTAAATATATATTTAGTTTTAGTATTTTTTTTTTCTAGAAAAATATATTTAGTTTTTGGTATATTTTTCTATAAGAAAAATTATATTTTGTTTTTATAAAAATGGATTTTAAACATTCCATTCATGCTAAATTTGTGATTTTATGATAGGAGTTTAAATTATATATAGTAAAGTAACTTAATGTCATGTGTTGTGTTGCCGAGATGGGTGTTATACATCTCTTTCTTGCTAAGTTATAGAATGTGCTTGGGTTTTCTTAATGCAATAAAACTAATTATGTTCTTCATGATATCTTGAAATGTTCATCTTGAACCAGGCTAATAAAACAATAAAGTTAAAATAGGTTTTCCTTTGTCCTTTATAGATCATTGTCCCCATTAATCTTGGTCTTAATAGATTAATTGTCTTGTGGTGGCCTTGAGTGGTCACTTTCATTAGTTGCATGCTTTGTAGTTTTCAGTTAGTGACATATTTTAGGCTTGATAATATGTTATTTAATTTATCAAAATGTGTTATTGTCCATATTATTGTTAAATATTAATATTAAATATGCTGATTTTTAAGCATGTTTTAGCAAAAATTTCCCAAAACGTTTATAGATTGTATTTTATAATGCAATGATTCTTTGCTTGATGAAATTGTTTTGGATATTTTTTTTAATGATTCATTGATTGATGAAATTGTTATGGATATTTTTTTTAGTATATTAAATTGTATGTGATAAAGTCAAAATTCACCTCTTTTTTAGATTTTCATTGATCAATTTCCCTTAAGGCCATCAAGTTCACCATTTGGTCCAAGGTTAAGGAAATATAGGAGTCATGAAGTGGAATTGTCCAAGCACTTAAATCTTGAGACATGTTTCTTTTTAGTCACTTTATACTTTCTTTCTATGTAAATTTTTTATGAAAATAGTCTTGGAACATGAGGGGCGTCAATAGTAAGCGAAAACAAACTCCTAAAAGAAAAATGGTATACAAAGCACACATAAATAATGTTGATATAAGAAGCAAAAATATTAAGTGAGGTTCAACCTCATATAATTAGAAAATGGGGGAGGAATTTCCAAGTAGTAGTGATTGATGCTTAGAGATACTTGGGTGGAATGGTTATTATTTGAAATGATTAAGACATCAAGGTTACCAATATGTTTACCTCTTTTCGCATTATGACAATACAATTTTAGTTAATTGACATTGAGGACTACTACCATGTATCCAATGTCTATGACTCCAATATCGCAAATGGAAAACCTCTATTTCTCAATTCTATTTCTAGCACAAGTAATTTATACTCCCCATCTCCATGGATTGTTGGGAGTGACTTCAATATTATAAGTGTCTCGAGGAAAAGAAAGAATGAATCGAAATGTTTAACAAGATATTTTGTAAGCCATACCATTAAAGCCACAAAGTAGTCTCCATTAAAGTTGTCAAGAAATGAGTCTCCAACCCACACATGTGGATCAATGAGATGTAATACATGTGTGTGTGGTTACGAACTCAATACACCTCTATAATAACTCCACAACATTATGTATTTCACTCTGTCACATAAATTGACAGTAGTGTGACATAAGTAAACCAAGAGTAGACATGAAAGCCTTAGGAAACAAACATTCCTTAGATCCTCAATTAGGTGCTTAAATGATGAAGTGAAAATGCAAGGAGAAAAGAAGAATTCATGATTTAACCATCACATACATGTGATCAAGTGTGACTAGGAGTGTATATATTCATATATTTTCCAAAGAGGGAGTGAATACATGAGTTACCATTTATTGGCCCTTATTTTTCTTTCTTTTTCATTTTCTTATATATAGGACTTAGGGAATAAGGTTTTCATAAGTTTGGCACAACTCATAGATATAAGATTTACATGAATTTTCACTTCAACCTTAGAGTTTAGACTTAGATAAATCAATATAGTGTATGTTTAATGATTTTGGCTTTCACTTTTTTATTGTATTTCATCACAAATACAAAAGGGGAAATATTTTGCCACAAATATATGAATGCTTAATCATAAAGTCATCATGTGATTAAAACAAATTAATGATGTTATTCTCTACGAAAATGATGGGTATTCTTGAGAAAATCTTATGCTTGTGGATGTTTCCTCCCTAGTTGAGAGGGAGTGAGGGTAGACACCATGTTATCCATGTGTCATGTACTATGGCTAGGATTAACAATCATAAGCCTAGTAAAGGCACTAGTAGGGATAATGGTGGATTGGATAAACATCTGGGACGAATATTCTTTGAGAATTTGGACATTGAATAGGACTAATCGCCATAAGTCAAGTACATTAATCCAAGATAAGAATAGTCATGAGGATTGACATTTTCTGGTGTCAAATATTATGATAGTGGATTAGGAAATGATCATGTGAGGACATACCTGGTAAACATCTTGGTGGGGTAAGTGCCTTGAAAGGCAGTGGTGTCCAAATTTATGCCTCCCAACATTGTGCTCTGATCTAATGGAGAGATAAACTTGTTAGTCATGGCCTTACTATTTTGAAAATTTTGGCTGTGATGATGTAAATCATCATTGATGCTTATCAATCTAGATCCCTTCTTATATGAATATTTCAACTTGAGAGTAATTTTTTTTCTCATTATGAGTACCTCGCTAGTTTAGAGGGAGGGTCATCATCTTCATTATTGCCATCATCACCACCATCAATGTGATCATTATTGTCATCATTTCATTATCATCATAATCACCATTAATGTCTTCTTCATGATCATCATCATCATCATGATTTTGTATATTGTCGTCAATTGTTCATAATTATAGGTATCATAAGAAATATCACCAACCTTAGGACACATGATATATGAAAGAAAAATAACCACTTTATTTTTTAGAAATGATTGATGATCATCAACATCACTACCATTATCATCGTCATTATAATTGTCATCATCCCCGTCATCATAACTAATATAAGTTTTATCATAATTTTTGTCATCTTCATCATGAACATCATAATCATAATTCATGCCATTATTGTTCTTGATTATGACCAAGATGAAAATAATGATAATGATGATCAGATGATGATGACTTGGAAGATGACGCCAAAGATAATTATTATGATTTTTACCATGATAACATTTAAAAATTGGGAGGAATGGCCAAGGTCATTAGCATCATCATCATTGTCATTGTAACTCCCATCGTCTTTATCATCATTGTCATTATCATAACAATCGCAATTCATGTCATCGTCATCATCTTCATTATCATCATCGCTATAATTATTGACATTGTCATCAGTTGTTCATAATTTTCAATGTCATAAGAAATATAATCAATGAAAAAGATATGATGTGTGTTGGAAAATGGATGCAAAAGTAAACAAAAAAATGGGGGTAAAAATAGACGTAAATTTGGATGAAGAGTGGACACAACATAAGTAGATGCAGAACAAGACAGGGAAATTGAACAAAAGTGGATGAAAAGGTAGATGCAATAGTTCATACAAACTTGAACACAAAATAGGACTCAAACATGGATGAAAAAGTGGAAGAAAACATGGGCACAATAGTAGGCATAAAACTTAGCATGAATTGTGGTGAAACAAATGTGGATACTCCAATGAATGTAAAAAAAAAGGGACACAAACTTGAATACAAAAAGGAGGAAAACTTGGATGAAAAAAGGGATGTAAACATGGGCCAAACATGGGTGCAATAGTGAACACAAAATTAGTTGCAAAACTAGACAAATGAAAAGTGGATGTAAAAGGAAATTCGAAATGGGATGCAAAAAACATAAACAATATTTGATGCAAACTTGGACACAAAAGAGGATGCAAATATGGATGCAATAGTGGAAGAAAATGTGGGTTGCAATGATAGGCATAAGATATGGCACAAATAATAGCACAAAAAAGGTGGATGTAATAATAGACACAAAAAAATATGCAAACGTAGATGCAAGACAAGATGCTATAAGGGATGTAAAAGTGGATGCAAACACAGGTGCAACATGAGAAACAAAATTGGATGCAAAATATGGATGAAATGGAAGTACATGCAAAATAAGATACAAAATGAGATGCAAAACCCAACACAAAAGTGGATGCAAAAATAGATGAAATATTTTATGCAAAAGAGGATGTGAATATGGATGCAAAATTGGAAGCAAACGTGGGTACAACGGTATGTGCAAAACATGGAACAAATTTTATCACAACAAAAGTAGATGTAATGATAGATGCAAAAAAAGAAGCAAATGAAGATGAAAAATAGGATGCAAAAAGGGATGTAAAAGTGGGTGTAAACATGGGTGCAACAATGGATGTAAAATAGCTTTTGCAACTTATTTGAAAGAGCAATTTTGTCCCAACAATTAGACTTGTAGCATAAAGAACATGGTTAATACATATGATTCGACCAAAAACTAGTTACTACCAAAATTCAACCAAAAAAAATATTACTGCATAAAAATAGAATTAAAAACAAAAAAAATAAAAACAAAAATTTCCCAAATTAAAAATAAATAAATGATAAACTTTTTTTTACCAAAATTTATTGATTTTTTTAGTGCTAATACTAACATCACCATTACAACAAGATATTTTTTTAGTGCTAATACTGCCATTACAACAAGATATAAGAGGGATATAATGCAAAAAGTTTAATAATAATATGTATGTAGAAGACGGTCTTCAGACTGGTGAATTCATGATAATCAATGGGACTACAGTCAAAATAATTGGATGTTATTTACGTTTTTACATAGATTGTCAAAATAATTGCATAAATCAATTTTTTTTAACCAAAATATAACAAAAATTTGCTAGTGCTAACATTAGAACCACCATTACAACAAGATATCTTTCTAGTGTTGACAACACCATTATAGTAATATACCTCAAGAGAGACAGAAAATTTAAAAAGTATGATAGTAATATGTATCCAGAAGATGGTAGTGAAACTAGTAATTGTTCATTCTCATTATCATAATCATTGTCATCATCATCACCATCATCCTTGTCATCGTTATTGCCATCATTACATTATCATCATAATCACCATTCATGCCATCATCATCAGCTCCATCGTCATCATCATTATGGACATTGTTTGCAATTGTTTATAATTATAGACGTTGTAAGAAATATCATCAACCCAAAAAATGTGATCAGTGCTAGAAAAGGGTTGTTTAGGACACATTGATATACGTAAGAGAAATAACAACTCTATTTTTGAGAGATGATCGATGATCATCATCATCACCACCATTATCATCATCATTGTCATTTTTATCATCCCCATCATCATCATTAATGTAATTTCTATCAACATTGTTGTAATCATCATCATCATTCATGCCATTATTGCTTTTGATGATGACCTAGATGAAAATGATGATGATGACACCAAAGATAATGCTTATGATTATGACAATGACAACATCTAAAATTGGGAAGATTCGCCAAGGTAATTAGCGTCGTCATCATCATAATCATTGCCATCATCATCATTAATGTCATTGTAACCACTATCGTCTTTATCATCATAATCACAATTCATGTCATCGCCATCATCTTCATTTTCATCATTGTCAATATTATTGACATTGTCATCAATTGTTCATAATTGTCAATGCCATAAGGAATATCATCAATGCAGAAAATATGATGAGTGTTGGAAAAGGGATGCAAAAGCGAACATAGAAATGGGGGCAACAATAGAAGTAAAATTGGATGAAAAGTGGATACAACATAAGTAGAAGCACAACAACATGAAAAACCTAACAGAAAAGTGGATGCAAAAGTAGATGCATTTGTCAATGCAAACTTGGATGCAAACATGAAGGCAAAAGTGGAAGCAAACATGGGTCCAATGGTAGGTGTAAAACTTGGCACAAACTGTGGTGAAACAAATGTGGATGCAACAACAGACACAAAAGTAGATTCAAAAATGGATGAAACAAAAGTGGATACAATAGGGGATGCAAAAACATACACAATATCTGATGCAAACTTGAACACAAAAGAGGATGCAAATGTGGATGCAAACGTGGAAGCAAATGTGGTTGCAATGGTAGGCGGAAGATATGGTGCAACAAAAGTGGATGTAACAATAGACAAAAATATGCAAAATAAGATGCAAAAATGGATGTAAAAGTGGAAGAAAACATTGATGCAACAGGAAAAACAAAATTGGATGAAAAAAATGGATACAATGGAAGTAGATGCAAAAGTAGATACAAAACGAGATGCAAAACCCAATGCATAAACCTGACACAAAAGTGGATGCAAAAATAGATGCAATATTTGATGCAAAAGAGGATGTGAACATGGATGCAAAATTGGAAGCAAACGTGGATACAATAGTGAGTGCAAAACATGGTGCAAATTATGGCATAATAAAAGTGGATGTAATGATAGATGACAAAAAAGAATCAAAGTATGATGCAAATGAAGATGTAAAAAGGGATGCAAAAAGTGAAATTTAAAATGGGTGTAACAGTGGATGAAAAATTGTATGCAAAAGTGGATGCAATAGAAGTCGATGCAAAAGTAGATGCAAAACGAGACACAAAACCCAATGCAAATCCTGGTCCAAAATTGGATACAAAAAGGGATGCAAAAATAGATGTAGTAGTTGATGAAAACCTAGATGCAAATTAGGATGCAAACGTGGATGCAAAATTATAATCAAAAGTGGGTGCAAAAGGAGGTGCCAAACTATGTGCCAATTGTGGCACAAAAATATTAGATGCAACAGTGGGTAAAATAATAGATGCAAAAGAGGATGTAAATATGGATGCCAAACAAGATGGAAAAGTGGATGCAACAAAAGTAGATGCAAAATTATATGCAAAACTAGACACAAAACTCGATGTAAAACGTGGCGCAAAAGTGATGCACAAATAGATGAAAAAATGGATGCAAAAAATGATTTAAAAAAGGATGCAAAAAAGGATGCAAAAGTCGATGCAAGTGTAGGTGAAAAAAGTGGATGCAAATGAGGATGCAAAAGTATGTCAAACAAAAATAGATGCCAAAATTGATGCAAAACCTGGAACAAAACCTGGAGCAAAGAATGACATAAATCTTGGCATAAAATTTGGTGCAAAATGTGGTGCAAAACCTATTGCAATACCTGGTGCTAAACTTGGTGTAAGATTTGGAGCAAAACTTGATGCAAATTTTTTGTCAAGTTTTGCACCATATTTGATAAATGGATGCAAATAGCACCAAAAATGGCTCTAGATGCAAAAAACGAAGTAAAAAGGGACGCTAATCGCTGGTTTTGTTGTAGTGTTTTTGAAAGCTTTTCTAGTGGATTTTTACGGTCTAATTTCTCTAAAATCTGGTAGGAATTCATTGAAATCACAAGCTTGATGGGTAAACGTTTCACAATAGAAGTGCCCTATGGTTTTTTGATGGTGTTGAATCCATGTATACAGTCAGAAAAACTATTTTAAATAGCACAAATCAAGATTTCACCACAAATTTTTCTGTGAGATTCCGACTCCAAAAACTCCAAAAAATCACACTAAAGACCTCCAAATAAAATAGTCATAGTCATAACGAAAATGATATCGCAAATCGGGTGAGAGAAGAATAGAATTTTAGGTTTTCAAACCTCTCTCCCTTTGCTGTGTATGTTTTGCATTCGACATGTGTTTGATAAAAAAAAATAATGCTAACGGATGTTGTTAATTATATATATATATTACTTTTTATTTCTTAAATATCAATTGAGTAATTACAATACTTTGCAAAACAAAAAAATATAGAGCAATAAATGAGTTTATTCCCTAAATATTAAAGAATTAGCACAGGGTGTAAACAAAAACATATCCAAAGGGGGTTGAAATCATATTTAGAGAGTGATTTCAGATTTATGCACGATAAGCATTGAATTTGACTAGGATTCCATGTATATGTGTTATTTACACATGCAAAGTCATTTCATTTGTACAAAGATAAACAACTTCGCAGATCCCAACACTTTCAAACACGCTGATTGAACTAACATTAGACTTCTCGGTTTGTTACCTTCCTGAGAAGACACCACCGATTGGTGGTGATGTATCCGATGTAATAAATACGCCACCGATTGGTGGTGATGTATCCGATGTAATAAATATGGTTGTTGGAATTTTATCTTATTGTATTAATATGCGTGCCAGTCACTTCTTACCGGTTAACTTGATCACGGTGATATACCCTTGTAGCTTCCGAGAAAAGTTCTAGAATTCCTTTATGTTGTGGCTCCGCCTGTGTGCCCGTCGCTACAATTACTCAGCCTGTTCATGTTGTTCTTCACTCTTCTGGTCTATGCATTTTTGTTATGGTTCTGTCGGTGTGAGGGTCTTTGGTGTTTTTGTTCATCATCTGGTTAGCACTATATTCTGGTTTGTTTTAGCAACCTCAGCTTGATTTAATAGGTATTTTGCTCACAATGTGTCGTCTTGTCTTCAATGGGTTGGTTGACTGTGTTTTTGGGCTGTATTTCCCTTAGGGATTCAACGTTCTTGCCTGGTTCTCTACTCTCAGTCATTCTCTCTAGTTTAGTTGATACTCGACCCTCTCATCTCTACGGCTCTTTTAGTGGCTTAGTGGTTGGCTCAGCCTCTAAGGTGCTCTACGATGCATCCAAGGTAAGTTTTAGCTCTATTTATACTTGTTTTATCCTTTTTTCCATTCTGTTAATCTCTCGGCTCCTTTGTGAGCAGGGTGTTCATGCATACCCAATCTTGGTGCTCTGTTCTCAACATCAATTTCGTTAGTCGGTCGCATTTTCTCTACAGGTAATGTTTTATTGGCCTCCACTTAATGTTGGTCTTTATTTTGTGTTTCCTTCAATTTTTCAACTCATCATACTAAATATTTACTGGCCATTCGCTTGCATGTTCACTTGTGTGCAGGTTTCCAAGAATGGAGCGTGTCTTTGTTATTCTTGCTTGGTCGGATTTGAACCCTCCTAGTTCTTCCCTCACTCTTCTCTGTAGAGTCTTTCCATCTAGGGTTTTAGCTAGGGTTTAGTGGATGTTTGGTTGATGTCTTCAATAGTGGGAATCCCTATACCTTTCGATTGCTAGATCGTAGTGTTGTCAGACTTGGATTGAATACTGTGTGTTTCTTAGACATTGTGGTGAAGCCAAGTCTTTATCCAGCTATCATGTTGTGTTGTATACTTTCATTTGTGTTTTTGGTGAAGTCGTGCCTTTAACCGGCTGTCACGATTCTGCTACTATTAACTTATACTTGTATAAAGAGGACTCTACCAGAGTCTGGCACCCTTTCAATTTACAGTGGAATAAAACCTTGACTCTTAATGTTTGCATTTAGCTTAATATTCTAGGCATGAGAATGTGTGCTCTTATGGTATGACGTCGATATTCAGTTCAGAATCTTTTGTTTGTTATATCCAGGAATATGTAAATGAACTATTTAATCTTGAATTCAATATTTATGGTTCTCTATAAATGAAAATGTAATGGTTTGGAAAGTGAAAGGGTTACCTGTCCATTCGCCTTAGGGTTTTCGTCTCTAGTTTTTATGTAGCAGTTTATCCTTCCAATGGCATCTAATGATTTCTTCTCTGGACAATATTCGCCTTGTCACTCTAAGGTGATTCTCTATCTGTTAACTCTTAGCACCTACAATTTCCCTTCTGTCTTCTTCCACACACAGAAATTTACATCTCCCTGATAAACATTACACAAGAATTCTTTTGACAAATAATCTGTTAATAACTGTTATTTCTGGAAATAAATTCCTATTGACACAATGCACAGTTTATAAAACTCAATAGACTCAACAAGTTTTTTTAATTTCTTTCCCCTTTCCCTTGGAAGCGGGACTGGTGGGCTCCAGTATTGTAGCAATAATGCTACAACTCCTAGGGCTTCCTATCTCTAATTTTATCAACCCGGTAGTTCGTACAAACTTGGAAGCGACGG
Source organism: Pinus tabuliformis (assembly GCA_031772625.1). Lineage (NCBI taxonomy): Eukaryota > Viridiplantae > Streptophyta > Pinopsida > Pinales > Pinaceae > Pinus > Pinus tabuliformis. Next base: position 312,879,489 of record CM062815.1, on the reverse strand, counting down.
TGCTGTATGCACAAGTACTAGCTCTTGTCGCAGCTGTCACTTCGTCAGCTGGCACAAGTCCGCTAGGGCTCAAGCCAACTTCTATATGCTCTCAGAAGAAGCTTTCTAAATGATGGATGAAGGCTATCTCAAGGGAAATTGATCTACTTTGCAAAAATGAACTGAAAGCCAACCAAAGCATGGAAACCCTAGTAAACCCTAATCTGACTAGTTTAACCTCTATAGTGCAATAGTGAGAGTGCAAATGTCTACAAATGATGCCATTACTTCTAATGATGTGAAATGCATGAACTCAAACTACTTCTATGAAAAAGAACATTGTTTTTTGTATTTTTGCTTAAGTGGATGGAGTGATTATGAATTTGTTTCTTATTAGGGTTTGGCTGTGAAGAGGTGGTGTGAAGGGAGAGAAAGCTTGGGAAAGGTCAAGAGGGCTAGGAGAGGTCCCAGGGGATCCCTAGCATCATTCCACAGAAGTCCACAACGTTCAGGTGCTCGGCAACCGAGTTTGCAGGCTTCTACAGGATGTCTGCAGGGGATCCTACAGGAAACTCAGGAATTCTACAGGAAGTCTGCTAACTTCTACAGGATGTGCTGTAAGTGGAATTTTGGGTGATGGAGGAGTGAATGAGCTGGATGGGTGGATAGGTAGGATGAGAGGGGAGCTTATGATGGTTCATGGACAGAGAGACGAGATGGAGAGGAGGTGGACAAAGCTAGTTGGTCGATGGAAGGGTATAGGCAATGAAAAGACCGAAAATGATAAAACAATGTGGATAATAGAGGAGTTGGTGGGCTAAGGATCGAGCTGAGAGGTAAGGAGATGGCTTAGGTACGGCTGAGAAAGATAGGAGAGTGGTAGAGTGCTGCTGCGCAGTGTAAGTGGAACAAATTACCTCTGTCTTGCACAAAACCGAGAATTTATCAACCTGTTTTAACTATTTTATTGAAAACCACAGAATAGCAACGTAGTTCTAGAGAGAAAAACGTGCATGGTGATGAAACAAGGAATTATTGCTCATGATCTAATTGCATGGACACTCCTACCAATGAAAGATTATGTCAAAACTTGCATGAAAATACAAAACTGTGTTTTTTTTGGTGGTTGGCACGGTCTACACTCCCACTCTCTAAACAGAGGTGGCAGTGAGGGTACAATCAACCTTTTCTTGTAATTCTGATGAATGCCAAACTTCCTATTCTAACCTAGACTACTGAAAGCACTTGATCCAATAAACTAACCTACTGAAACACAACGAGAAAGTCGAATCAGCAAACTGTATTTTTCAGTGCATGTAAAGAAAACGAAATGAAATGCTGAAAGGAAAGACAAGTAACAGTACAAGGAAAGGAGACCTATTGCTCTCAGGTTGGGCCCAAACCTGAGAGCTATAGCTCCTCTAAGAACTCAGGATTGGATTCAAATCTGTCTGCCTTTTATTAGAAGATCATAATCAAAAATCTAACATCATGCCAAACATGGCTTACAAGGAACAAAAACAGAGCTAGAGAATGAGCTGAAAGCAAAGCTAATCCATGGCCTACAAATCGATTTACAAAATGACTACAACAAGGCTATGAAATGACTAACTACTAGCTACTATCTTCTGGCTAACAAAATGACTAACTAGCTAACCAAATTGACTAACCACTAGCTACAAAAATGACTCCCAACTAGCTAACCAAAATGAGGCCCTAAGCCTCCTTATTTATACAATTTGAGGACCCAACAGTCCTCCTAAAATTTAGGGACTTGGCTGCCCAAGACTTGTAGTTAACAGCAGTCCTACTTGACTTGCTTGGCTGCCCTTGTGCTCATTGATTTGGTGGCCTTTGAACTTCGAGCTGATGGTGGAGAATTCGAGGTAAGGGCCCATAAATGAGGGGGACACCTTCCTACAAATCCTCTAGCTTGCTCTCCCACGAATTTGGCTGCCAAGTGCTCATTAAGACCTTCATTTTTGTCTCCAAGTTGACCAAAAAGGCTACACAAAGCACCCATTAGACTTGTTGGCATAATGACTAACCAAATTCACTCTTTAACCTAAATATAATCAAAAACATGCAATAAACTAATGAGAATGGTGGATTAAGTCAAATTAGGAGGTTGAATGAGCCCAAATAATTGTCCATTTTTCGGGCTCATCATCACCCCCTACTAAAAGTGTTGCTCATCCTCTGAGCAACCAATCTCTCTCCTCAGCTTTGATGGCCCTGGTGGCCTCTTTGTCATGCCAAGCTTCTAAAGTGATGTCCTCTTTTCTGTCATGAAACCATGCTTCTTTGCTTCTTCCCATTGCATGCTCCTTTTCCTAGTGAATTCTCAGCCTTGGTATGATTGTGCAAGTACATTCAATCTGATGGCGGCAATGGTGGTGAAAGGATATGAAACCAGTGGAGGATGGAAGAAAGGAGTGGTTGCATGCCTCCTCAACAGACTTCAAGCTTCAAATCCCTCTCCATAATTGATTCTGGCCTGCCCAAAGGCTTCTACAGGATGTTTCTGTTAAAAATATAGAACTTCCTGTAGAAAGTCATGTAGCTTCCTGTAGAACTGTCTCAGCTTCCTGTAGACTGTCTTTGAGTCCATCATCTTGATTTGCTCTCTTTAGGTGAAGGCTTTTAGCTTCCTCATTCATAGATGATGGATCTCTCTGAAGGAGACTCTTTCTTTTGTTTAGCTTGTGTGTCCTCAATGACAATTTGCTTCTTTGACTGTGGTTTGGGGTCTGCCAATTCTTATCTGCATGCCCTTTCTTGCCTTAAAAAATAGTGGAAGCTCCCTCTTTTACTTCTCCTTCGGCTTGGGAGAGGTACTTAGGGCGGCCAGCACAGCTGCTGCCTCCCTAGCTAGGATGTCCGCCTTCTTCTCCTTGGGTTTCGCCTTTTTAAGGCTTCCTGTAGAAGACCCTGTTTTAGCCAATTTCGGGCTTCCTGTAGAAGCCCCTGTTTTGGTAGTTTTCGGGCTTCCTGTAGAAGCCCCTTTTTCAATGATTTTCGGGCTTCCTGTAGAAGACCCTTTTACTGTTTTCGGGCTTCCTGTAGAAGCCTGTTTGTGCTTTCCTGTAGACACGGGTGTCACCACCTTTGCTTGCTTTGCTGCATGGGTTTTGCTTTTTGGTTTGGTTGCAGGTGCTGATGAGGTACTTGAGCTGATGTGGACCACCTCGGCTTTGTCCGTTCTACTCTTCAACCTATTTTCTTTTGCTGACAAGATGGGTGTGTCACCTTATTCTTTGTCATCCTTTTCCTCATGCTTCCTCTTTTTTTCTTTCTTCTGCACTGTGGTCGGGGTCTTCTGGCCTGTTTCTTTCTTTCCCTCGGCCACTGCTTGTTTTTCCTCACTGCTGGAGGAAGTGTAAGTTCACATGACAACCATGGATAATGCAGAATCATGAATCCCCCTCGCATGGTAAGAGTGCTCCCTTTTTCTTATTCTTTTTTCAGAAACAGAAGTGTTGTTTATAGTTTCCCCCTGGACTCAAGGAAGAATTCCTCAGCTGTTTGATATCAATGAACAACAATTCCCTTGTTTCAAGACTTTTGCTGCCCAAATACTCGACTGTCAGAAGGGAATTAGGCTCCCACAGACAAAGTGTAGAGCTTAATTTTCATCCCCAGCACGCATACAACCACATAAATTTCACATCCTTCATGCACATGTTAGTCCTCACAGTGCTTTAACTTTTGTACAGGAGAAATTTGTTAATAGGACCTGTGGAGGGGAATGTGATGCATAACCAACTGAAAAATTTCGTGTATCACACAGGAAAACTACCATTCTTGACCCACAGACAGATTTCTTTCATACTTTCTTATTCAAAAATAGTTTTAATTCACCACCTTTCAGATGTATCATGCATGGAAGAGTGTTTTTTCAAGCCTACCACTTTCGGGATTCCCAATTTGTCGAAGAAAAATCCAAGCTTTTCTGCTCTAGAAGGCTCTGTTGTACTTTCCTGTAGAACGTCTTCCTGTAGAAACGCCTGTAGAGTGCGACAGGCGGGAATTGTTTAAGGAACTGTAGAGATCTCGAGAAAAAAAGGCAGAAATCTTGTAGAGCACCATCAGTTAACTGATCTGGAAATGGTTTCAGTTGACTGCAGTTGAATGGTGAGAGTTTCAGCTGAGCGTTGATTAATTGTTGTGTGATTTGTGGTGAAGGAGTGCAGTGGCCAAGCGTACGTGGCCACATGCAGACGGCAGTGCTGTGAAGCTGCATGTCCTCTTCCCGTTAATCACCTGCACTGGAGTTAAACTCTCTATCACTGTTATTTCTTTTAATTTATTTTTTTAATTTTTATGTGAGTTCACTGTCCACGTGCACTACGTGACTGCCGGCTGAGTTATAAAGAAGACAATCTGTTGAGCCTTGCTAATCCATGGCTTAATTCCACCATTCCATCAATTCATGCAGTTTTAAAATTAAATCTATGCAATAGAAGAATGAGATCAGTCACATACCTCGAAGTTGAATGGCTGTCGTGAAGCTTTTTGCTGCTGCATGCTCTGATTCTGCTGCTGCATACTTGGATCCTCTGATTGCATGAGGCTTGGCTAATGATTTTGATTTCTTTTCCTTGTGCAGGTGTCCTCTGGCCAGATCTGAGCTGCGTGCAATGATTTCCACGTTCAGATCTGCACCTTCAAGCTGCTGCTGCTGCATAGTCACAAAACCAGAACTTGTTTTCGCCATTTCACCCAAACGGCAAAGCGGATTGATCTAAAACTTGCTGAGCATGTTTCTATCATCTTGATGCATCTCCCATAGCAAAATCGTGATCAATGGATGCACGGATTTCGAGAAAAATGGAAAATGGCTGAAGATTTCAGAGCTTGATTTCTCGGAAACCGTGCTTCGGAATCGGCTGAAACTGCTGAGGTAGGCTACTATCACCAATGTGCATCTCCCCATGAAACAGGTTTTAAAATGGATGCACGGATATGGAGAAAACGTAAAAATGGTTGATGGTGATGGAGGCTGATTTCTTGGAAACCGTGAACCGGAATTGGCTGAAACTGCTCAGGCATGTTGTTATCAACCTTGTACAATTCCCCATAAAACGGTTTGTCAAATGGATGCATGGTTTTCAAGTTATGGCAAAAACAAATTTTGCTCTATGGATTTTTGCTTCAAGGCACTTTGCATGTGTTTGCATGGAAGGGAAAACTGAGCTTGGGCTGTGATGCAGGTATGGAGATGATGGAGGAGGAGTTGGAAGATTGCATGAGGACTTCTGAACCCTTGAGGAAGCTACCATGTTCACCAAACCACTTTTTGAAATCCATGTCTAGTTTCCCACAATTTCTACAGGAAGTTCCTGTAGAAGCACAATGAGAAGCACAATGAGGTGGAAAAATAATGGAGAAAGGCAAGGGATGGACACACAAGTGCTTGTAGGCCTAATCAACAGATTCCCACCATCAGATTCCACTTTAAAGTTGAATTTGGTTCGTCCAAAGGTTCTACAGGATGTTTCCTGTAGAAATACAGAGCTTCCTGTAGAAGGCACAAGAAAAATTCCTTTAACCTTAATTTGAGTGCTCCTCCTGTCATGAAATGTCCTTCTTGCAACCTGGAATGTCATTGCTACAACATGAAATTATTCAATGGAGATTAGCTTTATTTTTTTCTTTTTCTTTTTTCTCCTCTTTTTTTTTTGAAAAACAACTAGGGCGCCTCATGGAGGTTTTCACCCTAATTGCCTGCCTTGGGCGCCTCCAAGGGAGGTTTTCACCCAAGGATCTTATTCCCTTTTATTCTCTCTTTTTTCCCAACCCATTGACTGCCTCATGGAGGTTTTCAATCAATGAGCCAATCTAAGGCGCCTCCGAGGAGGTTTTCACCTTAGATTTCTATTTTCCTTTTTTCATTTTTTTTTCTTTTTTCTTTTTTTTCTTTTTTCTTTTTTCTTTTTTTCTACCCTACCCTACTTGAAAAACAAAATCATTTTCAAGTATAAGAATACTTCCAATGGAGCCATGTGCACATCGAGATTAGAGAAAAAATGATGTGAAGGCTCGCAATGCATGCTTTGATAGGTATCCAGATCTCAGAGACAAAGTGATCTGACTTTGAAAGTACAAAACATAGCTGAGGAGGAGAGTACTGCTGCAACTTAGTGACTGTCTGGAACCATGTCTCAATATAGCTTTGATATCCTTGGTCCTTTTCCTGATCTCGATCATTCTTCATGTCACCTTCTAACATGACTTTCTCACCTTCCTCTTTTTGCTGATCTTTCTCTTGAATCCATGGAATATTTGATGGTAACCATGAGGGATCTTTCTTTATCTCTGCTTCTGATGTCTTCTCTTCATCAAGTGCAGCCCATGGTTCTTTGATATCCTCTTTTGAATCTTCTTTTGCTGGATGTGATCCTTCAATGCTTTCAAGATGATCTCTTTTTTGCAATGCTTTCCCTGAGCTATGGTGAAGATCATTGAGCTCAAGAGGAGTCATTTGCACATGTTGTGCCTCAACTTTGAAATTAGGTTGAGCTGCTCCATTGCATGGCTTTTGAAATGGTACGGGTAGATGAGTGGAGGTGTGAGTTTGAGATGGAGATGAATGGCATTGTGGTTGGGTAGGCATTTGGGGTTGCCTTGGTGGAGGAGGAGGCGATGGGTGTGGATGAGCAGGTGGTGGAGGAAACGAAGTGGGAGGAGTGTTGTACTAGGGCCTCCACCCCTGATGAGGTGCATTCCACTGAGGTTGTGGCTGAGCATAAGAGTGAAATGAATGAGCAGCTGGTTGGGCATAATATTGATCTGTGAAGGAATAAGGAGGAGGTGTGAACCAGGAAGGATGAGTAGGGGGACCCTAAGAAGGCATGAAAGTGGCTTGATAGGGGTCATAATAGGTCTCGGGTGTCCCTTGCAGTTCCTGTTGGTAAGATCTAGGTCCATGCGGCCAACTTTGGTTCATATAATAGAGTGATTCAGTGGTTCCTTTGGCTCTCTGATATGCAACTTTGAATCTGGGTAAGGAAGAGCACTAATCTGTAGGATGGTATTCTTCACAAACAAAACACACTTCTATGGAGTACAATGGACATTCGTTCCTAGGATGCCTTCTAGTGCACCTAGGACAAAAAATGACCAAAGCCCTCTTGGCTTCTTCTTGCTTCTTTTGGATCCGCAAGGTATCCAGTTGCATGGCAAGAAACTGCCTCATATCACTCTTGAAATCTTCAATCTGATTTTCAAATTCATCTTTGGACAAGATGTTGCTCCCAACATTTCTACTTGTAGCCATTTGCTCCAGAGGAATGTTTTCTTCTTCTTCTCCCCTAGAGGTTCTTTAAATATGCCTTGATGTCCACCCAGGGGTTCTTTAATCACAGCCATCGAAGAAGAGAGAACATTGGCTGTGTGAAGCAGTGGGGGTGTTGTGCAATCATTTTTCTAACTTATCTCTACTCCTACAAGGCATGAAATGAAATCTTTTTGGTTGATTTTTGTTTTTTTTTTTTCTACTTCTACCTGCAAAAATGAAATAGATTGAACTGCAACTAACTATCTTGCGAAAATGAAAATGCGGAATTGAAATGAAAGCAGGAAAGGACTAATCTATTTTGCCCAAATGAAATTGCAAGAATGAAATGCTAGTCTACGCTTGCGGAATTGAAATTCTAATCTATGCTTGCAGAAATGAAATTGCGGAATTGAAATGCTAGTCTATGAAAGCGAGAAATGCTAATCTATGAAAGCAGGAAATGCTAATCTACTTTTGCATAAACGAAATTGCATAATGGAAATGAAATAAACTACTTAGCAGAAGATTGTAGTGGAAAATAGAAGAAGAGCGGAAATCACCAATACTCTGACGCTTCCCCGGCAACGGCGCCAAAAAGATGGTGGGCTCCAGTATTGTAGCAATAATGCTACAACTCCTGGGGCTTCCTATCTCTAATTTTATCAACCCGGTAGTTCGTACAAACTTGGAAGCGACGGTGCTGTATGCACAAGTACTAGCTCTTGTCGCAGCTGTCACTTGGTCTGCTGGCACAAGTCCACTAGGGCTCAAGCCAACTTCTATATGCTCTTAGAAGAAGCTTTCTAAATGATGGACGAAGGCTATCTCAAGGGAAATTGATCTACTTTGCAAAAATGAACTGAAAGCCAACCAAAGCATGGAAACCCTAGTAAACCCTAATCTGACTAGTTTAACCTCTATAGTGCAATAGTGAGACTGCAAATGTCTACAAATGATGCCATTACTTCTAATGATGTGAAATGCATGAACTCAAACTACTTCTATGAAAAAGAACATTGTTTTTGTATTTTTGCTTAAGTGGATGGAGTGATTATGAATTTGTTTCTTATTAGGGTTTGGCTGTGCAGAGGTACTGCGAAGGGAGATAAAGCTTGGGAAAGGTCAAGAGGGCTAGGAGAGGTCCTAGGGGATCCCTAGCATCAGTCCACAGAAGTCCACAACGTTCAGGTGCTCGGCAACCGAGTTTGCAGGCTTCTACAGGATGTCTGCAGGGGATCCTACAGGAAACTCAGGAATTCTACAGGCAGTCTTCTAACTTCTATAGGATGTACTGTAAGTGGAATTTTTGGTGATGGAGGAGTGAATGAGCTGGATGGGTGGATAGGTAGGATGAGAGGGGAGCTTATGATGGTTCATGGACAGAGAGACGAGATGGAGAGGAGGTGGACAAAGCTATTTGGTCGATGGAAGGGTATAGGCAATGAAAAGACATAAAATGATAAAACAACGTGGATAATAGAGGAGTTGGTGGGCTAAGGATCGAGCTGAGAGGTAAGGAGATGGCTTAGGTATGGCTGAGAAAGATAGGAGAGTGGTAGAGTGCTGCTGCGCAGTGTAAGTGGAACAAATTACCTCTGTCTTGCACAAAACCGAGAATTTATCAACCTGTTTTAACTATTTTATTGAAAACCACAGAATAGCAACGTAGTTCTAGAGAGAAAAATGTGCATGGTGCTGAAACAAGGAATTATTGCTCATGATCTAATTGCATGGACACTCCTACCAATGAAAGATTATGTCAAAACTTGCATGAACATACAAAACTGTGTTTTTTTTGGTGGTTGGCACGGTCTACACTCCCACTCTGTAAACAGAGGTGGCAGTGAGGGTACAATCAACCTTTTCTTGTAATTTTGATGAATGCCAAACTTCCTATTCTAACCTAGACTACTAAAAGCCCTTGATCCAATTAACTAACCTACTGAAACACAACGAGAAAGTCGAATCAGCAAACTGTATTTTTCAGTGCATGTAAAGAAAGTGAAATGAAATGCTGAAAGGAAAGACAAGTAACAGTACAAGGAAAGGAGACCTATTGCTCTCAGGTTGGGCCCAAACCTGAGAGCTATAGCTCCTCTAAGAACTCAGGATTGGATTCAAATCTGTCTGCCTTTTATTAGAAGATCATAATCAAAAATCTAACATCATGCCAAACATGGCTTACAAGGAACAAAAACAGAGCTAGAGAATGAGCTGAAAGAAAAGCTAATCCATGTCCTACAAATCGACTTACAAAATGACTACAAAAAGGCTATGAAATGACTAACTACTAGCTACTATCTACTGGCTAACAAAATGACTAACTAGCTAACCAAATTGACTAACCACTAGCTACAAAAATGACTCCCAACTAGCTAACCAAAATGAGGCCCTAAGCCTCCTTATTTATACAATTTGAGGACCCAACAGTCCTCCTAAAATTTAGGGACTTGGCTGCCCAAGACTTGTAGTTAACAGCAGTCCTACTTGACTTGCTTGGCTGCCCTTGTGCTCATTGATTTGGTTGCCTTTGAACTCCGAGCTGATGGTGGAGAATTCGAGGTAAGGGCCCATAAATGAGGGGGACACCTTCCTACAAATCCTCTAGCTTGCTCTTCCACGAATTTGGCTGCCAAGTGCTCATTAAGACCTTCATTTTTGTCTCCAAGTTGACCAAAAAGGCTACACAAAGCACCCATTAGACTTGTTGGCATAATGACTAACCAAATTCACTCTATTAACATAAATATAATAAAAAACATGCAATAAACTAATGAGAATGGTGGATTAAGTCAAATTACGAGGTTGAATGAGCCCAAATAATTGTCCATTTTTGGGGCTCATCAGGGACCTCTAAGGGAATTGGGATTGGATTTTAAGCCTTTCCCTCTTTCATTACAGTTGGGAAAATGTTTCCCCAGTTAGCCAAACACAAAACAGCTTCTAATTAAAAGAAGCATTTAACTAATCTAAACTAACTAACCTTAATAGTCTTGTGTAAAGTTACATAACAGTTAAAAACTCAAACAATTCCAAGAAAAGGTTTTTATCTCCGCCACCTCGGAAAGAGACGAAAATGTTTCTTCCAGTCATTGCATGTTAATGAGATGCTCCTGCATCAAGCTCCCAGGGTAAATTAAATTCATGGCTCCTATCCATGAGCTCATCAATGGAGTACCCGGCGCGTTGAATCTTACCAGTGTCTAACTAGGAACTGTCCTCAATAGGATGGTCCCTCCACTTAATCAAATATTGTAATTACTCCTTCCAAGTCCGTCTGGCCACACGTGTGTCTAAAACGTGCTCGATCTCCAAAGGCTTTGTTGGAGGCATTTGTTTGATCTAATGTGCTTCCTCTTCTTGGTTGTCTCGTGTTCATCTCTCTGAACTATCTGTATCCTGAACAACAATGTAAGGATACAGATCTGTAACATTAAAAATGGGCTAGATTCCTATACCTGAGGGTACCTGCAATTCGTAAGCATTTGCAGAAAAATTCTGGAGGATTCTGCAAGGCCCAATATTCTTCATCTTCAACTTATTGTATTCACCTCTTGGGAACCTTTCCTTATGCAAATGTGCAAGTACCAGGTCTCCAACTTCAAACTATACCTCCCGTCTTTTCATATCTGCTTTCTGTTTATATTTTTGACTGTTGTCCTGTAACTTCAGTTTCACCTACTCATGTAGGTCGCTGACTGTTGTTGTGAAATATTCACCATCAGCACTCCTGTGTTCTAACTATCTCAAATCCCATAATTCAGATACTCCTCATGGATGCATTCCATACAGAATCTAGAAAGGACTCTTGCCCGAACTTCTATTGAGCGAGTCATTATAGGCAAATTCTGCTTGTGCAAGCACACGATCCCACTGCCTAGAATTTTCACCAACTAGACTCCTCAGTAGATTTCCTAGACTGCGGTTTACCACCTCGGTTTTCCCATCAGTCTGTGGATGATAAGCTGAGCTGAAGTTTAGCTTGGTGTCCAACTTCTTCCATAACGTTCGCCAGAAATAGCCTGTGAACTTCACATCCCTGTCTGAAATAATGGACTTTGGCAGGCCACGTAATCTGATGATCTCGGTGAAGAACAAGTGTGCTACATGTGTGGCATCACTGGTCTTCCTGCATGGAATAAAATGTGCCATCTTGGTGAAACGATCCACCACCACCATGATAGAGTCGAATCCCCTCTGCATCTTCGGCAGTCCTAAGACAAAGTCTAAACTGACTGAGTCCCAAGGTCTGCTCGGAATAGGTAAGGGTGTGTACAACCCTGCATTCTGACTCTGTCCTTTCGCATACTGACACACTTTACACCTGTTCACAAATATTTGCACGTATCTATGCATCTTCGACAAATAATAGAAGTGGCTCAACTAATCCAATGTTTTGTCGATGCCAAAATGCCTAGCTAATCCTCCACTGTGTTTCTCCTGGACCAAGTTCTCTCTCATAGAGCAGTCCATAATACACAACTGTCATCTTTTTAACAACAACCCTTACTGAATATTATAATCCAGCGATAAACTATTATCCCTTAACGGTGGATTTTGGCAAGCTTCATAAGCTTCTTTAAAATCTGCATCAGCCTCATACAAATCCTTAAGGTGCTTGAATCCCAACACCTATATTGTACTCTCCTGTAGGATCCAACTTCTCCTGCTTACCAAATCTACCACTTTATTAGCTTAGCCTCTGATATGTTTCAAAACAAAAGTGAAACTTTGCAAGTACTCTACCCACTTTGCATGTTTGTGGTTCAGCTTATGCTCCTACATGATATACTACAACGCAGAATTGTCTAAAAACAAGACAAACTCCTTAGACAACAAATAATGTATCTAATGCATCAATGCTTAGATGATGGCATAAAACTCCTTATCGTAAGGCGTGTATTTCTGTCAACTTTCATTCAATTTCTCACTGAAATAAGCCACTAGCTTATCTTCCTAGATTAGTACTGCTCCAATTGTTGTCCCATTGGCATCACAACGAACCTCAAATAATTTACTGAAATATGGTAATCTAAGAATGGATTTTTTAGTGATTTTTTCTTCAACAATCAAAAACTTCTCTCAGCTGATTCTATCCATCGGAAAGACCGATTAGACTTCTTGATTGTGTCCAACATTTATGCACAAATCTCACTGAAATGTTTAATAAAATTTCTATAAAAACTTGCCAACCCATGGAAACTTCTTACATCAAATAAACTCTTGGGAGATGGCCAACTAAATATGGCTGCAACCTTCTCCGAATCCATCTCTAATTCATTCTCAGATATTACAAAACCCAAATAAATCAGTTCCTTCTTGAAAAAAGAACATTTCTTCAAATTTATCAGCAACTTGTTTTTCTGTAATTTTTCCAATACACACCTAACATGTCGAAAATGATTTCCTTTGTCCTAATAAATATAAGAATACATCCAAATGCATAATCACAAACTTACCAATGAATTCTTTCAGCATCTCGTTCATCAATCACATGAACATGTTGGGGGCATTTCTCAACCTGAATGGCATAACCAGCCACTCATACAGGCCTTCATTGGTCTTGAAATCTGTCTTCCACTCGTCACGTTCTCGAATTCAAATCTGATGGTAGCCACTCTTCAATATTTGAAAAGTGTGCTGCCTCACTCAGAAAATCCATCATATCGTCCATCTGAGGTAAAGGAAACCTGTACCTAATGGTAATCTTATTGATCACTCAGCAATCAGTGCACATCCGCCATTCTCCTCCTTTCTTGGGAGCTAGAATAGTCAGAAAAACACAAGGACTCAGAGTCTCTCGAATCAGTCTTTTATCAAGTAAGTCATGCACCTATTTTCTGATCTCCTCATTCTCTTTTGGGCTCATCTAGTAAGCAGCCTTGTTTGGAAAAATGGCTCCTATGATGAAGTCAATATGGTGACTAATACTTTGTTTTGGTGGTAACTGATCTGGCAGATCATCTACCACAATATCATTAAATTCCTACAACATATCCTGTATCTCCACAGGCAAATCAGTAAGTTTGGTGTGTACTAACACTGCCCTTGGTCTTCTCACAACTGCATAACCCAATTCACTCTCCTCAATCTGTCGCAGAAACTCCTTTCCTCCTAGCAGCAATGCTTTCGTTCCACTTGTTTCTGTTGTCTCCTCTTCTTTCATGGGTACCAAGGTATGCTTTATCCCATCTTTGACAAATTTGTAACAATTTTTCTCTCTGTCATGGACTACCTTTCTATCGTACTACCATGGTCTGCCCAGCAAAATATGGCACATGTCCATCGGCATTATGTCGCAAGTCACCTTATCTTTGTACTTGCCTATTTGAAAATCTACCTCGCATTGTTCATCAAATAACAATTGGTGTCCCTTCTGCAACCACGACACCCTATATGGAGTTGGGTGTTTTGGTCTCTTCAAATTCAGTTTCTCCACCATCTCCATAGCTACCAAATTATGAGTGCTCCCGCTATCAATAATCGATTTACATCATTTTCTGTGTGACTTACATAGAGTGCGGAACAATGCTTTTCTCTGCATCACATTTTCCACTTCTTTCACTGGTTTCAACAAAACCTTGTTCAACACCAAGGCTTCCCCTGTTTTTTTTACATTCTCCACCTCCTACTGTGGTTCCTCTACTGCTTCAGGATGAACAACATACGCTCCTCTCTGTCCAGCAAGTTCATTTTCAGGACATTCAAATAACCTGTGTCCCCACTTGTGACACTTGTAACACTGAAAGGCATTCTCTCTGCCTCTTCCATTACCTCTTCCTCTTTGGTACGGCCTTCCTCCCCTAGTGTTACCTTCCCTCTCGGTCTGTCCCGAAGTTTTGGAACTGTTTCCCTCTTCACGATTGCTGGCAGTCTTACCTCTGCCATAATATTGTCCCCTTCCTCTGTCGGAACCACATCCTCTTCTCACATTCTGCTTCCTAGTAAACTTCTCCTCTGCCTTCAAGGCACATTGGTATGCCTCCTCCATCATTTTAGGAGAAAGAATGTTGATCTCATCTAGGATCTCCATCCATAGACCATTCACAAACCTTGTTGTCTTTTCAGGGGTATCTTCCACATATCCTGCTCTCAAATGTACTTTATAAAATGATTCAGTATACTCGTTTACAATCACCCCTCTCTATCTCAGGTTAAGTACCTATATGTAAAGGTCAATTTGATAATATTTAGGTAGAAACTTACTCTTCATCTTCGCTACCATTGTGTCCCAACTTCTAATCAATGGTTTATTTAGTCTTCTTCGTTCTGCCTGTACACCATCCCACCACAACATTGTGTGTCCTTTCAACTTTGTAACAACAAATCTGATCTTCTTGTCTTCACTAATTTCTTCGTATTCAAAATACTTATCTAGTTCACTAATCTAGTCCAGTAATGCCTCTATAGACAAGCTGCCATCATAACTAGACAATTCTGGTTTTGGCTTACTACTTGCCAACAAAACTGATCTTAACAATCTAAGTTCTGGTTCCTTCTCATTTTTCCCTTCTATTTCTGCTACATTTTCTTCCTCTTCACTATCATCTCCATCGTCAGGATCCCTATGTCTTTCTGCTTCTAATGCTGCCAATCGTGCATTCAAAACTCTAATCTCTTCTCTTAATCCATCATTTGCTGCTCTTCTATTACCTCCGCCTCGGCCTCTCCTGCCTACCTCCATCTCTGTTAAGAATAGCAACCTGCTCTGATACGAAAAATTGGTGGTGATGTATCCGATGTAATAAATACGGTTGTTGTGATTTTATGTTATTGTATTAATATGCATGTCGGTCACTTCTTATTGGTTAACCCAGTCACGGTGCTAAAACCCTGTCACTTCCAAGAAAAGTTCTGGAATTTCTTTATGTTGTGGCTTTGCCTGTGTGCTCACCGCTGCGACTACTCATCCTGTTGATTTTGTTCTTCACTCTTTCGGTTTGTGCATGCTTGTTACAGTTCTGTCCGTGTGAGGGTCTTTGGTGTTTCTGTCTATCAGTTGGTTAGCACTATATTTTGGTTTCTTTTAGCGACCTCAACTCGGTTTAATAGGTATTTTTCTCACAATTCGTCATGTTGTCTTCAATGAGTTGGTTGATTGTGTTTTTGGGCTATATTTCCCTTAGGGCTTCGACATTCTTTCTTAGTTCTCTGCTCTCAAGAAGTCTCTCTGGTTCAGTTGATACTCAGCCCTCTCGTCTCTGTAGTTCTTTTGGTGGCTCGGTGGTTGGCTCAGCCTCTAAGGCGCTCTGTGATGGATCCAAGGTAAGTTTTAGCTCTGTTTATACTTATTTTATCATCTTTTTCTATTATTTTAATCTCTTGGCTCCTCTGTGAGCAGGGTGTTCATGCATACCCAATCTATGGTGCTCTATTCTCAATGTCAAGTTCATCAGTCGGTCGCATTTTCTCTACAGGTAATGTTTTAATGGCTTCCACTTAATGTTGGTCATTATTCTGTGTTTCCTTCAGGTTTTCAACTCGTCATACTAACGATTTACTGGTCATTTTCTTGCCTGTTCACTTGTGTGCAGGCTTCCAAGCCTGGAGTGTGGCTCTGTTATTCTTGCTTGGTTGGATTTGAACCCTCCTGGTTCTTCTCTCACTCTACTCTACATAGTCTTTCCATTTAGGGTTTTAGCTAGGGTTTAGCAGATGTTTGGTTGACGTCTTAAATAGTGGGAAGCCCTATACCTTTCGGTTACTAGTTCATAGTGTTATTTGACTTGGATTGAATATTGTGTGTTTTCTTAGGCATTGTGGTGAAGCCATGTCTTTATCCAGCTGTCACGTTGTGTTGTATACTTTCTTTTATGTTTTTGGTGAAGTCGTGCCTTTAATCGACTGTCACAATTCTGCTACTCTTAACTTATACTTGTATAAAGAGGATTCTGTCAAAGTCTAGCACCCTTTTGATTTACAGTGGAATAAAATCTTGACTCTAAATGTTTGTATTTAGCTTAATACTATGGGCATGAGAATGTGTGCTCTTATTGTATGACGTCAGTATTCAGTTCAGAATCTTTTGTTTGTTATATCCAGGAATTTGTAAATGAACTATTTAATCTTGAATCAATATTTATGCTTCTCTGTAAATGAAAATGTAATGGTTTGGAAAGTAAAAGGGTTACCTATTCATTCGCCTTAGGATTTTCGTCTCTGGTTTTCATGTAGCAGTTTATACTTCCAATGCAATCTAATGCTTTCTTCTCTAGACAATATTCGCCCTATCACTCTAGGGTGATTCTCTGTTTGTTGATTCTTAGAACTTGCAATTTCCCTTATATCTTCTTCCACACACATAAATTTACATCTCACTGATAAACATTACACAAGAATTCTTTTGACAAATAATCTGTTAATAACTGTTATTTCTGGAAATAAATTCTTGTTGACACAATGCACAGTTCATAAAACTCAATAGACTCAACAACTTCTGTTAATTTCTTTCCCCTTTGCCTTGGCAGCAGGCCCTCTATGGGAATTGGGATTGGCTTTTAAGCCTTTCCCTCTTTCATTACAGTTGGGCAACTATTTCCCCAGTTAGCCAAACAAAAAACAATTTCTAATTAAAAGAAACATTTAACTAATCTAACTTAACTAACCTTAACAATATTGTGTAAAGTTACATAACAATTTAAAACTCAAACAATTCCAAGAAAAGGTTTTTGTCTCCGCCACCTCGGCAGGAGAAGAAAATGTTTCTTCCAATCATTACATGTTAACGAGATGCTCCTGCATCACCGATTATAGCAAGTTACTAGAAAAACCTATTGGAGTCGGCCATGTTGCAGCAGTAGGCAACTGTAATCAAAATGAATGCTTTGACCTTGCTTTTATGAGTTTATGTTGGATTGCAAATTTTAGCGTTCAACAGATATGGAGTGACTTTGCTTAGTGTTAATTGGATGTAGGAAATCTGTAATAAGACATCACAATGTCTTTTTTTATTAGTCCCTGCCTGTGGCAGTGCAGGGACTATAGTTATCATTTAGCATTGACTCTGTATTAATTTCCTTTCACCTACCCTATATTTCATGTTTTACCCAAATTTTAACAAAAAAAATATTCTATGAAATAAAATTTTATTCAAAATTTCAATATTAAATAAATTTTAATTCAAATTTTCAATTTTGACCTCTTATTGTAATCAAAGATGGTATTATTTTTGTGATTTTTATTAAAACTTAAGATCAAAAGTTAGATTGTATGAATTTTGTGATTTTTATTAAATTTGAAGATAAAAAGTTTTTAAGTTTTATTTGATGATATTTTAATGCTAATGGTATTTTAATGCTAGTTTGGAGTTAACATTAATTCCAAAATATTAAATTAATATTTGGATATTCTCCATTCCATCAAAGCATAACCCAACGATATTTTAATGCTAATGGTATTTTAATACTAGTTTGGAGTTAACATTAATTCCAAAACATTAAATTAATGTTTGGATATTTTCTACTCTATTAAAGCATAACCCAATGGTATTTTAATGTTAATTTGGAATTAGCATTAATTCCAAAACATTAAACTAATGTTTGGATATTTTCCATTCCATAAAAATATAACACAAACTTCTTCTCTATCACCTAGTAACCCAAATGGTGTCAACCAGTGTCATGTAACCAATCAGTTGTTCAAGCTTCCACAGATGCTTAAACAACACAAACTCCTGCTGGAAACTTATTGTTTGCATACTCTATAACGCTGTGCTTATGAAGGCTCAACTTAGCATAAAGGTAGCGCACCATAATAACATAAAGATATGTCTCATTGCCTTTCAATTTTTGCATACAAGTGTGGAAAAATCCTTTGATAAAGTTCTTTGCATTCTTGAAAAACTACAAGTTTTTCAAGGCCCATATGAGGTTAGAATAACCTAAATATATGTCTCATTACCTTCATTTTTTTCATACAAATGTGGAAAACTCCTTTGGTAAAGTCCTTTGTGTTCTTAAAAAACTCCAAGTTTTTCAAGTCAAGTATGTGGTCAATCCTGCTCTGAACAAACAACATGTAAATCATTCAAACAAATCAAACAATTATGTATAGAATTTTTTTATAGAAATTTAACTCTATAACTCTATTTATTTGCAAAATTTCACTGTAATGAATGCAAATTTTCATATCTTTTCATGTCTCTGCATAAATAGCCACGTCCTTTACCCTTCATTGTCATGCTAAAGTATGTACTTCAAGCATTTTACTAGACATGCCAACATATATGTCTCTCTTTGTGTATGTGTTTGTATCATTTTGTGCGCATCTCTTGTTGAAGATCCTATTGTTGATCAAGTTTTTTTCATGAATATCCCTATCTTTTACCCTTCATTTCCATGCTAGGTATGTACTTCAAGCATTTTACTAGACATGCCAACATATATGTCTCTCTTTATGTATGTGTTTGTATTGCATTCTTTGTGTATGTGTTTGCATTGCATTTTGTGTGTGTCTCTTGCTGAAAATCTCATTGTTGATCAAAATTTGTACCAAAAAATTGAAAGGGTTTATAAATAAATAACAAAAAAAACAAACCACTATAATAATAAAATTATATAAAAAACTATATTATTAAATAAGAAACCATATTGTTAAATTTGCAATAAAAATTGAAAAAATTCATAAATAAATAACTAAAAAACAAACCACTATAATAATAGAATTTATATTATTATATAAAGAACCATATTATTAAAATCTGTAAGAAAAAATTGAAAGGGTTAATAAATAAATAACAAAAAAACAAACCATACTGTTATTTTAATTTTCTATGTTTTTCAATTTTCTATAAAGAAAAACTAAGGGTTTTGCAAGTAAAAAACAAAAAATATAGACTTTTTCAATAATCTCAATGTTTAAAAGAATTAGATTTTTTTTAGTTATGCTCATTCCAAAGACTAGCAAAAATCCCCTTCGATGTTTCCATGGACAACTAGCAAACTGGCCAAATAGCTCCATGAATTATATTACGGTTCTAGAATGGTGAATTGCAGACAAACTTGGTTTATATGGGTCTGTGTTATTGACCCCAAAAAATTTTGGTACGAAACGAAAGTCCCGATAGCTCCGCTATAATAAAATGGTTGAATTCTGATACAATTTCCTAGATAAAGAAAGGTGTCAGAATTCACCACTATATCTATAGTCCAGTCATCAGCATACTAGAGATATTTGACTCCCTTGAAGGGACATTGCGTATATGTCCAATTTGGGAAGAATGACATTCATAAGTATTGGGGAAAATACAACCCCTTGGAAAAATTTATTTATCTAGCTAGTAACTGTTATTGTGCAAGTCCCTGCAAGTGATAGTCGATAATCCATATCTAATTAGAGAGTCATATCTTATTTGGTGGAAACATAAGCTATGGTAGCAGACCTCATTGATCCATAACCACTAGCACAGGTGGGAATTTGGCTCCACTGGGAATGGGAGTGTCATGCCCCTACACCTGCGGTAGTCTTCCAACCGCTTGTAGCAAGGTGCGGCACCACCGAACGCTTTCTTTTCACCAATACTAACATTCGTGGACTACGCCTAATTTCACATTAACATTACTTAGCTTGTGTTTCGCAACCAAGTAAACATGTAATTATCCTTTATACCTAATGAGGCCCATACTCATTCATTATCATCATGCAATTATAACAAGAACATCAACAATTGCAACAAGTATAAAGGGGAGGGGAAACTCCCTGTAATGTGAGTCTACCTGAATCAATATACTAAGAATATCAGTTTACAACATACAAGTGTGTCTTGCCAAACCAAGTCTCACACTTAGCCAAATATTAAAAAGAGAGGCAACCCTGCCTTTTACAATACATGTGCACCTCTTACACGAAGGGTGGTGCTCACCCGAGCCACCTAGATACCCTTGCCAAGTCCTGCACAATTCTGCACATCCACCGAACCCCGGGCACACCTTTCCCACACCTCGACTGGCTCAAGACAACCTCCAAGTGCACCTTCAAGTAGAGCACATGAGATATGCGCAGCTCCACTTAAATCTGCACACTTCTTGTTATCTCCTTCAAGCTATGCGTAGAAGTGTTGGAGAGAATTCGATGTTGAAATGAGCTCTAAGGCTCACGTATATATAGCCTCCTCTGCGAGGGTTTTACATGGGGTTTGCAGCCCCTTGGCCGACCCCCAAAGCCACCAACATGCGCCCACAAGACTATTTTACAAGTCGGCTTGCAAGCTTTAACCATCGCATATATATATCGTTTCACACTTAGCCGCATTTCTAAGTGTCATTCCACGTTTCGCCTTTCGTCGCAATAAATGTCACATTGTGTCGTTCAGCGTGCCCGTGCACCCGCCCACATGCCTGCCCGCGTGCCTGCCCTCGTGCCCGCCCTCGTGCATGACTTAACCGACGCCCGTCGTGTCCGCAATCGGAGGTCCTTACATCCTCCGCCACCTGAAATCGTTATCGTCCTCGACAACATACCATCCCGGTAGCCATCCACCAAGATCATCATCATCCATGATGTTAGCTCCTCCATATAGGCAAACATCCCTGCAACATATCTAGAGCCTCATCTCCATCATGCCTCGACTTAGTGACCAACTGCCACCAATCTCACCATACCAAGGTATGCACCTCAACGGTATGCTCTCCATCAGATATCATCGCAATCAATGATCATCGACCCTTCTGCCACAATCTCCACTGCAACATCTCGTGTCAACCTCATCATGTGTCCTCAATGTGAACCTCTGTCATGATACTCCAACACAATGCCAGCACATCTCTGTACACTATGCGTCCCCATGTCTAAACTAGTTGGGTAGCTAATCCAACCATCACGCTCAATCTATGAGAGTGAACATCCTCATGCCATCATCAGCCGTTCCTCAGACATCTACCACATCCTTGACTCATCAAGAATCTACCTCCATAATCCATACTCAAGTCCATGGAAACTCCATCCATCTCATCTGCAACATGTCATGATGCTTGATGCCAAGCCATCCCTGCACCATCTTTCATACCTGCTCAAACATGTTTTAAGGACTCACTGCCATGAGCAGCTAACAATGAGCCCCATCTTCTTCATCCATCTAAGAATATGTAGAGGGAGTAGAGCCTGAAGGCTCTCCCTCACTAATCAACTCGATCCATCTATCAGGATCCTCAATCTCCATCCTTTGTAGATAAGCAACCCGATCTTCCTTCTGGACATCCGGCCTCACATATACCTCCTCCTCATCATCATCATCTTCCACCAACTCTAGCCTTCTTGTCAAATCCAAGATGCTATCTGAAAGTGTCTTGATGACCAATGACTGCTCCACAAGCTTTATCTCAACACTAGACAACCGCTTGTTCACCTTCTCCTTATCCTCCACTCGCATCACTCCCAATTTACGATCAGGTCTTGTCACACCAATGGTTGGAACACCAATGGGTACATCTTCCCTTCCATCATAAATGTAGAGCTTCCTCAAATGTGGAACGATCATAGCATCAAATTGTTTCATGAACTCCATCCCCAATACAGCCTCATAGTCATCAATCCACACTATAGTGAAGTCCACCTTCCCGGTCCATTCATCAAGTGTAGTGTCCACCCTCTCACCTATACCAAGAATCTCAATAGGAGGATAATTCAATGTCATCATTTGTGCCTTTGCCGGTACAAATTTCAGCCCAATTCTTCTCGCTGTATCTGAAGCCCCACTATCCACCATAGTGAGCACATCAGCACCTCCAACCTTCATCCGAACATACTCCAACTTGTTCCTTTCAGGATCCCTTTTAGAGGCCACTTCCATAGTAGCAGAAGCACCAAGTATCTGCATCATCCCCACAGAAGCATCTTCATTCTTTCCATCAGACTCAACCTTCTTCTTCAAGGCTTTGAGATGCCTTACCTCAAGAGCTAGGCAATCCCACTTTTTCTGGTTCAATTTCTGTCTTATCTCTAGTCCCTTGAGTCCTTCTTCAAGCAAGTCCACTTCCTTTGCAAGTTGATAGGCTTCCTCCTTATTCATGTCAGAAACCCCTTTCTTGACCAAGGCACGAAGAGCATCCTTTGTTTCAAACAACCTTTTGCCACACTATGCAAATCCTTGTCTTGCTTCTTTTGACTCTTCAAGTAGACTTCCTTCAAATTCTTTGAAGGTTGCAAAACCCAATTTCTGCAAGATAGACATCTTTACCAAGTCACCTACAATCCGAACCAACCCTTGTTCCACTTCGTGTGAAACGAATTCCTTCACTTGCAAGTACTTGTCACGAGCAACCCTACTTAACAGCTTCACCCTTCAATACCTGGAATAAGCTGCTCTGATACCACCTGTCACACCCCTACACCTGCGGTAGTCTTCCAACCGCTTGTAGCAAGGTGCGGCACCACCGAACGCTTTCTTTTCACCAATACTAACATTCGTGGATTACGCCTACTTTCACATTAACATTACTTAGCTTGTGTTTCGCAACCAAGTAAACATGTAATTATCCTTTATACTTAATGAAGCCCATACTCATTCATTATCATCATGCAATTATAACAAGAACATCAACAATTGCAACAAGTATAAAGGGGAGGGGCAACTCCCCGTAATGTGAGTCTGCCCGAATCAATATATTAAGAATATCAGTTTACAACATACAAGTGTGTCTTGCCAAACCAAGTCTCACACTTAGCCAAATATTACAAAGAGAGGCAACCCTGCCTTTTAAAATACATGTGCACCTCTTGCACGAAGGGTGGTGCTCACCCAAGCCACCTAGATACCCTTGCCAAGTCCTGCACAATTCTACACATCCACCAAACCCCGGGCACACCTTGCCCACACCTCGACTGGCTCAAGACAACCTCAAAGTGCACCTTCAAGTAGAGCGCATGAGATATGTGCAGCTCCACTTAAATCTGCGCACTTCTTATTATCTCCTTCAAGCTATGTGTAGAAGTGTTGGAGAGAATTCGATGTTGAAATGAGCTCTAAGGCTCACATATATATAGCCTCCTCTGCATGGGTTTTACATGGGGTTTGCAGCCCCTTGGCCAACCCCCAAAGCCACCAACATGCGCCCACAAGACTCTTTTACAAGTCGGCTTGCAAGCTTTAACCATCACATATATATATCGTTTCACACTTAGCCGCATTTCTAAGTGTCGTTCCACGTTTTGCCTTTCGTCGCATTGTGTCATTCAGCGCGCCCGTGCGCCCGCCCGCGCGCCCGCCCACGCGCCTGCCCGTGCGCCTGCCCTCACGCCCTCGTGCATGACTTCACCGGCGCCCGTCGTGTCCGCAACTGGAGGTCCTTATAGGGAGGGTATAGGATATCACACTTGATACAAGAGTTGATCCAAGAGTTGATTCAGGTGGTGATCACTCGGTAAGAGACGTAATCCACTTGATGTTCGTACTCAACAAAGTAATGTCAATAGTGAACTCTTCTTACATGTTTTTGAAACCATGGCGTATTTAATCTGAAATATATATTGAGGTGCCTTTGGACACACACCCTTCTTTAAACCTATAATTTCCATATTCAAATTTATAGAATTAAGAGTTCTATGAAACTTACGTGGAATCCTTGGCAGTGGGAAACACCTCAGTATTGAGTCCTTCCTCGAGGATCGTTGGCTTTCTGAAAATACAGACATATCACAACACCTGAGCCGAAATCTAACCTTATAGTATCGCCTCCCTTCTTGGATCTACCTCTGCTCTTTATCCAAAATTAAATCGAGACCCAGCTTATAAAGACACAGTACCTAGTTACAACCCCATTAGCACTCAAGGTAGGTTGGAGCATCAGTGGTCCCTGTATAGCCTTATGACTTAGAGTCGTTGTTTGGATGCAACGACACTCACGGAGGGAGCACATTATCTGATCTAAATAAGAACCCATTGAAGCCATGAAGAGTTGGCCCGAGAAGCGTGACCATACCCATGATCAGTTGATTGTGAGTTCCATATCTATTACCATTGTGAGTTCCATATCCGTTGCCAGATTCATGACCAATGGATTGATGCACCCATGACCGTGTGATTGCGAGCTCTGACCAACAAGTGTGGACAAGATAAACCTTAGCATGCTCAATTTCCATCACTGCAGGCTGGAACAACCACCTTGCTTCCGTTTCCAATCAGTAGGTGTATAATGTCAAAGAAGAAATGCACATCGCCTAGATAAATAATAGGAACTAGAGAACCACGTGTAGTTGTATCTTTCCCATTGTCCGCGAGTAATGCTATGAATTTCCTCATGAAACGGTGAGCCACTCATAACAGTGTTACGAATGAATGAGATTATTTTCATATTTAAAAAGAATTAAGAAAATAAGAGTAGGTAGATGGTCTAATGTTATCTTCAATGAAAGGATAAGTGAAAGAAATAAAATATGGATTAAACAAAACTACACATGGATACAAAAATGGAATACCTATCTTAATGCCTTTCTCACAAATAGCAAGGAGCTAAAGGATTTTGTTATGGAGAAGTTTCGTTAAAAAGTATGGGAAAAGAGTTGGGTAGAAGAAAGAAATATTACATTGAGGAATTCAACCCTACGTGTGATCTAAAACAAAGAAAGTTCATTATAGCTAGCATTTCATGGAGGGAAAAGGTTCTTATTACTTATTTAAGGACGGAAAAGAGTTGGGTAGAAAAAAAGAAATATTACATTGAGGAATTCAACCGTATGTGTGATCTACAGCAAAAAGAGTTCATTAGAGCTAGCATTTCATGGAGGCCAAAGGTTCTTATTCCTCAGTTAAGGACCAACTCACACGGCGAAAAAAGCCTAAAGAAGATTGGGAAGAAAGGGTGTGTATATTTTTCACCTCTGGGGCTGTGGAATCAGAAAAACATTTCATTTTGGAGTGTGATGCATTCAAAGACATCAGAGAAAGTAATGAGAACATGTTAGCATCAGTTTATTGGCATTGTATTTTGAGCAAGGGGATTGTTGGAAGGTTGGGCCAACGCATCATCAATTTGAATCGGAAATGGATTGAATTGTAAAAGGTGAAAAACAGGGAACTAATGGTCTCATAGGCTATTTTTAGTCTCGTGGACCTTAAAATATCATTTTATTATAGAGCTTACAGTTGGGGTTAGAGTACAATAGAGCAATACTTAGGCCCATATCGGTGGTTTCTCGTTAAAACATTCCAGCACCAATCGTGAACACGTGGTTTAATAAATAGACTTGTAAAATATCATTTCATTATAGAGCTTACAGTTGGGGTTAGAGTAAAATAGAGAAATATTTAGGCCCATATCGGTGGTTTCTCGTTAAAGCCTTCTAGCACCAATCGTGAAAACATGGTTTAATAAATAGATTTGTGGTTTTTATTTTTATATTAATAACTAATTGACTTTAGTGCAAATTTTTGGAAATTTTTCCGGTATAATTTTTTAAAAATCCGGTAGGAATTTATTCAAATCACAAGTTTGATGGTTAATCTCTGCATAATCTAAGTGCCCTAGGGGTTTTCCAAGGTGCTTAATCTATATACACGGTCAAAAAACAGTGTAAATAACACAAATCAAGATTTCATCTCAAATTTTTCAGCCAAAAAGTCCAAAAAATCACACTAAAAACAATTCATATTAATAATAGCTCCCTCAGAAAATAAGTTGTATAAAATTGTGCAAGTCTCAAGAATGTTTGCCTTGGTCCTGATACATGACAACCAATAAGTAGATGCATGTAACCATTCATGTTGTGGCAACCAATAAATAGATACGTGTAACCATTCATATTGCGGGTTAGCAAGGTGACCAAAATATGTTGAGTTGAACATTCATATTAAAAAAACGCACACAAACACACACAAAAAAAAGTCGATAGATACTACCACTACTCTAGTTTCCTTAATTAAAATGATAATGATCACTTACGTGTATACATATTATCCAAAATTGATAATGCTCGATTGAATCCCTTACTAGTAAACTTGTACCAAGGAAATTTTAGGTTTTAATTAATTTGCACCCGATAACCTAACTTAAACTACCCTTGAGTGTCTCTCTCACTTATGATGAAGGTCAAAGGGACATTACAGATATCTAGTTTCCTTAGTTGAAATGATAATGATCACTTACATGTATACATATTATCCAAAATTGATAATGCCCGATTGAATCTCTTGCTAGTAAACTTGTACCAGGGTAGATTTTAGGTTCTAATTAATTTGCACCGGATAGCCTAACTTAAACTACCCTTGAGTCTCTCTCACTTATGATGAAGGTCAAAGGGCCATTACAAATATCGTTTTAACAGAGGAATGTGAGGTGAATGTTACCATCTTTTTCACTTATGATGATATTTTTCACATTACTAATATTGTTTTAATGGAGGAATTTGAGGTGAATGTTACCGTATTTTCCACCACTTATGATTATATTTTTCAGAAGTGTGTCGTATTTATTTAACAATATTACTATAAATGGGAGGAGTTATATAAATTAAATGTGTAGTTTAATTAATAGATGATATAGCAAAATTTTTAATTATTTTTTATTTATTTTTATTTATGATGTTATATATTTTTAAAAATAATAAGTTTTAAGTTATTTTTGTAAAGATGATATTTTTTTCAAGGTGTTGAATCTATTTATGTATTCAAAAATATATTATAAATAACAAAAAAATATAATCTCATTAGAAATTATATTGTCATATTAAACCCAAAGATCATTTCATCTATTATTTAGACTATTCCTAAATTAAATGGTTGGTAAAAGTCATAACCATCAATTCATAATAAGTATCAAAATACTTATTTAATTACACATCTCAAATTTAAAAAAAAAATGTATAACCTTATTTAAAATAATATAATAATTATTAATGATAAAAAAAACTTATATATAAATTAAACATATATACATTTTAAAAAAAAAAAACTATGTAACTAGATTTTTAATTATTTAAATGCATCCTCACTTTACTATGAAGATTCATAATTTGTAGATAGAATTTGTTACAATATTATGGGCCAATACTATGAACTACCAATACCACATGCCCAAAACATCATAACTTATTTTATATAGTACTTATTCATATATATATATATATATATATATAATTACTTTCAAAATAAATCTTAATCTTTAATTTGTGTATATTATTAGAAATATTCTTAAAATATTTTATAAGTTTAAATCTTATTATCCATTAATAATTAAATAAAATTTTAAAATTCATATTCCAAAATAAATATATTTACTAACTTCATAAAGCTTAAACCATATTCCAAAGTAAACATACTTATAAATTTAATAAATCTTAAAATATCACATTTTACCAATTGATAGATATCTTTGAAATGTAGGAAGGCTAACGTCCAACTAACATCTTTTTAAAGATGATTTAGGATGAAATTACAGAATTGTTAGTTAATATAAGTTATTAAGTATAGGTAAGTTTTTGAATAAGTGCTAAGAGATGAATTTGTGATATCCGTAATGTATGATTATTTTAAATGTGTCAAAATTTAAAGCAAGCTACATAGTAGTGAGTACTTGCCACTTAGTTTAAATATAGCTAAATTAAAGTAAAAAAATATGAAGATTTGACAAAATGGAAGCAAATACAAGTGCATGCAGCAACCAAAAACCAAAACTTGAAGAAAAATAGATAAAATTGAAAAACAAGAAGTTAAAAAAAAGAAGAAGCTATAATTAATTATCCAGTCTTATGTTTTTAAGATTAAAAATAAATATTTAGAAATATTATTTTATAACTTTAAAAAACACCCTTCATAAATCATAGTCAATATAAAAAAAATTGTCATACACTCTTATTTCTTATTTTTTAAGATTAAAAATAAATATTTAAAAATATTACTTTATAACTTTAAAAATACCCTTCATAAATCATAATAAAAAAAGGTCATTTCATGACCTTCAATTTTAACATTATAAAAATATATAAACCAATTTATTTATCTATTTATTATTTAATTTATAAAAAATATTATATTTAGAATATCAAAAAACTAAAACAAAACCAATATACCTTGAAATTCTCAAATTAATATATTCCAAAATATATTAAATTTTCCATTAATTTTATTATAGATTATAGTTTAAATAAAAATTATTTCTAAGTTTCACCGTATACTTTCATTAAATTTGATAGCCTATTTTTTTTAGAAGTAAACAACAATCCTGAGATATCTCATAACAAATTGAAATGTCACTGTCCATTACATCTATAATATAATATAGTATTCAAAATAATTTATTAGTAAATTATTAATCATATTTTGAAATAATTTACCAGCATAAAACTATCATGTTTTTTAACTCTTAGATTTCCTCGTAATTTGTTTTCGTGATAAGTACATTGTACAACACCAATCCTTAAAATATTTATACTTAACCTTTTGGATATCTTGATTCCTCGGCCAGTAATAAAACAAGTACACAAATATCAAAACCCAAAGCTTACGCATTAAAATCTGAACGGTGAAGTACAAGGTACGTCTGTACGTAAATAATGATTACGAAATAAGACTTATAAGAATTTAACAAATTAGATTTTAAATAAATAATCTTCTAAATTATAAAAAAGCCATAATTTTTTGGTAAAAATAATTAACAGTTAATTACTATAAAAAAAATTGGATATATTATAAATTGTATATAGCAAGTATAATAAAGGAAGTAAATTTTTTTCTGAAACTATTAGAACTAATTAATGTGGCTCATTCTTAGAACAAAGTGAAAAAATCATACAATTTTTATGAATAAATAGTAAAGACTCATCATTGCCCAAAGTTACCTCAAAAAAGTAAATAATTTTTTTTTTAATTTAAAAATTAGATTCAATATTTTAAATTTAATATTCTAAAATTAGTTAAAACAAAATAATAATAATAATTTTAGTTATAAAGTAGAAGTTAGAAGTATGAGCTTGTTAAGAGAATTAATAAGGATTTTAGTTATAAAGTAGAAGTTAGAAGTATGAGCTTGTTAAGAGAATTAATAAGGGGTTGGTAAAATAGTGTTATTAAATAATAATAAAGTTATAAGGTTTGAGAATAAGTTAATACTCGGTGCTATTTAATATTAAAAATAATAAGGTTAAGAGATTTAAATCTAGCAAAATATCTAAAAGGGTTATGGATTAATTAATATTATAAATTTAGTCATACAATACAATAGCATTAAGGAATAATATATAGCTAAGAATAATCACGAATAATAAGGGTTAAAAACAGATGAAGGAGTTTTATAAAAATATCAAAAACTAAGAAGGTATAGATCTATATATTATAGAGATTATATATTATTGAAGTAAATAGGAGTTTAATTATTGATTTTAATTAAGTAAAAAAAGGGGGTCAAAAAGGAATCAAAATGAGGACATAAGATATAGAGAGGAGGGAAATTACATCATATAAAGTACTGAGGAGCTTGAGCAGATAAACCTATAAACAAATAAAATGAAAAAGAGACAAACAAAGAGGGAAAGGGAGACATGAGGATCATAAGGAGAGGGTCGAAATCCAACTTTTACTGAACTTCCAACCATCATCTATGTTGAGATTCCTAGCATGTCTTTCAATCTCAATAGCCTCCCTAAGCTTCCTATGGTGGAAATGGTCAACCCTAGCAATGACTCTAGAATCTTCAATACAGACATGGTGCTTGGATTTCTCTGCATGCTCAGCTAGAGATGATGAGTGGGAACGATTGTGTCTAATGTCTGTCGCATGCTCATGGATCCTTTGGTTAATTGATCGACCTGTTTCTCCAATATATGGAGTACCATAGGAACACGAAACCTAGTAAACACCTTTCATGTAATTCGGGTCAATAGGGTCTTTAACTGAACCAAGAGAATTCCTAATGGTCCTTAGAGGTTTGAACGAAGAGGAAACATTATTCCGTCTAAGGATATGGGCAATCCTATATGTGGTCCCTTGAATAAATGGGAGATGAACCTTAGAGATAGGATCAACCTGAGCAGTTTTAACTCTGGACTCCTTACAAGCTCTTTGAAAGGCCTTGAGACTCTGAGTTCTGTTGTACCCATTATTCTTAAAGACTTCAAGAAGATGGGATTTCTCCTGCTCTAGCCCTCTCCTTATGATCCTCATGTCTCCCTTTCCCTCTTTGTTTGTCTCTTTTTCGCTTTATTTGTTTATAGGTTTATCTGCTCAAGCTCCTTAGTACTTTATATGTTGTAATTTCCCTCCTCTCTATATCTTATGTCCTCATTTTGATTCGTTTTTTACTCCCCTTTTTTACTTAATTAAAATCAATTATTAAACTCCTAATTACTTCAATAATATATAGCCTCTATAATATATAAGATCTATACCTTATTAGTTTTTGATATTTTTATAAAACTCCTTGCATATGTTTTTAACCCTTATTATTGATGATTATTCTTAGCTATATATTATTCCTTAATGTTATTGTATGACTAAATTTATAATATTAATTAATCCATAACCCTTTTAGATTACCTTATTCATTACATTTGAGATTTTGCTAGATTTAAATCTCTTAACTTTACTATTTTTAATATTACATATTTATCAACCCCTTATTAATTCTCTTAACAAGCTCCATACTCCTAACTTCTACTTTATAACTAAAATTAATTTTTATTTTTATTTTTTCTAATAACTTATAACTAATTTTAGAATATTAAATCTAATTGTTAAATATATATATTAAAAAAAAATTACTTGTTTGACTATTCTCCAACGCCTAGTTTTCAACCGCAAACTTTGGGCAACGATGCATCCTTTCTATTTATTCATGAGGATTGTATGATTTTTTCACCTTATCATGAGGATGAACCACATTGGTTGGTTCAAAACATTGACCCAATCCTAATGATGTGATTAATTCGAAAGACATTTATCTAGTATATGGATCACAAAAGTCTTAGATCTAATATAACAAGGGCTACATAGTAGCTAGTACCTCAGGTTTAGTTTAATGAAACAAAAAAAATAACAAAGACAAAGATTTCATCACAAAAATAAAACAACTAATAAAATATTATATTGTTAAATGCCAATTACCCAAAATTAAGAAATATAATTAATTAATATTGTTTATATTAAAATACATATAGATATCTTTATGTGTTTATGCTTTTTATTTTTATTAATATATATAATTGTCTATAATTAAATTTATTAAAATATGTTTTTGATATAATAATAAATCACCTTAAAAAATTATAATTCATGAAAATAGAAATAATAATAATAATAATAATAATAAATCAAAAAGTTAAATAAAAAGGAAAAAACTAAAAAAAATAGTAAGTAATAGAAATGGAAGTTACTAAACAACCCATAATAAGACCCCAACCAATCACCTTACAAATAAATAAATTTCAATAATAATAAAAAATAATAAAAATTTAATTCCTAACATTAAACTATGGACAAGTGCCATAATTTTTTGGTAAAAAACAAATTAATATAAAGTCAAAAGAAAAATTGAATGTGTTATACCATGCCTCACATAATAAATACAGTGATAGAATAATTTTGAAAAAAAAATATGTAATAAAATTTAATAGTTTATATGGTTGATAGTTGAAAGCTTTATGTTAAATTATATATATATATATATATATATATATATATATATATATATATATATATATATATATATATATATATATATAAAATTTATTAAAAAATAACAGAAAATATATAATGATATATAAAATAAGAAAGAAGAGGGTTTCGATCTGTGGAACCAGGTGGAGGCCACGAGGCCTGGACAACGACATGCCTGAGTACGGAAGACAGACGGTTGGCTGCAGTTTGGGAAGGGTCATCAGAGCAGGACCCAAGGAGGGCGCCAGCTGGGTCAGTACGAAGGTCAAGCCCCAGGCAGAATCCGGGGAACCATGTGTGGTGTAAAGGGGGAAAATGGGCACAGGAACGAGAGTAGTAAAACAGGGCTCAAGAAAACCTGCACCCAGCATACAGATCGCTATTGGAGGAAATAGTGAAAGGTTGCTCAGCAGAGGGATTTACAGCTAGCAGTTACCTAAGCATAGCCAACACTTACCAAGGAACAACCAGCAAGAGGATGGGCTACTCAAACGACACCGTTGATTTGGAACCTGAA
This sequence comes from Pinus tabuliformis, assembly GCA_031772625.1. Classification (NCBI taxonomy): domain Eukaryota; kingdom Viridiplantae; phylum Streptophyta; class Pinopsida; order Pinales; family Pinaceae; genus Pinus; species Pinus tabuliformis. The sequence continues at coordinate 312,847,137 of CM062815.1, read as the reverse complement.
CCTAGCGATATTTTGTCGCTCTGGGGCTTGGAAGTCACATATCTAAATATAGAATGATATGTCCATCCAATTGTAAGCCTAGGAAAAGAATCGCACGGCTCGGAGGAGGTTTGGAACCTGGATCATACCCCAGGGAAGCTAGATGGAAAAACAAGTCTACCCTTCCTAAGCAGCCACAAGGTTTTCCCTCTCATTCAAGAAGCACAGACCCATGACGATCAAGCAAGAACGATAACAAAATCCCTTTGGTAAGTCTATCAAAACCCCACCCTCTCAGTCCATTCTTCTCAGGAGGGTTAGAAGACATGGTAATTAGCTGTGGGCTAGGGATACCAGGAGAGAACAATGCTTAACCGAATTCGGGAACGACATTCCCACATGCGGTTAAAGCCCAAAACCCTCCCAGTTGTAGGAAGCTAAAGAAAAATTTTCGGAGTTTGGTATTAGGGTTTGTGGGGGCCCTGAGCCTAAAAATTGGACAGAGTGAAGGATCGACAGTGAAGCCAGGGTTAATGTCGGGGGAGGAGGTCGCCCCCAAGGGGGAAAAGGGAGACAGAGGTAACTTACAGGAAGAAGGAGGTGATGAGAACGGTCGAGTTCTCACCCAAGAGGAAAGAGTCACGAATGAGATCCACCAAGAAGCATCAGATGTGGAAACAGTCAGTCCGGAAAAGGAGGAAGTGCCACACCAGAGGCATAATGGGGAGAAGAGGAAAAAAACCTAAGTTCATTAAGAGAAAAGAAACGGTCTCAAATCTTATTTTGGGGGAAAATGTGTCAATAGACGAAGCCATGGATGTCGCGGATCTGACTCTGGTAGGAAGAGTAAGGGGGGAAATATTCAACAAAATTTATCCAAGAATGGGCTTCCCAGCAATGGAAGGAAGGGCCGAACTCAACTTACTAGGTATCGACACTTGCAAAGGCTAGTTCATGGTGAAATTTTCCAGCAAAGAAACTGCGAACTGGGTATTGGAAAGGAATTGGGCATTTGGTAGGACACCGATACTATTTAAAAGATGGAACCCCCTCTTCGATGCACAGAGGGAAAGAACTGATGAGCTACCTGTTTGGGTCTGATTACCAGGGCTACCACCCTTCCTCTTGGTCGAATCTGTCTTCCAGTCCATAGGGAACCATCTTAGGAAGTATATGGAGATGGATATGTCCTTCATCCAAAGCAGAGACATGGGAATGGCACGAATCTTGGTCAGCCTCACTCCCCGATCAGGACTCACTGAAGAAATACACCTGCAATATAAAGAATTTAAATATCTTCAACAACTTGATTATGAACACTTGCCATTATGATGCCACAGGTGTCACATATATGGACACTTGGCAAAAGAAGGTCTAATGGCCCACAGACGCAAAGGCAAGAAGAATAAGGCTGGGACTGGGGGATTAGCAGTGGAAACTCCCAAAAACAGGATAGAGGAGGGCAGCAAGGAGGCAGAGTTGATGGACATAGACATGGAGGGGACCCGGAAGCATCTAGAAGAAGGACCTGATCAGCAGTAGTAGGCTTCATAGATCCAGTAGCAGCCTTCCATCCAAATTGAAGGGTCGGTAATGATGCAGGACCTTCAAGCACAATTGGAAAGAAGCCAAGCAATCACAAAAGAGGGTATGTGTATTATTCCAAATCCATCCTCTTTTCCAGCAAACTTACTGAATGAAATTGAATCAAATCCTGGTCCCTCCAGGCTCCAGAACATGGAAACCCCTCTGCCTCATTCAGACCCCATGCAATTGGACAACATTATCACCTCCATCCCTGCCCTAGATCTGAATCGTGACTATGCCCCTTCCCCAGCCATGCCTCTGAGAGAGGATCCTACTCTAATCCATACAACCTCAGACCCTGTGAGAAAAAACCTCCCCCGCGGGGTTCATTGCAGTTAGTAGGAGGCTTAGACATGCAATCCTCCCAGCAAGAAGATAGGAAATCAAGAGGCCAGAAATCAAACTTATCTAAGGCAAAGAAAAGAGCCGAGATAGATATTACGGATGGAAAACATATGTCCATTTCTAGGGAGGTTAGAGCAGTAAACCCCCTCCCTGTGTTACCCAATGATCATTCTCTCCTGGAACTGTAGAGGGTTAGCCAACAACCCTAAAAAGCTGGCCCTAAAAGAAGTAATCAGGAATTACAACTCAGATACGCTTCTCCTTCAAGAAAATCTGGGAGCGGAAAAAGAGGTCACCAAAACTCTTTCAAAATTGCTGCCAGCTTGCTTCATCCTAGTTTTAGATGCAAAAGGGCACTCTGGCGGCCTAGCCCTGGCATACAAGCAAGAGAAGTTCAAAGGCCTTAACTCCTAGGGAATGGACCAGGTGATAGGGACTGAGGTGTACTCCCTAGAACTCTGTACCTCTCAGCATATAGTAAACATTTATGGACCCTGCCAAGGAAGAGCTCATTTTTGGAAGACCCTTCTCTCCAAATCTTCTATGAGCAGCCCTAATCTGATTATTGGGGGAGACCTAAATTTCTCTATAGGCTCTTCTGAAACTTGGGGTCCCATGGATAGACAAGATCAGCTATCAAATTTCTTCTCCAACCTTTTTAGAGACAATAAATTACTAGACATCAACTTGCTGAAGATCAGACTGACTTGGAGGAATAGAAGAATAGGGGAAGGACGTGTAGCAAAAAGGCTAGATTGATTCCTCCTCCGGGAGGAAACTACTACGGAAATTCCAGTTCTTCGCCCTTGGGTTGGGGAAGGTGGAATCTCGGATCACATGACTATCTTGCTTGAGCTATCTAAGCCCCTTATAAAACCAGCTACCCCCTTCAAATTCAACCCTACTTGGCTCCAAGAGGACTCCTTCAACTCCCTTTTCAAGTCCACATGGAGATTTGTGAGCTCCAGTGAATCAGACAACAAAGCTTTCCTCTTTATGGAAAATCTAAAACGCCTCTAAAAAGCCACAGTGAAATGGGCCAAGGAAAAGAAGGTGAAAGAAGATGAAGAACTCATACAAATTGAATAGAAGTTAAACTGGATGGAAAGCCCTGAAGCTGATGGCTATGAAACACAGGAGAAGAAGGAAATAATCATGCAATAGGAAGGCAAAAGGAACCAAATCCTGCTGGCAAGGGAAGAGAAATGGCGATTAAAAAGCAGGGCCATCTGGTTAAAGGTAGGTGATGAAAACTCTAAATTCTTCCATAATTATGCCAGAGGAAGGAAGAATATAAACACCATCTGGCATCTAAAAGATGAAGGAGGTGGGGAGGCCTGCTCCTTCTAGGAGCTCTCCCAGATGGGCATCAGACATTTTCAGAATCTATTCTCTAATCAAGGAGAAATTTCATTGGCAGAAGTGATCCAGACTGCCCAAACTTTCCCCCGATATGTGGAAGAGGAGGATGCGCAGGAACTGATGGGGGAAGTCACAAGGGGGGAGGTGGAAGGAATTGTAAAAGAAATGCCTAAAGACAAGAGTCTTGGTCCAGATGGGTGGATAGTGGAACTGTTCCAGCATTTCTTCGAACAGATAGGGCAAGATCTAACCAAGGTGGTCGAAGAATCTAGAAGGAAAGGAGAAATCTACCCTCCCTTCAACATGACCTTCATAGCCCTCATCCCTAAAAAAGAAGAACCCTCCTCCTTTGAGGACTTCAGACCAATCTCCCTCTGTAATTGTATCTACAAAATAATAGCAAAGGTGATAGCCCTCAAGGTTAAACCTATTCTTTCTAGGCACATGTCAAGGGAACAGTTCAGCTTTTTGAATGGAAGACAGATCCATGAAGCAATTGGAGTAGCCCAGGAAACCATCCACAACATTACCCAGAAAAAAATCAAAGGAGCAGTAGTGAAAATAGATTTGTCAAAAGCCTTTGACAGGGTAAGCTGGATGTACATTCGGATGCTTCTCACGCATCTGGGATTCCACATAGACTTCATAAACTGGGTAATGGGATGCTTAACCAGTGTAAGCTTTTCTATTCTCATAAATGGAGCAGCCACCAATTTCTTCCATAGTCAAAAAGGTCTTCGTCAGGGATGTCCCCTCTTGCCCCTCCTCTTCCTACTGGCAGCGGAAGGACTTAGCCAACTGATCAGTGATAGTCATAGGGAAGGCAATATCCAAGGGCTAGAGGTGGCAGCCAATCTGAAAATAACCCACCTCCTATTCGTGGATGACATCCTGCTTTTCACCACAGGAAGAAGAGTTGAAATACTGAAACTTAAAAGGATCCTAAAGCTATTTTTAAAAGCCACATGCCTTCAAATAAACAATGCAAAATCCCATATTCTATTTGAAGGATTCAGTAGAAGCTAAGTGACCCAAATCAAAGAGGACTTGCCTTTCAAGTATGGAAAGCTCCAAGATAGCTTCAAATGCCTCGGATTCTTCTTAAAACATTAATCGTACAGGAAGCAGTACTGGCATTGGTTAATAGCAAAAATTGAATCAAGAGTCCCACTAGAGCTTCAAATGGCTATCTAGGGTTGGCAGATTGACTTTGATCAAATCAGTCCTCTTGGCTATCCCGGTATACCGGGATGCACTAACCTAGGTTCCGAAAGGGATACTGGAAAATATCAAAAGAGTCTGCAGTAAATTGTTATGGGCAGGATCAAAGGAGGGCTCATTGCTCCCATGGGTGGCCTGGGAAAAAGTGGCAAGGCCAAAAGAATGGGGAGGATGGGGCATCAAGGATTTACTAGACTTTGGAGCAGCACTTGCAGCAAAATTAGGATGGAGGCTTATCAAATCGGACAACCTCTGGACTATAGTGGTAAAAAGGAAATATATTGACCCCATGCCACTAGAGGACTGGATCAGAAGCTCATCCAAAAAGAAAGGAAGTATATCAGTGGTGTGGAAAGCAACCTTGGAAGGTTTTAAGATCATAGAACAAGGCCTCTCATGGCAGGTAGGAAATGGAGAACATGTCCGCATAGGGAAGGACCCCTAGGTAGGATGCAATGAAGATTTCAAATTATCTCAGGAACTCACATCACACCTCAACTCCAGAGGCATAAATAACCTCAGCCAGATAGAAAATCAGGGTCATTCCTCCATTTGGGGTCAAGCATGGCTCACTGGAGTGGATCTAAATCTTACCCCACAATGGATGAGAGAATGGAATACCTTCACCTCGGAGCTGTCTCAATCCAATGTCAGGCTAAGGGACAGACCAGATCAATTAGTCTGGGCTCATGCTGAATCAGGAAGATACTCCCCAAAGCAAGGATACAAATACATAATGACCAAGAAAGGCTGGGGGATTCAAGAATGGTGGGTAGCTTCAATCTGGAAATTGCAATGCTTGGAAGAAGCCCAAGTGCTCTTCTAGTGTATTCTAAAAGCAAAGGTTCCAACATGGGACATCCTTCAGAAAAGATTCAAATCAGGACCAGGAATATGTACCCTGTGCAAACAAGCCTCTGAAACAATCTCGCACCTCTTTATGGAATGCTCCTTCTTCAAAGCTGTTTGGCAATCGGTAAGGGACATGATACAAAAAAGGACTGAATGGACTGAGCAGTCAATGACATCAACCTAGAAGTCATGGTGGACCCACCATCTTGAAGGGAACATGAGGAATCTACCCCTAATCATCTCCTAGGGAGTATGGATCGCAAGGAACAGATGTATCTTTCAAAATATTCCTCCATCAGTGGACCGCACAACCATTGGAAGTGCATCCATATTCACAAGCATCCCTGAACCTACCCATGAAGAACACTCCAGACCAATCATACAGGAAACCATCAGGGATGCGATTCCATGGGCATACTTCGACGGGGCATCTAGCCAGGAAAACAAATGTGGAGCAGGATTGATCATACATCTAAGCCCCCATAGAAGCCTTTCAGCCTCTGTAGGCATAGGGAGTGGAACCAACAACTTTGCCGAGCTGACAACCTTAAAATTTCTCCTATGTTGGCTCATTCATTTGGGTATTGTCATGATTTAGATCTTCGGGGACTCTGTAAACATTGTCAAATGGTTCAATGAAATCAACAAATGTCAGAACTACTTGTTATCATCTCTTCTAGAGGAAACCATGAGCTTAAAATCGCATTTTAATCATATCTCACCATGTCATATATACAAGGAACACAATGATGTTGCAGACAAGCTTTCTAAAGAGGGTCTACAACAAAATCTGGGCAGTTGATGAATAGAGCACAAAGAGATGGATGAGATCTGTGTGTCGGATCGTCCACCATATGCGCAGGACCCATCACTCTGAAATCTCAGCCAGAATTGGCATCTATCTGTTTTCTTTTGCGGTGTTATTTTGTTATACTATTCAGACATTTCTTCAGACATGCACAAATACTTTTAAAAAATAAAAAATAAAAAAACTACAAAATACAATGCTGCCCCATCCTGTTTGGGTTGTTTTCCCTTTTGAGGAGACCCAGGATTGGAGCAGCCTCAACAAAAAAACAAAAAATCTGGAAACAGTGGGTTCATAATTTGTTTTTGATGTCCACGCAGCACCTGAACTGACTTCAGCTGGGGCTTCTCCACTTACAGGAGACCTTGAACCAAACCTGGTCAGTGAACTGCAATCGAAACTTCGAGAGGCAGCAGAGGGAATCCCTCACGCAAATCTCAGCCACTCTATGAGTAAAATCATACAGTCACTTGAATGCTTACAACATATACAATGTAACTTTTTATCATGCAATGAAAAGTTCGATTTTTTTCTCGGAAAAAAAAAAAAAAAAAAAAGAAAGAAACAAAAATCACTTTTAGACAGGAATTTGTTTTTTTGACCGGTATTATTTATGGTTAAACAAATATTTTAGAATTTCTACTCAATTTTATTTATTAAATTTAAATAAAATATTAAATTTATTATATATTTAAAAAAAAATCATAATTAATTAGATAAAAAATTCTACAGGTTGAAATTGGTTTGAAGTTTGCATGTTTTTAAATTCAATTTATTACTTTATTTATTTCGCAGAATAACGATATTATTTTCCTTAAGAAATTTTTTGCCAATGTGTTTTGAACCAACAAATGTGGTTCATCATTAGGATGAAGAGGCAAACCTTTGCAAAGGCTTAAATAGAGAGCAATGTAAACACATAATTTGAAGTAACGGTTTGAACAATAATATTTAAATTATAATATTAATTTATTAATATATTAAAAATAAATATTATTAGGTAACCACTATATTAAACCACTGGTTTTGAAAAATAATATTTAAATAATTATATTAGTTTATTAATTTATTAAAAATATTAATAGGTAATGGCTATAATAAACAATTAGTGTTTGAAAAATGATCTTTAAATAATAATATTAGTTTATTAATGTATTGGAAAATATTGATAAGTAACAACTATATTAAATGGCTAGTTTTTGAAAAAAAATATTTAAATTAATTAAAAAAAATCAAAGTCGAACTCTAAATAATAAGAGAAGTAAAAAATTATAAAAGAGAATCAAGACCCTAAATATAAACATTTCTAAATATATATATATATATATATATATATATATATATATATATATATATATTCAAAAAAAAAGAAATCAATAAATAAAACAGGGTCAACAATATAATATGGGGCTGAGGTTTATTAAACAAATATTTTTATTTTATTTTATTTATTTTTCATTAATTATTTCTAATTTGGTTTATTTTATTTCTATTCATTATTTTATTTATTAAATCCTCTTGTTGTAATTAGGGTCTTGACTCTTTTTTATAATTGTTTACTTCCCTCGTTATTTAGAGTTTGACTTTGATTTTTTAAAAATTAATTTAAATATTATTTTTCAAAAACTAGGTGTTTAATATAACAATTACTTATTAATATTTATTTTTAATAGATTAATAAACTAATATCATAATTTAAATTTATTTTTTATAGTGGGTGTGGATACCTACCTCTTTTTCGATGTCAAAGAAAGTCTCGTCAGCAAGCGGGAGAGGAAAGAAGTCTCGTCGGTAGGCAGGAGTGGTTGTCTTCCTCGCTCTTTGGATGGTGGCGAGTGGTTGCTTTGGAAGCCAAGTCTCGTCGGCAAGCGGGAGAGGCTGCCTTCCTTGCTCTCTGGGTGGCGGCGAGTGGTTGGTTTGGAAGCTAGTCTGTGCAATCTCTAAGTTATGGTCTGTGAGCCTATGCAAGGGTGGGTGAATCAGTCATGCGATCCAGGGGAAGGCTAAATGATCCGGGAGTTCGAGGGAATAGATAAAAACAAATCCAATTAGCACTTGAAGCTTTTCTCCATGCTCAACATACCAAACCTCGATGAAAATTGTCACACTCCAATAAGTACAAAATAGTTCAACACCAAAACAACGTGACCTATCCTAGCATTTTAATAAATCAATTTAAATATTATTTTCAAAAACTAGCCATTTAATATCCCATTACTTATTAATATTTTTTAATAAACTAATATCAATATTTAAATATTATTTTTCAAAAACTAGTAGTTTAATATAGTCATGGCTTATTAATATTTTTAATAAATTAATAAACTAATATAATTATTTAAATATTATTTTTCAAAAACTAGCAGTTTTTCCGCATGGGGTAGCTCAAGTGGCAATGGCCGTGGAAATGAAGTCTCACCGAACCGGAGATCTTGGGTTCGATTCTTGTGCTACCCTCCCTGGAAATGGGGTGAATAACGGACATGTAAAAACTCGAAAATGAGAAGGTCCCACCTAAGCTTACAAAAAAAAACTAGCAGTTTAATATAGTGGTTACTTAATAATATTTGTTTTTAATAGATTACTAAATTAATATCATAATTTAAATATTATTCTTCAAATGTAGCCTGCAATTATGTTTCTACATTTTTCTCTATTTAAGCTTTTGTCATGGTTTGCCTCTTCATCTAGTCTTCATGATGAGCCACACTTGTTGGTTCCAAAAATTTCTCTTATGTAATTTTTACCAAAAAACTTTGCTTAATTCATTATGAATTACAGAAACTTATTATTTTCCTTTTAAATTTTATTAAATTGCTAAAATATGTATTACATCTTTATAATAACTAAATATAAATTTTAAAAAATTATTATAATTATTATATTTTAATCAAATATATTATATATCATATTACTCAATAATTCAAAGTAAAATTCATAAAATTTATTACTAAATACAAAATACAAATTTAAATGTTATATATAATTTAAATAAATAAATATTCAGTAAACATTTATACATACAAATCATAGATAAATACTTGTCTTGATAACATAATTTTAAAAATAAAAATATATTTATTTACCATATTTTATTATCATAAATTTATGAAATACAATAAACACAACTTGAATATGTTGTAAGTTATATGTTTAGGAAATTAACTATATTAAAAATAAATAATAACTTAATTTTTTTAATTTATAATTTTTTTTATAAATAATTTTTGGGTAATAATATATGTTTATTTATAATTCAAACAATTCTAAATTTAAACTAAACACATAATAATATAAAATATAAAATATATATACTTATATAAATTTTAATAATCAAATCATTAAGTTTTATAAATAAATTTCATAATTGTGGTCATGATTTGTGGTCCTTGCATGGCTTCAGCGATGAACTTCGAGATTATTTACATTTTATAGCGAGAAGAAATAAATATTTGTACCATTAAATAACTTGTGCAAGCAATCCATTAAGGAAAAGTGGACAAACAAACCCACCACTAGCCAGCACTTCCTAGATTCTTCTAGTATTGTAAATTTAGTGGTGTTTAATTTGTTTGTGAGAAACCTCACTTAAACGTAATTGTTGATTTTATTTTTCCTTATTCAATTAAACTCTCTAAGATTGAGGAGTCTAATTTATATTTATAATCCCATGGATCGCACCACTTTGTATGTTTTAAGAGTACTTTGTATGTTTTAAGAGTGCTCGAGGGGAGGTGTTTATTATAAGTTTAAGGGGTGCAATGCTTTTCACAATTAGTATTGTTATGCAAAGCATATAAAAATCAGTCAGTTTCACAATTAGTATTGTTATGTAAAGATATAAAAATTAGTTAGTTTAGGTAGAGAAAAAAATTAAGTGAGTTTGATTGTGGGAAAATTTCACAGTTAAGCGTGCTTGAGCGAGAGGTAATCTGGGATGGGTGACCTCTCGGGAAGTCCTGGTTACCCGGTGCAAGCCCTGGAAGTGATAATTGATGCTATGTGATTCATTTCACTAGTTTCAATCCCACTTCTTCACCCCTGTGAGCATCACCCGATGCAATGAGTGCTAAGTGAACTATTCAAAAATCATGAGAAATTAGTCAGCTACAACTACCTCTCATAGAAATGGTCATAGATGAATGAATTACTTAACGCAGTTGAATCCCAAAATGATATCTAATATAATGCACTATGAAAACCCCTACACTTAAATTGTAATATATTGGAATGGTAAAATAAACATGATAAGAAAAAAAATTTGTTTCAAAGTAGAATATATTATTTATTTTTTTATACTAAGTGTTAAGAGTTTTGGTTAGTGTGGTAAAGTAGAATATATTAATTATTTTTTTAAACTAAGAGTTAAGAGTTATTTGGTATAGTATGATCTGGATTATCCACAGTGTTATATCCATCATGTCAACGTTTCGAACCCAAAAGGGGGTCCATCATCAAGACCAAAAATGGTAGATTATGAATGATTGTTCTTTGAGAGAAGAATCCTCCGACCAGCGTAAATATAAACCTAATTAATCCTAAATAGTGCACTGTTTCAGAAATTGCAGGTCGGCAGTTCTTCTTTCAATTTTTATCCTTGAGATTTCGAGAAGACAAATCTCATTCCATGTATCCCCTCCGTACAGGGAAGTAATGTTAGACTTTAAGCTTTTGTGGTTGTTTTTTGGTGTAGTATGATCCAGATTATACACAGTGTTATACTCATCATGTCAGCGTTTCGAACCCCAAAGGGGGTCCATCATCAGGACCAAAAATGGTAGATTATGAATGATTGTTCTTTGAGAGAAGAATCCACCGACCAGCATATATGTAAACCTAATTAATCCTAAATAATGCATTGTTTCAGAAATTGCAGGTCGACAGTTCTTCTTTCAATTTTTATCCTTGAGATTTCGAGAAGACAGATCTCATTCCATGTATCCCCTCTATACAGGGAAGTAATGTTAGACTTTAAGCTTTTGTGGTTGTTTTTTGGTGTAATATGATTTGGATTATCCACAGTATTATATTCATCATGTCGACGTTTCAAACCCCAAAGGGGGACCATCATCAGGACCAAAAAATGGTAGACTATTAATGGTTGTTCTTTGAGAGAAGAATCCTTTCACCAATGTATGTATAAACCTAGTTAATCCTAAGAGTTATGGTTAGTGTGGTAATGAGTTTATAATAGTTCACAAAAAGTTTAAGTAGTTTATTTATTTTCTAGTAGTTTTTGCTATTATAATATCACAACATAATAACATAGAGATATCTATAAATTTATATGTTTTAATTAAATTTAATTGTCAAACCCATATTTCTAATATAATTAGTAGTTACAATAGAGTATGGTACAACCTTAATGTTAACATTTTTATTGTTTTGTATTCACTAATTGTGGTAGCACATTTAAAAGTGAATAAAAAACAAACTATTTTATAAAATATCTATATGGAAAAAAGGAGACCTTAGATTAGTATTTGATGACAATTTGACATCATAAATGTAATGTACTCAAACCCCTATCTAGTCTTACTAAGGAACAAGGATACTTTTATTTCTTTAGTTTCCCTCAAGCTTAACTCTTTCAACCTTTGGCATCCCCTTCTTTGTGAAGTAGTCCTTCGTGAGACCCATCATACCAAGTTTTACTCTTTCTTCGATGCCTCACTAAACTAGTTTAAATTCCCTTACCTTGGTTCAAAACATGCATAGTCATGAACTACATTCATTAAATCCATGGTACATTTAAAAACATATCAATATTTAGACTTGTTGACTTCTTTTGGATAACACATTAATCACTTTTAAAACGACTCATCTAGCCCTTTCAAAACATTTCATTTTCCCCCTCCTAAAGATGTGTCCAATTCCCAAGCAAATGCCATTGTACGTTTTCTAAAGATATTCTTCCTTTAGAATTATCTTAGTAATAGAAATCCATTTGGATCTTTTAGAAGATGGTTGTTGGCTAGTTTCGAAAGATCCACCCAACAAATCACTAGGCCTCTCTAAAGAACATATTTTGAAATTGTCAATGAGCTATCAACCCTTTTCGAAGTAGAGGCTTTTGAAGCTCTTCCATGAACTATCAAGCCTCTCTGAAAGAATCTCTCTTGAAATTCCCAAATGAACTAATGGGCATATTTGAAAGATGTACCTTACATCTTTTAAAATTATCCAATGAATTATTGGGCTACTTTAAAAGAAATATTTTAAAACTCATTGACAAACTATTAGGCCTCTTTAAAATATTAACCTTGCATATTTTAAAACTCCTTAAAGAACTATTAAGCCCCTTTGAAAGATTGACTTCACATCTTTCAAAAATCCCTGATGCATTGTTAAGATTCTTTGAAAGAACAATTTAATATCTTGTGTCCCCAATGAAATATTGGGCCAATTTGAAACAACAACTTCACATATTTGGAGATGCCCAAATAAAAGATCATGTTGTATTGAAAGACGTCATCCCATTTTGACATGATAAGGTAAAGGTCATTAAACTTATTCAATGGTTTAACTACTTCATATTTCAATAAAAAGGATAATTCATCCCATTTAAATAAGAACTTTAAATCAAACAAGGGCCAAATGGCCTTTTTAGAGGGATCCCTTTAAGGTAAATATAATAAAGGTTAGAACAATCATCATTGAAAGTTAACATTTTGAACATAAACAAAAGGAACCCTCCTTAACTAAAATAATACTTTACATTCAATATAACCAACTAGCCTCTTTGTAGTTAATACTTTAAATACACGAAAGGTCTTAGAATCAATGCTACCCTATAGTCTAAATGCCATGATAAATAAATAATTTGAATTAAATTTGGCCCACACATTCTAGCTTCAAATGATTCACATAATGCCAAATGGGAATAACATAAATTTGAATATAAATGCACTAAGTTGGTTCAAATTATAGAGGCATTCTTCCTATAAATTCAACCTTAATGCATACATAAAACTCAAATTCAAAAGGCAATTCAAGCCAACTAAACACTAAGGCATTTAGAATAGTTAGGTGACAATGTGCCCAGTTAAGGCACTCCTTATGTGAAGGTTGTCATTTCATAACCATGTGGGTAATGGTTGGTGTGGCCTAGTATGGGTGTGATCCCTAGATGATTTTGATGTCTTAGATCTTGTTGGTTAATAGTTTCTCATCCAAAGGCTATTCTTACAAATCACATACATACTAGCAAAAAAACATATTGAATGTAATGAAATATCATTCACTATATATGTATTACCATCATAATATCATTTATATAGTACATTCAAGAATTTATTCCAATGCTCATAGATACATAATTCACACATTTTAAATGCACATTTCCACCTTCATCATATTCACGAATCACAACATTTACTCATAGCACCTTTGTACAATGTTGGATAACAACTCGTACTAAATTCCATATTTATCTATCTCTTCATTTGTATCTACCTTAACCAGCTAAAGAAATGACTCAAGTCTCTCTCTCTCTCTCTCTCTCTCTCTCTCTCTCTCACACACACACACACACACACTCTCTCTCTCTCTCTCTCTCTCTCTCTCTCTCTCTCTCTCTCTCTCTCACACACACACACACACACACACACACACACACTTTCCTCTTTAGTCAGAAACAACTCAAGGAAATTACCTCCTTTATCTACTCAATAATCGCTTATGAGTACTCAAAAGGCCTCTCCTTTCACTACTTAACAATCCCTCACGAGACCCTTCCATCTCTGAAGCAACTCAACTATGATATGAATGCATTAAAATTTTTTTTTAATATTTTCATTTATTTTGAACCAAACACCTTGAAAATAATAAAAAATCAATGAATAAAAATCCACTTCCAGGAGGGACCTCATCTTAAAATGAATCCAATGCACAAGAAAATATGATATGCATATACAAATGGATCGTATTTATTATAAATAGGCGATAAAGTGTCATGATGTAACCTACCACTAGGTCGACCTAACCATAAATAATAAACTAATAATGAATTATTTCTAGGGCCTCAAAATAGGGTCCCTAGTGGCCTTAACATAGCCTTGCCCTTTAAAACAAATCCTTCAAAGCTTGTAATTGAGGGCATTTCTTCATGAATTACTCATTTTCCCATGTGTAGCTTCTTCTAGAGGTTTATTCTTCTAGTTTATTAGGTACTTCATAATAGTTATATTTCTATATATCAAAGAGATAGAGAACATCAATATATGACCTTTTCTAGTCCAAGATCAAATTTTGTTCTTCATCTAATTCTTAGATTTTTTTAATGCATAGTTTGTCTGAAAACCTTCATTAGAAAAGATAGATGAAAAACCTTATGGATGCAGGAAGAAGGAAAATATAACTCATACTCCACTTGTCCAATTTTGTCAATATACTTCTAAGGTCCATAACATTTTAGAGCTAATATATGATTCTTATTTTGTCTAAGTGTAGACAGCTCACTACTATGTATGGTTTATAAACTCAATGGGTAGTTTCAAAAACATGGATAAAACTGACCATAACATTAGAATTTACTAAATAATTATCAATTTTTTTGGTGCCCTAACATTCATTATGTTTTTATGATGTTTAATCATCGTCAATATCCAAATCCAATTTGACAAAATGTTGGGGACATGTGGTTCCCTATCATGACCACTAACACCTCATGACCAACCATTATGATCTAACACATAGCACCCACATGGAATTTCCACATCAATATGTATTCATCTCATGAGTGGGTTTTTTGCCTTTCGTATTAATTATGCCCGCCAAGGTGTAAGAGGTTGCAAGAAATAAGCCAATGATTGATTTACTTCCTTTTAATCTTGTCCATTGAATATCGCAGTAAAATC
This sequence comes from Pinus tabuliformis, assembly GCA_031772625.1. Taxonomy (NCBI): domain Eukaryota; kingdom Viridiplantae; phylum Streptophyta; class Pinopsida; order Pinales; family Pinaceae; genus Pinus; species Pinus tabuliformis. The sequence continues at coordinate 312,832,125 of CM062815.1, read as the reverse complement.
ATCCAATGGAAAAGGTATTGATTGGTAGTTATGAAAAGACAGGTAGAATTGATGGTACCATTAGAAATTACTAGATAATTATCAAAAAATCAATTTTTTTAATCCTTGGCGTTATGTTGTACATTATATTTCTAGCTACATTTCATCATTGTTGGAATTTCAATTCATATTTGATGAACTATTAGGAACACATGGCATTAATAGAAGATCAATATTGTTTTAACTCTTAATGCCTTACATATGATGGCTGTTGTGATTTTTAGTGTTTAATATATGCAATATTTAAGAGACATTTAGTGCATGTTTATAATAATATTTGAATTATGAATACTTTATTTCTAAGACATCCCTCTAGCTTTGTCGCATGAGTTCAAACCTAAGGGTTTTGCAATTCCTATCAACTTTAATTCTCCACAAACAACTATCATTTATGAATCAATTCAATCCCTTTTTACTTTCTTCTTAAGAAAAATAGAGCAATAGTAATTATGCATGTTTCAAGTTCATAAATAACATCACATAAGATTATTGTCCAATAATATCTGTTCCATTCACAAAATATCATAGCATAACTTAGGATAAAAAAAACTTAAAAATATTTTGATATGAAAAAATACATCATAGTCATAAAAGACTATGTAGTCATAAAAAGACATTGTTATGCAAAAATAGACAAGATATGCCTAGTAAAACCCTACAAATGGACAACATGTTTGTAAAAAGTAAGCCAAGGTTGCATTATACTTTAGATTTGAGTTATGCAAGTTGTTATTGGTGTGGTTTATCATATTATAATTTCTTATGTTGTTATTTTCTCAATTTCTAGTTTAAAAAGGGTTGGTGCATAATAGACAATGTTTTCCTTGTCATTTGGAAGATCAAAACTATATTAAGTGACCAAATTAAAATACATGACCAAGCTTCCTTTCAACTTCAAAAAATGTTTTGTAAGTTGTAATATGGAGGGGTGTGTATGCTTAGGGCGTGGTGGGGAGAGGGCGGGGGGTGGGGGTAAATTTATCTACATGATTTAAAATAAAATACAAAATTAGAATAGGTTACTTTCATGCACCAAGATTTACAATTTCATGTAAATTTGATGCTTAATTTATCTTAGAGGAAAATGCAGGGCCTAGTCTCAATTTTGATCCAAATCAAGTGGTTGAAATTTTAGAAGGTGTAATTTGTAATTTTACACTTGTATATAAACTTAGGTTGGCATTCTCAAACAAAAGGCTAACTTTTGTGCATAAGGGCTAAAAAGTCCTTGTAAAACCAAAGGGCACACTAGGCTACACTGAAATGCACGTGAAGGTCTCAATACTCATTCTATTACAGTGTTTCCATTGAAAATTATTTGTTAAGTCATTTTATATAATCCTATATACTTGTTTTTTCATTTTCAATTATAAAAGATTATGTTGTGCAAAAATAAGGCAAGAGATGCCTATCAAAAGCCTATAAATGCACTACATATTTGTAAAAGGTAAGCCAAGGTTGTATTATAACTTAGATTTAAGTTGTGAAAGTTGGCGGAGGGTGTGGTTTATCATATTTTACCCATTTACATTGTTAATTTTTCAATTACAATTTTAAAAAAGGATTGTTGTGTAAAAGAGGCAATTTTTGCTTTGTAATTTGAAAGGTCAAACTATACAAAGTGAAGAAATTGAAATTGGCATCCCAACTTCCTTGTATCTCAAAAAAAAATATTTATAACTTGTAATATCAACTTAGATATACAATAAATTTCCATACCTCATTTAAAGTGAAATTGAAGAACAAAAGAGGTTTTTTTCATGAATCTAGGATTGGTATTCATGTAAATTTGAAGGAAAAACTTCCTTAGAGTGAAATGCATACCCTGGTCTCAATTTTGACCCAAATTGAGTGGTTCAGCTTTTAGATGGTGTAATTTGTGATTTTACACTGTATATAACCTTATATTGGAAGTTTTAGACAAATATATTCATATTGTGCACAAAGGATTATATCAAGGGTTATAATTTGAATTTGAAAACTAGTGTCAATAACAATTATGTACATGTGCCAATTAGTTGTAGCTCGAGTGGTTGGAGGGAATGTCATTATCCTCCCTACCCAAATTCAATTCTCTCAAGTGACATGTTTGAGCCCATAAGGAGTATATTATTGCAATGGCTTCAAGCCTTATTATTGTTTGGCCTCATGTCCTCAAGGTAATTTTGAAAGAAGAATAGCAAATAGTGTTCAGTTGTAATGGAGTAATATGTTTATGTATTTGAGTAGAGAATGTGTTTCTCCCATTAATGTGTCTTTTATCTAGTCAAACACATAGTAGAATTGTTAGTGAAATCATTTATTCTTTATGTATTTAGATATTTCAATATTGGACTACCTCCCAGCACATAGTCGCATGTATATTTATTTCTTTGTAAGATCAACTTTTGTGTATTTACGTAATAATAGTGTAATTTCAAGGCTAGGCTAATCAGTTCAAAAGAAGGCAAGTGGTCATCTATGACTAATTACGAAGGTATGTGTTTTTAGTAGTACTTTGAGATTCTAGAATGAAGTTCCCAATATCAGGTTGGGCCTCACCTTAAGTTTGTTTAAATTATAACTCTTCAAACCCTGACACCTAATATCATATATGAATACTAATAGGAAGGGGGTTTTTTATATAACATTTATGTGGGTATCGAGATAGAAGCATATCAACAATTTTAGTTAATAAGTGTTTTGTAGATCCGTCTATACCTGATATCCTTGATACCCAATAGATCCAATACTCGATATCCTTGATACTCAATATTCCCAATACCCATTATCCTCAATCCTTGATATCCCTAATTTTGAGAAATATATAGGGCAATAATGATTTATCTTTTCTTGATAGCTTCTTGTGATGTTGTTTTACCTTTTCTTACTTATTAGCTTCTTATTTTATTATTATGATTGTATATCCCAATAGATAACAAAACAAGAAGAACAATAGTACACAAGAACACATAATGTATGCTGCAAGCCAGAGCCAAAATCTTACCACTTGAGAGGAAAACCCGCAAATCTCTTCTCTTCATATAGATTCTTCAATTAATGAATTCCAAGACCTCTAGACCAAGAACAATACCCTCCAAGACCAAGTCCAACTTTTATGGATGATGTGCTTCCTTTGTCCAAGTCAAACCCAATCAAATCTCTTACAACAACACAACTTTGACCCTTAGCTTCAGAATTTCAGCCTCTGCTACAGGCCTGAAATTTTTGGCCCTCCCAGCAACAGTTATTGCCACATGTGTGAGCTTATTCTGGCACCCCTAGGCTTCTTCAGACCTTCGCTTGGCTTTCTCCTTCTTCTAGTGCTCAAGGATGACCTAATGTGACCTTCATTGACCTTCTTTCTCTTCTTTCTTCAAGTTCGATCTTGCGGCAAAAAAACCCTAGCCTAGCAGCAAAAATCCTATCCTTCCTTTGCACATGTAAGAGATAATTAGCCCAAAAACACTTCTTTGTCCTTCTCCTTCTTTGTTAACTTCTTTTTCTTCCTTATTCACTTGAATTAGTAAGTGATGAATGTGTTCCGAGGTTGAGTTCCCTCCTTTATATAGCCTTCTAAAGGTGGACGTGGCTCCTCAAAATAGGTCTACTTCCTAGCTGCCAAGCTAACTTGGTCTTGAAGCATATTTTGAAACTTCTAATGAAAAAAATAATTTCCTTTACAAGTTACAATGTGCCTGATGGGGTCATCAACATATGACAATTACTCTTTTGACTTATTGACCTAGGAAAAATCGTAGAAGCATTCAATGGGTACTTTGGCCTCTAAAATAAAAGACTTTAAACATGAAACCCATGCTTCAAAAAATAATAACAATAATTTTCTTTCATTTTACAAGAATAAAAAAAGTACATTTCATATATATGAAGACTGAACCTAGTTACACATTTTTCAACACTCCCTCTTGACTAGGGAGGTATTCATAAATGGTACATGGATATTCTCAATATAAAGAGATCTCATAAGAAGAGCCAGATTGGCAACCCATTTGTTTAGCATCATAACAACCATCATTGTCTTATAGCAAGGCCTTGACTAATAGCTATATCGCTCCACAAGATAAAAACACAATGTTGGTGAGACTAATGATTTATAAACACCATCATCATTGTCTCTCAAGGTACATATCCCACCTGAGTGTTCACAGAGTATGTCCTTCCTTGGACTATTATTATCTTGGATAGCTAGTCCTCAAAGAATATCGGTCCCTGACTACTCTTATATTGGATGCCCTACCTCATCCTCTAAGAGTATTGGATGCCATATGCTTACCCAATCCTCCATTATTTCTTCCCAAGTGAAGACAAGAATGATGTGCCTATCTCTCCCTCTCAACCAGGGAGGATATATCAACCAAACCAAGCTTGTCTCTCAAATACATAAGCTTCTTATTAGGAAGAGATTTTTTCAATATGTCAGCGACTTTCTCATCAATGGATATATATTGTAGCTTCTAAATTTAGTGATACTTGTTGATATGCTTTGTCTTTCCATGAAACATTGGGTCTTCATATACAATCTTATACAACTCATGTTATCACAATGTATCAATGTAGGGTCCATTGGTCCTTTAAATAAGTCGAACACCAACTTCCTCAACGAGATGGCTTCTCTGCTTATTGCACAAGCTGCAATATATTTAGCCTTAACACTACTTAAAGAAATCACATCTTTATGTCTTCTCATCGATGAGATCATGGAGGATCCCAAACTAAAACATCCTCCTCTAGTGCTCCTTCCATCCTTCTCACTACGTCCCTAGTCATATTGGAATATCTAATCAAGTGGACATCATTCCTCCTATCATATTTCAAGCAGTAGTGGAATGTTCATTGTAGATACCTTAGTTTGTGCTTGGCTATTATCCAATGATCATGCTTCGGCTCCACTAGGAACTGGTTGAGAACATTTACTGCAAAACATATGTTTGGTTGGGTATTCACCAAGTACATTAGTGAGCCAATCAATTTTCTATAACTGGTGGGATCCACTAGTTTAGATTTGGAACTCCTTAGTCTTATCAAGTTTGTGATCGTTGGGGTTTTCATTGGTTTGCAATCCATCATGTCAAACCTCTTCAACATCTTGATCACATACTTTTCTTGACCTAAATAGATCTCTTCAGGTCCCTACCATACTTCGAGTCCCAAATAATAGTGCATCAAACCAAGATCCTTCATATAGAATTTTGTTGCTAGCTACTTCTTTCATTCTTCAATTAAACCTTCCACACCTATCAAGAGAATATCATCCACATACAGAAGAATTATTATAGGCTCATCCTTTACAACCTTGAAATAAATGTTCAGATCAACATAACTTTTTCTGAAACCCAATATTTGAAGGTATGCATCCATCCTTGCATACCATGCCCTTGGTGCCTACTTAAGGCCATATAATTCTTTCTTCAACTTGCAAACATATGCTTCTTTATCTTTCATTTCAAATCCCAAAGGTTTCTCTATATAGAATTCCTCATCAATTGTGCCATTCAGGAATGCAATTTTAACATCCATTTGATGTATATTCTAGCTCATTGATGTTGCCAAAGAGACCAATGATCAAATAGTTGTATACCTTGTTTTTGGAGCAAAATTCTCTTCATAATCGATGCCTTCTTGTTTAGAGACGCTCGTAGACACAAATATTGCCTTATACTTGTCAATACTTCCATATGCTGCATGTTTGATTTTATAAAGCTATGTGGAAGTCGCCACAAACTTGTCTTTGGGCCTAGATATGATCTCCCATACCCCATTCTTCATTATTGATTGATACTTTTCATTCATGGCATATTTCCATTCTTGATGATTGACAACTTCTTTAAAAGTGGATGGATCTACTTCTATTAACTTTGTCATATATGCTACATACGCTGAATACCGTTTTGGTTTCTTGTTTTCCTTGAACGTGCCCTTAGCAGCTCCATGTCCCTCTGCATCTAATAGAGTATATTTTAACCAGTTAAGTCTCTTTCTAGTCTCATGGATTACCATAGGTTGTATGGGTTCATTGGGACCTTCATCTTCATGGTTTGATTCTTCTTCCTCCCTAGTGACTTCTTCTTCAAATATCGGAATTTCTTCATCATGAGAGTCCATAGGGAGATCCTTTGATTTATTGAATGTAATACTTTCATCAAATATTACATCTTGATTGAATTCTATCTTGTGTCCTTATTTTCTGTAGATCCTATAAGCCTTAGAAGAATTACTCTAGCCAATGAAGGTTCCCTTCATGCATGATGGATCCAACTTCTTTCTCTTGTCCTTTGGTATATGAATATAAACAAGGTAACCAAAAATTAGGAGATGATCTATGCTTGGTTTCTTCCCAAAGAATACTTCTTTAGGAGTCAAGTTATCTGGTGGCATGTGGGGACTTTGATTTTGTATGTATACAGTTCTCTTTGTTGCTTTACCTCACAGGAATTTCAGTAAATCTTGATCATGTAGCATTGCTTTCAGAATTTCTTCAATGGACCAATTATTTCGCTCTGCAACTCCATTTTTCTCAAGATTATATGGGACTATCATCTCCCTCTTAATCTCAGACTCCGTAAAGAGGGCTATAAGTTATTTCGAACTATATTCTCCTCCATTATCAGATCTTAATATCTTGATTCTCCTTTTTGTAAGGTTCTCTACTTCAGCTTTGAATTCTTGAAATTTGGTAAAGACTTCATCCTTGGATTTCATTAAGTAAACCCAATTTTTCCTTGAATGGTCATCTATGAATGTGGCATAGTATAGATGGCCTCCAAGTGACTTTGGAGTCATATGACCACAGACATCGGAATGGATAAGATCCAAGATTTATTTTGACCTTGAAGCACTGATTCCAAATGGTCTCTTGGTGTTCTTACCTAATGCACATCCCTTGCAAACTTCTTCATGATCTTCTTTTAGTTCAGGGATTCCATTTACTATGGTATTTAGGGTTGGTAATATTTTGTAGTGGAGATGACCAAATCCTCTATGCCAAAGTTCACATGGGCTAAATTCAATGTGAACCAAAGTTTGAGTGAGGGGCATTATTAATCTATAGAGTCTTCCTTCACGAATTCCAACCATCATAGCATATTCTATGCTTGAGTTTTTACCCCATAATACAAACTTTTCATTAATGAATGCAACTCGATCACCCTTGTCTTCTAAGAAAAATGGAAAGTAATTTTTTGTGCAAACCTGAAACATATTGTTGAGATGAATGTTTCCCCCATTTTCCAGCTCAATCGAAGTTGTTCCAATTCCTCCTACATGGTAGCTTTTATTATCACCAAGCTCTACACAGTAAGAGGACTTCCCCTTTGATAATGTCTTCAATTGCTTATGTTGACTAGTCATATGCCTTGATGCTCCACTGTTGATCACCCAAATATTCTCATCTTGAAATGTGCCAGTGAGTACTGAGAATAATCCTTCATCCTTTGTAGATCTCTTGGTCACTTCCTTCTTAGATAAAAATAAGAGATCCCATACTTATTTGATTCCCTTATTAGTTTGACTTGCCACCTTTGAACACTTCTTCGAAACTTCTTCAATGTAGTAGATATCTTCATTATGCCCTTATCCAACCTTAGCTCTGATACCATGTTGAGAAATCTATAGGGAAATAGTTGGGATGATTTCTCTTTTCTTGATAATTGTTTGTGATGTTTTATTACTTTTTCATTAGGGGATTTTTGAGGTCTAAAATGGGCCTCCTAAGAAAAATGTACAACCGAAATAAATTTCGTAAGAACTAATAGGATTCAAGATGATGATGTCAACCATGGGGGATGATTCACCATTTTTGGAGTAAAAATGTACAAAGATTAAAAAATAATAAAAGAATAAAACTACTTTTTCAGCTCGTATTTTCAACCTATCTCCCTAAGTTTTTACTCAAATTTTGAGCGGGAGTACTCGTTGGATGAAAAATTTAATTCCTCATCCAAGAAGTACCCATGTTTCATACTTTCAATGGACCCTGCTACACGAAAAATGAGAAATATATGAAAAAACGTGATTGCAATCACGTTTTTCATGTATTTCTCATTTTTCGTGTAGCAAGGTCCATTGAAAGTATGCAACATGGGTAATCCTTGGATGAGGAACCAAATTATGCATCCAATGAGTGTTTCCATTTGAAATTTGAGTAAACCCATACGGAGATAAGTTGAAAATAGGAGTTGAAAAAATAATTGTCTTTTTTCCCCTCTAAAATTTGATGATGTAATCTAATATTATTTTATTATTTCCACTATTACTTTATAATTTCCTTAGGAGGCCCATTTTAGACCTCAAAAATCCCTTAATGCTTACTTATGATCTTCTTCTTTTATTATTATGTTTTTATATCATCAAACAACTACCAAAACAAGAAGAATAATAGTACACAAGAACATGGAATGTAGGTTGCAAGCCAGGTCCAAAACCTCTCCACTTGAGGGGAAAACCCGTAAATCTCTTCTCTTTTTATAAATTCTTCAATTGGCGAATTGTAGGACCTCTAGACTAAGACCAATACCCTCCATGACCAAGTCCAACCTTTCGGGATGATGTGCTTCCTTTTTCCAAGTCAAACCTAGTCAAATCTCTTCCAACAACACAACTTCGACCCCAAAGTTCAGAATTTCAGCCTCTACTATAGGTATGAAATTTTTGGCCCTCCCAGTAGTAGTTGTTGCCACACATGTGAGCTTATTCTAGCCTCCTTAGGCTTCTTCAGACCTTTTCTTGGATTTCTCCTTCTTCTGGTGCTCACGGATGACCTAATGTGACCTTCGATGAACTTCTTTCTCTTCTTTCTTCAAGTTCGATCTTGCATCAGCAAAACCCAAGCCTAACAGCTGAAACCCTAGCCTTCATTTGCACATGTGAGAGAGAATTAGCCCAAAAACACTTCTTATTTTTCATTCTCCTTCTTTGTTGCCTTCTTTTTCTTCCTTATTCACTTGAATGAGTGAGTGATGAATGTATTCCAAGGAGGTCAAATTCCCTCCTTTATATAGGCTTCTAAAGTTGGTCATGGCTCCTCAAAATAAGTTGACTTCCTAGATGTTAGCCTGACTTGGTCTTGAAGGGTATGTTGACAGTTTTAATGAAAAAAATAATTTCCTCTACAAGTTACAATGTGCCCGATGGGGTCTTCAACTTATGACAATGACTATTTTGACTTCTTGACCTAGGAAAAATCCTAGAAGCACTCATTGGGTGCTTTGACCTCTAAAATAAAAGACCATGAGCATGAAACCCATGATTCAAATAATAATAATAATTTTCTTTCATTTTACAAGAATCAAAAAGTACATTTCATATTTATGAAGACCGAACCTAGTTACACATTTTTCAACACCTAATACTCGATAATATCGACATCTAATATCATTATATCTTAGGGGATACACTTCAACTGATGGCAATGCTTTTGTCTACTAGGACAAGAAATCGTCCATCTATAGGGATAAACTTATATTGCATCTTTTTATAAAGTGTTATGTTAGAGGGGATAAGTTATGATATCTCAATCCATTGAAACTCAATAAAGGTGACATTAGTTGTTAATAAGTGAGTATCATTTGACATCTAAGTGTAAGGATTGTCAATATTCTAATGGCTTGACATCCTTATATGTTCAGTATCAAAGCATTTAGGAAATTTCAATGATGGGAATTAGCTCTTGTGGGTCTATGGAAAGGTTTACAGACACTATGAATCATGCTAACGAACAATCGATGACAAAGTTATAGAGAGTGTTTGTTAAAGTGTAGGAGGAAAATGTTCTAATTACATTAAATAAAACTTCCTTACACTGTTAGATACATTAGAGAAGTTTTCATGCCTAAAATGGGCCTCCTAAGGAATATAATAAAATAATAGTGGAAATAATAAAATAATGTTAGATTACCTCATAAAGCTTTGGAGGGAATATATATATATATATATATATATATATATATATATATATATATATATATATATATATATATATATATATATATATATATATATATATATATATATATTTCAACTCGTATTTCCAACTTATCTCCCTATGATTTTACTCAAATTTTGAGTGGAAGCACGCGTTGGATGCATAATTTAATTTGGCATCCAAGAAATACTCATGTTTCATACTTCCAATGGACCCAACTACATGAAAAATGAGAAATACATATAAAAATGTGATGCAATCACGTTTTTCCATGTATTTCACATTTTTCGTGTTGTAGAGTCCATCGAAAGTATGCAACATGGGTACTCCTTGAATGAAAAATTAAATTACACATCTAATGAATGTTCTCGCTCTAAATTTGAGTAAAATTATTCGGAGACAACTTGAAAATATAAGTATTTTATTTTATTTTTTATTTTTATTTTTATTTTTTTCCAAAAGAAGCGAATCATTTCTCATGGTTGAAATCATCATATTGAATCATATTGGTTCTTATAAAGTTAATTTTTGTTGTACAATTTTGTTTTGAGACCCATTTTGACCTCAAAATTTCTCTAATGCTTCCTTCAGAACTGTCTTCAAGAGAAGCTTCCAAAAATACTTAACTTTTGTTTTTACTTGACTTCGAATTAGTTACTATTATAGTCCTTCAAGTTTGTCTTATATACTTGTACTAGCTTCAAAATTCCTTGAATAAGACAAAAATATTTTTCTTTAATCTTTGTCTTAAACAATAGGTCTGTCACCTATTTCACACTTTTAGATCTTGGACCTCTTAAAGTTTTCACTATAATCTCGACCCTCAAACTAGGGCTTCCAGCAAGTGCAAAAATGATCTTTTAAAATAGGTCTAACACTTATCCAAAAGATGCGTAATTGTGTCCTCTTCAAGATGCCATATTTTGTTGGACTGTAGGGCTACTTCTAGCCTTGGATTCCTCTCATACAGGTCTCAGTATTTATGAATGTTATATGATGATTTCGGCTCTCAGGTTAGGGATTTGATAACCACTGAAAATACCTCACAAATAAGGCTCTCATGGAAAAAATATTTCGGAAGGAGAAATAAAAAAGGAGCTCCAAGGTCCCGAAATGGTAAGGAGGTGTTGAGGGCCCCGAAGTCGGGTCAACAACAAGGGGGATACCCACCCGGTCCTGAACCTGGTTGGCGGCTCCTTGCCCGTTTGGAGTAGCGGGTCTGACTGGGGGTAATGGGACCAGTTTCCCAATGTGAAGGGTGTGCGTGTGTGTGTAGAGTTTGATGATATTAATCTAAAAGGTTTCTCTGAACTAGTCTTAATTCTAACAGCTAAATTACTTCTATACTAATGTGATCTAATGAAGAGAAACAATACATCTAATCTATGCTAACCCGGGGTGTTCTCTTTTGTTATGCGATCTAGAAAGATTTCTAACAACAGCTGGTAATAAAGATCATTCAACCGTTATCAGAATATAAATCGATAAAGATAAACCATTCTGCATAAGAAGTTAGGCAGAGTAGTTGTGAACAGCATATCGCATAATCAGTTTTCTATATGTCAAGCATAAATAAATGAATCCACCGTACAGAAGTGCCAAATGGTAATACAGACATTCATACAGTAACATATAAAGAACTCAGCTGTATATCACTTTAGGGATACTAGCACAATTTAGTCAAGAGATAAAAGTACCATTTATGACTGATTTCACTAATAAACTTCAAGAAATAATGATTTACTTCTACTTGTTCTAATATCTACTAAGAGTACAGAAGTGCAACATCAGTAACAGACATTAAAATGCAAACATAAATAAATCTCGATCCATCCATTCATCAAAAACCTCCTCTGAGGGTGCAGAAGTGCATGTTCTGAGGACAAGTTTTTTGACAGATTTCCGGACCCTTCTCCAAATGCCATGAGAAGGGTTAAATACTACTAGCTAATTGATCTTAATTACACGAATTTAGGGAATCGGCTTCAAATGACCGCCCTTTACTAAAAGCAAATTTATTTCTAAAACTTTAAATCTAATTTCTGACCGTTTCTGTATATTCTCTTTAGTGCTGTCAACTGCGCAACGCTTTCCTGGGAAGAGTCAGCTGACTGCCTTCTTCTTTTGCTCGGGAGATAAAAGTGGAAATAAAAAGAGCTGGCACCTCCTTCTGACAGACCAGAAGATATTTTCGAAAACCTTTCTCTAGCTGGGTGTATTCGCCGCGTGTATACTTAGCACAACCCAGGTTCTTCTCGAACTGATTTTGCTGTTGCTGTTTCGGTTTCCGGTCGTGCGAATGACTGAGTGGGTTAAGAGTCGCGCTGTATGGACATCCTCCTGTTTTGAGGATTGTTTCCGTTCTTTGTTCCAGGTTTTTCTGGAGCGTCTTCCTTCCTATGCGCTTCTTTCTCTGCTTTACCAAGTCTGAGCTTCAGGATCTTTTGTGAACACGCTGCTTTTGTGCGCCTTTGACTCTGAGTCCTGGATAGTCTAATTTCATCAGTGTCGGTTGTCTGATAGTCTAGAATCCGCAGTCCTACTGCATGCGGCATTCGTTTGCGGAGGCATCTTCTCTCTGTTATTTTGATTGGCGCTTTCCCCTTTCTCTTAGATGTTTCCTGCATATAGATTTATATCAGTTGCGTGTCTTGCAGTCTACGCAAAGAAGAAGGGAAATGAAAAGACTGACATAAAAGCATTAAACTCTAATGAATGCATAATCCTGACATGCATCATGACTTGACTCTTCGATAAATGCGATGCAATCATTCCTTGATACTCAAGCATGCGGTCATTAATTTCCTTTAAGGCGCGCGCTTGGTCTTGGGTTTATCGTGTGATGAGTCTTTTCAGATCGCAGATCGCAGTTTACTGATATCGCAGATCGCAGTCATCGCAGATCGCAGATCGCAGATTTTATTCAATGGTTCATGGTGCCATAGCGTGACGTTTGCGATGTGCGATGTCGCATATCGGCAATCGGCGCTTCTTGGAGGTCCTCTTTTTAGAGCGCGTTTGAGATGCATGCGACGCGATGAACTTCGCGTCGCTCTTTCGCAGTTTTACTTTTCGTGCTTTAAGTAATGCTTCAACCTTTCTTTGCGATGCGATTTAAGCCTTAGGGAGAAAAATACAAAAATTTAACAAAATATTGTTTGGGATTTTTTGTTCAGGGTCCCCCCTTTGCTCGACGTTATTGCTAATATCAAGAAAAGAGGGGGGGTTGTTGGTGACCATAACAATGGTGATTCACTGTGAAGAACCAGTTATCTCTGCTTGTTCTATTGCATTTTCACTTCCAAAACAGAAAAGATTTTCTTATGTCTAAATTTTGTTATGGACGGATAGAGTATTACCCCTTATCCTGTCAATGATGTTTCGTCACAACTTTTTATTTCATTCCGATTGTTTGCTTCCTCTGGGTTATTTCTTGTATTCACACCTAGACATTACTCAGTCTTTTCAAAGACAAAATAAGGTCTTCTCTGCGTACTGGCTTTGTAAAGTATGCTCATTTGTCGTAGGTAGAGCCTCTGCTGCCCGCAAGCATCCATAGCCTCGACAGGGTTACCATATTATCCAGCAATGATCCTTTTTCCTGCTTGAGGTTATTTACAACATTCCAGAGAAAAATCCTTTTGACACTTTTCTTTCTTTTTTGATTTTTTATTCTCTAAAGAACAATGTCTTGGTTTGGTGGCCAAATTATGACACAGTCATTCACTTGATTTACACTTTTGCTGAACAAGTTGGCTCGCGATGAGACCCCTTGTCTTTTGATTGCAACAATCTTGAGTCGTTGCCCTGTTTTGATAGACAGTAGTGGCAAAGTCAGCAAGTTATAATATCTGTGATCATGATAAGCCGGCTCGTGATGAGACCTCTTATTCTTTGAGATATAGTGTTTTCTTGGATTGTTTCTCTGGATTCTGCGATTTTCCTTAACAGGGAGGAAGGCATTGTTTTTCCTTAAGAAAGCTCTGGATGACAATAATAGAGTTTTAAGAACAACAGCTTTGCGGAGAATACTTATTTTGCTATTGATGATACTTTTCATTGCGTTGGCATAAAACAATTTTTTTCCAAAAGTTACTTTCATCCCAGATTTCTTTGTGAAGTTGAAACTAACATCATATTCAGGCTAAAGTTAACTCTATCTGTCAATAATAAAAGTCAGATTTTTCGAAAAGTTTTACTATTTATACAAGTGAAATCAAAATCTGATAGAGAAATGGTATATTCTTCATAAATACAATTTATGATCATTCACAACCAACCTTATTTATAATAAATAAAACTAAAATAAAACTAAAATTATCCTACAAAAATTAGAAGGATAACCTTCTATGGAAAATACATTTTGAGGATTTGTCCATTTACAGGCAAAGAATCTCTTCTGCCTGTTAAGTCCTGCAACACAAAATTCGACGGGCCTATGACCTCTACAATCTGAAAAGGACCAAGCCACAGCTTCTGGAATTTCGTATGTTTGCCCTTTTCTTCATGTGCCTTATCCCACTTCAAAACTAAATCTCCCATCTGAAAGTTTTTTCTGGTCATTATGTTCGAATCAAAAGAGGATTTTATCAGCGCTTGGTGGTGAGCATGGGTTTTCTTGGCCTGTTCTCGTTGTTCTTCTAGCTTGATTATTTCTGTTTGCCTTAGTTGTAAGGGAGAAGTGGATACTTCATCATTGTATTGTACTAAGGACAAGGAGGGAATGACTAAGTGAGTAGGAAGAACTGCTTCTCTCCCGTAAACTAAATTAAAGGGAGAAGTGCCGATAGAGGCTTTCTTTGTAATTCTGTCTGCCCATAGGGCGTTTACTAACGCTTTATGCCAATTCTTTTGGTTTTGGTCGACTGTCTTTTTGATAATCCTGATTAGGTTCTTGTTCGTTGATTCAGCCAACCCATTACCTTGTGGATAGTAGTTGGAAGAATACTTCAGTTTGAACCCTCTTTTGAGCGCGAACTCAGTCATGGTATTTCCAGAAAAATATGAAGCATTATCGAATATTAAGGCCGTTGGCAATCCAAACCTAGTAATGATAAACTGATCTATCAATTCAATAATATTTTCAGAATTAGCTGTCTTGAGAGGAACTGCCTCTACCCATTTAGTAAAATAGTCAGTTGCCATGAGGATATACCTATGTTGTTTAGAGGAGTGAGGAACGATCTCACCTATTATGTCCAGGCCCCATTGGCTGAACGGCTGTTCGATGTTAACCGGTTGCAGTGGCATGGACGACTTCTTTTGTTTTCCTGCAGCAGTCTGGCAGACTTGGCATTTTCTTACGTGATTGTACGAGTCTTTGAACATCGTGGGCCAGTAGTATCCTGCACGTAAGATTTTGTGCGCGGTGGCTTCTCCAGCATAGTGCCCACCTGCTAGTCCATCGTGGAGTTCCTGCAAAACCTTTTCGATTTCAGTTTTCTCAAGACATCTAAGAAGCACAAAATCATAATTTCTTTTAAACAGGACATCATTCACGAGTTGGTATTGTTTGGCTTTTAATCTCAGGGCTCTCTTCTTGATGTGATCCAGGTGAAATGGAGCATGCCCGTTCTTCAGGAAATAAATGATGTCAGCATATAATGATTCTGCGTTGTTTAGGCTTACCTCATACGCGTGTACCTCTTCAGATGATTTTTCAGGGATTTGCGATGCTCCAGCTAACATCTTGCAGAAGCCTTGGTCTCGAACAATGTGTGCCGGCTTGATCTCCAGGTCGTATTCTTGCAAGGCGGTGATCCAATTCGCTCTCTTTTCGCCCACTTCCTTCTGTATCAGGAGATTTCTTATCGCTGGGAACGGTACTATGACCTTGGTATGGGCCTTTAGCAAGAATGGTCTGAAATATTTAATCGCTTTAAAAACGGCATATGCATGTTTCTCTACATCCGAATATTTCAGCTCAGCACCTTGTAAGTTTGAGCTAAAGAAGGCGATCGGAGCTTCTACCTTTTCTTGATTCGCTTGAGTCAAGATGGTAGCATACGAATTCTCTGAGGCAAACGTGTATAAGACAAAAGGCTCTGAAAAGTTTGGGGTTGCTAGAGATGGGGCGTTGATGATGACTTGTTTGATTAAGTTAAACGCTTCATGCTCGTCTAGACCCCATTTAAAGTTTGAATTCTTTTTTATCATTTTTTGTAAAGGAGAAATAATACGTGAAAAATCTGGGCCAAATATTTTGACAAAATTGATCTGTCCTAGGAAAGATTGCATGGTCTTTTTGTTATGGGGCATGGATATCTCGGAAATTTCTTTGACTCTGTCAGGTTCAATGTGAATGCCAGATTTGGACACTATGAATCCTAGCAATTTTCCTTCACTCAAAGCAAAAAAAGATTTCTTCGGGTTAAGCGAGATCCCATACCTTAAACATCTTTGAAAGATTTGCTTCAAATCTTTGAGGTGGTCGTTTCGGTTCTTGGATTACACAGTTATATCATCCAGGTAAATCACTACCGATTTGTTGACTAAACCTTTAAACGCAATGTCCATGGCCCTTTGAAAAGTAGCGTCGGCGTTGATCAGACCGAACGGCATTTTCCAATACGCGTAGGTACCCCATTTAGTTCGGAAGGTGGTTTTTAACTGATCATCTGAGTGTACCAACACTTGGTTATATCCTGAAAATCTGTCCAGGAAAGACATTAACTCTGAGCCTGCGACTGCCTGTAATATTTGCTCCATAGGTGGGAGGGGAAAATTGTCTTTCTGACAGGCTTTGTTGAGGTTCCGGAAGTCGATGCAGATTCTAATATCTCCGTTTTTCTTCCTAACGGGTACCATATCGGATACCCATTTGGAATGTCTGACCGGGAAGATTATTCTAGCTCTTAATAATTTATTCAGCTCAGTTTTTATCTGACTTTCCAAGTTGGGGTGGATCTTTCTGAGCTTCTGTTGGACAGGTTTCTCGTTGTCAATCATGGGGATAGTGTGTTGAATGATAGAAGTGTTGTAAGTCTTCAGCTCATCGTAATTCCAGGCGAAGACGTTTTTGTACTGTCGTAGAAGACGGATATATGCTAATTTTTCTTCAGGAGCCAGGCCTTGGCCTAGATTAACATTTTGCGGCTTCTCATCGGTTCCTAGGTTCACTGATTCATAGTTCAGAGTCGAACTGTAAAGTTTGGCATTAGCTGACCTTTTGAACCGGCTTTTCAAGTTGTATAAGTCTTCTAGTTTGACCACCGATTTGGGTATGGCATTATCAGTGTTATTTTGTTGTATCTGGTGATCATGACAGTCTTCGTCGATTATCTGGTTTGAGTAGGATCCTTCGGAGGTGAGGAAACTTACGATGTCTGGGTCGTCGTTGAATACTCTCCAGTTAGTGATGTTGTCAGGGATAGACGGTTTAAAAATCAATTCTATCGAAAACCTATCTGGGCTAAAGTCTTCGGAGGGAATGAGTCTGGAGGCTACGTTAGCTAACAGGTTTGCGCTTGCGTTGTGAAGTCTCGGGATTGACGAAATATTGAACGCTGTAAAATGTGCAGTGAGATCTTGTACTAAAGATTGATAGTGCTTTAAATGACTAGACAGGCAGTGTATGGTGTTACGTACCTGTTTGACGACGATCTCAGAATCTCCAAAGACTTGAAGATATTTGACGTTGCAGCCGATTGCTTTGTATAGGCCTTGCACCAAGGCTTCGTATTCCGCTGTGTTGTTCGTGCAATCGAACTCCAGTCTGCATGTGAGCATGGTCTTATTTCCGTCAGGGCTAATCAAAATGCATCCTGCTCCCGCTCCCTCATTGGATTTAGAGCCATCAAAATATAATTTCCAAAATAAAGAAGTATTTACAGGGTTATCTAAGAAACTAACACATTTTGAATCATCAGTCTGGGAAAAGTTTTCTACTTGGGACAAAACTGAATTTTCTAAATATGGTGATATGTGAGCATTGAAATTTCCGAGGAAAGAGTCTACCGAGTAGTTGCCTATGATGCTGCTGTTGTATGCTATGGATTCATTCTCTCCTTCCAAATCCGTCACTATGTATTTTTGGTGCAATTCTCATTCAACCTTTATTTGATTTGGTTTCCCGTTGAAGGGTAACCACATGTGCGACCAGTCGGTCGAAAAGTATCCGTGGAGTTTCTCGGACCAGTCCCTGCTAAGAATCAGGCCATAAAATTCAGGGATGTCAGCCACTAGGATGTCGATAACTTGGCATACCTTGGGGTTAGACGACAGTCTTATGGTCACTTGATTTAGTTCGCCTATCACTTCGACTTGTGATCGATCAAGTTGAACTATGCGCACTGCAGATTTTTGCGGTTGAACGTTGAGTTTGACACATATTGACTTGGTTAGAATATTGGTTGAAGCACCAGAATCAACTAAGTAGTTGTGCACGTTTCTGTTAAAGATTTCATAAGTGAGGAGGAAAGGAGGAGTATGAGATCTAGATCTCCCTCCAATCAAAGCGATGTCATTTGGATCGATTTTATTGATTGTGTTGATTGGAGGTCTTTCTATATTATGGGAAGCTACGGCTGTAGGTAAAGGCGTAGTAGGTACGGCGTGTAACTCTTTCATCATGATTTTCTGTTGGTGTTTCAATTTGCTCAACTCGTACAGGGTGATATTAGCCCTAGTCTTTTTCATGTCATCGATGATGTTATACTCCATTTCATCCGACACTATTAGTGTCTTTGATGGAGGCGTTTGCTCTGATTGGACTGGGCTAAAAGAGGTCGCTTTAGCAGTTGTTTTCTTTGGTGCGACCCTTTCTTTTGCTGCAGGGCTTGTGCCCTTCTATTTTGGGATATTCTGGGGAGGATCAAGCTGATTTCTGCTTCGTGTGATAACCGGAAGTGCTTCTTGATCTTCCTCTTGTGGGAGGATGAAATCCCACATTCCTTGCAGTTCCACCACTTCTTCATCGTCGGTCTGCGTTTCGATGGTGCTCTCTTCTTCTTCTTCGTCAGATTCCACATTTGAGACCACGTTGGGTGGCTTCGTCTCCATAGGAGGATTTCTTTTAAAACTCCTAAAAGGCTTTCTTGGGGACGACTCTGCTACTTGTTTCCTTATGTCAATCATCTCATTGGACATGGCCTTTAATACCTTTTGTAATCCTTCCATGTCGAAAGGATCTTTCGTTTGCTTCTTCTTGGTGTCTTCTTTGAAAGAGATTTTCTTAGATTTACGCTCTTCGATTGTAGATCTCTTTTCTAGGGCTACTACGCGTCTTTCAACTACCAACGCCTCAGCCAAATTTTCGACTAAGGTTGTCTTGCTCGCCCTATATACGAAGATGGCCAAGTTTGAAGGTAAGGCCGTGATGTACCATTCGCATCTTACTTCCTCGCTGGGTTGAGAAGCAGCGAGGATTTTGTTGAGGATCTTGTTGAACCATAAGTTAAAATCTTTAATGGGTTCTCTAGCCTCAGCTTTGAGATTGGATAAATCGTTGATCAGTGTCGCTGTCGATCTATCATCGCCGAATTTGGTGAGAAATTGATTTTGAAAAATGTCCCAGCTGGTGATAGATCCGGAGGGCAGCGAAAAGTACCATGACCCAGCTGTCCCTTGCATTGTATAGGGGAAACGTCGGACCACGACATCTTCGTTGGTAACTCCGTTGAGATTAACAAAAAGCATGAAATTATTGATATGTTCTTCAGCTAGCATTCCTGTTTCTGGATTGAATTTCGGCAGCCATTTCTCAGGATGGGCAGGTATTGGACTTAGGGGTGGAGGCATTAAAACCGCCCCAGGATTGTTCCATGGAAATTGGGCCATCGCTGAGTGACTAGTTAACAAAAGTGCAGAAGATGATCTTTGATGTTGAGAAGATGGAGATGTTATGATCTTCGACGATTGCGGAGGAAGGGTTGTGGGAGATGGATGAGTGTTTTGAGGTGACGACGTGGGTGGTAGACTTCGCGGAGAGGGAGTTGAAATGGACGAAGTGGATGAAAGAGTCTCTCTGTCAGACTCTAGAAGTGCTTTCCTTGCTCGTTTCCTAGTAGGGAGAGGGGTTTCAGTTGGCTGGATGCCAAACTTTTCACTCTTCAATCGGGTCATGGGATGAGCAGGGTTGTACTGCGAAGTCAAGTTGCCTTTAGATTTATCAGACTTCAAGGTGAAAATAGAGAATCCCTGGAGTTTACGGATCAAAGTTTGAACTTCGGGGGGATCGATAATAGGACGGTCTGATGTATCGGGGTGTATAGCAGCGGTGGATGTCCGAGCGACTTCTAGTCCCGAGATTAGTCATAGTGGAGAAGTCGGGGAAGTTGGTGAGGGTGATTTTCTCTCAGAATGGTATTTGGATTTTGAATTATGCGCCATTCATAGCTCGTGCCCTCCTTCTAGTGCCAGAAATGTTGAGGGCCTCGAAGTCGGGTCAACAACAAGGGGGATACCCACCCGGTCTGGAACCTGGTTGGCGGCTCCTTGCCCGTTTGGAGTAGCGGGTCTGACTGGGGGTAATGGGACCAGTTTCCCAATGTGAAGGGTGTGCGTGTGTGTGTAGAGTTTGATGATATTAATCTAAAAGGTTTCTCTGAACTAGTCTTAATTCTAACAGCTAAATTACTTCTATACTAATGTGATCTAATGAAGAGAAACAATACATCTAATCTATGCTAACCCGGGGTGTTCTCTTTTGTTATGCGATCTAGAAAGATTTCTAACAACAGCTGGTAATAAAGATCATTCAACCGTTATCAGAATATAAATCGATAAAGATAAACCATTCTGCATAAGAAGTTAGGCAGAGTAGTTGTGAACAACATATCGCATAATCAGTTTTCTATATGTCAAGCATAAATAAATGACTCCACCGTACAGAAGTGCCAAATGGTAATACATACATTCATACAGTAACATATAAAGAACTCAGCTGTATATCACTTTAGGGATACTAGCAGAATTTAGTCAAGAGATAAAAGTACCATTTATGACTGATTTCACTAATAAACTTCAAGCAATAATGATTTACTTCTACTTGTTCTAATATCTGCTAAGAGTACAGAAGTGCAACATCAGTAACAAACATTAAAATGCAAACATAAATAAATCTCGATCCATCCATTCATCAAAAACCTCCTCTGAGGGTGCAGAAGTGCATGTTCTGAGGACAAGTTTTTTGACAGATTTCCGGACCCTTCTCCAAATGCCATGAGAAGGGTTAAATACTACTAGCTAATTGATCTTAATTACACGAATTTAGGGAATCGGCTTCAAATGACCGCCCTTTACTAAAAGCAAATTTATTTCTAAAACTTTAAATCTAATTTCTGACCGTTTCTGTATATTCTCTTTAGTGCTGTCAACTGCGCAACGCTTTCCTGGGAAGAGTCGGCTGACTGCCTTCTTCTTTTGCTTGGGAGATAAAAGTGGAAATAACAAGAGCTGGCACCTCCTTCTGATAGACCAGAAGATATTTTCGAAAGCCTTTCTCTAGCTGGGTGTATTCGTCGCGTGTATACTTAGCACAACCCAGGTTCTTCTCGGATTGATTTTGCTGTTGCTGTTTCGGTTTCCGGTCGTGCGAATGACTGAGTGGGTTAAGAGTCCCGCTGTATGGACATCCTCCTGTTTCAAGGATTGTTTCCGTTCTTTGTTCCAGGTTTTTCTGGAGCGTCTTCCTTCCTGTGCGCTTCTTTCTCTGCTTTACCAAGTCTGAGCTTCAGGATCTTTTGTGAACACGTTGCTTTTGTGCGCCTTTGACTCTGAGTCCTGGATAGTCTAATTTCATCAGTGCCGGTTGTGTGATAGTCTGGAATCCGCAGTCCTACTGCATGCGGCATTCGTTTGCGAAGGCATCTTCTCTCTGCTATTTTGATTGGCGCTTTCCCCTTTCTCTCAGATGTTTCCTGCATATAGATTTATATCAGTTGCGTGTCTTGCAGTCTACGCAAAGAAGAAGGGAAATGAAAAGACTGACATAAAAGCATTAAACTCTAATAAATGCATAATCCTGACATGCATCATGACTTGACTCTTCGATAAATGCGATGCAATCATTCCTTGATACTCAAGCATGCGGTCATTAATTTCCTTTAAGGCGCGCGCTTGGTCTTGGGTTTATCGTGTGATGAGTCTTTTCAGATCGCAGATCGCAGTTTACTGATATCGCAGATCGCAGTCATTGCAGATCGCAGATCGCAGATTTTATTCAATGGTTCATGGTGCCATAGCGTGACGTTTGCGATGTGCGATGTCGCATATCGGCGATCGGCGCTTCTTGGAGGTCCTCTTTTTAGAGCGCGTTTGAGATGCATGCGACGCGATGAACTTCGCGTCGCTCTTTCGCAGTTTTACTTTTCGCGCTTTAAGTAATGCTTCAACCTTTCTTTGCGATGCGATTTAAGCCTTAGGGAGAAAAATACAAAAATTTAACAAAATATTTTTTGGGATTTTTTGTTCAGGGTCCCCCCTTTGCTCGACGTTATTGCTAATATCAAGCAAAGAGGGGGGGTTGTTGGTGACCACAACAGGAGGACATCGGTATTTCGGGAGGGTTTTTTAAAACAAGTTACGAAGTGAGGGATCCTGAATTGAGGTAAGTCCAAGGTGTCAAGGAGGCAGGAGAGATAGGGGTTTCGAAGGCAGTCATTTGGAGAAGAGGATACAGAAAAGAATTACGAGATAGGAGGGTTTCGAAATGGGAAGAGAGGATGAATCTTAAGAGCTCTAGGGAGTGATGGGATTTCGGGAAGAAGGATTTCAGAGGCTTTTTAAAAAAGAAGTTACACTATGGAGTGTCAAGGTCCCGAAATGAGAAGAGGGTGGTGAGGTGAGGTGAGGTGAGGTGAGGTCAGTTCTAGGTTGAGTGGGTTCTTCACTTTTTAAACTACGATCACTTTTGAATGTTAAGTAAAATAAAAGGAACTATATATATTTTAATAAGTCTTGATTTTATGAAAACTACAACCACTTCGTTAATACACATCGTGATTTCAGATTTCGTAGGAAATTAGAATTGGAATTTGAAATAGACTTTCGAGATCCAAAAAATATAATTTTAATTATTTTACAATTTAGTTGTGGTGGTTCGTAGAACAATTTGAATAAACACCATTTGTGAATCATGCATCCAAATGAATGAAATGAGAACCGATGGAACGCTAGTGAAAAGTCGAACGCAATGAAGCAATCAAAAGAAAAATCTGAAGAAATTAAAAATCCCGCCAAATTGTCAAACACTTCACCAAAAGAAAATATTGAAAAGTGATTTAGCCAAAATTTAAGAAAAAAGTCTCCATTATTATTATGAAATAATAAGTTAAAAATGGCGGTATTGTGATTTCACCACAACAAGTTGTCTAATAAATCTCTATGCTAATATATTTGACCAGAGATTGACCACGATATGTCCACAATTATCTTTTACTAAATGTAACCTCTAAAAATGAGAATTATGAAGGATTCTCATCAAATATTTAACTATGTTAACACATTTGACCAAACATCGACCACAATGTTTCTATAGAAATTGTGTGATACAAGAAAATTTGTGAAACAAGTACCAACTCTAATTTTCTGCAATGAACAATGTACTAAAATATGCACTCAAAAATTCAATCGAATAAGAAAGTTCTTATGATTGTAAGAAATACCTCAATCCAACAATAACCAAAGAAAAACACACACTTCCAATTATTGAAATTTGCATTATAATTCCTTGATGCAATAGTAAATCACCTTCCTAAACATCTCTAAAAGTTTACATGTGCAAAAAAAGGCTATAAACGAAATTCTTCTAATTTACTTTTACTGCCTCCAAAACCCTTAAATGTAAATTACATCAAAAAAATGACAATAGGAAGTTACCATTCAAACAAGCTCCATAAAGCTCTCGCAAACATAAGATGATTCTGTTGTCACCCAAAATATTTTCACACCTAACATTTCATTCATAAATACAAACATAAATTCAGAAGACCTCAATCATATTGAACTAGTTCGTCATCAAGCATGAATGTACCATAACTTAACTATAAAGACAAGCATCACTAACTTAGTAAAGAGATATAAATAGTCCAATACATACACCATCACAATGATCGCACAAATTATAATCGAAACCCCTAATGGGACAAATAACTCTCCATTAAGAAGCTCAATACACCCAAAACTTGTACAATGTCACAAATGAGGCTCAGGTCTCCAAATTGTTAAAAAGAAAACCTCGCCAAATTAACCACCAATTTGGTCCAATTTGGTCGGATTCACATGTTTTGTCTCTACTTAATCAATTAAAATTTCAAATGTCAAATGATGTTTATTAATAATATATGTCTTCCATTTGCCTCGAAAGTTTCCAAGAAACCAATTTTCCTGTTCAAAATAAAGTATACAAGGAATCTAATATTATCACAATTACAATAAATTTTTGCACGAATGTCAATAAGCCTTAATTCCATACAAATGAAAATGAGGGATTAAGATTATGAAACATGTATAAATCGTGTAAATGAAATCTCTTTATTATTTTCAAGTTAAAAAAATCGATTAAAACTAGCCTAACCATCAGCAAAAGCCACCTCTTGTTATAACAAAATATGTCTTCTTCCCATACCAGACATTAACGCTTTGGGTTTATGATACTGTGAAGTGAATACATGCTTGTGATAACAAATGTTTTCCCCATAAAGATCAATTTCTCCCCAATTTTTTCGTCAAGGTCCCACTTACCTCCATAATATATGGCATTATGTACAAAATGTTATTTCAAACAAGAAAATATGGACATGCATCCTTACAAATTATTCACATTCAACTATAGAAGAAAACACAATTAGAGTAGAATGTTTCTATTCTTTCAGTGTAGCGTTGTTATTGGTTGCATTGGAAGAGGTAATCTTAGGTGGGCCAGGGATCCAAAGTGCCAACACTGAGGATGCACTTGCAAACATCACACGACGAGGAGCCCACTTGACAACAGTTGGAATCCCTGCATGATTTGTCCAACATGCTACCTACAATTCAAAAGACAAGCTCGCAATTATCATCATAGAATATTTTATATCGCATAAATTAGTGTATTTCAATGAAAAACATCATATAAGGTTACAACACTGCACCTCATTTCCACTATTGATATTCCATGCACGGAGGCTTCCATCCCCTGAACCTACAATACAAACAAGGAATATATAAGACTAGTTAAGAACCATGAGACATTTCTCAGGCAATGCAAACAAAGATCTTAAATGATGCATGCTTGATTACAAAGCTAAGTGGCACAAAACCAAAGATGCAGGATCAAAAAAATATGAAAAAGTGGGACATAACCCAAACAAATTGGATATACCCTTAATAGCATTTCAAGTTGCGCTGCAAGTAATTATGATTGGCCTCTATTCTAAAGTTATTCATCCTCACAAAAAGATGCTTTCTAGCAAAGGTCTTGTCCAACTTAGTAAAATTCAATGAGAACTCTACTATTCGCACAATTAGCTTAGAGATCTATTAAGATGGCATGATGCAATCAAAGTATATTTACTCAAAACAAGAAACAGTTTTATATGTATCCAGATTGATACATCCCTTTGTGGACGAGGAATAACCGAAGGAAGGCATCCTTTGGTAAGTATAACCCACGCTGTGAATGAAATTAGAGCCTCATAATGGAGAATAATAGAGATAGTGGAAACCTGTATTAAAGTTGGAACGAAAAATATCTTTTAAAGTTGCACAATCTAAATTAGTATTGAAAGAATTCAGCAAAATGAAAAGACTACTTCACCAATACATTTGGCCAAAATAATGGAAATTTTTTCAATTTTTTAAGAGAACATGGTTTATGTCATCTTTTATGGGTTAAAAATGATCATTTGTTTTGTCTTGTTGTAAGAAACGTTTCTTTTATGCCCCTAAACATCAAAAAAAATATATATTCAACATTTTTTTGTTATACAAAGTATTTTGCTACAAAACATTGAGTCTTGACATTTATAGTGCAAATATTTAAAGAAAAAGTGGTTGTGTTCAATTTATTTCACTCTAGAACATTAGAGGGGCTATTCTGTCATTCTTTGGTATGTGTCGAGCATAAAATATAGGGCGTGCTTTTTATTAAATGGTTAAATTTATAAATGGCTCAAGGTTAAGGGTTGAGATCTTTTGCTAAGTATTTGTCAAAACAAATTCTTGTGTAACTGTTGTAAGAAAGTATTTCTCTTGACACTGAATAAGAAGCCCAACATTTGATAGTTTTCCCCAAACTAGGGTTTCTAGGGCATATCTGTGTTATTCTCTATTACAAGTGATTGGTTTAGAGTATTTTTGCTTCTACTATTTATTTGGTTAAAAAAACGAGAATATTTATTGTCACAAATCAAATTAGAAAGTTTTGTTTATTTCATATCTAAGATTATTTGTTGAGATACTAAATTTGTAACTGGGTTTAAAGAAATTAACAAGTTTGCAGTAGTTGGGGAGACCATGATAGATGGTAAGGACAACACTAAATGGCTTCACCAAGCCATGGGTTCCTTTCATCAAGGGCATTGTTGCATGAGAGCATCTTCATGATTGGGACAGGCTATTTTGTCTAAGAGGAAATTTGGGAATCTCTAGAAGGTCCATAGAAGAGTGATGATGAGAACCTTGTCCTTTCCAGCCAAGAAAGAAAGGGCAAAGAGAAGGTCAAGAAGAATATGGGTGAAGAGGCTACTTCGCAAGCTCGAAAGGAGGACGACCTACGCAAAGTGAAATGATTTATGTGCCACAACACTGGGCTTTATGCTTCACAATGTCCAAACAATAAGGGTAATGGTAAGTCATAACAGGAAGTAGCATCTGAAGATACTCAAGTAAATAAGTTCGCTACGAAGTTTAGGGAGTCCTTTGTTGAATGTTGTAACTATGGTCGGTCTTCATAATGTATATTTTGGCCCTTGATGTATTCATATTAATTATTGTAAAGCATGTTCTTCATGCTACAGTCAAAAGAAAAATTATATTTTTAAGTCGTGTTCTTTTGGACTTTTAAAAAAAGAAAATTTGAATTTTTGAAATTGAAATTGAAAATTTTGGCTCCAAATTTGTCGAGTCAACCTCCCTCCAAGTCAAGTAGGCTCAGGTAGAGTCACACCCATTCGACCCAGCCGATTGTTGAAATATGTAACTAGGTTCGGTTTTCATAATGACAAATGCAATCATGATTTTATGTATTTGATATTGAAGAGAAAAGAAATTTATTATTGTCATTCTTGATGCACGGGTTTCATGCTCAAGGTTATTTTATTTATAGGTCAAGCACCCATTGAGTACTTCTAGGGCTTGTCATTGAGTTAACAAGTCAATTGAGTCACTGCCATGTATGGAAGACCCTCTTGGGCTTATTGTATCAAGTCAAATAAAATTATTGTAAAGTCAAAAGTGTCATAAAGACCCTCCAAGACCTTGTCAACGAGCAGCAACAAGTCGGCCTTCATGAGATGACAAGTCGGCCTCATAAGGGCTATTCGACCATGAAAAGAAGCCTATATGTAAGGAACCTCGACTTCATTTGTGGAGACACACTTCAAGCAAGAAAGACATTCATTGAAGCACAAGAAGCATAAAAAGAATTAGCGAAGGAGAAAATAAGGAGGAGCGAAGGGTTAAGAGGATTGCTTTTAGGACTGAAGTCTCTCACACGTGCAACTAAACTAGGGCATCATTCTACTGCAGCTAGGGTTTCTAAAGTGAAGAATTGCAGACCTGAAAAGGAGCCAAAATCTAGCATCCAAAGGATCATCTTGCAAATTGAATCTACAAGGAATGAAATCCTAACAAAGCAAAGGAAAGAAGCATCTAAATTCTACCCGAACTACCCACACATGCGAAGTTGCAATAAGTGTTAGAGGCCAAAAATTGCACGCTGAAATTACAGTCACAAGTTGCAGGTCCAAAATCTAGGTCTAAGGAGAAGTTGAAGTTGTTACAAGGCAAGTTTGACTTGAGTTGACTTAGCAAGAAAAAAGTTCTTCAAGGAGAAGTTTGAATTGGACTTGGAGGGGTCTTTGTCAAGGGTCACAGGTCTTGGAATTCGTCATTTGAAGTTCTATAAGAAGAGAAGAATTATTATGGGTTTTCCTCTCAAGAAGAGAGGTTTTGGCCCTAGCTTATAGTGTACATTTTGTGTCCTCTTGTCTCATAGATCTTCGTTGTTTGGTAGTTGTTTAGTGATAAGAACACTAATAATAATCAAGTGAAAGAAGAATGTAATCAAGTTTAGTAAAAATACATCACAAGCAGTTACCAAAGAGAAATCACCTAATCTAACTACCCCTAGATTTCTCATCATCAATCACTATATAAAGGTAGTTCGATCTCCTCAAGGCAACAATTCGCATCTCTCTCAAGCAAGTTTCTTCTATGCAAGAAAGCAAAGGGAAAGGAGGACAAAAAGAAGGGTGAAATACATATCTTTCTCTCTCTCTCAAGCTCACGCATGTGGAAGGCCTCTCTCTCTCTCCTGGTTTGCATATTTTCTAGGTAGTTTTTGCTGCAGGGGTTTGTTAATTTTTCACATGTTCTATGTTGCAATAATTACTTAAAACAATTTCATTCACCCCAATAATAGTTAAGCAATTATAGATAGAACAGTAAACAATAATGCACAATAGAAGATTGTCGAGCACAATGAGACACAAAGATTTTTGGTCAAAGACATGGCAAAACCCCACAGGGGGAAAACCCAAATCAATTATTCTTCTTCTTAGTCAATCAACATTCAGCTTGAGATACATAGTCTAATAGTACATCCACAAACCAGTTAAAGTCAAGCCTTTGACTTTACAAGTCAACCACGTCAAAACCAATCTAATGAGAAAGAGTCAAATTTGGTCAATGATCACAATTTGCAACAGAGGGCCGAAATTCACCTTGTGGCAGCTCGGTCAAACACAATCAACAGACCCTGCAATTTTTTATCAAAGTCAATAGTTAACCATGCGGTCAATGCCCAGAAAACTTCTTTCAATGCAGCAGAATATTCGACCTTTCTTCAGTATGAACTCGATCAAACAGAGTCAAAGTATCCTGCAACTTTTGGTTCAATGCCATAGTCAAACCCTATGGTCAAAGCTCAATCAAAGCCTGTGGTCAACCTCAAAAAACAAAACAAAAATTCAATCAGTGCAGAGAATATTCCAATCAAAGATTTGGCCTCCAAGCAATGAAAATCTCAGTCCAAACAGTAGCAAAAATTCTCGATCAACAAAGTCAAACATCCCAGGTCAATGAAAGTCAAAAGGCAGAGAAAATGTTGGTCAACGCAGATAAGAAAAGGCTCCTTTCTCCTTCGCACATGTGAGAAGACTCCTACAATTTCAAGTTGAATTCATGTGTGATCTGATGCTCCAAATGACCTCCAACGATGGTTTATTGATGTGTCTTAGGAGGGGTCTTTTCCACTTGTGGGGCCAACTTGATGGTCTTAAGGCCGACTTGGACAAACCCACAAATATGAATTTTCTCCATCATTTTGATGATGAAATTCTTACAGGAGCTACCGTTTTCAACACTCCCTCTCAACTAGGGAGGAATTTCTAGCTGCACCATAATTATAATCTTGGATGTACATGTCTCAACATAAGCAAAGTTCATCTCATCTCATCTCATTTTGGTTGAAAAATGATGACTCAATCCATGGAAGAAGAAGTATGATCCACACGACAATAGGGGAGATCGATTTACCATAACCAAGTCCATGGTAAAGATCACACACCCTATGTCCATTGATTGGTCCTCACCCAACTTGATCCTCAATGATCAAGTGGTAGAAGGCCTACATCCGATACTTAGGGGAGATCAATTTACCACAACCAAGCCTATGGCAGTCACGTTCGACCTTGGTAAAAATCACACACACCTAAGTCTCATCACCCACTGGCCAGATGGGTGGCATTCCTAACAAGCTTACTCATCTCAATATGGCCTTTGGTATATATAATGACACGAAGGTGACTTGGGGGTAGGATGCATATTGGGGTATGTACTCAGCCAAGTCCATGGATTCAAGGAGTACCCTCACACCTAGGAGCCTTTCTGCTCATCCTCCCCACCCCCACAAGTCCATGGCTAGTCAAAAGATTGGGGGAAGAGCATATGCTCAGTGTTCTTGATTAGCAGTGCTCCTTCCCAAGGAGGGATACATTCTCCTGCACTCCAAGCTACACTCTAAAAAATAAGAACTTCGCTTTTGGAAAAGGCTAAGTGAGAATGTTTACAACCTACTCATCTATCGAGATGTGTTGGAGCCTCACTACTCCTCTCTATACCATATCTCTGATATAGTGGTACTTGATCTCGATGTGCTTCGACCTATCATGCAATACTGGATTCTCTAAAAGTTTGATCCCCCTTTGATTTTCACTTGTATATCATGGTTGTATCTAGCACATGATCAAACAACTCTGCAAAGAGCTTTTGAAACAACACTATCTCATAGCTATCCATACTAGTTACAATATACTTTGCCTCGGTTGTATTGAGAGCCACCGATTTTTTCTTCCTGCTCATCCAGGAAATTAAGGGAGATCCCAACCTAAAATAACACCCTAATGTTCTCTTCCTATCGGTAACACTCCTAGCCCAATCTGCATCTGTATATCCATGCAGTCTCAAATCATCACCAGAGGCATATCTCATTCCATAATTGATCATCCCACATAGATATCAAAACACATGTTTTTGTGAAAAATCCTTGAAATGTAGCTACTAGAATTAATTCTTCTAACTGATAAATTATGTAGTTTATTTTGTTACAACAAAATATCGAATGAATCACACTGCAATTCTTCACAAATAAAAATACTGCAGAAGCAAAAATAAGAACTAAGAAATTCTATCACACACACATAAGAATTGACACTTATTTTTGGACAAATGTCCCCGGAAAAAACCAATGTGGGAAAACCAATGCAACAGCTGAGGGTTTTATTATTATGCAACAGTGAATTATGAGTACAATAAATATGGATGCCCAACTGGCTATCCAATATGAGAGAAACACTCGCAAAATCACTAAAGGGAATTTACCCTCATCTCAAAGCAATCCCAACTCAAAACTGACAAGCCCAAGCAAGTCGTCCAAACCCTCTACGTAGTCTCTACATCACCTCTACGCAGTGTATCACACACTCAACCCAAAACTAATGCTACTCAAGTCGTCCTAACTGTTGCTGACTGGGAAGTGTATATCGTTCCTACTAGAAAATCCTCCCGACCTCTATAAACTGAAACAACCTCCTCTCTAGCTAAATCACACTGCCTCTTTGAGGCTCTACATAGGCCTTGCACTACCTCTTGGAGAAAATAATCTGGCCTCCTCTCTTGCCTTTCCAAAAATGGAAAGTCTTCCTCACATCACTGTCTTTGCCCCTCTCTAGCTCTACATCCCCTCTCTAGCTCAAACTTTGCTGCTGGCTAGCTCGACCTGTCGAACGAACTCACACAGCTACCTCTCACTCACTGAGATGTGTTTTTCCATCTACCCATCGACCTCCTCTTAACCATCAGTTGAGTCTTCAACGGCCAAGATTAAAACTTAATTAATGACTGAGATCATCTCTAAGTCGATCTATGTGAGTTTCTAGAGAATTCTCACCTTTCTCAATTAATTACTTTTAATTAATCAAATTCCCTAAGTTAGATTAAGGCATTTTTGTTAATTTTAGGTATGTTCTATGCTTAGAGCAATTTATTTCAATTTTTCCAATTAGCTCAATATATTTTCCGGATTAGCAATCACATCAGCATAATAGTAAATTGCAGATAGAACATAAACATAAATCACAAAAGGCAAGCCATGACAAGAGGACACAAGATGTGGTGCTAGCCAGCGACAAACCCCAATGTGGGGAAACCCTTGATCAATTATTCTTATATGTTATTCAATAGTTTAGCAGAGAGAGAGATAGTACATCTACATCAAAAGTCTACATGTTGACTTATCTAAATAAGAGCAGAGATCTTCTCTAAGAAGATAGCATAAGAGGCATTTGATCTGAGCTGAGTAGAAGGCATACTGCTTGCACTAATCCAAGGTGACTCCATCACCATGTGCTCCTCACTGTGCTGCACTCAATCATCATGTTGTACCTGATATTGTGCTGCACTCAATCATCATGTTGTACCTAATACTGTGCTGCACCCAATCATCACTATACTGCATCTCTTCATGTTGCAATATGTTGAGCTCTTCATTGCACTCTGTTGCACCCAAATGCATGCTACAATACATCATCATCCTGCTGCTACTATACATCCATGCTCATCATTACCATGTTGTACCATTGTGCTGTATCATACTACACCATGTTGCCTTCATCATGCTGCCACCTATCACATCATTATGTTGTTTTACTCATAGTTCACTGTGTTGCACCATTATTATGTTGCATATACCAGCCTTAGCTGCTTTCTATGGCTTGCAACCTAGTAGAGCAACTAGGCTATAGTTCAAGTTCAAACAAACAACTTCTCTCTCAATATAGAGATAGCTGCTACCATACATAATCCAGGCTTGAGAACAACAATGTTTTAACACTGTTGCTGCTAGTTTTCCATTGTAGTGACTTAGGGAAGTATACAAGTATCATATAGAAGGCAGCGTATGCATCCTCCTTAACTGTGGCCATAGTGTTAAGGACAACGTTAAGGTGAATCATTATTTCCTATCATTAGGCCAATGTATAGATCTCACTATAGTGGATATTATGACAGCAGATGAGGACCCTTGAAGATTGTGGATTAGGCTGCTCTCTTCATGACCTGCAGCCAACGTAATGGGGACAGCGTATTAGGACCTTCTACCTCCAACTGTGTAAATGCCTATTTTACTACGGTTAGGGTTCTTCCTAGATTTGCAGCTTGGGCTCCTTTAAGGCCTCCTCATGATAGTGGATCTTGCTGCGTATAGAAACTCCCCTAACCGTGGATAGATCTCCCTTTTGCTATAGCTAGGAGCCTTCTTTTACTGAGGTTAAGGCATCCATTTTTACTGCATCTAAGGGCTATCTCAAACCTTTCCAAAACAACGTATAGGATTAGGGCATGACTGCGTTTAGCTAGGGCATGATAAGACCTACGACTAGGGCATGAGAGGACTGCGTTAGAATCAGCTGTTAGGCCTCCTTCACTGTGCTAGATCTCCCTATTTAGATTGTGGCTAAGTCTCCTTGTTTAGCTACGAATAGGGTCTCCTTCTAGACCTTCATTTAGGGCTTCATCCTCTTACATTTCTCTTGCCACTAAAACCCAAACAAGTGGAGAGAAATCAAGAGTGAAGTTTGTGTCTAAATGACTATCAAATCACCTCTTTTTATAGTAAAACATTGAGCACAAATGGGGGTTTTTTGGTCGCTAGCTGACCTTGACGAATTGTCCAAACACAAATAAATTCATATCTCCATGAATAATTATCGGAATCATATGATATTTAGATCAATCTAACACCTCGCGATGAGAGGAATCCAAGAAAAATATCAACTGCCATAAATAAGATGACCCACATGGACCCACATGGAGACTGGCCCTAGATTCAAATTTTTAGACCCCCTCTCTACTAGGGAGAACTCCATCCGTTGATCCATCTGCCATATTGTACTCTCTCTACTATCAGTGCCCTGCACTACTTTACTCTGCTTCACTATGCTGAACCATGAAGAAGAAGAATTGACTGAGAATGTCTCATACCATTCTCTGCTAACCTGAAGTCCGTCACATATGAAGAGAGTGTGTCATACAACTCTTACTGATCCCAGATCAGTTCCAAAAGAGAGTGAGTTATATGACTCTTATTGACCTGAAGTCAGTTTCATTGATCCTAGATTAATATCACAAGGGAGTGTCTCAAACCACTCATACTGACCCGAAGTCAGTTTCATTGATCCCAGATCAATATCAAAAGGGAGTGTCTGAAACCACTCATACCGACCCAAATTTAGTTTCATTGATCCCAGATCAATATCATCCTAGCATAGGGAGTACGGTAGTAACACGATGCTCCATCAATACTACTATGGTCCCTATCCTCATTTCCCTGCTCATTGGCCAAATGAGAGGTACTTCCCATGAGTCGCAGACTACATGGGTAGCATGTCTCAGCAGGAGAAGGATGAACCATTCATCCTACCTACATGTCGCAAAGGGTATTCGAGGGGAAGGATGAACCACTCACCCTGTACACAATAGATCACTAGGGGAAGGATGAACCACTCACCTTATGATTGTGTCTCAGCAGGAAAAGGATGAACCACTCATCCTGCCTACATAGCATACCACTAGGGGAAGGTTGAACCATTCACCCTATGGTTTCTCATTGCTCCAAGATGTACCCCCAAGCCCCCTGAAGCTCCCAGAGCTCAATGTCCATATCATATAGGACTCGTAGGAGAGAGTCTCTCCATGACTCCTGGTCATTCTCAGAAAGTCACAAATTTGACCTTTCCCGGGGGCTTCGACAAAATGTCGGCTACCTACACATTAGTCTTAATGCGATGGAGCCTTCTTGCTCGTCGATGTACCATATCCCAAATAAAGTGGTACATGATGTCTATATGCTTGGATCAATCATATAATACGGGATTCATAAGCAATCGAATCCCCCTCTAGTTGTAACAAAAGATCACGATGGTATCCAACATGTGTCCAAACAGCTCACTGAAGAGCTTCCTCAACCAAGTATCTTCACCCGAGGTCATGATCGTAGCTATGTATTCGGTCTCAGTAGTGATCATGGCAACCGACCTCTGCTTCCTGCTCATCCAGGATATCGTAGCAGAACCCAAAGAGAACCAACACCCAGAAGTGCTCTTGCGATCCTCCACACTGCCTGCCAAGTCAGTATTTGAATAATC
The DNA here is from genome assembly GCA_031772625.1 of Pinus tabuliformis. NCBI lineage: Eukaryota > Viridiplantae > Streptophyta > Pinopsida > Pinales > Pinaceae > Pinus > Pinus tabuliformis. The sequence goes on along the minus strand of CM062815.1, from coordinate 312,797,325 downwards.
ATGCAACGTCACATTTTCGGCAGTGTATCTAAATCCATGAGAGATTGTGCCCCGAAGATATCGTGGAAGATTCTTGGCACCAATCCAGTGAGGCTCAACCATATATGAGCTCAACATCTAACTGCAAAACATATATCCGGATGGGAGTTCACCAAGAACATTAATGCTAGTATGAGTTTATGAAACTCAAAGGCATTTCCAAAATCAGGTCTGGCATCACTACCACATAACTTTTGAAAGTTAAGCTCCATCGAGGTAGTCACAGGCTTGTAGTTTACCATTCCAAATCCAGAATCCAACTCCCTCTTACTTTTGCAAATGAGAAGGTTTGCACCTGTAAGGAAGAGGTCGTCCTCATAAGGAGCTAGTATGAGAGGTCTATCATCCACAACCTTCAAGCAATGGTTTGGATAGGCTTCACTCCTAGTGAATCTCAGCTTCATCAAACAGCTATCAATCCTCTCATATCAATCTCGAGGTGTTTTTCTTCAAGCCATAGAGGGCTTTCTTCCACCTACATACATGAGATTCCCGATCATGAATCTCAAACTCCTCAAGTTGTTCCAAACCTGTGGACCTACTACATGAGCGGAATGGTCCCCTTGTAATATTTTCCTTCAGTACATCTCGGACATGTACCTTCTTGCTCTTCTTGAATTCAGGCATCCCTATCACGATCTGACTCATGTCGGGTAGGGCCCCACAATAGGTAGACCTCCAGTGCTATAGATGAGATGTGTCAACTGACATGGTCCCCAATGGACTTCCCACAACTTGATACAAATTGCCAACCTTGAACCCATGAGTAAAAGCATCTTTGAAAATTCCATTTGCAAACACGTACCATTCCATCGATGAATTTTACCCTTAAACCTTTGACTTCCATTGCCGAAATGGACACCAGGTTCTTCTTAAGATCGAGTACATAAAGAGCTTCTTTTAAATGAATCGAGTTACCCTCATTCAATTGAGGGGTAACATTCCCTACACCCTTTTTGGGATAGGTGGCATTGACTCCAAGTATAATCCCATGATTGTTTCCATCTATACCAAATTAGAAAGAGCTTCATACTCCTTTAACTTATCAGAAACAACATTGGATTCTTCATGCCTGGGGTTCCCTGCTCTCTTTGAAGAGTTGGCCATTTCCTTGATCACCTGCATTCCTTCGATCATTGAAGATGTCTGTGGAATGATTGTTATCGTCATTAAGTGTTGTTTCCCTACCATTTGGACACTCCTTCACATAATGGCCGAACTTATTGCAAGAAAGTCATCTGCCTTTCCTTCCACCCTTAGATCTGGACTTCCTATTGAAGTGATCTTTAGGTAGGCCATCAGAAGCTTTTGGTGCACCATTTTGATAATATTCTCTACTTCGACTTCACCCTTGGTGAGTTTGAAGAGGGATGAGGAATCCATTGATCCTTTTGTCCTTTCCAATTGTCTTCGGTGATTGCTCTTTCACTCTTGCTTGGGCTTTGTCTTCACCTCAACTCTGATACCATGTTAATTTTAGGTATGTTATATGCTTAGAGCAATTTATTTCAAATTTTCCAATTAGCTCAATATATTTTCCGGATTTGCAATCACATTAGCATAATAGTAAATTTCAAATAGAACATAACCATGACAAGCCAAGACAAGAGGACACAAGATGTGGCACTAGCCAGGGACAAACTCCAATGTGGGGAAACCCTTGATCAATTCTTCTTATATGTTCTTCAATAGTTCAGCACAGAGAGAGAGATAGTACACATAGATCATAAGTCTACATGTTGACTTATCTAAATAAGAGCAGAGATCTTCTCTAAGAAGATAGCATAATAGGCAGTTGATCTGAGCTGAGTAGAAGGCATACTGCTTACACTGATCCAAGGTGACTCCATCACCATGCGCTCCTCACTGTGCTGCACTCAATCATCATGCTATACGTGACACTGTGCTGCACCCAATCATCACTATACTGCATCTCTTCATGTTGCACTATGATGAGCTCTTCATTGCACTATGTTGCACCTGAATGCATGCTACAATACATCATCATCCTGTTGCTGCTATCCATCCATGCCTATTATTACCATGTTGTGCCATTGTGCTACATCATACTGGTAATAGGACCATGTTGCCTTCATCATGCTGCCACCTATCACATGATTATGTTGTTGTACTCACTGTGCACTATGTTGCACCATTATTATGTTGCATATACCAACCTTAGCTTCTTGCTATGGCTTTCAACCTAGTATAGCAGCTAAGCTATAGTTCAAGTTCAAACAAACATCTTCTCCCTCAATACAGAGACAGTTTCTACCATACATAATCTAGGCTTGAGAACAACAATCTTTTAATATTGTTGCTACTAGGTTTCCATTATAATGACTTAGGGCAGTCTACAAGTAGCATATAGAAGGCAGCATATGCATCCTCCTTAACTGTGGCCATAGTGTTAAGGACATAGTGAGGGTGACTAAGTATTTCCTATCATTAGGCCAATGTATAGATCTCACTAAAGTGGATATTATGACAGCGGATGAGGTCCCTTGAAGATTGCAGATTAGGCTGCTCCCTTCATGACCTGTGGCCAACATAATGGAGACAGTGTATTAGGACCTTCTACCTTCAGCTGTGTGAATGCATATTTTATTGTGGTTAGGGTTCTTACTAGATCTACGGCTTGGGATTCTTAAGGCCTCCTCATGATAGCAGATCTTGCTGCGTATAGAAACTACCCTAACCATGGATATATCTCCCTTTAGCTATGGCTAGGAGCCTCTTTTGACTGCGGTTAGGGCATCCCTTTTTGCTGCGTCTAAGGGCTGTCTCAAAGCCTTCCAAAATAGCATATAGGATTAGGGCATGACTGTGTTTAGCTAGGGCATGATAAGGCCTGTGGCTAGGGCATGATAGAACTGCATTAGGGTCAGTTGTTAGGCCTCCTTCACCGTGCTAGATCTCCCTGCTCGGACTATGGCTAAGTCTCCTTGTTTAGCTGCGAATAGGGTCTCCTTCTAGACCTGCGTTTAGGGCTTCATCCTCTTAGATTTCTCTTGCCACTAAAACCCAAAACAAGTGGAGAGAAATCAAGAGTGAAGTGTGTGTCCAAATGACTATCAAGTCACCTCCTTTTATACTAAAACGTTGAGCACAAGTGGGGGTTATTTGGTTGTTGGCCAACCTTAACGAATTGTCCCATAACACAAATAAAGTCATATCTCCATGAATACTTATTGGAATCGGATGATATTTAGATCAATCTCACACCTCTTGATGAGAGGAATCCAAGAAAAATATTAGCTGCCAAAAATAAGATGACCCACATGGAGTTTGGCCCTAGTTGCCAATTTTAACAATTTTTAGTTAGTGATTAATTAATTTAATTGAGCCATCTCTAGTTGGAATTTCCAAAAATGATTTTTGGGTTTTGGAGAACTCCTGTGCTTTAGCCTCTTCACAAAGTTTCGAGACTAGAACACTATATGATGCTACAAAAACTAACACTCCCTGTTAGCTAGGAAGGTGTTCTCTCTCATAACATCCTCCATACATGCTCCTAATGTATGACATATGTAGTTGTCTGCCACTGTCCATCAACCAATGCACTATCTCTGGTTCATCTGCCACTAACTATAGTTGAACCATGCTGCATCTGTGTTGCTACTGAAATTGCATTGTACAACTTGTTTTGTAGCCAACTCTGCATCTGTACTGCAACCCAACTAACATCCCTCTCACTATTGTTGCTGCTACTGCAACTCAGCAACATCCAAAATAATGAATCAATAGTGTCTCTATGTTGCAACTGCCTCCTGAGCCTCTAAATGCTACTAGCTTTTGCACTGTCCATTGTCCACTAGGAAATTTTTGTTGTCGTCGACTCTGCACTGAGCCTCTTTCTCTATTATCAACACTGCTCTGCACTCCTCAACATCTGACTACCACTAGTCTGCAACTGTCACTCTGGAATCTAACTGCATCAACTGACGTTGATCCTCCTACTACTGAATACTGTGGGCCCCTGCAGCAAGGTAATGATCCATGAGGAATCACCATCCAATGCTCACCTCAATGGACCTTGCCCAAATATTTGTGCAACTCTGGGACAAAAGCTCGATATCGCCCCACCTCTCTCCTAGAGGTATAGCTACATATATGGCGAATTGTTCCTCCAACAGGGAGGACACCTGGTCTATCTCTATGGTTGTTACGGCTTGATCCTGCTTCTCCTTCTTGTCCTTCTTCCTCTGAGGACACTGTGTACTGTAGTGGCCAAACTCACTACACCTGAAGCACTTGATCTTAGACCTTTTTTCTTCTTCTTCTCTCCCTGCGAGCCTTGTCCCTGACTGGGACCTTTTTCTTTCCCCTTCGATGCAAGGGCCACATTGTCTTCTGTTTAAATATATACCTAGGTTTGGTCTTCATAATGACATATGTAATCATGTTTTTATGTATTTGATGTAATAAGAAAGATAAATTACTTTTGTTGATCTTAAGGCATGGGTTTCATGCTCAAGAAAAATTATTTTTTAGGTCAAGCAACCATTGAGAGCTTCTAGGTCATTGTCATGTATGACCCATTTGGACATGTTACATATTGTAAAAAGAAATTATTTAAGTCGAAGTCAAGTCAAATAACCCTCGAAGACCTTGTCAATGTGCTACAATCAAGTCGGCCTATCAAAAGGACATGTCGGCCTAGAGATGAAGTCAAGTCAGCCTAAAAGCAAGGGAGAGAAGCCTATATATAGGAGGACTCAGCCTCACTCAAGAGATCAATCATCAAGCTTACAAGTCAAGGAAAGAATTACGAATAGGAAGCCTCTTGAATAAACGAAGAAGAGGAGAGAGAAAATTGAGAAGTTTGGATCTGTTTTTGGGCTATTTTTTGTTCACATGTGCGAGGAGTTTAGGGTTTATCACACTACTGGAAATCTGAAGTACAGTCATCTCAAGGAGGTCGAAACAAGATAAGAAAAGAGTCTATCTTGAACGCCAAAATCACAAGGAAGCTAGCTTAAGCCAAGCAAAGAAGAATAAGGGCTAAACATTGCCCTAATCTTGTCACATGTGCGAAAAGTACAGTCAATTGCAGGAGGCCGAGAATTGCAGGAAGGAGGGCCAAAAATTTCAAGATTGCAAGGTCGAGGGTCAAGGTCGAACAGGAGATTGAAGCAATATCAAGAAGTTGACTTTGACTTGAAGCAAGGATTGACTTGATCTTGGAGGGGTTATTGGTCAAGGGTCTAGGTATTGGAATTCATCAATTGAAGATTTTATAAGAAGAAGAATTTTGTGGGTTTTCCTCTCAAGATCGAAGAGATTTTGGCCCTGGTTGATTGCCTATATCTTGTGTCATTTGTCTTATTGTTCTTTATGATTTGATATTTGTTTGATGGAGAAAACACTAACAAGAAACAAGTGAAGGAAGAAGCTAATAAAAATGAGTAAAAATACACCACAAATAGTTATCAAGTAAGAGAAATCATCCTTACACTACTGCCCTAGATTTCTCAACATCTTCCTCCACATCTTTCGATCCCTTGTTGCTATTGTCGTTAATGGAGCTCTTAACTAGAGATCTCCTCATCTCCTCCTATTGCAGGTTTGACCACATGTGGTCCTACCTAGGTAATGTATCTCTTCCCAAAATGTAGCTTTTAACCCTGTACAGAAATTACCTACATATGAATTCTAAAAACAGGAAAATAAACAATGGCGAAAACATAAAACATAAAACAAATATGCACAGAGATTTTCCCCTAGATCCCAAAACTGAGACTACCAAATTGATTTTTCATTATGTCCCTTTCAATGTTACAATACATATATATACATGTCGAAGCATTCATAAACCACAATCCATTAACCATGGATTAGAATATAACCATAGTTCCCTTGACTAGATCTACAAAATACCATGGGTAGAAAACCATCATGCCGAAAACCATGTGCAAAACCCATGTACAAAACCATAGGTAGGTCCGCCCACCTAATATAGGGTCCAAAAAAAATTCCTAGGGCGCTGTTATCACTTAGAACTAAAATTGATATATGTAACTTTTCATCCTAGCCCGATGACAAAGGTCAGTGCTAGTTTATTTTTGTTTTAATTTTCTTCCCTTAGAATCTGAAGTTTTGAAGAGTTTTTGAGTCAAGTTATTCTCAGCTCCCATTGGTTCCCCTCCATCTACCATTGTTTTATAGCCACCTGTTATCTTATGTCAGTCACCGTGCCTTTTTGTAATTTCACAGCGCAATCCTGATTAGGCAGTTTCGCAGCGCATCATTCAAATTTAAAACTGCCAGCGCTGCGAAATCATGGATTCGTACATTTCGCAGCGAATCTTTCCTGAAATGTCAAATCCGTTAGGTGAGTCATAGGCCGTGTCTTCTCATGACAGCTCATGTACCCCTCTTATCACATTTCACCACTCATTGCCACTATCACCACCACTAGATCTGTTGATACACATGAATCATCATTTCCAAGAAAGACCACCGTGCATAAAACTTAATGATGGTCGTAAGTCTTGCATGAAATGACAAATCTGCAAGATTACAACTTGAAATATTTTAAACGGCAAAATTTAAAATTCAACTGCAAAGATAATCAAGCGAGGCTGAATTCAAATAGAAGCTAAATCACAATTCCAACCGGAGCTGGTAGTCATTGTTTGCGAAGATTTGGAAGAATCAATGGAGAAAAAGGAGCACAGATCCGGCAAATGTCTAAGGACTGAGCCTGAAGGCTTAGATATAACGCTGAGAAATAAAGAGGTGGAGAAAGAATTTAAAAAGGCCGGGTGCTGGAATTTTTGCAAAAAGTTACAAGGAGGGCACGCACAGGTAACTAAAGAATTTGCACTTAACTTCACAGGCTTAAATTCAAAAGTAGCCATGATAGAATTGCAGGTTTCGCCAGAAGTGATATCTACTGTGATAGAGATCCCACGAGGACAAGAGCAATGGTTTAAAAATTTCAAGTTTGACATGAATCCTTGCAAGGAGTTTTTGAAGGATGAATTTGTAAATGAAGATTTAAGGCAGTGCCTAGGAGTTATGTCAAAGAATATTATGCTCATTTACTCACCTGCATACAGAAATATCTTACTTGTGAAGGAAGGTATAACAAGGTTTACTCTTACCATTTTAAACTCCTTTTGCATTTCACCGGGAAGGTCTCCATAGACTTACCTTTTTATCTTTTCCGTAGTTTTAGTAAGTTGTGTGATAAGGTACAGCTGAGGAAAGAGGATTGTGAAACCTCTTTGTTTCATCATGGTTTGATCAAACTACTGGTTTTAGATGGGCTCCAAAAGGTAGACAGAGATTGGAATTCATTCATTTTTATGGCTGGCTTCAAAAGCCAGACTGGCCTCACTCCTCTACCTGCTAGAGATTTTACAATAGCTGAGCTCCAAACAGAAGCAAGAGCTAAAAGAGTTCCAAATTCACAAGTAAGAAAACAAGTGAAGCCACTCATCATCCAAGATCAACCTCAGCAATCAACTAAGGAAAAAGCTCATGGTAAAAACACTGTACCTGAAACAAGCACATCTGAAGTAGTCTCAAGGATAAGAACAAGAAGCCAGATGAATAAGGAAAAAGGTAAAGCTGTAGCAGTCGAAGAAAGTCCAGTGTCCAAGGGAAGTTTAAATGCCTTATTACAGGCTATTGACTTTGAGCAGTCTCTACCAGTTCAAATTGAGTTGATACAGTCAGAACAAGAAAGCACCAAGAAAGCCAAGGCCTCAAAAAGGCTTAAATTTGATGAGCTAGCTGAAGAGTTTGTTTTTAAACCTAGAAGACCTATGACAAGGAGATTCCAGCAACTACAGGAAGCACTGTCAAGAACAGAGGAAACAGGGGAAGGGACACAACGTTGGCAAAAGAAAAACACAGGCAAAACAGTCATCACATCTAAAGAAGATAATATAGCAGACCTGAAGAGCCAATTAGAATCAGCTAAGCATGAGATTGCCAAATTGAAGAAAGCTGCTAGAAGACACGCAGTCATACAAGAAAACTATTATAAAACTCTATGGAAAGGGAATGCAACTGTAGAAGCCCAGGTGAATTCAGTGGTTGATGGTCATTCACAATTTCACACCTGGACACTACCAGCAATCAAAGAAGCCAAGTACATCCAAAGGATCAATATGCAACTGAGAGCTGGGAATAAGGTTATGAAGAAACAAATTGAAGATCTGAAGGCACAACTAAGCCAGCTTAAAAGACCTGCTAAATGAGTTTTCATTTCAAGTAAGATTCTATTTCAAAATTTTGATAAGTTTGCTTGATCTTATCTTTCTGAAGAAATCTAAATCCCTATTCGGCCTTTGGAAAGTCTAAAGAAGTTTTTGACAATCAAGCACTCGGTTAATAAAGGTCTCAGGTTAAAAACAAGTTGTTTTAAATAACTCAGCAGTTTCGTAGCGCACTACGAAACTGCTGAAAGTGATGATTTCAACATAAATCAAGCAGTTTTGAAGTTGAAGCGGGAAAATTTTGAAGGACAGTTGTATACAACGAGAACACCTGAAGTTACAACAGCCAATCAGACTAGCACAAGTGGAAATAAATAGTTTGAATCAAAAAGTGGCATTTTGTCATATCATAAGGAAATTGAAGCATGTATCAGACAGCTTGAATACATTTTCCTTTTTGTTTTTGAAACAATGGATGACACATCATCAAATTAGGTTTCATAACAGCGGAGAACACATCAAAACGTGGCCACCGTCATATTTTGAGGGACAACAATTAAAAAACCGACTTATAAAGATTCGAAGATCATACAGCCGAGAAGCAAGGATAGTCTCCTAATTTTTCTGGATAGTGAAGAAGATACAACATCCAAGGTTAACATGGAGCATTAAACACCCATCTCAGCCAAACTGAAAGAGAACCAGATGTCATAGAAAGGAATCATCTTAATTAAAGCCATCATGCATGTAATATGGAGTTAGAATCATAGTTGATTTAGATCTCTAAAAAACTCCAGTCAACACTTTGTTGTATTTATTAAGTAGTTAGGGTTTAAGAGTTGTCAGTAATAGAAATAGTATTCGAATTCCCCTCACGCTTGAGGAGGAATCTCGATCAGTTAGAATAAGAGCTCTATATATAGCTGAAACAGCAATGTAATCGGGGTTGGAAAATTTTATGGAAAAGCTTGTATTTGGCCTATGTAAGACTCATTTTCAGTAATACATGCTTGACTTTACTTCTCAGGATTCATGAAGGATTTTTTATGTTCAGAATATGTGATGTTGTCCTTTTCTTAATTCTTACAGTGGTATGGATGTATAATCACTCAGAATTCACTGAATGTGCTCTGACTTCCTGTATACATTTATAAACTGTGTGGTCCCATATGAGTTTATGTTCTGAATGTTTAAATGTTGAATGCCCTGACTTCCATGTAGGGTTGAGTTCATTGTTATATTGAGGTGTTGTTGACTCCATAAGCCCAATGGATAGTTTTGTTTAATGTGTTTCCACCATTCATATTTTTCACAGTTGTTCTATAAGAGTTAGCCATCTTATCTTTAATCAAAATCATTAATCCATCAAGAGAGAGCCCTCTCAGGTTGAGGAGGCTAAGCCTCAGCCTAAAGTAGGTTGAAATAGTTACTTAGAGTCAACCTGACCAGCAGCCTATCAGGATCTGATTTTGAGATAACAGGCGCTACCCTAGACCTCGTGCAGGGGGGCTACTGCCCCCTGAAAACCCCCAATATGGGTGGTTGAGGCCCCTTTCTGACCCCCCTACTACACCCGACACAACAAACAGGGGGGGCTATCGCCCCCCCTGTGACCCCACTGCGCGTGCGACTAGTTGTTGAAAGAATATAACACACACCTAACACAAGATGCCTTGGATGAAGATTTCATATTCCTTAGAGACACTGTCCAAGGCCAAACACACAAGCTCTGTAGTTTGAGTCGCTTCTCCTACAGCTACAAGTTGATCCCGAATATCCTAAATTCTGGTGAGAAAGGGATCTATGCCTTCACCCTTTTGCAACTTTTCCTTCAGAAACATCTTCCGCTACTCGGAAGGATTCTGATATAACCCTGTGAGATCACCCCACATCTCTTTGGCCATATTCTTGGTCCATATGTGTGAGACTATATGATCTCGAACTCCATCTAGAACCATTTTCTTTGCCTTGGGCATTTCCTTTCTAAAGTTCGCTACTTTCTATTGATCTGTAGCTTATACCACAATGTTGTCTACATAAGTTCTCATACCATGCTCATTTAGGAGAAAGGACATCATGGCTTTCCAGATGATATAGTTGGAAGCATCATCCAATCTGCCCTGATCTCTAAGCCCAACTATGACCATTTCTACAAAAAACTCGATTAGTAATGGCAATCTCCCTCTTTCTCATGCTCGGTTGCTAGCTCTTCTATTCGCACTCCCTTCCGGAGTCAAAAAATATGCCTGTTGCTATTGGTTGCTACAACTGGAAATATTAAAATTTTGAACTAGAAACCCTCTAAGAGAAATTCCCTCTGTGTGTGCACCTCCTCTTCCACTTGACATTGAATCTGCTCTAGTAAACTATTGCAAACCCTTTGTGCCCAAACAAGAAGTCTTCTCTGTCAAAATATCGAGTCGTTGCTCCCTCTTCTTGCTAGAGTCGCTTTCCTGGACAAATCAAATTTTCCTACCACCTGCAACTAGAAAATCAAACCCTTGTCGAGCAATTCGCACTGCATGGCTAGGCACTGCACAACCTCTGAAAATTTCGACCTACTACTCCCTCTCAACAGCGAAATTTTCCCTTCTCCAACTTTGAGCTTCCTTTTCATCAACTATGCTCTGATACCATGTCAAAATTTCTTGAAATGCAACAACTATAATTAATTATTCTAACTGATAAATTATGCAGTTGATTTTTTTACACAAAATATTGAATTAATCACACAACAATTCTTCACAAATAAAAATACAACGGAAGAAAAAATAGGAACTCAGAAATGCTAGCACACTAAAAATTGACACAGTTATTTTTTGACAAATGTCCCTGTAAAAACCCAATGTGGGAAAAACAGTGCAACAGCTGAGTGTTTTATTATTATGCATCGGTGAATTTTGAGTACGATAAACATGGGTGCCTAACTACCTATCCAATTTGAGTGAAATTATGGAAAAATCACTTGAGGGAATTTACCCTCGTCTCCAAGCAATCCCAACTCAAAATTCACAAACCCAAGCAAGCCACCCAAACACTCCATGCAGATTTTGTGTCACCTCTGCATAGCCTATCACATGCTTAGCCCAAAACTGATGCTACTCAAGTTGTCCTACCTACTACTGACTGGGGAAGTGAATCTCCTACCTACTAGAAAATCCTCCCAGCCTCTGGAAACTGAAACAATATCCTCTCCAGCTAAATTGAACTGCCTCTTTAAGGATCTACGCTACCTCCTGGATAAAATAATTTGGCCTCCTCTCTTGCCTCTCCAGAACTGGAAAATCTTCCTTTGGACCACTATCTTTGCCCCTCTCTAGCCCTATGTCCCCTTTCATGAACTTTGTTGTTGGCTAGCTCAACCTACCGAAGGAACTCGCACTATTGGCTCTCACTCACTGTGATGTGTTTCTCGATCTACCCATCAAACTCCTCTTATAATCTCCAGTTGAGTCTTCAATGGCCAAGATTAAAACTTAATCAATGGATGAGATCATCTCCAAGTCGATCTGTGTGAGTTTCTAGAGAATTCTCACCTTTCTCAATTAATTACTATTAAGTAACCAATTTCCCTAAGTTAGACTTAGGCATTTTTAATTATCGATCAATTAATTTAATTGAGTCATCTCTAGGTGGAATTTCCAAAAACGATTTCTGGGTTTTGGAGAATTCCTGTGTTTTAGCCTCTTCACAAAGTTTTAAGACTAGAACACTATCTAATGCTAAAAAAATGAACAGTTTTGCGGCCACACAGTGAGCATGCAAAGGTTCCACCATGAACTGGCTCAAGGTGTTAATAGAAAAACATATATCTAGTCTTGTGTTGACCAGAAACATCAAAGCCCCAATGAGCTACTGGTACATAGAAGGATCCACAAGATCTGGTCCTGTAGCTTCACCACATAACTTCTTGAAGTTTTTCTCTATTGGTGTGGCCATGGATTTGCGATCCACCATCCCAAATCTCTCCAAGAATTTGACAACATATTTTCCTTGACTGAGAAAAATCTCTCCAGGTCTCTGCCACACCTCTAAGTACAATAAATAGTGCATCAACCCAAGATCTTTCATCTCAAATTCAGAGGCAAGCTCCCTCTTACACTTGATGGTCAAAGGCTTTGCTTCTGTCATGAACAAATCATCAACATATAAAACCAAATCAAAGCCATACCTTGCACAACCTTGAAGTAATGGTTGGGATTGGCATTACTTTTGTTGAATCCTAGCTTCATCGAGTATCCATCAATCCGAGCATACCAAGCCCTAGGGGCTTGCTTCAGTCCATAGAAGGTTTTCTTCAATCTACAAACATGGGTTCCATGTCATGTTCCTCAAAGCCCTGCAGTTGCTCCAAGTACACCTCTTCCTTGAGTATGCCATGAAGAAAAGTTGTCTTCACATCCATCTGAAGAAGGCTCCAATATTGATTAGCATCGAAAGCAATAATAGACTAGATGGTAGTGTATTGGGCAATAGGTGCAAATATCTCATCGTAATCTTCTCCCTCTTTTTGGGAGAATCCTTTGGCCACAAACCTCGCTTTGAACTTCTCAATGCTACTATCAGCTGCATGTTTGATTTTCTATATCCACTTGGAAGTCACATCAAATTTCCTCTCAGGTCTCAGAACAACCTCCCATACATCATTTTTCATGATGGATTGATATTCCTCTGTCATGGCATCTCTCCAAACTTGTTCCTTCACTGCTTCTTCATAGCTACAAGGTTCAGATTATATGATGTCACCCATCAATGCATCATATCCCTGATATATGTGCAGCTGCTTGCTTTCTATGAAGGTGCCTCTAGGGGTTGAATGTCTCTCTACATCTTGTAAAGTATCATGAATCCATAAGGGTCTCCTCCTAGAAGGTGGATCACAAGGAGGAGGATCCAAAGATGCCATAGGCTCATCTGGAAGGTCATGCTCTAGCACAAATGACTTTTCATTTATATCCATAGTATCATCTCTTCTCTCAGTGTTGGCAAGGACAGGAGAGTCCCTTGCTTTCCCAAGGGTAACATCTTCATCAAAGGTCACGTCCCTACTGAACTCAATGTTCCTCTGCCATGGACATATATCCTGTAAGCTTTAGAATTTTCACAACAACCAACAAATGTATCTTTCTTTCCTGAAGCCTCTAGATTTGACCTCTTCTCTTTCAATATATGAAAGTAGACAGGGCAGCCAAAAATTCTCAAGTATCCAACTTCCAGTTTCACACCTGTAAATGCTTCTTCAAGAATATTGTTCCCTAAGACTTGATGAGGGTATCTATTTTGGACATATATTGTGATGTTTACTACTTCTCCCGAAAAAAACATAAGAAGTTTTTTTATCATGAATCATGGATTTGGTTGCTTCCAAGATGGTCCTATTCTTCCTCTCAGCAACTCCATTTTGTTGAGAGTTGTATGAAACATTCACCTCCCTCTTAATCCCGACATCTCTACAAAAGTCTTTGAAATCATTTGAAGTGTATTCACCTCCATTATCTGTCCTCGGGATCATGATCTTTCCAGTTTGAATTTCCACTAGAGCTTTGAAGTCCTTGAACATGCTAAAAACTTGATCCTTGGTCTTCAAGAAGAATATCCAAGTTTTACAGGAGAAGTCATCAACAAAGATCACATAGTATAGATATCCTCCAAGAAATGTCACCGGCATGGGCCCCACAAATATCAGAATGAAAGACTTGAAGAATCCCTTTAGAAATGCTACTAGTAGAAGGGAATGGTCCCTTGACATTCTTTCAACTAGCACATCCTTAACATATACCTTCATGATCCACTTAAATCATAGGAATCCCTAAAACCAACCTACTCAAGTCAAGCAAAGCCTTGTAATGAAGGTGAGTAAATCTCTGTCACCAAAGCTCACATAGATTCGTGGTATCATGGACCAATGCTTGAATTGGTCATCCACAAACTCTGTATAGAAATTCATTTCTCACACCAAGAGTGAAGGTTGCCCTTAAGCTAGAGTTCCTTTGCCATCCAAGGAATTTTCCATTAACGAATGCAACTCTATATCTTTTGTCTTCCATGGCAGAAATGGAAACAAGATTCTTCTTCAAGCTCTTCAAGGACAATTTAAAACCCATTTATAGCGAATCAATAATTTGGAGTTGTCAATTTCAACCTTTTACCATTGATTACTTTGCAAACATTCAAAGGGTGTCTAGTGATATAATGTCCAGAGCATTGTTAAGTGTAGATGGAGATGTGAAAAGTGACAAAGGATCACCATCCACTGCAACAGAAATCATTGATCAACATCAAGATAGGTCCCCACTATGTGAATGGGTTCTTCATATCATTTTTCTTGGGTCTATCATGGAATAGATATTTCACTAAAGAAGAACCTCTTAATGTATTATTTTTCCCCAACTCACAATAGTTGTGGTTTTTTTATGGGTGACAAATTTATGGAAAAATGCAATATATTCCATGTATATGGACAAATATATTTTGAGAAAAGTAATTGGTTCATAGTCTTGTGATTGCCATTAAAATATTATGATGTTTTATAACTGAGCTTTATCTTTTAGATTTTTGGCTGAAATATTCTTAAATGTTTTTTAAGTCAAATCATTATTTAATTTGTATCTGTCTCAAAATGTCAATAAAACAATTTTGGCATTCCTTATAATGAGGTAGTAGAATGAATAACAAAGGGGCTTCTGGCACAATTATTTTTACTCGTTGATACTTGTATTCTTTTAATAATTAAAAGACAAATTGCAGACTCTGTCCCATTGACCATTACCTTGAAATATATATTGAATTTATGCAGAATGAATAATTATTTGCAATATACCCAACATCATATGTTTTGGGTCATTATGCCTAGTTGTATCAGGGTGTAACATCATGAATCAATATCAGGGCAGAGGTATAACTCTTAAATGTTCTCATGGTATTGTTTCTTTTGGGAATAACAATCGAAACTTTAATTGCTAAAAGGGATTCTTTTCTCATCCTTTTAAAGTGCATATTCTTAGGCCATAGTTTCATCAAACTAGCCTTCTCCAGATGACAGTAGGGTGAGGAGGGAATGTTGTGCAACTATTTTGGGTTCTTTTGCATCACCACACAAAGATGTGGGGCATTGTAATACCTGTTGTTGTTCAATTGCAACTCAGTTTTGGTTTGGTTTTAATCTAATTTTGGTCAAAGTGGTTAAAATATGAATAGTTATGACACACATGTTTTTATTCGAAATATTTTTTAACTTGTGTTGGTGCATTACTTAAGGTTGTGGTTATTTCTCGTTGGACAAGTTTGTCCATGCTAGCTTTTGTTTGCAATTGTTTTTAACTATTAATGGTGTAACATTATATTGGATTGTATTGTTAAGGACTTGTAATGGGTTTTGATGTATAGAAATCAAATCCCTTGGTGCCAATAATAGGTTTCCACATACCCTATACTGAATATCTGAAGGACATTTATTTTTTGGAATAAATTTATTTCTTCAACTATTATATGAACAATGACTATACATTGGGCATTTTATAAAAAAGGGCTCACAAACATAACTACCAAAGTAAATTGGGTGGGTTGGAAAACCAAAAAACCCATTAGCCTAACCAATGACCCTTGGGTGAAAATGATGAAACATAAAGTCCATAGTATTTATTCCATTGATCCATGGCCCAAAAATAATATAAGAACTCAAACAAGGCTATGCAGTAGTTGGGGTAATCACAATATGGGTTGGCATATCATTGTGATCATTGGAGCCAACCCCCAACTATCCAAACTAGTCTCATGATCAATAACTATCAGCTCACATATGTTGTTTGGTATCCTCAAGAGTTTTTTTAGCATCCAAGAATGCAAAATCAAGTGTAAGAAACTTGTCATTTTGTAGTACTTGATAGGGTGGTCATCTATCTTGATGCTCCCTCCACTCTCTGAATGGATGTCCATCTTGGTGGCATGGTCTTTGAGCATGGAGTGAAATGAATGGAAAGAAGCACCTGGGGGTTCCTTGCTCAATCGATAGGGAGCCTCCCCAAATGTCCAATAGATGTTGCCTCAAATGGAACACATCCAACTCAACTTTTTTCACTTGTATTGAGATTTCCATATGAAGATTTTCTTGAATATCTAATTTCCATACCATATGAAAATTATAGTAGGCTGGAAATTAACAAATAATGCATCATTCCTTCTGTCCGTATGAAAAAAAAATACTTCTACTCTTATTAGATACTATATTTCCTGAAACTCCACAACCCAGGGGAGTTCATCCTCAAGCAAGGTAAAGGGAGTGGGAAGGAATTGATCATGAAAAGAGAAAACTCGATACTAGACAGACTTAGCAAAGGGACAAAACCAAATAGGGTGTTTAGATACTTACAGATCTACCACAGAAAGTATATAAATATTTAATGTCATTTGATTTTTAGTTTTTTTGTTGCCTTTGATACATTTCTGTTTTAGTTATTATTTACTTGAAAAGCTAGGTTTCAAGTGTACCATTAGTGAGAAAACTACTCGACTATTATATCCACTATCGGAACTCATTCATTGGCTAGTTATTCTACACTCACTAATTATGACCATGGAATTTGAACTAATTTTGTTCCTTCTGTCTAAACCAGTTTATGTATTTCTCACTTCCATATTGTAAATGAAGAAGGATATTTTTTACTAACAGAAAGGCAGAAAATAACTTACTGATAAATATGATTGGAAAAGCATTTAAATATATACATGGGCCTATGATTATGAAGGAAGGGAAAACTACAGAGTTATGTAGAGGTGTGTCCTTTTTCATTTGAACATAAGAAGTTATAATGGTTGAAAGATAAAACTCTGGTCGTTGTCATTCATTATACTCTTTTGTTGGGTTGTGTTATATTATTTCCACGACTAGCCCATGTAGTTAATTGGGGGGTTAGAAGGAGGGCGGAGCCCCGCCCCCCCCCTTCGTTGTCCCAATTGCGTAGTGGGGGGAGTCATAGTGGGTTTGAGGGGTGCAAGTAAGCCCACTCTATGGGGTTTGGGGCAGCGCCTCGAAAAAATTTGGTTTTGGACCCTATGCTAGGTTGGGCGGACCTACCTATGGTTTTGTGCATGATTTTTGCACATGGTTTTGGACGCGATGGTTTTTGGTCCATGGTTTTGGATGCGATGGTTTTCGGTCCATGGTATTGGATGCTTCAACATGTATAAATATGTATTGTAACATTGAAAAGAACATAATGAACAATCAAGCTGGTAGTCCTAGTTTTGGGATCTAGGGGAAAATCACTGTCTATATGTGTTTTATGTGTTATGATCTCGCATTTTTTATTTTCTGTGTTTTAGAATTTGTATGCAGGTAATTTGTGTATGGAGTTAAAACCTACATTTGGTATCAGATCTGTTTTGGCTTCAAGGGGACGCCTTTGTTGCTAAGGGGTTTTGCTCGAACCTGTGGTAGACATTGTTCAGTGGGAGATCTGCGGGATCGATTTTAGTGGTGAAAGAAGATGATGGGTAGTGGAAAGATAGAGATTGAAAAATTTAGTGGTTAGAGTTTTGAGTTATGGAAACTCAAGATGGAGGATCTATTGGTCAATAAAGATCAGTGGATCATGGTAGATCCAGGTACTAAACCAACGGGAGTATCTGATAAAGAATGGAAGAACTTGGATCGGAAGGCAAAGAGAACAATACGATTACGTGTCTTAGATTCAGTATTGTTCAATGTATCAAGGGAAGCTATGGCGAGGGCTTTGTGGGACAAGTTAGGGACTTTGTACCAATCTAAGTCTCTGGTGAATAAACTATTCCTATGGAAAAAGTTGTATAACCTGACGATGAAAGATGGAGACTCGGTGACAGAGCATTTGAATGCATTTAATACTTTGGTAAGTTAGTTATCATCTGTTGATATCAAAATTTCAGTTGAAGATAAGTGCATTAGTTTGTTGTTTTCTCTACCAGATTCGTGGGATAGTCTAGTTATTGCAATAGGTAGCAATGCAGTTGCCTTGCAGTTTGATGAAATAGTCTCATCCTTGCTGATGGGGGAGATGAGACGAAAAAATATGGAGAGCCAGAATGGAGATGCCTTGCCTGTACGAGGACGTTCCCAGAATAGAAATAAAAATAAGTCATCGAGTGGGAGATCTAAATCTAGAGGGAGATCTGAATCTCCAAGAAAAACTGTAAAGGTGGTGTGCTGGAAATGCGGAAAGGAATGGAACTACAAAAGGGACTGTAAATCTAAAGCTCATGACAAAGGAAAGGCATCTGATGATGCTCCTTATGCAGAGGCGAAAACCACCTTAGATGAAGGTGGGGATGTGTACTTGGCTTCTTCAAGCACACATGTAGATCATGAGACATGGTTGATTGACTCAGGTGCATCCTGTCACTTCACTCCCCATAGAGAGTGGTTCTACGAGTATGAGAAATACAATGGTGATGTCTTGTTAGGGGATAATAGGAAGGCTAGAATCGTTGGTTGTCGAAAAGTAAATTTGAAGTTGCAAGGTGGTGTTGTGGTCACCAACAACCCCCCTCTTTGTTTGATATTAGCAATAACACCAAGCAAAGGGGGACCCTTAACAAAAAATCCAAAAATATTTTTATCAAAATTTTTGTATTTCTACTCCCTAAAGCTAGATCGCATTACGAAGAGAGAGTGAAGCATTTCCTATGCGCATAAATGAGTTGAGAAGAAGCGACGTGAAATTCATTGCATCGCATATATTGAAAGCGCCCTTAAATGAAAAACTTAAGGAATCACCGACGGCCGATATGCGATGTCACATATCGCAGCATCGCATAAACAACACACAGTAAATGAAAACGCGATCTGCGATCTTACAATCTGCGATATGCGATGAATGAGACTATCAATTCCTGCGACGACACTTCTGTCACACGGAATTTGTCAAGGGTGCGGACACGACTGACCTTCCTAGAAGTCTAAGACATTCTAATGACAAACAAGACAAAATGGAGTGATCTTTCTCTAAATACACCTTTTACAACATGAAAACTACAAGTGTTTAGGCTTACCTTATTCCAAAACGCTGTTGTTGAAGTCCGTTCTTGACGATCCGGATGAGCTCCTCCTTCAAGTCAATTCCTGCAACCACAAACAATCAAACAATTACCAAGCACTTGTATTTCATATAATAAAACATATATTCAACATGCAGACCAAGGAACACATGAAATAACTCATTAACACAAGCTATTGAGAAAAATAAACCAGTTTGTATTAATAACGAAACAAAGAAACTCTTACAACCTGGCCTTGGTGTTGTGCAAGTTCCTCCCAGGGTCCATCAAGGGTTTTCCTCTACTTTGACAAAGCTCACCCTCTCCCAAGTAGAATCAAGTGAAGACAATCTCTCCTCACAAAGGCTCTAATGGAAGACCTAAATCCTGCAGCATTTACCCAAAGAAAATGTATAGCTCCAACCCCTTCTCCTTCTGGCTCAATGCCTTTATTTATAGTGCTGTAAAGAGGTTATTCAGGTCCACTATCAATGGGATCATCCCCCTCTATGGGTGGGATAGCTCCCTTATTGATGGGATAAGTTCCCCCTTAATAGAGATACATGAACCAACTGGAGGCGCATCCATTTCATCAAACCGACCTCTAGAATGTTCTAGAAGTAACCACAAGTAACTTTTTCAAGATAAAACTCGCGCATTTTGCCTTTTACAGAGGGACGCACCTGTCCCTTAACATACAGAGCGTCCATGGACGCAGATTTTGTGAACATGGTCAGCGTCCCCGCAGGTAAGGCTAGAGAGAACCTGCGACCCCAGAGATAAACATAGTTTTTACAAGACTTTCTCTCTTCTTTGAGTTTGAGATGGATAACAGAGGCATGAGACTTGCCTAAGAGGGTAGCATGACTGTTGATTTGAGCCATACTAACTGTAAGTAGTCAAGGTGACATTTTTTAGTGTAACAGATTGCCCCCTAAAGTGCGAAGCCTGGAATAGAATAGGGTTTTGTAATTCTAGGAAGGGTGAAGCGCTTTATCATTTCAAGGATTGCCTTGTGGATGGTCTGGTTGGAACCTGCAATTTTCAACACAAAATACATGGATAAGATTATATCATCACTGAGGTAGGCATTCCCATACTCAGATTCAAAACTTTAACTAATGGACTAACTATTCTGATACAGGAATGATCTTGCAGTACATTATTTTTATAGACTTTTGTAGATACAGTATGGACGCAGCCATCTGTTTATGATAAGTCTACATAGACAATGAATACAAAACTCCTCGCAGCCTGGATGGTAGAAACTAGATCCAGGGTCTTCACTTCTACTTCCCGAATTGGTACGATTCTAGCCATGTGATTAAATGATTCGATGTCGAACATGGTAGAAACCACTTGATTACCAGTCAATGATGTAAACTGTTAACAAGCGTGAGAGAAACCACCAGTAATGTCAATGGTCCTCAAAGTACCAAGCACAACCCGTGAAATGTGAATAGATGTTTTGATGTCGAACACTTCACGGAATCCTCTGATCGAAAGTCAATGATGTAAACTGACGTCAAAGGCGAGAAACCTGCCATTGATGCATGCAGACTTCAAGGTACTGTCGATTCCTAAGTCATCTTTCTAGATAATGTGTCGATGTCGATAGAAAGCGACCCGTTGCAGGCAAGCCCACAACACGAAATCATTGTTCAAGTTGAAGAAATGTTGCTGTAAGGACTGACTCAGGGATGGTCAAATGGATGACAAGTATTTTGCAGATGAAAGTTTTGCTTGCAGACCTCTTGAACACATAACGACACAACAGATGGCTTGGTGACGAATAACTCAAAGTTAATCCCGAAACCCGGTTAAAGACTTTCAAAGTGATTTGGTCAACTGTGAGGTAAAAGATTTCCCAACCCAGGTGAATGAAAAGTGTCGTGTTCAAGAGCGGTAATAAAGTTTCTTCTGAGACAAAAGGTGACAAATAGGTTCATTCTTCTCTTTTTTCCCCCACCATTTCTGGCAAGTACCTCTTTATTTTTAACAAGCTTGAGGAGGATAACATATGCTTGATTATAAGCTCATCCTTCGGACGAGTCCAACCTAGTTTAAATTCGAACCCTAGGAAGGAGTGGTTCGTTCCTGTTTGTAATTGAACAGGTCCTTTACTGTAAAAGTTTTAACGAGCCCAGTATAGGAGAAACTCGGCGTTTTTCAATTTTTAGAGAGTCTGAAAAAACTAAAGGAGACTCCACGTTGAACTTTTTCGTAAGTTGTGTCCCTCAAGCCCGAAAAAGTATAAAATAATACCTGGGGGAACCGCTTGATCTTGCGACCAAGGAGTACTTTCATAATAGTGTCGTTGACCTGAAAAGTAAAAAGCGATCAAAGACACGTCGTTTTATTTCCTTATCGAGTTTGAAACGACAAAAACCCGGCAATCTTTTCCTGATTTTGCGGTCAGAAAAGAGCTAAAAGGGGACCGTCTTTTAATTCCGTTTTAACGAGTGAAAAAGAAACACTCGGCGATCTTTTCATGTTTTAGGAGTCAGAAAAGGGCTTAAAAGATGACTCTGAAATTTTGTTTGTGAAAAATTACAATTTCCCTCGAAATCCCTTCGTCCTGCACAAAAGCGACACATTACTCATACCTGTTTAAAATAGGCAAAAATACATTTGAAAACATCTTTTCATGGTAAAAAATGAACTAATTCATCCAAAAAACCTATAAAAAGACCTTTTACCATGTCATTTTTACCGTTTCACTGTTGAGGTTGAAAAAGGAGCTTTTGACAAGAAACTTCCCGTGGTTGCTGCGGAAAATCTGACCGTCGGAATCGAACGCCGCTTCACCGAGGTATTTTACACATCCCACTCTTCATTTTTATCCGTTTAGTTTTTTGTTTTTGGTCTCTGTTTCATTTTTTGGGGGGTTTTGGGTTCAAAATGCGCCCCTCGGCGGACGCAGGTGCCCTTCGGGTGACCTGCGTCCCCCGACTTTTTCTCACACGGGAAAAAGGTCGGGGGACGCAGTCCGCCTTCAGGCGAGCTGCGTCCGGACGCCCTGTGCTACAAAGCCGGGGTGCGTCTTCCGCAAAGGGCGCATTTCAAAACCCCAACTCTCTCAAAAAACCACCAAATTTACTCAAATTAATTTCTAATTGACTCTTTTGATGTGCAGGACCTAAAACATGTTAGACTGGAGAGAGAGAGAGCACGTAGAGGACGATGAAGCTGCGATTAACCACCAACCCTCTCTGGATGCCTTAAGAACATGTGGATTGTACAAATATTGGACCATACCGGGCATGAGGGGCCAGGTAAGATTTTTGGAATGGCTGGTTGAGCGATGGAACGTTCAAGATCAATGTTTTTACATTGGAGGGCACCAGCTCGAGATAGAGCCCTCGGATGTATACTTTCTCACTGGCTTGCCAAACAGAGGTGAGCAACTCAACCTTGCGGGGACCAGGCCGGGTGGCCAATCCCTTGATGATCTCCGCGAGGAGTGGTGCAGACCAGGGACTCGCCATAAAAAAGGCGTGGAGATAAAGCACATCGCTCTGGCGGAACTTAGAGTTATTGCATTTACGGTCACCAGGATTTGTGGCGCGGCCGCCTTGCACATTGCCTCCGGATCCCAAATGCGGATGGCAGTTGACTGTTACCAAGGCACCATCTTCAACTGGTGCGAAGCTGTGTCGGCTCATATGAAGAGCCAACTAACCAAGGCAAAGAACGGACGACTAAAAACTTTTGGATATGGGCCTATAGTCGTGAGCTTTGCCTTGGAGAGAGTTCCTATGCTGATCCCTCAGCAACTCACTGTTGATGACTTGGGTCCTCGGGAGCCAAAGCTTGTTCGATGGGTTGCGGTGATGGCCCGGCATCCTGACGAGGGTGCTGCAGTGGTTCGATTCTCAGACAGTTACTTCGACTGGCTAGAGGGCCAGCTTTTTGTGATACAAGACTTTCCATATGCCGGAATGGATTTCAGAGGTGATCCGGACATGGTTCTTCCACAGGGAGAACAATGGGATGACAGAGGTACTTTCATTTTCACAAGTTTTCTAATTATGTATTTTTTATTTTTCATATATATCGTCTCAAAGTAACAGTAAAATTTTAAAAATGCAGATGTTGGACCACAGCGTCCAGCCAATCTCCGGCCTTACGACAGACGACATCCAGCTGCACCGGCACCGGCCCCACAGGACGCGACAGCAGAAGTACTAGCTGATTTGGAGCATGATCTAGAGCGTCTCACGGCAGATATACCTGAGACTACTATGGATGATATTCCTATGAGGCTTCAGCGCTTCGTAGTCGCGGTCCCTGGACCGTTTAGGAGATTTTTGCGTAAGGTAGCCCGCGCAGTGGTGTCGTACAGAGAGCACCACCAGTGATTGACTAGTCACTTTTGTAGTCACATGTGACATTTTTGACTTTTTGTACTATCATTTTGCCGATCATAAGGTGTGTTAAACCTATGATCGAAGACGATGTATATATTTTTGGACACACTTCTATCTATATCTATATATCACTATTACCGGCTTATCTTGTTTAACATGTATGATGAAATGTCTTTAAATTTACTTGCATGATTATTATAAATGTCTGTCCAACACTCGAGAAGCAATTGCATCTGCTAATGTATTCAAAGACCTTGGAATATGTTGATATTCAATGTAATCAAATTCACGTTCCAAGAGACGCACTCTCAAAAACAACCTTAATAACACAGGATTTCTAATGGCATAAACTCTATTAAGCTGTAATACAACAAGTTCAGAATCTAACCTCACTATCAAACGTCGAATTCCAAATGAAATAGATTCGGATAATAATTCAACCACTGCACTGTATTCTGCAATGTTATTCGTTGTTTGACCGAGGCTTACCCCATGCATAGAAACTAACTCGTCAGAGGGCGAATAGATAACCCAAGCTGCGGAAGAGATATTCCGTGTACTACGACAAGCACCATCAGCAAATCCAATGTATGTTTGGAGAGGCGTCGACATCTACAATATCAAGAGTAAAACCAAGATGAGCCAAAATAATGACGAAAAACCACACTTGCTAAGCTAAGCACACTGACTAAACTAACACACTTGCTAGCTAGAAAGGAAATCTAACCTATCTAAAAATTTCTCCATCCATCATTTTAAGCATAATACCTCTTTAGGTAAAGTCCATTTCTGGGTTTGCCCAAAGAGTCCCCATCAAAATCAACTAACTCATAAGCCCCTTTTGCTAGCTTTCGCTTTACAATGTAGGGCCCATGCCACATGGGAACGAATTTTCCGGCACCTAGCTTATCGTTAGCTTGATCATATAATAGTACTAGGTCTCCTTCCGAAAAACTTCGAGGGGTTACATTTTTATCGTACTGAGCTTTCATTCGTTTCGCGTGAGTCTCGATAGCTAAAGTAGCGTCACGTCGAGTCTCATCTAATTTAGCTAAGTATAACAACCGTTTCTCCTCTTCGGAAGTAGCTGGAAGTAATTCGACAGCCATTTGAAGTGATGGGATTTCGCACTCAATAGGTAACACAGCTTCTAAGCCATAAACTAGCTGAAAAGGGGTGAAACCTGTTGAATTTTTCACTGAAGTTCGATATGCCCATAGCGCCGAAAATAACATGTTATGCCAATTCGTTCGATGGATACCAATGATCCGTCGAATCATGACGACTAGAACTTTGTTGATTGACTCAACCAAACCGTTGGCTTGCGGATAATAAGGTGTAGAGCTATCGTGGCGCAAACCAAGCTGGCTTGTAAGCTCAGTCATCATGACATTTCGAAAATGGCTTCCATGGTCCGTAATGATTGCTTGTGGGACACCAAACCTAGTTATGATATGATTGAATACGAAAAGTGCAGCTGTCTTGCCGCTTGCGTCGAATGTAGGCATCGCCTCGGCCCACTTAGTAAAATAATCAACCGCAAGGATGATATACGCATGCCCCCCGGCCGAGTGAGGGTTACAAGTAATAAAGTCAATGCCCCATTTGGCGAATGGACCAGCGGCAATTATAGGGTGGAGAGGAGCAGGTGGAGCGCGCATCTTGCGATCAAACACTTGACAGTTGTGGCATTTTCTGACGGCAAGGATACAATCTTTAAACATAGACGGCCAGAAATAGCCAGCGCGCAACACCTTCTGAGCTGTGGCATACCCAGACATATGACCGCCACATGCTCCAGAGTGACAATCATTCAAAACTCTCTCAGCCTCATCGTGAGTTAAACAACGTCGAAAAACTAAGTCTGCCCCCAGGCGATAAAGTGTATCTCCAATAATTCTGTATTGCTGGGATTGAAACCGAATTTTTCGACGGTTTTCCTTGGAAGCTTCAGGCCGAAAGGTTTGGGTTTGGAGATAGATGATTATATCCCCATACCACGGATCTACAGTGCTAATAAGAAACAAAGATTCGTCCGCAATGGACTCCTCTGCCACAGTCTCTGTGTCAGCACTCGGGAAATCACACATCAATTCCGCGAAGACTAAAGATTTCTTAGACTTGGACTTCTCAAACTCCAAGTCGAACTCTTGCAGGATGACGATCCATTTAGAGTACTTGCCCCCTAGCAGTTGTTTTGTCAAGATATAAATCATAGGGTTGCAATCCGAAATAACAGTAGTTTTGCGGAGAAGAATGTAGTGACGAAAACGCTGGACAGCTTGAACGGCTGCCAGGGCCAATTTCTCCACATGTGAATATTTTAACTCAGTTGGATTTAAGGTTCTGCTAAGGTAATATATCACATGCTCTGCCTTGAATTCATCTTCTTGAACTAACACCATTCCAATGGTGGAATGCGAAGCTGCGAGGTATAAGAAGTAGTCCTGGTTGTAGTTGGGAGGATGCAATAACGGTGCATGGGTCAACGCGTGTTTTAATGCATCAAAAGATTGTTGAGCAATCTCGTCCCAAAAGAATTGTACGTTCTGTTTCAACAACCGTGTAAAACCTTTAGTGACCTCGGCGTAGTTAGGGATGAATCGGCGTAAAAAGTTCGCTTTCCCTTGCAAACTTTGGAGTTGGCGCAAACTCGAAGGAGGAGGCAATTGGATGATAGCCTCGACTTTCGAGGGATCGACGCGAATGCCGGTTTTGGAAACAACAAATCCCAGCAATCGACCTGTTTCTATACAGAAAACACACTTGTGGGGATTCAACCGAATTCGATAATGCCTACACCTCATAAAGATTGCTCGTAAATGGACAAGGTGATCAGCTCGGTGTAAAGAATGAGCAGGCAAATCATCGAGATAGGGTTGCACAATGTGCTTGATGTCATGAAATGCATAAGACATGGCCCGTTGAAAAGTAGCACCGGCATTCTTAAGGCCAAAAGGTAATTTGCAATAAGCAAATGTCCCCCATGGACAAATGAATGCCGTTTTTGGTTGATCGGCAGGTAGAATATTGATTTGATTATAGCCTGAGAAACCATCCATGAAGGAAAACATCTCACTTCCGGCACAATCATCAATAATTTGATCGATATAAGGCGTAGGATAGTTGTCTTTTGGACAAGCTCGATTGATATCCCTATAGTCGATACAGATTCTTATTGTTCCTTGTTTTTTATTGACGGGAACAATATTCGATACCCAATCCGTTAACGGGATCGGATAAATGAAACCTGCTTTCAACAGCTTTTCGACTTCGGCTTTGATTGCAGCTGCTTTTCGAGGGTGAATCTGACGCAACCGTTGCCGAATGGGTTTAGCATCCGGGTAGGTTTTGATTTCATGAACAACAATGGCAGGATCGATTCCTGGCATTTCTTCGTAGGACCAGGCAAACACGTCGCGGAATTCTTGGAATAGGGCCTTGTAAGTTTCAATTTCTTCGTCAGTACATGCGGCACCTATATGAATGTTCTCCTCGATTCCGGGCTTCACTGAAATATCAATGGGAATAGTACGAGAAATATTCCCTAAATTCAGCTCTGAATCAGAATGTTTCGTTGGATCCTGAGCGTCTTTGACATATTCAGCGGTAAAGATAGATGAAAAATCATTTTCAAATGCATCATCCTTAGGTAAAAACGAAGATCTGTGATGGAGATCTTCCCATGGTAGATCATCTACACTTAGGATTTCGCGAAGTTGTTCGTCAGATGACACTTCTTCGGGAAACGTTATCCGTTCTAAGGGTGAGGTGAAAAGTGACTCTTCACTGACCACATTCATTTGGTCGGTTGAATGAAAGTCGGTAAAAGACATAAGAGCTTCATAAGCAATCTCATACGGACTCAACGGCATAACATCACCGAGTGAGTCTAGCTCAGAGTCAGAGGGAACATACCAAGGATCATCATAAATAATGTTTTCTGACGTGATCATATGAATTGTTGCGAACGAAGGGTCTGCATTGAGTGGAGGGAGAGGAAAAGTTCCCAGTAAACCGGAATCCTTAACTAAACCTACACCAATGTCCCTATAAGGGATTGTCGTTTTACCAACATGCTGGATAGTTTCTAAAGAGGTTGGGTCGGATGAAAAGTATGTCAGCTGATCAATAGTCACGATCTTACCGTTATGTGGAAACTTAATGACTCTGAAGACCGATGAAACGACCGCTGTCATAGCATATGACCAACTTCGACCCAAAAGAAGGTTGTAGTCTAGAGGGGCATCAACCACTTCCACATCCAGACTAACGGTTTTACCTTCGACCCCTATAGGCAATTCTTGTAGAATACCAAACGGACGGAACCCACGGCCATCAAAGGCCTTAAGGATGGTGGGGGATTGGTTCAACGAAGGAGAACCAAGCGATCTCCAACATTGAATCGACATAATACACGTAGAAGCTCCCTCATCAATCACAGTCCGATGAATAGGCCTGTTTTTGACTATCACTGGAATTTGGAAAGCCATTTGATGGGGGAGACGCGGTGTACTACTTTCTAGATCAAAGATCATTAGGTTCGGGTCCTGAACATCGACAGCTCCAATAGCCGACAAAAGCAATTTTCGTTGCGCTGGACATGATTGCAGCACTTCGAGTGCCGACATTGCTGAAGGTGAAACAGCTAAGTCTTCAACAATGTTGTAATTCTGGGCTGCTCTCGCATGTGGATTGAAAGCAGACCTTCGAAGTACACCCTTGGCGGGCGGCTTAATCACTAAGTCTGGGTTAGGTTTTTCGATCTGTAGTGGATCGGAACCAGGAGCTGAGGTTGATGGGTTAGAGTGAGAAGATTCTGCTTCTTTACCATCAACAGGAGCCTTACTACCATAATCTTGCGATCGAGTCGCAATCCTGACATGAGACATCATCAAAATGGGTTCTTCACTGGCATTCGAAGAAGAACCTATCATCTTATTTTCCTGCTCGGGAAATGGATTTTTTAACACAGCAGGAGTCGGAGAACCTTTGACTATTTTCACTACCTCGGCCCGATGAGGGCAGTCTCTCGTAAAATGATCTTCTTCACAAATAAGACAAGGATAACGAGGTTTGCGCTTTTCGTCATTGGTTTCCGACTTTTCCGTTTTCTCCTTTGGAGCCTTGTCTGCTTTAGCCTTCTTCTTTCCTTTCTTCTTTCCACCGTTTTTGGATTTGGCCGTAGATGACTCTACAGCGTGAATGTCGGCGGTAAGTTCAGGAGGAGAAGACTCTCCTGTCGGAGAATCAGGCAAAGTGATAATTGGAGTATTGGAGGTCTTGGAAGACTTCTTCTTACTCTTCGTAGTCACGATACCGATCATACCATCAGCGGCATGAGATCCCGAAGGAGCAGCAGCGATTTGGTTTGACTTTGGAAGATCCGGAATTTTCTCGTGTAACGTACCCGACTGAGTGTAAACTAAGTCAAGGTATTGTGCCTGAGCAATGACTTGCTCCTCAGTAACTACGCCGGCCTTAGCTACATCTTCAGTAATTCTTGGTAATAATGATTTTACAAACCATTCAGCTAAAATTTGGTCCGGGATAAAAACTTTCACTAATCTTCTTCGACGTCTCCACTCATGGATGTGATCAGAAATGTACGTGGATGTCGATTGTTTTAGCGAAGTTAATAATTCTGTACCATTATCGTATCTGACTGGTAACTGAAAATGAGTTAAGAATGAAGTAGCTAACTGGCTAAAGTTGTAAAAAGAAGCCCGTGGCAACTCAATGTACCACTTGGCTGCGAGACCAATGAGTGTACGCTGGAAAAGACGTAAGCGGATAGAATCATCTGAGATGGAATTTGATGCACACCAGAGGTGGTAAGTCATCACGTGATTAGACGGATCCTCTCCAGACTTACCTTCGAACTTGGGTATATCGCTGGGCAACTTATTTGGCATTGGCGGCCAGAACGGAAGATATTGAATTGGATCGTTCGTTAGGCGCGTCAAGTCGGGTAAATCTAAAGTCGCAATAAACGGTAACTGCCGGTTAGGATCTCTAAAACTCTGAGTCACAATACCAGCCCCAGGAGGAGGATATCCAGGATAACTAGGAACAGGAGTCGCATTTGGGATATTATATCCTCCTGGAAAACCAGGATTAACCGGACCGTACTGGGGTTGCTGAGGTGGTTGATAAGTGTACCCAGGATACGGTTGATACTGGTAAACCGGTTGTTGGGCAGCTTGCCCAGGTTGATACTGTCCCTGGTACGGAGGTTGAACAAATTGAGGTTGAGTAGTAACAACCGTACTTGTACCAGGTTGACCTGCAGGCATCTGGACTGTGGTTTGAACCGTGGGTCCAGACAACGGTACAGATGTCTGAGGAGCGGTTACAGGGACAGTAGAAACCGGAGCTGCCGATACTCCAGAATGTAAGCATGGTAGATGAAGCGGTAGTTGCTGCAGCCGTGTGAGGTGGAGTACTAGGTGCAATTGGCGGCTGAGTAACTACAGAAGTTACAGGGGTCTGAACACTTGACTGGACAGGTTGCGGTTGCTGGGGTGGACCAGGAACTGCAGGTTGTCCTGCTTGAGGTACCGACTGTATACTTGGTTGCGACATCTGTTGACCCTGTGACGGATCCCATGTTAACATTCCAGGGTATTGACTCGTAACAGGTTGAGGATACTGAGATCCATAGCCGTATTGAGGATAGGGTTGATAACTGTAAGGTGTAGTCCCATATGATTGCCCTTGAGGTGGTTGATAACCTTGACCAGGGTATTGACCCGTAGGTTGATAACCTTGAGGTAAATACGAATACTGGGGTTGACCTTGACCTTGAGGTTGGTATCCTTGAGGTTGATACCCTTGGGGTTGATACCCTTGGGGTTGCCATCCTTGAGGTTGCCATCCTTGAGGTTGATACTGATACTGAGGTTGACTTTGGGGTACATATTGAGGCTGGGGTTGATACCCTTGGGGTTGATACCCTTGAGGTTGCCCCCCAGTCACAAATGAAGTACCTTGAGGTTGCCCCCCAGGCGGTAATTGGCCACCTTGAGGTTGGTTAATGGGAGTTGAACCTGACATCATATAAACTTCACCTATACTCAATGGTACATTACCACTGTTTCCAACTAATAACCCATGATCAACAGGTTGAGGAGATGCTCCCGCAAAGGTACCAGAAAGTGATTGATACCCAGTAGGAACAGAAGGACCGCCATGTAAAAATGATTCAGGACTTTGTGAAAACACAGATGACTGACCAGACATATTTACAGGAGAATGAATTCCTCTAGGTGGAACCGGAGTACGAGGTGTAGAAAAACCTACTGAGTTGTCTAAAAAATTGGTTAATGCAAGGTACCAAGATTCACTTCTAGGAGGACTGTAAAAGATGGATTCACGCTCCCTTAGATCAAGGGTAATTAGATCTTCAGAATCAGAAACGCCTATTTCTTCCTCTGGAACAAGTTCTTCTATAGCAATTAATCCAACAGGAAGATTTTCGGTGATAATTCTTTCTATTCTTGGTGAATCAGGAACACTAGGAGTTGGAGTAACAGGTTCGGAAATTTCAGGTTCTTCGCCTGTTTCACTGGCAGATGAAAAACTACCAGCAA
Organism: Pinus tabuliformis; assembly: GCA_031772625.1. NCBI lineage: Eukaryota > Viridiplantae > Streptophyta > Pinopsida > Pinales > Pinaceae > Pinus > Pinus tabuliformis. The sequence continues at coordinate 312,766,143 of CM062815.1, read as the reverse complement.
GCTCGGAAACTGTAACAGCTTCGGGATTGTAACCTGTTTCTAATCTTTGGTAATCTGGATGGACTACCAAAGAAGATTCTCCTTCTTCAGGTGAACCTACTCTACTGCCACTAGGAGGAGTTACAAGGACCTTTAACCCTTCTAAATTACTGGGGTCGTCTCGAGGAGGTGAACCCCTAAGTTCACGGGATCTTCTCAACAATTCGGCCACAGAAACAACTTCAGGAGACTGGCCCGCAATGCGACGGGACCTTCTCGGTAATTCCGCCACAATTAAAGATTTTAACTACAACACACGAAATCAAAGTAAAAAATTTCAAATCAAACCACCTAAAGTCTTCTAAAGAACCAATCAAATTTGAAGCACACGCCTAAATAATCTAGAGCGTCAAACCACACACAAACAGTAGTCTTCCGGACCAAAAGCGCTAGTTGGTGATTAGGCCCAACCTCGCAGGATTCAGTACAGAAATAGTGGGTGGAACAGTTACCCCGGCAACCTGCTTAATGAATAGACTGGACCAAGTTCCTCCACTTTAACCGTCTCGAAGTGAAGCGAACCCCCCAGAAAATCCAAGTGAGTATAACCGACGTCTGCTCCAGGTACAGTGGGACCTTCCCTCCACCGTCACCTTGGGTAGAATCCTAGATATTATGGCCACTAAGGTTACCAATCACAACAATTACACCTGGGGGAACAGTCTAAACTCCGACAGCACGCAAGGGCAGAGTAGCAAGCTCCAATCCCCTTACCGGCTCCTTGACAACAATCCAAGGTTTACCGATAAGTGACCCCTGGCTCCTCGACAATGGTTAATCCGAGGTTTACCGTTTGTAATACGTACTGCCTGGCGTCGTTCCCAACGAGGGAGGAATGATCCCCTCACTGGTTCGGACACGAGCTCGTGTTTCTCCTTTAAGAGGAGCTTTCCCAGAATGTAACTGAAACAATTGGATTTGTTCTACTCAAGATAGACTATCTGTTTGGTTTTGTAGTCTTGGAGAGTTAAGTACTCACCTACTCCAAGACCCTAGCCTAAGCTATGTTGGTGCTTCAGAGCCCTAGAAAAATAAAGATTACTAGATTGATTTTAATTTAAGCGTTACTTTTAAGGTTGTTTCTTAAGTCAAAAGGTGATGGAAGTGAAACTAGTGGTGTGTTGACTCGACTCGAAACCACTACAAAATGCACCTAAAATGATTTATCCACTACTTTACTTTTTCGATGAATTGCTTAACTAAAAAGTTGAGAGAATGCAATCTTTATAAAAGCAACTTCTTAATTGAAGACAATCAAAGAAACAATTCGTTTTTCTTTTCCAAGCATAAAAACATAACTTCTCTTTACATGCACGAAAAAACTCTTTTCTTCTTTTGAAAACAAAAAGCTACTTGAAACAAGACTTTTTAAGAAGATGTTTTTGTATTTTTCTTTTAATAAAGCAAGTAAATCTAATATAACCAAAAATCAATCTTAACAACTCTTAAAATCTATGAAAATGCACTCATAAGCAAACTAAAAGCAAATTTACTCTAAGCAATCTTAACGAGGCCAAAACTAACAATGATTATTTCTAAGGTGTTTTACTTGATCACAATCAAATCAAGGACTAGCTTATTGCAGAATCAAAAACTAGCCAAAACAAAACTCTAATCTTTTTGTTCTTTTTGTAAAATGGAAATCAATACTTTAAAAACAAGCAAAGCGAAATTTGACCCAAAACAACTCAAATGACAAGTTGCTCAAACAAGGAGACTTTACGGCAGGCTCAACTTCTAAGAAGGTTGACTAACCAGAGATATCTAAGGCTGGACAACTTTCTACTATCAAAGTCACTACAAAGCCTTTCCAAAAATCAAACCCTAGGTCTAAACTTCGTTGAAAACCACTAAAACACTCAAAGCTCACAAAACTAGTTCAGGTGAGAATTCTTGACAGGGTACTAAAGGATCTGGGCAGAAAACACTAAGGAAAAACAAAATCTAAAAGTAATTTAAAGCAAAAATGGAATTTTCTTAACTTTTACAGGAAGACGCAGGCCACCCGTTGTCACAGGTGCGGCCCCGCACTGTGCAGTCGACAACAGCGCGTCCAAGGACGCACTGTGCAGCACACAGAGACTGCGTCCTTCTGGAAAAAGGAAGAAAAACTAAAGCCAACTAAATCTACAGCTAAGCCACCCAAATACTAATTCTCACAGTCAAAAACCAGAAAATAAAAATGATTTTCTCAAAGCAAAGTTCATATAAAGGAAAAGACTCTCTCATTAATGGATTCCCCAGCGGAGTCGCCAATTTGTCACACGGAATTTGTCAAGGGTGCGGACACGACTGACCTTCCTAGAAGTCTAAGACATTCTAATGACAAACAAGACAAAATGGAGTGATCTTTCTCTAAATACACCTTTTACAACATGAAAACTACAAGTGTTTAGGCTTACCTTATTCCAAAACGCTGTTGTTGAAGTCCGTTCTTGACGATCCGGATGAGCTCCTCCTTCAAGTCAATTCCTGCAACCACAAACAATCAAACAATTACCAAGCACTTGTATTTCATATAATAAAACATATATTCAACATGCAGACCAAGGAACACATGAAATAACTCATTAACACAAGCTATTGAGAAAAATAAACCAGTTTGTATTAATAACGAAACAAAGAAACTCTTACAACCTGGCCTTGGTGTTGTGCAAGTTCCTCCCAGGGTCCATCAAGGGTTTTCCTCTACTTTGACAAAGCTCACCCTCTCCCAAGTAGAATCAAGTGAAGACAATCTCTCCTCACAAAGGCTCTAATGGAAGACCTAAATCCTGCAGCATTTACCCAAAGAAAATGTATAGCTCCAACCCCTTCTCCTTCTGGCTCAATGCCTTTATTTATAGTGCTGTAAAGAGGTTATTCAGGTCCACTATCAATGGGATCATCCCCCTCTATGGGTGGGATAGCTCCCTTATTGATGGGATAAGTTCCCCCTTAATAGAGATACATGAACCAACTGGAGGCGCATCCATTTCATCAAACCGACCTCTAGAATGTTCTAGAAGTAACCACAAGTAACTTTTTCAAGATAAAACTCGCGCATTTTGCCTTTTACAGAGGGACGCACCTGTCCCTTAACATACAGAGCGTCCATGGACGCAGATTTTGTGAACATGGTCAGCGTCCCCGCAGGTAAGGCTAGAGAGAACCTGCGACCCTAGAGATAAACATAGTTTTTACAAGACTTTCTCTCTTCTTTGAGTTTGAGATGGATAACAGAGGCATGAGACTTGCCTAAGAGGGTAGCATGACTGTTGATTTGAGCCATACTAACTGTAAGAAGTTAAGGTGACATTTTTTAGTGTAACAACTTCTTGACATTGCAATCCTCGATACTGCGATGTGAATCGTAGGAACCACTCATCGCAAGATTTCCTCGACATGGTCTGTAAACCCAAAATTGAGCACACACCTTAAGGGAAATTAATGATTGTACGCCAAAATATCCAAGAATGATTGTGTTGCGTTTTTCGAAGAGTCAAGTCATTATGAGTGTCATGATTATGAATTTATTAGAACTTAAAGCTTTCATGTCAATCTTTTCGTCATTTCTCTTTTCCCTTGCGTAAACTGTAAGGCAGCAGCTAATATAAATCAATATGCAGGAAACATCTAAGGAAAAGGGGAAAGCGCCAATACTAGGAGAACAGAGAGGAGATGCCTTCGCAAATGGATGCCGCATGCAGCAGGACCACGGATTCCAGAGTATCACTCAACAGACACTGATGAAAATAGACTATCCAAGACTCAGAGTCAAAGGCGCACAAAAGTAGCATGTTTGCAAAAGATCCTGAAGCTCAGACTGGGTAAAGCAAAAAGAAAAACGCTAAAGAGGGAGGATGCTCCAGAAAAGCCTGGAACAAAGAACGGAAGCAATTTTCAATACGGAAGATTGTTCAGGCAATGAAATCCCTAACTCATTGAGTCATTCGCATGGCCAGAAACCGAAATAGCAACAACACAATCAGTTTGAAAGAAATCTGGGTTATACTAAGTATACACACAGCGAATACACCCAGCCAGAGGAAGATTTTCGAAAATATCTTCTAGTTTGTCAGAAAGAGGTGTCAGCTTTTGTTATTTCTACTTTTATTCGCTCGAACGAAAGGAACAGACAACCAGCCGACTCTTTCCAGGCGAACGTTGCATCGCTTACAGCACTAAAGAGCAGATACAGAAACGGTAGAAATTAGATCCAATTTTTAGAAATAAATTTGTTTTAGCAAAAGGGCGGTCATTTGAAGCCCTTTCCTAAATTTGTGTAATTAAGATTAATTAGTTAGTAGTATTTAACCCTTCTCATGGCATTTGGAGAAGGGTCCGGAAATTTGTCAAAAAACTTGTCCTCAGAACATGCACTTTTGAACCCTTGGAGGGGGTTTTTGATGAATGGATGGATCGAGATTTATTTATGTTTGCATTTTAATGTCTGCTACTGATGTTGCACTTCTGTACTCTTAGTAGATATTAGAACAAGTAGAGATAAATTGTTATTGCTTGAATTTTGTGAGTGAAATCAGTCATAAATGGTACTTTTATCTCTTGACTAATTTCTGCTTATATTCTTAGAGTGATATGCAGCTGAGTTGTTTATATGCTAATGTATGAATGTGTGGGTTACCATTTGGCACTTCTGTATGGTGGAGTCATTTATTTATGCTTGACATATGAATAACTTATTATGCGATATGCTGTTCACAACTGTTTTTCCTAACTTTTTATGCAGAATGGTTTATCTTAATTGATTTCTATTCTTATGATAGCTGAATGATCTTTATTACCAGTTATTGTTCGAAATCTTTTTAGATCACATAATAGAGGAAATCTACCACGGGTTAGCGTAGATTAGATGTGTTTTTTTTTTTTGTTAGATTATAGTAGCATAGAGTCAGTTTAGAAGTTAGAATTAAATTAGCTTAAATTACTTCTATATCAGCATCATCAAACTCTACACACACACATACACCCTCTTACATTGGGAAACTGGTCCCATTATCCCCAGTCGGACCCGCTATACCAAACGGACAAGGAGCTGCCAACCAAGTTCCGGACTGGGTGGGTATCCCGCTTGTTTTTTACCCAATTTCCGGGCCCTCAACAGGTGGAAGGGTTAGAAAACTTCCAGGTGTCCTACATATTCTTATATTGGCTAGAAATCTGATTTTTGTAACTAAGTTGGATGATGCAGATGTAAAAACAATGTTCAAGAAGGATACATGCAAGATGGTTTCAGAAGCAATGGTATTGATGTAGGGATTTCGGATTGGAACTCTGTACAAGCTACAAAGTAGCAATGTTGTTGATGGGTGCAACAGTTATGTGGTTCCTGAAAGTGGAGCAGAAAATCTAGTGGTCTTTGGAGAGAAGACCATGCTGTGGCATAAAAGGCTTGGATATATTGGAGAGAAGAGCCTTCGAATACTTCATGATAAAAATATGGTAGAAGGTATGAGTAATAGCTCTCTGGATTTTGATTTTTGTGAAAATTTTGTATATGGGAAGCAGAATCAGGTGAGTTTCCCCTCTGGCGGTAAGAGGCCGAAACAGGTATTAGAGCTTGTACACAGTGATGTGTTTGGACCTGTGAAGGTTCCATCACTAGGTAAGTCTGTGTACTATGTATCATTTATAGATGATTTCTCAAGGAATACATGGATATATTTCCTTAAGAAGAAATCTGAAGTCTTTGACAGGTTTAAAGAATTTAAGGCTCTGGTGGAAAACTAGATAGAGAAGAGGATAAAGGTGCTGAGGACAAATAACGGTGGAGAGTTTTGCAGTAAGGAATTTGAATAATTATGTAAGAAGTGTGGTATAGCATGGAAGAGGATTACTCCATATACACCTAAGCAAAATGGAGTTGTAGAAAGGATGAACAAGATGTTGATGGAAAGGGAAAGAAGCATGCTCAATGGTGTCAGGTTAGGACAAGAATCCTAGGCAGAGGCGGTGGAGACAGCATGTTACCTGGTCAACAGATCACCTTCATCAACGTTGGAGGATAATACTCCACAAGAGGTATGGACTGGTAAGAAACCCTCTCTTTCACATCTGAGGGTATTTGGATGTGATGCATATGTACATGTTCCAAAGGTGAAACAAACCAAGTTGTAGTAAATCTAAAAAGTGCATCTTTATTGGGTATAAGGTTGGTTTAAAGGGTTATAAGCTTTGGAACCTGTTGAAGGCTCGAAAAATCAGGACACGAACAAGGGGGATAACCACCTGGTCCGGACCTTAGGACAACTCCTTTTTCATTTGGAATAGTGGCCCCGACTAGGGATGATGGGACTAGTTTTCCATTATATTTATCATGTTCATGCTAACGGGATGATGTTTCTCTTTTCTGGATTTTATGAGGTAAATACTTATTCTAAAATTGATCTATCTTCTAACTATCATATGCAATCTATCATAATCAAAGAAAATATCTAACTTTAAAACTATCCTGGGAGTAATGTTTATATATGCGATCAAAAATGATTTTTGAAAATAATTGATAATAAAGATCATTCAATTATGATAAGAAGAGAATCCGTTTAATAATGATCGTTTCGTATAAAAAATTAGCTGAAACGATATGAGAGATATCTCGCATAAAGATTCATTCATATATTCAACATAAAGAATAAATCATCATCATACAAAAGTGCAATATGATAACTAAGAATTTAAACTTTCATACATAAATAACTTAAAATGATTTATTGCTTGATACACAAGTAAAAAGAATTAAGAGATAGAAGTACCATTTGTAATATGTCCTACTCATGTGCTCTAGCAATATTGATCTACTTTCAAATCATTCAACATCAACTAAGAGTAGAAAAGTGCAATTTTAGTAGAAGATGCTAAACTCAAGTAGAAAATAAATATTATTCCATTAACTTTACAAAAACCTCCTCAAAGGGACAAAAGTGCATGTTCTAAAGAATGTTTTTGATAAAAAATTTGGACCCCTCTCTAAATGCATGAGAGGGGTTTCAATACTAATCTATGAAACTAAAAATAGAAATTACAAAAATAGATGAGGAGGTTTAAACAACCTGCCTCATTTTAAGCGAAAATAAATAAAATATGACTATGACTAATCCTGCATTTGATCTTTGAGATCTCAAATATCCAGCATAGGTTTAAGGAGTGTCGGTTGGTCGACTTCAGATTTATTTGTCCTGTGAATATGACATTGATGAGCGGTGGAAGTAATCAGGCACCTCAAGGTCATCCATTGGTTGTGCGGTTTCACTAAATATTGCTAATACGCTTCCCAGTTCAATCTAGTTACTCGTCTGATTGCCTCTGCCCTTTCCACCACTGCCTGTTTCCATACTGCTTGAAGTTGTTTTTCATTTGGAAGAAAGCCAGGGGTGGTTTCTGCTACCAAATTAGCATTGTGTAAATTCTCATTCACACATTCGTTGATGTTGTTTGCTGCTATTACCGCATCCTCCATTGCCTATTCTGCCTCTCTGAGCCGAGAATCCTAATTCACAAATAAGATTTCTTTATGTGATTCATCTAATTTGGGCATATCTGCTCTTTTCCCATTCTTGTATTTCTACCAATTTAAGAAGTCTGAAACTTTCTTAAGAATAGCATCATATTCAAGTTGCAATTCCACAACTTGATTCGTTATGTTATCGCTCATTTCACAGTGAGGATTCCACTGCGAAATATTTTGGCATAATAACTCTTTCTGGTGTAAAAGCTGGGAATTAAGGCCAAGTGCTTCTGTGACAAACTATTCAATCTTTGGGTCATCTTTATGCAGTTTTTATATGCTCCGTAACTATGTTTCTTTACTTGCTAAACTGCTCTGATGTGCTATCTGCATTTGCTGAAACTCCTGCTGACGTTTAGCCAACTGCATTTCTGATTGTTGGTTGGTACTGGCATGTTGTAGCTGTTGTTATAATAACAAAATTTTGTCTTCTTTTTCTTTGAGCAGAAGTTGTACCTCTGTTGCCTTGTCAATGGTCACTGAAGCATATGTGCCTGTGAACTGCAAGTGTCTAGTGAGGTTAGCCGATGGATCTGTGGATGGGTCTTTCTAGAGAAAATCTAGAGGTTCATCCTCAAGAGTGAGCACGGAATCCAAATTTCTTTTCTTTATCTATCCTTTAACGACAACTTTGTGTTTAGAGCTATAGAATACATCTAGAGGTGGAATTTGCTCTATTCTCAATACGATCTTAGATGTGGGAGGAGTGGGAATATGCTCTGTTTCCTGAGTGCTAACAACTCGTCCTGTTACAATTTTTGTGGTCGTTTCTTGTTGGTTTGTTGGTAGTTCTGTGATTCCTCCGTGTTGAGTCTCTTCTTGAAATTGTCCCATTCTTCTTCTAAATCAATTACATGTGACTTTGCTCATTGTGTAAGGGGAGTTGAAGTTTTAACTTGTTTTATGAGCAAAGTCTGTTGATCTGACTTTGCTGTGGATTGGGCTATGTCTTTAATCGATTCCTCACTCTTGTTGTGTTCATTCTCTGATGTTTTCTTAGATTGTTCGACAGACTTTTCTGCGGACTTATTTCCAGAATTTGTTTTGGATTTTTCCTTTAAGTCCCCATATATGCTTGCACTAAGAGTAGGATTTCTCATTGTCTCAATGAGTAGTTGGTCTAATGGTACCTTAGATAACCTCCTTTTCCTATAGCTATTAAATGTTTGGAGACCTTCTTGATCAAAAAGTATTTGTGCCATATGTTGTACTTCTTTGAAGATGTTTTTCTGCAGGAAAACATCATCAAAGGGGTCTTTTTCATGGGTAAATATTCTTTTTTTGACCATTGTGTTAAAATATTTGACAATGCCAAAGGGATCATATTGTCTTCCCGGGAACTTGGGTAATTGCAAAGATAATACATTGTCAATCTCTTTGAAAGAATTTCCTAATTCATGCAATGAAAATACTCCACATATTACAGGAAATTGAGGCCAAATTCCCTTCTTGGAATCCTTCAATATCTTACTCATCCCTCCTTCACTGCATGTCTGATAGGCTATCTCTTTAGCCATCAGTTTTTCTAGAACATAGAGAGGTAGAACATGGGGAGAGAAAATATTGTCAAACACTCTGATATATGTGAATAATTCTTCCTTGAACCATCTGGCTATGGGGAGAATACCTACTTCGGCTTCTTGGGAGAACCTAGGGGCATCTCGGTCGTAAATCCTTTTGTGAATCGAAAGCATAACCCCGTGACAAATCTTGAAGAATTCTAGTGCGAAATTAGAATCCCTCATGTCTTTGTGATATATTTGAATAGGAAGTGGATTTTGAGTAGTCCAATTCCATCCCATAAGAGGAAACTTGGAACCAAAACAAATAGCATCAATAACATAGGCGCTCATGAAAAATGGAGGGTAAACCCTTGAAGCAATACTCCTTTTTCTTTTGTACTCTAAAATCGTTGTATCTAAGTTATCAGATAGGATTTGGGCCCAATTCATTATTGTAGCGTTGACAGTTGCATCTATTAGGGGTAACCATTATGATGAGAATTTGGTGCTATCTGGTTTTCCAAACAATCTTCATAACATAGCGGCAACAAAACAGAAAGGGGAACTAAGAGAACTAGTTGTGTACATACCGTTATTATCTTTCTTGAGTCCTTCTTCATTGTTTGACCAATTTTTCATGCATTCTATCGGGTCTTCATTTTCCTTGAAAAACTTCTCGACAAATTGCCTGTTGTAGATGGCCTGCGGCTCTAGTAGATGGTAATGAGTCTCAGGTTATCTACAGTAAATGACCCTATGAATTCTTGGCTTGCCATCTTGAATTCTCTGCCTAATATGTCTGCATCATCTATGATCCACTTAACCATGTTGGTATAAGGAAGTATCTTTGGTCTTGCAGCAATGCAATGCAAGAATGAGCACGCAAGTTCAGTCAGAGTAGCATCAGAAGAAACGTGTCCATCCACTGTAACTGTTGTTTCCACAACTCTCAGTTGTTCTTCCTCTAATAGCTAATACATAGTCTCCCATGTGGACGTCCTTGCATCTCAATTACAAGTAGTATCTGTGAACAGGGGGGTCATCTCTGATTTCTCAGAAGCGGGTGCCTTTCCTTTCTTCACCATTTATTCGGATGTCCTGCTTTGTGTGTTCTCCCTGAAAGTTACAAGAGGAGAGCAGAATAGGATAAAAATGATAGTGAGTGCAGAAATAAATCAATAAAAGGATGAAATAATGGTGACAGATGGTCTTAATTCTAAATCGCGTTAGAAGATATCAACTTGCGTCAAATGGTCTTTCACACCTGATTGTAATCATTCTTTTAATAAATGTCCACTAATGAATTGTTATCCTTAACTTAATGTCCATCAATTCACATCGAAAGTTGGGAAGCACTCTCTTAGAACCGTGAGCCCTTTGAGTTGCGATAAAAGCGATTTGCTATGCAATATCACAGATCACTATATCGCAAAAACTCGTTTACATTAAGACTTACCGCCATGTGAGCTGAAGCAATGTGCGAGATGCTATCACATTTCACAATATTTGTGTATGCTGTATTGAGTAGCGTTGCATGGTTGAAAATGCGATGCAAGACGGTTATAGGAGTTTTATGATTTCAAATTTCGGGGATCGCGATTTCATGGGGTAACTTTTTATAAGGAAGGTCCGTCGTAATCGTTTTGCAATGTGAGAATCTATCCTTTAAAAGAGGGTATTTTCAAGGATTATTTTAATATTTACAACTTTCTGTGTATAAAGTTACTTTTAGGTTATTTTACCATGTGGCACTTATTTATGAAACTCATCGTTTGTGAAGTCTTATACGCTAAAGTATGAAAAGGTAAATTTTCCATGATTTTGCAAGTTCCGTTTTGACATCTTATTTTATTCTAAAAATAAAAAGGCATGACTAGATGCTAGGATTGATTTTTTGGAAGGGTCCCCATTTATTAATGTTATTACTAATACTAGTAAATGTGGGGGGGTTGTTGATAAGCACAACAATTGGCGATTCACATGGAAGAACCAGTTATCTCTGAGAGTTTTTGAATTTTCTAAAACTTCCAAAATAGAGATGATTTTGAAAATGAAACTACATTGTACAAAATATAAGGTAAATAGTGTTTTTTACTAATAACAACATCTTTCTCTAACTATATTTATTCTGATTATCTTCTTCTCAGAGTTAGTCATTTTACTCACGTCAATCATTACTTGGTTGTAAAGATAAAACAAAAGAATCTCGTTAGATCAGTTTTGGTGTACTCATTTGTCATAGGTAGAGCCTCTGCTGCCAGTAGGCATTCATAGCCTCGATAGGGTTATCTATTACCCAGCAATGATCCAGTGTCCCACTGGAGAAGAATGCAATTTCAAAGATAAATCCTCATATACACTTATCACTTTTTTCTTTTATTATTCCTCTTTTTATTTCTTAAAGAAAAATGTCTCGGTTTGGTGGCCAAAATTGACAGTGCCATTCACTTGATTTATAACTTAACTGAACAAGATTACTCTTGATGAGACCCCTTGTCTTTTGATTGAAACAATCTCCAGCCATTACCTTGTTTTGATATTCAATATGGCAATGTTAGTTAGTTATAATATTTATGATCATGATAAGCCGACTGTTGATGAGATCTCTTATTCTTTAAGTTAAAGCGTATAATTGGATTATACCTCAAATCTTTCAAGTTCCTTGAGTGGGGGGGAGTCATTGGTTCCTTAATAATTTTCCTGGGCGACATTTGTAGAGTTTAAAAATAGCTTTTCAGCAAAGAATCTTTGCTTTGTTATTGATACTTTTTGTGGCTGATGTAAGGAAAACTCCTTCCTAAGGTCGATTCTTACCAAAACTCAGATAGTTGAAACAGAAGAATAGGCAAAAATTTTCAAAATAATAGCACTTAACCATATGTTTCATGAATGAAGATTAATTTTCATAACCATTCCTACTTATACAAGTGAAAAACAAAATTGAAACGAGAAACTATTCTTTTCGTGAAGCCAAAAGTGGACATTCTCAACTTTTTTTATTATCGAAAGAAAACTTAACTGAAACTATGATCTATAGAAAAAATAGAAGAGATCATCTTCTATGGAAAATATTTCTTTAGGACCTGTCCATTAACAGGTAAAGATTCACTTTTCCCTGCCAAAGGATGAGGAAGGAGTTTCTTCAATGAATTGAACTAAGGCTAGTGAAGGAATAGCTAGATTTGTTGGTAAGACCACTTATTTCCCATAAAATAAATTAAAAGGAGAAGTGCCAATGGAGGTTTTCTAAGTTATTCGATCTGCCCGAAGAGCATACACTAAAGACTTATGCCAGTTTTTTTTGTTTTTGATCAGTAGTCCATTTAATAGTTCAAATAAGGTTTTTGTTCGTTGATTCAGCTAACCCATTTTCTTGTGGATAATAATTAACAGAATATTTGAGTTTGAAACCTCTTTTGAGAGAAAATTTTGTCATGGCATTGCCTGAGAAATAGGATGCATTATCAAACATTAAGGCAGAAGGCAAGCCAAACCTGGTGGTGATGAATTGATCTATAAATTCAATGATATTCTCAGAGTTGGCTGTCTTGAGTGGAACTGCCTCTACCCATTTGGTAAAGTAGTCAGTAGCTGTAAGGATGTATTTATGCTGCTTAGAAGAATGAGGAATGATCTCACATATTATGTCTAATCCCCATTATTTAAATGGTTGATCAATGTTGACCAGCTGTAATGGCAATGATGGTTTCTTTTGTCTTCCAGCAGCAGTTTGGCAAATCTTACATCTCCTTATGTAACTGTGTGCATCTTTAAATAGAGTTGGCCAGTAGTAGCCAACACGTAGGATTTTGTGTGTTGTAGCATCTCCTGCATAGTGTCCGCCCGCTGGTCCGTCATGGAGTTCCTCATAAATTTGTACTTCACTATCTGGAGGCGGCGACTTTGATATGTTCGATGCTCCTACCAACATCCTACAAAAACCTTGACCTTTTACAATGTTTGCAGGTTTAATTATAGTTTCATATTCTTGCAGGGTCGTGACCCAATTTTCTCTCTTTTCACCCACATCTTTTTGTACCAGAAGATTTCTTACTGCTGGAAATGGTACTATTATTTTGGTGTGATTCTTGAGAAAGAAAAGTCTGAGGTGTTTAATTGCTTCGCAAATAGCATAAGCTTGTTTCTCAACATCAGAGTAATTTAATTCAGCTCCTTGTAAATTTGAAATGAAGAAAGCAATTGGGGCTTTGGCTTTATCTTGATTCTCTTGTGTGAGTATGATGGCATATGATTTCTCGGAAGCGAATGTATATAAGGTGAAAGGATTTGGAAAATTCGGCGTCGCTAGAGATGGGGCATTTATAATTGCTTATTTTATCAAGTTGAACGCTTCATGTTTCGAATGACCCCATTTGAAGAGAGAATTTTTCTTTATCATGGCTTGGAGGGGTGACACAATCCTTGAGAAGTCAGGGACGAATTGATCTGGATCTTGGGAGGAGGCCCCCAAGGTCTAAAAGATTGAAATGGATCTGCTGATCCAGATCTTGGGGGGAGGCCCCCAAGATCTAAAATATTGAAATGGATCTTGGGGGGAGAGACCCCCAAGATCTGAAAAATTGAAATTGCCAGAAGAACAATAGGAGAATGCCCAATAAATAAAAACCACAAAGAGACTTTTTATTAAAACCCAAGTGGAAATAAACTAGCTAGGGCAATGGTATCTTATCTCTGAGAAGAGATGTGTGGCTACATGCCTCTGAACTTTAAAGGCTACATTGTGGCGGACAATCTATCATTTTACAAAATGTGACTTGTTACTTATAGTATTTTTCAGTTACAATACCACGGGTCAATTCCATGGGTGAATGAATACCATGGGTGGATTTTACAATACCACGGGAAGATGCCATTTACAATACCATGGGTAAATTCCATGGGTGAATAGCATGGGTCGATTTTACAATACCACGGGCGGATGCCATTTACAATACCATGGGTAAATTCCATGGGTCGATGAATAATATGGGTGGATGAGTACCATGGGTTGATGCCATTTTCCATTCGGATCATTCCTCCCTCCTTAAGAAGCAATGGTCCCCATTGCATAAAGTTCCCTCCTGCAAAGCCTTTGTTGAATATGAAGAGCCACTGAAGATAAGGGTTTTATGTGGTTAACCCAAAACCCTGATAAACGAAGATCCGAGGATAGAGAGACCCTGTAATGCTTGTGACCAACTGTGATTCTGACAGTGTGTGGCCTAGAAAATGGACTTCGATGAACTGTGGGTTTGTGTATGACCCATAACCATGAAGAACGAAGATCCAAGGATAGAGATACCCTGTAATGCTTGTGACCAACTATGATACTAATAGTGTACAGCCTATCAAATGGACTTCGATGAAGTGTGGGTTTGTGGATGACCCACAACCATGATGTTGGTTGCTGATGAAGTAGCAGGTGCCTACATAGCCTGGGGTGGGAGGGCACATCTCCAAATAACCCAAGCCGATTGCTGCTATGTTGAAAGTGATGAATGTGAAGCAGGTGCCTACTAAATTGGGGTGGGAGGGCACGTCTCCAATGGGAACCCACTCTGAATGCTGCTCCGGAATTAAAATGGACATAAATCGGCTAATATAACTCATTATATTTATTATAACTTGTTTTTAGAAGCAGAAGGATCATTTTTCATCTTCCCATGAGTTGTAAATCCTTATCTGGACACTCTAAGATCTCATATTCATGCTGCAACAGTTCCGCTGTCACAAAAATTCTGATAAAATAGATGATTTTAAATCAGCGATATCTTCCACATCCAAACTCCGATTCGACCCTTTTTTTTTTGAAATTGGGTGATTTTTCGAGAGGAATCCAGATCTGGTATTTGCTTTTGTAAATTTTGTACCAAATGTTTCAAATCTGATATGCAAATGTGCCGCCCAAAAAAATTCCTGCAAAAAATTGAGAAGAGAAAAATTCTTCCTGCTAGACCCAAGAGAGTGCTCTGTGGAGGTTGTAGCATATTCCTGAAGTTTGTTGAATATTGCTACAAAATTTGAAATTGAAATATGCATCAAACCCTCATTCCCATGGAATCATAACCTGCTCTGATACCACTGATCCAGATCTTGGAGGGAGGCCCCCAAGATCTAAAATATTGAAATGGATCTTGGGGGGAGAGACCCCCAAGATCTGAAAAATTGAAATTGCCAGAAGAAAAATAGGAGAATTCCCAATAAACAAAAACCACAAAGAGACTTTTTATTAAAACCCAAGTTGAAATAAACTAGCTAGGGCAATGATAGCTTATCTCTGAGAAGAGATGTGTGGCTACATGCCTCTGAACTGTAAAGGCTACATTGTGGTGGACAATCTCTCCTTTTACAAAATGTGACTTGTTACTTATAGTATTTTTCAGTTACAATACCACGGGTCAATTCCATGGGTGGATTTTACAATACCACGGGCAGATGCCATTTACAATACCATGGGTAAATTCCATGGGTGAATGAATACCATGGGTGGATTTTACAATACCACGGGCGGATGCCATTTACAATACCATGGGTAAATTCCATGGGTCGATGAATAATATGGGTGGATGAGTACCATGGGTTGATGCTATTTTCCATTTGGATCACAAATCCCTTAACAAAATTTATCTGACTAAGGAAAGACTGCAATGCTTTTTTAATATGGGGTAAAGATATCTCAGAAATTTCCTTGATCCTATGTGGTTCAATATGGATTCCTGATTTGGATACTATGAATCCAAGAAGTTTTCCTTCGATCAACGCTAACAAAAAAAAAAAATTGGGGTTAAGCGAAATTCCATATTTTTGACAACGTTGAAAGATTTGTTTTAGGTCTCTTAGATGATTACTACGTTTTTTAGAATATATCGTTATGTTGTCTAAGTAGATTACCACTGACTTATTTACTAATCCCTTAAACAAAATGTCCATGGCTCTTTGAAATGTGGCACCAGCATTGATTAGCCAAAATGGCATCTTTTGATAAGCAAAAGTGCCCCATTTCATTCTGAGCGTAGCTTTCAATTGATAATCCGAATGGAATAAGATTTAATTATACCCTGAAAAGCCGTCTAAAAAGGACATTAACTCTAACCCTATGACTGATTGTAATATCTGTTCCATGGTATTCTTTTAGCAAGCTTTATTGAGGTTGCGAAATTCTATACAAATCCAAATATCACCATTTTTATTTCTGACTGGGATGAGATTGGAGACCCATCTGGAATGTCTGATAGGAAAAATAGTCATGGCTCTTAGTAATTTGTTTAACTCAGATTTAATCCGGCTTTCGAAATTAGGATGTATTTTCCTTAATTTCTGCTAAATAGGTTTTTCATTGGAGATCATAGGAATTGTGTGCTGGATAATTTAAGTGTCATACGTTTTAAGATTATCGTAATTCCAAGCGAAGACACTCTTCTATTGTTTCAACAATCAAATAAAAACTGATTTTTCTTCATATGTTAGGCCAAAACCTAGGTTGATGTTTTGTGGTTTCATGTCCATCCCCAAATTTATTAATTCATGTCTCAGAGTCGAACTCTGGAGTTTTGAATAGGTGGATCATTTAAATCTCTCCTTTATGTCATATAGGTCATCTAACTTGACTACGGATTTTGGTATAGTGTTATTGTTGTTTTCTTGTTCCAGTTGATTGTCATGTTGGTCTTCGTTAATTATCTGATCATTGTAACAACCTTCTGAAGTAAGAAAACTCACGATATCAGGGTCATTGTTTAAGACTCTCCAGTTGGTAATGTTATCGGAAATAGAGGGTCTAAAAATTAATTTAATAGAAAATCTATCTAAGTTGTAGTCCTCTGATGGAATAATCTTGGAAGCTACATTAGCAAGAAGATCGGCGCCAGTGTTTTGGAGTCTTGGAATAGATGAAATATTAACGCTGTAAAGTGTGAGGTCAGGTATTGTACTAGGGATTGATAGTGTTTCAAATACCCTGACAGACAGTGTATGATATTTCTTAATTTTCTAATGACAATCTCAGAGTCTCCAAATACTTGAAGGTATTTGATATTAAGTCTGATTTCTTTGTATAACCCTTGAACCAATGCTTCATATTCAGCGGTGTTGTTTGTGCAATAGAATTCAAGTCTACATGATAACATGGTTTTTTTTCTCCTCTTGGACTAACTAATATAAAACCTACTCCTGCTCCATCGTTGGATTTAGAACCATCAAAAAATAATTTCGAAAACAAGATTTTATTTACTGGTTTATCTACAAAATTGATACATCTAGAAGTGTCAGTTTGAGAAAAAATTTCTATCTGAGATAAAATGGAATTTTCCCAAAAATGTGAAATGTGAGCGTTGAAATATCCTAAGAATGACTCAACAGAAAAATTTCCGATTATTTTGATGCTATACACTACAGGCTTGTTTTCTCCTTCTAACTCTGTCACTATGTACTTTTGACGTTTTTCTCGTTCAACTTTGATCTGATTTGGTTTGCCATTGTAGGGGAGCCACATATGAGACCAGTCGGTTGCAAAGTAACCGTGAAGTTTTTCTGACCAATCCCTACTGAGGATTAGTCCATAAAATTCAGGAATGTCAGCCACAAGTATATCAATGACTTGACACACTTTTGGGTTTGATGAAAGTCTTATGGTTACTTGATTAGTTTCTTCGACGACTTCGACTTGAGACCGATCTAGCTGTATGAATACTACAAATTTCTGAGGCTGAATATTTAACTTAGTGCAAACCTTCCTAGGTAAAATGTTAGATGATGCACGAGAATCAACTAGACAGTTGTGCAAATTTTTATTAAAAACTTCAAAAGTAAGGAGAAATGGCGGAGTATGGGATTTGGATCTTCTGCCAATCAAAGCAATGCTGGTTTGGTCGATTTTATTTACAATGCTATTTGCAAGTCTTCCCATTTCATGAGCAGCCTGTGAAATCACAACGACGGGAAGAGGAATAGTAGGTATTGCATTGAGTTCTTTTAAGAGTAATTTATGTTGATGTTTTAACTTACTCAGCTCATGAAGGGTAATGTTTGCTTTGGTTTTCTTCATATCTTCAATAATGTTGTATTCCATTTCATCTGAGATGATAAGTGTTTTATATGAATATGTCGAATCAGATTGGATTGGGTTTCTCTGAGTAGACTTGGGTTTTTTTGTTTTGTACTAGACTGTGGAGGATCGATTTGATTTCTACCTCTATTGGAAACAAGTAATGCTTCTTGATCTTCCTCATTTGGAAGAATTAAGTGTCACATTCCTTGTAGTTCTACGATTTATTCATCGTTGGTTTGTTCCTCATTTGAAACTTCTTCCTCTTCCCCTTTTGATTCAGCGTTTGTTATAACATTTGGAGGTTTAGAATCACTTGGAGGATTTCTTTAATAGGGTCTAAAATATTTCTTGGAAGAGGTTTCTGCTACTTGTTTCTTTATATCAACCATTTCATTGGACATGGTCTTCAAGACTTTTTGGAACCCTTCGAGGTCGAAAGGGTCTTTCGGTTGTTTCTTCATAGAATCGTCTCTAAAGGACACATTTTTAGATTTCCTTTCATCTAAAGCATTTTTATTTTCTATGGCTAGGATATGTTTCTCTACAACTATTGCCTCTTTCATGTTTTCTGCTAATGTTGGCTTGGCAGCTCTATCTACAAAGATGGTTGAATTTTAAGGTAAAGCAGAAATATACCATTCATTTTGGACTTCATCACTAGGCTTAGATGTTGTTCGTATTGTGTTTAATAATTTATTGAAGTGAGAGTTTAAGTCCTTAATTGGTTCCTTTGGTTCGGCTTTTAAATTAGAGAGGTCATTTATTAAGGTTGTTGTGGACCTATCATCCCAAATTTTTGTTAAAAATTGTTCTTGAAATGTATCCCAGTTATTAATGTAGCCTGATGGTAATGAAAAATACCATGATCTTGCTGCTCCTTGTAAAGTATAGGGAAATAATCTTACAACTTTGTCCTCTTTTGTTAATCCATTCAAATTAATAGATAGCATAAAATTATTTATGTGTTCTTCGGCTAATAGGCCATAGTCAGAATTGAATTTGGGTAACCATTTCTCAAGATGAGCCGATAATTGAGATAAAGATCCAACCACTCTTATAGCCCCTGGGTTGGCCCATAGCCTCGGTAGATTTTGCACCATCGTCGGATATGAGTAGAAGAAGGTGTGGCAGTAGTTGAAGTTGATTGGGTAGAGGAGGATGCAGCTCCTGTAACTGTATGAATCATGATCTGTAGTTTAGGGATGGATGAGTTACCTTATGATGATATGAGTGGGATGGCAGAAGAAAATGATGATATAACCTCACTATGAGATTCTGCGGGTGTTTTCTTAGCTTTCTTATGACTTGGTAGAGGAAAATCAACTAGTGGGATTCCTATTTTTTTCTCTGTGCTCTAGTCATTCATTGAGATGGGGTTTGATGAGAAGTGACACTACCTTGGGATAACTCAAATTCTTCTTGAGATATTGAAATCCCATGTAACTTATGGATTAAAGTTTGTAATTTTGGGGGCTCTAAAGAAGAATTATTTGGCTTGTTTAGGATTTCAGTAATCTAATCTATATTTTTCTTTTCAAATTTTGGTTCAAAGATAGGAGATTTGGAATGAGAACGAGAAATTGAGAGTGATGGTCAGATGTATAATTACTTGCCATTCATATTCAAGCCCTCCTTCTAGCACCAAATATGTTAAAGGCACGAAAAATCGGGACTCCAACAAGGGGGATAACCACCCGGTCCGGCCCTTAGGACAGCTGCTTTTTCGGCTGGAATAATGGCTCCGACTCGGGATGATGGGACTAGTTTCCCAATCTACTTATAATTTTCGTGCTAACGGGATGATATTTTTATTTTCTGGATTTTATGAGGTAAATACTTATTCTAAAATTGATCTATCTTCTAACTATCATATGCAATCTATCATAATCAAAGAAAACATATAACTTTAAAACTATCCAGGGAGTAGCGTTTATATATGCGATCTAAAATGATTTCGAAAAGTAATTGATAATAAATATCATTCAATTACGATAAGAAGAGAATTCGTTTAATAATGATCATTTCATATAAAAAATTAGCTGAAACGATATGAGAGATATGTCGCATAAAGATTCATTCATATATTCAGCATAAAGAATAAATCATCATCATACAAAAGTGCAATAATGATAACTAAGAATTTAAATTTTCATACATAAATAACTTAAAATGATTTTTTGCTTGATACACAAGTAAAAAGCATTAAGAGATAGAAGTACCATTTGTAATACGTCCTACTCATGTGCTCAAGAAATATTGACCTACTTTCAAATCATTCAACATCAACTAAGAATACGGAAGTGAAATTTTAGTAGAAGATGCTAAACTCAAGTAGAAAATAAATCCTACTGCATTAACTTTACCAAAAGCTCCTCAAAGGGACAAAAGTGCATGTTCTGAAGAACGTTTTTGATAAAATCTTTGGATCCCTCTTTAAATGCATGAGAGGGGTTTAAATACTAATCTATGAAACTAAAAATAGAAATTAAAAAAATAGATGAGGAGGTTTAAACGACCTGCCTCATTTTAAGAGAAAATAAATAAAATATGCCTATGACTAATCCTGCATTTGATCTTTGAGATCACAAATATCTAGTGTAGGATTAAGGAGTGTCGGTTGGCTGACTTCAGCTTTCAGTTGTCCTGCAAATACGGCAATGGTCAGTGCTGGCATCATTTTCTCGGTTGAAGTAATCAGGCATCTCAGGGTCATCCATTGGTTGTGCGGTTTCATTAGGTATTGCCAATATGCTTCCCAGTTTAATCTGGTTACTCGTCTGATCGCATCTACCCTTTCCTCTGATGCCTGTTTCCATACTGCTTGAAGTTGTTTTGCATTTGGAAGAAAGCCAGGAGTGGTTTCTGCTACCAAATTAGCATTCTATAAGTTCTCATTCACACATTCGATGACATCGTTTGCTACTGCTGCTGCATCCTCCATTGCCTATTCTGCCTCTCTGAGTTGAGAATCCCAATTCACAATAAGATTTCTTTATGCAATTCATCTAATTTGGGCATATCTGCTCTTTTCCCATTCTCGAATTTCTGCCAATTTAATAAATTTGAAACTTTCTTAAGAATAGCATCATATTCAAGTCGCAAGTACACAACTTGATTCATTATGTTATCACTCATTTCGAAATGAGTATTCCACTGCAAAATATTTTGGCATAATAACTCTTTCTGTTGTAAAAAGATGGAAACTGAGGCCAAGCACTTCTGTGACAAATTGTTCAATCTTTGGGTCATCTTTATGCAGTTCTGCTATACTCTATAACTGAACTTCTTTACATATTAAACTGATTTGATGTGCTATCTACATTTGCCGAAACTCCTGTTGAAGTTTAGCTAACTACATTTATGCTTTTTGGTTGGTACTGGCCTGTTGTAACTATTGTTCTAATAACAAAATTTTGTCTTCTTTTTCTTTGAGTAGCAGTTGTACCTTCATTGCCTTGTCAATGGTCGTTGAAGCATATGCGCCTGCGATCTGCAAGAGTCTAGTGAGGTTAGTCGATGGATCTGTGGATGGGTCTTTCCAGAGAACATCTAGAGGTTCATCCTCAGGAGTGAGCACGGAATCCAACTTTATTTTCTTTATCTGTCTTTTAACGACGACTTTGTGTTGAGAGCTGTAGAATACATCTAGAGGTGGAATTTCCTCTATTCTCAATACAATCTCAGATGTGGAGCAATGAGAATATGCTCAGTTTCCTGAGTGCTAACAACTCCTCCTGTTACAATTTTTGTGGTCATTTCTTGTTGGTTTGTTGGTAGCTCTGTGATTTGTTCCTCCGTGTTGAGTCTCTTATTGAAATTGTTCCATTCTTCTTCTAAATCAATTACACGCAACTTTGCTCGCTGTGTAAGGGGAGTTGAGGTTTTGGCTTGTTTTATGAGCGAAGTTTGTTGATCTGACTTTGCTGCTGACTGGGCCGTGTCTTTAATCGATTCCTCACTCTTGTTATGTTTATTCTCTGATGTTTTCTCAAATTGCTCAATAGACTTTTCTATAGACTCATTTCCAGAATTTTTTTTGGAATTTTCCTTTGAGTCCCCATCTATGCTTGCACTGGGAGTATGATCTCTCATTGGCTCAATGAGTAGCTTTTCTAATGGTACCTTAGATAACCTCCTTTTCCTATAGTTATCAAATGTTTGGAGACCTTCTTGGTCAAAAAGTATTTGTGCCATATGCTGTACTTCTTTGAAGATGGTTTTCTATAGGAAAACATCATCAAAGGGGTCTTTTTCATGGGTAAATATTCTTATTTTGACCATTGTGTTAAAATCTTTGACAATACCAAAGGGATTATATTGTCTTCCCAAGAACTTGGGTAATTGCAGAGATAATACATTGTCAACCTCTTTGAAAGCATGTCCTAAGTCATGCAATGCAAATACTCCACATATTACAGGAAATTGAGGCCAAATTCCCTTCTTGGAATCCTTCAATATCTCACTCATCCCTCCTTCGCTGCATGTCTGATAAGCTATCTCTCTAGCCATCAATTTGTCTGGGACATAGAAAGGTAAAACATGGGCAGAGGCAATATTGTTGAACACTCTAATATATGTGAATAATTCTTCCCCGAACCATCTAGCTATGGGGAGAATATCTACTTTGGTTTCTTGGGAGAAGCTAGGGGCATCTCAGTTGTAAACCCTTCTGTGAATCGGAAGCATAACCCCATGAAAAATCTTGAAGAAGTGTGGTGTGAAATTAGAATCCCACATGTCTTTGTGATATATTTGAATAAGAAGTGGATTTTGAGCACTCCACTTCCATCCCATAAGAGGAAACTTGGAACCAAAACAAATAGCATCCATAACATAGGCACTCATGAAAAATGGAGGGTAAACCCTCGAAGCAATACTCATTTTTATTTTGTACTCTAAAATCATTGTAGCTAAGTTATCAGACAGGATTTGGGCCCAATTCATTATTGTAGCGTTGACGGCTACATCTATTAAGGGTAACCATTCTGACGAGAATTTGATGCTATCTGGGTTTACCAAACAATCTACATAACACAGCGGCAACACACAGAAAGGGGAACTAAGAGAACTGATGGTGTACATACCGTTCTTATCGTTTTTTATTCTTTCTTCGTTGTTTAACCAATTCTTCATGCATTCTCCTGGGTCTTCATTTTAATTGACGACTTCTCGATAAACTGCCCATTGTAGATGGCCCGCGGCTCTGGTAGATGGTACATGAGTCTCAGGTTGTCTGGAGTAAATGACCCTATGAATTATTGGCTTGCCATCCTGAATTATCTGTCTGCTATGTCTGCATCGTCTATGATCGATTTAACCATGTCGGTATAAGGAAGTATCTTTGATCTTGCTGCAATGCGGTGCAAGAATGAGCACGCAAGTTCAGTCAGAGTAACATTGGAAGAAATGCATCTATCCATTGTAACTTTTGTTTCCACAACTTTCAGTTATTCTTCCTCTAATAGCTGATACATAGTCTCCCATGTGGACGTCCCTCCATCTTGATTACAAGTAGTATTTGTGAACGGTGGGGTCATCTCTGATTTCTCAGAAGTGGGTGCCATTCCTTTCTTCACCATTTTTTCGGATGTCTTACTCTGTGTGTTCTTCCTGAAAGTTCCAAGGGGAGAGCAGAATAGGATAAAAATGATAGTGAATGCAAAAATAAATCAATAAAAGGACAAAATAATGGTGACGGATGGTCTTAATTCTAAATCACGTTAGAAGATATCAACTTGCGTCAAATGGTCTTTCACACCTGATCGTAATCATTCTTTTAATAAATGTCCACTAATGAACCATTATATTTAACTTAATGTCCATCACTTCACATCGAAAGTCGGGAAGCACTCTCCTAGAACCATGAGCCCTTTCAGTTGCGATAAAATTGATTTGCTACGCAATATCGTAGATCGCTATATCGCAAAAACTCATTTACGTTAAGACTTAACGTCATTTGAGTTGATGTGATATGTGATATGCGAGATGCTATCACATTTCACAATATTTGCCTATGCTTTATTGAGTAGTGTTGCATGGTTGAAAATGTGATGCGAGACGGTTATAGGAGTTTTACGATTTTGCATTTCATGGATCGTGATTTCATGGGGTAACTTTTTATAAGGAATTTCTGTCGTAATCGTTTTGCGATGCGAGAATCTATCCTTTAAAAGATGGTCTTTTCGAGGGTTATTTTAATATTTACGACTTTTCGGTATAAAGTTACTTTTAGGTTATTTTACCATGTGGAGCTTATTTATGAAACTCATCATCTGTGAAGTCTTATGCGATAAAGTATGAAATTTTCCATGATTTTTCAAGTTCTGTTTTGACATCTTATTTTATTCTAAAAATAAAAAGGCATGACTAGATGCTAGGATTGATTTTTTGGAAGGGTCCCCATTTATTAATGTTATTACTAATACTAGTAAATGGGTGGGGAGAGGGGTTGTTGATAAGCACAAAAATTGGTGATTCACTTGGAAGAACCAGTTATCTCAAAGAGTTTTTTGAATTTTCTAAAACTTCCAAAATAGACATGGTTTTGAAAATGAAATTACATTGTACGAAATAAGGTAAATAGTGTTGTTTATTAGTAACATCTTTTTTTAAGTATATTTATTCTGATTATATTCTTCTCTGAGTTAGTAATTTTACTCACATCAGCGATTACTTGGTTGTAAAGATAAAACAAAAGAATCTCGTTAGATCAGTTTTGGTGTACTCATTTGTCATAGGTAGAGCCTCTACTGCCATCAAGCATTCATAGCCTCGACAGGGTTACCTGTTACCCAACAATGATCGAGTGTCCCACTGGAGAAGAATGCAATGTTCAAAGATAAATCCTCATATACACTTATCGCTTTTTTCTTTTATTATTCCTTTTGATTTCTTAAAGAACAATTTCTTGGTTTGGTGGCCAAAATTGACAGTTCCATTCACTTGATTTATAACTTAACTGAACAAGCTAGCTCTTGATAAGACCCCTTTTCTTTTGATTGAAACAATCTCAAGCCATTACCCTGTTTTGATATTCAGTATGGCAATGTTAGTTAGTTATAATCTTTATAATCATGATAAGTCGGCTCTTGATGAGACCTCTTATTCTTTAATTTAAAGTGTATAATTGGATTATACCTCAAATCTTGCAAGTTCCTCGAGTCTGGGGGAGTCATTGGTTCCTTAAGAATTTTCTTGGACGATAATTGTAGAGTTAAAAAATAGCTTTTCCGCAGAGAGTCTCTGATTTGTTATTGATACTTTTTGTGACTAATGTAAGGAAAACTTCTCTCCAAGGTTGATTCTAACCAAAACTCAGATAGTTGAAACAGAAGAACAAGCATATTTTTTCAAAATAATAGCACTTAACCATATTTTTCATGCATGGAGATTAATTTTCATAACCATTTCTACTTATACAAGCGAAAAACAAAATTGAAATGCGAAACTATTCTTTTCATATGATTGCCTTTCTCTTCATGGGATTCATCCCAATTTAATACTAAGTCTCCAAGTTGAAAATATTTTCTAGATACTAAGTTTGAATCAAAAGAGGCTTTAACTAATTGTTGATGATGCTCATGGGTAATTCTATCATTTTCTCATTCCTCTTCAAGTTTAAGAATTTGTAATTGTCTTAGTTGCATGGATGAGGAAGGAGTTTCTTCAATGAATTGAACTAAGGCTAGTGAAGGAATAGCTAGATTTGTTGGTAAGACCACTTCTTTCCCATAAACTAAATCAAAAGGAGAAGTGTCAATGGAGGTTTTCTGAGTTATTTGATCTGTGCAGAGAGCATACACTAAAGACTTATGCCAGTTTTTTTGGTTTTGATCAATAGTCCGTTTAATAATTCTAATAAGGTTTTTGTTCGTTGATTCGGCTAACCCAATTCCTTGTGGATAATAATTAGCAGAATATTTGAATTTGAAACCTATTTTGAGAGAAAATTTTGTCATGGCATTGCCTGAGAAATAGGATGCATTATCAAACATTAAGGCAGAAGGCAAGCCAAACCTGGTGATGATGAATTGATCTATAAATTCAATGATATTCTCAGAGTTGGTTGTCCTGAGTGGAACTGCCTCTACCCATTTGGTAAAGTAGTCAGTAGCTGTAAGAATATATTTTTGATGTTTAGAAGAACGAGGAACAATCTCACCTATTATGTCTAATCCACATTGTTCAAATGGTTGATCAATGTTGATCGACTGTAATGGAAATGATGGTTTCTTCTGTCTTCGAGTAGCAGTTTGGAAAATCTTACATCTCCTTACATAATTGTGTGCATCTTTAAATAGAGTTGGCTAGTAGTAGCCAGCACACACGATTTTGTGTTGTAGCATCTCCTGCATAGTGTCCGCCCGCTGATCCGTCATGGATTTCCTCATAAATTTTTACTTCACTATCTCGAGGCAGTGACTCTGATATGTTGGATGCTCCTGCCAACATCCTGCAAAAACTTTGATCTTTTAGGATGTTTGCTGGTTTAATTATAGCGTCATATTCTTGTAGGGTCATGACCCAATTTGCTCTCTTTCCGCCCACATATTTTTGTACCGGAAGATTTCTTACATCTGGAAATGGTACTATTATTTTGGTGTGAGTCTTGAGAAGGAAAGGTCTGAAGTGTTTAATTGCTTTGAAAACAACATAATATTGTTTCTCAACATCAGAGTAACTTAACTCAGCTCCTTGTAAATTTTAACTAAAGAAAGCAATTGAGGCTTCGGCTTTATCTTGATTCCCTTGTGTGAGTATGGCGGCATATGATTTCTCGGAGGCAAATGTATATAAGGTGAAAGGATTGGAAAAATTTATCATTGGTAGAGATGGGGCATTTATAATTGCTTGTTTTATCAAGCTGAACGCTTCATGTTCCGAATGACCCCATTTGAAGAGAATTTTTCTTTTTCATGGTTTGGAGGGGTGACCCAATCCTTGAGAAGTCAGAGATGAATCTCTTATAAAAACGTATATGACCAAGGAAATACTGCATTGCTTTTTTATTATGGGGTAAATATATCTCAGAAATTTCCTTGATCCTATGTGGGTCAATATGGATCCCTGATTTGGATACTATGAATCCAAGAAGTTTTCCTTTGCTCAACGCCAAAAAAAATAAAAATAAAATAAAATAAAATTGGGTTTAAGCGAAATTCCATATTTTTGACAACGTTGAAAGATTTGTTTTAGGTCTCTTAGATGATTACTAAGTTTTTTGGAATATACCATTATGTCGTCTAAGTACATTACCACTAACCTGTTTACTAATTTATTAAACGTAATGTCCATGGCTCTTTGAAAGGTGGCACCAACATTGACTAGCCCAAATGGCATCTTTTGATAAGCATAAGTGCCCCATTTTGTTCTGAACATAGTTTTCAATTGATCATCCAGGTGGACTAAGATTTGATTATACCCTGAAAAGCCATCTAAAAAGGACATTAACTCTGACCTTGCGACTGATTGTAATATCTTTTCCATGGGGGGCAATGGAAAATTATCCTTTTGGCAAGCTTTATTGAGGTTGCGAAAGTCTATACAAATCCGAATATCACCATTTTTCTTTCTGACTGGGATGAGATTGGAGACCCATCTAGAATGTCTGACAGGAAAAATAATCTTGGCTCTTAGTAATTTGTTTAACTCAGATTTAATCTGGTTTTCCAAATTAGGATGTATTTTCCTTAATTTCTGTTGAATAGGTTTTTCATCAGAGATCATAGTAATTATATGCTGGATAATTGAAGTGTCATAGGTTTTAAGATCATTGTAATTCCAAGCGAAGACACTCTTGTATTGTTTCAACAATCGAATAAAAGCTAATTTTTCTTCAGATGTTAGGCCAAGACATAGGTTGATGTTTTGTGGTTTCATGTCAGTCCCCAGAGTGATTAATTCATATCTCAGAGTCGAACTCTGGAGTTTTGAATTGGTGGATCATTTAAATCTATCATGTAAGTCATATAGATCCTCTAACTCGACTACAAATTTTGGTATAGCGTTATTGTTGTTTTCTTGTTCTAGTTGATTTTCATGTTGGTCTTCATCAATTTTCTGATCATTGTAAGAGCCTTCTGAAGTAATAAAAATCATGATATCTGGGTCACTGTTGAAGACTCTCTAGTTGGTAATGTTATCGGGAATAGAGGGTCTAAAAATTAATTCAATAGAGAATCTATCTGGGTTGTAGTCCTCTGATGGAATAAGCTTGGAAGCTACATTAGAAAGAAGATCGGCACTAGAATTTTGGAGTCTTGGAATAGATGAAATATTAAACACTATAAAGTGTGAGGTCAGGTCTTGTACTAGGGATTGATAGTGTTTCAAATGCCCCGACAAAAAGTGTATAGTTTTTCTTACTTGTCTAATGACAATCTCAGAGTCTCCAAATACTTGAAGGTATTTGATATTAAGTCTGATTGCTTTGTATAACCTTTGAACCAATGCTTCATATTCATCGGTGTTGTTTGTGCAATCGAATTCAAGTCTACATGCTAACATGGTTTTTTCTCCTCTTGGATTAACTAATATACAACTTGCTCCTGCTCCATCGTTGGATTTATAACCATCAAAAAATAATTTCCAAAACAAGGTTTTATTTACTGGTTTATCTACAAAATTGATACATCTAGAAGTGTCAGTTTGAGAAAAAATTCCTATCTGAGATAAAATGGAATTTTCCAGAAAAAGGTGAAGTGTGAGCATTGAAATTTCCTAAGAATGACTCAACAGAATAATTTCTGATTATGTTGTTGCTATACGCTACAGACTCGTTTTCTCCTTCTAACTCTGTCACTATGTACTTTTGATGTTTTACTCATTCAACTTTGATCTGATTTGGTTTGTCGTTGTAGGGGAGCACATATGAGACCAGTGGGTTGCAAAGTAATCGTGAAGCTTTTCTGACCAATCCGTACTGAGGATTAGTCCATTAAATTTAGGAATGTCAGCCACAAGTATATCCTTGACACACTTTTGGGTTTGACGAAAGTCTTATGGTTACTTGATTAATTTCTCCGACGACTTCGACTTGAGACCGATCTAGTTGTACTATTTTTACTGCAGATTTCTGAGGCTGAACATTTAACTTAGTTCAAACAGTCCTAGGTAAAATGTTAGATGATGCACCAGAATCAACTAGACAGTTGTGCAACTTTTTATTAAAAACTTCAAAAGTAAGGAGAAATGGCGGAGTATGGGATTTGGATCTTCTGCCAATCAGAGCAATGTCGGTTGGGTCGATTTTATTTGCAATGCTATTTGGAGGTCTTCCCATTTCATGAGCAGCCTGTGAAATCACAGCGGTGGGAAGAGGCATAGTAGGTACTGCATTGAGTTCTTTCAAGAGTAATTTATGTTGATGTTTTAACTTACTGAGCTCATGAAGAGTAATGTTTTCTCTAGTTTTCTTCATATCTTCAATAATGTTGTATTCCATTTCATTTGAGATGATAAGCGTTTTAGATGAAGATGTCGAATCAGATTGGATTGGGTTTGTTTGAGTAGACTTTGGTGAGGATTTTTTACCTACGATTTTATCCCTGGGAGGTGGAATTGGGTTTTCCTGTTTTGTACCAGACTATGGAGGATCGAGTTGATTTATACTTCTAGTGGCAACATGTAATGCTTCTTGATCTTCCTTATTTGGAAGAGT
This sequence comes from Pinus tabuliformis, assembly GCA_031772625.1. Classification (NCBI taxonomy): domain Eukaryota; kingdom Viridiplantae; phylum Streptophyta; class Pinopsida; order Pinales; family Pinaceae; genus Pinus; species Pinus tabuliformis. Next base: position 312,736,393 of record CM062815.1, on the reverse strand, counting down.
TAAGTCCCAGATTCCTTGTAGTTCTACGATTTCTTCATTGTCGATTTGTTCCTCATTTGAAACTTCTTCCTCTTCCCCTTCTGATTCAGCGTTTGTTATAGCATTTGGAGGTTTAGAGTTGGTTGGAGGATTTCTTTTATAGGGGCTAAAAGATTTCTTGGAAGAGGTTTCTGCTACTTGTTTCTTTATATCAACCATTTCATTAGACATGGTCTTCAAGACTTTTTGTAACTCTTCCAGGTAGAAAGGGTCCTTCGGTTGTTTCTTCTAAGAATCATCTCTAAAGGACACTTTTTTCGATTTCCTTTCATCTAAAGCATTTTTCTTTTCTATAGCTAGGATACATTTCTCTACAGCTATTGCCTCTTTCATGTTTTCTGCTAATGTTGGCTTGGTAGCTCTGTCTACAAATATGGATGAATTTAAAGGTAAAGTAGAAATGTACCATTCATTTTGGACTTCATCGCTAGGCTTAGATGTTGTTGGTATCTTGTTCAATAATTTATTGAAGAGAGAGTTGAAGTCCTTAATTGGTTCCTTTGGTTCGTATTTTAAATTAGAGAGGTCATTTATTAAGGTCTATGTGGACCTATCATCCCCAAATTTTGTTAAAAATTGTTCTTGAAATGTATCCCAGTTATTAATGGAGCCTGATGGTAATGAAAAATACCATGATCCTGCTACTCCTTGTAAAGTATAGGGAAATAATCTTACAACTCCGTCCTCTTCTGTTACTCCATTCAAATTAACAGATAGCATAAAATTATTTATGTGTTCTTCGGCTAATAGGCCATTGTCAGGATTGAATTTGGGCAACCATTTCTCAAGATGAGCTGGTAATTGAGATAAAGGTCTAGCCATTCTTACAGCCCCTGGGTTGGCCCATGGCCTCGGTGGATTTTGTGCCATCATCAGGATATGATTAGAAGAAGGTGTGGCAGTAGTTGAAGGTGATTAGGTAGAGGAGGATGTAGCTCCTGTACCTATATGAACCATGATCTGGAGTTAGGGGATGGATGAGTGACCTTGTGATTATATGAGTCGGACGACAGAAGAAAATGACGATAGAACCTCACTATGAGATTCTTCGGGTGTTTTCTTAGCTTTCTTACGACTTGGTAGAGGAAACTCAACTGGTGGGATTCCTAGTTTTTCGCTCTATGCTCTAGTGAGTCGTTGAGATGGGGTTTGATGAGAAGTGACACTACCTTGGGATAACTCAGGTTCTTCCTGAGATATTGAAATCCCCTATAACTTATGGATTAAAGTTTGTAATTGAGGGGGCTCTGAAGAAGAATGATCTGGCTTGATTAGGATTTTAGTAATGTGCTCTGTATTTTTCTTTTCAATTTCTGGTTTAAAGATAAGAGATTTGGAATGTGAACGAGAAGTTGAGGGTGATGGTGAGGGAGTTTTACTCTTAGAATGGCGTGAAGATGTAGATTTACTTTCGATTCACAGTCGGGCCCTCCTTCTAGCGCCAAATATGTTGAAGGCTTGAAAAATCGGGACTCCAACAAGGGAGATAACCAACCAGTCCGGAACTTAGGACAACTCCTTTTTCATTTGGAATAGTGGCTCCGACGGGGGATGATGGGACTAGTTTCCCAATCTATTTATAATGTTTGTGCTAACAGGATGATGCTTTTATTTTCTGGATTTTATGAGGTAAATACTTATTCTAAAATGGATCTATCTTCTAACTATCATATGCAATCTATCATAATCAAAGAAAACATCTAACTTTAAAACTATCTCGGGAGTAACAAATATATAGGCGATCTAAAATTATTTCTAAAAGTAATTGATAATAAAGATCATTCAATTACGATAAGAAGAGAATTCGTTTAATAATGATCGTTTCATATAAAAAATTAGCTGAAATGATATGAGAGATATATTGCATAAAGAGTCATTCATATATTCAACATAAAGAATAAATCATCATCATACAAAAGTGCAATAATGATAACTAAGAATTTAAACTTTCATACATAAATAACTTAAAATGATTTATTGCTTGATACACAAGTAAAAAGCATTAAGAGATAGAAGTAACATTTGTAATACGTCCTACTCATGTGCTCCAGCAATAATGATCTAATTTCAAATCATTCAACATCAACTAAGAGTACAGAACTGCAATTTCAGTAGAAGATGTTAAACTCAAGTAGAAAATAAATCATGTCCCATTAAATTTATCAAAACCTCCTCAAAGGGACAAAAGTGCATGTTCTGAAGAATTTTTTTGATAAAATTTCTGGGCCCCTTTTTAAATGCATGAGAGGGGTTTAAATACTAATTTATGAAACTAAAAATAGAAATTACAAAAATAGATGAGGAGGTTTAAATGACCTGCCTCTTTTTAAGCGAAAATAAATAAAATATACCTATAACTAATCCTGCATTTGATCTTTGAGATCGCAAATATCCGGCATAGGTTTAAGGAGTGTCGGTTGGCCGACTTCAGCTTTCAGTTGTCTTGCTCGCTGTGTAAGGGGAGTTGAGGTTTCAGCTTGTTTTATGAGCAAAGTTTGTTGATCTAGCTTTGATGTGCATTGGGTTGTGTCTTTAATCGATTCCTCACTCTTGTTGTGTTCATTCTCTAATGTTTTCTTAGATTGTTCAACAAAATTTTCGACGGACTCATTTCCAGAATTTGTTTTGGATTTTTCCTTTGAGTCCCCATCTATGCTTGCACTGGGAGTAGGATATCTCATTGGTTCAATGAGTAGTTGGTCTAATGGTACCTTAGATAACCTCTTTTTATTGTAGTTATCAAATGTTTGGAGACCTTCTTGATCAAAAAGTATTTGTGCCATATGTTGTACTTCTTTGAAGATGTTTTTCTGCAGGAAAACATCATCAAAGGGGTCTTTTTCTGATCCGGATTTAAACAGGAACGCAACAAATTACAGAGATAACCATATACACAAAGATGCATTGGAAATAATACTTCATTTCATTAATGGAAAATACTGAAATATGCTTACAAACAGAAATGGCAATAAACTAGCTAGGGCGATGGTAGCTTATCTCTGAGAAGAGATGTGATGGCTACATGCCTCTGAACTGCGTTACAATGAGGCTCGAAGGCCTATTTATTGTTGAGAAACAATGGAAAAACCCTTAACATTCCAAAACCTAACCCTAGGAGATGAAACGCCAAACTGTGGGCCCCGTTTGGGGGTAAGTTGGTACATCAACTTCCCGGGGTCGTAACTTTGGCATATGATCTCCGTTTTACGCGTACAATAGCTCATTAGAAAGATCTATCCGAGCACTATCATTGTTGGAACGAGCAACACCGGTCCATTCCATGGACCCGTGTTGCCCCTGGATTCCCCAAAAAACGTCGTTTAGGGCCTCAAAATGGCTCCGGAAGTTCAGGACCCGAAAAACTGCTAAAAATAGTAAGTTGTGCTACAATTAAGGAAACTGAAAATGCTGAGAAAGACAATGGTGGGGGTCCAGGTGGACTTGGCAGGTGGCCACCAATATCCACCTGGATCATTCCTTCCCCCTTAGGAAGCAATGGTCCCCATTGCGTTGAGCTCCTCCATGAGATGAGGAAACTTCTGCTGAACTTGTTCCCTGGTGAGCCACTTGCCCTGCTGAAGGAGTTGGCCCGCTTTGACAACTCGATACAATTGAATATTCTGTTGGCAAGTGTTCTTGATCTGTGTGTCCATGATCCGATCAGTTGCAGCTTGTTCCATGCAATCTGGATTTAATTCTGTGGGTTTGAGCTGTTCTGCAATGTCAGATGTGTCTAGCAATGGTGGAAAGTATGGCCGAAGGCGGTCCACATTAAATACTGGGTGCAGACCAAGGAATGGGGGAATGCTCAGCTCAAATGCATTGTCTCCCATAGCCTTAGTAATGGTGTAAGGACCATATCGGAGTGGTCTCAATTTCCGATAGGCTCTAGTAAGGCGTTCCTTTTGCAAATGCAACCAGACTTTGTCGCCCACCTGAAACTTGTGTGGCACCCGATGTTGATCATGTCGCTGCTTGTACTTGGCATTTGATTTCTCAAGAATGTCATGGACCTGCTGGCGAATATGTTGGATGCGCTCAATGAAGCTGGTGGCCTTATCTGTTTCGGACTGGACATGAGCTGATGTGAGTAGCTGCAAGTGGCATGGCCACATCAATGGGGCATAGTGGCTGGAATCCCAAACCCACCTGAAAAGGGCTAGGCCAGTGGAGCTGTGAAGAGCTCGGTTGTAGCTGTGTTGAACGTAGGGGAGGCTCTCGTCCCATGTGCGTGGATGCTTTGAGTTATACATGCACAGAATGTGCACAATCATCCTATTGACAACCTCTGTCTGGCCATCAGTTTGAGGATGGAAGGCTGTGGACTTCGTGAGTTTGGTGTCCAGCATTGACCAGAGACTGGACCAAAAGGTGCTGAGAAACCGACTGTCCCGATCTGAGATGATAGACTGTGGGATCCCAAAGTGCACCCACACTCGTTCAAAGAAGAGTTTAGCAGTGGCTTCTGCTGTGATATTCTTCTTGCAGACCATCATAATGGCCATCTTTGAGAACCTGTCGACGACCACAAAAACACAGTCATTTCCATGCTTAGTGGAAGGAAGGCCTGACATGTAATCCATGGAGATGGATTCCCAAGGTCGACTAGGGGTAGGCAATGGGGTATAGAGGCCTTGCTTCTTAATGGTCGGTTTGGCAATGGCACAGGCAGTACATGATCGGATGTACTTCCCAACATCCTGTCGAAGATTCGGCCAATAGAAATAGTTTTGCAGTACTGCCACTGATTTCTCGACTCCGAAATGCCCAGCAGCCCGACTGTAGTGTGCTTCCCAAATCATCTTGGCACGCTCGCTTGAAGGAACACAAAGGTGACCGAGGTAGCATAATAGGGCATCCTGGAGGTGAAAATCTGCAACCTGCCGACCCTCCAAGAGTGTCTGGTATGTGTGGCCGAATTCTGGGTCGCTTTTGTAGAGAAGTGGCCAATCAGAAGTCTCATGCCCGCAAGAGTTGAGCACGGTGGTTAGCGCCATGATCGGTGGTCGACTGAGGCAATCTGCAACATTATTGGTGCTGGCCTTTTTATACTTGATATTCAAGTGAAACTGTTGCAGGTATGTAGACCACTTCTGATGGCGATCATTCTGCAATTTCCCTTGGGTCTGTATGAACTGCAGAGGTCGGTGGTCTGTGTGGATGACCGTTTCCTTTCCCAAAATGTAATGCTTCCATTGTCGGCAGGCCTGTACAATGGAATAAATCTCTTTATCATAAGTGGGGTACTTCCGGACTGTGTCTGAAAGTGTTTCACTGTGATATGCCACTGGTGTCCATGTTGAGTAAGGACTGCCCCAATAGCATAGTCAGAGGCATCTGTCTCGACCTCGAATGGTTGTTGTAAATCTGGTAACGCGAGCACTGGTGCTGTGCAGAGGCGATCCTTCAACTCCCTGAATGCCTTCTGTTGAGATTCAGAACAAAAGAATTTTTCTTTCGCCCCGCCCTTGGTGACTTGACCAAGGGCCAAGAAATATGAGAAAATCCCAACACAAACCTGCAGTAGAAGTTGGCAAGACCTAGAAAGCTGCGGAGCTCTGTTAGAGTGGTTGGAGAGGGCCAATCCCGAATGACTTGGACCTTGGCTGGATCGACATGCACCCCTTGTTCATCAATGATGTATCCCAGATACTGAACCTCGGTCATGCCAAAAGTGCATTTCTCCAAATCGGCACATAGCTTGTGTTTCCGCAGTGTTTGGAGAACCTGTCGGATGTGGTGGAGGTGCTCTTCCCAACTCTGGCTGAAGATCAGAATGTCATCCAAGTATACTACTACAAAGGAGTTGGTGAATGGCCGCAATATGTCATCCATTAGCCTCATAAAGGTTGCAGGAGCATTCATCAATCCGAAAGGCATGACCAACCATTCAAAGAGGCCCTCCTTGGATTTGAAGGCAGTCTTCCACACATCTGAGGGTTCAATTGGTACCTGGTGATATCCTGACTTCAGATCGATCTTGCTGAAATATTTCGCCCCCTTTAGTTGGTCTAGGAGGTCATCAATCCGTGGGATCGGGTACCTATTACGGACAGTGATCTTGTTCAGCACCCGATAGTCAATACAGAGTCTCCACGTCCCATCCTTCTTCTGTACCAACACTATCGGGCTCCCACAGGGCAAAGAAATCGGACGGATGTGACCTTTCTGCAGGAGCTCCTGAATCTGCCTCTTGATTTCATTGTTCTCCAGAACGGAGCACCGATAAATTGGTCCATTGGGTAGCAGTGCACCTGGGGTCAGATCGATGGAGTGCTTGACTTGACAGTGCAGAGGAACCCCTGCCGGGGAGGTGAAGATGTCTTCGTACTCCTCCACAATCTTGTCCATATGTAGCTGCCGTGCAGAGGGACCCCATTTGGAGGCCGCGACCACTGTCTTCTTCTTCCCTTGAGGGCGTATCATCAGGAAAACAAATTTCCTGGTTTTGGAAATGATCTTACTGCATTGTTTTGCAGTAATCAAAGAGATGGCAGCAGGTGGTGCTACCTCTGGTATCCTGAACAACTTATTTCCCAATGTAATAATAACAGCACGGGGCCTTGATTCATACACAGCATGTCACTTCCACAAGTATGGTTTTCCTAGTAATACATCACAAACTTCAAGGGGAGCAATATCACACAATACCTCATCCGTGAAGGGCTTGATGTTGTATGGAAGGCGAAACTGCTGGCTCACGCGAAGATCTCGCCCTTGGTGAAGCCACCCAATGGTGTATGGTTGTGGATGTGCTGTGGTCGGTAAGCCCAACCGCTTCACGACCTCTGCCGAAATGAGGTTCTTTTGACTCCCGCTATCAACAATGAACTGTATCAGGGAGCCCTTTACCCACATCTGGGAGTGGAAGAGACGCTCCTCCTCCTCTGGATCTTCGGGTTCATTTTTCTGGATCTTTACGGTAGCAACAGTGGCGCTGGGATCCGCATCAATGATCTGCTTCCCTTTTTCATACCCCTTATCGGGTTCTGACTTAGAGTCGGAACATGCATCTGATTCTGAAACCTTTAGCTCAGCCACCAGTGACTGCTTGGCCCGACACTCACTTGTGTTGTGAGTGGAGCTCTTATGGAACTCGCACCATTTTCCAGTGTCCTTTCTCGGCTTCGCGGTGTTGCTCTTTACTTGCAGCTTCGGCTGGTTGTCTTGGGTTGTCCCGCCTTGGCTTTGTCCTTTGTTCTGTGGTTTAGGGGCACCTTTCCCCTACTTTGGATTCGCAGATCCAAAGTCGCGCTTCTTTTGTTTAAACTTCTGCTCAACCTTGACGGCATACCGGTATGCTGCGCCGAGTGAGGGGATGTTTAGGAACTGTATTTCTTCCTGGAGTACTTGTGCAGGCAGCCACGGTATTTGAGTATCAAATGTTGCTCCGAATCCTTGATACCCAACTTTGTGCGAAGGGTATGGAAAAGATTGGTGAACTCCGGCATGTCTTGGTCCCTTCCCTGCCGCAGCGTGGTCCACTTTATGTATTCATCCTCATAGCTTCCGACAGGGTAGTACTGCTCCTTGATGGCATCCCGGAACGAATCCCAGGTGGGTGCGGCTGAAAATAGTGAGCCAGTACTTTCATCCTTCTGCTCGCAGTAGGTTTCCCACCAGTCCTTGACGTGGGGGGCTACTTTGAGAAGAGCAAAAACAATCTTTTCCCGACTCGAAAATTCATGAACAGAAAAATAACCCTCTAGCATATTTAACCATTTATCTACGGCATCGGCGTCTATCTGACCCTCGAATATGGGGATTTCAAAATTAACTTGTACCTTAAAGGGTGTAGCGTTTCCAGAGGAGCTGTTGGAAGCCGATGCGCCGCTTCTGGGTAGCCGCTGAAGGATCTGCGCAAAGCTGTCCATCATCGCATTCCGTTGTCGCTCGAGCGCTTCTTCGAGCAAGATTTTGATGGGATCTCCTGCCCCCTCGTCTTTCTTCTCGTCCGCCATGGGAGGCCGTCGGGATTTGCGAGGTTGGCCTTGCAAAGGTTCAACCAGTTCAAGCCCTAACTGCTTATATCCCGACCTTGTTGGGGACATGCAAAGAAAAACATAGAAAAAGCAGACTGCTCTGATACCACTGATCCAGATTTAAACAGGAACGCAACAAATTACAGAGATAACCATATACAGAAAGATGCAGCGGAAATAATACTTCATTTCATTAATGGAAAATACTGAAATATGCTTACAAACAAAAATGGCAATAAACTAGCTAGGGCGATGGTAGCTTATCTCTGAGAAGAGATGTGATGGCTACATGCCTCTGAACTACGTTACAATGAGGCTCGAAGGCCTATTTATTGTTGAGAAACAATGGAAAAACCCTTAAAATTCCAAAACCTAACCCTAGGAGATGAAACGCCAAACTGTGGGCCCCGTTTGGGGGTAAGTTGGTACATCAACTTCCCGGGGTCGTAACTTTGGCATATGATCTCCGTTTTACGCGTACAATAGCTCATTAGAAAGATCTATCCGAGCACTATCATTGTTGGAACGGGCAACACCAGTCCATTCCATGGACCCGTGTTGCCCCTGGATTCCCCAAAAAACGTCGTTTAGGGCCTCAAAATGGCTCCGGAAGTTCAGGACCCGAAAAACTGCTAAAAATAGTAAGTTGTGCTACAATTAAGGAAACTGAAAATGCTGAGAAAGACAATGGTGGGGGTCCAGGTGGACTTGGCAGGTGGCCACCAATATCCACCTGGATCATTTTCATGGGTAAATATTCTTATTTTGACCATTGCCTTAAAATCTTTGACAATACCAAATGGATCATACTGTCTTCCCGGGAACTTAGGTAATTGCAAAGATAATACATTGTCAACCTCTTTGAAACCATTTCCTAAGTCATGCAATGCAAATACTCCACATGTTACAAGAAATTGAGACCAAATTCCCTTCTTGGAATCCTTCAATATCTTACTCATCCCTCCTTCGTTGCATGTTTGATAGGCTATCTCTCTAGCCATCAGTTTGTCTGGGACATAGAAAGGTAGAACATTGGGAGAGGCAATACTGCCAAACACTCTAATATATGTGAATAATTCTTCCCCGAGCCATCTGGCTATGGGGAGAATATCTACTTCAGCTTCTTGGGAGAACCTAGGGGCATCTCGGTTGTAAATCCTTTTGTGAATCAGAAGCATAACCCCGTGACAAATTTTGAAGAATGTGGTGTGAAATTAGACTCCCACATGTCTTTGTGATATATTTGAATAGGAAGTGGATTTTGAGCAGTCCACTTACATCCCATAAGAGGAAACTTGGAACCAAAACAAATAGCATCCATAACATAGGCACTCATGAAAAATGGAGGGTAAACCCTTGAAGCAATACCCATTTTTCTTTTGTACTCTAAAATCGTTGTAACTAAGTTATTAGATAGGATTTGGGCCCAATTCAGTATTGTAGCGTTGACGGCTGCATCTACTATGGGTAACCATTCTAACGAGAATTTGGTGTTGTCTGGTTTACCAAACAATCTACATAACAGAACCCAGTAACAAGAAAGGTTGTGTACAACCAAGATGTGGTGTTCAGAGAAGTGAAAGATGTTATTAAACATGAATTCCAACCAAAGGAACCTGAGAAGATAGAGTTTGATCTAAAGGAGGAAGAATCATACTCAACAGCAGAGGAGGAATCAAAAGATGAATAGCCACAAACTCCGGGTCTGAGAAGATCAGTTTGAGAAAGAAGGAAACCAAAAAGGTATAGTCCATCTGCTTTTTGCTCAATTTTTTCTTTATCTGTTACTAATGATGATCCCATAACTGTGAAGGAAGCAGTAGATTCAGAGGATGGAAAACTTTGGAAAGAGGCCATGGTTGATGAAATGGCATCTTTGCACAAAAATGAGGCTTGGGATCTAGTGGAGTTGATGGCTGGAAGGAAACCCATTAGTAGCAAATGGGTGTTCAAGAAGAAGACAAATGCAGAAGGAAAGGTGGAGAAATACAAAGCTCGGTTGGTAGCAAAAGGTTATTCCCAGGTGCTGGGAATTGATTTTGGCGATATTTTTTCTCCTATTGCCAAGGTAACTTCTATTAGATTACTTTTATCTATTGTTGTTGCTTTTGATTTTGAGGTAGAACAGATGGATGTGAAGACAACATTTCTTCATGGGGATCTGGAAGAGGAGATCTACATGAAACAACCTGAAGGCTTTGTGGTGAAGGGTAAGAAATAACTGGTATGCAAGTTAAAGAAGTCTTTGTATGGGTTAAAATAGCCACCAAGGATGTGGTATCAGAAATTTGATACATTTATACGGGGACTTGGGTTCACTAGAAGAAAAGCAGATCACTGTGTCTATTTTAAATTAATTGGTGACCGTGTTATTTATCTGGTCTTGTATGTGGATGATATGTTGCTGGTTGGAAATGACAAAGAAATTATCCAGGATTTGAAGACCCATTTGTCCTCCAAATTCGACATGAAAGATCTGGTGCTACAAAATATATCTTGGGCATGGAAATTAAAAGAGATCGGACAAAGAGGAAGCTCTGGTTAAACCAGAGGAAGTATTTCGAGACAATATTGCAAAGGTTTAATATGCAGGATAGTAAACCGGTGAAGGTTCCTATTCCTGTAGGTGTAAAGTTAGTTGTTGAACAGTGTCCCAAGACATAAGAAGAGGAAGAGGACATGTCCCATGTTCCATATGCAAGTGCAGTCGGTAGCTTGATGTATGAGATGGTCTATACTAGACCAAACATTACACATGCAAAGGGAGTATTGAGCGGGTTTGTGTTAAAACCAGGGAAGGAGCACTAGACAACAATGAAGCGGGTTTTCAGGTATTTGCGTGGCACTAGTGATTATGTTTTGTGCTACCAAGGAAGGTCAGGATTGGATAGAGTGTTGGATATTCATGGTTTTGTTGATGCAGAATGGGCTGGAGATCTTTATCAGAGAAGATCTACAAGTGGTTATGTGCTTAACCTATTTGGAGGTGCAGTTAGTTGGACGAATAAGAAACAATCTATAGTGGCACTATCAACTACAAAGGTAGAATACATGGCAGCCACTCATGCAAGCAAGGAAGCAGTTTGGTTGAAGATATTGTTTTCAAATATGGGGTTAGTACATGGAGCTATAAGGATAGACTATGACAGCCAAAGTGCAATTTACTTGACAAAGAACCCAGCATATCATTCAAAGACAAAGCACATTGATGTTTAGTATCACTTTGTGAGGGATATGATAGAAGAAAAAAGGTGTTACTAGTAAAGGTGGACACTTTGAAGAATATTGTAGATGCATTGAAAAAATCTGTAAGCTCTGAGAAGTTCTCTTGGTGTAGAGAAACAATGGGAATTGCAGGGCTAGGTAAATGACTAAGCTCTCTTGTTGACCCCTGTGGAAAGGAAACAACTAGTGGGAGAATTTTGGGTTGTGTTATATTCTTTCCACGACTAGCCCACGTAGTTAACTGAGGGGTTATAAGGGGGGCGGATCCCCCCCCCTTCATTGTGCCAATTGCTTAGCGGGGGGAGTCACAGGGGGTTTGAGGGGTGCAGGTAAGCCCACTCTATGGGGTCCAAGGTAGTGCCCTGGGAAATTTTGGTTTTGGACCCTATGTTAGGTTAGGCAGACCTACCTATGGTTTTGTGCATGATTTTCGCACATGGTTTTGGACGTGATGGTTTTCAGTCCATGGTTTTAGACGCGATGGTTTCGGTCCATGGTATTGGATGCTTCAGCATGTATAAATATGTATTGTAATATTGAAAGGAACATAATGAAAAATCAAGCTGGTAGTCCCAGTTTTGGGATCCAGGGGAAAGTATCTTTGTATATGTGTTTTATGTGTTATGATCTCGCATTGTTTATTTTCTGTGTTTTAGAATTCGTATGCAGCAAGTAATTTTTGTACGGGGTTAAAACCTACATCTTTTGTGGATTTCTTGTATCCAAGGGATGCTAATCACTCACATGGCTGGAATATGCACAAGGTCCATTTTGTTGAGGTTCCTCAACAAGATGCAATTAATGAAGAATTATTTGATATTGCAAAAAAATAGTTTTCTTCAAGTCTAAGTTAAATTTATCACATTCTTAACACAGGAAAATATAGATCATAAATATAATGTATTTAGCTTGGACAGAAACTCAAGAAATGCACTTCAGCACATAATAGAGTAAATTTGACAATGGATTGAATCTCATAAATTTTAAAAAGTTGAGTTCTTCATTTCATTTTTCTTATATTTATAGTTTCTTATGGTATACATGAAGATTGCATTTATAATCCATACACTAGCTATGTTGTGTGTGGAAAATTTGTTTCCAAACAATGAAAAGAATACTTGTTGGTTGATATGTGATATTTTAAACAAGAATAAAAAATAATCCAAATGTTTTGAATGCAAACGATGTCTGAATAATATGGGTTATGTTGAAAATAACAACAAGAAATGATAAAAATATAATCCAGAATATTCCAATTTTAATTTGTCCTTGAATTAAAATTGTGAATTAAAATTGAATTTAGTCTCACCAATTGCTTGGAAAAAATTAATTAATTCATTATGGATTAATTAATTGGAGAAATTCAAGTTAGAAGTCTTTTTGAAGTCATGGAACAATTATCCCTTAAATTAAGGAGATTATCCCTTAATTAAGGAGTTAAGGTTAAGTTATATTTGAGTTGTAATTAGTTAGCTCAGTTTACTGAGTTAAGTCCAGTTAAATTAGTTCTAAACTGTTTGAGGAACTAATTGTGAGTTATCAGCCAGTTGATGCATGCATGCACTCAATCAGTGTACTCCAGATAACTGAAGATTACCTCATCAGAAACTCATGCATGTCTATTCTGAGAAAGACCCAGTTGAGCTAAATGTCAAGGAAAGTGTACTATCATTTGCATGTGTTTTCCTATAAAGGAAACTCATGCATGCAGTCAAGGTAAGGTTCCTTGAGGATTGCGTAGTTATAACAGTGTGTTAGAGTAGTGTGTGAGAGTAGTGTTCCACTGGGTGAAGGAGACCATCCCAGAGGAACTGCACAAGGAAATAGGAGCTTGGAGGGCAGAGAAGAAGGCTTGTGAGAAGCTTTGATTGCCTGTGAGCATCCAGGAGGATTGTACTAAGAGCTGGCTTGCTATGAGAGCTAAGGCTTTGTATAATTCTGAGGTATTTCCACCTTGTATGATAATACAGATAGTGGGGTTTTTAGCTGAGGCTTTCCCCTGAGTATTTTCTGTGTTTCATGTGCATTGATTCTTCTTCTTCTGGTTATATGTTTTCAGCTCGATCTTGCCCAATATTTAAGCTTCCGCAAAGAAAAGTAATAGTAGAAGTAGATTATAGTATTTTCTTTGTTATATTGCATTATCGGGTTGATCTACAATTAGATTTTCTACATGATCTTAGTACGAGATTTGTAGAGAATTTGTTGAATTTCTACATGGTATCAGAGCTAGCTAATCTATAGAGAAATTTCTACATGGTATCAAAGCTAGCTGATCTATAGAGAAATTTCTACATGGTATCGGAGCTATGAAAAGTATACAGAGATGAGAATTCGAAGTTTGAAGTTTGGGGTTGCAGGTGAAAATTGAATTCATATCATACTTCAAGGTTTGCCAATGGCGTTCTATGGCCTGAGACTCGAGTATGCCTTGGAAGACAGCTCAAATTACATAGCATGGAAAGATTGCATGGAGGATGTATTAGAAGACAACAACTTGAAGGAATTCATTGATCAAGAAATCCAAAATCCAGGTTCAACTAATGCACAAGAGTTGGCTGAGTGGAAGAAGTGTGTGGTGAGGGTGAGATGGATTATCCTTGAGGGAGTTCGAGACCATATTGTCTCGAGTCTCCATGGGAAGGATACTCCATTTTCAATGTGGAAGACATTGAAGGACCTCTACCAGAATAGTAGCGACCAGAGGAAATTGGCGCTCATGGATAAGCTTCGAAGAATCAAGATGGACAAGGACAATACTATTTCCACATATCTGAACAAGCTCACCACTTGCAAAGATGAGATTGGTAGTGTGATGATATGGTTAGCCTCACTCTCCTTAGACTTCCAAAGAGCTGGAATAGCTACCAAGACTCTGTGAATGGAAGAGAGAAACTGCTGGATTGGAAACGACTATGGTCGGATCTCATGTAGGAGGAGATCAGCAGGAGCACTCAAGATGGTTCTTCATCCCAGGATAATGATGAAGAAAATCTGGCCTTAGCAAGGGAGGCAAGGAAAGGGAAGCAGAAGGATTCCCATTCCAAATAAAAATCTTCTCATGGAGGGAAGAAGGGTGACAAGTCTAAAATGATATGCTTTAATTTTCATGAGATGGGACATTATTCAACTAATTGCCCATCGAAGAAGTCCAAGAAGGGATCCTCGAAAGGATCGAAAGGTGAGGCATTAGCCTCTCAGTTTTAAATGGATTTTACCCTCATCGAATGCATGGTGTCATCGATGATGGGTTGTGTTTGGTATCTTGACAAGGGAGCCTCATTCCACATGACCGACGATAAAATTTTATTCAGTACCTTTGAGGAGAAAGACCTTAAGATATGGGTGATGAAAAAAGGTATAGTGTTTCAGGAGCAGGCATGGTTTCTTTTCAAAGGGAGCATGGAGCTCATATCACCTTGACAGATGTGAAGTATGTGTCTGTACTGAAGAAGAACTTGGTATCGGTTGCGATGTTGGAGGACAAAGGCTATGATGTTGTCTTTAGTAAAGGAAATGCGTTCCTTAGACACATCACCACAAGACAAGTGAAACAGATCGGTTCACGAGTCAAGAACCTATACACTCTTGAGGTTCAAGATGCATGAAAATCCTTGAGGAGCAAGGAAAATGTTAGAAACTTGGTGGTTGAGAGGGAGAGTAAATTACCTCTCAACATGTAGCCCTAGAAGAAGTCTCAGACAATTGTGGAGGAGCCACAATTGGAAAAGTGGGCAGAGGGATCACATGCAGCCATACCTATAGGTGTGAGGTTGGGTGATGTGAAGTGATAGTCCCAAGAAGGATGAAATTGGGCAGGGTCCATTGAGAAGTTTTATCTCATGGATCATACCTTGCTACGGAGCCCAAGGTACATAGTAGTGGGAGGAATCAGTGGGATTGATGCAGTCAAAGATCAAAGTGACAGAGGCTAGAGCAGTTAGATATTGAAGAGTGCAGAGAAGGATTGACCACAGTGTAGAAAGGCAGAGTCAGCAGAAGTGCAAAGTTTTCAATTGACAGAGGCAATAGCAGCCAGAGACTTTGATAACAGATGCATCATACTAATTCAGGTTAGATGTTTTTTTTGTTTCTAGAGTTGCTGGAGAAACAACACTAGAGAGAAGTGTTGCATGCATAACATTCCAAAGGTTCACGATCATGATCGAGTTGAATTCCTTTCATGTTGAGAGGGAGTGTTGAAAATAACAACAAGAAATGATAAAAATAGAGTCCAGAATATTCCAATTTTAATTTGTCCTTGAATTAAAATTGTGAATTAAAATCGAATTTAGCCTCACCAGTTGCTTGGAAATAGTTAATTAATTCATTATGTATTAATTAGTTGGATAAATTCAAGTTAGAAGTCTTTCTAAAGTCATGCAATAATTATCCCTTAAATTAAGGAGATTATCCCTTAATTAAGGAGATTATCCCTTAATTAAGGAGTTAAGATTGAGTTATATTTGAGTAGTAATTAGTTAGCTCAGTTTACTGAGTTAATTCCAGTTAAATTAGTTCCAAACTATTTAAGGAACTAATTGTGAATTATTAGTCAGTTGATGCATGCATGCACTCAACCAGTGTACTCTAGATAACTAAAGATTCCCTCATCAGAAACTCATGCATGTTTATTCTGAGAAAGACCCAATTGAGCTAAATGTCAAGGACAATGTACTATCAGTTTCATGTGTTTTCCTATAAAGGAAACTCATGCATGCAATCAAGGTAAGGTTCCTTGAGGATTGCGTAGTTCTAATAGTGTGTTAGAGCGGTGTGTGAGAGCAGTGTTCCACTGGGTGAAGGAGATCATCCCAAAGGAACTGCACAAGGAAATAGGAGCTTGGAGGGCAGAGAGGAAGGCTTGTGAGAAGCTTTGATTGCCTATGAGCATCCAGGAGAATTGTACTGAGAGTTGGCTAGCTGTGAGAGCTAAGGCTTTGTATAATTATGATGTATTTCCACCTTGTATGATAATACAGATAGTGGGGTTTTTAGCTGAGGCTTCCCCCTGAGTATTTTTTGTGTTTCATGTGCATTGATTCTTCTTCTTCTGGTTATATGTGTTCAACTTGATCTTGCTCAATATTTAAGCTTCCACAAAGCAAAGTGATAATAGAAGTAGATTATAGCATTTTTCTTTGGTATATTGCATTATCGGGTTAATCTACAGTCAGATTTTCTACATGATCTTAGTGTGAGATTTGTAGAGAATTTATAGAATTTCTACATGGTATCAGAGCTAGTTGATCTATAGAGAAATTTCTACAGGTTAGCTACAAATTTTTTCAAGTGTCAAAAGGGATTGATTTGTTGCTTTTGTATGAGTTACAAGGACAATAAACTGGTGGTTATGTTGCATTTTTTTTAGTCCCTAGATCGATGCCTACATGTCCAAGGGATTTGTACTTCAATAACCAATATAAAATAATTAGTACAAAACATAACATCCAATATCATCTTGATAGTCAATATTTGAAGACTTTTACAACTCACAAAAACTTAATTGTCAATTTGAGAATGGACTGAATTTTGAAGATGGGTATATTTTTGGCATGTGATGGGAAAAGAGTAATGCACTCGATGTCCAATTCTCAACATATTGTTGACAAGTCAAATAAGGTTATTGGGAATTTGTGTTTAATCTCTTAATTAGGGGATTTTGTTTCATTTTTAATTTTGAAATTGTTTCTTAGAGGAAATAGTTATCAGTTTAGATAAGGGGAGTTATTTTTTACATAGTTCTTTCCACAATTTCCCTCAAACAAATTACTTAAAATATTCTCACAATCAGGAACTTGAGGATTTGAATTATTGTTCCCATCATTTTTCTTCTCCACATTTGATACATATACACAACATCTACCATGATGTCCTTTCCCATGGTTTCTTGCCACATGATTTCCTTCTACATGTTTTAGTGGACGTAAAATTTTCCAACCTTTGAATTATGTCATATTGGCCTCTTCCTTTTCTCGCTCTATTTGAAAATAATCAAGCCCTCAAGTTCTTTACCCAGATTACCCTGTTGAAGAATTGTCATCCATCTTGTGCTTTAGAATTAAACTCCATGTATTGGGATAGAAGGCCCTTGACATAACTTGCATTGGATAAAAATATTAGTGGTTGATAAAATTTATCTCACTGCAAGGAATATCAAATGTTCTATATACTTTATGCAAATTTCAGAATTGAAAAATAGCATCCATCTGTAGTTTTGCCACCTATGTCATAATCTATAGCTTCCAAGTTTGAAAGAATATATAAAAAGACCTAAGTAGACTCCTGGTTTCCAAACATTTGTTGTAACAACAAGAGACTATAACTTGGATATAGGTATGGGGTTTATATACATAACAATGCTAATATCCTTGATTGCAACAACTACAATACTAGCTACCAAACATCCCAATCACTTGTTTCTCCAATGATTGTAGCTAATAAATTTGTTGCATAATAACCTAGGAGAAGCAGGAAATATTTCATTGGAAATTGCTTCCAACTCCATAAATGGAGTATTTTACCAAGGTGGATCTCAAGAACGCATTTTAAATAAATCTAACTGACAATAAATAAGATAGAAAAATATGGAAGCAACTCCTCGAGTGCCAATACTAAAAACCATTATCCCCAACATTCTATATTATGTGTCAATTATAGGGAAGAGCATGAAAGAAACTAATCACTAAATGATTTACTTATTCATCACCATTGGAACTCCAAAGAATCCAACGATGCATCAAAAATTGAGTGCAAAACCTCTAAGTATCCTAGAGATAATTTTAGAACCAACATAGGCACATAGCCCAATCCTTTTGTTGCACAATATGTCATAGATCATAAAGTACTTACACATTTCTATTGACTTGAATGGGGTTCCTGCAAAATTCAAGGACTCATGATATCAACAATAAAATATTATAGGCATCCCACAATTGGTTGACACTCCTACTGAGGTAAATGATCAATTTCTTATTGACAATATTTCTCTTAGAATAAAATCTATTCTAGATGAAGACAACATGTGAAAAAAAACATTATATGATTATAGACATACTAAATGATGAGGAAATGACCATCAACACAAAGGGAGCTGTCATATAAATTGAAGCACAAGAGACACTAGAGCAACACCAAAATGAGAAACAAGACATTCAGACGGGTGCCCAATAGGAACAAACTATTTAAGAATCCACTACACTTAATGTAGGTAGCATCAATGTCATTGCAAAAGATGATATAGGAAAGTTTCTTAAGTAATAGAAAAATGAAACATCCCTTATGTCATCCTAAGACCCAAGAAACAAGAAGTTAATGATGTAGATATGATTGACGCTCAGTAGGAAGAAAACATCACAACTAGAGGTTGCACCCAAAATTATCATGAAAATCACTAGTCCATGTAAAATGGCTATGATTCATCAAATTATATTAGTTTTCATAATAGTTATTTCCCAAAACACAGAGTATGGATGAGAAATGATGGCGGTCTATCAACAAAATTTTGATATTGTATAGCAATTACAACTAACTCATGAGAAATAATTCAAAACACAACTCTCAAACTAGGATTTGGCATAGAAACAAAAAACACATATGCATAGATTCAAGTTGACCAATCCATTGAACATTCACATTGGAAAACCTCCAATAAGAATGAAACCTACAATTCCACTCCATTCCTATGCATCAACCTCGATGGAAATGAACCAAGTACCAATGAATGACCTAATAAAAATCCACCAAATGTTAGGAGAAGAACTAGGACACAAGTTGCTACACATTGAACAAGGAAATTCAAAGTTGTGACAAGAAAAATAACAACTCCATATAGAAGAGATAGGTGACATCCCATTTAAATATTAATGGTTGATAAAAATTGTGGCATCACAAGGAATTTCAAATGTTTTATATACTTTAGGAAAATTTAAGAATTGAAAAATAGCATCCATTTGCAACTTTGGTCGCTTCTGTCATAATTTGTAGCTTCCACGTTTGAAGGAATATACAAAAAGACCTAAGTAGACTCTTGCTTTCCAGAAGTTTATAGTAGCAACTGGAGACTGTAGCTTGGCTATGGGTATGGTATTTATATACATAACAATGCAAATACCCTCAATTGTAGCAACTATAATACCAGCTACCAAACATCCCAATCACTTGTTTTCCCAATGATTGTAACTAATGCATTTGCTGCATAACAACCTAGGAGCAGGAGGAAAGGTTTCATTGGAAAATTGCTTCGAGATCCATTAATTTTCTCTAAGAGCTAACTTGCACTTGCACAAACTATTCTACCCAAGAGAGTGTTACCAAGCCTTGATGTCCTGGTATCTCTTCATTGAAAGTTCCACCACTTCAGTCATAATTTTCTCACGTATTTAATGCACAAATTACCTGCCAAGCTTATCACTTTGAACTATAACTTTTATTTCTAAATGGTGATATTGACTAGATCCTCAAATGTAATACACATTTTCCATTATAACTCACTTTAGTTGAATTCACGTTACAAATATTTTGTGTTGTTATTGATGAATTTGAACATTCTATTGGATAAGGTATTCCCAACATGTTCTTTGTTGATGGTTGTATAATGTAGGTTTCCACAGTATATTATTGAAACCTTGAAGATGTGCAGCACAATAGAGAACCCACTTCTAAGAATCCACTATCATAGCTAAATCCACAAATACTTTTTGAAGTGCATACAAATGCATGTCTACATTAATGTAACACTTAAATATAAAATCAAAGAGAAGAAGTTGCTTCCTTCACAACTACAAGATTATTTTGAATTCAACAATTTATTTACCTTGTTACCCCATCACTTCCATTAGCTGATTTAATCATATAAATGGATAAAAACAACTTCAAGCCTAATTTGAGAATTGTAATTAGAACTAAATAAAAAACACATTCCATGTTTGATGTCACAATGGACAAGAATAAATGAAGAGTTAAATGATGTTCTTTAGAGGGAGAGAGAGATATCATAATAGAAACTGAACACATAACAATAAGAGCACAAGTTCTCATGCATTTAATGTATTAGGATTTTAATTATACATTAGAATTCATGTCTTATACATCAATATATGGTATAGAACTGGTAGTTCTTAGACAAAGTATCTAGAAATATTTTCTAGGATATCTTAGTAAACTTCATATCTAGTTAAATTACAATATTGCGTAAACCAATAGAGAAGGTGTAGAAGTTGTTGGGAATTTTCTACCTATAGTTGCATATAAGTAACATTAACCATGGAACATGGATTACAATCGAACATGGAAAATATATATGAGATACTAAAATTTATCCTTGTTTATAAAATGACATCTCCATGAAACTTTCCCTACTAAAATTTATCCTTGTTTACAAAATGGAATCTCCACAAAACTTTCCCTACATATTTCTTGCTTCCATCAACATCCTGAAGCATATGCTACTCCCCCTTGCAATTCAGGACCCCTCGGGAATTTTTTATTATTATCAATATTGGGATTAATGGCGAGACATTTCCGTTCACAGTGTTGGTTGCAGCAAATCATACAATGTGACGTAATTGAGAGGCTTCTAACACCAGTGAATAGAACATGGGGAAGTACATTGAGACCAATAACCTATATAATGTTTGGTAGTAAGCATTGAAATTAGTCTTGTTGCATAGGACACACACAAAACATAAGTGAAATTAGGAGTATTTTACATTGAGCATAATAAGTTAAAGATATCATAATATGCATCAAAGATTTTGAAAAATAATTTGAAGGGTATTGCATTTAAGAGACTTTGAAGGTAACTAAGAGATTTCCTAGAAGCAATAAAGAGAGAATTTTGCAAGAGAAAAATAAAACTAAACATGGTAAATATCAGTTATCAAGTTCAAAGTGCACAGTAGATGCAAAAAGTTTGAAGGTACAGGTGTATCAAGAGGTTGGTTCTCTACAAATGAAATTAAAATAAATTCATCCAATGGACAATAAAACTATTACGCCTATATCCTATTTCAAGAACATATGTTATCTCTAGACATGCTGCCAAGTATTTCCAAAGAATTCATCATCCAAAATTGACATTGTAAAAAATTTCTTGAGTTTCGAAGATTGAGAGCCTCGCAAAGCCAAGCTTGACAATTGAAAAGTTCAGAGGACACAAATAAGTGTTTTAAACTTCAATATATGTATTTAACTCACCCTTAGTTAGATTGTTTGGGGATTAAATTGTGACAAGCTAATGGAATAACTTGTGTTCTTGATTGTGTTAAGAATTTTGTAAAATAAAAACGTGTGGCATGCATGTACAATATGAATGCCAAATATTGGGTTATGTAGTGAGAAGTCATCACTTGAGATATTGTATGTTATAAACTAAAAAACCTTTTTTACAAACTAGAAAGAGTCCAGTTAACCCCTAGGAGTAGAGACAATGTCACCTCACTTAGATCCTTTATTTATTTGGGTTGGTTCTTTGGTAACAACAGGGGACTTCCATCAATGATATAAAGTATGAAATTATGGTTCCTATGGGGTTAGTATAATTTCAAATCAAATAATGTGGTTATCCTCAAGAAAGGAATTAAATCCAAAAATTGAATGAAAACACTCTAGACCAAAGTCAGTATTTCAAACTATTGTACAGTTTTAAATGGAAATTCCAGAAATAATATTGGCTCAATGGCATCATTAAGCGTGAGTTTGTTGGTGACCAAGGCATTTAGATTTCCTCAATATGTTTAAAGTTGTTTGTAATTACGTTTTCCTTGTATGTTGTCCTCCACTCTAGACAAGTCAGTTCTAGGAAAGGAGGGCTCCACAAGTCATGCTAACATTACACCTTTTCCTATACTATTTGTACTTGTTAAAATCCAAGACCCATAATATAACTGTAAATAAGAGCACACGGAGAATCAGAGATAACAAGAAAATTTGTCAAAGTATAATCAATCTCACAAGTTCTGAGAATCTCAATATTTCGAAGGGGGCCATGATAGTACTGCAACTTCAAGTAATGAATAGCCCATACCAAATACTCATCAAAAAAGAGGAGCCATAGCACAATAATCAACACATGATTTTCCCATTGTTTATTATCCAACACCTTGTTAAGGGTACAAGCATCTACCCCTTGAACCGAGATAAAATATTCGTACAAAATTTACATAATACATTCAACATAGTTAGATGTTGTACATATCATCCACACCCTGGGGTTTCTAAATAAAACACAACAAAGTTGTGTTGCACTCCCTTAACTACAACAAACAAAAATTTGTCAAAATTCTATGTAAGAGTATTCTACAACATCACCTTTCGCATCTGTAATGCCAATTTCCTTGAAAATATTTTCAATGATAACTTGGTAAGTGCATAATAGATACATTCAAATGGTAACTTGATAAGTGCATTAACTATACTATTTTTTTCTTACTAAGATCTTGAACTCATAATTTTCACCAATGGTTTAAAATTCCTTCAAGAGCCTAGGTATATTTAATTACTCTTGAACCCAAATAAACCACAGTCATAAGCTTGTAGACAACAACCACTTTAGCTTTATGATGACAAAGCTAATGGTTGTCTAAGATGACCATAAGTAAATATGTGGCAGTGGGAATTTTGAGCCAGCAAGTCCTTATGGCCTCTTAGAGAATTTGAATTTGAGCACTTCCTCTCACTTGTTTGCCTTGTTGTGCACTATTTGCAGTACTAGTTTGGTAGCCATTATAGATTCATAAACAAGGTCCTGGCATGGAGATGTCTAGGAATTTAAAATTCTACACAATACAGAGGTTTTATTTTTAGCCTAGAGGGTGTCTTGGATCTTATCCCTGTCAATTTTCAGCCTTAAGGGTGCTGCAACAAAGGATACAAAACAACAATAGAAAGCGATCAATATTTCACTTCCAAACAGTCCCACCTTCTTAGAAATTCAAAGAGAAAAGACACCCAACCTAGGGGATAAGTAAACATAAAGTGGTTTGAACATTTATCAGGCTTACCTTAGCTATAGTGATTTAATAGGATGCAAGACTAATGTACACCCTTTTTGTCACTATTAGGTTGTTGTGGTTAGATTTTATTAGTTTGGATTTAATTAACTGACAAGCTAAGAATATTATCCATCAAAGTTAACATGTTAATGATAATAATATCATCATTAAATAATTTATCTTACCCATCCATAGGGTCAACCTAATGTGGGATTCATGATATTAAATGGCTTGGTAGTGACTACAGAGTGTAATGGCTGATAAACATCTTATCTATATATTTCCTCAACCAGAAATTGCACTGAATTATTTTAAGTGTGAAACTTGGACTATTAATGGCAACAAATTCTTTCATTTAGCACGGTCAGGGATGACACAAGTGCACACAGTCTTCATATTAAAATTCTTCTTGGAATAAGGTATCTCATTTTAAGGTGAAACCCAAGCTTTTGAAGGTAGGACTCTCCTATTTGAGCATAATCTAAGACTACACAAGTACATACATCCATGGGCCCCTTTGCTCTTCACATTCAAGTGAGCATCCATTAAAGAGAGTAGGTGTATGTATAAAATAACTAATATACATGACAGTTGAGTCTACCAAAAAAACGTATGTAACTAAGTTATCATAAGCCAAGGTCAATGCAAAAGGAGTAAGGCACATACTAGGTAGAGTCAAAGTCTTAATAGGCCTAATGGTATGTCACTTCATGCATGGACCACATTATTCTAGATGTACTGGGATTTCTTCTTGAATTACGATGGATACATCAAGTGGGGTGTTATTCTAGAATCCTTCAAGTACCAAATACCATGGTCTGAAATCTAGTGGCCCAATGTTAAGGAAACTTAAGGCCTTGCTTCATGCCTACTATTTCCTAAAGATAATATTGTCCCATGTGTCATATAAACCATCCATATTATGGATGTGCATCATATGGGATGGCCATGGTGTTCAAGTGTACCTCAGGGTTTAAACATACAACTTGTTCATGGTTACAGTCTCAACCATAGTGGCTAATTGTATAGCATAATCCATGTCACAGGATTCAAGAAGTGTTTGTCACTTGGTAACCTTGATCTATAGTGACTTGTATGTTGAATACCTTACTGTAGGCATAGGGATAGGTTTCATGATTTTCCTCCAAATCATTGACAACTTCCACCCAGGTAATTGTCACCCCCTTGCTTATGAAACATGTCCGAATGTTTAGGGTAAGGATTCTAGATGTATGTTCCACAATGCAACCTGAGGCTATAACATCCTAGAGAAGAGGGATCTCAGTCTCAGGAACTGATCAATGGGACAAGTCAAATTACCGTGGAAATGCTTTGGACCCAAATAAGCTATATGGGAAATGATTGAATGAATGCAAGAAGCCCAACCATATTTATTTGTTAAATAAAGAAAATGGGATGGCATTATAGATATTCATAGAACCACATGCACGCTAACAATATGATGAGTTCATTTCATGTTCTCTTTTATCATATATAGTTATAGAACACTGAGGATGATGTTCCCCTTAAGGGGGAAGGGGTTTTAATAACCCCAGTAATCCTGGAAAGTATGTAGATGTTGTCTTAGTTAGGGTACAATCATGTATATAATTTAAATGACGTTTTTTTTTGTAACTGAAGAAATTATGTTTGGAGAAATTTTCAGACATACATGGTCTTACTTGGGATTGGACCACAAAATATGTGGGACCAAATCTCCCCACCTAATCGTTGAACCACATCTTGGTAAGCCTTATCTCTCTCTTTAGGCAAACTTCTCCTTAGATCAAGGGGGGAATATCTAAGGCAATATAAGTCCAACAAGGTATGAGTGAAAGGAGTGACCAAATGACTTAAGAAAAATTTGGGTTTAGGGTTTGGTTGTAGCAAGTGAAATTTCATATTTGTATTTAAAAAATTTAGCCCACTTAAGGAGTACAAAACATCAATGGTTTCTTAGAATGATTAGCAAATCAAGGCTCAAATGTGGTGTTGGAAATCAAAGGTTTGCATAAAAAAATAATAAGTTGAATTCAATATAGAAAATTAAGGTTTTATTAGACTCAATGAACAATATGAAATGAAGTGTTTTCTATTGTTAATTTTCAGACTGCAAAATAGAATAAAAGATTGATTTTCATGACTTTTCTGGGTGGTTGAAAGGGGAGGACTAGTTCCTTTATTTCAAAATTGGGCTAGGGGGTCACATGGGCCTCTTAAAGGGCTATCTAACAATATAATTAGGATAACTAGGGATGCAAAATCATGTTGCAAAAATCCTAAAACAAATGCAGTAATTTAGAAAGGAAGGTATTTTCATATCCATTACCAACTCAAGTAATGTGAGGCTCATGAAAATTGCACATGGAAGAATAAGGAATATTAAGAATATTTTACCACTCAAACCAAATAAATGAAATAACCCTATCCAATTTAATATGCATTTAATTGTACCATCACTTTGAAAAATACATGCATACACTCTCTGGAAAGTACTTACCTATTGTTTATTCATAGCTCATTGATTCCCACTAGAATTGAAGCCCTTCCATGGATGATTAGTCATGGTAGAAGATAATGCTTTTCCACTTGTTCTATAGTTACCTAGCAAAGTTTCATATGTTAGCACAATGAAACTTGCTATAGCATCAAGGTATATGTGCACACATAATGAAACAAAGCATCAACTGTACCTAGCATGGCAGGTAAGATTGGATGTTCTTGCATCTCCCTTTGATCTTGGTTTATCGCCATTGTTATGGGTTGTAGCATTGCTATAAAAATAAACATACCGCATATTAAAGAATGGTGATGACTAAATACACAAATCTAAAACAATGACTCAATTCAACACATGAAACTAACCTGAAATCATAGACAGGGAATTATTTGATCGACGATGTCCATGCTTATTGAGGTATTGAAACTCAAATGGTTCATATTTTGATGGATCAAGATTTAAATCAATTTCCAAACCATTGTTTTTTCTGTTGTTTAATATGTTCTTTGTAGGACTAAGGAAACTCTTCTTCCTCTTCAAATATGAATCAAGAGAACCCAACCCATGTGTGAAGTCAAAATCCATAATGTGAAAATTATTGGCTTCATACAACATTTTTTTAACTAGACCATTCAACTAGTTTGTTTTTGTCAAAGAAGTAGGAAGGTTATCTAAAATTAGATTTACATGGATAAAAAACTCCTCCCTTGCCAAATGAAGTGCCCCCTCATCTACATCAACAATATTTTTGGCCATAAGAGTAGCATCAACATCTACATCATGGTTATGGGGCTCTACATTGATCTCAGGAGGGTCATTGAATATGTTATTCTATGCATGTTGATGAAACAATGGATTTGAATTATCTGAATGGAAATACAACCAATTAAGCTTTATGGTATGCTTTCAAATGTTTCCATGAATAAACCATGGACATTCACATGTTATAAAGTCCATGCGATACCAGGTGACAAGGTATTTTTTACCTTGATCTGTCTGACTTCTCACCCAGTAATCATGGGTTATGCTCTCATGAGGACAACAACAAGTATCCATAATTTTTCTTGCTCTTTCCACTGATGATTCAAGTTTCTTTTCTATCTTATATTTTTTTAGAAATCCTTATTCTTTTAAGATTCCCTTGAACTGATAAAAAGGGTCAATGGTTATTAGTAGCATATGCAACAACCAATCCATCCTACGGGAACATTTTTTTCTTCTATTGGATAGAAATGTTGTTTTTAAGTAGCAATGGTACGACTCAACAAAATTATTGGTCTCTTGATTGGCATGAGGAAACTCTTGAAAACATTTCATCCACATCCCTACTTGTAAATAAAACTATGTTGGTATCAATATATCACCTTTATAGAAGACAAAAATGCATATAATACGAAAATTTTGTTTACTTACGAATCTTATCCCCAACAACCCAATTCTTGTGGAAATAGTCTAAGAATTTCTCTTCATCTACAAATTTGATAAAAAAAAGTGATTTATTGCATCATCCACTTTAGAATTAGGAGTGTGTTTCATGATGAAACCTAACTAAATGAACATCTCATTGGCTTCTATGGAACTAGTGGCCAACCGATTGACATTTTTTAACCAAGTCCTCCATACATGCTAAACACATAAGATCACATCACAACCTGTGATCCTCCTATCATATTTAATGCATTTTAGTGTGATATTTTTAGAATAAATTAATGTTTGGTTATATTATAGCAATGTTAAAGTTACCTTAAGGCAATTATTTCAGCCAATGCATCATCAACCATGAAGACATTGACTTTCCAATTAAGATGGATTTGGAAACATTTGTGCATGAGTTTATCCATTTATAGTACAATATCATCTGATGTGTTTCGTGACGTGATAAACCATGAAATTGGCACCCTGCATTTTTGTTCATCAAATTCGATGAGTTTATACAACTGATATTGTCATATTTAGCATTACGTAAAGTCAAATACAAGGTATTAATCATATTGAATGTCTACAACTTAAATAAGTATATTCAATCAATCATTGGCATCTGACTTACCCCATATTTATTTGTATTAAATGTTGAGTCCATGGCTATTAAGCTATTATGTGATAGCTTGACCATTGTATCCAACATCAACTTTGTTTGAATCCCTATTATAAAAGGGACCTCCACACCATTGGGATTTTGGTAAAAGAAAAAATATTCACAACACTTTTGATACCAAAAGTTTACACTCATTTCATCCTTTTTGTGAAATTGATAATTTCCCTTTTCCAACCTCTTATATATATTTACAATATAATTTCTATATAAGAAGAAATCCCTATCTCGAGTTTCCGTATCCATGTCAACATGTCTCTTAATTTGGGTTATACACACTATATCAATAGGCACTCCCAAAAAGAAACAACTCTCTACATACACAACAAAATCCCTTGAAAGCTTTGGCCTATGCAAGGTTTTGGTCTCACCTGAAGTGTCATGTTGGCCATGACAAGGCCAACCTTCCCCATCCTCATGTTCATACATATTCAAAGTTAGTATTCCTCTGTCAGGAATTTCATTCATAACCTTCACAATAAAATGGCATTGACAACCCCTCTTCTACATAAATAAGGTCATTCGTTTAGGTGAAGGATCTCCTCTTTTTTCCTTTGAGGCAAATGGAAAATGATAACTACACCAATTTTTTTGAAATGTTAGTACATACAAAGAAAGATAAATGTGGTTTCAAATGATCTAGACAATGCATTTTTGAAATACTTACATTTCATATTGCATTGCAGTTGTAGCTCTTTGTCTTGGTTCTTTTTTCTATTTCCATATAAAATTACATGGAGCAATGGGATTTGTTTCCTCTCCTTTGATAAAGTCAGAAATTCGTTTTGAAGGGATTAAGGAAATTTGATCAATACTATTCTTATTTTGATTTATTTCATTACAAACTAAGTCTTTACTAGAGAATATCAACTTCTCTTTGAGGTCTTGCACCTTAAGATCCATGATATGTTTCCATTTGCTTCACTTGCAATGTTGAACTCATCTTGTCAAACAATATGCATGGACATCAGAGAAATAGCCTATATAAAAACATGTTAACAACAAAGCTATCCGTTCTAAAGAAAAGCAACAAAAGAAAATAGATGATAGAAAATGAAAGTGAGGGTGGAGTTATGAACTAATAAATGAAACCTTGCGTGTAATTTCAATTACTTGTATTATTATTGTTGTGTATACCATTATTATTACTGTTGCGTACCCCTTGACAATTCCTAAGCTAGGGGGTGATCGTTGCTTTATTGGCATACTATCAATCGTTCAGAGGAGAATTAGGGACCTTATTAAACAACACAATGAAGGCGAATTTCCCCTACTCTCCACCAATAATGAATGTGACCCCTACTTGTACAATAGAGGATGTTCTAATGGATCTTGTGAGTTATCAATGAGGTTAAAGTAGTATGTCAAATGTAATTTTTCTTGTTGGTTAATAACCTTACTGCACTTAGATCACCAGGAATTGAGAAATATTAGTTGACTAGATGACATCATGCATGAAACAATTGTTTCTCCATGAAATTTAACAATCATTGTTATTAACTACATTAACTACCATCCCCATCATGTTAGCCACATGTGACGTTGTAGAGGGTTCTTTTTTTGGAAGGAAGGCAGACGAAGTAGTAAACTGGGTTGGTTTAATTGAACCAATCTTAAGGGGATAGACCAATCTGGTCTATAAATAGATTACTATTGGAACCCATTTTCTTCTCTGGTAGAATTCTTTAGTTATGCTTCGGTGGTAATGATCTTTAGTTATGCTTCGGTGATAATGATTTCTTACCACTAAAATTTGTGATGATCATCAAGATTCAGACTCCCTAGTCTCTTAGCTTAGCTAATTAGGCAAGATTCAATACTTGGAAAGGTTTATGTTGGGTTTTTGTTTATATATTCGAAAATTTTATATAAAATTAATTATTTCATAAATAAAATAAAATAAAATATTTAAAGTATACACATACATACTGTAACAACTGTGGTTAAAAATTCATGTAAAAATATATAAGACCATGGTCATGGGACACGTATTCCAAGTTGAATGGTGGGCAAAACATCCTAGTGGGGTGTCACTTTGGTTATTAGGGATAAGGAAATTGACAAAGGAAATGGCAAAGGCTTTGGAAATGCATGAGGCATTTATTGGAATTTTATTTATGAAAGTAATTGAATTAGGAGAAAAGGAAGGTGAAATGTCACACGTTGCATGTGAGGAGGAAATTGAAGGGAAATAATGGAAATTGAAGAAAATAGAGGCCTCATTGATAAAAATGCTTATGAGGATTAGTGGGTAAGCGTAGTAAGTTCAGTTTTGGAGCTCTCTCTCTCTGATTCTCTCTCTCTCTCTCTCATACTCTTGGATACTTAGAGTTTTATTAGAGCACTCTTGGAGAGAGTGGTATACTTGGAGTTTTGGAGAAATAAGGCAAGGGAAGAGCAGGAAAGTGCAAGATAACATCGAGATCAGCAACTACAATAGATTTTTCTTGCAAGTGTCGAGTTTCATGTATGTTTTCCTCACTAGTTTTCGCATGCATGGAGCATGCATGTGGTTTATTGGTCATGATCTTTCATTGGCATGGAAGATTTCCTAGATTGAAAGTGGATTTTCCTAGCATTGCCATTTCCTATATAGCCATGGTGTTGTGGTTTTATTTCTTTATTTTTCTGGTTGGTTCTCATGTTTCCTTAGCTTGGGTTGAGTTACTAGTTCCTGGTGTAGAAATTTTGAATAATATGACACTTATTCACAGAGATTATCCTGATTATACACTATTTGTGGAATGCATGCATAATACATAACCTCCTCTACGTTGATCATCAATTTTGCGGAATTAAAAACAATGAAACATCAATCGCATGCGCACATTAACACAGTATGTACTGGGGAAAGCATACAACTGAAAACCCCCAACTATCTGTATATTATAATGATAGAGAACATGTAACAATACATAGTACAATACTCCTCACAAGTACTCAGTACTATCTCCACCTGCTATACACAAACTAGCTCAATTCTGAATCAAGTCACAGGTTCAAATCTCCTCCGCTATCTGCCTGCCTCTACTGCGCAATCCAAAGTGAGAAAAATGAATGATCCAAGCTCGTTTTCCTTGGCTTGTACTACGCAATCCTCATTGGCAATCTCCATCATTGATTGTGCAAATCTCATGCACAGCTGTAGTCACAACTGATAGTAGTCTCCACCTCTAACACCTGTCTCCACTGAGTTGTACATGCACTGAGTTAACTGATGTATTCTTTAGTTGATTTATGAGTTAATAATTACTGAATTAATTAACAATTAATTCAAATCACTCATCACTAGTGTATTCTACAGTTAGACTAAATACAACTAGTTCAACTAAGTCAAACTGAACACAACTCCATCAACTCCTCAATCAACTCCACCAAACTCAATCACT
This sequence comes from Pinus tabuliformis, assembly GCA_031772625.1. Lineage (NCBI taxonomy): Eukaryota > Viridiplantae > Streptophyta > Pinopsida > Pinales > Pinaceae > Pinus > Pinus tabuliformis. The sequence continues at coordinate 312,705,173 of CM062815.1, read as the reverse complement.
TGAGTTCTAACTGAAGTCCATCATGCAATAGCTCAACTGACCTATAAGAAAAGCGTATTTCCTTCTGGTAGTTGCATGTGCCACATCCATAGCTCGAACTGAAGTGTTCCAAGAGGATAAGATAATGTTTATAGTCCAAATATTATTAAGAGCTAATAATATTCGATTGTTCTATTTTTAACCTGGCAGTCTAAAAATAGACTCCGCCCATATGTCTAAAAATAGAAGTCCATCTATTTTTACCAACATGACCAATCATCCAAAAATAGCATCCTGCAACTCATAGACCATGATCCATATGTTTAAAAATAGACATAGTCTAAAAATAGACTTTTCACCAAAAATAGCCTGCGGGCCCACTTAGTGAAGGCGACTTCTTTTCACTAAGCTCCATCATCTTGTTGAATTTTCAACACTCCCTCTCAACAAGATATGGATTATCTACAACCCCTATCCTGCAACTCTGGAATGTTCTGCATGCAACACATTTTCCCGGTCCACTTGCTCCAACAACACTTGGAACAAAAACACTCCCAACTGACCACTCTATTGGGTTAGGAACATACTTTGATGCTGAAGCTCTACCTGCTACTGACAAGTGCTCCCTCTCTCACATCTGCGCTACTGCAACATCTCCATGCATCTCGCACCATTGCACACTTCTCTGTGCCACCTAGCACTGTGCAAAACACTTGTGCCTCTCGCATTGCTACAGCCTGCTAGCTATGCGTTGTCCTAGGATTCCCTACACTGTCGCTCTCTCTGCCACTCCATCCGCATCTATCTCTACCCAATCAGTCAGTTCATGATACTCCACATCGGGGCTCCCATAGCAAGGTCTCAGCCAAGAGGTTGGGTACCTCAAGGATCCTGTCCCTCCTCCTTGGGACGATCACTCTATATCGCCCCACCTCCTTCCTGGAGGTATGGCTGCATGTGATCCCTCAGCCCACCTGGCTCGAAGTTTCCCCCTACTAGAGGTCTCTGCATGAGTATATTTCTCTACTCGATCTCCTCTCAGCTTCCCTTATTGTGGCTGCTCCACAACCTCCTGAAGCTGTCGCACCAATCGTGGCTCCTCCACAATCGTCTAAGACTTCTTCTGGCTCTGCATGTTGAGAGGTAATATACGCTCCCTCTCAACCACCAAGTCTCCATAAGTTGCCTCGCTGCTCAAGGCTTTGCATGCATCTTGAACCTTAAGAGCATACAGGTTCTTGACCCGTGAACCAATCTCCTTCACCTGTCTAGTGATGATGTGTCTAAGGAAAACCTTTCCCTTACTGAAGACTACATCATAGCCTTCGTCTTCCAGCATCGCAATCGACACCAAGTTTTTCTTCCGTCCTGGTACATACTTGACATCGGTCAAGGTAAGGTGAGCTCCATGCTCCCTTTGAAAAAATAATCGTGCCTACAGCTGAGACACTATACTTCTCATCATTACCCATCACTATGAGTATCTGGAGATCTTTCTCCTCCAAAGTACTGAACAAACTCTTGTCACCGGTCATGTGGAAAGAAGCTCCACTATCAATAAACCAACCACTTCCCACCATGGATGAAACCATGCATTCAAAGAGTGTGAAATCCAACTCAAATTGTGAAGCAAGTGCCTCACCTTCAGATCCTTCCCCGGATCCCTTCTTGGATTTCCTTCGTGGATAATTTGTGGCATAATGGCCCACCTCATGACAAAAAAAACATCGCACTTTCGATTTGTCAACCTTCTTCCCATCACTGGAAAAACTGGATTCGGAAAGAGAACTCTTCTCCTTCCCCTTCTTTGCTTTGGCAGCCAAAGCGCAATTTTCTTCATCAGATGCCTTTGATGAAGATACGTCCCTGGTATTCCACCTGATCTCCTCTTGCACAAGATCCGACCAAAGTCTCTCCCATCCTGGCAATTTCTCCCGACCATTGACAGAGTCCTAATAGGAATTCCAACTCTTCAAAAGACCAAGGAGAGCCAAGCTCGCCAAGTCCTCATCATCGATAGTCACCCCAACACTTCCCAGCTCATCCTAACATTGGGTGAACTTCATGAGATACTTGGGAATACTGTCTCCATTCTCACAATTAATGTTTCTGAGTTTACCCTTGTGCGCCAACTTCCTCTGGTCGCTCTTGCTTTGGAATAAATTGTCAACGCTTTACACATCAAGTATGGAGAAGCCTTTCCATGCAGGCTGGATACAATGTGATCCTTCACGCCCTCCAATAGAATCCTTCGACACTTTGTTGTCTTCTTTAACCTCAACGTGAGCAGCATCAATAGGCTTTGGGACCTCCGCCTCTATGAACTCCTCAGCCCATTTTCATCTAACACCACCTCCATCCTGTCTTTCCATGCAATATAATTCGAGCTGCCTTCAAGGGCATACTCCAATCGCAATCCTTTGAAAGACATTTCAACTTCGACACCAAGAAAACACTGCTGCAAATTCGAATTCCACCAGCTCAAAACTCAACCGCTTTTGATCTAAAATTTGTGAGAACAAATTATTTCTCGTACAGAGATTAACTGTATAGGCGTTTACCGGATATCTCACCTTCCAAAAGAAGGATGAATCCAGAGGCTACCTGGATCGATTGCAGACTCTGCCTGAAGAAATAAAATGTAATCACTTTCTGAATAATAGATTTGATGATCAACTCTGCTCTGATACAATGTAGAAATTTTGAATAATATGACACTTATTCACAGAGATTATCCTGATCATACACTATTTGCGGAATGCATGCATAACACATAACCTACTCTACGTTGATCATCAATTTTGCGGAATTAAAAATAATGAAACATCAATTGCATGCGCACATTAACACAATATGTACTGAGGAAAGCATACAGCTGAAAACCCCCAACTATCTGTATATTATAATGATAGAGAACATGTAACAATACATTGTACAATACTCCTCACAAGTACTCAGTAATATCTCCACCTGCTACACACAAACTAGCTCATATCTGAATCAAGTCATAGGTTCAAATCTCCTCCGCTGTCTGCCTACCTCTACTGCGCAATCCAAAGTGAGAAAAAGGAATGATACAAGCTTATTTTCCTTGGCTTGTACTATGCAATCTTCATTGGCAATCTCCAACACTGATTGTGCAAATCTCATGCACAGCTATAGTCACAACTGATAGTAGTCTCCACCTCTAACACTTGTCTCCACCGAGCTGTCCATGCACTGAGTTAACTGATGTATTCTTTAGTTGATTTATGAGTTGATAATTAGTGAATTAATTAACAATTAATTTAAATCACTCTATTCTGCAGTTAGACTAAATACAACTAGTTCAACTAAGTCAAACTGAACACAACTCCATCAACTCCTCAATCAATTCCACCAAACTCAATCACTTGAGTTCTAACTGAAGTCCATCATGCAATAGCTCAACTGACCCATAAGAAAAGCGTATTTCCTTCTGGCAGTTGCATGTGCCACATCCGTAGCCCGAACTGAAGTGCTCCAAGAGGATAAGATAATGTTTATAGTCCAAATATTATTAAGAGCTAATAATATTTGACTGTTCTATTTTTAGCCTGGCAATCTAAAAATAGACTCCGCCCATATGTTTAAAAATAGAAGTCCATCTATTTTTACCAACATGACCAATCATCCACAAATAGCATCCTGCAACTCATATACCATGATCCATATGTCTAAAAATAGACTTTGCGCCAAAAATAGCCTACGGGCCCACTTAGTGAATGCAACTTCTTTTCACAAAGCTCCATCATCTTGTTGCATTTTCAACACCTGGAAGCCCTAGTTGGAAAAATGCTCTCGAAGCACTGTAACATCTTGGGTTGATTTACTAGTCCTAGAAGCCTTGGCTGGACAAATGCTCTAGAAGCCCTAGGTGAGTTTAGTTACTAGTCCTCCAAACCCTGGTTGGACAATTTTTTTGGAAACCCATAATAAGTTGTGGGTTGGATTACTAGTCCTGGAAGCCTTAGTTAGAACAAGCACTCTAGAGCCTTAAAAGGCTTGGGTAGAGACCAATATAATGATGGTTTTATGATGTTCAATCGTGATGTGGAATAAATGTTTGATGGGTTGATTTGATTGGCCTATGGAAGCCCTGAATGGTTTTAAATTGATGTGTTCTATGAGATCCCACATTGATGCTTGGAATATGGCACAAGGGTGACTAGTTGAAGAGAGTTTTGGCTCAACCATGTCTATGCTCGTGTGGAATGTGGTAGTCCCATACTGGGTTGGATTTTGCATCATTAATATGAGGTTTTTTCTCCTTCCTAATCCATGAGTATTATACTGGTTGATATGGGGATTCTATGGCTAATGTATCCTTCATATTTCTATTTCTATTATGCCGATTATAACCATGTATTATGGCAATGATGATGTATGGCTCTCATCATGTTTTTATTAGTAATTGAATGAATAATGTAGCTATGACCTAATAGATGATAATGCAGCTAATGATATAAGGGAACAATGCTTCTTAGTGATTATAAGATAAGTATGAGACCCTTATGCATAGATCTGTTATTTACACCTGTAGATTGTATTGATGCCAAGTGTTTGATAGAATATCGGTCCCGGTTGGGGATGGTCAGGCCTAGTCTTGGATTCATTTTTTGGTTTATTAGTCTTGTCAACATGTGTTTAATGGATTCCAAAAGTTACAACAACTTTTGGGCAGTGGCTAGAATTATGGGATTAAAAAGTACCTTAAATCTTGCGGACTTTGGCACAGGTCTACTGGAAATAGTCCCTAGATGCAGACATGCAGGCTTGTGGGGGCATCCAAATCTCTCTGGACATTGGCATGCCCATAGCATGTGAGCGTCCATAGGTTTACTAGCTTAAAAATTCAATAGGACTTAGGGGCTGGTTATCAAAAATGTTGGGATGGTTCTTAGAAGTCCTATTGCTAATGTTGAAGGTTTGTATGGTGTGTTTTCATCAATTCCACTACCTTAACATGACTTAGGATATCGAATCATATCATAGTAACTTCTTGTCATATGTTTAACTCGGTTGGCTAGTTACTTGGGTAGATGTGCGAGGAGGGTGTTACAGAGTGGTATCAAAGCATTGTTCACCCTTTGGACTAGATGGGCGGTGTGCTAGTCATGCATTCAAGTTGGTTGCATATGTGTTGCTTATGGTTGTAGTCCATGTGATTGTTGCATGTGCATGGTGTTGATCATTATTGTAGTGACGTCACCATGTGAAGGTTGATGTTTTTTTGGGATGTGTCATCATGAGTGTATGGTTGTATATGAATTTTTTATGCATGTCAATGTTTATATGTTGTTATGCATGCATTGTCATGGTGAAAGTTGTTGTGCATGAGATATGTGTATGGAATTAGGTCATCATGATGCTAATTTGTTGGCTGAGATAGAGTAGGAGATGCAGACTATCAAAGTGAAGTTGCGACATTGGACCTCGAGGCAAGAGCATGTTTTCCTACAGGTTGTATGTTGGGCATGCAGGTATGTAGGTTAAGGATTGTTATATGCATTATGGTTATGTGTATGTCTGTCATTTTATTGATGTTATGGTTACATACATGATAGATGCGAGTTGATTAGTGAAGTCATATGCACATGTTTCAGATAGTCATGAATGATAGTAACCTATGATTGTATACATTGCTATTGTTGTTTTATGTTAGATAACTTGATGATTAGTTTATATGTTTTTGATGAGCATGATATATAACTTGTTGTTGTTATCATACTAATTTGGATTAGTCCATGCAAATGGTTAATGTTATGAAATTAAGGTATGAGTTAATATGTTGTGATATTATGTCATATTAATCTAGACAGACTATGCAGATGTGATTATTATGTATGACTGATAATTGTTTATGAGTTTATGATGGGAACATGTTAGTTGGTGACTATTATGGATATCATAAAAAACTATTTTTTCAATTAGTATTTTCAACTTATCTCCCTATGGGTTTACTCAAATTTCGAGTAGAAACACTCGTTGGGTGTAAAATTTGATTCCTCATCCAAGGAGTACCCATGTTTTATACTTTCGATGGACCCTACTACAAGAAAAATGAGAAATATATGAAAAATGTGATTGTAATCACATTTTTTCATGTATTTGTCATTTTTCGTGTAGCAGGGTCCATCGAAAGTATGCAACATGGGTACTCCTTGGATTAGGAATTAAATTTTGCATCTAATGAGTACTTCTGCTCGAAATTTGAGTAAAGCCTTAGGGAGATAAGTTTTAAATAAGACCTAAAAAAGTGGTTTTATTATTTTATTATTTTTTAATCTTTTTACTTTTTTACTCCAAAAATGGTGAATGATCCCCCATAGTTCACATCATCATCTTGAATCCTATTGGTTCTTATAATTTTATTTTTTTTGTACATTTTTCATAGGAGGCCCATTTTAGACCTCAAAATTCCCCTAATGGAGTATGCGTTCAAATAATATTGTTTTAAGTTGATTGTACTAACACATATGTGTTGAGACAATTGATATGTACTTGAGTGTAATATGTGATAATTGTTGCATTATGTCTAATGACTAGAGTTGACTATGAATTATGATATGATTGCTAGTCTTGGTAAAGGTTGATTTCAAATTGATAGATATGATTTTCTTGATATTTGGAACATGTGTTTGACATGTGTAAACAGTACAAGAAACATGCTTGGTATTACAATGACAAGGTAATATTTGATGTGTTTATATAACTAATAGTTGGACGATGTGACAATGCATAGTAACACTCAATTGTAGCAAGGAAAAGGTCAAAGAAAAGAGTTGGGCAAGAATACCATTGGCAATGTTTGGAAACTCTAATTCGAAACGAATGAGTGCTTTGTATACAAGAAGTCTTCTTAACCTTAATTTCATCTGACATTATGTGGGTATGTGCTATATTCATGGACATGTATTTGATAGGTATAACAAATGGTGTCTAGTTATATCTAGATCTACCAAAGAAATTAGAGTCACTTGAGAGATTGTGTGGATGTGTTCACTTGCAAGACAACATGCTTGGCACAAAAAGGTAAGGTAACTAGTGTATTGTTATGTTTATGTATGCAATGACAACTATGTGTTGATGGCAATGTGATGCAAGGTATTGCATGGAAAAGAGGTTGCCATGAAATCTCACAGAAGCCCCAAGTTGAGTTTTCCCTTGGAATCACTGGGAACCATGGGGATTGAATCATGGCGTCTATTATCAATCTTGTGCTTTTGGTATTTTGGTGATTTGTTGTGATTGATGGCAGTTTTGTTTTCATCTTGTCCATGGCCATGCCACTTTTTTTATGGTGTCATATTTTTGTTGGTTTTCCTCTTTTTGCTTCTCGGTCTTGCCTTTATTGTTTTGAGAGTCTTGGGAATTGGTTGGGGAAGGAGGAATTTAATGGAACTCTGGGAGATATGTGTGGTACTCGACATGTAAGGTAATACCTAGATAAAGCTCGGTGCATGTATGAGGGAAGTTGAAGGAAAGAGTATGATAGCTAGTTGGACCGATTGGGTCCATTGGTGTAAATGGATGATGGCAGGACATGCATGGGAAAGGTAATCCAAAAAGGTAAGGTGAATGGATTTGAGGCGTAATATGCCTTGGCTATGTTGGGAATTTTTGTTCTCGATGTTGTGCATGTGTTGCACGCATAAATGGAGTTCTCTTAACCTTGACCTTATGATATCTAGTAATTATGTTGTGACCATGATTATGTTGATGTCTATATGTGTATACATGTATGAAAATATGTATTTCATGTCTGAAAAGGTCATCATGGATCATGATTATTAATTATAATATTTATATGTATATGTATGTATGTTTTTGTCTGATAGGGTTGTTAGGAATCATTCTTGTGGAGGAATGATTGCTTACACAGATGAATGACATGAAGAGGTTCCTGGTTTATGAGGAATCAAGTAGAAGAGTAGTCAGGAAAAATATATGAGGTCAATATCATGTGGTTATGAGTTGATATTATGTGATTATATTATGTCTATGTTATGGACAAGCTATATTGAGGGATACATCAAGGAAATGAAAGCAGTGTTGTCTGCGGCATGTTGGGACAAGCATGAGGCATTGGAATCAAGGTTGCTTGGTAGAGACAGTGTGGTTTGGATGTGTAGTACTACTGTTGTGAATTGTTGTACATGCTGCATATGTGATGTTGCATGCATGCGGTGTTTTGTATATATATATATATATATATATAGCTAGTGTGTGTGTACATATTTTTTATGCAATGTTATGTACATGGTAGTATAGATAGTGTTGTGCGAATGTTGCATATATAGTGATAGGTATAGATAGTGTTATGTACATGTTGGATATGAGGTCATGTGTACGTATTGTATTTTGTGCATGATGGATATGCGGTGTTGTGTGCATGTTAGATATGCAGTGTTGTGTACATAGGGTGCTATGTACATATGGTGTTGTGTGCATGATTTTACAAGTGGTGATGTGAGCATGTGTGATGTGTATATGTTGTACATGTGGTGTTTTGTGCAGGTGGTGTTATGTACATGTCATGCATATAGTATTGGGTACATGTGGTGTTGTGTACATGTCGTGCATGTGGTGTTGTATACATCTGGCATTGTGTACACATTGTATAGGTGGTATGATGTACATGTGCCATTATGTACACGTTGTGCAGGTGGTATCGTATACATGTGATGTTGTGTACATTTTTTGCAAGTGGTGTTGTGTATAGGTGGTACTGTGTACATGTTGTACAAAGGTACTGGTGTATGTGTGGTATTTTGTGCATGTCATACATGCTGTGTTGCCGGCATGTGGTACTATGTATGTAGCATAGTGAAATGTGTATTCGTTGTGTTGTACTATGTGTATGTATATGTATTGTGTTGTACAGTAGTGTAGGTGTATGTGTCATGAAGTATATCTGGTGTAGGCATATTTATTGTGTTGTGTTGTACACTAGGTGTAGATTTATGTGTGTTATGTTAGGTGTAGGTACATGTATTGTGTGGTGTCACATGTTGTGTGTGGATGTTTGCGTTGTGATGTACATTGAGTATGTGTATGTTATTGTAGAGAGGAAAAGGCACTAGGTGTTTGCTGAGTGTGGCAACCGATTCGGTGTGTGTAGGGAAAGAACAAAGGCATAAGTAAGGATCGATGAAGGATAAGTATAAATATTTTATTTCATTTTTATTATGCATGTTTTCTATAATTAAAACTTGTGATGGTTTCATGTGATTTATGATTATGGTTTATGATGATTTCATGTGATTCATGATTTTAATTTATGATGGTTCAGTTTGAGCTAATCAGATGTGATATGTTTATTCGTGATGATTTGATCAAACAATTAGTTTGACTTGTTGTGATATGAAGTAAACAAGATTTCAAGTATACCTTATTGATAAGCTACCAATGAGGTACGATGTGAATTTTTTTCAACTTATTTTAAATCTAATGGAAGTTATGTGCTTGGTAAAGGAAGCACGAAAATTCCCAGTTGGGTGGTTGAAATTGACTACAAGAATTAGGAATGTCAATGAAAGGAATTGAAATAGGAAGTACTATGCTGGTAAAGCATTCAAGGGCAAGGCCATTCTGGGACACTAGTACCCAATAGTGTCTATTGATTTCCATGAGCATGATATGACTAGTATGATGGTTTTAAGGTAGGGATATGACTTGGTGTTTTGACCTTCTAATGCAAGGAAACCTTTCCGAGGGATGGACTGCCCAAGATGGCAGTGCTAGTAGAACTTGGAAGGTCTGTGACTGCATGGAAGGGGGTGACCAATTTCTCGAGGGACTGTGTAACAGAGAAGGGAAGGCTGGGGATATATTTATTTTTGTCATTATCATTTCCATATGGAATCAAATGCACATTGGGAATGTGTCTGGAACAATGAACCAGTAATTGTTCACTAAGAGGGCAAGTGGCATAGGATTATAGTGTTGGACATTGGATGGAACATTGACTTTGTAGTGGATTATGTACTTCCTAGGAAGGAGGTGTATCCTAGTATTACTTTGAGGGTGGAGGCATGAGCCTCTGGATTCTCATGTTGCGAATGCAAACATCATATCCTTTTATTTTTTGGTTGAGAAAATGTGCATATTTGTATATGTGTGTATTATTGTAAATATTGTATCAAGTTGTATTTATAAATCTCCATAGACAATATGCTCATTTTTTGGCTGAGGCAAATGTGTATGTATATATATGTGGTTATTATTGTGAATACCGCAATGAGCTATGCTATGAAGCTCTAGTAAATGGTATTTTTTTCATGTTTTAGCTGATGGTCATTGTAAATACTGCAACAAGGTGTGTTATAGATCTCCATGGGGTAGTATGTTTTGTTTTTAGCGGTCTTCTTGTTTGTAGGTGTCATTGAAAAATGAGGACGGTGTTCCCTCAAGGGGGAGGGTTCTGTAATAGCCCTGGTTAAAAATTCATGTAAAAATATATAAGACCACAATCATGGGACACGTATTCCAAGTTGAATGGTGGGAAAAACATCGTAGTGGGGTTTCACTTTGATTATTATGGCTAAGGAAATTGGAAAAGGCAATGGCAAAGGATTTGGAAAGGAATGAGGAATTTATTGGCATTTTATTTATGAAAATAATGGAATTAGGAGAAAAGGAAGGTCACAGGTCATAGGTTGCATGTGAGGAGGAAATTGAAAGGAAATCATGAAAATTGAAGAAAATAGAGGCCTCATTGATAAAAAGTCTTCTGAGGATTAGTGGGTAAGCTTGGTTAGTTCAGTTTTGGAGCTCTCTCTCTATTCTTTATCTCTCATACTCTTGGATACTTAGAGTTTTCTTGGAGCACTCTTGGAGAGTGTGTCATACTTGGATTTTTGGAGAAAGAAGGAAAGGGAAGAGCAAGAAAGCGCAAGGGGACATCAATATCAACAACTACAACATGTTTTTCTTGCAGGTACTAAGTTGCATGTATGTTTTCCTCACTAGTTTTGGCATGCATGGTGATGCATGTGGTTTATTGGTCATGATCTATCATTGGCAAGGAGGATTACCTGGATTGACAATGGATTTGCCTAGTGTTGTTGGGAAAATTATCCAATACGGAATGACCCTATCCCACTCTAAGGGTGATAGTTCCTTAGCAACAATCAAAGCAAAGCTATCTGAGATTACTTCTTTATGAGATGTAAAAGAGGAGAGAAAGAGATCCACTAACCGATGTCTTTCGCTAATGATTGATCCAATCTTCTCTCTTTGCTGCTTGCCCCCAGCTCCTTGCTCTTTCACTGGCCCAGCTACACCAAGATCCTGCAAAATGGCAAGAGAGGGAAACTACAAGAAGCATACATTCATAATTGATTCAAGGATTAGAATAAATCAAATACACAAGTATAACAATACACCATTGAGACACATGCATATAGAAGAACCTCAAATGCTTTATTAATGGAAGAAGTAAGGTTCAGGAAGTGATACAACCATAAGAGGCCCAATCCAGCATCACCTTCCCAGCAGAAAGAAATCTCCTCTTCACCTCCTTCAAAGCAAATCACCCAATAGTTCTAAACTCAAACCAACAACAATTCTTTACATTCACAAGATTCCAGCCTCCCTAGACCTCATGAGAGAGATCTATATATAGGAGTTTTGGAGAAAGGATGAGTCAGCTTGAGGCTGGCATGAAGCTGACTAGTGTCCTCTCCCACTTCAGTTATTCTTCAGTTCTTGAGTCCACTTGGAGGTTCTTGCTTCCACTTGGAGATCTAGAACCTCTTACTCATCACCAGTCGAATTCCCTGATCCAAGTGTCATTTTGGAAGCTTCCTGGGCATTGACACCTTGAGGAATGACTGTGCCACATGTCCAAACTCGCCCAGCGCAGGTAGCCTTCTTTGCAGTTGACATTCAACGCAGGTAGACAGTGGAGCAGTTGACATTCAGCGCAGATGCTCAGTGGAGCAGTTGACATGATCCAGAATTGCCTTGTTTTTGAGTGTTTTCAGGTGGAGAACTTTTATTCAGTGCTGTGGTTTGCTGACCTTGTTCCTCTAGGGGTAGGAACAACATGTTTAGGGACTTTGGATCCCTTAGATTATGGACATTTCATGCTTCATGCTGTAAGGCACAAAAATGTCTATAACAGTTGCCCCCTAAAGTATGAGGTCGTTTATCGGGTGAAATGCTTTATCAGGAGGATCCGAAGTTCATTCAATCGCTGAGAGGTGACCTGTAATAAAATACAATACAATACATTATTTTTCATACTGCTTTCATGATCTAGCTGAGGCGGGCATTCCCATGCTCAGCTTTATAAATTCATTTTGGTACATAGAACAGACGATCGTCTGATGGTAGACTGATAATTCTCTGCTGAAATTATCATCCTTTGAGTAGGATGATCATCTGCTGCAATGATGTACATGTCAAATGTCTTTATATTTCCTGAATATATATCGCAGCCCGGATGGATGAAACTAGATCCGGGGTCTTCAAACTCGTTCGATCTTCACTCTAAGTACAAGTCGATCCATGTGAGAATTGCGCTGAAGTCGAACATGGAAAGACATCGCTTGATTACCGGTCAATGATGTAAACCGTTAACAAGCGCGAGAGGAATCACCGATAATGATAATGACCCTCAAGGTACTGCAGTACAATTCACGTGGTGTGAATAAAGGACTTGGCGTCGAACACCACGCAAAATCTTCTGGTCGAAGGTCATTGATGTATACCTGTCGCCGGAAGTGAGAAACTTGCCATTGAGGCATGCAAGCTTCAAAGTACTGAGGGGGTTGTTCCTAGATCAACTTCTTGGATAATGAGCTGAAGTCGACAAGAAGCGATCCGTCAAAGGAGGGCCTTAATGAATCCCACATCAGTGACACGGAACGGAGCTAATGATTTTAATGGAGGTGAAAACAATCTGTGAAATATGATTCAGGGTGGCGGTCATGAAAGGATGAAGGATAATGTATGGCAGTGGATGGGACACGGTTGACTCTTTCTGAACAACATCTCTTGAACATATAACGACACTGATGCGATGGATCGGTAGCATTACCCCAAATGTGGATGGTTTGGCGAGACCATGGTGATGAGACCGGTGAATGAAACAACCCAACCCGATGTGGTACGGAGGAAAAGTGTCATGTTCAAGAGCGACTTGCTACCATTAAAGCTTTGAGGTTCTCCCAATTTTTCCCCAGTCATTTCTGACCAGTACCTCTTTATTTTTGTCAAGCTTGAGGAGGATAACATATGCTTGTTCTATAACCTGCCCTTCGGGCAAGCCCATCGCTATGTTTTAACGAGCCTAGCGATAGGGAAACTCGTTCTCGTCTAAAGACAAGTTTGTCGCTATTTAATCATTTTAACGAGTCTAACGACAAGGAAAACTCGGTCCTTTTCATTTTTAGAGAGTCTGAAAAGGTACAGAAAGTTAACTCCAAAATTCCTTTTTCGTCATCTAATCCCTTAAGTCCGAAAAAGTATAAAACAATACAGAAGGGATGAGTTTTCGATAACTTTAACGAGCCGAATAAAACAAGCGCTCGACCTTTTTGTGCAATAATCCCTCAGGTCCAAAAAGATTAAAATCTAGAGGAGGGATAGCTCTTCCGGTCACTTTAACGAGCTGGAAGGCCAAAACTCGGCAAACTTTTCATATTTTACGAGTCAGTTGAAAAGAGCTTAAAGAAGACTCGTCTTTTGAGGAACGAGTGATAAACAGGGATAGCAACTGATTCCAGGTACAGGTTGGAATTTTCCAATCACGGCAGTGTCACAAGGATGGCTAGGTGAAATCACTCTTCGCAGCTGTTCCTCAAAATGGGTAAACAATCATATGGAGGTGAACGATCGGCCAAATGAAAGTGGAGGTGGCAGGTGCAAACACGACCAAGGCTTTTATGGCTGATAAATTTACGATCACAGTGGTTATTTACCGGGATAGGTTCATTTTTTATTTAAAAATGAGCTTAAACTCTGGAGGAAACATTGCTCACTGCTTTTATTTATTTTTTAACGAGCATGAAGACCGCGTTAAAACTGCTCGGATCTTGCGTTTATTTTTTAACGAGCATGAACTTTATGCTAAAACTGCTCGATTATATGGTCAAATTTTGATTTTTTACCATTACTAGCTTTTCTCTTTTCAAGGATAGTACTGCATTCTCAATTGCTGCAACAAACTTTGTTAGAAATGAATAATATTTGCATGAAAATGAGATTATAACCCTAATATTTCGCTTTGAACTACGTAAAAAGCCATTAAAAGGTGTTTTTACCTCTCATTTTACCATTTCATTTGCATTTGGTTTGTTGGAGCTCTGGAGGTGCCTCTTCCCCCTTGATTTTCACCAGCTGATTCCGGGAGATTCTGCGGACGATTTTCGGCGCCGTCTGGACCAGGTAGGAGCTAAACCCTAGCTCTTTCTTTTCATGGTTTCCTTTTTCAGTTTTGTGCCTGTTTTCCAGCTTTTCTGAGCCTCAGGGGTTTTGCCAGGGCGCCCTAACTTCAGCGCAGGTTTCCCATTCGAAACCTGCGCTGAATGTCAAGCTGCCTTAAGGCAGCCTGACCTTCAACGCAGGTGGGACACTCTCTGCCTGCGTTGGGCTCAGAAAACTGAGTTTTCAGCTCATTTTTTGATGAATTTTCGCCAGTTTTTCATCAAATTCAGGAACTTACTCCTTCTCTTGTTTGTTTTGCAGGGAACTTTGAACAAAATGTCCCTTACATGGCGAGAACGAGAACATGAAGAGGAGGACATGATTGCCCTCCATGACCCTGTCACGGTGAACGCGCTGCGGAACTGTGGCCTGCTGAAGTTTTTCCGTATCTCTAGCATGAGAGCACAGATCACTTTGCTGCAGTATATGCTTGATGCTTGGGATCCTATTAACCAAGTATTCCAGATTAGGGGAAAATCCATCCCCTTGACCATAGAGGACATGTACTTCTTGACTGGATTGTCAAGGCGAGGTGCCCCCATTTCTTTGTCAGGTACGGCCCGGGGGACTGATTCCGTGAGAGATTATGTCCGCCAGTATTGCAGGGAAGGTTCCCAGCCGAGCAGAGACGGCAAGGTTGTTATCCGTGAGATTACTGACAGGTCTCTCAGGTCCATTCTGTATACCATTGGTAGGATGGCCGGTAGCGCAGCTCTACATGTTGCCAACAGATCTTATGTGCAGCACGCCTTGGAGTGTCTCCAACCGAAAGTATTCAACTGGTGTGATGCAGTACTTGTTCAGATGAAAAGTCAGTTGACCAAGGTAAAGGACGGGAAGCTGAAGAACTTTGGATTTGGTTCTATTCTGACTGCCTTCGCCTTGGAGAAAATCCCACTGATGCAGCCTCAGTATATTATACTCGACTTGCCTTCTCCGACCGAGCCACGCATGCAGAGGTGGGTCGATCACATGTCTAGGCATGCTGGTCAACCTCAGATTACTTTTACTGATGCCTTCTTCAGGTGGTTCGAGCGCCAGGAGATGGTCTTTTCCGAGTATCCATATGTGGGTATGGATTTCCGAGGTGATCCGGATTTGGTGCTACCGGATGGCGAACAGTGGGGCGCTATTGGTAAACTCTTTGACCATATCACTGTTTACTGTTTTATTCATAATGTTGCTGTGCTTTATTCTATCAAGACTTTTAATCATACTCTTGGGTGCATGCAGATGTTGGTCCTGTTCGTCCAGCAGTTCGTCCGAGACCGCCAGTTGCTGCCCCGGCAGTGGAGCCTGCTAGGAGAGTTATTCTTCGCGACCTTGACGATACTGAGACCCTTACAGCTGTGCAGGAGCAGGTTGAGAGCCTTACTCTCGGCATTCCCGATGTGAGGATTGATGAGTTACCTTTACAGCTGCAGCGACATACTACTGGTGTGCCTAGACGATGGACTCGTCTCTTGCGCATGATTGCACAGGCCGTGACGTGCTATCATGAGCACCACTAGGCTAGGGTGCCCCCTAGCATTTTGAGTTTTAGGTCATATGACCAATTTTGTCTTGGTTACAGAACATTATGTATGAACTATAAACAGCTTATATATATTTTGATTTTCGAGTTTTATTCTGGTTGAGTTATATGATCCATATGTACAATCATTGATGATGTGTCCTTTTTATAAATGTTGCAAATGTCTATCTAACACATAGTTTGCTAATGAGTCAGTTAATGTGTTTAAGTTTCTGGAAATATGTTGATATTGAATTGAATCAAATTGTCTTTCCAAAATCTTAACCCTTAGGAACATGCGATAAATAGCTGGATTGCGAACAGAATATATACCATTGAGTTGTAGTATTACGAGCTGTGAGTCTAGCCTGACAATTAGTCGGCGTATGCCACGTGTGATGGCATCAGAGAGTAGTTCTATCAACGCGCTATACTCAGCGATGTTATTCGTTGATTGCCCAATACACACACCTCTGAAACTTACTAACTCGCCGCTTGGATCAAAAATGGCCCAGGCTGCGGAGGATAGGTTCCGCGAACTACGACTCGCTCCGTCGGCATATCCAACACATGTCTCCAGAAGGTTCGACATCTGCAACAAATGAAAAAGGTGGATCACTCGACCAGAACAAATACTTTAGCGAAAACAAAATACAACAAAAGCATGCAGGTTACTATTTAAGCATAGTAACGCTTGAGGTACAACCCGTTGCGGGGCTGCGCCAGTGGAATTCCGTCATAATCCATTAACTCGTAGGCTCCTTTTGCTAACACCCTTTTAACAATATAGGGGCCCATCCATAAGGATTTGAATTTACCTGCTCCCAATTTATCGGATTCTTGGTCATAAAGCAAGACCAAATCACCTTCTGAGAAGACACGGGGTTTGACATTTTTGTCGAACTGAGCCTTGACTCGTTTCTTATGGGCTTCGTTAGCCAAAGCGGCATCACGACGGGTTTCATCCAATTGGATTAATTCCAAGAAACGAGCCTCTTCTTCTGAAGTTCCGGGGAGGAGATCAATTGCGAGTTTAAGCGACGAAATTTCGCACTGGATTGGCAAGACTGCTTCCAGGCCATACACCAGTTGAAAAGGTGTGAACCCGGTTGCGTTCTTTACCGACGTTCGGTAAGCCCACAAGGCTGAGTACAGGATTAGGTGCCACCTTCTTTTATGAACCCCGATCATCCTTTGCAACATACGCTTCAGGACCTTGTTGATTGCTTCAACTTGTCCGTTGGCTTGCGGATAATATGGGGTAGAGCTGTCGTGAGATAGCCCTAGCTTGGCAGCTAATTCGACCATCATGTGATTGCGAAAATGCGACCCATGATCTGTAACTATAGCCTGTGGTACGCCGAACCTGGCGACTACATGATTGAAAAAGAAAAGGGCAGCTGTTTCACCAGTGTTATCCAATGTAGGCATCGCCTCGGCCCATTTGGTAAAATAGTCAACAGCGACTATAATATACCCATGCCCCCCGGTCGAGGTGGGGTTACATTGCATGAAATCGATGCCCCACTTGGCGAAGGGCCCAACAGCAACTATCGGCTGTAAAGGTGCGGGTGGTCTTCTGGTTTTGCTATCAAAAATTTGACAAGCATGGCAACTTCTGACTGCGGTTATGCAATCTTTGAACATGGTTGGCCAGAAGTATCCTGCTCGTAAGATTTTTTGTGCTGTTGCATATCCAGATTGATGCCCCCCACACGCGCCTGAATGACACTCATTCAGGGCTTTTTCGGCCTCCTCATGGGTAAGGCACCTCCTCAGAACTGTATCGATACCACGACGGTAAAGTGTATCACCGACGATCATGTAGTCTTTTGCTTGGTATCGTATACGTTTTTGTTCGGAGTGAGAGGTGTTAGGCCTGAATTTTTGGGTTTGGAGATAAACTATGATATCTCCATACCACTCATCGCTTGTAGATATCAGAAACAAACTTTCGTCCACGATTGACTCTTCTGATGTTTCATCGTTGGACGACGATGGGAGATCGCACAATAATTCTGCGAAAACTAGAGCTTTCTTTGATTTGGATTTTACAAATTCCAGATCAAACTCTTGAAGGATCGCTATCCATTTTGAATATTTGCCCCCCAGCAACTGTCGCGACAGTATATAAGTCATGGGGTTGCAATCTGACAAGATGGTAGTTTTCCGAAAGAGGACATAATGTCGAAACCTTTGAATCGCTTGAACAGCTGCAAGCGCTAGTTTTTCAACATAAGAATATTTACTTTCTGTATCATTTAAGTTTTTACTTAAATAATATATAGGATGTTCAATTCCATCGACTTCTTGAACTAAAACCATCGCAATGGTCGTATCCGCTGCAGCCAGATACAGGTTAAAATCTCTTTGATAGTCCGGGGCGTACATTAATGATGCTTTTACTAGACAATCTTTCAGAGCATCAAAGGAAGCTTGCGCCACCTGGTCCCAGACAAAAGGTACATCCTTTTTCAAAAGACGAGTATAACCTTTAGCAAGTTCTGCGTAATTTGGAATGAACCTCCTCAGAAAGTTTGCTTTCCCTTGGAGTTTCTGAATCTGAAGCAAATTTGAAGGTGGAGGCAAATTAATGATTGCCTGAACCTTGCAGGGGTCGAGACGAATCCCATCCTTAGAGACTACAAAGCCAAGTAAACGACCAGAACCGACGCAAAACACACATTTGTGTGGATTGAGTCTTATCTTGTAGTGTCGGCAACGTAGAAATATCGCTCTTAAATGCTGCGGATGATCAGTCCGCTTTCGCGAATGAGCCGGAAGGTCGTCGAGATAAGGTTGAACAATGTTCTTGATGTCATGGAAGGCATAATTCATTGCCCTCTGAAACGTCGCCCCTGCGTTCTTTAAACCAAAGGGTAATTTTCGATAAGCGAATGTGCCCCACGGACAAATAAATGCAGTCTTTGACTGGTCCTGTGGGCGGATATTTATTTGATTATACCCGGAAAATCCATCCATAAATGAAAAGATTTCACATCCGGCGCATTCATCAATTATCTGGTCGATGAAGGGTGTAGGGTAGTTGTCCTTCGGACAAGCTTGGTTTACATCCCTATAATCGACACACACTCTAATCGTCCCTTGTTTCTTCATAACAGGGACAATATTCGATACCCAATCGGTTAGAGGAACCGGGTAGATGAATCCAGCATGGAGAAGTTTTTCAACTTCTGCCTTAATGGCAGCGGCTTTCTTGGGGTGCACCTGCCGAAGCCGTTGTCTTACTGGTTTGACATCAGGATACATTTTAATTTCATGTTCAACGATACTCGAGTCAATGCCTGGCATTTCATCATATGACCAAGCAAAGACATCTCTGAATTCGCGAAAAAGAGCGTTATATATTTCCAGTTCTGAAGGGGAACAACCTTTGCCGACATAAATATTCTCTACAACATTTGTTTTAGTCGAGATATTTATGGCTATAGTCTCTTCAATATTGGATAAGTTTCGCTCGGAATCCACCGTATTTACAGTATTTGTTAGGAATTCAAAAACTGAAGGGTGATAAAGGTCACTTTGAGTATCTTCTTCATATTCCGGAAGAAGGGAACGATGGTGGTGATCATTCCATGGTGCCCCCTCAATCAACATTGATTGTAAGATTCCTTCGTCAGTCCCATGTACTTTCGACCAAGGATCTAATGGGGTACCATATTCTCTAGACCTATCTACCCAAACGCTTGACGAGCGTTGATTTGGGTTCGCCTCCCATGCTTGAAACATTGATTGCTACAATATTTCTAAAGGGCTTGGGGGCAAAACAATTGCATGATCCATGTTGACATTGTCTTTTGCGACCTTCGTGGAAGATATCATGTTGCAGGTTGCTACAAACGGTACATTTCCTATGTAAATAGGAGGTGGTAGCGCGAAAGTTCCCATCAATGTGGGGTCTTTCAATAATCCTACTCCGATATCTTGAAGCGAATGGTTGCTCTCATGGATCATGGGAATGCTTCCTGTAACTTGTGAACCATTAGGGAGGAAGTTCTGTTGGTCGACGACCGTAATCCCTCCTTCAAACGGGAATGCGATCTTCCTAAAATAAGTCGACACAACAGCTGCCATGGCATAAATCCATGGTCTACCCAGTAGGATGTTGTAGTCAAGATTTCCATCGATGACCTCAACATCAATTTCTACTGTTTTTCCTCCTAGTTCAACTTTCAAGTTATTAAGGATACCGTATGGGGTATAAGTCCTTCCGTCGAAAGCTTTTAATGTCGTCGAAGATCGCGACAAGGTTGGAGATCCTAAAGTTTTCCAGCAACTCATCGACATAATACATGTTGATGCTCCCTCATCAATAATTGTTCTGTGAACAGTTTTGTTGAGGGCTTTCACTTGAATAAGGAAAGCTAGTTGAGCTGGTAACTGAGGATCGTATCCTTTGTGATCAAAGGATACAAGATTGGAATCCTTAGGATCAACCCCACCAATTGCTGATAACAACGCCTGCCTTTGGGATGGACAATTTTGTAGTACTTCAAGAGTCGACATAGCGGATGGCGATTGGGCCAAATCTTCCACTATGTTATAATGCTGCGCCGCTCTGGCGCGAGGATTAAATGTCGACTTGTGTACTACACCCTTTGGCGGTTTTATTGTTAATTCAGGAATGATGGGTGGTACAACTTCTGTCGAAGTTGTTGTCGAACTACTTGGTTGATCTTTACCTTTGTCGTTCGACAGCTGAGGATTCCCATAATCTTTGTTCCTTGTCGAAATCAAAGCATCATTCTGCTGTTTTGAAACCGACAACATAAGTACTTGCGACGGGGAAGCATTTCCACTATCAACCAGATTTTGACCTGGGTTGGGAAATGGATCAGTTAACACAGCTGAGGTTTGGGAACTTTTAAAGAACCTCTTTAACTCAGCTTTGAATGGACAATTCTTTGTGTAAT
Source organism: Pinus tabuliformis (assembly GCA_031772625.1). Taxonomy (NCBI): domain Eukaryota; kingdom Viridiplantae; phylum Streptophyta; class Pinopsida; order Pinales; family Pinaceae; genus Pinus; species Pinus tabuliformis. The sequence continues at coordinate 312,684,293 of CM062815.1, read as the reverse complement.
GATCCTCTTCATCACATATTTGACATGGATAATTTTGTTTCCCTTTCCCAGGAGGGTTTGAAGAATTTTTTCCAGGAGATGACTCACCCTGTTTCTTCTTCTTCCCTTTGTTTTGCTTCTTCTTGCTTCCTGGTTGATTGGTTTCTTTGCCTTTATCTGCTGATACGGCATTTACTTCCGAAGCAAGAATTTCTTCTTTTGCATTTTGATCCGAATTCTTACGGGCTTTCTTTGACGAAGCCTTTATCGATTTCGCGTTTGCCGTGCCAATCACGCCATCACCGGCATGAGAGTCACTATTTGATTTAGGAGGAGGAGGAATTGAAAATTCCGGTCTAGGGGCGTCAGGTATTTTGTCGTAGAGCGTGCCGGACTGAGTATAAACTAAGTCCAAATACTGTGCACGAGCAATAACTTGCTCCTCTGTTACGACTCCCCCCTTTGCCACATCTTCCGTTATAGCAGGAAGTAACGACTTTATAAACCATTCAGCTAACAGCTGATCGGGAACGTATGTTTTCACCATCCTACGACGACGACGCCACTCATGTATATGATCAGATATATGGGTGGCAGTTGTCTGCTTGAAGTTGGTTAATATTTCTGTTCCCGTTTCATACCTTATCGGTAATTGAAAATGGGTTAAGAAAGTCGTGGCTAGGGAACTAAAATTGTCGAAAGAGGCTCTAGGTAATTCAATATACCATTTAGCCGCTGGACCTGTCAATGTCCTCTGAAAAAGGCGAAGCCTTATCGAATCGTCGTTTAGGGTGTTCGACGAACACCACAGATGAAAAGTCATCACGTGATTCGATGGGTCTTCACCTGGATTTCCATTGAATTTAGGAATGTCAGATGGAAGTTTATGAGGAATCGCTGGCCACCAAGGGGCATAAGCAATCGGATCGTTGGTTAACCGGTGTAAATCGGGTAACTCTAAAGTTGCCACGAATGGTAACTGTTGATTCAGGTTAGGCGAAGCATAACCAGGGTACGATGGAATCGCTTGAGCAGTGGGCCTTTGCATACCAGCATAATGTAATTGATGTTGGTATGACTGATACGGTTGGTGGACTTGACCACTGTAAAGTGGTTGGTTTTGACCGTTTTGGATATACGGTTGTCCACTGTTCGCAAAGATCTGCTGCTCAGAACCTTGGTACACTTGCTGGAATTGTGGTTGTTGGTATTGCACTAGCCATGGTTGTGAAGCCATGTTCTGTTGTGCTATGCTAACCGTTGGACCAAGGTGTGGGGTAATTGTACCCGTTTGGACCTGTGTCGCCCCACCAGTTGGCGATTGTGGTTGTGACCCATGGTCAAGGGGCTGTTGCATTACAACCTGAGAAATCTGAGGTTGACATGCAACAGGCATCGCTTGAACTTGTGACACTGTTACAATAGCCGGTGTGGTTGGGATGTTCGTCATAGGTACACACTGTTGCATAGAATATACAACCCTTGGTTGTTGAGGTAGCATAGGTACCCAACTACTTGATGCAATTCCAGTATAACCTGAATACTGTTGTGAACTCCCGTATGGGTACCCTCCCGGAGGGGGTAATGAAAGGGCATACTGCCCCCCATACGGTAGCAATCCGGAACTCAAGGGGATTGATTGTCCTTGGGGACTGGATTGCCCAAATTGACCTCCAAATGGATCAATTTGGCGAGTCTCAACATAAGAGTTGCCGGATATTACTCCGGATGAACAAACTGGAACAGACCATACTGTCGAAATAGTCCCTTGGTGGACTCCTTCTAGCTGTTGTGAGCTAGTTGGGACAGCTGGTATGCCGGCAAACATTGTCGGAGTGACGGCAGGGGCTTCTGCTGTCGCTGTGTCATTTGACACAGTCCTAGATGATGACGGTTGTTCAGACATTTTAAGTCTATCCAATAGATTGCCTAGCGATTCTACAGGAACCTCCACTTGTGGTGGATTAACTTCTGATGAAGGAAATAGAGTGACCCCGACTCCAAAATGGGTTGGAGTACTTGCTTGCGGATCCTCTGCAATTTCCTCTATCGCAATCAAACCCGGTGGAAGAGGAAGACCGTCAGGTCCGTAAAATATTTCTGGTGCCGAAGAAGTGGTTGTTTCGACAGCGACAGTTGTTTGAGGAACAAAACTCTCTGGACCGGTTACAGATGGAACTGGTTCAGTTATACAAGTATTTGCCCCCAGACTAGGATCAGTATTACTGTCCTTCTGTGGCTGTTGAACTTCTTCTATAGAGGCAGGGTTTCCAGAAATGTTTGGAGTAACCGGAACCTCAGATGTAGTTGGAACACTTGTTCTAACTTTTATAGGAGATTTTGAACCGGTTAAACGAGTTCGCTTTGTCCGTACTGTTTTCGATTCCGGAGACAAAGACGGTTGACTCGTAAGCCTCCGCGAACGACGGGGTTTCAATTGACTTTCTTCCACGATTGCGGATTACTCGATCAACCAAAATATTAAAAGGGGAAATTTGTGTTTCCGAATTGAATGAATTTTATTAGACGCTTTTAGACACAACTTGCTTTTTCACTTTTTAAGAGTCGAGAAAAAGCTAAAGATGACTCTAGTCTCCTTCGATGTTTTAACGAGCCCGAAGTGACAAATGCTCGGATGGACTTTTTCAGTTATAGAGTTTGAAAAAGGCCAAAAGAAACTGCTCTGGAGATCTAGGCAGAGGGTGTGCCAAACTTTTCGCAAAACCACAGAATACGTTTTACGGTACGGGTGGTCGATCTTCGTGAATGCTGTGTTCACTGCATTGCGATCAGTAGGGCGGCCGACACGGCTTCCTATGGATAAAAGATATATGCCTATAGGGGTCTCCCAATATATACGCGACGGTACGTGGGAGCACAAGTCCGTATTAGTGCCACCGACTCTCAGGAGGAATCACCCACCTTCTTCGAGATCGACAGTCACTACGTTTAACGACGCCGGAACACGTCTCTAGCTTAGACCTCTATGTGTTTGCGTTATGTTTCAAAGCGTTGTTAGGTTCATTCAATATATTTTAAGTTGATCTTTTTAAAGTTTGCCTTTCAAGGTTCACCACGAGATGTATGATACAAATTCCTAAATGCAGTCTAAGATGAGAAGCAAGCTTTTTCAATCTTTTCAACTTATGAAAATCTTAACTACTGAGGGAAAAGAAAGACATCATCTTTTCACACAGATCATAGAGCACACACTAATGCACTTTTTCCTAAATCAACATGCAAACTATCAAATGCAAATGCACAATGCAGGTATTTCTTTTCTCTTTCTTAATGTTGATGTACTACAAAAAGAAAGCTGTTGTATAACTTTGAATTCAATTTCAAGTGAAAGCAAACAAGCTTTTGTCCAAAATCAAAAGACACCTTAAGATTTACTTGTTTCGACACTAGAAATACATAAATTCAAACCATATGACGAAAGCAAAAGCTCAATCAGCTATGAACAGCAAACAAACTAACTCTTAAGATCAAAACGACACTTATCACAGGTCTAGATCTAAGAGGCCACAGCAAGACTAGTTCACTTTCGTTATGGGAAACTGCAAATGATGTAAGAAATACACAAAGAACAAATACAGTTTCTTTATACAACCGAGGCGGAATAGTGGCAAAGAAAGGTGGTTTCAGATAGGTACATTGACTGATAACAGGCTGCAAAAACAGGGATGAAAACAGGGCAACAGAAAGCAGAGAACCCCAGTTGCACAAGGCCAAACTGGTTCAGCGCAGGTAGTACACTGTCAGTTTGACATTCAGCGCAGGTAGCCCCTTCGGGACCTGCGATGAAATGCAGACTGCCTTCACAGTGCCTGCAATGAAGAGAGAAACTCTCGTTTCTCTTGGTTTCCGGGTTACAGATTGCTCAAAAATCACAGTTTTTGGCCAAATCAAAGCTATCAATCAAGTACACACTAAAGGATGAAAAGGAGGATGAAAAGCTATCACTAAGAGCTATTCAGAGTCCTTGTGGATCAGCTCTTCAAATCATAAACATGCCCAGAAACTGAGCTAGAGTAGCTGCCCTCTACTTTGCATTTGAAAGATCCAAATGCAGTTCGATTCGGTACTCCCTGTGTTTAGGAAATGAATAGCAAAAACACAAACAACCAACAAGATACGATCCCCAGCGGAGTCGCCAATTTGTTGTTGGGAAAAGTATCCAATACGGAATGACCCTATCCCACTCTAAGGGTGATAGTACCTCAGCAACAATCAAAGCAAAGCTATCTGAGATTACTTCTTTATGAGATGTAAAAGAGGAGAGAAAGAGATCCACTAACCGATGTCTTTCGCTAATGATTGATCCAATCTTCTCTCTTTGCTGCTTGCTCCCAGCTCCTTGCTCTTTCACTGGCCCAGCTACACCAAGATCCTGCAAAATGGCAAGAGAGGGAAACTACAAGAAGCATACATTCATAATTGATTCAAGGATTAGAATAAATCAAATACACAAGTATAACAATACACCATTGAGACACATGCATATAGAAGAACCTCAAATGCTTTATTAATGGAAGAAGTAAAGTTCAGGAAGTGATACAACCATAAGAGGCCCAATCCAGCATCACCTTCCCAGCAGAAAGAAATCTCCTCTTCACCTCCTTCAAAGCAAATCACCCAATAGTTCTAAACTCAAACCAACAGCAATTCTTTACATTCACAAGATTCCAGCCTCCCTAGACCTCATGAGAGAGATCTATATATAGGAGTTTTGGAGAAAGGATGAGTCAGCTTGAGGCTGGCATGAAGCTGACTAGTGTCCTCTCCCACTTCAGTTATTCTTCAGTTCTTGAGTCCACTTGGAGGTTCTTGCTTCCACTTGGAGATCTAGGATCTCTTACTCATCACCAGTCGAATTCCCTGATCCAAGTGTCATTTTGGAAGCTTCCTGGGCATTGACACCTTGAGGAATGACTGTGCCACATGTCCAAACTCGCCCAGCGCAGGTAGCCTTCTTTGCAGTTGACATTCAACGCAGGTAGACAGTGGAGCAGTTGACATTCAGCGCAGATGCTCAGTGGAGCAGTTGACATGATCCAGAATTGCCTTGTTTTTGAGTGTTTTCAGGTGGAGAACTTTTATTCAGTGCTGTGGTTTGCTGACCTTGTTCCTCTAGGGGTAGGAACAACATGTTTAGGGACTTTGGATCCCTTAGATTATGGACATTTCATGCTTCATGTTGTAAGGCACAAAAATGTCTATAACACCTAGCCTTGTCATTCCCTAGATAGCCATGGTGTTGTGGGTTTATTTCTTTGTTTTTCTGGTTGGTTCTCATGTTTCCTTAGGTTGGGTTGAGTAGGCTAGTTCCTAGAAGACCTATAATAATTTGGGTTGAGTTACAATTCCTAGAAGCCTTGGTTGGAAAAACAATCTGGAAACCCTAGGTGGGTTGAATTACTATTCCTCCAAGCCCTAGTTGGAAAAACGCTCTAGAAGCCCTGAATAAGTTGTGGGTTGAGTTACTAGTCTTGGAAGCCTTGGTTGGAACAAACACTCTAGAGTCCTAGAAGGCTTGGGTAGAGACCAATCTAATGATGGTTTTGTGATGTATTACTATGAGGTGGAATCACCATTTAATGGGTTGAGGTGGTTGGCCCCTGGAAGTCGTGGATGGTTTTGTACTGATGTGTTCTATGAGATCCCACATGCATGCCTGGAATATGGCACAGAGGTGACTGGATGAAGATAGTTTTGGCTCAGCCATGCCTACGGTCGGGTGGAACATGGTAGTCCCATACCGGGTAAGATTTTGCATCATTAATATGAGGTTATTTCTCCTTGCTAGTTCATGAGTATTATATTTGTTGACATGTATATTTTATTGTTAATGTATCCTTGATATTTTTGTTACCATTATGTTGGTTATAAGCATGTATTATGACAGTGATGATGTCTGGATCTCATCATGTTTTTACTGGTGATTGAATGAATAATGTATCTATGACCTAATAGATGATAATGTATCTAATGATATAAGGGAACAATGCTTATTAGAAATTATTAGATAAGTATGAGACCCCTATGCTTAGATTTGTTATTTACACCTGTAGATTGCATTGATTCCAAGTGTTTGACAAAATGTTAGTCCTAGTTGGGGATGTTCAAACCTAGTCCTGGAGTTAGTTTTTGGTTTATTAGTCTTGTCATCATGTGTTCTGTAACACCCTCCTCCCACATCAACCCAAGTAACCAGGACAACTAAAATAAACATGAGTCGGGAGGCTACTATGATCAGATTCAACCTCCTATGTGACCTTAAGGAAGTGGAATCGACAGAACATCACACACGGTCATCCAACATCATCAACAAAACCCTCAAGAGACAAGTCAGCCACTTAGATAGACTATCAATGAGTCCCATTGTTATTATGGATCTCTTAGGCCATATTCGCTCTCATTCTATGGGCAAGGGCATGATCAACGACCCAAAGTCACTCTCACAGGCTTGCTTGCCAATGACCAGAGACCAAAATTACCAGTTCTATGCCAACTACCCCAAGATTTAAGCCACTTTTTTAGGCCCAGAGCCCAGACCACTGCCCAGAATGAATTGATAGCTTAGAATCAGTAAAAATACATGGAAACAATGATGAAAAATTAATAAACTAAACGATACCATAACCAGACCCCTACTAGCCATGATAGACATTTTCTCAAATACATCATCAACATGTAACCTACAGGTGTAAAAAACATACTTAAGTGTAGGGATCTCATACTTATATGAGAATCTCTATGAACGATTGCTCCCTCATCTCAATTGTTGCATTATCCTCTATTGGGTAATAGACACATTATCCATTCATATACAAGTAAAAACATGTTGAAAGCCAACTTAGTTATTGTCATAAAATGTACATACAACCAACATAATAGGAACATAAATACCATAGACATATTATCCATAAAAATCCACATATAAATCAATACATTTACACATGGAAATCAAGGGAATGATTTTTTCATTAATGAATGTAATGAACCAACCAGATATGGGACTACCATGTTCCACCCGACCATAGATTGGCTGAGCTAGGTCTCTCTTCAGCCAATCACCCCCGTGCCATATTCCAAGCATGAATGTGGGACTCATATAACACATCAAAAACACCAATAAACATGGATGCCACCAAAGTTATCTGCCTACACTATGATGAATTTGATTTCCTCCTAGTCTCTTAGGCTTTACCATCCATCCATAGTCTAATCTAGGGATCACTAGGCCCTACACCGAGACATACTATTCAAGATTTATCGTGCATCCCATCCTGGGACCACTAGGCCCAACGGAGAGAAAATCCACCTCTTGGCTTTACCGTATATCCAATCATTTAACGACAAGGATTCCTAGGAACACAATCTAGATTTACCGTAACCCAAAGTCTTGTTCATAGGTTACTAGGCTAGTGGCTTCGTGATCCTCAATTCAGTTTAGCGACCACTCAAACCATGTGTTTTTCAATTCAGAGATCCACCCCAATCAGCTTTGAATCCAATCCAACCATCCCACGTAAATTGAATGAAAGAACCCATCTCGTTAAAGCTATTATGAAATGGCAAGGCTAGGCTAGAAATATTGTCACACCTAGAAAAGCCCATGCCATGGTAGAAAAGAAACACATACAATCCCATGCATGCCAAATCTAACAAGGAAAATATGATTGCAAGTTGATACCTGCAGTGAACTCTATTGTAGTTGCTTGATCCTACCTTTCCATGCTTGATCTTTGCTTCTTCTTTCCTCCTTTGCATTTCTTGCTCCAATGCCAAAGTTCTCCAAGAAACACTAGGTGTTCAAGAGTGAGCGAGACAGAGAGAGAGAGAGAGAGAGAGAATAGTGAGAAAGCTCCAAATCTCAACTGACAAAAGGTTACCAACTGATCCTCAGAATCCTTTTTATGAATGAGGCCTTTATTTTCTTCAGTTTCCATTATTTTCCTTCAATTTCCTCTTCACATGAAACTTGTGACCTTTCACCTCTTTTTCTCCTAATTTCTATTATTTTCATAAATAATTGTGCCAAAAAGGCCATTTTGCCTTTCCAAAGCCTTAATCATTTCCTTTGCCAATTTCCTTAGCCATAAACAACCACATGAACACCCCCCAGGATGTATTGCCCAACATTCATCTTAGAATAAGTGTCCCATCGACCATGGTTATTGTTTTTAACTTTTATTACATAGAATTTTCACCAGGGTTGTTACAAAACCCTCCCCCTTTGGGAACACTGTCCTAAGTGTTCATTCACACATATACCTCAACAACCTGCTGAAAGAAGACATACTGCTCATGGAGCTTTATAACACAGCTCGATGTAGTATTTACAATGAATGATCACCTCAAAACACAACATCATGACAACATGATAACATACCACATAGTGGAGCTTTATAACACAGCTCATCATGGTATTTACAATGATCATCCTGTTGAGTGCCAGTCCACATATCATGATAACATAACCACATGATAGCATAGTAACATTACGACATAATCATAATAACATGACACCCATACCGCATAGTGGAGCTTTATAACATAGCTCATGGTGGTATTTACATCCATACAAATATGTACATATAGAAACATCATCAAAAGATATACCAAAACTTATACCAATTCATATACCAAAGCATATATCAAAACATATACTAAACACAATATCTTTGCATATATCAAAACATCATATCAAAGCATATACCAAAACATCATAAAGAATTTACCAAACCACCATAACGCATGTATCAAACCACCATAAAGCATATACCAAACAACCATAAAGCATATACCAAACAACCATAAAGCATATACCAAACTACCATATCGAAGTTGCTTTGCCTAAATTGGGAAACAAGGATACATATCCGACATCCAATCTGCCATCTACCATGTAGCTTCATCGGGCCCAAATTTCTTCCATTGCACTTTAACTTGCTTGATTTCTTAGTTTTGGAGCATGAGCACCTTTTTCTGTAATATACACTGAGGCTTCACTTGGAATTTTCCATCTACTTCCACCTGCAATACAAACCATTCAATCACATGATCAACATCCTTAACATACTTCTTAAGCAATGATACATGGAAAACATCATGGAATTTCACTGTCAGAGGTAGTGCAATTCGATAGGCTATTGTACCAATCCTCTCAATGATACTGAAGGGCCCATAAAACCATGGTGCCAACTTGGCACGTGATCCAATCTGCAAGGAGCTCTTCTTTGGTTTGATGCACAAGTACACCTGTTCCCCAACCTGGAACTCCTTGAAAAACTTGTTCCTATCTTCATAACTCTTCTTCCTATCATGTGATGCCTTTAGATTTTTCTTGATCACCTACATCTCATGTTCCATGTCTACCAACATATCTGGTCCAATCAATACCCAGCTAACCGGATCACTCTAGCTGATGGGAGTGTTACAACTCCGCCCATACAATGCCTTAAAAGGATTCATCCTCAATGACTCTTGATAATTGTTGTTGTATGCGAACTCTACCAAAGGAAGATAATCTTCCCACTTCCACTACTAATGCATCACATACATCCTCAACATGTCCTCCAATATCCTATTGACCCTCTTTGTCTAACCATCTATCTATGAATGATAATTCGTGTTGAAGGCCAACTCTATGCCCAAACCCGCAAATAACTTCTTCCAAAACTTGTAAGTGAACTTTGCATCCCTATCTAACACAATCTTCTTCTAAACAACTTGTAGTCTAAACACATCTCTGATGTATACCTGTGCCACATCTCGTCTGAGAACGTAGACTTCACTAGAATGAAGTGTGAAAACTTTGTTAATATGTCCACAATGGCCATAATGGAATCATGTTGTTTCACTGTCTTCGGAGACCCTGTGATGAAATACATTGAACTAACCTCCCATTTCCATTCAGGAATCTCAATCGGTTGTAGTAGTCCACCTGGATGTTTACACTATGATTTCACTTACTAACAGTCGAAACACCTCGCAACAAACCCTGCTATATCCCTCTTCAAATTATGTCAATAGTAAAATATATTCACCCTTGTCAGTGTCTTCTGATAACGTGGGTGACTTGAATAAGGTTTCACATGAAACTACCTCAAAATCACCTTCTTGAGCTCACTATTATTCGATACATATATCTTGTCTCGAAACCTAACCAATCCATTTGTTGTAAGACAATAATGCATACCCTGTTTACCTGTGCCTATACCTGTACTACCACATGTACCTGTACCACTACATGTACCTATACCAACATCCTGCTACAACCTATGCACATTATCCATATATCTATCATGTTGCTCACCTGCCTATAAGATCCTATCCTGTAATTTCGTCCCATAGGAGCTCATAGCTGCCAAGTGATGTACCTGTACCCGTCTGTTGAGAGCATATTCCACCATGTTCTCTTTACCTTTGATGTACTTGATCTCAAAATCAAACTTGATGATCGTGGCCAACCATCTAGCCTGCCTTGCACTCAGATTCGGTTGGTCAATAAATAACTCAACCCAATGTGATCACTCATCAATACAAATCTCTTGCGAAGGAGATAGTGCCTCCACATCTTCAATGCATGTATAATCGCTGCCAACTCAAGATCATGTGTTGGGTAGTTCTTCTCATGCTCATTTACTTTCTGGGAATTGTAGCATACCACCTGTCCATCCTGCATAAGGAATCCACTAATACCTCTCTTGCAAGCATCTGTGCATTCCACAAACTCTTTGTCCGGATCTGCAATCTGTAACAGTGGTGCATGTGTCAACAACTGCTTAAGCTACTCAAATCTAGCCTCACACTCCTTTTTCCATTCGAATTTCTTACCTTTCCTTTACAATGATGTGATGTGATAAGCAATCTATGAGAAGTTCCTAATGAACCTCCTGTAATATCCTGCCAGACCCATGAAATATCTTACCTCATCCATACTCTTAAGAGCTACCCACTCCATGATGGATTTTATCTTCTTTGGATCTATTGCAATGTCCACCTTGGAGACAACATGCCCCAAGTAATGTACCTCATTCTAAAAGAAGCTACACTTGCTGAGCTTAGTATACAACTGATGTTTTCTCAACAACCTCAACAGTGTTGCTAAATGCTCGACATGTTCTTCCTCATTTTTAGAATATACAAATATATCATTAATGAACACAATAAAAAAATTATCCAAATATGGACGCAACACACTATTCATCAAACACATGAATGTAGCATTAGTTAAGCCAAATGGAACAAAAACAAATTCATAATGCCCATACCTGGTCTTGAAAACAATCTTGTAAATGTCCTCCTCTTCGATGTGTACTTGATGGTATTTGAATCTCAAGTCAATCTTCAAGAACATTGCTTCTCCCTTCAGTTGATCGAACAAGTCATAAATCCTCGACAAAGGGTACCTATTCTTGATAGTCACTTTGTTCAATTGCATGTAATCAATGCATAATCTGAGAGTACCATCTTTCTTCTTCACGAATAATACCAGTGCACCCCAAGGTGATAAACTTGGCCTAATGTATCCCTTATCCAACATTTCCTTTAACTGCAACTTTAACTCAACCAAGTCAGGTGTGATCATCCTATAAAGTGCTTTCGATGCTAGAGCTACCCCTGGAACTAACTCAATAGAAAAGTATACCACCCTGTGAGGTGGAAACTTTATAATGTCCTCTGGAAATACATCCTAAAATTGTTGCAAAAAAAGGTACATGTTCAACACATCTGCATCCTCAGCCTCCTTACCCTTATCACTAGAAATTTGTACTGCAAGTAGCTTGCACCCCTTCCTGCGGCTATGCTTTTCTTGCATTGTTGTCACCATCCTAATTGATGTGGATTTCTTCTTACCCTATAAGACTCTTGGTTCCCCATTGTCATTAAGACACTCAATAGCTTTGTCATAGCAGTCTACATTGGTTCTATGAATATACAACCAATCCATGCCCAACAACATACTATATGATCCTAATGGTAGTACATTTAGATGTGTTGCGATAGGCATACCATTCAAGTCAAATGCGCAAGCTCTTACCCAATGATGAAATCACTTCTTTGTACTTGTAGCCAACTGCACTAACCAAGACTTTGCATGCAATTCCTTACTCAAACCACACTTATCCACCAAGTCAAGACTAACATAGCTATAATTAGATCTAAGGTCAATCAAAATAGAAATAACTTGATCAGAAAGCTTACCGTCCATCTCAATGATAGATGCATGGTGTTTTGCTTGCCTATTTTCCACTACTGCATAGATACGTGGAATAATCTGACCAACATCCCCAAAAGTCTCTGCCTCCTATGCACTGTATATCTTAGGCCTACCACCATAATGTTGTGGACAATCTCTCCTAAGGTGCTCTCCACCACATGTCCAACACTCCAACCAAGCAGTGCCCTCACCTCTATGTTGTTGCTATTGTGACCCATGTCACTGTCTAGCTTCATTAAACTTCTTTGCAATGCCATATTTTCTTTCCCATCTACACGCTAAGGCCTTGTTCTCTTAGGCTTCCATTTACCTATACCTTTGTCTTTTCCCTTCCATCCATGCTTAGATTCATTCTTACGCTTTGACTGCTCATAGCAATGCTTCAATTTCCCAATGACTTCCTCAAGTGATTGAGGCTCATCATACTCAATCTGATATCTAAACGCTAATGGAAAACCACTGAAAAATACTTGAACTTTAGCCTTCTCATCAGTAAGATATGGTACATACCTCAATAGCTCTAGAAACTTGGTCATGTACTCTTCCTCTATCATTGATCCCATCTTCATCTCATAGAATTATTTAGCCATACTATCATAGTACCTCTCTGACAAGTACTTCTTCCTAAAAATCCTCTTGAACTCCCTCTAACTCAAGTCATCTGTCCTGATGCCTCTAACCCACTTAACATCTTCCCACCATATGTTGGCTTTACCTTTCAAGCTGAAGATAACTATTCTGGCCTTCATGTTATCTGTGTACTCATGCAACTCAAAGAATTTGTTCATCCTAAGTATCCAAGCCTCTGCATCTTCCAGATTCTTCACATCTCCATCAAAAGTAGGTGTTTTTTCTTTTTTGAATTCATCCAAAAAGTATCCCCTATCATTCCTTCTGTAACGATGATAGCGATGACGATCATGATGTCTTTTAGAATCAGAACTAGAATAGTACCTGTACTCATCACCCCTCCTATTCGGAGTGTCCAACAACCTTCCATCTCTCACTATGTCAGATCTATTTGACCTGTGTCTATAAAGAGACCTATTGCCATATTCCCTATTAGTTCCATCCTCATGTCCATGGCTGATCTGAAGCGGCCCTTATCGTTGAAATTCCGACAAAATCTGAAGAAGTATAGCATTAACCTATTCTTGCTTCTCTTGTGCCTGTATGATCCGATCATTATCTTCTTTACAACTCCTTATCTCTTCCTTTAAGCCCCTTAGTGTAACTGCCAAATCAAAAGGATTCCCAACACGATACTGCTCTTTGGATTCATAGGGAGAGTCCTTGTAGTCAACCATATTGCTAGCCATTTGATATTTCTTCTTGCTATCCATAAAATTTCAGATAAACCAAATCACAATAAATTGACGTACCTTAGTATAGCTTGAGGAGGATTCCTTTTCTGCAAGATCACCAAATCAGAATGATACATGCATAACATAATTATAACAACATATAGACATACGCAAATAAATGTATCAACACATAAACATCACTCCAGTTGGGGTCCAATCATCAATGCATAACCATATCAACAATGCATGCTATGACCTCATGCATGACAACAACCATTACTCCATTGTACACATTGCCACATGCAACCAAAAACATGCATAAGTAATGCCTAATCAACTACACATATGCATAAACGCATGTAGTCGAACATAAGCGATCAATCCTTGTAATCAACCTACAATAATGATACATGTAATCAACATATTCAAGAATGTAACCTAACATACAAGGATTTAAGTAGGCAACATAAAATCAACATGTAAGCGACATATAATTCATATGTAACCAGTCACATACTCATGACAAACACATTTTGAAATATCAATATCAATTTCTCCATATCAACCATACTACAACCGTAATCAATTATCAAGAAAATGCAACAAGCACATGAAATGCAAGTGTAAGAGACACATGCAATTGACATACATGCATGACCAACACACACCGACCATCCAGTCCAAGAGTTTAACCATGATCTGATACCACTCTATAACACCCTCCTCCACATCCACCCAAGTAACCATGCCAACCATGGTAAACATGAGTCGAGAGGCTACTATGATCATATTCGACCTCCTATGTGACCTTAAGGAAGTGGAATCGATGAAACACCACACACACGCATCCAACATCATCAACAGAACTCTTAGGAGACAATTCATCCACTTAGACAACCTATCCCTAGGTCTCACTGTTGTTATGGATCTCTTAAGCCATAGTCACTCTCATGCTATGGGGAAGGGAGCGACCATCAACCCAAAGTCGCTCTCAGAGGCTTGCCTTCCAGTGACTAGAGACCAAAATTTCCAATTTTGTGCTAGCGACCCCAGCATTCAAGCCACTTTTTCAGGGCCAGAGCCCAGGCCACTGCCTAGAATGGAGTGATAGCTTAGAATTAGTAAAAATACAAGGAAACAATGACGCAAAAGAAATAAAATAAACAAGACCAAAACCAGACCCCTACTAGCCATGACAGGAATTTCGTCAAACACATCATCAATATGTAACCTATAGGTGTAAACAATAGAATTAAGTGTAGGGATCTCATACTTATATGAGAATCTCTATGAACCATTGTTCCCTCATGTCAATTTCTACATTATCCTCTATTGGGTCATAGAAACATTATCCATTCATATACAAGCAAAAACATGTTGAGAGCCATACTTAGTTGCTGTCATAAATTGTACATATTATCAACATAATAGGAACAAAAATACCATAGACATATCAACCATTAAAATCCACATATAGATCAATACATTTACACATCAAAATTAAGGGAATGAATTTCTCATTAATGAATGCAATGAACCAACCAGATATGGGACTACCACATTCCACCCGACCATTGATTGGTTAATCCAAGTCTCTATTCATCCAATCACCCTCATTCCATATTCCAAGCATGAATGTGGGACTCATAGAACACATCAAAAGCACCAATCACAATGGATTCCATTGGAGTTCTCCGCCTACACCATGAGGAATTTGAGTGCCTCCTAGTCTCTCAGGCTTTACTGTGCGTCCCCAGTCTGATCCAGGGATCACTAGGCCCTACACCGAGACATACCCTCTAGGCTTTATCATGCATCCCATCTTGAGACCACTATTCCCAACAGAAAGAAAATCCACCCCTTAGCATTACCGTATATCCTGCCATTCACCGGAGAGGATCCCTACGCCCACTAAGGTACACAATCTGGTTTTACTGCAACCCACAGTCCAGTTCAGGGGTTACTAGGCCAGTGGCTTCATGATCCCCAGTCTAGTTCAAGGACCACTCATACCATGTCTTTGTCAATTCGAAGATCTACCCCACTCAGCTTTGAATCTAATCTGGCCATCCCACATAAATTGAATGAGAGAACCCATCTCATCAAAGCTAGCAAGAAATGGCAAGGCTAGGCTGAAAATATTGTCACACCTAGAAAAACCCATGCCATGGTAGAAAAGAAACATATGTAATCCCATGCATGCCAAATCTAGTAAGGAAAATACGCATGCAATTTGATACCTGCAATGAAGCCTATTTTAGCTGCTTGATCCTGCCTTTCCTTGCTTGATCTTTGCTTCCTCTTGCCTCCTTTTCCTTTCTTTCTCCAATGCCAAAGTTCTCCAAGAAACTCTAAGTTTTCAAGAGTGAGAGAGAGAGACAATAATGAGAGAACTCCAAAACTCAACTGAGAAAAGGTTACCAACTTAACCTCATAAGCCTTTTTATGAATGAGGCCTCTATTTTCTTCATTTTCCATTATTTTCCTTCAATTTCCTCCTCACATGCAACCTGTGACCTTTCACCTCCTTTTCTCCTAATTTCTATTATTTTCATAAATTGTCATTTTCCTTTCCAAAGCCTTAGCCATTGCCTTTGCCAATTTCTTTAGCCATAAACAACCAAATTAAAACCCCCTAGGATGTCTTGCCTAGCATTCAACTTGGAATAAGTGTCCCATAGACTATGGTTATTGTTTTTAACTTTTATTACTTGGAATTTTCACCAGGGTTGTTACATGTTTAATGGATTCTAAAAGTTACAGCAAGTTCTAGGCAGTGGCCAGAATTTTGGGCTTGAAAAGTGGCTTAAATCCCATGCACTCTAGCACAGGTCTATTGGAAATAGTCCCTGTATGCAGGCATGCATGCTTGCGATAGAATCTAGAGCTCTCTAGACGCTAGCATGCCCATAGCATGGAAGTGTCCAGAGGTTTAATAGCTTAAAAACTCAGTAGGAATCAGGGGTTGGTTAGCAGAAAGGTTGGGATGATTCTTAGGAGTCCTATTGTTGATGTTATTTTATGGTGTGTTTTCGTCGATTCCACTTCCTTAACATGACTTAGGAGGTCGAATCATATCATAGTAACTTCTTGTCACATGTTTACCCCAGTTGGATGGTTACTTGGGTAGATGTGGGAGGAGGGTTTTACACATACTCCTTAAATTAGTAAGGAAGATAAGACAAGATCGAAGCCATGTTTGTGTTCCCCATGGAATTGAGATAAATCATAATTGAAAGTGAAGGCAGGATTGTATTTTGCATTAAATTAAGAAAACTATGAAAGCATGTTTGTATCTCGCATTAAATTGAGATAACACAGAAGTGAAGGCAGGTTACTAGTAATTAAATTAAATAATAAGAGGTGGGTTTGTGTTTCGCATTGAATTGAATTCGATGGTAGTGGGGTAAGAAGGTGAAGGAAGGTTTCAGTTGGGTTCCTTATTGAAATGAATTCAATGGAAGTGGACTCTGAATATTTATGACCAATTATCTAATTTAAGATTCCTATAATATTATGAGAAGATTAGCTAGATCATTCTATTAGTAGAGTAGAGTAGCTATATATCAAAATGATAAATATAATGTTATGTTTTTATAAAAACACATTATATTTCTATACCTCTATAGGCAGGCTAGGCTTTTGGACTTACTAGGATTTGATCATTGGTCGATGATTATCCTCTTCTTCGACCTAATGTCATTCTATCGTATCCAAGATTATTTTTATGTGATTATAGTTTAGTAAGCTCAACTTGCAGGGAAAATGGAGAATGGAGAATGGGGAATCGATTTGGAGAACAGTTCAGTAAGCTCCACCTGTAGGGAGAATGGAGAATGGAGAATTGGTTTGGAAGCAACAACAATGGTTTGCAAGTTGAAGTTGCACAGGAATTATTTTTTCCTTCATTAACTCATAGTGATTCACCCACCCACCACCCACTCCACTAATGAACAGTCGGTAGATGGAGATAAATGACACATCGAATCTGAGGTGAATTCCTTGATCCTTCCATATGGAACCTGATCGTTCTGGCTAAACAAGATTTTTGATGTTGCGATTACCGGTGGCTGGAGTCGGAAATTTTTTCGGCTGATGGACATTCATAGGAAACTCTTCTACCTCGGTAGACTACTCAAGAAAATGCCTTAAGAAACCTACCACTCTTCTCCCGTGTTTTTCCTTTAGGAGGAATTCGAGGTTCGAGGAATTCTTATTTACCCATTGAACTCGGACTTGCGAATAAGCTTTAAAATTGATGCTCGTTTACCCTTTCTTTTCATTTTTAGCTATAAAATATAGTTTATTGCAAAATAAAGATGTCATTACTAAATTCCTAATTATTAAAAAAATTGTCAAAATGACAAGCATATAAAAGAGGCAGAAGTTTCAAATTATATATAGACACACTAGGCTGGCACTAAATGACACTCCATATCTTCGTCATCTTCCATTCTCGATTCTCTCCTCTATTGTTACTCAATTCTCTCCTCTATCGTTACTCGTGCCTTGAAATTCCTCAAAAGCTTTAGGAATTTTACGATATCCTAATTCAGATATGAATATCGTTGCATTAAATGGAGCCCATCAATCTCCAGACCCAACTATTTGCTGTAAAAAACCAGATGCAAGTCCATGAAAATGGATGTAATGTTGTGTTTTCAATACAATGATGATGCTCTAGTAGAGATGTTGAAGCAATTGGATGCCCAGTCATTGGCCATAGTGGCGTGTGTCAACAAGCGGTGGAAGCGTGCTGTAGAGGTTGAGAGGTTGTGGGAGAGCATCTACATTGAACACTGGCCCATCACATTGAGCCTTTTTCCTCCTTGTTTTCAATGAATAAGATTTGTTGTGTTAGCGTTGGGAGGATACAGGCGCCTTTACCTTATGTGTATGAAAATCCACCTTACTCTGTTATCATGATGCTTCAAAGTTATACACAATGGAGTTAAGAAGTAGTGCAACTCTCTCTTTCTCTTTTCTCCATTGGTTGATACGAGCAAATGACTACGACCAGTTAGGCATCATCATTGATGTTCCTGGAAGAAAGCAAAAAGGATGATCATCCCAAGCAGTTGGATCATCAAGTACATCTTTATATAAAGAAATTTTAACATTACAGATTGTCTTCTATAGAAACTTTTGTGTAGTTTATTAAAGGATGGGTTGGGTGTTTTATTGCATATGAAGATTAATTTAAAACCAATTTTATTGTCCAAGTTAGAGGAAATCATGTTAGATACATGTTCTGATCATAAAATCTGTTTAGAAATTTTCCTATATGGGCCAACTAAATTCTGTATTTACTTCAATAATCAAACTTATCCACTTTTTTTGGGTTTAAATTATATTACCTTATAACGAACCTTCCCAAATAGTAGGATAATAACATTTAAGGTATATCCTCATATAAATTATTGCTCGATTTTTTTATCTATGTCGTGCGCTCTAGTAATGTGTGTATGTCAGGTATGATAATAAACTAAAACAGAACTGTCAAATGTCATTTTTGAAGACTGTGATTGAGGCCAAAGGATAGTTGAACAAAGCTGTGTCAGATAGTTATAAATAGTGGGTGATATTATTATCATAGGCTTCTATCCTCACTTAAATTTTTTAATATTGTATTGTTTTATAATTCATCTTAATTCTCAATTACCATGAATATATTATTTTTCAAAGTATCTAACAACAATAATACACACTACAACATCACATCCCAACAACTATGATGGGAAAAACACATTGCAACATCACATCCCAACAACTATGATGGAAAAAACACACTGCAACCTCACATCCCAATAGTGTTCCACATCCCAACAACTATGGTGGGAAAGTAAAGTTGAGTTATGCGATTATTACATATCTGTTAAAGATAAGACACTTTCCAACATCACATCCCAATAACTTTAAAAAGGAAACTTGAGTCACTAAAACCAAACTTAAAATTTGCAGTTTGAATGACATTTTGAAAAGAAAATTCTTAGAAGAAACCAACTTGAGACCACTTATTTGCAAATAACAAAATTATATTTCACATTATGGAAAAATTTAGGATTTGTTTTTATTCAATGGGATACTTATCAGCTAAAAGCCTGCATCTATGTGTATTAATTAGATAGAAATTAGTTGGTTCATTTATGTGTATTAATTGGATAGAAATTAATTGGTTTATGTGGAGATTAATTTTTATTTAGTTTAAATTTTATATAGAGAATATAGAAAAGTTGAGAATGGAAATAAAGTATAAGGTTTTAGTGTTACAAAGAATATCCAAACTCATTCAAGTTTTATAAAATCTAGATAACATCAAATATTAATATATATAATTTTTTATAAGATATTTTTCAATTGATTTTTTTTGGATAGTTGGGAGGAATGATTGTTAAGCTTTCTACTCAATTTCAATTCTTGTAAGTGACATGTTGAATTCATATTGAGTATATTATTGTAATGGTTTCTAACTTTGTTACATAGACTTAACCCTAAACAATATCTTATCCTTGCTCACATGAAAAATTATTTACATGAAAGAAAAAAAAATCAATTATTTATTTCAATGAGGCATATATAAAGAAACTATGCCTTCCTCTAATGTATTGATATTTTCGCTTGTTGGATTTCCCTTTGCATATTCCCATGAAATATATATGACATATTCTGTGGATTATTGTAAAGAGTTAATCCCATGAAATCATCTTGTATCTTTTTAATAACTTCTATCAATATAAAATTTCATCTCCTACTGTCTATCTCATTTAGTTTTCCCATTATTGCCCGAGAACACCTGTACTTAGAAGTGGGAAGAGCTGCAGATTGTGTCAGATGAATTATCTTCAACCCAATGTGAAACTCAAGAACTTTCAACTCGATGAGGAATTGTGAAAACTTTCAACCTGATGAGGAAGATTTGATTCTCAAGTTGCATCACCTTCTTGGAAACAAGTAGATTATATGACCTTATACCTTCGGTAAATTACAAAAAAATGATAAAAAGGATATCTATAAAGATGGATATGGAATATAAACTATGAATTTGTTACATTAGATTTTTAGGGTTTTTCTGATCGTAGTTATGGATTGTTTTTCTTATGAGAAGATGACACTCCATAACTCCATAAATATGGTTTTTTTTAATATGGAGAGTCATCCCAGTGTCAGCCTATTTAGTTATGGATTTATGGAGTGTCATATTTACAATATTTAGTTTAAATATTTTTAATATTCTAAATTTTGTGACACAAGCTGCGAGACTAGGTAAACTCGTGAGGTTGACCTGAATTCCCCTCTTTGGAAACTATTACTTAATTATAATCCAATCATTTATGAATCTAGAGGCATTCGCTTGACTTTCACATTTTTCCCTCATTAATGTCCTTTCTTAAAGTTCTTGCAAGATTAATTTTTCAATATTTTTTTAATTGATTTACTTTTATTATATAGGTATTATATATCAAAAAATGTAAAGAATGAAAAATGATGAATTTTCATTGATCATGTTTTTATAGGAAAAATATTAGGCAAGATAAAAATAAATATTAAAAGTCATGTGAACGGTAATTTGAAAATAAATCATCATAAAAAAATTCCCTCATGGATAAGGGAATCTGTCAAATTTAATCCCTGCTAGCAATTTCAAGAAAATTGATATGATCCGTACTCATAATCTGAACAAATATTCCACCCTAGCAAGGAAGTATCATACCATGCACGGTCCTTTATAAATTAAAATTTGTACCAAATAGTTTTAGCAATGTATTAATCTTCGAAACACAAAATCTACAATACCAAGTTGCCATTTTGAACCTTTTTTTCAGAAGAAAAAAACGTTGGCTTTTTTATTATATAAAGACCAATACATGTATCTGAAATAGAACACGATGAGGCAAAAATAGATCAATAATGACTTTATGTATACTAGAAAGTAGAGATACCCATCAGACATATCGAAAAGAATAGAAATAAAAAACTAAACAGATAAGCCTGCTAGCCACTGTCAAGTATACAAAAGGTAAGAAACCATATGACAACATAGTCCTGTATAGGTCACACATCAAAATACAAAAACCAGAATGATAGGTCCTATTCAATATGGCAGATTGATGTCACCCTCCTCGATGATGCGTTGGTCCAAGTAGTGTGTGTAATGCATCTGGCCATATCGACCCTGTAGTCCCTGCTTTGACAGCTGATCCACCTCCATGTTGAATTCTTGGAAAACATGTTGAATGGAATATGAGGATAGAGTGGCAAGTTGTTGTTTGATCCTCATAATCCATCCTGTGAATAATGGAGGATCAAATGTATGTATTCCAAGAATTCCTCCAATAAGGCACTTTGAATCCCCATAGATGTTGATGTTCTGACATCCCTTTTTAGAGATGAACCAAAGTAGTCCCGAGAGAGACATAGTCTCAACTCTTATATTAGTTCCTGGCCCCCCATTCCAAGATAGTGTGTAGCGGGAATGTATATCTAGCACAATGACCATGCCACAATTGCAGATACCTCTTTATGATGCACCATCGAACCAAGATGCTAGCAGAGTAATAGAAGGGGCAACTCTGTTCTTATCAAGTTTTCTAGCTGTTGTAAATTGAGGAGTAGATCCCACCAACCAGTTGTTCAATTTTTGACAGATTTTGTATACATCTATCGAAATGCCTTCAAATATAAAATAGTTCCTGGCTTTCCATATTTTCCAGTTTATAAAAAATGGAATAGTTGCCAATTTGGATGATTTTGAGTTCCATTTTGTGAGTGCTTCCTACAGGTTAGTAGATAAAATACATGGGCAGCCCCAGAGACAAGCTATCCTCTGCCAGATATAAGATGTATATGTGCACTGGAATAAAATATGATCAGCACTTCCAGTATTGCTTCTACCAAAAAAAAAATGCCAGGTCCCAAGAAACCACGCTTGAGCAAATTATCCCAAGTCAAGATTTTGTGTTTCCACATCAACCAGCTGAATAATGACTTTGATGGGAATATTCAACTTCCATACCTTGCAAAACCAGGAGGGTTGTTGGGTATTGTGTCTCAAAGTGATAAAAGATCTATATGTTTCTGCAACCAAGGGCATCTGGTTTTGTATCTTCCCTCCCCAAGTGACAGTGTCTCTGTTAGGTCCCTATAATACTAGTGATGCCCCCATTAATATTGTAGTTATATCCCTTATTAATATTGTTGTGCCCCTATTGTCCCCATATTGTTATTACTGTGCCCCATAGAATCTCTCTATTGTTATTTTTGTGCCTTTATATTATTATTGTTAGGTCGGCTTGGTTATATTGTGACCCCTTAGACTCCTATATATAGAAAGGAGGTTTTGTCATTTGAATCATCCAAGAATTATTCATTTGTGTAATGTAAAGGAGGTTTCCCCCTCGAAGAGACTGAATTATAAGGCGTTCAACTATCTTTTCTATCTTTTTGTGAGCTGGTTTCATAACATTTGGTATCAGAACTTTGGATTTTAGGGTTTCGCTGCTCCAAATAGGTCATCGTGGCATTTTCGCTATAACTTTTTTTTCTGCGACGTTTCAGAAGTGAAAAACAAAACCCATTTGAGACGAAATCGCATTGAACCTCGGGTCCGAATTTCAGAGCTTTTCGCGCTATATTTGCGGAGATATGATCTGAGGAATTTGGTCTTTTTGCAGACTTCTGAATTACATTTCAAACAAGTGACCTGGGGAAAATCATCATAACTTTCTCTTTGAACATCGGATTGAAATTTTGTAAGAAGGTATAGAAAGAGGACGAACTATAGTTTCTTGTATATATTTTTCAAAGCCAAAGGTTGAAACAGTGACATGTGACACTTCATACAAGTTTGCTCTTCTGGAAAGTTCTATAATCAGGTCATCTTGGGAGATTGTGCATAACCCTTCCTTGGAGAATCCAATTTGGATCAGACTGGTGGCATTGGAAAGAGGACGCAAAGGGCTACTACAGGTCACAATTTCAGAACTGGATGATCCAAAATTACAGAGATACATCAGATTCAATATCAAGCTCCTACAAAGTGAAAAAGGCGTGTGGTTTTTTTTTTAAATTTTTGCATAAGCTTGGTTTGAAAAATTAGTTTGAATGAATTCAAAGGGCATAGTAAATGCCCCGGGGAAATAAAATGCAAACTCTTAGTAAGAAACCTAAAAGCTCTAGTATGACTCATGAAGAAGAGGAAGAATGCAACATGATATATCAAAATTACGAGACCAAGTGCAACAAGTGTCACTTGCACAAAAAGGTGTAGAAGCTAAGATGGATGGTTTAAAGAAAGGCATGGAAGCTAAGATGAATGGCATGGATGCTAAAATGGATGGCATGGATGATAAGATGGAAGAATTGAAGATAAAACTAAATAAGTTGCTACAATAAACGGTCACTAATGGTGAAAGGGTAGTAAAGGAAACTCATGATGAGAACAAAAGAAATGTTAATCATGATTCCATAGACTCTAATGTTGGATCGAATACCCACCATATTCCAAAAATCGATATGAGGAAGTTTGATGGCAAGGATCCCGCAACATGGATATTACAGATGGAGAAATTTTTCGATCTCAATAATGTGCAAAACACACAAAAGGTACATATTGCAATTTTATATTTGGAACCAAATCAGTTTGTATGGTATCAATGGTTTTGCTCTCATAAACAAATTATCACTTGGGCAATTTTTACGAAAGAATTAACAACACATTATGAGGATACAAAAAGCAACACTTTTTTTAGCCAATTGATAAGTCTCAAACAAAAGGGTTCAATAATGGAGCACATTGAAGAGTTCCAAAAATTGAACATAAGGGTAAAAAATATTCCATAGGAGCATAGGATTGATGTGTTCATAGGGACTTTAAAGGATAATATCCAACATGATGTTTGCCTTTGGGACCTGATTCATTAGAGAAGGCATTTAGGTTAGCAAGAAAAATGGAAAGCAAAATTATGGCAACCAGGAAGCATACCACTCACAACTATAAATATGGAAGTGTTGTTGCCCCTCACCTTCCACAACCTATAAGGTTGAAACCACAACAATTGGAAGAAAAAAGAGAAAAATGGCTTTGTTACAGTTGTGATAGTAAATACACTAAAGGTCATAAGTGTGATGAGAAGAAATTATTCTACATAGTTTGTGAAGAGGAAGAAGAAAAAGAGCAATAAAGGTCAAAAGAAGAGGATATACTCTAAGAACAAAGCCTAGATAAAGAAGAAATGAATCCGACCATATCTTGTAATGCATTGGCTGGAATTACCACTCCTCAAACCATCAAGATAGAAGGACAAATCAAGAAGAAAAAGGTAATAGTGTTGATTGATTCAGGAAGTACCCACAATTTTATTCATTGTAAGATAGCAAAAGAATTGAATTGCTTCCTATATCTAGCACCAGAGTGTCAAGTGATGGTTGCAAATGGAGGAACGATAAATTGCTCTGGAAAGTGCCATAATATCAAGCTATCCATGGGAGAATATGTATTGAAAAGCCCACAATGGGAGGTGCTGATGTTGTACTAGGAGTCCAATGGCTACAATCCTTGGGTACAATAGCTTTTAACTTTCAAGAACTTTTCATGAAATTTTATGCGGAAGGAAAAGAAGTTGAATTAAGGGGTATTGCAAGGAAACCAGGAAAGATAATAAGCTCTAACGGTATGACAAAGCTTCTAAAAAAGAAACAACGAGGTGTAATTGCACAATTATGTTCGCTAGATGTTTCCACATCGAAATCATCTATTTCTCAAGATCTCCAAAAAGTCTTGGACAATCATTCCAAGGTATTTGAGACTCCTAAAGGTCTCCCACCTATTCGTGATCATGATCATGCTATTCATTTGATTCCAAGAAGTGTTCCTCCAAACATCAGGCCGTACAGATATCCCTATGCCCAAAAGAGTGAAATTGAATGTGTGGTTGCAGAAATGCTTGAGGCTGGTATAATTCAACCTAGCCAAAGTTCTTTCTCTGCTCTAGTAGTATTGGTGCACAAGAAAGATGGATCATGGCGCATGTGTTCGGATTATAGGGAGCTCAACAAGCTCACTATTAAAGATAAGTTTCCCATTCCTGTCATTGATGAATTATTGGATGAATTGCATGGATCAATTTACTTCACCAAGTTAGATCTTCGTTCAGGATATCATCAAATCAGAATGAAGACTCAATACATTCCGAAAACAGCATTTAGAACTCATGAGGGTCACTATGAGTTTTTGGTCATGCCTTTTGGCCTTACCAATGCACCTTCTACATTTCAAGGTTTGATGAATTCCATTTTCAAACCATTCCTTAGAAAATTTGTGTTAATATTTTTTGATTATATACTAATCTACAGCAAGTCTTGGAAGGATCATGTTGAACACATTGACAGGGTGCTACAACTATTGGAGGAGAAACAATTATATGCAAAAAGATCCAAATGTTTCTTTGGAGTATAAGAGGTGGAATATCTGGGTCATATTGCATCTCATGAAGGAGTTAAGGTAGACCCTAGCAAGATTAAAGCCATTAAGGAATGGGAAATCACCACATCCATAAAGCATTTGCGAGGATTTCTCGGGTTGACAGGGTATTGTCACAAGTTTGTTAAGAATTATGGGAAAATAGCACCACCTCTAACAACATTGTTGAAGAAAGATGCATTTCCATGGACTCCAGAAGCAACAAAGGCCTTAGAATATCTTAAAGAGGCAATGTGCCAAGCACTGGTATTAGCTACACCAAACTTCACAAAAACCTTTATTGTGGAATGTGATGCTTCCGGAAATGGAATTGGTAATGTTTTAATGCAAGATGAAAGACCCATTTCTTTTGAAAGGCATCCAATCAAGGGAAAGTATTTACACAAAGCTATTTATGAGAATGAATTGTTGGCAATACTACATGCACTTAAGAAATGGCGACCCTACCTAGGGAAGACACTTCAAGGTAAAAACAGATCATGATAGCCTTAAATACTTTTTAGAACAAATATTATCCTCTGAAGAACAACAAAAATGGATCACAAAGATGTTGGGTTATGACTTTGAAATCATATACAAAAAGGGAAGAAAAATGTTGTGGCAGATGCACTCTCAAGAAAGGATGAGGATGTGGAAGCATTGTTGTGCACCATTTCTACTATCCAAACAAATTGGATAAACGAAGCAAGGGAGGAATGGAAGAATGATGAAGAAGTGTGGGAAATTATTCAAAAGTTACAACAAGATTCCAGTACATCTGATACATTTAGCTGGAAAAATGATTCGTTATGGTACAAAGATCGCTTATACCTCTGTAAGAATTCCCAACTCAAACAAGAAATTATTTTGGAATTGCACGCTTTTCCCTTAGGAAGGCACTTAGGCTTTTTAAAAACTTACCACAGGGTTAAGAAGGAATTTTTTGGGATGGCCTTAAATCGGATATTCAAAAGTTTGTGGCAGAATGTTTGGTATGCCAACAAAATAAAGCTGAAACAATTAAGACACCAGGTCTATTACAACCTTTATCCATTCCAAGCCAACGTTGGGAGGAGGTTTCAATGGATTTTATCACAGGTTTACCCGAGTTTGAGGGAAAGAGTGTCATCATGGTGGTAGTTGACAGACTTACCAAGTATGCACACTTTTGTGCATTATCACATCCATTTAAAGCCAGTACAGTTTCTACGGCATTTATGGAAACAATTCAAAAGCTACATGGAAACCCAAAGATTATTGTAAGTGATAGAGATCCCATTTTTACAGGAAATTTTTGGACATAACTATTTTATTGTCTTGGTACTCATTTAGCTCATAGCTCATCTTATCATCCACAATCTGATGGGCAAACGGAGATAGTAAACAAATGTTTGGAAGGATATCTTCGTTGCTTTGTATCTGATAAACAGATACAATGGGTCAAATAGTTGCCTCTGGCTGAATGGTGGTATAACACTTCCTTTCATACTGCAAAAAAAATGACCCCATTTATGGCACTTTATGGATATCAGCCACCATCCATCACATCATATTTAAGAGAAAATTCTAAGGTTCAAGCAATGGAACATCACATCGAGCATCAACAAGAAGTTCTCCAACTCTTAAAGGATAACCTCGTGTTGGCGCAGAATAGAATGAAACAATAAGCAGATCAACATCGTAGTGAAAGAAGTTTTGATGTAGGTGATTGAGTATTCCTACGGCTACAACCATATAAACAAATGTCCCTCAAGCAAGCTAAGAAGGATAACAAATTGTCACCAAAGTATTATGGTCCGTATAAGGTGTTGTAAAAGATTGGTACTATGGCATACAAATTGGAGCTTCTTGTAGCTTCTCGAGTGCACCTATTTTTCCATGTTTCATGTTTAAAGAAGGTTATAGGTGACAAGCTCCCAGTTCAAACAATATTGCCATAACTTGACGAGGAAGGAAAAATTATATTGGAACTGGAAGCAGTCATAGAAACAAGAACTTGACAAGTACGAAATCGATCCATTTCAGAGTATCTCATCAAGTGGAAGAACTTATCCGCTGAAGATTCCACATGGGAGGATGAGAATTTTATACAAAAGCATCCAGAACTACTCAAGCATTGAGGACAACACTTTTTTGAACGAGAGGGGCATGTTAGGTCCCTATAATACTAGAGATTCCCCCATTAATATTGTAGTTGTATCCCTTATTAATATTGTTGTGCCCCTATTGTCCCCATATTGTGATTACTGTGCCCCATAGAATCTCTCTATTGTTATTTTTGTGCCTTTATATTACTATTGTTAGGTCGTCTTGGTTATATTGTGACCCCTTAGATTCTTATATATAGAAAGGAGGTTTTGTCATTTGAATCATCCAAGAATTATTCATTTGTGTAATGTATAGGAGGTTGCCCCCTCGAGGAGGCTGAATTCTAAGGCGTTCAACTATCCTTTCTATCTTTTTGTGAGCTGGTTTCATAAAAGTCTCCCTGATGATTGTGAAGTAGACCAGCTTGATTGGGAGAGTCTGTGTATTCTCTCCAATTTTGTTCCACTACATATGGCAACCCCAATTGTCTCGCCAACTTTCAAATGGGACAGCCATGTTGTATTCCTTCAATAACTTGATATAAAAAGAAAATACCTCTTCTAGTGATTGAGTTCAGCATATTCTCCTCCAATATCTACGTCCCTGCCAGCCCTTTTATATTAAGCGTGCCAATCAAAATATTTTCCCCATTGCCAAATTCCCATACCAATCTTGATCTCCAAGAAGGGATGATTTTTATGAAGCCTCTCCAAATAATCGATTCCTCCTTTCTAAATGTCCATGTATTCCGTAGATTCCAGATTGTTGTTCTGCAAGTACTTTGAATGTACTATATCTTGCCATATGCCCCTGCTAGAAATTGCTCTCAATTTGATGAGCAGCGCTGTACCAAATACTGTTGTTCTAATAGTCGCTATCCACCCAATGCTTTGGGTTTAGTAAACTCAGACCATTTTCTCAAGTTCATTTTAATTGTGACATCAAATCTTCACCAAAAAAATGTTTGTCATGATAGAGTTCACCTTTTTAACAATAAAATTAGGAATCCAGAATAGAACTTGTAGCACTGTGCACCAATATTCACAAGTTGAAAATCCTCTAATACTTTTAAGACCATTTTTGTACAACACAATATGGGAAAGTGCTTAGAAACAACGATTTGAACTGAGCAGAAATCGCTTCGTACTCACTTGAACTTAAACCCGGAGAGTCAAATACTAATTTGAAATCACTTCGTACCCAATTGAGTTTAAAACCGAAAGTACGAACTTGAAATTAATACATAATAAAATCATAGGGAATCAAATGTATAAAAAATAAAATTAAAATATTTTAAAAATTAAATTAATTCTCTTTTTAATATTAAAACATACAATGTAATTTTTAATTAAATATTTGAAAGGATTATTCAATGCCTGCTATGATAAATATAAAACAACAAACCATTAGTTGAGAATAAAATGCATTATAAACCTAAAATTAAATTAATATATTTAAAAAACATTAATAAATTAAATTAATATATTAAAAAACATTAATAAATTAAATTAATATATTTAAACAATATTACTTAAGTTCAAAAAATTAAATTAATATTACTTAAAAAACATTAAATTAATATTACTTAAAAAACATTCATAAATTAAATTAATATATTTAAACAATAATTCTTCTAGTGGTCCCTCCAGCTCCGCAGGCTAAAAGCCAAGGCACTACGCAGATATTTACAATGTCAAAGACACGACCACACTGGAAACTACTAAATTAATATAAATTAATAATTAATTAAATAAATAATATAAATTAAGTATAATTAATTAAATAAATAATATAAATTAATCAATAAACTTAGTTACTAGGACTTTCTTAAATACTAATAATAGTAAAATTAATCACAATAATAAATTATCCTCACAGCAATATAAATTAATTAATAATAATGATGTCGGAAAAGGCGAATCATAAAATTTGAACTGTACGTTGTTCCAGTAGCTTGACACCAAACAGACTCGTCGGAAATTATGAGATTTTACAAGGTTCCTCGCAAGATAAATCGTTGTTTCACATAAATGTTTCACCAATTTATGAGATAAATTGTTTTTTATCCATTTTTATAAAATTTAATGATAAACGCTCCCAGTTTCTCTACCAACTTTATTCCTAAAATCTAACCATAAACCTCTCAGTTTCTCCACAAACACCACCCCTAACATCCGGACAAAAGATTTTTTTATAATTGAAATCGGTGAGCTGATGCTATTTCCACACATGTTTTCATACCTACAATTTCTTAACCCTATTTCCTTTTTCAATCCTATATAATTATTCGTCCCATCCATTTTGCTCGCAGCCAAGCTCAACACGGACTCACAGAACGCCATTTTTATTTCGACTGCAGTTTCCGGAAATGCACAAATAAAAAAGGAAGGAAAAACCAGACTTTGGTATGGTAGCTTGATCCGATCAGATGCGCGATATCCCTCGATCTGATGCACGATCCTGTTGTTTTGTCCACCGGCATCATCGTCGCAGCATTCAGGCGTGGCTGAGCTTACAGTCTTCTTCGCGCAACAACATTAAATTCCCCGTCACCAAACACGTCCTGCGTTGCTGAGATAACTCGGAGCTGCGGTGATAATCCGCTTAACGCGCGCATATCCTACAGTGATAATCCGCGTATCTGATGATAAGTCGCATATCCTACGGTGATTATCCGCGTATCAAATGATAACTCGCATATCCAGCGATAATGCGCGTATCCTACGATAAGTCGCATATTCATTACTGATAAGTCGTGTAACAGTCATTTTAGCTCGCAAAACCGTAGAAAACCCGCATATTTGGCCGTGATTACTCCAAAATCCGTTTGAAAACACTCTCATAAACGTGAAAGACCACTCGCATATTAGCGGAACAACTTGCATATCCTGCGGTGATAACCAGCGTATCGAATCATTGATTCGGTGATAACTAGCGTATTGTATGATATCTCGCGTATCCATTGGTGTTGGCTCGCATATCCATTAAAAGCTCGCGTATCCGGTGATAATTCACGTGACTACGGATAACGCGCATATCCTGCAATTCCATATCCGCTGATAACTCGCGTATCCAGTGATAACGCCGATATCCATTGATCATAATGCGCATATCACATTTTAACTCCAGACCATATCACCTATTAACGCGCATATAAGTGATAATGCGCATATCACCTATTAACGCCCATATCCATTAATGATAATGTCCATATTCTGCGGTGAAAACTCCAAATGCAGCGGTGATAATCCGCATTCGTGCAGTAGGGCAACGTGCGAGTGTATCTGTGAAGGGAATGTCCGATTCCGCTCAGCCAGTAGACACCATTGTTGCAGAGATAAATTCATGCAGGACCGAGCAGAAGTTAAGGAAGTTTTTCAGAAACATAAAGCTGCTTTGGCCCAGAAAAAGTATACGCATTTCTTCCACCAATATGGCAGCATCCCTGTTTTTCGGTCACTGTAAACCAGAAATCGAAAGAATCTATGGACATATGCGAGGAAGCCTTGGGAACGCTGGTAATGATTAGCCCTGTACACGAAGAAACTCGTGGATTGATTACTAGTTCTTCTGAGGATTTTCTTTTCATGGTGCGGATTCTTGTAGAGTGAAATCCAAAGGGAAAAACGAAGGCAATTTTGATCGTTCAGGAACTGGCAGCTGCAGACCCTCTATACCAGGAAAAAATGCAAGCCACCGACGAATTGACAGAAGGGTTGGTGGAATTGCTCAGAAATGATAAGCGCCTTACTTCTTCACCTGCGAAGGCGGTTACAATTACCACCATTTATTACATAGCAGTGGAGGAAATCAGAAGAGAGAAGCTAGCAGACGGTGGGTCTATTGCTCATTTACTTGAAATAGTTCGTATGGCAGACAAAAACGTTTGTGAACTAGTCTGGGTGCGCTGGATCAGCTTTGCAACTGTCGCAAGGGCTGATCCACTGCACGTGACCATGCTAAGAAAATTCTATGAGCTTCGGACTTTGCAACAGAATTTGCGATGTATATTTTATGGACAATTTGCCGTTACTCGGACAGCCCTTCTATAGCGCTGGACGCACTTCAAGAAGGCTTGTTTCAGAAACTTCTGGTATTGGTGCAGCAGCTTGGATGTGGACAGATAACAAAGAAAAGAGCTCCACACGAACTTCTCGGGCTCTTCAACCATTACAGACAGATGAATCCACGGAATGGGAATGCATGAAAAAGATGGGATTGGGGCAAGTGATGTGGTCTTCTTCAAGCGCATAGGGCTGTTATTCTCTCCTGGAAAGAATTTCAACCTGCTATCAACGCCGACCGTGAAACCTATACACATCTATAGGAGATTAATTAGCCGAAGGCTAAATCGACCCTACGTTGAAGTACCGAAGCTGACTTTAAATTTAAAATATATTTATTCATTTATCAATGGCGTAGATTAAATGTTGTTCGAATATCCTTCGTCTGATACATAGATCGACGGCAGCCATGGAGGGGAGCGCAAAGGATTCCATTAGTAAATTGAAAGTGTGCAAAATTGTGAGCCGCCCCGAGTGGCGCGCGTTAAGTTCAGTGCCGGAGAGGTTTCAGTGAGCGCTCTCGTTTTCCTCGACCGGTTCTTTAGCCTTCCTCTTCGTTTCCATTGCCTCGCCCTCGTTTTCCTCGACCGGTTGTTTAGCCTTCCTCTTCATTTCCATAGCCTCGCCTGTATGTCCTACCATTTGAAACAAATTAAAATCATCAGTCGATTGATCACCCTGCTCCTCCACGCAGTCGATTAACACAGTGGATTGATCACCCTGCTCCTCCACGTGGTTAATTGTCCCTCAACATTGTGATTAATGGTGCGTCCATATTTTATAAGAAAGGATGGGAGAAGAAGGGGGGATGGTGAAGCAGTACTGGAACATAGCTGAGGCTATAATGGGACTGATCACAACATTGTGATTAATGGTGCGTCCATATTTTATGAGAAAGGATGGGTGAAGAAGTGGGGAAGGTGAAGCAGTACTGGTATGCAGAGGCCAATGAACAGGAAGATAATTCCTTTTTCACACGAATGAACTGCAACAACATTTGTATATGAAAGTTGCCATAAATGAATATGGAACAAGAGGCATTGTGATAAGTTGGTACGAAACAAGAGGAACAACTATCCATTAGCTAATCGTGGGCAGAAATGGGAGTGGTAGACCGAGGGGGAGGCTGAGAGCGGAAGCTCAAAGCTCCACAGTGGGAAAAAGAACCAGAACAGAGGAGGCGGCGAAGGAAGCAACTCTCAATTACCACGCATCCGTCCTAGAACACGAGAAAGAGGTCATTGCAGTCTGGGAAAATGAAGTGTGGCGTGTCAGACAGAATACCCTTGGCAACGAAAATGAAAAGGAGGTCGACTGGATAATAGATACTAGGACTTTGTAAATAGCTCGGCATGTTAAAACTTTAGTGGGCAAGCTATAGACGGAAGAAAGGATCAAGCGTCAGATGGAATACCTCTGCAATTGAGCAACCACTGAAGGGAGTCGAAGAGGCACTACAGCTGGTGGTGTATATAGAATGATTGAATGCAATTGAGCAACCACTGAAGGGAGTCGAAGAGGCACTACAGCGGGTGGTGTATATAGAATGCTTGCAGGATGATCAAATTGGTGACATGAACCATCTTTTTTTAATTTACCTGAAATATATCCATAAACTAACCTGGATGTTACTTTGGGGAAGGGGCACGGGGATCTAGCCAAATTAACGAAATACAAAGTCAAAGTGGTAGGAAGCTGGCAACAAGCAGCCAGTAAAGCAAAGAGCATGAGTGACAGCTGGCAACAAACAACCAGTAAAAGAGTGACAGCTGCAGCAACTCTAGGGAAAAAAATACCCCTGATCTCGATCAGGTGTGTGAAGGCTCCATCAATGTCCTTTGGAAAATGATCACGTTTTTGTGTCTAATTTTGATAAGCTAGATAGGCCCAAACATAGTAATAGAATAAATGGCAAGTTTATAAATCATTTAGGCCAAAGGGCTAAGTAGCACTAGAAATGTTAATTTTGTTGATATGCTTACAAATTACTACAGACAAGAAAGCCTTTTAGAAAGTTTGGTTAAGTTTTGAAATAAAACCATATTATAATGCAGCTTGTCATGTTGATTGTGACAAACTAGAAGACTTCTATGTAAATTTTTGTGCTACCTTAATATAACGTTTCTACTTTGGCTTACATAAAAGCACTCAATAGTGACTCTGGTTAGAGACTATTTGGATGCTTTATACCTTTCAGTTTTAAATATTTATACCTTCCTGGATAATGAGTATCATGTAAAGGGGACTTTCGATGATTTTTCTGCAGATGACAGTAAAATGCAGACCATCCATAATAAAACCCTATATACTGATATATCATTTTTTTTTAATAATATAACCCATGGTTTTTTC
The DNA here is from genome assembly GCA_031772625.1 of Pinus tabuliformis. Classification (NCBI taxonomy): domain Eukaryota; kingdom Viridiplantae; phylum Streptophyta; class Pinopsida; order Pinales; family Pinaceae; genus Pinus; species Pinus tabuliformis. Next base: position 312,649,817 of record CM062815.1, on the reverse strand, counting down.
TTCTGGGAAAAAACAAAAAATATTAGAGTACAAATCGTAGAAGAAGAGTTATACTACGACCATATTGATTGGTAATGACAATAATATCTTTGCTCACACAATATCCATTACGCCAAGAACATTACCCCTCCGTTATTATGATGGGGTGACGTAGCAATCATAATGAGAACAACAATATTGGCTTCAACACGAGATTACGAGTTATTCATGCTCTAACAGGGCAACCCCTATCCCGATTGCCCTCAACTTAAGTGCATTATTGACTGCACCCATGGCCATCTGATTCTCAAATATTTGGGGAATCTGTAATCGATTTAATGATGTCATGATAATGATTTTATGTAATTACTAATGAAAAATGGGTGATATGAATATCTAGAGTAATTGTTTCATTATTAGAACATGTTATCTCAAACTTTGACATGGTATCAGAGTTGGGAGAAGTCAAGCCCAAGGTAGAGTTAGATTGATCAGTCATATGATTTCAGATTGACAAATTCTCTATGACGCTACTTTAAGCTAGATTATGTTGCTTGGTTAAGAAAAAAATTGATGTTTGTATGGATTGGATCAGAGGTCTTTGCATGACAGTAGCACTAGGCCTTCTTCTCGTATGATCTCATGATCAATATTAGTAGAATGATGGATCTTTCTCATTATATAAACCCTATGATGAGGTATTCCTTCTCACATGCTTGAGACACTATAACTCACTATAAGACTCACTCTCTCGCTTCAGGACTCTCACATTATGATCTCGCTCTCAAGTACCACTAATTGCATATAATCTCACTCGAAGTATGACTTCTATATGATCTTAGTATAACAAGTGCAATAACATATGGATGGCATAGGCTTCAATCTCTATGATTTGACATTGAGATAAGGTCTTGCATCAAGTGTGCACCTGGCCCTTTTGTAGCTAAGATGAAATCTTTATTCTTAATCCTCTAGGGATTCATCATTGCCTAGGGTCATCATAAAGTTTTCCTCTTTAGTGTATTTAGACATATAGTAGTCCCAATACTTGTTGTTGAAGTCTTGCTTCATCTGAGCCCAATTTTTGATGCTATATCTAGGTAAATGCATGAACCAATGCAAAGATGCATCCTTGAGAGTGGAATGAAATAATTTCAACTTCGGCTCATCATTTGTATAGTCATAGGTTTGGCATATGACAACAAACTCAAATAAGAAAGTGTCTAACTCTTTTGTGGTCAGGCCATGGAACTGAGGAAGGGTAGAAGGGATCATATCTTTCATCTTAGTATCCCCATTAGTATCCCTGATGGGGAAGGCACCCTACACTCTTTCTCTATTTCCTCTGTCATTTCTGTTTTCTGTCATATGTTCAGTAGGAATGGGTTCTCCTTCTTCTTATTCCCCTATAGGTTCTTCAAATATGTCTAGTTGCTCACCTAAGGGTTCCTCTAGTTCACAACCACTGAAGAAGAGGGAAGGTTGGTTGTTTGAAGCAGTGGGGGTATTTGGCAAAAATTTCCCTAATTTATCCCTATTCCTACGAGGCATGAAAAGAAATGCTTTTGTTTTGTTTTGTTTTTTTCAAACTTGGAAAGTATTTGTAGAATTGAAATTGTAGACTGAATGAAAACTACTCACTAAATGAAAAACTAATTGCTTGATTGAAATCTTCCTTATAGAATGGAAAGGAAAGCAAAGAATGAAAAATGTTAGAAACAAGAAATAGAAGAAAGAAAGCATTAATCACATACTACTCAGAAACCTCCCTGGAAATGGTGCCAAAAAGTGATGAGCACCAGTATTGCAACAAGAATGTTTCAACTCCTGGAGCTACCAACTTTACTTTATCAACCCGGAGTTTGTACGAACTTGGAGGTGACAGTGTTGTATGCACAAGTAAAAGTTATGGTTCTTCTTTTTATCATTTTTCAGCTGGCAAGAGACCACTAGGGCTTTCAAGCCAGAATTCCATGGATTCAGAAGAAGCTTGATTGTTGATGAAAGGAAGAGAAATATACTCTAGGAGAAAGCTTGTCCACTGCAATAAGGAAAGTTACTGAAATCGTATGCTAAAAACACACCATTCTCTAACTAACTGCTGAGAAACTGTTCTTTACAAGAATTCTAAGCTAACCTGTATGAAATGCTATTGTCTAAGGCACAAAAGTGAGAGACATCAAGCATAACTACTATGCATGTAAAGGACTGAAATAAATATGTTTCGTTCTTTTTATTCTTTTTATGGAAAATCAAGTGTCAACCCTAATCTCTTTTGGTGTTGTGGCAGGTGGCTTAGTGATGCTAGTGGATGATTGGGCGGTTTAAAAGATGGTTGGAAGATTTTGGATACCCTTCGTTGACCTTGTGTGGCTTCCTAAAGGTTTTACCTCAATTCAGCCTCAAAACAGGCCACTACAGGAAAACCTACATGATGTACTAGAAACCTACGAGATTCCCTATATTTCTACAGGATACAACTGAGAGCAAGATGATGGTTGCTGGAGGTGATGGAAGGCTTAGGGAAGGTGGTGGATGGGTGGAATAGAGTGATCAAATTCCAATGATCACTTAGAACTCAAAACCAAGGTTAGGAGATGGTTGGATTTGCTGAACATGCTTGGAGGAATTTCTATGTGAAATGATGAGATTGGTGAAGGTCTTGGTGAAAGCAAGGAATGTTTATGGATGGATGAAGTTGGAAGGTGGTTTCCCGCTATGAGATCTCTTTATACTTCTGAAGCACTTTCTCTACATCAAACATTTATAATTGCCAAAAATTCGTGTAAACAAGAAGAATTCTAACAAGCTAGACAAGTAGAATTTAATGAACTAACTGTCTACTTCATGCATGAGGAAAATTGTTGAATAAAATGGAATCATGGATGAGATCTACTGTAATATTGAAGATGGAAGAGATGGTGATTAAATCCTACACATGCAAAACTGATAAAATGCAGTTTCAAGTACAATAAACTCTAAATCTTATGGGAAAATGGAAATCCGTCTTTTTGGGGCTACATAAGGGTCTTTTCCTCAAATCATGATCCCTGATGGAAGAGGTGAGGCCAAGACACCTACTGACATCATTTTGGTGCTCCTTTTATCCCTTGTAACTTTCTACTAAAGTAAAGCATAAATGGAAGCAAACTAATAAACAACTAATCAAATCCACATTACTTGCAATGAAATACTTCTAAAGACAATTTAACCATGAATCTATGAAACTAAGATAAGATAAGCATACAGGCACAAGAAGGGGAGCCTTTGCTACTAGGGTTTGTCCTTAACGCAAGAGCTTCATCCCTCTAAGTTAACTCAGTGTTGGATTAAGAAAAAGCTCATCTTCATTATCAAAACTGAAAATTACATCAATGTCTTCCACAATTCTCAAGATTGAAAATAACTAGTGTTTTTACAACAAAAATTCAAATCCTAATGAGGCTCTAGGCCTCTCTACTTATACAGCTGAAGTCCCCAACTAATTCCTTAAATCTAGGGAGCCTCGGCTCCCAAACTCGAGATGAACTAACTCTTTGTCTATCACTTGCTTGGCTGCCTTTTGATCTTCATGACTTGGCAGATTTCACTCCGAGCTGGTGTGATTAATGGAGGAATATTGGAATGGGGGAGGAGTAAATGAGGAGAATTTACCTCCTATAATCTCTCTCCCTTGTCCCATTCGAGTTTCAAACCTTAGTCTTGCCGAAATTCCTTGATTTTATCTTCCAAACCTGCATTCATTTCATGTTAGTCCACTAGGCATAATATCTCACTTTAACTCATCTCATTAAATAAAATATAATCAAAACATGCAATAAATTGTGAGAAGGCTTGATTTGACTAGCTAGTAGGTGAATTAAGGCCCATATAATTACCCAATGATGAGGCTCATCACTTCGCACTATTATAATTCATTTGGGTAATAAGTTATAGATGATATCAGAGGTAGCACCTCTTACCTCCATCTCTTTGATCTCTATGAAGCAATGCAGTAAGATCATTTCCCATACCCGAAAATATTTCTTCCTTGTCATTTGCCCTTAGGGAAAGAAGAATACTCTGGCCACATCCACATCCACCAAACAAACCTCCTCCGTATGGAAACAACAGATGGAAACGGTTGTGGAGGAGTACGAGGACAACTTCACCTCACCCATAGGGGTACCCCTATATTGTCAAGTCAAACAATCCATCGATCTGACCCCAGGCGTGTTGTTACCCAACAAACTGAACTATTGATGCTTTCTTCTGGAGAACAATGAAATTAAGGGGAAGATTGAAGAGTTGTTGCAGAAAGGGCACATCAAGCCAAGTTCATTACCTTGTGGGTGCGTGATAATGTTGGTACAAAAGAAAGGTGACACCTGGAGATTCTGTATTGATTATCGAGCACTGAATAAGATCACTGTCGAGAATAGGTATCCAATCCCATGTATTGATGACCTTCTAGATTATTTCAAGGGGGGGGATATTTCAGCAAGATTGATTTGAATTTTGGTTATCATTAGGTGCCAATCAAACCCTCTGATGTGTGGAAGACTTCCTTCAAATCCAAGGAGGGCCTTTTCGAATGGTTTGTCATGTCTTTGAGGTCATCGAATGCCCCTACATATTTCATGATGTTGATGGAAGACATATTGCGACCCTTCACCAACTCATTCATGTTGGTTTATTTGGACAACATCCTAATATTCAACCAAAGTTGGAAAGAGCACCTAAACCATATTCGACAGGTCCTCCAAACCTTGTGACAACACAAATTGTGTGCCAATTTGGAGAAATGAATTTTTGGTATGACCTATGTTTAATATCTGGGGTACATCACTGATGAGTAGAGTGTGCATGTGGACCCAACCAATATACAATTTATTTGAGATTGGCCAACCCCAACCACTCTAACACAACTAAGTAGCTTTCTGGGCCTTGTTAATTTCTATCGCAGGTTCATGTTGGGTTTTTCTAATATCACTTAGCCTTTTAGTCAAGTCACCAAGGGGTGGAGTGAAACTAAATTTATTATAGTATGAATCCAAGAAAAAGGAATTTGTAGTGTTAAGTATTGCTTCTACTCTACACTAGTGCTCACATTAGCAGACCTGCAACAACCATTTGAGATTGAGAGAGATGCCTCAGACTATGCTATCGGGCCAATTATTACTCAACAGGGGCATCCGTTGGCATATCATAGTGAGATACTTTATGACACATTAAGAAAGTATCCCACGTATGAAAAAAAGATGGATTCCATTGTGCAGGCCTGCCGACAATGGAAGAATTACATTATGGGGAAGGAAACTATCATCCACATAGACCACTGACCCTTGTAGTTCTTACAGACGCAAGGAATGTTAAATGAATGACTGACATAAAAAATGGTCCACATATCTGCAAAAGTTCCATTTGAACATCAAGTAAAAGGAGGGAACCACTAATAATGTTTCACACTACCTGAACTGACCATCGGTCATAACACTGACCACTATGGTCGACTCTTGTGGACACGAGACTTCAAAATGGCCATATATTTACAAGATTAATCCATTATTCAACATTAGATACTAGATGCTCCTGAAAGGTAAGAAAGTTCTAGACTTTCACCACTGAGACACACTGTTATGATACATGGGATGCCTCTGTGTTCGTTCAAGAAAGCCTGCCAAGATGATTTGGGAGGTACACTACAGTTGGTTTGCTGGACATTTTTGGGTAGAGAAGACAATGGCAATGTTTCAGAAGTATTTTTGTTTGCATAAATTTCTACAGGATGTTGGGAAGCACATCAGATCTTGCACTGCCCGCACTATTGCAAAACCTACAATTAAGAAGAAAGGGCTATATACTCCCTTGCATACTACTGGCCAACCCTGCAAATCCATCTCCATGGATTACATGTCGATCTTTCCTTCTATCAAGCATTTTAACGATTGTCTTTTCGTGGTTGACGACAAATTATTTAAGATTCTCATTCTATCGGCCTGCAAGAAGATTATCATAGTAGAATCCACTTCCAAACTCTTCTTTGAATGAGTATAGGTACACTTTGGGATTCCACAGTCCATTATCTCATATCAGCACATATGGTTCCTAAGTGCATTATGGTCAAGCCTCTGGTCATTATGATACCAAGCTCACTAAGTCCACGACCTTCCACCCCTAGAATCATGGCCAAACATAGGTCGTCAACAGAATGATCGTGCATATCCTACACATGTAAAACTTGAAGCACCCAATCACATGGGATGAGATCCTTCCCTATGTACATCATAGCTACAACATAGCTCTTCACAAATCAAATAGCCACAACTCCTTTCAGGTGGGGTTGGGATTCTAGCCACTATGCCCCATTGATGTTTCCATACCATTTTCAGATACTCTGGAAGATTAAGCTCATGTCTAGTCTGATGTTGACAAGGTTAACAACTTCATTAAGTGCATTCAACACATCCTCCAATAGGTCCATGACATATTGGACAGAGAAAATTCGAATTATAAACAATTTCATGATCGCCATCGAGTACCACACAAGTTCTAGGAGTGTCTCATTGGCCCCAATGCAATATTCGCTCGCTTTGATATTGTTAAGCCCCTATAATACCAGTGATTCCCCTATTACTATTGTCATTGTATCCCTTATTGTTATGATTGTGCCCCTATTGTCCCCATATTGTAATTAGTATGCCCCATAGAAACCCACTATTGTTATTTTTGTGCCCTTATGTTATTATTGTTATGTCGGCTTCATTATATTGTGACCCATTAGACTCCTATATATATAAGGGAGGTTTATTCATTTGTATCATCCAAGAATTGTTCATTTGTGTAATGTAAAGGAGTTTGCCCCTTGAAGAGGCTGAATTCTAAGGCGTTGATCTATCTTTTCTATCTTTCTGTGAGTTGGTTTCCTAACAGATATGGGCCTTACACCATCACTATGGTTGTAGGGGGCAATTATTTTGGGCTCAAAATTCCACCGTTAATTGGCTTGCACCCAATATTTAATGTGGACTGACTGTGGCCATACTTTTCCCCATTCTTGGACACATCAGACATTGTTAAGCATATGACACCAACAGAGCTCAATCCAAGCTACATTAAATAGGCCACAACTAATAGGATCATGGAAAAGAATATCAAGAACACTTGCCAACAAAGGATTCAACTATGTCGAGTTTCCAGAGCAGGCCAACTCCTTCACCAGGGAAAGTGGTTCACTAGGTACTTGCTTCAATAGAAATTTTTTCACCTCATGGAGACTCTACATGGCTCATTCTTATGTTTTTGGTTGTTTATGGTTTCCCCTTGTTAATGTTCAATCATAAAAAAGGCCCTTGAGCCTCACTGTAATAGAATTGAGAGGCATGTAGCCCCCACATCTCTTCTTAGAGATAAGATACCATTGCTTGAGATAGTTTATTTCCATTATGCTTGTAAGAATTTTTGAGTTCCTTGATATTAATCAAATGAAGATTTATTTTTGATACATATATGTGTTTATGTTTTTATTTGTATTCCATTGCGTTCCTGCATAATTCTGGATCAAATTATGAATGTATTCCCTCTTGATGTTACAAATATCATTAGCATGGGAACCTATTTATGGATTGTCCTCCTAATCAATGTTCCTCTGTCCCTAAACCATAAATGGAGAAAGAACCTAGAAATTTTGAAAATGTGGTAAGAAAAAAAAATTAGGTAGAAAATCCTCCTTGAATGTTGATTTCATTGGAAAAAATCATGTAATTGCTATGAAATGTTATCCAAGAACAAGGTGCAAACCTTAAACAAGGTTACCAATAATCTTATGTAGTAATCCCACAAGTGATAAGAAACATGGGAAATAATGATATAATTAATCAAGTGAATAAAAATAATAGTGGAGACTACGAAGACACATAAATGACTTACGAAGTTAAAGTCCTGACAAACTTAGAGGAAGGAGAAGATATGGAGCTTGGAAAGATTGATTTGCAATATTTAGTAGTATAATGGGATGGAAAGGAGTCTCACTCAATATTGAATCAATAAATTCAACTTTTCGCAAAAGCCTTCATAAAAAATGAATAATTTTAGGAAGAATAAATATAATGTAAGCATCACTAGTATATTTCTTTAGGAGTTAAAACTAAAACACTAAAATAATGATAAAAATTAGGAAAATAGAATAAAAAGGTGAAGAAAGAAGAAATAAGAAACTTCTACAAGTTGAGATAAATGCTAGTCAATTTAGCGATAATGGAAATGATGACGAACAGGTTCCACCCCACCCCCTCAAATAACCGATGAAGATATTATCATAAATTATGAGAGGAATGAATGAACAACGCAAATATAGATTTAAAAATAAAATTCTAAAACAACAACCAACTATGGTTATTTTATAGGAAACAAAGTGCTCAATGACATTAGATGCACACGAGGCATAAAGGGGAATTACTTTATTATACATCCCCCATGAGATTATGGTTTCAAACATCTTTTCCACTCAAATAATTGTCACAATAAAGTATCAACTAATATGGTTGACATAAATGGGCTTATTTTCCATTTTTTATGGAGCCAATCTAACTAGGAATATATTTTTTTCCTTCTTCACAATATTCAACCCATCCCTTATATTCTAGGAGATGGTTACATGTTTTTGGGACAAGATTTATGATTGAATCCTTAGATGAAAATACGGGAGGTCGATCTGGACCTCAGGGTTTAAGATTTAGGAACCATGAATGCTAACAGAGAGTAGGAGAGAGAGAATAATAATATGCCTTGAAACTATTCTTATAAAAACCTAAAATAGAAAATACATACATTGAATACCTAACCATAAATGAAAAGAAAATAATTATTTATTAAATGGAGAAATCATTTATCCTACATTTTGGAGGACACATTTGTTCTTTTAGAAGGTGAGGCCCATCATTTATATTATTTTAGGTGCCTTCTTGAGTTACAGTACCATGGGTAAATACCATGTGTGGATGCTAATTTCCATTTATGTCAATCTTCTACCCTTAGGAAACAATGGTCCCCATTGTGTCAAGTTCCCTCATGAGAGGCTTTTGTTGAATATGAGCCAATGAATAGAAGAGATTTTTGTGGTTGACCCATAATCATGGTGAGCAAAAGGTCGAAGGATATAGTATCCTATAATCCTTATGGGCCAAATTTGATACTAATAGTGTCTAGCCTCACAAATGGACTTCAATGGAAAGGGTGTTTTGCGGTTTATCCATAAACATGGGTTTGTAGGTGACCCATAATTGTGATAAATGAAGGTCCAAAGATAGAGATACTCGATCATACTTGTGGGACAACTGTGATACCAATAGTGTATGGACAAGCAAATTGAATTCAATGGAAAGGGTTTGGTGTGGTTGATCCATAACCTTGGGTTTGTGAGAGACCCATAAACAAGTTGTGTTAAAGGTAATACAAATACCTTGGAACAAAAGTGAAGTGTAAATTGTCTCTAGAGTAAGGATTTGAAAGAAACGTTTCTCTATATTGTAAATCATTTGCTCTAAAATGAGGATCTTGCACCTGCATTTGTGAAATCTTCTTGATAATGGTTGTGCATGTGAATCCTCCCATAGTACATGTGTATGGATTTCTTCCCTGGGAAGTGATGGAGCTCACGAATCATATCTAAATAGACCATGGAAATCATTCCTTTATATAGGTTTAGTATGTAAACCTTCTCGAAGTGCGGTATGTAGGTGTAAATCATTATGAACCATTGGGTGAGAATGAAAATCATGTCTAGGAAGGAGAAGTATATGAAAATTATCCCTATGTGCATATTCCCTGATAAGTGACTATGACTGGAAGCTTCCCATTGAGAAGGGTTGCAGTTTCAAGATTTGAAATGGTGATGGTTGAGTTGGGAATCTTTTAATTGGTGATGGTCGAGCAAAAAAAGTTTCCATTGGTGATGACCTCATGGAGACACCTTCCATTTGTGATGGCCTAGCTAAGAATCCTTCTATTAAAGGTAGCCTAGCTAATAATCCTTCCATTTGGGGTGACCTAAACATAAATCCTTCCATTGGTGTGGCCCTAGATGGGAAAATCTCCATTGAAATGGGTCTATGATGGAAGTTTCCCCTAGAAGTTTATGGTGTCAAATGTCTTCATGTTGTAATGTATGATTTCAAAACAATTAACCCAATTGATGCCAGTACAAAAATTCTTTTGTTGGAGGGGGTCGAGAATGATAATCTTCCATTGGAATGGGCTATGAAAAAAATATCCCATTGAGAAGGGCCAATATCATAAGTATTCCACTGGAAAAGGATTTGGTAATGGAAAGCCTTTGAAGTCTTACATAGGTGTAGGCTTTGGAAAATAAAAAATATTCCAATGGAATTGTTATTGTTGTTGGCTGAGATCTGAAATCTTCCACTCATTTTGGATGTGATTTGAAAGTTGATCTGAAATATTCAACATGTAGTGGCTACAGTCTGATGAAAGAAGAGGCTCTTCACTCTAAGATCTCATGCATAGGCAGTGATCAAGGCATCATTGTGAGAATATAGACATGAACCAAAGGCTTTGATCATGTTTTGGAATCCTAGCACATGACATCCATACCCTTCATTGTCCCTATTATGGAGCCCAAACTCACCATGCACCATGGCCATCATTTTTTCTTTTGTGCACATGCATTTCTATGAAAAATTTTGAACTTCTTGAAACATGTGATTGGTGGCTAAAAACATGGATGGTATGAGATGAAATATAATGAAGTCATTCACACCATTTCCTATGACGTTCATGGAGACTAAGTCGTCACCCATGTTGATGCCATTTTAACCCTCAAAACCATAAAGCCTTGGATTTTCTATGCTTGAGAGGTTAGAGAGGGACCATGTGCTTAGCATAGTGTCCGCCCTTTTTCCAGGTGTCCTGCTAAGAAAAGGGCCAGTTTGAATGTTGAGGAGAACCATGAGCACTCTAGAGGATTGAAAGTTATTGATCCAAGTGTAGGCCTTGTCCATGGTATCATCCACATAATTTTAATTTTCCTGAGAGGGAGTAGGAGAGAAAGAATACAAAAATTCCATGAAACTATTCTTAGAAAAACCTTGAACATAAAATACACACACTCAATAAATAACAATATATGTAAAAGCATATAATTCTTTATTGTATGGAGAAATCATTTACCTTGCAATGTGAAGGAACCATCTATGATTTTACCAAGTGAGGCTTTTTATTTATAGTATTCTTGATGGCTTCTTGAGTTACAATAGCATGGGTTGATACCATGGATGGATACCATGGGTGGATGCCACTTTCTATTCAAATCACGGGTATGAGATGATCAATGTAGATTTGTGGTTTTTCAAATTTAATAATTGAAGTCTAATTTTAGTTGAATTGGAAACATCCAATGGAACTCACACCTAGAACAATGGAAGAGGGGTCCTTCATCACGTTGCTTCTAGACTAGATGAATTTCCTTTTTTAGAATTGTTTGTCAATTTAATTGTCCTAAATTGATTACATAAATTATCGACCAGAGTTGGTAAACTTGTGAAGTGCAAGTGCACTATATATGCTAGAAGCCTTTTGATTTTATTAAGATAATGATTGTGGATGGTTTATTTTTAATGATTTTCTTTGTTCTTATGTTCCTATTGAAAACTAAAGATTTATAATACAATCAGTTCTTAAAAAGGAATGTAAGGTAAGCTATCATGATCTTCTTTAACTAACTAATGTTAGTTACTATGTAAATGATAAAAGAAGAGCTATCTAAACTAATGTTCTAGAAAGATGATCATTTTTATTCTAAAAATAATTATATATATTCAAAGACAAAATTTATAAAGCAATCTAGATTAAGATCTACACACAACAATTATCAATCTTTAATTGGAATAATAAAACAAATGCAGAAAGAATATGATCTCAACAAGTATATCTATTTATGAAAGGAAAGAGATTTATATATACAGTCCTATTTAAAAAACAATTTAAATGAATTGAAATCGACCTAAAACAAATTAAAAACTGTAAAGAAATAATTGCAAATAAATGAAACTACGACAATGCAATTCTGGAAAAATAACGAAATGAACTGAACTAAATACTAAGCAAATGAATGAACCTCCATAGTCTGTGGAGGCCCTCCACAAAATAACAAGTTTATAACTTTATCTCGACAGCTAACTGCACATGATATTCATGAAAATACTTCTTGAATTAAAGAGGAATAAAGTCATTGAACTTCAAACTGTCAATTACAAATTACATATACGTCTGTGTCTCTCCTACTTCTATATATATATATATATATATATATATATATATATAGAATTTTCTTCCAACAGTTTTGAGATTTTCATGCATTAAAAAATTAAAAACAAGCCTAATCTGATAATGGAAACTATAATGTTGTTTGCTTGTGGGGGCCTGACGCAGGTTCAGCCTTAGCCAGCCAAACAAATCCCTACACTACTGGCCCTTTTGGCATCAGCCCACAGAGCACGGACATAAGTCTCACCCGAGCCAATATGGGGGGATGCTGGAACCAAGTTTTTGCACCCTTGAGATGGATGTGATGTCGGTTTGTTCCAACTATACATGCCTACGTGCATGTGGTTTAACCTTCTGTTCCTCCTTCAGCACCTTCGCGAAATGGTACAATCGGCTTTCACGTAGCCCTAACTTGGGGTTGATATGCTTTTGCGCTGCTAGGGTAGTGAACTGTGCTATTTCCCAAACTAGGCTAAGTATCTTACTTATCTTATTGACAGGTCTTAATTATCTTCGCGTAAATAGATGTTCTTACTTGCGTTCACTTAACCAATATAGTTATACACATTCGCGCATCATATAAGCATTAGAAGTGAAATTCATACCCAATATAATAGATGCATAAACAGGAAATAAAGACACAGAAATGATAAAAACTTCTATTTATTAATACTTCCATATGATTACAGACTCAACTCACCCTGTGAACTCAGCTACAAGGGTCCGTGCACTGATCTGCGAACTACTAGGCCTCTGGGCACTCAACTGCAGAACCTCTTCCTACACTATGACCCTCAACTTAGACTCACACTTCAGAAATCTCTTTCATACATCATATCTTTATTGATTCTTCCTTAGATTCCTTTGACTACTTAGAGCTTTGCTCTATTTATACAATACCATGGCCCACAGACCATGGGTAGGTCTTCTACAACCAAAATTACATTATCAAAATAAGGGCAGACAACCCTATGACTCTTTAACAACTACACGCTTCGTGCCCACAAAATGCGGAGTCTTTACATTTGTATTACAAAATTGGGCCAAAATATGGGCTCTTAGCCCCAAAATTATCCTTGGGGAATCACGTGCCCAACAGGCCCCCAAGAAAAACATCGTGACTTGCCCTCGAGTCATTCTACAAGTTTAGATATCTTAGCGCCAAGACCTCCCAACTCTATTTGGATCCCCGCAACTTCACCAACGCACTGAGTGGCCACCTACTGGACTTCTTCCACGCGCTGGTCAGTAACTGCTGCCCTGAATCCTCTACTGAGTTGCTTGCAGTTGCACGAGATTTGCTTCAATGGAGGTTGTAATTATATATGCCTCATCGATCCATGGCTGTAGGTGTGGTTTTAATACTGCTTCTTTGTGTCGAGCGAAATCCACCTGTTCCTTGAGCACCTTTTCCTACTACATCCGTGCAACCCTTTGTGTAAGGGAAACCATCTGCATGGTCCCCTTTACCTCATTGTATTTCTGTTGCATCTCCTGCATCTCTGTCTCTAGGTGCTCCACATTCATGTACTCCTGCAGGGTGGTTAGGACCTCGAATGACTGTTCGAACAACTTCATGAAGTCTATCATTGCACTATCAACCACCACGATTGATGTCATCACTGTAGTGGTACGTTGTTCCTTAACCTCCGGCAGAGTTGAAGGTTGAGCCTTCAACTATAGTTCTATGATCTGCAGGTTCACCTCCAGCTGAACTCTAGCCATTTCTACTCTTTCGTCGTGCACACCTGTGGCTAACTTATGGACATGCTCCTCCACCGATTCCTCTGCTTGAATGGCCAACTTTGGGACCATCTTGCAGGCTTCCTCCACAACCTGCATTATCTGTTCATTCTGGTCCACTGTCTCATTGCACTATAGGCTCAAATGCTCAATATTGATGCACTGCTCTCTCATTACCTATATAGCACGACTCTCCCTGGCTTGAAGTTCTGTGATGACTCCATCCTGTAAGAGGTAGAGTGTCTCCCGAGAGAGCGCAACCATGTTCAACCCTAACCCTTTCAAACTACTCACCATGGGTCTGTCAGCCTCTTTCTTTATAGTAAGTGACCCATCTAGTAGCACTATCGTGTTGGTCACCCTGGTGCACAACATTTCCTCGGCAGCTGAAGTGCCGACTGCGAGGCAGGTGGACACTACGCCAGCCTGTGGAGTGTGAACCTGCAACTCCTACAACTTTGTCTGAAGATCCCACAATACAACCTGTTTTTGTTCCTCAATTGTTGGAGGCCTCCATGGTGACATCCCTCACCATTTTTCCGATATCATGTAAATCCCCCTCAATGAGGGTGATTGGACCGAAAGAAGTCTTTTAGGCTTTTTTCTTCTTTCGCAGTACTGTTTGTTCTCGTGGTTGTGGACGCTTGAGTTTGGTGGATGTCGTTTGTGGGTCTGCGCCACCCTGTTCTGTGTCTATATCTGGTTCAGGCGAAGGTGACTTCTGTCCTTCACACTCTTCTTGCCCTATTTTCTGCTGCTTTTCTGCCAACTTCACAGCGTTGCGCGCTTCCTGGGCCTTAGACGTTGCTTCTTCCTTTCTACGCTTCTCTGCCAGTTGTGCCATCTGAAGTTTTGTCTCTTCTTTCTTGCATTGCATAATGGAATTCTCTGTTTCCATCGTGGAGCTAGCTAGAGTGCACCACTCTAGCGGCCAGGACTCAAGGACTATGAAAATTACATCGTCAGTTGCCAAGTACAGTAAATCATGGCATGTCTTCATAGGGTCCTTCCACGCCCTGATGAATAACCGATACAAGTATGCTTTGAACTCTGCAAAGCTCATCAAACTATTGTAGACTATGGGTGATAACCACGACTTGCAATTGATTCCCATCTGGATGTTCATTTCCATTAGCACCCAAAATATATTACTTTCTTTGATACCCTGTGTGTCCTTGGTCGCCCACAACGAAGCGTACTTCGCTGCCTCTGGAAGGTCCAGCACGACTGAAGGGAACTGACTATCTTCGTGCAACTCCCATGCCACCAGTACGATCAACAACAAGAGCCATGCATAATGAAACATTTTTCCCTACTTATATGCATCACGAGAGTTCGCAAGGAACTCGCCGCATAGATATTTTTCCCAGTTGAACTGGACCCCTTCTGCGCATTGCGCCGCTAGTGCAACCACCTATGCGAGCAGCTCATCTGTGTGAAACTTCTACATCACCTTCCCTACCAATTTTTGTGTCGTGACCTTGACTGCAGGGTTGTTGATGCTGCAGCTGGCATACCCTCGCTTCTTCTTCTCCAGTTTGAACTTATTCTTCATCGCTTCTGTGAGGACCAACTCGCCACTTTTTCCCTCTGAAATCTTACCTGGATCCTCCCCTAAGCAAGGTAGCCATGTATTCTGGTGAATCAGATGATCTGTGATGGGGATGGGCTCCTCTAGCCACAAGCACCCATCATGCACCAAGCAGAGAAGCTACCTGATGATGAAGACGGTCACTGGGGCATGGTGGTAATGCGACACCTAGAGAAATTTTAGCAACCAGAATTTCTCTACACCTCGGAGCCATTTACGTGGCTCCAATTCAATCATTTTAGCCATTGCGTTCATCTTCTAGTGCATTAGCTTCGCAGTTGCTAAATGTGGGAACTTCTCATGGTCTGCAAGGTCCTAATCTTCGAATTTCAACACAGGAACCCACCCCAAGTT
This sequence comes from Pinus tabuliformis, assembly GCA_031772625.1. Classification (NCBI taxonomy): domain Eukaryota; kingdom Viridiplantae; phylum Streptophyta; class Pinopsida; order Pinales; family Pinaceae; genus Pinus; species Pinus tabuliformis. Next base: position 312,633,889 of record CM062815.1, on the reverse strand, counting down.
CAGTCCCTCAAAAATAATATCGTCTGGGAGCAGCAGAATTTGCTGAGAGCTCTTGCTCTCATCTATATCCTTCGGCATCTTGGCTTTACTCTTTTTTGGAGGAACATATTCAGGTAATCAGGTAATAGGGTCCACACCCTGGGTTTCATCTTCCATCTCTACATCCTTTGCCTTCGCATTCACCAGGATTTCTTCAAACTCCTCTTCGTCGGCCTCTAGATTAATGGCCTTCCCCTTTACCTGCAAGGTGAGCTTGTTCCTCTTTGGATTTCTTGGCGATACACGCACCGGGATCATAGCCTGCTTGTCCTTCTTAGGTCTTGGCGTTCTTGGTGATTTCGAGACCTCAACTATCGTTCCGACACTCTCTGGGGCTTCTATTTCCGCAATTTCTTGCGTGGCTTTCATGGGTATCGACACCAGTCTAGTTAGAAGGTCCTACGTATCCTTTGTAAATGTTTCAAGCACTAAACTTTCTCTCAAAACCTCAAAGTTCAATAGTCCATACGCACTTGATAGCACAATAGCTCAGTTCTCAAATTGTCAAGTATTTTTCGCTGGATAACCATTTGTAATTTATAGCTCCTTTTGAATTTGAATTTGACCGCTCCCCCCACATTTGGTCCATTAATGCTGGATTAGTGATAGATTTCCAAGGATCTAACCCATAAAGTTCACCTTAAATGCCTACCGCCCGCTCCATTTGGCCTCAAACCAACCAACAAATTGTGGGTAATGACTTTAACGATCACTTTCCGGCAGACCTGTGCGCCAATGCAGCTGTCTTCGTGCTGTTGTGGACCCTGTGACACTTCGCTACTGCGCACAGTCTTGGCATCACACAGTTCCTGAGCAGAGTAGTTTATAGTCCCGCGCCTCCTTTCAACTGCCTGGAGCACTAAGACTGTGCTTCTGTCGGCTAGTTAGATGGTTGGGCCACCTGTGTATGGCTTCAACCGATTGCCATTCACTTTTCCTAGGAATGGATCTTAATTCAACTTAACCAGTTGTACCGTGCCTCTGTCGGTAATCTCCTTAATAACATACAGCCCTAGACAATGCATTCTAGGAATGGATCTTAATTCAACTTAACCAGTTGTACCGTGCCTCTGTCGGTAATCTCCTTAATAACATACAGCCCTAGACAATGCATTCTGAGTTTCCCTAGAAATTTATCAAACTTACTATCATACAATAGCACCAAATCATTCACCTTAAATATGCGCAACTTAATATGTTGATCGTGCCACACTTTTTCACGTTGCTTTTGGTCCTGCTGGTGAAATCCAACCGAAAGTCATTCTTCTTCTAGTTCCTCGAACTGCGCAAGCCTCTCTTCCAAGGCTCCGTGATCTGTCATAGATGTGAGTACTACTATGCGCAAACTAGGCACGATGTATTCCATAGGCATTACAGCTTCCACTCCATAGACAAGCCTAAAAGGTGTCTGTCCCGTCATTTTCTTGCATGTCATTCAATAAGCTCATAACACTGCAGGTATGCGTAGCCCCAAATCACTTCACTGCACATTGCATACCTTGGTCAGCATGTTTTCAAGCACTTTGTTGAATGCCTCCACTCTCTCGTTAGCCTGTGGGTGATAAGGTGTGATATTCTGGTGATACACTTGAAATTCCTCCCTTAGTGCGTTGATTGTCTCATTCAGGAAATGCGTACCATGATCGCTCATTAAGATCTTTGGACATCCAAATCGCGGCAGTCGTGCCGGTGCAATCCTTCACGGGTTGCGCTTCTGCCCAATGAGTCAAATACTTCGTCGCAGTGATAATATACCTTGTGCCTATCTTTCCTCGAGATTAAATAGGTCCTACAAAATCTATTGCCCATTTCTCGAAAGGTTGCAACGTCATTTGTGGATTCAAAGGCATTTCATCCCTCCATGATGGCTTACCTGTTCTTTGACATACATCGCATGCCTTGCAATATGTTTCTGAGTCCTGATGAAGGGTTGGCCAACACAACCCTGCATGTAGAATCTTCTACGTGGTTGCTCTTCCTGCATAAATTCCTCCCAACAATAAGAGCCATGTGCAAATTCACCCCCCCAACACATGCTTATTGGCTAGGGTTTTTAGTGTGGAGTACATGTGCATCTACTCAAGTTGGGGCTTTTCTCCATAGGCTTGCGTCCCCTTGCCCAAATGCGCACGTGGATCATCCTGTCCATCATAATTATCTGTCAGTCGCATCTTAGCCTTCCCAAATTGTACTCGCATCATTCTCCTACATTCGCGCCAATCATCAAAGCTTCCTTTCTGCGTACCCCACCATCTTGCGGGCGTAGCGCGCAGTACATAGTCCAAGGCCTAGAAGCATTGCCTTTCCAGCACGTCCCTTTCAAATGCATCCAAGAATGTATCTACATCATTTAGACGATCGTAAGTAGGCAGATCTCTTACTTTTGTCGACACGCAGCGCAGTGACCTAGTCATCATGTTGTAATTCAACATAGTTACTTCGTGTAACTGATTCTACAAGCGTTCTAATTCTTCATCAAAATCTGAAGTGTAGGAGCTCTCGTTCTTCCATTTAATCCGCCCATTCGTGGTGGGATTCACCCAGTCTTGGTCTCGCACTGTTATCTTGTAGGTGTAGTCCAGGTCATCATCACTTTCATAGTCACAGACCGGTTCTGTACAGCATGATCCCTCAGCAGGATCTAGGGGTATTATTACGCATAGTCACTTATTCTCAAACATCATCTTCTACTTCTTCAGATTGGTTACCCCATTCATATCAGTGGCCCAATCAATTCCCAGGAGTGCAGGGTAGGGATTGTTGTCATCAACAATATCTATTACTTCAAAATATTCCAGCGTGCTCGCTCCCTCAATATCCATGGATATTCCTTGCAATTGCCCCATGGGTATGCTTTTCTATTGATTTTCCATTCTCAGCTGAATCAGAGACCATTGCAGTGCAAGTCTTCCCATTCACTCCCATGTTTGTTTCAGTAAAACATTCACATCTAATCCCAAATCCAGAATGACTTGATCCATCTCGTATTCTCTGATCTCTATCGTGAGTCTCATTTCTAGTCTCGTTCTTGTCTTATGTTTTCCAATCTTGCGAACTACGTGTGGTTCACCTGGTGCGCCCAATCAAGCTCAGCTTCTTTTGCTGGGGCTTTGCGAACCCAGGTGTTTTCTTCTAGTTGTTTCACTTTGTCATCTCCCGTCACAATTCCAATTTGGTGCACTATATTTATGTTCAGATCTTCCTCGCGTGGCTTAGACCTCATCATCTACAGGTTCTGAGTTGGGGGAGGTGGTATCACTCCTTTGTCCCGTATCCTGGCTATTAGCATAGGACAATCTTCTGTCTCGTGATCAAATAGCTTGCAATACTTGCATGAAGGGTGCATTGGATTAGTGGAATCGCGGACATAGTTTCTTGGTCCTCCACAATTATAGAAAATCAATTGTCCGTGACCTCTACCAGGTTCTCCTCTTCCTCGGCCTCGTTTGCGCCCCTCAAATCCTATTGACGCCATCCCTATTGGTTAGGGGGCTGCATTTTGGCCTGAACTCTGTAGGTGGGTGTTCTATCCATCATCAATTCATAGCTCTTGCAAGTATGCTTATCATGTCCCACCGACCTACAAAAGTTAAAGAACAACTGTTGTAGTTTGTGTATACTTCTGTAACAAGTGGCAGTTATCTGTGGCATGTTTTCCAGCTACTTGACAGATAGCACACCACAAAGCAGGCGCCGCACTAAGTCCTGTTGAGCTTCTGACCTTAAAGGAATCAGTCCTCATCCTGCAAGGTAATTTTTAAAGAATGGGCAGTGGTCTTTGTCATGACCCTGACTCTTGCATTTTATGCACCATACTTCTTCACGTACTTCTGGCTGAACCGTCCTATCCTGCTTCAAGCTTTTCATCTCAAGGCGTAGATTCTTAAACTGCACGTGGATTTGTTGAACTCCTAGATTAGGATCTTGCATCGAGGTCTCATGTAGTCTGATGGCAATCTCCAAGGCTTCTTCCTGAGTTGTTATCTTTTGTTGTGATAACACACTTCATAAATGTGGTAGTAGCGAAGCCACAAACCACTCGCGATGCTGTCCATCTGTCAAATTCATGTTGGCATCGTGGATCATACATTTCAGCCTCTGATCCAGCTACCATGGCATCTCGCCTAGTAGCATCGTGATTTCTTTGAATCCAATAATCGACTGCGCTTCAGATTTAGGCTTGGTAAATTCCCTATTCAGTGCTGCTTTGATGTCCGCTACTCTTGCATTCAAGTTATCATTGGAGTACTTAATATACCAAGTCAACATGTGATCTAGCAGGGCGCTAACCAGTGTTTCTTTCTTTATATCGTCATTTGTAACACCTCGAGCTTCCCATACAATCTTCACTACGAACCAGAATTGGTCCGGATCCTCATTTCCCAAGCCTTTGAATAAAGGCAACTTCACTGTGTTCACCATACTGAATCACGGTGGTGGTGGAGGTGGTACGGGTGAAGTTTGAGGTGATGGAGGTGAAGCCGGTGGTGGTGTGGGTAGAGGTGGTATTCATGGAAATCCTTTTCTTATCAGATTAATAGCACTTCGTAGAGAGACGTTCATGATCCCTTCCTCATCCCCTCACGGATGTGAAATCAAGGGGCTATACTCTGGACCCTTATTTCCTTCGTTTCTATAAATTATTCCACTTCGCATAGACCCGAACATCAAGGTAACTACATAACCCACTTTTCACACAACAACATTTTAATCCAAGTATTCAAAGATTTTACATACTTACCTCGCGGTCCTTTCAAAAAGTATCACTCTACCTCACTATATCTAACTAAGGTGTCAACCACGAACTCAGTAACAAATCCTACTATAATGTGATAGAGCCAATGATCGACAACGTGCGCGATCTTATCCTCCGATGCTTCCAACCTTCACACTAGCTCTTGGGTCCACACAATACGACCATCAAGTTTGCACCTTCCTTGACTATCTGCTAGCTTCGCAATCCACTTGTATAGCTCAGTAGGAAAGGAGGTGAAGAAGATTTCATGGATCTCGGTATTCAGGTAGTTTTCTAACCACTATTATTTTGATAGTCACGGGTTTCCATTTTCCTGTGTCGCGAACTTGTGAATCCTTCTGTCCAACGAGCCTTCAATTTCTTTCTTACTTGGATTCCAATGATACGACATCACACATCTCTTATGTAGATTTCGGTCCCGACAACAGAACCATTTGTTGGCTTATGGGGGCCCGACCCAGGTTCAACATTAGTTAGCCAAACAAATCCCTACACTACTGGCCCTTTTGGCATCATCTTGTGGAGCACGGACTGAATTCTCACCCGAAGCAGTATGGGGGGGGTGCTAGAACCAAGTTTACACACCCTCGAGATGGATGTGATTTCAGTTTATTCCAACTATACCTGCCTGCACGCAGGTGGTTTAACCCTTTGTTTGTCCTTCAGCACCTTTGTGAAACGACATAATCAACTTTTGCACAGCCCTAATCTGGTGCTAATATGCTTTCGCGCTGCTAGGGAAACGAACTGCGCTATTTCCCAAACTAGGCTAAGTATCTTACTTATCTTATTGACATATCTAGAATATCTTCGCGTAAACAGATGTTCTTACTGCATTCACTTAACCAGTATAGTTATACACATTCATGCATCATATAATCATTAGAAGTGAAATTCATACCCAATATAATAGATGCATAAACATGAAAGAAAGATGCAGAAATGATATAAACTTTTCTTTATTAATACTTCCAGATTATTACAGACTCGACTCGCCCTACACACTCAACTGCAGGGGTCCACACACTCAGATGCGGACTACTAGGCCTCTGCGCACTCAGCTGGAGAGCCTCTTACTACACTATGACCCACGACTTAGACTCACACTTGGAAACTCTCTTTCATACATCATATCTTCATTGATTCTTCCTTATATTCCTTTGACTACTTAGAGCTTCACTCTATTTATACAATCCCATGGTTCGCAGACCATGGGTAGGTCTTCTATAGCTGACATTACATTATCAAAACAAGGGCGAACAACACTATGACTATTTAACAACCACGCACTCCGTGCCCACAAATTGCAGAATCTTTACATTTGTATTACAAAATTGGGCCAAAATATGGGCTCTTATCCCCAAAACTATCCTTGGGGGATCCCGCGCCCAACAAACGCTTCTCGACAATTTTCTATTTGGAAAACAAATCAGAGAGTCATGATTGAATTTAACTCTTGCTGCTCGGTTCATCCACTTCTTTGACTGCGCCACTGAGTGATTCCCTTGATGATTTGGCTTGGAGGAATAGGAGGAGATCCATGAGGAGATCAATTCCTATCTTCCCATGTGCTTTTTTGCTTGGTTGTTGGACTAGAACCCAACAAACCATGGAGATAGCTCCAGAATCATAAAACAACTCCAGATTCGTGTTAATTCTATAGCTATTACAATCTTTAACTAAATAATAAGGCACATTAACAAGTAGGAAAAATAAGACATCTGAGTACCTTACCATGTAAAAATCCCTTATTTTACTATTTATTGGAGTTGATAGTAGTGATCAAAAGACGAAAGATGGATGGAAAATGATGTCAAAAACAGAAAAATGATGCAACTCTACAAGAATATTTAATGAGAATAGTACTTGGCTTTGAAGTCTCATTTCTTTTAAGCATGGGTTTGAATCATTGACCAATAAGTTTAAAACTAGATTAGACATGAATTCCAAAAATTATCCATTTAGTTTTAAAACTTTTAAGCTAAATAATCCATATGTTTAGCAAAATTTAGCTAGAGAGTGGAAAGAATCTCCAATGCACAAATGTACCACAACATATCACTTCTAGAAACATTTTAATTACCTCAGATTATCTGTGACAATGCAATAAAGATGGATTCAAAGATATTTTTAAATCTTAGAAGGATCTGATTGAGTAAATGGAGCATGTTTAGTATAATATCATCCTCAAAGGTAGAACAAGGAAACTCATTATCCACAAAACCAGACATCAAATATAGTTGGGCGAGTGTAACAAATAAGAGGAAGTCTTATGGCAGCAATAGTTAAAATCTTGATGGCTAAATGAAGGAGAGAATAACACACAATTCTTCCATTGATCCATCATTTAACATCAACGTCATAACATAATTTCACCCCTAAAAGACAGTGAGGGCTTGAAGTTATAATGAGATGTTAACATTGAAAAGGAATTCACAAATTACTACTAATATTTGCTCAATGAACCTAAAAGGTATTTAAGGGATTTTATTGAAAGAATTACATTAAGCATTCCCACTTTGATTATCTAGAAGCAAAATGAAGCCTTGCTCTTCGATATCATAGTTCAATATGTGGAACAAGTAGTCATTGAAAGTCAAAAGGAAAACCCCTAGACTAGATTGATTTACCTCAGACTTCTTTCAATTATATTAGGTCATCATTAAGTAACATGTTTGGGAATTTGTTGAGGATTTTTGCATAACCTCCTTAGTACTCATAACCTTAATGCTGCTTATTTCACACTTATTGTTGAAGAAGACATGATAGATAATCTTGAAGCTCATCTTCTAGGAGAAATCTAGTTATGGTGAAGGTGGAAAAATCCTTTATAGCATCATTTTGGCCCATGAATTGATTCAATCTATAAAGATTTCAAAATTTGGGTATGGTCATTAAGCTTGACATGCCCAATTATTTTGGTAGACTCAACTAGCAATACATCTATCACATCCTTTTCACCTTTGGGTTTTCTGACAAATAGATAAATTAGATTATCTCTCTTATTTCCAAGGCCTTCTTCTTGATTCTCATAAATGGGTTACCCTCCAGAACATGCATTCCACCTTGTGGAGTCAGACAAGGTGACCCATTATCTCGCTTTTGTTTTCTAATGGAAGAAGTATTGAGTTGAGGTATTAATACTATGGCACCCTCAAACAAACTAGGTGTACGAAACTTGATGGGGATGATAGAATTGTATCTGATCAACAATTTGTAGATGAAACTCTTATTGTGTTTGCACCAATAGTAGGAAAATCTCTTGCCTTCGAATAGATACTGCAATACTTTACGGTAGCCTTGGGCACAAGTATAAACCATGGTAAGTTGCAAATATTCCTCTTCAATTCTCCTATTATTATTCAACTACATGTTTCGAAAATTCTTGGATATCAATGGAGTTCCCTTCAATCTAAATACATGATTTCTCTACATGTTAAGTATTCCCTTTGGTATACCTCATGGGAGTATCTTCACCTTTACTTCTCTTAAGATAAATTAATGATGTTATAGTTGGAATCAAAGTTTTGAAGCTAATGAAGCATTGAGATAACTAGTAATATCTTTCCATTTAAAGCATTGAGAACGTATTAGTTGAAGTAAGCATGCAAAATTATATTAGATAAATCTTTTGATTATTTCATAAAAGCATCTACATTTTGATTAGGCATACATCCACTCTAACAAATGGCAATACTTTCATCACTAGTAAATGATATTTGGTTAAAAATAAATAAATAATATGATAGATTAATTAATGCAACCACTATCTTTGGATGGTCTAATTAGCTCTAGAAGCTCTGTAATGTTTTTTATGATCAATAAAATTAAAGTCTTTGGGCAACTACAAACTCATATTACGCAGGTAGTGCTAGTGACATGAAGAATACATTTGGATATTGTTTCAGGTTGTTGTACAAATACAAACTCATATTACACAAGTAGTACTACTGTACCGTAATGTTTAACATTTTGACTAAGTCAATTATATGATTAAAAATAAATAAATAGAAATTGATTAAAAATAAATAAATAATATAATAGAAATAAGTAATGCAAACATTATCTTTTATCAAACTACATAAAAATTTAGGTATAATTTATGTGTGTATTTTAATTGTGTCACTCTCCAGCACAGTGTGGCATAGACATTGTAATGTAATTTTTAACATTTTCACTAAGTCAATTATATAAAAATAAGTAATTAAATAATTAAATAAAAAGATTAATGTAATGAAATGTCAACTTTTTAAATCGAGCAAAATAAAAATGAAACTAACCCTGTAGAAATAAAATAAAGATGACACTTGGTATTCATATGGAACATAGTCTATTTTAAGGGAGAAATTAAAACAACCTAAATCCATCATAACATTTGGATCTACCAAGCACCAAGAGATATCAAATCTTTGGAGGTGAAAACCTCTTTTAAAGTGAACATAGATTTCAAATTAAAATAAATAAGAGAAAAATAAGTAATGATAATAAAAAATGAAAATTATCAATTTATAAGATGCAAATTAAATTTATAAATTATTTAATTTATGTGAAATTTAATCCTTTCCATTAAAAATAAAAAATTTCAGCTATTATTATATTAAATAATGTCCTCTATATATAGAAAAACTATAATTATATTTATTCTTTCTCTATTCAATATTAAATAATACAAAATATCTATATTATTTAAGTAAGTGATTAATATATTTAATCTAAAAACTAAAAAATAAAGTGGTCTATAGTGGAGGTTCATTGTTAATTTATGTTAATTTTTAAAAGCCAACCTAAAAAGTTGTGAATCTCAAATATAGAGTAAGTTGTTAATGTCAAAAACATAGTTAACAAATTTGGCTGTTTTAAATAAAGTGTTTTAGAGTGGAGGCAGGGTTGGAATTTGGATTTCTCTTTACCCGTTTTTTTTTTTTTACGTTTTGGGTCCTTATGCTTCCCGTCAAGAAACGTTATATTAAAAATTTTTCCCTTCAAGAGTGATGTTCTCATAATAAATTAACCCTTCACTAATAAAGTTTTGATTAAAAAATTACCATTCAATAAATAATTATGCTGAAAATTTTCATATATTTATCGTAAGGAAAAAAAACCAAAATTTGAAAAAACTCAATTGTGGAGGTTTCAATAAAAAGTGTTGAACATTTGAAATTTGCTCATTTAAAGTATATAATCAGTCCAAGGTAAAATGCTTGATGGTTATCCATTTCGAATGGAAAAATAAGAAGAACAAGTAAAGACAAGGGTAATCAAATTAAGGAAGTTGCTATATATTGAAATCCTCATATGTATATTAATATTTATTTGAAGAAGAAGTAAAGACAAAGGCATATCAAATTAAGGAAGTTGTTATATGTTGAAATCCTCATATCTACATTAATATTTATTTGAACTTTGATTTTGAATATTAATCTATATAGTTAAACTTTTAAATTTTCTTAGCATTTCAACATCTTAATAATATTATTAAATCTTACATATAATTGTAATCTTAAATTTGAAACATTTTTTTTCTTTTTTATAGAATTATCAACATTTTATTAGATGCTCATAATAAATAAATAAATAAGACATAATATATAACAATTCCATATTTTTTGAACCACCCCTATTTTCTCTAAAGCAAATAATTTAGGTTGATTATATTATATTATATTATATTATATATATATATATATATATATATATATATATATATATATATATAAAATTTTAAATATATAATTTTAATAATAATTATTATTAATATTTTTTTAAAGTTAGGAAAAACTCAATTATTACAATTTTTATTAAATTAAAAAAATAATTAAAACAATAAAGTCAATATTAAAAATATATAAAACACTAATATATATAAAGTTCAAATGGAAATTCCAACCCTGCATTTTGAACAACTACTATACCTTAAAATGCAAAGATCGTGATTCATAGGTACTAGGCATAGAAGACATTTTCAGTGTCTAGAGTATCTTTCTGCTATTTTTACTTAAAATGATCTTTGTATCAATAACTTTTACTGTCGTAGGATGATGTATTTGTGACTGTAATTGCATTTGTGCAATACCATGCCATTTTACAGAAAGCAATGGATTATTTTTACAAGCTTAGCAATACAAGGGAGCAGATCCAAGCTTATGTCTTTGATGGACCCGTATTTTATGATGGTTCTGTTGCCCCTTTTTGAAAGGGATGTCACGGTTTATGGTTGAACAAATTAGAAGGAAAAAACAGTCTACAGCAGTTCATTCAAAGAACAACTGGTTTTTTTTGTTGAAGGTAGGATGTTTTTGTTGGACAGCAAAAGCAGTCTTACAGTCCAAACAGAGATGCTCAAGCATATAAAAAATAATTTTTTATTTCTTCAATAAAAGTTCGTTTTTTGTTCGGAAAAAATAAAAGTAAATTAATAATGTGTATTAAGTAAATTTTGGGAGAGACTTGTAGACAGTGAAACAATCGACAATCATTTCATAAAAGAATTTAAATCTCCAAGAAACCATATTCTCCATAATGATAAACCCTGAGCAATTACACATATCCAAATCTCTTGTGAAATTTATGAAATAAAAAATTAAAAGCTAACAACAATCAGACGGTAGACCCACAGTGTCTGAAGAATAAAAAATCAATCACTAACCTGAAGCACCAATTTGTAATTTCCTCCCAGTTTCCTTGGAGCCAATCTTGCGCTGGGCGACGGGTGTAAGTTTGAATGGGCAATGCGTTGAGAGAGAGTGTGAATCATGAACTCGATTGTACAAAGAAAACAAGCTGATGAGCCCCAATTTTTGGTACAATTTGGGCTCATTTGGCCTACTTGCTCTGCTCAAACCATTCATTTTTTATTGCTTATGCATTCATTTCTTGGTTTATTCGTGTTGTTTGTAGGAAGAAGGGTAGACATTCTATCTACGTGACTAATGCATGATGCTTTCAGGTTTTTGGCATTAAAAGGGAGAAAAGACAACGAGAAAGGAGACAAGGAGACAATGAGGTGGCACTGCTGGTTTTTAGGAGAGGATGTCCACGGTCTTGGGGACCTTCCTCGTGATTCCCACCATAGCTCCGAGCTCCAATCCATCTCCCCACCGAGCTTAGAAGCAGCCAGCTGTTCTACAGGAACAGCAATTATAACTATTCTACAGGAACAGTAGTTATGACTGTCCTACAGGATCAGCAGTTAAACTTCAGTTGGACAGCCGAGCTCCTAAAATCAAGGACACCTGTTGGATGATCGTTTTTGCATAAATACTGAGGTCGTAGCCTTGGATAGAGGCTTTTTGAACCTTGGCATTACTCTTGTAATTGGGAAGTACGAGCTACAGCTCGGTTTTGTAAGCCAATTTTGGCATGTCATCAGACTTTCGTTTATGAATAAAGGCGGTCAGATTTTGGTCTCCTTCTGAGTTTCTAAGGGAGCTATAGCTCTCAAGTTAGGGCCCAACCTGAGAGCAATAGATCTCCTCGGTGTTGTAATGTGTTTGCATTTCGTTCCAGCACTTTGAGCTTGTTTACTTTCAAATGCAATTCGAATTTACAGTTTGTTAATTTAGTCTTTTTCATGAGCATAGATAGGACTAGTTTATGGTGATTTGCTTTCAGTGCTTAATTTCGATAGGAGGATAGATATAATCTCTTGGAGCTCCAGCAAAAAGGTTGTAAAGGCTCACTGCCATCTCTCTGTTAGGGATTGGGGTGCAGTCCCAAACCAACCACCAAAAAGAAAAGCAGTTCTTCTCATTTCCATGCAAGCTGCAACATAAACATTTTCATTGAAGATCCATCCATGAATTTTTTACATTGAACCATAATTCTACATCTCACTTCCACGCATAAGTTTCATTTCTTGTTTTCCATTTCTGTTCATAGGTTTCATGGCACAGTTATCATAGGTTAATGAATTTCTCATTTTGGTGCATAAGTCATTTGTTTCATTTACGCTGCTCCTTATCACTCCACTTCCTTCTTCTTCTTCTTGATCTATCCTCAAGCCCTGCTCAGCCTCTGACCAACTCATTTACCCTCCAACTCATCCATTATTCACTTAGCTCCATTTACTTACACTTTCGTTGATCCCATCCTTCCAATCATCAAACCTCTGCATGCACTCTTCCTCCATCTGATTTCTCTGCTCCTGAGCCATCACCAGCTCCATCTCCATCTCACCTATCCTCCCACACCACTCCAACACTCCACCATCTTCCAAAACCTCCACGGCCAAACATCCTGTAGAATTGCACATACTTCCTGTAGAAACCCCTGAGTTTCCTATAGGATCCCCTGCAGACTTCCTGTAGAAACCTGCAAACTCGGTTGCTGAGCATCCGAACGTGGTAGGCTTCTGTGGACTGATGTTGGAGACCCTCTGGGACCTCCCTTAGCCATCCTGACCTTTCCCATGCTTTCCTTCCATCCCAATCGCTCCTTCACAACCAAACCCTAATCAAAAGCATCATCACAATAAATCCAACCCCTTAATGAAAAAGTACAAAAACATGTCTTTTCAGATGCAAGTAGCTTAGATGCATGTATTTCAGTTCACTGCAAGTAATGGCATTATTGGTAGTTGTTTCATTCACAGTTTTGCATAGTTAGGGTCTCGCTAGTCAAATTAGGGTTTCCTAGGGTTTCCATGCTTTATTGGTTTTTAGTTTCCTTCTGCAATTAGACTAGCCTCCTTTGAGTTAGCTTTCGTCCATCATTGATAAAGCTTCTTCTGTGAGCCTATAGAAGTTGGCTTGAGCCCTAGCGGACTTGTGCCAGCTGACCAAGTGACAGCTGCGACAAGAGCTAGTACTTGTGCATACAACACTGTCGCTTCCAAGTTTGTACGAACTACCGGGTTGATAAAATTAAGAGACAGGAAGCTCCAGTAGTTGTAGCATTATTGCTACAATACTGGAGCCCACCATCTTTTTGGCGTCGTTGCTGGGGAAGCGTCAGAGTATTAGTAATTGTTGCTTTTCTTCTATTTCCTTACTCTTGCCTTCTGCTGAGTAGTTTACTTCATTTCCATTCTGCAAAAGTAGCATAGACATTTCCTGCTTTCATAGATTAGCATTTCCTGCTTTCATAGATTAGCATTTCCTACTTTCATATATTAGCATTTCCTTCTTTCATAGATTAGCATTTCCTTTCTGCAAGCGTAGACTAGCATTTCCTTTCTGCAATTTCATTTGAGCAAAGTAGATTAGTTCTTTCCTGCTTTCAGTTAATTTTGCATCTTTCATATATAGTTGTAGATCAATCTGTTTCATTTTTTGCAGGTACCAAAAGAAAAGCAAAGCAAAAGTAATCAAAAAGAAAAAGAAAGTCTTTTCCATTTCATGCCTCGTAGGAACCGAGATAGATCAGGCAAATTCCTACCAAACACCCCCACCACATCACAGAGTCACCCTTCTCTCTTCTTTGGTGACAGTGACCCAGAAGAACCTATAGGTGAACAACCTGAGATATCCAAAGACCCTATAATAGAAGAAGAGTTAGAGACAAATCCATCTGAAGCTATGGCTGACAATAGAAGAGAAGATGAGAGAATAGAAGGTGCCTTCCCCATCCGAGAGACCAATGGAGAGATGAAAATGAAGAACATTAGCCCCTCTTCCTTACCTCACTTCCATGGGCTGACCACTGAAGATCCAGATACCTTTCTGTTTGAGTTTTCTGTCCTTTGTAGAACCTATGACTATACTGAAGATGAGCAAAAGTTGAAACTTTTCCCTTCCACTCTCAAGGATGCAGCACTACGCTGGTTCATGGGTTTACCTGGGAATAGTATCACCACTTGGGCTCAGATGCAGCAAGCTTTCAACACCAAGTACCGGGATTACTGTAGGTCCAAGGAAACAAAGGGGGAAATCTTTCGGATGTCCATGGGAAATGATGAGTCCTTAGAGGATTATGAGGAGAAGTTCCAACTAAGCTATAAGCGGGCCAGGTGCACACTTGACCCAGAATCCCTCAAGTTGGTCCTGCTCCGAGGAGTCCTTGAAGACCTGTTAGATACCCTTCACATGTTAGCTGGGGGGGACATTTACCAACTGCCTTATGAGGACATCAAGACAGTGTTTAGAAACCACTCCAGGGCAGCTCGGAAACGAGGTAGAGGAAACCACCTCTCAACTGGTGTCCCTTTCTCCAAACATGAACTCGCAAATCAATTAGAAGATCTTAAGAGTGAGGTGAGACAAACCATTACCATGCAGCTTGACACATTCAGGATTCAGCAAAAGAAAGAAGAGGCTGAGAGAGCCTTGGCTGTCTTCTGCCCTAGGTGCACAAGGAGGCACCCTAAGAACGAATGTCCATTGCATTCGGTTGAAGTGTGTTTCGTTTGTGAGGAGGACCATCCCACAAATCAGTGTCCAACCTTACCTGGGTTTAAAGCCATGTACCAGGGGACAGAAGCTCCCACAGAGCCTCTGTATTACCTCAACCAAAGGAGGCCACAGGGATCTAGACCTTATCAGCAGGGGATGCAAGGGGCATCTCAAGCTTATTACAGCCCCAACCAATCGACTCCTATGCCTTCCTGGGGTCCCCCTGCTCATCCTTCATGGTCCATGCCTCCTCCATGGTCTTATCCACCTCAGTACCCCACTCCACCTACTTCTCATTCATATCACTCACATGCCCAGCCACAGCCTCAATGGAATGCGCCTCAGTCGGGGTGGAGGCCCCAATACAACACTCCTCCTGCCATCTTGCCTCCACCACCAGTTCAACCTCAGCCATTGCCTCCTGCTCCTCCAAGGCAGCCTCAAATGCCTGCTCAATCGAACCCGAACCCAAACAATAGACAAGCCCAGCAGGTATACACTGGGGAAACCTCATGCCCTACCTATGCTATGGAGATCCAGGAGATCAATCTTCGATCTGGAAAGACTCTACCAGATCGCCAACCTCCTCCCCCAGAGGATGAGGAAGATAAACAGGAAAGTGAACCAAAGGCTATTCCACCCTTTCCTGAGAGACTAACAGCCACCACACAACCCAACCCAGAGGAGGAAGAGCTTTTGGGTGAGCTCAAGCAGTTGTGTGTAAAAATACCACTTCTCCAAGCCATCAAGGATGTGCCAATATATAACAAGCTGGTGAAGGAGAAGTGTTTCAAACACCCAGGCAGACAGAAGAAAGATGCCTCAACTATCAATGTCATAGGACAACTGTCTGACTTTATGCTAGGACAAGTCATCTGCCCAAAGTATCTAGATCTTGGAAGTCCTGTAGTAGATGTTCACATCAATGGCACCATTATACCTCACACCTTGATCGATCTGGGGGCTGTCATTAATGTGATGACTAGGGATACCATGCTTAAGCTTAATCTTCAGGGCTCCTTGAGGAAGACCTCGACAGTACTGCAATTAGCAGATCACTCCACCGTGACTCCCGAAGGGATTGTGGAGGATGTCTTGGTCTCTATTGACTCTTGGGAATACCTTGCAGACTTCCTGGTTCTGCAACCAAAGGCCAAGCTTACTGGATATCCTCTCATTTTGGGAAGGCCTTGGTTAGCTACTGCAGATGCTTACATAAGTTGTCGTGCAGGAAACATGACCATCAAAAATGGTTCCATGTCCAAGCAGTTAGTCCTATACCCTCCTGCCCAACCCTCCTTGGAGCATGACTTACCACTCTGGTTGGAAGAAGGAGAGGAAGATGAGGTGTACTCAGCACCTCAGTGCACCTTAGATACCACTAGAAAAGACCCCCCAACCGAGGATGACTTGATCGAGACCTTGATCCAGAATCCACCTTCCAGTGCTCTACCCTTAGAGAAATTGGTGGAGGATGCCCAAGCTAGCACCTTAGTGGATCTTTGTACAACCAACCCTGTTACTCCCAGAGTCAAGAATGTGGAGTTCAGCCCTGAGAAAGCATTGAAGATCAGCTCCTCCCTATCTCCTTCCCAGGAAAAGGAGCTGTGCAGTCTGTTGGCCAACCACCTTGATGCTTTCGCTTGGAGCTATAAGGAAATGAAAGGAGTCCATCCTTTGGTCTGTACCCATCATATATACATCAAAGAGGATTGTAAACGGGTTAGGCAACCTCAGAGGAGAATGAATCCAGCCCTTAAGGACATTGTTAAGGAAGAATTGCAAAAACTGTTGGATGCCGGATTCATCTACCCCATCTCAGATAGTGAATGGGTGTCCCCTCTAGTGTTGGTTCCCAAGAAAAATGGGAAATGGAGAATCTATGTGGACTACCGAGAACTGAACAAAGCTACCAAGAAGGACCATTTCCCTCTACCTTTCATAGATCAAGTGTTGGATGGACTGGAAGGAAAGAAGTTCTTCTCTTTCCTGGATGGGTTTAGCGGGTACAATCAAATCCAAATCAGCCCGGAAGACCAAGATAAGACCACCTTCACTTGTCCTTGGGGTACCTTTGCCTATCGAGTCCTTCCCTTTGGGCTGTGCAATGCTCCTGCTACCTTTCAGAGAGCTATCTTGAGCATATTCTCGGAGCTGGTCCATGATGCAGTAGAAATCTATATGGATGACTTTACTCCTTATGGGCCAACTTCCAGGAAGCATTGTCCAACCTGGGGAAAGTCCTAACCAAATGCACCGAGATGAACTTGTCCCTTAGTCCTGAAAAATGTGAATTCCTAATGACTGAAGGGACCGTGCTAGGCCATACCATTTCTTGCCAAGGATTGCAGGTGGATCCTAACAAAATTGCTCTCATCAAGAGGGTTCCACCTCCTCAAAAGGTCAAGGATGTCCGAAGTTTCTTGGGATTAGCAGGATACTACCAGAGATTCATTAAAGATTTCAGCAAGCTAGCCTCGCCATTGTTTGGCCTATTGGCAAAAGATGTGGAGTTTAATTGGACTGACGATTGTCAGAGGGCTTTAAATGAATTAAAGGACAAGTTGGTGTCAGCCCCAATCCTGAGAGGTCCAAACTGGGCCCTACCTTTTCACATCCACACTGATGCCTCGAACAAAGCCATAGGTGCAGCTTTAGGACAAGTTGAGCAGAAACTTCCATATGCCATTTACTTTGTTAGCAAGAACTTGTCCAAAGCTGAGCTGAATTACACTGTAACCGAGAAAGAATTCTTGGCTGTGGTCCATGCATTGAACAAGTTCCGACATTATATTACTGGTTACCAGACCTTTGTACATACTGACCATGCTGCTATTAGATATTTAATGAATAAACCAGATGTGAATGCTCGTATTATTAAATGGTTACTTTTATTGCAGCAGTTTGATCTAACCATTGTTGATAAACCAGGTACAGAAAATGTTGTTGCTGACTTTTTATCTAGATTGGATTTTTCTGCAGATGAGGATGGAACAGTGGACGATCAGATGCCTGATGAACATCTGTTTTCTATTTCAGTGCTCTCTCCATGGTTTGTTGATATAGCAAACTATCTTGTTTCAGCACAGTTCCCTCCACACCTATCTTCCAGAGAGAAGAGCAGAATCATCAGAAAAAGTGCCTCATTCACTTGGATCGGGGGCAATCTGTTCAAGCTTGGCCCCGATCAGATCTTAAGGCATTGTGTAAGGGAGGAGGAAGTCTTTGATATCCTCCTCACTTGTCATGATGGGCCTTGTGGAGGGTATTTTGCAGCAAAGAGAACTGCCTTCAAGATCCTGCAGGCAGGCTACTATTGGCCCACACTTCATCAAGATGTCAGAAGATATGTCAGTCAGTGTGACCAATGCCAAAGAATGGGGAAACCGACCCAAAGGGATGAGATGCCTCTCCAACCTCAAGTGACTCTTGAGCCATTTGAAAAGTGGGGCATGGACTTTGTGGGCCCAATCAACCCCTCTTCGAGGCAAAGGACTTACATCATTGTGTGTACTAACT
Organism: Pinus tabuliformis; assembly: GCA_031772625.1. Taxonomy (NCBI): domain Eukaryota; kingdom Viridiplantae; phylum Streptophyta; class Pinopsida; order Pinales; family Pinaceae; genus Pinus; species Pinus tabuliformis. The sequence continues at coordinate 312,615,247 of CM062815.1, read as the reverse complement.
ATTTGACAAAGTGGGCAGAGACCAAAGCAATCAAAGCAGCAACAGAAGAAAAGGTGGCCGAGTTCCTAAGAGAGAACATCTTCTATAAGTCTGGCTATCCAAGAGAGCTGGTCACCGATCAAGGGAGCCAGTTCACCTCCAACCCGGTTGAAGATCTCCTAGCTCATCACAAGATCAAGCATAGGACTTCCACCCCTTATCACCCTCAAGTAAATGGGTAGGTGGAAGTCACCAATAGAGCATTAGAAGGGATCTTGACTAAAGTGGTGAGCAGCAGCAGAAAGGACTGGGCTGATCGCCTGGTTGAAGCCACATGGGCTTACAACACCACTTGGAAGACCACCACTGGCTTCACACCGTATGAGCTGGTCTATGGGAAGAGAGCTTTGCTGTCCATTGAGTTTGAATACAACAACTTGAGGATGGCAGCTCAGCTGGACCTAGATCTCAGCCATGCACAACAAGAAAGGCTGCTGCAACTGAATGGCTTGGATGAGCACCGCATGCAGGCCCTCCTTCACTCAGAAGTGGTTCAACTTCAGAGAAAGGTGTGGCATGACCAACATCTCCATGACAAGCAATTTCAGCGGGGAGATTGGGCTTTGTTGTATGATTCCATATACAAAGATTTCAAGGGGAAGCTGAGAACCAGATGGCTAGGACCATATACAGTGGAGAAATGCCATGACAATGGATCTGTCCTCATTCGAACCATTGATGAGGAATCCATACCCATGCTTGTCAATGGGCATCGTTTGAAGATCTACAGGAGACCTCTCTCAAGACAAGAGTTCATCAAAACTATGGAGAAATCTGTATTGGTCATAGAGAAGGGTTATGCCGCTGTTTTTGGCACACCCTGAAGAAAAATGAAAAAAGAAAAAAAAAAAAAAGAGAGAGAAAAAAAATAAAAGTAAATAAAGATCCTTGGGTGAAAACCTCTCTGAGGTGCCCAAGGCAAGTAGTAGGGGTGAAAACCTCATTGGGGCGCCCCTATTGCCTTTCAGAAAAAAAAAAAAGAGAAAAGGTTGAAAAAGATCCTTGAGTGAAAACCTCTCTGAGGCGCTCAGGGCAGATGGCACGGGTGAAAACCTCCTTGAGGCGCCCCTGTTATCTTTCAAAAAAAAAAAAAAAAAGGAGAAAAAAAGAAAAGAAAAAAGAAAACACAATAAGCAAAATATGGTAAAAATTGCATGCAGGTTGCAGATGCTCTATGGAGAAGAGGAAGCCCTTCAACTCACAGCCAAGGGTCCTTATCATGCTGTCAAGGAACCTCACCAGTACCTCCTCCAAGAGCACCCATGTTTTTTCAAGGTATGTGAAATTTTATCATGGTTTGAATCTTCTATAGGAAGATGCTGTCTTTCTACAGGAAGGCGCAGTCTTTCTACAGGAAGGTGCGGATTTTCTACAGGAAAATGCAGACTTTCTACAGGAAGGCCGAACTTTCTACAGGAAGCTTTGTGTTCTACAGGAAACTTCCTGTAGGAGTTTTGGACGGCCAGAATTCATCTTAAAAAGAGATTTCGCGACTATGGATTGGTTTGGATGCATGCAAGCCTCTGTTGGCATCCTTGCACGTTGCTGTCACCATGCTCTACCACCCGTGTCGACATGCGGCCAAGTCCCTGCACAAACAAAGAAGATCGATGAGTTCTCGCGGGAAAGCCATTTCCAAAGTTAAACAAATGCTGGGATCTCATACCACATGCATCAAGAGCTCCGGGATCGTGATCGAGAAGCCAGAACCTCCATCGTGCAGCATGCACCCAAGGAGAAAGGACTGTTACGAGACCCCTCGCGGGAATCCTGTAACAGTTCAACCTGCTCGAGTGGATACCATTCACAGCACCGCCATCTGAAATGAAACGTGGGCGCATGCAAGCAAAACATCCACTCCATCGTCGGTAGCCTGTAACCACGAGCCTCCGGGTCTGTGTAAGTCGCATGCAGTTGGTAGATCCGCTCCCCATCGTCCGAGAACTGGAAAAAATCGTGTGCAGCCACGCAGGTAAGTATCTCAACCCTTCCTTCCATCAAATCGCATGAATCTTACTTTGAAATTGTTTGCATGGCATAAAATTGAATGGTTGAGCGGCCGTATGGCCAGTCGACTAGCCACGTCGGCTAGTTAAAGTGTAATTGGATGTGTGGGTGGCGGCCACGACAGAGAGAATGAACTGCACGAACGTGAGAACACTCTCGTCAGAAGCATGAGTTTAACAGGAAAAGGCGGCGGCAAATCTGTGGGAATGAAGGCGGCAGCAAGTAAACACGCAGGCGGATGATGGATGACGTCGCCCAATGGTTCGGCAGGGACAGCTCATCCCCCGCGCCACGGATTGCGCCGATTCAAAATCTAATCGGCTAGATCATGCGCCTACATTTATAATCCAACACTTCAAACTCAGGTGACTATTATGATCTCCTCTGCACTTTGATACACCGAGCTGTTGGCTACCAGAACGCCGGTAAAGCACACCTCGAGCGCGACCAACTACAGTCCTCCCCGAGAATTGCGCACGGCTTCTATAGGAACGCAGTTCTACAGGAGCGCAGTTCTACAGCAGCGCAGTTCTACAGGAACGTAGTCTACAGGAACACAGTCATCTATAGGAAAGTGGGTGCCTCACGAAAAAAAGGTGGCCAATTAAAGAGGTAACCCTGAACTCTTAATGTAACTGGTTAGTAGAAGTGGCAAGACCAACGTCCACAGTCGGGTCATAAAGACATTGGTGGAATTGTTGTTTGTTGTGCCTTTTCTACCGTTCTACAGGATGTTGGTATAAGTAGACTGTGTTGAAATTTTGTATGTGCATGCTCTGTCTTCATAGACCAAATCTCTTTTGCATCTGCCACCTTTAATTAAACCGACCGTGTCATCATGCCGGGTGGGTTTATAAGGCGGGAGCCCACTGATTCAACTAAACTAAGGAGAAACCCGGCAGTGGTAGAGCTCTTCACCAGAGCACAATGGATGCCTTTTTGTGATAAGCTGCAGGGTTACGATGATGAAGTGGCCGAAGAATTCTTGCAGGCTCTGAAGCCTAAATCTCAGACACTGGCCATGGTGAACTTCAGAGGTCTAAGCCTCAAACTCACCCCAAAACATATCAGTCGGATCACAGAACTTCCTATGGGTCTGTCGTGGGATAAAGAGGAGAGAAAGCTGAGTCAGCAGGCAAAGAAGGAATTCTTCCCACCTGAGGAAGAATTCTCGGAGGACAAAAACAGGGTACGAAGAACGAGCCTGTCGCCACCTTGGAACGAAGTCAGTTTACAGATCATGAAATATATTACTTGTGAAGGTCGTTTCAGCATCGTGTATTCATATCACTTTCGGCTGCTCACTGAGTTGAGGCATCGAATTGACCTTCCTGTAGAACAAAAACTGAGCATCCCTTATTACCTCCTGCAGTCTCTAATGGAGTGTGCTACGAAGCTGAGAGAGGGAATACCAGATCAGATAGCCCATCATGGGCTGATCAAGCTTCTTATGGAAGATGCATTGCATTCATATAAGGTCCCCCTCTCATGGGAATCCTTCCGGAATTTAACAAAAGATGGGGATATTAAAATGTTGATCGAGGAAACGGGTTCCTCCAGCAGTGAGGAACACGAAGCAGTGGTCGAGGAACAGAGAGAAGAAGGCCAAGAGACCCCAACAACAGTACAGAAGGGAGAACAGAGGAAGAAGCATGAGGGAAAGGAGGACAAAGAAAAGGGTGGCACACCTATCCTGTCAGCAAGGGAAAAGAGGATGAAGAGCAGAATGGACAAAGCAGAGGTGGCCCACGTCAGCCCAAGCACCTCAACACCACCTACAACCAAAGTAAAAAGCAAAACTCAAGCAGGCAAGCAAGCCGAGGTGGAGACACCTGTGTCTACAGGAAAGCAAAAACAGGCTTCTACAGGAAGCTCGAAAACACAAACACAGGCTTCTACAGGAAGCCTGAAAATCATTGAAAAACAAGCTTCTACAGGAAGCCCAAAAACAAAAACAAAGGCTTCTACATGAAGCCCGAAGATCATTGAGAAGCAGGCTTCTACATGAAGCCCAAAAGCAAAGACCAAGGCTTCTATAGGAAGCCCAAAAATCGTTGGAGAACAGGCTTCTACAGGAAGCCCAAAAACGGGGACAAAGGCTTCAACAGGAAGCTCGAAAGTGCAAAAACAAACTTCTACAGGAAGCCCGAAGGCAGAGACAAGGGCTTCTACAGGAAGCCCGAAATTGGAAAAAGGGGCTTCTACAAGAAGCCCGAAAGTCATTGAGAAACAGCCTCCTACAGAAAGTCTGAAGACAGAGAGAGGGCCTTCTACAGGAAGCCCAAAAGCAGGAAAGAAAGAATCTTCTACAGGAGGCCCGGAAGTGGGCAAAGCAGGGTCTTCCACAGGAAGCCCGAAATCTGAAAAGGAGGGGCCCTCTACAAGGAGCTCTGAGAGAGCAAAACGCAAGAAAGAGAAGGCTGGCATTCTCGAAAAGGAGGCAGCAGCGGCGCTGGCTGCCCTCAGTACACCTCCAAAACCGAAGGAGAAAAGGGAGAGGGAGACCCCTCTACCATCTGAAGCCAGGAGAAGCAAGAGGATGACCACAGGCAAGCCACAGCCTCCAGCCAGCAGCCAAACCATTTCAGGGGATGTCCCTACTTCACCCAGTACAAGAACCCCCTCTAAAACATCAGCCACCCCCGAAAAGGGGAGCCCAAAAATAACTTCCTGGACACGAAAAATAGGTCAGTCGCCTTCCGAAGCCTGGCTCAAGGAAATAGGAAAGGGGGAGGAAGCATCACCTTCGTCACCACCAGGGGCACCAAAGGCAGGGCCGCCAAAAACAGGAAAGGAAGAAGCGCCACCCTCGGCAGAAAAAGAAGGACCACCGAAAGCAGGGAAGGAAAAGCATGCTCCGGGCTCTAGTTCTCGGCCAAAGACGAGGAGCCAGGGCAAAGTTACTCAAGGATGAGCAAATAGTTTAGCTGGGGGGTGATGATGAGCCCCAATTTTTGGTACAATTTGGGCTCATTTGGCCTACTTGCTCTGCTCAAACCATTCATTTTTTATTGCTTATGCATTCATTTCTTGGTTTATTCGTGTTGTTTGTAGGAAGAAGGGTAGACATTCTATCTACGTGACTAATGCATGATGCTTTCAGGTTTTTGGCATTAAAAGGGAGAAAAGACAACGAGAAAGGAGACAAGGAGACAATGAGGTGGCACTGCTAGTTTTTAGGAGAGGATGTCCACAGTCTTGGGGACCTTCCTCGTGATTCCCACCATAGCTCCGAGCTCCAATCCATCTCCCCACCGAGCTTAGAAGCAGCCAACTGTTCTAATATGTGAGTATGACATTCCTATCACCAATGACTCATACATACATCCATTCTCCTAACCAAGTGGGGATATACCAAACTTGACTCATCCACCCAACCAAATGGGGATATACCAAACTTGACTCATCCACCCAACCAAGTGGGAATATACCAATTGTTTATACATGATAGAAACAATAAATATTACATCATCCATCTCATGCAAAGTGGGGATACAAATTACATCATTTGTCCAATAGGACCCATTCAAATGTATGAGAAGACATACCACATCCTAGACTTTTACATGGCTTAAGCAACAAAAGGGATAAATATTTGAAGCCATAGCTGGACTCAACAACCATAATGCCAACAATGAAGATGTGAGTGAAGGTTAATGCTCCCCCTGAACTGTGCCACCTGTGCATTGTTAACAAGTCAATGATCAAGGCATCTTTGTCAGTTAGACAAAAATTAATGAACAGGTCATATCAATAGAGTGTGATCATTAATATCAAACAGAGCACCCATATCAGAGCCCACCCCACTATTTTTCTTGTCTAAAAAACATATACGCTCTTTGTCCCACAGAAACCCATGTGTGTACACGACTCAACTTCATGAAACACGCGTATAAGAACCTTTCTCTGAAAAAATTAGATTTAAGAGCAGGATGATGCGGCAACTAATCCCAACATTTTTCTGAGATATTCAAATGTTTCTCTGGGCAATGGTTTAGTGAATATATCAGCAACCTGTTCTTTGGAGGGAACATACTCCAATTTGAATTTTTGTTCAATCTCTTGTTCACGTAGAAAATGGTATTTGATGGGTATGTGCTTGGTCTTGGAGTGCATGACTGGATTCTTTGAAATACTGATGGAACTTGTATTATCACATAGAATGGAGATGGGTGGAGTATATGTGATCTGAATGTCTTGCAAGGTTTGCATCATCCAAAGTAGTTGTGTGCATCAAGAGGCAACAACCACATATTCTACTTCAGCTGTAGATAAGGCAATTGAACTTTGTTTCTTTCTGAACCAAGACACTATCCTGGAACCCATATAAAATGCACCACCACTAGTTCTTTTTCTATCATCAACACTTCTTACCCAATCTGCATTTGTATATGCATGAAGAGTAAGATCTGCATCTCTAAGATACCATAAACCAAAGTCCTGAGTTTGTTGAAGATATTTGAAAATTCTTTTGACTGTTTGATTCCTTCGGATTTTCTTGGAATCTTCCAACTATTCCTACTACATGCATGATGTCAGGTCTAGTACCTGTTAGATAAATCAAACTGCCAATCATGGATCTATAGTTTGGTTGATGTACTGTTGTTGATTCATCATTTGAGCTAAGACTACATCCTGTTACCATTGGGGCACATACAGGTTTAGAATATTCCATTCTGTACATTTTCAAGATCTGTTTGAGATATTTGGTTTGTGACAGAAAAATACCATATTTGTTTTGTTGAACTTGTAGACCAAGAAAATAGGTAAGTTCACCAAGCAAAGACATTTCAAATTCTTGCTGCATTACTGAAGCAAAATTCTGACTCATGGATTCTTCATTGCTACCAAAAATGATATCATCAACATAAACAATAATAATTAGTAATTTATCAGTTTCAATTTTTGTATATAGATTACTATCTGCTTAACCTTTTGTAAAACCTTGTTGGTGTAGATATTTGTCAAGGCAGTAATACCAGGCCCTTGGAGTCTGTTTCAAACCATAGAGGGCCTTTTTGAGTCTCCATACAAGTTTTGCATCATTTCCAAGAATGAATCCTTTTGGTTGTTCAATATAAACTTCTTCTTCTAAATCTCCATTCAGAAAGGCTGATTTTACATCCATTTGGTGTACTTTGAATTTCTGAAAGCTAGAAAGAGCAAGAAACATCCTTATGGCTTCAAGTCTGGCAATGGGTGCAAAAGTTTCTTCAAAATCTATACCTTCTTGTTGAGCATAACCTTTACAAACAAGTCTAGCCTTGTTTCTAATGACTTCTCCATTTTTGTTTAGCTTGTTTTTGAATATCCATTTAGTTCCTATAACATTTTTATCATGAGGTCTAGGAACTAATTCCCAAGTATCATTTTTTTCAATTTGCTCAAGTTCTTCATCCATGGGCTTGACCCAACATTCATCTTTGCATGCTTCTTTTACATTTTGAGGTTCGGTGGAGGATAGTAATGCTAGATATCTTGAGGTTCTTGTAATAGTTTTTCTTGTCTGTACACCTGCCTCTTTGTCCCCTAAAATTTGAGTTTCTGGATGATTTTCTGAACAAACCTAGACGGAGTCTTTTCTTCTACCATTATCTCTTCTTCTAGTGCTTCATTAGTTTCTTCTTCAATATGATTTTGATTTGATGTGGGAAAATAATCCCCATTTTCTTCATTGTCATAATCTTCTGTTGATTTTATCTATTTTGGATTTTTGCAAGCTTCATCAACTACAACATCAATGCTTTCAACAATTTTTCCAAGTCTTTTATTATAGCATTTATATCCTTTACTTCGGGAAGAATAACCAAGAAGAATACATTCATCTGCTCTGGGTTCAAACTTACCAAATTTTTCATCAGTCCTTTTGATATAACATTTGCTTCCAAAAATTTTAAAGTATTTTATAGTAGGAGTCTTACCATACCAAATTTCATGTGGAGTTTGAGTGAATAGTTATGCCAGTGAATGCAGCTTCGCCCTAGAAGGTTGCAGGAGTTCCAGATTCATCTAGCATAGCTCGAGCCATTTGTTGAACAGTTTTGTTCATTCCTTCTACTACTCCATTTTGCTGAGGATTCCTTGTGGTGGAGAATTTCCTTTTTATTCCATGTTGTTCACAAAAGTCAAAGAATTCATCCGAGGTAAATTCCCCTCCTCGATCAGATTTGAGGCATTTGTTTTTTGATCTGATTCATTTTCAGCCAAAGCTTTAAAGACTTGGAACTTTTCAAATGAGCCATCTTTATGCTTTAGAAGACCTATCCAACATATTCTAGAAAAATCATCAATGAATAAAATAAAGTATTCTTCTCCACAAGGTGACTTTTTCCTCGATGGTCCACATAAATCAATATGGACAAGTTCAAGAGGCTTACTAGCTGATCCTTCCTTTTTCATGAAGTGAACTCTGGTTTTCTTGTCGATTTGAAATGGTTTTCATATTGTATTTTCTGGATGCTGATATCTGGAAGATCACAAACAACCTTGAATCTGCATGCTTTTCTTATTTGAGAAAATCTTAGATGTCCCAATCTTCTATGCCACAGCCAGTTTTCATCATTTTTTCTTAGATAGCATTGTTTTTGTCCTCCCTTGAGTATGTATAAGTTGTTTGGTGTTCCTGTACCTTTGATCACGGTCTCTCCTGTATCAAGCTCACAAACAACACATTTGTTTGATCAAAACACCACTTCATTTCCTTGCTCAGACATTTGACTGACACTCAACTGGTTATGCTTTAAACCATCTACATACATAACATTTCTAGCTTTAACCATTTCTTTCAAGAAAACAAAGCCTTTACCTTTTATGAAAGCAAGAGTGTCGTTTCCAAATGAGACATTCTTTTCCTTTTCTAAGGCATTATATGAGTGAAGTTTTTCTTTGTCACCTGTCATGTGTTTTGAGCATCCATTGTCGATGTACCACCGATTTTCCTGTCCTTCTGCATACAAGGCTATACCACATCTTTCTGTTTGAGATTCTTTCCTTCTCCATATCTTTGGATTTAGTGGAGTTTTCTCCTTTTGAGATGTTTGCTGAAATTTGCTCCTGCATTCAGATTCTTCATGACCAAAGTTGTTACAAATTGAGCATTCTATTTCATTTTCAAGAAGATAAAAGTTATTATAGGAACTTTTCTTGATCCCTATTACATTCCTTTGATTTCGTGCTTCTCTAGTCATGATGGTTTTGTAAGCAACACATTGAACAACTTTGTGTCCAAAATTATGACATGAAAAACATTGCCCATTAAAGAAGTTCCTACAACTATCAAATCTATTGACCTGGTGGTTGTAGTTTCTATTGATATTCATCTTTGGAGCAAATTGAGTATGATTTACCTGAGGTTGGTTGTGGCTTATATTCATCCTTGGAGTAAATTGAGTCTGATTTACCTGGTGATATGCTTTATGCCTTTCCTGACGATTGTCATACTGTTCACTGGTCTTTGTTGCATCAAGATAGCTTTTGGTGGAGGTTGATGACTTCTGTGATTGAGATGCTTCTTCAATATATCCAAGACCTATCTTTATCAGAGGAGAACATTGAAATTTGATAATTTCATTTAAAGTTTCCGATCCTTTAGCAAATCTAAGATTGAGAGATTTCGTTTTCTCAAGATCCTTTCTTAGACCCACAATTTCACATTCTAGTTTTTCTTTGTGTTTTTCGTTTTTAGCAAGTTGGTATGTTAAGGTATCTATAATCATATCCTTTTCTTCAAAACAGATTTTGAGTTTACATATTTCTTCATGAAGGTCTTCCTCTTCTAAAGAATCCCAAAAAAATTATCATCATCATAAGCCATGAGAAGTCTGTAACCTTGTCTAGTTTCATCTTCATCACTATTAGATAAACCATCACTACCTTCATGAGTATAGTAACTCCTTTTATTCACAACTTGTTTTCTATTCCCTTTTTCATATTCCTTTCCTTTCTCAAATTTATCTTTATGAGGACTTCTGGCAGCATAATGATCGACTCTTCCACAAGAAAAGCATTTGAAGGGTAACTTACGTCTAAGCCTTCCAGAACCCCGTTGAAGATTTTTGACAAAGTTTACCTCATCTTCTTCTTCTGAAATATGTCCTGATTCATTGTGTTCTTCCTTTCCCTTTGCTGAAGCTTTGAATGTAGCTTCTCTCATATCTGATGGTCCTCCTTTTCTCATCTCAAAGGCAATTAAGATTCCGTGAAGTTGCATCATAGTGATATTCTGTAGATCCTGTTTTTTTTCTATAGCAGACACTTTGGATTCAAATTTAGCAGACAAGGATCTCAATACTTTTTCAACTAAGGTAACTTCCTTAACTTCTTCACCCAAATTCTTCATACAATTAACAACCTCATCTATACGTAGGAAGTAACTAGCTATGCTTTCATCACTATGCATCTTAAGAGTTTCATACTAAATTTTGAGAGTTTGAAGCTTAGCACGTTTTACCTGAGAGTCTCCTTTGTAGCTCAGAATAATTTTGTCCCATATTTATTTGGCTAATTTGAGCTGCATGGCTTTAACAAAATCTGATTGTGACATAATTACCAATAAAGTATTGACATCTTTGGCATTGGTTTCATATTTCATTTTACCTACCGTAACCATAGGAATTGCTGTGGGAAGTGTATATCCTCCTTCCACAATTTCCCAAACATCTATTCCAAGCTATTGTAGATAGGCTGTGGTTCTTATTTTCCAATAGAAAAATTTTCTCCCATCAAATATTGGCGGTCTGATGGATCCCATGCTTTCTTGATTAGTCATGTTGATGGATCTCCCTTCAAGCGATCAAGCTTCCTCTGAAGAACCTGCTTTGATACCAATTGTTGGAAATAACACTGAGAGGGGGGTGAATCAGTGTTATCAGATTTGTAAATTTATTTCCCCAACAGATTTATATACGCTACTTCAGCTAAGTGAACTAGTGTGTACACGCAACTGTACTTAAAGAAACCAGCGTATATGAAGAGAACTTTTGATTTATACAATTTATCATGTATTGAGCTTTAACCAGTATATCAGAGATTTATTAGACAGTGCAGTAAAAGTAGAATAAAGTATCAAACATAAGCAACACACATGAACACCAATATATAAGGTGGAAAGACAATGTGCGTAGAAACCACCTGCTGTTATCGTCTCTGTCTTCTTTTAATAATAAGAAAATTTGTTTACAATTTTGTACTAGTGCAGACTCATACCAGTACGCAAGCACCCACCTACAGAAGGCTACAACCTTCTCTTGTTCTCCAGCTACTATTGGAAGGGAGCTACAACTCCTTAGCTCTTGTACTAGCCAATATGTTTACTAATACATAGGTGCCAGCCTACAGAAAACTCCACTCTTCCACCAAGCACCACGTTTCATGAATTTTTAGACTAGATACTCCTGGAACACAACAACACAATCAGAAGACCATGTTTCATCCAATTTTCATAATGGACCCATCAACAACATTGAAACTCAGAAAATCATAACTATAATACAACCATCAAATACATTTGCATCAACCAATCATTGAAACTCAATCATCACTTTCTAAATCAACCACAACTAAATCAATCAATCACTGAAAACCCTTCATCACTGAAGCAAATCATAATCAATCAATCTGATCATTCAGAACACTATTACCAGAATATAGTCACGAGAACACAAAGCAAAACCCAGAACTCTGCAACAACAAACAGAAACTATTGAAACTTTAAACATCATGCTTCATAAGGTATACGCTACTTCCATGTGTCAACCAACGTGTATATGCATTTTACCAAAGGAAACCAGCGTACGAATTTGCAAATTCTAATTTATGATGTATACACTACTTTGATATGTTGAACCAACATGTATACACTCTTTTACTAAAGCGAACCTACGTACAAATCTATAAATGCTAACTTAAAACATCACAACTATTCCCACGAGGGATTCACTCAATGAACCTCTGACCTATCACGTGCATTCGTGGCATATTAAACAATACCCTTAATTTGAATACATATTGGAAAACATCCTTAAAAATCACATTATTTAACCCCCTACCAATACAAACCCAATACACCTTCCCAATTTAAGAAACCCCTACTTCCACTAGATATTGTAGGTATCTATTTTTTCATTAACATTTTTTATACCCATTTATATTTTATCATTAATATTGACCTCCATTTTTTATACCTGCCAATATAAAAGCCCCTTACCCCCTATATATCCCCCAATATATTATGCCATTTTTTCCTCAATATAAATCCCCCAATATGAATGCACGTAGTATGGTATTGCTCCCCGAGGGAAGCCCTCGTGACTATTCCAGACTTTAGTCATACCTAGATCATCATATTTACAAAATAAAACATGCGTCAGTATTCAAATCTAGACCGTTCAAGATCAAACCACATAATGATAATACTTTTAAGCCTTGATGATCCCGGTCCATCAACCTTTATCAGCCATATAGGTGCCTGCTTCGATCAGATCAAGAAAACCATCAGAAGCTCATTAACCTGCATATATGATCCAACATCTCATAAGTTCTTCAAAGTACTTGCACACCCTTGGCCTAATGATCTTCTCCTCCTTATATAGTTTTAGGCCTTTCTCAATACAATGGACCAAAACTACGTAGGATTAATACCTTGGACCAAATCCCTCGAACCAATAAAATACCTTGGACCAAGAAATACCTTGGACCAAAAACTTTTGGCTTTCCAAGATATACGTGCTTTTCCTTCTGTGAAAGTGTGTGTACGTATATGCTCCTTTTGTTTAGTAAGCCTATATCTATACGCATCTTGGACAAGGTGAACTTGCGTATACCTCTCTTTATTCATTCTTTGAAGTCTGATCTGTAATTCTTTGTTGTTAACCTGCTGCACTGTAATCTTTCATCTAAGTGACTTTCCATCAAGGACAACACATGTATCATAATGCCAACAAAAGGAGTGTTGGTTAGTTTCTTGGCTTGGACTTGGATTACCACTCAAGGACAACCTTTCAACATCAAGGCTATAGTTGTAAGCTTCCCCTTTATTATTTAAATAATAATACAACTACTGGTTCATCTTCCCAACATATATATGTTCATGTATGTATTGGTTTGGTATTCTTTGATCAGCTAAGTAGGTTATTATTGGATTTATATTGGTTTTGGCATGCTTTATTGTCTCTTGGTCATTTGTGCAGGTACATAAGCACTGAAATAAGCAGGTATAAGGTCATGACACAAGCGATTCGAGGATCTCAACAAAGGAAATCGAATTAGCATCAGAGCAAGGTAGGCCTTCTCTCTTGTTCTATTTTTCAATCACAATCTAAGAATATGTCCAGTTGATTGTCCCTTCAATTGTTAGACCCACTCATTGGGTCAGAGGGATCATCTCTGTCTACAAAGAGGATCAACCTTGTCAACAGAGTGGTAGACTTCCTTGTTTCCATAATTTTGTTTTCAACTTTTCTTGCTACCCTAAATGCCTTCTCCAATGAATCAAGTTCCCAAAGGAGAACCTCATGTTGGACGTTATCTTCTAAAGTCCCTATGAATACATCGATCCTATGCTCCTCTTGAATAGTGCTCAAATATCGATTACCCTAATATTCAATTTTTGGAAGTCTTCAATGTGTTCCACCATTGAAGCCTTTTGTTTGATATTTATTAATTGGCTAAAGAAGGTGATGCTCTTTGTATCTTCATAATGTACTATCATTTCCTCTGTAAAATTTGACTAGGTGACAAGTGGTTTATGAGAATAAATCCATCTATACTATACAAAATGATTGGGTTCTAAATATAAATATGCAATAAGTACCTTTTGTGAGACTTTCGCATCCTGTAGATTAGAATATTGCTCCATCTATAGTATCCATGTTACCAGATCCTACCATCAAAGTTCCTCATATCTATCTTTGGAATATGGTGGTTCTTAAACCCCAAGCTAGATTCTCTAAAATCATAATTCATATTCTTTTCATCATCATCATGATTTTCATGGATTACCTTGTTACCATTGGGAAGCCTTTCTTATAGCAACTTTTCCAAACCTTCCTTGAACCCCTCTATCTTGATATTCATCATTTCTTCCATGTCTTCTTTTAAACCATCATTCAAAAATCCATGTCCCTTTTTATACCATCTATCTTAACATTCATCATGGCTTCCAATTCATTTTTTGTTACTTTTTGCGAAAACGAAATTCGTTGCACTTGGTTTCGTAAATTTGATATATCATGTTGTATTTCTTCCTCTTTTTTAGGCCTCATAGAAGAGTTTTTTTGTTGCTTACTAGGTGTGTCCATTTTTTTGTTTTGAGATATTTTGAAGTCAAGCAATGATAAGGGGTCACAATATAATCAGAGCCTAGATAACAATAATAATTTAAGGGCACAACAATAACAATACTGGGCTTTTATGGGGCACAATAATAACAACATGGGAACTACATGGGAACAACAATAACAATAAGGAGCTACACTAGTATTATAGGGACCTAACGCAAGCTTAGGAATTTTTCATATATGTTTAAGTCACTTTTCCTCTTGATAGATTATATCCTAGAAGTATATAAAATTTAGGGTTGTTATAATATAACTTGGTACCAATTAATTATGACAACTAGTCATGGCATGATTAGTGACTATTGTTATACACTCATTATTATTTCTTTAAAACATTAATAAACTCCCACATACAAAACTCTTCATATTGTTATATGACTACGATCTCACCATGACTCTTGTTTAAAGCATGTTTTCCTCTATTTCCCATAGTTCAGGAAAACTTGTCCCACAATGAATATGGGAGTTATTATTGATCCATGAGTTGAACTTGATATCGTGGCCTTGCATTATGTTTCCATAGGTGGTAGTTTATATTATTTTGAGTATTTATAGTAATGAGTTGAATGTTCTTGGATTCTAGTTGTAAGTATTTGTAATGTTATCGTGGATATTTCTGAACCTCAAAAATTATAGTGATTAATTATTTTCTTGTGTTTTGTGAAATGATCTCAATGGTACATTTGGAAAAGTGCTAATCTAACAGTGACTATGTGATGTGTTGGCTTTTGGTGGTAACCATATTCAAGGTTTGCCACATACATACCCATTTTCCTCTTTCGCCGATGGAGACAGAGCCCTATGCCAGGTTTGCTAGGGTTTGACCGTTGTTATGAACTTATGTATGGAAATAGATATTTTGTTTGTAACTTCTTAAGGATTATGATAGAGGCTTTGCTGGATAATATTATTGATCATTTCCTCCTAGTAAGAGGATTCCTTCTCAACATTTTTGCATATAATACTCAATTTTGTTACGGCTTTGGTTTCAATTAGAAATTTCATTTCTTATTGTTATCGTATGATCTTTGATCATTTTTTTTTTCTTACAGGTCCATCAACGCATCATGGGCTTCAACCTTATTTTCCTTGTGCAAGTCTACCTTCTACTAGAATTTCCAGGTAATAGCTTCTTCCATCGATCATTATGAGTTTGAGATTTATTATATAATACTCAGTGATATAAATTCGAGTTTTTTACCTATTAGGGTTTGACGTTGAGAGAATGGAAGGCTTAATCCCAAGCCCTCCTTGGTAAATTTGTTGCTCTATTATGAAATTTTAGCATTTTTCTCCAATTCTTGTAAAGCTTTAATGGTTTTCAATAGACTCCTTGTTGGTTGTTTCTAATTCCTTGAATTTTTTACCATGATTTCTTGTAGGGCTTCTTAGTGTCGATATGGGGTCTAGCTTGCAACTTGTTGGAGTTTCTCATGCGGATCACTCAACTCATCTTTTATCTCCAGGTTCCAAGTATTTTTTTTTCTTGTCTAGGTCCTTCGACTATTGGTCGGCATTAGGGTTTTTAAAATTGTGGCATAGGGTTTTTGCAATGTGGCAGAACTATCTGTGACAGGGGTTGTTATCTTCACATTTATACTATAGGTTTGTTTGCTATCATGGCTACGACCTTACTCATTGTAATTTAAATATGTATTGAATATTACTCCAATACTATAAATGACCTATCATACTTTCTTTCTTATGTGACATTTTGGATGTTGGAAATTGAATTAATGATTATTTTTGGGTATCTAAGATTCCCTTCCATGGGATTTGTAATTGTAATTTTTATTTATAATTTGTTAGCTCATTATTTATGGAGTTTGGCTCCTTTAGTTACACTTTCATAATGCAATTTATTTATTAGAAGTTCTAAGTAAATTTTTTTTGGGACATGTCCATAATTTTCCCTCCGTGCATTATTGTTGTAACAACGATTACTCATTATACTAGAGTATCATTGTAATATTCTTTCATGTATATATTTAACTAAAATTATTCACCTGATTTTTTTCCAATTATTGTTTCATCCTATTTTGTTTACATTGAAACATAGTAAGGATTGTATCATCTATTTGTTCTCATGCCCAGTTTTGTTGCTATACCTTCTATAATTATATTTACACATGTGTAAATTTTGTTGTTATAAGTACTAGTATTTTAACTATCTATTTTAAAACAGTCTAGAAAGCCTTATGGATCCTGTCATGGGATCTATCTGGGTCTTTTCTGTACATACATATACATATTTTGGGGACTATACAGGATAGTTAGGGATTACTTGCCTAACATTCCAAAGTACTAACCCTAGGTCCTTAACTAAAATAATTTATTTTCATAGTAATTAAGATACATAATTTTATCTTTTATTTTCTCAACCAACTTTACACAGGCTTGTTTACTCTTACTTGCAAGACATTTCGAAACCCTGTTTATCACTTACCAACTCACTTATTACCTTCCTTCTCTAAATGTTGTTCACTAGCATTTTCCCATACTGGTTCAGGTGCAAGTCTTCCATAAACAATACATATACCTGCACATTCACATTCACATACTATATCTACCATATAATGCATATAGTTTTTCTTTTCATTTTTGGTTAGCCATTCACCACATTTACTACAACATTTCAATTTCAACACTTTCTTATAGATTCAAGAGACTAGATCAAATACCTATCTAATATTCTGGGAAATATGTAAAAATCTCTCACAGTCCACCGAAGTGTAATCTAGCTGCTCACCTAGCTACCCTCAAGCTTCTCTCTTTTATAGTCAGAGATCCAGCCTTTTCCTTTGTACCTCAGAGATCATCTCTCTGCAACCCCAAAGTAGCTTCTTGCTTTAAATACAAGGGTTCTTTCACCAATGTTTCTCTCCCATTGGTGTTGTTAGGAATTATTGTCTTTCTCTCCCATAGTAAATTCCTTTTAGAGAACCAAACTCTTGGTGTTTATCTCTAGCCATATATTTCTAGTCTCTGCATAAGTTTCATATTTATGGCATTTATCTCCAGCCATTTCCCTCTGATACCCTTTCCTTCCTCCATCTCTACGGTGCATGAATGGGAAAAATGAGGATTTTCCTCCTTTGTTATTTGCTTTCTTGGAACATAACCAACTTTTCCAACTATTTCTCTAACTATTATGGATTTATCGTACCTAATGGTTTTTTACATACTATGTTATGAAACCAGCTCACAAAAAAATAGAAAAGATAGATCAACGACTTCAAAATCAGCCTCTTCGAGGGGGCAAACTCCTTTACTTTACACAAATGAACAATTCTTGGATGATACAAACGAAAAAACCTCCTTTCTATATATAGGAGTCTAAGGGGTCACAATATAATCAAAGTGGACATAACAATAATAATATAAGGGCACAACAATAACAATAGTAGGCTTCTATGGGGCACAATAATAACAATATGGGGACAATAGGGGCACAATAATAAGAATAATGGACATAATGACAATAGTAATGGGGGAATCAGTAGTAATATAGGGACCTAACATGCCCCTCTCCTTCAAAAAAATGTTTTCCTCAATGCTTGAGTAGTTCTGGATGCTTCTGTATATAATTCTCATCCTCCCATGTGGAATCTTCAGTGGGTAATTTCTTCCACTTGATGAGATACTCTGAAATTGATTGATTTCACAGCTGTTGAGTTCTTGTTTCTGTGACTGCTTCAGGTTCCAATATGATTTTTCCTTCCTCATCAGGTTCTGTCAATATTGTTTGAACTGCGAGCTTGTCACCTATAACCTTCTTTAAGCATTAAACATGGAAAACTGGGTGCACTCGAGAAGCTGCAAGAAGCTCCAATTTGTATGCCATAGTACCAATATTTTTCAGCACCTTCTATGGACCGTGATAATTGAGTATCCCTTTTAGCTTGCTTGAGGGACATTTGTTTATATGGTTGTCGCTATAGGAATACCTAGTCACCTACATCTTAACTTCTTTCACTGCAATGTTGATCTGCCTATTGTTTCATTCTATTATGCGCCAAAGTGAGGTTATCCTTTAAGAGTTGGAGAACTTGTTGTTGATGCTCGATGTGATATTCCACTACTTTAACCTTAGAATTTTCTCTTAAATATGATGTGATGGATGGTGGATGATATCCATAAAGTTCCATAAATGGGGTAATTTTTTCTACAGTATGGAAGGAAGTGTTATACCACCATTCAGCCAGAGGCAACCATTTCACCCATCGTGTATGTTTATCAGACATAAAGTAATAAAGATATCATTCCAAATATGTGTTTACTATCCCAATTTGCCCATTAGATTGAGGATGATAAGATGATCTATGAGCTAACTGAATACCAAGACAAGAAAATAATTTTGTCCAAAAATTTCCAGTGAAAATGGGATCTTTTTCGCTTACAATAATATTTGGGTTTCCATGTAGCTTTTGAATTGTTTCCATAAATGCAGTAGAAATTGTATTGGCTTTAAATGGATGAGATAATGGACAAAAGTGTGCATACTTGGTAAGTCTGTCAACTATCACCATGATGCCACTCTTTCCTTCAGACTTGGGTAAACCTGTGATAAAATCCATTGAAACCTCCTCCCAACATCGGCTTGGAATGGATAAAGGTTGTAATAGGTCTGGGGTCTTAGTTGTTTCAACTTTATTTTGCTAGAAAATCAAACATTTCACCAAAAAATTTTGAATATCCGATTTAAGGCCATCCCAAAAAAATACTTCTTAACCTTGTGGTGAGTTTTTAAAAATCATGAGTGCCCTCCTAAGGGAGAAGTGTGCAATTCCATAAGAATATTTTGTTTGAGTTAGGAATTCTTACCTAGGTATAAGTGATCTTTGTACCATAATGAATCATTTTTCCAGCTAAATGTATCAGATGTAATCGGATCTTGTTGTAACTTTTGAATGAGTGCCCACACTTCTTCATCATTATTCTACTCATCCCTTTCTTCATTTATCCAATCTGGTTGGATAATAGAAATGGCGCAAAGCAATGCTTCCACATCCTCATCCTTTCTTGAGAGTGCATCTGCCACAACATTTTGCTTCCCTTTTTTGTAGATGATTTCAAAGTCATAACCCAACATCTTTGTGACCCATTTTTTTGCTCTTCTAAAGATAATCTTTGTTCTAAAAATTATTTAAGACTAGCATGATTCTTTTTTACCTTGAAATGTCTTTCCATTATGTAGGGTCACCATTTCTTAAGTGTATGTAGTATTGCCAACATTTCCTTCTCATAAATAGCTCTGTGTAAATACTTTCATTTGACTAGACAACTTTCGAAATAAATGGGTCTTTCTTCTTGCATTAAAACAACACCAATTCCATTTCTTGACGCATCACATTCCACAATAAAGGTCTTTTTTAAGTCTAGCGTAGCTGAGACCGGTGCTTGGCACATTGCCTCTTTAAGATGTTCAAAGGCCTTCGTTGCTTTTGGAGTCCATGAAAATGCATCTTTCTTCAATAATGTTGCTAGAGGTGCTGCTATTCTCCGATAATTCTTAACAAACTTGTGATAATACCCTGTCAACCCAAGAAATCCTCGCAGATGCTTTATGTATGTGCGGATTTTCCATTCCTTAATGACTTTTAATTTGCTAGGGTTTACCTTAACACCTTCATGAGATACAATATGACCCAGGTATTCCACCTCTTATACTCCAAAGAAACATTTGGAGCTTTTTGCATATAATTATCTCTCGTCCAATAGTTTGAGCACCCTATCAACATGTTGAACATGATCCTTCCAAGAATTCTTGTAGATTAGTATATCATCAAAAAATACTAACACAAATTTTCTAAGGAAGGGTTTGAAAATGGAATTCATCAAACCTTGAAATGTAGAAGGTGCATTGGTAAGGTCAAAAGGCATGGCCAAAAATTCATAATGGCCCTCTGTTATAGACATTTTTGTGCCTCGTAACATGGAGCATGAAATGTCGATAATTACAGGGATCCTCAGTCCCTAAACATGTTGTTCTTACCCCTAGAAGAACAAGGTCAGCAAACCACAGCACTTCCCATCAGTTCTCCACCTGAAAACACTCAAAAACAGGCTATTTTTGGATCATGTCAGCTGCTCCACTGAGCATCTGCGCTGGAATGCAACTGCTCCTCCTTGTACCTGCGCTGAAATTCAAATCTAATGAAGGCTACCTGCGCTGGGCGAGATTGGCCAAGTGGCACAGTCATTCTGCAAGGTGTCAATTGCCCAGGAAGCTTCCAAACTGACACTTGGTTCATGGGATTCGCCCTGTGATGAGTAAGAGGTACTTGATCTCCATGTGTAAGCAAGGATCTCCAAGTGGACTCAAGAACTGAAGTTTAACTGAAGAGGGAGAGGACACAAGGCAGCTTTATGTCAGTCTCAAGCTGACTCATCCTTTCTTCTTCTCTCCTATATATAGAGCTCTTCTATGAGGTCTAGGGAGGCTGGAATTTTGTGCAAAGTAAGGAAGTGCTGTTGGTTTACAGTTAGAGCTATTGGGTGATTGTTTTTCCAGAGGTGAAGAGGAGACTTCTTGCTGCTGGGGAGGTGCTGCTGGATTGGAGCCATTGATGGTTGTAACCTTCTCAGAACCCTGTTACTTTTATCAATAAAGCTTTGAATGTTCTCCTATATACTTGTATTGCATTGATGTATTGTATTTACTTGTATATTTGATTCACTCTAATCCATGCATCAGTTATGAGTACATGTATCTTGTAGTTTTCTTCTCTCTGTTGTGCAGGATCTGTGTGTAGCTGGACCGGCAAAGGGAGCAAGGAGCTGGGAACAAGAGACAAAGAGAGAGGATAAGGATCGACAAAAGCGAAAGACACCGGTTGGTTAATATTTTCTTCCTTCTCTCTGTACTTTCATAAAGGAAAACATTAAAGCTTTACTTTCAGTTGTTGCTAAAGACTGTCACCTTTAGAGTAGGGATAGGGTCATCCGAGTCAGATACTTTTCCCCACAACAAACTGGCGACTCCACTGGGGATCGAACCCAGAATCTCTGGTTTCGCAGACCAGTATCTTGTTGGTGTTTGTAGTATCTTTGCTATTCATTTCCTGAACCAAAGAGTACCAAATCGAAAAGCTTTTGACTATATCAAAAGCGAAGTAGAGGGGCTGCTACTCTTGCTCATTTTGAGCAGATTCATGATTTGAAGAGCTGATCTAAAAAAGACTCTTGTACTCTTTGTGATAGCTTTTCATCCTCTTGATCATCCCTTAGCTTGTACTTGACCTATAGATTTTTATTTCAGCAAAAACAGTGCATTTTTGAGCTTTTTATGACCCGGAAATCCTTGTAAACGCAACTCTCGTGTCTCAGTGCAGGCTGTCCACAGGCAGTCTGCATTCCAGCGCAGGTACTCCCTTCGGGAACTGCGCTGAGAGTCAATTTGACAGACCAGAGCCTGCACTGATCCAGTTAGGCTATGTCTTCCTGAGGTTTCCCACTGTGTCTGAGCCCTGTTCTCACTGTTGTTTTGCTGCTGATTGCTTGTCATTGTACTTGCTGTAAGCCAACTTTCCTTGACATTATTCCGCCTCAGTTGTGTGATGAAACTGTGATTTTTCTTTCAGTATTTCTTGTTTCAGTTACAATTTCCCATTGTGAAAAGCAAACCAGTATAGCTGTGACCTCTTAAATCCTGAACTGTAAAAGTGTCTTTGTGATCTTAAGAGCTAGTTTTATTACTGTTCATGGTTGTTTGAGTTTGTTTGTTTTTCATTTTATGGTTTGAATTCATACATTTTTAGTGTCAAAACAAGTGCTTGTAAAGCGTCTTTTCATTTTAGACAAAACTTGTTTGTTTACGCTTCAAATTGAATTCGAAAATTATACGACAATTTCCTTTTTGTCTACATCAACATTAAGGGAAAAGAAAAGAAATACATGCATCTTGCATTTGCATATTTTGATAAGTTTGCGTGACTGATCTAGGAGAAAGTGCATTAGTTTGTGCTTGGTGCTCTGTGTGGAAAGATAATGTTTTTCTCTCCCCTCAGTAGTTAGGATTTTCAAAGCTAAAAAGATTATAAAGCTTGCTTATCATTTTAGCTGCATTTAGGAATTTGTACCAATACATCTCGTGGTGATCCTGAAAGACAAACTGCTAAACAAGATCAACTTAAAATATATTGAATGAATCTAAAAACGCATTGTAACATAACGCTCACAATAGAGGTCTAGGTAGAGACGTGTTCCGGCGTCGTTAAACGTAGTGACTGTCGATCTCTACGAAGGTGGGTGATTCCTCTTGAGGGACGATAGCACTAATACGGACTTGTGCTCCCGCGTACCGTCGCGTATATTGGGAGACCCCTATAGGCATTTATCCTTTATCCTTAGGAAGCCGTGTCGGCCGCCCTACTAATCGCAATGCAGTGAACACAGCATTCACGAAGATCGACCACCCGTACCGTAAAACGTATTCTGTGGTTTCGCGAGAGGTTTGGCACACCCTCTGCCTAGATCTCCAGAGCAGTTTCTTTTGGCCCTTTTCGAACTCTATAACTGAAAAGGTCCAACCGAGCATTTGTCACTTCGGGCTCGTTAATACATCGAAGGCGACTAGAGTCATCTTTAGCTTTTTCTCGACTCTTAAAACATGAAAAAGCAAAGTTGTGTCTAAAAGCGTCTAATAAAATTCATTCAATACGGAAACATAATTCCCCTTTTTGTATTTTAGTTGATCAAGTAATCCGCAACCGTGGAGGAAAGTCAATTAAAACTTTGTCGTTCGAGGAGACTCGCGAGTCAACCGTCTTTGTCTCCGGAATCGAGAATAGTACGGACAAAGCGAACTCACTTGACCGGGTCGAAATCTCCCATTAAAGTTAGAACAACAGTTCCGACAACATCTGAGATTCTGGTCACTCCTAATATTTCTGGAATCCCTGCCTCTATTGAAGAAGTTCAACAGCAACAGAGGGACAGTTGTACTGATCCTAGTCTGAAGACAAGTACTTGCATAACTGAACCAGTTCCATCTGAAACCGGTCCACAGAGTCTTGTCGTTCAAACAACTGTCGTTGTCGAAGCAACCCCTTCTTCGGCACCAGAAATCTTTTACGGACCTGACGGTCTTCCTCTTCCTCCTGGTCTGATCGCAATAGAGGAAATCGTAGAGGACCAGCAAGCAAATACTCCAACTCATTTTGGAGTAGGCACCACTCTTTTTCCTTCTGCATCAGAAGTTTGTCCATCGCCACAGGAAGTTCCTGTAGAATCGTTAGGCAGTTTATTGGATAGACTTAAAATGTCTGAGCAACCGTCGACATCTAGGACCGTGCCACCTCCTTCCCATGTAGGGGATATCCCGTTTGTAGCAACATGCAACATGGTATCTTCTTCGAAAGTCGCAGGAGACAAGGTCGCCATGGATTATCAAGTGGTTTTACCACCTAGCCCCATAGAAATATTGTAGCAATCAATGTTTCAGGCATGGGAGGCGAGCCCAAATCAACGCTCGTCAAGCGTTTGGGTAGATAGGTCTGGAGAATATGGTACCCCATTAGATCCTTGGTCAAAAGTTCATGGGACTGACGAAGGAATCTTACAATCAATGATGATAGAGGGGGCACCATGGAACGATCACCACCATCGTTCCCTTCTTCCAGAGTACGAAGAAGAAACTCAACACGACCTATATCACCCTTCAGTGTTTGAATTCCTAACAAATACTGTAAATACGGTGGATTCAGAGCGAAACCTATCCAATATTGAAGAGACCATAGCCGTAAACATCTCAACAAAATCTGATGTTGTAGAGAATATTCATGTCGGCAAAAGTTGTTCCCCTTCAGAACTGGAAATATATGGTGCTCTCTTTCGCGAATTTAGAGATGTCTTTGCATGGTCATATGATGAAATGCCAGGCATTGACTCGAGAATAGTTGAACATGAAATTAAAATGTACCCTGATGTCAAACCAGTAAGACAACGGCTTCGACAGGTTCACCCCAAGAAAGCCGCTGCCATTAAGGCAGAAGTTGAAAAACTTCTCCATGCTAGATTCATCTACCCGGTTCCGCTAACCGATTGGGTATCGAATATTGTCCCTGTTATGAAAAAACAAGGGACGATAAGAGTGTGCGTCAACTATAGGGATGTAAACAAAGCTTGTCCAAAAGACAACTACCCTACACCCTTCATCGACCAGATAATTGATGAATGCGCCGGATGTGAAATCTTTTCCTTTATGGATGGATTTTCCGGGTATAATCAAATAAATATCCGCCCACAGGACCAGTCTAAGACTGCATTTATTTGTCCATGGGGCACATTCGCTTATCGAAAATTACCCTTTGGTTTAAAGAACGCAGGGGCGACGTTTCAGAGGGCAATGAATTATGCCTTCCATGACATCAAGAACATCGTTCAACCTTACCTCGACGATCTTCCGGCTCATTCGCGGAAGCGGACTGATCATCCGCGGCATTTGAGAGCGATATTTCTACGTTGCCGACACTACAAGATAAGACTCAATCCGCACAAGTGTGTGTTTTGCGTCGGTTCTGGTCGTTTACTTGGCTTTGTAGTCTCTAAGGATGGGATTCGTCTCGACCCCTGCAAGTTTCAGGCAATCATTAATTTGCCTCCGCCTTCAAATTTGCTTCAGATTCAGAAACTCCAAGGGAAAGCAAACTTTCTGAGGAGGTTCATTCCAAATTACGCAGAACTTGCCAAAGGTTATACTCGTCTTTTGAAAAAGGATGTACCTTTTGTCTGGGACCAGGTTGCGCAAGCTTCCTTTGATGCTCTGAAAGATTCTCTAGTAAGAGCATCATTAATGTACGCCCCGGACTATCAAAGAGATTTTAACCTGTATCTAGCTGCAGCAGATACGACCATTGCGATGGTCTTAGTGCAAGAAGTCGATGTAATTGAACATCCTATTTAGTATTTAAGTAAAAACTTAAATGAAACAGAAAGTAAATATTCCTATGTTGAAAAACTAGCGCTTGCTGCTGTTCAAGCGATTCAAAGATTTCGACATTATGTCCTCTTTAGGAAAACTACCGTTCTGTCAGATTGCAACCCCATGACGTATATACTGTCGCGACAGTTGCTTGGGGGCAAATATTCAAAATGGATAGCGATCCTTCAAGAGTTTGATCTGGATTTTGTAAAATCCAAATCAAAGAAAGCTCTAGTTTTTGCGGAATTATTGTGCGATCTCCCATCGTCGTCCAACGATGAAACATCAGAAGAGTCAATCGTGGATGAAAATTTGTTTCTGATATCAGTAAGCGATGAGTGGTATGGAGACATCATTGTTTATCTCCAAACCCAAAAATTTAGGCCTAATACCTCACACTCGGAACGGAAGCGTATACGATACCAATCTAAAGACTACATGATCGTCGGTGATACACTTTACCGTCGTGGTGTCGATACGGTTCTGAGGAGGTGCCTTACCCATGAGGAGGCCGAGAAAGCCCTGAATGATTGTCATTCAGGCGCGTGCGGGGGGCATCAATCTGGATATGCAACAGCACAAAGAATCTTACGAGCAGGATATTTTTGGCCAACTATGTTTAAAGATTGCATAATAGCTGTCAGAAGTTGCCATGCGTGTCAGATCTTTGATAGCAAAACCAGAAGACCGCCCGCACCTTTGCAGCCTATAGTTGCTGTTGGGCCTTTCGCCAAGTGGGGCATCGATTTCATGCAATGTAACCCCACCTCGACCGGGGGGCATGGGTATATTATAGTCGCTGTTGACTATTTTACCAAATGGGCCGAGGCGATGCCTACATTGGATAACACTGGTGAAACAGCTGCCCTTTTCTTTTTTAATCATGTAGTCGCCAGGTTCGGCGTTCCGCAGGCTATAGTGACAAATCATGGATCGCATTTTCGCAATCACATGATGGTTGAGTTAGCTGCCAAACTAGGGCTATCGCACGATAGCTCTACCCCGTATTATCCACAAGCCAACGGACAAGTTGAGGCAATCAACAAAGTCCTGAAGCGTATGTTGCAAAGGATGATCGGGGTTCACAAAAGAAGATGGCACCTACTCCTATACTCATCATTGTGGGCTTACCGAACCTCGGTAAAGAACGCCACTGGGTTCACACCATTCCAATTGGTGTATGGCCTGGAGGCAGTCTTACCGATCCAGTGTGAAATTTCGTCTCTTAAACTCGCAATTGACCTCCTCCCCGGAACCTCAGAAGAAGAGGCTCGTTTCTTGGAATTGATCCAGTTGGATGAAAACCGTCGTGACGCCGCTTTGGCGAACGAAGCCCATAAGAAACGAGTCAAGGCGCAGTTCGACAAAAATGTCAAACCTCATATCTTCTCTGAGGGTGACTTGGTTTTGCTTTACGACCAAGAGTCCGACAAATTAGGAGCAGGAAAATTTAAGTCCTTATGGATGGGTCCTTATATTGTTAAAAGGGTGTTAGCAAAAGGAGCCTACGAGTTAATGGATTATGACGGGATACCACTGGCGCAACCCCGCAACGGGTTGTACCTCAAGCGTTACTATGCCTGAATAGTAACCTGAGTGCTTTTGTTGTATTTTGTTTTCGCTAAAGTGTTTGTTTCGGTTTAGTAATCCACTCTTCTCGTTTGTTGCAGATGTCGAATTTCTCTGAGACATATGTAGGATATGCCGACGGGGCGAGTCGTAGTTCGCGGAATTTGTCCTCCGCAGCCTGGGCCATTTTTGATCCAAGCGGCGAGTTAGTGAGTTTCAGAGGTGTGTGTATTGGGCAGTCAACGAACAACATCGCTGAGTATAGCGCGTTGATTGAACTCCTCTCTGATACCATCGCTCATGGTATACGCCGACTAATTGTTAGGCTAGACTCACAGCTTGTGATACTACAACTCACTGGTATATATTCAGTCCGCAATCCAGCTATTTATCGAATGTTTCTAAGGGTTAAGATTTTGGAAAGAGAGTTTGATTCAATTCAATACCAATATATTTCCAGAAACTTGAACACATTAACAGATTCATTAGCAAACTATGTATTAGATAGACAGTTACGACATATATAAAAAGAGATGCATCGGTGCTAATGCAAGTGGATCACAAGTGAACCATAATAAACCCCGAAAATCAAAATATATAAAGCTGTTTATAGTTTGTACATGATGTGCTGTAATCAAAACAAAATTGGTCGTATGACCTAGAACTCAAAAAGATGCTAGGGGGCACCCTAGCCTAGTGGTGCTCAGGAAAGTACGTCACGGTCTGTGCAATCATGCGCAAGAGACGAGTCCATCGTCTAGGCACGCCAATAGTGTGCCACTGCAACTGTAAAGGTAACTCGTCAATCTGTACATCTGGAAGACCACGAGTAAGGCTCTCGACCTGCTCCTGCACAGCTGCAAGTATCTCAGTATCACCAAGGTCGCGAATGACAACTCGCCTAGCAGGCTCTGCTGCTGGGGCAGCAACTGGCGATCGTGGACGAGCTGCTGAACGAACAGGACCAACATCTGCGTGCACCCAAGAGTTTGATCAGTTTTGCACAATAACATCATGAGTAAAAACAATAAGCAGTAACATGGTCAGAGATTTTACCAATAGCGCCCCATTGCTCGCCATCCGGTAGCACCAAGTCCGGATCACCTCGGTAGTCCATACCCACATATGGATACTCAGAAAACACCATCTCCTGACGCTCGAACCACCTAAAGAAGGCCTCAGTAAAAGTAATCTGAGGTTGACCAGCATGTCGGGACATGTGGTCAACCCACCTCTGCATGCGTGGCTCGGTCGGAGAAGGCAAGTCAAGTATGATGTACTGAG
This sequence comes from Pinus tabuliformis, assembly GCA_031772625.1. NCBI lineage: Eukaryota > Viridiplantae > Streptophyta > Pinopsida > Pinales > Pinaceae > Pinus > Pinus tabuliformis. The sequence continues at coordinate 312,587,089 of CM062815.1, read as the reverse complement.
GCTGCATCAGTGGGATTTTCTCCAAGGCAAAGGCAGTCAGAATAGAACCAAACCCAAAGTTCTTCAGCTTCCCGTCCTTTACCTTGGTCAATTGACTTTTCATCTGAACAAGTACTGCATCACACCAGTTAAACACTTTCGGTTGGAGACACTCCAAAGCGTGCTGCATGTAAGATCTGTTGGCAACATGTAAAGCTGCGCTACCGGCCATCCTACCAATAGTAAACAGAATGGACCTAAGAGACCTGTCAGTGATGTCACGGATATTGATCTTGCCGTCTTTGCTCGGCTGTGAACCTTCCCGGCAATACTGACGGATATAGTCTCTGGTGGAAGTAGTCCCTCGAGCCGTACCTGACAAAGAAATGGGGGCACCCCGCCTTGACAACCCAGTCAAGAAGTACATGTCCTCTATGGTCAAGGGGATGGTTTTCCCCCTAATCTGGAATACTTGGTTAACAGGATCCCAAGCATCAAGCATATACTGCAGTAAAGAAATCTGTGCTCTCATGCTAGAGATACGGAGGAACTTCAGTAGGCCACAGTTCCGAAGCGCGCTCACCGTGACCGGATCATGGAGTGCAACCATGTCCTCTGCTTCATGTTCTCGTTCTCGCCATGTAAGGGACATTTTGTTCAAAGTTCCCTACAAGCAAACAAGAGAAGGAGTAAGTTCCTAATTTTGATGAAAAACTGGCGAAAAATCATCAAAAAACACATGCAGGATCAGTTTTTCTAGGCCCAGCGTAGGCAGAGAGTCTCCCCCTTGCGCTGAGAGGCAGTCTGCCTTAAGACCACCTGAAATACAGCGCAAGTTTCGAAAGGAGAACCTGCGCTGATGCCAGGGCGCCCTGATGAAACCCCTGGGGCTCAGAAAACCTGAAAAATGTGCATGAAACTGAAAAAGGAAACCGTGAAAGTGAAGGGCTAAGGTTTAGCTCCTACCTGGTCCAAACGGCGCCGAAAATCGTCCACAGAATCTCCCGAAATCAGCTGGTGAAAATCAAGGAAGAAGAGGCACCTCCAGAGCTCCAACAAGCAAAATGCAAATGAAATGGTAAATGAGAGGTAAAAACACCTTTTTATGACTTTTTACACAGTTTAAAGTTAAATATTAGGGTTATAATCTCATTTTCATGCAAATGTTGTCCATTTCTAACAAAATTTGTTGCAGCAATTGATGGTGAAGTACTACATTTGAAAAGAGAAAAGCTAGTAAAAGTAAAAAATCAAATTTGACCATGAATCGAGCAGTTTTACCACGGAATTTATGCTCGTTAAAAAATAGAAAAGTGTGAGCAAAAGTTTCCACCAGAGTTCAAGCTCATTAAAAAATGAACCTATCTCGGTAAATAACCATTGCGATCGTAAATTTATCAGCCTTAAAAGCCTTGGTCGTGTTTTCATCCATCACCTCCACTGTCATTTGGCGGGTCGTTCACCCCCATATGTGTGTTTACCCATTTTGAGGAGCATCTGCGAAGAGTGATTTCATCTAGCCATCCTTGTGACACTACCGTGATTGGAAAATTCCAATTTGTACCTGGAATCTGCTGCTATCCCTGTTTATCACTCATTCCTCAAAAGACGAGTCTTCTTTGAGCTCTTTTCACTGACTCATAAAATATGAAAAGTTTGCCGAGTTTTGGCCTTCCAGCTCGTTAAATGACCAGAACGTTATCCCTCCTCTAGATTTTAATCTTTTTGGACCTGAGGGATTATTGCACAAAAAGATCGAGCACTTGTTTTGTTCGGCTCGTTAAAGCAATCGAAAACTCATCCCTTCTGTATTGTTTTATACTTTTTCGGACTTAAGGGATTAGATGACGAAAAAGGAATTATGGAGTTAACTTTCTGTACCTTTTCAGACTCTCTAAAAATGAAAAGGACCGAGTTTTCTTTGTCGTTAGACTCGTTAAAATGATTAAATAGCGACAAACTTGTCTTTAGACGAGAACGAGTTTCCCTATCGCTAAGCTCGTTAAATCTTAGCGATGGGCTTGCCCGAAGGGCAGGTTATAGAACAAGCATATGTTATCCTCCTCAAGCTTGACAAAAATAAAGAGGTACTGGTCAGAAATGACTGGGGAAAAATTGGGAGAACATCAAAGTTTAATGGTAGCAAGTCGCTCTTGAACATGACACTTTTCCTCCGTTCCACATCGGGTTGGGTTGTTTCATTCACCGGTCTCATCACCATGGTCTTCGCCAAACCATCCACATTTGGGGTAATGCTACCGATCCATCGCATCAGTGTCGTTATATGTTCAAGAGGGGTCATTCTGAAAGTGTCAACCGTGTCCCATCCACTGCCATACATTATCCTTCATCCATTCATGATCGCCACCCTGAATCATATATCACAGTTTGTTTTCACCTCCATTAAAATCATTAGCTCCGTTCCGTGTCATTGATGTGGGATTCATTAAGGCCCTCCTTTGACGGATCGCTTCTTGTCGACTTCAGCTCATTATCCAAGAAGTTGATCTAGGAACAACCCCATCAGTACTTTGAAGCTTGCATGCCTCAATGGCAAGTTTCTCACTTCCGGCGACAGGTATACATCAATGACCTTCGACCAGAAGATTTTGCGTGGCGTTCGACGCCAAGTCCTTTATTCACGCCACGTGAATTGTACTGCAGTACCTTGAGGGTCATTATCATTATCGGTGATTCCTCTCGCGCTTGTTAACGGTTTTCATCATTGACCGGTAATCAAGCGATGTCTTTCCATGTTCGACTTCAGCGAAATTCTCACATGGATCGACTTGTACTTAGAGTGAAGATCGAACGAGTTTGAAGACCCCGGATCTAGTTTCATCCATCCGGGCTGCGATACATATTCAGGAAATATAAAAGCATTTGTCATGTACATCAGTGCAGCAGATGATCATCCTACTCAAAGGATGATAATTTCAGCAGAAAATTATCAGTCTACCATCAGACGATCGTCTGTTCTATGTACCAAAATGTATTTATAAAGCTGAGCATGGGAATGCCCGCTTCAGCTAGATCATGAAAACAGAATGAAAAATAATGTATTGTATTGTATTGTATTACAGGGCACCTCTCAGCACTTGAATGAACTTCGGGCCCTCTGGATAAAGCATTTCACCCGATAAACGACCTCATACTTTAGGGGGCAACTGTTATAGACATTTTTGTGCCTCGTAACATGGAGCATGAAATGTCGATAATTACAGGGATCCTCAGTCCCTAAACATGTTGTTCTTACCCCTAGAAGAACAAGGTCAGCAAACCACAGCACTTCCCATCAGTTCTCCACCTGAAAACACTCAAAAACAGGCTATTTTTGGATCATGTCAGCTGCTCCACTGAGCATCTGCGCTGGAATGCAACTGCTCCTCCTTGTACCTGCGCTGAAAGTCAAATCTAATGAAGGCTACCTGCGCTGGGCGAGATTGGCCAAGTGGCACAGTCATTCTGCAAGGTGTCAATTTCCCAGGAAGCTTCCAAACTGACACTTGGTTCATGGGATTCGCCCTGTGATGAGTAAGAGGTACTTGATCTCCATGTGTAAGCAAGGATCTCCAAGTGGACTCAAGAACTGAAGTTTAACTGAAGAGGGAGAGGACACAAGGCAGCTTTATGTCAGTCTCAAGCTGACTCATCCTTTCTTCTTCTCTCCTATATATAGAGCTCTTCTATGAGGTCTAGGGAGGCTGGAATTTTGTGCAAAGTAAGGAAGTGCTGTTGGTTTACAGTTAGAGCTATTGGGTGATTGTTTTTCCAGAGGTGAAGAGGAGACTTCTTGCTGCTGGGGAGGTGCTGCTGGATTGGAGCCATTGATGGTTGTAACCTTCTCAGAACCCTGTTACTTTTATCAATAAAGCTTTGAATGTTCTCCTATATACTTGTATTGCATTGATGTATTGTATTTACTTGTATATTTGATTCACTCTAATCCATGCATCAGTTATGAGTACATGTATCTTGTAGTTTTCTTCTCTCTGTTGTGTAGGATCTGTGTGTAGCTGGACCGGCAAAGGGAGCAAGGAGCTGGGAACAAGAGACAAAGAGAGAGGATAAGGATCGACAAAAGCGAAAGACACCGGTTGGTTAATCTTTTCTTCCTTCTCTCTGTACTTTCATAAAGGAAAACATTAAAGCTTTACTTTCAGTTGTTGCTAAAGACTGTCACCTTTAGAGTAGGGATAGGGTCATCCGAGTCAGATACTTTTCCCCACAACACCCTCATGAGTTCTAAATGTTGTTTTCAGAATGTCTTCAGTCATCATTCTGATTTGATGATATCCTGAATGAATATCCAACTTGGTGAAGTAAATTGATCCATTCAATTCATCCAATAAATCATCAATGACAGGAATGGTAAATTTGTCTTTAATAGTGAGCTTGTTGACATCACTATAATCCAGACACATGCACCATGACCCATCCTTCTTGTGCACCAATACTACTGGAGCAAATAAAGAACTTTGACTAGGTTGAATTATACCAGCCTCTAGCATTTTTCGAACCATATGTTCAATTTCACGCTTTTGGGCATAGGGATATCTATAAGGCTTGATGTTTGGAGAAACAATTCCTGGAATCAAATTAATAGCATGATCATGATCACAAATAGGTGGGAGGCCTTTGGGAGTCTCAAATACCTTGGAATGATTGTCCAATACTTTTTGGAGATCTGGAGAAATAGATGATTTCAATGTGGGAACCTCTAGCGAACATAATTGTGCAATTACGCCTCATTGTTATTTCTTTAGAAGCTTTGTCATTCCGTTAGAGCTGATTATCTTTCCTGGTTTCCCTGTGATAGCCCTTAATTCAACTTCCTTTCCTTCCGAGGAAAAGTTCAGGAAAAGTTCTTGAAATTTAAAAGTTATTGTACCCAAGGATTCTAGCCATTGGAATCCTAGTACAACATCAGCACCACCCATTAGAATGGAAAGCATTGGGCTGTTCAATACATATTCTCCCATGAATAGCTTGATATTATGGCACTTTCCAGAGCAATTTATGGTTCCTCCACTTTCTTTTTTTCACTTGACACTTTGGTGCTAGATATAGGAAGCAATTCAATTCCTTGGCTATCTTACAATGAATAAAATTATGGGTACTTCCCGAATAAATCAACACTATTACCTTTTTCTTCTTGATGTGTCCTTCTATCTTGATAGTTTGAGGAGTGGTAATTCCGGCCAATGCATTACAAGATATGGTCAGATTCATTTCTTCTTTCTCTAGGGTTTGTTCCTGATGTATATCCTCTTCTTTTGACGTTTCTTGTTCCTTTTCTTCCTCCTCTTCACAATCTATGTAAAATAATTTCTTCTCAGCACACTTATGACTTTTAGCATATTTTCTATCACAACTGTAACAAAGCCCTTTTTCTCCTTTTTCTTCCAATTGTTTTGGAGTAAACCTTGTGGAAAGCTAGGGGAAAAAACACTTCCAATTTTATAGTTGTGAGCGTTAGGCTTCCTTGTTGCCATAATTTTTCTTGCCAAACTGAATGCCTTCTCCAATGAATTAGGTTCCCAAAGGCAAACCTAATTTTGGATGTTATCCTTTAAAGTCCCTATCAACAAATCAATCCTATGCTCCTCTGGAATATATTTTACCCTTATATTCAATTTTTGGAAGTCCTCAATGTGCTCCATCTTTGAACCCTTTTGTTTGAGATTTATCAATTGGCCAAAAATAGTGTTTATTTTTGTATCCTCATAATGTGATATCATTTCTTTCGTAAAAATTTCCCAAGTGATAATTTGTTTACGAGATCAAAGTCATCGATACCATACAAATTGATTTGGTTCCAAATATAAAGTTGTAATACGTACCTTTTGTGTGTTTTGCACATTATGGAGATCGAAATATTGTTCCATCTATAGTATCCATGTTACGGGATCCTTTTCATCAAACTTCCTCATATCAATCTTTGGAAGATGGTGGGTCTTCAATCTGCCGTTAGAACCTATGAAATCATGATTAACATATATTTTGTTCTCATCATGAGTTTTCTCTATTACCTTTTCACCATTAGGAAGCCTTTCTTGTAGCAACTTTTTCAAACCTTCCACGTCTTTCTTCAAATCTTCAATGTTTTCATTCTTTGGATCATGATTGACATTTATTTTGTTCTCATTCTGAGTTTTCTCTACTACCTTTTCACCGTTAGGAAGACTTTCTTATAACAAATTTGCCAAGCCTTCCTTCCAACCTTCCATGTCCTTCTTCCAATATTCAGTGTTGTGTTTCATACCATCCATCTTATCTTCCAAGCCTTTCTTTAAACCGTCCATCCTAGCTTCTGTTACTTTTTGTGAGAGTGAAATTTGTTGCACTTGGTCTCGTAATTTTGATATATCATGTTGCATTTCTTCCTCTTCTTCATGAGTCGTGCTAGAGATTTCAGGTTGCATACTAGGTGTTTCCATTTTCTTTCTTCAGGGCATCAATTACTGATAATTATTTTTCACTATTCTCTTTGAATTCCTTCAAACTAATTTTTCAAACCAAAATTATGCAAAATTTAAAAAAACACTACACACCTTTTTTCACATTGTAGGAGCTCGATATTGAATCTGATGTATCTCTAAAATTTCAGATCTCCAAGGTCTAAAATTAGGAAATGTCATAGCCCTCTAAGTTCTATTTTTGAACGCCACCAATCTAATCAAAATTGGATTCTCCAAGAAATCGGCATGTCCAATCTCCCAAGATGACCTGATTATACACTTTTTCAGTAGAGCGAACTTGTACTAAGTGCCATGTGTCACTGTTTCAACCTTCAAACCTGAAAACAATGCATAGAAAACTACAGTCCATCCTCTTTCTACAACTACTGATGAAATTTCAATCTGATACTCAGAGAGAAAGTTATGACGATTTTCCCAAGGTCATCTGTTTGGGATGTAATTTGGGAGCCTGCAAAAACCCTAACTTCCTTGGATCATATCTCCGAAAATATAGTGAGACAAAATCTAAAATTCGGACCTAAGGATCATCGAGATTTCGGCTCAAATGGGTTTTTTTTTAGCTTATGAAACATCACAGAAACAATTTATAGCGAAAATGCCATGATGACCTGTTTTGGAGCAGCGAAAGCCTAGAATCCAAAGCTCTAATATCAAATGTTATGAAACCAGCTCACAAGAAGATAGAAAAGATATATCAACAACTTCAAAATAAGCCTCTTCGAGGGGGAAACCTCCTTTACATTACACAAATGAACAAAACTTGGATGATACAAATGACAAAACCTCCTTTCTATATATAGGAGTCTAAGGGGTCACAATATAATCAAAGTTGACATAACAATAATAATATAAGGGCACAACAATAACAATAGTGGGATTCTATGGGGCACAATAATAAAAATAAGGGCTACAATGACAATAGTAATGGGGGAATCACTAGTATTATAGGGACCTAACATATTCTCTGGAATATTAGTGCAAATAATTTTCATTGTTTTTCTCCCAATATAAATAAAAGCATTTCCAATTAATAATAACAATTAAATTCAAATATTTCAATTTAACCATAGTTTAGTTTTAACCAATAAAGTATTAAGTCATGTTATTGGGGATATTACAAGATCCATATATAATAGCAAGACACTTCAAAGTAAAAACAAGTCATGATAGTTTGAGGTACAGCTTGTACCAAGACTATCTTTGGAAGAAAAAAAAAAGTAGGTTATGAAGATGTCAAGTTATAAGTTTGTGTTAGGTTCATATACTACTAGTGTAACCCCTTAGTATTATTATTACAACCCTCTTATTATTGGTGTGCCCATGTAGTCCCCATATTGTTATTATTGTGCCCCATAGAAGCCCATTATTGTTATTATTGTGTCTTTACATTATTATTATTATGTCGGCTCTGATTATATTATGACCCCTTAGACTCCTATATATAGAAAGGAGGTCTTGTCATTTGTATCATCCAAGAATTCTTAATTTGTGTAATGTACAGGAGGTTCCCCCCTAGAAGAGGCTTATTCTGAAGGCCTTCATCTCTCTTATCTATATTTTTGTGAGATGGTTTCCTAACATTTGGTATTAGAGCTTTGGATTTTAGGGTTTTGCTCCTCCAAACAGGCCATCATGGAATTTTTGCTATAACTTTTTTCTGTGATGTTTCAGATGCTAACAAAAAAACCCATTTGAGACAAAATCTCACTAAACTGCTATTCTAAATTTAAGGTCTTGTCTCACTATATTTTCAGAGATATGATTTGAGGAAGTTAGGGTTTTTGCAGGCTTCAGAATTTCATCTAAAACAGGTCATCATGGTAATTTCGCTATAACTTGTTCACTACAAAATTTCAGAAGCTAAAACAAAAACCCATTTGAAAATAAAGCGGTCTAAACCGCAGTTCCAAATTTCAAATCTTGTCTCACTATATTGTCAAATATATGATCTGAGGAAGTGAGGGCTTTTTCAGACTCCCGAATTACATCTTAAACAGGTGACCTTGGGAAAATTGTCATAACTTTCTCTCTGAGCATCAGATTGAAACTTTGTAAGAATTTATAGAAAGAGGACAGATTTTAGTTTTCAGTTTATAGTTTTCAAATCTGAAGGTCGAAACAGTGACACATGGAACTTCATACAAGTTCTCTCTTCTGAAAAGGTATATAATCTGGTCATCTTGGGAGATTGTGCATAACTCTTTCTTGGAGAATCCAATTTCGATTAGACTGGTGGCATTGGAAAGAGGACGTGGAGGGATACTATAAATCACAATTTCAGAACTGGAAGATCCAAAATTACAGAGTTGCAATCGTTTCAAGATCGAGATCCTAAGATCAAGAAAAGGCGATATGAGGAAGTTTAATGGCAAGGATCCGGTAAATTGGATACTACAGATGGAGCAATATTTTGATCTACATGAGGTTCAACTTTTAAAAAAGGTACATATTGCATCTATATTTAGAACCAAATCAATTTTTATGGTATAAAAAGCTTTTTTCCAGTAAAGCACTTGTTATTTGGTCAATTTTCACAGAAGAAATGATAGCACGTTATGACAACACAAAGAGTAACACCTTCTTTAGCCAATTGATAAATCTCGAACAAAAAGGTCCAATGGAAGAGCACATTCAGGACTTTCAAACATTGAATATAAGGGTAAATGATATTCCATAGAAGCAAAGGATTGATGTCTTCATAGGGACTTTAAAGGATAACATTCAACATGAGGTTCGTCTTTGGGAACCTAATTCATTGGAGAAGACATTTAGATTGGGAAGAAAAATTGAAAGCGAAATTATGGAAACAAGGAATCCCACAACTCATGACTATAATTATGGAGGTGTTTTTTCTCCTAGCCTTCCACAACCTACAAGGTTTATACGACAACAATTGGAAGAAAAAAGAGAAAAAGGACTTTGTTGCAATTGTGATAACAAGTACATTAAAGGTCATAAGTGTGCTGAGAAGAAATTATTTTACATTGATTGCGAAGAGGAGGAAGAAAAGGATCAAGAAACATCAAAAGAAGAGGATATACACCAATAACCAACCCTAGAGAGAGAAGAAATGAATCCAACCATGTCTTGTAAAGCATTGGCAAGAATTACCACTCCTCAAACTCTCAAGATAGAAGGACATTTCAAAGAGAAAAAGGTTCAAGAAGTGAAAGATCACATCGAGAAAGAAGAAAGGAATCTGACCATATCTTGTAATGCATTGGCTCGAATTACCACTCCTCAAACTATCAAGATAGAAAGACATATCAAGAATAAAAATGTTCAAGAAGTGAAATATCACATCGAGCATCATGAAATGAATCCAACCATATCTTGTAATGCATTGGAAGAAATTACCACTCCTCAAACTCTCAATATAAAAGGACATATCAAGAATAAAAAGATTCAAGTATTGAAATATCACATCGATCATCAACAACAAGTTCTCCAACTTTTAAAGGATAATGCCACTTTGGTGCAGAATCGAATGAAACAATAGGCAGATCAACATTGCAGTGAAAGAAGTTTTGATATAGGAAATTGGGTATTTTTATAGCTACATCTCAAGCAAGCTATTCATGATAAGGAAACGTTGGCAATATTACATGCACTTAAGAAATGATGACCTTACCTAATGGGAAGACACTTCAAGGTAAAAATGGATTATGATAGTCTTAAATACTTTTTAGAACAAATATTATCTTTAGAAGAACAAAAAAAATGGGTCACAAATATGTTGGGTTATGACTTTCAAATCATCTACAAAAAAGGGAAGAAAAATGTTGTTGCAGATGCACTCTCAAGAAAGGATGAGGATGTGGAAGCATTATTTTGTTCTATTTCTATTATCCAACCATATTGGATAAATGAAGCAAGGGATGAATGGAAGAAGGACAAAGAAGTGTGGCCACTCATTCAAAAGTTGCAGAAGATCTCAGTTCAAACAATATTGTCAGAACTTGATGAGGAAGGAAAAATCATTTTGGAACCTGGAGCAGTCACAGAAGCAAGAAATCGACATCTACGAAATCGATCAATTTCAGAGTATCTCATCAAGTGGAAGAACTTACCCGCTGAAGATTCTAAATGGGAGGAAATTTTTTTTATAGAGAAGCTTCAAGAACTACTCAAGCGTTGAGGAAAACACTTTTTGAAGGAGAGGGGCATGTTAGGTCCCTATACTACTAGTGTAACCCCTTATTATTATTAGTACAACCCCCTTATTATATTGGTGTGCCCATGTAGTCCCCATATTTTTATTATTGTGCACCATAGAATCCCACTATTGTTATTATTGTGCCCTTACATTATTATTGTTATGTCGACTCTGATTATATTATGACCCCTTAGACTCCTATATATAGAAAGGAGGTCTTGTCATTTGTATCATCCAAGAATTGTTCATTCGTGTAATGTACAAGAGGTTGCCCCCTGGAAGAGGCTTATTTTGAAGGTGTTCATCTCTCTTATCTATGTTTTTGTGAGTTGGTTTCCTAACAGTTCGAAACCATCTACAAAAAGGGAAAAAATATCATGGAAGATGCACTCTCAAGAAAAGAGGAAGATAGAGGGAGTTTAAACTATATGTTTTTTCCATTTTGGAATTGAATGGGTTGAATAAGAAAGGATATAATGGAAGAAGATTAGAATGTATCCATGATCATTTAGAAACTACAATAGGACCCTAAAACAAAAACAAAAAATAGGTGGAAGAATGATTTGTTGTCGTATCAATAATATTTCTTATGCTTGTATAAGAATTCTCAACGCAAATAAAAGGACCTTTTGGAATTACATGCTACTCCTATGGGAGGAAATTTAGGTTTCTTGGAATTATACCATAATATCAAGAAATATTTTTTACGGGAAGGTCTTAAAGGAGATGTGCAAATTTTTGTGGATAAATGTGTGGCCTTCCAACAAAATAAGGGAGAGAAAATTACTACCCCAAGGAGACTACAACCATTAGCTATACCAATCTAGCATGGAAGAAGTTTCAATCAATTTTATTACAAGTTTACTCAAATATGGAGGAAATAATGTTATTATAGTAGTACTAGATCTACTGATAAAGTATTCTCATTTTTTATCTCTTTGTCATCCTTTTAAATCAAGTAAAATGGCACCCCGATCGGGGTTTGAAATAGTTGGAGGCTTGCTTGGATTTGACTGATATGACTGATAATTTAATGGTTTGGGATGGTCGGTGGTATCCCCGACACCCTCACACTTTTATTCACTATGACAACATGAAGCGTTGCAGATCAAGGTAGATCCACTACATGAAGGTTGGTAACCCTCAGTGCCTATAGGTGGTGGAAGCGAAGGCGAAGTTAAGACTATCTGTTTGGCATATAATCTCAGATCCTTGGCTTCTTAGGAAGCCTAAGTTTGATGTTTACAGGTTCGCGGAGACGAAAACGTGAGAGGATACCCATCTCCTTCGTGTCTCAGTTCAAGGTTGGTGTATAAATTCTGATATGGGCTACTACTTGTGATAAGCATCGCGTCCGGAGGGGAAAGGAAACACTGGTTAAATTAACAGTTTATTTGACTGGCAGTATTAGCCTTCTCAACTATGTAATGTCGATTTCTATCTTTTTTGGAAATATCCTTTCTTGCATGGGCAAGTTCACTGATTTCTTTTTTTTTTTTCTGATGATGTTTCCTTTGCACGTTGATAATCGGGTTCCATGTTTTAAGCTTAAATTATCTGGCCAAGCCTTGTGGAGAGTAAGGGTTCTAGTAAATGAATAGGGCCAAGTCTACAGACTCAGGGTTTAGGGGTGCATGGGGGCCACTATTGTTATTCTGGCGGTACCTCCCATTCCCGATGGGTTACTGTTTATGCATGCTTGTTGGCTTGGGTGGTGGAATTATGAAAGGACACAGTGATGTCCAGCACTTCATTTCTTTTTCTGGTCATACATTAAATTAATGCTTGTCTTTCTGACGGGTATCTGTATAAATCATATTCCAAGTCCACCTACGTTGTATCCACTTCTGGCCTCTATACATTGGGTTGGTTTATGAGCGTGGGAAGGTGGGAAAAGGGTGAAGAAAGGGGGCTTGGGCTTAGTAGATATGGTGAAGTCTCAACCTTGCGGTGGAGCCTCGAATCAAGGTGAAAGGGGACATAGACACCAGGAAGGAAAAGGAAAAGAAGTCAATTCGTCTTCCAGTCGGACTTCGCAGCAAAGGGATCAGAAAACAAACTCTGAGATTCTTCAAGCCAAGGTTTAAGCATATTGCGAAGGGGACCCCGATGCAGGTGAAATAATTGATCATGACCTAGGAGGAAGAGTTGAATTTGAAATCTAAGCTTGAAATGCCAGCCGAAGATTGGGGGCAGCTAATCACGGACCCTGGGTACACTCACGACCATCTCACCCTATTTATACAATTTGTCCATCTCTACTGGTTAATGAAATGCATAGTGGCCAAAGCAATGGTTGCGACCACCAATAGAGTAGCACAAAGTGAGGACGATTCGAGCCTCTGAGATATTCAAAAAGAGCTCCTGTTAATCTAGGTTGTCATTGATGTCAATATAACAGTGTTTGCGATGGAAAATTATTTGATACATGATTGCCCATTGCTGCCCAATGATCATAATGCTCAAAGTTTGATATATGATGATATGATGAGATGGAGGACCCAAGTGGATTGAATAGCAAATGACGCATCAATTGAACAACAATTGAATAGCAATTGAAAAGAAATTGAACAACAATTGAATAGTAAATGACGCAAGAGGTCAATTGAACAGCAAATGACACAGGAGGTCAATTGAATAGCAAATGACGCAGTAGATTCAGTAGAGAAACAATGATAATGGAGGAGCATAAGCAGAGTTATTAGAGGTCACAGGAAGATAAGCCACAAGAGCAACAATTATCGAAAGAGTAGAAGAGTGAAGAGAAGCCACAGGAGCAACAACTATCGAAAGAGTAGGGGTAGGAAAGTATAGACTTCCTTGATCATGGCTGAAGTCCCGCACTCAATCGTAGCCGTCGATCTCATAGTCAACCCTTATATCATGATCAACTATGGGGGTTAAGGCCGATTTTAATCCATGTTCCTGTCGAAGTCCCATATATCCTTTAATTGCGATAACATTATGGACCCACTGCACCATTATAATACGTCCTAAATAAATATCGCATTCATCGCATATTGCAAGTCTTGAAGAGATGTAACTATGGAAAACCACCAATTGCGATAAGGTTGTGGACCTGACGGGTTTATTAACAACTGCTTAAGATTGTATCGCATCTGCGCCATCGGCAGTAGTGGAATCACTATGTTATGTGCAAACCTCTGAAAATTTTGATTGCGATTAAGGTGATGATGTGGCTGGTGGGACCACCCATTATATGGTTTTAACTATGTTGATATGTGAATATTGATGATGTTGATATTGAAGGACAAAGCACACTTGTAAAACCTTAGATTTTCATGAAATTTACAATTGCGGGATTAAAGGAATGACAAGGCACATAGGATCTCCAATATGGGTATAACCTCTCTTGTGATGCGATTTCCGTGAATAAGTCTTTGGATGAAAGGGCCTCTCTGATATAATTTTAATATGTGACATCATAATTCAGCCTCTCTTCCAAATGAACGTGTCTTTTGAATATTGGTGAACTCGAAGAGACGGAGGAAGCCGAAGATCAAGAAGTTGAAGGTCGAGAATCCAAAAGGCCGAGCGAGCGCAGAGGAAGCAAAAGATTAAGTGAGCGAAAAAGGAATCCAAAGGTCAGGCATATCAAGCATCTATAACAGAGAACAAAAAAAAGTTCACAACTAGTGAACTAGAAGAAACAGAGAAAGTCATAGAGAAAGCAGGAGGACAGAAGTAAGTCGTAGGTCCAGCAGGGTTGGGAGTATAGAGTAACTACCAAACATATCTAGAAAATATATAGCAGAGGGTGGGAGCCCTTGAGGTTGGTGCCTTAGAATTAGAAGGATTGGTGTCCTTAGAGTTGGTGCTCCTAAATCCAAGGTTGGTGCCTTGACAAGATAGGGTTGGTACCCTGGAGTTTAGAGACTCAAAAAAATTCCAAGTTGGTGCTTGGAAACTGGTTGAATCCCTATATGCATTATACTTGATTTATTTTAAAGATTATATTAACAAAAGCATTTATTCCTATTGTTCATTTTGTGTTCTAAATATAAATGTTTTAACTGATAAAGGTAACAAATGAAAAGAAATATTGATTCACCCCCCCACCCCTTAGTATTTCCAACAATTGGTACCAGAGCAAGCTTCTTCATATCATCCTAACAGCTAGAAGAAGGATTCTTAGTCACAATGAGAAATCAAGAAGTGTCACGAAGACCTCCTCTATTTGATGGGACAAATTTTGGTTTTTGGAGAAAAAGATTGTCCTACGACTTAATTTCGCTTGGACCTAAAGTTTGGCATTCGGTTTTAAATGAGTACATAGCTCCTTCCACTCTTCCAACATATCAAGACGAAAGGAAAGCTTACATTGCAAATGCAAAAGCCTTAAATTCCATCACTAGTGGAATCACTAATTCTGAATTTACAAAAGTCATGAATTGTGGTTTAGCCAAAGAAGTATGGGATAAGCTAGTTAGCTTATACGATGGGGACTCCAAAGTTAAGAAGGCAAAGCTTCAAACTCATATAAGGCAATTTGAAATTCTAAAAATGGATGATGAAGAAGATATTGCATCATACTTTCTCTGAGTAGTTGAAGTGATCAGCGCTCTTAAAGGATTGAAAGAAAACATTGAAGAAAGCACTATTGTTCAAAAGGTCTTAAGATCTCTCCCAGGCAGATTTAACTCCAAATTAAGTGCTATAGAATAAATGAAGGACCTAGATACTCTCAATATGGATGAACTTCATGGAATCCTCATTGTCTATGAGATGAGAAAAGTAATCCCAAGTTCCAAAGATGCAGCATTCAAGGCCTCAAAATCCAAAAAGGGGAAAGAATGGAATACCAATAGTGATGACTCCAATTTTGAATCCGAATTGGCACAATTTGTACAAAGACTAAAGAAAGGATCTAAGCTAAAAGTTAAGTACCCTCTTATTTGTTTCAAATGTGGAAGAAGAGGTCATTATGCTGCAAAATGTCCTCATAAGCATGATAGTGATTGTGAGGAAAATTCAAAAATGGTGGTATATAAAAAGAAAGGGTTCAATAAGAAGAATCTCTTCTCTAAGCAAGATTAGTATGATGAAGGTGAATTTATAGTCATAAAAAAGAAATCAACTAATCAGTTCCCTCACCGCAAAGGAGGTAATGAAGAATCAAATGAAGAAAATGACCATGCTGGAAGGCAAGAAGTATTTTCATGGCATTCACAAATGATGATGATTCAGGTTTAGAAGGAAATGTAGACGAATTGTTAATGAGTGCCATTGAATAAAATGAGAAATTACGAAATAAAATCATCTCTCTCAAGGTAGAAAACGAGGAAAAAAAAAGAAGGGAAGACCTCTTGAAAAATAAGCTAAAAGAAAAAGAAGAAATTTGTGAAGAACGTGAAGCCAAAATACTATCTCTGAGGAAGGAATTGGAGCAAGTCAAAAAGGGTTGAGAAAGCCATCAAATACTTGACTCTATCCTAAATAATCAAAAACCTCAACATAAAAAATCTAGGATAGGTTTTAAAGGAGAATCATCAAGTACTAAGAATAATGAGAAAGGCTATGCGAACGTACTTTCCAGCAACCCAAAAGAAGAAATATTATTTCATCAAAGGCCCATCTCAAATCCAAAGAATGAAGAGAGAGTAACTCCAAGGAATAATGTTGATTCAAATCATGGCTATTACAACAGGTACAAAACTATGTTTTTGGGCATTGTTTTTATTGTAAAAATTTTGGTCATCAAGCTAGACATTGCATGGCCCGTAAGAATGAAACAACAAAATTGAACGATCAAACAAACAAACCATATGATCTCAAAAGGCAAGGAAAAATCAAGACCTATAACTCTTTTGATCCCTTAGCCAAATTTGATCCAATTTTCTCATTATGTAATGATAATGAACAAAATTGCCCCTTCAAAAGAGGAAAAGAAAAAAATGAGAATCCCAACACTGATAAATGTGGCCTAGCTCTATGTGATCACAGAGATGAAAATCATTGGTTTGTGGATAGTGGGTGCTCCAGACATATGACAGGGGACAAAACGAAATTTGTCTCATTAAAAAAAAAGGAAGGAAATATATCCTTTGGAAGTGGATCTGCGAAAATTGTTGGGAAAGGAATTGTTACCCTCATTAATAGACAAGGAAAGGCTCAAAATGCTTTGCTAGTAAATGGGCTCAAACACAATCTCCTGAGTGTTAGCCAAATCCATGACCAAGGACATAATGTTGTCTTTAGCACTAAAGATTGTGAAATAAGAAACTCTTCCTCAGGGGAACTTGTGGCAAAAGGAGTTAGAACATCAGATAACATCTACATTCTAAACAAAATTCAAGAAGATAAATGTTAATTAAGTCAAACAAATGAAAGTTGGCTGTGGCACAAGCGACTTGGACATACAAGTTTCGATAACCTGATCAATATTAGCAAGATTAATGCAGTATGAGACATCCCAAAGTTATTCAAGCCAAATCAAGGAGTATGTAGACCATGTCAACATGGAAAGCAAACTAGAACCAAACACAAGACCAAGGAGTTCTCTACATCAAAACCTTTGGAGATCATCCATGTTGATTTATTTGGACCAACTAGAACTCCGGCACTCCAAGGAGAAAGGTACTTTTATTTATTTGTTGATGACTATACTAGAATGATGTGGGTATATTTCATAAAATATATATCTGAAGAATTTTTATGTTTTAAGAATCTTAAAGCTTTTGTAGAAAATGAAAAGGATTCTAAGATTAAATGTCTTAGAATGGATAGAGGGGGAGAATTCACATCAAAAGAATTTGATGAATTCTGTAAAGTACATGGAATCGAAAGAGAACTCTCTATTGCTAGAACACCCAAGGAAAATGGGGTAGTTGAAAGAAGAAACCGAACAATTCAAGAAATGGCAAGAACAATGTTAATAGTAGTTGACTTGCCGCCAAAATTATGGAGAGAAGCAGTTGGGACAGTTGTTTATGCCTTGAATCAAACTCAACTAAGACCAAATAATGAGAAGACTCCTTATGAATTATGGAAAGGAAGACCTGCTTCAGTAAAATACTTCAAGATTTTTGGAAGCAAGTGCTTCATAAAAATAAATGATGGCTCACAAGGGAAATTTGATTCTCGGGTTGACGAAGGGATATTACTTGTATATTCTACAAGGAGCAAATCCTAAAAGTGCTACAATAATCGACTATGAAAAGTAGTGGAAATCATTGATGTGAATATTAATGAAGACCTTCAAAAAAAAGAAATTGAAGATCATGAAGTTGACCCTCTCATTAAAGAAGAACCTAAAAAAGAGGAAAAAGATCAAGAAAAACACAAGGAAAGAGAACCATCTCAAACCCCTTCAAAGATGAAGTTTCTCCAAAAACATCACCCAGAAGAGCAGATTATTGGAAATATAGATGAAGGGATGCGAACTCGAAGAAGGATGACAAGTACACCAAAGAAAAATATTTTTGCTCTTCTATCCATGATAGAACCAGAAACATTTACTCAAGCAAGTAAGGATCCTCATTAGGGAAAAGGCATGGAAGAAGAAATGTCTCAAATCAAGAAGAATGAGATATGGGAGTTGGTACCTCATCCAAAGGATAAAATATAATTGGAACCCAGTGGGTGCTCAAAAAAAAAATGAATTGAGATGAAAAAATCATAAGAAATAAGGCAAGGCTTGTTTGTAAAGGTTATTCACAAATTGAAGGAATCGACTTTGAAGAAACCTTTGCGCCATTAGCTCGTGTGGAAGCTATAAGGATGTTCTTAGCATTTTCTTGCTCAAAAGGATTTAAAATCTATCAAATGGACATAAAATCAGCATTTCTAAATGGGGAACTCAAGGAAGAAGTCTACATGGAGCAACCAAAAGGGTTTAATCTAGCAGAAGGAAAAGACTTTGTTTGTAAGTTGAAAAAGGCATTATATGGGTTGAAACAAGCTCCTAGAGCTTGGTACGTAAGAATGGATCACCATCTACAACAACAAGGCTTCAAAAATGGGGTGGCAGGAAGTAATCTCTACATAAAGACGGATGAGGATAAGTTACTAGTCACACTTGTCTATGTTTATGATTTGATTTTTGCTAGTAATAATGATGAAATGAGCCATGAATTTGCTAAAAATATGTCAAAAGAGTTCGGGATGTCGATGATAGGAGAGTCGTCTTACTTACTTGGACTACAAGTATCTCAAACCATGGAAGGAATGTTCATATCTCAAGCCAAATATCTTAAAAACATGCTTGAAAGATATGGAATGGAAGACTGTGCACCCATGAGCACACCTATGACCACAGATTGCAAATTAAGAAAAGATGGTGACTCTCCTTTGGTAGATGCAACTCATTATAGGTCAATAATTGGAGACCTTCTATACTTAACTGTTACGAGACTCAACATTATGCAAGTAGTAGGAATGATGGGAAGATTTCAATCAGCTCCTAAACAATCCCATTTTTTGGTTGTAAAAGGAATTCTCAGATACTTGAAAGGAACTCTTGATTTCTGTCTATGGTACCCTAAGAGCTCAACTCTTACTGTGACTGCATACACCGATGTTGATTGGGCTCGAAGTGTCGATGTTCAAAAAAGTACTAGTGGAAATGCATTCTTCTTGGGAGATTGTCTAGTATCTTGGCTCAACAAAAAAACAAACATCCATATCACTATCTACAGCTGAAACCGAGTATATAGCTGCCGCAGATTGTTGTACTAAAATATTATGGATGAAGGAAGCTCTAAAAGACTTCAACATAGGTACAAATCAACCAATCACCATCTATTGTGATAATACAAGTGATATCAGTCTCAGAAAAAATCCAGTGATGCACTCAAAGACCAAACATATACCAATCAAGTATCATTTCCTTCATGAAAAAGTAGCTGAACAAAACATCACCTTGGAATATATCAATACTAAGGAGTAGATAACTGATATTTTCACAAAACCTCTTCCTCTAGAAGCATTTGAATATCTTCGCCAAAAGATGGGGGTTATTTCTCTAACATCACATTAAGTTGATTCATAAAGATGTTGCATGACAGGGGGAGCAGTTCGGCAGGGGGAGTCTTTGTGCACTCCTTTACCATTGATGTCAAAGGGGGAGAGAAGAAGAATATTGCCATCAATGACAAAGGGGGAGATTGTTAATCTAGGTTGTCATTGATGTCAATATAGCAGTGTTTGTGATGGAAAATTATTTGATACATTATTGCCCATTGATGCCCGGTGATCATAATGCTCAAAGTTTGATATATGATGATATGATGAGATGGAGGACCCAAGTGGATTGAAAAGAAAATGACGTGTCAATTGAAGAATGATTGAACAAAAATTGAAAAACAATTGAATAGAAGTTGAACAGTAAATGACGCAGGAGGTCAATTGAACAACAATTGAACAACAAATGATGCAGGAGGTCAATTGAACAGCAAATGATGCAATAGATCTAGTAGAGAAACAACGATAACATAGGAGCATAAGTAGAGTTATCAGAGGTCACAGGAAGATAAGCCA
Source organism: Pinus tabuliformis (assembly GCA_031772625.1). Classification (NCBI taxonomy): domain Eukaryota; kingdom Viridiplantae; phylum Streptophyta; class Pinopsida; order Pinales; family Pinaceae; genus Pinus; species Pinus tabuliformis. Next base: position 312,566,974 of record CM062815.1, on the reverse strand, counting down.
CAAGAGCAACAGCTATCGAAAGAGCAGAAGAGTGAAGATAAGTCACAGGAGCAACAGCTATCGGAAGTGCGGGGGTAGGGAAGTACGGACTTCCTTAATTGTGGCTGAAGTCCCACACTCAATCCTAGCCGTCGATCTCATAGTCAACCCTTAGATCACTGTCAACTATGGGGGTTAAGGTCAGTTTTAATCCATGTGCCAGTTGAAGTCCCGCAAATCCTGCGATTGCGATAACATTGTGGACCCGCTGCACCATTATAATACGTCCTAAAGAAATATCGCATCCGTCACAGATCGCAAGTCTCGAAGAGAAGTAACAATGGGAAACCACTGATTGTGATAAGGTTGTGGACCCGACGGGTTTATTAACAACTGCTTAAGATCATATCGCATTCGCTCCGTCGATAGTAGTGGAATCACTATGTTATGTGCAAACCTCCAAAAATTGTGATTGCGATTAAGGTGATGATGTGGCTGGTGGGACCACCCATTATATGGTTTTAACTATGTTGATGTGTGAATATCGATGATGTAGATATTGGAGGATAGAACACACTTGTAAACCTCAGATTTTCATGAAAGTTTTGATTGCGGGATTAAAGGAATGACATGGAACGTGGGATCTCCAATATGGGTATAAACTCTCTTGTGATGTGATTTATGTGAATAATTAAGTCTATGAATGAAAGGGCCTCCCTGATATAATTTTAATATGCGACATCATAAGTTGGCCTCTCTTCCAAATGAATGTGTCTTTTGATTATTGTGAACTCGAAGAGACAGAGGAAGCTGAAGATCAAGAAGTCGAAGGTCAAGAAGCCAAAATGTCGAGTGAGTGTAGAGGAAGCAGAAGATCAAGCGAGCGAAAAAGGAAGCCAAAGGTCAGGCGTATCAGGCATCTATAACAGAAAAAAAAAAAAAAAGTTCACAACTAGTGAACTGGAAGAAATAGAGAAAGTCGTAGAGCAAGTAGGAGGACATAAGTAATTCATAGGTCCAACAGGGTTGGGAGCAGAGAATAACTACCAAACATATCTAGACAATATATAGCAGACGGTTGGAGGCCTTGAGGTTGGTGCCTCAGAATTAGAAGGATTGGTGTCCTTGTTGTTGGTGCTCCTAAATCCAAGGTTGGTGCCTTGACAAGACAGGGTTGGTGCCCTGGAGGTTGGAGCCTCACAAAAATTCCAAGTTGGTGCTTGGCAACTAGTTGAAGCCCTATATACATTGTATTTGATTTATTGTAAAGATTATATTAATAAAAGCATTGATTCCTGTTGTTCATTTTGTGTTCTAAATATAAATGATTTAACTGATAAAAATAACAATTAAAAAGAAATATTGATTCACCCTCCCTCAGTATTTCCAACAGCTCCATCTTATTAAAATTTAGTTGCAGAATCAGAATGCATGGCTAGGCCGCATTGAGCAGCATATCCCATGTCTTCCGCAATCTGAACCACCAGTATCAAGTGTTAAAGATCCTGCTCCATTGGAATCGTCAAATTAATAGTTGGTCATCGTTATGCTTGTTAAGTTTGGCTTAATTTTGGTTGTATATGTCGGGTAGAATTTATGTTTTCAGTTTTATGCTTACTAGTTAGTTTCCAAACTATCAACCTTATAAGGCTTGGTTAAATAGACTCAAACTATTTATGTTTTGGATGGCTTATAATGTGATTTGATTTCTAATAGACCTGGTTTCCCATTAGGCAGGTTGAGGTCACCGAACGACTTATATATTTGTAACCTACGTGTTTATAGATGAATGAATGAAAGGTATTGCTAAGCTTTTAAAAAAATCAAGTACAATGGCAAAAGAATTCATGGAAATATTCCAAAAGATACATGGAGTTCTAAAGGTTATTGTAACTAGCAGAGGCCCAATTTTCATTAGAAATTTTTGGAATGTATTGATTTCTTATATGGGTACTCATTTACCTCATAATTCATCTTACCATCATCAATCTAATGGGAAATTGAGATTGTGAATAATTTTTTAGAAGGATGTCTCCATTTCTTTGCATCTAATAAATACACACAATAGGCCAAGTGGTTTCCCTAGGTATAATGGTGATATAACACATCCTTCTATAGTTCATAAAAAATGTCCCCATTTATGGAGATTTATGGATATCATCCTCCATCCATCACATCACCTTTCAAATGGATTACAAAGGATCAAGCAATGGAGGACCACATCGGGTACCAACAAGAGGCTATCAAACTATTGAAGGAAAACTTTGTTATAACACAAAATAGGATGAAACAATAAGCAAATCAACATCACAGTGAAAGGGATTTCAAAGTGTGAAATTGGGTAGTTTTGACACTGCAACCATATAAATTGATGTGACCCCTCAAGCAACAAAAAAAGGACAATAAATTAGCACGAAGGTATTATGACCCCTATAAGGTGTTGATGAAGAATACAAGTATGGATTACAAATTGGAGCTTCCTCCATTTTCATGTGTACATAGAGTATTTTAGGTTTCTTGTTTAACGAAGGTAATCAATCACTCAATCTCATTCTACTTTATTTTACCAATGGTTGATGAAGAAGGAAAAAATATACTATAATTGGAAACAATCCTATAAATAAACATTAAGCAACTAAGAAATCGAGCAATTATTGAGTACCTCATCAAATGGAAGAACCCATCAGTAGAAGAGGTGACATGTGAATATGGGTTATTCATGCAAAAACACTCAAAATTAGTTAAGTGTTGAGGGCAACACTTTTTTGAAGGGGAGGGGCATGTTAAGCCCCCATTTTAACTCTAAAATACCTTACTAATTCCTAGATATTGTATTACTACATTTATACTAGTATATTGTTATGTAGGATAGAATCTTTCATTGTACCCTTTCATTATAATTGCACCCTCTCTCTCTCTCTCTGTTCTATATATATATATATATATATATATATATATATATATATATTCTTACGTTGTATTCATTATAAAAGGAGATTGATTGTATTAATCTACTACTTATCATTTTTAAGACTCGTGGTTCATAATGGGGTGATATTTCCAAAGCACAACAAAGGAGGAGCAGGAATCTATAATATTCATTTAGCTCACAATGTCAAATGTAATTCCATAGGAGTGTTCATTCATTTGTATGTGCATTTTTATAACTAAAGCAAATAGAGAAGAGGATATCCTCACCTTCTAGATCGTTTTCGTCCTATATTAGTTTTCCTAAGATAAATCATATATGAATTTGTGTGGATAGAGTTTCTATGTGCCTATTCTTTCCATTTATTTTTTCATTTGCTTCATAAATTTGAACAAGGCTAGTAATTAATTAATATATTAATTTAAGATTCAATATATTATAGGATTTGTTACGATGAGTTGTTCTAGTAAAATATTCATGATAGTTTATAGATCAAGTTACCCAGGTAAAAATGTGACATTGTATAAACCCACCTTTTGAAAAAAATCATCTCGAAGTTATAAAAAGAGTGAGGGATCATCTTAATGCATGGTATCTACATCCTCCCAAGCAATAGATCTTGGGTTATACTTGTCCCGCTAGACCATAACTTGGTCCACCAAATGGTGTCTGAGATACCAAACCCTATTTTCTAATATTCATAATGGTTCAACAATAATTATCATTAAATTCATACTCACAATTCTTACAATTTAGTTTATGAGATTCATTAGCAACATAATGCCATAATACTAATACATTAAAAACATCATGATCTTTATGCAAGTGGGATAGTAGTAAAAGATAAAAAGAAACTATTCCAATTATTTCTTGAACTATAAATGACCATATAAATTGAGGGACATTATTGTCCCCTTTCCAAACTAAAAAATTACTATTATTAGGCTTAACAAAAAAGGTTTAATATAAATAAAGACTTGATCTTCTCCCTCATAAATTGAATCAATTCTATGTGCATCAACATCACTCTTCTATCTAGCCTATGCCTCATTTAACCATTGTCTAATATAAATCACTTGATCCTCCATTTCTTGAATCAATTTAGGTCCTACTGACACCCAATCTTCTACCTTTCCCCTTCTCGCTACTGTCCTACATGGCCTTCCATACATAGATTAATAAGGAGTTATCCTAATTGAGTTGTGGTAACTATTATTGTAAGAAAACTCCACCAGAGGTAGGTACTTCTGTCAATGGATTTGGTTATCCATAACATATATCCTAATCATGGCTTCCATAAACTAGTTCACTTTGTCTATCTACCCATATGTATCAGGATGATATACTATGCTCAATTTCAATTGAGTCCCCAATGTTAATTACAAACTTGTCCAAAACCTAGATGTAAGCCAAGAGTCTCTATCTAAAATAATATTCTTTTGATAAGCCATGCACATGACAAAAATCTCTTATAAACACACATGCTACTAATGACATTGTATGTCTCTAAATAGAATGAAATGGGTACTTTTGGTCAACCTATGAACTATAACCAGAATTCAAAGTGGAAAAACCCATAATTACATCCATAGAAATATTCCCATCGAGAGTTAGGAATGTCTGTGATTGTAGGAGTAAGTGGAAAAACCCATAACCACATCCATAGAAATCATCCCATCGAGAGTTAGGAATGTCTGTGATTTTAGGAGTCTTTCCTATTGGTGTTGATTAGCCTTCACCTTCTAACACTTCAACAAAGTGGAGCACATCACATTTCATGTCTACCCAAAAAAATCTCCTTCATGTCAGCATGCATCTTCTTCACAGTAAGATGCACACAATAAAGTGCTATATGAGTTTCCTCCAGGATAATGCTTTGAATCCTTTCTCAAGAACATATATCCTTCCTTGAAATCTCATCAACCCATCTACTTCAAAGACATGTCCCTCAAATTTTGGCTCTAACATCTTCCCATTCTAAAGGGTAGAAGTAACCTTTTAATACCAACTATCTCCAAAGAGTTGTCTCATTAGTTGGACCATCAAACTGACCTTTAAAGGAACTAGGAAGAAGATATGTGATCATCTTCTCAAAGCATCCACCACCATATTCTCTTTTTTACTTCATATATAATTAAAAATTTAAAATCATACTCAATCATAAATTCACTCTTTATCAATATGAACTATGAAATTTGTACCCGTATTAAACAACAATTAACACGCTAATTAATAATATTATCGATATTAAACAATTAACACATTGATTAATAATAACTTATTCTACAATTAATTTTAATAATTATTTTAATATATTTTAATTATAAATATAAAAAATATATATATTTATATCAATATGCATTAACTATAAATCTTAATCCAGATCTTTCCTATATAAATATGGGCTTATTCAATTCTATATTCTTTACCCTTAGCTAGTGAGCTCAAAATAAAATCGAGTTGTCTTTAGTGCAACTTTTTGAAAGCTTTTCTAGTGGATTTTTACAGACTAATTTCTCTAAAATCTGGCAGGAATTCATTGAAATCACAAGTTTGATGGGTAAACGTTGCACAATAGAAGTGCCCTAGGGTTTTTTCATGGCGTTGAATCCATGTATACAGTCAAAAAAAATATTTTAAATAGCACAAATCAAGATTTCACCACAAATTTTTCGGTGAGATTCCGACTCCGAAGGCTCCAAAAAATCACACTAAAGACCTCCAAATAAAATAGTCATAGTCATAACAAAAATGATATCGCAAATCGGGTGAGAGAAGAATAGAATTTTAGGTTTTCAAACCTCTCTCCCTTTGATGTCTATGTTTTGCATTCGATATGTGTTTGATAAAAAAAAAATAATGTTAACGGATGTTGTTAATTATATATATTACTTTTTATTTCTTAAATATCAATTGAGTAATTACAATACTTTGCAAAACAAAAAAATATTGAGCAATAAATGAGTTTATTCCCTAAATATTAAAGAATTAGCACAGGGTGTAAACAAAAACATATCCAAAGGGGGTTGAAATCATATTTAGAGAGTGATTTCAGATTTATGCACGATAAGCATTGAATTTGACTAGGATTCCATGTATATGTGTTATTTACACATGCAAAGTCATTGCATTTGTACAAAGATAAACAACTTCGCAGATCCCAACACTTTCAAACACGCTGATTGAACTAACATTAGACTTCTCGGTTTGTTACCTTCCTGAGAAGACACCGCCGATTGGTGGTGATGTATCCGATGTAATAAATACGCCACAGATTGGTGGTGATGTATCCGATGTAATAAATACAGTTGTTGGAATTTTATGTTATTGTATTAATATGCGTGCCAATCACTTCTTGCCGGTTAACTCGATCATGGTGATATACCCTCGTAGCTTCCGAGAAAATTTCTAGAATTCCTTTATGTTGTGGCTCCGCCTGTGCGCCCGTCGCTGCAATTACTCAGCCTGTTCATGTTGTTCTTCACTCTTCTGGTCTCTGCATGTTTATTACGGTTCTGTCCGTGTGAGGGTCTTTGGTGTCTTTGTTTATCATCTGGTTAGCACTATATTCTGGTTTGTTTTAGCAGCCTCAGCTTGATTTAATAGGTATTTTGCTCACAATGTGTCATCTTGTCTTCAATGGGTTGGTTGACTGTGTTTTTGGGCTGTATTTCCCTTAGGGATTCAACGTTCTTGCCTGGTTCTCTACTCTCAGTCATTCTCTCTAGTTTAGTTGATACTCGAACCTCTCGTCTCTATGCCTCTTTTAGTGGCTTAGTGGTTGGCTCAGCCTCTAAGGTGCTCTACGATGCATCCAAGGTAAGTTTTAGCTCTATTTATACTTGTTTTATCCTTTTTTTCCATTCTGTTAATCTCTCGGCTCCTCTGTGAGCAGGGTGTTCATGCATACCCAATCTTGGTACTCTGTTCTCAACATCAATTTCGTCAGTCGGTCGCATTTTCTCTACAGGTAATGTTTTAATGGCCTCCACTTAATGTTGGTCTTTATTTTGTGTTTCCTTCAATTTTTCAACTCGTCATACTAAAGATTTACTGGTCATTCGCTTGCATGTTCACTTGTGTGCAGGTTTCCAAGCATGGAGCGTGTCTCTGTTATTCTTGCTTGGTCGGATTTGAACCCTCCTGGTTCTTCTCTCACTCTGCTCTGTAGAGTATTTCCATCTAGGGTTTTAGCTAGGGTTTAGTGGATGTTTGGTTGATGTCTTCAATAGTGGGAAGCCCTATACCTTTCGGTTGCTAGATCGTAGTGTTGTCAGACTTGGATTTAATATTGTGTGTTTCTTAGACATTGTGGTGAAGCCAAGTCTTTATCCAGCTATCATGTTGTGTTGTATACTTTCATTTGTGTTTTTGGTGAAGCCGTGCCTTTAACTGGCTGTCACAATTTTGCTACTCTTAACTTATACTTGTATAAAGAGGACTCTACCAGAGTCTGGCACCCTTTCAATTTACAGTGGAATAAAACCTTGACTCTTAATGTTTGCATTTAGCTTAATATTCTAGGCATGAGAATGTGTGCTCTTATGGTATGACGTCGATATTCAGTTCAGAATCTTTTGTTTGTTATATCCAGGAATATGTAAATGAACTATTTAATCTTGAATGCAATATTTATGCTTCTCTATAAATGAAAATGCAATGGTTTGGAAAGTGAAAGGGTTACCTGTTCATTTGCCTTAGGGTTTTCGTCTCTGGTTTTTATGTAGAAGTTTATCCTTCCAATGGCATCTAATGATTTCTTCTCTGGACAATATTCGCCTTGTCACTCTAAGGTGATTCTCTATCTGTTGATTCTTCGCACCTGCAATTTCTCTTCTGTCTTCTTCCACACACAGAAATTTACATCTCCCTGATAAACATTACACAAGAATTCTTTTGACAAATAATCTGTTAATAATTGTTATTTCTGAAAATAAATTCCTGTTGACACAATGCACGGTTTATAAAACTCAATAGACTCAACAATTTTTTTTAATTTCTTTCCCCTTTCTCTTGGCAGTAGGACCTCTAAGGGAATTGGGATTGGATTTTAAGCCTTTCCCTCTTTCATTAAAGTTGGGCAAATGTTTCCCCAGTTAGCCAAACACAAAACAGTTTCTAATTAAAAGGAACATTTAACTAATCTAACTTAACTAACCTTAACAGTCTTGTGTAAAGTTACATAACAATTAAAAACTCAAACAATTCCAAGAAAAGGTTTTTATCTCTGCCACCTCGGAAAGAGACGAAAATGTTTCTTCCAGTCATTGCATGTTAATGAGATGCTCCTGCATCAAGCTCCCAGGGTAAATTAAATTCATGGCTCCTGTCCATGAGCTCATCAATGGAGTACCCGACGCATTGAATCTGACCAGTGTCTAACTAGGAACTGTCCTCAATAGGATGGTCCCTCCACTTAATCAAATATTGTAATTACTCCTTCTTCCGAGTCCGTCTGGCCACACGTGTGTCTAAAACGTGCTCGATCTCCAAAGGCTTTGCTGGAGGCATTTGTTTGATCTAAGGTGCTTCCTCTTCCTGGTTGTCTCGTGTTCATCTCTCCGAACTATCTGTTTCCTGAACAACAATGTAAGGATACAGATCTGTAACATTAAAAATGGGCTAGATTCCTATACCTGAGGGTAGCTGCAATTCGTAAGCATTTGCAAAAAAAATCTGGAGGATTCTGCAAGGCCCAATATTCTTCATCTTCAACTTATTGTATTCACCTCTGGGGAACCTTTCCTTATCCAAATGTGTAACTACCAGGTCTCCAACTTCAAACTATACCTCATGTCTTTTCATATCTGCTTTCTGTTTATATTTTTTATTGTTGTCCTGTAACTTCAGTTTCACCTACTCGTGTATTAGCACTCTTTTGTTCTAACTATCTCAAATGCCATAATTCAGATACTCCTCATGGATGCATTCCATACGGAATCTAGAAAGGACTCTTACCCGAACTTCTGTTGAGCGAGTCATTATAGGAAAATTCCACTTGTGCAAGCACACGATCCCACTGCTTAGAATTTTCACCAACTAAACTCCTCAATAGATGTCCTAGACTGCGATTTACCACCTCGGTTTTCCCATAAGTCTGTGGATGATAAGATGAGCTGAATTTTAGCTTGGTGTCCAACTTCTTCCATAACGTTCGCCAGAAATAGCCTGTGAACTTCACATCCCTGTCTGAAATAATGGACTTTGGCAGGCCACATAATCTGATGATCTCAGTGAAGAACAAGTGTGCTACATGTGTGGCATCACTGGTCTTCCTGCATGGAATAAAACGTGCCATCTTGGTGAAACGATCCACCACCACCATGATAGAGTCAAATCCCCTCTGCATCTTCGGCAGTCCTAAGACAAAGTCTAAACTGACTGAGTCCCAAGGTCTGCTCGGAATAGGTAAGGGTGTGTACAACCCTGCATTCTAACTCTATCCTTTTGCATACTAACACACTTTACACCTGTTCACAAATATTTGCACGTATCTATGCATCTTCGGCAAATAATAGAAGTGGCTCAACTGATCCAATGTTTTGTCGATGCCAAAATGCCTAGCTAATCCTCCACTGTGTTTCTCCTGGACCAAGTTCTCTCTCATAGAACAGTCCATAATACACAATTGTCCTCCTTTGAACAAAAACCCTTACTGAATATTATAATCCAGCCATAAACTATTATCCCTTAACGGTGGATTTTGGCAAGCTTCATAAGCTTCTTTAAAATCTGCATCAGCCTCATACAAATCCTTAAGGTGCTTGAATCCCAACACCTATATTGTACTCTCCTGTAGGATCAAACTTCTCCTGCTTACCAAATCTACCACTTTATTAGCTTAGCCTCTGATATGTTTCAAAACAAAAGAGAAACTTTGCAAGTACTCTAGCCACTTTGCATGTTTGTGGTTCAGCTTATGCTGCTACATGATATACTACAACGCAGAATTGTCTAAAAACAAGACAAACTCCTTAGACATCAAATAATTTATCTAATGCATCAATGCTTAGATGATGGCATAAAACTCCTTATCGTAAGGCGTGTATTTCTGTCAACTTTCATTCAATTTCTCACTGAAATAAGCCACTAGCTTATCTTCCTAGACTAGTACTGCTCCAATTGTTGTCCCACTGGCATCACAATGAACCTCAAATAATTTATTGAAATCTGGTAATCAGAGAATGGGTTTTTTAGTGATTTTTTCTTCAACAATCAAAAACTTCTCTCAGCTGATTCTATCCATCGGAAAGACCGATTAGACTTCTTGATTGTGTCCAACATTTATGCACAAATCTCACTGAAATGTTTAATAAAATTTCTATAAAAACTTGCCAACCCATGGAAACTTCTTACATCAAATAAACTCTTGGGAGATGGCCAACTAACTATGGCTGCAACCTTCTCCAGATCCATCTCTAATTCATTCTCAAATATTACAAAACCCAAATAAATCAATTCCTTCTTGAAAAAAGAACATTTCTTCAAATTTATCAGCAACTTGTTTTTCTGTAATTTTTCCAATACACACCTAACATGTCGAAAATGATTTTTCTTTGTCCTAATAAATATGAGGATACATCCAAATACATAATCACAAACTTACCAATGAATTCTTTCAGCATCTCGTCCATCAATCGCATGAACATGTTGGGGGCATTTCTCAACCTGAATGGCATAACCAGCCACTCATACAAGCCTTCATTGGTCTTGAAATCTGTCTTCCACTCGTCACGTTCTCGAATTCAAATCTGATGGTAGCCACTCTTCAATATTTGAAAAGTGCACTGCCTCACTCAGAAAATCCATCATATCGTCCATCTGAGGTAAAGGAAACTTGTACCTAATGGTAATCTTATTGATCACTCAGGAATCAGTGCACATCCGCCATTCTCCTCCTTTCTTGGGAGCTAGAATAGTCAGAAAAACACAAGGACTCGGAGTCTCTCGAATCAGTCTTTTATCAAGTAATTCATGCACCTATTTTCTGATCTACTCATTCTCTTTTGGGCTCATCCAGTAAGAAACCTTGTTTGGCAAAATGGCTCCTAGGATGAAGTCAATATGGTGACTAATACTTTGTTTTGGTGGTAACTGATCTGGCAGATCATCTACCACAATATCATTAAATTCCTACAACATATCCTGTATCTCCACAGGAAAATCAGTAAGTTTGGTGTGTACTAACACTACCCTTGGTCTTCTCACAACTCCATAACCCAATTCACTCTCCTCAATCTGTCACAGAAACTCCTTTCCTCCTAGCAGCAATGCTTTCGTTCCACTTGTTTTTATTGTCTCCTCTTCTTTCATGGGTACCAAGGTATGCTTTATCCCATCTTTGACAAATTTGTAACAATTCTTCTCTCCGTCATGGACTATCTTTCTATCGTACTACCATGGTCTACCCAGCAAAATATGGTACATGTCCATCGGCATTATGTCGCAAGTCACCTTATCTTTGCACTTGCCTATTTGAAAATCTACCTCGCATTGTTCATCAAATAAAAATTGGTGTCCCTTCTGCAACCACGACACCCTATATGGAGTTGGGTGTTTTGCTCTCTTCAAACCCAGTTTCTCCACCATCTCCATAGCTACCAAATTATGAGTGCTCCCGCTATCAATAATCGATTTACATCATTTTCCATGTGACTTACATACAGTGCGGAACAATGCTTTTCTCTACATCACATTTTCCACTTCTTTCACTGGTTTCAATAAAACCTTGTTCAACACCAAGGCTTCCCCTGTTTTTGGTACATTCTCCACCTCCTACTGTGGTTCCTCTGCTGCTTCAGGATGAACAACGTATGCTCCTCTCTGTCCAACAAGTTTATTTTCAGGACATTCAAATAACCTGTGTCCCCACTTGTGACACTTGTAACATTGAAAGGCATTCCCTCTGCCTCTTCCATTACCTCTTCCTCTTTGGTACGGCCTTCCTCCCCTATCGTTACCTTCCCTCTCGGTCTGTCCCAAAGTTTTGGAACTGTTGCCCTCTTCACGATTGCTGGCAGTCTTACCTCTGCCATAATATTGTCCCCTTCCTCTGTCGGAACCACATCCTCTTCTCACATTCTGCTTCCTAGTAAACTTCTCCTCTACCTTCAAGGCACATTGGTATGCCTCCTCCATCATTTTAGGAGAAAGAATGTTGATCTCATCTAGGATCTCCATTCGTAGACCATTCACAAACCTTGTTGTCTTTTTAGGGGTATCTTCCACATATCCTGCTCTCAAATGTACTTCATAAAATGATTCAGTATACTCGTTTACAATCACCCCTCTCTATCTCAGGTTAAGTACCTATCTGTAAAGGTCAATTTGATAATATTTAGGTAGAAACTTACTCTTCATCTTTGCTACCATTCTGTCCCAACTTCTAATCAATGGTTTATTTAGTCTCTTCGTTAGGCCTGTACACCATCCCACCACAACACTGTGTGTTCTTTCAACTTTGTAACAACAAATCTGATCTTCTTGTCTTCACTAATTTCTTCGTATTCAAAATACTTATCTAGTTCACTAATCCAGTCCAGTAATGCCTCTATAGACAAGTTGCCATCATAACTAGACAATTCTAGTTTTGGCTTACTACTACCCAACAAAACTGATCTTAACAATCTAAGTTCTGGTGCCTCCTCATTTTTCCCTTCTATTTCTGCTACATTTTCTTCCTCTTCACTATCATCTCCATCGTCAGGATCCCTGTGTCTTTCTGCTTCTAATGCTGCCAATCGTGCATTCAAAACTTGAATCTCTTCTCTTAATCCATCATCTGCTGCTCTTCTATTACCTCCGCCTCGGCCTCTCCTACCTACCTCCATCTCTGTTAAGAAGAGCAACATGCTCTGATACAAAAAATTGGTGGTGGTGTATCCGATGTAATAAATACGGTTGTTGTGATTTTATGTTATTGTATTAATATGCATGTCGATCACTTCTTACTGGTTAACCCAGTCACGGTGTTAAAACCTTGTCACTTCCAAGAAAAGTTCTGGAATTGCTTTATGTTGTGGCTTTTCCTATGTGCTCACCGCTGCGACTACTCATCCTGTTGATGTTGTTCTTCACTCTTCTGGTTTGTGCATGCTTGTTACAGTTCTGTCCGTGTGAGGGTCTTTGGTGTTTCTGTCTATCAGTTGGTTAGCACTATATTTTGGTTTCTTTTAGCGACCTCAACTCGGTTTAATATGTATTTTTCTCACAATTCATCATGTTGTCTTCAATGAGTTTGTTGATTGTGTTTTTGGGCTATATTTCCCTTAGGGCTTCAACATTCTTGCCTAGTTCTCTGCTCTCAAGAAGTCTCTCTGGTTCAGTTGATACTCGGCCCTCTCGTCTCTGTAGTTCTTTTGGTGGCTCGGTGGTTGGCTCAGCCTCTAAGGCGCTCTGTGATGGATCCAAGGTAATTTTTATCTCTGTTTATACTTATTTTATCCTCTTTTTCTATTATTTTAATCTCTTTTCTCCTCTGTGAGCAGGGTGTTCATGCATACCCAATCTATGGTGCTCTATTCTCAATTTCAAGTTCATCATTGGTCGTGTTTTCTCTACAGGTAATGTTTTAATGGCTTCCACTTAATGTTGGTCATTATTCTGTGTTTCCTTCAGGTTTTGAACTCGTCATACTAACGATTTACTGGTCATTTTCTTGCCTGTTCACTTGTGTGCAGGCTTCCAAGCCTAGAGTGTGGCTCTGTTATTCTTGCTTGGTTGGATTTGAACCCTCCTGGTTCTTCTCTCACTCTACTCTGCAGAGTCTTTCCATCTAGGGTTTTAGCTAGGGTTTAGCAGATGTTTGGTTGACGTCTTCAATAGTGGGAAGCCCTATACCTTTCGGTTGCTAGTTCATAGTGTTATTTGACTTGGATTGAATATTGTGTGTTTTCTTAGGCATTGTGGTGAAGCCATGTCTTTATCCAGCTGTCACGTTGTGTTGTATACTTTCTTTTATGTTTTTTGTGAAGTCGTGCCTTTAATCGACTTTCACAATTCTGCTACTCTTAACTTATACTTGTATAAAGAGGACTCTGTCAGAGTCTAGCACCCTTTCGATTTACAGTGGAATAAAATCTTGACTCTAAATGTTTGTATTTAGCTTAATATTATGGGCATGAGAATGTGTGCTCTTATGGTATGACGTCAGTATTCAGTTCAGAATCTTTTGTTTGTTATATCCAGGAATTTGTAAATGAACTATTTAATCTTGAATGCAATATTTATGCTTCTCTGTAAATGAAAATGTAATGGTTTGGAAAGTAAAAGGGTTACCTATTCATTCGCCTTAGGGTTTTCGTCTCTGGTTTTCATGTAGCAGTTTATACTTCCAATGGAATCTAATGCTTTCTTCTCTGGACAATATTCGCCCTATCACTCTAGGGTGATTCTCTGTTTGTTGATTCTTAGCACTTTCAATTTCCCTTCTATCTTCTTCCACACACAGAAATTTACATCTCACTGATAAACATTACACAATAATTCTTTTGACAAATAATTTGTTAATAACTGTTATTTTTGGAAATAATCTTGTTGACACAATGCACAGTTCATAAAACTCAATAGACTCAACAACTTCTGTTAATTTCTTTCCCCTTTGCCTTGGCAGCAGGCCCTCTATGAGAATTGGGATTGGCTTTTAAGCCTTTCCCTCTTTCATTACAGTTGGGCAACTGTTTCCCCAGTTAGCCAAACAAAAAACAGTTTCTAATTAAAAGAAACATTTAACTAATCTAACTTAACTAACCTTAACAGTATTGTGTAAAGTTACATAACAATTAAAAACTCAAACAATTCCAAGAAAAGGTTTTTGTCTTCGCCACCTCGGTAGGAGACGAAAATGTTTCTTCCAATCATTACATGTTAATGAGATGCTCCTGCATCACCGATTATAGCAAGTGACTAGAAAAACCTATTGGAGTCGGCCATGTTGCAACAGTAGGCAACTGTAATCAAAATGAATGCTTTGACCTTGCTTTTATGAGTTTATGTTGGATTGAAAATTTTAGCATTCAACAAGTATGGAGTGACTTTGCTTAGTGTTAATTGGATGTAGGAAATCTGTAATAAGACATCGCAATGTCTTTTTTTATTAGTCCCTGCCTGTGGCAGTGCAGGGACTATAGTTATCATTTAGCATTGACTCTGTATTAATTTCCTTTCACCTACCCTATATTTCATGTTTTACCCAAATTTTAACCAAAAAAATATTCTATGAAATAAAATTTTATTCAAAATTTCAATATTAAATAAATTTTAATTCAAAGTTTCAATTTTGACCTCTTATTGTATTCAAAGATGGTATTATTTTTGTGATTTTTATTAAAACTTAAGATCAAAAGTTAGATTGTATGAATTTTGTGATTTTTATTAAAATTGAAGATAAAAAAGTTTTGAATTTTTATTTGATGATATTTTAATGCTAATGGTATTTTAATACTAGTTTGGAGTTAACATTAATTCCAAAATATTAAATTAATATTTGGATATTTTCCATTCCATCAAAGCATAACCCGACGGTATTTTAATGCTAATGGTATTTTAATACTAGTTTGGAGTTAACATTAATTCCAAAACATTAAAT
The DNA here is from genome assembly GCA_031772625.1 of Pinus tabuliformis. Lineage (NCBI taxonomy): Eukaryota > Viridiplantae > Streptophyta > Pinopsida > Pinales > Pinaceae > Pinus > Pinus tabuliformis. Next base: position 312,551,480 of record CM062815.1, on the reverse strand, counting down.
TAATGTTTGGATATTTTCCACTCTATTAAAGCATAACCCAATGGTATTTTAATGTTAATTTGGAATTAGCATTAATTCCAAAACATTGAACTAATGTTTGTATATTTTCCATTCCATAAAAATATAACACAAACTTCTTCTCTATCATCTAGTAACCCAAATGGTGTCAACCAGTGTCATGTAACCAATCAGTTGTTCAAGCTTCCACAGATGCTACAACAACACAAACTCCCGCTGGAAACTTATTGTTTGCATACTCTATAACGCTGTGCTGATGAAGGCTCAGCTTAGCATAAAGGTAGCACACCATAATAACATAAAGATATGTCTCATTGCCTTTCAATTTTTGCATACAAGTGTGGAAAAATCCTTTGATAAAGTTCTTTTCATTCTTGAAAAACTACAAGTTTTTCAAGGCCCGTATGAGGTTAGAATAACCTAAAGATATGTCTCATTACCTTCATTTTTTTCATACAAATGTGGAAAACTCCTTTGGTAAAGTCCTTTGTGTTCTTAAAAAACTCCAAGTTTTTCAAGTCAAGTATGTGGTCAATCCTACTCTGAACAAACAACATGTAAATCATTCAAACAAATCAAACAATTATGTATAGAAATTTTTTATAGAAATTTCACTCTGTAACTCTATTTATTTGCAAAATTTCACTGTAATGAATGCAAATTTTCATATCTTTGCATGTCTCTGCATAAATAGCCACATCCTTTACCCTTCATTGCCATGCTAAAGTATGTACTTCAAGCATTTTACTAGACATGCCAACATATATGTCTCTCTTTGTGTATGTGTTTGTATCATTTTGTGTGCATCTCTTGTTGAAGATCCCATTGTTGATCAAGTTTTTTTCATGAATATCCCTATCCTTTACCCTTCATTTCCATGCTAGGTATGTACTTCAAGCATTTTACTAGACATGCCAACATATATGTCTCTCTTTATGTATGTGTTTGTATTGCATTCTTTGTGTATGTGTTTGCATTGCATTTTGTGTGTGTCTCTTGGTGAAAATCTCATTGTTGATCAAAATTTGTACCAAAAAATTGAAAGGGTTTATAAATAAATAACAAAAAAAACAAACCACTATAATAATAAAATTATATAAAAAACTATATTATTAAATAAAAAACCATATTGTTAAATTTGCAATAAAAATTGAAAAAATTCATAAATAAATAACTAAAAAACAAACCACTATAATAATAGAATTTATATTATTATATAAAGAACCATATTATTAAAATCTGTAAGAAAAAATTGAAAGGGTTAATAAATAAATAACAAAAAAACAAACCATACTGGTATTTTAATTTTCTATGTTTTTCAATTTTCTATAAAGAAAAACTAAGGGTTTTGCAAGTAAAAAACAAAAAATATAGACTTTTTCAATAATCTCAATGTTTAAAAGAATTAGATTTTTTTTAGTTATGCCCATTCCAAAGACTAGCAAAAATCCCCTTCGATGTTTCCACGGACAACTAGCAAACTGGCCAAATAGCTCCATGAATTATATTACGGTTCTAGAATGGTGAATTGCAGACAAACTTGGTTTATATGGGTCTGTGTTATTGACCCCAAAAAAGTTTGGTACGAAACGAAAGTTCCGATAGCTTCGCTATAATAAAATGGTTGAATTCTGATACAATTTCCTAGATAAAGAAAGGTGTCAGAATTCACCATCGTATCTATAGTCCAGTCATCAGCATACTAGAGATATTTGACTCCCTTGAAGGGACATTGCGTATATGTCCAATTCGGGAAGAATGACATTCATTTAAGTATTGGGGAAAATACAACCCCTTGGAAAAATTTATTTATCTAGCTAGTAACTGTTATTGTGCGAGTCCCTGTAAGTGACAGTCGATAATCCATATCTAATTAGAGAGTCATATCTTATTTGGTGGAAACAGAAGCTATGGTAGTGGACCTCATTGATCCATAACCACTAGCACAGGTGGGAATTTGGCTCAACTGGGAATGGGAGTGTCACGCCCCTACACCTGCGGTAGTCTTCCAACCGCTTGTAGCAAGGTGCGACACCACCGAACGCTTTCTTTTCACCAATACTAACATTCGTGGACTACGCCTACTTTCACATTAACATTACTTATCTTGTGTTTCGCAACCAAGTAAACATGTAATTATCCTTTATACCTATTGAAGCCCATACTCATTCATTATCATCATGCAATTATAACAAGAACATCAACAATTGCAACAAGTATAAAGGGGAGGGGAAACTCCCCATAATATGAGTCTGCCCGAATCAATATACTAAGAATATCAGTTTACAACATGCAAGTGTGTCTTGCCAAACCAAGTCTCACACTTAGCCAAATATTAAAAAGAGAGGCAACCCTACCTTTTACAATACATGTGCACCTCTTGCACGAAGGGTGGTGCTCACCCGAGCCACCTAGATACCCTTGCCAAGTCCTGCACAATTCTGCACATCCACTGAACCCCGGGCACACCTTTCCCACACCTCGACCGGCTCAAGACAACCTCCAAGTGCACCTTCAAGTATAGCGCATGAGATATGTGCAGCTCCACTTAAATCTGCGCACTTCTTGTTATCTCCTTCAAGCTATGTGTAGAAGTGTTGGAGAGAATTCGATGTTGAAATGAGCTCTAAGGCTCACATATATATAGCCTCCTCTGCGTGGGTTTTACATGGGGTTTGAAGCCCCTTGGCTGACCCCCAAAGCCACCAACATGCGCCCAGAAGACTCTTTTACAAGTCGGCTTGCAAGCTTTAACCATCACATATATATATCGTTTCACACTTAGCCGCATTTCTAAGTTTCGTTCCACGTTTCGCCTTTCGTCGCAATAAATGTCGCATTGTGTCGTTCAGCGTGCCCGTGCGCCCACCCACATGCTCGCCCGCGCGCTTGCCCTCGCGCCCGCCTGCGCGCCCTCGTGCATGACTTCACCGGCGCCCGTCGCATCTGCAACCGGAGGTCCTTACATCCTCCTCCACCTGAAATCGTTGTCGTCCTCGACAACATACCATCCCGGTAGCCATCCACCAAGATCATCATCATCCATGATGTTAGCTCCTCCATATAAGGCAAACATCCCTGCAACATATGTAGAGCCTCATCTCCATCATGCCCCGGCTTAGTGACCAACTGCCACCAAGCTCACCATACCAAGGTATACACCTCTACGGTATGTCCTCCATCAGATATCATCTCGATCCATGATCATCGACTCCTCTGCCACAATCTCTACTGCAACATCCCGTGTCGACCTCATCATGTGTCCTCAATATGAGCCTCTGTCGTGATACTCCAACACAATGCCAGCACATCTCTGTACACTACGCGTCCCCATGTCTGAACTAGTTGGGTAGCTAATCCAACCATCACGCTCAATCCATGAGAGTGAACATCCTCATGCCATCATCAACTGTTCCTCAAACATCTTCCACATCCTTGACTCATCAAGAATCTATCTCCATAATCCATGCTCAGGTCCATGGAAACTCCATCCATCTCATCTGCAACATGTCATGATGCTTGATGCCAAGCCATCCCTGCACCATCAATCATACCTGCTCAAACATGTTTAAGGACTCACTGCCATGAGCAGCTAACAATGAGCCCCATCTTCTTCATCCATCTAAGAAGATGTAGAGGGAGTAGAGCCTGAAGGCTCTCCCTCACTAATCAACTCGATCCATCTATCAAGATCCTCGATCTCCATCCTTTGTAGATAAGCAACCCGATCTTCCTTCTAGACATCCGGCCTCACATATACCTCCTCATCATCATCATCATCTTCCACCAACTCTAGCCTTCTTGTCAAATCCAAGATGCTATCTGAAAGTGTCTTGATGACTAATGACTGCTCCACAAGCTTTATCTCAACACTAGACAACCGCTTGTTCACCTTCTCCTTATCCTCCACTTGCATCACTCCCAATTTACGATCAGGTCTTGTCACACCAATGGTTGGAACACCAATGGGTACATCTTCCCTTCCATCATAAATGTAGAGCTTCTTCAAATGTGGAACGATCATAGCATCAAATTGTTTCATGAACTCCATCCCCAATACAGCCTCATAGTCATCAATCCACACTATAGTGAAGTCCACCTTCCCGGTCCATTCATCAAGTGTAGTGTCCACCCTCTCACCTATACCAAGAATCTCAATAGGAGGAGAATTCAATGTCATCATTTGTGCCTTTGCCGATACAAATTTCAGCCCAATTCTTCTCGCTGTATCTTCGCCCATGAAGTTGTGAGAAGCCCACTATCCACCATAGTGAGCACATCAACACCTCCAACCTTCATCCGAACATACTCCAACTTGTTCCTTTCAGGATCCCTTTTAGAGGCCACTTCCATAGTAGCAGAAGCACCAAGTATCTGCATCACCCCCACAGAAGCATCTTCATTCTTTCCATCAGACTCAACCTTCTTCTTCAAGGCTTTGAGATGCCTTACCTCAAGAGCTAGGCAATCCCACTTTTTCTGGTTCAATTTCTGTCTTATCTCTAGTCCCTTGAGTTCTTCTTCAAGCAAGTCCACTTCCTTTGAAAGTTGATAGGCTTCCTCCTTATTCATGTTAGAAACCCCTTTCTTGACCAAGGCACAAAGAGCATCCTTTGTTTCAAACAACCTTTTGCCACACTATGCAAATCCTTGTCTTACTTCTTTTGACTCTTCAAGTAGACTTCCTTCAAATTCTTCGAAGGTTGCAAAACCCAATTTCTGCAAGATAGACATCTTTACCAAGTCACCTACAACCTGAACCAACCCTTGTTCCACTTCGTGTGAAACGACTTCCTTCACTTGCAAGTACCTGTCACGAGCAACCCTGCTCAACAGCTTCACCCTTCAATACCCGGAATCAGCTGCTCTGATACCACCTGTCACGCCCCTACACCTGCGGTAGTCTTCCAACCGCTTGTAGCAAGGTGCGGCACCACCGAACGCTTTCTTTTCACCAATACTAACATTCGTGGACTACGCCTACTTTCACATTAACATTACTTAGCTTGTGTTTCGCAACCAAGTAAACATGCAATTATCCTTTATACTTAATGAAGCCCATACTCATTCATTATCATCATGCAATTATAACAAGAACATCAACAATTGAAACAAGTATTAAGGGGAGGGGTAACTCCCCGTAATGTGAGTCTGCCCGAATCAATATATTAAGAATATCAGTTTACAACATACAAGTGTGTCTTGCCAAACCAAGTCTCACACTTAGCCAAATATTACAAAGAGAGGCAACCCTGCCTTTTACAATACATGTGCACCTCTTGCACAAAGGGTGGTACTCACTCGAGCCACCTAGATACCCTTGCCAAGTCCTGCACAATTCTGCACATCCACCGAACCCCGGGCACACCTTGCCCACACCTCGACTGGCTCAAGACAACCTCCAAGTGCACCTTCAAGTAGAGCGCATGAGAAATGCGTAGCTCCACTTAAATCTGTGCACTTCTTGTTATCTCCTTCAAGCTATGTGTAGAAGTGTTGGAGAGAATTCGATGTTGAAATGAGCTCTAAGGCTCACATATATATAGCCTCCTCTGCATGGGTTTTACATGGGGTTTGCAGCCCCTTGGCCAACCCCCAAAACCACCAACATGCGCCCACAAGACTCTTTTACAAGTCGGCTTGCAAGCTTTAACCATCACATATATATATTGTTTCACACTTAGCCGCATTTCTAAGTGCTGTTCCACGTTTCGCCTTTCGTCGCAATAAACGTCGCATTGTGTCGTTCAGCGCGCCCGTGCACCCGCCCTCGCGCCCTCGTGCACGACTTCACCGACGCCCGTCGTGTCCGCAACCGGAGGTCCTTACAGGGAGGGTATAGGATATCGCACTTGATACAAGAGTTGATCCAAGAGTTGATTCAGGTGGTGATCACTCGGTAAGAGAGGTAATCCACTTGATGTTCGTACTCAACAAAGTAATGTTAATAGTGAACTCTTCTTACATATTTTTGAAACCATGGTGCATTTAATCTGAAATATATATTGAGGTGCCTTTGGACACACACCCTTCTTTAAACCTATAATTTCCATATTCAAATTTATAGAATTAAGAGTTCTATGAAACTTACATGGAATCCTTGGCGGTGGGAAAGACCTCAGTCTTGAGTCCTTCCTGGAGGATCATTGGCTTTCTGAAAATACAGACATATCACAACACCTGAGCACAAATCTAACCTTATAGTATCGCCTCCCTTCTTGGATCTACCTCTGCTCTTTATCCAAAATTAAATCGAGACCTAGCTTATAAAGACACAGTACCTAGTTACAAACCCATTAGTACTCAAGGTAGGCTGGAGCATCAGTGGTCCCTGTATAGCCTTATGACTTAGAGTCGTTGTTTGGATGCAACGGCGCTCATGGAGGGAGCACATTATCTGATCTAAATAAGAACCCATTGAAGCCATGAAGAGTTGGCCCGAGAAGCATGACCATACCCATGATCAGTTGATTGTGAGTTCCATATCCGTTGCCAGATTCATGACCAATGGATTGATGCACCCATGACCGTGTGATTGCGAGCTCTGACCAACAAGTGTGGACAAGCTAAACCTTAGCATGCTCAATTTCCATCACTGCAGGCTGGAACAACCACCTTGATTCCCTTTCCAATCAGTAGGTGTATAATGTCAAAGAAGAAATGCACATCACCTAGATAAATAATAAGAACTAGAGAACCACTTGTAGTTGTATCTTTCCCATTGTCCGCGAGTAATGCTACGAATTTCCTCATGAAACGGTGAGCCACTCATAACAGTGTTACGAATGAATGAGATTATTTTCATATTTAAAAAGAATAAAGAAAATAAGAGTAGGTAGATGGTCTAATGTTATCTTCAATGAAAGGATAAGTGAAAGAAAAAAAATATGGATTAAACAAAACTACACATGGATACAAAAATGGAATACCTATCTTAATGCCTTTCTCACAAATAGCAAGGAGCTAAAGGATTTTGTTATGGAGAAGTTTCGTAAAAAAGTATGGGAAAAGAGTTGGGTAGAAGAAAGAAATATTACATTGAGGAATTCAACCCTACATGTGATCTAAAACAAAGAAAGTTCATTATAACTAGCATTTCATGGAGGGAAAAGGTTCTTATTGCTTATTTAAGGACGGAAAAGAGTTGGGTAGAAAAAAAGAAATATTACATTGAGGAATTCAACCCTATGTGTGATCTACAACAAAAAGAGTTCATTAGAGCTAGCATTTCATGGAGGCCAAAGGTTCTTATTCCTCAGTTAAGGACCAACTCACACGGCGGAAAAAGCCTAAAGAAGATTGGGAAGAAAGGGTGTGTATATTTTTCACCTCTGGGGCTGTGGAATCAGAAAAACATTTCATTTTGGAGTGTGATGCATTCAAAGACATCAGAGAAAGTAATGAGAAGATGTTAGCATCAGTTTCTTGGCATTGTATTTTGAGCAAGGGGATTGTTGGAAGGTTGGGCCAACGCATCATCAATTTGAATCGGAAATGGATTGAATTGCAAAAGGTGAAAAACAGGGAACTAATGGTCTCATAGGCTATTTTTAGTCTCATGGACCTTAAAATATCATTTTATTATAGAGCTTATAGTTGGGGTTAGAGTACAATAGAGCAATACTTAGGCCCATATCAGTGGTTTCTCGTTAAAACATTCCAGCACCAATCGTGAACACGTGGTTTAATAAATAGACTTGTAAAATATCATTTCATTACAGAGCTTACAGTTGGGGTTAGAGTACAATAGAGAAATACTTAGGCCCATATCGGTGGTTTCTCGTTAAAACCTTCTAGCACCAATCTTGAACACATGGTTTAATAAATAGATTTGTGGTTTTTATTTTTATATTAATAACTAATTGACTTTAGTGCAAATTTTTGGAAATTTTTCTGGTATAATTTTTAAAAAATCTGGTAGGAATTTATTCAAATCACAAGTTTGATGGTTAATCTCTGCATAATCCAAGTGCCCTAGGGGTTTTCCAACGTGCTTAATCTATATACACGGTCAAAAAACAGTGTAAATAACACAAATCAAGATTTCATCTCAAAATTTTCAGCCAAAAAGTCCAAAAAATCACACTAAAAACAATTCATATTAATAATAGCTCCCTCATAAAATAAGTTGTATAAAATTGTGCAAGTGTCAAGAATGTTTGCCTTGGTCCTGATACATGACAACCAATAAGTAGATGCATGTAACCATTTATGTTGTGGCAACCAATAAATAGATACGTGTAACCATTCATATTGCGGGTTAGCAAGGTGACCAAAATATGTTGAGTTGAACATTCATATTAAAAAAACACACACAAAAAAAAATCGGTAGATACTACCACTACTCTAGTTTCCTTAATTAAAATGATAATGATCACTTACATGTATACATATTATCCAAAATTGATAATGCTCGATTGAATCTCTTACTAGTAAACTTGTACCAAGGAAATTTTAGGTTTTAATTAATTTGCACCCGATAACCTAACTTAAACTACCCTTGAGTGTCTCTCTCACTTATGATGAAGGTCAAACGGACATTACAGATATCTAGTTTCCTTAGTTGAAATGATAATGATCACTTACATGTATACATATTATCCAAAATTGATATTGCCCGATTGAATCTCTTGCTAGTAAACTTGTACCAGGGTAGATTTTAGGTTCTAATTAATTTGCACCGGATGGCCTAACTTAAACTACCGTTGAGTCTCTCTCACTTATGATGAAGGTCAAAGGGCCATTACAAATATCGTTTTAATAGAGGAATGTGAAGTGAATGTTACCATATTTTTCACTTGTGATGATATTTTTCACATTACTAATATCGTTTTAATGGAGGAATGTGAGGTGAATGTTACCGTATTTTCCACCACTTATGATTATATTTTTCAGAAGTGTGTCGTATTTATTTAACAATAATACTATAAATGGGAGGAGTTATATAAATTGAATGTGTAGTTTAATTAATAGATGATATAGTAAAATTTTTAATTATTTTTTATTTATTTTTATTTATGATGTTATATATTTTTAAAATAATAAGTTTTAAGTTATTTTTGTAAAGATGAGATTTTTTTCAAGGTGTTGAATCTATTTATGTATTCAAAAATATATTATAAATAACAAAAAAATATAATCTCATTAGAAAATATATTGTCATATTAAACCCAAAGATCATTTCATCTATTATTTAGACTATTCCTAAATTAAATGGTTGGTAAAAGTCATAACCATCAATTCATAATAAGTATCAAAATACTTATTTAATTACACATCTCAAATTTAAAAAAAAAAATGTATAACCTTATTTAAAATAATATAATAATTATTAATGATAAAAAAAAAACTTATATATAAATTAAACATATATACATTTTAAAAAAAACTATGTAACTAGATTTTTAATTATTTAAATGCATCCTCACTTTACTATGAAGATTCATAATTTGTAGATAGAATTTGTTACAATATTATGGGCCAATACTATGAACTATCAATACCACATGCCCAAAACATCATAACTTATTTTATATAGTACTTATTCGTATATGACATTTTTTAATATATATATATATATATATATATATATATATATATATATATATATACTTTCAAAATAAATCTTAATCTTTAATTTGTGTATATTATTACAAATATTCTTAAAATATTTTATAAGTTTAAATCTTATCATCCATTAATAATTAAATAAAATTTTAAAATTGATATTCCAAAATAAATATATTTACTAACTTCATAAATCTTAAACCATATTCCAAAGTAAACATACTTATAAATTTAATAAATCTTAAAATATCACATTTTACCAATTGATAGATATCTTTGAAATGTAGGAAGGCTAACATCCAACTAACATCTTTTTAAAGATGATTTAGGATGAAATTACAGAATTGTTAGTAAATATAAGTTATTAAGTATAGGTAAGTTTTTGAATAAGTGCTAAGAGATGAATTTGGAATATCCGTAATGTATGATTATTTTAAATGTTTCAAAATTTAAAGCAAGCTACATAGTAGTGAGTACTTGCCACTTAGTTTAAATATAGCTAAATTAAAGTAAAAAAATATGAAGATTTGACAAAATGGAAGCAAATACAAGTGCATGCAGCAACCAAAAACCAAAACTAGAAGAAAAATAAATAAAATTGGAAAACAAGAAGTTAAAAAAAAAAAGCTATAATTAATTATCCAGTCTTCTTTTTTAAAATTAAAAATAAATATTTAGAAATATTATTTTATAACTTTAAAAAACACCCTTCATAAATCATAGTCAATATAAAAAAAATTGTCATACACTCTTATTTTTTAAGAAACAAAACCAATATACCTTGAAATTCTCAAATTAATATATTCCAAAATATATTAATTTTTCCATTAATTTTATTATAGATTATAGTTTAAATAAAAATTATTTCTAAGTTTCACCGTATACTTTCATTAAATTTGATAGCCTATTTTTTTGGAAGTAAACAACAATCCTGAGATATCTCATAACAAATTGAAATGTCACTGTCCATTACATCTATAATGTAATATAGTATTCAAAATAATTTATTAGTAAATTATTAATCATATTTTGAAATAATTTACCAGCATAAAACTATCATGTTTTTTAACTCTTAGATTTCCTCGTAATTTGTTTTCGTGATAAGTACATTGTACAACACCAATCCTTAAAATATTTATACTTAACCTTTTGGATATCTTGATTCCTTGGCCAGTAATAAAACAAGTACACAAATATCAAAACCCAAAGCTCACGCATTAAAATCTGAACGGCTACGCATTAAAATCTGAACGGTGAAGTACAAGGTACGTCTGTACGTAAATAATGATTACGAAATAAGACTTATAAGAATTTAACAAATTAGATTTTAAATAAATAATCTTCTAATTTATAAAAAAGCCATAATTTTTTTATTAAAAATAATTAATAGTTAATTACTATAAAAAAATTGGATATATTATAAATTGTATATAGCAAGTATAATAAAGCAAATAATTTTTTTTCTGAAATTATTAGAATTAATTAATGTAGCTCATTCTTAGAACAAGGTGAAAAAATCATACAATTTTTATGAAAATAGTAAAGACGTATCATTGCCCAAAGTTACCTCAAAAAATAAATAATTTTTATTTATTTTTTTTAATTTAAAAATTAGACTCAATATTTTAAATTTAATATTCTAAAATTAGTTAAAACAAAATAATAATAATAATTTTAGTTATAAAGTAGAAGTTAGAAGTATGAGCTTGTTAAGAGAATTAATAAGGGGTTGATAAAATAGTGTTATTAAATAATAATAAAGTTATAAGGTTTGAGAATAAGTTAATACTCGCTGCTATGTAATATTAAAAATAATAAGGTTAAGAGATTTAAATCTAGCAAAATATCTAAAAGGGTTATGGATTAATTAATATTATAAATTTAGTCATACAATACAATAGCATTAAGGAATAATATATAGCTAAGAATAATCACGAATAATAAGGGTTAAAAACAGATGAAGGAGTTTTATAAAAATATCAAAAACTAAGAAGGTATAGATCTATATATTATAGAGATTATATATTATTGAAGTAAATAGGAGTTTAATAATTGATTTTAATTAAGTAAAAAAGGGGGGTCAAAAACGAATCAAAATGAGGACATAAGATATAGAGAGGAGGGAAATTACAACATATAAAATACTGAGGAGCTTGAGCAGATAAACCTATAAACAAATAAAGTGAAAAAGAGACAAACAAAGAGGGAACGGGATACATGAGGATCATAAGGAGAGGGTCGAAATCCAACTTTTACTGAACTTCCAACAATCATCTATGTTGAGATTCCTAGTATGTCTTTCAATCTCAATAGCCTCCCTAAGCTTCCTATGGTGGAAATGGTCAACCCTAGCAATGACTCTAGAATCTTCTATACAGACATGGTGCTTGGATTTCTCTGCATGCTCGGTTAGAGATGATGAGTGGGAACGATTGTGTCTAATGTTTGTCGCATGCTCATGGATCCTTTGGTTAATTGATCGACCTGTTTCTCCAATATATGGAGTACCACAGGAACACGAAACCAAGTAAACACCTTTCATGTCATTTGGGTCAATAGGGTATTTAACTGAACCAAGAGAATTCCTAATGGTCCTTAGAGGTTTGAACGAAGAGGAAACATTATTCTGTCTAAGGATATGGGCAATCCTATATGTGGTCCCTTGAATAAATGGGAGATGAACCTTAGAGATAGGATCAACTTGAGCAGTTTTAACTTTGGACTCCTTACAAGCTATTTGAAAGGCCTTTAGACTCTAAGTTCTGTTGTACCCATTATTTTTAAAGACTTCAAGAAGATGGGATTTCTCTTGCTCTAGCCCTCTCCTTATGATCCTCATGTCTCCCTTTCCCTCTTTGTTTGTATCTTTTTCGCTTTATTTGTTTATAGGTTTATCTGCTCAAGCTCCTTAGTACTTTATATGTTGTAATTTCCCTCCTCTATATATCTTATGTCCTCATTTTGATTCGTTTTTTACTCCCCTTTTTTACTTAATTAAAATCAATTATTAAACTCCTATTTACTTCAATAATATATAGGCTCTATAATATATAAGATCTATACCTTATTAGTTTTTGATATTTTTATAAAACTCCTTGCATATGTTTTTAACCCTTATTATTGATGATTATTCTTAGCTATATATTATTCCTTAAGGTTATTGTATGACTAAATTTATGATATTAATTAATCCATAACCCTTTTAGATTACCTTATTCATTACATTTGAGATTTTGCTAGATTTAAATCTCTTAACTTTACTATTTTTAATATTACATATTTATCAACCCCTTATTAATTCTCTTAACAAGCTCCATACTCCTAACTTCTACTTTATAACTAAAATTAATTTTTATTTTTATTTTTTCTAATAACTTATAACTAATTTTAGAATATTAAATTTAAAATATTAAATCTAATTTTTAAATATATATATTAAAAAAAAATTACTTGTTTGACTATTCTCCAACGCCTAGTTTTCAACCGCAAACTTTGGGCAACGATGCATCCTTTCTATTTATTCATGAGGATTGTATGATTTTTTCACCTTATCATGAGGATGAACCACATTGGTTGGTTCAAACATCGACCCAATCCTAATGATGTGATTAATTCGAAAGACATTTATCTAGTATATGGATCACAAAAGTCTTAGATCTAATATAACAAGGGCTACATAGTAGCTAGTACCTCAGGTTTAGTTTAATGAAACAAAAAACTAACAAAGACAAAGATTTCATCACAAAAATAAAACAACTAATAAAATATTATATTGTTAAATGCCAGTTACCCAAAATTAAGAAATATAATTAATTAATATTGTTTATATTAAAATACATATAGATATATTTATGTGTTTATGCTTTTTATTTTTATTAATATATATAATTGTCTATAATTAAATTTATTAAAATATGTTTTTGATATAATAATAAATCACCTTAAAAAATTATAATTCATGAAAATAGAAATAATAATAATAATAATAATAATAATAATAATAAATCAAAAAGTTAAATAAAAAGGAAAAAACTAAAAATAATAGTAAGTAATAGAAATGGAAGTTACTAAACAACCCATAATAAGACACCAACCAATCACCTTACAAATAAATAAATTTCAATAATAATAAAAAATAATAAAAATTGAATTCCTAACATTAAACTATGGACAAGTGCCATAGTTTTTTGGTAAAAAACAAATTAATATAAAGTCAAAAGAAAAATTGAATGTGTTATACCATGCCTGACATAATAAATACAGTGATAGAATAATTTTGAAAAAAAAATATGTAATAAAATTTAATAGTTTATATGGTTGATAGTTGAAAGCTTTATGTTAAATATTATATATATATATATATATATATATATATAATTTATTAAAAAATAACAGAAAATATATAATGATATATAAAATAAGAAAGAAGAGGGTTTCGATCTGTGGAACCAGGTGGAGATAGGTATAGGCTAGCACGCAGGTGGAGGCCATGAGGCCTGGACAACGATAGGCCTAAGTACGGAAGATAGACGATTGGCTGCAGTTTGGGAAGGGTCATCAGAGTAGGACCCAAGGAGGGCACTAGCTGGGTCAGCACGAAGGTCAAGCCCCAGGCAGAATCCGGGGAACCATGTGTGGTGTAAAGGGGGAAAATGGGCACAGGAACGAGAGCAGTAAAATAGGGCTCAAGAAAACCTGCACCCAGCATACAGATCGCTATTGGAGGAAATAGTGAAAGGTTTCTCAGCAGAGGGGTTTACAGCCAGCAGTTACCTAAGCATAGCCGGCACTTACCAAGGAACAACCAGCAAGAGGATGGGCTACTCAAACGACACCGTTGATTTGGAACCTGAACCTGGCGATATTTTGTCGGTCTGGGGCTTGGAAGTCACAGATCTAAATATAGAACGATATGTCCATCCAACTGTAAGCCTAGGAAAAGAATCGCACGGCTCGGAGGAGGTTTGGAACCTGGATCATACCCCAAGGCAGCTAGAGGGAAAAACAAGTCTACCCTTCCTAAGCAGCCACAAGGTTTTCCCTCTCATTCAAGACGCACAGATGCAAGACGATCAAGTAAGAACGACAACAAAATCCCTTTGGTAAGTCTATCAAAACCCCACCCTCTCAGTCCATTCTTCTCAGGAGGGTTAGAAGACGTGATAATTAGCTGTGGGCTAGGGATACCATGAGAGAACAATGCTAAACCGAATTCGGGAACGACATTCCCACATGCGGTTAAAGCCCAAAACCCTCCCAATTCCAGGAAGCTAAAGCAAATTTTTCGGAGTTTGGGATCAGGGTTTGTGGGGGCCCTGAGCCTAAAAATTGGACAGAGTGAAGGATCGACAGTGAAGCCAGGGTTAATGTCGGGGGAGGAGGTCGCCCCCAAGGGGGAAAAGGGAGACAGAGGTAACTTACAGGAAGAAGGAGGTGATGAGTACGGTCGAGTTCTCACCCAAGAGGAAAGAGGCACGAACGAGATCCACCAAGAAGCATCAGATGTGGAAACAATCAGTCCGGACAAGGAGGAAGTGCCACACCAGAGGCAGAATGGGGAGAAGAGGAAAAAACCTAAGTTAATTAAAAGAAAAGAAACGGTCTCAAATCTTATTTTGGGGGCAAATGTGTCAATAGACGAAGCCATGGATGTCGCGGATTTGACTCTGGTAGGAAGAGTAAGGGGGGAAATATTCAGCGAAATTTATCCAAGAATGGGCTTCCCAGCAATGGAAGGAAGGGCCGAACTCAACTTACTAGGTATCGACACTTGCAAAGGGCTAGTTCATGGTGAAATTTGCCAACAAAGAAGCTGCGAACTGGGTATTGGAAAGGAATTGGGCATTTGGTAGGACACCGATACTATTTAAAAGATGGAACGCCCTCTTCGATGCACAGAGGGAAAGAACTGATGAGCTACCAGTTTGGGTCTGATTACCAGGGCTACCACCCTTCCTCTGGGTCGAATCTATCTTCCGGTCCATAGGGAACCATCTTAGGAAGTATATGGAGACGGATATGTCCTTCATCCAAACCAGAGACATGGGAATGGCACGAATCCTGGTCAGCCTCACTTCCCGATCAGGACTGGCTGAAGAAATACACCTGCAATATAAAGAATTTAAATATCTTCAACAACTTGATTATGAACACTTGCCATTCTGATGCCACAGGTGTCACATATATGGACACTTGGCAAAAGAATGTTTGATGGCCCACAGACACAGAGGCAAGAAGAAGAAGGCTGGGACTGGGGGATTAGCAGTGGAAACTCCCAAAAACAGGACAGAGGAGGGCAGCAAGGAGGCAGAGCTGATGGACATAGACATGGAGGGAACCCGGAAGCATCCAGAAGAAGGACCTGATCAGCAGCAGCAGGCTTCATAGATCCAGCAGCAGCCTTCCATCCAGATCGAAGGGTCGGGAATGATGCAGGACCTTCAAGCACAATTGGAAAGAAGCCAAGCGATCACAAAAGAGGGTATGGGTCTTATTCCAAATCCATCTTCTTTTCCAGCAAACTTATTGAATGAAATTGAATCAAAGCCTGGTCCCTCTAGGCTCCAGAACATGGAAACCCCTCTGCCTCATTCAGACCCCATGCAATTGGACAACATTATCACCTCCATCCCTACCCTAGATCTGAATCGTGACTATGCCCCTTCCCCAGCCATGCCTCTGAGAGAGGATCCTACCCCAGCCTCTAATCCATACAACCTCAGACCCTGTGAGAAAAAACCTCCCCCGTGGGGTTCATTGCAGTTAGTAGGAGGCTTAGACATGCAATCCTCCCAGCAAGAAGATAGGAAATCAAGAGGCCAGAAATCAAACTTATCTAAGGCAAAGCAAAGAGCCAAGATAGATATTGCGGATGGCAAACAGATGTCCATTTCTAGGGTGCTTAGAGCAGCAAACCCCCTCCCGGTGGTTACCTAATGATCATTCTCTCCTGGAACTGTAGAGGGTTAGCCAACAACCCTAAAAAGCTGGCCCTAAAAGAAGTAATCAGGAATTACAACTCAGATACGCTTCTCCTTCAAGAAACTCTGGGAGTGGGAAAAGAGGCCACCAAAACTCTTTCAAAATTGCTGCCAGCTTGCTTCATCCTGGTTTTAGATGTAAAAGGGCACTCTGGCGGCCTAGCTCTGGCATACAAGCAAGAGAAGTTCAAAGGCCTCTAGGGAATGGACCAGGTGATAGGGACTGAGGTGTACTCCCTAGAAATCTATTCCTCTCAGCATATAGTAAACATTTATGGGCCCTGCCAAGGAAGAGCTCATTTTTGGAAGACCCTTCTCTCCAAATATTCTATGAGTAGCCCTAATCTGATTATTGGGGGAGAGCTGAATTTCTCTATAGGCTCTTCTGAAACTTGGGGTCCCATGGCTAGACAAGATCAGCTATCAAATTTCTTCTCCAACTTTTTTCGAGACAATAAATTACTAGACATCAACTTGATGAAGCTCAGACTGACTTGGAGGAATAGAAGAATAGGGGAAGGACGTGTAGCAAAAAGGCTAGATCGATTCCTCCTCCAGGAGGAAACTGCTACCGAAATTCTAGTTCTTCGCCATTGGGTTGGGGAAGGTGGAATCTCGGATCACATGCCTATCTTGCTTGAGCTATCTAAGCCCCCTATAAAACCAGCTGCCCCCTTCAAATTCAACCCTACTTGGCTCCAAGAGGACTCCTTCAACTCCCTTTTCAAGTCCACATGGAGATTTGTGAGCTCCAGTGAATCGGACAACAAATCTTTCCTCTTTATGGAAAATCTAAAATGCCTTTAAAAAGCCACAGTGAAATGGGCCAAGGAAAAGAAGGTGAAAGAAGATGAAGAACTCATACAAATTGAATAGAAGTTAAACTGGATGGAAAGCCCTAAAGCTGATGGCTATGAAACACAGGAGAAGAAGGAAATAATCATGCAATAGGAAGGTAAAAGGAACCAAATCCTGCTGGCAAGGGAAGAGCAATGGCGATTAAAAAGCAGGGCCATCTGGTTAAAGGCAGGTGATGAAAACTCTAAATTATTCCATAACTATGCCAGAGGAAGGAAGAATATAAACACCATCTAGCATCTAAAAGATGAAGGAGGTGGGGAGACCTGCTCCTTCCAGGAGCTCTCCCAGATGGGCATCAGACATTTTTAGAATCTATTCTCTAATCAAGGAGAAATTTCATTGGCAGAAGTGATCTAGACTGCCCAAACTTTCCCCCGATATGTGGAAGAGGAGGATGCGCAGCAACTGATGGGGGAAGTCACAAGGGAGGAGGTTGAAGGAATTGTAAAAGAAATGCCTAAAGACAAGAGTCTTGGTCCAGATGGGTGGATAGTGGAACTGTTCCAACATTTCTTCGAAGAAATAAGGCAAGATCTAACCGAGGTGGTCGAAGAATCTAGAAGGAAAGGAGAAATCTACCCTCCCTTCAACACAACCTTCATAGCCCTCATCCCTAAAAAAGAAGAACCCTCCTCCTTTGAGGACTTCAGACCAATCTCCCTCTGTAATTGTATCTACAAAATAATAGCAAAGGTGATAGCCCTCAAGGTTAAACCTACTCTTTCTAGGCACATGTCTAGGGAACAGTTCAACTTTTTGAATGGAAGACAGGTCCATGAAGCAGTTGGAGTAGCCCAGGAAACCATCCAGAACATTACCTAGAAAAAAAAATCAAAGGAGTAGTAATGAAAATAGATTTGTCAAAAGCCTTTGACAGAGTAAGCTGGATGTACAGTCGGATGCTTCTCACGTGTCTGGGATTCCACATAGACTTCATAAACTAGGTAATGGGATGCTTAACCAGTGTAAGCTTTTCTATTCTCATAAATGGAGCAGCCACCAATTTCTTCCATAGTAAAAAAGGTCTTCGTCAGGGATGTCCCCTCTCGCCCCTCCTCTTCCTACTGGCAGCGGAAGGACTTAGCCAATTGATCAGTGATAGTCATAGGGAAGGCAATATCCAAGGGCTAGAGGTGGCAGCCAATCTGAAAATAACCCACCTCCTATTCGTGGATGACATCCTGCTTTTCACCACAGGAAGAAGAGCTGAAATACTGGAACTTAAAAGGATCCTAAAGCTATTTTTAAAAGCCACATGCCTTCAAATAAACAATGCAAAATCCCATATTCTGTTGGAAGGATTCAGTAGAAGCGAAGTGACCCAAATCAAAGAGGACTTGCCTTTCAAGGATCGAAAGCTCCAAGATAGCTTCAAATACCTCAGATTCTTCTTAAAACCTTGCTCGTACAGGAAGCAGGACTGGCATTGGTTAATAGCAAAAATTGAATCAAGAGTCACCCACTAGAGCTTCAAATGGCTATCTAGGGTTGGCAGACTGACTCTGATCAAATCAGTCCTCCTGGCTATCCTGGTATACTGGGTTGCACTAACCTGGGTTCCGAAAGGGATACTGGAAAAGATCAAAAGAGTCTGCAGTAAATTCTTATGGGCAGGATCAAAGGAGGACTCAGTGCTCCCATGGGTGGCCTGGGAAAAAGTGGCAAGGCCAAAAGAATGGGGAGGATGGGGCATCAAGGATTTACTAGACTTTGGAGCAGCACTTGCAGCAAAATTAGGATGGAGGCTTATCAAATTGGACAACCTCTGGACTATAGTGGTAAAAAGGAAATATATTGACCCCATGCCACTAGAGGACTGGATCAAAAGCTCATCCAAAAAGAAAGGAAGTGTATCAATGGTCTGGAAAGCAACCTTGGAAGATTTTAAGATCATAGAACAAGGCCTCTCATGGCAGGTAGGAAATGGAGAACATGTTCGCATAGGGAAGGACCCCTAGGTAGGATGCAATGAAGATTTCAGATTATCTTAGGAACTCACATCACACCTCAACTCCTGAGGCATAAATAACCTCAGCCAAATAGAAAATCAAGGTCATTCCTCCATTTGGGGTCAAGCATGGCTCACTGGAGTGGATCTAAATCTTACCCCACAATAGGTGAGAGAATGGAATACCTTCACCTCGAAGTTGTCTCAATCCAATGTCAGGCTAAGGGACAGACCAGATCAATTAGTCTGGGCTCATGCTAAATCAGTAAGATACTCTCCAAAGCAAGGATACAAATACATAATGACCAAGAAAGGCTGGGGGATTCAAGAATGGTGGGTAGCTTCAATCTAGAAATCGCAATGCTTGGAAGAAGCCCGAGTGCTCTTCTGGTGTATTCTAAAAGCAAAGGTTCCAACATGGGACATCCTTCAGAAAAGATTCAAATCAGGACCAGGAAGATGTGCCCTGTGCAAACAAGCCTCTGAAACAATCTCGCACCTCTTTATGGAATGCTCCTTCTTCAAAGCAGTTTGGCAATCGGTAGGGGACTTGATACACAAAAGGACTGAATGGACCGAGCAGTCAATGACATCAACCTAGAAGTCATGGTGGACCCACCATCCTGAAGGGAACATGAGGAATCTACCCCTAATCATCTCCTAGGGAGTATGGATCGCAAGGAACAGATGTATCTTTCAAGATATTCCTCCATCAGTGGACCGCACAACCATTGGAAGTGCATCCATATTCACAAGCATCCCTGAACCTACCCATGAAGAACACCCCAGACCAATCATACAGGAAACCATCAGGGATGTGATTCCATGGGCATACTTCGACGAGGCACCTAGCCAGGAAAACAAATGTGGAGCAGGATTGATCATACATCTGAGCCCCCATAGAAGCCTTTCAGCCTCTGTAGGCATAGGGAGTGGAACCAACAACTTTGCCGAGCTGACAACCTTAAAACTTCTCCTATGTTGGCTCATTCATTTGGGTATTGTCATGATTCAGATCTTCGGGGACTCTCTAAACATTGTCAAATGGTTCAATGGAATCCACAGATGTCAAAACTACTTGTTATCATCTCTTCTAGAGGAAACCATGAGCTTAAAATCGCATTTTAATCATATCTCACTATGTCATATATACAGGGAACGCAATGATGTTGCAGACAAGCTTTCTAAAGAGGGTCTGCAACAAAATCTGGGCAGTTGATGAATAGAGCACAAAGAGATGGACGAGATCCGTGTGTCAGATCGTCCACCATATGCGTAGGACCCATCACTCTGAAATCTTAGCCAGAATTGGCATCTATCTGTTTTCTTTTGTGGTGTTATTTTGTTATACTATTCAGACATTTCTTCAAACATGCACAAATACTTTTAAAAAATAAAAAATAAAAAAACTACAAAATACAATGCTACCCCATCTTGTTTGGGTTGTTTTCCCTTTTGAGGAGACCCAGGAATGGAGCAGCCTCAACAAAAAGACAAAAAATCTAGAAACAGTGGGTTCATAATTTATTTTTGATGTCCACACAGCACCTGAACTGACTTCAGTTGAGGCTTCTCCACTTACAGGAGACCTTAAACCAAACTTGGTCAGTGAACTGCAATCGAAACATCGAGAGGAAACAGAGGGAATCCCTCACGAAAATCTCAGCCACTTAATGAGTAAATCATACAGTCGCTTGAATGCTTACAACATATACAATGTAACTTTTTATCATGCAACGAAAAGTTCAATTTTTTTCTCGGAAAATAAAAAAATAAAATAAGAAAGAAACAAAAATCATTTTTAGACAGGAATTTGTTTTTTGACCAGTATTATTTATGGTTAAACAAATATTTTAGAATTTCTACTCAATTTTATTTATTAAATTTAATTAAAATATTAAATTTATTACATATTTAAAAAAAAATTCATAATTAATTAGATAAAAAATTCTACAGGTTGAAATTGGTTTGAAGTTTGCATGTTTTGAAATTCAATTTATTACTTTATTTATTTCGCAGAATAACGATATTATTTTCCTTAAGAATTTTTTTGCCAATGTGTTTTGAACTAACAAATGTGGTTCATCATTAGGATGAAGAGGCAAACCTTTGCAAAGGCTTAAATAGAGAGCAATGTAAACACATAATTTGAAGTAACGGTTTGAACAATAATATTTAAATTATGATATTAATTTATTAATATATTAAAAATAAATATTATTAGGTAACCACTATATTAAACCGTTGGTTTTGAAAAATAATATTTAAATAATTATATTAGTTTATTAATTTATTAAAAATATTAATAGGTAATGGCTATAATAAACAATTAGTGTTTGAAAAATGATATTTAAATAATAATATTAGTTTATTAATGTATTGGAAAATATTGATAAGTAACAACTATATTAAATGGCTAGTTTTTGAAAAAAAATATTTAAATTAATTAAAAAAAGTCAAAGTCAAACTCTAAATAATAAGAGAAGTGAAAAATTATAAAAGAGAATCAAGACCCTAAATATACACATTTCAATATATATATATATATATATATATATATATATATATATATATATATATATATTCAAAAAAAAGTAATCAATAAATAAAACAGGGTCAACAATAAATTATGGCGCTGAGGTTTATTAAACAAATATTTTTATTTTATTTTATTTATTTTTCATTAATTATTTCTAATTTGGTTTATTTTATTTCTATTAATTATTTCATTTATTAAATCCTCTCGTTGTAATTAGGGCCTTGACTCTTTTTTATAATTGTTTACTTCCCTCGTTATTTAGAGTTTGACTTTGATTTTTTTTAAATTAATTTAAATATTGTTTTTCAAAAACTAGGTGTTTAATATAACAATTACTTATTAATATTTATTTTTAATAGATTAATAAACTAATATCATAATTTAAATTTATTTTTTATCGTGGGTGTGGATACCTACCTCTTTTTCGACGTCAAAGGAAGTCTCGTTAGCAAGCGGGAGAGGAACGAAGTCTCGTCGGTAGGCAAGAGTGGTTGTCTTCCTCGCTCTTTGGATGGCGGCGAGTGGTTGCTTTGGAAGCCAAGTCTCGTCAGCAAGCGGGAGAGGTTGTCTTCCTCGCTCTCTGGGTGGCGGCGAGTGGTTGGTTTGGAAGCCAGTCTATGCAATCTCTAAGTTATGGTCTGTGAGCCTATGCAAGGGTGGGTGAATCACTCATGCGATCCAGGGGAAGGCTAACTGATCCGGGAGTTCGAGGGAATAGATAAAAACAAATCCAATTAGCACTTGAAGCTTTTTTCCATGCTCAGCATACCAAACCTCGATGAAAATTGTCACACTCCAATAAGTACAAAATAGTTCAACACCAAAACAACGTGACCTATCCTAGCATTTTAATAAATCAATTTAAATATTATTTTCAAAAACTAGCCATTTAATATCCCATTACTTATTAATATTTTTTAATAAACTAATATCAATATTTAAATATTATTTTTCAAAAACTAGTAGTTTAATATAGTCATGGCTTATTAATATTTTTAATAAATTAATAAACTAATATAATTATTTAAATATTATTTTTCAAAAACTAGCAGTTTAATATAGCCGTTACTTAATAATATTTGTTTTTAATAGATTAATAAATTAATATCATAATTTAAATATTATTCTTCAAATGTAGCCTGCAATTATGTTTCTACATTTTTCTCTATTTAAGCTTTTGTCATGGTTTGCCTCTTCATCTCGTCTTCATGATGAGCCACACTTGTTGGTTCCAAAAATTTCTCTTATATAATTTTTACCAAAAAACTTTGCTTAATTCATTATGAATTACAAAAACTTATTATTTTCCTTTTAAATTTTATTAAATTGCTAAAATATGTATTACATCTTTATAATAACTAAATATAAATTTTAAAAAATTATTATAATTATTATATTTCAATAAAATATATTATATATCATATTACTCAATAATTCAAAGTAAAGTTCATAAAATTTATTATGAAATACAAAATACAAATTTAAATGTTATATATAATTTAAATAAATAAATATTCAGTAAACATTTATACATACAAATCATAGATAAATACTTGTCTTGATAACATAATTTTTAAAATAAAAATATATTTATTTACCATATTTTATTATCATAAATTTATGAAATACAATAAACACAACATGAATATGTTGTAAGTTATATGTTTAGGAAATTAACTATATTAAAAATAAATAATAACTTAATTTTTTTAATTTATAATTTTTTTATAAATAATTTTTGGGTAATAATATATGTTTATTTATAATTCAAACAATTCTAAATTTAAACTAAACACATAATAATATAAAATATAAAATATATAAATTTTAATAATCAAATCATTAAGTTTTATAAATAAATTTCATAATTGCGGTCATGATTTGTGGTCCTTGCATGGCTTCAGCGATGAACTTCGAGATTATTTACATTTTATAGCGAGAAGAAATAAATATTCGTACCATTAAATAACTTGTGCAAGCAATCCATTAAGGAAAAGTGGACAAACAAACCCACCACTGGCCAGCACTTCCTAGATTCTTCTAGTATTGTAAATTTAGTGGTGTTTAATTTGTTTGTGAGAAACCTCACTTCTTAAACTTAATTAATTTTGATTACGATTAATTGTTGATTTTATTTTTTCTTATTCAATTAAACTCTCTAATAATGACGAGTCTAATTTATATTTATAATTCCATGGATCGCACCACTTTGTATGTTTTAAGAGTGCTTGAGGGGAGGTGTTTATTATAAGTTTAAGGGGTGTAATGCTTTCACAATTAGTATTGTTATGCAAAGCCTATAAAAATCAGTCAGTTTCACAATTAGTATTGTTATGTAAAGATATAAAAATTAGTTAGTTTAGGTAGAGAAAAAAATTAAATGAGTTTGATTGTGGGAAAATTTCATAGTTAAGCGTGCTTGAGCGAGAGGTAATTTGGGATGGGTGACCTCTCGGGAAGTCCTGGTTACCCGGTGCAAGCCCTAGAAGTGATGATTGATGCTATTTGATTCATTTCACTAGTTTCAATCCCACTTCTTCACCCCTGTGAGCATCACCCGATGCAATGAGTGCTAAGTGAACTATTCAAAAATCATGAGAAATTAGTCAGCTACAACTACCTCTCATAGAAATGGCCATAGATGAATGAATTACTTAACGCAGTTGAATCCCAAAATGATATCTAATATAATGCACTATGAAAACCCCTATACTTAAATTGTAATATATTGGAATGGTAAAATAAACATGATAAGAAAAAAAAATTGTTTCAAAGTAGAATATATTATTTATTTTTTTATACTAAGAGTTAAGAGTTTTGGTTAGTGTGGTAAAGTAGAATATTTTTTTAAACTAAGAGTTAAGAGTTATTTGGTGTAGTATGATCCGAATTATCCACAGTATTATATCCATCATGTCAACGTTTCGAACCCAAAAGGGGGTCCATCATCAAGACCAAAAATGGTAGATTATGAATGATTGTTCTTTGAGAGAAGAATCCTCCGACCAGCGTAAATATAAACCTAATTAATCCTAAATAGTGCACTGTTTCAGAAATTGCAGGTCGGCAGTTCTTCTTTCAATTTTTATCCTTGAGATTTCGAGAAGACAAATCTCATTCCATGTATCCCCTCCGTACAGGGAAGTAATGTTAGACTTTAAGCTTCTGTGGTTGTTTTCTGGTGTAGTATGATCCGGATTATACACAGTGTTATACTCATCATGTCAGTGTTTCGAACCCCAAAGGGGGTCCATCATCAGGACCAAAAATGGTAGATTATGAATGATTGTTCTTTGAGAGAAGAATCCTCCAACCAGCATATATGTAAACCTAATTAATCCTAAATAATGCACTGTTTCAGAAATTGCAGGTCGACAGTTCTTCTTTCAATTTTTATCCTTGAGATTTCGAGAAGACAGATCTCATTCCATGTATCCCCTCTATACAGGGAAGTAATGTTAGACTTTAAGCTTTTGTGGTTGTTTTTTGGTGTAGTATGATTTGGATTATCCACAGTATTATATTCATCATGTCGACGTTTCAAACCCCAAAGGGGGACCATCATCAGGACCAAAAATGGTAAACTATGAATGATTGTTCTTTGAGAGAAGAATCTTTTGACCAATGTATGTATAAACCTAGTTAATCCTAAGAGTTATGGTTAGTGTGGTAATGAGTTTATAATAGTTCACAAAAAGTTTAAGTAGTTTATTTATTTTCTAGTATTTTTTGCTATTATAATATCACAACATAATAACATAGAGATATCTATAAATTTATATGTTTTAATTAAATTTAATTGTCAAACCCATATTTCTAATATAATTAGTAGTTACTATAGAGTATGGTACAACCTTAATGTTAACATTTTTATTGTTGTGTATTCACTAATTGTGGTAGCACATTTAAAAGTGAATAAAAAACAAACTATTTTATAAAATATCTATATGGAAAAAAGGAGACCTTAGATTAGTATTTGATGACAATTTGACATCATAAATGTAATGGTACTCAAACCCCTATCTAGTCTTACTAAGGAACATGGATACTTTTATTTCTTTAGTTTCCCTCAAGCTTAACTCTTTCAATCTTTGGCATCCCCTTCTTTGTGAAGTAGTCCTTCGTGAGACCCATCATACCAAGTTTTACTCTTTCTTCGATGCCTCACTAAACTAGTTTAAATTCCCTTACCTTGGTTCAAAACATGCATAGTCATGAACTACATTCATTAAATCCATGGTACATTTAAAAACATATCAATATTTAGACTTGTTGACTTCTTTTGGATAACACATTAATCACTTTTAAAACGACTCATCTAGCCCTTTCAAAACATCTCATTTTCCCCTTCCTAAAGATGTGTCCAATGCCCAAACAAATGCCATTGTACTTTTTCTAAAGATCTTCTTCCTTTAGAATTATCTTAGTAATAGAAATCCATTTGGATCTTTTAAAAGATGGTTGTTGGCTAGTTTCAAAAGATCCACCCAACAAATCATTAGGCCTCTCTAAAGAACATATTTTGAAATTGTCAATGAGCTATCAACCCTTTTCAAAGTAGAGGCTTTTGAAGCTCTTCCATGAACTATCAAGCCTCTTCGAAAGAATCTCTCTTGAAATTCCCAAATGAACTAATGGCCATCTTTGAAAGATGTACCTTACATCTTTTAAAATTATCCAATGAATTATTGGGCTACTTTAAAAGAAATATTTTGAAACTCATTGACGAACTATTAGGCCTCTTTAAAATATTAACCTTGCATATTTTAAAACTCCTTAAAGAACTATTAAGCCCCTTTGAAAGATTGACTTCACATCTTTCAAAAATCCCTGATGCATTGTTAAGATTCTTTGAAAGATCAATTTAACATCTTGTGTCCCCAATGAAATATTGGGCCAATTTGAAACAACAACTTCACATATTTTGAGATGCCCAAATAAACGATCATGTTGTATTGAAAGATGTCATCCCATTTTGACATGATAATGTAAAGGTCATTAAACTTATTCAATGGTTTAACTACTTCATATTTCAATAAAAAGGAGAATTCATCCCATTTAAATAAGAACTTTAAATCAAAAAAGGGCCAAATGGCCTTTTTAGAGGGATCCCTTTAAGGTAAATATAATAAAGGTTAGAACAATCATCATTGAAAGTTAACATTTTGAACATAAACAAAAGGAACCCTCCTTAATTAAAATAATACTTTATATTCAATAGAACCAACTAGCCTCTTTGTAGTTAATACTTTAAATACACGAAATGTCTTAGAATCAATGCTACCCTATAGTCTAAATGCCATGATAAATAAATAATTTGAATTAAATTTGGCCCACACATTCTAGCTTCAAATGATTCACATAATGCCAAATGGGAATAACATAAATTTGAACATAAATGCACTAAGTTGGTTCAAATTATAGAGGCATTCTTCCTATAAATTCAACCATAATGCATACATAAAACTCAAATTCAAAAGGCAATTCAAGCCAACTAAACACTAAGGCATTTAGAATAGTTAGGAGACAATGTGCCCAGTTAAGGCACTCCTTATGTGAAGGTTGTCATTTCATAACCATGTGGGTAATGGTTGGTGTGGCCTAGGATGGGTGTGATCCCTAGATGATTTTGATGTCTTAGATCTCGTTGGTTCATAGTTTCTCATCCAAATGCTATTCTTACAAATCACATACATACTAGCAAAAAAACATATTGAATGTCATAAAATATCATTCACTATATATGTATTACCATCATAATATCATTTATATAGTACATTCAAGAATTTATTCCAATGGTCATAGATACATAATTCACACATTTTAAATGCACATTTCCACCTTCATCATATTCACGAATCACAACATTTACTCATAGCACCCTTGTACAATGTTGGATAACAACTCGTACTAAATTCCATATTTATCTATCTCTTCATTTGTATCTACCTTAACCAGCTAAAGAAATGACTCAAGTCTCTCTCTCTCTCTCTCTCTCTCTCTCTCTCTCTCTCTCTCTCACACACACACACACACACACACACACACACACTTTCCTCTTTAGTCAGAAACAACTCAAGGAAATTACCTCCTTTATCTACTCAATAATCGCTTATGAGTACTCAAAACGCCTCTCCTTTCACTACTTAACAATCCCTCACGAGACCCTTCCATCTCTGAAGCAACTCAACTATGATATGAATGCATTAAAAAAAATTATTAATATTTTCATTTATTTTGAACCAAACACCTTGAAAATAATAAAAAATCAATGAATAAAAATCCACTTCCAGGAGGGGCCTCATCTTAAAATGAATCCAATGCACAAGAAAATATGATATGCATATACAAATGGATCTTATTTATTATAAATAGGAGATAAAGTGTCATGATGTAACCTACCACTAGGTCGACCTAACCATAAATAATAAACTAATAATGAATTATTTCTAGGGCCTCAAAATAGGGTCCCTAGTGGCCTTAACATAGCCTTGCCCTTTAAAACAAATCCTTAAAAGCTTGTAATTGCGGGCGTTTCTTCATGAATTACTCATTTTCCCATGTATAGCTTCTTCTAGAGGTTTATTCTTCTAGTTTATTAGGTACTTCATAATAGTTATATTTCGATATATCAAAGAGATAGAGAACATCAATATATGACCTTTTCTAGTCCAAGATCAAATTTCGTTCTTCATCTAATTCTTAGATTTTTTTAATGCATAGTTTGTCTGAAAACCTTCATTAGAAAAGATAGATGAAAAACCTTATGGATGCAGGAAGAAGGAAAATATAACTCATACTCCACTTGTCTAATTTTGTCAATATACTTCTAAGGTCCATAACATTTTAGAGCTAATATATGATTCTTATTTTGTCTAAGTGTAGACAGCTCACTACTATGTATGGTTTATAAACTCAATGGGTAGTTTCGAAAACATGGATAAAATTGACCATAACATTAGAATTTACTAAATAATTATCAAATTTTTTGGTGCCCTAACATTCATTATGTTTTTATGATGTTTAATCATCGTCAATATCCAAATCCAATTTGACAAAGTGTTGGGGACATGTGGTTCCCTATCATGACCACTAACACCTCATGACCAACCATTATGATCTAACACATAGCACCCACATGGAATTTCCACATCAATATGTATTCATCTCATGAGTGGGTTTTTTGCCTTTCGTATTAATTATGCCCGCCAAGGTGTAAGAGGTTGCAAGAAATAAGCCAATGATTGATTTACTTCCTTTTAATCTTGCCCATTGAATATCGCAGTAAAATCATCCAATGGAAAAGGTATTGATTGGTAGTTATGAAAAGACAGGTAGAATTGATGGTACCATTAGAAATTACTAGATAATTATCAAAAAATCAATTTTTTTAATCCTTGGCGTTATGTTGTACATTATATTTCTAGCTACATTTCATCATTGTTGGAATTTCAATTCGTATTTGATGAACTATTAGGAACACATGGCATTAATAGAAGATCAATATTGTTTTAACTCTTAATGCGTTACATATGATGGCTGTTGTGATTTTTAGTGTTTAATATATGCAATATTTAAGAGACATTTAGTGCATGTTTATAATAATATTTGAATTATGAATACTTTATTTCTAAGACATCCCTCTAGCTTTGTCGCATGAGTTCAAACCTAAAGGTTTTGCAATTCCTATAAACTTTAATTCTCCACAAACAACTATCATTTATGAATCAATTCTATCCCTTTTTATTTTCTTCTTAAGAAAAATAGAGCAATAGTAATTATGCATGTTTCAAGTTCATAAATAACATCACATAAGATTATTGTCCAATAATATTCGTTTCATTCACAAAATATCATAGCATAACTTAGGATAAAAAAAACTTAAAAATATTTTGATATGAAAAAATACATCATAGTCATAAAAGACTATGTAGTCATAAAAAGACATTGTTATGCAAAAATAGACAAGATATGCCTAGTAAAACCCTACAAATGGACAACATGTTTGTAAAAAGTAAGCCAAGGTTGCATTATACTTTATATTTGAGTTATGCAAGTTGTTATTGGTGTGGTTTATCATATTATAATTGCTTATGTTGTTATTTTCTCAATTTCTAGTTTAAAAAGGGTTGGTGTATAATAGAGACAATGTTTTCCTTGTCATTTGGAAGATCAAAACTATATTAAGTGACCAAATTAAAATGCATGACCAAGCTTCCTTTCAACTTCAAAAAATGTTTTGTAAGTTGTAATATGGAGGGGTGTGTATGCTTAGGGCGTGGTGGGGGGAGGGCGGGGGGTGGGGGTAAATTTATCTACATGATTTAAAATAAAATTCAAAATTAGAATAGGTTACTTTCATGCACCAAGATTTGGAATTTCATGTAAATTTGATGCTTAAACTGCCTTAGAGGAAAATGCAGGACCTAGTCTCAATTTTGATCCAAATCAAGTGGTTGAAATTTTAGAAGGTGTAATTTGTAATTTTACACTTGTATATAAACTTAGGTTGGCATTCTCAAACAAAAGGCTAACTTTTGTGCATAAGGGCTAAAAAATTCCTTGTAAAACCAAAGGGCACACTAGGCTACACTGAAATGCACGTGAAGGTCTCAATACTCATTCTATTACAGTGTTTCCATTGAAAATTATTTGTTAAGTCATTTTATATAATCCTATATACTTGTTTTTTCATTTTCAATTATAAAAGATTATGTTGTGCAAAAATAGGCAAGAGATGCCTATCAAAAGCCTAGAAATGCACTACATACTTGTAAAAGGTAAGCCAAGGTTGTATTATAACTTAGATTTAAGTTGTGAAAGTTGGCGGAGGGTGTGGTTTATCATATTTTACCCATTTACATTGTTAATTTTTCAATTACAATTTTAAAAAGGATTGTTGTGTAAAAGAGGCAATTTTTGCTTTGTAATTTGAAAGGTCAAACTATACAAAGTGACCAAATTGAAATTGGCATCCCAACTTCCTTGTATCTCAAAAAAAAATATTTATAACTTGTAATATCAACTTAGATATACAATAAATTTCCATACCTCATTTAAAGTGCAATTGAAGAACAAAAGAGGTTTTTTTCATGCATCTAGGATTGGTATTCATGTAAATTTGAAGGAAAAACTTCCTTAGAGTGAAATGCATACCTTGGTCTCAATTTTGACCCAAATTGAGTGGTTCAGCTTTTAGATGGTGTAATTTGTGATTTTACACTGTATATAACCTTATATTGGGAGTTTTAGACAAATATATTCATATTGTGCACAAAGGATTATATCAAGGGTTATAATTTGAATTTGAAAACTAGTGTCAATAACAATTATGTACATGTGCCAATTAGTTGTAGCTCGAGTGGTTGGAGGGAATGTCATTATCCTCCCTACCCAAATTCATTTCTCTCAAGTGACATGTTTGAGCCCATAAGGAGTATATTATTGCAATGGCTTCAAGCCTTATTATTGTTTGGCCTCATGTCCTCAAGGTAATTTTGAAAGAAGAATAGCAAATAGTGTTCAGTTGTAATGGAGTAACATGTTTATGTGTTTGAGTAGAGAATGTGTTTCTCCCATTAATGTGTCTTTTCTCTAGTCAAATACATAGTAGAATTGTTAGTGAAATCATTTATTCTTTATGTATTTAGATATTTCAATATTGGACTATCTCCCAGCACATAGTCGCATGTATATTTATTTCTTTGTAAGATCAACTTTTGTGTATTTACATAATAATGGTGTAATTTCAAGGCTAGGCTAATCAGTTCAATAGAAGGCAAGTGGTCATCAATGACTAATTACCAAGGTATGTGTTTTTAGTAGTACTTTGAGATTCTAGAATGAAGTTCCCAATATCAGGTTGGGCCTCACCTTAAGTTTGTTTAAATTATAACTCTTCAAACCCTGACACCTAATACCATAAATGAAAACTAATAGGAAGGGGGTTTTTTATATAACATTTATGTGGGTATCGAGATAGAAGCATATCAACGATTTTAGTTAATAAGTGTTTTGTAGATCCGTCTATACCTGATATCCTTGATACCCAATAGATCCAATACTCGATATCCTTGATACTCAATATTCCCAATACCCATTATCCTCAATCCTCGATATCCCTAATTTTGAGAAATATATAGGGCAATAATGATTTATCTTTTATTGATAGCTTCTTGTCATGTTGTTTTACCTTTTCTTACTTATTAGCTTCTTATTTTATTATTATGATTCTATATCCCAATAGATAACAAAGCAAGAAGAACAATAGTACATAAGAACACATAATATATGCTGCAAGCCAGAGCCAAAACCTTACCACTTGAGAGGAAAACCCACAAATCTCTTCTCTTCATATAGATTCTTCAATTGATGAATTCCAAGACCTCTAGACCAAGACCAATACCCTCCAAGACCAAGTCCAACTTTTATGGATGATGTGCTTCCTTTTTCCAAGTCAAACCCAATCAAATCTCTTACAACAACACAAATTTGACCCTTAGCTTCAGAATTTCAACCTCTGCTACAGGCCTGAAATTTTTGACCCTCCCAGCAACAGTTATTGCCACATGTGTGAGATTATTCTGGCACCCCTAGGCTTCTTCAGACATTTGCTTGGCTTACTCCTTCTTCTAGTGCTCAAGGATGACCTAATGTGACCTTCATTGACCTTGTTTCTCTTCTTTCTTCAAGTTCGATCTTGCGGCAAAAAAACCCTAGCCTAGCAGCAAAAATCCTATCCTTCCTTTGCACAAGTAAGAGAGAATTAGCCCAAAAACACTTCTTTGTCCTTCTCCTTCTTTGTTAACTTCTTTGTCTTCCTTCTTCACTTGAATGAGTAAGTGATGAATGTGTTCCAAGGAGGTTGAGTTCCCTCCTTTATATAGGCTTCTAAAGGTGGACGTGGCTCCTCAAAATAGGTCTACTTCCTAGCTGCCAAGCTAACTTGGTCTTGAAGCATATTTTGAAACTTCTAATGACAAAAATAATTTCCTTTACAAGTTACAATGTGCCTGATGGGGTCATCAACTTATGACAATTACTCTTTTGACTTATTGACCTAGGACAAATCGTAGAAGCACTCAATGGGTACTTTGGCCTCTAAAATAAAAGACTTTAAACATGAAACCCATGCTTCAAAAAATAATAACAATAATTTTCTTTCATTTTACAAGAATCAAAAAGTACATTTCATATATATGAAGACCGAACCTAGTTACACATTTTTCAACACTCCCTCTTAACTAGGGAGGTATTCATAAATGGTACATGGATATTCTCAATATAAAGAGATCTCATAAGAAGAGCCAGCTTGGCAACCCATTTGTTTAGCATCATAACAACCATCATTGTCATATAGCAAGGCCTTGACTAATAGCTATATCTCTCCACAAGATAAAAACACAATGTTGGTGAGACTAATGATTTATAAACACCATCATCATTGTCTCTCAAGGTACATATCCCACCTGAGTGTTCACAGAGTATGTCCTTCCTTGGACTATTATTATCTTGGATAGCTAGTCCTCAAAGAATATCGGTCCCTAAATACTCTTATATTGGATGCCATACCTCATCCTATAAGAGTATTGGATGCCATATGCTTACCTAATCCTCCATTATTTCTTCCCAAGTGAAGACAAGAATGATGTGCCTATCTCTCCCTCTCAACCAGGGAGGATATATCAACCAAACCAATCTTGTCTCTCAAATACACAAGCTTATTAGGAAGAGATTTTTTCAATATGTCAGCGACTTTCTCATCAATGGATATATATTGTAGCTTCTAAATTTAGTGATACTTATTGATATGCTTTGCCTTTCCATGAAACATTGGGTCTTCATATACAATCTTATACAACTCATGTTATCACAATGTATCAATGTAGGGTCCATTGGTCCTTTAAATAAGTCGAACAACAACTTCCTCAACCAGATGGCTTCTCTGCTTATTGCAAAAGATGCAATATATTTAGCCTTAACACTACTTAAAGAAATCACATATTTCTGTCTTCTCATCCATGAGATCATGGAGGATCCCAAACTAAAACATCCTCCTCTAGTGCTCCTTCCATCCTTCTCACTACCTCCCTAGTCATATTGGTATATCTAATCAAGTGGACATCATTCCTCCTATCATATTTCAAGCAGTAGTGGAATGTTCATTGCAGATACCTTAGTATGTGCTTGGCTATTATCCAATGATCATGCTTCGGCTCCACTAGGAACTGGTTGAGAACATTTACTGCAAAACATATGTTTGGTTGGGTATTCACCAAGTACATTAGTGAGCCAATCAATTTTCTATAACTGGTGGGATCCACTGGTTTAGATTCGTAACTCCTTAGTCTTCTCAAGTTTGTGATCGTTGGGGTTTTCATTGGTTTGCAATCCATCATGTCAAACCTCTTCAACATCTTGATCACATACTTTTCTTGACCTAAATAGATCTCTTCAGGTCCCTACCATACTTCGAGTCCCAAATAATAGTGCATCAAACCAAGATCCTTCATATAGAATTTTGTTGCTAGCTACTTCTTTCATTCTTCAATTAAACCTTCCACACCTATCAAGAGAATATCATCCACATACAGAAGAATGATTATAGGCTCATCCTTTACAACCTTGAAATAAATGTTCAGATCAACATAACTTTTTGTGAAGCCCAATATTTGAAGGTATGCATCCATCCTTGCATACCATGCCCTTGGTGCCTACTTAAGGCCATATAATTCTTTCTTCAACCTGCAAACATATGCTTCTTTATCTTTCATTTCAAATCCCAAAGGTTTCTCTATATAGAATTCCTCATCAATTGTGCCATTCAGGAATTCAATTTTAACATCCATTTGATGTATATTCTATCTCATTGATGTTGCCAAAGAGACCAATGATCAAATAGTTGTATACCTTGTTTTTGGAGCAAAAGTCTCTTCATAATCGATGCCTTCTTGTTTAGAGACGCTCGTAGACACAAATATTTCCTTATACTTGTCAATACTTCCATCTGCTGCATGTTTGATTTTATAAAGCTATGTGGAAGTCGCCACAAACTTGTCTTTGGGCCTAGATATGATCTCCCATACCCCATTCTTCAATATTGATTGATATTTTTCATTCATGGCATATTTCCATTCTTGATGATTGACAACTTCTTTAAAAGTGGATGGATCTACTTCTATTAACTTTGTCATATATGCTACATACCCTGAATACCATTTTGGTTTCTTGTTTTCCCTGAACGTGCCCTTAGCAGCTCCATGTCCCTCTGCATCTAATAGAGTATATTTTAACCAGTTAAGTCTCTTTCTAGTCTCATGGATTACCATAGGTTGTATGGGTTCATTGGGACCTTCATCTTCATGGTTTGATTCTTCTTCCTCCCTGGTGACTTCTTCTTCAAATATCGGAATTTCTTCATCATGAGAGTCTATAGGGAGATCCTTTGATTTATTGAATGTAATACTTTCATCAAATATTACATCTCGATTGAATTCTATCTTGTGTCCTTATTTTATGTAGATCCTATAAGCCTTAGAAGAATTACTCTAGCCAATGAAGGTTCCCTTCATGCATGATGGATCCAACTTCTTTCTCTTGTCCTTCGGTATATGAATATAAACAAGGTAACCAAAAATTAGGAGATGATCTATGCTTGGTTTCTTCCCAAATAATACTTGTTTAGGAGTCAAGTTATCTGGTGGCATGTGGGGACTTTGATTTTGTATGTATACAGTTCTCTTTGTTGCTTTACCTCACAGGAATTTCAGTAAATCTTGATCATGTAGCATTGCTTTCAGAATTCCTTCAATGGACCAATTATTTCACTCTGCAACTCCATTTTTCTTAAGATTATATGGGACTATCATCTCCCTCTTAATCTTAGACTCCGTAAAGAGGGCTATAAGTTATTTCGAACTATATTCTCCTCCACTATCAGATCTTAATATCTTGATTCTCCTTTCTGTAAGGTTCTCTACTTCAGCTTTGAATTCTTGAAATTTGGTACAGACTTCATCCTTGGATTTCATTAAGTAAACCCAATTTTTCCTTGAATGTGGCATAGTATAGATGGCCTCCAAGTGACTTTGGAGTCATCTGACCACAGACATCGGAATGGATAAGATCCAAGATTTATTTTGACCTTGAAGCACTGATTCCAAATGGTCTCTTGGTGTTCTTACCTAATGCACATCCCTTGCAAACTTCTTCATGATCTTCCTTTATTTTAGGGATTCCATTTACTATGGTATTTAGGGTTGGAAATATTTTATAGTGGAGATGACCAAATCCTCTATGCCAAAGTTCACATGGGCTAAATTCAATGTGAACCAAAGTTTGAGCGAGGGGCATTATTAATCTATAGAGTCTTCCTTCATGAATTCCAACCATTATAGCATATTCTATGCTTGAGTTTTTACCCCATACTACAAAATTTTCATTAATGAATGCAACTCGATCACCCTTGTCTTCTAAGAAAAATGGAAAGTAATTTTTTGTGAAAACCTGAAACATATTGTTGAGATGAATGTTTCCCCCATTTTCCAGCTCAATCGAAGTTGTTCCAATTCCTCCTACATGGTAGCTTTTATTATCACCAAGCTCTACACAGTAAGAGGACTTCCCCTTTGATAATGTCTTCAATTGCTTATGTTGACTAGTCATATGCCTTGATGCTCCACTGTCGATCACCCAAATATTCTCATCATGAAATGTGCCAGTGAGTACTGAGAATAATCCTTCATCCTTTGTAGATCTCTTGGTCACTTCCTTCTTAGATAAAAATAAGAGATCCCATACTTATTTGATTTCCTTCTTAGTTTGACTTGCCACCTTTGAACACTTCTTCGAAACTTCTTCAATGTAGTAGATATCTTCATTATGCCCTTAGCCAACCTTAGCTCTGATACCATGTTGAGAAATCTATAGGGAAATAGTTGGGATGATTTCTCTTTTCTTGATAATTGTTTGTGATGTTTTATTACTTTTTCATTAGGGGATTTTTGAGCTCTAAAATGGGCCTCCTAAGAAAAATGTACAACCAAAATAAATTTCGTAAGAACCAACAGGATTCAAGATGATGATGTCAACCATGGGGGATGATTCACCATTTTTGGAGTAAAAAGGTACAAAGATTAAAAAATAATAAAAGAATAAAACTACTTTTTCAGCTCGTATTTTCAACCTATCTCCCTAAGTTTTTACTCAAATTTTGAGCGGGAGTACTCGTTGGATGAAAAATTTAATTCCTCATCCAAGAAGTACCCATGTTTCAGACTTTCAATGGACCCTGCTACAAGAAAAATGAGAAATATATGAAAAAATGTGATTGCAATCACGTTTTTCATGTATTTCTCATTTTTCGTGTAGCAGGGTCCATTGAAAGTATGCAACATGGGTAATCCTTGGATGAGGAACCAAATTATGCATCCAATGTGTGTTTCCATTTGAAATTTGAGTAAACCCATACGGAGATAAGTTGAAAATAGGAGTTGAAAAAATAATTGTCTTTTTTCCCCTCTATAATTTGATGATGTAATGTAATCTTATTTTATTATTTCCACTATTACTTTATAATTTCCTTAGGAGGCCCATTTTAGACCTCAAAAATCCCTTAATGCTTACTTATGATCTTCTTCTTTTATTATTATGTTTTTATATCATCAAACAACTACCAAAACAAGAAGAATAATAGTACACAAGAACATGGAATGTAGGTTGCAAGCGAGGGCCAAAACCTCTCCACTTGAGGGGAAAACCCGTAAATCTCTTCTCTTCTTATAAATTCTTCAATTGGCGAATTCCAGGACCTCTAGACTAAGACCAATACCCTCCATGACCAAGTCCAACCTTTCTGGATGATGTGCTTCCTTTGTCCAAGTCAAACCTAGTCAAATCTCTTCCAGCAACACAACTTCGACCCCCAACTTCAGAATTTCGGCCTCTACTATAGGTATGAAATTTTTGGCCCTCCCAGTAGCAGTTGTTGCCACACATGTGAGCTTATTCTAGCCTCCTTAGGCTTCTTCAGACCTTTGCTTGGATTTCTCCTTCTTCTGGTGCTCAAGGATGACCTAATGTGACCTTCGTTGACCTTCTTTCTCTTCTTTCTTCAAGTTCGATCTTGCATCAGCAAAACCCAAGCCTAACAGCTGAAACCCTAGCCTTCATTTGCACATGTGAGAGAGAATTAGCCCAAAAACACTTCTTATTTGTCATTCTCCTTCTTTGTTGCCTTCTTTGTCTTCCTTATTCACTTGAATGAGTGAGTGATGAATGTGTTCCAAGGAGGTCGAGTTCCCTCCTTTATATAGGCTTCTAAAGTTGGTCATGGATAATCAAAATAAGTTGACTTCCTAGATGTTAGCCTGACTTGGTCTTGAAGGGTATGTTGACAGTTTTAATGAAAAAAATAATTTCCTCTACAAGTTACAATGTGCTCGATGGGGTCTTCAACTTATGACAATGACTATTTTGACTTCTTGACCTAGGACAAATCCTAGAAGCACTCATCGGGTGCTTTGACCTCTAAAATAAAAGACCATGAGCATGAAACCCATGCTTCAAATAATAATAATAATTTTCTTTCATTTTACAAGAATCAAAAAGTACATTTCATATTTATGAAGATCGAACCTAGTTACACATTTTTCAACACCTAATACTCGATAATATCGACATCTAATATCATTATATCTTAGGGGATACACTTCAACTGATGGCAATGTTTTTTTCTACTAGGACAAGAAATCGTCCATCTATAGGGATAAACTTATATTGCATCTTTTTATAAAGTGTTATGTTAGAGGGGATAAGTTATGATATCTCAATCCATTGAAACTCAATAAAGGTGACATTAGTTGTTAATAAGTGAGTATCATTTGACATCTAAGTGTAAGGATTGTCAATATTCTAATGGCTTGACATCCTTATATGTTCAGTATCAAAGCATTTAGGAAATTTCAATGATGGGAATTAGCTCTTGTGGGTCTATGGAAAGGTTTACAGGCACTATGAATCATGCTAACAAACAATCGATGACAAAGTTATAGAGAGTGTTTGTTAAAGTGTAGGAGGAAAATGTTCTAATTACATTAAATAAAACTTCCTTACACTGTTAGATACATTAGAGAAGTTTTCAGGCCTAAAATGGGCCTCCTAAGGAATATAATAAAATAATAGTGGAAATAATAAAATAATGTTAGATTACCTCATAAAGTTTTGGAGGGAAAATATATATATATATATATATATATATATATATATATATATATATATATATATATATATATATATATATATATATATATATATATATATATATCTATATATATTTCAACTCATATTTTCAACTTATATCCCTATGATTTTACTCAAATTTTGAGTGGAAGCACGCGTTGGATGCATAATTTAATTTGGCATCCAAGAAATACCCATGTTTCATACTTCCAATGGAACCAACTACATGAAAAATGAGAAATACATATAAAAATGTGATGCAATCACGTTTTTCCATGTATTTCACATTTTTCGTGTTGTAGAGTCCATCGAAAGTATGCAACATGGGTACTCCTTGAATGAAAAATTAAATTACACATCTAATGAATGTTCTCGCTCTAAATTTGAGTAAAATTATCCGGAGACAAGTTGAAAATATAAGTTTATTTTATTTAATTTTTATTTTTATTTTTTATTTTTTTTCCAAAAGAAGTGAATCATCGCTCATGGTTGAAATCATCATATTGAATCATATTGGTTCTTATAAAAAATTTTGTTGTACAATTTTGTTTTGAGACCCATTTTGACCTCAAAATTTCTCTAATGCTTCCTTCAGAACTGTCTTCAAGAGAAGCTTCCAAAAATACTTAACTTTTGTTTTTACTTGACTTTGAATTAGTTACTGTTATAGTCCTTCAAGTTTGGCTTATATACTTGTACTAGCTTCAAAATTCCTTGAATAAGACAAAAATATTTTTCTTTAATCTTTGTCTTAAACAATAGGTCTGGCACCTATTTCACACTTTTAGATCTTGGACCTCTTAAAGTTTTCACTATAATCTCGACCCTCAAACTAGGGCTTCCAGTAAGCACAAAAATGATCTTTTAAAATAGGTCTAACACTTCTCCAAAAGATGCGTACTTGTGTCCTCTTCAAGATGCCATATTTTGTTGGACTGTAGGGTTACTTCTAGCCTTGGATTCCTCTCATACAGGTCTCAATATTTATGAATGTTATATGATGATTTCGGCTCTCTGGTTAGGGATTTGATAACCACTGAAAATACCTCACAAATAAGGCTCTCATGGAAAAAATATTTCGGAAGGAGAAATAAAAACGGAGCTCCAAGGTCCCGAAATGGGAAGGAGGACAGGGGTATTTCGGGAGGATTTTTTAAAACAAGTTACGAAATGAGGTAAGTCCAAGGTGTCAAGGAGGCAGGAGCGATAGGGGTTTCGAAGGCGGTCATTTGGAGAAGAGGATACAGAAAAGAATTATGAGATAGGAGGGTTTTGAAATGGGAAGAGAGGATGAATCTTAAGAGCTATAGGGAGTGATGGGATTTCGGGAAGAAGGATTTCAGAGGCTTTTTAAAAAATAAGTTACACTATGGAGTGTCAAGGTCCCGAAATGAGAAGAGGGTGGTGAGGTCAGTTCTAGGTTGAGTGGGTTCTTCACTTTTTAAACTACGATCACTTTTGAATGTTAAGTAAAATAAAAGGAACTATATATATTTTAATAAGTCTTGATTTTATGAAAACTACAACCACTTCGTTAATACACATTGTGATTTCAGATTTCGTACGAAATTAGAATTGGAATTTGAAATAGACTTTCGAGATCCAAAAAATATAATTTTAATTATTTTACAATTTAGTTGTGGTGGTTCGTAGAACAATTTGGATAAACACCATTTGTGAATCATGCATCGAAATGAATGAAATGAGAACCAATGGAACGCTAGTGAAAAGTCGAACGCAATGAAGCAATCAAAAGAAAAATCTGAAGAAATTAAAAATCCCGCCAAATTGTCAAACACTTCACCAAAAGAAAATATTGAAAAGTGATTTAGCCAAAATTTAAGAAAAAAGTCTCCATTATTATTATGAAATAATATGTTAAAAATGGGGGTGTTGTGATTTCACCACAACAAGTTCTTGTCCAATAAATCTCTATGCTAATATATTTGACCAGAGATTGAGCACGATATTTCCACAAGTATCTTTTACTAAATGTAACCTCTAAAAATGAGAATTATGAAGGATTCTCATCAAATATTTAACTATGTTAACACATTTGACCAAACATCGACCACAATGTTTCTATAGAAATTGGTGATACAAAAAAATTTGTGAAACAAGTACCAACTCTAATTTTCCACAATGAACAATCTACTAAAATATGCACTCAAAAATTCAATTGAATAAGAAAGTTCTTATGATTGTAAGAAATACCTCATTCCAACAATAACCAAAGAAAAACACACACTTCCAATTATTGAAATTTGCATTATAATTCCTTCATGCAATAGTAAATCACCTTCCAAAACATCTCTAAAAGTTTACATGTGCAAAAAAAGGCTATAAACGAAATTCTTCTAATTTACTTTTACTGCCTCCAAAACCCTTAAATGTAAATTACATCAAAAAAATGACAATAGGAAGTTACCATTCAAACAAGCTCCATAAAGCTCTCGCAAACATAAGATGATTCCATTGTCACCCAAAATATTTTCACACCTAACATTTCATTCATAAATACAAACATAAATTCAGAAGACCTCAATCATATTGAACTAGTTCGTCATCAAGCATGAATGTACCATAACTTAACTATAAAGACAAGAATCACTAACTTAGTAAAGAGATATAAATAGTCCAATACATACACCATCACAATGATCGCACAAATTATAATCGAAACCCGTAATGGGACAAATAACTCTCCATTAAGAAGCTCAATACACCCAAAACTTGTACAATGTCACAAATGAGGCTCAGGTCTCCAAATTGTTAAAAAGAAAACCTCGCCCAATTAACCACCAATTTGGTCCAATTTGGTCGGATTCACATGTTTTGTCTCTACTTAATCAATTAAAATTTCAAATGTCAAATGATGTTTATTAATAATATATGTCTTCCATTTGCCTCGAAAGTTTCCAAGAAACCAATTTTCCTGTTCAAAATAAAGTATACAAGGAATCTAATATTATCACAATTACAATAAATTTTTGCACGAATGTCAATAAGCCTTAATTCCATACAAATGAAAATGAGGGATTAAGATTATGAAACATGTATAAATCGTGTAAATGAAATCTCTTTATTATTTTCAAGTTAAAAAAATCGACTAAAACTAGCCTAACCATCAGCAAAAGCCACCTCTTGTTATAACAAAATATGTCTTCTTCCCATACCAAACATTAACGCTTTGGGTTTATGATACTGTGAAGTGAATACATGCTTGTGATAACAAATGTTTTCCCCATAAAGATCAATTTCTCCCCATTTTTTTCGTCAAGGTCCCACTTACCTCCATAATATATGGCATTATGTACAAAATGTTATTTCAAACAAGAAAATATGGACATGCATCCTTACAAATTATTCACATTCAACTATAGAAGAAAACACAATTAGAGTAGAATGTTTCTATTCTTTCAGTGTAGCGTTGTTATTGGTTGCATTGGAAGAGGTAATCTTAGGTGGGCCAGGGATCCAAAGTGCCAACACTGAGGATGCACTTGCAAACATCACACGACGAGGAGCCCACTTGACAACAGTTGGAATCCCTGCAT
The DNA here is from genome assembly GCA_031772625.1 of Pinus tabuliformis. NCBI lineage: Eukaryota > Viridiplantae > Streptophyta > Pinopsida > Pinales > Pinaceae > Pinus > Pinus tabuliformis. The sequence goes on along the minus strand of CM062815.1, from coordinate 312,508,772 downwards.
GATTTGTCCAACATGCTACCTACAATTCAAAAGACAAGCTCGCAATTATCATCATAGAATATTTTATATCGCATAAATGAGTGTATTTCAATGAAAAACATCATATAAGGTTACAACACTGCACCTCATTTCCACTATTGATATTCCATGCACGGAGGCTTCCATCCCCTGAACCTACAATACAAACAAGGAATATATATGACTAGTTAAGAACCATGAGACATTTCTCAGGCAATGCAAACAAAGATCTTAAATGATGCATGCTTGATTACAAAGCTAAGTGGCACAAAACCAAAGATGCAAGATCAAAAAAATATGAAAAAGTGGGACATAACCCAAACAAATTGGATATACCCTTAATAGCATTTCAAGTTGCGCTGCAAGTAATTATGATTGGCCTCTATTCTAAAGTTATTCATCCTCACAAAAAGATGCTTTCTAGCAAAGGTCTTGTCCAACTTAGTAAAATTCAATCAGAACTCTACTATTCCCACAATTAACTTAGAGATCTATTAAGATGGCATGATGCAATCAAAGTATATTGACTCAAAACAAGAAACAGTTTTATATGTATCCAGATTGATATAAAGTTTCAATTAGAACAAATAATGCATCCCTTTGTGGACGAGGAATAACCGAAGAGGCATCCTTTGGTAAGTATAACCCAAGCTGTGAATGAAATTAGAGCCTCATAATGGAGAATAATAGAGATAGTGGAAACCTGTATTAAAGTTGGAACGAAAAATATCTTTTAAAGTTGCACAATCTAAATTAGTATTGAAAGAATTCAGCAAAACGAAAAGACTACTTCACCAATACATTTGGCCAAAATAATGGCAATTTTTTCAATTTTTTAAGAGAACATGGTTTGTGTCATCCTTTATGGGTTAAAAATGATCATTTGTTTTGTCTTGTTGTAAGAAACGTTTCTTTTATGCCCCTAAACATCAAAAAATAATATATATTCAACATTTTTTTGTTATACAAAGTATTTTGCTACAAAACATTGAGTCTTGACATTTATAGTGCAAATATTTAAAGAAAAAGTGGTTGTGTTCAATTTCTTTCACTCTAGAACATTAGAGGGGCTATTCTTCCATTCTTTGGTATGTGTCGAGCATAAAATATAGGGCGTGCTTTTCATTAAATGGTTAAATTTATAAATGGCTCAAGGTTAAGGGCTGAGATCTTTTGCTAGGTATTTGTCAAAACAAATTCTTGTGTAACTGTTGTAAGAAAGTATTTCTCTTGACGCTGAATAAGAAGCCCAACATTTGATAGTTTTCCCCAAACTAGGGTTTCCAGGGCATATCTGTGTTATTCTCTATTACAAGTGATTGGTTTAGAGTATTTTTGCTTCTACTATTTATTTGGTTAAAAAACCGAGAATATTTATTGTCACAAATCAAATTAGAAAGTTTTGTTTATTTCATATCTAAGATTATTTGTTGAGATACTAAATTTGTAACTGGGTTTAAAGAAATTAACAAGTTTGCAGTAGTTGGGGAGACCATGATAGATGGTAAGGACAACACTAAATGACTTCACCAAGCCATGGGTTCCTTTCATCAAGGGCATTGTTGCATGAGAGCATCTTCATGATTGGGATAGGCTATTTTGTCTAAGAGGAAATTTGGGAATCTCTAGAAGGTCCATAGAAGAGTGATGATGAGAACCTTGTCCTTTCCAGCCAAGAAAGAAAGGGCAAAGAGAAGGTCAAGAAGAATATGGGTGAAGAGGCTACTTCGCAAGCTCGAAAGGAGGACGACCTACGCAAAGTGAAATGATTTATGTGCCACAACACTGGGCATTATGCTTCACAGTGTCCAAACAAGAAGGGTAATGGTAAGTCACAACAGGTAGTAGCATCTGAAGATACTCAAGTAAATAAGTTCGCTATGAAGTTTAGGGAGTTCTTTGTTGAATTTTGTAACTATGGTCAGTCTTCATAATGTATATTTTGGCCCTTGATGTATTCATATTAATTATTGTAAAGCATGTTCTTCATGCTACAGTCAAAAGAAAAATTATATTTTTAAGTCATGTTCTTTTGGACTTTAAAACAAAGAAAATTTGAATTTTTGAAATTGAAATTGAAAATTTTGGCTCCAAATTTGTCAAGTCAACCTCCCTCCAAGTCAAGTAGGCTCAGGTAGAGTCACACCCATTCGACCCATCCGATTGTTGAAATATGTAAGTAGGTTCGGTTTTCATAATGACAAATGCAATCATGATTTTATATTTGATATTGAAAAGAAAAGAAATTTATTATTGTCATTCTTGATGCACGGGTTTCATGCTCAAGGTTATTTTATTTATAGATCAAGCACCCATTGAGTACTTCTAGGGCTTGTCATTGAGTTAACAAGTCAATTGAGTCACTGCCATGTATGTAAGACCCTCTTGGGCTTATTGTATCAAGTCAAATAAAATTATTGTAAAGTCAAAAGTGTCATAAATACCCTTCAAGACCTTGTCAACGAGCAACAATAAGTTGGCCTTCATGAGATGAAAAGTCGGCCTCATAACGGCTACTCGACCATGAAAAGAAACCTATATGTAAGGAACCTCGACTTCATTTGTGGAGACACACTTCAAGCAAGAAATACATTCATTGAAGCACAAGAAGCATAAAAAGAATTGGCGAAGGAGAAGGAGAAAATAAGGAGTGAATCGTTAAGAGGATTGCTTTTAGGATTGAAGTCTCTCACACGTGCAACTAAACTAGGGCATCATTCTATTGCAGCTAGGGTTTCTGAAGTGAATAATTGCAGACCTGAAAAGGAGCCAAAATCTAGCATCCAAAGGATCATCTTGCAAATTGAATCTACAAGGAATTAAATCCTAACAAAGCGAAGGAAAGAAGCATCTAAATTCTACCCGAACTACCCACGCATGCAAAGTTGCAATAAGTGTTAGAGGTCAAAAATTGCACGCTGAAATTACAGTCACAAGTTGCAGGTCCAAAATCTAGGTCTAAGGAGAAGTTGAAGTTGTTACAAGGCAAGTTTGACTTGAGTTGACTTAGCAAGAAAAAAGTTCTTCAAGGAGAAGTTTGACTTGGACTTGGAGGGGTCTTTGTCAAGGGTCACAGGTCTTGGAATTCATCATTTGAAGTTCTATAAGAAGAGAAGAATTATTGTGGGTTTTCCTCTCAAGAAGAGAGGTTTTGGCCCTAGCTTATAGTGTACATTTTTTGTCCTCTTGTCTCATAGACCTTCGTTGTTTGGTAGTTGTTTAGTGATAAGAACACTAATAATAATCAAGTGAAAGAAGAAGGTAATCAAGTTTAGTAAAAATACATCACAAGCAGTTACCAAAGAGAAATCACCTAATCTAACTACCCCTAGATTTCTCAACATCAATCAATATATAAAGGTAGTTCGATCTCCTCAAGGCAACAATTCGCATCTCTCTCAAGCAAGTTTCTTCTATGCAAGCAAGCAAAGGGAAAGGACGAAAAAAAGAAGGGTAAAATACATATCTTTCTCTCTCTCTCAAGCTCACGCATGTGGAAGGCCTCTCTCTCTCTCCTGGTTTGCATATTTTCTAGGCATTTTTTGCTACAAGGGTTTGTTAATTCTCACATGTTCTATATTGCAATAATTACTTAAAACAATTTCATTCACCCAAATAATAGTTAAGCAATTATAGATATAGCAGTAAACAATAATGCACAATAGAAGATTGTCGAGCACAATGAGACACAAAGATTTTTGGTCAAAGACATGGCAAAACCCCACAGGGGGAAAACCCAAATCAATTATTCTTCTTCTTAGTCAATCAACATTCAGCTTGAGATACATGGTCTAATAGTACATCCACAAACCAGTTAAAGTCAAGCGTTTGACTTTACAAGTCAACCACGTTAAACCCAATCTAATAAGAAAGAATCAAATTTGGTCAATGATCACAATTTGCAACAGAGGGCCGAAATTCACCTTGTGGCAGCTCGGTCAAACACAATCAACAGACCCTTAAATTTTCAATCAAAGTCAACAGTTAACCATGCGATCAATGCCCAGAAAACTTTGTTCAATGCAACAGAATATTCGACCTTTCTTCAGTATGAACTCGATCAAACAGAGTTAAAGTATCCTGCAACTTTTGGTTCAATGCCACAGTTAAACCCTATGGTCAAAGCTCAATCAAATCCTGTGGTCAACCTCAAAAAACATAACAGAAATTAAATCAGTGCAGAGAATATTCCAATCAAAGGTTTGACCTCCAAGCAATGAAAATCTCAGTCCAAATAGTAGCAAAAATTCTCGATCAACAAAGTCAAACATCCCAGGTCAATGAAAGTCAAAAGGCAGAGAAAATGTTGGTCAACACAGATAAGAAAAGGCTCCTTTCTCCTTCGCACGTGTGAGAAGACTCCTACAATTTCAAATTGAATTCATGTGTGATCTGATGCTCCAAATGACCTCCAACAATGGTTTATTGATGTGTCTTAGGAGGGGTCTTTTCCACTTGTTGGGCCAACTTGATGGTCTTAGGGCCGACTTGGACAAACCCACAAATACGAATTTTCTCCATCATTTTGATGATGAAATTCTTACAGGAGCTACCATTTTCAACACTCCCTCTCAACTAGGGAGGAATTTCTAGCTGCGCCATAATTATAATCTTGGATGTACATGTCTCAACATAAGCAAAGTTCATCTCATCTCATCTCATTTTGGTTGAACAAAGATGACTCGATCCATGGAAGAAGAAGTATGATCCACACGACAATAGGGGAGATCGATTTACCATAACCAAGTCCATGGTAAAGATCACACACCCTATGTCCATTGATTGGTCCTCACCCAACTTGATCCTCAATGATCAAGTGGTAGAAGGCCTACATCGGATACTTAGGGGAGATCAATTTACCGCAACCAAGTCTATGGCAGTCACGTTCAACCTTGGTAAAAATCACACACACCTAAGTCTCATCACCCACTGGCCAGATGGGTGGCATTCCTAACAAGCTTACTCATCTCAATATGGCCTTTGGTATATATAATGACACGAAGGTGACTTGGGGGTAGGATGCACATTGGGGTATGTACTCAGCCAAGTCCATGGATTCAAGGAGTACCCTCACACCTAGGAGCCTTTCTGATCATCCTCCCCACCCCCACAAGTCCATGGCTAGTCAAAAGATTGGGGGAAGAGCATATGCTCAGTGTTCTCGATTAGCAGTGCTCCTTCCCAAGGAGGGATACATTCTCCTGCACTCCAAGCTACACTCTAAAAAATAAGAACTTCGCTTTTGGAAAAGGCTAAGTGAGAATGTTTACAACCTACTCATCTATCGAGATGTGTTGGAGCCTCACTACTCCTCTCTGTACCATATCTTTGATATAGTGGTACTTGATCTCGATGTGCTTCGACCTATCATGCAATACTGGATTCTCTAAAAGTTTGATCCCCCTTTGATTTTCACTTGTATATCATGGTCGTATCTAGCACATGATCAAACAACTCTGCAAAGAGCTTCTGCAACAACACTATCTCATAGCTAGCCATACTAGTTACAATATACTTTGCCTCGGTTGTACTGAGAGCCACAGATTTTTGCTTCCTGCTCATCTAGGAAATCAAGGGAGATCCCAACCTAAAACAACACCCTAATGTGCTCTTCCTATCGGTAACACTCCTAGCCCAATCTGCATCTGTATATCCATGCAGTCTCAAATCATCACCAGAGGCATATCTCATTCCATAATTGATCATCCCACATAGTTATCAAAACACATGTTTTTGTGAAAAATCCTTGAAATGTAGCTATTCGAATTAATTCTTCTAACTGATCAATTATGCAGTTTATTTTGTTACAACAAAATATCGAATGAATCACACAGCAATTCTTCACAAATAAAAATACTGCAGAAGCAAAAATACGAACTAAGAAATGCTATCACACACACATAAGAATTGACACTTATTTTTGGACAAATGTCCCCGGAAAAAACCAATGTGGGAAAACCAATGCAACAGCTGAGGGTTTTATTATTATGCAACAGTGAAATATGAGTACAATAAATATGGATGCCCAACTGGCTATCCAATATGAGAGAAATAATGGAAAAATCACTAAAGGGAATTTACCCTCATCTCAAAGCAATCCCAACTCAAAACTGACAAGCCCAAGCAAGTCGTCCAAACCCTCTACGTAGGCTCTACATCACCTCTACGCAGTGTATCACACACTCAACCCAAAACTAATGCTACTCAAGTCGTCCTAACTGTTGCTGACTGGGGAAGTGTATATCTTTCCTACTAGAAAATCCTCCTGACCTCTATAAACTGAAACAACCTCCTCTCCAGCTAAATCACACTACCTCTTTGAGGCTCTACATAGGCCTTGCACTACCTCTTGGAGAAAATAATCTGGCCTCCTCTCTTGCCTTTCCAAAACTGGAAAGTCTTCCTCACATCATTGTCTTTGCCCCTCTCTAGCCCTGTATCCCCTCTCTAGCTCAAACTCTGCTGCTGGCTAGCTCGACCTGTCGAACGAACTCACACAACTACCTCTCACTCACTGAGATGTGTTTTTCCATCTACCCATCGACCTCCTCTTAATCTTCAGTTGAGTCTTCAATGGCCAAGATTAAAACTTAATTAATGACTGAGATCATCTCTAAGTTGATCTATGTGAGTTTCTATAGAATTCTCACCTTTCTCAATTAATTACTTTTAATTAATCAATTTCCCTAAGTTAGATTAAGGAATTTTTGTTAATTTTAGGTATGTTCTATGCTTAGAGCAATTTATTTCAATTTTTCCAATTAGCTCAATATATTTTCCGGATTAGCAATCACATCAACATAATAGTAAATTGCAGATAGAACATAAACATAAATCGCCAAAGGCAAGCCATGACAAGAGGACACAAGATGTGGTGCTAGCCAGCGACAAACCCAAATGTGGGGAAACCCTTGATCAATTATTCTTATATGTTATTCAATAGTTTAGTAGAGAGAGAGATAGTACATATACATCAGAAGTCTACATGTTGACTTATCTAAATAAGAGCAGAGATCTTCTCTAAGAAGATAGCATAAGAGGCAGTTGATCTGAGCTGAGTAGAAGGCATACTGCTTGCACTGATCCAAGGTGACTCCATCACCATGTGCTCCTCACTTTGCTGCACTCAATCATCATGTTGTACCTGATATTGTGCTGCACTCAATCATCATGTTGTACGTAATACTGTGCTGCACCCAATCATCACTATACTACATCTCTTCATGTTGCAATATGCTGAGCTCTTCATTGCACTATGTTGCACCCAAATGCATGCTACCATACATCATCATCCTGCTGCTACTATACATCCATGCCAATCATTACCATGTTGTACCATTGTGCGGCATCATACTACACAATGTTGCCTTCATCATGCTGCCACCTATCACATCATTATGTTGTTGTACTCATAGTGCACTGTGTTGCACCATTATTATGTTGCATATACCAGCCTTAGCTGCTTTCTATGGCTTGCAACCTAGTAGAGCAACTAGGCTATAGTTCAAGTTCAAACAAACAACTTCTCCCTCAATATAGAGACAGCTGCTACCATACATAATCCAGGCTTGAGAACAACAGTGTTTTAACATTGTTGCTGCTAGTTTTCCATTGTAGTGACTTAGGGAAGTATACAAGTAGCATATAGAAGGCAGCGTATGCATCCTCCTTGACTGTGGCCATAGTGTTAAGGACAATGTTAGGGTGACTGATTATTTCCTATCATTAGGCCAATGTATAGATCTCACTATAGTGGATATTATGACAGCAGATGAGGACCCTTGAAGATTGTGGATTAGGCTGCTCTCTTCATGACCTGCGGCCAACGTAATGGGGATAGCGTATTAGGACCTTCTACCTCCAACTGTGTAAATTCCTATTTTACTACAGTTAGGGTTCTTCCTAGATCTGCGGCTTGGGCTCCTTTAAGGCCTCCTCATGATAGTGGATCTTGCTGCGTATAGAAACTCCCCTAACCGTGGATAGATCTCCCTTTTGCTATATCTAGGAGCCTTTTTTTACTGAGGTTAAGGCATCCATTTTTACTACATCTAAGGGCTATCTCAAACCTTTCCAAAACAACGTATAGGATTAGGGCATGACTGCATTTAGCTAGGGCATGATAAGGCCTGCAACTAGGGCATGTTAGGACTTCGTTAGAATCAGATGTTGGGCCTCCTTCACTGTGCTAGATCTCCCTACTTGGATTGTGGCTAAGTCTCCTTGTTTAGCTACGAATAGGGTCTCCTTCTAGACCTTCATTTAGGGCTTCATCCTCTTACATTTCTCTTGCCACTAAAACCCAAACAAGTGGAGAGAAATCAAGAGTGAAGTTTGTGTCTAAATGACTATCAAGTAACCTCTTTTTATAGTAAAACATTGAGCACAAATGGGGGTTATTTGGTCGCTAGCTGACCTTGACGAATTGTCCAAACACAAATAAATTCATATCTCCATGAATACTTATCGGAATCAGATGATATTTAGATCAATCTGACATCTCTCGATGAGAGGAATCCAAGAAAAATATCAACTGCCATAAATAAGATGACCCACATGGACCCACATGGAGACTGGCCCTAGTTTCCAATTTTTAGACCCCCTCTCTACTAGGGAGAACTCCATCCATTTATCCATCTGCCATATTGTACTCTCTCTGGTATCAGTGCCCTGCACTACTTTACTCTGCTCCGCTATGCTGAACCATGAAGAAGAAGAATTGACTAAGAATGTCTCATACCATTCTCTGCTGACTTGAAGTCAGTCCCATATGAAGAGAGTCTGTCATACAACTCTTACTGATCCCAGATCAGTTACAAAAGAGAGTGAGTTATATGACTCTTATTGACCTGAAGTCAGTTTCATTGATCCCAGATTAATATCACAAGAGAGTGTCTCAAACCACTCATACTGACCCGAAGTCAGTTTCATTGATCCTAGATCAATATCAAAAGGGAGTGTCTCAAACCACTCATACCGACCCAAATTTAGTTTCATTGATCCCATATCAATATCATCCTAGCATAGGGAGTACAGTAGTAACACGATGCGTCCATCAGTACTACTATGGTCCCTATCCTCATTTCCCTGCTCATTGGCCAAATGAGAGGTACTTCCCATGAGTCGCAGACTACATGGGTAGCATGTCTCAGTAGGAGAAGGATGAACCATTCATCCTGCCTACATGTCGCAAAGGGTATCCGAGGGGAAGGCTGAACCACTCACCCTATACACAATAGATCACTAGGGGAAGGCTGAACCACTCACCTTATGATTGTGTCTCAGCAGGAAAAGGATGAACCACTCATCCTGCCTACATAGTAGACCACTAGGGGAAGGTTGAACCATTCACCCTATGGTTTCTCATCGCTCCAAGATGTACCCCCAAGCCCCCCAAAGCTCCTAGAGCTCAATGTCCATATCATATAGGACTCTTAGGAGAGAGTCTCTCCATGACTCCTGGTCGTTCTCAGAAAGTCACAAATTTGACCTTTCTCAGGGACTTCGACAAAATGTCAGCTACCTACACATTAGTCTTAATGCGATGGAGCCTTCTTCCTCATCGATGTACCATATCCCAAATAAAGTGGTACATGATTTCTATATTCTTGGATCGATCATAGAATACGTGATTCATAAGCAATCGAATCCCCCTCTAGTTGTAACAAAAGATCATGATGGTATCCAACATGTGTCCAAACAGCTCACTGAAGAGCTTCCTCAACCAAGTATCTTCACCCGAGGTCATGATCGTAGCTATGTATTCGGTCTCAGTAGTGATCATGGCAACCGACCTCTGCTTCCTGCTCATCCAGGATATCGTAGCAGAACCCAAAGAGAACCAACACCCAGAAGTGCTCTTGCAATCCTCCACACTGCCTGCCCAGTCAGTATTTGAATAATCATGCAACGTCACATTTTCGGCAGTGTATCTAAATCCATGAGAGATTGTGCCCCGAAGATATCGTGGAAGATTCTTGGCACCAATCCAGTGAGGCTCAACCATATATGAGCTCAACATCTAACTGCAAAAAATATATCCGGATGGGAGTTCACCAAGAACATTAATGCTAGTATGAGTTTATGAAACTCAAAGGCATTTCCCAAATCAGGTCCGTCATCACTACCACATAACTTTTGAAAGTTAAGCTCCATGGAGGTAGTCACAGGCTTGCAGTTTACCATTCCAAATCTGGAATCCAACTCCCTCTTACTTTTGCAAATGAGAGGGTTTGCACCTGTAAGGAAGAGGTCGTCCTCATAAGGAGCTAGTATGATAGGTCTATCATCCACAACCTTCAAGCAATGGTTTGGATAGGCTTCACTCCTAGTGAATCTCAGCGTCATCAAACAGCTATCAATCCTCTCAAATCAAGCCCGAGGTGTTTTTCTTCAAGCCATAGAGGGCTTTCTTCCACCTACATACATGGGATTCCCGATCATGAATCTCAAACTCCTCGAGTTGTTCCAAACCTGTGGACCTGCTGCATGAGCGGAATGGTCCCCTTGTAAGATTTTCCTTCAGTACATCTCGGACATGTACCTTCTTTCTCTTCTTGAATTCAGGCATCCCTATCACCATCTGACTCATGTCGGGTAGGGCCCCACAATAGGCAGACCTCCAGTGCTATAGATGAGATGTGTCAACTGACATGGTCCCCAATGGACTTCCCGCAACTTGATACAAATTGCCAACCTTGAACCCATGAGTAAAAGCATCTTTGAAAATTCCATTTGCAAACACGTACCATTCCATCGATGAATTTTCCCCTTAAATCTTTGACTTCCATTGCCGAAATGGACACCAGGTTCTTCTTAAGATCGGGTGCATAAAGAGCTTCTTTTAAATGAATCGAGTTACCCTCATTCAATTGAGGGGTAACATTCCCTACACCCTTTTTGGGATAGGTGGCATTGACTCCAAGTATAATCCCATGATTGTTTCCATCTATACCAAATTAGAAAGAGCTTCATACTCCTTTAACTTATCAGAAACAACATTGGATTCTTCATGCCTGGGGTTCCCTGCTCTCTTTGAAGAGTTGGCCATTTCCTTGATGACCTGCATTCCTTCGATCATTGAAGATGTCTGTGGAATGATTGTTATCATCATTAAGTGATGTTTCCCTACCATTTGGACACGCCTTCACATAATGGCCGAACTTATTGCAAGAAAGTCATTTGCCTTTCCTTCCACCCTTAGATCTGGACTTCCTATTGAAGTGATCTTTAGGTAGGCCATCAGAAGCTTTTGGTGCACCATTTTGATAATATTCTCTGCTTCGACTTCACCCTTGGTGAGTTTGAAGAGGGATGAGGAATCTATTGATCCTTTTGTCCTTTCCAACTGTCTTCGGTGATTGCTCTTTCACTCTTGCTTGGGCTTTGTCTTCACCTCAACTCTGATACCATGTTAATTTTAGGTATGTTATATGCTTAGAGAAATTTATTTCAATTTTTCCAATTAGCTCAATATATTTTACGGATTTGCAATCACATTAGCATAATAGTAAATTTCAAATAGAACATAACCATGACAAGCTAATACAAGAGGACACAAGATGTGGCGCTAGCCAGGGACAAACCCCAATGTGGGGAAACCCTTGATCAATTCTTCTTATATGTTCTTCAATAGTTCAGCATAGAGAGAGAGATAGTACACATAGATCATAAGTCTACATGTTGACTTATCTAAATAAGAGCAGAGATCTTCTCTAAGAAGATAGCATAAGAGGCAGTTGATCTGAGTTGAGTAGAAGGCATACTGCTTACACTGATCCAAGGTGACTCCATCACCATGTGCTCCTCACTGTGCTGCACTCAATCATCATGCTATACGTGACACTGTGCTACACCCAATCATCACTATACTGCATCTCTTCATGTTGCACTATGATGAGCTCTTCATTGCACTATGTTGCACCTGAATGCATGCTACAATACATCATCATCCTGCTGCTGCTATCCATCCATGCCCATTATTACCATGCAGTGCCATTGTGCTACATCATACTGGTAATAGGACCATGTTGCCTTCATCATGCTGCCACCTATCACATGATTATGCTGTTGTACTCACTGTGCACTATGTTGCACCATTATTATGTTGCATATACCAGCCTTAGCTACTTGCTATGGCTTTCAACCTAGCAGAGCAGCTAAGCTATAGTTCAAGTTCAAACAAATAGCTTCTCCCTCAATATAGAGACAGTTGCTACCATACATAATCTAGGCTTGAGAACAACAGTCTTTTAATATTGTTGCTGCTAGGTTTCCATTGTAATGACTTAGGGCAGTATACAAGTAGCATATAGAAGGCAGCATATGCATCCTCCTTGACTGTGGCCATAGTGTTAAGGACAGCGTGAGGGTGACTGAGTATTTCCTATCATTAGGCCAACGTATAGATCTCACTACAGTGGATATTATGACAGCGGATGAGGTCCCTTGAAGATTGCAGATTAGGCTGCTCCCTTCATGACCTGTGGCCAACATAATGGAGACAGCGTATTAGGACCTTCTACCTTCAGCTGTGTGAATGCATATTTTATTGTGGTTAGGGTTCTTACTAGATCTATGGATTGGGCTTCTTTAAGGCCTCCTCATGATAGTAGATCTTGCTGCGTATAGAAACTACCCTAACCATGGATAGATCTCCCTTTAGCTATGGCTAGGAGCCTCTTTTGACTACGGTTAGGGCATCCCTTTTTGTTGCGTCTAGGGGCTATCTCAAAGCCTTCCAAAATAGCATATAGGATTAAGGCATGACTGCGTTTAGCTAGGGCATGATAAGGCCTGTGGCTAGGGCATGATAGGACTGCATTAGGGTCAGTTGTTAGGCCTCCTTCACTGTGCTAGATCTCCCTGCTCGGACTATGGCTAAGTCTCCTTGTTTAGATGCGAATAGGGTCTCCTTCTAGACCTGCGTTTAGGGAATCATCCTCTTAGATTTCTCTTGCCACTAAAACCAAAAACAAGTGGAGAGAAATCAAGAGTGAAGTGTGTGTCCAAATGACTATCAAGTCACCTCCTTTTATACTAAAACGTTGAGCACAAGTGGGGGTTATTTGGTTGTTGGCCAACCTTAACGAATTGTCCCATAACACAAATAAAGTCATATCTCCATGAATATTTATTGGAATCGGATGATATTTAGATCAATCCCACACCTCTCGATGAGAGGAATCCAAGAAAAATATCAGCTGCCATAAATAAGATGACCCACATGGAGTTTGGCCCTAGTTGCCAATTTTAACAATTTTTAGTTAGTGATTAATTAATTTAATTGAGCCATCTCTAGTTGGAATTTCCAAAAATGATTTTTGGGTTTTGGAGAACTCCTCTGTTTTAGCCTCTTCACAAAGTTTCGAGACTAGAACACTATATGATGCTACAAAAACTAACACTCCCTCTTAGCTAGGAAGGTGTTCTCTCTCATAACATCCTCCTTACATGCTCCTAATGTATGACATCTATAGTTGTCTACCACTATCCATCAACCAATGCACTACCGCTGGTTCATCTGCCACTAACTATAGTTGAACCATGCTGCATTTGTGTTGCTGCTGACATTGCATTGTACAACTTGTTTTGTAGCCAACTTTTCATCTGTACTGCAACCCAACTAACATCCCTCTCACTATTGTTGCTGCTACTGCAACTGAGCAACATCCAAAATAATGGATCAACAGTGTCTCTATGTTGCAACTACCTCCTGAGCCTCTAAATGCTACTAGCTTTTGCACTGTCCATTGTCCACTAGGAAATTTTTGCTGTCGTCGACTCTGCACTAAGCCTCTTTCTCTATTATCAACATTGCTCTGCACTCCTCAACATCTGACTACCACTAGTCTGCAACTGCCACTCTGGAATCTAACTGCATCAACTGACGTTGATCCTCCTACTACTGAATACTGTGGGCCCCTGTAGCAAGGTAATGATCCATGAGGAATCAACATCCAATGCTCACCTCAATGGACCTTGCCCAAATATTTGTGCAACTCTGGGACAAAAGCTCGATATCGCCCCACCTCTCTCCTAGAGGTATAGCTACATATATGGAGAATTTTTCCTCCAACAGGGAGGACACCTAGTCTATCTCTATGGCTGTTACGGCTTGATCTTACTTCTCCTTCTTGTCCTTCTTCCTTTGAGGACACTATGTACTGTTGTCCTTCTTCCTCTGAGGACACTAGGTACTGTAGTGGCCAAACTCACTACACCTGAAGCACTTGATCATAGACCTTTTTTCTTCTTCTTCTCTCCCTGCGAGCCTTGTCCCTGACTGGGACCTTTTTCTTTCCCCTTCGATGCAAGGGCCACATTGTCTTCTGTTTAAATATATACCTAGGTTTGGTCTTCATAATGACATATGTAATCATGTTTTTATGTATTTGATGTAATAAGAAAGATAAATTACTTTTGTTGATCTTAAGGCATGGGTTTCATGCTCAAGAAAAATTATTTTTTAGGTCAAGCAACCATTGAAAGCTTCTAGGTCATTGTCATGTATGACCCATTTGGACATGTTACATATTGTAAAGAGAAATTATTTAAGTCGAAGTCAAGTCAAATAACCCTCGAAGACCTTGTCAATGTTCTACAATCAAGCCGGCCTATCAAAAGGACATGTCAGCCTAGAGATGAAGTCAAGTCAGCCTAAAAGCAAGGGAGAGAAGCCTATATATAGGAGGACTCAGCCTCACTCAAGAGATCAATCATCAAGCATACAAGTCAAGGAAAGAATTACGAATAGGAAGCCTCTTGAATAAACGAAGAAGAGGAGAGATAAAATTGAGAAGTTTGGATCTATTTTTGGGCTTTTCTTGTTCACATGTGTGAGGAGTTTAGGGTTTATCACACTACTGGAAATCCGAAGTACAATCATCTCAAGGAGGTCGAAACAAGATCAGAAAAGAGTCTATCTTGAACGCCAAAATCACAAGGAAGCTAGCTTAAGCCAAGCAAAGAATAATAAGGGCTAAACATTGCCCTAATCTTGTCACATGTGCGAAAAGTACAGTCAATTGCAGGAGGCCGAGAATTGCAGGAAGGAGGGCCAAAAATTTTAAGATTTCAAGGTCAAGGGTCAAGGTCGAACAAGAGATTGAAGCAATACCAAGAAGTTGACTTTGACTTGAAGCAAGGATTGACTTGATCTTGGAGGGGTTATTGGTCAAGGGTCTAGGTATTGGAATTCATCAATTGAAGATTTTATAAGAAGAAGAATTTTGTGGGTTTTCCTCTCAAGATCGAAGAGATTTTGGCCCTGGTTGATTGCCTATATCTTGTGTCATTTGTCTTATTATTCTTTATCATTTGATATTTGTTTGATGGAGAAAACACTAACAAGAAACAAGTGAAGGAAGAAGCTAATAAAAATGAGTAAAAATACACCACAAATAGTTATCAAGTAAGAGAAATCATCCTTACACTACTGCCCTAGATTTCTCAACATCTTCCTCCACATCTTTCGATCCCTTGTTGCTATTGTCGTTAATGGAGCTCTTAATTAGAGATCTCCTAATCTCCTCCTATTGCAGGTTTGACCACATGTGGTCCTACCTAGGTAATGTATCTCTTCCCAAAATGTAGCTTTTAACCCTATACAGAAATTACCTACATATGAATTCTAAAAAAAGGAAAATAAACAATGGCGAAAACATAAAACATAAAACAAATATGCACAGAGATTTTCCCCTAGATCCCAAAACCGAGACTATCAAATTTATTTTTCATTATGTCCCTTTAAATGTTACAATAGATATATATACATGTCGAAGCTTTCATAAACCACAATCCATTAACTATGGATTAGAATATAACCATAGTTCCCTTGACTAGATCTACAAACTACCATGGGTAGAAAACCATCATGCCGAAAACCATGTGCAAAACCCATGTACAAAACCATAGGTAGGTCCGCCCACCTAATATAGGGTCCAAAAAAAATTCCTAGGGCGCTACCCTAGACCTCGTGCAGGGGGGCTACTGCCCCCTGAAAACCCCCAATAGGGGTGGTTGCGACCCCTTTCTAACCCCCCTACTGCACCCGACAGAACAAACAGGGGGGGGATATCACCCCCCCTGTGACCCCACTACGCGTGCGACTAGTTGTTGAAAGAATATAACACACACCTAACACAAGATGCCTTAGATGAAGATTTCATATTCCTTAGAGACACTGTCCAAGGCCAAACACACAAGCTCTGTAGTTTGAGTCGCTTCTCCTACAACTACAAGTTGATCCCGAATATCCTAAATTCTGGTGAGAAAGGGATCTATGCCTTCACCCTTTTGCAACTTTTCCTTCAGAAACATCTTCCGCTACTCGGAAGGATTCTGATATAACCCTGTGAGATCATCCCACATCTCTTTGGCCATATTCTTGGTCCATATGTGTGAGACTATATGATCTCGAACTCCATCTAGAATCATTTTCTTCGCCTTGGGCATTTCCTTTCTAAAGTTCGCTAGTTTCTATTGATCTGTAGGTTATACCACAATGTTGTCTACATAAGTTCTCATACCATGCTCATTTAGGAGAAAGGACATCATGGCTTTCCAGATGATATAGTTGGAAGCATCATCCAATCTGCCCTGATCTCTAAGCCCAACTATGACCATTTCTACAAAAATCTCGATTAGTAATGGCAATCTCCCTCTTTCTCATGCTCGGTTGCTAGATCTGCTATTCGCACTCCCTTCCGGAGTCAAAAAATATGCCTGTTGCTATTGGTTGCTGCAACTGGAAATATTAAATTTTTGAACTAGAAACCCTCTAAGAGAAATTCCCTCTGTGTGTGCACCTCCTCTTCCACTCGACACTGAATCTGCTCTAGCAAACTATTGCAAACCCTTTGTGCCCAAACAAGAATTTTTCTCTGTCAAAATACCGAGTCGTTGCTCCCTCTACTTGCTAGAGTCGCTTTCCTGGACAAATCAAATTTTCCTACCATCTGCAACTAGAAAATCAAACCCTTGTCGAGCAATTCGTATTGCATGGCTAGGCACTACACAACCTCTGAAAATTTCGACCTACTACTCCCTCTCAACAGCGAAATTTTCCCTTCTCCAACTTTGAGCTTCCTTTTCATCAACTATGCTCTGATACCATGTCAAAATTTCTTGAAATGCAACAACTATAATTAATTATTCTAACTGATAAATTATGTAGTTGATTTTGTTACGCAAAATATCGAATTAATCACACTGCAATTCTTCACAAATAAAAATACAACGGAAGCAAAAATAGGAACTCAGAAATGCTAGCACACTAAAAATTGACACACTTATTTTTGGACAAATGTCCCCGGAAAAACCCAATGTGGGAAAAACAGTGCAACAGCTGAGGGTTTTATTATTATGCATCAGTGAATTTTGAGTACGATAAACATGGGTGCCTAACTACCTATCCAATCTGAGAGAAATTCTGGAAAAATCACTTGAGGGAATTTACCCTCGTCTCCAAGCAATCCCAACTCAAAATTCACAAACCCAAGCAAGCCACCCAAACCCTCTATGCAGATTTTGTGTCACCTCTGCATAGCCTATGACATGCTTAGCCCAAAACTGATGCTACTCAAGTTGTCCTACCTACTACTGACTGGGGAAGTGAATCTCCTACCTACTAGAAAATCCTCCCAGCCTCTGGAAACTGAAACAATACCCTCTCCAGCTAAATTGAACTGCCTCTTTAAGGATCTACGCTACCTCCAGGATAAAATAATTTGGCCTCCTCTGTTGCCTCTCCAGAACTGGAAAATCTTCCTTTGGACCACTGTCTTTGCCCCTCTCTAGCCCTGTGTCCCCTTTCATGAACTTTGTTGTTGGCTAGCTCAACCTGCCGAAGGAACTCGCACTATTGGCCCTCACTCACTGTGATGTGTTTCTTGATCTACCCATTAAACTCCTCTTATAATCTCCAGTTGAGTCTTCAATGGCCAAGATTAAAACTTAATCAATGGATGACATCATCTCCAAGTCGATCTGTGTGAGTTTCTAGAGAATTCTCACATTTCTCAATTAATTACTATTAAGTAACCAATTTCCCTAAGTTAGACTTAGGCATTTTTAATTATCGATCAATTAATTTAATTGAGTCATCTCTAGGTGGAATTTCCAAAAACAATTTCTGGGTTTTGGAGAATTCCTGTGTTTTAGCCTCTTCACAAAGTTTTAAGACTAGAAAACTATCTAATGCTAAAAAAATGAACAGTTTTGCGGCCACAGAGTGAGCATGCAAAGGTTCCACCATGAACTGGCTCAAGGTGTTAATAGCAAAACATATATCTAGTCTTGTGTTGACCAGAAACATCAAAGCCCTAATGAGCTACTGGTACATAGAAGGATCCACAAGATCTGGTCCTATAGCTTCACCACATAACTTCTTGAAGTTTTTCTCTATTGGTGTGGCCATGGATTTGCGATCCACCATCCCAAATCTCTCCAAGAATTTGACAACATATTTTCCTTGACTGAGAAAAATCTCTCCAGGTCTTTGCCACACCTCTAAGTACAATAAATAGTGGATCAACCCATGATCTTTCGTCTCAAATTCAGAGGCAAGCTCCCTCTTACACTTGATGGTCAGAGGCTTTGCTTCTGTCATGAACAAATCATCAACATATAAAACCAAATCAAAGCCATACCTTGCACAACCTTGAAGTAATGGTTGGGATTGGCATTACTTTTGTTGAATCCTAGCTTCATCGAGTATCCATCAATCCGAGCATACCAAGCCCTAGGGGCTTGCTTCAGTCCATAGAAGGTTTTCTTCAATCTACAAACATGGGTTCCATGTCATGTTCCTCAAAGCCCTGCAGTTGCTCCAAGTACACCTCTTCCTTGAGTATGCCATGAAGAAAAGTTGTCTTCACATCCATCTGAAGAAGGCTCCAATATTGATTAGCATCGAAGGCAATAATAGACTGGATGGTAGTGTATTGGGCAACAGGTGCAAATATCTCACCGTAATATTCTCCCTCTTTTTGGGAGAATCCTTTGGCCACAAACCTCGCTTTGAAATTCTCAATGCTACTATCAGCTGCATGTTTGATTTTCTATATCCACTTGGAAGTCACATCGAATTTCCTCTCAGGTCTCAGAACAACCTCCCATACATCATTTTTCATGATGGATTGATATTCCTCTGTCATGGCATCTCTCCAAAATTGTTCCTTCACTGCTTCTTCATAGCTACAAGGTTCAGATTATATGATGTCACCCATCAATGAATCATATCCTTGATATATGTGCAGCTGCTTGCTTTCTATGAAGGTGCCTCTAGGGGTTGAATGTCTCTCTACATCTTGTAAAGTATCATGAATCCATAAGGGTCTCCTCCTAGAAGGTGGATCACAAGGAGGAGGATCCAAAGATGCCATAGGCTCATCTGGAAGGTCATGCTCTAGCACAAATGTCTTTGCATTTATATCCATAGTATCATCTCCTCTCTCAGTGTTGGAAAGGACAGGAGAGTCCCTTTCTTTCCCAAGGGTAACATCTTCATCAAAGGTCATGTCCCTACTGAACTCAATGTTCCTCTGCCATGGACATATATCCTGTAAGCTTTAGAATTTTCACAACAACCAACAAATGTATCTTTCTTTCCTGAAGCCTCTAGATTTGACCTCTTCTCTTTCAATATATGAAAGTAGACAGGGCAGCTAAAAATTCTCAAGTATCCAACTTCCAGTTTCACACCTGTAAATGCTTCTTCAAGAATATTGTTCCCTAAGACTTGATGAGGGTATCTATTTTGGACATACATTGTGATGTTTACTACTTCTCCCGAAAAAAACATAAGAAGTTTTTTTATCATGAATCATGGATTTGGTTGCTTCCAAGATGGTCCTATTCTTCCTCTCAGCAACTCCATTTTGTTGAGAGTTGTATGAAAAATTCACCTCCCTCTTAATCCCGACATCTCTACAAAAGTCTTCGAAATCATTTGAAGTGTATTCACCTCCATTATCTGTCCTCAGGATCATGATCTTTCCAGTTTGAATTTCCACTAAAGATTTGAAGTCCTTGAACATGCTAAAAACTTGATCCTTGGTCTTCAAGAAGAATATCCAAGTTTTACAGGAGAAGTCATCAACAAAGATCACATAGTATAGATATCCTCCAAGAAATGTCACCGGCATGGGCCCCACAAATATCAGAATGAAAGACTTGAAGAATCCCTTTAGAAATGCTACTAGTAGAAGGGAATGGTACCTTGACATTCTTTCAACTAGCACATCCTTAACATATACCTTCATGATCCACTTAAATCATAGGAATCCCTAAAACCAACCTACTCAAGTCAAGCAAAGCCTTGTAATGAAGGTGAGTAAATCTCTGTCACCAAAGCTCACATAGATTCGTGGTATCATGGACCAATGCTTGAATTGGTCATCCACAAACTCTGTATAGAACTTCATTTCTGACACCAAGAGTGAAGGTTTCCCTTAAGCTAGAGTTCCTTTGCCATCCAAGGACTTTTCCATTAACGAATGCAACTCTAAATCTTTTTTCTTCCATGGCAGAAATGGAAACAAGATTCTTCTTCAAGCTCTTCACATATAACACATATTGTAGATGAATGATTAACTAGAATCTAAATGAAAATAAACAAAGCCAAACCCTTTGACAAGATGAGTAAAATTATCCCCAAGTATAATTTTCAAATTAGACTCCATCTCAACCAAATTTGAGAGGATTTCACAATACCCAGTAAAGTGTCTAAATGCCCCACTATCCACTAGAAAACTATCAATGTTATCTGAAGATGAACTAGAAAGAGCAACAACAAGAAAATATTGAAATTGAGTATTAGCAACATTACGACATACCTTGTGTTCTTGGCCCTCTTTTGAGGGCACTTAGTGTTTTCAACACTTGCATTGGCAGCAAGACCTCTTCCTCTCCTATTGTTGAAGTTGTTGTTGTTGTTGGGCCTTGGAACACTTCTTCTTTTAGGACAATCTCGGGCTATGTGGCCAAATTTGTCACATATATAACATTGGACTTTGGACAAGTCCCTTCTACTGTTGTTGAATCTTGGAGTTGGCTTCCTTGACTTCCATTTGGAAGGTATTCTTTTCCGTTTTCCTTTCATGACAATGGTTGCAAAGGTTGTAGGTTCTCCTTCCTCGTCTTTGAATTCTTCCTCTAGAAATGAGCCTGGATTCTTCTTGAGTGTAAGAGCCCAAGAGTTCATCAAATGAGGGGAGCTCCTTCTTGTTGCTAATGCTGGTTATGAGTTTCTCCCAAGACATGGGGAGTCCACCAAGGATCATCTACACAAGCTCTCTATCAGGAATGATTTCTCCAATGGAAAGAAGTCAGTCTCTTATTTGAGAGATTCTTATGAAGTAGCCTGTTATGGATTTTTACTTGGTCATCTTGATGTCTCGAAGTTGATGCTTCAAGGAAATGATGTGGCTAAGATTGTTGACCTCATACATCCCAATCAATTTGTCATACATCTCCTTAGAATTCTTCAGCTTGGACACATATGTGATGAGATGATCTCTGAGAGAATCAATGATAATGTTCTTAGCCTTCATCTCACCCTTCTTGTACTTGGATCTAACAATGGCATTAGCATTCTCAGGAGGTTCAACTACCTTGCCCCCCATATACTCCATCACATCATTCTCTTCAAGAGTAAGATCTAATCTAGCCCTCCATGTTACACAGTTGGAGGCATCATTTAGCTTCTCTTCAATCTTGAAGTAGGAGGAAGCCATCTTGTTCAAGAGAGTTGATCACCAATCAACAAGAGAAGTGTCTCAACGGGGTTTTCTTTGGTCTCCAATGGCTAATCTTCACCTCAGCTGTGATTCCATGTTAATATTTCACCTATTCTATGTTGCAATAATTACTTAAAACAATTTCACTCACCCCAGTAATAGTTAAGAAATTATAGATAGAACAGTAAAAAATAATGCACAATAGAAGATAGCCAAGCACAATGAGACAAAGATTTTTGGTCAAAGACCAGGGCAAAACCCTGTTGACAAGTTTAATCCTCTTTGCGGACAGAGACGATCCCTCTAGCCCAATGAGTGGGTCTAGAAACTGAAGTGACAATCAACTAGACATCTTCCTAGGTTATAATTGAAAAGTGGAATGAGAGACATGGCCTACCTCGTTCTGATGCTATTTCAGTTTCCCTTGTTGAGGATCTTGAACTGCATGTGTCACAGACTTGTTCCTGCTTCTACCAGTGTTTATGTACCTGTACAAGTGATCAAGAGACAATGAAGCATACCAAAACCAATAGCAAATCCAATAACGACCTACTCAACTGATCGAGGAATGTCAAGCTAAATAATACATGAACATATATATTTTGGGAAGATGAACCAATAGTTGTATATTATTAGGAAATAAAGGGAAGCTTAAAACCAAAGCCTTGATGTTGAAATACTCTCCTTGAGTGGTAATCCAAGTCCAAACCAAGAAACTCTCCAAGCACTCCTTCTCCAAGTCTAATGAATAGCCTCTAGGCACAAGCTTAGCATAAGGGTGCAAATAGACATAGACCAACCCAGCCTCTAACCATTTGGGAATGGGAGAGGATGAATTTATAGGCTGGGAAAGGGAGTTAGGATCTCTCCAAATATAGGATTAGGCCCTTATCTCAAGGAGGTAGCTCATAGGGATAATACCAAGAGGCCAAGTTGGGAGAATTCGACCTCATCTATGCCAAACAACCTCCAACTCGTCGCTCTAGAAGCTTCTAGATCACGAAGCTTCTCATCCTCTTTGGGAAAAATGCCTTTTTGGGGATCATCGCGGGTATACAAGGGAACAGAGCGATGTCATCGCGGGTCAAGCATGATGCAACAAGCGACCATCGCGGTTTTCAACCTCATAAGAGTGATGAGTCTCAAAATTAGGGTTTTAGAGCTATTTCTTCAGGGGAAAGTTCAAGGCATTTTTGAATAAATGTTCTAGGGAGGATATGAGTTGCATATATGAATAAGTACGTTGCATGATGGTCATGTTTCAGGCACTTCGGGGTATGTCACAGAGAAGTGCAGGAGGCATGACAAAATACTGTGTAACATATGCCCCTAAAGCATGAAGGTAGAACGAGGAGTGATGGCTAAGATGCTTTACGAGCTCTTGCAAGGATGAGGACACACACTGTCAGGAGACTTGCAAATCAAGGACGCATATACATATACATATTTGAGATCAAGACATGAATCCACGACATGGACACAACCATCTGGATGATGAAGACTATATGAAAATATCCATGGTATGGGTGCAGCCATCCAGATAACAAGGATCATCATAAATATAAAGTCTCACGGTATGGTCACAACCATTCGTATAGTAGAAACATGTGTACAATCATGTATTACATATAACTCCATGCAGCTTGAGTCATAACAGACAAGACTCAGGGTCTTGTGCTCCATCCCGACCTGATCAACATATGAATTTTGACATGTGAATAAATGTGTTGAAGTCGAACATGCTAGAAAACCACCTGATTACTGGCCGATGATGCGGACCATTAACAAATACGAGATAAACCACCAACAATGACAATGGCTCTCAAGGTACAACAGTACAATCCGTGAATGTGATAATGAAGTTGAGGTCGAACACTCGTGGAATCACCCGATCGAAAGCCAATAATGAAGACTTGTCGTCGGATGCGAAGAACTAGCCATTAGGGCATGCCAGCGCTAAGGTACTGAAAGGGAGTTTCTAGGTCATCTTCTTGGTCATTAACTATTAAATTTTAAACTATTAATAATAAAAATATTATTAAATTTAAAATAATAATCTTATTTTTTTTTTGTAAGTTTGGTAGGACTACATAAGAAAACACCTAATATGAAGTGAAATTAAGCTATAAAATATTAAGTAAGATACAATTATTTTTTAATAAGTGCTACATTGATAATCCCTCACTTATTTTAAGTATATACAAATTAAAGTAAAAACCAATCAAAACATAAAAATTTAACAATAAATTGAATTAATAAAATTTATTGTTATATAATTTTCATTTGTTTTATATTGATTATTAATTTTTAAATAATAATCTTATTTTTATTTTTTTGTAAACTTGGTAGGACTACATCTTCATCATATTCAATTGCCCACCTTGATAAAGAGATAGCACAAGATTTAAACCCAAGACTGCCAATGAGACTTCATTTCCACTCTCTTACCAATTAAACTACCAAAAACGAACAAAATAATAATATTAATTTTTAAATTAATAATTTACATTTAAATAAAATAATAATATTTATTATTTAAATAATAAAAAATTAATAATAATGTTTTTTTAAACATTTAAAACATTTGATCGCTTGAAGACTCTTATTCTCGAAAGAATTCCATAGCTTTGCTTTGAACGTGAAATTTATTATTAAAAGTGGATACTTATCATAAGATGTTTGAATCATTTGATAGCTTATATGACATACGTCATTAGCCTTTGAAACTATATTATATTATTTTTCTGTCATATTTACATACTATTTCTTGACATTCAAATAAATTTGGACCCACTAGAATTCTTTGGACTCAGGGGATTAACCAGAATATACTCAGGGGATTCACCTCAGATTCAATGTGATGTTTTTCCCCATCAATGGAGTGGATGGCAGGTGGGTGAATTACAATGAGAATGAGACCATGAAGGAAAAAACCATTCCCGCGCTCCTTCGACCTGAAAACCATTTTTGCTGCTTCCAAACTGATTCTCCATTCTGCATTATCCCTCATTTGTCCCGAGCAGGCAGCGGTCAAATTCTTTGTTAATATGTTTTGAAAGAAGTGATGTGTCTCTCATATATATATACAAATTTCAAGAATAAACACATTAATTTCAATTTCTCTTTTTAGTCCCTGCCATCTGGCATCCGACAGGGACTATAGTAATCGTTAGGAGCAGACTTAGCATTAGTTTACCGGTTCCCTGCCACTTTTAAACCAAAGTTCTTACGGTCATGTAATTTTACTATTCTAATAAACCAAAGTTCATGCTTTCGCCATCTTATTTGGCCTCAAATCGAGGCATACAGCTCAAAACTTAGGAAAAAGATTGGAGGAGTACAGGTAATTACAACAAGTTGTTCACTCGTGCATGAAGTAATGCTATGTTTGCACTAGCATTAATTTTCTAGCGTTTAATGTTACAGATTAATACCACTGCTATAATACAATAGCATATGTACCCTGCTACAGCGTGTATGCTTGCCACCTCATGTAGCACCGTACACCTGCAAGCTCATGCGCCACCGTTACATGTATGCCTGCCACCACATCTATGCTTTTTGTGGGCATGTAACAGGTATTTTGCTCATTGTGCCTTCTAGTATTCCGCTGCTCACCATTTTCTTCTGCTTCTCCTCCATTGACAACGATCTCTCCTCCATTGACAACGATCTCCATATCTCCGCCTCGTCGGCCATCTCTGAGACCGTCTCGGCTGTGGCGGGATCTCTCCTCCATTGACAACGATCTCCATATGTCTCGGCTGTGGCGGGATCTCTCCTCCATTGACAACGATCTCCATATCTCCGCCTCGTCGGCCATTCAGGTAAATCAATTTAAATCCTGCATACTTCTTTGTTGTTCTTTGATGTACGGAAACCCTTGCAGATGGTAAACCTGAGAAAATCATCCATGATTAGCGTTCCTGTAATGTAGTAAACTGAATACCAAATTTTCACATCGTTTTTTTTATTTACATATTTGATTGCGCTATTAACATTCAATATTCAATTTTGCTGAATACATTTTTCAGAGAATCAGCTGCGTGGTTTATGATATGTTTTACTGTTTTTACAGGTTCTAACGCCAAGTACGCTAGATATAGACGACCTGAAATGCAGCTGGTTTATTCATTTGATTTGGCGTGCAGGTATAGTACCTAAGCTCATGCAGGGTTTATAGGACTACTCTTTATTTCTCTGTCCAATGCTTTGCTCTAGCTTGGAGGAACGTCTGAAGATTTCATATGCATCCTCCTCTTTAGACCTGAGATGAGCATACGTTCATGTTGATATTTGCAATGCTGTGTATACTTATAAATACAAAGGCTTGATGGACGAATCACCCTAGTAGAATTTATCTCCCAGTTTACCTGAATCTAGTGAGCATTTCTGTTGTTGAAAAGTTTCCCTTTCAATTTATAACTGGTTTTTACCTGATTGTTCTACTCATCATTTCTGCAGATGTATGGAATGACTGAGATGAGTGGTTCAGTCATAAAGAGCGAAGGAAACGACATCAAGCATTACGGTTCAGTAGGCATACTAGTCCCTAATGTGGAGGCTAAGGTAGTTGATATTGTAACAGGGAAGCCCTTGCCTCCCAACAGAAGAGGCAAATTATGCTTCCAAGGCCCTATGGTCATGAAAGGTAGAAAGGTAAAAACACATTAGGATATAATGTAAAATATGTATGAGATTATATGAATTTTATTAGCATCCTTCAAGATTTTTATGAGCAGAAAACAGTTACACCATCTGTAAAATTAAATCCACTACTAAGCTATGATTTTACTCTGAATTGACATATAACTTACCTATTTTCCTTTGTAAAGCCCACATTAGATCCTTTAGGGATCTCCTAGGAAAGTAGCGCCTTCATTTGTTCTGGATAGAGTAGAAGGATAATTTCATGCTAGCCATCACCGTTTTTCCACCAGAGTTTCATTTCTGAACTGTCAAAATTTGATCTGATCAGCTTCTGAATCTCTATAGAATACTACAAGAACAAAGAAGCTACATCATCGGCTATAGATTCAGAAGGTTGGTTGCACTCTGGAGATATTTGTCGTGTCAATGAAGAAGGGCAAGTATATATTGTAGACAGACTAAAAGAGCTTCTGCTGTGCAATCCACAGATTGAAGACTCTGCAGTAATACCGTGAGATTTCCCAGCTCTCCATTTGTTTCATTTGGTTGCATATACATATCTTCACACCGATATAGCGTTCTTCCATCACTACACCATGCATCTACCTTATAACACAATGCCCCATTCGCTGGTAGATTTACTATCGCTGGTCAAGAAGGGACTCTCTGGTGGCAGGCACACTGAATTTCTCTGGTTATTTCCCAATCTAGCGTTGGCAAGAATCGTCTGGCAAGAATCGTTAAGCAGAGGCGAAGGTGCATGGAGTGCCCCAATTCTGCACTGGATGGTCTGATGGACCTGAATTCATAACACAATGCCCCATTCGCTGGTAGATTTACTATCGCTGGTCAAGAAGGGACTCTCTGGTGGCAGGCACACTGAATTTCTCTGGTTATTTCCCAATCTAGCGTTGGCAAGAATCATCTGGCAACTGGAATGATATAATGTGACAGATCACCTCCCTGTTGCCAAGCACATGGCTTGCATGCAATGCACGTGGTAAGGGAGAGAGCTCTCAAGGTGCTGCTGACAAGTTACGTGAGTCGGTTGGCTTTTGTGTGTTGGCCCATTGGAATCACCTTTGTTGTCCAACAAATCGTTGGCAAACTCAAAATGTAATATATTGTGTTACACATTGATGTGATAATTGCTTTATTTCATCTTATAATCTTTCATTTAATATTTGCTTTTGTGAGGTTCGAATAGTCAGTAAACTTCATGCTTACAGTGCATGGGTAATCGAATGGGCACATTTTTTACAAGGTAGTGTTTTCCCTTAAAAATACTGACTTTTAGTAAAATTGTTAGAAGCAAAGATATAGTTATTTTTAGAAAGTAACGCCCCCTTAAATCATGTCTTTGGCATAGTTTCGCTTGCTGCCTTGTATTCATAGCTTCGAAATATTTGGTTCTGAAACCCTTCTTCCGAAATGTTTTGCCATGTCATTTTAATGCTATTCCAATATGTAAGGGCAGTATGTCTGTCAGGCCTAGCATGGCGGGAACTGGAAAGTCAGGAACATGAATATTTGCTTTTCAGGATAGACTACGCACAATCCCAAAACTTTGTATCAGAAGCTCTACAGCTAGGCCAAAGCCTGTTAACTATTTTTTAACAGTGATAAGAGGTAATCATGCAAGGATTCCGAGGACTATGGAAGGATCTTTACCTTTCTATTGATATCTTCGATTAATCTGAATCATATGAGGCGAATCCTACCAATTCAGATACTATAGAGAATTAACACTACCTTTACTTCTTTAGTGCTTACCCTCTTATGACACCAAAAGAAGAATTGCTTATCGGACTCTTTCTAACTAGTCAATGGCTTGGCATTTCGCTATCACACATCCCACCTTGTAGACCCGGCCCCGCGAAGGATAGCTAACTGGCTTGTTGGATGTATTTCTATATTTAATAAGAGTGCTGGATCTATTGCATAACCAACTGAAGAATCAATAGCTAAGTATGGTAGGTCTACTCCTGGGTATGGATAATTATCAAGTTATTTATATTAAACATGCCCGCCTTATCGATGCAACCTCCCCCGCATGACTCTGACTGTTCACCTTAATCTTTGCGTGGGTATCATCATCAGATTCAGCAGAGCCTGCTGAAATTAGTTTTCTTTCTTTGTCTGTTAAAAAAAACCCTTTGGGTTCTTCCATAAATGGCGAATGCGCCCTAGTTTAGTCATTCCCGCACAGTTGTTTGTTTCCTCGTCCAAAAAACTCTCGCCCTCCCCTGCATTTTTTGTTCTAATTATGTCATCTCTGCATAACTCTTTAATGCAGTGGCACACTCACCTCTTATGACACCAAAAGAAGAATTGCTTATCGGACTCTTTCTAACTAGTCAATGGCTTGGCATTTCGCTATCACACATCCCACCTTGTAGACCCGGCCCCGCAAAGGATAGCTAACTGGCTTGTTGGATGTATTTCTATATTTAATAAGAGTGCTGGATCTATTGCATAACCAACTGAAGAATCAATAGCTAAGTATGGTAGGTCTACTCCTAGGTATGGATATGCAGCTGCTCGTGCATCTTTCACACAAGAAACCACTGACTGATGAAACCACTCAAAGGTGGTGGTGCAGCTGATGCTACTGATGCTTAAAAGAATTATAAAGAGTCTCGTTCCTGTATGTCATGTACATTGTTGCTGGGCAACTCTTTAATGCAGTGGCACACTCATATTATAAAACTTTAGCTATGATAACTTTATATTCTTATAATTTTAAGTTTTTACAATGGTCCGATTTATAATTTTCTGTTTTACGCTTTTATAACTTTATATTTTATAAAATGCAAGACTTTAAGTTCACACGTTAATTCATTTGATTCAAAACACATTGATTTCAATCAGCTGCCTCAAAAGTAACTTGGCAGGGACTTGCTGCGATGCAGCTTCTCTTGTTTAAATATGTTTTGAAAGCATATATGTCTCCCATTATGTACAAATTTCAGGAAGGAACATTAGTTCCGTGTCTCTAAAGGTAAAAAAATTGTGTTAAAAAAATAGGGGGAGAGTATTAGTTTCAATGTATTTTTACTAATTTGAAGATAGAAAACAATAGAAAAACATGGACAACAAAACAGGGGGCCAACTGTGCACTAACTGTATTGTAAGCTTTTATTTTTTTTAAGCATTCTGTCATCGGTTAGATAATTTTAATGGAAACTAACTATTTTTTATATGTTATGAAAAAATGAACTAAACTAAACCAGGCTTTCAAATACTTTAATTTTGAATCAATGTGATCAAATAAAATATAAACTAATCAATATGATCAAATATAATAGGAAACAACAACAATAACAACATTGACTTATATAAATGGAAACTGATCAGACACAAGCCAACTAGGAGCATAGATTTTCAACAATAGATAACAAAATTTTGACAGCTTACATAATTAAAATTATATTATCTTCTTTGTGCTCTAACAATTCTTGGTATGACATTCAAAATTGATGTGATCAAGCGTCAGAAGCATGATTGGTTTTAAGTTGCTAGTAACCATTTGTTTCAAGCTACTAGTCACCACTAAGAATGGTCCCATTTGTTCCTGCAGTGATTTAAATCCTAATTTTGTTGTGCATTGACCACCTATGTTATTATAGGTCCACACCAATTCATCCTTCCCCACCACGAACCCTGATGTGAGATTGATCTAATTCTAAAATAAATGAATGATATTTTTGGTGCGAGATCACTTATAACCAAACCTTTTCTACATCAATCCTACCATGTCTCCACACAATTGTGGACATTAGATTACCAATCTTATTTAAATTTCGTCTCTGAAGCTCTTGGAGTTAAAGAATAAGATTGTCCAAAGGAAATGCATTTTCACTAGTCTACAAATGCATTTGCACCTATATGAACCTATGAGCCCAATCCAATCTTTAAATCTATGTATTTTCCCACAATATTGGAAGAAAAAGAGGCTTGGATTGAGTATATGAATTTGTTACGGTTTTATGATCCAATCTAAACTAAACCCGAGCAAGGGGCGACATACTTGTCAACCAAAATTCCTCTCCAACAACTATCATTGGATTTGTTTATTTGATGGGGACAAGAAGCATAATTGAAAACACACTTTACTCCACAGGCCTCTATTGTATATACATTGTCACTAACCCTTTGAAATAATATTAGCAACATTCAATTTGTGGTGCAATCTATGACACACACTTAAGGCAATGCTCTCTCCTCCCAATAATAACAATAATGAATGAAATTTGTTAGGTTCTCATTTTTAAGATGGAGTGGAGTTGGTTTCCAATTTTATGGAGCTGTAGAGTGGTGGTGTCATAGCTGGGGAGATCCTCCCAAATCTTTTATTTCAAACTTGCCAGAATCACAATTATCAAAATTTTGGATTGATTATGTGATTGTTTGGTTCTTAGTTGGTCTTATTATATTTATGATATATACTAGTAATTAAGCATATTGGAAATTTTTAATGTAATTATATAAAATAGATTTTCAAAGTGAGACAAAGTTTATATGTGTGTGTGTGTGTGTGTTGAGATAATCGTAGTAAGAGTTTTTAAAGCAAATTTATTGTTAAATGATTACCATGGTTACCACTGCGTGTGTAAAGATGTTGGTTTAATGAGCTCACTTTTTTGAAGTAATTACACAAATAATGCGAAAGAAATAGGATTAATTGTCAAAGATTGTAAGTCAGTAGAGGCCCTAAGAAGTACAATGCATTCTTATTATCAGTTAGTATAATAGATTAGGAATAGATAACTGAGTTTTTCAATTATATATCACTAAAAAACATGTTGAGTATTAAGAAATAGATAAATGCCTGCTTTTATAATATGAATTTATTGTTATCTTATTTTCCAGGTCTTCTAAGTGAAAAAAATGGTGGAAAAGTGGAGTTTATGCATTGAGGTGTCATGCTTTCTAAATCCAGGTCAAGAAGTTGTGAAATTTGTCCTTCACAATAGGGAAACAAATCATGTGCTCCATAGAGATAGAGAAGTATCTGGAAGGACGACAAACAATGAAGCATACTATATTTCCTTTGTTGAAGGGATAAAAGAGGAAAAACAACATGATGTCAATGATGTTGCAGTCTTCACCAACTCAGAGCTAATATGTAATCAAATGAAAGGAATCTATCGGGTTTTGAAGGACAATTTAAAACCCATTTATAGCGAATCAATAATTTGGAGTTGTCAATTTCAATCTTTTACCATTGATTACTTTGCAAACATTCAAAGGGTGTCTAGTGATATAATGTCCAGAGCATTGTTAAGTGTAGATGGAGATGTGAAAAGTGACAAAGGATCACCATCCACTGCAACAGAAATCATTGATCAACATCAAGATAGGTCCCCACTATGTGAATGGGTTCTTCATATCATTTTTCTTGGGTCTATCATGGAATATATATTTCACTAAAGAAGAACCTATTAATGTATTATTTTCCCCAACTCGCAATAGTTGTGGTTTTTTTATGGGTGACAAATTTATGGAAAAATGCAATATATTCCATGTATATGGACAAATATATTTTGAGAAAAGTGATTGGTTCATACTATTGTGATTGCCATTAAAATATTATGATGTTTTATAACTGAGCTTTATCTTTTAGATTTTTGGCTGAAATATTCTTAAATGTTTTTTAAGTCAAATAATTATTTAATTTGTATCTGTCTCAAAATGTCAATAAAACAATTTTGGCATTCCTTATAATGAGGTAGTAGAATGAATAACAAAGGGGCTTCTGGCACAATTCTTTTTACTCGTTGATACTTGTATTCTTTTAATAATCGAAAGACAAATTGCAGACTCTGTCCCATTGCCCATTACCTTGAAATATATATTGAATTTATGCAGAATGAATAATTATTTGTAATATGCCCAACATCATATGTTTTGGGTCATTATGCCTAGTTGTATCAGGGTGTAACATCATGAATCAATATCAGGGCAGAGTTATAACTCTTAAATGTTCTCATGGTATTGTTTCTTTTGGGAATAACAATCGAAACTTTAATTGCTGAAAGGGATTCTTTTCTCATCCTTTTAAAGAGCATATTCTTAGGCCATAGTTTCATCAAACTAGCCTTCTCCAGATGACAGTAGGGTGAGGAGGGAATGTTGTGCAACTATTTTGGGTTCTTGTGCATCACTACACAAAGATGTGGAGCGTTGTAATACCTGTTGTTGTTCAATTGCAACTCAGTTTTGGTTTGGTTTTAATCTAATTTTGGTCAAAGTGGTTAAAATATGAATAGTTATGACACACATGTTTTTATTCGAAATAATTTTTAACTTGTGTTGTTGCATTACTTAAGGTTGTGGTTATTTCTCGTTGGACAAGTTTGTCCATGCTAGCTTTTGTTTGCAATTGTTTTTAACTATTAATGGTGTAACATTATATTGGATTGTATTGTTAAGGACTTGTAATGGGTTTTGATGTATAGAAATCAAATCCCTTGGTGCATATATTAGGTTTCCACATACCCTATACTGAATATCTGAAGGACATTTATTTTTTGGAATAAATTTATTTCTTCAACTATTATATGAACAATGACTATACATTGGGCATTTTATAAAAAAGGGCTCACAAACATAACTACCAAAGTAAATTGGGTGGGTTGGAAAACCAAAAAACCCATTAGCCTAACCAATGACCCTTGGGTGAAAATGATGAAACATAAATTCCATAGTATTCATTCCATTGATCCATGGCCCAAAAATAATATAAGAACTCAAACAAGGTTATGCAGTAGTTGGGGTAATCACAATATGGGTTGGCATATCATTGTGGTCATTGGAGCCAACCCCCAACTATCCAAACTAGTCTCATGATCAATAACTATCAGCTCACATATGTTGTTTGGTATCCTCAAGAGGTTTTTTAGCATCCAAGAATGCAAGATCAAGTGTAAGAAACCTGTCATTTTGTAGTACTTGATAGGGTGGTCATCTATCTTGATGCTCCCTCCACTCTCTGAATGGATGTCCATCTTGGTGGCATGGTCTTTGAGCATGGAGTGAAATGAATGGAAAGAAGCACCTGGGGGTTCCTTGCTGAATCGATAGGGAGCCTCCCCAAATTTCCAATAGATGTTGCCTCAAATGGAACACATCCAACTCAACTTTTTTCACTTGTATTGATATTTCCATATGCAGATTTTCTTGAATATTGAATTTCCATACCATATGAAAATTATAGTAGGCTGGAAATTAACAAATAATGCATCATTCCTTTTGTCCATATGAAAAAAAAATACTTCTACTCTTATTAGATACTATATTTCCTGAAACTCCACAACCCAGGGGAGTTCATCCTCGAGCAAGGTAAAGGGAGTGGGAAGGAATTGATCATGAAAAGAGAAAACTTGATACCAGACAGACTTAGCAAAGGGACAAAACCAAATAGGGTGTTTAGATACTTACAGATCTACCACACAAAGTATATAAATATTTAATGTCATTTGATTTTTAGTTTTTTTGTTGCCTTTGATACATTTCTGTTTTAGTTATTATTTACTTGAAAAGCTAGGTTTCAGGTGTACCATTAGTGAGAAAACTACTCGACTATTATATCCACTATCGGAACTCATTCATTGGCTAGTTATTCTACACTCACTAATTATGACCATGGAATTTGAACTAATTTTGTTCCTTCCGTCTAAACCAATTTATGTATTTCTCACTTCCATATTGTAAATGAAGAAGGATATTTGTTACTAACAGAAAGGCAGAAAATACCTTACTGATGAATATGCTTGGAAAAGCATTTAAATATATACATGGGCCTATGATTATGAAGGAAAGGAAAACTACAGAGTTATGTAGAGGTGTGTCCTTTTTCATTTGAACATAAGAAGTTATAATGGTTGAAAGATAAAACTCCGGCCATTGTCATTCATTATACTCTTTTGTTGGGTTGTGTTATATTCTTTCCACGACTAGCCCATGTAGTTAATCGGGGGGTTAGAAGGAGGGCGGAAGCCCCCCCCCCCCCCCCCCCCATTCGTTGTGCCAATTGCGTAGTGGGGGGAGTCACAAGGGGTTTGAGGGCTGCAGATAAGCCCACTCTATGGGGTTTGGGGCAGCACCCCGAAAAAATTTGGTTTTGGACCCTATGCTAGGTTGGGCGGACCTACCTATGGTTTTGTGCATGATTTTTGCACATGGTTTTGGACGTGATGGTTTTCGGTCCATGGTTTTGGATGCGATGGTTTTCGGTCCATGGTATTGGATGCTTCGACATGTATAAATATGTATTGTAACATTGAAAAGAACATAATGAACAATCAAGCTGGTAGTCCTGGTTTTGGGATCCAGGGGAAAATCACTGTCTATATGTGTTTTATGTGTTATGATCTCGCATTGTTTATTTTCTATGTTTTAGAATTTGTATGCAGGTAATTTCTGTACGGGGTTAAAACCTACATTTGGTATCAGATCTGTTTTGGCTTCAAGGGGACGCCTTTGTTGCTGAGGGGTTTTTCTCGAACCTGTGGTAGACCTTGTTCAGTGGGAGATCTGCGGGATCGATTTTAGTGGTGAAAGAAGATGGTGGGTAGTGGAAAGATAGAGATTGAAAAATTTAATGGTTAGAGTTTTGAGTTATGGAAACTCAAGATGGAGGATCTATTGGTCGATAAAGATCAGTGGATCGTGGTAGATCCAGGTACTAAACCAATGGGAGTGTCCGATGAAGAATGGAAGAAGTTGGATCGGAAGGCAAAGAGAACAATACGATTGTGTGTCTTAGATTCAGTATTGTTGAATGTATCAAGGGAAGCTATGGCGAGGGCTTTGTGGGACAAGTTAGGGACTTTGTACCAATCTATGTCTCTGGTGAATAAACTATTCCTACAGAAAAAGTTGTATAACCTGAGGATGAAAGATGGAGACTCGGTGATAGAGCATTTGAATGCATTTAATACTGTGGTAAGTTAGTTATCATCTGTTGATATCAAAATTTCAGATGAAGATAAGTGCATTAGTTTGTTGTTTTCTCTACCAGATTCGTGGGATAGTCTGGTTATTGCAATAGGTAGCAATGCAACTGCCTTGCAGTTTGATGAAATAGTCTCATCCTTGCTGATGGGGGAGATGAGACGAAAAAATATGGAGAGCCAGAATGGAGATGCCTTGTCTGTACGAGGACGTTCCCAGAACATAAACAAAAATAAGTCATCGAGTGGGAGATCTAAATCTAGAGGGAGATCTGAATCTCCAAGAAAACATGTAAAGGTGGTGTGCTGGAAATGCGGAAAGGAAGGGAACTACAAAAGGGACTGTAAATCTAAAGCTCATGACAAAGGAAAGGCATCTGATGATGCTCCTTATGTAGAGGCGAAAACCACCTCAGATGAAGGTGGGGATGTGTACTTGGCTTCTTCAAGCACACATGTAGATCATGAGACATGGTTGATTAACTTAGGTGCATCCTGTCACTTCACTCCCCATAGAGAGTGGTTCTACGAGTATGAGAAATACAATGGTGATGTCTTGTTAGGGGATAATAGGAAGGCTAGAATCGTTGGTTATCGAAAAGTAAATTTGAAGTTGCAAGGTGGAAGGGTTAGAAAACTTCCAGGTGTCCTACATATTCTTACATTGGCCAGAAATCTGATTTTTGTAAGCAAGCTGGATGATGCAGATGTAAAAACAGTGTTCAAGAAGGATACTTGCAAGATGGTTTCGGAAGCAATGGTATTGATGTAGGGATTTCGGATTGGAACTCTGTACAAGCTGCAAGGTAGCAATGTTGTTGATGGGTGCAGCAGTTCTGTGGTTCCTGAAAGTGGAGCAGAAAATCTAGTGGTCTTTGGAGAGAAGACCATGTTGTGGCATCAAAGGCTTGGACATATTGGAGAGAAGAGCCTTCGAATACTTCATGATAACAATATGGTAGAAGGTATGAGTAATAGCTCTCTGGATTTTGATTTATGTGAAAATTGTGTATATGGGAAGCAGAATCAGGTGAGTTTCCCCTCTGGTGGTAAGAGGCCGAAACAGGTATTAGAGCTTGTACACAGTGATGTGTTTGGACCTGTGAAGGTTCCATCACTAGGTAAGTCTGTGTACTATGTATCATTTATAGATGATTTCTCAAGGAATACATGGATATATTTCCTTAAGAAGAAATCTGAAGTCTTTGACAGGTTTAAAGAATTTAAGGCTTTGGTGGAAAACTAGATAGAGAAGAAGATAAAGGTGCTGAGGACAGATAACGGTGGAGAGTTTTGCAGTAAGGAATTTGAAGAATTATGTAAGAAGTGTGGTATAGCATGGTAGAAGATTACTCCATATACACCTAAGAAAAATGGAGTTGTAGAAAGGATGAACAAGACGTTGATGGAAAGGGCAAGAAGCATGCTCAATGGTGTCAGGTTAGGACAAGAATCCTGGGCAGAGGCGGTGGAGACAACATGTTACCTGGTCAACAGATCACCTTCATCAACGTTGGAGGATAATACTCCACAAGAGGTATGGACTGGTAAGAAACCCTCTCTTTCACATCTGAGGGTATTTGGATGTGACGCATATGTACATGTTCCAAAGGTGAAACGAACCAAGTTGTAGTAAATCTAAAAAGTGCATCTTTATTGGGTATAAGGATGGTTTAAAGGGTTATAAGCTTTGGAACCTGTTGAAGGCTCGAAAAATCAGGACTCCAACAAGGGGGATAACCACCTGGTCCGGACCTTAGGACAACTCCTTTTTCATTTGGAATAGTGGCTCCGACTGGGGATGATGGGACCAGTTTTCCATTATATTTATAATGTTCATGCTAACGGGATGATGTTTCTCTTTTCTGGATTTTATGAGGTAAATACTTATTCTAAAATTGATCTATCTTTTAACTATCATATGCAATCTATCATAATCAAAGAAAACATCTAACTTTAAAACTATCCTCAGAGTAATGTTTATATATGTGATCAAAAATGATTTTTGAAAATAATTGATAATAAAGATCATTCAATTACGATAAGAGAATTCGTTTAATAATGATCGTTTCGTATAAAAAATTAGCTGAAACGATATGAGAGATATCTCGCATAAAGAGTCATTCATATATTCAACATAAAGAATAAATCATCATCATACAAAAGTGCAATAATGATAACTAAGAATTTAAACTTTCATACATAAATAACTTAAAATGATTTATTGCTTGATACACAAGTAAAAAGCATTAAGAGATAGAAGTACCATTTGTAATATGTCCTACTCATGTGCTCTAGCAATATTGATCTACTTTCAAATCATTCAACATCAACTAAGAGTACAAAAGTGCAATTTCAGTAGAAGATGCTAAACTCAAGTAGAAAATAAATATTGTTCCATTAACTTTACCAAAACCTCCTCAAAGGGACAAAAGTGCATGTTCTAAAGAATGTTTTTGATAAATTTTTTGGACCCCTCTCTAAATGCGTAAGAGGGGTTTCAATACTAATCTATGAAACTAAAAATAGATGAGGAGGTTTAAACAACCTGCCCAATTTTAAGTGAAAATAAATAAAATATGACTATGACTAATCCTGCATTTGATCTTTGAGATCTCAAATATCCAGCATAGGCTTAAGGAGTGTCGGTTGCCCGACTTCAGATTTTATTTGTCCTGTGAATATGACATTGATGAGTACTAGCATCATTTTCTTGGTGGAAGTAATCAGGCACCTCAAGGTCATCCATCGGTTGTGCGGTTGCCGGTTTCACTAAATATTGCTAATACGCTTCCCAGTTCAATCTAGTTACTCGTCTGATTGCCTCTGCCCTTTCCACCACTGCCTGTTTCCATACTGCTTGAAGTTGTTTTTCATTTGGAAGAAAGCTAGGGGTGGTTTCTGCTACCAAATTAGCATTGTGTAAATTCTCATTCACACATTCGTTGATGTTGTTTGCTACTGTTGCCCCATCCTCCATTGCCTATTCTGCCTCTCTGAGCCGAGAATCCTAATTCACAAATAAGATTTCTTTATGCGATTCATCTAATTTGGGCATATCTGCTCTTTTCCCATTCTTGTATTTCTACCAATTTAAGAAGTCTGTGTTATGAAACCAGCTCACAAAAAGATAGAAAAGAGAGATCCATGCCTTAGAATTCAGCCTCTTCGAGGGGGCAGCCTCCTTTAAATTACATAAATGAACAATTCTTGGATGATACAAATGAAAATACCTCCTTTTATATATAGGAGTCTAAGTGGTCCCAATACAATCAAAGCCTACATAACAATAATATTGTAGGGCACAACAATAACAATAGTGGGCTTCTATGTGGCACAATAGTAACAATATGGGCACTACATGGGTACATCAATATAATAAGTGGGTTGTACTAATAAAAATAAGGGGTTACACTAGTAGTATAGGGGCCTAACATGCCCCTCTCCTTCAAAAAGCATTGTCCTCAACGCTTGAGTAGTTCTGGATATTTCTGCATAAAATTCTCATCCTCCCATGTGGAATCTTCAGCGGATAAGTTCTTCCACTTGATAAGGTACTCTGAAATTGATCGATTTCGTAGCTGTCGAGTTCTTGTTTCTATAACTGCTTCCGGTTCCAATATAATTTTTCCTTCCTCGTCAAGTTCTGGCAATATTGTTTGAACTGGGAGCTTGTCGCCTATAACCTTCTTTAAACATGAAACATGGAAAACTGGGTGCAATCGAGAAGCTGCAGGAAGCTCCAATTTGTATGCCATAGTACCAATCTTTTGCAACACCTTGTACGGACCATAATACTTTGGTGATAATTTATTATCCTTCTTAGCTTGCTTGAGGGACATTTGCTTATATGGTTGTAGCCGTAGGAATACCCAATCACCTACATCAAAACTTCTTTCACTGCGATGTTGATCTGCCTGTTGTTTCATTCTATTCTGTGCCAACACGAGGTTATCCTTTAAGAGTTGGAGGACTTGTTGTTGATGTTCGATGTGATGTTCCACTGCCTGAACCTTAGAATTTTCTCTTAAATATGATGTGATGGATGGTGGTTGATACCCATAAAGTGCCATAAATGGGGTCATTTTTGTTGCTGTATGGAAGGAAGTGTTATACCACCATTCAGCCAGAGGCAACCATTTGACCCATTGTGTCTGTTTATCAGATACAAAGCAACGAAGATATCCTTCCAAACATTTGTTTACTATCTCAGTTTGCCCATCAGATTGAGGATGATAAGATGAGCTATGAGCTAACTGAGTACCAAGACAAGAAAATAATTCTGTCCAAAAATTTCCAGTGAAAATGGGATCTCTGTCACTTACAATAATCTTTGGGTTTCCATGTAGCTTTTGAATTGTTTCCATAAATGCAGTAGAAACTGTACTGGCTTTAAATGGATGTGATAATGCACAAAAGTGTGCATACTTGGTAAGTCTGTCAACTACCACCATGATGACACTCTTTCCCTCAGACTTGGGTAAACCTGTGATAAAATCCATTGAAACCTCCTCCCAACGTTGGCTTGGAATGGATAAAGGTTGTAATAGACCTGGTGTCTTAATTGTTTCAACTTTATTTTGTTGGCAAACCAAACATTCTGCCACAAACTTTTGAATATCTGATTTAAGGCCATCCCAAAAAAATTCCTTCTTAACCCTGTGGTAAGTTTTTAAAAATCCTGAGTGCCCTCCTAAGGGAGAAGTGTGCAATTCCATAAGAATCTTTTGTTTTAGCTGGGAATTCTTACAGAGGTATAAGCGATCTTTGTACCATAACGAATCATTTTTCCAGCTAAATGTATCAGACGTACTGGAATCTTGTTGTAGCTTTCGAATAAGTGCCCACACTTCTTCGTCATTCTTCCATTCCTCCCTTGCTTCGTTTATCCAATCTGGTTGGATAATAGAAATGGCGCACAACAATGCTTCCACATCCTCATCCTTTCTTGAGAGTGCATCTGCCACCACATTTTGCTTCCCTTTTTTGTAGATGATTTCAAAGTCATAACCCAACATCTTTGTGACCCACTTTTGTTGCTCTTCAGAGGATAATCTTTGTTCTAAAAAGTATTTAAGGCTATCATGATCCGTTTTTACCTTGAAGTGTCTTCCCATTAGGTAGGGTCGCCATTTCTTAAGTGCATGGAGTATTGCCAACATTTCCTTCTCATAAATAGCTTTTCTTAAAAACTTTCCCTTGATTGGACGACTTTCAAAAGCAATGGGTCTTTCATCTTGCATTAGAACAACACCAATTCCATTTCCTGAAGCATCACATTCCACAATAAAGGTTTTTGTGAAGTCCGGTGTAGCTAAGACCGGTGCTTGGCACATTGCCTCTTTAAGATGTTCAAAGGCCTTTGTTGCTTCCGGAGTCCATGAAAATGCATCTTTCTTCAATAATGTTGTTAGAGGTGCTGCTATTCTCCCATAATTCTTAACAAACTTGCGATAATACCCTGTCAACCCAAGAAATCCTCGCAGATGCTTTATGGATGTGGGGATTTTCCATTCCTTAATGGCTTTAATTTTGCTAGGGTCTACCTTAACTCCTTCATGAGATACAATATGACCCAAATATTCCACCTCCTGGACTCCAAAGAAACATTTGGATCTTTTTGCATATAATTGTTTCTCCTCCAATAGTTGTAGCACCCTGTCAACATGTTCAACATGATCCTTCCAAGACTTGCTGTAGATTAGTATATCATCAAAAAATACTAACACAAATTTTCTAAGGAATGGTTTGAAAATTGAATTCATCAAACCTTGAAATGTTGAAGGTGCATTGGTAAGGCCAAAAGGCATGACCAAAAATTCATAATGACCCTCATGAGTTCTAAATGCTGTTTTTGGAATGTCTTCAATCTTCATTCTGATTTGATGATATCCTGAACGAAGATCCAACTTGGTGAAGTAAATTGATCCATGCAATTCATCCAGTAATTCATCAATGACAGGAATGGGGAACTTATCTTTAATAGTGAGCTTGTTGAGCTCCCTATAATCTGGACACATGCGCCATGATCCATCCTTCTTGTGCACCAATACTACTGGAGCTGAGAAAGAACTTTGACTCGGTTGAATTATACCAGCCTCTAGCAT
Source organism: Pinus tabuliformis (assembly GCA_031772625.1). NCBI lineage: Eukaryota > Viridiplantae > Streptophyta > Pinopsida > Pinales > Pinaceae > Pinus > Pinus tabuliformis. The sequence goes on along the minus strand of CM062815.1, from coordinate 312,467,300 downwards.
TTCTGCAACCATACGTTCAATTTCACTTTTTTGGACATAGGGATATCTGTACGGCCTGATGTTTGGAGGAACACTTCCTGGAATCAGATGAATAGCATGATCATGATCACGCATAGGTGGGAGACCTTTGGGAGTCTCAAATACCTTGGAATGATTGTCCAGGACTTTTTGGAGATCTGGAGAAATAGATGATTCCAATGTGGAAACATCTAGCGAACATAATTGTGCAATTACACCTCTTTGCTCCTTTTTTAGAAGCTTTGTCATGCCATTAGAGCTGATTATCTTTCCTGGTTTCCCTGCAATACCCCTTAATTCAACTTCCTTTCCTTCCACAGAAAATTTCATGAAAAGTTCTTGAAAATTAAAAGCTATTGTACCCAAGGATTGTAGCCATTGGACTCCTAGTACAACATCAGCACCTCCCATTGGAATGGAAAGCATTGGGCTAGTCAATACATATTCTCCCATGGATAGCTTGATATTATGGCACTTTCCAGAACAATTTATTGTTCCTCCATTTGCAATCATCACTTGACACTCTGGTGCTGGATATAGGAAGCAATTCAATTCTTTTGCTACCCTACAATGAATAAAATTGTGGGTGCTTCCTGAATCAATCAACACTATTACCTTTTTCTTCTTGATTTGTCCTTCTATCTTGATGGTTTGAGGAGTGGTAATTCCCGCCAATGCATTACAAGATATGGTCGGATTTATTTGTTCTTCATCTAGGCTTTGTTCCTGGAATATATCCTCTTCTTTTGACCTTTCTTGCTCCTTTTCTTCTTCCTCTTCACAATCTATGTAGAATAATTTCTTCTCAGCACACTTATGACCTTTTGTGTATTTGCTATCACAATTGTAACAAAGCCCTTTTGCTCTTTTTTCTTCCAATTGTTGTGGTGTCAACCTTGTAGGTTGTGGAAGACTATGGGCAACAACACTTCCGTCTTTATAGTTGTGAATGGTATGCTTCCTAGTTGCCATAATTTTGCTTTCCATTTTTCTTGCTAACCTGAATGCCTTCTCTAATGAATCAGGTTCCCAAAGGCGCACATCATGTTGGATATTATCCTTTAAAGACCCTATGAACACATCAATCCTATGCTCCTCTGGAATATCTTTTACCCTTATGTTCAATTTTTGGAACTCCTCAATGTGCTCCATTATTGAACCCTTTTGTTTGAGACTTATCAATTGGCTAAAAAAAGTGTTGCTTTTTGTATCCTCATAATGTGCTATCAATTCTTCCGTAAAAATTGCCCAAGTGATAAATTGTTTACGAGAACAAAGCCATTGATACCATACAAACTGATTTGGTTCCAAATATAAAGTTTCCATACGTACCTTTTGTGTGTTTTGCACATTATTGAGATCGAAGAATTGCTCCATCTGTAATATCCATGTGGCGGGATCCTTGCCATCAAACTTCCTCATATCGATTTTTGGAACATGGTGAGTCTTCGATCCAACATTAGAGTCTATGGAATCATGATTAACATTTCTTTTGTTCTCATCATGAGTTTCCTTTACTACCTTTTCACCATTAGTGACCCTTTCTTGTAGCAACTTCTTCAATTCTTCCATGTCTGTCTTCAAATCTATCTTCAAATCATCCATCTTAGCTTCCACTTCAATCATCTTAGCTTCTACGCCTTTCTTTAAACAGTCCATCTTAGCTTCTACACCTTTCTTTAAACCATCCATCTTAGATTCTGTTCCTTTTTGTGTAAGGGACAGTTGTTGCACTTGGTCTTGTAATTTTGATATATCATGTTGCATTTCTTCCTCTTCTTCATGAGTCATGCTAGAGCTTTCAGGTTCCTTACTAGGTGTTTGCATTTTCTTTCCTCGGGGCATCAGTTACCGATAATAATGCTCTACTATGCCCTTTGAATTCCTTCAAAATAAATTTTCAAACCAAGCTTAAGCAAAAATTTAAGAAAATCTACACACCTTTTTTCACTTTGTAGGAGCTCGATATTGCCTCTGATGTATCTCTGTACTTTTGATCATCTAGTTCTGAATTTGTGACCTGTAGTAGCCCTCTGTGTCCTCTTTCCAATGCCACAAGTCTGACCCAAATTGGATTCTCCAAGGAAGAGTTATGCGAAATCTCCCATAGTGACTTGATTATAGACTAGTTCAGTAGAGCGAACTTGTATGGCGTGCCACGAGTCACTGTTTCGACCTTTGGATCTGAAAAACACCCACAAGAAACTACAGTCCGTCCTCTTTCTGTAAATTCTTACGAAACTTCAATCCGATCCCCAGAGAGAAAGTTATGACGATTTTCTCCAGGTCACCTGTTTTGAATGTAATTCAGGAGTCTGCAAAAAGACCAACTTCCTCAGATCATATCTCCGCAAATATCGCGCAAAAAGCTCTGAAATTCGGACCCAAGGTTCAGCGCGATTTCTTATAAAATGAGTTTTTTTTGCGACTTCTAAAACTTCACAGAAAAAAGTTATAGCGAAAATGCCACGATGACCTGTTTGGAGCAGCGAAACCCTAGAATCCAAAGCTCTGATACCAAATGTTATGAAACCAACTCACAAAAAGATAGAAAAGAGAGATCCACGCCTTAGAATTCAGCCTCTTCGAGGGGGCAGCCTCCTTTAAATTACATAAATGAACAATTCTTGGATGATACAAATGAAAATACCTCCTTTTATATATAGGAGTCTAAGTGGTCCCAATACAATCAAAGCCTACATAACAATAATATTGTAGGGCACAACAATAACAATAGTGGGCTTCTATGTGGAACAATAGTAACAATATGGGCACTACATGGGTACATCAATATAATAAGTGGGTTGTACTAATAAAAATAAGGGGTTACACTAGTAGTATAGGGGCCTAACAGTCTGAAACTTTCTTAAGAATAGCATCATATTCAAGTTGCAATTCCACAACTTGATTTGTTATGTTATCACTCATTTCACAGTGAGGATTCCACTGCGAAATATTTTGGCATAATAACTCTTTCTAGTGTAAAAGTAGGGAAGTAAGGCCAAGTGCTTCTGTGACAAACTGTTCAATCTTTGGGTCATCTTTATGCAGTTTTTATATGCTTCGTAACTATGTGTCTTTACTTGCTAAACTGCTCTTATGTGCTATCTGCATTTGCTAAAACTCCTGCTGACGTTTAGCCAATTGCATTTCTGCTTGTTGGTTGGCACTGGCATGTTGTAACTGTTGTTATAATAACAAAATTTTGTCTTCTTTTTCTTTGAGCAGAATTTGTACCTCTGTTACCTTGTCAATGGTCACTGAAGCATATGTGTCTGCGAACTGCAAGAGTCTAGTGAGGTTAGCCGATGGATCTGTGGATGGGTCTTTCGAGAGAAAATCTAGAGGTTCATCCTCAGGAGTGAGCACGAAATCCAAATTTCTTTTCTTTATCTATCCTTTAACAATGACTTTGTGTTGAGAGCTGTAGAATACATCTAGAGGTGGAATTTGCTCTATTCTCAATACAATCTTAGATGTGGGAGGAGTGGGAATATCCTTTGTTTCCTGAGTGCTAACAGCTCGTCTTGTTACAATTTTTGTGGCCGTTTCTTGTTGGTAGTTCTGTGATTCCTCCTCCCATTCTTCTTCTAAATCAATTACATGCGACTTTGCTCGCTGTGTAAGGGGAGTTGAAGTTTTAACTTGTTTTATGAGAAAAGTCTGCTGATCTGACTTTGTTGTGGATTGGGGTATGTCTTTAATCGATTCCTCACTCTTGTTGTGTTCATTCTCTGATGTTTTCTTAGATTGTTCAACAGACTTTTCTGTGGACTCATTTCCAGAATTTGTTTTGGATTTTTCCTTTGAGTCCCCATCTATGCTTGCACTGGGAGTAGGATTTCTCATTGTCTCAATGAGTAGTTGGTCTAATGGTACCTTAGATAACCTCCTTTTCCTATAGTTATTAAATGTTTGGAGACCTTCTTGATCAAAAAGTATTTGTGCCATATGTTGTACTTCTTTGAAGATGTTTTTCTGCAGGAAAACATCATCAAAGGGGTCTTTTTCATGGGTAAATATTCTTTTTTTGACCATTGTGTTAAAATCTTTGACAATGCCAAAGGGATCATATTGTCTTCTCGGGAACTTGGGTAATTGCAAAGATAATACATTGTCAATCTCTTTGAAAGCATTTCCTAATTCATGCAATGAAAATACTCCACATGTTACAGGAAATTGAGGCCAAATGCCCTTCTTGGAATCCTTCAATATCTTACTCATCCCTCCTTCACTGCATGTCTGATAGGCTATCTCTTTAGCCATCAGTTTGTCTGGGACATAGAGAGGTAGAACATGGGGAGAGAAAATATTGTCAAACACTCTGATATATGTGAATAATTCTTCCTTGAACCATCTGGCTATAGGGAGAATATCTACTTCGGCTTCTTGGGAGAACCTAGGGGCATCTCGGTTGTAAATCCTTTTGTGAATCGGAAGCATAACCCCGTGACAAATCTTGAAGAATTGTGGTGCGAAATTAGAATCCCACATGTCTTTGTGATATATTTGAATAGGAAGTGGATTTTGAGTAGTCCAATTCCATCCCATAAGAGGAAACTTGGAACCAAAACAAATAGCATCAATAACATAGGTGCTCATGAAAAATGGAGGGTAAACCCTTGAAGCAATACTCCTTTTTCTTCTGTACTCTAAAATCGTTGTAGCTAAGTTATCAGATAGGATTTGGGCCCAATTCATTATTGTAGCGTTGACGGTTGCATCTATTAGGGGTAACCATTATGACGAGAATTTGGTGCTATCTGGTTTACCAAACAATCTACATAACATAGCGGCAACAAAACAGAAAGGGGAACTAAGAGAACCGGTTGTGTACATACCGTTATTATCTTTCTTGAGTCTTTCTTCATTGTTTGACCAATTTTTCATGCATTCTGTTGGGTCTTCATTTTCCTTGACAAACTTCTCGACAAATTGCCTGTTGTAGATGGCCTGCAGCTCTAGTAGATGGTAATGAGTCTCAGGTTATCTAGAGTAAATGACCCTATGAATTCTTGGCTTGCCATCTTGAATTCTTTGCCTAATATGTCCGCATCATCTATGATCCACTTAACCATGTCGGTATAAGGAAGTATCTTTGGTCTTGCAGCAATGCGATGCAAGAATGAGCACGCAAGTTCAGTCAGAGTAGCATCAGAAGAAACGTGTCCATCCACTGTAACTGTTGTTTCCACAACTCTCGGTTGTTCTTCCTCTAATAACTAATACATAGTCTCCCATGTGGACGTCCTTGCATCTCAATTACAAGTAGTATCTGTGAACAGGGGGGTCATCTCTGATTTCTCAAAAGCGGGTGCCTTTCCTTTCTTCACCATTTATTCGGATGTCCTGCTTTGTGTGTTCTCCCTGAAAGTTACAAGAGGAGAGCAGAATAGGATAAAAATGATAGTGAGTGCAGAAATAAATCAATAAAAGGATGAAATAAAGGTGACAGAGGGTCTTAATTCTAAATCACTTTAGAAGATATCAACTTGCGTCAAATGGTCTTTCACACCTGATCGTAATCATTCTTTTAATAAATGTCCACTAATGAACTGTTATCCTTAACTTAATGTCCATCAATTCACATCGAAAGTTGGGAAGCACTCTCCTAGAACCGTGAGCCCTTTGAGTTGCGATAAAAGCGATTTGCTACGCAATATCACAGATCGCTATATCGCAAAAACTAGTTTACATTAAGACTTACCGCCATGTGAGCTGAAGCGATGTGCGAGATGCTATCACATTTCACAATATTTGTGTATGCTTTATTGAGTAGCGCTGCATGGTTGAAAATGCGATGCAAGACGGTTATAGGAGTTTTATGATTTCACATTTCGTGGATCGCGATTTCATGGGGTAACATTTTATAAGGAAGGTCCATCGTAATCGTTTTGCGATGCGAGAATCTATCCTTTAAAAGAGGGTCTTTTCAAGGATTATTTTAATATTTACAACTTTCCGGGTATAAAGTTACTTTTAGGTTATTTTACCATGTGGCGCTTATTTATGAAACTCATCATTTGTGAAGTCTTATACGCTAAAGTATGAAAAGGTAAATTTTCCATGATTTTGCAAGTTCCGTTTTGACATCTTATTTTATTCTAAAAATAAGAAGGCATGACTAGATGCTAGGATTGATTTTTTGGAAGGGTCCCCATTTATTAATGTTATTACTAATACTAGTAAATGTGGGGGGGTTGTTGATAAGCAAAACAATTAGCGATTCAGTTATCTCTGAGAGTTTTTGAATTTTCTAAAACTTCCAAAATAGAGATGGTTTTGAAAATGAAACTACATTGTACAAAATATAAGGTAAATAGTGTTGTTTACTAATAACAACATCTTTCTCTAACTATATTTATTCTAATTATCTTCTTCTTAGAGTTAGTCATTTTACTCACGTCAATTATTACTTGGTTGTAAAGATAAAACAAAAGAATCTCGTTAGATCAGTTTTGGTGTACTCGTTTGTTATTGGTAGAGCCTCTGCTGCCAGTAGGCATTCATAGCCTCGATAGGGTTATCTATTACCCAGCAATGATCCAGTGTTCCACTGGAGAAGAATGCAATTTCAAAGATAAATCCTCATATACACTTATCACTTTTTTCTTTTATTATTCCTCTTTTTATTTCTTAAAGAACAATGTCTTGGTTTGGTGGCCAAAATTGACAGTGCCATTCACTTGATTTATAACTTAACTGAACAAGATGGCTCTTGATGAGACCCCTTGTCTTTTGATTGAAACAATCTCTAGCCATTACCCTGTTTTGATATTCAATATGGCAATGTTAGTTAGTTATAATCTTTATGATCATGATAAGCCGGTTGTTGATGAGATCTGTTATTCTTTAAGTTAAAGTGTATAATTGGATTATACCTCAAATCTTTCAAGTTCCTTGAGTGGGGGGGAGTCATTGGTTCCTTAATAATTTTCCTGGGCGACAATTGTAGAGTTTAAAAATAGCTTTTCCGCAAAGAATATTTGCTTTGTTATTGATACTTTTTGTGACTGATGTAAGGAAAACTCCTTCCTAAGGTCGATTCTTACCAAAACTCAGATAGTTGAAACAGAAGAATAGGAAATTTTTTTCAAAATAATAGAACTTAACCATATGTTTCATGAATGAAGATTAATTTTCATAACCATTCCTACTTATACAAGTGAAAAACAAAATTGAAACGAGAAACTATTCTTTTCGTGAAACCAAAAGTGGACATTCTCAACTTGTTTTATTATCGAAAGAAAACTTAACTGAAACTATGATCTATAGAAAAAATAGAAGAGATCATCTTCTATGGAAAATATTTCTTTAGGACCTGTCCATTAACAGGTAAAGATTCACTTTTCCCTGCCAAAGGATGAGGAAGGAGTTTCTTCAATGAATTGAACTAAGGCTAGTGAAGGAATAGCTAGATTTGTTGGTAAGACCACTTATTTCCCATAAAATAAATTAAAAGGAGAAGTGCCAATGGAGGTTTTCTGAGTTATTCGATCTTCCCAAAGAGCATACACTAAAGACTTATGCCAGTTTTTTTTTGGTAGTGATCAGTAGCCCGTTTAATAGTTCAAATAAGGTTTTTGTTCGTTGATTCAGCTAACCCATTTCCTTGTGGATAATAATTAACAGAATATTTGAGTTTGAAACCTCTTTTGAGAGAAAATTTTGTCATGGAATTGCCTGAGAAATAGGATGCATTATCAAACATTAAGGCAGAAGGCAAGCCAAACCTGGTGGTGATGAATTGATCTATAAATTCAATGATATTCTCAAAGTTGGTTGTCTTGAGTAGAATTGCCTCTACCCATTTGGTAAAGTAGTTGGTAGCTGTAAGGATGTATTTATGCTACTTAGAAGAATGAGGAATGATCTCACATATTATGTCTAATCCCCATTATTTAAATGGTTGATCAATGTTGACCAGCTGTAATGGCAATGATGGTTTATTCTGTCTTCCAGCAGTAGTTTGGCAAATCTTACATCTCCTTATGTAACTGTGTGCATCTTTAAATAGAGTTGGCCAGTAGTAGCCAACAGGTAGGATTTTGTGTGCTGTAGCATCTCCTGCATAGTGTTCGCCCTCTGGTCCGTCACGGAGTTCCTCATAAATTTTTACTTCACTATCTAGAGGCGGCGACTCTGATATGTTCGATGCTCCTGCCAACATCCTACAAAAACCTTGACCTTTTACAATGTTTGCAGGTTTAATTACAGTTTCATATTCTTGCAGGGTCGTGACCCAATTTGCTCTCTTTTCACCCACATCTTTTTGTACCAGAAGATTTCTTACTGCTGGAAATGGTACTATTATTTTGGTGTGAGTCTTGAGAAGGAAATGTCTGAGGTGTTTAATTGCTTCGAAAATAGCATAAGCTTGCTTCTCAACATTAGAGTAATTTAATTCAGCTCCTTGTAAATTTGAAATGACGAAAGCAATTGGGGCTTTGGATTTATCTTGATTCGCTTGTGTGAGTATGATGGCATATGATTTCTCGGAGGCGAATGTATATAAGGTGAAAGGATTGGGAAAATTCGGCGTTGCTAGAGATGGGGCATTTATAATTGCTTATTTTATCAAGTTGAATGCTTCATGTTTCGAATGACCCCATTTGAAGAGAGAAATTTTCTTTATCATGGCTTGGAGGGGTGACACAATCCTTGAGAAGTCAGGGACGAATTGATCTGGATCTTGGGAAGAGGCCCCCAAGATCTAAAAGATTGAAATGGATCTACTGATCCGGATCTTGGGGGGAGGCCCCCAAGATCTAAAATATTGAAATGGATCTTGGGGGGAGAGACCCCCAAGATCTGAAAAATTGAAATTGCCAGAAGAAAAATAGGAGAATGCCCAATAAACAAAAACCACAAAGAGACTTTTTATTAAAACCCAAGTGGAAATAAACTAGCTAGGGCAATGGTAGCTTATCTCTAAGAAGAGATGTGTGGCTACATGCCTCTGAACTATAAAGGCTACATTGTGGCAGACAAACTGTCCTTTTACAAAATGTGACTTGTTACTTATAGTATTTTTCAGTTACAATACCACAGGTCAATTCCATGGGTGAATGAATACCATGGGTGGATTTTACAATACCACGGGCAGATGTCATTTACAATACCATGGGTAAATTCCATGGGTGAATGAATACCATGGGTGGATTTTACAATACCACGGGCGGATTCCATTTACAATTCCATGGGTAAATTCCATGGGTCGATGAATAATATGGGTGGATGAGTACCATGGGTTGATGCCATTTTCCATTCGGATCATTCCTCCCTCCTTAAGAAGCAATGGTCCCCATTACGTAAAGTCCCTCCTGCAAAGCCTTTTTTGAATATGAAGAGCCAATGAAGATAAGGGTTTTATGTGGTTAACCCAAAACCCTGATAAACGAAGATCCGAGGATAGAGATACCTTGTAATGCTTGTGACCAACTGTGATTCTAACAGTGTGTGGCCTAGAAAATGGACTTCGATGAACTGTGGGTTTGTGGATGACCCATAACCATGAAGAATGAAGATCCGAGGATAGAGATACCCTGTAATGCTTGTGACCAACTATGATACTAATAGTGTATGGCCTAGCAAATGGACTTCGATGAAGTGTGGGTTTGTGGATGACCCATAATCGTGATGTTGGTTGCTGATGAAGTAGCAGGTGCCTACATAGCCTGGGGTGGGAGGGCACATCTCCAAATAACCCAAGCCGATTGCTGCTATGTTGAAACTGATGAATTTGAAGCAGGTGCCTACTAAAGTGGGGTGGGAAGGCACGTCTCCAATGGGAACCCACTCCGAATGCTGCTCCGGAATTAAAATGGACATAACTCGGCCAATATAACTCAGTATATTTATTATAATCTGTTTTTGGAAGCAGAAGGATTATTTTGCATCTTCACATGAGTTGGAAATCCTTATCTGGACACTCTAAGATCTCATATTCGCGCTGCAACAGTTCCGCCGTCACAAAAATTATGATAAAATAGCTGATTTTAAATCAGCGATATCTTCCACATCCGAACTCCGATTCGACCCATTTTTTTTTGAAATTGGGTGATTTTTCGAGAGGAATCCAGATCTGGTATTTGTTTTTGTAAATTTTGTACCAAATGTTTCAGATCTGATCTGCAAACGTGCCGCCCAAAAAAATTCCTGCAAAAAATTGAGAAGAGAAAAATTCTTCCTGCTAGACCCAAGAAAGTGCTCTGTGGAGGTTGTAGCACATGCCTGAAGTTTGTTGAATATTGCTGCAAAATTTGAAACTGAAATATGCATCAAACCCTCATTCCCATGGAATCATAACCTACTTTGATACCACTGATCCGGATCTTGGGGGGAGGCCCCCAAGATCTAAAATATTGAAATGGATCTTGGGGGGAGAGACCCCCAAGATCTGAAAAATTGAAATTTCCAGAAGAAAAATAGGAGAATTCCCAATAAAAAAAAACCACAAAGATACTTTTTATTAAAACCCAAGTGGAAATAAACTAGCTAGGAAAATGGTAGCTTATCTCTGAGAAGAGATGTGTGGCTACATGCCTCTGAACTGTAAAGGCTACATTGTGGCGGACAATCTGTCCTTTTACAAAATGTGATTTGTTACTTATAGTATTTTTCAGTTACAATACCAAGGGTCAATTCCATGGGTGAATGAATACCATGGGTGGATTTTACAATACCACGGGCAGATGCCATTTACAATACCATGGGTGAATGAATACCATGGGTGGATTTTACAATACCATGGGCGGATGCCATTTACAATACCATGGGTAAATTCCATGGGCCGATGAACAATATGGGTGGATGAGTACCATGGGTTGATGCCATTTTCCATTCAGATCACGAATCCCTTAACAAAATTTATCTGACCAAGGAAAGACTGCATTGCTTTTTTAATATGGGGTAAAGATATCTCAGAAATTTCCTTGATCCTATGTGGGTCAATATGGATTCCTGATTTGGATACTATGAATCCAAGAAGTTTTCCTTCGCTCAACGCTAACAAAAAAAAAAAAAAATTGGGGTTAAGCGAAATTCCATATTTTTGACAACGTTGAAAGATTTGTTTTAGGTCTCTTAGATGATTACTACGTTTTTTTAGAATATATCGTTATGTCGTCTAAGTAGATTACCACTGACCTGTTTACTAATCCCTTAAACACAATGTCCATGGCTCTTTGAAATGTGGCACCAGCATTGATTAGCCAAAATGGCATCTTTTGATAAGCAAAAGTGCCCCATTTCATTCTGAACGTAGTTTTCAATTGATCATCCGAATGGACTAAGATTTAATTATACCCTGAAAAGTCGTCTAAAAAGGACATTAACTCTGACCCTACGACTGATTGTAATATCTGTTCCATGGTATCCTTTTAGCAAGCTTTATTGAGGTTGCGAAATTCTGTACAAATCCAAATATCACCATTTTTATTTCCGACCGGGACGAGATTGGAGACCCATCTGGAATGTCTGATAGGAAAAATAGTCATGGCTCTTAGTAATTTTTTTAACTCAGATTTAATTCGGCTTTCCAAATTAGGATGTATTTTCCTTAATTTCTGCTAAATAGGTTTTTCATTGGAGATCATAGGAATTGTGTGCTGGATAATTTAAGTGTCATAGGTTTTAAGATTATCGTAATTCCAAGCGAAGACACTCTTGTATTGTTTCAACAATCGAATAAAATTTGATTTTTCTTCAGATGTTAGGCCAAAACATAGGTTGATGTTTTGTGGTTTCATGTCCATCCCCAAATTTATTAATTCATATCTCAGAGTCGAACTCTAGAGTTTTGAATAGGTGGATCGTTTAAATCTGTCCTTTAAGTCATATAGGTCCTCTAACTTGACTACGGATTTTGGTATAGTGTTATTGTTGTTTTCTTGTTCCAGTTGATTGTCATGTTGGTCTTCGTCAATTATCTGATCATTGTAACAACCTTCTGAAGTAAGAAAACTCACGATATCAGGGTCATTGTTGAAGACTCTCCAGTTGGTAATGTTATCGGAAATAGAGGGTCTAAAAATTAATTCAATAGAAAATCTATCTAGGCTGTAGTCCTCTGATGGAATAAGCTTGGAAGCTACATTAGCAAGAAGATCGGCGCTAGCATTTTGGAGTCTTGGAATAGATGAAATATTAACGCTGTAAAGTGTGAGGTCAGGTATTGTACTAGGGATTGATAGTGTTTCAAATGCCCCGACAGACAGTGTATAATATTTCTTAATTGTCTAATGACAATCTCAAAGTCTCCAAATACTTGAAGGTATTTGATATTAAGTCTGATTTCTTTGTATAACCCTTGAACCAATGCTTCATATTCAGCGGTGTTGTTTGTGCAATCGAATTCAAGTCTACATGCTAACATGGTTTTTTTCTCCTCTTGGACTAACTAATATACAACCTGCTCCTGCTCCATCGTTGGATTTAGAACCATCAAAAAATAATTTCCAAAACAAGATTTTATTTACTGGTTTATCTACAAAATTGATACATCTAGAAGTGTCAGTTTGAGAAAAAATTTCTATCTGAGATAAAATGGAATTTTCCCAAAAATGTGAAATGTGAGCGTTGAAATTTCCTAAGAATGACTCAACAGAAAAATTTTCGATTATGTTGATGCTATACACTACAGGCTTGTTTTCTCCTTCTAACTCTGTCACTATGTACTTTTGACGTTTTTCTCGTTCAACTTTGATCTGATTTGGTTTGTCGTTGTAGGGGAGCCACATATGAGACTAGTTGGTTGCAAAGTAACCGTGAAGTTTTACTGACCAATCCCTACTGAGGATTAGTCCATAAAATTCAAGAATGTCAGCCACAAGTATATCAATGACTTGACACACTTTTGGGTTTGATGAAAGTCTGGTTACTTGATTAGTTTCTTCGACGACTTCGACTTGAGACCGATCTAGCTGTTTGAACACTACAAATTTCTGAGGCTGAACATTTAACTTAGTGCAAACCTTCCTAGGTAAAATGTTAGATGATGCATGAGAATCAACTAGACAGTTGTGAAAACTTTTATTAAAAACTTCAAAAGTAAGGAGAAATGGCAGAGTATGGGATTTGGATCTTCTGCCAATCAAAGAAATGCCGGTTTGGTCGATTTTATTTACAATGCTATTTGCAGGTCTTCCCATTTCATGAGCAGCCTGTGAAATCACAACGACAGGAAGAGGAATAGTAGGTATTGCATTGAGTTCTTTTAAGAGTAATTTATGTTGATGTTTTAACTTACTGAGCTCATGAAGGGTAATGTTTGCTTTGGTTTTCTTCATATCTTCAATAATGTTGTATTCCATTTCATCTGAGATGATAAGTGTTTTAGATGAATATGTCGAATCAGATTGGATTGGGTTTGTCTGAGTAGACTTTGGTGATGATTTTTTACCTACGATTTTATCCCTGGGAGGTGGAATTGGGTTTTTTTGTTTTGTACTAGACTGTGGAGGATCGATTTGATTTCTACCTCTATTGGAAACAGGTAATGCTTCTTGATCTTCCTCATTTGGAAGAATGAAGTGCCACATTCCTTGTAGTTCTACGATTTCTTCATCGTCGGTTTGTTCCTCATTTGAAACTTCTTCCTCTTCCCCTTTTGATTCAGCGTTTGTTATAACATTTGGAGGTTTAGAATCGCTTGGAGGATTTCTTTTATAGGGTCTAAAATATTTCTTGGAAGAGGTTTCTGCTACTTGTTTCTTTATATCAACCATTTCATTGGACATGGTCTTCAAGACTTTTTGGAACCCTTCGAGGTCGAAAGGGTCTTTCGGTTGTTTCTTCTTAGAATCGTCTCTAAAGGACACATTTTTAGATTTCCTTTCATCTAAAGCATTTTTATTTTCTACGGCTAGGATATGTTTCTCTACAGCTATTGCCTCTTTCATATTTTCTGCTAATGTTGGCTTGGCAGCTCTATCTACAAAGATGGCTGAATTTGAAGGTAAAGCAGAAATATACCATTCATTTTGGACTTCATCACTAGGCTTAGATGTTGTTGGTATTTTGTTTAATAATTTATTGAAGCGAGAGTTGAAGTCCTTAATTGGTTCCTTTGGTTCGGCTTTTAAATTAGAGAGGTCATTTATTAAGGTTGTTGTGGACCTATCATCCCAAAATTTTGTTAAAAATTGTTCTTGAAATGTATCCCAGTTATTAATGTAGCCTGATGGTAATGAAAAATACCATGATCTTGCTGCTCCTTGTAAAGTATAGGGAAATAATCTTACAACTCTGTCCTCTTCTGTTAATCCATTCAAATTAACAGATAGCATAAAATTATTTATGTGTTCTTCGGCTAATAGGCCATTGTCAGAATTGAATTTGGGCAACCATTTCTCAAGATGAGCTGGTAATTGAGATAAAGATCCAACCACTCTTACAGCCCCTGGGTTGGCCCATAGCCTTGGTATATTTTACACCATCGTCAGATATGAGTAGAAGAAGGTGTGGCAGTAGTTGAAGGTGATTTGGTAGAGGAGGATGTAGCTCCTGTACCTGTATGAATCACGATTTGTAGTTTAGGGATGGATGAGTTACCTTATGATGATATGAGTGGGATGGCAGAAGAAAATGATGATAGAACCTCACTATGAGATTCTGCGGGTGTTTTCTTAGCTTTCTTATGACTTGGTAGAGGAAAATCAACTAGTGGGATTCCTAGTTTTTTTCTCTGTGCTCTAGTCATTCATTGAGATGGGGTTTGATGAGAAGTGACACTACCTTGGGATAACTCAAATTCTTCTTGAGATATTGAAATCCCATGTAACTTATGGATTAAAGTTTGTAATTGAGGGGGCTCTAAAGAAGAATGATTTGGCTTGTTTAGGATTTCAGTAATGTAATCTATATTTTTCTTTTCAACTTCTGGTTCAAAGATAGGAGATTTGGAATGAGAACGAGAAGTTGAGGGTGATGGTCAGATGTATATTTACTTGCCATTCACATTCAAGCCCTCCTTCTAGCGCCAAATATGTTAAAGGCACGAAAATCGGGACTCCAACAAGGGGGATAACCACCCGGTCCGGACCTTAGGACAACTGCTTTTTCGTTTGGAATAATGGCTCTGACTCGGGATGATGGGACTAGTTTCCCAATCTACTTATAATTTTCGTGCTAACGGGATAATGTTTTTCTTTTCTGTATTTTATGAGGTAAATACTTATTCTAAAATTGATCTATCTTCTAACTATCATATGCAATCTATCATAATCAAAGAAAACATATAACTTTAAAACTATCCCGGGAGTAGTGTTTATATATGCAATCTAAAATGATTTCGAAAAGTAATTGATAATAAATATCATTCAATTACGATAAGAAGAGAATTCGTTTAATAATGATCGTTTCGTATAGAAAATTAGCTGAAACGATATGAGAGATATATCACATAAAGATTCATTCATATATTCAACATAAAGAATAAATCATCATCATACAAAAGTGCAATAATGATAACTAAGAATTTAAACTTTCATACATAAATAACTTAAAATGATTTGTTGCTTGATACACAAGTAAAAAGAATTAAGAGATAGAAGTACCATTTGTAATACGTCCTACTCATGTGCTCGAGAAATATTGACCTACTTTCAAATCATTCAACATCAACTAAGAATACAGAAGTGAAATTTCAGTAGAAGATGCTAAACTCAAGTAGAAAATAAATCCTATTGCATTAACTTTACCAAAAGCTCCTCAAAGGGACAAAAGTGCATGTTTTGAAGAACGTTTTTGATAAAAATTTTGGATCCCTCTTTAAATGCATGAGAGGGGTTTAAATACTAATCTATGAAACTAAAAATAGAAATTATAAAAATAGATGAGGAGGTTTAAATGACCTGCCTCATTTTAAGAGAAAATAAATAAAATATGCCTATGACTAATCCTGCATTTGATCTTTGAGATCACAAATATCTAGTGTAGGATTAAGGAGTGTCGGTTGGCCGACTTCAGCTTTCAGTTGTCCTGCAAATACGACAATGGTGAGTGCTGGCATCATTTTCTCGGTTGAAGTAATCAGGCACCTCAGGGTCATCCATTGGTTGTGCGGTTTCATTAGGTATTGCCAATATGCTTCCCAGTTTAATCTGGTTACTCGTCTGATCGCATCTGCCCTTTCCTCTGTTGCCTGTTTCCATACTGCTTGAAGCTGTTTTGCATTTGGAAGAAAGCCAGGAGTGGTTTCTGCTACCAAATTAGCATTGTGTAAATTCTCATTCACACATTCGATGACGTTGTTTGCTACTGCTGTTGCATCCTCCATTGCCTATTCTGCCTCTCTGAGTTGAGAATCCCAATTCACAATAAGATTTCTTTATGCAATTCATCTAATTTGGGCATATCTGCTCTTTTCCCATTCTCGAATTTCTGCCAATTTAATAAATTTGAAACTTTCTTAAGAATAGCATCATATTCAAGTCGCAATTCCACAACTTGATTCATTATGTTATCGCTCATTTCGCAATGAGGATTCCACTGCAAAATATTTTGGCATAATAACTCTTTCTGTTGTAAAAAGATGGAAACTGAGGCCAAGCACTTCTGTGACAAACTGTTCAATCTTTGGGTCATCTTTATGCAGTTCTGCTATACTCTATAACTGCACTTCTTTACCTATTAAACTGATTTGATGTGCTATCTGCATTTGCCGAAACTCCTGTTGAAGTTTAGCTAACTACATTTATGCTTTTTGGTTGGTACTGGCCTGCTGTAACTATTGTTCTAATAACAAAATTTTGTCTTCTTTTTCTTTGAGTAGCAGTTGTACCTTCATTGCCTTGTCAATGGTCGTTGAAGCATATGCGCCTGCGAACTGCAAGAGTCTAGTGAGGTTAGCCGATGGATCTGTGGATGGGTCTTTCCAGAGAACATCTAGAGGTTCATCCTCAGGAGTGAGCACGGAATCCAACTTTCTTTTCTTTATCTGTCTTTTAATGACGACTTTGTGTTGAGAGCTGTAGAATACATCTAGAGGTGGAATTTCCTCTATTCTCAATACAATCTCAGATGTGGAGCAATGGGAATATGCTCAGTTTCCTGAGTGCTAACAACTCCTCCTGTTACAATTTTTGTGGTCATTTCTTGTTGGTTTGTTGGTAGCTCTGTGATTTGTTCCTCTGTGTTGAGTCTCTTATTGAAATTGTTCCATTCTTCTTCTAAATCAATTACACGCAGCTTTGCTCGCTGTGTAAGGGGAGTTGAGGTTTTGGCTTGTTTTATGAGCGAAGTCTGCTGATCTGACTTTGCTGTTGACTGGGCCGTGTCTTTAATCGATTCCTCACTCTTGTTATGTTTATTCTCTGATGTTTTCTCAAATTGTTCAATAGACTTTTCTGCAGACTCATTTCCAGAATTTTTTTTGGAATTTTCCTTTGAGTCCCCATCTATGCTTGCACTGGGAGTAGGATCTCTCATTGGCTCAATGAGTAGTTTGTCTAATGGTACCTTAGATAACCTCTTTTTCCTATAGTTATCAAATGTTTGGAGACCTTCTTGGTCAAAAAGTATTTGTGCCATATGTTGTACTTCTTTGAAGATGTTTTTCTACAGGAAAACATCATCAAAGGGGTCTTTTTCATGGGTAAATATTCTTATTTTGACCATTGTGTTAAAATCTTTGACAATACCAAAGGGATTATATTGTCTTCCCGAGAACTTGGGTAATTGCAAAGATAATACATTGTCAACCTCTTTGAAAGCATGTCCTAAGTCATGCAATGCAAATACTCCACATATTACAGGAAATTGAGGCCAAATGCCCTTCTTGGAATCCTTCAATATCTTACTCATCCCTCCTTCGCTGCATGTCTGATAAGCTATCTCTCTAGCCATCAATTTGTCTGGGACATAGAAAGGTAAAACATGGGCAGAGGCAATACTGTCGAACACTCTAATATATGTGAATAATTCTTCCTCGAACCATCTGGCTATGGGGAGAATATCTACTTTGTTTCTTGGGAGAACCTAGGGGCATCTCGGTTGTAAACCCTTTTGTGAATCAGAAGCATAACCCCATGAAAAATCTTGAAGAAGTGTGGTGTGAAATTAGACTCCCACATGTCTTTGTGATATATTTGAATAGGAAGTGGATTTTGAGCAGTCCACTTCCATCCCATAAGAGGAAACTTGGAACCAAAACAAATAGCATCCATAACATAGGCACTCATGAAAAATGGAGGGTAAACCCTCGAAGCAATACTCCTTTTTATTTTGTACTCTAAAATCATTGTAGCTAAGTTATCAGACAGGATTTGGGCCCAATTCATTATTGTAGCATTGACGGCTACATCTATTAAGGGTAACCATTCTGATGAGAATTTGATGCTGTCTGGTTTACCAAACAATCTACATAACACAACGGCAACACACAGAAAGGGGAACTAAGAGAACTGATGGTGTACATACCATTCTTATATTTTTTTATTCTTTCTTCGTTGTTTAACCAATTCTTCATGCATTCTCCTGGGTCTTCATTTTACTTGACGACTTCTCGATAAACTGCCTGTTGTAGATGGCCCGCGGCTCTGGTAGATGGTACATGAGTCTCAGGTTGTCTGGAGTAAATGACCCTATGAATTATTGGCTTGCCATCCTGAATTATCTGTCTGATATTTCTGCATCATCTATGATCGACTTAACCATGTCGGTATAAGGAAGTATCTTTGATCTTGCTGCAATGCGGTGCAAGAATGAGCATGCAAGTTCAGTCAGAGTAGCATTAGAAGAAATGCATCTATCCACTGTAACTGTTGTTTCCACAACTCTCAGTTGTTCTTCCTCTAATAGCTGATACATAGTCTCCCATGTGGACGTCCCTGCATCTTGATTACAAGTAGTATCTGTGAACAGGGGGGTCATCTCTGATTTCTCAGAAGTGGGTGCCTTTCCTTTCTTCACCATTTTTTCGGATGTCTTACTCTGTGTGTTCTTCCTGAAAGTTACAAGAGGAGAGCAGAATAGGATAAAAATGATAGTGAATGCAAAAAAAAATCAATAAAAGGACAAAATAAAGGTGACGGATGGTCTTAATTCTAAATCACGTTAGAAGATATCAACTTGCGTCAAATGGTCTTTCACACCTGATCGTAATCATTCTTTTAATAAATGTCCACTAATGAACCGTTATCATTAACTTAATGTCCATCACTTCACATCGAAAGTCAGGAAGCACTCTCCTAGAACCGTGAGCCCTTTGAGTTGCGATAAAATTGATTTGCTACGCAATATCGTAGATCGCTATATCGCAAAAACTCATTTACGTTAAGACTTAACGTCATGTGAGTTGATGTGATATGTGATATGCAAGATGCTATCACATTTCACAATATTTGCTTATGCTTTATTGAGTAGTGCTGCATGGTTGAAAATGTGATGCGAGACGGTTATAGGAGTTTTATGATTTTGCATTTCGTGGATCGCGATTTCATGGGGTAACTTTTTATAAGGAATTTCTGTCGTAATCGTTTTGCGATGCGAGAATCTATCCTTTAAAAGATGGTCTTTTCAAGGGTTATTTTAATATTTACGACTTTCCGGTATAAAGTTACTTTTAGGTTATTTTACCATGTGGCGCTTATTTATGAAACTCATCATCTGTGAAGTCTTATGCGATAAAGTATGAAATTTTCCATGATTTTTCAAGTTCTGTTTTGACATCTTATTTTATTCTAAAAATAAAAAGGCATGACTAGATGCTAGGATTGATTTTTTGGAAGGGTCCCCATTTATTAATGTTATTACTAATACTAGTAAATGGGTGGGGGGGAGGGGTTGTTGATAAGCACAACAATTGGTGATTCACTTGGAAGAACCAGTTATCTCAGAGAGTTTTTTGAATTTTCTAAAACTTCCAAAATAGAGATGGTTTTGAAAATGAAATTACATTGTACGAAATAAGGTAAATAGTGTTGTTTATTAATAACATCTTTTTTTAAGTATATTTATTCTGATTATATTCTTCTCTGAGTTAGTAATTTTACTCACATCAGCGATTACTTGGTTGTAAAGATAAAACAAAAGAATCTCGTTAGATCAGTTTTGGTGTACTCATTTGTCATAGGTAGAGCCTCTACTGCCATCAAGCGTTCATATCCTCCACAGGGTTACCTGTTACCCAACAATGATCGAGTGTCCCACTGGAGAAGAATGCAATGTTCAAAGATAAATCCTCATATACACTTATCACTTTTTTCTTTTATTATTCCTTTTGATTTCTTAAAGAACAATGTCTTGGTTTGGTGGCCAAAATTGACAGTTCCATTCACTTGATTTATAACTTAACTGAACAAGCTAGCTCTTGATAAGACCCCCTTTCTTTTGATTGAAACAATCTCGAGCCATTACCCTGTTTTGATATTCAGTATGGAAATCTTAGTTAGTTATAATCTTTATAATCATGATAAGTCGGCTCTTGATGAGACCTCTTATTCTTTAATTTAAAGTGTATAATTGGATTATACCTCAAATCTTGCAAGTTCCTCGAGTCTGGGGGAGTCATTGGTTCCTTAAGAATTTTCTTGGACGATAATTGTAGAGTTAAAAAATAGCTTTTCGCAGAGAGTCTCTACTTTGTTATTGATACTTTTTGTGACTAATGTAATGAAAACTTCTCCCTAAGGTTGATTCTAACCAAAACTCAGATAGTTGAAACAGAAGAACAGGCATATTTTTTCAAAATAATAGCACTTAACCATATTTTTCATGAATGGAGATTAATTTTCATAACCATTTCTACTTATACAAGCGAAAAACAAAATTGAAATGAGAAACTATTATTTTCGTATGATTGCCTTTCTCTTCATGGGATTCATCCCAATTTAATACTAAGTCTCCAAGTTGAAAATATTTTCTAGATACTAAGTTTGAATCAAAAGAGGCTTTAACTAATTGTTGATGATGCTCGTGGGTAATTCTAGCATTTTCTCGTTCCTCTTCAAGTTTAAGAATTTGTAATTGTCTTAGTTGCATGGATGAGGAAGGAGTTTCTTCAATGAATTGAACTAAGGCTAGTGAAGGAATAGCTAGATTTGTTGGTAAGACCACTTCTTTCCCATAAACTAAATCAAAAGGAGAAGTGTCAATGGAGGTTTTCTGAGTTATTTGATCTGTGCAGAGAGCATACACTAAAGACTTATGCCAGTTTTTTTGGTTTTGATCAATAGTCTGTTTAATAATTCTAATAAGGTTTTTGTTCGTTGATTCAGCTAACCCAATTCATTGTGGATAATAATTAGTAGAATATTTGAATTTGAAACCTCTTTTGAGAGAAATTATTTTCATGGCATTGCCTGAGAAATAGGATGCATTATCAAACATTAAGGCAGAAGGCAAGCCAAACTTGGTGATGATGAATTGATCTATAAATTCAATGATATTATCAGAGTTGGTTGTCCTGAGTGGAACTGCCTCTACCCATTTGGTAAAGTAGTCAGTAGTTGTAAGAATATATTTTTGATGTTTAGAAGAACGAGAAACAATCTCACCTATTATGTCTAATCGACATTGTTCAAATGGTTGATCAATGTTGATCGGTTGTAATGGCAATGATGGTTTCTTCTATCTTCGAGTAGTAGTTTGGAAAATCTTACATCTCCTTACGTAATTGTGTGCATCTTTAAATAGAGTTGGCCAGTAGTAGCCAACACATAGGATTTTGTGTTGTAGCATCTCCTGCATAGTGTCCGCCCGCTGATCCGTCATGGATTTCCTCATAAATTTGTACTTCACTATCTCGAGGCAGCGACTCTGATATGTTGGATGCTCCTGCCAACATCCTGCAAAAACCTTGACCTTTTACGATGTTTGCTGGTTTAATTATAGTGTCATATTCTTGTAGGGTCGTGACCCAATTTGCTCTCTTTTCGCCCACATATTTTTGTACCGGAAGATTTCTTACAGCTGGAAATGGTACTATTATTTTGGTGTGAGTCTTGAGAAGGAAAGGTCTGAAGTGTTTAATTGCTTTGAAAATGGCATAATCTTGTTTCTCAACATCAGAGTAACTTAATTCAGCTCCTTGTAAATTTTAACTAAAGAAAGCAATTGAGGCTTCGGCTTTATCTTGATTCACTTGTGTGAGTATGGTGGCATATGATTTCTCGGAGGCAAATGTATATAAGGTGAAAGGATTGGAAAAATTTAGCATTGGTAGAGATGGGGCATTTATAATTGCTTGTTTTATCAAGCTGAACGCTTCATGTTCCGAATGACCCCATTTGAAGAGAATTTTTCTTTATCATGGTTTGGAGGGGTGACACAATCCTTGAGAAGTCAGGGATGAATCTCTTATCAAAACGTATATGACCAAGGAAAGACTGCATTGCTTTTTTATTATGGGGTAAAGATATCTCAGAAATTTCCTTGATCCTATGTGGGTCAATATGGATTCCTGATTTGGATACTATGAATCCAAGAAGTTTTCCTTCGCTCAACGCCAAAAAAAATAAAATAAAATTGGGTTTAAGCGAAATTCCATATTTTTGACAACGTTGAAAGATTTGTTTTAGGTCTCTTAGATGATTACTACGTTTTTTAGAATATACCATTATGTCGTCTAAGTAGATTACCACTAACCTGTTTACTAATTTCTTAAACGTAATGTCCATGGCTCTTTGAAACGTGGCACCAGCATTGACTAGCCCAAATGGCATATTTTGATAGGCATAAGTGCCCCATTTTGTTCTGAACATAGTTTTCAATTGATCATTCGGGTGGACTAAGATTTGATTGTACCTTGAAAAGCCATCTAAAAAGGACATTAACTCTGACCTTGCGACTGATTGTAATATATTTTCCATGGGGGGCAATGGAAAATTATCCTTTTGGCAAGCTTTATTGAGGTTGCGAAATTCTATACAAATCCGAATATCACCATTTTTCTTTCTGACTGGGATGAGATTGGAGACCCATCTGGAATGTCTGACAGGAAAAATAATCTTGGCTCTTAGTAATTTGTTTAACTCAGATTTAATCTGGCTTTCCAAATTAGGATGTATTTTCCTTAATTTCTGTTGAACAGGTTTTTCATCAGAGATCATAGTAATTGTATGCTGGATAATTGAAGTGTCATAGGTTTTAAAATCATTGTAATTCCAAGCGAAGACACTCTTGTATTGTTTCAACAATCGAATAAAAGCTAATTTTTCTTCAGATGTCAGGCCAAGACATAGGTTGATGTTTTGTGGTTTCATGTCAGTCCCCAGAGTGATTAATTCATATCTCAGAGTCAAACTCTGGAGTTTTGAATTGGTGGATCGTTTAAATCTATCATTTAAGTCATATAGATCCTCTAACTTGACTACAAATTTTGGTATAGCGTTATTGTTGTTTTCTTGTTCCAGTTGATTTTCATGTTGGTCTTCATCAATTTTCTGATCATTGTAAGAGCCTTCTGAAGTAATAAAACTCATGATATCTGGGTCACTGTTGAAGACTCTCCAGTTGGTAATGTTATCGGGAATAGAGGGTCTAAAAATTAATTCAATAGAGAATCTATCTGGGTTGTAGTCCTCTGATGGAATAAGCTTGGAAACTACATTAGAAAGAAGATCGGCACTAGAATTTTGGAGTCTTGGAATAGATGAAATATTAAACACTATAAAGTGTGAGGTCAGGTCTTGTACTAGGGATTGATAGTGTTTCAATTGCCCCGACAAAAAGTGTATATTTTTTCTTACTTGTCTAATGACAATCTCAGAGTCTCTAAATACTTGAAGGTATTTGGTATTGAGTCTGATTGCTTTGTATAACCTTTGAACCAATGCTTCATATTCATCGGTGTTGTTTGTGCAATCAAATTCAAGTCTACATGCTAACATGGTTTTTTCTCCTCTTGGATTAACTAATATACAACTTGATCCTGCTCCATCGTTGGATTTATAACCATCGAAAATAATTTCCAAAACAAGGTTTTATTTACTGGTTTATCTACAAAATTGATACATCTAGAAGTGTCAGTTTGAGAAAAAATTCCTATCTGAGATAAAACGGAATTTTCCAGAAAAAGGTGAAGTGTGAGCATTGAAATTTCCTAAGAATGACTCAACAGAATAATTTCTGATTATGTTGCTGTTGTACGCTACAGACTCGTTTTCTCCTTCTAACTCTGTCACTATGTACTTTTGATGTTTTACTCGTTCAACTTTGATCTGATTTGGTTTGTCATTGTAGGGGAGCACATATGAGACCAGTGGGTTGCAAAGTAATCGTGAAGCTTTTCTGACCAATCCATACTGAGGATTAGTCCATTAAATTTAGGAATGTCAACCACAAGTATATCCTTGACACACTTTTGGGTTTGACGAAAGTCTTATGGTTACTTGATTAATTTCTCCGACAACTTCGACTTGAGACCGATCTAGCTGTACTATTTTTACTGCAGATTTCTGAGGCTAAACATTTAACTTAGTGCAAACAGTCCTAGGTAAAATGTTAGATGATGCACCAGAATCAACAAGACAATTGTGCAAATTTTTATTAAAAACTTCAAAAGTAAGGAGAAATGACGGAGTATGGGATTTGGATCTTCCGCCAATCAGAGCAATGTCAGTTGGGTCAATTTTATTTGCAATGCTATTTGGAGGTCTTCCCATTTCATGAGCAGCCTGTGAAATCACAGCGGTGGGAAGAGGCATAGTAGGTACTGCATTGAGTTCTTTCAAGAGTAATTTATGTTGATGTTTTAACTTACTGAGCTCATGAAGAGTAATGTTTTCTCTAGTTTTCTTCATATCTTCAATAATGTTGTATTCCATTTCATTTGAGATGATAAGTGTTTTAGATGAAGATGTCGAATCAGATTGGATTGGGTCTGTTTGAGTAGACTTTGGTGAGGATTTTTTATCTACGATTTTATCCCTGGGAGGTGGAATTGGGTTTTCCTGTTTTGTACCAGACTATGGAGGATCGAGTTGATTTATACTTCTAGTGGAAACATGTAATGCTTCTTGATCTTCCTTATTTGGAAGAGTTAAATCCCAGATTCTTTGTAGTTCTACGATTTCTTCATTGTCGATTTGTTCCTCATTTGAAACTTCTTCCTCTTCCCCTTCTGATTCAGTGTTTGTTATAGCATTTGGAGGTTTAGAGTTGGTTGGAGGATTTCTTTTATAGGGGCTAAAAGATTTCTTGGAAGAGGTTTCTGCTACTTGTTTCTTTATATCAACCATTTCATTAGACATGGTCTTCAAGACTTTTTGTAACTCTTCTAGGTTGAAAGGGTCCTTCGGTTGTTTCTTCTAAGAATCATCTCTAAAGGACACTTTTTTCGATTTCCTTTCATCTAAAGCATTTTTCTTTTCTATAGCTAGGATACATTTCTCTATAGCTATTGCCTCTTTCATGTTTTCTGCTAATGTTGGCTTGGTAGCTCTGTCTACAAATATGGATGAATTTAAAGGTAAAGTAGAAATGTACAATTCATTTTGGACTTCATTGCTAGGCTTAGATGCTGTTGGTATTTTGTTCAATAATTTATTGAAGAGAGAGTTGAAGTCCTTAATTGGTTCCTTTGGTTCAGCTTTTAAATTAGAGAGGTCATTTATTAAGGTTGATGTGGACCTATCATCCCCAAATTTTGTTAAAAATTGTCCTTGAAATGTATCCCAGTTATTAATGGAACCTGATGGTAATGAAAAATACCATGATCCTGCTACTCCTTGTAAAGTATAGGGAAATAACCTTACAACTCCGTCCTCTTCTGTTACTCCATTCAAATTAACAGATAGTATAAAATTATTTATGTGTTCTTCGGCTAATAGGCCATTGTCAGGATTGAATTTGGGCAACCATTTCTCAAGATGAGTTGGTAATTGAGATAAAGGTCTAGCCATTCTTATAGCCCCTGGGTTGGCCCATGGCCTCGGTGGATTTTGCACCATCGTCAGGATATGATTAGAAGAAGGTGTGGTAGTAGTTGAAGGTGTTTAGGTAGAGGAGGATGTAGCTCCTGTACCTGTATGAACCATGATCTGGAGTTAGGGGATGGATGAGTGACCTTGTGATTATATGAGTCGGACGACAGAAGAAAATGACAATAGAACCTCACTATGAGATTCTTCGGGTGTTTTCTTAGCTTTCTTACGACTTGGTAGAGGAAAATCAACTGGTGGGATTCCTAGATTTTCGCTCTATGATATAGTGAGTCATTGAGATGGGGTTTAATGAGAAGTGACACTACCTTGGGATAACTCAGGTTCTTCTTGAGATATTGAAATTCCCTATAACGTATCGATTAAAGTTTGTAATTGAGGGGGCTCTGAAGAAGAATGATCTGGCTTGATTAGGATTTTAGTAATGTGCTATGTATTTTTCTTTTCAACTTCTGGTTTAAAGATAAGAGATTTGGAATGTGAACGAGAAGTTGAGGGTGATGGTGAGGGAGTTTTACTCTTAGAATGGTGTGAAGATGTAGATTTACTTTCCATTCACAGTCAGGCCCTCCTTCTAGCGCCAAATATGTTGAAGGCTTGAAAAATCGGGACTTCAACAAGGGGGATAACCAACTGGTCCGGACCTTAGGAGAACTCCTTTTTCGTTTGGAATAGTGGCTCCGACGGGGGATGATGGGACTAGTTTCCCAATCTATTTATAATGTTTGTGCTAACAAGATGATGTTTTTCTTTTCTAGATTTTATGAGGTAAATACTTATTCTAAAATTGATCTATCTTCTAACTATCATATGCAATCTATCATAATCAAAGAAAACATCTAACTTTAAAACTATCTCGGGAGTAACATTTATATATGCGATCTAAAATGATTTCTAAAAGTAATTGATAATAAAGATCATTCAATTACGATAAGAAGAGAATTCGTTTAATAATGATCGTTTCGTATAAAAAATTAGCTGAAATGATATGAGAGATATATTGCATAAAGAGTCATTCATATATTCAACATAAAGAATAAATCATCATCTTACAAAAGTGTAATAATGATAACTAAGAATTTAAACTTTCATACATAAATAACTTAAAATGTTTTATTGCTTGATACACAAGTAAAAAGCATTAAGAGATAGAAGTAACATTTGTAATACGTCAGACTCATGTGCTCCAGCAATAATGATCTAATTTCAAATCATTCAACATCAACTAAGAGTACAGAACTGCAATTTCAGTAGAAGATGTTAAACTCAAGTATAAAATAAATCATGTCCCATTAAATTTACCAAAACCTCCTCAAAGGGACAAAATTGCATGTTCTGAAGAATGTTTTTGATAAAATTTCTAGACCCCTTTTTAAATGCATGAGAGGGGTTTAAATACTAATTTATGAAACTAAAAATAGAAATTACAAAAATAGATGAGGAGGTTTAAACGACCTGCCTCATTTTAAGCGAAAATAAATAAAATATACCTATGACTAATCCTGCATTTGATCTTTGAGATCGCAAATATCCGGCATAGGCTTAAGGAGTGTCGGTTGGCCGACTTCAGCTTTCAGTTGTCTTGCTCGTTGTGTAAGGGGAGTTGAGGTTTCAGCTTGTTTTATGAGCAAAGTCTGTTGATCTAACTTTGTTGTGCATTGGGCTGTGTCTTTAATCGATTCCTCACTCTTGCTGTGTTCATTATCTGATGTTTTCTTAGATTGTTCAACAGAATTTTCGACGGACTCATTTCCAGAATTTGTTTTGGATTTTTCCTTTGAGTCCCCATCTATGCTTGCACTGGGAGTAGGATCTCTCATTGGTTCAATGAGTAGTTGGTCTAATGGTACCTTAGATAACCTCCTTTTCATGTAGTTATCAAATGTTTGGAGACCTTCTTGATCAAAAAGTATTTGTGCCATATGTTGTACTTCTTTGAAGATGTTTTTCTGCAGGAAAACATCATCAAAGGGGTCTTTTTCATGGGTAAATATTCTTATTTTGACCATTGCCTTAAAATCTTTGACAATACCAAATGGATCATACTGTCTTCCCAGGAACTTAGGTAATTGCAAAGATAATACATTGTCAACCTCTTTGAAACCATTTCCTAAGTCATGCAATGCAAATACTCCACATGTTACAAAAAATTGAGACCAAATTCCCTTCTTGGAATCCTTCAATATCTTACTCATCCCTCCTTCGCTGCATGTTTGATAGGCTATCTCTCTAGCCATCAGTTTGTATGGGACATAGAAAGGTAGAACATTGGGAGAGGCAATACTGCCAAAAACTCTAATATATGTGAATAATTCTTCCCCGAACCATCTGGCTACGGGGAGAATATCTACTTCGGCTTCTTGGGAGAACCTAGGGGCATCTCAGTTGTAAATCCTTTTGTGAATCGGAAGCATAACCCCGTGACAAATTTTGAAGAATGTGGTGCGAAATTAGACTCCCACATGTCTTTGTGATATATTTGAATAGGAAGTGGATTTTGAGCAGTCCACTTACATCCCATAAGAGGAAACTTGGAACCAAAACAAATAGCATACATAACATAGGAACTCATGAAAAATGGAGGGTAAACCCTTGAAGCAATACCCATTTTTATTTTGTACTCTAAAATCGTTGTAACTAAGTTATTAGATAGGATTTGGGACCAATTCAGTATTGTAGTGTTGACGGCTGCATCTACTATGGGTAACCATTCTAACAAGAATTTGGTGTTGTCTGGTTTACCAAACAATCTACATAACAAAATCCAGTAACAAGAAAGGTTGTGTACAACCAATATGTGGTGTTCAGAGAAGTGAAAGATGTTATTAAACATGAATTCCAACAAAAGGAACCTGAGAAGATAGAGTTTGATCTAAAGGAGGAAGAATCATACTCAACAACAGAGGAGGAATCAAAAGATGAAGAGCCACAAACTCTGAGTGTGAGAAGATCAGTTTGAGAAAGAAGGAAACCAGAAAGGTATAGTCCATCTGTTTTTTGTTCAATTTTTTCTTTATCTATTACTAATGATGATCCCATAACTGTGAAGGAAGCAGTAGATTCGGAGGATGGAAAACTTTGGAAAGAGGCCATGGTTGATGAAATGGCATCTTTGCACAAAAATGAGGCTTGGGATCTAGTGGAGTTGATGGCTGGAAGGAAACCCATTCGTAGCAAATGGGTGTTTAAGAAGAAGACAAATGAAGAAGGAAAGGTGGAGAAATACAAAGCTCGGTTGGTAGAAAAAGGTTATTCCCAGGTGCTAGGAATTGATTTTGGCAATATTTTTTCTCCTATTGCCAAGGTAACTTCTATTAGATTACTTTTATCTATTGTTGTTGCTTTTGATTTTGAGGCAGAACAGATGGATGTGAAGACAACATTTCTTCATGGGGATCTGGAAGAGGAGATCTAAATGAAACAACCTGAAGGATTTGTGGTGAAGGGTAAGAAATAATTGGTATGAAAGTTAAAGAAGTCTTTGTATGGGTTAAAATAGCCACCAAGGATGTGGTATCAGAAATTTGATACATTTATACGGGGACTTGGGTTCACTAGAAGAAAAGCAGATCACTGTGTCTATTTTAAATTAATTGGTGACCGTGTTATTTATCTAGTCTTGTATGTGGATGATATGTTGCTGGTTGGAAATGACAAAGAAATTATCTAGGATTTGAAAACCCATTTGTCCTCCAAATTCGACATGAAAGATCTGGTGCTACAAAATATATCTTGGGCATGGAAATTAAAAGAGATCGGACAAAGAGGAAGCTCTGGTTAAACCATAGGAAGTATGTCGAGACAATATTGCAAAGGTTTAATATGCAGGATAGTAAACTGGTGAAGGTTCCTATTCCTGTAGGTGTAAAGTTATCTGTTGAACAGTGTCCCAAGACATAAGAAGAGGAAGAGGACATGTCCCGTGTTCCATATGCAAGTGCAGTCGGTAGCTTGATGTATGAGATGGTCTATACTAGACCAAACATTACACATGCAAAGGGAGTATTGAGCGGGTTTGTGTTAAAACCAGGGAAGGAGCACTGGACAACAGTGAAGCGGGTTTTTAGGTATTTGCGTGGCACTAGTGATTATGGTTTGTGCTACCAAGGAAGGTCAGGATTGGATAGAGTGTTGGATATTCGTGGTTTTGTTGATGCAGACTGGGCTGGAGATCTGTATCAGAGAAGATCTACAAGTGGTTATGTGTTTAACCTATTTGGAGGTGCAGTTAGTTGGATGAATAAGAAACAATCTGTAGTGGCACTATCAACTACAGAGGTAGAATACATGGCAGCCACTCATGCAAGCAAGGAAGCAGTTTGGTTGCAGAGATTGTGTTCAAATATGGGGTTAGTACATGGAGCTATAAGGATAGACTGTGACAGCCAAAGTGCAATTTACTTGACAAAGAACCCTGCATATCATTCAAAGACAAAGCACATTGATGTTTAGTATCACTTTGTGAGGGATATGATAGAAGAAAAAAAGGTGTTACTAGTAAAGGTGGACACTTTGAAGAATACTGTAGATGCATTGAAAAAATCTGTGAGCTCTGAGAAGTTCTCTTGGTGTAGAGAAACAATGGGAATTGCAGGGCTAGATAAATGACTAAGCTCTCTTGTCGACCCCTGTGGAAAGAAAACAACCAGTGGGAGAATGTTGGGTTGTGTTATATTCTTTCCACGACTAGCCCACGTAGTTAACTGGGGGGTTATAAGGGGGGCGGATCCCCCCCCTTCATTGTACCAATTGCTTAGCGGGGGGAGTCACAGGGGGTTTGAGGGGTGCAGGTAAGCCCACTCTATGGGGTCTGAGGCAGTGCCCTGGGAAATTTTGGTTTTGGACCCTATGTTAGGTTGGGTAGACCTACCTATGGTTTTGTGCATGATTTTCGCACATGGTTTTGGACGTGATGGTTTTCGGTCCATGGTTTTGGACGCGATGGTTTTCGGTCCATGGTATTGGATGCTTCAGCATGTATAAATATGTATTGTAATATTGAAAGGAACATAATGAAAAATCAAGCTGGTAGTCCCAGTTTTGGGATCCAGGGGAAAGTATCTTTGTATATGTGTTTTATGTGTTATGATCTCGAATTGTTTATTTTATGTGTTTTAGAATTCGTATGCAGCAAGTAATTTCTGTACGGGGTTAAAACCTACATCTTTTGTGGATTTCTTGTATCCAATGGATGCTAATCACTCACATGGCTGGAATATGCACATGGTCCATTTTGTTGAGGTTCCTCAACAAGATGCAATTAATGAAGAATTATTTGATATTGCAAAAAAATAGTTTTCTTCAAGTCTAAGTTAAATTTATCACATTCTTAACACAGGAAAATATAGATCATAAATACAATGTATTTAGCTTTGACAGAAACTCAAGAAATCCACTTCAACACATAATAGAGTAAATTTGACAATGGATTGAATCTCATAAATTTTAAAAAGTTGAGTTCTTCATTTCATTTTTCTTATATTTATAGTTTCTTATGGTATACATGAAGATTGCATTTATAATCCATACACTAGCTATGTTGTGTGTGGAAAATTTGTTTCCAAACAATGAAAAGAATACTTGTTGGTTGATATGTGATATTTTAAACAAGAATAAAAAATAATCCAAATGTTTTGAATGCAAACGATGTCTGAATAATATGGGCTATGTTGAAAATAACAACAAGAAATGATAAAAATATAATCTAGAATATTCCAATTTTAATTTGTCCTTGAATTAAAATTGTGAATTAAAATTGAATTTAGTCTCATCAACTGCTTGGAAAAAATTAATTAATTCATTATGGATTAATGAATTGGAGAAATTCAAGTTAGAGGTATTTTTGAAGTCATGGAGCAATTTCCCTTAAATTAAGGAGATTATCCCTTAATTAAGGAGTTAAGGTTAAGTTATATTTGAGTTGTAATTAGTTAACTCAGTTTACTGAGTTAAGTCCAGTTAAATTAGTTCTAAACTGTTTGAGGAACTAATTGTGAGTTATCATCCAGTTGATGCATGCATGCACTCAATCAGTGTACTCTAGATAACTGAAGATTACCTCATTAGAAACTCATGCATGTCTATTCTGAGAAAGACCCAGTTGAGCTAAATGTGAAGGAAAGTGTACTATCATTTGCATGTTTTTTCCTATAAAGGAAACTCATGCATGCAGTCAAGGTAAGGTTCCTTGAGGATTGCGTAGTTATAACAGTGTGTTAGAGTAGTGTGTGAGAGTAGTGTTCCACTGGGTGAAGGAGACCATCCCAGAGGAATTGCACAAGGAAATAGGAGCTTGGAGGGCAGAGAAGAAGGATTTTGAGAAGCTTTGATTGCCTGTGAGCATCCAGGAGGATTGTACTGAGAGCTGGATTGCTATGAGAGCTAAGGCTTTGTATAATTCTGAGGTATTTCCACCTTGTATGATAATACAGATAGTGGGGTTTTTAGCTAAGGCTTTCTGATGAGCCCCAATTTTTGGTACAATTTGGGCTCATTTGGCCTACTTACCTTGCTCAACCATTCATCTTTTATCACTTATGCATTCATTTCTTAGTATATTCGTGTTGTTTGTATGAAGAAGGGCAGGCATTATATCTATGTGGCTAATACAAGATGATTTCAGGTTTTTGGCATTAAAGAGAGCAAAAGACCACGCAGAAGGAGACAAGGAGACAACAAAGGTGGCATTGCAGGTTTATAGGGAGGTTGTCTGTAGCCTTAAATAACCTCCCTCGTGATTTTCACCTTAACTCCGAGCTCCAACAGCTCTCCCCACCGAGCTTAGAGGCAGCCAACAGATTCTACAGGATCAGAAGTTTGACTTTCAGTTGGACAGCCAAGCTCCACGAATGGAGGAAGCCAGCTTGATCTTCATTGTGTATAAATATGAAGGCCATAGCCTTTGATAGGAGCTTTTTGAAATTTTGAACTAGTATTGTAATTTCTAAGCACGAGCTACAGCTCGGTGTTTATTTTTGTAAGCCAGTTTTGGCATGACATTAGACTCTTGATTATGAATAAAGGCAAGCAGATTTGGATCTAATTCTGAGCTTTTAAGGGAGCTATAGCTCTCAGGTTAGGGCCCAACCTAAGAGCAATAGACCTCCTCTTCGTTGTATTGTTACTCGTGTTCTTGCAGCACTTTATTTCCTCTGTTTTGAGATGCATTTAGAATTTACAGTCTGCTGATTTGATTTCTTGTATGTGATTGAGTAGGATTCGTTTACAGTTCAAGTGATTTCAGTTGCGTAGATTAGAGTAGGAGGATTGTAATTCATTAGAGCTCAAAAAATGTTGATAGTGCACTCGCTGCCATCTCTGCCTAGAGATTGGGGGTGTGGGCTATACCAACCACGAAAAACGCAGTCTTATGCTTTCATGCAAGCTGCCACACAGTCATTGCAATCGTAGATCCTTCCATGCATTTTGCTCTAGAGCCATACTTCTTCATTCTAACTCCATGCATGACTTCTCTTCACAATTTACATTGTTGTTCATTGGTTTAATAGCACAGGTAGCACAGGTTAATGGATTCTCGTTTTTGGTGCAAGACATAAGCAATTTGTTTTATTTACACTGCTCAGTATCATTCCATTTCCTTCTTCTTCTTCTTAACCATGCCTAAAGCCACCTACTCGACCTCTGTTCAGTTCGTTTACCTTCCAACTCTTCCATTGCCCACGTAGCTCCATTTTCTTGACCTTTTGTTGCTTCCATCCTTCTATCCACCAACCAACTCCGTGCACTCTTTCTCCATCTTATTTCTCTGCTTCTGAGCCATCACAAGCTCCATCTCCATCTTACATATCCACCCATACCACTCCATCACTTCACCATCATCCAAAACTCCCACGGTAGAACATCCTGTAGAAGTTAGCAGACTTCCTGTAGAATCCCTGAGTTTCCTGTAGGATCCCCTGCAGACATCCTGTAGAAGCCTGCAAACTTGGTTGCCGAGCACCTGAACATTGTGGACTTCTGTGGACTGATGCTAGGGACCCCCTGGGACCTCTCCTAGCCCCTCTGACCTTTCCCAAGCTTTCTCTCCCTTCACACCACCTCTGTACAGCCAAACCCTAATAAGAAACCAAATCATAATCATTCCAACCACTTAAGAAAAAATACAAAAACAATGTTCTTTTCAATGGAAGTAGTTTGAGTTCATGCATTTCACATCACTAGAAGTAATGGCATCATTTTTGGACATTTTCACTCTCACTACTGCATCATAGAGGTTAAACTAGTCAGATTAGGGTTTACTAGGGTTTCCATGTTTTGGTTGGCTTTCAGTTCATTTTTGCAAAGTAGATTAATTTCCTTTGAGATAGCCTTCGTTCATCATTTAGAAAGCTTCTTCTAAGAGCATATAGAAGTTGGCTTGAGCCCTAGCGGACTTGTGCCAGCTGACCAAGTGACAGCTGCGACAAGAGCTAGTACTTGTGCATACAGCACCGTCGCTTCCAAGTTTGTACGAACTACCGGGTTGATAAAATTAGAGATAGGAAGCCTCAGGAGCTGTAGCATTATTGCTACAATACTGGAGCCCACCATCTTTTTGGCACCGTTGCCGGGGAAGTGTCAGAGTATTAGTAATTGTTGCTTTTCTTCTATTTTCTTACTCTTGCCTTCTGCTAAGTAGTTTATTTCATTTCCATTCTGCAAAAGTAGCATAGACATTTCCTGCTTTCGTAGATTAGCATTTCCTGCTTTCATAGATTAGTGTTTCAATTCTTCAAGCGTAGACTAGCATTTCCATTCCTGCAATTTCATTTGAGCAAAGTAGATTAGTTCTTTCCTGCTTTCAGTTTAATTCTGCATCTTTTATAGTTAGTTGTAGATCAATCTGTTTCAGTTTTGCAGGTACCACAGAGAAAAAAAACAAAAGCAATCAAAAAAAAAAAAAGTCTTTTCCATTTCATGCCTCGTAGAAACCGAGATAAATCAGGAAAATTCCTACCCAACACCCCCACCACATCACTGAATCACCCTTCTCTCTTCTTTGGTGACAGTGACCCAGAAGAACCTATAGGTGAACATCCCGAGATATACGAAGATCCTATAGTAGAAGAAGAATTAGATACCACTCCATCTAAAGCTATGGCTGACAATAGAAGAGAAGATGAGAGAATAGAAGGTGACTTCCCCATCCGAGAGACCAATGGAGAGATGAAAATGAAGAACATTAGCCCCTCTGCCTTACCTCACTTCCATGGACTGACTACTGAAGATCCTGATACCTTCCTGTTTGAGTTTGCTGTCCTTTGTAGAACCTATGACTATACTGAAGATGAGCAAAAGCTGAAACTCTTCCCTTCAACTCTTAAGGATGCAGCATTACGCTGGTTCATGGGCTTACCTGGGAATAGTATCACCACTTGGGCTCAAATGTAGCAAGCTTTCAATACCAAGTACAGGGATTATTGTAGGTCTAAGGAAACCAAGGGAGAAATCTTTCGGATGACCATGGGAAATGATGAGTCCTTAGAGGATTATGAGGAGAGGTTCCAACTTAGCTATAAGCGGGCCAGGTGCACACTTGACCCTGAATCCCTCAAGTTGGTCCTGCTCCGAGGAGTCCCTGAAGACCTCTTAGATACCCTTCACATGTTAGCTGGGGGGGACATTTACCAACTGCCTTATGAGGACATCAAGACTGTGTTTAGAAACCACTCCAGGGCAGCACGAAAACGAGGTAGAGGAAACCTCCTCTCAACTAGTGTCCCTTTCTCCAAACATGAGCTTGCAAATCAATTAGAAGATCTTAAGAGTGAGGTGAGACAGACCATTGCCATGGAGCTGGACACATTCAGGATCCAGCAGAAGAAAGAAGAAGATGAGAGAGCCTTGGCTGTCTTCTGCCCTAGGTGCACAAGGAGACACCCTAAGAACGAATTCCCCTTACATTCAGTTGAAGTATGTTTCGTTTGTGAGGAGGACCATCCCACAAATCAGTGTCCAACCTTACCTGGGTTTAAAGCCATGTACCAAGGGACAGAAGCTCCCATAAGGATCTAGACCTTATAAGCAGGGAATGCAAGGGGCACCTCAAGCTTATTACAGCCCCAACCAATCGACTCCTATGCCTTCCTGGGGTCCCCCTGCTCATCCTTCTTGGTCCATGCCTCCTCCATGGTCTTATCCACCTCAGTACCCTACTCAACCTACTTCTCATTCATATCATTCACATGCCCAGCCACAGCCTCAGTGGAATGCACCTCAGTCGGGGTGGAGGCCCCAGTACAATACTCCTCCCACCATTTTGCCTCCACCACCAGTTCAACCTCAGCCATTACCTCCTGCTCCTCCAAGGCAACCTCAAATGCCTGCTCAACCGAACCCAAACCCCAACAATAGACAGGCCCAACAGGTATACACTGGGGAAACCTCATGCCCTACCTATGTTGTGGAGATCCAGGAGATCAATCTTCGATCTGGAAAGACTTTACCAGATCGCCAACCTCCTCCCCCAGAGGATGAGGAAGATAAACAAGAAAGTGAACCAAAGGCTATTCCACCCTTTCCTGAGAGACTAACAGCCACCACACAACCCAACCTAGAAGAGGATGAGCTTCTGGGCGAGCTCAAGCAGTTGTGTGTAAAAATACCGCTTCTCCAAGCCATCAAGGATGTGCTAATATACAACAAACTGGTTAAGGAAAAGTGTTTCAAACACCCAGGCAGGCGGAAGAAAGATGCTTCAACCATCAATGTCATAGGACAACTGTCTGACCTTATGTTAGGACAAGTCATCTACCCAAAGTACCTAGATCCTGGAAGTCCTGTAGTAGATGTCCACATCAATGGCACCATCATACCACACACCTTGATTGATCTGGGGGCTGCCATTAATGTGATGACCAGGGATACCATGCTCAAACTCAATCTTCAGGGTTCCTTGAGGATGTCTTGGTCTCTATCGACTCTTGGGAATACCCTGCCGATTTCTTGGTTCTGCAACCCAAGGCAAAGCTTACTGGATATCCTCTCATTTTGGGAAGGCCTTGGTTAGCCACTGCAGATGCTTACATAAGTTGCCGTGCGGGAAATATGACCATCAAAAATGGTCCTATGTCCAAACAACTAGTCCTATACCCTCCTGCCCAACCCTCCTTAGAGCATGACTTAACACTCTGGTTAGAGGAAGGAGAGGAAGACGAGGTGTACTCAGCACCTCTGTGCACCTTAGATACCACTAGAAGAGACCCCCCAACCGAGGATGACTTGATCGAGATCTTGATCCAGAATCCACCTTCCAGTGCTCTATCCTTAGAGAAATTGGTGGAGGATGCCCAAGATAGCACCTTAGTGGATCTTTGTACAACCAACCCTGTCACTCCCAGAGTCAAGAATGTGGAGTTCGGCCCTGAGAGAATGTTAAAGATCAGCTCCTCCCTATCTCCTTCCCAGGAAAAGGAGCTGTGTAGCCTGTTGGCCAGTCACCTAGATGCTTTTGCTTGGAGCTATAAGGAGATGAAAGGAGTCCATCCTTCGGTGTGTACCCATCACATATACATCAAAGAGGATTGTAAGCCGGTTAGGCAACCCCAGAGGAGAATGAATCCAGCCCTTAAGGACATTGTCAAGGAAGAATTGCAAAAACTGTTGGATGCCGGATTCATCTACCCCATCTCAGATAGTGAATGGGTGTCCCCTCTGGTGTTGGTTCCCAAGAAAAATGGGAAATGGAGAATCTATGTGGACTACCGAGAACTGAACAAAGCTACCAAGAAAGACCATTTCCCTCTACCTTTCATAGATCAAGTGTTGGATGGACTGGCAGGAAAGAAGTTCTTCTCTTTCCTGGATGGGTTTAGCGGGTACAACCAAATCCAAATCAGCCCGGAAGACCAAGATAAGACCACCTTCACTTGTCCTTGGGGCACCTTTGCCTACTGAGTCCTTCCCTTTGGGCTATGTAATGCTCCTGCTACCTTCCAGAGAGCTGTCTTAAGCATCTTCTCGGAGCTGGTCCATGATGCAGTGGAAATCTATATGGATGATTTTACTCCTTATGGGGCCAACTTCCAGGAAGCATTGTCCAATCTGGGAAAAGTCCTAACCAAATGCATTGAGATGAACTTGTCCCTTAGTCTTGAAAAATGTGAATTCCTAATGACTGAAGGGACGTGCTAGGCCATACCATTTCTTGCCAAGGGTTACAGGTGGATCCTAACAAAATTGCTCTCATCAAGAAGGTTCCACCTCCTCAAAAGGTAAGGGATGTTCGGAGTTTCTTGGGATTAGCAGGATATTACCGGAGATTTATTAAAGACTTCAACAAGCTAGCCTCGCCATTGTTTGGCCTGTTGGCAAAAGATGTGGAGTTTAAATGGACTGACGATTGTCAGAGGGCTTTGAATGAATTGAAGGAAAAGTCGGTGTCAGCCCCAATCCTGAGAGGTCCAAACTGGGCCCTACCTTTCCACATCCACACTTATGCCTCGAACAAAGCCATAGGTGCAGCTTTAGGACAAGTTGAGCAAAAACTTCCATATGCCATTTACTTTGTTAGCAAAAACTTGTCCAAAGCTGAGTTGAATTACACTGTAACCGAGAAAGAATTCTTGGTTGTGGTCCATGCACTGAACAAGTTCCGACACTATATCACTGGCTATCAAACCTTTGTACATACAGACCATGCTGTAATTAGATATTTAATGAATAAACCAGATGTGAATGCTCGTATTATTAGATGGTTACTTTTATTGCAGCAGTTTGATTTGACCATTGTTGACAAACCAGGGAGAGAACATGTTTTTGCTGACTTTTTATCTAGATTGGATTTGTCTGCAGATGAGGATGGAACAGTGGATGACCAGATGCCCGATGAACATCTGTTTGCTATTTCAGTACTCTCTCCATGGTTTGCTGATATAGCAAACTACCTTGTTTCAACATAGTTCCCTCCGCACCTATCTTCAAGAGAGAAGAGCAGAATCGTCAGAAAAAGTGCCTCATTTACTTGGATCGGGGGCAATCTGTTCAAGCTTGGCCCCGATCAGATCTTAAGGCGTTGTGTAAGGGAGGAGGAAGTCTTTGATATCCTCCTCACCTGTCATGATGGGCCTTGTGGAGGACATTTTGCAGCAAAAAGAACTGCCTTCAAAATCCTGCAGGCAGGCTACTATTGGCCCACACTTCATCAAGATGTCAGAAGATATGTCAGCCAGTGTGACCAATGCCAAAGAATGGGGAAACCGACCCAAAGGGATGAGATGCCTCTCCAACCTCAGGTGACTCTTGAGCCATTTGAGAAGTGGGGTATGGACTTTGTGGGCCCAATCAACCCTCCTTCGAGGCAAAGGTATTACATCATTGTGTGCACTGACTACCTGACAAAGTGGGCAGAGACCAAAGCAATCAAAGTAGCAACAGAAGAAAAGGTGGCCGAGTTCCTAAGAGAAAACATCTTCTATAAGTTTGGCTATCCAAGAGAGCTGGTCACCGATCAAGGGAGCCAGTTCACCTCCAACCTGGTTGAAGATCTACTGGCTCATCACAAGATCAAGCATAGGACTTCCACCCCCTATCACCCTCAAGCAAATAGGCAGGTGGAAGTCACCAATAGAGCATTAGAAGGGATCTTGACTAAGGTGGTGAGCAGCAGCAGAAAGGACTGTGCAGATCGCCTGGTTGAAGCCACATGGGCTTACAACACCACTTGGAAGACCACCACCGGCTTCACACCTTATGAGCTGGTCTATGGGAAGAAAGCTTTGCTGTCCATTGAGTTTGAATACAACACTTTGAGGATGGCAGCTCAGCTGGACCTAGATCTCAGCCATGCACAACAAGAAAGGTTATTGCAGCTGAATGGACTGGATGAGCACCGAATGCAGGTCCTCCTTCACTCAGAAGTGGTTCAAGTTCAGAGAAAGGTGTGGCATGACCAACATCTCCATGACAAGCAATTCCAGCCTGGAGATTGGGCTTTGTTGTATGACTCCAGATACAAAGATTTCAAGGGAAAGCTGAGAACTAGATGGCTAGGGCCATATTCAGTGGAAAAATGTCATGATAATGGATCTGTTCTTATTCAGACCATTCATGAGGAAGCCATCCCCTTGCTTGTCAATGGGCATCGATTGAAGATCTACAGGAAACCTCTCTCAAGACAAGAGTTCATCAAAACTATGGAGAAGGCAGTGTTGGTCATAGAGAAGGGTTCTGCCTCTGCTTTGGGCATACCCTGAAGAATCTAAAAAAAATAATAATAATAATAATAAAGAAATAATAAAGATCCTTGGGTGAAAACCTTTCTGAGACGCACAAGGCAGGTGGTAGCGGTGAAAACCTCATTGAGGCGCCCCTATTATCTTTCAAAAAAAAAAGATTGGAAAAGATCCTTGAGTGAAAACCTCTTTGAGGCGCTTAAGGCAGATGGCAAGGGTGAAAACCTCAATGAGGCTCCCCTGTTATCTTTCAAAATAAAAAAAATAAATAAAAAAAAAAACAAAAGAAAAAAACAAGGTCAACAGATTCATTATGTAATGTTGCATGCAGGTGTTCTATGGAGGAGAGGAAGCCTCTCAACTCAGAGCTCAGGATCCTTATCATGCTGTCAGGAGACCTCACCAGCACCCCCTCCAAGAATACTCATTTTCTCCAAGGTATGTGCAATTTTATTACAGCTTGAGTCTTCTACAGGAAGACGCAGATTTTCTACAGGAAGACGCAGATTTTCTACAGGAAGATGCAGATTTTCTACAGGAAGGTGCAGACTCTCTACAGGAAACGCAACCTTTCTATAGGAAGCTCTGTATTTCTACAGGAAACTTCCTGTAGAAGCTCAGAACGGGCCAGAATTCATTTCATGAGGAGATCTAACGGCTAAGGATCGGTTTGGACGCATGCAAGCCACTGTTGTCACCCTTGCACATTGCTGTTATCTTGTTCCACCATCCTTGTCGACATGCAACAAAGCTACCTGCACTAGCAAAGCTGGTCGATGATTTCTCAAGAAAAGGAAAATTTTAAATGAAAAAACGCTGGAGATCTCACACCATATTCATCCCAGTCATCCAGAAGCTCCGGGAGCGTGATCGTGAGGCCAGATCCTTCGTCGTGCAGCATGCACCCAAGGAGGAAGAACTGTTACAAGACATCCCGCGGGAGTCCTGTAACAGTTAAGCCTGCTAGAGTGGATACCATTCACAGCGCAGGCCATATGCAATGAAACGTGGGCGCATGCAACCAAAGCATCCAATCCATCGTCGGCAGCCTGTGAACATGGACCTCTGGGCCTGTGTAAGTTCGCTAGCAGCAGGTAAATCCACTTATCAGGGTCCAAAGAACCGAAACATCGTGTGCAGCCGCGCAGGTAAGTGTCTCGACCCTTCCTTCCATCAGATTGCATGAATGTTACTTTGATTGATTGCAAAGTGTAAAGGTGAATGGGTTGAGCGGCCGTATGGCCATTTGGCTGGCCACGTCGGCCAGTTAATGGTCTAGTTGGATGTTTGGGTGGCGGCCATGACAAAAAGAATGGGCAGCACGCACGTGAGAGCAATCCTGTCGAAAAAAACGAGTTTAACAGAAGAGGCGGCGGCAGATCTGCGGGAATTGATGAGGCAGCAAGTGAACACACAGTTGAATGATGGGATGACGTCACCCAACGGTCCGGCGGGGACAGCTCACTCCCGCGCCACAGATTCCGCCGATTCAAAATCTAATCGGCTAGATTGCACTCATGCATTTATCAACCACCGTTTTGAACTCGAGTGGCTATCCTGATCTTTCTGCAGTTCGATACGCCGAGCCTTTGGCTATTAGAACGATTGTGAGGCACACCCAAGGCGCAGACCGACTGCAGTCTTTCCCGAAAATCGCGCGCTGCATTCTACAGGAACGCTGTCATTCTACAGGAACGCTGTCATCCTACAGGAACGTAGTTTCTACAGGAAGGCGGGTGCCTCACGTAAAAA
The DNA here is from genome assembly GCA_031772625.1 of Pinus tabuliformis. Taxonomy (NCBI): domain Eukaryota; kingdom Viridiplantae; phylum Streptophyta; class Pinopsida; order Pinales; family Pinaceae; genus Pinus; species Pinus tabuliformis. The sequence continues at coordinate 312,425,476 of CM062815.1, read as the reverse complement.
GGTGGCAGATTAAAAAGGTAACCCTGAACTCTTCATGCAACTGGTTTTTAAAGGTGGCAGAATTGTCGTCCACAGTCTGGTCATAGAAAAATGGTGAAATCGTTGTCTGTTGTGCCTATACTGTCAATCTACAGGATGTCAGGGTAATTAAACTGTGTTAAGTTCCTCAGGGATAAGTTTTGTGGATTATGTGCATGAAATTCTACGCTCTGTCTCAGTAGACCAAATTTCTTCCACAATCACCACCTCTGGTTAAGGAAACTGTTTTATCATGCTGGGTGGGTTTATTAGACGAGAACCCACTGATTCAACCAATTTAAGGGAAAACCAGGAGGTGGTGGAGCTCTTCACACGGGTTCAATGGATATCTTTCTATGACAAATTGCAGGGTTACGACGATGAAGTGGCAGAAGAGTTTTTGCAGGCTCTGAGGCCCAAATCCAAGACACTGGCCACAATGAGCTTCAGGGGTCTAAGCCTCAAGCTCACCTCGCAATATATCAGTCGAATTACTGAACTTCCAATGGGTTTGCCATGGGATAAGGAAGAAAGGAAGTTGAGCCAGCAGGCCAAGAAAGAATTCTTTCCACCTGAGGAGTAATTCTCAGAGGACAAAAATGGGGTGCGTAGAACCAGTTTGCTGCCACCATGGAATGAAGTTAGCCTAAAAATCATGAAGTATATAACCTGTGAAGGCCGTTTTAGCATCATGTACGTGTATCACTTTCGGTTGCTCACTGAATTGAGGCACCGGGTTGATCTTCCTGTAGAAAAGAAACTGAGCATTCCTTATTTCCTGCTACAGTCTCTAATTGAGTGTGCCACAAAGTTAAAAGAAGGCATACCAGATCAGGTAGCCCACCATGGGTTGATCAAACTTCTTGTGGAGGATGCGCTTCATTCATATAAGGTTCCCCTCTCATGGGAATCATTCAGGAATTTGACAAGAGATGGAGACATAAGGATGTTGATTGAAGAAACGGGTTCCTCCAGCAGTGAGGAAAAAGAATCAGTGGCCGAGGGAAAGAAGGAAACAGGCCAGAAGACCCCGATCACAGTGCAGAAGAAAGAACAAAAGAAGAAGCATGAGAAAAAGGATGACAAAGAAAAAGGTGACACACCCATCTTGTCAGCAAGAGAAAAGAGGTTGCAGAGTAGAATGGACAAAGCTGAGATGGTCCACATCAGCCCAAGTACCTCATCAGCACCCGCAACCCAACCAAAAAGCAAAACCCATGCAACAAAGCAAGCAAAGGTGGTGACACCTGTGTCTACAGGAAAGCAGAAACAGGCTTCTACAGGAAGCCTGAAAACAGTAAAAGGGTCTTCTACAGGAAGCCCGAAAATAATTGAAAAAGGGGCTTCTACAGGAAGCCCGAAAATTACCAAAACAGGGTCTTCTACAGAAGGCCCGAAAATGGGTAAAGCAGGGTCTTCTACAGGAAGCTCGGAATCAGAAAGGAAGGGGCCCTCTACAGGGAGCCCTGAGAAAGCAAAACGCAAGAAAGAGAAGGCTGGCATTCTCGAAAAGGAGGCAGCAGCTGCGCTGGCCGCCCTCAGTACACCTCCAAAGCCAGAGGAGAAGAGAGAGAGGGAGATCCCTCTACCTTTTGAAGCTAGGAGAAGTAAGAGAATAAAAACAGGCAAGCCGCAGCCTCCACCCAACAGCCAAACCATTTTAGGGGGTGTCCCTACTTCACCCAGTGAAAGATCCCCCTCTAAAACATCGGCCACCCCCGAGAGGGGAAGTCCAAAAATAACTTCCTGGACACGAAGGATAGGCCAATCGGCTTCCGAAGCCCGGCTCAAGGAAACAGGAAAGAGGGAGGAAGCGCCACCCTCATCAGCGCCAGGGGCAGAAGAGGCAGGGCCACCAAGCACAGGAAAGGAAGAGCATGCTCCAGGCCCTAGTTCTCGGCCAAGGATAAGGAGCTGGAGCAAAGTTGCTCAAGGATGAGCAAATATTTTAGCTGGGCGGTGATGATGAGCCCCAATTTTTGGTACAATTTGGGCTCATTTGGCCTACTTACCTTGCTCAACCATTCATCTTTTATCACTTATGCATTAATTTCTTAGTATATTCGTGTTGTTTGTAGGAAGAAGGGCGGGCATTATATCTATGTGGCTAATACATGATGATTTCAGGATTTTGGCATTAAAGAGAGCAAAATACCACGCAGAAGGAGACAAGGAGACAGCAAAGGTGGCATTGCAGGTTTATAGGGGGGTTGTCTGCAGCCTTAAATAACCTCCCTCGTGATTTTCACCTTAACTCCGAGCTCCAACAGCTCTCCCCACCGAGCTTAGAGGCAGCCAACAGATTCTACAGGATCAGCAGTTTGACTTTCAGTTGGACAGCCAAGCTCCACGAATGGAGGAAGCCAGCTTGATCTTCATTGTGTATAAATATGAAGGTCGTAGCCTTTGATAGGAGCTTTTTGAACTTTTGAACTAGTATTGTAATTTCTGAGCACGAGCTACAACTCGGTGTTTGTTTTTGTAAGCCAGTTTTGGCATGACATTAGACTCTTGATTATGAATAAAGGCAAGCAGATTTGGATCTAATTCTGAGCTTTTAAGGGAGCTATAGCTCTCAGGTTAGGGCCCAACCTGAGAGCAATAGACCTCCTCTTCATTGTATTGTTACTCGTGTTCTTGCAGCAATTTATTTCCTCTGTTTTGAGATACATTTAGAATTTACAGTCTGCTGATTTGATTTCTTGTATGTGATTGAGTAGGATTCATTTATAGTTCAAGTGCTTTCAGTTGCGTAGATTAGAGTAGGAGGATTGTAATTCATTAGAGCTCAAAAAAGGTTGATAGTGCACTCGCTGCCATCTCTGCCTAGAGATTGGGGGTGTGGGCTGTACCAACCACCAAAAATGTAGTCTTATGCTTTCATGCAAGCTGCCACACAGTCATTGCAATCGTAGATCCTTCCATGCATTTTGCTCTAGAGCCATACTTCTTCATTCTAACTCCATGCACGACTTCTCTTCACGATTTACATTGCTGTTCATTGGTTTAATAGCACAGGTAGCACATGTTAATGGATTCTCGTTTTTGGTGCAAGACATAAGCAATATGTTTTATTTACACTGCTCAGTATCATTCCATTTCCTTCTTCTTCTTCTTAACCATGCCTAAAGTCACCTACTCAACCTCTGTTCAGTTCGTTTACCTTCCAACTCTTCCATTGCCCACGTAGCTCCATTTTCTTGACCTTTTGTTGCTTCCATCCTTCTATCCACCAACCAACTCCGTGCACTCTTTCTCCATCTTATTTCTCTGCTCCTGAGCCATCACAAGCTCCATCTCCATCTTACCTATCCACCCATACCACTCCATCACTTCACCATCACCCAAAACTCCCACGGTAGAACATCCTGTAGAAGTTAGCAGACTTCCTGTAGAATCCCTGAGTTTCCGAGTTTCCTGTAGGATCCCTTGTAAACATCCTGTAGAAGCCTGCAAACTCGGTTGCCGAGCACCTGAACATTGTGGACTTCTGTGGACTAATGCTAGGGACCCCCTGGGACCTCTCCTAGCCCCTCTGATCTTTCCCAAGCTTTCTCTCCCTTCACACCACCTCTGCACAGCCAACCCCTAATAAGAAACCAAATCATAATCATTCCAACCACTTAAGAAAAAATACAAAAACAATGTTATTTTCAATGGAAGTAGTTTGAGTTCATGCATTTCACATCACTAGAAGTAATGGCATCATTTTTGGACATTTTCACTCTCACTACTGCATCATAGAGGTTAAACTAGTCAGATTAGGGTTTACTAGGGTTTCCATGTTTTGGTTGGCTTTCAGTTCATTTTTTCAAAGTAGATTAATTTTCTTTGAGATAGCCTTCGTTCATCATTTAGAAAGCTTCTTCTGAGAGCATATAGAAGTTGGCTTGAGCCCTAGCGGACTTGTGCCAGCCGACCAAGTGACAGCTGCGACAAGAGCTAGTACTTGTGCATACAGCACCGTCGCTTCCAAGTTTGTATGAACTACCGGGTTGATAAAATTAGAGAGAGGAAGCCTCAGGAGTTGTAGCATTATTGCTACAATACTGGAGCCCACCACTTTCCCCTGAGTATTTTCTGTGTTTCATGTGCATTGATTCTTCTTCTTCTGGTTATATGTTTTCAACTCGATCTTGCCCACTATTTAAGCTTCTGCAAAGAAAAGTAATAGTAGAAGTAGATTATAGTATTTGCTTTGGTATATTGCATTATCGGGTTGATATACAATTAGATTTTCTACATGATCTTAGTACGAGATTTGTAGAGAATTTGTTGAATTTCTACATGGTATCAGAGCTAGCTAATCTATAGAGAAATTTCTACATGGTATCAAAGCTAGCTGATCTATAGAGAAATTTCTACATGGTATCAGAGCTATGAAAAGTATACAGAGAAGAGAATTCGAAGTTTGAAGTTTGGGGTTGCAAGTGCAAATCGAATTCATATCATACTTCAAGGTTGGCCAATGGCATTCTATGGCCTGAGACTCGAGTATGCCTTGGAAGACAGCTCAAATTACATAGCATGGAAAGATCTCATGGAGGCTGTATTAGAAGACAACAACTTGAAGGAATTCATTGATCAAGAAATCCAAAATGCAGGTTCAACTAATGCACAAGAGTTGGCTGAGTGGAAGAAGTGTGTGGTGAGGGTGAGATGGATTATCCTTGAGGGAGTTTGAGACCATATTGTCTCGAGTCTCCATGGGAAGGATACTCCATTTTCAATGTGGAAGACATTGAAGGACCTCTACCAGAATAGTAGCGACCAGAGGAAATTGCTGCTCATGGATAAGCTTCGAGAATCGAGATGGACAAGGAAAATACTATTTCCACATATCTGAACAAGATCACCACTTGCAAAGATGAGATTGGTAGTGTGATGATATGGTTAGCCTCACTCTCCTTGGCCTTCCAAAGAGCTGGAATAGCTACCAAGACTCTGTGAATGGAAGCGAGAAACTGTTGGATTGGAAACGACTATGGTCGGATCTCATGTAGGAGGAGATCAGCAGGAGCACTCAAGATGGTTCTTCATCCAAGGATAATGATGAAGAAAATTTGGCCTTAGCAAGGGAGGCAAGGAAAGGGAAGGGGAAGGATTCCCATTCCAAATCGAATTCTTCTCATGGAGGGAAGAAGGGTGACAAGTCTAAAATGATATGCTTTAATTTTCATGAGATGGGACATTATTCAACTAATTTCCCATCGAAGAAGTCCAAGAAGGGATCGTCAAAAGGATTGGAAGGTGAGGCATTAGCCTCTCAGTTTTAAATGGACTTTACCCTCATCGAATGCATGGCGTCATCGATGATGGGTTGTGTTTGGTATCTTGACAATGGAACCTCATTCCACATGACCGACGATAAAATTTTATTCAGTACCTTGGAGGAGAAAGACCTTAAGATATGGGTGATTAAAAAAGGTATAGTGTTTCAGGAGCAGGCATGGTTGCTTTTCAAAGGGAGCATGGAGCTCATATCACCTTGACAGATGTGAAGTATGTGCCTGTACTGAAGAAGAACTTGGTATCGATTGCGATGTTGGAGGACAAAGGCTATGATGTTGTCTTTAGTAAAGGAAAGGCGTTCCTTAGACACATCACCACAAGACAAGTGAAACAGATCGGTTCACGAGTCAAGAACCTATACACTCTTGAGGTTCAAGATGCATGAAAATCCTTGAGGAGCAAGGCAAATGTTAGAGACTTGGTGGTTGAGAGGGAGAGTAAATTACCTCTCAACATGCAGCCCTAGAAGAAGTCTCAGACAATTGTGGAGGAGCCACAATTGGAAAAGTGGGCAGAGGGATCACATGCAGCCATACCTATAGGTGTGAGGTGGGGCGATGTGAAGTGATAGTCCCAAGAAGGATGAAATTGGGCAGGGTCCATTGAGAAGTTTTATCTCATGGATCATACCTTGCTACGGAGCCCAAGGTACATAGTAGTGGGAGGAATCAGTGGGACTGATGCAGTCAGAGATCAAAGTGACAGAGGCTAGAGCAGTTAGATATTGAAGAGTGCAAAGAAGGATTGACCACAATGTAGAAAGGCAGAGTCAGCAGAAGTGCAAAGTTTTCAATTGACAAAGGCAATAGCAGCCAGAGACTTTGATAAAAATGCATCATACTAATTCAGGTTAGATGTTTGTTTTGTTTCTAGAGTTGCTGGAGAAACAACACTAGAGAGAAGTGTTGCATGCATAACATTCCAAAGGTTCACGATCATGATCGAGTTGAATTCCTTTCATGTTGAGAGGGAGTGTTGAAAATAACAACAAGAAATGATAAAAATAGAGTCCAAAATATTCCAATTTTAATTTGTCCTTGAATTAAAATTGTGAATTAATCGAATTTAGTCTCACCAGTTGCTTGGAAATAGTTGATTAATTCATTATGTATTAATTAGTTGGATAAATTCAAGTTAGAAGTCTTTCTAAAGTCATGCAATAATTATCCCTTAAATTAAGGAGATTATCCCTTAATTAAGGAGTTAAGATTGAGTTATATTTGAGTAGTAATTAGTTAGCTCAGTTTACTGAGTTAATTCCATTTAAATTAGTTCCAAACTATTTAAGGAACTAATTGTGAATTATTAGTCAGATGATGCATGCAAGCAACTCAACCAGTGTACTCTAGATAACTAAATATTACCTCATCAGAAACTCATGCATGTTTATTCTGAGAAAGACCCAATTGAGCTAAATGTCAAGGACAATGTACTATCAGTTTCATGTGTTTTCCTATAAAGGAAACTCATGCATGCAATCAAGGTAATGTTCCTTGAGGATTGCGTAGTCCTAATAGTGTGTTAGAGCGGTGTGTGAGAGCAGTGTTCCACTGGGTGAAGGAGATCATCCCAAAGGAATTGCACAAGGAAATAGGAGCTTGGAGGGCAGAGAGGAAGGCTTGTGAGAAGCTTTGATTGCCTATGAGAATCCAGGAGAATTGTACAGAGAGCCGGCTAGCTGTGAGAGCTAAGGCTTTGTATAATTATGATGTATTTCCACCTTGTATGATAATACAGATAGTGGGGTTTTTAGCTGAGGCTTCCCCCTGAATATTTTTTGTGTTTCATGTGCATTGATTCTTCTTCTTCTGGTTATATGTGTTCAACTTGATCTTGCTCAATATTTAAGCTTCCACAAAGCAAAGTGATAATAGAAGTAGATTATATCATTTTTCTTTGGTATATTGCATTATCGGGTTAATCTACAATCAGATTTTCTACATGATCTTAGTGTGAGATTTGTAGAGAATTTATAGAATTTCTACATGGTATTAGAGCTAGTTGATCTATATAGAAATTTCTACAGGTTAGCTACAAATTTTTTCAAGTGTCAAAAGGGATTGATTTGTTGCTTTCGTATGAGTTACAAGGACAATAAACTGGTGCTTATGTTGCATTTTTTTTAGTCCCTAGATCGATGCCTACATGTCCAAGGGAATTTTACTTCAATAACCAATATAAAATAATTAGTACAAAACATAACATCCAATATCATCTTGATAGTCAATATTTGAAGACTTTTACAACTCACAAAAACTTAATTGTCAATTTGAGAATGGACTGCATTTTGAAGATGGGTATATTTTTGGCATGTGATGGGAAAAGAGTAATGCACTCGATGTCCAATTCTCAACATATTGTTGACAAGTCAAATAAGGTTATTGGGAATTTGTGTTTAATCTCTTAATTAGGGGATTTTGTTTCATTTTTAATTTTGAAATTTTTTCTTAGAGGAAATAGTTATCAGTTTAGATAAGGGGAGGTATTTTTTACATAGTTCTTTCCACAATTTCCCTCAAACAAATTACTTAAAATATTCTCACAATCAGGAACTTGAGGATTTGAATTATTGTTCCCATCATTTTTCTTCTCCACATCTGATACATATACACAACATCTACCATGATGTCCTTTCCCATGGTTTCTTGCCACATGATTTCCTTCTACATGTTTTAGTGGACGTAAAATTTTCCAACCTTTGAATTATGTCATATTGGCCTCTTCCTTTTCTTGCTCTATTTGAAAATAATCAAGCCCTCAAGTTCTTTACCCAGATTACCCTGTTGAAGAATTTTCATCAATCTTGTGCTTTAGAATTAAACTCCATGTATTGGGATAGAAGACCCTTGACATAACTTGCATTGGATAAAAATATTAGTGGTTGATAAAATTTATCTCACTGCAAGGAATATCAAATGTTCTATATACTTTATGCAAATTTTAGAATTGAAAAATAGCATCCATCTGTAGTTTTGCCACCTATGTCATAATCTATAGCTTCCAAGTTTGAAAGAATATATAAAAAGACCTAAGTAGACTCCTGGTTTCCAAACTTTTGCTGTAACAACAAGAGACTATAACTTGGATATAGGTATGGGGTTTATATACATAACAATGCTAATATCCTCGATTGCAACAACTACAATACTAGCTACCAAACATCCCAATCACTTGTTTCTGCAATGATTGTAGCTAATAAATTTGTTGCATAATAACCTAGGAGAAGCAGGAAATATTTCATTGGAAATTGCTTCCAACTCCATAAATGGAGTATTTTATCCAGGTGGATCTCAAGAACGCATTTTAAATAAATCTAACTAACAATAAATAAGATAGAAAAATATGGAATCAACTCCTCGAGTGCCAATACTAAAAACCATTATCCCCAATATTCTATATTATGTGTCAATTATAGGGAAGAGCATGAAAGAAACTAATCACTAAATGATTTACTTATTCATCACCATTGGAACTCCAAAGAATCCAACGATGCATCAAAAATTTAGTGCAAAACCTCTAAGTATCCTAGAGATAATTTTAGAACCAACATAGGCACATAGCCCAATCCTTTTGTTGCACAAGATGTCATAGATCATAAAGTACTTACACATTTCTATTGACTTGAATGGGGTTCCTGCAAAATTCAAGGACTCATGATGTCAACAATAAAATATTATAGGCATCCCACAATTGGTTGACACTCCTACTGAGGTAAATGATCAATTTCTTATTGACAATATTTCTCTTAGAATAAAATCTATTCTAGATGAAGAAAACATGTGCAAAAAAACATTATATGATTATAGACATACTAAATGATGAGGAAATGACCATCAACACAAAGGGAGTTGTCATATAAATTGAAGCACAAGAGACACTAGAGCAACACCAAAATGAGAAACAAGACATTCAGATGGGTGCCCAATAGGAACAAACTATTTAAGAATCCACTACACTTAATGTAGGTAGCATCAATGTCGTTGCAAAAGATGATATAGGAAAGTTTGTTAAGTAATAGAAAAATGAAACATCCCTTATGTCATCCTAAGACCCAAGAAACAAGAAGTTAATGATGTAGATATGATTGACGCTCAGTAGGAAGAAAACATCACAACTAGAGGTTGCACCCAAAATTATCATGAAAATCACTGGTCCATGTAAAATGGCTATGACTCATCAAATTATATTAGTTTTCATAATAGTTATTTCCCAAAACACAGAGTATGGATGAGAAATGATGGTAGTCTATCAACAAAATTTTGATATTGTATAGCAATTACAACTAACTCATGAGAAATAATTCAAAACACAACTCTCAAACTAGGATTTGGCATAGAAACAGAAAACACATATGCATAGATTCAAGTTGACCAATCCATTGAACATTCACATTGGAAAACCTCCAATAAGAATGAAACCTACAATTCCACTCCATTCCTATGCATCAACCTCGATGGAAATGAACCAAGTACCAATGAATGACCTAATAAAAATCCACCAAATGTTAGGAGAAGAACTAGGACACAAGTTGATACACATTGAACAAGGAAATTCAAAGTTGTGACAAGAAAAATAACAACTCCATATAGAAGAGATAGGTGACATACCATTTAAATATTAATGGTTGATAAAAATTGTTGCATCACAAGGAATTTAAAATGTTTTATATACTTTAGGAAAATTTAAGAATTGAAAAATAGCATCCATTTGCAACTTTGGTCGTTTTTGTCATAATTTGTAGCTTCCACGTTTAAAGGAATATACAAAAAGACCTAAGTAGATTCTTGCTTTCCAGAAGTTTATAGTAGCAACTGGAGACTGTAGCTTGGCTATGGGTATGGTATTTATATACATAACAATGCAAATACCCTCAATTGTAGCAACTATAATACCAGCTACCAAACATCCCAATCACTTGTTTTCCCAATGATTGTAACTAATGCATTTGCTGCATAACAATCTAGGAGCAGGAGGAAAGGTTTCATTGGAAAATTTCTTCGAGATCCATTAATTTTCTCTAAGAGCTAACTTGCACTTGCACAAACTATTCTACCCAAGAGAGTGTTACCAAGACTTGATGTCCTGGTATCTCTTCATTGAAAGTTCCACCACTTCAGTCATAATTTTCTCACGTATTTAATGCACAAAGTACCTGCCAAGCTTATCACTTTGAACTATAACTTTTATTTTTAAATCGTGATATTGACTAGATCCTAAAATGTAATACACATTTTCCATTATAACTCACTTTAGTTGAGTTCACGTTACAAATATTTTGTGTTGTTATTGATAAATTTGAACATTCTATTGGATAAGGTATTCCCAACATGTTCTTTGTTGATGGTTGTATAATGTAGGTTTCCACAGTATATTATTGAAACCTTGAAGATGTGCAGCACAATAGAGAACCCACTTCTAAGAATCCACTATCATAGCTAAATCCACAAATACTTTTTAAAGTGCATACAAATGCGTGTCTACATTAATGTAACACTTAAATTTAAAATCAAAGAGAAGATGTTGCTTCCTTCACAACTACAAGATTCTTTTGAATTGAACAATTTATTTACCTTAATGTTGCCCCATCACTTCCATTAGTTGATTTAATCATATAATTGGAGAAAAACAACTTCAAGCCTAATTTGAGAATTGTAATTAGAACTAAAGAAAAGACACATTCCATGTTTGATGTCACCATGGACAAGAATAAATGAAGAGTTAAATGATGTTCTTTAGAGGGAGAGAGAGATATCATAATAGAAACTGAACACATAAAAATAAGAGCACAAGTTCTCATGCATTTAATGTAGTAGGATTTTAATTATACATTAGAATTCATGTCTTATACATCAATATATGGTAGAGAACTGGTAGTGCTTAGACAAAGTATCTAGAAATATTTTCTATGATATCTTAGTAAACTTCATATCTAGTTAAATTACAATATTGCGTAAACCAATAGAGAAGGTGTAGAAGTTGTTGGGAATTTTCTACCTATAGTTGCATATAAGTAACATTAACCATGGAACTTGGATTACAATCGAACATGGAAAATATATATGAGATACTAAAATTTATCCTTGTTTATAAAATGACATCTCCATGAAACTTTCCCTACTAAAATTTATCCTTGTTTACAAAATGGAATCTCCACAAAACTTTCCCTACATATTTCTTGCTTCCATCAACATCCTGAAGCATATGCTACTCCCCCTTGCAATTCAGGACCCCTCGGGAATTTTTTATTATTATCAATATTGGGATTAATGGCGAGACATTTCCATTCACAGTGTTGGTTGCAGCAAATCATACAATATGCCATAATTGAGAGGCTTCTAACACCAGTGAATAGAACATGGGGAAGTACATTGAGACCAATAACCTATATAATGTTTGGTAGTAAGCATTGAAATTAGTCTTGTTGCATAGGACACACACAAAACATAAGTGAAATTAGGAGTATTTTACATTGAGCGTAATAAGTTAAAGATATCATAATATGCATCAAAGATTTTGAAAAATAATTTGAAGGGTATTGCATTTAAGAGACTTTGAAGGTAACTAAGAGATTTCCTAGAAGCAATAAAGAGAGAATTTTGCAAGAGAAAAATAAAACCAAACATGGTAAATATCAGTTATCAAGTTCAAAGTGCACAATAGATGCAAAAAGTTTGAAGGTACAGGTGTATCAAGAGGTTGGTTCTCTACAAATGAAATTAAAATAAATTCATACAATGGACAATAAAACTATTACTCCTATATCCTATTTCAAGAACATATGTTATCTCTAGACATGCTGCCAAGTATTTCCAAAGAATTCATCATCCAAAATTGACATTGTAAAAAATTTCTTGAGTTTCGAAGATTGAGAGCCTCCCAAAGCCAAGCTTGACAATTGAAAAGTTCAGAGGACACAAATAAGTGTTTTAAACTTCAATATATGTATTTAACTCACCCTTAGTTAGATTGTTTGGGGATTAAATTGTGACAAGCTAATGGAATAACTTGTGTTCTTGATTGTGTTAAGAATTTTGTAAAATATAAATGTGTGGCATGCATGTACAATATGAATGCCAAATATTGGGTTATGTAGTGAGAAGTCATCACTTGAGATATTGTATGTTATAAACTAAAAAACCTTTTTTACAAACTAGAAAGAGTCCAGTTAACCCCTAGGAGTAGAGACAATGTCACCTCACTTAGATCCTTTATTTATTTGGGTTGGTTCTTTGGTAACAACAGGGGACTTCCATCAATGATATAAAGTATGAAATTATGGTTCCTATGGGGTTAGTATAATTTCAAATCAAATAATGTGGTTATCCTCAAGAAAGGAATTAAATCCAAAAATTGAATGAAAACACTCTAGACCAAAGTCAGTATTTCAAACTATTGTACAATTTTAAATGGAAATTCCAGAAATAATATTGGCTCAATGGCATCATTAAGCGTGAGTTTGTTGGTGACCAAGGCATTTAGATTTCCTCAATATGTTTAAAGTTGTTTGTAATTACGTTTTTCTTGTATGTTTTCCTCCACTCTAGACAAGTCAGTTCTAGGAAAGGAGGGCTCCACAAGTCATGCTAACATTACACCTTTTCCTATACTATTTGTACTTGTTAAAATCCAAGACCCATAATATAACTGTAAATAAGAGCACACGGAGAATCAGAGGTAACAAGAAAATTTGTCAAAGTATAATCAATCTCACAAGTTTTGAGAATCTCAATATTTCGAAGGGGGCCATGATAGTACTGCAACTTCAAGTAATGAATAGACCATACCAAATACTCATCAAAAAAGAGGAGCCATAGCACAATAATCAACACATGATTTTCCCATTGTTTATTATCCAACACCTTGTTAAGGGTACAAGAATCTACCCCTTGAACCGAGATAGAATATTCATACAAAATTTAAATAATACATTCAACATAGTTAGATGTTGTACATATCATCCACACCCTGGGGTTTCTAAATAAAACACAACAAAGTTGTGTCGCACTCCCTTAACTACAACAAACAAAAATTTGTCAAAATTCTATGTAAGAGTATTCTACAACATCACCTTTCGCATCTGTAATGCCAATTTCCTTGAAAATATTTTCAATGATAACTTGGTAAGTGCATAATAGATACATTCAAATGGTAACTTGATAAGTGCATTAACTATACTATTTTTTTCTTACTAAGATCTTGAACTCATAATTTTCACCAATGGTTTAAAATTCCTACAAGAGCCTAGGTATATTTAATTACTCTTGAACCCAAATAAACCACAGTCATAAGCTTGTAGACAACAGCCACTTTAGCTTTATGATGACAAAGCTAATGGTTGTCTAAGATGACCATAAGTAAATATGTGGCAGTGGGAATTTTGAGCCAGCAAGTCCTTATGGCCTCTTAGAGAATTTGAATTTGAGCACTTCCTCTCACTTGTTTGCCTTGTTGTGCACTATTTGCAGTACTAGTTTGGTAGCCATTATAGATTCATAAACAAGGTCCTCGCATGGAGATGTCTAGGAATTTAAAATTATACACAATACAGAGGTTTTATTTTTAGCCTAGAGGGTGTCTTGGATCTTATCCCTGTCAATTTTCAGCCTTAAGGGTGCTGCAACAAAGGATACAAAACAACAATAGAAAGCGATCAATATTTCACTTCCAAACAGTCCCACCTTCTTAGAAATTCAAAGAGAAAAGACACCCAACCTAGGGGATAAGTAAACATAAAGTGGTTTGAACATTTATCAGGCTTACCTTAGCTATAGTGATTTAATAGGATGCAAGACTAATGTACACCCTTTTTGTCACTATTAGGTTGCTCTGGTTAGATTTTATTAGTTTGGATTTAATTAACTGACAAGCTAAGAATATTATCCATCAAAGTTAACATGTTAATGATAATAATATCATCATTAAATAATTTATCTTACCCATCCATAGGGTCAACCTAATGTGGGATTCATGATATTAAATGCCTTGGTAGTGACTACAGAGTGTAATGGTTGATAAACATCTTATCTGTATATTTCCTCAACCAGAAATTGCACTGAATTATTTTAAGTGTGAAACTTGGACTATTAATGGCAACAAATTCTTTCATTTAGCATGGTCAGGGATGACACAAGTGCACACAGTCTTCATATTAAAATTCTTCTTGGAATAAGGTATCTCATTTTAAGGTGAAACCCAAGCTTTTGAAGGTAGGACTCTCCTATTTGAGCATAATCTAAGACTACACAAGTACATACATCCATGGGCCCCTTTGCTCTTCACATTCAAGTGAGCATCCATTAAAGAGAGTAGGTGTATGTATAAAATAACTAATATACATGACAGTTGAGTCTACCAAAAAAACGTATGTAACTAAGTTATCATAAGCCAAGGTCAATGCAAAAGGAGTAAGGCACATACTAGGTAGAGTCAAAGTCTTAATAGGCCTAATGGTATGTCACTTCATGCATGGACCACATTATTCTAGATGTAGTGGGATTTCTTCTTGAATTACGATGGATACATCAAGTGGGGTGTTATTCTAGGATCCTTCAAGTACCAAATACCATGGTCTGAAATCTAGTGGCCCAATGTTAAGGAAACTTAAGGCCTTGCTTCATGCCTACTATTTCCTAAAGATAATATTGTCCCATGTGTCATATAAACCATCCATATTGTGGATGTGCATCATATGGGATGGCCATGGTGTTCAAGTGTACATCAGGGTTTAAACATACAACTTGTTCATGGTTACAGTCTCAACCATAGTGGCTAATTGTATAGCATAATCCATGTCACGATTCAAGAAGTGTTTGTCACTTGGTAACCTTGATCTATAGTGACTTGTATGTTGAATACCTTACTGTAGGCATAGGGATAGGTTTCATGATTTTCCTCCAAATCATTGACAACTTCCACCCAGGTAATTTTCACCCCCTTGCTTACGAAACATGTCCGAATGTTTAGGGTAAGGATTCTAGATGTATGTTCCACAATGCAACTTGAGGCTATAACATCCTAGAGAAGAGGGATCTCAGTCTCAGGAACTGATCAATGGGACAAGTCAAATTACCGTGGAAATGATTTGGACTCAAATAAGCTATATGGGAAATGATTGAACGAATGCAAGAAGCCCAACCATATTTATTTGTTAAATAAAGAAAATGTGATGGAATTATAGATATTCATAGAACCACATGCACGCTAACAATATGATGAGTTCATTTCATGTTCTCTTTTATCATATATAGTTATAGAACACTGAGGATGATGTTCCCCTTAAGGGGGAAGGGGTTTTAATAACCCTAGTAATCCTGGAAAGTATGTAGATGTTGTCTTAGTTAGGGTACAATCATGTATATAATTTAAATGACGTTTTTTTTTGTAACTGAAGAGATATGTTTGGAGAAATTTTCAGACATACATGGTCTTACTTGGGATTGGACCACAAAATATGTGGGACCAAATCTCCCCACCTAATCGTTGAACCACATCTTGGTAAGCCTTATCTCTCTCTTTAGGAAAACTTCTCCTTAGATCAAGGGGGGAATATCTAGGCAATATAAGTCCAACAAGGTATGAGTGAAAGGAGTGACCAAATGACTTAAGAAAAATTTGGGTTTAGGGTTTGGTTGTAGCAAGTGAAATTTCATATTTGTATTTAAAAAATTTAGCCCACTTAAGGAGTACAAAACATCAATGGTTTCTTAGAATGATTAGCAAATCAAGGCTCAAATGTGGTGTTGGAAATCAAAGGTTTGCATAAAAAAATAATAAGTTGAATTCAATATAGCAAATTAAGGTTTTATTAGACTCAATGAACAATATGAAATGAAGTGTTTTCTATTGTTAATTTTCAGACTACAAAATATAATAAAAGATTGATTTTCATGACTTTTCTGGGTAGTTGAAAGGGGAAGACTAGTTCCTTTATTTCAAAATTGGGCTAAGGGGTCACATGGGCCTCTTAAAGGGCTATCTAACAATATAATTAGGATAACTAGGGATGCAAAATCATGTTGCAACAATCCTAAAACAAATGAAGTAATTTAGAAAGGAAGGTATTTTCATATCCATTACCAACTCAAGTAATGTGAGGCTCATGAAAATTGCACATGGAAGAATAAGGAATATTAAGAATATTTTACCACTCAAACCAAATAAATGAAATAACCCTATCCAATTTAATATGCATTTAATTGTACCATCACTTTGAAAAATACATGCATACACTCTCTGGAAAGTACTTACCTATTGTTTATTCATAGCTCATTGATTCCCACTAGAATTGAAGCCCTTCCATGGATGATTAGTCATGGTAGAAGATAATGCTTTTCCACTTGTTCTATAGTTACCTAGAAAAGTTTCATATGTTAGCACAATGAAACTTGCTATAGCATCAAGGTATATGTGCACACATAATGAAACAAAGCATCAATTGTACCTAGCATGGCAGGTAAGATTGGATGTTCTTGCATCTCCCTTTGATATTGGTTTATCGCCATTGTTATGGGTTGTAGCATTGCTATAAAAATAAACATACCGCATATTAAAGAATGGTGACGACTAAATACACAAATCTAAAACAATGACTCAATTCAACACATGAAACTAACCTGAAATCATAGACAGGGAATTATTTGATCGACGATGTCCATGCTTATTGAGGTATTGAAACTCAAATGGTTCATATTTTGATGGATCAAGATTTAAATCAATTCCCAAACCATTGTTTTTTCTGCTGTTTAATATGTTCTTTGTAGGACTAAGGAAACTCTTCTTCCTCTTCAAATATGAATCAAGAGAACCCAACCCATGTGTAAAGTCAAAATCCATAATGTGAAAATTATTGGCTTCATACAACATTTTTTTAACTAGACCATTCAACTAGTTTGTTTTTGTCAAAGAAGTAGGAAGGTTATCTAAAATTAGATTTACATGGATAAAAAACTCCTCCCTTGCCAAATGAAGTGCCCCCTCATCTACATCAACAATATTTTTGGCCATAAGAGTAGCATCAACATCTAAATCATGGTTATGGGGCTCTACATTGATCTCAGGAGGGTCATTGAATATGTTATTCTATGCATTTTGATGAAACAATGGATTTGAATTATCTGAATGGAAATACAACCAATTAAGCTTTATGGTATGCTTTAAAATGTTTCCATGAATAAACCATGGACATTCACATGTTATAAAGTCCATGCGATACCAGGTGACAAGGTATTTTTTACCTTGATCTGTCTAACTTCTCACCGAGTAATCATGGGTTATGCTCTCATGAGGACAACAACAAGTATCCATAATTTTTCTTGCTCTTTCCACTGATGATTCAAGTTTATTTTCTATCTTATATTTTTTTAGAAATCCTTATTCTTTTAAGATTCCCTTGAACTAATAAAAAGGGTCAATGGTTATTAGTAGCATATGCAACAACCAATTCATCCTACGGGAACATTTTTTTCTTCTATTGGATAGAAATGTTGTTTTTAAGTAGCAATGGTACGACTCAACAAAATTATTGGTCTCTTGATTGGCATGAGGAAACTCTTGAAAACATTTCATCCACATACCTACTTGTAAATAAAACTATGTTGGTATCAATATATCACCTTAATAGAAGACAAAAATGCATATAATACGAAAATTTTGTTTACTTACGAATCTTATCCCCAACAACCCAATTCTTGTGGAAATAGTCTAAGAATTTCTCTTCATCTACAAATTTGATAAAAAAAAAGTGATTTATTGCATCATCCACTTTAGAATTAGGAGTGTGTTTCATGATGAAACCTAACTAAATGAACATCTCATTGGCTTCTATGGAACTAGTGGCCAACCGATTGACATTTTTTAACCAAGTCCTCCATACATGCTAAACACATAAGATCACATCACAACCTGTGATCCTCCTATCATATTTAATGCATTTTAGTGTGATATTTTTAGAATAAATTAATGTTTGGTTATATTATAGCAATGCTAAAGTTACCTTAAGGCAATTATTTCAGCCAATGCATCATCAACCATGAAGACATTGACTTTCCAATTAAGATGGATTTGGAAACATTTGTGCATGATTTTATCCATTTATAGTACAATATCATCTGATGTGTTTCGTGACGTGATAAACCATGAAATTGGCACCCTGCATTTTTGTTCATCAAATTCGATGAGTTTATACAACTGATATTGTCATATTTAGCATTACTTAAAGTCAAATACAAGGTATTAATCATATTGAATGTCTACAACTTAAATAAGTATATTCAATCAATCATTGGCATCTGACTTACCCCATATTTATCTGTATTAAATGTTGAGTCCATGGATATTAAGCTATTATGTGATAGCTTGACCACTGTATCCAACATCAACTTTGTTTGAATCCCTATTATAAAAGGGACCTCCACACCATTGGGATTTTGGTAAAAGAAAAAATATTCACAACACTTTTGATACTAAAAGTTTACACTCATTTCATCCTTTTTGTGAAATTGATAATTTCCCTTTTCCAACCTCTTATATATATTTACAATATAATTTCTATATAAGAAGAAATCCCTATCTCGAGTTTCCGTATCCATGTCAACATGTCTCTTAACTTGGGTTATACACACTATATCAATAGGCACTCCCAAAAAGAAACAACTCTTTACATACACAACAAAATCCCTTGAAATATTTGGCCTATGCAACATTTTGGTCTCACCTGAAGTGTCATGTTGGCCATGACAAGGCCAACCTTCCCCATCCTCATGTTCATACATATTCAAAGTTAGTATTCCTCTGTCAAGAATTTCATTCATAACCTTCACAATAAAATGGCATTGACAACCCCTCTTCTACATAAATAAGGTCATTCGTTTAGGTGAAGGATCCCCTATTTTTTCCTTTGAGGCAAATGGAAAATGATAACTACACCAATTTTTTTGAAATGTTAGTACATACAAAGAAAGATAAATGTGGTTTCAAATGATCTAGACAATGCATTTTTGAAATACTTACATTTCATATTGCATTGCAGTTGTAGCTCTTTGTCTTGGTTCTTTTTTCTATATCCATATAAAACTACATGGAGCAATGGGATTCGTTTCCTCTCCTTTGATAAAGTCAAAAATTCGTTTTGAAGGGATTAAGGAAATTTGATCAATACTATTCTTATTTTGATTTATTTCATTACAAACTAAGTCTTTACTAGAGAATATCAACTTCTCTTTGAGGTCTTGCACCTTAAGATCCATGATATGTTTCCATTTGCTTCACTTGCAATGTTGAACTCATCTTGTCAAACAATATGCATGGACATCGGAGAAATAGCCTATATAAAAACATGTTAACAACAAAGCTATCTGTTCTAAAGAAAAGCAACAAAAGAAAATAGATGATAGAAAATGAAAGTGAGGGTGGAGTTATGAACTAATAAATGAAACCTTGCGTGTAATTTCAATTACTTGTATTATTATTGTTGTGTATACCATTATTATTACTGTTGTGTACCCCTTGACCATTCCTAAGCTAGGGGGTGATCATTGCTTTATTGGCATACTATCAATCGTTCAGAGGAGAATTAGGGACCTTATTAAACAACACAATGAAGGCGAATTTCCCCTACTCTCCACCAATAATGAATGTGACCCCTACTTGTACAATAGAGGATGTTCATATGGATCTTGTGAGTTATCAATGAGGTTAAAATAGTATGTCAAATGTAATTTTTCTTGTTGGTTAATAGCCTTACTGCACTTAGATCACCAGGAATTGAGAAATATTAGTTGACTAGATGACATCATGCATGAAACAATTGTTTCTCCATGAAATTTAACAATCATTGTTATTAACTACATTAACTACCATCCCCATCATGTTAGCCACATGTGACGTTGTAGAGGGTTATTTTTTTTGGAAGGAGGGCAGACGAAGTAGTAAACTGGGTTGGTTTAATTGAACCAATCTTAAGGGGATAGACCAATCTGGTCTATAAATAGATTACTATTGGAACCCATTTTCTTCTCTGGTAGAATTCTTTAGTTATGCTTCGGTGGTAATGATATTTAGTTATGCTTCGGTGATAATGATTTCTTACCACTAAAATTTGTGATGATCATCAAGATTCAGACTCCCTAGTCTCTTAACTTAGCTAATTAGGCAATATTCAATACTTGGAAAGATTTATGTTGGGTTTTTGTTTATATATTCGAAAATTTTATATAAAATTAATTATTTCATAAATAAAATAAAATAAAATATTTAAAGTATACACATACATACTGTAACAACTGTGGTTAAAAATTCATGTAAAAATATATAAGACCACGGTCATGGGACACGTATTCCAAGTTGAATGGTGGGTAAAACATCCTAGTGGGGTGTCACTTTGGTTATTAGGGATAAGGAAATTGACAAAGGAAATGGCAAAGGATTTGGAAATGCATGAGGCATTTATTGGAATTTTATTTATGAAAGTAATTGAATTAGGAGAAAAGGAAGGTGAAATGTCACACGTTGCATGTGAGGAGGAAATTGAAGGGAAATAATGGAAATTGAAGAAAATAGAGGCCTCATTGATAAAAATGCTTATGAGGATTCGTGGGTAAGCGTAGTAAGTTCAGTTTTGGAGCTCTCTCTCTTTGATTCTCTCTCTCTCTCTCTCTCTCATACTCTTGGATACTTAGAGTTTTATTAGAGAACTCTTGGAGAGAGTGGTATACTTGGAGTTTTGGAGAAATAAGGCAAGGGAAGAGCAGGAAAGTGCAAGATAACATCGATATCAGCAACTACAATATATTTTTCTTGCAAGTGTCGAGTTTCATGTATGTTTTCCTCACTAGTTTTCGCATGCATGGAGCATGCATGTGGTTTATTAGTCATGATCTTTCATTGGCATGGAAGATTTCCTAGATTGAAAGTGGATTTTCCTAGCATTTCCATTTCCTATATAGCCATGCTGTTGTGGGTTTATTTCTTTATTTTTCTGGTTGGTTCTCATGTTTCCTTAGCTTGGGTTGAGTTACTAGTTCCTGGTGTAGAAATTTTGAATAATATGACACTTATTCACAGAGATTATCCTGATTATACACTATTTGTGGAATGCATGCATAATACATAACCTCCTCTACGTTGATCATCAATTTTGCGGAATTAAAAACAATGAAACATCAATTGCATGCGCACATTAACACAGTATGTACTGGGGAAAGCATACAACTGAAAACCCCCAACTATCTGTATATTATAATGATAGAGAACATGTAACAATACATAGTACAATACTCCTCACAAGTACTCAGTACTATCTCCACCTGCTATACACAAACTAGCTCAATTCTGAATCAAGTCACAGGTTCAAATCTCCTCTGCTATATGCCTGCCTCTACTGCGCAATCCAAAGTGAGAAAAATGAATGATCCAAGCTCGTTTTCCTTGGCTTGTACTATGCAATCCTCGTTGGCAATATCCATCATTGATTGTGCAAATCTCATGCACAACTATAGTCACAACTGATAGTAGTCTCCACCTCTAACACCTGTCTCCACTGAGTTGTACATGCACTGAGTTAACTGATGTATTCTTTAGTTGATTTATGAGTTAATAATTACTGAATTAATTAACAATTAATTCAAATCACTCATCACTAGTGTATTCTACAGTTAGACTAAATACAACTAGTTCAACGAAGTCAAACTGAACACAACTCCATCAACTCCTCAATCAACTCCACCAAACTCAATCACTTGAGTTCTAACTGAAGTCCATCATGCAATAGCTCAACTGACCTATAAGAAAAGTGTATTTCCTTCTGGCAGTTTCATGTGCCACATCCATAGCTCGAACTGAAGTGTTCCAAGAGGATAAGATAATGTTTATAGTCCAAATATTATTAAGAGCTAATAATATTCGATTGTTCTATTTTTATCCTGGCAGTCTAAAAATAGACTCCACCCATATGTCTAAAAATAGAAGTCCATCTATTTTTACCAACATGACCAATCATCCACAAATAGCATCCTGCAACTCATAGACCATGATGCATATGTTTAAAAATAGACATAGTCTAAAAATAGACTTTTCACCAAAAATAGCCTGTGGGCCCACTTAGTGAAGGCGACTTCTTTTCACTAAGCTCCATCATCTTGTTGAATTTTCAACACTCCCTCTCAACAAGATATGGATTATCTACAACCCCTATCCTGCAACTCTGGAATGTTCTGCATGCAACACATTTCCCCGGTCCACTTGCTCCAACAACACTTGGAACAAAAACACTCCCAACTGACCACTCTGTTGAGCTAGGAGCATACTCTGATGTTGAAGCTCTACCTGTTGCTGACAAGTGCTCCCTCTCTGACATCTGCGCTACTGCAACATCTTCATGCATCTCGCACCATTGCACACTTCTTTGTGCCACCTAGCACTGTACAAAACACTTGTGCCTCTGGCATTGCTACAGCCTGCTAGCTATGCGTTGTCCTAGGATTCCCTACACTGTCGCTCTCTTTGCCACTCCATCTGCATCTGTCTCTACCCAATCGGTCAGTTCATGATACTCCACATCGGGGCTCCCATAGCAAGGTCTCAGCCAAGAGGTTGGGTACCTCAAGGATACTGTCCCTCCTCCTTGGGACGATCACTCTATATCACCCCACCTCCTACCTGGAGGTATGGCTGCATGTGATCCCTCAGCCCACCTGGCTCGAAGTTTCCCCCTACTAGAGGTCTCTGCATGAGTATATTTCTCTACTTGATCTCCTCTCAACTTCCCTTGTTGTGGCTGCTCCACAACCTCCTGAAGCTGCCGCACCAATCGTGGCTCCTCCACAATCGTCTAAGACTTCTTCTGGCTCTGCATGTTGAGAGGTAATATACACTCCCTCTCAACCACCAAGTCTCCATAAGTTGCCTCGCTGCTCAAGGCTTTACATGCATCTTGAACCTTAAGAGCATACAGGTTCTAGACCCGTGAACTAATCTGCTTCACCTGTCTAGTGATGATGTGTCTAAGGAAAACCTTTCCCTTACTGAAGACTACATCATAGCCTTCGTCTTCCAGCATCGCAATCGACACCAAGTTTCTCTTCAGTCCTGGTACATACTTGACATCGGTCAAGGTAAGGCGAGCTCCATGCTCCCTTTGAAAAATAACCGTGCCTACACCTGAGACACTATACTTCTCATCATTACCCATCGCTATGAGTATCTGGAGATCTTTCTCCTCCAAAGTACTGAACAAACTCTTGTCACCGGTCATGTGGAAAGAAGCTCCACTGTCAATAAACCAACCACTTCCCACCATGGATGAAACCATGCATGCAAAGAGTGTGAAATCCAACTCAAATTGTGAAGCAAGTGCCTCACCTTCAGATCCTTCCCCGGATCCCTTCTTGGATTTCCTCCGTGGACAATTTGTGGCATAATGGCCCACCTCATGACAAAAAAAGCATCGCACTTTCGATTTGTCAACCCTCTTCCCATCATTGGAAGAACTGGATTCGGAAAGAGAACTCTTCTCCTTCCCTTTCTTTGCTTTGGCAGCAAAAGCGCAATTTTCTTCATCAGATGCCTTTGATGAAGATCCGTCCCTGGTATTCCACCTGATCTCCTCTTGCACAAGATCCGACCAAAGTCTCTCCCATCCTGGAAATTTCTCCCAACCATTGACAGAGTCCTAATAGGAATTCCAACTCTTCGAAAGACCAAGGAGAGCCAAGCTCGCCAAGTCTTCATCATCGATAGTCACCCCCACACTTCCCAGCTCATCCCGACATTGGGTGAACTTCATGAGATACTTGGGCATACTGTCTCCATTCTCACACTTAATGTTTATGAGTTTACCCTTGTGCGCCAACTTCCTCTGGTCGCTCTTGCTTTGGAATAAACTGTCAACGCTTTCCACATCAAGTATGGAGAAGCCTTTCCATGCAGGCTGGATACAATGTGATCCTTCACGCCCTCCAACAGAATCCTTCGACACTTTGCTGTCTTCTTTTGCCAAACCTCAACGTGAGCAACATCAATAGGCTTTGGGACCTCAGCCTCTATGAACTCCTTCAACCCATTTTCATCTAACACCACCTCCATCCCGTCTTTCCATGCAATATAATTCGAGCTGCCTTCAAGGGCATACTCCAATCGCAATCCGTTGAAAGAAATTTCAACTTTGACACCAAGAAAACACTACTGCAAATTCGAATTCCACCAGCTCAAAACTCAACCACTTTTGATCTAAAATTTGTGAGAACAAATTATTTCTTGTACAGAGATTAAGTGTATGGGCTTTTACCGGATATCTCACCTTCCAAAAGAAGGATGAATCCAGAGGCTACCTGGCTTGATTACAGACTCTGCCTGAAGAAATAAAATGTAATCACTTTCTGAATAATAGATTTGATGATCAACTCTGCTCTGATACCATGTAGAAATTTTGAATAATATGACACTTATTCACAGAGATTATCCTGATTATACACTATTTGCGGAATGCATGCATAACACATAACCTCCTCTACGTTGATCATCAATTTTGTGGAATTAAAAACAATGAAACATCAATTGCATGCGCACATTAACTCAATATGTACTGAGGAAAGCATACAGTTGAAAACCCCCAACTATCTGTATATTATAATGATAGAGAAAATGTAACAATACATAGTACAATACTCCTCACAAGTACTCAGTAGTATCTCCACCTGCTACACACAAACTAGCTCAGATCTGAATCAAGTCACAGGTTCAAATCTTCTCCGCTGTCTGCCTGCCTCTACTGCGCAATCCAAAGTGAGAAAAAGGAATGATCCAAGCTCATTTTCCTTGGCTTGTACTACGCAATCCTCATTGGCAATCTCCAACACTGATTGTGCAAATCTCATGCACAGCTATAGTCACAACTGATAGTAGTCTCCACCTCTAACACTTGTCTCCACTGAGTTGTCCATGCACTGAGTTAACTGATGTATTCTTTAGTTGATTTATGAGTTGATAATTAGTGAATTAATTAACAATTAATTTACATCACTCTATTCTGCAGTTAGACTAAATACAACTAGTTCAACTAAGTCAAACTGAACACAACTCCATCAACTCCTCAATCAATTCCACCAAACTCAATCACTTGAGTTCTAACTGAAGTCCATCATGCAATAGCTCAACTGACCCATAAGAAAAGCGTATTTCCTTCTGGCAGTTTCATGTGCCACATCCGCAACCCGAACTGAAGTGCTCCAAGAGGATAAGATAATGTTTATAGTCCAAATATTATTAAGAGCTAATAATATTTGACTGTTCTATTTTTAGCCTGGCAATCTAAAAGTAGACTCCGCCCATATGTCTAAAAATAGAAGTCCATCTATTTTTACCAACATGACCAATCATCCACAAATAGCATCCTGCAACTCATAGACCATGATCAATATGTCTAAAAATAGACTTTGCACCAAAAATAGCCTACGGGCCCACTTAGTGAATGCAACTTCTTTTCACAAAGCATCATCATCTTGTTGCATTTTCAACACCTGGAAGCCCTAGTTGGAAAAATGCTCTCGAAGAACTGTAACATATTGGGTTGATTTACTAGTCCTAGAAGCCTTGGTTGGACAAACGCTCTAGAAGCCCTAGGTGAGTTTAGTTACTAGTCCTCCAAACCCTGGTTGGACAAATTTTTTGGAAACCCATAATAAGTTGTGGGTTGGATTACTAGTCCTGGAAGCCTTAGTTGGAACAAACACTCTAGAGCCTTAAAAGGCTTGGGTAGAGACCAATCTAATGATGGTTTTATGATGTTCGATCGTGATGTGGAATAAATGTTTGATGGGTTGATTTGATTGGCCTCTGGAAGCCCTGAATGGTTTTAAATTGATGTGTTCTATGAGATCCCACATTGATGCTTGGAATATGGCACGAGGGTGACTAGTTGAAGAGAGTTTTGGCTCAACCATGTCTACGGTCGTGTGGAATGTGGCAGTCCCATACTGGGTTGGATTTTGCATCATTAATATGAGGTTATTTCTCCTTTCTAATCCATGAGTATTATACTGGTTGATATGGGGATTCTATGGCTAATGTATCCTTGATATTTCTATTTCTATTATGCCGATTATAACCATGTATTATGGCAATGATGATGTATGGCTCTCATCATGTTTTTATTAGTAATTGAATGAATAATGTAGCTATGACCTAATAGATGATAATGCAGCTAATGATATAAGGGAACAATGCTTCTTAGTGATTATAAGATAAGTATGAGACCCCTATGCATAGATCTGTTATTTACTCCTGTAGATTGTATTGATGCCAAGTGTTTGATAGAATATCGGTCCCGGTTGGGGATGGTCAGACCTAGTATTGGATTCATTTTTTGGTTTATTAGTCTTGTCAACATGTGTTTAATGGATTCCAAAAGTTACAACAACTTCTGGGCAGTGGCCAGAATTATGGGATTAAAAAGTACCTTAAATCTTGCGGACTTTGGCACAGGTCTGCTGGAAATAGTCCCTGGATGCAGACATGCAGGCTTGTGGGGGCGTCCAAATCTCTCTGGACATTGGCATGCCCATAGCATGTGAGCGTCCATAGGTTTACTAGCTTAAAAACTCAATAGGACTTAGGGGCCGGTTATCAGAAATGTTGGGATGGTTCTTAGAAGTCCTATTGTTAATGTTGAAGGTTTGTATGGTGTGTTTTCATCAATTCCACTTCCTTAACATGACTTAGGATATCGAATCATATCATAGTAACTTCTTGTCATATGTTTAACTCGGTTGGCTAGTTACTTGGGTAGATGTGCGAGGAGGGTGTTACAGAGTGGTATCAAAGCATTGTTCACCCTTTGGACTAGATGGGCGGTGTGTTGGTCATGCATTCAAGTTGGTTGCATATGTGTTGCTTATGGTTGTAGTCCATGTGATTGTTGCATGTGCATGGTGTTGATCATTGTTGTAGTGATGTCACCATGTGAAGGTTGATGTTTTTTTGGGATGTGTCATCATGAGTGTATGGTTGTATATGAATTTTTTATGCATGTCAATGTTTATATGTTGTTATGCATGCATTGTCATGGTGAAAGTTGTTGTGCATGAGGTCTTTGTATGGAATTAGGTCATCATGATGCTAATTTGTTGGCTGAGATAGAGTAGGAGATGCAGACTATCAAAGTGAAGTTGCGACATTGGACCTCGAGGCAAGAGCATGTTTTCCTACAGGTTGTATGTTGGGCATGCAGGTATGTAGGTTAAGGATTGTTATATGCATTATGGTTATGTGTATGTCTATCATTCTATTGATGTTATGGTTACATACATGATAGATGCTAGTTGATTAGTGAAGTCATATGCACATGTTTCAGATAGTCATGAATGATAGTAACCTATGATTGTATACATTGCTATTGTTGTTTTATGTTAGATAACTTGATGATTAGTTTATATGTTTTTGATGAGCATGATATATAACTTGTTGTTGTTATCATACTAATTTGGATTAGTCCATGCAAATGGTTAAGGTTATGAAATTAAGGTATGAGTTAATATGTTGTGATATTATGTCATATTAATCTAGACAGACTATGCAGATGTGATTATTATGTATGATTGATAATTGTTTATGAGTTTATGATGGGAACATGTTAGTTGGTGACTATTATGGATATCATAAAAAACTATTTTTTCAATTAGTATTTTCAACTTATCTCCCTATGGGTTTACTCAAATTTCGAGTAGAAACACTCGTTGGGTGTAAAATTTGATTCCTCATTCAAGGAATACCCATGTTTTATACTTTTGATGGACCCTACTACAAGAAAAATGAGAAATATATGAAAAATGTGATTGTAATCACATTTTTTCATGTATTTGTCATTTTTCGTGTAGCAGGGTCCATCGAAAGTATGCAACATGGGTACTCCTTTGATTAGAATTAAATTTTGCATCTAATGAGTACTTCTGCTCGAAATTTGAGTAAAGCCTTAGGGAGATAAGTTTTAAATAAGACCTAAAAAAGTGGTTTTATTATTTTATTATTTTTACGCCGTAAGGCGTTCCCTCTGAAATAAACTCTCCTCCATGCCACTTTGGCGTAATCTGCACCGTAGGATCAATTGTTAGACGATTAGAACATCTTCCGCCATTGGATGATCGATTGAAATTTAAACTAAATTCTTTTACGCCGGTTCACATTTTATTCATCGATTGAAATTCAAACTGAATTCGTTTACACCGTTAACAACTTATTCTAACTGTTCATCTATTGAAATTTAAGTTGGCTTCTTGGTTTACCTCGATTAATAGTTTGCTCAACTGTTCATGTGTAACGACCTGCCTCAACTGCAATTACGTGTTCATCTGTAACGACTTGCGTTGCATGCGCTCCATTGTACCTGCTACCCTCAACTGTTCATGTGTAACGACCTGCCTCAAATGCAATTACGTGTTCATCTGTAACGACTTGCCTTGCATGCTACGCTATGGAGATTTACAGTACAGCATAATGATTCTTTTTACTTGCCTGTTTTTCTCTTTCCCATTTCTTTCACTTTTTTGCAAAATTTGGGGTAGTTTAACCGTACACGTAACAGCTCAGTGTTCTTTACAACGATCAGTGTTCTTTACAACGATCTTGAATACTTTCAATATAATTAGCACACAATTGGAGAATGTTCAAATGCAATTCTAATATCATATTACAATGTCTTCTTCCCAATTTATATGTTTACATTTCCTTGTAGTCTTTCTGCCCTTACGAATGTTATGTTTTTAGGATTGCAAAAGGCCGAGAGTCTAACAATCTAGAGGCTATACTCTTTACGTTTGCCTGGGTTATGGTTTAATTAAAAGTGAAAACACAGGAAATGCGGGTTGGTTAGGGGTTTCAGAAACTTGGTGGCACATTAAGGTTTTTGAGGAATAAAAAGTCAATGCAACTTCCACGTTGAAGTCCAGTGTAGATGCAGTAATAACAAAGAGCCTCTTAGGACCTCTCAAGATGGGATGCAGAGGAAATACTTCAAATCAAAATCAGATATCTAATCCTTATTCGGGCCCAAGTTTACTCTCATTCGGTAACTAAAATAGTTATAGAAGCTTAGTAATTCGTCTTGAAAATTATAATTCTGCATTTAGATAGCATTACGACGAAGCCCAAGGTCTTAAAAATCTAACCCCGATGTTCATTAAGGAGTTCAGAAAGAAAGTGCCACAGCGTTTGCAGAAGGTCCATCGACACTGGTTATGCCGAGATAGAGATGCGGAAGGGGTTTCTTCATACCAGCGTTTTATTCCATATCCATTCAACCTGTAGCCTGATTTGTATAAAATTGAGAGTATAAACTCTGTCATGCATACACTGATGCCAATTATTGCAAATATATAGTGATGAAGTTGCTGTAAAAGTTCATAAATATTGATACACTTTTGGCAAGTTTGGCTCCGTATTTTAGCAGGGTGTGCTTATAATTATGATGAAGTGAAAACTGTTGTAGACATGCACGAGAGGAAGGCAGAAATGGCACGTCAAGCAGATGCTTTCATTGCTCTACCAGGTGTGTGTTTTTAATATAAGTCTTAAGGAATTTTCAATGAACAATTATCGATAGCACATGTGGAATTTTACGAATTCCATCCAAGATTCTTGAAGTTCAGATTAGTCCTGGTTTAATCACAGAGAGTTGTTAATAAGGTAGTGTTGTTTCAACCTACTGCTGATTGTAGGTGGTTATGGAACAATAGAAGAGCTCTTAGAGATGATCACATGGTCACAGCTTGGCATTCATGAGAAGCCGGTATCTATCCATAATAATAATCGAATCTTCCCTAATTTGCTTGCATGAATTTGCCATTGTAGGCAGTGGAATAAAGGGTTAGATGGTTTGAAATATTAAAGTACATAAGTTTTCACAGCTGTATATAATATATATAATATATGAACTGTGTGAATTTGCAGGAAATGTCCAACGTTTTGGTTAGGTGGTCACTTCACCATCATCAGGGACTTAAGAAGCTGTATAATGACGTTGGACGTTTCCTGCAAATTCACACAATTCATATCGGAAATAATATTCCATAATCAAAGGCTAATTCCAAGCTGAATACCTATTGCATGCTTAAAGGAACTTATAAGCAGAATGGCATCCTATCTACTTGATGAAAATAGTAGCTTGGATTTGTTTTCTAGGTAGGTCTCCTGAATGTTGATGGATGCTACAATTCCTTGCTTGCCTTGTTCGATAAAGGTGTGGAAGAAGGATTTATCAAGCCCGCGGCGCGACATATTGTTGTTTCTCCAAAGAATGGAAGTAAGGCCTTATACCAGTTTCGTCATTGTTCAAATGATCTGATATTAAAGAATTTTCTCTGTTTTTTATTTTCACAGCTGTATATAATATATATAATATATGAACTGTGTGAATTTGTAGGAAATGTCCAACGTTTTGGTTAGGTGGTCACTTCACCATCATCAGGGACTTAAGAAGTTGTATAATGATGTTGGACGTTTCCTGCAAATTCACACAATTCATATTGGAAATAATATTCCATAATCAAAGGCTAATTCCAAGCTGAATACCTATTGCATGCTTAAAGGAACTTATAAGCAGAATGGCATCCTATGTACTTGATGAAAATAGTAGCTTGGATTTGTTTTCTAGGTAGGTCTCCTGAATGTTGATGGATGCTACAATTCCTTGCTTGCCTTGTTCGATAAAGGTGTGGAAGAAGGATTTACCAAGCCCGCGGCGCGGCATATTGTTGTTTCTCCAAAGAATGGAAGTAAGGCCTTATACCAGTTTCGTCATTGTTCAAATGATCTGATATTAAAGAATTTTCTCTGTTTTTTATTTTCGAGTTCTAGATTGATGAGGCTAAGCTCTAATAATAAAACTGGATCAACTCTCAGAGAGGGTTTATAGTTTTGTTGTTGCTGCTTTATATTTTGAGAGAAAAATTTCGGGTTAATAATGATCTGTGATTCCATTGATGAGCAACAACAACGGTTGCAACATTATAATCGACTGGTGGCAGGAAGAAGCCTGCAGCCATCTGCTGTCACTGTTTCTGCTGGTTTTCCAATTATTGGCTTACCCAATTCAAATGATTGTGCAGTGCCAACCGCAGGAAATGGCACTGGAATGATGTGTGGACTTGGCAGAGGAATGGCATTGCCAAGGCCAGGATTTATAACTAAAATTTCTGATGGGCACAATGTTGTTACCATTTAGCTGTAACTTAAGCAAATAATACCTTTAAAGTTAAAGTGGAATCTATAAGTGCTGTTGTCTTTGATATCTCTAGAACTTGCCTTCCATTTCTGTAGGTTGAAGTTTAACATTGTAGGCAGACTTGTGATAATTCACAATTGTTTCTGTGTATGCTTGGGTTTACAGACCAGTCAAGAGCAGTTGCAGATGCTTATGCAAGAGCTTCCACTTCAGGCCAGCCAGAATAATGGTCAGACAGCCTCTTCATTCAATGGCGTGAACACTGCCTACTCTAATCAGATGGTTTCTTGCTTATGCAAGAGCTTCCACTTCAGGCCAGCCAGAATAATGGTCAGACAGCCTCTTCATTCAATGGCGTGAACACTGCCTACTCTAATCAGATGGTTTCTTCAACAAATCAGAGATCAGAGTTTTTCTAGTCAACATCATCTTTAGAAGCCTCAGCAGCAGCAAGGGCATAGTAACCAGCAGTATCCTCAACCTCAAAGTCAAAACCATAATCAAGCCTATGTGCATGTAGTTTACCAACTGCATCAGCAGCACCACCAACAGCATCAACAGCAGCAACAGCAACAGAACCGGTATCTTCAATCACAACAACAATTTCCTGCAAGCAGTTCTCAGTTATCTCCATTGACACAGTCACAGCCATATCCTTTTTCAACTACGTATTAAGCAATGCTCCTCGAATATTTATCATGTTATAGATTATAATTTATGACCCATCTTGCATATGTGAAGCTATCTGAAATGCATTTCTATTTGTTGCATGTATATGAATGGATCCCAGACCTGAAGTACTGCAATCGACTCTAGTGCAGGGAATACGCCACAAAGCCAAAATCAATATCTATCTACTACATAAACAACCTCTTGTACTCCAGTCAATGTTTTCGCATTGACAAGGAAAGGCATCTACAAATTTATATAAACAAAGTCAAGGATTCACTGAATATCTTAGACATATTATAAGACTAGACCAAGGCAGGAGATATATTTGCCAAAATGAATTCGGTGTGGAAGAGAAGGATTCTATGGGTATTGATTAGCCGATAATAGAATAGAAGCTAAATTAGAACAAATCTTGGCTGCTGGTAATTTCCAAACAACTCAAAAGAGAAATATTTGTTTGATACCATAGAACTGCAGGCTTGAGATTAAAAAAATTCAAAAATTTACTTGTTTGACACAAGTCAGGCTGTGATTATGTGGCGAAACAGAACTGATTTGACCCAACTTCTACAACATTCAGTAGCCATATTTTATCAACGAGTTACTGAAATGCATAATTTCATGAATGGTCCAGTCTCTGTATTTAATGGGAATTAGGTTCCTATGTGGGTATTGAAAAAACACAGATGAATATTATCTGAACTCTGACATCAGTCTGAAAACCATTCCAATCAAAATGCAGAATGCTACAACTGGAAGTTACCCTTCTAAGTCCAACAAAAGTTGGCAGATGTTTTATTGCAAACAAAATATTAAATTGCAATGTAAAGAGAACTGTAAAGTTTAAACATTCTGCGATCCTTATTCAAAACCATTATTTTGTAAAGCAGATGCTATCTACCACATATGCTTCTGAACAGTGCTCCCATCCTAATACATATGCAGTAAGGAAATGCTTGTTCAGATCTACGCTGCAAGTGTAGTATACATTGCCCTTCTCTTTTAATCTCATTCAACTTTTTTTCACCCCTTACTTTTCCTTTTAACATTAAAAAATTACCTTCTAAACATTGGCTTTTTACTTCTTTTCATTTAATTTCTATTTGGTTACCCATCCACTTTATTTTCTTTTCTACTTTATTACTCAACCTCTTATTTTCAGGTTGCAATAATAAGCCTTTCTTTTTCTATAACTCGAATTTTTTAAACAGATTTCTAATCTTTAGCCGACCCTTTAACCCTCATATTCACACTTTTACCTATGAAACCCATAGATCTAAGCTGATATTTCCATTTATTTGATTGTACCTGTTCCTCTGCATATTTTGATATCTTTAACTGTACTGTATCGACACACAAGTTTATTCCTGTTTTTATGATGATGGATGATGGGTTACACCTGAAACATCAGTGTTCATGATTACACGCTATTTCTTCCTTGAAATCTGTTCATGTTATACTCTATAGTATAGATGTGAAGTACACCTGATAAATATCAAATGTAGTCTATATTATTACAGGGATGGTGGATTAAATGTGGAGCAATACTCAGCTAATGTACCAAATAGCTGTCAAACACAACCTTTGTTATTAGAACGACTGTAGTTCAGATGGGAACTTGGATAGTAATTTTTTCACATTGCAGTCATCTCTCGATTTTTATAAGATCTTATTTCAAAAGTTCCATGGACACTTTCTTGTGCTGAGATATGTCTTTATATGAAGTTTTTTCATGTTAGCGTTTCAAACCTCTGTAAGAAGGATTTTGTCTTTGGCGTATTGTTTTTTGATAAATATGGAGTCTCTTTATTCTTTGTAAGACTAATTTCTCCATATTTTAATATTGACTTTCCATTTTGTTTTCCAGTACTAGATTCTTCTTTGCAGTTAAGGAGGTTTCTCTTGTAGAGCAAGGTCTTGGTGCAAAACAGTGCATTTCTCAGCTGGAACATGTAAGGCACAGCTAAGTAATTGAACATAATAAAGGAAGTCAATATTGATATTAATTTCCTAATTGATTCAAGAGAGGAAGCTTCTTGTGATTATGTATGTCATGGCAACCTTTATTCATGTACGATGGCATACATTTCCAGTTTTGGTTTATCAATATCCACTTTTACATTATTTAGGCAACATGAGTTTTTTCTCAGTGGAAGTTTCCAATGGCAAGGCCATCTGAGTTGCAAATACTATATATTTTGAAGTCTGTCTATGCTTCATCATTATCGAAGTAGTTCCTACGATTATCTGACAATGCTTTTTTGGGTTGTGCTTGATGATCTGCTTTGTCTATCTCAAAATTCAAGGTTTAAGATGCTTTAAATATTGCAGGCAGTGGGGATCTTTGATAAGTATTCACATGTACACTTCATTGTGTTTCATGCAGGAATCTAGTGTTACATTGATATTGTCCTTCATTTTGGAGTTTTCATATCCTTTGCTGGGATAGGAGCATCTTCAGGGATATAGCCTATGTCAGCTGGACTTACTCTGTTGCAAGGGACGAACAGTGTGCAGTTGGGTTCTGGTTTGGTAGCTCCATCGGTAGGTCCGAACGTTGGAGCCACTGCAAGGTAATGTATCATTATGTGCCTAATATGGCTAGATTATGTATCTCTGTCTCCATTGATGAGCAACAACAATGGTTGCAACATTATAATCGACTGGTGGCAGGAAGAAGCCTGCAACCATCTGCTGTCACTGTTTCTGCTGGTTTTCCAATCATTGGCTTACCCAATTCAAATGATTTTGTAGTGCCAACTGCAGGAAATGGCACTGGAATGATGTGTGGACTTCATAGAGGAATGGCATTGCCAGGATTAGGATCAGCAAGAATTCCTGGGATGGTTTCTTCAGGAATTAGTAACATGCTTTCTTCTAATGGTCTTGAGTTGCTTGTCAGTACAGGCTTTCTTCTAATGGTCTTGAGTTGCTTGTCAGTGGTCCAGCTCCTTCTCGAACCATGCATGTTCCAGGAATAATGATTTGAAGGCTAAGAGATGTGAAGATGTTGCAGGTAACCTCCTATATTTCTCCAGTCTTTCCTTGACAAAAAAATCTTTATAATGTTTTCTCAGCCCTATAACGTATTGTCTACCATCATGAGCATGCTGGAGGATAATGCTACTGTAATTTTAATGGAGACTGGGTACTTGAGTTCCTTGCTCAGCTGTTATGTCGTTCAAGTTTGCCAGTAAGAAAAGTGAGTTACATGGGTTCTAGCATTATTTTTTCCTATGTAGAATATGGCCATGTTGATTGTTTTGTGCATCTATCATTCATTATACTGTTGTCATACTTTATCCAATTACTTCCCTATAAGTTTTGATATTCTGGGAACCTAGTGAGAACAATCACATTGGCATTTGACTATAGCATTTACATTTTCTGTACCTTATTATTTCCGAGGAATAACTTACACCAATGTACATCTCTGTCTTGGCAGGGTGAAGATTTGAAGAAGCAAATCGGGGCTGCAGCATACATTGAATGCAGTTCTAAAACACAACAGGTATGCCCATGGAGAGAGATTTTGCAGGTATATCAAGGGAAAAATGCATTAATTTTAAATGACAAATACATATAAACTTGCAACATCATTACAAAGAATGGGGATAGTGGTATTTTTCCTAAGGTAATTGACCTCATATGTCTCAAAGCTTGAGGTACTAAGTTGGTCAGAGGGGAAGTTATAGTTTCTTTTGTAGAACTTTTCTGACAGCTGATTTAGTGGGAATCACAACCTTCTTAGCACAGATCAGATATACTAAGTTGGTCAGAGGGGAAGTTATAGTTTCTTTTGTAGAACTTTTCTGACAGCTGATTTAGTGGGAATCACAACCTTCTTAGCATAGATCAGATAGACCAAATAGTCCTGTCAATCTAATAGTACCAAAAAGAATGCAGATCATGCTCTGTGTTTGTTGTGGGCCTAGTGGGTCATCTTTAGGTGCATGTAATCATTATCTGCAGGCCTATTTTGAAATCAAGCCCTAGGATTGTATTGAAGTGCATGCAACTACTCGCTGAACGCAATGTAGAAAATTGTTATTCTCTCCCTTTCTGTTACAGATTAGCCTGGGGTGTTTAGTTGAATGCCATTTTCTATGGCTGTCTGGAAGATGTTCCTTTCCTTTCCTGTAATCTAATTACATGTGCCTTGTTGTTTGTATTAAATTCTCGTTGACAACCTTTTTATCAGTTTCCGTCCATTCGAGTACACTCCTAGATCAGATTGGCATTGGTTTCTATTTTCAAATCTCCTGAAGATATTCTGGCTTTACCTTTATTGCAGAATGTTAAGGTTGTTTTTGATGCCGCAATTAAGGTGGTTCTTCAACCACCAAAGCAAAAGAAACGCATAAAGAAGCAAAGAACATGCTTTATTCTTTAAAGTGCATTATTTAATCAAAGGCTGGCATAATATTTCCCACGTACTTATGATTTGTTACTCTATGTTCAGTATATTGAATTTATTGTAAAGCCAGATGCTCTGGCAAAAGGTCCTGGTTTTTTTCATTTTATATCATTTCCTGCTGTGGTAATGGAGGACTGTTTTGAAATGTAATGAAAGTTGGGTGTTGAATGAATGAAAGGCACGAGTGCCCAAAATGTTTGTTTGTTTTTTAAACAAGTGCTCCTAGATTTGCATGTATTCATCTAAAATACAACACACAAATTCAAAATATTAGCCAACTGAAAGCTTAAAAGGTAAGCTTTTACAACACAGAAATTCAAAATGTTAGCCAACTGATGCTTGTGTTCATTGACACTGTAAAATACATTTTACTGCTTTTACCTAAGCCTTCATAGTTTCTATGAATTTTTTTATAGATTTAAAATGATATATTATTAAAAAAATGGATGGAAAGTGTTATCCTACGATGGTGAAGATGACCAGGGAGCAAAAGAATAAGTCTAAATAAAATCTTGCTATAAATAAAGACATAGCCCATTTGCTCACATAGCCCATTTGCTCATTGCATGCCTTTGCCCACAAGGGCTTTACAAATCCCAAAGAATCTCTTTGATGCTCCACGCTGCTACGTATTACATTGTAGGGACTGAGCGCGCTGTAGAGACTGAGCGCCCAAATCCCAGAGAATCTCTTTGAAGCTCCAGGCTGCTACGTATTGCGCTGTAGGGACTGAGCGCGCTGTAAAGACTGAGCTTCACTGGTATTGCCATAATGACTTTCCCATGTTGTATGCCATTAGACATCCAATTTTCCAGGCACCATATATTCCTGGAGCACATCCGCAGGTGTGCAAGCTGTTATAATTTCATCCAGTACAAGTGCAATCTAGTGCCATGGGCTCTACCCAATACATTGAAGGTTTTATTTATACATGTTTTGCTTTGAGTCGCATTTAACTCCTTTGCATATATTTTGATTTGTTTTTACATAACTCCGGGTCAAAAGAAAGCTCTCTGTGCACTCCCACTGGCTCCGTCGCGCCAGGCGAAAAGAATCCTACACCACTCAACGCAGGGACTTGCTGCCTCGCACCTTCCCTTGTTTATTTAAGTGGAAGTTGAATAACATCAAGGTACTTTAGTGAAGCGAAATGTTTTTAATGTTACATATTTTCCCAACTTAATGCATCTATTTTATTTATTTTATATATTGAAAACATTTTATATCAATAAAAAAATATTTTAAATATATATATTTAAATAGTTATATATTAGAGTTCAAAATCAAAATGTGGTGAACAAGATTGAGCCTCATAGGAGAAGAGTATAGTGTCAATTGGCAAATTATTAAACATTAATAGAGTTTCTCAAATTCCTTTTTTTTGTTTTGGTAGGCCATAATTTTGCGGATAGTTGATTTTCTCTAGGAGTTTAGTGTTTTTTTTAATCTCTGGTAACTAGAGCGTTTAAATCAATCTACACCTGACTATTGAATGAAAATTGAATATCACAACTGTAATAATTCACAAATTCTCAATATAAATTTATTTTAATTTTCTTATATTAAAAAGTATATTATA
This sequence comes from Pinus tabuliformis, assembly GCA_031772625.1. Taxonomy (NCBI): domain Eukaryota; kingdom Viridiplantae; phylum Streptophyta; class Pinopsida; order Pinales; family Pinaceae; genus Pinus; species Pinus tabuliformis. The sequence goes on along the minus strand of CM062815.1, from coordinate 312,387,292 downwards.
ACAACTAAACTATCAACTTCTTGTAAAGTTAAATTAATTTATTACATGTTATTAGGGGCATTAACTTATGTAAATCACACAACATGTCATATTTTCCTCATCTATGTTATTCTTCCCTATGTTATTACCTTAGGGCGTATACAACATGTGATACGATTGCTAATTATAATTGCAATCTAAATTTTTAAATATAAAATAAAATACTAACCTAACCATCAAATACAATATATACAAGAAAAACGTTGACAAATACGTGGGTCCAATACAATGAAAGTCTCCCGGCCATCCATATACAACATCACACACATACCTTAAAAACACTTAATCTGAGTGATTGTATATAGTATCAGAAATCCAATTTCAATATTTACAAACTATTGCAGTGTAGTTCAAAATTGGATGAGAATGCTCTACAAAAGCCAAAGCTAATCATATTCCCTTCGAGCAGGTGCGAAACATATGACTTGATCATGAGCGCCCCACTTTCCCTTCCGCATCACATATTCTGACAATTATCAAAGAAGAATTAATTAATGTTATATGCTATTGCCTTACGGCGTTTCCATTGCAATATTTGGTGCAATTGCTAGTTTAATCTTTTTACTTTTTTACTCCAAAAATGGTGAATGATCCCCCATAGTTCACATCATCATCTTGAATCCTATTGGTTCTTATAATTTTATTTTTTTCGTACATTTTTCATAGGAGGCCCATTTTAGACCTCAAAATTCCCCTAATGGAGTATGCATTCAAATAATATTTTTTTAAGTTGATTGTACTAACACATATGTGTTGAGACAATTGATATGTACTTGAGTGTAATATGTGATAATTGTTGCATTATGTCTAATGACTAGAGTTGACTATGAATTATGATATGATTGTTAGTCTTGGTAAAGGTTGATTTCAAATTGATAGATATGATTTTCTTGATATTTGGAACATGTGTTTGACATGTGTAAACAGTGCAAGAAACATGCTTGGTATTACAATGACAAGGTAATATTTGATGTGTTTATATAACTAATAGTTGGATGATGTGACAGTGCATAGTAACACTCAATTGTAGCAAGGAAAAGGTCAAAGAAAAGAGTTGGGCAAGAATACCTTTGGCAATGTTTGGAAACTCTAATTCGAAACCAATGAGTGCTTTGTATACAAGAAGTCTTCTTAACCTTAATTTCATCTGACATTATGTGGGTATGTGCTATATTCATGGACATGTATTTGATAGGTATAACAAATGGTGTCTAGTTATATCTAGATCTGTCAAAGAAATTGGAGTCACTTGAGAGATTGTGTGGATGTGTTCACTTGCAAGACAACATGCTTGGCACAAAAAGGTAAGGTAACTAGTGTATTTTTATGTTTATGTATGCACTGACAACTATGTGTTGATGGCAGTGTGATGCAAGGTATTGCATGGAAAAGAGGTTGCCATGAAATCTCACAGAAGCCCCAAGTTGAGTTTTCCCTTGGAATCACTGGGAACCATGGGGATTGAATCATGGCATCTATTGTCAATCTTGTGCTTTTGGTATTTTGGTGATTTGTTGTGATTGATGGCAGTTTTGTTTGCGTCTTGTCCATGGCCATGCCACTTTGTTTATGGTGTCATATTTTTGTTGGTTTTCCTCTTTTTGCTTCTCGGTCTTGCCTTTATTGTTTTGAGAGTCTTGGGAATTGGTTGGGGAAGGAGGAATTTAATGGAACTCTGGGAGATATGTGTGGTACTCGACATGTAAGGTAATACCTAGATGAAGCTCGGTGCATGTATGAGGGAAGTTGAAGGAAAGAGTATGATAGCTAGTTGGACCGGTTGGGTCCATTGGTGTAAATGGATGATGGCAGGACATGCATGGGAAAGGTAATCCAAAAAGGTAAGGTGAATGGATTTGAGGCGTAATATGCCTTGGCTATGTTGGGAATTTTTGTTCTCGATGTTGCGCATGTGTTGCACGCATAAAGGGAGTTCTCTTAACCTTGACCTTATGATATCTAGTAATTATGTTGTGACCATGATTATGTTGATGTCTATATGTGTATACATGTATGAATGTATGTATTTCATGTCTGACAAGGTCATCATGGATCATGATTATTAATTATAATATTTATATGTATATGTATGTATGTTGTTGTCTGACAGGGTTGTTAGGAATCATTCTTGTGGAGGAATGATTGCTTACACATATGAATGACATGAAGAGGTTCTTGGTTTATGAGGAATCAAGTGGAAGAGTAGTCAGGAAAAATATATGAGGTCAGTATCATGTGGTTATGAGTTGATATTATGTGATTATATTATGTCTATGTTATGGACAAGCTATATTGAGGGATACATCAACGAAATGAAAGCAGTGTGGTCTGCGGCATGTTGGGACAAGCATGAGACACTGGAATCAAGGTTGCTTGGTAGAGACAGTGTGGTTTGGATGTGTAGTACTACTGTTGTGAATTGTTGTACATGCTGCATATGTGATGTTGCATGCATGCGGTGTTTTGTATATATCTATATCTATATATATATATATATATATATATATATATATATATATATATATATATATATATATATATATATATATATATATATGTATATATAGCTAGTGTGTGTGTACATATTTTTTATGCAATGTTATGTACATGGTAGTATAGATAGTGTTGTGCGAATGTTGCATATATAGTGATAGGTATAGATAGTGTTATGTACATGTTGGATATGAGGTCATGTGTACGTATTGTATTTTGTGCATGATGGATATGTGGTGTTGTGTGCATGTTAGATATGCAGTGTTGTGTACATAGGGTGCTATGTACATATGGTGTTGTGTGCATGATTTTACAAGTGGTGATGTGAGCATGTGTGATGTGTATATGTTGTACATGTGGTGTTATGTACATGTCATGCATATAGTATTGGGTACATGTGGTGTTGTGTACATTTCGTGCATGTGGTGTTGTATACATCTGGCATTGTGTACACATTGTATAGGTGGTATGATGTACATGTGCCATTATGTACACGTTGTGCAGGTGGTATCATATACATGTGATGTTGTGTACATTTTTTGCAATTGGTGTTGTGTATAGGTGGTACTGTGTACATGTTGTACAAAGGTACTGGTGTATGTGTGGTATTTTGTGCATGTCATACATGCTGTGTTGCGGGCATGTGGTACTATGTATGTAGCATAGTGAAATGTGTATTCATTGTGTTTTACTCTGTGTATGTATATGTATTGTGTTGTACAACAGTGTAGGTGTATGTGTCATGAAGTATATCCGGTGTAGGCATATGTATTGTGTTGTGTTGTACACTAGGTGTAGATTTATGTGTGTTATGTTAGGTGTAGGTACATGTATTGTGTGGTGTCACATGTTGTGTGTGGATGTTTGCGTTGTGATGTACATTGTGTATGTGTATGTTATTGTAGAGAGGAAAAGGCACTAGGTGTTTGCTGAGTGTGGCAACTAATTCGGTGTGTGTAGGGAAAGAACAAAGGCATAAGTAAGGATCGATGAAGGATAAGTATAAATATTTTATTTCATTTTTATTATGCATGTGTTCTATGATTAAAACTTGTGATGGTTTCATGTGATTTATGATTATGGTTTATGATGATTTCATGTGATTCATGATTTTAATTTATGATGGTTCAGTTTGAGCTAATCGGATGTGATATGTTTATTCGTGATGATTTGATCAAACAATTAGTTTGACTTGCTGTGATATGAAGTAAACAAGATTTCAAGTATACGTTATTGATAAGCTACCAATGAGGTACGATGTGAATTTTTTCAACTTATTTTAAATCTAATGGAAGTTATGTGTTTGGTAAAGGAAGCACGAAAATTCCCAGTTAGGTGGTCGAAATTGACTACAAGAATTAGGAATGTCAATGAAAGGAATTGAAATAGGAAGTACTATGCTGGTAAAGCATTCAAGGGCAAGGCCATTCTGGGACACTAGTACCCAATAGTGTCCATTGATTTCCATGAGCATGATATGACTAGTATGATGGTTTTAAGGTAGGGATATGCCTTGGTTTTTGGACCTTCTAATGCAAGGAAACCTTTCCGAGGGATGGACTGCCCAAGATGGCGGTGCTAGCAGAACTTGGAAGGTCTGTGACTGCATGGAAGGGGGTGACCAATTTCTCGAGGGACTGTGTAACAGAGAAGGGAAGGCTGGGGATATATTTATTTTTTTCATTATCATTTCCATATGGAATCAAATGCACATTGGGAGTGTGTCTGGAACAATGAACCAGTAACTATTCACTAAGAGGGCAAGTGGCATAGGATTATAGTGTTGGACATTGGATGGAACATTGACTTTGTAGTGGATTATGTACTTCCTAGGAAGGAGGTGTATCCTAGTATTACTTTGAGGGTGGAGGCATGAGCCTCTGGATTCTCATGTTGCGAATGCAAACATCATATCCTTTTATTTTTTGGTTGAGAAAATGTGCATATTTGTATATGTGTGTATTATTGTAAATATTGTATCAAGTTGTATTTATAAATCTCCATAGACAATATGCTCATTTTTTGGCTGAGGCAAATGTGTATGTATATATATGTGGTTATTATTGTGAATACCGCAATGAGCTATGCTATGAAGCTCTAGTAAATGGTATTTTTTTCATGTTTTAGCTGATGGTCATTGTAAATACTGCAACAAGGTGTGTTATAGAGCTCCATGGGGTAGTATGTTTTGTTTTTAGCGGTCTTCTTGTTTGTAGGTGTCATTGAACAATGAGGACGGTGTTCCCCCAAGGGGGAGGGTTCTGTAATAGCCCTGGTTAAAAATTCATGTAAAAATATATAAGACCACAATCATGGGACACATATTCCAAGTTGAATGGTGGGAAAAACATCCTAGTGGGGTTTCACTTTGATTATTATGGCTAAGGAAATTGGAAAAGGCAATGGAAAAGGATTTGGAAAGGAATGAGGAATTTATTGGCATTTTATTTATGAAAATAATGGAATTAGGAGAAAAGGAAGGTCACAGGTCACAGGTTGCACGTGAGGAGGAAATTGAAAGGAAATCATGAAAATTGAAGAAAATAGAGGCCTCATTGATAAAAAGGCTTCTGAGGATTAGTGGGTAAGCTTGGTTAGTTCAGTTTTGGAGCTCTCTCTCTATTCTCTATCTCTCATACTCTTGGATACTTAGAGTTTTCTTGGAGCACTCTTGGAGAGTGTGGCATACTTGGAGTTTTGGAGAAAGAAGGAAAGGGAAGAGCAAGAAAGTGCAAGGGGACATCAAGATCAACAACTACAACATGTTTTTCTTGCAGGTACTAAGTTGCATGTATGTTTTCCTCACTAGTTTTGGCATGCATGGTGATGCATGTGGTTTATTGGTCATGATCTGTCATTGGCAAGGAGGATTACCTGGATTGACAATGGATTTGCCTAGCCTTGTCATTCCCTAGATAGCCATGGTGTTGTGGGTTTATTTCTTTGTTTTTCTGGTTGGTTCTCATGTTTCCTTAGGTTGGGTTGAGTAGGCTAGTTCCTAGAAGACCTATAATAATTTGGGTTGAGTTACAATTCCTGGAAGCCTTGGTTGGACAAACACTCTGGAAGCCCTAGGTGGGTTGAATTACTATTCCTCCAAGCCCTAGTTGGAAAAACGCTCTAGAAGCCCTGAATAAGTTGTGGGTTGAGTTACTAGTCTTGGAAGCCTTGGTTGGAACAAACACTCTGGAGTCCTAGAAGGCTTGGGTAGAGACCAATCTGATGATGGTTTTGTGATGTATGACCGTGAGGTGGAATCACCATTTAATGGGCTGAGGTGGTTGGCCCCTGGAAGTCGTGGATGGTTTTGGATTGATGTGTTCTATGAGATCCCACATGCATGCTTGGAATATGGCACAGAGGTGACTGGATGAAGAGAGTTTTGGCTCAACCATGTCTACGGTCGGGTGGAACATGGTAGTCCCATACCGGGTTGGATTTTGCATCATTAATATGAGGTTATTTCTCCTTGCTAATTCATGAGTATTATATTTGTTGACATGTAGATTATATTGTTAATGTATCCTTGATATTTTTGTTACCATTATGTTGGTTATAAGCATGTATTATGACAGTGATGATGTCTGGATCTCATCATTGTTTTACTGGTAATTGAATGAATAATGTATCTATGACCTAATAGATGATAATGTAGCTAATGATATAAGGGAACAATGCTTATTAGAAATTATTAGATAAGTATGAGACCCCTATGCTTAGATTTGTTATTTACACCTGTAGATTGCATTGATTCCAAGTGTTTGACAAAATGTTAGTCCTAGTTGGGGATGTTCAAACCTAGTCCTGGAGTTAGTTTTTGGTTTATTAGTCTTGTCATCATGTGTTCTGTAACACCCTCCTCCCACATCAACCCAAGTAACCATGCCAACTATGATAAACATGAGTCGGGAGGCTACTATGATCAGATTCAACCTCCTATGTGACCTTAAGGAAGTGGAATCGACAGAACATCACACACGGTCATCCAACATCATCAACAAAACCCTCAAGAGACAAGTCAGCCACTTAGATAGACTATCAATGAGTCCCATTGTTATTATGGATCTCTTAGGCCATATTCGCTCTCATTCTATGGGCAAGGGCGTGATCAACAACCCAAAGTCACTCTCACAGGCTTGCTTGCCAATGACCAGAGACCAAAATTTCCAGTTCTATGCCAACTACCCCGAGATTTAAGCCACTTTTTTAGGCCCAGAGCCCAGACCACTGCCCAGAATGGATTGATAGCTTAGAATCAGTAAAAATACATGGAAACAATGATGAAAAATTAATAAACTAAACGATACCATAACCAGACCCCTACTAGCCATGACAGACATTTTGTCAAACACATCATCAACATGTAACCTACAGGTGTAAACAACATAATTAAGTGTAGGGATCTCATACTTATATGAGAATCTCTATGAGCGATTGCTCCCTCATCTCAATTGTTGCATTATCCTCTATTGGGTAATAGACACATTATCCATTCATATACAAGTAAAAACATGTTGAAAGCCAACTTAGCTATTGTCATAAAATGTACATATAACCAACATAATAGGAACATAAATACCATAGACATATTATCCATAAAAATCCACATATAAATCAATACATTTACACATGGAAATCAAGGGAATGATTTTTTCATTAATGAATGCAATGAACCAACCAGATATGGGACTACCATGTTCCACCCGACCATAGATTGGCTGAGCTAAGTCTCTCTTCAGCCAATCACCCCCGTGCCATATTCCAAGCATGAATGTGGGACTCATAGAACACATCAAAAACACCAATAAACATGGATGCCACCAAAGTTATCTGCCTACACTATGATGAATTTGATTTCCTCCTAGTCTCTTAGGCTTTACCATCCATCCATAGTCTAATCCAGGGATCACTAGGCCCTACACCGAGACATACTATTCAAGATTTATCGTGCATCCCATCCTAGGACCACTAGGCCCAACGGAGAGAAAATCCACCTCTTGGATTTATCGTATATCCAATCATTTAACGACAAGGATTCCTAGGAACACAATCTAGATTTACCGTAACCCAAAGTCTTATTCATAGGTTACTAGGCTAGTGGCTTTGTGATCCTCAATTCGGTTTAGTGACCACTCAAACCATGTGTTTTTCAATTCAGAGATCCACCCCAATCAGCTTCGAATCCAATCCAACCATCCCACATAAATTGAATGAAAGAACCCATCTCATCAAAGCTATTATGAAATGGCAAGGCTAGGCTAGAAATATTGTCACACCTAGAAAATCCCATGCCATGGTAGAAAAGAAACACATACAATCCCATGCATGCCAAATATAACAAGGAAAATATGATTGCAAGTTGATACCTGCAGTGAACTCTATTGTAGTTGCTTGATCCTACCTTTCCATGCTTGATCTTTGCTTCTTCTTTCCTCCTTTGCATTTCTTGCTCCAATGCCAAAGTTCTCCAAGAAACACTAGGTGTTCAAGAGTGAGCGAGAGAGAGAGAGAGAGAGAGAGAGAGAGAGAGAGAGAGAGAGAGAGAGAGAGAGAGAGAGAGAGAATAGTGAGAAAGCTCCAAATCTCAACTGACAAAAGGTTACCAACTGATCCTCGGAATCCTTTTTATGAATGAGGTCTTTATTTTCTTCAGTTTCCATTATTTTCCTTCAATTTCCTCTTCACATGAAACTTGTGACCTTTCACCTCTTTTTCTCCTAATTTCTATTATTTTCATAAATAATTGTGCCAAAAAGGCCATTTTGCCTTTCCAAAGCCTTAATCATTTCCTTTGCCAATTTCCTTAGCCATAAACAACCAAATGAACACCCCCCAGGATGTATTGCCCAACATTCATCTTAGAATAAGTGTCCCATCGACCATGGTTATTGTTTTTAACTTTTATTACATAGAATTTTCACCAGGATTGTTACAAAACCCTCCCCCTTTGGGAACACCGTCCTAAGTGTTCATTCACACATATACCTCAACAACCTGCTGAAGGAAGGCATACTGCTCATGGAGCTTTATAACACAGCTCGATGTGTTATTTACAATGAATGATCACCTCAAAACACAACATCATGACAACATGATAATATACCACATAGTGGAGCTTTATAACACATCTCATCATGGTATTTACAATGATCATCCTATTGAGTGCCAGTCCACATATCATGATAACATAACCACATGATAGCATAGTAACATTACGACATAATCATAATAACATGACACCCATACCGCATAGTGGAGCTTTATAACATAGCTCATGGTGGTATTTACATCCATACAAATATGTACATATAGAAACATCATCAAAAGATATACCAAAACTTATACCAAGTCATATACCAAAGCATATATCAAAACATATACTAAACACCATATCTTTGCATATATCAAAACATCATATCAAAGCATATACCAAAACATCATAAAGAATATACCAAACCACCATAACACATGTATCAAACCACCATAAAGCATATACCAAACCACCATAAAGCATATACCAAACTACCATATCGAAGTTGCTTTGCCTGAACTGGGAAACAAGGAAGGATACATATCCCACATCCGATCTGCCATCTACCATGTAGCTTCATCGGGCCCAAATTGCTTCCATTGCACTTTAACTTGCTTGATTTCTTAGTTTTGGAGCATGAGCACCTTTTTCTGTAATATACACTGAGGCTTAACTTGGAATTTTCCATCTTCTTCCACCTGTAATACAAACCATTCAATCACATTATCAACATCCTTAACATACTTCTTAAGTAATGATACATGGAAAACATCATGGAATTTCACTGTCAAAGGTAGTGCAATTCGATAGGCTACTGTACCAATCCTCTCAATGATACTGAAGGGCCCATAAAACCATGGTGCCAACTTGGCACATGATCCAATCTGCAAGGAGCTCTTCTTTGGTTTGATGCACAAGTACACATGTTCCCCAACCTGGAACTCCTTGAAAAACTTGTTCCTATCTTCATAACTCTTCTTCCTATCATGTGATGCCTTTAGATTTTTCTTGATCACCTACATCTCATGTTCCATGTCTACCAACATATCTGGTCCAATCAATACCCAGCTAACCGGATCACTCTAGCTGATGGGAGTGTTATAACTCCGCCCATACAATGCCTTAAAAGGATTCATCCTCAATGACTCTTGATAATTGTTTTTGTATGCGTACTCTACCAAAGGAAGATAATCTTCCCACTTCCACTACTAATGCATCACATACATCCTCAACATGTCCTCCAATATCCTATTGACCCTCTTTGTCTAACCATCTATCTATGAATGATAAGTCGTGTTGAAGGCCAACTCTATGCCCAAACCCGCAAATAACTTCTTCCAAAACTTGTAAGTGAACTTCGCATCCCTATCTAACACAATCTTCTTCTAAACAACATGTAGTCTAACCACATCTCTGATGTATACCTGTGCCACATCTCGTCTGAGAACGTAGACTTCACTAGAATGAAGTGTGAAAACTTTGTTAATATGTCCACAATGGCCATAATGGAATCATGTTGTTTCACTGTCTTCGGAAACCCTGTGATGAAATACATTGAACTAACCTCCCATTTCCATTCAGGAATCTCAATCGGTTGTAGCAGTCCACCTGGATGTTTACACTATGATTTCACTTACTAACAGTCGAAACACCTCGCAACAAACCCTGCTATGTCCCTCTTCAAATTATGTCAATAGTAAAATATATTCACCCTTGTCAGTTTCTTCTGATAATGTGGGTGACTTGAATAAGGTTTCACATGAAACTACCTCAAGATCACCTTCTTGAGCTCACTATTATTCGATACATATATCTTGTCTCGAAACCTAACCAATCCATTTGTTGTAAGACAATAATCCATACCCTGTTTACCTGTGCCTATACCTGTACTACCACATGTACCTGTACCACTACATGTACCTATACCAACATCCTGCTACAACCTATGTACATTATCCATATATCTATCATGTTGCTCACCTGCCTATAAGATCCTATCCTGTAATTTCGTCCCATAGGAGCTCATAGCTGCCAAGTGATGTACCTGTACCCGTCTGTTGAGAGCATATTCCACCATGTTCTCTTTACATTTGATGTACTTGATCTCAAAATCAAACTTGATGATCGTGGCCAACCATCTAGCCTGCCTTGCTCTCAGATTTGGTTGGTCAATAAATAACTCAACCCAATGTGATCACTCATCAGTACAAATCTCTTGCGAAGGAGATAGTGCCGCCACATATTCAATGCATGTATAATCGCTGCCAACTCAAGATCATGTGTTGGGTAGTTCTTCTCATGCTTGTTCCCTTATATCATTAGCTACATTATCATCTATTAGTTCATAGATACATTATTCATTCAATTACTAGTAAAAACATGATGAGATCCATACATCATCACTGTCATAATACATGCTTATAACCAACATAATGGTAACAAAAATATCAAGGATACATTAACAATATAATCTACATGTCAACAAATATAATACTCATGAATTAGCAAGGAGAAATAACCTCATATTAATGATGCAAAATCCAACCCGGTATGGGACTACCATGTTCCACCCGACCGTAGACATGGCTGAGCCAAAACCAGATCCCTACTAGCCATGACAGGAATTTCGTCAAACACATCATCAATAAATAACCTATAGGTGTAAACAACATAATTAAGTGTAGGGATCTCATACTTATGAGAATCTCTATGAACCATTGTTCCCTCATGTCAATTTCTACATTATCCTCTATTGGGTCATAGAAACATTATCCATTCATATACAAGCAAAAACATGTTGAGAGCCATACTTAGTTGCTGTCATAAATTGTACATATTATCAACATAATAGGAACAAAAATACCATAGACATATCAACCATTAAAATCCACATATAGATCAATACATTTACACATCAAAATTAAGGGAATGAATTTCTCATTAATGAATGCAATGAACCAACCAGATATGGGACTACCACATTCCACCCGACCATTGATTGGTTAATCCAAGTCTCTCTTCATCCAATCACCCTCGTGCCATATTCCAAGCATGAATGTGGGACTCATAGAACACATCAAAAGCACCAATCAACATGGATTCCATTGGAGTTCTCTGCCTACACCATGAGGAATTTGAGTGCCTCCTAGTCTCTCAGGCTTTACTGTGCGTCCCCAGTCTGATCCAGGGATCACTAGGCCCTACACCGAGACATACCCTCTAGGCTTTATCGTGCATCCCATCTTGAGACCACTATTCCCAACGGATAGAAAATCCACCCCTTAGCATTACCGTATATCCTGCCATTCACCGGAGAGGATCCCTACGCCCACTAAGGCACACAATCTGGTTTTACTGCAACCCACAGTCCAGTTCATGGGTTACTAGGCCAGTGGCTTCATGATCCCCAGTCTAGTTCAAGGACCACTCATACCATGTCTTTGTCAATTCGAAGATCTACCCCACTCAGCTTTGAATCTAATCTAGCCATCCCACATAAATTGAATGAGAGAACCCATCTCATCAAAGCTAGCAAGAAATGGCAAGGCTAGGCTGAAAATATTGTCACACCTAGAAAAACCCATGCCATGGTAGAAAAGAAACACATGTAATCCCATGCATGCCAAATCTAGTAAGGAAAATACGCATGCAATTTGATACCTGCAATGAAGCCTATTTTAGCTGCTTGATCCTGCCTTTCCTTGCTTGATCTTTGCTTCCTCTTGCCTCCTTTTCCTTTCTTTCTCCAATGCCAAAGTGCTCCAAGAAACTCTAAGTTTTCAAGAGTGAGAGAGAGAGAGAGAATAATGAGAGAACTCCAAAACTCAACTGAGAAAAGGTTACCAACTTATCCTCATAAGCCTTTTTATGAATGAGGCCTCTATTTTCTTCATTTTCCATTATTTTCCTTCAATTTCCTCCTCACATGCAACCTGTGACCTTTCACCTCCTTTTCTCCTAATTTCTATTATTTTCATAAATTGTCATTTTCCTTTCCAAAGCCTTAGCCATTGCCTTTGCCAATTTCTTTAGCCATAAACAACCAAATTAAAACCCCCTAGGATGTCTTGCCCAACATTCAACTTGGAATAAGTGTCCCATAGACTGTGGTTATTGTTTTTAACTTTTATTACTTGGAATTTTCACCAGGGTTGTTACATGTTTAATGGATTCTGAAAGTTACAGCAAGTTCTAGGCAGTGGCCAGAATTTTGGGCTTGAAAAGTGGCTTAAATCCCATGGACTCTAGCACAGGTCTATTGGAAATAGTCCCTGTATGCAGGCATGCATGCTTGTGATAGCATCCAGAGCTCTCTAGACGCTAGCATGCCCATAGCATGGAAGTGTCCAGAGGTTTAATAGCTTAAAAACTCAGTAGGAATCAGGGGTTGGTTAGCAGAAAGGTTGGGATGATTCTTAGGAGTCCTATTGTTGATGTTGAAGGTTTTTATGGTGTGTTTTCGTCGATTCCACTTCCTTAACATGACTTAGGAGGTCGAATCATATCATAGTAACTTCTCGTCACATGTTTACCCCAGTTGGATGGTTACTTGGGTAGATGTGGGAGGAGGGTGTTACACATACTCCTTGCATTAGTAAGGAAGATAAGACAAGATCGAAGCCATGTTTGTGTTCCCCATGGAATTGAGATAAATCATAAGTGAAAGTGAAGGCAGGGTTGTATTTTGCATTAAATTAAGAAAACTATGAAAGCATGTTTGTATCTCGCATTAAATTGAGATAACACAGAAGTGAAGGCAGGTTACTAGTAATTAAATTAAATAATAAGAGGTGGGTTTGTGTTTCGCATTGAATTGAATTCGATGGTAGTGGGGTAAGAAGGTGAAGGAAGGTTTCAGTTGGGTTCCTTATTGAAATGAATTCAATGGAAGTGGACTCCGAATATTTATGACCAATTATCTAATTTAAGATTCCTATAATATTATGAGAAGATTAGCTAGATCATTCTATTAGCAGAGTAGAGTAGCTATATATCAAAATGATAAATACAATGTTATGTTTTTATAAAAACACATTATATTTCTATATCTCTACAGGCAGGCTAGGCTTTTGGACTTACTAGGATTTGATCATTGGCTGATGATTATCCTCTTCTTCGACCTAATGTCATTCTATCGTATCCAAGATTATTTTTATGTGATTATAGTTTAGTAAGCTCAACTTGCAGGGAAAATGGAGAATGGAGAATGGGGAATCGATTTGGAGAACAGTTCAGTAAGCTCCACCTGTATGGAGAATGGAGAATGGAGAATCGGTTTGGAAGCAACAACAATGGTTTGCAAGTTGAAGTTGCACATGAATTATTTTTTCCTTCATTAACTCATAGTGATTCACCCACCCACCACCCACTCCACTAATGAACAGTCAGTAGATGGAGATAAATGACACATCGAATATGAGGTGAATTCCTTGATCCTTCCATATGGAACCTGATCGTTCTGGCTAAACAAGATTTTTGATGTTGCAATTACCGGTGGCTGGAGTCGGAAATTTTTTTGACTGATGGACATTCATAGGAAACTCTTCTACCTCGGTAGACTACTCAAGAAAATGCCTTAAGAAACCTACCACTCTTCTCCCGTGTTTTCCCTTTAGGAGGAATTCGAGGTTCGAGGAATTCTTATTTACCCATTGAACTCGGACTTGCGAATAAGCTTTAAAACTGATGCTCGTTTACCCTTTCTTTTCATTTTTAGCTATAAAATATAGTTTATTGCAAAATAAAGATGTCATTACTAAATTCCTAATTATTAAAAAAATTATCAAATTGACAAGCATATAAAAGAGGCAGAAGTTTCAAATTATATATAGACACACTAGGCCGGCACTAAATGACACTCCATATCTTCGTCATCTTCCATTCTCGATTCTCTCCTCTATTGTTACTCAATTCTCTCCTCTATCGTTACTCGTGCCTTGAAATTCCCTAAAAGCTTTAGGAATTTTACGATATCCTAATTCAGATATGAATATCGTTGCATTAAATGGAGCCCATCAATCTCCAGACCCAACTATTTGCTGTAAAAAACCAGATGCAAGTCCATGAAAATGGATGTAATGTTGTGTTTTCAATACAATGATGATGCTCTAGTAGAGATGTTGAAGCAATTAGATGCCTAGTCATTCTCCATAGTGGTGTGTGTCAACAAGCGGTGGAAGTGTGCTGTAGAGGTTGAGAGGTTTTGGGAGAGCATCTACATTGAACACTGGCCCATCACATTGAGCCTTTTTCCTCCTTGTTTTCAATGAATAAGATTTGTTGTGTTAGCGTTGGGAGGATACAGGCGCCTTTACCTTATGTGTATGAAAATCCACCTTACTCTGTTATCATGACGCTTCAAAGTTATACACAATAGAGTTAAGAAGCAGTGCAACTCTCTCTTTCTCTTTTCTCCATTGGTTGATACGAGCAAATGACTACGACCAGTTAGGCATCATCATTGATGTTCCTGGAAGAAAGAAAAAGGATGATCATCCCAAGCAGTTGGATCATCAAGTACATCTTTATATAAAGAAATTTTAACATTACAGATTGTCTTCTATAGAAACTTTTGTGTAGTTTAGTAAAGGATGGGTTGGGTGTTTTATTGCATATGAAGATTAATTTAAAACCAATTTTATTGTCCAAGTTAGAGGAAATCATGTTAGATACATGTTCTGATCATAAAATCTGTTTAGAAATTTTCCTATATGGGCCAACTAAATTCTATATTTACTTCAATAATCAAACTTATCCACTTTTTTTGGGTTTAAATTATATTACCTTATAACGAACCTTCCCAAATAGTAGGATAATAACATTTAAGGTATATCCTCATATAAATTATTGCTCGATTTTCTGATCTGTGTCGTGCGCTCTAGTAATGTGTGTATGTCAGGTATGATAATAAACTAAAACAGAACTGTCAAATGTCATTTTTCGAAGACTGTGATTGAGGCCAAAGGATAGTTGAACAAAGCTGTGTCAGATAGTTATAAATAGTGGGTGATATTATTATCGTAGGCTTCTATCCTCACTTAAATTTTTTAATATTGTATTGTTTTATAATTCATCTTAATTCTCAATTACCATGAATATATTATTTTTCAAAGTATCTAACAACAATAAGACACACTACAACATCACATCCCAACAACTATGATGGGAAAAACACATTGCAACATCACATCCCAACAACTATGATGGAAAAAACACACTGCAACCTCACATCCCAATAGTGTTCCACATCCCAACAACTATGGTGGGAAAGTAAAGTTGAGTTATGCGATTATTACATATCTGTTAAAGATAAGACACTTTCCAACATCACATCCCAATAACTTTAAAAAGGAAACTTGAGTCACTAAAACCAAACTTAAAATTTGCAGTTTAAATGACATTTTGAAAAGAAAATTCTTAGAAGAAACCAACTTGAGACCACTTATTTTCAAATAACAAAATTATATTTCACATTATGGAAAAATTTAGGATTTGTTTTTATTCAATGGGATACTTATCAGCTAAAATCCTACGTCTATGTGTATTAATTAGATAGAAATTAGTTGGTTCATTTATGTCTATTAATTGGATAGAAATTAATTGGTTTATGTGGAGATTAATTTTTATTTAGTTTAAATTTTATATAGAGAATATAGAAAAGTTGAGAATGGAAATAAAGTATAAGGTTTTAGTGTTACAAAGAATATCCAAACTCAATCAAGTTTTATAAAATCTAGATAACATCAAATATTAATATATATAATTTTTTATAAGATATTTTTCAATTTATTTTTTTTGGATAGTTGGGAGGAATGATTGTTGAGCTTTCTACTCAATTTCAATTCTTGTAAGTGACATGTTGAATTCATATTGAGTATATTATTGTAATGGTTTCTAACTTTGTTACATAGACTTAACCCTAAACAATATCTTATCCTTGCTCACATGAAAAATTATTTACATGAAAGAAAAAAAATCAATTATTTATTTCAATGAGGCATATATAAAGAAACTATGCCTTCCTCTAATGTATTGATATTTTCGCTTGTTGGATTTCCCTTTGCATGATCCCATGAAATATATATGACATATTCTGTGGATTATTGTAAAGAGTTAATCCCATGAAATCATCTTGTATCTTTTTAATAACTTCTATCAATATAAAATTTCATCTCCTACTGTCTATCTCATTTAGTTTTCCCATTATTGCCTGAGAACACCTGTACTTAGAAGTGGGAAGAGCTATAGAATGTGTCAGATGAATTATCTTCAACCCAATGTGAAACTCAAGAACTTTCAACTCGATGAGGAATTGTGAAAACTTTCAACCTGATGAGGAATATTTGATTCTCAAGTTGCATCACCTTCTTGGAAACAAGTAGATTATATGACCTTATACCTTTGGTAAATTACAAAAAAATGATAAAAAGGATATCTATAAAGATGGATATGGAATATAAACTATGAATTTGTTACATTAGATTTTTAGGGTTTTTCTGATCGTAGTTATGGATTGTTTTTCTTATGAGAAGATGACACTCCATAACTCCATAAATATGGTTTTCTTTTAATATGGAGAGTCATCCCAATGTCAGTCTATTTAGTTATGGATTTATGGAGTGTCATATTTACAATATTTAGTTTAAATACTTTTAATATTCTAAATTTTGTGACACAAGCTGCGAGACTAGGTAAACTCTTGAGGTTGACCTGAATTCCCCTCTTTGGAAACTATTACTTAATTATAATCCAATCATTTATGAATCTAGAGGCATTCGCTTGACTTTCACATTTTTCCCTCATTAATGTCCTTTCTTAAAGTTCTTGCAAGATTAATTTTTCAATATTTTTTTAATTGATTTACTTTTATTATATAGGTATTATATATCAAAAAATGTAAAGAATGAAAAATGATGAATTTTCATTGATCATGTTTTTATAGGAAAAATATTAGGCAAGATAAAAATAAATATTAAAAGTCATGTGAATGGTAATTTGAAAATAAATCATCATAAAAAAATTCCCTCATGGATAAGGGAATCTGTCAAATTTAATCCCTGCTAGCAATTTCAAGAAAATTGATATGATTCGTACTCATAATCTAAACAAATATTCCACCCTAGCAAGGAAGTATCATACCATGCACGGTCCTTTATAAATTAAAATTTGTACCAAATAGTTTTAGCAATGTATTAATCTTCGAAACACAAAATCTACAATACCAAGTTGCCATTTTGAACCCTTTTTTTTTTCAGAAGAAAAAAACATTGGCTTTTTTATTATATAAAGACCAATACATGTATCTGAAATAGAACACGATGAGGCAAAAATAGATCAATAATGACTTTATGTATACTAGAAAGTAGAGATACCCATCAGACATATCGAAAAGAATAGAAATAAAAAACTAAACAGATAAGCCTGCTAGCCACAGTCAAGTATACAAAAGGTAAGAAACCATATGACAACATAGTCCTGTATAGGTCACACATCAAAATACAAAAACCAAAATGATATGTCCTATTCAATATGCCAGATTGATGTCACACTCCTCGATGATGCGTTGGTCCAAGTAGTGTGTGTAATGCATCTGGCCATATCGACCCTGTAGTCCCTGCTTTGACAGCTGATCCACCTCCATGTTGAATTCTTGGAAAACATGTTGAATGGAATATGAGGATAGAGTGACAAGTTGTTGTTTGATCCTCATAATCCATCCTGTGAATAATGGAGGATCAAATGTATGTATTCCAAGAATTCCTCCAATAAGGCACTTTGAATCTCCATAGATGTTGATGTTCTGACATCCCTTTTTAGAGATGAACCAAAATAACCCTGAGAGAGACATAGTCTCAACTCTTATATTAGTTCCTGGCCCCCCATTCCAAGATAGTGTGTAGCGGGAATGTATATCTAGCACAATGACCATGCCACAATTTCAGATACCTCTTTATGATGCACCATCGAACCAAGATGCTAGCAGAGTAATAGAAGGGGCAACTCTGTTCTTATCAAGTTTTCTAGCTGTTGTAAATTGAGGAGTAGATCCCACCAACCAGTTGTTCAATTTTTGACAGATTTTATATACATCTATCGAAATGCCTTCAAATATAAAATAGTTCCTGGCTTTCCATATTTTCCAGTTTATAAAAAATGGAATAGTTGCCAATTTGGATGATTTTGAGTTCCATTTTGTGAGTGCTTCCTGTAGGTTAGTAGATAAAATACATGGGCAGCCCCAGAGACAAGCTATCCTCTGCCAGATATAAGATGTATATGTGCACTAGAATAAAATATGATCAACACTTTCAGTATTGCTTCTACCAAAAAAAAAAAATGCCAGGTCCCAAGAAACTGCGCTTGAGCAAATTATCCCAAGTCAAGATTTTGTTTTTCCACATCAACCAGCTGAATAATGACTTTGATGGGAATATTTAACTTCCATACCTTGCAGAACCAGGAGGGTTGTTGGGTATTGTGTCTCAAAGTGATAAAAGATCTATATGTTTCTGCAACCAAGGGCATCTGGTTTTGTATCTTCCATCCCCAAGTGACAGTGTCTCTGTTAGGTCCTTATAATACTAGTGATGCCCCCATTAATATTGTAGTTATATCCCTTATTAATATTGTTGTGCCCCTATTGTCCCCATATTGTTATTACTGTGCCCCATAGAATCTCTCTATTGTTATTTTTGTGCCTTTATATTATTATTGTTAGGTCGGCTTGGTTATATTGTGACCCCCTAGACTCCTATATATGGAAAGGAGGTTTTGTCATTTGAATCATCCAAGAATTATTCATTTGTGTAATGTAAAGGAGGTTTCCCCCTCGAAGAGACTGAATTATAAGGCGTTCAACTATCTTTTCTATCTTTTTGTGAGCTGGTTTCATAACATTTGGTATCAGAACTTTGGATTTTAGGGTTTCCCTACTCCAAATAGGTCATCGTGGCATTTTCGCTATAAATTTTTTTTCTGCGACGTTTCAGAAGTGAAAAACAAAACCCATTTGAGATGAAATCGCATTGAACCTTGGGTCCGAATTTCAGAGCTTTTCGCGCTATATTTGCGGAGATATGATCTGAGGAATTTGGTCTTTTTGCAGACTTCTAAATTACATTTCAAACAAGTGACCTGGGGAAAATCATCATAACTTTCTCTTTGAACATCGGATTGAAATTTTGTAAGAAGGTATAGAAAGAGGACGGACTATAGTTTCTTGTATATATTTTTCAAAGCCAAAGGTTGAAACAGTGACATGTGACACTTCATACAAGTTTTCTCTTCTGGAAAGGTCTATAATCAGGTCATCTTGGGAGATTGTGCATAACCCTTCCTTGGAGAATCCAATTTGGATCAGACTGGTGGCATTGGAAAGAGGACGCAAAGGGCTACTACAGGTCACAATTTCAGAACTGGATGATCCAAAATTACAGAGATACATCAGATTCAATATCAAGCTCCTACAAAGTGAAAAAGGCGTGTGGTTTTTTTAAAATTTTTGCATAAGCTTGGTTTGAAAAATTAGTTTGAATGAATTCAAAGGGCATAGTAAATGCCCTGGGGAAATAAAATGCAAACTCTTAGTAAGAAACCTAAAAGCTCTAGTATGACTCATGAAGAAGAGGAAGAATGCAACATGATATATCAAAATTATGAGACCAAGTGCAACAAGTGTCACTTGCACAAAAAGGTGTAGAAGCTAAGATGGATGGTTTAAAGAAAGGCATGGAAGCTAAGATGAATGGCATGGATGCTAAAATGGATGGCATGGATGATAAGATGGAAGAATTGAAGATAAAACTAAATAAGTTTCTACAATAAACAGTCACTAATGGTGAAAGGGTAGTAAAGGAAACTCATGATGAGAACAAAAGAAATGTTAATCATGATTCCATAGACTCTAATGTTGGATCGAATACCCACCATATTCTAAAAATCGATATGAGGAAGTTTGATGGCAAGGATCCCGCAACATGGATATTACAGATGGAGAAATTTTTCGATCTCAATAATGTGCAAAACACACAAAAGGTACATATTGCAATTTTATATTTGGAACCAAATCAGTTTGTATGGTATCAATGGTTTTGCTCTCATAAACAAATTATCACTTGGGCAATTTTTACGAAAGAATTAACAGCACATTATGAGGATACAAAAAGCAACACTTTTTTTAGCCAATTGATAAGTCTCAAACAAAAGGGTTCAATAATGGAGCACATTGAAGAGTTCCAAAAATTGAACATAAGGGTAAAAAATATTCCATAGGAGCATAGGATTGATGTGTTCATAGGGACTTTAAAGGATAATATCCAACATGATGTTCACCTTTGGGACCTGATTCATTAGAGAAGGCATTCAGGTTAGCAAGAAAAATGGAAAGCAAAATTATGGCAACCAGGAAGCATACCACTCACAACTATAAATATGGAAGTGTTGTTTCCCCTCGCCTTCCACAACCTATAAGGTTGACACCACAACAATTGGAAGAAAAAAGAGAAAAATGGCTTTGTTACAGTTGTGATAGTAAATACACTAAAGGTCATAAGTGTGATGAGAAGAAATTATTCTACATAGATTGTGAAGAGGAAGAAGAAAAAGAGCAATAAAGGTCAAAAGAAGAGGATATACTCTAAGAACAAAGCCTAGATAAAGAAGAAATGAATCCGACCATATCTTGTAATGCATTGGCTGGAATTACCACTCCTCAAACCATCAAGATAGAAGGACAAATCAAGAAGAAAAAGGTAATAGTGTTGATTGATTCAGGAAGTACCCACAATTTTATTCATTGTAAGATAGCAAAAGAATTGAATTGCTTCCTATATCTAGCACCAGAGTGTCAAGTGATGGTTGCAAATGGAGGAACAATAAATTGCTCTGGAAAGTGCCATAATATCAAGCTATCCATGGGAGAATATGTATTGAAAAGCCCAATGCTTTCCATTCCAATGGGAGGTGCTGATGTTGTACTAGGAGTCCAATGGCTACAATCCTTGGGTACAATAGCTTTTAACTTTCAAGAACTTTTCATGAAATTTTATGCGGAAGGAAAAGAAGTTGAATTAAGGGGTATTGCAAGGAAACCAGGAAAGATAATAAGCTCTAACGGTATGACAAAGCTTCTAAAAAAGAAACAACGAGGTGTAATTGCACAATTATGTTCGCTAGATGTTTCCACATCAAAATCATCTATTTCTCAAGATCTCCAAAAAGTCTTGGACAATCATTCCAAGGTATTTGAGACTCCTAAAGGTCTCCCACCTATTCGTGATCATGATCATGCTATTCATTTGATTCCAAGAAGTGTTCCTCCAAACATCAGGCCGTACAGATATCCCTATGCCCAAAAGAGTGAAATTGAATGTGTGGTTGCAGAAATGCTTGAGGCTGGTATAATTCAACCTAGCCAAAGTTCTTTCTCTGCTCTAGTAGTATTGGTGCACAAGAAAGATGGATCATGGCGCATGTGTTCGGATTATAGGGAGCTCAACAAGCTCACTATTAAAGATAAGTTGCCCATTCGTGTCATTGATGAATTATTGGATGAATTGCATGGATCAATTTACTTCACCAAGTTAGATCTTCGTTCAGGATATCATCAAATCAGAATGAAGACTCAATACATTCCGAAAACAACATTTAGAACTCATGAGGGTCACTATGAGTTTTTGGTCATGCCTTTTGGCCTTATCAATGCACCTTCTACATTTCAAGGTTTGATGAATTCCATTTTCAAACCATTCCTTAGAAAATTTGTGTTAATATTTTTTGATTATATACTAATCTACAGCAAGTCTTGGAAGGATCGTGTTGAACACATTGATAGGGTGCTACAACTATTGGAGGAGAAACAATTATATGCAAAAAGATCCAAATGTTTCTTTGGAGTATAAGAGGTGGAATATCTGGGTCATATTGCATCTCATGAAGGAGTTAAGGTAGACCCTAGCAAGATTAAAGCCATTAAGGAATGGGAAATCACCACATCCATAAAGCATTTGCGAGGATTTCTCGGGTTGATAGGGTATTGTCACAAGTTTGTTAAGAATTATGGGAAAATAGCACCACCTCTAACAACATTGTTGAAGAAAGATGCATTTCCATGGACTCCAGAAGCAACAAAGGCCTTAGAATATCTTAAAGAGGCAATGTGCCAAGCATTGGTATTAGCTACAGCAAACTTCACAAAAACCTTTATTGTGGAATGTGATGCTTCCGGAAATGGAATTGGTAATGTTTTAATGCAAGATGAAAGACCCATTGCTTTTGAAAGTCGTCCAATCAAGGGAAAGTATTTACACAAAGCTATTTATGAGAATGAAATGTTGGCAATACTACATGCACTTAAGAAATGGCGACCCTACCTAGGGAAGACACTTCAAGGTAAAAACAGATCATGATAGCCTTAAATACTTTTTAGAACAAATATTATCCTCTGAAGAACAACAAAAATGGGTCACAAAGATGTTGGGTTATGACTTTGAAATCATATACAAAAAAGGGAAGAAAAATGTTGTGGCAGATGCACTCTCAAGAAAGGATGAGGATGTGGAAGCATTGTTGTGCACCATTTCTACTATCCAACCAAATTGGATAAACGAAGCAAGGGAGGAATGGAAGAATGATGAAGAAGTGTGGGAAATTATTCGAAAGTTACAACAAGATTCCAGTACATCTGATACATTTAGTTGGAAAAATGATTCGTTATGGTACAAAGATCGCTTATACCTCTGTAAGAATTCCCAACTCAAACAAAAAATTATTTTGGAATTGTGCGCTTCTCCCTTAGGAAGGCACTTAGGCTTTTTAAAAACTTACCACAGGGTTAAGAAGGAATTTTTTGGGATGGCCTTAAATCAGATATTCAAAAGTTTGTGGCAGAATGTTTGGTATGCCAACAAAATAAAGTTGAAACAATTAAGACACCAGGTCTATTACAACCTTTATCCATTCCAAGCCAACGTTGGGAGGAGGTTTCAATGGATTTTATCACAGGTTTACCCGAGTTTGAGGGAAAGAGTGTCATCATGGTGGTAGTTGACAGACTTACCAAGTATGCACACTTTTGTGCATTATCACATCCATTTAAAGCCAGTACAGTTTCTACGACATTTATGGAAATAATTCAAAAGCTACATGGAAACCCAAAGATTATTGTAAGTGATAGAGATCCCATTTTTACTGGAAATTTTTGGACATAACTATTTTCTTGTCTTGGTACTCATTTAGCTCATAGCTCATCTTATCATCCACAATCTGATGGGCAAACAGAGATAGTAAACAAATGTTTGGAAGGATATCTTCGTTGCTTTGTATCTGATAAACAGATACAATGGGTCAAATAGTTGCCTCTGGCTGAATGGTGGTATAACACTTCCTTTCATACTGCAAAAAAATGACCCCATTTATGGCACGTTATGGATATCAGCGACCATCCATCACATCATATTTAAGAGAAAATTCTAAGGTTCAAGCAATGGAACATCACATCGAGCATCAACAAGAAGTTCTCCAACTCTTAAAGGATAACCTCGTGTTGGCGCAGAATAGAATGAAACAATAAGCAGATTAACATCGTAGTGAAAGAAGTTTTGATGTATGTGATTGAGTATTCCTACGGCTACAACCATATAAACAAATGTCCCTCAAGCAAGCTAAGAAGGATAACAAATTGTCACCAAAGTATTATGGTCCGTATAAGGTGTTGTAAAAGATTGGTACTATGGCATACAAATTGGAGCTTCTTGCAGCTTCTCGAGTGCACCTAGTTTTCCATGTTTCATGTTTAAAGAAGGTTATAGGTGACAAGCTCCCAGTTCAAACAATATTGCCATAACTTGACGAGGAAGGAAAAATTATATTGGAACCGGAAGCAGTCATAGAAACAAGAACTTGACAAGTACGAAATCGATCCATTTCAGAGTATCGCATCAAGTGGAAGAACTTATCCGATGAGAATTTTATACAAAAGCGTCCAGAACTACTCAAGCATTGAGGACAACACTTTTTTGAACGAGAGGGGCATGTTAGGTCCCTATAATACTAGAGATGCCCCCATTAATATTGTAGTTGTATCCCTTATTAATATTGTTGTGCCCCTATTGTCCCCATATTGTGATTACTGTGCCCCATAGAATCTCTCTATTGTTATTTTTGTGCCTTTATATTACTATTGTTAGGTCGGCTTGGTTATATTGTGACCCCTTAGATTCCTATATATAGAAAGGAGGTTTTGTCATTTGAATCATCCAAGAATTATTCATTTGTGTAATGTACAGGAGGTTTCCCCCTCGAAGAGGCTGAATTCTAAGGCGTTCAACTATCTTTTCTATCTTTTTGTGAGTTGGTTTCATAAAAGTCTCCCTGATGATTGTGAAGTAGACCAGCTTGATTGGGAGAGTCTGTGTATTCTCTCCAATTTTGTTCCACTACATATGGCAACCCCAATTGTCTCGCCAACTTCCAAATGGGACAGCCATGTTGTATTCCTTCAATAACTTGACATAAAAAGAAAATACCTCTTCTAGTGATTGAGTTCAGCATATTCTCCTCCAATATCTACGTCCCTACCATCCCTTTTATATTAAGCGTGCCAATCAAAATATTTTCCCCATTGCCAAATTCCCATACCAATCTTGATCTCCAAGAAGGGATGATTTTTATGAAGCCTCTCCAAATAATCGATTCCTCCTTTCTAAATTTCCATGTATTCCGTAGATTCCAGATTGTTGTTCTGCAAGTACTTTGAATGTACTATATCTTGCCATATGCCCCTGCTAGAAATTGCTCTCAATTTGATGAGCAGTGCTGTACCAAATACTGTTGTTCTAATAGTCGCTATCCACCCAATGCTTTGGGTTTAGTAAACTCAGACCATTTTCTCAAGTTCATTTTAATTGTGACATCAAATCTTCACCAAAAAAATGTTTGTCATGATAGAGTTCACCTTTTTAACAATAAAATTAGGAATCTAGAATAGAACTTGTAGCACTGTGCACCAATATTCACAAGTTGAAAATCCTCTAATACTTTTAAGACCATTTTTTTACAACACAATATGGGAAAGTGCTTAGAAACAAACGATTTGAACTGAGCAGAAATCACTTCGTACTCACTTGAACTTAAACCTGGAGAGTCAAATACTAATTTGAAATCACTTCGTACCCAATTGAGTTTAAACCGAAAGTACGAACTTGAAATTAATACGTAATAAAATCATAGGAAATCAAATGTATAAAAAATAAAATTAAAATATTTTAAAAATTAAATTAATTCTCTTTTTAATATTAAAGCATACAATGTAATTTTTAATTAAATATTTGAAAGGATTATCCAATGCCTGCTATGATAAATATAAAACAACAAACCATTAGTTGAGAATAAAATGCATTATAAACCTAAAATTAAATTAATATATTTAAAAAACATTAATAAATTAAATTAATATATTTAAACAATATTGACTTAAGTTCAAAAAAATTAAATTAATATTACTTAAAAAACATTGATAAATTAAATTAATATATTTAAACAATAATTCTTCTAATGGTCCCTCCAGCTCCGCAGCTAAAAGCCAAGGCACTACGCAGATATTTACAATGTCAAAGACACGACCACACTTGAAACTACTAAATTAATATAAATTAATAATTAATTAAATAAATAATATAAATTAAGTATAATTAATTAAATAAATAATATAAATTAATCAATAGACTTAGTTACTAAAAACTATTTTTCGTCGATGTTTCAAATGCCAAGTGGAATCATCATGGGGACTTTCTTAAATACTAATAATAGTAAAATTAATCACAATAATAAATTATCCTCACAACAATATAAATTAATTAATAATAATGATGTCGGAAAGGCGAATCGTAAAATAATCAACACGGAGAAATATAGCTTGGGTCATAAAATTTGAACTGTACGTTGTTCCAGTAGCTTGACACCAAACAGACTCGACGGAAATAACGTGGAAACACGAAATTATGAGATTTTACAAGGTTCCTCGCAAGATAAATCGTTGTTTCACATAAATGTTTCACCAATTTATGAGATAAATTGTTTTTTATCCATTTTTATAAAATTTAATGATAAACGCTCCCAGTTTCTCTACCAACTTTATTCCTAAAATCTAACCATAAACCTCTCAGTTTCTCCACAAACACCACCCCTAACATCCGGACAAAAGATTTTTTTATAATTGAAATCGGTGAGCTGATGCTATTTCCACACATGTTTTCATACCTACAATTTCTTAACCCTATTTCCTTTTTCAATCCTATATAATTATTCGTCCCATCCATTTTGCTCGCAGCCAAGCTCAACACGGACTCACATTGCTAGGCTTAACGCACAGAACGCCATTTTTATTTCGACTGCAGTTTCCGGAAATGCACAAATAAAAAAGGAAGGAAAAACCAGACTTTGGTATGGTAGCTTGATCCGATCAGATGCGCGATATCCCTCGATCTGATGCACGATCCTGTTGTCTTCTTCGCGCAACAACATTAAATTCCCCTTCACCAAACACGTCCTGCGTTGCTGAGATAACTTGGAGCTGTGGTGATAATCCGCTTAACGCGCGCATATCCTACAGTGATAACCCGAGAATCTGATGATAAGTCGCATATCCTACGGTGATTATACGCGTATCAAATGATAACTCTCATATCCAGCGATAATGCGCGTATCCTACGATAAGTCGCATATTCACTACTGATAAGTCGTGTAACAGTCATTTTAGCTCGCAAAACCGTAGAAAACCCGCATATTTGGCCGTGATTACTCCAAAATCCGTTTGAAAACACTCTCATAAACGTGAAAGACCACTCGCATATTCGCGGAACAACTTGCATATCCAGTGGTGATAACCAGCGTATCGAATCATTGAGTCGGTGATAACTAGCGTATTCTATGATATCTCGCGTATCCATTGGTGTTGGCTCGCATATCCACTAAAAGCTCGCGTATCAGGTGATAATTCACGTGACTACGGATAACGCGCATATCCTGCAATTCCATATCCGCTGATAACTCGCGTATCCAGTGATAACGCCGATATCCATTGATCATAATGCGCATATCACATTTTAACTCCCGACCATATCACCTATTAACGCGCATATAGGTGATAATGCGCATATCACCTATTAACGCCCATATCCATTAATGATAATGTCCATATTCTGCGGTGAAAACTCCAAATACAGCGGTGATAATCCGCATTCGTGCAGTAGGGCAACGTGCGAGTGTATCTGTGAAGGGAATGTCCGATTCCGCTCAGCCAGTACACACCATTGTTGCAGAGATAAATTCATGCAGGACCGAGCAGAAGTTAATGAAGTTTTTCAGAAACATAAAGCTGCTTTGGCCCAGAAAAAGTATACGCATTTCTTCCACCAATATGGCAGCATCCCTGTTTTTCGGTCACTGTAAACCAGAAATCGAAAGAATCTATGGAACGCTGGTAATGATTAGCCCTGTACACGAAGAAACTCGTGGATTGATTACTAGTTCTTCTGAGGATTTTCTTTTCATGATGCGGATTCTTGTAGAGTGAAATCCAAAGGGAAAAACGAAGGCAATTTTGATCGTTCAGGAATTGGCAGCTGCAGACCCTCTATGCCAGGAAAAAATGCAAGCCACCGACGAATTGACAGAAGGGTTGGTGGAATTGCTCAGAAATGATAAGCGCCTTACTTCTTCACCTGCGAAGGCGGTTACAATTACCACCATTTATTACATAACAGTGGAGGAAATCAGAAGAGAGAAGCTAGAAGACGGTGGGTCTATTGCTCATTTACTTGAAATAGTTCTTATGGCAGACAAAAACGTTTGTGAACTAGTCTGGGTGCGCTGGATCAGCTTTGCAACTGTCGCAAGGGCTGATCCACTGCACGTGACCACGCTAAGAAAATTCTATGAGCTTCGGACTTTGCAACAGAATTTGCGATCTATATTTTGTGGACAATTTGCCGTTACTCGGACAGCCCTTCTATAGCGCTGGATGCACTTCAAGAAGGCTTGTTTCAGAAACTTCTGGTATTGATGCAGTAGCTTGGATGTGGACAGATAACAAAGAAAAGAGCTCCACACGAACTTCACGGGCTCTTCAACCATTACAGACAGATGAATCCACGGAATGGGAATGCATGAAAAAGATGGGATTGGGGCAAGTGATGTGGTCTTCTTCAAGCTCATAGGGCTGTTATTCTCTCCTGGAAAGAATTTCAACCTGCTATCAACGCCGACCGTGAAACCTATACACATCTATAGGAGATTAATTAGCCGAAGGCTAAATCGACCCTACGTTGAAGTACCGAAGCTGACTTTAAATTTAAAATATATTTATTCATTCGTCAATGGCGTAGATTAAATGTTGTTCGAATATCCTTCGTCTGATACATAGATCGACGGCAGCCATGGAGGGGAGCGCAAAGGATTCCATTAGTAAATTGAAAGTGTGCAAAATTGTGAGCCGCCCCGAGTGGCGCGCGTTAAGTTCAGTGCCGGAGAGGTTTCAGTGAGCGCTCTCGTTTTCCTCGACCGGTTCTTTAGCCTTCCTCTTCGTTTCCATTGCCTCGCCCTCGTTTTCCTCGACCGGTTGTTTAGCCTTCCTCTTCGTTTCCATAGCCTCGCCTGTATGTCCTACCATTTGAAACAAATTAAAATCATCAGTCGATTAACACAGTCGATTGATCACCCTGCTCCTCCACGCAGTCGATTAACACAGTGGATTGATCACCCTGCTCCTCCACGTGGTTAATTGTCCCTCAACATTGTGATTAATGGTGCGTCCATATTTTATGAGAAAGGATGGGAGAAGAAGGGGGGATGGTGAAGCAGTACTGGAACATAGCTGAGGCTATAATGGGACTGATCACAACATTGTGATTAATGGTGCGTCCATATTTTATGAGAAAGGATGGGTGAAGAAGTGGGGAAGGTGAAGCAGTACTGGTATGCAGAGGCCAATGAACAGGAAAAATAATTCCTTTTTCACACGAATGAACTGCAACAACATTTGTATATGAAAGTTGCCATAAATGAATATGGAACAAGAGGCATTGTGATAAGTTGGTACGAAACAAGAGGAACAACTATCCATTAGCTAATCGTGGGTAGAAATGGGAGTGGTAGACCGAGGGGGAGGCTGAGAGCGGAAGCTCAAAGCTCCACAGTGGGAAAAAGAACCAGAACAGAGGAGGCGGCGAAGGAAGCAACTCTCAATTACCACGCATCCGTCCTAGAACACGAGAAAGATGTCATTGCAGTCTGGGAAAATGAAGTGTGGCGTGTCAGACAGAATACCCTTGGCAACGAAAATGAAAAGGAGGTCGACTGGATAATAGATACTAGGACTTTGTAAATAGCTCGGCAGGTTAAAACTTTAGTGGGCAAGCTATAGACGGAAGAAAGGATCAAGCCTCAGATGGAATACCTCTGCAATTGAGCAACCACTGAAGGGAGTCGAAGAGGCACTATAGCTGGTGGTGTATATAGAATGATTGAATGCAATTGAGCAACCACTGAAGGGAGTCGAAGAGGCACTATAGCGGGTGGTGTATATAGAATGCTTGCAGGATGATCAAATTGGTGACATGAACCATCTTTTTTTAATTTACCTGAAATATATCCATAAACTAACCTGGATGTTACTTTGGGGAAGGGGCACGGGGATATAGCCAAATTAACGAAATACAAAGTCAAAGTGGTAGGAAGCTGGCAACAAGCAGCTAGTAAAGAAAAGAGTATGAATGACAGCTGGCAACAAACAGCCACTAAAAGAGTGACAGAGTATGAATGACAGCTGGCAACAAACAACCACTAAAAGAGTGACAGCTGCAGCAACTCTAGGAAAAAAATATCCTTGATCTCGATCAGGTGTGTGGAGGCTCCATCAATGTCCTTTGGAAAATGATCACGTTTTTGTGTCTAATTTTGATAAGCTAGATAGGCCCAAACATAGTAATAGGATAAATGGCAAGTTTATAAATCATTTAGGCCAAAGGGCTAAGTAGCATTAGAAATGTTAATTTTGTTGATATGCTCACAAATTACTACCTTAATATAACGTTTCTACTTTGGCTTACATAAAAGCACTCAATAGTGACTCTGGTTAGAGACTATTTGGATGCTTTATAATGGTGGGTGTCTATATTTTTGTTTATTTCTGGAAAAATGTTTCAGTTTTAAATATTTATACCTTCCTGGATAATGAGTATCATGTAAAGGGGATTTTCGATGATTTTTCTGCAGATGACAGTAAAATGCAGACCATCCATAATAAAACCCTATATACTGATATATCATTTTTTTTAATAATATAACCCATGGTTTTTTCTTCTGGGAAAAAACAAAAAATATTAGAGTACAAATCGTAGAAGAAGAGTTATACTACGACCATATTGATTGGTAATGACAATAATATCTTTGCTCACACAGTATCCATTACGCCAAGAACATTACCCCTCCGTTATTATGATGGGGTGACGTAGCAATCATAATGAGAACAACAATATTGGCTTCAACACGGGATTACGAGTTATTCATGCTCTAACAGGGCAACCCCTATCCCGATTGCCCTCAACTTAAGTGCATTATTGACTGCACCCATGGCCATCTGATTCTCAAATATTTGGGGAATCTGTAATCGATTTAATGATGTCATGATAATGATTTTATGTAATTACTAATGAAAAATGGGTGATATGAATATCTAGAGTAATTGTTTCATTATTAGAACATGTTATCTCAAACTTTGACATGGTATCAGAGTTGGGAGAAGTCAAGCCCAAGGTAGAGTTAGATTGATCAGTCATATGATTTCAGATTGACAAATTCTCTATGACGCTACTTTAAGCTAGATTATGTTGCTTGGTTAAGCAAAAAATTGATTTTTGTATGGATTGGATCAAAGGTCTTTGCATGACAGTAGCACTAGGCCTTCTTCTCATATGATCTCATGATCAATATTAGTAGAATGATAGATCTTTCTCATTATATAAACCCTATGATGAGGTATTCCTTCTCACATGCTTGAGACACTATAACTCACTATAAGACTCACTCTCTCGCTTCAGGACTCTCACATTATGATCTCGCTCTCAAGTACCACTAATTGCATATAATCTCACTCGAAGTATGACTTCTATATGATCTTAGTATAACAAGTGCAATAACATATGGATGGCATAGGCTTCAATATCTATGATTTGACATTGAGATAAGGTCTTGCATCAAGTGTGCACCTGGCCCTTTTGTAGCTAAGATGAAATCTTTATTCTTAATCCTCTAGGGATTCATCATTGCCTAGGGTCATCATAAAGTTTTTCTCTTTAGTGTATTTAGACATATAGTAGTCCCAATACTTGTTGTTGAAGTCTTGCTTCATCTGAGCCCAATTTTTGATGTTATATCTAGTTAAATGCATGAACCAATGCAAAGATGCATCCTTGAGAGTGGAATGAAATAATTTCAACTTCGGCTCATCATTTGTATAGTCATAGGTTTGGCATATGACAACAAACTCAAATAAGAAAGTGTCTAACTCTTTTGTGGTCAGGCCATGGAACTAAGGAATGGTAGAAGGGCTCATATCCTTCATCTTAGTATCCTCATTAGTATCCCTGATGGGGAAGGCACCCTACACTCTTTCTCTATTTCCTCTGTCATTTCTGTTTTCTGTCATATATTCAGTAGGACTGGGTTCTCCTTCTTCTTATTCCCCTATAGGTTCTTCAAATATGTCTAGTTTCTCACCTAAGGTTTCCTCTAGTTCACAACCACTGAAGAAGAGGGAAGGTTGGTTGTTTGAAGCAGTGGGGGTATTTGGCAAAAATTTCCCTAATTTACCCCTATTCCTACGAGGCATGAAAAGAAATGCTTTTGTTTTGTTTTGTTTTTTTCAAACTTGGAAATTATTTGTAGAATTGAAATTGTAGACTGAATGAAAACTACTCACTAAATGAAAAACTAATTGCTTGATTGAAATCTTCCTTATAGAATGGAAAGGAAAGCAAAGAATGCAAAATGTTAGAAACAAGAAATAGAAGAAAGAAAGCAGTAATCACATACTACTTAGAAACCTCGCTGGAATATTGCAACAAGAATGTTTCAACTCCTAGAGCTACCAGCTTTACTTTATCAACCCGGGGTTTGTACGAACTTGGAGGTGACAGTGTTGTACGCACAAGTAAAAGTTATGGTTCTTCTTTTTATCATTGTTCAGCTGGAAAGAGACCACTAGGGCTTTCAAGCCAGAATTCCATGGATTCAGAAGAAGCTTGATTGTTGATGAAAGGAAGAGAAATATACACTAGGAGAAAGCTTGTCCAGTGCAATAAGGAAAGTTACTGAAATCGTATGCTAAAAACACACCATTCTCTAACTAACTGCTGAGAAACTGTTCTTTACAAGAATTCTAAGCTAACTTGTATGAAATGCTATTGTCTAAGGCACAAAAGTGAGAGACATCCAGCATAACTACTATGCATGTAAAGGACTGAAATAAATATGTTTCATTCTTTTTATTCTTTTTATGGAAAATCAAGTGTCAACCCTAATCTCTTTTGGTGTTGTGGCAGGTGGCTTAGTGATGCTAGTGGATGATTGGGCGGTTTAAAAGATAGTTGGAAGATTTTGGATACCCTTCATTGACCTTGTGTGGCTTCCTAAAGGTTTTACCTCAATTCAGCCTCAAAACAGGCCACTACAGGAAAACCTACATGATGTACTAGAAACCTACGAGATTCCCTATATTTCTACAGGATACAACTGAGAGCAAGATGATGGTTGCTGGAGGTGATGGAAGGCTTAGAACTCAAAACCAAGGTTAGGAGATGGTTGGATTTGCTGAACATGCTTGGAGGAATTTCTACGTGAAATGATGAGATTGGTGCAGGTCTTGGTGAAAGCAAGGAATGTTTATGGATGGATGAAGTTGGAAGGTGGTTTCCCGCTATGAGATATCTTTATACTTCTGAAGCACTTTCTCTACATCAAACATTTATAATTGCCAAAAATTTGTGTAAACAAGAAGAATTCTAACAAGCTAGACAAGTAGAATTTAATGAACTAACTGTCTACTTCATGCATGAGGAAAATTGTTGAATAAAATGGAATCATGGATGAGATCTACTGTAATATTGAAGAGGGAAGAGATGGTGATTAAATCCTACACATGCAAAACTGATAAAATGCAGTTTCAAGTACAATAAACTCTAAATCTTATGGGAAAATGGAAATCCGTCTTTTTGGGGCTACATAAGGGTCTTTTCCTCAAATCATGATCTCTGATGGAAGAGGTGAGGCCAAGACACCTACTGACATCATTTTGGTACTCCTTTTATCCCTTGTAACTTTCTACTAAAGTAAAGCATAAATGGAAGCAAACTAATAAACAACTAATAAAATCCACATTACTTGCAATGAAATACTTCTAAACACAATTTAACCATGAATCTATGAAACTAAGATAAGATAATCATACAGGCACAAGAAGGGGAGCCTTTGCTACTAGGGTTTGTCCTTAACGCAAGAGCTTCATCCCTCTAAGTTAACTCAGTGTTGGATTAAGAAAAAGCTCATCTTCATTATCAAAACTGAAAATTACATCAATGTCTTCCACAATTCTCAAGATTGAAAATAACTAGTGTTTTTACAACAAAAATTCAAATCCTAATGAGGCTCTAGGCCTCTCTACTTATACAGCTGAAGTCTCCAACTAATTCCTTAAATCTAGGGAGCCTCGGCTCCCAAACTCGAGATGAACTAACTCTTTGTCTATCACTTGCTTGGCTACCTTTTGATCTTCATGACTTGGCAGATTTCACTCCGAGCTGGTGTGATTAATGGAGGAATATTGGAATGGGGGGGGAGTAAATGAGGAGAATTTACCTCCTATAATCTCTCTCCCTTGTCCCATTCGAGTTTCAAACCTTAGTCTTGCCGAAATTCCTTGATTTTATCTTCCAAACCTGCATTCATTTCATGTTAGTCCACTAGGCATAATATCTCACTTTAACTCATCTCATTAAATAAAATATAATCAAAACATGAATAAATTGTGAGAAGGCTTGATTTGACTAGCTAGTAGGTGAATTAAGGCCCATATAATTACCCAATGATGAGGCTCATCACTTCGCACTATTATAATTCATTTGGGTAATAAGTTATAGATGATATCAGAGGTAGCACCTCTTACCTCTTTGATCTCTATGAAGCAATGCAGTAAGATCATTTCCCATACCAGAAAATATTTCTTCCTTGTCATTTTCCCTTAGGGAAAGAAGAATACTCTGGCCACATCCACATCCACCAAACAAACCTCCTCCGTATGGAAACAACAGATGGAAAGGGTTGTGGAAGAGTACGAGGACAACTTCACCTCACCCATAGGGGTACCCCTATATTTGTTGGCATTATGGCTAAAGTGTTGTCCTTGATGGCAACCCATTCAGGTGATAGATCACAGTACTTCAAGTCAGCAGCAGAGATTGATGATCAGCTATCAAATATTGAAGAAAATAAGGGGTACGCAGGTACACCTTGCATAAGGTGCGTACACGCAGGTCAGTGTTACATAAAGTGCGTACATACCCGCAGTTATCCCGTTCAGGAGGTGCGTACCCCCAGTGCACACATTTCAAGGCAAAGAAATTCACATGTGGGGTTTTCTTATGTTTTACTCTTGGTATTTAGCCGACGGTATTGTGTTATTATGGTGTCGGCTCGTGATATTGATCCATGATTTAAGGAAGAGCTTTCCTATATAAAGCAAAGGAGATCATTTGGCTTGAGTATGTTTTGGGTTGAATATCTTATGAGGTCTAGATCTGACATATTATGATCTCTCTTGGGAGTATGTCTAGATCTAAATAAGGTGAATCTACTGATGGATTGAGATCTCTTCGGCGCATGATCAGATCTGTAGATCTGACTGTCTGGGTTATTTCTGAAGTCTTGAAATCATCTATGCCCAAAGGTACACAGGTACAGTGAAATAAAAGTGCGTACATACGCAGGAACGAAGTGTTTCAGGTGCGTACATACGCAGGCACAGAAGGGTTGCAAGTGCGGAGGTCCGCAGGCAGTTCAATGGACTCAGAGTGAGGTACGCATGCTAGCAGTTGAGCAGGGTGCGTACGTAAGCAGGCGAGCAGTTGAGCAGGGTGCGTACGTAAGCAGGCGAGCAATTGAGCAGAGTGCGTACTGTAAGCAGGCAAGCAGTTGAGCAGGGTGAGTATTGTAAGCAGGCAAGCAGTTGAGCAGGGTGCTT
The DNA here is from genome assembly GCA_031772625.1 of Pinus tabuliformis. NCBI lineage: Eukaryota > Viridiplantae > Streptophyta > Pinopsida > Pinales > Pinaceae > Pinus > Pinus tabuliformis. The sequence continues at coordinate 312,351,440 of CM062815.1, read as the reverse complement.
ACGTAAGCAAGCGAGCAGTTGAGCAGGGTGCTTACTTCTCTTAAAATCTTTGTTTTGTTCTGGGTTTGGTCCTATTATTGTTGATCTGGTTACTACAAGTTGACTGGGTGATTCTCTTATACTTGATGATCATTTGATGCTTATGGATCCAGTTTGAAAATTTATGAAAAGTGGTCCTTGTAAGAAAAGAAGTAGGGGGTTGTAGCTCCCTTCCAGGAGAGACTGGAAAACAAGAGAGAGAGTTGTAGCTCTCGGCAGGTTGCAGCCTGCGTACTGGTAAAGGACTGCACCAGTACAAAACCATTGTAAAAGGAGTTTATAATTTGAAAGAAGATAGAGACATATTGCAGCAGGTGGTTTTCACCCACATTGGGTTTCCACCTTACATCTTGTGTTCTTTGGTGTGACTATCTGTTTTCTTTTGTTCATGCTCATTATTTTATGGTACTGACATGCAAAAATAATTCAAAGAACAAATAAAGAAGATTTATTAAAAGAGTTAGACAATACTGATTCACCCCCCCTCTCAGTATTATTTCCAACAATTGGTATCAGAGCGGGTCCTTCAGAGAAGCTTGATCGCTTGAAGGTAGATCGTTCATCATGAGCAACTACGAGAGAGAAGCATCAATCAGGCCACCAGTTTTTGATGGGACAAACTTCAATTATTGGAAGGTAAGAGTTACTGCCTATCTTCAATCTCTTGGTACAGAAGTTTGGGACATCGTAGAGACAGGCTACGCTTTTCCTTCAGCTACTCCTACAGATGCAGCCGAGAAAAAGAAGTATGAAACAAATGCGAAAGCAGTCAGTACTCTATTAGGATGTATATCTCAATCAGAATTCATGAAGGTAATGCACTGTAAATCTGCAAAAGAGATATGGGACAAAATTGTCACGAGCTATGAAGGAGATGAACAGGTAAAGCGTGCTAAACTTCAAACTCTCAGAATTCAGTATGAGACTCGCAAAATGTATAATGATGAAAGTGTGGCTAACTATTTTCTTCGGGTAGATGAGGTTGTTAATTGTATGAAAAATTTGGGTGAAGAAATAAAAGAGGCTATTGTGGTTGAAAAGGTTCTAAGATCATTGTCCCCCAAGTTTGAATCTAAAGTATCTGCAATAGAAGAAAAGGAAAATCTACGAATTCTTACTATGTCTCAGCTACATGGAATTCTAACTGCTTATGAAATGAGAAAGGGAGGTCCATCAGACAGAAGAGAAGCTGCTTTCAAGGCATCAGGCAAAGGAGATTATTATGAAGCAAGCCACGTCCCAGAAGAAGAGGAAGAAGAATGAAATTTTGTCAGAAATCTTCAAAGGGGCTCTGGAAGGTTCAGAGGTAAGTTACCTTTTAAATGCTTTTCTTGTGGAAGAGTAGGTCATTATGCTGCAAAATGTCCTTATAAGGATAAAGGAAAGGAACCTGCTAGATGGAACAAGAAACAGAACGCAAATAAGAAAAGCTACTACACTCATGAAGATAGTGATGGTCTATCAAACAGTGATGAAGATGAACAAGGTAATGAATATAAGTTGTTAATGGCATTTGAAGATGATGATTATATGGATGCTATAGATGTGGATAACCTTTATGATGAAATTACTAGACTCAAGAGATGTATAGAAGAAAAGAACATGATCATTGATACTCTACAATTTCAAATTGATGAAAAGGAAAAACATCTTGAAAAATTAGAAGGTGAAATTTTTGGTCTTAGAAAAGAGATTGAGAAAAAAAAAGCTATTAATCTCAAGTTTGTCAAAGGATCTGAAACTTTGGATGATATTATCAATGTGCAGCGATCTCCACTAAACAAGACAGGTCTGGGCTATAATGGAGAAACTTCTCAAGCATCCACCTCAAAAAGTTATCTTGATGCAGCAAGAAGAAATGAGCAAAAGCACAATGAAGATCATCAGGTAAAGCAGGGACGAATTACAAACAGAAACTATTAGGGGAAATCCATCTTAAGGGTGAACAAAAGCTACAACCAGCCACAGGTAAAATCTTCTCAATTTTGTTCAAGAATAGATGACAATAGAAATTACAATCAATTGGCTGGTAGATTCGATAACCGCAGAAGTTTCTTCAATGGAAAATGCTTTTCTTGCCATAACTTTGGTCACAAAGAAGCTCAATGTGTTGCATATAAAACAATCATGACTAGGGAAGCTCAAAAACAAAGAAGTATGACCGGGATTACAAAAAGGACCTATAACAACTTTTCGGTTCTTGAAAATGAAGTTGAATGTTCTATTTGCAATAACTTTGGTCATGAAGACTCTGAATGCAGGAGCAGGTTTCAGCAGAAAAAGGAACAAGCCTCAAGCACCAAAACATGGAGAATAAAGGAACCACAAATAGAAAGATGTGGGATAGCATTTTATGCAGAGGGACAGGAAAATCTATGGTACATTGACAGTGGATGTTCGAAGCATATGACAGGTGATAAAGAAAAACTTGAGTCATATTCTGCTCTAGAAAAAGGAAAGAAAGTCTCTTTTGGAAATGATACTCCTGCAACTATAAAAGGAAAAGGCATTGCTCAGTTAAAAGAAAAGGTCAAGGCTGGAAATGTTTTGTATGTTGATGGCTTGAAGCATAATCTTCTAAGTGTCAGCCAGATGTGTGATCAAAGAACCGAGGTTATATTCAGATCAAATGGATGTCTTGTTCGTGATCTTGATATAGGTAAAACAGTGATCAAAGGCAAAAGAACTCCAAATAATCTGTACATATTTGAAGAAGGACAACAACAATGCTATCTGAGCAAGGATGATGAGCACTGGTTATGGCATCGGAGGTTGGGACATCTAAGCTTTTCACAAATAAGGAAAGCATGCAAATATCAGGCAGTTCGCGATCTTCCAGATATCAAAATTCCTGACAACACCATATGCAAATCATGTCAGTTTGGAAAACAAACCAGAACTAACTTTCCAGAGAAAGAAGGATCAGCTAGCATGCCTCTTGAGCTAGTACATACAGATACATGTGGTCCTTTCAGGAAAAGAACACCTCGAGGAGAAGAATACTTGATATTATTCATTGACGATTTCTCCAGGTTTGTCTGGTTAGGACTTATGAAGCACAAAGATGAAGCATTCAAAAAATTCAAATCCTTCAAAGCCTTGGCTGAAAATGAATCAGGTCACAAAATTAAGTGCCTCAGATCTGACAGAGGTGGAGAATTTACTTCAAATGAATTTTTCGATTTCTGCGAAGAACATGGGATAAGAAGAGAATTCTCTACAGCAAGAACTCCTCAGCAAAATGGAGTTGTGGAAAGAATGAACAGAACAGTCCAACAAATGGCTCATGCTATGCTTGATGAGTCAGGAACTCCCGCAACTTTCTGGGGTGAAGCTGCACATGCTGCAATTGTTATTCTCAACAAAACAAATGTCCGGGTGAATAGCACTCAAACTCCTCATGAGCTCTGGAGTGGTAGGACTCCTTCAGTAAAGCACTTCAAAATCTTTGGGAGCAAATGCTATATCAAGAATACTGATGAGCAGCTTGGCAAACTTGAACCTAGAGCAGATGAAGGCATTCTTCTTGGTTACTCTCCACATAGAAAAGCATACAAATGCTACAGTAAAAGACTTGGCAGAATTGTTGACAGCATTGATGTAGTGGTTGATGAAAAGGGATACATTCCTAGGCAATTACATCATGAAGACATCGAAGAAGATGAAGGCTACCCCCAACGACAGAATGATGAAGAAGAAGAACCTCAAGAAGAACCAGAGGAGCAAACAAGAATAGAAGAAAAGACTCCATCCAGATATGTTCAGAAGAACCATCCAGAATCTCAGATTATGGGGCAGAAAGAAGCAGGTGTACAAACAAGAAGAACAGTTGCAGAAGCTTCAAGCTATTTGGCATTAATCTCCTCTACTGAACCACAAAATGTGAAAGAGGCATGCAAAGATGAATGTTGGGTGAAAGCAATGGATGAAGAACTTGAGCAGATCGAAAAGAACAACACTTGGGAGCTGGTTCCTAGACCAAAAGATAAGAATGTTATCGGGACAAAATGGGTCTTCAAAAACAAATTGAATGAAAATGGAGAAGTAATTAGAAACAAAGCCAGACTTGTTTGTAAAGGGTATGTGCAGCAAGAAGGAATAGACTTTGAAGAAACCTTTGCTCCTGTTGCAAGACTTGAGGCCATTTGAATGTTCCTTGCTCTCTCAAGTTCTCAAAACTTCGAAGTATTTCAAATGGACGTGAAATCAACCTTTCTGAATGGAGACTTGGAAGAAGAAGTGTACATTGAACAGCCAGATGGGTTCATTCTTTGAAATGATCCAAATCTTGTATGCATATTGAAAAAGGCTCTCTATGGTCTCAAACAAGCTCCAAGGGCTTGGTACTACCATTTGGACAAATATCTTCATCAACAAGGCTTTTCAAAAGGATCGGCAGATAGCAATCTTTATATAAAAGTTGAAAATGACAAATTGCTAATACTTGTTGTGTATGTAGATGACATTATTTTTGGGAGCAATGAAGAAGCTATGAGTCAAAACTTTGCCTTGGTCATGCAGAAAGAATTTGAAATGTCCTTGCTAGGAGAACTGACATATTTCCTTGGTTTGCAAATCCAACAAAAAGAAGGAGGAATCTTTTTATCTCAAACCAAGTATCTCAAACATATTTTGAAGAAATATGGTATGGAAGATGCAAAACCAGTATGTACACCCATGGTCACAGGATGTAGCCTCAGTGCAAATGATGAATCTGCAGCAGTACATCAACCAACCTACAGATCTATGATTGGAAGTTTACTTTATTTGACAGGTACCCGACCAGACATCATGCATGCAGTTGGAATAGTTGGAATATTTCAGGCAAATCCGAAGGAGACTCATCTTCAGGCAGTGAAGAGAATTTTCAAATATCTTCAAGGGACTCAAAATTATGGCTTATGGTATCCTAGAGATACAGATCTTACACTTCATGCTTATACAGACGCAGATTGGGCCGGAAGCGTGGATGACAGGAAAAGCACAAGTGGTGGTGCGTTCTTTATGGGTTCCAGACTGGTATCTTGGATCAGCAAGAAACAGAGTTCGATTGCCTTGTCTACAGCTGAAGCGGAATATGTTGCTGTTGCATCTTGTTGCACCCAACTCCTTTGGATGATGCAGACTTTGCAGGATTTTCAAATCACTTGTACACCACCAATCCCCATCTTATGTGATAACACAAGTGCAATCAGCATCTCAAAGAATCCTGTTATGCATTCAAAAACCAAGCACATACCAATCAAGTATCATTTTCTCCGGGAACAAGTGCTTGAACAGAAGGTCAAGTTGGAGTATGTTCCTTCTAAGGAACAAGTTGCTGATATTCTCACCAAACCATTGCCCAGGGACACTTTTGAATACCTCAGGCAAAAGCTAGGGGTTGTTGATGCATCATCTTATTGTTGAACCTCTTCTGATTGATGGTACATGTTTAGGGGGAGCATATAATGCATTGTTGGCATTATGGAGGATGTGCAGAAGGAGATCTTGGAAGTAGCTGCAATATGTCTCTATCTCTTTCATGGTGGATTATGGTTCTTCGTTGCAAATCTGGTTCATATTTAGGGGGAGCATGTTCTTAGGGGGAGCATAACCCTTTGCCCTTGATGTCAAAGGGGGAGAATGAAGTTGAAGCTTTGAGGTTGCCATCAAGTCCAAAGGGGGAGATTGTTGGCATTATGGCTAAAGTGTTGTCCTTGATGGCAACCCATTCAGGTGATAGATCACAGTACTTCAAGTCAGCAGCAGAGATTGATGATCAGCTATCAAATATTGAAGAAAATAAGGGGTATGCAGGTACACCTTGCATAAGGTGCGTACGCGCAGGTCAGTGTTACATAAAGTGCGTACATACCTGCAGTTATCCCATTTAGGAGGTGCGTACCCCCAGTGCACACATTTCAGGGCAAAGAAATTCACATGTGGGGTTTTCTTATGTTTTACTCTTCGTATTTAGCCGACAGTATTGTGTTATTATGGTGTCAGCTCGTGGTATTGATCCATGATTTAAGGAAGAGCTTTCCTATATAAAGCAAAGGAGATCATTTGGCTTGAGTATGTTTTGGGTTGAATATCTTATGAGGTCTAGATCTGACATATTATGATCTCTCTTGGGAGTATGTCTAGGTCTAAATAAGGCGAATCTACTGATGGATTAAGATCTCTTCGGCGCATGTTCAGATCTGTAGATCTGACTGTCTAGGTTATTTCTGAAGTCTTGAAATCATCTATGCCCAAAGGTACGCAGGTACAGTGAAAGAAAAGTGCGTACATACGCAGGAACGAAGCGTTTCAGGTGCGTACATACGCAGGCACAGAAGGGTTGCAGGTGCGGAGGTCCGCAGGCAGTTCAATGGACTCAGAGCGAGGTACGCAGGCTAGCAGTTGATCACGGTGCGTACGTAAGCAGGTGAGCAGTTGAGCAGGGTGCGTACGTAAGCAGGCGAGCAGTTGAGCAGAGTGCGTACTGTAAGTAGGCAAGCAGTTGAGCAGGGTGAGTACTGTAAGCAAGTAAGCAGCTGAGCAGGGTGCTTATGTAAGCAGGCGAGCAGTTGAGCAGGGTGCTTACTTCTCTTAAAATCTTTGTTGTGTTCTGGGTTTGGTCCTATTATTGTTGATCTGGTTACTACAAGTTGACTGGGTGATTCTCTTATACTTGATGATCATTTGATGCTTATGGATCCAGTTTGAAAATTTATGAAAAGTGGTCCTTGTAAGAAAATAAGTAGGGGGTTGTAGCTCCCTTCCAGGAGAGACTGGAAAACGAGAGAGAGAGTTGTAGCTCTCTGCAGGTTGCAGCCTGCGTACTGGTAAAGGACTGCACCAGTACAAAACCATTGTAAAATGAGTTTCTAATTTGAAAGAAGATAGAGACATATTGCAGCAGGTGGTTTTCACCCACATTGGGTTTCCACCTTACATCTTGTGTTCTTTGGTGTGACTATCTGTTTTCTTTTCTTCATGCTCATTATTTTATGGTACCGACATGCAAAAATAATTCAAAGAACAAATAAAGAATATTTATTAAAAGAGTTAGACAATACTGATTCACCCCCCCTCTCAGTATTATTTCCAACAATATTGTCAAGTCAAACAATCCATCGATCTGACCCCAGGCGTGTTGTTACCCAACAAACTGAACTATTGATGCTTTCTTCTGGAGAACAATGAAATTAAGGGGAAGAATGAAGAGTTGTTGCAAAAAGGGCACATCAAGCCAAGTTCATTACCTTGTGGGTGCGTGATAATGTTGGTACAAAAGAAAGGTGACACCTGGAGATTCTGTATTGATTATTGAGCACTGAATAAGATCATTGTCGAGAATAGGTATCCAATCCAATGTATTGATGACCTTCTAGATTATTTCAAGGGGGGGGGAATATTTTAGCAATATTGATTTGAATTTTGGTTATCATTAGGTGCCAATCAAACCCTCTGATGTGTGGAAGACTTCCTTCAAATCCAAGGAGGGCCTTTTCGAATGGTTTGTCATGTCTTTGAGGTCATCGAATGCCCCTACATATTTCATGGTGTTGATGGAAGACATATTGCGACCCTTCACCAACTCATTCATGTTGGTTTATTTGGACAACATCCTAATATTCAACCAAAGTTGGAAAGAGCACCTAAACCATATTCGACAGGTCCTCCAAACCTTGTGACAACACAGATTCTATGCCAATTTGGAGAAATGAATTTTTGGTATGACCTATGTTTAATATCTAGGGTACATCACTGATGAGTAGAGTGTGCATGTGGACCCAACCAATATACAATTTATTTGAGATTGGCCAACCCCAACCACTTTAACACAACTAAGTAGCTTTCTGGGCCTTGTTAATTTCTATCGCAGGTTCATGTTGGGTTTTTCTAAAATCACTTAGCCTTTTAGTCAAGTCACCAAGGGGTGGAGTGAAACTAAATTTATTATAGTATGAATCCAAGAAAAAGGAATTTGTAGTGTTAAGTATTGCTTCTACTCTACACTTGTGCTCACATTAGCAGACCTGCAACAACCATTTGAGATTGAGAGAGATGCCTCAGACTATGCTATCGGGCCAATTATTACTCAACAGGGGCATCCGTTGGCATATCATAGTGAGATACTTTATGACACATTAAGAAAGTATCCCACGTATGAAAAAAAGATGGATTCCATTGTGCAGGCCTGCCGATAATGGAATAATTACATTATGGGGAAGGAAACTATCATCCACATAGACCACTGACCCTTGTAGTTCTTACAGACGCAAGGAATGTTAAATGAATGACTGACATCAGAAATGGTCCACATATCTGCAAAAGTTCCATTTGAACATCAAGTAAAAGGAGGGAACCACTAATAATGTTTCACACTACCTGAACTGACCATCGGTCATAACACTGACCACTATGGTCGACTCTTGTGGACACGAGACTTCAAAATGGCCATATATTTACAAGATTAATCCATTATTCAACATTAGATACTAGATGCTCCTGAAAGGTAAGAAAGTTCTAGACTTTCACCACTGAGACACACTGTTATGATACATGGGATGCCTCTGTGTTCGTTCAAGAAAGCCTGCCAAGATGATTTGGGAGGTACACTACAGTTGGTTTGCTGGACATTTTTGGGTAGAGAAGACAATGGCAATGTTTCAGAAGTATTTTTGTTTGCATAAATTTCTACAGGATGTTGGGAAGCACATCAGATCTTGCACTGCCCGCACTATTGCAAAACCTACAATTAAGAAGAAAGGGCTATATACTCCCTTGCATACTACTGGCCAACCCTTCAAATCCATCTCCATGGATTACATGTCGATCTTTCCTTCTATCAAGCATTTTAACGATTGTGTTTTCGTGGTTGACGACAAATTATTTAAGATTCTCATTCTATCGGCCTGCAAGAAGATTATCATAGTAGAATCCACTTCCAAACTCTTCTTTGAATGAGTATAGGTACACTTTGGGATTCCACAGTCCATTATCTCATATCAGCACATATGGTTCCTAAGTGCATTATGGTCAAGCCTCTGGTCATTATGATACCAAGCTCACTAAGTCCACGACCTTCCACCCCTAGAATCATGGCCAAACATAGGTCATCAACAGAATGATCGTGCATATCCTACACATGTAAAACTTGAAGCACCCAATCACATGGGATGAGATCCTTCCCTATGTACATCATAGCTACAACATAGCTCTTCACAAATCAAATAGCCACAACTCCTTTCAGGTGGGGTTGGGATTCTAGCCACTATGCCCCATTGATGTTTCCATACCATTTTCAGATACTCTGGAAGATTAAGCTCATGTCTAGTCTGATGTTGACAAGGTTAACAACTTCATTAAGTGCATTCAACACATCTTCCAATAGGTCCATGACATATTGGACAGAGAAAATTCAAATTATAAACAATTTCATGATCGCCATCGAGTACCACACAAGTTCTAGGAGTGTCTCATTGGCCCCAATGCAATATTCACTCGCTTTGATATTGTTAAGCCCCTATAATACCAGTGATTCCCCTATTACTGTTGTCATTTTATCCGTGCCCCTATTGTCCCCATATTGTAATTAGTATGCCCCATAGAAACCCACTATTGTTATTTTTGTGCCCTTATGTTATTATTGTTATGTCGGTTTCATTATATTGTGACCCATTAGACTCCTATATATATAAGGGAGGTTTATTCATTTGTATCATCCAAGAATTGTTCATTTGTGTAATGTAAAGGAGTTTGCCCCTTGAAGAAGCTGAATTCTAAGGCATTGATCTATCTTTTCTATCTTTCTGTGAGCTGGTTTCCTAACAGATATGGGCCTTACACCATCACTATGGTTGTAGGGGGCAATTATTTTGGGCTCAACATTCCACCGTTAATTGGCTTGCACCCAATATTTAATGTGGACTGACTGTGGCCATACTTTTCCCCATTCTTGGACACATCAGACATTGTTAAGCATATGACACCAACAGAGCTCAATCCAAGCTACATTAAATAGGCCACAACTAATAGGATCATGGAAAAGAATATCAAGAACACTTGCCAACAAAGGATTCAACTATGTCGAGTTTCCAGAGTAGGCCAACTCCTTCACCAGGGAAAGTGGTTCACTAGGTACTTGCTTCAATAGAAATTTTTTCACCTCATGGAGACTCTACATGGCTCATTCTTATGTTTTTGGTTGTTTATGGTTGCCCCTTGTTAATGTTCAATCATAAAAAAGGCCCTTGAGCCTCACTGTAATAGAATTGAGAGGCATGTAGCCCCCACATCTCTTCTTAGAGATAAGATACCATTGCTTGAGATAGTTTATTTCCATTATGCTTGTAAGAATTTTTGAGTTCCTTGATATTAATCAAATGAAGATTTATTTTTGATACATATATGTGTTTATGTTTTTATTTGTATTCCATTGCATTCCTGCATAATTCTGGATCAAATTATGAATGTATTCCCTCTTGATGTTACAAATATCATTAGCATGGGAACCTATTTATGGATTGTCCTCCTAATCAATGTTCCTCTGTCCCTAAACCATAAATGGAGAAAGAACCTAGAAATTTTGAAAATGTGGTAAGAAAAAAAAAATTAGGTAGAAAATCCTCCTTGAATGTTGATTTCATTGGAAAAATCATGTAATTGCTATGAAATGTTATCCAAGAACAAGGTGCAAACCTTAAACAAGGTTACCAATAATCTTATGTAGTAATCCCACAAGTGATAAGAAACATGGGAAATAATGATATAATTAATCAAGTGAATAAAAATAATAGTGGAGACTACGAAGACACATAAATGACTTACGAAGTTAAAGTCCTGACAAACTTAGAGGAAGGAGAAGGTATGGAACTTGAAAAGATTGATTTGCAATATTTAGTAGTATAATGGGATGGAAAGGAGTCTCACTCAATATTGAATCAATAAATTCAACTTTTCGCAAAAGCCTTCATAAAAAATGAATAATTTTAGGAAGAATAAATATAATGTAAGCATCACTAGTATATTTCATTAGGAGTTAAAACTAAAACACTAAAATAATGATAAAAATTAGGAAAATAGAATAAAAAGGTGAAGAAAGAAGAAATAAGAAACTTCTACAATTTGAGATAAATGCTAGTCAATTTAGCGATAATGGAAATGATGACGAACATCTTCCACCCCACCCCCTCAAATAACCGATGAAGATATTATCATAAATTATGAGAGGAATGAATGAACAATGCAAATATAGATTTAAAAATAAAATTCTAAAACAACAACCAACTATGGTTATTTTATAGGAAACAAAGTGCTCAATGACATTAGATGCACACGAGGCATAAAGGGAATTACTTTATTATACATCCCCCATGCGATTATGTTTTCAAACATCTTTTCCACTCAAATAATTGTCACAATAAAGTATCAACTAATATGGTTGACATAAATGGGCTTATTTTCCATTTTTTATGGAGCCAATCTAACTAGGAATATATTTTTTTCCTTCTTCACAATATTCAACCCATCCCTTATATTCTAGGAGATGGTTACATGTTTTTGGGACAAGATTTATGATTGAATCCTTAGATGAAAATACGGGAGGTTGATCTGGACCTCAGGGTTTAAGATTTAGGAACCATGAATGCTAACAGAGAGTAGGAGAGAGAGAATAATAATATGCCTCGAAACTATTCTTATAAAAACCTAAAATAGAAAATACATACATTGAATACCTAACCATAAATGAAAAGAAAATAATTATTTATTAAATGGAGAAATCATTTATCCTACATTTTGGAGGACACATTTGTTCTTTTAGAAGGTGAGGCCCGTCATTTATATTATTTTAGGTGCCTTCTTGAGTTACAGTACCATGGGTAAATACCATGTGTGGATGCTAATTTCCATTTATGTCAATCTTCTACCCTTAGGAAACAATGGTCCCCATTGTGTCAAGTTCCCTCATGAGAGGCTTTTGTTGAATATGAGCCAATGAATAGAAGAGATTTTTGTGGTTGACCCATAATCATGGTGAGCAAAAGGTCGAAGGATATAGTATCCTATAATCCTTATGGGCCAAATTTGATACTAATTGTGTCTAGCCTCACAAATGGACTTCAATGGAAAGGGTGTTTTGCGGTTTATCCATAAAAATGGGTTTGTAGGTGACCCATAATTGTGATAAATGAAGGTCCAAAGATAGAGATACTCGATCATACTTGTGGGGCAACTGTGATACCAATAGTGTATGGACAAGCAAATTGAATTCAATGGAAAGGGTTTGGTGTGGTTGATCCATAACCTTGGGTTTGTGAGAGACCCATAAAAAAGTTGTGTTAAAGGTAATACAAATACCTTGGAACAAAAGTGAAGTGTAAATTGTCTCTAGAGTAAGGATTTGAAAGAAACGTTTCTCTATATTGTAAATCATTTGCTCTAAAATGAGGATCTTGCACCTGCATTTGTGAAATGTTCTTGATAATGGTTGTGCATGTGAATCCTCCCATAGTACATGTGTATGGATTTCTTCCCTGGGAAGTGATGGAGCTCACGAATCATATCTAAATAGACCATGGAAATCATTCCTTTATATAGGTTTAATATGCAAACCTTCTCGAAGTGCGGTATGTAGGTGTAAATCATTATGAACCATTGGGTGAGAATGAAAATCATGTCTAGGAAGGAGAAGTATATGAAAATTATCCCTATGTGCATATTCCCTGATAAGTGACTATGACTGGAAGCTTCCCATTGAGAAGGGTTGCAGTTTCAAGATTTGAAATGGTGATGGTTGAGTTGGGAATCTTTTAATTGGTGATGGTCGAGCAGAAAAAGTTTCCATTGGTGATGACCTCATGGAGACACCTTCCATTTGTGGTGGCCTAGCTAAGAATCCTTCTATTAAAGGTAGCCTAGCTAATAATCCTTCCATTTGGGGTGACCTAAACATAAATCCTTCCATTGGTGTGGCCCTAGATGGGAAAATCTCCATTGAAATGGGTCTATGATGGAAGTTTCCCCTAGAAGTTTATGGTGTCAAATGTCTTCATGTTGTAATGTATGATTTCAAAACAATTAACCCAATTGGTGCCAGTACAAAAATTCTTTTGTTGGAGGGGGTCGAGAATGATAATCTTCCATTGGAATGGGCTATGAAAAAAATATCCCATTGAGAAGGGCCAATATCATAAGTATTCCACTGGAAAAGGATTTGGTAATGGAAAGCCTTTGAAGTCTTACATAGGTGTAGGCTTTGGAAAATAAAAAATATTCCAATGGAATTGTTATTGTTGTTGGCTGAGATCTGAAATCTTCCACTCATTTTGGATGTGATTTGAAAGTTGATCTGAAATATTCAACATGTAGTGGCTATAGTCTAATGAAAGAAGAGGCTCTTCACTCTAAGATCTCATGCATAGGCAGTGATCAAGGCATCATTGTGAGAATATAGACATGAACCAAAGGCTTTGATCATGTTTTGGAATCCTAGCACATGACATCCATACCCTTCATTTTCCCTATTATGGAGCCCAAACTCACCATGGACCATGGCCATCATTTTTTCTTTTGTGCACATGCATTTCTATGAAAAATTTTGAACTTCTTGAAACATGTGATTGGTAGCTAAAAACATGGATGCTATGAGATGAAATATAATGAAGTCATTCACACCATTTCCTATGACGTTCATGGAGACTAAGTCATCACCCATGTTGATGCCATTTTAACCCTCAAAACCGTAAAGCCTTGGATTTTCTATGCTTGAGAGGTTAGAGAGGGACCATGTGCTTAGCATAGTGTCTGCCCTTTTTCCAGGTGTCCTGCTAAGAAAAGGGCCAGTTTGAATGTTGAGGAGAACCATGAGCACTCTAGAGGATTGAAAGGTACTGAGCCAAGTGTAGGCCTTGTCCATGGTATCATCCACATAATTGTAATTTTCCACCTTGTGGTATAGGGTGTGAAGAATGATGAGAAAAGAGAAGAAACTACCAAATTATTTGTGCATCTTCTCCTCCATATCATATGCCACATATTCATCCTTAAGTTATGCATGGCTATAATCTCTCGATTCTTGGAGGGTGAGGTAGTCTTCTAGGGTGGAATCAACAAATACAATGAGATAATTAGGATTGTTTAGGTCTTTAAGCATGTACCGTTGCTTCTTGGGAGCACCATCATTAGGAATGATGCAAGATTACATCTTGGCCCTGATGCCTCCACCAGAATCAAACCTGGACTAGTGTTTTATTACTTCAAAAAATGTATGCAACCCTTCCTTCCATCTCGAAGGGAACATAAGGACTATTGTCATTTCCAATCTAGAATTCCTCCACAACATCTCTGATTTGAGACATGTCATCATTCTGTTACTCCATCTTGGAGCTTCCTACAACCCTTTTAATGACTACAACAACCATATGGTTTGATCCTTTTCCCCTTACTGATGATTTCTTGAGGCATTCACTAGTCACAAACCCTTTGGATCCTACTAATGCTTTCACCAAATCCATATGGTAAATTATTTGAAAAATAAAAGGCTTAACCCTCACCAAGAAGAACATCCAATCTTCCATATAAATAATAACTAGAATCTCAATGCGGTGGCCTAGACATACATCTGTTAAATCAACTTGGTTAGGATATCACTTATCTATATCATAGGGGCCATGATCTAGGAACAATAAATAGTGAGAGGGAGTAGGAGAGAAAGAATACAAAAATTCCATGCAACTATTCTTAGAAAAACCTTGAACATAAAATACACACACTCAATAAATAACAATATATGTAAAAGCATATAATTCTTTATTGTATGGAGAAATCATTTACCTTGCAATGTGAAGGAACCATCTATCATTTTACCAAGTGAGGCTTTTTATTTATAGTATTCTCGATGGCTTCTTGAGTTACAATAGCATGGGTTGATACCATGGATGGATACCATGGGTGGATGCCACTTTCTATTCAAATCACGGGTATGAGATGATCAATGTAGATTTGTGGTTTTTCAAATTTAATAATTGAAGTCTAATTTTAGTTGAATTGGAAACATCCAATGGAACTCACACCTAGAACAATGGAAGAGGGGTCCTTCATCACGTTGCTTCTAGACTAGATGAATTTCCTTTTTTAGAATTGTTTGTCAATTTAATTGTCCTAAATTGATTACATAAATTATCGACCAGAGTTGGTAAACTTGTGAAGTGCAAGTGCACTATATATGCTAGAAGCCTTTTGATTTTATTAAGATAATGATTGTGGATGGTTTATTTTTAAGGATTTTCTTTGTTCTTATGTTCCTATTGAAAACTAAAGATTTATAATACAATCAGTTCTTAAAAAGGAATGTAAGGTAAGCTATCATGATCTTCTTTAACTAACTAATGTTAGTTACTATGTAAATGATAAAAGAAGAGCTATCTAAACTAATGTTCTAGAAAGATGATCATTTTTATTCTAAAAATAATTATATATATTCAAAGACAAAATTTATAAAGCAATCTAGATTAAGATCTACACACAACAATTATCAATCTTTAATTGGAATAATAAAACAAATGCAGAAAGAATGTGATCTCAACAAGTATATCTATTTATGAAAGGAGAGAGATTTATATATACAGTCCTATTTAAAAAACAATGTAAATGAATTGAAATTGACATAAAACAAATTAAAAACTGTAAAGAAATAATTGCAAATAAATGAAACTACAACAATGCAATTCTGGAAAAATAACGAAATGAACTGAACTAAATACTAAGCAAATTAATGAACCTCGACTGTCTGTGGAGGCCCTCCACAAAATAAAAAGTTTATAACTCTATCTCGACAGCTAATTGCACATGATATTCATGAAAATACTTCTTGAATTAAAGAGGAATAAAGTCATTGAACTTCAAACTGTCAATTACAAATTACATATACTTCTATGTCTCTCCTATTTCTGTTTATATATATATAGAATTTGCTTCCAACAGCTTTGAGATTTTCATGCATTAAAAACATAAAAATAATCCTAATCTGATAATGGAAACTATAACGTTGTTGGCTTGTGGGGGCCTGACCCAGGTTCAGCCTTAGTTAGCCAAACAAATCCCTACACTACTGGCCCTTTCGGCATCAGCCCGCGGAGCACGGACAGAAGTCTCACCCAAGCCAATATGGGGGGATGCTGGAACCAAGTTTTCGTACCCTTGAGATGGATGTGATGTCAGTTTGTTCTAGCTATACATTCCTCCGCACAAGTGGTTTAACCCTTTGTTCCTCCTTCAGCTCCTTTGCGAAATGATACAATCGGCTTTTGCGAAGCCCTAACTTGGGGTTGATATGCTTTCGCGTTGCTAGGGTAGCGAACTGTGCTATTTCCCAAACTAGGCTAAGTATCTTACTTATCTTATTGACAGGTCTTAATTATCTTCACGTAAGTAGATGTTCTTACTTGCGCTCACTTAACCAATATAGTTATACACATTTGCGCATCATATAAGCATTAGAAGTGAAATTCATACCCAATATAATATATTCATAAATAGGAAATAAAGATGCAGAAATGATAGAAACTTCTATTTATGAATACTTCCATATGATTACAGACTTAACTCACCCTGTGAACTTAGCTGCAGGGGTCTACACACTGAGCTGCGGACTACTAGGCCTCTGGGCACTCAGCTGTAGAACCTCCTCCTACGCTATGACCCTCGAATTAGACTCACACTTCAGAAATCTCTTTCATACATCATATATTTATTGATTCTTCCTTAGATGCCTTGACTACTTAGAGCTTTGCTCTATTTATACAATACCATGGTCTGCAAACCATGGGTAGGTCTTCTACAGCCGACATTACATTATCAAAATAAGGGCGGACAACCCTATGACTCTCTAACAACTATGCGCTTCGTGCCCACAAAATGCGGAGCCTTTACATTTGTATTACAAAATTGGGCCAAAATATGGGCTCTTAGCCCCAAAACTATCCTTAGGGAATCACGTGCCCAACAGGCCCCCAACACAAACATCATGACTTGCCCTCGAGTCACTCTACAAGTTTAGAGATCTTAGCGCCAAGACCTCCCAAATCTGTTTGGATCTCTGCAACTTCGCCAGCGCACTGAGTGGCCACCTACTGGACTTCTTCCACTCGCTAGTCGGTAACTGCTACTGCTGAACTGCTACCCTGAATCCTCTACTGAGTTGCTTGCAGTTGCACGAGATTTTCTTCAATGGAGGTTGTAATTATATACGCCTCATCGATACATGGTTGTAGGTGTGGTTTTAAGACCGCTTCTTTGTGTCGAGCGACATCCACTTGTTCCTTGAGCACCTTTTCCTACTACATTTGTGCAATCCTTTGTGTAAGGGAAACCATCAGCGCGGTCCCTTTTACCTCATTGTATTTCTATTGCATCTCCCGCATCTCTGTCTCTAGGTGCTCCACATTCAGGTACTCCTGCAGGGTGGTTAGGACCTCAAATGACTGTTTGAACAGCTTCATGCAGTCTATCATTGCACTGTTAACCACCACGATTGATGTCGTAACTGTAGTGGTACATTGTTCCTTAACCTCCGGCGGAGTTGAAGGTTGAGCCTTCAACTATAGTTCTGTGATCTGCAGGTTCATCTCTAGCTGAACTCTGGCCATTTCTACTCTTGTGTCGCGCACACCTGTGGCTAACTTACGGACACACGCCTCTACCGGTTCCTCTGCTTGAATGGCCAACTTCGGGACCATCTTGTAGGCTTCCTCCACAACCTGCATTATCTATTCATTCTGGTCCACTGCCTCATTACGCTACAGGCTCAAATGCTCGATATTGATGTGCTGCTCTCTCATTACCTATATAGCGCGACTCTCACTGGCCCGAAGTTCTGTGATGACTCCATCCTATAAGAGGTAGAGTGTCTCTCGAGGGAGCGCAACCATGTTCAACCCTAACCCTTTCAAGCTGCTCACCATGGGTCTGTCAGCCTCTTTCTCTGTAGTAAGTGACCCATCTGGTAGCACTATCGTGTTGGTCACCCTGGTGTGCAACATTTCC
Organism: Pinus tabuliformis; assembly: GCA_031772625.1. Taxonomy (NCBI): domain Eukaryota; kingdom Viridiplantae; phylum Streptophyta; class Pinopsida; order Pinales; family Pinaceae; genus Pinus; species Pinus tabuliformis. The sequence continues at coordinate 312,333,383 of CM062815.1, read as the reverse complement.
TCGGCAGCTGAAGTGCCGACTACGAGGGAGGTGGACACTATGCCAGCCTATGGAGTGTGAACCTGCAACTCCTGCAACTCTATATGAAGATCCCCCAATACAACCTGTTGTTGTTGCTCAAACTGTTGGAGGCCTCTGTGGTGACATCCCTCACCATTTCTCTGATATCATGTAAATCCCCCTCAATGAGGGTGATTGGGCCGAAAGAAGTCTTTTAGGATTTTTTCTTCTTTCGCAGTACTGTCTGCTCTCATGGTCACGGACGCTTGAGTTTGGTGGATATCGTTTGTGGGTCCGCACCACCCTGTTCTGTGTCTATATCTGGTTCAGGCGAAGGTGACTTTTGTCCTTTGCACTCTTCTTGCCCTCTTTTCTGCTGCTTTTCTGCAAACTTCGCAGTGTTGCACACTGCCTGGGCCTTAGATGTTGCTTCTTCCTTTCTTTGCTTCTCTGCCAGCTGCACCATCCGAAGTTTTGTCTCTTCTTTCTTGCATTGTACAACAAAATTCTTCATTTCCATCATGGATCCAGCTAGAGCGCACCACTCTAGTGGCTAGGACTCAAGGATTGTGAAAATTACATCGTCAGTTGCCAAGTACGGTAAATCATGCCATGTCTTCATAGGGTCCTTCCACACCCTGATGAATAACTGATAGAAGTATGCTTTGAACTCTACAAAGCTCAGCAAACTATTGTAGACTATGGGTGATAACCACGACTTGCAATTGATCCCCATCTGGATGTTCATTTCCATTAGCACCCAAAATATCTTACTTTCTCTAATACCCTATGCATCCTTAGTCACCCATAGCGAAGCGTACTTCACTGCCTCTGGAAGGTCCAGTGCGACCGAAGGGAACTGACTATCTTCGTGTAGCTCCCATGCCACCAGTATGATCAACAACAAGAGCCATGCATAATGAAACGCTTTTCCCTACTTTTGTGCATCGCGACAGTTCGCAAGGAACTTGCCGCATAGATATTTTGCCTAGTTGAACTGGACCCCTTCTGCAGATTGCGCTGCTAGTGCAACCACTTGTGTGAGCACCTCATCTGTGTGAAACTTCTGCATCACCTTCCCTACCAATATTTGTGTCGTGACCTTGACTGCAGGGTTGTTGATGCTGGAGCTGGCATACCCTTACTTCTTCTTCTCCAGTTTGAACTTCTTCTTCATCGCTTCCGCGACGACCAACTTGCCACCTTTTCCCTCTGAAATCTTAGCTGGATCCTCCCCTAAGTAAGGTAGCTGTGGAATCCGGTGAATCAGATGATCTATGATGGGGATGGGCTCCTCTAGCCACAAGCACCCATCATGCACCAAGCAGAGAAGTTGCTTGATGAAGAAGACGGTCACTGGGGCATGGTGGTAATGCGACACCCAGATAAATTTTAGCAACCCGACTTTCTCTACACCTCTAAGCAATTTGCGTGGCTCCAATTCAATCATTTTAGCCATTTTGTTCATCTTCTAGCACATTAGCTTCGCAATCACTAAATGTGGGAACTTCTCATGGTCTGCAAGGTCCCAATCTTCGAATTTCAACACAGGAACCCGCCCCAAGTTCGGTCCCTCAAAAATAATATCGTCTGGGAGCAGCAGAATTTGCAGAGAGCTCTTGCTCTCATCTATATCCTTCGGCACCTTGGATTTACCCTTCTGTGGAGGAACATATTCAGGTAATCAGGTAATAGGGTCCACACCCTAGGTTTCAACTTCCATCTCTACATCCTTTCCCTTCGCATCCACTAGGATTTCTTCAGACTCCTCTTCATTGGCCTCTAGATTAATGGCCTTCCCCTTTTCCTGCAAGGTGAGCTTGTTCCTCTCTGTGGATTTCTTGGTGATACATGCACCGGGATCATAGCCTTCTTGTCCTTCTTAGGTCTTGGCATTCTCGGTGATTTCGGGACCTCAAGTATCGTTCTGACACTCTCTGGGGCTTCTATTTCTGCAATTTCCTACGCGGCTTTCATGGGTATCAACATCAGTCTAGTTAGAAGGTCCTGCGTATCCTTTGGAAATGTTTCAAACACTGAAATTTCTCTCAAAACCTCAAAGTTTGACAGGTCCATACGCACTTGATAGCACAATAACTCAGTTCTCAAATTGCCAAGTATTTTTCGTTGGATAACCATTTGTAATTTATAGCTCCTTTTGAATTTGAATTTGACCGTTCCCCCACATTTGGTCCATTAATGCTAGATTAGTGACATCTTTCCAAGGATCTAACCCATAAATTTCACCTTAAATGACTATCGCCCGCTCCATTTGGCCTCAAACCAACCAATAAATCATGAATAATGACTTTAACGATCACTTTCCGGCAGACCTATGTGCCAGCGTAGTTGTCTTCGCGTTGTCGCTGACCCTGTGACACTTCACTACTGCGCATAGTCCTGACATCACGTAATTCCTGGGCAGAGTAGTTTATAGTCTCACGCCTCCTTTCAGCTACCTGGAGCACTAAGACTGTGCTTCTATCTGCTAGTCAGATGGTCGGGCCACCTGTGTATGGCTTCAACCGACTGCCATTCACTTTTCCTAGGAAGGGATCTCAATTCAACTTAACCAGTTGTACCGTGCCTCCGTCGGTAATCTCCTTAATAACATACGGCCCTAGACAATGCATTCTGAGTTTCCCTAGAAATTTCTCAAACTTACTATCATACAATAGCACCAAAGCATTCACCTTAAATATGCGCAACTTAATATGTTGATCGTGCCATGTTTTTTCGTGTTGCTTTTGGTCCTGCTGGTGAAATCCAGCCGAAAATCATTCTTCTTCCAGTTCCTCCAACTGTGCGAGCCTCTCTTCCAAGGCTCCGTGATTCACCATACATGTGAGTACTACTATGCGCAAACTAGGTACGATGTATTCCATAGGCATTACAGCTTCCACTCCATAGACAATCCTAAAAGGTGTCTGTCTCGTCATTTTCTTGCATGTCATTCAATAAGCTCATAACGCTGCAGGTATGCATAGCTCCCAATCACCTCACTGCACATTTCATACCTTGGTCAGCACATTTTCAAGAACTTTGTTGAATTCCTCCACTCTCTCGTTAGCCTGTGGGTGATAAGGTGTGATCTTCTAGTGATGCACTTGAAATTCCTCCATTAGTGCATTGATTGTCTCATTCAGGAAATGCGTACCATGATCACTCATCAAGATATTTGGACATCCAAATTGCGGCAGTTGTGCTAGTGCAATCCTTCACCAGCTCTGCTTCTACCCAATGAGTCAAATACTCTGTCACAGTGATAATATACCTCGTGCCTGTCTTTCCTTGAGATTGAATAGGTCCTACAAAATCTATTGCCCATTTCTCGAAAGGTTGCAATGTCATCTGTGGATTTGAAGGCATTTCATCCCTCTATGATGGCTTACCTGTTCTTTGACATACATCGCTGATGAGCCCCAAAAATGGATAATTATTTGGGCTCATTCAACCTCCTAATTCAACTTAATAGACCATTCTCATTAGTTTATTGCATGTTTTTTATGCTAATAGAGTGAATTGGGTTAGTCATTATGCCAACAAGTCTAATGGGTGCTTTGTGTAGCCTTTTTGGTCAACTTGGAGACAAAATTGAAGGTTTTAATGAGCACTTGGAAACCAAATTCGTGGGAGAACAAGGGAGAGGATTTGTAGGAAGGTGTATCCTTCATTTATGGGCCCTTACCTCAAATTTTCCACCATCAGCTCAGAGTTCAAGGGCCACCAAATCAATTAGCACAAGGGCAGCCAATCAAGTCAAGTAGGACTGCTGTTAACTACAAGTTTTGGGCAGCCGAGTCCCTAAAGTTTAGGAGGACTGTTGGGTCCTCAATTTGTATAAATAAGAAGGATTAGGGCCTCATTTGGCTTAGCTGGTAGTTAGTCATTTCATAGTCTTGTTGTAGTCATTTTGTAGTTCGATTTTTAGGCAATAGATTAGTTTTGCTGTCAGCTCATTTTCAAGTTCTCCTTGTGGACAGTTTTGATGTAACTCTTCATTTCTTGATCAATAAAGATGAATCCATCTTTGCACCAGCTCTAAATCTCTCTTAGGAGGCTGTAGCTCTTGGAGTTGGGCCCATCTCAAGCACCCAGTACCTTCTTTGTTTACCTTTATCTGTCTTTGCTGCATTCTTAGAGTAAAATCTGCTATTTAGATTTAAAACTTGTTGTGTTATTTAGGTTGATTTTGATGATTAAAGTAGATTTTCATGTTCATATTGATTTGGATAGATTAATAACATAAAGCATCCTTGGAAAAAGGGGCTCAAGCACCTCTGATCTTACCTCTCCCTCAGTGGGATCATGAGTTGGGACAAAGGTGACCTTGCTGCCCACAAAAACGTTGTTTTGCTTCACCATGCAAGTATTAGTGTTGGATTCTTAGTTGTCAAACTTGATATCAGTTTTGACTGCATGCTTAGGGTTATGATTGCTTAGTTGCATAGTTAGTTCATATGATTTTGTGCAAATAAACTTCTGTTCCATTTCTTTTGCTACTATCTAGGTCAGATTAGGTCAAGGTAATTAGGTTCTTGATTTTCCAAGTCTTCATTTGTTAAATTCGAAAAATAACTTGCAGAGCACCTGTTATTCTTCTCTATCTACCAATAATCCATCAGATAATCTGCTCCAACCCTTAGTCCATGATTCGTACCCTTCATTTGCCATACTTTCCCCACCTTGCCCTAATTCCTACATTCTTGTGCATCATCGCTTCCTCCATCCTTGAACAAATCCAATCGCTCCTTAGCCTCATCCACCAAGTCCTAGACCTCTTCACATGCCTATTTCACCCCCATACTCATTCCTCCCTCTTTTTCCCTCCATCCATGCTCCAAAATCCCATTTCGAAACATCCTGTAGAAGAATTACAGAACATCTTGTAGAAATCCTGAACATCCTGTAGAACCCCTGCAGACTTCCTGTAGAAGCTCATAAATGCGGTTTCTTGGCAGCCAAACTTTGTGAGACTCTCTGGAAGGGTGTTAGGGACCCCTTAGACCCTCTATGAACCTTCCCAACCTTTCCCAAGCATTTCTCCTCCTTGATCCACCTCTGCACAGTAAAAAATAGTTAGAAGCACATGCATGATAATTCCAACAACTTAAACAAAAATACAAAAAGATGTTTTCTTCAGATAGAGGTAGTCTAGACACATGTATTTTACCTTCATAGAAGTAATGTCATCTCTTTTAGTAGTTTTCATGCTCTCCTTTGCGTCAGTAGGACTAGCTGGTAGAATTAGGGTTTGCTAGGGTTTGCGTTTCTTTTTGGCTCTCAGTTTCTTTTTGCAATTAGATTAGCTTCCTTCAAGTTAGCTTTCATCCATCAATTAAAAAGCTTCTTATAAGAGCTCATAGAAGTTGTCTTAAGCTCCTAGCGGACTTGTGCCAGCTGACCAAGTGATAGCTGCGGCAAGAGCTAGTACTTGTGCATACAACACCGTCGCTTCCAAGTTTGTTACGAACTACCGGGTTGATAAAATTAAAGAAGGGAGTTCCAGGAGTTGTAGCATTATTGCTACAATAATGGGGCTCACCATCTTTTTGGCACCGTTGCCGGGGAAGCTTCAGAGTATTGGTTATTGCTGCTATTCTTCTATTTTCCATTACAATCTTTTGCTAAGTAGTTTATTTCATTTCCATTATGCAATTTCATTTATGCAAAAGTAGATTAGCATTTCCCGATTTCATAGATTAGCATTTCAATTCCGCAATTTCATTTCTGCAAGCATAGATTAGCATTTCAATTCCGCAAGCGTAGACTAGCATTTCATTTCTGCAATTTCATTTGAGCAAGATAGATTAGTCCTTTCCTGCTTTCATTTCAATTCCGCATTTTCATTTCAGCAAGATAATTAGTTGCAGTTCAATCTATTTTAGTTTTTGTAGGTACAAGAAAAAAAAAAAAAAAAACCAAAAAGATTTCCTTTCATGCCTTGTAGGAGTAGAGATAATTTAGAAAAATATTTGCACAACACCCCCCACAGCTTCACACTGCCAACCTTCTCTCTTCTTCGATGGTTGTGATTAAGAAGGAGCCCTAGGTGGACATCAAGGCATCTTTAAAGAACCTTTAGGGGAGAAGAAGAAGAAAACATTCCTCTCGAGCGAATGGCTACAAGCAGAAATGTTGGGAGCAATAATTTATCCAAAAATGAATTTGCAAATCAGATCGAAGATTTCAAGAGTGATATGAGGCAGTTTCTTGCCATGCAACTGGATACCTTGAGGATCCAAAAGAAGCTAGAAGAAGCCAAGAGGGCTTTGGCCATTTTTTGTCCTAGGTGCATTAGAAAGCATCCTAGGAACAAATGTCCATTGTACTCCATAGAAGTGTGTTTTGTCTGTGAAGAATACCATCCTACAGATCAGTGCCCTTCCTTACCCAGAATCAAAGCTGCATATCAGAGAGCCAAAGAAGCCACTGAATCACTCTATTATATGAACCAAAGGAGGCTGCATGGACCTAGATCTTACCAGCAGGAACTGCAAGGGACACCTGAGACCTATTATGACCCCTATCAAGCCACTTTCATGCCTTCTTGGGGTCCCCCTACTCATCTTTCCTGGTTCACACCTCCTCCTTGTTCCTTCACAGATCCATATTATGCATGTTACACTAAAATTTGTCACCATGACTATTTGCAGTTAGTATGGCTCCATCAACTGTCATACTATCCTCCTTGGCAAGTCTTATACCTCTGCTCTTCATGTCAAACTCCAATAAAGAGAGAAAGTCTTTAAAAATCTATATAACTCTGGGTACGCAGCTTCTCTTAGCCTTACCTGCGTGTACGCACCTCAAGTTCACATTCCATGCATACTTGTACGCTCTATCTGTAAAGGGGTGGGTGCGTACTCCTGTAAAGGTCAAAAGGCGCAAGTTTCACTTCAAAAAAGTTACTTGTGGTCATTTCTAGAGCATTCTAGAAGCTTGTTTGACGTGTATTGTTCACCTCTAGATGGTTCATGTATCCCCATGAAAAAGGAACTTATCCCATCAAGAGGGGAGCTATCCCATTCAAAGAGGGGCTTATCCCATCAATGGTGGACCTGATTAACTTCCTCTAAAGCACTATAAATACAGGCATTGGGCCAGAGGGAGGAGAGGTTGAAAGCTAAACATTCCTAAGGATAGATGCTGCTGGAATTAGGACTCCCTTATAGAGCTTGAGAGGAGAGATTCCCATCCTTTCCTTGCCTTATTTGGAAGTGGGTGAGCTGATCAAAGTAAAGGAGAACTCTTGCTGGACCCTGGGAGGGACCTGCACAACACCAAGGCTCAGGTTGTAATGGTTTCTTTTGTTTCCACTTAATACAATTAAGCTCACTTTTCTCAATAGATTGTTATACATGATTTGTTTCATATACTCCTTGGTCTGTATGATGAATATGTTTTATTTTATAAGTTATTCAGGTGCAATGTAATATTTTGTTTGTTAGTGAATGTAGGTTTCGAAGAGAAGGAGGAGCTCATCCGGATCGGCGAGGTTGGACTACTACAAAGCGTTGGACTAAAGGTATGTTATAAACACCTGATTACTTGTATTCTAAATGCATATTTAGAGAAAGGTAGTGTTTAATTGTCTTGTTTGTCACTAGAAAGCCTTAGCTTCTAGGGAGGTCGGTTTTGTCCGCAAAATTGACTCTTTTCGGATGACAAAATGGCGACTCCGCTGGGGAGCTCCATTGATGTGAATGATTTTTCCTTTGTGTGAAACTTTGATTTGAGAAAAGTCGTTTGTTTTCTGGTTTTTGGCTGTTTGACTGTGTATTTGGGGGGATAGCTTAGGGTTAAATTAGATTTTAGTTTTTCTTGGTTTTGCTAGAAGTACGCAACCTCTGCGTTGAGCACAGTGCGTACCTGTACGCACTGCAACTTTGTACACAGAGCGTACACGCACCTGTGCAAACAGGTTGCCTGCATACCCTGTCAAAATTGAGAAAATTTCAATTTTTTCCTTTTTGCCTCTTAGATTTTGTTTTTAATTTGTTTTTACTGCCCAGATCCACTGGTTACCTACCATAAATCTTCACCTAAGCTTGTTTCATCAGTGTCAAGAGTTTTAGTGAAATTCATAGAAATTCTAGCCCTAGGGTTTGATTTTTGCATTGTTCCTGTAGTGACTTTGGCTTTAGAAGTTGTAAAACCTTGGATCTCCCTGGTCTTTTCAGTCTTCTTAGCAGTCGGACCTTTCATAAAATCCACCTATGTGAGAAACCTACCTTTGTGTTGTCTCTTTGCGGAATTTCGAGACAGCTTGCTGGTTAAAGTTGTGAATTTCATTCTTAAGAAAAAGAACATAAGATTTTGATTTTTGTTTTTGACTGGTTTATGATTCTACATGAACGAGTCCTTGGTTAAATCATGACTGAGTAAAACATCCTGGAATCATACTTAGTAGGCTTTTGCCTCATTCGATTTTCTTTTAGGTGATTTTCTCTTAGATTTGCTTTTAGGAAAACTTGTCTTGATTGTCATAGATATTTTTAAATTTGATTTTTGATTTTTATATGCTTTGTTAATATAGGGAAAAAATCCAAAAAATCTCTTTTGAAGAAAAGTTTGCTTTAGTAGCATTTGAGTCTTTGAAAAGAAAAGGAATTTTTGTGAAATAATTAGTGGTCATGTGTTGCATGCTTTGAAAAAGATAAAGAGATTATTTCTTTGATTTTCATTGCCAAGAAAGTTGTCTTTATATCAATTTTGCATTCTCCAATTCTCTTAGCTAGGGAATTCATTGAAAAAGAAAAATATTTTAAATCATCCTAAGTGCATCTTTTTAGTGGATTTGAGTTGAGTCTACACACCATCAATTTCATCTCCGCTACCTTTTGTCCTAAAGAAAAGCCATAAAATTAACGCTTAAAGTAAAATCAACTTAGTAACTTTTATTTACTAGGGCTCTGAAACACCAATATAGATCAGGCTAGTGTCTTGGAGTAGGAGAGTAATTAACTCTCCAAGACAGTAAAACCAAACAAGTAGCTCATCTTGTGGTAGGATAAATCCAACTGTTTCATTTGTACTCTGGGAAAGCTCCTCTTAAAGGAGAAGCACGAGACCGTGTCCGAACCAGTGAGGGGATCAATCCTCCTTCATTGGGAAAGACGCCAGATACGCACGTACTACAAACGGTAAACCTCGGATTATTGTCGAGGAGCCTGGGGTCACTTGTCGGTAAACCTTGGATTATTGTCAAGGAGCCGGCAAGGGGATTGAGCTTGTTACTCTGCCCTTGCGTGCTATCGGGTCGTAGAATGTTCCCCCAGGTATATTTGTTGCTGTTGGTAACCTTAGTGACCATTATCTTTAGGATTCTACCCGAGGTGACGGTGGAGGAAAGATCTCACTGTACCTGGAGCAGACGTCGGCTAGACTCACTTGGATTTTCCGGGGGTTCACTTCACTCGAGACGGTTAAAGTGGAGGAACTTGTGCCGGTCTATTCATTAAGCAGGTTGCCAGGGTAACTATTCCACCCACCACTTTTGTACTGAATTCGGCGATGTTGGGTTTCATCACCAACTAGTGTTTTCGGTCCGGAAGGCTACTGTTTGTGTATGGTTTGACGCCCTAGATTCTTTAGGCGTGTGATTCGAATTTGTTTGGTTCTTTAGAGACTTTAGGTGGTTTGATTTGAGATTTTACTTTGTTTGCGTGTGCAGTAGTTAAAAGTTTTTAACTGTGGCTGAGTTACCGAGACAGTCCCGTAGACTTCGGGGCCAGTCTCCTGAAATTGTTACCGTGGCCGATTTTTTGAGGAAGTCCCATAGACTTCGGGGCAAACCTCCTAAAGACGTCCCGGGTCATTACGAAGGTTTGAAAGTCCTTGTAACTCCTAGTGGAAGTAAAGTAGGTTCACCTGAAGAAGGAGAGTCGTCGTTGGTAGTCCATCCAGATTACCAAGGTCTAGAAACAGGTTATAATCCCGAAGCTGTTGCAGTTTCCGAGCTTGCTGGTAGTTTTTAATCTACTAGTGATATAGGCGAAGAACCTGAAATCTCTGAACTTGTTACTCCAACTTCTAGTGCTCCTGATTCACCTAGGGTAGAAAGAGTCATCACCGAAAATCTTCCTTCTGGTTTGATAGCTATTGAAGAACTTGCTCCAGAAGAAGAAATAGGCGTCTCTATCCTTGAAGATCAACCTACTATTGATCTAAGGGAGTGTGAATCCATTTTTTACAGTCCACCTAGAAGTACTACTTGGTATCTCTCATTAACTAATTATTTGGACAACTCAGGGTCAAATTTTTCTCCACCTCGTACTCCTTATCCACCCGGAGCTATTTATACTCCTGTAAATATGTCTGGTCAGTCGTCCATGTTCACTCAATCTCCTGAATCTTTCTTGTACGGTGGTCCTTCTGTTCCCTTTGGGTATCAGTCACTTTCTGGTACTTTTGCGGGAGCATCTCCTCAACCCATTGAACATGGGTTATTAACTGGAAACAATGGTAATAAACCGTTGGGTGTAGGAGACATTTACATGATGTCAGGTTCAATTCCCGGTTCTCAACCTCAAGGTGGCCAGTTACCGCCTGGGGGGCAGCCTCAATTAACGCCTGGGGGGCAACCTCAAGGTACACAAATTGCGTCTGGTGGGCAACCTCAAGAACAATATGTAGCCATAGTGCAATACATTCCTCAAGGTCAACCCCGGACTCAATATGTACCCCAAGGTCAACCTCAGTATCAATTTATACCTCAAGGTCAACCCCAGTATCAGTACTTACCTCAAGGGTATCTACCCCAAGGTCAGTACTCAAGTCAAGGTTATCAACCACCCCAAGGTCAAGCTTATGTTCAAGGTACGGGAAATGTACCTTTCAATTATCAATCCTACCCTCAATCCAGTTATGGATCTCAATATCCTCAACCTGTTATGGGTCAATACCCCGGAATGAACATAGTGTGGGATCCATCGCAAGTTCAACAGGTGTTGTAGCCAAGCGTACAGTTGTCATCTCAAACTGGACAACCTTTAGTTTCTGGTCCACCCCAGCAACCAGTCCAGTCTAATGTTTAAACTTTTGTACCTTCGGTAGTTACTCAGTCACCCATTGCGCCTAGTACTCCATCTCAAACGACTACTGCAACTACCGCAACATCTGTTCAGTCTACCACACTTACTTCTGGAGTATCGACAACTCTGGTTTCTACTGTCTCTGCCACTACTCCTCAGACATCTTTACCATTGTCTGGATCCACGATTCAAACTATGGTTCAGATGCCTATAGGACAGCTTGGTTTAAGTACGGTTGTCACTAGTCAACCACAATTCGCTTATCAACCGTACCAGGGACAGTACTAATACGGGCCTGCTGTCCAGCAACCAGTTTACTAGTATCAACCGTATCCTAGGTGCACTTATCAACAACCTCAACAACCCCAGTACGGTCCAGTTAATCCTGGTTTTCCGGGAGGATACGATATCCCGAATGCGATTCCTATTCCAAGTTATCTTGGATATCCTCCTCTTGGGACTGGTCTTGTGACCCAGAGTTTTAGGGATCCTAATCGGCAATTACCGTTTGTCACAACTTTGGATTTACCAGACTTGACGCACCTAACGAACGATCCGATCAATTATCTTCCGTTTTGGCCGCCAATGCCGAATAAGTTGCCCAGTGACATTCCCAAGTTCAAGGGTAAGTCTGGAGAGGATCCGTCAAATCATGTGATGACTTACCACCGCTGGTGTGCCTCAAATTCCATCTCGGATGATTTGATCCGCTGACGTCTTTTCCAGCGTACGCTCATTAGTCTCGCGGCCAAGTGGTACATTGAGTTACCACGGGCCTCTTTTTATAATTTTAGTCAGTTAGCTACCTCGTTCTTAACTCATTTTCAGTTGCCGGTCAGATATGATAATGGCACGGAGTTATTAACTTCATTAAAGCAATCGATGTCCACCTATATTTATGATCATATTCATGAATGGAGACGTCAAAGGCGATTAGTGAAAGTTTTTATCCCGGACCAAATCTTAGCTGAATGGTTTTTTAAATCATTATTACCAAAGATTACTGAAGACGTAGCTAAGGCCAGAGTAGTTATTGAGGAGCAAGTGATTGCTCAAGCGCAGTACCTTGACTTAGTTTACACTCAGTCAGGTATGTTACACGAAAAGATCCGAGATCTTCCAAAGTCAAATCAAATAGCTGCTGCTCCTTCGGGATCTCATGTTGTTGATGGCATGATTGGTACGGTGAATACTAAAAGCAAGAAGAAGTCTTCGAAGAATTCTTCGCCCATTATAACCTTACCAGACTCCCCGACAAGAGAATCTTCTCCTGAAGTTTCCGCTGATATTCACGATGTAGAGTCATCTACGGCTAAATCAAAAAATGGTGGGAAGAAGAAAGGTAAGAAGAAGAATAAAGCAGACAAGACTCCAAAGGAGAAAATAGAAAAGTCAGAAACCAATGACGAAAAGCGCAAACCTCAATATCCTTGTCTTATTTGTGAAGAGGATCATTTTACAAGAGATTGCCCTCATCGGGTCGAGGTTGTGAAAATCGTCAAGGGTTCCCCAACTCCTGTTGTTTTGAAAGATCCATTTCCAAAGCAGGAGAGTAAGATGATAGGTTCTTCCTCGAGTGCCAGTGAAGAACCCATATTGATGATGTCTCATGTAAGGATTGCGACTATATCGCAAGATTATGGTAGTAAAAGTCCTATTGATGGATCGAAAGAAGCAGAATCTTCTCATTCAAATCCATCAACCTCAGCTCCCGGTTCTGATCCACTACAGATCGAGAAACCTAACCCTGACTTAGTAATCAAACCGCCCGCCAAGGGTGTACTTCAAAGGTCTGCTTTCAATCCGCATGCGAGAGCGGCCCAGAATTACAACATTGTTGAGGATTTAGCTGTTTCACCCTCAGCAATGTTGGCTTTAGAAGTGCTGCAATCATGCCCAGCACAGCGAAAATTACTTTTGTCGGCTATAGGAGCTGTTGATGTTCAGGAACCGAACCTAATAATCTTTGATCTAGAAAATAGTACACCGCGTTTGCCTCATCAGATGGCTTTCCAGATCCCTGTGATATTCAGAAACATGCCTATTCATCGGACTGTAATTGATGAGGGAGCTTCCACGTGTATTATGTTGATACAGTGCTGGAGATCGCTTGGTTCTCATTCACTAAATCAATCCCTGACAATTATTAAGGCCTTTGATGGTTGTGGGTTCCATCCGTTTGGCATTCTATAGGATTTGCCTATAGGGGTTGAAGGAAAAACTGTTAGTCTATATGTGGAAGTGGTTGATGCCCCTCTAGACTACAACTTTCTCTTGGGTCGAAGTTGGTCTTACGCTATGAAAGCAGTCATTTCATCAGTCTTCAGAGTAATAAAGTTTCCACATAATGGCAAGATCGTAACCATAGACCAGCTGGCTTACTTTTCATCCGACCCAGCCTCTTCAGAGAGTATCCAGCATGTTGGTAAAACGACTATCCCTTATAAGGATGTTGGCGTAGGATTAGTTAAAGATGTTGGTTTACTGGGAACTTTTCCTTTTCCTCCAATCAACGCCGTATCTTCATTTGCATCTATTCATATTGTTGAGAAGGTAAATCCCCTCTACGGATAGAGGCGATCCCTACTAGCCCAACAGGGGTCTAGCAACAATCACACAATGCTGCCACGCATGTTCCTAGTTACAATTAGACAAGAAGTAAAGAGCACCTACTTGGATTCCTGCGCTGTCGTTTGTCGAGGGGATGTTTCCCTTGCTCCTTCGCTTCAGCTGGTCATAGTCTTCCGCGATCCCCGCGAACGGACACCTGCACACACGAAGGGAAAGCAAACGCAAGCGTGAAATCTAGTAAAAGTAACTATATGCCAGTCAGAAAAGACATAATTCACATTTATCCATTGCATAAACAAACGAGAATGGAACAATAATAGCAGTCATCTATTATTAATCAGAATAGAGAAGAGTACAACCAAATGTTCTGACGTCGATAAACTTCTCAGGAGGGATCAGTCAGCATGTATCTCAAGCATTCACCTTTGAGGATGGTTCTCCCAAGACAAACTAGTCTCTCTCTCTCACACAAATGTCACAAACAAACTTCCCAAAGCAATCAATCACTTCCACTCCTAACACACCACACCTATAGCAGCAATCTGAGCACTACAAGCTCTTGTATAATCCAAGCTAAGTCTAGCTATTTTCTAACTAGCTGCTCATGGTAATGGTGGAAGTTTATATAGGAGAAGGAGTCTCCTAAAAAGGTTGAAGGATGAGCTTATCTTCAAGGGGAGTTGTTGCAAAGGGTCGAACAGACATGCCATAGAAGGGAGTCGATATTCACAAAGCTAACAACCAAGCCTGGAGAGATCTGGAAGGCTGGTTGTTTGAACAAATTCGCCCAAACTGGATCAGCGCGGATTATATGGAGACTACCGCGCTGTCAGCACATAACAATAATTGAACAAGTCATGTCAGCGCGGAAGAACACGGGAAAGCCGCGCTGTGCGTCATCGCGGAAAAGTGATGTTCTTCCGCGATGGCAGCGCACGAGATACACTGTGAGGCGCTGGTCATCGCGGTTATTTTAGGAACAGACGCGCTGATGCACAAAACTTTGGAAAAATGGGTTTTTAGCCAGTTCAGGGAGCAAACATTTAGTGATTGTGACTTCTTGGACACAGCAGGGTGACTGACAGGAAGGCAGTGATAAATTACTGTGTAACAGATGCCCCCTAAAGCATGAAGACCGAGAGAGTGGGAGGGGTGAAATGCTTTACAACACACGCCGAACTGGAACACCACCAGGAAGTACCGAAAAATCTCTGACAATCATGTACACGCAGTCTAGGTATGGGCGCAGCCATCCAAAAGACATGCAAGACTGGTCTATGGTATGGACGCAGCCACCCAGCTAAAGAGACCATAATAAAGACAAGGTATGGTCGCAGCCATCCATGAAGACTCAGGTATGGGCGCAGCCATCCATCGATGAGTCATGTAATGATTATCCACAAAATCGCAGCCTGGACCACAGTGAGCAAGGATCCAGGGTCTTGCGCTCCATCTCGACCCGAACAGAGTACAGGTCCACACATGTGAATACAGGGGTTGGAGTCGAACATGTATGAACATCGCCTGATTACCGGTCAATGATGAGAACCGTTAACAGACGCGAGAGGTACCACCAATAATGACAATGGCCCTCAAGGTACTATAGGTACAATCCGTAGCGTGTGAATCAATGAGTTGGTGTCGAACACCCACGGAATCATTCGATCGTAGGTCAATGATGTAAACCTTGCGTCGAACACGAGGAACCTGCCATTGAGGCATGCAGGCTCCAAGGCACCTGGAAGGAGTCTCTAAGTCACTTTCTCGGAAAATGAGTTGAAGTCGACGAGAAGTGGCCTTGATCGAAGGTGGGCCATGATGATTCCCACATCATCGACACGAGACAGAGGTATAATAATTTGTGATGAGATAGCGAACGAGGTTGCATTGTGGCAGAGGACAACTTCTCTTGAACATATAAGCGGCACTGTGGCGGGCTTGGCAGTATTTGACATCAAATGAGTAAGGGTCATGGTGACAAGGCAATAAGCAGATGAGAGGTCAAATAGGATAACCCAAACCCACGGAGGCTAGTGAAAGATAAGATGAGATGGTCCCACCCAGACACGAAGCAAAAGAGTGCCATGTTCAAGAGCGACATACTGCCGACACGACTACGATTACAGTTCCATTTTCCCCACCATTTCTGGCAGGTACCCCGATTATTTTTGGATGAAAAGCTTGACGGGGATAGCATATGCTTGAGGAGCATCATTTCGACAATATCCGATGTCATCAAATGTTTAACGAGCCTGACAAAGGAAAAACTCGGCGTCTTTTCTTGTTTAGAGAGCCTGAAAAGACAGCAAAAAGGAAACTCCAGGGGGGTCCTTTTTCGTACAGTTGTGTCTCTCGAGCCCGAAAAAGTATAAAACTGTGCTCGAAAGAACCGCCCGGTCATTACAACCGAGGAGTACTTTTCATAAATAGTGTCGCCGACCGGAAAAAGTAAAAAAGTGGTCGAAGACACGTCGTTTTAGAGCCAATATCGAGTGCGAAACGACAAGCACCCAGCGATCTTTTTGGTTTAACGGTCGGAAAAAGAGCTTAAAAACGACCGCCTTTCGTTCCCTTTAACGAGCTGAAAGGGAGCTCGGCCATCTTCTCTTGTTTAACGTCGGAGAAGAGCTTAGAGACGACACTTTGGGAATCACATGAATCGTGGACTGTCATGACCAAGCTGCGATACCTGTACCTGCACAAGGGCACTACCCGCATAAATCCATTCGATATACGTAAAAAACATATTGAAACATGCTTGAAAACAGAACCAAGGCTAGTTTTATGGCAAAAAATGGTAAAAACCCAAAAAATATGGTAATTTAGGAGTTTTTACTATAAATAGGGGGGGGTAATAAGTCATTTTTACCATTTTACTATTTGGAGTGCGAAGAACGTGGAGAAGCCAAAAAGTTGACGGAGCGATTTCCAGCCCATCCGGAGACCATTTTCAGATCTGCTTCTTCCAGGTAGGTTCCCATTCCTTTGCCCTGCATTCTGGTTCATTTTAGGAGTTTTTTAACGGTCGAATAGGCCCAATTGGGCATTTTTTATTTGCATGGGTGCGCCCTCGGTCAGCGCGGAAATTGCCCACGGGGTCGCGCTGATCGAAAAATAGGCAATGTAACCAACTTCGGGTCAGCGCGGAAAAGGCGTGTTCTTCCGCGCTGACCTCGCATTTTTAACAAAGAGCTGCCATTGTCAGCGCGGCTGTTTCTAAAACAGTCGCGCTGGCGCGGAAAAATTTTGTTTTTTTGAAAATGAACGTGAATTTTTACCTGGAAGCACTTCTGATCGGTTTTATTGTTCATGCAGGACATCATGGCTTTTCAATGGCAAGAGAGAGTTCACGATGTGGAGGATGTGGCTGCTTGGGGAGACGTAAATTGTTGCAACGCCATGCGGGCGTGTGGATTCATGAAATTCTTCCTGACGCCGCGTCTAAGGGCCCAACATGATTTGCTGGAGCTGCTGATCAGGGCATGGAACCCGGTGGACCAAAAATTCACCATCCGCGGTCACGACATCGAGTTCGATCATATGGACATCTTCTTCTTGACTGGGCTATCGCGCCGAGGTGGGAGGCCC
This sequence comes from Pinus tabuliformis, assembly GCA_031772625.1. Lineage (NCBI taxonomy): Eukaryota > Viridiplantae > Streptophyta > Pinopsida > Pinales > Pinaceae > Pinus > Pinus tabuliformis. The sequence goes on along the minus strand of CM062815.1, from coordinate 312,316,188 downwards.
ATCTTAGAGGGGCAGCGACCTAGCGGTGGTACCCTGGATGACTTAATGGCTAAGGTTTGCCCAGGGGCAGTAAAGACGCGGAGTGGGAAGTGCTCGATCCCCACAGTGAGAGACATAGTGTTGCGCACCATCCTGTTCATGGTGACCCGGGCAGCGGGCAGCATGGCGAACCATGAGGCGTCCAAGACTCATCTCCTACTAGCCCTCGAGTGTCTCGAGCCTACCGTGTTCGACTGGTGCACTGCAGTGTGCAACAATATGAAAAGGCAGTTGAGCAACTGCCGTCGCGGAGAGACGAAGCAGTTCGGGTATGGATCGATCCTGGTCCCGCTTATTCTGGAGCGAGTACCAGCCATGCGGCTGCAGTCTATGGCTGTGGATGCCCCCAGAGATCCTCGAGAGACGAGGGCCACTCGATGGGCTCGGATTATGCCACGTGGGGGTGGCGGCCGACCACATAGCTGGGGGGTATATTTCAGAGACTGGTTGGACCAACAGGAGATCTTCGTACAGGATTGGCCATATGCAGGGATGGATTTCCGCAATGATCCTGACTTGGTGCTGCCTCCGGGTGAACAGTGGGATGATGCAGGTATGACACTTTTTGTCTTTTTGAGTTTTGTATATTTTTTTTTTTATTATGTACATGTCCTAATAAATGTCTTGTCACGCAGATGTAGGGCCTACTAGACCGATTGGCCTGGCTGTCACGGCACGGAGAGAGGGCCCAGGAGCCGGAGCTTTGGCCTTAGCCCCTCCAGAGGCCAACACGCCAGAGGTTGTGGCTCGCAACCTTGAGGGGTTGCTGGAGGGGGTACCGGATTTCCAGGGGGTTGAGGAGGTCCCTGTGGAGCATCAGATCCACACAGTGGGTGTGGAACCCAGAGTGCACCGCCTTCTGAGGCGGGTAGCACGAGCGGCCGTGTACTACAGAGAGCACCACCCAGCCGATTAGTCACCTAGGTTTTATTTCCACTGTTTATTTTGAGACATTATGACTCGGATGTACTGAGATTTTGGGACACGTACTTCTATTTTTGAGCGCCTCAGTGCGCCACACGATATATATATATATACATACCGGTTTTTGGATGAGTCGTTGTTACATATGATGATGTGTTATCTGTATTATGCGTTTGTTTTAGTACAATTTGTGATCTTATGTATGGATTCGCATGACACTCGACTCATGGATTTTATATGTTTAATGCAAGCTTAAAAACACACGTGCAAACTATGCTTGGAATGACTTATTTACATATGCTTATGGTCTTACTATGCTGTTCTTTCCTTCTTTGTATGATGTTTATCTGTTTCGCAAATGTCTGTCTAATACACGATTTGCCAATGCATCAGTCAACGTATTTAATCGTCTTGGAATATGCTGATAAGTAATGAAATCAAAACTCCGTTCTAACAATCTCACACGTAGGTATAACCTTAATATGCGCTGGTCTCTGACGGAATATTGCCTGTTTAGTTGATGGACCACCAACTGGGAGTCCAGGTTTACCACTAGCTCTCGGATGCCGAGGTCAACTGCTTCGGCAAGCAATTCTATTACAGCACTGTACTCGGCAACATTGTTAGTGGTACGACCTAGGCACACACCCTGTAGGTTTATCAACTCCCCGTGAGGATCGTAGATCACCCACGCTGCCGAAGACAAATTACAAGTACTACGGCAGGCACCATCAGCGAAACCAACATAAGGAGTACGAGACATCTGCGCAGGAAAGAGAAAGCATAATAAGGGGCAAAAACACGCCTTCACACCAAAGCAAAAGAAACTCATGCAATAAAAACTCAAAACACACGTATATACAAAGTGACTGTGAGCAGTTATGCATAGTACTTCTTCAGATAGAGTCCATTTCGGGGCTTGTCAAGAGGATTCCCTTCATAATCAATCAACTCATATGCGCCCTTTTGTAAAACACGTTTCACGATGTAGGGGCCTAACCACATGGATTCGAGTTTTCCTGCCCCCAGCTTATCCTTAGCTTGATCGTAGAGCAGTACTAAATCTCCCTCAACAAAGGAACGGGGATGAATATTTTGATCGAAGTGAGCCTTGACTCTCTTCTTCTGCGCTTCGATAGCCAGAGAGGCCAAACGACGAGTCTCGTCTAACCGTTCTAGGTAAAGAAGTCGTTCCTCCACCGAAGTGGTGTTGGGAAGCAACTCGACAGCTAATTTTAATGAAGGAATTTCACATTCGACGGGAAGGGTAGCCTCCAGTCCATAGACTAGTTGAAACGGGGTGAAACCGGTGGCATCCTTCACAGAAGTCCGGTAGGCCCACAAGGCTGGGAAAAGCATTAGATGCCAGTTTGACTTGTGCGTATTGACGGTGCGTTGAAGCATGGTGATCAAAACTTTGTTCACGGCTTCAACTTGACCGTTAGATTGAGGATAGTAGGGTGACGAACTATCTTGACGCAAGCCTAACTGGTTTGTTAACTCTGTCATCATATGATTTCGGAAATGCTTTCCATGATCTGTAACGATAGCCTGAGGGACTCCGAAGTGAGTGATGATATGATTGAATAGAAACTGCGCCGCTGTGTGACCGTCTTCGTTTAATGTAGGCATTGCTTCGGCCCACTTGGTGAAATAATCCACGGCAACGATAATGTACCCATGCCCCCCGGCCGAACGAGGGTTACAGGACGTATAATCGATGCCCCATTTGGCAAATGGACCTACGGTTACCACAGGGTGCAGTGGTGCAACAGGTGCACGCATCTTCCGGTGGTAAACCTGGCATTCATGGCATGCGCGTACAGCAAGGATACAATCCTTGAATATAGAGGGCCAGAAATAACCAGCGCGGAGGATCTTTTGAGCGGTAGCGTATCCGGACATGTGGCCACCACAAGCGCCGGAGTGGCAGTCATTCATGACTCGCTCAGCTTCCTCGAGAGTTAAGCATCGGCGAAGAAGGGAATCGACGCCGAGGCGGTACAGGGTGTCGCCCAAAATGCGATACGGTTGAGCCTGATGACGGATCCGTCGTCGGGCTTCTTTTGATGTATTAGGACGAAACGAAGACGTTTGTAAATATACAATGATGTCTCCGTACCATGGGTCGAGAGTGCTGATGAGAAAGAGTGTTTCATCCGGAATTCGCTCTTCTAAATGAGATGGTGCAGATTGAGATGGTAAGGAACAGAGCAGTTCAGCAAAGACCAGGGATTTCTTGGACTTGGCGGCAGTAAATTCCAAGTCGAACTCTTGGAGGATTACGATCCACTTCGAGTATTTGCCCCCCAGCAACTGACGTGATAAAATATAGGTCATGGGGTTGCAGTCAGAGATCACGGTCGTTGTGCGCAACAGGATGTAATGACGGAAACGTTGGACGGCACATACAGCAGCCAATGCCAACTTTTCGACATATGCATAGCGAGTCTCCGTATCAAGGAGGTTGCGACTAAGATAGTATACAACGTGCTCTGAGCCATCGTCATCATCTTGCACTAAAACCATGCCGATGGTGGTATCGGCGGCGGCCAGATAAAGGGTGTAGTCACGGTGGTAATTTGGAGGTCTTAGGAGCGGAGCTGAGACCAGAAGGTCTTTAAGATGCTCAAAAGATTGCTGAGCGATAGCGTCCCAATGAAAGGGCGTGTCTCGCTTTAGTAATCGCGTGAAACCCTTGGCCACCTCGGCATAATTTGGGATGAATCGTCTGAGAAAATTGGCTTTTCCCTGCAAGCTTTGTAATTGCTGTAGAGTGGCAGGGGGAGGAAGATTCACAATGGCCTCGACTTTAAGGGGATCCAAACGGATGCCTTCTCGGGAGACGATAAACCCGAGTAGTCGGCCAGATTCCACGCAGAAGACACACTTATGCGGATTGAGTCGAATACGGTAGTGTCGACAGCGAAGGAAGATTTCGCGTAAATGAGATGGATGGTCTTGACGTTTAGCTGAATGAGCGGGTAGATCATCCAGGTAAGGTTGTACGATGTTTCGGATATCATGAAAAGCATACGACATCGCACGCTGGAAAGTGGCACCGGCATTTTTAAGACCGAAAGGTAGCTTCTTGTAAGCGAAGGTGCCCCAAGGACAAATGAAAGCGGTCTTGTGCTGGTCTGCGGGGGCTATGTTGATCTGGTTGTAACCAGAAAAGCCGTCCATGAACGAATAAATTTCGCTTCCTGCGCAATCATCGATAAGCTGATCAATAAAGGGCGTAGGAAAGTTATCTTTTGGACAGGCGCGATTGATATCGCGATAGTCAACACAAACCCGAATAGTGCCCTGTTTTTTATTGACAGGAACTATATTAGATACCCATTCCGTGAGGGGAATGGCATAAATGAAACCTAGCTCGAAAAAGCTTTTCAACTTCGGCCTTGATGGCTGCAGCCTTTCGAGGGTGCACCGGGCGTAAACGCTGACGAACAGGCTTAGCCCCAGGATAGGTAGGGATTTCGTGCTCCACGATACTGGGGTCAATGCCGGGCATTTCTTCGTAAGACCATGCGAAAACATCACGAAATTCACGAAATAGATCTGTGTAGATTTGAATTTCCTCGGGAGTACATGTGACTCCAATATGAATATTTTCGACAACTCCTGTTTTGACAGAGATGTCGATAGCCAAAGTTTGTGTAATGTTACCCATGTTCCCTTCCGAGGACACTTGATATAACTGGATAGGTGTTTGGAGAGGGATATGTGGGAGACATGAAGCAAACTTTCCGAGACACGTGGCCATTTCCGAATAAGGAGGGAGGAACGAAGAGCGATGGTGGTGATCAAACCAAGGGAGCTCTTCGGGAGACATAGTCTCGATAATAGCCTCGTCGGATGGGAATGATTCTTTCAGGGGGTCCGAGGTGGCCTTCTCTCCCAACCAGGGGAAGGTTTGAGGTGAATCGGGAACGCTGCTTGGAAAAGCAGGTCCGGAGGTTGAAGCCGATGCAGCAACTATTTCGATGTAGTTGAGCTCGGCTGGGCTCAACGGCATCATCTCGCCCCATGAGTCTTCTTGATTCACGGGAGGGAGAACCCATGGATCAGAATGCGTCCTGATCATGTTAACGGAGGCGAGATTTGGAGGTGGGAGGGGAAAGACTCCCATCAAGGAGGGATCTTTAAATAATCCGGCACCCACACTCTCGAGCGATTTGAAGGTATGCTCCACGAATGGTACATTCCCTTCAGAAGAGGAAGCAAAAAAGGACAGCTGGTCCACCGTGACGATTTTTCCTTGATGGGGAAAACGAACGACACGGAATAAGGAGGAAGCCACGGCCTGCATGGCATAAGTCTAGCTTCGTCCTAGAAGGAGGTTGTAAGTGAGGTTAGCGTCAACGACTTCAACCTCGACTTCTACAGTTTTGCCTTCTAAAGAGATAGGTAAACGCGGGAGGATACCAAGTGGACGAGATTCTCTTCCATCGAACGCCTCTAGGGTGGTGGGAAACTGGTTCAGAGCAGGCGAACCAAGAGCCTTCCAACAAGCAACTGACATGATGCAGGTTGAGGCTCCCTCATCAATGACAGTACGGTGAATCGTCTTGCCTTTGATGAGAACTTGTATAAGGAAGGCCACCTGATGAGGTAATCTCTGCGTGAAACCTTCGAGGTCGAAAGAAATGAGATCCGAATCTGCCGGGTCGATGCCACCAATTGCTGATAGCAGGGACTTCCTCTGGGAGGGGCAGCTCTGGAGGACTTCTAACGCGGACATAGCAGACGGAGCCTGAGCTAAGTCCTCGACAATGCTATAATGCTGTGCGGCACGAGCATTGGGGTTATAAGATGACTTCCTGAGTACACCTTTGGGAGGGGGTCGGGGGATCGTCTCGGTGTTGGGCCGTTCAATGTGAAGAGGGCCAGAACTAGACGCGGGAGCGCTGGAGGGGACCTCCGGCTCCTTCCCGGCTGAAGATGGATATTCTTTCGTTCGAGTCGTGACGTGGACGGGGATGGTTCCTGCCATGAATACTTGAGAACCGAACGAGGAAGAGGATTGAGAAGGGTCTGCCACCTGATGCGTCTGCTGGGATGGGAAAGGCTCTTTAAGGACGGCGGGGAACCCTGAAGCACCTTTTAAAAGCCGACTAACCTCGGACCGCCTAGGGCAGTCCTTGGTGTAGTGATCCTCCTCGCAAATGAGGCAGGGATACTTAGGCTTCCGCTTGGCTCCGTCCTCGGTGGGAGGTTTAGGAGAATTTTGCTTAGGTTGTCCGGATTTTTCTTTGGCCTTTCCTTTCTTTTTGCCTTTCGAGGATTTGTCTGCCGCGGTGGACTGAACGGCATTTACCTCGGAGGTATTCCCAGGAATAGATGGGCTCTGAGAAGCATTCTCGTTAGAGGCGTTTTGTTTCTGCTTCCCAGAGTTTGCGGTTGATTTCTTACTTGGTGAATTCACGGAGCCAATAACTCCATCCACAGACGGTTTCGGTGGAGCTTTGGTTTGTCCGTGCCTCGGGGCATCTGGCAAATAGTCATACAAAGTACCTGACTGAGAATATACTAAGTCAAGGTATTGAGCTCGCGCAATCGCTTGCTCTTCAGTTACACACGCCCCCATTGCAATATCTTTGGCAATTTTAGGAACAAAGGACGTGGTAAACCAGTCGGTCAGGAGTTGATCGGGAATCCAAAATTTAATCAAACGACGGCGCCTTCTCCATTCATGTATATGATCAGAGATGTGCGTTGCCGTATCCTGTTTTAGAGACGTGAGCAAATGGGTCCCAGTCTCGTACCGAATGGGTAACTGAAAATGAGTAAGAAAGGCCATAGCCAACGAGTTAAAGTCTGAAAACATACCGCGATGAAGTTCGATGTACCATTTTGCGGCTGAACCAGTGAGGGTCCTCTGGAAGAGGCGCAGTCGGATAGAATCATCAAGCCATGAGTTAGATGAACACCAAAGGTGATAGGTCATTACGTGGGCTTGAGGATCCTCTCCGGCTTTGCCGTCGAACTTTGGACAGTCACCTGGTATTTTGGTCGGAACCGGTGGCCACCATGAGTTATGCAAAATAGGATCATTTGTTAACTTGGACACATCGGGTAGTTCCAACGTAGCCAAAAATGGTAGCTGCGGGTTGAAGGACATCTGTGGCTGAGGGTTCGAGGCGATATTAGGGTTCCACCCAGATTGGGGTTGCCCCCACGAACTTTGTCCAGACGGACCTGGCCCGAAAGGACCGGCCGCATAGGAATTTTGTCCCGATGGACCTGGTCCGAAAGGACCTGGCACATAGGGAGTTTGTCCATAGGAGTTTTGTCCGTGTGCGGACGACTGTCCCTGTGTTTGCCCCCCAGCTCCCCATGAATTAGCAGCTTGCCCGCCAGGTTGACCATATTGATAATTTTGATAGGGAGTGACCTGTGGTCGCTGATAATTTTGGTAAGGAGTATACTGATTTTGCCCCTGGGGTTGCTGGTAGCCATGTGACTGCTAGGTCGCATACGGAGCTTGGTAGGCAGGCTGCGTTTGATATGGAGGTTGATAACCTGTTTGAGTCTGAGGCCCAGAGTATTGTCCTTGAACCGGTTGAGGTTGGACTACACGTCCCGAAGGTTGACTTGGTCGGATTCGAGATGGACCTGGTTGGCCAGCAGGATAGCCTTGCTGAACGCCAGGTTGTCCATGTGCCACCAAGGGCTGTCTTCGCGGAACGGGTGGTCGAATTGGTTGGATAGCTGGTTGACGCTGAGGCTGGCCAGCTTGTCCAGGTTGACGGTGAGGGTAGACCCCGGGTTGATTTGGCTGTATAGACGGTTGGCTCGTTTGTCCCCCACTGTAACCGGGTTGGGAAGAGGGTTGGGCTTGCTGTACGGCAGGCTGCCCTCTTGGGTATATAGGCTGGGCAGAGGGTTGCGCCCCTTGCCCAGAAGGATTTGTGTTTCGAGGGGTAGGTGGGCCCTGTTGAACATAGGGTTGTCTACCCTGGCCATAAGGATACCCTTGCTGGACGGCTGGTTGATTTGAGGGATTGTAAACTGAGCCAGTTGGTCCAGAGGGGTACCCTGGCTGGAAACCAAGCTGGTCTTGAAAAGACGGTTGCTCTGGCTGCCCAGTAGGTTGATTCTGATATGGGTATGGCGGACCTCCCATGTCCATAGGTTGTTCCTGGTAAGGTTGACCTTGTGGGTGCCCAGATTGTCCTGGGTCAGGCAGGCCATATAATGGTTGCCCTTGAGGGGGCTGCACGTAGAATGACGGGTCCTGATTGGGTGGTCCTATGGGCTGCCGAGGAGGGTCTCGGTTTCCAAAGTACTTAGTAGTGTGGTCATACCTGACATTCAAAGATTCCTCGTTCTCTTCGAAGGGGTGACGAGGGAGACCTGAGATTTCCTCAAGGAACTCACCATTTGCATCGAAGAAGAAAACAGGACCATCGTAATCTGGGTCTGTTATAGGTTCCCCATAAGCATCATACGGTCCTGATCCTGGAATGCCTCCAAGAAAAGAACCAGCTTGAGGAACTTCAGACGAGGGAATCGGTACAGCACTGACGACCGGAGTCGAACGTGCTACACAAACAGTAGGTTGAGCGGGAACTGAGGTGACGGGCGGGTTGAGTTCTGACGTGAGGGGTGGGAAAAGAGGCTGCGAAACAAAAGGGCCGATCGAGGCAGCGAGAGTAGGATCCCATATAGTGGTAGAAGTTGTTCTAGCATCATACCTATCCCTTAGCGATTGATATCGTGGAGGGAGGGGAGATGAAGACGGGATCGGGGTCTCAATGTCTGTGACCGCGGGTGTCTCGATGTCTGTGACTGCGGGTGTCTCACCCGTGCTGGAAGCTGCCCCCTCCATTGGAGATGACATACCTAAAGGGGTACGGGGGGTTTGGGGGGTATCCCAATCTTCTTCCCAGACGGGATTCCAATCCTCCAAGTAATCTGGGTTGCTGGGGGACCGTACGTTAATAGGCTGGATACTCGGTACAATGGGAAGAGTACCGCCTTCAACTGGTACCTCGGGAGCAACAGAGGATTGAGAACCTAAGTCACTTGTACCGGGAGGTGATGGGTCAGCCAGGATGACCAGACCCCTGAGAACTCTTAAAGGAAACTATCGATAAAAGCCTACTCAAAACTTATCGCACACAAGACCTAAAAAGGAGATGTTATCGTGGCCAAATTAATTTTTTAAGACGCAAGGACCAAACTTGACCTTTTCATATTTCAGGAGTCGAGAAAAGGACAAAGATGACTCCAGTCTCCTTCGAATGTTTAATGAGCACGAAGTGACAAGACGCTCACAGGCACCTTTTCGTTTAGGGAGTCCGAAAAGGATCAAAAGTGACTGCTCTGGAACTTCTAGGTAGAGGGTGTGCCAAACTCTTCGCAAAACCACAGAATACTTTTTAGGGTACGGGTGGTCAATCTTCGTGAATGCTGTGTTCACTGCATTGCGAATTGTAGGGCGGCCGACTCGGCTTCCTATGGATAAAGGATAAAAGCCTAGTGGGGTCTCCCTATATACTCGACGGTACGTGGGAGCGCAGTCCGTATTAGACCACTATCGAGTCACAGAAGGAGGAATCACCCAACCCAATGTGAAACAACAGTGACTATGTTTTAAGACGCCGGAACACGTCTCTAACCTAGACCTCTAAATATTTGCGTTTAGTTCCAATGCGTTTTTAGATTCATTTGGTTCATTTTATAGTTGATCTTGAGATTAAGTTTCGATTTCAAGCTCTATCGTATGTTCGCTCACAATTACTTAGATGCAATCTATATGCAAAAGAATTTCGTTTCGTTCGATGAATTCTAGCTACGAGAGGGCAGAGAATTTTTGAAACAAAACGAAAACAAACAAACAAGTAGCTAAATGCAACTAAAGCGAGGAAAGGAAACTTTTCTTTTGAAAATGGAAATCAATGAAATGTTCTTTTCCTTCTCGAATTTTAAAACAAGCTACTAATTCGTTTCCTTTTATTGACATAACACACCTAAAGGAATTTGGAGGAACTTGAACACCAAGTAAACTACTTAATGAGAGCACACGAAGTTCCCAAAACACTCAACCAAAGTCTCGAAATCAAAGGGAAACAAGGTAATGCACGAGCTATGTGATCTAAGCTCTGCAAAACAAGCAAGGATTGCAAGCAAGGAGGAAGCGCAAAAGATCACTTGGAAGCACAAACCAATACACTCTAACAATCACTGAAAAAATGCGAAGAGCGAGTCTAGAATGAGCTGGTCAATCAAGCAAACAGGGATCCTTGCGGGAGGCTTGACACACACACGGCCGCTAGATGTCCTAGGGTTCAGAGCGTGAAATCAAATAGAGAAAAGCAAACATCCGATGGACCAGAGTTGCAACCAGTCAATTAGAGACTCAAACACAATCCAGTAATCGCGAAAGTCAGGACGAAAACGTGAACCAAGCAGCTAGAAGGGAAGTTGTTCGCAAACTTAAAACCAAGCAAAACGAAACCCTATGGAGTTGAGCTTCGTAATCAAACAGTTCAAAGTTCAGAGAGTGAAAAACAAGTCATCAGACAAGTGGGGAGAAGCAGGGAAAGTCACAGCAAGAGGTTCAGGAGGTCAAATTGGACAAAAAAAAGTTTTTCAGGCTCAGCGCGGGTAGCCTTCAGCAACTTTGCGCTGACAGGGGGAGGCCTTCAGCAACTTTGCGACGTCAGCGCGGAAAGTCAGGGAAAAAGCGCGCTGCCCTAGGACAAACGAGGTCAGCGCGGATATAAGACACACAGACGCGATGACCGAAATCGCAAAGAAGAGGGGGCGCGATGTCAGCGCGGAAGAACACGAATAAAGCGCGCTGCCCTTGAAAACGAGGTCAGCGCGACTGTTAGACGTACAGGCGCGATGAAGAGAAAACCAAAAGAACAGGGCCGCGATGTCAGCGCGACTGTTCCGAAATAAAACGCGCTGGGAGTAAAAAACAAGGAAAGCCAAAACAAAAACTTCCCAAACCAAAGGCAGGAGCTTTTTAATAATAAAGACGCTTTCCAGAAACACCCAGAAAGTTCATAAGCCACAAAAGACAATCCCAAAAACCCACAAAGAGATCAATCAAAGCCAAACACAAAAGTGGACTCAAAAACAAAAAGGCTGATCCCCAGCGGAGTCGCCAAATTGTTGAGAAGGTAAATCCCCTCTACGGATAGAGGCGATCCCTACTAGCCCAACAGGGGTCTAGCAACAATCACACAATGCTGCCACGCATGTTCCTAGTTACAATTAGACAAGAAGTAAAGAGCACCTACTTGGATTCCTGCGCTGTCGTTTGTCGAGGGGATGTTTCCCTTGCTCCTTCGCTTCAGCTGGTCATAGTCTTCCGCGATCCCCGCGAACGGACACCTGCACACACGAAGGGAAAGCAAACGCAAGCGTGAAATCTAGTAAAAGTAACTATATGCCAGTCAGAAAAGACATAATTCACATTTATCCATTGCATAAACAAACGAGAATGGAACAATAATAGCAGTCATCTATTATTAATCAGAATAGAGAAGAGTACAACCAAATGTTCTGACGTCGATAAACTTCTCAGGAGGGATCAGTCAGCATGTATCTCAAGCATTCACCTTTGAGGATGGTTCTCCCAAGACAAACTAGTCTCTCTCTCTCACACAAATGTCACAAACAAACTTCCCAAAGCAATCAATCACTTCCACTCCTAACACACCACACCTATAGCAGCAATCTGAGCACTACAAGCTCTTGTATAATCCAAGCTAAGTCTAGCTATTTTCTAACTAGCTGCTCATGGTAATGGTGGAAGTTTATATAGGAGAAGGAGTCTCCTAAAAAGGTGGAAGGATGAGCTTATCTTCAAGGGGAGTTGTTGCAAAGGGTCGAACAGACATGCCATAGAAGGGAGTCGATATTCACAAAGCTAACAACCAAGCCTGGAGAGATCTGGAAGGCTGGTTGTTTGAACAAATTCGCCCAAACTGGATCAGCGCGGATTATATGGAGACTGCCGCGCTGTCAGCACATAACAATAATTGAACAAGTCATGTCAGCGCGGAAGAACACGGGAAAGCCGCGCTGTGCGTCATCGCGGAAAAGTGATGTTCTTCCGCGATGGCAGCGCACGAGATACACTGTGAGGCGCTGGTCATCGCGGTTATTTTAGGAACAGACGCGCTGATGCACAAAACTTTGGAAAAATGGGTTTTTAGCCAGTTCAGGGAGCAAACATTTAGTGATTGTGACTTCTTGGACACAGCAGGGTGACTGACAGGAAGGCAGTGATAAATTACTGTGTAACACATATGATCACTTATGACACCATTGTTTATGACGATCCTTGGATCGTTCCTTCTGAATCTGAGATAGACTCATTTGGTGATGCAATGCCTTTGAGTCCATATGAAATTGCTTATGAAGCTGTGCAGTCTTTTACTGACCCGAGTTCAACCAAAATCGACCAAATGAATGTGGTCCGTGAGGAATCACTTTTCACCTCAACCTCGGAGTTAATAACGTTTCCCGAAGTTGTGTCATCTGACGAACAACTTTGTGAAGTCCTGTGCGTAGATGATTTACCATGGGAAGATCTCCATCATAGATCTTCATTTTTACCTAAGGATGACCGTTTTGAAAACGATTTCTCATCAATATTTACAGCTGAATATGTTAAAGAAGCTCAAAATCCAATGAAACATCCTGATTCAGAGCTAAATTTGGGAAACATTTCTCGCACTATTCCCATTGACATTTCAGTCAAGCCCGGAATTGTTGAGCACATTCATATAGGTGCCTCGTGTTCAGATGACGAAATTCAGACATACAAGGCCCTATTTCAAGAATTCTGCGACGTGTTTGCCTGGTCCTATGAGGAAATGCCAGGAATTGATCCCGCAATTGTTGTCCATGAGATCAAGACTTACCCAGACGCTAAACTCGTCCGGCAACGTTTGCGTCAGATTCACCCACGAAAAGCGGCTGCGATTAAAGCAGAAGTTGAGAAGTTGTTGAAAGAAGGTTTCATTTATCCGATCCCGTTAACGGATTGGGTATCGAATATTGTTCCGGTTAACAAAAAATAGGGAACAATAAGAATATGCATCGACTATAGGGATATCAATCATGCTTATCTCAAGGACAACTACCCAACACCCTATATCGATCAAATAATTGATGATTGTGCCGGCAGTGAAATATTTTCCTTTATGGACGGTTTTTCCGGTTACAACCAAATCAATATTCTACCTGTCGATCAACCAAAAACGGCTTTCATTTGTCCATGGGGGACATTTGCTTATTGCAAATTACCTTTTGGGCTGAAGAATGTCGGGGCCACTTTTCAAAGGGCGATGTCTTATGCGTTTCATGACATCAAACACATTGTGCAACCGTATCTCGATGATTTGCCCGCTCACTCCTTACATCGAGCTGATCACCTTGTCCATTTACGAGCAATCTTCATGAGGTGTAGGCATTATCGTATACCGTTGAACCCACACAAATGCGTCTTCTGTATAGAAGTGGGACGATTTCTGGGATTTGTAGTTTCAAAAGCCGGCATCCGCGTTGATCCCTCAAAGGTAGAAGCTATCATCAAAATGCCTCCTCCTTCGAGTCTTTGCCAACTCTAAAGTTTGCAGGGGAAAGCAAACTTTTTACGTCTATTCATTCCTAACTACGCCGAGATTACAAAGGGTTTTACCCGGTTGTTGAAACAGAACGCTCAATTCTCTTGGGATGAGATAGGTCATAAATCTTTTGATGCACTCAAGCACGCGTTGACCCATGCACCGTTGCTGCATCCTCCCAACTACAACCAGGATTACTTTTTGTACCTCGCCGCCGCTCATTCCACTATTGGAATGGTCTTAGTACAGGAAGATGAATTCAGAATGAAACATGTGATATATTACCTTAGTCGGACCTTAAATCCAACTGAGCTCAAGTATTCACATGTGGAGAAATTGGCATTGGCAGCCGTTCAAGCTGTCCAACGTTTTCGTCACTACATTCTACTCCGTAAAACTACAGTCATTTCGGATTGCAACCCTATGATCTACATTTTAACTAAACAATTGCTAGGGGGCAAGTACTCTAAATGGATCGTTATCCTGCAGGAGTTCGACTTGGAATTTGAAAAATCTAAGTCTAAGAAATCTTTAGTTTTTGCAGAGTTGATGTGTGATTTCCCGCGTGCTGACACGGAAACTGTGGCAGAGGAACCCATTGCGGACGAATCTTTGTTTCTCATCAACACTTTAGATTCGTGGTATGGGGATATAATCGTCTATCTCCAGACCCAATCCTTTCAGCCCGAAGTTTCAAAGTCGGAACGTCGGAAAATTCGATTCCAGTCCCAACAGTACAAAATTATTGGAGATACTCTTTATCGCCGTGGGGCGGACTTGGTTTTTCGCCGTTGCTTAACTCACGAGGAAGCTGAAAGGGTTCTAAATGACTATCACTCTGGAGCGTGTGGCGGTCATATGTCTGGGTATGCCACAACCCAAAAGATATTGCACGCTGGCTACTTCTGGTCGTCCTTGTTTAAAGACTGTATTATTGCGGTCCGGAAATGCCACAACTGTCAAGTGTTTGATCGCAAGATGCGCACACCACCTGCTCCTCTCCACCCTATAATTGCTGTTGGTCCTTTTGCCAAATGCGGTATCGATTTTATTACATGTAACCCTCACTCGGTCGGGGGGCATGCGTATATCATCCTTGCGGTTGATTATTTTACTAAGTGGGCCGAGGCGATGCCTATATTCGAGGCAGACGGAAAGACAGCTGTAATTTTCGTATTCAATCACATTATTGCTAGGTTTGGTGTCCCACAAGAGATAATCACTGACCATGGGCGCCATTTTCGAAAAGTTATGATGACAGAACTTACAGGCCAGCCTGGTTTACGTCACAATAGCTCAACTCCTTATTATCCACAAGCGAATGGTCTGGTTGAGTCCATAAACAAAGTTTTAGTTATCATGATCTGACGAATCATTGGTATTCATCGGTTGAATTGGCACAACATGTTATTTTCCGCGCTTTGGACGTATCGAACCTCAGTGAAAACATCAACAGGGTTCACTCCTTTCCAACTAGTTTATGGTTTGGAAGCTGTGCTGCCCATTGAATGCGAAATCCCGTCACTTCAAATGGTTGTCGAATTACTTCCAAATGCTTCCGAAGAGGAGAAGCATTTATTATACTTAGCTCAATTAGATGAGACTCGACGTGATGCTGCATGAGCGATCGAGACTCACACAAAACGTATGAAAGCTCAGTATGATCGAAATGTGACCCCTCGAAATTTTTCGGAAGGAGACCTAGTGCTATTATATGATCAAGCTAACGATAAATTAGGTGCTAGAAAATTCATTCCTATGTGGCATGGGCCATACATTGTCAAGCGGAAGCTAGCAAAAGGGGCCTATGAGCTGGTAGATTTTGACGGGGACTCTTTGGGTAAACTCAGAAATGGACTTTACCTAAAGAGGTATTATGCTTAAATGATGGGTATGGAGATTTTAGTTAGGTTAGGTTTTTCTTTCTAGCTGGTGTGTTTGTTAGCATAGACAGTGTGCTTAGCTTAGAAAGTGTGTTTTTTCATCGTTATTCTAGCTTATCTTGGTTTTACTCTTGATATTGCAGATGTCGACGCCTCTCCAAATGTACATTGGATTCGCTGATGGTGCTTGTCATAGTACACGAAATATCTCTTCCGCAGCTTGGGTTATCTATTCGCCCTCTGACGAGTTAGTTTCTATGCATGGGGTGAGCCTCGGTCAAACAACAAACAATATTGCAGAATACAGTGTAGTGATTGAGTTATTGTCTGAATCTATTTCGTTTGGGATTTGGAGTTTGATAGTGAGGTTAGATTCTGAACTCGTTGTATTACAGCTTAATAGAGTATATGCCATTAGAAATCCAGTGTTATTAAGGTTATTTTGGAGAGTGCGTCTCTTGGAACGTGAATTTGATTACATTGAATATCAGCATATTCCAAGGTCTTTAAATACATTAGCAGATGCAATTGCTTCTCGAATGTTAGACAGACATTTGCGATAATCATACATGTAAATTTAAAAACATTTCATCACACATGTTTAACAAGATAAGCCGGTAATAATGATATATATAGATAGGAGTGTGTAAAAAATACATCGTCTTTGATCATAGGTTGAAAAACACCTTATGATCAGCAAAAATGATAAGTACAAAAAACCAAAATGTCACATGTGTCCACAAAAGCGACCATCCAATCACTGGTGATGCTCTCTATACAACACCACTGCACGCGCCACCCTACACAAGAACCTCCTAAAAGGTCCTGGGACTGCGACGACATAGCGCTGAAGCCTGATAGGAATATCATCTATAGTAGTCTCTGATATGTCTGTCGTAAGACGCTCTAGGTCTTGTTCCAACTCAGCTAAGGTCTCTGCGGCCGCATCCTGTGGGGCCGGTGCCGATGCAACTGGTACTTTCCTTTCGAAAGGCCGGAGATTGGCTGGACACTGTGGGCCTACATCTGCATTTTGAAAATTTTCACTGTTAGCTTTGAGACGATATAAAAACAAAAAAAATAGATAATTTAAAAACTTGTGAAAAATGAAGTACCTGTGTCATCCCACTGTTCTCCCGGTGGAAGAATCATGTCCGGATCTCCACGAAAATCAACTCTGGCATAAGGAAAATCCTGTATCGAGAAGATCTGGTTCTCCAACCAGTGAAAATACTCCGGTCTAAATCAGACAACCTCTGTGCCCTCGTCAGGATGACGGGCCATCACCGTAACCCATCGCGTCAACTTAGGCTCTCGGGGAGGCCCAACCTCAACAATGAGCTGCTGTGGGATCAGCATCGGAACCCTCTCTAGGGC
Source organism: Pinus tabuliformis (assembly GCA_031772625.1). Classification (NCBI taxonomy): domain Eukaryota; kingdom Viridiplantae; phylum Streptophyta; class Pinopsida; order Pinales; family Pinaceae; genus Pinus; species Pinus tabuliformis. The sequence continues at coordinate 312,299,366 of CM062815.1, read as the reverse complement.
AAAACTCAAAACTAAAGGCCCATAACCAAAAGTCTTCAGCTGTCTGTTTTTGGTCCTAGTCACTTGGCCCTTTAAGTTGGCCAACACAGCATCGCACCAGTTGAAAATGGTGCCCCGATAGCAATCAATCGCCATCCGCATCTGGGATCCAGTGGCAATGTGCAAAGCGACAGCCCTGCAAAGTCTGGTAACTGTAAAGGCAATTACCATAAGTTCAGGTCGGGATATATTTTTGATCTCTATCCCCTTCTCCTGGTTCTGATTATTGCACCACTCTAGTCGGAGACTAGCAATGGATTGGCCACCCAGCCTAGTCCCGAACAGAGTCAATTGTTCGCCCCTCTTGGGCAAACCAGTGAGAAAGTAAATATCTGAGGGCTCTATCTCAAGCTGGTGCCCTCCAATGTAAAAGCACTGATCCTGAACGTTCCACCTTTCAACCAGCCACTCTAGAAAGCGCACCTGGGCCCTCATGCCAGGTATGGCCCAGTATTTGTAAAGGCCGCATGCCTTCAAAGCATCAATAGAAGGTTGGTGATTAATGGTGGCCAAATCAACATCTTCGTGTTCTCTCTCGCGCCAATCAAGCATGGTGGGCAATCTACACACCATAAAACATCTATTAGAGTCTATAAATTTAAAATTTTTTGGTTCATTTTGGAGAAATGGGGGTTTGGAAATCCTCTCCACGGTGTACGCAGCCCGCCTTTAGAGACAAAGCGTGTGTACACAGGCTCTCTTAAGGCAAGCTGCGTACGCCCGACATTTTCCCAACTGAGAAAATGTCGGGGTACACAAGTCACCAGTGGAGCACCTGCATACCCCGAAAAGCGGACCTTGAAACCCCAAGGCCTCCAAAAAATGAAACTAAAGCTTAAAAACAAATTCTAAACGGATGGAAATGCAAGGGAGGATGTTGTATTATACCTGATGAGACGGCGTTCGGTTTCGACGGTCGGATTCTCCGCAATGTCCATGGGAAGTTTCTTGCCAAAAGCCCTTTTTCTCTCCTCAACAGTAAAATGGTAAAAGCCCTTTTTATAGGTTTTTTGAGTAAATAAATGTTAAATTTGTTTATTTTCCACCGTGAAAAGGTATTTTTCAAAGTATTTTTATCTATCTTTAAACAGGTATGAGTAATATGTTGGTTTTTGTGCAGGATAAAGGATTTTCAGGGAAAATTGTCATTTTTCACAAACAAAAACATCAGAGTCATCTTTTAAGCCCTTTTCTGACTCCTAAAACATGAAAAGATTGCCGAGGGTTTCTTTTACACTCGTTAAAATGGAATTAAAAGACGGTCCCCTTATAGCCCTTTTCTGACCGTAAAAATAGGAAAAGATTGTCGGGTTTTTGTCGTTTCAAACTCGATATTGGAAATAAAACGACGTGTCCCTGATCGCTTTTTACTTTTCAGGTCAAAGACACTAACTATGAAAGTACTCCTTGGTCATAAAAAACCAAGCGGTTCTCTCAAGTATTATTTTATACTTTTTCGGGCTTGAGGGACACAAATTTATGAAAAAGTTCAACCCTGGAGTCTTCTTAAGTTTTTCAGACTCTCTAAAATTGAAAAACGCCGAGTTTCTCCTATACTGGACTCGTTAAAATTTCACAGTAAAGGACTTGTTCGATTACAAACAGGAACATACCACTCCTTCTTAGGGTTCGAATCAAAACTAAGTTGGACTCATCCGAAGGATGAGCTTATAATCAAGCATATGTTATCCTCCTCAAGCTTGTAAAAAATAAATAGGTACTTGCCAGCAATGGTGGGGGAAAAGAGAGAAAAATGAGCCTATTTGTTATCCTTTGTCTCAGAAGAAGCCTTATCACCACTCTTGAACACGAAACTTTTCATTCACCTGGGTTGGGAAATCCTTTGCCTAACAGTTGATCAAACCACATTGAAAATCTTCAAACCAGTTCCGGGTATTCACTATTGGGTCAATCGTCACCAAGCCATCTGTCGTGTCGTTATGTGTTCAAGAGGTCACTGCAAATAAACCATTCATCTGCAAAATACCTGTCATCCATCTCGACCATCCCTGAGTCAGTCCTTACAGCTACATTTCTTCAACTTGATCTATGATTTCGTGTTGTGGGCTTGCCTGCAACGGGTCGCTTTCTATCGACATCAGCACATTATCTAGAAAGATGACCTAGAAATCGTCAGTACCTTGAAATCTGCATGCATCAATAGCAGGTTTCTCGCCTTTGACGATGGTTTGCATCATTTACTTTCGATCGAAGGATTCCGTGAAATGTTCGACATCAACACATTCATTCACATCTCATGGATTGTACTGGGTACTTTGAGAACCATTGACATCACTGGTGGTCTCTCTCACACTTGTTAACAGTTTACATCATTGGCTGGTAATCAAGTGGTTTCTACCATGTTCGACATCAACTCATTTATTCGCATGGATAGAATCGTACCATTTCGGGAAGTAGAAATGAAGACCTTGGATCTAGTTTCCACCATCCAGGCTACGAGGAGTTTTGTATTCATTGTATAGTAGACTAATCATAAACAGATGGCTGCATCCATACTGTGTCTACATGAGTCTATGATTATGATGTATTGCGAAATCATTCCTATATCAGAGCAGTAGTTAGTTTGTTAGTTAAAGTTTTCAATCTGAGTATGGGAATGCCTACCTCAGCGATGATATGATCTTATATATGTATTTTGTGTTGAATATTTGCAGGTTCCGACTGGGCTCTCCACAAGATAATCCCTGAAATGATAAAGTACTTCACCCTTCCTAGATGATATGAAACCCTAATCTACTACAGGCTTCGCACTTTAGGGGGCAATCTGTTACACTAAAATTTGTCACCATGACTATTTGCAGTTAGTATGGCTCCATCAACTGTCATACTATCCTCCTTGGCAAGTCTTATACCTCTGCTCTTCATGTCAAACTCCAAGAAAGAGAGAAAGTCTTTAAAAATCTATATAACTCTGGGTACGCAGCTTCTCTTTGCCTTACCTGCGTGTACGCACCTCAAGTTCACATTCCATGCATACTTGTACGCTCTATCTGTAAAGGGGTGGGTGCGTACTCCTGTAAAGGTCAAAAGGCGCAAGTTTCACTTCAAAAAAGTTACTTGTGGTCATTTCTAGAGCATTCTAGAAGCTTGTTTGACGTGTATTGAGCGCCTCCAGATGGTTCATGTATCCCCATGAAAGAGGAACTTATCCCATCAAGAGGGGAGCTATCCCATTCAAAGAGGGGCTTATCCCGTTGATGGTGGACCTGATTAACTTCCTCTAAAGCACTATAAATACAGGCATTGGGCCAGAGGGAGGAGAGGTTGAAAGCTGAACATTCCTAAGGGTAGATGCTGTTGGAATTAGGACTCCCTTATAGAGCTTAAGAGGAGAGATTCCCATCCTTTCCTAGCCTTATTTGGAAGTGGGTGAGCTGATCAAAGTAAAGGAGAACTCTTGCTGGACCCTGGGAGGGACCTGCACAACACCAAGGCTCAGGCTGTAATGGTTTCTTTTGTTTCCACTTAATACAATTAAGCTCACTTTTCTCAACAGATTTTTATACATGATTTGTTTCATATAATCCTTGGTCTGTATGATGAAAATATTTTATTTTATAAGTTATTCAGGTGCTATGTAATATTTTGTTTGTTAGTGAATGCAGGTTTCGAAGAGAAGGAGGAGCTCATCCGGATCGGCGAGGCTGGACTACTACAAAGCATTGGACTAAAGGTATGTCATAAACACCTGATTACTTGTATTCTAAATGCATATTTAGAGAAAGGTATTGTTTAATTGTCTTGTTTGTCACTAGAAAGCCTTAGCTTCTAGGGAGGTCGGTTTTGTCCGCAAAATTGACTCTTTCCGCATGACAATGCCCAACCAGCTGCTCATTCATTTCACTCTTATGCTCAGCCACAACCTCAGTGGAATGCACCTCATCAGGGGTGGAGGCCCCAATACAACACTCCTCCCACTTCTTTTCCTCCACCACCTGCTCGTCCACAACCATCACCTCCTACTCCACCAAGGCAACCCCAAATGCCTACCCAACCACAACCCCATCCACATCCATCTCAAATATACACCCCCCCTCAGCTACCCATACCACCATTTCCAAACCCGCACATTGGAATAGCTCAACCTAATTACAAAGCTGAGGCACAACATGTCCGAACAACTCCTCTTGAGCTCAATGATCTTCACCATAGCTCAGGAAGAGTATTGCAAAAAAGAGGCTATATTGCAAGCATTGAAGGACCACATCCAACAGAAGAAGATTCAAAAGAAAAGATCAGAGAACCATGGGCTGCACTTGATGAAGAGAAGGCATCAAAATCAAAGATCGAGAGAGTTCCCTCATGGTTACAGTCAAATCTTCCATGTATTCAAGAGAAAGATCAGCAAAAAGAGGAAGATGAGAAAGTCATGTTAGAAGGTGACATGAAACATGATCTAGATCAGCAAAAGAACCAAGGATATCAGAGCTATATTGAGATATGGTTTCAAACGGTCACTAAGTTGCAGCGGTACTCTCTTCCTCAGCTATTTTTGATCCCTTCAAAGTTGGATCATTTGGTCTCTAAAATCCGAATAGCTATCCAAGCATGCATTTCGAGCCTCCACATCATTTTGTCTCTAATCTCGTTGTGCACATGGCTCCATTGGAAGTATTCTTATACTTGAGAACGATTTTGTTTTTCAAGTAGGGTAGGGTAGAAAAAAAAAAGAAAAAAAAAAGAGAAAAAAATGAAAATAAGAAGAGAATAAAAATCTAAGGTGAAAACCTCCTTGGAGGCGCCTTAGATTGGCTCATTGATTGAAAACCTTCATAAGGCGGTCAATGGGTTGGAAAAAAGAGAAAAGAGAATAAGATCTCTGGGTGAACACCTCCCTTGGAGGCGCCCAGGGCAGGCAATTAGGGTGAAAACCTCCATGAGGCGCCCTAGTTGTTTTTCAAAAAAAAAAAAAAAAAAGAGAAAAAGAAAAAGAAAAATAAATCTAATTTCCATTGAATAATTTTAGGTTGCAGCAATGACATTGCAGGTCAGGAGGATCACTCAAAACAAAGACAAAGGAGTTTTTGTGCCTTCTAGAGGAAGTTCTATATTTCTACAGGAAACATCCTGTAGAACCTTCAAGCGAGCCAGATTCGATTTTGGAAGGGGATCTAAAGCTTGGAATCCATTGGTTCTGCCTACAAGCATCCATGTTCCCATTCCTCACCCTTTTCCATCATCTTTTCCACCTCATTGTGCTTCTTCATTGTGCTTCTACAGGAAGTTCCTGTAGAAATTGTAGGAAGCTAGACATGGATTTCAAAAAGGTGGTTTGGCGAACATGGTAGCTTCCTCAAGTGTTCAAAAGTCCTCTTGCAATCTTCAAACTACTCCTCCATCATCTCCATACCTGCATCATAGCCCAAGCTCAGTTTTTCTTTCCATGCAAAAACTTGCAACATGCTTTGAAGAGAAAATACATAGAACAAAATTTGTTTTTGCCATAACTTGAAAACCATGCATCCATTGAAAAACCATTTTACAGAGAATTGTATAGGGATGATGGCAACATGCTCAAGTAGTTTCAGGCCATTCCGGTGCACGGTTTCCAAGAAATCAGCCTCCATCACCATCAGTCATTTTTGCATTTTCTCCATATCCATGCATCCATTTTAAAACCTGTTTCATGGGGAGATGCACATAGGTGGTAGTAGCCTACCCAAGCAGTTTCAGCCAATTTCGATGCACGATTTCCGAGAAATTGATCTCTAAAATCTTCAGCCATTTTCCATTTTTCGTGAAATCTGTGCATCCATTGATCACGATTTTTCTATGGGAGGTGCATCATGATGATAAGAACATGCTCAACAATTTTCAAGTCGATTCAGTTTACCGTTTGGGAACAATGGCGAAAACAAGTTCTGGTCCTGTGAAAATTCAGTAGCAGCAGCTTAAAGGTGCAGATCTGAACGTGGAAATGAACTCCTGCAGCATGCATCCGGCCAGAGGACACCTGCACAAGGAAAAAACAACCATGAATCATCAACCAAGCCATCATGCAACCAAAGAAATAAATGCATGTAGCAACAAAAAGGACACAACAGCACGCCGACTTACAAGTATGTGTCTAAATCGGTTCCTCTATTTGCATCAATATGATTTAAAAGTGCATAAATGAATGAAATGGTGAGATTAAGCCAGGAATCTAGCAAAGTTAACCCAACAGTGCCTTCTCTAGCGCTCAGCCAGAAATCATGCAGTATACGTGGATAGTCGACTCACGTGGAAATTAAAAAAATAGGGAGTGTTGGCCGTTTGAACTCCAGTGCAACTGATCTAGAAGAGAACATGCAGTTCATGATAGCACTGCAGTTTGCATGTGGCCACGTACCCTTAGCCACTTCACTCCCTCACCACAAATCATGCCGTAATTGAAAAATGCTTGGCTGACTCTCACCACCCGCTGATTCATTTACACCTGTAACGTCCTTAGCCGAAGTACGTGTCCTCTGCTCCCACAATCTGTTAACTAGTCATCCTCCATCGGGTTTTCTACCTGTTTTCAAAATCATCCCGCGTATCAGGCTCGCTTAGAGGTGCAGGGGCACTCTATAGGTGTGTCTACAGGAAGTCGTCTACAGGAAACGCAGAAAACAGCTCTGCAAAAGGAAAACCCGAGATTTTTTTCAAAATTCAAGCTTGAAATGAGAAAAGTAGTTAAAGCTCGTGTCCAAGGTTACCAGGGTTCTTGAAAGTATTGATTTTGGGGTTTTTCAAACACATTATAGATCTGTTAATGGTGGAGCAATCTGTTTGAATTCAGAATCTGATCATCTATTTCATAGTCCATGGAGGACAAGATATTCCCTTCTTGGTCTAAAATTGTTGAAGAATGCTTAGAAGAATATGATGTGAGCTTAGAGAATGGTTTAAATTCTCATGAAGTGGAAAAATGCCGTCGAATATATGGATGGAATGAGCTCCAGAAGAAAAATGGTACACCTTTGTGGAAGCTGGTAGTGGAGTAATTTGATGATACAGTTGTTAAAATACTTCTGCTGGCAGCTGCATTTCATTTCTTCTCGCCTACTTTCGTGATAATGTGTCTTCTGAGGAGGGCATAATAGCCTATGTAGAGCCCCTGGTCATTCTCTTGATTCTCATCCTCAATGCCATTGTTGGAGTATGGCAAGAGAATAATTCTGAGAAGGCTTTGGAAGCTCTCAAAGAAATGCAATCTGATCATGCAAGGGTCTTGAGAGATGGACATTATGTTGTAGATCTTCCCTCCAGAGAACTTGTTCTAGGAGATATAGTGGAACTGAAGGTGGGAGACAAGATTCTTGCAGACATGAGAATTGTGTCCCTCAAGACATCCACCTTTAGGATGGAGCAGAGCTCCCTAACCAGAGAGAGCATGCCTGTGGTCAAAAGAACATATCCAGCCACCATGTGTGACTGTGAGTCGCAGTCAAAAGAATGCATGGTGTTTGCAGGAACTATAGTTACCAATGGCTGCTGCACATGCATTGTTGTGAGCACTGGCATGTTTACAGAAATAGGTAAAATTCAGGCACAAATTCAGGAAGCTTCAATGGAATGTCATGATACCCCTTTGAAAAGAAAGTTAGATGAATTTGGTGAAAGACTGACAACAGTGATTGGTGCCATTTGTATTCTTGTCTCGATCATGAACTACAAATATTTTCTTTCATGGGAAGTCATAGATGGGTGGCCAAAAAAATATCAGGTTTTCCTTTGAGAAATGTACGTACTACTTTAAGATTGTTGTTTCTCTGGAAGTTGCTGCTATACCAGAGGGATTGCCTGCTGTGATTACTACATGTTTGGCTCTTGGCACTTGTAAGATGGCACAAAAGAATGCTGTTGTGCATAAGTTACCGAGCGTGGAGACTTTGGGTTGCACCACAGTGATTTTCTCTGATAAGACAGGTACTCTTACAACCAATCAGATGTCTGTCAGTGATTTTATAGCCATAGGGTACAGTGCTGGTTCACTTAGAGAGTTTACTGTTGAAGGAACAACATATAATCCTGAGGATGGAAAAATATTGGATTGGCATGCACATAATATGGGGGAAAATTTAGAAACTCTGGCAGAAGTTGCTGCAGTTTGCAATGATGCAGGGATATCTTGTGAAGGTCACTAGTTCCATGCTACTGGTATTCCCACTGAGGCAGCCTTGAAGGTATTGGTTGAAAAAAATGGGAGTTCCAGACCCAATGTCAGGTGATACAAGTGCCATTCTCAACAGTGGCACAGTGAAATTGGGCAATTGTGATTGGTGGATACAAAGATCAAAGAGGTAGGCTTTATTGGAGTTTGATTGTGATCGAAAATCCATGGGTGTTATTGTCATGGAACCAATGGGACAAAATCGTCTGCTAGTAAAGGGTGCCATGGAAAATTTTCTTGAAAGGAGTGCTTTTCAACAACTTGCAGATGGATCAGTTGTTGAATTAGATGATGCATCAAGGGAATTACTCTTGAGGAAGTTTCATCAAATGAGTTCAAAGGCTTTGCGTTGTTTGGGACTTTCTACAGGAAGTTTAGAGAAAGGGCAGCAGAAGGAGAAATTGGCCGAGATTTTAGCTAAGGAGGTAGCACCTGTGTTGGCCACCCTAAGCGCATCCATCCCCTCCATGAACACTCATTTTTTTCAGGGTTCAGACACACTTTAGTCATGGTTCAACCTTCTACAGGACTTTCTACAGGAAGTTCTGTATTTTTACCAGAAACATCCCGTAGAAGCCTTTGGGCAGGCCAGAATCAAGTATGGAGAGGGATTTGAGGCTTGAAGTCTGTTGAGGAGGCATGCAACCACTCTTCTCTTCCATCCTCCATGGGCTTTATCTCCTTTCACCACCATTTCAACCATCATATTAAATATACTTACACAATCATACCAAGGCTGAGAATTCTCTAGGAAAAGGAGCAGACAGTGGGAAGAAGCAGAGAGAAAAGAATGGTTTTCATGACAGAGAAGCAGACATCACTTCAGAAGCTTGGCATGACAGGGAGGCCACCAAGGCCATCAGAGATGAGGAGATAGATTGCTTGCTCAGAGGATGAGCAACACTTTCAGTAGGGGGGTGATGATGAGCCCCAAAAATGGATAATTATTTGGGCTCATTCAACCTCCTAATTCGACTTAATCCACCATTCTCATTATTTTATTGCATGTTTTTTATTATATTTATGCTAATAGAGTGAAGGGTTAGTGATTATGCCAACAAGTCTAATGGGTGCTTTGTGTAGCCTTTTTGGTCAACTTGGAGACAAAATTGAAGCTTTTAATGAGCACTTGGCAGCCAAATTCGTGGGAGAACAAGGGAGAGGATTTGTAGGAAGGTGTCCCCTTCATTTATGGGCCTTTACCTCGAATTCTCCACCATCAGCTCGGAGTTCAAGGGCCACCAAATCAATTAGCACAAGGGCAGCCAAGCAAGTCAAGTAGGATTGTTGTTAACTACAAGTTTTGGGCAGCCGAGTCCCTAAAGTTTAGGAGGACTGTTGGGTCCTCAATTTGTATAAATAAGAAGGCTTAGGGCCTCATTTGGGTTAGCTAGTAGTTATTCATTTCATAGTCTTGTTGTAGTCATTTTGTAGTTCGATTTTTAGCCAATAGATTAGTTTTGCTGTCAGCTCATTTTCAAGTTCTCCTTGTGGACAGTTTTGATGTAACTCTTCATTTCTTGATCAATAAAGATGAATCCAGCTTTGCACCAGCTCTAAATCTCTCTTAGGAGGTTGTAGCTCTTAGGGTTGGGCCCATCCCAAGCACCCAGTACCTCCTTTGTTTACCTTTATGTGTCTTTGCTGCATTCTTAGAGTAAAATCTGCTATTTAGATTTAAAACTTGTTGTTTTATTTAGGTTGCTTTTGATGATTAAAGTAGATTTTCATGTTCAGATTGATTTGGATAGATTAATAACATAAAGGATCCTTGGAAAAAGGGGCTCAAGCACCTCTGATCTTACCTCTCCCTCAGTGGGATCGTGAGTTGGGACAAAGGTGACCTTGCTGCCCACAAAAACGCTGTTTTGCTTCACCATGCAAGTATTAGTTTTGGATTCTTAGTTGTCAAACTTGATATCAGTTTTGACTGCATGCTTAGGGTTATGATTGCTTAGTTGCATAGTTAGTTCATATGATTTTGTGCAAATAAACTTCTGTTCCATTTCTTTTGCTACTATCTAGGTCATATTAGGTCAAGGTAATTAGGTTCTTGATTTTCCAAGTCTTCATTTGTTAAATTCGAAAAATAACTTGCAGAGCACCTGTTATCCTTCTCTATCTACCCATAATCCATCAGATAATCCGCTCCAACCCTTAGTCCATGATTCGTACCCTTCATTTGCCATACTTTCCCCACCTTGCCCTAATTCCTACATTCTTGTGCATCACCGCTTCCTCCATCCTTGAACAAATCCAATCACTCCTTAGCCTCATCCACCAAGTCCTAGACCTCTTAACACCCCTATTTCACCCCCATACTCATTCCTCCCTCTTTTTCCCCCCATCCATGCTCCAAAATCCCATTTCGAAACATCCTGTAGAAGAATTACAGAACATCCTGTAGAACCCCTGCAGACTTCCTGTAGAAGCTCATAAATATGGTTTCTTGGCAGCCAAACTTTGTGAGACTCTCTGGAAGGGTGTTAGGGACCCCTTAGACCCTCTATGAACCTTCCCAACCTTTCCCAAGCATTTCTCCTCCTTGATCCACCTCTGCACAGTCAAAAATAGTTAGAAGCACATGCATGATAATTCCAACAACTTAAACATAAATACAAAAAGATGTTTTCTTCAGATAGAGGTAGTCTAGACACATGTATTTTACCTTCATAGAAGTAATGGCATCTCTTTTAGTAGTTTGCATGCTCTCCTTTGCATCAGTAGGACTAGATGGTAGAATTAGGGTTTGCTAGGGTTTGTGTTTCTTTTTGGCTCTCAGTTTCTTTTTGTAATTAGATTAGCTTCCTTCAAGTTAGCTTTCATCCATCAATTAAAAAGCTTCTTCTAAGAGCTCATAGAAGTTGGCTTAAGCTCCTAGCGGACTTGTGCCAGCTGACCAAGTGACAGCTACGGCAAGAGCTAGTACTTGTGAATACAGCACCGTCGCTTCCAAGTTTGTTACGAACTACCGGGTTGATAAAATTAAAGAAGGGAGTTCCAGGAGTTGTAGTATTATTGCTACAATACTGGGGCTCACCAATCGCACGCCTTGCAATATGCTTTTGAATCCTGATGAAGAGTTGGCCAACACAACCTTGCATGTAGAATCTTCTATGCGGGTGATCTTCCTGCGTAATGTCCTCCCAACATTAAGAGCCATCTGCAAATTTACCCCCCCAACACATGCTTATTGGCTAGGGTTTTTAGTGCAGAGTACATGTACATCTGCTCAGGTTGGGGCCTTTCTCCATAGGCTTGCGTCCCTTTGCCGAGATGCGCAAGTGGATCATTTTGTCCATCATAATTATCTGTCAGTCGCATCTTAGCCTTCCCAAATTGTACTCGCATCATTCTCCTACATTCACGCCAATCATCAAAGCTTCCTTTTTGTCTACCCCACCATCTTGAGGGTGTAGCACATAGTACATAGTCCAAGCCCTGGAAGCATTACTTTTCTAGCACGTCCCTTTCAAATGCATCCAAGAATGTATCTACATCATTTAGACAATCGTAAGTAGGCAGATCTCTTACTTCTGTCGACACGCAGCGCAGCGACCTAGTCATCATGTTGCAATTCAACGTAGTTACTTCGTGTAACTGATTCTACAAGCATTCTACTTCTTCATTAGAATCTGAAGTGAAGGAGCTCTCATTCTCCCATTTAATCCGCCCATTCATGGTGGGATTCACCTAGTCTTGGTCTCGCGTTGTTATCTTGTAGGTGCAGTCCAGGTCATCATCACTTTCATAGTCACGGACCGGTTCTGTACAGTGTGATCCCTCAGCAAGATCTAGGGGTATTATTACGCATAGTCATCTTCTTCTCAAACATCATCTTCTGCTTCTTCATATTGATTACCCTGTTCATATCAGTGGCCCAATCAATTCGCAGGAGCACAGGGTAGGGATTGCTGTCATCAACAATATCTATTACCTCAAATTCTTCCAGCATGCTCGCTCCCTCAATATCCATGGATATTCCCTGCAATCGCCCCACGGGTATGCTTTTCTGCTGATTTTCCATTCTCAGCTGAATCAGAGACCATTGCAGCGCAGATCTTCCCATTCGCTCCCATGTTTGTTTTGGTAAAACATTCGCATTTGATCCCAAATCTAGAATGACTTGATCCATCTCGTATTCTCCGATCTCCGTCATGAGTCTCATTTCTCGTCTCATTCTTGTCTTATGTTTTCTGATCTTGCGAACTACATGCGGTTCACCTGGTGCGATCCCAACACATCTATTGATAAGTTCCTGTAACCCTTTCACAGCCTTACTGTCGCGCAGTAACTTCATACAGGTTTCCAGGAAAGTTGTGAGCATGGATGGGTCCATCTCTAGCTCAGGCTTACCTTTGCTTCCTGAAGTGGAGGCCTCAGTGAAGCTCTTCTTAGCTTCCATGAAGGTTTCCTGAGTGCGCTCCAAATCAAACTCATCTTCTTTCACTGGGGCTTTGCGAACCCAGGTGTTGTCTTTTGGTTGTTTCACTTTGTCATCTCCCATCACCATTCCACTTCGGTGCAATATATTTACGTTCAGATCTTCCTCGCGCGGCTTATATCTTATCATCTACAGGTTCTGAGTTGGGGGAGGTGGTAACACTCCTTTGTCCCGTATCCTGGCTATAAGCGTAGGACAGTCTTCTGTCTCGTGATCAAATAGCGTGCAATACTTGCATGAAGGGTGTATTAGATTAGTGGAATCGCGGGCATAGTTTCCTGGTCCTCTGCAATTATAGAAAATCAATTGTCTGTGACCTCTACCAGGTCCTCCTCTACCTCGGCCTCGTCTGCGCCCCTCAAATCCTATTCATGCCATCCTTATTAGTCAGGGGGCCGCGTTTTGGCCTGAACTCTGTAGGTGGGTGTTCTATCCATCATCAATTCATAGCTCTTGCAAGTACGCTCATCATGTCCCACCGACCTACAAAAGTTACAGAACAACTGCTGTAGTTTGTGTATACTTCTGTAACAAGTGGCAGTTATCCATGGCATGTTTTCTAGCTAATTGATAGATAGCACACCACAAAGCAGGCACCACACTAGGTCCTGTTTGAGCTTTTGACCTTAAAGGAATTGGTCCTCCTCCTGCAAGGTAATTTTTAAAGAACGGGTAGTGGTCTTTGTCATGACCCTGACTCTTGCATTTTATGCACCATACTTCTTCGCGTACTTCTGGCCGAACCGTCCTATCCTGCTTCAAGCTTTGCATCTCAAGGCACAGATTCTTCAACTTCACATGGATCTGTTGAACTCCTAGATTAGGATCTTGCATCGGGGTCTCATGTAGTCTGATGGCAATCTCCAAGGCTTCTTCCTGAGTTGTTATCTTCTCTTGCGATAACACACTTCATAAATGTGGTAGTAGCGAAGCCACAAACCACTCACGATGCTGTCCATTTGTCAAATTCATGTTGGCTTCGTGGATCGTACATTTCAGCCTCTGATCCAGCACCCAAGGCATCTCGCCTAGTAGCATCGTGATTTATTTGAATCCAATAATCGACTGCGCTTCAGATTTAGGCTTAGTAAATTCCCTATTCAGTGCTACTTCGATGTCTGCTACTCTTGCATTGAGGTTATCGTTGGAGTACTTAATATACTAAGTCAATGTGAAATCCAGCAGGGTGCTAACTAGTGTTGCTTTCTTTATATGGTCATTTGTAACACCTTGAGCTTCCCATACAAGCTTCACTACAAACCAGAATTGGTCCCAGTGCTCATTTCCCAAGCCTTTGGATAAAGGCAACTTCATTGTGTTCACCATACTGAATCGTGGCGGTGGTGGAGGTGGTACGGGAGAAGTTCGAGGTGATGGAGGTGAAGCTGGTGGTGGTGTGGGCAGAGGTGGTATTCATGGAAATCCTTTTCTTATCAGATTAATAGCACTTCGCAGAGAGACGTTCGTGATCCCTTCCTCATCTCCTCGTGGATGTGAAATCAAGGGGCTATGCTCTGGACCCTTATTTCCTTCATTTCTATAAATTATTTCACTTCGCATAGACCCGAACATCAAGGTAACTGCATAACCCACTTTTCACACAACAACATTTTAATCCAAGTATTCAAAGATTTTACGTACTTACCTCACGGTCCTTTCAAAAAGTATCACTTTGCCTCACTATATCTGACTGAGGTGTCAACCACCAGCTCAGTAACAAATCCTACTATAATGTGATAGAGCCAATGATCGATGGCACGTGTGATGTTATCCTTCGATGCTTCCAACCTTCGCACTAGCTCTTGGGTCCACACAATACGACCATCAAGTTTGCACCTTCCTTGACTATCTGCTAGCTTTGCGATCCACTTGTATAGCTCAATAGGAAAGGAGGTGAAGAAGATTTCATGGATCTCGGTATTCAGGTAGTTTTCTAACCACTATTATTTTGACAGTTGCGAGTTTCCATTTTCCTATGTCGCGAACTCGTGGATCCTTCTATCCAACCAGCCTTCAATTTCTTTCTTACTTGGATTCTAATGATACGACATCACACATCTCTTATGCAGATTCTGGTCCCGACAACGGAACGATTTGTTGGCTTGTGGGGGCCTGACCCAGGTTCAACATTAGTCGGCGAAACAAATCCCTACACTACTGGACCTTTCGGCATCATCTCGTGGAGTGCGGACTGAATTCTCACCTGAAGCTGTATGGGGGGGTGCTAGAACCAAGTTTACACACCCTTGAGATGGATGTGATGTCAGTTTATTCCAACTATACCTGCCTGTGTGCAGGTGGTTTAACCCTTTGTTCGTCCTTCAGCACCTTTGTGAAACGGCACAATTAACTTTTGCACAGCCCTAACCTGGTGCTGATATGCTTTTGCGCTACTAAGGAAATGAACTGTGTTATTTCCCAAACTAGGCTACGTATCTTACTTATCTTATTGACATATCTAGAATATCTTCACGTAAACAGATGTTCTTACTTGCGTTCACTTAACCAGTATAGTTATACACATTCGTGCATCATATAAGCATTAGAAGTGAAATTCATACCCAATATAATAGATGCATAAACATGAAAGAAAGATGCAGAAATGATATAAAATTCTCTTTATTAATACTTCCAGATGATTATAGACTCGAATCGCCCTGCACACTCAGCTGCAGGGGTCCACGCACTCAGCTGCGGACTACTAGGCCTCTGCGCACTCAGCTGCAGAGCCTCTTACTGCACTATGACCCACGACTTAGATTCACACTTGAAAACTCTCTTTGATACATCATATCTTCATTCATTCTTCCATAGATGCCTTTGACTACTTAGAGCTTCGCTCTATTTATACAATCCGATGGTCCGCAGACCATGGGTAGGTCTTCTACAAATGACATTACATTATCAAAACAAGGGCGAACAACCCTTTGACTATTTAACAACTACGCGCTCCGTGCCCACAAATTGCGGAATCTTTACATTTGTATTACAAAATTGGGCCAAAATATGGGCTCTTATCCCCAAAGCTGTCCTTGGGGGATCCTGCACCCAAAAAATGCTTCTCGACAATTTTCTATTTGGAAAACAAATCAAAGGGTCGTGATTGAATTCAACTCTTGCTGCTCGGTTCATCCACCCGTTGACCCGCTTCCTTGACTGCGCCACTGAGCGATTCCATTGACGATTTGGCTCGGATGAATAGGATGAGATCCATGAGGAGATCAATTCCTATCTTCCCAAGTGCTTCTTTGCTTGCCTGTTGGACTGGAACCCAACAAACCATGGAGATAGCTCCAGAATCATAAAACAACTCCAGATTCATGTTAATTCTATAGCTATTACAATCTTTAACTAAATAATAAGGCACATTAACAAGTATGAAAAATAAGACATCTGAGTACCTTACCATGTAAAAAACCCTTATTTTAATATTTATTAGAGTTGATAGTAGTGATCAAAAGAGGAAAGATGGATGGAAAATGATGTCAAAAACAGAACAATGGTTCAACTCTACAAGAATATTTAATGATAATAGGACTTGGCTTTGAAGTCTCATTTCTTTTAAGCATGGGTTTTAATCATTGACCAATAAGTTTCAAAATAGAGTAGACATGAATCCCAAAAAATATCCATTTAGTTTTAAAGCTTTTAAGCTAAATAATCCATATGTTTAGCAGAATTTAGCTAGAGAGTGGAAAGAATCTCCAATGCACAAATGTACCACAACATATCACTTCTAGAAACATTTTAATTACCTCATATTATCTGTGACAATGTAATAAAGATGGATTCAAAGATATTTTTAAATCTTAGAAGGATCTGATTGAGTAAATGGAGCATGTTTTGTATAATATCATCCTCAAAGGTAGAACAAGGAAACTTATCAACCACAAAACCCGACATCAAATATAGTTGGGCGAGTGTAACAAATAAGAGGAAGTCTTATGGTAGCAATAGTTAAAATCTTGATGGCTAAATGAAGGAGAGAATAACACACAATTCTTCCATTGATCATCGTTTAACATCAACATCATAACCTAATTTCACCCCTAAAAGACAGTGAGGGCTTGAAGTTATAATGAGATGGTAACATTGAAAAGGAATTGACAAATTACTACTAATATTTTCTCAATGAACCTAAAAGGTATTTAGGGGATTTTATTGAAAGAATTACATAGAATATTCCCACTTTGATTATCTAGAAGCACAACGAAGCCTTGCTCTTCGATATCATAGTTCAATATGTGGAACAAGTAGTCATTGAAAGTCAAAAGGAAAACCCCTAGACTAGATTGATTTACCTCAGACTTCTTTCAATCGTATTAGGTCATCATTAAGTAACATGTTTGGGAATTCGTTGAGGATTTTTGCATAACCTCCTTAGTACTCGTAACCTTAATGCTGCTTATTTCACACTTATTGTTGAAGAAGACCTGATAGATAATATTGAAGCTCATATTCTAGGAGAAATCTAGTTATGTTGAAGGTAGAAAAATCTTTGATAGCATCATTTTGGCCCATGAATTGATTTAGTCTCTACATATTTCAAAATTTGGGTATGGTCATTAAGTTTGACATGCCCAATGATTTTGGTAGACTTAGTTAGCAATAGATCTATCACATCCTTTTCACCTTTGGGTTCTCTGACAAATGTATAAATTGGATTATCTCTCTGATTTCCAATGCCTTCTCCTTGATCCTCATAAATGGGTTACCCTCCACAACATGCATTCCACCTTGTGGAGTCGGACAAGGTGACCCATTATCTCACTTTTGTTTTCTAATGGAAGAAGTATTGAGTTGAGCTATTAAGGCTATGGTACCCTCAAACAAAACTAGGGGTATGGAACTTCATGGGGATGATCGAATTGCATTTTATCAACAATTTGTAGATGAAACTCTTCTTATGTTTGCACCAATAGTAGGAGAAGCTCATGCCTCCAAATAGGTACTAGAATACCTTATGGTAGCTTTGGGCACAAGTATAATTCATGGTAAGTTGCATATATTCTTCTTCAATGCTCCTATTGCTATTCAATTACATATTTCGAAAATTTTGGGATATCAATGGAGTTCCCTTCAATCTAAATACATGATTTCTCTGCATGTTAAGAATTCCCTTTGGTATACCTCATGGGAGTATCTTCACCTTTACTTCCCTAGTTTCTTTTACATGATCGTTGTTATGGTCACAAAAGGATTGTAAGCTAAATTAGTGATATTATAGATAGAATCAAAGTTATGAAGCTAATGAAGCATTGAGATAACGAGCAATATTTTTCCATTTAAAGCATTGAGAATGTATTAGTTGAAGTAAGCATGAAAAATTATATTAGATAAATCTATTGATTATTTCATAAAGGTATCTACATTTTGATTAGGCATACATCCACTCTAACAAATAGAAATACTTTCATTACTAGTAAATGATATTTTGTTAAAAATAAATAAATAATATGATAGAATAATTACTGCAACCACCATCTTTTATCAATTATGTAAAACTTTAGGCCAGTTTGGTTGGGATGCTTTTTTTTCACTTACCGGTTCACGAATACCCGGGTCAGTGGGTAGCTGCTACGTCCAGGGTTTTAAACATTGAGTGGACGCCACCCGAAGGGCATCAACACCCCTCGGCCTATTTACTGACCTAACCCCAAGAGCTTTCGGGATTCGACCCTGTGACCTCCCATTGGCGAGGCACTTGATTTGATTGATTGAGCTAACTCTTGGGGCTCTTTTTAACCATTAGGCCAACTCAAGGAAACACTTTTGGTTGGGATGTTGTAATGTAATGTTTAACATTTTGACTAAGTCAATTATATGATTAAAAATAAATAAATAAAAATTGATTAAAAATAAATAAATAATAATTAATTAAAAATAAATAAATAATATAATAGAAATAAGTAATGCAAACATTATCTTTTATCAAACTATGTAAAACTTTAGGTATAATTTATGTGTGTATTTTAATTGTGCCCCTCTCCAGCCCAGTGTGGCATAGACATTGTAATGTAATGTTTAACATTTTCACTAAGTCAATTATATAAAAATAAGTAATTAAATAATTAAATAAAAAGATTAATGTAATGAAATGTCAACTTTTTAAATCGAGAAAAATAAAAATAAAACTAACCTTGTAGAAATAAAATAAAGATGGCACTTGGTATTCATATGGAATATAGTCTATTTTAAGGGTGAAATTAAAAACAACCTAGATCCATCATAACGATTGGATCTACCAAGCACCAAGAGATATCAAATCTTTCGAGGTGCAAACCTCTTTTAAAAAAAATATAGATTTCAAATTAAAAGAAATAAGAGGAAAATAAGTAATGATAATAAAAAATGAAAATTATCAATTTATAGCGCAAATTAAATTTATAAATTATTTAATTTATGTGAAATTTAATCCTTTCCATTAAAAAAGAGAAATTTCACCTATTATTATATTAAATAATTTCATATATATAGAAAAAAATATAATTATATTTATTCTTCTCTATTAAATAATCCAAAATATCTATATTATTTAAACAAGTGATTAATATATTTTAACTAAAAGCTAAAAAATAAAGTGTTCTATAGTGGAGGTTCATTGTTAATTTATGTTAATTTTTAAAAGCCAACCTGAAAAGTTGTGAATCTCAAATGTAGAGTAAGTTGTTAATATCAAAAACATAGTTAACAAATTTGGCTGTTTTAAATAAAGTGTTTTAGAGTGGAGGTTCATTGTTAATTTATTTTAATTTTTAAAAACCAACCTGAAAAGTTGTCAATCTCAAATGTAGAGTAAGTTGTTAATATCAAAAACATAGTTAACAAATTTTGCTGTTTTAATATTAAATTAATATTTAATAAATTTTACCATAATTGTAATTGGAAAATTTCTATTTTTATTTTGGTTAAAAACTTTTTACCGTATATAAAACTAAAGTTTCTAATTTGGATGTTAACGTGAAATAAATGATTAACTGATTTTAACAAATTTGTAGTCAGTGCCACATCACGCAACAACGGCACTCCGAACTTGAAAACGACCCGCGAGTAAAAGATCATAAAAGATCATGGAGGGTATCTCTGGCAGCCGCATAAAACTGCTATGATGTGTTCTTGAAAATAGTGAATTGAAAAAGGCATGGAGGGTAAAACGGCTATGTTGTTTTCCAGCCGTCGAGAGAGCCGCTGTGGACACGAGGAAATAAATAAAGATTGAACTTACCATGTTTTCCATCCCTCGAGAGAGCTCGTAGAAAGGCTGGCTGGTGCACATCTGCGTGGGAGCTGATGCTTAACCCCTTGGCATCCAGACTGAGAATGTGAGGGGACTACATAGAATCCTCTGAACGCTCAAAGGCATGTCGAAGGGATCCAAAAGGTGAACTTATAATCCCATGGAAATTTCTGTAAATTGCAGGATGCAGAGCAGGAGCATGGTGGTTCATTTCGTCCAGGTGATGGATGTTCTGGAGCTATAGGTGCAGAGCCTAAACAGGTGGTCCCCTATAAGCACATGTGCTGGAGTGAAACACATAGAGAGGAACCATCGTTTGAAGAACCAGCGAGAGGACGTGGTGGTTCAATCGCTCTAGTGATCGGGGACACCTGATGGGATTCCATTTCTGTGAACACCCTCTGTTCATTAATGGTATATATAACGATTACCTCTATTCATTGTAAGTATATATAACGATTTCCCTGTACAAAGCAAGACATAAAGTGTGGTGGGTTGTTGAGTTGGGCTTAGCCGAGCAGAGTAGAATGCTGCTACAGGGCAGAGCATCTTGAGTAGTGGGTTGATTTAGCATTGCACCTGGTTGATTTGTCCTTTTTCATTTCTGCTTTTTCTTTTCTCTGTGATGCTTTAGCAATGTTCATCGTTATTTCTCTTTTCTTGCTTGTAGTGATTTCGGGGGTTTTGGGTTTTAGTTTTTTTACTATTTAGATATTGGCATTTTTTGATTTTTAACGTTTACATATTGGTATTTTTTGTTTTTAACGGTTTAGATTTGCTTTTTTTGGGGAGATGAGAGGAGATAAACCGTATAGCTGTGGTTGATGTACTTCCCACATGTTGTGCAGCGGTTAAAAGAGGTATGCACTATTTCTTTTGATTTTTCTTTGGGTGGGTGTGTAGGTGTAGAAAGATTGTGGAGGAGCTCCACGTTGTTAACACTCAACTTTGAAGGATACTCATTGGAGGTATTTTTCGTATACTTTATATTTAGTTGCTAAAGAGTTTATCGTTAAAAGAGGTATGCACTATTTTTTTTTATTTTTCTTGGGGTGGGTGTGTAGGTGTAGAACGATTGTGGAGGAGTTCCACTGGAGACTTGTTAACACTCAACTTTGAAGGATACTTATTGGAGTATTTCTCGTATACTTTATATTTAGTTGCTAAAGAATTTATGTTGTATTATTTTTGGTTGCTAAAGAATTTATGTTGTATTTTGTAAGGAAAGAAATATTACAATAATTAAATGAAATAAATAGAGTAAAACCATCTGGCTTAAACTGATATCTTGATAGTTGGGCATAGCGGACAAGCCCAACTATGGTGGGCAGGTCCACCATTTTTTAAGCAACTTTTAGCTGAAGCAAGCATTCAAAAATGAGAATTATTTAACTAAAAAAATCAACACGGCACCACCATCATTTTTAGCTGTCCATTGTTGCTCTACAAACAAATTCACATAAAAAACACAGAACACCTTCTTAAGTAAAAGGATTAAAATTATGTGGCCTCTAGTTCCGGGCCAGTAATCCTGTATACCAAATCTTTCCTTCCGTTTACAATTTTGTCATCTTATTCAGAATTATTTCAATCTTCTAGAGTGGAGGTTCATTGTTAATTTATTTTACTTTTTAAAAACCAACCTGAAAAGTTGTCAATCTCAAATGTAGAGTAAGTTGTTAATATCAAAAACATAGTTAGCAAATTTTGCTGTTTTAATATTAAATTGATATTTAATGAGTTTTACCATAATTGTAATTGGAAAATTTCTAATTTTATTTTGATTAAAAACTTTTTACCGTATATAAAACTAAAGTTTCTAATTTGGATGTTAACGTGACTGATTTTAACAAATTTGTAGTCAGTGCCACATCACGCAAGAACGGCACTCCGAACTTGCAAACGACCTGCGAGTAAAAGATCATGGACGGTATCTCTGGCAGGTGCATAACACTGCTATGTTGTGTTCTTGAAAATAGTGAATTGAAAAAGGCGTGGAGAGTAAAACGGCTCTGATGTTTTCCATCCGTCGAGAGAGCCGCCGTGGACACGAGGAAATAAATAAAGATTGAACTTACCATGTTTTCCATCCCTCGAGAGAGCTCGTAGAAAGGCTGGCTGGTGCACATCTGCGTGGGAGCTGATGCTTAACCCCTTGGCATCCAGACGGAGAATGTGAGGGGACTACATAGAATCCTCTGAACGCTCAAGGCATGTCGAAGATGAACTATAATCCCATGGAAATTTCTGTAAATTGCAGGATGCAGAGGAGGAGCATGGTGGTTCATTTCGTCTAGGTGATGGGTGTTCTGGAGCTATAGGTGCAGAGCCTAAGTAGGTGGTCCCCTATAAGCATATGTGCTAGAGTGAAACACATAGAGAGGAACCATCGTCTGAAGAACCAGCGAGAGGACGTGGTGGTTCGATCGCTCTAGTGATCGAGGCCACGTGATGGGATTCCATTTCTGTGAACACCCTCTGTTCATTAATGGTATCTATAACGATTACCTCTATTGATTGTAAGTATATATAATAATTATTTCTATTCATGAAAGTACATGTGTTCTTATCTCTATTATCCCTATTCAGGAAAATACATATGTTCTTCAATTTTGTATACCGGTATACCGGTAATACCTTTTGCGTGTAGTAGAGCAGAATGCCTGTACAAAGCAAGACATAAAGTGCGGTGGGTTGTTGAGTTGGGCTTAGCCGAGCAGAGTAGAATGCTGCTACACGGCAGAGCATCTTGAGTAGTGGGTTGATTTAGCATTGCACCAGGTTGATTTGTCCTTTTTCATTTCTGTTTTTTTTTTTTTGGTGGGGATGCTTTAGCAATGTTCATCGTTATTTCCCTTTTCTTGCTTGTAGTCTTTTAGTGGCTTTGGCGGTTTTTTTGGTTTTTTTTTTTTTATTTTTAGATATTGGTATTTTTTGTTTTTTAACGTTTAGATATTGATTTTTTTTTGCTTTTAACTGTTTCGATTTCTTTTTTTTGGGTGATGAGAGGAGATAAGACTGTATATGTGTGGTTGATATACTTCCCACATGTTGTGCAGCGGTTAACCTAGGTGTGCACTGTTTCTTTTGATTTTTTGGGGTGGGTGTGCAGGTGTAGAAAGATTGTGGAGGAGCTCTAGTGGAGAAGTAGAGAGAGAGGGGGAGAGAGGGAGAGAGAGGCAAGGGGGTGGAGGAGTAGGAGGAGGAGGAGGAGGTTGAGGAGGAGGAGGTGTTGAACGTGGACGTGGTTGAGGAGGATGCGGAAGTGTGGTTGGAGGTGGAGATGGAGGTGGAGGTAAGGGTAGAGTAGGTAGAGGTGAAGGCGGAGGTGGAGGAGGTGGTGGAACAGCAGGAGGAGGTGCTATGCAGGGTGGAGGTGGTGGAGAAGGTGGAGGTGGATGTGGTTGAGGAGGAGGTGGAGGTGGAGGTGGTGGAAGTGGATGAGGAGGTGGAGGTGGAGGAGTAGGTTGTGGAGGTGGAGGTTGTTGAGGAGGCTGTGGAGGAGGAGGAAGAAGAGGAGGTGGAGGTTGAGGTGGAGGAGGAAGAGGATGTGTAGGTGGAGGAAGAGGAGGAGGCAGAGGCGGAGGTGGAGGAGGTGGAGGTAAAGGAAGAGTAGGTGGTGGAGGAGGAGGAGGATGAGGAGGAAGCGAAGGAGGAGGAGGATGAGGAGGAAGTGAAGGAGGAGGAGTAGGTGGTCAAGGAGGTGGAGGTGGAGGTGGAGGAAGAGGAGGAGGACAAGTAGGAGGAGGCATATGCAAAGGTGGTGGAGGAGGTGGAGGTGGTGGTGGAGGAACAGGAGGTGGTGGAAGAGTAGGTGGTAGAGGAGGATGTGGAGGAGTAGGAGGAGGAGGTGGAGGAGGAGGTGAAGATGGAGGTGGAGGTGGAGGTGGAGGAGTAGGAGGAGGAGGAGGAGGAGGTTGAGGAGGAGGAGGTGGGGGAGTAGGATGAGGAGGAGGAAGAGGTGGTTGAGGTGGAGGTGGAGGTGGAGGAGGTGATGTTGGAGGTGGAGGAGGAGGTGAAGGAAGAGGAGGTGCTGGAAGAGGATGTGTAGGAGGAGAAAGGGGAGGATGAGGAGGAAGCGGTGGAGGATGTGGAGGTGGAGGATTAGGAGTTGGAGTTGGAGGAGGAGGTTGAGGTTTTGGAGGGGATGTGGAGGAGGAGGAGTTGGATGTGGAGTAGTAGTTGGAGGGTGTGGACATGGAGGAAGAGGCATAGGTGAAGGTTGAGGAGGAGGAGGTAGAGGTGGAGGTGGAGGTGGAGGTGGAGGTTGAGTAGGTGATGGTGGAGGTGGAGGAGGCAGAGTAGGAGGAGGAGGATGTGGAGGCGAAGGTGGTGGAGGAGGTGGAGGTGGAGGAAGAGGAGCTGGTAGAGGACGGAGATGAGGAGTAGGTGGTTGAGGAGGAGGAGGAAGAGGAGGAGGAGGTCGAGGTGGAGGAGGCGGAGGAGGAGGAGAGGGATGGATGTTGAGGTGGTGGATGTGGAGTTTGAGGTGGTAGAGGAGGAGGTGGAGGAGGTGATGGTGGAGGTGGTGAAGGCAGAGGTGGTGGAGGTGGCAGAGGTGGAGAAGGCGGAGGAGGTGCTGGAAAAGGATGTGGAGGAGGAGGAGGGGGAGGATGAGGAGGAAGCGATGGAGGAAGTGGAGGTGAAGGTGGAGGAGTTGGAGTTGGAGTTGGAGGAGGAGGAGGAGGAGGAGGAGGAGGAGGAGGTCGAGGTTGTGGAGGGGATGTGGAGGAGGAGGAGTTGGACGTGGAGCAGTACGAGGAGGAGGTGGACGTGCAGGAGGAGGCATAGGTGAAGGTTGAGGAGGAGGAGGTAGAGGTGGAGGTGGAGATGGAGGTTGAGGAGATGATGTTAGAGGTGGAGGAGGTGGAGGAGGTGGAGGAGGTGTTGGAGGAGGATGTGGAGGAGGAGAAGGGGGAGGATGAGGAGGAAGCGGTGGAGGAGGTGGAGGTGGAGGAGTTGGAGTTGGAGTTGGAGGTGGAGAAGGAGGTTGAGGTTGTGGAGGGGATGTGGAGGAGGAGTAGTTGGACGTGGAGTAGTAGGAGGAGGAGGTGGAGGTGGAGCAGTAGGAGGAGGCATAGGTGAAGGTTGAGGAGGAGGAGGTAGAGGTGGAGGTGGAGGTGGAGGTTGAGGAGGTGATGGTGGAGGTGGAGGAGGCAGAGGAGAAGGAGGAGGATGTGGAGGCGAAGTTGGTGGAGGAAGAGGAGGTGGCAGAGGAGGAAGAGGAGGAGGAGGAGGGGTTGGAGGTCGAGGTGGTGGATGTGGAGGAGGCGGTGGAGGTCGAGGTGGTAGAGGAGGAGGCGGAGGTGAAGGTGAAGGGATGAGGAGGAGGAAGAGGTGGAGGAGAAGGAGGAGAAGGAGGAGGAAGCGAGGGGAAGGTGGTGGAGGAGATGGAGGTGTAGGAAGAAGAGGTGGCGGAGGAGGATGTGGAGGAGGATGAGGAGGAAGAGGAGGAGGATGAGGAGGGCGTGGAGGTTGAGGTTATGGAGGTGATGGCGGAGATGGAGGAGGAGGAGAAGATCTTGGAGGTGGTGGTGGAGATGGAGATGGAGGAGGAGCTGGAGGTGGAGGAGTAGGAGGAGGAGGAGGAGGTTGAGGAGGAGGAGGTGTTGAAGGTGGACGTGGTTGAGGAGGATGCGGAAGTGTGGTTGGAGGTGGAGATGGAGGTGGAGGTAAGGGTAGAGTAGGTAGAGGTGAAGGCAGAGGTGGAGGAGGTGGTGGAACAGGAGGAGGAGGTGCTAGGCAGGGTGTAGGTGGTGGAGAAGGTGGAGGTGGATGTGGTTGAGGAGGAGGTGGAGGTGGAGGTGGTGGAAGTGGATGAGGAGGTGGAGGTGGAGGAGTAGGTTGTGGAGGTGGAGGTTGTTGAGGAGGCTGTGGAGGAGGAGGAGGAGGAGGAAGGGGAGGTGGAGGTTGAGGTGGAGGAGGAAGAGGATGTGTAGGTGGAGGAAGAGGAGGAGGCAGAGGCGGAGGAGGTGGAGGTAAAGGAAGAGTAGGTGGTGGAGGAGGAGGAGGATGAGGAGGAAGCGAAGGAGGAGGAGGATGAGGAGGAAGTGAAGCAGGAGGATTAGGTGGTCAAGGAGGTGGAGGTGGAGGTGGAGGAAGAGGAGGAGGACAAGTAGGAGGAGGCATATGCAAAGGTGGTGGAGGAGGTGGAGGTGGTGGTGGAGGAAAAGGAGGTGGTGGAAGAGTAGGTGGTAGAGGAGGATGTGGAGGAGTAGGAAGAGGAGGTGGAGGAGGAGGTGAAGATGGAGGTGGAGGTGGAGGAGTAGGAGGAGGAGGAGGAGGAGGTTGAGGAGGAGGAGGTGGGGGAGTAGGATGAGGAGGAGGAAGAGGTGGTTGAGGTGGAGGTGGAGGTGGAGGAGGTGATGTTGGAGGTGGAGGAGGAAGAGGAGGCAGAGGTGGTAGAGGAGGTGGAGGAGGAGGTGGAGGAAGAGGAGGTGCTGGAGGAGGATGTGGAGGAGGAGAAAGGGGAGGATGAGGAGGAAGCGGTGGTGGAGGTGGAGGTGGAGGAGTAGGAGTTGGAGTTGGAGGAGGAGGCTGAGGTTGTGGAGGGGATGTGGAGGAGGAGGAGTTGGATGTGGAGTAGTAGTTGGAGGAGGTGGACATGGAGGAGGAGGCATAGGTGAAGGTTGAGGAGGAGGAGGTAGAGGTGGAGGTGGAGGTGGAGGTGGAGGTTGAGTAGGTGATGGTGGAGGTGGAGGAGGCAGAGTAGGAGGAGGAGGATGTGGAGGCGAAGGTGGTGGAGGAGGTGGAGGTGGAGGAAGAGGAGGTGGTAGAGGACGGAGATGAGGAGTAGGTGGTCGAGGAGGAGGAGGAAGAGGAGGAGGAGGTCAAGGTGGAGGAGGTGGAGGAGGAGGAGGAGGGTTGGATGTTGAGGTGGTGGATGTGGAGGAGGGGGTGGAGGTTGAGGTGGTAGAGGAGGAGGTGGAGGAGGTGATGGTGGAGGTGGTGAAGGCAGAGGTGGTGGAGGTGGCAGAGGTGGAGAAGGCGGAGGAGGTGCTGGAAAAGGATGTGGGGGAGGAGGGGGAGGATGAGGAGGAAGCGCTGGAGGAAGTGGAGGTGAAGGTGGAGGAGTTGGAGTTAGAGTTGGAGGAGGAGGAGGAGGAGGAGGAGGTCGAGGTTATGGAGGGAATGTGGAGGAGGAGGAGTTGGATGTGGAACAGTACGAGGTGGACGTGGACGTGCAGGAGGAGGAATAAGTGAAGGTTGAGGAGGAGGAGGTAGAGGTGGAGGTGGAGATGGAGGTTGAGGAGATGATGTTAGAGGTAGAGGAAGTGGAGGAGGTGGAGGAGGTGTTGGAGGAGGATTTGGAGGAGGAAAAGGGGGAGGATGAGGAGGAAGCGGTAGTGGAGGTGGAGGTGGAGGAGTTGGAGTTGGAGTTGGAGGTGGAGAAGGAGGTTGAGGTTGTGGAGGGGATGTGGAGGAGGAGTAGTTGGACGTGGAGTAGTAGGGGGAGGAGGTGGATGTGGAGCAGTAGGAGGAGGCATAGGTGAAGGTTGAGGTGGAGGAGGTAGAGGTGGAGGTGGAGGTGGAGGTTGAGGAGGTGATGGTTTAGGTGGAGGAGGCAGAGGAGAAGGAGGAGGATGTGGAGGCGAAGTTGGTGGAGGAAGAGGAGGTGGCAGAGGAGGAAGAGGAGGAGGAGGAGGGGTTGGAGGTCGAGGTGGTGCATGTGGAGGAGGGGGTGGAGGTTGAGGTGGTAGAGGAGGAGGTGGAGGTGGAGGTGGAGGGATGAGGAGGAGGAAGAGGTGGAGGAGAAGGAGGAGAAGGAGGAGGAAGCGAGGGGAAGGTGGTGGAGGAGATGGAGGTGTAGGAAGAGGAGGTGGCGGAGGAGGATGTGGAGGAGGATGAGGAGGAAGAGGAGGAGGACGAGGAGGGTGTGGAGGTTGAGGTTGTGGAGGGGATGGTGGAGGTGGAGGATGTGGTGGTGGAGGAGGAGGGGAGGTTGGAGGTTGAGGTGGTGGATGTGGAGGAGGGGGTGGAGGTTGAGGTGGTGGAGGTGGAGGTGGAGGTGGAGGTGGAGGTGGTGGTGGAGGAGGAGAAGATGTTGGAGGTGGTGGTGGAGATGGAGATGGAGGAGGAGGTGGAGGTGGAGGAGTAGGAGGAGGAGGAGGAGGAGGAAGAGGTCGAGGAGGAGGTGTTGAATGTGGAGGTGGTTGAGGAGGATGCGGAAGTGGGGTTGGAGATGGAGCTGGAGGTAGAGGTAGAGGAGGTATAGGCGAAGGTGGAGGTGGAGGAGGTGGTGGAGGAGGAGGTGGTGGAGAAGGAGGAGGAGGTGGTGGGCAGGGTGGAGGTGGTGGTGGGTAGGTTGGAGGTTGAGGTTGTGGAGGTGGTGGAGAAGGTGGAGGTGGATGTGGTTGACGAGGAGGAGGAGGAGGAGGTGGAGGTGGAGGTGGTCGAGGTGGAGGTGGATGAGGAGGTGGAGGTGGAGGAGTAGGAGGAGGTTGTGGAGGTGGAGGTTGTTGAGGAGGATGTGGAGGTTGAGGTGGAGGAGGAAGAGGAGGTGGAGGTGGAGGTTGAGGTGGTGGAGGAAGAGGATGTGTAGGTGGAGGAAGAGGAGGAGGCAAAGGCGGAGGCGGAGGAGGTGGAGGTAAAGGAAGAGTAGGTGGTGGAGGAGGAGGAGGAGGATGGGGAGGAAGCAAAGGAGGAGGAGGAGGTGGTCGAGGAGGTGGAGGTGGAGGTGGAGGAAGAGGAGGAGGACAAGTAGGAGGAGGCATATGCAGAGTTGGTGGAGGAGGTGGAGGTGGAGGTGGAGGAATAGGAGGTGGTGGAAGAGTAGGTGGTAGAGGAGGATGTGGAGGAGTAGGAGGAGGGGGCGGAGGAGGAGGAGGAGGTGGTCGAGGAGGTGGAGGAGGAGGAGGAGGAGGAGGAGGAGGAGGAGTTGGAGGTTGAGGTGGTCGATGTGGAGGAGGGGGTGGAGGTTGAGGTGGAGGTGGTGGTGGAGGAGGAGGTGTTGGAGGTGGTGGTGCTGGAGGAGGAGGAGGAGGAGGAGGTTGAGGAGGAGGAGGAGGTTGAGGAGGAGGAGGTGGTTGAGGATGATGTGGAAGTGGGGTTGGAGGTGGAGGTGGAGGTAGAGGTAGAGGAGATAGAGGCAAAGGCGGAGGAGGAGGAGGAGGAGGAGGTGGTTGTGGGGTGGAGATGGTGGGGGACGGGGTGGAGGTTGAGGTTGTGGAGGTGGTGTAGAAGGTGGAGGTTGAGGTGGTTGAGGAGGAGGAGGTGGTGGAGGTAGAAGTGGAGGTGGTGAAGGAGGAGTAGGAGGAGGTTGTGGAGGTGGAGGTTCTCGAGGAGGATGTGGAGGTTGAAGTGGAGGAGGAAGAGGAGGTGGAGGTGGAGGAGGAAGAGGAGGTGTAGGTGGAGGCAGAGGTCGAGGCGGAGGTGGTGGAGGAGGTGGAGGTAAAGGAAGAGGCAGAGGTAGAGGTAGAGGTGGTGGTGGAGTAGGTGGTGGAGGAGGAGGAGGAGGATGAGGAGGAAGCATAGGAGGAGAAGGAGGTGGTCGAGGAGGTGGAGGAGGAGGAGGAGGAGGAGGCATAGGCAGAGCTGGTGGAGAAGGTGGAGCTGGAGCAAGGTGAGGTGGTGGAAGAGTAGGTGGTAGAGGTGGATGTGGAGGAGGAGGATGAGGAGGATGCGGAGGAGGAGGAGGAGGTGGTCGAGGAGGTGGAGGTAGAGGAGGAGCAGGAGGAGGGTTGAGGTCAAGGTTGTGGAGGTGGAGGAGGAGGAGGAGGAGGGGGTGGAGGTCAAGGTTGTGGAGGTGGAGGAGAAAGAGGAGGAGGAGGTGGAGTTGGATGTGGATATATGCAAGTTAATTTAAGGTTCATGTCTTGAATTCAAATATTAAATTGTCAATCTCTTCTCCACTGTTGGAAATGAAAGCTAGAGTCTCATGAA
The DNA here is from genome assembly GCA_031772625.1 of Pinus tabuliformis. Classification (NCBI taxonomy): domain Eukaryota; kingdom Viridiplantae; phylum Streptophyta; class Pinopsida; order Pinales; family Pinaceae; genus Pinus; species Pinus tabuliformis. The sequence goes on along the minus strand of CM062815.1, from coordinate 312,269,606 downwards.
TCCAAAACATATCTCTTCACATACCTAATATCCTACTATTAAATGATGAGTAATTCATTTAGGAAGCTTTCGTCTGTGCACAAATATATTCATTCAAGTACATGAAATATATTTAACGTTTAGATCTGATATCTTGGCCAAGAATTTGAGGCATTTTTCAAGTTTTATTTATTTATTTTTATTCTGTTTAAAAAATTTGTTAGTCTCTTAAACACTTATAGTTCTCATTCTATTGTTTAGTGATCCATTTGTTTCAGAACAACTAGTTTCATCTAATTATCATTGATTTAAAAAGTGTTGGGTTAAAGTTAACGTGGTTTCTTGAATAAGAAGCCTTATGTTCTTCCTTTTTTATGTTCACTCTAGAAACATAGGATATTAGGAATCATATATGACTTTGTTTATTTTTTGGGTATTCCACATATTTTGTGTAATTATTATTACTTTTTTATATATCTAATGATTTAGGTAAAAAGATTTAATTTCCAGTTCAGTGTCTAGCATGACTGAAGCTTCTTTGCTTTTTAGATAATCCACTATTTATCTTGCTATTTGCTTTTTAGGGGATCTATTGACATGGGAACAACATTCCTTTAATGAAATTATACTTTCAAGGGAAAGGCTAAATTTTAAAATTTTGTGTTTATTTTGTTTAAAAGAATTGTTAGTCCCTTAAACACGTATAGTTCTCGTTTTATTGTCTAATGAGCCATTTGTTTGGGAATGACTGGTTTCATCTGATTATCATTGATTTAAACTTAATGTTGTTTATTAAATATGAAGCCTTATGTCTTCCTTTTTTTGTTTACTTGAGAAACATAGGATATTAGGAATCATGTATGGCTTTGTTTATTCTTTGGGTATTCAACATATTTTGTGAAATTATTATTACTTTTTTTATATATCTAATAGTTTAAAGAAAAAAATTTAATTTCCAGTTCACTTTCTAGGATGAACGAAGATTCTTGGCTTTTTAGATAATCCAATATTTATCTTGTATTTTATTTTAAAATGTTTATCAAGAAAGGTAAATATGTTCTACTTGGTTATTTGTACGGAAAAATGACCTATGCTCCAACTTCCTATGGGTTCATTGTAGGGGATCTATTGTCATTAGAACAACATTCCTTTAATGAAATTATACTTTTGAGGGAAAGGCTAAAGGAGCAATACATGGAATTACTGGAGGTTGAGAGATTGTTCAGTGTATTATGATTTTTGAAGTTGAAATCCCTTGATGATACTTATTCTGTAACATGTTATACTAAGTAATGAACATTTTTCTTTGTGGGCTATATTCTTGAACTCGAAAATTGTGGATTTATAGTGAGTTTGTCTTAATAGATTTTTTTATCATATAGGAAATTAACTTTAATTACATATTTTGTCATTTAGTCAATCTCGTTGCGCATTTTGTGTTATTTCAAAAAATTGTGTATTGATCTACAATTATTACAGTTTTGATTGAAGAAGAAAACACAATAGTTGCTATAATAGTTACACACATCAAGGCGTTGAAAAACTTATAGATGGTGCTGAATGCCCAAATCCTAAATATGTTGGTTTATTTGAAGGGGAGTAATTGGATAACTATTTTTCTATTAGAGAATCAATGCATAAGAAGGAAAAATCACCTGATGTAGAGGTTCATTGAGGGAGAAATAACCTGATGTAAAGGTTCATTGAGGGAAAAATAATTAATGTATTTTAAGTTCTAATTCATATCAAATATTGAAGGAATTATACATCTCCATGATGTCATTGAATTAGAAAGCACAAATTAATTAAATGAAAAATATCCTTCACTTTATTTATTTATTGTTTACATTGAATTTCTTCTTGCCATCAATATTTTCTAAATGTCTCGTATGAAATTTTATTAAGTATTAAAGAAATTTAACATCTCCTTGATATTACTGAGTGGAAAGTTGATATAAAATTCCCCCTAATTTGGGTGGCAATTGATGGTTGTCCTGAATGCATTTATCATCACCATGCATTCACATGGAAAGTGGCTCTCATCCAAATTTTATATGCCCACTCAGTATGCTAATCCATCAATTTTCATGATGCCTAATCCACTGCTCCATATCCTATGTGTGATCTCCTTGTACTTAACAATAATGCTTCATTCACTTGCTTGGTGATGGAAAACATTATGTATGTCTAAATATTTCTTGGCTCTTTTGTCACGCAACTTGTTCATGATTCGTCACTAAACCAGTCATACTCTTATTTCCTTCCAAAAGAAAAGCTACAATTCCCTCAATGATTCTAAATTCCTCCTCCTCATTCTCCCACTTAATACTATGGTTCACGAGAGTAGATGTGTAAGCAATGGAGGCGATGGATGTGATCGTGAACGTCATCCCCATGCTGTAGATTTTGATGAAAAAATCTAATGTCTTCATTCCAAATATTCATGAAGGCATACCACACAATGTATCCTCCATGGAAGCTGATGAATTAAGGAACATAGGTGGCGGGCATTAGGCCTCAAAAGTTTACTAGCCAGACAGTTATGGAAGAAACAACAAGCCAAAGAAGCTTCCATAAGGAAGGTTGTTAATTCTAATGAATTAATAGTCTCCATGAATCTCTATGGGACCTTATCCACTCCTTCGACATCTCCTTCTCTCCTATCCCACTCTCCCATTCCCACACTAGCTCCCAAGATGGCATAGACTCCCTTTCAATCTCACCCACTTCCCCTGGGACCTTCCCCTTCGATCATGATTGATGATATGAAACTGAAATGTCAAGTGAGTGGAGTAGCTAATAAGGCACAACCATAACAAGCTTTGAGTTCTTATGGTTTTCTTATCATTGAGGAGGAGCCAAAAGATGCACTAGCACAATTGTGGCCCAATAGCACACTTGATGGCTCAACAACCTCCAAAGGAAAGAAAAATGTTTGAAGCGTCTTTTTGAATGACTTGTATTCTTAGCCCTAAGGAAAATTCTCTCATGCTTTTTTTGTATTACGATAACCAGTTATGTATGCTACTAACTTTGGATTTGTCCATGAATAGATATTTCTTTCACCCTAGCTTTCAAGCAATGACCTATTGGTTTTCCCATGGTGGGAAGATGGTCTAAAATCTAGCTCCACCAGAAGAACCGACAATATTATGGTTGTGTAAATTTTGTACATCATTTTTGCTAATATGAAGTTCTTGACATTCTTACAAAAAAAGTGTATAAAATTATTTTCTTTAAGGTTCACATTGAAATATTTTATATATTATCAACATCAGAATATTATTTCTTAATATGTATAGAGTAGATATTGAAATATACTAGTTGGAATGAATATTCAAATATTTTATCCAATTTTGGTACTGAAATAATTTTAAATAAATGAATTACACATCTTCCCAATATTGAAAAGAAAAAAGACAACAATAATTTTTTTGAATTATTTTATATCTCTCAAATTGAAATAAAATTATGTTAGTTATTATGGACATTAAAATATTTTTTTTATTTACTTATTATTTAATATGAATATTAATTTAAATGTCATCTCAATTTCATCTTAGCTAGTTAAAGAATTACACATCTTCGTTGTACTAAAGAAATAAAAAGCAATTAAATATTTTTTATCATTATTATTAATTTGATTCTTTTTTAATGTAAATTTTAATTATTTTCCTATATGACTAAGTTACAAAAAATAATTTATGCACTAAAATTAATTTTATGTTATAAATATTTTTTTATTATTATGATTTTTGTGTGTACAAGAAACTAAATATAAGTAAATTTTAATTCATAAAACTATAAATAATAATTCACTATTCAACACTAAATACACATTTCAAACTTTCCCGATTATCATTTATCATTTTTAAGATAAAAAAAATCATATCAAAATTTTGATTTTCTTAAAAAAATAATTTAAATGTAAAAATAAATATCATGTTAATAATATAAAATATTTAGGCTGATAGACCTTCCTATGCATCAACAATCATCAACACTTTTACCCTGCTCAAGATGTCGAAGGTATATATGTATTATCCATTTTATTAATCTTGTATTGTTTCTTGGGAATGACTGAAGAATTATTTAGAGGTGCTTTAACAGTTAATTGATGTGCAGAAGATGGTGTTTAAATCGACCATAGACGATAAGAAAAGAAAAATGAGGGCCATGAAGGCTGTTGTAGGGTCTGGAGGCACGGATAATCATTACCTTTATTGCATATATAGGCAAAATATTTTCCATCGATTTACTAGAGTTTTGATGTTTCATACTCCTTTACTAATGTTGTGATTGCTCTGTTTGAGTGGACTCTATTGAAGTCAACAAGGAGGTAAAGATAACTGCTATGGGAGAAACAGATCCTGTGTATCTTGCAAAAAAATTAAGGAAATTGGGCTACAAAGCAGATTGTTGAGCATAGGTCCTGCAAAGGAGGAGAAAGAGGAGGAGGAGAATATACCTATTGTGTACCATGTGAATCCCAGCAGCAGCATCTATGGATACCCGTCATATGGGAGAGATGAGTATCGCAAGGACTGCACCATCTTATGATAAAAATTAATCATAGTTGAGAATCCAATCACACATTTGATATGAACTATAATCGCCATGTCTCCATACATACAAGAGGGACCTCTGAGTATACTCCTTTAAAAGTTATAAATAATCATAGCTGGAAGTCCAATCATATGTTTGATATGAACTGTAATTGTCATGCCTCCAGGCATACTAGAGGGACCTCTGAGTTTACTGGATAATACATATACACGATATTTTTTTCCATGGGTTATCGATGGGAACTGGAGACCCATAAGCATTAAATAAGAAATTTTCTATTTTCTACAAAAACTTCGTTTATGTTTATCAGATTTTCTAAATAGAAATTTCATAAGAATACATTAATTGATTAAAATTTCATTGTGATACATTAATCGACTAAAATTACATTGTAATATATATGGATTTGGATTGGTGTATAGTTATGTTTATAAATATCGTGTATATCTATAAAAAATAAAAAATTACAAATAGTCTAAAATTAGTAAGTTGAGAATATTCTTTGTCATCAGATGCATTTAAAAGTTTTCAAACTATTTTTTTATTAAACCTTTATTGATATTACAAATTCTCATCATTACAAATGTCACATAAATATTTTTATCACTTTTTACTTCTATACTAATATTAGAAATTCTTATCATTACAAATGACACATAAATATTTTGATAACTATCCATATTTATCCCCTATTTAATCTATAAATACATGCTAATTATTAACCATTTAATCTATAAATATTTGTTACTTATACATCTAATTATCCATAAATCTTTGCTGCTTATACATCTAATTATCCATAAAGGTAGCTAGTCTGTAAGAGGATTTTTCTTCTTGATTGTCAAAAATAATATATCAGTCAAAGTGGCACATGTTCGTGTTCCCCTAGAAAATAAAATTCCAACATCATCATCATATAATATATGCAAAACCACTTATGGATCTTTAGCACAGTTTACTATCAGATAAATAGCTAAAATTGTGAGGGGCACTATTTTATTGACGATTCAATTTCATAAGCGCTTTCTATTCACAGGCAACATGGTCTCTCTTTTTCATTAATACTTCTTTCTGTAGTTTCGAAAAACTGTTCCAAATTCTCATTATTACGCCTCGCTTCAGCCATATCGTCTGATTGATAACCAAGGTCAATCCTGAGTGATCACTAAATTCAGTCATATGTGGAATCGACGGATCAAGTTTTACTAGAATCAAAACCTTAGTCTTTGGTTGAATTTTTGGTCATGCCAGTTTTTAGAATTGGTACAACATTATAAGGACAAAAAAATCTTTATTTATATTGACAGCCAAAATTTTCTTAAATTTCAAAAAAAATTGTTCACATTACGAGAGCTAGAGAAGTTGTATTAAAGAATAATATCATAGGAAGTTGGAGCTAGAAATCTTCTAGTAACCTGATCTAGACAAGTTTACCCAAACCACCTTAACAATCCCTCTTTTAAACTTGACTATGGGAGATTAACCTGGTCTCAATCATTCATTAGCCATCTCACATGAGATGTCACATTCCACCCTTCAAGCTAGGATACTAGTGGACCTGCCACCCTAGTACTTATTCAAGTGGTCCATTTCACAACTTGGTGACTCCATGCTCCAATGCACTACATGTATGCCTCGTCAAAGCCTTATAACAATCCATAATCCTAGACATCACGTATGTTTGAACAACATGCCTTACAACTTCCTAGGGAAATGCACTTTCATTGAACCAAAACCCTTAGGGTGTTCACACACCCCTGCTATTATCACACCATTACCACTCTCAATCACAAGCTAGCTCCTTCATATGTTCAAAGACCATTAACTCTCTAGCCACATCTCTAGCTTTTTTTATCCCTGCCTTCACTTAATCTCTCTTTCCTTACATTCATACTTTGAGTTTCCCTTCCTATCATAAACAAATTCCACAAAGCTTTGACAATTTTGAATCCATTACATTTTGTTATTCTAATATGCTCTCACAGTGGCTCTCACTTTGGTTTTGATACTAGTTGTTAGGATCACTAAACACCTAGAGAGAAGTGGTGTTGTCTAAAGACACTCCTGCTAGAATCTCACTAGTCAACTAGAAAGACACTCTTGCTAGAATCCCATTGGTCACCTAGAAAGAAATTCTTTCTAGAATCCCATAGGTCACTCGGACCAATTAACAACAAATCGACTCCACTAAAAAATAAAACCATGGTCAAAACTATAGATTGTAATAAACTTGGAACTGAAAGACACTCTTGCTAGAATCCCATGGGTCACTCATACCAATTAACAACAAATCGACTCCACTAAAAAATAAAACCATGGTGAAAACTATAGATTGTAATAAACTTGGAACTGAAAACCACTACTAACTTGACCAAGTAAAATTTTCCCAGATTATCTTAACAAACTATGTCTAAATAATAATATAAATCTAATAAATGTTATCTAACGAATTTTCAATAACAAAATTAATAAGTATGTCAACTTTAAAAAATAATACCTTTTTCAACTAGCAAAAAAATTCAAAAAATTCTATACAACAATAGACATCTAATGAATTTTCAATAACAAAGTTAATCAAGTATATCAACTAGCAATTATCTCAAAAGGTACAAAGAGAGGCCGATAGGATTATTAAATTGGAATTGTTGAATTTTTCTAGAAGAGTTAATTGGTTTGTGGAAAACCTTGTTTTCTTGGACTGGATCATTGTGCAATTACTTTTCTTTAGATGTTTTCTTTATATCTATATTACAAGGAACACATTGAATGTCTTATTTCATTTTAAAGTTAATTATCCAAAATCGAGAGGTTAAGTTAATTACCCAAAATCAAGAAACCTCTATAGATGGCCAAGCATATACAAAGCTTGCTAGTGACCAAGGCAATAACCACCATGACTATCCCCTACCAATATATTTCATTGAAAACCATAATTGTATATTGCATTTAGAAAGTCAAAACATAGTATTAGAAAACATGTTGATATATTGCTATTAAAAAGTTAATTCCATTAGAAACCATGATATTATTATTATATTTTATAAAGAATAATATACATATATAGAATGATACTACATTGAAAACCATAATTGTATAGTGAGATTAGAAAGTCAAAATATAATATTTGAAACCATGCTAAATATGACATCACTGTTCTTTATTAAATTTGGTTTGTGATAGTGTATTCATTTGAGCATAATGCTCATAAGCATAAGCTAAATAAAATTAGGTAACGAGGATGCACATAAGCATAATGCCAAAGCCTATCATGTGAATTCTTTAAAACTCTATGGGTTTGGCCTAGCAACCCCAAGACACCTACACTTCTATTTGGGGTCTGAGCAATTATGTTATATATTTTTAAGATAAGTTATATATTTGATTTTGGGTAATTAACTTACTCTAAAATGAAATAAGACATTCAATGTGTTCCTTGTAATATAGATATAAACAAAACATCTAAAGAAAAGTAATTGCACAATGATCCAGTCCAAGAAAACAAGGTTTTCCACAAACCAATTAACTCTTCTAGAAAAATTCAACAATTCCAATTTAATAATCCTATCGGCCTCTCTTTGTACCTTTTGGGACAATTGCTAGTTATACATATTTTTAAATTTTAGCATAGTTAAAATGTAAAATTGAAATGCAATGTTTTCCGTTACCTGTTTTTGTGAATATACAATCATTTTGTCTGTAGAACATAAAATGTTATCATAAAATTATGTAAACCTTATCGTTCAACTTTTTGGCGGCTGTGTATGAAATACAAACGAAATTACCATGTATTTTTCTCTTATTTTAAATTAAAAATATTCTTCTATATATAAAACTTTATTAAATTTTTATGTTATCTGATTTTTTGTTTTAACATTTCCATACATATTTTTAAAATATATTTTAATTTATAAATTGTTATTTTGGAAATGTATTTTAATTTTTAAATTCTTACCTTTTACTTATAGTGTTTTAAAAATCTTACAAAACCATATTAATAATAATAATTAAAAAACAAAAAACTCCAAAATAATGGAAATTCAAATGTGAAGGATGTTGAAGGTTACCTAATTTTCTTGAATTAGAAAACGACATGAACACAAACACAAATAGTAAGTTCCTTTTTGAAATAATTAACCACCACATCAATTAATTAATTTATAATAAAGATGAGTTTGGCTGAAAAAGTTTTCCGTTGGAAGAATTGGGAGTGGGAGTGGGACTATAGACCTCCCTAAAATAGAAATAACTATGATGCATGAGTTGGTCGGAAACGCGTGAGAAGTGGGACTGAAAGCCCTGCCTAAAGTATATCCGTTGATTTGTAAAAAGCCAAAGAAAGCCGAAATATACGCTGATCTTTAAAAAGCAAAGAAAGCCGAAATATCCGCTGATGTGTAAAAAGCAAAGAAAGCGGAAGAGGTACAGAGAATCAGGCATATCATTCATCTGTTTTATGTTAAAGGAAAACGAGGCGGAAGCACCTATAAATTTTAAATTTCGTTTGTGATATGTTTTCTGGGAAGAGCCTCCATTTGGGTGTCTGGTTCTTGTGTGTTTGTGGAGAGAGACTCTATAGTTAAAATTTAATGTCCAAAATTTGTATGTTGCCAGAAGAGAATGACAATGGATTTGGACCTCTAGTCTGTTCCAGAGAATCCTCTGTTGGATGCAATTTTGATGAATTCTCGACAGAATAGATCCTCTGTTGGATGCAATTTTGATGAACTCTCGACTTTCTGTCGATGAGCACAATGGATTTTGATGAATTCTCGACTTTCTGTCGATGAGCACAATGGATTTTTATGAATTCTCTTTCTGTTCCAGAAGATCCTCTGCTACATCCAATGGATCGAGCACGATTGATTTGGTCTGTTCCAGAAGATCCTCTGCTATTTCTTGATTCGGTTATTGATTTAGATATGCGCTCTGTCCCTTTGAATGTATATATCGAAGTAAATTCATTTATGATTTGATGCACAGGAACCACCAACCGCTAAGGGGAGAGTTGTTATATTACAATGCGCTCTTGTTACTGCTGCTACACAAACCCTGCTGCTCTTGTAAAAGCTGAATGGCTACAATTAGTTGAAACAGCGCTGAATTGCTACAATTAGTTGAAAAAGAGTTGAAACGCAGAGAAGGTATTGAAATACAGTACTTCTGTTTTCGTAATCTTGTGTTTCGGCCACCGTAACCTGATTTGGTCCAATGACAAGGAACATATTTGTAGTTCCATTTGAGATTAGATAGGTTAGATTATATTATTATTATTATTATTATTATTGCTGCCGCCTAGATTTTCTGAAGTTTCGTTGTGTTTTGTGTGTATGTTAATTATATTTAGGGGTTTACAGAATTTATGTTTATGGTAATTGTGATTGTAGTTTATTTTATTTTTTTAAAGATTTTATGTAATTAATTTATTGATTTTAAATAGTTCTAGATATTGAGAATAAACATTGACTTATGTGCGATGGCTCTCAACAACGTTTCATACTATTTATATAAATTTTACAAAAATTTATTAATTGAATTGTTGTTTTCATAATTACTTATTTATATTGTATTTTTTTTTTTACATATTATTTGTTACATTATCATGTATATATTGATATCTGAATTATCACGGTAAAGAATGAATCAATAAGTATTATAAATAAAGAGAATGAAATGATATGCAATTTTAATTTATTAGTTTTTTGTTTTTTGAGGAGGAGGAGGAGATAATGACTCAATAAATATTTATAAATAAAGAGAATGAAATGATATGAAATTTTAATATTTTTTTTTAAGTTTTCAAAGGAGGCGGAGGAGGCAAAGGCTAAGGTGCACGAAGAGGAGGTGGAGGAGGAAGTGGTGATGGAGGAGGAGTAGGAGCAGCAGGAGGTGATGGTGGTGGTGGTGGTGGTGGAAGAGGAGGAGGTGGAGGTGGAAGAGGTGGTGGAGGATGTGGTGGAGACAGAGGAGGAGGAGGAGGAGGAAGGGGAGGGGGAGGAGGAGGAGGTGGTGGTGGAGAAGGAGGTGGTGCAGGCGGGGAAGGGGGATGAGGAGGAGGAGGAGGAGGGGGAGGAGGAGGTGGTGGTGGAGAAAGAGGTGGTGCAGGCGGGGGAGGGTGATGAGGAGGCAAAGGTGGTGGAGGTGGAGGTGGAGGTGGAGGAGGCAGAGGAGGAATGGGGTGGAGGGTGTGGCAGTGGAGGTGGAGGTGGTGGAGGAGGTGGAGTTGGTAGTGGAAGTGGTGGAGGTGGAGGTGGATGTGGTGGAGGAGGAGCTCGAGGTGGAGGTAGACGAGGAGGAGGTGGAGGTGGAGTGGGAGGAAATGGATGTGGAGGTGGAGGAAGTGATGTTGGAGGTGGAGGGGGAGGAAGTGATGTTGGAGGTGGAGGTGGAGGAGGTGATTGTGGGGGTGGAGGAGGCTGAGGAGGAGGTGGAGGTGGAGGTGGTAGAGGAGGTGGAGGTGGAGGTGGAGGAAAAGGAGGTGCTGGAGGAGGATGAGGAGGAAGCAGAAGAGGAGGTGGATGTGGAGTTGGGGGTGGAGGTGAAGGAGGAGGAGGAGGAGGTCGAGGTTGTGGATGGGATGGTGGAAGTGGAGGTGGAGGAGATGGTGGAGGGATGAGAAGGAGGTGGAGGTGGAGGAGGAGGATGCAGATGTGGATGTGGAGGAGAGGAGGAGGTGGTGGACGTGGAGGAGGTGGTGCAGGAGGAGGCAGAGGTGAAGGAGGAGGACGAGGAGGAGGATGTGGGGGTCAAGGTGGAGGAGATGGAGGTTGGGGTGGAGGTGGAGGAGAAAGAGGAGGCGTAGGCAGCGGCAGAGGTGGTGGAGGAGGTGGAGGTGGAGGAAGAGGAGGTGGTGGAGGAGGATGAGGAGGAAGCAGAGGAGGTGGTGGAGGTGGAGGTGGATGACAATGAGGACGAGGGGGTGGAGGAGGAGGTTGTGGATAGGATGTGGAGGTGGAGGAGGAGGTTGTGGACAGGATGTGGAGGTGGAGGACAAGGAGATGGAGGAGGAGGTGGAGGTGGAGGCGGTAATGGAGGGGGAGGAGGAGGAGGAGGAGGAGGGGTTGGAGATTGAGATGGTGGAGGTGCAGGAGGGGGTGGGGGTTGAGGTGGTGGAGGAGGAGGTAGAGATGGAGATGGAGCTAGTGGTGGGGGTGGAGGTGGAGGTGGAGATGGAGATGGAGGAGTAGTTGGAGGTGGAGGAGGAGGAGGAGGAGGCTGAGGAGGAGTAGGTGGTGGAGGTGGAGGTGGTTGAGGAGGACATGGAAGTGGGGGTGGAGGAGGAGATGGAGATGGAGGAGGAGGAGGCTGAGGAGGAGTAGGTGGTGGAGGTGGATGTGGTGGAGGAGGACATGGAAGTGGGGGTGGAGGAGGAGGTGGAGATGGAGATGGAGATGGAGGAGGAGGTGAAGGTGGAGGTGGAGGAGCGGGTGGAGGTTGAGTTGGTGGAGGTGGAGTTGTAGGAAGAGGAGGTGGTGGAGGAGGATGAGGAGAAGGAGAAGGAGGAGGATGAGGAGGACGCAGAGGAGGAGGAGGAGGAGGAGGAGGAGGAGGAGGGGGTGGTGGTGCACGAGGTGGAGGTGAAGGTGAAGGAGGAGGGGGTGGAGGTGATGGTGGAGGCAGAGGTGGAGATGGAGGTGGAGGAGGAGGGGTAGGGGGTTGGAGGTTGAGGTGGATAAGGTGGTGCGGGGGTTTGGAGGTTGAGGTGGTGGAGGATGTGAAGGTTGAGGTGGTGGTGGAGGAGGAGGTGATGGAGGTGGAGGTGGTGGAGGAGGAGGAGCTGGAGGAGTGGGATGAGCAGGAGGAGGTGGAGAATAATGTCATCCTAGACATAGTTAATATGTGTAGTATTTCACAACAACCTTGCTATTAAAGTTAATAAGGGTTATCATTAGTTAGAAAATAAAAATACTAGGGGAGTGAGGAGGTGGTGGAGGAGGAAGAGGAGGTGGAGGACAGGGTCGAGGTTGAGGTGGAGGTGGTGGGGGATGGCGTGGAGGTTGAGGTTGTGGAGGTGGTGGAGATGGTGGAGGTGGAGGTTGTGTTGGAGGAGGTGGTGGAGGTGGAGGTGGAGGTGATGGAGGAGGAGGTGGAGATGTAGGTGGAGGTGGAGGAGTAGGAGGAGGTGGCGAAGGTGAAGGTGGTCGAGGAGGATGTGGAGGTGTAGGTGGAGGTGGAGGAGTAGGAGGAGGTGGTGGAGGTGGAGGTGGTCGAGGAGGAGGTGGAGGTGGAGGAGGAAAAGGAGGTGGAGGTGGAGGCAGAGGTGGTGCAAGAGGTGGAGGTGGATGAAGAGTAGGTGGTGGAGGAGGAGGAGGATGAGGAGGAAGTGGAGGAGGAGGAGGTGGTGGACATGACGATGGAGGAGGAGGAGGAGTTTGTGGAGGTGGTGGGGGATGAGGTGGAGGTTTAGGTTGTGGAGGTTGTGGAGAAGTTGGAGGTGGAGGTGGAGGTGGTAGTGGAGGAGGAGATGGAGGTGGAGGTGGTGGAGGAGGTGGATATGGAGATGTAGGTGGAGGTGGAGGAGTAGGAGGACATGGTGGAGGTGGAGGTGGTCGAGGAGGAAATGGAGGCGGAGGTGGAGGAGGAGGAGGAAAAGGAGATGGAGGTGGAGGCAAAGGTGGAGGAGGAGGTGGTGGAGGAGGTGGAGGTGGAGGAAGAGTAGGTGGTGGAAGAGTAGGTAGTGGAGGAGGATGTGGTGGAGGAGGAGGAGGAGGAGCAGGAGGAAGTGCAAGAGGAAGAGGAGATGGTCAAGGTGGTGGAGGGGGAGGAGGAAGAGGCAAAGGTGGTGGAGGTGGAGGAGGAGGAGGCAGAGGCAGAGGTGGTGGAACAGTAGGTGGTGGAGGAGGATGTGGAGGAGGAGAAGGAGGAGGATGAGGGTGAAGTGGAGGAGGAGGAGGAGGAGGATGAGGTGGAGGAGGGGGAGAAGGGGGTGGAGGTAAAGGTTGTGGAGGTGGAGCTAGAGGAGGAGGACGAGGTGGAGGTGGAGGTGGAGATATGCAAGTTAATCTAAGATTCATGTCTTGAATACAAATATTATATTGCCAATATCTTCACTACTAGAGGAGTTGGTGGAGGTGGTGGGGGACGAGGTGGAGGTTTAGGTTGTGGAGGTTGTGGAGAAGGTGGAGGTGGAGGTGGAGGTGGTAGTGGAGGAGGAGGTGCTAGAGATGGAGGTGGAGGAGGTGGATATGGAGATGCAGGTGGATGTGGAGGAGTAGTAGGACGTGGTGGAGGTGGAGGTGGTTGAGGAGGAAATGGAGGTGGAGGTGGAGGTGGAGGATTAAAAGGAGGTGGAGGTGGAGGAAGAGTAGGTGGCAAAGGAGGATGTGGAGGAGGAGGAGGAGGCAGAGGCAGAGGTGGTGGAGGTGGAGGAGGAGGAGGTAGAGGCGGATGTATGTTTCAATCATACATATATTGTAATTTATGGTTGTTACTAATGATAAAACTTGTGAACCAAATTTCCCTTTTAGATAACACTTATGCTTGGTTGATTAAGTTGTCCATATGATATTGCGCAGTGATTTGTTGAACATCTTTTGGTAAATTTCATGGTTATAACATCTTTGTCATTGTAAAATGACACTCTTGGGTCGTAGTCACACACACTACACTCGTTGCACTTGGGGAATGTGTATAAAGTGATGTTTTGATATATAGTCATCATTTTTCAAGTATCTCTAAGTTTTCTTGAGGAGTTGGTATGTGTCGTGAATGGTTCCATGTCTAAACTCAGCTTATTCGCCCCTCACCTCATATTCTGGACTTAGACAAATATTTGGCTTCAAAGTAAACTCATTAAGGTGAAGAGCACACAAGCACACTATGAAGCCTTGATGGGGAATCCTTCGTTATTTGGAAGAGCACCATGCACCCTCCAAGGGCAGAAGACTCAAAATAATGGGTTTTCTACTCAAAATCTCAATAAAGCTTTGTATCCCACCTCTAAGATGAGGTAGCAAATGAGCCATAGAATGATTCTGTATATTTAATGAATTAAGGCCCATTCATCCTCCAATTGCTTTCCAACAAATTTTAATGTTGAATCTTGAATTTCACATTGTTAATAATGTTAGAACTCTCTACATTTAGAGTTATAGTATTTCTATTGAATTAATTCCCTTACCCTTTCCAGAAAATGTCTTCACAAATATTATTCATTAGAAACGAATGATACAAAACAATTTAACCTAACCTAAACAAAAGAAATGGTATGGTAAAGTCAAACAACTGTTGCAATAAAGAAATTCATAGAAGTAAGATATAAGTTTTGCTTCTCTATTCCTAGAACTACAAATGAACTTCACTTCCAATACCAAGTTTGCAGGTAAATCGCAAAAAAAGTGTGACAATCTACAAAGTTCCAAAAGATATTATCTTCATGGAATCTAATTCAAGGATATTTTACTAAAAACTCAACTCCTTGGGTCTATTTCAGACATAATGAAAATCAAAATATGGATCATGCATAGCCAAAGTGCTAAATATGTAACCATTTCATGCATTGCAAAATTTTCATGAAAACTAATTTAGGGATATTTTAACCAAAATTCCTACTCTTTGGGTTATTTCAAACAACTAAAAATTAAAATAAGTACCATCAGGTAAGACATACTAAGGTGGTTTTGTTTTCATTAGTTTTTGCCTTGTTTTGAATTTCCCGTTGGGCATAACTAGAGGGCTCAACATGTAAACATTTCTTCTATTTTGCGAGAAAAAATATTTTGTTCTTGTTTCCAAAAGGGAGTATAAGTGCTAAGGAAAACGACTCAAAAATAAAAAAAGAACCTAAAAGAAGAAAATAAAGGATGCATCTAAAGATGTCGAGAACTACTTGTATAGACAATGCAAAAAGATATTTATGATTACCATACGTTGTAAGTAGAAGTAGTTGTGACAATTTAGAATAGGTTCTCTTCAACTAAGTGTCAAATTGAATGGTGAAATGACTAAACAAATAAAATCAAAAGATATACCATGTATGCAACTCTAGACAAAACAAAAGAACATTTTATCATTTTGCTTCATTGCAACACATTAACTTTTGAAGATGACAAGATAACAAAATTCCAAATGAATGATTCCAAGTTATGCCATGTAAGGGATATATGTAGTCATGACATAGAAATGTTTGTTACAGGTAATCAATGATGAACGATAAAAGTTGTTGTGTGAAATTACTAAGCATTGTATTTTATCTACATAGTAAAAGGATTGAAATTATTTGTAATCTATCATGCCTCAATCTTGTAGAGTACCAACCTAATAGCATTTTATGCAATGATATTTGTTACTATGACTTTTTATAAATTATAAGAGAAATAATTAATTATTGAAAGATGTTGTGTTAGGCTAATAATGTAGCTTAGTTGTTCATTTTTGTTCAAAATTAGATACTCCAAATAGCATTTTGAATTAATGAATCTGCCAAAAAATAGGAAAATACTATCAAACAAGACATTGACCACCATCCCCCAAAAATAGGAAAATATTATCAAACAAGACATTGACCACCATCCAACATGGTCACGCATACACAGGGCTTGCCATTACCAAAACCGGATCTATCAAACAAGACATTGAGAACCATCCAACATGGCCACGCATACACAGGGCTTGCCATTACCAAAACTAGATCTAGATCCACAATATATACGAACACCAACAATATTCCTATAGCCAACGTAGCTCAATTCCTTGACATCAACGTCTACAACGAACATTGAGTATCAGAATAGTTTGCATTATGTGTAATATGTAGCAGCAGATTCCCACTTAAGGTGGGGTGGTTCATCCCTACACACTAAACATTAAACCCTAAACCCTTAACCCTAAACCCCAAACCGTAAACCATAAACCCTAAACCCCAAATCCTAAACACTAAACCCTAAGAATTTTATAACATTTTAAAAAGTGTTTTGTAACTTTTATTTAAGTTTCTATTAAAACAATTACTAAGGTGTTATAAACCTGAAACCATGAACCCTAAACCCTAAACCCTAAAGCCTAAACTAAAAATCTTAAAACTTAAACCCTAAGCATTTTATAAAGTGTTATAAAACCTAAACCCTAAACCCTAATCTCTAAAGCATAAATCGCAAACGCTTAACCCAGAACCCCAAACCCTAAACCCCAAACCCTAAATCCTAAATCATAAATTCTAAACCCTAAACTCTAAGCATTTTATAACAATTTTAAAAATGTTTTGTAACTTTTATTTTAGTGTTTACTAAAAACATTTACTAAAGTGCTATAAACCCTAAACCCCAAGCTATAAACCATAAACCCTTAACCCTAAACCTTAAACTGTAAACCATGAACCCTAAATATTTTATAACATTTTAAAAAGTGATTTGTAACTTTTATTTAAATGTTTATTAAAAGCATTTACTAAAGTGTTCTAATCCCTAAACCCTAAAATCTAAACCATAAACCCTAGACATAAAACCCTAAAACCCAAACCCTAAACCCTCAACATTTTATAGCATTTTCAAAATGGTTTTGTAACTTTTATCTAAATGTTTATTAAAAGAATTTACTAAAGTGTTATAAACCATAAACCCTAATCTCTAGCCCAAAACCCTCAAAGTGTTTTGTAACTTTTATTTAAGTGTTTATTAAAAGAATTTACTAAAGTGTTATAAACCTTAAAACCTAAAACCTAAACCATAAACCCTAAACCACAAAACCCTAAACCCTAAACCAAAAAACCCTAAACCCTAAACCCCAAACCCTAAACCCTACACCCTAAACCCCAAACCCTAAACCTTAAACCTTAAACCCTAAACCGTAAATGTTAATCATTTTATAACATTTTAAAAAGCGCTTTGTAAATTTTATTTAAGTGTTTACCAAAATATTTTATAGAAGTGTTATAAACCCTAAATTCAAAACCCTAAACCCTATACCATAAACCCCAAATAGTAAACCTCAAACCCTTAACTCTAAACCATAAACACTAAGCATTTTATAACATTTTAAGAAGTAATCTCTAACTTTTATTCAAGTTCTTATTAGAAGCATTTACTCAAGTGTTATAAACTCTAAACCCTAAAATCTAAACCTGAAACCCCAAACCCTAAACCCTAAACCCTAAACCCTAAACCTAAAACCCAAAATCTAAACCCAAAACCCTAAACCCTAAGCATTTTATAACAGCTTAAAAGGCGTTTTTCAACTTTTATTTAAGCCCTTATTAAAACCATTTACTAAGGTCTTATAAACACTAAACCTTAAAACCCTGAGGCCAAACTATAAACACTAAACCCTAAGCATTTTATATCATTTAAAAGTAATTTTGTAACTTTTATTGAAGCCTTGATTAAAACCATTTACTAAAGTCTTATAAACTATAAACCCTAAACGCTAAACCACCCTTAACCCCAAACCCTAAATGCTAAACCCTAAACCCTAATCATTTTATAACATTTTAAAAATCATTTTGTAACTTTTATTATAGTGTTTATTAAAATAATTTACTAAAGAGTTATAAACCCTAAACCCCAAACTTGAAACCCGAAACCCTAAACCTTAAATCCTAAACTCTAAGCATGTTATAACATTTTAAAAAGTGTTTTGTAACTTTCATTTATGTGTTTATTAAAATGATTTACTGAACCCATATAAACCCTAAACCTTAAACCCTAAAACCCAAACCCTAAACCCTAAACCCTAAGCATTTTATAGCATTTTAAAAAGATTTTTTGAACTTTTATTTAAGTGTTTATTAAAATAATTTACTAAATCCTTATAAACCCTAAATCCTAAAACATGAACCCTAAACCCCAAACCCCAAACCCTAAATACTAATCATTTAATAACAATTTAAAAAGTGTTTTGTAACATTCATTTAAGTGTTTATTAAAAGCATTTTCTAAAGTGTTATAAACCCTAAACCCTAAACCCTAACTATTTTATAACATTTCGAAAAGTGTTTTGTAACTTTTATGTAACTTTTTATTAAAAGCATTTACTAATGTGTTATAAACCCTAAAAACTAAACCCTAAGAATTTTAAAACATTTTAAAAAATATTTTGTAACTTTTATTTAAGTGTTTATTAAAAGCATTTACTAAAGTGTTATAAATCCTAAACCCTAAACCCTAAAACATAAACCCTCAACCGTAAGCCCTAAATGCTAATTTTGATTTTAATATTTTAAAAAGTGTTTTGTAACTTTAGTGTTATAAATCCTAAACCATAAACACTAAATGATAAACCCTAAAACCTAAACCCTGAACCCAAAAATCCCAAACCATAAACCCCAAACATAAACCCTAAACCCCAAACCCCAAACCCTATATCGTAATGCTTAAATCCTAAAGGATAAACCCTAAAATCATTTACTAAGGTCTTATAAACCATCAACCCTAAAGCCTAAACCTTGAAAGCATTTTCTAAAGTCTTATAAACTCTAAACCCTAAAATCCAAAACCTAAACACTAAACCCTAAGCCCTAAACATGAAACCCTTAAACCTAAGGATTTTATAACATTTTAAAAATTGTTTTGTAACTTTTATTCAAGTGTTCACTAAAACCATTTACTCAAGTGCTATAAACCCTAAACCCCTAATCCCTAAACCCTTAACCTTAAACCCCAAACCTCAAACCCTAAACCCTAAAAAACCATAAACCCTAAAAATTGTTTTTTAACTTTTTTATTAAAAGAATTTATTAAAGCATTATAAATCATAAACCCTAAACCCTAATACCCACACCCCAAACTCTAAGCCCTAAGCATTTTATTACAATTTAGCAAGCATTTTGTAACATTTTAAAACCATAAACCCTAAACATTTTGTAACATTTTAATATGTGTTTTCTAACTTTTTTTAAGTGTTTATTAAAAGCATTTAATAAAGTGTTATAAACCCTAAACCATAAAACCTACACACTAAGAATTTTATAAAATTTTAACAAGGGTTTTGTAACTTTTTTTAAAGTGCTTATTAAAAGAATTTAGTAAAGTGTCCCTCAAACCTAAACCCTAAGCATTAAACCCTAAACTCTAAACCCTAAGCATTTTATAACATTTTAAACCCTAAACTCTGAGCTTTTTATAACATTTTAACAAACATTTTCCTACTTTTTTTTAAGTGTCTATTAAAAGGATTTACTAAAGTGTTATAAACCGTAAACCCTAAAACATGAGCATTTTATAGAACTTTAAATCCTAAACCCTGAAGCCTAAACACTTTATAACATCTTAACTAGCATTTTGTAACTTTTTTATGTTCTTATTAAAAGAATTTATCCAAGTGTTATAAATCCCAAACCCAAACCATAAACCCTATCCCTAAACACTAAGAATTTTATAACATTTTAAAATACATTTTTGTATATTTTTGAAGTTTTTATTAAAAGCATTTAATAAAGTGTTATAACCCTAAACCCTAAACCCAAAGCATTTTATAACATTTTAACAAGAGTTTTCTAACTTTTATTTAAGTGTTTATTAAAATAATTTACTGAAGTGTTATAAACCCTAAACCCTAAACACTAAACGCTAAAACCTATTCCCCAAACCCCAAACCCTAAACCCTAAAACCTAGGGATTTTATCATCTATTAAAAATAAATTTGTAACTTTTATTTAAGTCTTTATTAAAATAATTTACTAAGGTGTTATATAACCTAAACCCTAAACCCCATACCCTAAACTCTAAACCCTAATCATTTAATAACATTTTAAAAAGTGTTTTGTAACCTTTTTTAAGTCTTTATTAAAAGAACTTAATAAATTTTCATAAATCCTAAATCCCAAACCCTAAATCCTAAACCCTAAACAATAAACCCTAAACCCTATAAACTAAACCCTAAACCCTAGGCATTTTATAACATTTTTAAAAGCGTTTTGTAACTTTTATTTAAGTTCTTATTAAAAGAATTTACTAAATTGTTATAAACCTTAAACCATACACCCTAAAACCTAAACCCCAAAACCTAAACCCTAAACCCTAAACCCCAAGCCCTAAACCCTAAACCATAAACCCTAAGAATTTTATAATAGTTTAAGAAGAATTTTGTAACCTTTATTTAAGTGTTTATTAAAAGTATTTACTAAAGTGTTATAAACCCTAAACCATAAACACAAAACCCTAAACCCTAAACAAAAAAACATAAACCCTAAACCCCAAAACTTAAACCCTAAACCCTAAACCCCAAATCCCAAACCCTAAACCTTAAACCATAAACCGTAAACCGTAAACCCCAAATCCCAAACCCTAAACCTTAAACCATAAACCGTAAACCCTAACCATTTTATAACATTTTAAAAATTGTTTTGTAACTTTTATTTAAGTGTTTATTAAAAGCATTTACCAAAATTTTGTAGACCCTAAACACTTAACCCTAAACCTAAACCCAAAATCCCAAACCTTAAACCCTAAACCCTAAACCCTAAACCCTATATCCCAAACCATGAACCCTAAAACCTAATCATTTTATAACATTCTAAAAATTATTTTGAAACATTTTTTTAAGTGTTTATTAAAAACCTTTAATAAAGTCTTATAAACCCTAAACCGTAGACTCTAAACCCCAAACCCTAAACCCTAAACCCTAAACCCTAAACCATAAACCCTAAACCCCAAACCATGAACATTAAACCCTAAATCCTAAGCATATAACATTTAAAAAGTGTTTTGTAATTTTTGTTTAAGTGCTTATTAAAAGGATTTACTAAAGTGTTATAAACCCTCAATCCTAAATTGTAAACCACAAACGCTAAACCCTAAACCCTAATCACTGATA
The DNA here is from genome assembly GCA_031772625.1 of Pinus tabuliformis. NCBI lineage: Eukaryota > Viridiplantae > Streptophyta > Pinopsida > Pinales > Pinaceae > Pinus > Pinus tabuliformis. The sequence continues at coordinate 312,248,318 of CM062815.1, read as the reverse complement.
ATTTTATAAAATTTTAAGAAGCATATTGTAACTTCTATTTAAGTGTTTATTAAAATCATTTACTAAAATGTTATAAACCCTAAACTCTAAACACCAAACCCCAAACCCTAAACTCTATGCATTTTATAACATCCTAAAAAAATTTCTAACTTTTATTTAAGTTTTTAAGAAGAGGATTTACTAAATTCTTATAAACCCTATACTCTTAACCCTAAACCATAAATAAAAGTTAGAAATTTTTTTAGGATGTTATAAAATGCATAGAGTTTAGGGTTTGGGGTTTGGTGTTTAGAGTTTAGGGTTTATATATGTCAGGTTGGCCAACAGACTTCTAGTTCTCCTTCAAGTCAGCCTAAAAGGAGGGACAAGCCTCTATATATAGAGGTCATCCACTACATTATAACTTCAAGCAATCCTCTCTAAAATCAACGAAGAAAAGGGACTGGAAAAGGGTGTAAATTACCAACGAAAAGGGTCTCCAAGTGCGCCGAGGAAGAAGGGTAGACAATCAAGTTTAAGAGGTATGTTTTAGGGCAGCTGCAGTCACACGTGCGAGGAAACATAGGGCTACGCTTGTGGTTATGACAACAAAAACTTACAATAGTCTATCTCTCTTTGTTTGGGGCTAAATATAAGCCTACAAGGCCTCCTAATCAAGTGTAGAAGAAGGGTACTCAAGCGAAGGAGAGAAGGCTATACAACATCAAGTAAACCTCCCACATGTGTGAGAATCTAGGGCTATTGTACAATCACTTCAGTCTATACCTACATCTGAAGAAGGATTTCATTTGAAGGAAGGTTTCTACATAAGTGAAGGAGATCTCTAAGTAGAGAAGAGAAGCATATCATCTAGAGAAAGTGCAACCAGGTGTACCAAAAGTTGAAAGAAGAACGAAGTGTTGTAAGGAGGAGGACGACGTGCAGGAAGAAGGAAGTACCAGGTAAAAAAGTGAAAAAAGGAGAAAATACTTGAATTGTACTTAGAGGACATTCTAGTAAAGGGTATAGGGTTTGGCATTGATCAATAAGAAGCTTTAATAAGAGAGTCTTACTAAAGGGTTTTCCTCTTAAGAGAAGAGAGGCTTTGGCCCTGGCAAAGAGCCAACATCTTGTGTTCTTGTTCTTATGTCTTTTGGTATTAGTTTGATGAAGTACACACACATGCATTAATAATAAGAAGAATAAGATTAAGCTAAAAAGAAAATGTAAAAAGACTCCAAGAATTGTTCTCAAGTCAAGAAGAATCACACTACATATAATTGCCCTTGATTCTTCAACAATAAGTATGTCCAAGAATCCTATTGTTCATTCAAAAACAAAGCATATACCCATAAAGAACCATTTTCTTAGTGAAAATGTGGATGATCATATTTTGAGGTTAGAGTATATATAAAAAATGGAAAAATTTGTTGATACACCAAGCCTCTTATCTAATAGCCTTTTGAGTATTGAGGTAAAAGTTGGGTGTGATGTATCACTCATCTATTCACTAGTTTCCTTCAAAGGGAAAAAAGGAAGCTATCTAAATATGTTAATGATAGTTGTATTTCAGGATGTCTAAGCGAAGAAAAGAGAGTGAACTTAGGTGGAGCTTTGAGATGAAAATGAGAAGTATGCATTTAGTGGGAGTACGGTGCACTATAAGAATGACAAAATGGAGAGTTTTTATTCTTTCAATTGGTCTCACTTGGTTTAAGTAGCAATAACTGTTGTGTTAGACAACCATTAACAACATCATGTTATATCCAGTTAGGGGGAGAAATTAAATTCATTTACCATTGATTTCAAAGGGGGATAATTATCAAACATTGGCACCTCAAAGAAAAGAGGAGAGTGAGGAAAAAGTGATGTTTTAGAGCTATCAGAGTTAGTGGGCATTTCAACAACCTAATAGGGGGAGTAAAGGCTCTCAAAGCCACCAATGACTAGCAATGTTTGATGGTGTTTCCATCAATGCAAAAGAGGGATATTTTGAGTGTGTTCATAATTATTTTCATTTATGTCAAGTTCAAGGGGATCCTGTTGACTCAATTAGAAGTGTGCTAAGCTTATGGTGTCATTGCTCGCTTGGTTTCTTATTGAGTGTTGGATGTGTACCCTAGTAGCCTATTTTTAAAGGTATTTTGTTTATAGGTACCTTATCCAAAAGAGTGTGAAAATTTCTTGGTTAGATAGCCATATTAGAGAGATTTCAAATGGTATATGGAACTTATTCTAACTCCCTAGAAATGAAGAAAAACCTATGTGTTGAATGAAGGAGTCCAATAATAATTCCATATGGCACAAGGTTTCATCGTGATTGGAAAGTATATAGTCATCCAAGGTTCAGGATATGCAAGGTGTCCTTACTCAAACAATAAGATAAATGGGAAGATGCCAGATTAATCCTAGCTTTCCAAGAATATCCAAGCATCTGAGCACCCAAGCTTTTCCTAAGAAAAACACCTACGAGATAGGTTGGATGTTAGTTTTCTCAAACTAGTCATGGCCCTCATGATATGTGACATCCAAATGGTATAACAAGTGACAGGTTGATGATGTGGTAGTCAAAGACATGACATTTCACATGATGACATGACATACAGATGGTAGTACATGTGGCATCTAAGCAACTCTAGCTTGTGATGTGGGATGAATGATGACATGGAAATCAAGGATTGTGACATGTGGTAAGTAGAATCAATTTTTTGGATGGAAAAGTGGCCCTATTTTGAGTGGCACATGGTAGAGACGTCATAGTGATGTGGCATGATAGGTGGAAGAGAGACGATGTGGTAGGTAGTATGATATGACAAGTGGAAAATAAATGATGTGGCAATGACATGGTAGATGATGTGTCATCTCAGGAGTCATGCCAGGGGTCTGGTTTGATATAGTTTTCCTTTGTATTTCAATTTTCTGAAGTGGTTGAAAAATTGTATTTTTGTGCCAAATGGAATCTCAGGAAGGGAGGAACCAAAAGATTTCACATCAGGGGTTATGCATTTTATTTTGGCATCCACCCCTTTGAAATTGTAGCAAGAAAGTATGCACTATTAAGCCTGGACCTCAGATTGAGGGAGTTGGTCAAGCATCCATTGCACTCACGATTCTATATGAGAAGGAATTATGTAGGCATCCACTCCTATAAGGTTGAATAAAGTATGCACAAGTAAGTTAATCCCATATCTAGATGTGCATGAAGTCAAATAGATGGTAAAAATTCTAGGCCAACTTTGGTTCCATGGTAAAGTTTAGAAATAAATCTAGCTATCTAGGTGGTTGACACATGGGATAGTCTCAAATAGTTCTAAGGGTAGAATGCCATATATGATGGAGAATGTTTCTTAAAGATGTAGTTCTATCCCTAGGTCATGACGAGTGAAGGGGTCAACACCCAATGCTAAGGGGAAATTGAAAGAGAAATATGGGAATCTCAGGATCTACATGTTGTGTGGTATAGGTATAAATGAAAACAATTGGATGTTGAATATTAGACATAAAGGCTTAGCCCCCAATCTAGAATGTGGTCATATCAGGAAAGTGCCAATAGTTATGGAGCTCAAATTCTACAGTGTTGTTGAAAAAATTGGAGGTTTACTCATGCAATGAAGAAAGAATTACCATGGGTAAATATAATGCATTGATACCCATGGTAAATAATAAGCCAAAAATTATAGTAGTAGAGGAAAATGCTTAAAAGAAGAGCTCAACCTACGAATATAAGAAAATATTTTGTGAATGACAATGTGAGGTACTATAGAGGATAAAAATGAGTTGAGATGTTGAGATAGTATGTGCTGGTTCGTGAGACAAACATAGAAATGTGGACAGAGTGTATGATCAACATAGTTAGTAAAATGAATGACAGGGAGAGGAGTTGTGGTATGATAATTGTAATTGAGCATCGAACCTATGTGATATGAGTGTTGAACATATAAGGGTTGATCTATGCAAGGTATATATTTTGAAAGAGGTCAAACATCTGGTGATATTGTGTGTGTGTGCACATATTTTGATGAGAAGAGTTGAGCTATGTTGTATATATGATTATGTGTAAGAGGAGTCACTGATCTAATTTTAAAACTTAATGAAAGAGGGATTAGAGTGACTAAGTAGGTAGGTTCTTACAAAGTAGGGGATTATAATCTCCTTCAAGTTGGTTCCTAAAAGGATTAGGAGGTTGGTTCCTTAGTAGCTTGGTGCCTGCAACTAGTGGAAGTGGGTGCTTCTAGCAAGTAGGTGCTGGTAATGAGAAAGGTTTTGGTGTCTCCCATAGGTTGGTGCCTATAAAAAATTGTTCTAAACTGAAGTTGGTGCTTAAAAATTAAGAAGTATTGTGGTTTTCTCTCTTTATGAGTTTCCATGTTAACATCCCATGTTTAAGGCTTTAAGTGATTGATACTCTATTATGTTGTTGAATTTGTTTAAATGGTTAAATAATAGTTAAAATTTACATAATACTCATTCATCCCCCCCTCCTAGTATTTTTATGGTTTCTAACACAAATTTCAATAAAAATTTATATGTCTGAGTTGATATTGTTGAGAGTTTTTCCTTGTAGAAGCTTGAGAAAGTGGAAAATTCTAGGAAATTCTAGATCAAAGAGCTCTCTTATACAATTGCTATTGATGTTTTTCTCTTTCATACAAACCCATCATAGCTCAGGGGTAGGAGGGGAAGGAGTGGTTAAATTCGCAAGGGGGTGATGGTATCCATTTGGGAAAGTTTGTTATAAGGCTTCTTTTGTATGCATATGACCTTATTCTAATTGCTAAATCTGTTCTTGGCTTACAAGAGAACTTACTATCCCTTGAGAATTTTTGTAGAAGGCTAGGGATGAAGGTCAATAGTAGAAAAAGCGAAAGTAGTGGTTTAAAAATGAAAACATAACCAACGTAAGTTCTACTTTGAAAACAACATTCTAAAAGAAGTTGTGGATTACAAATACCTCGGAATTGACTTCAACAAAAATCTACGCTGGGATGGCTATAGAAAGAAAAGAACTTTGGGGGTTTGGAACACATTTTATGCTTTTGAAAATAGGTGTAGAGAGGTAGAGTTATGGGCTCGGAAAACTACTCAAACTCTTTTTGGACTTCTAGTGATTCCAGTGATTCTCTATGGTTGTGAACTATAGGCCAGCAGTGCATCCAACATGCAGTGGAAACAAATTGAGAAAATTCATAAGCATTTGATTACAAACAAATACAAAATTAAAAGTGCAGATCCTTATGCTATCTTGTTATGTGAAACATGGGATGTTCCTATTGAAGTAATTGTTATGGTGTGAGTCATAAGATATTTAAAAGAAATTGAGAAAATGGAAGAGGTAAAATGGCCTAAGGTTGTCTTCAATGACATATTGTGCAAAAGAGAGGAGACTTGGATGCAACAAAATGACAAATGGTTTAGTAAATGGGCAATTTGCTTGAACATGCGTCCCATAAACATTAAAGAGATAAAAGATTTTGTTATGGTTAAGTTCCACAAGCATACTTGGGATAAGGAGCCATGGAGAAAGAAAAATTAATATATTGAAGTGTTTAATCCCACCAATAATCATAAACAAAAAACGTACATAGAGGCCAATATTTCTTGGAGAGACAAAATTCTTATTGCTTAGTTAAGGACTATTTCTCATCAACTCCATTGTGAAACAGAGTGCTAGAAAGGCCAAAAGAAGTGTGGGAGGAAAGAGTATGTATTTTTTGTTCTTCCAGAAAAGTGGAAACAGAAAAGAATTTCATTTTAGAATGTGAGGCTTTCAAAGACAAAAAGGAAATTTATGCAGATATTCTCCCAACTAGCTCTTGGGATAATCTATTTAGCGAGGGGTTTGTCGAGAAGTTGTGAGCATTTATTATGAGGCTTCACAGGAAAATGGCCAAATACATTAATGAGATGAAGAAGCAATTCGTCTCATAGGCTATCTTTAGATTCATAGGCATTAAAATAATTTTCTTTCCTTTTTTATTCCATCTAATACTAGAGTGAAATTATTAACAGAATTTTTATCTACCCAATTTATTATATTTAATTGATTATTAATTTAAAAGTCAACTATAAATATTATAAAAATAATACAATATTACCTTTAATAAAAATAAGATATTTTAATAAGCATTAATTGTATTAATTAAAATAATCAAAAAGAAAATATATGATGCTAAGCATTCTCCCTTTATAGATATATGGCCATGTGAGCGGTATAAGTGTTTAATATGTTTTGCTCAGTATTGAATGTAAACTTATCTTTGTAAATATTAATCATATAATTGATATTTTTAATTAAATTTTCAAATTTTAATGTAAATAAGTTAAAAATTTTATATTTATTAATAATAATTTTGAGAAATTTTGAAAATTCAAATGCTTCAAAAGATTGAAGTATTGAGTTTGATGGGGCTGGACTGTATGGCGTCTAAGTATAAATTTCTTCTTCCTAATTTATTTTTATCTGGAGAGTTTTGTATCAACAGATATATATGTGTAACTTATTTAAAATTTGTCAGGTTTGAGGTTAAAATTTGTCAGGTTTGAGGTTTGAGCATAACTATAACTCCAATTAGATTGTAATGTACCCTGAAAATTAGCTTGACTGAATGAAACAAAATTAGCTTGACAGAATGTAATGTTATGAGTGATGAAGCAAATACGTAATAGAAATGGCTTCGCTGGTGGATACCGTGAGCCCTGATATAATTATACCAATGCCCACATATCCTCCACTGCTTTTACTCAGAGCTGTGGGATTCGAACCCGGGTTGATCATACTATCTGTAGCACCGGAGATGGTCCGAAGAACGCCGTTTGGCGTCGGAGGAGCCGAGCCCGGTGCTGTTACAGGAGTAGCAACGGAAATGCGAGGGTAAGCGAAGCTGGTAACCTGTTCCCGGTAAGGGCCAAGCGCTATGAGACGTTCCAATCCATAACCTCAGCCTCCGCATACATAACTTGCTTAAATTCAAAGGAATTATTCATTTAGTACGAAATTTTATATTTATTGATTAGTTATATTTAAAAAAGATATACGGATATAAATTTTGTAAGGAAATACAGTGTTCAAAAATATAGATAAACATAATAATTTAATATATTTTTTTATAGCATAATAAAATAATTAAAATAAGAAGCAATTTTATATTACCGTTAAATTGATTTTTATAAAATTATTTGTCATTTCTACCATCAAGTAGTGTACTTACATTAATATTAATATGGTAAAATAAAACAATTAGATTGTATTATTACATTTTCCTTTGCTATTTTTTCTCAGTAGCCATTAGGAAAACCCATCATTAACCTTTATATTAATCAGGTAAATAAAGTATTCATATTAATATTTATGCAATATATAGTTGTGTTTTCCTATTACATTGAATAACTAATATTTATTGTAGATGTGTGATGGGACTAAGGTGATAGGATTTTTATATAATATGATCAACACAAGAATGATATTCTTGAAATTCTCGAAAATTAGAGATTCTAATTATAATGAAATTAGATTTTAATTAAAGTTTGGAATATATTTTCTTAGTCGCATGTTTTAGATAACATGGAAAAAGTATAATGAGGGCATATTTAAACAAAGCAAAGAAATTTTTTGGAATTTCAACCAAACCAAACCAAAGTTTATGAATCCATTGCAATTGTTCATGGTTGGAGAAGGAAAATAACCCTCAAGATAATGAGAGGATAATTTTCTCAATATGGAAGCTCGAGCAATGCATTCATAGTCTAGTGTGCTTAAACCTTATCCAGAAACTTCATCTATTGGAACATGTTCTTGTCCTCCCCTTAGATCACCAAGTTTAACTTTCATGGGGCATGTAAGTGAAACTCAAGACCCTTATGAGTAGGAGCCTTTTGGGATTCTTACAGAGCCATCATCTTTATCTTTGCATTTCATTTTAGTAAAAATATCGACAACGGAGATGGGTTGGTTGTGATAATGAAAATAATGCAACAAGCAAGTCAATTTGGATTTGATAATCTTGTCATTGATAGAGATTCCCTACTTTATCATTGATGGAGATTCTCTACCTCTCATCCATTCTCCAATTAGGATCCTACATGGCTTGAAGCCAAACAAAATATATTAAAATTGACATCTTTGGGTAAGGTTAATTGGAATATAAGAGCTGGGTAACTCCATCTCAGCGAATATCTCGATCCATATGCAAAGCAAAGTCAATGGGTCTGTGCATAAAATAGTTTAATTTTACCTCTCTCCAATTATAGAAGTAAAGAGTTAGTGGAAGATGATGAAGTTTCTAGGTACAATAGTGGTGATGGTCCTTTGCCAAGCTAAAATTTAATCTTTTTGGTGAATTTTGTGATTTTGTACTCTTTGTTATTTGTTTATTTTTGTTGTTTATGATTCTTATCCACATCAAACTAAAATTTTGAATGTTAGGCTGGTTTTGTTTATAGTGTTGGTGAATTCCTCTTGAGCCTTGAATCTATCATCTTAGCCACTAAGTCCTTTCTTAGTCCTTTTTTACATTTGCCTATTTCTCCAACAATATTGTCCACTACACTTTTCATCTAGTTGCACTCGACTATGCTAATATTGGTCAATGAAATGTGTTTTAAGTATAGAAAAAAAGAGATTCATTTTATTCTTTTTGTAAAGTTAATTTCTATTAAATCATCAAAATAATACAATTTAATGGGTTCTATTTTTCCCTGGTCTATAACTTGAAAAACTATACCGATGGAAAAACTAAAATTTTGTAGTATCCAAACATCAAAAGAAGATAATTCCAACAAAAAAATAGAGTCTATACATTAGGACATTATATCCTAATCTAGCTACTAACTTGGAGAGAAAAACCCAACATGACAAGAAAAAGAAATGAGAATATGATCTAAATTAGATAATTATATATTTTTTCATAAATCTCGATGATTTCAAAGTGGGAAAATGGGACAGATGATGCCATAGGTCCATTTTTAATGGCGGGACCCAATTTGGCAAATTGGGGCCTGAAACCTTTTAGGAGCCTTTTGAGGGATCAAATGTATTTTTTGGTGGGAGGTAGAAATTTAGCATCTAAGAACAATATTTTATTTTCCTATTCTACACACAAAGACCTTTCCAACAAATCATAAATTTCCTCAATCAGAGCCCATGTACAAAATTTATGCCACTTGGAAGTTGACTTTCCAATTTTCACCACCATAATTTGAGAGGATGATACCTCATCCCCCATAACTCATGGAAAATGGTCTAACCATGTGATTATGATGAAGAAGAATCTAGAAGAGTCCATATTGTAACTATGGTTAAGATTTGAAATCAAACCTAATCACTACTAGGCTAGCAATCTATGTTATAATGAGGCCACTAGGAGGAAAATGTGTTCCATTCATTTTGGGTGCACTTATTCCATAAATGAGCATAGTAGCCATGACAGATAGTGAGAGAAAACACAAGAAGAATTTATGCACTATAGTATCCCACACACCATAAGCCTTAATTTTTTGTATTCATAGTCATTTTCTATTAAGAGAGAGAGAAAAATGGCCTCACCTCCCAACTGGGTTTTCTCTTGAAAGGGTTTCTTGTGTTATAGCTTGTGTTAAATGTGTTTGTGAATCTTTTAGATTTTTTTCCTCAATTTTTGACATAAATTATCATTTACATGCATACACGATAAAGAATAATCTACAGATCCAAAAATATAAAGAGAAATAAACCCTAATAGTGTAAATTTCACATTTTTAAATATGGTGTTATTAGATCTATTGTGAAAAACGTTTTAGTGGAATATCCATTGTAGCTTACGCATCATATTGGAATCATTGGTCATATTGTGGTGATTTTCAAGAAATCTAGATCACCTAAGCCAAAAGTAAAAGAACCCCTAATCATGGTCAACAAATCTATGAATAATCCTCATGATCTTTTAGAGGAGAGGTTTTCACACCAGGAAGTACAAGTTGGAGATATAAGACATAACACATATTTCCTGATGTCGAACTTGAGTAAGAAGCCTGGTATATTTAGATAAGGTGGGGGTTCCAATGAAGAGGACATATCAAATGGGAGATTAAGAGGCAGAGAAGGAATAGAGAACCAATCAAACAAAGGACTTGAAAGAGATCAACTGAATTAGAGTGTTGTTAATCATTCATAGTCCATGTTCAAAATGGAAGTGAAGGTTGATAACCAGGTGTACTAAGATGAGATCAATGCTCTGAAGCTAAATCACTGGCTACAACAAGTACACTTTTATTTTAGTGTTCATCATATAGAGGAGGAATAGAATATTTCATTTTCACAGTTGAAATTAGAGAGCCATGCCCTGACCTAGTGGTAAACCCACGTGGATACCTTAAGGTTGGAGGGATATCCTCTAGTTACTAAGTGGGAGGACTTTGAAATAATTATAAAGCCACAATTTACGCTATGGGATGTAGAATACTAGTGGATCGAGTGGAACTACTTTAGGCATAAGTATGGGTAGAGTGTACAAGAGTACACCATAAAGTTTATAAAGATGGCCATAATGTTGAATATCTCCCCAAAGAACCAGTATCTACTCGTTAAGTATCTGGAGGGACTACACAACCATATGTAAAAGCAAGTGATGTTGTTTATGCCAAGATTGATGGGTGAGGCTTGTGTGTAGACACAATACCTAGAGAACATAGGCAGGAAAAAAGGGAATTGAAGTGAATTGAAGAAAAAGGATCACCACTTATAAAAAGGGGAAGAAGAAGCGGAAATGGGGAAGCATAAAAATGGTAGCCACAACATACATTTCAAAGACCTCAACAACCACTGAAATATTGATGCTCATATCGAGGAGAAGTGTTGGAAATTTCATCCAAAGCTTAACTAAAGAACGAAAAAATATATAATATAAAGAATAATCTCATGTCCACGGATTTGAGAAATAGAGTTGAAAGTAGTTCAGACATGGATGAGAAGATTATCTGCATGTTAGTGAAGAAGGAGGTGAATTTGAGTAGCCTTCAACAATAGGAAGAGTAAGAATTGACGAAACTATTCCACATCAAGGTACATGTCAAAAAGATAATGATTGATGCTCCTTATGACCAAGGATCATAGGAAAATATCATTACAACAAATATGGTCAAAAGATTAGGATTGGGACTCCATGATCATATAACCCCATATCAATTGGCATGGGTAAATAAGGATGTAGATCCAAAGCTAACAAATTAAGGAAAAATTAGATTTTCTATCAATGTTGATTTTATTGTTAAAGTAGAACTATATGTAGTTACCCTTGATGTATGTGGAGTGTTATTTGGAAGTCTTTTCATGTATATGTGTGATGAAAATTTCATCTGAAGAGAAAACAATTACACTCTAATAAAGGATGGAAAATGTTCCACCATCAACGCGCACAAAGGTAAGTCAAACATTCTTCCAATAAGTGACAAACAAGCCAAGAAATCAATCAATTATAGTAACAAGTATTTTTTAATATTTTAAAGAGAGAATTATTCTATAGAACAGTCAATAAGATCAAAGGATTCATTTTAGGGATGTATTAAGAAACAAAGTCGATATTTGGAAGAGTTTCTATAGGCATACATGGACGTGTTCCGAGAGCCTAAGGGGTGACACAAGAGGGAAGTGGAGCACAAGATCTAGGTATTGTTGGACTCCCCATCCCCAATCATTGGGTTGTACAAATAGTTTATCATAGAAGTAAATGAGGTGAAGAACAAATTGGCGCATTTCCTAGAACAGGGTGTCATTCGACCTAGCACATGACCACGTGGATCACCGATCGTCATTGTGCAAAAGAATGAAGATAATTGGCTAATGTGTCTATATTACAGGGCATTGAAAAAAATCACATTCAAGAATAGGTACCCGTGCCAGGATAGATGATTTTTTGGATTATTTGCAGAAAGCAAAGTAATTCACCAAGATGGAGTCAAATTCTCGATAGCACTAGGTTTGAGTTAGAGAAATAAAACCTAAAAAACTACCTTCAAAACTAGGCAAGGTCTGTATGAGTGGTTAGTCATCCCATTCAACCTATGCAATGCACTAGCTAAATTTATGAGGTTAATGAATAATATATAGTACTCTTTATAGATTCATTTCCCATTGTATATTTGGATGATATAGTGGTATATATTGCTACCTAGGAGGAGCATGTTTACATTTGACACAGGTGCTGGAGACATTAAAGAAGTGCCATCTGTTAGAAACTATCAAGAAGTTCAAGGTTTCACAATAGCCTTTGGTGTATATGGGCTATTTGATAGGTAGAGGAGAGCTAAAGATAGATCCTTCCAAGATGGAGGTCATCATTAAATGGTCGGTGCCTATTAGTTTTTCTGAGCTTAGGAGTTTCATTGGGATGGCACAGTACTTGGCGAAATTCATAGCCTCATTTTTAGTAGTAGTAGTACCACTTCATGCCATAACAACAAGTGGAAAGAGTTTCCAATGAGAAAAGGGTCAATAGAGGGCCTTTGAAAAGTTAAATAAAAATATCAGTCAAGTAGTAATTCTGGCATTACTAAAATTGCAACAACCCTTTAAAGTGGAGACATATGCAACTAGTTGGATTTGTAAGAGTTGAATCCACTGTCATCATTGAGTACATTCATGTCTCAAGCATGCATTCCATTGGTGACATTGAAATAGTGGGTGGGGTAATAATCGAGGATGGTGGTATATAAGAGAGTGGTTTTGTAGTAATGGAGTCAAAACAAGATGATGATAGAATATATGTACTATTGAAAGAAATACAAATGGTAATTCTTGATTTTCATAATGTTTTGTGTGTGAAATTGTTTGATATGAAGCTAAATATGGAGAAAAAGAACAAAAAGATGAGTAGATGAAAGAAAATATACTACTAGTTGGAATTGTAAAAGTTGAAGTAAGAGAGTAAAGCTAAAGTGGAGTAATGCAAATATAATGATGACTATAGAAACTAAGTAGTTTTATTAAATAAAAAATATAATGAGGAGATTCTTTAGTGGTAAGCATTAGTTGAGTTCATTGAGGTAGTGGTTACAATGTAGAAAAGATAATGTAGGAAGGTTATAAGCACTACTAAAAGGACATTATTTGGGGAAATGAGCCCCGCTTATTGGTATTTACACCCATTACTAGATTCCAATAAAGTAAAAAAAGTGGTAAAATAGATGATGGTGTTGGTGATGAAGATAATCCAAGAAAATAATATGGAAAGACAAAATGTAAGTGCATTGAATCACCTACAATTTTAAAGTGCAAAGGTAAAAATAGATGAATGATAAAAAGTAGGGAAGAAAAAGGATGAATGGTACATAATGTCTCTACAATGAAAGATGAAAAGAAAAAAAAGATAAATATATAAGTAACTACATTTATGTGGCATTCTTTAGCAAAAGTCCTTGAATTGACTAGGCTATAATTTAAAAGTACAAAAAATTATTTTTGGGACAAGTATGGGAGTATTATAAAATCATCAAAAAAGAAAGAAAAAGTTCATGTGATTTGATTACAAATTTAATAATGAAAATGCATTGCAAGAATATCGAGGGAAACAACAATACTTGTATACTAGTCTAATGGAAAGAACAAAACATGTGATATCAATTGATAAAATTGAGTGAATGAAAATGGTATCCATTTCCCTCCCCGAGATGCAAATGTGTTGAAATGCTCACCTATACAGCCTAAAAATGCCACTAAAACAAATATTATTATACATTGCACCAAACACATAACTATAATCTTCTCTATTAGGGTTGCATGAGTATTGAAGGATTTTAAACACAATGCTTGAACTTAAATGAGACGATAATCACACTATTAAGTAAATAATAAACCTATTTTTAGATTTTATGTAATAACATGTAAAGTAGCCACAAGGTCATATGATCAATGTATGGGAAATGAGACAGTAATCAGTGTGTAGAATACTACAAGTTGGAGTTGTAAGAGTCAAATCCATTGTCATCATCAAGTCAAATAGTGACATTTTTATAATGAGTGGGGTAATAGTTGAGGATGGTGGTATATAATAGAGTAATTTTGTAGTAATGGAGTTATAAAATATTATGATAGAATTTTGGGTGTGTGTTACATTCTTTCCACAACTAGTCGAATTCGTTTTTTTTTTTTTGGGGGGGGGGGGGTGTGGATAGCTCACCCTATTCGTTGCGTTGGGCACAAAAATGGGGGAACAATGCCCCTTTTAGGGGGATTTCATGTGGCGATAGCCCCCCTACATGGGATTCAAGGCAGCGCCCCGTGAAACCTTTTTGGATCCTATATTATGTGGGTGAACCTACCTATGGTTTTGTGCATGGGTTTTGCACATGGTTTTGGGCATTATGATTTTCTTCCCATGGTATTTTGTAGATTCGGTCAAGGGAACTACAATTACGTTCTAATCTAGGGTTAATGAATTGGGGTTTATGAATGCTTCAACATGTATATATATGTATTGTAACATTGAGAGAGAAGACATGTTCCCAATGGATAAATTCGAAGATACTTGTAATCAATTCATTGTTGGAGAGGAGTATTGAGTCAAATACAAATTATGTAACCTCCACAGCATGTCAGCCTAAGGAGGAGATGGAGATGAAGCCCTTGATTGGTGATTGGAGTTAGGGTTTGAAGCAAACCGGTTCACAGGACTCAGGGATGGGAGAGAGACCTGGTTGAAATCACCATTTCAGAAAACGTTTGTAGCCACTTTAACCTCTCGCTTTAGCTATTTACGGCCACAACTTTTAGGTTAGTTTGTATTAACCCTAGACGGTTATCATTCCTCCATACCGACATTCTCTGTTGCTTGAATTGATACTGCAGGCAGCTGTCAGCTAGCTGGTTTGATAGTTATGGAGGACCTTGTAGATTATTCCACCGATCCTATAGAGAACCTGCCCATTTGGACTCAGCCTGGGACCACAGCAAAGGATTTTTTTTTCATTCGACCATGAATTTTCAGCGGAAGTAGAAGCCCTCCCCACCATCTCTAGGCCGCACATTCCCTCCATCTCTTTGCCCAAAGAAGCCTCAGCTATCCAGGATTTCATCGCCCCTCCTCTCTTTCCCGATACCTTGGCTATTTTTGAGCACTCGCAACATCCTAGTTTACAAGCCCTAGGGTAGGGCTCGAGTTTGTTTCACTCCGCGGCAGGGCCGAACAAACCCCAGGAAGGCCATCAACTGGAACTAGACACACAGACGCTGGTTTTGTCTGCTCCCTTGGACTCGAGGACTCCACTACTTGGCAACTTCATAGGAATTGGCATCATTTCAGGGCATTTTGACTCCATCCCGGTGAAAGGCCCTTCGACAACAAGGGCTTCAGTCTTACATGCAGCAATACAGACTGGTAGATCTACTGAAGGCATGAGTAGCAGACATATAAAACCATCCAAGAGGAAAATGTGTCTCCTACAAAGAAGCAATGATATTTTCCTTAAGCTTTCCAAGGACACACCATTTCTAGAGTCAATGGATTCAGCGGAGAAAGTTCTGGTGGGACGCGTCAGAGGAAGGCACTACAGTGTGGAGAGGTTGCAAAAATGGGCAATGGAAGTTTGGGGTCATCATCTGATAGAACCCCCCAGGGTTCAAACCTTTGTCAAGGGATGGTTTGCCCTGAGATTCAAATGTCTGGCCCATACAAACTGGGTTCTCTCCACTATTTGGCACATTGACCAGGCCCCTATCCTCCTCCAAAGATGGATGCTGATGTTTGATCCTGAACAGGAAAGAGTGGAGGTTGGGCCTATCTAGGTTCGTCTTCTGGGCCTTCCCTGTCATTTCTGGATAGAGGATATTTTCAGGCAGATTGGGGATGCAATGGGATCTTATCTAACTTTTGATGCCTCTTTTCAAACCACTGGAAGAATGGCCTATGCCAGGATATTAGTGCACCTTGACCTCTTGGAAGGACTTCCTGAGTACATCAACATTCAATGGAGGAATGCTACGAGGTGGTAGATGTTGGATTATGAAGGGGTACCCTTCAGGTGTAGGCACTATCACAAAGTGGGGCATCTATTCAAAGACTTCCCTCTGAATGGGTGGAATTTCAGGAAGGCTACTAGACAGGCTCCTCAGGAATCTCAGGAGCAGGAGGCATAGTCACATGGAGAACCAACGAGGGAGGAACAACCTAGGGCTTCTGAAGATATGCCTAGGAACACCACTCCACTCTCTGAAGGAACGGTTACTTTATCTGGTCCTGGATTTAAGACCACGGATCCATCTCAGAACAACCCGAGGAAGCGTGGTAGGCCGCCTCATCGTCCACCGCCACCAATTCCAGCACCAGCCATGGCAGCCTCAGGTGACTCCAATACTTCGGGTATGAACTCCATTCACTTGACCCCCTCTCAATGCATTTCTGATATTAATAATAATACAATATCTGGGCTGTCATTGGGACCGGGAACTGTAAATTTGATGGCGGCCTCTGCTTAGATAACTTGTTATATTGCTCCCCCTCACACTTCTTCCCCCCCACGCCCCCTTCCCTTTTTTGTACCCCTCCTCCAGTGCTCTCAGCCTCCTTGACTACTCTTTCTGTTCCTAGATACAATACTTGTTCAAGATCGAAGAATCTGGAGTAGGATCAAGTCGAACTTGACTTCATCCTCTCCCCTTCCCCTCCTAAGACTCTCCGTGGTCATCCCTCTTGAATTAAACGAGCTCATTCACAAGCGGATGATGATATTGCTATGGGAAAACAATCCACCATTCCCAGGGTCCTTAGAGCCAGAGAAGCCCCCACAGAACCCGCTCCATGAAGATATTTTCCTTCAATTGTAGAGGGCTAGCTAGGCCTGATACAAAACTAGCTCTTTGTCAGTTAATCACTTCCAACTCGCTGGATATTATCTTCCTTCTGGAGACCCTTGGCCCTATTGTAGAAATCACTCGCACTCTTGAGCGTTCTCTCCCGAGATGGCATTTTTCGGGATTGGATGCCCATGGCCGATCAGGAGGGCTCGCTTTGGGCATCAATTCTCGTTCTATCAAGTTTTTAAATAGTTGGGGAGGGGCTGGATTTATAGGGGCTGATGTACACTCGGCAGAGCTGGGAATGCCTTTCAGAATCATCAACATTTATGGGCCTTGCCATAATCGTCCAGAGTACTGGGATCATCTTCTGGGATTGGAATTATTATCAGTTGATAATTTGATTCTTGGAGGGGACTTTAATTTCTCCATAGGTCATTCAGAGTCCTGGGGTCATCGTGCCCAGAGAGACACCCTCTCAGACTACTTCTCGACCATTCTGGATGTACATCACCTGATTGACATTCCCTCAGCAAAGATCCAAGCCACATGGAGAAACAATCGAGTTGGTGAAAATGGTTTGGCTAGGAGACTGGATAGATTTTTAGTCAAAGAACAGGTTCTGGATCTGGGACTCAACATAAGGCAATGGGTCAGCTCAGGTGGACTCTCAGACCATTTGCCTATATACATGGAAATGGAAAGTGGTAGAGCTAGGCCGAAGGGTCTGTTTAAATTCTGCTCAACCTGGCTCAAGGAAGCCTCGTTTATCAGCATGGTGACCGATTTCTGGAAAGAAAACCCTCCAGGGGAGAGGGGAAATGTTACAGCGGGATTTATTAATAACCTCACAGAGCTGAAGAAGATGACCAAACTCTGGGCTCACCAAAAAAGATTACAGGATGATCAAACTCTGAGACAGATAGAGCTCGAGTTGGCTGAATTTGAAAATGAGTTGGGTGGTCTATATAGCTCAGATGAGCATAAAGGAAAGATCACATCCCTCTACACGACCCGTGGAAAAATTCTTAAGGATAGGGAAGACATCTGGAGGTTGAGGAGCAGGGCTATTTGGATGCAGGAGGGGGATGCAAATACTAAGTTTTATCAAAGGTTTGCTAATGGTAGGAAAGCGATTAACACCATCTGGAAAATTCAGGACGAACAAGGATCGATAGAAAACACATTCCCCAAGCTTTCTACTTTAGCCAACTCTCATTTTAAGAAAGCCTATAGTGACCCCAGGGAAGCAAACTTGGCAAAAATTATCAGAGTTTCCCAAATTTTCCCTAGATTTGTGGAGCAATATGATGGCATTGATTTGATGCAAGAAGTATCATTAAAGGAACTAGAGGCCACGTTAAAATGGTTTAACAAGGACAAAAGCCTAGGACCTGATGGTTGGACCATCGAATTCTATCTGGATTTTTTTTATTTGATTGGAGTGGATCTCCTTCGAGTAGTTGAGGAATCAAGAGCTATGGGACGTCTGGAAGCCGCCATAACCTCCACCTTTATTGCACTCATTCCGAAGTCTGATAATCTGACCTCCTTTGATGAATACCGCCCCATTTCACTCTGTAACTGCTTGTATAAGATTATTGCCAAAATCATAGCAAATAGGTTGAAACCCATCTTATCGAAGCACATCTCACCTGAACAATTCACCTTCCTTCAGGACAGGCAGATCCATGAGGCGATTGGGACAGCACAGGAAGTATTACACTCGCTCCATAGAAAAAAAAGCAAAGGTATGATCTTGAAGGTAGATTTATCTAAAGCTTTTGACAGAGTGAATTGGTTGTACTTAAGAATGATTTTAACTCATCTTGGGTTCCCATTCAATTTTATTAAATGGATTATGGGATGCATCACTAATATCCCATTTAGTGTCCTGGTTAATGGAAGTGCATCTCCATTCTTCTTTTCGGCTAGAGGGCTGAGGCAGGGGTGTCCACTCTCACCGCTTCTATTTCTTCTGATCATGGAGGGGCTCAGTAGGATAATCAAAGAGGAACACAAGAGAGGAAGATTAAAGGGTATAATGATTACTGAAGATTGCATGCTCACTCACTTATTGTTTGTGGATGACGTTCTGATTTTTCTCAATGGAAGCATTGGAGATCTGACAATCATCAGAGATATCTTTTCCTTATTTCAGAAAGCCACGGGGATGATAATTAATGACAAAAAATCTACTCTGACTGCCACAGCCTACTCCCAGCATGAAATTCAATATGCTCTCCACCAGTTCCACTTTGCACAGATTGGACTAGATGATGGACTGAAATATCTGGGGTATAAGTTAAAACCCATTGGATACAAGATAGCAGATTGGACTTGGCTCATTGCCAAGTTGGAGAAGAGGCTCAGCTTATGGTATCTTAGATATTTATCTCCGACAGGCTCACTCAGTCTCATCAAGAGTGTTTTGGAAGCAACCCCTGTCTATTGGATGTCTCTGGCTTGGATTCCAAGGGGCATTTTGTCAAGGATTCAAGCACTCTACTGCAGATTCTTATGGAGGGGTAGTCAACCAGGAAGAATCTTTGCCTGGGTCAAATGGGATGCCCTCACCCTTCCAAAAAAATGGGGAGGCTGGGGACTTAAAAACTTGATGATTTTTCCTCAGCTCTGGTAGCGAAGCTTGGTTGGCAGCTGGTCACATCAGACAGTTTGTGGACGAGAGTGGCTTCCTTGAAATACATCGCCCCTTTACAGATCTTGGATTGGATTAGGAGACCGGTTAGAATCACTTCTGGAATATCGATTATTTGGAAGGCAATCCTGAAAGCTTTGGACCCCATTTCGCACAGGCCTCACTTGGAGGATTCGTTCGGGAAGCAGAGTTCGTATTGGAATCGACCCATGGATTGGGTGTGGGAACATGCATAGACTGCCTCTTGAACTTCTTATGCACCTTGGAGAGCAAAATGTTACACACCTTGCACACATAGCAGATGAGGCAAACTCCACTTTCCTCTTCCAAGCTTGGAAATCAGGCCTCCAGCTCAACATTCCTCCTCTTTGGCAGCAGATCTGGAGGGACTTTATACAGGCTCTCTCGGAGGCTCATATCCACATTATCGACGGTGAAGATGAGCTCATCTGGGCTTTGGCTAAATCGGGGAGATATTCTCCAAAGGAAGGATACTTAGTTCTAGCAGAGCCGAGGAAACCCCAGATCCTACATTCCTGGTGGAAACACCTCTGGAAGCTGAAGGTGCCTCCCAGATCCAGATTATTAATGTGGTGCATACTGAGAAATAAAATCCCCACTGGGGATAATCTAATGAAGTGTTCCTTCCATGGTCCTCACTAGTGTTATCTTTGCAACATTGATAGTGAATCTACATCTCACCTGTTTCTGAACTGCCCTGAAGCCCATAAGCTGTGGGCCCTTGTGATAGCAGCTGCCTCCACACCTTGTGATTGGCAGGTGGACTCTTTGATAGAGGCCTAGAACTCTTGGTATTCCATAGTCACATCCCTCAAATTGAGGAACCTCCCTTGCTATTCTGTTGGGCTATCTAGATAGCCCACAATCTACTTAGTTTTCAAAATACCCTTCCTAGGTGGACTATAATTGCTGCAAAGATCATGGTAGACTATGATCTCATCCCAGGTGACCCCCCGCCCCCTCGAACCAGGATCATCACTCAAGAATGGATGGACCCCTTCATGCCTTGGACATACTTTGATGGGGTCACTCAGGAAGATGGTTATGGTGGGGGTGTTATTCTTCATTTATCAGAGAGGCACTCATATAGTTTGCATATCGGTTTAAGGAGGGGTACTAATAATTTTGCGGAACTATCAGCAGCAATGCACATTATTTGATTTTCTTCGGAGAATAATTTCCATGCTTTACAATTGTTTGGGGATTCTAAAATAGTTTACGACTGGTTGAATAAAAGTTCTTATTGCTCATCATACTCTTTGAGACACATTATAGATGAGACTCTAAGATTGATAAGTCATTTTGACTATTTTACATGTAATCACATCTACAGGTAGCAGAACATAGATGCTGACTACCTTTCCAAAGAAGTTGCGCTCTGGGAGTCGAGCATCTGGATGATCTGAGAATAGAATGATGGAGCTCATTACCAATACTATTATCAACCATTTATAAACATAATGGATTAAGATACAGAGCTTCTGATATCATATTTTTTTTTATATTTTTTTTAACACAGTTACTGAACTAGTATGCGGCTATCAATATGAATATCACAGTACCTTGTTTTGAATGTTATCTCCCTACGTGGATTAAGATAACATGTTTCTTTTTAGTCTGTAGCATTTTTACATGGATACATATCATAGTTTTGTTGGGCTATTACCTCCCTCTGTGGATTCAGGTAACTAGATTTGCTACTTCTCCGAAAGATGATAGACTCTCTATAAATATTTTCTGAATATGCATATGCATCTACAAAATGTAACTTCTATTCTTAATGAAATTACAAAATTTTCCAAGGGAAAAGAATGTATTGTAACATTGAAAGTAATATAATGAAAATTCAATCTGTTAGTCCCGATTTTGGGATCCAGGGGAAATTTCTATGGATTTGTTTTATATTCTCGTCATTGTTTATTTTTCTATTTTTATAATCTATTTACATGTAATTTTTGTACAAGGTTAAAACTCGAATCATAGTTGTTTCATCTTCAAGGGGATGCCTTTGTTGTTGATGGTTTTTTCTTATACCTATGGTAGACCCCATTCGGTGGGAGATCCGCGAGATCGATTCTTGGGGTGAAAAAAGATGGAAAGTAGTGGAAATATAGAGATCATGAAATTTAATGGTCAGAGTTTTGAGTTTTGGAAGCTCAAGATGGAGGATCTACTAGTAGATAAAAATCATTGGATCGCGGTACATCTAGCTACTAAACCAACAAAAATGTTAGCAGAAGACTGAGTGAAGCTAGATCAGAAGGAAAAGATCATAGTACTGTTATTGTTGAATGTATCAAGGGAAGCTACAATGAAGGATTTTTGGGTGAAGTTAGGGACTTTTTACTAATCTAAGTCTCTGGTGAACAAATTGTTCTTGTGAAAAAAGATGTATAACCTGAGGATGAAGGATGGAGACTCGGTGACAAAGAATCTAAACACCTTTAATATTGTGGTAATCCAATTGTTATTTGTTGATATAAAAATTTCAGATAAGGATAAGTGCATCAGTTTTTTGTGTTCTCTACCATATTTGTGGGATAGTATGGTTGTTCCTCTAGGTGGAAATACAACTACCTTGAAGTTTGATGAAATAGTCTCATCCTTGTTGTCGGAGGAGATGAGACATAAAAATATGGAGAGCCAGAGTAGAGATGCCTTTTTTGTATGAGGACGGTCCTAGAACATAAGCGAAACTAATTCCTCGAGTGGGAGATCTAAATATAGAGGGAGATCTAAATCTCCAAGAAAACCTATAAACGTATGTTGGAAATGCGGAAAGGAAGGGCACTACAAAAAGGACTGTAGATCTAAAGCTCCTGATAAAGGAAAGGGATCTGATGATGCTCCTTCTACTAGATGAATGCAAGGATGTGTACTTGGATTATTCTTTAAGTATACATGTAGATCATGAGGCATGGTTAATTGGTTCAGGTGCATATTTTCACTTCACTCCCCATAGGGAGTGGTTCTACGAGTATGAGAAATATGATGGCGGTGATGTCTTCTTATGGGATGACAGGAAGGCTAGAATCATCAGAAGTGGGAACTTCAAGTTAAAGTTGCAAGGTTGAAGGATTAGAACACTTCTGAGTGTTTTGGATATTCCTGCATTCGACAAAAATCTGATTTCTTTGAGCAAGATGGATGATGCAGGTGTAAAAACAATGTTCGATAAATATATCTACAAGATGGTCGGGGGAGCACTAGTATTGATGTGGGGAGTTTGGATTGGAACTATGTACAAGCTTTTGGGTAGTACTATTATTGATGGGTGCAATAGTTCAGTGGTTCCTGAAAGTGGAGCAGAAAATATAATGGTCTCTCGAGAAAAGAGCATATTATGGCATCAAAGGCTTGGACATATTGGAGAGAAGGGACTTCAAATACTTCATGGTAATGGTATGGTAGAAGTTATGTCTAATTTCAATTTGGATTTTGATTTCTTTCAACATTGTGTATATGGGAATCAAAATCGGGTGAGTTTCCCCTCTGGTGCTAAGAGGGTGAAAGGAATATTAGAGCTTGTTCACAGTGATAGTATGTAGTCTATGTACTATGTGTTATTTATAGATGAATTCTCAAGGAATACATGGATATATTTCCTCGGGAAGAAACTTGAATTCTTTGATATATTTAAAGAATTTAAGGCTCTGGTGGAAAACTAGATAAAGAAAAAGATAAAGGTGCTGATGATAGATAATGGTGGAGATTTATGCAAGAATGATTTTGAAGAGTTCTATAAGAAGTGTGGTATAGCACAACAGAAGAATACTCCATAAACACCTCAATAAAATGGAGTTGTAGAAAGAATGAATAGGACATTGATGGAAAAGGTAGGAAGCATGCTTTGTGGTGTCGCGTTAGGACAAGAATTCTTGGCAGAGGTAGTGGAGACTGCATGTTACTTGGTTAATAGATCACCTTCATCAACGCTGCAGTATAAGACTCCACGTGAGGTATGGACTAGTAATAAACCATCTCTTTCATGTCGGAGGGTATTTAGTTGTGATGCATATGTACATGTTCCAAAGGAGAAAAGAACCAAGTTGGAAAGTAAATCTGAAAGGTCCATCTTTGTTGGGTATAAGGATGATTTAAAAGGTTATGATATTTGGAAGCTATAAACACAAAAGGTTACGTATATCCGAGATGTGGTGTTTAGAGAGCTGAAACATGCTATTAAATATGAATTTCTACCAAAGGAACCTGGGAAGATAGAGTTTGAAACAAAGGAGAAAGAATCAAACACTACAACAAAATAGGAATCAGAAGATGAAGAGCACAAAGTCTAGCTGTGAGAATATCAGTTCGAGAAAGAAGGTAGGGAGAAAGGTATAGTCCATTTGCTTTCTGTTCAAATTTTTCTTTATCTATTACTAATGGTGATCCCAAAATTTCTAGGGAGGCAGTAGATTTAGAGGATGGAAAAATCTGGAAAGAGGCCATGGTTGATGAAATTCCATCTTTGGACAAAAATGACACTTGGCATCTGGTGGAGTGTTGAGCAATTTATTGGACTTAAATTGCTGCATAAATTATCGACCAGGGAAACTCGTAAGCTTGTGATGGTGCCAGCAATATATATGCAGGAGTAGGCAACTAACTCTATGTCTAACTAAATTATTTAAGATTCAATACAATATGCAAGGGAAGAGGCTCCTAACTAAGGAGGTCCTGGTTGTCCTTCCCTACAGTATCATAGAGAAATCATTGATCAAACCAAAACTTGAAATAAAGACAAGAGAATGAACTTAGTTATTGTTTAGATTCAAGTAGAGAGAGAGACTAACTTAGTCTCTTGATTGTCCTCTCATGTACTAATCCAAACTAAACTAAGAGTCATTCATGAGCATAAGAATTGAAATGACTTGAAACATAAAGACAAAAGAATGAATTTCAATTACCATATAAATCATTGGAGAGAGAGCCTAACTTAGACTCTTAGTTGTCTTCTCATATGCTGATTACATTCTAATTTAAAACTCATTCATCAATCACAAACAAATCCTCAAACATCTAGACAAATAAATGAAATAAGATCTAATATGAAATAACATGTTTCTCTCATCCTTTTAGAGTGAGCTCAATTCTCTTAAGAACAAGACAAATTATTCCATATACTACATTAAGGAAAATTAAATCTAAAACTACATAATGGAAATATATGTAAAACTTATATCTAAAACTACATAATGAACATATATGTAAAATGAAGCTTTATTCTATTCCATCATCAATTGGATACAATGCTCTAAGAGTCCTCTCCTTTGGAATGGAGGAGGTACTCCTATTTATACAAAAACTATGATAACAACCTCATAAATGTAGACCCACTATTCTCTCCTTTGACCCACATATTTCTCAACCAATGATGACACATAACCCTATCCTCCATGATCTCCTCCATGAGGTCCATGATCTTCTCCATGAAGCTTATCTTATCAAATTCGAATTTGATCATTCAAGGCCACATAAAGATGCCCTGGAAGCTTACTTTGTGCCTACACATGTCAACAAACTCATGCTAATTGTTAGGTATAAGTTTAAGCATATTATTTTCTAAGTTTTAGCCATAAATTCACTTAAAAATGTTAAGAATTAATAAACTTTGGAAAAGCATTGTTAGAACCCAATAATGAGGTAAATGTAATGATATGGAGGTGGAATGGAGGTGACATGAAGGTAAAATGTGAAAATATTGGTGAATAATGGAGTGAAAATAGGGACTATTTTGAGGCCCAACATCTCCCCCAAACTCAAGATATTGCATGTCCTCATGCAATCAATGGTATTGCATGTCCTCATGCAATCTATTACATTACTTTTTGAGCTTTGGCTTAAACTCTGCATGATATCATTTACATAACTTTTGCAAAGCGTTATTTTAATGAATTACAACTTGGTTGGTTCTTGTGTTTCAACCATATTTTGCTTGTTGCATTCAATGTATGATCTTTGCATATTGATAATGTGATTTTTGTTGCAGAGTATTTGTGTTGGAATGCATCATGGTTGGTTCTTGTGTAACAACCATGATTGTGTTGGCATCCAATTACTTTTAAATATTTTTGACAAAGCCATTTGTATGCTCATGTAATAGTAAATATATTTTGGAGGTAAGTGGGGTTTAGAATGTGGATGTTGTATGAATGTGACAAAGTATGTATGTAAAAACAGATGGTTTGGAAAGGAAGTGAAGTTTTTCCAAAAATTATTATTCTAACTTTTCAAGGAATTTAATGGTTAAAAGTTAGAAAATATCATACCTTAACTTACCCTTCCAAAATGGATGAGAGCTGTGCACGTGTGGCTGCAAGAACTTTTGTTCATGGTCTTCTTTACTTGGTTGGAAAAATCATGCATGAATCATGCATGTGCAACTGCCACAATTCTGCTCTGAATCTGCTTCTTCAAGCTGTGGATGAAAGATGGATCTGTATTGTCGTATCAGCTGTTGGATCCTCTACTACTAGATGAAAAATCTGAGGAGTCTGCTGATCATGGCTGAAAGTTGTATCTGCTGCTGGATGATGAATCTGATGAGTCTTGCTGAATATGGTTGAAAATATATAAGGCTTGGAAGGTATACAAAATATAGAAGTTACATTTTCCTCCCAGCCTTATTTATTCACTTGTCCTCAAGTGAAATACAATGTATACAATGAATGGAAATTGGCTTCATCTGCTACAAAATATGGGTCTTCAAGTCTTCAACGCTCGATGGCACAAATCTTACTATGTGATTAAATGTGTCGATGTCGAACATAGCAAGAAGTTGTTGACTTAGTGGCCGTTAATGAATGCCCCTAGCCAACACAAGAGCTCCCACCATTGATTCCAATGGGAGTCAGGATGCCTAACACATCTTTGTAGGTACGAATAAATTTGTCGTAGTTGAGTCACCTACAAGATCCAACGAACAAGGGATATTAATGTACTCCCATTGTTCATTGGCAAGAGTACTTGCCATTAATGCATGCAAGCCTCTAGGTGTTTTTTCAATGATACATAGACTCTAGGACTTTGACTCAAGCAGGGTTTTATTGGCGGAAATGAAAGGGAATGATAATGACAAAGAAAATGGATGGATGTAAGGAAATGCATGATGTATGAATAAGAACTCTTGCTGTGAAAAATGGATATGGAAATGTCATGCTCTATGGATGTACAATTGGTGGGATTCAAAATCTTTTCAGAAAGG
Organism: Pinus tabuliformis; assembly: GCA_031772625.1. Lineage (NCBI taxonomy): Eukaryota > Viridiplantae > Streptophyta > Pinopsida > Pinales > Pinaceae > Pinus > Pinus tabuliformis. Next base: position 312,221,696 of record CM062815.1, on the reverse strand, counting down.
GAGGTGGAAGGTAGTGGTTGTGGAGATGGATTTGTCTTGAGAATTTTTTTCATGAATTAGTCTTTGGAAGACCAATTGTGCACATAATGTAATCTCCTGAATGATCACTTTGATTATCCTGTAAACTGTAAAAAACTTGGTACAAAGAAAACATAAGTGTGCTCAAGAAGAATTGCGCATATCCTTCATGATTCTTACGCAAAAATTTCGTACCAAATAAAAAGATCAAAGAAAATCAAAGCGTTGAATGTAACTCAATTCATGATATCAATTTCAATCCATTCTTCAAAATAACCATGTAAAATACTACTCCCTGTCAGATAACTCATGAATGTGCTTCGCAATTCTGTTCTGTAAAGCATACAAGAATCATGTGATGAGTTTATGCCATCTTGATGCTATCGAGAATTGAATCCTCCAATTGATTTTTAAAATTTATTTCCAAGTATCCTATTTTTCGAATCTGTGTGAATTTTGTGAAAATTTTTTAGATTTTTTTTAAATGATAACATAATTTTTTTAGATGTTTCATTAAACAATAAATTAAAAACATAGATTTTTAATTTATTATTTAAGTGAAATTTTTTATATTTTTTTTATTTTTAAATGAAAAACAACAAAATTTTATTTGTTAAAACCTAATAAAAAAACTATTACTAAATTAAAGTTAACTTCTTTCTTTTTTTTTAAAAACAATAAAAATAAGAATTTTTTTAGTATACAATCCTATTAATTTATTAATATATTAATACAATCATAATATAATAATATATTAATACAGTTAATATAATTAATACAATTGTATTAATATATTAATATATTAATATAATCATAATATATTAATGTATTAATATATTAATATAGTTAATCCTATTAATATATTAATAGAACCATAATTAATATAAACTAAATATTTTAAATCAAAACAAATCAATCGTTAACCAATTATAACTAAATATATACATAAAAACAAATAAATATAAATCTAAACAAATATAAAATATAAATTTTTTTACTAAAAATACACAAATATATATCAAAAGAAATCGAACATTTATAAACCTAAATCAAAAAAAAAAAATTAAAAATAAATATAATATATAACAATAAATACAAAACAAATTTGGTCTAAAAATGGAAAAGAAAAATCCAAACAAAATGTAACGCAAAATGGCATATGGATACATGGTCTCGTTTCCCAGATGCTGAAGCAATCTACCAAGTGAGGAGACATTAACAATTCTGGATCTGGAGGAAGATGGCTTCAACAACAGGCAACTGCGCTATATAATCTGCGGTCTGCCGGAGCTCCAGTGTACCACAGCCGAGGTCTGCCCATCCTGCTCTAACTTGTTTGTCAGCTTTTGCAAAAACATTTGAAGCAAAGCCCTCCACATAAAGACCATCATCAGGACCCAATGTCAAAGACTTCCTGTCCTTCTCCAGCTGGTTCATCAAGGAAACCAGCAGAGCGCTCGTTGTTTTGGTTCGATCCTTTTGGGGAATCTTCGGTCCTCGTTCCATTGCATACAGACGGCAATAATATGCCACCAGATGCTCGTGCTTCTGCAGCTCATTGTCTCTCTGAAGATAAGGGAGTAAATTCTTTGCAGGGTCGGAGTCGTTCCCCATGTCCGATTTGTATAGCAATCCTGCTATATTGCAGTCCCAGATTTTGAAAGGGGACGAATGATCTCAACTGCAATCAGCACTCGGCAATCTGAAATTGCTAACACGGCGAATGGGAAAGGAATTCTTTGGAGAGACATTCTGAGGGCTAATGCCAGACGGGAGTTTGAAGAGGCCCGCTTCGAAACAGATCTGGAGGTTATTGTTGTTTTACTTGGTATTCGGGATGCCTTTGAGACGGCCGTCGATCCGGAGGTTTTCTTGCTCTTCGTTTCTTACCATATGCAGGGGGTCCTTGCCGATCTCTGCGTCTCTCATCTTTCCTGCTCTCTTTACTTTCATTGATTCCCTCTGTGTGTGAGGGTTGGATTCATTTGAGCCTCAAACAACAGATCCAATAGAACCACCAGCCTTGAAACAGGTTGCCGCTGAGAGTGATTGTAGCAGAGGGCATTTAGTTGATGTTGGAGCAGGTATTCGGAAGGAGATAGAAGACGAGGAGCTCGTCAATCAACTGCCCAATTTGAAAAATCCAGAGTTACTGGCTTTAATGACTGCCGCTATCACCAATCTCCGTTCTCTGCAAATATTCTTGCAGTGGCTGCCCCGATTCCTCTTGCTCCGCCTGTTATTATGGCCACTTTGCCTTTCAACCTGCAGATAGCATCAATTTGCAAGTGGTGTCTTTCATCAATGCCCCAATGCCATGATGAACAATAAAGTGCAAAGCTCCACTTGAAAATCAAATAGCCGTTCTGCTTGAAACATAATCATAATGTTGTTGTTTTTTTTTTTATTTAATGTTTTGCATATATATATTTTTTTTGGTTTTTTTTTTTTTAAATATCTTAAAAAACAACAAAAATGATTAGTTTTTTCCAATATAAAAAAACAAAAGAAAATGGCTAATTTTTTAGTTTTTTTCTTTTAATATTTAAAAAAACAACCCAAAAAAAAGGTTAATTTTTTTATTTTTTATTTTTTAATTAATGTTTTGCATTTTTTTTTTTTGAATATCTAAAAAACAAAACAAAAAAAATGGTTAGTTTTTTAAATATCTAAAAAACAAAGAAAATTGTTAATTGTTTTTTTAATATCTAAAAAACAAAAACAAAAAAACTGGTTTTTTTTTAATAATAATAATATGTATATATCTAAAAAACAAAGAAAATGGTTAAATTTATTTTTAATATCTAACAAATTTTTTTTTATATGTAACAAAAATAAAATGGTTTGTTTTTTTTTTAATAATAATAATATATGTTAGGATACATATAGTATTATTATTTTGTGGATTTTTTTTTTTTTTTTTTTAAATGTAACATTAAAAACTATTTTTTTTTTTTTAATTTTTTTTTTTAAATCTAAAACTAAAAAAACTAAATGTTTTTATTTTTTATTTTTTAAATTTAAAATTAAACAAAACTAAATTTCATCTAAAAATTTAAAGATGTTTTTTTTCACAAAATTCTTTATTTTCTTTTTGCAAATTAGCTCTCCAGCAAGAGTTTTTTTATTTGAACCAAATCAATAGACTTTCTGATCTTCCTGATCGCACGAAGCGCAGGAAGAGAGCATACTAATTGCTTGATTCGTTTTTATTCATGCAGGGGGGGTGTTTTTGAAACAACGAAATTTAAAACTAGCTAAATATTAAAACATCAGAAAACTCAAACTTAACTCCTTTGTGAAGATCCTGCTGTCACCAGGGTTCACAAATTATTTTGTCTAAAGAAAAATGCTAGTACTAAATTAAATTTCTAATGCCTAATCCCTTAGCACCATTCCCCGGCAACGGCGCCAAAATGTTGGGCAATTTATTGGACTTAAATTGCTGCATAAATTATCGACGAGGGAAACTCGTAAGCTTGTGATGGTGCCAGCAATATATATGCAGGAGTAGGCAACTAACTCTATGTCTAACTAAATTATTTAAGATTCAATACAATATGCAAGGGAAGAGGATCCTAACTAAGGAGGTCCTAGTTGTCCTTCCCTACAGTATCATAGAGAAATCATTGATCAAACCAAAACTTGAAATAAAGACAAGAGAATGAACTTAGTTATTGTTTAGATTCAAGTAGAGAGAGAGACTAACTTAGTCTCTTGATTGTCCTCTCATGTACTAATCCAAACTAAACTAAGAGTCATTCATGAGCATAAGAATTGAAATGACTTGAAACATAAAGACAAAAGAATGAATTTCAATTACCATATAAATCATTGGAGAGAGAGCCTAACTTATACTCTTGGTATCTCCTCATATGATACTTGAAACATAAAAGCAAAAGAATGAATTTTAATTATCATGCAAATCAAATGGAGAGAGAGAGCCTAACTTAGACTCTTAGTTGTCCTCTCATATGTTGATTACATTCTAATTTAAAACTCATTCATCAATCACAAACAAATCCTCAAACATATAGACAAATAAATGAAATAAGATCTAATATGAAATAACATGTTTCTCTCATCCTTTTAGAGTGAGCTCAATTCTCTTAAGAACAAGACAAATTATTCCATATACTACATTAAGGAAAATTAAATCTAAAACTACATAATGGAAATATATGTAAAACTTATATCTAAAACTACATAATGAACATATATGTAAAATGAAGCTTTATTCTATTCCATCATCAATTGGATACAATGCTCTAAGAGTCCTCTCCTTTGGAATGGAGGAGGTACTCCTATTTATACAAAAACTATGATAACAACCCCATAAATGTAGACCCACTATTCTCTCCTTTGACCCACATATTTCTCAACCAATGATGACACATAACCCTATCCTCCATGATCTCCTCCATGAGGTCCATGATCTTCTCCATGAAGCTTATCTTATCAAATTCGAATTTGATCATTCAAGGCCACATAAAGATGCCCTGGAAGCTTCCTTTATGCCTACACATGTCAACAAACTCATGCTAATTGTTAGGTATAAGTTTAAGCATATTATTTTCTAAGTTTTAGCCATAAATTCACTTAAAAATGTTAAGAATTAATAAACTTTGGAAAAGCATTGTTAGAACCCAATAATGAGGTAAATGTAATGATATGGAGGTGGAATGGAGGTGACATGAAGGTAAAATGTGAAAATATTGGTGAATAATGGAGTGAAAATAGGGACTATTTTGAGGCCCAACATGGAGTTATCGGCTAGAAGGAAAAAAATTGGAAGGAAATGGGTGTTTAAGAAGAAGATGAATGAAGAAGGAAAGGTGGAGAAATACAAAGCTTGGTTTGTAGAAAAAGGTTATTCCTAGGTGCCAGGAATTGATTTTGGTGATATTTTTTCTTGTATTTCCAAGATAGCTTCAAGTAGATTACTTTTATTTATTGTTGTTGATTTTTCTTTAAATGGGGGAGGGAGAGAGAGAGAGAGGTGAAACATGCTATTAAACATGAATTTCTACCAAAGGAACCTGGGAAGATAGAGTTTGAAACAAAGGAGGAAGAATCAAACTCTACAACAAAATAGGAATCAGAAGATGAAGAGCCACAAACTCTAGCTATGAGAATATCAGTTCAAGAAAGAAGGTAGGGAGAAAGGTATAGTCCATTTGCTTTCTGTTCAAATTTTTCTTTATCTATTAATAATGGTGATCCCAGAATTGCTAGGGAGGCAGTAGATTCAAAGGATGGAAAAATCTCGAAAGAGGCCATGGTTGATGAAATTCCATCTTTGGACAAAAATGATGCTTGGAACCTAGTGGAGTTATCGGCTATAAGGAAAAACATTGGAAGGAAATGGGTGTTTAAGAAGAAGATGAATGCAGAAGGAAAGGTGGAGATATACAAAGCTTGGTTTGTAGAAAAAGGTTATTCCTAGGTGCCATGAATTGATTTTGGTGATATCTTTTCTTGTATTTCCAAGATAGCTTCAAGTAGATTACTTTTATTTATTGTTGTTGATTTTGTTTTTGAGGTAGAAAAGATGGATGTGAAGACAACATTTCTTCACATGGATCTGGAAGAAGAGATCTACATGAAGTAACCTAAAGGCTTTGGAGTGAAGGGAAATAAAGAACTGATACGTAGGTTAAAAAGGTCTTTGTATGGGTTAAAATAGTCACTAAGGATGTGGTATCAACAATTTGATATATATATATATATATATATATATATATATATATATATATATATATATATATATATATATATATATAGATAGACTTGGCTTCACCAGAAGCGAAGCAGATCACTATGTGTATTTTAAATTAAATGGTGCCCATGCTATTTATCTAGTCTTATATGTGGATGATATGTTGCTGATTAGAAATGAAAAAGAAATTATCCAAGATTTGAAGACTCAATTTTCCTCCAAATTCGACATGAAGGATCTTGGTGATGCAAACTATATTTTGGGCATGGAAATTAAATGAGATTAGGCAAAAAGGAAGCTTTGGTTAAACCAGATGAAGTATGTCGAGACAATACTTCAGAGGTTTATTACGTAGGATAGTAATCTGGTGAAGGTTCGTATTCCTATAGGTGTAAATTTATCTATTGAATAGTGTCCCAAGACATAAGAAGAGGAAGAGGACATGTCCCATGTTCCATATGCAAGTGCAGTCGGTAGCCTGATGTATGCAATGCTATGTACTAAACCAGACATTGCACATGCAGTGAGAGTATTGAGTAAGTTTATGTCGAAAACAAGGAAGGAGCATTAGACAACAGTGAAGCGGGTTTTCAGATATTTGCGTGGCACCAGTGATTATGGCCTGTGCTACCAAGGAAGACTAGGATTGGACAAATTTTTGGACATCCATGGCTTTGTTGATGTAGACTGAGCTAGAGATATGGATTAGAGAATATCTACAAGTGAATATGTGTTTAACCTATTTGGAGGTGCAGTTAGTTGGATGAGCAAGAAATAGTTTGTAGCGGAACTTTCAACTACAAAGGCAGAATAAATGGAAACTAATAATGCAAGAAAGGAATCAGTTTGGTTCCATATATTGTGTTCAAGTATGGGGTTAGTACAACGAGCTATAAGGATATACAATGATAACTACAATAAAATTTTCTTGGTAAATAACCTTACTTATCATTCAAAGACAAAGCACATTGATGTTCAGTATCACTTTGTGAGGGATATGGTTCAGGACAAAAAGGTGTTGTTGGTAAAGATGGAAACTTTGAAGAATGTTGCAGATGCATTGACGAAGTATATGAGCAATGATATTTTTTCTTGGTGTAGAGAAACAATGGTCATTGCAGGGTTGGACCAATGAATAAGCTCTCCTGTAACCCACTATGTGGAAAAGAAAACAACAAGTAAGAGAATGTTGGGTGTGTTTTATATTCTTTCCATGACTAGCCACATGAGTGGGGGGGTGAAAACGCCCCTTGTTTTTCGTGTCGAGTGCAGTAGGGGGGTCACAAGGCGGGGTATCAGGGGGGTGGGAGCCCCCTTGCACGGCGTTTAGGGCAGCGCCCTAGGAATTCTTTTTGGACCCTATATTAGGTGGGTGGGTATACCCATGGCTTTCTTCATGGTTTTAGGAATTATGATTTTCTCCCTATGGTATTTTGTAGATCCGGTTAAGGGAACTATGGTTATGTTCTAGTCTAGGGTTAATGGATTAGGGTTTATGAATGCTTTGACATGTATATATATGTATTGTAATATTGAAAGGAATATAACCAAAAATAAATCTGGTAGTCCCAGTTTTGGGATCTAGGGGAAAATCTTTGTTTATTTGTTTTATATTCTCGTCATTATTTATTTTCCTTTTTTTAGAACTCCTTTGTATGTAATTTCTATACAAGGTTAAAACCTACATAGAATAGGCGTAATAGTGCAAGAAATGAAAATGGTAATTCTTGCTTTTCATAATGTTTTGCATGTGAATTTCTTTGGGATGAAGATAAATGTGGAGAAAAATAAATAAAATATGAGAAAATGAAAGAAAATATAGTACTACTTGAAGTTGTAAGACTTGAAGTAAGATAGTAAAGTTGAATTGGAGTAATGCAAAGATGAGGTTGACTACATAAACTAATTTTTTGTAGTAAAGAAAAAAATAATCAGGAAATTACTTAGTGGTCAACATTAGTGGAGTTCATTAACATAGTGGCTACAATGTAAGAAAGAGAGGGTAGGATGGTCATAAACACTACTAATAGGACATTATTTGGGGAAATAAGTCCCAATTATTGGGATCTACAACTATTAATATATTCCAATGAATTACAAAAAATTGTAAAATAGATGATGGTGTTAGTGACTAAGATAATCCAGGAAAAGAAGATGGAAAGACAAAATGTATGTGCAGGGAATTACCTACAATTTTAATGTGCAAAGGTAAGAATATAAGAGTAATAAAAATTAAGGAAGAAAAAAGTATGAATTGTACATAATATATCTACAAAAGAATATGTAAGGTATATAAGAGAAATATATAAGTAACTAGGTGTATGTGGCATTGTTTAGCAAAAGCCTTTGACTTAACTAGGCCATAATCTAAAAGTAAACAATTGTTATTTTTGGGACAAGTATGGGAGTATTATAACATCATAAAAAAATAATAAATAATTCACATGACTTGATTACAAATTTAATAATGAAAATTCATTTAAAAAAAATCGAGGGAAATAACAAGACTCATATTCTAGTCCAACAGAAAACATAAAACATGTGATATCACTTGATAAAATTGAGTGAATGAAAATGGAATCAATCATTCCCCTCAATATGCAAATGTTTTCAAATTCTAAGCATGTACATAATAAAAATTCTACTCAAACTAATCTTATTATAAATTTCACCAAACAAATAGCTTTAATCCTCTCTAGTATGGTTCCATGAGTATTCAAGGATCTTAAAAGAAATTCTTGAGTTTAAATGAGATGATAGTCACACTATTAAGTAAATAAAAAACCTTATTTTTGGATTCTTACATATAATATGCATTGCAGCAATGACGTCCTACGATCATTGTAAGACTATGGTCACTTTATATCCACCCTTTTCCTCTCTATCTCACTTTTTCATAATACCCACCTTCTCCATCTCTCTCCATCCATAAGTCCCTTCATCAATTTATCTATATCTCTGTCCCTCCTTAGATCCTCTTTAGTGGGGTTGCATGAGTATTCAAGGATTTTAAAAGTAATGCTTGAATTTAAATGAGATGATAGTCACACTATTAAGTAAATAACAAACCTTATTTTGGGATTCTTACATAATAAGGTGTATTGTAGCCACATGGTACTATGATCATTGTAATATTATGGTCACTCTATCTCAACCATTCTTGTCTCTATCTCCCTCTATCCCAATACCTACCTTCGCCATGTTTCTCCCTCCATCATTCTCCATCCATAGATCCCTCGCTCATTGTAATATTATGGTCACTCTATCTGCACCCTTCTCCTCTCTATCTCCCTTTTTCATAATACCTACCTTCTCTATCTATCTCCCTCCATCATTATCCATCCATAAATACCTCCCCCATTTTATCTATATATCCTCCTTTTCTCCACTCTCACTCTCTCCTCCCTTCACATTTTCCCCAAACCCTCTCTTTAGTACTCTGATCCTTTCTCTCTCTCCCCTCCACATTTATCCTCTTTATCTCCCTTTCTCATAATACCTACCTTTTCTATCCCTCTCGTTCCATCATTCTCCATCCATAAATCCCTACCTCATTGTAAGATTATGGTCACACTATCTCCACCTTTCTCCTCTCTAAATACCTTTGTCATAATAATTACCTTCTCCATCTCTCTCCCTCCATCAATCTCCATCTATAAAACCCTCCCTCATTTTACCTATATCTCCCCATCTTCTTCACTCTTACTCTCTCCTCCCTTAACATTTTCCCCAAACCATTTCTTTACCACTCTCTCTCTCTCTCTCTCTCTCTCTCTCTCTCATTGCACTCTCTCTCCCCCATTTCTCTCTCTCTATCTCTCTCTCTCTCTCTCTCACCCTCCCCCATTTAACTTTCTCATTTTTCCCTTTCTTCTCTTTATCTTTCCATTATCCATATTTTTCATAATAATTATCCCTCCCTTTATATATATCTTCCCAATCCATCTATCTCCCCATCCCATTCCTCTCCTTCGTTCCCCTCTCTCCCTTTCACTTAACCACACACTCTCTCTCACTCAACAACTTGTTCTTTTTATCTTTCTAGCCCATCTCTCTCTAACTCTCTCGCTCTCACTTTCCCATTTTCTCTCTCACCCACCCTCTTCTCTTTCTATATCCATATTTATCTTCCACCTTCACTCCCTCCCATAATCATTGTCTATTTCTCCCCTCCTTATCTTCACATGTATTGATCCATCCCTCCCTATCTATCCCCCCTCCTAATTTCTCCCTCCCTATTCCTCTCTCACTTCATCTTCCTCACAATCTCTTAATAGTTCTCTATTTTCCATCACCCCATTATCTCTTTGTCACCGTCTTATTCACTTTATCTCTGATCCTCTATCCTACCTTTCTCTACCTCTCTATACTTAACCCCATTTCTTATTGAAAATGTAACTAGTGTCAGTATTCATAATTGTATTTGGATCATGACTTGGTGTAGTTATTATTGTACTTGTCAAAAGAAAAAAAAATTGATTTTATTTAAAAGAAATTTGACTTATTAAAACATGGATTTCATGCTTGGGTCAGTAACCAATAGGTTAAAGCACCCATTGAGTTCTCTATGAGTTAATCCTTGAGTCAAGCAAAATTCATGATGTAAATACCCTTTAAGATTTCATGTATCAAGAAAATAAAAAAATATTATTAATGTAAAATTAGAAGCTAGTAAGAGTCAAGTTATCCAACCCGTAAAGTTAGCTTATATGAGGCCCACATACCCACAATGTAAGATATATAAAGGGGAACATTTGTCCTCCACAAGACACACTTGAGCATCGAACATCTTGGGCATATCTGAGGCAACATAGGAAGAGTAAGTTTCTGAATAAGGCAATGAAGTATCTCTTTCACTCTCTCTATTTAGTTTTTGTCTACTCTTATCTCTCTCAGCAACCAAATTTTTCTCTTGAAAAACTAGGGTTTTTACAGGTCTGAAGTTGTGTAGTAAGAAGAAACAATCTTGTTTGAATAAGAAATTCATTTTCTTGGGTGGCTAGCCTGATCTTGGTGATTTGTCTTTGGTCTATGGTCTTGGGAATATCCATGAATTTATTTTATAAGGAGAAGGTTCTATGGGTTTTCCCTTGTTGAGGGGTTTTTCCTTGGCTTGGAGCCTATCTCTGGTGTGTCTATAGTTTGTGTTATGATCTTCTTGTTTGGAATTTATCTTGATGATGAACATAAATTAAAATTAAAGAACTAATGTAATAAACATCACAAGAACTTGTCAAGTTAATGAGAAATTTGTTAATAAAACCCTAATGAAGCAGTGCCCTAGAATTCTCACATGGTTTTATATCTTCATTCACTTACATAAAGGATAGATCAAAGGTCACTGAAGGCTTCAAGACATCAAGAAGAAATTAAATCTCTAGGACTGAGCTTCTAGAGGGAAGGAGAAAAAATTATGGACACATTTATATAATCCCTAATCTTAGAGACTAGGTGGTAGGCCTATGCAAGGAAGAGTAAAGGGTTTTGAGGGGCATATAAACCATGTTATAGAGGAATAAAGGGGATATTCTAATAGCCTATTCAAGGCTGATGATCTTGTAAAAAGAAACACAACTCTAGGCATAATCTTTATGGCCTGAAATCACATTTGAAGAATATCGAAATCTTTGAGCCACCTCAAAGATCCAATGTGTTCAAATTTTATACTTGTGGGTAAAAAAATCTTGTGTTGTGGTCTAAATAAATAACTGTTATATAATATATTGATTAAATGAAAAGATCAAAGTAATAGGAATTATTAACATAATGTTACAATCACCTTGAAAGAAGAGCTGAAAATATTCAAGGCATATAGTGCATTTGGAAAAATCCAAAGTGTAGTCAAAATCATTTTTTAGAGGACTGAGACCCATTCTACAGTCCTATGCTCATAAGATACCTAGACCAAATTTCTTGAAGATACATTAGGTCTATCTTTTAGGGACATTCATCAAATTACAATCATCCTTATTGAAAGAGAAAATTCATAGTATTGTATAGTATAATATCCCTGACAGTGTAATATATTTACCTATATTCTAAGATGGAATAGTCACATAAAGAAACCGATTAGATTCCTATGGAGAAGAACATAATTCTAAGCATTCATTCCTCTGTCTCTCCACCCCATAATTCTCTCTCTCTCTCTCTCTCTCTCTCTCTATCTCTCCATATCTTCTCCCTCCATCTCTTTGTCTTCATCTCTCTCTCCCTCTTCTATCCATCTCCCTCTTCTCTCCTTCTATCTCTCTTCCCTCCTTCTCTGCTCTCTCCCTCACTCTCTCTCCATCTCTCCCTTGTCACTCCCTCTCTCCCTCCACCTTTATCTCTCTATGTATTTGTTCTTCCCTCCCTCTCTCCCCACTTATAAATCCATATATCTCTCCCTCCCTCTATCTTCTCTCTCTCAATTCCATTCTCTCTTCCTCCCTTTCTCTCTCTCTGCCCTCCAACTTTATCACTATAACCCTCGCTATCTCCTTCTCTCTCTCCCACTCTCTCCCCCTCCATCTCTGTGTCACCCTCTCTCTCTCTTCCAACTCTCTCCCTATCTCCCCCACCTCCATATCTTTCTCTCTAGCCCCCATCACCCTCTATCCCCTGTATCCATCCATATGATTAAGAATTGTCACTCTGTGTAAAAAATAATATATGTAGCGTATAATATAATAATACTTAAATGGACATTATTATTATAATATATTCTAATAATAATAACCAATATTATTGATTATTATACCATTAATAACATATAAATAAATAATCTATTAATGAAGCAATATTATGTTAACTTTACTTTATAGATGCACTAGTTTCTTCTAATCAAATTGGTAGCTTGCCTTACATTTTACATTTTGCATTATTTCTTACATTTTAAATTTTTATTGTGAAAAGAGTTATGTTTTTTGGGCATGTGGTATTGATAAGCCAATGCATTGGCCCATGGTATTGTAAGAAAATATATTTACAAGTTAATAATATCCATGGTAAAGTGGTGGTGGATATCGATGGTTAAGAATCTTGATATATTGCAAGCTTATTGTAAGTATTCAGTTTTTAGGTGCTTATTAATTAAATTTAAATATGGTTGTAGAATCATTATTAGTCCCTGACAAGGGAAGGCTATAGTAATTTTCCTCTGAATAATATAATGCCATATACCATAAGTTATGGACATGGTTGCAATATTCATGCATGACTTTTAAATATTTGTGTAACGGTTTTTAATTATTAACCTTTGTAGGAAAACCATCCAGAAAATAAATCCTTAAAAATAGTTGTCACTCATGTAAATAACATATGTACCCTCACTTACTTCTTGCCCTAATTTCAGAAAGTTTTTCATAAAAAATGGATATGAATAATATGTAAATAAATATAATTACCGAGAGTAACTTTCTAGCTTTATTTGTGTTATACTCAACACATACGTAGGAGTAAAACTTTAAATGCATAGAATTACTAGTGGTTACTACCTACCAAAGCAAGACTATAGGATGATTTACATATGGACCAATATTAATTTACCATTTACCAATGCAAGTTATAATTATTTATGCAATTGTTACCAAAGAATAATTTCTAACTTGAGTTGGAGGGACTAAGTTTCCATGCAAAACAAAATCACAATATAACAAATTCAATTTTATTAGTTTTAATACTTTTAATTTTTTATTATTAACTAAGCCGACATTTAAATGTTTAGACTCATTTACATAAACTAAAACACATCCCTCGTATTGGGTATTGTTACCCACCACCAATGGGTAACCCTTATAGGAGAAATTTTCACTTAGATTTGTCTTCAGCTAGTGGCCAACAACCCCTTGCAGCCACCAGATAGCTCGATGTGACACCATTCTCCACCACCTAAATGAGCCAACATGTTCCCTCACTCATCTATTATGACCATATGTTTGAAGGTGGTCCTGATAACACTGAAGGCATGATTTTCCATTATGTAATTGGGTGTTTATGCTTTCTTTTCTTACGCACACATGGACATGGAGTAGTGGTGGGATTCAATGGAAAGAATGAGCTTGTACTGTACTCTTTTTTTCCTCACCTCAACTTGGTGGCTAATTTTGTGTCCTAGTCTTGTGGGATCTCCTTTATGGGTTACTAGCTTTAGGAGTGACATTACATGGGAAACCCTGGTTTTGGTTGCATGGTCCCACTTTCTGACACCATATTTCTCACTCCCCTCTGCTCATTATAACCCCTTTTCACACCTTTCCCATCTAGGTCCATATTTTTCCATTGGGTCCACAAGGTGTTAGCCTTCCTCTCCCCTTATCCACACTTTGGGTCAATCCTAGAATGATACCCTAGAGGTTGATGCATCTAAAACGAATTTTAAAAGCATAATTTGGTCACTTAGAATAGGAAATATATCATAAAATGAAAAATATGGCTAGGACATAGAAATTTAACATGTGGGAAAAAACCAAACATGAGCTCTACCCCCTATCACTATGGCCATCACCCTGGTAGCTAAGGCTGCTATGAGCACCCCTTTCATAATTAAGGAACCCATGTGCCTAGTGGGCAATGAACTTCCCAACCTTAAGGGGGTAATAAATGCTACATCATATGCATCATTCTCTCATCCAATAGAGCCTCGAGAAGTAAAAGGAAGACAAATAAATTAAAGGTAGAAGAGGTATAAAGAAGGGTGGAAAAAAAAGGCCATGATAACTCATGTACCGCGACTGCTCCCTCCTCCATTCATACACCCAAGATGTGGGCTTCCCTTATCATAGCTACCCATGTACCATTGCATGTGGCTTGGAGCCTTCCCTCTTGCACCCATTATGTTCCATTATTATTTCTGATGACACTTTCCATTTGATGGATGTACCATGGACCTGCCAATCCCTTATAGGATGAAACCACCTAATAGAGTCTTTTACTAACCTCTCTTGTTAATAAAGGTAACACCTATACATTATAAAGCCCATTTGGAAGGGTGTACAACTATGAAGTGTCCACTTTTACCCCTCATTAGCAAGATTATTTACTCAATTGCACTATTGGATTATTGTATTGGAAGGCGAGGAGATGCATTAGATCTTATACAAGATTACATATGGGTCTCCATCTTGGACTTGGCATCCCTATATGGGATCCAAGCCCTCTAGAGGGTCATAATGGCACTTGTGGGGTGAGTTTTGAGAGCCATGGGTCTTCAACATTGCACAACATTGATTTCCATGCCATGGGATTCTAAAACACCAAACATTAATTTCTCATGCCCCAACCATACAGAGATGATGATGCACTTGGATCACATTGCCCAACCATCCACACATTTTCCCCTAACACTTGACTATTGATCCAGGGCCCAGATGAGGTTTTGTGTCATCCAAAGAGGTGTGGGAGGGCATGTATCATCTTCTAACCCTCATTGATGGGGCATTGACTTGGTATTGAGCCACTAGAGACCCATGAGACCATCGAGTGTGCACCACAACCATTTGGGAGCACCACATGATGTTTTTCTTGGAAATAAAGGGGCCACCCACTTTATCACCCTTTATTGAGCCCTCCTCTTCATCATCACACATAAAGGACCCATATTGGCCTTCCAATGGCCCTTCTTAGTCCATTTTGCACTATTTTGGGCCTCTTGGGATGGCTTGTCTTTAACTTTGGTAGTTATTTGGTGGGATTGTAGCAAAATACATGCTATTTTCACATTAAAATATTATTAGAAGCTTAATTAGACTAATTATGGTAATTAAAACTTGTAAAGGCTCATATAAATGAAGGAAAACCTCATTTTTATTGATTATCATCATCATTCTTGGTTTAACTCTCTTGAAGACAATTTCACATTTTTTCTCCGTTGTCTAGTGGAGATTAATTGATGCATTTTGATATCTTTGGAGATGAAATTTTCATTCACTTGGAGTCATCCTGTTGATTTTGGATTTGGATATGTCTCTTGTTGTCTTGTAAGTAATCTTATGGAAGATTTTTGCATGAAAAATGTCTAATGTGTGGAAATGTTGTAACCAACTCTCTCATTTTGTGCCCTAATTATTGAATATCAATGTAAAAGATTCTTAAACTGAAATTGTGTGCATGTTACTTAATGATAACAAATAGATGAATGTTCCTAGTGGAGTAGAACTTATTTTCTTTCCATGAAAGTCCATAAATCTTGGGTGGGTAAATGCTAGAGAGTTCTTGCTAGAGCATCATTTTCTAGCCTTCTTAAAGATGATTTTAGCCGAATTTCAAATCACATAGACTTAATAGCCTAAGTACAAGGCACTGATATGAGAAATCTTTGTGATCACCCTCCTTTTCTTTCTCTTTTTCTCCTCTTTCTAAATTTCATCCTTAACCCTAGACTGCTAGTTAGGGCTTGATGTGAGTTGCATTGGAGGAGTGCATTATAGAAAACTTTATCAAATTTGGTCAATAGTACTACAAAACATATCAATCATAATCCATGAACATGTTGTCATCATCCCTACACAGAGTTCTAAGCATGACATTTCCAAATAACTAACTCTCTAGGTCTAACTGCTCCAAATCAATGCTTTTAAGGCCCAATGCACCCTGTCCCTTTAGGGACCTATGTTAAGAAGCAGGTTTCTCCTTTCTGCACTAGCTCTGAACAACAATAGCTTTCTCCTTGCTCGGGGTGCTCGAAGCTTCCTCTTCTAGAAGCTTCCAAGAGTTGTTTTAACCATTTACCTTGGATAAGAGCTTAGAATCCTATCTGATCCTACCTTGGACGCTTCAACTATTGTTCCTTGAGAAAATCCTCCCATCTTAAGTGGATCTCAAGCCTATATTGGTAAATCGATAAGAATTCCTAAACTGCCATCCCTCTCCTATAAATTTACTGCCATCTATAACATCAGGGTTGGATTTTGGAGGTTGGTCATGCCGTCATGTGGTTTCCTTGAATATAGGAGAGTCATCATCTTGATGCATTAGGGTGACATTGAGGTGTGCTTTGTGACAAGGAATGGAAGGTAAACTTGTAGAGATCTCTACAAGATCAACTACTATTATTGGTTGTAAACTCTCTCCTATTTCTATTAATATAAATAGTATACTATTTTCCTATATGTGTTATGTTACATTTATATTTATGTATTTTAATTCTTTATTTATCCATTCAATAGAGTAATTGAATCATGCTATATAGGTATTGTGGATATTTGGCTTGTTATGAATGTATGTGCAGGTCCTAGTTATAGCAATCAAAGCTATGATTGGAGCTTACAATCTGGGAGGAAAGTAAAGCTTGTGATGGATCCCAAGTAAGCCGCCTTCCCATTATTCAATTTATCTAAGAAAAAAATTATATTCTTTTATTTTTCTTTTTATATACCAGTCCACTAGGTCTAGGGAAGATACTTTTGTCTACAATTGTAAATTTTGGATAATAAGTTGGTGACTGCACTAGGGATCGTTTATTTCCCTTAGTGGTTTCCTTGACCTTAGACCTTGTTTCACCTCTTGAACATACCTTAATTTCCCCACTCAACTTTGATTGACCCTAGGAAGACCTTTCATTGAGCTTGATTCAATTTTTTATGTCATAATTTAGCTAAATATTAATCAACACTCCCCCTGGTCTAGAGACAGATCAATGCAACACACTCTAGCCTTCTCTACACCTGCACTGAAGAGCACTAGTGCCCTTTCAACACCTATGCTGACCCCTATTTGATGAAAACAATGTCATTTTTATAATTTTCTCTCTTATTTTCTTTGTTCCAGCTAGTTCTCCTAGTGTCCCTAAGTGTGTCTTCATCTCTGAAAATAATTCATCTTGTTTTATTTTGGTTTTTATTTCCTTTGATAATGATTTGTTTAGATTTTTATTTGTTCTTGTCAATTAGGTCATTAGAAAATTGATTGCTTGATCGTTGATTACCTCAAAGAATCATCATTTTAGTCATCATTATGAATATTTTCTTTATCAATGATTAAGCAAGTATCTTAGTTTTCATCTCATTTTAAAATTAAGAGGATCAAAAAGAAAAATCTCTTGCATTTTGCATTACATTTATGGTTTTGTGTATGAAATTGCAAATTAGAACAATTTCATTAGGGGAATTGATTTAGCAATTTTGTTTCTTTCATCTTGGGTGCTACATCACTCTTTTTTATCTTCCCTCCTGTACATAGATTTTCATTGAAAATAAGATTCCATATTGTCATGATAGATTGCATATTTATGATATTCATGTGAAATTCACAACGAGCCTTAAAAATTGAAACATAATTAAAGATAACCTTTAAAATTTATTGAATAAATCTTAAGGAGTATTTGAAACATTAATGCAAACATCAGACGTCTAGGCTAGAGACGTGTTCCGGTGTCTATAAACATAGGAGTCGTCATTTACATAGAGACAAATACATATATTATATAGTATTATATAATATTGAGCATTATTAATAATAGACGAAGAGGAATTAATGCTTTTACAAAATGTAAAAGAAATTGGATTCAGAAATCCACAAATATTTTATTTTTCACTAAAATATATGCATTGATTTAAGTGTAGATGTTGATTTCTAATCCTATATATTTGATTGCACTTGATGCATTTATTTCAGTGTAGTTGTTGATTTCAAATCTTATTATATTCCTTTCCCTAGATACATTGATTTTAGTGTATATGTTGATTTCTAATCCAATTTGATTACTTCCATTAGATGCATTGATTTCATAGTAAATTTTGATTTTTAATCCTATTTGATTTCTTACACTGGACATGTTGATTTTAGTGCAAGAACAAAAAAAATATTGATGACATGCATTGATTTGTGTGTTACAATAATTCAATAGTAAATAAAATACTTGCATTTTCATCTTAAATAAAATGTTCACTTTCCTGAAATGTTTTCTTCTTGAAACTAAACTATCTGTGATTGAATACATTCTTATTATTTGAATTTTCACTCATTCAACATTATTAGTCACTTTGCATTCAAGTGAGGTAATGGAAAACAACTACTAATGACACTTTGGATTTAACACCTAATAAATCACAATGATTGATATTGCTGACATATACTGTTAATATTGGAGAGCAAGACAGACAAGGTACGACATTTAATACAATAGATAGAGTTAAAGATTTGAATGGTATACAGTTTCAACCTCCTTTTTCATATGGAAAAACTAACAAATGTGACAATCAGAATAATAGAAGAAAATAGTCCTCATCTTTCATATGGAAAAACTGACAAATGTGACAATAAGAATAGTAGAAGAAAATAGTTTAAGATTGATCACAATGAAGGCTATTTGTAGTTGATTAAATTATTATTATTATTCACATTTTCTGTTATACAACAATATTACAATGTAATTTTACATTCAAATTTTATTTAAGCATTTTTCATCATTAAATTTATTAATATTCTTTTTCATCTCAATAAAAAAAGGTAACAAAGTAAATTTAAAATTAAAATTACTGGATTAATCCTAGACATATTTAGCATATTTAAAATCATAATAAAAATTAGATATTTAATAAATTTTGTGTGACGATGCATGACTAAAACCAAATTAGATCCATCTTAACCAGAGATCTATAAAGCATTGAGAGGGAATCTCTCAAGTTGTAAATATTTCCTCATGTTTTGCACTCACATAAATGTTTATATATCGAGAGATTTGAGATGTCATATAAGTGTTAAGTATTAAATTTTCTTACAAACATTTACATCACTATATCATCGCCCAATCCCCAATATTGGTTTGTAAAATTGTTTATAAACATTTAAATTTAACATTCATATATGAGGGAAATTAAAAAAAGAAGGTTAAAAGTAATATAGATAGGAGATTTTGTAGTGCTTTAAATGAATATAAACATATAAATGTTGGTAAAATAATATTTGAAATTTAAAAGTAATAAAAATTAGTAAAATTCAATTTGTTGTATTGTATTCCAATTTTGCAGGGTAATATACTCCCTCCAACTCACGTTAGAAATTATTCTTTGGAAATAATTGCATAAATAATTATAATGTACATTGGTGAATGATAAATTAATGGTTATCCATAGGAAAATCATCTCATAGTATTTCTTTGGAAGGAACTAATAAAATGAGATGTGAAATGGATAAGCAAGTTGCTTAGTGAAAAGAACTTGCATAAATTTTGGTGGGTAGTAACCACTAGTAAATATACACATTTATAGTTTTACTCCTCATAAGTGATGAGAAAAGGATTTAATAAAATGAAATGTGAAATGGATGAGAAAATGATTTAATAAAATGAGATGTGAAATGGATAAGCAAGTTGCTTGCTCTCGTAAAGAAGTGATGAGAAAAGGATTTAATAAAATGAAATGTGAAATGGATGAGAAAAGGATTTAATAACAGGGCAGTCCAAGATCTCATCATGGGCAGGGATGTAGGCTGCAGAGAGGGAAAAAAAAGTTGGTAGATAAGTATCCCCATCCATAGCCATCATACTGGTAGCGTGAGGAGGTTGTTCTTCCACCAGAGGATCTTCAAATTATGGATTCTTAGTGCCTCTTGTTGATGAAGAAGTCACCAACGACACAAGCAGGCACTCCTTATATAGGTGTCCTTCCTTGTGACACCTTCTACACTTGAAGGGGACTCCCTCATAGTCTAGGGTTTATTTGCGAGTGAAATTCTTCTAGTGCAGAGTAATTGTTTCCTATAATCCTTATCTAGTGTCTACGTGAACCAGTATGTGGGCCATAGACTTTTTTTTTAGAAGTTTTATATGACTTATCATGATCCAAATAGGTACCCAGTGCATTTCTGATGCAAATAAAGATGTCCTCCAACCAAAAGTGTAGAGGTAGCCCTGGAAGATGAACCTAAATCCTACCAACAACCAACTTTTCCCATTCTCGATCGAAGAGGGGGCTCCATCATTTTAGAAGCACAGGGTCCATTTCGATATGCTAGTAGTGAGAGAGTATCCAATCTCTGTATTCTTCTCAATGGAAACTGAGGGCAAACCATCCTCGACTTAGAATGGTGATCGACGTAATTTCCTTGAGTAAAGTGCCCCAAATATCGAAGGTCTAGAAGCGAAGCCACTCAGCTGAATATGTTCTTCCCCTCACACGCCCCACCAGAACCCTATTTGTGGTATCCACCACTTTTCCCATAGTGATACCTTCCCCAAATCTAATATTGATGTCCTTTCTGAAGGCCTTGACACACTTACTCTTCCTGGCCTTACTAGTCTGTGGAGCTGTCAAATAGTCCAGGAAGGGGTCCCAATTGCCTTGTGAGTCTGTAGAATTTTCTCAATAAATCAGCTAGCTCACTGATATCATGTAGAAATTTCACCTACAGATCAAACTGTTATATGAAATGTACTAAAGCATAATACTAGATCTACATCTACCATAAACTTTGCAGAAGCTTAATTGAACATGAACAACATCAAGCACGAACAGATATAACTGAGAATGAGAATTAATCAACCATAACACAAAAGATATAACCTGGGGAAAGCACCAACCTAAAACCCCATCTCTGTATTATCAATCAAGTGGAAATCCTCAACAACATACAAAAAGAATCAACTCAAAAGCTATCTTGCTCTCTTCGTACTCAGATGATGTAGCTCATGGACTATATAGGCCTATATATATAGGTTGCACAAGTCCTCCAAGCTCCTATTTCCTTGCGTAGTTTCGATTGGGATCCAATTACATAACATGTGTGAATCGGCCAAATCATACCCACTGTCATCTTAGGTCCAACTATGCAGTACTAGAAGGAATAATATTCCTTCCTCATGCAAGGAATAATCTCTAGGAATATCCTAGCAACTGATAATACACTGTCCCTCATCTGATCTCAATTGGTTCTCTGTCTAAACTTCCATGCATCAGTTATCCATGAGTGAATACTCAGTTATTTGAAAATACCAGTTGTCACATGCATGCAAGCATCAACAAACTGAATCTCATTAATTTAACAACTTGTTAAATTAATCTAACTGGACTTAACTAAGTTAAACTAAGTCAACTGATCCTCTCAATATAGAACTCATTCTTAATTCCTCAATCACTGGAGCAAATCAAGGATACATTCCCCAATCAGTGGAGAAATTATTGCATGTTCTCACAAAGACTTCAAGTTTGATTTTCATTAACTAATTAACTCAAATTGAATTAATTAATTAATATTCAAACTGTTGGTAAGACCAAATTCAAATTTTACTTCCTATTTCTAGTCCAGGGACTGACTAAAATATGAATCCACACTGCACTGCTAAAAATAGAACTTCTATTTTTAGCACTTCCATTTTTCATTCCCTGTTGCCTAATCCAGCACTGATGCCCAAACTGCTATTTTTAGAATTGCTATTTTTAGCACTTCTAAAAATAGGATTTCACACTCTTCGCATGCATGGTTTCATACATGGTGCGAAGAGTGGTAATTCCCGCCAATGCATTACAAGATATGGTCGGATTTATTTGTTCTTCATCTAGGCTTTGTTCCTGGAATATATCCTCTTCTTTTGACCTTTCTTGCTCCTTTTCTTCTTCCTCTTCACAATCTATGTAGAATAATTTCTTCTCAGCACAGTTATGACCTTTTGTGTATTTGCTATCACAATTGTAACAAAGCCCTTTTGCTCTTTTTTCTTCCAATTGTTGTGGTGTCAACCTTGTAGGTTGTGGAAGACTATGGGCAACAACACTTCCTTCTTTATAGTTGTGAATGGTATGCTTCCTAGTTGCCATAATTTTGCTTTCCATTTTTCTTGCTAACCTGAATGCCTTCTCTAATGAATCAGGTTCCCAAAGGCGCACATCATGTTGGATATTATCCTTTAAAGACCCTATGAACACATCAATCCTATGCTCCTCTGGAATATCTTTTACCCTTATGTTCAATTTTTGGAACTCCTCAATGTGCTCCATTATTGAACCCTTTTGTTTGAGACTTATCAATTGGCTAAACAAAGTGTTGCTTTTTGTATCCTCATAATGTGCTATTAATTCTTCCGTAAAAATGGCCCAAGTGATAAATGGTTTACGAGAACAAAGCCATTGATACCATACAAACTGATTTGGTTCCAAATATAAAGTTGCCATACGTACCTTTTGTGTGTTTTGCACATTATTGAGATCGAAGAATTGCTCCATCTGTAATATCCATGTGGCGGGATCCTTGCCATCAAACTTCCTCATATCGATTTTTGGAACATGGTGAGTCTTTGATCCAACATTAGAGTCTATGGAATCATGATTAACATTTCTTTTGTTCTCATCATGAGTTTCCTTTACTACCTTTTCACCATTAGTGACCCTTTCTTGTAGCAACTTCTTCAATTCTTCCATGTTTGTATTCAAATCTATCTTCAAATTTGCCATCGAATCCTCCATCTTAGCTTCCATGCCCTTTATCTTAGATTCCACGCCATTTACCTTAGATTCCACGCCACTTATCTTAGCTTCTGTTAGCTTTTGTGAGCGTGACATTTGTTGCACTTGTCCTTGTAATTTTGATATATCATGTAGCATTTCTTCCTCTTCTTCATGAGTCATGCTAGAGCTTTCAGGTTCTTTACTAGGTGTTTGCATTTTCTTTCCTCGGGGCATCAGTTACCGATAATAATGCTTTACTATGCCCTTTGAATTCCGTTAAACCAAGCTTACACAAAAATTAAAAAAAAACTACACACCTTTTTTCACTTTATAGAAGCCTGATATTGAATCTGATGTATCTCTATAATTTCGGATCATCCAATTCTGAAATTTCTACCTGTAGTAGCCTTCTACGTCCTCTTTCCAATGCCACAAGTCTGAGCCAAATTGGATTCTCCAAGGAAGAGTTATATGAAATCTCCCACGGTGACTTGCTTTTAGACTGGTTCAGTAGAGCGAAGTTGTACGACGTGCCACGAGTCACTATTTCGACCTTTGGATCTGAAAAACACCCACAAGAAACTACAGTCCATCCTCTTTTTGTACCTTCTTACTAAACTTTAATCCGATGCTCAGAAAGAAAGTTATGACGATTTTCCCCAGATCACCTGTTTTGAGTGTAATTCAGGAGTCATCAAAAAGACCAACTTCCTGAGATCATATCTCCTAAAATCTCGCGCAAAAAGCTCTGAAATTCGGACCCAAGGTTCAGCACGATGTCTTCTCAACTGGGTTTTTTTTGCGACTTTTGAAACATCACAGACAAAAAGTTATAGCGAAAATGCCACGATGACCTGTTTGGAGCAGCGAAACCCTAGAATCCAAAGCTCTGATACCAAATGTTATGAAACCAGCTCACAAAAAGATAGAAAAGAGAGATCCACGCCTTATAATTCAGCCTCTTCGAGGGGGCAACCTCCTTTACATTACATAAATGAACAATTCTTGGATGATACAAATGAAAATACCTCCTTTCTATATATAGGAGTCTAAGTGGTCCCAATACAATCAAAGCCTACATAACAATAATATTGTAGGGCACAACAATAACAATAGTGGGCTTCTATGTGGCACAATAGTAACAATATGGGCACTACATGGGTACATCAATATAAATAAGAGGTATAACTACAATAGTAATGGGGTAATCACTAGTATTATAGGGACCCAACACGAACTGTGAAGCAAGTGCCTCACCTTCAGATCCTTCCCCAGATCCCTTCTTGGATTTCCTCAGTGGAAAATTTGTAACAAAATGGCCCACCTCATGACAATGAAAGCATCAAACTTTTGATTTGTCAACCTTCTTCCTACCATGAGAAGAACTAGATTCGGATATAGAAACCTTCTCCTCCCCCTTCTTCACCTTACTTGCTAAGGTACAGTTCTCTTCGTCCTCCATGGATGAAGAACTGTCTCGGGTGCTCCATCTGATCTCCTCCTACATCAAATCCGGCCATAGTCATTCCCAATCTGGAAGTTTCTCTCTTCCATTAACCGAGTCTTGGTAGCTATGCCAGCTCTTAGGAAGACCGAGGAGTGCAAGACTCACCATGTCATCATCAGCTGTCATGACCCCTACACTTGCAAGCTCATCCTTGCATGTGGTGAGCTTGGTCAGATACATAGAGATTGTGTCACCCTTTTCACTCTTGATCTTTCGAAGTTTGTCCTTCATTGCTAGCTTCATTTGATCACTGTTGTTCTGATAAAGATCTTTCAATGTTTTCCACATCGAAAACGAAGTCTCCTTCCCATGGAGGCTCGAGACAATGTAATATCGAACTCCCTCCATGAGGATTCTCCTAGCTCTAGCGACAAACTTTGTTATGAAACTAGCTCAAGAAAAGATAGAAAAGATAGATCAACGCCTTAGAATTCAGCCTCTTCGAGGGGGAAACCTCCTTTACATTACATAAATGAACAATTCTTGGATGATTCAAATGCAAAAACCTCCTTTCTATATATAGGAGTCTAAGGAGTCACAATATAATCCAGCCAACCTAACAATAATAATATAAAGCCACAAAAATAACAATAGAGGGATTC
The DNA here is from genome assembly GCA_031772625.1 of Pinus tabuliformis. Lineage (NCBI taxonomy): Eukaryota > Viridiplantae > Streptophyta > Pinopsida > Pinales > Pinaceae > Pinus > Pinus tabuliformis. The sequence continues at coordinate 312,196,493 of CM062815.1, read as the reverse complement.
TATGGGGCACAGTAATAACAATATTGGGGCAATAGGGGCACAACAATATTAATAAGGGGTATAACTATAATAGTAATGGGGTAATCACTAGTATTATAGGGACCCAACATGCCCCTCTCCTTCAAAAAAGTGTTGTCCTCAACGCTTGAGTAGTTCTGGATACTTCTGCATAAAATTCTCATCCTCCCATGTGGAATCTTCAGCGGATAAGTTCTTCCACTTGATAAGATACTCTGAAATTGATCGATTTCGTAGCTGTCGAGTTCTTGTTTCTGTGACTGCTTCCGGTTCCAATATAATTTTTCCTTCCTCGTCAAGTTCTGGAAATATTTTTTGAACTGGGAGCTTGTTGCCTATAACCTTCTTTAAACATGAAACATGCAAAACTGGGTGCAATCGAGAAGCTGCAAGAAGCTCCAATTTGTATGCCATAGTACCAATCTTTTACAACACCTTGTACGGACCATAATACTTTGGTGATAATTTATTATCCTTCTTAGCTTGCTTGAGGGACATTTGCTTATATGGTTGTAGCCGTAGGAATACCCAATCACCTACATCAAAACTTCTTTCACTGTGATGTTGATCTGCTTGTTGTTTCATTCTATTCTGTGCCAACATGAGGTTATCCTTTAAGAGTTGGAGGACTTGTTGTTGATGTTCGATGTCATGTTCCACTGCTTGAACCTTAGAATTTTCTCTTAAATATGATGTGATGGATGGTGGTTGATACCCATAAAGTGCCATAAATGGGGTCATTTTTGTTACCGTATCGAAGGAAGTGTTATACCACCATTCAGCCAGAGGCAACCATTTGACCCATTGTGTCTGTTTATCATATACAAAGCAACGAAGATATCCTTCCAAACATTTGTTTACTATCTCAGTTTTCCCATCAGATTGAGGATGATAAGATGAGCTATGAGCTAACTGAGTACCAAGACAAGAAAATAATTTTGTCCAAAAATTTCCAGTGAAAATGGGATCTCTATCACTTACAATAATCTTTGGGTTTCCATGTAGCTTTTGAATTGTTTCCATAAATGCAGTAGAAAATACACTGGCTTTAAATGGATGTGATAATGCACAAAAGTGTGCATACTTGGTAAGTCTGTCAACTACCACCATGATGACACTCTTTCACTCAGACTTGGGTAAACCTGTGATAAAATCCATTGAAACCTCCTCCCAACGTTGGCTTGGAATGGATAAAGGTTGTAATAGACCCGGTGTCTTAATTGTTTCAACTTTATTTTGTTGGCAAACCAAACATTCTGCCACAAACTTTTGAATATCTGATTTAAGGTCATCCCAAAAAAATTCCTTCTTAACCCTGTGGTAAGTTTTTAAAAATCCTGAGTGCCCTCCTAATGGAGAAGTGTGCAATTCCATAAGAATCTTTTGTTTTAGCTGGGAATTCTTACAGAGGTATAAGCGATCTTTGTACCATAACGAATCATTTTTCCAGCTAAATGTATCAGACGTACTGGAATGTTGTAACTTCGAATAAGTGCCCACACTTCTTCTTCATTCTTCCATTCCTCCCTTGCTTCATTTATCCAATCTGGTTGGATAATAGAAATGGCGCACAACAATGCTTCCACATCCTCATCCTTTCTTGAGAGTGCATCTGCCACCACATTTTGCTTCCCTTTTTTGTAGATGATTTCAAAGTCATAACCCAACATCTTTGTGACCCACTTTTGTTGCTCTTCAGAGGATAATCTTTGTTCTAAAAAGTATTTAAGGCTATCATGATCCGTTTTTACCTTGAAGTGTCTTCCCATTAGGTAGGGTCGCCATTTCTTAAGTGCATGGAGTATTGCCAACATTTCCTTCTCATAAATAGCTTTGCTTAAAAACTTTCCCTTGATTGGACGACTTTCAAAAGCAATGGGTCTTTCATCTTGCATTAGAACAGCACCAATTCCATTTCCTAAAGCATCACATTCCACAATAAAGGTTATTGTGAAGTCCGGTGTAGCTAAGACCGGTGCTTGGCACATTGCCTCTTTAAGATGTTCAAAGGCCTTTGTTGCTTCCGGAGTCCATGAAAATGCATCTTTCTTCAATAATGTTGTTAGAGGTGCTGCTATTCTCCCATAATTCTTAACAAACTTGCGATAATACCCTGTCAACCTGAGAAATCCTCGCAGATGCTTTATGGATGTGGGGATTTTCCATTCCTTAATGGCTTTAATTTTGCTAGGGTCTACCTTAACTCCTTCATGAGATACAATATGACCCAAATATTCCACCTCCTGGACTCCAAAGAAACATTTGGATCTTTTTGCATATAATTGTTTCTCCTCCAATAGTTGTAGCACCCTGTCAACATGTTCAACATGATCCTTCCAAGACTTGCTGTAGATTAGTATATCATCAAAAAATACTAACACAAATTTTCTAAGGAATGGTTTGAAAATTGAATTCATCAAACCTTGAAATGTTGAAGGTGCATTGGTAAGGCCAAAAGGCATGACCAAAAATTCATAATGACCCTCATGAGTTCTAAATGTTGTTTTCGAGAATGTCTTCAGTCTTCATTCTGATTTGATGATATCCTGAATGAAGATCCAACTTGGTGAAGTAAATTGATCCATGCAATTCATCCAGTAATTCATCAATGACAGGAATGGGGAACTTATCTTTAATAGTGAGCTTGTTGAGCTCCCTATAATCTGGACACATGCGCCATGATCCATCCTTCTTGTGCACCAATACTACTGGAGCAGAGAAAGAACTTTGACTCGGTTGAATTATACCAGCCTCTAGCATTTCTGCAACCATACATTCAATTTCACTCTTTTGGACATAGGGATATCTGTACGGCCTGATGTTTGGAGGAACACTTCCTGGAATCAGATGAATAGCATGATCATGATCACGCATAGGTGGGAGACCTTTGGGAGTCTCAAATACCTTGGAATGATTGTCCAGGACTTTTTGGAGATCTGGAGAAATAGATGATTCCGATGTGGAAACATCTAGCGAACATAATTGTGCAATTACACCTCTTTGCTCCTTTTTTAGAAGCTTTGTCATACCATTAGAGCTGATTATCTTTCCTGGTTTCCCTGCAATACCCCTTAATTCAACTTCCTTTCCTTCCATAAAAAATTTGATGAAAAGTTCTTGAAAATTAAAAGCTATTGTACCCAAGGATTGTAGCCATTGGACTCCTAGTACAACATCAGCACCTCCCATTGGAATGGAAAGCATTGGGCTAGTCAATACATATTCTCCCATGGATAGCTTGATATTATGGCACTTTCCAAGCAATTTATTGTTCCTCCATTTGCAATCATCACTTGACACTCTGGTGCTGGATATAGAAGCAATTCAATTCTTTTGCTACCTTACAATGAATAAAATTGTGGGTGCTTCCTGAATCAATCAACACTATTACCTTTTTCTTCTTGATTTGTCCTTCTATCTTGATGGTTTGAGGAGTGGTAATTCCCGCCAATGCATTACAAGATATGGTCGGATTTATTTTTTCTTCATCTAGGCTTTGTTCCTGGAGTATATCCTCTTCTTTTGACCTTTCTTGCTCCTTTTCTTCTTCCTCTTCACAATCTATGTAGAATAATTTCTTCTCAGCACACTTATGACCTTTAGTGTATTTGCTATCACAACTGTAACAAAGCCCTTTTGCTCTTTTTTCTTCCAATTGTTGTGGTGTCAACCTTATAGTTGTGGAAGACTAGGGGCAAAAACACTTCCGTCTTTATAGTTGTGAGTGGTATGCTTCCTAGTTGCCATAATTTTGCTTTCCATTTTTCTTGCTAACCTGAATGCCTTCTCTAATGAATCAGGTTCCCAAAGGTGAACATCATGTTGGATATTATCCTTTAAAGACCCTATGAACACATCAATCCTATGCTCCTCTGGAATATCTTTTACCCTTATGTTCAATTTTTGGAACTCCTCAATGTGCTCCATTATTGAACCCTTTTGTTTGAGACTTATCAATTGGCTAAAAAAAGTGTTGCTTTTTGTATCCTCATAATGTGCTATCAATTCTTCCATAAAAATTCCCCAAGTGATAAATTGTTTATGAGAGAAAAGCCATTGATACCATACAAACTGATTTGGTTCCAAATATAAAGTTGCCATACGTACCTTTTGGTGTTTTGCACATTATTGAGATCGAAGAATTGCTCCATCTGTAATATCCATGTGGCGGGATCCTTACCATCAAACTTTCTCATATCGATTTTTGGAATATGGTGAGTCTTCGATCCAACATTAGAGTCTATGGAATCATGATTAACATTTCTTTTTTTCTCATCATGAGTTTCCTTTAGTACCCTTTCACCCATAGTGACCATTTCTTGTAGCAACTTATTCATATTTATCTTCAATTCTTCCATCTTATCATCCATGCCATCAATTTTACCTTCCATGCCTTTCTTTAAACAATCCATCTTAGCTTCTACACCTTTCTTTAAACCATCCATATTAGCTTCTACATCTTTCCTTAAACCATCCATCTTAGATTCTGTTGTTTTTTGTGCAAGTGACACTTGTTGCACTTGTTCTTGTAATTTTGATATATCATATAGCATTTCTTCTTCTTCATCATGAGTCATGCTAGAGCTTTCAGGTTCCTTACTAGGTGTTTGCCTTTTCTTTCCTTGGGGCATTAGTTACCAATAATAATGCTCTATTATGCCCTTTTAATTCCTTCAAAATAATTTTTCAAACCAAGCTTAAGCAAAAATTTAAGAAAATCTACACACCTTTTTTCACTTTGTAGGAGCTCGATATTGCCTCTGATGTATCTCTGTACTTTCCAATCATCTAGTTCTGAATTTGTGACCTACCGTAGCCCTTTGTGTCCTCCTTCCAATGCCACAAGTCTGACCCAAATTGGATTCTCCAAGGAAGAGTTATGCGAAATCTCCAACAGTGACTTGATTATAGACTAGTTCAGTAGAGCCAACTTGTACGACGTGCCACGAGTCACTGTTTCAACCTTTGGATCTGAAAAATGCATACAAGAAATTAAAATCCATCCTCTTTCTGTACCTTCTTACAAAATTTCAATCCAATCCCCAGAGAGAAGGTTATGACGATTTTCCCCAGGTCACCTTTTTGGAATGTAATTCAGGAGTCTACAAAAACACCAACTTCCTCAGATCATATCTCCGCAAATATAGCGCGAAAATCTCTGAAATTTGGACCCAAGTTTGAGCGCAATTTCTTCTAAAATGGGTTTGTTTTTCAACTTCTGAAACGTCGTATAGAAAAAGTTATAGAGAAAATGCCATGATGACCTGTTTGGAGCAGCGAAACCCTAGAATCCAAAGCTCTGATACCAAATGTTATGAAACCAGCTCAAGAAAAGATAGATCAACGCCTTAGAATTCAGCCTCTTCGAGGGGGAAACCTCCTTTACATTACATAAATGAACAATTCTTGGATGATACAAATGACAAAACCTCCTTTCTATATATAGGAGTCTAAGGAGTCACAATATAATCAAGCCGACCTAACAATAATAATATAAAGCCACAAAAATAACAATAGAGGGATTATATGGGGCACAGCAATAACAATATGGGGGCAATAGGGGCACAATAATATAATAATGGGTATACCTATAATAGTAATGGGGTAATCACTAGTATTATAGGGACCCAACACACTTCTTCCATTCTGCCAGTTGAGTAGCATGAGTTGGCTTCTGGACTTCTTGATCAATGAAGTCCTTTAGACAATTATCTTCTAATACTACCTCCATGCGATCCTTTCAAGCTATATAATTCAAACTACCATCAAGGGCATATTTGAGTCTCAAACCATAGAATGCCATTGGTGAAATAGATGTGATAAGAACTCAATTCAATATTCAGAAACCACAAACTTCAACTTCTCTCTTCTTGTATACTGCTCTTCCTTGATCACCTGTGCTCTAATACCATGTAGGATTTTCTCTACAAATCAGCTAGCTCTCTGATATCATGTAGAAATTTCACCTGCAGATCAAACTGATATATGCAATGTACTAAATAATAATACTAGATCTACATCTACCATAAACTTTGCAGAAGCTTAATTGAACATGAGCAACATCAAGAATGAACAGATATAACTAAGAATGAGAAGTAATCAACCATAACACAGAAGATATAACCTGGGGAAATAACCAGCCTAAAACCCCATCTTTGTATTATCAATCAAGTGGAAATCCTCAACCACATACAAAAAGAATCAGCTCGAAAGCTATCCTGCTCTTTCTGTACTCTGATGATGTAGCTCATGGACTATCTAGGCCTATATATATAGGCTGCAAAATTCCTCCAAGATCCTATTTCCTTGTGAAATTTTGATTGCGGTCCAATTACATAACATGTGTGAATTGGCCAAATCATACCTGCTGTCACCTCAGGTCCAACTATGCAATACTAGAAGGAATAATATTCCTTCCTCAGGCAAGGAATAATCACTAGGAATATCCTAGCAACTGATAGTACACTGTCCCTCATCTGATCTCAACTGGGTCTCTGTTTGAACTGCCATGCATCAGTTATCCATGAGTGAATATTCAGTTATCTGAAAACACTAGCTGTCACATGCATGCAAGCATCAACAAACTGAATCTCATTAACTTAACAACTTGTTAAATTAATCTATCTGGACTTAACTAAGTTAAACTAAGTAAATTGATCCTCTCAATATAGAACTCATCCTTAATTCCTCAATCAGTGGAGAAAATCAAGGACACATTCCCCAATCAGTGGAGAAATTATTGCATGTTCTCACAAAGACTTCAACTTTGATTTTCGTTAACTAATTAACTAAAACTGAATTAATTAATTAATATTCAAACTTCTAATAAGACCAAATTCAAATTTTACTTCCTATTTCTAGTCTAGGGACTGACTAAAATAGGACTCCACACTGCACTGCTAAAAATATAGCTTCTATTTTTAGCACTTCCATTTTTCATTCCCTATTGCCCGATCTAGCACTGATGCCCACGCTGCTATTTTTAGCACTTCTATTTTTAGCAATTTCTTGTTGCTAATTTTCAATAGTGTCCAAATGTGGATAAGGGGAGGAGTTCTGAGGGTTAACTGTTGGAATATAGAATATGCCAAAAGGAATAGGAAAATTCCCTTGAAAATAGGTAGGGTTAGGGTTATTGTCTAGTGTGGAGTGATGGATAGAGGATATCCCAGATTATGACAAGTCAAAAGAAATGGGAATGCGAAATGATGAGGGGTGAAGGGATGCCTCAGGCGAAATGGAATCAAAGATAGGGGAGGGTGCAATGCAAGCGGCAAGAAGGTTGAGCGTAGCAGGAGAGAGTGGAGGGAATTCAAGCCTAGGAGATGCAATGGGGGGAGGAGAAGCTGGCAGGTAGGGAACAGATGGTCCATAAAGCTCAGTGACAGAAAACGGGCCTATCTGCAGGTGAAACGACATGAAATGAGGACCAGAGCCTGACAGTATGAGGGAGTGCCCAAATCGACTCGTAGGGATTTGGTCAGCAGAATACTCGAGAACTTATAACTCCATTCCAATAGTTGTAGACTAAAGCAGGGATGCAGGCAACGGTGTTACAATGGGTAGGGAGCTAGCCCACATGTTGTGATCATGAGCTCCTCACTGCAGGAAAATGGAAAAAGCAACGATGGTGAAAATAAAATGCTGGACCGCCTGCTACCCTAGACCTTGTGGTGCTTCAATGCAGAGCACCATCTTCCTCTCCTATCGTAGTGGGGAATTCTTCATCATCATATTGTATTTTCATCAAAAGGGTTTGTTGTTGTAAAAGGATGATGATATAATCATGGGACAAGAAAATACTCCCTAAAATGACCCATTTTTGATGCAGAAACTCAGAATGGAAACTAACTATATATATGTTTGGCCTCCTAAAGTCCTGGAAGAAAAATATTGGTAGAGAAATGTGTGTCAATATAAAAGTATACCATTGGATTTTCCTGTTTAGCATTCCTATATCTAGATTCGTAAGTGTTATTACTAGGAATTGTGAAAAAAATCTGGCAATAGATGTTGTGAAGGGAACTGTTGACTGTATTTGTTTTGTTTACTTTATTTGAAAATGTTATTACAACTGCTTAGACAATCTCTGTGTATTTAATTGGGATGCATAAATAGTGATATTCATTGTAATGGATGTTTCTTTCATAACTATATCAATTTTGTAAACTTATTGCACTGATCAAAATATGTTCTTATCCTACTTTATAAACCAGTTGAAATAAAGGAAAATTTTCTCGACTGGTTTTAACATATTCTAGAAAGAAAGACAATGCCCAAAGTGAATGATATTCAAAATGATGTGACATTATTTGCTTCAATAAAAATTGTTACACCCACAATTCTGAATATGGTATTTACATATAGATTATTTTTGAACCAAGTTTTAGAGAATGATAGAATAATTATTTTCATACACTATTTCAAAAGAGTTAATGTGAATCTCAAACCAAAACACACAAATACATGTTGGGTCTGGAGCCTAATTATCTTCTTTATTCAGAGGCATTGCCGCATTAGACCATAGTTCATAATGTGGCAGCAATGCCGCCCGTAAAATGTACACCGCCAAGGGGGGTCTGGGGGGGCAACAATGATTATTTGGATCCCCCCTAGCGGGGGATCAGGGGTAGTGACCCCCAAGCTAAAATAGATGTAAAATTGCCTTGTAAAATGTAGTAATTTCGTAGTCAATCTACGTCATTCATTAGGCGGAGATGTGACGGTAGAAGTTATGTTTAATTTATGGTTTTTTGCCTAGAAGAAAATCCATCACTATATATGAGGGAATTGTATTGCATCTATGTAGCTCTGTATTCTGAGTGAGAAAGAGAGAGGAGATTGTGTGAGAGCGAAAAGGGAATTACAATGGATTTGTTGTAGGTTGTATCTCTTCACTTTGTTGGATAATATAAAAGGAAGGAATGGTTGTTTCTCCACGGACATAGCCCAAGTTGGGTGAACCACATATATCTGTGTCTCCCTTGTTTTGTGCATTTTTTGTGTTTGTATTTCTACAATATATTTTATGTGTTCAATTGCTCTGTAATATATAATTTTCTAACAATAGAAAACAAAAAAAACATTACATCTACAATATTGCTATTTCCATAAACGAGAAACAATAAACATGACACTGGATGTGATAATTGCATTTCAAATATCTCTCAACACTATGATGGAATGAATTTGTGAAGAAGTAAATACAAAAAAGTCACATGTATTCTTCCATACCTATGCTTACAAACTTTGATCTATCTATCAGGATTTCACTCAAGCTTTTCACAATCCCTTAATAAACACTAAATGTACATCAACACAAGAATTAGTGTGAAGGAATGTTTAGGATATGCTATATTTATTATATTGTGATTGCAATTACAACTAACACATCCACCTAAAGTATCGTTGGTGAGTGTTGATAGGTATCAGAAGCAGAAGTTAAATTAGTTCCATCCGGGGAATGGATGGTGAAGCCTCTGGGCATGGACTAACTCCAGCTCCATTATACTTCTCGGCATGGATTTTCTCAACTGCTTGGCCAAGCTTGACCATGTCCTTGCGCTTTGGGACAACCATACAATGGCTGAAATAGTTAGCATTTCCTTCTTCCTCTTGCTGGAATAGTTGGCACTTCGGCTTAAGAACACATCCGTGGAAGGAGTTGTAGGATAATAGTTAACAATCAGATGAATTCATTGTTGAATGCTGGGGATTCAAAAGGAAGACAATGATTTGATGTATCCCACTATTTAATCATGTGCCTTCCATCCAATTCCATAATAATACACATATCAATGTAACAAGCCTTTGACTCCCTCCCATTCCATCTTTCTCCTTTTTCTATGCAAGAAATCTTTGTTAATTTTACCATTGTAAAATAAACTAAAATAAAGTTCTATGCTCCTGCCTTATGGCGTTTCTTTGCAACATATGGTGAAATTGCTAGTTAACAAAATATCATATGAGCAAGTTTCATATGAAATGAGTTATGGTTTTTTTGGCATGTGATATTGAAAATAAATGGCTCTAGCCCATGGTATTGTAACATACCCTATTTATAGATTAAGAAACTCGATAATAAAGTGGATATAAATCTTCATGGATAAAAATCTTATTCCATGCTTTCTAAAATGAATATATGTTTAACTTATAATAATAATGTTAATTTCATAATTTTTTAAATTTTAGCAACATGAGATGTATTATGAAGTAAATGTTTTGATGTTTATTATGGATTGATAATTATTAACATTTACTAGTCATTTAATTTATATAATTGTGCTAGTATGTAAATTTCTATTAAAAATGTGTTATTTTTTTTAATATTGATAATTTAAATACATTTTAAATATTTTAAAGCTACTTTAATACTAAAGGTTTTAAATATTTGAAAATACATTTTATAGTGAATTACTCGTGTGTTTACCTCTTTTTGTTATGGGGAGTGAGATAATTTATCTTATTTTGGTTATTGGATTTGTGTGTTTAGTATAGAGTTTTCTTCTCAAAATAACATGCACACATTACTTTGTATGGTTTGAAGTGTAGAAAGAATTTTGATTGTTTTTTTCTTCTTGCTTGGCCTTGCTCTTTTTTTTTGTTGTTGTAATTTTAGATATATTTTTTGAATCTTTTTTTAGTTTTTATACAATATTGAACAACTAAAAGTTTATCCTAGGAGACTAGAAAGAAAATTCATAGTTAAAATAATGTATTCCTTAGAAGAACCTATTCTCCAAACTTGCATTCTTGTATTTTCCAAAAAACTAATACACGTTTCAAGACATGGGACAATGAGCAAGTATTTCTGGTACCAATACATGTTCTTAATTCAGGCTCAGTTGAATGGATGTTGGTAGGAGGACTGTCATCAAAACAAGCGACATCAACACAAATATCATTAGCAAGGGAACCTATTTAGGGATTTTCTCTTAATAAATCTTCCTCTATCCCTAAACCATAAATGGAGAAAGAACCTAGGAGTTTTAAAAATGTGGCAAGAAAGAAAAAATCCGGTCGAAAACCCTCCTTGGATGTTGATTTCATTGGAAAATATCATGTAATTGATATGAAATGTTATCCAAGAACATGGTGGAAACCTTAAACAAGGTTACCAATAATCCTGAGTAATCCCACCAGTTATAAGAAACATGGGAAATAATGATATAATGAATGAAGTGAAGAAACAATAATAGTGGAGACAACAAAGACACATAAATGGATTAAGCCGTTAGAGGCCTAACAAACTTAGAGGAAGGAGAAGATATGGAGCTTAGCAAGCTTGATTTGCAGTATTTAGTAGTAGAATGGGATGGAAAAGAGACTGACTCAATATTGAATCAATAAATTCAAATTTTGACAAAAGCCTTGATAAAAAAAGGATAATTTTAGGAATAAAAAATATAATGTAAGCATCACTAGTCTATCTCTTTAGCAGTTGAAACTAAAACCCTAAAATAATTATCAAAATAGGAAAATAGAATAAAAGGGTGTATAAAGAAGAACTAAGAAACTTCTACAAGTGTTGAGAGAAATGCTAGTCAACTTAAGAATAATGGCATTGATGATGAACATGTTCCACCCACCCCCTCAAATACCCAAAGAATATATTATCATAAATTATCAGGTAAATGGATGAAAAAAACAAATATATATTAAAAATAAAATTCTGAAAGAAAAACCAACTATGGCTATTCTATAAGAAACAAAGTGCTCAACTGATATGCTCTCTAAAATTGATACTACTTGTTCAAGAAACTATAACTCAATGAAATTAGATGTACACGAGGCATCAAGGGGAATTACTTTATTATACATCCCCCATGATATTATGCTTTCAAACATCTTTTCCACTCAAAGAATTGTCACAATAAAGTATCAACTAATATGTTTGACATAAATGGGCTTTATTTCCATTATTTATGGACCCAATCTAACTAGGAATATATGTTTTTATTTTTTCACAATACTCAACCCATCCATTATATTATAGCACATGGTTACCCATTTGTGGGACAATATTCATGGTTGAATCCTTGGATGAAAATAGGGGAGGTTGATATGGATCTCGGGGTCTAAGATTTAGAAACCATAAATCCTTACAGAGAGGAGGAGAGAGAGCATACAAATATGCTCTGAAACAATTTTTATAAAAACCTTAAATAGAAAATACACACAGTGAATACATAACAATATATGAAAAGAAAATAATTCTTTATTAAATGGAGAAATCATTTATCCTACATTTTGAAGGACACATTTTTCCTTTTACAAGGTGATGCCCATCATTTATGGTATTCTAGGTGCCTTCTTGAGTTACAATACCATGGGTAAATACCATGTGTGGATACTACTTTCTTTTGGATCAAGATTTTTACCTTAGGAAGAAATGGTTCCCATTGTGTCAAGTTCGCTCATGAGAAGATTTTGTTTAATATGACCCAATGACTAGAAGGGTTTTGCGTGGTTGACCCATAGTCATGGTGAGCAAAGGTCAAAGGATATAGTATCCTATAATGATTATGGGCTGACTTCTATATTGATAGTTTCTGGCCTAGAAAATGAACATCAATGGCAAGGGTGTTTTGTAGTTGAACCATAAACATGGGTTTGTAAATGATCTGTTAGTGTCAGTGTTTCACACTGCCATCAACGATCAAAATCTTCTCTTTTTCATTTCATTGTAGGAGTCCCATACTGATGATTTTTCATTCCATTAGGTCATGGATCCACTGATGGTGGTAATCACTTCATTTTTCTCTCATGATCTATACTTGCTAATCCTATTCCATATATTTCAATCATGGCTCATGTTCCCTTTGTAATTCATTTCATTAGGTCTTAGGATTTGGTCTAATTAGGTTTTAGGGTCCCACCATGGTCAAATCCAATAAATACATGCCAATAATGATCAGCAAGTGCATGAGAAGGCCAATAATGATTAGAAAAGCCATAATTTATCATTTTGAAAGCCTAATGTAGTTCTCACCTCAAAACATGTTTTGAGGTGAAAACATGGTATTTTGTTTTTATCTCCATTAATGATGTAATTTTATGTTTTCATATATAATATTGGTTCCCAGCTGCTCCTAAACATCTTGTGATGTTTCCAAGCACCCACCACCGCAAAACAAAAAAATCAGGTTATCATGAGCACAAATCCACCTGCAAAAGAAAAAAAAGGACAAGCACTAAACCCTAATTTCCTCTCCTACTGAGCTAGGGTTGGCTATGGGATTATAGATATCTAAGTAGAGGAGACATAAGGGATATTATAAGGTATGAGGACTTTTCATATGATCAAACATTAGGTCTCCATCATTTGTCGAGAAGTCATTCCAAGGAACAAGCCATTCACCACACATAAGGGATAATTATTCTTCAAACTATGTTTCTGGGCAAAGAAAAATGAATTTAACAAATGTGAGAGAGTTTTTTGTCCATAATTTTCCCAATAATAAAAACCTATTTCAGTTATTACACAGGTTTCATGGCTTGGGAGAAATGTCGAAAACATCATTTGGTTCAGGAGGGTTGAGGCACCTCTAGAGTGACCTTGGTAAAATAATTTTTTCTCCTAGATGGAATGATCAAATGACTTGCTTGATGAGTAAAATAATAATTAGACACAAATATATTTCCAATGAGCTATCATGAGCTCAATTTGGATTTTAGGAAGCCCTCCAAACATTGACTGAAACAACACTCTACATTTTGGCAGCCTCATTCTACACATTTTGACAAGTATTGGGAGATTGAACCTTTGACATGGAAAATGAACTCAAAATTGAAAACTTCAAGATGTTCTTGAAAGTGGACTCAACAATATTTCCAACGAGATATCCCACGCCCAATTTGGACATCGAGAAGGTCTCCAAAACTTGCTTGAAAAAGGCGTTGCACTTCTTGAAAGTGGCGCTGCGCTCTTGGAAAAATTTCACAGTTCAAAAATACACTCGCGTTGCGCTCCTAGCCTAGTGCTGCGCTCCTCGGTGGTGGCACTGTGCTTAGGCTAGCCCAGCCCAAAATCAATCCTAGCTTCAGTTTTCTCCAAAATTTCATCTTGTTTATCACTTTCCAAGTAAGTATTTTTGCTCCTCTTCTCTCTTAGTTCACATATGTATAACATTTCATGGTTTTGACACTCATAGGTAAACCCTAATCTCCACAAAAAACCTAGTTTTTTAAAACCCTAGTGCTTCATTCTCCCTACCACTCACCTCCTAAACTAAAACCCTTGTCCCCATCACTATTATCCCCTTCTACCATCCCTTCATTACTCCCTAAACCTTATCCCTCACATGTTTTTCCCATAGCCTCATTTACATCCATTTCTCCCAAACCAATTCACATACCACCCATCCCAAATTGTGAAAAATAAGAGAGTCATCCAAAAGGCAGTGCTTATGAGGAGTATGAGGAGGAAAGAGATTTTGACCTGATTGAGCATGAGGAGCCACATATGCACTTTACTCATCATGGAAGTGGCATCATTGACTCGGAGGCTCAAGATGAAAAAACTATCAAAGACATTATCATTCAAGAAAGGGAAGCTCAAATACGATATTTGGCAGACAACTTATAGAGAGCTAAGTTCATCATCAAATATTTAGAGCAGTAAAACAAACAACTGAGTGACAAGCAAGTCCTCATGGAGTTGGAAATGATGAAAGCAAACAGGCAACTGGCCAAAGAGGCTCATGTCACATGGACTCCTATTGAGAAAGATATCGAAAATGATAGGGGAACTTGGCTTGAGAGGGTCAACATACATCTTTAAGAACTAATTGAGAAGGCCAACATGGATAAGAAAATGCTCTGATACATGGCCTACCATTACATGATCCGCAACAAAATTTGTAACATGAGGATCAGGAAGCTAAGAGTTAGGTTGAGGAGAGCCTTAGAGGGAAAGAAATAGAAATATAGGTTGAATATGTTGGATGAAGCCTCCTTGGCCAACCAAAGAACTTGATGGTGGTGCTCCATGCCAAATTTGGGCAAATTTTGAGGACTTTTTGCATTTTTGAAATTTTGAAAATTTTAACACTGAAAATTTGCCCAGATTTTTCCTGGAGCATTAGATGGAGAAGAGGTTTGCATATATCAATTCAATAGGATGAAGAAATGCACCCTAGAGATTTTCAGAAGTTCTGGAGCAAATTTGGGCCACCAAAAGGTCCAAAAACTATCAAAAAATGACCTTTTTGCCTCTTTTTGGTCACACAAAAGCATTCTTGGGAGATTCAAGTTTTGATGGGGCAAATGATCTCCAAATTCAAAAATTATAGGTGTTACAAAATCTAGACTTGAAGACTTTCCCAATGAGATATCATGGGCTAAATTTGGCTAAGGGGAAGGCCTCCAAAAGTGTGCTGAAAGTGGTGCTGTGCTTTTGACCATTTTGCTCAGAAAATCAAAATTCGCCTGTTTTGACTGTGAATTTGATTTATCTCTCCTCATGGATGATTTCACTAGTGTAATTGATTACATGGCATGTAGATGTAATGGTAAAATAGTGTTAGAGGGTACATTCATTAGTTAGAGGAGGTTTTGAGTCCAATGAATGAGTTTCCCCTCTTTTAGAGGCATGTTGTTTGACTGCCTATATTCCAATTCTTTGTTGGGAAATGGTTGAAAAAACCCCTCTTCTCATGGATTCGACACCTGAAGGTCAGGATGAGTTGTTTTATGCCTATATTATGTATTTTATTAGTCTTTTGTAGGGGTTGGATTCAACTGGATGCTCATGTACTGAACACTTATCATTTCGTAGTAGTTTTGGCAGGAAACTAATAAAGTTGCAGCTATTTTTATGGGATACCTGTGGTATGGCCTTTAGCATGTGTTTCTTCTTCTGTTAATATGTTCTCATGTTATTTATGTATGCCTCTTTCATACAATTGCTTCTGATTGGTTTTTTTCAAGTTAGAAAGGTGGAATACATTAGGTTTTAATGCTCCACCTTGGGAAAACACCAATATTTCATGTTTTCCCCTTTGTTTAGGAAGGATCCTTGACTACTCATGCCCTTCTTAGCTCCTCACTAGTCTAGCCTTTCGTCCCATAAAGTGTAAGGTGTTGAAGCTCATACCTACCTTGCCCTATAGAATCCCCTGCGATTTTGCCTTAGTTTTCTAGACCCAAAATTGCCTAGCTCCTAATCATCTGGCGAAATACCAACAAATTCAATCGAAACCCTTGAGCTACTATACTTAGCATAACATATTATTTCTAATTCAATCATCTTGACTGCGATTCATAAGGAGAGAGTGTTATCCCAGCCTGGTAGTGCTAGTTACTAGGTTAAGAGTGGTTTGTGGTTACCCTAGAATTGCCTCCCTTCAGCCTGAGGTCAATCTAGGTGATAACATGACCCAAAACTGTGATAAATGAAGGTCCAAAGATATTGATATCCCATGAAACTTGTGGGCCAATTCTGATACAAATAGTGTATGGATAGGCCCTAGATGGGAAAATCTTCATTGACATGGGTCTATGATGGAACTTTACCTTAGAAGGTTATAATGTCAAATGTCTTAGCCTTGTTGTGTATGACGTGAAAATTTCTCACCCAACTAGTGCCACTGACAAAATCCTTTTGTTGGAGGGGGTCAAGAATGACAATCTTCCATTGGAATGGGCTACAAAAAAAATATTCCATTGAGAAGGGCTAATATCATAAGTATTCCATTGGAAAAGGATTTGGCAATGGAAAACCTCTGAAATCTTACATAGGTGAGGGATTTGGAAACATCGAAAATATTCCAATGGAATTCTTAGTGTTGTATGTGGAGATCTAAAATCTTACACTCATTTTCGATGTGATTTGAAGGTTGATCTAAAATATTCAACATGTATTGGCTGCAATTGGAAGAAAGAAGAGGCTCTTCACTCTAGGATCTCATGCATAGGTAGTGGGTGACGCATCATTGGGAGAATATATACATGAACCAAAGGCTTGGATCATTTTTTGGAATCCTACCACATCACATCCATACCTTTCGTTACCCCCATTATGGAGCGCAAAATCACCATGCACTATGGCAATCATTTTTTCTTTTGTGAACATGCATTTCTATGAAAATTTTTGAACTTCTTGAAACATGTGAGTGGTGGCTAAAATCATGGATGGTATGAGATGAAATATAATGAATCCATTCACACCATTTCCTATGACATTCATGGAGACTATGACATCACTCATGTTGATGTCATTATAACCTTCAAAGCTATAAATCCTTGGATTTTATATTCTTGAGAGGTCAGAGAGGGACCCTGTGCTTAGCATAGTGGTCACCCTTTTTCCAGGTATCTTGGTAAGAAAAGGGTCAGTTTGAATGTTGAGGAGAACCATGGGCAATCTAGAGGCCTGAGAGGCAATGGGCCAAGTGTAGGCCCTGTCCATCATATCCTCCACATCATTGTAATGTTCAACCTTGCAGTCTGGGGTGTGGGGAATGATGAGAAAATAGAAGAAACTCCCAGATTATTTGTGCATCTTCTCCTCCCAAGCATATGCCACATATTCATCCTTAATTTATGCATGGCTATAATCTCTTGATTCTTGGAGGGTGAGGTAGTATTTCAAGGTGGAATCAATAAAGGAAACAACATAATGAGCTTTATTGAGCTCTTTGAGCATGTACCATTTCTTCTTGGGAGAACCATCATTAGGAAATATGCAGGCTTGTAGCTTGGCCATGAGGCCATGGCTCCACTAGACTCAAACCTGGACTAGTGTTTTGTTCTTACAAAAAAACTTATGCAACCCATTCTTTCCATTATCGAAGGGCACATAAAGACTAACGTCATTTCCAATCTAGAATTCCTCCACCACATATTTGGTTTGGGGCATGTCATCATTATGTTACTCCATCTTAGAGCTTCTTACAACCATTTTAATGGCCACCACAACCATAGGGTTTGATCCTTTTCCCCTTACTGATGATTTCTTGAGGGATTCACTGGTCACGATCCCTTTGGACTTTGCTAGTTATTTCACAAAATCCATATGGTGAATGATTTGAGGAAATAAAAGGCATAACCCTCGCCAAGGAGAAAATTTAATCTTCCATCTAAATAATAACTAGAATCTCATAGCAATGGCCTAGACATACATTTGTTATATCAACTTGGCTCTCATACCACTTATCTAGATCATAGGGGCTATGATCTAGGAACAATAAATAATGAGAGAGATAGAGTAGGAGAGAAAGAATATAAATATGCCATGCAACTATTCTTAGAAAAACCTTGAACAAAAATTACACACACTCAATACCTACAATATATGAAAAAAATATAATTCTTTATTATATGGATAAATCATTTACCCTACAATGTGAAGGAACCATGTGTCATTTACCAAGTGAGGATTTTTATTTATAGTATTCTCGTTGGCTTCTTGAGTTACAATAGTAGGGTGGATACCATGGATGGATACCATGGGTGGATTCCACTTTCTATTCAAATCATGGATATGAGATGACCAGATGTAGATTTTTGGTTTTTCAAAGTCAGTAATTGGAGCCTAATTATAGTTGAATTGGAAACATCCAATGAAACTCACACCTAGGGCAATAGAATATGGGTCCTTCATCACGTAAGCTCTAGACTAGATGAATTTCGTTTCATGTTAAGAATTCCCATTGGTATGCCTCATGGGAGTATCTTCATCTTTACTTAGTTTTTTATAATCATTGTTATGTCGTAAAATGATTGTATGATAAATTAGCAATGTTATAGTTGGAATCAAAGTTATGAAGTTAATGAAGTGTTCAGATAATGGGTAATATTTTTGCATTAAAGACATTGAGAATGTATTAGTTGAAGTAAGCATGCAAAACTATATTAGATAAATCTTTTGATTATTGCATAAAAATATCTACATTTTGATTAACCATAAGTTGTTCATTTTTGAAAACCAACATGCAAAACTGTTAATCTCAAATGTATAATTAAGTTGTTAATATCAAAAAAATGATTAACAAATTTGACTATTAAACATTAAATCTATTGTTAATAAATTTTACCATATTTGTAATTGGAAAATTTCTATTTTTATTTTGATTAATGACTTTTTACTATATATAAAACTAAAATTTCTAATTTGGATGTTAACATGAAATAAATGTTAACCGACTTTAACAAATTTGAAATCAGTGCCACATAAAGGGACAACGGCACTCCGAACTTGAAAACGACCATCAGCCAGGTCAACAGTGTGGGCACCACAGGAGAAAGCATTTAAAACACAAATTTATGCGAGTAAAAGGTCGTGGAGGGTATCCGAGGCTATGGATGGCAGGTGAACTTATAATGCCATGGAAATTTCTGTAAATTGCATGATGCAGAGCAGGATCACATGGAGTGGGAGCATGGTGGTTCATTTCGTCCAGGTGATCGAGCATGGGATGGGAGTTCTGGAGCTATGGGTGCAGAGCCTAACCGGGTGGTCCCCATCATAAATTGCAGTATGTCGTCGATACTCTGCAAAACGAAGCGAATTGGCATAGTGCAGGAATCCTCAACCCTTCGACCAGTACAAGGTGCATGCTAGGGCAATTTGACCCTCCAATATTCTAACCCTAGTTTGAAGAACCAGCGAGAGAACACGTGATGGAATTTCAGAAAAGGAGGCCGTCATATTCTATTTCTGTGAACACCCTCGGTTCATTAATGGTATATATAACGATTACCTCTATTCATTGTAAATATATATAACGATTACCTCTATTCTTTGTTTTCTACTGTTTAGATTTGCTTCTCCGTGGCAGATGAGACGATATGTCGGCTTGGTTGATGTACTTCCCGCATGTTGTGCAGTGGTTAAAAGAGCTATGTGCTGTTTTTTCTGAGGATTTTTTTTTTTTTTGGGTGCGTGTTAAAAGAGGTATGCACTATTTCTTTATCGTGGAGTTGCAAGAATATGAGGACCGAAATCGGGAGTACCGCCGGAGAAAAGAAAAAAGAGGATGCCGGAAAAGCAGCAGAAAAATATGGTCAGGTTGTTGGGAAGGAAGGAAATGGAGAAGGGTACATTCGTCGCCAAGAAAATTGTTCAACTTACCGAACCAGCGAATTTCCAGTTCTGAAGCGAATTCCCTTTACCGCATCGCGTAGTTCAACGTTTTCTAAGCGTGGGGTGCTGATAGCATCGACCGTGGTGGTTCTGTCCGTTGGTTGTACATCACTTATAAATCAAGGTCAAGCCATCCCATTTAAAGCCTTATTTATTGAGTTTCTTTTGTTTGTTTGAGAGATTGCGGAGGAGCTCCACTTGAGACGTTGGACTATGTCGTTAACATTTAACTTTGGAAGATAATTATTGGAGGTATTTTTCATATACTTTGTATTTAGATATGTTTTATACTTGCCTTTACTTTAGTTGCTAAAGAATTTATGTTGTATTTTGTAATACAAGAAAGATTACAATAAATAAATGTAATAAATAGAGTAAAATTATTTATTGATTATTTTTAATATAATTATTTTTTTCCTTTTCTTGTTCTTGTTCTTTTTCTCTCATAATTAATTAATTTGTTTGTTCAATGTAATGTGATTTAATTTAGTTTTAAATAATATTTATTATTACATATTTAAATGATATTCTTTTTTTGGAGAAACAATATTGTGAAGACATTTCATTGTATTGTTTTCAATATAAAATATATGTATTGTGGGCTTTTAAAATTTAAAGGGAGAAAGGTAGAGAGAGAGAGTGGAGGTATAGGAAGAGAGACGGAGGGAGAGAAAGATGGATAGGGGTAGAGAGATAGTGAGAGGGAATGGTAAAGTAGAGAGTGGGGGAAGGAGGGAGTGGGAGAGAGGGGGAGGGCGAGGGAGTGGTAACGAACAAAGTTGTAAGGTCTTCGCAAACTCGGGCGGTTGAGCGTCGGGTGCGACGGGTGCACGGGCACGGCGGGCGCACATCGGTGCGACGGGCGGGCGGACTTGCAACGGGCGGGGGTTCGTCATGCGACGAAATGCGCTGATCCTCACAACGATATGCGACGTTAAGTGCGACGACAAAGGAGAAACACTTAAAATAACTAAGTGTTGAACCTTCACTTATATGCGATGGATTATGGAGTGAGGCCAACTTGTAAAGGAGTACATGTGGGCATGTGGTGATGGCTTATGGGGTCGGCCATGGGGCTGGACACCCTCCCAAAACTCACGCAGAAACATGTATAAATAAAGAGAGCCTTGAGCTCATTTGACAACCAACGAACAGAGCATCTCTTCTATGCATTGGACAAGGGGTAAAAAGGGCGCATAAATAGTTGGAAGTGCGCATAGCTCATGCGCTCCAAGGTGTAAGTGTGCAGTTTTACCGGAGGTCAGTCGTAGGTCGATCAGAGTGCGGTTTGAGGTGGAAATCGTGTAGAGTCTAAGGGGGAGTCTTAGGTGTCTCGGGTGAGCACCCTCCTACCATGTAGATTGGCATTGATGTTGCAAAAGGTTGTTCTATGCCTTGATTGTAAAATTATTCGAAGTATAGACTTGGAGTTTTTCCAAGTATACTTGATGATGTATTATTGAAGAAACTGTTATAATATATTGTTGGGAAGATTGTTCGGGAGTTGCCCCTCCCTTTATACTTGTTTGCAATTGTTGATGTTCTTGGTTAATTGCATATGGATAATGAATGAGTATGGGCTTCATTAAGTATAAAGGATAAATGCATTTTACTTGGCTGCGAAAAACAAACTAAGTAAGGACAACTGAATTAGGCGTAGTCCATTAAGGTGAGTATTGGTGAAAAGAAAGCGTTCGGTGGTGCCGCACCTCGCTATAAGCGGTTGAAAGACTACCGCTGGTGTAGGGGCGTGACAGGTGGTATCAGAGCAGATTCAAGGATTGAAGAGGCTCGGTGAAAAGCTGATACACACCTTGACAGGTGGTATCAGAGCTGCTGATTCAGCGTATTGAAGGTTGTAGCTGCTACACACCTTCACTGAGGTGAAGGTGGTATCAGAGCTGGTGAAGCAAGTGTGGGTACACTTGGAAATTTGATAGGTGCTTGCAGGTGAAGGAAACCGTTTCACACAAGTGAAACAAGGGTTGGTTCAGGTTGCAGGTGACTTGGTGAACATGGAGAAGGCTGAAAAGGTAGTAATGGTGGATGAAGGTGAATCCAGCCATAATGCGGTTGAAGCTCTCCGGTACGAGGTATTGGAACACATGAGTCGATGGAGTTCTAACTGGGTTGCGATGAGAGCTGAGAACATGAAGATTCGAGAAAGATGTTCGGAACTAAGAAGGGAACTTGAAGAACTTAGGAGCCAATGCAGAAGTACGACAGATGTTGAACTTAATGAACTTGATGAGGAGATCCAACGAAGTGGTCTTGATCTTCAAGAGCTCTTTGATGAAAGAGCCCGGTTGAGGAAGGAAAGTGCCAAGGTGGAAGCCGAAATCAAGCAAATTGAGGAAGAGATAAAGAAGAAGCTTCTTGGTAAGAAGGTTGTTGTGATTGAGCAAGAGGAGCTCGACTACATTGACAGGTTGGGAACTCACTACTGAGAACATCCAGAGGACATTCGAAGGTTTAGTTCCATGAACTTGGTCAATGGACACTTGGTTGGTGCACTTGAGCAGAACACGGTAGAATGAAAACTTGAAGCAAGTCAAGCCAGGCCAAAGCCGAGTTCCCTAGAAGGACCAAGCAAGGAAGTGAAGTACCTTAAGAGGAATGTCAAAAAGGAGAATGAACTTGTTGACACTTCTGAGGCCAAATTCTTGAAGAAGGTTGCTGATATAAGGCGCAAGACAAAGCCAGCAAAGGAAGATGGTTCCTTGAAGCTAAGTTTTGTGCAGGTGACCGTGAAGGGCAAGAGATTTGCAGCTTTGGTGGATACGGGGGCTACTCATAGCTTCATAAGCAGGAAGGCAGCAAAGTCTTTTGGAAAGAAAGCAAAAATGGAGAGGGAATGGAGTGCTTTCAAAGCAGTCAACTCTACCATTAGAGCTGTTGATGGTGTGTTGAAGAACACTCAGGTGAAAGTAGGATCATGGTTCGGGAAGTTGGACTTGAGAGTTGTGGACATGGATGATCATTCTATGGTGTTGGGGTTGGACTTTATGGAGCTTGCACAAGCCATACCAATGGTGAGTCGGGACATTCTCTTGATCACAGCTGGAGGAAAGACCATGATGGTACCGATGAATAGAAGGAGTTGCTTGGGGTATAGACCAAGGATGGCTTCTATGACTTTGTATCCCAAAGATCCGAATGTGAAGCATGAGGATGTGGAGCAAAGAGGACTTGGGAGTGTGACTCAAACAATGAAGGAAAGGAAGCTTGTTGACTTCGTTGCAAGAGCTGGAAAGAGGAATGAATAAAGTGGGGAGAGGACCTCACGAACATGGAGACACTTAGTGAAAGCATCTTCTACTGATGATCTTCACAATGGAGCTACAAGTGAAGGGAGCTCGAGTGCTACTTCAAAGGCAGTGGTTGATGAGGATTATGAGGGTAGAGATCCTGCTGCGATAGTCGACTTTTGCAAGTATGCTATGGGCATATATGACTTTCAGTTGACAAAGAACAAGCTAGGTGAGCTTGGATGTACATGTGAAGAGATTGAAGCTATGCATAAGTACTTGAGGACACACCATCAATCTGACACATGGGTGGATGAGAGTCAGGGAGGAAACTTCCTGGCCCTCCTTTCTCTATAGATAACCTTGGGGAAAGGTTGGTGTGGAGGCCTTGGCAGGAAGGAACCACATCAACCCTACAAGGGGCCTTAGAGGAGGCTTCTTTATGACAAGATAAAGACTTGGATGCAGATGACCAGAGGTTGAGATGGAGTCTACATGGATTAGACATCATGGACAACTAGAGTCATGAACATCAGGTTGGCTATATGGAGCATGTTGCAGATAAGATGAGGACTACTTCATGGACCTGAGCATGGTTTACTTATATGGATGGATTCTTGATGAGTCAAGGATGTGGCAGATGTTTGAGGAACAACAGATGATGGCATAAGGATGTTCACTCTCATGGATTGAGCGTGACAGTTGGACTGATCACCCAACTAGTTCAGACATGGGGTCGCGAAGTGTACAGAGATGTGTTGACATTTTGTTGGAGTATCATGATAGAGGTTCACATGGTGACACATGATGAGGTTGACATGAGTTGTTGTAGTGGAGATTGTGGCAAAGAGTCAATGATCATGGATCGAGATGATATCTGGTGGAGTACATACCGTAGAGGTGTATACCTTGGTATGATTGTCTTGGTGGCAGTTAGTCACTAAGGTGAAACATGATGGAGATAGGATTCTACATATGTTGCAGGGATGTTTACCTTATGTGGAGGAGTTGACATCATGGCTGATGATGATCTTGGTGGAGAGCTACCAGGATGGTATGTTGTCGAGGATGACAACGATTTCAGGTGGAGGAGGATGTAAGGTCTTCGCAAACTTGGGCGGTTGAGCGTCGGGTGCGACGGGCGCACGGGCACGGCGGGCGCACATCGGTGCGATGGGCGGGCGGACTTGCGACGGGCGGGCGCTCCTCATGCGACAAAATGCGACGATCCTCACAACGATATGCGACGTTAAGTGCGAAGACAAAGGAGAAACACTTAAAATAACTAAGTGTTGAACCTTCACTTATATGCGATGGATTATGGAGTGAGGCCGACTTGTAAAGGAGTACATGTGGGCGTGTGGTGATGGCTTATGGGGTCGGCCATGGGGTTGGACACCCTCCCAAAACTCACATAGAAACATGTATAAATAAAGAGAGCCTTGAGCTCATTTGACAACCAATGAACAGAGCATCTCTTCTACGCATTGGACAAGGGGTAAAAAGGGTGCATAAATAGTTGGAAGTGCGCATAGCTCATGCGCTCCAAGGTGTAAGTGCGCAGTTTTACCGGAGGTCAGTCATAGGTCGATCAGAGTGCGGTTTGAGGTGGAAATCGTGTAGAGTCTAAGGGGGAGTCTTAGGTGTCTCGGGTGAGGACCCTCCTACCGTGTAGATTGGCATTGATGTTGTAAAAGGCTGTTCTATGCCTTGATTGTAAAATTATTCTAAGTATAGACTTGGAGTTTTGCCAAGTATACTTGATGATGTATTATTGAAGAAACTGTTATAATATATTGTTGGGCAGACTGTTCGAGAGTTGCCCCTCCCTTTATACTTGTTTGCAATTGTTGATGTTCTTGGTTAATTGCATATGGATAATGAATGAGTATGGACTTCATTAAGTATAAAGGATAAATTCATTTTACTTGGTTGCGAAAAACAAACTAGGTAAGGACAAGTGAATTAGGCGTAGTCCACGAAGGTGAGTATTGGTGAAAAGAAAGCGTTCGGTGGTGCCGCACCTCGCTATAAGCGGTTGAAAGACTACCGCTGGTGTAGGGGCGTGACAAAAGTGGAGGAGGGAGGGAAGGGACAGGGAGGCAGGGAAGAGAGGGACAGTGGGAGAGAGAGCTAGGTAGGGAAGGAGAGGAGTGCAGGATGAGGGAGAGAGAGGTGGGGTAGATGGGAGAGGGAGAGAGAGAGAGAGACAGGCAGGAGAGGGAGAGAGAGAGATAGGGAGAGAGATAGGGGAGAGAGGGAGAGATGGGGGGGGGAGGTAGGGGAAATGGGGAGAGAGGGGGGGATAGGGGAGGAGAGAGAGAGAGGGGTAGGGGAGGAGAGAGAGAGAGAGAGAGAAGGTGGGGGAGAAGGTGTGGGAGAGAGAAGGGGGGAGAGGGGGAGTGGCAGAGAGGGAGAGGGGGAGGTAGGAGGGCAAGAGACAAAGGGATAGGGAGAGAGAGAGAGAGGGATAGGGTAGGGGAAAGAGGGGGATAGGGAGGTGGAGAGAGAGGGGGAAGGTGAGAGAGAGAGAGAGGGAGTGGGGGTAGAGAGGGGGAAGGCGAGAGAGAGAGAGAGAGGGAGTGGGGGTAGGGAGTGTGTATTTCTCTGCTGTCTTTCCATGTTACTGTCTATGTATTGGCAATCTGATTCATCCGTTGTTCCAATAACATAGAACACACACACCAACACATGAGTCTATGACACCTTAGTTTAATAATTCTTTAATTGATGTCACTCATATGGTGAATATCAAATCAAAGAGAGAGGGATGGGGCGCAGAGTGGGGGGGGGGGGTGGAGAGAGAGCGGGGGAGAGGGTGGGGGACAAAGGGGGAGGTAAAAGAGAGAGAGAGAGAGAGAGAGAGACAGAGGGTGGGAGAGGGGGAGAGACAGAGGGTCGAGGAGAGACGAGGAGAGACATGGATGGGGAGAAGAAGAGATAGGAGAGAGGGGGGGGAGGGGGAGGGGGGTGGGGGAGAGAGAAAAGGTGGGGGAGAAGGTGTCAGAGTGAGAAGGGGGAGAGGGGGAGCGACAGAGCGGGAGAGGGAGAGGTAGGAGGGCGAGAGGAAAAGGGATAGGGGTAGAGAGAGAGGGATAGGGTAGGGGAAAGAGGGGGATAGGGAGAAAAAGAGAGAGGGGGAAGGCGAGAGAGAGAGAGGGAGGGAGTTGGGGTAGAGAGGGGGAAGGTGAGAGAGAGGGGGGGAGAAGGAGGGTGAAAGAGAGAGAGAGAGGTAGAGAGGGGGAGAGGGAGGAGGATTGGGGGGGAGGAGGAGAGAGAGAGAGAGAGAGAGAGAGAGAGAGAGAGAGAGAGAAGGAGGGGGGCACAAAGTGGGGGAGGGGGAGAGATAGTGGGGGGGAGGGTATGTTATAGACATTTTCGTGCCTTACAGCCTTGAGCATGAAATTTCCATAATCTAAGGGATCCAAAGTCCCTAAACATGTTGTTCCTACCCCTAGAGGAACAAGCCTAACAAACCACAGCAATTCGCAGAAGTTCTCCACCAAAAACTGCTCAAAACAAGTCAAATCAGGATCATTTCAGTGGCTACACTAGCTGTTTGCGCTGAATGTCAAGGCCAACACTGGCTACCTGCGTTGAATGTCAACTGGAACACTGGCTACCTGTGCTGAACGAGAGTGGACATGTGGCAGGCTCATTTCGCAAGGTGTCAAAGCCCAGGAAGCTTCCAAAATGACACTTGCCTCAGGGAATTCGACTGGTGATGAGTAAGAGGTTCCAAATCTCCAAGTTGAACCAAGAACCTCCAAGTGGACTCAAGAACTGACAGAGGGAGAGGACACTAGTCAGATCTCAAGCTGACTCATCCTCTCTCCAAACATCTATATATGGATCTCTTCTCCATGAGATCTAGGGGCTGGAATTTTGTTATTGCAAAGAATTGCTGTTGGTTTGAGATTGGAATCATTGGGTGCTTAATGCTTTGAAGGGGGAGAAGATAGGAATTCCATTTGCTGGGAAGGAGATGCTGGATTGGAGCCCTCTGGGTTGTATCTCTTCTTGAACCTTGTTATTCATCAATAAAGCTATCTTGGTTTCTCCTATATTCTGATGTATTTTGATGTATGAATGTATTAGTGTATTTGGTTTATTTCTAATCCTAAACTAGTTATGAATGTGAATATCTGTCTTTGTGTAGTGTTCTTCTCTTGTCGCAAGTAGTTGTTCTCTTGTCGCAAGTAGCTGTTCTCTTGTGATCTTGCAGGAAGTTGAAGCTGGATAAGCAAGAAGGCAAGTATCTGTGAACACCCAAAGAGAAGAGAGACTGGATCGAGGGACAAACGGAAGACACCGGTAAGTCTATTGATCTCTCTTCTTTCACATTTCATAAAGGAAGAAACCAGAATAGCTGTGCTCGTTTGTTGCTAAGGCACTGTCACACCTTAGGTGGATAGGATCGTCTTGCATAGGCATTTTTCCCCACAACAAATTGGCGACTCCGCTGGGGAAGATTTGTTTAGTCATTTCATTTGTGTTTCTATCATTGTTTGCATCATAGACTTGACAGCAACAATCGAACTGCATCTTTCCCGGATGCAAAGTAGAAAGTTGCTGCTTTGATCCAATTACTGGACTGGTCTATAATCTGAACAATGGATTCACAAATGATTTGATGATCCTTGTGATAGATCTTAGTAGCCCTTCAAAGCATCCCTTTGATTTCACCTTGCTTGTTGCTTTTATTTGGCCTAAAACAGTGAATTAAATAGCAATCTGTGACCCAGAACCTGTGGGAAACGTGAGTTTCTCCTTCAGCGCAGACCCAGTTTTTCCTTCAACGCGCGCTGAACGTCAAAACCCCTGTGTTGAGGTTGCGCTGAACCAGTTTTTCCTTGTGCAGCTGGGGTTCTCTGCTCTGTTTTGCCTTGTTTTGATCTCTGATTTTTGTGGCCTGTAACCAGCATAGGTACCAGTCTGATAACTCATTTTCTCTGCTTACATTCCGCCTCCTTTTGTACAAAAAGACTGTGAGTGTTTTTATGTGTTTGTGGCGTCATTTACAGTTTTCCTTTGCATGAGTGAAATAGTCATCCTGTAGCCCTTGATTCAGATCTGTTGATTGTGATCTTAGAAGAGAGTTCATTGGTTGTTTGCAGATTGATTATACATTTACTCTTGCTTATTGGTTTGAATTTGTCTCTTTTAAGTGTCAAAACAAGTATTCATTTCGAAAATCGTTAAGTGTTGTAATCTCTTCTATCTTCTCTGAATTCGAAAGAGTAAACTTGTTTGTATTGATCATTTAAAAGCAAATTCAAAGTTGTGCAAAAAGCTTTCTTTGTAGGCATCAATACTAAGAAAGCGGAAAAACAAACACCTGCATTATGCATTTGCATTTGATAAGTTTGCATGTTGGATTTAGGAAAAGTGCATTAGAGTGTGCTGATTGCTCTTTGAGAAAAGATGGTGTCTTTCTTTTCCCTTAGTAGCTAGGATTTTCAAAGTTGAAAAGATATAAAGCTTGCTTATCATCTTTAGACTGCATTTAGGAATTTGTATCATAGATCTCGTGGTGAACCTTGAAAGGCAAACTTTAAAAAGATCAACCTAAAATAAATTGAATGAACTTAACAACGCTCTGCAACATAACGCACAACATAGAGGTCTAGGCTAGAGACGTGTTCCGGCGTCGTTAAGCCTGGTGGTTGTCGATCTCGTGGATGGTGGGTGATTCCTCCTGAGGGACGATAGCGCCAGTATGGATTGTGCTCCCACGTACCATTGCGTATATATTGGGAGACCCCTATAGGCATAAAACCTTTATCCTTAGGAAGCTGTGTCGGCCGCCCTACTGATCGCAATGCACTGAACACAGCATTCAGGAAGATCGACCGCCCGTACCCTAAAAAGTATTCTGTGGTTTTGCGAAAAGTTTGGCACACCCTCTGCCTAGAACTCCAGAGCAGTTCCTTTTGACCTTTTTCAGACTCTATAACGGAAAAAGTCCATCCGAGCATTTGTCACTTCGGGCTCGTTAAAACATCGAAGGAGATTAGAGTCATCTTTAGATTTTTCTCGACTCTTTAAAACTGAAAAAGCAAGTTGTGTCTAAAGCGTCGTTAAAATTTATTTTAAATGGAACAATCACCCTTTATTCCTGCGTTGATCTTTAGGTTGAAAAAATGGAGCACGCCAACCAAGGAATTCCCCTTGGTGGAAATCCTAGTCCCTTCTCCTCTTGGGGAGATGTTGGTGCGCCCCACATGGCCACATTGTCGCTTCCAGGACTGACAATTGGCCTGCCGGTCTGGCTCTTTTCAACCAATGTCGTTCAGAACACCACCATTCCTGAACAGTCGAGTCAACAGTTAGACCAAACCAGAGTTGCCAACCAGCCTTCTACCTCATCTAACTCTTCCTCTCCTCCTTCCTCTTCGCTTGACGGAACTGGTAAAACAAAAAACCAAGTTCCTAAGGAGAAGAAGGAAAAGAAGAAGAAAGAGAAGAAGAAGAAGGAGCCAAAGGCGCCTGGGGGCAAACAAGTGTCGTCTGACAAAAATCCACACACAGCACTGACCAGGCCTAAATCGCCATGTCTCATATGCAAGGGAGACCATTTCCACAGAGATTGTCCCTATATCCCTCGGATACTAAGGGACTGGTCTCCCCGTTTGCACAATTCGGTAGCATCAACCTCTGATATCCATGTTGACTGCTCACCATCAACTAGTGAAAGTGAAGCCACAGGACAGAGAGGGAAAGCTAGATTTCCCTGCAAACTGTGTGAAGGCGATCACGCCATCCACCGTTGTCCCTTCTTAGACGAGGCTAAAAGAGTTCTGGAAGATCGCCCGATTTTACGAGCGCAACTTCCTCCTGGATATCAAAAACTCCTGCCAAGTCCTTCACTAGTTGAGAACCCGGCTGGCCCGCCCAGGTGGTCAGCTGAAGCACCTATCATTGAAGATGAACCGTCTGGATCCATGCCTGACGAAAGTCAAAAGGTTGAGATGGAAATTGACCCAGTTTTGCCTTCAGAGGCTCTATCTTCGAATGATACCATCACAAAGGAGAATAAAGACGACACCGTCCAAATTCTCTTCATCAAAATTGACTCTGATGAACAAGGGGGCAATGCCCCCACTCCTTTATCGCAAGAAGGAAGTTCGTCAGAGCGATATCCGGCCGTTTATTCGGTCCCACCACCAAGCAACTTGGTTGTGTCCTTTGATTGGAACCAACTAGGCAGACCCCAGTTGCCAGCAAGCATACCATTCAGAATTATCGTTCAAATATATAGAATGGTAATGGCTGGCACTATCATTGATGAGGGGGCATCTGTGAGTATCCTTTCCTCTATTGCTTGGAAAGTGCTTGGTTCGCCAGAGCTTTTACCTGAAATGAGAAATCTATCAGGTTTTGATAAAGGAACCAGTCAACCTTTATGGATCCTCCCCAATGTGCCTATAACATTGAAAGGGAAGACCGTTCAAATGAACGTGATGGTCGTTCAAGGACCCTTGGATTATAACCTACTTCTTGGACGAGACTATATATATTGCATGGGAGCTATTGTCTCCTCACTCTTTAGAGTAATGTGTTTTCCGCATGAAGGAAGAATGGTCAAGCTTGTGGACCAACTTTCATTTCCCGGATCACGCATCGCAAATAGTCATATACCATCCCTAAATGGTCTATTCACGCAAGAAGTGTCTCAACCCACGGTCCGTCCTCCTGATGAGCGCGAGTAATCCGGGAAGATATGGCTGGAACCCAGGGGGCATGCGTCCTGGTCTGCTTCGGCAGGAAAACTTTGGGTATAGGGTAGGTTTCCACGGGAGAATATGACTAGTCCGTACCCCATCCGTATAGGAAGAGGGGTTGTTCTAGAATAAGATACTTTTGTCAAAGTTATGTGTTTGGCACTCGCTGTCACTCGCCTTTGTCTATTTCGGTAGACATTGCCGAGGAAGTCTTTTGTTTGAAAGATTAACGAGACAATCTTTGGGTAACGTGAAAGAGGTAAGCCTCTCTCTTTAAAACGATTGTTTTGAAGGAAAAGAAGTAGAGGTAACCTTGAAATCATACTTTATACCTGGGGGCATGCAAACCTTTTGGAGTGCAAGCAAAGAGCGGTTATTTATCTGTTTTTTGGGTTAGCCGTTTCCTAACTTGCATAAAGAAAGGTGCGGGGCCAAGCTTTGTGAGATGAAGCTCCGTAAAAAAATAGAATCTCAATGAGACACTCTTATCATATGACTGGGTAATTGAGCAGTTTTAGCACAAATTTCATGCTTGTTAAAAAATAAACGCAAGATCCGAGCAGTTTTAGCACGTAATTCATGCTCGTTAAAAAATAAACGTAAAATCGAGCAAATGTTTCCACCCGCGTTTAAGCTCGTTAAAAAATGAACTATCCCGGTAAATAACCACTGTGAACGTAATATCATCATCCATTAAAGCCTTGGTCGTGTTTGCACCATCACCTCCACTTTTCACTTGGCCGATCGTTCACCTCCATCTGATTGTTTACCCATTTTGAGGAACAGCTGCAAAGAGTGATTTCACCTAGCCATCCTTGTGACACTGCCGTGATTGGAAAATTCCAACCTGTACCTGGAATCAACTGCTAACCCTGTTTATCACTCGTTCCTCAAAAGACGGGTCTTCTTTAAGCTCTTTTCAACTGACTCGTAAAATATGAAAAGGTTGCCGAGTCCTTGGCCTTCCAACTCGTTAAAGGGACATGAAGAGCTATCCCTCCTCTAGATTTTAATCTTTTTGGACCTGAGGGATTATTGCACAAAAAGATCGAGCGCTTGTTTTATTTAGCTCGTTAAAACTATCGAAAACTCATCCCTTCTATATTGTTTTATACTTTTTCAGACTTAAGGGATTAGATGATGAAAAAGGAATTTTGGAGTTAACTTTATGTACCTTTTCAGACTCTCTAAAAATGAAAAGGACCGAGTTATCCTTGTCGTTAGACTCGTTAAAATCATTTAATAGCAACAAACTTGTCTTTAGACGAGAACGAGTTTCACTATCACTAGGCTCGTTAAAACATAGCGATGGGCTTGCCCGAAGGGCAGGTTATAGAACAAGCATATGTTATCCTCCTCAAGCTTGACAAAAATAAAGAGGTACTGGTCAGCAATGACTGGGGAAAAATTGGGAGAAACTAAAGAAAACTTTGATGGTAGCAAGTCGCTCTTGAACATGACACTTTTCCTCCGTACCACAATCGGTTTGGGTTGTTTCATTCACCGTTCACTTCACCATGGTCTCGCCATACCATCCATATTTGGGGTAATGCTACCGATCCATCGTATCAGTTTCGCCATATGTTCAAGAGAAGTCGTTCAGAAAAGTCAACCGTGTCCCATCCACTGCCATAAATTATCCTTCATCCTTTCATGACCGCCACCCTGAATCATATGTCACAGATCGTTTTCACCTCCATTAAAATCATTAGCTCCGTTCCGTGTCACTGATGTGGGATTCATTAAGGCCCCCCTTTGACGGATCGCTTCTTGTCGACATCAGCTCATTATCCAAGAAGTTGATCTAGGAACAACCCCTTCAGTACTTTGAAGCTTGCGTGCCACAATGGCAAGTTTCTCACTTCCGGCGACAGGTATACATCAATGACCTTCGACCGAAAGATTTTGCGTGGTGTTCGATGCCAAGTCCTTTATTCACACCATGTGAATTGTACTGCAGTACTTGGAGGGTCATTATCATTATCGGTGATTCCTTTCGCGCTTATTAACGGTTTACATCATTGACCGGTAATCAAGCGATGTCCTTCCATGTTCGACTTCAGAACATTTCTCACATGGATCGACTTGTACTTAGAGTGAAGATCGAACGAGTTTGAAGACCCCAGATCTAGTTTCATCCATCCGGGCTGCGATATATATTCAGGAAAAATAAAGACATTGACATGTACATCATTGCAGCAGATAATCATCCTACTCAAAGAATGATAATTTCATCAAAATTATCAGTCTACCATCAGACGATTGTCTGTTCTATGTACATAAAAATGAATTTATAAAGCTGAGCATGGAATGCCCGCCTCAGCTAGATCATGAAAGCAGTATGAAAGATAATGTATTGTATTATATTACAGGTCTCCTCCCAGCATTGGATGAACTTCGGATCCCCCTGATAAAGCATTTCGCCCGATAAACAGCCTCATACTTTAGGGGGCAACTGTTATAGACATTTTTGTGCCTTACAGAATTGAGCATGAAATGTCCATAATCTAAGGGATCCAAAGTCCCTAAACATGTTTTTCCTACCCCTAGAGAAACAAGGCTAACAAACCACAGCAATTCACAGAAGTTCTCCACCAAAAACTGCTCAAAACAAGTCAAATCAGGATCATTTCAGTGGCTACACTAGCTATTTGCGTTGAATTTCAAGGCCAACAGTGGCTACCTACGTTGAATGTCAACTGGAACACTGCCTACCTGCGCTGAACGAGAGTGGACATGTGGCAGGCTCATTTCTCAAGGTGTCAAAACCCAGGAAGCTTCCAAAATGACACTTGCCTCAGGGAATTCGACTGGTGATGAGTAAGAGGTTCCAAATCTCCAAGTGGAAGCAAGAACCTCCAAGTGGACTCAAGAACTGATAGAGGGAGAGGACACTAGTCAGATCTCAAGATGACTCATCCTCTCTCCAAACATCTATATATGGATCTCTTCTCCATGAGATCTAGGGGCTGGAATTTTGTTATTGCAAAGAATTGTTGTTGGTTTGAGATTGGAATCATTGGGTGCTTAATGCTTTGAAGGGGGAGAAGATAGGAATTCCATTTGCTGGGAAGGAGATGCTGGATTGGAGCCCTCTGGGTTGTATCTCTTCTTGAACCTTGTTATTCATCAATAAAGCTATCTTGGTTTCTCCTATATGCTAATGTATTTTGATGTATGAATGTATTAGTGTATTTGGTTTATTTCTAATCCTAAACTAGTTATGAATGTGAATATCTGTCTTTGTGTAGTGTTCTTCTCTTGTCGCAAGTAGCTGTTCTCTTGTTGCAAGTAGCTGTTCTCTTGTGATTTACAGGAAGTTGAAGCTGGATAAGCAAGAAGGCAAGTAGATGTGAACACTCAAAGAGAAGAGAGACTGGATCGAGGGACAAACGGAAGACACCGGTAAGTCTATTGATCTCTCTTCTTTCACATTTCATAAAGGAAGAAACCAGAATAGCTGTACTCGTTTGTTGCTAAGGCACTGTCACACCTTAGGTGGATAGGATCGTCCTGCATAGGCATTTTTCCCCACAACAGGGTAGGGGAGAGAGGGGGAGGTGTGTGTGTGAGAGAGAGACAGAGAGAGAGAGAGAGAGAGACAAAGGGTGTGAGAGGGGGAGAGACAGAGGGTGGGTGGGAGAGGGGGAGAGACAGGGAGGGGGAGGGAGAGAGACAGGGAGAGAGGGAGGGGGGCAGACACAGAGGGGGGAGAAGGAGGCAGAGAGAGAGAGAAAGAGATGAGAGGGGGGGAAGGGAGAGGGCTAAAACTTGTTGTAGAATCCTATAAAGTCAGCTATAGAAGAAAACTTAATCAAACCACAAAGAGCTTTCGGTGAAAGTTTAGAAGTCAATGAACATTTTGGAGCCTTGCGGAGGTTGCTTAGAAATCATACCATGAAAAATGTTTACCATGGTAGGCATTAGATTTGTTTCGAAAAAATGTATTCAAGGTCACAATTTATCCTAATTTTCTTTATGGAATTCATATTTAATGTACTAAGTGTTGAAAAGGTACACGTTTAGAACCATGTGCATTCATTATTCTTCTTATTTGTTCAGGAATTTTTTCTAGCATATGATGTATGTTTAATAAGAAATGGAACCAAATGCATCAATATGGAGTCATGGAGGATAGATGATTAATATAATTAGCTTAAAAATTTTCATTCACCATGCTCTAATGGCTAATTGATCCTTTGAAAGGAAGCAGACATAGGTTTTAGCTTAATTTTTTGCAATCATAATGGTAGAGTAAGACATAGTGGATAAAATTCTTACATAAATTTTGGGAGTTTGAAGAGAATTTTGGGTTCCTGGCAGAAGCACTTCTACATGGAAATTTTCACCTCAACTGGTGAAGTCTTTCTTTAAGTTGCTTATGTTGAGCATGTCCACCTTGGCCATGAAAGCAGAATAAACAAGTCGATGATTAGAGTGTTTTGATTCTCCTCGACCATAAGAGATCTGCTTTAATCCTTTACCATACCAAAGTATACGATCACACCTACATGACACATCGTGATGAAATTCAGACGTTAAAAAATTATTTTGTATACAAACTAAGATGAAAATCAAATGTTAAAAATTTATTTAGCATACAAACTAAGTTGATAAAATGAGTAGCTACATGTTTTCGGAGGAAATATATTCCAAACTAAACATAAACACCATTGAATAAAAATAAGTATATATCTAGGAAATCATTATGTCACATCATTTAAGGGACCTCTCCAATTTAATACTTTGCTATATAGACCACATATTACTGTAAAACCAATGTACTCAAAGCAAGAAAGTACAGGTTATCATTAATCCCCAAAAAGGACGCCACAAAAGAGTATTATAAAAGAATTTACTTTTCTCCACAATACAACCTGAATTTAACTCTATACACTAATATATAAAATCTTATTGAAAACAAATGTCGATGTGCAATTTTGAAATTCCATTTCTTAAATTCCTTTTAGGTCCCTGAAAATGGATGTTGCTAGATCTATACAAACAGAAATTCAAACAAATGGATCTAGCATGAAACTTGATGTTGTGAAATGTAAGAGGAAGTATCTAAAGGTTCTAATACTTTTCAAACCATAAAACCTCTATAAATAGATCACTAGAGTCTCCAGAAAGCATTCATGAAAGAATAGTTATGATTAGAGCTAGATCATAGAAAGAGGAGGCTTCAATTTTCTCTTAACCCTTCCTGTTGAGGATTTTCTACATCTTTATCCCAAGATCATAACTAAATCATATTATTCAAATGAGTTGAAAAAGATAAATATGGAGTCAAGTACAACTTATATAAAAAGTGTTATAAAACACATATCACAATAAAACTATAATCCTCTAAGAGGCGAGGAGAATTCCAAGTGCTGACTTCAAGCTCATGTCTTATACTAGCTTAAAATCACTTTCCATCTGATGTGACCAACCTCAATAATTTTGTAAAATATGACAACTTATGGATAACTTATTTCAATAAAATTTATGGTTGTGACTCAATACTTGTCTCATACCGTGTTGGATGAGGCATGTTGTGAGAGTGAATTTGGTATCGTGGGGGAATTAGTGTTAAGTGAGTTGGAGGGGAGAGGGTACATGGCAGAGGATAGATGTCATTCAATGGTTCCTTATTAGCGAGATGCATTAATTATTCAAATATTTTTCCTTCTTCCCTACCTAGTGAACCATCAAGACTTGCCTCTAAAGTACCAATAGTAATAGAATGAGAAGAATCTATAGGTGGAACTGCCTAAAAATGTTTAGGAACCTTGTCATGTGGTTGGGATTGGTTATCCGATGGAGGGCTGAAAATTAGTTTTTCTTGGTGAAAAGAGGCCATTAATGATTTTAGATATTGAGTGTCCATCATAGAACAAGGAAGCGCTAGATTTTGGAACTACATTTTCTTCCTGAAGAAACAATAAAAACTGCTAACAGTAATATCATTTACATAGTGGGCTCTAATATAGTTAAAAATTTACCAAGAAAACAATGGGTAATGAGTTACAACTAAAAATTTTCTCTGACTTCTTGAAGATAATGACCAGTTACAAAATCTCATCTGTGGATAATAAGTAAAGTATTTTCTCCATTATCTAGTCATTTACTCATAATATAGCCAACCCACCATTGAACGCTAAAAAGGACAACAATTTACATGTTTCAATTCCCTTTTAGATTCAACGTAAATCATGCCTTCTAGCATAGGCAAGTCATTATTGCCATTTGCTATAGCTGCTTCATCCTGTACCCCACACCCCCACAGAAGACAGAACAAAAACATGTGTCAGGCTAACTTGATGTTGAAGCAGTCATGGTACACACACAAGGATATAATCCATGAGCAGAATATGAAAAACGCAACGACAAAGAGAATCTAGAGTTAGGAACTCTCTCACCTAGTAGTTCCTAACCTCAAGTGTAGATGGCAGATCTGCCAGATTAGTTTCATATAAGGTTATGGCCATTGTTTGAGAAAGGTCCTCACGAAAATCTCTGTAATAACACAAACATCCAACAATATAAACTAAAAGGCTAGCCATACACCCTGGAACTTGTGTATTTCCATCTTTTAATTGTACCAGGCTTCATCCTTATTCAAATTTACTTGTATTACTATACACACTTAGCCTAAGGTCATCTGAATCAAACCAACAGATAACATAGAAACCTGCATGTCATGAGACAAATGATCAAGGGTTTAAGAATATGTGTCTCTATCAAAAGAAATTTGAGATATTGTAAATAAGGACAATATTATAAGCATACCAAACTTTAAGGAGGAAATTATGCAAGAGAATGTGTAGAAACATATTTTTCCTCAGCAAATTAACACCTTTAGCATGGATTCTAATCAAATGAGCAAAGCTGATTGACTTTTACCTGATCATTATG
This sequence comes from Pinus tabuliformis, assembly GCA_031772625.1. Lineage (NCBI taxonomy): Eukaryota > Viridiplantae > Streptophyta > Pinopsida > Pinales > Pinaceae > Pinus > Pinus tabuliformis. The sequence continues at coordinate 312,158,517 of CM062815.1, read as the reverse complement.
TTTGTAGCATTCAAGGAATAATGGAATAATTTCCAGCGTAACAATGGGAATTTCTCCCCCAACAATACCAGTGGATGCTAAAACTTGTTGTAGACTCCTATCAAGCCTGCTGTAGTAGAAAACTTAATCAAACCGTAAAGAGATTTCAGTAAAATTGTAGAAGTCAATGAACATTTTGGAGCCTTCCGCAAGGTGATTAGAAATCATATAATGAAAATGTTTACCATGGTAGGCATTAGAGTTTGAACAAATGTATTCAAGTTCACAATTTATCCTGATTTTCTTTATGGAATTCATATCTGATGTGCTAGCTGTTGAAAAGGTACATGTTTAGAACCATGTGGAGTCATGATTCTTCTTGTTTGTTCAGCAAATTTTTCCAGCATATCACACTTGTCTAATAATAAATGGAACCAAATGCATCAATATGGAGTCATTGAGGATAGATGATTAATATAATTAGCTGAAACCTTTTCATTCACCATGCTCGAATGGCTAATTGATCCTTTGAAAGGGAGTGGACATTGATTTTAGCTGAATTTTTTGTAGTCATAATGGTATAGTAAGACAGAGTGGATAAATTCCTTACATAAATTTTGGGAGTTTGAAGAGAATTTTGGGTTCATGGCAGAAGCTCTTCAACATGGAATTTTGAACTTGAACTGATGAAATCTTTCTTTAAGTTTCTTTTGTTGAGCATGTCCAACTCTGCCATGAAAATAGAATAAACAGGTCGATGATCAGAGAGTTTTGATTCTCCTCGATCGTAAGAAATTTTCTTTAATCCTTTACCATACCAAACTGTATTATCACACCTACATGAGACATCATGATGAAAATCAAATGTTAAAAATTTATTTAGAATACAAACTGAGATGCTAAAATGAGTACCTACATGTTTTTGGAGGAAATATATCTTCAGATATGTTTAAGAAATGGTAAAGCTAGAGTCAAGTACAACTTATATAAACAATGTTATAAAACCAATATCAAAGTAAAACTATAATCGTTTAAGAGGTCCGGAGAATTCCAACTCTCATTTTAGTGGGCACTGGTAATTGAAATGTAGATACTACAATGATAGGCAATCTACCTTCTGAGCAATAGATTGCAAGTGCTAACTCCAAGTTGATATGCTTTACTAGCTTAAACTCACTTTCCATATGATGCGACATACCTCAATAATTTTGTAAAATTTGACAACTTATGGAAAAGTGAATTCAATCAAATCAATAGTGATAGATGGAAACCATAGAACTGCATTACCTCACACTTACCATGTTGGAGTGCTGCACCTTTTTCTTATTTCAAATGTTCTCTAGCACAACAGTATAAATTTTTGTGGTATTGTAAGTAGGAGCAAAATGTATTCTACCTTTATTCCATCCTTTAAATACATATCCTGCCCTCTACTCAATTTGAATTTGTTGTAGAGCATCTCAAAATTGACTTATTTCTAGAAATTTTCTAATTGTGACTCGTTCAAGTGACTATGATTGGCTTTGACAACTAAATGCTCTGACTACTGGTGACTTATTTGCTCAAGAATGGATTACACAAAGGAAGAGGAGGACAATAAAATTTCTTGTTTGCAAGCCACGGAGAGAGCAATTGACAAGGATGGGATTGGGATACATTCTGGCAAGTAATTTCTTAGTTTTTTGTTTTGTTTGGGAAAAAACCCTATGTAGCACAACGTGAGTGAAAAAGACAAGAAAACTGAAAAGAATGTAACTCATGAGTGAGCATGACCTCTAACAAGCCTGTTTCGAGCTCACAATTTTCATAGGCAATCTGTCGGGGATCGACCCATTTCGATATTCAACCAGCCACTGAGGCTGACCATTTACAACTCAACCCAATCATCCTCGATCAAAACTGGGATCATAGCTAACCATAAGCATAAGCGATCCGCCATATCAAACCTGGGACCATCTCCACCAAGCCTGGATCAAACCTAGGACTATCTCCACCAATCCTAGGACCATATCAAAGCCACCAAATTCAATCTGGGCCCATCACAAACCTAGTGCATCTCGACCCAGAAACCTGATCAAACTTCAACCAGAACAAACAAAAATCCAGATCAAAGGACCTGAACTAATCAGAAGAATAAATTTGCCAGGGATTGACGCATAAGAAATCAGGCAGGATCAAGCCTGTGACTTCTACTTCCAGTAAGCAAGCTAACCTCTGAAGGCAAGAGAACAAAGTAACTGATTAGTTCGCGGGAACCTCACTGAACTGTTTCGGTTTTCACCTTACTGGTGCCTGACCCTAGCTTTTTCTCTGGTAGGCCTGTTTGGGTTTGCACTCTAGAACTCGGTGGCCTTGCACGAAGAGGAAAATGGGAATGGGTTGAAGATCATGAATCAATTATTGTGGTAGGTACCCTAGTAAAATGGAAATGGGCTGAAGATGATGGATCAGTTATCAGTGTGGGGATCTGTAACCATTTATAATCATTTAACGACACAAAATATTCTAATCATCTAACATATAGGATCTATGGTCCACAAATTGACACAATAGCAATTAGGGGAGTAGTTTTCATAGGGGAATGCCTTATGGCATAATTAACTTGGAGATAAATCTTAACCCTTGATATGTAAATATTACTATGGATATTCTAGCATATTCCATGGAGGTTAAATCTCTACCATTCACCTAATAATTAATAATAATTAAATTAAAAGTGTGAGATATCTATTCTCAAACAAGCATACCTATCGATGTAATAAGAAAAATGTACAATATAATCATTTAGGGCGTGACCTCTCTCCTTTATGACTTCTCTCCTTTATACCTTAGTTATCCTCCATTATGGAATCTAAGGTCATCATCTAGTGAATATGGAGGACTTGTTACAACCAAGAAGACTTATATTAGTAATTTATATGGACAACAAGGTAGGGCTGCTACAAAATAAGGGATTTTGTATTTGTCCTTTTTTTAATATAGTAAAATAAATCAAAATAGACACACACCTTGAAAACTTCAAAAATAACAATCATAGATAATGATAGAGTCATTACTTATGAGTATCAGAACCATACACATTCGAAGATATAACTAATTTGACCATCGATGACCTAATAATAATATGTGTATCTTTAGACTAGAATTTATTTTTAGTACTTGAAGATTTATGTTCCCTGTGTCTTTCCTTAGCTTGAATTGGAGTTCTGAGTTGTTTATTTTCATGGACAAGTTGACTAATACACTTTTCAAGACATGGAACAATGAACATGTTATGAAGACAACTCAAGAAAAGATAAAAAAGATATATCAAAGCCTTATAATTCAGCCTCTTTGAGGGCAACCTCCTTTACATTACATAAATGAACAATTCTTCAATGATTCAAATGACAAAAACTCCTTTCTATATATATGAGTCTAAGTAGTCATAGTATAGCCCAGCCGACCTAACATTAATAATATAAAGCCACAAAAATAACAATAGAGGGATTCTATGGGGCACAGTAATAACAATATGGGGATAATAGGGGCACAACAATATTAATAAGGGATGCAACTACAGCAGTAATGGGATATTCACTAGTATTATAGGGATCCAACATGCCCCTCTCCTTCAAAAAAGTGTTGTCCCCAATGCTTGAGTAGTTATGGATGATTTTGTATAAAATTCTCATCCTCCCATGTGGAATCTTTAGCGGATAAGTTCTTCCACTTGATAAGATACTCTGAAATTGATCGATTTTGTAGCTGTCGAGTTCTTGTTTCTGTGACTGCTTCCAGTTCCAATATAATTTTTCCTTCCTCATCAAGTTCTGGCAATATTGTTTGAACTGGGATCTTGTCGCCTATAACCTTCTTTAAGCATGAAAAATGGAAAACTGGGTGCAATCGATAAGCTGCAGGAAGCTCCAATTTGTATGCCATAGTACCAATATTTTGCAACACCTTGTACGGATCATAATACTTTGGTGATAATTTATTATCCTTCTTAGCTTGCTTGAGGTACATTTTCTTATATGGTTGTAGCCATGGGAATACCCAATCACCTACATCAAAACTTGTTTCACTGCGATGTTGATCTGCCTGTTGTTTCATTCTTTTCTGTGCCAACACGAGGTTATCATTTAAGAGTTGGAGGACTTGTTTTTGGTGTCCGATGTGATGTTCCACTCCTTGAACCTTAGAATTTTCTCTTAAATATGATGTGATGGATGGTGGCTGATATCCATAAAGTGCCATAAATGGGGTCATTTTTGTTGTTCTATGGAAGGAAGTGTTATACCACCATTCAACCAGAGGCAACCATTTGACCCACTGTGTCTATTTATCAGATACAAAGCAATGAAGATATCCTTCCAAAAATTTGTTTACTATCTCAGTCTACCCATCAGATTGAGGATGACAAGATGAGCTATGAGCTAACTGAGTACCAAGACAAGAAAATAATTTTGTCCAAAAATTTCCAATGAAAATGGGATCGCTTTCACTTACAATAATCTTTGGGTTTCCATGTAGCTTTTGAATTGTTTCCATAAATGCAGTAGAAACTGCACTGGCTTTAAATGGATGTCATAATGCACAAAAGTGTGCATACTTGGTAAGTTTGTCAACTACCACCACGATGACACTTTTTCCCCCAGACTTGGGTAAACCTGTGATAAAATCCATTGAAGCCTCCTCCCAAAGTTGGTTTGGAATGGAAAAAGGCTATAATAGACCCGGTGTCTTAATTGTTTCAGCTTTATTTTGTTGGAAAACCAAACATTCCGCCACAAATTTTTGAATATCTGAATTAAGGCCATCCCAAAAAAATTCCTTCTTAACACTGTGGTAAGTTTTTAAAATTCCTGAGTGCCCTCCTAAGGGACAAGTGTGCAATTCCATAAGAATCTTTTGTTTTAGTTGGGAATTCTTATAGAGGTATAAGCAATCTTTGTACCATAAAGAATCATTTTTCCAACTAAATGTATCAGACGTACTGGAATATTGTTGTAACTTTTGAATAAGTGCCCACACTTCTTCGTCATTCTTCCACTCCTCCCTTGCTTCATTTATCCAATCTGGTTGGATAATAGAAATGGAATACAACAATGCATCCACATCCTAAAAGTTTAGAAGTCAATGAACATTTTGGAGCCTTGCGGAGGTTGCTTAGAAATCATACCATGAAAAATGTTTACCATGGTAGGCATTAGATTTGTTTCGAAAAAATGTATTCAAGGTCACAATTTATCCTAATTTTCTTTATGGAATTCATATTTAATGTACTAAGTGTTGAAAAGGTACACATTTAGAACCATGTGCATTCATTATTCTTCTTATTTGTTCAATAATTTTTTCTAGCATATGATGTTGGTTTAATAAGAAATGGAACCAAAAGCATCAATATGGAGTCATGGAGGATAGATGACTAATATAATTATCTTAAACATTTTCATCCACCACGCTTTAATGGCTAATTGATCCTTTGAAAGGATGTAGACATAGATTTTAGCTTAATTTTTTGCAATCCTAATGGTAGAGTGAGATAGAGTGGATAAAATTCTTTCATAAATTTTGGGAGTTTGAAGAGAATTTTGGGGTCGTGGCAGAAGCACTTCTATAAGGAAATTTTCACCTCAACTGGTGAAATCTTTCTTTAAGTTGCTTATGTTAAGCATGTCCACCTTGGCCATGAAAGAAGAATAAACAATTCGATGATTAGAGTGTTTTGATTCTCCTCAACCATAAGAGATCTTATTTAATCCTTTACCATACCAAAGTATACGATCACACCTACATGACACATCATGATGAAAATCAGACATTAGAAAATTATTTTGAATACAAACTAAGATGAAAATCAAATGTTAAAAAACTTATTTAGAATACAAACTAAGATGCTAGAATGAGTAGCAACATGTTTTTGGAGGAAATATATTCCAAAATAAACATAAACACCATTGAATAAAAATAAGTATATACCTAGGAAATCATCATGTCGCATCATTTAAAGGACCTCTCCAATTTAATACTTTGCTATATAGACCACATATTACTGTAAAACCAATGTACTCAAAGCAAGAAAGTACAGGTTATCATTAATCCCCAAAAAGGACGCCACAAAAGAGTATTATAAAAGAATTTACTTTTCTCCACAATACAACCTGAATTTAACTCTATACACTAATAGATAAAATCTTATTGAAAACAAATGTCGATGTGAAATTTTGAAATTCCATTGCTCAAATTCATTTTAGGTCCCTGAAAATAGAAGTTGTTAGATCTATATAAACAGAAATTCAAACAAATGGATCTAGCATGAAACTTGATGTTGTGAAATGCAAGAGGAAGTATCTAAAAGTTCTAATACTTTGGAAACCATAAAAACTCTATAAACGGATCACTGGAGTCTCCAAAAAGCATTCATGAAAGAATGCTTATGATTAGAGGTAGATCATAGAAAGAGGAGACTTTAATTTTCTCTTAACCCTTCCTGTTGAGGATTTTCTACATCTTTATCCCAAGATCATAACTAAATCATATTATTCAAATGAGTTGAAAAAGATAAATATGGAGTCAAGTACAACTTATATAAACAGTGTTACAAAACACATATCATAATAAAACTATAATCCTCTAAGAGGCCAGGAGAATTCCAAGTGCTGACTTCAAGCTCATGTCTTATACTAGCATAAAAACACTTTCCATCTGATGTGACCAACCTCAATAATTTTGTAAAATATGACAACTTATGGAGAACTAATTTCAATCAAATTGATGGTTGTGACTCAGTACCTGTCTTGTACCGTGTTGGATGAGGCATGTTGTGAGAGTGAATTTGGTATCATGGGGGCATTAGTGTTAAGTGAGTTGGAGGGGAGAGGGTACACAGCAGAGGATAGATGTCATTCAATGGTTCCTTATTAGCGAGATGTATTAATTATTCAGGGATTTCTCCTTCTTCCCTAACTAGTGAACCATCAACACTTGCCTCTGAAGTACCAACAGTAATAGAATGAGAAGAATCTATAGGTGGAACTGCCTAAAAATGTTTAGGAACCTTGTCATGTGGTTGGGATTGGTTATCCGATGGAGGGATGAAAATTAGTTTTTCTTGGTGAAAAGAGGCCATTAATGATTTTAGATCTTGAGTGTCCATCATAGAACAAGGAAGCGCTAGATTTTGGAACTACATTTTCTTCCTCAAGAAACAATAAAAACTGCTAACAGTAATATCATTTACATAGTGGGCTCTAATATAGTTAAAAATTTACCAAGAAAACAATGGGCAATGAGTTACAACTAAAATTTTCTCTGACTTCTTGAAGATAATGACCAGTTACAAAATCTCATTTGTGGATAATAAGTAAAGTATTTTCTCCATTATCTAGTCATTTACTCATAATATAGCCAACCCATCATTGAACGCTAAAAAGGACAACAATTTACATGTTTCAATTCCCTTTTAGATTCAACGTAAATCATGCCTTCTAGCATAGGCAAGTCAGTATTTCCATTTGATATATCTACTTCATCCTGTACCCCACACCCCCACAAAATACAAAGAACAAAATCATGTGTCAGGCTAACTTGACGTTGAAGCAGTCATGATACACACACAAGGATATAATCCATGAGCATAATATGAAAAACACAATGACAAAGAGAATCTAGAGTTAGGACCTCTCTCACCAAGTAGTTTCTCACCTCAGGTGTGGATGGAAGATCTGCCACATTAGTTTCATATAAGATTCTAGCCATTGCTTGAGAAAGGCCCTCATGAAAATCTCTGTAATAACACAAACATCCAACAATATAAACTAAAAGCCTAGCCATACACCTTGGAACTTGTGTATTTCCATCTTTTATTTGTACCAGGCTTCATCCTTATTCAATTTTTCTTGTATTACTATACAAACATAGCCTAAGTTCATCTGAATCAAACCAGTAGATAACATAGAAACCTGCATGTCATGAGACAAATGATCAAGGGTTTAAGAATATGTGTCTCTATTAAATGAAATTTGAGATATTGTAAATAAGGACAATATTATAGTCATACCAAACTTTAAGGAGGAAATTATGTACGAGAATGTGTAGAAACATATTTTTCCTCAACAAATTAATAGCTTTAGCATGGAGTCCAAGAAAATGAGCAAAGGTGATCGAATGTTACCTGATCATTATATTTGTAGCATGCAAGGAAAAATGGAATAATTTTCAGCGTAGCAATGGCAATTTCTCCCCCAACAATACCATTGGATGCTGAAACTTGTTGTAGACTCCTATCAATCCTGTTCTAGGAGAAAACATAATCAAACCATAAAGAGCTTTCAAAAAAATTGTAGAAGTCAATGAACATTTTGGAGCCTTCCGCAAGGTGATTAGAAATCATATAATGAAAATGTTTACCATGGTGGGCATTAGATTTGTGTTGAACAAATGTATTCAAGTTCACAATTTATCCTGATTTTCTTTATGGAATTCATATCTGATGTGCTAGCTGCTGAAAAGGTACACGTTTAGAACCATGTGCATTCATGATTCTTCTTGTTTGTTCAACAAATTTTTCTGGCATATCATGCTTGTTTAATAAGAAATGCAACCAAATGCATCAATATGGAGTCATTGAGGATATATCATTAGTATAATTAGCTAAAACCTTTTCATTCACCATAATCTAATGGCTAATTGACCCTTTGAAAGGAAGTGGACATTGATTTTAGCTGAATTTTTTGTAGTCATAATGGTATAGTAAGAGACAATGGGTAAAATCCTTACATAAATTTTGGGAGTTTGAAGAGAATTTTGGGTTCGTGGCAGAATCTCTTCAACATGGAATTTTTCTCTTGAATTAATGAAATCTTTCTTTAAGTTTCTTCTGTTGAGCATGTCCAACTCCACCATGAAAACAGAATAAACAGGTTGATGATCAGAGAGTTTTGATTCTCCACGAACATAAGAAATTTTCTTTAATCCTTTACCATAACAAACTATATGTTCACACCTACATGACACATAGTGATGAAAATAAAATGTTAAACAGTTATTTAGAATACAAAATGAGATGCTAAAATGAGAGCGTACATGTTTTTGGAGGAAATATATCTTCAGATATGTTTAAGAAATGGTAAAGCTAGAGTCAAGTACAACTTATATAAACAATGTTATAAAACCAATATCAAAGTAAAACTATAATCGTTTAAGAGGTCCGGAGAATTCCAACTCTCATTTTAGTGGGCACTGGTAATTGAAATGTAGATACTACAATGATAGGAAATCTACCTTCTGAGCAATAGATTGCAAGTGCTAACTCCAAGTTGATATGCTTTACTAGCTTAAACTCACTTTCCATATGATGTGACCTACCTCAATAATTTTGTAAAATTTGACAACTTATGGAAAAGTGATTTCAATCAAATCAATAGTGATAGATGGAAACCATAGAACTGCATTACCTCACACTTACCATGTTGGAGTGCGGCACCTTTCTCTTATTTCAAATGTTCTATAGCATAACAGTCTAAATTTTTGTGGTATTGTAAGTAGGAGCAAAATGTATTCTACCTTTATTCCATCCTTTAAATACATATCCTGCCCTCTACTCAATTTGAATTTGTTGTAGAGCATCTCAAAATTGACTTATTTCTAGAAATTTTCTAATTGTGACTCGTTCAAGTGACTATGATTGGCTTTGACAACTAAATGCTCTGACTACTGGTGACTTATTTGCTCAAGAATGGATTACACAAAGGAAGAGGAGGACAATAAAATTTCTTGTTTGCAAGCCACGGAGAGAGCAATTGACAAGGATGGGATTGGGATACATTCTGGCAAGTAATTTCTTAGTTTTTTGTTTTGTTTGGGAAAAAACCCTATGTAGCACAGCATGAGTGAAAAAGACAAGAAAACTGAAAAGAAAGTAACTCACGAGTGACCGTGACCTCTAATGAACCTATTTCGAGCTCACAATTTTCATAGGCAATCTGTCGGGGATCGACCCATTTCGATATTCAACCAGCCACTAAGACTAACCATTTACAACTCAACCCAATCATCCTGGATCAAACCTGGGAGCATAGCTAACCATAATCATAAGTGATCCGCCGTATCAAACCTGGGACCATCTCCACCAATCCTGGATCAAACCTGGGACTATCTCCACCAATCCTGGGACCATATCAAAGCCACCGAATTCAATCTGGGCCCATCAAAAACCTAGTGCATCTCGAACCAGCAACCTAATAAAACTTCGACCAGAACAAACAAGAAACTAGATCAAAGGACCCAAACTAATCAGAATAATCAATTTGCGAGGGATTGACGCATAAGAAATCAAGCGGGGTCAAGCCTATGACTTCTACTTCCAACAAGCAAGCTAACCTTTGAAGGCAAGAAAACAAAGTAACTGATTAGTTCGCGGGAACCTCACTGAACTGTTTCGGTTTTCACCTTACTGGTGCCTGACCCTAGCTTTTTCTCTGGCAGGTATGTTTGGGTTTTCACTCCAGAACTCGGTGGCCTTGTACGAAGAGGAAAATGGAAATGGGTTGAAGATGGTGGACCAGTTATCAATGAAGACGATGGATCAGTTATCAGTGTGGGGATCTGTAACCGTTTATAATCATTTAACGACACAAAATATTCTAATCATCTAACATATAGGATCTATGGTCCACAAATTGACACAATAGCAATTAGGGGAGTAGTTTTCATAGGGGAATGCCTTATGGCATAATTAACTTGGAGATAAATCTTAACCCTTGATATGTAAATATTACTATGGATATTATAGTATATTCCATAGAGGTTAAATATCTACCATTCACCTAATAATTATTAATAATTAAATTAAAAGTGTGAGATGTCTATTCTCAAACAAACATACCTATCGATGTAATAAGAAAAATGTACAATATAATCATTTAGGGTATGACCTCTCTCCTTTATGACTCTCTCCTTTATACCTTAGTTATCCTCCATAATGGAATCTAAGGTCATGATCTCGTGAATATGGAGGACTTGTTACAACCAAGAAGACTTATATTAGTCATTTATATGGACAACAAGGTAGGGCTGCTACAAAATAAGGGATTCTGTAGTTGTCCTTTTTTTAATTTAGTAAAATAAATAAAAATAGACACACACCTTGAAAAATTCAAAAATCCCAATCATAGATAATGATAGAGTCATTACTTATCAGTATAAGAACCATTTACATTTGAAGATATAACTACTTTGACCATCGATGACTTGATAATAATATGTGTATCTTTAGGTTGGAATTTATTTTTAGTACTCGAAGATTTATGTTCCATGTGCCTTTCCTCAGCTTGAATTGAAGTTATGAGTTGTTTATTTTCATGGAAAAGTTGACTGATACACTTTTCAAGACATGGAACAATGAACATGTTATGAAGACAACTCAAGAAAAGATAAAAAGGATATATCAAAGCCTTATAATTCAGCCTCTTTGAGGGCAACCTCCTTTACATTACATAAATGAACAATTCTTCAATGATTCAAATGACAAAAACTCCTTTCTATATATATGAGTCTAAGTAGTCATAGTATAGCCCAGCCGACCTAACATTAATAATATAAAGCCACAAAAATAACAATAGAGGGATTCTATGGGGCACAGTAATAACAATATGGGGATAATAGGGGCACAACAATATTAATAAGGGATGCAACTACAGCAGTAATGGGGTAATCACTAGTATTATAGGGATCCAACATGCCCCTCTCCTTCAAAAAAGTGTTGTCCCCAATGCTTGAGTAGTTATGGATGATTTTGTATAAAATTATCATCCTCCCATGTGGAATCTTTAGCGGATAAGTTCTTCCACTTGATAAGATACTCTGAAATTGATCGATTTTGTAGCTGTCGAGTTCTTGTTTCTGTGACTGCTTCCAGTTCCAATATAATTTTTCCTTCCTCATCAAGTTCTGGCAATATTGTTTGAACTGGGATCTTGTCGCCTATAACCTTCTTTAAGCATGAAACATGGAAAACTGGGTGCAATCGATAAGTTGCAGGAAGCTCCAATTTGTATGCCATAGTACCAATATTTTGCAACACCTTGTACGGATCATAATACTTTGGTGATAATTTATTATCCTTCTTAGCTTGCTTGAGGTACATTTTCTTATATGGTTGTAGCCATAGGAATACCCAATCACCTACATCAAAAATTGTTTCACTGCGATGTTGATCTGCCTGTTGTTTCATTCTTTTCTGTGCCAACACGAGGTTATCCTTTAAGAGTTGGAGGACTTGTTTTTGGTGTCCGATGTGATGTTCCACTCCTTGAACCTTAGAATTTTCTCTTAAATATGATGTGATGGATGGTGGCTGATATCCATAAAGTGCCATAAATGGGGTCATTTTTGTTGTTCTATGGAAGGAAGTGTTATACCACCATTCAACCAGAGGCAACCATTTGACCCACTGTGTCTATTTATCAGATACAAAGCAATGAAGATATCCTTCCAAAAATTTGTTTCCTATCTCAGTCTACCCATCAGATTGAGGATGACAAGATGAGCTATGAGCTAACTGAGTACCAAGACAAGAAAATAATTCTATCCAAAAATTTCCAATGAAAATGGGATCGCTTTCACTTACAATAATCTTTGGGTTTCCATGTAGCTTTTGAATTGTTTCCATAAATGTAGTAGAAACTGCACTGGCTTTAAATGGATGTCATAATGCACAAAAGTGTGCATACTTGGTAAGTTTGTCAACTACCACCACGATGACACTTTTTCCCCCAGACTTGGGTAAACCTGTGATAAAATCCATTGAAGCCTCCTCCCAAAGTTGGTTTGGAATGGATAAAGGCTGTAATAGACCCGGTGTCTTAATTGTTTCAGCTTTATTTTGTTGGAAAACCAAACATTCCGCCACAAATTTTTGAATATCTGAATTAAGGCCATCCCAAAAAAATTCCTTCTTAACACTGTGGTAAGTTTTTAAAATTCCTGAGTGCCCTCCTAAGGGACAAGTGTGCAATTCCATAAGAATCTTTTGTTTTAGTTGGGAATTCTTATAGAGGTATAAGCAATCTTTGTACCATAGAGAATCATTTTTCCAACTAAATGTATCAGACGTACTGGAATATTGTTGTAACTTTTGAATAAGTGCCCACACTTCTTCGTCATTCTTCCACTCCTCCCTTGCTTCATTTATCCAATCTGGTTGGATAATAGAAATGGAATACAACAATGCATCCACATCCTAAAAGTTTAGAAGTCAATGAACATTTTGGAGCCTTGCGGAGGTTGCTTAGAAATCATACCATGAAAAATGTTTACTATGTTAGGCATTAGATTTGTTTTGAAAAAATGTATTCAAGTACACAATTTATCCTAATTTTATTTATGGAATTCATATTTAATGTGCTAGGTGTTGAAAAGATACACGTTTAGAACCAAGTGCATTCATGATTCTTCTTATTTGTTCAGGAATTTTTTCTAGCATATGATGTTGGTTTAATAAGAAATGGAACCAAAAGCATCAATATGGAGTCATGGAGGATAGATGACTAATATAATTATCTTAAACATTTTCATCCACCACGCTTTAATGGCTAATTGATCCTTTGAAAGGAAGTAGACATAGATTTTAGCTTAATTTTTTGCAATCCTAATGGTAGAGTGAGATAGAGTGGATAAAATTCTTTCATAAATTTTGGGAGTTTGAAGAGAATTTTGGGGTCGTGGCAGAAGCACTTCTACAAGGAAATTTTCACCTCAACTGGTGAAATCTTTCTTTAAGTTGCTTATGTTAAGCATGTCCACCTTGGCCATGAAAGAAGAATAAACAATTCGATGATTAGAGTGTTTTGATTCTCCTCAACCATAAGAGATCTTATTTAATCCTTTACCATACCAAAGTATACGATCACACCTACATGACACATCATGATGAAAATCAGACATTAGAAAATTATTTTGAATACAAACTAAGATGAAAATCAAATGTTAAAAAACTTATTTAGAATACAAACTAAGATGCTAGAATGAGTAGCAACATGTTTTTGGAGGAAATATATTCCAAAATAAACATAAACACTATTGAATAAAAATAAGTATATACCTAGGAAATCATCATGTCGCATCATTTAAAGGACCTCTCCAATTTAATACTTTGCTATATAGACCACATCTTACTGTAAAAGCAATGAACTCAAAGCAAGAAATTACATGTTATCATTCATCCCCAAAAAGGACCCCACCAAAAGAGTATTATAAAATAATTTACTTTTCTCCACAATACAACCTGAATTTAACTCTTTATACACTAATAGATAAAATCTTATTGAAAACAAATGTCGATGTGAAATTTTGAAATTCCATTGCTCAAATTCATTTTAGGTCCCTGAAAATAGAAGTTGTTGATCTATATAAAAAGAAATTCAAACAAATGGATCTAGCATGAAACTTGATGTTGGGAAATGCAAGAGGAAGTATCTAAAAGTTCTAATACTTTGGAAACCATAAAAACTCTATAAACGGATCACTGGAGTCTCCAAAAAGCATTCATGAAAGAATGCTTATGATTAGAGGTAGATCATAGAAAGAGGAGGCTATAATTTTCTCTTAACCCTTCCTGTTGAGGATTTTCTACATCTTTATCCCAAGATCATAACTAAATCATATTATTCAAATGAGTTGAAAAAGATAAATATGGAGTCAAGTACAACTTATATAAAAAGTGTTATAAAACACATATCACAATAAAACTATAATACTCTAAGAGGCGAGGAGAATTCCAAATGCAGACTTCAAGCTCATGTCTTATACTAGCATAAAAACACTTTCCATCTGATGTGACCAACCTCAATAATTTTGTAAAATATGACAACTTACGGAGAACTAATTTCAATCAAATTGATGGTTGTGACTCAGTACCTGTCTTGTACTGTGTTGGATGAGGCATGTTGTGAGAGTGAATTTGGTATCATGGGGGCATTAGTGTTAAGTGAGTTGGAGGGGAGAGGGTACACAGCAGAGGATAGATGTCATTCAATGGTTCCTTATTAGCGAGATGTATTAATTATTCAAGGATTTCTCCTTCTTCCCTAACTGGTGAACCATCAACACTTGCCTCTGAAGTACCAACAGTAATAGAATGAGAAGACTCTATAGGTGGAATTGCATGAGAATGTTCAAGAACCTTGTCATGTGGTTGGGATTGGCTATCAGATGGAGGCTGACAATTGGTTTTTCTTGGTGAAAAGGGTCCATTAATGATTTTATATCTTGATTGTCCATCACAGAACAAGGAAGCACTAGATTTTGGAACTACATTTTCTTCCTGAAGAAACAATAAAAATTGTAAATAACAATATCATTTGCATAGTGGGCTCTAATATACTTTAAAAAAATTACCAAGAAAACAATGGGCAATCTATTACAACTAAAAATTTTCTCTGACTTATGAATATAATGACCAGTTACAAAATCTCATCTGTGGATAACAAGTAAAGTATTTTCTCCATTATCTAGTCATTTACTCATAATATAGCCAACCCATCATTGAATGCTAAAAAGGACAGCAATTTACATGTTTCAATTCCCTTTTAGATTCAACGTAAATCATGCCTTCTAGCATAGGCAAGTCAATATTGCCATTTGATATATCTACTTCACCCTGTACCCCACACCCCCACAAAATACAAAGAACAAAATCATGTGTCAGGCTAACTTGACGTTGAAGCAGTCATGGTACACACACAAGGATATAATCCATGAGCATAATATGAAAAACACAATGACAAAGAGAATCTAGAGTTAGGACCTCTCTCACCAAGTAGTTTCTCACCTCAGGTGCGGATGGAAGATTTGCCACATTAGTTTCATATAAGATTCTAGCCATTGTTTGAGAAAGGCCCTCATGAAAATCTTTGTAATAACACAAACATCCAACAATATAAACTAAAAGGCTAGCCATACACCTTGGAACTTGTGTATTTCCATCTTTTATTTGTACCAGGCTTCATCCTTATTCAATTTTTCTTGTATTACTATTCAAACATAGCCTAAGTTCATCTGAATCAAACCAATAGATAACATAGAAACCTGCATGTCATGAGACAAATGATCAAGGGTTTAAGAATATGTGTCTCTATCAAAAGAAATTTGAGATATTGTAAATAAGGACAATATTATAAGCATACCAAACTTTAAGGAGGAAATTATGTACGAGAATGTGTAGAAACATATTTTTCCTCAACAAATTAATAGCTTTAGCATGGAGTCCAAGAAAATGAGCAAAGGTGATTGAATGTTACCTGATCATTATATTTGTAGCATGCAAGGAATAATGGAATAATTTTAAACGTAGCAATGGCAATTTCTCCCCCAACAATACCATTGGATGCTAAAACTTGTTGTAGACTCCTATCAATCCTGTTGTAGTAGAAAACTTAATCAAACCATAAAGAGCTTTCGGTAAAATTGTAGAAGTCAATGAACATTTTGGAGCCTTCCGCAAGGTGATTAGAAATCATATAATGAAAATGTTTACCATGGTGGGCATTAGATTTGTCTTGAAAAAATGTATTCAAGTTCACAATTTATCCTGATTTTCTTTATGGAATTCATATCTGATGTGCTAGCTGCTGAAAAGGTACACGTTTAGAACCATGTGCATTCATGATTCTTCTTGTTTGTTCAACAAATTTTTCTGCCATATCATGCTTGTTTAATAAGAAATGGAACCAAATGCATCAATATGGAGTCATTGAGGATATATTATTAGTATAATTAGCTAAAACCTTTTCATTCACCATGATCTAATGGCTAATTGATCCTTTGAAAGGAAGTGGACATTGATTTTAGCTGAATTTTTTGTAGTCATAATGGTATAGTAAGAGACAGTGGGTAAAATCCTTACATAAATTTTGGGAGTTTGAAGAGAATTTTGGGTTCGTGGCAGAATCTCTTCAACATGGAATTTTTCTCTTGAACTAATGAAATCTTTCTTTAAGTTTCTTCTGTTGAGCATGTCCAACTCCACCATGAAAACAGAATAAACAGGTTGATGATCAGAGAGTTTTGATTCTCCACGAACATAAGAAATTTTCTTTAATCCTTTACCATAACAAACTATATGTTCACACCTACATGACACATTGTGATGAAAATAAAATGTTAAACAGTTATTTAGAATACAAAATGAGATGCTAAAATGAGAGCGTACATGTTTTTGGAGGAAATATATCTTCAGATATGTTTAAGAAATGGTAAAGCTAGAGTCAAGTACAACTTATATAAACAATGTTATAAAACCAATATCAAAGTAAAACTATAATCGTTTAAGAGGTCCGGAGAATTCCAACTCTCATTTTAGTGGGCACTGGTAATTGAAATGTAGATACTACAATGATAGGCAATCTACCTTCTGAGCAATAGATTGCAAGTGCTAACTTCATGCTGATATTCTTTACTAGCTTAAACTCACTTTCCATATGATGTGACCTACCTCAATAATTTTGTAAAATCTGACAACTTATGGAAAATTGATTTCAATCAAATCAATAGTGATAGATGGAAACCATAGAACTGCATTACCTCACACTTACCATGTTGGAGTGCGGCACCTTTCTCTTATTTCAAATGTTCTATAGCATAGCAGTCTGAATTTTTGTGGTATTGTAAGTAGGAGCAAAATGTAATTTTCCTTCATTCCATCCTTCAAATACATATCCTACCCTCTGCTCAATTTGAAGTTGTTGTAGAGCATCTCAGAATTGACTTATTTCCGGAAATTTTCTAATGGTGACTCATTCATGTGTCTATGATTGGCTTTAACGACTAGCTACTCTGACTACTGGGGACTTATTTGCTCAAGAATGGATTACACAAAGGAAGAGGAGGAAAATAAAATTTCTTGTTTGCAGGCTACAGAGAGAGAAATTGATAAGGATAGGGTTGGGATACATTCTGTTAGGTAATTTGTTAGTTTTTTGTTTTGTTTGGGAAAAAACCCTGTGTAGTACTGCGAGAGTGAAGAAGACAAGCAGACTGAAAAGAAAGTAACTCACGAGTGACCGTGACCTCTAATGAACCTATTTCGAGCTCACAATTTTCATAGGCAATCTGTCGGGGATCGACCCATTTCGATATTCAACCAGCCACTAAGACTAACCATTTACAACTCAACCCAATCATCCTGGATCAAACCTGGGAGCATAGCTAACCATAATCATAAGTGATCCGCCGTATCAAACCTGGGACCATCTCCACCAATCCTGGATCAAACCTGGGACTATCTCCACCAATCCTGGGACCATATCAAAGCCACCGAATTCAATCTAGGCCCATCAAAAACCTAGTGCATCTCGAACCAGCAACCTAATAAAACTTCGACCAGAACAAACAAGAAACTAGATCAAAGGACCCAAACTAATCAGAATAATCAATTTGCGAGGGATTGACGCATAAGAAATCAAGCGGGGTCAAGCCTATGACTTCTACTTCCAACAAGCAAGCTAACCTTTGAAGGCAAGAAAACAAAGTAACTGATTAGTGCACATGAACCTGACTAGCCTGTTTCAGTTTGCACCTTACCGGTGCACAACCTTGGCTTTTTCTCTGGCAGGTATGTTTGGGTTTTCACTCCAGAACTCGGTGGCCTTGTACAAAGAGGAAAATGGAAATGGGTTGAAGATCATGAATCAATTATTGTGGTAGGTACCCTAGTAAAATGGAAATGGGCTGAAGATGATGGATCGGTTATCACTGTGGGGATCTGTAACTATTTATAATCATTTAATGACACAAAATCTTCTAATCATTTAACATATAGGATATATGGTCCACAAATTGACACAATAGTAATCAGGTGAGTAGTTTTCATAGGGGAATGCCTTCAGGTGTAATTAACTTGGAGATAAATATTAACCCTAGATATGTAAATATTACTATGGATATTATAGTATATTCCATAGAGGTTAAATATCTACCATTCACCTAATAATTATTAATAATTAAATTAAAAGTGTGAGATGTCTATTCTCAAACAAACATACCTATCGATGTAATAAGAAAAATGTACAATATAATCATTTAGGGCATGACCTCTCTCCTTTATGACTCTCTCCTTTATACCTTAGTTATCCTCCATTATGGAATCTAAGGTCATGATCTCGTGAATATGGAGGACTTGTTACAACCAAGAAGACTTATATTAGTCATTTATATGGACAACAAGGTAGGGCTGCTACAAAATAAGGGAACCTGTATTTGTCCTTTTTTTAATTTAGTAAAATAAATAAAAATAGACACACACCTTGAAAACTTCAAAAATCCCAATCATAGATAATGATAGAGTCATTACTTATCAGTATAAGAACCATTTACATTTGAAGATATAACTACTTTTACCATCGATGACTTGATAATAATATGTGTATCTTTAGGTTGGAATTTATTTTTAGTACTCGAAGATTTACGTTCCATGTGCCTTTCCTCAGCTTGA
Organism: Pinus tabuliformis; assembly: GCA_031772625.1. Classification (NCBI taxonomy): domain Eukaryota; kingdom Viridiplantae; phylum Streptophyta; class Pinopsida; order Pinales; family Pinaceae; genus Pinus; species Pinus tabuliformis. Next base: position 312,139,064 of record CM062815.1, on the reverse strand, counting down.
ATTGAAGTTATGAGTTGTTTATTTTCATGGAAAAGTTGACTAATACACTTTTCAAGACATGGAACAATGAACATGTTATGAAGACAACTCAAGAAAAGATAAAAAAGATATATCAAAGCCTTATAATTCAGCCTCTTTGAGGGCAACCTCCTTTACATTACATAAATGAACAATTCTTCAATGATTCAAATGACAAAAACTCCTTTCTATATATATGAGTCTAAGTAGTCATAGTATAGCCCAGCCGACCTAACATTAATAATATAAAGCCACAAAAATAACAATAGAGGGATTCTATGGGGCACAGTAATAACAATATGGGGATAATACGGGCACAACAATATTAATAAGGGATGCAACTACAACAGTAATGGGGTAATCACTAGTATTATAGGGATCCAACATGCCCCTCTCCTTCAAAAAAGTGTTTTCCCCAATGCTTGAGTAGTTATGGATGATTTTGTATAAAATTCTCATCCTCCCATGTGGAATCTTTAGCGGATAAGTTCTTCCACTTGATAAGATACTCCGAAATTGATCGATTTTGTAGCTGTCGAGTTCTTGTTTCTGTGACTGCTTCCAGTTCCAATATAATTTTTCCTTCCTCATCAAGTTCTGGCAATATTGTTTGAACTGGGATCTTGTCGCCTATAACCTTCTTTAAGCATGAAACATGGAAAACTGGGTGCAATCGAGAAGCTGCAGGAAGCTCCAATTTGTATGCCATAGTACCAATATTTTGCAACACCTTGTACGGATCATAATACTTTGGTGATAATTTATTATCCTTCTTAGCTTGCTTGAGGTACATTTTCTTATATGGTTGTAGCCATAGGAATACCCAATCACCTACATCAAAACTTTCTTCACTGCGATGTTGATCTGCCTGTTATTTCATTCTTTTCTGTGCCAACACGAGGTTATCCTTTAAGAGTTGGAGGACTTGTTGTTGGTGTCTGATGTGATGTTCCACTCCTTGAACCTTAGAATTTTCTCTTAAATATGATGTGATGGATGGTGGCTGATATCCATAAAGTGCCATAAATGGGGTCATTTTTGTTGTTCTATGGAAGGAAGTGTTATACCACCATTCAACCAGAGGCAACCATTTGACCCACTGTGTCTATTTATCATATACAAAGCAATGAAGATATCCTTCCAAAAATTTGTTTACTATCTCAGTCTACCCATCAGATTGAGGATGACAAGATGAGCTATGAGCTAACTGAGTACCAAGACAAGAAAATAATTATGTCCAAAAATTTCCAGTGAAAATGGGATCGCTTTCACTTACAATAATCTTTGGGTTTCCATGTAGCTTTTGAATTGTTTCCATAAATGCAGTAGAAACTGCATTGGCTTTAAATGGATGTCATAATGCACAAAAGTGTGCATACTTGGTAAGTTTGTCAACTACCACCACGATGACACTTTTTCCCCCAGACTTGGGTAAACCTGTGATAAAATCCATTGAAGCCTCCTCCCAACGTTGGTTTGGAATGGATAAAGGCTGTAATAGACCCGGTGTCTTAATTGTTTCAGCTTTATTTTGTTGGAAAACCAAACATTCCGCCACAAATTTTTGAATATCTGAATTAAGGCCATCCCAAAAAAATTCCTTCTTAACACTGTGGTAATTTTTTAAAATTCCTGAGTGCCCTCCTAAGGGACAAGTGTGCAATTCCATAAGAATCTTTTATTTTAGTTGGGAATTCTTATAGAGGTATAAGAAATCTTTGTACCATAAAGAATCATTTTTCCAACTAAATGTATCAGACGTACTGGAATATTGTTGTAACTTTTGAATAAGTGCCCACACTTCTTCGTCATTCTTCCACTCCTCCCTTGCTTCATTTATCCAATCTGGTTGGATAATAGAAATGGAATACAACAATGCTTCCACATCCTCATCCTTTCTTGAGAGTGCATCTACCACGACATTTTTCTTCCCTTTTTTGTAGATGATTTCAAAGTCATAACACAACATCTTTGTGACCCACTTTTGTTTCTCTTCAGAGGATAATCTTTGTTCTAAAAAGTATTTAAGGCTATCATGATATGTTTTTACCTTGAAGTGTCTTCCCATTAGGTAGGGTCGCCATTTCTTAAGTGCATGGATTATTGCCAACATTTCCTTCTCATAAATAGATTTGTGTAAAAACTTTCCCTTGATTAGACAACTTTCAAAAGTAATGGGTCTTTAATCTTGCATTAAAACAGCACCAATTCCATTTCCTGAAGAATCACATTCCACAATAAAGGTTTTTGTGAGGTCCAGTGTAGCTAAGACGAGTGCTTGGCACATTGCCTCTTTAAGATGTTCGAAGGCCTTTGTTGCTTTTGGAGTCCATGAAAATGCATCTTTCTTCAATAATGTTGTTAGAGGTGCTGCTATTCTCCCATAATTCTTAACAAACTTGCAATAATATGGTGTCAACCCAAGAAATCCTCGTAGATGCTTTATGGATGTGGGGATTTTCCATTCCTTAATGGCTTTAATTTTGCTAGTGTCTACCTTAACTCCTTCATCAGATACAATATGACCCAGATATTGCACCTCTTGTACTCCAAAGAAACATTTGGATCTTTTTGCATATAATTGTTTCTCGTCCAATAGTTGTAGCACCTTGTCAACATGTTCAACAAGATCCTTCCAAGACTTGTTGTAGATTAGTATATCATCAAAAAATACTAACACAAATTTTCTAAGGAATGGTTTGAAAATGGAATTCATCAAACCTTGAAATGTTGAAGGTGCATTGGTAAGGCCAAAAGGCATGACCAAAAAATCATAATGACCCTCATGAGTTCTAAATTCTGTTTTCGGAATGTCTTTAGTCTTCATTTTGATTTGATGATATCCTGAACGAAGATCCAACTTGGTGAAGTAAATTGATCCATGCAATTCATCCAGTAATTCATGAACGACAGGAATGGGAAACTTATCTTTAATAGTGATCTTATTGAGCTCCCTATAATCCAGACACATGCACCATGATCCATCCTTCTTGTGCACTAATACTACTGGAGTAGATAAAGAACTTTGACTCGATTGAATTATAGTAGCCTCTAGCATTTTTGCAACCATATGTTCAATTTCACTCTTTTGGGCATAGGGATATCTGTACGGCCTGACACTTCCTAGAATCATATGAATAGCATGATCATGATCATGAATAGGTGGAAGACCTCTAGAATGATTGTCCAAGACTTTTTGGAGATCTGGAGAAATAGATGATTCTAATGTGGAAACATCTAGCGAACATAATTGTGCAATTACACCTCTTTGTTCCTCTTTTAGGAGCTTTGTCATGCCATTAGAGCTGATTATCTTTCCCAGTTTCCCTACAATACCCCTTAATTCAACTCCCTTTCCTTCCATAGAAATTTCATGAAAATTTCTTGAAAATTAAAAGCTATTGTACCCAAGGATTGTAGACACTGGACTCCTAGTACAACATCAACACCTCCCATTGGAATGGAAAGAATTGGGCTAGTCAATACATATTCTCCCATGGATAGCTTGATGTTATGGCACTCTCCAGAGCAAATTATTGTTCCTCCATTTGAAACCATCACTTGACACTCTGGTGTTGGATATAAGAAGCAATTCAATTCTTTTGCTACCTTACAATGAACAAAATTGTGGGTACTTCCTGAATCAATGAACACTATTACCTTTTTCTTCTTGATTTGTCCTTCTATCTTGATGGTTTGAAGAGTGGTAATTCCCACCAATGCATTACAAGATATGGTTGGATTCATTTCTTCTTTATTTAGTCTTTGTTCCTGGAGTATATCCTCTTCTTTTGACTTTTCTTTCTCTTTTTCTTGTTCCTCTTCACAATCTATATAGAATAATTTCTTCTCAGCACACTTATGACCTTTAGTGTATTTTATATCACAACTGTAACAAAGCCCTTTTGCTAGTTTTTCTTCCAATTTTTGTGGTGTCAACCTTATAGGTTATGGAAGACTAGGGGCAACAATACTTCCATCTTTATAGTTGTGAGTGGTATGCTTCTTGGTTGCCATAATTTTGCTTTCAATTTTTCTTGCTAACCTGAATGCCTTCTCTAATGAATCAGGTTCCTAAAGGCGAACGTCATGTTGGATATTATCCTTTAAAGTCCCTATGAACACATCAATCATATGCTCCTCTGGAATATTTTTTACCCTTATGTTCAATTTTTGGAACTCCTCAATGTGCTCCATTATTGAACCCTTTTGTTTGAGACTTATCAATTGGCTAAAAAAGTGTTTCTTTTTGTATCCTCATAATGTGCTATCAATTCTTCTGTAAAAATTGCCCAAGTGATAATTTGTTTACGAGAGCAAAGCCATTGATACCATGCAAATTGATTTGGTTCCAAATATAAAGTTGCAATACGCACCTTTCATATGTTTTGCACATTATTGAGATCGAAAAATTGCTCCACCTGTAATATCCATGTTGCAGGATCCTTGCGATAAAACTTCCTCATATCGATTTTTGGAATATGGTGGGTCTTCGATCCCACATTAGAGTCTATGAAATCATGATTAAAATTTCTTTTGTTCGCATCATTAGTTTCCTTTACTACCTTTTCACCATTAGTAAGTATTTCTTGTAGAAAATTTGTCAAATCTATCTTCAAATCTGCCATGTCTCTTTTCAAATCTCTCTTCAAATATGTCTTCAAATCATCAATCTTAGCTTCCATGACCTTTATCTTAACTTCTATTAGCTTTTTTGAGAGTGACATTTGTTGCACTTGGTCTTGTAATTTTGATATATCATGTAGCATTTCTTCCTCTTCTTCATGAGTCATGCTAGAACTTTCAGGTTGCTTACTAGGTGTTCATATTTTCTTTCCTCGGGGCATCAGTTACCAATAATAATGCTCTACCATGCCCTTTGAATTCCTTCAAAATAAATTTTCAAACCAAACTGAAGCAAAAATTTCAAAAAATCTACACACCTTTTTCCACTTTGTAGGAGCTCGATATTTCCTCTGATGTATCTATGTACTTTCATATCATCCAGTTCTGAAATTGTGACCTGCAATATCCCTTTGTGTCCTCTTTTCAATGCCACCAGTGTAATCCAAATTGGATTCTCCAAGGAAGAGCTATGTGAAATTTCCCACTGTGACTCGATTATAGACTAGTTCAGTAGGGTGAAATTGTACAATGTGCCACGAGTCACTGTTTCAACCTTTGGCTTTGAAAAATATATACAAGAAACTGCAGTCCGTCCTCTTTTTTCACCTTCTTATGAAATCTCAATCTGATGCTCAAAGAGAAAGTTATTACGATTTTCCCCAGGTCACCTGTTTGGTATGTAATTCAGGAGTCTGCAAAAATACCAACTTCCCCAGATCATATCTCTACAAATATAGCGTGAAAATCTCTGAAATTTGGACTTGAGATTTAGTGTGATTTCTTCTCAAATGGGTTTTTTTCAGCTTCTAAAACGTCGTAAAAAAATTGTTATAGCGAAAATGCCACGATGACTTGTTTGGAGCAACGAAACCCTAGAATCCAAAGCTCTGATACCAAATGTTATGAAACCAGCTCAAGAAAAGATAGATCAACACCTTAGAATTCAGCCTCTTCGAGGGGGCAACCTCCTTTATATTACATAAAAGAACAATTCTTCAATGATTCAAATGACAAAACCTCCTTTCTATATATAGGAGTCTAAGGAGTCACAATATAACCCACCCAAACTAACAATAATAATATAAAACCACAAAAATAAAAATAGAGGGATTCTATGGGGCACAGTAATAAAATTATGGGGATAATAGGTTAGCACAACAATATTAATAAGCGATGCAAGTACAATAGTAATGGGGTAATCACTTGTATTATAGGGACCCAACATAACAAGTATTGTTGGTACCAATACACGTTCTTAATTTAGGCTCATTCGAACGAATGTTGCTTCGAGGACTGTCATCACAACAAGTGACATCAACACAAAAATCCCAAATTGTCAGGTCAGGGTAACTCCAGACTTGGCAGAAAAGACTGATTGATTATTTCATTAGGTAACTATTGTTTATATACATGAATGTGACTGATCAGTTCATCTTCTTGATGACTGTTCACATTCCAGTTTACCCAACCGCTGAGGATTAGGTGTCAACATTCCCCCCCTTAATCTGAAGGGATGTTGGTGAGTCCAAGCATCGTTCTGAATCTTTCAAGCTTTTCTCTTCCAAGCGCTTTGGTGAAGATGTCTGCAATTTGTTCATTTGTGGAACAATGACGGAGATGGATTGTTTTGGCCTCAACATGATGTCGGATCAGATGATATTTAGTATTGATGTGCTTAGTACGATCATGGAACTTTGGGTTCTTGGCCAACTTTATTGCAGAGGTGTTATCAATCATGAGTGGAGTTGATTGTACTTGTTTTACCTGCAAATCTTCAAGAATTTTCCTGAGCCACACAATTTATTTCGTTGCTTCAGCTGCTGCCACGTATTCTGCTTCTGTTGTGGAATCTGCTGGAACTGATTGTTTGCGTGATCTCCAGGAGACAGCTCCTGATCCAAGACTCATAGCATATCCTAAAGTAGATACCCCAGTTTCTTTGTCTCCATCGAAGTCTGAATCAGAGTATCCAATCAAGCTAAAGTCGTCCACCTGCGTATACTTGATTCCAAGGTCTTGAGTTCCCTTCAAGTACCTTAGAACTCTTTTTGTAGCAGACCAATGTCCCTCACAAGGCTTTTCCATAAACCTGGAGAGGATTCCAACAACAAATGAAATGTCTGGTCTGGTAGTAGTGAGGTAGATGAGACTTCCTACAAGTTGTCTATACTTTGTTGCATCCTCAAATTCCTTTCCTTCAATAGATGTTAGCTTCAAGTTTTGTTCCATTGGAGTAGAAAGAGGATTGCACTCTTTCATGCCAAATCTGTTTAGCAAATCTCCAATGTATTTCTTTTGAGAAAGAAATATGGATTTTGGATGTTGGGTTACTTCAATGCCAAGATAGTAATGAACATAGCCCAAATCAGTCATTTCAAAACTTTTTCCTAATTCTTTCTTTATGGATGAAATATAGCTTTCATTGTTCCCTGTCATTAAAAGATCATCTACATATACCACAAGATATACAATTGTTTTGCCAACTTTCTTGACAAATAAAGTTGCATCATCAAGATCAAAATGATTGAAGTTGAGTTTCAGAAGATGCTCAGTTAGTTTTTCATACCAGGATCGTGGTGCTTGTTTCAGGCCATACAAGGACTTCACAAGTTTGCATACTTTATGTTCATGTCCTTTCACAGCAAATCCTTCAGGCTGGGACATAAAAACATACTCTTTTAGATCTCCATTCAAGAATGTAGTTTTTACATCCATTTGATGGACTTTCCAACCGTTCTGAGCAGCTAGTGCAAAGAGTGTCCGGATGGTGGCCCATTTTGCTGTGGGGGAAAAAGTTTCCTCATAATCGACCCCTTCCTTCTGTGCAAAACCTTTTGCCACAAGCCTAGCTTTGTGCTTGTCAAGTGAGCCATCAGCTTTGTACTTGTTCTTGTAGACCCACTTGCAGCCAATTGGTTTGGTTCCACATGGAGGATCAACCAGCTTCCAAGTGCCATTCTTTATGAGAGAATTATACTCCTTTTGCATCGCTTCTTTCCATTCATCATGAGAAGCAGCTTCTTTGAAGGAAGTTGGTTCAAAATATGTAGACAAGTTCAATTCACAATCATAAGTAACATCCATATCAACAGGTGAATTAGAGTCATCTACATCACCTCCATTTTGTCGGTTTGAATTTCTGGTTCCTGTTTTTCCAATTTCATCAGGATGAACACTTTCAAGTGTCTTTGTCAACGACTTTGGGGGACCTTTCTGAGATGGTCCTGGCTGCTCTGTTGATTGAGTTGGGACTGAATCAAGATTGAGTCTGCCAATTCTATCAATTACATCACTTAAAGGATCATCCAATGTTGAAGTTTCATGCAAGGGAGATTGTTCTTCAGAAGAAGATTCCACATGTTGATCTAGTATAGGAATCCCCCCTTCAAGATGTGGAATCTGATTATCAAACTCTTGAAATGATTTCATTTTTGTGAATCTATCCAAGCGATCAAGTTGCCGCTCAACAACACTGTCAGATTTGGATGATTCAAGAAAAATGACATCTCTAGATACAACAAAAATTTTATTTACTTCATCATAGAGACGGTATGCTTTAGAGGTGTTTGAATACCCCAGGAAGATACACTTACGACTTCTAGCACCAAGTTTGTTTCTATGTACCTTTGGTATTAAAGCATAACAGGTGGAACCAAAAATCCTGAGATGTTTTACCGAAGGAACATGTCCATACCACAATTCATAAGGAGTCTTGTTTCTTATAGCACTAGATGGAGATCTATTCTTTATATATGCAGCACATAGAACAGCATCAGCCCAAAACATTATCTTTACATTTTTGAAGAAAATCATGGATCGTACCATATTCAAGATTGTTCTATTCATTCTTTCTGCTACACCATTCTGTTGGGGATTATAAGGTACAGTTGTTTGATGTTTGATCCCATGTTGGCGAAGATAGTTTTAAAATTCATTTGATGTATATTCTTTTCCATTATCAGTGTGAATAGACCCAATATGAGATTGTGCATCATTTTCAATCCACTTATGAAAATTCTTGAATGTTTGAAAAGCATCAAATTTGTTCTTCAATAAATAAACCCAACACATTCTGGTGTAATCATCAATAAATGTCATGATATATTTATTTCCATTTGCAGAAGGAACAAGCATTGGACCACATAAATCTAAATGAATGAATTCAAGCTTCCTATGTGCTCTTGAATGTGAATCATGAAAAGACTGTTTGCTATGCTTTCCTAGAATGCAAGCATCACATTGCTTATGTTTTCTAGGAATATTAGGCAAACCAAAAACACCATTTTTCTTCAACAAGAGGAGACTATCATAGTTTAAATGTCCAAATCTAGCATGCCATAATAAACTTGACGGAAGTGTACCTTCTTCATGATGAGAAATATATGAGAAATGTTGTGCATGAGCAGAGGTTCCTTGCAGTTTAAGAAGTCTTGTTCTTCTATTCCCCTCATGACAAGTGAGTGGTCAGATGCTTTTCTTACCTCAATCTTGCCATCAAATATATGAATGGAGTGACCTTGTTGGCGGATGTGGACCAAGGACAACAAGTTTATTTTGAGCTGTGGGAGATATAGAACATGATCTAGAAGAAAGTCTGGAAGACCAGGCAGTTTAAGCCTGATTGTGCCAAGCCTTGATGGCTTGATTTTTGACTGATCTGCAAAGTATACTGCTCCATCAACATTGTCAGTGAAATATTCAAAAAAATCTTTTCTATGAGTCATATGACAGGTTGCTCTTGAATCAAGCAACCAATCATTTTTCGAAGAAGCAAGTGAAGCATTAAACAAATCTTCATTTACTCCAATGTTACATTGTGCCTCAATATAGTGAGCAGATTCAGGTTCTTTACCTTTTTCTGTATCATCAGTTTTACCTTTCTGCTGGTTTCTTCTCTGCTCAATTTTGTCCCATGGTAGATTGCATGTAGAAGCATCATGTGATCCATTTCGTTTGCAGCGAATGCAATGCAGATCTGCCTTTTCTCCTTGAGAATGGCTGCCCCCCCTGCCTCTGAATTATCTTCCTCTTCCTCTTTGTCCACCTCTTCCTCTTGTAGAATCTTGAGCAGGATGCTTTTCTTTATGAGCAAGGCAAACAGTCTCTTCAGAAGATTCAGGGACTATCTTCTTTCCAAAGGCTTTCTCTCTTTCAGCAAACTTTTTCACAAGAGAGTCAAAGGTTATATCTTTAAGATTTCCATTTGCTTGTAATGACTCAAGATAATTGGAGTAGGTAGGATAGAGTGCTTTGAGAAAGGAAATAAGAGGGATATATAGCTCAACCTTAGTGGATTTAATATCATGCATTATAGACTTTACTTCAGATGTAAGAGCAAGAGGATCATTATTTTTCAGTTCAAGAGTGAAGAGTTTAATCATGAGCTGAACAACTTCAAGTGCAGAATGTGAGTCATAGAGTTCTTTTAGCTTTTGTAAAGCTTCAAAGGCAATGGAATAAGATGAAATATGACGACTTACTTCTTCATTTACAGATGTTGCGATTAATGCATAAGCTTTTCTGTTCTTATTTTCCCAAATGGCGAGTTCTTTGTCTGATGTAGGCTGCACATGGTCTTTGTCTTATTCTCTGACACACACTCCTTTCCACAACTCATTGTAGATGAGGGTGTGTTTTACCATCCGAGACCATTCAGGATAGTTCTCCTTACCAGTGAGAACTATTCCTACCATAGAGATGATTGAATGCATTCTGTAAAAAATACTTCTGCCAAAAAAAAAACTTTTGCTGATAAAAAGAACTTCTGCTGACAAAAACTTTCTGCTGATATATAGTGAAATTGTACTCAAAAGGGCAACAGATTTCAAATTCTTTATGCACTAAGTTTTCTTCAAATGTCTCCAAAATTTTATAAAATATCCTCCACAAAATATTCAAACAGCGTCCAAAACTTATTGAAACAGTGTCCAAAACGCATTCAAAACTTATTCAAACAGCTGGTCAATATATATATGCTGGTCAATCATCAACAAGGCATATACATGCGGTTTAATACCAAACTTTATGGAAACATATACCACTCGGACGGTGCTAATAGTTCTCTGACAGGAGCTTTCAGGCCTTCGAATAGTTGTAACCTTCGATGGATTGAATCGCTATGTGCCTTCCAAGAGTTTGGCATTGAGCACAGGTCGGAGGGTCGGGTCAGGGCACTCCAGCAGAAGCTGAAATACCTCGTTGACGCCGAGGAGGCAGCAGAAATTCAAGAAGCCGAAGCTGTTGCCTTCAAGAAGAAGACAAATATCGAAGCAACTCGCAAATGATTTCTGCTGGATTGACCTACTAACTGGACCACTGGTTCTTTGAATGCTTCATGTTAATATGGACGCGGAGACTATGACCATAATTGCGAAGGAAAATCATACACAATCACCCTTGATTGGACTCTGTGCTATTCAAAACCCACGAGCGTGAAGACCAGAACCGAGGCACAGAGCGGACTTCAATAGATCGAGGTAAACATTAAAACATATGAATTGCTGTATAACAAGGCTTTTAGCCTTTTTGATACAAATAACCCAGCAGTCCCATACCACCATAAAGAATATAACTCTTATGGAGATACGGTTCCCAATCAAGCTTGTAATGAAGAACAATGTACATCAATTAAGAACTGCAATGCGAAAACAAAGATTTGTTAAAAATCGAAAACCAGGAATATACTTGGTAGAAAGCGTCTTGCGAAAAGATTTGAATCTGATACGCCGTTTCCTTTGAAATCTCCTCAACGGAAGGATTTCAGAGTCGGTGCATCAGGTGTGGACAGAGGCAATCAATGCGCAGAGAATCAATGACTTTTAACGGATGCGCATAGAGTCAAACGTTCAGGCAGATGCGTTATGGCCAGACAAACGTTCAGGCAGAGGCGTTATGGCCAGACAAACATTTCAGGCAGAGGCGTTATGGCCAGATGCGTTATGAACAGAGGAGTTACAAGGAATCTGGGACCTGCGCTCTGATACCATGTCAGGCCAGGGTAACTCCAGACTTGGCAGAAAAGACTGATTGATTATTTCATTAGGTAACTATTGTTTATATACATGAATGTGACTGATCATTTCATCTTCTTGATGACTGTTCACATTCCAGTTTACCCAACCACTGAGGATTAGGTGTCAACACAAATTATCTTGGACCTATGGCCTATTTCATTTTGGCAAGGTTTTAGGATGAGCCTCGATATGGACAAACTCATCATTTCTAGGAGTATTCTATTGTTTGTTTCGCCTTGCTCGGGAAATTTTCCTCTTAATTTGTTTAATATTAACTTTAGATTGAGGGTTTTTTTCATATTGATTCATTTATTTTACATGTACATGTTCTTTAGGTGCAATTTTGGGTCGAAGACTTACCCTAGAGGGTTTCACTTCTCTTTTATCCTTAAATTCTAATTTTAATTCCATATGATAGACAATGGTACTCTTGTTCATGCTTCTACTTAAAAGAGCACGAGTAGGTTTGAGGGTTTCAATGTTATTTTCATTTGAAACACAAGGTTTTCTTCATGAAATTATTCTTCATAATCATTCCATAATGAATGACAATATGTTGACTAAACAAGACTGTCCAATTAAGGGTTATGCGTACAAATACATAAGGAATTGGAATACTCAGGGAATTGGGGTTTTTTGAAACCATTTCAATCTAGGAAATGATCCTATTCATCCCCGAATTTTCCAAATGGTATCCAACTAGAATATATATGAAACTATGATCTTTCACAGTTCTTGCGATGTGATTAGTGTGTGTAGGACAATTTAGTTATGCTTTTATACAGATAAAAGGGAAAATTAAGTTTATGGATGAGAAATGCCATTAACAACATTTTATGATAAATAAAAACCAGGCTGTGTCAACTTTCACAAGTAACATATTGATCCAATAAAAGAACTAAATGACGCCATTTAGATTTCAAAGAGGAAATTGGCAAACCTTTCACATGATATCCACAATATTTACTGAAGATAAGTTTCTTCCAAGGAATGTCACACATTACACAATTTTTGGACCATTTCTCTCTCTCAAAGGGGAGATGAGTAGTTGTAATGAAATCAATATCTATAACCATCTCTATGTCACCCACTTGGGATATCTTCGTATCAAAAGAAGAGGAAAAATCCTTGACAACTCCTTTACTATAACCCTAAAACAACTGAAGTAAATCCCACTAGCTGACTTGGTGGAACAAGTCTACATACTCATCATATGCCTCTATTATGTGAGCTCCAATGGATTTAAACATGATAAGGGGTTCCATGGTTAGAATCCAAGAGGGTTTCAACTAGGAATTAGCGTGAAACATAGAGATAAAATGCACAATGAGAGAGTCACCAAACCTTAACTTACATAGCAATGTAAAAAATATGAACAACAACAATGAAAAAACAAGGTGTTGGTAACCTAGAAACCCCAAGGGATTAACTCAAACATTGAGAGTTGGGAGGTATGGTATAGAGACATTAATGGCTGTCATATATGAGTGTCTGTGAGTGGTGGATTTGAGAAAATTAGTGCAAATCAGGATTAACATCCCTGACGAGAATGCCAAATCACCCATAAAACCTAATACAAATCTCAAAGCAATAACCCTTAGCCTGAGAACCATCATTTCTCATGATTGTAGATCTAAAACTTTCAAAAGAAATATCACCATACACATGAATATAAACTCACAATAATCATAAATGAGTTGTCTAGTCAGTAATATATTTAAACCAAGTCTTATATGATAATTTCATGATATAACAAATATTAAAATATGGAAAATAAACCAAATGTAAAAACAGTCAAGCATAAATTATCACATAGTTTATAATGCATTAGGTAATAACTATTCATCAAATTATACCACATGTAGATATTAGGGCTTATATATAATTCAATCAAGCATATGAAATAAAGTGTTATGAAGGCATTATAATATACAAATAGAAATAAGATAGAGATACTACAGAATGAGGGATTCTGTAGCGACCCTTTTTCACTTTGACATTCATATGTTGTATAGAGTCATAGCCTCTCAATAACTTATTGGAATATCACAAAGAGAGAATTTTTTTATATCTCTACTGAATGGGAGAAAGTTTCATCAAGAAACCATTGAAGGTAGATCTTTAAAACGTAGTAAAGTTAAATAACACACTATTCAAAGAAACAAAAGGTATGTAATATCACAATTACCAAAATTAAAAGAAAATTTCATGTTAAAGCCTTTCCAATCATACCAAGTTGAATCCAAACATTGACATACAAAAAATTTTGTTGCAAATACAAATGATAGAAGAAGAGGATGTGAACAAAATAACTTCTAACTATTCATTTAAAGGCACCCATATATATTCATTTAAATATTCCCTCCCTCATGTATCTAAAAAAAATGCTTGATTGACCATTAAAAGAGTGGATCACAGTTTACCACAATGTCTATAAAAAAAATCCTAAGATGTTTTTCATGAAATTCTCTCCACATAATTGCAAAGTACTTTATGTAATCTTAGCGCAGGCCTTTTCTGGTCCTCTTCTTTTGGCTCTCAGCAATTAATATTACAAGGTTATCAAAGAAGCAACCATCATCGTTATATTTATCTATTTCTATCTTAACACATTCAATATAATTACTCTTTATGTTTTAAATTTTTTTAATTGAAAATAACAAATTTTCCACTTCGAAGGTATATTTACCCATTTTCAATAGTAAATTAAATTTTATGTGTTTTCTAATTAATAGAGGAGAATGACCCTTTCATGCATTGTTTCTAGTTAATTTCAACCATGTCTTCGCCATTTGATCACTTATGATCTGGGAATTTTATAGCCACTTTTGATTGGTAGAAACATATTTCTGATGCAAGCATGTCTATTGCTACCTTACAGACCCTGAATCTACATTTAGAGATTCAAAACTGGAACACTTACTCTAAAGAATGACTGGGGAATCCTCTAGAAAGGCTCTCTCAACATAACACTCTTGTTGTAATAGGAAAATATCTCCAAAATCAATAGAAAATTACGTAGTACCCTAGACTGGACATTAATGTTTCCTGCAAACTTCCGAACTATAGCGACAATCATGCTAAAATCATGTCTCAAAAGTATATCAACTATGTTTTTCTAGGTACAGGAATATTTTGTGGAGACTAATGAGTCAAAGTGTTTGTCAAAGTAGGCACAAGATTATACTTAGTGAAATACTAGAAGTTCATGGTTCTCATATCATGACCATAAAGACTCTCAATTGTCAAATATAGCACTCCTAATGAAAAACACATTGTCAGGGTCCAAACTATGGATATAAAAAGAAATCTTATTCACATGTGTATCTTTTGAGCACTTTTGTTCCATATTATTAAATTAATATTTATGAAATGGATTATTCATAGTGTTTATGCCTGAAAGAGTTCGTACCGATTAACAAACTGAACCCCCAAATCCATCTAAAATCCATATCTATCATGTTGAAAATCATATCTTGTGCTGAAAAGTAGAAGAGTTGCCTTCATGGAATCTACGAGATAACAGACCTATCTAAAACCTATGTTACAATAATATTTTAAAACATAATTCAAGTCAAAATCTTGAACTAATTATAATAATTTTACTACAGATTTCAACCTACAACTTCCTCCTATCAAAGTTAGATGTCCAACCTAATTCTTAACTGTTTTGGGAAAAACTTAGAACCGTGTCTAAGCTCCATTTTTGTCAACATGTTCATGTTAAAAGAAATACTAAACCTTTGGTATATCTATATCCAGAATATTTGCATTTTACTATAGATGTAGAAGAATATTGAACAATAAGATTGGTATACATAAAAGAAAATGAAATAGGGACAAAGGATTGTATAGTTGTAGAAATGTTTACAGGACAACATTTATGGCATATTTGACTTTATTGTTCATGCTCATGGATCCAAAAAGTTACAATAGGCATGCCACATAAAGGAGAGGGGAATATAACTACAAATAAGATGCATAGAGAAGAAGAGAAGAATAAGGCTTGAACTAGATGGAGCTAATGACAAATGACTAAAATTACTTCATGCTTTAGTTAAAAAACTAACAATGGATAAAATTACTTCATGGTTCAATTATTCAACCACTACTCCCTTACAATAAACTAGAAGAAGTTTGGCCTTTGCTAATTCTGTTATGAGTAGTACTTGTACTGCCTAGTAAATGTGATATTTCTTATTGAAATTTTGGGATCCCTATAGCTCCCAAAAAAGTCTGTTTGATGCTTTGTAATGTACTAACAATGTCTATCATAATCGGCCATGCTTCAAGATATTTTTTTGTGCAGGGCAAACCCGCACTTATGAGTTCACTGAGGAAATTCATCTCTTCATGTTGTATAGTGCTCATAATTTTCCTCCTCAATAGATTCCCATCGACCATGGCTTTTACTTGGTTTGGAGAATCACTACCATCCGATTTCCACAAGTTCATTCCTTCCACAAAGATGTTGTGTGTGGGCCTCTTTCTATTCAATATATCCAATAACACTATTTCGTAGCTATAAAAATGACCTTTTGTTATGACACATCCACCTAATCCATATTCTACATTGAAACATCCTAATCGTAAGGTTTAAAATATACAAATGCTAATAAAAGAAAGACATTGCCAACATTGCTTAGTATGATATCTAGTTCATATAAAATCTAACATTTTTTTGATATGCTATTTAGTTCACATAATACTTGGAGGAATGTAGCCTATTGACCTTTTCAGTGCATGCATTGAATTGATCTATGAATCCTTCAAATTTGCAAAATATATACTAGCAATGCGAAAGCCGGTTAAACATGTTGTCATATCTTTATCCATAAGCACGTTGCTAGGTTTCAAATCACAATGGAGCACTTACACGAAATAGTGGTGATGGAGATAGGCCATGCCTCATGTGATATCTATTTCTACATTCATCCTTTGAACCAAGCTCAAATTACATTTTTATTGGCCATTAGGATATAAACACTTCTCTAATATTCCATTTTGCATGAATAGAAATATCAAAGCTTTCATTTCAAGATTTGAATAAGATGTTATGATTCTAATCAAATTATGGTGCCTAACTTTACCCAAACATTTCAATTTCTTATTAAAACCCTTGTCGCCCCCCTCATTTTCCAAGTTGAGAAGCTTGATAACAACAATTGTGCCATCATTTAGAGCCCATTTGTACACTTTTCCAAAACAACCAACTCCTAACAAGTTGGCATCACTAAAATCATTTGTTGTAGTCATGATATCTCCATATGAAATTCTTTGATTCCCTATAGTGAAGGATGTCCCATCGTCCCTATGAATATGTTTCTTATTATTTTGAATCTCCAAGATTCCTAAAAACAATGACAATACAACAACCATGACAACAATAACCATCGGTATGATAACTCTTTTTGTATTCCAAACACTTTGATGTTTGTGAGCATAGCATGGTGGCAGACTTACCCAAGGTCGACAGAGATTAGGATTTCCCATGAATGCCATGGAACCAATATTTTGGAAATTCCTCCTTTAGGGACTAATCCTGACAATTTGTTGAAAGAAAAATTACAATGGCAGATAATTTTGAGCTTTTCCAGTTACAAGGGCATTCTACCTGATAAATTATTGTAGTGTAAATCCATATCCTCATGTCTTTGAAGTTCATTGAGTGTGATTGGGATTGGACCTTCAAGGGCATTGTGGCAAAGATTGAGGTATTGTTAAAATTGGAAACTAGGGTGAAATTCCACTTTGTATAAATCCTATGGGAAATATATCATTGAATTTCTCTTTTCAAGAGGACCAAAATCGATCTAAACATCACAAAATTTGGATAAGGAAAAATGAGTTTTTGAATTTATGTTTCTCTCATGTAATTTATCAAGGTCGACCTCTTCCATATGTCAACTAAATCATCTCAAAAGACACATCCCTTCATCTGCACCGAATTGTATATATAGAGGATCCGTCTCCCTCATTTCTAGTCGAAAACCACAAGCCTATATATGTTTTTATGGGCTATCTTTCTATTTCAAATTTACGTTAGGGAGCTAAATTACAAGCCGAGTTTGCTTCTTGGCTTCTTTGTGGATAATATGAAGGATAAACCCCCTCCTTATGAGGTCGCACCACTGTACTCTTATTTCAGATAGGGTTGTTTTGTATATCCCAAGTAAAGAAGGCTAAGTTTCCTTTCATGATCAGAAAATTGCTCTAAAGGAAGATCCTTTCATCTTAAATTTAGCCACATTCATGGGGATTTTTTTTGGATGGATGTCAGTGATTCTTGTGTAGCCCTAACCAGACTCAGTATTTTGATGGATGACTGTATGTTGCCCTAACCTATCTTATCCATTGTGGCTATCTCCAGTTCATGCATAGATTATAGTTGTGAGTAGATAAATCATTGTTTAGTGAATGTTATACCTAGATCTTCAGATTGTCAAGTGAGTATTGAATTTGTACCTTTCTACCTTATCTCTCTCTCTCTGCTAAATTTTTTATGAGAAATAATAGAAGAATTGATCAAGTTTTCCCCCCATCTTGGGGTTTTTCCTCGGCTTGAGCCATACCCTATATACTCTTGTCTTCGCCTTTAATCTTCTTCCTTTGTCGATGTTCCTTCTTCAATTACACTCATGATAATGGTTTTGTGTAATTACTAATGAAAAATGGGTGATATGAATATCTGAATTAATTGTTTCATGATTAGAACATGTTATCTCAAACTTTGACATGGTATCAGGGTTGGGAGAAGTCAAGGCCTTGGTAGAGGTAGATTGACCAGTCATATGATTTCAGATTAACAAATTCTCTATGACACTACTTTGAGGCTGATCGTGTTTCTTGGTTAAGCACAAAAATGAGATTTCTATGGATTGGATCAGAGGTATTCACATGATAGTGTCACAAGACCTTCTTCTCGTATGATCTCATAATCAATATTAATAAAATGATGGTCCTTTTTCATTATATAAACCCTCTGATGATATATTCCTTCTTGCATGCCTGACACTATAACTCACTAAACGACTCACTCTCTCGCTTCAGGACTCTCACATTATCATCTTGCTCTTAGGTACCACTAATTGCATATAATCTCACTCGAAGTATGACTTCTAAATGATCTTAGTATAACAACTTCAATAACATATGGATGGAGTATGGCTTCAATCTTTGTGATTTTGCATGGAGATAAGGTCTTACATGACTTGACAAGGTCTTAAGTATGATACACATGGCTATCACTTCATTGTATGTATCATGTATGGCATTGTCTAGTTATGGATATTCTCTGCTGGCTTTTGTGGCTAGGAACCTAACCATGCAATTTTCATTTCCCTTCATTTCTTGTAAAAGTATTCATTTTCTTAATAGATGTCAGTAAATTGGACCGTGACATTTTCAAATATCACTGGAGCAGAATCCTTTTGTTCGTCTTGTTAATTAGAAAGAGTGGGGTTGTCACACATGCTTTCCTTCTACAAAATTTGTTTAACAGCAATGGAAATTAGATTGTTTGTGTCCATGTTTCCTTATCCTCTAGTATAGTATTAAATTGTTCTACAATTTTCACAACACTATCAATTTTTATGAGGACATTTCATAAATTATAGCCTTGCCAGCTTTCTTCCAACTAGAATATGTTTATATGATATATGAGGTTTTGAAGTTAATGGAAATATTTCCAAAAACTTGTAGGAATTTACAAGTTAAGTTCCTCATATAGAACACCAAAGGAAACTACTCACAAACATATCACAAATCAATAAACCACTATTCTTGATGTGGTTAAAAACCTCAAAGAGGGAAACAACCCACGACCTGAGCCAACGTGGTCACTACAGGAAATTTATTAATAAAAGGAAGAAAATTTACATAAGATTTTCTCATGAACAGTCACCATACAAATGACCCTGCATGATCTTTAAATAGAGATCATAGACCAACGAGGTGTTAATCCACGGATCAAGTGTGGGTAATAATGAGGAGAGAATGAACCATTGGATCACTTCATGTCTAGAAAATATTGTGACCATCAGACTGTAAGTTACAAAAGTTCATAGTAGAGAAACAAAATTTACCTAAATCTACACTAGACCAAGTTATAGTTAACTATTTCCTATGTATCCAAATATCCTAACATTGCCCCTTAAGAACAACTTGGGATAGGATTGAATGGTGTACAAGTATGACACAATAGGAGTAGGAAGGAGGCATTAGAGCCTATCCCCTCTGAGTGACAACTTCCTGAAATCCAACCATAAATCAAAGTTTAGTAAACTTCCCCTCTGTGAGAGCCTTTGTAAAGATATCCACAACTTGATCATCTGTTGAACAACATTTCACTTCAAGAATATGGTCATGAATGAGATTTATCATGAACTGTATGTGTGGTTCAATATGTTTGTTGTGCTGATGTTGGAAAGGATCTTCACATAGTTGAATGGCACTTTGATTATCACACCAAAGTATAGTCTGACGTTACTGCTGAAAGACAAACTCTGACAGGATCTGACAAAGCCAAAGGGCTTCCTTACTAACTTCTATGGTGCCATGATACTCTACTTTTCCTGAAGAAAGAGAAATGACACTTTGTTTCTTGGAAGCCCATGCAACAGGTCCAGAACCAAGAGTTAATACATAGCCTGTAGTAGACTTCCGATCATCATGGTCACTCACCCAATCAAAATTAGTGAAACCAACCAATAGAGGAGATTCTTCTGCACTGTAATGAATCCCAAAATAAATTGTACCTCGAACATAACAAAGTATTATTTTAGCTACTTTCCAATAACTTTCATGTGGGTTTTTCATAAACCGAGCAATAAGGCCAACAACAAAGGAAAGGTTATGATGAGTATGGGTCAGGTACAAAAGTTTTCCTACAAGCTGACATTATAACGTAGCATCAACTTCAGGGTGTGTACAAGTGACTAAAAGTTTGGCTCCATACTAAAAGGGAGAAGGTGCTCACTTACATTCTTCCATGTGAAAGTGGCATAGAAGATCATAGGCATACTTGGACTGGGAAAGGGAAATAGCTTCCTTGGATTGCAAGACTTGAAGACCAAGAAAATAATGCAAGTTTCCTAAGTCTGTCATTTCAAACTTCTTTTTAAGGCTAGACTTCACATGGTCTATAAGGTTGGGATCACTACCAGTAAGGATAAGATCATCAACATAAAGAAAAAGAATGATAAGAGACTTACCCACTTTCTTGGTGTAGACAGTATTGTCAGAATGACACCTAGAAAAGTCAGTTTCTAAAAGAAAGCTATCCATTTTGGCATACCATGCCCAAGGGGCTTGCTTGAGACCATAAAGGGATTTCTTAAGCCGACATACAAGGATGGAGTTTGTTTGTATAAAGCCAGGAGGTTGTTCCATATAGATTTCTTCATGCAAGTCCCCATGCAAGAAAGAAGATTTAATATCCATCTAATGGACTTCCAATTTGAAAGAGGCAACAAGGGAAAGAACATGGATGATAGAGTTCATTTTGGCAACAGGGGAGAAGGTTTTAGTATAGTCAATGCCTTCAACTTGTTAAAATCCATTAGAAACAAGACGAGATTTATGTTTATCAACTTTTCCATCTGGTCCAAACTTGGTTCTATAAACCCATTTACATCTAACAAGTTTTTTTCCCTTTGGAAGAGGAACAAGATCCCATGTATCATTTTCCAATAATGAATGATATTCTTCATTCATAGTTGCATCCCGATCTGGATTGCCTGAAGCTTCTACAAAGGTTTGAGGATCATAATTTTTTGAAGCTTGAGACAATAAAGAAGAGGCTCTATTGATCTAAGAAAGTGTATGTCATTGATTTGTAGGATCACCTGCAAGGGAACCTGCTGCATCCCGAGTAGTGCGGACCCATTTTGGAAGCTGGGGAGCTGAAGGAGGATGATGAGAAGGTGGGGCAGGATTTTCATCCTTGTTGTCATCATCTGAAGAAGAAATATTTTCAGAAGTAGAAGGGATAGAGAGAGGTGGCGCATCCACTGAACTAGGCTCGTAGGATGATATATTTTCAACAAACTTGACATCTCTTTTAATGATAAAATTTTTAGATTTAGGTGAAAGAAGTCTATATCCTTTGACATCTTCATAATATCAAACAAAAATATATTTTCCAGTCTTAGGTTCTAAGGCTTTGTGTTTCTCATTGAGAATATGGGCCCATGCTTCGCTTCCAAAAACATGAAAGTGACTTACATATGGTTTAATTAATCTTTATGCTTCTTCTGGACTGATATTCCTTAAAACCTTAGTAGGAGTGTGATTTACTATGTAATTTGCACAGTTAATTACTTCTGCACAAAAATTAAGACTGAGTACATTAGATTGAAGCATACAATTAACCATTTCCTATGAATCTTCCTTTTAAGCTACACCATTTTGTTGTGGAGTATATGGAATAGTATGTTGCATTTGAATTCCATGCTCAGTGAAAAAGTTGATGAATTTGTTGTTAATATATTCTCCACCATTATGAGATCTTAGCTTAAGAATTTGATGTCAAGATTGTTTCTCAACAAATGCCTTAAAGGCCAAGAACATATTAAATACTTCACTCTTGAGTTGTAAGAAGTATAGCCAAGTGCATCTAGAGAAATCATCAATGAAATTTAAGAAATACTTGTAGCCAGAGAATGAAACAGTTGGAAGTGGACCATATAAATTACTATGTAGAAGCTATAAAGGGCCTGAGGCATGCCAAGAGGCACACTTTTCAAAACTATCATGATGATGTTTTAAGAGTACACGTCTGGAACAAGTACCATCTCTACAAGATACCATAGGAAGACCTGTCACCATATTTTCTTTACATAGATTTTGAAGGGAGCAATAGTTTAAGTGACAAAATCGCTCATGCCAAAGTTTGATCACTTCATCATTATGAGCAATAAATACTAATGGAAGAGTTGATGACCCAAAGTTGTCAAACTTATACAACCTCGTAGAATCATCAGCAATGCCAGTAGCTAAAATCTATCTAGGATCTCTTAGGTCCTTAATTACGTTGCTCTGTTTCATCCTTATTCCCCATTGAAACTCCTTTGAATTCTAACCATGCAACCCCTTATCTATTTTAACGCCATTTTGAAGAACAAATGTTGAAGATGATGATGAAGTATGTGAATGTGTGAAAGTAAATGATAATGTTATATATATATTTTTTAAATCCCACCCCCCTTAATCTAATTAACTCACTTGAAAAGAAAATATGTGACCCACTTTTATAAATAAGTCAAAGTCACTTTTACAATGGTGCTTTATGAGCTACCCACTAAATTGTAACTTAAATAAAAGATAAAGAAACTTTAGAACTATGAGTGACTTACTTTTTATAATGGGTGAGAAATTTTTACATAAAGTAACTTTAAAACATAAGTTACATGTGCTTTTTGGAAAAGTAAATCAACAAATAAAAGGACTTGAACCCAAGGCCTCTATTCTCATAAAGTAACTTTGGACCAAGTGAGCTAGTTTAGAAGGTTAGTAATTTTTGGAAAACGGTAAGAGGTTTTTTCTTAGTCACTAAAGCTTTGGAGTGCGTGCATACTTGAAAATGCTCATTTTTCCTACACGACAAAAAACACACAACCTAACACGAACATGAAAAAAAAACCAAACCTTATAGCTTGAAGTTAGCTTTTGCCAGAATCTAAATATTTTCCTCAATGTTTCTAATTTTCAGAGATCGCACTAAAGTGCGGTGGAAAAGAGCATATGGATGAGAAAAATCCTTCCTTTATGTTTCTGATTTGCCCAAATCTCATAGAGTCGTGGGGAAAAGACAATACGCATAAATGAAAGGTATATATCCAGTAATAAAAAATAGAGAGCTAAATAAACTGAAATAAATAGAGAGATGAATATAAAACTGCAAATAAAGACTGTATACCTGATGGGAAGAGAAATTGGGGGTTAACCAAAATCACTTTCCCTTAAAAAATCAATCCTGAGGCCTACGGGTTTTGGGCCACAAAGCCTATCAGAAGCATTCGCAAGGCTTTAAGCCTATATGACCATGGACTACATGGGACTTGCACCATATAACTTTATCTGGGATTTTATTTCTATTGGGAGCATTACATATGGGCATTCGAGCCTTAAACCCCATAACCCACTTAACTATCAGAACATAAGAATACCCTGGAAACGATAGAAATTCCACCCTGAACACATACATGAACTTGAAATATTATTATCCCAATTTGACAATTCATTGGTGGGTCCACACCCTGAACCTCCCTCCAGACTCTGACTACCTGATCACCGATTAGTTTATTGGTGATATCGCCATTAGTGTATCGGCCCTTTGTTGTTCCACTGTCGAAGTCTTTTGGCCTCTTCGATATGTGATCGTTGATCGCATCTAGGCTATTGATCTGATGCGAAATCTGACGGCTATCGCTTAATCGCAACTTCACATTTGTAGTCGAACTTCGGCCGGTTCTAATAACTCATAAAAATTTCTACCGATGCGATAAAGGATCTGGATCGTTGATCTTTCAACTTCAATGGTTCTTGTGTATTCTCTCCATTTCGATGGAATATCTATGCTTTAAACACAGTTCTCTGTCCACCTGCATTCACACATGACATGCATATATACAATGGGAATTTGATATCATAGGGTCACCATCGATCCTACAAGAATCGATGGTTGACCAAACCTACGCGTGAGAACATTCAATCTATCCACATGACAAACACATAAATGCATAGTTTCAACACAAATACCCATATATCATATTAACACAACACAGTTACAATTCTAAGGAATTTCAGCCTTAGAAATAGTTCTCCTCTCAACTACATCTTGTCTGTCTACCGCTCTATATCCCCATTGAACATGTAGGTTAATCATATATATAAGAAGTATTGGATCAGATAACTAAAAGGATCCGATCATATTTCTCCATGATTTCCTCTTACAAAATCCCTAAAGCTCTCATACGCATACATGCATATAACACATGGTAGATTACATTGATAAGTCTCTTCGAGACTTTATCCATTCCATCTTTAAATCTATTTTAAAACAGATTTTTCCCTATTTTGCTCCCCTTGTCCACATCTTCCTCCTTTTTCACTTTCGATTCCTCCCTTTGACTAAGGGTGTTGTATGCTCTAGCAATAGACTCCCGAGGCACAAAAATTTATTTATTTGTTCAATGTAATGTGATTTAATTTAGTTTTAAATAATATTTATTATTACATATTTAAATGATACTCTATTTTTTTTTTTTAAGGAAAAACAATATTGTGAATTTATTTCATTGTATTGCTTTGAATATAAAATATATGTATTTTGGGCTTTTAAAATTTAAATGGAGAAAGGTCGAGAGAGAGAGTGGATTTATAGGAAGAGAGATGGAGGGAGGGAAAGACAGATAGGGGTAGAGAGACAGTGAGAGAGAATGGTAAAGTAGATAGTGGGGGAAGGAGGGAGTGGGAGAGAGGGGGAGGGCGAGGGAGTGGTAAAGAACAAAGTGGGGGAGGGAGGGAAGGGAGGGAGAGTGGGAGAGAGAGGTAGGTAGGGAGGGAGAGGAGGGAAGGAGGAGGGAGAGAGGGGAGGTAGACGGGAGAGGCACAGAGAGAGAGAGGGAGAGACGGGAGAGGCACAGAGAGAGAGAGGGAGAGAGACAGGGGAGAGAGGGAGAGAGATAGAGGGGGGATGAGAGCAATAGAGGAGGGGAGGGAGAGGGAGAGAGGGGGGGGAGGGGAGGTGGGAGAGAGAGAGAGAGAGAGAGGTAGGTATGGGAATATGGGAGAGGGGGGGGATAGGGGAGGAGAAAGAGAGGTGTGGGGATAGGGCAGAGAGTGGGAGGGGATGGGAGAGGGAGAGAGAGAGAGGGTGGGGCAGAAGGTGTGGGAGAGAGAAGGGGGGGGAGGGAGAGAAACAGAGAGGGAGAGGGGGAGGTAGGAGGGTGAGAGACAAAGGGATAAGGAGAGAGAGAGAGGGATAGGGTAGGCGAAAGAGGGGGATATGGAGGTGGAGAGAGAAAGACAAGGTGAGAGAGAGATAGAGAGGGAGTGGGGGCAGAGAGGGGGAAGGGGAGAGAGAGGGGGGCAGAAGGAGGGTGAAAGAGAGAGAGGGAGGGAGGGAGAGAGGGAAGGGGATTGAGGGAGTGAGTAGGAGGGAGAAAGAGAGAGAGGGAGGGGGGCGCAGAGTGGGGGAGGTGGAGAGAGAGTGGGAGAGAGAGTGGGGGACAAAGGGGGAGGTAAGAGAAAGAGAGAGAGATAGAGAGAGAGAGAGAAAGGGTGGGAGAGCAGGAGAGATAGAGGGTCAAGGAGAGAGAGGGAGAGACACGGAGGGGGAGATGAAGAGATAGGGAGAGAGAGAGAAGGTGGGGGAGAAGGTGTGGGAGAAAGAAGGGGGGAGAGTGGGAGCGATAGAGAGGGAGAGGGATAGGTAGGAGGGCGAGAGGCAAATGGATAGGGAGAGAGAGAGAGGGATAGGGTAGGGGAAAGAGGGGGATAGGGAGACGGAGCGAGAGGGGGAAGGCGAGAGAGAGAGAGGTAGGGAGTGGGGTCAGAGAGGGGGAAGGAAAGAGAGAGGGGGTGAGAGGGAGGATAAAAGAGAGAGAGAGGGAGGGAGGGGGAGAGGGAAGGGGATTGAGGGGGGAAGGAGGAGAGAGAGAGAGAGAGAGAGAGAGAGAGAGAGAGAGAGGGTGGCGCAGAGCGGGGGAGGGGGAGAGATAGCAGGGGAGAGGTCAGTGGAGAGAGGGGGAGGTGTGTGTGTGTGAGAGAGAGACAGAGATAGAGGGAGAGAGACAAAGGGTGGGAGAGGGGGAGAGACAGAGGGTGGAGGAGAGAGGGGGAGAGACAGGGAGGGGGAGGGGGAGAGACAGGGAGAGAGGGAGGGGAGGAGAAGGAGGTAGAGAGAGAGAAAGAGAGGGGGAGAGGTGGAAGGGAGAGGCCTAGAACTTGTTTTAGACTCCTATCAAGTCAACACTAGAAGATAACTTAATCAAACTGCAAAGAGCTTACAATAAAAGTTTAGAAGTCAATGAACATTTTGGAGCCTTGCAGAGGTTGCTTAGAAATCATACCATGAAAAACGTTTACTATGGTAGGCATTATATTTGTTTCAAAAAAATGTATTCAAGTTCACAATTTATCCTGATTTTCTTTATGGAATTCATATTTATGTGATAGGTGTTGAAAAGGTACACATTTAGAACCATGTGCATTCATTATTCTTCTTATTTGTTCAGGAAATTTTTCTAGCATATGATGTATGTTTAATAAGAAATGGAACCAAACGCATCAATATGGAGTCATGGAGGATAGATGACTAATATATTTAGCTTAAAATTTTTCATTCACCATGCTCTAATGGCTAATTTATCCTTTGAAAGGAAGCAGACATAGGTTTTAGCTTAATTTTTTGCAATCATAATGGTAGAGTAAGACATAGTGGATAAAATTCTTACATAAATTTTGGGAGTTTGAAGAGAATTTTGGGTTCCTGGCAGAAGCACTTCTACATGGAAATTTTCACCTCAACTGGTGAAGTCTTTCTTTAAGTTGCTTATGTTTAGCATGTCCACCTTGGCCATGAAAGAAAAATAAACAAGTCGATGATTAGAGTGTTTTGATTCTCCTCAACCATAAGAGATCTGCTTTAATCCTTTACCATACCAAAGTATACAATCACACCTACATGACACATCGTGATGAAATTCAGACGTTAAAAAATTATTTTGTATACAAACTAAGATGAAAATCAAATGTTAAAAATTTATTTAGCATACAAACTAAGTTGATAAAATGAGTAGCTACATGTTTTCGGAGGAAATATATTCCAAACTAAACATAAACACCATTGAATAAAAATAAGTATATATCTAGGAAATCATTATGTCACATCATTTAAGGGACCTCTCCAATTTAATACTTTGCTATATAGACCACATATTACTGTAAAACCAATGTACTCAAAGCAAGAAAGTACAGGTTATCATTAATCCCCAAAAAGGACGCCACAAAAGAGTATTATAAAAGAATTTACTTTTCTCCACAATACAACCTGAATTTAACTCTATACACTAATATATAAAATCTTATTGAAAACAAATGTCGATGTGCAATTTTGAAATTCCATTTCTTAAATTCCTTTTAGGTCCCTGAAAATGGATGTTGCTAGATCTATACAAACAGAAATTCAAACAAATGGATCTAGCATGAAATTTGATGTGTTGGGAAATGTAAGAGTGTTACCGGGAAAAGTGTCTATTTAGAACTGCTCTATCCCACTAAGGTGTGACATCTGCCTTAGAAACAAACAGAGAAAAAATACTTTTGTATTTCCTTTATGAATTATAGATAGAGAGGAATAGAAAGAACCATCTTGTGTCTTGCGCTAATCCTTTGATCCAATCCCTCTCTTTTTTGATAGTCTCCAGCTACCTGCTCCCTTTCTTGCCCAACTTCACAAAGTACCTGTAAGATCACAGAAGAAGAGAACTATACAAAGACATGGATCTATATTCATAAACAGCTTAG
The DNA here is from genome assembly GCA_031772625.1 of Pinus tabuliformis. NCBI lineage: Eukaryota > Viridiplantae > Streptophyta > Pinopsida > Pinales > Pinaceae > Pinus > Pinus tabuliformis. The sequence continues at coordinate 312,110,877 of CM062815.1, read as the reverse complement.
GATCAAATTTAAGTTACCCATACAAAATTTAACAAGCATCAATGATACAAAAGCATGGAGGAAAACTCAAATAGTTTTTATTGATAAACAAGAAAAGATCCAGGAGGAGTTACAACCAGTGGTTCCGACCCAGCATCAACCTCCCAAAAAAGAATCCCCTCTTCACCTCAAACAAAGCATAAATCACCCAACAATCTAATGTTTGTCTATAGAAACCAACAACAATTCCTTACAATGTGCAAAATTCCAGCCTCCGGATCTCTGGGATGAGGGATCCATATATAGATATCTGTAAGGAGGATGAATCAGCTTGTGATTTGATTAGTGTCTTCTCTCTGTCGAATTCAGTGAGGCAAGTGTCACAGGAGAAGATTCTGGAAGCTTCCATTGTCTCTCCACCTCACGGAATGACACTGCCATTTGTCATTTCTCACCCATCACAGCCCACAGAAGGGACTTTTGAAATGCAACGCACCCTCATAGTTTATTTAGGTACAATGCAACGCACCTAGCCAGTGGAGCAGCTGAAATGATCCTGTTTTGACCAATTCTGAGCAGTTTCTCATGGAGAACTTTTGGGAGAAGCTGTAATCTGTTGACCTTGTTCCTTTAGGGGTTAGAACAACACTTTTAGGGACCTAGGAGCCCTTGGTTTATGGACATTTCATGCTTGGAGTTGTAGGGCACAAAAATGTCTATAATAGTTGCCCCCTAAAGTATGAGGTCGTTAACCTTTTGGTGTCGGGTGAAATGCTTTATTATGAGGATCCGAAGTTCTTTCAATGCTGGGAGGAGACCTGTAATAAGATACAATACAATACATTATCTTCATACTGTTTTCATGATCTAGCTGAGGCGAGCATTCCCATGCTCAGCTTTATAAATTCATTTTCATGTACATAGGACAGACAATCGTCTGAGTGTAGACTGATGATTCTGGTAGAGCCATCATCCTTTTGAGTGGATGATTATCTGTGCAGCAATGATGTACATTTAATGTCTTTATTTCCCTGAATATATATCGCAGCCCGAATGGATGAAACTAGATCCGGGGTCTTCAATCTCGTTCGATCTTCACTCGAAGTACAAGTCGATCCATGTGAGAAATGTTCTGAAGTCAAACATGAAAAGACATCGCTTGATTACTAGTCAATGATGTAAACTGTTAACAAGTGCGAAAGGAATCACCGATAATGATAATGATCCTAAAGGTACTGTAATACAATTCACGTGGTGTGAATAAAGGACTTGGCGTCAAACACCACACAAAATATTTCGGTCGAAGGCCATTGATGTAAACCTGTCGCCAGAAGTGAGAAACTTTCCATTGAGGCATGCAAGCTTCAAAGTACTGAATGGGGTGTTCCTAGATCAATTTCTTGGATAATGAGCTCATGTCGACAAGAAGTGATCCGTCACAGGAGGGCCTTAATGAATCTCACATCAATGACACGGAACTGAGCAAATGATTTTAATGGAGGTGAAAAAGATCTGGTGATATAAGGTTCAGGGCGACGGTCATGAAAGAATGGAGTATAATGTATGGTAGTGGGTGAGACACAGGTGACTTCTCTGGATGACTTTTGTTGAACATATCGGAGACATTGATGTGATGGATTGGTAGCATTAACCCCAAATGTGGATGGTATGGCGTGACCATGGTGATGTGACCGGTGAATGAAACAACCCAACCCGACTCGGACATGGAGTGGAAGTGTCATGTTCAAGAGCGACTTGCTACCAACAAAGTTTCTTTGAGTTTTCTTCCCAATTTTTCCTGAGTCATTTCTGACCAGTACCTCTTTATTTTTGTCAAGCTTAAGGAGGATAACATATGCTTGTTCTATAATTTGTCGCTATTAATATTTTTAACGAGTTTAACAACAAAGATAACTTGGTCCTTTTCAATTTTAGAGAGTCTGAAAAGGAACGTAAAGGAAACTCCAAAATTCCTTTTTCGTCATCTAATCCCTTAAGTCCGAAAAAGTATAAAACAATACAGAAGGGATGAATTTTCGATAGTTTTAACGAGCCGAACAAAACAAGCGCTCGATCTTTTTGTGTAATAATCGCTCAGGTCCAAAAAGATTAAAATCTAGAGGAGGGATAGCACTTCCTGTCCCTTTAACGAGCTGGAAAGGCCAAGGACTCGGCAATATTTTCATATTTTATGAGTCAGTTGAAAAGAGCTTAAAGGAGACTCGTCTTTTGAGGAACGAGTGATAAAACGGGCAGCAGCTGATTCCAGGTAAGGTTTGGAATTTTCCAATCACGGCAGTGTCACAAGGATGGCTAGTGAAATCACTCTTCGCAGCTGTTCCTGAAAATGGGTAAACAATCAAATGCAGGTGAATGATCGGCCAATGAAAAAGTGGAGGTGACAGTGCAAACACGACCAAGGCTTTAACGGCTGAAGTACTACATTCACGATGGTTATTTACCGGGGAATAGTTCACTTTTTAACGAGCTTAAACGCGGGTGAAAACATTTGCTCATGTGTTATGTTTATTTTTTAACGAGCTTGAACTATGTGCTAAAACTGCTCGATTGAATGGTCCCTTTTTTATTTTACTATAAATAGCTTAGTTCTTTCAAAGATTGTACTGCATTTTGAACTGATTCATCAAACTAGTCAGAAATGAACAATATATGCTTGAAAATGAGCTAGAACACTAATATTTTACTTTGAACTACGTAAAAAGTAATGAAAAGGTGTTTTTACCTCTCATTTTACCATTTCATTTGAACTTTGGTTTGTTGGAGCTTTGGAGGTGCTTTTCCCCGTTGATTTTCATCAGCTGATTTTGGGAGATTCTGTGGACGATTCTCGGCGCCGTCTAGACCAGGTAGGAGCTAAACATGAGCTCTTTAATTTCATGGCTTCCATTTTGCATTCTGAGCTTGATTCCTAGTTTTTCTGAGCCCCCGGGGTTTGAAAAACTCGTTCTGCCTCCAGCGCACCCTCTGTGTATCAAAAGGTGCGTTGAATGTTGGCCATTGTGAAGGCCATCTGACATGCAACGCACCCAGAGAACTGCTGCAGGTGCGATGGGTGCAGAGAAGGAATTCTGTGCACAATTTTTGATGGAAGTTTTGCCTGTTTCTTGCCAAAATCAGGATCTAACTCTTCTCTTGTTTGTTTTTCAGAGATATTTGGAGCAAGATGACCATTACATGGCAAGAACATGAGCATGAAGAAGAGGACATGCTTGCCCTACATGATCCAGTTACAGTAAACGCATTGCGGAATTGTGGCTTGCTGAAGTTTTTCCGCATTTCTAGCATGAGACAACAGATCAACTTACTGCAGTATTTGCTCGATGCTTGGGATCCTACCAACCAAGTTTTCCAGATCAGGGGCAAATCTATCCCCTTGATGGTAGTAGAAATCTATTTCTTGACCGGTTTGTCGAGGCGGGGTGCCCCCATCTCTTTATCAGGTTCGACCCGAGGAGGTGACTCGGTGAGAGATTATGTTCGCCGGTACTACAGAGAAGGATCTTAGCCGAGTAAAGATGGCAAGATCATCATTCGTGATGTCACTGACAGGTCCCTTAGGACTATTCTATTTACTTTTGGTAGGATGGCCAGTGGTGTGGCTCTTCACGTAGCCAACCGATCTTATATGCAGTATGCCTTGGAATGCCTCCAACCGAAGGTGTTCAACTGGTGCGACGCAGTACTTCTTGTGATGAAAGAACAGTTGACCAAGATAAAGAGCGGGAGGTTGAAGAACTTTGGGTATGGTTCTATTTTGACCGCCTTTGCCTTGGACAAGATACCACTGATGTAGCCGCAGTACATTGCACTCGATTTACCTTCTCCTACTAAACCACGTATGCAAAGATGGGTTGACCACATGTCTAGGCATGCTATCCAGTCTCAGATTCATTTTCCAATACCTTCTTTAGGTGGTTTGATCGTCAGGAGATGGTTTATTTCGAATATCCATACGCTGGCATGGACTTCCAGGGTGATCCGGATTTGGTACTGCCGGATGGCGAGCAGTGGGGCGCCATTGGTAAAATCTTTGACTGTATTCCTATTTATCATTTTTTGTTTATAATTTCCTTGTGCTTTATTCTATCAAGACTTTAATCAAACTCATGTGTACATGCAGATGTTGGTCCCGTTCATCCAGTAGTTTGCCTGAGAGTACCAGCTGCTGTCCCAGCAGGAGAGGCCGTCGGAAGGGCTATTCTTCGTGACCTCAATTTTGCCGAGACTCTTATAGCATTACAGGAGCAGGTTGAGGGTCTCACTCTTGGTATTCCAGATGTGAGGACCGACGAGCTACCTTTGCGGTTACAGTGGCATACTACTGGTGTGCCCAGACGATGGACTCGTCTCTTACGCATGATCGCACAGGCTGTGACTTGCTATCACGAGCATCATTAGACTATGGTTCCCCCTAGCATTTTGAGTTTTTGGGTCATTTGACCGATTTTGTCTTGGTTACAGAACATTATGTGTAAACCATAAACAGTTATATATATTTTTGATTTTTGGAGTTTTATTTTGGTTGAGCTACATGATCCACATGCAAAACTTTGATGGTGTGTTTCTTTTTATAAATGTTGCAAATGTATATCTAACACATAGTTTTCTAATGAGTCAGTTAATGTGTTTAAGTTTATGGAAATATGTTGATATTGAATAGAATCAAATTGTCTTTCCAAAATCTTAACCCTTAGGAACATGCGATAAATAGCTGGATTTCAAACAGAATAGATACCAGTGAGTTGTAGTATTACGAGTTGTGAGTCTAGCCTGACAATTAGTCGGCGTATACCATGTGTGATGGCATTAGAGAGAAGTTCTTTCAACGTGCTATATTCAGCGATGTTATTTGTTGATCGACCAATACATACCCCTCTGAAACTTACTAACTCGTTGCTTGGATCAAAAATAGCCCAGGCTGCGGAAGATAGGTTCCGCGAACTACGACTCGCTTCGTTGGCATATCCAACACATGACTCCAATAGGTTTGACATCTGCAACAAATGTAAAAAGTGGATTACTTGACCAAAATAAATACTTTAGCGAAAACAAAAACATAACAAAAGCATACAGGTTACCATTACGCATAGTAATGCTTGAGGTACAACCCATTACGAGGCTGTGCCAGTGGAATTCTGTCATAATCCATTAACTTGTAGGCTCCTTTTGCTAACACTTGTTTAACAATATGGGGGCCCATCCATAAAGACATAAATTTACCTGCTCCCAATTTATCGGATTCTTGGTCGTAAAGCAAGACCAAGTCACCTTCTGAGAAGACACAAGGTTTGACATTTTTGTCGAACTGCGCCTTAACTCGTTTCTTATGGGCTTCGTTAGCCAAAGCGGCGTCACGACGGGTTTCATCCAATTGGATTAATTCCAAGAAACGAGCCTCTTCTTCTGAAGTTCTAGGGAGGAGATCAATTGCGAGTTTGAGAGACGAGATTTCACACTGGATTGGTAAGACTGCTTCCAGGCCATATACCAGTTGGAAAGGTGTGAACCTAGTTGCATTCCTTACCGATGTTCGGTAAGCCCACAAAGCTGAGTACAGGATTAGGTGCCATCTTCTTTTGTGAACTCCAATCATCCTTTGCAGCATGCGTTTCAGGACCTTGTTGATTGCTTCAACTTGTCCGTTGGCTTGCAGATAATATGGAGTAGAGCTGTTGTGAGACAACCCTAGTTTGGCAGTTAATTCGACCATCATGTGATTGCAAAAATGCGATCTATGATCTGTGAATATAGCCTGTGGTACGCCGAATCTGGCGACTACATGATTTAAAAAGAAGAGGGCAGCTATTTCACCAGTATTATCTAATGTAGGCATGGCCTCGGCCCATTTGGTAAAATAGTCAACTACGACTATGATATACCCATGCCCCCCGGTCGAGGTGGGGTTACATGTCATGAAATCGATGCCCCATTTGGCGAATGGCCCAACAACAACTATTGGCTGTAAAGGTGCGGGTGGTCTTCTGGTTTTACTGTCGAAAATTTGACAAGCATGGCAACTTCTGACTTCGGTTATGCAATCTTTGAACATTGTTGGCCAGAAGTATCCTGCTCGTAATATTTTTTTTCACTATAGCATATCCAGATTGATGCCCCCCACACGCACCTGAATGACAATCATTCAGGACTTTTTCGGCCTCCTCATGTGTGAGGCACCTTCTCGGAATTGTATCGATACCGCGACGGTAAAATGTATCACCGACGATCATGTAGTCTTTTGCTTGGTATCGAATAAGTTTTTTTTCAGAGTGGGAGGTGTTGGGCCTATATTTTTGGGTTTGGAGATAAATGCTTATATCCCCATACCACTCATTGCTTGTAGATATCAGAAACAAATTTTCGTCCACGATTGTTTCTTCGGATGTGTCATCGTTAGACGACGATGGGGGATCGCACAATAATTCTACGAAAACTAGAGCTTTCTTTGACTTGGATTTTACAAATTCCATATCAAACTCTTGTAGGATTTCTATCCATTTTGACTATTTTCCCCCCAGCAACTGTCAAGACAATATATAAGTCATGGGTTTGCAATCTGACAGAATGGTAGTTTTCTGAAAGAGGACATAGTGTCAAAATCTCTGTATCGCACAACTGCGAGCGCTAGATTTTCAACGTAAGAATATTTTCTCTCTGTATCATTTAAGTTTTTACTTAAATAATGTATAGGATGTTCAATTCCATCGACTTCTTGAACTAAAACCATTGCGATGGTCATACCCGCTGCAGCCAGATACAGGTTAAAATATTTTTGATAATCAGGGGCGTACATTAATGATGCTTTCATTAGGGAATCTTTTAAAGCATCAAAGGAAGCTTGTGCAACCTGGTCCCAGACAAAGGGTACTTCCTTTTTCAAAAGACGTGTATAACCTTTAGCAAGTTCGACATAATTTGGAATGAACCTCCTCAGAAAGTTCGCTTTCCCTTGGAGTTTCTGGATCTGAAGCAAATTTGAAGGTGGAGGCAAATTTATGATTACCTGGACCTTACATGGGTCGAGACGAATCCCGTCCTTTGAGACTACAAAGCCAAGCAAACGACTAGAACTGACGCAAAATACACATTTGTGTGGATTGAGTCGTATCTTGTAGTGTCGACAACGTAGAAATATCGCTCTTAAATGCTGTGGGTGATCAGTCCGCTTTCGCAAATGAGTCGGAAGGTCGTCGAGGTATGGTTGCACGATGTTTTTGATGTCATGGAAGGCATAATTCATTGCCCTCTGAAACGTCGCCCCTACGTTCTTTAAACCAAAGGGTAATTTTCGATATGCGAATGTGCCCCACGGACAAATAAATGCAGTCTTTGACTGGTCCTGTGGGCGGATATTTATTTGATTATACCCAGAGAATCCATCCATGAATGAAAAGATTTCACATCTGGCGCATTCATCAATTATTTAGTCAATGAAGGGTGTAGGGTAGTTGTCCTTTGGACAAGCTTGATTTACATCCCTATAATCGACGCACACTCTAATTGTTCCTTGTTTCTTCATAACAGGGACAATATTCGATACCCAATCAGTTAGAGGAATCGGGTAGATGAAACCAGTGTTTTACGAAACGGCCGAACCGAAACGGAAACGGCCGTTTCTGACCGTTTCATTGCTGATTTAATTGACCCGGCCCTTGACCCGGCTCGGCTGACCTAGTCAGCTATGACTCGGCCGGGTCATCCAATGACCCGGCCGAGTCATAGCTGACTCGGTCAACCCGGCCGGGTCCGTATTGACTCGGCCGAGTCATGGAAAGACGGCTGGGCAGCGTTTTTTTTTTTAAAAAAATCAATTTTTTGCTGATCTTTGGTAAAGTTAGTTAGGGTTTGTGGATTCTAAATGGTTATTGTAATTTGTTAAATGCTTTTGGGGTCCATTTCCCCCTCCCAAACTCTATTTAAGACAGCCAAATGCTCTCATTTCACTCACAGCAGTCTTATGCATTTGAGTGAGAGTCTTCTTTGAGAGTTAGTGAGCAGTTCTTGAGCTTGTTTTGGAGCAGCAGTGAGGAGTCTTGGAGGAGCATTGTAGCTGGAGTGAGGAGCTTCTTGGGCAGCCATTTGGAGCAGCATTGAGGAGCTGATTTTTGGAGCAAGCTTGAGGAGGCAGTTTGTGCCTGGAGGTATTTTTTTCCACCTCTATAAATCTGTTTTTACTTAGTAAATTTTAGGTGCATATCAAGATAGCTTAGAGAGTGTTTTTAGTCAAATAAATGAACATTGAATCAATTTTTTTTTTTTTTTTTTCATTTTCAGATTGTTTTCCTAGTCAAAAAATGGCACCTAGAGCAAAAGATCCTGCTTGGGCATATGTTGAAATGGTTGATAGTGAGATGTGTTGCAAGTTTTGCCATAGGAAAATTAAGTCAGGTCCAGGGGGGATTAATAGGCTGAAACAAAACTTGGCAGGGATTAAAGGCAATATTACTGCATGTAAATCTGAGGAAATTGGGGAGATTAGAAAGAATTTGTTGGAAAGCTTTGAAAAATTTAATGCAGAAAAGACTAGGCAAAAAGAGATACAGGCTGAAATTGGGAGGAAAAGGGAGATACAAAGAATGATGGCTGCCAACCCCCACTATGAGTTTGAGGGTTCTTCCTCTATCCCTCAAACTGATGCATCAAACCCTTTCCGTTATGTTCCTCCCTCTTTTGCTTCTGTTCAAGATAAGGGAAAGGGTAGAATGAAGGGTGATGGGACTATCAAAAGTTTTTTCGCTCACTCAGGCTCCTCTCCATCAGATGCACATGGTCCTGAAGTTGGTATTAGTAAAGGTCAAGCTCAGCCCACTTTAGATGACCATTGGAAGAAAGAATTGAGGGAGACTGCTTGTGACTACATAGCTAGATGGTGGTATGATGCTGATATCCCCTTTAATGTTGCTCGTTCACCATATTATGAGCCTATGTTTGAGGCCATACATGCTGCTGGAAAAGGCTTCAAAGGCCCTACTATGCAAGAGCTAAGGGGGTTTCGTTTGCAGAAAGAAATTCAATCAATTAATGAGTATTTGCAAGATTTCAAACAATCATGGGCAAGAACAGGGTGTACCATCATGTCAGATGGATGGACTGATCAAAGAAACCGTACCATCATAAACTTTCTTGCCTTCTGCCCATAGGGAACCATGTTTTTAAAATCAGTTGATGCATCTGATAAGGTAAAAGATGGCCACTTGTTGTTTCAGCTATTGGATGAGGTTATTCAGGATGTGGGGGTGGCTAATGTTGTTCAAATCATCACAGACAATGCCTCTAACTATGTTCTTGCTGGTAGACTGTTAGAGGAAAAACACAAGACCATCTTTTGGACCCCATGCGCTGCATATTGCATAGACCTCATGCTTGAGGATATTGGAAAATTAGATTGGGTCAGAAACACTGTAGATAATGCCAAAAGCATAACAAAATTTATCTACAATCATACACTGGTTTTGAGTCTCATGAGGAAACACACTGGAGGCAAGGATATCATTAGGCCTGCCATCACTAGATTTGCTACACATTTTTTGACATTGCAATCTATGCTTTCCCAACATAGAAACTTGCAAAAGATGTTTTCCAGTGATGAATGGAATCAAAGCAGTTGGTCTAACAAACTAGAAGGCAGAGAATTGAAAAGGAAAGTCCATGATGAAACTTTTTGGAGAAAGGCAACAGAGATTGTGAAGCTTGCTGAGCCACTAGTTAAGGTGTTGCGGTTGGTGGATGGGGAAAGGTTGGCTATGGGCTTCATTTATGAGGCTATGGATCAAGCAAAGGAGCAAATAAAGATAGCATACAAGGATAGAGTGGAAAAGTATGGGCCCATTTGGGCAATCATTGATGAAAGATGGAACAATCAACTCCATCGCCCTATACATGCAGCTGGGTATTTTTTGAACCCACGGTATCATTATAAAGCTAAGGAGTCAGGAGCTTTGAGGGGGGATGTCAGAGATGGACTGGTTGATTTCATTGAGCGCATGGTCCCATTGGAGTCTGATCAGCTGCTGATACATCAGCAGGTCACATCCTTCAGCAATGCAACAGGTACCTTTGGGAAGAACCTAGCAAAGATTGCAAGAGAAGCAGATGAGCCAGGTAAATGAAAATTTCAATTTTCAATTTCTTAATGGTTTTACTTTTTTTATTAAAGTTTGTTAAATCATTTATAATTTGAAAGTTAGATATAATTTGTAATTTTGTTGAGCTTCAGCCTTCATCTAACTCATAATTCATTACACTCCTATGTTTTTTGCAGCACAATGGTGGGAGGCCTTTGGTGGCCAGTGCCCTGAATTGCAAAGGTTTGCAATTCGTATTTTGAGTCAAACTTGCAGTGCATCTGGGTGTGAGCGCAATTGGTCTGTATTTGAGAGGATTCACACAAAGAAGAGAAACCGTTTGGAGCAAAAACGGTTGAATGATCTAGTTTTTGTCCAATACAACCTTCGGCTCAGACGGAACCAATTGCTGAACAAAAGACCTGATTCAGATCCCATTGTGTTGGAAGACATTGACCCAACATCAGATTGGGTAGTGGAGAGTCGTCTACCAGAGTTTGATCCTGATGAGGATCTTGAATCACTTGATGTTGGAGATCCACTGCAGCATGTTCAGTTGAATACAGATCCCAATCCACCAGCCTCAGTCTCACAGCCAGCTAGTAGGACTCCAGTTGTAGGTGCTTCCTCTGCTCAGCCACGACAGAAGCGCAGCCGCATTTGTACTCTATCTCAGCTTGCATCTTCTGCACAGCCTAGTGGTACTGGCACCACTTCTACAGTTGCAGTTGGAGACGATGATGATGAGGAGGAGCCATGGGGCCCCCTGTCTGACTCTGATGATGATGATCCAGAGATTGGTCGAGATGATCTTGGCTCCTCTGGCAGTAGCTACTAGCCTCCTTGGTTATTTGTATTTTGTTTTGACTCTTGAGTCTTTGATCATGTATGACAGACTACAGTTGACTATGTATTTAGTTTTACTATTGCCATTGGGTACACCGTACCATTTTGATATAATGGATTGGTTCATGAGCCTACTTTGATCATATGTTGTCTTCCATGTATATTATAATGTTGTGTGTTTGGAAACTTGAATGAAAATCTTTAAAATTATGTTTAAAATATTTAAAATTATGTTTTTTTATAAAAAAAATAACTATTTAATGTATTTTTTACAACGACCGAGTCATTGAAATCGAGCCGGCCGAGTCATTACCGAGTCCGAGTCCGAGTCCGAGTCGATCCTCGGCCGAGTCCGAGTCCGAGTTTGAGTTGTAAAACATTGGATGAAACCAGCATGGAGAAGTTTTTCAACTTCTACCTTAATGGCAGCGGCTTTCTTAGGGTGCACCTGCCGTAGCCGTTGTCGTACTGGTTTGACATCTAAATACATCTTAATTTTGTGTTCAACGATACTCGAGTCAATGCCTGGAATTTCATCATATGACCAAGCAAAGACATCTCTGAATTCGCGAAAAAGAGCGTTATATATTTCCAGTTCTGAAGGAGAACAGCATTTTCCAACATAAATATTCTCTACAACATTTGTTTTGGTCGAGATATTTATGGCTATAGTCTCTTCAATGTTGGACAAGTTTCGCTTGGAATTGTGTTTACAATATTTGATAGGAAATCAAAGACTGAAGGATGATAAAGGTCATCTTGAGTATCTTCTCCACAATCCGGAAGAAGGGAACGATGGTGGGAATCATTCCATGGTGCTCCTTCAATTACCATTGATTGGACAATTCCTTCGTCGGTGACATGCACTTGCGACCAAGGATCTGAAGGGGTACCATATTCTCTAGACCTATCTATCCAAACGCTTGATGAGAATTGATTTGGGTTTGCCTCCCATGCTAGGAACATTGATTGCTACAATATTTCCGTTGGGCTTGGGGGTAAAACCATTGCATGATCCATGTCGATATCGTTTTCTGAGATCTTTGTAGAAGATATCATGTTGCAGGTTCCTATCGACGCTACTTCCGCCAAGTTGATTGGAGGTGGAAGGGTGAAAGTTCCCATTAGTATAGGATCTTTTAATAGGCCTAATCTGATATTTTGAAGCGAATAAGGGCTTCCATGGATCATGGGAATGCTTCCTGTAACTTGAGAACCATTGGGGAGGAAGTTTTGTTGATCAACGATTGTAATCCCTCCTTGAAAGGGAAATGCAATCTTCCTAAAATAGGTCGACACAACAACCGCCATAGCATATATCCATGGCCTTCCTAGTAGGATATTGTAATCAAGATTTCCATCGATTACTTCAACATCTATTTCTACCGTTTTCCCTCCTAGTTCAACTTTCAAGTTACTTAGGATACCATATGGGGTATATGTCCTTCCGTCGAATGCTTTTAATGTCGTCGAAGATCGTGACAAGGTTGGAGATCCTAAAGTTTTCCAGCAATTCATCGACATGATGCATGTAGATGCTCCCTCATCAGTAATTGTTCGATGAACAGTTTTGTTGAGGGCTTTCACTTGAACAAGGAAAGCTAGTTGAGCTGGTAACTGAGGATCGTATCCTCTATGATCGAAGGATACAAGATTGGAATCCTTTGGGTCTATCCCACCAATGGCTGATAATAAAGCCTACCTTTGGGATGGGAAATTCTGTAGTACTTCAAGAGTCGACATAGCGGATGGCGATTGTGCCAAATCTTCCACTATTATATAATGCTATGCCGCTCTAGCGCGGGGATTAAACGTCGACTTGTGTACTACTCCCTTTGGCGGTTTTATTGTCAATTCAAGAATGATGGGTGGCGCAACTTCCATCGAAGTTGTTGTCGAACTACTAGGTTGATCTTTATCCTTGTTGTTCGACAGCTGTGGATTCCCATAATCTTTGTTCCTTGTCGATATCAAAGCATCATTTTGCTGTTTTGAAACCGACAACATTAGCACTTGAGACGGGGAAGCATTTTCACTTTCAACCAGATTTGTTCCTGGATTTGGAAATGGATCGGTTAACACTGCGGAGGTTTTCGAGTTCTTGAAGAATTTTTTAACCTCAGCTCTGCATGGACAACTTGCGGTCCAATGGTCCTCATCGGATATGACACATGGATTTTTTGGTTTCCTATCTCTAGGAGGGTTTGAAGAAGATTTTTTAGGTGATGATTCCTCCTGTTTCTTCTTCTTCCCTTTGCCTTTCTTCTTGCTGCCTGGTTGTTTGGTTTCTTTGCCTTTATCTGTCGATACGGAATTTACTTCCGAAGCAAGAAGCTCATCCTTTGCATTTTGACTTGAAATCTTACGGACCTTTTTGGATGTAGCCTTTATTGATTTTGTGTCTGTTGTGCCAATCACGCCATCACCAGCATGAGAGTCATTGTTCAATTTAGGAGGAGGAGGAATTGAGAATTTTGGTCTAGGGGCATCAGGTATTTTATCATAGAGCGTGCCGGACTGAGTGTAAATCAAATCCAGATATTGCGCACGAGCGATAACTTGCTCTTCTGTTACGACTCCCCCTTTGCCAAGAGCTAATCGGGGACATACGTTTTTACCATTCTACAACGACGTCGCCATTCATGTATATGATCAGATATGTGAGTGGCCGTCATCTGTTTGAAATTGGTAAGAAGTTCTGTTCCTGTTTCGTACCTTATTGGTAACTGAAAATGGGTTAAAAAGGTTATGGCTAAGGTGATGAATTTTTCGAACGAATCTCTAGGCAATTCGATGTACCATTTTGCCGCCGAACCCGTTAACGTCCTCTGAAAGAGGCAAAGTCTTATCGAATCATCATTTAAGGTGTTTGATGAACACCATAGATGAAAGGTCATCACGTGATTCGATGGATCTTCACCCAGATTTCCATTAAATTTAGGAATATATGATGGAAGTTTATGCGGAATCGCTGGCCACCAAGGGGCGTAAGTAATTGGATCATTGGTTAACCGGTTTAAATCAGGTAACTCCAAAGTTGCCACAAAGGGTAACTGCTGATTTAGGTTAGGCGAAGCATACCCAGGATAAGATGGGATTGCCTGAGCAGTTGGTCTTTGCATACTGGCATAATGCATTTGATGCTGGTATGTTTGGAAAGGTTGGTGGACCTGACCATTGTAAAATGGTTGATTTAGACCGTTTTGAATGTACGGCTGTCCACTGTTAGCAAAGATTTGTTGCTCAGAACCTTCGTATAATTGTTGGAATTGCGGTTGTTGGTATTACACCAACCATGGTTGTGAAGCCATGTGCTGTTGCCCTATACTAACAGTCTGACCAAGATGAGGGGTAATTGTACCCGTCTGAACCTGTGTCGTTCCCCTAGTCGGCAATTGTGGTTGAGTCGCAGGGTCAAAGGGCTGTTGCATTACAACTTGAGAAACCTGAGGTTGGCATACAATAGATAGCCCTTGAACTTGTGACACCGTCGCAATAGCTGGCGTAGTTGGGATATTCGACATAGGTACGCATTGTTGCATTGAGTATACAACTCTTGGTTGTTGAGGTAGTAAGGTACCCAGCCGCTTGAGGTAATTCCAGTATAACTTGAATGTTGTTGTGAACTCCCGTATGGATATCCTCCAGGAGGGAATAATGAAAGGGTATACTGCCCCCCATACGGTGGTAATCCAGAACTTAAGGGAATGGTTTGCCCTTGGGGGCCGGACTGCCCAAATTGACCTCCAAATGGATCAATTTGTTGAGACTCAACATAAGAGTTTCCAGATATTATTCCGGATGAACAAACAGGAACAGACCATACTGTCGAAGTAGCCCCTGAGTGGGCTCCTTCTAGTGGTTGAGAGCTAGTCGGGACAGATGGTATACCGGCGAACATTGTCGGAGTGATAGCAGGGAGTTCTGTCGTCGCTGTGTCAGACGACACAGTCCTAGATGTTGACGGTTGTTCAGACATTTGTAGTCTATCCAAAATATTACCTAGCGACTCTACAGGAGCTTCCGCTGGTGGTAGACTAACTTCTGATGAAGAAGGATATAGAGTGATCCCGACTCCAAAGTGCGTTGGAGTACCTGTTTGAGGATCTTCTACAATTTCTTCTATGGCAATTAGACCAGGTGGAAGGGGAAGACCGTCAGGTCCGTAAAATACTTCTGGTGCCGAAGAAGGGGTGAAATCGGCAACGACAGATGTTTGAAGAGAAAGACTCTCCGAACCGGTTATATATGGAACTAGTTCGGTAACACAAGTGTTTACTCTCAGACTAGGATCAGTATCACTATCCTTCTGTGGCTGTTGCGCTTCTTCTGTAGAGGCAGGGATTCCAGAAATGTTTGGAGTAACCGGAGTCTCTGATGTCATTGGAACACTTGTTCTAACTTTAATAGGAGATTTGGAACCGGTTAAACGAGTTTGCTTTGTCCGTACTGGCTTCGATTCCGTAGACAAAGACGGTTGACTCGTAAGCCTCCGCGAACGACGGGGTTTCAATTGACTTTCTTCCACGATTGCGGATTACTCGATCAACTAAAATAAATGGGAAGTATGTTTCCGAATTAAATGAATTTTAGACGCTTTGACACAACTTGTTTTTTTAGTTTTTAAGAGTCGAGAAGAAACAAAAGATGACTCTAGTCTCCTTCGATTTTTAATGAGCCTGAAGTGACAAGTGCTCAGATGGACCATTTCCGTTAAGGAGTCTGAAAGGGAACGAAAGGGACTGCTCTGGAGATCTAGGTAGAGGGAGTACCAAACCAATCGCAAAATACTTTTTACGGTACGACAGTCAATCTTCCCGAATGATGTGTTCAGTGAATTGCGATCGATAGGGTGACGGACACGGCTTCCTAAGGATAAAGGATTTAAGCCTATAGGGGTCTTGTTATAGACAATTTTGTGCCTTACAGCATCAGGCATGAATTGTCAATAATCCAAGGGATCCAAAGTCCCTAAACATGATGTTCCTACCCCTAGAGGAACAAGGTCGGCAAACCAACATCTCTCAGATCAGTTCTCCACCTGAAAACACTCAAAAACAAGCAATCCTGAAATCAAAGCAGGTGCTCCACTAGGCTTCTGCGCTGAAACTCAACTCCTCCATGGTGTACCTACGTTGCAAAGCAGGTAGAACAAAGGCCGCCTGCGCTGAGCGAGATGGGACAAGTGGCACACTGAGTCATTGCTCTGGAATCTTCCAAAAATGACACTTGGATCAGGGATTTCGCCTTGTGATGAGTCAGAGGCTCTGTTTCTCCAAGTGGAAGCAAGGTTCTACAAGTGGACTCAAGAACTGAAGATCAACTGAAGAGAGAGAGGACACAAGGCAGCTACACATCAGTTGCAAGCTGACTCATCCTTTCTCAATTCATCTATATATTGAGCTCTCTCCTATGAGCTCAGGAGGCTGGAATTTTGTGCAAAGTAATGATATGTTGTTGGTTTCACTATAGAACTATTGGGTGATTGCTTGAAGGAGGTGAAGAGGAGAAATTCTTTCTGCTGGGAGGTGTTGCTGGATTGGGGCCTTCAATGGTTATAACACTCTCAGAACTTTACTTCTTCCATTAATAAAAGCTATTGAGGTTCTTCTATATGCACTTGTTTCAATGATGTATTGTGATAATTGTATATTTGATTTATGCTAATCCTTGAATCAGTTATGATTGCATGCTTCTTGTAGTTTCCTTCTTTGTTATTTTGCAGGATCTCATTGTAGCTGGGCCAGCAAAAGAGCAAGGAGCTGGGAGCAAGCAGCAAAGAGAAGAGTTTGGATTCGACATTAAGCGCAAGGCAACGGTTAGTGCATTTCTTCATTCTCTCTTGCTTTCGTAAAGAAGTAAACCTTAAGTAGTTTTCTTTACAGTTGTTGCTGAGGTACTATCACCCTTAGAGTGGGATAGGGTCATCCGAGTCAGATACTTTTCCCTACAACAAACTGGCGACTCCACTGGGGATCGTATCTGTTTGATTGTTTGTAGTATTTTGCTATTCATTTCCTGAACAAAAGAGTACCAAGTCGAAAAGCTTTTGACTATATCAAAAGCGAAGTAGAGGGCAGCTACTCTAGCTCATTTCTGAGCATGTTCATGATTTGAAGAGCTGATCTACAAGGATCCTTGTAAGCTCTTAGTGATAGCTTTTCATCTTCCTTGTCATCCCTTAGTGTGTGCTTGACTGATAGCTTCTGATTTGAGCAAAAACTGTGAATTTTTGAGAAAATTGTGACCCGGAAACTGAGAAAACGCAACTTTCGTTTTCCAAAGCATGTAGTACACAGGCTACCTGCTTTGCAACGCAGGTCCCGAAGGGGCTACCTGCGCTGAGAGCCAGACTGGCTGTGCAGCACCTGCGTTGGCCCAATTTTGCCTTGTGCATTTGGGGTTTCCTCCCTTTTTCTTGCCTGTTTTCACTATAGATTTTGCAGCCAGTTACCAGTCTTGTACCTGTTCTGAAACCAACCTTACTTGCCATCATTCCGCCTCTGTTATATAACGAAATTGTACTTGTTCTTTTGTATTTCTTACATCATTTACAATTTCCCATAACGAAAGTGAACTAGTCTTGCTTTGGCCTCTTAGATCTGAACCTGTGTTAGGCATTTTGCTGGTCTAAAGAGTTAGCTTGTTTGCTGTCCATAGCTGATTAGTCTTTTTACTTTCATCATTATGGTTTGATTTCATGTATTTCCAGTGATTAAACAAGTAAACCTTAAGGTGTCTTTTGATTTTGGACAAGCTTGTTTGTTTTCGCTTTAAATCGAAATCAAAGTTAAATAACAACTTTCTTTTTGTAATACATCAACATTAAGAAAGGGAAAAGAAAATACATGCATTGTGCATTTTGCATTTGAAAAAGTTTGCATGATGATTTAGGAGAAAGTGCATTAGTTTGTGCTGTATGAACTGTGTGAAAAGATATGCCTTTCTTCTCCCTCAGTAGTTAAGATTTTCATCAGTCAAAAAGATTTGAAAAAGCTTGCTTCTCATCTTAGACTGCATTTAGGAATTTGTATCAAACATCTCGTGGTGAACCTTGAAAGGCAAACTTTAAAAAAAGATCAACTTAAAATATATTGAATGAACCTAACAACGCTTTGAAACATAACGCAAACACATAGAGATCTAAGTTAGAGACGTGTTCCGGCGTCGTTAAACATAGTGACTGTCGATCTCGACGAAGGTGGGTGATTCCTCCTGAGAGTCGGTGGCACTAATACGGACTTGTGCTCCCACGTACCGTCGCGTATATATTGGGAGACCCCTATAGGCATATATCTTTTATCCATAGGAAGCCGTGTCGGCCGCCCTACTGATCGCAATGCAGTGAACACAACATTCACGAAGATGGACCACCCGTACCGTAAAACGTATTCTGTGGTTTTGCGAAAGGTTTGGCACACCCTCTGCCTAGATCTCCAGAGCAGTTTCTTTTGGCCTTTTTCAAACTCTATAACTGAAAAAGTCCATCCGAGCATTTGTCACTTCGGGCTCGTTAAAACATCGAAGGAGACTAGAGTCATCTTTAGCTTTTTCTCGACTCTTTAAAACTGAAAAAGCAAGTTGTGTCTAAAGCATCGTTATAAAATTTATTTTAAGCGGAATAATCATCACCCTTCCCTCATTGATCTT
The DNA here is from genome assembly GCA_031772625.1 of Pinus tabuliformis. NCBI lineage: Eukaryota > Viridiplantae > Streptophyta > Pinopsida > Pinales > Pinaceae > Pinus > Pinus tabuliformis. Next base: position 312,092,320 of record CM062815.1, on the reverse strand, counting down.
CGAAGTTAGTCCACCACAAGTGGAAGTTCCTATAGAATCGCTAAGAAATCTTTTGGATAGACTAGATATGTCTGAACAACCGTCGACATCTAGGACTGTGTTGTCCGACACAGCAGCAGCAGAGCCTCCTGCTGCTACTCCAACGATGTTCGCTGGTATACCATCTGTCCCGGCAAATTGTCAACAACAAGCCGGAGTCCCATCAGGGACGATGACATGGTTAGTTCCTATTTCTTCGTCCGGATTATCATCTGGTATTTCTTATGTTGAAACTCAACAAATCAATCCAACGTGTCTTCAAAGGCCAATCTACCCTTTAAGTACTGGATTGCCACCATATGGAGGACAGTATGCCTTTTCATTGTTCCCCCCTGGAGAACAACCATATGGGAGTTTACAACAAAATTCAGGTCAAACTGGAATTACATCCAACGATTGGGTACCAATACTGCCTCAGCAACCAAGAGTTGCATATTCAATGCAACCAGTCCACCCTGTGTCGAATGTTGCCACTATACCTGGTATGGTGATTGCATCGCAAGTACAAGCGCTGCCTACTGTATGTCAACCCCAAGTTTCTCAGGTTGCCATACAACAGCCTCTTCTCTCGACATCTCAATCGCAACCTCAGGTCAGTGCTTCCTTATCCGGAGCGACTCAGGATCAAACAAGTACTGTGACTCCTCATCTTGGTCAATCATCTAGTATTGGGCATCAGCAAATGGTCCAACAACCAGAGCTGGTTCAAACTCAACAACCGCCATTCCAGCAATCATGTCAAGGACCTGAGCAACAAGTCTTTGTAAGTAATGGGCAACCATACTATAATGGTTATGCCCATCAACCTTGTCAAAGTTGCCAACATTATGCTGGTATGCAAAGACCCACTACTCAGGCAATTCCATCTTATCCTGGATATGCTTCACCTAACCTAAATCAACAGTTGCCCTTTGTAGCAACTCTAGAATTACCAGATCTAAACTGGCTGATGAATGATCCAATTGCTTATGCCCCTTGGTGGCCAGTGATTCCGCATAAACTTCCATCAGACATTCCTAAATTTCATGGAAATCCGGGTGAAGATCCGTCAAATCATGTGATGACATTCCATCTATGGTGTTCATTGAACACCCTGAATGATGATTCGATAAGACTTCGCCTCTTTCAAAGGACGTTAACGGGTCCAGCGGCAAAATGGTACATTGAATTGCCTAGAGCTTCGTTCGACAACTTCAGTACCTTAGCCACAACCTTTTTAACCCATTTTCAATTACCGATAAGGTATGAAACGGGAACAGAACTCCTTACCAATTTCAAACAGACGACTGCCACCCACATATCTGATCATATACATGAGTGGCGACGTCGTCGTAGGATGGTAAAAACGTACGTTCCTGATCAGCTATTAGCTGAATGGTTTATCAAGTCGTTACTTCCCGCTATAACGGAAGATGTGGCAAAGGGAGGAGTCGTAACGGAAGAGCAAGTTATCGCTCGTGCGCAATATCTAGACTTGGTCTATACTCAGTCTGGCACGCTCTACGACAAAATACCTGATGCCCCTAGACCGGAATTCTCAATTCCTCCTCCTCCTAAATCAAACAATGACACTCGCGCCGGTAATGGCGTGATTGGAAAGCACAAAATTTCTAGTCAAAATGCAAATGAAGAACTTCTTGCCTCGGAAGTAAATGCCATGTCGACCGACAAGGGCAAAAAACTGAAGCAACCAGGGGCAAGAAGAAAAAGACAGGGAGAAAAAGGAAACCCCCGTCAGGGTGTCATATATGCGATGAGGATCATTGGACGAAATATTGTCCACATATAGCTGAAGTTAAGAAACTCTTCAAGAGTTCAGAAACCCCAGCAGTATTGACTGATCCGTTTCCTAATCCAAGTCAAAATCTGGTTGCTAATCAAAATGCTTCCGGATCCCAAGTGCTTATGTTGTCTACCTCAAAGCAACAGAATAATGCTTTGACAAGGAGTAAAGATTACGGGAATCCAAAGCTGTCGAACAACAAGGTTAATGAACGACCTAGTAGTTCAACAACAACTTTGACCAAAGTTGTGCCACCCATCGTTCCTGAGCCAATGATAAAGTCGCCAAAGGGAGTAGTACACAAATCGACATTTAATCCTCGTGCCAAAGGAGCACAGAATTATAATATAGTAAAGGACCTAGCCCAATCGCCGTCCACTATGTCGACACTTGAGGTACCACAAAATTGCCCCTCCCAAGAGCAAGCTTTATCATCAGCAATAGGTGGGATTGGCCCAATGGATTCCAATCTTATGGCCTTTGATCATAAAGGATATGACCCTCAGTTACCAGCTCAACTAGCTTTCCTTATTCAAGTGAAAGCCCTCAACAAAACTGTTCATCGAACAATTATTGATGAGGGGGCATCTACATGTCTTATGTCGATGAGTTGTTGGAAAGATTTAGGCTCACCACCCTTGTCGAAATCGTCAACGACGTTAAAAGCATTTGATGGACGATCATATACTCCATACGGGATTTTAAGTAACTTGCAAGTTGAACTGGGGGGCAAAACAGTAGGAATTGATGTTGAAGTAATTGATGGAAACCTCGATTACAACATCCTACTTGGAAGACCATGGATCTATGCCATGGCCGCAGTTGTGTCGACCTACTTCAGGAAGATAGCATTTCCCTTCCAAGGAGGAATTACAATCATCGACCAACAAACTTTTCTCCCCGGCAGTCCACAAGTTACGGGAAGCATTCCAATGATCCATGGAAGGAATCATTCGCTCCAAAATATCGGAGTAGGCCTCCTAAAAGACCCTGCCTTAATGGGTACTTTCGCCCTACCGCCTCCAAATAATCTGGCGAGAGTGGCCACGGTGGAAACCTACAAAATGAAATCTAATCCAATCTTCTGGTTGGATTCGGAAGATTCCTAAATATTTTGTCGGCATGGATCATCGCCCTAATAGAAATACTGTAAATACAGTGGGCTCCGAGGACGGTTCTTATCTTGTGTCAACCTCGTTAAAAAATGAAACAAATCCCCGAGGTAAACCTTCATTCCAACCACTGAGTTGGATGCAATGAAGCTTGGGGGGCATGCACCTCGATTTGCATTATTATACTGGGGGCATGCAAACTTATCTCCGAGCAGTTTTAGCACATAGTTCATGCTCGTTAAAAAATAAACATAAGTTGTGAGCAATCTTCCCCTACAATTCAAGCTCACCCAGAAAAAATGAACCGGTAAATAACCTTGGTAAATGCAACCTTTGACAGCCATATTAAAGCCCTTGGTCGTGTTCTTGCAGTCTCACCTCCATCCGTTCATTTGGCCAATCGTTCATCTCCATATGTTTGTTTACCCATTTTGAGGAACAGCTGCGAAGAGTGATTTCACTTAGCCATCCTTGTGACACTGCCGTGATTGGAAAATTCCAACCTGTACCTGGAATCTGTTGCTATCCCTGTTTATCACTCGTTCCTCAAAAGACGAGTCTTCTTTGAGCTCTTTTCTCCTGACTCGTAAAATATGAAAAGTTTGCCGAGTTTTGGCCTTCCAGCTCGTTAAACGACCGGAAGAGCTATCCCTCCTCTAGATTTTAATCTTTTTGGACCTGAGGGATTATTGCACAAAAAGATCGAGCGCTTGTTTTGTTCGGCTCGTTAAAGCAATCGAAAATTCATCCCTTCTGTATTGTTTTATACTTTTTCGGACTTAAGGGATTAGATGACGAAAAAGGAATTCTGGAGTTGACTTTATGTACCTTTTCAGACTCTCTAAAAATGAAAAGGACCGAGTTATCCTTGTCATTAGACTCGTTAAATTCATTAAATAGCGACAAACTTGTCTTTAGACGAGAACGAGTTTCCCTATCGCTAGGCTCATTAAAACATAGCGATGGGCTTGCCCGAAGGGCAGGTTATAGAACAAGCATATGTTATCCTCCTCAAGCTTGATAAAAATAAAGAGGTACTGGTCAGCAATGACTGGGGAAAAATTGGGAGAACCTCACAGCTTTAATGGTAGCAAGTCGCTCTTGAACATGACACTTTGTCCTCCGTATCACATCGGGTTGGGTTGTTTCATTCACCGGTCTCATCACCATGGTCCTCGCCACACCATCCACACTTGGGGTAATGCTACCAATCCATCACATCAATGTCGTTATATGTTCAAGAGATGTTGTTCTGCAAAGAGTCTACCGTGTCCCATCCACTGCCATACATTGTCCTTCATCCATTTCATGACCGCCACCCTGAATCATACATCACAGTTTGTTTTCACCTCATCACAATCACTAGCTCCGTTCCGTGTCACTGATGTGGGATTCATTAAGGCCCTCCTTTGACGGATCGCTCCTTGTCGACATCAACTCATTATCCAAGGAGTTGATCTAGGAACAACCCCTTCAGTACTTTGAAGCTTGCATGCCTCAATGGCAAGTTTCTCACTTCCGGCGACAGGTATACATCAATGACCTTCGACCAGAAGATTTTGCATGGTGGTCGACGCCAAGTCCTTTATTCCCACCATGTAAATTGTACTGCCGTACCTTGAGGGTCATCATCCTTATCGGTGATTCCTCTCGCGCTTGTTAACGGTTTACATCATTGACCGGTAATCAAGCGATGTCTTTCCATGTTCGACTTCAAGAAATTCTCACATGGATCGACTTGTGCACCGAGTGAATATCGGAAGAGATTGGAGACCCCGGATCTAGTTTCATCCATCCGGGCTGCGATATATATTCAGGATATAAAGACATTTGATATGTACATCATTGCAGCAGATGATCATCCTTCTCAAAGGATGATAATTTCAGCAGAGAATTATCAGTCTATCATCAGACGATCGTCTGTGCTATGTACCAAAATGAATTTATAAAGCTGAGCATGGGAATGCCCGCCTCAGCTAGATCATGAAAAAGAATGAAAAATAATGTATTGTATTGTATCTTATTACAGGACACTTCTCAGCAGATTGAATGAACTTCGGATCCTCCTAATAAAGCATTTCACCCAATAAACGACCTCATACTTTAGGGGGCATCTGTTATAGACAATTTTGTGCCTTACAGCATCAGGCATGAATTGTCAATAATCCAAGGGATCCAAAGTCGCTAAACATGATGTTCCTACCCCTAGAGGAACAAGGTCAGCAAACCAACAGCTCTCAGATCAGTTCTCCACCTGAAAACACTCAAAAACAAGCAATCCTGAAATCAAAGCAGGTGCTCCACTAGGCTTCTGCGCTGAAACTCAACTCCTCCATGGTGTACCTGCGTTGCAAAGCAGGTAGAACAAAGGCCGCCTGCGCTGAGCGAGATGGGACAAGTGGCACACTGAGTCATTGCTCTGGAATCTTCCAAAAATGACACTTGGATCAGGGATTTCGCCTTGTGATGAGTCAGAGGCTCTGTTTCTCCAAGTGGAAGCAAGGTTCTCCAAGTGGACTCAAGAACTGAAGATCAACTGAAGAGAGAGAGGACACAAGGCAGCTACACATCATTTGCAAGCTGACTCATCCTTTCTCAATTCATCTATATATTGAGCTCTCTCCTATGAGCTCAGGAGGTTGGAATTTTGTGCAAAGTAATGATATGCTGTTGGTTTCACTATAGAACTATTGGGTGATTGCTTGAAGGAGGTGAAGAGGAGAAATTCTTTCTGCTGGGAGGTGTTGCTGGATTGGGGCCTTCAATGGTTGTAACACTCTCAGAACTTTACTTCTTCCATTAATAAAAGCTATTGAGGTTCTTCTATATGCACTTGTTTCAATGATGTATTGTGATAATTGTATATTTGATTTATGCTAATCCTTGAATCAGTTATGATTGCATGCTTCTTGTAGTTTCCTTCTTTGTTATTTTGCAGGATCTCATTGTAGCTGGGCCAGAAAAAGAGCAAGGAGCTGGGAGCAAGCAGCAAAGAGAAGAGTTTGGATTCGACATTAAGCGCAAGGCAACGGTTAGTGCATTTCTTCATTCTCTCTTGCTTTCATAAAGAAGTAAACCTTAAGTAGTTTTCTTTACAGTTGTTGCTGAGGTACTATCACCCTTAGAGTGGGATAGGGTCATCTGAGTCAGATACTTTTCCCTACAACAGGTCTCCCAAAATATACTCGACAGTATGTGGGAGCACAAGTCCGTACTGGCACTTATCATCTCAAAGTGGAGGAATCACCCAACCATCAGTGAGAACAATAGTTACCAGGCTTTACGACACCGAAATACGTCTCTAGCCTAGACCTCTAAATGTTGTGCGTTAAGTTCTAAAGCGTTGTTAGATTCATTGAATTTATTTTAAGTTGACCTTACTTATGAAGTTTGCCTTTTGGGTTCACCACGAGATGTAGATGTAATTCCTAAAATGCAATATAAAGATGATAAACAAACTTTTTATCTCTTATGATTTTGAAATGAGCACTCGTTCTTGTCAATAGTAACAATATAATCGACCATCAACAGCAATCAAACTTTCTCCTATGATCGAAATCGACACTTGCGACAGATCGAAATCAAAGGACGACAATACGACTATTCTACTTTTGCAATGGAAAACTGTAAACGACTCAACAAACACACAAAAACATCTACAGTTCTTTTGTACAAAGGAGGCAGAATAACAGCAAGGAAAAGAGGTTTCAAAGAGACATATACTGATCACAGGCAGCAAAATTCAGGGATAGAACTGGAAAGAATGAAGCACAAGAACCACAACTGCACAGAGCCAGTATGATCAGTGCACCTGTAACACAGAGAATCTAAAATGCAGCGCAGGTTGCCCCTTCGAGATGTGCGCTGAAATTCAGGATCTCTGAACAGTACCTGCGCTGGGCCAGAAACAAGACTCTGTCCGGGTTCTGGGTCACAGTTTGCAGTTCAGTCCTTGGTTTTTGGCCGAGTAAAAGGCAATCAGTAATGCAACAATCAGGGGTAGATCTGAGGAGGATCTAAGAGCTATCACAAGGGCAATCAGATAGTTTGTGAATCAGTTGTTTAAATCATAAACAGATCCAGTGAATGGATTGAAGCAACAGTTATCTACTTTGCATTTGTTATGGAAAATGCAGTTCAAAAGCTACTTATAAGTTTATGAAACAAACAACAAAGAGATACACAAACAAACTAATTAGACAGTCCCCAACGGAGTCGCCATTTTGTTACCGGGAAAAGTGTCTATTTAGAACTGCTCTATCCCACTAAGGTGTGACAGCTGCCTTAGAAACAAACAGAGAAAAACTACTTTTGTATTTCCTTTATGAATTATAGATAGAGAGGAATAGAAAGAACCAACCTGTGTCTTGCGCTAATCCTTTGATCCAATCCCTCTCTTCTTTCATAGTCTCCAGCTACCTGCTCCCTTGCTTGCCCAACTTCACAAAGTACCTATAAGATCACAGAAGAAGAGCACTATACAAAGACATGGATCTATATTCATAAACAACTTAGGATCAGATTTAAGTTAACCATACAAAATGTAACAAGCATCAATGATACAAAAGCATGGAGGAAAACTCAAATAGTTTTTATTGATAAACAAGAAAAGATCCAGGAGGAGTTACAACCAGTGGTTCCGACCCAGCATCAACCTCCCAGCAAAGAAGCCCCTCTTCACCTCAAACAAAGCATAAATCACCCAACAATCTGATGTTTGTCTCTAGAAACGAACAACAATTCCTTACAATGTGCAAAATTCCAGCCTCTGGATCTCTGGGATGAGGGATCCATATATAGATATCTGTAAGGAGGATGAGTCAGCTTGTGATTTGATTAGTGTCTTCTCTCTGTCAGTTCTTGCTTCCACTTGGAGACTGAAGGCCTCTTACTCATCCTTGGTCGAATTCAATGAGGCAAGTGTCACAAGAGAAGATTCTGGAAGCTCCCATTGTCTCTCCACCTCGCGGAATGACACTGCCATTTGTCATTTCTCGCCCATCCCACCCCACAGAAGGGACTTTTGAAATGCAACGCACCCTCACAGTGTATTTAGGTGCAATGCAATGCACCTAGCCAGTGGAGCAGCTGAAATGATCCTGTTTTGACCAATTCTGAGCAGTTTCTCATGGAGAACTTTTGGGAGAAGCTATAATCTGTTGACCTTGTTCCTTTAGGGGTTGGAACAACACTTTTAGGGACTTAGGAGCCATTGGTTTATGGAAATTTCATGCTTGGAGTTGTAGGGCACAAAAATGTCTATAACAAGGAGGAAGTATCTAAATGTTCTAATACTTTTCAAACCATAAAACCTCTATAAATAGATCACTAGAGTCTCCAGAAAGCATTCATGAAAGAATAGTTATGATTAGAGCTAGATCATAGAAAGAGGAGGCTTCAATTTTCTCGCAACCCTTCTTGTTGAGGCTTTTCTACATCTTTATCCCAAGAACATAACTAAATCATATTATTCAAATATGATCGAGTTAAAAAAGGTAAATATGGAGTCAAGTACAACTTATATAAACAGTGTTACAAAACACATATCATAATAAAACTATAATCCTCTAAGAGGCCAGGAGAATTCCAAGTGCTGACTTCAAGCTCATGTCTTATACTAGCATAAAAACACTTTCCATCTGATGTGACCAACCTCAATAATTTTGTAAAATATGACAACTTACGGAGAACTAATTTCAATCAAATTGATGGCTGTGACTCAGTACCTGTCTTGTACTGTGTTGGATGAGGCATGTTGTGAGAGTGAATTTGGTATCATGGGGGCATTAGTGTTAAGTGAGTTGGAGGGGAGAGGGTACACAACAGAGGATAGATGTCATTCAATGGTTCCTTATTAGCAAGATGTATTAATTATTCAAAGGTTTCTCCTTCTTCCCTACTCGGTGAACCATCAACACTTGCCTCTAAATTACCAACAATAATAGAATGAGAAGACTCTATAGGTGGAATTGCATGAGAATGTTCAAGAACCTTGTCATGTGGTTGGGATTGGCTATCAGATGGAGGCTGAAAATTGGTTTTTCTTGGTGAAAAGGGTCCATTAATGATTTTATATCTTGATTGTCCATCATAGAACAAGGAAGCACTAAATTTGCATAGTGGGCTCTAATATACTTTAAAAAAATTACCAAGAAAACAATGGGCAATCTATTACAACTAAAAATTTTCTCTGACTTATGAATATAATGACCAGTTACAAAATCTCATCTGTGGATAACAAGTAAAGAATTTTCTCTATTATTTAGCTAGTTACTCATAATATAGCCAACCCAGCATTAAACACTAAAAAGGACTGCAATTTACATGTTTCAATCCCCTTTCAGATTCAACATAAATCATGCCTTCTGGCACAGGCAAGTCATTATTTCCATTTGCTATAGCTACTTCATCCTGTACCCCACACCCCCATAGAAGACAAAGAACAAAATAATGTGTCAGGCTAACTTGACGTTGAAGCAGTCATGGTACACACACAAGGATATAATCCATGAGCATAATATGAAAAACGCAATGACAAAGAGAATCTAGAGTTAGGAACTCTCTCACCTAGTAGTTCCTAACCTCAAGTGTAGATGGCAGATCTACCACATTAGTTTCATATAATATTTCGGCCATTGTTTGAGAAAGGCCCTCATGAAAATCTCTGTAATAACACAAACATCCAATAATATAAACAAAAAGGCTAGCCATACACCCTGGAACTTGTGTATTTCCATCTTTTTTTTGTACGGTCAGGCTTCATCCTTTTTCAAATTTTCTTGTATTAGTATACAAACATAGCCTAAGTTCACCTGAATCAAACCAACAAATAACATAGAAACCTGCATGTCATGAGAAAAATTATCAAGGGTTTATGAATAGGTGTCTCTATCAAAAGAAATTTGAGATATTGTAAATAAGGACAGTATTATAGGCATACCAAAACTTTAAGGAGGAAATTTTGTAGGAGAATGTGTAGAAACATACTTTTCCTCAAAAAATTAACAACTTTAGCATGGAGTCTAAGAAAATGAGCAAAGGTGATTGAATGTTACCTGATCATTATGTTTGTAGCATTCAAGGAATAATGGAATAATTTCCAGCGTAACAATGGGAATTTCTCCCCCAACAATACCAGTGGATGCTAAAACTTGTTGTAGACTCCTATCAAGCCTGCTGTAGTAGAAAACTTAATCAAACCGTAAAGAGCTTTCGGTAAAATTGTAGAAGTCAATGAACATTTTTGGAGACTTGGGTAGGTTGAATAGAAATCATATAATGAAAATGTTTACCATGGTAGGCATTAGAGTTTGAACAAATGTATTCAAGTTCACAATTTATCCTGATTTTCTTTATGGAATTCATATCTGATGTGCTAGCTGTTGAAAAGGTACATGTTTAGAACCATGTGGAGTCATGATTCTTCTTGTTTGTTCAACAAATTTTTCCAGCATATCACACTTGTCTAATAATAAATGGAACCAAATGCATCAATATGGAGTCATTGAGGATAGATGATTAATATAATTAGCTGAAACCTTTTCATTCACCATGCTCGAATGGCTAATTGATCCTTTGAAAGGAAGTGGACATTGATTTTAGCTGAACTTTTTGCAGTCGTAATGGTATAGTAAGAGACAGTGGATAAAATCCTTACATAAATTTTGGGAGTTTGAAGAGAATTTTGGGCTCGTGGTAGAAGTTCTTCAACATGGAATTTTGAACTTGAACTGATGAAATCTTTCTTTAAGTTTCTTTTGTTGAGCATGTCCAACTCTGCCATGAAAATAGAATAAACAGGTCGATGATCAGAGAGTTTTGATTCTCCTCGATCGTAAGAAATTTTCTTTAATCCTTTACCATACCAAACTGTATTATCACACCTACATGAGACATCATGATGAAAATCAAATGTTAAAAATTTATTTAGAATACAAACTGAGATGCTAAAATGAGTACCTACATGTTTTTGGAGGAAATATATCTTCAAATATGTTTCAAAAAAGGTAAAGCTAGAGTCAAGTACAACTTATATAAACAATATTATAAAACCAGTATCAAAATAAAACTATAATCGTCTAAGAGGTCAGTAGAATTCCAACTCCCGTTTTTAGTGGGCACTGGTAACTACAATGGAGATACTACAATGGTAGGTAGTCTGCCTTCTAAGTGATAGATTGCAAGTGCTAACTTCATGCTGATATTCTTTACTAGCTTAAACTCACTTTCCATATGATGTGACCTACCTCAATAATTTTGTAAAATCTGACAACTTATGGAAAATTGATTTCAATCAGATCAATAGTGATAGATGGAAACCATAGAACTGCATTACCTCACACTTACCATGTTGGAGTGCGGCACCTTTCTCTTATTTCAAATGTTCTATAGCATAGCAGTCTGAATTTTTGTGGTATTGTAAGTAGGAGAAAAATGTAATTTTCCTTCATTCCATCCTTCAAATACATATCATACCCTCTGCTCGATTTGAATTTGTTGTAGATCATCTCAAAATTGACTTATTTCCAACAGTTTTCTAATGGTGACTCTTTCAAGCGACTACGATTGGCTTTGATGACGAGATGCTCTGGCTACTAGTGACTTATTTTCTCAAGAATGGATTGCACAAAGAAAGAGGAGGACAATAAAATTTCTTATTTGCAGTCTACGGAGAGAGAAATTGACAAGGATTGGGTTGGGATACATTCTGTCAGGTAATTTCTTAGTTTTTTGTTTTGTTTGGGAAAAAACCCTATGTAGCACAGCGGGAGTGAAGAAGACAACCAGACTGAAAAGAAAGTAACTCACGAGTGAGCGTGACCTCTAACGAGCCTGTTTCGAGCTCACGGTTTTTATAGTAAATTTTTCGGGGATCGACCCATTTTTATATTCAACCAGCCACCGAGGCTAACCATTTACAACTCAACCCAATCGTCCTAGATCAAAACTGGGATCATAGCTAACCATAAGCATAAGAGATCTGCCATATCAAACCTAGGACCATCTCCACCAAGCCTGGATCAAACCTAGGACTATCTCCACCAATCCTGGGACCATATCAAAGCCACCAAATTCAATATGGGTCCATCACAAACCTAGTGCATCCTGACCCAGAAACCTAATCAAACTTCATCTAGAACAAACAAAAATCCAGGTCAAAGGACCCAATCTAATCAGAAGAATAAATCTGCCAGGGATTGACTTATAAGAAATCAGGCAGGGTCAAGCCCGTGACTTCTACTTCCAACAAGCAAGCTAACCTTTGAAGGCAAGAGAACAAATTAACTGATCAGTTCGCGAGAACCTGACTGACCTATTTGATTTTGCACCTTACCAGTGCGCGACCCTAGGTTTTTCTCTGGCAAGCCTATTTGGGTTTGCACTCCAGAACTTGGTGGCCTTGCACGAAGAGGAAAATGGAAATGGGTTGAATATCATGAATCAATTATCGGGGTGGGTGCCCTAGTAAAATGGAAATGGGCTGAAGACAATGGATCAGTTATCAGTGTGGGGATCTATGGTCCACAAATTGACACAATAGCAATTAGGGGAGTAGTTTTCATAGGGGAATGCCTTATGGCATAATTAACTTGGAGATAAATCTTAACCCTTGATATGTAAATATTACTATGGATATTCTAGCATATTCCATGGAGGTTAAATCTCTACCATTCACCTAATAATTAATAATAATTAAATTAAAAGTGTGAGATATCTATTCTCAAACAAGCATACCTATCGATGTAATAAGAAAAATGTACAATATAATCATTTAGGGCGTGACCTCTCTCCTTTATGACCTAGATATACTCTTTATGACTTCTCTCCTTTATACCTTAGTTATCCTCCATTATGGAATCTAAGGTCATCATCTAGTGAATATGGAGGACTTGTTACAACCAAGAAGACTTATATTAGTAATTTATATGGACAACAAGGTAGGGCTGCTACAAAATAAGGGATTTTGTATTTGTCCTTTTTTTAATATAGTAAAATAAATCAAAATAGACACACACCTTGAAAACTTCAAAAATAACAATCATAGATAATGATAGAGTCATTACTTATGAGTATCAGAACCATACACATTCGAAGATATAACTAATTTGACCATCGATGACCTAATAATAATATGTGTATCTTTAGACTAGAATTTATTTTTAGTACTTGAAGATTTACATTAACTATGCCTTTCCTCAGCTTGAATTGGAGTTCTGAGTTGTTTATTTTCATGGACAAGTTGACTAATACACTTTTCAAGACATGGGACAATGAACAAGTATTGTTGGTACCAATACATGTTCTTAATTTAGGCTCATTCGAACGAATGTTGCTTGGAGGACTGTCATCACAACAAGTGACATCAACACAAAAATCCTAAATTATCTTGGACTTGTGGCCAATTTCATTTTGGCAAGGTTTTAGGATGAGCCTCGATATGGACAAACTCATCGTTTCTAGGAGTATTCTATTGTTTGTTTGGCCTTGCTTGAGAGTTTTTCCTCTAAATTTGTGTAATATTAACTTTAGATTGAGGGCTTTGTTCTAATTGATTGATCTCTTTTTGATGTGCATGTTCTTTAGGTACAATTTTGGGTTGAAGACTTACCCTGGAGGGTTTCACTTCTCTTTTATCCTTAAATTCCTATTTTAATTCCATATCACAGACAATAGTACCCTTGGTCATTCTTCTAGTTATGTGAACACCATTAGGTCTGAGGGTTTCAATGTTATTATCATTTGAAATACAAGGGTTTCCTTCATGAAATTATTCTTCATAATCATTCCATAATGAATGACAATATGTTGACTAAACAAGACTGTCCAATTAAGGGTTATGCGTACAAATACATAAGGAATTGGAATACTCAGGGAATTGGGGTTTTTCAAAACCATTTCAATCTAGGAAATGATCCTATTCATCCCCTGGCTTTGCTAAATGGTATATATCTAACTAGAATATATATGAAACTATGATCTTTCACAGTTCTTGTGATGTGATTAGTATGTGTAGGACAATTTAGTTATGCTTTTATACAGATAAAAGGGAAAATTAAGTTTATGGACGAGAAATGCCATTAACAACATTTTATGATAAATAAATAACAGGCTGTGTCCAATAAAATAACTAAATGAAATCATTTAGATTTCAGAGAGGAAATTGGCAAACCCTTCACATGATATCCACATTCTTTACTGAAGATAAGTTTCCCCCAAGGAATGTCACACATTGCACAATTTTTGGACCATTTATCTCTCTCAAAGGGGAGATGAGTAGTTGTTGTAATGAAATCAATATCTATAACCATCTCTATATCACCCACTCGTGATTTCTTCGTATCAAAAGAAGAGTAAAAAACCTTGACAAACCCTTTACTATAACGCTAAAACAACTGAATTAAATCCCACTAGCTAACCTAGTGGAACAAGTTTTCACATTCATCATATGCCTCTATTATCTCAACTCCAGTGGCTTTAAAATAGATAAGGGGTTCCATGGTTAGAATCCAAAGGGGTTTCAGTCAGGAATAAGGGTGAAACATAGAGGGTGAAACATAGCAATGTAAAAATATGAACAAGAACAATAAAAAAACAAGGTGTTGACAACCTTGAAAACCCAAGGGATTAACTCAAACATTGATAGCTGGGAGATATGGTATAGACAAACTAATGGCTTTCATATATGAGTGTCTGGGAGTAGTGGATTTGAGACAATTGGCACAAATTTGGATTAACATCCCTGACGACAATGCCAAATCACCCGTAAAACCCTGATACAAATCTCAAAGCAATAACCCTTAGCCCGAGAACCATCATTTCTCATGATTGCAAATCTAAAACATTTGAAAGAAATATCACCAAAAACATGAATATAAACTCGCAATAATCATAAATGAGTTGTATAGTGAGCAATATATTTAAAACAAGTCTTATATGATAAGTTCATGATATAACAAATATTCAAATATGGAAAATAAACAAAATGTAAAACCAGTCACGCGTAAATGATTACATAGTTTATAATGAATTAGGTAATAACTATTCATCGATGTATACCACATGTAGATATTAGGGCTTATATATAATTCAATCAAGCATATGAAATAAATTGTTATGAATGCATTATAATATACAAATAGAAATAAGATAGGGGTGCTACAGAATGAGGGATTCTATAGCGACCCTTTTTCACTTTGACATTCATATGTTGTATAGAGTCATAACCTCTAAGTAAAATATTGGGATATCACAAAGAGACAATTTTCTTATATATCTACTGAATGGGAGAAAGTTTCATCAAGAAACCATTCAAAGTACATCTTTAAAACGTAGTAAATTTCAATAACACATCAGTCAAAGAAACAAAAGGTATGTAATATCACAATTATGAAAATTAAAAGAAAATTTCATGTCAAAACCATTCGAGTCATACAAAGTCAAATCTAAACATTGACATACACAAAAACTTTCACTGCAAATAAAAATGATAGAAGAAGATGATGTGAACAAAATAACTTTTAACTATTTGTTTAAAGGCACCGAGATATTATCGTCTAAATATTACCTCCCTCATGTATCTAAAAAAATGCTTGATCGACCATTAAAAGAGTATATCACAGTTTACCACAATGTCTATAAAAAAAATCCTAAGATGTTTTTCATGAAATTCTCTCCACATAATTGCAAAGTACTTTATGTAATCTTAGCGCAGGCCTTTTCTGGTCCTCTTCTTTTGGCTCTCAACAGTTAATATTACAAGGTTATCAGAGAAGCAACAATCATCGTTATAGTTATCTATTTCTATATTAACACATTAAATGTAATTACTCTTTATGTTTTAAATTTTTTTAATTGAAAATAAAAAATTTCTCACTTTGAAGTTATATTTACCCATTTTCAATAGTAAATTAAATTTAATGTGTTTTCTAATTAATAGAGTAAAATGACTCTTTCATGCATTGTTTCTAGTTAATTTTAACCATGTCTTCTCCATTTGATCACTTAAGATCTGGGAATGTTATAGCCACTTCTTATTGATAGAAACATATTTTTAATGCAAGCATGTCTATTGCTACCTTACAGACCCTGAATCTACATCTAGAGATTCAAAACTGGAACACTTACTCTAAAGAATGACTGGGGAATCCTATAGAAAGGCTCTCTCAACATAACACTCTTGTTGCAATAGAAAAATATCTCCATACTCAATAGAAAATTTACGTAGTACCCTAGACTAGACATTAATGTTTCCTACAAACTTCCCAACTATGGCGACAATCATGCTAAAATCATGTCTCAAAAGTATATCAACAATGTTTTTCTAGGTATAGGAATATTTCGTGGAGACTAATGAGTCAAAGTGTTTGTCACAGTAGGAACAAGATTAGACTTAGTGAAATACTAGAAGTTGATGCTTCTCATATCATGACCATATAGACTCCCAATTGTCAAATATAGCACTCCTGATGAAAAACACATTGTCGCAGTCCAAACTATGGATATAAAAAGAAATCTTATTCACATGTGAATATTTTGAGCACTTTTGTTCCATATTATTAAATGAATATTTCTGAAACTGATTATTCATAGTGTTCATGCTTGAAACAGTTCATACTAATTAATAAACTGAACCCCGAAATCCATCTAAAATCCATATCTATCATGCTGTAAATCTTATCTTGTGTTGAAAAGTAGAAGAGCTACCTTCATGGCATATAAGAGATAACAGACCTACCTAGAACCTATGTCACAATAATATTTTAAAACATAATTCAAGTCCAAATCTTGAACTAATTATAATAATTTTGCTGCAGATTTTAACCTACAACTTCCTCCTATGAAAATTAGGTGTCCAACCTAATTCTTAACTGTTTTGGGAATAAGTTAGAACCATGTCTAAGCTTCATTTTTGTCAACATGTTCATGTTTTATGAATGCTTGTGGAAACAAAAAAATTTAGTTGTTCTTTAATCCTTTAAAAAAATACAAAACCTTTGGTATATCTATATCCAGAACATTTGCATTTTACTATAGATGTAGAAGAATATTGAAGAATAAGATTGGTATACATAGAAAAAATGAAATAGGGACAGAGGATTTTATAGTTGTAGAAACATTTACAGGACAACATTTATGGCATATTTCACTTTATTGTTCATGCTCATTGACCCAACAAGTTACAATAGGCATGCCACATAAAGGAGAGGGGAATAGAACTACAAATAAGATGCATAGAGAAGGAGAGAATAATAAGCCTTGAGCTAGATGGAACAAATGAAAAATGACTAAAATTACTTCATGCTTTAGTTAAAAAACCAACAATGGATAAAATTACTTCATGGTTCAATTATTCAACCACTACTCCCTTATAATAAACTAGAAGAAGTTTGGCCTTCGCCAATTTTGTTATGAGTAGTACTTTTACTGCCTTGTAAATGTGATATTTCTTATTGAAATTTTGGGATCCCTGTAGCTCCCAAAAGAGTCAGTTTGATGCTTTGCAATGTAGTAACAATGTCTATCATAGTGAGTCATGCTTCGGGAGATTCTTTTGTGCAGAGCATAGCCACACTTATGAGTTCAATGAGGAAATTCAACTCTTCATGTTGTATAGTGCTCATACTCTTCGTCCTCAATAGACTCCCATCAACCATGGCTTTTAGTCGGTTTAGAGAATCACTACCATCCGATTTCCACAAGTTCATTCCTCCCACAAAGATGTTGTGGGTGGGCCTCTTTCTAGTCAATATCTCCAATAAAACTATTTCGTAGCTAAAAAAATGACCTTTTGTTATGACACATCCACCCAATCCATATTCTACATTGAAACATCCTCATCGTAAGGTCTAAAATATACAAATTATAATAAAAGCAAGACATTGCCAACATTGCTTAGTATGATATCTAGTTCATATAATATCTAACATTTTTTGATATGCTATTTAGTTCACATAATACATGTAGGAATGTAGCCTTATTGACCCTTTCAGTGCATGCATTGAATTGATCTCTGAATCCTTCAAATTTGCAAAACGTATACTAGCAATGTCGAAGTCTGTTTAAAATGTTGTCATATTTGTATCCATAAGCACATTGCTAGGTTTCAAATCACAATGGATCACTTGCACGGAACAATGGTGATGGAGAGAGGCCATGCCTCGTGTGATATCTATTTCTAACCAGGCTCAAATTACTTTTCTATTGTCCATTAGGATATAAACACTTCTCTAATATTCCATTTTGCATCAATGGAAATATCAAAGCTTTCATTTCAAGATTTGAATAAGATGTTATGATTCTAATCAAATTATGGTGCCAAAATTTACCCAAACATTTCAATTCATTATTAAAACCCTTGCCCCCCCTCATTTTCCAAGTTTAGAAGCTTGATAACAACAATTGTGCCATCATTTAGAACCCATTTGTAAACTTTTCCAAAACTACCAACTCCTAACAAGTTGGCATCACTAAAATCATTTGTTGCGGTCATGATATCTCCATATGAAATTCTTTGATTCCATATAGTGAAGGATGTCCCATCCTCCCTATGAATATTTTTCTTGCTATTTTGAATCTGCAAGGTTCCTAAAAACACAGACAATACAACAACCATGACAACAATAACCATCAGTATGATAACTCTTTTTGTATTCCAAACACTTTGATGTTTATGAGCATGGCATGGTGGTAGACTTACCCAAGGTCCATAGAGATTAGGATTTCCCATGAATGCCATGGCACCAATATTTTTGGAAATTCCCCCTTTAGGGAGTGCTCCTGACAATTTACTGAAAGAAAAATTATAATGGCGGAGAATTTTGAGCTTTTACAATTACAAGGGAATTCTACCTGATAAATTATTGTAGTGTAAATCCATATCCTCATGTCTTTGAAGTTCATTAAGTGTGATTTGGGTTGGACCTTCAAGGGCATTGTGGCAAAGATTGAGGTATTGTTAAAATTGGAAACTAGGGTGAAATTCCACTTTGGATAAATCCTATGGGAAATATTATTACATCATTGAATTTCTCTTTTCAAGAGGACCAAAATCGATCTAAACATCACAAAATTTGGATAAGGAAAAATGAGTTTTTTAATTTATGTTTCTCTCACGTAATTTATCAAGGTCAACCTCTTCCATATGTCAACTCAATCATCTCAAAAGACACATCCCTTCATCTGCACCAAATTGTATATATAGAGGATCCTTCTCCCTCATTTCTAGTGGACAATGACAAGACTAGATACATTTGTATGGGCTATATTTCTATTGCAAATTTATGTTAGGGAGCTAAATGACAGGCCGAGTTTGTTTCTTGGCTTGTTTGTGGATAATATGAAGGAGAAACCCTCTCCTTATGAGGTTGCACCACTATACTCTTATTTCAGATAGGGTTGTTTTGTATATCCCAAGTAAAGGAGGCTTTCATGATCAGAAACTCACTCTAATGGAAGATCCTTTTATCTTAAATTTAGTCGCAGTCATGGGGATTTGTTTTGGATGGATGTCAGTGATTCTTTTGTAGCCCTAACCAAACTCAGTATTTTGACGGATGACTATATGTTGCCCTAACCTATCTTATCCTTTGTGGCTATCTCCAGTTCATGCATAGATTACAGTTGTGAGTAGATAAATCATTGTTTAATGAATGTTATACCTAGATCTTCAAATTTTCAAGTGAGTATCGAATTTGTACCTTTCTACCTTATCTCTCCCTCTATTGAATTTTTGATGACATATAGTAGAAGAATTGATCAAGTGTTTCCCCCATCTTGGGGTTTTTCCTTGGCTTGAGCCATACCCTCTATACTCTTGTCTTGGCTTTTATTCTTCTTCCTTTGTCAATTTTCTTTCTTCAATTACAGTCATGATAATGGTTTTTTGTAATTACTAATGAAAAATGGGCGATATGAATATATGAAGTAATAGTTTCATGATTAGAACATGTTATCTCAAACTTTGACATGGTATCAAGGTTGGGAGAATTCAAGGCCATGGTAGAGGTAGATTGACCAATCATAAGATTGCAGATTAACAAATTCTCTATGACACTACTTTGAGGCTGATCATGTTGCTTGGTTAAGAACAAAAATGAGGTTTGTATGGATTGGATTCGAGGTATTCACATGATAGTGGCTCAAGACCTTCTTCTCGTATGATCTCATAATCAATATTAATAAAATGATGGTTCTTTCTCATTATATAAACCCTCTGATGATATATTCCTTCTCGCATGCCTGACACTATAACTCACTAAACGACTCACTCTCTCGCTTTAGGACTCTCACATTATCATCTCGCTCTCAGGTACCACTAATTGCATATAATCTCACTCGAAGTATGACTTCTATATGATCTTAGTATAACAACTTCAATAACATATGGATGGAGTATGGCTTCAATAATGATTTTGCATGGAGGTAATGTCTTACATCACTTGAAAAGGTCTTAAGTATGATCACGCAAGGCTATCATTTCATTGTATGTATCATGTATGGCATTGTCTAGTTATGGATATCCTTTGCTGGCTTTTGTGGCTAGGAACCTAACCATGCCATTTTTGTTTCCCTTCATTTCCTGTAGTAGTATTCATTTTCTTAATAGATGTCAATAAATTTCCTTACTCTATGCGATACAAAATCGGATATGATGATGCAAAAGAAACTCGCATCGGGGCTCACTTATGAGTTTCTTAGACCATGTCATTTTCGGATATCACTTGAGAAGAATCCTTTTGTTCGTCTTGTTAATTAGAAAGAATGGGGTTGTTACCCATGATTTCCTTGTACAAAATTCGTTTAACACCAATTGAAATTAGAGTGTTTGCGTCCACATTTCCTTATCCTCTAGTATAGTATTAAATTGTTCTGCAATATTCACAACACTATCAATTTTTATGGAAACATTTCATAAATTATAGCCTTGACAGCTTTCTTCCAACTAGAATATGTTTATATGATGTATGGGGTTTTGAAGTTAATGGCAGTCTTTCCAAAAGTTTATAGGAATTTACAAGGTAAGTTCCTCATATAGAACGCCAAAGGAAACTACTCGCAAACATATCACAAATCAATACAACACTATTTTTGATGTGGTTAAAACCCTCAAACAGGGAAACAACCCATAGCTTGAGCCAACGTGGCCACTGCAGGAAATTTATTAATAAAAGGAAGAAAATTTTCATAAGCTTTTCTCATGAATGGTCACCATAAAAATGACCCTCCATGATATTTAAATGGAGATCATAGACCAATTAGGTGTTAATCCATTGATCAAGTGTCGGTAATACCGAGGAGAGAATGAACCATTGGATCACTTCATGTCTATAAAATATCGTGACCATCAGATTGTAAGTTACAAAAGTTCATAGTAAAGAAACAAAATCTACCTAACTCTACGCTAGACCAAGTTATAATTAACTAGTTCCTATGTGTCCAAATATCCTAACATGCCCCTTAAGAACAACTTGGGATAGGATTGAATGATGTACAAGTATGACACAATAGGAGCAGGAAGGAGGCATTAGAGCCTACCCCCCTTAGTGACAAATTCCTAAAATCCAACCATAAATCGAAGTTTAGTAAACTTCGCCTCTTTGAGAGCCTTTGTAAAGATGTCTACAACTTGATCATCTATTGAACAACATTTCACTTCAAGAAGATGGTCATGAATGAGCTTTCTAATGAACTGCATGCATGGTTCAATGTGTTTTCTGTGCTAATGTTGGAAAGGATCTTCACATAGTTGAATGGCAATTTGATTATCCCGCCAAAGTATAATCTGACATTACTGCTGAAAGACAAACTCTGACAGGATCTGACAAAGCCACAGGGCTTCCTTACTAGCTTCTATGGTGCCACGATACTATGCTCCTACTAAAGAAAGAGAAATGAAACTTTGTTTCTTGTAATCCCATGCAATAGGTCCAGAACCAAGAGTTAATACATAACCTATAGTAGACTTTCAATCATCATAGTCACTAGCCCAATCATAATTAATGAAACCAACCAATAGAGGAGATGCTTCTGTACTATAATGAATCCCAAACTAAATTGTACCTCGAACATAACAAAGTATTATTTTAGATACTTTCCAATAACTTTCATGTGGTTTTTACATAAAGTAAGAAATAAGGCCAACAACAATGGAAAGGTGAGGACGAGTATGGGTCAGATACAAAAGTTTTCCTACAAGATGACGTTATAACATAGCATCAACTTCAGGGTGTGTACAAGTGACTGAAAGTTTGGATCCATACTAAAATGGAGAAGGCGCTTGATTACATTCTGCCATGTGAAAGTGGTGTAGAAGATCATAGGCATACTTGGACTCAGAAATGGAAATAGCTTCCTTGGATTGCAAGACTTGAAGACCAAGCAAACAATGCAAGTTTCCTAAGTCTGTCATATCAAACTTCTTTTTAAGGTTAGACTTAACATGGTTTATAAGGTTGGGATCACTACCAGTAAGGATAATATCATCAACATAAAGAAAAAGAATGATAAGAGACTTACTTACTTCCTTGGTGTAGACAGTATTTCCAAAATGACACCTAGAAAATTCAATATCTAAAAGAAAGCTATCCATTTTGGCATACCAAACCCGAGGGGATTGCTTGAGAGCATAAAAGGATTTCTTAATCCGACATACAAGGCTAGATTATGTTTGTATAAAGGCAGAAGGTTGTTACATATAGATTTATTCATGCAAGTCCCAATGCAAGAAGGAAGATTTAACATCCATCTGATGGACATCCCATTTGAAAGAGGCAACAAGGGAAAGAACATTGAGGATAAAGTTGATTTTTGCAACACGGGAGAAGGTTTTAGTATAGTTAACGCCTTCAACTTGTTAAAGTCCCTTAGAAACAAGACGAGCTTTATGTTTATCAAATTTTCCATCTGGTCCAAACTTTGTTCTGTAAACTCATTTACATTTAACAAGTTTTCTTCGCTTTGGAAGAGGAACAAGATGCCATGTATCATTTTCTAATAATGAACGATATTCTTCATTCATAGTTGCGTCCCAATCTAGATTGCCTGAAGCTCCTACAAAGGTCTCAGGATCATAATTTGTTGAAGCTTGAGACAACAAAGAAGAGGCTCTATCGATCTGAGAAAGTGTATGTCGCTAATCTATAGGATCACCTACAAGAGAACCTGCTGCATCCCGAGTAGTGCGGACCCATTTTGGAAGTTGGGGAGCTGAAGGAGGATGATGAGAAGGTGGGGGAGGATTTTCATCCTTGTTGTCATCATCTGAAGAAGAAATATTTTCAGAATTAGAATGGATAGAGAGAGATGGGACATCCTCTGAACTAGGCTCGTAGACCGATATATTTTCAGCAAACTTTACATCTCTTTTAGTGGTAACATTTTTGGATTTAGGTGAAAGAAGTCTTTATCCTTTGATATCTTCATAATATCAAACAAAAATACATTTTTCAGTCTTAGGTTCTAAGGCTTTATGTTTCTCATTGAGAATATCGGCCCATGCTTCACTTCCAAGAAAAGAAAGTGACTTACATCTGGTTTAATTAAGCTTTGTGCTTCTTCTGGAGTGATATTCTTTAAAACCTTAGTAGGAGTGTGATATACTATGTAATTTGTACAGTCAATTACTTCTGCCCAAAACTAAGATTGAGTCCTTTAGATTGAAGCATGAAATTAACCATTTCCTTTAAGGTGTGAATCTTCCTTCTAAGCTACACCATTTTGTTGTGGAGTATATGGAACCGTATGTTGCATTTGAATTCCATGCTCAGTGCAAAAGTTGATGAATTTGTTGTTAACATATTCTCCTCCATTATCAAATCTTAGCTTAAGAATTTGATGTCTAGATTGTTTCTCAACAAGTGCCTTAAAGGCCAAGAACATGTTAAAGACTTCACTCTTGAGTTGTAAGAAGTATAGCCAAGTGCATCTAGAGAAATCATCAATGAAAGATAAGAAATACTTGTAGCCAGAGAATGAAACAGCTGGAAGTGGACCACATAAATTACAGCCTGAGGCATGCCAAGAGGCACACTTTTCAAAACTATCACGATGATGTTTTCTGAGTACACATCTGGAACAAGTACCGTCTCTGCAAGATATCATAGGAAGACCTATCACCATATTTTATTTACATAGATTTTGAAGGGAGCGATAGTTTAAGTGAAAAAATCGCTCATGCCAAAGTTTGCTCACTTCATCATTATGAGCAACAAATACTGAGGGAAGAGTTGATGACCCAAAGTTGTCAAACTTATACAACCTTGTAGAATCATCAGCAATGCCAGTAGCTAAAATATATCTAGGATCTCTTAGGTCCTTAATTACAATATCATGAGGTGAAAATTCAACGATTTTACCTTCACCTTAATGAGTTATCTAATATATAGATAGAAGGTTGCAGGATAAGGTTGGAACAGATAATACATCATCAAATTGACCATTGTCTAGATGAATAGCTCCAATCCCTACAACATTAAGAGATATATCATCACCAACGTATATATTTTTGGTGCTACAATCATTTAAAGAAGAAAAAATGGATTTGTTTTTGGCCATGTGATAAGAAGCTCCAAAATCAATGAGCCACTCATGAGAATGAGAAGAAGAAGATACATTTAGTGCATAACCAGATTGAGATGCTTGACAACCACATGCAGAAAGTGTTATTCCTAAATATGAAGTTGAAGTTGAAGAGTGCTCCACATAGATGTCATGATTCTTCATTGCTTCTTCCAATGTTTCGATCTTCTTAAAGCATTTGGATTCTAAGTGGCCATCTCAATTACAAAAGTTGCAATGTCTATCAGTCTTCTTCCCTTTGTCTATATTTTCCTTATCATTTTCTTGAATTGATTTTTCATTTTGAGACTGAAAGTGCTTAGGACCCTTGGTTAATTTAGTACCATTATTTTTAGTATGTTGCTTCTTAGGATTCTTTGAACTTGGTGTCTATTGGGTAGATAAGGCTTTCTTAGAAGAGTTTCCAAGATTAAGAAGACCAAGATGTAAGAGATTTTCTTGTTCTCTTATTAAAGAATCACAAAAGGCATCAAAAGGGGGGGACTTGTAGGCTTGTCCTTGATAAATAAAGGCCTCTCAAGTAGAGTCCTAACTTAGTAAGAATGGAATAGATAAGGCTACCATATTATTTCTTAACTTTAACACCTTCCAAGAGAAGTCTAAGGGTCTTGAACTTGGACAAAAAATCTTCAATGGAAGAAAAATTATTGGGGTGCAATGTAAGAAACTCATTTTTGAGTTGATGGGCTCTAATTTCATTTTTAATTCCAAAAAATTTATTGAGTTGTTTCATTTCTTCACCAGGGGTATCAAGTTCTACGATATGGAATCTATGGTGTGGCGAAATAGACATCCCTATCAACCCATGTGCTTGATCTTGCCTATTTTCCCATTTGGATGTCTTATCTTCATCTTTAGGTTTAGATTCTTAGCTTGAGGCCATTCTATAAGACCTTTACTTCTAAGTAAATCGACAATGTAGGATAATCATTGGAAGTAGTCGATACTGTCAACAATAACTTGGCGTGGAATTTCAATTTGAATAGAAACTAAAGCTACATATGTTGAAACTAAATGTTCCAATGGAAACATCTCAAAAAATTAGGCCGATTACAAAAAACCAGCTCTGAAAATGACGTCTGGATGAAGAAGTTATAGTAAACCTTATAGTAATATTATATTTACCTATTGACATAATTAACTTTAATAATGGAATAACAGATTATTGAGTATATATTGAGTATTTAATAAATATAAATCAGTAATTCAAATATTAAAGGAGACCTAGTTTACCAAATGACCATTAAGTTTAAAAGATAATGAGATAGTAGTATAAATAAATATATATATGATATGACAATAATATTAGTTATTCTGGTATTAATAAACATGAACATTATTTTATTCTAATAATTATAATATTTATTAAGAATTCCATTTGTTTGTTTTAATAATATTAGAATTATGAATTATTAAATATATATGATTTATTAATAAATGTATATTATTATTTTTCGAATGGCCATTATACTTAAATAATAAGTAATAAAATGGTAACATTTATTTACATTTAAATATTATTAGAATAATAACAATTATAGATTATTATACTTAAATAATTAACATGGATATTAGATTATTCAATGATTGTAATCTTAGATATAATTAACAAATTTACCTATTTAGAGGTTTGAATTACAGCTATTATACGGTTTAACTATTATATAAGTTTGAATTACAGCTATATATTAATAAACATATTATTCTTGAATGGACCATCATATTTAAATAATAAATAATAAAATGGTATATTTTACCTAAGATAACTATATTCTAAGAGTAACATTTATTTATCCTTAAGTAATATTACTAGAATAATAATAATTATAGATTATTTAACAAACTTATGACCATTATATTTAAATAATAAATATGGATATTGTATTATTAAATGATCTTATATATAATTAACATATTTACCTGTTTTAGCTATTTATAGAAATGTTAATAATTGAATTATTGGTTTGACCAAGAGCATTAGGTCAAATTAGCCGTTGGAATATAGCCGTTGGAATCTCTGCACACTCTATTTAATCAGCTAAACCGGATTGGTTCTTCAACTTGTCCTGACGATGAACCACACTGGTTGGTTCGAAACGCGTCGACAAAAGATTGGTTATGTGATTTTGCCGAAGATTATCTAAACAAGTTATGGTTTTTTGAACAACAAATGTTGAAGATGATGATGAAGTATGTGAATGTGTGGAAGTGAATGATAATGTTATATTTTTTTTAAAAAATCCCACCCCCCTTAATCTAATTAGCTCACTTTAAAAAAAATATGTGACCCACTCTTATAAATAAGTCAAAGTCACTTTTACAATGGTACTTTATGAGCTACCCACTAAATTGTCACTTAAATAAAAGATAAAGGGACTCTGGAACTATATGTGACTTACTTTTTATAATCGGTGAGAACATTTTTACATAAATTAACTTTAAAACATAAGTTACATGTGCTTTTTGAAAAAGTAAATCAACAAAAAAAAAGTCTTGAACCTAAGACCTCCATTCTCATAAAGTAACTTTGGACCAAGTCAGCTATTTTAAATGGTTACTAATTTTTGGAAAACAGGAGGAGTTTTTTTTTAGTCACTAAAGCTTTGGAGTGCATGCTTACTTGAAAAATCTCATTTTTCCTACACAACGAAAAACACACAACCCAACACGGACATGCAAAAAAAACCAAACCTTATAGCTTGAAGTTAGCTTCTGACGGAAACTAAATATTTTCCTCAATGTTTCTAATTTTCAGAGATCACACTAAAGCGCGTTGGAAAAGAGCATACGCATGAGAAAAATCCTTCCTTTCTGTTCCTGATTTGCCCTGATCGCATAGAGCTGCGGGGAAAAGAGAATACACATAAATGGAAGGTATATATCTAGTAATAAATAACAAGGAGCTAAATAAACCGAAATAAACAGAGAGATGAATAACTAAAACTGGAAATAAAAATTGTATACCTGATGGGAAGAGAAATTGGGGGTTAACCAAAATCCCTTTCCATTAATAAATCGATCCTGAGGCCTACGGGTTTTGGGCCACAAAGCCTATCAGAAGCATTCGCAAGGCTTTAAGCCTATATGACCATGGACTGCATGGGATCGACACCATATAACTTTATCGGGGATTTTATTTCTATCAGGAGCATTACATATGGGCATTCAAGCCTTAAACCCCATAACCCACTTAACTATCGGAACATAAGAATACCCAGGAAACCATAGAAATTCCACCCTGAACACATACATGGACATGAAATATTATTAGCCCGATCTCACAATTTGCCAGGGGGTCCGCACTCTGAATCTCCCTCGGGACTCTGACTACCTGATCACTGATCAGTTTATCAGTGATATTACCATCGGCATATCACCCCTTCATTGTTCCATTGTCCAAGTCCTTTGGCCTCTCTGATATGTGATCATAGATTGCATCTAGGGCGTCGATCTGGCGCCAGATCCGACGGCTATTGCTTAATTGGAACTTCGCATTCGCAGTTGAACTTCAGTCGGTTGTAATAACTCATAGAAAGTTCTACCTGTGTGATAAAGGATCTGAACCATTGATCTTTCAGCTTCAACGGTTCTTGTGTATTCTCACCATTTCAATGGAATATCTGCGCTTTAAACACAGTTCTCTGCCCACCTGCATTCACACATGACATGCATAAATACACCGGGAATTTGATATCATAGGGTCACCATCGATCCTACAGAAATTGATGGTTGACCAAACCTTCACACGAGAACATTAAAGTTATCCACACAACAAACACATAAATGCAAAGTTTCAAAACAAATACCCATATATCATACTAACACAACACGGTTACAATTCTAAGGCATTGCAGCCGTAGCAATAGTTCTCCTCTCAACTACATCTTGTCTCTCTACCGCTCTATATCCCCATTGAACATGCAGGTTCATCATATATATAAGAAGTATTGGATCAGATCACTGAAAGGATCCGATCAGATTTCTCCATGATTTCCTCTTACAAAAGCCATAAAGATCTCATACGCATACATGCATATAACACATGGCAGATTACATTGATAAGTCTCCTCGAGACTTTATCCATTCCATATTTAAATCTATTTTAAAACAGATTTTTCCCTGTTTTTCTCCCTTGGTCCACATCTTCCTCCTTTTTCACTTTGGATTCCTCCCTTTGACTAAGGGTGTTGGGTGCTATTGCATTAGACTCCCGAGGCACAAAAATTTATGACCTCCTAGTCATATGCTTCTCCTTATCCTTAGCAATTCTATCCACTACA
Organism: Pinus tabuliformis; assembly: GCA_031772625.1. Classification (NCBI taxonomy): domain Eukaryota; kingdom Viridiplantae; phylum Streptophyta; class Pinopsida; order Pinales; family Pinaceae; genus Pinus; species Pinus tabuliformis. The sequence goes on along the minus strand of CM062815.1, from coordinate 312,063,530 downwards.
TTTCTTTAGTGGAACTGCCTCCATGGTCTTCTGTGCTCTGCAACCAAGCCTCTGCAACAACAAGTCCTCCCTGCTGCCACTTACCTCACCAAGCTCTCCTGTAGACTTGGTCTTTTGGCAAGCTCTATTGTTCTCTCCTCGAACCTCTTACTGACTAACAATTCTACGCAACACTTCTTTTGCTAGAATTGTTATCTCTAAGACAACTCTACCCACAATCACAACTGTGGAGTTGCCTCAACAACTTCTACCCATCACAGTTGGAAGTTGTTCTCAGCTTCTCTTGAGCACTCCTTGCTCTTAGGCTACTACAAATCTTCTCACCTTCTGTTGTCATTCTCTATGTGACACTAATACCATAACTCTCCATACTTTATCAACTGTACCTCCTTCTCCTCTTCTCTAGAATCCTTCCTTTGCACGTAGGAAAACTTTCCCGGCTCTGATACCACTTGATGGGAAGAGAAATTGGGGGTTAACCAAAATCCATTTCCCTTAAAAAATTGATCCTAAGGCCTATGGGTTTTGGGCCACAAAGCCTATCGGAAGCGTTCACAAGGCTTTAAGCCTTTATGACCATGGATTACATGGGACTGGCACCATATAACTTTATCAGGTCTTTTATTTCTATCGGGAGCATTACATATGGGCATTTGAGCCTTAAACCTCGTAACCCCCTTATCTATCAGAACATAAGAATTCCTGAGAAACCATAGAAATTCTACCCTGAACACATACATGGAATTGAAATATTATTAGCCCAATTTCACAATTCATTCGGTGGTTTGCACTTCGAAGCTCCCTCCAGACTCCGATTACTCGATCGCCGATTAGTTTATTAGTGATATTGCCATCGACATATCAACCCTTCACTTTTCCACTATCCAAGTCCTTTGGCCTCTCTGATATGCGATCATCGATCGTATCTGGGCCATCGATCTGACACCGGATCTGACAGTTGTCACTTAATCGCAACTTCACATTCACATCTAAAATTCAACTAGTTTTGATAACTTATAAAGAGTTCTGCTGATGCGATAAAGGATCTGGACTGCTGATCTTTCAGCTTCAATGGTTCCTATGTATTCTCACCATTTTGATGGAATCTCTGAGCTTTAAACACAGTTATCTGCCCACCTGCATTCACACGCAACATGCATATATACAACAGGAATTTGATATCATAGGGTCACCATCGATCCTACACGAATCGCTGGTTGACCAAACCTACACGGGCAAACATTCAAGCTATCCACACAATAAAAACATAAATGCACAATTTCAACACAAACACCCATATATTATATTAACACAACACGGTTACAATTCTAAGGCATTTTAGCCTTAGAAACAGTTCTCCTCTTGACAACATCTTGTCTGTCTACCACTCTATATCCCCATTGAACATGCAGGTTCATCATCTATATATATAAGAAGTATTGGATCAGATCATTGAAAGGATCTGATCAGATTTCTCCATGATTTCCTCTTACAAAAGCCCTAAAGCTCTCATACACATACATGCATATAACACGTGGCATATTACATTGATAAGTCTCCTTGAGACTTTATCCATTCCATCTTTAAATGTATTTTAAAAAAAAATTATCCCTGTTTTTCTCCCCTGGTCCATGTCTTCCTCCTTTTTCGCTTTAGATTCCTCCCTTTGACTAAGGGTGTTCGATGCTCCTACATCAATACCTATAGATTTTTAAAAATGTCATAGCTAGGGCTACAGGAAACCTTTTTGGCTGCAAAAAAAGGTGTTCCTCACTGCAACAAATGCTCCTAACATAATAGAGTAGTCCTCTTGGCCCAAAAGTAGTCAGAAACAATAGATCTAGGAAACAATAGTCAGATGCAGTTGTCCCAGCTTTGGATTTGGATCACGAACGGATGTGGCCCTCAAATAGCTTTGATAACCTGTAGGAATTTATAGGGTAAGTTCATCATATAGAACACCAAAGGACACCGCTCACAAATAGATCACAAATCAATAGACTAGTTTTCTTGACGTGGTTAAAACCCTCAAAGAGGGAAACAATCCACAGCCTCAGCCAACACAAGCACTACAGGAAATTTATTAATAAAAGAAATAAAATTTACATAATCTTCTCTCATGAATGGTCACCCTACAAATGACCATCCATGCTCCCTAAATTAGATATCAATGACCAATCGGGTGTTAAGCCATGAATCAAGTGTCGGTAATATCGAGGAGAGAATGAACTGTTAGATCACTTCATGTCTAGAACATATCATGATCGTTGGATTGTAAGATACAAAATTACATAGTAAGGAAACACACTTTACCTAACTCTACACTAGACTAAGTTATATATAACTATTTCTTATGTGTTGGAATATCCTAAAAATTTTCGTAGGAGACATGAAGCACATTCTGAGCTTTATAATAGTTGCATAGAAATGGCTTTTAACGATCTTAGACATAAATCTTTTCTAAAATCAAAGCCTAATATAATTGAATATGATAAACCTCTTCTGGATATGCATTTTCTTCATATAGATATCTTCTAGCTACAAGTGCTCATAATTTCACAAGATTATGGAGTATAACAAAGATATAATATTGCTACTTTAAGGGACATCCAGAACGAGCTACTGATGTGACACTATATCCTACAATTTGTGATTTAGTTACTTCCTGTGTTGATCGTATTGTTATGGAATTTTGTATTGTTTCTGATGAAAACAAATGAAGGCCATCATCTTTCTCATCTCACATTCTACCTATCTAGAATATATTTGGGCATTGTTAACCTTGACAAGACGTGAAAATTGTGGGATGTTATCTCAAGGATTTGCAAGAAGGCCACAACCAAAGTGTGTATGGGACTACCTTTCAGTTTGATGGTTCAGTAGCAACAACCTATGGGTTGACATACATTTGGATCCTCGTAGAGGAAGAAGAATTCTTTCTCTTGAAGGTTACATGAAATCAGTCATTGGCATAGTTCTCTCCAAATGGTTATCACCTAGCAACTAGTAGCAAGGATCATTCTTGTCATATTTGGGACCTAAGGAAGAGGCAATTAGTATATATATCATACCTGCTCATTCTCACCTTCTTTCATAGGTCCAATTGATCCACTGGAGGGATATTTATTGGTCATTGCTTCATATGATATAGCTGTTGAGGTATGTTCAACACGGGACGTAAAATCCATCAAGATACTAGCAGGATATGAAGAAGGTAATGAGCATGGATACTACAGCAACACCCTTGTGACTGCATTATAAACATGAAAAAGGTGACAATGACGATACATCAGATAACAACATGAGGAATTCATATTTCATTATAACTTTAGATTAAGCAGACATTTATGAATCAATTGCAGTTCTCATAACCTAGAAGGAATCATTGAAGTAAAGCACTTCTCACCTCAACATTCTCACAATATCAATAGTAATAGTATCAACAGTAATAGTTTCATGAACTTTTGACTTTGACATCTTAGACTAATAGGCATCTTTATTCAAGATCAAGATCTTGGCTTCAAGCCTTTGACCATGAAGTATAGAATCAGATGTGAGGGCAAAAGATCTCTACCATCTAGTGAGTAAATATGTATCCAAGCTTCTAGGGAATGCAAGAAGAAATGTTGGATCAATCAAATAATATTCTCTACTCATGATGTGGCTTCAATAACCATTGCATGAGCCATCACCACTATTTTTATCTACATGATCGGTTTATCTAAGAAAAAAAAGGAGATGGTTGCAGTGCTCCTGTCTTTTCTCCATAATGATGTGGATGAACCTGAGTAGTAGTTGATGTCATAGTTCCTCCTACGTTTCCAATCATATCATAAAAATCTCATCTAGGGGGGTTAAAATGAAGTAAAAATAATTCAATAAATTGGTAAATATTATTTGTCAAATCCTCTTCATACATAAATGTTCAAATGAATTGATAGCTCCTTTTTCCCTATGATTATTTCAAGAAGGTTGTTCATGTCTAAGGTCATAAGGACTTCTATTCGATTACAGATGATTCCATGGGCAATGTTTCTTTCCTAATATTTAGGGGGGAGCTATTATTAAGAGGGAGTTGATGTCTTCTGTAGCTTTAGGGAGATGATACTGATGAAAACTCTTTGCAGGTGCTTTGAGGTACACTATCTAAATTGTTGAAGCAAAATATGATGAAAAGTAAGATGCTATGATTCATCTTAAACTGAAGTTTGGAAGCTTGTTTAGGATGAATGCTCAAAGTAGTAAGCCTATATTCTATGAAGACATTTTAGTTAGCTCTTCAATAAGCAAAGAGTATGATTGTCAGAATCCAATATTTCACATACCACTCTATATGGTACAACAAATGACATACCTATTTTATGGCATGTTTAAAGTGGAACCCAATTCTCTGCGACTAGTATTGCTTCATACAAATTCAAACAATTTCCCTCCACCTCTTTCAAAAATTACAATTAGATCCTTCTTAGAAAGTGACATGGAGAGTTCCCCAGTTCCCGAGGACTAGTATCATTGTTTACATTCCAAACCATCTCCTCCCCCTCTTTCAAGTAGCACAATTAGATCCTTCTAAGAAAAGAAATTTTGAGAGTGACCTAGTTCACCAGGACTGCTATCAGTGACATAATAAAGAGATATAATGTGATTATTATAATTTTTAAGGTACTAGTGAGGACCTTCCAAGCCACAATTGGAAGATGGGTGCATGACATAAGCATGAAGTTGTGCTTAAGACCTAAGATTTGTTAGGGAAAAGTGTTAAGTTATGGTATGTTCTATGCTTATAACAGTTTACTTCTTTTTCTTATTATATTCCACAGATTAGCAATCACATGTACATAAAGTAAAGTGCAGATAGAACATTAAACGATCGACAGAAAACAAGCCAAGACAAGAGACACAAGATGTGGCGGCTAGTCAGGGACAAACTCCACAATGTGTGGGGAAACCCTTTGATCAAATATTCTTTTATCTTCAATAATTTAGCAGAGAGAAATAGTATAATAAATCTGATTTATATCAGCAGTAGCAAACCCTTAGATCAACAACATCAACATTAGTGACTTCATCATCAAAATAGGGCAAACGATATCTCACAAACCGACCATCGGATCGGCTTGATTCCACCACAAAAAGTTGCGGCTTCGAGAGGAGGTTCAAATGAACCTAAAACACAGTTCAGATGAGGAGATCTTCTAGTCCACGTAGGTCAAACTTTACTTCTGTAGTTGCAACTTCAGTTTCGGCAGCTTCCTTCAAACTAGGGCAGTCAATATCTTGCAAACTATCTGTCAGATTGACTTGATTCCACCACCAAAAGTTGTGGCTTTCAAAGGAGGTTCAGATGAACCTACAACACAGTTCAGATGAGGAGATATTCAAGTCCATGTAGGTCAAACTTTACTTCTACAGTTGCAGCTTCAGTTTTAGTAGCTTCCTTCAAACTAGGGCAGTCGATATCTTCGAAACCGTCCTTCGGATTGACTTTATTCCACCACCAAAAGTTGTGAATTTTAGAGGAGGTTCAGATGAACCTACAACACAGTTCAAATGAGGAGATCTTCTAGTCCACATAGGTCAAACTTTACTTCTGCAGTTGCAACTTCAGTTTCAACAGCTTCCGACTTCACATGTGTGAGGGAGAGACCCTTTTCTGCGCAGTAGAGAAGAGACTCTTTCTTGCGCAGTAGATAGAGAGAGATGTGATTAGATGAGTGAGTGCAAATGAGGAAAGGTCCTCTTTAATTTATACAAAACTAATGATGTTTGAATAGATATGACTATTGGGCTTCTAAGCCTACATGAGTTGTAGGTCGGCTTGATAATAATTCCATAATCAAAATAAATTCATATCTCCATGAATACTTATCAGAATCGGATGATATTTATATCAATCTTACACCTCTCAATGAGAGGAATCTAATAAAAATATTATCAACCATGAATAAGATGACCCACGTGATGTTTAGCCCTAGTTTCCAATTTTAACACTCCCTCTCAACTAGGGAGAACTTCATCTGCTATCTGTCTATTGGTTGTTACTATTCATCCATCAAATGAACTACCCTGTACAGCCTGACCCTTGCCCTGCTCTGCTCTATTTTTCCTGTTCTGCTTTGTCTTGTTCTGCCTTATACTAATCTGTATTGTTCTACTCTGTTTTGCTCTGCTTTTGTCCGAATTATGAAGAAGAAGAAATGATCGAGGATGTATCATACTGACTCAAAGTCAGTCTCAGAGTATGTACCACTGGTCACAGACCAGTCTCAACCAACCCGAAGTCAGCGTCATAGTGAGTACAACTCCACTGGTCCCAGACCAGTATCATCCTCCACTGACTCAAAGTTAGTCTCAAAGTGCGTACCACTAGTCCCAGACCAGTCTCAACCGACCCGAAGTCAGCTTCATTGTAAGTACCACTCCTACCACTGGTCCCAGACTAGTATCGTAGTCTCAGAGAGTATACCACTAGTCCCAGACCAGTCTCAACTGACCTGAAGTCAGCATCATAGTATGTACCACTCTCACTGGTCCCAGACCAGTACTGCACTAACACGAAGTTAGTCTCAGAGTCTGTACCACTGGTCCCAGACCAGTCTCAACCGACTCGAAATCAGTGTCATAGTATGGTACAACTCCTACCACTAGTCCTAGACCAGTATCATTGATTCCAGATCAATGGAGGTCATCCTGGCATAGGGAGTACGGTAGATACAATGATGCATCCATCGGTACTACTATGGTCCCTAACTTCGTTTCCCTACTCATTGATTAGATGAGAGGTACTTCCCATGAGTCCCAGACTACATGGTAGGATGCCTCGATGGGAGAAGTAATCAATCCTGTCCTCACAGGAGAACACATCAATCCTACTACAATCGCCATGGAGAACACATCAATCCAGGCCTCACAGGAGAACACATCAATCCTGCTACAATTACCATGGAGAACACATCAATCCAGGCTTCACAGGAGAACACATCAACCCTGCTACAATTGCCATGGAGAACACATCAATCTAGGCCTCACAAGAGAACACATCAATCCTGCTACAATCGCCATGGAGAACACATCAATCCTGCTACTATCACCATGGACAACACATAAATCTAGGCCTCATAGGAGAACTAATCATCCTGCTACATAGCAGAGAAAATCATCATGTTCCACAAGAGAGCGAATCATCTTGTCCCACAAGAGAGGGAATCATCTTGTTCCAGTGCGCACCACCAGGGGAGGGTGAGTCACCCTGTGGTCGTATGTTGCTCCAGTAAGAACCACAAACCCTCAGAGCTCCCAGAGCTCAATGTATGCAACATGCAGGACCCTTGTACAAGGGTTTCTTGACGACTCTAAGTCGTTTGGGAAAATCACAGATTATATCTTTCCTCAGGGATTTGATAAGGTGTATCGACCTGTACATCATCTTAATGCAATGGAGCCTCCTTGCGAATATAATTATCATATCCCAGATGATGTCTATCTGCTGGAGCAATTGACGAATATAGGATTCCTCTGTAATCAAATCCCACCTCTAGTTGTTACAAAGAATCACAGTGGTATTTGTTCAAACAGCTCAATGAAGAGCTTTCCCAACCAGGCAGCTTCATACGAGATCATACTCGTAGATATGTATCTGGTATCGGTGATGCTTATGGCAACCGACTTCTACTTCCTGCTCATCCATTATATTGAAGCAGAATCCAAAGAGAAACAACAATAAAAGTGCTCCAGTGATCCTCCACACTACCTACCTAATCAGCATTCGAATAATCATGCAGTTTCATATTTCTGGCAGTGTATCTCAATCCATGAGAGATTGTGTCCTGAAGACATCTCAGAAGATTCTTGGCACCAATCTAGTGAAGCTCAACCAAATATGATATCACAATGCTAACTGCAAAACATATGTTCAGACGGAGTTTCACCAAGAACATCAACGCGAATGAGTTTTTGAAACTCAGAGGCATTTCCCAAATCTGGTCCGACATCACTAGCATATAACTTCTGAAAGTTAAGATCCTTGAGGTAGTCACAGGCTTGCAGTCCATCACACCAAATCCTTTCACAATCTTCACCACATATTTTCCTTGAGATAGGAAAATTTCCCTTGGCTTCTGCCACGCTTCAAGTCCTTGGTTCTTCATTTCAAATTCAGAAGCCAACTCCCTCTTACATTTGTAAATGAGAGGGTATGCACCTATTATAAAGAGCTCATCCACGTATAGCACCAGTCTGAGAGGTCTGTCATCTTCAACCTTAAAGTAAGGTTAGGATCGGCTTCACTCCTAGTGAATCCTAGCTTCATCAAGTAGCTATCGATCATCTCATACCATGCTCAGGGTGCTTGCTTCAGCCCATAGAGAGCCTTCTTCATCCTGCATACATCAGATTTTCAATCATAAATCAAAAATCCCTCAGGTTGCTCCACATAGACCTCTTCTTTGATCGAACCATGCAAGAACGCAGTATTGACATCCATGTGATGTAGGTTCCATCCTTGTGAAGCCACAAGGGCTATGATCAAGTGGATGGTCATATATCTAGTAACATGTGCAAATATCATAGTCTATACCTTCCTTCTGGGAGAAACCACGAGCAACAAAACGAGCCTTATAATTTTTCGCACTTCCATCTGCTAGATGCTTTATCTTGTAAAGCCATCTAGAAGTGACAATTGTCTTGTCCTGGGGTCTGGGAACTACTTCCAAGACATCATTCTCCATAATAAACTTATATTCTATGGTCATAGCATCCTTCCATACTTGATTCTTGAGGGCATTTGAGAATGATGAAGGCTCATTTTGTATGATTGTGCTCATGATGGTCAGGTATCCATGATACCTATTAGGGTTCTTACTTTGACGGAAGGTTCCTCGGGGTGCAGCATGTCCTTCAGCATCATCAAGTATTCCCCTAAGCCATGAAGGCCTCTTCCTAGAAGAGGAAGGCTCAGGTGGATAAATAGGATCCATGGGTTCCTCCACATCAAGCATTGTTACATCATCTACCCATAGAGACAACTTCCACAATCATACGGTTCTTCCTTTCTTCCATACCATTCTACTCAGGAGTATGTGGTGTAGTAGTCTCCCTCTAAATGCCAGCCTCAGATATGCTTGAGTGAACCAACTGTAATTATCAGAGGTTTTGCTTTGGCTTGAGGGGAATGGTCCCCTGTCGAGCTTTCCTTCAGCACATCCTAGACATACACCTTCTTTCTCTACTTGAAATTCGAGCATCCCTCTCACCATTTGTCTTACACCGAGTAGAGCTTTAAAATGAAGGTGGAAAAACCTCCGATGCCAAAGTTCGGACTAAAGATATGTGTCATAAGACATGACACCTAGCGGACTTCCATTGACCTGATATAATGAATCAACACGAAACCCAAGAGTAAAGGCATCTTTATCATTATATTTTTGATACACATACCTTTCCATCGCTGAAGGTTACCTTGTAGCCTTTGTCTTCCATTGCTGAGATGGACACCAAGTTCTTTCGGAGGTCAGGTGCATTTAATACATCCTGGAATTTCTAGCCTTCTTGAATGTTTCTCCTCTTCCTTGATTACGAGCTCTCCCCTTACCTTTACTATTGAATTTCTCATTCTTTTGATTGCCATCAGAGGGATTTTGATCATCATCCCGGTGCAAGTCCTTTTTATCAGGGCACTCCCTTACATAGTGACCTGCTTTATCGCAAATGTAACATCATCCTTTTCTTCCACCCTTAGGTCCAGCCTTTCCTTTTGATTTAGTCCCGAAATTATTTCTTTTCTTAGCATGAGAAGAAAAGGCAGCAGGAGGACCTTTAGGCATGGGCATTTCTTGCTCTTGTACCCTTGTTTCTTCTTGAATGCATCTAGCCATTAATTCCTCGAAACCAGGAATTACATTATTGTTCAGAAGAGTAGTCCTGAACACGTACCATTCGGATGGTAATCCTCCAAGAGTCGTGAGTGCCATTTATCTGTCAGTAATAGTTTCCCCAATAGATAGGAGATCGTTCTTGATCTCAGTGATTCTTAAGAACTATGCTTGCATACTCTCATCTCTACCCTTCTTGATTTACCTCAGTTTATTTCTAAGAAACAAAACTTGATTTGCATCATAACTTTAAATATACTCACTAGTCTATCGTAGATTTCCTTGGAGGTGTCTAGTTCAGAGATGTAGGCCACCAAGTGCTTGTCGATAGAGTACCGGATGATCTTATTTGTTTTGACTTCTCCATTTCTCCATTTTTTCTAGGCAACAGTGGATGCATTTGATGGAGGCTCAATAATATTGCCTCTTACATGGTCCAACACTCCTTGATCTTCTAGGGTTAGATCGATAAACATCTTCCATGACAGTCAGCTTTCTCAGGGAGCTTTTCTTCAGCAAGAAAGAGTGTTGAGGACCCCATAGTTCTTTTAGGATAGCCTTGCCAATCTTCTCTTCGGTGATTGCTCTTGCTCTTGCTCGGGCTTTGTCTTCACCTCAGCTCTGATCCCAAGTTAAGTTATCGTATGTTCTATGCTTATAACAGTTTACTTCTTTTTCTTATTATATTCCAGAGATTAGCAATCACATATACATAAAGTAAAGTGCAGATATAAACGATCGACAGAAAACAAGCCAAGACAAGAGACACAAGATATGGCGGCTAGCCGAGTGTTATAGACATTTTTGTGCCTTACAGCTCTAAGCATGAAATGTCCATAATCCAAGGGATCCAAAGTCCCTAAAAGTGTTGTTCCTACCCCTATAGGAACAAGGTCAACCAATTACAGCTTCTCCCAGAAGTTCTCCACCAAAAACTACTCAGAGATAGTCAAATCAGGATCATTTCAGCTGCTCCACTAGCTACCTGCATTGCATAGCACCCCAGTCCACTAGCTAGGTGTGTTTCAATGCACCTAAATGCACTACCAGGGTGCGCTGAGCGAGAAATGCCAAATGGCAGTGTCATTCCGCGAGGTGGACAGACAATGGAAGCTTCCAGAATCTTCCTCAATGACACTTGCCTCACTGAGTTCGACCAAGGATGAGTAAGAGGCTCTCAGCCTCCAAGTGGAAGCAAGAACTGGCAGAGAGAAGCCACAAGTCAAAAAATAAGTTGACTAATCCTGTCTGCTTACATATATATATGGATCCCTCATCCCAAAGATCCAGAGGCTGGAATTTTGTACTTTCCAGAGAATTGCTGTTGATTTTGAGATTGAGGTTAGTGCATTGGGTGATTTATGCTTTGTTGGAGGTGAGGAAGGGATTCCTTTGCTGGGAGGTTGATGCTGGATCGGGACTCACTTGGTTGTATCTCCTCCTAGATATTCTTGTTATATCAATAAAACTATTTGAGTTTCTCCTACATGCTTGTGTACCAATGATGTTTTGTTATATTTGCATGTTTAGCTTAAATCTGATCCTAAGCTATTTATGAATGTAAATCTATGTCTTTGTGTAGTTTTCCTCTTCTGTGATCTTGCAGGAACTTGGTGAACCTGGGCAAATAAGGGAGCAGGTAGATGGAAGTTGTCAAAGAGGAGAGCGATTGGATCAACAAACTAGCGCAAGACACAGGTTAGTTCATCCTTCCTCTTCGTTTACATTTCATAAAGAAGAATACGAAAGTAGTTTTTCTTGTTTGTTGCTAAGGCACTGTCACACCTTAGAGTGGGATAGGGGTGTTCTGAGTAGATACTTTTCCCAACAACAAAATGGCGACTCCACTGGGGATCGTGTCTAGTTAGTTTATTTGTGTTTCTCTTGTTGTTTGTTTCATAAACACCGAAGTAGCAATCGAACTGCATTTGCCATTATCAAATGCAAAGTAGTTGCTACTTCAATCCACTCACTGGATTTGTTTATGATTTGAACAGCTGATCCATAAATGCTCTAATTACCCTTTGTGATAGCTCTTAGTCCTCCTTTAAATCATCCCTCTCATTGTACCTTACTGATTGCTTTTACTCGGCCAAAATCCATAGATTAAACTGCAAATCGTGACCCAGAACCCGGATAGAAGTCTCGTTTCTGCCCCAGCGCGGGCTCTGTGAAGAGATTCTGCATTTCAACGTAGGTCCCGAGAGGGCTACCTGCGCTGCAATTCAGTTTCTCTGTGCAACAGGTGCGCTGATCAACCTTTGCCCTGTGCAGCTGAGGTTCTTTGTTTCATTTTGTCCAGTTTTGTCTCTGATTTTGCAGCCTGTTATCAGTGTGTGTACCTATCTAAAAACCCCTTTTCTCTGCCTTAATTCCGCCTCCTTTGTAAAAAAAGACTGTAGATGTTCTTTGTGTGTTTGTTACATCATTTACAATTTTCCATTGAAAAGTAGAATAGTCATACTGTCGTCCTTGGATTTAGATCTGTCGTAACTGTCGATTTTGATCTTAGGAGAAAGTTTGCTTGTTGTTGACAGTTGATTATACTTTTTACTTTTACCTTTGGTTTGAATTTGTCTCTTTCTAGTGTCGAAAAGAGTGTTTATTTCAAAATCATAAAGTGTCGTAATCTTCTCTACCTTTTTGATTTCGAAAAGAAGCTTGTTTGTATTTTTCACTTGAAAGCAAATTCAGATTTGTACATCAACTTTCTTTTTAGTAATCAATATTAAGAAAGTGAAAACAAATACAAGCATATGTGCATTTGCATATTGATAGTTTATATGGCTTGATTTAGGAAAAGTGCATTTACAGTGTGCTCTTTGCTCTTTGAGAAAATATTGTGTCTTTCTTTTCCCCTTGTAGCTAGGATTTTCATTGTTGAAAAGAGATAAAAGCTTGCTTATCATATTTAGATTTCATTTAGGAATTACATCTACATCTCGTGGTGATCCAAAAAGGCAAACTTCTAAGAAAGATCAACTTAAAATAAATTGAATGAATCTAACAACGCATTGGAACTTAACGCACAACATAGAGGTCTAGGCTAGAGACGTGTTCCAGCGTCGTAAAGCCTAGTAACTGTTGTCCTCACTGATGGTTGGGTGATTCCTCCACTGTGAGACGATAAGTGCCAGTATGGATTGTGCTCCCACGTACCGTCAAGTATATATTGGGATACCCCTATAGACTTAAAACCTTTTATCCATAGGAAGCCGTGTCGGCTGCCCTACTGATCGCAATGCACCGAACAAAGCATTCGGGAAGATTGACTGCCGTACCGTAAAACGTATTCTGCAGTTTTGTGATTGGTTTGGCACACCCTCTACCTAGATCTCCAGAGCAGTCCCTTTCATTCCTTTTCAGACTCCTTAACAGAAAAGGTCCATCTGAGCACTTTTCACTTCAAGCTCATTAAAAATCGAAGGAGACTAGAGTCATCTTTTGTTTTTTCTCGACTCTTAAAAACTGAAAAAACAAGTTGTGTCTAAAGTGTCTAAAATTCATTTAATTCGGAAACATACTTCCCCTTTTTGTATTTTAGTTGATCGAGTAATCCGCAATCGTGGAAGAAAGTCAATTAAAACCCCGTCGTTCGCAGAGGCTTACGAGTCAACCGTCTTTGTCTCCGGAATCGAAACTAGTACGGAAAAAGAGAACTCATTTAACCAGTTCCAAATCTCCTATTAAAGTTAGAACAAGTGTTCCAACAACATCCGAGATTCCGGTTACTCCAAACATTTCTGGAAACCCTTCCTCTACAGAAGAAGTTCAACAGCCATAGAGGGACAGTGATACTGATCCTAGTCTGAGAGTAAACACTTGTGTTACTGAACCAGTTCCATCTACAACCGGTTCGGAGAGTCTTGCTCTTCAAAAATCTGTCGCTGTTGATTCCACCCCTTCTTCGGCACCAGAAATATTTTACGGACCGGACAGTCTTCCCCTTCCACCTGGTTTGATTGTGATTGAAGAAATTGTAGAAGATCCTCAAACAAGTACTCCAACGCACTTTGGAGTTGGGGTCACTCTATATCCTTCTTCATCAGAAGTTAGTCTACCACCAGTGGAAGTTCCTGTAGAATCGCTAGGTAATCTTTTGGATAGACTCCAAATGTCTGAACAACTGTCAACATCTAGGACTGTGTCGACTGACACAGCGATAGCAGAACTCCTTGCCGTCACTCCGACAATGTTCGCCGGCATACCATTTGTCCCAACTAGCTGTCAACCGCTAGAAGGAGCCCACTCAGGGGCTATTTCAGCAGCCTGGTCCGTTCCTGTTTGTTCAACCGGAATAATATCTGGTAACTCTTATGTTGAGTCTCAACAAATTGATCCATTTGGAGGTCAATTTGGGCAATCCGGTCCCCAAGGACAGACAATACCCTTGAGTTCCGGATTACCACCGTATGGGGGGCAGTATGCCCTTTCATTACCACCTGCGGGAGGATATTCATATGGGAGTTCACAACAATATTCAGGTTACACTGGAATCACCTCAAGTGGTTGGGTACCTATGCTACCTCAACAACCAAGAGTTGTGTATTCAATGCAACAATGTGTACCTATGTCGAACATCCCAACTACGCCAGCTATTGTGATGGTGTCACAAGTTCAAACGCTGCCTGTTGTATGCCAACCTCAGATTTCTCAGGTGGTAATGCAACAGCCCCTTGACCCTGTGACTCAACCACAATTGCCAACTAGTGGGGCGACACAGGTCCAGACGGGTACAATTACCCCACACCTTGGTCCAATGGTTAGTATAGCGCAACAGCACATGGCTTCACAACCGTGGCTGGTGCAATACCAACAACCACAATTCCAACAAGTATACCAAGGTTCTGAGCAGCAGATCTTTGCGAACAGTGGACAGCCGTACATTCAAAACGGTCAAAATCAACCATTTTACAATGGTCATGTCCGCCAACCATATCAGTCATACCAGCATCAACTGCATTATGCTGGTATGCAAAGGCAAACTGCTCAGGCGATCCCATCATACCCTGGGTATGCTTCACCTAACCTGAATCAACAGTTACCATTCGTGGCAACTTTAGAGTTACCTGATTTACACTGGTTAAAAAATGATCCAATTGCTTATGCCCCTTGGTGGCCAGCGATTCCGCATAAACTTCCATCAGATATTCCTAAATTTAATGGAAATCCGGGTGAATATCCATCGAATCACGTGATGACATTTCATCTATGGTGTTCATCAAACACCCTAAATGATGATTCGATAAGACTTTGCCTCTTTCAGAGGACGTTAACGGGTCCAGTGGCAAAATGGTATATTGAATTGCCTAGAGCTTCGTTCGACAACTTCAGTACCTTAGCCACAACCTTTTTAACCCATTTTCAACTACCGATAAGGTATGAAACGGGAACCAAACTTCTTACCAACTTCAAACAAACGACGGCCACTCACATATCTGATCATATACATGAATGGCGACGTCGTCGTAGAATGGTGAAAACGTATGTTCCCGATCAGCTTTTAGCTGAATGGTTTATTAAGTCATTACTGCCTTCCATCACGGAAGATGTGGCAAAAGGGGGAGTCATCACAGAAGAGCAAGTTATCGCTCGTGCGCAATATTTGGACTTGATTTACACTCAGTCCTACACGCTCTACGATAAAATACCTGACGCCCCTAGACTGGAATTCTCAGTTCCTCCTCCTCCTAAATCAAACAACGACTCTCATGCCATCTATGGCGTGATTGGTGCGACAGACACGAAATCGATAAAGGCTACATCTAAAAAAGCCTGTAAGATTTCTAGTCAAAATGCAAATGAGGAACTTCTTGCCTCGGAAGTAAATGTCGTGTCGACTAACAAGGGCAAACAACTGAAGCAACCAGGAGGCAAGAAGAAAAAGAAAGGGAGAAAAAAGAAGCAGGATGAGTCATCTCCTGAAAAGCCTTCTACAAACCCTTCTGGGCAAAGGAAACCCCCTGCGGGGTGTCATATATGCGATGAGGATCATCGGGCGAGAGATTGTCCACATGAAGCTGAAGTTAAGAAACTCTTTAAGAGTTCAAAAACCTCAGCAGTATTGACTGATCCATTTCCAAGCCCGGGAACCAAACTGGTTGCTAATCAAAATGCTTCCCGATCCCAAGTGCTTATGTTGTCTATCTCAAAGCAGCAAAATGATTCTTTGGCAAGGAATAAAGATTACGGGAATCCACAGGTGTCGAATAACAAGGCTAATGAAAAACCTAGTAGTTCGACAACAACTTTGACCAAAGTTGTGCCACCCATCATTCCTGAACAAATGATAAAGTCGCCAAAGGGAGTAGTGCACAAATCGACATTTAATCCTCGTGCAAAAATAGCACAGAATTATAATATAATAGAGGACCTGGCCCAATCGTCGTCCGCTATGTCGACACTTGAGGTACCGCAAAATTGCCTCTCCCAAGAGCAAGCTTTATTATCAGCAATAGGTGGGATTGACCCAATGGATTCCAATCTTGTGGCCTTTAATCATAAAGGATATGACCCTCAGTTACCAGCTCAACTAGCTTTCCTTATTCAAGTGAAAGCCCTCAACAAAACTGTTCATCGAACAATTATTGATGAGGGGGCATCTACATGTATTATGTCGATGAGTTGCTGGAAAACTTTAGGATCTCCAACCTTGTTGCGGTCTGCGATGACATTAAAAGCATTCGACGGAAAGACATATACCCCATATGGTATCCTAAATAACTTGAAAGTTGAACTAGGAGGGAAAACAATAGAAATAGATGTTGAAGTCATAGATGGGAATCTTGATTACAACATCCTACTAGGAAGACCATGGATATATGCCATGGCAGCTGTTGTGTCGACCTTTTTCAGAAAGATTGCATTTCCCTTTCAAGGAGGGATTACAATCGTCGATCAGAAAAACTTCCTCCCCAATGGTTCTCAAGTTACTGGAAGCATTCCAATGATCCATGGAAGTAATCATTCGCTCCAAAATATCGGAGTAGGTCTCCTAAAAGACCTTGCCTTAATGGGTACTTTTGCCCTACTGCGTCTGAGTAATTTGGCGGAAGTGGCCACAATGGAATATGAAACCTTCTATATCTAATGGATTTGGACTCTGAGGACGGTTCTTATCTCGTGTCGACCTCGTTAGAAAAATGAAACAAGGAGTCTTGAGGATGGTTCTTTTACTGTGTCAACCTCATTAAAAAATGAAACAAATCCCCTTTCTCAAAGGTAAACCTTCATTCCAACCACCAAGTTGAATGCAATGAAGCTTGGGGGGCATGCACCTTGATTTTCGTTATTATGCTGGGCGCATGCAAACTTATTACGAGCAGTGTTACTACAGGGTTCAAGCTCGTTAAAAAATAAACCCGCATCGAGCAGTTTTAGCACATAGTTCATGCTCGTTAAAAAATAAACATAAGACCGAGCAAGTGTTTCAATCCGCATTTAAGCTCGTTAAAAAATGAACTATCCTCCGGTAAATAACCACCGTGAATGTAACATTATCAGCCATTAAAGCCTTGGTCGTGTTTGCACTGTCACCTCCACTTTTCCATTGGTCGATCATTCACCTCCATTTGATTGTTTACCCATTTTGAGGAACAGCTTCGAAGAGTGATTTCACTAGCCATCCTTGTGACACTATCGTGCTTGGAAAATTCCAACCCTTACCTAGAATCAGCTGCTACCCATTTTATCACTCGTTCCTCAAAAGACGAGTCTTCTTTAAGCTCTTTTCATCTGACTTGTAAAACATGAAAATATTGCCGAGTTTTGGCCTTCCAGCACGTTAAAGCGACCGGAAGTGCTATCCCTCCTCTAGATTTTAATCTTTTTGGACTTGAGGGATTATTGCACAGAACGATCGAGCGCTTGTTTTGCTCGGCTCGTTAAAACTATCGAAAATTCATCCCTTCTGTATTTTTTTATACTTTTTTGGACTTAAGGGATTAGATGACGAAAAAGGAATTCCGGAGTTAACTTTACGTACCTTTTCAGACTCTCTAAAAATGAAAAGGACCAAGTTATCTTTGTCGTTAAACTCATTAAAAACATTAATAGCGACAAACTTGTCTTTAGACGAGAACGAGTTTCACTATCGCTAGGCTCGTTAAAACATAGCGATGGGTTTGCCCGAAGGGCAAATTATAGAACAAGCATATGTTATCCTCCTCAAGCTTGACAAAACTAAAGAGGTACTGGTCAGCAATGACTGGGGAAAAATTGGGAAGAAACTCAAAGAATCTTTGTTGGTAGCAAGTCGCTCTTGAACATGACACTTCCACTCCGTGCCTGAGTCGGGTTGGGTTGTTTCATTCACCGGTCACATCACCATGGTCACGCCATACCATCCACATTTGGGGTAAATGCTACCGATCCATCACATAAGTGTCGTCGACATGTTCAAGAGATGTCATCCAGAGAAGTCACTCGTGTCCCATCCACTACCATACATTATATTTCATTCTTTCATGACCGCCACCTTGAACCATATATCATCAGATTGTTTTCA
The DNA here is from genome assembly GCA_031772625.1 of Pinus tabuliformis. Lineage (NCBI taxonomy): Eukaryota > Viridiplantae > Streptophyta > Pinopsida > Pinales > Pinaceae > Pinus > Pinus tabuliformis. The sequence continues at coordinate 312,045,155 of CM062815.1, read as the reverse complement.
CCTCCATCAAAATAATTTGCTCTGTTCCATGTCATTGATGTGGGATTCATTAAGGCCCTCCTGTGACGGATCGCTTCTTGTCGACATCAGCTCATTATCCAAGAAGTTGATCTAGGAACACCCCATTCAGTACTTTGAAGCTTGCATGCCTCAATGGCAAGTTTCTCACTTCCGGTGACAGGTATACATCAATGACCTTCGACCGAAAGATTTTGCGTGGTGTTCTCCTTTATTCACACCACGTGAATTGTACTGCAGTACCTTGAGGGTCATCATCCTTATCGGTGATTCCTCTCGCGCTTGTTAACAGTTTACATCATCGACTGGTAATCAAGCGATGTCTTTCCATGTTCGACTTCAAAACATTTCTCACATTGATCGACTTGTACTTCGAGTGAAGATCAGACGAGATTGAAGACCCCGGATCTAGTTTCATCCATCTGGGCTGCGATATATATTCAGGAAAAATAAAGACATTGGCATGTACAACATTGCAGCACAGATAATCATCCTACCAAAAGGATGATGACTTCATCAAAATCATCAGTCTACCATCAGACGATTGTCTGTCCTGTGTACATAAAAATGAATTTATAAAGTTGAGCATGGGAATGCCTGCCTCAGCTAGATCATGAAAACAGTATGAAAATAATGTATTGTATTGTATCTTATTACAGGTCTCCTCCCAGCATTGAAAGAACTTCGGATCCTCCTAATAAAGCATTTCACCCGATAAACGGCCTCATACTTTAGGGGGCAACTGTTATAGACATTTTTGTGCCTTACAGCTCTAAGCATGAAATGTCTATAATCCAAGGGATCCAAAGTCCCTAAAAGTGTTGTTCCTACCCCTAGAGGAACAAGGTCAACCAATTACAGCTTCTCCCAGAAGTTCTCCACCAGAAACTACTCAGAAACAGTCAAATCAGGATCATTTCAGCTGCTCCACTAGCTACGTGCGTTGCATAGCACCCCAGTCCACTAGCTAGGTGCATTGCAACACACCTAAATGCACTACCAGGGTGCGCTGAGCAAGAAATGCCAAATGGCAGTGTCATTCCGCGAGGTGGACAGACAATGGAAACTTCCAGAATCTTCCTCAATGACACTTGCCTCACTGAGTTCGACCAAGGATGAGTAAGAGGCTCTCAGCCTCCAAGTGGAAGCAAGAACTGGCAGAGAGAAGCCACAAGTCAAAACATAAGCTGACTCATCCTCTCTGCTTACATCTATATATGGATCCCTCATCCCAGAGATCCAGAGGCTGGAATTTTGTACTTTCCAGAGAATTGTTGTTGGTTTTGAGATTGAGGTTAGTGCATTGGGTGATTTATGCTTTGTTGGAGGTGAGGAAGGGATTCCTTTGCTGGGAGGTTGATGCTGGATTGGGACTCACTTGGTTGTATCTCCTCCTGGATCTTCTTGTTATATCAATAAAACTATTTGAGTTTCTCCTACATGCTTGTGTACCAATGATGTTTTGTTATATTTGCATGTTTAGCTTAAATCTGATCCTAAGCTATTTATGAATGTAAATCTATGTCTTTGTGTAGTTTTCCTCTTCTGTGATCTTGCAGGAACTTGGTGAAGCTGGGCAAGTGAGGGAGCAGGTAGCTGGAAGCTGTCAATGAGGAGAGTGATTGGATCAACAAACTAGCGCAAGACACAGGTTAGTTCATCCATCCTCTTCGTTTACATTTCATAAAGAAGAATATGAAAGTAGTTTTCCTTGTTTGTTGCTAAAGCACTATCACACCTTAGAGTGGGATAGGGGCGTTCTGAGTAGATACTTTTCCCAACAACACCGAGGACAAACCCCACAATGTGTGGGGAAACCCTTTGATCAAAATTTTTTTTATCTTCAATAATTCAGAAGAGAGAAATAGTACAATAAATCTGATTTATATCAGTAGTAGCAAACCCTTAGATCAGCAGCATCGGCATTAGCAACTTCATCATCAAACTAGGGTAGACGATATCTCACAAACCGACTATCGGATCGGCTTAATTCCACCACCAAAAGTTGTAGCTTCCAGAGGAGGTTCAGATGAACCTACAACACTATTTAGATGAGGAGATCTTCTAGTCCATGTAGGTCAAACTTTACTTTTGTAGTTGCAGCTTCAGTTTCAGCAACTTCCTTCAAACTAGGGTAGTCGATATCTTGCAAACCGTCCGTTGGATTGACTTGATTCCACCACCAAAAATTGTGGCTTTCAGAGGAGGTCCAGATGAACCTATAGTGCAGTTCAGATGAGGAGATATTCTAGTCCACGTAGGTCAAACTTTACTTCTACAGTTACAGCTTCAGTTTCGGCAGCTTCCTTCAAACTAGGGCAGTTGATATCTTGCAAACCGTCCGTCGGATTGACTTGATTCCACCACCAAAAGTTGAGACTTTCAGAGGAGGTTCAGATGAACCTACAGTGCAGTTTAGATGAGGAGATCTTCTAGTCCACGCAGGTCAAACTTTACTTCTGTAGTTACAGCTTCAATTTAAGCAGCTTCCAGCTTCACATGTGTGAGGGAGAGACCCTTTTCTGTGCGATAGAGAAGAGACTCTTTTTTGTGCAGTAGAGAGAGAGAGATGTGATGAGATGAGTGAGTGCAAATGAGGAAAAGTCCTCTTGAATTTATACACAACTAATGATGTTTGAATAGATGTGACTGTTGGGCTTCTAAGCTTACATGACTTGTAGGTCAGCTTGATAATAATTCCATAATGAAAATAAATTCATATCTCCATGAATACTTATAGGAATCGAATGATATTTATATCAATCTTACACCTCTCAACGAGAAGAATCTAATAAAAATATTATTAGCCATGAATAAGATGACCCACATGAAGTTTGGCCCTATTTGCCAATTTTAACAAAAAGTAAAAAAATAAATAAATATATGACACCTAAAACACTAGAAAATTGTAACAATATTGAACAAAGTTCTCTAGACCTAAAGAGTACCAGTCTTAATGGCTTTCATTTAAGGAAAGGTAAAATGAAACATGCAGGAATTAACAGATAATAATACCACTAATTTGAAACCTTCACTTAGTAATTTTTCACAAACATGGACACCTATCTTATAAAGTTATTTTTGAAACAAAATTTTAAGATGAAACAACAAATAAAAAAACAAACGACTTACCAAGGATTCAGAAGAGTTAAAGTATCCAGATCCACTCTAGCCACTATATCAAAAATGTTGTCCAATTTTCTAAAAAATGTAGTTTATGGCTACAAGGTATATGGATAAAAAAATATTGCATTTGGACTACTCTCTACATCGCTAAATGAACTACCTATCTAAAATATAGTTTTTCTACATCATTAAAATAAGTTGGCAAGGTTGTTGCAACATATATAGGTGGTCATGTCATGTTGCAAAAGGAGGTGTTGGCCCACTCCCATTTTTGATAATTTGTAAACCTTTGAATTTAATTCCCTATGAATGTGATCAAATGATATGAGCCTAAACATTCTAATAATCTCCATAATTTTAATCATCCTATGATCCAATAAATAAGTCTATAAGGAAGTATAACCTTTCATCCAATCTATAACAAACTTTGAATCCCCTATGACTTATAAGTTTAGATTGTTGAAGTGATGCAATTAAAATGAAGAACATAAATGAAATTCATATTATTGCAGTTCTTGTTAGGTAGTCATATTTTTGTTCCTAGACTAAATTAGTCATTCACATTAGTCATTTTTAGTAGTATTACTTATTAGTTAGTTTTATATTTTAACTTGGGACTAAATTAGTCCTTTATGTTAGTCGCTTTTAGTTGGGTCTATTAATATTGCTAATTTTTGGTAGTATTTCACTTGGAAAAGTTTTGGTGACTAACATTTTTAGTCACCTAGTCACTAATTTCACCATTTTCTACTAGTTACATACCTAATATGATAAAACTACTTTATGATAGTATTGAAATCTTCCTTCTTAATCACTAGAGTATATCCCTCTAGTCTTACAGTTTTTCTATGGATTTCCCACCAAGTTAAGGAATGTCCCTATAATATCAAATGATAAAATCAAATTTTAGGTCTTTCATCTATGTGGTGAACTCTAAAATAAACCTCTAGCATATGTAATTAGTTATTTAACTTCAAAGCATTAATCCCACCTTGATATGGCTTGATGTGGACCTTTGCTTCCCTCTTGAACAAGAATTGTGAATGGTTCATGACACTTGAACTGGATTGTTCCTTTTCAAGCTATTTATTATATTTCCTCTTTGGTTCATCCCTCTCCCCTAATTTCCCCTCTGAACTGACCTCTAAGTTGGAACCTCCATCTTCTCCTATTCTTAACTTGCTCACTAGAGTTTCCAAAAGGAGCTTCATGTTATGGATGATATCTACGACCTATTCTTATAGCCTTGAGAACCTCTCCTCTGACACATCTTTAGAGTTATTAATAGATTCAATGACCATGGTTGGGGTTTATATGCTTAAACCAATTTGGATCCCTTACAACTTCACACAAAATACCCAAACTCACCCACTGCAATACCAATATGATTCATAAATTATCGTGGATATTACACTGGAAACTTCATCACAAAATATTTAATAAAATTATACTTAAAATATGAAATATATATTATGAATGTTATTTTCCCTAGACTTCTAGATTCATTAAGTTACTGTTTCATGCATGTAGTATATAAAATGTGGAAAATAAAGAATTTACACAAATAAAGTCTATCTCCCTTCCTCTCTCTATTTACCTCTCCCCTTCACCTCCCGCTATCCCTCTCTCCCTCTCTCTCTCCCCCTACTCTCTCTCTCTCTCTCTCCCTCTCCCTCTCCCTATCAGCCCCTCCCAATCTCTCACCCTCCTTCTCCTACTCCCCCTCTACCTCTCCCCCTCTCCCACTGTCTCCCTCCCTCTCTATATCGCCCCCCCTTTCTCCCTCTCCCACTCTCTTTCCCCCCACTCTACCCTCCTTGCCCCCCCATTCTCTCTCTCTCTCCTTTTCTCTTCCCCTATATCCCTCCCCCTCTCCCTGTCTCCCAATCCTCCTCTCCATCTCCCTCACACTCTCCCTCTCCCTTTCCCACACCCTCTCTCTCTCTCTCTCTCTCTCTCTCTCTCTCTCTCTCCCCCCCCCCCCACCCTCTCTCTCCCACTCCCCCCCCTCTCTCCCTCTCGCTCTCCCTCCCCTTCCCCCTATCCCTCTCTCTGTATCGCTCTCTTTTCCTCTCTCTCCCTCCCTTTCCCTCGCCTTCCCCCTGTCCCTCTCCCCCCCTCTCTCTCACTCTCTCTCATCTAGCCTGTTCTCTCCCTCTACCTTTCCCTCTCCCCTTCCCCCTCTCCTTCCTTCTCCCCCTCCCTCTCCTTCGCCCCTCTCTCTCTCCCCCTCTCCAACTCTCTTCCTCGCTCCCCCCCTCTCTCTCTCCATCCCTCTTCGTTTCCCCCTCTCTCGCTCTCTCCCCTTGCCACTTCGACACCCCCTCTCCTTCTCCCACTCTCTCTCCCCCCTCTCTCTCTCCCCATCTCTCTCCCCCTCTCCCCATATCCCTCTTCCTCTCCCCCTCTCTCTCCTCCTCTCTCCCTACGCCTCTTCTCCCCCTCCCTCTCCACCTCCCCCCTCCTCTCTCCCTCTCTCTCCCCCCTCCCCCTCTCTCTCCCCCTCTCCCCTCCCTCCTATCCCTCTCTCTCCACCTCTCCCTTTCTCTCACTCTCTCTCCCACTCCTTCCCCCACTCTCTCTCTCTCTCTCTCTTCACCACCATTGCCCTCCATCCCTCTCTCTCCCCCCTCCTTCTCTCGCCCCCCCCTCTCTCCCCCTCCCTCCCTCTCTCTCCCATCTCCCTCCCACTCTCTCTCTCTCTCTCTCTCTCTCTCTCTCTCTCTCTCTCTCTCTCTTGTGCTACTTCCCTCTCCCTCCCCCTATCCCTCTTCGCCTCCCCTTATCCCTCTCTCTCTCTCTCTCTCTCTCTCTCTCTCCCCTTATCTCTCCATGTCCTTCTCCCCGCTCCCTCTCCCTTTGCCTATCCCTCCCTCCTGCTCTCTTCTTTCTCCCTCTCCTTCCCTCCCTATCTATTTCTCTCCCTCTCTCTCTCTTTGTCCCTCTCCCTCCGCCTCTCTCTATATCTCTCCTCCCTCTCTCTCTCTACCTCTTCCTCTTCCTCTCCTCCCTCCCACCTCTCTCCTACCTTCTCTCTCCTCCTCCCTCTGTCTTTCCCTCTTCTTCCCCTCTCCCTCTCTTGCTCTCTCCTCCTCCACCCCCTCTCTCTCTTTCACCCACCCCCTCTCTCATTCTCTCCTCCTCTCGCTCCCTCTCCCACTCTCTCGCCCCCTCTCTCCCTCTCCTGCTCTCTCTCCCTCTCCCTCTCCTACTCTCTCTCTCTCACACACACACATTAGCCCTCCCTTTCTCTCGCTCTCCCTCTCCTACTCTCTCTCTCACACACACACATTAGCCCTCCCTTTATCTCGCTCTCCCTCTCCCCCTTTCCCTCCCTCTCTCGCCCCTCACTCTTATTTTCTCTCTCACTCTCATTATCACCATTATATCATCTAATAACCTAAAGCATGTGATTTAACAAAAAAAAACATAATCATCATTATCATAATGATATCATTTAACAAATACAATCCACATCATGTCGCGAACAAAAAGATCTTATCAATTAGAAATCAATAATCATCATATTATCTAAGAAACAAAATCATTATATCATGTAACAAACAATAAAACGAACACATACATAAACATATACAATGCCTATCCAATTTCCAAAAGATAAGTAATTACATATAATAAAATAATAGAAAGATATCCTTTGACATATTATAAAATAAAAAATTCAATTCACCAAACTATTTTTTTCATTATTATGTAATTTCAAATCAATAACTATTTATACAAACTATTTTTTTCATTATTATGTAATTTCAAATCAATAACTATTTATACAAAGATAAATATAACTAAATAATTCAAATATAATAATTAAGTAAAAAAATTATTCACTAATAACTATATAAATATAAATCAAATACGATAAATTATATAACTGTAACTTCAATTATATGGTATTAATTTAGTTTGCTATATAAAATAATTTAACATAACTATTTATTAAATAAATTAAATATTTAAAATAAGAAAATCAAATATTAAAAAAAGAGAAAATGAAAAATAAAATGTATAAAGTGGAAGAAAATAATTTATAAAAAATTATAACATCCACGAAAGCCATCTTGAAGTTGTAGCAGTAACAAAAAGCACAAGCACAATGATGGCCTGACTGAGTGAGCCTTGACAAAGAAAGCCCGTCATGGTTTAAGCAAGAGAACCATGGCATTGTTATTTTGAGACATAGAAAAAGTGAATTAAAACGAGCTTGTCCTCAGATTATATGAAATAGATCTTGTCCTCACATTGTCCTTAGAAAAGGGAAGAATCACAGACTGAGAGTGGGTTATGGGCTTTGAAACGATCTTGTCCTCAGATTGTCCTTAGACAAGGGAAGAATCACAGACTGATAGAGTGGGTTATGGGTTTTGATGAGGAAAAACAAGAAAATTGAAAATTTTAGTTTAATTTATGCAACGAAAACCAATGATATGAATATGAATATAAAATGAATACAAGAAACATACATGTACTCATGGCGGCAACAAATATCACTATCACTGTTATGGCTCTCTAGTCCCCTCCTCTCTATTGATGACCTCGAATAACAACGTCCGTATTTCATTCGTCTCGTCCACGCATCCCTTCTCGCTGATCGTCTTCATCAACTTCAGATTTTAATAATATACAGTTTTCTTCATCAAAACAACAGGCATAGACACCGGAACAAGAACAGGCATAGACATAGACCAAGACCACAGGAAGCACTTACAATTGCAAATGATGAAACCACTCAGCTTTTTATTCAAATTTCATTAATACCCCATGAAGCATTAATGAGATTGTACAAACACACAACACAGAGGAACAGCAACACAAACACATCCAAAATGCAATACAAAAACAGACCAGAATACTTACAGGGTACAAACGCACAACACAAAGATAATATCGACAGAAACAGAGGAACCAACACAGAGTCACAGCAACACAAACCCTTCAAAAATGCAAATATAAATACAGAAACAAATTTCGCTACAAAAAATAGCAGACCACAACGTCTATAACAAAAAAAGGGAGCAGACCACAACGTCTATGACAAAAAAGCATGAGATGGAGCGGAACACAACGTCTATAACAAAAACGCTTGAGATGGAGCGGACTACAACGTCTATAACAAAAAGGCCTGAGACGCTTTTCTTGAAATTCTCTTAACGAAAAAGATGATTGAGCGGACCACAACGTCTATCACAAAAAAGCGCCTGAGATGCTTTTCTTGAAATTCTCTTAACGAAAAAGATGATTGAGCGGACCACAACGTCTATCACAAAAAAGCGCCTGAGATGCTTTTCTTGAAATTCTCTTAACGAAAAAGATGATTGAGCGGACCACAACGTCTATCACAAAAAAGCGCCTGAGATGCTTTTCTTGAAAAGATGATTGAGATTCTTTTCAATAAATTCTCTTCACATCCATAAATTTTCAAAAAAATGCAGTTTATGTGCAGGAGGTATCTGGATAAAAAAAATATTGCATTTAGACTGCTCTCTACATCCCTAAATAGAACTACCTCATCGCTAAATAGATTTTGATCGAAATGACAAAGGATTTGATAGAGATGAGACGCAGCGGCAGTATTGAAATTGTACATATTGTCAATGGCCGAAAGCGTATCATAGTCGGTTCCACTATTAGCCGAAAGCGTATCATAGTCGGTTCCACTATTAGCCGGTCCGCTTCGTCTTCCTCCTCCTGGTATCGTCCAAATCGGATTTGCCTTGGTTTCTTGATAGGAATTTAATAAGCAATCTTGTCGATCGGTGATCCCTCCCTTGATATGAGGCAACTCATACCTCTTCTCACTCCTGTAGATATCACTATATTTCGGGACGCCCGTGTTTACATCAGAACTCAGATTTAGACGCTCCCTGTAATCATCGTTACATTCGCCAGGGAGCCATTTAATCAAATTGGTAGTGGGAAGTAACTGGGGCGAATAACTGATGAGTAGTATTCTCATAAAGACTCGCAGAAAGCTCTTCCGCGACACTAATTCCCGTCTTATGAACCGTGAAAGCTCCCGGATCGACGACATGAAACCAACTATCTGCATTTGAATACTAGTAGTGGTCCATCCATCATACTCAACTTTTTTTTCGACCTTTTGCTTTCTGCGACATGGGGATTCCAGTGGATCCCAGAAACGCTGCATCACAAGAGAGGGTATTCTGGAAATAGGAAATCGCGTGGTTAATCTCATTCTTTTGATGCTCTGCTTCTTCCTCTTTTAGTTCCAATAGGCGAGGGCCACACAACTGTTTTTCTCGAGTGGGCCCTACATTGTAGGTGTCTGGTGTCCTTAATTCCGGCATGGCGTCACTGTATGGCTGTGCATAGTGAGACAAGATGTGGGGTTTAAGCTTGCGCTTCTTCTTGATGCATAGTTCCACTAATTCTCTATCTCATTGTCCGTGCGTCCCGGCAAATGTAAGGCGATCTGCGACCACCTGTTCAGCATCGTAGACATCGAATCAACATGTGAAGAAAGACGAGGGTTGGGAATGGAGAAACACAGGAACCTGTTCCCTAGAATGGATTGAAAATGTATAATGAGTCGTTCTTCTTGTCGTGAAAATGCTCCTCGCTTAGAGTGGATACAGCTTTTCCCGCATCTCTGGAGAGCTGTGGATAAATGAATGGGAGAGAAACGTTGTTGCATGAGATTCACATCATTATTTGGTGATGGAAATACCTTTTCATCACATTCATGCCGCTGAAACAGGTATATTAATGATATATTTCATCATATACTTTTTAAAAATTAACATAACATTAATTAAAAAAATTAAAAGACTTAACTAAAAGTTAGAAAACGTAAAAAAGATGTTCTAAAATATCATGTATAGCTCTCAATTATCGTAAATTTTAGTAATTCTTATCTTAATAAATTATATATAATACTTTTTATTTACATTATTTTTTCAAAATTATAATTAGCTTTCAAAGGATGATATTTTTGTGTTTTGACAAAACACTTATGTGTAAAAGTGAAGTGCGCGTTAAAATAGTTTTAGTTTACTATGTTCAGTATGGTTTGCACGTTAAATAGCGACTGGACTTAGAATAAGGAATATGGATCAGCTCTATTATCAAAATGTTAATTTAATTGAAATTAACCACAACTTATAGATCTAATTTTGAATTTATGATTTTATTTTTCAACAAAAAGTTAAGGACTTTTTTGGACCATACCGTTTTGATTTATCAATATTAAGGAAGAGAAATCAACCTAGCTTTCCTAATAATTTTTCAATTTTTATCTCACCAGAGAGTTTTACCAATAAAATACATATAATAACAAATGTAATAACAAATGAATTCTCAAACGCTGGATTTGGAATAAAGAATTAGGATCAACAACTCAACAAGACTACAAGCCTTATAATAAAAACTTTTACCAATTTTTTTTTAAACTTGTGCAACTATATAAATTAAATGATTTGTATACACATTAATCCATGATAAGCATCAAAAGACTTACCCAATTATACATCTTGCATTACCCAAATAAAAAGAAATCATAAAATTTAACTAAATTATAAATTTATTTTAAATTTTTATCCCCATTTTACCATAGAAATTCTCAACTTCAAAAATCTTGATCATAGATAATGATAGAGTCATTACTTATCATGATAAGAACCATCTACATTCGAAGATATAACTACTTTGACCATCCATGACCTGATAATAATAACCATCTACATTCCAAGATATAACTACTTTGACCATCAATGACCTGATAATAATATGTGTATCTTTAGACTAGGATTTATTTTTAGTACTCGAAGATTTATGTTCCATGTGTCTTTCCTTAGCTTGAATTGAAGTTCTGAGTTGTTTATTTTCATGGACAAGCTGACTAATACACTTTTCAAGACATGGGACAATGAACAAGTATTGTTGGTAGCAATACACGTTCTTAATTTAGGCTCATTCGAACGGATGTTGCTTGTAGGACTGTCATCACAACAAGTGATATCAACACAAAAATCCCAAATTATCTTAGACTTGTGGCCAATTTCGTTTTGGCAAGGTTTCATGATGAGCCTCGATATGGACAAACTCATCGTTTCTAGGTTTATTATATTGTTTGTTTCACCTTGCTTGAGAAATTTTCCTCTAAATTTCTTTAATATTAACTTTAGATTGAGGGCTTTGTTCTAATTGATCAAGATCTCTTTTTGATGTGCAGGTTCTTTAGGTAAAATTTTGGGTCAAAGACTTACCCTGTAGGACTTCACTTTTCTTTTATACATAAATTCCTATTTTAATTCCATATCACTAACAGTAGTACCCTTGGTCATGCTTCTAGTTAAGTGAACACTAGTAGGACTGAGGGTTTCAACGTTATTATCATTTGAAATACAAGGGTTTGCTTCATGAAATTATTCTTCACAGTCATTCCACAATGAATGACAATATGGTGACTGAACAAGACTGTCCAATGAAGGGTTATAAGTACAAATACCTAAGGAATTAGAATATTCAAGGAATTGTGGTTTTTTCGAAACCATCTCAATCTAGGAAATAATCCTATTCATCCCCTGACTTTGCTAAATGGTATCTAACTCGAATATAGATGAAACTGTGACCTTTCAAAGTTCTTAGGACGTGATTAGTATGTGTAGAACAATTTAGTTATGCTTTTATACATATAAAAGGGAAAATTAAGTTTATGGACGAGAAATTCCAATAACAACATTTTATGATAAACAAAAAACATATTGTGTCACCCTTCACAAGTAACATACTAATGTAATAAAAGCACTAAATTGTGCCATTTAGATTTCAAAGAGGAATTGGAAAACCTTTCACATGATATCCACAATCTTTACTGAAGATAAGTTGCTTGCAGGGAATGTCACACATTGCACAATTTTTAGACCATTTATCTCTCTTGAAGGGGAGATGAGTAGTTGCTGCAATGAAATCAATATCTATAACCATCTCTAGATCACCCACTTGGGCTTTCTTTGTATCAAAAGAAGAGCCAAACATCTTGACAACCCCTTTACTATAACCCTAAAACAACTTAAGTAAATCCCACTAGCTGACCTTGTGGAACAAGTTCGCACATTCATCACATGCATCTACTATCTCTACTCTAATGGCTTTAAATTGGATAAGAGGTTCCATGGTTAGAATCCAAAATGGTTTCAACAGGGAATAAGGGTGAAACATAGAGGGAAAATTCACAACAAGTGGGACACCAAACCCTACCTTACATATCAATGTAAAAAATATGAACACGAACAATGAAACGACAAGGTGTTGGCAACCTTGAAACCCCAAGGGATTAACTCAAACATTGATAGTCGGGAGGTATGGTATAGAGAAATTAATGGTTGTCATATATGAGTGCTTGCGAGCGGTGGATTTGAGACAATTGGTGCAAATTAGGATTAGCATCCCTAACAAGAATGCCAAATCACCCATAAAACCCTAATACAATCTCAAAGAAATAACCCTTAGCCCGAGAACCATCATCTCTCATGATTGTAGATCTAAAACTTTCAAAAGAAATATCACCAGACACATGAATATAAACTCACAAAAATCATAAATGAGTTGTATATTGAGTAATATATTTAAACCAAGTCTTATATGATAAGTTCATGATATAACCAATATTCAAATATGGAAAATAATAAAATGTAAAAATAGTCCAGCATAAATTATCACATAGTTTATAATGAATCAGGTAATAACTATTCATCAACATATACCACATGTAGTTATTAGGGCTTATATATAATTCAATCAAGCATATGAAATAAAGTTGTTAGCTACATGTTCTAAAAGTCCACCCATCATACTCAAATTCACTAAAAGTTGTTAGCTACCTATTCTACATCACTAAAAGTTGTTAGCTACCTAAAATAGAATTTGATCGAAATGACAAAGGATTTGATAGAGATTAGACGCAGCAGCAGTAATGAAATTGTACATATTCTGATTGGCCAAAAGCGTATCATAGTCGGTTCCGCTATTCCACTCTACGTTTACCGGTCCGCTTCGTCCTCATCTTGGTATCATGCAAATCGGCTTTCCCTTGGTTTTTTCATAGGAATTTAATAAGTAATCTTGTTGATCAGTGACCCCTCTCTAAATCTGAAGCAACTGATAGCTCTTCTCACTCCTGTAGGACGGGACGCCCGTGCTTACATCAGAACTCAGATTTAGACGATCTCTGTAATCATCATCAATCTCACAATTGTTACATTCAATTTTTGCAACAACGGGCATGGGGATTCCAGTGGTTCCCAGGAACACTGCATCACGAGAAAGGGTATTAATACTATTCTAGAAATAGGAAATTGTGCGACTAATACCATTCTTTTGATGCTCTGCTTCTTCCTATTTTAATTCCAATAGGCGAGGACCACAGAACTACTTTTCAGCAGCGGCTAACCAGCCTGCCATAGGGCATTAAATGCCCGGGGAGATGCAGGCTGGATAGCTCACTAACACACAAATTCCGAAACTGGGCACTAAATAAAAAATGGGATTTTGCGTGTTAGCAGGCTATCCGGCCTGCATCTCCCCCGACATTTAATGCCCTATGGCAGGCTGGTTAGCTGCTGCCCTATATTTCTCGAGTGGGACCTACATTGTAGGTGTCTAGTTTCCTTTAGGCATGGTGTGAGTGTACGACTGTACATAGTGAGATGAGATCTGGTGTTTAAGCTTGCACTTCTTCTTGATACATAATTTCAGTAATTCTCTATCTCATTGTCCATGCCTCCCGACAAATGCAAGGCGATCTATGATCACATGTTGAGCATCGCAGACATCAAGCGACAAGAAATATAATGAATATGTGAAAAAATAATGATATTAGAGTAAAGACGAGGGTTGGGAATGGAGAAACACAGAAACCTAGAATGGATTGATAGGAAATGATCCTATTCATCCCCTGACTTTGCCAAAGGGTATCTAACTAAAATATGGATGAAACTGTGATCTTTCCAGAGTTCTTGGATGTGATTAGTATTTGTAGGACAATTTAGTTATGCTTTTATACAGATAAAAGGGAAAATTAATTTCATGGACGAGAAATGTTGTTAACAACATTTTATGATAAATAAAAACTAGAGTGTGTCACTCTTCACAAATAACATACTGATGCAATGAAAGCACTAAATGATGCCATTTAGATTTCAAAGAGGAAATTGGCAAACCTTTCACATGATATCCACAATATTTAATGAAGATAAGTTGCTTCTACTAGCTGACTTGGTGGAACAAATTTGGACATTCATCATATGCCTCTACTATCTCAACTCCAATGGCTTTAAAATAGATAAGGGGTTCCATGGTTAGAATCCAAAAGGGTTTCAACCAAGAATAAGGGTGAAACGTAGAGGGAAAATGTGCAATGAGTGGGTCACCAAACCCTACCTTACATAGCAACGTAAAAAATATGAACAAGGACAATGAAACAACAAGATGTTGGCAACCTTGAAACCCCAAGGGATTAACTCAAACATTCATAGTTTGGAGGTATGGTATAGAGAAATTAATGGTTGTCATATATGAGTGTCTGCAAGTAGTGGATTTGAGACAATTGGTGCAAATTAGGATTAACAGAATGCCAAATCACCCATAAAACCCTAATACAAATCTTAAAGAAATAACCCTTAGCCCGAGAACCATCATTTCTCATGATTGCAAATCTAAAACTTTCAAAAGAAATATCACCAAGACACATATAAACTCACAATAATCATAAATGAGTTGTATAGTGAGTAATATATTTAAACCAAGTCTTATATGATAATTTAATGATATAACAAATATCAAAATATGGAAAATAAACCAAATGTTAAAAAAGTCAAGCGTAAATTATCACATAGTTTATAATTCATTAGGTAATAACTTTTCATCAAATTATACCACATGTAGATGTTAGGGTTTATATATAATTATAATATACAAATAGAAATAAGTTAGAACTACTACAGAATCAGGGATTTTGTAGCGACCCTTTTTCACTTTGACATTCGTATGTTGTATAGAGTCATAACCTCTCAGTAACTTATTGGGATATCGCAAAGAGACAATGTTTTTATATTGCTAATGAATGGGAGAAAGTTTCATCAAGAAACCAAGTATGTCTTTAAAACGCAGTAAATTTCAATAACACATCAATCAAAGAATCTAAAGGTACGTAATATCACAATTACTAAAATTAAAAGGAAATTGCATGTCAAAACCATTTCAGTCATACAAAGTCATACAAACCCTTAGTCTACATCTAGAGATTCAAAATTGTAACACTTACTCTAAAGCATGACTGGAAAATCCTCTAGAAAGCCTCTCTCAACATAACTCTCTTGCTATAATGGGAAAATATCTCCAAACTCAATAGAAAATATACATAGTACACTAGACTGGACATTAAAGTTTCCTACAAACTTTGCGACTGTATTGACAATCATGCTAAAATCACGTCTCAAAATTATTTCAGCATTGTTTTTCTAGGTACAGGGATATTGTGTGGAGACTAATGAGTCCAAGTGTTTGTCACAATAGGCACAAGATTAGACTTAGTGAAATACTAGAAGTTCATGCTTCTCATATCATGACCATATAGACTCCGAATTGTCAAATATAGCACTAATGATGAACGACACATTGCCGGGGTCCAATCTATGGATATAAAAAGAAATATGATTCACATGTGTATATTCTGAGCACTTTTGTTCCATATTAACAAACAAATATTTCTGAAATGGATTATTCATAGTGTTTTCCCCTGAAAGAGTTCATACTGGTTAACAAACTGAACCCCCAAATACATCTAAAATCCATATCTATCAAGTTGCGAATATATCTTGTGTAGAGTTACCTTCATGGAATATAAGAGATAACAGACCTATCTAAAACATATGTCACAATAATAGTTTAAAACATAATTCAAGTCCAAACCGTGAACTAATTATAATAGTTTTGCTATAGATTTCAACTTACAACTACCTCCTATGGAAATTAGGTGTCCAACCTAATTCTTAATTGTCTTGGGAATAAGGTAGAACTATGTCTTTTAAAGATTGATATTGTGATATAATTGTGGCCTCATAGTGCTAGTGTAAAAGAGGAATATGTAAAAAATAGTCTAAGCTTCATTTTTGTCAACATGCTCATGTTTCATGAATGCTTGTGGAAACAAAATTTTTGAGTTGTTCTTTCATCCTTTAAAAAAAATACAAAACCTTTGGGTTATCTATATCCAGAACATTTACATTTTACTATAGATGTAGAAAAATATTGAACGATAAGATTGGTAAACATAAAAAAAAAATTGAAATAAGTAGAGACGATTTTATTGTTGTAGAAACATTTACAAGACACCATTTATGGCATATTTCACTTTATTGTTCATGCTCATGGACCCAAAAAGTTACAATAGGCATGCCACATAAAGGAGAGGGGAATAGAACTAGAAAAATAATAAGCATAAAGAAGGATAGAAGAATAAGCATTGAACTAGATGGAACTAATGACAAATGACTAAAATTACTTCATGCTTTAGTTAAAAAACTGAAAATGGATCAAATTACTTCATGGTTCAATTATTAAACCACTACTCCCTTACAATAAACTAGAAGAACTTTGGCCTTCACCAATTTTGTTATGAGTAGTACCTGTACTTCCTAGTAAATGTGATATTTCTGATTGAAATTTTGGAATCCTTGTAGCTCCCAAAAAAGTCTATTTGATGCTTTGCAATGTACTAACAATGTCCATCATAGTAGGTCGTTCTTCAGGAGATTCTTTTATGCAGAGGAAACCCACGCTTATGAGTTGAATAAGGCAATTCAACTCCTTATCTTGTATGGTGCTCATACATTTCCTCCTCAATAGACTCCCATTGACCATGGCTTTTACTCGGTTTAGAAAATCACTACCATCCCATTTCCACAAGTTCATTCCTTCCACAAAGATGTTGTGTGTGGGCTTCTTTCTAGTCAAAATCTCCAATAACACTATTTCATAGCTATAAACATGAACTTTTGTTGTGACATGTCTGCCCAATCCATATTCTATGTTTAAACATTCACATCGTAAGCTTTGAAATATATAAATTTTAATAAAAGTAAGGCATTGACAATATTTCTTAGTATGATATCTAGTTCACATAATATCTAACATTTTTTTTATGTGCTATTTAGTTCACGTAATACTTGGAGGAATTTAGCATATTGACCCTTTGAGTGCATGCGTTGAAGTGATCTATGAATCCTTCAAATTTGCAAAACATATACTAGCAAATTCCAAAGTCTATTAAATATGTTTTCAAATATTCATCCAGAAGCACATTGCTAGGTTTCAAATCACAATGGAGCACTTGCACGAAACAATGGTGATGGAGATATGCCATGCCTTGTGTGATATCTACTGCTACATTCAACCTGTGAACCAAGCTCAAATTACTTTTTTCTTGGCCATTAGGATATAAACACTTCTCTAAGATTCCATTTTTCATTAATGGAAATATCAAAGCTTTCATTTCCAGGTCTGAATAACATGTTATGATTCTAATCAAATTTAGGCACCTAACTTTACCCAAAGAGTTCAATTCCTTCTTAAAACCCTTGTCAGCCCCCTGATTTTCCAAATTGAGAAGCTTGATAAGAACAATTGTGCCATCATTTAGAACCCCTTTGTACACTTTTCCAAAACTACCAACTCCTAACAAGCTGGCATCACTAAATTCATTTGTTGCGGTCATGATATCTCAATGTGAAATTCTTCGACTCCCTATCGTGAATGCGGTCACATCCTCCCTATGAATATGTTTCTTACTATTTTGAATCCGCAAGATTCCTAAAAACACACATAATACAACAACCACGCCAACAATAACCATAGGTATGATAACTCTTTTTGTCTTCCAAACACTTTGATGTTTGTGAGCATGGCGTGGTGGAAGACTTACCCAAGCTCTATAGAGATTAGGATTTCCCATGAATGCCATGGCACCAATATTTTTGAAAATTATTCCTTTAGGGATTGCTCCTAACAATTTGTTGAAAGAAAAATTACAATGGCGGAGCATTTTGAGATTTTCCATTGACAAGGGAATTCCACTTGATAAATTATTGTAGGGTAAATCCATATCCTCAAGACTTTGAAGTTCATTGAGTGTGATTGGAATTGGACCTTCAAGAGCATTGTGGAAAAGATTGAGGTACTATTAAAATTGGAAACTAGGGCGAAATTCAACTTTGGATAAATCCTATGGGAAATATTATTACATCATTGAATTTCTCTTTTCGAGAGGACAAAAATCAATCTAAACATTGCCGAATTCGGATAAGGTAAAATGAGTTTTTGAATTTATGTTTCTCTCATGTAGTTTATCAAGGTCAACCTCTTCCATCTGTCATCTCAATAAACTCAAAAGACACGTCTCTTCATCTACACTCAATTGCATATATAGAGGATCCTTCTCCCTCATTTTTGATGGACAGTCGCAGACCTAGATACATTTGTATGGGCTATCTTCCTATTACAGATATGTTAGGGAGCTAATTGATAGGCTGAGTTTGTTTCTTGGCTTGTTTATGGATAAGATGAAGGAGAAACCCTCTCCTTATGAGGCTGCACCATTGTCCTCTTATTCCAGATAGGGTCGTTGTGTATATCCCATGTAAAAGAGGCTAAGATCCCTTTCATGATCAGAAAACTCGCTCTGATGGAAGATCCTTTTATCTTAAAGTTAAACGTAGTCATGGGGATGTTTTTTGGATGGCTGTTAGTGATTCCTGTGTAGCCCTAACAAGACTCAGTATTTTGATGGATGACTGCATGTCTCTGATGAGCCCCAAATTTTGGTAACAATTTGGGCTCATTTGGCCTACTTACCTTGCTCAACCCTTCATTTTATATCACTTATGCATCATTTCTTAGTATATTCGTGTTATTTGTAGGAAGAAGGGCAGTCATTATGCCTATGTGGCTAATACATGATGATTTCAGGTTTTTTTGGAATTAAATGGAGTAAAGACCACGCAAATGGAGACAAGGAGACAACCAAGGTGGCATTGCGGGTTTATAGGGAGGTTGTCCACAGCCTTGAATGACCTCCCTCGTGATCTCCACCCCAACTCCGAGCTCCAACAGCTATCACCACCGAGCTAGAAGGCAGCCAACGGATTCTACAGGAACAGCAATTTACTTTCAGTTGGACAGCCAAGCTCCACTAATTGAGGAGGCCAACTTGGCCCTCATCATGTATAAATATTAAGGTTGTTTCCTTCGTGGAGACTCTTGAACTTTTGTTATAGATTTTGGATTACGAGCTGTAGCTCTGTGTTTTTGCTCTTTGTAAGCCAATTTTGGCATGTTGTTAGACTCATGATTATGATATTTTAATAAAGGCAGTCAGATTTGGATTCGATTCTGAGTTCTTATGGGAGCTATAGCTCTCAGGTTAGGGCCCAACCTGAGAGCAATAGACCTCCTTTCCTTTGTATTGTTACTTGTCTTTCTTTTATCATTGCATTTCTTTCCTTTACATGCACTTGAAAAACACAGTTTGCTGAGTTGATTGTTTCGGTTTTGTTATGAAGGTTAGTTTCATGAATGCAATTGTTTCAGTAGTTCAGAATTAGCTTAGGGAGATTGAAGTTTCTTTGAGTTCAAAAAAAGGTTGAACGCATGCTCACTTTCACCTCTTTTTGGCGACCGGAAGTGTAGACCGTGCAAACTGCCAAAAAAACACTGTTTTAACATATGCATGCAAGTATTGTTGTAATGTTTTCGATTGAATAATTGTCCATGCGATTTTATCTTGAGTAATGCCTCTTTGGTTCAGCATCATGCACGAATTCACTTCAACTTACATTGTTGTTCTTTGATTCCTAATAAAACAGTTAGAATAGGTTGGTGAACTTTCGTTTACATACAAGATAAGGGTGATTTGTTTCATTTACACTGTGAAGCACCACTTCATCGTGTTCTTATCCTTCTGAACCGTGCCTAAGCCACCTACTCATCCTCTGTTCAGCTCATTTTCCTTCCAACCCTTCTATTATCCACGTTGCTCAATCTTTTTGACCTTTCATTGCCCCTACCCTTCTATCGACCAACCAGCTCTATCCACTCTCTCTCACCATTTCATCTCTCTGTCCATAGGCCATCTCAAGCTCCTCTTTCATATTATCCATCCATCCATATAGTTCCTTCACTCCTACATCACCCAAAACTCCGACTGTAGGACATCCTGTAGAAGTTAGCAGACATCCTGTAGAAATCCCGAGTTTCCTGTAGGATCCCCTGCAGACATCCTGTAGAAGCCTGCAAACATGGTTGCCAAGCACCTGAAAGTTGTGGACTTCTGTGGAATGATGTGATGGATCCCCTGGAACCTCTCAGAGCCCTCCTGACCGTTCCCAAGCCTTCCTCCCTTTGAACTACCCCTGCACAGTCAAGACCTAGTAAGAAGCACAATCACAATAACTCCACCCACTTGAGCAAAAATACAAAAACGTGTTCTCTTCAATGAAAGTAGTTTAAATTCATGCATCTCATCTCACTAGAAGTAATGAAATCATTTCTATAAGTTTGCACTCCCACATTGCATCATAGAGATTAAACTAGTTAGATTAGGGTTTACTAGGGTTTCCATGTTCGGTTGGCTTTCAGTTCATTCTTGCAAAGTAGGTTAATTTCCTTTGAGATAGCCTTCGTTCATCATTTAGAAAGCTTCTTCTGAGAACATATAGAAGTTGGCTTGAGCCCTAACGGACTTGTGCCAGCTGACCAAGTGACAGTTGCGACAAGAGCTAGTACTTGTGCATACAACACTGTCGCTTCCAAGTTTGTTACGAACTACCGGATTGATAAAATTAGAGAAGGAAGCCCTAGGAGTTGTAGCATTATTGCTACAATACTGGAGCTCACCAGTTTCCCTAACCTATCTTATCCTTTCTGGCGATCTCCAGTTCATCCATAGATTAAATTTGTGAGTAGATAAATCGTTGTCTAAGGAATGTTATACCTAGATCTTAATATTTTCAAGTGAGTATTGACATTTTACCTTTCTACCTTATCTCTCTCTATGCTGAATTTTTTATGACAAATAATAGAAGAATTGATTAAGGATTTTCCCTATCTTGGGGTTTCTCCTTGGCTTGAGCCATACCTTGTGTCTTCTTGTCTTGGCTTGTATTCTTCTTCCTTTGTCTATGTTCTTTCTTCAGTTACAATCATGATAATGATTTTATGTAATTACTAATGAAAAATGGGTGATATGAATATTTGGAGTAATTGTTTCATTATTAGAACATGTTATCTCAAACTTTGACATGGTATTAGAGTTGGGAGAAGTCAAGCCCAAGGTAGAGTTAGATTGATCAGTCATATGATTTCAGATTGACAAATTCTATATGACGCTACTTTAAGCTAGATCATGTTGCTTGGTTAAGAAAAAAAATGATGTTTGTATGGATTGGATCAGAGGTCTTTGCATGATAGTGGCACCAGGACTTCTTCTCGTATGATGTCATGATCAATATTAGTAGAATGATGGATCTTTCTCATTATATAAACCCTATGATGAGGTATTCCTTCTCGCATGCTTGAGACACTATAACTCACTATAGTACTCACTCTCTCGCTTCAAGACTCTCACATTATGATCTCTCTCTCAAGTACCACTAATTACATATAATCTCACTCGAAGTATGACTTCTATATGATCTTAGTATAACAAGTGCAATAACATATTGATGGCATATGGCTTCAATCTCTATGATTTGACATTGAGATAAGGTCTTGCATCAAGTGTGCACCTAGCCCTTTTGTAGCTAAGATGGAATCTTTATTCTTAATCCTCTAGGGATTCATCATTGCCTAGGGTCATCATAAAGTTTTCCTCTTTAGTGTATTTAGACATATAGTAGTCTCGATACTTGTTCTTGAAGTCTTGCTTCATCTGAGCCCAATTTTTGATGTTATCTCTAGGTAAACCCATGAACCAACACAAATATGCATTCTTGAGAGTGGAATGAAATAGTTTCAACTTCTGCTCATCATTTGTATAGTCATAGGTTTGGCATATGACAACAAACTCAAATAAGAAAGTGTCTAAGTCTTTTGTGGTCAGGCCATGGAAATGAGGAAGGGAAAAAGGGCTTATATTTTTCATCTTAGTATCCCCATTAGTACCCCTGATGGGGAAGGCATCCTCAACTCTTTCTCTATTTCCTCTATTATTTATGTTTTCAGTCATAAGTTCAGTAGGAATGGGTTCTCCTTATTCTTATTCCCCTATAGGTTCTTCAAATATGTCTAGTTTCTCACCTAAGGGTTCCTCTAGTTCACAACCACCGATGAAGAGGGAAGGTTGGTTGTTTGAAGCAGTGGGGGTATTTGGAAAACATTTCAGTAAGTTATCCCTATTCCTACGAGGCATGAAAAGAAATGTTTTTGTTTTGTTTTGTTTTTTTCAAACTTGGAAAGTATTTGTAGAATTGAAATTGCATACTGAATGAAAACTACTGACTAAATGAAAAACTAATTTCTTGATTGAAATCCTCCTTGTAGAATGGAAAGGAAAGGAAAGAATGCAAAATGTTAGAAACATGAAATAGAAGAAAGAAAGCAGTAACCACATACTACTAAGAAACCTCCCTGGAAATGGTGCCAAAAAGTGATGAGTGCTAGTATTGCAACAAGAATGTTTCAACTCCTGGAGCTACCAACTTTACTTTATCAACCCAGGGTTCGTACGAACTTGGAGGTGACAGTGTTGTATGCACAAGTAAAAGTTATGGTTCTTCCTTTTGTCATTGTTCAGCTGGCGAGAGACCACTAGGGCTTTCTAGCCAGACTTCTATGGTTTCAAAAGAAGCTTGATTGTTGATGAAAGGAAGAGAAATCTACTCTAGGAGAAAGCTTGTCTACTGCAATAAGGAAAATGACTGAAATCCTATGCTAAAAACACACCATTCTCTAACTAACTGCTGAGAAACTATTCTTTACAAGAATTCCAAGCTAACATGTATGAAATTCTATTGTCTAAAGCACAGAAGTGAAAGACATCAAACATCACTACTATGCATGTAAAGGACTGAAATAAATATGTTTCGTTCTTTTTATTATTTTTATGGGAAATCAAGTGTCAACCCTAATCTCTTTTGGTGATGTGGCAGGTGGCTTAGTGATGCTGGTGGATGATTGGGGGGTTTAAAAGATGGTTGGAAGGTTTTGGATACCCTTGTTTGACCTTGTGTGGCTTCCTAGAGGTTTTCCCTCAATTCAGCCTCAAAATAGGCCACTACAGGAAAACCTACATGATGTACTAGAAACCTACGGGATTCCCTATATTTCTATAGGATACAACTGAGAGAAAGATGATGGTTGTTGGAGGTGATGGAAGGCTTAGGGAAGGTGGTGGATGGGTGGAATGAAGTGATAAAATGCCAATGATCACATAGAACTAAAAACCAAGGTTAGGAGATGGTTGGATTTGCTCAACATGCTTGGAGGAATTTCTATGTGAAATGATGAGATTGGTGAAGGTATTTGTGAAAGGAAGGAATGATTATGGATGGATGAAGTTGGAAGGCGGTTTCCTGCTATGAGATCTCTTTATACTTCTGAAGCACTTTCTCTACATCAAACATTTATAATTTCTAAAAAGTCATGTAAAGAAGAAGAATTCTAACAAGCTAGACAAGTAGAATTTAATGAAGTAACTATCTACTTCATGCATGAGGAAAGTTGTTGAATAAAATGGAATCATGGATGAGATCTACTGTAATATTGAAGATGGAAGAGATGGTGATTAAATCCTACACGTGCAAAACTGATAAAATGTAGTTTCAAGTACAATAAACTCTAAATCTTATGAGAAAATGAAAATCCATCTTTTTGGGGCTGCATAAGGGTCTTTTCCTCAAATCATGATCCCTAAAGGAAGAGGTGAGGCAAAGACACCTACTGACATCATTTTGGTGCTCCTTTTAACCCTTGTAACCTTCTACTGAAGTAAAGCATAAATGGAAGCAAACTAATAAACAACTAATCAAATTCACATTACTTGCAATGAAATACTTCTAAAGACAATTTAAGCATGAATCTATGAAACTAAGATAAGCTAAGCATACAGATACAAGAAGAGGAGCCTTTGCTACTAGGTTTTGTCCCTAACCCAAGAGCATCATCCCTCTGAGTTAACTCAGTGTTGGATCAAGAAAAATTTCATATTCATTATCAAAACATAAAATTACATCAATGTCTTCCACAATTCTCAAGATTGAAAATAACTAGTGTTTTTACAACAAAAATTCAAATCCTAATGAGGTTCTAGGCCTCTCTACTTATACAGCTGAAGTCCCCAACTAGTTCCTTAAATCTAGGGAGCCTCGGCTCCCAAACTTGAGATGAACTAACTCTTTTTCTATCACTTGCTTAGCTGCCTTTTGATCTTCATGAATTGGCAGATTTCACTCTGAGTTGGTGTGATTAATGGAGGAATATTGGAATGGGGGAGGAGTAAATGAGGAGTATTTACCTCCTACAATCTCTCTCCCTTGTCCCGTTCGAGTTTCAAACCTTAGTCTTGCTGAAATTCCTTGATTTTATCTTCCAAACCTGCATTCAATTCATGTTAGTCCACTAGGCATAATATCTCACTTTAACTCATCTCATTAAATAAAATATAATCAAAACATGCAATAAATTGTGAGAAGGCTTGATTTGATTGTGCCCATATAATTACCTAATGACGAGGCTCATCACTTCACACTGTTATAATTCATTTGGGTAATAAGTTATAAATGATATCAGAGGTAGCACCTCTTACCTCCATCTCTTTGATCTCTACGAAGCAATGCACTAAGATCATTTCCCATACCCGAAAATTTTTCTTCCTTGTCATTTTCCCTCAGGGAAAGAAGAATACTCTGGCCACATCCACATCCACCAAACAAAACTCCTCCGTATGGAAACAACAGATGGAAAAGGTTGTGGAGTAGTACGGGGACAACTTCACCTCACCCATAGGGGTACCCCTGTACTGTCAAGTCAAACATCCATCGATCTGACCCCAGGCGTGTTGTTACCCAAAAAACTGAACTATTGATGCTTTCCTCTAGATAATAATGAAATTAAGAGGAAGGTTGAAGAGTTGTTGCAAAAAGGGCACATAAAGCCAAGTTCATTACCTTGTAGGAGCGTGATAATGTTGGTACAAAAGAAAGGTGACACCTAGAGATTCTGCATTGATTATCGAGCATTGAATAAGATCATTGTTGAGAATAGGTATCCAATCCCATGTATTGATGACCTTCTAGAGTATTTCAAGGGGGAAAAATATTTCAGCAAGATTGATTTGAATTTTGGTTATCATTAGGTGCCAATCAAACCCTCTGATGTGTGGAAGACTTCCTTCAAATCCAAGGAGGGCCTTTTCGAATGGTTTGTCATGTCTTTGAGGTCGGTGAATGCCCCTACATATTTCATGATATTGATGGAAGACATATTGTGACCTTTCACCAACTCATTCATGCTGGTGTATATGGACAACATCCTGATATTCAACCAAAGTTGGAAAGAGCACCTAAACCATATTCGACAGGTCCTCCAAACCTTGTGACAACACAAATTGTGTGCCAATTTGGAGAAATGAATTTTTGGTATGACCTAGGTTTAATATCTGGGGTACATCATTGATGAGTAGAGTGTGCATGTGGACCCAACCAATATACAATTTGTTCGAGATTGGCCAACCCCAACCACTCTAACACAACTAAGTAGCTTTCTGGGCCTTGTCAATTTCTATCGCAGGTTCATGTTGGGTTTTTCTGATATCACTTAGCCTTTTAGTCAAGTCACCAAGGGTGGAGTGAAACTAAATTTATTCTAGTATGAATCCAAGCAAAAGGCATTTGTAGTGTTAAGTATTGCTTCTACTCTACACTAGTGCTCACATTAGCAGACCTGCAACAACCATTTGAGATTGAGAGAGATGCCTCAGACTATGCTATCGAGGCAATTATTACTCAACAGGGTCATCCGTTGGCATATCATAGTGAGACACTTTATGACACATTCTGAAAGTATCCCACGTATGAAAAATAGATGGATTCCATTTTGCAGGCCTGCCGACAATGGAAGAATTACATTATGGGGAAGGAAACTATCATCCACATGGACCACCGACCCTTGTAGTTCTTACAGACGCAAGGAAAGTTATAGAATGACTGACATCAGAAATGGTCCACATATCTACAAAAGTTCCATTTGAAAATCAAGTAAAAGGAGGGAAACACTAATAATGTTTCACACTACCTCAACTAACCATCGGTCATAACACTGACCACTATGGTCGACTCTTGTGGACACGAGACTTCAAAATGGCCATATATTTACGAGATTAATCCATAATTCAGCATTAGATACTAGATGCTCCTGAAAGGTAAGAAAGTTCTAGACTTTCACCACTAAGACACACTGTTATGATACATGGGATGCCTTTGTGCTCGTTCAAGAAAGTGTGCCAAGATGATTTGGGAGGTACACTACAGTTGGTTTGCTGGAAATTTTTTGGTAGAGAAGACAATGGCAATGTTTTAGAAGTATTTTTTTTTGCATAACTTTCTACAGGATGTTGGGAAGCACATCAGATCTTGCACTGCCCGCATTATTGCAATTTAACCTAAAATTAAGAAGCAAGGGCTATATACTCCCTTGCCTACTATTGTTCAGCCCTGCAAATCCATCTCCATGGATTACATGTCGATCTTTCCTTCTACCAAGCATTTCAACGACTTTGTTTTCATGGTTGATGACAAATTATTTAAGATTCTCATTCTATCGGCCTGTAAGAAGATTATCATAGTAGAATCCAATTCCAAACTCTTCTTTGAATGAGTATAGGTACACTTTGGGATTCCATAGTCCATTATCTCATATCAGCACATATGGTTCCTAAGTGCATTATGGTCAAGCCTCTGGTCATTATTGGATACCAAGCTCACTAAGTCCACGACCTTCCACCCTAGAATCATGGCCAAACATAGGTAGTCAACAGAATGATCGTGCATATCCTGCACATGTAAAACTCGAAGCACCCAATCACATGGGATGAGATCCTTCCCTATGTCCATCATAGCTACAACAGAGATCTTCACAACTCCAATAGCCACAACCCCTTTCAGGTGGGGTTGGGATTCTAGCCACTATGCCCCATTGATGTTTCCATACCATTTTCAGATACTCTGGAAGATTAAGCTCATGTCTAGTCTGATGTTGACAAGGCTAACAACTTCATTAAGTCCATTCAACACATCCTCCAATAGGTCCATGACATATTGGACAGAGAAAATTTGAATTATAAACAATGTCATGATCGCCATCAAGTACCACACAAGTTCTAGGAGTGTCTCATTGTCCCCACCGCAATATTCGCTCGCTTTGATATTGTTAAGCCCCTATAATACTAGTGATTCCCCCATTACTATTGTCATTGTATCCCTTATTGTTATGATTGTGCCCCTATTGTCCCCATATTGTTATTAGAATGCCCCATAGAAACCCACTATTGTTATTTTTGTGCCCTTATGTTATTATTGTTATGTCAGCTTCATTATATTGTGACCCCTTAGACTCCTATATATATAAGGGAGGTTTATTCATTTGTATCATCCAAGAATTGTTCATTTGTGTAATGTAAAGGAGTTTTCCCCTTGAAGAGGCTAAATCCTAAGGCGTTGATCTATGTTTTCTATCTTTCTGTGAGCTGGTTTCCTAACATATATGGACCTTACACCATCACTATGGTTGTAGGGGGCAATTATTTCGAGCTCAACATTCCACCGTTGCTTGCACCCAATATTTAATGTGGACCAACTGTGGCCATACTTTTCCCCATTCTTGGACACATCAGACATTGTTAAGCATGTGACACCAACAAAGCTCAATCCAAGCTACATTAAATAGGCCACAACTAATAGGATCATGGAAAAGAAGATCAAGAACACTTGTCAACAAAGGATTCAACTATGTCGAGTTGTCAAAGCAGGCCAACTCCTTCACTAGGGAAAGTGGCTCACTAGGTACTTGCTTCAATAGTAATTTTTTCACCTCATGGAGGCTCTACATGGCTCATTCTTATGTTTTTGGTTGTGTATGGTTTCCCCTTATTAATGTTAAATCATAAAAAAGGCCCTTGAGCCTCACTGTAATAGAATTGAGAGGCATGTAGCCCCCACATCTCTTCTTAGAGATAATATACCATTGCCTGAGATAGTTTATTTCCATTATGCTTGTAAGAATTTTTGAGTTCCTTGATATTAATGAAATGAAGATTTATTTTTGCTACATATATGTGTTTATGTTTTCATCTATATTCTATTGCGTTCCTGCATAATTCTGGATAAAATTATGAATGTATTCCCTTTTGATGTTACAAATATCATTAGCATGGGAACCTATTTATGCATTGTCCTCCTAATCAATGTTCCTCTGTCCCTAAACCATAAATGGAGAAAGAACCTAGAAATTTTGAAACTGTGGTAAGAAAAAAAAATTAGGTAGAAAATCCTCCTTGAATGTTGATTTCATTGGAAAAAATCATGTAATTGCTATGAAATGTTATCGAAGAACAAGGTGCAAACCTTAAACAAGGTTACCAATAATCCTATGTAGTAACCCCACAAGTGATAAGAAACATGGGAAATAATGATATAATTAATCAAGTGAATAAAAATAATAGTGGAGACTACGAAGACACATAAATGACTTACAAAGTTAAAGACCTGACAAACTTAGAGGAAAGAGAAGATATGGAGCTTGGAAAGATTGATTTGCAGTATTTAGTAGTATAATGGGATGGAAAGGAGTCTCACTCAATATTGAACCAATAAATTCAACTTTTCACAAAAGCCTTCATAAAAAATGAATAATTTTAGGAAGAAAAAATATAATGTAAGCATCACTAGTCTATTTATTTAGGAGTTAAAACTAAAACCCTAAAATAATGATAAAAATTAGGAAAATAGAATAAAAATGTGAAGAAAGAAGAAATAAGAAACTTCTACAAGAGTTGAGATAAATGCTAGTCAATTTAAGGATAATGGAAATGATGATGAACAGGTTCCACCCCACCCTCTCAAATAGCCAATGAAGATATTATCATAAATTATGAGAGGAATGAATGAACAATGAAAATATAGATTTAAAAATAAAATTCTAAAACAACAACCAACTATGGTTATTTTATAGGAAACAAAGTGCTCAACTAATATGGGGTCTAAAATTGGTACTACTTGTCCAAGAAGCTATAACTCAATGGCATTAGATGCACACGAGGCATAAAGGGGAATTACTTTATTATACATCCCCCATGAGATTATGGTTTCAAACATCTTTTCAACTCAAATAATTGTCACAATAAAGTATCAACTAATATGATTGACATAAATGGGCTTATTTTCCATTTTTTATGGACCCAATCTAACTAGGAATATATTGTTTTCCTTCTTCACAATATTCAACCCATCCCTTATATTCTAGGAGATGGTATGTGTTTTTGGGACAAGATTTATGATTGAATCCTTAGATGAGAATACGGGAGGTTGATCTGGACCTCAGGGTCTAAGATTTAGGAACCATGAATGCTAGTAGAGAGTAGGAGAGGGACAATAATAATTTGCCTTGAAACTATTCTTATAAAAACCTAAAATAGAAAATACATACATTGAATACCTAACCATAAATGAAAAGAAAATAATTATTTATTAAATGGAGAAATCATTTATCCTACATTTTGGAGGACACATTTGTTCTTTTAGAAGGTGAGGCCCATCATTTATATTATTTTAGGTGCCTTCTTGAGTTACAATACCATGGGTAAATACCATGTGTGGATGCTAATTTCCATTTAGGTCAACCTTCTGCCCTTAGGAAACAATGGTCCCCATTGTGTCAAGTTCCCTCATGAGAGGCTTTTGTTGAATATGAGCCAATGAATAGAAGAGATTTTTGTGGTTGACCCATAATCATGGTGAGAAAAAGGTCGAAGGATATAGTATCCTATAATCCTTATGGGCCAAATTTGATACTAATAGTGTCTAGCCTCGCAAATGGGCTTCAATGGAAAGGGTGTTTTGCGGTTTATCCATAAACATGGGTTTGTAGGTGACCCATAATTGTGATAAATGAAGGTCCAAAGATAGAGATACCCCATCATACTTATGGGACAACTGTGATACCAATAGTGTATGGACAAGCAAATTGAATTCAATGGAAAGGGTTTGGTGTGGTTGACCCATAACCTTGGGTTTGTGAGTGACCCATAAACAAGTTGTGTTAAAGGTAAGACAAATATCTTGGAACAAAAGTGAAGTGTAAATTGTCTCTAGAGTAAGGATTTGAAAGAAACATTTCTCTATATTGTAAATCATTTTCTCTAAAATTAGGATCTTCCACCTACATTTGTGAAAACTTCTTGATAATGGTTGTGCATGTGAATCCTGCCATAGTATATGTGTATGGATTTCTTCCCTGGGAAGTGATGGAGCTCATGAATCATATCTAAATAGACCATGGAAATCATTCCTTTATATAGGTTCAGTATGTAAACCTTCTCGAAGTGCGGTATGTAGGTGTAAATCATTATGAACCATTGGGTGAGAAGGAAAATCATGTCTAGGAAGGAGCAGTATATGAAAATTATCCCGATGCGCATATTCCCTGATAAGTGACTATGACTAGAAGCTTGCAATTGAGAAGGGTTGCAGTTGCAAGATTTGAAATGGCTATGGTCGAGTTGGGAATCTTTCAGTTGGTGATGGCCGAGCAGAAAACGTTTCCATTGGTGATGACCTCATGGAGACACCTTCCATTGGTTGTGGCCTAGCTAAGAATCCTTCTATTGAAGGTGGCCTAGCTAATAATCCTTCCATTTGGGGTGACCTAAACATAAATCCTTCCACTAGTATGGCCCTAGATGGGAAAATCTCCATTGAAATGGGTCTATGATGGAAGTTTCCCCTAGAAGTTTATGGTGTCAAATGTCTTCCTGTTGTAATGTATGATTTCAAAACAATTAACCCAATTGGTGCCAGTACAAAAATTCTTTTGTGGAGGGAGTCGAGAATGATAATCTTCCATTGGAATGGGCTATGAAAAAAATATCCCATCGAGAAGGGCTAATATCATAAGTATTCCATTGGAAAAGGATTTGGTAATGGAAAGCCTTTGAAGTCTTACATAGGTGCAGGCTTTCGAAAAATCGAAAATATTCCAATGGAATTGTTATTGTTGTTGGTTGAGATCTGAAATCTTCCACTCATTTTGGATGTGATTTGAAAGTTGATCTGAAATATTCAACATGTAGTGGCTACAGTCTGATGAAAGAAGAGGCTCTTCACTCTAAGATCTCATGCATAGGCAGTGAGCAAGGCATCATTGTGAGAATATAGACATGAACCAAAGGCTTTGATCATGTTTTGGAATCCTAGCACATGACATCCATACCCTTCATTGTCCCTATTATGGAGCCCAAACTCACCATGCACCATGGCCATCATTTTTTCTTTTGTGCACATGCATTTCTATGAAAAATTTTGAACTTCTTGAAACATGTGAGTGGTGGCTAAAAACATGGATGGTATGAGATGAAATATAATGAAGTCATTCACAACATTTCCTATGACATTCATGGAGACTAAGTTGTCACTCATGTTGATGCCATTTTAACCCTCAAAACCATAAAGCCTTGGATTTTCTATGCTTGGGAGGTTAGAGAGGGACCATGTTCTTAGCATAGTGTCTACCCTTTTTCCAGGTATCCTACTAAGAAAAGGGCCAGTTTGAATGTTGAGGAGAACCATGAGCACCCTAGAAGATTGACAGGTATTGAGCAAAGTGTAGGCCTTTTCCATGGTATCCTCCACATCATTGTAATTTTCAACCTTGCAGTATAGGGTGTGAAGAATGATGAGAAAAGAGAAGAAACTACCAAATTATTTGTGCATCTTCTCCTCCATATCATATGCCATGTATTCATACTTAAGTTATGCATGGCTATAATCTCTTGATTCTTGGAGCGTGAGGTAGTCTTCTAGGGTGGAATCTGTTATCACTTAGAACTATAAACATTTGTATATAATCCTTTGTCCAAGTTCAATGTCAAAAGTTGGTGTCAAGTTGTTTTTTTGTTCTATGTTTCTTACTTTGGGTTGGAGCTTTAAAGGTGTTTGATGTAAATCGTACTCTAATCCTATTGGTCATCCTCCACCATCATGGTTTCATAAGCCATGTCTTGTCTTATCCATGTCACCGATCCTTTCCGTAATTCCGCAGCGCAGTCTCTTATTGGTCAGTTTCGCAGCGTATTTCCGTAATTTCACAGCGCAGTCTCTTATTGGTCAGTTTCGCAGCATAATCATTGTTTAGCCATTCCGCAGCGCGTCACCATCAAGCCGTTTCGCAGCACATTATGACAATTCAAAACTAGCCGCGCTGCGAAATCGCAGATTCGTGCGTTTTGCAGCGAATATTTCTCAAAGGGTCAAGTCTGTTGATGAGTCACCACTTCTGTCCTCTCATGTCAGTTTGCGTACCTCCCAAACGCTCATTAACCATCACTCCACCAATAGATTTGTAGACATGCACATAAATACTATTCAAATGTGTTTTACCGTGCATGGATCTTTATGATGATCGTAAATGATGCATAAGTGACCAGCCTGTGTGATGATATATTTGAGTTTGCAAGTGAGGCTGCTTTCAAGTGAGCCTGATTACAAGCGAGGCCAAGTTAAAAAGAATTGAATCACCATTTTAGTTGAAGTTGTTGGTCATTGTCTGTGCGAAAGTTTCAAAAGAAAAATGGAGAGGAAAGAACATAGGTCTGGAAAATGTCAGAGAACAGAGCCTGAAGGTTTAGACCTAGCTTTAAGAGATGAAGGCGTTAAGAAAGCATTCAAGGATGCCGGCTGTTGGAATTTCTGTAAGAAGCTGCAAGGTGGCCATGCTCAGGTAACAAAGGATTTTGCTTTAAACTTCACCGGCTTGAATTCTAAAATAGCTATGTTAGAGGTTCAAGTGTCTCCGGAGGCAATAGCTGCTGTAACTGAGATCCCAAGATGGGGGCAAGAATGGTTTAAGAATTTTAAGTTTGATATGAACCCCTGCAAAGAGTTTTTAAAAGAGGCATATGTGAATGAAGACCTAACAAAAGCAGTACCTAGAAACTATGTTAAGGAGCACTATGCCCTTCTTCTCACCTGTATTCAGAAGTACTTAACCTGTGAGGGAAGATATAATAAAGTCTACTCTTATCACTTCAAGTTTCTGTTACATTTCACTGGTAAAGCATCCATAGATATTCCCTTCTATTTGTTTCGTAGTCTGAGCAAAATGTGTGACAAAGTGAAATTAAGGAAGGATGACTGTGAAACATCTTTATTTCACCATGGTTTGGTTAAATTGTTAGTTTTGGATGGTCTTCAGAAAATAGGTAGAGATTGGAACTCTTTCATTTTCATGGCTAGTTTCCAAAGTAAAACAGGTCTTACTCCACAGCCAGTTAGGGAAAAAGAACAGTCAGTCGAAGAACCCACGCTGGCTTAACTTCAAAAGGAGGCAAAAGGTAAAAAGAAAGCCAAGTCACAGTTGAGAAAGTCAGTGAAGCCACTGACCATTAAAGAACAACCTCAGCCATCAGCAAAAGAAGAAGCTCAGCATAAGAAATCTGTACCTGGACCAAGTGGATCTGAAACAGTGTCAAGAGTTAGGACAAGGAGCCAAATAAGCAAAGAAAAAGGCAAAGCATTGGCTGTTGAAGAAAGCCCGGTATCTAAGGCAAGCCTAAGTGATTTGTTGGAGGCCATTGAGTTTGAGCAAATTGAACCAGTGCACATTGAACCAGTGCATGTTGATTTGACACAGTCATCACCAGAAAGCACCAAGAAGTCTAGAGCTTCAAAAAGACTGAGGTTTGATGAACCAGGTGATGAATTCATACTCAAGCCTAGAAGACATGTTACGAGGAAGCAAGTAAGGGAAGCTGAGAAACTGCCTAGAACAGAGGTAGCTGAAAATTTTCCTAGAACAGAGGAGGCAGAGAAAGTCAAGAAAAAAGACACAAATAGAACAGTAATCATTTCCCAAGGAGGTAATATTATAGCCATAAAGAACCAGTTGGAGGCAGCTAAAATTGAAATTGATAAGGTGAAGAATGCCACTAGGGAGTTTGCAGTCAGGTATGCAAATTATCGAAAAGCTGTTTTGAAAGGAAGTAAAAACCTAGTAAGTCAGGTGGATTCAGTAGCTGATGTCTACACATGGACAGTTCCAGCTCTCAAACAGGCCAAATTCATCATAAAGATAAACATGTGTTTAAGAGCCAAAAACAAAGCTATGAAGAAGAGGATTGAAGACTTGGAATCACAGCTAGGTCAGTGGAAGAAGGTTGAAGACTTAAAGGCCCAGCTAGACCAATTAGCTGATAAATGAAGTTGCTGCTCAAAGAAAGGTGTTGTTCTAAGTTTTGTCAAATTTTGTTTAGTTTCATTATTTTGAGGACATCTAGATCCCTGCCATATGTAAAGGAGTTCTAGCAATTAAAGGTATAAGCAGTAAATACCTCAGGGAAAATACAAGCTGTTTTAACAAATTCAGCAGTTTCGTAGCGCGCTACGAAACTGCTGTAGGTGGCGTTTTCAAAGAAAATGAATAGTTTGATAATATGTGCGGGAATTTTCAAAAGGGAACACCTAAAGGTTATGTGAAAGATCAAATAAAGACATCCCAGCCATTCTGATCAAGACAGGTGTGCCTTCAAAAGGGTGAAATGTTTTAACCTTAGTGTAAATTTTCGGTTATAAAGCCACTTTATTGTCGGTTATAGGGTGTTGAATGAATTGCATACATGGAATTTTGGCTTGCACACCTGGCCATCGATGGAGCATCCAACTCATCAGGAAACATGGTGTGTTCTATTGTTTTTGGGTTATTAAAGAGACTTAAAGTACATGCTGCTGCATATTCGAAGTGATGGCGGACCAAAACCGAAAAGTAAGGGATATTCTCAGCCAGCACGAAGCAGATTAAAGCCTTCAGTATCCAAAGCCAACATGGGGCATTAACTGCTCATCTCATGCCATCTCAACCAAACGAAAAGGAAACCAGGTGTCAAAGCTGCAAGGAGGAATCATTCTACGAAGGAGATAGAGTTAGAATTATAATTAAATTAGAACTCTTTAGAACTTCAGTTAGTGGTTATTGTATTAAATAGTTTGTTTCAAAGCAGATAGGTGTCATAAATGGCAGTCATCGAGCTCCCCTCATGCTGGAAGAGGTAGCTCCAAGTAGTTATGATTATGTTTCTATATATAGCTGAATGAGGAATGTAA
Organism: Pinus tabuliformis; assembly: GCA_031772625.1. NCBI lineage: Eukaryota > Viridiplantae > Streptophyta > Pinopsida > Pinales > Pinaceae > Pinus > Pinus tabuliformis. Next base: position 312,009,615 of record CM062815.1, on the reverse strand, counting down.
GTAGGGTTGGATATTTTATGAAAACAGAGTGCTATTTTGGCTTGTGTAAAGAACAGTTTCAGTAATACAATTGGCTGCTTGTCTTCTCAGGATTCATACAGTGTTTCAATGCTCAAGATATGTGGTTTTGCTCTATCTTTAATGTTTTTTACAGTTGTATAAATACACAATCACTCAGAATTCACTTTTCTGCTCTGACTTCCTGTGTGTATTTGTAAGCTGAGGTTTTCTATGAGATGTGTTTTGAGTATTTAAACATCACATGCCCTGACTTCTATGTATGAGTAGTGTTATAGCTTACTGAATTTTGATTAAACTCCATAAGCCCAATGGAAGTCTTTGTAATGTCTGTCCAGCCATCATGTTTGTTAAATTCACCTTGCAAGAGTTAGCCATCTTATCAATAGTTAAAATCAATACCCTTTTGAGAGAGCCCTCTCAGGCCAAGGAGGCTAAGCCTTAGTCAAAATATTGGTCTGAAACAGTTACACAGAGTCTACTGATCAGCAGCCCTTCAGTGCTTAATTTTGTGATAACATTTTTGTGCGTCTGCCGGGAGACTGAAGATTACTCATTCCCGAAATTGTAAGACTGAACTTCTGAAGGTAGCAGGAGCTCAGAAAGGTTTTCGAGGCTGCATTCTACCTTGGTGACTCCATTAAATCTTAAAGTTCAAAAGGTGGCTTCGAGAGGAAGATATACAAGGAGTAATCCTGACCCAAACCCACCTAGTCCTGTGGATAATCCCAACATCATCTCAAGGAGTAGACAAAGATTTTCTGATATACCAGGTACTTCAAACATTTCAAAGTCTTTGTTTCCTGAGTTTTCTAGAAGTCCTGAAGATAAAATTGTTGATGATAAAATTCAAGAAGTATTGTTGAGGTCTGAAAACGAAGAAGAACTTATTGGTATCATTTTAGATTTACAAAAAAAGGGCATTGATACTTCATCTTTAGTGTCACAAAAAGATAAAGAAGACTTTTGGGAAATTGTTACTTCTGAATTGTTATTAGAGGAGGAGGACTTGAAATAGCTCAAGGAGCTTGACCCTTTTGAAGTTTTGCTTAAATCTAAAACTGGTCTACCTCTCCCAAATTGGAGTTCTTTTGTTAGTGGTTTACAAAGTCCAAATAGCCCTTTCCGTACTCATACTTTATCTTCTGCCTTTGCTAGTCCAAATAGTCCTCAGACAACATCTCATACTAGTTCTGGTTCCACTAGTCATACAGTACCTGCTATCCCTGCTCCTCCTTTCATTATGGCTGTACCTGCTAGGTATGCTCCTCTAACTCTCCCTGCTGTTTTGCATGATCTCCCTAAAAAATATGCTGCTCGAATTCCAACATGGGGAGGAGATGAAGACATTACAGCTGAAGAACATGTGGATAGGTTTAATGATTTTGTTGATAGGGAAGAAGTGGATGATGAAGATGTAAAACTAAGATTGTTCGCTCAGACTTTCATTGGGGAAGTCAGAAAATGGTTTAAAGCCCTTGGAGCTGGAAGCATTCATAGTTGGGGAGAATTTGAAGACAGCTTTCTAAGAAAATGGGGAAGCAGAACTAACCCTGTCCAAGCCCTTACTGAGTATAACAGTCTTAGGAGAGCTCCAGAGGAAACTGTTCAAAGTTTCTCTAAGAGGTTTAACAAAGTTTATAATTCTATTCCAGCTCATTTGAAGCCTCCTGGAGCTCTGGCACAGTTGAGATATGCTGAATCATTTGATTCAGATTTTTCCCTTTTACTCAGAGAAAGGGAATCAGCCTCTCTTGCTGACATGAAAAATGATGCAATTAAAGTAGAGGTGAATATGCTTGCTGCTAAGAAATCAAAAATGGAAAAATCTAAATTAAAAGAGGAAGAGAAGCCTTCTACATCTACTCAAGAAGACAAGTTTGAAACAATGATGAAAACCATGGAGAAATTGATGGATAGATTAGCCCTTGGGAATGCTTCTGCTCCTCAAGCTCAGCAAGAACCTCGGTTTAGAAACCCACAGTTCAGGAGACCTCAAAATCAGCAAAGGCCAAGAGATAACCGAGATCAGCAGGCAGATCCTCCAGTGAGACCTCCTTTCCAGCAAAATTTGGTAGATGAAGAGGATGAACCTGAAGTTCCTGAGGAATCAATTCATTGTTTTGATGAAGAAGGGTCAGGAATCTTCTTGACCAAAGAGGAACATGATGAATCCAGCATGATAAAGTCAGAAGAAGAACCTTCAGATTTTTTAAAGGGTTATCAGCATGCTATTTTTGAGATGCAAAAGCAGTATAATCTCAGAAATAGAGAGGTTCCTATTACAACAAACAAAGCACAGTTCAAGAAGAATGTCTCAAGGACAGCTGATGATAAAAAGGGAAAAGCAAAGGTAGGTGAAAATAAAGAGGATCCTTCTCTTGACAAAAAAGACATTCAAATTTCTTCTCCTCCCAAAGAAAGTGACAAATCTACCTCTGTTTTTAATATTGAGAATGAGATTGCCAAAATTAAAATATCAGTCCCTTTTAATGAAATTCTCAAGGTAGATAAGTACAGGAGAAAAATTGTTGAAATGCTGAATTCACAACCAGGAGTGGCTAATATTCTAAATGTACAAGAAGATAGTCCTATTATATGCTTGGGTCCAAGGCTTGAGGATGAACAAAATGAAGAATTTCCTCCTTTCTACATAAGCATTACTATCCATGACATGACTCAACATAATGCTATGTTAGATTCAGGGGCATCACATAATCTTATGCCTAAGGTAATTATGGAAAGATTGGGGTTGGAGATTACTAGGCCTTATAAGGATTTATTCTCTTTTGATTCCAAGAGAGTTCATTGCATTGGTTTGATAAAAGATGTTGTTGTGGGTCTTACACAAATTCCAGCAAAAACCACTGTCATGGACATTGTTGTTGCAGACATCCCACCTAAGTTTGGAATACTTCTTTCAAGGTCATGGGCAGCCAAAATCAAGGGCACAATGCAGATGGATCTCACATATGCTACCATTCCAGTGTTTGGTGAGCAAAGGAGGTTGTACCGTGAAACAAGGATGGCCTACATGGCGAGTAGCAAAGAAAAGCCTCAACATTTTCCTATTTACTCATGTGATACTGGTCTTGGTTCAGCTATTCTCTTCAATGAATCAGTTGGGAGAGAATTAGAAGATAAACCTGCAGAAAATCAGAGTCATGAAGGACAGCAAGGAGAAGGAGAAGATATCATGGGCTGTTGGTCATTGTACTTTGATGGAGCAGCAGGAAAAGAAGGGGCAGGAGCTGGAATTTGGATCACTAGTCCAACTGAAGAAAGTAAGTTTCTGTCATACAAACTAAACTTTGATTGTACCAATAACATGGCTGAGTACGAATCTCTGGTGTTAGGCCTGGAAACCTTGATAGAATTGAAGGCAAAGAACATTGCTGTTTGTGGAGATTCCGAATTGATTATTAAGCAAGTACAAGGTGCATATCAAACAAGGGATGCAAGGATGAGAGCCTACAGAAATTTAGTGTTGGAGTTGTTGGAAAAATTTCAATCCTATTCCTTCAGTATAAAAACCAGAGATCAAAATTCTATTGCAGATTCTCTTGCTGTTGCAGCCAGTCTTTTTGTTGTTCCCAAACATTCTTCTGATAGCTATGAAGTGAAAGTTCGCCATAGACCAGTCATCCCAGATAATATTATCAACTGGAAAGTCTTTGAAGATGATCAGCAGGTAAGAAATTTTCTTGAGTTGAAAGAAGAGTTTGAGCATAATCAAATAGATCAGCAGAATATGTTAACAGAGACAAGGGAAAATTCTGAAGTGTTGCAGCTACAAAACAACCTAATTCCTAAAGGCCTTATTCCACTTGAAAAGTTATTTGATCAAAATGATGTGTTTAAAGCACCAAGATTGCAAGCCAATGAAGAGGAAATAGAAAGCTGTAATTTAGGTGACTTAGTTGTGCCCAAATTAGTCAAGATTTCAAAGTTCCTATTAGCTGATATGAAGGTCAAATATGTTGAAATGATGAGGAAATTTATTGATGTTTTTGCATGGAGCTATGCTGATTTGAAACAGTATGATTCTTCAATCATACAACATACCATCCCAATTAAGCAAAATGAGAAGCCTTTTAAGCAGAAATTAAGGAGGATTAACCCTCTTTTGATGCCACTAATTGAAAAAGAGGTAAAAAAGCTTTTTGATGCCAAGATTATTGTTCCAATCAGATTCTCAAATTGGCTTGCTAACTTGGTACCAGTCAGGAAAAAGAATGGGGAGATTAGAATTTGTATAGACTTCAGGAACTTAAACAAGGCTTCACTGAAAGATAATTACCCTCTTCCCAAAATGGATTTCATTTTGCAAAATATTGTTGGTTCACAAAGAATGTCTATGCTTGATGGCTTCTCAGGGTATAATCAGATCCTTGTTCATCCAAATGATCAGGAGAAGACAACTTTCACTACACCATGGGGCACATTTATGTATGCAAAGATGCCCTTTGGCCTCATGAATGCAGGAGCAACTTTCCAGAGGGCTATGGACATTGCTTTTGCTGAAGAAAAGGATAGATCAGTGGTGGTATATCTTGATGATATCACAGTCTTTTCAAAGAAGGAAGAAGACCACTTAAAGCACCTTGAAAGGATCTTACTAAAGTGTAGGAGGTTTGGTATTTCTTTAAACCCCACCAAAAGTATCTTTGCTTTAACTTCTGGCAAATTGCTTGGACATATTATCTCTGAAGAGGGAATTAGGATTGATCCTAATAGAGTTAGTGCAATTCAAGAGTTAGATTTACCAAGGAGTAAGAAAGAGATTCAATCCTTTCTTGGAAAGGTGAATTTTGTTAGGAGATTTATCCCTAACTTTGCTGAAGTGGTCAAAAATATAACAAAAATGTTAAGGAAAGGAGCAGATTTTAAATGGACAGCTGAAGCAAAGAAGTCATTTGAAGAGATCAAAAAGGCGCTCACTCAAGCACCAGTCCTCATCAGCCCAGATTTTACCAAGGAGTTTCTGATCTTCACATTTGCTTCTGAAGATACAATTGCTGGAGTTTTACTGCAAAAAGGAAGTCAAGGTACTGAACAACCCATTTCTTTATTTAGCAAGACATTGGCTAATGCTGAATTGAAATATAATATCTTAGAAAAGCAAGCATATGCATTGGTGAAAGCAATTAAGGATTTCAGAATTTATGTGTTACACTCTCATATTGTTGCATATGTGCCAAATACTGTTATAAAAGACATTCTTACACAAGCTGATCCAGATGGAAAAAGGGGGAAGTGGATAGCAAAGTTGTTGGAATATGATATTGAGATCAAGCCCACCAAGTTGGTAAAGGGTCAAGGCCTAGCCAAATTGTTAACTCAGTCAAATCTGGACTGTATTGATATTAATTTAAGCACAGAAATCTCAGAAATTTCTGAAAATGAAGAAGAATTGGTCCAGATTAATGAAAAATTTTTGATCTCAGAGTGGTATAAGGATGTAGCATTTGTCCTGCAGTATAATAGAGCTCCTGATAACCTTTCAAAATCCAAAGCTAGATTCACCAAGTTGAAATCCCTCAGGTATTTTGTATATGACCAAAATCTGTTTTGGAAGGATGCAGGAGGGATTTTATTAAATTGCCTCATAGAAGAAGAAGCTGATAAAGTAGTTGAGGAGTTTCATAAAGGGGATTGCGGAGGTCATCATTATTGGAAAGCCACTGCAAACAAGGTTTTAAGAGCTGGTTATTTTTGGCCAACTATGTTTAAAGACATTTATAAAAATATAGCCACATGCCATGAATGTCAAGTATTTGAAGGTAGAAGAAAGCTCATGCCAATGCCATTAGTTCCTATTTATGTTGAAGCACCTTTCCAGCAGTGGGGATTAGATTTTATAGGGGAAATCCATCCTCCTTCATCAGGACAACATCGTTGGATTCTCACAGCCACTGATTATTTTACAAAGTGGATAGAGGCAATACCCACCAGGCAAGCAAATGATTCAGTAATCATTTCCTTTTTAGAAAATAACATCTTATCAAGGTTTGGTTGCCCAATCAAGATTATCACAGATAATGCTCAAGCTTTTAAGTCTAAAAGAATGATAAATTTTTGTCATCAATACCACATTTCCCTTGGTCATTCCACTGCTTATTATCCACAGGGAAATGGTTTAGCTGAAAGTTCAAACAAGAGTCTGGTGAGAATTATTAAGAAGCTGCTGCAAGAAAATAAGAAGGCTTGGCATTTGAAACTAAAGTATGCCTTGTGGGCTGACCGGATTTGCACAAAGAGGTCCATTGGAACATCACCATATGAACTTGTGTATGGAGCAGAGGCCATATTTCCAACATCTCTTGGGGTACCAGTAATGAAGCTGATTCAAGGATTAGAAGAGGAACCAAATGCTATACAGCGAAGGATCAATCAGCTAATAGCTTTGCAGGAGAAAAGAAGTGAGGTGTTTGATAGTCATCAACAAAATCAAAACAGGGTCAAGGGAGCATTTGACAAAAAGATTAAAGAAGTTTCATTTCAGATTCATGATAAAGTCCTGAAATGGGAAGCCAGAATTGAGGAGAAAGGTAAACATGGTAAATTTGAAAATTTGTGGAAAGGGCCATATCAGATTTCTGCTTTCCATGGAAATAACACCTACATTCTGCAGGAGGTTGATGGAACACCATATGCTGGAGGACCTGTTAATGGCAGGTTCCTAAAGCATTATAATCAATGAATTTCTGCCAAGTGTCTCACAAACATTGTATATAACCGTTTTATGAGTTTTTTCTTGTTGAAAATTAATGACAAGCTGAACAGGAAAGCTTAAGCCCGAGGTGAAGGCCCACAAAGCTAGAAAGGAAAGCTTGTCAACTCTGTGTGTGTGTTTTTAAGAAATGGATAAAGCACTGAATCTACGAGTTCTTAGTGTACTACAGGAGCACACTATCCCAAGTGGAGCCACTGTTATCACTTAGAACTATAAACATTTGTATATAATCCTTTGTCCAAGTTCAATGTCAAAAGTTGGTGTCAAGTTGTTTTTTTGTTCTATGTTTCTTACTTAGGGTTGGAGCTTTAAAGGTGTTTGATGTAAATCGTACTCTAATCCTATTGGTCATCCTCCACCATCATGGTTTCAGAAGCCATGTCTTGTCTTATCCATGTCACCGATCCTTTCCGTAATTCCGCAGCGCAGTCTCTTATTGGTCAGTTTCGCAGCGTATTTCCGTAATTTCGCAGCGCAGTCTCTTATTGGTCAGTTTCGCAGCATAATCATTGTTTAGCCATTCCGCAACGCGTCACCATCAAGCCGTTTTGCAGCACATTATGATAATTCAAAACTAGCTGCGCTGTGAAATCGCAGATTCGTGTGTTTTGCAGCGAATATTTCTCAAAGGGTCAAGTCTGTTGATGGGTCACCACTTCTGTCCTCTCATGTCAGTTTGCGTACCTCCCAAACGCTCATTAACCATCACTCCACCAATAGATTTACAGACATGCACATAAATACTATTCAAATGTGTTTTACCGTGCATGGATCTTTATGATGATCGTAAATGATGCATAAGTGACCAGCCTGTGTGATGATATATTTGAGTTTGCAAGTGAGGCTGCTTTCAAGTGAGCCTGATTACAAGTGAGGCCGAGTTAAAAAGAATTGAATCACCATTTTAGTTGAAGCTGTTGGTCATTGTCTGTGCGAAAGTTTCAAAAGAAAAATGGAGAGGAAAGAACATAGGTCTGGAAAATGTCAGAGAACAGAGCCTAAAGGTTTAGACCTAGCTTTAAGAGATGAAGGCGTTAAGAAAGCATTCAAGGATGTTGGATGTTGGAATTTCTGTAAGAAGCTGCAAGGTGGCCATGCTCAGGTAACAAAGGATTTTGCTTTAAACTTCACCGGCTTGAATTCTAAAATAGCTATGTTAGAGGTTCAAGTGTCTCCGGAGGCAATAGCTGCTGTAACTGAGATCCCAAGAGGGGGGCAAGAATGGTTCAAGAATTTTAATTTTGATATGAACCCCTGCAAAGAGTTTTTAAAAGAGGCATATGTGAATGAATACCTAACAAAAGCAGTACCTAGAAACTATGTTAAGGAGCATTATGCCCTTCTTCTCACCTGTATTCAGAAGTACTTAACCTGTGAGGGAAGATATAATAAAGTCTACTCTTATCACTTCAAGTTGCTGTTACATTTCACTGGTAAAGCATCCATAGATATTCCCTTCTATTTGTTTCGTAGTCTGAGCAAAATGTGTGACAAAGTGCAATTAAGGAAGGATGACTGTGAAACATCTTTATTTCACCATGGTTTGGTTAAATTGTTAGTTTTGGATGGTCTTCAGAAAATAGGTAGAGATTGGAACTCTTTCATTTTCATGGCTGGTTTCCAAAGTAAAACAGGTCTTACTCCACAGCCAGTTAGGGAAAAAGAACAATCAGTCGAAGAACCCACGCTGGCTGAACTTCAAAAGGAGGCAAAAGGTAAAAAGAAAGCCAAGTCACAGTTGAGAAAGTCAGTGAAGCCACTGACCATTAAAGAACAACCTCAGCCATCAGCAAAAGAAGAAGCTCAGCATAAGAAATCTGTACCTGGACCAAGTGGATCTGAAACAGTGTCAAGAGTTAGGACAAGGAGCCAAATAAGCAAAGAAAAAGGCAAAGCATTGGCTGTTGAAGAAAGCCCGGTATCTAAGGCAAGCCTAAGTGATTTGTTGGAGGCCATTGAGTTTGAGCAAATTGAACCGGTGCACATTGAACCAGTGCATGTTGATTTGACACAGTCATCACCAGAAAGCACCAAGAAGTCTAGAGCTTCAAAAAGACTGAGGTTTGATGAACCAGGTGATGAATTCATACTCAAGCCTAGAAGACCTGTTACGAGGAAGCAAGTAAGGGAAGCTGAGAAACTGCCTAGAACAGAGGTAGCTGAAAATTTGCCTAGAACAGAGGAGGCAGAGAAAGTCAAGAAAAAAGACACAAATAGAACAGTCATCATTTCCCAAGGAGGTAATATTATAGCCATAAAGAACCAGTTGGAGGCAGCTAAAATTGAAATTGATAAGGTGAAGAATGCCACTAGGGAGTTTGCAGTCAGGTATGCAAATTATCGAAAAGCTGTTTTGAAAGGAAGTAAAAACCTAGTAAGTCAGGTGGATTCAGTAGCTGATGTCTACACATGGACAGTTCCAGCTCTCAAACAGGCCAAATTCATCAGAAAGATAAACATGTGTTTAAGAGCCGAAAACAAAGCTATGAAGAAGAGGATTGAAGACTTGGAATCACAGCTAGGTCAGTGGAAGAAGGTTGAAGACTTAAAGGCCCAGCTAGACCAATTAGCTGATAAATGAAGTTGCTGCTCAAAGAAAGGTGTTGTTCTAAGTTTTGTCAAATTTTGTTTAGTTTCATTATTTTGAGGACATCTAGATCCCTGCCATATGTAAAGGAGTTCTAGCAATTAAAGGTATAAGCAGTAAATACCTCAGGGCAAATACAAGTTGTTTTAACAAATTCAGCAGTTTCGTAGCGCGCTACGAAACTGCTGTAGGTGGCGTTTTCAAAGAAAATGAACAGTTTGATAATATGTGCGGGAATTTTCAAAAGGGAACACCTAAAGGTTATGTGAAAGATCAAATAAAGACATCCCAGCCATTCTGATCAAGACAGGTGTGCCTTCAAAAGGGTGAAATGTTTTAACCTAAGTGTAAATTTTCGGTTATAAAGCCACTTTATTGCCGGTTATAGGGTGTTGAATGAATTGCATACATGGAATTTTGGCTTGCACACCTGGCCATCGATGGAGCATCCAACTCATCAGGAAACATGGTGGTGTTCTATTGTTTTTGGGTTATTAAAGAGACTTAAAGTACATGCTGCTGCATATTCAAAGTGATGGGGGACCAAAACCGAAAAGTAAGGGATATTCTCAGCTAGCACGGAGCAGATTAAAGCCTTCAGTATCCAAAAGCCAACATGGGGCATTAACTGCTCATCTCATGCCATCTCAGCCAAACGAAAAGGAAACCAGGTGTCAAAGCTGCAAGGAGGAATCATTCTACGAAGGAGATAGAGTTAGAATTATAATTAAATTAGAACTCTTTAGAACTTCAGTTAGTGGTTATTGTATTAAATAGTTTGTTTCAAAGCAGATAGGTGTCATAAATGGCAGTCATCGAGCTCCCCTCATGCTGGAGGAGGTAGCTCCAAGTAGTTATGATTATGTTTCTATATATAGCTGAATGAGGAATGTAAGTAGGGTTGGATATTTTATAAAAACGGAGTGCTATTTTGGCTTGTGAAAAGAATAGTTTCAGTAGTACAATTGGCTGCTTGTCTTCTCAGGATTCATACAGTGTTTCAATGCTCAAGATATGTGGTTTTGCTCTATCTTTAATGTTTTTTACAGTTGTATAAATACACAATCACTCAGAATTCACTTTGCTGCTCTGACTTCCTGTGTGTATTTGTAAGCTGAGGTTTTCTATGAGATGTGTTTTGAGTATTTAAACATCACATGCCCTGACTTCTATGTATGAGTAGTGTTATAGTTTACTGAAGTTTGATTAAACTCCATAAGCCCAATGGAAGTCTTTGTAATGTCTGTCCAGCCATCATGTTTGTTAAATTCACCTTGCAAGAGTTAGCCATCTTATCAATAATTAAAATCAATAACCTTTTGAGAGAGCCCTCTCAGGCTAAGGAGGCTAAGCCTTAGTCAAAAGATTGGTCTGAAACAGTTACACAGAGTCTACTGATCAGCAGCCCTTCAGTGCTTGATTTTGTGATAACAGAATCAACAAATACAATGAGATGATTAGGATTGTTGAGGTCTTTGAGCATGTACCATTGCTTCTTGGGAGCACCATCATTGGGAATGATGCAAGCTTACATCTTGGCCCTGATGCCTCCACCAGAATCGAACTTGGACTAGTGTTTTATTATTTCAAAAAATGTATGCAACCCTTCCTTCCATCTCGAAGGGAACATAAAGACTAATGTCATTTCCAATCTAGAATTCCTCGACAACATCTCTGATTTGAGACATGTCATCATTCTGTTACTCCATCTTGGAGCTTCCTACAACCCTTTTAACGACTACAACAACCATAAGGTTTGATCCTTTTCCCATTACTGATGATTTCTTGAGGCATTCACTGGTCACAAACCCTTTGGATCCTACTAATGATTTCACCAAATCAATATGGTAAATTATTTGAAAAATAAAAGGCTTAACCCTCACCAAGAAGAACATCCAATCTTCCATATAAATAATAACTAGAATCTCAATGCGATGGCCTATACATACATTTGTTAAATTAGCTTGGCTATGATATCACTTATCTAGATCATAGGGGCCATGATCTAGGGACAATAAATATTGAGAGAGAGTAGGAGAGGAAGAATACAAAAAATCCATGCAACTATTCTTAGAAAAACCTTGAACATAGAATACACACACTCAATACATAACAATATATGTAAAAGCATATAATTCTTTATTGTATGGAGAAATAATTTACCCTACAATGTGAAGGAACCATCTATCATTTTACCAAGTGAGGATTTTTATTTATAGTATTCTCGATGGCTTCTTGAGTTACAATAGCATGGGTTGATACCATGGATGGATACCATGGGTGGATGCCACTTTCTATTCAAATCACTGGTATGAGATGATCATATGTAGATTTGTGGTTTTTCAAAGTTAATAATTGAAGTCTAATTTTAGTTGAATTGGAAACATCCAAAGGAACTCACACCTAGAACAACGGAAGAGGGGTCCTTCATCATGTAGCTTCTAAACTAGATGAATTTCCTTTTTCAGAATTGTTTGTCAATTTAATTGTCTTAAATTGATTACATAAATTATCGACCAGAGTTGGTAAACTTGTAAAGTGCAAGTGCACTATATATGCTAGAAGCCTTTTGATTTTATTAAGATAATGATTGTGGATGGTTTATTTTTAAGGATTTTCTTTGTTCTTATGTTCCTACTGAAAACTAAATATTTATAATACAATCAGTTCTTAAAAAGGAATGTAAGGTAAGCTATCATGATCTTCTTTAACTGACTAATGTTAGTTACTATGTAAATGATAAAATAAGAGCTATCTAAACTAATGTTCTAGAAAGAAGATTATTTTTATTCTAAAAATAATTCTATATATTCAAAGACAAAATTTATAAAGCAATCTAGATTAAGATCTACACACAACAATTATCAATCTTTAATTGGAATAATAAAACAAATGCAGAAAGAATATTATCTCAAGAAGTATATCTATTTATGAAAGGAAAGAGATTTATATATACAGTCCTATTTAAAAAACAATGTAAATGAATTGGAATCGACATAAAACAAATAAAAACCTCTAAAGAAATAATTGCAAGTAAATGAAACTACGACAATGTAATTCTGGAAAAATAACGAAATGAGTTGAACTAAATACTAAGCAAATGAATGAACCTCGACTATCTGTGGAGGCCCTCCACAAAATAACAAGTTTATAATTCTATCTCGACAGCTAACTACACATGATATTCATGAAAATACTTCTCGAATTAAAGAGGAATAAAGTCATTGAACTTCAAACTGTCAATTACGAACTACATATAAATCTGTGTCTCTCCTATTTCTGTTTATATATATACATATACAGATATATATGTATACATATAGAATTTTCTTCCAACAGTTTTGAGATTTTCATGCATTAAAAACTTAAAAACAATCCTAATCTAATAATGGAAACTATAATGTTGTTGGATTGTGGGGGCCTGACCCAGGTTCAGCCTTAGTTAGCCAAACAAATCCCTACACTAGTGGCCCTTTTGGCATCAGCCCGCAGAGCACGGACAAAAGTCTCACCCAAGCCAATATGGGGGGATGCTGGAACAAGGTTTTTGCACCCTTGAGATGGATGTGTTGTCGGTTTTTTCCAACTATACATGCTTGTGCACAGGTGGTTTAACCCTTTGTTCCTCCTTCAGCAACTTCGTGAAACGGTACAATCGGCTTTCGCGCAGCCCTAACTTGGGGTTGATATGCTTTCGCGCTGCTAGGGTAGCGAACTGTGCTATTTCCCAAACTAGGCTAAGTATCTTACTTATCTTATTGACAGGTCTTAATTATCTTCACGTAAATAGATGTTCTTACTTGCGTTCACTTAACCAATATAGTTATACACATTCGCGCATCATATGAGCATTACAAGTGAAATTCATACCCAATATAACAGATGCATAAACAGGAAATAAAGACACAGAAATGATAGAAACTTCTATTTATTAATACTTCCATATGATTACAGACTCAACTCACCCTGTGAACTCATCTGCAGGGGTCCGCGCACTGAGCTGCAGACTACTAGGCCTCTGGGCACTCAGCTGCAGAACATCTTCCTATGCTATGACCCTCGACTTAGACTCACACTTCAGAAATCTCTTTCATACATCATATCTTTATTGATTCTTGCTTAGATGCCTTTGACTACTTAGAGCTTTGCTCTATTTATACAATACCATGGTCAACAGACCATGGGTAGGTCTTCTACATCCGACATTACATTATCAAAATAAGGGCGGACAACCCTATGACTCTTTAACAACTACGTGCTTCATGCCCACAAAATGTGGAGTCTTTACATTTGTATTACAAAATTGGGCCAAAATATCAGCTCTTAGCCCCAAAACTATCCTTGGGGAATCATGTGCCCAATAGGCCCCCAACACAAACATCTTGACTCGCCCTCGAGTCACTCTACAAGTTTATAGATCTTAGCGCCAAGACCTCCCAACTCTGTTTGGATCCCTGCAACCTTGCCAGCACACTGAGTGGCCGTCTGCTGGAGTTCTTCCATGCGTTGGTCGGTAACTACTACTGTTGAACTGCTACCGTGAATCCTCTACTGAATTGCTTGCAATTGCGCAAGATTTGCTTCAATGGAGGTTGTAATTATATACACCTCATTGATCCATGGCTGTAGGTGTGGTTTTGAGACCGCTTCTTTGTGTCGAGCGACATCCACCTGTTCCTTGAGCACCTTTTCCTACTACATCCGTGCAAGCCTTTACGTAAGGGAAACCATTTACGCGGTCCCCTTTACCTCATCATATTTCTGTTGTATCTCTCGCATCTCTATCTCTAGGTGATCCACATTGATGTACTCCTACAGGGTGGTTAGGACCTCAAATGACTGTTCGAACAACTTCATGCATTTTGTCATTGCACTATCAACCACCACGATTTATTTTGTAACTGTAGTGGTACGGTGTTCCTTAACCTCTAGCGCAGTTGAAGGTTGAGCCTTCAACTATAGTTCTATGATCTACAAGTTCATATCTAGCAAAACTCTGGCCATTTCTACTCTTGCACCACACACACCTATGCCTAACTTACAGACATGTGCCCCAACTGGTTCCTCTGCTTGAATGGCCAACTTCGGGACCATCTTGCAGGCTTCCTCCACAACCTGCATTATTTGTTCATTCTGGTCCACTGCCTCATTGCGCTATAGGCTTAAATGCTCGATATTGATGCGTTGCTCTCTCATTACCTATATAGCGCGACTCTCGCTAGCCCGAAGTTCTGCGATGACTCCCTCCTGTAAGAGGTAGAGTGTCTCCTGAGGGAGTGCAACCATTTTCAACCCTAACCCTTTCAAGCTGCTCGCCATGGGTCTGTCGGCCTCTTTGTCTATATTAAGTGACCCATCTGGTAGCACTATCGTATTGGTCACCCTGGTGCGCAACATTTCCTTGGCAGCTGAAGTGCCGACTGCGAGGCAGGTGGACATTACGCCAACCTGTGGAGTGTGAACCTACAACTCCTGCAACTCTGTCTAAATATCCCCCAATACAACCTGTTGTTGTTCCTCAAACTGTTGGAGGCCTCCATGGTGACATCCCTCACCATTTCTCTGATATCATGTAAATCCCCCTCAATGAGGGTGATTGGGCCGAAAGAAGTCTTTTAGGATTTTTTCTTCTTTCGCAGTACTGTCTGCTCTCGTGGTCGCGGATGCTTGAGTTTGATGGTTGTCGTTTGTGGGTTTATGCCACCCTATTCTGTGTCTATATCTGGTTCGGGTGAAGGTGACTTCTATCCTTCGCACTCTTCTTGCCCTATTTTACGCTGCTTTTCCACCAACTTCGCAGCGTTGTGCACTGCCTGGGCCTTACACATTGCTTCTTCCTTTCTGCACTTCTCTGCCAGCTGCACCATCCGAAGTTTTGTCTCTTCTTTCTTTCATTTCACAATGGAATTCTCCGTTTTCATCGTGGAGCCACCTAGAGCGTGCCACTCCAGCAGCCAAGACTCAAGGACTGTGAAAATTACATCGTTTGTTGCCAAGTACGGTAAATCATGCCATGTCTTCATAGGGTCCTTCCACACCCTGATGAATAACTGATATAAGTATGCTTTGAACTCTGCAAAGCTCATCAAACTATTGTAGACTATGGGTGATAACCACAGCTTGCAATTGATCCCCAACTGGATGTTCATTTCCATTAGCACCCAACATATCTTTCTTTCTCTGGTACCTTGTGCGTCCTTGGTCGCCCACAGCGAAGCATACTTCGCTGCCTCTGGAAGGTCCAGTGCGATCGAAGGGAACTAACTATCTTTGTGCAGCTCCCATGCCACCAGTACGATCAACAACAAGAGCCATGCATAATGAAACATTCTTCCCTACTTCTGTACGTTGCGACAGTTCGCAAGGAACTCGCCACATAGATATTTTGCCTAGTTGAACTAGACCCCTTCTACACATTGCGCCACTAGTGCAACCACTTGTGTGAGCACTTCATATGCGTGAAAATTTTGCATCACCTTCCTTGCCAATATTTGTGTTGTGACCTTGACTGCAGGGTTATTGATGTTGGAGCTGGCATACCCTCACTTCTTCTTCTCTATTTTGAACTTCTTCTTCATCGATTCTGCAAGGACCAACTTGCCATCTTTTCCCTCTGAAATCTTAGTTGGATCCTCCCCTAAGCAAGGTAGCTGTGTAATCCAGTGTATAAGATGGTCCATGATGGGGATGGGCTCCTCTAGCCACAAGCACCCATCATGCACCAAGCAGAGAAGCTACCTGATGACAAAGACGGTCACTGGGGTATGGTGGTAACGTGACACCGAGAGAAAGTTTAGCAACTCGACTTTCTCTACACCTCTGAGCCATTTGCGTGGCTCCAATTCAATCATTTTAGCCATTGCATTCATCTTCTGGCACATTAGCTTCGTAGTCGCTAAATGTGGGAACTTCTCATGGTCTGCAAGGTCCCAATCTTCGAATTTCAACATAGGAACCTGCCCCAAGTTTGGTCCCTCAAAAATAATATCGTCTAGGAGTAGCAGAATTTGCAAAGAGCTCTTTCTCTCATCTATATCCTTCGGCACCTTGGCTTTACCCTTTTGTGGAGGAACATATTTAGGTAATCAGGTAATAGGGTCCACACCCTGGTTTTCAACTTCCATCTATACATCCTTTCCCTTCGCATCCACTAGGATTTCTTCAAACTCCTCCTCATCGACCTCTAGATTAATGGCTTTCCCCTTTTCCTGCAAGGTGAGCTTGTTCCTCTGTGGATTTCTTGGCGATACGTGCATTGGGATCATAGCGTACTTGTCCTTCTTAGGCCTTGGCATTCTTGGTGATTTCGAGACCTCAACTATCGTTCCGACACTCTCTGGGGCTTCTATTTCCGTAATTTCCTCCGCGGCTTTTGTGAGTATCGACATTAGTCTAGTTAGAAGGTCCTGCGTATCCTTTGGAAATGTTTCAAACACTGAACTTTCTCTCAAAACCTCAAAGTTCGACAGGTCCATATGCACTTGATAACGCAATAGCTCAGTCTCAAATTGCCAAGTATTTTTCACTGGATAACCCTTTGTAATTTATAGCTCCTTTTGAATTTGAATTTAACCGTTCCCCCCACATTTGGTCCATTAATGCTAGATTAGTGACAAATTTCCAAGGATCTAACCCATAAAACTCACCTTAAATGCCTACCACCTGCTCCATTTAGCCTCAAACCAACCAACAAATCGTGAATAATGACTTTAACGATCACTTTCCGACAGATCTGTGCACCAGCGCAACTATCTTCACGCTATCGTGGACCTTTTGACACTTCACTACGATGCACAGTCTTGACATCACACAGCTCCCAGGAAGATTATTTTATAGTCCCGCGCCTCATTTCAGCTGCCTGGAGTGCTAAGACTCTGCTTCTATCGACTAGTCAAATGGTTGGGCCACCTATGGATGGCTTCAACCGACTGCCATTCACTTTTCCTAGGAAGAGATCTCAATTCAACTTAACCAGTTGTACCGCGCCTTCGTTGGTAATCTCCTTAATAACATACGGCCCTAGACAATGCATTCCGAGTTTCCCTAGAAATTTATCAAACTTACTATCATACAATAGAAACAAATCATTCACCTTAAATATGCACAACTTAATATGTTGATCATGCCACTTTTTTTCGCATTGCTTTTGGTCCTGCTGGTGAAGTCCAGTAAAAATTCGTTCTTCTTCCAGTTCCTCCAACTGCGCAAGCCTCTCTTCCAAGGCTCTACGATTCGTCATACATGTGAATACTACTATGCGCAAACCAGGCATGATGTATTTCATAGGTATTACAGCTTCCACTCCATAGACAAGCCTAAAAAGTGTCTGTCCCATCATTTTCTTGCATGTCATTCAATAAGCTCATAACGTTGCAGGTATGCGTAGCTCCCAATCACTTCACTGCACATTGCATACTTTGGTCAACACATTTTCAAGCACTTTGTTGGATGCCTCCACTCTCTCGTTAGCCTGTGGGTGATAAGGTGTGATCTTCTGGTGATACACTTGAAATTCCTCCATTAGTGTGCTCATTGTCTCATTTAGGAAATGCATACCATGATCGCTCATCAAGATCTTTGGACATCCAAATTGTGGCAGTTATGCCGGTGCAATCCTTCACCCGCTGCGCTTTTTCCCAATGAGTCAAATACTCTATCACAGGGATAATATACCTCATGCCTATCTTTCCTTGAGATTGAATAGGTCCTACCAAATCTATTGCCCATTTCTCGAAAGGTTGCAACATCATTTGTGGATTCAAAGGCATTTCATCCCTCCACAATGGCTTACCTATTCTTTGACATACATCGAATGCCTTGCAATATGCTTTTGAATCCTGATGAAGGGTTGGCCAACACAACCCTGCTTGTAGAATATTCTGCGCAGTTGCTCTTCCTACATAATGTCCTCCCAACATTAAGAGCCATCTACAAATTCACCCCCCCCCAACACACGCATTTTGGCTAGGGTTTTTAGCGCGGAGTACATGTGCATCTACTCAGGTTGGGGATTTTCTCCATAGGCTTACGTCCCCTTGCCCAAATGCACACATGGATCATCCTATCCATCATAATTATCTGCCAGTCACATCTTAGCCTTCCCAAATTGTACTCGCATCATTCTCCTACATTCGTGCCAATCATCAAAGCTTCCTTTCTACGTACCCCACCATCTTGTGGGTGTAGTGCACAGTACATAGTCCAAGGCCTGGAAGCATTGCTTTTCCAGCACGTCCCTTTCAAACGCATCCAAGAATGTATCTACATCATTTAGACGATTGTAAGTAGGCAGATCTCTTACTTCTATTGATACGCAGCGTAGTGACCTAGTCATCATGTTGAAATTCAACGTAGTTACTTCGTGTAACTGATTCTATGAGTGTTCTACTTCTTCATTAGAATATGAAGTGCAGGAGCTCTCGTTCTCCCATTTAATCCGCCCATTCATGGTGGGATTCACCCTGTCTTGGTCTCACACTGTTATCTTGTAGGTGTAGTCCAGGTCATCATCACTTTCATAATCACGGACCGGTTCTGTACAGCATGATCCCTCAGCAGGATCTAGGGGTATTATTACGCATAGTCACTTCTCCTCAAACATCATCTTCTATTTCTTCAGATTGATTACCCCATTCATATCAGTGGCCCAATCAATTCCTAGGAGCGCAGGGTAGGGATTGTTGTCATCAACAATATCTATTACTTCAAAATCTTCCGGCGTGCTTTCTCCCTCAATATCCATGGATATTCCCTGCAATCACCCCATGGGTATGCTTTTCTATTGATTTTCCATTCTCAGCTGAATCGGAGACCATTGTAGCACAGGTCTTCCCATTCACTCCCATGGTTATTTCGGTAAAGCATTCGCATATGATCCCAAATCCAGAATGACTTGATCCATCTCATATTCTCCGATGTCCGTCGTGAGCCTCATTTCTCGTCTCATTCTTGTCTTATGTTTTCCAATCTTGGGAACTATGTGCGGTTCACCTAGTGTGATCCCAACACATCTATTGATATGTTCCTGTAACCCTTTCACAGCCTTACTGTCGTGCAATAACTTGATACAGGTTTCCAGGAAACTTGTGAGCATGGATGGGTCCATCTCCAGCTTAGGCTTACCTTTGCTTCCTGAAGTGGAGGCCTTAGTGAAGCATTTCTTAGCTTCCATGAAGGTTTCCCGAGTGTGCTCCAAATCAAACTCAGCTTCTTTCGCTGGGGCTTTGCGAACCCAGGTGTTGTTTTTTGGTTGTTTCACTTTGTCATCCCCCGTCACCATTCCACTTCGGTGCACTATATTTACGTTCAAATCTTCCTCGCACAGCTTAGGCCTCATCATCTACAAGTTCTGAGTTGGAGGAGGTGGTATCGCTCCTTTGTCCCGTATCATGGCTATCAGCGTAGGACAATCTTCTGTCTTGTGATCAAATAGCATGTAATACTTGCATGAAGGGTGCATTGGATTAATGGAATCACAGGCATAGTTTCCTGGTCCTCTGCAATTATAGAAAATCAATTGTCGGTGACCTCTATTAGGTCCTCCTTTGCCTCAGCCTCGTCTGCGCCCCTCAAATCCTATTCATGCCATCCCTATTGATCAGGGGGGCATGTTTTGGCCTGAACTCTGTAGGTGGGTGTTCTATCCATCATCAATTCATAGCTCCTACAAGTATGCTCATCATGTCCCACCAACCTACAAAAGTTATAAAACAACTATTGTAGTTTGTGTATACTTCTGTAACAAGTGGCAATGATCTGTGGCATGTTTTCCAGCTACTTGATGGATAGCACACCACAAAGCAGGCACTGTACTAGGTCCTGTTTGAGCTTCTGACCTTAAAGGAATCGGTCCTCCTCCTGCAAGGTAATTTTAAAGAATGAGCAGTGGTCTTTGTCATGACCCTGACTCTTGCATTTTATGCACCATACTTCTTCATGTACTTTTGGCCGAACCATCCTATCATGCTTCAAGCTTTGCATCTCAAGGCACAGATTCTTCAACTGCACATGGATCTGTTGAACTCCTAGATTAGGATCTTGCATCAGGGTGTCATTTAGTCTGATGGAAATCTCCAAGGCTTCTTCCTGAGTTGTTATCTTCTGTTGCGAGAACACACTTCATAAATGTGGTAGTAGCGAAGCCACAAACCACTCGCAATGTTGTCCATCTGTCAAATTCATGTTGGCTTCATGGATCGTACATTTCAGCCTCTGATCCAGCTCCCAAGGCATCTCGCCTGGTAGCATCATGATTTCTTTGAATCCAATAATCAACTGCGCTTCAAATTTAGGCTTGGTAAATTCCCTATTCAGTGCTGCTTCGATGTCCGCTACTCTTGCATTCAGGTTATCGTTGGAGTACTTAATATACAAAGTCAACGTGTAATCCAGTAGGGTGCTAACTAGTGTTTCTTTCTTTATATGGTCATTTGTAACACCTTAAGCTTCCCATACAACCTTCACTATGAACCAGAATTGGTCTGGGTCCTCAGTTCCCAAGCCTTTGAATAAAGGCAACTTCACTGTGTTTTCCATACTGAATCGTGGTGGTGGTATGAGTGAAGTTCGACGTGATGGAGTTGAAGCTGGTGGTGGTGTGGGCAGAGGTGGTATTCATGGAAATCCTTTTCTTATTAGATTAATAGCACTTTGCAAAGAGACGTTCGTGATCCCTTCCTCGTCCCCTCATAGATGTGAAATCAAGGGGCTATGCTCTGGACCCTTATTTCCTTTGTTTCTATAAATTATTTCACTTTACATAGACTCGAACATCAAGGTAACTGCATAACCCGCTTTTCACACAACAACATTTTAATCCAAGTATTCAAAGATTTTACGTACTTACCTCGTGGTCCTTTCAAAAAGTATAACTCTGCCTCACTATATCTGACTGAGGTGTCAACCATGAAATTCAATAACAAATCCTACTATAATGTGATAGAGCTAATTATCAACGGCGCGTGCGATCTTATCCTCCGATGCTTCCAACCTTCACACTAGCTCTTGGGTCGACCCAATACGACCATCAAGTTTGCACCTTCCTTGACTATCTGTTAGCTTCGCAATCCACTCGTATAGCTCAGTAGGAAAGGAGCTGAAAAAGATTTCATGGATCTCGGTATTCAGGTAGTTTTCTAACCACTGTTATTTTGACAATCGTGGGTTTCCATTTTCGTGTGTTGCGAACTCGTGAATCCTTCTGTCCAACCAGCCTTCAATTTCTTTCTTACTTGGATTCCAATGATACGACATCACACATCTCTTATGCAAATTCCAGTCCTGACAATGGAACCATTTGTTGGCTTGTGGGGGCTTGACCCAGGTTCAACATTAGTTAGCCAAACAAATCCCTACACTTCTGGCCCTTTCAGCATAATCTCGTGGAGCGCAGACTGAATTCTCACCTGAAGCACTATGGGGGTGGTGTTAGAACCAAGTTTACACACCCTTGAGATGGATGTGATGTCAGTTTATTCTAACTATACCTACCTGCACGTAGGTGGTTTAACCCTTTGTTCGTCCTTCAACACCTTCATGAAACGACACAATCAACTTTTGTACAGCCCTAACCTGGTGCTGATATGCTTTCACGCTACTAAGGAAACAAACTACGCTCTTTCCCAAACTAGGCTAAGTATCTTACTTATCTTATTAACATATCTAGAATATCTTCACGTAAACAGATGTTCTTACTTACGTTCACTTAACGAGTATAGTTATACACATTCGTGCATCATGTAAGCATTAGAAGTGAAATTCATACCTAATATAATAGATGCATAAACATGAAAGAAAGATGCATAAATGATATAAACTTCTCTTTATTAATACTTCCAGATGATTACAGACTCGACTCGCCCTGCACACCCAGCTGCAGGGGTCCACGCACTCAGTTGTGGACTACTGGGCCTCTGCGCACTCAATCGCAGAGCCTCTTACTACACTAAGACCCACGACTTAGACTCACACTTGAAAACTCTCTTTCATACATCATATCTTCATTGATTCTTCCTTAGATTCCTTTCACTACTTAGAGCTTCGCTCTATTTATACAATCCCATGGTCCGCATACCATGGGTAGGTCTTCTACAGCTGACATTACATTATCAAAACAAGGGCTAACAACCCTATGACTATTTAACAACTACACACTCCGTACCCGCAAATTGCGGAATCATTACATTTGTATTACAAAATTGGGCCAAAATATGGGCTCTTATCCCCAAAATTGTCCTTGGGGGATCTCGTGCCCAACAAATGCTTCTCGACGATTTTCTATTTGGAAAACAAATTGGAGAGTCATGATTGAATTCAACTCTTGTTGCTTGGTTCATCCACCCGTTGACTCGCTTCCTTGACTGTGCCACTGAGCGATTCCCTTGATGATTTGGCTTGGACGAATAGGAGGAGATCCATGAGGAGATCAATTCCTATCTTCCCATGTGCTTCTTTGCTTGGCTGTTGTACTGGAACCCAACAAACCATGGAGATAGCTCCAGAATCATAAAACAACTCCAGATTCATGTTAATTCTATAGCTATTACAATCTTTAACTAAATAATAATGCACATTAACAGGTATTAAAATAAGACATCTAAGTACCTTACCATCTAAAAATCCCTTATTTTACTATTTATTGGAGTTGATAGTAGTGATCAAAAGAGGAAAGATGGATGGAAAATGATGTCAAAAATAGAACAATGATGCAACTCTACAAGAATATTTAATGATAATAGGACGTGGCTTTGAAGTCTCATTTCTTTTAAGCATGGGTTTGAATCATTGACCAATAAGTTTAAAAATAGATTAGACATGAATCCCAAAAATTATCCATTTAGTTTTAAAGCTTTTAAGCTAAATAATCCATATGTTTAGCAGAATTTAGCTAGAGAGTGGGAAGAATCTCCAATGCACAAATGTACCACAACATATCACTTCTAGAAAAAATTTAATTACCTCAGATTATCTTTGACAATGTAATAAAGAGGAATTCAAAGACATTTTTAAATCCTAGAAGGATTTGATCGAGTAAATGGAGCATGTTTAGTATAATATCATCCTGAAAGGTAGAAAAAGGAAACTTATCAGCCACAAAACCTGACATCAAATATAGGGTGGCGAGTGTAACAAATAGGAGGAAGTCTTCTAGAAGCAATAAGTAAAATATTGATGGCTAAATGAAGGAGAGAAGAACATACAATTATTCCATTTATCCATGTTTTAACATCAACATCATAACATAATTTCAACCCTAAAACACAATTAGGGTTTGAAGTTATACTGAGATGCTAACATTGAAAAGGAATTGACAAATTACTACTAATATTTTTCTCACTAAAACAAAAAGGTATTTAAGGGATTCTATTGAAAGAATTACATAGAACATTCCCAGTTTGATTACTTAGAAGCACAACAAAGCCTTGCTCTTCGATATCATAGTTCAATATGTGGAACAAGTAGTCATTGAAAGTCAAAAGGAAAACCCCTAGACTAGATTGATTTACCTTAGACTTCTTTCAATCATATTAGGCCATCATTAAGTAACATGTTTGGGAATTCGTTGAGGATTTTTGCATAACCCCCTTAGTACTCATAACCTTAGTGCTGCTTATTTCACACTTTTGTTGAAGAAGACATGATAGATAATCTTAAAGCTCATATTATAGGAGAAATCTAGTTATGTTGAAGGTAGAAAAATCTTTTATAGCATCATTTTGGCCCATGAATTGATTCAGTCCCTACATATTTCAAAATTTGGGTATGGTCATTAAGTTTGACATGCCCAATGATTTTGGCAGACATAGTTAGCAATAGATCTATCACATCCTTTTCACTTTTGGGTTTTATGACAAATGTATAAATTGGATTATCTCTCTGATTTCCAATGCCTTCTCCTTGATCCTCATCAATGGGTTACCCTCCACAACATGCATTCCACCTTGTGGAGTCAGACAAGCCGACCCATTATCTCGCTTTTGTTTTCTAATGGAAGAAGTATTGAGTTGAGGTATTAATACTATGGCACCCTCAAACAAACTAGGGGTATGAAACTTGATGGGGATGATAGAATTGCATCTAATCAACAATTTGTAGATGAAACTTGTATTGTTATTGCACCAATAGTAGGAAAATCTCATGCCTTTGAATAGATACTACAATACTTTATGGTAGCTTTGGGCACAAGTATAATTCATGGTAAGTTGCATATATTCTTCTTCAATGCTCCTATTACTATTCAATTACATATTTCAAAAATTCTCGGATATCAATGGAGTTACCTTCAGTCTAAATACATGATTTCTCTACATGTTAGGAATTCCCTTTGGTATACCTCATGGGAGTATCTTCACCTTTACTTCCCTAGTCGTTTTTTACATAATCATTGTTATCGTCGTAAAATGATTGTAAGATAAATTAATGATGTTATAGTTGGAATCAAAGTTTTGAAGCTAATGAAGTGTTGAGATAACCAGTAATATCTTTCCATTTAAAGCATTGAGAATGTATTAGTTGAAGTAAGCATGCAAAATTATATTAGATAAATCTTTTGATTATTTCATAAAAGTATCTACATTTCGATTAGGCATACATCCACTCTAACAAATGGAAATACTTTCATCACTAGTAAATGATATTTGGTTAAAAATAAATAAATAATATGATAGAATAATTAATGCAACCACTATCTTTTATCAAATTATGTAAAACTTTAGGCCAGTTTGGTTGGGATGTTGTACTGTAATGTTTAACATTTTGACTAAGTCAATTATATGATTAAAAATAAATAAATAAAAATTGATTAAAAATAAATAAATAATAATTGATTAGAAATAAATAAATAATATAATACAAATAAGTAATGCAAACATTATCTTTTATCAAACTATGTAAAACTTTAAGTATAATTTATGTGTGTATTTTAATTGTGCCACTCTCCAACACAATGTGGAATAGACATTGTAATGTAATGTTTAACATTTTCACTAAGTCAATTATATAAAAATAAGTAATTAAATAATTAAATAAAAAGATTAATGTAATGAAATGTCAACTTTTTAAATCGAGCAAAATAAAAATAAAACTAACCCTGTAGAAATAGAATAAAGATGACACTTGGTATTCATATGGAATATAGTCTATTTTAAGAGAGAAATTAAAACAACCTAGATCCATCATAACGATTGGATCTACCAAGCACCCAGAGATATCAAATCTTTTGAGGTGCAAACCTCTTTTAAAGTAAACATAGATTTCAAATTAAAAGAAATAAGTGGAAAATAAGTAATGATAATAAAAAATGAAAATTATCAATTTATAAGACCCAAATTAAATTTATAAATTATCTAATTTATGTGAAATTTAATCCTTTCCATTAAAAAAAAAAATTCAGCTATTATTATATTAAATAATTTCCCATATATATATAGAAAAATATAATTGTATTTATTCTTCTATATTCAATATTAAATAATACAAAATATCTATATTATTTAAACACGTGATTAATATATTTAATCTAAAAGCTAAAAAATAAAGTGTTCTTTAGTGGAGGTTCATTGTTCATTTATTTTAATTTTTAAAAACCAACCTGAAAAGTTGTCAATCTCAAATGTAGAGTAAGTTGTTAATATCAAAAACATAGTTAACAAATTTTGCTGTTTTAATATTAAATTGATATTTAATGAATTTTACCATAATTGTAATTGGAAAATTTCTATTTTTATTTTGATTAAAAACATTTTACCGTATATAAAATTAAAGTTTCTAATTTGGATGTTAACGTGAAATAAATGATTAACTGATTTTAACAAATTTGTAGTCAGTGCCACATCACGCAACAACGGCACTCCGAACTTGAAAACGACCTGCGAGTAAAAGATCATGGAGGGTATCTCTGGCAGGTGCATAAAACTGCTATGTTGTGTTCTTGAAAATAGTGAATTGAAAAAGGCGTGGAGAGTAAAACGGCTATGATGTTTTCCAGCCGTCGAGAGAGCCGCTGTGGACACGAGGAAATAAATAAAGATTGAACTTACCATGTTTTCCAGCCCTCGAGAGAGCTAAGGCTGGCTGGTGCACATCTGCGTGGGATCTGATGCTTAACCCCTTGGCATCCAGACTGAGAATGTGAGGGGACTACATAGAATCCTCGAACGCTCAAAGGCATGTCGAAGGGATCCAAAAGGTGAACTTAAAATCTCATGGAAATTTCTGTAAATTGCAGGATGCAGAGCAGGAGCATGGTTGTTCATTTCGTCCAGGTGATGGATGTTCTGGAGCTATAGGTGCAGAGCCTAAACAGGTGGTCCCCTATAAACACATGTGCTGGAGTGAAACACATAGAGAGGAACCATCGTTTGAAGAACCAGCGAGAGGACGTGGTGGTTCAATCGCTCTAGTGATCGGGGACACCTGATGGGATTCCATTTCTGTGTTCATTAATGGTATATATAACGATTACCTCTATTCATTGTAAGTATATATAATGATTGCCCTGTACAAAGCAAGACATAAAGTGTGGTGGGTTGTTGAGTTGGGCTTAGCCGAGCATAGTAGAATGCTGCTACAGGGCAGAGCATCTTGAGTAGTGGGTTGATTTAGCATTGCACCTGGTTGATTTGTCCTTTTTCATTTCTGTTTTTTTTTTTTTTCTTTTTTTTTTTTGATGCTTTAGCAATGTTCATCGTTATTTCTCTTTTCTTGCTTGTAGTGATTTCGGGGGTTTTAGTATTTTTACTATTTAGATATTGGCATTTTTTTGATATTTAACGTTTACATATTAGTATTTTTTGTTCGGTTTAGATTTGCTTTTTTTTTTAGGGAGATGAGAGGATATAAACTGTATAGCTGTGGTTGATGTACTTCCCACATGTTGTGCAGTGGTTAAAAGAGGTATGCATTATTTTTTATTTTTTTTTCTTTGGGTGGGTGTGTAGGTGTAGAGAGATTGTGGAGGAGCTCTACTGGAGATGTTGTTAACACTCAACTTTAAAAGATACTTATTGGAGGTATTTCGCGTATACTTTATATTTAGTTGCTAAAGAATTTATGGTTAAAAGAGGTATGCACTATTTCTTTTGATTTTTCCTGGGGTGGGTGTGTAGATGTAGAACGATTCTGGAGGAGTTCCACTGGAGACTTGTTAACACTCAACTTTGAAGGATACTCATTGGAGTATTTCGCGTATACTTTATATTTAGTTGCTAAATAATTTATGTTGTATTATTTTTGGTTGCTAAAGAATTTATGTTGTATTTTGTAAGGAAAGAAATATTACAATAGTTAAATGAAATAAATAGAGTAAAATCATTTGGCTTAAACTGATATCTTGATAATTGGGCATAGCGGACAAGCCCAATTATGGTGGGCAGGACCACCATTTTTTAAGCAACTTTTAGCTGAAGCAAGCATTCAAAAATGAGAAATATTTAACTAAAACAAATCAACACGACACCACCATCATTTTTAGCTGTCCATTGTTGCTCTACAAACAAATTCACATAAAAAACACAGAACACCTTCTTAAATAAAAGGATTAAAATTATGTGGCCTCTAGTTCCGAGCCAGTAATCCTGTATACCAAATCTTTCCTTCCGTTTACAATTTTGTCATCTTATTCAGAATTATTTCAATCCTCTAGAGTGGAGGTTCATTGTTAATTTATTTTATTTTTTAAAAACCAACCTGAAAAGTTGTCAATCTCAAATGTAGAGCAAATTGTTAATATCAAAAACAAAGTTAGCAAATTTTACTGTTTTAATATTAAATTGATATTTAATGAGTTTTACCATAATTGTAATTGGAAAATTTCTAATTTTATTTTGATTAAAAACTTTTTACCGTATATAAAACTAAAGTTTCTAATTTGGATGTTAACGTGACTGATTTTAACAAATTTGTAGTCAGTGCCACATCACGCAAGAACGGCACTCCGAATGCCTGTACAAAGCAAGACATAAAGTGCTGTGGGTTGTTGAGTTGGGCTTAGCCGAGCAGAGTAGAATGGTGCTACACGGCCGAGCATCTTGAGTAGTGGGTTGATTTAGCATTGCAACAGGTTGATTTGTCCTTTTTCATTTCTGTTTTTTTTTTTTTTGTGGGGATGCTTTAGCAATGTTCATCGTCATTTCCCTTTTCTTGCTTGTAGTCTTTCTTTTAGTGGCTTTTGCGGTTTTTTTTGTTTCTTTTTTACTTTTTAGATATTTGTATTTTTGTTTTTTAACGTTTAGATATTGATTTTTTTTTTCTTTTAACTGTTTAGATTTCTTTTTTTTGGGCGATGAGAGGAGATAAGAATGTATAGGTGTGGTTGATATACTTCCCACATGTTGTGCAGTGGTTAAACCACGTGTGCACTGTTTCTTTTGATTTTTTGGGGTGGGTGTGCAGGTGTAGAAAGATTGTGGAGGAGCTCCAGTGGAGAAGTAGAGAGAGAGGGGGAGAGAGGGAGAGAGAGAGGCAAGGGGGTGGAGGTTGAGGTGGTGGTGGAGGAGGAGAAGATCTTGGAGGTGGTGGTGGAGATGGAGATGGAGGAGGAGCTGGAGGTGGAGGAGTAGGAGGAGGAGGAGGTTGAGGAGGAGGAGGTGTTGAAGGTGGACGTGGTTGAGGTGGAGGTAGAGGTAGAGTAGGTAGAGGTGAAGGCGGAGGTGGAGGAGGTGGTGGAACAGGAGGAGGTGGTAGGCAGGGTGGAGGTGGTGGTGGACGTTGTGGAGGTTGAGGTTGTGGAGGTGGTGGAGAAGGTGGAGGTGGATGTGGTTGACGAGGAGGAGGAGGTGGAGGTGGAGGTGGAGGTGGTCGAGGTGGAGGTGGTGGAGGTGGATGAGGAGGTGGAGGTGGAGGAGTAGGAGGAGGTTGTGGAGGTGGAGGTTGTTGAGGAGGATGTGGAGGTTGAGGTGGAGGAGGAAGAGGAGGTGGAGGTGGAGGTTGAGGTGGAGGAGGAAGAGGATGTGTAGGTGGAGGAAGAGGAGGAGGCAGAGGAGGTGGAGGTAAAGGAAGAGTAGGTGGTGGAGGAGGAGGATGAGGAGGAAGTAAAGCAGGAGGAGTAGGTGGTCAAGGAGGTGGAGGTGGAGGTGGAGGTGGAGGAAGAGGAGGAGGACAAGTAGGAGGAGGCATATGCAAAGGTGGTGGAGGAGGTGGAGGTGGTGGTGGAGGAAAAGGAGGTGGTGGAAGAGTAGGTGGTAGAGGAGGATGTGGAGGAGGAGGAGGAGGTGGTCGAGGAGGTGGAGGAGGAGGAGGAGGAGGAGGAGTTGGAGGTTGAGGTGGTCAATGTGGAGGAGGGGGTGGAGGTTGAGGTGGAGGTGGTGGTGGAGGAGGAGGTGCTGGAGGAGGAGGTGGAGATGGAGATGGAGATGGAGGTGGAGGTGGAGGTGGAGGAGTAGGAGGAGGAGGAGGTTGAGGAGGAGGAGGTGGGGGAGTAGGATGAGGAGGAGGAAGAGGTGGTTGAGGTGGAGGTGGAGGTGGAGGAGGAAGAGGAGGCAGAGGTGGTAGAGGAGGTGGAGGAGGAGGTGGAGGAAGAGGAGGTGCTGGAGGAGGATGTGTAGGAGGAGAAAGGGGAGGATGAGGAGGAAGCGGTGGAGGATGTGGAGGTGGAGGATTAGGAGTTGGAGTTGGAGGAGGAGGCTGAGGTTGTGGAGGGGATGTGGAGGAGGAGGAGTTGGATGTGGAGTAGTAGTTGGAGGAGGTGGACATGGAGGAAGAGGCATAGGTGAAGGTTGAGGAGGAGGAGGTAGAGGTGGAGGTGGAGGTGGAGGTTGAGTAGGTGATGGTGGAGGTGGAGGAGGCAGAGTAGGAGGAGGAGGATGTGGAGGTGGTGGAGGTGGAGGAAGAGGAGCTGGTAGAGGACGGAGATGAGGAGTAGGTGGTCGAGGAGGAGGAGGAAGAGGAGGAGGAGGTCGAGGTGGAGGAGGAGGAGGAGGGGTTGGATGTTGAGGTGGTGGATGTGGAGGAGGGGGTGGAGGTTGAGGTGGTAGAGGAGGAGGTGGAGGAGGTGATGGTGGAGGTGGTGAAGGCAGAGGTGGTGGAGGTGGCAGAGGTGGAGAAGGCGGAGGAGGTGCTGGAAAAGGATGTGGAGGAGGAGGAGGGGGAGGATGAGGAGGAAGCGGTGGAGGAAGTGGAGGTGAAGGTGGAGGAGTTGGAGTTGGAGTTGGAGGAGGAGGAGGAGGAGGAGGAGGAGGAGGAGGTCGAGGTTGTGGAGGGGATGTGGAGGAGGAGGAGTTGGACGTGGAGCAGTACGAGGAGGAGGTGGACGTGCAGGAGGAGGCATAGGTGAAGGTTGAGGAGGAGGAGGTAGAGGTGGAGGTGGAGATGGAGGTTGAGGAGATGATGTTAGAGGTGGAGGAGGTGGAGGAGGTGGAGGTGGAGGTGGAGGAAGAGGAGGTGCTGGAGGAGGATGTGGAGGAGGAGAAGGGGGAGGATGAGGAGGAAGCGGTGGAGGAGGTGGAGGTGGAGGAGTTGGAGTTGGAGGTGGAGAAGGAGGTTGAGGTTGTGGAGGGGATGTGGAGGAGGAGTAGTTGGACGTGGAGTAGTAGGAGGAGGAGGTGGATGTGGAGCAGTAGGAGGAGGCATAGGTGAAGGTTGAGGAGGAGTAGGTAGAGGTGGAGGTGGAGGTGGAGGTTGAGGAGGTGATGGTGGAGGTGGAGGAGGCAGAGGAGAAGGAGGAGGAGGATGTGGAGGCGAAGTTGGTGGAGGAAGAGGAGGTGGCAGAGGAGGAAGAGGAGGAGGAGGTGGTCGAGGAGGAGGAGGAAGAGGAGGAGGAGGAGGGGTTGGAGGTCGAGGTGGTGGATGTGGAGGAGGGGGTGGAGGTTGAGGTGGTAGAAGAGGAGGTGGAGGTGGAGGGATGAGGAGGAGGAAGAGGTGGAGGTGGAGGAGAAGGAGGAGGAGGAGGAAGCGAGGGGAAGGTGGTGGAGGAGATGGAGGTGCAGGAAGAGGAGGTGGCGGAGGAGGATGTGGAGGAGGATGAGGAGGAAGAGGAGGAGGAGGAGGAGGGTGTGGAGGTCGAGGTTGTGGAGGGGATGGTGGAGGTGGAGGATGTGGTGGTGGAGGAGGAGGGGAGGTTGGAGGTTGAGGTGGTGGATGTGGAGGAGGGGGTGGAGGTTGAGGAGGTGGAGGTGGAGGTGGTGGTGGAGGAGGAGAAGATGTTGGAGGTGGTGGTGGAGATGGAGATGGAGGAGGAGGTGGAGGTGGAGGAGTAGGAGGAGGAGGAGGTCGAGGAGGAGGTGTTGAAGGTGGAGGTGGTTGAGGAGGATGCGGAAGTGGGGTTGGAGGTGGAGATGGAGGTGGAGGTAGAGGTAGAGGAGGTAGAGGCGAAGGTGGAGGTGGAGGAGGTGGTGGAGCAGGAGGAGGAGGTGGTGGGCAGGGTGGAGGTGGTGGTGGGTAGGGTGGAGGTTGAGGTTGTGGAGGTGGTGGAGAAGGTGGAGGTGGATGTGGTTGACGAGGAGGAGGAGGTGGAGGTGGAGGAGTAGGAGGAGGTTGTGGAGGTGGTGGATAAGGTGGAGGTGGATGTGGTTGACGAGGAGGAGGAGGAGGAGGTGGAGGTGGAGGTGGTCGAGGTGGAGGTGGATGAGGAGGTGGAGGTGGAGGAGTAGGAGGAGGTTGTGGAGGTGGAGGTTGTTGAGGAGGATGTGGAGGTTGAGGTGGAGGAGGAAGAGGAGGTGGAGGTGGAGGTTGAGGTGGTGGAGGAAGAGGATGTGTAGGTGGAGGAAGAGGAGGAGGCAGAGGGGGAGGCAGAGGAGGTGGAGGTAAAGGAAGAGTAGGTGGTGGAGGAGGAGGAGGAGGATGGGGAGGAAGCAAAGGAGGAGGAGGAGGTGGTCGAGGAGGTGGAGGTGGAGGTGGAGGAAGAGGAGGAGGACAAGTAGGAGGAGGCATATGCAGAGTTGGTGGAGGAGGTGGAGGTGGAGGTGGAGGAACAGGAGGTGGTGGAAGAGTAGGTGGTAGAGGAGGATGTGGAGGAGTAGGAGGAGGGGGCGGAGGAGGAGGAGGAGGTGGTCGAGGAGGTGGAGGAGGAGGAGGAGGAGGAGGAGGAGGAGTTGGAGGTTGAGGTGGTCGATGTGGAGGAGGGGGTGGAGGTTGAGGTGGAGGTGGTGGTGGAGGAGGAGGTGCTGGAGGTGGTGGTGATGTAGGAGGAGGAGGAGGAGGTTGAGGAGGAGGAGGTGGTTGAGGATGATGTGGAAGTGGGGTTGGAGGTGGAGGTAGAGGTAGAGGAGATAGAGGCAAAGGCGGAGGAGGAGGAGGAGGTGGTGGTGGTTGTGGGGTGGAGATGGTGGGGGACGGGGTGGAGGTTGAGGTTGTGGAGGTGGTGTAGAAGGTGGAGGTTGAGGAGGAGGAGGTGGTGGAGGCAGAAGTGGAGGTGGTGAAGGAGGAGGTGGAGGAGTAGGAGGAGGTTGTGGAGGTGGAGGTTCTCGAGGAGGATGTGGAGGTTGAAGTGGAGGAGGAAGAGGAGGTGGAGGTGGAGGAGGAAGAGGAGGTGTAGGTGGAGGCAGAGGCCGAGGCGGAGGTGGTGGAGGAGGTGGAGGTAAAGGAAGAGGCAGAGGTAGAGGTAGAGGTGGTGGTGGAGTAGGTGGTGGAGGAGGAGGAGGAGGATGAGGAGGAAGCATAGGAGGAGAAGGAGGTGGTCGAGGAGGTGGAGGAGGAGGAGGAGGAGGAGGCATAGGCAGAGCTAGTGGAGAAGGTGGAGCTGGAGCAAGGTGAGGTGGTGGAAGAGTAGGTGGTAGAGGTGGATGTGGAGGAGGAGGATGAGGAGGATGCAGAGGAGGAGGATGAGGTGGTCGAGGAGGTGGAGGTAGAGGAGGTGCGGGAAGAGGGTTGATGTCAAGGTTGTGGAGGTGGAGGAGGAGGAGGAGGGGGGGGAGGTCAAGGTTGTGGAGGTGGAGGAGAAGGAGGAGGAGGAGGTGGAGTTGGATGTGGATATATGCAAGTTAATTTAAGGTTCATGTCTTGAATTCAAATATTAAATTGTCAATCTCTTCTCCACTGTTGGAAATGAAAGCTAGAGTCTCATGAATCCAGAACATATCTCTTCACATACCTAATATCCTACTATTAAATGATGAGTAAGTCATTTAGGAAGCTTTCGTCTGTGCACAAATATATTCATTCAAGTACATGAAATATATTTAACGTTTAGATCTGATATCTTGGCCAAGAATTTGAGGCATTTTTCAAGTTTTATTTATTTATTTTTATTCTGTTTAAAAAATTTGTTAGTCTCTTAAACACTTATAGTTCTCGTTCTATTGTTTAGTGATCCATTTGTTTCAGAACAACTAGTTTCATCTAATTATCATTGATTTAAAAAGTGTTGGGTTAAAGTTAACGTGGTTTCTTGAATAAGAAGCCTTATGTTCTTCCTTTTTTATGTTCACTCTAGAAACATAGGATATTAGGAATCATATATGACTTTGTTTATTTTTTGGGTATTCCACATATTTTGTGTAATTATTATTACTTTTTTATATATCTAATGATTTAGGTAAAAAGATTTAATTTCCAGTTCAGTGTCTAGCATGACCGAAGCTTCTTCGCTTTTTAGATAATCCACTATTTATCTTGCTATTTGCTTTTTAGGGGATCTATTGACATGGGAACAACATTCCTTTAATGAAATTATACTTTCGAGGGAAAGGCTAAATTTTAAAATTTTGTGTTTATTTTGTTTAAAAGAATTGTTAGTCCCTTAAACACGTATAGTTCTCGTTTTATTGTCTAATGAGCCATTTGTTTGGGAATGACTGGCTTCATCTGATTATCATTGATTTAAACTTAATGTTGTTTATTAAATATGAAGCCTTATGTCTTCCTTTTTTTGTTTACTTGAGAAACATAGGATATTAGGAATCATGTATGGCTTTGTTTATTCTTTGGGTATTCAACATATTTTGTGAAATTATTATTACTTTTTTTATATATCTAATAGTTTAAAGAAAAAAATTTAATTTCCAGTTCACTTTCTAGGATGAACGAAGATTCTTGGCTTTTTAGATAATCCAATATTTATCTTGTATTTTATTTTAAAATGTTTATCAAGAAAGGTAAATATGTTCTACTTGGTTATTTGTACGGAAAAATGACCTATGCTCCAACTTCCTATGGGTTCATTGTAGGGGATCTACAATTATTACAGTTTTGATTGAAGAAGAAAAAACAATAGTTGCTATAATAGTTACACACACCAAGGTGTTGAAAAACTTATAGATGGTGCTGAATGCCCAAATCCTAAATATGTTGGTTTATTTGAAGGGGAGTAATTGGATAACTATTTTTCTATTAGAGAATCAATGCATAAGAAGGAAACATCACCTGATGTACAGGTTCATTGAGGGAGAAATAACATGATGTAAAGGTTCATTGAGGGAAAAATAATTAATGTATTTTAAGTTCTAATTCATATCAAATATTGAAGGAATTATACATCTCCATGATGTCATTGAATTAGAAAGCACAAATTAATTAAATGAAAAATATCCTTCACTTTATTTATTTATTGTTTACATTGAATTTCTTCTTGCCATCAATATTTTCTAAATGTCTGGTATGAAATTTTATTAAGTATTAAAGAAATTTAACATCTCCTTGATATTATTGAGTGGAAAGTTGATATAAAATTCCCCCTAATTTGGGTGGCAATTGATGGTTGTCCTGAATGCATTTATCATCACCATGCATTCACATGGAAAGTGGCTCTCATCCAACTTTTATATGCCCACTTAGTATGCTAATCCATTGATTTTCATGATGCCTAATCCACTGCTCCATATCCTCTGTGTGATCTCCTTGTACTTAACAATAATGCCTCATTCACTTGCCTGGTGATGGAAAACATTATGTATGTCTAAATATTTCTTGGCTCTTTTGTCACCCAACTTGTTCATGATTTGTCACTCACCCTATCATACTCTTATTTCCTTCCAAAAGAAAAGCTACAATTCCCTCAGTGATTCTAAATTCCTCCTCCTCATTCTCCCACTTACTACTATGGTTCAGGAGAGTAGATGTGTAAGTAATGGAGGTGATGGATGTGGTAGTGAGTGTCATCCCCATGATGTAGATTTTGATGAAAAAACCTAATGTCTTCATTCCAAATATTCATGAAGGCATACCACACAATGTATCCTCCATGGAAGCTGATGAATTAAGGAACATAGGTGGCAGGCATTAGGCCTCAAAAGTTTACTAGCCAGACAGTTATGGAAGAAACAACAAGCCAAAGAAGCTTCCATAAGGAAGGTTGTTAATTCTAATGAATTAATAGTCTCCACGAATCTCTATGGGACCTTATCCACTCCTTCGACATCTCCTTCTCTCCTATCCCACTCTCCCATTCCCGCACTAGCTCCCAAGATGGCATAGACTCCCTTCCAATCTCACCCACTTCCCCTGGGCCCTTCCCCTTCGATCATGATTGATGATATGCAACTGAAATGTCAAGTGAGTGGAGCAGCTAATAATGCACAACCACAGCAAGCTTTGAGTTCTTATGGTTTCTTATCGTTGAGGAGGAGCCAGAAGATGCACTAGCACAATTGTGGCCCAATAGCACACTTGATGGCTCAACAACCTCCAAAGGAAAGAAAAATGTTTGAAGCGTCTTTTTGAATGACTTGTATTCTTAGCCCTAAGGAAAATTCTCTCATGCTTTTTTTGTATTACAATAACTAGTTATGTATGCTACTAACTTTGGATTTGTCCATGAATAGATATTTCTTTCACCCTAGCTTTCAAGCAATGACCTATTGGTTTTCCCATGGTGGGAAGATGGTCTAAAATCTAGCTCCACAGAAGAACTGACAATATTATGGTTGTGTAAATTTTGTACATAATTTTTGCTAATTTGAAGTTCTTGACATTCTTACAAAAAAAGTGTATAAAATTATTTTCTTTAAGGTTCACATTGAAATATTTTATATATTATCAACATCAGAATATTATTTCTTAATATGTATAGAGTAGATATTGAAATATACTAGTTGGAATGAATATTCAAATATTTTATCCAATTTTGGTACTAAAATAATTTTAAATAAATGAATTACACATCTTCCCAATATTGAAAAGAAAAAAGACAACAATAATTTTTTTGAATTATTTTATATCTCTCAAATTGAAATAAAATTATGTTAGTTATTATGGACATTAAAATATTTTTTTTATTTACTTATTATTTAATATAAATATTAATTTAAATGTCATCTCAATTTCATCTTTGCTAGTTAAAGAATTACATATCTTCATTGTACTAAAGAAATAAAAAGCAATTAAATATCTATTATCATTATTATTAATTTGATTTTTTTTAATGTAAATTTTAATTATTTTCCTATATGACTAAGTTACAAAAAATAATTTATGTAACATAAAAACACTAAAATTAATTTTATGTTATAAATATTTTTTTATTATTATGATTTTTGTGTGTACAAGAAACTAAATATAAGTAAATTTTAATTCATAAAACTATAAATAATAATTCACTATTCAACACTAAATACACATTTCAAACTTTCCCGATTATCATTTATCATTTTTAAGAT
The DNA here is from genome assembly GCA_031772625.1 of Pinus tabuliformis. Lineage (NCBI taxonomy): Eukaryota > Viridiplantae > Streptophyta > Pinopsida > Pinales > Pinaceae > Pinus > Pinus tabuliformis. The sequence goes on along the minus strand of CM062815.1, from coordinate 311,972,750 downwards.
AAAAAAATCATATCAAAATTTTGATTTTCTTAAAAAAATAATTTAAATGTAAAAATAAATATCATGTTAATAATATAAAATATTTAGGCTGATAGGCCTTCCTATGCATCAACAATCGTCAACACTTTTACCCTGCTCAAGATGTCGAAGGTATATATGTATTTTCCATTTTATTAATCTTGTATTGTTTCTTGGGAATGAGAGAAGAATTATTTAGAGGTGCTTTAACAGTTAATTGGATGTGTAGAAGATGGTGTTTAAATCGACCATAGACGATAAGAAAAGAAAAATGAGGGCCATGAAGGTTGTTGTAGGGTCTGGAGGCACGGATAATCATTACCTTTATTGCATATAGAGGCAAAATATTTTCCATCGATTTACTAGAGTTTTGATGTTTCATACTCCTTTACTAATGTTGCGATTGCTATATTTCAGTGGACTCTATTAAAGTCAACATGGAGGGAAAGATAACTGCTATGGGAGAAACAAATCCTGTGTATCTTGCAAAAAAATTAAGGAAATTGGCCTACAAAGCAGATTGTTGAGCGTAGGTCCTGCAAAGGAGGAGAAAGAGGAGGAGGAGAATATACCTAGTGTGTACCATGTGAATCCCAGCAGCAGCATCTATGAATACCCGTCATATGGGAGAGATGAGTATCGCAAGGACTGCACCATCTTATGATAAAAATTAATCATAGTTGAGAATCCAATCACACATTTGATATGAATTATAATCGCCATGTCTCCGTACATACAAGAGGGACCTTTGAGTATACTCCTTTAAAAGTTATAAATAATCATGGTTGGTGTTAGTGCTAGTCTTTACAGCCTTCCTCCAGTGATCAAACATGCTCTTACAAAGTGATTTTGAAGTGTCAAGGTCAAATTTTGTCATTTCAGTGAGTCTTCAAGCAAAATTTGGTCACTAGGCATTAGGTCTAGGGTTTGCTCTCACCCTTTTTAAAGTTGTCAAAATACCAATTCATGTCACCATTTAGCTGAGTATATCATCATTCAGAGGGTTTTCATCATCATGTCAAGTTCCATAGGGTCATTCTACAGCTTATTCATGCTTCAGTTGCGCCTAGGCAAGGTCATTTCCCTCTCCTAGGGTTTTGAAGGCAATTTCTCTTGGATGGTCAAATCACCGGCAAAAATTGTTTCCTAATGTTCATACACCTTCCCCTATCCTTAAAGTACCTTATCAAACACTTCCCATCCCTTAAATCCTCCAAATTCCTCATTTTTGCACAAACCCTAGTTTCTAGCTACAACCTGGCAATTTTCTAGGTTTGGCCTGTGTTTTGCCCTTTTGGACCCCTTCCCTTCCCTCAATCTCTGAGATTCCACTTTCCCCTACTTCCTAACATCCCTCCCTACTCCCCAAAATTTCCCCAAGAATTTAGAAGCCCCTTATCCCCTTCATTTCGCTTCATTTCGACAAAATTCCTTGTTTCACACATCGGGACAAGTTTCACTCAAATGATGTTTCAGAGCAATCAAAGATGAATTTTGGAAAACTCAGAGAGGTTTTTGTCCAAAACATGCCAAGGAAAAAAAAACCTCCTTCACTTTTTACACAGCTGTCATGGTTTGAGAGAAATGTCAAGAATACCGTTGCCTCAGGAGAATCAAAGACACCTCTGAAGTGACCTTGGGAAAATCACGTTTTCTCCTAGCTTGGTTGGCCAAATGATTTTCTTGATGGGTAAAATGATAACTAGACACAAAGATATTTCCAATGAGCTATCATGTGCTCAATTTGCGGTTGCAGAAGGCATTCCAAAGTTGGCTGCAACAGCACTCTTCCTTGAGGCAGCCTCATTTGGCACTTTTTGACCAGTCTTGGGAGATTTGATTTTTGATAGGTCAAATGAACTCAAAATTGAAAAATTCCAGTTGGTTTGGAAAATAGACTCAAAGACCTTTCCAGCAAGCTATCCTGTACCTGATTCTGACACCCGAAAGGTCTCCAAAAGCCTCCTGCAAAAGAGCGCGACCCGTCAGAGGCGCGCGACCCGTCAGGCACCCTCTGCCAGTGCAAAAATTACACTGGCACGACCCGTCAGGGGCGCGCGACCCGTTGGGGATTCCTCCATAGAAATTTGCCAGTAAACTTGCCAAGGAGCCACAAATTGCCAAATTTTGTAAGGTAGGCCCTCAAATCATGAAAAATTGTTGCTTGTTACAGTTTAAGAAGATCATGATTATATTTGTAGAGATCTCCATTTGCAAGTGGAAGTCTCCATTGTGCTTTGGCTTGAAGTTGTCAAATTGCTAGGGTTTTATATGTTGTTTTGAGGTATCCCTTGTCTTCCCTATTTTTCACCTCCCATTCCATATTCCCTATCATTTTTATTCAAATTTCCCTTCCACAATTGCTAAGAGCCCTAAACCCTACCCCTCTTCCTAAGAAATCAAAAAATTAAACCCTAACCCTACCTCCCATAACATCCTTGCAAATGAAATTGTATGATGATGTATATGTCATGCACAACACCACCACCACATCCTGAGATTGTTCACGAGGAGGAAGGACCATCACAGCAGCATGACATCCCCGTCACTAGAGATGTCAGCTCCTCAGGGCCTTATTTGCAGCAGCTAGGCGGGTACTATCCCCACAGCAGGTGGAAGGGGTCTCGCCTTCATCTTCAGCTCAGCGAGTGTTATCTCCACATCAGGTGGAAGGGGCCTCGCTTTCTTCACCAGCACAGGTACCAGAGAGGGGCAAAGAGCCCATGCTTGATGAGGGTCCATCAGGAGTTCCCGATGTTGAGTTTGTTGATCTTGAGACCAGTTCTCCTAGCCAGGAGGCAAAGGATATCATTCAGCATCTCAGAGCTGAAAATGATGCTTTGCAGAGGAGATTTGAGGGTGCCCAATGGACCATCACCTACCTGGAGCAGCGCAACAAACAGTTGGAGGAGGAGAAAGCACTTGATGAGTTATGGAGGATTCGTAGTGACCGAACCTTGAACCGTAGAAGACCCAGTGACCCATTGCCTGCTGACTGAAAGTCTATGCTCATTCAGGAGAACGCACACTTGGAGAGGCTGTTGGCTAAGGCCAACCAAGAGAAGAAATTGCTGAGGAACATGAAAAACCATTACTGGGCAAGAATGCATGTGTGCAAGGCCAAAATGATGATGTTTCAAAGGCGGTTGTTCGAGGCCCTAAAAGGGAAGAAGAAGACCAATCCACTCCGTATCTTGGCTGAGGCTTCACTCAAAGATCATGGCACTCAATAGCCTAGCCACAACTCAAATCCCAAAAATTTTTGAGAATTTTGGGTAATTTTGACATTTTTTGGTAATTTACAGGTTTTGGCTCTTTAACGGGTCTCACCCCGGTGAGACCCTTTGTCATGGCAACTCCTTTTCACAAAAACTCAACATTTCCTGATTTTTTATGCAAAGTTACATATGCCCATGGATGGACTTCAGTTTTTATGGAGTTTTGGGCCTCCAAAAGGTCAAAATACATGAAAAATTTGACTTTCTGCCACTTTTTTGAACTACAGAAAGTAGTCTTGGGAGAATTCGTTTTTGACAGGGCAAATGAACTCCAAATTCAAAAATTCTAGTTGGGTTGGAAAGTAGACTCACATACCTTTCCAACAAGCCCACGTTTTCTCAATTTGGCCACCTTCAAGTGCCTCAAACAGAGCTCCAAAGGGGCGCCACCCGTCAGGCAGGGGGGCGCGACCTGTTAGGCAGTTTTTTGCCAGATTGCACTGTAAAGCCCAGAAAACGCAGATTTGACTCAGTTTGAATTTTTGGGGTTGAAGATGATTATCTTTGATGTAATTTTTTTAACTCTAACACACTTTTACTCTTGTTTAACACTTCTAGAAGATTCATTCATGTAATGGGTAAATATGTAATGTATGAATTGGTTTCCAAGTTTATAGAGGCAAGTTGTTTTGACTGCCTAATTTGTAGTGCTTAGTTTAGAAGTGGTTAAAACAGCTCCTAGGATAGTGAGCTCGACCCATGGAGGCAGGGAAAGAGGTTAGATCATCTATATTATGTACTTTCTTGCTCATTTTCATGGTTGGACTCTTGAGGGAGAAACTATCATTGTATTATTTCACTGTATCTCTGCAATTCTTGGCTAAGGAAGACCAGGGTTTTGCAGTCCTGTTTGGGATTCTTGTGGACTCATGTGTTGATGGTGTGTATCTCAATGTTCTTGTAAGCATGTTTATGTGATCATCTCCTTTCTTTCCTTCTGCATATTAAACAAATGAAGTGTTAAAGTAAGAATTCATGCTTGCGATGCTCTGCTTTTAAATTTGTTTAATTTCTATGTTTTCTACTGTTTAAGGAGAATTCAAAGTATTATTTTCTCTCCTTATCTCCTCACCGGTCTTTTCCATCCAATCACCTCAATCAAAGGCATCAATAAAGTCTCCTACCTCGCCCCAAAGAACCCCTTGCAGAAACTGTGTCAAATCCCCGCACCCAAAATTGCAGTTCCTCAATTTGCCACCAAAAACCCAAAAAACCCCAAATCAACCTTTTTAATCAGTTTACTAGCCTAATATCAGTGTTACCTTGTTGGTCATCTAATCCCATTGAAGATCTACCGAGATTGACCGGAGAGAGCCTTCTCCTGCCCCGTAGGGCTAGCTACGAGGCTAAATGGTTTGATGTAGCCTTGAGGTTTACCTTTCTCAGCCTGAGGTGAAATTTCAAGCGCTAACATACTGGCGACCATACTGGGGAGAAAAAACTTGTTTGTGGGTTGATGTGTTTGTTTCATAAGTCTTAGACGGAGCCTGAAGATACGCCAGGTAGCCTTCGAAAACGCTCTTGTTTTACATCAGCGTTAGTAGATAAACGCTGCTTCAGTCAATCTCCGTGAGCTTGTGAATACAACACTTCATTTGCATTTTACCCTAGTACATGTATCAAGTTTAGATCTGATGGTTGATGGTGGACAAAAATCAGACACTTGAAAGGCTGAAATCATTCACCTGGCGACTCTAAATCAGTTTTGAGATCAGATCCAAAGACTCCACTGGAGGATGATCCCGACCAGCAAAAACATGAAAGGAGAATATGGACAGATCAGGTACTCAAGTTGGAATTTCATCCAAGATATTTTGTTCTTTGTTCTAAATTATTTCTCCTCTTTTCCTGAGAATGTAAAAAGGGCTTTGCAAAGTATACTGTATTTGAGAAGAGATCCTCGACCTACAGTTAATTATTTTCCTTTGAAGATTGTGAATACCAAAGATTTGCATACCCTTGATCTTGATCAAGACCTTTCTTCCGAATTTTGTGATGGCCATCTTCAAGTTGATGAACCTCAAGTGACCAAAACTAATTATATACCTGTTGTACATACCCCTATACCTGGTAAAATTCCAGATCGGTATAAACCTCTTGTTTTACCTTCTGCTCTTCATTCTTTCCCCAAAAACTATGATCTATACTTGCTGATGTTTGATGGTGAATGTAAGAATGTCAATGCTGAGCAACATGTCCAGAATTTTGAGAATTTTCTAGATCTTTTTGAAGTTGATGAAGAAGATGTTAGTATAAGGCTTTTTGCTCTTTCTTTGCAAGCCAAAGTGAAGAGTTGGTTCAAAGCCCTGCCTGATGCAAGCATTTTAGATTTCCAGCAGTTTGTCAAAGTTTTTCTCGACAGGTGGATGATCGGGCAGAACCTTTTCTTGATTGTAGAAGAGTATAACCAGCGGAAAAGATTGCCAGGGGAGACAGTACAACAGTTTTCAGCCATATTTAACCAAGTTTATTATTCGATGCCAGTTGATGTAAGGCCTACTCCTAAATCTTCTCTCTTGCACTATCCGGGTGCCTTTGATCCGGAGATGGAGTTTCAGCTGAGAGAAAGGGATATTGCAACACTTCACGAGATGCAGAACAATGCAGTAAATGTAGAGGCTCATCTGCTGATCTGAAGGGCAAGGTTGAAAGAAGAAGAGATGAAAAACATAGATCCGGGAAAATCGACATCTCTAGAGGTGAAGCTTGACATTTTAGTAAGTGTCGTGGAAAAGATGATGGACAAGATCAACACAAGGAATGATTATGATGTTCATGGCTCGCTGATTGAAGAAGAACAAATTGCTGATCCAAAACATTTTGTTTCTTATCCTGGTTGTCATAGATCTGATAATGATTGTTTTGTAAATCATCTTGGAGAGGAGAGATCTGTTGATATGACCTGCATGCTTGATGATATGTTTTATACCGATGATTTGCCTCAGTATGATCAGTATGATGATGATTATGTTCTTCAAACAGAAGCTAATCTTGTAGACAAATCAGCAGCTAGTTTGTGGGAGGAAGATGTTCATTTTCAGCAGTTTGAAAACAATGTTCAGCCATCACATATCAGCTATGACATTGACGAGGAAAGTGCAGCAAAGTTTGAAGTAAGTGAAGTATATTTACCTTTTTGTTTTGATTCATGTCAGTTCATTAAAGACAACTTCCATGAAATTAGAAATCAGCTGTCAACAAGTCTTGATCTAGACCATCTTGGAGGCAATAAAAACCTTGTTCCAGACTTCTCATATTCAGATTTACAGCCCCCAAATGCCATTGGTTTTCAAGTTGCAGATGAAAGCATGGAAGCTGACATATTTGATCAAATGATACAAGAAGGTGACTCTGTACCATTCTGTTTTGAATCATTTCAGTTTTTGAAGGGTAGAGTGCATAGTAAATCTTCAAATGAACAGCCTATAACAAATCAGCAATCTCTCAGTGTAAATGTTGAGGATGAGACAGATGACAACATTCTTGAGCAGCCTGTAGCATCAGATTTGCAGCTACCAAATGAAATTGAAAGGCAGATTACAGATGAAGCTCTGGCAGCCGAAATACATGATTTGATGATACAGGAAGATTCTATACCCTCTTGTTTTGAATCATTTCAGTATTTGAAGGGAAATTTGCATAGTCCATCTTCAGTGAAGAATGAGCAGCATGTAGGCAATCATGTAATCACATTGGAACCAATAGAAAATGGGTTGCAGCAGTCTTTTCAAGCTTTTCATGATCCAATAGCTGATGTTTTGGATGAGGTTTGCAGTCAAAGTCTTTCTCCATTGACCACATGTGAGCTTGAAACATGTGCTGATATGAATTTGATCCAGCAGTCAGTTTCTTTGTCATTTTCAGCAGAGGTCTCGTCACAAGGCTCAGATCACAATTTGCATTCATGGTATGAGGAAACGAGAAGTAATCCATTGGATGAGCTAAGTTCCAGTGTGCTTGAATTTCAAGATCCTTATGCAGTGTTTTTGGAGGTGGATAGAGAAGCCATATCATTCAATGGATCTGTTTCTAAGTTGTCATGGGAGTTGCCTTTCAGTAGTTCTCTCTTGTTGTTCATAAGCAAACACTTGTGGAGAATTCAAACAGCAGACAGGATACTTACTTGGTTGCATTGGTTGTTTCATTTCACTTGACCAGGTGATGAATGAAACTGTTAGAGTAGGTTGTGATGAATAAGCTCCACTTTGAGCATCATTTTCAGTTTGTCGGTTGTGTTTAAGTATTGAGTCAGTTTTTAGTTGAGTCATGAGTCCTTTGTAAGTAAATTTTTAGTCTGGTTGTTAAGTTAGTTTGTGTCAGTTTTCAGTCATGCATTTCAGCTTGAGTTTTTGACTCCATTGCCCAATGATTGAAAAGCACTGGTCTACTCTCCCAGAGGTCTAAGGTTCTTGGTACCTCCAAGGAGCTACCATCCCCATTGGAGCCAATGTTAGTGTCAGTCTTTACAGCCTTCCTCCAGTGATCAAACATGCTCTTACAAAGTGATTTTGAAATGTCAAGGTCAAATTTTGTCATTTCAGTGAGTCTTCAAGCAAAATTTGGTCACTAGGCATTAGGTCTAGGGTTTGTTCTCACCCTTTTTAAAGTTGTCAAAATACCAATTCATGTCACCATTTAGCTAAGTCTATCATCATTCAGAGGGTTTTCATCATCATGTCAAGTTCCATAGGGTCATTCTACAGCTTATTCATGCTTCAGTTGCGCCTAGGCAAGGTCATTTCCCTCTCCTAGGGTTTTGAAGGCAATTTCTCTTGGATGGTCAAATCACCGGAAAAAATTGTTTCCTGATGTTCATACACCTTCCCCTATCCTTAAAGTACCTTATCAAACACTTCCCATCCCTTAGATCCGCCAAATTCCTCATTTTTGCACAAACCCTAGTTTCTAGCTACAACCTGGCAATTTTCTAGGTTTGGCCTGTGTTTTGCCCTTTTGGACCCCTTCCACTCGCTCAATATCTGAGATTCCACTTTTCCCTACTTCCTAACATCCCTCCCTACTCCCCAAAATTTCCCCAAGAATTTAGAAGCCCCTTATCCCCTTCATTTCGCTTCATTTCGACAAAATTCCTTGTTTCACACATCGGGACAAGTTTCACTCAAATGATGTTTCAGAGCAATCAAAGATGAATTTTGGAAAACTGAGAGAGGGTTGTGTCCAAAATATGCCAAGGAATAAAAACCTCCTTTACTTTTTACACAGGTGTCATGTTTTGAGAGAAATGTCAAGAATATCGTTGCCTCAGGAGAATCAAAGACACCTCTGAAGTGACCTTGGGAAAATCAAGTTTTCTCCTAGCTTGGTTGGCCAAATAATTTTCTTGATGGGTAAACTGATAACTATACACAAATATCTTTCCAATGAGCTATCATGAGCTCAATTTGGGGTTGAGGAAGGCATTCAAAAGTTGACTGCAACAACACTCTTCCTTGAGGCAGCCTCATTTGGCACTTTTTGACCAGTCTTGGGAGATTTGCTTTTTGACAGGTCAAATGAACTCCAAATTGCAAAATTCTAGTTGGGTTGGAAAGTAGACTTAAATACCTTTCCAACGAGCTATCTTACATCTGATTCTGACACCGGGAAGGCCTCAAAAAGCCTCCTGCAAAATAGCGCGACCCGTAAGAGGCACGCGACCCGTCAGGGACCCTCTGCCAGTGCAAAAATTACACTGGCGCGACCCGTTGGGGATTCCTCCACAGAAATTTGCCAGTAAACTTGCCAAGGAGCCAAAAATTGCCAAATTTTGTAAGGTAGGCCCTCAAATCATGAAAAATTGTTTCTTGTTACAGTTTAAGAAGATCATGATTATATTTGTAGAGATCTCCATTTGCAAGTGGAAGTCTCCATTATGCTTTGGCTTGAAGTTGTCAAATTGCTAGGGTTTTATATGCTGTTTTGAGGTATCCCTTGTCTTCCCTATTTTTCACCTCCCATTCCATATTCCCTATCATTTTTATTCAAATTTCCCTTCCACAATTGCTAAGAGCCCTAAACCCTACCCCTCTTCCTAAGAAATCAAAAAATTAAACCCTAACCCTAGCTCCCATAACATCCTTGCAAATGAAATTGTATGATGATGTATATGTCATGCACAACACCACCACCACATCCTGAGATTGTTCACGAGGAGGAAGGACCATCACAGCAGCATGACATCCCCGTCACTAGACATGTCAGCTCCTCACCTCTGATTACCTATCAGAAAGGCCCAAGGGCCTTATTTGCAGCAGCTAGGCGGGCACTATCTCCACAGCAGGTGGAAGGGGTCTCGCCTTCATCTTCAGCTCAGCGAGTGTTATCTCCACATCAGATGGAAGGGGCCTCGCTTTCTTCACCAGCACAGGTACCAGAGAGGGGCAAAGAGCCCATGCTTGATGAGGGTCCATCAGGAGTTCCCGATGTTGAGTTTGTTGATCTTGAGACCAGTTCTCCTAGCCAGGAGGCAAAGGAGATCATTCAGCATCTCAGAGCTGAAAATGATGCTTTGCAGAGGAGATTTGAGGGTGCCCAATAGACCATCACCTACCTGGAGCAGCGCAACAAACAGTTGGAGGAGGAGAAAGCACTTGATGAGTTATGGAGGATTAGTAGTGACCGAACCTTGAACCGTAGAAGACCCGGTGACCCATTGCCTGCTGACTGAGAGTCTATGCTCATTCAGGAGAACGCACACTTGGAGAGGCTGTTGGCTACGGCCAACCAAGAGAAGAAATTGATGAGGAACATGAAAAACCATTACTGGGCAAGAATGCATGTGTGCAAGGCCAAAATGAAGATGTTTCAAAGGCGGTTGTCCGAGGCCCTAAAAGGGAAGAAGAAGACCAATCCACTCCGTATCTTGGCTGAGGCTTCACTCAAAGATCATGGCACTCAATAGCCTAGCCACAACTCAAATCCCAAAAAAATTTGAGAATTTTGGGTAATTTTGGCATTTTTTGGTAATTTACAGGTTTTGGCTCTTTAACGGGTCTCACCCCCGGTGAGACCCTTTGTCATGGCAACTCCTTTTCAAAAAAACTCAGCATTTCCTAATTTTTTATGCAAAGTTACATATGCCCATGGATGGACTTGAGTTTTTATGGAGTTTTGGGCCTCCAGAAGGTCAAAATACATGAAAAATTTGACTTTCTGCCACTTTTTTGAACTACAGAAAGTAGTCTTGGAAGAATTGGTTTTTGACAGGGCAAATGAACTCCAAATTCAAAAATTCCAGTTGGGTTGGAAAGTAGACTCACAGAACTTTCCAACAAGTGCACTTTTGCTCAATGTGGCCACACGCAAGTGCCTCAAACAGAGCTCCAAAGGGGCACGACCCGTCAGGCAGGGGGGCGCGACCTGTCAGGCAGTTTTTTGCCAGATTGCACTGTACAGCCCATAAAACGCAGATTTGACTCAGTTTGACTTTTTGGGGTTGAAGATGATTATCTTTGATGTAATTTTTGTAACTCTAAGACCCTTTTACTCTTGTTTAACACTTCTAGAAGATTCATTCATGTAATGGGTAAATATGTAATGTATGAATTGGTTTCCAAGTTTATAGAGGCAAGTTGTTTTGACTGCCTAATTTGTAGTGCTTAGTTTAGAAGTGGTTAAAACAGCTCCTAGGATAGTGAGCTCGACCCATGGAGGCAGGGAAAGAGGTTAGATAATCTATATTGTGTACTTTCTTGCTCATTTTCATGGTTGGAATCTTGAGGGAGAAACTATCATTGTATTATTTCACTGTATCTCTGCAATTTTTGGCTAAGGAAGACCAGGGTTTTGCAGTCCTCTTTGGGATTCTTGTGGACTCATGTGTTGATGGTGTGTATCTCAATGTTCTTGTAAGTGTGTTTATGTGATCATCTCCTTTCTTTCCTTCTGCACATTAAACAAATGAAGTGTTAAAGTAAGAATTCATGCTTGCCATGCTCTGCTTTTAAATTTGTTTAATTTCTATGTTTTCTACTGTTTAAGGAGAATTCAAAGTATTATTTGCTCTCCTTAGCTCCTCACCGGTCTTTTCCATCCACTCACCTCAATCAAAGGCATCAATACGGTCTCCTACCTCGCCCCAAAGAACCCCCTGCAGAAACTGTGTCAAATCCCCGCACCCAAAATTGCAATTCCTCAATTTGCCACCAAAAACCCAAAAAACCCCAAATCAACCTTTTTAATCAGTTTACTAGCCTAATATCAGTGTTACCTTGTTGGTCATCTCATCCCATTGAAGATCTGTCGAGATTGACCGGACAGAGCCTTCTCCTGCCCCGTAGGGCTAGCTACGAGGCTAAATGGTTTGATGTAGCCTTGAGGTTTACCTTTCTCAGCCTGAGGTGAAATTTCAAGCGCTAACAGTTGGAAGTCAATCATATGTTTGATATGAACTGTAATTGTCATGCCTCCAGGCATACTAGAGGGACCTCTGAGTTTACTGGATAATACATATACACGATATTTTTTCCATGGGTTATCGATGGGAACTGGAGACCCATAAGCATTAAATAAGAAATTTTCTATTTTCTACAAAAACTTCGTTTATGTTTATCAGATTTTCTAAATAGAAATTTCATAAGAATACATTAATTGATTAAAATTTCATTGTGATACATTAATCGACTAAAATTACATTGTAATATATATGGATTTGGATTGGTGTATAGTTATGTTTATAAATATCGTGTATATCTATAAAAATAAAAAATTACAAATAGTCTAAAATTAGTAAGTTGAGAATATTCTTTGTCATCAGATGCATTTAAAAGTTTTCAAACTATTTTTTTATTAAACCTTTATTGATATTACAAATTCTCATCATTACAAATGTCACATAAATATTTTTATCACCTTTTACTTCTATACTAATATTATAAATTCTTATCATTACAAATGACACATAAATATTTTGATAACTATCCATATTTATCCCCTATTTAATCTATAAATACATGCTAATTATTAACCATTTAATCTATAAATATTTGTTACTTATACATCTAATTATCCATAAATCTTTGCTGCTTATACATCTAATTATCCATAAAGGTAGCTAGTCTGTAAGAGGATTTTTCTTCTTGATTGTCAAAAATAATATATCAGTCAAAGTGGCACATGTTCGTGTTCCCCTAGAAAATAAAATTCCAACATCATCATCATATAATATATGCAAAACCACTTATGGATCTTTAGCACAGTTTACTATCAGATAAATAGCTAAAATTGTGAGGGGCACTATTTTATTGACGCTTCAATTTCATAAGCGCTTTCTATTCACAGGCAACATGGTCTCTCTTTTTCATTAATACTTCTTTCTGTAGTTTCGAAAAACTATTCCAAATTCTCATTATTACGCCTCGCTTTAGCCATATCGTCTGATTGATAACCAAGGTCAATCCTGAGTGATCACTAAATTCAGTCATATGTGGAATCGACGGATCAAGTTTTACTAGAATCAAAACCTTAGTCTTTGGTTGAATTTTTGGTCATGCCAGTTTTTAGAATTGGTACAACATTATAAGGACAGAAAAATCTTTATTTATATTGACAAATTTGACCAAAATTTTATTAAATTTCAAAAAATTACTTATAGCTAAAAGAAAATACATTTTTTTTTTCTAAATTTTGAAGTTAGTATTAATTAATTTTCACTTACAACTAAAAAAAATGTTCACATTACGAGAGCTAGAGAAGTTGTATTAAAGAATAATATCATAGGAAGTTGGAGCTAGAAATCTTCTAGTAACCTGATCTAGACAAGTTTACCCAAACCACCTTAACAATCCCTCTTTTAAACTTGACTATGGGAGATTAACCTGGTCTCAATCATTCATTAGCCATCTCACATGAGATGTCACATTCCACCCTTCAAGCTAGGATACTAGTGGACCTGCCACCCTAGTACTTATTCAAGTGGTCCATTTCACAACTTGGTGACTCCATGCTCCAATGCACTACATGTATGCCTCGTCAAAGCCTTATAAAAATCCATAATCCTAGACATCATGTATGTTTGAACAACATGCCTTACAACTTCCTAGGGAAATGCACTTTCATTGAACGAAAACCCTTAGGGTGTTCACAACCCCTGCTATTATCACACCATTACCACTCTCAATCACAAGCTAGCTCCTTCATATCTTCAAAGACCATTAACTCTCTAGCCACATCTCTAGCTTTTTTTATCCCTGCCTTCACTTAATCTCTCTTTCCTTACATTCATACTTTGAGTTTCCCTTCCTATCATAAACAAATTCCACAAAGCTTTGACAATTTTGAATCCATTACATTTTCTTATTCTAATATGCTCTCACAGTGGCTCTCACTTTGGTTTTGATACTAGTTGTTAGGATCACTAAACACCTAGAGAGAAGTGGTGTTGTCTAAAGACACTCCTGCTAGAATCTCACTAGTCAACTAGAAAGACACTCTTGCTAGAATCCCATTGGTCACCTAGAAAGAAATTATTTCTAGAATCCCACAGGTCACTCGGACCAGTTAACAACAAATCGACTCCACTAAAAAATAAAACCATGGTGAAAACTATAGATTGTAATAAACTTGGAACTGAAAACCACTACTAACTTGACCAAGTAAAATTTTCCCAGATTATCTTAACAAACTATGTCTAAATAATAATATAAATCTAATAAATGTTATCTAACGAATTTTCAATAACAAAATTAATAAGTATGTCAACTTTAAAAAATAATACCTTTTTCAACTAGCAAAAAAATTCAAAAAATTCTATACAACAATAGACATCTAATGAATTTTCAATAACAAAGTTAATCAAGTATATCAACTAGCAATTATCTCAAAAGGTACAAAGAGAGGCCGATAGGATTATTAAATTGGAATTGTTGAATTTTTCTAGAAGAGTTAATTGGTTTGTGGAAAACCTTGTTTTCTTGGACTGGATCATTGTGCAATTACTTTTCTTTAGATGTTTTCTTTATATCTATATTACAAGGAACACATTGAATGTCTTATTTCATTTTAAAGTTAATTACCCAAAATCAAGAAACCTCTATAGATGGCCAAGCATATACAAAGCTTGCTAGTGACCAAGGCAATAACCACCATGACTATCCCCTACCAATATATTTCATTGAAAACCATAATTGTATATTGCATTTAGAAAGTCAAAACATAGTATTAGAAAACATGTTGATATATTGCTATTAAAAAGTTAATTCCATTAGAAACCATGATATTATTATTATATTTTATAAAGAATAATATACATATATAGAATGATACTACATTGAAAACCATAATTGTATAGTGAGATTAGAAAGTCAAAATATAATATTCGAAACCATGCTAAATATGACATCACTGTTCTTTATTAAATTTGGTTTGTGATAGTGTATTCATTTGAGCATAATGCTCATAAGCATAAGCTAAATAAAATTAGGTAACGAGGATGCACATAAGCATAATGCCAAAGCCTATCATGTGAATTCTTTAAAACTCTATGGGTTTGGCCTAGCAACCCCAAGACACCTACACTTCTATTTGGGGTCTGAGCAATTATGTTATATATTTTTAAGATAAGTTATATATTTGATTTTGGGTAATTAACTTACTCTAAAATGAAATAAGACATTCAATGTGTTCCTTGTAATATAGATATAAACAAAACATCTAGAGAAAAGTAATTGCGCATCTAGAGAAAAGTAATTGCGCAATGATCCAGTCCAAGAAAATAAGGTTTTCCACAAACCAATTAACTCTTCTAGAAAAATTCAACAATTCCAATTTAATAATCCTATCGGCCTCTCTTTGTACCTTTTGGGACAATTGCTAGTTATACATATTTTTAAATTTTAGCATAGCTAAGATGTAAAATTGAAATGCAATGCTTTCAATTCCCTATTTTTGTGAATATACAATCATTATGTCTGTTGAAGATAAAATGTTATCATAAAATTATGTAAATCTTATCATTCAACTTTTTGGCAACTGTGTATGAAATGCAAACAAAATTACCATCTATTTTTCTCTTATTTTAAATTAAAAATATTTTTCTAATATATAAAATTTTAATACATTTTTATGTTTTCTGATTTTTTGTTTTAACTTTTCATACATTTTTTTAAAATCTATTTTAATTTATAAATTATTATTTTGGAAATGTATTTTAATTTTTAAATTCTTACCTTTTACTTATAGTGTTTTAAAAATCTTACCAAACCATATTAATAATAATAATTAAAAAACAAACAACTCCAAAAATAATGGAAATTCAAATGTGAAGGATGTTGAAGGTTACCTAATTTTCTTGAAAAACTACATGAACACAAACACGCCACAACGTCTATGACAAAAAAGCATGAGATGGAGCGGAACACAACGTCTATAACAAAAACGCTTGAGATGGAGCGGATGGAGCGGACTACAACGTCTATAACAAAAAGGCCTGAGACGCTTTTCTTGAAATTCTCTTTAACGAAAAAGATGATTGAGCGGACCACAACGTCTATCACAAAAAAGCGCCTGAGATGCTTTTATTGAAATTCTCTTAACGAAAAAGATGATTGAGCGGACCACAACGTCTATCACAAAAAAGCGCCTGAGATGCTTTTCTTGAAAAGACGACTGAGATTTTTTTCAATAAATTCTCTTCACATCCATAAATTTTCAGGAAAATGCAGTTTATGTGCAGGAGGTATCTGGATAAAAAAAATATTGCATTTAGACTGCTCTCTACATCCCTAAATAGAACTACCTCATCGCTAAATAGATTTTGATCGAAATGACAAAGGATTTGATAGAGATGAGACGCAGCGGCAGTATTGAAATTGTACATATTGTCAATGGCCGAAAGCGTATCATAGTCGGTTCCACTATTAGCCGGTCCGCTTCGTCTTCCTCCTCCTGGTATCGTCCAAATCGGATTTGCCTTGGTTTCTTGATAGGAATTTAATAAGCAATCTTGTCGATCGGTGATCCCTCCCTTGATATGAGGCAACTC
Source organism: Pinus tabuliformis (assembly GCA_031772625.1). Classification (NCBI taxonomy): domain Eukaryota; kingdom Viridiplantae; phylum Streptophyta; class Pinopsida; order Pinales; family Pinaceae; genus Pinus; species Pinus tabuliformis. The sequence continues at coordinate 311,956,475 of CM062815.1, read as the reverse complement.
ATACCTCTTCTCACTCCTGTAGATATCACTATATTTCGGGACGCCCGTGTTTACATCAGAACTCAGATTTAGACGCTCCCTGTAATCATCGTTACATTCGCCAGGGAGCCATTTAATCAAATTGGTAGTGGGAAGTAACTGGGGCGAATAACTGATGAGTAGTATTCTCATAAAGACTCGCAGAAAGCTCTTCCGCGACACTAATTCCCGTCTTATGAACCGTGAAAGCTCCCGGATCGACGACATGAAACCAACTATCTGCATTTGAATACTAGTAGTGGTCCATCCATCATACTCAACTTTTTTTTCGACCTTTTGCTTTCTGCGACATGGGGATTCCAGTGGATCCCAGAAACGCTGCATCACAAGAGAGGGTATTCTGGAAATAGGAAATCGCGTGGTTAATCTCATTCTTTTGATGCTCTGCTTCTTCCTCTTTTAGTTCCAATAGGCGAGGGCCACACAACTGTTTTTCTCGAGTGGGCCCTACATTGTAGGTGTCTGGTGTCCTTAATTCCGGCATGGCGTCACTGTATGGCTGTGCATAGTGAGACAAGATGTGGGGTTTAAGCTTGCGCTTCTTCTTGATGCATAGTTCCACTAATTCTCTATCTCATTGTCCGTGCGTCCCGGCAAATGTAAGGCGATCTGCGACCACCTGTTCAGCATCGTAGACATCGAATCAACATGTGAAGAAAGACGAGGGTTGGGAATGGAGAAACACAGGAACCTGTTCCCTAGAATGGATTGAAAATGTATAATGAGTCGTTCTTCTTGTCGTGAAAATGCTCCTCGCTTAGAGTGGATACAGCTTTTCCCGCATCTCTGGAGAGCTGTGGATAAATGAATGGGAGAGAAACGTTGTTGCATGAGATTCACATCATTATTTGGTGATGGAAATACCTTTTCATCACATTCATGCCGCTGAAACAGGTATATTAATGATATATTTCATCATATACTTTTTAGAAATTAACATTAGTTAAAAAAATAAAAAAATTAAACTAAAAGTTCAAAAACGTAAATAGTTTATTAATTTTGTTAATGGAAATACCTTTTCATCACATTCATGCCGCTGAAACAGGTATATTAATGATATATTTCATCATATACTTTTTAAAAATTAACATAACATTAATTAAAAAAATTAAAAGACTTAACTAAAAGTTAGAAAACGTAAAAAAGATGTTCTAAAATATCATGTATAGCTCTCAATTATCGTAAATTTTAGTAATTCTTATCTTAATAAATTATATATAATACTTTTTACTTACATTATTTTTTCAAAATTATAATTAGCTTTCAAAGGATGATATTTTGTGCTTTGACAAAACACTTATGTGTAAAAGTGAAGTGCCCGTTAGCCCCGAGGGATAGCTCAAATGGTCGAGTTCCCGTTGATAGTACTCTCCCGGTTTGGGAGGTCACGGGGTCAAATCTCCTCGACGCCCTCGGGGTCAGGCCTGATGGCCGTGCAGCTTTACGTGGACGTAGCGGCCCACCTCCGGTGCCCCGTGAACCACATCGAAAAAAAATGGACGTAGCGGCCCACCGTTAAAATAGTTTTAGTTTACTATGTTCAGTATGGTTTGTACATTAAATAGAGAATGACCGGACTTAGAATAAGGAATATGGATCAGCTCTATTATCAAAATGTTAATTTAATTGTTTACTATGTTCAGTATGGTTTGCACGTTAAATAGCGAATGACCGGACTTAGAATAAGGAATATGGATCAGCTCTATTATCAAAATGTTAATTTAATTGAAATTAACCACAACTTATAGATCTAATTTTGAATTTATGATTTTATTTTTCAACAAAAAGTTAAGGACTTTTTTGGACCATACCGTTTTGATTTATCAATATTAAGGAAGAGAAATCAACCTAGCTTTCCTAATAATTTTTCAATTTTTATCTCACCAGAGAGTTAAAATACATATAATAACAAATGAATTCTCAAACGGTGGATTTGGAATAAAGAATTAGGATCAACAACTCAACAAGACTACAAGCCTTATAATAAAAACTTTTACCAATTTTTTTTAAACTTGTGCAACTATATAAATTAAATGATTTGTATACACATTAATCCATGATAAGCATCAAAAGACTTACCCAATTATACATCTTGCATTACCCAAATAAAAAGAAATCATGAAATTTAACTAAGTTATAAATTTATTTTAAATTTTTATCCCCATTTTACCATAGAAATTCTCAACTTCAAAAATCTTGATCATAGATAATGATAGAGTCATTACTTATCATGATAAGAACCATCTACATTCGAAGATATAACTACTTTGACCATCCATGACCTGATAATAATAACCATCTACATTCCAAGATATAACTACTTTGACCATCAATGACCTGATAATAATATGTGTATCTTTAGACTAGGATTTATTTTTAGTACTCAAGATTTATGTTGCATGTGTCTTTCCTTAGCTTGAATTGAAGTTCTGAGTTGTTTATTTTCATGGACAAGCTGACTAATACACTTTTCAAGACATGGGACAATGAACAAGTATTGTTGGTAGCAATACACGTTCTTAATTTAGGCTCATTCGAACGGATGTTGCTTGAAGGACTGTCATCACAACAAGTGATATCAACACAAAAATCCCAAATTATCTTAGACTTGTGGCCAATTTCGTTTTGGCAAGGTTTCATGATGAGCCTCGATATGGACAAACTCATCGTTTCTAGGTTTATTATATTGTTTGTTTCGCCTTGCTTGAGAAATTTTCCTCTAAATTTCTTTAATATTAACTTTAGATTGAGGGCTTTGTTCTAATTGATCAAGATCTCTTTTTGATGTGCAGGTTCTTTAGGTAAAATTTTGGGTCAAAGACTTACCCTGGAGGGCTTCACTTTTCTTTTATACTTAAATTCCTATTTTAATTCCATATCACTAACAGTAGTACCCTTGGTCATGCTTCTAGTTAAGTGAACACTAGTAGGACTGAGGGTTTCAACGTTATTATCATTTGAAATACAAGGGTTTGCTTCATGAAATTATTCTTCACAGTCATTCCACAATGAATGACAATATGGTGACTGAACAAGACTGTCCAATGAAGGGTTATAAGTACAAATACCTAAGGAATTAGAATACTCAAGGAATTGTGGTTTTTTCGAAACCATTTCAATCTAGGAAATGATCCTATTCATCCCCTGACTTTGCTAAATGGTATCTAACTCGAATATAGATGAAACTGTGACCTTTCAGAGTTCTTGCGACGTGATTAGTATGTGTAGAACAATTTAGTTATGCTTTTATACATATAAAAGGGAAAATTAAGTTTATGGACGAGAAATTCCAATAACAGCATTTTATGATAAACAAAAAACATATTGTGTCACCCTTCACAAGTAACATACTAATGTAATAAAAGCACTAAATTGCGCCATTTAGATTTCAAAGAGGAAATTGGAAAACCTTTCACATGATATCCACAACCTTTACTGAAGATAAGTTGCTTGCAGGGAATGTCACACATTGCACAATTTTTAGACCATTTATCTCTCTCAAAGGGGAGATGAGTAGTTGCTGCAATGAAATCAATATCTATAACCATCTCTAGATCACCCACTCGGGCTTTCTTTGTATCAAAAGAAGAGCCAAACATCTTGACAACCCCTTTACTATAACCCTAAAACAACTTAAGTAAATCCCACTAGCTGACCTTGTGGAACAAGTTCGCACATTCATCACATGCATCTACTATCTCTACTCTAATGGCTTTAAATTGGATAAGAGGTTCCATGGTTAGAATCCAAAATGGTTTCAACAGGGAATAAGGGTGAAACATAGAGGGAAAATTCACAACAAGTGGGACACCAAACCCTACCTTACATATCAATGTAAAAAATATGAACACGAACAATGAAACGACAAGGTGTTGGCAACCTTGAAACCCCAAGGGATTAACTCAAACATTGATAGTCGGGAGGTATGGTATAGAGAAATTAATGGTTGTCATATATGAGTGCTTGCGAGCAGTGGATTTGAGACAATTGGTGCAAATTAGGATTAGCATCCCTAACAAGAATGCCAAATCACCCATAAAACCCTAATACAATCTCAAAGAAATAACCCTTAGCCCGAGAACCATCATCTCTCATGATTGCAGATCTAAAACTTTCAAAAGAAATATCACCAGACACATGAATATAAACTCACAAAAATCATAAATGAGTTGTATATTGAGTAATATATTTAAACCAAGTCTTATATGATAAGTTCATGATATAACCAATACTCAAATATGGAAATAACAAAACGTAAAAACAGTCAAGCGTAAATTATCACATAGTTTATAATGGATCAGGTAATAACTATTCATCAACATATACCACATGTAGTTATTAGGGCTTATATATAATTCAATCAAGCATATGAAATAAAGTTGTTAGCTACATGTTCTAAAAGTCCACCCATCATACTCAAATTCACTAAAAGTTGTTAGCTACCTATTCTACATCACTAAAAGTTGTTAGCTACCTAAAATAGAATTTGATCGAAATGACAAAGGATTTGATAGAGATTAGACGCAGCAGCAGTAATGAAATTGTACATATTCTGATTGGCCAAAAGCGTATCATAGTTGGTTCCGCTATTCCACTCTACGTTTACCGGTCCGCTTCGTCCTCATCCTGGTATCATGCAAATCGGCTTTCCCTTGGTTTTTTCATAGGAATTTAATAAGTAATCTTGTTGATCACTGACCCCTCTCTAAATCTGAAGCAACTGATAGCTCTTCTCACTCCTGTAGGACAGGATGCCCGTGCTTACATCAGAACTCAGATTTAGACGATCTCTGTAATCATCATCAATCTCACAATTGTTACATTCAATTTTTGCAACAACGGGCATGGGGATTCCAGTGGTTCCCAGGAACACTGCATCACGAGAGAGGGTATTAATACTATTCTAGAAATAGGAAATTGTGCGACTAATACCATTCTTTTGATGCTCTGCTTCTTCCTATTTTAATTCCAATAGGCGAGGACCACAGAACTATTTTTCTCGAGTGGGACCTACATTGTAGGTGTCTAGTGTCCTTTAGGCATGGTGTCAGTGTACGACTGTACATAGTGAGATGAGATGTGGTGTTTAAGCTTGCACTTCTTCTTGATGCATAATTCCAGTAATTCTCTATCTCATTGTCCATGCCTCCCGACAAATGCAAGGCGATCTACGATCACATGTTCAGCATCGCAGACATCGAGCCACGAGAAATATAATGAATATGTGAAAAAATAATGATATTAGAGTAAAGACGAGGGTTGGGAATGGAGAAACACAGAAACCTAGAATGGATTGATAGGAAATGATCCTATTCATCCCCTAACTTTGCCAAAGGGTATCTAACTAAAATATGGATGAAACTATGATCTTTCCAGAGTTCTTGGATGTGATTAGTATTTGTAGGACAATTTAGTTATGCTTTTATACAGATAAAAGGGAAAATTAATTTCATGGACGAGAAATGTTGTTAACAACATTTTATGATAAATAAAAACTAGAGTGTGTCACTCTTCACAAATAACATACTGATGCAATGAAAGCACTAAATGATGCCATTTAGATTTCAAAGAGGAAATTGGCAAACCTTTCACATGATATCCACAATATTTAATGAAGATAAGTTGCTTCTACTAGCTGACTTGGTGGAACAAATTTGGACATTCATCATATGCCTCTACTATCTCAACTCCAATGGCTTTAAAATAGATAAGGGGTTCCATGGTTAGAATCCAAAAGGGTTTCAACCAAGAATAAGGGTGAAACGTAGAGGGAAAATGTGCAATGAGTGGGTCACCAAACCCTACCTTACATAGCAACGTAAAAAATATGAACAAGGACAATGAAACAACAAGATGTTGGCAACCTTGAAACCCCAAGGGATTAACTCAAACATTCATAGTTTGGAGGTATGGTATAGAGAAATTAATGGTTGTCATATATGAGTGTCTGCAAGTAGTGGATTTGAGACAATTGGTGCAAATTAGGATTAACAGAATGCCAAATCACCCATAAAACCCTAATACAAATCTTAAAGAAATAACCCTTAGCCCGAGAACCATCATTTCTCATGATTGCAAATCTAAAACTTTCAAAAGAAATATCACCAAGACACATATAAACTCACAATAATCATAAATGAGATGTATAGTGAGTAATATATTTAAACCAAGTCTTATATGATAAGTTCATGATATAACAAATATTCAAATATGGAAAATAAACAAAATGTAAAAAGAGTCAAGCGTAAATTGTCACATAGTTTATAATGAATTAGGTAATAACTATTCATCAACTTATATCACATGTAGATATTAGGGTTTATATATAATTATAATATACAAATAGAAATAAGTTAGAACTGCTACAGAATCAGGGATTTTGTAGCGACCCTTTTTCACTTTGACATTCGTATGTTGTATAGAGTCATAACCTCTCAGTAACTTATTGGGATATCACAAAGAGACAATGTTTTTATATTGCTAATGAATGGGAGAAAGTTTCATCAAGAAACCAAGTACGTCTTTAAAACGCAGTAAATTTCAATAACACATCAATCAAAGAATCTAAAGGTACGTAATATCACAATTACTAAAATTAAAAGGAAATTTCATGTCAAAACCATTTCAGTCATACAAAGTCATACAAACCCTTAGTCTACATCTAGAGATTCAAAATTGTAACACTTACTCTAAAGCATGACTGGAAAATCCTCTAGAAAGGCTCTCTCAACATAACTCTCTTGCTGTAATGGGAAAATATCTCCAAACTCAATAGAAAATATACATAGTACACTAGACTGGACATTAAAGTTTCCTGCAAACTTTGCAACTGTATTGACAATCATGCTAAAATCACTTCTCAAAAGTATTTCAGCAATGTTTTTCTAGGTACAGGGATATTGTGTGGAGACTAATGAGTCCAAGTGTTTGTCACAGTAGGCACAAGATTAGACTTAGTGAAATACTGGAAGTTCATGCTTCTCATATCATGACCATATAGACTCTGAATTGTCAAATATAGCACTACTGATGAACGACACATTGCCGGGGTCCAATCTATGGATATAAAAAGAAATATGATTCACATGTGTATATTCTGAGCACTTTTGTTCCATATTAACAAACGAATATTTCTGAAATGGATTATTCATAGTGTTTGCCCCTGAAAGAGTTCATACTGGTTAACAAACTGAACCCCCAAATACATCTAAAATCCATATCTATCAAGTTGCAAATCATATCTTGTGTAGAGTTACCTTCATGGAATATAAGAGATAACAGACCTATCTAAAACATATGTCACAATAATATTTTAAAACATAATTCAAGTCCAAACCTTGAACTAATTATAATAATTTTGCTATAGATTTCAACTTACAACTACCTCCTATGGAAATTAGGTGTCCAACCTAATTCTTAATTGTTTTGGGAATAAGGTAGAACTGTCTTTTAAAGATTGATATTGTGATATAATTGTGGCCTCATAGTGCTAGTGTAAAAGAGGAATATGTAAAAAATAGTCTAAGCTTCATTTTTGTCAACATGCTCATGTTTCATGAATGCTTGTGGAAACAAAATTTTTGAGTTGTTCTTTCATCCTTTAAAAAAAATACAAAACCTTTGGGTTATCTATATCCAGAACATTTACATTTTACTATAGATGTAGAAAAATATTGAACGATAAGATTGGTAAACATAAAAAAAAATTGAAATAAGTAGAGACGATTTTATTGTTGTAGAAACATTTACAAGACACCATTTATGGCATATTTCACTTTATTGTTCATGCTCATGGACCCAAAAAGTTACAATAGGCATGCCACATAAAGGAGAGGGGAATAGAACTAGAAAAATAATAAGCATAAAGAAGGATAGAAGAATAAGCATTGAACTAGATGGAACTAATGACAAATGACTAAAATTACTTCATGCTTTAGTTAAAAAACTAAAAATGGATCAAATTACTTCATGGTTAAATTATTAAACCACTCCTCCCTTACAATAAACTAGAAGAACTTTGGCCTTCACCAATTTTGTTATGAGTAGTACCTGTACTTCCTAGTAAATGTGATATTTCTGATTGAAATTTTGGAATCCTTGTAGCTCCCAAAAAAGTCTATTTGATGCTTTGCAATGTACTAACAATGTCCATCATAGTAGGTCGTTCTTTAGGAGATTCTTTTATGCAGAGGAAACCCACGCTTATGAGTTGAATAAGGCAATTCAACTCCTTATCTTGTATGGTGCTCATACATTTCCTCCTCAATAGACTCCCATTGACCATGGCTTTTACTCGGTTTAGAAAATCACTACCATCCCATTTCCACAAGTTCATTCCTTCCACAAAGATGTTGTGTGTGGGCTTCTTTCTAGTCAAAATCTCCAATAACACTATTTCATAGCTATAAACATGAACTTTTGTTGTGACATGTCCACCCAATCCATATTCTACGTTTAAACATTCACATCGTAAGCTTTAAAATATATAAATTTTAATAAAAGCAAGGCATTGACAATATTTCTTAGTATGATATCTAGTTCATATAATATCTAACATTTTTTTGATGTGCTATTTAGTTCACGTAATACTTGGAGGAATTTAGCATATTGACCCTTTGAGTGCATGCGTTGAAGTGATCTATGAATCCTTCAAATTTGCAAAACGTATACTAGCAAATTCCAAAGTCTATTAAATATGTTTTCAAATATTCATCCAGAAGCACATTGCTAGGTTTCAAATCACAACGGAGCACTTGCACGAAACAATGGTGATGGAGATATGCCATGCCTTGTGTGATATCTACTGCTACATTCAACCTGTGAACCAAGCTCAAATTACTTTTTTCTTGGCCATTAGGATATAAACACTTCTCTAAGATTCCATTTTTCATTAATGGAAATATCAAAGCTTTCATTTCCAGGTCTGAATAACATGTTATGATTCTAATCAAATTTAGGCACCTAACTTTACCCAAAGAGTTCAATTCCTTCTTAAAACCCTTGTCAGCCCCCTGATTTTCCAAATTGAGAAGCTTGATAAGAACAATTGTGCCATCATTTAGAACCCTTTTGTACACTTTTCCAAAACTACCAACTCCTAACAAGCTAGCATCACTAAATTCATTTGTTACGGTCATGATATCTCAATGTGAAATTCTTCAACTCCCTATCGTGAATGCGGTCACATCCTCCCTATGAATATGTTTCTTACTATTTTGAATCTGCAAGATTCCTAAAAACACACATAATACAACAACCACGCCAACAATAACCATAGGTATGATAACTCTTTTTGTCTTCCAAACACTTTGATGTTTGTGAGCATGGCATGGTGGAAGACTTACCCAAGCTCTATAGAGATTAGGATTTCCCATGAATGCCATGGCACCAATATTTTTGAAAATTATTCCTTTAGGGATTGCTCCTAACAATTTGTTGAAAGAAAAATTACAATGGCGGAGCATTTTGAGCTTTTCCATTGACAAGGGAATTCCACTTGATAAATTATTGTAGGGTAAATCCATATCCTCAAGACTTTGAAGTTCATTGAGTGTGATTGGAATTGGACCTTCAAGAGCATTGTGGAAAAGATTGAGGTACTATTAAAATTGGAAACTAGGGCGAAATTCAACTTTGGATAAATCCTATGGGAAATATTATTACATCATTGAATTTCTCTTTTCGAGAGGACAAAAATCAATCTAAACATTGCCAAATTCGGATAAGGTAAAATGAGTTTTTGAATTTATGTTTCTCTCATGTAATTTATCAAGGTCAACCTCTTCCATTTGTCATCTCAATAAACTCAAAAGACACGTCTCTTCATCTACACTGAATTGCATATATAGAGGATCCTTCTCCCTCATTTTTGATGGACAGTCGCAGGCCTAGATACATTTGTATGGGCTATCTTCCTATTGCAGATATGTTAGGGAGCTAACTGATAGGCCGAGTTTGTTTCTTGGCTTGTTTGTGGATAAGATGAAGGAGAAACCCTCTCCTTATGAGGCTGCACCATTGTCCTCTTATTTCAGATAGGGTTGTTGTGTATATCCCAAGTAAAGGAGGCTAAGATCCCTTTCATGATCAGAAAACTCGCTCTGATGGAAGATCCTTTTATCTTAAAGTTAAACGTAGTCATGGGGATGTGTTTTGGATGGATGTTAGTGATTCCTATGTAGCCCTAACAAGACTCAGTATTTTGATGGATGACTGTATGTTTCCCTAACCTATCTTATCCTTTCTGGCGATCTCCAGTTCATCCATAGATTAAAGTTGTGAGTAGATAAATCGTTGTCTAAGGAATGTTATACCTAGATCTTAATATTTTCAAGTGAGTATTGACATTTTACCTTTCTACCTTATCTCTCTCTGCTGAATTTTTTATGACAAATAATAGAATAATTGATTAAGGATTTCCCCATCTTGGGGTTTTTCCTTGGCTTGAGCCATACCTTGTGTATTCTTGTCTTGGCTTGTATTCTTCTTCCTTTGTCTATGTTCTTTCTTCAGTTACAATCATGATAATGATTTTATGTAATTACTAATGAAAAATGGGTGATATGAATATCTGGAGTAATTGTTTCATTATTAGAACATGTTATCTCAAACTTTTACATGGTATCAGAGCTGGGAGAAGTCAAGCCCATGGTAGATTTAGATTGATCAGTCATATGATTTTAGATTGACAAATTCTATATGACGCTACTTTAAGCTAGATCATGTTGCTTGGTTAAGAAAAAAAATGATGTTTGTATGGATTGGATCAGAGGTCTTTGCATGATAGTGGCACCAGGACTTCTTCTCGTATGATCTCATGATCAGTATTAGTAGAATGATGGATCTTTCTCATTATATAAACCCTATGATGAGGTATTCCTTCTCGCATGCTTGAGACACTATAACTCACTATAGTACTCACTCTCTCGCTTCAAGACTCTCACATTATGATCTCTCTCTCAAGTACCACTAATTACATATAATCTCACTCAAAGTATGACTTCTATATGATCTTAGTATAACAAGTGCAATAACATATTGATGGCATATGGCTTCAATCTCTATGATTTGACATTGAGATAAGGTCTTGCATCAAGTGTGCACCTAGCCCTTTTGTAGCTAAGATGGAATCTTTATTCTTAATCCTCTAGGGATTCATCATTGCCTAGGGTCATCATAAAGTTTTCCTCTTTAGTGTATTTAGACATATAGTAGTCCCGATACTTGTTCTTGAAGTCTTGCTTCATCTGAGCCCAATTTTTGATGTTATCTCTAGGTAAACCCATGAACCAACACAAAGATGCATCCTTGAGAGTGGAATGAAATAGTTTCAACTTCTGCTCATCATTTGTATAGTCATAGGTTTGGCATATGACAACAAACTCAAATAAGAAAGTGTCTAAGTCTTTTGTGGTCAGGCCATGGAAATGAGGAAGGGAAAAAGGGCTTATATTTTTCATCTTAGTATCCCCATTAGTATCCCTGATGGGGAAGGCACCCTCAACTCTTTCTCTATTTCCTCTGTTATTTCTGTTTTCAGTCATAAGTTCAGTAGGAATGGGTTCTCCTTATTCTTATTCCCCTATAGGTTCTTCAAATATGTCTAGTTGCTCACCTAAGGGTTCCTCTAGTTCACAACCACCGATGAAGAGGGAAGGTTGGTTGTTTGAAGCAGTGGGGGTATTTGGAAAACATTTCAGTAAGTTATCCCTATTCCTACGAGGCATGAAAAGAAATGTTTTTGTTTTGTTTTGTTTTTTTAAAACTTGGAAAGTATTTGTAGAATTGAAATTGCATACTGAATGAAAACTACTGACTAAATGAAAAACTAATTTCTTGATTGAAATCCTCCTTGTAGAATGGAAAGGAAAGGAAAGAATGCAAAATGTTAGAAACATGAAATAGAAGAAAGAAAGCAGTAACCACATACTACTAAGAAACCTCCCTGGAAATGGTGCGAAAAAGTGATGAGTGCCAGTATTGCAACAAGAATGTTTCAACTCCTGGAGCTACCAACTTTACTTTATCAACCCAGGGTTCGTACGAACTTGGAGGTGACAGTGTTGTATGCACAAGTAAAAGTTATGGTTCTTCCTTTTGTCATTGTTCAGCTGGTGAGAGACCACTAGGGATTTCTAGCCAGACTTCTATGGTTTCAAAAGAAGCTTGATTGTTGATGAAAGGAAGAGAAATCTTGTCTACTAAAATAAGGAAAATGACTGAAATCCTATGCTAAAAACACACCATTCTCTAACTAACTACTGAGAAACTATTCTTTACAAGAATTCCAAGCCAACATGTATGAAATGCTATTGTCTAAAGCACAGAAGTGAAAGACATCAAACATCACTACTATGCATGTAAAGGATTGAAATAAATATGTTTCGTTCTTTTTATTCTTTTTATGGAAAATCAAGTGTCAACCCTAATCTCTTTTGGTGATGTGGTAGGTGGCTTAGTGATGCTGGTGGATGATTGGGGGGTTTAAAAGATGGTTGGAAGGTTTTGGATACCCTTGGTTGACCTTGTGTGGCTTTCTAGAGGTTTTCCCTCAATTCAGCCTCAAAATAGGCCACTACAGGAAAACCTCCATGATGTACTAGAAACCTACGGGATTCCTTATATTTCCACAGGACACAACTGAGAGCAAGATGATGGTTGTTGGAGGTGATGGAAGGCTTAGGGAAGGTGTTGGATGGGTGGAATGGAGTGATAAAATGCCAATGATCACATAGAACTAAAAACCAAGGTTAGGAGATGGTTGGATTTTCTCAACATGCTTGGAGGAATTTCTATGTGAAATGATGAGATTGGTGAAGGTATTTGTGAAAGCAAGGAATGATTATGGATGGATGAAGTTGGAAGGTGGTTGCCTGCTATGAGATCTCTTTATACTTCTGAAGCACTTTCTCTACATCAAACATTTATAATTTCTAAAAAGTCATGTAAAGAAGAAGAATTCTAACAAGCTAGACAAGCAGAATTTAATGAAGTAACTATCTACTTCATGCATGAGGAAAGTTGTTGAATAAAATGGAATCATGGATGAGATCTACTGTAATATTGAAGATGGAAGGGATGGTGATTAAATCCTACACGTGAAAAACTGATAAAATGCAGTTTCAAGTACAATAAACTCTAAATCTTATGAGAAAATGGAAATTCATCTTTTTGGGGCTGCATAAGGGTCTTTTCCTCAAATCATGATCCCTAAAGGAAGAGGTGAGGCAAAGACACCTACTGACATCATTTTGGTGCTCCTTTTATCCCTTGTAACCTTCTACTGAAGTAAAGCATAAATGGAAGCAAACTAATAAACAACTAATCAAATTCACATTACTTGCAATGAAATACTTCTAAAGACAATTTAAGCATGAATCTATGAAACTAAGATAAGATAAGCATACAGATACAAGAAGAGGAGCCTTTGCTACTAGGTTTTGTCCCTAACCCAAGAGCATCATCCCTCTGAGTTAACTCAGTGTTGGATCAAGAAAAAGCTCATCTTCATTATCAAAACAGAAAATTACATCAATGTCTTCCACAATTCTCAAGATTGAAAATAACTAGTGTTTTTACAACAAAAATTCAAATCCTAATGAGGTTCTAGGCCTCTCTACTTATACAGCTGAAGTCCCCAACTAGTTCCTTAAATCTAGGGAGCCTCGGCTCCCAAACTTGAGATGAACTAACTCTTTGTCTATCACTTGCTTAGCTGCCTTTTGATCTTCATGAATTGGCAGATTTCACTCTGAGTTGGTGTGATTAATGGAGGAATATTGGAATGGGGGAGGAGTAAATGAGGAGTATTTACCTCCTACAATCTCTCTCCCTTGTCCCGTTCGAGTTTCAAACCTTAGTCTTGTTGAAATTCCTTGATTTTATCTTCCAAACCTGCATTCAATTCATGTTAGTCCACTAGGCATAATATCTCACTTTAACTCATCTCATTAAATAAAATATAATCAAAACAAGTAATAAATTGTGAGAAGGCTTGATTTGATTGTGCCCATATAATTACCTAATGACGAGGCTCTTCACTTCGCACTGTTATAATTCATTTGGGTAATAAGTTATAAATGATATCAGAGGTAGCACCTCTTACCTCCATCTCTTTGATCTCTACGAAGCAATGCACTAAGATCATTTCCCATACCCGAAAATTTTTCTTCCTTGTCATTTTCCCTCAGGGAAAGAAGAATACTCTAGCCACATCCACATCCACCAAACAAAACTCCTTCGTATGGAAACAAAAGATGGAACAGGTTGTGGAGTAGTACGGGGACAACTTCACCTCACCCATAGGGGTAACCCTGTACTGTCAAGTCAAATATCCATCGATCTGACCCCAGGCGTGTTGTTACCCAAAAAACTAAACTATTGATGCTTTCTTATAGATAATAATGAAATTAAGAGGAAGGTTGAAGAGTTGTTGCAAAAAGGGCACATAAAGCCAAGTTCATTACCTTGTAGGAGCGTGATAATGTTGGTACAAAAGAAAGGTGACACCTAGAGATTCTTCATTGATTATCGAGCATTGAATAAGATCATTGTTGATAATAGGTATCCAATCCCATGTATTGATGACCTTCTAGAGTATTTCAAGGGGGAAAAATATTTCAGCAATATTGATTTGAATTTTGGTTATCATTAGGTGCCAATCAAACCCTCTGATGTGTGGAAGACTTCCTTCAAATCCAAGGAGGGCCTTTTCGAATGGTTTGTCGTGTCTTTGAGGTCGGCGAATGCCCCTACATATTTCATGATATTGATGGAAGACATATTGCGACCTTTCACCAACTCATTCATGCTGGTGTATATGGACAACATCCTGATATTCAACCAAAGTTGGAAAGAGCACCTAAACCATATTCGACAGGTCCTCCAAACCTTGTGACAACACAAATTGTGTGCCAATTTGGAGAAATGAATTTTTGGTATGACCTAGGTTTAATATCTGGGGTACATCATTGATGAGTAGAGTGTGCATGTGGACCCAACCAATATACAATTTAATGGATTGTAGATTTCTGTGGTTCGGTTTTTTAGAATCTGAACTCGGATAATCCACAGTTTTCATTTTTCTTTGTCGACGTTTCGAGTCTAGACCAAGACTCATCATCAGGACTTGATTACAAAGGAGAGAGAGAAAATGTGTTAATAAATAGGGTTTGAGGATGAACTGTCAAGAATGACAACCGACCAGTTTCATGCTGGATTATTTATAACCTTTCTAATATATATTCTATTAAGGTTCTTTTTTTATTTTTATTTATTATTTATTATTTTAGAATGTAATGAACCTAAGTTAAGATCTGGATGAATAGTTACCCCAATGAGGATAAAAATTTGCAACCTGGAATCAAAGAGACATATCCGAATAAGCCTTTGACTGTAGATAGCCAACAAACAATGCAAGGAGAAGATTCAGTGAGGTAGAAGGATCCCAAGAAAATCATAACTTTTTCTCCCCCATTCCCAGAAGGATTCATAATACCTCGACCAATTGAATATCCTGATTTTGATCTTCTGGGTGAACTCAAGAATATCTGTATAAATATACCCCTCCTCCAGGCTATTCAAGACATTCCAATATATGCCAAAACTATTAAAGAATTGCGTATAAAGAAGTCTGTGAGGAAAACAAAAATAACCTGAACTGTCCATGTTGCTGGGACTTTGTCTGATTTATTACTAGGCAAAGAGACACCTATAAAATACAAAGACCAGGGAAACCCCATTGTCACAGTCTAGATAAATGGCCGCTCTTTTCCCAATGCTTTAGTAAATTTAGGGGTAACCATTAACATTCTCACAACAACAACTTGCAAAATGCATGGCATCACAGCCTTGGAACCAAAAATTACCTTGCTGGAACTTACCGAATGCTTAGTCATTAAGCCATAAGGAACATTACCAGATGTGATGGTCTTTGTAGACACTTGGGAATATTCAGCAAATTTTTTTATTATTAACCCTAGGAACCGTCTAGATGGACATATCTTAATTTTAGGAAGCACTTGGCTAGCAACTGTTGATGCTTATATTAGTTTTCTAACAGGAAGTATGACCATAACCCAAGGAAATGATGTAAAGAATTTAGCCTTATACCCTCTCGCTTAGCTAAGACTAACGATTGTAAAAACTCGAAAACAACCTGTAACATATTTAACCGAAAATATTCGTTCACCATTGACTGTGGCAGATGCCCTTGAATTCAAAAACGAAACAAAAGACAATGTCATTCATACTTTTATCAATCACCCTGCTATGGTGTTTAATTTGAGATGTCACATGATTAAAGTAGTCCTTGACAATGAAATTGAAGAAGTTTTCCTGAGAGATATCAATGACCAACCAATACCAACAACCACTATCTGTAATACCAAACCTACCGAAAATGAGCTAGGGAAGATCCTGAACATCAACAGTAATCTGAGTAGTGACCAGAAATAGAAACTTATGCAAGTCCTTAAGAAATACATAGGTTCTTTTGCATGGGCCTACCCAAACATGAAAGGGATTGACCCTTAGTTATGCATGAACCACATCTACACTGAAAATGATGCAAGACCCATTCGACAACCGCAACGTAGATTAAATCCTCATTTAAAGGATATTGTGAAAGAAGAACTTCAAAAATTATTAGATCTTTTATTTATCCCATATCTGACAGTAAATGGGTCTCCCCATTATTCGTTGTCCCCAGAAAATGGAGGATATGTGTTGAATACAGATAATTCAACAAAGCAACACAAAAAGACCATTTTCCCCTTCCATTTATCAATCAGGTCCTAGATACACTGGAAGGGAAGAAATTCTTCTCTTTCCAGGATGGCTTTAGTGGCTAGAACCAAATTTGGATTTCCCCTGAAGACCAGGATAAAACTACTTTTACCTGCCCATGGGGAACATTTGCTTATAGAGTATTTCCTTTTGGATTGTGCAATGCACCTGCCACATTCCAAAGATCCATGCTTAGTATTTTCGTAGACTTGATAAATGAAGGATTGGAGGTGTACAGGGACAATCTTAGATGCTACGGGGATGACTTTGATCAGGCATTACATACATTGGAGAAAGTCCTAGAACGGTGTATTGCTACTAGGCTATGCTTGAGTCATGAGAAATGTCATATGATGATGACATAAGGCCTAATTCTAGGTCATTACATTTCAGTAGCTGGAATTCGAGTAGATCCACCAAAGATACAGGTAATCCTTTTATTAGCTACTCCCTGCACTCAAACAGAGGTGCATAGTTTTTTGGGATTTACTAGATATTATCGTAGATTTATAAATAATTTTTCGCATATTACTACACATTTATATGTCTTGACAGGGAATGTTTATTTTATATGGACTGATAAATGTGACGCTGCTTCACAGATCTTAAACGGTTAGTATTGGAAACACCAGTATTACGAGGGCCAAACTGGGATATACCTTTCCAGATTTCATCAGATGCATCAGATACAACTATTGGAGTTGTTCTTGGCCAAGAAGAAGACAAGAAACCCTACACTATATATTACATTAGAAAAAATCTAACTCCTGCTGAGTTGAACTATAAAGTCACAGAAAAAGAGTTTCTAGCTATTATTTATTCTATAAACAAATTTAGACACTACATAGCTAGATATCATGTCTTTCTGTATACTGATCACTCTACTATTAAATATTTAGCCAACAAACCTATCACAAGTGGAAGAGTGACACGTTGGTTACTACTTTTGTAGAAATTTGACATAACTAGGGAATGACCAGGGAAAGAGAACCTTGTGGTAGACTTCCTCTCCCGAGTACCAAGAACAGATGATATGGTGGTGGTGGAGGATCAGTTCACAGATGAACATTTGTTTGCTATGGACCTAAAAGCACCATGGTATGCAGATGTGGTGAATTATTTAGCAATGCAAAAATTGCCCAAACATTTGACATCCAGAGAAAGGAAATTGATTGTGCAACACAACACTCGTTTCTCCTAGATTGGGGGATATCTTCTCCACACATGAGCTGACATGAACATCCGTAAGTGCATCAGGGAGGACGAAATTTATGATATCTTAAAATCTTTCCATGAAGGACCTTGTGGTGGACACTTTATAGACTGCAGAACTGGACATAAAATTATACAAATGGGCTACTACTGGGCCACTATTTTTAAGGATTCTAAGAAATTTGTTTAGGCATTCGATAGTTGCCAAAGGATGGTTTGCCTTGGGAGATATGATGAAATACCCCTACATCCACAACTGGTGATAGAACCTTTTGAGTATTTGGCATTAAATTTTGTTGGGCCGGTCAAACCGTCATCCAACCAAAAGTCGTATATATTAGCTGCAACAGTATATGTAACTAAGTGGGTGGAAGCAGTAGCGTTACTGAGAGCAACAAAGCAAACTGTTGTTAGCTTTCTTTTCGAATTTTTTGTGTGTTATGGTTTACTGAGAGAAGTAATTACTGATGGGGGACCACAATTCGTGGGTCACAAGATTGCTGCTACATTGAAAAATCATCACATTACACATAGAATTACCTCTTCGTATCACCTGGAGGCGAATGAGAAGGTAGAGAGCACCAACAAAGTTATCGAAGCTATTCTAACGAAGTTAGTCACATCGCATAGACGAGACTGGACTGCTCCACTACCAGAGGCCTTGTGGGTATATCACACAATTTGGAGAAACACTACTGAATACTCTCCATATCAGTTGGTATTTGGTAAGGAACCCATTTTCCCCATAGAATTTGAAATACAAACACTAAGGACAGCCCAAGAGGTAGAACTGGACTTAACTGAAGCCGAGGTTAACAGGTTACAACAAATGAACGAATTAGATGAAATTCAATTATTGGCTCTATCGCATACTACACTTATTCAACAGGAAAGAGCCAAATGGAATGATGCCCTTATTAAGAAATAACATTTCATGAGGGTGACTGGGCACTTCTATATGATTCCAGGTTCCAAGACTTCTCGGGCAAGCTATAGACTGAATTGCTAGGCCCTTACAAAATAAAAAAAATACATGACAATGGCACCCTTATGTTGGCCACCATTGATGGGTCTGGTTCTTATTTTAAAGCAAGTTGGCATCAGGTACACCTCTACCAAAAACCACTTACTAGAGAATCTTTCTACCAATGGATATGTGAGGACCCCACCATGCAAGTTTTCGCTGAAGAGGGCAATCCCTCGGTAGCTTCATGATGATAAAAGTTATTTCTTCATTGTAAAATATGTAAATATGATTGTTGATTTGATTTTTTTTTTCTTTTTCTATTGTTCAAACTTTTGAACAATGCTTTTTCATGCATTTTTTATGTTCAAACTTTTGAATAGCTGTTGTTCAAACTTTTGAACAGCTACTGTTCAAACTCTTGAACAACACTTTTTCGCGCATTTTTTGCTATTCAAACTTTTGAACAATACTTTTCTTTGTGTTTTCACTGTTCAAACTTTTGAACAACACTTTTTTCCGCATTTTTGTTGTTCAAACTTTTGAACAACACTTTTTTCTGCATTTTTGCTTTTCAAACTTTTGAACAACACTTTTCTTCATGCTTTTGCTGTTCAAACTTTTGAATAGCTGCTGTTAAAACTTTTGAACAACACTTTTTCTTGCATTTTTGTTGTTCAAACTTTTGAACAATATTTTATTCGTGTTTTTGTTGTTCAAATTTCTGAACAACTACTGTTAAAACTTTTGAAAACACTTTTTTTCGAGTTTTTTTTTGCTATTCAAGCTTTTGAACAGCACTCTTTTGCACATTTTTTTATTGTTCAAAATTTTGAACAACACTTTCTCTCGCAATTTTTTTGTTGTTCAAACTTTTGAACAACACTTTTCTCTGTGTCTTTGTTGTTCAATCTTTTGAACAATTGCCTTTCAAACTTTTGAACAGCACTTTTTTTGTGTGTCTTTACTGTTCAAACCTTTGAACAACACTCTTTACGTGTTTAGCTGTTGTTCAAACTTTTGAACAACACTCTTTTGCTATTCAAACTTTTGAACAACACCTTTTCTTGCTTATTTTTGTTGTTCAAGATTTTGAACAACAGTTTCTTCCATGTGTTTTTGTTCAACAACACATTTTGTGTATTTGGAGCTGTTGTTCAAACCTTTGAACAACACTTTTTCTTGCGATTATGTTGTTGTTCGATCTATTGAACAAACTTCTTTACCTTTTGTGTGATTGCTCTTAGCTTATCTCAGCCCCATTTTGGTTTCTTTCATGGTAGGTAGTACACTACTTTCATGAGGGCAAGAAGTATGGATCTTATTGAAGGGATTTAATACTATTAACATTATGATCTTTAACAGGACAACCTCTTGATGATAGATTCTTTTTAAGAAAAGGTACACAGTTATTTATATACTACTCTAATGCATTGTCTTATACTATACCTGATATTGATAGATCATCTTGAATAACATGCTAGTTCTACTTCTCCTGGCTATAAATTTCTCTGTCTAGAATAAATAAGACTATGGGTATATTTTTTTCTATTGAAATACTCAGAGTTTTCCACCATCCCTGCTCTTAAGGAGTATTGACCCTCCCTCTATTTATCATAAAAATATGTAACAATAGAAAAATTTTGTTTGCATATAGAGGATAGGGGGTCTCATTAAGAGCCAGCCTACCATGTTCATAAGGCTGTAACAAAGTGGAATTCCCACTATGGCCACCACACTAGGTTATGATCGATTGGACAGCTAGAATATCCTTGGAATAGGAGGTCTCATCATGAGCTGACCTGATCACTTTGCTACATCCCAGTGAATGGTAGTGTGGTCATCTAGTGCCAGGACACTGATCTATTATGTAGAACAACAATGGAACTTTCCACTTATAAATTGAGGATCCTTGCTCATAAGGGTTAAAAAGAAACCCTACCGAGGCTACAGATGCCTACTGGTAGCAGAGGTTCTGCTTATGGTATTGAAGTCATATTTTAACGTCAATAATCATTATAATACCCTCTTCTTATTCTTTCTTTTTCAAAGAAATTATTTCCTTAATTTTTTTTAGAACCTTTATGCATGAGATAATGTTTTTTGATCAATCATATCATTCCCAGCTAAGATACTGTCTGCAGAGCATCTTTTTTCCATATTGCTATCATTTTTCACATAGCCTATCATAAACCCAAAGCATCCTATCTTTTATTTCATAACTACCTTTTTACACTCCACTCTCATTATAACTATACCTCTTGTCATCCCATCACTGATATGCATACTCTGTCTCATTTACTTTCGTACCCTTCACCCTCTTGCCTTGTCATTAGAACATAACATCCTTGTCTATTTGGTCGTAGGCGACCTCTCATTTGAAGTAGGGGGAGGACTCCCATTACACCCTTGCATGAATTATATTTATTTTATTGGATTTCATATGTTGCTACGATATCCCATGATTAAACAGTATGTGGCAATATGATAGTCCTCGAATTAATAATATTAATTATCATGGAAATGTCACTTAATGAAACTTAGCCATTACATCTTCTTGTTTTTCTATCTCACCATTATTGTTCTTTGTTGTATGTTTCCTGCTATTTTTTTTCTCTGTTGCGTTTTTCTTTCCTGTTAATATTTTTGAAATTGTAGGAAGAATTCAAGCATTATGGGTGGAAAATTAGTGCGTCGAGAACCTTTAGTATTGGAAATTTTGAATAGAGCTAGGGAGATTCTGGTACGCACAGGATGGATTTCATACTTCACCAGGCTTCAAGCCCCTAATAGTGAAGTTGCTATGGAATTCTTACAGCATTTACGGAATGGGTAGTCCATGGTGAAAGGAAGAAGAATCATAATATCAGAAGCTGTGATAGCTGAAGTATTTGGGCTACCGAGAGAAGGAACTATATGACCTAAAAAAAAGTAATGTTTCAAGATGCAGTGGAGATTTCAGAGATGCAGGCGAGGAATTAACAAGAAAAGGCAAGGGCTTCCAACCGTCTTCTCTGGGAGAACAACAACGTGAGTTGGCAGGTGTTGTCCAGAGGTACATTACTTGTGATGGACGTTGAGATATGGTAAGACCACGACAACTCAAACTCTTAGTTGTTTTAAAACAAAATATCGCTATTAATCTCCCATCTTTCTTGAATTCATTGTTGCATGATATCGTTGATAGAATAAGATGGGCTAGGCACCCTAAAACTATAGTTAGCCACCATGGTTTGATTAGACTAATTGTTAGCCATAATCTTGTTCAACAAACTTAACATGGGATGGTCTCATAGCGCCCCTATAGATTAGTCAAGACCCTGTAATACAAAATTCTGCAATCTTGGAGATGAGCCAGCAGAGCCTTGTTCTGAAAAGGAAAAGGAATTCTCACTCAAAATTTTAACCCCATAAGCGTAGGCAGTCTGCAAGGTTAAAACTAGCCGAGAGGATGTCTGTGAATCCTTAGGGTAGCGTCAAAGAACCTACAGATCCATCCAGACCAGTTAGTGTATAGGAATCTGAGTCAGAACCAGAGGAATAATGCAATTCTGAGGTAGAACCAAAAGAAAAGGATAACTCAGAGCCCGAGCCTGAGGAAGAGAACAATTCTAAACCTGAACAGGGGATAGAATGTCATTTCAAATCATAAACTGAAGAAGAAGCCAATTCAGAACAAGAACCCAAGGAAGAACATAAGTCGAACTCAGAAAAAAGAGGGAGCACAACATTTTGATGATGAACTAGGCAAGGAAGCACGACCTCCTCAGACACCACCTATGAACCCCCAAGATGATATTTTGGAGGATTTTGAGGAAGGGATGGCATAGGTCCTAGAAAATTTGAATGCATCCATGAAACCTGGAGGATCACTTGATCCTAACCTTATGGAAGAAAAATCCTCAGGAGATTTTGGTCATACAAAAATTCTGCCTTCTCCAGAAGCTGTAGACTAGGAAGAGGAAGTGAGCACAGAAATTATTCTCGAATCCGATAACCAATCTAGCAACAGAATTATATTGGAGCGCACCCATGACAATCACCAAGAATCCTTAGATATAGTGGGTATTGACAAACCCATTCTTACAAAGAAGGCACCTCAGAAAAAGTAGGTAGCTGAAACAAAACTAAAGAAACTAAGGAAGAAATACCAAAAGCTCCAGAAGACATTTAGAAGGCTACGTAAAAAATGAACAAAATTGCAAAAAGGAGAAGCCCAGAGCACTACTCTTGAGGTAGTCATGGTGGCCACACAAACATAAATATGTGAGGGAAGGGCAACTGAAACCCAGACCAAGCCTATTTTTACTCAAACAGTAGCCACTCAAACAAATTTTCATGTAGACTTAATGGATATAGCTATATTCATATGGAGGATTGGTCCTCCCACAATAAAATAAGTCAAATGGAGGGTTGGTCCTCCCATAATAAGAGAATTCAGGCTGAGAGAATACCCTCTCACAGCACAAGCACCCAAACTGAAGAAAAATTTACTGACACCCCTTCAAGCAGTGATCTCACTTTTTGGAAGTTATAGGAGGAACTGGCACAAGACCAGCTTGCTTTAAAGAAATATAGGAATGAGACAGTTCCTCTACAAAATTATCAAGAGTTGCAAAAGAAATTCAGATAGTTTACTATCACAGAGGATGAAACTTTTGCTAGGTTTAGATAGGTGGAAGAAAGGCTAAAGAAGGTAAAGATTAAGCTGGACAAGGTCATGGATCAGATTGACACCATTTGCTCGCTATATTCAGATGTCTTATATTACAGGTCTCCTGCTACAAACTATGCCCTGTTACTATTGGAAAGATACTTATTATTGAAGATTAAAGCCGTAAAGGCCAAAAAACCAATATAATTAAAAAAAATTGAAGAATTTATAAGTTGTTGTAAAGAACATGGGGTAAAAGTTCAGCGACTTCTTTGTGAATTTTATTTACATAATTTTGTATTATAAGAAGAGGTAGATAAGAATCCTAGCCCTTTTGTTGGGGACGTTCAGTTTCAAGCTTTTATTTCCTTCACAATTAATCAGCTTAAGTGGTTTAAGGCCTATAAGTCTTTCCAGAGAAAATAACATGAAATGGATTTATGGGTAAGAAGCAAGCCTGCTCACCCTTTTCAACTTCTTATTAAGCACAAAAGGCTTATGACACAGGAGGACGTAATTAAGATTTTGGGACCTATACATAAGGAAATCGTGCAAATAGGAAGGGAATATTTCATCTCCATTTAGGAAAGATCTTTGATTACATCCAAGATGAGATGGACAATCTCAACTAATAGTGTCAAGAAAAGAGAACCATTTAACTACAGGAACTTCAAAGTTGTTGCAGGCCGTTTGGTCACATACAACAATATTATCCTAAGAGAAGGACCATATTGGTTGGCATGTCAATACAGGAGCCTTATTATTTGGTACCCTCTTGAATGATATCGTTCTGACTATGAGTTTGCTGAAGGACAGGAAGAAACAACCTTTGCTAGTTTGATACAACAACACGGTTTTATGTCTGATAAAGAAACATGTTTTCCATCTTACTCTCTAACTGCACTACATAGGAAATACTTGGTTTTCATGAGGACATGAAACAAGGTAAGCAGGGGAGTATGTTGGGCCGTACAATGGGTATAAGTTTACTCTTGATTACACTATCTTTTTCCTTCTTTCTTTATGCATTTTTGCCCTGATATAGTAAGATGTTGATAAAAATTCGATGAGAAATGAATAAAATTTCTTTTGAAATGGTTTGACTAAGCAAAGCTAACTTTCATTATTTTTATGCATAAATTGGCAAAGGGAACAACTGTTATTCAGAAGATTGAATAGCAAATGCTAAACAGAGGAAAAATAGTTTGTCTTATGTGGACGAATCAAGGAATAGATCAATAGGATCAACGCAAGTTGAAATGTTGTATGATAACAGAATTTAGACGTTTATCTCTTTTGCTTCTTGATTATAAAAGGGAACTTCTCACCCTTTTGAAAAAAAAGTAATTTGATATATACGAAGTATAATTTTGAAGAAGACAATGCATTGTAATGAAATTTGAATTTGATGATTAACACATGAATTGAGTTGTTGTTACCTCATGATATTCTAGAGTAGTTAGGCAGTATTCGCTAGCGACTTGGGCCTAGTCACTAGTGGATTCCACTATTGTTCCTTGTGTTTTTACTTTTCCTTTACCAAAAGTTTAATTACTCTGCTTTATAGTTTTACATATGATTTACTTTCATTGGTGTGAAATTCATGTATGTGTTTCATTGCTTCTTAGTTCTGCCAATTGATTTCATTTACTTATGTTGTGCATTGAATTAATCATTAGGAGAGAGTTATTTCCGATTCATTAAAAGATAGAAGTGTTATTGATTGAATTGAATGCTTTATTTCTCTGTAGTACTTTAGAATCAGCTAGAAGAGCTCTATTATTGTTACATGCACTCAGTTGATGTGATTTCAATTAGAATCTCTTGATTAATATTGAGTCTTGTTTCTGATTAAGGTTGTGTCTTGATGCTTAGATAGATTATTTTTCCTGAAGTTACAAGCTTGAGATTTATGATTGAATCAGTTTACTCTTGAATTGAATTTAATAAATGATCTCAGATCATTACTCCCCATAGATATAGAATTTGCACATATTGTGTACACTCTTGGAATAGAAAGACATACCCAGTTTGATGATTAATGTGACGCAATTAGGACTTTTTAAAGACACCTTATAGCACCCAATAGGAAGCATCAACACATTGCCCACCATGGCCTCATTAAGTTAATTGTGATGGACACTTTAAGCCACTTAAGGAACCATGCGCTATGGACTGATTTTGTAGACATGGGCAAGGAAATATTCATTGAAACCCAAGAAATCAGACATGGAGAGACACTAACCTCTAGTATTGGAGATACGAGAGGAAAGACAAATGAAGAAGAGGTAGCAAAAAATGAAGAAGAAGAAGCAGAAATCAAGGAATAAGAAGGAGAGAAGAAAGTAGCTGAAAGAGATAACCTTACGGAGACCTCTAATCCCCAAGAGACTAAAATGCAAGGACAAAGAAAAAGTCTCTCTCTAGGGAGCACAAAGAAAGAAGTGGCTGCCAGATTGGCCACATTGGGAACACATGTTAAGCCCAATTGAAGGCATCGAAGAAAGGGTATCTATACTTCAAAAATAGATAGAGAACTAGGATAACCAGAGGAAAACCACAACCTCCTTCAAAAATCCCCACTATTGATGAATCAGAAAGAAACAATGAAAAAGTGGGACCTAGTGAGGGAAAAATTGAGGATTTTACCTCTCTTACGGCCAAAACCAAGTAGCCCATGAAACCTATAGGAAGTCCCACCACTAGGGATGTCACATTTAAGAGACCCAATACAAAAATTGATATCTTACAGGAAGATAAATAAGAGTGACAGGAGGCGATAAAGCTACTACAGGAGAAATAGGGGTTGCTATAGGAGAAATAAGGGATGTTACAGGATCATGAGGAGAAGATAGAGGAAGGGGTGGCCTCCTTATGAAACAATGAGAAAGGCCTCCAAGAGCTCTAGAAGCTTGATCTATAGCCTGATCTGGAATCCTACTATAAATTTGTTGAGGGAAGTAGGATTATACTTGAGAAGTTTGTTGTCCCAATCTTATTTGAGTTAGAAAAATAAAGAAGAAGAACACATAAATGGATGAAAATTTCCAAATCCAAAAATGTAGAATATGTGCGCCTCATGGAGGCAAAAGTCAATGAAATGAGAAAGGAATTAGGTGACTTGAAATTGAGGGAGTCAACCATGAGAGAGAAGCTACAGGTATAGAACACTAGGTTAACATATCAGCTGAAAGAAAAGGAAACACAACTTTCTACTATGGAAAGTTTAACTATTGAAGCCATACAATGTAGGAAAACATCCAAAGCCTATGCCATTGTCCTTAGGAGAAGTGGTTATAATTCCATATAAACCCACTAGCATTGTATGAGTCTTTAGCTTTCCAAGATTATAGGAAATTTATTGAGCTTTGAAAAAAGGTAAGTATTGACGATAGGACAAAACTACTTGAGTTTTATATGCACAATCTGATCCTAACAGATCTAAGTTTGTGGGATTGCAATTCAATATTGGGAGACATGAAACTCATGGAATTAGAATATTGGTTGACACAATATGAGACAAGATATGAATAAGTAAAAAATTTGACAGAAAATGAAGAAATGTAGCCCTTATACATCATAGCAGAATTAGTAAGCCCCAACGCTATCATCGACAACCACAATCTGATCTTGTATGATTCTGATTTAGGACCTATGTACATGGCAACCCAAGAGAAATACATCCTACATTTTGAGGAGACTTTTAGGATTTTTGGAATAGAGAGTCTACAAGATTTTCAAATAATGTGCATGCCTTACCTCATAGTTTACATATCAAAGTGTATCACTCTCCGAAAAGACTAAGGAATTCCTTGGAAAGAACCTCATTGTACAAAAGGATGATGAAAATGCTGAATTTAAAATGGATAAGGCTCAAAATCAGTATTCCCTTACTGTTGGGCTCACAAGAAGGAAGAAAACAAGTAAAGGAACAAAAGTCTTAGACAGAGATAGAGGAAAATGTAGGTTTTTATCCAGAGGAAGGTACACCATCTGAGGTGCATTGGGATGTTAGAGAGGCCACCAGGGCCATGAATGAGCTTCATATTGATGGCTAATTTGTTCAAAGGATGTGAAACACCTTCAACAGGGGGTGATGATGGGTCCCATCAATAGTTATATTTTGAAGTTCATTATGTTATCCTTTTACCCTTAAAACTATATTTCTCTAACATTAATTCAAATTTGTATCCATAATATGCTTAGTAATAATACAAAAAGGTGTTTTTCATATTGTATGGCCTAATGTGATTCATTTGAAGGAAAACATTTTTTAGGCATTTATTATGCAGGGGCTTGATGGAGACAACCAAGAGAGAATATAGGAGGCTTTTCCACCTCCTTACCTCTCTAAATCGACTTGAGATCACAGAATCCTCACTCATAGCTCGAATTCACTAACAACTGAGGGACTCAATGTACATGTCAAGATCAAGGACGACCAGAGCCACAATTCTTGAGATCTTGGAGGGAATCACTCCTACTTTCAAGGGAGATGCCATCAACTACCTTTTCTATAAATAAACCAACTGAAAGGCATATTAGGTTTCAAAATTATTTTGCAGCTAATATTAGCTACTGAGAGCCTAGTTCTTGTGATTTTTATTCTTAACTTTCATATGATGTATGAGACTATTATTTTTTGTTAATGAGAATTTTATCATTCATCCAAATCTGAGCTAGTTTTGGAGTGTTTAAACCCTTGGGTTTGGGCCTAACCTAGAGACCTTAGTCCCTCTCTTGTATTTATTTCTTGTTCTTATTCCAACGAATTACAATTTGCATCTTGGTTCAATATATGTTTTATCATAAAAACTTGTAATTGTGAGCTTGCATTTCACCTCTCTTGTGGGAAGAGTGATTGGAAAGATCTATAATCACAATCCAAAAATATGTGTATATGATTTCTTCGAAATGGATAGATGTTAGTTTGTGATCAGTTTTCATGGTTAATACAACTTAGGAGTTAGTGTCATTATATTTGTGATTAGAGTAATGTTGTGGGATATAATATATATTAATCCAATTCAACTCATATTTTCCATGTTAATTTGTCTCACTACATTATTGGTCATTTGATGCATGTATTTGGCTAGATGCAAGGATTTTGTTGATATGAAAGGCTGGCATACCTTTCCATACTCACCTGGAATATTCCATCCTCCTCCTAGTCACCTCATGCTTCTTCCAACCTCTGCCTCCAAATTCACTCTGCTAAGGAAAATGAAGGGCACTATATGCATCAACTTTGGTGCAAGATAGACTTCTGAGGGGTACTAGGCTTGGCCAAGGGACTCTCACACCCTTCATTCATCACCTTCTACCTTAGTACACCTTTCTCCACCTCTAAGAAACCACTTACATCCTTAAAAGGCTCTCGGAAAACATCTTGTAGCAAAACATGGCCTCCTGTAGCAATATAGGCCCTCATGTAGCACCCCTGTAGTAGCTTTGTGGAAATGTTTTCTTCAACCAATTTTTCTCCCCACTTTGATCCTAGCATAATTAAGCTGAATAATGGCCCCAAAATTATGATTTTATGATTAAGGGATACTTTAATACCACTCCAACTTCCTCCTTTCCTCACTACAACCATTAGATAGAGAAACATAGTTAGAATTAGTATTTTTATACATAGGCATGTTAAAAGTTGATTCCTTTTTTTAAAGAAATTGTGAGTAGATCAATGATGCATACAAATAGGTTATTGAATTAATTAAATGTTCAAGTAGAGTAGCATGATTTACTTATGCAAATAGACTAGTATTTTCCTTTCATGCAATGACAAATAAAAAAATTTACATTTGAATGAATGGAATTTTTACTTTTGTAGTTAGAATCATGTTTAATTATTCTTTCATAAGAAATTTTCACTCTAATTAGTTGGAGGACTGGTATCTTAACACCTTGGTCTGGTCTCATGACTGAGGCTGACATGAGTAGAACCTAACCTATTGTGCATAATATAGCATTTTGACCTCTACGTTTGTACGAAACCCAGGTTCATAATTTGAGTTGACAAGCCCTTAGGAGTTGCAATATTCTTGGTGCAATATGAGGGCTCATCATTAGGTATTATGGTCATCATTGCCATCATTCTTACAGGAGAATTACTAGGGATATTTGTCATATGATTTCAAGAAATACACGCCACCTACATTTGAGAGAGAGTTGAAGAAACCAAAAGATAAAGAGGCATGGTTTCTTAGGATTAAATTCTTTGAGTTGCATGATTACACAAAGAAAATGAAGGCCAGAATAACTATATTCAGTCTTAAAGGGAAATCATACATCTCGTGGTTAGATGTGAAGTGTATCATAGACATCAAGGCAAAGGATTTGAGTTGGCATGCACTCAAGAGACTTTTTAGGAAGAAGTACTTGTGAGAGAGATAGTATGATGGAAAATCCAAGGAGTTTTATGAGCTAAAGATTGGATTGATGAAAGATGAGGAATACACAACTAAGTTGTTGGAGTTGTTGATGTATGTACCATATCTTAAGGATGAGAAAGCTAAAGTTCAGAGATTTTTCAATTGATTACCATTAGCATCTAAGGACTAGATTGTGTATTATGAGCTTAGGTCACTAGAAGAAGTCACTGGGAAGTTGAAGAATTTTTATGAGAAATCAAAGTGTAATAAGAAATCTAAAAAGGACAGAAAGGGAATGAAATACTAAAGGTAAATGGCCACCAAAGTGAACAAGCCCTGAAGATGCAGATGAGAAAGAGAATGTTAGTCCTTACAAGAAGTTTAATACAATTGATAAGGGACATGGGTCTCATCTTGGAGAGCAACAAGTTAGAGGCGATGGTAGGAGACAATTGCAATGTTGTATATGTGGAAAGGGTCACATCAAGAATGATTATTCATCATATTAGGGTGGTAGGTGTCATATCTACAATCCTCAGGAGGCGTGGATAGTTGGGGATGTTGAGATGAGCATGCCTTGGATCTATGTAGCACTGGATAACATGTAGATAGATCACCAAGCATCTATTATCAAGATGGAAGGTAAGATTTTTGATCAAGTTGTTTTTATTTTGATTAACCCTAGATATAATTGTAGTTACGTTATCCCTGACCCGGTGGATAAGTGTGGTTTGAAAAAATAAGTGCATGAAGAGTCCTGGTTAGTACTGTTGGCTATAGGTACTAATAAAAGAGTTCATCACTAGGTAAGATCTTATGCATTTGAGTTGAATGGTATGCCTACATCAGCGCATATAAATGTACTTCCGTTGGGATCATATAGTATGCCTCTAGGTGTGGATTAGTCGTATCTTCACAGAATTAAGGTGGATCGTTATGAAAATTTTATTGAGTGATTGGATGACAGTGGAGAATAGAGAATTTTACAGGTTAAGAAGAAGGGAACATTAGTTAGAATGGTTACAACTATGAAGGCAAAGTGTAGTTCTAGGAAATGGTGTGTATTATTTGTAGTTCATATTTCTAGTGACAAAGGGAAGGATGTTTATGATGCATAAGTCTTCAAGAGGTATCGTTTTTTACAACAGTTTTAGGATGTGTTCCAAGGAAAGCTTTTAGAGTTTCGCCTCACAAGGAAGTAGAATTTTCTATTGAGCTGGTACCAAGGGAAACACCAACATCAAAGGAAACAGAAATAATGGGCACACCAGAGTTGGTGGAATTGAATTTATAGTTGAAGGAAATTCTTGACAAGGGATACATCAAGACAAGTGTTGCCTTGGGGTGCACCAGTGTTGTTTGTGAAGAATAAATATGGTTCTCTCAAGTTGTGTATTGATTACATCTAGTTGAACAATATAATGATCAAGAACAAGTATTCATTTTTAGGATCGATGGCTCATTTGATCAGTTGAAGGGAGAAATTATATTCTTGAAGATTGATTTCAAATCAAGTTATCATCAGGTACACATCAAAGAAGAGGACATCTACAAGACTGCTTTTTGGACCAGGTATGGGAATTATGAGTTTGTTCTGGTTCCTTTTGGTTTGACTAATGCTCCAGATACTTTCATATATTTGATGAATAGTGTGTTGTGTCCTTATCTGGACAACTTTGTGATTGTATTCATTGATGATATATTGATATATTCTAAGAATGAGAAAGATCATGTCAAACACTTGGAAACAATATTGACATTGCTAAGAGAGCATCAGTTTTATGCCAAGATTGGTAAATGTAGTTTATTCCAAAGGTACATTACTTGTGACATCTTGTTTCCAGGCAAGGCATAATAGTGGACTCGAACAATATCAGAGCTATCGTGGAATGGGAAACTCCTAGGAATGTGTATGAGGTCAGATCATTCACGCGATTACTATATTATTATAGGAGGCTAATCAAGAACTTCTCACGGATTACCTATCCTATTACATCATTGTAAAGGAAAGGAAATAAATTTTAATGGACAGAGGAATGTGTAGCGAGTTTTGAGTAGCTGAAGTAGTTTCTTACAAATGCTCTAGTTCTAAAGATTGTAGATCCAGAAAAAAAGTTTGTGGTGTGTACAGATGCTTTCAAGGGAGGACTTTATAGAATATTGCTGCAAGATAGACATGTGGTATGCTACGAATCAAGGAAACTGAATGAGCATGAGCAGAACTATGTGACACATGATCTTGATTTGGTAGTGATCATTCATGCATTGGAGACGTGGAGGCCTTATCTTCTTAGAAGGAGGCTTGTAGTGATGATTGATCATAGTCGATTGAGATACTTATTTGACCAACCTAATCTAAATTCCAGGAAAGCTATATGGTTGACCATGCTCAATTAGTTTGACTTCAATATTGGGTACATCAAGGGTATGGAGAACAAGGTTGAAAATGCTCTTAGCAAAATAGTATAGGTAATCATATAGTGACTATGAGCTCATATGAGATAGATTTAGAGGATCATATCTTACAAGAAGGATAATAGGATGAAAGGTATAGGGATATTAGACACAAGTTACAATAATAGGCTACATTTGAATGAGATGTGGACTATCCTGTCATGATAGATAGTCTGGAAAGATTTAGGGACAAGACCTATGTGTCAGACATCATTGAACTCAAGAAGCTTATCTTGAGGGGATTTTATGTTAAGCCATATTTAGGTCATCCAAGATATCATAAGACTCTAATAGTTGTGAATAAGTTCTACTGCTAGTGGAATCTAAAGAAAGACGTATTTGAGTTCACCACTATGTGCTTGTATTGTTAAGAGGTAAAGGAATAGTTTAAGAATGCAGGTGGTTTACAACAACTAATTCTAAATCCAAAGTGAAAATCGGAGGTCATTTCCATGCACTTCATTACAGTTTTGCCGAGGACATCTAGATAACATGATTCCATCGTGGTTGTGGTTGAAAATTTGATGAAGGTAGTTCTCTTCATAGTAGTTAAGCCTAATTATTCATATAGTGAGTAGAACAAGTCTTCATCAAGGAAATAATGAGGTTGCATGGTGTTCCAAAGAATAGTTTGTTAGACAAAGATGCCAAGTTCACTTACAATTTTTGGGAGTTATTAGAAGGTTTGGGTAAAGAGTTCGCCTTCAGTACAAGTGGCCTTCCATAGAAATATGGATACACAGAGAGGTTTAAAATGATTCTAGAGTACATGTTGAGAATGTACGTTATACACTAGTAGAAGAGGTGGGTGGAGTATCTCCCACTTATTGAGTTCACTTACAATAATGGATATCATAATTCAGTGAGGATGAGTCCATTTGAGGAACTTTATGGGAAGATTTGTAAAACTTTGATTAGTAGGAGTGATCTAGTGAATAGAGTATTAATCAGACGAAATATGTTGGGAGAGATGGAATATGAAATGCAAGTTATCAAGAAGAATCTGAAGGAAACAAAGGATAGATTGAAGAGTTATGTAGATCATCATAAGGAAATTGTGTTTAAAGTTGGGGAAAATGTGTACTTGCGCATCAAGCCCATGAAGATATCCTTGAGGATTGGGTCATGTGTGAAGATGGCACCTCAATATTGTGGGCCTTTCGAGATCCTTGAGAGGATTGAACCAGTGGTCTTCATACTTAGATTGCCTCCAACAGATAAAGTCCATGATGTTTTCCATGTTTCATTGCTTAAAATATATGTGAAATATGTTGATCATTTCATTTATTAGTCTATATTGTAGGTGGAGAAATAAGGACAATTCCATCTAGAACCACAGTGAAATTTGTAATGGAAACAACTCATGCTCTAGAACCGAATAATCGAGCAAGTTAAAGTGCAGCTGAATCACTTTGGGCCCGATGAAGCTACTTGGGAAATGGTTGATCAAATGCAGGCTATGTATCCTTCATTATTTTTCGGTGAATGAAAATGAGTTTTGGTATATGTAAATATTTATGTATGGTTGTTTTTGTAAATACTGCAACGAGTTGAGTTATAAACCTCCAATAACCAATATTGTTGTCGTGTTGCTTTTTATTTTAGCATGTTGTTCATTGTAAATGTTGCATTAAGCTAAGTTATAAAGCTCCATGGGAAGTATGTTTTTCTTTTTAGTGGTCTTTCTGGTTATAGGTACCATATAATACCAAGGATGTTGTTCCCCTAAGGGAAAGGGGTCTGTAATAGCCCCATGTTAAAATTTCATGTAATAATGGTTTCTCACTTTGGTTTATTATGGCTAAAGGAATTTGGAAAAGGATTTGAAAAGGAAAACTAGCATTAACTGGAATTTATTTACGAAAATAACGAAAAATAGGAGAAAAATAAGGTGAAAGGTCACAAGTTGCATGTGAGGAGGAAATTGAAGGAAAATAATGGAAATGTAAGAAAATAGATGCCTCAATGATGAAAAGTATTATGATAATTAGTTCACAACCTTTTGTGAACTTTATCTTGGAGCTCTCTCTCTATTTTCTTTCTCTCATACTATTGCACACTTAGAGAATTCTTGGATCATTATAGCATTGGAGAAATGGAAGGAAAAGAAAGAAAAGAAAGAAAGAAAAAAGGATCAAGTAAGGAATAGTTAGATCAAGCGGCTACAAAGGGATTACTTTGTAGGTATCGAGCTGCATGGATGATTTCCTTGCTAGTTTTTGAATGCATTGTACATGAATGTGTGTATTTGGTTCTCTTGTTGTCATTGGCATGGATTTTTCTAGGTGTGAGAGTGGTTTTAGCTTTACCTTTCCATTTCAGGCTAGCCATGGCATGATTGGGTTCTTTTATTTTGTTGAGATTTGGATTCTCAAATGGTTTTGGAATAGGGTAACGTGGTCTCAAAAAAATTCCGAAGGGATAAGGATTCCCTTAAATGGTAATGGAGGGATTGCAGTAAATCTTAAGGGTGGAGATGGGAAATTTCCTCAAGGTATTGGTCAAGAAATCTAGAGGCATCCTAGCTTCTTTAGGGCCTAGTGATCCCTTGATCCGTTTTTGCAGGATTTCAGTATTCTTAGTAGTGTATGTTTCTTTGTTTGGACCTAGGAATCACTTGACTGAT
Organism: Pinus tabuliformis; assembly: GCA_031772625.1. NCBI lineage: Eukaryota > Viridiplantae > Streptophyta > Pinopsida > Pinales > Pinaceae > Pinus > Pinus tabuliformis. Next base: position 311,921,367 of record CM062815.1, on the reverse strand, counting down.
AATGGTAGGATTGCAGTAAAGCCTAGTTGCATAGGTGAGAGTTTCGGGCCTATGAGTCCCTTGACCTGTTTTTGTGGGATTGTTGTAAAGATTGAGGGAGCCCAAGTTTTTCTTCATGACTACCACATTCATGCTTGAATATGGCATGGTTTTGATTGGCTAAAAGAAAGATTTGTTTTAGCCCAATATATGGTTGAGTGGTACGTGGAAGTCCTTGACTTGGTTGTATTTTGCAAATGTTAGCAAGAGATATTTTCCTCATATATTTGATGAGTAAATGTGCTTATTATGATGTGGATTTGATGGTTATTCTATCATTGTTATTATTCTAGTTATATGATTCTTATAAGCATGGTTTATGAATGATTCTAATTATGTGTCTAATTATGTTTTGATTGGTAAACGAATGGTTATTGAATGCATGACCTAATATATGTTATGGAAGCTATTATGAGAGGGAATTATACCTTATTGATGATTATCAAATAATTATTACACCCCTATGCTCAAATATGCATTTATAACTAGTAGATTACATGTTCAAAATGGGTTAGATGAAATGAATTTCATGGTTAGGCTTGGTTAGGTCAAGTGCTTGTCTAATTATTTTGTCAATGGATTTGTCTTAGTATCATTTATCGCTTTTGAAATTATCATTAAGTTCTAGGCCGTGGTTGAGAGTCATGTGTTGAAAATGTGGCTCAGGTTTTAGGGTTGCTGGCTCAGAACTTGATAATCTAGATTGTTGTCACTGGGAGGCAGGGTCATCAAAGTGATTGGAAGGTAATATTCATTGGATTTCCTTGTCATCAAAGTAAATGGGACTCCAGATCACTAAAAATGAAAGTTAACTCAGGATTTTGGCACTTGGAGTTGTTGTGTAGCTCCTAGGGGTCCTGTACCACCTGAGGGAAGTCAACAATGTTTAAAATTATTGATTACATTTTCTTAATTGTACTTAGGAGGTTGATCCATGTCATAGTATCCCTCATCTCATGTTTACCCTAGCAGGTGGGTGAGAGTGGATAGATATGTGAGAGGTTGTTACAATAGTTAAGACATAAGAAACAATTCTTAAAACACATACAACACACCTTCAACAAGATAATTACCAAATCCACTAAAATAGTTTATTTTCCTTAGTAAAATTAAAACAACATACATTGAAAACATTCCAATAATATCCTTATAATATTTATGACATACGCATATAAGTGTGTTGGCTCAACGATCTTTGAAATTAAGCAAAAGTTCCAAGGTACATCAATATAATGAAAAACACTAGCTCTAATAGTGGAGTGTTAGAGAAACCCCTTGCTCCAAAAAACCTATCTTCCTCTCTAATGCCTAGTAGGAGGAGTCTAGGTTAAAATTCCCTTACATGATCTATGAGGGTGCATATATAACAAATGGGGTGACCATTCATCTCCCTTGTGACTCTTAGACTACCCTCATGATTGTTTGACTTCTCTATGACTCTTTGACTCCTTCATGGATTTTCACATTCTATGGATAACCCTTGGACTTCCACTTTACATTACATTTCTCCAATATTGAATTTACATAATCCACAAATGATGTGGTAAATGATGACTCGTGACATGACATAACATGACATTGATGGCATGGCAATGTTAAGCCATTATTTGATGCTTCTTTCTTTATGTCTTCATGAAATATGGAAAATGCCCTTCTTACTCCTCCATAAGGTTTGAAGGTAGGGATTCTTCTTGATTTCTAGTTGTTGTTGCAATATGGCATCCATTTGTCTTCCTTGATTGATCAAATTATGGTCACAGCTCCAAAGGTGTCTTCTATCAGGATCTCCTTCTTCATCTCATCCATCAACATATTGTCATAACATGATATAACACCTTTAACTGAAATCCACTCATGAAAATAGAACATCAGTCTGATAAAACACCTAGTCTAACATGATTCGTGATAACAATTAACTAAGTTGGAGCAAGGTGACAGGCTGGGAGACGGGCTCAAGAATTGCAAGGTTGAGTAGATCAGGACTTGAGGAGTGACAATCAAGCCTTGATAATATGTAGTGCCAAATTCAGGTAGGACGGGGCTAGACATTTGAGTAGTTGAGGGGCTCAAGGGGTCAAGTTGAAGGCTTAAGGTTGCCTACTACACAGTTATAGAGGGATAAAGGCCAAGGGATTATGCAGTTGCATAGTTGAATAGGTTAATGTTGAGGCTTGTTTCTTGAGACTACGTAGTGCATAGAGGAGACTGATTAAAATCAGAGACTGTGTAGTTCTAGAGCTCAAGCTTTGGGATTGGGAATTTAGACTATGCAGTGCATAGTTCTTGAAGGAAGAGACTACACATTTTGTAGTTCCAAGAGGCAAGGTTGAAGATTGGGGACTAGGACTGCATAATGTTGAGTTCAAGAAGGCTGAGTGAGGCCATGTTTCTCAGGAAAGGACTTTTGTGCATTCTGATAAGTGTGGGATTATTGAGGCTAAAGTGAACAATGAAAAAATTAAACATGATCACACACTTATAATTTTTGAAAACACAACATTAATCAATTACAACACATGAAAACCATACTTCCCTCAATGTAATGACATTGTTGTAACTTTCCCCAAGTGCAACATTAAAGGTACACTTTGCAAGGACGATGATGACACTTGTGAAAAAATGTTTGAAACTTTTTTATGCATGTAATACTTGTCTATATTGTAGGAATGGCTCATTCACACCAAGGTTACCCCTTGAAATAAACCAAAACTACATATATGCGATGTGCAGTGATTTCCATGGTAAAGCATGACACTTTTATTTTATTCTAAACGAGACAAGAATGCTTAGAGAAAAAACATATGATGACTCTTTATACTTGTGATGCCAACATGAAAAGTCAAAGTAGGCTCTGAAATTCAGATGCAGGAAAAAAATTTAGAGGGTGTTGTAGCAATGACAACACTTTTTGACACACTACTCGAATTCCAATTTCTATGCCTTGGTCAAATTTTTTGTGCAGGGCCTAGTTCCTCAAGGAGTATTGATTCATCGTTCAAATTATTCTGGTTTCCCCACTTACCCCTTGTATAAACATAGACCCATTCATCCTTTATCAATTGAACACAATCATAAATCTAGACATATCACAATGTTTTGAATAAGGAGATGGGTAATGTTGTTCATGAGCTTTATATTTCCAAAGTATAGTTTTTCATCTCGAGTGTTTCTTTGCTAACAATAGGCCTAGACAGTACCTCGACAGAGTCAATTCAGTAACACAAACATTTATCCCCTGTCAGCGAGCATATACAGTACCCCAATGGAGTTACTTGCTTCACCTCCATTCGTAGGAAGGCTTTCTCTTCTTTCACCCTTTATTTATTTTATTTTATTGGAAAATGCTTTGGCACTTAGTTATTTCATGGGGTGGAAGAGGGATCCCAACTTATTGAGAGTAGAATAGGTTGTCCCTTCAAAGAAGCATATATAAAACCTCTTATATGAGTTTTCTTGTTGATATTTTCCTCTTGTCCTTCTCAACTTGATTTGATCAGTGTGAAAACATTGAAACATAAATAAATGACCAAAGAAACAAGGCCCCAAGAAAACATACAAGTGTCATGGTTTCAAACAAATTTCTCCTTATGCAAGGATCATATTTTCCATCAAAACATCATCCACTAAAATGTATGAACCAAGACAAAGAAGAATGAATAAATGCTAGCCAAATGTTGCAGATTACATGTGCTTTTTCTACTTTGCCACGTTGCCTTTCGAGCTGAAGAGGACATCCTTGATACAATTTTTTATTAAAAAAAACATGAAACGAATATAAGACACAACAAGGAAACAAAATCTAATAGATAAAGAGATTTTATGGTAAACCAAAAACAATATGTAAGATAAATGTAAGCAAGCACAAGAAAAATCTACAGAGAGAAAGTGCAGGATGAGCATGTAAGCGGAGACTATTATGCATCCAAACATACTCCTAATCTAACTAGCTAGAAGGCCATGGTCAAGTTCAATGAAACTTCCAATGTAGTGATCGTAATGGCTCTTAAACTTCATACACAATGATACAAGTGATTAAAATAGATAAAGGTAATTTGATATAGAAAAGATAAGCACTTGAATGACTTGCACAAACAATTGAAGGTCTCTTGTGTCAGCAGAAAGATATGTCATAGCCACTATTTTTAACCAATTCGCATTCTTACCATTTCAATGAAAACCATAACTAAACAAACCTTGGAAGCTTCTTGTGAATGTATCTTCATTTGTACTTCCCACCTTAGCAAGCATGAGAAAGGATCAAAACTGGTTATTTGCAACAGAGGTTTCCAGGTAGGATTGCTCCAACCATTCAGAAATTGCATTGCGAAATTTGAGACAATCCTCTTGAAAACCATAATCTCCTTGAAAAGATGAATTTTCCATTAAGGGTATGATATCAGAATGAGATTCTTGTAAGGAAAATCAATTTGATCATGTTCAAAGGGATTTCCAAGACATTGAGAACCTAACATAATCATCAAGAGTAGTTGAAGTGCCTTAACTGCTTAACAAGTATCCAAATAGAAAGGTGATAAACCATAGAGATTAAAGGATATAGGAAAATTGTTATCAAATAGACTGGTAAGAAAATTATAAGTTGATTGAAACTCATTAGGATCAAATTATGATCAGAAGGACTGATCAAAGCATAAGATTCTCGATAATAAGATAATAGGGATAGGTCAGTCTAAACTGTTTCGCAAATTCTGTGAATAATATAATCATATTCCTCATGTGACGAATGTAACAAACCATTTTCTTGTAACTAGTTAGACACTGCACTAGCATCGTAACCATCGAACAAAGTGAAAAGGAATGCCAACATAGCAAACACATGAAATCATTTAGGATACAGTGCATGAAAAAGAATTTGATTCGCAAAATAACTCATCCATTCACTAGCACTCAAGACGATTTCAGTGTGATGAAGAATAATATTAGTAGTATAACATTCTAATGATGGAGGCGGACCCTCAAACATGTCAAGGGGATATTCCCGATAAGAAGTACCAATTAGAGCTCAGATCATTTGGTGTAGGAGTCCCAATAGTGGGTCGTAAGGCAATGCCTTGACCACAATGTCATATAGAGGCAAGTCGGATAACTTCGTCAGTAGCAAGGGTGTGACTATTGTAGTGAGTCAAGGAAGATGTATGAGAGGTTCTAACAAAAAAGAGAGAGAAATGGGTGAAGTTGAGTTCCGGGTTGAAAAGGATTAGTCCCAACTCAGCTAGTAACACAAAACACTAAAGGACATACACAGCTTCGGGTGAAGCAGTGCACTCAGATGTGGTAGTCACAACATAAAAGGTAAGATAACACGTACAACACTCACAAATCAATTTGAATGAGTGCAATAGTTGTTACAACAAGGTTCATGTGAAAGGTTTGTCTGGTGTTCGGCAGAGCAGTCGACATGAACGGTGACAACATTAATAGCATATACAACACATTTGCAAACAAGATTCATATAATTTCATGTGAATTAGTTCATACACAAATACGTATGTTAAACAACATATATCATTAAGGAAACCAGAGCAGTCCAACTACAATAAAAAAATATGCAAGAAAATGTGTTGCCTCTTATTACATAAAGTGTAAGTTCCAATCATACAATACATCCATGTAAACCTGCTAGCCCCATCAATGAAACGTTACAACCACATCTACCTGCTCATCCAAAGAGATGTACTAGCTCCGTTGATCTAGGTGGATGTTGGTGGCCACCTGCCAAGCCTACTTGGATCCCCACCATTGTTTCTTTTAGCTTTTCAGTTTCCTTAATTGTAGCATAGTTTACTATTTTTAGCAGTTTTTCGGGTCCTGAACTTCCAGAGCCATTTTGAGGCCCTAAACGACAATTTTTGGGAAAACTGGGAGAAACATGGGTCCATGTACCAATTTTGCTCTTTCAAAAGTTGTAGTTCTTGGATATATTTTTCTAACAAGATATTTTGCATGCCAAACATAGATCATATGCCAAAGTTATGACCCTGGGAAGTTGATGTACCAATTTACCGAAATAAGGCCCACAGTTTGGCATTTCATCTTCTATGGTTAGGATTTTGGATGTTTATGGTTTTCCTTTCTTTCTCAAAAATAAATAGGCCTTCGAGCCTCATTGTAATACAGTTCAGAGGCATGTAGCCACCACATCTCTTCTCAAAGATAAGCTACCATCACCCTAGCTGGTTTATTTCCATTGTTGTTTGTAAGCATATTTCAGTATTTTACATTAATGAAATGAAATATTATTTCCGTTGCATCTCTGTGTTTATGGTTATCTATGAAATGTTTTGCGTTGTTGTTTAAATCTAGATCAGTGGTATCAGAGGAGTTTTCTTTTTCTTTGTTTTTCTTTGCATGTCCCCAACGAGGTTGAGATATAAAGAGTTAGGGATTGAACTAGTCGAAACTTTACAAGACCAGCCTCGAAAATCCCAATGGCCTCCCATGGGAGATGAAAAGAAAGATGAGGGGGCAGGAGATCCTATCAAAATATTTCTCGAAGAAGCCCTCGAGTGACAAAGGAATGCAATGATGGACAAATTTGCCTAGATCCTTCAGCGGCTACCCAGGGACGACACATCAGCTTCCAACAGCTACTCTGGAAATGCCACACTGTTTAAGGTACAAGTTAATTTTGAAATCCCCATATTCGAGGGTCAGATAGATGCAGATGCTATCGATAAATGGTTAAATCTGCTAGAGGGTTATTTTTCTGTTCATGATTTGTCCAGTGAGGAAAAGATTATTTTCTCTCTTCTCAAAGTATCTGCCCACGTCAAGGACTGGTGGGAATCCTATCGTGAGTAGAAGGATGAAAGTACAGGCTCACTATTTTCAGCTGCACCCACTTGGGATTCATTTCAGGATGCCATCAAGGAGTAGTACTACCCTATTAGAAGCTATGAGGATCAATACATAAAGTGGACCATGTTGCGGCAATGAAGGGACTAAGACGTGTCGAAGTTTACCAATATTTTCCATACCCTTCACACAAAGTTGGGTATCAAGGGTTTAGAGTAGCATTTGGTACTCAAATACCGCAGCTACCTGCACAAGTACATCCAAGAAGAAATAGAATTCCTGAAAATCCCCTCGCTCGGCATGGCATACTGATATGCCATCAAGGTCAAGAAAATTTAAACAAAAGAAGCGAGACCATGGATCTACGAATCCGAAGCAAGGGAAAGGTGCCCCATAACCGTAGAATAAAGGACAAAGCCAAGGCAGTGCAGCCTAAGACAACCTGCCAAAGTTGCAAGTAAAGAGAAGCGTTTTGAAGCCGAAAAACGACACAGGAAAGTGGTGTGATTTCCATAAGAGCTCCACTCACAACACAAGTGAGTGTCAGGCCAAGCAGTCACTAGTGGCCGAGCTAAAGGTTTCAAAATCAAATGCATGTTCTGACTCTGAGTCAGAACCTGACAAGGGGAATGAAAAAGGTAAGTAGATTATCGATGTGGAGCCCAACGCCACCGTTGCCACCAAAAAGGTATAGAAGGAGGAACCTAAAGATCCAGAGGAGGAGGAGTGTCTCTTCCACTCCCAGATGTGGGTAAAGGGCTCCCTGCTACTGTCCATTGTTGACAGTGGGAGCCAAAAGAACCTCATTTCAGAAGAGGTTGTGAAATGGCTGGGCTTACCAAGCATAGCACATCCACAACCGTACACCATCAAGTGGCTTCACCAAATATGAGATCTTTGCGTGAGCGAACAGTGTCACCTTCCATACAAAATCAAGCCCTTCACAGATGAAGTATTGTGTGACATTGCCCCTGTTGAGTTTTGTGATGTATTATTAGGAAAACCATACATGTGGAAGCAACATGTTGTGTATGAATCAAGGCCTCGTGCTGTTATTGTTACTTTGGTAAATAAGTTGTACAGGAGGTAGCACTACCTACCGCCATCTCTTTGGTTACTGCAAAACAATATATTAAGCTCATTTCCAAAATCGGGAAATTTGTTTTCCTGATGATACGCCCTCAAGGAAAGAAGAATATGGTGGCCACGACCTCCAGACAGGGGCCCTCCACACGACAACTACAGATGGACAAGTTCATGGAGGAGTACGACGACATCTTCACCTCCCCTGCAGGGGTTCCTCTGCACTATCAGTTCAAGCACTCCATCGATCTAACCCCAAGTGTGCCGCTACCCAATGGACCAATCTATCGGTGCTTTGTTCTAGAGAACAATGAAATCAAGAGGCAGATTCAAGAGCTGTTGCAGAAAGGTCACATCCTTCTGAGTTCATCACCCTGTGGGAGCCCGTTTGTGTTGGTACAGAAGAAGGATGGGACTTGGAGACTCTGTATTGACTATCGGGAGTTGAATAATATCATTGTCTTTCATAGGTACCCGATCCCAAGGATTGATGACCTCTTGGACCAACTAAAGGGGGAAAACTATTTCAACAAGATCGATTTGAAGTTAGGATATCACCAAGTACCAAGCGAATCCTCGGATGTGTGGAAGACTGCCTTCAAAGCCAAGGAGGGCCTTTTCGAATGGTTGGTTATGCCTTTTGGATTGACGAATGCTCCTGAAACCTTCATGAGGCTAATGGATGACATCTTGTGCCATTCACCAACTCATTTGTAGTGGTATACTTTGATGACATCCTGATCTTCAGCAAGAGTTGGGAAGAGCAGCTCCACCACATCCGATAGGTTCTCCAAACACTGCGGCAACACAAGTTTTGTGCCAATTTGGAGAAATGCACTTTTGGCATGACCCAGGTTCAGTATCTGGGATACATTATTGATGAATGAGGGGTGCATGTGGATCCAACCAAGATGCAAGTCATTCGGGATTAGCCATCTCCAACCACTCTGACAGAGCTCCGTAGCTTTCTAGGTCTTGCCAACTTCTACCGTAGGTTTGTGTTGGGATTTTCTCATATCACTTGGCCCTTGAGTCAAGTCACCAAGGGAGGAGTGAAAGAAAAATTCTTTTGGTCTGATTCTAAATAGAAGGCATTCACAGAGTTCAAAGATCACCTCTGCACAACACCATTGCTCGCGTTTCTAGACTTGCAACAAGAATTTTAGGTCGAGACAGATGCCTCTGACTATGCTATTGCGGTAGTCCTTACTCAACACGAGCATCCAGTGGCATATCACAGTGAGACACTTTCAGAAATAGTCCGAAGGTATCCCACTTATGACAAAGAGATGTATTCCATTGTGCAGGCCTGCCGACAATGGAAACATTACATTTTGGGGAAGAAAATGGTCATCCACACAGACCACTGACCCCTGCAATTCATATAGACCCAAGGGAAATTGCAGAATGATCACCATTAGAAGTTTTCCACATACCTGCAACAATTCCATTTTAATATCAAGTATAAGAAGGGCAACACCAATAATGTTGCGGATTGCCTTAGTCGACCACCGATCATGGAACTAACCATTGTGCTCAATTCTTGTAGGCACGAGACTTCTGATTGGACACTTCTCTATAAAAGTGACCCAGAATTATGCCACACATATTAGACACTCTTGGAGGGTCAACATGTTCCACATTTTCACCTCCAGGATGCCCTGTTATGCAACCTAGGTCACCTTTGTGTTCCTTCAAGCGAGCATGCCAAGATGATTTCGGAAGCACACAACAGTCGGGCTTCTGAAAATTTCGGGGTTGAGAAAATGGTGGAAGTACTGTAGAAGTATTTATATTGGCCGAATCTTCGATAGGATGGCGGGAAGTACATCAGATCATGCACTGCTTGTGCCATTACCAAACTAACCATCAAGAAGCAATGCCTCTATACCCTACTGCCTACCCCTAATCAGCCTTGGGAATCCATCTCCATGGATTACATGTCAGGCCTTCCTTCCACTAAGCATGGAAATGACTATGTTTTTGTGGTCGTCGACAGGTTCTCGAAGATGGCCATTATGGCGGCTTGCAAGAAGAATATCATAGCAAAAACCATTGCTAAACTCTTCTTTGAACGAGTCTAGGTACACTTTGGGATCCCACAATTGAACATCTCAGATCAGGAAAGCAGGTTCCTCAGTACATTTTGGTCCAGTCTCTGGTTGATGCTGGAAACCCAACTCACTAATTCCACAGCCTTCCATCCTCAAACTAATGGATAGACAGAGGTTTTCAATAGGATGATCGTACAAATTATGCGCATGTAAAAATCAAAGCATCCACGCACATGGGACGAGAGCCTCCCCTATGTTCCACACAGCTATAACCAGGCTCTTCACAGCTCGACTGGCCACCAACCTTTTCAGATGGGCTTGGGGTTCCAGCCATTATGTCCCACTGATGTTGCCATGCCATTTGCAGCTACTCATGTAGATTCAGCTCATATCCAGTCTGAAACAAATAAGGAAACCAGCTTCATAGATCACATCCCACATATTCTCCAGCAAGTCTAAGACATTCTAGAGAATCAAATGCCAAGTACAAGCAGCAACATGATAAACATCGGGTGCCACACAAGTTTCAGGTGGGCGACAAAGTCTAGTTGCATTTGCAAAAGGAATGCCTTACTAGAGCCTATCGGAAATTCACACCACTTTGATATGGTCCTTACAACATTACCGAGTCTATGGGAGACAATGCATTTGAGATCAGAATTCCCCCATTCCTTGGCCTGGACCCAGTGTTCAATGTGGACTGCCTTCGGCCATACCTTCCACCTTTACTAGACACATCTGACATTGCAGAACAGCTCACACCCATAGAGTTAAATCCAGATTGCATGGAACAAGCTACAACTGATCAGATGATGGACACATAGATCAAGCACACTTTCCAACATAATTTCCAACTGTATCGAGTTGTCAAAGTAGACCATCTCTGTCACCAGGGCAAGTGGCTCACCAGGGACCAAGTTCAACAAAAGTTTCCTCATCTCATGGAGGAACTCAACGTAACGGGGACCATTGCTTCCTAAGGGGGGAGGAATGATCTAGGTGAATATTGGTGGCCACCTGCCAAGTCCACCTGGAGCCCGACCATTATTTCTTTCAGCTCTTTAGTTTCCTTAATTGTAGTATAGTTTACTATTTTTTGTAGTTTTTCAGGTCGTGAACATCCGGAGCCGTTTTGAGGCCCTAAACAATGTTTTTTTGGGAAGACTAGGAGCAACATGGGTCCATGTACCGATCTTTCTCTTCCCAAAGTTGTATCTCTCAGATAGATCTTTCTAACGATATGTTGTGCATGTCAAACGAAGATCATATGCCAAAGTTACAACCCTGGGAAGTTGATGTACCAGTCTACCCAAATGGCGCCCAATGTTTGGTGTTTCATCTTCTAGGGTTAGGTTTTTGGTTGTTTAGGGTTTTCCATTGTTTCTCAACAATAAATAGGCCTTCGAGCCTCATTGTAACATAGTTCGGAGGAATGTAGCCGCCACATCTCTTCTCAGAGATAAGCTATCATCACCCTAACTGGTTTATTTCCATTGTTGTTTGTAAGCATATTTCAATATTTTACATTAATGAAATGAAGTATTATTTCCACTGCATTTCTATGTTTAAATCTGGATCATCTGTTTAGTGGAGAATCCAAGGCACATTACAATACTGTCCAAGCCTTCTTCAAGATAGTCATAGTAGAAGCTTGGCTGACCAAAAGCCTCTACAATGAGTTATGAGGGACTATTTATAGCAAAGCATGGATGACCCTTGACATTCCCCTTTCTAACAGTTCAACTACTGTAATGACTCGGTAATTTGTAAATTCAGATAGTTACTGCGGTAAAACAATATGTGTGGTAATTTGCTTTATTAAAGACATTATTAGTTTTAATATAAATATAAGAGATTATTTTGCACATGTGTATTGATGAAATGATGAAATGTTGGCAGCCTCCAAAAGGAGGATTTTCTATTAAAAGAAAATAAAATCAGTTATGAAACTGAAAAAAGAAACTGCCTCTCACCCAAGGAAAAGGTCCTGGGGAGGAAAACCTCTGGGCTGTTGAAGGAACAGGCAGAGGGAGATTCCAGAGAGGACAAAGTGGAAAATTGGGGTTAAGTCTGATTGTGATCAGATAACCAGCACAACGGTACATTAGTCTTGTGGAGGCTGCAGGCCTGCAAGACGGCTCGGGGGGAGAATCCAGTGTAGTGGATCTCAAGGTTGGGAGGTTAAGAGCTATATTGCGGCAGGTGGGAGCTGAAAATCAAGCAACAGTAGCTGATTACCAGGTATGCATCTTTAACAGTTTAGTTGAGTAACAGGTAAGGCTGGCATACAAACAAACTTATACAGTGGTTTAACTTTCTTAGTAAAGTAAGAAATATATTTAGCAAATGCAAATGTCTGAGTTTCATTCATTAAATAAGGAAATATGACTATGTAAATGCAGTTGTATGAATCGCTGTATTAAGTAAGAGATAATGATATACAAATTGTAAATGTCAAACTTCCTTCAAAACGTCAAGAAAATACAGCTTACGTATATTCTGTGGCAGTGATACCCTGATTACTAATAAATAGAAGACCTTTAGTAGCTGTGTATGTTATTCGTTACGGAGAGAATGATTGATGTAATATAAACATAAATAGTGAATCCTTTTCAATTAACAACAGTCACAGTGAGTAGGTGAGTAGCTATATGACGGAAATGCATAACAAACTTAGCCGATAACAAGGTTACCTCATAACCCAGTTCCTGTGTGAATAAACTATTAAACTCAGATTCTGTTATGAGAGACAAGTCGAACAAGATTACATCTGTAGCGGCCGTGTCTGTATGAAGTACCAAATAAACATTACAGTGGCGTGTTCACATAAAGACACGAATGCATTCAAGAAAACAAAGAACCAGCACCTACAGCTATGACTTAAATCAACTTATTATTGTAGCAACGCGTTTAATACAGAGAGCTATTCGCTAAAATGGAAAGTTTGTAAGAACTTAGCTTTCAAGACTAGGTTGCTAATAGAGCAACGAAGCCGTATAGCTGAAAAGGGTAAACATTAACATAAGCGAAGCAGAAAGGGTTACCCACCGGTAAACCCTACTTTGATATACACTGTAAAATGACTTTACATATGAATCGAGCGAAATAAAAAATATTACCAATCGCGGCCAACAAATATGATATTAAATGAAGGAACTGTAAAAGAACTGGAAGCACATACATTAATAACCAATAGATTACACCGCCATGCTTATATATACATGTGAGCGAGAGGGGTTGTGCTTGCTCCCACTATTCCAGGAGCAAGCCGTAACCCTGATGTCCGCCGAGAAGGAAAGGAAAACATATTCTGTCTATTATCCATGAGATTGAAACAATAAATTATCATTCCATAAAACAAGAGCGGAGAATAAATACGAAATGACCAGAATGACATAAACAAGCAGAATATACATATATGTTCATTACTGAAATGAGCCGTGGGGTAGGGCTACCGGTCCATTAATAAATAACTGTGTCAAAACCTGGGTAGAGCAGGTCGGTTGTGTAAAACCCGAACACAGAGACAATATACAATTCGAGGAGAAGGATTGCATAATATACTTTACAACTGAACTTAACACCTAAAACGACCATCAGTCAAACCCTTATTGGGGCCCGAGGGCGTAACCAGAAAGTAAGTTCCCTCAGGGTTCCATGGATTTACAGAACAGGATGAAATGCCGCCTGTAAAGCCAAACCCAGAGGCGGGCAAAGTTAACCGACCTGAGACACAATAATACAGGCATGAGCCTAGTCTCGGCCAGAGGGAGCTGCCAACCTTACATCACAGTAAACCCTAAGGGGTAATACAACCAACAGCAAAGACTTACCTGGAGGAAGGCTGGTGGATCTGGAACTTCTTCGGATGGTAGCAGACGCCGAGACCAAACCTCCTGTGTGAGATTATCATTGTCAACAACTGTGCAAATAAATAATGAGCATAGTAAGAAATAAACCAAAACCTCAAACAGCTAACAGTAATCTTGGGGGCTCACCATAGCTGAAAGGTTTCATACCTGCGCAAGGAGCCGGGTTGCAGAGAGAGGGAAACTGTCGGAGGAGCGGCTGAAGCAGTGGTGAAATGAATCAAACCGAAGAACACGGCAAACATATATTGTCAACCAAACCCTAGGAGTAATCAGCGCCATTCGATCTGGAGATGAGATCGCCACCGTTCGTCTGAGCGGGAGTGTGGCTCTCATATCGAAGGTCAAACCATACGCGTGATCACATGAAGTTCACATGGCCCGTAGCCACCTGGCCACGGAGCAGTGAGTTGGAACCACCTCCGTTCACCATGTGGCACTTTAGTTAATGCAACTTCGTCAAACGTTAATACTGCTAAGTAACAGTGCGGTGGTAGATGTGTTACCCACGTTTTATAACAATATGGAAGGGATTTAAAACATAACATATATTATCATGTTAAGAGATTAATCATGTATATAGACCGGTTATCACCTATACAACGATGACTCAAGGTGGAGTTAGATAACAAGTAAATTTTTTTTTTATGTGTTGGCATAGTTGAGTTGAGATCGTGACAATGTGGTATCAGAGTAGAGGTTTCAAAACTGTGGCCTCTGGAACAGCAAAAACTATTGGGAAAGTTTACATAGTAATAAGTAATTAATTGTTTTTCTTGTGTACTACCAGGAGAACCAAATAAATACAGTTACCTGTTAACAGTTAATAGAAGATGGAAGAAATGCCGGGAGCTGGCGGCAGCCCTCCGGAAAATGCAGGGTTGTGGGTACAGCTTGGTGCTGAGACACGCAGTACCAACCAGGCAATATTGCAAGCTGTTCAGGAGCTGAAAGGGGAGATGGCACGCCTACGAGAGGATAATGCACGATTAACTATGGAACAGGAAAGGATACTAAAGAGCTTGTCAGATAAACAAAACCCACCCTTGGCCAGCCCTAGTGCAGAACAGCAAAGGGGCACTGAGGAACGGGATTACGCGCCTGGGCTTTCTGAAGAGCAGGAAGACCATTCCGATAATGTACAAGAACAACAAACTTTCAAGAGACAGAAAGTGGAGTTACAAGGGGAGTTCCGAAAAATCAAACCTCCACTCTTCGATGGAGAGCAGGAAGAAGCAGCAGAAGCCTGGTTGATCAATATTAATAAATATTTCCAACTTTACGAATATGACCAGAATCTGAAGGCGCGGCTGGCTATCTTTCAGTTGCAAGGCAAGGCCACCTTATGGTGGGAAGAAATTAAAATCGTAAAGGGAGTAAGTGAGAACAGCATAACCTGGGAGAAATTTCAGAAATATTTTAAGGAAAGGTATTTAACTGAGCGCTTTTACGATGAGAAGGCGCGAGAATTCCATGATTTACGCCTAGGACAGCAGTCCATGGACGAATTTATAAATCGTTTCACCTCTCTGCTTCGATATGTGCCTTACATTAAAGAGGAGAAGGCTAAGGTGCAGAGGTTTGTGAGTAGTCTACCGGCCTACATAAGGGAACGGATTGAATTTGACAATCCCCGGACTATGGATGAGGCAATTCGGAAGGCTAGAATTTGCTATCAGCAGAATAAACTAAAGGGAGAAGTGTCAAACAGAAAATGGAATGAAAGAAAAGGTAGCAGAATTGCTGGAAACAACAAAGGCAGCCGCAGAGATGGTGGTAAAGGAGCTGGAAAGGGGCAATTTAACAGAAGCACAAACAAGGGTACCTTCCGGCCTAAGCCAAGCGAGAGCAGGATCAGTGAACCCCCTGCTAAATCAGAGGGTGAAGGGACCAGACCTCCAGTTCAGTGCTGGGTATGTGAGGGACCACATTATGCTAGAAATTGTCCACAGCATAAAAGAACTGAGCAAATATCTCAAGTTCATGAAGCTTCAACTGTTGGGGATGTGGCGCGCAGCGTACCAAGGATCAACGCAGCATTAGAGGACCGGCAGGCGGAATACCAACCTTCCATGGTGGAATTCGAAGGTAAGATTTCCAACCTCTCTGTAGCTGTACTTATTGATCCAGGAGCTACTTTAAGTTATGTTAGTCCAAAAGTAGTGGAACACTGTAAGCTACTACCAGAAAATTTCAAAAACCCATGGCTGGTCCAGTTAGCTACGGGAGCCAAAAGGCGGGTGTTAGCTAAAGTCAATAACTGCTCTTTCAGCATAGCTGGACAGCCTGTAACGGCAGACTTGAATGTACTTCCGTTAGGCTCCTACGACATTCTTATTGGTATGGATTGGTTGGAAAAGCACTGGTCGTTGGTAAATTGCAAAACCAAGACCATATACTATAAAGATGACTTGGGACAGCAGCAGGAATTGCAGGGAATTAAACATCCTGTTCAGATACGACCTATCACTGCAACTCAGCTAGCTAAATGCATTCGGAAGAAATGTCAGGTCTATGCCATACAAGTGGGCTATGCAAATCAGAAGAATAAGATGTCTGCAATAGATGACATTCCTGTGGTACAGGAATTTACGGATGTCTTTCCTGAAGAGGTACCAGGTTTGCCTCCAAGACGGGACATAGACTTCACCATAGAGTTGATACCGGGGGCGGCACCAGTATCGCGAGCACCATACCGGATGAGCATACCAGAGTTAATAGAGTTGAAAATGCAGCTCCAGGAGCTGTTGGAGAAAAGGTACATACGAGCTAGTGTGTCACCCTGGGGAGCACCAGTATTGTTCGTAAAAAGGAAGGACGGGACTCTGCGCATGTGCATAGACTATCGGCAGCTGAATAAGCTTATGGTCAAAAACAAGTACCCTTTACCCCGAATAGATGAACTCTTTGACCAAGTGAAAGGGGAAAAAGTGTTTTCCAAAATTGACCTGCGATCTGGTTACCATTAGATCAGGATTAAGGATGAGGACATCGCCAAGACTGCTTTTCGGACACGCTATGGGCACTACGAATTTGTAGTGCTACCTTTTGGGCTGACCAATGCACCTGCTACTTTTATGTGCATGATGAATAGCGTGTTTCACAGATTTTTGGACAAGTTTGTACTGATATTCATTGACGACATATTGATATATTCTCGTTCCCAACAGGAACATGAGGAGCACCTTAGATTGGTGTTACAAACACTCCGGGAGCATCAGCTATATGCTAAATTTAGCAAATGCGATTTCTTCAAAGAAGAAATTCAGTACTTGGGCCACGTGATTACAAAAGAGGGAATTGCGGTCGACCCTGAGAAGATAAAGTCTATTATGGAGTGGCCTATACCCAAAGACGTTGCTGATATCAGATCTTTTATGGGGTTAGCTGGCTACTACCGGAGATTTGTGGAAGGCTTTTCTAGGATAGCCTATCCTATCACCTCATTGCAAAAGAAAGGAAAGATATTCAAATGGACAGCAGAGTGTCAACAGAGTTTTGACCGTTTAAAGCATCTTCTCAATACCGCACCTATTCTGAGGATTGCTGATCCTAGTAAGGACTACGTGGTGTGCACCGATGCAAGCAAGGAGGGCGTGGGAGGAGTACTAATGCAGGAAGGAAAAGTTATAGCATATGAATCAAGGAAACTCAAAGAGCATGAGCAAAGATACTCTGCTTATGATTTAGAGTTAACTGTTGTGATTCACGCACTAAAGATGTGGCGACATTATCTTCTTGGAAAGAAGTTTCTGTTGTTAACAGATCATCACAGTTTGACGCATTATTTCAGCCAACCTACCTTGAATGCAAGGCAAGGTCGTTGGGCAGATTTTCTAAGTGGTTTTGACTTTGAAATAAAGCATTTGAAGGGCAAAGAAAATCGAGTGGCAGATGCCTTAAGTCGGAAGGTCCACTGCATATGTGAACTTTCAGCCAGTAAGTGGCGAAGTACGCTGGTTGAACAGATAAGAACAGCAGCCAATGACGATTCTGAATATCATCATTTAAAACAGCAGGTTCAGCAATCTAATAATGACAAGTTACAGCAAGGGTACACATTGGATAATGCTGGATTGTTGTATTTTAATAAAAAAATGTATGTGCCTGATTCAAATGACCTCAAGAAGATGATTTTAGACGAGTTTCACATCAGCCACTACACTGGCCACCCAGGGTACCAAAAGATGGTCACAGCACTCAAGAAAGAGTATTACTGGCCAGGGATGAAGAAGCAGATAGTGGAATACTTGGCAAAATGTCTGGAATGCCAGCAAATTAAAGCTGAACATCAACACCCAGCGGGACTGTTACAGCCTCTGCCTATTCCGGAATGGAAATGGGAAACCATTTCTATGGATTTTATAACCGGGCTACCACGAACGAAGAAGGGCAATGATTCGATTATGGTCGTGGTTGATAAATTGAGTAAAGCAGCGCACTTCATACCGGTGCAGTCTACTTACAAGGCGGTACAAATTGCGCATCTCTTTATGCAACATGTGTTCCGCTTGCATGGAATGCCAAAGGTAATTATATCAGACCGGGATGTGAAATTCACGTCCACCTTTTGGAGGACATTGTTTGCCGAGTTAGGTACTCGTTTGAATTTTAGCACGGCATATCATCCACAGACCGATGGCCAAACTGAGCGAGTCAATCAGGTGTTAGAAGACATGTTGCGAGCGAATGTAATGCTAAAGCCTGGTCAGTGGGAAGAGTATTTGCATTTGGTTGAATTTGCCTACAATAATGGGTATCATACTTCAACTCAGCTAAGTCCCTTTGAGGTCCTATATGGGCGAAAGTGCCACACACCCTCAAGTTGGAGTGGACTGGAGGATAAGCTAAGTTTGGGTCCGGAAATGTTGAAAGATATGGAAGAAATGGTGAAGAGAGTGCGAGCAAATCTAAAGGCTGCACAAGACAGACAGAAAAGCTTCGCAGATAGGAAAAGAAGATTTGCAGAGTACAACGTTGGCGACCATGTGTTTGTAAGGATTCAAACCCGAAGAAGCACACTGCACTGGAGTGGTTGCGCCAAACTGGCTCCTCGATACTTTGGACCGTTTCAGATTCTAGCTAGAATGGGGCCTATGGCTTATCAACTTGCTTTACCCAGTCATATTAGGATTCACAATGTGTTCCATGTTTCTGTCCTAAAGAAATATGTATATGACCCAAAACATGTTATTCAATGGCAAGATGTGCGGGTAAGAATTAATCTGGTTGTCTTGATTGTGCAGCTTTATTCAATGAGAGATTGATCATTGTGCTGGTTGTTTGCAGGTCGAACCGGAAGGCGAGGTCCTGGTCGAACCACAGAGCATTCTCGACCGGAGAGAAGTGCGACTGCGGAAACGGGTTATTACCCAAATTAAAGTGCTGTGGCAGCACTATGGCCCTGAGGAGGCTACGTGGGAAGACGAGGAACCTTTTAAAAAGGCCTACCCGCATTTATTTAATGAGAATGGACATCGGGACGATGTCCACTCCCAGGGGGGGAAGATGTAATGACTCGGTAATTTGTAATTTCAGATAGTTACTGCGGTAAAACAATATGTGTGGTAATTTGCTTTATTAAAGATATTATTAGTTTTAATATAAATATAAGAGATTATTTTGCACATGTGTATTGATGAAATGATGAAATGCTGGCAGCCTCCAAAAGGAGGATTTTCTATTAAAAGAAAATAAAATCAGTTATGAAACTGAAAAAAGAAACTGCCTCTCACCCAAGGAAAAGGTCCTGGGGAGGAAAACCTCTGGGCTGTTGAAGGAACAGGCAGAGGGAGATTCCAGAGAGGACAGAGTGGAAAATTGGGGTTAAGTCTGATTGTGATCAGATAACCAGCACAGCGGTACATTAGTCTTGTGGAGGCTGCAGGCCTGCAAGACGGCTCGGGGGGAGAATCCAGTGTAGTGGATCTCAAGGTTGGGAGGTTAAGAGCTATATTGCGGCAGGTGGGAGCTGAAAATCAAGCAACAGTAGCTGATTACCAGGTATGCATCTTTAACAGTTTAGTTGAGTAACAGGTAAGGCTGGCATACAAACAAACTTATACAGTGGTTTAACTTTCTTAGTAAAGTAAGAAATATATTTAGCAAATGCAAATGTCTGAGTTTCATTCATGAAATAAGGAAATATGACTATGTAAATGCAGTTGTATGAATCGCTGTATTAAGTAAGAGATAATGATATACAAATTGTAAATGTCAAACTTCCTTCAAAACGTCAAGAAAATACAGCTTACGTATATTCTGTGGCAGTGATACCCTGATTACTAATAAATAGAAGACCTTTAGTAGCTGTGTATGTTATTCGTTACGGAGAGAATGATTGATGTAATATAAACATAAATAGTGAATCCTTTTCAATTAACAACAGTCACAGTGAGTAGGTGAGTAGCTATACGATGGAAATGCATAACAAACTTAGCCGATAACAAGGTTACCTCATAACCCAGTTCCTGTGTGAATAAACTATTAAACTCAGATTCTGTTATGAGAGACAAGTCGAACAAGATTACATCTGTAGCAGCCGTGTCTGTATGAAGTACCAAATAAACATTACAGTGGCGTGTTCACATAATGACACGAATGCATTCAAGAAAACAAAGAACCAGCACCTACAGCTATGACTTAAATCAACTTATTATTGTAGCAACGCGATTAATACAGAGAGCTATTCGCTAAAATGGAAAGTTTGTAAGAACTTAGCTTTCAGGACTAGGTTGCTAATAGAGCAACGAAGCCGTATAGCTGAAAAGGGTAAACATTAACATAAGCGAAGCAGAAAGGGTTACCCACCGGTAAACCCTACTTTGATATACACTGTAAAATGACTTTACATATGAATCGAGCGAAATAAACAATATTACCAACCGCGGCCAACAAATATGATATTAAATGAAGGAACTGTAAAAGAACTGGAAGCACATACATTAATAACCAATAGATTACACCGCCATGCTTATATATACATGTGAGCGAGATGGGTTGTGCTTGCTCCCACTATTCCAGGAGCAAGCCGTAACCCTGATGTCCGCCGAGAAGGAAAGGAAAACATATTCTGTCTATTATCCATGAGATTGAAACAATAAATTATCATTCCATAAAGCAAGAGCGGAGAATAAATACGAAATGACCAGAATGACATAAACAAGCAGAATATACATATATGTTCATTACTGAAATGAGCCGTGGGGTAGGGCTACCGGTCCATTAATAAATAACTGTGTCAAAACCTGGGTAGAGCAGGTCGGCTGTGTAAAACCCGAACACAGAGACAATATACAATTCGAGGAGAAGGATCGCATAATATACTTTACAACTGAACTTAACACCTAAAACGACCATCAGTCAAACCCTTATTGGGGCCCGAGGGCGTAACCAGAAAGTAAGTTCCCTCAGGGTTCCATGGATTTACAGAATAGGATGAAACGCCGCCTGTAAAGCCAAACCTAGAGGCGGGCAAAGTTAACCGACCTGAGACACAATAATACAAGCATGAGCCTAGTCTCGGCCAGAGGGAGCTGCCAACCTTACATCACAGTAAACCCTAAGGGGTAATACAACCAACAGCAAAGACTTACCTGGAGGAAGGCTGGTGGATCTGGAACTTCTTCGGATGGTAGCAGACGCCGAGACCAAACCTCCTGTGTGAGATTATCATTGTCAACAACTGTGCAAATAAATAATGAGCATAGTAAGAAATAAACCAAAACCTCAAACAGCTAACAGTAATCTTGGGGGCTCACCATAGCTGAAAGGTTTCATACCTGCGCAAGGAGCCGGGTTGCAGAGAGAGGGATACTGTCGGAGGAGCGGCTGAAGCAGTGGTGAAATGAACCAAACCGAAGAACACGGCAAACATATATTGTCAACCAAACCCTAGGAGTAATCAACGCCATTCGATCTGGAGATGAGATCGCCACCGTTCGTCTGAGCGGGAGTGTGGCTCTCATATCGAAGGTCAAACCATACGCGTGATCACATGAAGTTCACATGGCCCGTAGCCACCTGGCCACGGAGCAGTGAGTTGGAACCACCTCCGTTCACCATGTGGCACTTCAGTTAATGCAACTCCGTCAAACGTTAATACTGCTAAGTAACAGTGCGGTGGTAGATGTGTTACCCACGTTTTATAACAATATGGAAGGGATTTAAAACATAACATATATTATCATGTTAAGAGATTAATCATGTATATAGACCGGTTATCACCTATACAACGATGACTCAAGGTGGAGTTAGATAACAAGTAAATTTTTTTTTTATGTGTTGGCATAGTTGAGTTGAGATCGTGACAACTACCCTCATGACTCTTCACCTACTCTATGAGTGTTACATCCAACCATTGACACTTGACTTACACTTGACATGAATCAACATTACAATGCACATGTAATCATGTGAGACAACACGGCTTGAGAAATCCTTGCAAGACATTACTGACACTCAGTCCGCTTTGATGAGACCAACACTTTCACATGCTTGTGATGGTTAAGGTGGTGAGCTGATGCCAAGCTTGGTCGTCCGTGATGGTGTGTATGCACCTCATGGTGACATCTTGCCGAAGTGAAATCTTTCCTCTATTCCAACTGGTGCATTGGTTCATCCCCTTCATCCAACTCATCTACTAACATGCACATGGTCGCCTTGGGTATAGTTGAACCAGAAACACATCGATGCATAGTGTCTATGTTAATCTTCAAGTGTGTGCTGCTGGTCATGCGCATCAACTTGCCGAGGTACATTTTCAACCTCAGTTGAACTTGCTTCTTATCTTCGCCTTGGTGAGTGTGTTGAATGGGTTGGATTGCATGCATGCACTCAATGACATGCATGTTTCTGAATCCCTTGCATGCGATAAACAACACTTCTCACCATGTCTTCTCTGTGTCAGCTATTGGGATGGATCCTTAACTTGTACAGGTGCAGTTTCATCCATGAGTGCATGTTGCGCCAACTGTTGTTCCTGTTCCTATTGCAACTCATTCGTCTCTTTATGCAGCTTCATGTTCTTCCTGATTTGCTACTTCACCACATGCAACTCTTTCTTTGTTCCATCTTCTACCATCATGTGATCTTCACGTCGTGTCATCACTTCATAGCTGGAGTTTGCCAAGTTGCTTTCATCATCAATGGACCTGATTGATATTGTAAGCTTCTTCTGCCTCCATGTTGTCAACAACCCTCCTCTTGGATTCGTTGCATTTGGTATGTTGTCTTTAGCTATTGTTCATGATGCTACTCACTATGATGTTTTTTCTGTCATATCTTGATGTCCCTATCTATGAACAACTTGATATCTTCATGGGTAGGCAAGTCCATGGACACTTGATCGACTACATCCCCAAGTGTGCTCTGAATGGTGTCTTCATCTCTTCTCTCCTAGAAACCATTGTACCTATACTACTGAGAGGCAGATGAACAATTGGGATACATGGAGACATGGAAATACTCGTAGCAAGAAAACTGTAAGTCAAAAACCAAAATGAACATGAGAACTAACTTGCAACATACCTAGGTGGATAATCATGAAGCTTGTGCAATTTCATCCGGGAGGTCAGGAGACCAACTGCCAAGACTGCACAAGGCACAGTCTCGACTGTTGGGAGATTGGCTGACTACTAGAACTACATAATGCACAGTCCAATCTTACTCCTGGTTGCTGGGATTATGCAATGCACAATTCCAGTTGGGAAGGACTACTGGCCCAGGGACATATTTGCACAATTTTTTGGGCCAAGTAGCCATTGTCCTCCAGAAATGTGCAAAACAATCTTGAAGGCCAATTCTAGGTAGGAATGCACAAATCTGGAGAGGGAGGTGAGACTTCAATCCCTGGATTACACAACGCAGCCTTGGTGAAGGCAGAGTTTGGGCCAAGGTTGGCCTGACTCATCGATGGGCAACCGAAAGCAACTAAGATAGTAAATGCATGGAAACTGTTATCACAAAATCAACCCCTGATAGGTTGTTGATTAGGTAGACCTTGAGTAACTGTTTCAAACCTACTTTTGGCTGAGGCTTAGCCTCCCCAACCTGAGAGGGCTCTCTCACAATGTTAAAGATTTCAATAATGGATAAGATGGCTAACTCTATGAAACAAATGAAAGAAGTGTAAATGGTGCAAACACAATTAGAAATTATCCATTGGGCTTATGGAGTCAAAATTGTATCAGTATGACAATAATGTTATCTCTACATGGAATTCAGGGTATCTAGAATTCAAAGCATTTAGAACACATCAGAAACATATAGGACAACACAGCCTATAAATGTATGAAGGAAATTAGAGCACAATCGGTGATTTCTAAGTAATCACACATTCATACCACTGCAAATAATAAGAAGAGGGCAATACAATACATTCTGAACATTGAATTCCTTCTAATTCCTGAGAAGCAAAGCCAAATATTGTATTACTAAAATAGAGTTTTACACATAGCACAATATCCAAGTTTCTCTGAAATTTTCCAACCCTTTGTACATCAGCTTTTCTGCTATATATAGAGCTCTTTACATAACTAGTATTCCTCCTCCAGCATGAGGGGAACTTGAATTCTTCCTATTATAACACCTATTGACGCTTTAAACTAACTATTAAATGCTACTAACTGCTAACTTGAAGTTTCAAAGACCTAAAATAATTAGGAGTATAACTCCACATCATGTTGGTAATAGCATTTATTACAATCCAAACTCATTCCCTAACAAATGGCCTTCTTCAGTTTAGATTTGGTGGAGGTTTGAAATTCCTTGCTAGACCTTGATGCCTCATCCCTTTACTACTTCTGGAAACTAGGAAACTGCCCCTGTTTTTCTGCTTTTGGTCTCCACATGGATCTTCGAAATCAATTATCCATGTTGTTCTTCTTTAATTACACAAAAATGTATTGGACTTCCATGTTTTTCATGAACTGTATACCTTCCCCGTAAACATGTGTGAAGACAAAACCTCTTTAATGTTGCTTGAAATATCATGAACTTAGCCTTAATTTAGGACTTAGCCTTAATTGCTGTGTGATTTTCCTTAGCTAAGGAAGTCCTTCCCGCTGGCTTAGTTGTATCTTCAAATCCTCGATTTGCCTCTTCATAATTCTGATCCCGGCTCTCAGTCTTGTATTAACTTTTATGATGTATTTTGCTTCTTTTATTGTAGGGACTGACCAGGTGTAGTATTGAGCATGACAGTTGACCACCTCGGGTATTGAAATTGTTTTGTTTTCCAACAGAGCCTCCATTTTATTAAAATGAGCTTCCTTGATTGCATGTTTTCTTGAGGCTTTCTTCAGTCTAGTAATTTCAATATTTGCTAACTTCAACTTCTTTTTCAACTCTTCAACACTATATTCCTCTTGAGAGATAACTGCCTTACCTCTATCGTTTTTATACAGCTGTGATGATGTTTCTTATGAAGTCACAGGTGCTTCATGAGATTTTTTTACCTCCCCTGTTTCACTGGATTCTGGTAGCATCTCTTGTATCTCCGTTTAATGCCTTGTCACAGGTCTTCTTGGCTTAAAAACAAATTCAGAAACTTGATCATTAAATTTGAGCTTTTTAGAGGTTTTGGCCTTTCTGGTTTTACTTTTACCTGTTTCTATCAACTCTGCTCAGACCAGAGGAGACTCCTCAATGTCAATAGCCTGAAGTAAATCATTCAGACTTCCCTTTGAAACCGGGCTTGCCTCAGTAACCACTGTCTTTCCTTTTTCTTTAGCTAACTGGCTCCTGGTTACTCTTCTCTAGACTGCTTCACCTGTAGATTGTTCATGTACACCCTCTTTGATCTGAGTTTTCTCTTTCTATGAATGTTGGGGTGTGTCTTGGATTACTAGTGGTCTTGTGGGTTCCTTTACCTTTTTCCTAGCCTTGAATTTCATGAATCTCCTCGATCTTGTTTCTGCACGATAACTAACTGCTGGTAGAGACCTCTTCGTAGCCTAAGGACTGAGGCCAGTTTCATTCTTGAAGCCAAACATAAACATGAACACAAACCATTCCCTATCTATTTTTTGGATCTCATGCAAAATGATCAATTTGACTAAGCCGTGATGAAACAACGAGGTCTTACAGGATTCCTTCTTTAACTGAACCTTGTCACACATTTTGCCTAGGCTACGAAATAAGTAGAAGGGAAAATCAAGAGATATCTTTCTAGTGAAATGAAGTAGAAGCTTGAAGTGGTAAGAATACACCTTATGATACCTCCCTTCATAGGTGAAGTACCTCTGTATACAGGTAAATAAATTATCATATGAATCTTTGACAAAACTTCTGGGCACTGACTTGTTTAAGTCTGAATCAATGAACTCCGGTTTCAGAAATTCCTTGCAGGGGGCCATGTCAAAATTGAAATTTTTAAACCATATTTCCTGTCCCCTTGTAATCTCAGTGACTGTAGATATAACCTCTGGAGAGATTGGAAATTCAAGCACTCCAACTTTGGAATTCAGCCCTGTGAAATTTAAAGCAAATTCCTTGGTGACTTGCATATGGCCTCCTTGAAGTTTTTCGCAAAACCTCCAACAGCCAACCTATTTGAAGGTTTGTTAGACTTCATTATTCTTTAGGATGATATATAAACCCTCAGGTTCATTCCTCAGACATTTACTTGACCTATGATCTTTTCTTTCTGCAGGCCCCTCCATGAAACTCCAGCAAAATGAAAATTTGAAAAAAATTCACACTGTCTCATTCTCGATCACTACCTCACTTGAAAACTTCCTTGCTTGATCTTCAATGAATTCTAATTTGAACACTTGCCAACTTTCTCCTCATGAATGAACCCAAACATAATTATGACTGTGAATACTTGGCTTCTTTTTGAAACTTGCAACCTAAGCGTACCAAGACATTAACAAGCCTAATGATGAGGATAATCGGTTGAATGTGATAGGAAAAGTGTATGGACTGACCACTGATGATGTAAGGATAACTGATTTTGATAGATTTGACAGCTGGATGAGATTTGCTAGAGATCTACACGAATCCTCGATTTCGTAGTGCATCGAGTGCAAAATATGGGTTTTGCGCTACGAAAACACCTAGACTAGGTTTTGCACTACAAAAGCTCTTAGACAGTTTCGTAGCACATAAGAATCTTGAAGCAAGTTTTGACGTATGGAGTTTATGTGTGATATGAGACCAATGATAGATAAGTACAGAGACTTAACCTCTTTTGACCATACCAACAAGACTCTATTCAAAAACTTAGACTCTAAAAAAACATGGAAAAATCGGACCATGACTAACACCAATCTTTTGAAAAAAAAAAAGAAAAACTGATCCTCAGAATTTGAAATTTTTCTTAAGTGATAACAGAAACACTAAGTGATAGTAGAAGTGATTGATAGTGCATGCAAAACATGAATGAAATATTCAAGAAACAGATCAACATGCATGTGGGTAAGGCAGTTTGTAGTTGGCGAATGTTCATGCAAAATAGTTTCATGCATGCCACAACAATGAGATAGCAACAAAAACTAAAAAAGATTTAGGACAAGCTAGTGTATGTGTAAACGACAACAAGCATTCAAAGAAATCAAGAAAATAGTACTCCCACAAGTGAAAACACAAAAAGTGATAGAAATGCAGCACAAGGCATGGGAAGTGGGCTTACCCCAAAAGAGCTAAGCTGAGTGTGCCGACTGCTCCTAGATGTGATGTGGGATGTCAGAGCTACAAGGTTGATGTAAGGCATGGGCTCTGTAGTGTCCAGTTGATGGTGTCTGATAAAATCAAGGTTGTGATGCACATGCCATGAATCTAGGGGAAGTGACACTCGGTGGGAGGTTTTGGAATTACTCCTTGCATGTAACCTCCAACTGCTAAACATAGATCCTTGAAATAAGGGATGTATTTTCATGCTACCTTGGGAGAAGAAACCCATGCATGCAAGTCTATTTTACTCAATCCTGAAGGGAACCAATCAGCTCAGCTACACATGTAAGAGACTGCTCCACTGCTATAGGAAAAATGCACATTTTTGGCTGGGCACTGGGCTAGCTTCCCATGAGTTTTGTGCAATTTCTGGGTAGAGCAGTTGACTATTGCCCAGATTTGTGAAAATTCTGGGCTGAGTAGCCTTGCTGGGGATATTTGTGCAAATCCTACACAGAGTGTTGGCAAGAAAGATTATGCAATCTTGGAACCCAGTAGGTTGCTAGAGAGAATTGAGAAATTTCTTGATAGAAGGCTCTTTGCCCTTCAAAAATGCACAATTTTCAAGGGGGAGCTGCTCACCCTATAGGTGGATCAATTCTGGGTGAACAACCTTTGAGGGGAATGGATCAAGCTATGACTGACGAGCTGCCTTTATGCAAGAAAGACACTGAAGCTTGTGAACTTGATGAAGCAAGGCAAGCTACTATGAAGGTTAGAAGGGAGGCTCCAAAACGAGTTTAAGGAATAAATTTTGAGGGTGGTTGTAGCCACTACAACACTTGGTGAAACACTGATAGAACTCCAACTCTCTGAATGTACTTTGTTCATGAAAAGAAAGTATAACACCTCTAGAAGTATTGTTCAGTTTTCAGCTCATCTTTGTTTCACACTAACTTGATTGTAAGATGTAGCATCTTCCAAACCCTTGGTTGATTGACACACAATCCAAGCCAAGGAAACAAATTTGTTTCGATTGGGGTTGAGGGGTACATAGGTGCACAAGCATTATAGTCTTCAGAGTCTTAGTTTCATCTCTGGTGTTGCTCCACTGCAAGAAGGCCCGAACAGTACCCCGGTGGAGTCACATAGGAACACAAGCATGACTCCACTACCAATGCGCTTGGTCAGTACCCCGGAGAAGTTACTTGCATCAATTCCCTATGCAGGAATCCTTTCTCTTCTTTTTCCTTATTCATATTTCATTTTGAATTTTTGACTTTTCATTTTTTCATTTTTCACTGTGCATAGCCATTATTCATTTCAAAGGCGGAAGAGGGATCCTAACTTATTAAGAGCAGAAGAGGTTTTTCCAGCATAGAGGTAGTTTATTGTATCTCTGACATGCCTGTTAAGGTTTTCCCCCTTACCTTACTCTACCTGACTGAGTTGATAAGGTTTAACCCAAAAACAATCGACTAGAGAAGGTGACACTAGTTAGCACGCAAGCGTTGTGTTTACACCAAGGTTCACTTCAAACAATACATATTTTCCTTCGATGTATCATGGAATAAAGTAACAAGCTCATCATAAAGAGGCAAGATGACAAATAACCAACTAGTGATAGTTGTACAAGCCCTCTTGTACTTTAACCAGCTCACTTCAAGATTCATACATGGTTTCATGCAAGATAACCTATGAATGAAACAAGTGAATGAACTAACAATCAACAAAGCAAAGCAAGAGTAGAAGAAAAAATGAAAGTGAAACAACTAAACAAACAAGAAAGCAAACAAAACACGTAAGCAAACAAGCATGCAAGCAAACAACTGAAAGTAAACACTACTCCTACTCCTACAGTGATGGTACATGGACCTGATCACATGAAGTGATACTTCTGAAGTAGCCACCAGCACACTAGTAGACCCATGTTGGTGAAGGCTTGTTCTGCGAGCAACCTAGTTGTGCTAACCGCAAGCAAGAAAGGTATAAAAATGAAGACAACCACACTTCGTGATTCAAAGTGCCCACGAGACATAAGTTCATGCTTTTGCATGAGGGGCAGTCTATGGACTTATCATGGTGTTGTGTGACACTACGTGCAACTTTGAAGCATAAGCACACTCTTGACCATGACATGCAAGCAAATGAAATAGACAAAGATAACTTGCATCGTGCACAAATGCTTGCAATGTAAGACCCCTCCAATCCATGAGCAATGGGATCATGTAGTTCAAGTGGAGGAAGTAAAATATGAGTGTTAGATTTATCTTGAGTGCGTACAGATGAGTGATGAGAAACCTTGATTTTTTAAACAATTTCCTGGTTGGAAGCGAAACCAACCTCAGGACAGCGATGGCCTGACATAGCCATCAACTTGGGCTGAAGTGCCTTGACAGTCTGTGCGGTTTTGACTTTGTTAACAGATGGATCTTCATACACCAGTGACTTAGAGGGATTAACAACGAGTGAATCAACATCGTGATCGGATGATGAGGTGAAGAGATAATGACAACCAATATCAGAAAATTCAAGATTTTGGTCGGCATCCTCGTAGTTTGATGAATCACACAAATGGGTGGATGAGGAGGAAGGATGTTCACCCTATGTGTTTCTAGAAAAAGAAGATGAAAGATCAAGTGGATTTCCAATGAATGATTGGTCCTCTTCGTTGCTGGATGATGGGATAACATACGGTGTGTCCTACAAAATATCAACAATGGGTGCATCTATGGATGAAGACACACATGCAAAATCAAGGATGGTAGGTTCACCCACGATGTTAGGAAATAACAGAGGGGGCTCATATGGAAGGGATTCATCCTTCATCTAGTGTTGATGCTCAAGCTCCCACTCATACTCTTCATGGATGACAGTGCATGTTGGTTGTGCAACACCAACTCTGTTAGTGGGTTGTTCCTCATTCACAACAAGTGAAGAGTTTAGAATGGATGAACACAAGACAACATCATCTGGAGGAACACTCGGGTGCAAAGACAGAGGTCATAGAAAAGAATGCATATGAGGAATCAAAAGAATGACAACCAAATATACATGAAAATTGAGTGAAGTGATGTTGAGAGGGTGTGAAGGATGAACAGGTATGTGAGCATGATCCTCAACATCACTAGGCAGTGGTGGAGTTGTTGAATAAGAGGAAGGCGGATAGTTAGTTGAGACAGTGCCCACTTACACATGAGATTGCAGAGCTCCATCAATGAAGAATGTTGAGTGAGGCTTGATCTCAAACTTTCTCTTGGGATGGGAAGATTTCTTAAGGAAGTACTTGAACCGGTCACAAATATAAGGAAATTTTGTTTGGCTCCTTGGAGCTTGAAACTGCAAGTTACGGAAGTGCTGAAAAAACCAATAATGGATTCATGTGGAGCCCTCCATTGCTGTAAAAATGTCTAGTCAAGATGGTTTGGATCAAAATGATAGAATGCATCTTCAATAAGATCACAAAACTGCTCAAATGAGTGCAAGGTGTCAGTTAGTAGGCTGAGCACCCAACGAAATGGAGATTCGCAAAGTGTGTATGCAAGCAGCAAACCAACCTATTCATCAAAAAACTCATCTTCCTCATGAATAATGGAAATAAGGTTTTGTAAGTGCTTAGGCCAGGCCACTTCACCTACACCATCATACGTGTGAGTGGAAAAGAGATCGAAAAGATTCTGCAAGTTGGAGACATCTTCACGATTCAGAAAACACCCCACGGGGGAAGAAGAGTGCAAGACTCCATGAAAGATATGCAAAGGTTCAAAACCAAATGAGAGGACATAGCTTGTCATCAAGACCTCCTTCTAGGACCAGAAATGTTGATGGTTTTGGACCGACCAATATGTTAAGGGGATCTCCCCAGCAAGAATTCCCAATTAGACCTCAGACTGTTTGGTGTAGGAGTCCCAACAGTGAGTCGTAAGGTAATGCCTTAACCACGATGTCACACAAAGGCAAGTAGGATAAATCTGTCAGTAGCAATGGTGTGACTGCTGCAGTGAGTCAAGGAAGATGTATGAGAGGTTCTAACACAAAAGTGGGAGAAAAGGGTGAAGGTAAGTT
This sequence comes from Pinus tabuliformis, assembly GCA_031772625.1. Taxonomy (NCBI): domain Eukaryota; kingdom Viridiplantae; phylum Streptophyta; class Pinopsida; order Pinales; family Pinaceae; genus Pinus; species Pinus tabuliformis. Next base: position 311,889,830 of record CM062815.1, on the reverse strand, counting down.
CTAGGTTGAAAGGGATTAGGTGCAACTTGGCTAGGAACACACAACACAAAAGGACATACACATCTTCTGGTTGACCAATCCACTTGGATGCTGTAGGCACAACATACAAGGTAAGATAACACGTACAACACTCACGGATCAGTCCGAACGAGTGCAACATTTGTTACAGAAATGTTCATAGGAAAGGTATGTCTGGTGTCCAAGAGAGAAGTGGACACGAACAGTGACGACGTTAACAAAATATACAACACATTTGCAAAAAGATTCATATAATTGCATGTGAATCAGTTCATACACAAATACATAAGTTAAACAAGATATATCATTAAGGAAACCAAGTAAGTCCAACTACAATAACAAAATATGCATGAAAATGTGTTGGCTCTTATTATATAAGGTATAAGTTCCAATCATATAATACATCCATGTAAACTTACTAGCCCCATTAGTGAAACGTTATAGCCACATCTGCCTACTCCTCCAAAATGATGTACTAGCTCCATGCAATGGAGAAGCCAAGGCCCATTACAATACTGTCCAAGCCTTCTTCAAGATAGTCTTAGTAGAAGCTTGGCTGACCAAAAGCCTCTACAATGAGTTATGAGGGACTAGTTATAGAAAACGGTGGGGTGACCCTTGACATTCCCCTTTGTGATAGTTCAATTACCCTCATGACTCTTCACCTACTCTATCACTGTTACATCCATCCATTGACACTTGAGTTCCACTTGACATGGCTCAACATTACAATGCACATGTACTCATGTGAGACGAGATGGTTTGAGAAAACCTTGCAAGACATCACTGAAACTCAATTCGCTGTGATGAGAACAACTCTTTTTCATGCTTGTGATGGTGAAGGTGGTGAGTTGATTCCAAGCTCGGTTGTCCGTGATGGTGTGCATGCACCTCATGGTGACATCGTGCTGAAGCAAACTCTTGCCTCTGTTGCAACTGGTGCATTGGTTTGACCCCTTCATCCAAATCATCTACTAATATGTGCATGGTCTTCTTGGGTACAGTTGAACCAGTAACACACCGATGCATAGTGTCCATGTTGATCTTCAAGTGTGTGCTGGTGGTCATGTGCATTAAATTTCCAAAGTACATGTTTAGCCCCATTTGGACTTTCTTCTTGTATTCGCCTTGGTGAGTGTGTTGAATGGGTTGGATTGCATGCATGTGCTCAATGACATGCGTGTTGATGAATCCCTTGCATGTGACGAACAACACCGGTCACCATGTCTTCTCTGTGTTAGCTACTCGGATGGATCCTTAACTTCTACGGGTGCAGTTTCATCCATGAGTGCATGTTGTGCCCAATGATGTTCATGTTCCTATTTCAAATTATTCATTTGTTTGTGTAGCTTCATGTTCTTCCTGAGTTGTTGCTTCAACATATGCAACTCCTTCTTTGTTCCATCTTCTACCTTTGTGTGATCTTCATGTCATGCTATCACTTCATATTCAGAGTCTCCAAAGTGATTTCATCATCAATGGACCTACTTGATCTTGCAACCTTGTTCCTCCTTTGTGTTATCAATAACCCCCCTCTTCCATTCGTTGGATTTGGTATGTTTTCTTCAGCTGTTGTTCATGATGTTTCTCATTATGATGTTGCTACTGTCATATCTTGATGTACCTATCTACGAAAAACTTGATGTCTTCATGGGTAGGCAATTCCATGGACACTTAATCGACTACATCCCCAAGTGTGCTATGAACGGTGTCTTCATCTCTTCTCTCCTAGAAACCATTGTACCTATACTATTAAGAGGTAGATGAACACTTGGGATACCAGGAGACATGGAAACACTCATGTTAGGAAATTTGTCAGTCAAAAACCAAAATGAGCATGAGAACTGACTTGCAACATACCTTAGTGCATGATCATGAGGGTTGTACAATTTCGGCAGGGAGGTTGGGAGACTGACTTCCAGGACTGTACAAGGCATAGTCTGGAGTGTTGGGAGACTAGATGACTAGTGTAACTGTACAATGAAAAGTCTACTCTAGCTACTGGATGTTGGGATTGTGCAATGCACAATTCCAACTAGGAAGGACCGCTGGCCTAGGGATATATTTGTTTAATTTCTTGGGCCAAGTAGCCATTGTCCTCCAGAAATGTGAAAAATAGTCCTAGAGGCTAGTGTTGGGTAGGGATGTGCAAATATGGAGAGGAGGGTGAGCCTTCCTTCCCCAGATTGTGCAATGCAGCCTTGGTGAAGGTAGAGTTTGGGCCATGGTTGGCCCGAATTGCCGACGGGCAACCGAAAGAAACTAAGACAATAAATGCATGGCGACATGAAGTGATATCAGAAGTGATTGACAATGCATGCAAAACATGAATTAAATATTTAGGAAATAGATCAACATGCATGTGGGTGAGGCAGTTTGCAGTTGGGTGAATGTTAGTGCAAAACAACTTCATCCATGCGACAGTAGGGAGATAGCAATGAAAATTGAAACAGAGCTAGGACAAGCTAGTATATATGTAAATGACAGAAATAATTCAAAGAAATCAAGCAAACAGTACTCCAACAAGAGAAAACACAAAAAGCGACAGAAATGTAGCACAAGGCATGGGAAGTGGGCTTACCCCAAAACAGTTGAGCTGAATGTGCCGACTACTACTAGAAGTGATGTGGGATGTCGAAGCTATAAGGTTGATGTGAGGAATGAGCTCTACAGTGTTCAGTTGATGCTTTTGATAACATCGAGGTTGTGATGTGCATGCCATGAATCTAGGGGAAGCGACACTTGGTGGGAAGTTTCAGAATTTCTCCTTTAATGTAACCTCCAATTTCTAAACATAGATTCTTGAAACAAGGGATGTCTTTTCATGCTAGCTTGGGAGAAGCAATCCATGCATGCAAGTCTATTTTTCTCAGTTTCAGAGGGAAACGGTCAACTTAACTGCACATATAAGAGACTGCTCGACTGCTCGAGAAAAAGTGTGCTTTTATGGTTGGGAGCTAAGCTGGTTTCCTAGGAGATTTATGCAATTTCTGGGTAGAGCTACTGACTGCTGCACAAATTTGTGCAAACTCTACGCTGAGCAGTCTTGCTGGGGAAATTTGTGCAAATCCTATTGGGAGTGTTGGCAGGCAGGATTGTGCAATCCTAGAGCCCAACAGACTACCAAAGAGGATTGCACAATTTCTGGAGGGAAGGATGTTTTCCCTCCAAAAATGCACAATTTTGAAGGGGAAGCTGCTCAACTTGTAGTTGGACAAGTCTGGGTGAACAACCTTTTAGAGGAATGGATCAAGCTATGACCAATAGGTTGCCCTTGTGAAAGAAAGACATTGAAGCTTGTGAACTTGATGAAGCAAGGCAAGTTGTTGTGAAAGTTGGAAGGGAGGCTCAAAACCGAGGCTAACGAAAAATTTTGGAGGGTGGTTATAGCCGCTACAACACATTCACAAGAAAAAACAGGGGCTATATATTCCAATCATCTAATATAAGTGATTCCTTCAACCAAATATAGCCTTTGAAGTGATCAGCTTTGTAGTTCCATGCTTCTGTGAGAGTTACACACTCCAACCCCGATTTAAGAATAAGAGCCTTTCATGGAGAAGAATCGACTCAAATAGAATATTGAATTTGATTAGGAATCAAATATTGAAAGTTAAAAGACTGTATTTGAAATACCAAACATATTTCAAGAAGGAATTTACATCAATTCATACCATGCAAAGAAAACAATTTTACAAGAAAAACTAGATCTAACTTAGTTTTTGGATCTTACCAGAGTTGCAAGATCCTGACATAACCATCATTGCAATTTGAAGTGCCTCAACTTCCTGACAAGTCCCAGAGCTTTCAAGGATTGTAAAATCACATTTTGAAGATTCAATTAGATCATGCATGGTGTGCAGATAGCCACTAGAAATAATTTTAATATGACCACAACAAACTGGATGGAATCTATCTCTATCATTGATTTGAGAGATTTTACAACTTCAACAACTAGATTATCTATGTCTAAATATTCTTGTAATAAAAAATCTAGAGATGTATGAAATAGAGAAATTTCATGAGGATTTTGATTTGAAGAGTTGTCCTCATGCAAAATTGAAAATCACAAGGAGTAGAGTGGATACTCAATGATTTGATCACTTCAATTTTCATTGTGCCTAACCTCACTACCTTGTGTCAATTGAGAATTTACCTCATCCGATGAATAACTTGAAGATCATGGAGTATCCTCATCATAAGTATATGCATCGAAAACAATAGAGAAAAAGGGATAGTGAGATGAAGAGGAAGTTTCGGTAAGAAAATATTCTTTGGTTGGATCAAATTCTAGATATAATTCTTTCAAATCAAAATCTTCTTGAGAAATTGAAAGATCAACTGGTGCACTTGGGCACTCATCATTACATATTTCAACGAAGTCATGAATATTATAATGATGGATTCCCAAGAATATAAATTGATTAATAAAATTAACTTCATTCAATTAACTACTGAGGTTAGTAGATTCAGAATCAACCAATAATGGAAGGGCACCATCTTGACATAGGGGAGCTTGAAAAAGAAAAGAAAGATCAAAAGAATCCTCACTTTTCTTCTCTTTTACCTGTGTACTATGAACACCTTGTACTCGATCATAATTTGAACTGGAAACTTGAAAATCAAGAGAGTGTGAAGAACTAGTCAGCAAAGATTAATCAAGTGGATCATGGTACACAGAGCCATGACATGTAGATGATAAAGGGTGACAGAGGTTCCTTACAGAAGTAATACTTTCATTGGAACCAGATTCAAGATTGAGGTTAATAATTCTAGTATCATATTTAAGAATGGAAATATTAGTCTTCATCTTAGGCTCCATGAACTAGTCCAAGGTTTCCTCCATTGGATTTGAATCATTAGAGGTGGATGAAGGTTGAAGATACAAATTGGCAATCTGAATTTTGTATTTCCCAACTTCAGCATTAATGCACAGACGCACCCCAATGAGTGTTGGAAAAGGAGGAGGACACATAATAGAGTTGTATCAAGACTTAAAAAGAGTTGGGGAAGAAGAAACATAAAGGGGTTAATATTCACCATGTAAGGAGATATGAACCAAAAGCTCAAAAGTTTGTTTAAAGAAATCCCAATCCATGTATTGTTCAGGAAATTCATAACAAATGTGAAGGAATTGATTAGAAAAAGTCTTAATTGATTCATTATTTTTCATTATTATTTTATTAATTATTTTAAGGAAAACCCTATAATCATACTTATCAAATGCTAAATGAATCTTCTTGATGAGATGTTCGCAAAATGAATGGAAGTGGGTGGTAGGGTATGACAGCGTTGATTAACTCGACCTTCAAGTGTGAAGCAGAAAATAATACAAGCCAGATCTTCATAATCAATTTCATAATGTCCATAGAACTTAAGAAAAAGAGATGCATGCTCAGTAATGGTTGTATCACCTTCATTATCAAACTTAAATTAAGACAATTCATCAAGTTGTTTGCAGAGATGAAAATATTACCAAGGGATAGGTTGTAGAAACATTCTGGGATTATGATTCATGGAAGATCCATTAAGATAATAGGTACAAAATAGAATCATTAGGCACATCTTATAATATAGCCCTCCTTCTAGTGCCATTTTTTTACGGTGCTATAAATACATCAACCACGAGGGTCTCTTAGATGAAAATTCCCAATCAGAATCCCCACCATCTAGTTCAAGAGCCCTTATGGAAGTAAGGCATGGCTTCCATATGTTCTCAGATATTTTCGTTGGCTATGATGGTCAACACAAGAGTGTAATGCACATTTACTTTCAAGTGAAAAGTGTGAATTCCTTGTGGAATGTTGAGTTGAAAATTGTATCAAGGTTCCTCTACTGAAAGGGAGAGAAAAGTGAGCCTTTAAAAGAATAGTAATAGTACTAATCTAGTAAACACACACAGGAATATACATATGAATTAATCATTGGTCAACTAGAAAAATAGTTCACATAGAAGAAATGATTGTTAAAATAGATACAACACACCTTCAACAAGATAAGTATCAAACCCACTGAAATAGTTCATTTTCCTTAGTGCAAATGAAAAAAAAAGATACATCGAAAACATTGAAAGAATAATCTTACAATATTAGTGACATAAACATGAAAGTGTGCTAGCTCAACAAGCTTCAAAATTATGCAAAAGTTCAAACATAAATTAGTATAGTGAACATCACTAGCTCCAATAGTGGAGTGTTATCGCAGCCACTTACGCCTTCAAAAGAACTATCTTCCTATCTAATGTTTTATCGGAGGAGGCAAGGTGAAAATTCCCTTACATGGGCTATGAGGGTATATATGTAGCAAATGGGGTGACCATTCATCTCCCTTATGACTCTTAGACTACCCTCATGACTGTTTCACTTCTCTATGACTCTTTAACTCCCTTATGACTTTTCACATTCTATGGAGGACTCTTGTACTTCCACTTTACATTAAATTTCTTCATTATTGAATTTACATAATGCACAAATGATGTGGAAAATGATGTCTCATAACATGACATGAAATGACACTGATGGCATGGATTGCATGATGACATGGCAATGTCAAGCGATTATTTGTTGTTTCTTTCTTTATGTCTTCTTAAACTATGGAACATTCTATTATTATTTCTCCTCCATAAGGCTTGAATTTAGGGAGTCTTCTTGACCTCCAACTATTGTCACAATGTGGTGTCCATTTCTCTTATTTAATTGATAAACTTCTTTTAACAACATCAAAGGTGTATTTTATGATGATATCCTTCTTCATCTCCTTCATCATCATCTTTTCATAAAATGATATTATACCTGCAACTAAACTCCATTCATGATAAGATGGCATCAATCTAATAAAACCCCTAGTCTAACATGCTTCATGATAACCACTAAATGAGCTAGAACTGGGTGATAAGCTAGGAGACAGGCTCAAGGATTGTGCAGTTGCACAACTCAAGAGGTTAGGGACTAGGAGTAAACCATGATACTACATAGTGCATAGTTCAGGTAGGCCAAGGTTAGACATTTGCATAGTTTAGGGGCTCAAGGGGTCAGGTTGAAGGATTTTGGCTTGAGGTTTCCCACTACACAGTTATAGGGGGATAGAAGCAAAGGGATTATGTAGTTCAAGAAGTCAATGTTGATGGCTGTTACTTGAGACTACAAAGTGCATAGGGGATATTGACTGAAGGTAGAGACTGCGGAGTTCTGGAGCTCAAGGGTCAAGATTGAGCACTGATATTTTGTAGTGCATAGTTCTGAAAGGTAGATGCTACACATTGCATAGTGCCAAGAGGTATGGTCGAAGCTTGAGGATTAAGATTATGCAGCATATAGTTCAGGAAGGCTGAGTGAGGCCAAGTTTCTCGGGCAAGAAATTTTATGGATTTGGCCAAGTGTGGGTCACTGAGACCAAAGTGAAAAATGAAAAAACTTAAACATGATCACAAAATTATAATAGTTGATGGCACAACATTGATCACTTAGAACACATGAACAACATACTTCCCTCAATGTGATGACATTGTGATAGCTTGACATTAAAGGTACACTTTGCGATGATAATTACGACACTTGCACAACAGTGCTTGAAACTTTGGAGTGTGATACATGTCTACATGGTAAGAATGACTCACTAACACTAAGGTTACCCCTTGAAACAAAAAAAAGTACATATATGCAATATGAGATTCTTGCAATGCTAAAATATAACACTTTCATTTTCTTCTAAATGGGACAAGAATACTTAGAGAAAAAACATGTGATGATGCTTTAAACTTGTGATGACATCATGAAAATTCAAAGTAGGCTCTGAAATTTGTATGCAGGATAAAATTTTGGAGGGTGTTGTAGTAGCAACAACATGTGTCAAGCTCATTAAAAAATGAAATAGGTTACTACGAGCATAGTTTCTTTTATGTTTCAAGGTGTCGTAAACATGAAACAACCCTATGAACATAGTTTTTTTTTGGTGTCATCTTTGTTTCATCCTATCACATGATCATATTCCTTTCTTCCTGGTGAAAATATTTTTATTAGTAACCAATGGTCTATTTGGGGTCCATGAGAAGAGTTATCAGATGAAACGAAGCTTGGGAGGCATGCGTCTACCATTATGATTGGGGAAATGTGTTTATATCAAGCACAAATTTTCCATGTTTCAAGCTTGTCTAAAAATGAAGCCACTCTCAAGCATAGTTTTTCCTCTATTTCAAGCTTTTGTAAAAATGAAACCACTCTCAAGCATAGTTTTTCCTCTTTTTTAAGCTTGTGTAAAAATCAAACTACTTTCAATAATAGTATTTTCTCTGTTTCAATCTTGTGTAAAAATGAAACCACTCTCAAGCATATTTTTTTCTTTGTTTCAAGTTTGCGTAAAAATGTAACCAATTCCAAGCATATTTTTGACATGTTTCAAGCTTGCCTATAAATGAAACCATCTTGTAGTATTCTCAAGCATAATTTTTCTTTGTTTCAAGCTTGTATAAAAATGAGACCTATTCCATACTTAAACTCTCTTGATTTTTGCTTTTTATCAACCTGTTTATGCAAAACAAACCTTGGTTTTCTCATTCCATTTCCACCATCTGCTTGGTCGATCATTCGCTTTCACTTGGTGTTTTACCATTTCCCGAGGAACCACCGTGATAAGTGGTCTTATTAGTCTGCCTCTTGACCCTACATTTTTTTAGCAGTTCCATCATGACCGGAACTAGTTTTTACCATTTATATAATGCATTCCTCTAGGAGGAGTTCTCTTTAAAGCTCTTTCTATACTCCCAAAACATGAAAATATTATCAAGCATTTTTCTTTTCAAACTTGTTAAACTAAATGAAAAGAAGTATGCCAAGTATAAATTTAACCCTTTTTTAAACTAGATAGACTATTTAAAAAAGGGAATACTTTAGGTGAACAAGGATAAAACGTTCTCCTGGGTATTGTTTTACACATTTTTTGGCCCATGGGTCAAATTTACGAAATGAAACATCTTGGACTTTTTTTTCGACTCTTTTTCAAACTCTCTAAACATGAAAAAAGGTCAAGATACGCCTTTGCTAGACTAGCAAAAGTATTAAATAACATTGGACTCGTCAAGGATGACGAGACTGAACAAATCCATCTTAGGGTTTGTTAAGGATACATAGAAGGATTCATTTGAAGGATGAACTTATATATGAAGCATATGTTATCGTCCTCAAGCTTGTCAAAAATAAAGAGGTATTGGCTAGAAATTGTTAGGAAAATGGTAAAACATGGCATTAAACCTATTTATGGCAATGAGTCACCCTTGAAAATGACACTCTCACTTCATCTTTGTGACTACTTTGGGTTGGGGAATCTGCTTGCCTCTCTATTAATGACACCTCACTGAAATCCTTCATCATGGGTCTTTAAGTCAATGCTACCAACTCCATAAAAGTGTTGTCGATATGTTTAAGAGCAAGTCCACCCTTAGTTGACATATACTAAAAGCCCTTAATCCTTGCTTATTTTTTTTCACTCCTAAACTAGCTCTACATCATCACATTCTATCTCAAATATTGATACCTGTTTCGTGTCGTTGATGGGAGATACATCAAGGCCCTCCTGTGACATATCACTTCCTATCGACCTCAACACATTATACAATACGTTAACTTATAAACTCCCTTAAATGCCTTCAAGATTCCATAACTAAATGGAAATTTTCCTCTCTTTTGGTGACAAATTCTCATCATTGTCGTTCAACCGAAAGATTCTATGTGTTTTTCAACTTCGACTCATTTTTTCGCACTGGATAGGCTGTAATGAAGTACCGTCACATCCATTATCATTATCAGTTGTTCATATCGCATATTCTAATGAATTACATCATTAGTTGATAATCATATGGTTTCTACCATGTTTGACTTCAACACATTTGTTCACATGGTTAGACTTGTACTATCAAGTGACAAGGTAGAAGACCGCAAATCTAGTTTTGTCCATCAAGGCTGAAATTTCAGGATTCATACAAGATTACAAAGTATGATGGCTATGATCATTCAGAAAGTTGTCCAAATATAGGCCCACCATACTTCATCAATCGATGTAATTCTAATTATTGTACATGTACATGTAAAATTTCTTATGTTTTGAGTATGGGCATGCCTACCTAAGCAGTGATGTCATGATGATTATGTATTGTAATAAATAGTTGATGATATCAACTAGTCTATTCTTAATTTGGACTTGTCACATGGTAAATCACTCCAGTCCTCAGCTAATGATTTTGACTTCATACTTTAGAGGGAAATCTATTATAGTTATTTTTGTCACATCCCATTAAATTGCCTAAAACCTGGATCAATCATCATCCTTTAACACTTTTCATTGTTCCCCTGCAAAGCCTAGAACATATTCTATCCAAAAATCCCAAGAATTTTGGGTTAAACAGCTTGAAAACCTGATTTTTAGCCCCACCTCAGTTTCCCTTTATGTAGCATACACTATTGCAACTTTTACACATATCATCTACACTGACGAGCACATGTTTGCTTCACAATAAGTGCATGACTTTTGAATTTTGATAAAAATAAAAAATATCTTTGAATATTCTCTTTCTAGAATCTTCCTGAGTGGTTTTAACTATTTACTATTGGATCAGATCTTGAACTCCTACTCTTGAGGTCTTATGTCTTATCTCCTAGACCTTATCTCCTTCTAATGTGGATCTAATTCCTAGAATGGTAAATCCCAACCCACCTCTTTTACCCTATAAATTCACTGCCTCCCATAGAGTCTCATTTGGCTTTTGGAGACTCTTAGTTATGCCCTAATGCTATTTCTTTATGCCTAGGGAATGATTATCCATCCATGCACTTTAGTTGTGATTGAGGGATTTCTTTGTGACAAAGGAAGGACAAGACAGTTGGGAGACATCTACAAGGTCAAGCTCTAAAAGTTCAAGGTGCTTTGTTTTCCTATACTTGTTTCTCATTTATGCATATGTAAAACAATTCCTTCTTGACTCGTTGTTTAGAGATGTTAGTGTTAGTGTCTAATAGTCACATTGATCAAATGTACTATTTCCATGTGATTGATAGAGTCTTAGGATCAAATTGTTATTTTTCAAATAAAAATTGACATGTCTTTTTATTATCAAATGAGTCTTAAGTCATGTCCTAGGTGTCATTACTACTCCCTCCATTTTCAAGGTCATAATATGTTATGATGGTCATGTCATCATTCCTTGTGATAGGTCATCAAAAGAGTGTCTTGGTCATTGTTTTGGTCATCAAATCATAAGCATGCATGTTGTAAATGTTCAAAGTTCCAAATCATGGTTTTACATATGCATTTGATGTCATCATTAGATTAGGTCATTATAAGCCATGTAGGGAGTCATGTCATCACCATAGCCACCATCATGGAAGTTAGTAATTCAGAAAAAATGTTCAAAAAGATTTAAAAGGTACATGTACCCCTCATGGAGATGTAACCTTTCCAAATAAAGTTGTAAAGTTGGAGTACACAACCACATCACATCATTGTATCACATCATTTCCCAAAAAGGACATCTGATGTCATAATATCACCAAAAGAAAAAATCAACTTTCAAGCTATAAAGAGACCATATAAGAATTCAAACACTTCATTTCATCTTCCTAGAGCTCTCCTCCACCATTTAGTTTCACCTCAACCTTCAAAACTCTGATTTTTCCATCACCAAGCCCTTTCCAGCAAGCACGATGTGCTTGTACCCCAATACGCTTTGCTTCTGGACAACTCACTACACTTTTGGTTTGGAGGTTAAAGGAAGCCACAACATGGTTCATTCAGCAATATACAGGTTCCATAGACTCTCTAGAAAGTAAGTATATCCTCTCATCAATCCTCATGTAGTGATTTTCCTTCAGAAAATGATGAAATCCCTCTCCTTGGGTTCTTCGTTTCCGTTTTGGTTCTTTAGTGTTTGCTTTATTTCAGTGACAAAATCTCTATTTTTCCTGAACTAACACCCTTATACACACTTAATACACCTCCACCAACAATTTCCCACACTCATCTCCTTCATTTCCATCATTTCCCTTCTACTTCCACTTCCTAAGTTCCCTAACATCTACACATACCCCCTTCAATTTCCCTATAATTTTCCCTAATACCCATCCCCTTCATTCCCTTCCCTAAACTAGCTACCTTTTTTCCCCTATTTTACCAATCCTACCATACCCTTCCCTCTTATCAAAGTAGGGTTTTAGCAAGCATAACCAACACCATGCCCAGTGAAAAGAAGAAACATAACAAAAGAGGGAATGTCTCCATATATGTGCCAACTCTTATGCGGGAGATCAATGCTTGAACATTCATCAAAAGATCATTTGAAGAAGTAATTTTCATAACGTTTTGTGAGAAAATACAAGAGGTGGGCTACCATGGTAAGTTGACCAGTAATTTTTCCACCAATTTCAAGAGGGATAAGACCACCATAGTAGGGATGTATTTCATAATATCAACAGAGGTCATAGCTTCAACCACGGTTATTGTAACCAAGGAGAAATTTGGTTTAAAGGGATGGATTTGGATATTTAAAACTACAAAGTCTTCCTCAAACTACACTACAAAGATGCGCCCACTCATATCTTTCCTTTCAGGCAATTGTTGGATAGATATGATCCTTTGATGAAGGTGGTTATGAAGTATTTTACTTGTGAAGGGAGGTTTTCTACATTGTATCAGTATCACATAAGGTTGCTGATGCATTTCACTGCCATAAAACCCTTAAACCTACCCTATTACTTATTCAGGAGCCTAGTCAAGATGTCTAAGAAAGTGCAAAGCAAAGGGAGAGATCATCAAGCAAGTTTATTTCATCATGGTTTGCTCAAAATCATAGTTCTTTATTAGTTTTCATAGATTAACATACCATGGGAGACATTCATGCAAGCAGCTGCTCTTATGCCTACCACTAGTCAACCTAATAGTCAAAGCATTCCATTAGCACCATTTAGGCACCAGGAGGTTGGCTCATCAAGTAGGCCATTAGTGAAAAAGACACTTAGGGCAGAGATTACAATGACTTATAACAGAGGTAAAATATTGGTGTTTGCCCCTGAAATCGTTGATATACCTAGACCTAGAACTAGGGCTCGAGCTAATATGTTGCCTAGGAAGACTATCATTGAGGAAAGAGTTCAACCTAGCACTGTGAGACAAGAGATATCAGGAGCCAAAAATGGTGCACCATTGCATAATGAAGAGCAGGAACCTTTAGATGTTGACATGGATGACCTAGCAGATCAATTTTTTTTTTTTTTTTTTGTTAAATCAATGTCTATTTTTGTTTTTTTTTTTTAATTATTTTATGATATATATATATATATATATTTTTATTTGTTGTGTAATTTTTTATATTTATAAGTTAACTTTGTTTTATTTTTTACATTTTTATAGTTTTTTTTCGTCATTTTATTTTATAGTTGATTTTTTTGTCATGTTTTTAAGTTTTTTTTATGCTTTATTTGTTGTCATTATTTTTAAAAGACATTTATATTTTTTTACTTTTTATTTATTTTTGTTTTTCTATATTTGAATTTTTGGTGTATTTTGTATTATTTTTTCTGTTTTTAATTTTTTATAATATTTGATTTTTTTTTCTTTTGTATTATTTTTTGTATTTCTTTATTGTACTTTTTTCTATATATAATTTTTTTGTATTACTTTCTGTGTTTTTTTATTGTTTTTATTTTTTTCAATATTTGAATTTTTGTTTTCTTTTGTATTTTTCATTTTTATTTCTTTATACATTTTTTATTTTATTTTGTCTTTTATTTTAATTTTTTTCTACAGAGTCTGTGTCAATGCTCGTCTAACAACCCGATCCCATTGTGGGCAATTTGATAGTTGATTTCAAAATTTTCATTATAATGAATTGAGTCTGCCTCCACAATATATCAATTTTATGGTTGGTCTTAAGTTTTCATTACAACAAGTCGAGTTCACCTACACCCCGTGTCAATTTGATGGGTGATTTTTAAATTTTGGTTGCAATGTATCGAGTTGTCTTAGGCTAAGATTTTAAAATCACTACATATTTAGCATTTAAAGAATAAATTACTCTTGGGTGTTCATTTTTTAATTTTTTTGTCATGAAATGTTTCCACAATGTCATGCTTGAAATATTTTGAAACTTGAAATTTTTCTTGTAGTCATAATCTTTGGTTTTAATTGCATGGTCGAAAAATTGTCAAGATTTTAATTTTTCTCTAAGTCACGATATTTTATCTTTAATACTATGGTTGAAAACAATTACAATTTCAAGGTTTTCTAGAGTCAAGATATTTTATGTTTAACAACATGGATGGAAATTGTTGGAATTATCATGATTTGAGATATGATATTTTATCTTTAACATCATGTCCGAGAATTGTTGGAATTTTACAGTTTTTCAAAGTCCGGATACTTTATCTTTAATTCCATTGCTAAAAAATGTCAAAATTGCAACCCGATTTATTTTTGTTATTCCATAATAAACACTTTTTTTTAAGGGTGTTCTTTTCATCCATTTTTCAAAACAAAATGGTTTTTACTTCCATTTAAAAAAAATGTTGATAATTTACCATTAAAAAAACATCGTTCTCGCATAAACAATTTTCATTTTTAGGTTGTTTTTTCATGTTTTTTTGGGGCTTTTGGGCTAGAGTAACTATTTTGAGGTAATAGTTCCCCTTTGATTGGTCACTATGTTAGTACCTAGCAGAGATTTTATTGAGTGCACCATGTGCAATAATCCACGTTGGAAACAAAATAGCACCAACAATTGGTTCCATTATCGGGTCTGAGATTCATGATTGTAGGGGATGTGCAACTCTACCAAAGAAGAAATTAGTAGGATGTTTGGAACAAATCTAGAAGTGTTTTCTACTAGAAAAATTGGGGGTTGTGGGATTAGCATCAATAAATAGTTGGAGAGGTAGATGTTTAGAGAGAACCTTTACACTTTATGAGTTTCCTCATTTACTTGTAGATTGGATTTGAAAACTCAATGACTAGAGTAGACATTGAAGGTTGGATGAACCAAGTAGTTGGAGTCTTAAGTGAGTTTGAATACTCTAGTTGATGGACAACCAAATTACTTGGGCTATTGATTTATGATTTAAGACCATGATTATAATGGGGTAAATTATAGATTTTTATATTGAATCTATTATCTCATATATGACTGTCACATTAAAATTTTTGGGAAGCCTGTGAGGAAAATTTATTCGGGCATTCTCAACTTTTGTGAAAATAATTTTGTGTGACAAATGTGTACTAAAGATGGAATCTGACACCATGAGAAACTAAATCTCACATGCTCCAAGGGAAATTTGGGGAATGGTCGGGGATTAATATGAGGGAATATGACCAAGATGAAAAATTAATATAAATTAAAGGACAAAAGAGATGTAGAAGATACCTGATCAAGATTATAGAAAGCACATGCCAAGGAAGTTAGTTGAATAGTATGTGGAAGGATGAGTATGATGGAGTTTTAGGTTGGTGCTTTTCACATTAGTAGAAGGTTCCTAGATGGAAGTGATAGAGGAGAGAGGTCTACATTGATACCTATAGTCATTCAAAGTCCAACAAAGGAGATAGTGAGAAGCCATAGGAAAAGGAGGAGTAGTGGAGATCAGAGGAGTTTAGATCAAATTTGAATTGGCATAATTGTTATAGACAATTTTGTGCCTTGCAGCATCAGGCATGAATTGTCAATAATCCAAGGGATCCAAAGTTCCTAAACATGATGTTCCTACCCCTAGAGGAACAAGATCAGCAAACCAACAGCTCTCAGATCAGTTCTCCACCTGAAAACACTAAAAAACAAGCAATCCTGAAATCAAAGCAGGTGCTCCACTAGGCTTCTGCGCTGAAACTCAACTCCTCCATGGTGTACCTGCGTTGCAAAGCAGGTAGAACAAAGGCCACCTGCGCTTAGCGAGATGGGACAAGTGGCACACTGAGTCATTGCTCTAGAATCTTCCAAAAATGACACTTGGATCAGGGATTTCGCCTTGTGATGAGTCAGAGGCTCTGTTTCTCCAAGTGGAAGCAAGGTTCTCCAAGTGGACTCAAGAACTGAAGATCAACTGAAGAGAGAGAGGACACAAGGCAGCTACACACCAGTTGCAAGCTGACTCATCCTTTCTCAATTCATCTATATATTGAGCTCTCTTCTATGAGCTCAGGAGGCTGGAATTTTGTGCAAAGTAATGATATGTTGTTGGTTTCACTATAGAACTATTGGGTGATTGCTTGAAGGAGGTGAAGAGGAGAAATTCTTTCTGCTGGGAGGTGTTGCTGGATTGGGGCCTTCAATGGTTGTAACTCTCTCAGAACTTTACTTCTTCTATTAATAAAAGCTATTGAGGTTCTTCTATATGCATTTGTTTCAATGATGTATTGTGATAATTGTATATCTGATTTATGCTAATCCTTGAATCAGTTATGATTGCATGCTTCTTGTAGCTTCCTTCTTTGTTATTTTGCAGGATCTCATTGTAGCTGGGCCAGCAAAAGAGCAAGGAGCTGGGAGCAAGCAGCAAAGAGAAGAGTTTGGATTCGACATTAAGCGCAAGGCAACGGTTAGTGCATTTCTTCATTCTCTCTTGCTTTCGTAAAGAAGTAAACCTTAAGTAGTTTTCTTTACAGTTGTTGCTGAGGTACTATCACCCTTAGAGTGGGATAGGGTCATCCGAATCGGATACTTTTCCCTACAACAAACTGGCGACTCCGCTCCAAAACGATCCATGGAGGCATCATCCTCTCCAAATTATCGGAGTGATTTTCCTAAAAGGCCCTTATTTAATGGACACTGTTGCCCCACCACCGCCAAGTAATCTGGCTGAAATGGGCGCAGTGGAATATGAAGCCTTCTATTTTTAATGGATCTAAAGCGTCGAGGATAGTTCCTATATCATGTCAACCTCGTTAAAAAATGAAATAAAGAGTCAAGAGGATAGTTCTTTACGATGTCAACCTCATTAAAAATTGAAATGTCCCCTTAAAAGTTTAGGGGGCATACGCCCCGTCTGCATTATTATTCTTGGGGCATCCATCATCGAGCAGTTTTAGCAATGTTCATGCTCATTAAAAAATAAACGCAAGATCCGAGCAGTTTTAGCACACAGTTCATGCTCGTTAAAAAATAAACATAAGTTGTGAGCAATCTTCCCCTAGAGTTCAAGCTCACCCAGAAAAAATGAACCGGTAAATAACCTTGGTAAATGTAACCTTTGACAGCCATATTAAAGCCCTTGGTCGTGTTCTTGCAGTCTCACCTCCATCCGTTCATTTGGCCAATCGTTCATCTCCATATGTTTGTTTACCCATTTTGAGGAACAGCTGCGAAGAGTGATTTCACTTAGCCATCCTTGTGACACTGCCGTGATTGGAAAATTCCAACCTGTACCTGGAATCTGCTGCTATCCCCGTTTATCACTCGTTCCTCAAAAGACGAGTCTTCTTTGAGCTCTTTTCTCCTGACTCGTAAAATATGAAAAGTTTGCCGAGTTTTGGCCTTCCAGCTCGTTAAACGACCGGAAGAGCTATCCCTCCTCTAGATTTTAATCTTTTTGGACCTGAGGGATTATTGCACAAAAAGATCGAGCGCTTTTTTTGTTCGGCTCGTTAAAGCAATCGAAAATTCATCCCTTCTGTATTGTTTTATACTTTTTCGGACTTAAGGGATTAGATGACGAAAAAGGAATTCTGGAGTTGACTTTATGTACCTTTTCAGACTCTCTAAAAATGAAAAGGACCGAGTTATCCTTGTCGTTAGACTCGTTAAATTCATTAAATAGTGACAAACTTGTCTTTAGACGAGAACGAGTTTCCCTATCGCTAGGCTCGTTAAAACATAGCAATGGGCTTGCCCGAAGGGCAGGTTATAGAACAAGCATATGTTATCCTCCTCAAGCTTGATAAAAATAAAGAGGTACTGGTCAGCAATGACTGGGGAAAAATTGGGAGAACCTCACAGCTTTAATGGTAGCAAGTCGCTCTTGAACATGACACTTTGTCCTCCGTATCACATCGGGTTGGGTTGTTTCATTCACCGGTCTCATCACCATGGTCCTCGCCACACCATCCAAATTTGGGGTAATGCTACCAATCCATCACATCAGTGTCGTTATATGTTCAAGAGATGTTGTTCTACAAAGAGTCAACCGTGTCCCATCCACTGCCATACATTGTCCTTCATCCATTTCATGACCGCCACCCTGAATCATACATCACAGTTTGTTTTCACCTCATCACAATCACTAACTCCGTTCCATGTCACTGATGTGGGATTCATTAAGGCCCTCCTTTGACGGATCGCTCCTTGTCGACATCAGCTCATTATCCAAGGAGTTGATCTAGGAACAACCCCTTCAGTACTTTGAAGCTTGCATGCCTCAATGGCAAGTTTCTCACTTCCGGCGACAGGTATACATCAATGACCTTCGACCAGAAGATTTTGCATGGTGGTCGACGCCAAGTCCTTTATTCCCACCATGTGAATTGTACTGCCGTACCTTGAGGGTCATCATCCTTATCGGTGATTCCTCTCGCGCTTGTTAACGGTTTACATCATTGACCGGTAATCAAGCGATGTCTTTCCATGTTCGACTTCAAGAAATTCTCACATGGATCGACTTGTGCATCGAGTGAAGATCGGAAGAGATTGAAGACCCCGGATCTAGTTTCATCCATCCGGGCTGCGATATATATTCAGGATATAAAGACATTTGATATGTACATCATTGCAGCAGATGATCATCCTTCTCAAAGGATGATAATTTCAGCAGAGAATTATCAGTCTATCATCAGACGATCGTCTGTGCTATGTACCAAAATGAATTTATAAAGCTGAGCATGGGAATGCCCGCCTCAGCTAGATCATGAAAAAGAATGAAAAATAATGTATTGTATTGTATCTTATTACAGGACACTTCTCGGCAGATTGAATGAACTTCGGATCCTCCTAATAAAGCATTTCACCCGATAAACGACCTCATACTTTAGGGGGCATCTGTTATAGACAATTTTGTGCCTTGCAACATTAGGCATGAATTGTCAATAATCCAAGGGATCCAAAGTTCCTAAACATGATGTTCCTACCGCTAGAGGAACAAGATCAGCAAACCAACAGCTCTCAGATCAGTTCTCCACCTGAAAACACTCGAAAACAAGCAATCCTGAAATCAATGCAGGTGCTCCACTAGGCTTCTGCGCTGAAACTCAACTCCTCCATGGTGTACCTGCGTTGCAAAGCAGGTAGAACAAAGGCCACCTACGCTGAGCGAGATGGGACAAGTGGCACACTGAGTCATTGCTCTGGAATCTTCCAAAAATGACACTTGGATCAGGGATTTCGCCTTGTGATGAGTCAGAGGCTCTGTTTCTCCAAGTGGAAGCAAGGTTCTCCAAGTGGACTCAAGAACTGAAGATCAACTGAAGAGAGAGAGGACACAAGGCAGCTACACACCAGTTGCAAGCTGACTCATCCTTTCTCAATTCATCTATATATTGAGCTCTCTCCTATGATCTCAGGAGGCTGGAATTTTGTGCAAAGTAATGATATGTTGTTGGTTTCACTATAGAACTATTGGGTGATTGCTTGAAGGAGGTGAAGAGGAGAAATTCTTTCTACTGGGAGGTGTTGCTGGATTGGGGCCTTCAATGGTTGTAACTCTCTCAGAACTTTACTTCTTCTATTAATAAAAGCTATTGAGGTTCTTCTATATGCATTTGTTTCAATGATGTATTGTGATAATTGTATATCTGATTTATGCTAATCCTTGAATCAGTTATGATTGCATGCTTCTTGTAGTTTCCTTCTTTGTTATTTTGCAGGATCTCATTGTAGCTGGGCCAGCAAAAGAGCAAGGAGCTGGGAGCAAGCAGCAAAGAGAAGAGTTTGGATTCGACATTAAGCGCAAGGCAACGGTTAGTGCATTTCTTCATTCTCTCTTGCTTTCGTAAAGAAGTAAACCTTAAGTAGTTTTCTTTACAGTTGTTGCTGAGGTACTATCACCCTTAGAGTGGGATAGGGTCATCCGAATCGGATACTTTTCCCTACAACAATAATGTGCATAGAAAGAGAAGAAAGTGAGAATCTTCATCATACGCTGAGGATAATAGAGAATGTGCATCCTGGGTATCTTTATTATGGTAGGCCATGTACCAAACATGTAACCTCGTGTGCACGTATTTACGTAGAGGTATGTTCTCCTAGTAGTGTGTTGCATACTAAATTGTTTCAAGGAAGTGGAGGGAGTAAACGTAGTAGATCGAGTTAGAATAGTTAGTTGGGAAGGAGAGCATCACAATATATACTAGTTGGATCTAGCAGACTATTGTCAAGAGCTGGTAGATAGAGGAAAATGGCGGAGATTTTGAAGTTGTCCGTTTTTCATGGTTTTGGCAATCAAGACTCTAAACAACACTTATTTGTTTATGAGATGGTTTGGTACGCTAATAATATCTAGGATGAAAATGCTAAGATTGAAAAATTGCGAACTACCTTTGGAGATCATGATCTAGCTTGGTACATGACATAAAAGAGAAATTCACCACTAGCATAGCCAAGGTGATTGTAGGACATTGATAAAGTTAAAGGGGTTTTGCAAGCCTAATTCAACATCCTAGTGCATAACCAACTTGAAGGAGATTCAAGACATGATGGATGAATCCATTTGGGATTAAAACCAACATTTTAAAGTCTTGTTGGGTAAATTTTCATTCGAGATACCTGATGAGAAACATAAGGAATCATTTACTAAAGGAATGTTGCCTCATATTCGTGTGCCACTAACTCAAGAGGATGCTTAGACCCAAACAAAATATTTTTAGAGAGAACTCAAATTCAAATCACCCCCAGCAATCACAGTAATGTGAGACAATTATGGCATAGCTCAGTTTCAGTCATGCTTACTATACAGTTACATTTTTGGAAAAGGGGAGGGGAAATGCAAAGGTTTGGTGCACAATCTGCTACAAGGAATGACACCATAGAAATGAATGCTCTATTTTAATAAGGTACATGGTTACTAGTTCTGATAATCTGATGGCATAGGGAAGAGGTTTGTGGTGTGAAATTTGTAGGGTAAGGGGTCATACACCAGAAACTTTCCTGATGATGTAAAAGTATGATACTTCTTCTAGAATTTTGTTTTGTGACTTATTCTACTTTATTGATCATGATATTCATCATTAGAGTTGATGAAGAATTGCACCATGCGCAGTTATTAGCTGCAAGAAGGTCATGATAGCATGCTACAAAACTATAATCATCTAGACAAAGGTGAACGTCTAATGGGAAGAGGACCTGAAGGGTTACGAGGACTTGGATGAGGATGAGGATGGTTTGGACGAGGGAGGGACTAGTCGTTTTATACAACTATCTCTAGATTGGACATCTTGCTGGGGGCTTTACTAATCCATGTTTAACATGCACATATTGTGTAGGTTGGACCATACAATGGAGGGTTATGCTCAACTACTTGTGAAAATCTAGAAGAAGAAAGAGAAAAATCTATAGAAGGTGACAGGAAAGCTACATAATGATCAATCACACGTAAAATTTGTTACATGTGGAGCTATTAATACTAGAGAATATGCTTCCAAGTAGACTAATACCAACTAGTAGTGGGTAATGAAAGTTGTAGACCCACCCCCAAAATTCGGTCCTTTGAAGGAGAAGGAAAATAAAAAAGAGGTGTGCAAATATATGGTCATGCAATAATGGGATGTCCTAGAAGATGGTACAATATATGATATGCCCTTCATCTTTGATAAGACCACTACAAATGGTTCAAAATGAGGAGGCAAATCTATTATAGCTATGTTTTAGAGTTGCTTAGAGTTGGTGTGGGTTGAGGGAGTTCTGTAGAGGTTGCACAAGTTGATCGACTAGTGTTAAAAGGATAGAGGGAAGGGAACATCATAGATACCTAGATGGATTTTCAATAAGGTCATACAATAGAAGAAAACTAGTAGAGAATTCATGTTTGGTGCACAGATAGGGGCTTTTGATATGGATAATATTATTCTTGATTCAGGCTTTGATTTCAATATTCTATCAAAGAAGACATGGGAGATGATGGGGAAACCAAATTTTACTTGGTCTCTTATCCAAATATGATTATCCAATCAATATAGAACTTTCCCTATTAGTATACTATCAAATGTGAAGTTAGATGTTAAAGGGGTTACTAGCATTGATGATTTTGAAGTTTTGAAATTGTTAATGATACTTATCCTTATCCAACTCTGTTAGGAATTTATTAGAACTTTGGTAATGAATTGACAATTAATTTGAAGAAAAAGAAGATGATATTCGAGTCTGGGGATGTCCAAGTGATTTTGTTGTTGGATCCAAGTGAACAATACCAATACATGCAGGTTTTCAAGGAAGAGATGGATGAAAAGGTACTCAATGAGATATACAAGATGATTGTGCATATGAAATACTATGTCAACCTGACTACAAATAATGTGTTGAGTGGGTGCAACATGAGTTCGTGTGATTTAGATTTTGAATAGGGGATAGAAAATTGATAGAACCAACAACACAAAGTCTCTACTATGAGTTGTGTTCATATCAATCCTGTGATAATATGTATCGAGATAGAAATGCATAACCCCCTAATTTATCATGGATTAAATGATGTTGGATCTTTTTTTATGAATTAGAATAAAAGGCACTTGAGTACTTGAAATTACTAGATTTAGATATTTCTTTGAAACCCACTCCTACATGCTTGTGGGTCACACATAAGGCTGACATATACACTTGAATGAAAATGTAAGAATCTATTGTGTATTTGATTTGGGTCTAACTTTGAGGTCAAGGGAGTTAGGTATGTAGGCTTGTATGTCCCCCACAACCCATGTGAAAGGTTTCGTCACAACATAGAATAGAAGGAAAATACCACAGGAGGAGTGCATTCGCAGGATCATGCACACCCTCGACACCATTCCATGAAACTGGTATGTGGAACTGGAAGTGTGTAGAGGATCTGTGCAATGGGAAGAGCTCACTTGAAAGTTTAAGGCCACATTTAACTTTATAGCAAAAGATGAGGAGTTGGATTGCACACTTAAGGTGTTGAAGAAGAAGATTTTTTTATCAGAAATTTGGCCTGAACAGGGAATGGCGCCTTTGTGTCCCACTCATTAACACTTACAGTGGGTAGGAGAGTTTATGGAATGTTACAATGTTGCAAAGGGTGTGTATGGAAATTAGGACCCAAGGGATTTACACATATTGGAGACTGAAGGAAAGAAAATTGTATCTGAACTTGAGTTGGGAATGATTGATTAGTTAAACTTAATTAAAATGAAGAATGTAAATATTAGGAGTGATGAGAATCCAAAGGTGGTGCTGATTGGGAACAACTGGGATGAAGAAACTGTAGAGAAGTTAGTAGATTTTCTAAGGGACTATCGAGACTTGTTTCCTAATACCTTTGTTGAAATAAAGAGCATACTAGTTGCGATGGGTGAGATGTGGATTCCCCTCAAGATGTATGCCAAAAAATCTAAATAGAGGTAATAAAGGCTCAATTTGATATATAAATAGAAAGAAAGAAAGAAATGGATAGAATGTTAGAAGTTGGGATCATTAAGCCAGTGGGGGAGTCAAAATGGGTAACTCCTATGGTAATTCAGAATAAGATAATAGGGGAGATCAATATTTGTGTGGATATCATAAAACTTAATGATGCCTACATACATGATCCTTTCCCTATAACTTTTACGAATGAAGTTCTTGACAATGTTGGTGGTCAAGAGGCATATTATTTCACTAATGGATTCTTCGGGTATCACTATATCAACATCACTAAGGAAGTCTATCATAAAACTACATTTACAACATAATGGGGTTGTTTTTGGTATACTGTAATGCCATTTGGAATAAAGAACAAACCTGCCATATTTTCTAGAATTGTTGTTGCAACTTTTAAGGAATTTATGCATAACCTTTTGAGGTCTATCTGGATGATTATATGGTGTTTAGCCTATTAAGAAAGAACATATAGGCATTGTAGTTGATGCTAGGTAGATGAAAGTAGTTGCAAATTTCATTCAATCTTAAGAAATGTGTTTTTCTTCCCCGTTCTACATTTTATTAAGTAACATTTTGTGTAAGCAAGGATTGTCGGTGAGCCTTGCAGAGATAGTGATTATAGTGGATCTTCCTCCACTTACCTCCATTCGAAACTTACATGTTATTTTGGGTCATATTGATTATGAATGTAAGTTCATAACATGATATTCTCACATAACTGCACCTATGGAGTGCCTGTAGAAGAAAGAGGTACCTTTTAGATAGACAAAGGAATGCCAACATGCCCTAGATACTTTGAAGGAAAAAATGGTTATTGCACCAATTTTTGTCTTTCTTGATTACGGAAAATAATTTCATGTGCACATGGATGCATTGTTTATTTCTCTACAAGTTGTATTAGTGTAGGCTCTTTATAAACCATTTAACATTAATATACCTAGAGAACAAACCTATGTTGGGGATGCAAATCTATATATGGTTATTATTGTTTCAACAATATGATTTTGAAGTGGTTTTCGAATCTGTATGATTGAATGCGAGCTTTGTCTGTTTATTGAGGATTGCTATAGGAGAAGAAGATCAAAACTTATAATACTACTGGATTCCAAACTATTTACTGTTATAATGGTTAATAACTATTTTGTAGAGAATTGTCAATTCCTTAGTAATGGATTCACTCCAGTTGTTTACAATGTTGTGCAAATGACACAATTAGCTGTCAAGCCTTTGGACTACCAATTGATTGTGGGATTCTTTTACATGTTAGGAACTAATGAGATTTCGCAAAGGTGCACCTAACAACATGAGCATATGGTGATATTGATAGAGACACATGAGGGTGTAACAAGAGGAAATTATGCAGGATGAGCTACCACGCGGAAGATTCTATACATGGGACTATGGTGGCCCACATTGGATGATCATGCTAAGGAGTTTTACAGGAATTACAACAGCTTCCAAAGGGTCATAAATGTTATTTTTCTAAGGGTTTTATTGTTCTTTGTTGTTGATGACATACAAAATTTTCCACATTTATATGATGCATTCACCCCATTTTATCATACCATATTCAACAATTATCCAGAAATAACAATAACATCAGTGATTGAGAGGAACATAAAGGAATAATAGAAGAAAACATTCACAAAAGGAGACACCAAGATTTGGCCAGAGACTAGGCGAAAACCTGAAATTGAATTCTTCTTTTTTAATTAGAGATTCATCAATTGTTCAGATGAGATACAAAGTACTAGTATCATGAGATGCTATCTAATACATGAGGCTATCAAGGGATAGCCATCCATAGTGGACCATCCAAGTAGGCCATGCCAATGGGCCATCAAAGAGGGTCATGAAAGCAGGACATACAAACTATCAGGCTGTGCAAACCATGGGCTATGTGTGCCAACCACCGGGCCATGTGAACCAACCATCTAGCCATGTAAACTAGACCACTGGGTCATGTGAGGTAGACTATGGGGCCATCTAAACCAACCATTGGGTCATGTGAACTAGACCACTTGATGGGCCTCCAAATTAGACATAAATTAAGGCCCATCTAACCATCCTTCAACGCATTAAACCTATATTTTTTTCATTAGATGACATTCTTAAATTTAATATGTTCATTAGGAATGTTTAGAGATAATTACATACTTGTGCCTAATATTATTTATTTCTGTAGAATATTGTGAGAATATTGGGCAGATTATGAAGATTTTGAGGGGGAGATAATATAGGGACTTTCTCCCTGCTACAGGAGGATCAATATTGGATAATAAATGAATAATATATCATGAAATTATTGCACAAATTATGGAGCTCCAGTGATTGAGAAAATCTAGGAATGTGTTACATGTCATTTAATGCAGATTCCTAGTGTTGGGAAAAAAGTTCATTATTTGAGGGATTTTGGAGGGGAAGATTTCTCCTATCAAGGAGAATTATTCCCCACTAATTTGTATAAGTGCCAATTCGAATTTGGCTCTAGTGGAATGTATTTCTTAGTCTTCTTGTCAAGAAAACTTGTTATTTAAAAATTTTGTTTTCATTTCTGGCAAGGATGTACTTGGATTAGTTCAAATAATCAAGTTGGGTGCCATTTTTAGCTTATAAAGCTTGGTTTCCTTCATAGGACTCTGAATATCCTTGGGTTGGGCATCCTAAGAGCCTCATCTCCCTCATGTCAAATTATTTATTTCCTTTGAATGTCTTTTCCACTTGCATCTCTTATTTATGCATTTACTACTCATGTTTCTTTTGTTGTAGGTCATATTTATTAAATTATTGAAATGAGTTGTTTTGTAAGTTATTAATGAGCATAATTTGAGTTTATTCAACTTTTATAGTGTCATAAAAGTGTTCAAGTTAATAAAAACATTAACCCCATAGCATTTTCACTTGATTAGGTTAGGCATTTGTTAAGCTAACTAGCTCACTAGTTCTTGAATTTCTGGTTTTTAGAGTAGTAACTTTATGCTATTTTTAGCACGTGTTACTAGGGGTATTTTGGAGTGATTCCACTAGGAATGGAGTCCTAGGAAATACTAAATTATAAAAAAATTGTCTCATCTCATTTTTATTTTATTTACATGGGCATTCGACAAGTTATCTCACTCTTGTAGCAATCCTTCCACTCCTGTAGAAACTCCTATAGCACATGTAAAGTTGATAAAAAAATCTCCAAAAGCTTGTTTTTTGCTTCTTAGGCTCGAATAATGACCTATAGGCTCGAAAAAAATGATTTATTAAGACCAAAAACCCCTTAAGCCTTGCCTCTTCTTGTTGGGTCCCTATAATACTAGTGATTACCCCATTACTATTGTAGTTATACCCCTTATTTATATTGTTGTAACCCTATTACCCCCATATTGTTATTTCTGTGCCCCATAGAATCCATCTATTGTTATTTTTGTGGCTTTATATTATTATTGTTAGGTCGGCTGGATTATATTGTGACTCCTTAGACTCCTATATATAGAAAGGAGGTTTTTTCATTTGTATCATCCAAGAATTGTTCATTTATGTAATGTAAAGGAGGTTTCCCCTCGAAGAGGCTGAATTCTAAGGCGTTGATCTATATTTTATATCTTTTCTTGAGCTGGTTTCATAACATTTGGTATCAAAGCTTTGGATTCTAGGGTTTCGCTGCTCCAAACAGGTCATCGTGGCATTTTCGCTATAACTTTTTTTCTGTGACGTTTCAGAAGTTGCAAAAAAAACCCATTTGAGAAGAAATCGTGCTGAACCTTGGGTCCGAATTTCAGAGCTTTTCGCGTGATATTTGCGGAGATATGATCTGAGGAAGTTGGTCTTTTTGCAGACTCCTGAATTACATTCAAAACAGGTGACCCAGGGAAAATCGTCATAAATTTCTCTCTGGGGATTGGATTGAAATTTCGTAAGAAGGTGCAGAAAGAGGACGGACTGTAGTTTCTTGTCTGTGTGTTTTAGATTCAAAGGTTGAAACAGTGACTTGTGGCACGTCGTACAAGTTCGCTCTACTGAACCAATTCTAAAAGCAAGTCACTGTGGGAGATTTCACATAACTCTTCCTTGGAGAATCCAATTTGGCTTAGACTTGTGGCATTGGAAAGAGGACGCAGAAGGCTACTACAAGTATCAATTTCAGAACTGGATGATCCAAAATTACAGAGATACATCAGATTCAATATCAAGCTTCTATAAAGTGAAAAAAGGTGTGTAGTTTTTTTTAAATTTTTGTGTAAGCTTGGTTTAACGGAATTCAAAGGGCATAGTAAAGCATTATTATCGGTAACTGATGCCCCGAGGAAAGAAAATGAAAACACCTAGTAAGGAACCTGAAAGCTCTAGCATGACTCATGAAGAAGAGGAAGAAATGCTACATGATATATCAAAATTACAAGAACAAGTGCAACAAATGTCACACTCACAAAAGATAACAAAAGCTAAGATAAGTGGCGTGGAATCTAAGATAAATGGCGTGGAATCTAAGATAAAGGGCATGGAAGCTAAGATAGATTATTCGAAGATAGATATGAAGAGAGACATGGCAGATTTGAAGATAGATTTGAAGACAGACATGGAAGAATTGAAGAAGTTGCTACAAGAAAGGGTCACTAATGGTGAAAAGGTAGTAAAGGAAACTCATGATGAGAACAAAAGAAATGTTAATCATGATTCCATAGACGCTAATGTTGGATCGAAGAATCACCATATTCCAAAAATCGATATGAGGAAGTTTGATGGCAAGGATCCCGCCACATGGATATTACAGATGGAGCAATTCTTCGATCTCAATAATGTGCAAAACACACAAAAGGTACGTATGGCAACTGTATATTTGGAACCAAATCAGTTTGTATGGTATCAATGGCTTTGCTCTCGTAAACAATTTATCACTTGGGCAATTTTTACGGAAGAATTGATAGCACATTATGAAGATACAAAAAGCAACACTTTTTTTAGCCAATTGATAAGTCTCAAACAAAAGGGTTCAGTAATGGAGCACATTGAGGAGTTCCAAAAATTGAACATAAGGGTAAAAGATATTCCAGAGGAGCATAGGATTGATGTGTTCATAGGGTCTTTAAAGGATAATATCCAACATGATGTTCGCCTTTGGGAACCTGATTCATTAGAGAAGGCATTCAGGTTAGCAAGAAAAATGGAAAGCAAAATTATGGCAACCAGGAAGCATACCACTCACAACTATAAAGACGGAAGTGTTGTTGCCCCTAGTCTTCCACAACCTATAAGGTTGACACCACAACAATTGGAAGAAAAAAGAGCAAAAGGGCTTTGTTACAGTTGTGATAGCAAATACACTAAAGGTCATAAGTGTGCTGAGAAGAAATTATTCTACATAGATTGTGAAGAGGAAGAAGAAAAGGAGCAAGAAAGGTCAAAAGAAGAAGATATACTCCAGGAACAAAGCCTAGATGAAGAACAAATAAATCCGACCATATCTTGTAATGCATTGGCGGGAATTACCACTCCTCAAACCATCAAGATAGAAGGACAAATCAAGAAGAAAAAGGTAATAGTGTTGATTGATTCAGGAAGCACCCACAATTTTATTCATTGTAGGGTAGCAAAAGAATTGAATTGCTTCCTATATCCAGCACCAGAGTGTCAAGTGATGATTGCAAATGGAGGAACAATAAATTGCTCTGGAAAGTGCCATAATATCAAGCTATCCATGGGAGAATATGTATTGACTAGCCCAATGCTTTCCATTCCAATGGGAGGTGCTGATGTTGTACTAGGAGTCCAATGGCTACAATCCTTGGGTACAATAGCTTTTAATTTTCAAGAACTTTTCATCAAATTTTCTACGGAAGGAAAGGAAGTTGAATTAAGGGGTATTGCAGGGAAACCAGGAAAGATAATCAGCTCTAATGGCATGACAAAGCTTCTAAAAAAGGAGCAAAGAGGTGTAATTGCACAATTATGTTCGCTAGATGTTTCCACATTGGAATCATCTATTTCTCCAGATCTCCAAAAAGTCCTGGACAATCATTCCAAGGTATTTGAGACTCCAAAGGTCTCCCACCTATGCGTGATCATGATCATGCTATTCATCTGATTCCAGGAAGTGTTCCTCCAAACATCAGGCCGTACAGATATCCCTATGTCCAAAAAAGTGAAATTGAACGTATGGTTGCAGAAATGCTAGAGGCTGGTATAATTCAACCGAGTCAAAGTTCTTTCTCAGCTCCAGTAGTATTGGTGCACAAGAAGGATGGATCATGGCGCATGTGTCCAGATTATAGGGAGCTCAACAAGCTCACTATTAAAGATAAGTTCCCCATTCCTGTTATTGATGAATTACTGGATGAATTGCATGGATCAATTTACTTCACCAAGTTGGATCTTCGTTCGGGATATCATCAAATCAGAATGAAGATTGAAGACATTCAAAAACGACATTTAGAACTCATGAGGGTCATTATGAATTTTTGGTCATGCCTTTTGGCCTTACCAATGCACCTTCAACATTTCAAGGTTTGATGAATTCAATTTTCAAACCATTCCTTAGAAAATTTGTGTTAGTATTTTTTGATGATATACTAATCTACAGCAAGTCTTGGAAGGATCATGTTGAACATGTTGACAGGGTGCTACAACTATTGGAGGAGAAACAATTATATGCAAAAAGATCCAAATGTTTCTTTGGAGTCCAGGAGGTGGAATATTTGGGTCATATTGTATCTCATGAAGGAGTTAAGGTAGACCCTAGCAAAATTAAAGCCATTAAGGAATGGAAAATCCCCACATCCATAAAGCATCTGCGAGGATTTCTTGGGTTGACAGGGTATTATCGCAAGTTTGTTAAGAATTATGGGAGAATAGCAGCACCTCTAACAACATTATTGAAGAAAGATTCATTTTCATGGACTCCGGAAGCAACAAAGGCCTTTGAACATCTTAAAGAGGCAATGTGCCAAGCACCGGTCTTAGCTACACCGGACTTCACAAAAACCTTTATTGTGGAATGTGATGCTTCAGGAAATGGAATTGGTGCTGTTCTAATGCAAGATGAAAGACCCATTGCTTTTGAAAGTCGTCCAATCAAGGGAAAGTTTTTAAGCAAAGCTATTTATGAGAAGGAAATGTTGGCAATACTCCATGCACTTAAGAAATGGCGACCCTACCTAATGGGAAGACACTTCAAGGTAAAAACGGATCATGATAGCCTTAAATACTTTTTAGAACAAAGATTATCCTCTGAAGAGCAACAAAAGTGGGTCACAAAGATGTTGGGTTATGACTTTGAAATCATCTACAAAAAAGGGAAGCAAAATGTGGTGGCAGATGCACTCTCAAGAAAGGATGAGGATGTGGAAGCATTGTTGTGTGCCATTTCTATTATCCAACCAGATTGGATAAACGAAGCAAGGGAGGAATGGAAGAATGACGAAGAAGTGTGGGCACTTATTCGAAAGCTACAACAAGATTCCAGTACTTCTGATACATTTAGCTGGAAAAATGATTCGTTATGGTACAAAGATCGCTTATACCTCTGTAAGAATTCCCAGCTAAAACAAAAGATTCTTATGGAATTGCACACTTCTCCCTTAGGAGGGCACTCAGGATTTTTAAAAACTTACCACAGGGTTAAGAAGGAATTTTTTTGGGATGGCCTTAAATCAGATATTCAAAAGTTTGTGGCGGAATGTTTGGTTTGCCAAAAAATAAAGTTGAAACAATTAAGACACCGGGTCTATTACAACCTTTATCCATTCCAAGCCAACGTTGGGAGGAGGTTTCAATGGATTTTATCACAGGTTTACCCAAGTCTGAGGGAAAGAGTGTCATCATGGTGGTAGTTGACAGACTTACCAAGTATGCACACTTTTGTGCATTATCACATCCATTTAAAGCCAGTACAGTTTCTACTGCATTTATGGAAACAGTTCAAAAGCTACATGGAAACCCAAAGATTATTGTAAGTGACAGAGATCCCATTTTCACTGGAAATTTTTGGACAGAATTATTTTCTTGTCTTGGTACTCAGTTAGCTCATAGCTCATCTTATCATCCTCAATCTGATGGGAAAACTGAGATAGTAAACAAATGTTTGGAAGGATATCTTCGTTGCTTTGTATCTGATAAACAGACACAATGGGTCAAATGGTTGCCTCTGGCTGAATGGTGGTATAACACTTCCTTCCATACAGCAACAAAAATGACCCCATTTATGGCACTTTATGGGTATCAACCACCATCCATCACATCATATTTAAGAGAAAATTCTAAGGTTCAGGCAGTGGAACATCACATCGAACATCAACAACAAGTCCTCCAACTCTTAAAGGATAACCTCGTGTTGGCACAAAATAGAATGAAACAACAGGCAGATCAACATCGCAGTGAAAGAAGTTTTGATGTAGGTGATTGGGTATTCCTACGGCTACAACCATATAAGCAAATGTCCCTAAAGCAAGCTAAGAAGGATAATAAATTATCACCAAAGTATTATGGTCCGTACAAGGTGTTGCAAAAGATTGGTACTATGGCATACAAATTGGAGCTTCCTGCAGCTTCTCGATTGCACCCAGTTTTCCATGTTTCATGTTTAAAGAAGGTTATAGGTGACAAGCTCCCAATTCAAACAATATTGCCAGAACTTGACGAGGAAGGAAAAATTATATTGGAACCGGAAGCAGTCACAGAAACAAGAACTCGACAGCTACGAAATCGATCAATTTCAGAGTATCTTATCAAGTGGAAGAACTTATCCGCTGAAGATTCCACATGGGAGGATGAGAATTTTATGCAGAAGTATCCAGAACTACTCAAGCGTTGAGGACAACACTTTTTTGAAGGAGAGGGGCATGTTGGGTCCCTATAATACTAGTGATTACCCCATTACTATTGTAGTTATACCCCTTATTTATATTGTTGTAACCCTATTACCCTCATATTGTTATTTCTGTGCCCCATAGAATCCCTCTATTGTTATTTTTGTGGCTTTATATTATTATTGTTAGGTCGGCTGGATTATATTGTGACTCCTTAGACTCCTATATATAGAAAGGAGGTTTTGTCATTTTTATCATCCAAGAATTGTTCATTTATGTAATGTAAAGGAGGTTGCCCCCTCGAAGAGGCTGAATTCTAAGGAGTTGATCTATCTTTTCTATCTTTTCTTGAGCTGGTTTCATAACACTTCTCCATTTCAATTCACCTCTACAGTTGTAGTTAGTGGACAAATTCATGACTTGGAGAGCATAATGATGATTACTTTATCAAGAACCTTACGAAATTTGTTGAAAAAACATATATTGAATGCAGTGATTGAAGAATGATTTAATTTTGTTTCATACATATTAAGCTATGGTTTCCATTTCCAACATTTCTATTTGTATTTGCATAGACTAGGCTTCCTTTTGATGTACCATTTACACTCTGCAAATAGGTTAATGTTTACATTTCTACAAGTAATATTACCATTTAAATTCATGCAAAGTAGAATAACCTTTCCTTTATTCGAAAGTAATTACAATTTCCTCTTTTCAAAAGTAATTAAGTTTCCATTTTGCAAAGAGAGTAAATTTTATATTTCTGCAATTATTTTAGGCTTGGATTTCATGACATTCACTTCATTGCATCAAATCAATGAAAGAAGGACACATTACATGTTGCACATATATCGTTGACACCTCTTAAGCTTGTACAAAAACCAAGTTGATAATTTAAGTTGGCAGACTCAAGATTTGCAACATTATTGTTGCAATACGGGGGCTCATCAACATCGTGCTATGTAAGAAACACCATAAAGCCATGTTAACCAACCATTGAACTATGTGAACTAGACCACTAGGCATTATGAGCCAAACCATCAGGCCACGTGAACCAACCACTAGGCCATGTGAACTAGACCACTAGGCCATGTGAGGCAGACCATTGGGCCATGTGAACCAACCACTAGGGCATGCAAAAAATACAACCATGCCAAATGAGATATATATCATTAGGCCATGTGAACCAACCCCTAGGCCATGAAAACCATACAACCGTGTTGTGTGAGCTAGACCACTGAGCCATGTGAAACAACCACTAGAACATGCGAACTAAACCAATGTTTCATGTAAGCTAGACCATTGAGCCATGTAAACCAACCACTAGGCCATGAAAACCATACCACCATGCCATGTAAGCCATATATTACTGGTTCATGTGGGCCATATATTTTTGGGCCATGTGGGCATCCAAGAGTGAGATCAAAATGAGGTTTGTATAGATTCCAATGTATCTATGTCAATAATATCACAACCATACATATTGTGCAACCATAAACACTCATATTACAGAGATGTCAATACCAATGTGAATTGAATCACAAATAAACAATGTTAGACCGAATTCATTATAGAGATACTGAGACCAATGTGAATGAAATCGTAGAGATGTTATACATAACACTACGATCATAGAGAATGCCAATGTATATAACCACAAATACGCCAAGATGTAATGCTAAGATAACCAATATATAATATCATAGGCATTGTGTATAGTAGTGCAAGATCATACTTTGAGACCATATGCGAAATCCCATAATCATTATAGTGATTAGTCATACTGAAATCATGAGAGAAGTCTTATGGTAATGCGAGGGACTGTAGTAATAAATATGTGAGAATCCTCAGATATGAAATATTGCATCCTTGTAGTGACCAGATAGACCACCACCAAAATGATAGAAGAAATCTCCTTATGCACCAAAAATCTCAAATAGAAAGTGTACAAGTGTGTGCATTCAATGAGACATAGAGAGTTATATTTTAATAGGAAATAATATGGATGAAAAGGTGCCTCTATTATAGGAGTCGACATGATCGTATGCCACCATGATATTTTAATTTAGGGAGACCAACATGAAATCTAGGAGAGAAATTTCCAAATTCAAAAATATATTTTCACATAATTTGGATCACTTTTCCAAAGAAAATAATAATTTCTTTTGATCCTAAAATGATTTTAATTAAAGTTTATTTATTTCATCCAATGTAGGAGGGGAGAGACATATGGTAATTTCTCCCTGCTTTCCAATTTCAACACTCCCTCTCATCTATGGAGGAATCCCAACTGCATCATAACTTCATCTTGGATGTACATGTCACAATATTTAAGAAGGAATAAATCTTCATCATCATATCATCATGTCTTTTCTCATAAAATAATAAAATACCATAAGCAATGGTAGGAGAGATTAATCCTCCAAACCCTACTAGTCCCCAGGTCAAATCCTGCGACTTTCATCAACAAGATATACATTTCATCCCAGTATATCTCTCCTTTGGTCATCAAATGAATTATGATGTCTTAATCTAAATATGAAGAAGAATTGTCATAGTGGATCTCCGACTACCACACTATCAACTCAATAATCATCTTAGGGGAGCATTCGGCTTCCACCCTATATCCAATAATTAATACAGTCATCTAGAAGAAAAATCACCACAGGGGAGTTTCAAATCAACCCACATCATAGGGGATCCCATCTCGACCCTATATCAATAGGTGATATCAACTTACCATAGGGTCAAGGATCACACTCTATCCTATCTTCTAATGACAATAGGAAATATCAACTTAAAGATCACACCCTATCCTACTATTTAATGAAAATAGGTGAGATCAGCTTAAGGATCACACTATGTCCTATTGTACATTGATACTCCATCTATAACCTTAAGAGTCCAGTGGTAGAACACCTACATCAAAGCCTTGAGTGAGATCGACTTAACACATACGTAAAGATACACACCCTATCTTAAGTCACCTCAACCCATTTACTAGATGGGGAGGTCCAATCCCAAGAATTCCAACTTATGGGTAGGATTCCAAATGGGGTATACTCTATCAAAGTGATAATGGGTGAGATTGCCTTACCAAAGGGTAAGGATACACACCCTATCCTATTGTCTAGAATTCCCTCGACCCCAGGAGCCTTTACTACTAAATTCCAACCCTAGGAGCTCAAGAAGGGGGAATAACACACCCACTATTCTAAATAATCTAGGACCCTTACCCAAGAAGGCCACATCCATCAATCCAAGTTCCTCTTTGATGATAAAAAACATATCAAAGTGTTTATATCTAGTACTAGCTCAAACAACTCACTAAAGATTTCAATCATACTTCTTTATGCATTACTTTTGAGAAACTATCCTTTTTTTTCTTGTTCATATAGGAAATCAGATAAAATATTATGTTAGAGCAAATACATGACATAAAGAAAAGAATACCATATTGATCATTTCTCCTTCTCATATAGGGAGGAAACAAACACAAAACTAAGTTTGTTTCATACAACATTGCTATCTCAATCCATGAAGATGTCTATGCACCATCTATATATGTTTAGACTCTATCTGGCTCAAAGTGTATTCTTGCAACACATGGAACAATATCATTAACTTTCTTATCTAGTGATCCACCAAATATACCAATAGAAATGGATTAATGCAATTCAACATGCCTATTGTTCACAATACACTTTTGATAACAATGAATTCCTTTTCTACAATAATTGGATCCCAAAAATTCTTTGGGTAGATTAGTCTTGTCAGCAATGAAATGTTAGCACAAAAAATTAATTAACAAAGACATACCTTCAGCAACATTAGATGTTTATCGATATATGTATAGAAGATTTGTTTCGATCTACAATAATTTGTAGCCTTAATTTTACACTCATTAAGAAAAATAATAATAGGTGATGGGATCTCATGAAGGGTCACTCCCTCTAAATGGGAAGCCTCTTCAATCATCACTAATCAAGACTTCAAACTGTGTATAATATTACTATCATGCATCAAGATCATTATGTCTTTAAGGCATAGCCATATTAGTTCATACAAAACTGTCATATATCAGATCGCAGAGAAAAATTATATGTATATCTATATATATATATATATATATATATACATATATATATATATATATATATACATATATATATATATATTATATATATATATATATATATATATATATAGATCTATGTATATATATATGTATGTATATATGTATATATATATATATATGTATGTATATATATATGTATGTATGTATATATATATGTATGTATATATATATATATATATATATGTGTGTGTGTGTGTGTGTGTGTGTGTATACACACACACACACACACACACACACACATCTATATACATATATACATACATACATATATATATATATATATATATATATATATATATATATATATATATATATATAGATATATATATATATCAATTTCATGACAAGTCATCATAAACTATTCAATTTGACTTCAGTATAATATATGAATATGTCATCAATCATTCATCAAAGGTTAATTTCATATAGTTAGGGTAGATGACAAGTTTACCTTCATTCAATATCACATCTTTATCAAGTTATATGATCATTTATATCATATTCCTAACATCATTAAGTTAAGGCATCCATTTTGTCATATTGTCAAATTTACTATATTTTTAAGTCATCAAAGAAATTACAACTTATCAAAGCCTTATCAAGATAAAAAAAAAATATAGTAACTACATTTTGAGTATAGATATTACAACTACACTATACGGTTACCATACTCATTAAAAGCATTGACAACAATATCAAGTTACTATATATAAAAGTCAATGTTTATGGCTATGCTCTATCTTTATATAAAATAAGGATATCCAAATATCAATGAGATTTAAACTATAAAGTGCATACGTATAACACATGTATTGTTAATCAAACTTATACATGCATTAATAAAGAGTACTATATGAATCAATACTTTTCTGAAGGTAATATTGTTGTCATACCTCGGGGCTTAACTTGCCATCCCAATGTTGTGAAATATAACATTATAACAATTAATCTATACTATACATACCTTGTAATATTTGGGTATGTTAAAAAATTATAGCATATACAATTTGTCATCTCACATATGCTCATAATAGTTCCCAAAATTAGTTTACAATAGGTTCCTTTTCCTTATCTAACTTCCTCTTTCTACTCCATCTTTTCTCTGCCTGCACTAGCTCTCTTTCTCTGTACGATTTAGCATCCATATGATCCTTAAGATAGATTCACTGATCACATCTTCATAAGGAAGTTATAAGTATAAATATTCAGTTACCAATAAATATCAAAATAATAAATTTAAACAAGAGAAGCGTCACAAAGAAATAACATAAGTTTAGAAGTTACTTATCCTTAATGAGATATG
Source organism: Pinus tabuliformis (assembly GCA_031772625.1). Lineage (NCBI taxonomy): Eukaryota > Viridiplantae > Streptophyta > Pinopsida > Pinales > Pinaceae > Pinus > Pinus tabuliformis. The sequence goes on along the minus strand of CM062815.1, from coordinate 311,852,043 downwards.
ATCATCTCCCTCTTGAACTAGCCTTGAAGAATCATTATTGTGTATCATCCATATGTCATTGTTTCCTTAAATAATTTCAATCGTCTTCATCAGCAGACATGCCCAACTGAGACTAGCCCATCTAGGGTTAAATTGAATCTATCATAGGTGCATAAATAACTTCTTACTAATCATGCAATGGTTTCAAGACTGTAGAACTGAAGCCTTTATCATATCCATGCCCTTATTTCAAACATAATGTAAGGGTTTCTTCCCAACCCTAACCTCATGTTATCCATCAAGTTTTTATCTCAAACACTAATTTCTCTTGCTAGAACAAAGTTTCCTAGGGTTTCCTTGAAACCCAATAATTCTTTTAGGTCTCCAAGATCTTCACCTCTTTCCTTTGCTTGATCTATAAATCCATCTAGGTGTCTTCACAAGGTGATCTTAAGTACTTTCCTTCAACCCATCTCTGATACCATGTTAATTTTCTAAGGGCTATATTGTTCTTTGTTGTTGATAGTTGCACTTACAAACTATTCCACATTTACATGATGCATTCACCCCATTTTATCATGTCATCATAATCAATTATGTAGAAAGAACAATCACATCAGCAATGCAGTGCGACATAAAGGAACAACAAAAGAAAAAAATGCACAAAAAGAGACACCAAAATTTTGTCAGAGACTAAGGAAAAACCCCATAAAGGGGAAAACTCAAAGTTCAATTCTTATTATTTTATTAGATATTAATACATTTTTCATATGATCCGGATATTAGGGGAGGCCCCCAAGATATAAAAAGTTGAAATTTCAAAAAAAGAGGATAACACACAACAAAAAAACTAGAAAGATTTTTTTTATTAAAATAGAGAAGAACTATAAAAGCTATGTTGTGGTGGACAATTTGTCCTTTTATAAAATGAATATTATTACTTATAGCCTTCTTGAGTTACAATACCATGGGTAAATTCCATGGGTAGGAAAATACCACAAGTGTATGAATACCATGGGTGGATGCCCATTTTTATTCAAATCATTCAACGCCCCTTAAGAAGTAATGGTCCTCACTAAATGAAGTTCCCTCCTATGAAGCCTTTGTTGAATATGAAGAGCCATTGAGGAGAAGGGTTTTGTGTGGTTTACTAACCATGATGAATGCACATCTGGGGATAGAGATATCTTGTAATGATTGTGACCAAATGTGATACTAGCAGTAGATTTATATTGATGAATCATGGTTTTGTGGATGACCCATAACCATGACAAATGAAGATCTGATGATAGAGATACCCGGTAATGCTTGAGGCCAACTATGATACTGATAGTGTGCAGCCTATAAAATGGACTTCAATGACAAGGGTTTTATGTAGTTGACCATAACCTAGGGTTTGTGGGTAACCCATAACCATGACGAACAAGGGTTTGAGGATAAAGATAATTTGTAATGCTTATGGGCCAAATGTGAGATTGATAGTTCATGGCCTAGAAAATGTACCTCGAGATACATTTTCTTATGGTCTTCTTGGTATAAATACGGTGGCTTTGTAAATTCTAACTATCCAATTATATGTTTTAAAAGAAAGTACTCAATTTTCACATTATTGTTTGCCATTGTTGTGATTTGATAGTCTTGCCATGAAATCAAGAAAGATGGAAGTGTGCTTCACGATATTCATAGAACATAACTCGGTCACCATGGACACCCTTGGAAGATACAATGATAGAGGGAGATAAATATGCCTCTAATGTCACCAAGGTGTAGTAGTGTACACTGGAAATTGTGATGCCTACATTAAGAGGTATTGAACTATTGAATCTATTGTGGGAAAGGTTGATGATCCTTAAATTTCCTTCAGGAAAATGGACCATAGTGGAGGTTTGAATGAATATCTAGAGAGATAGGAATTGTTGGTTGCGTATCAATTGTTAGAAAATTATATATTAAGGAGCAATGGAACACATAAAATATTGCAGAAATATAGACATAGAAAACGCATTAAACAAGAGAGACACAGATATACGTGGTTCACCCAGTTTGGGCTACGTCCACCCCGAACAACCAGTCCTTCCTTTCTATTATCCAGCAAAATGAAGGGACACAACCTACAACAAATCTGCTGTAATATCCTCTATTTTCTCTCACAGTCTTGCCTCTTTGTTTCTCGCTCAGAGAATACAAATCTATTACACAGCCTCAAATACAATGCCCTCAAACAAAGAGAGGGGGTTGCCTTCTAGGGAAAAAAACCCTAAACTAAACATAAGTTCTACCGTCATATCATCCACCTAATGAACGACCCAGATTGACAAGAAATTACTATACTTTTACAAGGAAATTTTACATCTATTTTTGGCTTCAGGGGTTCTACCCCCGAGCCCCACCAGGGGACCACTAGCCCCTATGTCGCGCGGAATGGGTCGATCTTGCGGACAAGATAGACCTTCCTAGAATCTAAAGAAGACCTAACGACAAGCAAACCAGCCAGACACTATCTTTCTCTAAATATGCTTCAATAAACCGTAGCAAACACAATGTTTTTAGGGCCTACCTTTGGTCCAATACAAGCTTGTGGATGCCCTCGCTCTTTCGATCCAAATGAGCTCCTCTTCATGAATCTGCAAACACAAACAAGGCAAATAAATTAAATAGCACCTAAAAAACCAATTGCATAAAACATATTTAACATGAAAGTCAAGGAGTCCATGAAACAAATAACATAAGATACTTGTTGAGAAAAATTAGTTTGATTGTATTAATTCAAAAGAAGAAGAACCTTACAACCTTTTCCTTGACACTGTACAAGCTCCTCCCAGGGTCCAACAAGATGTTTCCTCTACTTTGACAAGTTTCACTCACTCTCCAATGGAACCAAGAGGTGTGTGATCTTTCCTCTCAAGCTCAACCAAAAGGGTCTTAATTTCACCAACATTTACCCTCAAAATGTTCAGATTCCAACCTCCCTAGTCCTCACCACAATGCCTGTATTTATAGTGCAATGGAGGGAAGTTACTAGGTCCTCCTTCAAAGGGATAGCTCCTTTAGTCAAGGGATTAGCTCCTTCTCTTTTGGGATGCATGAACCACCTTAGAGCGAAAAATCCACGTCAAAATTCCTTCTAGAAAACTCGAGAATTAACCCAAAGTGAGTTTTTTAAGATAAAAATTGCGCCTTTTGACTTTCACAGGGGTCCGCACCTACACTGTTAGGAACAGAGCTGGTAGGTACGCAGCTTTTGTACACAGAAGGTGCGGGACCGCAGGTGACAGTGAGAGAAAGTGCGGAACTAGAGTTACATTGATTTTTAATGTCTTTCTCCCACTTCCAAAGCTTGATTTGAAGAGCTGAGGTTCTAGACTTGCTTAGGAGGACAGTAAAAGTGATGATAGACCCATACTGACTGCAAATAATCATGGTGATGATATTTTTGTGTAACATATTGCCCCCTAAAGTGCGAAGTCTGTAGTAGATGAGGATTTCATTTATCATATAGGAAGAGTGAATTACTTTATCATTTCTAGGATTATCTTGTGGAGAGCCCAGTCGGAACCTGTAAAAACATTCAATGCAAGATATATATATGAGATCATATCATCGCTGAGGTAGGAATTCCCATACTCAGATCAAAACTAACTAGAAACCTATCTACTGCTCTGATATAGGAATGATCTTGTAAGACATCATAAGTATAGACTCATGTGAACATAGTATGGACGTAGCCATATTTTATGAATAGTCCACAGCATAATGAATACAAAATTCCTCGCAGCCTGGATGGTGGAAACTAGATCCAGGGTCTTCATTTCTACTTCCCGAAATAGTACGATCCTATCCATGCGAATAAATGTGTTGATGTCGAACATGGTAGAAACCACTTGATTACCAGTCAATGATGTAAACTGTTAACAAGTGTGAGAGAAACCACCAGTGATGTCAATGGCTCTCAAAGTACCCAGTACAATCCATGAGATGTGAGTAAATGTGTTGATTTCGAACATATCACGGAATACTTCGATCGAAATTCAATGATGTAAACTGTCGTCAAAGGCGATAAACTTGCCATTGAGGCATGCAGATCTCAAGGTACTGACGATTTCTAGATCATCTTTCTAGATAATGAGCTGATGTCGATAGAAAGCGATTCGTCGTAGGCAAGCCCACAACATGAAATCATATATCAAGTCGAAGAATTTTAGTTGCAAGGAATGACTCAGGGATGGTCAAGATGGATGACAGATATTTTGCAGATGAATGGCTTATTGGCAGTGACCTCTTGAACACATAACGACACGACAGATGGCTTGGTGACAATTGACCCAAAGTTAATACCCAGAAACCGGCTGAAGACTTTCAATGTGGTTTGATCAACTGTTAGGCAAAGGATTTCCCAACGCAGGTGAATAAAAGTGTCGTGTTCAAGAGTGGTTACAAAGTATGACAAATAGACTCATTTTCCTCTCTTTTCCCCCACCATTTCTGGCAAGTACCTCTTTATTTTTGACAAGCTTGAGGAGGATAACATTTGCTTGATTATAAGCTCATCCATCGGATGAGTCCAACTTAGTTTAAATTCAAACCCTAAGAAGGAGTGGTTCGTTCCTGTTTGTAATTGAACAGGTCCTTTACTGTGAAATTTTAATGAGTCCAGTATAGGAGAAACTCGGTGTTTTTCAATTTTAGAGAGTCTGAAAAAACTTAAGAAGACTCTAGGGTTGACCTTTTTCGTAAATTTGTGTTTCCCAAGCCCGAAAAAGTATAAAATAATACTTACCGCTTGATATTTTACAACCAAGGAGTACTTTTCGTTATTAGTGTCACTGACCCGAAAAAGTAAAAAAAAGTGATCAACGACACGTCGTTTTATAACCAATATCGAATTTGAAATGACAAAACTCCGGCAATATTTTCATGTTTTTACGGTCGGAAAAGAGCTGTAAGTGGACCGTCTTTTAATTCCATTTTAACGAGTGTAAAAGAAAAACTCGGGAATATTTTCATGTTTTAGGAGTCAGAAAAGGGCTTAAAGATGACTCTACTTGTTTTTTCGTTGAAAATGATAGATTTCGCCTGAATAATCCTTTATTCTGCACGAAAACACAAACATTACTCATACCTGTTTGAAATGGATAAAAGCGTTGCAAAATACCTTTTCAAAGTGAAACATAAACAAATTTGCGATTTATTTACTCAAAAAACTTATAAAAAGGGCCTTTGTCAATTCATTTTTACCGTTTGAGTTTGGGTGAGAAAATAGTGCTTTTGCTTAGAAAACTTCCTGTGAAGATTGTGGAAAATCCAACCGTCGGAATCGAGCTCCTTCTTCTCCAGGTAATCCACATCATCCTACTCTTCATTTTCAACTGTTTAGTTTTTTTATTTAGCCCCTCATTTTATTTTTTGGGAGGGTTTTTAGGCGCAAAACCCGTGCGCGGGGGTCTGCAGGTTTACCATTGCGGACCTGCGGACCCCGACTTTTTCTCCATTGGGGAAAAGCTCGGGGTCCGCACCTTCCATGTAGACAAAGTGCGGACCCACGCACTATGTCTAACGTGGAGGGTGCGTACCCCGCAGCAAGGGTTTTGAACCTAAAATTTCTCAAAAATGGACCAATCAAAATGCTTTCTAGCAATCTAATTAATCTTTATACTTGATGCAAAGAATATATCATGCTAGATTGGCGTGAACGGGAGCATGAGGACGTGGATACCACCGCATGGAATCATCAGCCTTCACTTGATGCTTTGAGGGCATGCAGACTGTACAAATTCTGGACCATTCCTGGCATGAGGGCTCAGGTAGATTTCTTACGGTGGCTAGTGGATAGATGGAGCGTACAGGACCAGTTCTTTTTCATTGGCGGTCACCGGCTCGAAATCGAGATGGAGGACATTTATTTCTTGACTGGTTTGCCTAAGAGAGGTGAGGACTTGACTCTATTCGGGACTAGGCCAGGTGGCCAGTCTGTCAATAGCCTCCGGCTAGAGTACTGCAACAGCCAGGCTAAAGACAAAGGGATAGACATAAAGACCATATCCCGTCCTGAGCTCATGGTGATTGCATTTACTGTCACCAGACTTTGTGGAGCTGCAGCATTACATGTTGCCACTGGATCCCAGATGAGTATGGCAGTTGATTGCTTTCAAGGCACCATCTTCAACTGGTGCAATGTTGTGCTGGCCAATGTGAAAGGCCAACTGACCAGGGCCAAGAGCGGACGACTAAAGACCTTTGGTTATGGGGCTTTGGTAATGAGTTTTGGCCTGGAGAGGGTTCCTATGCTGATCCCACAACACCTTACAGTTGGAGCTGGGCTTCCTTGAGAGCCCAAACTAATGCGATGGGTCGCAGTCATGGCCCGTCACCTGGACGAGAGGACAGAGGTTGCTCGGTTCAAACCTGAGTATTTCCAATGGTTGGAAAACCAGGTCTTTTCCATTCAGGATTTCCCTTACGTTGGGATAGATTTCCGTGGTGACCCAGACATGGCTCTTCCACCAGGAGGGCAGTGGGACAAGTCAGGTAAAATCCTTTTCAACTTTTCCTATTTAAATTTTTTTTTTTTTTTTTTTTTTTTTTTTATCGTCTCAAAACTGATAGTAAAAATTTCAAATGCAGATGTGGGTCCACAGCGACCAGCCGCTCTCCAGACTTTTGAGAGGAGGCAACCAGTTGCACCCGCGCCAACCCCACAGGACGAATCAGCAGAGGTTTTGGCCGAGTTGGAGAGTCATCTGGAGCGCTTGACAGGAGATATTCCTGAGACCACTATCGACGACATTCCTCGTCAACTTCAGCGCTATGTGGTTGGAGTCCGGGACCTTTTAGGAGGTTCCTTTGCAAGGTGGCTCGGGCAGTGGTTTCTTATAGAGATCATCACCAGTGATAGGATGATCGCCTTTTGTGGGCACATGTGACATTTTGGTTTTTTGTACTTATCATTTTTGCCGATCATAAGGTATTTTTCAACCTATGATCGAAGACGATGTATTTTTTGACACACTCCTATATATATATATATATATATATCACTATTATCGACTTATCTTGTAAATCATATTATGGAATGGTTTTAAATTTGCATGTATGATTATTGCAAATGTCTATTTAACATTCGAGAAGCAATTGCATCTGCTAATGTATTTAAAGACCTTGGAATATGCTGATATTCAATGTAATCAAACTCACGTTCCAAGAGACGCACTCTCAAAAATAATCTTAATAACACTAGATTTCTAATGGCATACACTCTATTAAGCTGTAATACATTGAGTTCAGAATCCAACCTCACTATCAAACTCTGAATCCCAAATGAAATAGATTCAGATAATAACTCAATCACTGCACTATACTCTGCAATGTTGTTTGTTGTTTGACCGAGACTTACCCCATGCATAGAAACTAACTCGTCAGAGGGCGAATAAATAACCCAAGCTGCAGAAGAGATGTTCTGTTTATTACGACAAGCACCATCAGCAAATCCAATGTATGTTTGGAGAGGCATCGACATCTGCAATATCAAGAGTAAAACCAAGATAAGCAGGAATAATGATGAAAAACACTCTCTAAGCTAAGCACACATTTGTTTTTTAACTAAAACACACCAGCTAGAAAGAAAAGACTATCCTAACTAAAAATCTCCATACCCCATTCTTTTAAGCATAGTACCTCTTCAAGTAAAGGCCATTTCTGGGTTTACCCAAAGAGTCCCCATCAAAGTCTACCAACTCATAGGCCCCTTTTGCTAGCTTTCGCTTAACAATATAGGGACCATGCCACATAGGAACGAATTTCCCAGCGCCTAATTTATCATTAGCTTGATCATACAATAACACTAGGTCTCTTTCCGAAAAATTTCGAGGGGTCACATTCCGATCATACTAAGCATTCATACGTTTTACGTGAGTCTCAATCGCCAATGCAGCATCACGTCGATTCTCATCTAATTGAGCTAAGTATAACAAACTCTTTTCCTCTTCGGAAGTAGTTGGAAGTAGCTCGATGGCCATTTGCAGTGACGGGATTTCGCACTCAATGGGTAACACAGTGTCCAAACCATAGACTAGTTGGAAAGGATTGAACCCTGTTGATGTTTTTACTGAAGTTCGGTACACCCAAAGCGCTGAAAATAGCATGTGGTGCCAATTCGACCGATGAATCCCAATGATTCGTCGGATCATGATAACTAAAACTTTGTTGATGGATTCAACCAGACCATTTTCTTGTGGATAATAAGGGGTTGAACTATCATGACGTAAACCAAGCTGGCCTGTAAGTTCGGTCATCATAACGTTTCGAAAACGACGCCCATGATCAGTGATTATCGCTTGTGGGACACCAAACCTAGCAATTATATGATTGAACACGAAAATTGCAGCTGTCTTGCCGTCTGCCTCGAATGTAGGCATCGCCTCCGCCCACTTAGTAAAATAATCTACCGCAAGGATGAGATACGCATGCCCCCGGCCGAGTGAGGGTTACATGTAATAAAATCGATACCCCATTTGGCAAAAGGATCAACGGCAATTATAGGATGGAGAGGAGCAGGTGGAGCGTACATCTTACGATCAAAAATCTGGCAGTTGTGGCATTTTCGGACCGCCGTAATACAATCTTTAAACAAGGACGACAAGAAATAGCCAGTGCGCAATATCTTTTGGGTTGTGGCATACCTAGACATATGACCACCACATGCTCCAGAGTGACAGTCATTTAGAACTCTCTCAGCCTCTTCATGAGTTAAGCAACGTCGAAAAATAGAGTCTGCCCCACGGCGATAAAGAGTATGGTCGCCATTTTGTCGCGCGGAATGGGTCGATCTTGCGGACAAGATAGACCTTCCTAGAATCTAAAGAAGACCTAACGACAACCAAACCAACGACACACTATCTTTCTCTAAATATGCTTCAATAAACCATAGCAAACAAAGGTTTTTAGGGCCTACCTTTGGTCCAACGCAATCTTGTGGATGCCCTCGCTCTTTCGATCCAAATGAGCTCCTCTTCGCGAATCTGCAAACAAAAACAAGGCAAATAAATTAAATAGCACCTGAAAAACCAATTGCATAAAACATATTTAACATGAAAGTCAAGGAGTCCATGAAACAAATAACATAAGATGCTTGTTGAGAAAAATGAGTTTGATTGTATTAATTCAAAAGAAGAAGAACCTTACAACCTTTTCCTTGACGCTATACAAGCTCCTCCCAGGGTCCAACAAGATGTCTCCTCTACTTTGACAAGTTTCACTCACTCTCCAATGGAACCAAGAGGTGTGTGATCTTTCCTCTCAAGCTCAACCAAAGAGTCTTAATTTCACCAGCATTTACCCTCAAAATGTTCAGCTTCCAACCTCCCTAGTCCTCACCCCAATGCCTGTATTTATAGTGCAATGGAGGGAAGTTACTAGGTCCTCCTTCAAAGGGATAAAGCCCTCCTTCAAAGGGATAGCTCCTCTAGTCAAGGGATTAGCTCCTTCTCTTTTGGGATGCATGAACCACCTTAGAACGAACAATCCACGTCAAAATTCCTTCTAGAAAACTCTAGAATTAACCCAAAGTAAGTTTTTTAAGATAAAAATTGGGCCTTTTGACTTTCACAGGGGTACGCAGCTTTTGTACACTGAAGGTGCGGGACCGCAGGTGACAATGAGAGAAAGTGTGGAACCGGAGTTACATTGATTTTTAATGTCTTTCTCCCACTTTGAAAGCTTGATTTGAAGAGTTGAGGTTCTAGACTTGCTTAGGAGGACAGTACAAGTGATGATAGACCCATACTGACTGCAAATAATCATGGTGAAGATATTTTTGTGTAACACCCCGGACCCCCCAGCGGGGGGGCTGATCCCCCGGACCCCCATGGGGGGGACAAGCCCCCCCCCCCCCGCACCCGCCACATGGAGGGGTGTATAAACTTCCTTGGGTATACATCTGGCTTAAACAAAGACCTTTGGACAATCATGCTCCACACACAACAATCTCGCACTTGGAGAATGATTGTAGCAACTCCACCGCTACTTCATTTGCTGGACAATGTCTTCTCTTTGGACCTGGTTGTTTCTCATCTTCATCGTCATCCTTGAAGGCCAATTGAAACTGAGCATATTCTCAGTTTCTCCCTCGTTACAACCTTTTTTAGCATAACTACAGGATTTTGGCTAGTTTGTATCTTTTCCAGCTTCAACTCTCCATCTTCCAACACTGATCGTATGAAATGGTACTTGAGCTATATGTGTTTAGTCCTAGAATGAAATGCTGAGTTCTTTGAAATATGAATGGCACTTTGGATATCACTGTATAACGTGCCCATATCATGCTCCTTACCTAATTCACCCATAAGCTTTGTAACCAAATCATTTCTTTACTAGCCTATGTAGCAGCAACATACTCTACTTCTGTTGTTGAAATTGCAACAACACTTTGGATTTTTGAAACCCAACTGGCAGCTGTTCCACCAATAGTAAATACATATCCTGTAGTGCTCCTCCTATTATTTTTGTCACCTGCCATATTTGCATCAACATATCCCTTTAGAGAAATGTTTGAACCACAAAAGCATAATGCTTGATTTGTGTTACCTTTCAAATATATGAGAATCCATTTCACAGCCATCCAATGTTCCTTTCCTGGATTGTTCATGTACCTGCTTACAACTCCCATTACATGTAAAATATCAGGCCTTGTGCAGACCATTGCATACATTAAGCTTCCAACTGCTGATGCATATGGAACTTTAGACATATAATCCATGTCTTCTTGGGTCTTTGGGCACATTTCCTTACTAAGTTTGAAATGGCTAGCAAAAGGTGTACTAACTGGTTTTACATTATGCATATTAAATCTTTTCAACACATTTTGTATGTACTCATTCTGAGACAATGTTAATTTGTGATTTTTCCTGTCTCTAGTTATTCTCATACCAAGGATTCGTTTTGCAGCTCCCAAATCCTTCATTGCAAATGAATTTGCCAATTTTCTTTTGAGCACATTTATATCCTGCATGTTAGACCCTACAACAAGCATGTCATCTACATACAATAACAATATAATATAGCTGCCATCATTTTTCTTTTTTAGATAAGAAAATGAACATCTAGTATAACCTTGTTCAGACATAAACTTGTCAAATTTTAAATACCACTACCTTGGAGCCCATTTTAAGCCATACAAGCTCTTCTTCAACCTGCACACTAGTTTCTCCTTCCCTTTTACCTCATATCCTTGTGGCTGCTGCATATATATCTCTTCCTCCAAATCCCCATGGAGAAAGGCCCTCTTTACATCTAACTACTCAAGATGCAAATATTCAACTGCTACTAGACTTAGAATAGTTCTGATTGAAGTCATTTTAACAACAAGAGAAAATATTTCATCAAAATCAATACCTTTCTTCTGTGCAAACCCCTTCACCACAAGTATAGCTTTGTACCTCTGTTTTCCTCCATCTTCTTCCTTCAGCCTGTAAACCCATTTATTCTGCAATGTAGTTTTACCTGCAGGCAACCTATCTAAGTCCCAAGTCTGGTTATGCATTAAGGAGTCCATCTCTTCTTCCATGGCTAGCTCCCACTTCTTCCTGCTTTCAACCTACATTACTTGTTAATAACATTTGGGTTCACCAGAATCAGTCAACAATAAATAATATAATGAAGGAGAGTATCATTCAGGGGGTCTACTTATCCTAGTAGATCTTCTAACACCACTTTCAGGTGTTTGGGGTTCCTGTTGCTGTTGTGGTGGTTTCTGTTGTTGTGGTTGTTGATTATTATCATTTTCAGACACCTTTACTTTTTCAGTGATTTCATCAAGAACTGCGTATTCCTTGTTTTCTTTTTACTGTTTCTTTTCGTGCAACTGATTCTTATAAAAGACCTTTTCATTGAATATTACATCTCTGCTCCTAATTATTTTGTGATTTTCAAAATCATATAAGCGATAACCAAAACCATTAACACCATATCCAATAAAGGTACATTTATTTGACTTTGCCTCAAGCTTTGTTCTATTTTCTTTATCAATATGGACAAAGGCCTCACAACCAAAAGGATTTAGAAAGGAGTAGTTTACTTTTTTACCTGTCCATGCTTCCTCTGGAACACCACCATCCAAGGAACTTGAAGGCCCTCTGTTTATTAGATAAACAATAGTATCTACAACATCTGCCCAAAACTGTAAAGGCAATCCTGCATGTAATCTCATGCACCTTGCATGCTCCATGATTGTTTTGTTCATCCTTTCTGACACACCATTTTCTTGTGGTGTTCTTGGAACTGTCTTCTCTCTGTGAATTCCATGCTCTAAACAATACCTATCAAAATCTTTGCCGCAATATTCACCTCCATTGTCTGATCTGAGACACTTCAATTTCTTTCCTATCTCAATCTCAACCAAAGCTTTCCATTTCTTGAAAGTATCAAATACATCAGATTTATTCTTAATACAATAAATCCAAGTTTTTCTAGTTGCATCATCAATGAAAGTAACATAATAATGAGAGCCACTGAGAGATGATACCTAAGCAGGTCCCCATACATATGTATGCACAAGCTCTAATTTTTCACTCTTCTTTTCTTTCCCAACTCTGAGAAATCTGACTCTCTTCTGTTTTCCATAGATGCAATTATTATAGAAGTCCAAATCAACATTCTTCAAACCCGGCAACAAATTCCTTGAGTGAAAAATATTCATCCCCTTTTCACTCATGTGTCCGAGCCTATGATGCCATAATGCTACATCTACTCCTTTGGAAGTTAAAGCATTAACAGAGTTAGAAATACCATTGCATAAATACAATGTACCAACCTTTTCTTCTTTTTCTATTACCATGGCTCCTTTGGTGACCTTCCAAGCTTTATCTGTGAAAGTAGTCACACAACCTTCACCACCTAACTGCCCTATTGAAATCAGATTTTTCTTCAGATATGGAACATGCCTTACCTCCTTTAGTAGCCATTGGTTTCCATTCTGTTGTTTTACAAGAACCTTACCCATTCCAACAGTTTTGTAGGGTTTATCATCACCCAAACGAACTTGTCCAAAATCTCCTTGGACATAGTCATGAAGTATTTCTTATCAGGTGTGGCATGGAATGAGGCCCCTGAATCTACCACCCAGGAATTAGTAATATTTTCGAAAGAAAGAATCAAAGCATCTTGTAACACCTCACCTGTCACATTTTCTTCATGATTGTTTTCTTGTTGTGCATCTTCTACTTTTCCCTTCCGAGATCTACAGTCTTTCTTTAGGTGTCCTTTTTTTTCCGTATTTCTAGTACACTATCCCTGATCTGGACTTGGATCTGCCTTTCCTTGATTTACTGCGATATCCTGAGCTCTTTCCTCTTTCCATTTTTCTTCCCCTTGACTCTGCACTCAAAGCATTACCCGATGTCTCATCGGAGCTTTTCCATCACATTTCCTCGCTAAGGATAGCATCGACAACATCATCAAACTTTAAAGTACTAGATCCAGAGACAAAGTTACTAATGGCCATTACTAAACCATTCCAACTTTCTGGCAATGAGCACAAGAATAACAGAGCTCTAACTTCATCTTCAAAGTTTACCCCTATAGAAATTAACTGACTTGTAACTGTATTAAAATCATTTAAATGATTTGCAATAGATCCACCTTCCGACATCTTCATATTAAATAACCGTTTCATAAGAGCTACCTTGTTTAAGGCTGAGGGTTTTTCATATAGTTTCTACAACGCTTGAATCAAACCCTCTTTCATTGTTTCATTTTAAATGTTGAAGGCGACTGACGCAGCGAGGCACAACTGTATTGTTTCGACTGCCTTTCTATCGAGAGGGTTCCATTCTTCATTTGTCATAGCCATCGGCTTCATTATTTTTCCGCTCAATGGTAGGTACAGATCTTTCTGATACAGATAATCTTCCATCTACATTGAGAAGTTTTGGCTGTTAAATTTCTCGACCCTAAACTTACCATCTTCTGCCATTGCTCCCACTCGAACGAGGAACCCTTCTTTCCTGCGAGTTTATCAGCCAAATAGACCTTCGGCTCTGATACCAGTTGTTAGAAAATTATATATTACGGACCAATGGAACACATAAAATATTGCAGAAATATAAACACAGAAAACACATAAAACAAGAGAGACACAGATATACGTGGTTCACCCAATTTGGGCTACGTGCACCCCGAACAACCAGTCCTTCCTTTCTATTATGCAGCAAAATGAAGGGACACAACCTACAACAGATCCGCTGTAATATCATCTGTTTTCTCTCACAGTCTTTCCTCTCTGTTTCTCACTCAGAGAATATGCATCTATTACATAGCCTCAAATACAATGCCCGCATACAAAGAGAGGGGGTTACCTCCTAGGGAAAAAAACCCTAAATTAACCATAAGTTCTATTGTCAGATCATCCACCTAATGAACAGCCTAGATTGACTAGAAATTACTATACTTTTACAAGGCAATTTTACATCTATTTTTGGCTTCGGAGGCCCTTCCCTCGAGCCCCCGCCGGGGGACCGTTGGCCCCTATAGGAATTTACAGGGTAAGTTCCTCAGAAAGAACACCAAAAGGACACCGCTCACAACCAGATCTCAAATCAATACACCAGTATTTTTGACGTGGTTAAAACCCTCAAAGAGGGAAACAGTCCACAGCCTGAGCCAACGTGGCCACTTCAAGCAATTTATTAATCAAAGAATGAAAATTTACATAAGCTTTCTCTCATAGACGGATTACCCTACAAATGACCCTCCATGCGCTTTAAATAGAATTCATGGACCAATCGGGTGTCAAGCCACGGATCAAGTGTCGGTAATACCGAGGAGAGAATGAACCGTCGGATCACTACATATCGTGATCGTCGGATTGTAAGTTACAAAATGTACAACGGTAAAGAAACACACTTTACCTAACTCTATACCTAACTCTACACTAGACCAAGTTGAACTTAACTATATCCTCTGTGTCGGAATATCCTAACATCCCCCCTTAAGAACAACTTGGGATAGGATTGAAGGATTTACAAATATGACACAATAGGGGAAGGAAGGAGGCACTAGAGCCTATCCCCCCTTAGTGACAACTTCCTGAACTCCAACCATAAATCGAAGTTTAGTGAACTTTGCCTCTGTGAGAGCCTTTGTGAAGATGTCCGCAATTTGATCATCTGTTGAACAATATTGCACTTCAAGAACTTGGTCGTGAATGAGCTTTCTGATGAAGTGCATGTGCATTTCAATGTGTTTGCTGCGCTGATGTTGGACTGGATCTTTGCATAGCTGAATGGCACTTTGATTATCACACCAAAGTGTAGTCGGATGCTGCTGCTCAAAGCCAAATTCTGACGGGATCTAACGAAGCCACAAGGCTTCTTACTAGCTTCTACGGCACCACGATACTCTGCTTCTGCTGATGAAAGAGAAATGGCACCCTGTTTCTTGCAAGCCCATGTAATAGGTCCTGAACCAAGAGTGAACACATAACCGACAGTAGACTTCCGATCATCAGGGTCACCAACCCAATCGGAATCAATGGAACCAACCAATAGAGGAGATGCTTTGGCACTTTAATGAATGCCAAACTGAACTGTACCTCGAACATAACGAAGTATTCTTTTAGCTGCTTTCCAATGACTTTCACGGGGGTTTTGTATAAAACGAGCAACAAGGCCAACAGCAAAGGAAAGGTCAGGACGAGTATGGGTTAAATACAAGAGTTTTCCTACAAGTTGACGGTATAAGGTAGCATCAACTTCAGGAGAAGTACAAGAGATTGAAATTTTGACTCCAGACTAAAAGGGAGAAGGGGCTGGCTTACAGTCTTCCATGTGAAAATGATGAAGAATATCACAAGCATACTTGGACTGGGAAAGGGAAATACCCTACTTGGATTGCAAGACTTGAAGACCGAGAAAATAGTGTAAGTGTCCTAAGTCTGTCATTTCAAATTTCTTTTTAAGGCTGGACTTCACATGGTTTATAAGGTTGGGATCACTACCAGTAAGAATAAGATCATCAACATAAAGAACAAGGATGATAAGAGAGTTTCCCACTTTCTTGGTGTAGATAGTATTGTCAGAATAACATCTAGAAAAGCCAGATTCTAAAAGAAAGCTATCCATTTTGGCATACCAAGCGTGAGGAGCTTGCTTAAGACCATAAAGGGATTTCTTAAGTCGACATACAAGGCTGGAGTCTTTTGGATGAAGCCAATGGGTTTTTCCATAGAGATTTCTTCATGCAAGTCCCCATGCAAGAAGGCAGATTTAACATCCATCTGATGGACTTCCCATTTTAAAGAGGCAGCAAGGGAAAGAACAAGGTGGATAGAGTTCATTTTAGCAACAGGGGAGAAGGTTTCAGTGTAGTCAATGCCTTCAACCTGTGAAAAGCCCTTAGCAACAAGACGAGCTTTATGTTTATCTACTTTCCCATCTGGTCCATACTTGGTTCTGTAAACCCATTTACATCTAACAAGTTTGCGTCCCTTTGGTAGAGGAACAAGATCCCATGTATCATTTGCCAACAATGAATGATATTCTTCATTCATAGCTGCTTCCCAAAGTGGATGGCCTGAAGCTTCTGTAAAGGTGTCAGGATCATGATTTACTGGAGCTTGAGCCAGTAAAGAAGAGGCTCTTTCAAACTGAGAACGTGTACGTCGCTGATCTGTAGGATAACCAGCAAGATCACCTGCTGCATCCCGAGTAGCACGGACCCATATTGGAAGTTGAGGATCCTGAGAAGGTGGGGGAGGATTGTCATCCTCACTTTCATCATCTGAAGAAGAAATGTTTTCAAAAGTAGAAGAGATAGAGAGAGGTGGCACATCCGCCAGACTAGGCTCGCAGGCCGATATATTTTCATCAAAGTTTACATCTCTTCTAATGATAACATTTTTGGACTTAAATGGAATAAGTCTATAACCTTTTACATCTTCAGAATATCCAACAAAAGTACATTTCTCACTCTTAGGTTCTAAAGCTTTATGATTTTCATCTGGAATATGGGCCCATGCTTCACTTCCAAAAACACGAAAGTGACTTACATCTGGTTTAATGGAACTCCAAGCTTCTTCTGGAGTGATATTCTTTAGAACCTTAGTAGGAGTGTGATTGATTATATAATTTTCACAATTAATTGCTTCGGCCCAAAAAATAAGACTGAGTCCTTTAGATTGCAGCATACAATTAGCCATTTCCTTTAAGGTGCGATTTTTCCTTTCAGCTACACCATTTTGTTGTGGAGTGTATGGAACAATACATTGCATTTGAATTCCATTTTCGGTGCAAAAGTTGATGAACGTGTTTTTAACATATTCTCCACCATTATCAGTTCTTAGCTTAAGAATTTGATGTCCAGATTGTTTTTCAACAAAGGCTTTGAAGGCCAAAAATGTGTTAAATACTTCGCTCTTGAGTTTTAAGAAGTATACCCAAGTGCGTCTGGAGAAATCATCAATGAAAGTTAAGAAATACTTGCAGCCAGAGAATGAAGCAACAGGAAGTGGACCACATAAATCACTGTGCACAAGCTGTAAAGGGGCTGAGGCGTGCCAAGAGGCACGTTTTTCAAAATTGTCCCGATGATGTTTTCCGAGTACACATCTGGAACAAACACCATCTCTGAAAGATACCAAGGGAAGACCTGTCACCATATTTTCTTTACATAGATGCTGAAGGGAGCGATAGTTTAAGTGACCAAATCGCTCATGCCAAAGTTTTCTCACTTCATCATTATGAGCAACAAATACTGAGGGAAGATTTGATGACCCAAAGTTGTGAAACTTATACAACCTTGTGGAATCATCAGCAATACCAGTAGCTAGAATCTGTTTAGGATCTCTTAGATCCTTGATTACAACATCATGAGGTGAAAATTCAACAATTTTACCTTCACCTAAATGAGTTATCTGATATACAGATAGAAGGTTGCAGGATAAGGTTGGAACACATAATACATCATTAAACTGACCATTGTCTAGATGAATAGTTCCAGTCCCTACAACATTAAGAGATATATCATCACCAACATATATATTTTTGGTGTTACAATCATTTAAAGAAGAAAACATGGCTTTGTTTTTGGCCATGTGATAAGAGGCTCCAGAATCAATGAGCCACTCATGAGAATGAGAAGAAGAAGATACATTTAATGCATAACCAGACTGAGATGATTGACAACGACATGCAGAAAGTGCCATTCCTGAAGATGAAGTTGACGTTGAAGTTGAAGAATGCTCCACATGGATGTTATGTTTCTTCATTGCGGCTTCCAAGGCTTCCATCTTCTTAAAGCATTTAGATTCTAAGTGGCCATCTCGATTACAAAAGTTACAATGTCTATCAGTCTTCTTCCATTTGTTTTTATTGGTCCTATCATTTTGCTGAAATGATCTTTCATTTTGAGGTTGAGTTTGCTTAGGACCCTTGTTTGGTTTAGGACCATTCTTTTTAGGATATGACTTCTTAGGATTCTTTGAATTTGGTTTCTGCTGGGCGGCTAACGCTTTCTTGGAAGAGTTTCCAAGATTAAGAAGACCAAGGTGTAAGCGTTTTTCTTGTTCTCTTATTAAAGAATCACAAAAAGAGTCAAAGGAAGAGGCCTTGTAGTATTTTCCTTGACAAATGAAAGCTTCCCTTGTAGAATGGAAGGTGGAAACAAATACAGAGTAGGCTGGTCCCAACTTAGTAAGGATGGAATAAATAAGGTTACTATCTTCTTTCTTAACCTTAACACCTTCCAAGAGATATCTAAGGGTCTTGAATTTGGACAAGAAATCTTCAATGCAAGAAAAATTATTAGGATCCAATGTAAGCAACTCATTTTCAAGTTGATGGGCTCTAATTTAATTTTTAATCCCAAAAACTTTAGTGATTTGTTCCAATGCTTCATGAGGAGTATCAATTTCTGCAATATAGAATCTAAGATCATGAGAAATAGACATCCCTATCAAACCACGTGCTTGATCTTGTCTATTTTCCCATTTTGCAGCCTTGTCTTCATCTTTTGGTTTCTTCTCTTGGCCTGTGGCTATTCTGTAGAGACGTTTACTTCTAAGTAAATCTTCCATGTAGGTTATCCATTGGAAGTAGTTAGTGCTATCAAGAATGACTTGGCATGGAATTTCCATTTAAAAAAAAAAACTGAAGCTGAAGATGCTAAAAGTAAGTGTTCCAATGGATAGATCTCGAAAAATTAGGTTGTTTTAAAAAAAACGGCTCTGAAAAAGGTTTCCAGATAAAGAAGTTATGGCTTTTTGAAAACAATTTGTTGAAGTTGCCGGCAAAGTGCGCGAATGTGCGGGAATGAAAAAAAACGCCCCCACAAAATGGAGATTTGAACCCAAGACCTCTACTCTCTTAAAATAGCTTTGAACCAATTGAGCTATACAAAAAATTTGAGAGAGAGAGAGAGAGGGGGGGGGGCCTTGGGTTGCGTGCTTGCCTTGAGAAAGCTCTTTTTTCTTACAAAACAAAAACACAAAACCCAACACGAATATGCAAAGAAAAACGAACCTTACGGCTCAAAGTTAGCTTTAGCCGGAAACTAAATATTTTTCTCAATGTTTCTAATTTTTGAAGATCACACTAAGGTGCAGGGAAAAGAGCATACGCATGAGAAAAAAAATTCCTTTCTGTTTCTGATTTGCCCAGATCGCACAGAGTCGCAGGGCAAAGAGCATACGTAGAAATGAAAGGTATAAATCCAGTAATAAAAAATCTAAATAAACAGAAACCGAAATAACCAGAGAGAAAATAACAGTAAACTGTAGATAAACACTGTATACCTCCAGATCTTAAAAATGACGCAGATAGGGCTACCGGAAACCTTTTCGCGTGAAATGAAAGGGGTTCCTCACTGGAACAGATGCTCCGAACACAACAGAGCAGTCCTCTCGGCCTGAAAGCAGTCAGAAACAGTAGATCTAGGAAACGACAGCCGCATGCAGTTCTACCGGCTTCAGATTTGGATCACCAAAGGACGCGGCCCTCAAATAGCTCTGATACCATGTAGGAATTTACAGGGTAAGTTCCTCAGAAAGAACACCAAAAGGACACCGCTCACAACCAGATCTTAAATCAATACACCAGTATTTTTGACGTGGTTAAAACCCTCAAAGAGGGAAACAGTCCACGGCCTGAGCCAACGTGGCCACTTCAGGCAATTTATTAATCAAAGAATGAAAATTTACATAAGCTTTCTCTCATAGACGGATTACCCTACAAATGACCCTCCATGCACTTTAAATATAATTCATGGACCAATCGGGTGTCAAGCCACGGATCAAGTGTCGGTAATACCGAGGAGAGAATGAACCGTCGGATCACTACATATCGTGATCATCGGATTGTAAGTTACAAAATGTACAACGGTAAAGAAACACACTTTACCTAACTCTAAACCTAACTCTACACTAGACCAAGTTGAACTTAACTATATCCTATGTGTCGGAATATCCTAACAGCCCACAGACCCCCCAACGGGGGGGATTGGCCCCCTCGGACCCCGCGGGGGGGAGAAGTTCCCCTCGCATGGACGGGTGTACAAAATTCCTAGGGTATAAATCCGGCTGAAACAAAGACGTCTGAACAATCATGCTCCACACACAACATCAATGTGTTGCTTGACAGTTTAAGAAATAAAGACACCCCGGAATTGTTGAAAACTAGTTGGGAATTATTCTGCCTATGTCCCTACTAGCAAGAGGGAGATTGAAATTATACAATTAAATATCAAAGATTTGCAAATCACAATGCTTTGACAACTCTTGTAGATTTTTTCCTGAAAGATTGTTATGAGAGATATATAGAAACATAAACATTGAAATCTTTCCAATATATTTGGGAATTGAACCCAATGGCTTATTATCATTCATGTAGAGTTGTGTGAGGCTCAAGAGATTTTCCCCATGAAGACAAGAATGAACGTATGTGATGTTGTGGCCCTTTGAATAGCCATGTCAAGATCATCAACAACTATAGGCTCATCATTAAGAAATATCTCAGTTAGTACATCATTAACTTCTAAAATTTCTTCTATATGATATCATCTCTTTTATGGTATTAAGTTGCATAGATATGATGGTATTTGGGGTTATCCAAAGCATGGCTATGTTGCATTGAGTGATTCCTTGTTTATATGCAATAAAAGATGCAACTAAATTTAAATATCTATAATTTACAATAATCATATCAGTTTGACAATTTTTTATACATAGTTATTTCATTTGATACATCATCTAAAAATATTTCCATTTAAGGCCACATATCAAATCAAGAAACCTAGTGGCATACAACTTCTTTTTTTGTTCTAAAAGGCACCTACATTATTTACGAATTTTTTGTTCCACTAATTATTTAAATTTATTTCATTTTGTTCTATGAGCCTGAAGAATAAGTCAAGTGATAGAATCGATCTGTAGTGTGATGTTCTTGTGGACCCAAAATCCACGGGATTTGTTTGGTGGTTGGGAAACTTTAGAGAGAGAACAAGCTTGATAAGCTCTGAGGAAGGCCATTGATATTTCAAATGGTTGATGTCATAATGAGTGAGGGTGCTCAATTTGTTTGAAATGGGCTGTAGAAGAACTAGCTTCAGGTTGCAAAATGAAATCCATGAGATGATCGAGTGAGATTTTGTAGTGGCTTAGCTTGATGACTAGGTTCTCATTGTGCCATGTTTTCATCCTACTGATGGCTTGATTTTAGGGAAGTATTTCAATGAGTTAATTGAAATCCATGGAGATAAACGAGTTGTGGATGTCACAATTCATGCAGAGGGTGGCTTCATTCCATAGAAAATTGGACCCCAACCTTGACGGATTACCTCTGCAATTGATGGTTTTCGCTTGCAAAGAATTCAATAATAAGTCTTTCCAGATTAGATAGACCAGAAATCAAGCCACCCATAAGAGCTTTTCTCAAATCCATCTACGAAAGGGAAACATATTTTGTGGGATTGAATCCTTCTAAACTGTTAGCATTACACATGACACAAATTAAATTTTTGTACAAGAATATATTTTCCTTAGATGCAATTGGCCCCCTTATAGCTTCCTGAGTGTATCTCAAGCCGATTTACATCTAATGATATAGAAGGTCATGTTTAATCGAAATAAAAAAGGAATAGTTCTGCCTATACCATTAAAAAAACTCACAGATCAACCATGTTGTGATTAGGAGAAAATTTGCTTCTACACTTACCTGCCAATTATTGAACATGACGTAAAATTCCTTGGTGGCATATTTTGGGTTTTAGTTCCTAATCCCAATAGATAATCATCCTATTTTGTCGAAGCTTTGGCCGACGCACTCCACTAGCTTGAACATGAATGGTGATGTATTCAAAGTTTGCAAATATTTCAAAAGTTCAAAGGGTTCAAACTAAAGAAGGCCTTGCAACATGCCTATAAAAATACCTATTGAATGGTCTACATGCTACTTTATCAAACTTGTGTTGTTTTTTCTATATTTATAAACTGTCGCAAGTGAGACTGTATTTTCTACGACTAAGGTCTTCTAGATGTTGTACAACAACCATCCACTTGTGTTGCAAAATATCATTGCCTTCTTAATGTCATTGGAAGTCCCAAGAAGCACAAGAAACTAACTTCATCATGGGATGTTCTTCCATCGTAACTCTACGGCTAGCCAACAAACAGGTCTACCAAATTTAAAAATGGAAATGAAAAAGTAAGCATCCCTATCTTATCAGGGGTAGAACCCTTCATTCGAAAATTGGTGGCAAGCAGCTAAGAGAAGACTACATCAGGTGACCAAGAGGATGAATGTGATTTTTTTATGGGATATATTAACGATTGTTAGCTCAAAACCTCAACCAGTTGTCTAGAATGTTGTGGGATTCATAAATATCATTGTTGATCTTCAAATATGGGACCAATGAACTGGTAATAACACCATCCAAGCCTATGAGCCAATGATTTTTCTGATGCCTTTTTACAGAGAGAAGCACAATAAAAGATCAATCTCATCGCCAAAAAAAACATCCAAAGATCCTTCAATATAGACCACCTATGAACAAATTGATTAGAAATTGATTTCTCCAACACCTAAAAATTTTATGCCAAAATGGGCATTTCAAACTCCATTAAGATTTAAACCACTCCAATTGAAAACATTGAAATGTGAAACCCCATTAAAAAATAAAACTAAAAATTCAACAAAGAAGGAATCACTTGCTCTAATACCACTGATCTAGATCTTGGGGGAGGCCCCCAAGATCTAAGAAATTGAAATGCCATAAAAAGATGCAAAAGCTACATTATGGTGGAAAATCTATCCTTTTACAAAATGAGGCTTATTACTTATAACCTTTTTGATTTATAATACCATGGGTGGATGAATACCATGTGTCGATGCCACTTTCCATTAGGATCATCAATTGAGATACAAGTACCAAAATCATGAGACATTATCCAACACATCAAGCTATCAAGGGCCAACCATCTAGAGTGGGCCATCTAGGAAGGCCACGCCAATGGGCCATCTAAGCACATGCGAGTGGGCCATACAAACCATTGGGACATGTGAACCATGGACCCATGTGCCAACCACTGGGCATGTGAACTCACCCCCATGAAATGTGAACTAGACCACTTATCCATGTCAGCTTGTTGATAGTGTTGGATACCGCCAACATGCAAGGGTGTCTCCCTAATGAAATGTCCCAATTATACTTTGTATCTTTTGGTGTGGGAGCCCTTCTAAAAATAAGGCCCCGTGCCATATATTCTTATATATTCTCATTGGCTACAATGTTGAACTCGAGAGAGTAATGCAAAGGTAATTTTGGATGAACAAGTGAGTATGCCTTATGGAATGTTCAACTACAGAATGTGTCAAGGTTCTTCTATCAAAATGGAAAGAAAAATTGATTTTAAAATAAGAGTAATAGTATTGACCTAGTAAAGACACATGAGCATATACATATGAATGAATCATTGGAAACCTAGTGAAATGGTTCATGTTGAAGCAATGATTGTTAAAACACATACAATGCACCTTCAATAAGATAAGTACCAAAGCCACTGGAATAGTTCAATTTCCTTAGTACAAATGAAACCAACATACATCACAAACATTCAAATAATAGTCTTACAATATTTATGATGTACACATGAAATTATGTTGGCTCAGCGAGCTTTGAAATTAAGAAAAAGTTCCAAGGTACACCAATATAGTGGACAACACTAGCTCCAATAGTGGAGCATTAGAGTAACCACTTTCTCCCCCAAATGAACTATCTTCCTCTCTAATGCCTGATAGGAGGAACTATGATCTGGATTTGAATAGGAACGCAACAAACTACAGATATAACCATAAATATAGATATGCAGTGGAAATAATACTTCATTTCATTACTGTAAAATACTGAAATATGCTTACAAACAGAGATGGAAAGAAACCAGCTACGGCGATGGTAGCTTATCTATGAGAAGAGATGTGGCAGCTACAAGCATCTAAACTATGTTATAATGAGGCTCGAAGGCCTATTTATTGTGAGAAACAATGGAAAACCCTAGACATCCAAAAACCTAACCCTAGAAGATGAAACGCCAAACTGTGGGCCCCGTTTGGGTAAATTAGTACATCAACTTCCCAGGGTTGTAACTTTGGCATATGATCTATGTTTGATGTGTACAATAGCTCATTAGAAAGGTCTATCTGAGAACAACAACTTTGGGAAGATAAAAATTAGTACATGGGCCCATGTTTCTCCCATATTTCGCAAAAAACATTGTTTAGGGCCCCAAAATGGCTCTGGAAGTTCAAGACCTGAAAAACTGCTAAAAATAGTAAATTGTGTTGCAATTAAGGAAACTAAAAAAATGAAAGGGATAGTTGTGGGGTCCAAGTGGGATAGGTGGGTGGCCACCAGCATCCACTTGGATCATTCCTTGCCCCTTAGGAATAAATGGTCCCTATTGCGTTGAGTTCCTCCATCTGCTGAACTTCGTCCCTGGTGAGCTGTTCTGCAATCTCTGATGTGTCTAGTAATGGTGGGAAGCATGGTTGAGGGTGTTCCACATTGAACACTCAGTGCAAGAAAAGGAATGGAGGAATGTTATGCTCCAAAGCATCATTTCCCACAACCTTGGTAATGTTGTAATGAACATGTCGGAGTGGTCTGATCTTATGATGGGCTCTTGTAAGGTGTTCTTTCTGCAGATGTAACCAAACTTTGTTGCCCACTTGAAACTTGTGTGGTACACCTGTGGGTGAGGAGAAGTTGCTCCTGTGTTCTATCATGACTGTATCCCTTTGCTTCTATTGCTGCGTGGAGGAACCTTCGTGGAGGTCATGGATGTGACGATGATCTTCCCCTTACTTTGGGAGCAAACTAGACAGAAAATGAATTTCCTAGTCTGGGAGATGAGCTTGCTACCTTTCTTAGCAGTGCTAAAATAGGTGGTGGTAGGTGGAGCTACCTTTGGTATCTTGTATAATGAATTACCCAAAGTAATAATAACAGTGCGAGGCCTTGACTCATACACAACAAGTCACATCCATAAGTATGGTTGGCCTAATAATACATCACAAGCATCCAAAGGTGCAACATCACACAATACCTCGTCTATGAAGGGCTTGATGTTGTAGGGAAGGCATCATTGCTGGCAGACTCCGAGATTTCGGCCTTGGTAAAGCCACCCAATACTTTACGTCTATGAGTGTGTTGTAGTCAGTAGGCCCAACTATTTCACAACCTCTGCTGAAATGAGGTTCTTTTGGCTCCCACTATCAACAATGAATTGTAGCGGTGAACCCTTCACCCACATCTATGAGTGGAAAAGATGCTCCTCATCCTCTAGATCTTCGGGTTCATTCTTCTGGATTTTCACAGTGGCAACAGTGGCGCTAGGCTCTACATCAATGATATGCTTCCCTTTTCCATTCCCCTTATCAGGTTCTAACTCAAGGTTGGAACATGCATCTAATTCTGAAGCCTTCAACTCGGCCACCAGTGACTACTTAGTCTAACACTCACTTGTGTTGTGAGTAGGGCTCTTATGGAGATCACACCACTTTCTTGTGTCCTTCTTTGACTTCATGGTGTTGTTATTTTCTTGTGGCTTTGATAGGTTGTCTTGGGTTGCCTCAACTTCGCTTTGTACTTGGTTTTGCGATTTGGGGAAGCCTTTCCCTTGCTTCAGATTTGTGGATCCAAAGTCTCACTTCTTTTGTTTAAACTTCTGCTTGATTTTGACAGTGTATTGGTATGTCGTGCCAACTGAGGATATGTTTTGGAACTCCATCTCTTCCTTGATGTACCTGTGTAGACAACTGCAGTATTTGAATACCAAATGCAGCTCAAAATCCTTAATACCCAACTCTGTGTGAAGGGTATGAAAAATGTTTGTGAAATCTGGCACATCTTGGTCCCTTCCCTGCCCCAACGTGGTCCACTTTATGTATTTTTCCTCATAGATTTTGACAGGGTAGTACTGCTCCATGACGGCATCCTAGAAGGTATTCCAAGTGGGTATGGCTAAAAATAGTGAGCCCGTACTTTCATCCTTCTGCTCGCAGTAGGTTTCCCACTAGTCCTTGACGTGGGGGGCTGCTTTGAGAAGAGCGAAAATAATATTTTCCTGACTGGAAAACTCATGAATAGAAAAATACCCTTCTAGCAAATTTAACCATTTATCTATGAAATCTGCATCTATCTGACAGTCGAATATGGGGATTTCAAAATTAACTTGTGCCTTAAAGGGTGTGGCATTTTCAGAGTAGCTATTGGAAGCCGATGCATCGCCTCTAGGTAGCCGCTAAAGGATCCAGGCAAGGTTTTCTATCATCGCGTTCCTCTGTCGCTCGAGGGCTTCTTCCCCCTCATCTTTCTTTTCATCCGCCATGAGAGGCCATCAATATTTGTGAGGCTGGTCTTGCAAAGGTTCGACCAGTTCAAGCCCTAACTCCTTATATCCCAACCTCGTTGGGGACATGCAAAGAAAAACTAAGAAAAACTAGACCCCTCTGATACCATTGATCCAGATTTAAACAAGAACGCAACAAATTACAGATATAACCATAAATACATATATGTAGTGGAAACAATACTTCATTTTCATTACTGTAAAATACTGAAATATGCTTAAAAATAGAAATGGAAAGAAACCATCTAGGGTGACGGTAGCTTATCTCTGAGAAGGGATGTGGCGGCTACATGCCTCTGAATTATCTTACAGTAAGGCTCAAAGGCCTATTTATTACGAGAAACAACGTAAAATCCTAAACATCCAAAAATCTAACCCTAGAAGATGAAATGCCAAACTATGGACCCCGTTTGGGTAAATTGGTACATCAACTTCCTGGGGTCATAACTTTGGCATATGATCTCCATTTGACGCATACAATAGCTCGCTAGAAAGATCTATCTGAGCACTAAAACTTTGGGAAGGGAAACATTGGGCCATTGACCCAATTCTCACCTAGATTTCCCAAAAAACGTTGTTTAGGGCCTCAATTGGATCCGGAAGTTTAAGACCTGAAAAACTGCTAAAAATAGTAAATTGTGCGACAATTAAGGAAACTGAAAATTTGAAAGAGAGAGTGGTGGGGGTCCAAGTGGGATAGGTGAGAGGCCACCAACATCCACCTGGATCATTCATCCCCCCTTAGGAAGCAATGGTCCCCATTGCATTGAGTTCCTCCATTTGCTAAACTTGGTCCTTGGTGAGTTGTTCTACAATCTCTGATGTGTCCAGTAATGGTGGGAAGCATGGTCGAGGGCATTCCACATTGAACACTCATTGCAAACGAAGGAATGGAGGAATGTTGTGCTCAAAAGCATTGTTTCCCACAACCTAGGTAATGCTGTAAGCACGATATTGGAGTGGTTTGAGCTTCTAATGGGCTCTTGTAAGGCGCTCTTTCTACAGCTGTAACCAAACTTTATCGCTAACTTGAAACTTGTGTGGTACCCTTGTGGGTGAGGAGAAGTTGTTCCTGTGTTCTATCATGATCGTATCCCTTTGCTGCTACTGCTACATGGAGGAACCCTTCACAGAGGTCATGGATGTGGTGATGATCTTCCCCTTACTTTAGGAGCGAACCAGACAGAAAACGAATTTCCTAGTCTGGGAGATGAGCTTGATTCCTTTCTTAGCAGTGATCAAAGAGATGGTGGCTGGTGGGGCTACCTCCGATATCTTGCATAATGAATTACCCAAAGTAATAATAACAATGTGAGGCCTTGACTCATACATAGCATGTCACCTCCATAAGTATGGCTGGCCTAATAATACATCACAAACATCGAGAGGTGCAACATCACACAATACCTCATCTATGAAGGGTTTGATGCTATAGGGAAGGCAACACTACTGGCGGATTCAAAGCTCTCGTCCTTAGTGAAGCCACCTGATATTGTATAGCTGCGGGTGTGGTGTAGTTGGTAGGCCCAACAACTTCATAACTGCTGCTGAAATTACGTTCTTTTCACTCCCACTATCAACAGTGAATTTCACTGGCGAACCCTTCACCCACATCTATGAGTGGAAAAAACATTCCCCATCCTCTCGATCTTTGGGCTCATTCTTCTATATCTTGGCAGTGGCAACAGTGGCACTGGGCTCTGCATCAATGATCTGCTTCCATTTGCCATTACCTTTGACGGGTTCTGACTTAGGGATGGAACATGCATCTGATTCTGAACCCTTCAACTCGGCCACCAGCGACTGCTTGGTTTGACACTCACTTGTGTTGTGAGTGGGGCTCTTGTGGAACTCACACCACTTTCTTGTGTCCTTCTTTGACTTCGTGGTGTTGTTCTTTTCTTGCGGCTTCGATGGGTTGTCTTGGGTTGCCCCTGCTTGGCTCTGTCCTTGGTTCTACGATTTGGGGAAGCCTTCCCTCACTTTGTATTCAGAGATCCAAAGTCTTGCTTCTTCTGTTTAAACTTATGCTCGATTTCGATAACGTATTGGTACATCGTGCCGAGTGAGGAGATGTTCAGGAACTCCATCTCTTCCGAGATGTACTTGTCTAGGGATCCACAATATTTGAGTATCAAATGCAGCTCAGAATCCTTGATACCCAACTGTGTGCAAAGGGTATGAAAAATGTTTGTGAACTTTGGCACATCTTTTTCCATTCCTTGTCGTAGTGTGGTCCACTTTATGTATTTATCCTCATAGCTTTTGATAAGGTAGTATTGCTCCTTGATGGCATCCCAGAAGGAATTCCAAGTGGGTGTGGTTGAAAATAGTGATCCCGTACTTTCATCCTTCTGCTCGCAGTAGGTTTCCATCTACTCCTTGACGTGGCGGGCTGCTTTGAGAAGAGTGAAAATCATCTCTTCCCGACTAGAAAACTCACGAACAAAAAAATACCCTTCTAGAAGATTTAACCATTTATCTATGACATCTGCATCTATTTGACCTTCGAATATGGGGATTTCAAAATTAACTTGTACCTTAAAGGGTGTGGCATTTCCAGAGTAGCTGTTGGAAGCTGATGCGTAGCCTCTGGGTAGCTGCTGAAGGATCTAGGCAAAGTTTTCCATCATCACGTTCCATTATCGCTCAAGGGCTTCTCTGAGCAAAATTTTGATAGGATAACCTACCCCGTCATCTATATTTTCATCTGCCATGGGAGGTCATCAAGATTTGCGAGGCTGGTCTTGCAAAGTTTCAACCAATTCAAGCCTTAACTCCTTATATCCCAACCTCGTTGGGGACATGCAAAGAAAAAAAGAGAAAAAGCAGACCCCTCTGATACCACTAATCTAGATTTAAACAGGAATGCAACAAATTATAGATGTAACCATAAATATAGACATGCAGCAAAAATAATAATTCATTTCATTACTGTAAAATACTGAAATATGCTTATAAACAGAAATGGAAAGAAAGCAGCTAGGGCGATGATAGCTTATCTCTGAGAAGAGTTGTGGTGGCTACATGCCTCTGAACTATGTTACAATGAGGCTCGAAGGTCTATTCATTGTGAGAAACAATGGAAAACCATAAATATCCAAAAGCATAACCCTAGAAGATGAAACTCCAAACTGTGGGCCCCGTTTGGGTAAATTGGTACATCAACTTCTCGGGGTTGTAACTTTGGCATACAATCTCCGTTTGACGTGTACAATAGTTCATTAGAAAGATCTATCTGAGAAATACAACTTTGGGTAGAAAATTATTTATTTTTGGTCCCATGTTACTCTGAGATTTCCAAAAAGAACGTAATTTAGGGCCTCAAAACAGCTCCAAAAGTTAAGGACCCGAAAAACTGCTAAAAATATTAAATTGTGCTAGAATTAAGGAAACTGAAAAACTGAAAGAGGTAGTTGTGGGGGTCAAAGTGGGATAGGTGGGTGGCCACCAACATCCACCTAGATCAAACTAATGTGAAAATTCCTTTGTGTGAGCTATGAGGGTGTATATATAACAAATGGGGTGACCATTCACCTCCCTTGTGACTCTTGGAATACCCTCATGATTGTTTGACTTCCCTATGACTCCTTGAATTGTTCATGATTTTTCACATTGTATGAATGACTCTTGGACTTCCAATTTACATTACCTTTCTCCAATACCTTTAAAGTACATAATCCACAAATGATTTTTCAAATGATGACTCATGAAATTACATGACATGACACTAGCGACATGGACTGCATGGAGATATGGGAATGCCAAGCCACTCTTGTTGCTGTTATATTCGTGTCTTCTTGAAATATGGAACATGTTATTTTTCTTCCTCCTTCACAAGGCTTTAAGGTAGGGAGTCTTCAATATGATGTTGATCTCCAGCCATTCTCACAATTTGGTGTTCCTTTGTCTTTCCTGATTGATCAAATTGTCTTCACAGCTTCAAAGGCATCATGTAGCAGGGTCTACTTCTTCATCTCCTTCATCATCATCATGTAACAACATGATGTGATACCTACAACTAAAATCCTCTCATGATAATATGAAATCATTCTTATAAACCCCTAGTCTAACATGCTTCATGGTAACCACTGACTAAGCTAGAACGGAGTGATAGGTTAGGAGATAGGCTCAAGGATTACACAATTATGCAACTCAAGAGGATAGGCATGGACTGAGCATTTAGAATATGTATTGTGCAGTTCAGGTAGGTGAGGGCTAGGAAAGTGTGGAGTTGAGGGTCTCAAGGGGTCAAGCTGAAGGCTTGAGGCTTCAGGTTTCCCACTGTACACACTAGAAGGAAAATACCTTAAAGCATAGGTTATTACAGAGGCTTCTAGTGTTATAAAATTGGAAAAAAATGTCAAAAAGACATTCGCTAAAACATCTGATTGGGATAGCGTATGTTGTATCAAAGGTTTTAATGGAACTTCATCACAACAGAAAAATTTTGGACGACCAAAGGTTCTAGCGGATGTTTTTTTTGCAGTGCACTTAATGGAACAAGTAGCATCGATGTGCTACATATACAAAAGCACCATGCGACATCCATAACTAAAACATCGATGCATTCAATGAAAAGAATATTGGTGTGTAATATATACCATACTGGTGCTAAGAGATAATAAAATTCTTATGCATTCTTCTAAGGAACAACATAAAACATTGCAAAAATTAATTGTTGTGTTGGTGCTTTTTTTTTACTTTTTGCATTGATGCATATCATTTGAACAAATGCCCTGGTGCATTAGTTATACAAAAGGACTCACATGTTAATTTTCACAATGCACTAAGATCAAGATATTATTTTGTAGGACCAAGGAGTTCGTTATATGAAAGCATTGGTGAGTTAAGAATTACTATGCACTAGGATGTTAATCTCAAACAGAACTGGTGCTTGAACAGATAAATGCATCGATACTTGTTAATTAAAAGGCATTGGAAATGAAAAAGTATGTCATAATGGTGCTTTTATACAACATAACAAACTATTGTATTTTTATGTTATAGATGCACTGATTTTTTGAATGAGATTTTGTCTTTTCTTGAAACATTGACCTATGATAGTGCAATTATTGTAATTTATTACCTTCGTTATTCATCAAAAAATCGACATATATATTATAACAATATTCATATAAATTAAAAGTTTATTGGTACATTTGTATATGATGTTTGGATTAATTTTTTATATTATCATATTTTTCATCTCCTCATTACAATATTTAATCATCCATATATTTAACCAATTATGTAACATTTAACTGCAACATTTGATAACACAGTGTAATAAATTAAAATTTAATTTATTATATATCAAATGTTTCATCTCTTCATTATAGTATTTAATCATCCATATATTTAACTAGTTATGTAATATTTAACTGTGACATTGATAACCCAGTATAATAAATTAAAATTTAATTTATTATATATCAATAGGAGGATATTTTTCATACAAAATAGGGTTTTATTGGAAACCCCTTGTCTTTCAATTGGGACACTATGTCCATTACTTTAAATAAAATGTATAATTTTCACTAACAATTATTTCAAAAAAGTACAACATGTTGCATTGATATCCAAATCGATCACCATCCTTCAAGGGAATTGTTGTTAGTTCTCAAGCTACTTCCATGAATTGGGTTATTTGGAGGAATGTTTTGTTGATTGCATCGATTGGTTTTGTCTTCTTGATCTTGCACTTCCATCTGCAAACATTAAAATAAAGTGTAATGGGTGTATCTAAATTGGTGAGAATAATGAAAATTGAAATAAATAATATATATCTATGTAAATCTAAGTGAAATGTAACATAGCAAGAAGTGAGTCATAAACTGTGCACATGGTTTCAAAACCAAGTCTCATGCCTTGTTGCAACAAGTCCTATGTTGGCGTAGTTCCATACTTTATTTCTTGTTGTTTTAAACTCCATTATAAATCATAGATTTAATCTAAAGGATTTTTTTATTCAATTAATTAGAAACACAAAGAAGTAAAACAACATAGATACATGCAAATTCCACAATTATTTATTGATATGACAACATATGCTCACAACCCTTATTAACCCAATGTCAATCAATTATTCAAATTGCTCTCCTTTGTATATTAGCACCTATTTGAATACGTTCAATGATGATTGTTGTAAAAAAACTTAAAATATACAAAAATCAAACCTTGAGTTATTATAAGGAAATATTAACAATTACTAACAAACTTTGAAATCAACCCTTTTCTTCCTTGTCATCTTGTTTTATGTGTTGAATGAGTTCCATATTATTTTCTTTTCGACAAGAAAATACTTGAAAATTAATATTTAATGCTAAATTATTTTCTTATATGTACAAAGTCAATCACGATTCAATATATTTGAAGCACATTGTTGTTCATATGGTTCCTCTGTGAGGCAATTATGTTCATTTACTTGACCATCTCCTTATAAACATTTTTGGACATTTCTATTACAATGCTTCATATATCAGCGCATTGATCATTTGGGATTTTCACAATCTTCATGAAAAAAGTAATGAACTATTTTTATAATGATATATGAAAACTAAATATAAAAAAAGCAATATTAATAAATGAATGGTTTGTAGTAATATATGCATATAATTCTAGAAAATCATTTTATACAATTAGGAATATTACCTTTTAAATTATTCCTTCTTTTTTTTTTTCTGTATGCTTTTTCTATTACAACTTTGACATGTCTCATTGACTAGTGCTCTGGAAATGCTTCCTGTAGTTTAGATATAATTTGGTTCTTAGAATAGTTGGATTTATTTTTGTATTATGTGTGTAAAGTACATCTATATGTTATTTCCCCTAGATCTCCCATAGTTCTGTAAAAATCCCCCAATCCCCCCCCGTCCAACAACATTCCAGACTAGTCATTTACATGTTCTATAATTTCTCCTTTCCTAGAACAAAATTGATCTTTTACTTCATTGTTACTCCCTGTAGAACATTAAACATATATCAATTAATAAATTCCTTGGAACATGTTATCTAATATTCTTAAGTATATTATTAAAGAAAATTCAAAAAAAGAAACCATATTGAATAGTATTTTTTTATTCACTTGATTGATCATTCCGAAATTTTCTATTATCAAGCTTTATACTCTTCTTCACTTAGATTAGAAATAATATTATTGACCTTGTTCATTTTGTGGTTTTGCATGACACATATCAACCAATACATATTAGTTAAGCTTACATATAGTTCAAGCATATTCATTTGTAAATAATTTACAAAGAACTTTCCTTCTCTACTTTTTTTGATGTGCTATTATTTTATCGATCAATATTTTTGTTACTTGAGACTATCTGAGACATTTTTTATCAATATACAACCTGTAGCATTCAACATAGAAGCCATTAAATATAATTTTACAAATAATTCAAATAATTTAAAGCCAAAAAAGATCAGGTAACTGGTGCATTTATATGAATAAACGCACTGATTTGTTTAGAACATTAAACACGCGGGGCATTTAATTGTTCAACACTGTCATGATTTTTTTTTAAATAATTTTAAATTATTACGGTGAAAATTGTAAGGATAAATGCACTGAAATGATTTAATGGTGTTATTTTGAAGAGGCAAGCCGACATATTATATTACACTAGGAGAAAGATTAACAAACTCAACATAATAGTGAGTGTTATAATATGCCAGTGACAGGGAGCACTCATGCGTTATATTATAGATTGCACACTATAGAAAATATTATCGTTTTTAACAATATGGAGAGGGCCAATAGTGTTTGGATCTAATTGAATAATTGATTTCCCTACTTTACATGTCAAAGGACCTATATATAGTAAGTACACAAACCAATTAGTTCTAAAATGGATAAATTTAAAAACCCTAATTGTGAAGTGATAGCGAAACTTAAACCCTAAGGTGAAATTCTGCAAGAAGAAGGGTTTAAGGTAAATTTTGAATATGTTTGTTTTTTGTCTAAATTTTAATTAAATTTAAATAGGAAATCAGATTGTAAAATTTTTTACTAATAAAATCTATTATAATTTTTTTACAATACAGGGTTTTTTAATTTTTTTTTGAATTGTGAATAAATCTAACATAAACTGTAAAATATTTTAATAGTGAAATTTAAGATTTCTGTTATCCAAGATTTTCGCTAAATCACCATATCTTTCAACTTTTGATATTTTGGTGGATCCAAAATATTTTTCAGCTCCACAATGCTCTCAATATGTATCTCTTGCAAATGATGTCACTTTTAATTAAACCCTAACAAAAATAGTAAATTTTTTATTAGTAAAATACACAATAAAATTTAAAAAGTTTACTATGTAGGTTTTTTATTGAATCACTGTATCTTTTAGCTTCTGATCTTCTAAATAGTTCTTCTTCTCCAAATTATTATGTTGTTGCAAAATTCTCGTAGTATGTCTCTCTTGCAAATCACTCACTTGAAATTTTGGGTAAAGTAATGAAATGGTGAATAATTTTTTACTCTTTAAAAGAGTTTCTGAAATTAGATTTCGAAAAATAAATTACCACTCGTTTTTAATTTTAAAAAAGAAAAAAATTCTATTTTTTTTTTTTTAATTTCTCATTACATTGGTGCATTCGATATTTAATCACACCAGTGAATTTATAAAAAAACACACCGACATTATGGGGGCACCAAATTTTTTCAACGCACTGATAGGATACAATTTTTTTTCAAAATCCTGAAATAATTTGATTAATTTTTTTAATGTAGTAGTGTCGTTTCTATTTAAAGGCATAAATGGCCTAATTGTTATAAGAGCACCAAGTTGGTTGAATTCCTTTTTGTTTTTTAAAATCAGGAAATAGGTGCGTAGCAGTGTTGTTTTTTGTTTTAGATGCATTGGTCCGTTTTTGTAGAACAACACCGATACGATAACATTTTTTTTCGGAATGCCGGAAACTAGTGCAGGTATTATTTGAACACCCCAATGCTATAAAAATTTTAAACATATTGATGTGCTTTGTTATGATAAGCGCATAAATTGGGTTTAAAATCTATTTGAAATTTTAATTTATCATAAATGGCATATTAATATAAAATTATTCTTTAGGATGCATCCACATGAATTACAGTAGATCATAGTATACATTTTATACTTAAAGTCACCTTATTCTTGAAAAAATGTTTGAAAACTATATTAAAATTCAGATTATGGTTATATGGTTTTCAAGATTAATTTTGGATATGCACACAAATTTTTATTTCTTATTTTTCTCAAATGTAGGGACACAATCTCAATAATATCAAACGGTCAATTCTTCAAATTCTAGCTCGTTCCATATTGCTGATCAAATTGCTTCATGTAATTCTCATTGTCCGTCTCTAGTAAGTTCAAATTTCATTTATATTTTGATTATCTAATTGAATTTATTTATTTTCAATCCATGTCGATTCGAATAGAAATGTATCCAAATTTGTAGGATCCTGATTCAGAATCGGGTTCAAATGCAAAAAATGTTACTACATATTTTCAAAAATGTGGGAAGCTCTTATCAGGAGCAACATATTACAAGAAATTGGTAGGTGAAAATGGAAATCCTCTTCACCCTACCTATTGGAACATGGCATCTTCTAGCCACAATCCTGGATCAACGATGGTAATAATTTTTTGGTATAATGTAATTTTAACAAACCAATTACATTGACGTGCTTACTAACATCATATATATTGTATTAATAACGTTCAATATTTTTTGAAATTAGGATTCTAGTGATGATGAGCGACGCACCTACCATATTTTGAAGCACCCCACTACAATGTCAACTTTAGAGAAGGTTGGATTAAAAGCAAAAATGAGAGAGGAAGCATGCAAAGAATGGTTGAATCAACCACCTATTCAATTCCCAGTATGTTTAGATTCACCAATTGGGAATGAATACATGAATAGTAGTTCTTCGTCACAAGTTGGGAATGGAGGTTGGTATGGATGATTAGTTATGGGATAAATTTTCCATGAAAGAAATGTTGTTAGATGAATTTTATAATGATGAGCTATGGGATGATGCTCTTATCATTGATACCTTATTCAAATGACTAAAATATGCTTCCACCACCCCCCTCTTTACCTACAGGCAAGTCAAAGTCTACTAAAATATTCTTCCACCACCCCTCTCTTTAGACATAGAGGCAGGCAAAAAATACATTTTTTGTTCGCTCTTTCTTTTTTTGCGTCAATGTGTATCATTTGAACAAATGCCCTGGTGTGTTAGTTATACAAAAGGACTGACATATTAATTTTTATAATGCACCAAAATCAAAATAATATTTTTTAGGACGAGGGAGTTAGTTATATGAAATCACTGGTGTGTTAAGAATTACTATGCACTAGGGCATTAATCTCAAATATGACCAGTGCTTGAATAGATAAAAGCGCCGATGCTTCTCGGTTTATTAAAGGGCACTAGACATGCAAAAATATGTCTTCATGGTGCTTTTATATAACATAATGAACTATTGTATTTTAATGTTATAGACACACCAAATTTTTGAATCAGATTCTCTTTCTTAAAAAATTGACCTGCAACAACGCAATTATTGTATTTTTTTTATCTTCGTTATCCATAAAAAAATCAACATATATCTTATAACAATATTCATATAAATTTAAATTTTATTGGTACATTTGTATATGATATTTGGATTAATTTGTTATATTACCATATTTCTCATCTCTTCATTATAATATTTAATCATCCATATATTTAATCATTGATGTAACATTTCACAGCGACATGTGATAACACAATATAATAAATTAAAATTTATTTTATTATATATCAATAAGAGGCTCTTTGACATACAGAATGGGATTTTATTGGTAACCCCTTGTCTTTCAATTAGGACAGTATGTCCATTACATTAAATAAAATGTTTGATTTTGACTGACAATTATTTCAAAAAAGTACAACAGTTTGCATTGATATCCAAATCGATCATCATTCTTTAAGGGAATTGTTGTTAGTTCTCAAGCTATTTCCATGAATTGGGTAATTTGGAGGAATGTTTTATTGATTACATCAATTGGTTTTGTCTCCTTGATCTTTCACTTCCATTTGCGAACATTAAATTAAAGTGTAATGAGTGTATCTATATTGGTGAGAATAATGAAAATTGAAATAAATAATATACATCAATGTAAATCTAATGGAAATGTAACATAGAAAGAAGTTACTCATAAACTATGCACGTGGTTTCAAAACCAAGTCTCATGCCTTGTTGCAACAAGTCTTCTATTGGCATAGTTCCATACTTTATTTCCAACATGTTTTAAACTCCATTATAAATCATAGATTTAATATACATGATTTTTTTATTTTATTAATTAGAAACTCAAAGAAGTAAAATGACATAGAAATTTACAAATTCCACTGTTAGATTTTGACATGACAACATATGCTCAAAACCCTTATTTAACCCAATGTCAATCAATTCTTCAAATGCATCTTCTTTGTATATTAGCACCTATTTGAATACATTCAATGATGGTTTTTGTAAAAGAACTTAAAATATACAAAAATCAAACCTTGATATGTTATAAGGAAATATTAACAATTGCTCACAAACATTGAAATAAATGGTTTTCTTCCTTATCATCCTGTTTTATGTGTTGAATGAGTTCCATCTTATTTTCTTTTCTGCAAGAAAATACTTGAAAATTAATATTTATGTTAAATTAATTTTTTATATGTACAAAGTCGATCATGATTCAATATGTTGTTGTTCATATGGTTCCTCTATGATGCAATTATGTCAATTTCTTTGATCATCTCCTTGTAAACTTTTTTGGACATTTATACCGACATGCTTCGCATATCAGCGCATTGATCATTTGGGATGTTCGCAATCTTCATGAAAAAATTAATAAACTATTTTTATAACGATATATGAAAACTAAATATAAAAAAATCAATATCAATAAATGGATGGTTTGTAGTAATATATGCATATAATTCTAGAAAGTCACTTTATACAATTAGAAATATTACCTTTTAAATGATTCTTTTTTTTGTTGTATGTTTTTCTATTGCAAGTTTAGCATGTCTCATTGACCAGTGCTCTGGAAATGCTTCTTGTAGTTTAGATATAATTGGTTCTTAGAATAATTGGACTGAATTTTGTATTGTGTGTGTAATGTACATCTATATGTTCTTTCCCCTAGATCTGTCATAGTTCAGTAAACCCCCGCCCACACCTTCATTAACCTCCAGCAACACTCCACTAGCTAAGGACCGATTCATCAATTTACATGTTCTATAAATTTTCTTTTCCCAGAATGACATTGATCTTTTACTTCATTTTTACTCCCTGTAGAACATTAAACATATATGAATTAATGAATTGCTTGGAACATATTATATAATATTGTTAAGTATATTGTTAATCAAAATTTAAGAAAAAACATTTTCAATAGTATTTTTTCATTCACCTGATTCATCATTCTACTTTTTTTTCTATCAAGCTTTATACTCTTCTGCACTTAGATTAGAAATAATATTATTGACCTTGTTCATTTTTTGGCTTTTCATGACACGCACCAACCAATACATATTATTTAAAGTTACACGTTGTTCAAGCATATTCATTTTGTAAATAATTTACGAAGCACTTTCCTTCTCTACTTTTTTTGATGTGCTATTATTGTGTCGATCAATATTTTTGTTACTTGAGACTATCTGAGACATTTTTTATCAATATACAACCTATAGCATTCAATATAGAAGCCATTAAATATAATTTTACAAATAATTCAAATATTTTTAAGCTAAAAAAGATAAGTTAACTCATGTGTTTCTCTGAATAAATGCACCAGTGTGTTTAGAACATTAAACACACCATGCACTTAATTGTTCACCACTGTCATGGAAATTTATTTTTTTTAAATAATTTTAAATTATTATGATGCAATTTGTAAGGATAAATGTACTGAAATGATTTAATGGTGCTATATGGAAGAGGCCAGACGATGCATTATATTACATGAGGAGAAACAATTAGCAAACTGAACATACTAGTGAGTGTTATAATATACCGATCCATTTTATTACACATGGAGCACTAATGCATTATATTACAGATTACGCACTGCAGAAAATATTGTCATTTTTAACAATA
Source organism: Pinus tabuliformis (assembly GCA_031772625.1). Taxonomy (NCBI): domain Eukaryota; kingdom Viridiplantae; phylum Streptophyta; class Pinopsida; order Pinales; family Pinaceae; genus Pinus; species Pinus tabuliformis. The sequence goes on along the minus strand of CM062815.1, from coordinate 311,812,035 downwards.
TGGAGAGGGCCAATAGTGTTTGGATATAGTTCAATAATTGATTTCCCTACTTTACATGTCAAAGGCCCTATATATAGTAAGTACACAAACCCATTAATTCTAAAATGGCTAAATTTAAAAACCCTAATTGTGAAGTGGTAGAGAAAGTTAAACCCTAAGGTGAAACTCTGTAGGAAGAAGTAAGGGTTTAAGGTAACTATTGAATTTGTTTGTTTTTTGTTTGAATTTTAATTAAATTGAAATAGGAAAGCAAATCGTAACATTTTTTACTAATAAAATCTATTATAACTTTTTTACAATATAGGTTTTTTAATTATTTTTTTTAATTGTGAATAAATCTAACATAAATTGTAAAATATTTTAACATCGAAATTTAAGATTTTTGTTATCCAAGGTTTTGAGTGAATCACCACACCTTTCAAATTTTGATATTTTGGCGGATCCAAAATATTTTGCAGCTCCAGAGTGCTCTCAATATGTATCTCTTGAAAATGATCTCACTTTTAATTAAACCCTAACAAAAATTGTAATTTATTTAATTAGTAAAATAAACAATAAAATTTAAAAAGTTTACTATGCATGTTTTTGAGTGAATCACCATATCTTTCAACTTCTAATATTCTGAATAGTTCTTCTTCTCCAAGGTATTTTGTTTTTTCACAATTTTCCTAGTATGTCTCTCTTGCAAATCACTCACTCGAAATTTTGTGTTAAATAATGAAATGGTGAATAATTTTTTACTATTTAAAAGAGTTTATGAAATTAGATTTCAAAAAATAAATTGCCACTTGTTTTTTAACTTTAAAAAAGAAAAACAAATGCACTTTTTTTTTTTAATTTCTCCACACATCGGTGCATTCGATAGTCAATCACACCAGTGCATTTATAAAAAATCACACCGACATTGTGGGTGCACCAAACTTTCCCAACGCACCGACAAGATACAATTTTTTTTTTCAAAATCCTGAAATAGTTTAATTAATTTTTTTAATGCATTAGTGTGGTTACTATTTAAAGGCATCAATGGCCTAATTATTATAACAACACCAAGTTGCTTGAATTCTTTTTTATTTTTTTTAAATAAGGAAATAGGTGCATAGTGGTGTTTCTTTTTTTTTTAATGCATCGATGCATTTTTGTATAAGAGCACCGATATGGTAAAATATTTGTTTTCAAAATGCCAAAAATTGGTGAATGTATTATTTGAACACCCCAATACTATAAATTTTTTAAACATATTGATGTGCTTTGTTCGGATAAACGCACTTGATGGGTTTAAAATCTATCTAAAATTTTAATTTCTCATAAAATGGCATATTAATATCAAATTATTCTTTAGGATGCATCCACATGAATTACAATAGCTCATAGTATACATTTTCTACTTAAGGTCAACTTATTCTTGAAAAATGGTTTGAAAAATATATTAAAATTCAAATTATAGTTATCTGGTTGTCGATATTAATTTTGGATATGCACACAAATTTTTATTTCTAATGTTTATCAAATGCAAGGACACAATCTCAATAATATCAATTGGTTAATTCTTCAAATTCTAGCTCGTTCCATATTGCTGATCAAATTCCTACAAGGAGTTCTACTTTTCCATCTCCAGTAAGTTTAAATTTTTATTTATATTTTGATTATCTACTTGAATTTATCTATTTTCAATCCATGTCAATTTGAGTAACCATGTACCCAAATTTTTAGGAACCTGATTCATAATCAGGTTTAGCTACAAAAAGCATTACTCCATATTTTCAAAAACATGGGAAGGTCTTATCAGGAGCAACATATTGAAAGCATGTGGTAGATGAAAATTGAAAGCCTCTTCACCATATCTATTGGAACATGGCATCTTCTAGCCACAACCCTGGATCAACAATGGTAATAATTCTTTGGTATAATGTAATTTCAACAAACCAAATACATTGAAGTGCTTACTAATATCATTAATATTGTGCTAATGACATTCAATATTTTTTGAAATTAGGATTATAGTGATGATAAGAAACCCACCTACCATCTTCTGAAGCACCCCAATACAATGTTAACTTGAGAGAAGGTTGCATTAATAGAAAAAAACAGAGAGGAAGCATACAAAGCATGATTGAGTCAACCACCTATTCAGTTCCCAGTATGTCTAGATTCACCAATTAGGAATGACTACAACAATAGTAGTTCTTCATCACAAGTTGGGAATGAAGGCAATCAAATGGAGTTTGGTATGGATGATTACTTATGGGATAAATTTTCCATGAAGGAAATGTTGTTAGATCCATCCTAGAATGATGAGCTAGGGGATGATGCTCATATCACTGATACCTTATTTGAATGACTAAAATCTACTTCCATGACCCCTCTCTTTAGACCTAGAGGCAAGTCAAAGTCTACTTAGCTGGGGATAGTGATGTTTTTGTACAATAGGAAATAAAATTTTGGTATGTTGAATTCATGTTTATCAGCAATATTAAGGTAATTTAACTACATGATCGACTCAAGTTCCATATATTTTGTCACACAATCAAATTTAAAAATGGTTGATTTTAGGAATGTTAAATATTGAAATTGTAATTTTTTATTCCCCACGAACTGCAGGATATTCAAAGATAAGGTTATTCCAAATGATAATGCATTTTCAGGTAGTTGTGAAGAGGCAAAGAAATTGTTGAAAATGTTGGGTGTTGAGTACATATTGCATCATGCATGTCTCAATGATTGTATTCTATATAGGAATAAGCAAATAATGAGATATGTATAAAATATGGGCATGAAAGGTATCATAATTAAAGAAAAAGGGCAAATAATATGCTCCTCTGCATCAGATATTGAGTCACATGCCTATAATCCAAAGGATTCAAAGACTCTTTCATTTCAAAAAAATAGCTATGTTGCAAGGATGGAATGCCTCACCCATAAGTGATTCGGGAGTTACTCGAATGCAAAAAAATTCAATAGCCATGAAGAATATAGAGGATACATCACCTGAAAAATTCAAGTATGAAGTACGAATTCTATGACTCAGCATAGTTATGGATGGCATCAACCCAAATTCCCTCCAAAGCACCAACTATTTTATTTAACATGTAGTAGTGATCAATAACAATATATTCCCATGGTTGTCCATGAAGAATGCACATCTTATGTTGACTCTCATAGTCTATGGTAGAATATAAGTGAACAATATGGATGTCTACTTACAACCATTGGTAGATGACTTGAAGGAATTATGGGAAGGGATACATTTGTACAATGTATCAATACCCATTGCAAGAGAAAGGAGTTTTATGTAGAGAAGAGGAGGAAATGGGATAGTGAAATGAAAGAATTAAAACACTTGAATGGTATAAGCATGCCTTATCCTAATCATTTAAAATAAAATATGACAATGAAATTCCGTAACAGTTGAGTTGTTGATTAAGTTAGAGATAAATATGGTGCATCTTGTCATTACTTGCGTGATCAAGAGGACACACAAAACATAAGGATTGGGAGCAATAAATCGGTAATTATATTCTCTTTATATAAAATTTTACTTCTTAATGTACCTTTTAATTATAACATATATATATATATATATATATATATATATATATATATATATATATATATATATATATATTAATTATTGTTGTGGGGAAAAATGCCTATGCAGGACGATCCTATCCACCTAAGGTGTGACAGTGCCTTAGCAACAAACAGAAGCAGCTATTCTAGTATTCTTCCTTTATGAATTAAGAATGAAGAGAGATGGATGGACTAACCGGTGTCTTCCGTTTGTCCCTTGATCCAGTTTCCCTTCTCTTTGAGAGTTCCCAGTTACTTGCCTTCTCGCTCGCCCAGCTTCAACAGGTTTCTGCAATATCACAAGAAGAGAACACTACACAAAGACATAGATTCATATTCATAACTAGTTCAGGATTATAAATAAATTAAACATACTAATGCAATCATACATCAAGGATACATCAGTATATAGGAGAAACCAAGATAGATTTATTGATGAATAACAAGGTTCAGGAAGAGATACAACCCAGAGGGCTCCAATCCAGCATCTCCTTCCCAGCAAATGAAATTCCTATCTTCACCTTCCTTCAAAGCATTAAGCACCCAATGATTCCAATCTCAAACCAACAACAATTCTTTGCAATAACAAAATTCCAACCTCTAGATCTCATGGAGGAGAGATCCATATATAGATGTTTGGAGAGAGGATAAGTCAGCTTGAGATCTGACTAGTGTCCTCTCCCTCTGTCAGTTCTTGCTTCCACTTGGAGATTGAGAACCTCTTACTCATCACTAGTCGAATTCACTGAGGCAAGTGTCATTGAGGAAGGTTCTGGAAGCTTCTAGGGTCTTGACACCTCATTGAATGAACTTTCCATTTGTCAATTCTCGCTCAGCACACCCTGGTAGTGCTTCTACCTGCATTGTAGTGCAGGTAGCCAGTGTAGACTTTGCATTTCAGTGCAGACAGCTAGTGGAGCCTCTGAATTGATCCTGAATTGACTTGTTTTTGAGCAGTTTCTGGTGGAGAACTTTTGTGAATTGATGTGGTTTGTTAGCCTTGTTCCTCTAGGGGTAGGAACAACATGTTTAGGGACTTTGGATCCCTTAGATTATGGACATTTCATGCTTATAGCTGTAAGGCACAAAAATGTATATAACAGTTGCCCCCTAAAGTATGAGGCCATTTATCGGGTGAAATGCTTTATCAGGAGGATCCGAAGTTCATCCAATGCTGGGAGGAGACCTGTAATAAGATACGATACAATACATTATTTTTCATACTGCTTTCATGATCTAGCTGAGGCGGGCATTCCCATGCTCAGCTTTATAAATTCATTTTTCTGTACATAGAACAGACAATCGTCTGATGGTAGACTGATAATTTTGATGAAATTATCATCCTTTGGGGTAGGATGATTATCTGCTGCAATGATGTACATGTCAATGTCTTTATCTTTCCTGAATATATATCGCAGCCCGGATGGATGAGACTAGATCTGGGGTCTTCAAACTCGTTCGATCTTCACTCTAAGTACAAGTCGATCCATGTGAGAAATGTTCTAAAGTCGAACATGGAAAGACATCGCTTGATTACCAGTCAATGAGGTAAACCGTTAACAAGCGCGAGAGGAATCACCGATAATGATAATGACCCTCAAGGTACTGTAGGACAATTCATGTGGTATGAATAAAGGACTTGGCGTCGAACACCACGCAAAACCTTTCGGTCGAAGGTCATTGATGTATACCTGTCGCCGGAAGTGAGAAACTTGCCATTGAGGCATGCAAGCTTCAAAGTACTGAAGGGGTTGTTCCTAGATCAACTTCTTGGATAATGAGTTAATGTCGACAAGAAGTGATCCATCAAAGGAGAGCCTTAATGAATCCCACATCAATGACACAGAACGGAGCTAATGATTTTGATGGAGGTGAAAACGATCTGATGACATATGATTTAGGGTGGCGGTCATGAAAGGATGTAGGATAATGTACGGCAGTGGATGGGACACGGTTGACTTTTCGGAATGACTTCTTTTGAACATATGGCAACACTTATGGGATGGATCGGTAGAATTACCCCAAATATGGATGGTATGGCGAGACCATGGTGATGTGATCGGTGAATGAAACAACCCAACCCGATTGTGGTACGGAGGAAAAGTGTCATGTTCAAGAGCGACTTGCTACCATCAAAGTTTTCTTGAGTTTCTCCCAATTTTCCCCAGTCATTGCTGACCAGTACCTCTTTATTTTTGTCAAGCTTGAGGAGGATAACATATGCTTGTTCTATAAGTTGCCCTTCGGGCAAGCCCATTGCTATGTTTTAACGAGCCTAGTGATAGTGAAACTCGTTCTCGTCTAAAGACAAGTTTGTTGCTATTTAATGATTTTAACGTCTAGCGACAAAGATAACTCAGTCCTTTTCATTTTTAGAGAGTCTGAAAAGGTACGTAAAGTCAACTCCGAAAGTCCTTTTTCGTCATCTAATCCCTTAAGTCCGAAAAAGTATAAAACAATACAGAAGGGATGAGTTTTCGATAGTTTTAACGAGCCGAACAAAACAAGTGCTCGATATTTTTGTGCAATAATCCCTCAGGTCCAAAAAGATTAAAATCTAGAGAAGGGATAGCACTTCCGGTCGCTTTAACGAGCTGGAAGGCCAAAACTCGGCAATCTTTTCATATTTTACAAGTCAGATGAAAGGAGCTTAAAGAAGACTCGTCTTTTGAGGAACGAGTGATGAAACGGGTTAGCAGCTGATTCCAGGTAAGGCTTGGAATTTTCCAATCATGGCAGTGTCACAAGGATGGCTAGTGAAATCACTCTTCGCAGCTGTTCCTCAAAATGGGTAAACAATCATATGGAGGTGAACGATCGGCCAATGAAAAGTGGAGGTGACGGTGCAAACACGACCAAGGCTTTAATGGCTGATGATATTACATTCACTGTGGTTATTTACCGGGATAGTTCATTTTTTAACAAGCTTAAATGCGGGTGGAAACATTTGCTCGGTCTTATGTTTATTTTTTAACGAGCATGAACTATGCGCTAAAACTGCTCAGACCTTGCGTTTATTTTTTTTAACGAGCATGAACTGTGTGCTAAAACTACTCGATTACCCAGTCATATGATAAGAATGTCTCATTAAGATTCTATTTTTTATGGAGCTTCATCTTACAATGCTTTGCTTTGGATCCTTTCGTTATGCAGGTTTGGAAACGACTAATCCTACGAGTTTAAAGGGTTAGACCTACGAGTTTAAAGGGAGGACCTAAAACTTTTAAAAATAAATAGCCGCCCCTTGCTTGCACTCCAAAAGGTTTGCATGACCCCAGGTATAAAATATGATTTCAAGGTTACCCTTACTTTGTCTGCCAAAAACATTTGTTTAAGCAGGAAAGGCCTACCTCTTTCAGGCTACCCAAATATTGTTTCATTAATCTTTCAAACAAAACACTTCTTCGGCGGTGTCTACCGAGATAGACAAAGGTGAATGACCTCAGTGAAAAACACGTAACTTTGAAAAAAGAATCTTATTCTAGAATAACCCCTCTTCCAAGACGGACGGGGTACAGACTAGTCATATTCTCCCACGGAAACCTACCCTATACCCAAAGTTTTCCTGTCGAAGCAGACCAGGACGCATGCCCCTGGGGTCCAGTCATATCCTTCCGGATTACTCACACTCATCGGGAGGACGGACCGTGGGTTGAGACATTTCTTGCGTGAAGAGACCATTTAGGGATGGTATATGACTATTTGCGATGCGTGATCTGGGAAATGAAAGTTGGTCCACGAGCTTGACCACTCTTCCTTCGTGCGGAAAACACATTACTCTAAAGAGTGAGGAGACGATGGATCCCATGCAATATATATAGTCTCATCCAAGGAGTAGGTTATAATCCAAGGGTCCTTGAACGACCATCACATTCATTTGAACGGTCTTCCCTTTTAATGTGATTGGCACATTGGGAAGAATCCCTAAAGGTCGACTGGTTCCTTTATCAAAGCCTGTCAGATTTCTCATTTCAGGGAAAAGCGCTGGCGAACCAAGCGCTTTCCAAGCAATAGAGGAAAGGATACTCAGAGATGCCCCCTCATCAATGATTGTGCCAGCCATTACCATTTTGTATATTTGAACGATAATCCTGAATGGTATGCTTGCTGGCAAACGGGGTCTGCCTAGTTGGTTCCAGTCGAATGAGACAACTAGGTTGCTTGGTGGTGGGACCAAATAGACGGCCGGGTATGACTCTGATGAAGTTCCTTCCTGCGATAAAGGAATGGGCAAATTGCCCCCTTGTTCGTCGGAGTCTGTGTTGATGAAGAGAATTTGGACGGTGTCGTCTTTATTCTCCTTTGTGATGGTATCATTCAAAGATAGAACCTCTGAAGGCAAAACCGGGTCAACTGCCGCCTCAACCTTTTGACTTTCTTCAGGTATGGATTCAGACGGTTCATCCTCAATGATAGGTGTTTCGGCTGACCACCTGAGTGGGCCAGCCGGGTTCTCAACTGGTGAAGGACTTGGCAGGAGTTTTTGATATACAGGAGGAAGTTGCACTGGTAAAACCGGGCGATCTTCCAAAACTCTTTTAGCCTCGTCTAAGAAGGGACAACGGTGGATGGCATGGTCGCCTTCACACAGTTTGCAGGGAAATCTAGCTTTCCCTCTCTGTCCTGTGACTTCACTTTCACTAGTTGACGGTGAGCTGTCAACATGGCTATCAGATGTTGACGCCACCGAATTGTGCAAATGGGGAGACCAGTCCCTTAGTATCCTAGGGATGCAGGGACAATCTCTGTGGAAGTGGTCTCCCTTGCATATGACACATGGCGATTTAGGCCTAGTCAGTGCTGTGTGTGGATTTCTGTCAGACGACACTTGTTTGCCCCCAGTCGCTTTTGGCTCTTTCTTATTCTTCTCTTTCTTCTTCTTTTCCTTCTTATCCTTAGGAACTTGGTTTTTCGTTTTACCAGTTTCGTCAAGTGAAGAGGAAGGAGGAGAGGAAGAATTAGATGAAGTAGAAGGCTAGTGGGCAACTCTGGTCTGGTCTAACTGTTGATTCGACTGTTCAGGAATAATGGTGTTCTGAACTACATTGGTTGAGAAGAGCCAGACCGACAGGCCAATTGTCAGTCCTGGAAGCGACAATGTGGCCATATGGGGCGCACCAACATCTCCCCAAGAGGAGAAGGGACTAGGATTTCCACAAAGGGGAATTCCTTGGTTGGTGTGCTCCATTTTCTCAACCTAAAGATCAATGCAAGAATAGGGGTGATTGTTCCATTTAAAATAAATTTTAACGACGCTTTAGACACAACTTGCTTTTTCAATTTTAAAGAGTCGAGAAAAAGCTAAAGATGACTCTAGTCTCCTTCGATGTTTTAACGAGACCGAAGTGACAAATGCTCGGATGGACTTTTTCCATTATGGAGTCTGAAAAAGGCCAAAAGGAACTGCTCTGGAGTTCTAGGTAGAGGGTGTGCCAAACTTTTCGCAAAACTGCAGAATACTTTTTAAGGTACGGGCGGTCGATCTTCCTGAATGTTGTGTTCAGTGCATTGCGATCAGTAGGGCGGCTGACACGGCTTCCTAAGGATAAAGGTTTTATGCCTATAGGGGTCTCCCAATATATACGCGACGGTACGTGGGAGCACAATCCGTACTGGCGCTATCGTCCCTCAGGAGGAATCACCCACCATCAACGAGATCGACAGTCACCAGGCTTTACGACGCCGGAACACGTCTCTAGCCTAGACCTCTATGTTGTGCGTTAAGTTACAAAGCGTTGTTAAGTTCATTCAATTTATTTTAGGTTGATATTTTTAGAAGTTTACCTTTTGAGGTTCACCACGAGATGTATGATACAATTCCTAAATGCAGTCTAAAGATGATAAGCAAGCTTTTTATATCTTTTCAACCATGAAAATCCTAGCTACAAAGGGAAAAGAAAGACACCATCTTTTCTCAAAGAGCAATCAGCACACTCTAATGCACTTTTCCTAAATCAAGCATGCAAACTATCAAGATGCAAATGCACAATGCAAGTGTTTGTTTTCCGCTTTCTTAGTATTGATGCCTAAAAAGAAAGCTTTTTGTACAAATTTGAATTTGCTTTTAAATGACAAATACAAACAAGTTTACTTTTTCGAAATTAGAAAGGGTAGAAGAGATTACAACACTTAACGATTTTTGAAATGAATACTTGTTTCGACACTTAAAAGAGACAAACTCAAACCAAAAGCAACAAGTAAATGTATAATCAACTGTAAACAGCCAATGAACTCTCTCCTAAGATCACAATCAGATCTGAATCAAGGGCTACAGGATGACTATTTCACTCTTGCAAAGGAAAACTGTAGATGACGCCACAAACACATAAAAACACTCACAGTCTTTTTGTACAAAAGGAGGCGGAATTTAAGCAGAGAAAAGGAGTTATCAGGCAGGTACCTATGCTGGTTACAGGCTGCAAAAATCAGAGATCAAAATAGGGCAAAACAGAGCAGAGAACCCCAGCTGCACAAGGCCTAACTGGATCAACGCACCCTCAACACAGGGGTTTTGACATTCAGCGCAGGTAGCCTTCACGGGACCTGCGTTGAAATGCAGAACCTCTTCACAGGGTCTGCGCTGAAGGAGAAACAAGAGTTTCTCACTGGGTTCTGGGTCACAGTTTGCTATTTAATCTATAGTTTTAGGCCAAATCAAAGCAACAAGCAAGGTAAAATCAAAGGGATGCTTTGAGGAAGGGCTAAGATCTATCACAAAGGATCATCAAATCATTTGTGAGTCCATTGTTTAGATCATAGACAAATCCAGTGATTGGATCAAAGCAGCAGCTCTCTACTTTGCATCTGAGAATAGCAGATGCAGTTCGATTGTTGCTGTTGAGTATATGAAACAAACAATGATAGAGACACAAATAAAATGACTAAACAAATCTCCCCAGCGGAGTCGCCAGTTTTTTGTGGGGAAAAATGCCTATGCAGGACGATCCTATCCACCTAAGGTGTGATAGTGCCTTAGCAACAAACAGAAGCAGCTATTCTAGTATTCTTCCTTTATGAATTAAGAATGAAGAGAGATGGATGGACTAACCGGCGTCTTCCATTTTTCCCTCGATCCAGTTTCCCTTCTCTTTGAGAGTTCCCAGTTACTTTCCTTCTCGCTCGCCCAGCTTCAACAGGTTTCTGCAAGATCACAAGAAGAGAACACTACACAAAGACATAGATTCATATTCATAACTAGTTCAAGATTAGAAATAAACTAAACATACTAATGCAATCATACATCAAGGATACATCAGTATATAGGAGAAACCAAGATAGCTTTATTTATGAATAACAAGGTTCAGGAAGAGATACAACCCAGAGGGCTCCAATCCAGCATCTCCTTCCCAACAAATGAAATTCCTATCTTCACCTTCCTTCAAAGCATTAAGCACCCAATGATTCCAATCTCAAACCAACAACAATTCTTTGCAGTAACAAAATTCCAGCCTCTAGATCTCATGGAGGAGAGATCCATATATAGATGTTTGGAGAGAGGATGAGTCAGCTTGAGATCTGACTAGTGTCCTCTCCCTCTGTCAGTTCTTGCTTCCACTTGGAGGTTCTTGCTTCCACTTGGAGATTGAGAACCTCTTACTCATCACTAGTCGAATTCACTGAGGCAAGTGTCATTGAGGAAGGTTCTGGAAGCTTCGAGGGTCTTGAAACCTCGTTGAATGAACTTGCCATTTGTCAATTCTCACTCAGCGCACCCTGGTAGTGCTTCTACCTGCGTTAGTGCAGGTAGCCAGTGCAGACTTTGCATTTCAGTGCAGACAGCTAGTGGAGCCTCTGAATTGATCCTGAATTGACTTGTTTTTGAGCAGTTTCTAGTGGAGAACTTCTGTGAATTGCTGTGGTTTGTTAGCCTTGTTCCTCTAGGGGTAGGAACAACATGTTTAGGGACTTTGGATCCCTTATATTATGGACATTTCATGCTTATAGCTGTAAGGCACAAAAATGTCTATAACAATTATGTTTGGGTTATTAGAAACATGACACTGTGATTTTTTCATTCTTTTATAGGTGCATTTGTTCCCATCTATGTGTGCATATGGACATGATATTCACATGGAGGATGTTGATGATGGATGCATGACACAAAATTGTGGAGTGGAAGTAGATCTCAATCAATATAGTCATGGTAGCTACGATGATCAAAACCTAATGTAGCGAACATTAGGTTACATTGGAAATATACAGGAGATCATTCAAGTGGACTTCTCTTCATTCCAATGTCTTATTTTTATGTGCAAGTGGTGGGACACCTTTCATTGGAATAATGTAAAGGAAGATACCGATAGCAGGTTGATATCTATCAACTATATAAATATGTGGCATGAAGCTAGAGAGCCTTATGTTTTCCCAAAACACTTCAACTAAGTGTTTTTTTACGTAGGTGTGCTGAATAAGGATTGGTGGTTGTTATTAAGACATGACCTTAGATCCAAACATATTTTTGAGAAAAATAGTGTTATCATGTCAAGGGAGGAAGATAATCAGGGTGATAATGATGGAGATTGATATGTACTTGTGTTATTTCATCGTTTATATAATTGTTGTATGTTTTTGTTGTCATTATTTTGCTAATTATATTATTTTTTTATTCGTCTTGTTAACATTTTATAATATAATTGGTAAGATTCACAACTGTTTTACACGTTTTTTCGTAGTGGAAACATTTTAACAATACTTAAAACTAAGTATTTACATTTGTCCACATTATCTATGATAATAAGTATTTAAGGTAACAACCCTTCTCAAATAGGAACATATCAAGCAGACCGAATTTTTGATGGTTATTAAGAGGCATTCGCTTGACTTTCAAATAGAATTGGCGATATATTTTTGTTTCCTATTTAGAAATATCTATTTTTATGTATTTATAATTAAATTATTTAAAGTAAAGATGTCATTATCATTGTGAATATGATGTAATATTAGACAACAGAAATGTGATAAACATGAATTTTAGTAATCATCTCGTGATAAGCATGTGGAAAAAATAGTATTTTATGAGTTGTTCATTAAGAAATAATCAAATATGTCAGGCTAGGCAGTAAATCCATAAGGTAAAAATGATTCGACTATGTTATTCCATCAGGTAGGTGTTTGTTATATACATGAGGGAGAGACTGTTCAGATCATCTCCAGATGACTGTTCATATTTATATTTTATTTATTTACATAAATTCACCCAATTACAAGGATTAGGTGTCAATAATCCCCCCTAATCTGAAGGGATGTTGGTGAGTCCAAGCATCATTCTGAATCGTTCAAGATTTTCTCTTCCAAGCGCTTCGGTGAAGATGTCTGGAATTTGCTCATTTGTGGAACAATGACGGAGATGGATTGTTTTGGCCTCAACATTATGTCGAATTAGATGATATTTAGTATTGATGTGCTTCGTTTGATCATGGAATTTTGGGTTCTTGGCCAACTTTATTGCAGAGGTATTTTCAATCATGAGTGGAGTTGATTGTACTTGTTTTACCTGCAAATCTTCAAGAATTTTCCTGAGCCACACAATCTCTTTTGTTGCTTCAGCTGCTGCCACGTATTCTGCTTCTATTTTTGAATCTTCTGGAACTGATTGTTTGTGTGATCTCTAGGAGAAAACTCTTGATCCAAGACTCATATCATATACTGAAGTTGATACCCCAGTTTCTTTGTATCCATCCAAGTCTGAATCAGAGTATCCAATCAAGCTGAAGTCATCCACCTGTGTATATTTGATTCCAAGGTCTTGAGTTCCCTTTAAGTACCTTAGAACTCTTTTTGCAACAGGCCAATGTCCCTCACAAGGCTTTTGCATAAACCTAGAGAGGATTCCAATAGCAAATGAAATGTTTGGTCTGGTAGTAGTTAGGTATTTGAGACTTCCTACAAGCTGTCTATACTTTGTTGCATCCTCAAATTCTTTTCCTTCAATAGATGTGAGCTTTAGGTTTTGTTCCATTGGAGTAGTAAGAGGATTGCACTCTGTCATGCCAAACCTGTTCAACAGATCTCCAATGTATTTCTTTTGAGAAGGAAATATGGATTTTGGATGTTGGGTTACTTCAATGCCAAGATAGTAATGAACATAACCCAAGTCAGACATTTCAAAACTTTTCCCCAATTCCTTCTTTATGGATGCAATGTAGCTTTCATTGTTCCCTGTCATAAAAAGATCATCTACATATACGACAAGATATACAACTATTTTGCCAACTTTCTTGAAAAATAAAGTTGCATCATCAAGATCAAAATGTTTGAAATTGAGTTTCAGAAGATGCTCAATAAGTGTTTCATACCAGGCTCGCGGTGCTTGTTTGAGGCCATACAAGGACTTCACAAGTTTGCATACTTTATGTTCATGTCCTTTCACAACAAATGCTCCAGGCTGGGACATAAAAAATTCTCTTTTAGATCTCCATTAAAGAAAGCAGTTTTTACATCCATTTGATGGACTTTCCAACCATTTTGAGTTGCTAATGCAAAGAGTGTCTGGATGGTAGCCCATTTTGTTGTGGGGGAAAAAGTATCCTCATAATCGACCCCTTCCTTCTCTGCAAAACATTTTTCCACAAGTCTAGCTTTGTGCTTGTCAAGTGAGCCATCAACTTTATACTTGTTCTTGTAGACCCACTTGTATCCAATTGGTTTGGTTCCTAATGGAGGATCAAACAACTTCCAAGTGTCGTTCTTTATGAGGGCATCATACTCCTTTTGCATCGCTTCTTTCCATTCATCATGAGAAGCAACTTCTTTGAAGGAAGTTGGTTCAAAATCTGTAGACAAGTTCAATTCACAATCATAAGAAACATCCATATCAATAGGTGAATTAGAGTCATCTACATCACCTCCATTTTGCCAGTTTGAATTTCTGGTTCCTGCCTTTCCAACTTCATCAATATGAACACTTTCAAGTATATTTGTCACCCACTTTGGGGGACCTTTTTGAGATTGTCCAGGCTGCTTCGTTGATTGAGTTGGGACTGAATCAAGTTTGAGTCTCCCAATTCTATCAATTACATCACTTAAAGCATCATCCATTGTTGGAGTTTCATGTGGGGGAGAGTGTTCTTCAGAAGAAGATTCCACATGTTGATATAGTAGAGGAATCCCCCCATAAATATGTGGAATCTTATTATCAAATTCTTGAAATGATTTTGCTTTTACGAATCTATCCAAGCGATCAAGTTGCCACTCAACAACATTGTCAGTTTTGGATGATTCAAGAAAAATTACATCTCTAGATATAACAAAATTTTTATTTACTTCATCATAGAGACGGTATGCTTTGGAGGTGTTTGAATACCCTAGAAAGATACACCTATGACTTCTAGCACCAAGTTTGTTTCTATGCACCTTTGGTATTGTTAGCACTCAGGTTGTTCCCTTTGACTCCTAAGGGAATACGGCCGAGGTAACCATAGACCAATCTTTGGATCACAGGTTCTAGCCTACCTGCAATCAGAGAGGGCTCTCTCTTTAGAATTTAGCTTTGTTTTAGTAACGTTTTAGGCTACTTATGATGCACTGAATTTTGTTTAAAGTTTTGGTTGAATGATGTCTTCTAACAGCTAAAATGTAATTTTCAGGAGTTTCAGTCCATTGGGCAATGGAGTCTGTTATTATGTGTTGTTTGAGGTGTTTAGTGAGACTGATGAAACTGCAGGGCCATATGGGTACTCATGAAACAATCTTCAAATTGTGGAATATGGACTATTTCCAGCCAGTGAGAAGGCAACTAAGAATCTTTCACTAAGATGGTGATATGGTGATATGGAGAAATGAAATATTACTCAGGAGCAGGTCATAATTCCTGAACAGTATTTACTATGAAAGATTCAGTGTAAATGTGAGCAATTAAGAATTTCACATTTATAACCAATTCTGAAGAAAACATTCATAACAGCAGAGATTGAGTTTAGGGTGTTCAATGAACAAATCCTGAACTATTCTTTTTCTCTAATGCTAAACCTATGAAACATACAACATAAGTGGATTATGAAAGAGCAGAATACATAATAACATGGTTCAGAAAACTTATTGTGACATGAAATATCGCAGGGATCCTGTAGCAGCAAGCAAGCCCACCACAACACTTCAAACAACTCAGAACTTCAGAAATTCCATTAGCTTCTTGTATTAAAGTCTGAATTTACAGTATAGCTCCGCAGAAGAAAAATCAACAACCCCAATAAGTTTATGCGTGGGGATATATATACAATCGTTTTACAAAATATCTTAACAATGAGTCATTTGCTCAATAACTGTCTTTACCAAATTTCAAAAATAGAAGATGCATTAGTTATTGCTACTTTAAATGAACAATGAATGACTGTTCACTTCTGTCAGAAATCTTTTGAATTTTGGAGGCAACCGGGTCGGTTGGGTGCTTCGTATTGATTCTGAGTAATATGCCCTTTACTGCTTTGTCGTGGTGCAGCTATCTCAGCCCCGTCATCTGCATCTGTCGGTCCTACTTTGGTGGTCAAATTTGATTGCTGAGTTGGTCTTTTCCACTCCTTTCCCAGTCAAAGCAAATATATTAATTTTCTGAAAATGCTGATTTGTGATCGATATACAAAAATTTGGTGAAAAACCTGTTTCTTCACAGCAACGTTTGTATCATGCCCGTCCACCATCACTGTGTAGGAAATTGGTGTCTTAGTATTATGCCAAAGGTCTCATCTACCTCAGTATATTTGTAATAGTTTGGAGGCACTTCAAAAGGATGTCTAATCTCATTCATAATAAAAAATAAATTCTCTAGTTTGTCATAGAGACTCTGCCCAGATGGAGGCCTTGTTTCCTCTGGGGCACTTGCTGATCCAGTGATCTGGTTTGTGGCATATGTATTGACTCTTTTGGCATAGTTTTCATGAGATAGTAACCTTCCTGCACTGGTTACCAAGCTGGGAAGACCTCTGTTATGTAATGTTGTAATTTTCTCAATGAATTTGTTCACCTCTGTCTGCATTTCTTGACACCTTCTGTCCAATGTCTGTACATGATTTCTCAAGGTAAGCACTCTCTTTACTAGTAAAATGGTATCAGTTCTGTTAGTGATACCCATTTCTGCCAGCTGGGGGCCAGTGCGATTGTTAAGGACATTGATCATCCTGTTGGCTATTTCAGGCATATTGCCTAGAGATGCTCTTGCTCTTTGACTTTCTAATTGGGCCCTGCCTATGAGATCCATATGTTCATGGATAGTTTCAATATATTGCCACTGGTCTGTAATAGATTGACCAATATTGGCCCATAGGATTTTCTTGATTTCAACTACAACCTTTTCAAGAGAGAGCTCTTTCTCCAGTTCCTTTATTCTCTTCTCAAGAGCCCTTACCTCTCTTGTTTTTTCAGCTACACTCTGCTTTGATTTATCATACTTTTCTTCAATGGCAGCCAATTTATCCTTGGTCTCTTTTAGTTCAGCCATCTGTGCTTCTAAAGCCTCAAGTTCCTTCATCATGTTCTGCATGCTTAGGCTGGGTCCCTGTTCTAGTGTTGTTGTTGGCACTGATACTCCTGTAGCTGGTGCTGAGGTTGAAGGGCCTGCCTCTGATGTTTGTCTGGTGGGAGGACCTGCTGTAGATGTCTGTGCTGGCTGCATTGGTAATTCAGCTTGTCTTGTTTTCAATGCTACCTCCAGTGCACTCTCTGTTTCCATCAATCTTTTGTATAAACTTAGGAGTAAAGCCACCACATCCTTATCCTTCTTTTGCTCTGCCACCTCCCCAGTCTGAGGGTGAAGTGTAGCTGGCAGCTTGATATGCTTTCTCATAGCTGCTATATCTTCATATATTTTCTTTAATAGTGCCTGCACACCCTTAGGGTCCTTTGGATCATGACCCAACTCTATAATGATCTCTTCCAAGGACTTGATTCTGTTTTCCTTGGCTTGAGATGATGCCTTTTCTAATTCTAGTTGAGCAGCAATATTGTGTAAAGAATTTTGTAATTGGTGTGCCAGTAGGGTTTTATCAGCTAATGTGGAATAGAGAATCTCCCCGGTTTTCCTGTGTAGCTCAATCTGATCCATGGGGTGGATGTCTTTGGCAAAAATTTCCAAATTAGTTCTGATATAATTGGCAGTTGTTTGAGGTTGCTGCATAGTCGGCCTGAAATGACTAAAAGTCATTTTTTGTTCTTGAATGTCATAAGCAAACATTAATCTCTATTGATTAGTTGGTGACATTTTCAATAGTTGGTTGTAGATTTGGTATTTGAGGGGCTCATTCCTTTTCTTGATATCTATGAACTGTTGCTTGATGCTAGAGTCCGCCTTAGATCGTTGCCTTGAAGAGCTCACCTCTGCCCCATGTGGCATGTCCTGTCCTTGCTGTAAGGAGTTGGTCGATGTTTCAATGCTAGGAGGGGGCATAGTATCAGTTGGTCTCTCTGGTAATTCCCCCTCTGAAAAGGGATTCAGCCTCTGTCTTTTTTCGCCTTGCTGATCCATTGAAGTAGTTAGAGGAGTGTCCTCTTGCCTATCCCTTTTCCTTGTTCTTTCCTCATTAGCAGGTGTTTGTAAAACCGAGGATTCAACTGTTACCTCCTACCTCGGAGGGATTTTCTCTTGCGTTTGCTGTTCTGTGGAGGTAGGTTCCTTGGCTGTACCTTCCTCTTGTTCTACATGCTATTCCACATTGGTAGGTGACTCTTCTTGTTGCACTACTTTGCCTTTGGCCATGTTTGTTGCTTGATCAGTTGTTTTGGCAGGCTGCTGGGGAACGGTGGATGAAGAGGCAGCTTCTCCAAGATGCTGAGGGGCTGGAGACCAAACCTGTCCAAAATATTCCAAGTCAACTGCCTTTTCTAAATTTTTAATGTCTCTTTCTGCTAATTCTTCTTCAGAATAATCTTCCACTAAGGTGCCTTCCCTCCACTCTAGTTGGTTAGCATGTTTTTCAATTTATGGAATGCTAAAATGATCATAGGTGGCAAGCCTATACTTGATTCTTCTGAGGCTTATGAAATGGTGAGGGTCATAGGGTGCCCAATAGAAGCTGGTCTTGAAGAGGAAGCCTTTTAACATTTTTTCTGCTTCTTCCCAAGCTTCTTCCCTCTTGTTAAAGATGAATGGACCCAATTGATGCTTAATTTTCAGCTGTGCTTTCCTGTTTCTGCTATGGAAGTGAATCATATCTGCATTGTCGAACTGCCTGAAGTATTCTAGTGCAAAGAGTCTCATGGGAACATACTTTGGTAGCCTGTATGGTGCTAACTCATAGCCATATATTCTAATCACTGTGTGGTCTTGGTAAAAGTACCAATCTCCAATGCTATACTTCTTAGAAAGATGGAGGACTTTTTGCATATCATCAGTGAGTCTAGGAGGAGGGGAACTCTACAGCAGTGAGAAGGCTGGGTGAATGAAGAGGTCAATAAACTCACAGTAATTGTATGGTGAGTAATGAATATGATGGCAGACTGATGTCCAGAACATTACAGATCTTCTATTTCCCTTTGCATCTAGTTTCTTGAGAAAAAGAGGAAAGGCATCAGGCTGATTGTACAATAGCAGATGATATATGTAGGAAGTGTACTTGAATACCCTGTCTCTCTCCAAGTTTATGAACTGTTCATGAATTTTGTTGGCTATCAATGTAGCATAGTCATACTCGACAGCAGGGGGCTATCCTAGGGTGAAAATGGATAGCACTACCAATGTTGTCTCATCCACAAACTCACTGTTTTTGAACCCTAGGATGGAGGATATCATGTCTACTAGCAGTCTCCCTATGTCATTGAACCAAACATGTAGATAAGGGGGAGGTTGCTTAGGCTGAAATTCTGGAAGCATAAACAATTGGCCAATTCTTGTAATTTGTGAGTTGGAGAGCTTGGCACCCTACTCTAGTAAAAGCTGCATAGTAAGAGGAACTGGTGGCTTTGTAGGTTGAAACTGTAGCATTTGGTTGATGGATGCAGGAGTAATATGGAACAAGACAGAGCCTGAAGGACTCATAACAACCCTTTGATTGGGGTCATAGTTGTGCAGCACTAGTGAATCAAGTCAGGGAACTCATTGACCTGAGGGAGATAGTAGATTGGCAAATGGGATTTCCAGATTCCCAAGAGGTCTGTACCATCTCTATGTTTCTTTATTAACTCACAAACTGTTTCTATGTGGTATTTGTTACACAGCTCTACAGTTTCTCTCATCTGATAATCTCTGTCTGCAAGGGCCAACCATTCCAAGTCCTTATGTGGGGCATTCAAAGGTGCAATGTTTAATGCCACAGGGGTCTCCATGGTTAACTAATACTTGGAATTGTATTTGAAATTGATTTTTGGGCACAAAAATACATAGCAGTAAATTTTCAATGGGTGGGGCAATTTGCAGAGAGAACAAGGTAAATTGGGGTGAAACTGAGTTGAAATGCTCCTGGGAGAGATTTAAAGATCAAATGCTGGGACTGAGAACTGAGAATTGCTTTTTCGGTGGATTTGTCTGGCAATGGTTTAGATTCGAAAATGCGCAATAGGCAGTGAATTTGTAATAATTTGGCACAATGGGGGACCTCTATAGGTGAATTTGAAATTACAGTAGGGAAATGAAGCTCCAGTTATTGAGGATTCCTAGCAACTCCTGTGTTTTCCCTCTTTTCTTGTTTGCTTTAGTGACATCTATTCTAGTCCTGTTTCTTATAGCATTAGATGGACATCTATTCTTTATATATGCAGCACATAGAACAGCATCACCCCAAAACATTATATTTACATTTTTGAAGAAAATCATGGATCGTACCATATTTAAGATTGTCCTATTCATTCTTTCAGCTACACCATTCTGTTGAGGATTATAAGGCATAGTAGTTTGATGTTTGATCCCATGTTGGCGAAGATAGTTTTCAAATTCATTTGATGTGTATTCTTTTCCATTATCAATGTGAATAGACCCAATATGAGATTTTGCATCATTTTCAATCCATTTATGAAAATTACTGAATGTTTGAAAAGCATCAGATTTGTTCTTCGATAAATAAACCCAACACATTTTGGTGTAGTCATCAATAAATGTCATGATATATTTGTTTCCATTTGCAAAAGTAACAGGCATTGGACCACATAAATCTGAAAGAATGAGTTCAAGTTTTCAATGTGCTCTTGAATGTGAATCATGAAAAGACGGTTTGCTATGCTTTCCTAGAATGCAAGCATCACATTGCTTAAGTTTTATAAGAATTGTAGGCAGACCATCAACACCATTTTTCTTCAACAAGTGAAGACTGTCATAGTTCAAATGTCCAAATCTAGCATGCCATTATAAAATTTATGGAAGTGTGCCTTCTTCATGATGAGAATTGTATGAGAAATGTTGTGCATGAGCATAGGTTCCTTGTAGTTTGAGAAGTCTTTCTTCTTCTATTCCCCTCATGACAAGTGAGTGGTCAGATGCTTTTCTTACCTCAAGCTTGCCATCAAACATATGAATGGAGTGACCTTGCTGGTAGATTGGACCAAGGACAGCAAGTTTCTCTTGAGCTGTGGGAGATATAGAACATGATCCAGAAGAAAGTCTGGAGGACCAGGCAGTTTAAGCCTGATTGTGCCAAGCCCTGATGGCTTGATTTTTTATTGATCTGCAAAGTATACTACTCCATCAACATTGTTAGTGAAATATTCAAAAAAATCTTTTCTATAAGTCATGTGGCATGTTGCTCCTGAGTCAAGCAACCAATCATTTTTCCAAGAAGCAAGTGAAGCATTAAATAAATCTTGATTTACTCCAATGTTACATTGTGACACAACATAGTGAGTGGATTTGGGTGCTTTACCTCTGTCTATATCATCAGTTTTACCTTTTTGTTGGTTTCTTTTATGCTCAATTTTGTCCCACGGTAGTTTGCAGTGCAAATCTGCCTTTTCTCCTTGAGAATGTCTACCCCCCTGCCTTTGAAATATCTTCCTCTTCCTCTTGAATGCATACTGTAACAAAAGACTTTTGCTGCAAAATTTTACTCTTAATGGAAAACAATATACATCTGATATGATGGGACAACAAAGTCAACTTGTATACCACGCTTGGTCAACAAACAAAAAAAACTTCAACGTTTGGCCAAGAAATTTCAGCGTTCAATAAGACTATTGTTAATATAATGCCAAGAACTTCAACGCATACAAAGACAGTAGCCACAATACCAGCCTCTTAGAACTAAAAGCTTGACAAGTATGCTCATCTCCCAGCTAACAAGACTGAGACTGATCTCAGATCACCAAGCGTTACCATGAAAATCACGTTGTCAATTAATGAGCGGCCACTTACCGGTGCTATTCAATATACCATTCACCATAAACTATTCAATATACCATTCACCATTTTTTTTTACCATACATTATATGTCTTATTTTTATTATAAAAGACTCAATAATGGAACATGGTATTCATAAAATATATGTGCCTCCTTTTAAAATGACACTAATGGAACACCGTCTTCAAGCATACCATATATCACTTACGACCATTCACGTGACAGCGACTCTTCACTTAATTCAGCGTTCAAATGTCAACGTTCAACTGTATCGGTGTTGCTTTCAACTATTTGAACATGCCATGTCAGGCCAACGATAAACTATTTGAAGGAATATTAGAACAGGGTACAAAACTTTGTAACATAGCTCTGAAACCCACACCAAAACAGATAACAACTCTCAACTAAAATAATAGCTTGATACCTCGTTGCCAAAACATGATTGATCTACTTATAACGACTGCTTCCAGCGAAAATTGCTTCAAAAAAATAGAGGTTACTGCTCCAAATGACTCAGTGGTACATCTTGACCATATCCATGTAGCCGCTGCATATGAAACGCAGCATGATCTTGTCGCAGAAAGGGGACAAAATGCTCTGCGTCAGGAGGGAGCAGCGTAAATCAGCATTCAACTATATGCAACTGATAGACAACGTTCAAATGTATGTGACTGATAGAGAGTGTTCAACCATATGTGACTGGTAGACAACGTTCAGAACTGAGACTCGGCAAACGGTGTGTGGCATCAAAACGTAAATGTAACATGGGCAGTGTAAATGTAAGGCTAGCGAGTGCTCAACAAGCACCTATAATCTTGTGGAGCAGATGCAGTATCTGCATGTAAGGGTTGAGAAGACCAAAGATCTACCTGCCTCTGCAACTATAAGGGTACCACGAAGCACTTGAGAAGAAATCAAACCCTGAATGACACCAGGTCTTTGCTTTCTCAGTCGTTCATGGTGGAAGCGGTGGTGAAGGATAGCGCTAAAAAATTATGAAACGTTTATGGCTTCTATATCAGGACAGCCAGAGAGCAATCAATGTATTCAGATGAACGGGCAGAGGAAAGTTGGGTGAATTTCAGGCGCAGGTCTTATAAATAGAATATGGCAGATAGAGCGCAGGTAGTGTCAGACAGAGAGCGCAGGTAAATAGTCACTGAATTATATGGAGAGCAAAGGAGCATACTAGGGAGTTACAAAGACACAAAGGCTAAAAAAAGGAGCTGGCTCTGATACCATGTCAGGCCAGGCAGTAACTCCATAAGGAAAAAATGATTAGACTATGTTATTCCATCAGGTAGGTGTTTGTTATATACATGAGGGAGAGACTGTTCACTTCATCTCCCAATGACTGTTCATATTTCTAATTTATTTATTTACATAAATTCACCCAATCACAAGGATTAGGTGTCAACAAAATATATTACTTGTCAAAAGTTTAAATCTAATTTATTATCATTTTTTATTATTTAACTCATATATATTATTAAAAAGACTTCAATTTAAACCAGTACAATAGCAAATAAACAACCAAAATAACATCAAAATATTATATCTTTATTACTAAAAAAAAATTCTCTCGCCACTTTAACAGAGAACTTCCAATAGAGAAAATCTCCAACTATAGGTATGGTCATATGAAGTCTTATCATGTCACATTTTTTTATCCTAATATTTAGAGAGAGAAATTTCTAATTTAAATTGGTAAGAGTTGCTATTAATATTAAAGTTAAATTGCTTGAAAATATCATAACATTAGGAATAAATTAAATTTTATAAAAATAGTTTTTTTAAGTTATATTAAATCTAAATTAATTGTGCCAAGAGATGCTCTACAACTTAGTATGGGAGAGATGTTGTCACGTAATGTTACATTTAAAAATATTAAAATAATAACTTAAGTTAACAAATTAAGAATAGTAATAACAAAAGAAATTAATGTCGTCTGTAATTAAAATACTTCAATTTACACCTTAATCTCACATAATTTTATATAGATATAAAAAGTAACAGAAAGTTTAAAAAAAAAATTATCTTGTATTATGAGGAAGAAATGTAATGAGTAAAAAATTATAATTTACCTTTTACTACAAGGAAGAAATGTAATCTTTTCAGGTGGCAAGAAATAGTATTATTGATGTTACATCATGTCTAATTCATTCTATGTTCCATTTACATGTGATATTTAAAACATATTTATAAGAAAAAATATTGTACCTACAACCATAAGTAAAATATTTCAATGTGCATATTAAATAACATAATTTTATAGATACTTTATATAGAGAAAAGTGAAGTAATTTAAATTGATTTTTTTTATATATTTTCACTTTAGTGAGAAAGATTGAGAGAATTCTTATTCCATTATTAGTTGCTTTCTAATTCGATGTACAAGGGATATTTGTAAATTTTTCAATGTTTAATATGGTTTTGATATGTAATATTTTATAAAATATTAATAATAAAAATAATTAAATGTAACTTTAAAATCATAGATTCAACCATACTAAAATTTGTAATTTATAAAAATATATTTTCATATTTTTAGTAAGTTGTTTTTTATGCAATTTCATGTATAAAAGTTTGATATAAGTTCACCAATACATAATCTATAATAAATATTATTTCATAACAATAAAAATCATGATGATAAACATCAAACAATCATAAACATCATCTAAGATATACATTTGAATTCACTACCATTATATAATTGTATGCACCTCTAGCACATATAAATTTCATTAGCTAGCACACAAATCTAATAATCTAACAAGGCATCGTCATCGTGATCACATCTAACGAAATAAAAAATTTGTAATCAAACATCATCACCACACACATCCTCAAATTAATATAAATCTCATGTGAAATAAATGCTCTCATGTACATACAATATCTACAAGAACATTAAATGAATATATCTAACATGGCCTATAAATATACACATCAAAACCAACATATAAATTAAGTACATAAACATGAACAAAAAAACACAATATATATATATATATATATATATATATATATATATATATATATATATATATATATATATATATATATATATATATATATATATATATATATATATATATATATATATATATATACACACACACACACACACACAAATCAAATAACTACATCAAGTCAAATAAGTGAAATCAAATATTTGATGAAACAGATGTAGTGCCAGCCTAGTCTGTAGTAGAAGACGATAGATGGTCAACTACTGCATGATCAATTTTTGTCGAACTTAGATTATGTGGAGGAGGAAATGGATGGCCTACAATAGAAGAGGACAAATGGTCACCTATTGTGCCCTCAATGTGGTCTAGAAAAGTCTAAGGTGGAGGAGGAGGTGGATGGTCTGCTCTATTAGGAGAAACATAAGGCACATCCTTTAGCTCTGGCATCTCATCATTAGGCAACTTACAAGCAGGTGTACTACCTAAAGGATCACTAACACCTTGATGGTCATGATATGATGTGGTGACACTGCTAGAAGCATCATGATCACGGCCCTCATCATCATGATCATGAGCATCTCTACCCTCATCTAATGTATCTTCCCCTACATGATCTTTTCTTTCATCCGTCATTGTTGTTGGTACCCTACTAACTGAAATGATATGTCGCATAAGAGATATCATTTGACACATACACTATCCGTACAAACCCATGAACATAAGATCCCGTTGTAGCGGCTACAACCACCCTCCAAAATGTTGCCTATGCTTCAATGTTGGAGCCTTCCATCTAAACCATAGCAACTTATCTTCCATTGATCCAGGTATCCATGCTTCAACTTAGACTTATCCTTTTCATCGTGGCTTGTGTTTTCTCACAGTTTATTTTCTAATCCACAAGTCGATCTCTTGACTTGGTTCCTTAATAGTTCTAGGTTTACCTTAGAAAACTGCACAATTCTCGAGGGCAACTAGCCTTGTTGTTGGGAATTGCACAGTCCTAACTTCTAGTAAGCCTTAAGATCTGGAAACACGCAATTATGAGGAGGCATCCCAGAAATTGCACAGACCTCAACGTGCTCAGAAACTACGCAGTGCATGAGCCATGGAGTTTCCCAGTCCCTCCCATAACTACGCAATATTATCGAGCAATGCATGGTAGTTTTCCTGAAAAAGATTTTCTTTTTTAAATAATCCATCACAAATACAGATCTATTTTTAGTAACATGAAGGAGGCACTTGTGTTAATTTTAGAAATTGTCGTGAAGTGTCACCTTTTCCTTCATTTTAGGCATTCATGTCATAAACCCTAATTTAACCAAATGTAATTAATTGACACTTCTAGAGATCATTTTCACACTTGATCTTGGAGCTCTAGAATTCTTGAGGAGGTCAAGGAGCCTTTAGTGCGAGTGTCATCACTTTTCCAGGTGAGCTTTGCTTTTGTCACTTTTTCTATCGATTTTTGTTGTTTGGCTTGTGTCACTGTTGTTTCACTTGTTTATTTGAATGACTACTAGAGTTTTAACCTGTAGAAGCGTTGTTTCAAGTTATAGATTACATTTACCAAGTGTCGCATGAGCTTTCCTGTTTTGGCACTAATGGTCATCGTTGTGGTGACTCTCTTCACATGCTTTGTTTTCCTTGGGTTTAATTAATTACTGCACTTATTTCACATGCATGCATGAAAACTTAGTCATATCTACACTCATATTCACATCATATTTTAGATCCGCTTGCTTTTCACACTCTCCTTGGGCAGATCTGGGTCTCCATGCCCGGATCTCACACTGCACAACTTCCTCTATGCAATCTGGAGACTCAAGCCTTTGGCTTGGCTTCTAGAATTATGCAGAGCATAGCCTGAGCTAGCTCCAACTATGCACTGTGTAGTTCTGGGATCGAACCTCCCAGCTTGGCCACTGAGACTACGCAATGTGTAGTCTCTCCTGGGACTTATCCCAAACTGAAATGCACATTGCGTAGTTCCAGTCATCAATCTCGCACACTAACTATTGGGACTGCGTAGTGTGTAGTTCCTACAGTCAGTCAGTCACCTATGTCATCAAAACTATGCAATCCTTCCCACCATGAGCTCGACTTACTTCTTGAACTTGTATTGAAGTTTTTTTGGTTTTGAGCTAACATTTTCCTGCCATGACTGTCCTCTGTGTCGCAAAGGTATAACTGTTGTTCAAAATCTCTCTAGAAGTCACAATTAACATGAAATCCAAGAGAGTTATGTCAAAGGAAACCACTTAGAGTAGTATTGGGGAAGTGCTTGAGTAGATATCATTTGATTTACCAGTATATGTAGATACTCAATTTTTTATTGAGAAGGGAACAACATTAACAAGGAAGTAGATCAAAGACACTTTTATAGAGGAATTCAAGGTAGACTTAGAAGATCAGTAGGTTTATCTCAACATCCACTGGTTACGGTTATACAAGGTTGCATGCAGGTATCCCACCTTCTCGTGTGTGGACATCATCAGCTGGATTGTCTCACATACGGATGAACAAACTATGACATTGAGGAGTGCCAATAGGAGGAATATTTTCACCTTCAAGGTAGAGTACTTTTAGTAGATATAGCAATTTCCCAAGCTGGTGAAGCATAGGGACTCAATCTTCTATGCCACCCATAGCTATGTGAATGCAAGAGACATAGTCAAGCACCAGGTGGAATATTCGTCAAATTTTAGACAGATACCCACCCATGTTTACAAGACGAAGTCCTTCAAGAAGGCTTACCAGTTCTTGATTATCTTTGCCTACAAAATATATGGTTAAGAGAGTACATAAACCTTTCGTGGACGGTGGGTAGTATTATTGGAAGAGTTTGTGAATGATGGGAGACCATTCAGCTCGTCGGATATGTTGTCTCATCAATTAAAGTCCCATGTGGCTAATGCTTAGAATATTCCCAATAATGAGAAAGTAAGGTTTTTCATGCTTGCATACTTACTAGATACTATTTGTGCCCAACAATAGTTCACTACGATGAGCTTAACATGGACACCACAAGAGACTAGCATGAAAATTTATTGCAATTTTCTTTTCAACTGCATATATCGAGGAATCATGGGAAGGCTAACTGACCACTTTATCATCCTATTATACAAGCTCATATTTGAGCAAGATCCACCTTGCATGTCCCGAGAAGCAATGGAGGTGACAGTAAAAATTACAAATTTTTATGCCTCACCAAGTGAAACCTTCATCAGAGTGTTTGGTGAAGAGAATCCTCTGCAGGTCCTACCAAGGTATGCCACTAACAAACTAATGATGTAAGAAGTTTCATACCACCTCTCTATAGGATTTTCAATAGGACTTCATAGGAAGAAGAAAGCGCCATGGCCCACTCTTCATTTGCGGATCAGGTTATATGATGTTAAGAGCTTGAAGGATGTAGATGTCGAGGCTAAGGAAATAGTGAAATTCAAGTTCAACACCAAGGAATTTAATCCATATGATCACTACAGTATTTTCAAGGACCACTTTACGAGAGCCTACTTTCCATGGATCAATGTGACATTACATTGGGCATAGGAGGATCCTTGGAGGTTCTGCTACAATGCCTCTAGACACGATGAGATAGTCAATATAGAAATAATTTGGAAGGCTTCTCTATAAACAAAAATAGCTCTGGAAACAACAACAATAGTAGCAGAAGGAAACAATCCAATGAAGAACAAGTGAAATAGGAAGATTTTCGAGGATCCAAAGAGAAAAAAAAGTTGTGAAATGAAGGTAGATCCTATCCTTGAGAAGGAATATTTGGGAGCAGAATAAAAGAGGGAAAAATGGATGAAGAGAGTAGAGCAGAGGAAGAGAGAAAAGAAGAGACTACAGGAAGAATAACTGAAGTTGGAAGATATGGAGAAGAAGCTAAAGGAAGAACAAGAGTTGAGTAGGAGAGAAAGAGAAGAGAAGCATAAGAAGGAAGAAGAACAAAGGCAAGGTGTGATGATAGAGAAAACAACATTGATATAGGTTGATGATCTGAAACAACTAGCAGTTGAGGAAGACGGTGAACATATGCAGGATAGCGAGCATGATCTATTTAGCAATTGATTGAAGTGAAAAACATGGAGTTGGAGAAATAGTTTCAATGTGAAGACATTGACCTGATGACAAAAGCACCAAAGGTCATCTCTTAGTCTCCACCACCTCTAGCAACAAATCCATCCACGTGCGAGGAAGGAGATGTTGTTCTCCTTGGTGATGATCTGGTCATGGATGTGTACAATCTATCATTTGACAAGTTCCAGAAGAGGATTGTACAAGTGTATAGGAATCACTTTCCAGATGATCATGTATCACCTGCATTTATCAATGAAAGGGTGATAGTGTCAGACACCAGGAAACATCCAAGTTCCATTTCCCAATCTAGCTTTGCCTATGCAAGAGCAACAAGCTCAAATGTTTAGTAACTGACAACCAAGAATGAACAACTGGAAAAGAACTTGCAGGCTGTCGAGAAAGTGGGAGAATGACTCTGAGCATTAGCGCAAAGTGTAGTTTTCGCATTGTAGGATATAAGGAAAATGACACCTCCTAAAGTATCAACACTTGGTGATACTGTACATAATATCTATGATGGATTTATCATTATGCATAAATAATTTTTCTATTTTCATGGCCTACAGTAGCTAAGGAAAGAGTTTGTTCAAAATATCAAGAACATCATGCTACCGTATTCCATGTGAAAGAGTGGAGAATGCAGTACAAAGGGGCCTCACTGGACTTAGAAAATAAGATGAAGTCACAAGAAGAGCTGGAGAAACAAAATGTCTAAATGTTGATTCAGAAAAATGAGTAGCCCACCTCATTCATTGGTAGCACACACACCTCATATGTGCAATTATACAGTAGCTTGGATGTCTTGGAGATAAAACAACATACCCCATCAATCAATGCCGTCACTACTACTAAACCTAAGAACCAAGTCTAGATGGAGATCGATGAGTACTTGGAGTAACTAAGATGAGAATCCACTGAGGAAGACTTGGAGTTTAACGTAAAAAACATGCAGAGGTACATCATGGTCCTGTCAAGGTCAAGACAATGTTGATCATGCTTCAAAATGATTTGGATACAGGAGGCTAGAGTCTACTTCCAAAAATACACTGTCGAGAAGCTTAGGGACACCATCACATAATACCAAGCCTCACACTGATATGTGACTGAGAAATAGTAAGTGGAGGTTGTTGAGTTAGACTTCCCATAAACTCCAGAATCATAGTGTCGTGTCATGTTACTATGTCTCTACCATATTTTTTCTTATATGGGTACATGGGGAAAATGTAATATTATTTGTAAATTTGTAAGTGAAATTCCAAGTGTCAATATTGGAATATGAAAATTCATCATCTAATGTAATGTGCCATTTAGTGAAGAAGTTGAAAAGTCATGAGGGAAGTCAAAGAGTCACAAAGGGGAATGTCAAGGGTAACCCCACCCTTTGTTATATATAGAACCTCATAACTCATAGAACAGAGTTTTGGGAGCCAAGATTTTGGCTAGGCTTAGGCTTAGAGAAGGTTTCGGAGTATTGTGAAGAGACTTGGCTTCTCCATAGCATAGAGTGAGTATACGTATTTGGAAGAGGAGGTCTTACTGACTGTGATGTCCCACTTTTTGGGCTAGTGGTCATCAATGGTGTATGTATGGATGGAAATTTTACTTATAATAATAAAATCAGAGCTAACACACTTTCATGCTTATTTTTTTAATATAGTAGGATTGTTATTGTTGTATTGGGAATGTATGTTAATTAACTTAAGCATATTCTTATGAACTACTTTGTATGCATTTCTATGAATCTTGTTGAACACGTGTTGTTGGATTAACTCATCACATTAACTTTTGGACTATTCTGAATTTTAGCTTGTGATGTCATTTCCCCCGTGTGTTCCTTTCAAGCTGTGTACTATTACAAGATTCCAAGGGGTGCACTTCCTTTCCCCTCCATGTGTTAGAACCTTCATGCATCGCACTTGACTCTCCACAGGGTCACATACTTTCTCTCACCAAAAGTTATCATACTTTCCTCTACGTGCTACCACAATAAATCCATTAGACTACCACCATCTATTGGGACTCCTACTCGAAACAATGTGAGGTCTAGTTGGGACTTCATATCAGGGAGATCCCCTGAATACTAGCAAGTCCAACACTGTCAATATTTCTGGTGCTAGAAGGAGGACCAAATGACAAGATGAGCCTATTAAGTCTGTTTTAAATTTCTGCACATATTTTGTGACTTCTTCCCAAATCAAAACCCTGACATGTTTTTCTAACTCTACACATTTTGAATTTCTAACGAACATTTTAAATGACTTGCCCAGATTTTAGTTTAATGGCGAGGGTGGAATGGCCTTGCTTAGGCACACAGTTCCTTTTACTGGTTGATGTGACAGGCATGATGTCTTGACTGGAGATATTTCCTATGGGTTGCTTGCTCTCACATTGAAAGGGAATGCAAAAGAATGATGTCACACATTGCTCGTAGCCTATATACACTCTTTTGAGTAGTTTTTTAGATAATCATGTCGTGAATTCGTTCTATTGTAGTGGCTGCAATACCCTTCAAATTTTGGCCTGAACTCGAATTTCGGAGCCTACTGTGGATCCTATGATCGGTCGTTCCTTAGTCACTTAATTGGTAAGCTGGTGATCTCAAGCTCCCCTTTTTATCTTAAGAGTTTTTTACACTTTTATCTTTACACAGTACGTGTCAAATTTGGGGATGGGGATTATCACTTGTTATGGAAATAGAAGTTTTTTTTGCTTCAAGGGGAAATCTACCTAGCCTCCCATTGCATTCAAAATTACACAGTGGTTTCCTCTAGTGTTCTTCCCTCAGTTGAAACCCACTATCTCCAGAAACTGAAACAATTTTTTCCCTTAGCTTCCCAGTCTTCCTTGCATCCGAAAAATATGTAGATGTATCCTCCCATGACCTCATCCTCCAATAGTTCCCTATCTCCAAAAAATGCACAGTTTTGTCCCTCAGCTACCTAGTCTTCCTTGCAACCCTAAACTGCGTAGATGTGTCCTCCTAGGGCCTCATCCCATAGCAGTCACTACCTGTTGAAACTTTACAAATGTGTCTCGCAGTGATCACAAGAAGGATGACATGCTAGAGGACTCTCAAGGAGCTTAGGAGGAATATAAGCAGACCAAGGAACCCAAGGCATGATATAATATCGGGACCGCATGAAGAATCCATTTGATGCATAACCCTTTGGAGGGTATGTATAGAAAACAAAGAACATATTTTGAAATACAACTCTTAGTGTAGCTTGAAGGATTTCTTATCATTGTCATATCATTAGTATTGAATACATGCATGATTGCAAGCACTGAAAGCCATTCCATGTGTTTCCCCTCCATGTCTTTCTCCCTTTCGCTTGTTGGACCAACTATCGTCTTTTGGAATTTTGATGCTTTGTCATGCTTATAATCTTGTTCTGGTGATTTTGAAGGTTTTTATTCTTGTGTTTAGGGTGTCCTAGCTATGCGAACATATGTCACACTCACACACAAATTTGTAAGCACTGTCGCACAAGTGCCATCATAGTTGTCCAAAGGTCTATCGCAAGTGTCACACTTGTCACTTTCAGCCCTAGACAGTGCCACAGAGGGTCATATTTTGTTATATTGTCTCGATGGTTAGTGTTGTCATGTTTTCCAAGTATACTAAGTGTGTGATCACAATGTCAAGGCCTCACAAGTTCACATTCCTCTCACACTTATCTATTTTCCTGAAAATCTATTTGACTGAACAACTCCACTTCAACAGAACCCAAATGAGTTGCACTGTGCCGTCTCAACCCTCAGTGGTACTACTCTGCTGCTTGCAACTACACAGTTCTTTAGGTTTTCCTCCAGGTCAGTTGCACTACGCAATCCCAGAAGTGATCATCCTGTCTTCTTTCCTAGAACTACGCAGAAACTATCTCAAAGATCGACACTAACTATGCACTTTGCAAGATCAGTCATCAAACCTCCTTCCTACTTGTTGGAACCCTACATTGCACATATACCTACGCTTGAACTGCTCCTAGAAACTGCATAGAGGTGTTCTCATAGAGACCTCCCTCAGATGGGACTCACTTATCTCAAAAACTTCCCAGAACTATCCTCTGTGCCCCCTGCTATCGTACCTACTCTTCCCTATGGAAACTACAAAAAGGTGTCCCTCAGTGTCCCACCCTACAGCTGCCACTGGTGTCATCAACTGTACAATCCTTCCTCCCAGTGGCCTATGCGTATTTTTCCCCAACAGTGAATACTGTGCCCCATAGTTCCTTTCCCAAGAATGAGATGTTCTCTACACAGTCTCATTGATCAATCCCCTTCCCTCTCACCTGGAACTATCCAGTGAGAAATTACTGGGCCCTCTTCCCAATCAGTCATTTGTTCGAGGCCTAGAACATGGAAAATAATGCATCATGTTAGAATAGGAGGTCTTAGATTTGATGTCGCCTCATCATGAGTGAATTGTAGGAATATATACGCTAATAGATCATGGGGAGAAGATGAATGATATGAAGGAGTGCACATGCTAGAATTTAACATACCTATAGTTGGATGGACAAAAGAAGCACCAAGAAAAAGGAACACATTCATGGAACTGTCTTTCAAGACCAAGACCATCGAATACCCCACAACGTCAACCCATGCAGAGGAGAAGACAAAGCACACCCAAGAGTAAATCGATTACTTAGCAGTGCATCAACTTGACATGGACACCACAGCCAGCTAGTACATGTCAGTAGTGTCGTGTCAAGTTGTGTCATGAGTTGTTAAGGCTACATCACCACTATGGGCCATAATTGTTGTAATTGAATGTAATATAAATTGAAAGTCCAATGGATGCACACAAGAAGTTAAAGAGTAATAGCAGTTGGAAATTCATAGGAAATTCAATGGTCATGAGGGTAGTATAAGAGTCACAAGGGTAAAGTATCACCCTTGGTTATATATACCCCTTGCTTTTTATGAGCAAGGAAATTTCACCTTGGCTCCTCCCATAGAGCCTTGATATTATACAATAAATTCTTTGAGGAGCGAGGAGTGGCTCCAATGTCCCACTATTGGGACTAGTGATGTATGGTGTAGAAATGTGTCTTGGGACTTTTCTTGATTCAGAAGCTTGTTAAGGCCAAAACGTTTTCATGAATGTTTTGTAGATGTTTTTAAGACTATTATTTTGAAATTTGTAATGCATGTTTGTTTCACCTATACTAAGATAGTTGAACTACTTCGGTTATTTTAGTACTTAAATTGTTGGGAATCTATTGTATTGGTTATCTCTGTTGTCTCATCCATGTGGACTACTCCGCACGATACTAGACATACCGCATTTTTGTATTGGTTATCACCATTGTAACATACTTGTGGACTACTCTAGGGGATAGTCAACATACCATATTTTTTCATGGTTATAATGAGCATCACATCTGTGTGAACTAATCTTCTGGATGTTTCATGTGTTTTCCCTTGTACTTTGGTTTTAACGACTATCGCATCCACTATGAACTATTCTGTTGGACGTTGGAAATACCATTCCTAGTATGTGTGTGTCCCTTCCTGGGTGGTACTACTACCTCTCATTTAGAGGCTCTGTTTACTCTCCCCCTTTACAGTAAGAGAACCTGGACATAAGTTACATTACGCACTCACTAGGAATACTCACCTATGTTTTTGAAGACACCATCATAAAACCCTCATGTGCTGAATAATAAGAGCTAAGGAAAATATCTAACTAAATGGAAACCAGGCCATCATACCAGATGGGACTCCTACACCAACTGGTGTGAGCTCTAGTTAGGACTTCATATTGGTGATATCCCCTTGGTTGACGGATTTCTATCACCCTTAAAAAAATCATGCTAGAGGGAGGGCCAGACTATAGGCTGCACCCATTGAGTCTAGTTTGAATCTCTTATTTTAAAATGGCTCTTCCCAAAATCACAATCCTAGGATGTTTTATAAAGAGCTTAATTGCACCATCCCTATGGATGTTACTTATGACCTGTCTGCACTCAAGTTCAATGGTGAGGGTGAATCAACTGTTCATGAAAATATGTTTCAAGTTATCCATTTAGGTCTCTATCAAAAATAGGTTCTAGAGATATCATGACTAGATTACTCACCCTCACATTCAAAGGTCGTGTTAAACAATGGTTTCATACATTACCCATTACTTCCATCCATTCATTCGATCAGCTTGGCAGGATTTTTTATAAAGCTTTCAATAAGTATAACCACCAAGATGTCTATTAAAGAATTCATCATTTAAGAATGAAGACTGATGAATCAGTTGAGGACATTGTTGATCAGTTCCTTCACCTCTGTTGCAGAATTCCTGACAAAAGTTGGAACTCTGATTTCTTGAGACAAGAGTTTAAACGCTTAGCTCATGTATCCCAATATGGTGAACCTCCCCATTTCCCTTCCTCCCCAGATCTTGCAGACCATGAGGCACCTTAGATTGGAGAGAAGGAGCCCACTACCCCATTTTTCCTTGTCCTCCTCCTTTTCCAATCCCGATGTGGGTTCCCCCTTACGGTGATCATGAAGCCAAGAAATCTCCACAACATGTCTCCAGTCCATATTCTCATCTGTCTCCGACTTCAATGGAGGAAATTTCAGAATGGATTAGGAAGCCTACAACGAACACTCACTCCTCCATTCCATAAGAGGATGTCACTATTCATAACCTAAGTCTCGAATATTATCTACATCTCTTCCATCCTCTATCATGTACAAGCCATGACACCTTGTACTAGGACTCACTTGATCAATCTGCTTCACGAGCGATTTGTTCACATTCTCTTGATTCCTAAGATGCTGGCTCAAATTGTGATCATGCGCAAGGCAATCACATTACATAGGTAGAGGATCAGAAAGATCAAGACATTATCAATCTTCCCTCTCCATTTCACAATTTTCTGCATCATAACAATGAGATTCCATTCTTGAACAATTCTCAATCTCCTAATCTCGGTGGAACATCTTGTACAATTAATTCTTTCGATCAACCCCAAGTCTTGGGTAATAATCACTCCCATTCTTCCATATGTCGTGAGGAGCACCCAAGCACATCATTTGATCTTCTGTTTTCTCATGAAGACTCTAACTCAAATCTAGAATGTGCTCCGGTCAAAGAAGACATCCATATTGAAACATCCTCTTCAACTTACTTTCCTTTGTCTCTTATCATTCACAACGCATCTACATGTGGTGGAGATACTCCATGATCTTTTGTTGTTTTGTCCAATGAGTTCTATCCTTGATTAAGACAATATGGTGTGGTTGTCCATGATAAAATTGAAAACAATCTAATTGCACAGGACTCTTCCCACCCCTCATCATCTCTTATGTTGCATGAATGCAACTTGTCAATCAGATTGCTCATGCGAGCTGACAAATTCATTTATCTTTGGACGTACCATCAAAAGAGCCTCTTCAATTGAGCAATATGATTTTATTTTTTAAACCTGCAACAGAGATGGTTGTCATACGGAGAGAACATTTGAAATTAGTAGCTACAACCACCCTCAAGCCATGCATGATCTAGTTCAAGCTTCAAAATGCAATTCTACAATTATGGAAATTTCTATGATGTGCTAGGGATTCAAGGCAATTCAACATCTGTTGATGGTTATCTCGGGACTTTACAACTCTGGTAAGCCCCTTAAGCCAAATCAGATCTAGTTTCTCACGCATAATTGATCTATCTGCATGGTATCATTTGGTGTGGATCCCCATGTAAGAAATGTTAGGTATTCTAGGTGTGATATTTCAAATTTTTAAAATTTCACGTATGACTAATATTCACAAATTTGTTATAGCTCATTCATCTTCATGCAAATCTCTTACATCAAACTCATGTTTGGAGTGTTCATCTCTCATGAAGTCATGGAATTGTGAAGTTGATCATCTCAAAGGCTATATTTTTCTGCAATCATACTTATCAAATTTCCCTCTTCATGGTCAGCTCCTCGACCTTCTTTTGAACCTTGCACTCAAAATATGTTTGTCATATCTAGCTCACATTGAACTTGGTTCCATTGTTTGGAGCATTCCTAAGATCGTTCAAATGGATTTTTCTTTTTCATTGCAAACTAGGAATTTGACGTCTCATCTAGCTCATTTGATCATTTCTCTATCTTGGGTGACTGTCATTCAGCTTATCATTTTCCCATTATCACATCCATTGAAATTTTCTTCGTGCTCTCTGATATTCATCTCTTAACATGTCTCTCTTCATATTTATGTCAAGTAGGTGAGGCACTTCAACCTTCGCTGATGGTTATGGTAAGTCCTCATTGTCTTGGCATGACTATCGAGGACAATCATATCTATTTTTCTTTACAAGATTCCCATTGTGATCCTGCTTCTTACATAAAAAGTTCAAATTTTCATAGATCAAGAGGCTTTCAAGACAACCATCATGAATTTTATGATCCAATCGTTGAATGGTTGGAGCAATCTTACATGGGAAGCTTTGTTGCAAGTAGCAAGTTTCAATCCTTCCGCGTGCTTGTTAAGAAGCTCGATGTAGAAAAGGACGCACCTAGAAGAGGCTTGCGAGGCTTGTTGAAAAGTGGTATCCATCAAAGAGATAATCATGTGCATTGGGTAAAATTAGTGGTTGTGACACATCTTTCTACCCACAAGCAAGACCTTCCTTCTATTGAAGCCTCAAAATTTTGCTGCTCCAACATGGGGAATAACCAACCCGGTCCAAACCTTAGAAATCAACTCTTTTTTGTTTGGTATGGTGGCCCTAACTGGGGATGATGGGACCATTTTCCCAATGTGGGTTTGAAAATGATGATGGGTGGTTTTCAAGTGATTGAAATAAGAATAATGATAACTAAATGACCTATTATGACATGAAAATTTGTAATTAACTTAATATAATATAAACCTGGGATATTCTATGTGATATGCAATCTGAAAAGGATATATGTTTGGTACGTGGTAATAAATATCATTCACATGTTAAACAAAGATTATAACATGTAAAGATAATTTCTTTGACTAAATATTTAGTAAAAGATATGTGGAAATTATATCGCATATATTTAATGATCATATACAAAAATAAACGCTTTGATCTAAGTATTATACAATAGTTCAATTAACACATAACAGAAAGAACATACTCCATATATAATTCACAAAATGAAATGTTATCACTAATTTAGTAAAACATAATTAATCATACAAGATAAAAGTACCATATGTGTGACGTTCTTCTCATTTGACTAGTGACATAGATCATCTCCTTTCTTCAATCAAATTATTCTCCAAGCATATAGTAGTGCATCAACAATAGACAATAGTTTGATATTAAAAAGTAATGACCATGTTCCTTAATTTCATCAAGGCATCTACAAACTTACAAAAGTGCATTCTTTACAAATGTTTTTTGATAAAATCGTGGGCCCTTCTATAAATGCATGAGAAGGGTATAAATGCTATCTAACTAAAGTTTAAAAATAGATTATACGAAATATCTGAGGAGGTTTCAAACAAACTTCCTCTTAATTAGTAACTAAATCTAAAAGTAAAATCGATTTGATGACTCGAGGCTATGAAATTGTCTTGCTGCCTGCCAACTTTCCTTGAGGTCACATATGTCGGACATTAGTTTTACTTGAGGAGGTATCTGAATTTCATTCTGCCCTATCCTGCAAAAATGGCATATGTAAGAGGTGGCAACACTCTTTGTGATGAATTGAGTGAACAATTTAGTGTCATAATCTGGCTGTGAGGTTTGACCAGAAATTGCCAATATGCCTCCCAGTCGGTCTTTAATAATTTCATGATTGCTTCCATTTGGATTTTCATCTCTGCTTTCCCATTTATATCCATGTATTTCATATCTGGCGGTGACTTTAGATCACCTTCTTTTATCAAGTTGGTGGTGTGGAAAGTATTATTAACTAACTTTATTATATTCTTTGCCACTCATGCTACTCTTGCAACTCCCAATTCTGCCTACTTAATTTGTGCATCCAAATCTATGAATAATATGTCTTTGTGTGTTTCTTCAGTCTCTGGCATACTAGTGCTTCTTCCTTATTCAGATTCTTTCCATTCAATATCGTCAGAAATCTTAGTATTTAAGTCATTAAACTCAGTTCTCTGTTCAATTTCCTTATCTATTAATTGATCTCTGGTGCTCAAATAATGGGTGATATGGGACATTTCTGGCAGAATATATCTTGCTATTTTGACAGAATGGATTTTAGCTCCAATGACTCTTTGATGAACTCATCAATAGTAGGCACATATTTATATTTCACTATAGTCTCTCGCAACTCTTGGATTTGAATATTCTTTGCTAATATATCTGCTTCGTGGATTATCCTAAGTACTTCCATACTTTACTCCAATTGGACTATCTGTTCTGTGGCTTTGTTTTTCACATTTGTTTTTCTCGATTTCCAATTGTTGCTCAAGTTGTGTTATCCTTTATTCTCTTTCTCTCAACAAAATAGATACTTCAGTGGCCTTATCAATGGTGGTAGTAGCATATTCCCCTGCAAATTGTGACAACCTAGTTAAATTTTCAGTCAGA
This sequence comes from Pinus tabuliformis, assembly GCA_031772625.1. Lineage (NCBI taxonomy): Eukaryota > Viridiplantae > Streptophyta > Pinopsida > Pinales > Pinaceae > Pinus > Pinus tabuliformis. Next base: position 311,772,631 of record CM062815.1, on the reverse strand, counting down.
TTTGAAAGAGTATCCTTCCAGACTATATCCATTGGTTCATCCCTAGTGGGATTTTAGGTGTTTCCACTCTCCTTCTCTTCCTCTATCTCCTTACTAAAACCTTATACAGTGGGCTATAGAATACATATAAAGGAGGTATTTTTGTAACCTTTAGGATAATCTTAGATGCGGAAATGTGGGTATTATTTCTACATTCTGTGAATTTGTTCCTTGTTCGTTCAATGGCTTAGACTTTGAAACTTTCTAAGTTTGTTGTGGAGTACGATATCCTGTAGTTTCTTGGACATCTATTGCTTTGGTAGTATCTTAAATTTTTTTATTAAATTGGTCCCATTCCTACTCCATATCACTGCTTTCGCCTTTGGGGTCGGTATCCTGAGTTAGGTCGCTGTTGACCTGTTTCTCGGCTAATTTTTTGCTTGGTTCTATCATAACCTATGTTTCCTGTGTCCTCCCTGTCTTTTGGACTGCATTCTTCTGTGATGTTTTTCGAGAATTTGGTTCCTCGTTGTTAATGGTCACACTAGGTGTAGTTTTGTTATCAGTTCTTAACAAATCCAAAGGGATTGTTTCAAGCCTTTGATTTCTAAATTCCTGAAACCTTTCGAAGTCGTCAGGATTCAAATTCACCTTTGCCCAATTGAATGCTTTTTCAAATGACTCAATTGATTGTAATAAGTCTTCAAATTCATGATCTTCATGGATAAATGGTTTGACCTTTACTGACGTAGTAACATTTTGTGCTACTTTCTCTAGGTCAAATTGCCTCTTTGGCAGAGTAGCTAGCCTGAGCCTCTCTATGTTATGTAATTATTTGTTTGCATGGTTGAAGTTTTCCGGTGAAAAAATACCACACCGGATGGGAAAGGGTGGCCATGGTGATTTTTTGATATCATTCAAAGTCTTGGTTAAGCCTTTTCCAACAGTTTAGTGAGCTATTTCTTTGGCTAACTGCTTGTCAGGGACATACTAAGGAAGTACATGTGGTTCTATTGTACTATCGTAAACTTTTATATATTTGAACCATTGCTCAACAAAGTGCTTGCCTACTACAAGAGGGTCTGTAGCAGCTTCCTTATAAAATCTTAGGGCCTTTTTATCAAAAGTCATTTGATGTAATGGTTGCATAACACCATGGCATATCTTGTAAAAATGTGGTATAAAATGGGATTCCCAAATTTGTTTGTGATTGAGATGGATGGGGTAGGGGTCTTGCAAGGTCCATTTCCAAACCATAATTGGAAACTTAGTATAGTAAAAGATCGAGTCCATGATATAAGCACTCATATAAAATGGAGGAAAGACTTCTGTGGAGGTGTATCTATTTTGACAATATTTAGAAATATTTGTAGCTATGTTTTTGGATAGGATATAACCCAATTCATTATATGAGAATTAATACATGCATCAATTAAAGGGACACATTCTATAGAGAACTTGGTGTTATTAGGCATTCTATACAATCTACATAACATAGACACTGCATAGTTATGGGGATTTGCTAGAGAAGCTATGGGCTACATACCCATCTTATCATATTTGAATTTGTTTTCTAGGACTCTCCAACCCTGAATCATATTGAAGGGTTCTTCATTCTGCCTTCCGAACTTGGCCAGGAATGATCTATCATATATCCTGAGGGTCGGGAAGATGATACATTTGTTTCAAATATTCGGCTTTAAATGATCCCATCAGCTCCATCTTTGAATTCTTGAATTGTCTATCTTAAAAATTGACATTCTCCACTACCCATGTAACCATATATGTGTATGGTAGTATCTTGGCTCTTGCTCCTATTCTGTGAAGAAAATAGCAAGAAGCATCTTTGAATTGAGTTGCCGAGGGTAGTATTCAATCTGTTGTTTCCTTGGTAGCAATAACTTAAGGTTGCTCATTTTCAAGTCTATTATAGATAACTTCCCATGTCGTTACTCCTCCATCAACACTGCAAGCCATATTAGAAAATAAGGGTGGCATGCCTATAACCTCAAATTTTGAAACACTCTATTGCTTCTGTTTTTCATTACTTTCCATAAGGACATCTCTTTTGAAGCTTTCCTGAAATGAAAGAGAGATATATTAGTGTAAAAAGTAGAGGGAAATTAAGGCTAAAGAGGTTTTCAAAATTACTTGAATCATTGGAAGATTTGAACACAATCTCTATATTAACTAGCCATGACTTGAAAATATTAACTTCTCTCCTCGGGCTGCTAAACAATAATTTCCCTATCAACCCAGTTGATATTTTATTAAAAACTCAGTAACTTCCCACACTTTATGCGTAATTTTCCACAACGCAACTTTCAAATGTTGCAACATAGCGTTGTTCATAGATGATGTGAAATGTGATTGCGAAACATCGTAATATCGCATTTTACAATTTTTAAGGGATAACACAGTTGCATGCCTTGTCAAATTGTGACTTGTGAAGTGTGATCACATATTCTTAGAGTGTTGTGATCAGAAAATGGAAATGGATACTTTATCACATGACATGTATCGGGATTGTCTTTAGGGTGTTAATAATTGTCACATGGAAAACTACAAGATGCTATTTGCAATAATAAAAGTTGAAGTATGGGTTCCATTCTAAAGTTTTAGGGAAAATTTTAAGTTAGTGCTTATTTCCAAAAGCTAAAAATTTAAAAGGGTCCCCATTTATATGTCAAATACTAACTATTCATCCCTATAAATGGGGAGGTTATTACCTAGTACAACAATTGGCGATTCTCTTGGGAGAACAAACTATCTCTGATTGGTCTTTTGAAATCTATAAATATTTCAAAATTAGAAGAGTTATACAAATAATAATTACATGAGTTACAAACTAAACAACATTTCTCTGAAATCATAATCACTTAGTCAATTTGATTATTCAACTACTTTACTCTTCTAATGATAAAAATATAAATGTTTACATTAGTCAATACTAAGATTTAAAGAGATATAGTAGGTGTCTTCTACAGATTAGTTTTTATTGTTTACTCATTTATCATAGATAGAGCCTCTGCTAGAAGTAGGCATTCATAACCTCGGTAGGGTTATCTTTTAACTAACAATGATTCATTGTCCCATCTGAAGCAATTTTCAGAATTCAAAATGATATTCATTTTCTTTCTTTCTCATTTGGATCTTGTTTTTTTCCTTTTATGTAATTTTTCTTTTTTAAGTTTCTTAAAAGACATTGTCTAGGATTGGTAACCCAATAATGACAATGTCATTCACCGGTTTTAATTAAACTGAACAAACTGGCTCTTAAGGAGACCCCTTATCCTTTGATTGATTAGATGATTGGCTATTACCCTGTTTTGATATTCAGTATTGTTAATATCAGTTTAATTATTCCCCTATGATCATGGTAAAAAAGCTTGTCATGAGACATATTATCTTTTAAATCTGCTTATTTTTGAATTACACTCTGAAAAATTAAATATTTATCAGATGAGGATTTTGTGAGACGTGGTATTTCCTCCGAAATGACCTTCAACTGGTCCATCATGTAACTCCTGTATAACCTTTTCAACTTCAGGTTTTTCTAGGCATCTTAATAATATTGAATCATATATTTTTCTAAATAATAAATCATCAATTAATTCATAATGATTTGATTTCAACCTTAAAGCACGCTTTGATTTGTAATTGAGATGCATAGGAGCATATTCATTCTTTAAATAAAACTTCAAATCAATATATTGTGATTGTGCATCATTGAAGCTTAGCTCTGATATTTGCACTTCATTACCTTAGTCTTCCTCTGCTGATAAATGGGAAGCTCAAGTTAGCATTTTTCAAAAACCTTGGCCCCTAACAATTTTAGCTGGTCAAATGTCTACATTGTAATATTGATGTGCAATGACCCAATTTTCTCTTTTCTCCCTCACTTCTCTTTGAATCAATAATTTCCTTACTGCATGGTAAGTTACTACTATTTTTGTATGAGTTTTAAGGAGAAAAGGTCTAAAATGTTTTAAGGTTTTAAAGATAGCAGAATCTTGTTTATCGACAACTGAGCAGTTTATCTTGACACCGTGTAAATTGGAACTGAAAAAAGAGATAGGTGCCTCGATGTTTTGATCATTTAGCTGTGTTAAATTTCTTGCATATGATGTATCAGATGAAAATGTGTATAATACAAAAGGTTTAAGAAATTATAGAGTTGTTAAATAAGGAGCATTGATAATGGCCTTTTTTATTAACTCAAATGAATCTCTTTCATTTTTACCCCACTTGAAGACTGCATTATTTCTTATCATTGATTCAAGGGGTAAAACAATCTGTGAAAAATCAGGAACAAATATTTTTACAAACTTAATATGGCCTAGGAATGATTGCATAGTATTTTTGTTATGTGGGAGAGGAATATTTTCAATTTCTTGGACTCTATCAGGATCAATATAAATTCCATTTTTGGACACTATGAATCTGAGAAGTTTTCCTTCTTCTAACACAAAGTATGATTTTTAGGATTAAGAGAAATTCAATATTTCTTGCATATTTCAAAAATATGCTTTAGGTCATTCAAATAATCATTTTTTTCCTAGAGTAGACTGTAATGTCATCTAGGTAAATAACAACTGATTTATTAATCAGACCCTTAAAATAAATATCCATGGTGCGTTGAAATGTAGCACTTGCATTGATAAGTCCAAAAGGCATATTCTGATAAGCATATGTCCCCCACTTGGTCCTAAATGTTGTCTTTAGTTTTTCATCTAGATGTACAAGAATCTGATTGTATCCTAAAAATCCATCTAGAAAAGAAAATTAACTCAGAGCCTCCAACTAATTGCAATATTTGCTCCATGGTAGGCAAAGGAAATTTATCTGTTTGACAAACTCTATTTAAGTTCCTAAAGTCAATACAAATTCTAATATCTCCATTCTTTTTCCTAACATGAGCCATATTTGATACCCATTTTGAATGTCTAACAAGAAATATTATCTTTTCTTTCAGAAGTTTGTTTAATTTAAATTTTATTTGGTTTTCAAAGTTTGGGTGAATATTTTTAATCTTTTGTTGAACTGGTTTCTCATTAGAGGTCATCAGTATAGTGTGTTGAATTACAGAGGTATATAGGTCTTGAGATTTGAATAATCCTAGACAAAGACACCTTTATATGGTTTCATAAATTGGATGAATGATATCCCTTCTTCGAATGATAAACTAAGACCTAGGTTAATGTTTTGAAGCTTTTGAGATGTGCCTAGGTTTACCACTTCAAATCTCAAAGTACAACTCTGAGCCTTGGAGTTGGTAATCTTTTTAAATTTGTCTTTCAAATCATAGAGATCTTCCATTTTGACTACAGACTTTGGAATTGGATTTTGATCTTGTTTATGGTTGATTTGCAAGTCATGTTTGTGTTCATCTATGATTTGCTCCTCATAATATCCTTCTGATGTAAGGAAATCAATTATATCAACATCATTATTAAACACTCTCAAATTTGTTACATTATTAGTGATAGATGGTCTAAAAATTAACTTTATAGAAAATATATCTAGACTAAATTCATCTGAAGGTATAAGCTTAGATGCTACATTGGCAAGTAAATTAGCACTTGCATTTTGTAATCTGGGGACTGAAGAAATGTTAAAAGTAGTGAAGTGAGAAGTAAGATTCTGGGCTACAAATTGATATTGTTTGAGATGCCCAAACACACAATGGATTTTGTTTCTTACATATTTAATAATTATCTTAGAGTATCCATATACTTGCAAATAAGTGACATCAAGGCCAATCGCATTGTATAGCCCTTGAATTAATGTTTCATATTCTGCAGTATTATTAGTGCATTGAAATTCAAGCGTGTAGGCTAACATGGTTTTCTCTCCTTGTGGGCTGATTAAGACACATCCAACACCTGCACCATCTTTATACTTGGAACCATCAAAATAATTATCTTAGAGTATCCATATACTTGCAAATAAGTGACATCAAGGCCAATCGCATTGTATAGCCCTTGAATTAATCTTTCATATTCTGCAGTATTATTAGTGCATTGAAATTCAAGCATGTAGGCTAACATGGTTTTCTCTCCTTGTGGGCTGATTAAGATACATCCAACACCTGCACCATCTTTAGACTTGGAACCATCAAAATAAAGTGTCTGGAATAATGAATTATCTACAAGTTTATCGACTACATCTATACATTTGGAAGTGTTTGTTTGCAAATTTTTTTCTATCTGAGATACTATAGCATTATCCAGAAAGGGAGATCTTTGTGCATTAAAGGATCCCAAGAATGACTCAGTTGAGTAGTTTTCAATGATATTATTGGTGAAAGTTGCTAGTTCATTTGTCCCCTTCAGATTAGTGATTGTGTACTTCATGAATTTCTCACAATCTACTCTGATTTGGTTAGGTTTACCATTGTATGGAAACCCCATATGAGACCCATCAGTTACAAAGTATCCGTGTAACTTTTCATACAATCACTACTTAAAATTAAACCATAGAATTCAGGGATATCAACCGCTAGAATATCGATTACCTGTGAAACTTTTGGGTTGGAGGAAAGCTCAATTGATACTGATGTCATTTCTCCGAGTACTTCTACTTTTGTCTTGTCCAGTTGAACTATGTGTACAATAGATTATTGAGGTGTGATATTTAATTTAGTGCACATAGTTCTTGGCATAATGTTTGAGGAGGCCCATGAATCAATAAGGAAATTATGGAAATTTTTGTTAAAAATCTAATAAGTAAGAAGAAAAGGGGGAGTATGAGAGATAGATTTGTCACCTATTAGAACTATATTTGTGGGATTTACTTTGTTTGAATATGAAGGAGGCTTTCCCATATCTTTAGCAGCTTATGTAACTACAGCGGCTGGTAAAGGAGCTACAAGAACTTCTTTTAACTCTCTAAGTAAGATTTTTTGTTGTTGTTTGAGTTTAGTCAATTCATGTAACGAAATATTTTCTCTCATATTTTTCATATCTTCAACTATATTCGATTCCACTATATCCAAGATTACTAAAGGTTTAGAAGCAGTTGGAGGATCTATTGGAATAGAATATGTTTGAGTAGTCTTGGATTTATTGCTTACTGTTTTCTCCTCTACAGGAGTAGCAACTTTCTGTTTCTAATTTTTTGTTGACGTATCAATAGAGATTTTACTTCTTGTAGTTACTGGCATAGCTTCTGCTTCCTCTTCAGTTGGCAGAATAAAATCCCAGATTCCATTTAACTCAACTTCTTCCTCAATTTCTGCTTCTTCTTCAGCTGATGAATCTTCTTATGTTTCTTGATCAAATTCAGAGTTTGAAATAGTATTTGGTGGTTGGGATGCAGAAGAAGGATTTATTTTGAATGGGTGAAAATCTTTCTTGGGAGCTGATGATTCTACAACTAGTTTCTTAATTTTGACCATTTCATTTGACATGGTATTTAGCACCTTTTGAAGGCCTTCAAGGTCAAAAGGGTCCTTTGGAGCTTTTTTTTTTAATCTTCCTTGAATGTCACTTTATTTGATTTCCTTTCTTCTATCTGTGATGTCTTTTCTAAGGAAATAATTCTCCTTTCTACAAAGACCTCTTCTTTCATGTTTTCCACAAGGGTAGCCTTATTGGCTCTATCTATAAAAATTGTGATATTAGAGGGAAGGGAGGATATGTACCACTCTATTTGTACATCTACTACAGGTCTAGAGGTAGCTAGGATTTTGTTTAGTAACTTTTTGAATTTGGAGTTGAAGTCTTTGATCCTTTCATCTGAACTTGTTTTTAGGTTGGAAAGATAATTGATTAAAGATTCCATGGTTCTATCATCACCAAATTTTGCAAGAAATATTTCTTCAAAAGCGTCCCAGGTTGTTATTAAGCTTGCTGGAAGGGAAAAGTACCAGGATCCTGCAGATCCATAGAGAGTATAAGGAAATAATCTGATAACAACATTTTCAAGCATAACTCCATTAAGGTTCATGGATAACATAAAATTATTTATATGTTATTCAGCAGAAGGACCATCATCAAGATTATACTTAGGTAACCATTTTTTTTGGTTTGTTGGAAAAGCATTTGGATTAACAACCAGTACAACACCAAGGTTTGTCCAAGGTTGAGAAGGTTGATTGGCCATAACTCATGTTGAGGGTTGCAAAGATGAGGAGGAAAGTCTAGAAGTAGATATGGATGGTGAAGAACTTACTACTGGATTAGTACTACTAGTAGTAGCACTAGTTGTTTGAGTCAAAAAATGGATAGTTGAGAAGAGGCAGATTAAGTAGAAGTGAATGGAGGAGTAAATGGAGGGGAAGATGATGTGATCTCGCTGGTACCTGATTTAGATTTTGATGTGGCAACTTTCTTACATCATGAATGAATGGGAAACTCAAAAGGGGTTACTCCAAGCTTTTCACTTTGTAATCGAGTTAATACACCAGTATCTCACAATAGGGAAGTGACACTTTCTTCAGAAGCTTTGGGCTTTTTAGGTTTCTCAGCAGAAACAGATATATTTTCCAATTTATGTATCAAGGAGTGAACTTCTGGAGACTTAGTAGAGTAATATGAAGAAGGTACTTGTCTTAATACTTTAGGAGACAAGGGAGAGGTTTGTACAACTTCAGATTTCTAATTCACATGTTTTGAATGAGATCTAGAAGATGTAGAAGTTCTGGAGGTGTTTTGACTCTTATGAATGTTTTTCAATTCATATTAGACTTATATGCCATTCATAGTCGAATTGGCCCTACTTCTAGTGCCAAAACATTGAATCCTCAGAATTCTGCTGCTCGAACATGGGGGATAACCACCTGGTTCAAACCTTAGGAAGCACCTCTTTTTTCGTTTGTTATGGTGGCTCCCACTGGGGATGATAGGACCAGTTTCCCAATGTGGGTTTCAAAATGATGATGGGTGGTTTTCAAGTGATTGAAATAAGAATAATGATAACTAAATGACCTATTATGACATGCAAATATCTAATTAACTTAATCTAATATAAACCTGGGGTATTCTGTGTGATATGCAATCTTCAAAAGATATATGTTTGGTACGTGGTAATAAAGATCATTCATGTGTTAAACATAGATGATAACATGGAAAGATAATTTATTTGACCAAATAGTTAGTCAAAGAAATGTGGAAATTATATCACATATATTTAATGATCATATACGAAAATAAATTCTTTGAGCTAAGTATTATACAATAGTGCAATTAACACAACAGAAAGAACAAGCTCCATATATAATTCACGAAATGAAATGTCATCACTAATTTAGTAAAACATAACTACTCATACAAGATAAAAGTACCATATGTGTGAGGTTCTTCTCACTTGACTACTGACATAGATCAACTCCTTTCTTCAATCAAATTATTCTCAAAGCATACAGTAGTGTGGCAATAATAGACAGTAGTTTGATATTAAAAATTAATGACCATGTTCCATAATTTCATGAAGGCATCTACAAACTTACAAAAGTGCATTCTTTGCAAAAACAATTGATAAAATCGTGGACTATTCTCTAGATGCAAGAGAAGGGTCTAAATACTTTGTAACTAAAGTTTAAAAATAGATTATACATAATACCTGAGGAGGTTTCTAACGACCTTCCTCTTAACTAGTAACTAACTCTAAAAATAAAATTGATTTGATGACTTGAGGCTATGAAAGTGTCTTTTTGTCTACCATCCTTTCCTTGAGGTCACATATGTCAGACATTGCTTTTTCTTAAGGAAGTGCTCGCAATTTCATTCTAACCTATCCTACAAAGATGGCATCTGTAAGATATGGAAACATTCTTTGCTTTGAATTGAGTGAACAATTCAGTGTCATAATTTGGTTGTCAGGTTTGAAAAGAAATTGCCAATATGCCTCCAAGTCAGTATTCAATGATTTTGTGATTGATTCTCATTGGATTTTCATCTTTGATTTCCAGTTTTTATCCAAGTCTTTCATATCTTCCAGTGACTTTGGATCACTTTCTTTTATCAAGTTGTTGGTGTGAAAAGTATGGTTGACTACCTTTATTATATTCTTTGCTCTTGTTACTACCAATTCTTCCTGCTTAATGTGTGCATCCCAATCTATGAGTAATATGTCTTTGTGTGTTTCTTGAATATCTAGCATATTAGTGTGTCTTCCTTATTCAAATTCTTGTCATTCAATATAGTTAGAGATCTTAGTATTTAAGTCATTAAACTCAACTCTCTGATCAATTGCCTTATCTGTTAATTAATCACAAGTATTCAAATAAGGGGTGATATGGGACATTTTCTGGTTCAATAGATCTTGTTGTTTTGACAGAATAGAGTTTAGTTCCAATTCCTCTTTGATGAACTCATCAATAGTGGGGACTTCTTTGTATTTTTCCATAGTCTCTTGCAACTCTTAGATTTGCATATTCTTTGCTGAGATATCTACTTCATGGATTATTCTAAGTACTTGCATACTTTGTTGCAATTGGACTATCTATTTTTTGGATTTCTTGTTCACATTTGTTTTCTTGATTTCTAGCTATTGTTCAAGCTGTGCTATCATTTCTTCTCTTTCTCTCAAAAAAACAGATACTTTAGTGTCCTTATCAATGGTGGTAGTAGCATATGCCCCTACAAACTGTGACAGGCTGGCTAAATTTTCAATTATATTTTAAGGAACATCCTTCGAGACTATGTCCATTGGTTCATTCCCTGGTGGGATTTCAAGTGTTTCCACTCTCCTTCACTTCCTTTGTCTTATTATTATAGCCTTATGCAGTGGGTTGTAGAATACATCTAAAGGAGGTATTTCTCTAACCTTTAGGATAATCTCAGATGTCAGAAATGTAGGTATGATTTCTACATTCTGTGATTTTGTTCCTTGCTCGTTCATTGGCTCAGACTCTGTAACTTTCTGAGTTTACTATGGAGTATGATATCTTGTAGTTTCTTGGACATTTGTTGCTTTTGAAGTATATTGGAGTTTTTTATTAAACTCATCCCATTCCTACTCCATATTGTTGCTTTCACCTTTGGGGTTGGTATCCTGAGTTAGGTCACTTTCGACCTCTTTCTTAGTTGCTTTTTTGATAGATTCTCTTGTAGCCTCTGTTTCTTGTGCCTTACCTATGTTCTGGGATGCATTCTTCTGAGATGTTGTTCAAGAATTTGGTTCCTCGCTGTTAATTGGCACACTGGGTGTAGTTTTGTTATCAGTTCTTAACAAATCCAAAGGGATTGTTTCAAGCCTCTGATTTCTAAATTCCTGAAACCTTTCGAAGTCGTCAAGATTCAAATTCACCTTTTCACAATTGAATGCTTGTTCAAATGACTCAATTGATTGTAATAAATCATCAAACTCATGATCTTCATGGATAAAGGGTTTGACCTTTACTAATGCAGTAAAATTTTGTGCTACTTTCTCTGGGTCAAATTGCCTCTTTGGCTGAGTAGCCAGCTTGAGCCTCTCTATCTTATGTAATTCTTTGTTTGCATGGTTGAAGTTTGCCAATGAAAAAGTACAACACTGGATCGTAAAGGGTGGCCATAGTGATTTTTTGTTATCTTTCAAAGTCTTGGTTAAGCCTTTTCCAACAGTTTGGTGATCTATTTCTCTCACTAACAGCTTGTGGGGGACATACAAGGGAAGTACATGTGTTTCTGTTGTACTACAGTAAACTCTGATATATGTGAACCATTGCTCAGAGAAGTGCTTGCCTACTAAAAGAAGGTCTATAGTGGCTTCCTTAGAAAATCTCAGTGCCTTTTTATTGAAAACCATTGGATGTAATGGTATCATAACACCATGGCATATCTTGCAAAAATGGGGTATAAAATGGGATTCCCACAATTATTTGTGACTGAGATGGATGGGTAGGGGTTGTGCAAGTTCCATTTCCAACCCATAATTGGAAACTTAGTACAGAAACAGATTGAGTCCATGATATAAGCACTCATATAAAATGGAGGAAATATTTCTGTGGAGGTGGATCTCTTTTGACGATATTCAGAAATAGTCGTAGCTAAGTTGTCGGATAGGATAGTAACCCAATTCGTTATATGAGAATTAATACATACATCAAATAAAGGGACCCATTCTATAAAGAACTTGGTATTTTTAGGCATTCCATACAATATACATAACATAGAGGCTGGATAGTTATGGGAATTTGTGAAAGAATCTATAGGGTACATACCCATCTTATCATATTTGAATTTATTTTCTAGGACTCTCCACCCCTGAATCATCTTGAACGGTTCTTCATTCTACTTTGCGAACTTGGCCGGGAATAATTTATCATATATATCCTAAGGGTCGGGAAGATGATACATTTGTTTCCAATATTTGGCTTTAAATGATTCCATCAGTTCCATCTTTGAATTCTTAAATTTCCTGTCTTCAATATTGACATTCTTCGCTGCCCATCTAGCCATATTTGTGTATGGTAGTATCTTGGCTCTTGCTCTTATTCTATGAAGCAAAGAGCAAGCAACTTCTCTTAATTGAGCTATCAAGGGTAGTATTGAATCTGTTGTTTCCTTGGTAATAGTAACTTCAGGAAGCTCATTTTTAAGTCTATTATAGATAACTTCCCATGCTATTGCTCCTCCATAAACACTACAAAACGTATCAGAAAATAAGGGCAGCATCTCTGTAACCTAAGATTCCGAAACACTTTGTTGCTTCTATTTTTGCATTAATTTCTGTAAGGACATCTCTTTTATAGCCTTCCTGAAATGAAGGAGAGATATATCAATGTAAACAATAGAGGGAAATTAAGGTTGAAGAGCTTTTTGAAATGACTTGAATCATGGGAATATTTGAATAGAATCTCTATATTAACTAGCCATGACTTGGAAATATTAACTTTGCTCCTTGGGCTACTAAACAATAATTTCCCTATCAAGCCACTTGATATTTCATTAAAAACTCAATAAATTCCCACACTTTACACCTAATTTTCCACATAATGACTTTCAAACATTGCAACATATTGTTATTCGTAGATAATACAGATTGTGATTGCGAAACATCGCAATATCGCATTTCACAATTTTTAAGGGATAACACAATGGCATGCCTTGTCAAGTTGTGACTTCCAAAGTGTCCCATGTATAAAATTTTCAAATTTCTATATTTTCTGTTGCACGTCACTTTTTATCTATTTTAATAATTCATATATTTGTGGATATAGGTTGGGAATGACTACAGTGGCTTCACTTGAAATTTCATTACACGTAACCCTGACCATCTAGCTTTTAGGATAGTAGTAGGATTAGTTGCATCTTAGTTTTCCTTCCCTTGCACTCATTCCCGGTAGTTCATTCTTGTTTTGCTACTCTCATTTCACATCATGTTCGATTTAGTCATTTTGTTGCCATGTCTTTCAATTTTGGTTTCCTCATTCTGTGTATTCTTTCTTGTTGTTTTTTTCCTTCCTTGTTCATTTTTCCTTTTGTTTTCACTACTCGAATAAATGTTGTGCCTAGACTTGCATCCGGGCTTCTAAATGTATATGTGGTTGAAGTTCAAAGAGTCTTGTGACACTACAACCCTTGGCTAGCCTTGTGTCCATATTCCTTATGTTTAGTTGGCAGATGAAGTCTTGATAGAAAATATGATCCATTCGTAAGGAGAGCTTTGCTCCACCCATGAACCTATGTCTAGTCTAAATACCTACTTTTCTTCTTTGGTGTGTTCAAACTTATCCAACTAGTAGAAATGGATAAGGGGAAAAATATAAATGAGAAAACCTAAATCAGAGGTATTTATATGCTTCTCTGGAGGAACAACCTCTCCTCTCGATAAGTTGGGATCCCTCTTCCACCCCAAAAATAAATAAGTGCCTATGCACAGTTCTCTTTCAAAAATAACAAAGGAGAAAGAAGGGAAAGGATTCCTGTGCAGATAGGTGAAGAAATAAACTCCACTAGGGTATTGTCCAGGCTTGCTGGCAGTGGAGAAATTATTGTGTTCTTGCATGACTCCGTTGGGGTACTTTTTCAAGCCTACTGGTAGTGGAGCAACACCAAATATGAAAAAGGTATACTCTGAAAATCTTAAGCTCGTGAGCCAAACAACCCTTCCCAATTTGAAACACTATCAACTAAGTTGGTACAAGGAGAGCCATGTTTGTCCATGGGGTAAGTGGGGAAGCCAAAGTAATCTTCACATTGAATCAATACTCCCAGAATGACCAAGGGATTGCATGGAACGAAACAAGATAGAGAAGTTGAAATTCAACTATTGTATCGCCAAGTGTTGTAGCATATGCAACACCCTCCAAAATTTTGGTATGTACTCAAATTTCGAAGCCTACTATGGATCCTGTAATCAACCATTCCTTAGTCACTTATTTGGTAAGCTGATGATCTCAAGCTCCCCTTTTCGATCATAAGATCCATTCATGATTTTATATTTACATAGTACGTGTCATGTTTGGGGATGGGGACTATCACTTGTTATGAAAGGGTAAGTTTGTTTTTTTTCGAGGGAAAATTTTGTCAGCCTCCCTTAGCATTCAAAACTGTCTAGTGTTCTTCCCTCAACTGGAACTCACTGTCTGTAAAAACTGTGCAGTTTTGTCCCTCAGCTACCTAGTCTGCCTTGCATCCTAAAACTACCCAGATGTCTCCTCCTAAGACCACATCTGACAACAATCCCTTATCTCTATAAACTGCGAAGCTTTTTCCCTCAGCTGCCCATTGCCCATTGAAACAGTGCAGATGTGTCTCTTAGTGATCACAAGAAGGATGACAAGCTAGAGAACTCTCAAGGAGCTGAGGAGGAAGATAAGAAGATCAAGGAACCTAAGGTATGATAGAATATTGAGACCACATGAATGCTCCATCTGACACATAACCCTTTGGAGAGTAGGTATGGAAAACAAAGAACATCATTTGAAATAGACCTCCTAGTGTAACTTGAAGTACTACTTGTCATTGTCATATCATTTTGTCTTTAAAGACATGAATGTTTGCAAGCACTGAAATTCATTCCATGTGTTTCCCCTATGTGTCTTTCTCCCTTTCTCTTACTGGACCAACTGTCATATTTTGGCATGTTGATTGATTTTCTATGCCTGTGATCTTATTCTGTTGATTTCGAAGGTTTTTCTTTATGCGTTTGGTTTTTCAAGCTATGTGAACATTCGTCCCACTCACAAACAAAGTTCTAAGCATTGTCACACAAGTGTCGTCCAAAGGTCTATCCCAAGTGTTGCACTTGTCACTTTCAACTCTAGGTAGTCTCACAGAGGGTCATGCTTTGTTATATTGTCCCAGTGATCTGTGTTTTCATGATATCGAAGTATGCTAAGTGTGATATCATAATGTCGAGTCCTCACAAGTTCAATTTCCTCTCACACCTAGCGATTTTCTTGTAAATATCTCTGACTGAATAACTCCACTTCACCAGAACCTGATTGAGCTACATTTTGTAGTCTCAACCCTCAATGGTGCTTCTCTGCTGGCTGAAACAACGTAGTTCTTGAGGTTGTCCTCTGGGTCAATTGTACTTTGCAATCCCAAAAATGAGTAGCCTCTCTTCCTTCCCAGAACTATGCAGAAAATACCATAAAGCCCGACCTTAACTACGCACTACGCAAGATTATTCATGAGGCCTCCTTCCTACTTGGTTGAACCCTGTGTTTGATAGAGACCTAAGCCTACACTGCTCCTAAAAACTATGTAGAGGTGTCGTCCCATTGAACTCTCTCAATTGGGACTCACTGCTCTAAAAAATTATGCAGAACTTTCCTCTAGTCCCTCTGCTATCCTACATTATCTTCCGTCTAGAAATGGCACAAAGGTGTCCCTCAGGTTCCCACCATGCAGTTGCCACTGGTGATTTCAACTGCATAATAATGCCTCCCAGTGGCCTTCATGTAGTATTCCGCAACAGTGAAGATTGTACCCTAGAGTTCCTTTCGCAATCCTGAGCTATTCTCTGTGCAATCTCATCGATCAATCCCCCTCCCTGTCACTTAGAACTGTGTAGTTCACAATTACTGGGTCCTCTTCCCAACCTATCATTTGTTCCGGGCCCAGAAAATGGAAAACAATGCATCATGTCAGACTAGGAGGTTTTGGATATAATGTTGTCTTGTCATGAGTGAATTATAGGAATAGGTACACTGATAGATCATGGCAAGATGAAGAATGATATGAATAAGGAGTGTACATGTTAGAAGACTTACCTATAGTTGGATGAATGAAAGAAGCACTAGGCAAAAGGAACACATGCACAGAACCATCTTGGAAGACCAAGACCATCGAATTCCCTGCAGCATCAGGCCATATGGAGGAGATGAAAAACCACAATTGAGAGTACATCGATCACTTAGCAGTGCAACATCTTGACATGGACACCACAACCAGCCAATACATGTCAGTAGAGTCATTTCAAGTTGTGTCATGAGTTCTCAAAGGCACATCACCACTATGGGCCATAACAATTGTAACTAAATGTAATGTAAAGTGAAATTCTAATGGATGCACATAAGAAATTGAAGGGTCATGTGAGTTGAAAATTCATAGGAATTTCAACAATCAGGAAGGTAGTCCAAGAGTCACAAGGGTCAGGCATCACCCTTCGCTATATATACCCCTCACATTGTATAAGCAAGATTTTTCACCTTGGATCCTGCCAGATAGCCTTGAAAGTAGATAGTAAGTTCTTTGAGGAGTGAGGAGTACCTCCAATGTCTCACTATTGGGACTAGTGATGTATGGTGTACATATGTGTCTTGGGACTTTTTCTTAATTCAGAAGCCTGTTAAGGCCAACACATTTTCATGCATGTTTTATAGATGTTTGTAAGACTATTATTTCACCATCTATAATGCATGTTTGTTTCACATGTACTAATAGAGTTGAACTACTTTAGTTTTTTTAGTACTTACATTATTGGGAATGTGCCACATTGGTTATCATCACCATTTCGTCCCTATGGACAACTCTGTGGGATACCAGACAAACCACCTTTATGTATTGGTTATCAATGCTTTCACATCCTTTTGGACTACTCCACAGGATACTCAACATACCATCTCTACTTTTTGGTTATAATGACCATCACATCTGTGTGGACTACTCTGCTGGATGGTGTACATGTTTTCCCATGTACTTCGGTTTTAACGTCTGTCACATCTAATGTGAACTATTCCATTGGACATTAGATAGACCATTCCTAGTTCACGTGTGTCTCTTCCTAGATGGTACTACTACCTCTCATTTAGAGGCTCACGTTACTCTCCCCCTTTAAAATAAGAGAACCTAGAGACAAGTTACATTAGGCACTCACGAGGCATACTCACGTCGCTTTTTGAAGAGACCATCATAACACTCTCATGTGCTGAATAGGAAGAGGCAAGGGAAATCTCTACGTACTGGATGGGACTCCCATACCAAATGATGTTAGGTCTAGGTGAGAGTTCATATCATGAAGGTACCCTTGGCTTATATATTTCCACCACCAATAACACATTCTTTATGAAGATAAACCCATTAATAGAAAAAAAAATTATGAAAATCCTCTCGTGAGTCTCTTCAAGATTTTCATGATCGTTTTCTTTGGTACTATTTTAAATTTCCTGAATATGAAGTTGACTGCGAATTCTTGGATGAAGGATTTCAATATCTAATTAACAATTCTGAAAATCCACATGAATTATAATCTTTCAAACATCTACCAACATACCTTGGTGTTAGAGATTCTAAATATAAGATAGACAAGGTTGTTGTCCCAAGTGACCCTCCATCCTCTTCCCATCAAACAACTCTAGTTTTGTAGGTTGAGGTGGGAGAAGTTGAGAATCCACCTATTGATTTATCATCATCTCCTCCTACCCCACCTGCTGAAAATTTTTGTGCACATTTTGACTATAACGCCGATGGTTTCCATGAATATATATCTCAATTTCTAATGTCCTTTAGTCCCCATTGATCCTACGGATTTTGGTGTGTTGTTTTCATTTGTCTTGGATCTCACAGTTTATGTTGACGAGGATCAAGTTCTGCACGAAGTTTATGTTGAAAAACAAACTTATGATATCATCTTTTGTGAGTATATGTGTGAATTTGAACAAGAATATGTGCTGAAGGATGACCTCCTTCTGTCTGCACCTCGTCCATTGTATCCTGACAAATTCCACAATTCTGTCATTTTTGTTTAGTCTTGTGAAAATTAATTTTCAGATGTTTCTACTTTCAATCAATCGTAGAAGACATGGAATTCCAATTTTTATTTAAACACGAAGAGGACAAAATATCTCTTCCCTAATTCCCCAATCTCCCATCT
This sequence comes from Pinus tabuliformis, assembly GCA_031772625.1. Taxonomy (NCBI): domain Eukaryota; kingdom Viridiplantae; phylum Streptophyta; class Pinopsida; order Pinales; family Pinaceae; genus Pinus; species Pinus tabuliformis. Next base: position 311,754,400 of record CM062815.1, on the reverse strand, counting down.
TACATTTCCGAAAATTTAGAGGGTGAAATTTCTCATTTTGTATCATCCCCTTTTTATGATTTGTCAGATCATGAGGATGCCCCTATTCATCATCTTGAACTTTTTGATTTTGGTTGTCATGATATTTTCATTCATTCATTCGGTCACGATTCAGATTTGTCCATTATTGATCTTTCTAAGCCACCGGTATTTGATGATCCATCTTCTGATGAATTAGGAACTCCTCAAGTTGTCGAGGCACTTAAGGCCAAGCCAATGGTTATGTCAGGTTCTCGTAGCCTTGAGTTTAGTTCCACTTCTGATAAGAAATATGTTGAATCCTCCTAGGCTCCTCATCACTCTGTCATTCACACTAAAAATCAATCCATCATACCATTTTTACATCCTCCACCGGAATGACATGATCCTACCGCTCAAGCATTGGAGGATTCATACGTAGCGAGCACTGTTGAAAAATAAAATTTTTCTTCTTTTTCATGTTTTCTAGTTTTTCAATTTCAAAAGTGTTTACATGCTTTTCATCCACTGGCAGTGTGTTAGGACACCATGATACATCCTTAGAGTTTCTCTCATGTGCTTCCCATTTTTACTTTTCTGTGGATGCATTCAAGCTTCAAATTTTCTGGTTTGCATTGTTTTATCTTTCTTGTCTATTGGTTTTATTGCATATCTTTCTTGACATTCATGCTCTCACCTTCACGGCCCAACAAATGCGCTGATGGTTACATTGGAACTATCACCTTATGTGAGTCGGCCTATGTTCTCCTTAGGTTAGGAGTAGAGTAGTTTTACTTTTCTTGATTTTTTCTCTGATTTTCTTTACTTTGTTTTGTTTTTATTCTGCTTCTTTCCTTTGTTTCTTCTCTTTCTCACCCATAGGTTAGTTTTCGCATGAAACCATGTTTGGCTTCTTAGACAAGCATGGTGAAGTTTGAGAGGAACTTGTACATCTATCAACACTTGGTTATCTATCTATTCCCTCTCTTTATGTGAATATTTCATTTCTTCTAGTCGATGATACCTTGATGAAAAACATGTTCCTGTCAGAGAGAGTCATGGTGAAATCATGATGCTTGCACTCTTAACTAGTACCTCCTACTCTAATTGGTGTTCTATTTTCAGTTGACCCTTGTCAAATCAATCAAGTAGAGAAAGGGGAGGGGAAAACCTTAACATGTATGTTATAGGTATATAAAGACATCCTTCTCTGAAGGAACAACCTCTTCTTCTCTCAATAAATCGAGATCCATCTTTCTCCTCATGAAATAAATAATTTCCTATGCACTGATCCTTGAAAATTAAAAATTGAAAATGTAAAAAATAAAATGAAGGGCGAAAGAAGAGAAAGGATTCCTGCGCAAAGTGGTGAAGCAAGTAACTCTGTTGGGGTACTGTCCAGGCTAACTAGCATTGGAGTAATGTTTTTGTTCCTGAAGTGACTATGTGGGACTACTAACCAAGCCTGCAGGTAGCGGAGAAACACCAGAGATGACACTAAAACTCTGATAGTCTATTTTTCTTGTGCATCTATATATCTCTCATCCCCAATCGAAACGACTCAGTTTGACTTGACTTGGTATGTGTGTTGCCAATAGAGATAATGATAGGAAATACATCTTTAACTCAAGCTAAGTGAAGAAACTATGATAATCGAATAATTGAACAATACTTCCAAAAGAGTTAGACTCACTTTGCATGATACAATGTCCATACAGAGAGTTGGAGTTCTACTAGTGTGTCACCAATGTAGTAGGGGCTACAACCACCCTCCAAAATTTTACCTATACTTCAATCTTGGAGCCTTCCTTCTGAACCACAACAACTCATCTTGCACTAATCTAGGTATCCATGCTTCAACTGAGACTTATCCTTTTCATCTTGGCTTGTGTTTTCTCACTTAATTTATTTTCTAATCCACAAGTTGATCTCCTTAATTGGTCCCTTAGAAGTTTTGGGCTTTCCTTAGAAAACTATGCAATTCTTTAGGGCAACTGGCCTTGTTGTTGGGAATTGTGCAGTCCTAAATGTCAATGATCCTTGAGCTATGAAAATTCACAATTATGGAAGGGTAGCCTAGCACTGAGCTCAAAAACACATACCTCACTGTGCTAAGAAACTACGCAGTTCATGAGCCGAAGAGTTTCCCAGTCCTTCCCATAACTGTACAATATTTCTGGGAAATGTATGGCAGCTTTCCCTAAAAAGAAAAATGAAAAAGAAAAAATCATCCCTAAAAACTAGGGATCCATTTTTAGTAACCTGAATGAGTAACTTGTGTGATTTTTAGAAACTGCGGCCAAGTGGCACTTACTCCTTGATTTTAGGAATGCACGTCATAAACCCTAACTTGACCAAATCAATTTAATTAACGTTGCTATGAGTTCATTTGCACACTCGATCTTGGAGCTCTAGCATTCATGAGGATATCAATGGGCCTTTGGTGTGATCATCGCCGCTTCTTTGGGTGAGTTTTACTTTTATTGTCTTTTGCCACTTTTTTATTGCTTTTTGTTGTTTGGTTTGTGTGAGTTTCGTTTCACTTGTTTATTTGCACGACTGTTAGAGTTTTAACGTGTTTTTATCTTTTAAAGGTGTTGTTTCAAGTTATAGATTTCCTTTCCCATCCGATGCATGGTTTTTCCTATTTTGGCACCAACGATCATCATTGCAGTAGTTCTCTTCACATTCTTTGTTTTCCTTCGATTTAATCAATTTTTGCACTTGTTTCACATGCATGCATAAACACCTATTAAAATATGCACTCAACTTCACATCATCTTTCAGATCCACTTGTTTTTCATAATGCTCTTGGGAAGATCTGGGTACCCTTTCCCAGATCTCACACTACACAACTTGCTCTTTACAATATGGAGACTCAAGGCTTTGTCTTGGATTCTGGAATTGCGTAGAGCATAGCCAGTGTTGGCTCAAATTGTGCATTGCGCAGTTCCATGAGCTAGCCTCCCAGGTTGGCCACTAACACTAACTACTGGGACTACATAGTGTACAGTTCCAATAATCATTCAGTCACCCGTATCAGTCAAAACTGTGCAATCCTTCTCACCATGAGCCTAGCTTACTTCTTGAACTTGTCTTCAAGTTGTTTTAGTTTTTTACTAACATTTGCTTTCCATGAGTCTCCTCTTTGTCCTACAGGTACATCATTTGTTGAGAATCTCTCTAGCAGCCAGAGTTACCAATGCATCTAAGAGAGTTTCATCAAAGGAAACCACCAAGAGAAGTACTAGGGAAGAAGCTGAGAAAATATTAGTTGATTTACCAGTATATGTAAATACTAAATAATTAGTGATAAGGGAACAACAATGACATGGAAGCAGATCAAGAAAACCATTGCAGAGCACTTCAAGGTAGACTCAGAAAAGTGATAGGTGTATCTCAGCATCCAGTGGTCAAGGTTATACAAGGTTGCATGCAGGTATCCCACCTTCCCATGGGACAAAATCATCAGTTGGATTGTCTCTCATACAAATGAACAGAATATGACATTGAGCAGTGCCAGCGGGAGGAATCTTGCCACCTTCACAGAAGAGGACTTTCAATAGATGTATCACTTTTCTCGGAGGACTCACTGTTCTATGCCACCCATAGCTATTTGAACACATGAGACATTGTCAAGCACTAGGTGAAAGAGCCGTCAAATTTTAGACACACACCCACCCATTTTTACAAGATGAAGTCCCTAAAGAAGGCTTACGAGTTCTTGATCATCTTTGTCTGCAAAATATATGGTCAAAAGAGCATATAAACCTTTCCGGAAGGGTGGGGAGTCTTATTGGACCAATTGGTGAATGATGGGAGGCCATTCAAGTGGTTAGAAATCTTGGCTCATCAATTCAATTCCCATGTGTCTAAGGCTCAGAATTCGCCTGAGAATGACCAAGCAATGTTTTACATGTCTGTATATTTATTAGATACAATTTGTGCTTAGAAGAAATTCCCTCGCATGAGCTATACATTGACACCACAAGAGATTGTCGTAAACATCAATTACAAGTTACTTTCTAACTGCAGCTAATGAGGAGTGATGGGAAGGATAACTGTCTACTTTATGATCCCATTACGAAAGCTCATATTTGAGAAAGATCCACCTTGCATGTCCTAAGAAGCAATGGAGGCATTAGTAAACATTGTAGATTTGTATGCCTCACCAAGTGGCACCTTCATCAGAGTGTTTGGTGGGGAGAACCTTCCACATGTCCTACCAAGGTATACCACTAGCAAGTTGATCATGCAAGAATTTTCATACCACCTCGCTATAGGGTTGTCAGCAAGATTGCATAGGAAGAAGAAAGCGCCATGACCCACTCTTCCTTTGCAGATCACATTATACGAGATGAGGAGCTTGAAAGATGTGTATTTTTAGGCTCAGGACATAGTGAAATTTGAGTTCGGCACCAAGGACTTTAATCCGTATAATCCCCATAGTATTTGCAAGGACCATTGTATGAGACTTTACTTTCCATGGATCAATGAGAGATTTCATTGGATAGAGGAGCATCCTTGGAGGTACTACTATAATGGATCCAGTGTCAATGAGTCGGTCAGTATAGCAAGAACTTGGAAGGATTCTCTATAAACAATAGCAGGTCAGGATGCAACAAAAACAGTAGTAGAGGACAACAATAGAGTGAATGACAAGGGAAAGAGGAAGATTATTGAGGATCCAGAGGGAGAGAAAAGTTGAAAAATGAAGGCATATCCTATCCTCGGGAAGGAATATTTGGTAGAGGAAGAAAAGATGGAGAAATAGATGAAGAGAGAAGAGTGGAGGAGGGGAGAGAAGCAGAGGTTGTAGGAAGAAGAAATGAAGTTGTAGGAGTTGCAGAAGAAGTTGAAGGAAGAACATGATTTAAGGAGGAGAGAAAGAGAAGAGAATTAAAAGAAGGAAGAAGAGGAAAGGAAAATCGTGATGATAGAGGAAATAAAATTCATACAAGTTGATGATCCAGAACAACTAGCGGCTAAGGAAGAGGGCGAACAGATGTAGGTTCAGAAGCGTTCTCAGTAGATTGAGGAGTTGATAGAAGTGATAGAAATGGAGTTGGAACAAGATTCATAGCGTGAAGACACTGACCTGATTTCTAAAGCGCCACAGGTCATCTCTCAGTCTCAACCACCTCTAGCAGCAGATTCGACCCCGAGTGAGCAAGGAGATGTTGTTCTCCTTGATGATGATCCAGTCATGGATGTGTACAATCTATGATTTGATGAGTTCTAGAAGAAGGTTGTACAAGCATGGAGGAAGTACTTTCTATATGATCACACATCACCTAAATTCATCAAGGAAAAGATGATAGTGATAGACACTAAGAAGCATCCAACTGATAATTCCCAAGCCATCTTGGCCTATGCAAGAGAAATAGGCTCAAATGTTCAGTACATAATGGGAAAGAATGAAAAACTAGAAAATAACTTGCAGGCTACCAGGAAAGAGGCAGAACAACTATGAGCATCAATGTGAAATGTAGTTTCCCCATTAGGGGACATGAGGACATTAATACTTGCTAAAGTATCAACACTTGGTGATACCATGTGGAATATCTATGATAGATTTGTCACCGTACATAAAGAAGTTGTCCGTTTCATTACCTACAACAACAGAGTGAATATTTTGTTCAAAATATCAAGAAAATATATTCTACCATCACCCATTGACAAGAGTGGAAAATGCAGTACAAAGGGTCCCTATTCTACTTAGCAAAGAACATGAATCCATAGGTAGCGATGGAAAAAGTGAAGGTCTAAATTTTCATTCAGAACAACGAGTAGCCCACCTCATTCATTGGCAGCACATATGCCTCATATGTGTATTTGTATAGTAGCTTGGATATCTTGGCGAGAAAACACCAGACCCCATCATTCGGTTCCATAACTGATGCTAAACCTAAGAACCAACCCCAACTAGAGATCGATGAGTATATGGAGCAGCTAAGGCAAGATGCCACCAGGGAAGACTTGGATTTGAATGCACACAACATGCATAAGTACATCGGTTGTCCGGTCAAGGTCAAGACAATGCTTCTCATTATTAAGAATGAGTTGGATACAGGTTCCAAGACCATATACTCGGATGTCATGGAGGCTATAGTCTGCTTCCAAAAATACATTGTCAGGTAGTTTGGGGACACCATCACATAGTACCAATCCTAGGACCAATATGTGACTGAGAAGCAGAAAGTGGAGGTTGTTTAGATGGAATTCTGCCAAACTCCAGAATCATAGTGTTGTGTCTTGTTAGGCTATCTCTAGCTTAGCTTGTCTTATATGGGTACATGTGGAAAATGTAATATTATTTTTAAATTTGTAAGTGAAATTCCATGTGTCAATATTGGAATATAAAAATTGGTCATGTAATGGTCATTTAGTGAAGAAGTTGAAGGGTCCTGAGGGAAGCCAAAGAGTCACAAAGGGGAATTTTAAGGTTCACCCTAGCCTTTGTTATAAATAGATCTTGATAACTCATAGAACAAGCTTCTGGGAGCCAATATTTTGGCTAGGCTTAATCTTAGAGAGGATTTGGAGTATTGTGAATAGCCTTGGCTTCTCCGTAGCATAGAGTGATTATAATTCTTTGGGGGAGCAAGTGTTCTTGACTGTAATGTTCCATTATTGGGGCTAGTGTTTGTCAATGGTGTATATATGGATGGAAATTTCACTTATAATAATAAAATCAGAGCCAACGTGCTTTCATTCATATGTTGTTAATATAGTAGGACTATTCTTGTTGTATTGTAAATGTATGTTATTTAAATTACATATATTCTTATGAACTACTTTGTATACATTTTTACAAATCCTCTTGAATGTGTGTTGTTGGATTAATTCATCACTTTAACTTGTGGATTATTCTACATTTTAGCTTGTGATGTCATTTCACTCGTGTGTTCCTTTCAAGCTGCATACTATTACAGACTTCCAAGGGAAAACTTCCTTTCCCCTCCATGTGTTATAACCTTCAATGCGTCGCACTTGACATTGCATAGGGTCACACACTTTTTCTCACCCAAATTTGTCATACTTACCTCTATGCGCTACCACGGTCAAGGTATTATACTACCATCCACTATTGGGACTCCTACTCCAAACGGTGTGAGATTTAGTTGGGACTTCATATCGGGGATATCCCTTGAATGTTTGTCGGTCCAATAATGTCAATATATCGACAATGATATCTCAAGCTCTTGTAGGGAAGACTCCCACAACAAACATAACTCCAGCCAATCTGTCATAGCAGTCTGTCTGAACTCACAGACCATCCCTACAGCCCCGGATGCCCACACCCCCTTGAGGGTGTGCCTCACCCACTTGGGCCTTGCCCATCTCCTCATATCCTTCGAAATATGGCAAGGGAAGAGGCATGTCCCCATATAATGTGCCGAAGTCTACAAAATATATAGTACATGAAAATAATTAGACAAATTTATTGAACGATTTAATAAAACAAGTTAAATAACATGCTAGAATAAATTTTATTCTAATTCATTAAAACAAGAAAATGAAGCTAGATTAATTTAAATAAAACACTAATATTACCTCTATCATCTATACGCTCAACCTCTATGAAGAGGATTTTGGGACACCGTCTCCAATCAATCCCTGCATACATAAACACCAACGCAACAGACACATGGTCATCCTCACTGGCCAGTAGCACTAGTGCCTCAGGAGAAATCTGGGCCAAATAATCCCATAGGTCCCTCTTGTGCATCATATTCCCCCACATGTGCATTCAAACCTCAGTGATCAGTCTAGGAGGGTGAAAATAAAATGTAGGCCTCGTCTCTAGAAACCTATAAAAAATAAACAAAAAATCTCAAAAGCAAAAGGAAAGGTCTCCCTCCCATGTACCTGTAACATCCCTCCGTTGCGATAAAACCACTCTGGTTAAACTGAGCTGGTGGCATAAAATCCACAGAAGAATATTGAATTAATTATGTAAATGATTAATTATTAATAAGTAAATAAATAAGGTTTATGTATCCATAATGAGACACCTAGAAACAAGATTCTTGCCAAAATAAACTCAAGATAAAAATCTCATTGATAAAGGAGAATTGATAATTCTTTCATGATAAGTACTCTGGAATAAAATTCTAGATAATCTTAATGTATGGGAGAGAAAAATCCATTAAGTTTCTCAGCTCAAGAAAGATGCTAAGCTTAGAGAATCCTAAAAGCACCATAGGAGAGAAAGGCAGAATTTTGTGGAAAATCCTAGGAAATTGGATAAGAAAATCCACAAAAGCGGTACGTCGCTAAAAGAAACCTTATCACGAAAGAAAGATATTAAATATTGGTTGAGGGAATCAACAAGAGGTTTTTGAATTCAGGGGCAAGAGATTCCTTAGCTCGGGGTGAATGAGAGGAAACAATTCTAGGTTGGGTGGAGAGTAGGTGTGAAATTCCAAGTACTCTACTGGTGATTTCATTTAACATTGATGATTTAATTGTTTAACGAAAAAAAAATTCATATAGGCATTGAAGATTCTGAATTATTTATGAGTCAGAGATAGGAATTTCTCTCTAGATTTCATCACCCTAGGTTGAATAATTTAATTTGTTTTTTTGGAAATCTGGAAAATTTTAGGCATAATTCCTTGCTTAGGTTATGATTTTGTGCCAAACATTCCTGTCATCTGGATTCTTTTATTGATGAATACTCAGACTAAATAATTTAGGATCTCCATGGTTGAAAGTAAAACTTGTTTAACTAATACAAAATAGCAGAGAAGTACTTCATATTTCTCTACTATTTGTGTTGATTCTAAACCCAGGATCCTCTCATCCCTATATTTTGCAATTTTGAGAGTTTTCTTTTCCAGCCTTCAAGGATATCGAAGTAAAATGGTATTTGTTGTTTTTAGTAACGACTAAGGGGGTTGTGGCTTCAAATATGCAATCCAAGTGTTCAAAATTATATGGACCACAAAGAAGCTTTGTTGTGGTCATTTGGGACTCCAAAGACATGGGTTGGTGAATGATAAAAAAGTGGTAAAGAAGTTTTAAGACCACAGATTACCATATCATTATCAACCCCCAAATTGAACTTGGTAGATATCTAGTTCTATTTTTCCACTCTATAAATTACCCAAAATTATGGAAAACATATATCAATCTATTTTTGCAATATTTCATCTGAAAAACTTGTGAGATAGTGATATTAATAGTAGATATTTTTTAATATGCTGCATCCATTTTTATTTACTCAACATTTTAAACTAACAACTAAAATTCATTATTAGAAAAAATAAAAATATGATAGAAAAAGTTCAATAAAAAATAAAACCAAAAAACAAAATAATTAAAACTAACCCAAAAAAAAAAATAATGGAAAAAAATAAGAAAAAGCAAATAGAAATGACCCCAAACATGTACCAAAAAGAAACATATATGAAAAATAGAATATAAAAAACTATAAAATAATGTACATAGACAATGAAAAAGAAATAAATACCCTAAAAAATATAATATGGAAATACAAATTGAATAGAAAACATATTTGTAATAAATAATATAATATAACAATAATATAAGTTAAAAATATAAATATTTTATATTTAAATTATTTATATATGCTCTTTTAATTTTCTATATGCATTTTTATTTCCTTGGATTTTATATTTTATTATTTTATTTATTTTTATTTTTTTCTTGGTCCTTTTCATTTGTGTTTTTTTTTTCTTATTTTTTTTCCTTTTCTCTTTACTCTAACTTTCCCTTTATTTTTTCTATTTATTGTTGTCACGATTATTGTCTTTCTCTCTTTGTGGTAGACCTTAGTTGTTGTCTAAAATGTTGAGAAAATAAAAATCAATGTGTCATATTAGAAAATATATGCTATCAATGCACAATATCTTCACCTTTGTAATTCGAAATCATCTAATTGATCATGATGTTCATGTACAACCTCAATTGCACAAAAGTACATTAAATTTCACTTCAACTAATGGAGAGATATAACAACATTGAGATTAAGAGATTAAAATAAATTAAAATGAATTAAATAATCCATATATTTTCAAGGAAATGCATTGTTGGCATTATGATTCTGGTTTGGCTCTATGGTACAGGTGTTGTACTTGATGGAAACTCACTCAAGTGGCAAAACTGTATTCAGGCTATTAAAATAATGAAAAATAAGAGGTTCGCAGGTGCATCGTTCAAAAGGTGCAAAACCGTAGGCTCGCCTCCAGGGAGTGCAGACATACCCGCAGGTTCACCGTTCATAAGGTGCGGTCCCCCAGTTCACTCACTCCAATGCAGAGAAGCGCGCTCACGTGGGGTATCCTATGTTTGGCCGTTGAATTTTAGCCTGTCTTTTACGATCCTATGGTTTTGGCCCGTGGTATAGGATCTAATTTATTGAACCCCGGTTTGGATCCCTTGTATTGGTTTTTTATAGTTTTGTCCCATGGTGTGGATAAGGGTTTGACTATAAAAAGGGGAAGGAGATCACTTGGCTAGACACTTGTGAAATTTGAATATCTTAAGATCTGAATGTTTGGGTGATTGGTTTTAAAAGCTATATCTAAATCAAGGAGAAAATTTAAGGCGAATCTATTAATAAGTCATGATCTCCCGGGCACATGATCAGATCTGTGGATCTGACTAACTGTGGCACATTGGAGGACTCTTAATTTGGCCCTAATAAGGGGTTTGTAGGCGATCCATGGCGTAGGTGCGGGGGTCCGCAGTACAGGAGAAGACCTAGTGCGGGGGTATGCATCGCAACAGAAGGTGCAGTGCGAGGTACACAGCGCGGAAGAAAGCAAAGTGCGGAGGTATGTAGAGGCACAAAAGGACCAGTGCGGAGGTACGCTATCAGACAGACAGTGAAGGTGTAGACCTGAGCTGAGGTACATAAAGCAGCAGAAAGATCCAGTGCGGATCTGCGCAGTTCAGGCACAGAAAGACTACGGATATCCGCAGGTTTATATTGGTGAAGTTGCGGACGTGTCTTGAAACATTTGTTGGCTGTCTTTTATTTATTACTGCGGAGTTCTGGGTTTAAAGTTCTGGTATTACTTTTCTGTTTACAGCATTCTGAGAAGTTGAGTGATTCATTAGTTGATTGTATAAGGAGATTAGGTGATTTTCATGTACTTGATGTTTATTTGATCTTCTTGGATCCAGTCGGAAAATTAATGAAACGTGGTCCTTAAAGAAGTAGAAGATCAAAGGGGGTTGTAGCTCCCTTCCAGGAGAGACTGGAAAACGAGAGAGAGTTGTAGCTCTCTACAGGTTGCAACCTGCGTACTGGTAAAGGACTGCACCAGTACAAAATCCTTGTAAAGAAGTTTCTAATTAAAAGAAGATAGAGACATATTGAAGCAGGTGGTTTTCACCCACATTGGGTTTCCACCTTATATCTGGTGTTCTTTGGTGTGATTATCTATTTTTCTTGTTCTTGTTCATTATTATATGGCACTGACATACAAATTAATGATCAATATCTGAAGAATAAATTAAAGTATAAATTTGGAAGGCATTTTGAAAAGAATTTGATAATACTGATTCACCCCCCCTCTCAGTATTATTTCCAACAATTGGTATCGGAGCAGGTTCTTCAGAAGAATCTTGATCACTTGAAGAAAGATCTTGCATCATGAGCAACTACGAGAAGGAAGCATCAATCAGGCCACCGATTTTTGATGGGACAAACTTCATTTATTGGAAGGTAAGAGTTACTGCCTACCTTCAATCTCTTGGTACAGAAGTCTGGGATATCATAGATACAGGGTATACTTTTCCATCAGCAACTCCTACAGATCCAGCTGAGAAGAAGAAATATGAAACAAATGCAATGGCAGTCAATAATCTATTAGGATGTCTATCTCAATCAGAATTTGTCAAGGTAATGCAGTTTAAATCTGCAAAAGAGATATGGGACAAGATTGCTCTGAGTTATGAAGGGGATGATCAAGTAAAACGAGCAAAACTTCAAACCCTCAGGATTCAGTATGAAAATCTCAGGATGTATAATGATGAAAGTGTGGCTAACTATTTTCTTCGTGTAGATGAGATTGTTAATTGTATGAGAAATTTGGGTGAAGAAATAAAAGAGGCTATTGTGGTTGAAAAATTTCTAAGATCTTTGTCCCCTAGGTTTGAATCTAAAGTTTCTGCTATAGAAGAAAAAGAGAATCTACAAAGCCTTAAAATGTCACAGCTGCACAGAATTCTAACTTCTTATGAAATGAGGAAAGGAGGTCCATTAGACAGGAGAGAAGCTGCCTTCAAGGTTTCAGGAAAAGGTGAGTACTACGAGTCAGGACACGTGTCAGAAGAAGAAGAAGAATCAAATTTTGTCAGAAATCTTCAACGGGGTACTGGACGGTTCTGAGGTAAGTTAGCTTTCAAATGCTTTGCTTGTGGAAGAGTCGGTAACTATGCTGCCTAATGTCCTCACAAGGATAAGATTGAGAAAGGGAAGGAACCTGTTAGATAGAACAAGAAACATAATGCAACTAAGAAAAGTTACTACACTCATGAAGACAGTGATGGCCTATCAAATAGTGACGAAGATGAACGAGGTAGTGATTATAAACTTTTAATGGCTTTTGAAGATGACGATTACATGGATGCTATAGATGTGGATGACTTTTATGAAGAGATTTCTAGACTCAAGACATGTTTAGAAGAAAAGAATGTGATCATTGATACTCTGCAATTTAAACTTGATGAAAAACAAAAATCTCTTGAGAAGTTAGAATGTGAAATTGTTGGCCTTAGAAAAGAAATTGAGAAAACAAAGGTTCTTAATCTTAAGTTTGTTAAAGGATCTGAAACTCTGGATGATATTATCAATGTACAACATTCTCCACTAATTAAGATAGGTCTGGGTTATAATGGAGAAACATCTCAAGCATCCACCTCAAAGAGTTATCTTGATGCAGCAAGGAGGAATGAGCAAAAGCCCAATGGAGATCATCATGTAAAGCAGGGACGAATTACATCAAGAACAAACAGAGACTACCAGGTAAACCAGGGCCAATCCATCCTAAGGGTGAACAACAGCTACAACCAGCCACTGGTAAAAACTTCTCAATTTGCTTCAAAAATGGATGAAAATAGAAATTACAATCATTTGGCTGGTAGATTTGATAATCGCAGAAGTTTCTTCAATGGTAAATGTTTCTCTTGCCATAACTTTCGTCACAAAGCAGCTCAATGTGTTGCCTATAAGACAATCATGACTAGAGAAGCTCAAAAACAAAGAAGTATGACCGGGATTACGAAAAGGACCTATAACAACTTTTCGGCCCTTGAAAATGAAATTGAATGTTCTATTTGTAATAACTTCAGTCATGAAGATTCTGAATGTAGGAGCTGGTTTCGGCAGACAAAGGAACAAGCCTCAAGCACACAAACATGGAGAATAAAGGAACCACAACCAGAAAGATGTGGGATAGACTTTTATGCAGAAGGACAGGAAAATCTATGGTACATCGACAGTGGATGTTCGAAGCATATGACAGGTGATAAAGAAAAAATTGAATCATATACTGCTTTAGAAAAGGGTATGAAAGTTTCTTTTGGAAATGATACCCCTGTAGCCATAAAAGGAAAAGGCACTGCTCATTTGAAAAAGTCAAAGCTGGAAATGTTTTGTATGTTGATTGCTTGAAGCATAATCTACTGAGTGTCAGTCAGATGTGTGATCAAGGAACTGAGGTAATATTTCGATCAAATGGATGTAGCGTTCGTGATCTTGATACAGGAAAAACAGTGATCAAAGGCAGAAGAACTCCAACTAATCTATACATATTTGGAGAAGGACAACACCAATGCTATTTGAGTAAGGATGATGAACATTGGTTATGGCACCAGAGGTTGGGGCATCTAAGCTTTTCACAAATAAGGAAAGCATGCAAATACCAGTCTGTTTGTGGTCTTCCAGATATCAAAATTCCAGACAACACCATATGTAAATCATGTCAATTTGGTAAGCAAACCATAACTAACTTCCCTGAGAAGGAAGGATCAACCAGCAGGCCTCTTGAACTAGTCCATACAAATGTATGTGGTCCATTTAGGACAAGGTCACCTCAAGGAGAAGAATACTTTATATTATTCATTGACGACTTATCCAGGATGGTGTGGTTGGGACTTATGAAACACAAGGACGAAGCATTCGAAAAATTCAAATCTTTCAAGACCTTGGCTGAAAAATAATCAGATCAAAAAATTAAGTGCCTCAGGTCCGACAAAGGAGGGGAGTTTACCCCAAATGAATTTTTCGATTTCTGTGAAGAACATGGAATAAGAAGGGAATTCTCTACAGCTAGGACTCCTCAGCAAAATGGAGTGGTGGAAAGGATGAACAGAATGGTCCAACAAATGGCTTGTGCTATGCTTGAGGAGTCTGGGACTCTCGTAACCTTCTGGGGTAAAGCTGCATTTGCTGCGGTTGTTATTCTCAATAAAACAAATGTCTGAGTGAACAACACTCAAACTCCTCATGAGCTCCGGTATGGTGAGACTCCTTCGGTAAAGCATTTCAAAATTTTTGGGAGCAAATGCTATATCAAGAACACTGATGAACAGCTTGGCAAACTTGAACCTAGAGCAGATGAAGGCATTCTCCTTGGTTATTCTCCCCACAGCAAAGCATATAAGTGTTACAATAAAAGACTTGGAAGAATTGTTGACAGCATTGATGTAGTGGTTGATGAAAAAGGATACATCCCTAGGCAAGTAAATCATGAAAATATCGAAGAAGATGAAGACTACTCTCTAGATCAAACAAATGATGAAGAAGAACCTCAAGAGGCACCTGAGGAGCAAATAAGGATAGAAGAGAAGACTCCATCCAGGTACGCTCAGAAGAATCATCCAGAATCTCAGATTTTGGGGCAGAAAGAAGTAGGTGTACAAACAAGAAGAACAATTGCAGAAGCCTCAAGCTATTTGGCATTGCTCTCCTCCACTGAACCACAAAATGTAAGAGAGGCATGCAAAGATGAATGTTGGGTCAAGGCGATGGATGAAGAACTTGAGCAGATAAAAAAGAACAACACTTGGGAATTGGTTCCTAGACCAAAAGATAAGAATGTCATAGGGACAAAATGGATCTTCAAAAATAAGTTCAATGAAAATGGAAAAGTAATTAGAAACAAGGCCAGACTTATGTGTAAAGGGTATGCTCAACAAGAAGGAATAGACTTCGAAGAAACTTTTACTCCCGTTGCTAGACTTGAGGCCATCCGAATGTTCCTTGCTCTCTCAAGCTTTCAGAAATTCAAAGTTTTTCAAATCGACGTGAAATCAGCCTTTCTGAATGGGGACTTAGAAGAAGAAGTGTACATTGAGCAACCAAATGGGTTCATCCTTGGGAATGATCCAAATCTCGTATGTAGACTAAAGAAGGCTCTCTATGGTCTTAAACAGGCTCCAAGGGCTTGGTACTACCGTTTGGACAAATATCTTCATCAACAAGGTTTTTCAAAGGGATCAGAAGATAGCAATCTGTACATAAAAATTGAAAATGACAAATTACTAATACTTGTTGTATATGTAGATGATATTATCTTTGGAAGCAATGAAGAAGCTATGAGTCAAAGCTTTGCCTTGGTGATGCAAAAAGAATTTGAAATGTATTTGCTTGGAGAACTGACATATTTTCTTGGATTGAAAATCCAACAAAATGAAGGTGGGATCTTCTTGTCTCAAACCAAGTATCTCAAGCAGATTTTGAAGAAATATGGCATGGGAGATGCAAAACCAGTATGTACCCCCATGGTCACAGGATGTAGTCTCAGTGTAAATGATGAATCAGCAGCAGTGCATCAACCAACCTATAGATCTATGATTGGAAGTCTACTTTATTTAACAGGTACCCGACCAGACATCATGCATGCAGTGGGAATAGTTGGAAGATTTCAGGCAAAGCCAAAGGAAACTCGTCTTCAGGCAGTGAAGAGAATTTTCAAATATCTTCAAGGAACTCAAAACTATGGCTTATGGTATCCTAGAGATACAGATCTCTCACTTCATGCTTATACAGATGCAGATTGGGCCGGAAGCGTGGATGACAAGAAGAGCACAAGTGGTGGTGCATTCTTTATAGGTTCCATATTAGTATCTTGGTTCAGAAAGAAACAGAGTTCGATTGCGTTATCTACAGCTGAAGCAGAATATGTGGTTGATGCATCTTGTTGCACTCAACTCATTTGGATGATGCAGACCTTGCAGGATTTTCAAATCACTTGTACTCCACCTATCTCCATCTTATGTGATAATACAAGTGCAATCATCATTTCAAAGAACCCAATCATGCATTCAAAGACCAAGCATATACCGATCAAGTATCACTTTCTCAGGGAACAAGTGCTTGAACAAAAGGTCAAGTTGGAGTATGTCCCTGCTAAGGAACAAGTTGCTGATATACTCACCAAACCATTGCCCAAGGAGACCTTTGAATACCTCGGGCAAAAGCTGGGGGTTGTTGATGTATCATCTTTTTGTTGAATCTCATCTGTTTCAGAGATTGTTGGTTTTACGCGAGGTTCATATGGGGTATATGCGTACATTTTCTGGCTTATGGATTGGTCGAAGATCGAATGGCACAGGTTCAGGGGAAGAACATATAATGGATTTTTGGCATCAAGGTAGCACAGAAGGAGAACATGGATGTTGATTTAAATATTGCTGCAATATGTCTCTATCTCTTTCTCTTATGGTGTATGGTGGATTATGGTTTGTAGATCTGGTTTACCGTCAGGGGGAGCATGATTAAAGATTTAAGCATGGTCTCAGGGGGAGCATAACCCTTTTCCCTTGATGTCAAAGGGGGAGAATGACGATGAAGATCTTGAGGTTGCCATCAAGTCCAAAGGGGGAGATTGTTGGCATTATGATTCTGGTTTGGCTCTATGGTACAGGTGTTGTACTTGATGGCAACTCACTCAAGTGGCAAAACTCTATTCAGGCTCTTAAAATAATGGAAAATAAGAGGTTCGCAGGTGCATCGTTCAAAAGGTGCGGACCCGCAGGTTCGCCGTCCAGGGAGTGCGGACATACCCGTAGGTTCACCGTTCATAAGGTGCGGTCCCCCAGTTCACTCACTCCAATGCAGAGAAGCACGCTCATGTGGGGTATCCTATGTTTGGCCCTTGGTTTTTAGCCCGTCTTTTACGATCCTATGGTTTTGGCCCGTGGTATAGGATCTAATTTATTGAACCCCAGTTTGGATCCCTTGTATTGGTTTTTTATGGTTTTGTCCCATGGTGTGGATAAGGGTTTGACTATAAAAAGGGGAAGGAGATCACTTGGCTAGACACTTGTGAAATTTGAATATCTTAAGATCTGAATGTTTGGGTGATTGGTTTTAAAAGCTAGATCTAAATCAAGGAGAAAATTTAAGGCGAATCTAATGATACTTCATGATCTCTCGGGCACATGATCAGATCTGTGGATCTGACTAACTGTGGCACATTGGAGGATTGTTAATTTGGCCCTAATCAAAGGTTCGCAGGCGATCCACGGCATAGGTGCGGGGGTCCGCAGTACAAGAGAAGACGCAGTGCGAGGGTACGCATCGCAACAGAAGGCGTAGTGCGAGGTAGCGCAGCGCGGAAGAAAGCAAAGTGCGGAGGTATGCAGAGGCACAAAAGGACCAGTGCAGAGGTACGCTATCAGACGGATAGTGAAGGTGCAGACCTGAGCTGAGGTATGCAGAGCAGCAGAAAGATCCAGTGCGGATCTGCGCAGTTCAGGCACAGAAAGATTGCGAATATCCGCAAGTTTATATTGGTGAAGTGGCGGACGTGTCTTGAAACATTTGTTGGCTATGTTTTATCTATTGCTGCAGAGTTCTGGGTTTAAAGTTCTGGTATTACTTTTTTGTTTACAGCATTCTGAGACGTTGGGTGATTCATTAGTTGATTGTATAAGGAGATTGGGTGATTTGCATGTACTTGATTTTTATTTTATCTTCTTGGATCCAGTTTGAAAATTAATGAAACATGGTCCTTAAAGAAGTAGAAGAGCAAAGGGGGTTGTAGCTCCCTTCCAGGAGAGAATGGAAAACGAGAGAAAGTTGTAGCTCTCTGCAGGTTGCAGCCTGCGTACTGGTAAAGGACTGCACCAGTACAAAATCCTTGTAAAGAAGTTTCTAATTAAAAGAAGATAGAGACATATTGCAGCAGGTGGTTTTCACCCACATTGGTTTCCACCTTATATCTGGTGTTCTTTGGTGTGCTTATCTATTTTTCTTGTTCTTGTTCATTATTATATGGCACTGACATAAAAATTAATGATCAATATCTGAAGAATAAATTAAAGTATAAATCTGGAAGGCATTTTGAAAAGAATTTGATAATACCGATTCACCCCCTCCTCAATATTATTTCCAACATGCATGGTGCAAACGATGGAGGACTTTAGTTGACTAACAAATTATTTAAAGAAACAACTTTTGGAACTCCCACAAGGAAGTGGGATAGGTAGAATGTTTACCACACCATATTGAAGCTTCTGCACAAAGGGTACATACAAGATGGTTTTGTTGAAATTCATCAATCATGTGCTATATAGAAAGGAGTGCAAAGAAAATTTTCACCAAAGTCTATCATTCACCACTTCAATTGATATTCCTATTTTATGAAGGAATATGCGCCAATGGGAATGTGCGTGTGTTGATGATAATAGAGATCATCACATAGATAGTCAAAGCCAAACTAGGTACAAGGATCTATGAAGGTGAGGGACTAGTTATTTTTACTAAACCAATAGGCACATATGTTCACCAAGAGTAGACAAAGAACTATTGATAACCAATGACAATGCATTTAGAGGTGCGTTCTAAAGAGTTACATGGAATGAATAATGTTAACAATGGATGTTTTCATCTAGTTTACACAACTAATGCCATGGTTATTGCATGTATTTTATTAGCTCATTTGTACTTAGCCATCAATGGTACAACTTCTATGGTTACACATGTTATTCATCAGCCTGAATCTAAAATATTTCTAGGACCATGTCTAGTGTGTTTAACCCAATTCAAAACTTTCAAGGAAATGTCTTTCATCAAAGTACCTTATTATTAATTCACTAAGGTATCACAAAGGTTGTTTGGAAGAAAAACACCTATTGGGATGACTCAACAATTTGACCCAAGGAAAAAAATCCAACACTTCAAAAATTTTACATCATGCATTGATGTTATTTTAGAATCAATGGTCATATCATATGACCACTGGCTTTAATGACACCTATCATGCTAATTCCTTGATACCAAATGACATTTTGGGTGGCATGGAAGGTATACATATTTTTCCTATTTCTTCACCATGGCGGGTTTATTGTTGATGTGCCACAATTTGATTGGATTATGTGTATAGTAAGGTATTAGGCCATCAAGGTATGTGGGAACAAAAGAAGGGCTCTTATTAATAAATGTTGTCTATTTAATCCATTCAACTTAGCTTGGTAAAGATATCACCTAGGGAGTCATTTATTACTCATGATACAATTTTGGCCATTGAGGAAGGGAAAGACATATGAACATAAAGTAGTGGAGATGCAATTGATAGGATTGACCTAGGTGAGACTCAAATGAACATAAATTATCAACTATTGAAGGTGTTGTTCCACCATGTTAATGAGAAACTCAAAATAGTAAGACATGAACCAACCAAGGGAAACTTATGTAACCCATATTTAGAAAATTTGTAATGTTTCTTGTAGAGGTTATCATGTGAGTTTTAATGAATTCCAAATCCAACTAAATGGGTTACCTAGGTAGATTTATGCAACATCATACATAACATACACACAACCAGATATAAGGAAACCATGGATCCTAGAAATAATAATCTTAACTTTACTGGACGCATTACATGCATTTTCTCTTAACAAAAATCATCATGAGTAGTATGCATGGTCACTTTCTACTTTGTATGTCATGTAGGGGAAATTAGAAAATAGTGCCCTAAAAAAAAGGAAATAATTATAAGAGCCAAATATCCTTCTTTAATTTGATGTTATTTGTATATCATAAAAAGGTTGAATTTATTCTATGTGAAACCATAAGCTTCCTATTCAGAAGGCATGACATTGTGTGCTAAAGGAATACCTTGTTGTAATTTAAAACAAAGGGGGTCGTGTATGCCATAATTTTGGTGTTTCAACTGGTTTTGGTATTAAATTAGATTAGTATTATTTTATCTAAGAATAATTGGTTTTAAGCTATATTTTCAAAAGTTGTGAATTCACAAATTCAAAATACAATTGAAATATATTTTGAGATCTTCAAATCAAACCAAAACACAAAAAATTGCAATCCCATGATCATTTCATTCAAATATAAATATTTTTTATTTCTAACATTCTATCTTAGGTGCCCTGAAATAAGGAATTTGAATTGATTCTTGATGATACCTTAATTAGTAATGAACATGGAGAAAAAAACAAAAGAGGAAGTTAGAGGTTTCACTAGTCATGTGATTATGAAAGTGGAAGGTGACACAAAAGTGGTTAACTCACATTCCATTATTTTTTTCTATATGTGCATGTAGATATTGCATCCGAATTAGTGAAGTGTTATATAAATTATGGTAATGGAGATATGTCTATTGGGCACAACCCAACTTGGCCAGATTTGGGCAGCTTTTGAGCAAGAAATCCGTGTTTTGTGGAGCGCATAGTAGAAAAGATATCACGGAGTACAAAGTGGACCGCACATTACAAAAGATTTGACGTAGCATGAAGTGGACCACATAGTAGAGAAGTGGTGCACAATGAAGACCACGCAGTATGGGGGCTTCTTGGTGTAGCCCCTTCATTTTTGTAAAAGCATAAAATATTGTAAAGGTTTATGGTTTTGGACCATAGTCCCTTGTATTTTAGAAACCCTGGTATCGGGTCCATAGCAATGGAGCGATGTAATCCCTCATGTAATAGTATATATAGGAATGAATAATAATGAAGGAATACACCTAAATATTGATCGAAATATGTCTTTACAGTTGTATTCTATTGATCTATACTTTGGAGAAAGGAGAAAGGCTCCAAAACTGAGTGTGTGGATGCTTAGGTTCGCATCTGAGTCCACAGACCATCTGCAACTTAGTGCACGGACACCTTGCAACTGTGTGCGCAAGTAAGGACTATTTGTTGTACAAATTATATATTATATGAAACAATTCTTATGGATGTAGTCCCATGTTAGGATGAACCACGGTAAAATATGTGTCTACATGTGTTTATTTGCTTAATATTTTCACTTTCTTTTAGTACTGCATAGTTTGTGAATGTTTATGATATGTTTAAGTGATGAATGTAATTTTGTTAATTAAACTATAACTACAAAGTATTTGGTGAATGCGAAGTAGTAAGTAAGTGTTAAATAATAAATAAACTACTGAATTTCGACATTGCAACATCCATCAAGCTTTTGAAACCTAGTTCTACAACCTACCATAATCAGTTTGAGTGAGACTGGGATCTGCTTGCAAGTTGTTTCTAAGAGGGCCAGTGGTTGAGGGCTTTGTTGGTGCACAATAAACTTTGAACCTAGGTTAGTCCAACATAAGCCAACAAATGGTTTCATTGCTAGGACCAGGATCTGTTTGAGGGATGTATATGTGGAATTTGTTGAAGAAAGAAGTTGAACATTGGGTAGAAAAAAAGGAACGAGAATTTGTAGAAAAAAAATAATAGAAACCCTTGTTTGTCAACAAGGAGGTGGTTGGATAAGTATATTTTTTAAGATCAATATGAAATATTCTTCATCTCATTCCATGTGGATTTATACGAGTGGATATCAACGTTGACTGAGAGAAAAGACTGCTTTAAAGGAGAGGAAACTAAGGAGTGGAATCCTACACTAATACTTGACAACTCAAGAAGACAAACAACAAGATCTCAAGCGATGTTGATTTATGGATTATCTTGGGAGGATTCATTACTGAGTTTGAGATAGACTCAATTGTGTCATATAGTGAAGCAGAACAAAAAAAAATTCGAAGGACCACGAGGTAAGTTCTTAAAATCTCTAAACCTTTGGATAAAGATGCTTTTGTTTCAAACGGGGATTTTACGAATGCAGTCATATTATTAGCTACTTATGTTTGGGAGAAGAAAAGAAGAAGAAGTTGGAACAATGCAAAGTGGAAAAATATATAGAATAGACGTTAGAAAGAGATCTCATGGCCAAGATCCAAAGACTTTTATAGAAGCTAGCTATAGCTCTCTATTAAGTGAGTCTAAAAGTGAAGAAAATCATTGTGAGAACCCTAAAGTAACCCCGTAGTATTCACCCTTCCAACCTGAAAGTTCACCAAAGCCAGAATCGAGTAATAATCAGGGTATTCCTAGTTTTCCCCATCCTCCAACCCCTCCAACCCCGCTACCCCCCATCCCCATCCCCTTACGAATCCCCCTCCCCCTCCCCCTCTGTGAAAAAATATGGACGATGATGTTAAGTTATCTTTTTATAAAGGGACTAGATGAGAGGATCTAGAAAAATTTTGGTTCTTATGCAAATTAGGTCCATGATGAAAATATAAAGAAAGCATAGCTTGTTACAACATTTTGGGATAGAACTCTGACATGGTACATGAAGTATTCAAGCAATCATAACCAACCATTTGAAGACACTAAAACAACCTGATAAAAGAATTCAAGAAGCTGAAGTCTAAGTCGTAGTTCATCGCAGAGCTAAAAGAAATCAAACAAAAGCTTGCTGAGTCTGTTTGTGAATTTTCTCAAAGATTCAAGATACTACTGGATCAAGTGATCTTCGAAATACTTCCATAGCAACAGTTTTTTATATTTGTGTTGCTTCCACATATAAGATTTCTTTTGTCACAACAAAAGATAGAAACTCAAGTTGAAGCCTTAGAACTTGCAATGAAGTTAGAAGTTCCGCTGATAGGGGATACCAATGCAGCTATGTAGCAGAGCCAGAGTCAGCTAGAAAATTTCACTCCGAAGATACAAGCTATGAAGAAAAGTAAAGAAGTTAGAGAAGAAGTATGGTGCACAAAGTGTAAAGGAGAAGGTCATTCTAAGGAAAAAAGTCCTCTCTTTAGAAACTACATCACTAGTGGAGCACCACATCCTTTGAGCCCAAGATCCAACTTATGGTGTGAGATATGTAAAAATAGGGGCAAACATTGCACTAAATACTATTATTTGTTGCAAAAGTATGTACAGACTCCAAGGAACCTATATTGCAAGTTTGCAAATCAGTGGGACATGATGAAAACAATTGTCGAGTGTATGAACTAATGATGGATCGAAGTGTTGATGCATATAGGAAGCAAGCCGAAGAACACATACATGAGGAAAATGGACAACACATTGGTCATGGTGGTTATCGAGGTCGAGATCAAGGTACTAGTCAAGGTGGTGGAGATGGTCGAGGACAAGGACAGATTATCTACTATAATGCTGCCAATAATGACACTTCCTGAGAGACTATCAGAATCCTACCACGACATGTAAGTATTTCAAATATTTTGATCGTGTAATTGAGGAGTGTCTGGTACTTATGGAAAAAATGCAAGAAAAGTGGAATGAGCAGCCGACACAAAACATTCAAATGATGACTCTAGAAACAAGGACCAATGAACCTCACATAAATATTGTAACAAGAAGTGGAGTTGTGGCTAGGGATGTTAAAGCAGATGGGAAGAAGGAATTCGAAGCTACATGTGTAAGAAAGGCTACTAAAAAGGTCCCTGTGTTTGATATTCAAAAGGAAAAATAAATCTTTATGGAAACAAAGAAAATCTTTATGGATACAGGAGCTTCAACATCTAGCATGCAACAGAATCAGAAGAATAGTTGTGATACATCATCTTTGGCAGAAGGCAAGGCCAAGCTCTGACAATACAAGAACAAGATGCAACATATTAGGTATATACTCTAAAATATTTTCTTCAAACTTGTATGAAATTGTTGCAAGATCAAAGAGCTGTAGAAGGACTTCAGGAATTAATAAATTCATGTGCATCTAAAGAAGTACCACGAAGTGAGATGCGCAAAGTTAAAAATTTACATAGACAAAAGAGAACTGGAAAAGAAATGAGGCTTAGTGCACAAATAGGAGAATATGACATGGACCAAGTTATTTTAGATTTTGGATCTGAAGCTAATGTCCTAACAAAGAAAACATGGGAATTAATGGGTAAACTGAAGTTACAATGGTCACCTATTCAGCTAAGAATGGTGAACCAACAAAAGATTGTTCCTCTAGGAAGATTATCAAGTATTATAGTAGACATTGAAGGGGTGTGCACTACTACTGATTTTGAAGTGATAGAAATTGTGGATGACAGTAACCCCTATCCTGCACTACTTGGACTAGATTGGGAATTTTCTAACATGGCTATAATCAACTTAAAGAAGAGGAAAATGATATTTGAAAGCAACAATATGAATCATTGTCCCATTAGATCCATCAAAAGGAGCAATGTATATTGAACCACTTGAGGAAGAGTAGAACATTGTAGACGTAGATAACATTTATCAGATAACAACCAAAGAAGAAGAATAGATTAATCCCACTACATATGGAAAATTGGGTTGGGAACAAGACAGATCCTGCACTTCATATTCAGAAGAAGAATTGAAAAATTGGAAAAATAGGTTACATGAAGTATCTACAAGGTAATGGGCAAAAATTACTAAAGCAGTTCATTGTATGAAACCTTAGGTATGCGACTTACCTTTTTATGATGGTTTGGGTAATATAAATACTTTTCTTGACGAATATGAAGAACAAGTACTAGAGTGTCAAATATTGTTAGCTCCGGATCTAGCATGAAGAGCTAATCTTGCTATATGGTGGGGTACACATAAGAAGAATATAGGAACTTCGCAGGAATGTAAAAGATTGATATGGAAAAGGTTTGGTCAGGTAGAAACAGAATTGGAAGAAAAATATTATGGTCAAACTGACCCTAGAGAGCACGTCCAGCTTTGTATGACAACATCGAAGGAGATTCCACAAGAAGAATGTTGAAATTTGGTACCGGAGGACAGGTGGTTCCCTTAGGCTTTGATCTTTGGCCTAGGGAAAAGTGTCCAAAAGAATTTAATTTTTCTCCTAAAGTAACATTATAATTTTTATAAAGTTAAATCTAATTTAAAAGTGACTTTAAGTGATAAAGTTATTAAATCTAATTTTAAAGTGACTTTTATAAAGTCAATGAAAAATTAGAAAGGAAAAGTGACTTTGGAAATAAATGACTAAGTGGGTCTTTATTAAAGTGGGGTGAATTAAAAAATAGAAAGTGAGATTTAAATGAGCATTTAATCTCAGCCATTGATCTAAATCTATTTCAACCATTGGATTTAGGGATCACCCAAAAGTCACTTAGGGTTGGGTTAAGGGAGGAAAAGGGGGAAAAAGATCATTCATTCTTTTATGAGCAGATTGAGAGAAGGAGAGCAACAGAGCAAGGGAGATTTCTGGACAGCTGAAAGCGGAGTTTTAGCAAAGCGGACTTTCAGCAGCTGAAAGCGGAGTTTCAGCGAAGCGGAGTTTCAGCAGCTGAAAGCGGATTTTCAGCAGCTGAAAGCGGAGTTTCAGCAAAGCGGAGTTTTAACAGCTGAAAGCGGAGTTTCAGCAGCTGAAAGCGGAGTTTCAGCAGCTGAAAGCGGAGTTTCAGTAGCCGAAAGCAGTGTATCGGCAGCGGTGTATCAGCAACAGCAGCGGTGTATCAGCAGCTGTGTATCAGCAACAGCAACGGTGTATCAGCAACAGCAGCGGTGTATTAGCAACAGTAGCGGTGTATCAACAGCTTTGTATCAGCAACGGTGTAACAACAATGGTGTAACAGCAGCTGAGAGCGGTGTAACAACAACGGTGTTTCAGCAAGGCTGAGATAAGTTGTAAAAGTCTGTTTGTTGATTTTTTGCTGAACATTTCTCTCACTGTAAAAAGGCATTTTTCATAAATAAAGAAGAGATCTCAAACTGGTTTTCCCCAAGAGTTGTAGGGGGTTTTTCCAGGGTCACATTGACCAAAAATGTCAGTGTTTAAATGTGTTTTAATGGCTGTTTATTACTGCTGATTTTTATTTCTGCAATTTCCAGCATTCTGTAAAATTTCCAGAATTTGTGTTTTCAACAAATTTATTTTTTCCAGCTTGTTAAATGTATGGTTATGGGAAAGGGCATTTAACTATATGGGAGAATTAAGGAGAAACTGAAAACCGGGGTGGGAAAACAGAAATTTCTACATGGTATCAGAGCTTGAGCGCTGAAGGGAAGTTTGGGACAGCAAAAAGAAAAATTACAGCTGCTGATTTTTCACTCAGAAAATTCCAGCAAGCTGATTTTTCGTAAACAGCAGTTTTATCTTTACCACAGCAGTGCTATTTTTCAGTTTTAGGACAGCAGGATGTCATTGGGATTGAGGGTGGAGGATAGGTTGGATGGGCATTCAAATTACAGCGTTTGGAAGGAGAGAATGCAGAGTATCTTTGAGGAGGCAGAAGTCTGAGATATCATGGTGCATACAGCACAACACCCTGTTGTTGTGCCTACTGATGCAACTCAGTTGACAGCTTATAATAAAAAGAACAACAAGGGTAAGAGGCTGATTCTAGATGGAATCAAAGACCATTGCATTCCTCATGTGAGAGGAAAGAGCAATGCCCATGAGATGTGGACAGCATTGTCCAATCTCTACAAGAGCACCAATGAGAACCGGAAGATGGTCCTGAAGGAGAAGCTGAAGAACATTAAGATGGGTAATGACAGTGCAGCTGGATATCTCACAAAGATTACCAATGTGAGAGATGAGTTGGCAGCGATTGGAGAGGCCATTCCACCCACTGAGTTGGTACGGATTGCATTGAATGGCCTCCCCCGTTCATGGTTGAACTTTGCTGATGGGGTGTGTGCACGTCAGACCCTTCCCACATGGGAGAGGTTTTGGGATGATTGCATTCAGACAGAGATCAGGAAAGGACAGCTTGGGGCAGCCAAGCCAGTTGAGCAGGATGAGGACGTAGCACTGGTGGCAGGAGGCAAGAAAGGCAAAGGGAAGAAGCAGGCTTCCACAAGCGGTGGTGGGGGCAAAGGGAAAGGTAAAGGTAAACAGGGGAACACACAGAAGGACTATTCCAAGGTGAAGTGTTGGAATTGTCAGAAGATGGAACACTATGCAGTTGTGTGTCGGGAGAAGAAGAAGAAGAGGAAGAACCAGGACGTGGCAGCTTCAGCAGAGATTGAAGACTTTGCAGGTCGTTTTGACCGGGAGTTTGCGTTCACTACATGTGAGTCCTCTAGTGCAGGATCACCTGCCACACAGGTTCAGAGGGAGCATGCTTTTCCCTCGACTAGTGGAGCATCTTCAGGTATCTGGTATGTGGACAGTGGGGCTTCACGTCATATGACAGGAGTCTGTGAATACTTCTTAGAGCTTTCAGAGAGTGGCACTGATATTGAGGTAGTACTCGGTGATGACAGAGTTGTTAGAGCAGTCGGGGTGGGGACAGTGACATTTCAGAGGGAGTCCAAACCTCCCTTGAAGGTGTCAGAGGTTCTTTATGTGCCAGGGATGAGGAAGAACCTCATATCCGTCTCAGCTTTGGAGGACAGAGGATATGATGTACTGTTCAGGGGAGGACAGGTGTTGATGTATCCCAGGAGCACTCTAGCTGATTCAGCTAGAGTGATAGGTGTATGCCATGCAAAGGTGTACAAGTTTGCATTCCAGCCCCTTTTGGCATTAAGCAGTAGTACCGACAGCAGAGCTAGCAGTTCTGAGCTGTGTGAGATTTGGCACCGCAGGATGGGACATATGTATCATGGAGCCTTGAGGACATTGCGGGATATCACTACAGGTGTGCTAGATTTCAGTACTGATCACTTTGATACTTGCAGAGGTTGTGCGATGGGCAAGTTTGCCAAATCCCCTTTTCCCAGCAGTGACAGCAGAGCGACTGGGATACTTGATTTGATTCATTCCGATGTGAGCGGTCGGATGTCTCATGTTTCCTTGAGTGGATATGAGTACTATGTTGTATTCATTGATGATCACTCCATGAGGACCTGGATTTATTTTTTGAAGACCAAGAGTGAGGTCTTCAAGCGGTTTCAGGAGTTTAGAGCTCTTGTGGAGACACAGACAGGTCGGAAGATCAAGTCCCTGAGGTCGGACAATGGAGGAGAGTACACCCTTGGAGAGTTTGTTGACTATTATGTGGAGGCAGGCATTAGGAGGGAGTTCACCGTTCCTTACAACCCCCAGCAGAACGGGGTTGCGGAGAGGAACAACAGATCCATCATAGGGGTTGCCAAAGCCATGTTACATGATCAGGGGTTGCCATTGTTCGTGGGCAGAGGCCTGCAACATAGCTTTTTACTTGCAGAACAGGAGTCTGCATCGTGCCTTGGGGCACATGACTCCGGAGGAGGCTTTCTCTGGGAAGAAGCCTGATCTTGGTCATCTTCATATCTTTGGATGCATTGCATACTCCTATATACCCAAGGAGAAGAGGACCAAACTAGAGCCCACCGCAGAGAAGGGTATCTTTGTGGGCTACAGTGAGACCTCAAAGGCCTTTCGGATTTACATTCCTGCACAGAGGAGAGTTGTTGTCAGACGGGATGTGAAGTTCGAGGAGGACAGGGCCTTTAGGAGGTCACGGGAGTTAGAGTATCTGGATCAGCCAGACCGTGAGCAGCAGTTGAGTCAGTCGCAGGGATCCAGTGGGCAGGGATCAGGAGGATCCGGAGGTACATCTATGAGGATGTCAGGTCCATCAGTGAGTAGTGGCT
Source organism: Pinus tabuliformis (assembly GCA_031772625.1). Taxonomy (NCBI): domain Eukaryota; kingdom Viridiplantae; phylum Streptophyta; class Pinopsida; order Pinales; family Pinaceae; genus Pinus; species Pinus tabuliformis. Next base: position 311,725,633 of record CM062815.1, on the reverse strand, counting down.
CACCGAGCCAGAGGGGTGGTGCTTCGGGCAGCATGCAGAGTAGTTCACAGAGCAGTTCACTAGGGAGTCCACTGATGGACAGTTCACACGGTACCTCAGCTTCTACAGGTTCAGGTGCAGGCAGGAGGACATCAGACAGACAATCAGGAGTTCAGGCTACTGATGGTGATGAGGAGGAGGAGTTTCATTCTCCTACGGGGGAAGCATGCTCAGGGAAGAGGAAGCCCAAGTGGCTTCAGGACACCTTGAGAGATGCCACATTTGTTGCTGAGCTGAAGAGGCCAGTCAGAGAGAGTAAACCACCTGAGAGGTTTTGTAGTTATATGGCGATGGTTACCAGCATCCTTGACTCTAAGCCTTCTAGCTATGAGGAGGCAGCTAGCCAGCAGGTCTGGAGAGAGGCCATGCAGGAGGAGTATTCTTCTATCATGAAGAATGATGCTTGGGAGGTGGTGCCGAGGCCTGAGGGCAAATCTGTGGTTACTTCCAGATGGCTTTACAAGGTAAAGCATGCTGCAGATGGCAGCATTGAGAAATTCAAAGCAAGGTTTGTGGCTAGAGGGTTCTCCCGGTAGAGGGAGTTGATTATGAGGAGACCTTCACTCTCATGGCTCGATATACTTCGATACGCTCCATTATATCGATAACAGCAGAGATGGGTTGGAATATCCACCAGATGGATGTGAAGACCGCATTTCTCAATGGCTTCATACAGGAGGAGGTGTACATTGAGCAGCCATAGGGCTTTGAGGTGCATGGGAAGGAGTCCCATGTGTGCAGACTGAAGAAGGCCCTTTATGGCCTGAAGCAAGCTCCCAGAGCTTGGTACTCCAGGATAGATACATATTTGTAGGGGATGGGTTTCACAAAGAGTGAGGCAGATCCGAACCTTTACTTTATTGTGATTAGTGAGGAGCCTCTCATTCTGGTGCTGTATGTGGATGACTTGGTCATTACAGGTGCAGAGAGACTCATTGAGCACTGCAAGGGAGATCTTGCGGCGGAGTTTGAGATGAAGGACATTGGCTTGATGCATTACTTTTTGGGTTTGGAGGTGTGGCAGGAGGAGGGGCATTTCTTCCTGGGGCAGGGGAAGTATATTGTGGACATCCTTAGCAGATTCCACATGGAGGATTGTAGACCCATGTCGACACCGATGATCACCAACTGGAAGAATCTTCATGCTTCGGATTCCGAGTTGGTGGATCCCACATTGTACAGGTAGCTGATTGGTTCCTTGATGTATTTGGTCAACACTAGACCAGATATCTGTTTTGCAGTCAACACAATGAGTCAGTTTATGTGTGAGCCTAGGAAGGTTCACTGGGTGGCTACAAAACACATTTTGCGGTACTTGCAGGGGACAGTGGATTATGGTCTGGACTACAGGCAGGGAGATGGATTGAGATTGGCAGGATACACTGATTCTGATTGGGCAGGTTGTGCTTCTGATAGGAAGAGCACTTCAGGGTGCTGTTTTGGGTTGGGTTCAGTAGTAGTGTCATGGTTCAGCCGGAAGCAGCAGTCAGTAGCACTAAGTTTAACGGAAGCAGAGTATATGGCAGCCAGTCTAGCTAGTTGTGAGGCCATCTGGCTTCGCAAGATGTTGTTTGGCTTATTTGGTCAGCCATTGAGACCTTCAGTGATTTACTGTGATAATCATAGTTGCATTAAACTCATGGAGAATCCAGTATTTCATGACAGGTCAAAGCATATCGGGATCAGATATCATTTCATTAGAGACTATGTTAAGAAGGGAGCTGTGAAGCTTGAGTATATTTCCACTGATGAGCAGGTTGCAGATATTCTTACCAAAGCCTTACCACGGGGCAAGCATGTCTATTTCAGAGACGATGGGTGTGGTGAGGAACACCTTCCTCGGTAAGAGGGAGTGTTGAAATTTGGTACCGGAGGACAGGTGGTTCCCTTAGGCTTTGATCTTTGGCCTAGGGAAAAGTGTCCAAAAGAATTTAATTTTTCTCCTAAAGTAACATTATAATTTTTATAAAGTTAAATCTAATTTAAAAGTGACTTTAAGTGATAAAGTTATTAAGTCTAATTTTAAAGTGACTTTTATAAAGTCAATGAAAAATTAGAAAGGAAAAGTGACTTTGGAAATAAATGACTAAGTGGGTCTTTATTAAAGTGGGGTGAATTAAAAAATAGAAAGTGAGATTTAAATGAGCATTTAATCTCAGCCATTGATCTAAATCTATTTCAACCATTGGATTTAGGGATCACCCAAAAATCACTTAGGGTTGGGTTAAGGGAGGAAAAGGGGGAAAAAGATCATTCATTCTTTCATGAGCAGATTGAGAGAAGGAGAGCAAGAGAGCAAGAGAGATTTCTGGACAGCTGAAAGCAGAGTTTCAGCAAAGTGGAGTTTCAACAGCTGAAAGCGGAGTTTCAGCAGCTGAAAATGGAGTTTCAGCAGCTGAAGCGGAGTTTCAGCAAAGCGGAGTTTCAACAGCTAAAAGCAGAGTTTCAGCAAAGCGGAGTTTCAGCAGCTGAAAGCGGAGTTTCAGCAGCTGAAAGCGGAGTTTTAGCAAAGCGGAGTTTCAGCAGCTGAAAGCAGAGTTTCAGCAGCCGAAAGCGGTGTATCAGCAACAGCATCGGTGTATTAGCAACTGTGTATCAGCAACAACAGCGGTGTATCAGCAACAGCAGCGGTGTATCAGCAGCTGTGTATCAGCAACGGTGTAACAGCAGCTGAGAGCGGTGTAACAGCAACGGTGTTTCAGCAAGGCTGAGATAAGTTGTAAAAGTCTGTTTGTTGATTTTTTGCTGAACATTTCTCTCACTGTAAAAAGGCATTTTCCAGAAATAAAGAAGAGCTCTCAAACTGGTTTTCCCCAAGAGTTGTAGGGGGTTTTTCCAGGGTCACATTGACCAAAAATCTTAGTGTTTAAATGTGTTTTAATGGCTGTTTATTACTGCTAATTTTTATTTCTGCAATTTCCAGCATTCTGTAAAATTTCCAGAATTTGTGTTTTCAGCAAATTTATTTTTTCCAGCTTGTTAAATGTATGGTTATGGGAAAGGGCATTTAACTATATGGGAGAAATAAGGAGAAACTGAAAACCGGGGTGGGAAAACAGAAATTTCTACAAAGAATGGGTGCATGGTTTCATCCACGCACTGGAGACAATTCTGCAAAACTGGTACTTGGAAACAGAACTTTGACATGGTATTGGGCGTTAGGCAGAGATGGTTGATGGGTTTATATTGACATTTAGCTTCGAAAATTTTTGTCCATATAGAGATTCAACCCTTCAGATAGTTAAAAATAAGACTTTATAGAATGAAATTCCACTCACTTGGTAGCCTGACCAGGTTGCGCAACTACATAATGTAATGGAATCATACAACATCACTGTTGAATAAGATGATGACCCTTGCAATATTGACATAGCAGAATCTAAAGGCTACTGTGAAGTGAATGGACCTAAATTATAAAATCCTAATATAACAAAGCCGTTAAAGGCTAGGAAGGTGAATATAGGGTCAGAATATGAGCCAAAGTTTACAACGATAGGATATTACTATGATAAATAAATATTCAACAAAGTGATAGATCTTTTGCATGAATACCATGATTTATTCCCCTCTAAGTTCTCAGATATGAAGGGCATAGTAGGAGACTTGAGAGTTATGAAGATTCATTGAAAGCCTAATGTAAATCCTGTCAAGCAAAGAACCTACAGATTGGATCCAAAATATAAGGAGAAAGTAAAAGAAGAATTAGATCAAATGATAGCAACAAGGATCATTGAATCTATGGAGGAATCAGAATGGGTAAGTCTCATGCTAGTCTAGGAAAAGAACGCTAAAGGAGAAATCAATATTTGTGAGGATCTAAGGAAATTAAATGCATGTGTGCATGATCCCTTCCATACAACCTTTACAGATGAAGTGTTGGATAATTTAGGTGGACAAAAGACCTACTCATTCACACATGTATTTTCAGGATAGCATCGGATCAGAATTTCACCAGAAGATCGACATAAGACTACCTTCATTATGGAATGGGGATCATATCAATATATAGTGATGCCTTTTAGACTGAAGAATGCCCCTGCCATATTTTCAAGAGTGATGGTTGCAGCTTTCAAAGAATATATTCACAAGTTCTTAGAAGTATACTTCCATGACTGGACAATATTTGGGTTATTGAAGAAACAAGTTGCAAGTTGAAGACTGATGCTCGACACATGCAGATAGTATCATATTTCTCTGAATATTAAGAAGTGCATATTTTGTGTACCTTTTGTTATATTGTTTGGACATATTGTTTGCGAGCAAGGATTGATGGTGGATCCTGCAAATATTTATATTATTATTGATTTGAGGCTTCTACGATTTATATTTTTTATGGTGTCATCTTCTGGAGTCATCACATTCATATTTTTGGAATTGACATTTCGAACCATCCTCTATGATTCATAATCAAGATAGATCCATGAGTGAACAACCAAGAACTGAATAGGGTTAATAAATAAAGGTGTGGGACAGGATGAGAATGAATGACAGCCGACAAGTTTTGATGGAAGGAGAGTGAAACAATAGGTAATGATTTAATTTTAATTTTAGTTTTTAATACTTAGCTTTCTTTAAATATTATTAATACATTTTTGTTTGTTTATTATTTAATGATTATAAAATATATTTCATTATTTTTTTAATTAATTTACATTAATTTTTACTAATTATAAACTAGGGTTTAGTTTAAAGTTTAAATTAAATGTAATATGTCGAATCAAATTAAACTTTTTTGTTGGAATTAAATTGTAATATAAAGTGTTTAATTTTATTAATAATAAGTAATAATTACTATTTGTTTTAATTATTAACACATATTAAATAATTGCGCAAAGTAACTCATGGTCAATGGGTTGTTTGAAATATTTTTAGTTTTTTGACTATTATTTTATGAATAAATTTCGTTATTTTATTAATTAATTTTCAGTAGATAAAATTGAATTTTAATGTTTTTGAAATTAAATTTAAAGTTTAGAATCAAATTAAAATTGTTGGAATTAAATTGAAATTAAAGAAAAAATAATTTTAATTATTAATAATTAATACCTAATATGATTATAAACCTATTAATTCATTATTAATTATTATTATTATTTTTTAAGACTAAAATTGGAATTGAATTTAGTTAAAAATCATAAAATTTTTAGCATATATTATTAGAAGTTTTAATGAAAATTTTTAGGGTTTGTGAATTTTTACACTATAGGGAAGACATCGAAAGGATAAATTAAGCAGTAAGAGGATAAGGATTAGCTAGGGGAAGGTGTAGTCAGAGGTTAGAGTGTGAATACAATTATAACTTATTTTCCAACCATCATCACAGCTAAGGTTGTTGGGGTGTTTTCATATATCTATGGCTTCCCTAAACTTCCTATGGTGATAATGCTCAATTTTGGCCACAACACAAGAGCTTTCAATACAAATATGATGATTGGTTTTACTGGAGTTCTCTGCCAAAGCCGAGGTTTTGGACCGATTATGTTTAATGTCGGCAGCATGCCCTGAATCCTTGTTAATATTGTTCGACGGACTCATCAATGTAGGTTTTGCCACAAGAACATGGAACCACATACACCTCTTTGTGGAATTTTGGATCAATGGGATCCTTTACCAATTTTAGGCATCTACTAATGGTGTTCATAGGTTTAAAGGTGGTTTTTATATTGTTATTTTTTAAAATATAAGAAATCCTATCAGTGGTACCTAATATGTCAGGGAGGTGAACCTTACCAACATAATCATCCATTGGTTGTTTGTTATGAGGAGCTTATGCCTTCTTGAAATCATTGATTCCTTGGTGTCTTCTATATCCATTATTTTCAAAAACATCCATGAAATGGTTCTTCTCTTCTTCAAAATGGTCATGATTTGAATGTGAATAGCCCTAGTTGCTAGAGTAATGAAGGTAATGTTCTGTATGGGTTTTCTTACGATAGACCTGGTGGGATATGGAGCCATATTGGTCTATTTTAATTAGCATGTCAAGAAAGGGAAGGCTGTCATTTCTTTCTACTTCCATTATAAACTTGATAGAATTAGATTGACTGTTAAGGTGTTTTAGGAAAATGTCTAATTTTTCTTTTCCATGAGGCCAAATAATGTAAGTTTCGTCGACAAATATTTTCCAAATTTTAGGTTTTAATGGAGAGGATTCAATGGATTTTGTCTTAAAATATTCCATAAATAGATAGGAAATGATGGGAAACAGAGGTGATCCCATAGCTACACCGCAAGTCTGTTCATAAATATCATCTTTAAAACTGAAAAAAGTCAATTTTAGTCAAATTTCTACTAATTTAGCACTGTCGGGATCAATGATTTTATGGACCACTTCCATGGCCTTATCTATGGGAATGTTATTATAGAGAGATTTTACATCAAAACTAACCAGGATGTCATTCTGGTCAAGTTTATTCTGTTTGATCTCATTGATGAAGTGATTGGAATCTTTGACAAAGGAGCAAGTTTTTCCCACCATGGGTTTAAGTTACATAGAAAGATACTTTTCTATATGGTACATAGGACCTCCAATGGTGTTGACAATGGGTCTTATGGGGACACCTTCTTTGTGTATTTTAGGGGCTCAATATATCTTGCGAGTGTAGGGATTGGTTTCAAAAATATTTTTAATGTTGTGTTCTTTGCTTCATTTTATCAAGTTATTTACATTCCTAGAGACCTTTTTATGGGATTCTTTCTTAATTTAATGTAACAACCAGTATTGATCAGGTAGTCCAACGTATTCTCATTATAATCATTTGCGTTCATTATAACAGCTGCCCCACCTTTGTCAACTTTCAAGACCACAATGTTAGGGTTTTGGTTCAGGTTCTTAAGAGCAAGATATTCTTGTTTGGTAATATTGCTCTTGGGTGGTTGGGCTTTCCTGAGGATGATGGAGAAATCATGTCTAACAATTTCTTTAATGTTATCTGGTAAATCCTCAATCCCGTACTCAATGTTGCACATAATGTCTTCTTTGGGGATGGAACGAGGGGAAATGGAAAAATTCAAGCCTCTTTCAAGGAGACCTAGAGTAACCTGCTCAATCTGGGTGCTGGAGAGATTCAAAATATGTTTTCTTACTCTCTTAGTATTTGATTTCGTTGTCCCATTTTCAAAAATGTTGTTTCCTATCATTTCATTTTTTCGTGGAAACTTCATTTTGGTATGACATGTTACTCTCTTCCCTAATTTTTTTATGGAAACATATTTACAGGTAGTCTCATTCAATGTTGCAATCAACCAAAAACAATGATTAAACTTCACACCACTTCAAGACACATAGGATATTATAGAAAATTTGTCAAAGGATGTGCATAGATTACTGCGGCTATTGAAAAACTGCTGAAGAAAGATGTTACTTTCTTATGGAAGGAAGCATGTCAAAAGAGCCTCGACATGATAAAATAAAAGATGGTAACTACTCCTATATTGGAATAAGGAATTTCATGTTCATGTGGATGCTTCAGGCATATATTTAGGGGTGGTGTTGACACAACCTGGTACAGGAGAAATCGATCACCCTATAGCTTTTGCAAGTAGGAAATTGTGTAAATCAGAAAATAACTATACAACTACAGAAAGAGAAGGATTAGCTATGGTATATGCTTTGCATAAATTCAAACATTATTTGCTTGGATCACATTTTAAGATGTTCACATACCACTCTGAACTAAATTACTTGGTCAATAAGACTATTTTAGGAGGAAAAATTTGCAGATGGCTATTATTATTTCAGGAGTATGATTTTGAAATTGTTGTTAAGCCAGAAAGACTAAATGTTGGACCTGATCATTTGTAAAGATTAGAAACAGGAGAAGAACCAACAAATATAGAGGATAATCTTCCTGATGTGCAGTTGTTTGCAATCAAGATAGTAGATGATCACTTCGTTGATATTATTCAGTTCTTAACCATAGGGATGGCTCCTTCAAAATACACTACACAGTAGAAGAAACAATTGGTGGTTAAGGCAACAAATTTTTCAATAATACCAAGATATTTGTATAAAATGGGACCAGATGAAATACTATGCGGGTATATTCCTGAGCATTAAAGAAAAATAATTTTAACAGAAGCTCATACTGTCGCAACTAGTGGACATTATGTAGGGAAAGCTACTACACAGAAAATTTTAAGAGTAGGACTATGGTGGACTGCACTACACAAAGATGCAAATGAGCACTATCAAGCTTGTGATATCTGCCAAAGAACAGGAAAACCTTCAAGGAGAGATGAGATGGCACTAGTGTCACAAGTAAATTTTCAGGCTTTTGATTTTGTTGGACCTATTAATCCACCATTGAAAAGGACTGGTGTGAGGTATATAATCACTACAGCTGATTATTTGACAAGGTGCACTGAAGCACAGTGAGTGAAGGATTGAAATGCAGAAAATGTTGAGAAGTTCATCTTTGAATACGTACTGTCCATTTTTGGGTGTCCAAATATATTGATCAGTGACCAAGGTTCACATTTGTCGAATAATACCATTGAAGTATTAAGTGAGGAATTTCAAGTATACCTATTGTTGGGAAAAGTATCTACTCAGAACGCCCCTATCCCACTCTAAGGTGTGACAGTGCCTTAGCAACAAACAAGGAAAACTACTTTCATATTCTTCTTTATGAAATGTAAACGAAGAGGAAGGATGAACTAACCTGTGTCTTGTGCTAGTTTGTTGATCCAATCGCTCTGCTCTTTGACAGCTTCCAGCTACCTGCTCCCTTACTTGCCTAGCTTCACCAAGTTCCTGCAAGATCACAGAAGAGGAAAACTACACAAAGACATAGATTTACATTCATAACTAGCTTAGGATCAGATTTAAGCTAAACATGCAAATATAACAAAACATCATTGATACAGAAGCATGTAGGAGAAACTCAAATAGTTTTATTGATATAACAAGAAGATCTAGGAGGAGATACAACCAAGTGAGTCCCGATCCAGCATCAACCTCCCAGCAAAGGAATCCCTTCCTCACCTCCAACAAAGCATAAATCACCCAATGCACTAACCTCAATCTCAAAACCAACAGCAATTCTCTACAAAGTACAAAATTCCAGCCTCTGGATCTCTGGGATGAGGGATCCATATATAGATGTAAGCAAAGAGGATGAGTCAGCTTATGTTTTGACTTGTGGCTTCTCTCTGTTAGTTCTTGCTTCCACTTGGAGGCTGAGAGCCTCTTACTCATCCTTGGTCGAACTCAGTGAGGCAAGTGTCATTGAGGAAGATTCTGGAAGCTTCCATTGTCTGTCCACCTCGCGGAATGACACTGCCATTTGGCATTTCTCGCTCAGCGCACCCTGGTAGTGCATTTAGGTGCGTTGCAATGCACCTAGCTAGTGTATTGGCGTGCTATGCAACGCAGGTAGCTAGTGGAGCAGCTGAAATGATCCTGATTTGACTGATTCTGAGCAGTTTCTGGTGGAGAACTTCTGGGAGAAGCTGTAATTGGTTGACCTTGTTCCTCTAGGGGTAGGAACAACACTTTTAGGGACTTTGGATCCCTTGGATTATGGACATTTCATGCTTAGAGCTGTAAGGCACAAAAATGTCTATAACAGTTGCCCCATAAAGTATGAGGCCGTTTATCAGGTGAAATGCTTTATTAGGAGGATTCGAAGTTCTTTCAATGCTGGGAGGAGACCTGTAATAAGATACAATACAATACATTATTTTTCATACTGTTTTCATGATCTAGCTGAGGTGGGCATTCCCATGCTCAGCTTTATAAATTCATTTTTATGTACACAAGACAGACAATCGTCTGATGGTAGACTGATGATTTTGATGAAGTCATCATCCTTTTGGTAGGATGATTATCTGTGCTGCAATGATGTACATGTCAATGTCTTTATTTTTCCTGAATATATATATTGCAGCCCGGATGGATGAAACTAGATCCGGGGTCTTCAATCTCATCCGATCTTCACTCGAAGTACAAGTCGATCCATCTGAAAAAATGTTTTGAAGTCGAACATGGAAAGACATCGCTTGATTACCAGTCAATGATGTAAACTGTTAACAAGCGCGAGAGGAATCACCGATAAGGATGATGACCCTCAAGGTACTGTAGTACAATTCACATGGTGTGAATAAAGGACTTGGCGTCGAACACCACGCAAAATCTTTCGGTCGAAGGTCATTGATGTATACATGTCGCCGGAAGTGAGAAACTTGCCATTGAGGCATGCAAGCTTCAAAGTACTGAATGGGGTGTTCCTAGATCAACTTCTTGGATAATGAGCTGATGTCGACAAGAAGCGATCTGTCAAAGGAGGGCCTTAATGAATCCCACATCAATGACACGGAACGGAGCAAATGATTTTGATGGAGGTGAAAACGATCTGATGATATATGGTTTAGGGTGGCGGTCATGAAAGAATGAAGTATAATGTATGGTAGTGGATGGGACACGGATGACTTCTCTTGAACATGTCGGAAACACTTATGTGATGGATCGGTAGCATTTACCCCAAATGTGGATGGTATGGCGAGACCATGGTGATGTGACCGGTGAATGAAACAACCCAACCCGACTCAGGCACGGAGTGGAAGTGTCATGTTCAAGAGTGACTTGCTACCAACAAAGATTCTTTGAGTTTCTTCCCAATTTTTCCCTAGTCATTGTTAACCAGTACCTCTTTATTTTTGTCAAGATTGAGGAGGATAACATATGCTTGTTCTATAATTTGCCCTTCGGGCAAACCCATCGCTATGTTTTAACGAGCCTAGCGATAGTGAAACTCGTTCTCGTCTAAAGACAAGTTTGTCACTGTTAATGTTTTTAACGAGTTTAATGACAAAGATAACTCGGTCCTTTTCATTTTTAGAGAGTCTGAAAAGGTACGTAAAGTTAACTCCGGAATTCCTTTTTCGTCATCTAATCCCTTAAGTCCGAAAAAGTATAAAAGAATACAGGAGGGATGAATTTTCGATAATTTTAACGAGCCGAACAAAACAAGCACTCAATCTTTTTGTGCAATAATCCCTCAGGTCCAAAAAGATTAAAATCTAGAGGAGGGATAGCACTTCCGGTCGCTTTAACGAGCTAGAAGGCCAAAACTCGACAATCTTTTCATGTTTTACGAGTCAGATGAAAAGAGCTTAAAGAAGACTCGTCTTTTGAGGAACGAGTGATAAAATGGGTAGCAGCTGATCCCAGGTAAGGGTTGGAATTTTCCAAGCACGGCAGTGTCACAAGGATGGCTAGTGAAATCACTCTTCGCAACTGTTCCTCAAAATGGGTAAATAATCAAATGGAGGTGAATGACCGGCCAATGGAAAAGTGGAGGTGACGGTGCAAACACGACCAAGGCTTTAATGGCTGATAATGTTACATTCACGGTGGTTATTTACCGGAGGATAGTTCATTTTTTAATGAGCTTAAACGCGGATTGAAACACTTGCTCGGTCTTATGTTTATTTTTTAACGAGCTTAAACGCAGATTGAAACACTTGCTCGGTCTTATGTTTATTTTTTAACGAGCATGAACTATGTGCTAAAACTACTCGATAATCCAGTCATATGATAAGAATGTCTCATATAAAACGGCAAAATTTAGATTTTTGCCCCACATCCTTTCTTTATGCAAGTTAGGAAACGACTAATCCTACGAGTTTAAAGGGTTAGCCTACGGGTTTAAAGGGAGGACCTAAAAATTTAAAAAATAAATAGCCGCCCCTTGCTTGCACTCCAAAAGGTTTGCATGCCCCCAGGTATAAAATACGATTTCAAGGTTACCCCTCAATTTGCAGACAAAACATTTGTTCTATCAGGAAAGGCCTACCTCTTTCAGGTTACCAAAGATTGTCTCATTCACGTTACAAATGAAACACTTCTTCGGCGATGTCTACCGAAATAAACAAAAGTGAGCAGAGACAAGCGCCACTCACATAACTTTGAGAAGAGAATCTTTTTCTAGAATAACCCCTCTTCCACCGACGGACGGGGTACAGACTAGTCATATTCTCCCGCAGAAACCTACCCTATACCCGAAGTTTTCCTGCCGAAGCAGACCAGGACGCATGCCCCCTGGGTTCCAGTCATATCCCTCCGAATTACTCGCGCTCATCGGGAGGACGGACGATGGGTTGAGACATTTCTTGTGTGAAGAGACCATTTAGGGATGGTATATGACTATTTGCGATGCGTGATCCGGGAAATGAAAGCTGGTCCACGAGCTTGACCACTCTTCCTTCGTGCGGAAAACACATTACTCTAAAGAGTGAGGAGACGATGGCTCCCATGCAATAAATATAGTCTCGTCCAAGGAGTAGGTTATAATCCAAGGGTCCTTTAACGACCATTACGTTCATTTGAACTGTCTTCCCTTTCAATTTTATGGGCACATTGGGGAGGATCCCTAAAGGTCGACTGGTTCCTTTATCAAAGCCTGTCAGATTTCTCATCTCAGGCAAAAGCGATGGTGAACCAAGCGCTTTCCAAGCAGTAGAGGAAAGGATACTCACAGAAGCCCCCTCATCTATGATGGTACCAGCCATGACCATTCTATATATTTGGACGATAATTCTGAATGGTATGCTTGCTCGTAAACGGGGTCTGCCTAGTTGATTCCAGTCGAAGGAGACAACTAGGTTTCTTGGAGGTGGGACCGAGTAGATGGCCGGGTACGACTCTGACGAACTTCCTTCCTGCGGAAAAGGAATGGGTAGGTTGCCCCCGTGTTCGTTGGAGTCTGTGTTGATGAAGAGAATTTGGACGGTGTCATCCTTGTTCTCTCCAGTGACTGTGTCATTCGAAGATAAAACCTCTGAAGGCAAGACCGGGTCAACTGCCGCCTCGACCTTTTGACTTTCGTCGGGTATGGATTCAGCTGGTTCATCTTCAATGACAGGCGCTTCAGCTGACCACTTGAGCGGGCCAGCTGGATTCTCAACTAACGAAGGACTCGGCAAGAGTTTTTTATATCCAGGAGGAAGTCGTAACGGTGAAACCAGACGATCATCCAAAACTCTTTTAGCTTCGTCTAAGAAGGGACAACGGTGGATGGCGTGATCGCCTTCGCACAGTTTACAGGGAGATCTAGCTCTCCCTTTTTGTCCTGGGACTTCACTTTCGCTAGTTGACGGTGTGCTTTCAACATGGCAATCAGAGGTTGACGACACCGGATTGTGCAAACGGGGAGACCAATCCCTTAGTATCCGAGGGATGCAAGGACAATCTCTGTGAAAGTGGTCTCCCTTGCAAATGACACATGGCAATTTAGGCCTGGTCAGTGCAGTGTGTGGATTTTCGTTAGACGACACTCATTTGCCCCCATTCGCTTTTAGCTCCTTCTTCTTCTTCTCTTTCTTCTTCTTTTCCTTCTTCTCCTTAGGAACTTGACTTTTGGCTTTGCCAGCCCCATCAAGCGAAGAGGAAGGAGGAGAGGAAGAATTAGAGGAAGTAGAAGGTTGGTGGGTAACTCTGGACTGGTCTAACTGCTAATTCGATTGTTCAGGAATAGTGGTGTTCTGAACGAAATTGGTTGAGAAGAGCCAGACTGGCAAGCCAATTGTCAATCCTGGAAGCGACAATGTGGCCATATGGGGTGCACCAACATCTCCCCAAGAGGAGAAGGGACTAGGATTTCCACCAAGGGGAATTCCTTGGTTGGTAGACTCCATTTTCTCAACCTAAGATCAACGTAGGAAAAGGGTATGAATATTCCATTTAAAATAAATTTTACGATGCTTGGACACAACTTGTTTTTTCAATTTTAAAGAGTCGAGAAAAAACAAAAGACGACTCTAGTCTCCTTCGATTTTTAATGAGCCTGAAGTGACAAGTGCTCAGATGGACCTTTTCCGTTAAGGAGTCTGAAAAGGAACGAAAGGGACTGCTCTGGAGATCTAGGTAGAGGGTGTGCCAAACCAATTACAAAACTGCAGAATACGTTTTACGGTACGGCAGTCAATCTTCCCGAATGTTGTGTTCGGTGCATTGCTATCAGTAGGGCGGCCGACACGGCTTTCTATGGATAAAGGTTTTAAGCCTATAGGGGTCTCCCAATATATACTCGACGGTACGTGTGAGCACAATCCGTACTGGCACTTATCGTTTCACAGTGGAGGAATCACCCAACCATTAGTGAGGACAACAGTTACCAGGCTTTACGACGCCGGAACACATCTCTAGCCTAGACCTCTATGTTGTGCGTTAAGTTCCAATGCATTGTTAGATTCATTCAATTTATTTTAAGTTGATCTTTCTTAGAAGTTTGCCTTTTTGGATCACCACGAGATGTAGATGTAATTCCTCAATGCAATCTAAAGATGATAAGCAAGCTTTTATCTCTTTTCAACAATGAAAATCCTAGCTACAAGGGGAAAAGAAAGACACAATCTTTTCTCAAAGAGCTAAGAGCACACTGTAAATGCACTTTTCCTAAATCAAACCATACAAACTATCAATATGCAAATGCACATATGCATGTATTTGTTTTCACTTTCTTAATATTGATGCCTAAAAAGAAAGTTGATGTACAAATTTGAATTTGCTTTCAAGTGAAAAACACAAACAAGCTTCTTTTTCGAAATCAAAAAGGTAGAGAAGATTATGTCACTTTATGATTTTGAAATAAACACTCGTTTCGACACTAGAAAGAGACAAATTCAAACCAAAGGTAAAAGTAAAAAGTATAATCAGTTGTCAACAACAAACAAACTTTCTCCTAAGATCAAAATCGACACTTACGACAGATCTAAATCCAAGGACGACAGTATAACTATTCTACTTTTCAATGGAAAATTGTAAATGATGTAACAAACACACAAAGAACATCTACAGTCTTTTTGTACAAAGGAGGTGGAATTAAGGCAAAGAAAAGGGGTTTTAAGACAGGTACACACACTGATAACAGGCTGCAAAAATCAGAGACAAAACTGGACAAACAAAGAACCTCAGCTGCACAGGGCAAAGGCTGATCAGCGCACCTGTTGCACAGAGAAACTGAATTGCAGCGCAGGTAGCCCTCTTGGGACCTGCGTTGAAATGCAGAACCTCTTCACAGAGCCTGCACTGGGGCAGAAACGAGACTTCTATCTGGGTTCTGGGTCACGGTTTGCAGTTTAATCTATGGACTTTGGCTGAGTAAAAGCAATCAGTAATGTACAATCAGAGGGATGATTTAAAGGAGGACTAAGAGCTATCACAAAGGGTAATTAGAGCATTTGTGGATCAGCTGTTCAAATCATAAACAAATCCAGTGAGTGGATTGAAGTAGCAGCTACTTTGCATTTGATAATGGCAAATGCAGTTCGATTGCTACTTCTGTGTTTATGAAACAAACAACAAGAGAAACACAAATAAACTAATTAGACACGCTCCCCAGCGGAGTCTCCATTTTGTTGTTGCGAAAAGTATCTACTCAGAATGCCCCTATCCCACTCTAAGGTGTGACAGTGCCTTAGCAACAAACAAGGAAAACTACTTTCGTATTCTTCTTTATGAAATGTAAACGAAGAGGAAGGATGAACTAACCTGTGTCTTGCGCTAGTTTGTTGATCCAATCGCTCTCCTCTTTGACAGCTTCCAGCTACCTGCTCCCTTACTTGCCCAGCTTCACCAAGTTCCTGCAAGATCACAGAAGAGGAAAACTACACAAAGACATAGATTTACATTCATAACTAGCTTAGGATCATATTTAAGCTAAACATGCAAATATAACAAAACATCATTGATACAGAAGCATGTAGGAGAAACTCAAATAGTTTTATTGATATAACAAGAAGATCCAGGAGGAGATACAACCAAGTGAGTCCCGATCCAGCATCAACCTCCCAGCAAAGGAATCCCTTCCTCACCTCCAACAAAGCATAAATCACCCAATGCACTAACCTCAATCTCAAAACCAACAACAATTCTCTGCAAAGTACAAAATTCCAGCCTCTGGATCTCTGGGATGAGGGATCCATATATAGATGTAAGCAGAGAGGATGAGTCAGCTTATGTTTTGACTTGTGGCTTCTCTCTGTCAGTTCTTGCTTCCACTTGGAGGCTGAGAGCCTCTTACTCATCCTTGGTCGAACTCAGTGAGGCAAGTGTCATTGAGGAAGATTCTGGAAGCTTCCATTGTCTGTCCACCTCGCGGAATGACACTGCCATTTGGCACTTCTCGCTCATCGCACCCTGGTAGTGCATTTAGGTGCATTGCAACGCACCTAGCTAGTGTACTGGGGTGCTATGCAACGCAGGTAGCTAGTGGAGCAGCTGAAATGATCCTGATTTGACTGATTCTGAGTAGTTTCTAGTGGAGAACTTCTGGGAGAAGCTGTAATTGGTTGACCTTGTTCCTCTAGGGGTAGGAACAACACTTTTAGGGACTTTGGATCCCTTGGATTATGGACATTTCATGCTTAGAGCTGTAAGGCACAAAAATGTCTATAACAATACCACCAAAAGAGAACTCCTTATCATCTTCAAGCAAATGGAACTATGGAGGAATTCAATAAAATTTTGGAGAATGCACTAACCAAGGTATGTAATGTGAATAAGGATGATTGGGATCTTAGAATTCCAGCAGTATTATAGGCTTATAAGACCACATGCAAAAATTTGATAGGTCAAACACCCTCTACGTTGCTTTATGGGAAAGAAGCTATGATTCCCATGTAATACATTGTCCATAGCCTAAGAATTTCAACTTTTACAAATATGATAGACCTCGACATAAAGAAATAAATAATGTTGTAGTTACCTGCTCTAGAAGAAGACAGGGTTATAGAAATATTTCATCAACAACTGCAAAAAGCAAGAGAAAAGGCTTGGCATGATAGGAACATTAAGAAAAAGATGTTTTAGGTAGGAGACCTTGTTCTCCTCTATGAAAATAAGTTTTTGAAATTTCCAGGAAAATTCAAAACACATTGGTTAGGCCCATATGTTATCAAGTATATTACTAATGGAGGCACAACATAGTTAGCAAAGTTAAATGGAGAATTAATTCAAGGAAAAGTGAATGGCAGTAGATTGAAGTTGTACAAGGACAATCCTATCCCTACAACTTCACCCTAAAGAAGAAAGAAGGACAATTTTAGTGTCACATGCAGTTGAAAGTGGACATTGTACTATAAACTATGTTGTAGAGAGAGCTTCAATGAAAAAATTACTTCGCTACAATTAGGAAAATGTCAAAGTTTGTAGGAAGACATGACGTTAGAGAGAGGTGCACTACAATAGGGGACGTGTTGAAGTTCATTGGAAAAGTAGAAATATGGCCGTCAAAATGGAAAAGACGAGCGTCAAATTGAATTTAAGATGGCAATTGGAAAAATTTAATGATATGTGTGAATTTAATGACGAAATTTGAACAAAATCAGGACAAAATCAAATCTAATGATGAGGTTCGAATGTCATAATTATTATAAATAGTCAACTCTCGCCCATATTAAGAACTTTTCTGAATTGAGAGTTTGGGAGAGTAATAGTGTGAAGTAGTTGTACAGATTTATTGCATGAATATCTTGTCGACTAACTAATTTGGGTGAATATTTAATGAGAAAGGTACATAAGGATTTATGGAAGTAGCCCTCATAGCAATTGTTGATACACCAACAACATCACTAGTCACACCACCCATAGTAGAAACACCCACAATAGTAGCACCATTGCAATAGAAGCCTCGAACATCGCTGAGGCAGAAGCAATCCAAGGAAGTAAGAACCAAGAAAAATAATGACAAGAAACCTGCCAAATCTCTGAAGACTTAGAAGAATCCTGAGTAGGTTGACATTGAAGAAGAAGAGGAAATTAAGGCAGAGGAAAGTGGTGCGGAACTCATATCACCTCTTCCCTCATACATCTTGCCAAGGAATCCAAATTCTAAACCTATAAAGGATGCCAAAGATGTGAAGTATTTCCATAGGATGTGCCATTTAAAGGAGAGCTTTTAGGAAAAATCCTATAGCTAAAATTCACAGATAATGATTTTAATGGTTGAACGAAGTACCTGTAGTTCTCACCATGTTGGTACTTGCAATAACTTCACTACCCAAATAAAAGAGTGACAAGATTAGAACCACAATGATGGGAAAATGGTTTCGCGCAGTCAAGGATGCTCAACATATTAAATGTGACACACTTTGTCATAATCTCATCAAACACAGTGTGTGCTCAACAATTGTTAGTGTTAGTACATGATGGACACCTGTGGATGGGAGCTAATATCCCCATAGACCAAATGTTGATCTGGAGGATCAAGAAATTACCATACCAAGGGCAGAGCCACACAGAAGATTTCGTCGGGAAGGACCAGGACCGTGCCTTGGCTGAAAGCATGTAGTAGAAGTATGGGTTGGTCAAAGGTAAGAGGGGATACAACATAAACTCTATCAGTGACCAAGTAGTCTGCTTTGTGACACATATTATGGCTCGCAAGATTATGAGTGAGTGATGCACAAATGATTTCCCTGCACTAGTGGTGGCTTTAGCTGTGTAATGTGCAAATGGAGTCCAGTATAACTAGGCTGCGTATTTATGCAAGGAATTTCTGAATGATTGCTGCGAGTTCTAGGAGAAAGGTACATCTTTCCATTATTCATGGTTACTATTGATGATTACTATGTTGACATGTAAGGAACCAGAGGACATGCAATTTCCTCAGATAGAATAATATATATGTGAGGCCACGAGGTATGCTTCGCTGTGTCATACCACTCAAACATTGCGTGCACAGGAAAACAACATATTTTTTATACTATACCAGATGGATTTGCACATTCTCGTAAATCAGTATCTGTGTGTCTCGCCAAATTTATACAAACAATATAGCCTCGTGGTGAGGCTCAAGGAGTATTTTCATAGATTGTACATACATACACGTAGAGATGCGAAGAATAAATGGCATGAATTGACATATATGGTCAAAGAGGATGATCTACTAGAAGTAGTGCAAACATGATCCACAGATTGGATGACTCCAATAGAGGGGGAAGGAGACAACGCAATGGAAGAAGAAGAGTTGGACACTTCGCACCATGGCGAAGGTAGTGGAAAATAAAAGGAGAAGGAATTAGAGGAAGAGGAAGAAGAAGACCATGATGAAGAACATGAGGAAGAATCTCAAGGAGGCGAGGAAATGACAAAGCAAACAAAGAAGGTAGAAACATAGAAATTTTCTACAAAGAAAAGGAAGAGGTAAGGAGAAGATTCCACCAAGGCCAAAAAGAAGCATAAGGTGGATAAGTCAAAGGATGTCACACCAATGGTTCTCACTCAAGGAGGATTGGACCAAATTGGAGACAAGGTTTAGGAGATCATAGCGGAATCATGGAATATGTTGGAAGATCACTCTAAGGAGCTTATCATAGGTGTGCAAGAGATGATTGCGGAGTTGAAACTTTTGGCATTATCAATTAGACAACTTGCACAAATACAGGAAATTATTATAGAAGGAAGGGCGATTGTACCTACCCTTACAACGAGGATGAAATAGATACTTGCAGGGGCTTTACAATTTGAGTACAGAAATTTAGCAGCAAGCGAAGGAGTGGACACATATAAATATGAACATCACAACAGTGCCACTACCAAGGTTACATAAGTTTCATGAAGAATTTCTAGAGGAATTAAAGCTAAGGGAAGAGTGCATATTGCAGCTCAACATACATGTGGAAAAAGAGTGAGCTACACTATCATAGAAGCTTGAACAGACAATACAAGAAATAGATCAGATAGAGAAAGAAAATCAATAGTTGAAAGACGTAGTAGAAACAACATGCAAGGGAATTCGAGACATGGAGGTCCACGAAGAGGAATCGACAAAATAAAAGGCCGCGAAGCTCAACCTTGCAATCAAGGAACAAAAATACAAATTTGTCATTGTACAATTTGAGTATGCGGTAAAAATCAGTGAGATACAATTGAAGTTGCAGCCAGTTATGCGACAGGATGTAAGATACTAGAGGGAGGCTAACCTAAAGTTAGTTATGGTTAGAATATTTGTAGCATTAGTGGACTACAACAAACTACTAGATGAGAGTATGGACATTTGGCCTTCACTTCAGGAAGATCCAAATGTTCAGAAATTGTAGGAGGAGATGCATAAAAAGTAGCAGCAGTTAGAGGTAAGCCGAGCAGTTGTGAATACATTTCCTATATTCTAGAAGATCGCAAAGATTAATGAAGCGGAGGTGCTACATAAGAGAATCGAAGAGTTGAAGAGGGAAGAGAAAACATTTCAGAAATAACACTGCCTTGGAAGGATGTGGCACTTCAGCTCTCACAAACATTATATGAGAAGCTTTAGGAGCTTTGAGAGAAGGAGGTAGCATTACTAAAGAAGGTTTCAAAGCATGTAACATAAGCATTATTGGAGGAATCACATAGCAAGTATAAGCAAATGATGAAAATTCTCCAACAGTTTAATCGGGCTTATAACAACATTCCAGAAAATATTAGAGGAACAACAACTAAGTGATTCGGGAAAAGTCACAGGTGGGTGTTGGAGGTATGTTGGGTGCAGCGCGACTAGCCAGATTTTGGAGAAGAAATTTGAGTTTTCTGGAGTGCATAGTAGAGAATATGTCGTAAAGTACAAAGTGGACCGTGCAGTAGAGTAGCAAAGCACAACGAAGACTGTGCAGCAAACTCATCGCGTAGTATGGCAGCTTCACGACGAAGCCCCTTCCTTTTTGTAAAAACATAAAATATTGTAAAAGTTGATGGTTTTGGACCATAGTCCCTTGTATTTTAGAAAACATGGTATCATTTCCATGGTAATGTAGGGATGTAATCCATCAAGTAATAGTATATATAGGGATGAATAATAAAGAAGGAAGACACCTAAGTATTGATTGAAATATGTCTTTATTGTTGCATTTTGTTGATATGTACTTCAGAGAATGGAGAAAGGCTCCACAACTAAGTGTGCGGAGGCTTAGCTCTATAGTTGAGTGCGCAAATTGTCCGCATCTTAGTGCACATACAACCTATAGCTCTATGCGAAGGGAAGAACCATTTCTTGTACAAATTATATATTATAAGCAACAATTCTTGTGGAAATAGTCCCACATTGGGATGAACCACGGTAAATATGTGTCTACATGTGTTTATTTTCTTAATATCTACACTTACTTTCATTATTGCACAGTTTGTGAATTTTTATGATATGTTTAAGTGATAAATGTAATTATGTGAAGTAAAGTATAAGTGCGAAATATCTTTGGAATGTGAAGTAGTAAGTAAGTGTTGAAGCATAAAAAAAACTACAAAATTTCCACATCGCAGCATCCCTCAAGTTGCAGAAACCTGGTTCTGCAACCTCCCATAATCACTTCGGGTGAGACAGTGATCTACTTGCAAGTCATTATTGAGAGGGCCAGATGTTGAGGTTTTTGTTGGTGCGCAGTAAACTTTGAACCTCAATGAGCCCAACCTAAGCCAACAATTGTCATGTATTAGGTAACACTTACATATGATGGAGATGGATATTTTGTCACGTACATGTAATGATTTTATATATATATATATATATATATATATATATATATATATATAGATATATATATATATATATATATATATATATATATATATATATATATATATATATATATATATATATATCTATATATATATATATATATATATATATATATATATATATATAGATATATATATATATATATATATATATAGATATATATATATATATATATATATATATATATATAAGTTAAATATAAATAGAGACACTTATATCTTTAAGAACACGAGAAAATTGTTATGTGCATTTAATATAAATTTTTATATTAAATTATAAATGAGAGATTCACGCATAACAACAAATAAATACTATAAATATGATATTTATATTAGAATAACGTTATATTTACTTACAATAATAATAATAAAATATGTAAGTGAAATGTAAATAAATAGATTTATATCTAGTTAGAAGGATAATAAAGGAAAATTGCAATTAAATTTTAATAAATTTTTTATTTTTTTATAAAGTAAACATTATATTCCCAGAAATTAAGCATTTACATCAAAATAAGTTGAATTTTTCCTCTCTACCACTAGGGAAAATAGAGTAGATATAGAACTTCAAATTTAGTAGTATCCAAATAAAAAGTTTACTGAGTTTGATTGAAAACATATAAAATCTAGTTTGATATGTGAGGCATCTAGGCCCATTCTTAAATTTAAAACATAGAACAAAGAATTGAAATGGAGGATAACATCAATACCATCTTTGAGAATTATCAAATCTGAAGCCTCCACTAGAATGGGCTTTTTGTTATATCGTAACAAGCAACTTGGTTTAGGAGAGATACCTAATATAGATTTTATTCTTCCGAGTTTGCAATCCATTGAGTATATATTTAGTTGCATCCCATCTAGTAGAAGGATAATACTTTCTTTGGCTTAATTTATATCAACTAATAATCATCCTAACAAAAGCTTTGAATGCCAATATATATCTCAAGTGTGCATGTAATGGATGTAACATCCCATGGAGTGACTCGTGTCTATGACCAAGTCTTCCAGCTCTGCTAACACCTCTAGTTTAATCACACAATATCATTCTTCTAAGATATCCCACTCTGCTTAAGAAATATACGCCTATACGTGTCGTTGGGTATGTTCTTTGTATCTAGCAAAAAATATCTCTCCCCATCGTTGGACATCAAAGCCTCCCTACTCTGAGTAGTAGGCTTCTGCATGACATACCCTAACCTATTGATGTGGCATAGTGGCTACTACACTGAAATAATTTCCATGAACTAATTAAATGGGAAACACTGAAAAAGAAGCTATGGGGAAATGGAAACATAAGAGTGCTAAAAGGGATGGAGAAACCAAATGAGAAGAAACAAATAAGAGGGAAAAGTGTTGGTAATCCAAAGGAGTTCAAGTTATAAAGATGACATGAAGAAATATACTTAACGAAGATGTATTCAAGAAAATATGTGAGAGAGAAAGGGAAACCAACTTCGTTGAAGATCCCTCTGAATAGAGAAAAAAATATACAAAGGTTTCTATGACCATATAATAGAGGATCAAGCATCATAAAGTAAAAGACATGAAACAACATAATACAAGGGAACAATCCATAATAATACCTGATCCAAACCAGTTGGGAATGGAAATATTTTTCCTTACGTGACCATAAAACCCAATGTGACATTGCTTGAAAATTCCAATTAATAATCCTCATGTAAAGGGTGGTGGCATTATGTGGAGAGAGAGCCCCACACCTCCAAAAATGACCAATATGCATGGTGATGCCTGACTAGACTAAAGCATCCTAAAATTGAGGATAGTGTAAAATAACACACCAAATTCTCTGAGATTGCTAAATAGAATTAGACATAAAACTAGATATAGAGAAAATTACCTCCACCCTCAAGGAATAGTAATGAACCTTGAGATGATG
Source organism: Pinus tabuliformis (assembly GCA_031772625.1). NCBI lineage: Eukaryota > Viridiplantae > Streptophyta > Pinopsida > Pinales > Pinaceae > Pinus > Pinus tabuliformis. Next base: position 311,702,201 of record CM062815.1, on the reverse strand, counting down.
ATCTGAATGTGGTGGAAATCATAATTATTGTGGGGGAGAGGTGGTGTCATGTCCACCCTCCTTAATACCTAATGCGATGGAAACAATGTGGCCCCCAACATATCCTGGTTCAAACATCCCATCTGAGGAAACTTTAATGTTAACTTTAATTAACGTTCTTATTGTGTAAATTAATATGAGCCAATAGGAGAGACATAGTGTTGATGATTAGAGATATTATCATTAAAAAAATTGAATCTAAACTAAGTAAAAGTATCTATGAAGGTGACAAACCAATTTTCTATATTGCACCAAAAATTATAGATGTGCAAGGAAAGTAAACAAGGAAATCCTGAGAAGCAAAGTAATAATGTCTTCATACATGTTTTGAGAGTTACAGTAAATGGGCATGATACCAATAGTTGCCTTCATCTAGTTTCCACATGTCATGACATGATTATCCCATATATCTTATTAATCATTTGCATGTAGCATATATTGATTCAATTAGATATTAATGATATTATTTTGGAGTTACATAGTTTATGCATCAATTTATATGTAAAACATTTCAAGAAAAAAAACTAAAGCATTTAACCCAATCCTAAATTTTCAAGGAAATTTCTTTTATCCACACAGAAACTTTTCACTTCACCAAGATATCTCAAATAGTTTTTAGAAGCAAATCATTTTGGGGTGACTTAATAATTACAAGGTACACCTCGGAAAAATAAAACCAACACTTTGAGAATTTCACACTATAAACTAACCTTATTTTAGGATTAATGGATGTCTCATAAGAATTTTGTCTTTATTGACACCTATAGCACTAATGACATGATGTCACATGAAAATTGGGTGTAACATGGAATGTCTACATATGTTTTCTTCCTTCCTTATGGTGGGTTTAATGTCCATGTGTCGTAGTGTGATTGGACTAACTATATAGCAAGGCATTAAGTCATTAATTCATGGAGGACTAAAAAGGAATTGTTATTGATTTGATGTTGTTGGCTCAATGCAAATTACATGGCATGGTCAAGGTATCACTTAGGGAGTCATATATTAATCCTTGCAACAATTTTGGCCACCTAGGAAGGGTGAGATAAAGAAACATAGAGTAAAGTTGTGAAGATTAATTTGATAGGGCTTTCCTAAGTGATATAGTAATGCACAAAAGGGATCAAGTATTGAAGGTGTCAGGACACTATGTTAAGGAACAAATTTGAAGGAGAAGATATGAACTAGCCAACAAACGGAAACCTAGGTAATCCATACCTAGAAAATTTGCAAAGTTTATTGTAGAGTCTATCATGTGTGTGCTAATTAATGCCATATCCAATTAAATGGGTTACCTAGATAAATTTAGACAATATCATAGATAACATACATGTAACTAAATAGAAGGACACCATTAAACCTAGAACTCACAATCTTAAGGTTGTTTAAAAGGAGTGTCTTCCCAAACAAGGAAATAACTACAAGTGTTAAATTCCATGCTTTGATTTGATGAGGTTATCTAGATATCATAAATAAGTCAAATTCATTTTATGTGAACACATAAGGTTTTGTTAATTTGTATCTAGCTAGGCTATGACTTTAAAATAGATTATCATTTTTTAAGCTAAAAACCTCATATTTTAGACTCTTTTATAAAATTTGTAATCTCACAAACTCAAAAATACAATCTAAATAATTTTCATACTTTCAAATGCACCCAAAATGCCAAAAAAAAAAAAAATTATCCCTATAACATTTCATTCAAATACAAAAATTTCTACTCCAAATATTCTAAAAAAAATGACTTTTAGTTGATAGGGAAGAAAAGAAAAAAGGAAGTTGGAGGTTTCACTAGTTGGGATACCACACAAAAGGGATTAACTCATATTCCTTTTTTTTCCATATATAAATATACTTTTTTTCCATATATAAATATAGATATTGCATTAAAAGTTTGTGAATTATTTTAATGTTTAAGATAATAAAAGTATTGTCATATACAAATAATGCTGATAGAAATAGTATCATATACCAAAAATGTTTACATATTAATGTTTAAAAAATTATAATATTTTAAAAAATATATATATATATATATATAATAATATTATATATAAATATAAATATTTTTATTTTTATTGAAAAATAAATATTTATTATATATAATGAAATATAAAATAAAATATTTGTATGAAAAACAAAATTGCTATATATATCTCCAATATAATAGAAGATATATATATATATTTATTTTCTAATATATATATATATATATATATATATATTTATGAGAAAATAATATTATATTTTTTAGATTGTAATTTTAAATGACTTGAACTTTTAGTCTAAAATAAATTTATAGTAATTTATTGAAACTAAATCATTATTTTGAGCCCTTCCTATGACAATTTCATGGATCCAAACGTAAGCGTTAAAATAGAGCATCCCTTCAACCTAAAAAATATTGGAGTAAGATGTTGATTTGATTTGCGTAAAGTCAGCCACATTTATTAATCATTTGAAAGAGCGTATTGCAATGAGAAACGAGAATATGCGCTAGGGTGACGATACTATGCAAGGGCAAACGCTTCGCCACTAAATTTGACGTTACATCACACTGCAGAACATGATTTTAAATTATACAGTAAAAATGCGGTGTACATGTTCAGTACCAATCAATAAATATATATAGATATATTAAATGTAATGTAAAGTAAATATGATAAAAGTTTAGATTTCGATTTTGTTTTGGGACGGGCTATCTAGCAAAAAATTGCCCAAAAGTCTCTCAGAAAAATTCTGCTAGAAAACCACCACAGATCTACATGGTGTGAAGGAGCACAAAAAGAACACTACACTGTCATCAAACAAGAATACTCTAGAGAAAAATCTGAATCACAAAAAAAAAACAACTCTCAAGACAACCAGGGAAAAAGCCCTACCCAACAACAAAAAAGTGAACTCGACAACCCCTCAACCATCAACAGTTATCAGGATTCAACAGTTATCAGGATTCGAATGCCGCACAAAATAAATCTTCATTTAACAGAAAAGCAGATCTCCTAGACCAAACTTCTTAACAGTTATCAGGATTCGAATGCCGCACAAAATAAATCTTCATTTAACAGAAAAGCAGATCTCCTAGACCAAACTTCTTCTCCATCTATCTTCAAGAGGACGAACACAATAGATCGCGAAGCTAAGACACCAATGTCCCAAGAACCAGAAGAGATGAAGGAGATGCAAAATACAGGAAATTGGAAGACCGTAGAGAAAAAAAAGAAAGCTACAGCATCAAGCCAGACAATTAGAAACTAAGAAAATTATAGGTCCCATAGACCAATTTGGTCTCACTGGACTTTAACCACTATCATGATCATCATTATCATTAATATGTAATATAATGTAATAAGAATTAGAATTTTTGGAAAAAAGATTAAGTTATCTATGTTATTTTAATTAAGTTAAATATAATTATGTTATAAATGATTAGTTATAATCTATTTAAAATTTTAGGAAATAAATTGTTCACTAAATTATTTGACGTAAGATATTTTTATGTAAAAAAACATGAAATAGATTTGGCTTTTTTACATGAGCAAAAATAACAAACCATTTGATAGGGTTTATCTAACTTGAAAAATAAGTTTAACCACTAATATAACTTGTCCTCAAAAAAATTAAACTTCACTCAATCTCAAAATCTCCTCAACCTTACCCAATCTGAAAATCTCCTCACTGTCCACTATTAGATAGGCACAGGACCATTGGTCTGGTCTGGTGGTTCTATTAATTAGGCTGTGTGATAGTTTCTGAGTAGATGTGAGTTTACCACAACTGGGCTAAGTTCCATTTTCAGTGCTTGGAAGTTGTCCCGGCGACACGTCCCCGGAGTTTTGTATCCCTCCCTCCAGTTCCGTGCTTACAAAATTTGGAGTGTTGGCTTCTGCTCTATCTTCGATCCCACCAAGCTGATCGATTTTCTCCCAGCTTCATGATGCAGTGGCTACTCATGTTTATCATGAGACCTATGATTTGGTTCGCAGCCGCTTGAGTAAGGCAGCGGGAGAGATTCAGACTAATCAGCCCGACATGAATACAATTCTGAGTTCATATTGGGAACCCCACCAGATTCTTCTGGGGAATTTTGAGCAGCCCAATGGCGAGGATTCAGCGCCGAAGCCTTTCGCGAGGGAGGATTTTCATAACGCCAGGGAACGGTACAGGCGAAAAAAATTGAATATTCTCTAGTCCGAGCTATGATCGCTGCTTCCCAAGACAAATTCAAAGGTAAATATACCAGATCCATTCTAACCCACAGAGAGAAACTTTGAATATACATGGATTAATATTATGTTTTGATTGGCATAATTCAACTGGGGAACTGAGAGTAACCTAATCAATCAGGGTTTCATTTTCATAATTATTTATCTTCAATTTAATTTCATATATAGGTAAGAGTAAGGCTTGAGGATGAAAGTTATTTTGGTACGTATTTTAATTGACCAGCTTACATGATAACCACAACATTATCAGTTAACAGTTCATTTTCCATTTAACAAACTAGTTACCTAAACTCAATATAGTTAATAAATAAATAGAAATCTATTATAATGTGTAGTTTATCTTGCTAAATTTAATTACATAGTTAATTTTGGAAATATTTTTAGAATATAAATATCCATCTCCTAAACTTCACCTACACAATTTGCTTTTAGTGTTTTCATCCCTCTTAAATCCTAAAAGTGAATGGGCATATTTTTGAAATCTACGATAAAAAAAGATAAGGCATCCATATTAGGACTTGGCCTGCATAGATGTTTCTAGTTGTTTCATCTATCTTTTCTTAATCGAATTGAATGGGACTTGGCATGCAGTACAGTTGTTTTTAATGTTTTTATCCATCTTGCTTACTCGAAATTGTATGGGTATTTGCAGAGGAACAACTGGCCAAACACCGTGACCAGTTCTTGTCGTCCATCAAAGAATCTTCTGAGTTGTCGAAATCTGCAAGTATTGAGGAAGCTGATTTCATGGAAGCTCATCCAGCCCCGGGCTCTTCTGATCCTCCAGTTGTTGAAGTAAATGCAAAGTTGGGACATTGAGAGCTTATAATTACAATCTCTACATGTAGAGATGGGATCCTGTGTTTTTTGCATTCTTGCTGACACTCGAAGGCGAGGGATTCCAGCTGCTCAATTTTTATAAATTTCTATACTTCCATATCTAGATTTAATAATAAGAATAATAATCTTAAAAATTTAATAATAAGAATAATAATCTAATTTTAAGGTTAAGTTTAGATATTAAATTTGGTGTATGAGATTTTTTTTTTATAATATTATTAATATTTTCACTATTATTACTAATAGTGAATAATGTTTATTAATAATATTAATATTATGGTTTGTTAATAAAATTTAATATTTAATAATAATATTAAAGTTGACTATATATGATAATTATAATTAGCTGTGGTCACCATATTTTAGTATGGTTGACGATAGTCAAGTATTGTAGTTTGTAGATAACTATGGTCAACATGGTCAACCATCATGAAACATAGTTGACTATATTTAAGATGGTTGACAATAGTCAACCATGGTCATCCATGAGCTTTAGTTAGTGATCATAAGCCATTGTCTACAATAGTCAATGGTGATCAACCATTACTAAAATGGTTATCTCTAGCTCACCATCATCAACCTTGGATAATTATAGTTAATTGATGCTCAACATGACAAACTATTTTTTGTATTCAAGCTTTTGTGATCCATAATGAATTAAACAAAGTCTTTCGGTAGAAATCACATGAGAGAATTTTTTGCACGAAGTCTTTGGAACCAACAAGTGTGGTTCATCATCAGGACTAACTATTGTCAACCATGGCTAGAATGGTTGACAATAGTCAATGATGAGCAATCATTACTAACATGGTCATAACCATGGCTAGAATGGTTGACAATAGTCAATGATGAGCAATCATTACTAACATGGTCATATCTAGTTGACCATAGTCAACCTTGGATAATTGTACTTAATTGATGCTCAACACCATCAACTATTCTCAACCATGATTAGAATGGTGAAATAGTTTTAACGTTAGTCATCAATAGTCAACATTAATGTAACATTGTTAAACTAATATAACATTGATATGTTGTTACAATAATGGTTGATCATGGTCAAACTGACTTTAAATCATATTCAACCCTGATCAACCTCCTAAGCCATAATCAAACCCCTCAATGCTCTTCAACCATTCTTAACCATGGTCAACAAATTCATTCCAAAGACATGGAAAGTCAACTACTACAACCACATTCATAAATGTTGTTGATATACATGGATCAACGTCTTCTTCCACTTTTTATATGCTAATAGACATATGAAAATGATGCCATAAACATATATCAACCACATTTACTAATATAGTTATGCTAATCTTACAAACGATCTTATACACCATATTTAAAGCTGTGAGATAACCTTAAAATTAAAATATTATTCTTATTAATAAATCCACCTTGCGGGAAGGTGAAGATGACGGTTCTTGGATATGAAAGTAGAGTAATTGAGCAGCTCGAGACCCTCACCTTCGAGTGCCGAAAATTGGATCCCATCTCTACATGTGGAGACTGTAATTATAAAAATGGCCCAATGTTGCATTTATTTTAACAACAAGAGGATCAAAAGAGTCCAAGGCTGATGAAGTTCCATAAAATCAGCTACCTCAATACTTGCAGATTTCGCGACCTCAAAGGATGCTGTGATGGATCACAACAACTGGTCACATTGTCTCGCCTGTTGTTCGATTTTGTTGCGCAGTTCTGGAATGTGTTTAAGAACTCGACAAACGATATTTGGAATACTCAATTACCCTAACAAATACCCATTCAATTGGAGTAGGTAAGGTGGCTGAAAACACGAAAAGCAACTAAGTAGGAATAAGTTCTAATATGGATATTTTATCTTTTTTATTTTAGATTTTGAGAATATTTTATATTTAGTTACACATTTTCACAAATCAAATTAAACCATTTATTCTAGTTAATTATTATAGAGTTGACTATGTTTGCCCATGATAATATGGTTGGGCTAGTTTTATTATTTAATATTATTATTATTAAATATTTTTAACGATTGATAAAGATTGATCTTGATTGACTAAAGTTGACACGGTTTTAATTTAAACAAGTATGTTTGACTATAATTAAATATGGTTAATATAATTAACCTTATTATTAGTCGAAGTAGTAGTTAATTTTATCAATATTAATAATAATGTTATAGGGTTGACCAAGTTGATCATGGTCAACTATTAATATTATATTTAATTATATAATAATAATAATATAGTAAACCTTAGTATTAATATTGTATTATTATTGCTATTGTCAACTTTAATAATAGTAATATATTATTATTAAAAACTATTAAATCTTAATTGTGATTGACTAAAGATGACCATAGCTGGCTAAGGTTAACAATGTTTGACTTTAGTCAACAATGGTTGACTATAATTCAATATGGTTGAGTTACATTGATTGAGGACAACTATAAGTGAGTAAGGTTGACTATTGTTAAATATGATAAAACATAGGGTTGACCAAGTTTGGTCATGGTCAATTATTTAAACATTGACTATATAGGTTGACTTTGTTTGACTATGTTTGATTATTGATATTAATCATTATTATTAATAGGTGATTTTGTTTCACCAAAGTTGAAGAGTGTTCATTGTCCAACATAGTCAACTACATTAATGAATGTGGTTAACTAATTATGTAATGTTACAACATTTGATAGATTTATGTACCATTCTGATATCACATGTTTGATTATCAATATTAATAAATAATATTAATAGGAAATTATGTTTTACCGATGTTAAAACGTGTTGACTATAAAGCACAACCAAAGATAGTCAAACATAGTCAACCACATGAGTAAATGTGGTTGAATAATTTGTAATGTCACATTGCGGCATTTGATAAATTGCAATGTAATGTAAGATTGCAACAATATTTGTCACATTACGACGTTGGAAAGATTTATGTGCCATTTTGATGTCACATTATCAATATTATCATTATTATTACTCAACTTTATTAATATTAATATTGTTATTATTAAACATTTTTAAATCTTTATTGTGACTCACCAAACATGACCTTTGTTGTTTGAGGTTGACAATGTTTCACTTTGGTCAACCATGGTTGACTATATGGTTGAGTTATATTGAGTAAGGATGATTATGAGTGAACAAGGTAGACTATTGTTAAATATGATAAATATGGGGTTGACCAAGTTTGGTCATGATCAACTATTTAAACATTGCCTATAAAAGTTGACTTTATTTTACTGTGTTTAACTAATGTGGTTGACTATGTTTGACTACTAATATTAATCATAATAATAATATACAATTATGTTTGACCAAACTTTAAGAGTGTTGACTCTAAAAATAGTCAAACATAATCGAACATAGCCAAACACAGTTTACCACATTAATAAACCAATGTGTTTCAAACTACATTAATATTAATATTATTAAGCATTTTAAAACATTTACTATGGGTGAGCATGGTTTAGACGTGGGTGAACATAGCTTGACCAAGATTACCATGGGTGAAAATGGTTTGACTAATTTCACCATGGTTGACCATAATTTTCTATGATATATTATGATTGTCTATATTGGTAATGAACGACTATGATTAGCCATGTTTTAGAATAGTCACCTAGGTTGACCACGTTTGTGACCATATTAACCATTCTTTGCCATGTTAAGTATGAGTTGACCTTGGATTTCAAAGGTTGATTATGGTGACTATGTTTGACTAGAGATGACCATGATTATGGTGACTATGGTGATTAGGGTGACTACGATTGACCACAGTTGACCTAGGTTGCCCATGGTTTAACATGACTCACAATGGTTGATGATTGTCACGTATGTTGACTACAATAAACTATGGTTCACAACGGTTGGCCATGCTCACTATGGTTAAATGATAGTTGACTATGGTTAGATGATAGTTGATCATATTTGATTATTGTTAAAAATCGTTGACTATGATTTGACTATGGTTAACAACTACTTGACTATGGCTAGTCATGGTTGACTATGGTTTTCCATGTTCACCCTTTTTAAATATCACTAACTATGTTTTGACTATGAATGACTATGTTTAACATTTTTTAACTATGGTTGACCATTGTTGACTATAGTTGTCAATGTTCACCATGTTTAAACATCATTGACCATGTCTTCACTGTGAATATGGTTAACTATTCTATGACTATGGTGGACCATGGTCTAAATATGGTTGATCATGATTGACTATGGTTGAGCATGGTTTGACTATGATTAACCGTTTTTCCCAATGGTTTGGCTATGTTAAATAACAGTTGAATATGTTTTGACTATGCTTTAACATATGTTGAGTATGATTTATCTATAGTTGACAATGATTTGACTATGGTTCCCATTACAATGGCGGTTATTGATGGTTAACCATGGTTTCAAGATGGTTAACCGTGGCCATCCACTATAGGCCTCCATGGTCAACCATCGCAACTCACAATGACTCAATATAATTCACTCTTGTTCACTATAGTCACTTAGACATACACCGTAATGCCCGTGATAAGTATGGTTCACCATGGTTGTCATGTTGACTATTGTTGACTGTGATGCCCATGATGACCATGCCAACAATAGTGAACAATAGTTAACATGTGTTAATGTGTACATTAATTTATAGTTAAGAGATTATCAATGTCTAGATTAATATAATATTAATGTTTCATTAATATTATATTAAACTATTATTAGTGATATTTAAATGTTATATCAATTTTACTATTGGTTTTTTCTTGTTAGGTAATGTGTGTCTTGAGATGAATGGCAAGCCTAAACTGTCTCTTGAGTAAGTAAGTGTGACCTAGGGGCATTTAAGCCATCAAAATCACCTCATGATCACACCTGTGGTGGCCCACATCAACCCTTAACATGACTCGATTTTAATCCACGTGTTTCAAACTAGTGACCTTTTCGCCACTGAGTGCTTTAAGAAAACACCCTTTGAAAGAATTTCTACTCTTTCTACTCTATGTGGAAAGCAAGGTTATTAAAGTTATATAATGTGTTAATAATATTATATATATATCTCAATATTAAAATAATATCATAATTAAATATTCGTAAAATATTAAATATTATTAATAATTATATATTAAATAAATATTGTATTAATAGACTAATTATCAATTGAGGTCAAACCCATTAATAATCTAAATAATAAACTAATAAACCCTACTTAATAAAATAATTATAAATTTTCCCCATGTCAAAACCCTAGGTCTGTTGCTGATGGTGTCGGTTATGGCCAACTTGCGTAGTCCCTATTGGTCTGGCTTTAGTAGGCATATTAGGGAGACCCTGTGGGAGAAGATCTACACGAACTACAATAGGCATAGCCCCAGTTGTGACCGTTGAGGTTACCGACTGATTCCAGGGCCAACACTGGGCATAGTGGTTGTGGGAGGGGAAAGTGGGAGCTGAGCTCTAGAAGCCAGAGGGGTCTAGTGTGCTAATGAGATTCTAGCTGTTGATACCTTTTTCCTCGATAACTTAACTATGAGGAAAATATTGTCAGTAACATTGCTTAGTAACATTGCTTTCTTCCAAAGTGGTTTCATCGTTGCCGCATAAATCAGTAACTATTCTTCACTTGGAAAAGTTAGTTTGGGGTCTTTAAAGTCATTCTATTTGTTTCTTAACAATTACGACATTATCAATGTGCTGCAACTCCCAATGAAATTGCTTTATCTTCAAATTTTTAACGTAAATCTTATTTTTCGACGTTCGTTATCGTTTTCAGATTCTGGAGACCTTGGAAATGCTAAATCCCTCCCAATAGAATCTAACACACTAGTTGTCCAATTTGAAAAAAAGCTATGGATACACTAAGCCAAGCCCTAGGGACTGCCATCTTCTTGTGGAGCGGTCGATCCTCACCAATCAAACTCCATCTGGTTAAGATGGGCTCCATCTCTCGGCCCAAAGAAAAGAGTGGATGGGGCCTCCTTGATATGCGACTCTTCGGCAAGGCGCTCATATGTAAATCCATTCACAGGGGTTTATTTGGCAGCGGTCCGTGGAGTCTCTTGTTAAAACAGAAGTATCTAAAAGGCCGGCCCTTGGCTCACTGGCTCCACCGATCTTCTCTTGGCATTCGAAGTGGCTCCCCCATCTGGATCAGTTTTAAAAAGGTTCTCCCTTTCTTCAGGAAACACCTCAAATGGACTCTCTTCTCCGGTTCCTCCATCCTTATTGGCATAGACCCCACTCTCTTCAACCTGGAGTCTATGATCCCCCCTTCCCTCCTCCTTTTCTTCCATTCCAGAGGTTTATTCACTTGGAATTCCCTCATTGATTCCTGGTCGTCCCTACATCCGGTTTGGAAAACCGACCTCCAGCTCGCCATCCCTCCCCCTCTCCGCCCCCTATGGCTTTCCTTCATCTCCCATTTCTCTCACCAGGGGATCATCCAACATGGTACTAAAGACTCCCTCATTTGGTCCATCGACTCCAATATCCATCTCATCTCTGTTAGGAGAATTTACTCCTCCATCACTGCTGATCTCCCTCCACTTCCCTCCATTTTTCCTGTTAAGCTCTGGAAGGCCCCTTGCCCTCTAAAAACCATTCTTTTCTCTTGGCTGCTCTTCTTCGATAAGAACCTCTCCTGGGATGTTTTACAGAGGAAAGGTTGGATCGGTCCTGGCAGATGTGTCCTCTGCCTTCAGGAGAATGAATCCAATCACCACATGTTTCTACAATGCCCTGCTGCCCAAGCAATCTGGTATGAACTCTCGACACTTCACAGTTTTCCTCACTGTTTATTCTCCTCCATACAGGATGCTTTTTTTTGGTGGGCAGATCAAAGTTCCGAAAAACAAGCTCTCTTCTGCCTCACATGCTGGAATATTTGGACGTGGCGGAACCGGCGAATCTTTCAGGCCTCCTGCCTGCCACTGCTCTCCATTCTGCCTCTTATCACGGGATCTATGCCCTCACAGATCTGATTGAAGAGGCCTCATCTCCTTGAGCATTGGTGCTCAGGTTTTTCTGCAAATATGTATATGATTCTCACAAGCCCATCCTCATGGCTGTAATATGTTTGTTTTTCTGTTTTCCCTCTATAATACAGGCTCTCTCCATTGTCTTGCCGCTGTTTCAAGCACAGCAGATGCTCTATCACTTTTGATATTCAGGTCGACATATGCGCCCCTCTCCATTGTTTTGTCGATATTCCAAGCACAGCAAATGCTCTTTACACATGCGCCCTCATACTCTCTATATGGCACTCTATCTGCTGTCTATCCGGCGTGAATCATATGCGCTCATTCGGATTTATACAACCATATACTTACAAGACTACGGTCTTCTAAATGTAAAACGATCAATATATTTTTCTCAATATATATCATGCCGATTTTTTCTTCCTGAAAAAAAGTGTAGTTTTGATAAAACCTGAATTTCCATAATTGTAATGCTGGAATAATCGGACTTATTTAGTTATCTTTAATCCTTCTGTCAAGCCAAAGTTATAATCAAATAATAACAATAAAAGTAAAGTAGAAAGAAAAAGAAAGAATAGAACCAGCTAATCATATTTTTCGTTATCGTTTTCCGATTCTGGAGACCTTGGAAATGCGAAATTATGGATACACTGAGCCCTAAGGGACCAGAAATATCAATCAAGTATTGAAATAAATAATCATATCTTTGAATTACAAAAATTTTGTATAAATATATGACGCAAAGTGTAGTTTTGATAAAACGTGACTTTCCCAAAAAAGAAAACTCTTCTTCCTTTGGCGATTACAGGCCGATCGCCTTGTGCAACTCCTTATACAAGATCATCTCCAAGCTCATCACCGAAAGAATGAAGAAAATCCTCGGCTCCTTCATTACACAGCAACAACATGCTTTTCTGAAGGATAGACTTATCCTTGACGCTGTTGCCATGGCTCAGGAGTGCCTTTTCTCCATATCCTCCAAGAACATTGATGCCGCGGCGCTCAAAATTGACTTAAAAAAGGCTTTTGACTGCATCAACTGGAGTTTTCTTCGGATTCTCCTTGCCAAAATTGGGCTGAGGCCGCTGGCTATCAGTTGGATAATGGCCTGCGTCGAGAGTGTTCACTACTCGGTTATCATCAACGGAATTCCAACATCATTCTTCCAAGCTGAGAGAGGGCTCCGCCAGGGATGCCCTCTCTCCCCTCTCCTTTTCATTTTGGTGATGAACACTCTCAGCACTCACATCAACCTCGCAGTTGCACAGGGCAGATGCAAGCCTGTAAAGATCTGTAAGGATATCTCTCTTTCCCATAATCTCTTCGTTGATGACATTCTAATTTTTGCATTGCTATGTAAATCTTCTTGGGTCTGTCTACACGTGCTCTTACAGAAGTTCCGCTCTGCCACGGGCCTCATGATCAACAATGGTAAAACTGTGCTCTACCACAATGACTCAAACCCGGCCTTGGCCCAATGGATCGCGAACCGTTTTGGTATCTGCCTTGCACTCATAAACGACGGTTTTACATATTTGGGATTCCACCTCAATGTAAAGAGCAACCGCCCCCAGGACTGGCAGTGGCTTATCGATCGGTTCTATCATAAAATCTCTAAATGGGAACTGCGATTGCTATCACTTGCCGGCAGGTTCATCCTCGTCCAAGCTGTTCTTTCACAACTTGCTGTCTACTGGGGTCACCTATTCCTCCTCCCGGCTACGGTCATCAAGCGAATGCAATCCATCGCTGCCAACTTCCTCTGGGGCGGCCACTCCTATCAATCCAAAATACACCTTGCAAGAATGGATCTCATAACAATTTCGAAGAAGAAAGGCGGCTGGGGCCTCTTAAACATGCGGCTCTTTGGGAAGGCACTACTCTGTAAATCCTTAGGAGCAGCCCGTGGTCAGTTCTTATCAGGCAGAGGTACCTAAAAGGCAGGAACATGGAGTATTGGCTCAGACGATCTTCGCTAGGCATCATGCATGGTTCTCCTATATGGCGCTGCTTCAGGAAGCTCCAACCGTTCTTCCTGAAGAATCTCAAATGGTCTTTTTTCACAGGCTCATCCATTCTTATCGGTTTTGACCCCACCTTATACAACCTTGAACCTCTTATCCCCCCGGCTCTCCTAGCCTTCTTCCATTCTAGGGGCATTTTCACATGGTCCAACCTTATAGATTCATGGTCATCCTCGGAGCCTATCTGGAAATCTGAACAGCAACTCCACATCCCTCCTCCCCTCCGTCCACTATGGTCCTCCTCCACTCTTGCCTTCTCCCGCCGGGGAATCCTTCAGCTTGGCACTAAGGACGAATTAATATGGTCTACAGACTCCTCTATACACCCCATCACTGTCCGCCGCCTCTATTCTGCTCTCTCATCTGCCATCCCTTCCCCCCCCCTCCTCTTCCCCATCAAGTTTTGGAAAGCCCCCTGCCCTCTCAAATCTATCCTTTTCTCCTGGCTTCTCTTCTACAACAGGAACCTGTCTTGGGATGTTCTCCAGCACAAGGGATGGCACGGGCCTGGTAGATGCCCTCTCTGCCGTGCCGATATTGAATCGAACATCCACATGTTCCTTCACTGCGCTGCCTCTGTTGCAATCTGGTCCGAGCTATCCTCTCTATATGGCTTTCCTCTTCGCATGTTTCCCTCTGTGGCGGATGCTTTCTTCTGGTGGTCCTCGCAGAGCCCCACCTTGCGTGGCTTATTCATCCTCTCCGTTTGGCACATCTGGAAATGGAGATGCCGCTGCATCTTCCAGGAATGCACCCTGCCTTTGGATTCCATCATCCCCTTGATAGTCGGCTCTCTGCCTCCAGACTAATTTTCCAGTTTTATGCTTCTTTATACAGCAGCACATAATGTCAAAATCGGGCGTCTTTTTGCTTTTTTGCTCACAGTCCCTGCATCCATCTCTTGCAGGCTATCTGATCTTCTTGGTTTCTCTTCATGCTTTCGGTTGGCTACAGTTTTGCGCCACCCTATGATGATTTTTGGCTCATCGTGCTCGTCTTCCTATAGACATTCAGTCCATCAATTCTCGGGGACTTTTCCCCCAGGCGCACGTCTATCTTGATCATTTTCGAGTTTCTTTTATCTCATATGTATTCCGAACAATTATATGCTCTCAATATAATTTATCCAGCTTTTTTCCTCTGAAAAAAAAAAATGCTGAAATAATCAGACTTATTTAGTCATCTCTAATCCTTCTGCGAAGCCAAAGTTATATTACATAATAACTATAAAAGTAAAGTAGAAAGAAAAAGAAAGAATAGAACTTACTAGTCAAATTGATTAGTTCATTTGGAAAGAGATGACAGCAATTTGGTAGTATATAGGTGCAGTTGGGTGAATACGAATTCATAGAAACATGGGTTGATTTTGTAGTTGAACACATAAATTTGAATTTTAATCAGTTCTTTTAAGAAATAAACAAACAAGAATTGGAAATCCAATACCTAAATTCAACATTTCATAATATATAAAATCAAACCCTAAAATCATACTGCAAAAAACTCTTATGGTTCAATTTCTCCATAGTTATTTAGCAAAAAAAAACTTCCAAAATGCATGTTTCTTGAGCACTTTCTTATCTTCTAAGAGAAAAAACCTTGCCAATTATTTTTCCACTACTTTTGTTGCTCCTCACCCCGCCCCTTCCTATTGGTAATAAAATAAGAAATATTAATTGAAACTTTCAAAACCCCAAATCACAGAAAAAGAAAGGATTGGTGCAGTCATAAAGAAAGGATCATGCAATCAAAGTATTTAGCTATTAAATGCAGGATCAATGCGACCATAAAGAAAGGATTGGTGTAGCTAAAGTAAAATGAAGATTCGGCTTCTTAAAATTCCTGGTGAGAATGCCATGAGTGTCGTAAGAACATTGATGCTTTCATCGAGGCCTGTATCATTTCTTTTCCACCATAGCATTTCCTCTGGGTTTTACAGTCTTATACCTCAAGAAAAGCCATTCTCGATACACCTAGAATGTCTTAGGAAACTTGAATCCCGTGGCTCTCTTGAACAATTAAGGGAAAATTAAATGAATCCAAGGGCTAATGAAGGTCCACCGTCGAAAGAAGAGGAAATGGCTAGATAGGTGATGAAGAAGTGGGAGAAGATAACTAATGATCAATTTAAATTAAAAAGAAACTATCTATTCTTGTATATAACGAAGAATATTGGGTGAAAGTTAAATCTCAACTATTCACCTAGCTATGAGTCATAATTTAGTTATTAAATTTGAAGGCTTATTCTTAAATAGACCACATCTATAGGAATAATAAGTGATCAATATTTACATAGTTGTTTCACTACTAAATGTTAAGAACACTTACATAATCTACCCACTCTAATGCACTTTATTCAACAATGTATATAAAAAATGAATGCTGGTTACACATATGCACTTTTAATAAACTCCTTGGAAATGATGCCAAAACATTGGGCGAACTAATTGTCTTCAATTAGAATAAATTAATTTCACACACATAAAATTTCAACAAAGGTAGGTCTTTTTATTTGAGGGTTATTATGCAAAATATGTGCATGTAACATCAATCAATACCAAAATCTCTTTCTAAGAGCATGGCATTCAATAAAAAAAACACAAATAGTTGTAACTCCTCACTCCTTGCACACTGGAACCATCACTATGAAACCCTCAATCATTTCAATCACATTTCACATAATATTGAAATTGAAATCACTCTTGCAAAATAAGCATAAGTCACTCTCTAGAAATCACAATTGAGGGAAAAGGAAAATTGTATAAATCATTCAAGTGCAATCACAAAATAAAAAAAACCTACTGCAATAAACACACCATCAACTATGTAACATATTTTAATAGGTATATTAGCAATCTATCTAAGACTCTTTTCAACAATAACTCGGGAAATTGTAGCAAAAATTGAATAAAAATAGAATACCACTGAGAAAGGCATCCATCTAAGATATATGATTTCACACAAGTAATAAGTGTCAAGTATTTTGCAAGTTCAAGTATTCTTCAAGCCAATTAATAACCAGTAATTGCAACACATCAATAGGACTCTAATTAATAATGAGTAATTGTTGAAAAGTGTGCAACAAGAAATGCTAAATTTAGAATGTGCTAAAAATAGACCTGCTAAAAATAGCAGTTTGGCCAGTGAGGTCATTGGCCACATTGGGTGAGACGTGAAACTGCTATAAATATAAAGTTCTAAAAATAGCATTTCTGGGTCTCTTCCAATTTATAGCAGTCCCTAGTCTATCTATAGGAAGTAAAATTAATTTTGGTCTTAATAGCAGTTGGAAATATTAATTAATTAATTCATTTGAGTTAATTAGTTAAGGAAATTCGAATTTGAAGTCTTTGTGAGCATGCACATGAGTTGTCCCACTGATTGAGGAATTTATCCTTAATTTCCTCCACTGATTGAGGGAATAAGTATGAGTTCTATAATGAGAGAATCAACAGACTTAGTTCTAACTAGTCAAGTCCAGTTAGATTATTTTAACAAGTTGTTAAAATAATAAAATATAGTTTGTTAATGCTTGCATGCATGTGACAACTATTATTTTAGATAACTGAGAATTCACTCATCGATAACTGTTGCATGTCAGTTTTGTCAAGGACCCAATTGAGATCAGATGTGGGACAATGTACTATCAGATGCTTGACTATTTCTAGTAAGCAGTTTTTTGCATTGTTGAGGAGCTAGTGTCCTCAAAGATTGCATAGTTGGACCATTGGTTAACTTGGTATGTTTGGAATTAATTGCATATGCTTTTGCTATTATTTCCTAAGCAAAATGCGCAAGAAAATAGGGATTGGACCATAGGTAAAGCCTTTATATACAAGGCTCGGTTGGTTCATGAGACATATCTTCATATCTTCATAGTTCATTGAGAACTGAATAGCTTGAGAGCTAATTCTTTTTGTATTGTGAAGAGGATTTGCACTTGATTGATAATACATTGCTGGGGTTTTATGCTGGTGCTTTCCCTTGGATATATATTGTGTTATGTGTGATTATTTCTCTCGATCAGTTATGCATGTTTCTACTTGATGTTGCTCATGAATTCGATTATGCTTCTGCTTAATGTTTTTTAGAAGTAGAACAAGTATTATGCTTTAGGACATTTGATATATTAGTTTGTTCTACAGGTGAAATTTCTATATGGTATTAGAGCACAGGTGATCAAGAAAGAACAATATACTAGAAGGAGAAATTTGAAGTTTATTATTCAGGATATAGATCTCAAGTTCTTATCACATCTATTTCGTCGATGGCATTCTATGGTTTGAGGCTTGAGTATGCCCTTGATGGCAGCTCCAACTATATAGCTTGGAAAGGATCGCATGGAGGAAGTCTTGGAAGATAATGGCCTTAAGGATTTCATTGATGAAGAAATTCCTAAACCCACTGACAAGACTGAGTAGGTGGAATGGAGGAAGTGTGTGGCTAGAGCTAGGAGAATTCTCTTGGAGGGAGTGCAAGATCACATTGTCTCGAGCCTCCATGGGAAGGAGACTCTGCATGCAATATGGTAAACATTGAAAGATTTATATCAGAATAGCAGTGATCAGAGGAAGCTGGCACTGAAGGACAAACTTCGACAGATCAAGTGTGAAAAGGATGGGGCGATCTCTATGTATCTGACCAAGCTCATCACATGCATGGATGAGCTTGCAAGTGTAGGGGTCGTGACATCAGATGAGGATATGGTGAGTCTAGCACTCCTTGGCCTTCCTAAGAGCTGGCATAGCTACCAGGACTTGGTGAATGGAAGGGAGAAACTACCAGATTAGGAACGACTATAGTCGGATTTGATGCAGTAGGAGATCAGACGGAGCACCAGAGACAGTTCTTCATCCATGCATGATGAGGAGAACTGTGCCTTAGAAAGTAAGGCGAAGAAGGGGAAGGAGAAGGTTTCTCTTTCCGAATCCAGTTCTTCCAATGATGGGAAGAAGGTTGAAAAATCGAAAGTGTGATGCTTTCCTTGTCATGAGGTGGGCCATTATGCGACAAATTGTCCACGGAGGAAATCCAAGAAGGGATCCAGGGAAGGATCTAAAGGTGAGGCACTTGCTTCACAGTTTAAGTTGGGTTTCACACTCTTCGCATGCATGGTTTCATCCATGGTGGGAAGTGGTTGGTTTCTTGATAACCGATGCCAAGAGTTTGTTCAATACTTTGGAGGAGAAAGATCTCCAGATACTCATAGCGATGGGTAATGATGAGAAGTATAGTGTCTCAGGTGTAGACATGGTTATTTTTCAGAGGGAGCATGGATCTCGCCTTACCTTGACCGATGTCAAGTATGTACCAGGACTAAAGAGAAACTTGGTGTCGATTGCAATGCTGGAAGACAGAGGCTATGATGTAGTCTTTAGTAAGGGAAAGGTTTTCCTTAGACACATAATCACTAGACATGTGAACCAGATTGGTTCACGGGTCAAGAACCTGTATGCTCTTGAGGTTCAAGATGCATGCAAAGCCTTGAGTAGCAAGGCAACTGATGGATACTTGGTGGTTAAGAGGGAGGGTATATTGCCTCTCAACATGCAGAGCCAGAAGAAGTCTCAGACAATTATGGAGGAGCCACGATTGGTGCAGCAGCTTCAGGAGGTTGTGGAGCAGCCACAACAGGGGAAGTTGATTGGAGATTGAGTAGATACATCTACTCATGCAAAGGCCTCTAGTAGGGGGGACTTCGAGCCAGGTGGGCTGAGGGATCACATGCAGCCATACCTCCAGGTAGGAAGTGGAGCGATATAGAGTGATCGTCCCAAGGAGAAGGGGCAAGATCCTTGAGGTACCCAACCTCTTGGATGAGACCTTGCTACAAGAGCCCCGATGTGGAGTAGTAGGAACTGACTGATTGGGTAGAGATAGATACGGATGGAGCGGCAGAGAGAGCGACAGTGCAGGGAATCCCAGGACAGCACATAGCTAGAAGGCTGCAACAATGTGATAGGCACAAGTGTTTTGCATAGTGCTAGGTGGCACAGAGAGGTGTGCAATGGTGCGAGATGCATAAAGATGTTGCAGTAACACAGATGTCAAAGAGGGAGCACTTGTCAGCACCAGGTAGAGCTTTAGCATTAGAGTATGTTGCTAGCCAAACAGAGTGGTCAGTTGGGAGTGTTTTTGTTCCAAGTGTTGTTGGAGCAAGTGGACCGGGTAGATGTGTTGCATGCAGAACATTCCAGAGTTACAGGATTGGGTTCGAGAGGAAGCCTTTCTTGTTGAGAGGGAGTGTTGAAAAGTGTGCAACAAGAAATGCTAAATTTAGAATGTGCTAAAAATAGACCTACTAAAAATAGCATGTTTAAAAATAGCAGTTTGGCCAGTGAGGTCATTGGCCACATTGGGTGAGAGGTGAAACTGCTAAAAATAGAAAGTTCTAAAAATAGCATTTATGGGTCCCTTTCTATTTATAGCAGTCCCTAGTCTATCTACAGGAAGTAAAATTAATTTTGGTCTTAACAGAAGTTGGAAATATTAATTAATTAATTCAGTTGAGTTAATTAGTTAAGGAAATTCGAATTTGAAGTCTTTGTGAGCATGCACATGAGTTGTCCCACTCATTGAGGAATTTATCCTTAATTTCCTCCATTGATTGAGGGAATAAGTATGAGTTCTATAAGGAGAGAATCAGTTGACTTAGTTCTAACTAGTCAAGTCCAGTTAGATTATTTTAACAAGTTGTTAAAATAATAAAATATAGTTTGTTAATGCTTGCATGCATGTGACAACTATTATTTTAGATAACTAAGAATTCACTCATGGATAACTGTTGCATGTCAGTTCTGTCAGAGACCCAGTTGAGATCAGATGTGGGATAGTGTACTATCAGATGCTTCACTATTTCTAGTAAGTATTTTTTGCATGGTTGAGGAACTAGTTTCCTCAAGGATTGTGTAGTTGGACCATTGGTTAACTTGGTATATTTGGAATTAATTGCATATGCTTTTGCTATTATTTCCTAAGTGAATTGCACAAGGAAATAGGGATTGGACCATAAGTAAAGCCTTTATATACAGGGCTTGGTTGGTTCATTAGACATATCTTCATATCTTCATAGTTCATTGAGAACTGAATAGCTTAAGAGATAATTCTTTTTTTATTGTGAAGAGGATTTCCACTTGATTGATAATACATGGTTGGGGTTTTATGTTGATGCTTTCCCCTAGATATATCTTGTGGTATGTGTGATTATTTCTCTTGATCAATAATGCATGTTTCTACTGGATGTTGCTCATGCATTCAATTATGCTTCCGCTTAATGTTTTGTAGAAGTAGAACAAGTATTATGCTTTAGGACATTGCATCTATCGGTTTGTTCTACAGGTGAAATTTCTACAGTAATTTCAACACATCAATAGGAGTCTGTAATAGTGATAACTAAACACTATTAAACATGAAATGAAAGAGAATTAAAACACAAGTACCACACTACCTTGCTAACACAACAATCTCTACTAAAGAGGAGGTACATTCCTTCTTAGCAATACATTTGTGATTCATAGCTCGTAATCTAACATAGAATATCACAAATTGAGCCATGCAACCATGAATATGTGTATTAACTTAAAAAATTATAGATGCATAGTTCTCCAAAATGTTATGGTACTACACCCACATGAGGAAGGGGCTTCTATCTTTATAGACTTATATCATTTCTAATTTCCATAATAAAATCAACCATAAGAATCTTTCAATGCTTAGGTTGTCTAAACTAAGCATCTTGTTCAACATTTTATAGTTAATTGTTGAAAATAAATGAAATAGTGTAACAACATCTTCATTTAGTGATATGCCAAAAATTTGGAATTGTAACTTGTTAAAAGGTAGTATGATCATTGATGGCACAACAATCTTGGTAGACATGCCCAAGTAGCAACTCCCATGTTGAATCCTAATAATATCATCAAGAAAAAGAGTATCATAAGATATAATAATAGTATCGCAACAACAACAGTAGAACTTGTTATGGTGGTGTCACCATTACAAAATCTCTAAGAAACAATATTTCAAGTCCTAAAAAATGGTGAATAGCATCATCCAAGAAAACAAGTTATCATAAAACAACCTCCTTGTCATTTTCATTAGTAAAGTTACCCAAAAGAGCTAACCCCTCATTGATATACAAATAAAATTACATGAATTAAGGCGACATGAAAATGTACCATACATTAGTCATAATGGAAATTGACGAAATAAGAAAATGTAATTATAAGGATAAAAGTAATTGAAAATGTGAGGAAATAATCATGAAAAAATACCAATTTGAAACCAACCGTCATAAACATCATCTTTCTAAAGAAAAATTTGTACCATAAGATAGATCCTTGCACAAAAGAAATTCTTTGAACCCATAAATACATTGTGCTTTGCTAGATGATTTTCTATTTTTCCTCTAGGAACAAATAGGTCAAAAAATTATTTTATAAATAAATAGTTACAAATATAAACCAATCATGAAGTGTTAGTAGATAATATATAAATGTAAACCCATGAATACATTGTGCTTTGCTTGATGATTTTCTATTATTCTTCGAGGAACAAATGGGGCAAAAACTATTTTATAGATAAATAATTACAAATATAAGCAAATCATGAAGTGTTAGCAGATAATATATAAATATACATGTATATTTAGTAGGAATAGTTTTATCTTCATTGTTGACACAGGTTCTTTTTGTTTCCCATTTTATAAATGATCATGGAGATACCAACTTCTTGCGACAATAATAATCATTTAATTACTCGACCATTGCTAATTGATTTATTGACTAAATAATGAAGGTAATAGTGATCACGTGGAACCCTGACATATCTTGTAATTTAGTGTCAAAATTTATTAATAGATTATATTATCGAAAAAGATTATTTTTCAGTCATTATAATTTAGTATTATTGGGGTTATAGTTTTATTTATAAAATTTATTAGATCAGAGTTATTTTCTTCTTTATGTCCACACACTGCTTCAATATATGTGTTAAAATGTGTTAAAGGCACCCATCGACATGTGAAATGATAAATGCAATTTTAATCCTTTTAAAATTATCATCCTTTTAATGAACATCATTTCCAAAAATTCTTCGAACATCCTATTGGATAGTTGGGATAGAAAGATTAGATAGCGGTTCGATCTTTGTTGGATCCACTTTGATTCTAGTAAATAAATATACATATGAAATTTTAATACTTAAGGAATAATTTGTTCTTTACATTAATAAACATATGAAATTTTAATACTTAAGGAATAATTTGTTCTTTACATTAAGTGAAAATTATTTATGAATTAACCAAGGCTTCTTCAAATGCGTCATCATAAATTGTGAAATCATCTATTTATACTTCTACACAGTGAATGTATCAAATTTAAAAATATATTAAGTATAATTTGTTGTAATGTGATATGTGCATTACAAAGTTTAATCGAAAATATTCAATAGAAAAGATTTCTTAGGGATAGATAATGTGATATTGTGTTGATACTTAGAGGATAGGAGATAATTAAATTTGGTTATATCTATTAAACAAGTAAGAGAAAGAAATATAAATGTTTCCTAATTAAGGTTTTACTTGTAAAAGGTAGAGAGAATTGGTAGTTTAATTTTATGTAATATATAAAATTTCATTATTTCTCATTTTTCTTAGAAAGTTATGCAATAGATGAAATTAATTGTTAATAGTGTCTATATTTTTTCCTTCACTATCTTGCTTGTTGCAAGGCTCAATTGACATTAGTGTTGTTGAACAAGTTGAACTTTTCCTTGATATGTATATAATAAGTGCAAAGATCAATACAGATTCCCTTCATTTTAATATATTCCCATAAGAATTCATCAATTTTCCTTTGTGACAATTCAATGGGTAGTTTATTTTGTGGATTTTCTATTTTAAAATTAAAATTAAGAATTCTTTCTAAATTTTTTATATAAAAATACTATTTATTGTTGAAAATCAAATGTAAATATAAGTATAAATATACTTATATTCATCTTTTAAGATAGATATTGAACATCAGGTTATCAAAATTTACACAATTATTAGCTCATAAATCTCCATCAACTATGGCATCATCAATAATATCATCTCTAGTTTTTTCCTTCAAAATAAAAAGCTAAAATAACCATAAATAATAAGAGCAATGATATTATTGTGGAGTTACATAGACTATCCCTCAACTTATATGTAAAACATTTCAAGAAAAAAAAACCTAAACATTTAACCCAATTTTAAATTTTCGATGAAATTTCTATCATCAAGCCATCAAATTCTCACTTCATCAAGGTATCTCAAATATTTTTTAAAGCAAAGCATGTTGGGGTGACTTGCTAATTACACGCGGCCAAATAAAACCAACACTCTCGGAATTTCTCACTATGCAGTGACCTTATTTTAGGATTAATGGATGTCTCATAAGACTTTTGTCTTTATCGACACCTATCACACTAATGACATGCTTTGACATGAAAATTGGGTGTAACATGGGATGCCTATAGATGTTTTCTTCCGTCCTTATAGTGGGTTTTAATGTCCATGTGTCATAGGGTCATTGTATTATTTATATATCAAGGTATTAAGTTATTAATATATGGATGATTAAAAATAATTTTTTGTTAATCTGAGGTCGTTGACTCAATGTAAATGACATGGCAGGGTCAAGGTATCACTTGAGGAGTCCTATATTAATTTTTACAACAATTTTGCCTATTTAGGAAAGGTGAGATAAAGAAATATGGAGTAATGTGTAGAATAATTTGATAGGGTTTTTCTGAGTGATATAGAAATTCAGATAAGCGATCAAGTATTGAAGGTGTAATGCTGCTATGTTAAGGAACAAATTTGCTTGAAAAGATATGAACTAACCAAGAAACTAAAACCTTGGTAATCCATACTTAAAAAATTTGCAAAGTTTCTTGTAGTGTCTATCATGTGTGTGCTAATGAATGTTATATCTAACTAAATGGGTTACCTAATAAATTTAGAAGGCATTATAGATAGCATACATGTAACCAAATAGAAGGACACCATTGAACTTAGAACTCATAATCTTAAGATTGTTTAAAAAGAGTGTCTTCCCAAACAATGAAATAATTACAAGTGTTGAATACCATGCTTGGATTTGATGAGGTTATATAAATATCATAAATAATTCAAACTCATTCTATATAAACACATAAGGATTTGTTAATTTTGATTTAGCTAGGCTATGACTTTAAAATATATTATCATTTTTTAAACTAAAAATCTCATATTTTAAACTTTCTTTTACAAAATTTGTAATCTTACAAAACTCAAAAATACAATCTAAATATTTTTAATATTTCCAAATCCACCTTATTAGAAAAAAACAAAAAAATCACACAACAAAACCATTTGATTGAAACACAAAGTTTTCTTACTCCAAACATTCTAAATAAAGTGCCTTAAATTGATGGCTTTTAGTTAATGGAGAACAAAACCTAGGAAGTTAGAGGTTTCACTAGTTGTACAATTATAGTAATGAGATAAGACCAAAGAAAGGATTGATTTTTTTTTCCTCATATATGCATATAGATATTGCATCAAAAGTTTGTAAATTATTTTAATGTTTAGGATAATATTTGATATTGCATATAAAAAAAATTGAATTGTTTGAATGTTTAAGATAATAAAATATTGTTATATACCAGGTCATACTTATTTATGTTAGAGATATTATCATATACCAATAATATTTATATATTAATATTTAAAAAATTATAATAATTAAAAAAATTAATATAATAATATTATTTATAAATAATAATTTTTATATTTTTATGAAAAAAATATTTATTATATATTTTTAGTATAATGAAAAGTTTATAGAAGTATAAATATTTATAATAAAATATCTTTATAAAAAAATAAAATTGTTATATATATATAATAGATTGTAATTATAAATGATTTGAACGTCTGTTCTAAAATAAATTTATAGTAATTTATTGCAACTAAATAATTATTTTGAGCCCTTCATATGACAAATTCATAGATCCAAACGTAAGCGTTAAAATAGAGGAAGGCTACAACTTAAAAAAATGTTTTAAAATATGTAAGATGTAGATTTGATTTTTGTAAAGTCAGCCACATTTATTAATCATCCGAAATGGCGTATTGCAATGACAAACGAGAATAAAGTGAGGTGTAGATTTGATTTTTGTAAAGTCAGCCACATTTAATAATCCTTCGAAATGTCGTATTGCAATGAGAAACGAGGATATGCGTTAGGGTGACAATGCTATGCACCAGCAAACGCGTAGCCACTAAATTTGACGTTACATCACACTACAGAACTTGACTTTAAATTACACGGTAAAAAAGCGGTGTACATGTTCATTCTTCCAACGTGGTTCACAAGAAGTACCCATCAAAAGTTATATATATGTATATAATGTAATGAATGTTTTATCTCTATACATAGTTTGAGTGGATCTAATGGTTAAGAGCATGTGTTTCTTCCTAAGAGGTTATAGGTTCAAAACCAAAGGGGGTAGAGTATGTATGCCTTCGTAGAGTTAGCAGTCAAATCGCTACGCGGAGGTGGGTCTCATGTCCCACAAACAAGGGGGTCTCATAGACAAATTTGGTGTCTGGCTTGGCCGTGACCTTAAAAATGAATATTATTGTTATTATTGTATAATAATGGAAACTAGAAGGTCGGGAGAAGGGGTAAGTTATATCTATTATTTTTTATTAAATTAAATATAACTATTTTACAAATGTTATAAATGGTTATTTACAACATGTTTTAGGGTGTAGGGAAACAAATTGTTTATCAAATCACTTGAGCTAAAAATGTTCTCATTTTAAAAAAGAAATATGAGGTGGGCTTTGATCAACCTATGTGTGTAAAGATCACTAAACCATTTGATATGGTTGATAGGGGTACTGTGGGGGTACAACAACAAGCTTAACCACTACCATGGATTTAAGGAAGTCTTAATGGAACTTGGGCAACCTAAAAATCTTAGTGAAACTATAGCGAAATGACTAAATTATTTTTTTTTAACTTAACATAATTTTTAAAAGAAGAAATCCTATCAAATGCAAACTATCGTAAAGATTTGAAACTCTTGAAGTGACCTTACACGATTAGCTTGATGTCATGAAATTGGAAGTTTCCACAAAAGATGCCTTGTTGTTGCATACTACCACTAGAATATCAAGGAAACGAATAATGGGTTATGATAACTCTATAAATAACTTTCCAACGAAGTCACATGGCCAACTCTATAAATAACTTGCCAACGAAGTCACATGGCCATTGATCTCGTCTAGTGGTTCTATTAATTAGGGTGTGTGCTAATTTCTGAATAGATGGGAGTTTACCACAAGTGGGGTAAGTACCATTCTCAGTGCTTGGAAGCTGCCTAGGCAACACGTCCCAAGAGTTTTGTACCCCCTCCCTCGAGTTTTGTTCCTACAAAATTTGGAGTGTTAGATTCTGTTCTATCTTCGATCCCGCCAAGCTCATCGATTTTCTCCAAGTTTCATGATGCAATGTGCATTCCCCCATTTTTTCCAGTGTTGAATTGGCTACTCATGCTTATTGTGAGACCTATGATTTGGTTCGCATGTTGGAAAGGTAGGGAGAAGAAACAAAAAAATTAACACATATAAACTATAGAAGGTGATGCTCTTCTATTGAGCAAACAAAAACTTGACTGGTTACAATGAACCCTCTGAGGGGTATTTATATTTTTTGGACCATCTACTCACCAAAAATAACTCAACATGCACACACGCTCTAAACTTGACTTTTCCCAAAATATAACTTAACTCGAACTCACTCAACTTAACTTAGTTAACTCACTCTCCTAATTTTTCCAACTCTCGCATGTGGGAGTAATTACAATTTCTAAAACCCCCCCTTATTATGACCGTATGACTCAAAATAAGTCAATCATGACTCAACATGACTCAACTATGCCTTTTAGGCTTACAATAGAAATTGAGTCAATTATCATCAAAGATGCATGCTGGTCTACATCTCATCTAGGCTTAGAATGACTTAAAAACTTTGACAATTTTGCATTTTTTTCTGTGCTTCCATATTCTATATCCTCAAAACTGCTTCATTCTTAGTTGTGATTTCTTGTTGTAGGCTCCATAATTCTTTACTTGTAGTTGGTGCAATTTTTCTTTGACTTTTCTTCAATTTCTGTTGAAACACAATCTCATCCTGTCTTCTACACCTTCCTCTTCAAATATCCGTTCAACCATGGAATACTACCACAACATTGCATCTTCAAACTTGTCTTCTTCCCTCTGTTACTTATGCTTCATATTCGTGTCTATAAATTTCAAGGCAAAGAATAATGGGTTTCGATAAATCTATAAATAACTTGCCAATAAAGTCACAGGGCCATTGGTCTGGTCTGGTGGTTCTATTAATTAGGTTGTGTGATAGTTTATGAGTAGATGGGAATTTACCACAATTGGGAAAAGTTCAATTCTTAGTGCCTGGAAGTTGTCCAGGAAACACATCCGAGGATTTTTGTACCCCCTCCATCGAGTTATGTGCTTACAAAATTTGGAGTGTTGGATTCTACTCTATCTTTGATCCCACCGAGCTCATCGATTTTCTCCAAGCTTCATGATGCAGTGTGCATTCACCCCATTTTTTGCAATGTTGAATTGGCTACTCATGCTTATCGTGAGATGTATGATTCGATTCACATGTTGGAAAGGAGGGGAGGATAAACATAAAAATTAACACACACAAATATAGGAGGTGCTGCTCTTCTATTGATCACACAAAAACTTGATTGATTACAATGAACCTTGTCAGGGGTATTTACACCTTTTGGACCATCTACTTGCCAAAAATAACTCAACATGCACACACACTCTAAATTTTTTTTTTCCCAAAATATAACTTAACTCGAACTCAATCGACTTGACTTAGTTAAGTGACTCTCCTAAATTTTTCCAACTCTGGCATGTGGGAGTAATTACAATTTCTAACACTCCCCCGTATTACGACCGTATGACTCAGCATAACTCAAACATGACTCAACATGAATCAACTATGCCTTGTAGGCTTACAATGGAAATTGACTCAATTATCATCAAACATGCATGCTCATCTATGTCTCATTTAGGCTTACATTGACTCGAAAACTTTGACAATTTTGCATTTTCTTTTTCTCTACTTCCAGATTCTATATCCTCAAAACTGCTTCATTCTTAGTTGCGGTTTCTTGTTGTAGGCTCCATATTTCTTTACTTCCTGTTGCTACAATTTTTCTTTGACTTTTCTTGAATTTGTGCTGAAACACAATCTGATCTTGTCTTCTACACCTTCCTCTTCAAATATTCGTTCAACCAATTTAGTGTTCCCACAACGTTTTATCTTCAAACTATCTTCTTCCCTCTGTTGCTTGTACTTCATATTCGTGTCTTTCTTTCCGCCATATTTCTTGATAGTAAAATTTTATCTCTTCTTGACTCTATTGCTAAAAAATTGTTTCATTGCATTCATCTTTGTCCTCAGAATCATCCATATCATTCTTAACTTTCATTATGAAGTACTATTGCTTTTCCGCTTCCATAAACACACTCAAGATCATTATTCACCATTTCATTATATTCTTTTATTCCAATTTCTTCTATAAGACACATCAATCTGTTCAATTGGTTTCTCAATCCATTCTTCAATGAGCTTCAAATCTGCATCAAATTTATTAGGAACTTGATTTTCAACTTTTTCACCAATGATATTCTGAGCACGTGCATAGTAAAAAAATGTTAAAAAAACTTTATTATGCTCTTTAGTGAGAGCTTCTAACTCTACCTCTTCCTTTGTTGCCTTCTTTTCAACTGCATGAAGGTTGTCTTCCACTGTTATGTTGTTAGTTGATATTCTCATCAAAAAATCTTCTGTCACTTTATCCTCTTCTTGATCATCAACTATTGCTAGATTATTTGATGTTTCATGAGCAGTTCCAATTGCTTCATATCTTTCTTCTACAATGACAAATTCAACCTTCAATTCTTCATCAAACATGGTGCTTATCATATTGCCACAATCAATCCTCGTTTCAAAAAAGAAACCACACATAACATCAAAATAATGTTCATCCACACAATGGTGGGATATCCGAGCATGCGTGTGCTCATTGTCAATTTCATTGACAATTTCAACTTCACCAAATCCATAAGCTATGCTTGGATTCACTAATTCACAACTCACTTTGCAGTCATCATCCACATGTGTTTTGTCACAGTGGGATTCACCATCATCTACTCCATTGACATTATAGTGGAGTCCTTGAGCATTCATATGCTCTTTCTTTGTATCATACAAAGAGGCTTCAAATTCTCTCTTTGCAATCTTTGTTGCATCTTCCTCATCCATATGCATGCTTGCATAATGGGTTTCAATTTTATGGTTTTGACAACCATCATCCACTTTTGAGTGGGATTCTCCAAGCTCTGTTGTCCTCTCAAAATCTTGCTCATCTACTCTCATATTTGCAACTAATTTCCTTTCTTGTGACATAACCTAATGTTGCATGTCACTCCCCCTTGCACCAAATTCTTCTTCCATTCTTCCTTGGAAGTTGTACCTTTTGCTACCTTGCATACAATTGTTTCATCAATTGCTTGTTGAATGAAACTTAAAGCTAGGGCATCATTAAACATAGGAGGTGGTAGTTGATGCATCCTACACCAATCAACTTCAATCTCTTCTTTGTCTTCTACTAGACTTCTCAAACTTCCGAGTTCCTCGGTTGTGGCGTGAACCTCTCTAAACACAACAGCAATCTCTTCCTATTCTTTTTTATCCATTTTGTTAGTTTTCTTCAATCGCGCTTTGCGACCCATCACTGTTGTCTTTCCTATGTCTTATAACTTCTTCCCTGATTGCATGGTGCTATCTTCCATACCACCTTGGAAAAAAAATATGATTTTCAATATGCACCACCATAAGGCACAATCATCAAACAAAAAATTGTCATGCTCGACAAAAACACCAAAATATTTTTATAAATTGCCTCACCTTTTCAAAATTTTTAAATCTCTTTTTAAATTTTAGTTTCAAATTTTCTACTTAATAATCCTTTATTTTATGTCATACAATAAAAACACTCCCTGAATAAACCTCTTTAAAACCAACCTTTCATAACACAGGTTCTTTATACCCTTTTATATCACACGTACATCATAATATGAATCTCCTTCTAAATAAAACTCTCTTTAAAGGATATGGATGAGCATGTTTTTACTTTTGGTACGCTTTTCACCTTTATGAATATTTTTTTCATAAACCTTTAACATACCAAATATACGCATGGAAAAGTGTATTTCCAAACCCACGAACAATTTTCTTTTGGATGAGAGAACGGTCCCAAACAAATTAATCATGAATAGATCATATTATCAATGGCACACTCACTTTTATTTTATTTTGGTCTCATTCCAAAAAACACGTTTTATACTTCACCTCTGTGAGACACTTCAACTGGTTGCAGACAAAACGAGATTGGCTTTTTTAAGTCCTCCAACTCTATTGAAAGTGGCAGAAGACTAGTTGCTTATAGTGGCGGGTAGAGTACATGGTCCTTTAGTGATACGGTGGCACTGAAGGCCATTAATAACTGCTAGCGACTATTCCCAGCAATGTCTCCCGTTACGAAGGCTCCTAAATAACCAAAACGAAATAAACGGTGGGACTTTGTAGACGCCGACTACAGAATCTTTGGAACCTTAAATAATCTGGTGGCTCGATCTCATTTTTGATACTAATTTATGCGCTGTGTTGTGTTGTGTTGGAAAGTCAGGAGGATAAACACAAAAATTGACACACAAAAACTATAGGAGTGGCTGCTTTTTTATTGATCACACAAAAATTTGATTTTTTACAATGAAGGGTTATATTTTTTAAACCAGCTAACCCAAAATAACTCAACACATACTCCAAATTTGACTTTTCCCAAAATATAACTTAACTCAAACTCATTAGACTTTACTTATTTAACTGAATCCCGTGAATTTTGGCAACTCTAACCCACGAGAATAATTACAATTTCTAACATCCCAACCACTTGAGTAAAGAAGTAGCTAGAGAGATTCAGACTAATCAACCTACCATGAATACAATTTTGAATTCATATTGGTAGCCCCACCAGATTTTCTGGCGAATTTTCAGGAGCCTAATGGTGAGGATTCTGCATCGAAGCCCTTGACGTGTAGTCGAAATCTCTATATGGCGGGGGTCCGCGTGGGATGGGCAAACATCATGGGGTTGCTACCCAACATAATTTAGGTATTTTTCATGGCTCATATTCTTTTCGCCCCCTGTAAATGGTTCCTCGATATATGGCTCCTCGCCCATCACTGTACCATCATCCCCTTTGTCCTCTGTGAAGTCAGACATCCCTGTCTCAACTTGTCCTGACCAGAATACCCGAAAATCCCCCCCCGGGAACCACTCATCCCTGTCATGACATCCCGACACCTTTTTCGTCACATGACGCTCCCTCCACATCTCATATTACCTACGTACCTGCTCTGTCACCCTCTCATTTTACTAATCAGGCTAAGGGGTCTAGAAATAACCTTACTCTACCAAATTCACCACTTGCTTCCCCCACAAACTCTATTGGTAGTGACCTGGATTTCCTTCTTCAAAGGAAGACTTTGGACTTACGCACGCTCACTATCCATAAGCCATCTAGCTCCTCATCTCCCCACATAAGCCCTACCTCCACTGGAAATATTATTGTTCGACATAAACAGAACCGTGGCAGTCATCATTTCCGGCGAAACCCAGACCTATCCCTCTTAAATCTCTTATTGATCACTTTCTAGTTGACATACCTATTGCTGATATTCCTTCCTCACGGGCCCTTGGAGCATGGATGCCCGAACAGGGTTTATCATGACTTTTATTATCTCTCTCAACATTAGGGGTTTGGGGGCTGCCCCGAAATTTCTGGCTCTCAAGTGACTCTTCCTCTCTGTACATCCTTATATTATTCTCCTTCAGGAAACCATGCATTTTGTTCCTCATGTTATTCAATACTTCCGGAAAATGTTCCTGGACTGCGGGTCCATCTCGTGGTCTCATGGCCTTATGGGACCCTCGATGGGTTAAGGTCAAGGCCTTCAAATATTTTGCTGGTATTCTGCTTGAAGGTAATATCCGTGGACTGGGTGGTCATGTCCACATCCTGAATATGTATGCCCCCTATAGGGATAGGGCTGTATTTTGGGACAAGCTGATCTCATCTGGGATTATGGAGTTGGTTTCTCTCATCATTGCGGGGGACTTAAACTGCACTATTGGACTGGATGAAGTTTGGGGCCGGTCCAGGAAAATTGACCCACTGGCGGGGAAGATTCGTGATGCGATACTGGATCACAATTTTGTTGATATATGTCCAACAAAAATGGCTCCTACATGGGATAATGGTAGAGCTGGGATGGCATATGTTGCAAAGCGGCTGGATCGGTTCTTAATGCATGAGCAGATGGTGGAGCGTCTTGGTGAAGTTCATGCTGGGGTTATTAGTAACTTTCTGTCTGATCATAGACCCATTACTTTACAATGGAGGAGGGCAGATTTTAGACATGGCATGCCTTTTAAATTCAATCGGACCTGGTTGGATGACCCAGATTTCAACACATTGGTGCATTCTATATGGAACCGTGATTGTGACAGAGGGCCATCTCCTATGGTTCACATCCTCGACAAGTTGGATATCCTTCGTGGGGAGGTTAAATCATGGTAGAAGCAGAAGACTAAGATTTTACATAAGGAACTAAATGACATACTAAGTGAACTAGATGCTCTATGCCCTTAGATGACTTCTAACTATGTGCTTGAATCAACCTGGAATTGCATTAAGGCATTAGAGCTAAAGAAGAAACAGATTCTATCTATTGAAGAAGCCACGTGGCGCTTGAAGAGTAGGGCTTTATGGATCAATGAAGGGGACTAAAACACAATTTTTTTTCATCGGTATGCAAATCACAAGTGAAAAATAAATATTATATGGGAAATAAAGGATGTTGATGGTCATTGTATACAAACACAGGAGGATATTTGTAAAGTTGTTGTCTCCCATTTCTAGATGGCCTATGGCCGTAACGAGGGGATTGAAGTGGAGGATATTATATGGGGGATTGATCCATATCTCACAATGTATGATGATATATCAAATGCTTCACTATAGAAGATGGTCACTAAAGATGAAGTCCATGAGCTTCTTAAATCCTTCAAAGGTGATAAAAGTCTAGGGGGACGGGTGGATGGTGGAACTATTTACATACTTCTTTGATATTCTTAAACATGACCTATTGGACATGGTGGAGGAGTTGAGGGTCATGGGGGCCATTCACCAGCATATAAACTCCACTTATATTGCTCTTATCCCAAAGCGTTGTCCATCTTCTAGTTTCTCGGATTATAGGCCTATATCACTTTGTAATCTCATCTACAAAGTCATATAAAAAACTATTGTAGGTCGTATGCGGAGTACATTATCTCGCTATATCTCACTAGAACAATATGGCTTCCTTCAGGACAGACAAATTCATGATGCGGTCGCTATTGTGCAAGAATGTATGCATTCGATTCATACAAAACATCTAAATGTCACCATTATGAAGGTGGATTTACAGAAGGCATACGACTGTCTGGACTGGGGATATCTCAGACTGGTTCTTCATAAGATTGGTTTACAACCTAGATGCGTAGCTTGGATTATGGCATGTGTTACAAATGTAAATTATGCGGTGATTATCAATGGATATCCAACACATTTCTTCCGGGCTGGTCGGGGACTTCGTCAAGGTTGCTCACTTTCCCCACTCTTATTTATTTTGGTGATGGATGGGCTGAGTCTGCATATCAAAAATGCGGTGGTGAATGATCAATTCCAGGCTTTGCACATGGGAAACAACATCAAAATTTCTCATGGTTTCTTCGTCGATGATGTGCTTATCATGGGTATGTTAAATCGATTTGCATGGCTGATTCTTTTTCATATTTTCAAAAAATTTGCTAACGCCACTGGTTTGCATATGAATATTCAAAAGTCTATTATTTATCATGGATTGTGTGACATGGAGACTATTGCATATATAAAAATCCTATTTGGTATAGAGGCAGAGATGATGAAAAATGGTATGAAGTACCTTGGGTATCATATCAAACCATGCAGTTACAGGATTGTCGATTGGCAATGGCTTGTGGACCATTTTTACAAAAGGATATCTGGATGGGAATTTAGATGTCTGTCACTGGGAGGTCAAGTCATCCTTACCCAAGTTGTTCTCATGTAACTAGGGGTATACTGGGCTCACCTTTTTCATATCCCTATCACCATTATTAACAGTCTTAATCGAATCATGGAAAATTTCATATGGGTGGGGGGGGGGGGGGGGGAGTAGTGGTCAAAATAAATTTCATTTGGTTAAGATGTCCCACATTACCTTTCCAAAGCCCATGGGTGGATGGGGGATTATGAATCTTCGACACTTTGGATGGTCTTTACTGATCAAATCTTTATGGAGGGGTATATTTGGGGCTGGTACTTGGAGTAGGGTGATCAGACACAAATATCTAAAGGAACATGATTTTCTGTTTTGGTATCAGAAAGGCACAATTGGTTCCCCGAATGGATCGACAATCTGGCTTAGCTTCCATAAGATTGGTAAAAATTTTCTACAACATCTTGCATGGTCTATGGGGTCGGGCCACAGAATCCTCATTGGCGTTGACCATATTCTGGGTGTTGGTATTGAATGCAACATCTCTGTGGCGCTCATACATTGTTTAAATGGACGCGGTATATATTTCTAGAGTCAAGTTAT
The DNA here is from genome assembly GCA_031772625.1 of Pinus tabuliformis. Lineage (NCBI taxonomy): Eukaryota > Viridiplantae > Streptophyta > Pinopsida > Pinales > Pinaceae > Pinus > Pinus tabuliformis. The sequence continues at coordinate 311,666,255 of CM062815.1, read as the reverse complement.
ATCACATTGGCAGGGTCCTTGTCCTGTGTGGAAAAGCACACATGAGATGGGATTGGTGGGGCAAATGGAGCTAGAGTGGAACCAGATTGTTGTTGGCATGAAACTTCTCGGTATATGCCGAGAGGGGCAACATGACAATCTTGTATGGTCACGGAAGATGAAGGCGGGGAGTCTTTGTGGTAGGGAGGCTTGGCATGGGGCAAATCCTGTATTATATGCCCTTTGGAGGACCAAAATTCCTATCAAAATTATCCTATTCTCCTGGCTGGTCTATCAAAACAAAAATCTCACTTGGGAAAATCTGCAAAAGCGATAGTGGCATGGTCCTAGCATCTGTACAATCTGTAAAATGGACATGGAAAACAACAATCATATGTTTCTCAAGTGCCATCGCACGGTTTAGGTATGGAAAAAATTGTCATCTCTTATCGGTTTTCCTTATATTCAATATGATTGCATTGTGGACTATATGATGTGGTGGAGTAAATAGAAGATTACATGGAGGATCATTCCACTTTTTCTATTCAGGGCTATATGAAAATGGTGAAACAAGTGAATTTTTCAGAATTCCACTTAGGATTTCAGAATGGTATATGAGCGCACAGTATCTAATCTCTCTATGATCAGTTCTCTTGACAGATGCAAAAAAAAAAGACAACACAAGCGAACTATGCCACTACTTGAGTATCCAATGTGATTTTTTATGGTGCAGAGCAAAGGAGTATTTGTGTATGTGGATTTTGGATAGCCATATCAAATGAATTGGAATACAGGATTCACTGGAATGTGAGAAGCGGCACAAATACCAAGGCAGAAGCAATGGCCTTGTGGGGTCTTTTATGGTTCACAAATTTCCTCAATATTCTTGATATACATATTTTTGGGGATTCTAAGATTATCATTGAACAGGTAAATGGTTGTGCAAAAATCAACAATCCACCGCTCCTTGGATGGTTAGGGAGAATTGACCATCTATGGAATCAGTTTAATAATTCAACAATTATGCACATAGGCAGAGAACATAACAAAGTTGTTGATGATCTTTCAAAGAGGGGCCTACAAGGTAATCTTGGTAATATGCACATTGAAATAATTTTGGGTCACAATGTTCTAGATGTTGGGGAATTTCCTTTCCCTGGGTAATTTCTACTTTCCCTCTTCTTCCTTTTTTGTATAATTTTGTGTATGTCTTCATTTTCTAAATCTGCTGGCTTCCTAGCATGGATGGATGGATATGAGGAGGTATTCTGATACTCCATGTATATTCTCATTGGAGGTATTGCTGGTTGTTTTAATTCTTTCTATCTTCATCAAAAATTTTGAACAGTTCTGGGACATTTCACTGTTCATATGATGTATTTTATGTGATATGGTTTTTTTGGATTGGGAAGCATGATATGCTTTCCCAGATGGATTGTACGCTGAAAATTGGACAAGGAAGAATGATGTCTATATCTGTATTTTGATCCTATATTATAATACATTATGCTTTTTTCGCATTGAAGCCGTTCACAAGGAAGGCTTACGCCAGGGAACCGTACATGCTAAAAAAATTGAATATTGTCTACTCCGAGCTACGATTGCTACGACCCAAGATAGATTCAAAGGTAAAATATACATGGATTGATATTAGGGTTGGTTTGCATAATTCCTCTGTGGGACTAAGAGTAACCTAATCAGGTTATGATTAGGTTATTATCATAGTGATTTATTTTTAATTTAATATACATAAATAAGGTTATGATTAGGTTGTTATCATAATTATTTATTTTTAATTTAATATACGTAGATAAGGGCTGAGGATCTAGGTTCGTTGGGTGAAATTAAAATTATTACAATAAGTGAGCTTTTAAGTTCAACCAAGTTTTGCAAGATTTCAATGATAAATATCTCATTGTGAGCTAATAATTCTCTTTCCATTCAAACAACCAAATACACTCAAACTATTCTTGAAAAGGGAAAAAACTTAATCTATTTTAATATTATAATATGTATTGTATCTTGCTAAACTTAATTGCATGGTAGATTTTGAAAATATTTTAGAATGTGAGCATCCATCTCCTGACTTGGCATCTACAATTGTTTTTAGTATTTTTATCCATTTTGCTTGTTAAAATTGGATAGGTATTTTGAAATATTTTTTAAATCTACTCTAAAAAAAGATAAGGTATTCTTAAGACTTGGCTTGCATAATGTTTATTAATGTTTTTATGCATAGGAAATTGAGTATTCCAAATACCGTTTGTCGAGTTCTGAAATACATTCCTCATGAACTGTGCAACGAAATCGAACTGGCCAGACTGCGTGACCAATTGTTGTCGTCCATCGAAGCATCTTGTGAGGTCTCGAAATCTCCAAGTATTGAGGAAGCTGATTTTATAGAACTTCATCCAGCATCCGGTCTCTTCTGATCCTCCTGTTGTTAAAGTATATGCAAAGTTGGACTATTCAGAGCTTATAATTACAATCACCACATGTAGAGATGGGATACAGTTTTCTTCATTCTTGCTCGCACTCGAAGGCTAGGGATTTGAGCTCTCAATTCCTATACTTTCATATTGGAACAAAGTTCAAAGTTCATCATTATTTGGGTTGGTATTAATAATAATAATAATTTAATTTGAAGATCGAGTTTAAATATCAAATTTGATATATAAATTTTATTATTATTATTATTATTATTATTATTGAATAAGATTCATCAATAATATTAATATTATGATTTGTCAATAAGATTTAATAAGAAGGCTAGAGAGGTTATTGAGACTGAAAACTTAATAAGTATGATAGCTGGAAATTAAATAAGAGCTCCATTTGCGCCTTCTCTTTTTTATTTCCCCTATTCCTCTTTTTTATATATATATGGTATAAAATTACCTAATTTTATTTTTATAATTTCATTAGTTAATTCAATAAGAATATTGGCTTATTTTAATGAAATCCCTTGTATTTAAATTCTTAAGATTAATTAAAATTAAAATTAATTAATTTATATTAATAAAATTATTAATCTTATAAATATTCTAATATTCTATACACAATTTTTAACCTTTGTATTAATTTTATATAATTAAATCTTATAAGATTATTATAAATTAATTTATTTAACTAATATAGATATATAACCATTAATTCCTAACATCTAGTTTAGAACTAAATAGTATTTTAATTAATTTAATAATTAATTCCTAATGGCTAACTCTAGCCATCAATTCATCCTTGCTATTTATTTTTTAGGATTGATTGATTTTTTCCCCTTTGTCCCGAGGATGAACCACATTAGTTGGTTGAAAGCGTCTATCAAATCCTAATGATGTGATTAATCTGAAATACATTCTCATTAGTTAAGAGTAATATTAAAGTTGACTATATATGATAACCATAGTTAGTTATGATCACCACGTTTTACTCTGGTTGACTATAGTCAAGTACTATAGCATCTACATAATTATGGTCAACATGGTCAACCATCATCAAACATAGTTGACTATGTTCAAGATGGTTGACAATACTCAACCATGGTCAACCATGAGCTTTAGTTAGCGATCATAAGCCATCCTCAACAATAGTCAATGATGATAAACCATGACTAACATGGTCATCTCTAGTTGGCCATAGTCAACCTTGGATAATGATAGTCAATTGAAGCTCAACATGACAAACTATTATAAACCATAGTTATAATGGTCAAACATGTTTAACCTTAGTCAATAATGGTCAGCATTAATGCAACATTATTAAATTGATGTAACATTGATACGGTGTTACATTAATGGTTGACCACGGTCAAACTAACTGTCAACCATATTTAACCTTGGTCAACCTCCTAACCCATAATCAAACTCATCAACCCTCTCCAACCATTGTCAACCATGGTCAACAAATCCATCCCATAGATATCTATCATTAATTTCCACAACCACATTAGTAAATGGGTTTGATAGACACCGGTCAAAATCATTTTCTACCTTTTAGATGGTAATTGACATATGAAAATGATGTGCATAGACATATATCAACCACATTTACTAATGTGATTGTGCTAGTTTGACAAACAATCTTATACACCATATTTGATGCTTGAAGGTCACCTTAAAATTAGATTTTATTATTAATAATAAATCGACCTCACTTGAAGGTGAATATGTTGGTGAACTTTGTTCTTGGATATGAAAGTAGAAGAAATGAGGAACTTGAGTCCCTCACCTTCTAGTGCGAGAAAGAGCGCAACAAATTAGATCCCATCTCTACATGTGGAGATTGTATTCTAAGCTCTGAATGGCCCAACATTGCATTTATTCTAATAAAAAAAGGATCAAAAGAGCCCAAGGCGAGATGAATTTCTATAAAATCAACTTCCTCAATACTTGCATATTTCGAGACCTCAGAAGATGCTTTGATGGATGACAACTCGTCATGTTGTCTTTCAAGTTATTCAATTTTGTTGCGCAATTGAGGAATGTATTTCAGAACATTACAAATGATATTTGGAATACTCAATTTACTTTTGAAATACCCATTCAATTGGAGTAAGAAAGATGGATGAAAACACGAAAAGAAACTATGTAGAAATAAGTTCAAATATGGATGTTTTATACTCATGATTTTAGATTTTTAGAATATTTCATAATACAAGAGATAGGATATATGTTAATTATCAATCACATTCTAAAATATTGTCAAAATCTACAATCAAATTAAGTGGAGCTACATGTTATGTTACATTATGTTAAATATGAATAACTATGATAGAAGTATTTAATTTATAATGAAAACCTAATTAGTTAGAGAGAGTTCCACAGATGAACAATGCAAATCAAACCACTTATTCAAATTTATTATTATAGAGTTGACCATATTTAATCATAGTAATGTGGTTGTGCTAGTTTGATCATTTAATATTATTATTATTAAACATTTTTAAATCTTGAATGAGATTTGCATAGGTTGGCCTTGGTTGACAAAGGTTGACAAAGTTTTACTTTACACAACCATGGTTGACTATAATTGAATATGGTTAATATAATTAACCTTATTATTATTAGGATTAGTAGTTAACTTTATAATATTAATATTAATATTATAGGGTTGACCATGTTGATCATGGTCAACTATTAACAATGTATTCAATCATATAATAACAATAATATAGTAAACCTTAGTATTAATATTGATATTATTATTTTTATTAGCTAACTTTAATAGTATTAATATTATTTCTATTGAACATTATTAAATCTTAATTGTGATTGACCAAGCATGACCTTAGTTGGCTAAGGTTGAAAATGTTTGACTTAGGTTAACCATGGTTGGCTATAATTCAATACGGGTGAGTTATGTTGATTGAGGAAAACTATGACTGAGCAAGGTTGACTATTGTTAAATATGATAAACATAGCATTGACCAAGTCTCGTCATGGTCAAATTTTTAAACATTGACTATATAGGTTGACTTTGTTTGATTATGTTTGATTCTTAATATAAATCAACATTATTAGTAGGCGATTGTGTTTGACCAATGTTGAAGACTGTTCACTATCAAACATAGTCAATCATGGTCAATTACATTAATAAATGTGGTTAACTAATTATGTAATATCATGTTGAAATGTTGCATCAATTGGAGTTTAATGTAATGTTGTGGCGATATTTGTCACATTACGACATTCGATAGGTCTATGTAGCATTTTGACATCACAACATGTTTGATTACTAAAATTAATAAATAATATTAATGGGAACAAATGTTTGACTGATGTTCAAAAGTGTTGATTGTCAAACGTCGTCAAACATAATCCAACATAGTCAACCACATAAGTAAATGTGGTTGAATAATTTGTAATGTCACATTACGACATTGGATAAATTACAATGTAATGTAACATTGCAACAATGTGTGTCACGTTACGACATTATATATTTATGTGCCATTTTGATGTCAGATTATCATTATTATTATTATTGTTATTATTATTAGTCAATGTTATGAAACCAGCTCTAGAAAAGATAGAAAAGATAGATCAATGCCTTAGAATTCAGCCTCTTCGAGGGGGAAACCTCCTTTACATTACATAAATGAACAATTCTTGGATGATTCAAATGAAAAACCTCCTTTATATATATAGGAGTCTAAGGATTCACAATATAACTCAGCCGACCTAACGATAATAATATAAAGCCACAAAAATAACAATAGAGGGATTCTATGGGGCACAATAATAACAATATGGGGGCAATAGGGGCACAATAATATTAATAAGGGGTATAACTACAATATTAATGGGGTAATCACTAGTATTATAGGGACACAACATGCCCCTCTCCTTCCAAAAAGTGTTGTACTCAACGCTTGAGTAGTTCTGGATACTTCTGCATAAAATTCTCATCCTCCCATGTGGAATCTTCAGCGGATAAGTTCTTCCACTTGATAAGATACTTTGAAATTGATCGATTTCGTAGCTGTCGAGTTCTTGTTTCTTTGACTGCTTCTGGTTCCAATATAATTTTTCCTTCTTCGTCAAGTTTTGGAAATATTGTGTGAACTGGGAGCTTGTCGCCTATAACCTTCTTTAAACATGAAACATGGAAAACTGGGTGTAATCAAGAAGCTGTAGGAAGCTCAAATTTGTATGCCATAGTACCAATCTTTTGCAACACCTTGTACGGACCATAATACTTTGGTGATAATTTATTATCCTTCTTAGCTTGCTTGAGGGACATTTGCTTATATGGTTGTAGCCGTAGGAATACCCAATCACCTACATCAAAACTTCTTTCACTACGATGTTGATCTGCCTGTTGTTTCATTCTATTCTGTGCCAACACGGGGTTATCCTTTAAGAGTTGGAGGACTTGTTGTTGATGTTCGATGTGATGTTCCACTGCATGAACCTTATAATTTTCTCCTAAATATGATGTGATGGGTGGTGGTTGATACCCATAAAGTGCCATAAATGGGGTAATTTTTGTTTCTGTATCGAAGGAAGTGTTATACCACCATTCAACCAAAGGCAACCATTTGACCCATTGTGTATGTTTATCAGATACAAAGCAACGAAGATATCCTTCCAAACATTTGTTTACTATCTTAGTTTTCCCATTAGATTGAGGATGATAAGATGAGTTATGAGCTAACTGAGTACCAAGACAAGAAAATAATTATGTCCAAAAATTTCCAGTGAAAATGGGATCTCTGTCACTTACAATAATATTTGGGTTTCCATGTAGCTTTTGAATTGTTTCCATAAATGCAGTAGAAATTGTACTGGCTTTAAATGGATGTGATAATGCACAAAAGTGTGCATACTTGGTAAGTTTGTCAACTCCCGCCATGATGACACTCTTTCCCTCAGACTTGGGTAAACCTGTGATAAAATCCATTGAAACCTCCTCCCAACATTGGCTTGGAATGGATAAAGGTTGTAATAAACCCGGTGTCTTAATTCTTTCAACTTTATTTCATTGGCAAACCAAACATTTTGCCACAAACTTTTGAATATCTGATTTAAGGCCATCCCAAAAAAAATCCTTCTTAACCCTGTGGTAAGTTTTTAAAAATCCTGAGTGCCCTCCTAAGGGAGAAGTGTGCAATTCCATAAGAATCTTTTGTTTTAGCTGGGAATTCTTACAGAGGTATAAGCAATCTTTGTACCATAACGAATCATTTTTCCAGCTAAACGTATTAGACGTACTGGAATCTTGTTGTAACTTTCGAATAAGTGCCCACACTTCTTCGTCATTCTTCCATTCCTCCCTTGCTTCGTTTATCCAATTTGGTTGGATAATAGAAATGGTGCACAACAATGCTTCCACATGCTCATCCTTTCTTGAGAGTGCATCTGCCACCACATTTTGCTTCCCTTTTTTGTAGATGATTTCAAAGTCATAACCCAACATCTTTGTGACCCACTTTTGTTGCTCTTCAGAGGATAATCTTTGTTCTAAAAAGTATTTAAGGCTATCATGATCCGTTTTTACCTTGAAGTGTCTTCCCATTAGGTAGGGTTGCCATTTCTTAAGTGCATGGAGTATTGCCAACATTTCCTTCTCATAAATAGCTTTGCTTATAAACTTTCCCTTGATTGGATGACTTTCAAAAGGAATGGGTCTTTCATCTTGCATTAGAACAACACCAATTCCATTTCCTGAAGCATCACATTCCACAATAAAGGTTTTTGTGAAGTTCGGTGTAGCTAAGACCGGTGCTTGGCACATTGCCTCTTTAAGATGTTCAAAGGTCTTTGTTGCTTCCGGAGTCCATGAAAATGCATCTTTCTTCAATAATGTTGTTAGAGGTGCTGCTATTCTCCCATAATTCTTAACAAACTTGCGATAATACCCTGTCAACCCTAGAAATCCTCGTAGATGATTTATGGATGTGGGGATTTTCCATTCCTTAATGGCTTTAATTTTTCTAGGGTCTACCTTAACTCCTTCATGAGATACAATATGACCCAGATATTCCACCTCCTCGACTCCAAAGAAGCATTTGGATCTTTTTGCATATAATTGTTTCTCCTCCAATAGTTGTAGCACCCTGTCAACATGTTCAACATGATCCTTCCAAGACTTGCTGTAGATTAGTATATCATCAAAAAATACTAACACAAATTTTCTAAGGAATGGTTTGAAAATTGAATTCATCAAACCTTGAAATGTTGAAGGTGCATTGGTAAGGCCAAAAGACATGACCAAAAATTCATAATGACCCTCATGAGTTCTAAATGGTGTTTTCGGAATGTCTTCAGTCTTCATTCTGATTTGATGATATCCTAAACGAAGATCCAACTTGGTGAAGTAAATTGATCCATGCAATTCATCCAGTAATTCACCAATGACAGGAATGGGGAACTTATCTTTAATAGTGAGCTTGTTGAGCTCCCTATAATCTGGACACATGCGCCATGATCCATCCTTCTTGTGCACCAATACTACTGGAGCAGAGAAAGAACTTTGACTCGGTTGAATTATACCAGCCTCTAGCATTTCTGCAACCATATGTCCAATTTCACTCTTTTGGACATAGGGATATCTGTACGGCCTGATGTTTGGAGGAACACTTCCTGGAATCAGATGAATAGCATGATCATGATCACGCATAGGTGGGAGACCTTTGGGAGTCTCAAATACCTTGGAATGATTGTCTAGGACATTTTGGAGATCTGGAGAAATAGATGATTCCGATGTGGAAACATCTAGCGAACATAATTGTGCAATTACACCTCTTTGCTCCTTTTTTAGAAGCTTTGTCATACCATTAGAGCTGATTATCTTTCCTGGTTTCCCTGCAATACCCCTTAATTCAACTTCCTTTCCTTCCATAGAAAATTTGATGAAAAGTTCTTGAAAATTAAAAGCTATTGTACCCAAGGATTGTAGCCGTTGGACTCCTAGTACAACATCAGCACCTCCCATTGGAATGGAAAGCATTGGGCTAGTCAATACATATTCTCCCATGGATAGCTTGATATTATGGCACTTTCTAGAGCAATTTATTGTTCCTCCATTTGCAATCATCACTTGACACTCTGGTGCTGGATATAGGAAGAAATTCAATTCTTTTGCTACCTTACAATGAATAAAATTGTGGGTGCTTCCTGAATCAATCAACACTATTACCTTTTTCTTCTTGATTTTTCCTTCTATCTTGATGAATTGAGGAGTGGTAATTCCCGCCAATGCATTACAATATATGGTCGGATTTATTTGTTCTTCATCTAGGCTTTGTTCCTGGAGTATATCCTCTTCTTTTGACCTTTCTTGCTCCTTTTCTTCTTCCTCTTCAAAATCTATGTAGAATAATTTCTTCTCGGCACACTTATGACCTTTAGTCTATTTCCTATCACAACTGTAACAAAGCCCTTTTTCTCTTTTTTCTTCGAATTGTTGTGGTGTCAACCTTATAGGTTGTGGAAGATTAGGGGCAACAACACTTCCGTCTTTATAGTTGTGTTAGAAAATTATATATTACGGAGCAATGGAACACATAAAATATTGCAGAAATATAAACACAGAAAACACACAAAACAAGAGAGACACAGATATACGTGGTTCACCCAGTTTGGGCTACGTCCACCCCGAACAGCTAGTCCATCCTTTCTATTATCCAGCAAAATGAAGAGACACAACCTACAACAAATCCGCTGTAATATCTTCTGTTTTCTCTCTCAGTCTCACCTCTCTGTTTCTCGCTCACAGAATATACATCTATATCACAGCCTCAAATACAATATCCTCATACAAAGAGAGGGGTTGCCTTCTAGGGCAAAAAACCCTAAACTAAACATAAGTTCTACCGTCAGATAATTTGCCTAATGAACGGCCCAGATTGACTAGAAATTATTATACTTTTACAAGGAAATTTTACAGCTGTTTTTAGCTTCGGGGGCACTACCCCAAAACCCCCCGCCAGGGGGGGGCTCCCAAAGGTCGCAGCCGCCCCCCCTTGGACACCCCTTGCAGCGAATATTTTATGGGCGGCGTTGCCGCCCCCATTTCGAACTAGGGTCCTATGTGGCGATACCTTTGAATATAGAAGATAATCAGGCTCCACACCCAACAATCTCCCACTTGGAGACTGATTGTAGCAACTCCACCGCTGCTCCATTTGCTGGACAATGACTCCTCTTTAGACCTGGATGTTTCTCATCTTCATCGTCATCCTTGAAGACCAACCGAAACTGAGCATATTCTCAGTTTCTCCCTGGTTACAACTTTTGTTAGCATATCTGCAGGATTTTGGCTAGTGTGTATCTTTTCTAGCTTCAACTCTCGATTTTCCAACACTGATCGTATGAAATGGTACTTGAGTTGTATGTGTTTAGTCCTGGAATGAAATGATAAGTTCTTTGCAAGATGAATGGCACTTTGGCTATCACTGTATAACGTGCCCATATCATGCTCCTTACCCAATTCACTCATAAACCTTTGTAACCAAATCATTTCTTTACTAGCCTCTGTAGCAGCAACATACTCTGCTTCTGTTGTTGAAAGTGCAACAACACTTTGGATTTTTGAAACCCAACTGATAGTTGTTCCTAGAACAGTAAATACATATCCTATAGTGCTCCTCCTGTTATCTCTGTCACCTACCATATCTGCATCAACATATCCTTGTAGGGATATGTTTGAACCACCAAAGCATAATGCTTGATTTGTGGTACCTTTCAAATATCTGAGAATCCATTTCACTGCCATCCAATGTTCCTTTCCTGGATTGTTCATGTACCTGCTTACAACTCCCACTGCATGTGCAATATCAGGCCTTGTGCAAACCATTGCATACATTAAGCTTCCAACTGCTGATGCATATGGAACTTTAGACATATAATCCATGTCTTCTTGGGTCTTTGGGCACATTTCCTTGCTAAGTTTGAAATGGCTAGCAAAAGGTGTACTAACTGGTTTTGCATTGTGTGTGTTAAATCTTTTCAACACCTTTTGTATGTACTCATTCTGAGACAATGTTAATTTACGATTTTTCCTGTCTCTAGTTATTCTCATACCAAGGATTTGTTTTGCAGCTCCCAAATCCTTCATTGCAAATGAATTTGCCAATTTTCTTTTGAGCACATTTATTTCCTGCATGTTAGATCCTGAAACAAGCATGTCATCTACATACAATAACAATATAATATAGCTGCCATCATTTTGCTTTTTCAAATAAACACAATGATCAGAGTGACATCTAGTATAACCTTGTTCAGACATAAACTTGTCAAATTTTAGATACCACTGCCATGGAGCCTATTTTAAGCCATACAAGCTCTTCTTCAACCTACACACTAGTTTCTCCTTCCCTTTCACCTCATATCCTTGTGGCTGCTGCATATATATCTCTTCCTCCAAATCCCCATGGAGAAAGGTTGTCTTTACATCTAACTGCTCAAGATGCAAATCTTCAGCTGCTACAAGACTTAAAATGGTTCTGATTGAAGTCATTTTAACAACAGGAGAAAATATTTCATCAAAATCAATACCCTTCTTCTGTGCAAACCCCTTCACCACAAGTCTAGCTTTATACCTCTGTTTTCCTCCATCTTCTTCCTTCAGCCTGTAAACCCATTTATTCTTCAATGTAGTTTTTCCTACAGGCAACCTGACTAAATCCCAAGTCTGGTTATGCATTAAGGAGTCCATCTCTTCTTCCATGGCTACCTCCCACTTCTTCCTACTTTCAACCTGCATTGCTTCTTCATAACATTCGGGTTCACCGGAATCAGTCAACAATAAATAATATAATGAAGGAGAGTATCGTTCAGGGGGTCTACTTATCCTGGTAGATCTTCTAACACCACTTTCAAGTGTTTGGGGTGCTTGTTGTTGTTGTGGTGGTTGCTGTAGTTGTGGTTGTTGATTATTATTATTTTCAGACACCTTTCCTTTTTCAGTGATTTCATCAAGAACTGCGTATTCCTTGTTTTCCTTTTCCGGTTTCTTTTCCTGCAACTGATTCTTATACAAGACCTTTTCATTGAATATTACATCTCTGCTCCTAATGATTTTGTGATTTTCATAATCATATAAGCGATAACCAAAATCATTAACACCATATCCAATAAAGGTACATTTCTTTGACTTTGCCTCAAGCTTTGTTCTATTTTCTTTATCAATATGGACAAAGGCCTCACAACCAAAAGGCTTTAAAATAGAGTAGTTTACCTTTTTACCTGTCCATGCTTCCTCTGGAACACCACCATCCAAGGAACTTGAAGGACCTCTGTTTATTAGATAAACAACAATATCTACAGCATCTGCCCAAAACTTTAAAGGAAATCCTGCATGCAATCTCATGCACCTTGCACGCTCCATGATTGTTCTGTTCATCCTTTCTGACACACCATTTTCTTGTGGTGTTCTTGGAACTGTCTTCTCTCTGCGAATTCCATGCTCTGAACAGTACCTATCAAACTCTTTGCTACAATATTCACCTCCATTGTCTCATCTAAGACGCTTCAATTTTTTCCTGTCTCAATCTCAACCAAAGCTTTCCATTTCTTGAAAGTATCAAATACATCAGATTTATTCTTAATACAATAAATCCAAGTTTTTCTAGTTGCATCATCAATAAAAGTAACATAATAACGAGAGCCACCGAGAGATGATACCTGAGTAGGTCCCCATACATCTGTATGCACAAGCTCTAATTTTTCATTCTTCTTTTCTTACCCAACTCTGAGAAATCTGACTCTCTTCTGTTTTCCATAAATGCAATTCTCACAGAAGTCCAAATCGAGATTCTTCAGACCCGGCAACAAATTCCTTGAGTGAAGAATCTTCATCCCCTTTTCACTCATGTGTCCGAGCCTATGATGCCATAATGCTGCATCTGTTCCTTTGGAAGTTAAAGCATTAACAGAGTTAAAAATACCATTGCATAAATACAATGTACCAACCTTTTCGCCTTTTGCTATTACCAGGGCTCCTTTGGTGACCTTCGAAGCTTTATCTGTGAAAGTTGTCACACAACCTTCACCGCCTAACTGCCCTGTTGAAATCAGATTTTTCTTTAGATCTGGAACATGCCTTACCTCCTTTAATAGCCATTGGTTTCCATTCTGCTGTTTTACAAGAACCTTACCCATTCCAACGATTTTACAGGTTTTATCATCACCCAGACAAACTTGTTCAAAATCTCCTTGAACATAGTCATGAAAGTATTTCTTATCAGGTGTGGCATGGAATGAAGCCCTTGAATCTACCACCCAGGAATCAGTAATATTTTTGAAAGAAAGAATCAAAGCATCTTGTAACACCTCACCTGTCACATTTGCTTCATGATTTTTTTCTTGTTGTGCTTCTCCTTCTTTTCCCTTCCGAGATCTACAGTCTTTCTTTAGGTGTCCTTTCTTTCCACATTTCCAGCACACTATCCCCAATCTGGACTTGGATCTACCTTTCCTTGATTTACTACGATATCCTGAGCTCTTTCCTCTTTCCATTTTTCTTCCTCTAGACTCTGCACTCAAAGCATTTCCCGATGTCTCACCAGAGCTTTTCCGTCGCATTTCCTCACTGAGGATAGCACCGACAACATCATCAAACTTTAAAGTACTAGATCCAGAAATAGAGTTACTAATGGCCATTACCAAACCATTCCAACTTTCTGGTAATGAGCACAAGAATAACAGATCTCTAACTTCATCATCAAAGTTTACCCCTGCAGAACTTAACTGACTTGTAACTATATTAAAATCATTTAAATGGTTTGCAACAGATCCACCTTCTGATATATTCATATTAAATAACTGTTTCATAAGAAATACCTTGTTTGAGGCCGAAGGTTTTTCATATAGTTTCAACAACGTCTGCATCAAACTCTCTGTCGTGGTTTCCTTCGAAATGTTAAAGGCAACTGACGCAGCAAGGCACAACCGTATTGTTCCGAGTGCCTTTCTATCGAGAAGGTTCCATTCTTCATCTTTCATACCTGTTGGTATCTTTGTTTTTCCGCCCAATGGTAGGTATAGATCTTTCTGATACAGATAATCTTCCATCTGCATCTTCCACAGTGAGAAGTTTTGGCCGTTAAATTTCTCGACCCTAAACTTACCATCTTCCGCCATTGCTCCCACTCAAACCAGGAACCCTTCTTTCCTGCGAGTTTATCAGCCAAATAGACCTTCGGCTCTGATACCAGTTGTTAGAAAATTATATATTACGGAGCAATGGAACACATAAAATATTGCAGAAATATAAACACAGAAAACGCACAAAACAAGAGAGACACAGATATACGTCGTTCACCCAGTTTGGGCTACGTCCACCTCGAACAACCAGTCCTTCCTTTCTATTATCCAGCAAAATGAAGAGACAGAACCTACAGCAAATCCACTGTAATATCCTTTGTTTTCTCTTTGAGTCTCACCTCTCTGTTTCTCGCTCACAGAATATACATCTATATCACAGCCTCAAATACAATACCCTCATACAAAGAGAGGGGTTGCCTTCTAGGGCAAAAAACCCTAAACTAAACATAAGTTCTACCGTCAGATCATTCGCCTAATGAACGGCCCAGATTGACTAGAAATTACTATACTTTTACAAGGCAATTTTACAGTTGTTTTTAGCTTCGGGGGCGCTGCCCCCGAAACCCCCCACCAGGGGGGGGGCTCCCAAAGGTCGCAACTGCCCCCCCCGGAGCCCCCTTGCAGTGAATATTTTACGGGCGGCAACGTTTCGAACTAGGGTCCTATGTGGTGATACCTTTGAATATAGAAGATAATCAGGCTCCACACCCAACAAGTTGTGAGTGGTATGCTTCCTGGTTGCCATAATTTTGCTTTCCATTTTTCTTGCTAACCTGAATGCCTTCTCTAATGAATCAGGTTCCCAAAGGCGAACATCATGTTGGATATTATCCTTTAAATACCCTATGAACACATCAATCCTATGCTCCTCTGGAATATCTTTTACCCTTATGTTCAATTTTGGAACTCCTCAATGTGCTCCATTATTGAACCCTTTTGTTTGAGACTTATCAATTGGCTAAAAAAAGTGTTTCTTTTTGTACCCTCATAATGTGCTATCAATTCTTCCGTAAAAATTTCCCAAGTGATAAATTGTTTACGAGAGCAAAGCCATTGATACCATACAAACTGATTTGGTTCCAAATATAAAGTTGCCATACATACCTTTTGTGTGTTTTTCACATTATTGAGATCGAAGAATTGCTCCATCTGTAATATCCATGTGGCAGGATCCTTGCCATCAAACTTCCTCATATCGATTTTTGGAATATGGTGAGTCTTTGATCCAACATTAGAGTCTATGGAATCATGATTAACATTTCTTTTGTTCTCATCATGAGTTTCCTTTAGTACCCTTTCACCCTTAGTGACCATTTCTTGTAGCAACTTATTCATATTTATCTTCAATTCTTCCATCTTATCATCCATGCCATCAATTTTAGTGTCCATGCCATTCACCTTAGCTTCCATGCCATCCATCTTAGCTTCTACGCCTTTCTATAAACAATCCATCTTAGCTTCTACACCTTTCTTTAAACCATCCATCTTAGCTTCTACATCTTAAACCATCCATCTTAGATTTTGTTGCTTTTTGTGCAAGTGACACTTGTTGCACTTGTTCTTGTAATTTTGATATATCATATAGCATTTCTTCTTCTTCTTCATGAGTCATGCTAGAGCTTCCAGGTTCCTTACTAGGTTTTTGCATTTTCTTTCCTCGGGGCATCAGTTACCGATAATAATGCTCTATTATGCCCTTTAAATTCCTTCAAAATAAATTTTCAAACCAAGCTTAAGCAAAAATTCAAGAAAATCTACACACCTTTTTTCACTTTGTAGGAGCTCGATATTGCCTCTAATGTATCTTTGTATTTTCCAATCATCTAGTTCTGAATTTGTGACCTACAGTAGCCCTTTGTGTCCTATTTTCAATTCCACAAGGGTGACCCAAATTGGATTCTCCAAGGAAGAGTTATACGAAATCTCCCACAGTGACTTGATTATAGACTAGGTCAGTAGAGCGAACTTGTACAACGTGCCACGAGTCACTATTTGGACATTTGGATCTGAAAAATGCATACAAGAAACTACAATCTGTCCTCTTTCTGTACCTTCTTACGAAATTTCAATCCGATCCCCAGAGAAAAAGTTATGACGATTTTCCCTAGGTCACCTGTTTGGAATGTAATTCTGGAGTCTACAAAAAGACCAACTTCCTTAGATCATATCTCTGCATATATAGCGCGAAAAGCTCTGAAATTTGAACCCAAGGTTCAGCATGATTTCTTCTCAAATGGGTTTTTTTTGAAACTTCTGAAACGTCGTAGAAAAAAATTTATAGCGAAAATTCCACGATGACCTGTTTGGAGCAGCGAAACCCTACAATCCAAAGCTCTGATACCAAATGTTATGAAACCAGCTCAAGAAAAGATAGAAAAGATAGATCAATGCCTTATAATTCAGCCTCTTCGAGGGGGCAACCTCCTTTAAATTACATAAATGAACAATTCTTGGATTATTCAAATGACAAAACCTCCTTTCTATCTATAGGAGTCTAAGGAGTCACAATATAACCCAGTCGACCTAACAATAATAATATAAAGCCACAAAAATAACAATAGAGGGATTCTATGGGTCACAGTAATAGCAATATGGGGGCAATAGGGGCACAAAATATTAATAAGGGGTATAAATACAATAGTAATGGGGTAACCACTAGTATTATAGGGACCCAACAGTCAACTTCATTAATATCAATATTATTGTTATTAAACATTTTTAAATGTTGATTGTGACTGAAAAAGGATGACCTTTGTTGACTAAGGTTGTGTTGAGGCCCCGAAAATCGGGTCGACAACAAGGGGGATACCCACCCGGTCCGAACCTTGGTTGGCAGCTCCTTATCCGTTTGGTATAGCGGGTCCGACTGGGGATAATGGGACCAGTTTCCCAATCTAAGGGGTGTGTGTGTGTGTGTAGAGTTGAATGATGCTGATCTAGGAGTATCTTAAGCTAATTTAATTCAAACTTCTAAGCTAACTCTATGCTATTGTAATCTAATAAAGGAAACACAACACATCTAATCTACACTAACCCGGGGTGTATTTCTTCTATTATGCGATCTAAAAAGATTTCGAACAATAACTGGTAATAAAGATCATTCAGCTATCATAAGAATAGAAACCAATTAAGATAAACCATTCTGCATAAAAAGTTAGGCAAAACAATTGTGAACAACATATCGCATAATAAGTTATTCATATATCAAGCACAAATAAATGACTCCACCGTACAGAACTGCCAAATGCTAACCCACACATTCATGCATTAACGTATAAACAACTGAAAACTGCATATCACTTTAAGAATATGAACAGAAACAGGTCAAGAGATAAAAGTACCATTTATGACTGGTTCCATTGATAAGCTTCAAGCAATAACGATTTATCTCTACTTGTTCTAACATCTACTAAGAGTACAAAAGTGCAACATCAGTAGCAGACATTAAATGCAAACATTGATAAATCTCGATCCATCCATTCACCAAAAACCCCCTCCGAGGGTGCAAAAGTGCATGTTCTGAGGACAAGTTTTTTGACAAATTTCCGGACCCTTCTCCAAATGCCTGAGAAAGGTTTAAATACTGATAACTAATTAATCTTAATTACATAAATTTAGGACACGGTTTCAAATGACCGCCCTTCTACTAAAGCAAATTATTTCTAAAAATTGAATCTAATTTCTAACCGTTTCTGTATTTGCTCCTTAGTGCTGTAAGCAATGCAACATTCGCCTGGGAAGAGTCGGCCGGTTGTCTTCTCCTTTAGTTTGAGTTACGAAAATAGAAACAACGAGAGCTGGCACCACTTTCTAACAAACTGGAATATATTTTCCTCTGGCTTGGTGTATTCGCTGTGTGTATACTTGGTAATATCCCAAATTTCTCTCAAACTGATTGTGTTGTTGCTATTTCGGTTTCCGGCCTGGCGAATGACTGAGCAAGTTAGGGACTTTGCTCTCTGAACAATTTTCTGTATTGAAAACTATTTTCGTTCTTTGTTCCAGGCTTTTCTGGTGCGTTTTCCTCCTTTAGCGTTTTTCTTTTTTCTTTACCCAGTTTAAGCTTCAGGATCTTTTGAAAACATGCTGCTTTTGTGCGCCTTTGACTCTGAGTCTTGGATAGTCTATTTCCATCAGTTTCTGTTGAGTGATACTCTGGAGTCCGCGGTCCTGCTGCATGCAGCATCCGTTTGTGAAGGCATTTCTTCTCTGTTCTCCGAGTATTGACGCTTTCCCCTTTTCCTTAGATGTTTCCTGCACATTGATTTATATTAGTTGCTGTCTTACAGTTTACGCAAAGGAAAAGAGTAACGACGAAAAGATTGACATGAAAGCTTTAAGCTCTAATGAATGCATAATCATGACACTCATAATGAACTGACTCTTCGAAAAACACAACACAATCCTTCTCGGATACTTTGGCGTACAATCATTAATTTCTTTTTTAGGTGTGCACCCAATTTTGGTCTGCAGACAGCTTTCCTTGAACGCTGTGCCAAGGAACCTTTGCGATGAGTGATTTCTACAACTCACATCGCAGTGTTGAGGATTGCGTCGTTTAAGATGTGTTATCGCAGGATTTGATGATCGCATTCATCGCAGATCGCAATATCGCAGATCGCAAATATCGCAGATCGCAATATCGCAGATCGCGAATATCGCAGATCGCAAATATCGCAGATCGCGCTTAATTATAATCATTGTGTGCTGCTTATGCGATGTTGCGATATGCGACGTCGCATATCGGCCGTCGGCGATTCCTTAAGCTTTTTATTTAAGAAAGCTTCACAATATAAGCGATGCGATGAATTTCACGTCGCTTCTTCGCAGATCATTATGCGCATAGGAAAACGTCTCGTTCTCTTCTCGCGATGCGATCTAGCTTTAGGGAGTCAAAATAAAGAGTTTTGATAAAAAGTTTTTTGGATTTTTTGTTAAGGGTCCTCATTTTCTTGGTGTTATTGCTAATACCAATCAAAGAGGGGGGTTGTTGGTGACCACAACAATGGCGATTCAATGTGAAGAACCAGTTATCTCTGTTTTTCTATTGAATTTCAACTTCCGAAGCAGAAAGATTTTCATATATCTAAATTTTGTTATGGATAGATAGAGTATATTATGCCTTATCCTAGCATTGATACTTTGTCTCAACCTTTTCATATTCCAATCGTTTGTTTCCTCAGGCTTAGTTCTTGTATTCACACCAGACACTACTTGGTCTTTTAAAGATAAAATAAGGTCTTCTGTGTGCGCTGGCCTTTTAAAATATGCTCATTTGTCGTAGGTAGAGCCTCTGCTGCCGGAAGCGTCCATAGCCTCGACAGGGTTACCTGTTACCCAGCAATGATCCTTTATCTTGCTTGAGGTTACTTACAACATTTCAGAGGAAAACCCCTTCTTGACACTTTTTCCTTTTTTATTCTCTAAAGAACAATGTCTTGGTTTGGTGGCCAAATTATGACACAGTCATTCACTTGATTTACACTTTTGCTGAACAAGCTGGATCGTGATGAGACCCCTTGTCTTTTGATTGCAACAATCTTGAGTCGTTGCCCTGTTTTGGTAGACAGTATTGGCAAAGTCAGCAAGTTATAATATCTGTGATCATGATAAGCCGGCTCGTGATGAGACCTCTTATTCTTTGAGACATAGTGCTTTCTGTGATTGTTCTTCTGAATGCTGCGATTTCCTTTAGCGGGGAGGAAGTCATTGTTTTTCCTTAAGAAAGCTCTGGACGACAATAATAGAGTTTGAAAACAACAGCTTTACAGAGAATATTTATTTTATTATTGATACCTTTCATTATGCTGATATAAAACAATTTTTTACCAAAGGTTTCTTTCATCAAATCTTTGAAGTTGAAACTAGCATCATGTCTAGGCTAAAGTTAACTCTACCTGTCAATAATAAAAATCAGATCTTTCGAAATTTTTTTCTACTTGTACAAGAGAAAAGCTCAAAATATGATAGAGAATTGGTGTCTTTTTCATGAACCCTTTTAGTGACCATCTACAACTGGTTTTATTTATAAGAAAGAGAAAACAAATAAAAACTAAAACTATCCTACAAAAATAGAAGAGTGATCTTCTATGGAAAATATTTTTTAAGAATCTGTCCATTAACAGGCAAAGAATCTCTTCTACCTGCTAAATCCTGCAACACAAACGTCGATGGGCCTATGACTTCTACAATCTGAAAAGGGCCAAGCCACAGTTTCTAAAATTTCATATGTTTGCCCTTTTCTTCATGAGCCTTATCCCATTTCAAAACTAAATCTCCCATCTGAAAATTTTTTCTGGTCATTATGCTTGAGTCAAAAGAGGATTTTATCAGCGATTGGTGATGAGCATGGGTTTTCTTAGCTTGTTCTCGTCGTTCTTCTAATTTAATTATTTCCATTTGTCTTAGTTGTATGGAGGAGGTGGATACCTCATCGATGTGTTGTACTAAAGACAAAGAGGGAATGACTAAGTGGGTTGGAAGAACCACTTCTTTTCCATAAACTAAATTAAAGGGAGAAGTGCCGATTGAAGCTTTCTTCGTTATTCTATCTGCCCATAAAGCATTCACCAACGCTTTGTGCCAATTCTTTTGGTTTTGGTTGACTGTTCTTTTAATAATTCTAATCAGGTTTTTGTTTGTTGATTAAGCCAATCCATTACCTTGCGGATAGTAGTTGGCCGAATATTTCAGTTTGAACCCTCTTTTAAGTGCAAACTCAGTCATTGTATTTCCAGAAAAGTATGAAGCATTATCAAATATTAAGGTCGTTGGCAATCCAAACCTAGTGATCTATGAATTCAATAATGTTTTCAGAATTAGCTGTCTTGAGAGGAATTGCTTCTACCCATTTAGTAAAATAATCTGTTGCCGTGAGGATGTACCTATGCTGCTTAGAAGAGTGAGGAACGATCTCACCTATTATGTCCAAGCCCCACTGGCTGAATGGTTGCTCGATGTTTACCGGCTGTAGTGGCATGGACGGTTTCTTTTGTTTCCCTGCAGCAGTCTGGCAGACTTGGCATTTCCTCACGTAACTGTGTGAGTCTTTGAATAGTGTGGGCCAATAATATCCTGCACGTAAGCTTTTATGTGCAGTAGCATCTCCAGCATAGTGTCCGCCTGCTGGCCCATCGTGGAGTTCCTGCAAAACCTTTTCGACTTCAATTTTCTCAAGACACCTAAGAAGCACATAATCGTAATTTATTTTAAACAGAACATCATTTATGAGCTGGTATTGCTTAGCTTTCAACCTCAGAGCTCTTTTCTTGGTGTGATCCAGGTGTGATGGAGCATACCCATTCTTAAGATAATAAATGGTGTCAGCATATAATGATTCTGCATCGTTTAGGCTTACCTCATACGTATGTACCTCGTCAGATGAATTCTCAGGAATTTGCGATGCTCCAGCCAACATTTTGCAGAAGCCTTGGCCTCTTACAATGTTTGCTGGTTTGATCTCAAGATCATATTCTTGTAAAGCGGTGATCCAATTTGCTCTTTTTTCGCCCACATCCTTCTGTATCAGAAGGTTTCTTACCGCTGGAAATGGTACTATGACTTTAGTATGGGCTTTAAGTAAGAAAGGTCTGAAATATTTGATTGCTTTGAAAACAACATATGCCTGTTTCTCTACGTCAGAATAGTTGAGTTCAGCACCTTGTAAATTTGAGCTAAAAAATGCGATTGGAGCTTCCTCTTTCTCTTGATTTGTTTGAGTTAGAATCACGGCATAAGATTTCTCTGAGGCAAATGTGTATAAGATAAAAGATTCTGAAAAATTCGGGGTTGCTAAAGATGGAGCGTTAATGATGGCTTGTTTTATCAAGTTGAATGCTTCATGCTCATCTTGACCCCATTTAAAATTTGAATTCTTTTTTATCATATTTTGCAAAGGAGAAACAATACGAGAGAAATCTGGGACAAATCTCTTCACAAAATTAATTTGACCAAGGAAAGATTGCATGGATTTTTTGTTATGAGGCATGGATATTTCAGAAATTTCTTTGATTCTGTCAGGTTCAATGTGAATGCCAGATTTTGACACTATGAATCCTAGAAGTTTTCCTTCACTTAATGTGAAAAAAGATTTCTTCGGGTTAAGTGAAATCCCATACCTTAAACATCGTTGAAAGATTTGTTTCAAGTCTTTGAGATGGTCGCTTCGCTTCTTAGAGTACACTGTTATATCATCCAAGTAAATCAATACAGATTTATTGACTAAACCTTTGAATGCGATGTCCATGGCTCTCTGAAATGTAGCGCCGGCATTGATCAAACCAAATGGCATCTTCCGATATGCGTATGTGCCCCATTTAGTTCGGAATATGGTTTTTAACTGATCATCGGGATGCACCAGCACTTGATTATATCCTGAAAATCCATCCAAAAAAAACATTAATTCTGAGCCTGCTACTGCCTGTAATATCTGCTCCATAGGTGGGAGGGGAAAATTGTCCTTTTGACAGGCTTTGTTGAGATTTCAGAAATCAATACAAATTCGAATATCTCCGTTTTTCTTTCTAACGGGTACCATATTAGAGACCCATTTGGAATGTCTGACGGGGAAGATTATTCTGGCTCTCAACAACTTATTTAGCTCAGTTTTTATCTGATTTTCTAAATTGGGGTGGATTTTTCTGAGCTTCTGTTGGACAGTTTTTCATTGTCAATCATCGGGATAGTGTGTTGAATGATAGAAGTGTCGTATGTTTTCAACTCATCGTAGTTCTAGGCAAAAACATGTTTGTATTGTCTCAAAAGACGGATGTATGCTAATTTCTCTTCAGGTGCTAGGCCATGGCCTAGATTAACGTTTTGTGGTTTCTCATCGGTTCCTAGGTTTACTAAATCGTAGTTCAGAGTCGAACTGTAAAGTTTAGCATTGGTAGACCTTTTAAACCGACTTTTCAAATCATATAAGTCTTCTAACTTAACCACTGACCTAGGTATAGCATTATTGGTGCTATGCTGTTGTATTTGGTGATCGTGATGGTCTTCGTCAATTATTTGATTTGAGTAGGATCCTTCAGAAGTGAGGAAATTTACAATGTTTAGATCGTCATTGAATACTCTCCAGTTTGTAATGTTGTCAGGGATGGACGGTCTAAAAATTAATTCTATTGAGAATCTATCTGGACTAAAATCTTCAGAGGGAATAAGTCTAGAGGCTACGTTAGCTAACAGGTCTGCGCTCGCATTTTGGAGTCTTGGGATTGACGAAATATTGAATGCTATGAAATGTGTAGTCAGATTTTGAACTAAAGATTGATAGTGCTTCAAATGACCTGATAGGCAATGTATTGTGTTACGTACCTGTTTGACGACAATTTCAGAGTCTCTGAAGACTTGAAGGTACTTAACGTTCAACCCGATTGCTTTGTATAGGTCTTGCACCAAGGCCTCGTATTCCACTGTATTGTTTGTGCAATCGAATTCAAGTCTGCACGTAAGCATGGTCTTATTTCCGTCTGGGCTAATTAGAACGCATCCTACTCCTGCTCCCTCGTTAGATTTGGAGCCATCAAAATATAATTTCCAAAAGAAAGATGTATTTACAAAGTTATCTAAAAAATTAACACACTCTGAATCATCAGTTTGGCAAAAATTATCGACTTGGGACAAAACTGAATTTTCTAAGGTGAGGTATGAGCATTAAAATTGCCGAGGAAAGAATCTACCGAGTAGTTTCCTATGATACTGTTGTTGTATGCTATTGCTTCATTTTCTCCCTCCAATTCTGTCACTATGTACTTTAGGTGTAACTCTCGTTCAACCTTTATTTGATTCGGTTTACCATTGTAGGGTAACCACATGTGCGACCAGTCGGTTGAGAAGTATCCATGGAGTTTTTCGGACCAATCCCTGCTAAGAATTAAGCCATAGAATTCAGGGATATCAGCTACTAGAATGTCAATAACGTGACACACCTTCGGGTTAGATGACAATCTTATGGTCACTTGATTAAGTTCACCAATCACTTCAACTTGGGATCGATCAAGCTGAACTATGCGCACTGCGGATTTTTGCGGTTGAACATTCAACTTGGCACATATTGGTCTGGGTAAAATATTCGTTGAAGCACCAGAATCTACCAAACAATTGTGCACGTTTTTGTTGAAAATTTCATAAGTGAGAAGAAAAGGGGGAGTGTGATACCTTGATCTCCCTCCAATCAAGGCGATGTCATTTGGGTCAATCTTATTGATCATGTTGGTTGGAGGTCTTCCCATGTTGTGGGAAGCTATGGCTGTAGGAAAAGATGTACTAGGCACGGCATGTAATTCTTTCATCATTATCTTCTGTTGATGTTTCAATTTGCTCAACTCATAAAGAGTGATATTAGCCCTAGTCTTTTTCATGTCATCAATAATGTTATACTCCATTTCATCCGACAAAATCAGTGTTCTTGATGGAGGTGTTTGATCTGGTTGGACTGGGCTAGATTGAGTCGCCTTAGTGGTTGTTTTCTTTGTTGCGACTTTATCTTTTGCTGCAGGGCTTGCGCCCTTCTGCTTAGGGGTAGTTTGGGGAGGATCAAGTTGATTTTTGCTTTGTGTACTAACCGGAAATGCTTCTTGATCTTCTTCTTGTGGGAGGATGAAATCCCACATTCCTTATAGTTCCATAACTTCTTCATCATCGGTCTGCCCTTCAGTGGTATTCTCTTCTTCTTCTTCTTCTTCTTCTTCTTCGGATTCGACGTTTGAGATAGCGTTGGGCGGTTTCACCTCCATTGAAGGATTTCTTTTAAAAGCTATGTAGGGCTTTCTCGAAGAAGTTTCTGCTACTTGTTTTTTTATGTCAATCATCTCATTGGACATGGTTTTTAACACTTTTTGTAATCCTTCCAAATCGAAAGGATCTTTCAATTGTTTCTTCTTGGGGCCTTCCTTGTAGGAGACTTTCTTAGATTTGCGTTCCTCTATCGCAGATCTTTTTTCTAGGGCCACTACGCATTTTTCTACTGCTATCGCCTCTGTCAAGTTTTCAACTAAGGTTGTCTTATTTGCCCTATCCACGAAGATTGCTAAATTCGATGGTAAGGCCGTAATATACCATTCACATCTCACTTCTTCGCTGGGCTGGGAAGCAACAGGAATTTTGTTGAGGATTTTATTGAACCGTAAATTAAAGTCTTTGATGGGTTCTCTAGCCTCGACTTTAAGATTGGATAGGTCATTTATTAACGTCGCCATTGATCTGTCATCGCCAAATTTGGTAAGGAATTGACTTTGAAAAATGTCCCAACTTGTGATAGACCCGGAAGGTAATGAGAAGTACCATGACCTGGCTGTTCCTTGCATTGTGTAGGGAAAAAGCCGGACGACAGCATCCTCGTTGGTAACTCCGTTGAGATTAACAGAAAGCATGAAATTATTGATATGTTCTTCAGCTAGCATGCCTGCTTCTGGATTGAATTTGGGTAGCCATTTCTCAGGATGGGCCGGTATTGGGCTCAGAGGTGGAGGCATTAAAAATGCCCCAGGATTGTTCCATGGAGACTGGGCCATCGTTGAGCTACTAGTGAATGCAAGTGCAGAGGATGATCCCTGATGTTGGGAAGATGAAGGTATTATGATCTTTGATGATTGAAGAGGAGGGGTTGTGGAAGATGGATGAATGGTTTGAAATGAAGACGAGGGTGGCTGAATTCGTGGTGAGGGAGTTGAGATGGACGACGTAGATGAAAGAGTCTCACTGTCAGACTCTGGTGGTGTTTTCCTTGCTCTTTTCCTGGTGGGAAGAGGGAATTCAGTTGGCTGGATGCCAAATTTTTCACTCTTTAATCTGGTCAAAGGATGAGCAGGATTGTACTGCGAAGTCACGCTGCTTTGAGATTTATCAGACCTCTGAGAAAAGATAGAGAATCCTTGGAGTTTGCGAATCAGAGTTTGAACTTCAGGGGGTTCAAAGATAGATTGGTCTGAAATATTAGGGTATGTAGCAGCGGTTGATACCCGAGCGACTTCTGACTCTGGATTTAATCGTACTGGAGAAGTCGGGGGAGTTGGTGAGGGCGATTTACTCTCAGAATGGTATTTAGATTTTGATTTAGATGCCATTCATAGTTAGGGCCCTCCTTCTAGCGCAAAATATGTTGAGGCCCCGAAAATCGGGTCGACAACAAGGGGGATACCCACCCGGTCCAGACCTTGGTTAGCAGCTCCTTATCCGTTTGGTATAGCGGGTCTGACTGGGGATAATGGGACCAGTTTCCCAATCTAAGGGGTGTGTGTGTGTGTAGAGTTGAATGATGCTGATCTAGGAGTATCTTAAGCTAATTTAATTCAAACTTCTAAGCTAACTCTATGCTATTGTAATCTAATAAAGGAAAAACAACACATCTAATCTACACTAACCCGGGGTGTATTTCTTCTATTATGCGATCTAAAAATATTTCGAACAATAACTGGTAATAAAGATCATTCAGCTATCATAAGAATAGAAACCAATTAAGTTAAACCATTCTGCATAAAAAGTTAGGCAAAATAATTGTGAACAACATATCGCATAATAAGTTATTCATATATCAAGCACAAATAAATGACTCCATCGTACAGAAGTGCCAAATGGTAATTCACACATTCATGCATTAACGTATAAACAACTGAAAACTGCATATCACTTTAAGAATATGAACAGAAACAGGTCAAGAGATAAAAGTACCATTTATGACTGGTTCCACTCATAAGCTTCAAGCAATAACGATTTACCTCTACTTGTTCTAACATCTACTAAGAGTACAAAAGTGCAACATCAGTAGCAGACATTAAATGCAAACATTGATAAATATTGATCCATCCATTCACCAAAAACCCCCTCCGAGGGTGCAAAAGTGCATGTTCTGAGGACAAGTTTTTTGACAAATTTCTGGACCCTTCTCCAAATGCCTGCGAAGGGTTTAAATACTACTAACTAATTAATCTTAATTACATAAATTTAGGACACGGTTTCAAATGACTGCCCTTCTACTAAAGCAAATTATTTCTAAAAATTGAATCTAATTTCTAACCGTTTCTGTATTTGCTCCTTAGTGCTGTAAGCAATGCAACATTCGCCTGGGAAGAGTCGGTTGGTTGTCTTCTCCTTTCGTTTGAGTTACGAAAATAGAAACAACAAGAGCTGGCACCGCTTTCTGACAAACTGGAAGATATTTTCCTCTGGCTTGGTGTATTCGCTGTGTGTATACTTGGTAATATCCCAAATTTCTCTCAAATTGATTGTGTTGTTGCTATTTCGGTTTCCGACCTGGTGAATGACTAAGCAAGTTAGGGACTTTGCTCTCTGAACAATTTTCTGTATTGAAAACTGTTTCCGTTCTTTGTTCCAGGCTTTTCTGGTGCGTTTTCCTCCTTTAGCGTTTTTCTTTTTTCTTTACCCAGTCTAAGCTTCAGGATCTTTTGAAAACATGCTGCTTTTGTGCGCCTTTGACTCTGAGTCTTGGATAGTCTATTTCCATCAGTCTCTGTTGAGTGATACTCTGGAATCCGCGGTCCTGCTGCATGCGGCATCCGTTTGCGAAGGCATTTCTTCTCTGTTCTCCGAGTATTGACGCTTTCCCCTTTTCCTTAGATGTTTCCTGCACATTGATTTATATTAGTTGTTGTCTTACAGTTTACGCAAAGGAAAAGAGTAACGACGAAAAGATTGACATGAAAGCTTTAAGCTCTAATGAATGCATAATCATGACACTCATAATGAACTGACTCTTCGAAAAACACAACACAATCCTTCTCAGATACTTTGGCGTACAATCATTAATTTCTTTTTTAGGTGCGCGCCGAATTTTGGTCTGTAGACAGCTTTCCTTGAACGCTGTGCTGAGGAACCTTTGCGATGAGTGATTTCTTTGACTCGCATCGCAGTGTCGAGGATTGCGTCGTTTAAGATGTGTTATCGCAGGATTTGATGATCACATTTATCGCAGATCGCAATATCGCAAATCGCAAATATCACAGATCGCAATATCGCGGATCACGAATATTGCAGATCGCAAATATCGCAGATTGCGCTTAATTATAATCATTGTGTGCTGCTTATGCGATGTTGCGATATGCACGTCGCATATCGGCCGTCGGCGATTCCTTAAGCTTTTTATTTAAGAAAGCTTCACAATATAAGCGATGCGATGAATTTCGCGTCGCTTCTTCGCAGATCATTATGCACATAGGAAAACGTCTTGTTCTCTTCTCGCGATGCAATATAGCTTTAGGGAGTCAAAATACAGAGTTTTGATAAAAAGTTTTTTGGATTTTTTGTTAAGGGTTCCCATTTGCTTGGTGTTATTACTAATACCAATCAAAGAGGGGGGTTGTTGGTGACCACAACAGGTTGACAATGTTTCACTTTGGTCAACCATTGTTGACAATATGGTTGAGTTATGTCAATTGAATATGACGATGAGTGAACAAGGTTAACTATCATTAAATATGATAAACATGGGGTTGACCAAGTTTCGTCATGTTCAACTATTTAAATATTGACTATAAAGGTTGAATTTATTTTACTATGTTTACCTAATGTGATTGAATATGTTTACTAATAATAATAATATTAATATTAATATTAATATTAATAATATACAATTATGTTTGACCAAATTTAAAGAGTGTTGAATCTAAAAATAGTCAAACATAACTGAACATAGTTAAACAACATTTACCACATTAATAAACCAATGTGTTTTAAACAATATTAATATTAATATTATTAAGCATTTTGAAACATTTACTATGGGTGCGCATGGTTTGACTGTGGGTTTGACTAATTTCACCATGGTTGACCATGTTTTAAAATGATGACCGAGGTTAACCATGTTTGACCATATTAACCATTTTTTACATGTTGAGCATAAGTCGGCCATGGCTTTCAAAGATTGATTATGGTGACTATGGTTGACCAAAGTTGACCATGATTGAACATGGTTGACCTAGGTTACCCATGGTTGAACATGACTGACAATATTTGATGATGGTCAACCATGCTGACTACAATCAACTATGGTTCACAATGGTTGACCATGGTGACCATATTTAACTATGGTCAATTATAGTAAACTATAGTCAACCATGGTAATGATAATTTATGATGGTTGACTATGGTTAGATGATGGTTGACCATATGTGATTATTGTAAAACATTGTTGACTATGTTTTGACTATGGTTAACAACTACTTGATTATGGTTGACCATGGTTGACTACAGTTTTCCATGTTCACCCTCTTTAAACATTACTCACTATGAATGACTATGTTTAACAATTGCTTAACCATGGTTGACAATTGTTGACTATAGGTGTCAATTTTCACCATGTTTAAACATCATTGACTATTTTTTGACTATGAATATGGTTAACTATTCTATGACTATGATTAACCATGGTTTAACTATGGTTGATCATGATTGACTATGGTTGAACGTGATTCGACTATGGCTAACCATTGTTTGACCATGGTTTGACTATGTTCAACCATAGTTGAATATGATTAACTATAGCTAACCATGGTTTCAATACATTTTGACTATGACTTAACATATTTTGAGTATGGTTTATCTATAGTTGACAATGCTTTGACTATTGTTTCCATTACAATGGTGTTTATTGATGGTTAACCTTCATTTCACTATGGTTAACCTTGACCATCTAATATCGGCCTCCATGGTAAATCATCGCCAACCATAATGGTTCACTATAGGTCACTTATAGATATACCATAATTCCTGTGGTAAGTGTGGTTCACCATGGTAGTCATGCTGGCTATTGTTGACTATGATGCCCATGTTTACTATAATTGACCATATCAAAAATAGTCAACCATAGTTAACATGTGTTAATGTGTATATTAATTTATAGTTAAGTCATTATCAATGTCTACATTAATATATTATTAATGTTCCATTAATATTGTATTAAACTATTGTTAATGTTATTTAAATGCTATAGCAATGTTACTAATATTTTTTCTTGTTAGATATTGTGGGTCTTGAGATGATTGGCATGCCTGAAATGTGGCTTGAGTAACTACAACCCAGGGGCATCTATGCCATCAAAATCACCCAGGGATCAGACTGAGCCTGGGCCACATCAACCCTTAGCATGGTTGGATTTCAATCCATGGGGTTTCAAGCTAGTGACATTTTTACCACCGAGTGCCTTAACATAACACCATGCATCGACATTCTATGTTATCGTGAATCCCACTTGCGCAATCACAATTTATTTTTTCTTAATGGTAATAAATGTATTTGAGTTCCTTTTTAATTAGTGGCTCAAATGTATTTTTATGTATGCTCTTTTATCCTACCAATATATGATCTCTACTAATATATGATTGTGTGTACCTACTTAATACCCTAACATATAAGTGATCTGACCCCCATATAGCCCTTTGCACTCTTTATTTGATTTGATCATACATATATATCTATTTGAATGTGTTGGAGGATATTGACTTTATCGCTCAAATAAATCAAATGTTTTATTTTACTATGGTTTTCTTGGTTCAATGGTTTATGCTTTTGTATATTTATTCGCCCCTCAGGACTCTATATTCTCCTAGTCCTATCCAAACGCCACTCCATGTCACCCTTGTATTCCTTCCACCACCTCCAGCTTGATCCATGTACCTGGGTTCACATGCCACCATGCCTCGTCACGTGGTGCGGGTCATTCCCAAGGAGATGGGACCTCAACGGTCTAGATCTAACCTACCATATCTACAACAATCCTTCTCTCATGCAAACCATAACCTCACTTCACCCTCGTTGTGCTCTCATTCTGCCCTCAATTGTTCATTTGTAGTCGGTCGGCCTACTTTCAATAGGTGTTTCCATCCTACAGAGTTTCTCTATGACCAACTTAACCATTTTAACCACCATCTCTACCCACCGTGCTCACCCTCATTCATAGTTGTGTGTATGGGCCTTTATGGGATTTCTATCCTAGGAAAAGAATGGTTTGAAACTCTTGTAAGCGACCCAGGTTACCTCCCACCAACGCAAAACCTGCAAGGAAAAACCCTGCAGCGCTATCAGTGCATCAAATCCTTCTCAGGTGATTTCCCTTTGCTATCCAAAAGCCGTTCTTTCTAAGCTCCAAAGGCCTAACTTTAGAGTCTGTCCCATAGCCTTTACTGCAACTAAATCTTTAGATTTTTCTGTGTACATTCATTTATGTATCTTCATAGCATTGGCTAACTATGGTTTGAATGTGTAGCTATTTGGGTTGGTGTTCTATGAAGGTGCAGGAAGGATTGGAAAGTGTATCGAACATGGTTATTGTTCTCCCTTCGAAATCCATGGTATGCATTTTTTTTGGGCAACTCAGGTTTCAATGATGCTTCTATACAAATTTATTTCCGTTGATAACACCGGTTCTTGAATGGCTGGGTTAGTTCGTCTTTAACTCGACTCCAATGCGTGCTCTGAGATAGGTATAAAGAATTCCTCCACAATTTTCTTGTGGGTTTTAGATGTTTGGTATTATTACTTGTACCATGCGTGTGTTTAACATGTGTAGCTCGGTTCATGGGTTTTAACAGGTACAGGTAACCCTTACCTTGTTTTCTCTACCATCCACACTTCCTTCGAGCTTCACATGGCTAACATCACTCTCGTCTTCCTCGAGGTTCGTTCTGAGGCTCAAATCCCCCTTTCGTTTCGATGCCTCCCTCCACCAGTATGATCGATTGGGATATTATTGTGTATGGATGGATTCATTTGGGGTTTCATTGTTTTATTTTTCCTTGTTGCTTGTTAGTTTTCGATTTGTCTCTACCTTTTCAGGGATGGAGTCCCTTATTTTTCTTAGCCTTTTGGAACTAATATTGTCCTCATCTTCATGTGCCATTTTGACTTACAAATCTCCATGGAAGGATTTTTCAACACTATGATGTTTGGGAGAGTCATAACCAGTGTTTACTATAGTTTCCTTGTCATTGAATTACGCATCCTACTGCTTGGATTATAAGTTGTAACTTATGTTTAAATGTAGAAGGACATTCGTATGACTAATCTTTGCTTCCACTACTAGATACCTCGCTCTTGATGTTGGAAACTATTTATAGTTGCACACTAGTTAATTAACAATATTTGATTTTACTGAGATACTTATTAACTTAAGGCAGACTCTGCCCATGTTTTTTTTCCTGCTTAATCCAATGTTCAGTTTTCAATATGTGACTATTGGGTTTATAATCTATGTTATTCCCCAATTTACTCGGTTCTTACCTATTCCTGTCAGTGCTACCTTCCTCGGGTCTTGCTTGCCCCATGGCTTTTGTGCCTATACTTACGGTTTACCTTGATTTCCTGTTAGAGCTTCAGGATGATTTGTGTCTGTTATATAGTCCTCAACGTGTAAATAACATTTTCTATATGAATTTATCATCAACGTATCAGATAGTTATTATACTACAAGTTCGTAACAGAAAGATTAATTAGTTTATTAACTTCTGGTTTTAAGATTGAATGTATAAATTTTCCTTTTTACTTCTTTGGTCTACTGTATCTATGTAAATCATAGTCAATGTAATAGCAATGTTGTCTACCTAATTTCATAGTATTTATGTTTATATTTTTAACGTAACGGAAACTATATTATGCTAATTTGGTTGAGTATACTATTTCAAATTTCATCTGCTGTCATCTCACTTTGCTTCCCTCTTACAGCTTGATAAGAGAGCTCAATTGTTCAGTATAGTGTCAATATTTTTCTTTTAAAATAGGATTTTTCCTTTTTTTATAAATGGCAATTTGCCTCTGAGTAGCGGCATGC
Source organism: Pinus tabuliformis (assembly GCA_031772625.1). NCBI lineage: Eukaryota > Viridiplantae > Streptophyta > Pinopsida > Pinales > Pinaceae > Pinus > Pinus tabuliformis. The sequence continues at coordinate 311,632,949 of CM062815.1, read as the reverse complement.
AAGGTTTCATATGCGTTCATCTATGAAACGCTACTCATATCTGCTTCATTATTGTTGGGCCTCAAAATGGTCCCTATTTTCACTCCATTATTCACCAATATCTTCACATTTTACCTTCATGTCACCTCCATTTCACCTCCACATCATTCCATTTACCTCATTATTGGGTTATAACTATGCTTTTCCAAAGTTTATTAATTCTTAACATTTTTAAGTGGATTTATGGCTAAACTTTAGAAAATAATATGCTTATACTTATACCTAACAATTAGAATGAGTTTGTTGACATGTGTAGGTACAAAGGAAGCTTCCAGGGCATCTTTATGTGGCCTTGAATGATCAAATTCGAATTTGATAAGATAAGCCTCATGGAGAAGATCATGATCTCATGGAGAAGATCATGGACCTCATGGAGGAAATCATGGAGGATAGGGTTATGTGTCTAGATGGTTGAGAAATGTATGGAACTAAAGAGAGATTAGTGGATCATGATTATGAGTTTGTTATCTCATCTCATTGTATAAATATGAGTACCTCCTCCATTCCAAAGGGAGGACTCTTGGAGCATTGTATCCAACTTATGATGGAATAGAATAAAGCTTCATTTTGCATATATTTCTATTATGTAGTTATACATATATTTCCATTATGTAGTTTTAGATATAAGTTGCTTTAATGTAGTATATGGAATAGCTTTTTACTTTGTTCTTAGGATAATTGAGCTCACTCTAGAAGGATCAAAGGAACATGTTATTTCATATTAGATCTTATTTCATTTAATTGCTTAGATGTTTGATGTTTGAGGATTTGTTTGTGATTGATGAATGAGTTTTAAATTAGAATCTTATCAGCACATGAGAGAACAACCAAGGGTCTAAGTTAGGTTCTCTCTCTATTTGATTTGCATGATAATTGAAATTCATTCTTTTGCTTTTATGTTTCAAGTATCATATGAGGAGATAACCAAGAGTCTAAGTTAGGCTCTCTCTCCATTGATTTATATGGTAATTGAAATTCATTCTTTTGTGCTTTTATGTTTCAAGTCATTTCATTTCTTATGCTTATGAATGAATCTTAGTTTAGTTTGGATTAGTACATGAGAGGACAATCAAGAGACTAAGTTAGTCTCTCTCTCTACTTGAATCTGAACAATAATTAAGTTCATTCTCTTGTCTTCATTTCAAGTTTTTAGTTTCATGTAATCAATGATTTCTCTATGATATTGTAGGGAAGGACAACCAGGACCTCCTTAGTTAGGAGCCTCTTCCCTTGCATATTATATTGAATCGTAAATAATTTAGCTAGACATAGAGTTAGTTGCCTACTCCTGCATATATTTTGCTGGCATCATCACAAGCTTACGAGTTTCCCTGGTTGATAATTTAATGCAGCAATTTAAGCCCAATAAATTTCCCAACAATTATCCTTTCCTTTGATGAGTTTAATGCATATAATTTTAAACACAATACCCAACCTAGGGTTTATAACCAATTCACTACAAGGCTCAGTTCAATAGTCTTGATTTCAACAACAGTCTTCTATTGTCGAAATATCCCAATTTATTACTATGCCGAACTGAATAGTTAAAGTGTTATAGTCTCCTAAGTTACCTTTGCAGAATGAATAAGTAGATCAGTAATAGAGCTGCACAGAAACCATATTCCACCTCATTTAAGCACATGCAATGGGATATATATAAGAATATGTATTCCATAACCATATTCAACATCTCCTTTTGTTCGATTATACAAAATACATGGACATAACATAAGTAAGTAAAGGAAGCACGTCTTAGTAGGCATTTACCTCATAAAAACATTTCACAACTCATATTCAAACTCATTGATACATTTACTGGAACTACAGAATCAATTGACCAGAATTGATAATTTTCCAGTAATATCTTCATTTCGCTTCCTTATACAGATTAAAGATAATAGAATAAGGTTCTTTTCTCTTTATTTTAAATCAACCATACCAATTAATTGTACAAAATAACAGTAGCTATAACCTCTAACCAACAGTTTAGTCTGAAGAATTTGATTTGGAGAGAACGATTTACCTCCCAACTATGAACCTCCTTTTTCGGTTCTCCCTCGTGCTAATATTTGTCTCTTTTCCACTAGAATCAATAACCTCTGTTGTTTTGGTGAAGGCATCTTTTTGCCTCACTTTCCTTAGTAGACTTTGTATAATGGCGTCCCATTTTTTCTGGGTTCTACCAATCCCCATAGCCTAGGATTTTCCTATTTTGTTTTTGAAAATGATTCCTTTTCATCTTTGAAATCCCATATTTTTCCACTACGATTCTTATTCACCCATTCCAGTGCTATTTCCCACGCATCAAATGATTTTCCTATATTTTTCTCTTCTTATCTAGAAAATCACATGATTTCACTCCAGGGATTTTTTTGAAGTGCTTTAGGAAAGTTTTATTTTTTTTCTCTATCCAATCTATCCACCCTGGATTATGGATTAGGATAATGATCTCATTCATTTCTTTTTCATTTCCAATTAAATTATTCAAATTCCATATTTATTTATTTCAAATTCAAATAACTACATTATCATAGTTTTTCCTTCACAAAACAAATTTTGGCCATCATGCCATTCTTAACAGTACTTCCACTACTAAAATAATAACAACCACTTAACTATAATAGTTTCTGAAATAGAGGGGCATTACATCTCCCCTTGCAATATAAAAGAACACCGTACTCAGTTTTTATTACTCAACCATCTCTTTGTCAATCAAAGTTGGATAACTAGTTTTCATGATGTGTTCTAGTTCCCAAGTAGCCTCCTCGGGAGTAAAGTTCCTCCACTAATGACCCAATTATGGAGCATGGTCTCTTTATGATCCAAGGTACAAAGTGTCTCTAGTAGAAAGTATCATTTGGGTTCCACCTGCAACACATTCCAATCAACTATATGATAAGGATTGTGAACATATTTTTTTAGTAATGAGACATGAAGCACATTATGAAATTTAACATGACTGGCTAGAGCCAATTAGTATGCAACTAGATCCACTTGATCCAAAATTTCAAATGGACCATAGAATTATGGTGCTAATTTAGTACACCCTCCGGTTCTAAGAGTACTTTTCTGAGGCTTAATCGTTAGATATACATGCACCCCCACTTTGAACTCTTTATGTGTCCTTTTTTTATCTGTGTTATCACTCAGGTTTTCCCCAAAGTTGTAAGAAAGGGAAGGATGCCAAGGTAACCACAGACCAATCTTTTAGATATAGAATCTAGCCAATCGGTATCTAGAGAGGGCTCTCTCTTTATGATTTATCTTTTTTTTTTTTTAAAGGTATTAGGCTAGTTATGAAGTTCAATAGTTTTGTTTCAGTTTGGGTGGTGAGATTCAATAGAACAATGAGGTAAAACAGAATAGTTCAGTCCATTGGGCATGATGGAGTTAAAGAAGATGGATTTCTGGATTTTTTTTTTTTAACAGAGGATGGCTTCACAGAGCAAGGTAGTCAAACAGGGAACAAATGAAGGATTGAAACAAATGGAATGGGTTCAAATTGGGTGAAAGGTAGTTAAGAATCCTTCAACATATTGAAAGAGGGAAAATGGACAATTACTGATAAGGAGCAGTTAAGAATTCTTTACCAAATAATCAACATGAAAGAATCAGGAAACAGGAGCAATTAAGAGTTCACTGCTTATTCATATTTTGAAGAAAACACAGAGAACAACAAAGACTGAATACAGAGTGCAATCAAGCATATTCTGAAACTAACCTTTACTTTATCATTCAGATTTATGAGACACAAATGATATAATAAACAAGAAAACTGTAAAAGACAAGATATAGAGGACTTATTGATCCAGAGGTTGATTCAAGAATTCTATGACAAGTTCTTTGCTTCAATTCTTCATCCAGTAGGCCAAACAACAGTTGATTCCAATAGCTATTTATTCCAAAATTTCAAAATTACAGCATAGTCTAGGAAATCCACACACCAGAGACCACCCCAATACTCCAATGGAGGGGGTATTTATACACCAAAATATGTACAACAAATATCTCATAATAGCTATGAGATAATATCTAGGTTTAACCTAATAATAATTTAAAAATAGAAACAGCTAACTAATGTAGTGCTGGAGGCAGGCCTTTAGGGTTTGGCTTGCAGCGGTCCTCTGTAACGACTATGCGCCGACTATCTATCTTAACTGTGCTCTTAATTCTGACTTGCTTCCTTTAATGCTGACCTGATACTCTTTAATTCTGCTCTGACACCTTTTAATGTTGATCTGATTTGCCTTTAATGCTGAACTGATACACTTTGACTTGTTTTCCTCTGTTCATCATTGTCCCTCGTGTTCTAGTAAAACAAAAACGCTAATGTGTCTTCTAATCCTCTTTCCTCTGGAAATTCATGTCTCTGACGGTCCACTAGTTAGGGTAGTAAGTATCCCTGTATATATTTTTATTTCTCTCTTTTGCAAGCTTAGAAGTCCCTTTGTTTGGTTTAAATTGTATTTAAAGAGGAAGAAACTATAAAATTGGCAATTTGGTTGAGGCTACGAGCTCGTTGCCGGAGTCTTTTATGGTCAGGTGGTGGTCGAGACTAACACATTTGATTTCAGTTGATTTTATGCCTGGAGTGCACTGGGCGCTGTATGCAGAAAAACATAGCAAAAATGACTTTTTTCCCTTTTACTTGAAAAAATGAAGCTTGGAGGGATTTTCTGCTTTGAAGGGCAGATGACGTGGCAAGATGGATGGTGACATGGCGAGTGACATTAGCAAAGGACAGCTGACATCAGCAGATGACATCACCAGATGACGTCAGCGGAGGGCGGTGGCAAGCAGTTTTGCCCGCACCGCTTTTGGGGCTGGGCGGTTTCGGGCGGAGGGAAAGCGATCATAGCGGGAGCACAATGTGTGGCAGAGTACGAGCACCAAAACTGCCGGTTCCCCGTGAGTTAAACAACGTCGATGAAGGGTGGCACGAAATGGATGCGGACCGTTGGATGGTGGAGCGTAGATCGGACAGCGGGTGCTCATGGAATATGGCGGGAGGTTAAGCAGCGGGCTCGGTTTATAATAAACCAATGTTTTTAATGGTTTCAGGAGCTATTTTGATTGGGCCAGGGGTAGTGGTTATTAATTAACCGGAGGTTAATTAATCCCTGTTAAAATTGGCAACCAGGGCAAAACTTCATGTGGGTCATCTTATTCATGGCTGATAATATTTTTATTAGATTCCTCTCATCGAGAGGTGTAGGATTGATATAAAGATCATCCGATTCCGATAAGTATTCATGGAGATATGAATTTATTTTGATTATGGAATTATTATCAAGCCGACCTACAACTCATGTAGGCTCAGAAGCCCAACAGTCGCATCTATTCACCCACCAACATTGTGTATAAATATAAGAGGACTTTTCCTCATTTGGACACACTCATCTCATCACATCTCTCTCTCTCTCTACTGCGCAGATATGAGTCTCTTCTCTACTGTGCTGAAATGGGTCTCTCTCTCTCACACATGTGAAGCCGAAAGCTGTTGAATTTGAAGCTGCAACTGTAGAAGTAAAGATTGACTTGCGTGACCTAGAATATATCCTCTTTTGAACTTTTTTGTAGGTTCATCTGAACCTCCTTTGAAAGCCGCAACTTTTGGTGGTGGAATGAAGTCAATCCGACGAACGGTTTGCAAGATATCGACTGCCCTAGTTTGAAGCTGGAAACTGCTGAAACTGAAGTTGCAACTGCAGAAGTAAAGATTGACTTGCGTGGCCTAGAAGATCTCCTCTTTGGAACTGTGATGTAGGTTCATCTGAACCTCCTTTGAAAGCCGCAACTTTTGGTGGTGGAATGAAGTCAATCCGACGAACGGTTTGCAAGATATCGACTGCCCTAGTTTGAAACCGGAAACTGCTGAAACTGAAGCTGCAACTACAGAAGTAAAGATTGACTTGCGTTGCCTAGAAGATCTCCTCATATGAACTATGTTTTAGGTTCATCTGAACCTCCTCTGGAAGCTGAAACTTTTGGTGGTGGAATGAAGTAAATCCGACGGTCGGTTTGTGAGATATGGTCTGCCCTAGTTTGATAATGAAGCCGCTAATGCTGATGCTACTGATCTAGGGTTTGCTACTGCTGATATGAATCAGATATATTGTAATATTTCTCTCTGCTGAATTATTGAAGATAAAAGAATATTTGATCAAAGGGTTTCCCCACACATTGTGGGGTTTGTCCCTGGCTAGCCGCCACATCTTGTGTCTCTTGCCTTGGCTTGTTTTCTGTCGATCATTTAGTGTTCTATCTGCACTTTACTTTATGTACATGTGATTGCTAATCGGTGGAATATAATAAGAAAAAGAAGTAAACTGTTATAAGAATAGAACATACCACAACTTAACATGGTATCAGAGATGAGGTGAAGACAAAGCCCGAGCAAGAGCAAGAGCAATCATCGAAGAGAAGATTGGCAAGGCTATCCTAAAAGAGCTATGAGGTCCTCAACACTCTTTCCTGCCGAAGATAAGCTCTGTGAGAAAGCTGACTATCACGGATGGAAGATTTCTATCGATCTATCCCTTGAAGATCAAGGAGTGCTGGACCATGTAAGAGGCAATATTGTTGAGCCTTCATCAAATGCATTTGCTGCTGCCTGGAACAAATGGAAAAATGGAGAAGTCAAAACAATGAAGATCATACGGGACTCTATCGACAAGCGCTTGGTGGCCTACATCTCTGATCTAGACACCTCCAAGGAAATATACGACAGACTGAGAAATGGCACTCACAACTCTTGGAGAATTACCATATGAATGGTATGTGTTCAGGACTACTCTTCTGAACTATAATGTAATTCCTGGTTTCGAGGAATTAATGGCTAGATGCATTCAAGAAGAAACAAGGGAAGAAGTGCAAGAAATTCCCATGCCTAAAGGTCCTCCTGCTGCCTTTTCTTCTCACGCAAAGAAAAGAAAGGACTCACACCAGGACGATGATCAAAATCCCTCTGATGGCAAATCAAAGGAATGACAAATTCAACAGCAAAGGTAAGAGGAGAGCTAGAGATCGAGGAAGAGGACAACCATTCAAGAAGGCTAGAAATTCCACGATGTATTAAATGCACCTGACCTCAAAAGGAACCTAGTGTCCATCTTGGCAATGGAAGACAGAGGCTACAAGGTAACCTTCAGCAATGGCGAGGTATGTATATGGAAAAATAATGTTAAAGATGCCTTTACTCTTGGGTTTAGTGTTGATTCATTATATAAGGTTGATGGAAGTCCGCTAGGTGTCATGTCTTGTGACACAACTCTTTAGTCCGAACTTTGGCATCGGAGGTTTGCCCACCTTCATTACAAAGATCTACCCGATGTAAGACAGATGGTAACAGGGATGCCCGAATTCCAAGTAGAGAAAGAAGGTGTATGTCCGGGATGTGCCAAAGGAAAGCTCAAAAGGGGACCATTCCCCTCAAGCCAAAGCAAGACCTCCGATATATTACAATTGGTTTACTCAGGCATACCTGAGGTTGGCATTAAGAGGGATACTACTACACCACATACTCCTGAGCATAATGGTTTGGTGGGAAGGAAGAACCACACGATGATGGAAGCTGTCTGGACCATGCTACATGATCAAAGACTTCTAAAGTTTCTATGGGTTGAAACTACAATCACCGCCGTATATGTACAAAATTGATGCCCTCATCAAGCATTGGGTTCCAAGACTGTTGAAGAAAAATTCACCGGTAAGAAACCTGATGTTTCTCATTTCAAAAATTTTGGAAGCCCTGTATACTTTCATGTGCCGAAAGAGAAAAGAAATAAATTGGGAGCATCTGGAAAGAAGGGAATTTTCGTGGGCTATGGTGAAAATACTAAAGGCTATAGAATCTATGTAGTCGGTCAAAGGGAAGTCACAATTAGTCATGATGTCATCTTTGACGAAGATATGGCTCTCAGCAAGGTGATCAATCTTCCGACTTTGAGGAGCTCTCAAGAAGACGACACCAGGGAACCGAAAGAAAAGGATGATGAATCAATGCCTGATGTAGAAGAACCCATGGATTTGATTGATCCTCCTCCATATGAGCCTTCCTCTTCTAGGAAGAGGCCTTCATAGCTTAAGGGGTTACTTGATGATGCTGAAGGACATGCTGCACCCCGAGGAACCTTTTGTGAAAGTAAGAAACCCATAGGTATCAAGGATACCTGTCCATCATGAGCACGATCATACAAAATGAGCCTTCATCATTCTCAGATGCCGTCAAGAATCAAGTATGGAAGGATGCTATGACCGAAGAATATGAGTCTATCATAAAGAATGATGTTTGGGAAGTAGTTCCCAGACCCCAGGACAAGACTGTTGTTACTTCCAAATGGCTTTACAAGGTAAAGCATGCAGTAGATGGAAGCACGGAAAAGTATAAGGCTCGTTTTGTTGCTCAAGGTTTCTCCCAAAAGGAAGGTATAGACTATGATGAGATATTTGCACCTGTTGTTAGATATATGACCATCCGCTCGATCATCGCCCTTGCTGCTTCACAAGGATGGAACCTACATCAGATGGATGTCAAGACTGCGTTCTTGCATGGCTCGATCAAAGAAGAGGTCTACGTGGAACAACCCGAAGGATTTGAGATTTATGATCGAAAATCTCATGTATGCAGGTTGAATAAAGCTCTCTATGGGCTGAAGCAAGCACCCCGAGCATGGTATGAGAGGATCGATAGCCACTTTATGAAGCTGGGATTCACTAGGAGTGAAGCCGATCCTAACCTTTACTTTAAGGTTGGAGATCACAAGCCTCTCATACTGGTATTGTATGTGGATGACCTCTTTCTAACAGGTGCAGACCCTCTCATTCACAAATGTAAGAGGGAGCTGGCCTCTGAATTTGAAATGAAGGACCAAGGACTTGAAGTGTGGCAGAAGCCAAGGGAAATCTTCCTATCTCAAGGAAAATATGTGGTAAATATATTGGAAAGATTCGGTATGATGGACTGCAAGCTTGTGACTACCTCGAGGATCTTAACTTTTAGAAGTTATATGGTAGTGATGTCGGACCAGACTTGAGAAATGCCTCTGAGTTTCAAAAACTCATTCGCATTGATGTTCTTGGTGAACCTCCATCCGAACATATGTTTTGGAGTTAGCATTGTGAGCTCATATTTGGTTGAGCCTCACTGGATTGATGCCAAGAATCTTCTGAGATGTCTTCAGGACACAATCTCTCATGGATTAAGATACACTGCTGGAGATGTGAGACCACTTGGATAGACTGATGTTGATTGGACAAGCAATGTGGTGGACCGTAAGAGCATTTCCAGGTGCTGTTTCACCTTGGGATCTGCTTCGATATCCTGGATGAGCAGGAAGTAGAAGTCGGTGGCTTTGAGCACCGCCGAAGCAGAATATATTGCTGCTAGCATGACCTCGTGTGAGGCAGTCTTGTTGTGAAAGCTCTTCAGTGAGTTGTTTGGATTTACATTGGATACCACTGTGATTCTCTATAACAACTAGAGGTGGGATTAGATTATTGAGGAATCCTGTATTCGTCGATTGCTCCAACAGATAGACATCATCTGGGATATGGTAAGTTGATGAGCAAGGAGGCTCCATCGCATTAAGATGATGTACATGTTGATACGCCTTGTCAAAGTCCCGAGGAAAGATCTAATCTGTGATTTTCCTAAACGACTTGGAGTCGGCAAGAAACCCTTGTACAAGGGTCCTGCATGTTGCATACATTGAGCTCTAGGAGCTCTGAGGTCTTGCGGTTATTACTGGAGCAACATATGACCACAGGGTGACTCACCCTCCCCTGGTGGTGCACACTGGAACAAGATGATTCGCTCTCTTGTGGGACAGGATGATTCGCTCTCCTGTGTAGTAGGATGATTAGTTCTCCTGTGAGGCCTGGATTGATGTGTTCTCCATGGAAGCTTGGATTGATGTGTTCTCCATTATAGCCTGGATTGATGTGTTCTCCACGGCGATTGTAGCAGGATTGCTGTATTCTCCTGTGAGGCCTGGATTGATGTGTTCTCCATGGAAATTGTAGCAGGATTGATGTGTTCTCCTGTGAGGCCTGGATTGATGTGTTCTCCATGGCAATTGTAGCAGGATTGATGTGTTCTCCTGTGAGTACAGGATTGATTGGTTCTCCTGTCAAGGCATCCTACCCATGCAGTCTGGGACTCATGGGAAGTACCTCTCATCTGATCAATGAGCAGGGAAATGAAGTTAGGGACCATAGTAGTACCGATGGACGCATCGTTGTAACTACCGTACTCCCTACGCTAGGATGACCTCCATTGATTTGGGATCAATGATACTGGTTTGGGACCAGTGGTAGGAGTTGTACCATACTATGACGCTGACTTCGGGTCGGTTGAGACTGGTTTGGGATCAGTGGTACATAATCTGAGACTGACTTTGAGTCAGTGGAGGATGATATTGGTCTGGTACAATTGGAGTTGTACTCACTATGACACTGACTTTGGGTTGGTTGAGACTAGTCAGGGATCAGTGGTACATACTCTGAGACTGACTTTGAGTCAGTATGATACATCCTCGATCATTTCTTCTTCTTCATAATTCGAACAAAAGCAGAGTAGAACAAAACAATGCAAGGGCAGAGCAGAACAAAACAAAATAGTACAGATCAGTGCAGGGCAGAACAAGACAAAGCAGAACAGGCTATATAGATCAGAGTAGGGCAAGGGTCAGGCTGTACAGGGCAGTGCATTTGATGGATGAATAGTAACGGCCGATAGACAGATTGCAGATGAAGTTCTCCATGGTTGAGAGGGAGTGTTAAAATTGGCAACCAGGGAAAAAATTCATGTGGGTCATCTTATTCATGGCTGATAATATTTTTATTAGATTCCTCTCATCGAGAGGTGTAGGATTGATATAAAGATCATCCAATTCCAATAAGTATTCATGGAGATATGAATTTATTTTGATTATGGAATTATTATCAAGCTGACCTACAACTCATGTAGGCTCAGAAGCCCAACAGTCGCATCTATTCACCCACCAACATTGTGTATAAATATAAGAGGAATTTTCCTCATTTGGACACACTCATCTCATCACATCTCTCTCTCCCTACTATGCAGATATGAGTCTCTTCTCTACAGCGCTGAAATGGGTCTCTCTCTCTCACACATGTGAAGCCGAAAGCTGTTGAATTTGAAGCTGGAACTGCAGAAGTAAAGATTGACTTGCATGCCCTAGAATATCTCCTCTTTGGAACTGTGTTGTAGGTTCATCTGAACCTCCTTTCAAAGCCGCTACTTTTGGTGGTGGAATGAAGTCAATCTGACGCACGGTTTGCAAGATATCGACTGCCCTAGTTTGAAGCCGGAAACTGCTGAAACTGAAGCTGCAACTGCAGAAGTAAAGATTGACTTGCGTGGCCTAGAAGATCTCCTCTTTGGAACTACACTGTAGGTTCATCTAAACCTCCTTTGAAAGCCGCAACTTTTGGTGGTGGAATGAAGTCAATCCGACGAACGGTTTGCAAGATATCGACTGCCCTAGTTTGAAGCCGGAAACTGTTGAAACTGAAGCTGCAACTGCAGAAGTAAAGATTGACTTGCGTGGCCTAGAATATCTCGTCATCTGAACTGCACTGTAGGTTCATCTGAACCTCCTCTGGAAGCCGAAACTTTTGGTGGTGGAATGAAGTCAATCCGACGGTCGGTTTGTGAGATATGGTCTGCCCTAGTTTGATAATGAAGCCGCTAATGTTGATGCTACTGATCTAGGGTTTGCTACTGCTGATATGAATCAGATATATTGCACTATTTCCCTCTACTGAATTATTGAAGATAAAAGAAGCTTTGATCAAAGGGTTTCCCCACACATTGTGGGGTTTCTCCCTGGCTAGTCGCCACATCTTGTGTCTCTTGTCTTGGCTGGTTTTCTGTCGATCGTTTAATGTTCTATCTGCACATTACTTTATGTACATGTGATTGCTAATCGGTGGAATATAATAAGAAAAAGAAGTAAACTGTTATAAGAATAGAACATACCATAACTTAACAATCCCTTATAGTGCGCAGTGTGGAGGGTTCTTAATGAACTTCAGACAAATTCATCAATCACTATTAAATTGTAACTATGGACGTATTCGACTGGGGCGGGAATATTAACATTTGGGGATATTTATTTATATTTACATAATACGGGAATTGGGAAATAAAGTGGGATTTAAATAATATATGTTAAAAATTAATATGGATTTTGAAAAATAAAAAGCGCTAAGCCAATGTTTGAAAATTTTACATTGAAACTTAGGCTAGAAAGGGGGAAAAGGGGTTTATACAAGAAATATGGCCAAAATTTCCTAAGTAAAACAAGGTTTTTACTTAGGCAGTGGATGAAATGGAAGGAGTGGCTTTTTAGTAATATTAAGAACAAATTCTTAATATTTGGGAAAATTAGTGAATGATTAGGGAAAAACTATGAGGGGAGTTAGTCATGAAACCTTGCCTCACCTGAGCTTCTCCAAGTCTAATGTCTGCCATTTGCGCTAGTGATAGAGATAAGATTAACATATCTAGAGACAATATCTATCACAAGTATCATTCTGCAACACCATTCTACCTACCCTGTCTACTTTGCCTAGCATTTTTTTCTTCTTTCTTGGGTGCACTTAGACTGGCAAACCCTCTTCAACTTTTCTTTTCTTTGCATGACAAACCTACCTAAGTCTGCACTTATTACATCCAAGGGCTCAGATTTAATTGTTGAGCTCCTTTTCTTCTCTACCTATCTACTTATCTGCCAAGAATAAATAGTTTGGTCGGATTTTATTCTCTATCTCTAAAACAGGAAATTCAAACATGAACTAGCAAAGATTAAGCCGGTTGGCCATTCATCAATTGTGGCATGAATTAACAAGTTGCACACAATGCTTTATTTACTGAAAATAAAAAAGTAGTGGCTTTTTGGACTTGCACGCTTTCTTGGTCTTTCTTTGTTTGGGGTTCATTTCTTCTCATTTTTTTTGACCATTTTATTCTTTTTACCCTTTGATTTTTCTTTTATGGCATACCCTCTTTACATTTTCTACATTTTCTTATTTTTTTGATAATATGGAAACCTTTACAACAAGGAAAGGAATGAACATATTACAGAGCTCATCAAGTCAATCATGAAATATGACACCTATTGGTATAGGAGTATAATAGTGGCTCCACTTGAGGATGGCTTTCCCTAGTGGAAAGTCAAGAATAGCAGGTTAGATGGCCTTATGAGTAAATTTTACTGTGTTTTGAAATCTTCCTTTGCTGGTTGCTTTATTGTATGTATGACAGTACACTTTTGAAGCTTAGGGCCTTCTCTTCGGGCTTCAACTACAACAAGTTACTATCCAATTCAAACTATGACATTATCAAAGATATAGTACGTACATGTTAGAGTCAAAATTCATCAAAAAACTGGATCAAAGTAATGTTTCAGCATTCGACCATTCATTGGTCCTTCTTCTGTTTTTGTACCATCCAGGCTCTTGAGAAGGTAAGTATTGTTTCCTTGCAATGCCTGGATGATGAATGGCCCTTTCCAAAAGAAGTCAAACTTCCCATGCTTTCCTTTTTCTTCTCTCTTGGAATCCCACATTAGAACTTTTTCTCCAATATAGAAGTCTTCTGCTTTGGTCCTTTTATCAAGTATTTTCTTGAGTTTTTCTTGTAACGATTGGGATCTTTGGTGCACTTTTTCTCTGGTCTACTGCAAATGGATGGTCTAATTTATTCTCCTCTGAATGTCATTGGGCTCCACCTGAACTTCTTACAGTACTTTCATTACAAGAACTCCTAAATATGAAGAAAACACAACCTCCATGCCATAAACCAACTAATAAGGGCTAGTTCCAATAGATCTCTTTGTAGTAAGTCTGTCTGCCCATAGTGCATTTGTAATTTTCTTGTGCCAGTTTTTCTTGTTCTCTTCCAACAATTTCTTAATAATATTGATCAGGCTTTTATTGGAAGATTAAGCTAGACCATTACCTTGAGGGTAATAGGTTGTGGAATGGCCTAAAGTGATATGGTATTTGTTACAGAAATGTATCATTTTCTTGGACTTGAAGGCAACAATATTATCAGTTATGATCTTTTCAGGACAGCCAAATCTAGACAATATGTTGGTTTCTAAGAATCCTATAAGCACTATATCATTGGCTTGTCTAGAAGGAATGACTTCTATCCATTTGGTGAAATAGTCTATGGCAGTAAGGATCCACTTATGTTGGCCAGAAGAGGGGGGTGTATTTCTCCAATGAAGTCCAAACCCCATTGTTGAAAGGGTCTTTCAGTGGAAATTGGTCTCAAAGGTAAAGGTAATAGTTTCCTTTTGCCTTCAAAAATTTGGCATTTGTCGCAAGCAGTGACAAACTTTTTTACATCAGCGAACAAGGTTGGCCAGTAAAATCCGGCCCTTAGGATTTTGTTTGCAGTTGATTTCCAATAAAGGTGTCCACCGCAGTCCCCTGCATGAAATTCTTTGAGAACTTTGTCAGCTTCTTCTTTTATTAAACAAATCAATAGAATACATTCATGATTTTTACAAAAAAAAGCACCATCTAAATTACAGAATTTTGAAGCTTTCATTTTTAAAAATCTTTTCTTTGTTCTAGATAACCCTGGACGAGCCTGCAGGTTTAATAATACATGAGTTATATCAGCATACCAAAGTCATTTTAAGAAGGCCTGACTGATTTGTGGAGTCGTCATCTCCTGTTTTTTATCCAATTCATTAATATCCAGGGCTTGAAAGTTTGTTTCAGCCGTGAGTTTAGCCAATCCCTGTCCTTTTATCAGCTTTGCAGGTTTTATTTCAATATCATACTCCAATATATTAGCTATCCATTTACCTTGTTTTCCCCCAATTCCATCCCAAGTTAGGATGTCTTTGACAACAACATTTGGTACATAAGCTACTACATGTGAGTACAATATGTAGATTCTTAAGTCTTTAATAGCTTTCACAAGTGCAAAAGCCTATTTTTCCATGATTTTGTAATTTAGAGGTGCATCTCTAAGTGCTTTACTGAAAAAGGCTATGGGTTTTTCACATCCTTGATCATCTTTTTGCAGTAAAACAGCTACTATAGTGTGTTCTAATGTAAATGAGAAAATTATGAAGTCTCTATCGAACTTTGGACTTGTAAGGACTAGTGTTCTGGTCAAAGCCATTTTAATTTCTTCAAATGCTTGTTTGGCTTCTATTGTCTATTTAACCTTTGAATCCTTTTTTAACATATTGTTCAGCAATCTAATTAATTCAGCCAAATTAGATATTTATCTTCTCAGAAAGTTAATCTTCCCTAAGAAAGCTTGAAGTTCTTTGACATTTCTGGGGTGGGGTATTTGCATAATAGCTTCTACTCCAGCAAGATCAATTCTGATGCCATCTTTGGAAATGATATGGCCTAACAATTTGCCTTCTTCTAGACCAAACAAAGACTTTTTAGGATTTAATGAAATACCATGTTTTCTGTATTTTAAAAACACTTGTCTCAAATGATCTAAATGTTGCTGATCTGATCTAGAAAACACAGTGAGGTCATCTAGATATATAACTAGAAAATTGTGAATTTCTTTTGCAAAATCTATGTCCATTGCTCACTCAAAGGTTGCCCCTGTGTTCTTAAGTCTGAATGGAATTTTAACATATTTGAATGTGCCCCATCATGTTGTAAATGCAGTCTTTTCTTGGTCATTAGGATGAACTAGAATCTGATTAAAACCTGAAAACCCATCCAAAAGAGAAATCCTAGAAGCACCTACTACCCTTTGTAAAATATGATCCATCTTAGGTAAAGGGTAGTTGTCCTTCAAAGAAACCTTGTTTACATTTCTTAAGTCAACACATAATCTCCTTTTTTGTTCCTGGTAGGCACTAAATTAGACACCCACTCTGAAAATCTGATTGGAGTAATTATTCCTGCATCATGCATTCGCTTGATTTCTTTTTCAATTAAAGGAAGCAGTATAGGGTTGATTCTTCTGAGCTTTTGTTTGAATGGTTTTTTATTTTCCATGAGGGGTATTGTATGCTGAACTATAGAGGTGTCTTAAGATTTCAGGTCTTCATAGCTCCAGGCAAAAACATCCTGAAATTCTTTGATTAGTTCGACATACTTAAGCTTTTGATCAGGGGGCAAAGATTTGGACAATTTTACCATTTTTGGATTCTCTTCAGTTCCTATGTTGTAGTCTTCTATGTCTGCTTTTAGAGGTTACATCTGAGGTTTCTTTGGAATATCGTTGTCTTTTAAATCAATAATTTGAGATTCTCCTTCAATAATCTCATCAACATCTGTTTCTTTAAGATCCTATATTTCCTTTTTGTTAAATTTCGTTGGATGAAGCATTTGAGTTTCATTTTCTGTTGAAATGTCTGTTTCTATCTAATTTGTTGGATCAAACTCACTAACCATATCTCCATCTACAATAGTGCTAAAAAATTCTTCTTCTAGGGTTAAAAAATTGTTGATCTGATTATCACTGTCAAACACCTACCAGTTCTTTACATTATCAGGTATGGTTGGCCTATGTCTAATTTCTGTTGTGAATTGATGATTTGGTTCAAATGGTAATTTACAGGTTCTCGCAAACATTGCTGGGCTATGAGCTTGCAAGTTATGTTTTCTCAGGATTTTGGCAAGCTGAGTTTCTAAAAATGTATTTAGGATTTCTATGGCTTTTCCTCTGTACTCTCTCAATATGGGATCATTTGTTAAGAACTTCCCTTTTATCTGTTGAATGATTACATCAGAATCTCCTAGGATTGACACTCTAGTTGCTCCCAATTTCTTGACCAATTTAAGACCTAGCAACATAGCTTCATATTCAGCCATATTATTAGTGCACCTAAAATTTAACCTGTAGGCATGACCTTCAACATCATTGCTTTTGGGATTGTGCACCCAGACTATTGCTTCTACTCCTAATTTGTTCACAGAACCATCAAATTCTAAGTACCATAGGATTTCATGTTCACAATTAGTATCTGAAGTTTCAGGGGTCTGTTTAATGGGGAGATCTGGTTTTTCAGTTTCTTCTGGTTTATCTGATTTTTCATGACTTTCATAAATTTCTTGGATTCGGACACTAGACTTTTCATTTGCAATTTTTTCTGTTTCATCTGCTAGAACTTTTATTTCATGTGGGGGATCAATTTCAGCATTGTAAAGGATAAAAGAATCCATATTTGAATGTACTGAGTAGATAGGGAAATTTTGAGGTTTCTCTTGACTACTAACTACATACTTCATTAAGGTTTCTCTGTATAGTCTCTTGGGTTGACCAAACACTGAAATAGTAGCATAAGACATGTCTAGCTATAGAGATCCTTGAAGCTTTGCACCCCAAGATCTAGACAATAACATACCATATTTTGGTGGAATATCAGCTACTACTATGTCCATTAAGATGGTTTTGGCAGGATATTGGACTAGTGACACACATAAGTCTTTGATTAAACCCAAACATTTGACCTGATTTGAATCAAAAGAGAAAAGGTCTTTATATGGCCCGATGATGTCAAGATCTAGTCTCTCCATTACAGATTTAGGCATTAAGTTATGGGAAGCACCAGAATCAAACATGGCATTATGGAGTATTTTATCATGTATGTTTAAACCTACATAGAAAGGAGGAACTTCTCCCTCTACTGTTTTTCCATTTACTCCAGGGCCAAATATCAATTCAGGCTGGTTATCAAAAACATTTATTAAATCTTCATTCACAGAAATTTTGAGTGATCTGCTGATTTGACTTCTGTAGACATCATGTTTAGCTAATTCTGATAATGGAATAGCTATCTTTAGTTTTCCTACTTCTGTCCCAAGATTGAAAGGTTTTTCGGTCTAAGTTCTTGTATTTCGGATAGATGGATTTTCTGCGTTTCTCTCCTATTTAGGAGTGGGATTATGGAATGAAGTTGCATTCAAATCAAGTTATAGAGGCTCTTCTACCTTTCCTTCAGAAGGAATAGTAGAGGAAGGTTGTCTATTAGGTAGTTGATTATCTGATATATCTTCAACGATTGGGTTATTAGGGTTTGGATCTGCTTTAGAAAGAATATGTACAGGGGGGGTACTGATCTTACCTTTGTTGGGCTGTTTAGTATCTCTCTGTTTATTGGTTTCACAGACATCTATTCTTCTGCTCCTCAGATTATATTGTTTGTGGACTTCATAAATGGCTATATCATATCCCTCCCTAAAGTCAAATGATTCACCTGACTGAGTTTGGAATTGTTTAAGGATGTGAGCTTCTTGATCTTCTTGGGTCAAGAAAACGTGTTGTTCATTTTTGAGTCCCATCAGATTAATTCAGTGTCTTATGTTGTTTCATCAGAAGTTGAGGCTTCAGCATAATTTTTTTTGAAATGGGGGTCTAATATTTTGGTCAGGCCTTGTCTTTCCAGTGTTAGGATTTTGGTTCTTCCTGAAATTTGGATTTCTCCCAATATTGCTTGGTTGACCATCCCAAGGGGATTTTCTCTCAATTATTTCTACTCTATCTCCAAGTCTATCCATTCCTTTAATAATAGCATCTAATTTTTGTTCAAAGGTAGAAGGTTCTTCTTTGAAAGGTGTCCTCCTTTCAGCTCTAGCTCTATATTGTTTAGATATTAGGTTGGCCTCAACGCTCACAACTATACTCTGCATCTCTTCTAAGTTTCGAGGAGCTCTTTCCCTAAGTTGGTATGCCATATCAGAATCAAATGCGTGAGGGAATTTGATCAAGGCCAAATCTGGAGGAGGTCTGAGATTCTGAGGGATAACATTATAGACATTATTGAATCTGGTACAGTATTGTTAGATAGCTTCTTGTGTGCCTCTTCTTAGGTTTTCATATTTTGATAAAATGTGGAGAGGATCTTTATTCTTTTCCCATCTGTTCAAGAAGGTCTAACAAAGAGCTTGTGGGTCATTGATACTGTTTGTAGGGAGGGTTCTAAACCAGGTTCTAACATCTCCTGTTAAACTTTGAACAAATACTTTCATTCTAACATCATCAGCATCAATCTCATAACTTTCAAAATAGTCGGTCATTTTCTTGGTATGTTGTTGAGCTATGTAGCTACGAGTATCTTCAAAATGGGTGATTTTACTTTGATAGTCTTGGGGCAATGTGCCTGGATTGGCAGGTAAGTTTAGGGGAGTGTATCGGTTTGCCATGGTTGCAGAAATAGATGTGACAACTAGAGGAGTAGGGATAACAATGGGAGTGTGTGTTGTAGATGGAGGAGTGGAAAGGGTAGTTTGAGGTGTTGATGGTGAACTTGGAGAAGCTGTAGTAATCACATAAATGTTCGGTGTTCTCTCAAAGGTAAGCTAAGACTGAAAGGAGTTTCACAAATGTTTGTCAAGGTGTGAAGTAACAAAATTTCCTTGGCTCTCTTGACTTCTAAGAATCTTATGAATCAGATTAGGATTTTCAAACACAAGTGGAGGATTAGGATCCGGATTTGATCTGGTGTAATGAATCCTTTCTGAAGCCAGTTTCTAGGTGTGTTTTTAGTTTTTTCTTGCAATGGATTTGACAATACAACTTTAACAGTCTCTCCTAGGAGGTTTTAGATGTGTGAGTTTTGAACTTTCCTAAAGACTTTTTCGAAAAGAGGAACTGATCAAGTATTTGGAACCAACTGTTCAATACATAAACTAGACCGGAGATAGACTAAAGAAGCATTCATTTACTTTTGCAATTCTAAAGCAAAAGTATTTCAGAGGCTACCTGGATAATTTCAGGCTCCGTCTGTAGTTTTTACAGAAAACAGTAGAAACAAACAATTATTCAGGTCTCCAGTAGAGTCGCCAATGATATTATCACTCAGGTTTTCCCCAAAGTTGTAAGAAAAGGGAAGGATGTCGAGGTAACCACAGACCAATCTTTTAGATACAGAATCTAGCCAATTTGTATCCAGAGAGGGCTCTCTCTTTATGATTTAGCTTTGTTTTTTTTAAATGTATTAGGCTAGTTATGAAGCTCAACGGTTTTGTTTGAGTTTGGGTGGTGAGATTCAATAGAACATTGAGGTAAAACATAATAGTTTAGTCCATTGGGCATGATGGAGTCAAAGAAGATGGCTTTCTGGATTTGTTTTTTTTTAACAGAGGATGGTTTCATAGAGCAAGGTAGTCAAACAGTGAACAAATGAAGGATTGAAATGGATGGAATGGTTTCAAATTGGGTGAACGAAAGTTAAGAATCCTTCAACATATTGAAAGAGGGAAAATGGATGATTACTGATAAGGAGCAGTTAAGAATTCTTTACCAAATAATCAACATGAAAGAATAAGGAAACAGGAGCAATTAAGAGTTCACTGCTTATTCAAATTCTGATGAAAACATAGAGAACAACAAAGACTGAATACAGAGTGCAATCAAGCATATTCTAAAATTAACCTTTACTTTATCATTCAGATTTATGAGACATAGATGATATAATAAACAAGAAAACTGTAAAACACAATATATAGAGGACCTATTGATCCGGAGGTTGATTCAAGAATTCTGTGACAAGTCCTCTGCTTCAATACTTCATCCAGTAGGCCAAATAACAGTTGATTCCAACAGCTCTTTATTCCAAAATTTCAGAATTACAACACAGTCTAGGAAATCCACACACCATAGACCACCCCAATACTCCAATGGAGGGGGTATTTATACACCAAAATATCTACAACAAATATCTCATAACAGCTGTGAGATAATATCTATGTTTAACCTAATAATTATTTAAAAATATAAACAACTAACTGATGTAGTGCTGGAGGCAGGCCTTTAGGGTTTGGCTTGCAGCTGTCCTTTGTAATAAATCTGCGCTGACTGTCTATCTTAACTGTGCTCTTAATTCTGACCTGCCTCCTTTAATGTTGACCTGATACTCTTTAATTATGCTCTGACACGTTTTAATGCTGATCTGATTTGCCTTTAATGTTGAACTTCTTTGCCTTTAATGCTGAACTGATACACTTTGAATTGTTTTCCTATGTTCATCGTTGTCCCTCGTGTTCTAGTAAAACAAAACTGCTAATGTGTTTTCTGATATTCTTTCCTCTGGAAATTCATGTTTCTGAAGGTCCACTAGTTAGGGTAGCAAGTATCCCTATATATCTTTTTATTTCTCTCTTATGCAAGCTCGGAAGTCACTTTGTTTGGTTTAAACTATATTTAAAGAGGAAGAAACTGTAAAAACGATAATTTGGTTGAGGCTGCAAGCTCGTTTCCGGAGTCTTTTCTGGTCAGGAGGTGGTCGAGACTAACACATTTGATTTTGGTCGATTTTATGCCTAGAGCGCGCGAGGCGCTGTATGCAGAAAAACATAGCAAAAATGACTTTTGTCACTATTATACTCCTATACCAATAGGTGTCATATTTCATGATTGACTTGATGAGCTCTGTAATATGTTCATTCATTTCCTTGCTATAAAAGTTTCCATATTATCAAAAAAATAAAAAAAAATGTAGAAAATGTAAAGAGGGTATGCCCTAAAATAAAAATCAAAGGGTAAAAAGAATAAAATGGTCAAAAAAAGAAGGAGAAGAAATCAACCCCAAACAAAGAAAGACCAGGAAAGTGTGAAAGTCAAAAAAGCCACTACTTTTTCATTTTCAGTAAATAAAGAATTGTGTGCAACTTGTTAATTCATACCACAATTGATGAATGGCTAAATAGCTTAGTCTTGGCCAGTTCATGTTTGAATTTCCTATTTTAGAGATAGAGAATATAATCTGACCAAACTGTTTAATCTTAGCAGATAAGCAGATAGGTAGAGAAGTAAAGGAGCTCAACAGTTTAATCTGAGCCCTTGGAAGTAATAAGTGCAGACTTAGGTAGGCTTGCTATGAAAAGAAAAGAAAAGTTGATGAGGTTTGGCTAGTCTAAGTGCACCGAATAAAGAAGAAAAAATGCTAGGCCAGGTAGGCAGGGCAGGTAGATTGATGTTGCAGAATGATACTTGTGATGGATTATGTTTCTAAAATATGTGTGTTAATTTTCACTCCCATCACAAGTGCAAGGCAGATATTTTTGATGCAACTCAGGCGAGGCATATTTCATAACTAACTCCCCTTCATACTTTTCCCTAATTAAGATCTTCTTAATATCACTCACAAATCACTCATCTCATTTCATCAACTCATTTCCTTAAGTAAATCCCTACTCTACTTGGGAAAATGCATAACATCACCTCAAAACCCCTCTTTCTCATCCTAAGCCTAAGTTTAAACTAAAAAAGTCAAAATTGTTTTTTAAACTTAGCGCTTATTATCATTTCATGAGTCATATTAACTTTAACACTTATTATGATTTAGCTTTGTTTTTTTTAAATGTATTAGGCTAGTTATGAAGCTCAACGGTTTTGTTTGAGTTTGGGTGGTGAGATTCAATAGAACATTGAGGTAAAACATAATAGTTTAGTCCATTGGGCATGATGGAGTCAAAGAAGATGGCTTTCTGGATTTGTTTTTTTTTAACAGAAGATGGTTTCATAGAGCAAGGTAGTCAAACAGTGAACAAATGAAGGATTGAAATGGATGAAATGGTTTCAAATTGGGTGAACGAAAGTTAAGAATCCTTCAACATATTGAAAGAGGGAAAATGGATGATTACTGATAAGGAGCAGTTAAGAATTCTTTACCAAATAATCAACATGAAAGAATAAGGAAACAGGAGCAATTAAGAGTTCACTGCTTATTCAAATTCTGATGAAAACATAGAGAACAACAAAGACTGAATACAGAGTGCAATCAAGCATATTCTAAAATTAACCTTTACTTTATCATTCAGATTTATGAGACATAGATGATATAATAAACAAGAAAACTGTAAAACACAATATATAGAGGACCTATTGATCCGGAGGTTGATTCAAGAATTCTGTGACAAGTCCTCTGCTTCAATACTTCATCCAGTAGGCCAAACAACAGTTGATTCCAACAGCTCTTTATTCCAAAATTTCAGAATTACAGCACAGTCTAGGAAATCCACACACCATAGACCACCCCAATACTCCAATGGAGGGGGTATTTATACACCAAAATATCTACAACAAATATCTCATAACAGCTGTGAGATAATATCTATGTTTAACCTAATAATTATTTAAAAATATAAACAACTAACTGATGTAGTGCTGGAGGCAGGCCTTTAGGGTTTGGCTTGCAGCTGTCCTTTGTAATAACTCTGCGCTGACTGTCTATCTTAACTGTGCTCTTAATTCTGACCTGCCTCCTTTAATGTTGACCTGATACTCTTTAATTATGCTCTGACACGTTTTAATGCTGATCTGATTTGCCTTTAATGTTGAACTGCTTTGCCTTTAATGCTGAACTGATACACTTTGAATTGTTTTCCTATGTTCATCGTTGTCCCTCGTGTTCTAGTAAAACAAAACTGCTAATGTGTTTTCTGATATTCTTTCCTCTGGAAATTCATGTTTCTGAAGGTCCACTAGTTAGGGTAGCAAGTATCCCTATATATCTTTTTATTTCTCTCTTATGCAAGCTCGGAAGTCACTTTGTTTGGTTTAAACTATATTTAAAGAGGAAGAAACTGTAAAAACGATAATTTGGTTGAGGCTGCAAGCTCATTTCCGGAGTCTTTTCTGGTCAGGAGGTGGTCGAGACTAACACATTTGATTTTGGTCGATTTTATGCCTAGAGCGCGCGAGGCGT
The DNA here is from genome assembly GCA_031772625.1 of Pinus tabuliformis. Classification (NCBI taxonomy): domain Eukaryota; kingdom Viridiplantae; phylum Streptophyta; class Pinopsida; order Pinales; family Pinaceae; genus Pinus; species Pinus tabuliformis. Next base: position 311,609,235 of record CM062815.1, on the reverse strand, counting down.
TGTATGCAGAAAAACATAGCAAAAATGACTTTTGTCACTGTTATACTCCTATACCAATAGGTGTCATATTTCATGATTGACTTGATGAGCTCTGTAATATGTTCATTCATTTCCTTGCTATAAAAGTTTCCATATTATCAAAAAAATAAAAAAAAATGTAGAAAATGTAAAGAGGGTATGCCCTAAAATAAAAATCAAAGGGTAAAAAGAATAAAATGGTCAAAAAAAGAAGGAGAAGAAATCAACCCCAAACAAAGAAAGACCAGGAAAGTGTGAAAGTCAAAAAAGCCACTACTTTTTCATTTTCAGTAAATAAAGAATTGTGTGCAACTTGTTAATTCATACCACAATTGATGAATGGCTAAATAGCTTAGTCTTGGCCAGTTCATGTTTGAATTTCCTATTTTAGAGATAGAGAATATAATCTGACCAAACTGTTTAATCTTAGCAGATAAGCAGATAGGTAGAGAAGTAAAGGAGCTCAACAGTTTAATCTGAACCCTTGGAAGTAATAAGTGCAGACTTAGGTAGGCTTGCTATGAAAAGAAAAGAAAAGTTGATGAGGTTTGGCTAGTCTAAGTGCACCGAATAAAGAAGAAAAAATGCTAGGCCAGGTAGGCAGGGCAGGTAGATTGATGTTGCAGAATGATACTTGTGATGGATTATGTTTCTAAAATATGTGTGTTAATTTTCACTCCCATCACAAGTGCCAGGCAGATATTTTTGATGCAACTCAGGCGAGGCAGATTTCATAACTAACTCCCCTTCATACTTTTCCCTAATTAAGATCTTCTTAATATCACTCACAAATCACTCATCTCATTTCATCAACTCATTTCCTTAAGTAAATCCCTACTCTACTTGGGAAAATGCATAACATCACCTCAAAACCCCTCTTTCTCATCCTAAGCCTAAGTTTAAACTAAAAAAGTCAAAATTGTTTTTTAAACTTAGCGCTTATTATCATTTCATGAGTCATATTAACTTTAACACTTATTATATAAATCCAATATAATTTTTACCCATGCCGTATTATGTAAATATATGTTGAAAACCCCCAAATAATATATATCCCACCCTAGTTAATTATAAGCCATAATCACTGTTTAAGTGACGGCTAATGAGTTCATCTGAAACTTGTTAAGAACCTCCCTGCGCACTCAAACGGTTAATTCACCTCTGGTTGATTAATAACCAAATCACCCTACCAACCAATGAAAACAACCCTGATGCATTGAAAACATTGTTTTGTTATAAACCGGGCCTGTTGCTTAACCTCCTGCCATATTCCATAAGCGCCCGCGATCAGATCTCTGCCCATTTATCCAACAGTCCGCATCCATTTTGTGCTCCCCTCCATCGCCAAACGTTAACTCACGGGAGGCCTGCGGTTTTGGCGCCCGTACTTTGCCATGCGTCGTGCCCAATGGATTGAACTATTCTATTTTACCTCATTGTTCTATTGAATCTCACCACCCAAACTCAAACAAAACCGTTGAACTTCATAACTAGCCTAATACCTTTAAAAAAAAAACAAAGCTAAATCATAAAGAGAGAGTCCTCTCTAGATACAGATTGGCTAGATTCTGTATCTAAAAGATTGGTCTATGGTTACCTCAACATCCTTTTCTTTCTTACAACTTTGGGGAAAACCCGAGTGATAACATCATTGGCGACTCCACTGGGGACCTGAATAATTGTTTGTTTCTATTGTTTTCTGTATATACTACAGACAGAGCCTGAAGTTAGCCAGGTAGCCTTTGAAAAACTTTTGCTTTGCAATTGTATGAGTAAATGAATGCTACTTCAGTCTATCTCCAGTCTAGTTTATGTATTGAACAGTTGGTTCCAAATACTTGATCAGTTCTTCTTTTCAAAAAAGTCTTTAGGAAAGTTCAAAACTCACACATCTAAAATCTCCTAGGAGAGACTGTTAAAGTTGTATTGTCAAATCTATTGCAAGAAAAAACTAAAAACACACCTAGAAACTGGCTTCAGAAAGGATTCATTACACCAGATCAAATCCTGATACTAATTCTCCACCTGTGTTTGAAAATCCTAATCTGATTCCTAGGATTCTTAGAAGTCAAGAGAGCCAAGGAAATTCTATTACTTCACACCTTGACAGACATTTGTAGAACTCCTTTCAATCTGAGCTTACCTCTAAGAGAACACCAAACATTTCTATGATTACTACAGCTTCTCCAAGTTCACCATCAGCACCTCAAACTACCCTTTCCACTCCTCCATCTACAACACACATTCCCATTGTTATCCCTACTCCTCCAGTTGTCACATTTCTACAACCATGGCAAACCGATACACTCCCCTAAACTTACCTGCCAATCCAGGGGCATTGCCCCAAGACTATCAAAGTAAAATCAACCATTTTGAAGGTATTGGTACATACACAGCTCAACAACATACCAATAAAATGACCGACTATTTTGAAAGTTATGAAATTGATGCTGATGATGTTAGAATGGAAGTATTTGTTCAAAGTTTAACAGGAGATGTTAGAACCTAGTTTAGAGCCCTCCCTACAAACAATATCAATGACCCACAAGCTCTTTATCAGACCTTCTTGAACAGATGGGAAAAGAAGAAAGATCCTCTCCACATTTTATTAGAATATGAAAACCTAAGAAGAGGCACACAAGAAACTGTGCAAGATTACTGTACCAGATTCAATAATGTCCACAATGCTATCCCTCAAAATCTCAGACCTCCTCTAGATTTAGCCTTGATCAAATTCCCTGACACGTTTGATTCCGATATGGCATACCAACTTATGGAAATAGCTCCTCGAAACTTAGAAGAGATGCAGAGTATAGCTGTCCGTGTTGAGACCAACCTGATATCTAAACAATCTAGAGCCAGAACTGAAAGGAGGACGCCTTTCAAAGAAGAACCTTCTACCTTTGAACATAAATTAGATGCTATCATTAAAGGAATGGATAGACTTGGAGATAGAGTAGAAACAATCGAGAGAAAGTCCCCTTGGGATGGTCAACCAAGAAATATTAGGAGAAATCCAAATTTTAGGAAGAACCAAAATCATAACACTAGAAAGACAGGGCCTGACCAAAATATTAGACCCCCATTTCAAGAAAATTATGCTGAAGCCTCAAATTTTGATGAAACAACAGAAGAAACTCAAATTAATCTGATGGGACTCAAAAATGAACAACAAGTTTTCTTGACCAAAGAGGATCAAGAAGCTCAGATCCTTAGATGATTCGAAACTCAATCAGGTGAATCATTTGACTTTAGGGATGGATATGATATAGCAATTTATGAAGTCCATAAACAGTACAATCTGAGGAGTAGAAGAATAGATATCCCTGAAACCAGTAAACAGAGAGATACTAAGCAACCTAACAAAGGTAAGATCAGTACCCCCCATATACATATTCATTCTAAAGCAGATCCAAACCCTAATAACCCAATCGTTGAAGATATATCAGATAATCAACCACCTAATAGAAAACCTTCCTCTGCTATTCCTTCTGAAGGAAAAGTAGGAGAGCCTCTAGAACTTGATTTGAAAGCAACTTCAGCCTATAATCCCACTCCTGAAGAGGAGAGAAATGCAAAAAATCCATTTGTCTGAAATACAAGAACTCAGACTGAAAAACCTTTCAATCTTGAGACAAAAGTAGGCAAACTAAAGATAGTTGTTCCTGTATCAGATTTAGCTAAACATGATGTCTACAGAAGTCAAATCAGCAGATCACTCAAAATTTCTGTGAATGAAGATTCAATAAATGTTTTTGATGACCACCCTGAATTGATATTTGGCCCTGGAGTAAATGGAAAAACCATAGAGGGAGAAGTTCCTCCTTTCTATGTAGGTTTAAACATACATGATAAAATAATCCATAATGCCATGTTTGATTTTGGTGCTTCCCATAACTTAATGCCTAAATCTGTAATGGAGATACTAGATCTTGACATCACCAGGCCATATAAAGACCTTTTCTCTTTTGATTCAAGTCAGGTCAAATGTTTGGGTTTAATCAAATACTTATGTGTGTCACTAGTCCAATATCTTGCCAAAACCATCTTAATGGACATAGTAGTAGCTGATATTCTACCAAAATATGGTAGGTTATTGTCTAGATCTTGGGGTGAAAAGCTCTAAGGGTCTCTACAGCTAGACATGTCTTACGCTACTATTGCAGTGTTTGGTCAACCCAAGAGACTATACAAAGAAACCTTAATGAAGTATGTAGTTAGTAGTCAAGAGAAACCTCAAAATTTCCCTATCTACTCAGTACATTCAGATATGGATTCTTTTATCCTTTACAATGCTGAAATTGATCCCCCACATGAAATAAAAGTTCTAGTAGATGAAACAGAAAAAATTGCAAATGAAAAGTCTAGTGTCCGAATCCAAGAAATTTCTAAAATTCATGAAACATCAGATAAACCAGAAGAAACTGAAAAAGCAGATCTCCCCATTAAACAAACCCATGAAACTCTAGATACTAATTGTGAACATGAAATCCTATGGTACTTAGAATTTGATGGTTCTGTGAACAAATTAGGAGCAGGAGTAGGAGTCTGGGTACACAATCTCGAAAACAATCATGTTGAAGGTCATGCCTATTGGTTAAACTTTAGGTGCACTAATAATATGGCTGAATATGAAGCTCTGTTGCAAGTTCTTAAACTGGTCGAGAAATTGGGAGCAACTAGAGTGTCAATCCTAGGACATTCTGATGTAATCATTCAACTGATAAAAGGGGAGTTCTTAACAAATGATCCCAGATTGAGAGATTACAGAGGAAAATCCATAGAAATCCTCAATACATTTTTAGAAACTCAGCTTCCCAAAATCTCGAGAAAACATAACTTGTAAGCTCATAGCCTAGCAATGTTTGCGAGCACCTGTAAATTAGTATTTGAACCAAATCATCAATTCACAACAGAAATTAGACACAGGCTAACCATACCTGATAATGTAAAGAACTAGCAGGTGTTTGACAGTGATAATCAGATCGACAATTTTTTAACCCTAGAAGAAGAGTTTTCTAGCACTAACGTAGATGGAGATACGGTTAGTGAGTTTGATCCAACAAATCAGATAGAAATAGACATTTCAGTAGAAAATGCAACTCAAATGCTTCATCCAATGAAATTTACGAAAAAGGAAATATAGGATCTTAAAGAAACAGATGTTGATGAGATTATTGAAGGAGAATCTGAAATTATCGATTTAAAAGACAATCATTTGTCCAAAGAATTAACTCCTTTGGAAGATCTCTTTGATTTCAACGATATTCCAAAGAAACCTCAGATGGAACCTCTAAAAGAAGACATAGAAGACTACAACATAGGAACTGAAGACAATCCAAAAATGGTAAAATTGTCCAAATCTTTGCCCCCTGACCAAAAACTTAAGTATGTCGAACTGATCAAAGAATTTCAAGATGTTTTTGCCTAGAGCTATGAAGACCTGAAATCTTATGACACCTCTGTAATTCAGCATACAATACCCCTCAAGGAAAATAAAAAACCATTCAAACAGTAGCTCAAAAGAATCAACCCTGTACTACTTCCTTTAATTGAAAAAGAAATCAAACGAATGCATGATGCAGGGATAATTGCTCCAATCAGATTTTTAGAGTGGGTGTCTAATTTAGTGCCTACCAGGAAGAAAATAGGGGAAATCAGATTATTTGTTGACTTAAGAAATGTAAACAAGGTTTCTTTGAAGGACAACTACCCTTTACCTAAGATGGATCATATTTTACAAAGGGTAGTAGGTGCTTCTAGGATTTCTCTTTTGGATGGGTTTTCAGGTTTTAATTAGATTCTACTTCATCCTGATGACCAAGAAAAGACTGCATTTATAACACCATGGGGCACATTCAAGTATGATAAAATTCTATTTGGACTTAAGAACACAGGGGAAACCTTTCAGCGGGCAATGGACATAGCTTTTGGAAAAGAAATTCTCGATTTTCTGGTTATATATCTAGATGACCTCACTGTGTTTTCTAGATCAGATCAACAACATTTAGATCATTTGAGGTAAGTGTTTTTAAAATGCAGAAAGTATGGTATTTCATTAAATCCTAAAAAGTATTTGTTTGGTCTAGAAGAAGGCAAATTGTTAGGCCAGATCATTTCCAAAGATGGCATCAGAATTGATTCTACTAGAATAGAAGCTATTCTGCAAATGCCCCACCCCAGAAATGTCAAAGAACTTCAAGCTTTCTTAGGGAAGATTAACTTTCTGAGAAGATTCATATCTAATTTGGCTGAATTAATTAGATTGTTGAACAATATGTTAAAAAAGGATTCAAAGGTTAAATGGATAGAAGAAGCCAAGCAAGCATTTAAAGAAATTAAAATGGCTTTGACCAAAACACCAGTCCTTACAAGTAAAAATTTTGATAGAGACTTCATAATTTTCTCATTTGCATCAGAACACACTATAGCAGCTATTTTACGACAAAAAGATGATCAAGGATGTGAAAAACCCATAGCCTTTTTTAGTAAATCACTTAGAGATGCATCTCTAAATTACAAATTCATGGAAAAACAAGCTTTTGCACTTGTGAAAGCTATTCAAGACTTCAGAGTCTATATATTGTACTCCCATGTAGTAGCTTATGTACCAAATGCTATTGCCAAAGACATATTGACTCAGGATGGAATTGAAGGCAAACGAGGTAAATGGATAGCTAAAATATTGGAGTATGACATTGAAATAAAACCTACAAAGCTGATAAAAGGACAGGGATTAGCTAAACTCATGACTGAAACAAACTTTCAAGCCCTGGATATTAATGAATTGGATAACGAACAGGAGATGGCGACTCCACAAATCAGCCAAGCCTTCTTAGAATCACCTTGGTATGCTGATATAACTCATGTATTATTAAACCTGCAGGCTCCTCTAGGGTTATCCAGAACAAAGAAAAGGTTTTTAAAAATGAAAGCTTCAAAATTCTGTATTTTAGATGGTGATCTTTTTTTGAAAAATCATGAATGTATTCTATTGAATTGTTTAATAAAGAAGAAGCTGACAAAGTTCTCAAATAACTTCATGCAAGGGACTACGGTGGACACCTTTACTGGAAATCAACTGCAGACAAAATACTAAGGGCTGGATTTTACTGGCCAACCTTATTTGCTGATGTAAAAAAGTTTCTCACTGCTTTCCACAAATACCAAATTTTTGAAGGCAAAAGGAAACTATTACCTTTACCCTTGAGACCAATTTCCACTGAAAGACCCTTTCAACAATGGGGTTTGGACTTCATTGAAGAAATACACCCCCCCTCTTCTGGCCAACATAAGTGGATCCTTACTGCCATTGACTATTTCACTAAATGGATAGAATCCATTCCTTCTAGACAAGCCAATGATATAATGATTATAGGATTCTTAGAAACCAACATATCGTCTAGATTTGGCTGTCCTGAAAAGATCATAACTGATAATTTTGCTTCCTTCAAGTCTAAGAAAATGATACATTTCTGTAAAAAATACCATATCACTTTAGGCCATGCCACAACCTATTACCCTCAAGGTAATGGTCTAGATGAATCTTCCAATAAAATCCTGATCAATATTATTAAGAAATTGTTGGAAGAGAATAAGAAAAACTAGCACAAGTAACTTACAAATGCACTATGGGCAGACAGACTTACTACAAAGTGATCTATTGGAACTAGCCCTTATGAGTTGGTTTATGGCATGGAGGTTGTGTTTCCTTCACCTTTAGGAGTTCCTATAATGAAACTACTGTAAGAAACTGTTGAAGCCCCGAAAATTGGGTCGACAACAAGGGGGATACCCACCCGGTCTGGACCTTGGTTGGCAGCTCCTTATCCATTTGGTATAGAGGGGACCGACTGGGGATAATGGGACCAGTTTCCCAATCTAAGGATGTATGTGTGTGTGTGTGCAGAGTTGGATGTTGCTGATCTAAGAATACTTAAAGCTAATTTAATTCAAACTTTTAAACTAACTCTATCCTATTGTAATCTAATGAGAAACAACACATCTAATCTACGCTAACCCGGGGTGTATTTCTTCTACTATGCGATCTAAAGAGATTTCAAACAATAACTGGTAATAAAGATCATTCAACTAGCATAAGAATAGAAATCAATTAAGATAAACCACTTTGCATAAAAAGTTAGGCAAAAGAGTTGTGAACAGCATATCGCATAATAAGTTATTCATATATCAGACATAAATAAATGGCTCCACTGTATAGAAGTGCCAAATGGTAACTCATACATTCATGCAGTAACATATAAACAACTGAAAACTGTATATCACTTTAAGAATATAAGCAGAAATGGCCAAGAGATAAAAGTACCATTTATGACTAATCCTACTCATAAGCTTCAAGCAAAAACGATTTATCTCTACTTGTTCTAACATCTACTAAGAGTACAAAAGTGCAACATCAGCAGCAGACATCAAATGCAAACATTAATAAATCTCGATCCATCCATTCATCAAAACCTCCTTTGAGGGTGCAGAAGTGCATGTTCCGAGGACAAGTTTTTGAAAAATTTCTGGACCCTTCTCTAAATGCATGAGAAGGGTTAAAATACTACTTCCTAATTCTAATAATAGTGTATTTACAAAATTTAGGATGCGGTTTTCAAATGACCGTCCTTTTTCTAATCTAATTTTAAAGAAAAAACAACATTCTAAAATAAGGCTACTTCTGAATTTGGTCTTTAAAGCTGCAAGTGTTCATCATGGGCTTGAGGAGAGTCGGCTAGCTGACTTCTGTGCTGAGCTGGGCTGTGAAAACAAAATCTATGAGAGCTGGCACTACTTTTTCGGCCGCGTTTATGATGCATTTCACAGTCATCCATTGACTATGCGGCTTGACCAAGTATGCCCAGTAACACTCCCAATTTAACCTGTTTAATGCTTGGATCGCTTTTCCCTTTTCCTGTGCTTTCTGCTTCCATTCTGCTTCCAGTCGTAGTTTATTTGGTAGGTACCCCGGGGTGGTCTCTTCGATTAAATTGGCCCTGTGTAAATTCTCATTTACACAGTCTCTTTCCCTGTATAAAATGAATATTTGGAGGTCATCTGGAGACAACTTTGACTGAGCTTCCTGCAAAATTTCCTGGAGTAAGGTTTTACTCTGAAATAAATCATCGAACAAATCTTTCTTTCCAACGAATACTTTTATTTTGACATTCGTTGTGAAATCTTTGGCAACTTCATTTGGGTCAAATGGCCTTGCTGGGAATTTAAATAATTGTAGACACGTCACATTATCCACTTTGGTGAAAGCGTGACCTACATCGAACAATGAAAAGGCCCCACAAGCTACAGGAAACTGAGGCCATATGGCCTTCTTTTTGTCTTTTAGGTCTTTGGTCAGGTCGCCTTCTGAACAGGTTTGATATGCAATTTCCCGAGCCAAAATTTTATCGGGGATATACAGAGGCAGGACATGAGGAAGTACAGTGCTTCCAAACACTCTAATATAGGTGAACCATTCTTCCCCGAACCATCTTGCGATGGGGATGATATCTATATGTGCCTCGGGTGAGCACCTCGGGGGGTCTTCATCATACATCATTCTATACAAGGGTAAGATAAGCCCGTGACAAATCTGGTAGAAGTGTGGGATGAACTGAGAATACCATAACATCTTATGATAAACATGGATAGGTAATGGGTCTTGGGTAGTCCATTTCCAACCCATAGTGGGAAATTTAGACACATAACAAATAGAATCCATAACATATGCGGACAGATAAAAATGAGGATAGATCCTTTGAGACAAGGATCTTTTAGACCGGTAATTGATAATAGCCGTGTATAGATTATCAGAAAAGATCTTGGCCCAATCCATAATATCGGAATTTGTGGTAGCATCTATTAATGGTAGCCATTCAGATGAAAACTTATTGATATCCGGCATCCCAAACAATCTACAAAGCATGGCCGCAGCAAAACAATATGGAGAGGTGAGGGAACCAGTGTTGTACATACCGTTTTTGTCTTTTTTGAGCGGCTCCTCTTTTCTGGACCAATCTTTGGTGGTCTCTGCTAGGTTTGGGTTCTCTGCCACAAATTTCTTAACGAATTGTGCATTGTAAGTCACCTGCAAGTCAGGAAGATGATACATAAGCTTTAAATCTTGCGCAGCGAATGATCCGATGAGCCCATGTCCTTGAACCTTGAATTGTCTGTTGTTCATCTTTGCATTGTCAAGTATCCACTTGATCATATCCGTATATGGTATAATTTTGGGCCTTGCTGCTATTCGGTGAAGAAATGAACATGCTAGCTCCTCTAAGGACGCCTCGGAAGAGCGTTGTGAGCCCGCGACACCAGCAACCTTCATTATTCTGGGATTCTCTTCTTCGAGTAGTCTGTACATGCTTTCCCATGTTGATATCCCTGCGTCTCTGTTACAGGTTGTGTCTGTATACAAAGGCGCCATCTCCTTCGTCTTTTCCTTCGCCTCAGAACCTTGAGCTTTATTTTTCTTTCCCATTTCTTCCTGCGTTTGGCTTTGAATAGTCTCTAGTTCTTCGTTCCTGCAGCTTACGAGTGAAATGGAAATGACTGATCAAGAAAGGTGATGGGAGAGTTTTAAATGAAACATATATATCAAATATGCCACCTTACATGAAGTAATTCTTTACAAAAGCACGCGTCTTCATTTCATTTAATAGCTGACAACTAATTCCTTTACTATCATTAAAAGCACATGATCTTGAGTCAGATTATGGTAAGTGGCTTTTCTTTGAATAGCGTGCCCGAAGGATTCGTGATGAAGTGATTTATGATTTGTTTACGTAACATCACAGATCGCGCCATCGCAAATCGCACCATCGCAGATCGCGCAAACATACGAATATAATATCGCAGCGATCGCAACATCGCAGGTCGCAGAAGTTCAATGTTTTCCGAATCTTGTTAGCTCATTTCTGCGATATGCGATCTTGCGATCGGTGTTATCACAGATCGGTAAATCTTGAAGATTTTCCTTATGAGTATTACTTTATTGCGATGCGATATTATGCTTAACACGAGAGTCTTGCGCATACTGATATTATAGAGAAATGGAGGCATTTCCTATGTTTTTTGCAACGCAGCTTTAAAGATATATCCCTTATCATAGACTTAGGTTAAAAAATATTCAAAATACCTTTCTAAGCTTACGATGGCAACCTTATTTTGAAGAAAAGGAAACTCTTGCTTTTTTTTTCTAAAATTTAACTAAGGGTCCCCATTCATTTAGTATTTTGGACAACACTTAAATGAACAAGGGGGTGTGTTGCTGGCCACAACAATTGGCGATTCACTTGGGAGAACCAGTTATCTCTGATCTTCTATTGACGTTTTCAAACTTCCGAAACAAAAAATTTTCTCAGAAAACTTAAACTTTATTATAAAAAGATAAAGCATATTATACTTCAAACTGTCAATGATATTTTGTTTCAACCTCTTTCTATTTTAATTACTTGTATCCTCAACTTGTACTTGCATTTATATCAGCCATTACTTGGTCTTGTAAAAAATAAAATAAAGTCTTCCCTGTGTAGCAGCCTTTTAAATATGCTCCTTTGTCGCAGGTAGAGCCTCTGCTGCCAGCAGGCGTCCATAGCCTCGACAGGGTTACCTATTACCCAGTAATGATCCTTTATCCTGCTTAAGGTGATCTACAACTCTTAAAGAAAAAACCCAGATTGATACTTTTTCCTTTTTTTTTTATTTTTTATTATTAAAGAACAATGTCTTGGTTTGGTAGCCAAATTATGACACAGTCATTCACTTGATTTACACTTTTGCTGAGCAGGCTGGCTTGCGATGAGACCCCTTGTCTTGTGATTTCAATAATCTTAAGTCGTTGCCCTGTTTTGGTGGACAGTAATGGCAAAGTCAGCAAGTTATAATATTTGTGATCATGATGAGCCGGCTCGTGATGAGACCTCTTATTCTTCAATATATAGTGTATCCTTGGGTCTTTTTCTAAATGTTGCGATTTTCTTTAGCAGGGAGGAAGTCAATTTTTTTCCTCAAGAAAGTTTTGGACGACAATAATAGAGCTTTTTGGAAATGGATGTTTCTACAGGGAATCCTTATTTTGTTATTGATGCCTTTCATTGTACTGACATAAAACAATTTCTTCACTAAGATTGCTTTCTTCAAATTTCTTGGAGTTGAAACTAGTATCATATCTGGGTTAAAGTTCTATTGATAATAAAGATCAAGTTTCCAAAAGATTTGCTATTTATAGAAGCAGAAGTTCAAAATCTTGATAGAGAAAAGGTGTCTTTAGTAAATGTCAAATGTTGTTAACCATAGCAAATTTTATTATGGATAAAAATATTTAATGAAATGAGAGGTAGACATTCCCTAGGATTATGTACAGAATAGGGATAATATCTTCCCTTATTTTGCCTATCAACTATTAAAAGTAAACCTAATAACCTAGCTAAATTACTCCTACTCCTATTCTAACTATATACAGAAAATTAACTAGGTGAAATGATATTTCCAGTGGAACCATCTTTTCATTTTTATTCCTACAGGTATGTAACTTTCAAACATCAGTGTTAAGAACAAAAATTTTCTTGGACTGTTAATGTTGGATGTGGAATAAGAATGTGTAACTTCAGTTGGAATTTTGTCTAAAATTTCTTTCTCATGAAAACTTATTTCCAACTGGATACCTATTGGATCATAAAAATCAGGATGAATTTATGTTATGGATTGATGATCTTGTAATAGGAAAGATGACAAGCCAGGTTGCGAATATGATCTTTCAGTTTTAATGGCCTATAACCTACTGTGCGTTAAAGTCAAGTTTTTAGCAATTTCTTGTAAAAGGAGAGTTTCCATATATAAATCACTAAATAAATCAATGAAGAATAGATGGAAATTTCTGGAAAGAGATTTATCAATTGGCGCGAATTGCCGACAAGTTTTGAAAGGTTCTTTCCTTCATTGATGGTGTTTTGGATGCCAAAGAAGTTTTTTAAGGAAGTCTGATATTGATTGATCTTGGAATTGAAAAAGTTCTATACTTCCTTGACACAATTTAGTTTTCCAAAATGGTAGCACATCTTTCGAATGTTCTTTGATAAGGTGCTCAACGTACCATAGTAATCTATCAAAAGTCTGAAAATTTAAAACACAATCCGATTTTGTACAAAATGAGTGTAAGTGAGAAAGAAAGAAATGATTATCTGTACAAATAATGTTACAGCACAACTGGGATTGACTTGGAATATCTTGTTTTTCACAAGAACTGGCCAGAATTATGGGATCCGAGCAATTTCGAATTCCGTCTTGTGAATTAGAAGACAAGTTATGATTGTGAACAGGCATGGGGATTTCCTCATGATATGAATCATAGATCGGGGTATTGTCTTGGATAGTAAAATCATGCAAATGATCTTTTACTTTGAAATGAGGATTGATTGATATGATTCCTAAACGAATATCTCTCATTATCTGAGCTTTGTTGAGTTACTTGGGATAAATCAACAACATCATCGTTGTCAAAGTAGCTATCATAAATGATTTTACAGGTTTCCCTGGATTTCTCTTTTTCGTCATATATTTTCAGACAAGGAAGGTCAAGTGGTTCTTGTTTGAAAATGATCAAAGGATGTTCTATAGCTGTCTTTTTATCTTGAAAACCTAATGATGACTCATTTGAATAATCCTCGGTACTTTTTGAGATATCTTTAATATTGAGAGGGGAAAATTTATCATCACTAAAAACATCAGGATAAAGAGAAAAATGCGATTCTGGAACAATGCATTTGAAAATATCATCATGGAAAAATCTTTGTTCATCAGATTCATCATAGACATCAGGCTTTATATCATACCTTTGTGTACTGATACTTTTTGAAAGAGAAATAGTTTGCTGTTCTAACCTTGGCATCTGCATTTGTTGATTTGCAACGATATTATCTGACCTTGTATCAAAGTCATATCCTGGTTCCAAGGCAGGTTGTCCTCCAGCATTCTCGCTTTTGTCTTCTTGCATTAGAGCATGCATGTCTCCTAGGCTTTGGGAACTTTCTTCATCATGGCTGATTTGTATATTCAAATTGGAATTCTCATTCACATTAGAAGAAAATGAGACACAACTTGGACTAATTTCTGCTTGATCAGACATAGGAGGCAGGGAATGCTCAGCATAATCTAAAGATTCTTCATCCATGAGTTCACTTTCAAGATCATACTTTAGACAATTAAGATGAAATCGCATATTAAAATTCCTAACAAATTCATCTTGTTTCCGTAGATAATCAATTTCATCATATACCTGGTCATAGTCATAACAATCAAATTCACAAATGAAAGTCTTGACGAATTCGTCCCAGCTATGAATTGAGGCAACTGGGAGGGTTCTGCACCATTTTCTAGCTTCCGCCGTGAATGTAAGAGTAAAAATTCTGCATAAAACGCCTTCATCAATTCTTTGAACATCCGAACTTGAAACTCTTTGAATAAATTGAAGAGCATGATTAAAAGCAGAAGAATTATTCTTACCATTGAATTTTACCTGAGACAAGAGTCATACCACTTCAGGTGGAGTGTTGGAAGAGGTAGGAACATGGATGCAACTCCAAATGGGAAGTTTGTGAGCAGCCATCCTGATTCAAATGTTATAATTGAAAATCATTCCAACAGACACTATGTTCAGGCCCTCCTTCTAGCGCCATATATGTTGAAGCCCCGAAAATCGGGTCGACAACAAGGGGGATACCCACCCGGTCCGGACCTTGGTTGGCAGCTCCTTATCCGTTTGGTATAGTGGGTCCGACTGGGGATAATGGGACCAGTTTCCCAATCTAAGGATGTATGTGTTTGTGTGCAGAGTTGGATGTTGCTGATCTAATAATACTTAAAGCTAATTTAATTCAAACTTTTAAACTAACTCTATGCTATTGTAATCCAATGAGAAACAACACATTTAATCTACGCTAACACGGGGTGTATTTCTTCTACTATGTGATCTAAAGAGATTTCAAACAATAACTGGTAATAAAAAGTTAGGCAAAACAGTTGTGAACAGCATATCGCATAATAAGTTATTCATATATCAGACATAAATAAATGGCTCCACCATACAGAAGTGTCAAATGGTAACTCATACATTCATGCAGTAACATATAAACAACTGAAAACTGTATATCACTTTAAGAATATAAGCAGAAATGGCCAAGAGATAAAAGTACCATTTATGACTAATCCTACTCATAAGCTTCAAGCAAAAACGATTTATCTCTACATGTTCTAACATCTACTAAGAGTACAAAAGTGCAACATCAGTAGCAGACATCAAATGCAAACATTAATAAATCTCGATCCATCCATTCATCAAAACCTCCTCTAAGGGTGCAGAAGTGCATGTTCCGAGGACAAGTTTTTGAAAAATTTCTGGACCCTTCTCTAAATGCATGAGAAGGGTTAAAATACTACTTCCTAATTCTAATAATAGTGTATTTACAAAATTTATGATGCGGTTTTCAAATGACCGTCCTTTTTCTAATCTAATTTTAAAGAAAAAACAACATTCTAAAATAAGGCTACTTCTAAATTTGGTCTTTAAAGCTGCAAGTGTTCATCATGGGCTTGAGGAGAGTTAGCTGGCTGACTTCTGCACTGAGCTGGGCTGCGAAAACAGAATTTATGAGAGCTGGAACTACTTTTTCGACCGCGTTTATGATGCATTTCACAGTCATCCATTGACTATGCGGCTTGACCAAGTATGCCCAGTAACACTCCCAATTTAACCTGTTTAATGCTTGGATCGCTTTTCCCTTTTCCTGCGCCTTCTACTTCCATTCTGCTTCCAGTCGTAGTTTATTTGGTAGGTACCCCGGGGTGGTCTCTTCGATTAAATTGGCCCTGTGTAAATTCTCATTTACACAGTCTCTTTCCCTGTATAACATGAATCTTTGGAGGTCATCTGGAGACAACTTTGACTGAGCTTCCCGCAAAATTTCCTGGAGTGAGCTTTTACTCTGAAATAAATCATCGAACAAATCTTTCTTTCCAACGAATACTTTTATTTTGACATTCGTTGTGAAATCTTGGGCAACTTCATTTGGGTCAAATGGCCTTGCTGGGAATTTAAATAATTGTAGACACGTCACATTCTCCACTTCGGTGAAAGCGTGACCTACATCAAACAATGAAAAGGCCCCACAAGCTACAGGAAACTGAGGCCATATGGCCTTCTTTTTGTCTTTTAGGTATTTGATCAGGCCGCCTTCTGAACAGGTTTGATATGCAATTTCCCGAGCCAAACGTTTATCGGGGATATACAGAGGTAGGGCATGAGGAGGTACAGTGCTTCCAAACACTCTAATATAGGTGAACCATTCTTCCCCGAACCATCTTGTGATGGGGATGATATCTATCTGTGCCTCGGGTGAGCACCTCGGGGGGTCCTCATCATACATCATTCTATACAAGGGTAAGATAAGCCCGTGACAAATCTGGTAGAAGTGTGGGACGAACTGAGAATCCCATAACATCTTATGATAAACATGGATAGGTAATGGGTCCTGGGTAGTCCATTTCCAACCCATAGTGGGAAATTTAGACACATAACAAATAGAATCCATAACATATGCGGACAGATTAAAAGGAAGATAGATCCTTTAAGACAAGGATCTTTTAGACCGGTAATTGATAATAGCCGTGTATAGATTATCATAAAAGATCTTGGCCCAATCCATAATATCGGCATTTGTGGCAGCATCTATTAATGGTAGCTATTCAGATGAAAACTTATTGATATCCGGTATCCCAAACAATCTACAAAGCATGGCCGCAGCAAAACAATATGGAGAGGTGAGGGAACGAGTGCTGTACATACAGTTTTTGTCTTTTTTGAGCGACTCCTCTTTTCTGGACAAATCTGTGGTGGTCTCTGCTAGGTTTGGGTTCTCTGCCACAAATTTCTTAACGAATTGTGCATTGTAAGTCGCCTGCGGTTCAGGAAGATGATACATAAGCTTTAAATCTTGCACAACGAATGATCCGATGAGCCCATGTCCTTGAACCTTGAATTGTCTGTTGTTCATCTCTGCATTGTCAAGTATCCACTTGATCATATCCGTATATGGTAGAATTTTGGGCCTTGCTGCTATCCGGTGAAGAAATGAACATGCTAGCTCCTCTAAGGACACCTTGGAAGAGCGTTGTGAGCCTGCGACAACAACAACCTTCATTATTCTGGGATTCTCTTCTTCGAGCAGTCTGTACATGCTTTCCCATGTCGATATCCCTGCGTCTCTGTTACAGGTTGTGTCTGTATACAAAGGCGCCATCTCCTTCGTCTTTTCCTTCGCCGCAGAACCTTGAGCTTTATTTTTCTTTCCCATTTCTTCCTGCGTTTGGCTTTGAATCGTCTCTAGTTCTTCGTTCCTGTAGCTTATGAGTGAAATGGAAATGACTGACCAAGAAAGGTGATGGGAGAGTTTTAAATGCAACAGATATATCAAATATGCCACCCTACGTGAAGTAATTCTTTACAAAAGCACGCGTCTTCATTTCATTTAATAGCTGACAACTAATTCCTTTACTATCATTAAAAGCGCATGATCTTGAGTCAGATTATTGTAAGTGGCTTTTCTTTGAATAGCGTGCCTGAAGGATTCGTGATGAAGTGATTTATGATTTGTTTACGTAACATCGCAGATCGCGCCATCGCAAATCGCACCATCGCAGATCGCGCAAACATACGAATATAATATCGCAGCGATCGCAACATCGCAGGTCGCAGAAGTTCAATGTTTGCCGAATCTTGTCAGCTCATTTCTGCGATATGCGATCTTGCGATCGGTGTTATCGCAGATCAGTAAATATTGAAGTTTTTTCCTTATGAGTATTACTTTATTGCGATCCGATATTATGCTTAACATGAGAGTCTTGCGCATACCGATATTATAGAGAAATGGAGGCATTTCCTACGTTTTTTGCAACGCGGCTTTAAAGATATTTCCCTTATCATAGACTTAGGTTAAAAAATATTCAAAAGACCTTTCTAAGCTTACGATGGTAACCTTATTTTGAAGAAAAGGAAACTCTTGCTTTTTTTTTCTAAAATTTAACTAAGGGTCCCCATTCATTTAGTATTTTGGACAACACTTAAATGAACAAGGGGGGGTGTTACTGGCCACAACAGAAACTCAGGTGGAACCCAATGAGATTCAAAGGAGAATAAATCAGACCATCCATTTGCAGTAGACCAGAGAAAAAGTGCACCAAAGATCCCAATCGTTACAAGAAAAGCTCAAGAAAATATTTGATAAAAGGACCAAAGCAGAAGACTTCTACATTGGAGACAAAGTTCTAAGTTGGGATTCTAGGAGAGAAGACAATGGAAAGCATGGGAAGTTTGAATTCCTGTGGAAAGTGTCATTCATCATCCAGGCATTGCAAGGGAACAATACTTACTTTCTCAAGAGCCTGGATGGTACAGAAACAAAAGAAGGACCAGTGAATGGTCGAATTCTGAAACATTACTTTGATCCAGTTTTTTGATGAATTTTGACTCTAACATGTACGTACTATATCATTGATAATTTCACAGTTTGAATTGGATAGTAACTTGCTGCAGTTGAAGCTCGAAGAGAAGGCCCTAAGCTTCAAAAGTATGTTGTCATACATACAATAAAGCAACCAACAAAGGAAGATTTCAAAACATAGTAAAAGTTACTCATAAGGCCATCTGACCTGTTGTTCTTGACTTTCTACCAGGGAAAGCCGTCCCTAAGTGGAGCCACTATTATACTCCTATACCAATAGGTGTCATATTTCATGATTGACTTGATGAGCTCTGTAACATGTTCATTCCTTTCCTTGCTGTAAATGTTTCCATATTATCAAAAAATTCAAAAAATGTAAAAAATGTAAAGAGGGTATGCCCTAAAAGTAAAATCAAAGGGTAAAAAGAATAAAATGGTAAAAAAAAAAAGAGAGAAGAAATGAACCCCAAACAAGGAAAGACCAGGAACTTGTGCAAGTCCAAAAAGCCACTACTTTTTCATTTTCAGTAAATAAAGCATTGTGTACAACTTGTTAATTCATGCCACAATTGATGAATGGCCAAACAGCTTAATCTTGGCTAGTTCATGTTTGAATTTCCTATTTTAGAGATAGAGAATATAATTTGACCAAACTATTTAATCTTGGCAGATAAGAAAATAGGTAGAGAAGCAAAGGAGCTCAACAGTTTAATCTGAGCCCTTGGAAGTAATAAGTGCAAACTTAGGTAGGCTTGCTATGAAAATAAAAGAAAGTTGATGAGGGTTTGCTAGTCTAAGTGCACCCGAATAAAGAAGAAAAAATGCTAGGCCAAGTAGGCAGGGTAGGTATATTGATGTTATAGAATGATACTTGTATGGATTATGTTTCTAAAAAATGTGTGTTAACTTTCACTCCCATCACAAGTGCAAGGCAGATATTTTTGATGCAGCTTAGGCAAGGCAGATTTCATAACTAACTCCCCTTCATACTTTTCCCTAATCACTTGCTAAGCGCCGCCCCCCCCCCCAAATATTAAGATCTACTTAATATCACTTACAAATCACTCATCTCATTTCATAAACTCATTTCTTTAAGTAAATCCCTACTTTACTTGGGAAAATGCATAACATCACCTCAAAACCCCTCTTGTTCATCCTAAGCCTAAGTTTAAACTACAAAAGTCAAAATTGTTTTTTAAACTTAGCGCTTATTATCATTTCATGAGTCATATTAACTTTAACACTTATTATATAAATCCCTTATAATTTTTACCCATCCCGTATTATGTAAATATATGTTGAAAACCCCCAAATAATACATATCCCGCCCCGGTTAATTATAAACCATAATCATTGTTTAAGCGAGGGTTAATAAGTTCATCTGGAACTTGTTAAGAACCTCCCCACGCGCTCAAAGGGTTAATTAACCTCTGGTTGATTAATAACCAAACCACCCCGCCAACCAATAAAAACAACCCCAATGCATTAAAAACATTATTTTATTATAAACTGGGCCCGCTGCTTAACCTCCCGCCATATTCCATGAGTGCCCACTGTCAGATCTCTGCCCATCCATCCAACGGTCTGCATCCATTTCGTGCCCCCCTCCATCGCCAAATGTTAACTCACGGAAGGCCGGTGGTTTTGGCACCCGTACTTTGCCATGCATCGTGCTCCTGGCCTGCTCGCTCGCCCTCCGCCCGAAACCACCCAGCCCCAAAAGCGGTGCGGGCAAAACCGCTTACCACACCCCCCCCCCGTCTGATGTCATCTGTTGACGTCCTCTGTCCTATACTGACATTGCCCTCCACATCACCCGCCACGTCATCTACCCTGTACTTCGACTGACGTCATATGTCTTTCAAATCATAAAATCCCGCCAAAACTCCATTTTGTCCTAAAAAGGGTAAATCGTCATTTTTGCTATGTTTTTAGGCATACCACGCTCTCGGGCAAAAACATATTTTTCAGTGTTATGTGTTGTATGTAGCGCCCCGAACTCCCATGTAGAAATAAATGACCTATGCTCTAGTTTTTCCACCGCCTTCCGAATAGAATAGATACAGCGCGAGCTCCGTGGACCAACCATTCAACCTGCATAGAGCAGTGTTCCTCTCTAATATAGAAAAACCAAACAGAAGGACTTATGAGCTTGCAGAAGAAAGAAATAAAGATGAACAGGGATATTTTGCTACCCTAACCAATGGACCTTCCGAGACATGAATTACCAAAGAAAAGAGATGTGGAGACACAATAGCAAGTTCTATTTTTCCAGACAGCGGTGAGCAGGGGTCAGTTCAACATTAAAGTGTATCAGTTTAGCATTAAAGGTGTCAGAGAAGAATTAAAAGCAACAGGGAAGAATTAAAGAAAGCATATTAGAATTAAATGTAACAGTTAAGACAAACAGAGGACACAAAGTTATTACAGAGGACAACTACAAGCCGAACCCTAAAGGCTTGCCTCCAGCACTACATCAGTTAGCTATTTCTATTTTTAAATTATTATTAGGTTAAACCTTGATATTATCTCACAACTGTTATGAGATATTTGTTGTACATGTTTTGTTGTATAAATACCCCCTCCATTGGAGTATTGGGGTGGTCTGTGGTGTGTGGATTTCCTAGAATGTGTTGTAATTCTGAAATTTTGGAATAAAGAGTTGTTGGAATCAACTGTTGTTTGGCCTACTGGATGAAGAATTGAAGCATAGGACTTGTCACAAAATTCTTGAATCAACCTCTGGACCAATAAGTCCCCTATATCTTGTGTTTTACAATTTTCTTATTTATTATATCATCTGTGTTTCATAAACTGAATGATAAAGAAAATGGTTAATTTCAGAATATGCTTGATTGCACTCTGCATTCAGTCTTTGTTGTTCTCTGTGTTTTCTTCAGAATATGAATAAGCAGTGAACTCTTAATTGCTCTTGTTTCCTGATTCTTTCATGTTGATTATTTGGTAAAGAATTATTAACTACTCCCTATTAGTAATCATCCATTTTCCCTCTTTCAATATGTTGAAGGATTCTTAACTGCCCTTCACCCAATTTGAACCCATTCCATCTGTTTCAATCCTTCATTTGTTCCCTGTTTGACTACCTTGCTCCATGAAGCCATCCTCCGTTAAAAAAAAACCAAATCCAGAAAGCCATCTTCTTTGACTCCATCATGCCCAATGGACTGAACTATTCTATTTTACCTCACTGTTTTATTGAATCTCACCACCCAAACTCAAACAAAACTGTTGAACTTCATAACTAGCCTAATACCTTTAATAAAAAAAACAAAGCTAAATCATAAAGAGAGAGCCCTCTCTGGATACAGATTGGGTATATTCTGTATCTAAAAGATTGGTCTGTGGTTACCTCGGCATCCTTCCATTTCTTACAACTTTGGGGAAAACCTGAGTGATAACAATCTGCATAACTTTTTGTCATTCTTGGATAGTTTTAATATTCTATTGAATTTCCCGCATTGTCTGCTCCATTTCCTACAAAACCTCCAGTCCAAGAATCAACCTATCCTCAAGTTGGATCCAACTGCATGGTGTATGGAATTTCCTACCATAAAAGGCTTCAAAAGGGCTCATTTTGATAGATGTTTGGTAGCTATTATTATAGGCAAACTCAACTAGATGCAGAAAATATTCCCACTTGGTGGGCCTATCCATCACATACACTGAGAACATATCCTCCAAAATCTAATTTGTTCTTTCAATTTTCTCATCTGTACAGATGATATGCAATACTAAAGTTCAACCTAATTCCCATGAAGCCTGAATATATCCTTCATGAAGATGTTATCAATTTGTGCAGTCCCAAAAGTGCATTATACTAATATAAAGTGCGTTGCTTTAGTCAATGTATCAGCTACCACCATAATGGAGTCATGTTGATGCTTGGTCCTTGGTATCCCTGTTATAAAGTGCATAGAGATCACCTCCGACTTCCATTCTGATATGGGCAGTAGGTTCAGTAATCTTGCTAGATGTTGGTGTTCCATTTTTACTTGTTGGCACTATAGGCACTTAACTAGATAGTCTGCCATATCTTTCTTCATACCTGAAAAAATAACTGTTTTCTGAAGGTTGTTATCATTTTCTGATATCCCGGATGACTAGTGTATGGTCTCTTATGGTGCTGATCCATAATCATTTGTTTACTACTACTACATTAGGAATATATTGCCTATTCTAATAAGTAGTTAAACCTTTTGAGCTTAAAGAATACCCCAAGATTTATTCCTGCTGCATTTTTGTACACATTTCTTGATAACCAGGGTCTTGTTGCACTGTTAAATGTATATGTGTTTCAACATCTGTCTTCACACTGCTTCCTGAACTTGCTATAAGTGGATGAGAGTGTCTACTTAGTGCATCAAAAATTTTGTTTTATTTTCCCTTAGTGTGTTTTATTTCCATTTCAAATTCACTAAGGAATTCTAAACATCTTTCCTGTCTAGCATTTAGATTGATCTGACTAAAGAAATAATTTAAGATGATATGATCAGTTACTAACACAAACTTCTTTCCCAGTAAATAATGCTTCACATTTTAAAGGCATGAATTACCACAACTATCTCCAAATCATAAACAACATAATTTTTTTCATTTTTTTCAATTTTTTTGACTCATAGGATAT
Organism: Pinus tabuliformis; assembly: GCA_031772625.1. Classification (NCBI taxonomy): domain Eukaryota; kingdom Viridiplantae; phylum Streptophyta; class Pinopsida; order Pinales; family Pinaceae; genus Pinus; species Pinus tabuliformis. Next base: position 311,586,075 of record CM062815.1, on the reverse strand, counting down.
GAAAACATCATCCCGTAGTATCACACCCCCCATTCCTTCTAAAAAAGCATTTGTGCACACTGTAAACTCCTTATTTGGGTCTTCTATCTTTAGAATAGGAGTTATGGTCAACATCTGTTTCATTTTATTAAAACTCTCCTGACACTTGTTTTTCCATTCAAACTTTACTCCCTTATTCTACAGAGAAGTAATGAGGTAAGCTAACTTTCAAAATCCATCCACAAACCTTCGATAGTACCCAGAAATTCCCTTAAAGGAGCAGACTGTTGATACATATTCTGGTGTGGGACAGTTCATAATAGCTCTGACTTTCTCAGGATCTATTGCCAAACCCTCTTTGGAGATGATGTGTCCCAGATATTAGATTTTGGGTTTTCAAAACTCACACTTACTACTCTTTGCATAAAGTTTACGCTCCCTTAATGTTTGCAAAACCAATCCAAGATGCTCTTGGTTTTCTTCCTCATTTTTATAATACACTACGATTTCATCAATAAAGACTAAAAAAAATCAGTCAAGGTACTGATGGAACACACTATCATGAGACACATGAAAGTCACAGTTGCATTGGTGAGACTAAAAGGTAATAGCATGAACTCATAATGACCATGCCACGTTCTAAAAGATGTATTATGTATATCCTCGTCCTTTATGCATAACTGACGATATCTAGTTTGGATATCAATATTTGAAAATAAAGTTCCCCCCTCACTTGATCAAACAGATCGTCGATTCGAGGTAGGGGATATCTATTTTTGATGGTTAATTTATTTAGTTGTCTATAGTCAATACGCATCCTAAACGTGTGATCTTTTTTCTTAATCAATAGTATTCAGGCTCCCCACGGTGACACACTTGGTCTGATATAACCTTTATATGACAACTTTTGTAGCTGCATTTTCAAATCTAACACTTCAAGGGTGCCCATTAGGTACAGGACCTTGGATAAAAGTGTAGCACTTGGCACTAAATCAATCGATAAATCTATGTTTCTCCAAGGGGGTAACTTGGGAATTTCTTCACGAAACACATTCTGGAATTCTCTCATTACAGGTATTTGATCTACCCTTTTAGTTTCTATTTTTTTCATCTTCTTCCACATGAACCATATAAAATTGACACCCTTTCCTTGTTTTTGTTTTCAACTGCAATGTCGTTATTTTTCTGATAGAGATTGCCTTTGGTTTTCCTCTTATCAAAAATTATTTCCCCTATGCATCGATACAACTCAAAGTCTTCTATAAATAGTTTACAACAACTATTTTTTGTTCCAACTAGTCCTTCTGAATTACGAGGTCATACGACCCTAAGGGAAGGATCTTTAATTTTATTTCTGTAGAGTATCCATTTAGGTCCACTATACACTATTTTAACACATTGGTCACATTTCGTTTGGTACTAGTGGCTAGCTATACCAGCCAAGGACTTTGAAATTTTTATGATTTTAACTTACGGTTTTCCACAATATGGGGACTAATATAGCTTAAATTATCTCCAAGGTCTATTAAAATGGACACGGGCTAGTTTTTAGTAATACATTCAATATCAATCATTCTAGATTGATGTTTTGCTTTCCAGTCCTCTAATTTCATGCTAATACTTAGAATGTTCGTGGCCACATCATTCACGGTAGATGACTCATGTGCAACTTGGACATTCTAAATGGATTTCGGGTTATGGGGACAATCCCACAATGGATGTGGTTTGCTACAACCCCAGCATTTTAGTGGATCACTCCTTACCTCCTGTGACCTTATTGCTACCCAATTCTAGAGTCTTTGAGCCAATGTAAGATTTTGTCGGTCAACTTTGATCTTGTAAGAAGAGCTTCGGCGTAAATCACATATAGAAAGATCTTTGTCGACGCGTTTCGAACCAGCAAGTGTGGCTCATCGTCAGGACAAGTTGAAGAAACAGATCCAGCTTTGCATGTTAAATAGCCTGAGCAGGGCCTCCAACAGCTATCTAGATCAACGGCTAGATTTGACCAAGGGACAGTCAAAAAGTCAAATTTATTATTTAGAGGAAGATAGTTAATGACCATACCTATAAATATATAGAAGAAATGATAGTAGAAGAGGGTTACATTATTAATTTAATAATTAAATTTTTTTATTAAATGGAAAATAGTTATAATGGAGACCTAACTTTTATATACCTAAGGTAAATGTAAGTTGATAGTTAAAATAAATAATAAAAATAAGCAATTAAATAAATAATAATAATAAATATTCGTTAGTAGATAAATAAATAGATTAAATATATATGAAATAGTTACGAAAGAAATAATAAAAACATAAATAAAAATGATAATAATACTAATATATATTTGTTAATAAATAAATTGTAAAATAACAACAATAACAATATATAAAAATTAGTTACGAAAAAATAGATAGTAATAACAATAATAATATAATTAAATAAATTAAAATATAAAATAATATAAATTAGTTACCAAAGAAATAGTAAAATACATAAAAATGATAATAATACTAATATATATTCTTTAATAACTATATAAAATGATAACAATATATAAAGATTAGTTACGGAAAAAAAAATTAAAAAATAAATAAAAATAAAAAAATAAATAGAATAACAAAAATAAATAAATAAATAAAATAATAATAATAATAATAATAATAATAATATGTATTCTTAATAGATAAATAAATAAAATATATATATATATAAACAATACTAATAATAAAACTAAGTAAATATATATTTGTTAAGACTATAAGTACCAATATCAAACAGGGAAAAGGGGGGACGACTCAAAAAATAATAAGCAAATAAATAATACTGATATTATTAATATATATTCGTTAATAGATAAATACATAAAAATAATATAAAATAGATAAATAAATAAAAATAATAATGAGTAAATAAAAATCTGTTAAGATTATAAATACCAATATCAACTCAGGAAAGGAACGATACAAATTAAAAGGATAAGGATCGGAAAGAGTCCAGAGCAAGAAGGATAAACCAAAGGAGACTGGAGGGCTCCAGGGGAACGACGAAAGCGAAAAAGATGAAAGAGGGGGGGGGGGGGGGGGGGGGGGCGAACTAAGATGAAAGGGTAGGGATCCAACATCTACTGATCTTCCAGCCATCATCTCTATTGAGATTGTTAGGTATTCTTTCAATCTCAATAGCTTCCCTGAGTTTACGATGATGGAACTGGGCAACTTTGGTAACAACCTTAGCTTCCTCAATACAAATGTGATGCTTGGTCTTCACCACATGCTCTGCTAACGCTGAAGACTTGGTTCTCCCATGTCTTAGGTCAGCTGCATGTTCGCTGATCCTCTGATGGATGGAGCACCCCGTTTCCCCGATGTAGGGGGTCCCACAAGAACAAGGGATCAAGTAGACACCCTTCATGTCCTTGGGGTTAACGGGATCTTTCACCGATCGGAGGGAATTATGAATCGTGCTGAGGGGTCTAAAAGAAGAGGGAATATCATACCTCTTAAGGATCTGAGCAATCTTGTCCATGGTTCCTTGGACATAGGGAAGGTGGACCCCTAGTCGGCGTTCCTTAGGTTCTTTCTTAATAGCTGCATTCCTAGATGCTTTAAGGAAAGCCTTCTGACCTAGGCGTCTACTATATCCATTTTCCACAAAGACATCAAGGAGGTGGGATCTCTCCTTATCAAAGCTCTCATTATCAGAAATCCTGAGGGCTTGAGTAGCGAGGGTGTTAAGGACACCTATCTTCTGAGCAGGGAAATGATTGGAATCGGCATGAAGATACTGCTCAGTATGCGTTTTCTTATAGAACATAGAGTGGGAGAGATAGCCGTCCTTATTCCTAGAAATAAGAATATCTAGGAAAGGGAGGCAACCATTGACCTCTTTCTCCATGAAATAACTTTGATCTTGTTCGTTAAATTTTTTCCGTTAGTGAACCATAGCTAATTTTTTAATAGACTGGATTATGTCACCTCACATTCATCCCCATCTTGTTTTTATCCTTTCCCTGCTAGGGTCTGGAACCTTCACTCTGATTTTTGAACCGTTGGTAGCAAAAGCTGGCTTTCCTGACTACTTCATCCATAGTCCTTGGATTATTGAATCCAATTATTTCCTTATACACTGTTGGTAAACAATTCAAAAATAACTGCACCTTGGCTATTGGTTCTCCAATATAGGGCACATACCGATGTAAATTGGTGAAATTAGTTACAAACTCATCCATGGTAAGTTGTCCCAATCTCAGTTCATGGAATTATTTTGTCTCATCATCATATTACCTCTCACTCAGATAGCATGCTTTAAATTTCTATTGGAAGTCCTCCCATGAAACAATTCTCTCATCCCACATGTGTATAATTTTCATCTCCTCCCACCATAGGGCAGCCTTTCCCTGCAACTGATAAACAACCAATCTTGCTTTCAGGTTTCTTTCATATTCATACACTTGAAAGTACTTGACCATATTCAAGAGACAAGATTCCACGTCCTCCTCCATCTCACCATCAAAGGTAGGAGGTTTTATCTTTCATAATTCTCTCTATAATTCCCTCTTTCTCTAATCCTTATGGGATCTAGAATCTATGTTATCAGATTCTTCCTCACTTTTAGATTTCTCAAACATCCACCCTATCAGTTTCTGTTTCGACCCTTCCGGTTGAACACTCTTATGACTCAATTTCTTAGTCCATTCTCTAATCAGTTTCTCCTGTTCTTCACTAGCTTTTATTAATCACTCACTTCTACTTTGGAGTTGTGCCAGTTCCCATTGCAAGTTCCTCACTATATCTGCAAACTGAGCAGGCATTGACATACCACCTTGATCTAGTTCCACGTATAAATCATCCCTTCCAATAATAGCTGGTGGCAACTCCTCCATCCTTCACTAAAGTCAATCAAAACAATCCAACAACTATCAAAGAATTTCCTTCTAATATTAATTTTGCACAACAATAACCAGTAATGAGGCTAGTATATTTGCCTAGTGTGGAAATCTGGGCTATGATACCATTTGTCATGAATCCCCCTTGTGCAATCACATTTTTCTTTTGGGGTAATATATGTATTTGAGTTCCTTTCTAATTAATGGCTCAAATGTATTTTCACCTATGATATTTTATCCTACCAATATATGATCTTTACCAATATATGATTGTGTGTATCTACTTAATACACTAACATATAAGTGGTCCAACCCCCATATAACTATTTTCACTATTTCTTTGTTTTGATCATACATCTATATATATATATATATATATGTTTGAATGTGTTGGAAGATATTGGTTTATTCGCTCAAATAAATCAAATGTTTTATTTAAATGTGGTTTTCTTGGTGCAATGGTTCACACCTTCATATATTCATTCACCCCTTAGGCCTCTATATTCTCCCAGTCCTATCTTAACACCACTCCATGTGACCATTGTATGCCTACTGCCACCACCAACCTCCAATGTGCTCCACATACCTGGGTTCACATGCCACAACACCTCGTCACATGGTGTGGGTCCTTGCTAGGGAGATGGGACCTCGATGGTCGAAATCTAACCTACCATATCTATGACAATCCTTCTCTCACGCAAAATCTAACCTCGCTTCACCTTGGGTGTGTTCTCATTCTGCCCTTCATTTCACATTTGGAGTCCGTATTCTTGTCTTCGATAGAGGTTTCTATCTACATGGTTTCTTTGTGACCAACTTAACCATTGTAAACACTATCGCTACCCACTACGCTCAGCCCCATTCATCGTTGTGTGTATGGGCCTTCATGGCATTGCTATCCTTGGAAAAGAATGGTTTCACACCCTTATTAGCGACCCAGGTTACCTCCTACCATTGCAAAAACTACAAGGAACAACCCTATGACATTGTCAGTGCATCACATCTTCCTCATGTGACTTTCGGGCTAAATCTTTATATTTCTGTGTTTACATTCTTTTATGTATCTTCACATCGTTGGATAACTATGGTTTGAATACGCAAGTATTTGAGTAGGTGTTCTATGAAGGTGAAGGGAGGATTGGAAATTGTATCTACTAGGGTTTGAACAATGTTTCTATGCACATTTATTTCTATTGATAACTCTTGTTCTTGAATGCCCTGGTCAGTTCGTCTCTAGCCCGACTCCAATGTGTGATTTGAGACAGGTATAAAGAATCCCTACATTGTTTTATTGTGGTTTTTAGATGTTTGGTATTATTACTTGTAGTATGCATGTGTTTAACATGTATAGCTCGGTTTCTGGGTTTTAATAGGTACATGTAACACTTAGTCTATTATTCATGCTATGCACAGTCCTCCAAGATTGGCATGGGCTAACATCACTCTAGGCTTCCTCCAGTTTCATTCGGAAGCTCAAATCCCATTTTCCTTTTCACGCCTCCCTCCACCAGTATGATCAATTTTTATATTTTTTTGTGTATGGATGGATTGATTTGGGGTTTCACGCTTTTATTTTGCCTTGCTGCCTCCTAGTTTTCGATTTGTCTCTCACTTATAAGGGATGCACTCCCTTTGTTTTTTCTTGGCCTTTCGGCACTAAGACTATCCTGATCTTCAAGTGCCCTTTTTACTTACAAATCTCCATGGAAGGATTTTTCAACACTTCGATTTTTGGAAGAATCATAACCAGGGTTTGTTGTTGTTTCCTTGTCATCGAATTATGCATCCTACTTCGTGGATTATAAGTTGTAATTTATGATTAAATTTTAAAGGACATTCATATGATTTCCCTATGCTTCCACTACTGGATACCTCGCTTTTGATGTTGGAAACTATTTACAGTCACACATTGGATAATTGATAGTATTTGATTTTACTGAGATACTTATTAAGTTATGACAGACTCTATCCATGCTTTTTTTCCTAATTAATCTAATGTTCAGTTTTCAATATGTGACTCTTGGGTTTATAATGGATGTTATTCCCCAATTTACTCGGTTCTTACCCGTTCTTGTCGAAACTGTGTTGCTTGGGGTCTCGCCGACCCCACGCCCTCTTCGCCTATAATTATGTTTTACTTTGATTTCTTACTGCGGCTTCAAGATGATTTTTGAATGTTATATTAATTTATTTCTGAGTGAGTATGTTCAGTTTCTAAGTTATATATAGTCCTCAATGTGTAAATACCATTTTATATATGAATTTATCACAAATGTATCATATAGTTATATACTACAAGTTCATAATAGAAAGATTAATTAGTTTACTAACTTCTGGTTTTGAGAAATATTTTTTCTTGCCTTTCTTCTGAAATATTGAATGTATAAATTATCCTTTTTAGTTCTTTGGTCTACTGTGTCTATGTAAAGAATAATTAATGTAATATCAATGTTGTCTAACTGATTTCACTGTATTTATGTTTAGCTTTTAATCATAATGGAAATTACATTATGCTAATTTGATTGAGTCTACAATTTCAAATTTCATGTGCTATCATTTCACTTTTCTTACCTCTTACAACTTGATAAGAGAGTTCAATTGTTCAATATAGTTTCAAGATTTTTTATTTTTTTATTTTTTTAATATGAAGTTCCCCCGAGTAGATAAATGCAGGATTTTTCATGCGTTCACCTTCTAAATTCTACTTAGATCCGCTTCGTTATCCTTCCCTTCCATAAGTTTGATGCAAATAATTTTAAACACAATACCCAACTCCTAGTTTATAACCGATTTATCACAAGGCTCGGCTCAACAGACTTGATTTCAACAACAGTCTTCTGTTGTCGAGAGATCCCAATTTATTACTATGCCAAACACAATAACCAAAGTGTTATAGTCTCCTAAGTTACCTTTGCAGAATGAATAAGTAGATCAACAACACAACTACACAGAAACCGTATTCCACCTCATTTAAGCACGTGAAACATGATATATATAAGTATATGTATTCCAGAACCATATTCAACATCTCCTTTTGTTCAATAATACAATATAAATGGACAGAATATAAGTAAGTAAATGAAACACATTCTTGTAGGGATTTACTTCATGAAAAGATTTCACAACTCATATTCAGATTCACTGATACATTTATTGCTACAAAATCAATTAACCAACACTGATAATTTTCCAGTAATATCTTCTTTTTTCTTCCTTATACAGATTAAAGATAAAAAACTAAGGTCATTTTCTATTTCTTTTAAATCAACCTTACTAATTAATTGTACAAAATAACACTAGCTATAACCTTTAACCAATAGTTTAGTCTAAATAATTTGTCTTGGAGTGAACGATTTGCCTCCAAAACATGAGCCTCCTCTTTTGGTTCTCCCCCATGATAAGATTTTTCTCTTTTCCCACAGAATCAAAAACCTTTTTTGTTCTGGTGAAGGAATTTTTATGCCTCACTTTCCCTAGTTGACCTTCTATAATGATGTCCTATTTTTTCTGGGTTCTACGAATCCCCATAACCTAGGCTTTTACTATTTTTCTTTTAAATTATTCATTTTCATATGTTAAAGCCCATATTTTTCCACTACGCTGCTTATTCACCCATTCCAGTGCGATTTCCCTTGCACAAGATGATTTTCTTAGGTTTTTCTCTTCTTATCTATTAAATCACATGATTTCACTCCAAGGATTTTTTTGAAGTCATTTGGGAAAGTTTTACTTTTTTTCCTCTATCTAATCTATCCACCCTGGATTACGGATTAGGATAATGATATCATTTGTTCCTTTTTTCTTTCCAAGTAAATTCTTCAAATGCCATATTTATTTATTTATTTCAAATTCAAATAATTACATTATCATAGTTTTTCCTTCACAAAACAAATTTTATCCATCATGTCATTCCTAACAGTACTTCCACTACTAAAATAATAACAATGACTTAACTATAATAGTTTATGAAATAGAGGGGCATTGCATTTGCCCAGTGGTAATCAAGTTTATTAATGTTATATTAATGTGTTCATAATGTTATGTATATTTCTCAATATTACGTTAATGTCATAATTTAATATTAATAATATGATTATATATTAATTATTAATTATGTATTAAGTATTGTATTAATAAACTTATTATAAATTTACTAGAGTTCCAACACTAATTAATAAAATAAATAACAAAATAATGAACCATAATTAATAAACTAATTATAAATTTACTGGAGGTCAAAACCCTAGGTTTGTTGCACATTTGGTTGGGAGACCAAGGGGTAAAATATCTAATTAGGTTACATTAGGCCCAACTTGAGTAGTGGCTATTGTTCTAGCTTCAGTAGGCATATTAGGGAGACCGTGTGGGATAAGATCCAAAGTAACTACAATATGCATAGCCCCTGGTGTGACCGTTGATCTTACCGGCTAAGTGGAGGTTGTTTTCTCATATGTTCCAATACCAACAATACGCATAGTGGTTGCAGGAGGGGAAAGTTGGAGCTAAGATCTAGAAGCCAAAGGGGTCTAGTGTGTTAATGAGGTTCCAACTATTGATGCCTTGTTCTTTGATAACATAACTATGAGGGAAATATTATCAATAAAATTACCTTCTTCCATAAGGGTTTCATTGTTGCCTCATAATTCAGTAATTATTTTCCACTTGGAAAATTTTGTGGTCCTTAAAGTCGTTCTATTTGTTTCTTAAAATCTTCAACATTATCAATGCTTTGCACCTCCAAATGAGAATCTTTCCCTTCATAATTTTAACCCAAATATTAGTTTTCATTATCATTTTAATATTCTTGAGACCTTGAAAATGCTAAATCCCTCCGAAAAGAATTCAACACACTAGTTGTCCAATTTGAACAAAAACTATGGGTGCACTAAACCGAAAGGGACTAGAAATAGCAATTAAATATTGAAATAAATAATCATATCTTTGAATTACATTTTTTTATATAAATATATGGTGCAAAGTGTCATTTGATAAAAGTTGAATTTCCATAATTTTAACTCTGGAATAATCAGACTTATTTAGTCATCTTCAATCCCTTTGTGAAGTCAAAGTTACAATTAAGTAAGAACAATAAAAATAAAGTAGCCAGAAAAAGAAAGAATAGAATCAACTAATCACATTCATTAGTACATTTCTAAGAGATGGTAGTGTTTTGGTAGAACATAGGTGCGGTTTGGTGGAAACGAATTCATAGAAAGATGGGTTGAATTTGCCGTTTAACACTTACATTTGATTTATGCAGTTCTTTTAATAAATAAAGAGCCAAGGATTCGAAAGAAAATGCCTAAATTCAACACTTCATAATATGTAAACTCAAACCTTAACATCACAATGCAAAGAACCCTAATGGTTCAATTTCTCCATAGTTATTTAGCAACAAAACCTTCAAAAATACATGTTTCCCAAGCACTTGCTTATCTTTTAACAAGAAACAATTTGCCAATTATTTCTCCGCCACTTTTTGTTGCTCCTCACCCTACCCCTTTAAAACTCCAATAAGAATTGAATAGAGCTAGAGTCAACTATAATTCCTATTGGTAATAGAATAAGAAATATTAATTGAAACTTTCAAAACCAGAAATCACAAAAGGATTGTTGTAGCCATAAACTATTAAACTCAGGCATAAAGAAAGGATCTATGAAACGAAAGTATTTATCTATGAATTGTATGATCAATGTAGCCATAAATAAAGGATTGATCCAACCAAATTCAAATCAATATTAAGCTACTTAAAATTCCTGGTGAGAATGATATGAGTGTTGTAAGACCATTGATTCTTTCATGGAGGCTTGGATCATTTCTTTCCCACTTTAGCATTTCCCTGAGGTTTTTCAGTCATATACCTCCTGAATCAAAGTTACTGTTGATTAACCTATACTGTACTAGCAAACTTGAATCTCGTGGCTCTCTTGTTAAACAATGAAGGGAAAATGAAATGAATCTAAGGGCCAATCAATGAACAATGGTGAAGGAAAAGGAAATGGATGGATAGGTGGTTAAGAAGTTGGAGAACACAACAACTGACCAATTCAAATTAAAAAGAAAAGTAGCAATGCACAAGATGATGATTTGAGATAAATCTAAAGCATCTATTCTTGTATACAATGAAGGATATCCAGGGAATTTTAAATCTCAACCATTCATCTAATTATGAGTCATAATTTATAGTAAATTGGAAGGCCTATTCTGAAATAGACCAGGCCTATGAACATAATAAGTGATCAGTGTTTATTTTGTTGTTTCACTTCTAAAGTTTACTAATACATAAATACTCTACCCACTCTAATGTACTCTATTCACCAATGCATATAAAAAAAGGAAAGAGTGCTAGTTACACATATGCACCTTTCATAAATTCCTCAGAAATTATTATTGAAAATAGAAACAAGAAATGTTAAAAATAGCATCTAGAAATTCCAATTTAATTTGTCCTTGAATTAAATTTTAATTATTTTCTATAACAACTTGTAATACGTAAACAACATAAGTTGACTTAGTTAACTTAGGAATTTCGAGTTGGAAGTCTATCTGGAGTCATGTAAGTGTGATACCTAAGTTTTAGGGGTCCAAATTGAGTTTATTTGAGTTGTAATTAGATAATGCAGTTCAACTGAGTTCTAGTCAGTTAAACTAGTTCTAAATGTTGGAGGAACTAGTAGAGGTCTAGTAGTGAGTTGGTGCACTAGTGCTTCCTCAGTGCCACACCAAATAACTAAAGATTCACTTAAGAATAAATCATGCATGTCATTTAAGAGGAATACCGAGTTGATATTAGAGTGTAGGGACAATGTATTATCAGTGGTATAATTTTTCATGTTGTACAAATGGTGCATGCAATCAGTTGAGGACCTATGTTTGGATTCCACAGTTATAGAGTGAGGATTTCTCTTTAAATATGGGATAATTATCTCATGAATTGTGAAAATAATTAGAATCTTGGGGGCTTGGAAATTTGGCTAGGTATTGGCCAAAGGAAGTTAGTCAGGTAGAGGATAGAAAATACTTGTGTAGGTTTAGCAGACCATATTGTATTCATCCAAATTCTTTGACCAAGGGCGTAAGGAAATAGGGGCTTGGAGAGCAGCATAATAGGATAAGGATTGGCTTGAACTAGCTTGTGAGAAGAGATTTGATTATACTTGTCCAAGGATTGTTCTAGTGAGAACATGAATTGTATTTTCATCTTCAATTTCCGATTAATGCAATATAGATAGTAGGGTTTTTGAGTTGTGGATTTTCCTGGATAAATATTGTGTTATTTTCCATTGATTATCTTCCTCTGGTCAATTACTATTTTCATCTATCTTTATGTGCTTCCAATGTTAACATTAGAGTAGATTCTTGTCTTGTGTTTTAGGAAATTACATGAACTGTGAATCCACAGGAAAATCTACATGGTATTAGAGTTGAAGACAACAAAAGAGAAGATTTAGAATTTGTCCTTGGAGATTGCTAGATCTCTAGTTCACAGAAAATCCATAAGACCCTATGTGCAGACTTCTTAATGGAGCTAGAAGGTTTCTAGTGGGAAAATTGAGGAGAAGGAATTTTTTGGGCAACGTGTTTGAAGAGAAGATCTGAATATTTGGGTTGAAAATTTAAAAAAAAAATGAGTATATCTTGATTACTTGCAAAAAAATACCCAAATTAAAAAAAAAAAAAACATCTAAATCAGAGTTCGGATGAGGGCGATATCATCGATTTAAAATCAGCTCCTTTTTTAGAAACTTTCGTGACAACAGGACAAATGAAATAGATTCGTGTGCGAGTCAAGAACCTATATATTCTTGAGGTACAATATGCATGCAAAGCCTTGAGGAGAAAGATAAAGGTGAGAGACTTGGTGGTTGAGAGGGAGAGTGAATTACCACTCAACATGCATCACCAGAAGAAGACTCATAAGAAATCTCAGACAATTGTGGAGCAGCCACAATTAGAGAAGCATAAAGGAGATCAAGTGGAGGCATCCACTCATGCAGAAACCACTAGTAGAGGGAAATTTTGAGCCAAGTGGGAATAGGGAGCACATCCAGCAATACCTCCAGGTGTGAGGTGGGGTGATGTGAAGTGATAGTCCCAAGAGGGCTGAGATTTGGTAGGGTCCATTTAGAGGTTTTATCTTATGGATCATTCCTTGCTACGTGAGCCTAATATACATAATAGTGGGAGGAATCAGATGTGATTGATGGAGCCAGAGATTAGAGTGACAAAGGCTCAAGAAGTTAGATACTGAAGAGCATAGTGAAGGGTTGGAAATAGTGCAAAACGGTAGGGTCAACAGAAGCACAGAGTTTTTAGTCGATAGAGGCAATAACAATCAGAGACTTTGATGATAGATGCATTATACTGATTTAGTTTGGAAGTTTTTTTGTTTCTCAAGTTGTTGTGGCAACAACATTAGCGAGAAGTGTTGCATGCGAAACATTCCAAAGGTTAAGGATCGACATAGAGTTGAATTCCTTTCTCGTTGAGAGGGAGTGTTGAAAATAACAATAAGAAATGTTAAACATAGGAAATAGAAATAACAATTTAATTTTTCCTTGAATTAAATTGTAATTATTTTCTCATAGAAACTTGTAATAGTTAACCAAGTTAAGTTGAATTAGTTAACTTAGTAATTTGAAGTTGGAAGTCTATCTGGAGTCATGTAAGTGTGATCCCTAATTTTTAGGGGTCCAGACTGAGTTTATTTGAGCTGTAATTGGATAATTTAGTTCAAATGAGTTATAGTCAGTTAAACTAGTTCTAACTATTAGAGGAACTAGTAGAGGTCTAGAAGTGAGTTGGTGCTCCAGTGCATCCTAAGTGCCACACCAGCTAATTGAAGATTCACTCAAGAATAAATCATGCATGTTAGTTAAGAGGGAGACCCAGTTGAAATTAGGGTGCAGGGATAGTGTACTATCAGTTGTATACTTTTCTGAGTTGGACAAATGGTGCATGCAATCAGTTGAGGGCATATGTTTGGATTACGCAGTTATAGAGTGAGGATTTAGCTTTTAATGCAGGCTAATTCTCATAGGAATTGTGCAAATAATTTGAACCTTGGGGACTTGGAAATTTGGCTAAGTATTGGCCAAAGGAAGTTAGTCAGGCAGAGGATAGAAAATAGTTGTGCTGGTTCAGTTCAAGGTTGAGCAGAGCATACTGTATTCATCCAAATTCTTTGAACAAGGGCACAAGGAAATAGGGGCTTGGAGAGAAGCATAGTAGGCTAAGGTTTGGTTTGAGCTAGCTTGTGAGCCGAGAGTTGATTATACTTGTGTAGGGATTTTTCTAGTGAGAACAAGCATTTTATTTTCATCTTGGATTTCTAATTAATGCAATATAGATAGTAAGGGTTTTGAGTTGTGGGTTTCCCTGGATAAATATTGTGTTATGTGCCATTAATTTTCTTCCTCTTTTCAATTAATTTTTTCATCGATATTTATGTTCTTCCACTGTAAAGGGTAGAGTAGATTCTTGTCTTGTGTTTTAGCACATTAAATGAGTTGTGAATCTATAGGAAAATCTACAATGATGCCAAAACATTAGGTGAATTAATTTCTTTTCAACTAGAACAAATTAATTGCACACACATAAATTTTCAACGAGGGTAGGTATTTTTATTTCATTATTATTATACAACTCGCTTTCTAAGATCATGGCATTCAATCAAAACACAAGTCATTGTAACTCCTCACTCCTTGCACGCTAGAACCATCATTGTTAGACCCTGAAACATTTCAATCACCTTGCACATAATATTGAAATTGAAATCAATCTTACAAAATAAGCATCACTAAGTCACTAGAGATCACACTTGTGAGAAAAGGAAAATTGCAAAATCATTCAAGTACAATCACAAAATAAAAAAACTCATTGCAATCATCAAACCATCAACTATGTAACATATTGTAATAGGTATAATAAAAATATCTCTAACACTCTTTTTTGTAATAACCAAGGAAACTGTAGCAATAGCTAAATAAAAATAGCACACAACTGAGAAAGGGATCCATCCAGAATCTATGATGTCATAAAAGAATTTAGTGTCAAGTATTATGAAAACTAATTAATACTCAATAATTGGAACACGTCAAGAGGAGTCTATAATCGGGATAACTAAAAAATATTAAACATGAAAAGAAAGAGAATTAAAACACAACTACCACACTATCTTGCTAACACAACAATCCCTACTAAAGAGGAGGTACATTCCTCCTTAGGAAAACATTAATGATTCATACCTAGTAATGTAACATAGAAGATCACAATTGAGCCATGAACCCATGAAATATTTATATTAACTTAGAAAACTATAGAATCATAGTTCTCCAATAAGGTACCACACCTCCACTAGGCAAGGGGATTCTATCTTTATAGATTTACATAAATACTGATTTTGATAGAAAAATTAACCATGAGAATATTTCGATTCTTAAGCTATCCAAACTGAATATCTTGTTCAAAATATTACAACTAATTGTTATCAATAAATGAAATGTTGTAACAACATATTCATTTAGTGATAAGCTAAAGTGAGGAATCGTAATTGTCACACCTAAGTTGGATGTATTGTTAAAAGGTAATCTGATCCTTGATGGAAGACAAATCTTGATTGACTTGACCAAATAGAAACTTCCATGTCAAATTATGATAATATTATTAAGAAATAGAGTATCATCAAATAGAATAATAATATCACAACAACAAAAACAGAACGTGTCCTAGTGTGTCAGCAGTACAAAATATTTTTGAAACAATATTTCATCACCTAAAAAAGAGTGAATAGCATGATCCTAACAAGTCGAGTTATCCTAAAAACAACCTCCTTGTCATTTTCATGAGTAAAGTTACCCAATATACAAACAAAATTACATGAATTAAGGTGACGTGAAAGGGTATCATACATTGGTGAAAATGGCAATTGATGGATAAGGATAAAAATAATTGAAAATCTGAGGAAATGATCATGAAAAAATGCCGATTCCGAGACCGAACAGTCATAAACCTCATCCTTTCAAATAAAAAAATTGAATCATACGATACAACCTTCCACAAAAGAGGTTCCTTGAACCCTCTAAGGACAAATGGGTTAAAAACGTTTCTTATAGACAAATATATGCATGCCATGAAGTGTTAGTGGGTTAAAAACTTTTTCATCTGCTTCATCTTCATTATTATGTTCATCTGCTTCATCTTCATATATTATTTTCCGAGTTTAGAATCATGTACGTACCAATTTCTTGCAACAATAATAATCTTTTAATTACTCTACCAATAATAATAATGAATGTAATAGTGATATCTATGTGGCAATGTGAAAGATCTAGTAATTTAGGGTCAAAATTTTATTAATGGATTATATTATCGCAAAATATTATTTTTCAGACATTATCATTTAGTATTGTAGGGGTCATATTTTTAATGATAAAATAAATTGCATAAGGGGTATACTCTTCTTTACGTCCCCACACTATTTCAATATATGTGTCAAAGACATCCATTGATATGTGAAATGATAAATGGTGATTTAATTCTCTTAAAATTGTCACCATACACAATTGACAAGAAATTTGAATTTAGGTAGTGTCCAAATGAATTATGCATCTATAAAAGGAAATGCAAAAACATTATTTGGAATTTTCCAAAATTTTCAATAAACTTATGGTAGTAAACATCATTTCCACCAAATATTTGAACATCTTATTGGACGTTTGGGATAGAAATATTAGAGAGTGATTGGATCTTTGTTGGACTCAATTCCTGACATCAAGTGAATTTATTTTATGAATTAAGCAAGGCTTCCTCAAATGTTTCACCATAAATTGTGAAATCATCCATGTATATTTCTACACAGTTGTCTATCAAATTTAAAAATATACTAAGCACAACTTGTTGTAAAATGTATGTGCATTACAAAGTCCAAGGGGAAATATTCAATATAAAAGGTTTCCCATGGACAGGTAATGTCATATTGTCTTGATCCTTAGGGGATAATCAAATTTGATTATATCCATTAAACAAGTCGAGGAAATCAATTTAATTATTCCCTATTAAGGTTTCTAGGACTTGGTTAATAAAAGGTAGAGGTAATTGATACTTAGAAGTAGGTTTGTTCAACTCTTTGTAATCTACACAATTTATTTATTTCCCATTTCTCTTAGGAAGTATGAAAATGATTGATACCCATTGACCAAATATGCAATAGACAAAAATAATCTTTAATGGTTTTTGTACCTTTTCCTTTAGTATCTCACTTGTTGCATGGATCATTTGACGTTAGGGTTGTTGAACATGTTGGAAATTTTCCTTCATATGTATAGACGAGTGCAAAGATCAATATATATTCCCTTCAATTTAATGTATTCTCATATGAATTCATAAATGTTCCTTTGTAACAAATTAATGAGCAGTTGATTTTGTGGATTTTCTATTCTACGACTACAGTTGAGAATTTTTCCTAAATGATTTATATAGGAATACTATTTGTTATTGTAAATGAAAGGTAAATATAGGTAGAAATATAATTATATTCCTATTTATGGTGGATATTTAACATCATTTTGTCCACATTCACACAACATTATTAGCTCATGAATCTACATCAACTATGGCATCATAAATGAGATCATCTTTAGTTTTTCCCCTTAAAATAAAGGGATAAAATAACCATAAAAAGTTTTTGGATATTTTCATTGTCACCATTCCCATTCCCTACTGACATAGGTACTTATTCATTTGAGGTTGGTTTAGTTGGAAGATATAGGGTAATTGTATTGATATATTTTCTATGAGAAATAGTCATGTTCTTAGATCAATAATCAATACAAATATCAATAGTGGCTAACTATTGCCTTTCTAAGTTTAAGGGGTAAACACCAAGATTATATTTTGGTTGTCAAACATAAAAATAACTAGACACTCATAATAATATATATCAATAACTACATCTTGACTGTGGATTAGTTAGCCATTTGGAGAAATATAAGAGTTTGTCATAAATAGGTTAATTTAAGTTTCCTACCAGTTTCCCTAGTCATAACAATTATGGCAGATCCTAAAACAATTAGAGTGTTAGGAATACAAATATTGTTAATGTACACAATAGTAATGGGGATACAAAAGTATGTATACTTTGTAGTAATAATCATTCCAAGAGTCAAATATACAAGTTGACTAATCACCTAGATAGTTGACGGATCCCTCCTACTCTTACCAAGCTTCATTTAAATTAATTCTAGTATATCCTTGGAATAAATAGGGACATACTTGATGGCTTGAAATATTTGAATATTAACACACATATTCATCGACTCCCCAAGAAAGTCAAATTCATGTTGGACAATGGTTTTCTTGAATTTTAACCATTCTAGATCAGGAGTTAGTGTTAACAGGGGGATGACATTGTCGATCAATATATTATTGCATCAATGTGTAAAGGGGATTTTAAAATTGTTAAAAATAGATTAAATATAGGATATATTGGGGAAGATGGGGATGTGGGACATAGAAAAATTTAAGAGTGAAATTTCATCAATGGGAAAACTTAAGGGTCTTTATATTTTGGTTGGGAAATATCATCGAAAATATTGGATTGAATTTACATTGCCCATAATAATTGAGAAAAAAGAAAAATTAATTTCATTATAAAGCCATTATCCCTTGGGAATTTTATGGGGGGGGGTGTTGAAAAATTTCATTCCTCCCTAAAAAATTCAAACTAGATCCTTTCCTTATGGAATACATTTTCACTATATTTGACTTTTCAATTTGACTATATTTCTTGGAATTTTGATTTTTTTAGTGAAATGTATCCCATAATTCAAGGAATTAGTTGTTTATAGGTGTTGGGTATGTGTTATATTCTTTGAAAAACTAGCTCCAGCCACCAATACATTTCACCAAGCATAGTGGGGGGTTTGTAGGGGGGGAAGTGGACCTCCTTACTAGAGGGTTACAACCCTCTTGCATGGTGTTGGTGGTGGCACCCTGAATTTTTATTTTTTATGTGGACCTAAGGATGTGGGTTGGACCCAACATGGTGGGTGGACCAACCCATGGTTTTGTGCATGATTTTTACACAAGGTTTTTGGCAGGGTTTTATTTCTCGTGATATTTTGTAGCTATCATCAAGGGGATACAATTATATTCAAATCTAGGGTTAATGGATTGTCGGTTTACGAATAATTCATCATGTGTATAATGTTTTGTGAAATTGAAAGGAAAATGATGAAAAATTAATCTAGTTTTCTTGGTTTTGGGTTTCTAGACAAAAATCTCTTTTTATATTTTATGTTCTCGCTATTGTATATCTCCTATTCTTTAATTATTCCTTTACGTGTAGTTTATGTATAGGGTTAAAACCTTCGTATGGTATCAGGGCAATTTGGGCTTCAAGGCAATGCCTTTTGTAGTTCTTGGGCCTAGGGTAGACCTTGTTTTAGTGGGAAATCTGAGGGATCATTTATTGTGATGAAAGGAGATGGAGAATAATGGAAATATAGAGATCAAGAAACTCAATTGATAAATTTTGAGTTGTGTAAGCTCAAAATGGAGGATCTGTCAGTGGATAAATATTAGTGGATCATGGTGGATCCTAGTACTAAACCAATGACAATGTCGATAGAATACTTGACCAAGTTGGATTGGAAGGTAAAGACCACAATACAGCTATGTGTCTCAGATTCAGTATTACTAGATGTTTCAACAAAATCTACAACAAAGGGTTTGTGGGATAAGCTAGGGGATTTATATGAATCTAAGTCCCTTGGGAACCAACTATTCCTGCGGAAAAATATGTATAACCTAAGGTGGGGGAGAGAGTCTTGGTGGCATAGAACATGAACACCGTAAAGGAATATTACTATGTTAATTCATTTATTATCTATTAATACTGAACTTTTATATGAAGATAAGTGCATAAATTTGTTGTGTTCTCTACTAGACTCATGGGACAGTCTAGTTATTTCCATAGGTAGAAATACAATTACCCTAAAATTTGATGACATAGTCTTAGCCTTGATGTTAGAGGAGATGAAACAAAAAAATATGGAGAGCCAAAATGGAGAAGCCTTATCTATAAGAGTGCAGCCCCAAAACAAAAATTGAACTAAGTCCTCAAGTGGGAGACTTAAATCTAGAGGGAGATCTAAATCTATAGGATAATTTATAAATGGATGTTGGAAATGCAGAAAATAAGGGCACTAAAAAAAGGATTGAAGATAGAAGACTCTTTATAAAGGAAAGGGATCTGATGATGCTCCCTTTGTAGAGGTGAGAACCACCTCAGATGAAGGTAGGTTTGTGTACATGGCTTCTTCTTCAAGTACACACATGGATCATGGGGCATTGTTGATTAATTAGGTGCATTCTTCTACACGACTCCCCATAGGGAGTGGTTTTACGAATACGAGAAGTATGATGGTGGTGATTTATTCCTAAGAGATGACAAGAAGATCAAAATCATATGACAAGAGAAAGTTAAGATAAAGTTGATAGGTCAAAGGATTAGAACACCTCCTACACATTCTTGGATTGTCCAGAAATCTAATTTTTGTATGCAAGAAGGATGATGCAGGTGTAAAGATAACGTTTGAGAAATATACATAAAAGATGGTTCGAAGAGCACTGGTATTGATGAGGGGATTTCATATATGAATTCCATGCAAGCATCTGGGAAGTATTGTTATTAATGGTTGCAACAATTCTGTCTTTCTTGAAATTGGAGTAGAAAATATTATAGACTTTGGTCAAAAGACTATGTTGTCTCATTAAATACTCAAACATATTGGAGATAAGGGAGTTCATATACTACATGGTCATGGTATGGTGGAAGGTATGTGAAACTGGTCTCTGTATTTTCATTTATGTGAACAATGTGTTTATGGGAAGAAAAATCGAGTGAGTTTTCCCTCTCGCGCAAAGAGGGAAGAATGAATATTAGAGCTTCTCCGTAGTGATGTGTTTGGAACTTTGTTGGTTCCAACCATTGGTAAATTTGTGTACTATGTCTCACTTATACGTGAATTCTTGAGGAATACATGTACATATTTCCTCGGGAAGAAGTATGAAGTCTTTGACAAGTTTAAATAATTTAAGGCTCTATTGGAAAATCAGATAGAAAAGAAGATCAAGGTGTTGAGGACAGATTATGGTGGAGATTTATTCAAGAAGGATTTCAAATAATTCTATAATAAGTGTGGTATAGAACGACAAAACACTACTCCATAGACACCTCAATAGAATGGATTTATAGAAAGAATGAACATGACATTGACAGAAAAGGCAAGGAGCATGTTTAGTGGTGTTGGATTAGGGCAGGAATTGTGGACTAAACTAGAAATAATTATAGGATTTTAGTGAAAATTTGAGATGCTTTATCACATATTTGAAGTGTTTATGGCAAGGAAAGTATGACTTTTGTCTTTAGATTGCTTCTGGATTATTTCAGCGAGTTACCTTTAAACAATGAGGCTAGAGTTGGTACCAAACAAGAGGAATCACAACATAATCAAGGCAATGTACTACCAAAAGGGACCCTACAATACTAAGTGGAATAGATACGGGTTTCATCAATAGTTCTAGATGGAATTGGCTAATTGCACATAGTTTTTGGAACTGTAATAGTGGAAATATAGGAATTTCCAAATATTGAGACCCGTTGTACTCCAACAAGCATTTTCATATACCCAACTAGCTCAATGCATATTCCATTGTGTAAATTTTATGGAGGATGGGAATCACTATGACTATTTTTATATTAGCTGCCCCATTATAAATGATACTAAAAACCTTGAAAACAACCATAGAGGAGGGCTGGTGAATTCATTGTTTGATTTCATACAAACTGGTTGCAAATCTTATTTATTGCAGTATGACTCTCTTCTTCCTTATGACACATATGATGAAGACCAAAATAACATGGAGCATTGTATAAAGTGTATCATGTATGATTTTATTAGTGCTAAAAGATGAGACCAATTGCAAGACCTAGTTGAGGAAACTACAACATATGGTATTTAGGATGAAAAAAATATTATGATGTTTGATTTATTTGGAAAAGTTGGGAATTTTTCTGAGTTTCAATGGATCTATCATGATATGAAAGTTATAGGTTATCTTCCGGATATGCCCCTTTATAGAAAAATTACTATTTTTCTTCCCAAAAGATGGCCAGTTAGCGATAATGAATTGATTACCAAGGACATGAAAGCAATTTGTTTTCAATCTTGATGTCAGCATCTCTAAACCAATTTTAATTCTATACAGAGACACATGGAATTCAAATAAAGTGATTGAAAAATATAAGGGCATGCAAGTAGCTAAAATTGCTCCTAATAATAATATTTACAACATTTTACTTTCTATGTATAGTATGCATATTAAGACTAAATAAGTTGTTACTATTTTGAGAGAAAT
Source organism: Pinus tabuliformis (assembly GCA_031772625.1). Classification (NCBI taxonomy): domain Eukaryota; kingdom Viridiplantae; phylum Streptophyta; class Pinopsida; order Pinales; family Pinaceae; genus Pinus; species Pinus tabuliformis. The sequence continues at coordinate 311,563,783 of CM062815.1, read as the reverse complement.
GAAATGGTTTGGTTAAAAAACCATATTAAATTCATACAAATATTACTTTCTACATGTGGTAGACTACAACTATGGGAAGAGGCTGAAAATATCTTCAAAGACACCGGAATGAGTTCTTACAAATAAGGCAGATTATCATATAGTATTATGATGAAGGCATATAGGCATGTAGATGAATAAAAACGTGAAGAAAATATTTTAGTTGAGATGAAAAAATAAATCATTCATGGAGACTATTCTTGCAACAATACACATGCTTATGGATTCATACAAAAAGGTAGAAGAGTTAGAGAGGGAAAAAAAAGTATTTAGGGATTTACAAGGTGTTGGTTTGAATTTGGGAGCCACATAATACACTTCTTTGATTGATGCATATCTTAAAATTGGTGCTTAGGACATGGGAATCAAGAAGCTGATAAAATATGAAGTAATATTATTTTGAGCCTGACTATAAGACATGGACATGTATTATTGAATGATCTCTCTTGATTTCAGGACCTATGGGACCTATCAATGCTTTTATCTTTGGAATAATCAAAGGCGCGATAGAGATTTTCAACTAAGCCATCAGATGCCCTTAGTAGAATATTGGTTTTTCTGAAAGAAGAGAATTTACATGTACCACTGGTGGAAATCCAGGCGATGTCCTTGGGGTCACTCCAATTCAACTTGGGAAACACCAACCCTCCTAGGGTTGGAATGGATTCCTTCCCCTCCTTCTCTAATTATGGAAGCAATGGTAGAACTTGAGCATCATTGTCTTTGAATTCTTACTCCTAATGATGGTAATATTCTACCTAGAGATTTTAGCATGCTGTTCAAACACTAGTTGGAAACACATCTTCACTATCATCGGAGGAGGTTTTGGGGAGGAATAAGTCTCCATTGTCTAATAGAATGGTTTTGATAGAAACCCTATGGAAAAAGGGATATTATTCCTATATCTAGAATCAATTTATATCTATCTCCTTCATGGTTATCCATTTCTACACCTGACATCAGAGTGGCTTGTTCACAATCCTTCACTACTACCAGTGAGAGCAAGAAGTCTTCCATAAGGATGATATGCGACACACTAAAAAACTCTTTTAAATTGGATCATTGGACTATAATTAATAGGATACTCCATAATAGGAAATGGAACACCAAATATAAATAATTACTTTTCAATTTCATTCATGGCATATTCTTACTATCCACCTTCTTATCTCCATTTTTTTAAATATATATATTTGATAGATATAATGTAACGTTTATGATATTACATATTTATGTAATGTAATTTTTATGGTATTTTTATGGGTAATTGACCTAGTCAAATGTTGGATATCTAACGATACGAGATTTTAAAAAAATACAAAAAAATGTAAGTAAAATCTTATAGTATGTTTGAAATGTCGGAGTATGATGTCAAATTTTCCTCCCATATGTACTTGAAAATATCCATTGAAGTCATATTTTTTGGTGTTATATCTATCTATATATATATCTATATATATATATATATATATATATATATATATATATATATATATATATATATATATATATATATATATATATATATATATATATATATATATATATATATATATATCCATGGCTTGAAATTCAATCAACCATATACATAAGTAGTCAACCTTAAGTTTAATCACCCTATGATGCATTTGCATCACTAGCTACAACCAAGGAAAATTTTAATGATGGAAAATTTTCTTGAAGTTTAAAAACATTGGCGAATCTCATGAATCCGTAATATGCTAACTATAAAATGTTTATTGATATATTTGTAATATCATTCAAGTTTATAATGATTTTATATATTGTCTCTATATAATGTTGGCAATTTTTAAGGTAAAATAATTGTATATTCTAAAATTTGGGCAAATCATCTTTTATAAAAATTGGCAATTGTGAATCATTTTTGTGGAGAAATCATGGAAAATTAGCCCGCTGGGCGAAGATTAGCCCCTAAAATTTTCCATGGCTACAACTCCACATTCAACTCCGCATACAACTATATGGGTTGAATTTTTCCCAATAATGTCGGTTCCTGTGTGTTAGCACTCCTCAAATTTACCTAGGCCGAGGAGATAAATTCCATAGGTAACCACAAAACCAATTTTAGGATAGAATCTAACCCTTCTAATGTTGGAGAGGGCTCTCTCACTTTAGGTTGTTCAACTAATTTGATATTAGGCTAGGTATAGTGCTCAATAAAGTATGATTTTTCAAAGGTTTGCTGGTAAGAAAGGAGACAGATCCATTAGGCATCAAGTCATGTCAAATTGATTATTCTTCCAATGATATGATGAAGATAGAAAGGGTTTTTCCACAGGGGAAAGGTAGGCAGTCTTGTTGATGGAATTAATTCTTTGTAGGAGGGTGAGCGTGATAAAATATGGAAACAACACAAAGAGTATCAAACTACAGATAAATTCTAAATATTGCTTTAAGAGGAAAACATAGATCACTTGGTAAAACTAAATTAGAGCATATTTTAGATGAATTCTAAGTTAAACATCTGGTTATTCCAAGCATGAATACATAAATTAAAGAGATGTAAAAATATAAGGAAAAATTACAACCAGAAGGAATCACAACACCATCAAGATTTGACACATGAACCCCTGAAAATCACCTTTTGTCTTTCATTCACTCGCAAAAATATTCAGCAATATAATGCACACAAAGTCCCTTTATCTCCAGTTTGACCAACTGAACCCTCTCCTTAGATCTTTACATATAATATATATATAAAATATTCCATTCCCAACTAATGAGGTCAAAATTTTTAAAAGGAAACTATTCAATCAGCTAGATACATCGAACTATTCACCTACTTTCCATAAAAATAAGAACTAATTACCTGTTGGGCAGTGGATCCCCCATGTAACAGTTTTGCGGCTTAAAGCCCACAATTCTAGGTAATGGTATTGTAAAGGCTCCACGAAGTGCACGGAGCGTGAATTATAATGAGTCAAGTCAAAGGGTTGTCTGCCTAAAATATTGAAAATTAATATAGAATGTGTAAGCCTACCCATGGTCCGCGGACCATGGGAATGTATAAATAGAGCGAGGCTCTAAGTGTAGAAATCAGTTTTTTGGTTTGTTCTGATCTTAAGTGTTATGGGTTTATGAATGAGAAAGTTTTTCTGAGTCTGAGTTGTGGTTGGTAGTAGTTAGAATAGGCTCTGCAGCTGTGTGAATAGAGGCTTGGTAGAGTCCACAGCTGTGTGCGCGGACCCCTGCATGTAGAATTTTCTCTACAAATCAGCTAGCTCACTGATATCATGTAGAAATTTCACCTGTAGATCAAACTGATATATGCAATGTACTAAAGCATAATACTAAACTACATCTACCATAAACTTTGTGGAAGCTAATCAACCATGATAAACATCAAGCATGAACACATATAACTGATAAGAAGGAATCAATCACACATAACACATAAGGATTTATCCGAGAAAATCACCAGCCTAAAACCCCATCTCTGTATTATCAATCAAGTGGAAATCCTCAACAACATACAAAAAGAATCAGCTCAAAAGCTATCCTGCTCTTTCTGTACTCTCATGATGTAGCTCATGGACTATCTAGGCCTGCATATATAGGCTCCACAAGTCCTCCAAGCCCCTATTTCCTTGTGCAATTTTGATTGGGGTCCAATTACATAACATGTGGGAATTGGCCCCATTCATACCTGTTGTCAACCTCAGGTCCAACTACGCAATCCTTGAGGACTCAAGTTCCTCCTACATGCAAGGAATATTCTCTAGAAATATCCTAGCATCTGATAGTACATTGTTCCTCATCTGATCTCAACTAGGTCTCTGTCTAAATTGCCATGCATCATTTATCCATGAGAGAATACTCAATTATCTGAACACAACGGTTCTCACATGCATGCAAGCATCAACAAACTGTATCTCATTAATTTAAAAACTTGTTAAATTAATCTAACTGGACTTGACTAAGTTAAACTAAGTCAACTAATCCTCTCAATATAGAACTCATCCTTAATTCCTCAATTAGTGGAGCAAATCAAGGACACATTCCCCAATCAATGGAGAAATTATTGCATGTTATCACAAAGACTTCAAGTTTGATTTTCCTTAAATAATTAACTCAAACTGAATTAATTAAGTAATATTCAAATTGCTGGTAAGACCAAATTTGAATTTTACTTCCTATTTCTAGTCCAGGGACTGAATAAAATAGGAATCCACACTGCACTGCTAAAATATAACTTCTATTTTTAGCACTTCCATTTTTCATTCCCTGTTGCCCAATCTAGCATTGATGCTGAAATTGTTATTTTTAGGACTTCTATTTTTAGCAATTTCTTGTTGCCAATTTTCAACACTACAACTGAGTGCACAGGGTGTAATTGGATTATATTGGAACAAAATATTAATAAAAGATAAGTGTTTCTGAATTATTGTGCATCTCGTCGCGGATCTGTGTGTTCATTCTTATGTTATTGTTTTATGCATATCTTTAAGGTTTATGTTTGCGCGCACTAGTTATAAATATTGAATGTTTGATTAAGACCATTGAATTAAGTCAGATCTATAATAATAACATACTAAGGGAAAGGAATCTAGAAAGTACCTCCTCACATAGCTACGTGAAGGCCAGATAGCCCCGTGGAACAATGCAATCTCGTAGGATCAGTTCTTGACCTTTCCAGACCTCATCAAGACATCCCTAGGGTGCATAAACCTAGTTCCAGCACCCTCCCATACTACCTCAGGTGAGACTTCAGTCTGCGCTCTGTGAACTGTTGCCGAAAGGGCTGATAGTGTGGGATTTGTTTGTCTAAAACACTTTTTAACCAAGGTCAGGCCCCCATAAGCCAACAAATGGTTCCGTCGCCGAGACAGGGATCTGCCTAAGGGATGTCTAATGTCCGAACATTGGAACCCTACTAAGAGGGAAATTAAAGAGTGGTTAAATCAGAAGCTTCACAAGTTCATGGTATAGGAAAACAAAACTCCGCAGATATCTAAGAAGAGGTGGGTGGATCACTACGTATATACACAAATCCACGAGATCTTCTTTGCGACCTTCTCTTCAGAGCTGTATAATTGCATCGCGAGGCTAGCTGATAGCCAGGGAAGATACAAGCTCGATCAACCGATAGTGTGGACTCTGGAGCTGGTGTGTAGACTAGAGGCATTGGAAGATAGGATCGCACGAGCCGTGGACCACTGGCTCGACCGAATAATAGGAGGGTTTATCATTGAGTTTGCGATAGACATGACTGTGAGCTATAGCGAAGCAGAGAAGTGTTTTCTCAAGGGACGTGAGGTAGGTAAATCAAATCCCTAAATACCTGGATTAAGATGTTGCTATGTGAAAAGCGGGTTATGTGACTACATTAATGTTTGGAGCAATGCGAAGTAGAAGGATCTATCAAGGTATCAAAGACTTAGGAAGCAGTCCCCTAATTTCACCTTCACGGGAAAGCGAGGAAGAATGTGCTTGGGCTTCTCCGAGGAGTGTATTCAGTTTGATAAGGTAGCACATTCCACAGTTGTCACTGCCACTTATGACATCAATCACTTCACTTTCTTCACCTCCATCTTCAACCACCCCACCTCCACCCAACCCGTAGTTCAACATGGTGAGTGCAATCAAGCTACCCGTATTCAAAGGAGTAGGGAGTGAGGATCCAGATCAATTTTGGTTCATAGTAAGAGCAGCATGGGAAGCACACAGGGTTATGGATGACAACATCAAGAAGGCCACATTGGTGAGCGCGCTGCAGGATCATGCACTGACATCATATATCAAGCACTCGAACGATCACCCAAATGTAGGAATAGCAGAAATCCAGACTGCGCTGAATAGAGAGTTTAGCTGGACGAAGTTGAAGACTCAATCAAACATTGGGTTTAAGGAGATCACAATTCTTCCAAGTGAAACCCCCTGGGATCTGGATCAGAGACTGAAGAGTACGATCCACAAGGCTAATATGATGCTAACGGATGTGCAGCACCGAACGTTGTTTGTGGCGTCCTTGACACCACACCTGAGGACAACGCTATCACAGCAGAAGCTTTCAACCCAGGAAAAGCATTAGAAATAGCAATGAGGTTGCATGAAACTTTGATACAGGACCCTGGGTTGGGATTCCAATAGATCCACACGAAACTACAAAACCTATGCTTGGAGATGCAAAGTTTGAAGCAGGATAGGGCGCCCCAGCTAAAAGCGCGTGAAGAAGTGTGGTGCATAAAATGTAAAGGCCAGGGCCACAATAAGGATCATTGTCTGGTATTCACGAACTATTTGGTAGGGGGGGGACTGCTGTCGTTGAGACCAGAGGCACAGGTAGGGCCAAGTGTGGCGCCCACACTTTGGTGTGTGATTTGTCAGGTGGGAGGAAAGCACATGACATACAACTGTCATTTGTTGCAGAATTTTACACGGACCCCCCAGTAGCTATTTTACAATTTTTGTAGATCAGTAGGCCACGATGAACGAAACTGTCGAAGTTATAAATTGTTGATGGATCAAACACCTACCTACAGGATGCAAATCGAGGTGCAAGGTTAGGATCCAGTTGTAGGAATAACGCGCGGTGGATTCCCAATACGCAGAGGAGGATGAGGAGGAATGGGTCCTAGATGAGGGTGTGGACAGTTAATCTATTATAATTGTGGAGGACCTAGGCACTAAGCGCATGACTGTATGAACTTGACTAGAACATGTTGCCCGTACTGTTATCAATTTGATCATGAAGTGGTAGATTGTCCCACATTGATTGCACAGATGTGCAAGAAAGGGGTACTTCAACCTACTTCGACGCAGAACATCCAAATGATTAGGTTTGAACCACGCGAAGAAGATCCCAACGTAAACATAGCGCTCAGAAGCGGTGCAACCACAGGGGAAGATAAGTGGAAGCAACTCGAGGAAAATACATGGGTTCACAAGGCCCCTAAAAAGGAACCTGAGTTTGACTTGGAACATCCAAATAAGACATTTATGGAAGCTAAGAAGAGCTTCGCGGAGGCCTCTATGTCAGGTAATAAGGATCAACCCGAGTCTGAAATGGATCCTTCTATGCTAACTACCTTTTTAGAGACATGCATGAAGCTACTACATGAAAATAAGGTAGTTAAGGGACTACAAGAGCTGATCACTAGGTACGCAAGGTCAGGTGAATGACACATGGTCCAGAAACTAGGAAAGATTGCGTTGCACACCGGGAGGGAAATGCGATTGATGGCGTAGATTGGCGAATATGAGATGGATCGGGTCATCCTAGACTTGGGTTCGGATGTGAATGTACTACCTAAACAGACATGGGATTGCATGGGCAGGCCTGCATTATAGTGGTCTCCTATTCAATTACGGATGGCGAAGCAACAAAAGATATTGCCCATGGGGAGATTGCAAGGAGTAACAGTGGATATCGAAGGCGCGAGCACATAAATAGATTTTAAGGTAATAGAGATTATGGATGATAGTAATCCTTACCCCACGTTGCTAGGAATAGATTGGGCCACTGATATGAATGGAGTCTTCAACTTGAAGAAGCGAAAGATGATTTTCAAGAAAAAGTCCCTACTCGTGGTAATTTTGTTAGATCCAGCCGAAGGAGTGCACTATACTGAACCTATGTGCGACGAAGACAATGATGCTGAACTGGATTGCATTTACCAAATAACTACGCAAGACTAGGATCAGGTGAATCTCATAGCGGATGGGAGAATTTCATGGGAGTGCAACAGTTCCTGCACTTCAAATTCAGATGAAGAAATAGAGCGATGGTAGAACCGATTGCATGAAGTAACAACGCTGAATTGTAATATGATGGTTATATCATTGCGATGCGTGACAATCGAAGCAAGAGAACTACCAATAGATGATGGCGCAACAAACATGGAGGAATCCTTATACCACTGTGAAAATGCAATACCAAAACATCAGCAGCACGGTGTGCAAAAAGGGGCGTTGCGTGCGACAACTATACAATGGTGGAGTACACATCAGAAAACTAGGTGGAACTGGCGCGAAGTTAGAAGGCGTATGTGTGTACGGTTTGGAAGCCCCCAGTGTCGAAAGTGATCTCGGCAGCAAGGACGAAGCGGTCTGAGCGGCCGCCTGAGTTAAGTGATGTAGACGTATGTTGTGCAAACCCTTCCCAAACTAAGGATCAAAATCAGAACCTGATGCAGCAGCAGGGAAGCTGAAGCCCCCCACAAGTAGTCTGCGATGGAACATTTGAAAAGACATGCAGAATCATGAACATAGTTCACCAGAAAAAACGAACCAATTGGGATCTACACATACTAGTGGTTCGATGGGCCTGTAGGACCATAAGAAAGAAGATGAGTGTGGAGATGACCCCATCATGGACAAGAAGAGATGAAACCAAGAATCCCCAGACCACAGCTCCAGCAATTCAGACAGGATGTGGGGACCTAGGTAAAAGAGTTCGGTAGTTACATGAAGCCATTCGATGAGGGAGCTTGAAACTTCGCAAACTCGATGAAGAATAGGCACGGTTGAGGAGGAAAAGCATGATATTAGACGAAGAACTCAGCAAAATGGAAACTAGAGTCACAAAAGTGGGCCATGAGAAACTAAGCATGATGGGACCAGGCCTACCCAGGCCTACTACTGGATTAGAAAGAGTTGCGACCCTGCTATCATGGCTGCGACGCACCTTACTAAACTGGGGAGCGTACCATACAAAGAAGAAATCGATGCACTACTGAACACAAGGGTATTTGAAGGATGCCCGTAGCCCAGGCTAGTCAGAAAGTTGAAGGCTCACACCTGGGTTGCGACCACCTGACTATCTATAGAATGCATAGTCTCAGTGCTCCAAGCAGTTGAAAAAGGTGCGGGACTATAAACAAGTCTGCAGGAGAGCTGCGCAGAAAGGGGGTTCCGCGCGGGGCTAGTAGGTCACGAGGATCGCAGTCGTGCATAAGAGGCTGCACTGCTACGTGGGTAGGTTGGGAGGTGACCATTGATGTCACTATTCATGACAAGAGGTCTAATTTAAGTCAGAAAGGAGCGAGTAATGGGCAATTAAGATAGGAATTAAGAGCTAGATTCAGGATGATTTGCCTCCAAGAAAATATTAATGACTCAGAAGTGGAGGGAATGGTCGAATTCAAATTCAAGCATGACTATAAAATCCCTTGGGGTAGCCTCGATACAACACTTGGATATTTGAGATTTGAGCTAGTACAGAGCAGTGAGCACCAAGCTACCTTGCCACCCGTGAGTGAGCGACCGAACGAATCCAGCGTAGAAACAATGTCAGCTGCGAGAACCAGAGTGAGATTCATAGAAGAACCCCCTCTGACCTAGAAGGAGCCTAGAGAGGCGGTACCTAAACCAGAGGTTCCAAAGTCCCCATGCACACTGTGACCCCTGAAAGACAAGTAGAAAATGGGGCCAGTCCGGGTATCACCACGACTCAGTAAATTTTCAATGGCAGAGAAGGGAAAAGTTGTCACCACTGACACCGAGGAGGAAGAGGAAGATTTACATGCCCTGATCGCTCAAATTGAAGGATAGGATGATGAGGCAGAAAATTTTTCCCAAGTACCTTCGATGATAACGCTACCACTATACATCTCCCCATGGAAAAGGACAGCCAAGATACCAAAGGACCTGGAGGCCACGAAGAGTGCGCTCGAGACCCCGCTTCTTCTGGATGAAATAAGATTTGACGGTCCGCCGTTGAGATGGGTAACAAATATCAAGTTCGAAGACTGGGACCTCGCAAACAATGATAAGTTCCCCCAATTGGCCGCAGAGAAATTACTACAGCAGAAGTGGTTACGGGGTGTGGAGAAGGTGGGATTACTTCATCTAAGGTGGATACCCCACTACCACCGTGTGCCCATCAAAATTTTTGTTATTCGATAGCTACTATTCCTAGTACATGATGGGTATCTCTGGCTAGAGGAGCCGATTCCCATCATGGCCGATTTAATACACCGGATTTCCCAGCTGCCTACGAAAGGAAACAATCCCGCAACCATAGTAGGAACGAGCAGTGACGTGGGCCTCGCAGAAGCTATGAAGGAAAAATATAAGCTGGAGAAGCGGAAGCAAGGGTATGTAATAACAAGTATCAAAGACCAAGCGGTGCAGGTCACCACCTAGTTGTTGGCCAGCAAGCTCATGAGGAAATGTCGCACAGACGAGGTGCTAACATATGTCATTGCGCTGGCAGAGTAGTGTGCGGAGGGGGTTTAGTTCAACTGGGTGCAGTTCCTCTGTGATGAATTTTGATGAATTGTAGGGAAGCCCAGGAGTAGGGTAAGACCTTCCACTATGCGTGGTTGCTCTTATCCATCCTACTGGTTGTAGGGGAGATGCTGAAGGACAGCCAGTTTCCCACCATTGAGAGGAACCTACCTAAAGCTATGAGGTATAACTCGCTCTGGGCAATGAAAGATGCCACAAGGATTCGTGAGATCATGGTGTTTTGGGTATTTATGGAGGTGAGCATCCAAACATGAATCGACCACATGCCGTGGTTATCCCCAATAGTATACAACAGTTTGCAAAGCGCGGCTGAGTTCAAGGCAGATATGCATAATCTGTATATCTGGGCATGAAAGGATCTAACCCAAACATGGGTAAAGCTTCCGTTCATTGCAACGAATGATGCAATCTTTGAGGTAATGGAGGCATGGCCTCCGTAGTGGCACGCCCCATACTTGGCCAAATTAGAAAAGATTGCCGCACAACAGCGGAGGAAGGAAATCAAGCTATGCATCGCAAAGTTGGCAGAAAGGACGTGGCAGGAATAGAAAGCGGCCACGCAGCGGGAAGCGACTGAGGCAGCAATGATAGTGACGGAAGAAACCACAACCGTGCCCACCAAAGAGATTGTGGAAGATCAAGAAATGTCCATAGAGCAGGACATCCAGGGGGAAGTGGAGACACAGGAACTTATAGACCTTACCACAAAATCTTCCCAACTCAAGAGGCCGCACGTCCAGGGGCAGCCATCTGCACGTAAAAAGACAAAGAGAACAAAGACCTTGGAGGGAGATCTTCTTGCCAGTAGCGAACTTTTTCATCATGCCACTAAGGGTGCTCTGGAAGAGTTGCTGATGGAGCAAACAAATGTGTTGGGGTGCTCAGAGCACAATTGCGGCATTACAAGTGTGACCCCCAGGAGTGATGACACCAAACCTTGCGGAAGGTGCATCCGCAGCTGAGCAGATGGTCCACGCCTGCACAATGAACACTTTGGGGTTACTAGTAGGCATCGTTCTAGTAGAGGCCTAAGGAGACATGAGGGGTTGGGGGTTGAATTTGGCCGCCCTTCCTAAACAGACCCTATACCAGCTACAAGATGGGGTAACCATTGAGCTTCGCGCTCGGGAAGGCTGCGCCCTCCAGGTCTTAATGGGGCAAAAGGGAAATCTAAAGCAAATCAGTCTACATCGTTACGACTTGGTTGCACACAACCAAGGATTGGAACAGGCCGTGGAGGAGGTCTGTAGTAGTGTACGAGAACTAGTTGTGCCAGCGGAACTCTCAGCAGCTGAAAAGATTCATCACATGGTGGTAGGATTCCGTAAGGCCCAGGAGGAGGCCATGAAGGTCCAGTTGGAGTTAAACTTACAGATCGCAGAGGTGAAGTTGAAGGAGCAGCCCTCTACACCCCCAGAAGTCAGAGAACAACGCCACTGCATAATTCAAGTAGGGTGGCCAGTGATAAGCGTGCTATACAGGACTGTACGGGGTTGTTGGATCAGTCCCTTCTTATGCTCACGTCACTACAAGAAGACCCAACGCTACAACAGGTAGAGACAGAAGCACGAGAGTTGCAGCAGGATTATGAAAATGTCTGGGGGACCGCACAAATGGTTGCCCTCACTCAGCACTTGGCCAAGATGAGGTAGGCCCAGGCTCTAAAAGAATAGGTGGATGACACATGCAAGAAAGAAGCAGGGCTTAAAGACCACATCCAGCCCTAGCTCGAGGAGGTGTTCATGGTCACTGCCATGATCGAGGGGAAGCTAGCTTAGATACAGGATGCATATGCACTAAGATAAGAAGGTGCCTCTAACAATGCCTCTGAAATTCATGCACAATTGATACAACGGATAGTGGAAGAATGTGTGGCAGATGTCAGTGCAGCGCAGATGTTGTTGGATGGATTGCGAACAAAGATCACTGCACCAACTGAGTGACTCGGGACAAGTCACGATGATTGTGTTGGGGGCTTTTTGGGCAACGAATCCCCCGCATAACAGTTTTGGGGCTTAAAGCCCACAATTCTGGGTAATGGTATTGTAAAGGCTCCATGAAGTACATAGAGCGCAAATTATAATGAGTCAATTCAAAGGGTTGTCTGCCTAAAATATTGTAAATTAATATAGAATGTGTCAGCCTACCCATGGTCCATGGACCATGGAAATGTATAAATAGAGTGAGGCTCTAAGCGTAGAAGTCACTTTTTTGGTTTGTTCTGATCTTAAGTGTTATGGATTTATGAATGTGGAAGTTGTTCCGAGTCTGAGTCGTGGTTGGTAGTAGTTAGAGTAGGCTCTGCAGCTATGTGCACAGAGGCCTGGTAGAGTTCGTAGCTGTGTGCATGGACCCCTGCAGCTGAGTGTGCAGGGTGGAATTGGATTGTACTAGAACAGAAGATTAATAAAAGATAAGTGTTTCTGAATTATTGTGCATCTGGTTGCAAATCCATGTGTTCATTTTTATGTTATGGTTTTATGCATATCTTTAAGGCTTATGTTTACATGCACTGGTTATAAATATTCATGTTTGATTAAGACCATCGAATTAAGTCAGATCTATAATAATAACATACTAAGGGAAAGGAATCTAGAAAGTACCTCCTCACATAGCTACGCGAAGGCCAGATAGTCGCGCGAAACAGCACAAGCTCGCAGGATTGGCTCGCGACCTTTCTAGACCTCATCAAGACATCCCTAGGGTGCGAAAACCTAGTTCCAGCACCCTCCCATACTACCTCGGGCGAGACTTCAATCCGTGCTTCGCGGACTATTGTCAAAAGGGCCGGTAACATAGGATTTTTTTGGCTAAAACACTTCTGAACCTGGGTCAAGCCCCCATAAGCCAACATTACCCAATGCATTTTTCAACTTAATACATCATTAAAATTATAAATACTCAAAATAAACCACTAAACACACCATCCTAAGGAGTTATTCCACCTCAAAACATGATTAAATAGCCTTTAGAAAAACAAAAAAATCGAATTTACAAGGAAAAATCAGGACTATGTAAAAACATAACATCTACTGCAAAACTCCTGGTTTCACAACAACTTTTGTAGCACCTCAAGTTCTATATATTTGTGGCCTTCCTCTAAAAAAAGGAGAATATGGGTAGTCTCAAAATATCCCTATGATGGTAATGAACATATGAAAGAGCCCCAAAATTGAAAACCTGGCTTCAAACCACCATGTCCCTTTTTGTTATCAGATTCATAGCAAGTTTCATATCACTGCACCTTTGACTGATATTTTTTTAATATTTGCTAATAGGTGAATCCAATTGAAATATTTTTTTTTATCATGTTAATATCATCATAATTATTCTCCACAGAAAAATTGAGCAAAATCTGACTCACGTATTTTGATAAAATATGAAAAATGGTTGTAGATGATGGTGGCCCATTTCTCGGAAACCATGAAGCATTTTGACCTGAAATTAAGTGGGTTTATTCATCTTACCTCCATAAATTTCCTGTAAAAATTTCATGGAAAACAGGTATATGGTTTAAGAGATATGGTGAAAATAGAGTGAGTGTGTGAAAGCGTAGCACAAAAACGTAACGCTCCATGGTTGATGTACTTCTAGCCAACGTCTGGGTTGCCTAATGACTTCAGTGTGTGTGAAATTTGGACATGAAGAACTTCCTCCTTAGAATATTTCTTCCATCGTACAAAGGCTCCAAATTTGATAAATTCTTCTGTAGCCAAAAACTTAGCGTCTGTCTTAGAAGCACAACATCATCTTCTTTTTATAGTTTAAGTGGTCCATGATGTTTGTAGACAAGATGAACCCATTGATGATGAGGATGGAACTATAATGACCATGCTATATACCCATTCCATCATCCTTTGACGAAAAATGAAAAATGTCCAACTTCACATCAAAAACGCTAATGCTAGCCATGACACAAAACGCTACAAAGCCGGTTATTCAAAATAGCTTCAAAGTTCTGACTAGATTTGGCTGCTATTGTGACCTATGCAATTGCAAAGGTGAGTGTCCTTATCTTAGCTTGAAATCCAAAAAATTTATTTGCAAACTCCTTTCTCAATTATAGATTGTGCCCTAGAATATTTTCACAAAACTGCATACACCCCACCTACTCAAAAGCCATTATGATAGTTGGGTTTAAGTTGATATATGAGAGATATTATGGTTCAAACCGAACAATAGCACCTCCCTTGTTCATTCTTTCCTCTGGAGTTTAGTCTAAGGTTTAAGGGAAACTTTTTTTTTGCAACCAATGTAAGAGTAATGACAAGAAGGACTCTCCAACTTATCCTCTGCTAATGATTAAGAAAGAATTTATAAACAAGAGATTAATCAACAAAAAAGGTCTTTAGAAAACCCTAAAATAAATTTAAAATGTTTGATAATGGTGGCATAAAATTCAAAGCGACAGGCACAATGCCAAAAATGCAGTGCACAAGAAATTTGATTTCAAACACTTCTTAATAACACAGACTTATGACAAGGAGCTTCAATTTAGTGTAATGGCTTGGCTATATTTATATTGGAAGCTACAAGTCAATTTTTTATAGCTCAGAAAAGGAAACTGCAAAAGATGGAGCATTGTATGGAAGTGCAACAATTAGGATAAAACACTGTGAAATAGGCAAAGCACAGCGATGGAGAAAATGCAACAATAATGAAAATGGTATCTTATAGGTTTTTACACTATTTTCTCAAATCATGCATGTAATTGGGTAACAATTCAAAACCAGGGTATTGAAATAAGCTTAATTTTGCACTTGTGAAAGAGATTTGACCACTAGTTTGCAAGAAATGTAGTGTTGTGTGGAAATGCAATGCCCCTGCCTCCTTTGTGCAACAACCTAGCATGATCACACCACAAAATTATGATGGAAATGAAAATGATTTGAGTGATCTTGGATGAAAATAATTGTGCAAATAATTTCCTACTATGGCTAGGAGCAGAGTTGATAACAATAATCATGATTTTGAATCAAAATGATGGATGTGCAATACCTTCTTGGAAGCACAGTGAGTGGAAAAATGAAGCAATATGTCCTCTTGACCAGTGTACCCTTGCTGAGGTCATGACCACTCATCAAATGAAATATAAAATGACTCAAACACCTACAAATTTATGCTCAAAGTAATGGAAACACGATTTTACTCATGATTTCTTGATGAAACTTGACCTCTAGTCCTAGCTATCTTAACCTCCTAGGACATCACACTTTGAATTATGACAAATAGACTCCTCTAGACCATATCACTCATGAAACCAAGACTAATATTTACAAAAATAACCTCAAATTAATAGTAAGACAAAAATGGCTAATATTCCTTTAATATAGGACCCTAACACTATGGATGCCATTCTAAATGCCCTAGCTTATAATTTTTGTTAAGGTATCATATTTGCAGGTTGTTGGTATTGATCTCTTATTTAATTTAAGAATTCACAAAAATGCTAATGGTACCTTGGTTCACTAGAGGGATAAACAAAGTATTAATGCAAAGGTGTAATTACATCATCTAACATACACTAAATCTACTTCACATGTATGACATGATATTCTAATATGTGCAACATGTAATATTTATGCAATATCAAAATCCCGATAGGATTCAAAACAATTTCATAAGAGTCCAATACTACAATGTTCGTAATGTACATAGAAAATAGATAAACAACTTGATATCCGAGTTAAAAACTAGTATCCTAAGTTTAATGGATGTCACCCCGATAATAAAAATGTAGATATGCATGAAAAGTTAAGTCTTCAAATAAAGGAAATGTGTCCTTTGTTAGTTAAACAACACTTCTCCTTATAGGTATTCTTTATAATGTATTTGACCAAAATGTAGGCCCACTCTCATTTTGTATAATTTGAAGTCAGCCTTTGAATTGAATTCTCTATGAATGTGATTAAAGGATATAACCCTAAAGATTAATTCTAATCAACTCCATAACTCTAATCGTCCACTAATCCAGTAAAGAAGTGTTTAAGGAAGTATGACATTTCAACTAAACTATAACAAGATTTGAACCCCCTATTACTTGTAAGATTAGATTAATGAAGTGACACAATTAAATATGACTAACATAAACGACTGATTTGAATTATTATAGTATTTATTATGTTGTCTTATTTTTGTTCCTATACTAAATTAGTCATTCATGTTAGCCAATTTTAGTTGTACTAATTATTATTCTGACATATATTTTAACCCATGACTAAATTAGTCATTTATGTTAGTGATTTTTAGTTGGGACACATAATATTTCTCATTTTTGGTAGTATTTCACTTGGAAAAGTTGTGGTGACTAACATTTTTAGTCACCTAGACACTAATTTGTCATTTTTTACTAGTGTATGTTGGTTCCATTTTATGTTTATGGGGTTCACATTTGATAGTTCTCCTCCCTACAACCCATCTGATTGTTGGAATTCAATAATGCTATCCCCCCTCCCCACTGACATCATAGGGGGGGTGTTGTGCTATTTTGTTGCTCATATTTCACACATTTATCCCTGCCATCCATCGAAATTGGCATTTGTCCTCGTTAGATAATATAATTATCTGGATACATATCTTTTCTCATAGTTCTAAGGCCACTAAATCCTCACAACTGGTCGACATGAGTGCCCTGCGTTCCTTCCCCTAGTCCCAACACTTGATCATGCGCATAACAATGCACGTGGCCCCTCACCGAAATCCTCAGATCATGAAGTCCCAACACAGTAATGTAACACAATATATTGTATTATGATATACCATATCATGATATATCATATTAGGATATAGAATATAGAACCAAAGCTCTCCACCCCACAAAAATCAGTGAATTGACATTGCAATTGATCATGGCCCTTAGCCTAATCGAGAGTATCCATGGTTGTAAAGGGGTGTAAAGTCCTCATGAAACAACTTAAACATAAACTCATGATTTGGTTAATCATTTCCACCATATTGATACATGTATTTATGTGATCATATACAAGTATATTTTATAGGAAGTCGAGAAATTCAGGACCAAGAATAGTTCCTACGGTCACACACAATTATTTAGTTAACAAGAATGATATTCCTTACACCATAAATTATAAGAATACCTCCCTTGTGCTTTCTTTCCTCTAGAGTTGACATAATGTTTGTTTTGCAGTAGCATGTAGTCTAAGGTTTAAGAAAAACTTGTTTTGTGCAACCAGTGTAAGAGTAATGACAAGAAGGACTCTCTAAATTAACATCTGATGATGATTAAGAAATAAATTATACACAATATATTAAACAACAAAAAACACCTTCAAAAAACCATAAAATAACTTGCAAATGTTTGATACTGGTGGCATAAAATTCAAAGGGACAGGCACAATGCCCAAAATACAGTGCGCAAGAAATTTGACTTCAAACACTTCTTAAGAACACAAACTTATGACAAGGAGCTTCAATTTAGTGTAATGGCTTGCCTATATTTATATTGGAGGTTGCAAATTAAATTTTTACAATTCATAAAAGGAAACTGCAAAAGATGGAGCACTATATGGAAGTGTAGCGATTAGGAGAAAATGATGCGAAATAGGAAAAAGCGCAGCGATTGAGAAAATGCAGGAATAACGAAAATGGTGTCTTCTAGGTTTTTACACTATTTTCTCAACTCATGCATGTAATTGGGTAACAATTCAAAACCATGGAACTGAAATAAGCTTAACTTTGCACCTGTGAAAGAGATTTGACCACCAGTTTGCAAGAAATGTAGTGTTTTGTGGAAACGCAACACCCCTGCCACCTTTGTGGAGCAACCTAGTGTAATCACACCACAAGATTCTGATGGAAATGAAAATGCATTGAGTGATCTTGGATGAGAATAATTGTGCAAATATGTTTTTACTATGGCCAAGAGAAAAGTCGATAGAAATAATGATGATTTCAAATCAAAATGGCTAATGCGCAACACCTTCTTGGAAGCGCAACACTTGGAAAAACATAGCAATATGTCCTCTTGGCCATTTTACACTTGTTGAGGTCATGACCACTCATGAAATGACATATAAACTGACTCAAACACCTACAAGTTTCTGCTCAAAGGCATGGCAGCACGATCTTACTCATGATTTCTTGATGTAACTTGACCTCTAGATCTACCTACCTTAACCTCTCAAGACATCACATTTTTCATTATGAAAAATAGAGTCCTCTAGATCATATCACTCGTGAAACTAAGAGTAATATTTACAAAAATAACCTCAAATTAATAGTAAGACATAAATGACTAATATTCCTTTAATATGGGACCCTAACACTATGGATGTCATTCTGAATGCCCTAGTCTATAATTTTTCTTAAGGGCTCATATTTGCAGGTTGTTGGTATTGATCTCTTATTTCATTTAAGAATTCACAGAAATTCTAATGGGACGTTGGTTCACTAGTGGGATAAACAAAGTATTAATGCAAAGGTGCAATTTACATCATCTAACATATACTAAATCTACCTCACATGTATGACATGATATTCTAATTTGTGAAACATGTAATGTTTAGGCAATATCAAAATCCCCATAGGGTTCAAAACAAATTCATAAGAGTCCAATACTACAATGTTCATAATATACATAGAAAATAGATAAAAAAACTTGATATCCAATTTAAAAACTAGTATCTTAAGTTTAATGGATGTGACGCTGATAATAAAAAATGTAGATATGCATGAAAAGTTAAGTCTTCAACTAAAGGAAATGTGTCCTCCGCTAATTAAACAACACTTCCCCTTGAAGGTATTCTTTATAACATATTTGACCTAACTATCGGCCCACTCCCATTTTGGATAATTCGAAGTCACCCTTTTAATTTAATTCCCTGTGAATATGATTAAAGAATATAACCCTAAAGATTAATTCTAATCAACTCCATAACTATAATCATCCACTAATCCAGTAAAGAAGTGTTTAAGGAAGTATGCCATTTCAACTAATCTATAACAAGCTTTGGATCCCCTATTAGTTGTAAGTTTAGATTAATGAAGTGACACAATTAAATATGACTAACATAAACGACCGTTTTGAATTATTGTAGTACTTGTTATGTTGTCTTATTTTTGTTCCTATACTAAATTAGTCATTCACGTTAGCCAATTTTAGTTGTAATATTTATTATTCTGACATATATTTTAGCCCAATTCTAAATTAGTCATTTATGTTAGTCATTTTTAGTTGGGACACTTAAGATTTCTCATTTTAGGTAGTATTTCACTTGGAAAAGATGTGGTGACTAACTTTTTTAGTCGCCTAGTCACTAATCTCCCATTTTCTACTATTGTATGTTTTTCATTTCATGGTTATCGGGTTCACATTTGATATTTCTCCTCCCTACAACCCATATGATTGTTTGCATTCAATAACATTATCCCCCCTCTCGACTGATGTCATGGGGGGGTGTCGTGCTATTTTTTTTGGCCATTGATTTCACACGTCTATCATTACTGTCCATTGAAATTGGCTTATGTCCTCTGTTACATAATATGATTATCTAGATCCATAGCTCGTCACAGAGGTCTAAGGCCACTGACTTCTCAAAACTAGTGGGCATAAGTGCCCTGTGATCCTTCCCCTATTCCCAACACTAGGTCATGTGCATATCAATGCCTTTGGCCCCTCACCCAAATCCTCAGATCACCAAGTCCCAACATAATAATGTAACACAATATATCGTATTATGATATACCATATCATGATATATCATATTAGGATATAGAATATAGAACCCAAGCTCTCCACCCCACAAAAATCTGTGAATTAACATTGCAGTTGATCGAGAGTATCCATGGTTATAATGGGGTGCGAAATCCTCATTAAACAATTTGAACACAAACTCGTGATTTGGTTAATCATTTCCAGCATATCAACACATGCATATATGTGATCATATACAAGTATATTTTATAGGAAGCCAAGAATTTCAAGACCAAGAATAGTTCCTACTATCATGCATAGTTGTTCAATTAACAAGAATGATATTCCTTACACCATACATTATAAGAATGTTGCACATTGCACAAAAGGTGAATTCGACATTTAGGCCATACTTAAAGTCTTAGTTATGAATGCTTATTTCATAGGCAGCACAATAGTCTAGAAGACAACATCCATGACCATTTACCATGCCTTTATCATCATTTTGAGAGTTAGTAATCCATCCACATAGGTTGGAAATATTTCACACATTTAGATGATAAGTGATTAATGCAACATTTAATCAATTTATCACAAGTTGTGATACTTTCCCTTAGTGCTTATTTAGATCGACTACATAGTTATAATCTACCAGTGCATGCAAAACCCATATATATATATATATATATATATATATATACATATATGTACACATATATGTACACATATATGTACACATATATGTATACATATATATATACATATATACATATATACATATACATATATACATATATATATACATATATACATATATACATATATATATATATATATATATATATATATATATATATATATACATATATACATATATACACACACATATATATATATATATATATATATAGAGAGAGAGAGAGAGAGAGAGAGAGAGAGATATTCATAAATAAAATTTGTTAGTAGAAAGTCACAACCACAATGAACTAATTATAATATCCTCATTCTTTCTAATCGCAAGTGAAATAGGTACCATTTCAAGTAATTGATATAAAGATTAACTTAACAACACAAACATATATTTAATGGCACATGTTACATATACAAAAACTTATCTTGGTTTTAAAACTGAAGATGGATGTTTGAGTCAAGGACAACAAGTCTCCACCCAACCATATAAAAGCTACAATAAGTCCTCACTTACATCCATCACCTTCGAGCCAGATTCCATAGACTGAGGTAATTTTGTTGATGGGAGTAAACACCAACTTCTCGTTGAGATAGGGATTCGAGAGGTTCTCCCACCTCCACCCACCACATACTTAGAAGTCAACAAAATTCACATGGATTTGAGAGGCCTTCTACCTACAGCATTCAGTTACTAAATAACTAATAAATTCTAGGGGATCTAGAGGTTTCACATCCACCTTAAAGACATTTAACACGGTGGTTCAACCCGATGAAGGGAATATAGAACCCATTGCCAAAAACCATATGAACACAATAATGAGACTTAAGAACTTCCCCTTTCGAGGAATCCAAGGACCAAATCTCCACCCCATACTATCAATGGAATCCAGAGAAGACCATCTCCACCCTCCAATCACCAGGGCATCTAGAGACTTATCCTCACCTAGAGAGAATTGACCTTCTGGTCTAATTGCTTAAACAACACATACAAGTATATTCTATGAGATTCGTAAATGTGCGGGACTCCTCCTCTCCTATTGATATCTTTCTTGGACTCTAGACTAGGGATATGCATTGATTTTCCTTGGTTATTAACTTTTTTTTCCCTTGTGTGTTCTCTCTTTGCTTCCTTTTCAATAGTGGTGTTTTTATATTGATTTTGCGTATGTTGTTTGTTCCTTTTCTTTCTACCTAAACTTTCCCTACTCAAATTCCACCTCACTTGCCCAGTTTTTTCTTTCCATCTTGACATCCCTGTTTTTTTTTTATCTGCTACCCACGTAACCAATACCTCGTAATTTTTTTGTTCCTTTGTTGTTTCTATTTTTCCAAAGAAACATGGCTTCTCGTATTACCTCTTTAACTCCATAAATTCAAAAAACCAGTCCATTAAAAGAACACCAACGAGCCTTCACTAGATGTCATAAAACAGTTTCGATTTTCCTGCAATAGGGAAACCTTAAACATCCCATGCAAGCAACCTCCTAGCCTCTAGAATTGATGTCGCTTGACTCAACCCATTATTTTTTGTAAACAAATACATGAAATATTTACAATTCTTTCACAAGTTTAAAACAATAGGGGCTGTCACAATTTCTGAATTGTAGTACCAAACAAGTCATATGACTTACTTCTTTGTAATCACAACCATTTTCCACTCAGATAAAGAGAGCATAGCAACCTCATCTTCTAGCTAGGTTTTCTCTTGAAATTTTTCCTAGGTTATATATTGTTTCTAATCATGGTTTGTGACTTTTTATTTCATTGTTCTCTATTTTTTGCATAATAATAATTTGCATGCATATGCAATAAAAAATAAGTTATATATTGATAATATAAAGAGAAATACTCATAGTGACAAACTATCAAGTGGAATATCAATGTTTTTTTATGAATCAATATGAAAATATTAATATTTTGAAGCAAATTTGTGGTGTGAATAATTTAATCACTGAAAAATAAGTGTTATGTGTTATAGTAGATGGAACGTAAATAATGCGAGGAAAATAAAATGGCCTTTATGTTAAACTAAAATTGTTAGCTTCACTATATATGCTAATTATTCATTATATGGCTAAGAGGATGAATCTTTCATTTAAAATTCTAAGCACATATTCATCAATTTCAAAAGTTTAATATCTTGTATGAGAGCCTTTTGTATACTTGTTTCATAGTCCCAAACAATTTTATTAGTTTCAAAAATTCGTTTATGATATTATCAATGGAAATAAGCTATTAAAATATGTTGATACAAGATGGATCTGATTGAATGGACTAACTCAAAGACTATGTAGTGAGTACCAATAGTTGGTAGAGTTCATGTATGAAAATTTCTTCATTGTAGACAAAGCTCAAGATATTCTCTTTCAATTAACTCACAAAGAGATATTATTATCAATGAATGTAATTTCTCCTCTGTTAGATGAAATGAATGTTCTTGTAAACATGTCTCAAGGTTACGTAGTGTACATTGTAGAATACATAAATGCAATAACATTAACATTCCCTTAAATGGATAATTGTGTACAATATCAAAGTATTTTACCGGTCCATGGTTTGAATATTGGACTATGAACATCAATATAGAAAATACTAAAAAAAAATGAAGTTTGATGAAAAAGGAATATTGTGTATGGCAGTGCATTTACATATGGTTCCCTTTCATTATATTGATAAGGCAACATGACCAACGAGTTCTTGGTGTAAATTCCTATTCGATAATGTCCAACAAAAAATGAGAAACCACTACCATAAGAGTTAACAGAGCAATCTCCATGAGTTGAAATGTTGGAGGCCATGTTTGTGGGGTATCATCAATATTGGAATGATAAACAACGTTGAAATTCTTTAAAATATGAATTTGTATCTAAATTAAAAACTTGTATACACCAATCTTCCATATGGTCAGAAAAATGGATAATATATTCAACGTATTTTAGATTCATCAAAATTATTTCAACAAACCACATGCATTCCTTGAAACAATGTGGAAGCAATTTCATGTTTTATAGAATTCTATAGAATATGTTGCAATAACAAGATTATGGACTAATTAAGGTGATAGGAAATACTTATAAGTAAATATATCCAAATATTTGAAATTAGAAAATCTGTATGAAACCATCATTTTGGGATTAGTGTAGGATCATAGGATGATCTAGGTATGCCCACATACCGAAAGCCCATAGCGAGGAACAGATGGGGGTTAAAACATGGGGACCAACCTCGGAGCATATGCAACCCCATACAACCACCTATTAGCGTGTAAGTATTAAAATAGTTGGGGCGGAGGAATGGAACCAGCCCACAATCATATCACCGCCATATAACCACATTCCAAGAGAGGGCGTGTTAACAATTCCCGCATAGATTTTGGGTACCAGCCCTGGTCACATTACAACATGTAACCACATGCCAACACCACTGAGTGCTTAGCATGGATTTTACAATGGACGCAGAAATTTTGGGATAAGACCTATTTTTATGGGCACAATAAGACTAGCCACTGAAGATCTAGGGGCTATGGAAACAAGGGAGGGAAGGTTAGCTCTTGCCCCAGTGCATGGCCCCATGTGGCCCTAGTTTTCCACTTTATCCCTTACTTTCCATTTGAACTAAGCGAAATTTTTCACCTAGTTTGGCGTGAATCCCATAGGCGTTGGGCGAAATTTTCACTTAGCGTGCTCGAAAAAGGCGGATTCATAGGATGGATAGAATTCCAATCCATTGTGTAGAGTAGTTAGCAAAAGAAACTTTGTGAGAGCATAACTTCTTCAGTTTTGGGCCAAATTGAGCCCAACAAAAGCCTAGCTAGGGGTTTTTTACTATTTTGAAGCTATTGGAGACATAATATTTACATTCTAAATGCTTTGAATCCATGTAAACACAAATTTGATCACTTAATGAAAGAGGCCCAACATTAGAAGTTGGATGAGGAGATCTAGCCCAAGAGAGGGTTGAACTCCTTTATCATTTTTGTTGTTATGTGTTTCTGATATGGTAGATTTACTCTGTTAGTGTTGTTAACTAAGTTTAAAAATAAATACTTTATGTTTTTTTTAAAGTGGTCCATTACCCAAAATAGATAAAATTTTACTTGCAATTTCTCCATCACCTTCAATTTTGAAATACAGATCAGTTTGGTATTAGAGTTGAAGGTTAATATGAAGGTTTAATTTCGTTTGCAAGTGTTTTCTGATGCTTACAAGGTTTAAGATTATAAGAGGATAAGGAGAACTTGTGGAGCCAAGATCTCAAATTGTTTCAAGGAAAACACTCACACCTCAAGATTCATTAGTCGTGGCACATGAAGAAGGTCCTGAAGGGATTTATGATGATGAAAGAAATTTCAGAAAATATTTCTTTGAAATGTCTAAAGTTGTAAAGGTTCTTTATGAAGATAGGAATTCAACTTTGCAATTAGAGAGCTCTAAAACTCCAAATGGAGATGAAGGAAAAGGAGACAAGACTCCAAAAGGAAATGGAGGAAATGGTGATAAGAAGCCACCTTCCCCTAGATCCCTCATCCTCAAGTTCATCCTCATCTTCTTCTACTTCCTCTAGCCTTTCACAAACACCTCCAAATTTTCCAAAAGGATATGGTAAAACTCCTTTGTTAAAGCTTGACATTAAGTTTGAATTTCCTATGTATGATGGAGAGGTAAATGTTGAGAAATTAGATAATTGGATTCATCAGATTGAAGTGTATTGCGGGATACAAAGAATCAAAGATGATGAAACCAAAATTTAACTTGCTTCTCTTAGGTTGGAAAGTGCATCACTTATTTGGTGGGAGGAAAAAACTCAAGAGGACATCAAGAAATGTGGTAAGGTTTTATCCTCTTGGAATTATTTTATTGTTTCAATAAAGAGACAATTTTATCCATTAGCATACATGCAAAAAGTTATAATGGATTGGTAAAACTTTAAGCAAGCTAAGGGTCAAAATGTGCAAAGCTATACTCAAGAATTTAGGAAAAGAGCTTTGATTTTGGGTATAGATTTTTCCTCTCAAGATATTCTACTAAAATAGAATGGAGGATTGCATAGTTACTCAAGACACACAATTATCATGTTTAACCCTATACAACTAGATGAACTTTGTGTACATACAACTCTGATCCAGGTGGATATTGGTGGCCACCTGCCAAGTCCACCTGGACCCCCACCATTGTCTTTCTCAGCATTTTCAGTTTCCTTAATTGTAGCACAGTTTACTATTTTTAGCAGTTTTTCGGGTCCTGAACTTCCGGAGCCGTTTTAAGGCCCTAAACGACGTTTTTTTGGGAATCTGGGGCAACATGGGTCCATGGACCGATGTTGCCTCCCAAAGTGGTAGTACTCGGATAGATCTTTCTAACGAGCTATTGTATGCGTCAAACGGAGATCATATGCCAAAGTTACGACCCCGGGAAGTTGATGTACCAATTTACCCCCAAACGGGGCCCGCAGTTTGGCGTTTCATCTCCTAGGGTTAGGTTTTGGAATGTTAAGGGTTTTCCATTGTTTCTCAACAATAAATAGGCCTTCGAGCCTCATTGTAACACAGTTCAGAGGCATGTAGCCATCACATCTCTTCTCAGAGATAAGCTACCATCGCCCTAGCTAGTTTATTTCCATTTCTGTTTGTAAGCATATTTCAGTATTTTCCAGAAATGAAATGAAGTATTATTTCCGCTGCATCTTTGTGTATATGGTTATCTCTGTAATTTGTTGCGTTCCTGTTTAAATCCGGATCAGTGGTATCAGAGCGGTCTGCTTTTTCTCTGTTTTTCTTTGCATGTCCCCAACAAGGTCGGGATATAAGGAGTTAGGGCTTGAACTGGTTGAACCTTTGCAAGACCAGCCTCGCAAATCCCGACGGCCTCCCATGGTGGACGAGAAGAAAGACGAGGGGGCAGGAGATCCCATCAAAATCTTGCTCGAAGAAGCGCTCGAGCGACAACGGAACGCGATGATGGACAGCTTTGCGCAGATCCTTCAGTGGCTACCCAGAAGCGGCGCATCGGCTTCCAGCAGCTCCTCTGGAAACGCCACACCCTTTAAGGTACAAGTTAATTTTGAAATCCCCATATTCGAGGGTCAGATAGACGCCGATGCCGTAGATAAATGGTTAAATCTGCTAGAGGGTTATTTTTCTGTTCATGAATTTTCGAGTCGGGAAAAGATTGTTTTTGCTCTTCTCAAAGCAGCCCCCCACGTCAAGGACTGGTGGGAAACCTACTGCGAGCAGAAGGATGAAAGTACTGGCTCACTATTTTCAGCCGCACCCACCTGGGATTCGTTCCGGGATGCCATCAAGGAGCAGTACTACCCTGTCGGAAGCTATGAGGATGAATACATAAAGTGGACCACGCTGCGGCAGGGAAGGGACCAAGACGTGCCGGAGTTCACCAATCTTTTCCATACCCTTCGCACAAAGTTGGGTATCAAGGATTCAGAGCAACATTTGATACTCAAATACCGTGGTTGCCTGCACAAGTACATCCAGGAAGAAATACAGTTCCTAAACATCCCCTCGCTCGGCGCAGCATACCGGTATGCCGTCAAGGTCGAGCAGAAGTTTAAACAAAAGAAGCGAGACTTTGGATCTGCGAATCCAAAGCAGGGGAAAGGTGCCCCTAAACCACAGAACAAAGGACAAAGCCAAGGCGGGACAGCCCAAGACAACCAGCCGAAGCTGCAAGCAAAGAGCAACGCCGCGAAGCCGAGAAAGGACACTGGAAAATGGTGCGAGTTCCATAAGAGCTCCACTCACAACACAAGTGAGTGTCGGGCCAAGCAGTCACTGGTGGCTGAGCTAAAGGTTTCAGAATCAGATGCATGTTCCGACTCTGAGTCAGAACCCGATAAGGGGTATGAAAAAGGGAAGCAGATCATTGATGCGGATCCCAGCGCCACTGTTGCTACCGCAAAGATCCAGAAAAATGAACCCGAAGATCCAGAGGAGGAGGAGCGTCTCTTCCACTCCCAGATGTGGGTAAAGGGCTCCCCGATACAGTTCATTGTTGATAGCGGGAGTCAAAAGAACCTCATTTCGGCAGAGGTCGTGAAGCGGTTGGGCTTACCGACCACAGCACATCCACAACCATACACCATTGGGTGGCTTCACCAAGGGCGAGATCTTCGCGTGAGCCAGCAGTGTCGCCTTCCATACAACATCAAGCCCTTCACGGATGAGGTATTGTGTGACATTGCTCCCCTTGAAGTTTGTGATGTATTACTAGGACAACCATACTTGTGGAAGCGACATGCTGTGTATGAATCAAGGCCCCGTGCTGTTATTATTACATTGGGAAATAAGTTGTTCAGGATACCAGAGGTAGCACCACCTGCCGCCATCTCTTTGATTACTGCAAAACAATGCAGTAAGATCATTTCCAAAACCAGGAAATTTGTTTTCCTGATGATACGCCCTCAAGGGAAGAAGAAGACAGTGGCCGCGGCCTCCAAACGGGGCCCCTCTGCACGGCAGCTACAGATGGACAAGATTGTGGAGGAGTACGAAGACATCTTCACCTCCCCGGCAGGGGTTCCTCTGCACTGTCAAGTCAAGCACTCCATCGATCTGACCCCAGGTGCGCCGCTACCCAATGGACCAATTTATCGGCGCTCTGTTCTGGAGAACAATGAAATCAAGAGGCAGATTCAGGAGCTCCTGCAGAAAGGTCACATCCGTCCGAGTTCTTCGCCCTGTGGGAGCCCGATAGTGTTGGTACAGAAGAAGGATGGGACGTGGAGACTCTGTATTGACTATCGGGCGCTGAACAAGATCACTGTCCGTAATAGGTACCCGATCCCGCGGATTGATGACCTCCTAGACCAACTAAAGGGGGCGAAATATTTCAGCAAGATCGATCTGAAGTCAGGATATCACCAGGTACCAATTGAACCCTCAGATGTGTGGAAGACTGCCTTCAAATCCAAGGAGGGCCTCTTCGAATGGTTGGTCATGCCTTTCGGATTGACGAATGCTCCTGCAACCTTTATGAGGCTAATGGATGACATCTTGCGGCCATTCACCAACTCCTTTGTAGTAGTATACTTGGATGACATTCTGATCTTCAGCCAGAGTTGGGAAGAGCACCTCCACCACATCCGACAGGTTCTCCAAACACTGCGGCAACACAAGCTATGTGCCAATTTGGAGAAATGCACTTTTGGCATGACCGAGGTTCAGTATCTGGGATACATCATTGATGAACAGGGGGTGCATGTCGATCCAGCCAAGGTCCAAGTCATTCGGGATTGGCCCTCTCCAACCACTCTAACAGAGCTCCGCAGCTTTCTAGGTCTTGCCAACTTCTACCGCAGGTTTGTGTTGGGATTTTCTCATATTTCTTGGCCCTTGAGTCAAGTCACCAAGGGCGGGGCGAAAGCAAAATTCTTTTGGTCTGAATCTCAACAGAAGGCATTCAGGGAGTTGAAGGATCGCCTCTGCACGGCACCAGTGCTCGCGTTACCAGATTTACAACAACCATTTGAGGTCGAGACAGATGCCTCTGACTATGCTATTGGGGCAGTCCTTACTCAACATGGACATCCAGTGGCATATCACAGTGAAACACTTTCAGACACAGTCCGGAAGTACCCCACTTATGATAAAGAGATGTATTCCATTGTACAAGCCTGCCGACAATGGAAGCATTACATTTTGGGGAAGGAAACGGTCATCCACACAGACCACCGACCTCTGCAGTTCATACAGACCCAAGGGAAATTGCAGAATGATCGCCATCAGAAGTGGTCTACATACCTGCAACAGTTTCACTTGAATATCAAGTATAAAAAGGGCAGCACCAATAATGTTGCAGATTGCCTCAGTCGACCACCGATCATGGCGCTAACCACCGTGCTCAACTCTTGCGGGCACGAGACTTCTGATTGGCCACTTCTCTACAAAAGCGACCCAGAATTCGGCCACACATACCAGACACTCTTGGAGGGTCGGCAGGTTGCAGATTTTCACCTCCAAGATGCCCTATTATGCCACCTCGGTCACCTTTGTGTTCCTTCAAGCGAGCGTGCCAAGATGATTTGGGAAGCACACTACAGTCGGGCTGCTGGGCATTTCGGGGTCGAGAAAACAGTGGCAGTACTGCAAAACTATTTCTATTGGCCGAATCTTCGACAGGATGTTGGGAAGTACATCCGATCATGTACTGCCTGTGCCATTGCCAAACCGACCATTAAGAAGCAAGGCCTCTATACCCCGTTGCCTACCCCTAGTCGACCTTGGGAATCCATCTCCATGGATTACATGTCAGGCCTTCCTTCCACTAAGCATGGAAATGACTGTGTTTTTGTGGTCGTCGACAGGTTCTCAAAGATGGCCATTATGATGGCCTGCAAGAAGAATATCACAGCAGAAGCCACTGCTAAACTCTTCTTTGAACGAGTGTGGGTGCACTTTGGGATCCCACAGTCTATCATCTCAGATCAGGACAGTCGGTTTCTCAGCACCTTTTGGTCCAGTCTCTGGTCAATGCTGGACACCAAACTCACGAAGTCCACAGCCTTCCATCCTCAAACTGATGGCCAGACAGAGGTTGTCAATAGGATGATTGTGCACATTCTGCGCATGTATAACTCAAAGCATCCACGCACATGGGACGAGAGCCTCCCCTACGTTCAGCACAGCTACAACCGAGCTCTTCACAGCTCCACTGGCCATAGCCCTTTTCAGGTGGGTTTGGGATTCCAGCCACTATGCCCCATTGATGTGGCCATGCCACTTGCAGCTACTCACATGAATTCAGCTCATGTCCAGTCCGAAACAGATAAGGCCACCAGCTTCATTGAGCGCATCCAACATATTCGCCAGCAGGTCCATGACATCCTTGAGAAATCAAATGCCAAGTACAAGCAGCGACATGATCAACATCGGGTGCCACACAAGTTTCAGGTGGGCGACAAAGTCTGGTTGCATTTGCAAAAGGAACGCCTTACTGGAGCCTATCGGAAATTGAGACCACTCCGATATGGTCCTTACACCATTACTAAGGCTATGGGAGACAATGCATTTGAGCTCAGCATTCCCCCATTCCTTGGCCTGCACCCAGTGTTCAATGTGGACCGCCTTCGGCCATACTTTCCACCATTGCTAGACACATCCGACATTGCAGAACAGCTCAAACCCACAGAATTAAATCCAGATTGCATGGAACAAGCTGCAACTGATCGGATCATGGACACACAGATCAAGAACACTCGCCAACAGAATATCCAACTGTATCGAGTTGTCAAAGCAGGCCAACTCCTTCAGCAGGGCAAGTGGCTCACCAGGGAACAAGTTCAGCAAAAGTTTCCTCATCTCATGGAGGGGCTCAACGCAATGGGGACCATTGCTTCCTAAGGGGGGAGGAATGATCCAGGTGGATATTAGTGGCCACCTGCCAAGTCCACCTGGACCCCCACCATTGTCTTTCTCAGCATTTTCAGTTTCCTTAATTGTAGCACAGTTTACTATTTTAGCAGTTTTTCGGGTCCTGAACTTCCGGAGCTGTTTTGAGGCCCTAAACGACGTTTTTTTGGGAATCTGGGGCAACATGGGTCCATGGACCGATGTTGCCTCCCAAAGTGGTAGTACTCGGATAGATCTTTCTAACGAGCTATTGTACGCGTCAAACGGAGATCATATGCCAAAGTTACGACCCCGGGAAGTTGATGTACCAATTTACCCCCAAACGGGGCCCACAGTTTGGCGTTTCATCTCCTAGGGTTAGGTTTTGGAATGTTAAGGGTTTTCCATTGTTTCTCAACAATAAATAGGCCTTCGAGCCTCATTGTAACACAGTTCAGAGGCATGTAGCCATCACATCTCTTCTCAGAGATAAGCTACCATCGCCCTAGCTAGTTTATTTCCATTTCTGTTTGTAAGCATATTTCAGTATTTTCCATTAATGAAATGAAGTATTATTTCCGCTGCATCTTTGTGTATATGGTTATCTCTGTAATTTGTTGCGTTCCTGTTTAAATCCGGATCAAACTCATTTAGAAGCAAGAGGGAAAAATGTTTCTAAAGAAAATAGTGAGAAGTCATTTAAGTCTGTAGAAAAAGGAAAAGGGAAGTTCAAAGGCAAGGATAAAAAGAATGCTTCAGTCAAGAAAGAAGGAGAAAAACTCACATGTAAACATTTTTCCAAAGAAGGTCATCATGAAGACCACCTTTGGAAACTTCATCCTGAGGTGAGACCCAAAAGGTTTAATAACAAGGAGAAAGAAATGATTTTTGCAACTACACAACAAGATCTAGGATCTGATTCCAGAGATGAAACAAAAGTCATAGCCATGGAATTGAAAGGTAAGGATTCTATTGCAAGTACTAGCTCTTAAAGAAAACCCATTGAAACTCAAAATGAATAGAAAGAATAGATTTGTTCCATATTAGAGTCATCATAAAACATAACAATGTAGATACTTTGTTTGATAGTGGTTCACAAGAAAACCTCATTTCAGAAGACATTGTCAAGAAACTAAATTTGAAAACCATTCCTCATCCTAAACCTTATCCTTTGTGTTAGGTATGTGATAATTCCAAGTTGCAAGTGACAAGAAAATTCATACTTAGATTTTCCATCACTGCAAATCTTATTAATGAGGTAGAACTTGATGTGGTGCCACTTGACATTTGTGGGACTTTTTTGGGAACTCCATAATTATATGACAAGAAAGCCATCTTTCATTGCCATGATAAAAAATATCATTAGTTTAAATATGGGATTGAGTACATTATTATAGCACATAGAAAGAAGTTGAGTTTATCACTTGTGAATGCTAGACAAATGAAGAGGTTTGTAAATGCTAGTCAGAATTTTGCATTGTTGATGATTAAACATAAAGATGCTGATGAATCTGAAGCCTTCCAAAAATGTGATGCAACATTAAAATCTTATTTAGTTGAAGTTATTAACACATGTGATAAGATTTTTTAGGAGTCTAATGTGTTGCCTCCCAAAAGAGGAAAACAACATGACATTTATTTGCAGCAGGATGCATCACTTTCAAACATTGGTTTAAACAATATTCTAGTGTTAGATAATGTAGGAATCAAGAAGTAGATGCAAGAGCCATTTGAAAAATGGAACATTATAAGTTCTAATACATCTTCTTGTGGGTATCCTAGTGTTTTATTTTTAAAGAAAGATGGTGGATGGAAATGGCATTCACATTTGGTGAAGAGTTGAGCGAAACACAAGGCTAGACATGATAAGCTTCATGTTGACCACAATTTTTAGGTTGGAGATGAAGCAAGGCTTTACATCAACAAAGAACTCATTATATAAATTCTATCATTTGCTATGAAACAACCATATGTTATTACTATAACTAAAACTTTTTTTGTGGGGCAAGCATGTATGGAGGTACCTATGTGCAAAGAAAATATTAAATATTTATTCTTACATACTTTCCTCCACACACATTCCCCTCTGCACA
The DNA here is from genome assembly GCA_031772625.1 of Pinus tabuliformis. Taxonomy (NCBI): domain Eukaryota; kingdom Viridiplantae; phylum Streptophyta; class Pinopsida; order Pinales; family Pinaceae; genus Pinus; species Pinus tabuliformis. The sequence goes on along the minus strand of CM062815.1, from coordinate 311,530,755 downwards.
TTGTACTTGTGCACATTCAAGTTTTGATTTTGTGTACAAAAGAACAAGTGATGCATTTACTTTAGCTTTATGATGAGTAATTTAAATGTGCAAGAGAAACAGTTGATGTAAATGAAAAGCTTGGTAAAAAACCTGATTAATTGATACAATTAGCTAATTGTTGAATTTAAAAAGAATTTAATTCTCTTCTTATGTTTGCCTTATATGATTCCACTTCCACATTGTCACATGCATTTTCACCTTTACACATTTATTGTCTAGGAGTGACTACTACAACAAAATCATGTATACAAATAAGTCTTCCTATTGGTCTTACTATTTAAAAATGTGTCCTTACATAAGTCACATATAATATTATCAACTCCTATCCAAGGAACAATTAATAAGCTTCAGCAGGATGATGTCAAATTTTATGTTTTGTATCATAGGACTTTCCCATATCTTGTTTGCCATTAATTTCTCAATGGTCTCTTGATACAAATGCATAAATATTTGCATCTGGTGTGGGTTGGGACATGAGCCTCTATTAAAATATAGAACTTCCCTTCTCATGAGTTTGTTAATTGGTGGTTGTCAGTAATTTTAAAGGTTCCATGATGAGTACATCCCTACAAAAATATTACAAACTTTAAAAATGGTGGAACAAAGGCATGTGTGGAGCTAAAATCAACCATTTGGTTTTCACCCTTACAAGCATGCCTTCACACAAGTCCTATAGGGTGAAAATACACAATTTTTGTATTTGTAGTTATAATAGGTAGCATCCAAGTTTTTAATAGAGCTTAGAAAGTCATGCAATGGAAATTGCGAAAAAAGAATTTGTGCATGGCACTTGGGTAGAAGTGTTGTGAGCAATGGAGGTGTGCACAACAACATCGGTACAATGTTAACATGTCAACCCCAAAATAATGACATGTGACATTTGAAAAAAAAATTATAAATGTTGATTTAACTAGAAACAGGTGGCACGTGGCAAAGTTGTGAGATGCATTATGATACCAATGTGGATTTTAATTTCACATCAATACAGGACTCATTCATCAACACAAATCCATTCTGCATCAATTAAAGTTATAGGGTGCCACAAACAAATAGTATCCAGTAGACAAGATTTTTTTATTTAACAAAGACTTAATTCCTGTCGTAGGAGTGGAAAGATTTGGGCCTTAAACAATAACAAATTTGTATACATTTATTTGACAGAAAATAGGTGGCATGTGTAAAATTTATGGGGAGCCATGTGATACCAGCATGGAGTTTGAAACCATGTCACCATGGAACTAATTCCATAGCATGAATTCCTAGTGCACTATTTAAAATTGTCAGGTGGAAAACTAACCATAGCTATTATATAAGAATTTGTCTTTTAACACATACATAAGTACAGTCATAGGAGTGGAAGGACTTAAGACTTAAACAGTAAAAAATTTATATACCTCGATTTTACTGAAAATTGGTAGCATGTAGAAAAGGTAGAGGCGTGGAGTTCCAGCACATGTCACTACGGGACTAATTCCTAGGAACAAATTCATGGAACATCATTTAAAATTGTTGGGTGCCATGAAGTAATAGTATCCAATAGATAATAATTTGTAATATTAAAAATCTCAAGTACCACCACGAGAGTAGAAGTACATAGGCCTTAAATAGTAATAGAGCGAGACGAGAAACTTGCCAAAAATTTCACGTCATACAATCAGTCTTTTATAAGATTTTTCTCGGATTACGAGCCCAACGAATTGAAGTGAAAGACAAGAGTTGTGTCTATTAGTTGTTAGAAATTTTCAAATCGGAGCATGAAACTTATGTTAAACTATTTATGGTTCTAATGTCCGTGAATCAAGAAATGTGTAGAGATAGTGTGTCCAAAAGTATGTGCGGAGGTAAATAATGTGCCAAAGTAATAAGTCAACTTCCATTGCTACACGCAAGGTGGGACAACATGCAACCTTAAGCTCCTTTCAAGGCGGGGTATAAGAAAAAGGCATACTTTAAATTGTTACTATCCTCTTGCACATTTATCGCACAAATTTATAACATTAAAATATGCAGATGTTCTCCTTAATGCAACCAATAGATCTTGTTCTCAGAATGTAAACATGGTTTTTGTAACTATAAATTTCTCTATATATGTTCCCAAGTAAAAACCGGAGAGTTACGTTTGTACATACTATTTTTTGGACACATGAAATAGCTCTAGCTCTAGACAATGAAAATTATAGGAAAATAAATATTTCTAGCGAATGAAGGAATGTGTGATTACTTATCATGAGTATACATGACAATGCACCATTTTCAAAGGACAAGAAATAATGTAATAAATAATAATTCAAATATCGAGAAATAATTATACTTATAAAAATAGTTTGTAGCACCATTTTTAGATGGGCTACCATGCAACTAAGGACCTTTAATGAAAGTAGAATGAAATATGGAGATTAACCAAAGACTCAGTAATATATTCTTCAGTTTCAAGAGTTTGAATGCACTATGTCACTGCTTTATTTGTTGGGTTTTAAAGGAAATAAATCCAATATTCAAGAGCCAAATGTCTATGTGTTTTGTTAATAGGGTATTTAAAAATATATATATATATATATAAAAGGAGAAACATCTGAGATATCTATTATATGTATACATTTGAATGATTTAAGACATGGACTTGCAGGCTATTGTAATATGGGCATACTAATGGTAAATATTTGGGAGTTGGCTTCTCTTAGATAGCTCTGGGTTGTTGAAGCCATAATCAAGATCACGTTCTATTTGATCTATTTACAAGAAAGCACAAAGTTTAATCTAAAAAAATGTCAAATTAACTGAACTATATAGTTGGGGGAGTTTTTTTCCAAAAGTGTGTCTTCTGGTATGACAACATGCGGATAGGTAGGCCTCATGCAAAGGCACTTGTTGCCTAATTTTGTAGTTCGATTGTCGAATTTGATGATTTATGTAGGTTTCATTTGAATGTTGCGATTCTTGTTAATTTTATTACAATGATTATTTGAATTTTAATCTTTTAACTTAGTTATAAATTAGATATTTTCTTTTGGTCCCACTTTGTACATGTTAACTGTAAAAAATACTATTAACTATTTTATACTTAGCCAAACTTGATCTATGGACCAATGTTTGGTTTCTTTACCCTGCACACACATTTCGTCTCCACACATTTTTCCACACATATTCCCTCTTGGGAATGTTCATAATTCCCCACACATCTTCAAATATTCAGATCACTTGTTCTTCACAACTACTTCTTCCATACTTATCAATCTTCACACATTTTGACATTCCATTATTGATTACCTAAATGTTTCTGATGATCAGGACATTTGGAGTCCAATATTTATCTTGCCACATTAATTGTGAGTTTTATCAATTGGTACTAATATCAAATATTTTAAAAGTGAATCAAACTTTGAATTAATTAGATGAGATCATTTTAAAGCTATGAGGTTTATTGGCACCATCTACCATAAACAACGCTATTCTCTAATAATTTTGTATTCATTGAATAGTTGCACAAAACAAAAGTCACACCAGATAATAACAACTGGTAATTATAAACAAGTGATGAAATTAAAGCCAATTGGCATTGAGAATGTTAGGAGTATGTTTTATATTTATAACAACAATGACAAAGAAGAAATTTTTCATTTTACCATTAACTAGCTTATATGTAAGGATATAATTTTTCACCCACAACACTACTTCTCTTTGCACACTTTCCCACTAAATTATTATTAATTGCCTATATCCAAGTGTCATGATCATAAATATTTCATATTATTCATTTCACTTCGTCCATTCTACCATTCCTTGTGATAATTATATGGAGGATATGAAAATTGGAGCGAGTGGAAAATTAAATAGACACGAAGATTTTCCAATTTTGAGATTTATTTTTACTATGTCCCATAAATGGTGGATTTAGTATGCTAAATTATTATTTATTTATTAAAATCGTCCTATCTAACCAAGTTTATACAAAAAAATAGTAACAGTTGGTGATTATATGTAAAACAAATAGTTTATAGTTATGAGGAATTGCTACATTGTTATTTATTAAAATTGCCCAGTCTAACAAAGTTTGCATAAGAAATAATAACAATTGGTGATTACTTGTAAAACAAAGAGTTTATAGTTAAGAGGCATTGAGAATGTTACTAATTCAGTAGTTATCTTTCAGTAGAAAGAAAATATGGCTGGCAAAGGAAGGAAAAAACTATTTTCAATAATATAATTGACTCACTTACCTACATTAATAAGAAATTCCACTAGTATAATGCTTACCAGTGGTATGCAAACCTACCAACTGAATAGAAGAAATGTGAAAAAATTTGCAAGAGAAGATTGGAAAATGTTGCATATGTCCCAAAGGTTTTTGATTCCAAACAAATTTTTTTATTTGTGTGCTAAGAATTTTGATCCAAGACAAGGAAAATCATCGTAGGAGTAAAAACGACTTCAATTCCTCACACTCAAATGGAATTAAAAACAATATTGAAGCTACCATAGTCAAATAAGTTACTAAAGTTCTTAGAAGAAGACAATTTATTGGAGTCACAAGCAAGTGGGATGAACACTATTCAAGGTTTCATTTCACCAACTTCCCAAATTTCCTTATGAGATTTCCTCCCTATATATTTCTTTGTTTTTAGATACTTTTCTCAGCTTTTTTCCCACTTGATCAAGTTATAAACCACATAAAATGTTCCCAAATATATAATTTATGTGTTGTACTAATTTTACAAAAGAGACTATTTGTTTGACTAGGTTTATCTCATTTCTAATGATTTGTATTTCTTGTTACTCATTTTTTTCAAAATGTTGATTTTTGGGTAGTTATGTGAGGTATTCCCCATTTGCATAAGTTAAAATCGAAAGAAATAAAATTTAATTTAATTTTAAATTTAATTTACAAAGAGATGTGACCCTTCGGGGAAACCTAATATTGCTATATAAACTCACTTGAACTTCTCATTTAAACACACTCATCCTACACTAATCGCACACTTATCACACACATATATCTCTCTCTCTAATAGGTGGGAAGTTATCTAAGGAAGAGGCCAAAGTTTCTAAAGAAGTGTAATTTTCTAAGTGTAATTACTTAAAGATGTTCATATATCATTGCAAGTAATTACTAGATGTAGAAATTTGTTCTTGTTTAATTACCACTCTGTTGTGCTATTCAACAACCCCCCCATTTATTAGTTTAATAGCTAATTAATAAATGGGGGCCCTTGATAAAAACCCTCCAAAAAATGAATTTAGCACTTAGGCGCTTTCCTTTGAACTTTTAGAAATAAATATGGATATCGAGTCAAAACCCTTTGAAAACTAGCAATTCTCACCTTTTCACATACTGTTGGACCAAGTGTGTTAAAATATTTATTAACGAACAAAACCCACGAATTGCAATCAAAATGATCATCGTAGTTAACTTAGATATCATTGGAATTTTTATTCAAAATCTAAGACCTAAGGCATTTCACATAAAATAAATCTCTTATCACAATCACATATCAACTCTCACAAAGGGTGCAAACCCACAAAGCATGTTCAAACATGCGAGACGCGATATTGTGATGGGACAAGTCAGCCTCATTGCATCACGTCAATTTATTTAAAAAGTCCAATGTTATGAAATGTGTGAGCTTCCGAAATGTGATAAAGACCAGACCAGATAGAAGCCAATGTTATAAATTGAGCGTTAAGTCTGCCACGTAGTGAAAGGTGCTTTATAAGGCAATTACTCCATCAATCAAACTACGCTCTAAACGGTAAAGGATATGATGGTTATCTCGCATCCTGCATAATTCTAATAAACTTCAAGATAGCGCAAAATGAAATGTGCGATAATGCGATTTGCGATATTGCATCGCAATCACAGAATCAACATTCTCGTACATTAGGCCTGCCACCTTAAAAGTTTTCCTTCACTTTTTTTGTGATGCGATACATTAATGAGTAATCAAGGAAGTTATAAGGAACCATTAGTGGCTATTTAATATAGGTTAATGGAATTTATGTTAAAAAGCAGCTCGACGTGATACGATATATTTTCATCTGCGTTTTATTAAAACTCCTTTCTTGTCACCTTTTCAGGTTATTTGTATCATTCATTCTCATTGTCATCCTTTCTTGTGTTTATCTGATAGATTCTATTTTGCTCCATTTTAGGAAAAATCCGTAGGAAGCATCGTTAGAAACAATGGGAAAGAAGGGAAAGGAATTTGCATCTGAGAAATCAGAAATGATCCCTCTTTTCTCTGATACTATGTGCAGCAGAGACAGAGGAACTACGACATGGGAGGTCATGTACAACTTGTTAGAAGAGGAGTAGCCCATGCCACTGGTAACAAAGGCCACGACAAATGCTCAGGAGTTATCTGATGCCTCCTATTTTGAAACGGCATGTTCTTTCCTCCACCACATAGTTGCATGACCAAAAATAATCCCATACATAGACATGGTCAAATGGGTAATTAACAAGGTAGACATCACAAACCAAACATTCAAGAATCATAGACAAGAGGTCATGGGGTCCTTCTCAGCAGAAAGCCTATGACTAATGTACCAGTTACCTAAGCCGCAAAAGTTCTACAAAAAATAGTTCCTTGAGTAATTTTCTAAAGAAAATGAGGACCCGTCAGATGTCACGTAGACCTGGAAATCAATCGAGGGCAAGCTCAACTAAAATTGGTATGTACTCCACGACATCCATTTATCCACCCCATAGTTTTGCAACAACAATGATATGTAGGTTATACAGTAGACCGATAGCACCAAGCTTTCCATGGATTGGCTCCCATTGATAAATGCAGCAGTGAATGCAACCATAATGAACTGGGCTCAAATTTTATCAGATAATTTGGTAAAGGCCATTACACAATATAGGACAAAAAGAAGTTCCTCTTTAAGGGTTTATCCCTCATTTTTCATGACTACTTTTGTGATGTATGCAATCTATTTTAATCTAAATTTCCCAATATGGGATGGAAGTGGACTATACAGGATTGCTTCCCATCCATATCTACCATAAGATTTTGTGGGAATCTCAATTTCACCCCCATTTTTATAAAATTTTGTGAAGGAGTTATGCTACCCATCCATAAAGAAGTGTACAACAGAACCGCCCCTAGGTTTTCTAAAGAGGTTGAGGTAGATATCTTGCCAGTAGCCAAATGGTTTGGGGAAGAGACCTTTACCTACATCAGAGTATTTGGGAGCATTTCTTCACCACATGTTCTCCCATATTATGTCCTTAACAAACTAAACAAACAACAGGGGAAGGTGGACCAAGAAAAGGACTGAAATAGCATAACAAGGCCATTTAGCCTACATTTCCATTACAATGTGGTGCATTTCCGCTACATGATTTTGGACATGCATGCAAATAAGCATAGATTATTAAATCTTTGAAATTAGCTACATTTTTGGGAAGGCAGTATGACCTAAATGACACTGTTAAGGATTTTACTACTATGATAAAAGTAAATCAGTTCACCCATGCAGAGGACACCTTTGATGACCGCTTCCTATAGGAAGAAACATATTCACAAGTGTTGCATTTGGCATCGGTACTTTTAATCCCAGAAGATGTTAATGCTTTTCATGTGTCTAAGAAAGAGAGAATATTTAAGGTCCATTGGACCTATTGCAGATTGAACAAATAAGGGAGCCAACTCCCAATGTAAGCTTGGAGGGTAGCTCCAAAGAAAAATTTGAAGAACAAACCCAAGAGAGAACTACGCATGAGTCAGAGCACTCAGAGAAGCAGTCTCAAAATGGGGGATGAAACAACAATAAAGAGTCCGAAAAGGACACAACTGGAACCACATAAGAGATGGTCAAGCAAACCTCAGCAAAGAAATAAGCATAAGTTGCCTCTACATCAACTTAGTATGGTAAAACCCCAATTATTGAGTAGGAACAAGAATGGGAGCAATTCAATAAAAATATTTAAATAGATTCAAACCCTAAGAAAACATGTAAGATACAGACTCCTAAGCAAACCCAGCATAAGTCAAATCCAGAAATGATAGGGGAAGAACCTAAGGGCACTCAGGATGTTGAGATCATTCCTGCTACTCCTACTTCAGAAATTATTTTTAGAATTGAGGAAATACATCCGCTCGATGTATTTTATAGTCCTACCCACAAATATGTGGTCAAGAGACAAAGGAAGAAAGTAAAGTTGTACGTTGTAGCTCTTACAACTCTGGAAAATGAACCAATGGACATTGTATGGAAGGACTTGCCCATTGACCCATCTAAAAATATCACAAAACTGTCACAATTCGTAGGAGCCTATGCCACAACAACTACTGACAAAGAATCAGAGGTCCAAATTCTGCTCAAAGAAAAGGAACAGAGAATTCTACTTCTAGAACAACAATTAGCTCAAGAAAAGTCTAATCAACATGCAGAATTAAAAGTAGCCCAGCTCCAAAAGGAATTTGAAGAAATGAGAATACAACACCAAGCCAGCTTAGCGGAAAGAGATGCGCAGATACAAGCTATGATAGATAAGTTTAAGGACAATCTGCAAATCGATGAATTCATCAAGGAAGCACTCAACCTTAATTCCCTATTATTGCAGTACACGGAAGTACTTTGCCAGAAAATCTCGCAAATAAGTCCCTATTGTGACGCCAGTAATAAGTTAACAAACCGGGTTATTGACATGAGGCTCGAGTATGACGAAATCCATAAAAGGATTTCTGACTTTATCAGCTGGCAAGAATTAGAGGATAGGAGAAAGGCTGAACTACCGAAGCTGGAGGAATCTCATAAAGACATTATGTTCACGGATTGGGATTCTCAGTTGAAATGAGTGGAAAGGGAAACAATGATAGAAGCAACAACAAATAACAACATAATAGAAGCCATCAATTAAAATCTTCATGGTGCCAATCTTGTCAAGGAATGTATACCAGGATTTTTTTGAATGTTAAATAGTTAGAGAAGCAGTGGAGATAGGCAGCATAGGAAAAGGAGGAGGCAATCAGACAGTTGATCAAGCTGAATTGGGAGGCATACTGGAAGTTTTTAGTGAAACCACACAGCTAATGGATGACTTTGAGATGTTTAACAACATCTAAACAAAAGATGGTGCCAGCACTAACAGATGCCTTATTTTCTAGGTAGTTAAAATATGCAATCGGCCAACTACCTTAGCTCAAGCCAATGACTGATATTTGCGGTCTTAGAGATCAAGTTCAAAGGAGCTAGTCATTTATTTATTTTTATTTTAGTTTTATTTTTTCATATTCTGAGGAAGGTCGTTTGAACCTCCTCAGCTATTTTTTGTAATAATATATTTTAAGACATATAGTTTAGTATGTAAACCCCTCTCATGCATTTAGAGAGGGGTTGAGAAATTTTATCAGAAACTCTTTTCAAAACATTGCACTTTTGTAATTTTGAGGAGGTTTTGATGAAATGAATGGAACAAGATCTATTTTCTTTAAATATCTAGCATGCTCTACTGAAATGCGCTTTTGTACTCTTAGAATGTGTTGGATTGATTGAAATTGGGTCAATATTGCTGAAGCATGTGAGTAGGACTTATCATACATGGTACTTTTATCATATGATCGTGTTTTATCTATGTATCAAGCAATACTTATTCTTTCATTTGTTTTATGTATGAAAGTTTGAATTATAGTTTAGCATTATTGCACTTTTGTATGATGTTAGCTTTGATTCTATTCTGAATACATGAACAATTTTGTATGCGATATATTTCTCTCAATCATTTTGTCTAACTATTATCTGAAACAATTATTCTTAAATGATTTAACTTCTTACTGTAGTTGAATGATATTTATTACCAATTGCTATAAGAAATAATTATAGATCACATATTCTATTTAATTCCCAGGTATATCTATAGTTAAATAGTGCTAAATTAAGATATATTCATGTGTTTATTAGTTAGATCAGATTACACTTAGCTAAATCACTTTCCTATTACACCATATATCACCCCACCAACACTATCAAAAATATTTTTGGGAAACTAGTCCCATTATCTCCCATCAAATCCACTATGCCAAACAGAAAAGGAGTTACTAACCAAGGTCTGGACTGGGTCCTTTTCCCCCATGTTGTCGCATCGATTTTTGAGGCTTCAACATTTTGGAACTAGAAGGAGGGCCTAACTATGAATGGAAAGAAGATCTAAATCAATAAGCCATTCCAAGGGTAAAACTCCCTCACCATCACCTCCAACTTCTCGGTCACATTCTAGATCCCCAAATCCTAAGTGAGAAGTTGTAAAGAAATCCTTAGAATCCACTACTAAGGTCCCAAAGAAGCGAGATCAATCTTCTTCTATTGAAACTCCTGAAGTGTAGTCTTTAATCCATAAACTGCAAGGGATTTCAATATCTCAAGAAGAATCTAAGTTATCCAAAGCTAGTGTTACTTCTCAGTTTCCTTCCTCTCAAAGGTTAACTAGATCACAAAGCAAAAAAATTGGGATCCCCCCATTTGAATTCCCTCTACCAAATCGAAGAAGAACTAAGAAAACACAGTTTGAAGCTCATAGTGAAGTTCTCTCATCATCACGTAAAACACCTTCATTTTTTCCATCCACTTCATCACAAAATGAAACATCCACCTCACAAATCTAGATCGTGGTTGTTGGTGTCCGAGTGTGGATGTTATCATTCAACCCCTTACCACATTAATATGTCAATCTGGGGTTGTTTATTATTGCAAGGGTATCATGGAAAATTCATAATCCAACAATTGATTAGGAGTTCAATTAATTAATTGAACATGCAATTTGAAATGATAAATAAAATTAAGCAACAAATGGAAATGACAGAAATAATTAATATATAACAACAAGCCAATTCACAACATTCACATCAAACCATTATAGCTAAAAGAAGAAATATATTAATTAAAAACAAACTAATCACACATTACTTCAGCAACACCCGATCAGGGGAGTGGGCCCAACTCCTTAATCAAGGCTATGGTAGAAAGGATCAAAGGCTAGATAATAATCATAAGATCAATATTTCATTAATAAGAAGGAAAATACAAAAGTTTGATGTTACATTCTCAAAGAAAAACCGTCAATATTTGATATGCTCCCCTCTCCATGTGTTCTCCCTGATTTGTGTCTTTTAAATATACCAACAGCAAAGGGAAATTTACAACAAGATTGATTACAAAATGATTTCCCCATTCAATTTAGATTGATTACAAAATATCAATAAGCAAGATGAGATCTGAGAGATCTTTCCTTCATGATTTAGTTGGAACAAGTCGAATTTGGTCATTGCAATTGGGGCAATTTGGAAAACGGCCACAAGAGAATTTCTGAATGTATCCTTCAAAGAACCTTTCTTTTATCCCAATCTAGACCGAATTTCTAAAAACTTCTCAATGGAAAACTAATTTGGTCTATTCTGCACAAAATACATGTCTCTGAGTTTTAAGATTCTTCTTCGTTTTCCCGAAATGTCCAATGCAAAACTGTCACATTCTATTCCAGTGAAATTCTGAGTTGGAATATTTGATTATGCGTTGAAGATCAAATTTGCAATCTGCAAGAGATCTTGGAGGCTAAAATCATGAGTGATATTATAACAAATTCATCTGTAAACCATTATTAGCAATATCACACATAATAATCATCAATTTATTAAAAATAAAGGAGAACAAATATTACTTATCCATAAGAGCATAAACAATTATGAAATGGAATTATATAATAAATTATGGTAAATAATGTGATAAAAGAATAGTAGAAATGGATGAAATGGATGTTAAGAAGTGATAATTATAATGAAAAATTAGGAACCCAACATCTCCCCCAAAATGAACATGTTGCATGTCGCCATGCAACCCAATGCCTTTGTATTAACCAAGAAGGGGAAATAGTGGTTGAAAAATATGAAAATAATGCTTAGTGGTTTTTTTTTTTCATGACATTCTCCTAGAATTTTAATAAATTAAAACTTACGCTATTTTACCTCAAGTTTTACCTCCGTAAAAATGTGGAAGGGCATGTATGGATTGATATTTGTTGAAACTAATTTATGTTCAGTTGATGTTGAAAGTGATGTGGAAGGTGGAAGCCATGCAAGCTAAAAGAAAGTAATCAGAAAGTGTAGAAAGATTTCCTTCCCCCAAACTCAATAGTTTCCTTGTCATTAAGATTTATATAACACCTCTCATGAGTATCCTCAATCAGTAATTCATCGGGATTAAAAATCAGAACTAGGCCTCTTTATCCTACCCCAAAATAATAGTTGTGTTGTTAAACTAGGATTGAATAGATATTGATTGGGTAAAGCAACTATCTTTGGTTAAAGATATGAAACTTGTAGAATAAAGGAATGATAGATTAGATGATACAAAATGTCAAATACCAAATATCCTAAAAGTTTCATCCCTAAAATGTAAAGTAACTATTTATAACTCCATAATAGATATAAACCCTAACCACCATTATCTAAGAACTAATTAAATATTACCCATGAACCATGAGTTCTAGCAAACCTTATATATGCAACAATGGGCTTTATCGGCAGTTAGTTTTGAGAAAACAAGGTAACTAAGTATATCATAGTATTGAATTAAATTCTATACCATAGGCATGGCCACTTCTACCAGCAAGCGTCCATAGCCTCGACGAGGATGCCTTTTTAACCCATTGAGATGCCAGTGTCCCATCCATTAGAAATAAATACATAGTTACAAAAGCATTTCAATTTACTTAGATGTCTACTGAAGATCATTATTCTGGCTTGGTAACCAGCTAATAACAATGCCATTCACGGGAGCTAATAAAAGTGAACAAGTCAACTCGTGATGAGATCTCTTGTCCTTCCGTTTTATGACCGAAGGCCATTACCCTGGCTTGGTGACCAGTAGTAGTAATGTCACTCTATTAGGACCTATGTTCATGGTAAGTCAACTCATGATGAGACCTCCTATCTTCTAGTTGACTATTTATGTTTAAAATTCAACTATGGTTATTGTTAATCAACAAAATATTACTTAATAGATGAGGTGGCAAGCTAGCTCCTTAAGAGCTAGGGATGGTGTAAAAAGTTTTGTAGTAACTATTTTCAACTTGGGTAATTTTGTTTCTCAAAAACTAATAACTATTAAATGAATGTTGATAAATATCTTTTTATGTGTTAATATTGGGGTTGAGGAATAGTTCATTAGATAGTGATGGAAATATTTAAGTATACTTTTGTGGTCATCATCAGAAATTTTACAAGATTAGGGACTCGACTAGGAAATTTGAAAGTGGGCATAATGAGATCATCATTGCATAACTATTCCTTAAATATAAGATTATGTTTATAAATAAACAAAGATAAATTGACTACCCAATCATTATGTCAAATAGGACCTAAACACTTAAAAGTATTTCCCCAGTCACTAAGTTAATGTCATCATGCATGATTCAAGTTCCAATATGCATGGATAAGTGGTGGTTACGGATTGTTATGGATTATGGTGGTAATAATTGTGAGATGTACGAGTTGATGCAAGATTTTAATAACAATGATGACATGACATCATTGCTAAATACGATACATTTTCTATTAAATGAAACACATCCCCCTCTCCACCAAACTAAGGTATGACCGCCCTCAATCATGGTTGATCATGTCATAAGTGAAACATGAATCAAATACATGGATTTGATCAGGGACGTACCTAGAAACTTACCTTGGTGGAGTATCAACATGGGTGGAGTAACAGCATCGGGCTCATAGAAAAAGTCTCACTATGGAGTAGCAGCACTGGAAGAGTAACAACATCGAAGGAGTAACAACACCGAAGAAGCAACACCATCGGATACTTAGAAAAGAAAATAACCACGGAGTAGTTGCATTAGTGAAGTAATAGCATCTAAGGAGTAACAACATTCGACACTTAAAAAAAAATTGGGAGTAACAACACCCAAGGAGTAACAACATCCAAGGAGTAACAGCATCCGATGCTTAGAAAATTTTGGGGAGTAACATCATCAGCAGAGTAACATCATCCAAGGTGTAACAACATATGACACTTGGAAAATTTTTGAGTGTAACAACAACAGCATAGTAATAGCACCCCAGGAGTAACAACATCTGATACTTAGAAATTTTTTGGGAGTAACAACATCGGTGGAGTAACAACATTCGACATTTAGAAAATTTTTGAGAGTAACAACAATAGCAAAGTAACAACACCCTAGGAGTAACAACATCCGACACTTAGAAATTTTTTTGGAGTAATAGCGGCAGTGAAGTAACGACACCCCAAGAGTAACAGCATCCGATGCTTAGAAAACTTTCAGGAGTAACAGTAGCGGCGGAGTAACAACACCCAAGGAGTTTGAGGAAACCATATATTGATAAGACTTGGGAACAAATGGATAGATATGGAGAAACATCATGAAACTTGAGAACTTATTTTTATTTTGATGAAGAAACAAAAATTGTGACTTTGAACACCTGAAACATAAAAACATAAGAGGAATCAGAAAAGAAACAACAATTTTGTTGAAAAACAATAAATAAATAAATAACATAAGTTGTAATGACTATGATTTTGACTGTAGCAATGTTGTTTCCTAACGGAATATCAATCTGTTTCCAGAAAAAACAATCTGTCAATGGTAAATGAATGGGAAAATGTTTTCAAGGAAATGACTTGGATCTTCAAATGGAAATAAATTCTACATTTGTCCTATTATGAATCCATTAGGTAATGAAAAGTCTTCATGTTGTTGGTGAGAAATAATGGGAATAATTTTGTAACAAACTCTTATGATCAATTTATTTTTTCATGGCACCTAGAAAGACTCGAAATTATATGATATCGGATTTGCTAATATATTCTTGGATGAAAATCTATTATTTCATTGTCATTGCCTTCAAGAATCATTCGTTCAAAAAAAAGAATCGACCTCCTTTATTCTCTTGGGACTTGCAAAAACGAGCATCTACCTGCAATAAAACATGTAATCATGGAATGAGAGGTGATCAGGATCTCTAAATCAAATAAATATGAAACAAAATAACAAGTAGTTACTCTATAAAACAAGTCCATGGATAAAAAATAACAAAGTAGAGTTAATTTATTACCCGCGGGAGAGCAGTGGCCAACCATACTAACTAACAATATTTTAATCATAACTTTTTTGTTTTTCATCCAATTTAAGTGATTCCAAAGTAAAATGAAAGCGAATTCATATGGATATCTCCAATTGAAATAGTTTTTTAAAAATTCCATGATATGATATGTCAAAATTTACTTAGAACAACCTGAATAACAGAATCAGTTTTGATTTCCCAACTTAGACCAACAGTTAATATTTTAAGCATAATTGTTTGGTTTGATGATGGATTGAACTGATTAAAATTGGAGACTAAATTAGACTTATGTAAATATATCCAATAGAAATATTTTTTGAAGGCATGAATAATTTATGGGTCAAAGGTGCAAAGAAATGGTCAGAAAAACAAAGTTTTAAAGGTGCTGATTTATGATAGACAGTCAGTATTTTGGTCATAAATTTCTCATATAATATCGAAATAAAGTGATTCAAATTGCGTTATAAACTATATTAATAGGGTATTATACCATAGAAATAGGATTCAAAAATCTAGTCATTTAGGCCTCCAAACACTGACTGTCCCAAGTCTGTTTTTAAATTGCCTACTAGACATACTGTTAATGTTTTGGTCATAACTTTTTTGTTTCAAATCCAAATTGAGTTATTCAAATTGGATTAGAAATTATAAGTAAAGGTATAATTAGGATGGAAGGAGGTTTTGAAAATATTTCCATTTGGTCCCTCAAAATATGACTGTACCAATTGTGTTTTCAGTGGTTTTATCAAGCCCACACGCCATAAGATATGATAATCAAGTAATTTTTTCAAAATGATGATGAGTGTTTGTAGAAATATGATTTTCACTATAATATAGCTACATACACAATTAAATTCAAATATTTACCACTGATATTGATATACTCATCAAGTTGTAGCAAACACAACTCTTTCTACGTATAAAGAAATTTATTTATTTATGTACTTATTTATTCTATTTTCTACACTAACCTACTCTACGTTGAAAAATAAAGTATACTTACGTATAAAAGCACTTCCAATGGAACCATTTTCTAAATAAGGCCTCAAGTGTGTATATACCCGAATTTGATAAATGCATGTCAATAAATACTAGGGTATGAGAGACCAACTTTCAAATTAAGGATGGTGCCAAGAATTGGTTAAGTAGTGAGTGATGTTGCAATCAAACAATAGAGTGAAACTAGTCTTCAATATAGTCTTTATTTCCCATAGTTTTCATATCATGAAGTTCTTTGACTAGGTTCCAAATTATGTTGATGCTTTCTTCCTTGAATTCCACCCATGAGTTTTGAGGGCCTTCCTCTTCCCCTTTTGTTTGGATATTTGTTCATGCAACTAAGTCACATGGCTCAACACCTGGAGCACGATGAAAAAAAAATATTCTTCCCTCCCTAGGCTAAGTCACATGGCTCAACACCTAGAGCACGGTGAAAAAAAAATATTCTTCCCTCCCTAGGACAAGAGGATGGTTCAAAACAAAGGAAACAATAAACCAGTGAAAAAAACTAAAGCTCAGGACCTAGAGCAGGGTGAGAAAACTCTTTCCCTCCCTAGGATGAGAGAGTGGGTCTTTCAAAATCAAAACAAACAAAACTACAGGAAAATTCTAAGCTCAGGACCTGGAGCAGGGTGAAAGATTCTTTCCCTCCCCAGGATGAGAGAGTGGCCCCTATAAAATCAAAAAGAGTGAGAAAAAATAGAAGAAAAACAACAGGAAACAAAACAAAATAAAAAATGACTACACTCAGGACCTGGAGCAGAGTGGAAAACCCTTTCTCTCCCTAGGACGAGAGATCGATTCCAAGATCAATGTCAGTTATGTTCTTGCACCTTGATAGCCTCCCCGACAACAGGGCCAAAATGTTGGTGTCCAAGTGTGAATTGTTGGTGTCCAAGTGTGAATTCTATGGTTCAACGTATTACCACATTAATATGTCAATCCGAGGTCATTTATTATTGCAGGGGTTTCATGCACTATATATGCAAGGGCAAATTCATAATCCAACAATTGATCAGGAGTTCAATTAATTAATGAGACATGCAATCTGAAATAATAAATAAAGTGTAGCAACAAATGGAAATGACATAAATAACTAATTTGTAAGAGCAATGGAAATGATAGAAATAAATAATATGCAACGACAAGCCGATTCACAGCGTTCGCATCAAACCATTACAACGAAAATAAGAAATATATTAATTAAAAATAAGCTAAGCACACATTACTTCAATAGCACCTGATCCGGTGAACGCGCCCAACTCCCTGATCAGGGCTGTGGTAGAAAGGATCGAAGGTTAGATAATAATCATAATATCAATATTTCATTTAAAAAAGGAAAATATAGAAGTCTGATGTTACATTCTCAAAGAAAAACCTTCAATATTTGATATGCTCTCCTCTCCATGCATTCTCCCTAATTTGTGTCTTTTAAATATATAAACAACAAAGGGAGATTTACAACAAGATTGATTACAAAATGATTTCCTCGTTCAATTTAGATTGAATACAAAATATCAATAAGCAATATGAGATCTGAGAGATCTTTCCATCATGATTCAACTAGAACAAGTCAAATTGGTCATTGCAATTGGGGAAATTTGGAAAATGGCCACAACAGAAAATCTGTGAGTATATCCTTCCAAGAACCTTGCTTTTCTCCCAATCCAGACTGTATTTCTAAAAACATCTCATTTGGAAACTAATCTGGTCTATTCTTCACAAAACCCATGTCTCGGATTTTTAATATTCTTCTTCATGTGCCCAAAATGTCCAATGAAAAACTGTCATGTTCTATTTGAGTGAAATTATGAGTTGGAATATTTGATTATGCATTGAAGATCAAATTTGCAATCTGCAAGAGATCTTGGAAGCTAAAATCGTGAGTGATATTATAACAAATTCATGTATAAACCATTATTAACAATATCACACATAATAATCATCAATTATTAAAAATAAAGGGGAACAAATATTACTTATCCACAAGAGCATAAATAATTATGAAATGGAATTATATAATAAATTATGGTAAATAATGTGATAAAAGAATAGTAGAAATTGATGAAATGGATGTTAAGAAGTGATAATAATAGTGACAAATTTGGAACCCAGCAATGGTTTACACTTGTACTGGAGCACAAACCTCCTTTACCCAATCACCTTCAACTACTCGAACATCTTCCTCTACAGAAATACCCATTATGGCTCAAAGCCCATGGAAAAATCCAGGAGATGTTCAAATGGTAGGACCATTACATCCATTACCTATGCATCCAATGAAATGGTTGCCAAAGTTTAACCCTCATTACGGTTTGCCTGTTGAAGAACACATAAAAAAAATTATGTTGTCCATAAATCTGAATGTAGTGGTAGAAGAAGATGTAGTCGTAAGATTATTCCCTTATACTTTACAAGGATCAGAAGGATTGTGGTATTTTTCATTACCATATGGTTCCATTAATAGTTGGGATGATTTTCAAGAATAGTTCTTAACTAAGTTTGGATATGACCGATCAACATATACTATTATAAATGATCTCTCCAACTTGAAAGTTGAACCTAGAGATCTGATTAAAGACTTCAATTAACATTTTAATAAGTTATTGAATAAAATCCCAACAACATCCAAACCCAATGATGAAGTCCAAAATGAATGGTACATTTCTACCCTTCCCTCAAACACAACTATTTTTGTCGATAGGGCTGGTAAACCAACTTTGGTAGAAAATATGAAAGAAGCCATAGCTGTAGAAAAACACATTTTAGCTTTAGAAGAAAAGAATGCATTAGAAGAAAAAAAATCCAAGAAGGTAACTTTTAGAGAAGAATCCAAGAAAAAATGACCTAAAGATCCTTTTGATCTTGAAGGTCTACAAAAAGTCCTTAAAACCATGTCCAATGAAATGGTTGACATCAGGAAATAGGTAGCAGAGACTTCCTCAAGGAAAGCTTATAGACCTTACAAGAGAAACCCTTCCTCTTATCCTAAGCCTCCAAGTACCATATCAAATGCTGAATCAGATGTGGAGGAAGAATAATTCTCAATGGCTGAAGAACAAACTGACGATGAAGAAGTAGTTGAATTACAAGGAATGTGGGATTTTATCCTTCCTAATGAAGAAGCACAAGAAGCATTACCTGTCACAACCAGGAGTAGAAGAACTATTGATTTGCCACAAACAAATCCAAAACAGAAAGCATCAACTCCAGCTCCCAAAGATAAAGTAATAGGTAAGAAATACTCCTCCAAAGCCACTAAAACCACTCCTCCTCAATCAAATTCTTCACCTTCAGCTAAAAACCTTATTAGTCTTTGATGAAATGGAATACAGCATCGTAGAATATATGGAAAAGACCAAGGTGAATATTACATTCCATGAGATTAGCAACTTAAAACATCAAAAAAATCTATTGCTCAAAGAACTAAAAGTAGTCCCTACTTCTCCACTTTCCTCTACTATAATATCATGAGCTGCTCAAGAAATGGGAAGGCCCCCTATTACCTCATTAGAAAAAATCGGTTCTATTGATATTGCTCTAATAGGAGGGAGATCCAAATCCCATACACCTCCATTTCTTTTGACTTTTGAAGTTTTCAATAAAAATCTACACAATTGTTTAGTTGATTCTGGAGCTTCATCCAACATTCTACCAAGAATAGTTTGTGTGAAATTGAATGTGGAGCCCCAAAAATCTGTTATTTGCAATGTGTAGTTAGATAGATCTCAAGTCGAAATTATAAGGGAAGTCAATGAAGTCATTATTCAACTCTCATCAAAGCTGAAAGTGTGTCAAGTCATTGACATCCTTGTGGTTGATATCCTAGAATTCTACGGCCTAATCCTTAGCAGAGACTGGTCATGAAAGCTTCATGGATATTTCGCAACCGACTGGTCCCCCATGTGGCTTCCCTATAATGTTAAGCTCAATCAAATAAGGGTTGACCGAGAGAAACGTCAAAATTATATCATCACGGAATTGGAGGGAGAAAATGAACCAGTTGCATACAACAGTAATATCATTGGAAATTACTCTGTTGAATCATTTCTAGGAACTTTTAATGCAAATACTTCACCTTTCTTGGAAAATTATGTTACATCACAAGTTGAAAATTACTCTCAAACAGATGCTTCTAAATGTCTAAATTTTGTAGATAAACGTGTAGTTAAGTATTTATTTTGGAAATTATATTTTGATGGATCTAAATCTAATGATGGAGTTGGAGCAGGATGCATATTAGTTAGCCAGAATGGGAAATAATTATGTTAGCATGAAGACTTGAATTTGAATACAAAAATAACATTGTCGAATATGAAGAATTAGTTCAAGGGTTGTATAAAGCTATCGACCTTAATATCAAATATCTTCAAGTATTTGGAGATTCAGAAATTGTAATTAGGCAGGTGAGGAATACTATACAATGCCTCTCTAGACACTTGAAACATTATCAATCATTAGTCCAGGACCTCACCTGTCATTTTACAGCATTTAACATTTCCCCTATCCCAAGAATCCAAAATGCAAGTGCCGATATTTTGGCTAATGTTGCACCCAAGCTCATTCGACCAGGAGATTATAGCCCCAATCGCTTTTCTATTGAATTTTAGTCCTTCTATCCCTGAAAATATCACCAATTGGTGAGTCTTTAATAATGATATGGATATCATAAGTTTTCTAACATCTGAAGGCTCTTACGCTGCCCAGATAATTGATGAAGATCAACATGACAACCAGCTTAAGAAAGAAATGAAAATTCCATGCCTAAATCTATGGTTAAGCTTGAAGACTTATATGATCTTAAGGATAGGTTCAAGAAATCCACTAACTCAAAGCTTCAAAGTTCAACTTTGATATTTGAATTAGTTAATCTTGGAACCAACCTTAAACCTCAAAATATCAATCTAGGACTCAGTGTTACGCTAGATGAAAGGTCAGCCTTCGTTCAACTGTTAAAGAATTACAATTTTTTTTTTATTGGAATTATGAAGAACCCAAGACATATTACACTTCCATCATTCAACATACCATTCCCATGATATGTGATGAAAATCCTGTGCAACATAAGTTGAGAAAGATTCATCCGAATTTAGAAACCTAGATCAAATCTAAATTGAATAAGGTTCTCAAAGCTAAAATAATTTTTCCTGTAAGGCATTCAAGGTGGGTTTCTAACCTTATCCCAGTCAGGAAAAAGAATGGTGATATTCGAATATGTATAGACTTTTTCAATCTCAACAAAGCTTGTCAGAAGGAAAACTCCCCATTACCTCCTATGGAATAGATATGGTAATCAATTGCAGGCTCAGAACTAATGTCTTTCTTGGATCGATTTTCAAGTTATAATTAGATCTTAATACATCTAGATGATCGGCTAAAGACTACATTTCGAACCAAATGGGGAACCTATGCCTATCAAAAGATGTCATTTGGATTAATCAATGCTGGTGCAACATTTCATAGATCCATGGACATAGCTTTCAAAGGTTTTGTGAACAAATTAGTGGTAATTTATTTAGATGACATAACTGTGTATTCCAAAAAGTGTAGTAATCATTTAAAGGATTTAAAACAAATCTTTGAGCTTTGTCTGAGTTATGGAATTTATCTCAACCCTAAGAAATCTTTCTTTGCTTTGAGTGAAGGAAAGCTCCTTGGAATTATTGTATCCACAGAAGGAATTCTTATTAATCTTGATAGGATAAGAGAAATTTCTAAGATCCCTTTACCTCATAACAAAAAACCCATGCAATCTTTCCTAGGTTAGATAAATTTTGTCAAAATATTTGTCCTTGACTTTTCACAAATTGTTTTACCTCTCCAATCTATGATTAAGAAAAATTATGGTTTTAAACTGGGACATATTGAGCATGAAGCTTTTAATCTAATTAAACAAGCAATCATCTAAGCTACCTCTTTATCAACCCCAAATTTCTCTAACCATTTCACTTTATATACCTTTTGTTCTGAGAAATCATATGCAGTTATACTGACACAGGTTAATGATGACAAAGTTGAAGCACCAATTTCCTTTCTTAGCTCCAATTTGTAGGGGGCTGAATTAAACTACTCATATGTTGAAAAACAATCTTTCGCTACTTTCAAATCAATAAAGAATTTCAAACCCTTTCTCCTCAAAACTCACACCAAGATAATAGTCCCATTCTCAGCAGTGAGAAATGTATTAATGCAAAGAGATGTAGGTGAGAAAAGAGAAAATTTTGTAACAACACTGCAAGAATATGACATTGAAATCAGACTAGCTAAAATTGTTAAAGGTCAAGCTTTTTGTGGAATGTTAGCAGGAGCATCCAACTCACCAACACTACAAGATTTAGGTGGTGATATACAAGTATATGAGGTAAGACTCAACGACATTGAATCCAAATATGCTAATATTATCTTTTATTTAAAAGATGGATATGCCCCTACACAACTAAGTTACAAAAGAAAAAGGGCTTTGAGGATAAAAGCTAAGCAATATGAAATCTTGAATGATGTGTTGTTTCTGAAAAATTATGATTCTATTTTTCTTAGATGTCTTGAAAAGTTTGAGGCAGAAAAGGTTTTGCAGGAACTCCATGATGGACCAGCTAGTGAACATTTTGGAGACACAACAACACATAAAATCCTACATGCTGGCTATTATTGGCCAACCTTATTCAAATATGCACACAAATATGTAAGGAAATGTAAAATTTGTCAGACAACCACTAGAAGACAGAGGAAACCCACATTGCCATTGCAGCTAGTCAACATTGAACAACCATTTGAACAATGGGGGTTGGACATAATAGGTGAGATCGTTCCTCACTCCTCAAAGTAACATATATATATCCTTATAGCAATTGATTACTTCACAAAATGGGTGGAAGAAATTCCACTTAAGGTAGCCAATTCTAAAAACATCATTGAATTCATTGATTAGTTTATTATTACCAGATTTTTTCTACCATATCCCCTCATGTTTGACAATGCAACTTATTTTATAGGCAATGTTATGACAAAATTTTCTCTTAAAAGAGGTTTTAAACTTAAATATTCTACTCGCTATTATCCTCATAGAAATGGCTTGGCCGAATAAACAAACAAAAATCTCATAAGAATAATCAAACGGACCGTTGATCAAAGTAAGAAAAACTGGCACAAATTTTTAATATTCACTCTATGGGCAGGTCGAATAACACAGAAGGCCTCAATAGGCACTTCTCCAATTAATTTGGTCTATGGTAAAGAGGTTGTCGTCCCTACAAAAGTAGCTATTCCCTCTCTAGCTCTGGTTCAATTTATTGAAGAAACTCCTTCCTCTTCTATGCAATTAAGACAATCGCAAATTCTCAAGCTCGAAGAAGAAAGGGAAAAAGCCAAAATTTCACATGCACATCATCAACAGTTAGTCAAATCATCATTTGATGTGAATTCTGTAAGTCCAAAATCCTTTTAGCTCAGAGACCTGGTATTAAAGTGGGATAAAGCACACGAGGAAAAAGGTAAGCATACTGAATTCTAGATTTATCAGGCAAATGAGATTCTCTTCCTGTTAATGGGCAGATTCTAGAAAAATATTTTTCATAGAAGATAACCTCTTCTATCCCTTGTATACTATTGCTTTTACTTTTTAGGAAAATAAAAGTGAAATAACATTTACTTTTGGCCTTTACAATAATAATCTCTTTTATGTTTTGAATTTTCGCTTGTATAAATAGGAATTGTTAAGAAGATGATTTTCACATTTGAAACACAAGCTAAGTTCTATTACTTTGAAATCTGCTTGTTCTCTACCAAAATTACTTGTCCTTTGATAAACCTCAACTTTGTAAAGAAGCCTTTGTTCTACCATCAGTCAAGAAAATTATCTATAACAAAGCAAAGATTCTCTACAGAAAAGCATCCTTAACTCTAAAATTGTCATCCAAAAACTCTTAAGGAGTCAATGATTCTCCCCATCTAGTAAGATTTTCTCTTTTTAGAGTGTAATTCTAAAATATGCTTAAACTTAAAGGATAAGAGGTCTCATCAAGAGTCGACTTACCATGATCATAGGGAAGTAACAAACTGACATTACCAATACTGCACATCAAAACAGGGTAATGGCTTAAGATTATGTTAATCAAAAGACAAGGGGTCTCATCACGAGCCAACTTGTTCAGTTAAGTTACAACCAGTGAATGGCATTGTCAATTTTGGCCACCAAACCAAGACAATGACCTTTAAGAAGAAAAAGTGAAATTTTTAAGAAAAAGGAATTGTTTAGAAAAGAAAGAAAAAAGGAGTAAGTATATGAATCTAAATTTATCTCTAAAAATTGCACTCTTATCTGGATGGGATACAAAAACCTTTTTGGTTAAAAGGTAACCTTGTCGAGGCTATGGACGCCTGCTAGTAGGAGAGGCTCTACCTATGACAACTGAGTACATCTAAAAGATAATTTGCGAGAACCCTATACTTTTATCTTTAAAACCAAGTAATGACTGATGTAGACAAAGAAATTTCCATATTAAAGAGGATAATGAAATTGATGATAATTAGGTAGAATTTGTTTTTATTATTCAGAGAAATGTTACTTACCTTATACTTCATGGGATTCCTATTTTCCTTAACTATCTTTATTTTGGAAATTTTAGAAATTTCAAAACACTATCAGAGATAACTGGTTGTTCCAGTGAATCGTCAATTGTTGTGCTATTCAATAACCCCCCATCTATTAGTTTAATAGCTAATATTCCATTAATAAATGCGGATCCTTGATAAAAAAACCTCCAAAAAAGAAATTTAGCACTTAGGCACTTTCCTTTGAACTTTTAGGAATAAATGAGGATATCGAGTCAAAACCCTTTGAAAACTAGTAATTCTTTCCTTTTCGCATACCACTGGACCAAGTGTGTTAAAAACCTTATTAAAGAACAAAATCCACGAATTGCGATCAAAAGGATCACCACACTTAACTTAGATATCATTGGACTTTTTATTCAAAATCTAAGACCTAAGGCATTTCACATAAAATAAAGCTCTTATCGCAATCGAATATTAGCGCTCACAAAGGACGCAAACCCACAAAGCATGTTTAAACACGCGAGACACGATATTACAATAGGACAATTCAACCTCATCACATCACATCAATTTATTTAAAAAGTCCAATCTTATGAAACGCGTGATAATCTGAAATGTGATAAAGCCTGGACTCAATAGAAGCCAATGTTATAAATTGAGAGTTAAGACCACCACGTAGTGAAAAGTGCTTTATAAGTTAATTACTCCATCAGCCAAACTACACTCTAAATGGTAAAGGGTATCTCACTTATCTCGCATCTCGCAGAATCCTAGTAAACTTCAAGAAAGCACAAAATTAAATGTGTGATAATGCGATTTGCAATATTGCATCACAATTGCAAAATAAACATTCTCGCAGCTTAGGCCCACCACCTTAAAAGTTTTCCTTCCTGTTTTTTGTGATGTGGTACATTAATGAGTAATAAAGGTAGCAATAAGGAACCATTAGTGGTTATCTAATATAGGTTAATGGAATTTATGTTAAAATTCGAATTGATGTGATACGATATCTTTTCATTTGTGTTTGAATAAAACTCCTTTCTTGTCACCTTTTCAGGTTATATGTATCAGTCATTCTCATTGTCATTCTTTCTTATGTTTATCCGATAGCTTCCACTTTGATCCCTTTCAGGAAAGATCTGTAGGAATCATCATTAGAAACAATGGAAAATAAGGGAAACACAGGTGTGCCCAAGAAATCTTAAATGATCTCTCTTTTCTCTGATACTACATGCAACAGAGATGGAGGAACCACAACATGGGATTCCATGTACAACTTATTAGAAGAGGAGAAGCCCAGGCCACTGGTAACAAAGGCCATGACAGATGCTCAGGAGCCATTTGATGCCTCCTATTTCGAACCGACATGTTCTTTCCTACACCACGTAGCTGCACGACAAAAAATAATCCCATACACGGACATGGTCAAATGGGTAATTGATGAGGTAGACATCACAAACCAAAAATTCAAGAATCATAGGCAAGAGGTCATGGGTCCTTCTCAGTAGACAGCCTGCGACTAATTTACTAGTTACCTAAGATGCAAAAGTTTTACAACAAACAGTTCCTTGAGAAATTTTCTAAAGAAAATGAGGACCCATCAGACGTCATGTAGACCTAGAAATCAAGAGAGGGCAAGCTCAAATAGGATAAAACGGGTATGTACACCACAACATCCATCCCCCCCCCCATAGTTTTGCAACAACAATGATATGTAGGTTATTTGGTAGACATGATAGCGCCAAGTTTTCCATGGATTGGCTCCCATTGATAGATGCAACAGTGAATGCAACAATAATGAATTGGGCTCAAATTTTATCAGATAATTTGGCAAAGGCCATTATAGAATATAGGAGAAAAAGAAGTTCCTCTTTAAGGGTTTATCCCCCATTTTTCATGAGTGCTTTTGTAATGGATGCAATATGTTTTAGTTCTAAATTTCCCAATATGGGATGGAAGTGGACTGTACAAGACCCGCTTCCCATCCATATGTACCATAAGATTTTGTGGGAATATCAATTTCACCCCTATTTTTATAAAATCTATCAAGGAGTTATGCTACCCATCCATAAAGAAGTGTACAATAGAACCGCCCCTAGGCTTTCTAAAGAGGCCGAGGTAGATATCTTGCCAATAGCTAGATGGTTTGGGGAAAATACCTTTACCTACATCAAAGTATTTGGGAGCATTGCTTCACCGCATGTTCTCCCATATTATGTCCCCGACAAACTAATGGCTAGATAAATAGACTACCAAACAGCAGGGGAAGGTGGATTAAGTAAAGGACTAAAAGTGAAAAAGAAGGCCATTTCACCTACATTTCCATCATAATGTGGTACATTTTTGCTACATGATTTTGCACGTGCATGCAAAGAAGCATAGATTAATAAATCTCTGAAATTAGCTACATTTCTAGGAAGGAAGTATGACCCAAACGAAACTGTTAAGGATTTTACTATGATGGTAAAAGTAAAGTAGTTCACCCATGAATAGGATACATTTGATGACCTCTTCCTACAAGCAGAAACATATCACAAAATCTCATTTGGCGTTGGTACTTTTCACCCCAGAAGATGTTAAGGATTTCCATGTGTATTGGAAAAAGAGATTATTGAAGGTCCCATTGGACCTATTTCATATTGAACCAATAAGGGAGATAACTCCCAGTGTATGGTTGGAGGGAAAATCCAAAGAAAACTCTGAAGAAGAAAGCCAAGAGAGATCTATGCATGAGTCAGAGCACTAAGAGTAGTAGTCTGAAAATGGGGGAGGAAACACCAATAAAGAGTCTAAAAAGGACACAACTTGAACCACATAAGAGACGGCTGAGCAAACCTCATCAAAGAAACAAGTAGAAGTTACCTCTAAATCAACTCATTCAAGTAAAACCCTAATTATTGACATGGAACAGGAATGGGAGCAGTTCAACAAAGAGATTCACATATATTGAAACCCTAAGAAAACATCTGAGATACAGACTCCTAACCAAACCCAACACAAGTCAATATAGAAATAACAAGGGAAGAAGCTAAGGACACTCAGGACGTTGAGATCATTTCTGCTACTTCTACATCTAAAATTGTTTTGAGAATTGAGGAAATACCTCCACTACATGTATTTTATAGTCCTACCCACAAATTTGTGGTCAAGAGACAACGGGAGAAAAGAAAGTTGGATTATGTAGCTGTTACGACTCTGGAAAATGAAGCAATTGACATCATATGGAAGGACTCGCCCATGGACCCATTTGAAGATCTCACAAAACTATCACAATTCACAAGAGCCTATGCCACAACAACTATTGACAAAGCAATAGAGATCCAAATGTTGCTCAAATAAAAGGAACAAAGAATTTTGCTGCTAGAAGAGTAATTAGCTCAAGAAAAGTCTAATCAACAAGCAGAATTACAAGTAGCCCAGCTCCAAAAGGAATTTGAACAAATGAGAATACAACACCAAGCCAGCTTAGCAGAAAGAGTTGGGAGGATACAAGGTATGATAGATAATTTTAAGGACAATCTACAAATCGATGAATTCATCAAGGAAGTGCTCAACCTTAATTCCCTACTATTGTAGCATAAGGAAGTACTTTGCCAGAAAATCTCGTCGATAAGTCCTTATTGCGAGACCAGCAATAAGTTAACAAACTAGTTTATTGACATGAGGCTTGAGTACAATGAAATCCATAAAAAGATTTCTGAATTTATCACCTCGCAAGAATTAAAGGATGGGAGAAAGGCTGACCTACCGAAGCTGGAGGAATCTCATAAAGACATTATGTTCATGGATTGTGATTCCTGGCTGAAGCAAGTGGAAAGGGCAGTAGTGATAGCAAAAACAACAACAAACAACATAATAGAAGCCATCAATGAAAATATTCATGGCGCCAATATTGTTAAGGAATGTATAGCAAGATTTCTTCTGAATGCCAAACAGTTAGAGAAACAATGAAGATAGGCAGCACAGGAAAAGGAGGAGGCAATCAGACAATTAAACAGGCTAAATTGGGAGGCATACTAGAAGTTTTTACTAAAACCACATATCCAATCGATGACTTTGAAATGTTTAACAACATCTACACAAAATATGGTTCCAGCACTAATATATGCTTGATTTGTTTGGCAGTTAAAATCTGCAATCAGCCAACTGCCTTAACTCAAGCCAATGACTGATATTTTCAATCATAGAGATCAAGTTCAAAGGAGCTAGTCATTTATTTATTTTTCTTTTAGTTTTATTTTTGCATATTCTGAGGAAGGTCATTTGAACCTACTCATCTATTTTTTGTAATAATCTATTTTAAAACATATATTTTAGTATTTAGACCTATCTCATGCATTTAGAGAGGGGACCAGAAATTTTATCAGAAACAATTTTCAGATGTTGCACTTCTATACTTTTCAGGAGGTTTTGATGAAATGGATGGAACATGATCTATTTTATTTAAATATTTAGCATGCTCTCTGAAATGCACTTTTCTACTCTTAGAATTTGTTGGATTGATTGAAATTGGGTCAATATTGCTAAAGCTCATGAGTAGGACTTATCATACATGGTAATTTTATCTTATCATCATGTTTTATTTATGTATCAAGCAATACGTATTCTTTCAATTGTTTTATGTATGAAAGTCTGAGTTACAGTTTAGCTCTACTTTTGTATGATGTTAGCTCTGATTCTATTCTGAATAGATGAACGATTTTATATGCGATATACTTCTCTCAATCATTTTGTCTAACTATTTATCCAAAATGATTATTGTCAAATGATTTAACTTCTTATTGCAGTTGAATGATCTTTAATACCAAATGTTGTAAGAAATCATTGTAGATCGCATATTGTATTTAATTCTCGAGTATATCTATAGTTAAATAGCGTTAAATTACTATATATGCATGTGTTTATTAGTTAGATCAGATTAAACTTAGCTCAATCACTTTCTCGTTACATCATATATCACCCCACCAACACTATCAAAAAAATTTCTAGGAAACTGGTCGAATTATCCCTAGTCGGAGCCACTACACCAAATGGAAAAAGAGCTGCTAACCAAGGTCCGGACCGGGTGGTTTTCCCCCATGTTGTCGCAATGATTTTCAAGGCTTCAACACACTATAAAATCAACATGATACCATAACAATAAGATTTTTCAAGGAAAATATTTATTCAATTTTTGGGGTTGTTACAATATGTGTGTAATAACATATGCAAACAATTCCATAAATTATGTTGGGTAGTAATTCGTGGTAAAATTGTTTAATTACTATAATATAAATAATATACTACATATTTACTTTTTACTTCCCCTAAATTTATGCAATGAATTGGATACATTATGGAGGAACAATTTAACAAAGTCAAAGTTCCATAGGTAGGTGGATTATAGCCTAATTCCAATGGAGTAAAATACAAATTTTAATATGAGCAAAGGTTTAACCTCATAAAACCAATGAGTAAAAATGTTAATGAATATCTTTGGGGTGAATAACGACATAGATCCACTAGTGTTCATAATAAATTAACCTTGGAGATTTAAAGGGCATCTCAGAGGATTTTCCTAGGATAGGGCAATCATTTAAGATCTATCAAGAACTCTAGACCATGCTGATGCCACTTGAAATTGGATCAAATGGTAGCTTGGTTGAGATGAAGTATTCTTGATTAATTGATATCATAGAATAATATTAAACTAAGCTCTAGAAAGTATATTAGCAATACGAAGATAAAAGCTCATGTTCAGGCCTTGTTGGCCAATTTCTAGAACAAAGTTGGAAGATATTCTAGAGCTACATGGAGCTAACGAGAAAGGTTTCCAGTGATGTGATTCAAACGGTGTCAATGCAAGTTAGAAGTCTTAGGGTTTGTAAATCTTAGAAGACTAGAATCCTTTGATAAGAAATACCTAGCATTTGTGGAGAAAAACTTGGAGCTAGACCTAGGTCGATGTTTCCACTGAATTAAGAAACCACAACTCATCCCTAAAACAAAAGGAAAGAAACACACAGATGGTGAGGAAAAGGATGAGAATTTATAGCTTGATGAGATTGAAATCTTTTATATGAGAAGGAAACGATCAATAATAGATTGACAATTTGCTAAGGTACTTGCATTAAAAGGACCTCCTAATGAGTGTTGCAGGTACATTATGAAGGTTCCCAAGGTTTTGGTAGTAGATGGAAGCATCGAGGAAGAAAATTTTATGAGAAGAGGATTCTCCCAAGGTAGATTACAAATTCAACTAAAGAGATTTGTGTTCAAGAGGGAGAAATGGAACAATGCATTTAGAACCATGCCAGACGACTAGAATAGCTTCCAATTTAGAGGGAACTGATAGTCAAGTAGAGTGGAATGATGTAGTCTAATGAATATCCAAAGGGCCTCTCATGATGATGAGAAGAATAAGGTTCCCAAGGATGTCAATTCAGTTCCTTTTGTACCTATGTAACATCCTTTAGATTGTCAATAAGAACAAGAAGGGCCCATTGAGCAAGTTGAACCACTTATGGTTATTTCCCGACAATCCAAGAAGAGGTCAGAAA
The DNA here is from genome assembly GCA_031772625.1 of Pinus tabuliformis. Taxonomy (NCBI): domain Eukaryota; kingdom Viridiplantae; phylum Streptophyta; class Pinopsida; order Pinales; family Pinaceae; genus Pinus; species Pinus tabuliformis. The sequence goes on along the minus strand of CM062815.1, from coordinate 311,499,530 downwards.
GGATTTAATGTACATGGAAAAATGTAGAGAGACATGTATCACCCTGTGGCACCTTTAGGGAAAGAAAACTTCCTAAGGAGTACTTAGAATATGCAGTAGTAATGAGTCACATCATTGATTCCAACCATCCAATTATAAGGAGGTAATAGTGTTAATTTTTGCAACTACGCTAAAATTCCACATTGGACAACTCAGATGACCAAGATGATGCTTGCATTAAATTCCTCTTTTCAAGAGGATCAAAATGGACCTAAAGATCACTTGATTTGGTCAAGCGGAAGTTAAGTTTTAAATTATTTTATTCATTCATTCGTTATGGAATGGGTCAGCCCTAACCACTTCAGTAATTGATTGGGTCATTCTCAGCCCCAAGTAAACCCTCAAGACAACCTATCAAAGTAAGTGACCTTAAGCTCATTTTGTTACACAATCAAGTTATTTTTTTATTCTTCTACTTTGTCTTGGCTCACATAGGTTCGTTGGTGGAAGTCTTCATCGGGTCCGAGATCGTACGTGAAAGGTTTGATTTGAGTTAAGGTATTATGGATCTTGGTCGTTGTCATAGATCTAAATTTTTTCGTCCACAGTCACTGGCGTAGAGTGTGTAAGAGAGCGACTTTGGCTCTCTAGCCACTGGGAGGCAGTTCAAAGGGAGCGACTTTTCCTTCGAAAGGTTCTAGTCTCTAGTCATTGGCTTCAGGTAGCTGATGGAGGGACTTTGCTTTGTTAGTCGCTCAGATAGCACTGCATGAGTGTGAATTTGCCTTGATCGGTTGCTCAGACAGCCTGACAAGGGAGAGACTTTGGTTATTTTTTGTTCATATCCATAGTTTCAGGCACATAGACCTCCTGGGAGTGACTTTTTTGTTACAATTTCCAACAAACTGTCTTCGTGAGAGTGACCCTAGAGTTTTTCGTCACTCACAGAAAATTTTGATGATAGCAACCCAGTTTAGATTTTGGGTTTTGACATATCAACATTAGTGATCTATGGATCTAGGTTTCTCTTCTATAGATCAGTAGATCTGAGTATCTTTTTTGTTATAACAGATCAGTAGATCTGTAGATCTAGTTTATTGTTACCAACTACAGATTATATGTATTGGGTTCATTGTACTCACTGCTGTAACTTTTTATGATGATCTACTCAAGAAGAACAAGATTTTTAAGGGTTTCCCCCTTGTGGGGTTTTTCCCTGGTCTTGGACCAATCTGCTACCTCTTATGGTTGTGTGCTATTGTCTTCTATATCGCTAACTATATTTTTCATTCTTCAGTTATGTTTATGATTGATTATATTGCTAATATTTGGATGCATTGTTAGTGAAAAGGGGATACTGGGCTAAAGTAACTGATACAACATTGAACAATTACAAAAATTTAACATGGTATTAGAGCTAAGGTGAAAGTGAAGCCCAAGATAAGACAAGTATTAAAGCCCTCTTCTTGAGAAAGTAGATCACCTGATTCAAAGACAAGATGTCATCCTCTACCTTCAAGGAGCATGAAAATCTAGGTGATGCATCAAATTTTGTTGCATGGAAAGTCAGATTGAAGATCATAGTCGAAATCTATGATGTGATGGAATATATTCAAGGAAGTATACCCGAGCCTTCAAAAGATGCTTCTGCTACACTTAAGAATAGGTACAAGAAAGGTGAGTCTAAAGCAATGAAAATTATAGTTGATAGTTTACAATATCATTTACTTGATTATGTTGGGAATTTAAAAAATTCCAAAGATATCTATGCCAATATAACTAGCATGTATGAAGTCAATAACCTAATTGAGGTCATTACCTTGAAATATCAACTCAAGGAAGTCAAGATGAAAAAAGGAGAAACTATTCAATCACACATTATGAGGATCTCTCATCTTAGAGATCAATTGTAGAGAGTTGGAGAAAATATACCTAACAAGGAACTGGCAAAAAGTGACTCTTAGAGGTCTCCCTCTATTTGATAAACCTTCATTACTACCATCAGCAACAACAATTTTCTTCCGACATACGATGAGATCATGGGAAAAAATACTCAAGAAGAATTGAGATTGATAGCAAGAGTAAGAATTCAAAAGCATGAGAAACGAGAACCTATAGCATACATTACTCATGCCAAAAGGAAGAAGAAAAGTGGAAGTTCTTCAAGGAAGCCCTTCTTTCAAAACTCAAAATGGAAGAATGGAATATATTCATCTCATACTGAATGCTTCAATTGTCACAAGAAAGGTCATTATGCATGAGATTTTCCTAAGAAAGGAAAGATATCATGCTACAACTACAATAACAAAGGAAGAAAAGACTATCAAAGAAAGAACCATGACAAAAGAGATGAAAAAAGAAGAAGAGACTCCTAAAGCAGCCTTGAAGAACATTATCCTCCTCAAAAGAAACAAAGGTCACTCAGGAATGAAAGTAACATTGCAAATGAATCTAGATACATTCTCATTTGTGCTCTTACTAGTTCTTCTCCACTGGATTCGTGGGATAGCTGGCTAGTCGATAGTGGGGCCACTCATCATTTATTTGGTTATAAATAAGTCCTCTCTGATCTGGTAGAGAGGGATACTAAGTTAAGTATAATTCTTGGAAAAAATTCTACTCATCCAATGAAAGGTTTTGGGTCCATCAAGTTTCAGTTAAATTTTGGGGAATCTATTCTATTGCATGATGTCATGTATGTACAAGGATTAAAGAAGAATCTAGTATATGTATGTGCATTGGAGGACAAAGGGATGAGGTTTTCCTTCATCAAAGGGAAAGTTCTATTTTTTCCTACTGATTCACCTACGCAAGATGCCTTTACACTAGGATCGAGATTTAAAGGACTCTACAACGTCACAGGAAGACCTCTCCTTGCATTGGCTCATAATAAAATTACTTGAGTGAATTATGGCACCACAAACTAGCTAATCTTTACTATGATACACTTATGAAATTGAATAAATTGGTCTTTGGTATTCTCGATGTTCAGGCTCAACATGATGGAGTCTACCCAGGTTGTGCAAGTGGAAATAAAACAAGGGGACCATTCCCCTCAAGTAAGAACAAAACTTATGACATTCTTCATCTCATTCATTCTTATATATGCGATTAGATGCCTGTGTATTATATTGGTGGTCATCTCTACTACATTACCTTCATTGGCAGCTTCTCAAGAAAGACATGGCTATATTATCTTAAGAACAAGGATGAAGCCTTCGAAACTTTCAAATAATTAAAAGCATTGATCGAAAATCAATCAGGTAAGAGAATCAAAGTCTTCAGGTTTGACAATGGAGGAGAATACATGTCAAAAGAATTCATAGCATTCTGCAAGAGAGACTGAATCAAAAAGGAAACAATTGTGCCATATAATCCTGAACATAATGGTCTCACCGAAATAAAGAACATATCTATATTAGAAATTTCCCATGTTATGCTCCATGATCAAAATATGCCAAAATTCCTTTGGGTCGAAGCTACATCTACTGTTGTATATGTTCAAAATAGGGTGCCTCATCAAGCGTTGGAAAACAAGACTCCTGAATAAATATTTATAGGCATCAAGACTGATATATGCCATTTTCATGTATTTGAATGCCCAGTATATTTTCATGTGCCAAAAGAGAAAAGGAACAAATTGTAAACGACTGGCAGAAGAGTTACATTTTTGGGTTATTGTGAAAATTCTAAATCTTATAAAAATTATATTCCTCATCAAAGAAAGGTAAAAATTAATAGGGATGTAAAATTTGATCAATATGAAGCTCTTGGAAAAGAAAGAGATCTTCCTCCACTTCCTACACCCAAGGAAGAGAATGATGACTGAGATATTCTGGATGGTTTGGTTGCACCTGAGCCTAATATGGTTAATGATCCCATAGAGCCTATGGATCCGTAAGATCCTCCTTCAAGTGATCCTCCCTCTAAGAAGAGATCACCATGGCTCCATGACACTCTATAGGATATTGAAAGGAATGTCTCGATCCATAGATCATTTAGAGAAAGGAAACAACATTGCAGGTATCAGGGATATGTTGTTGCAATGATTATTATGATTCATGGTGAACCGTCCTCATTCAAAGAAGTAGTAAAAGAACAAGTTTGGAAGGATGATATTGCTGCAAAATATGAATCAATTATGAAAAATGATATATGGTATATTATACCTATACCAAAAGGGAAGTTTGTTGTGACTTCAAAATGGTTTCTTAAAATCAAGCATGGAAGTGATGGCAACATCGAGAAATATAAAGAAAGATTTGTGGCCCGTGGCTTCTCTCAGAAAGAGGAAGAAGATTATGATGACATATTTTCTCCAGTATTTCGATATACAACCATCCGCTCTATAGTTTCCCTAGCTGCAAGTCAGGGATGGACTCTTCATTAGATGGTTGTAGAGACCACCTTCCTTCATGGCACATTACAAGAAGAAGTATATGTTGAACAACCACAAGGATTTGATGTGGAACACTGGAAAACATGTGTGCAAGTTGAAGAAGGCATTTTTTAGTTTGGAACAAGCTCCCCGAGCTTGGTATGCAGGTATTGATAGATACTTAATAAAGTTGGGATTCGGAAGAATCAGTATCGATCCCAACCTCTACTTCAAGGTAATCTAAGGTATTCCATTGATTCTAGTTTTGTTTGTTAACGATTTATTTTTGATAGGTAGTGAGCCTCTAATGATCGAATGTAAGAGGTGTTGAGCGATAAAAGGTGTCTTTTTAACTCCTAATTATCTTCACATTAATTTTCAACCCAGGGATGATTTTTTATCTCAAGAGTGTACTTAGTCTGAGGCGGTCACTTTCTCAAGAGTAATGTTTTGCAGTATAGTGCTTTAAAATGCAAAGATAAATGAATGTTGGAAACAAAATCTAATTGGAACAGCAAGAAACTGAAATGTTCTAAACTAAATCATTCACTCAAACAATCATCAGTCGAGGACTCAGTAATGATAACTCTCTCCCCTGTAAACTGATGCAAATGAAAATCAATCATAGGCAAGATCTCCAATCTGAGAACTTAGACAACCATAGTCAATGTTCTTTACAGTTGTTGATATTTCAATCCACACTAAAGAAAATAACTAGAAATGGCAATTCAATTGGAAATGCTTACTAAAACACACTTGTTGCAATATCAATTAAAAGATGAAATCAAATCCTTGCAAAAAGGAACAATGACTAAGTCTATTGAAAAAATGAACGTCAAAGCTTAACTTTAGTGGAAATGAATTGAACAGCAAAGCTCATCTTACAAAAATGAAATATTAATGGAAAGGAACAGTAATACTAAATTATTGAAGATGAACAACAATGCTAAATGGAAATAAACTGCAAAGCTAAATGAACAACAATACTAAATGGAAATGAATAGCACTACGAAATTAATAGAAATGAGCAACAATACTAAATGAGCGGCAACCTGTAATTCACGACAGAATATGAAGTGAACAACAAAGCTTTATAACCAAAATGAACAGCATAACAATTTAAGTTGTAATGAATAATAATCTTGTTATGATGGAAGAAAATGGAAATGCAATTCAATTGCAGAAGGTAATCATTAAACAAACCACACTTGCAGAAATCAGAAAGATATAATACAGGCAGCAACTTCATCCACCAGAGGCTGGGCCCTTACCCTCCAGCAAATGCTGTTGGGCTATTTCAGATAAGGCGAATGAATAGAAACCTCCAAATTATATATTAATCATTGAACTTGAGTGACATTACAATATGATCGCGTTCTCTTGGCACCACAAGTCTGTAAATTAGAATTACAATTTGAAATAATAGAGATCCATCCCCTTTTCTCCTATCCTATCCTATCCTATCTCTAATCTACTGACCCATTTAATTCTCTCTCTAATCATCCATCCTGAATCCTCTCAATCCCCTCTCTGATATTTGTTCTCCATTAAATACACAAGGAGCAGAGAGAAGTTACAACAGATATGATTACAAAATGATTTCTATTACAAAATTGGATTGTTCACAACAAATTGATAAACAAGATCATATATGAATTATCTCCCCATTAGCATTCAATAGGAATAGGTCAAATTTGGCATTGCAACTGGGATAATTTGGAAAACGGCCACAACAATGAATCTGAGGAAAAAGTCTTCAGAGAACCTTCCATTTCTCTTAGTACGGGCCAAATTTCAGAAAACAACGCATCACAAAACTAATTTGGCCCATTTTGGACAAAATCCATGTTTTGGATTTTCCAGATTCTTTTCCATTTGCCCAAAACGTCCAATGAAAAATTGTCACTTCTTATTCCAACGAATTTTTGAGTTGGAATATTTAATGATGAGTTGGAGATCAAATATCCAGTCTAAAAAATATCTTGGAGGCTAGAATGGTGAACAAATTTATTAATAAACCATCATTGGTAAAATCATGCATAGTCATCAATTTATTAAAAATAAAGGAGAAGAAATAATGTTTATCCATAAGAGCATAAATCATTATAAGATGGAATCATATGATAAACCATGATAAATGACATGATAAAGAAGAATAGAAATGGATGAAATAGGTGTTAAAAAGTAACAATAATAATGACATATTAATGGCCCAACATACCCCCAAATTGAATATATTGCATGTCCTCATGCAACCCAAAACTGAATAAATTGCATGTCCTCATGCAACCCAAAGACTCTGTATTAACCAAGAAATGAATTCTTCTTCAAATAAATATTCAATTTTAGCAATGTTGATGAACGTGTAACAATTTTTTCATTCACATTCAACTTATGTGTATATGAAGTTGCAACAAAATATGATATAAGTAACAACAAACTTCATTAACCATTTTCTCATAAACTATAAACCAGATTTTGCTGAAATTTTGCAAGTAGATTTATAATATATTAATGCTTCTATGATCCAAAAATCAAATCATTTTGATGCACGGATCATGAGATATAAGAAAAATTGTTGTAGGTGAGAGTGCATGATTTCCGAAATTGTATGAACTAATTTAACATGAAATTATCTGGGTTTGTGTATTTTAATGATACATCTGTGTTATCCAGAAATTACAAGAATTGAGTTCATAGTTTTAAAAATATATGGAAATCAATTTCTGCACTGTATAAAAATGAAATTGTATGCCTTAAATGAGAAAGAAAGTAGAAAACATCCATCATGCATAGCAATGCCTCCCCCAAACCGAAGAATTAGCATGCACTCATGCAATGCTAGAAAAAAAATTGAGGTGGTCGCTACCATCTGTTGAATTCTATGCTTGGTGTAAAACAACATGGAATAAGGGGGTGTTGAGAATGAATAAGAAGATCAATGGATGATAAAGACATGGTCATAAGAAAGAAAGGAATGAAAGCAACACTCCCCCAAACTGAAAGATGATATGTCTCTGAAAAATGGGAAGTGGTAAAGATGTGGAATGAATGATGATAAATAATGCTCAATGGATTTTCATGAAATTCTCCTAAATTCGTAATAAATTAGAAAATTATGTTATTTTACCTCAAGTTTTACCTCTGAAAAAAATGTAGAATGACATGTATGGACTGGCATTTGTTGAAGCTGATGTAGGCAGAGTTGGTGTTGAAAGTGATGCAAAAGGTGGAATCCAGGCAAGCACATCATGTCTGAACAATTGTTCGCGTTCACGAGTTGCTCGAGCCTCTTCTGTTAGTTGCAATAGTGTGGTCATGTTGCAAATAGAGTTTCCCCCCCATATTTGTTGTTCTCCTATAAACAAATCACTATTTTGCATACAATGTTCTTGAATCCACAGTGTTAGTTTTGAATAGCAACAGATAAGATGCATGCAAAAATTTCAATCAGAAAAACTTTTGTATACATGCAATACTAATATTTTGTCAAATCAACAAGTTATGGAAGAGTGCAGTGTATTCCATAATTCATACATTCCCCCCTCCAATTGGAAAAGTGATTCCATGACCATAAAGCCTATGAAAGGTGTTATGCTGACGGTAAGGCAAGGGAATGAACAATACAAGAGTAAATGAAGCAGAGTATACATATCAATGATAGGATGGTGAGAGTTATGGTTATAATGAGAGAAGAGTGTGTAAAGATAGTTATGAATAAGAGATAGGATGCTTTCGATTGATGATAAGTTATGCGAAAGAGAAAAAGGACATCAGTATGCCAAAAAAATGCTTTGTTGATGGTATTCTAGCTGAAAATGATGCGATTGATCGAAAACAATTTCTCATGTGTAAAGGTTCAAAACAGGGAAAAATTTAAGGAAATAACTTCTTTGATAAAAAGAAAGAATAAGAAAAGGGTATTATAGTAATAATTGACGATAAGATATAACTTCAATACCATAAGCAGAGCCTATACTGCCAGCAGACGTCCATAGCCTCGGCAGGGTTGCTTTTTAACCCATATGATCCAAGATCCTCAATTTATAACTAGAGAGTTCTAGTGTTGTTCTATAGAAGAGATCAGTGTGCTGGCGTGGTAACCAGATAACCACACTGCCATTCACTGGGATGTAGCAAAAGTGATCAGGCCGGCTCATGATGAGACCTCTTGTTCCAAGGATAATTTGGCTATCCAATGGATCATAACCCTGGTGTGGTGGCCATAATGGGAATGTCACTTTCTTACAGCCTTATGAACATGGTAGGCTGGCTCATAATGAGACCCCCTATCCTCCATCTGTGAACAATTTTTTTTTGTTATTACATATTTTTATGATAAAAAAGGGAGGCTCAGTACTCCTCAAGAGTAGGGATGGTGGAAGAAGTTGAACATGTCAATAGAAAAAAACATACCCATAATCTCATTTATTACAGACAGAGAAGATTATAACCAGGAAGGGTGGAACCAACATGGTATTAAGATGATCAATTAGTATCATGTACAACAGAAAATAATGTAGTAAAGTAAATAATTGTGTCCCTTTTGAAAATAATCTATCATTAATGGGTTGTCCTATTAAAGATCATAACGTGAATGATATTAACTCGCTTCAATAGAATCCATAATTCTTGTCCTCATAAAAGTAGTGTACTTCATGCCATGAAAGGGAATCAGTAAAATGAAGTTGAGATAAAGTAGGAATAATCCCACAAGAGGAGGGAAGGGTTATTCTTGAAAATACTCCCAAAGTGTTGCTCCCTTGAAGGAATAGCAAAAACACTTGAAAAAGTGTTGTTCCGTGTAGGGAACAACAAAGAAAATGCACGCCAACAGCAGAAATACACACGAAAAAGTGTTGTTCCCAGTAGGGAATAGCGAAAAAATGCACGTGAAAAAGTGTTGTTCCCTGTAGAGAACAACAAAAAAATACACAAAAAAAAATGTTGTTCCTTAAAAGGAATAGCAAAAAAATGCATGCAAAAAAGTGTTGTTCGTTAAAAAGAACAACAAAAAATACACCCAAAAAAGTGTTGTTCCTTTCAAAGGAATAGAAAAAATGCGAAAATATTGTCCCTTTGAAAAGAATAGCAGAAATACGGAAGTGTTGTTCCTTTTAAAGGAACAACAAAAACGCGAAAATGTTGTTCCTTTGAAAGGAACAACATAAATGCGAAAGTGTTGTTCCTTTCAAAGGAACAATAGAAATGCGAAAGCGTTGTTCCTTTGAAAGGAACAACATAAATGTGAAAGTGCTGTTCCTTTAAAAGGAACAACAAAAATGCGAAAGCGTTGTTCCTTTGAAAGGAATAGCAAAAATGCGAAAGTGTTGTTCCTTTGAAAGGAACAACAAAAATGCACAATCATAAAATGCAGGCACGCAAAAAACGAATTAGTTGTTCAGTGCATTGATGCTAAGGATGGGTTACAATTTGAAGGAAGCAATACCTGAAACACAAAAATATAAGAGAAATCAGAAAAGAAATAACATTTTATTTAAAAACAGTACGTAAATAAATAAATTAAGTTACAACAGCTATGATGTTATTTCTTAAAGAAAGGAAAAAAATGATATCTTTGAAAAAAGTTTTGGTAGTAGTGACATGACATGAATTTCAAATGGAAATAAATTCTTTATTTCTTTTGTTATGAATCCATTGGGTAATGAATTGGATGAAATTCCCCTGTTTCATTAAAATTTCTTTCAAGAATCGCTCGTCCATAAATTGGCCTTCTTTATTCTCCTAGGACCTGCAAAAAACGAGTGTCTACCTGCAATAAAACATTAAATCATGGAGAAAGAGAGGTGATTGGGCTCCCCTAATCTAAGAATTATGCAAAAATAACAAGTATTTACTCTGTAAAACAAATCCACGGAGAAAATAAAAAAGTGAAATTTATTTGTCACCTGTGGGAGAGCAGTGGTCGACCATACTAACCAGCGGTGTTTAAATCACAACTTCTTTGTTTTTCGTCCAAATTGAGTGATTCCAAATCTAGATGAGAGCTAATTAAAGGTTATATCTCCAATAGAAACAGGTTTTAAAAATTCAATGATATGATATGTCAATTTTACTTAGAACAACCTGCATAACAGAGTCATTTTCGATTACCCCACTTAGAACAACAGTGGGTATTTTAAGAATAGATTTTTCGTTTGATGTCGGATTCAAATAATTAAAATTGGAAATGAAATTAGATTTATTTATTTATCTTCAATAGAAACAGGTTTTGAAGACAAGAAGAATTGTTAGGTCAAATACCCTAAGGAATAGTCGGAACAATAGAGTTTTAAGAGTGCTAATTTATGATAAATAGTTAGTATTTTGATCATAACTTCCTCATAAAATATTGAAAATGAGTGATTCCAATTGCCTTGTAAACAAGATTCATAGGGAAATATACCATAGAAACAGATTTTCAAAATATGGTCATTTAGGCCTCCAAAAACCAATTGTCCCAATTCTATTCCTGAGCTGCTAGCTAAACACCATGTCAATGTTTTGATTCTAACTTTTTCGTTTCAAATCCAAATTGAGGATTCAAATTGGGTTGGAAAGTAGACAACAAGGGATACTTAGGATAGAAATAGGTTTTAAAAATATTGTAATTTTGGCCTTCAAAAACGGATTGTCCCAACTCTATTCTTGAGCTGCCTGCTAGACACCTTGTCAATGTTTTGGTTCTAACTTTTTCGTTTCAAATCCAAATTGAGTGATTCAAATTGGATTGAAAAGTATACATCAGGGGATACTTAGGATAGAAACACATTTTAAAAATATTATCATTTAGGCCTTTAAAAATGGATTGTCCCAACTCTTTTCCTAAGCTACCTTCTAGACACCTTGTCAATGTTTTGGTTCTAACTTTTTCGTTTCAAATCAAAATTGAGTGATTCAAATTGGGTTGAAAAGTATACATAATGGGATATTTATAATAGAAATAGGTTTTAAAAATATTTCTTTTTGGTCCTTCAAAACATGACTGTCCCGACTGCATTTTCAGAAATTCCATCAAGCCCACAAGCCAAAAAAATATGATATTCAATATTTTTTTACAAATTGGTGATAAAAAATGAATATTAGTGTTTGTAGAACTGTTATTTTCATTGGAATTTATCTTCATACACAAATGGATTAAAACATTTATCACCAATGTTGATTTTCACAGCGTGTTGCAACAAGAACAACACTTTTTACATTAAAAAAATGTGTTTATTTTATTTCCTTTTTTATTTTATTTTCTACACTAACCTATTTTGATTTGAAAAATGAATATGATTACGTATAAGAGTACTTCTAGTGGAACCATTTTCGAAATAAGGCTTCAAATATGTACATACCCAAATTTGAAAAATGCATATTAATGAATATTAGGGTATGAGAAGCCAACTTCCCTTGAAAAGATGGTGTCAAAAATTGTTGAAGTATGGAGTGATGCTGCAAACAAATGATGGAGTGAAACCAATCTTCAATATATCCTTTACTTGAGCTTTTAAAATGACTTGTTGATGCATAGGAGAAGAAACCTCATTTTCTTCCATAACTTCTACAATTTTTGAATTTGAAACACTTTGAAGCTCATTGCAAGTTTTTGCAAATAGCGCATGTGAGATAGAATGGGTGGGAAGGGTGCATAAATTTTGTAGTTCAACACTGTAAGCATGTTGTATTGGTTTATTATGGTGAGGGTGTGGAATGAGTTGGGCAGGAAATTGTGTATGGAATGGAGCATTTTGATGATGTAGATGATTGGGTTGAGTGAATGATTTTGATATGCAAGTAGGATGTTGTGGAAGAGATGGTGAAGAATATGGAGAATGTGTTTGTGCTACAAGATGAGGGAGAGTAGTCATGCAATCATAAGGTGAACCATGCCAAACTTGTAGACAAGATTGGTGGTGGTTATATTGAGATTGACATGGCTGCCCTAACACATTAGTATTCCATAATGAATTATGCAAGTAAGAGAATGGAGAAGACGTGTTTTGAACCATACCTGTAGGCCATGATTTCTATGGTTTTGACCTTGTTGTAGCTTGCTCATGTCTTTGATATAATACTTCCATCCTAGATAAGGAAGAACAACTGTCTATGGGATGATCCTTTCGGTAATGAGGGCAAAACACTGCATCAAACTCTTGATTTTTCTGAACCTGCAAAACATCCAATTGTGAATTTAGAGAGCTAATAAAATCAATTTTAAAATATTCAAATAAATCATTGATTTCAGCTCTTATGTCTATTGTTCTTGTAGTAGATTTGGAAAAGAAAAAACAAACATCTCTAGAATTCTTACCAGCCTTGGAGATTCCTCTTGAGTACCTTATGCACAATTCACAAACTTCATCAGATGATAACTTAAAAACATCACCTTTTCCTATCAGATTTAAGAGTTCTAAAAATTCATCTTTGATTCCTTTGAGTAGGAGTGTTTTTAAGATCTCTTTTTTCAAATGCTTATGCTTTGATTTTTGAAGGTTGTAATGAAATTGCTTTACATAGTCCTCCAAGCCCTCATCTTCCCCTTGTATCATATCAAAAATATCTTCATTTTCCTTGTAATAGTCTTGGTACTTTTTCAAGAATATGTTCTTCATGTCCTCCCATGTTTGGATGCAGTTCCCACCTAGGCTCATGAACCATCGGAGAGCTACTCCTTTTAGAGTAAGAGGAAACACTTTCAACCTTTGAACATTAGTACAATAATCATATCCTCTACAAAGTATTTCAAACTCAAATAAGAATATATCTGGATCTTCATTTGTCAAACCATGAAAATTTGGTAGAGAAGATGGGGGAATTATGTGCATTTGTGTCACTCCTCCTAGATCTTTGATAGGGAATTCAAAAGTAGAAATATGAGTCATTTCTTACCATGATAGAAGATGTTCTTCATGTGTTTCTTTGAGGCTCCTCCTTCAAATGTTCTTGTCAATTGGTTAGTGAAATGGGTGGTGCTTACATCACCACTTAAGTGAAATCGTGAGATTTTCTTTTCAAAATTTCTATTTTTTTCTTAGTCATTCACACAGAAATTCAAACATTTATTTCTACCCTAAGTTCTTTAACAATTCTGCTGGAAAGTGGGCAGGGGAGCAGGGCTTTTACATGCTCTGTACGCAGGTTCTTACCTTCTGTTTTTAATACCCAATTCTCTCCTAACAGGCACTCATCAGATGCACACTACTCCTTAGAAATGGCTACACTCTCCCCAGCAATGGCACCAAAATGTTGAGCGATAAAAGGTGTCTTTTTAACTCCTAATTATCTTCACATTAATTGTCAACCTAGGGATGATTTTTTATCTCAAGAGTGTACCCAGTCTGAGGCGGTCACTTGATCAAGAGTAATGTTTTGCAGTATAGTGCTTTAAAATCCAAAGATAAATGAATGTTGGAAAAAAAATCTAATTGGAACAACAAGGAACTGAAATGTTTTGAACTAAATCATTCACTCAAACAATCATCAGTCGAGGACTTAGTAATGATAACTCTCTCCCCTGTAAACTGATGCAAATGAAAATCAATCATAGGCAAGATATTCAATATGAGAACTTATACAACTATAGTCAATGTTCTTTATAGTTGTTGATCTTTCAATCCACACTAAAGAAAATAACTGGAAATGGAAATTCAATTGGAAATGCCTACTAAAACACACTTGTTGCAATATTAATTAAAAGATGAAATCAAATCCTTGCAGAAAGGAATATCGGCTAATTCTATTGAAAAACTTAACAACAAAGCTTAACTTTAGCGGAAATGAATTGAACAGCAAAGCTCATCTTACAAAAATGAAATATTAATGGAAAGGAACAGTAATACTGAATTATTAAAGATGAACAGCAATGCTAAATGGAAATGAACCACAAAGCTAAATGAACAACAATACTAAATGGAAATGAATAGCACTACAAAATTAATAGAAATGAGCAGCAATACTAAATAAGCAGCAACCTGTAATGCACGACAGAATCTAAAGTGAAGATTTAAGCTTTATAACCAAAATGAAAAACATAACAATTAAAGTTGTAATGAATAATAATCTTGTTATGATGGAAGAAAATGGCAACGCGATTCAATTGCAGAAGGTAATCATTAAACAAACCACACTTGCAGAAATCAAAAAGATATAATACAAAGCAACAGTTTAATCCACCAGAGGTTGGGCCCTTAGCCGCTAGCAAATGCTGCTAGGCTACTTTAGATAAGGTGAATGAATAGCAGCCTCCAAATTATATATTAATCATTGAACTTAAGTGACATTGAAATATGATCGCATTCTCTTGGAACCACAAGTCTGTAAATTAGAATTACAATTTGAAATAATAGATATCCACCCCTTTCCTCCTATGCTATACTATCTTATCTCTAATCTACTGACCCATTTAATTCTCTCTCTAATCATCCATCATGAATCCTCTCAATCCCCTCTCTAATCTCTGTTCTCATTAAATACACAGAGAGCAGAGAGAAGTTACAACAAATATGATTACAAAATGATTTCTATTACAAAATTGTATTATTCACAACAAATTGATAAACAAGATCATATCTGAAATATCTCCCCATCAGCATTCAAGAGGAATAGGTCGAATTTGGCATTGCAACTGGGATAATTTGGAAAACGGCCACAACAGCGAATCTAAGAAAAATGTCTTCAGAGAACCTTCCGTTTCTCTTAGTACGGACCAAATTTGGGAAAAACAACTCATCACAAAACTAGTTTGGTCCGTTCTAGAGAAAACCCATGTTTCAGAGTTTCCGGATTCTTCTCCATTTGCCCAAAACATTCAATGCAAAATTGTCACTTCTTATTCCAGTGAATTTCTGAGTTAGAATATTTAATGATGAGCTGGAGATCAAATCTTCAATCAGGAAAATATCTTGGAGGCTAGAATGGTGAACAAATTTATTAATAAACCATCATTGGTAAAATCATGCATAATCATCAATTTATTAAAAATAAAGGAGAAGAAATAATATGTATCCATAAGAGCATAAATCATTATAAGATGGAATTATATGATAAACCATGATAAATGACATGACAAAGAAGAGTAGAAATGAATGAAATAGGTTTTAAAAAGTAATAATAATAATGACATATTAACGGCCCAACAAGAGGAAGCTAGCCTTTGAGTTTGAAATGAAATAGCTTGGTCTTATGCACTACTTTTTGGGCCTTGAAGTGTGGCAAAATTTTGGTGAAATTTTTCTCTCGCAAGGGAAATACATTATAAAGTTACTAGAAATATTTGGAATGACTGAATGTAAATCCATGGTCACTCCTATGGAAATAAATTTCAAGAAATTATGTGGATATGTTGCAAGACCAGACTTAGAAAATCCATCTCAGTATAGACAACTATTTGGGGCTCTAATGTTCCAGATATATTCTATACAGTAAACACTCTGAGTCAGTTTATGACTGAGCCCCACCACGCATATTGGATAGATGCCAAACACATATTGAGATACTTGCATGTTTTAATTACACTTGACCTCAGATATTCCATAGGAAATGTTCAGCTTCATGGATACACCGATGTTGATTCAGCCGAAAATACTTTCAATAGGAAAAGTACATATGGATGTTGTTTTAGCCTTGGATCTTCCATGATATCCTCGATGAGAAGGAAACAAAAGTTTATGACATTAAGCACAACCGAGTAGAATATATTTCCGCTGGCATGGCTAGTTGTGAGGAAGTATAGTTAAGAAAGCTCTTTGGAGAGTTGTTTGAGTAGATCCTAGACACCAAAGTAATATTGTGACAACAAGATTGAGATCTATTTGGCAGAAAATTATGTGTTCCATGACAAGTCCAAGCATATTTAAATTTTATATGAATTCATTCAAGATATGTTGCAGATGGGAATCCTCAAGCTCCATCACATATCAACAGATGATCATATTACAGGTATTCTCAGCAAGGAATTACCAAAAAGAAAGTTCTCATTCTTCAAAGAACAACTTGGACTGATGGTTGTAGCCCCTGTACATAAGGGGCAGCGCTATCGAGAACACTGAGCATGCTCTTCCCACCCTACTTGAGCTCCAAGGGTGAGGAATTGAGATACAAGGCTCCTGGGGTTGAGGGATCTCTGGAAAATATGGTGGTACCCTATATGTTACCCATGGTTGAACAATATTGTTACCCTATCTTTAAAGGGTCAGAGAATGTTGCTCTCGTCTTGGTCTTTGCAGAGTATACCACATTTGACATCATACCTTCAAGAATTCTAGCTTGATGGGAATACCACTCCTCATTTTGGCCAACGAGTTGAGAGTGTACTTGGGGTGTACAACCCAAGTTGATTATGATGCAGGTGTTCTACCACTGATGGGAAGATCGGTAGGAAATAGGATAGGTTGAGATAAACCGATATGATTCTGGGTTGAGAGTAAGCTCCCTGATGAGATTTCAGGGTTAAGGGTGTACTCCCCTATGAGAACAGTTATCCTATTGATCGGTATCGGTGGAAGCTATTGCTCCCCAACAAGGTTTCAAGTTGAGATGTGCTCCCTAATGATGTACTTTTCAATGAAAATTGATGATGATACTCCAGGTAGCAACCTGATAACAGAGATTCTAGATAACATCCTAATGGATAGAGGGTGGCAGATTAAGCTCCCCTCTGGTAACAAATTCTTCTTATTGTAGATCAAATAAAGTTTCAACAGTTAGAGTTGAGAAGAGATAGTCAAGCATTACAAAAACTTGACAAGATGATATAAAGATAAGGTTAAGTGGAATTCTCCCTAGTTGAAAAGGAGTGTTAATTTTTGCAACTACTATAAAATTCCACATTGGACAACTTAGATGACCAAGACAATTATTTCATTAAATTCCTATTTTCAATAGGATCCAAATGGACCCAAATATCACTTGATTCGGTCAAGCAGAAGTTATGTTTTAGATTATTTTATTAATTCATTCATTATGGCCCTAACCACTTGGGTAACTTCTTGGGTCATTCTTAACCCCAAGTAAACCCTCAAGACTTCCTATAAAGGGAAGAGACCTCAAGCTCCTTGTGACATACACTAAAGATATGTTTTTATTCTCTTACTTTGTCTTGGATCGCACAGGTTCATCAGTGGAAGTCTTCATTAGGTATGAGATCGCAGGTGAAATGTTCGCTTTGAGTTAGGGTATTCTGGATCTTGGCCCCTGGCACAAATCTGAAGTTTTTCATCCATAGTTGCTGGCACAGATTCTGTAAGAGGGTGAATTTGGCTTTCTGGCCACTGGGAGGCAGTTCAGAGGGAGTGAATTTTCCTTCAAAAGGTTCGGATCTCTAGTCACTAGTTTCAGGTGGCCTAGGGAGCAACCTTTCTTTGTCGATCACTCAGATAGCACTGCATTAGTGTAACTTTTCCTTAATCGGTCGCTCAGATAGCCCAAAAAGGGAGTGATGTTGGAACAGAGACCTTTTGGGAGTGAATTTTCTGTTATATTTAACAACATGTTGTCTTTGTGAGTGCGACCCTAAAGTTTTATGTCGCACACAGATAGTGTTGATGATAGTGACCTGGTTTAGATCTGGGGTTTTGACATCTCAGCATCAGTGATCTGTGGATCCAGGTTTCTCTGTTGTAGATCAGTAGATCTGAGTATCTCTTATCTTATAATAGATTGGTAGACTCGTGGATCTGGTTTATTGTTTTTTGCTCCTATTAGACGTGGGATCCCCCAAGGGAAGTTTTGGGGCTTAAAGCCCAGATTTTGGTCAAAGATTGTAATTCCAATGTAAAGACTCCACATTTTGTGGGTGCGGAGCACATAATTGGTCAAAGAGTCATAGGGTTGTCCGCCCTTAATTTTGTTATTGTAATTTTAGCTGTAGATATCTACCCACGGTCCGCGGACCATGGGATTGTATAAATAATGCGAGGCTCTAAGTAGTTAAGACATCTAATCATGATAAGGATGAAGAGTTGAGACATATCTGAAGTGAAAAGTCTAGTTTTGGGTCGTAGAGTAGGAGAAGGCTCTGCAGCTGATTGCGCAGAGGCCTAGTGATCTGCAGCTGAGTGTGCAGACCCCTGCAGCTAAGTGTGCATGGCGAGTTGAGTCTGTAACAGTTAGAACTATTAATAAAGAGAAGGTTCCTACCATTTCTGTGTATTTATTTCCTGTTTTATGGATATGTTACATTGGATATACATTGCACTTTTATAGATTATATGATGCACGAATGTGTATAAATGTGTTGATTAAGTGAATGCAAGTTAGAATAACTATTTAAGCAAAGATAAGTAAGGTTTGTCAAGAAGATAAGTAAGATACATGGTGTAGTTTGGGGAAATAGTGCAGTTCGCTGCCATAACAACGCGAAAACATCTTAGTCCTGGTTAGGGTTGCGGGAAAGATGTTTATAACAGATCGCGAAGGTATTGAAGGTTAGAAAAGTACGAAAAATGGCCAGCATGAAGGTAGATCTAGTTGGACTAAATCGACATCACAAACATCTCAAGGGTGCGGAAACTTGGTTCCAGCATCCCCCCTACTACTTCGGGTGAGACTTCAATCCGTGCTCCACAGGCTGATGCCAAAAAGGCTAGTAGTGTAGGGATTTGTTTGGTTAAATAACTTCGAACCTGGGTCAGGCCCCCATAAGCGAACAAATGGTTCCATTAACAGGACTAAAATCTGCATAGAGATGTCTAATGTTGTATCATTGGAATCCAACTAAGAAAGAAATTGAAGGCTTGTTGGACAGAAGAATTCACGAGTTCGCAGTGTAGGAGAATAGTAACCCATGACTGTCAAAAGAAGAGTTGTTAGACTACTACTTGTACATAGAGATCCATGAAATCTTCTTTGCATCCTTCCCTACTAAACTATACGAGTGGATCGCGAAGCTAGCAGATAGCCAAGGAAGGTGGAAACTTGAAGGTCCTATTATGTGGACCCCAGAGTTAGTGCGAAGGTTGGAAGCATTGGATGATAAGATCACGTGCACCATTGATCATTGGCTCAATCGTATTATAGGAGGATTCGTTACTGAGTTCGCGGTTGACACCTCAGTTAGCTACTGTGAGGCAGAGAGATGCTTTCTCAAAGGACTGTGAGGTAAGTATGTAAATTATTTGAATACTTAGATTAAAATGCTATTGTACGAAAAGAGGATTATGCAGTTACCTTGATGTTCGGGGCTATGTGAAGTGGAAAATCTTATAAGAATGAAGGAAATAAGGGACCAGAAACTAGCCCCTTGATTTCACCTCTATAAGGGGATGGGGAAGAGCTCGCGAAGGTCTCACCGCGAAGTACGATCCACCTGATAAGACAAAGAATTACACAAATACCACCTCCACCCACACCGCCACTAGTTTCACCACCATCGCCTGCATATTCACCCGTACCCACTCCACCACTACCACGATTCAATATGGCAAGCACAATGAAGTTGCCTGTGTTCAAAGGTTTGGGAAATGAGTATCCGTACCAAATTAGGTTCGTGGTAATGGCTGTATGGGAAGCGGAAGGAGTTATAGATGATAATATAAAGAAAGTGACATTGGTTAGCACCCTGCAGGACTGCTCACTAACCTGGTATATTAAGCACTACAATGATAATCCAAATGTCGAAATCATGGTTATCCAAACAACGCTAAATAAATAATTAAGTAGGTGGAATTTTGAAGCACAGTCGATCATTGAATTCAAAGAGATCACGATGCCACCAGGCGAGACTCCTTGGGAGCTCGATCAGAGGCTGAAATCTATGGTTCACAAGTTAATATGAATCTAATGGATGAACAACATCATGAGTGGTTTGTAGCTTCGCTAATGCCACATTTAAGGAGTGCACTATCGTAGCAGAAGATAACAACTCAGGAAGAAGACCTGGAGATTTCCATGAGGCTGCATGAGACCCCGATGTAGGGTCCTAACATAGGAGTTTAGAAAATCCATGCGCAGCTGAAGAATTTATTCCTTGAGATGCAGAGTCTGAAACAGGACAGGATAGCTCGACCAGAAGTGTGCAAAGAGGTATGTGTGTAAAATGCAAGGTTCAGGGTCATGACAAGGACCACTACCTGGTTTTCACAAATTACCTCACAGGAGGAGGATCGATGCCCTTAAGGCTGGGAGCATAAGGAGGACCTAGCACAACACCTGCTTTATGGTGCGCGATTTGTCAAATAGCAGGAAAACATGCCGCAGACAATTGTCACTTGTTAAAGAAGTATACTTAAAATTCGCAAAAATTGTTATGAAACTTTTGTAGGTCAGTGGGACATGATGAGAGCACTTGCAGAAGCTATGAGTTGATGATGGATAGAACTCCCACCTATAGAGTTCAGGCTGAAATGTGGCC
The DNA here is from genome assembly GCA_031772625.1 of Pinus tabuliformis. Taxonomy (NCBI): domain Eukaryota; kingdom Viridiplantae; phylum Streptophyta; class Pinopsida; order Pinales; family Pinaceae; genus Pinus; species Pinus tabuliformis. The sequence continues at coordinate 311,478,837 of CM062815.1, read as the reverse complement.
CCTTGACTAAAATGTAGGAATGTCGCGAACAGGATTTCAAGGGCATGGATGAGGCCGAGGCAGAGGAGGATCTAGAAGAGATCACGGACAGTTAATATGCTAAAATTATGGAGGGTGAGGACATTATGCCCGTGATTACACGAATCCAACATGCTCGTCATGTTTGTATTGCACCTTGTTTGATCATGAGACAAAATATTGTCCTACGCTAATAGCTAGGATATGCGACAAAGGAGCACTACCGCCTCCCCTGACTCGGAACCTGTAGCTGATGAGGTCTGAGCTGCGCGAGGAATATCTGAATGTGAACATTGGTATCTAAAGTGGAATCGCAACGGGAGATGACAAAGGCAAATAGCTAGAAGATAGTACTTGGGTTCACAAAGCTCCAATGAAAGAAGCGGAGTTTGATTTGGAGCGCACTCAGGAAACCTTCATGGAAGCTAAGAAGAGCTTCACTGATGCCTCCACTTCAGGAAGAAAAGACAAAACTGAGCCGAAGATGGACCCATCTATGCTCAAAACGTTCCTAGAAACATGTATGAAGTTACTGCGTGAAAGTAAGGCTATAAAAAGATTATAGGAACTCATTAATAGATGTGTTGGGACAGCGCGAGGAGAACCGCCCGTAGTCGGGAAGATTGGAAAGCATAAGACAAGAACGGGAAGAGAGATGAGAGTAACCATTTCGATCGAAGAATATGAGATGGACAAAGTAATTCTAGATTTGGGATCGGATGCAAATGTTCTTCCGAAGCAGACATGGGAGTGAATGGGGTGACCTACGCTGTAGCGGTCTCCAATTTAGCTGAGGATGGCGAACCAGCAAAAAATAATACCCATTGGGCAATTGCAGGGAACAAATTTGGATATTGAGGGAGCGAGCACGCTGGTAGATTTTGAAGTGATAGAGATTGTTGAGGATAGCAATCCCTACCCCGCTCTCTTAGGAATTGACTGGGCCACTGACATGAATGGGGTAATCAATATGAAGAAGTGAAAAATGATTTTTGAAAATAAGTCATTGCGCGTAATTGTAGCCCTCAAACCTGCTAATGGATCGCACTATACGGAGCCCGTGCGCTACTATGAAAGTGATGACGATTTGGACTGCATCTATATGATAATAGTGCAAGACCAGGACTGGGTGAAACACACCACAGATGGGTAGACTTCATGTGAGTGCGAAAGCTCTTGTACTTCGGATTCTGATGAAGAAACAAAACAATGGCAGAATCAGTTACATGAGGTAACTACACTGAATTGTAATATGATGACAAGGTTGTTGCACTGTGTATTGATAGAAGTAAGAGACCTACCTACTTATGACGGTTTAAGTGAGGTATATACCTTCTTGGACTAGGTACTGCACGCTATGCCCACGAGATGGTTGGGTACGCACAAAGGGAGCTTTGATAACTGGTGCGAATGTAGGAGAATGATGCACACATGATTTGGGAAGTCTAGGGAACAAATGATAGATAATTACAATGGACGGGATGGTCTGCGTGTGCATCTGGACAGGAGGATGTAGGCCTATGGAAAAGAGCCCCAACTTGCATGGATGCACATGTACTCCGCACTAAAAGACCTAGTCAATAAGCGTGTGTTGGGGGGACAAAGGTGAAAATGGCTATTAATGTTGGGAAGACATTATACAGGAGGAGCTATCACACAAAAGATTCTACGCGTAGAGGCACTCAACAAGGTGTGCAACACACTGAACAAAGTATGCAATGTGTAGCTAAGTGATTGGGACTTGCACGTACCTGCAGTATTATGGGCTTATAGGATGACATGCAAGAAACTAATGGGACCGACACCTTTTAGGCTTAAGCTGTAATTCCCATGGAATACATCATGTCTAGTCTACACATAGCAGCGCTCATAGGTATGTGTTTGGCATAGGATCCCCCGCAACAGGTTTTGAGGCTCAAAGCCTGAGTTTTGGTAAATTTTATTGTAAGACTCCGTGAAGTACGGGAGAAGAGAGCGAAAGTCTAGGATGAGTCATATGGTTGTCCGCCCTAAGAATTGTAAAATATTTTAATTTAATGTAAAGTTTTGTCGACCTACCCATGGTCTGTGGACCATGGGATTGTATAAATAGAGTGAAGCTCTAAGTCTAAAGAGAGCTAAGTTAAGCAAGAATGGGTCATTGATGTATGCAAAGTAGCTCTGAGTGTGTAAGTCTGAGTCTTGGGTCATAGGAGTAGGAAGAGGCTTTCCAGCTGAGTGCGTAGGACGAAGTTGGGATTGTAATTGAAGAAGAGCATTAATAAAGATAAGTTTGATTCAGAATACTGTGTATATGTGTTTCTATTTACCTTTATGCATTTATAATTTTATGGTTGTGTGCACTTATCTAAATGTTGAAAGGTTAATAATAATATTGGGCCCACACAATTAAAGTCAAGTATTAATATAATAAGCACAGAAAGTATAAAGATTAGGGTAGGACTTTCTGTGCGCCCCTTACAGAACTACGCGAAGTCAATTTCACAGGTTGCAAGGGATAGACAGTTGTGTAGAGAAGCGCGAGTGCACAGGTACAGACTGTGAACCTCAAAAACCTCATCAAGACATCCCTAGGGTGTGGAAACCTGGTTTCAGCACCCTTCCATACTACCTCGGGTGAGACCTCAGTCTGCGCATCATGGACTATTGCCAAAAGGGCCAGTAGTTTTGGGATTTGCTTGGATAAATCACTTCTAAACCTGGGTTAGGCCCCATTAAGCCAAAAAATGGTTCCATTGTTGGAACTGGGATCTGCATAAGGGATGTCTGATGTCATGCCACTAGAACCCAACAAAGAAGGAAACTAAAGAGTGGTTGAACAAGAAGATTCACGAGTTCACGACAAAGGAAAACAGAACTCTGCAAGTATCTGAGAAAAAGTGGTTGGATCGCTACGTGTATAAGGAAATCTATGAGATTTTCTTTGCATCATTTCCATCTAAGTTGTATGAGTAGATTGTGAGGTTAGCCGATACCTAGGGAAGGTGTAGGCTCAACCAACCGATAGTGTGGACTTCGGAGCTAGTGCGAAGACTAGAAGTCTCAGTGGATAAGATAGCGCGAGCTGTGGACCACTGGCTCGACCAGGAGGATTTATTACTGAGTTCACGATGGACATGACTGTCAATGATGGTGAGGCAGAGTGACGTTTTCTCAAGGGACCACGAGGTAAGTATATTAAATATTTGAATACCTGGATTAAGATGTTGTTATGTGAAAAGCAGGTTATGTGAATAAATTAATGTTTGGGACTACGTGGAGCGGAAGAATCCAGAAGCTGAAGTAGTGAAGAATTAGAAAACAATCCCTTAATTTCACTCTTGCAGGAGAGCGAGGACGAGCTCACGAAATTTTCTCTGAGAAGCATGGTCAATTTGATAAGGCAGTGGATTCTGCAGTTACCTCCATGCACCCCGCCACCCGCTTCACCTCCTTCACCTCCATCTCCATCCATTCCACCTCCACAACCTCCATAGTTCGGTTTGGCGAGTATGATCAAACTACCAGTATTCAGAGGAGTAGGGAATGAGGATCCAGACCAATTCTCGTTCGTAGTAAGAGTAGTATGGGAAGCACAAGGTGTCACAGATGACAATATTAAGAAGGCTACATTGGTGAGCGCATTGCAGGATCGTGCATTAACGTGGTACATCAAGCACTCTAACGACCACCCAAATGCAGGGATAGCAGAGATCCAGAATGCGTTGAACAGAGAATTTACCAAGCCAAAATCAGAGACACAGTCAATCGTCGGATTTAAATAGATTGCGATGCTTATGGGCGAGACCCCTTGGGATCTGGACAAAAGGCTGAAGAGTATGATCTGCGAGGCCAATATGACGCTAAAGGATGCACAACATTGCGCATGTTTTGTATCATCTCTAACACCACACTTGAGGATGGCTCTATCATAGCAGAAACTTGCTACCCAGGCCGAAGTGTTGGAGATGGTGATGAGATTACATGAGACCCCAATACAGGACCCTAGGTTGGGAGTTAAAAATCCACGTGCAACTACAGAATCTATGTTTGGAAATTCAAAGCTTGAACCAGGATAGGGTACCACAACCGGAGGCATGCGAGGAAGTATGGTGCATAAAATGTAAAGGCTAGGGCCATGACAAGGATCACTATCTATTGTTCGCGAACTACTTGGCAGGAAGAGGGCCAATGCCATTGAGGCCAAAGGCGCAAGTAGGGCCAAGCGCGGTAGCCGCTTTATGGTGCGTGATCTGTCAGATAGGAGGGAAACACATGATGGACAATTGTCATTTGCTACAGAAACATGCACAGACACCTTAGCAATTGTTTTGTAATTTCTGTAAGTCGATAGGGCACGATGAGTGCACTTACTGCAGTTATGAGCTAGTGATGGATCGGACCCCAACCTATAGGATGTAGGCTGAAACGTGAGCCATCGAACCAGATGTGGGTATGACGCGCACTAGATTTCAGGGGCGAGGTCAAGGACGAGGAGGAATGGGACCAGGAAGGGGCCGCAGACAGTTAATTTGCTACAGTTGCGGAGGACCAAGGCACTATGCCCGTGATTGTACCAACCTGATAAGGATATCCTATATGTATTGTGCCCAGTTTGACCATGAAACAATAGCCTGTCCTACATTGATCACAAAGATGTGCGAAAATGGGGTATTCTAGCCTCCCCCGACTCATAATATAAAAATGATGAGGTCTGAGCCACGCGAAGAGGACCCGAATGTAAACATGATGCTCAGAAGTGGCGTGACCACGGGAGAGGATAAGGGAAAGTAGCCAGAGGAAAGTACATGGGTTCACAAGGCTCCTGCAGAGGAACCTGAATTTGACTTAGAACACATAAAGGAGACATTCATGAAAGCTAAGAATATCTTTGCGGAGGCCTCCAATTCAGGTGGTAAGGATCAACCAGAGTCAAGAATGGATCCTTCAATGCTTACTACCTTTCCTAAGACATGCATGAAACTGTTGTGCAACAATAAGGTGGTTAAAGGACTCCAAGAACTAATCACTAGGTGCGCGGGGTCAGGGGAACCATGTGTCATCCGAAAATTGGGGAAGCATGCATTGTGCACTGGAAGAGAAATGAGGTTGACTGCACAAATTGGGGAATATGAAATGGATCAAGTAATCCTAGAGCTGGGTTCAAACATGAATGCATTACCGAAGCAAACATGGGAACATATGGGCAAGCCCACGTTACAGTGGTCCCCTATTTAATTACAAATGGTGAACCAACAGAATATTTTGCCCATGGTAAGGTTGCAAGGCGTAACAATTGATATTGAAGGCGCGAGCACACAAACAGATTTTGAAGTGATAGAGATTGTCGATGACAACAATCCCTATCTCGTGTTGTTGGGAATAGACTGGGCCACCGATATGAATGGAGTCATCAATTTGAAGAAACGCAAAATTATATTTGAGAAAAAATCACTACGCGTAGTAGTCCCACTAGACCTATCCGAAGGAGCGCGCTACACTAAACCAGTGTTCAGTGATGAAAGCAACGATGATCTTAATTATATTTACAAGATAACTACACGAGACCAGGATTGGGTGAATCTGAAGGTGGTTGGGAGGATCTCGTGGGAGCACGAAAGCTCCTGCACTTCGGATTCGGATGAAGAAGTAGAACGTTGGTAGAATCGGTTGCATGAAGTGACAACACTGAATTGCAACATGATGATTAGATCACTACGTTGCATTACAACAAAGGCACGAGAGCTGCCGACATATGATGGATTGACAATGGTGGATGAATTCTTGAGAAAATTTGAATGTGCAGTGCCAGAACAGTAGTGTTTCAATGCATTGAAATGGGCACTACATGCAACACCCACAAGATGGTTGGGTACACATCAAGAAAACTTTGAGGACTGGCATGGATTTAGAAGGATGATGCACCTATGGTTTGGAAGCCCCCAGCTACAAATGAGATTTGGGTATCCAGGATGGAGCAGCTTGCATGCCCATCTATGTCGATGGGTACAGATGTGTGCTATGCAGTCCACATAAGCACACCCCAAACCAAGGATCGAAAATTGGAACAGGACGTAGTAGTAGGAAAGGTGACATGCACCACAAACATTCCACATAGAAGCATTCAAGAAGGTATGCAGAATCCTTAATAGAGTTCACTAGGTGAGACAAACTGATTGGGACCTACACAAACCAGTGGTCCGATGGGCCTATAGGGCCATGTGCAAAAACCTGAGAACAGAAATGATTCTGAAGCTGAAGATCAGAGTCGAGACAATAGTTTCGGAGGAAAGGAATCCTCCTGCAATAGCTCCCATAGTTGGAATAGTACGCGAGGACCAGGATGAAGGAATTATGCAGCTGCACGAGGACAAATAGATGTGGATATAGGAAGCCATTCGACGAGGGAACCTTAAGCTTCACGAACTCGAAGAAGATTGGGTACGAGTGAGGAAGAAAAGCATGTTAATGGATGCAAAGATCAAAAAGCTAGAAAACAAAATTGTGCAAGCATGTCGCATCAAGAATCTAAGAATGACAACATAAGATATGAGCAGTTGTATTCTTGCATTAGAAGGTTTTCGCCAAGAATTTGTGACTCTGCTACCATGGCTGCGACCACACCTTACCAAACATGGTAACTAGGGGAGCACACCACGTGAGGAGGAATGCACGACGATGACTGTCGCAAGAGTAATTGAGGGATAGCCAAGGACCAGGCTTGGAGGTGAATTGAAGCCTCGCACAGGTGGTGCGACCACCTGACTATCCGTAGGGGGCATAGTCTCCGCTCCAAGCAGTTGAAAGGGAGTGCGGGACTATAAAAGAGTCTGTATGGAAGCTACGCGATAAGGAGGTTGCGTGCAGGATTAGTATGTCACAGGGGTCGCGCCCACAGATAGGGGGCTGTGCTGTAGCTTGGATAGGCTAGGAGATGACCGTTGGTGTCATTGTTCATGATAAGATGTTCAATTTAAGACAAAGAGGAGCGGGCGACGGGCAATTAAGACACGAGGTCAGAACTGGATTTGGGATGATCTGCCGCCAATCTAGCATTAACAGGCTAAATGAGGGAGAAATGGTCAAATTTGAATTCAAAAAGGCCTATAAATCACCGATGGCTATCCAGCGAACAACCCTTGGCATTTTTAGAATTCAGCTATTGCGCTATCAAGTGGGTATGGACCTTATGAATTTGGAGGCTTTGAGAGCAAGTTCATTGTTTGAGACATTCCTGAAGGAGATGTAGGACTTCTTGAATAGAATGATCTCGACAACTGAAGAAGCCATGTAAAGCCTTACGCTGCCGGTGGGGGATGCGCTGGAAATTCCAAAATTGCCCCAGACATTGAGGCCCAAAAAGGATCCATAGGCAGTAGGACCAATCTGCATGTCTCCGCAAAATCCGCTGTTTGGTAAATTATCTATGGAAGACAAGGGCAAGACTGTTAATCTTGAGATAGATGATGATGAGGAGGATCTCCAAGCTTTTGTAGAAGAGATTGAGGTATATTAGGACATAGAGGAAGACATTCAATTAGTGCGTGCTGTAGCAAAACTGCCCAAGTATGTCCCTCTATAGAGAGGGAAAGAAAAAGTACCCAAGGATTTGGATGTCGTTAAGAGCGCACTCCAAACCCCGCTCCTCCCAGATGGAATTTTGTTTGATGGTTCGGTTCTCGGCCACGTGCCCACGATGAAATTTGAAGATTGGGGCCATGCAAACAGTGAAAATTTCCCACATTTGGAGACTAGCAAACTCATGAAATAGAGAAAGGAGGGCTCAGTTACAGTGCTAGAGTTGCAAAAATGGATGCGCAGTGTGGAGGAGGCCAAGCTACTCCACCTACTACGGATTCCACACTTTCACCAAGCATCGATCACAATCTTTGTCATCAGGCAACTACTTTACCTGGTGCACGATGGGTAGTTGTGGCTAGAGGAGGCTATTCCCATCATGATGGATCTTGTTAATAGGATTTCTTGGCTTCCTTGTACAGGAAGGGACCCTGCGGAAATAGCTGGTAAAAGTGGAGATTTGGTGCTCGTAGAGGCCATGAAGAAAAAATACAAGTTGGAAAAGACACAGAGAGGCTACGTAATTAGTAGCATTTAAGACAAAGGGGTGTGTGTAGCCACCGAGCTATTGGCCAGGAAGGTGATGAGAAAATTCTGTGGCAACAAGGTACCAACGATGGTCGTCGCACTGGTAGAGCAGTGCACGAAGGGGTTATAGTTCAACTGAGCATAGTTCCTCTGCGAGGAGTTTCTGACAAACTGCAAAGAAGCTCAGGAGAAGGGAAAGACATTCCACTATGCATGGTTGCTCTTGTCTATCTTATTAGTGACAGGGGAACTACCTGAGGATAGTTAGTTCCCTCCACTTGAACAGGACTTGCCAGAGGCGTAAAAATACGCATCGCTCTAAGCGACGAAGAACACCACGTGAATATGTGAGACCAAGATATTTTGGGTCCTCATGGAGGCGAGCGTCTGAATGTGGATCAACAAAAGGCCGCACCTACCCCACACAGTGTATGAAAGTCTGTGGAACTTTGTAGACTTCAAGGCGGATATGCATAATGTGTATACCAAAGTGCGTAAGTATCTAGTGTAAACTTGGGCCAAACTTCCCTTCATCGCAATTGTTGATGTCGTTTTCGCTGTGCTCGACTCATGCCCACCTGAGTGGCGTGCCCTAGATCTGGCGGCATGTGATGAGACAATGATACAAATATAGAAAGATGCCACCAAGCTATTGGCACAACAGAAGTGCAACGAGTAGTTGGCCAAGGAGGTAAGGGCTTCTCTCGAGGTAGCGAAGGCCACTACAGAGCAGACCAAGGCCATTGAAAAAGCAGTAGCAGCACCGAAAACCAGGGCCACCAAAACGCAGGAGGAAAGATGATCTGGATTTAAACAGGAACGCAACAAATTACAGAGATAACCATATACACAAAGATGCAATGGAAATAATACTTCATCTCATTAATGGAAAATATTGAAATATGCTTACAATCAGAAATGGAAATAAACCAGCTAGGGCGATGGTAGCTTATCTCTGAGAAGAGATGTGATGGCTACATGCCTCTGAACTGTGTTACAATGAGGCTCGAAGGCCTATTTATTGTTGAGAAACAATGGAAAACCCTTAACATTCCAAAACCTAACCCTAGGAGATGAAACGCCAAACTGTGGGCCCCGTTTGGGGTAAATTGGTACATCAACTTCCCAGGGTCGTAACTTTGGCATATGATCTCCGTTTGACGCGTACAATAGCTCATTAGGGCCTCAAAACGTCGTTTAGGACCTCAAAAAACGTCGTTTAGGGCCTCAAAACGGCTCCAGAAGTTCAGGACCTGAAAAACTGCTAAAATTAGTAAGTTGTGCTACAATTAAGGAAACTGAAAATGCTGAGAAAGACAATGGTGGGGGTCCAGGTGGACTTGGCAGGTGGCCACCAATATCCACCTGGATCATTCCTCCCCCCTTAGGAAGCAATGGTCCCCATTGCGTTGAGCTCCTCCATGAGATGAGGAAACTTCTGCTGAACTTGTTCCCTGGTGAGCCACTTGCCCTGCTGAAGGAGTTGACCTGCTTTGACAACTCGATATAGTTGGATATTCTATTGGCGAGTGTTCTTGATCTGTGTGTCCATGATCCGATCAGTTGCAGCTTGTTCCATGCAATCTGGATTTAATTCTATGGGTTTGAGATGTTCTGCAATGTCGGATGTGTCTAGCAATGGTGGAAAGTAAGGCCGAAGGCGGTCCACATTGAACACTGGGTGCAGGCCAAGGAATGGGGGAATGCTGAGCTCAAATGCATTGTCTCCCATAGCCTTAGTAATGGTGTAAGGACCATATCGGAGTGGCCTCAATTTCCGATAGGCTCCAGTAAGGCATTCCTTTTGCAAATGCAACCAGACTTTGTCGCCCACCTGAAACTTGTGTGGCACCCGATGTTGATCATGTCGCTGCTTGTACTTGGCATTTGATTTCTCAAGAATGTCATGGACCTGCTGGCGAATATGTTGGATGCGCTCAATGAAGCTGGTGGCCTTATCTGTCTCGGACTGGACATGAGCTGAATTCATGTGAGTAGCTGCAAGTGGCATGGCCACATCAATGGGGCATAGTGGCTGGAATCCCAAACCCACCTGAAAAGGGCTATGGCCAGTGGAGCTGTGAAGAGCTCGGTTGTAGCTGTGCTGAACATAGGGGAGGCTCTCGTCCCATGTGCGTGGATGCTTTGAGTTATACATGCGCAGAATGTGCACAATCATCCTATTGACAACCTCTATCTGGCCATCAGTTTGAGGATGGAAGGTTGTGGACTTCGTGAGTTTGGTGTCCAGCATTGACCAGAGACTGGACCAAAATGTGCTGAGAAATCGACTGTCCCGATCTGAGATGATAGACTGTGGGATCCCAAAGTGCACCCACACTCGTTCAAAGAAGAGTTTAGCAGTGGCTTCTGCTGTGATATTCTTCTTGCAGGCCACCATAATGGCCATCTTCGAGAACCTGTCGATGACCACAAAAACACAGTCATTTCCATGCTTAGTGGAAGGAAGGCCTGACATGTAATCCATGGAGATGGATTCCCATGGTCAACTAGGGGTAGACAACGGGGTATAGAGGCCGTGCTTCTTAATGGTCGGTTTGGCAATGGCACAGGCAGTACATGATCGGATGTACTTCCCAACATCCTGTCGAAGATTCGGCCAATAGAAATAGTTTTGCAGTACTGCCACTATTTTCTCGACCCCGAAATGCCCAGCAGCCCGACTGTAGTGTGCTTCCCAAATCATCTTGGCACGCTCGCTTGAAGGAACACAAAGGTGACCGAGGTGGCATAATAAGGCATCCTGGAGGTGAAAATCTGCAACATGCCGACCCTCCAAGAGTGTCTGGTATGTGTGGCCGAATTTTGGGTCGCTTTTGTAGAGAAGTGGCCAATCAGAATTCTCGTGCCCACAAGAGTGGAGCACGGTGGTTAGCGCCATGATCGGTGGTCAACTGAGGCAATCTGCAACATTATTGGTGCTGCCCTTTTTATACTTGATATTCAAGTGAAACTGTTGCAGGTATGTAGACCACTTCTGATGGCGATCATTCTGCAATTTCCCTTGGGTCTGTATGAACTGCAGAGGTCGATGGTCTGTGTGGATGACCTTTTCCTTCCCCAAAATGTAATGCTTCCATTGTCGGCAGGCCTGTACAATGGAATACATCTCTTTATCATAAGTGGGGTACTTCCGGACTGTGTCTGAAAGTGTTTCACTGTGATATGCCACTGGATGTCCATGTTGAGTAAGGACTGCCCCAATAGCATAGTCAGAGGCATCTGTCTCGACCTCAAATGGTTGTTGTAAATCTGGTAACGCGAGCACTGGTGCCGTGCAGAGGCGATCCTTCAACTCCCTGAATGCCTTCTGTTGAGATTCAGACCAAAATAATTTTGCTTTCGCCCCGCCCTTGGTGACTTGACTCAAGGGCCAAGAAATATGAGAAAATCCCAACACAAACCTGCGGTAGAAGTTGGCAAGACCTAGAAAGTTGCGGAGCTCTGTTAGAGTGGTTGGAGAGGGCCAATCCTGAATGACTTGGATCTTGGCTGGATCGACATGCACCCCCTGTTCATCAATGATGTATCCCAGATACTGAACCTGGGTCATGCCAAAAGTGCATTTCTCCAAATTGGCACATAGCTTGTGTTGTCGCAGTGTTTGGAGAACCTGTTGGATGTGGTGGAGGTGCTCTTCCCAACTCTGGCTGAAGATCAGAATGTCATCCAAGTATACTACTACAAAGGAGTTGGTGAATGGCCGCAAGATGTCATCCATTAGCCTCATAAAGGTTGCAGGAGCATTCGTCAATCCGAAAGGCATGACCAACCATTCGAAGAGGCCCTCCTTGGATTTGAAGGCAGTCTTCCACACATCGGAGGGTTCGATTGGTACCTGGTGATATCCTGACTTCATATCGATCTTGCTGAAATATTTCGCCCCCTTTAGTTGGTCTAGGAGGTCATCAATTCGAGAGATTGGGTACCTATTACGGACAGTGATCTTGTTCAGCGCCCGATAGTCAATACAGAGTCTCCACGTCCCATCCTTCTTCTGTACCAACACGATCGGGCTCCCACAGGGTGATGAACTCGGACGGATGTGACCTTTCTGCAGGAGCTCCTGAATCTGCCTCTTGATTTCATTGTTCTCCAGAACGGAGCACCGATAAATTGGTCCATTGGGTAGCGGCGCACCTGGGGTCAGATCGATGGAGTGCTTGACTTGACAGTGCAGAGGAACCCCTGCCGGGGAGGTGAAGATGTCCTCATACTCCTCCACAACCTTGTCCATCTGTAGTTGTCGTGCGGAGGGACCCCGTTTGGAGGCCGCGGCCACTGTTTTCTTCTTTCCTTGAGGGCGTATCATCAGGAAAACAAATTTCCTGGTTTTGGAAATGATCTTACTGCATTGTTTCGCAGTAATCAAAGAGATGGCGGCAGGTGGTGCTACCTCTGGTATCCTGAACAACTTATTTCCCAATGTAATAATAACAGCACGGGGCCTTGATGCATACACAACATGTCGCTTCCACAAGTATGGTTGTCCTAGTAATACATCACAAACTTCAAGGGGAGCAATGTCACACAATACCTCATCCGTAAAGGGCTTCATGTTGTATGGAAGGCGACACTGCTGGCTCACGCGAAGATCTCGTCCTTGGTGAAGCCACCCAATGATGTATGGTTGTGGATGTGCTATGGTCGGTAAGCCCAACCGCTTCACGACCTCTGCCGAAATGAGGTTCTTTTGACTCCCGCTATCAACAATGAACTGTATCGGGGAGCCCTTTACCCACATCTAGGAGTGGAAGAGACGCTCCTCCTCCTCTGGATCTTCGGGTTCATTTTTCTGGATCTTTGCGGTGGCAACAGTGACACTGGGATCCGCATCAATGATCTGCTTCCCTTTTTCATACCCCTTATCGGGTTCTGACTCAGAGTCGGAACATGCATCTGATTCTGAAACCTTTAGCTCAGCCACCAGTGACTGCTTGGCCCGACACTCACTTGTGTTGTGAGTGGAGCTCTTATGGAACTCGCACCATTTTCTAGTGTCCTTTCTCGGCTTTGCGGCGTTGTTCTTTTCTTGCAGCTTCGGCTGGTTGTCTTGGGCTGTCCTGCCTTGGCTTTGTCCTTTGTTCTGTGGTTTAGGGGCACCTTTCCCCTGCTTCGGATTCGCAGATCCAAAGTCTCGCTTCTTTTGTTTAAACTTCTGCTCGACCTTGACGGCATATCAGTATGCTGCGCCGAGCGAGGGGATGTTTAGGAATTGTATTTCTTCCTGGATGTACTTGTGCAGGCAGCCACGGTATTTGAGTACCAAATGTTGCTCCGAATCCTTGATACCCAACTTTGTGCGAAGGGTATGGAAAAGATTGGTGAACTCCGGCACGTCTTGGTCCCTTCCCTGTCGCAGCGTGGTCCACTTTATGTATTCATCCTTATAGCTTCCGACAGGGTAGTATTGCTCCTTGATGGCATCCCGGAACGAATCCCAGGTGGGTGCGGTTGAAAATAGTGAGCCAGTACTTTCATCCTTCTGCTCGCAGTAGGTTTCCCACCAATCCTTGACGTGGGGGGCTGCTTTGAGAAGAGAAAAAATAATCTTTTCCCGACTCGAAAATTCATGAACAGAAAAATAACCCTCTAGCAGATTTAACCATTTATCTACGACATCTGCATCTATCTGACCCTCAAATATGGGGATTTCAAAATTAACTTGTACCTTAAAGGGTGTGGCGTTTCCAAAGTAACTGCTGGAAGCCGATGCGCCGCTTCTGGGTAGCCGCTGAAGGATCTGGGCAAAACTGTCCATCATCGTGTTCCGTTGTCGCTCGAGGGCTTCTTCGAGCAAGATTTTGATGGGATCTCCTGCCCCCTCGTCTTTCTTCTCGTCTGCCATGGGAGGCCGTCGGGATTTGCGAGGCTGGTCTTGCAAAGGTTCAACCAGTTCAAGCCCTAACTCCTTATATCCCGACCTTGTTGGGGACATGCAAAGAAAAATAGAGAAAAAGCAGACCGCTCTGATACCACTGATCCAGATTTAAACAGGAACGCAACAAATTACAGAGATAACCATATACACAAAGATGCAGCGGAAATAATACTTCATTTCATTAATGGAAAATACTGAAATATGCTTACAATCAGAAATGGAAATAAACCAGCTAGGGCAATGGTAGCTTATCTCTGAGAAGAGATGTGATGGCTACATGCCTCTGAACTATGTTACAATGAGGCTCGAAGGCCTATTTATTGTTGAGAAACAATGGAAAACCCTTAACATTCCAAAACCTAACCCTAGGAGATGAAACGCCAAACTATGGGCCCCGTTTGGGGTAAATTGGTACATCAACTTCCCGGGGTCGTAACTTTGGCATATGATCTCCGTTTGACGCGTACAATAGCTCATTAGAAAGATCTATCCGAGCACTATCATTGTTGGAACGAGCAACATCGGTCCATTCCATGGACCCATGTTGCGCTTGGATTCCCCAAAAAACGTCGTTTAGGGCCTCAAAATGGCTCCAGAAGTTCAAGACCTGAAAAACTGCTAAAAATAGTAAGTTGTGCTACAATTAAGGAAACTGAAAATGCTGAGAAAGACAATGGTGGGGGTCCAGGTGGACTTGGAAGGTGGCCAACAATATCCACCTGGATTAAAAGAGGCCCGGACATGACCACGGGACAAGGGACAGAAGACATTGTAGAAGGTGCGGACCCAAGCATAACATCTACACAACTAAAATGACCGTGCAGTACGAAGTGAACAGGGCCATGAAAGAAGACCGAGGCTTCCAAAATAGATGGTCAACCCATTACACTGATAGAGGGTGACCTATACGACATCGGCAACACTGTTCATGAGGTCACTAGGGAAGCGCTCCAGGAAGTAATGACGAAGCAGCAAAATGTGTTGGGGGCCCTCAGGGCACAGCTGCAGCAACTTCAAATGCGACCCCCCTAGCAGGGAATGGTAGTTGTCTATGGTGTCACAAGTACATCGGCAACGGAGCAATTGCTACGGGCCAAAATGGCGAACACCGTCGCACTACCAGAAGGAGCATTGATAGTGGACAACACGATGGATAGAGCCAGAGTGGGCTGGATCAAGGGACTTGGCCCAAACTTGGCTGCCCTTCCTTGGTATATATTATACCAGCTACAGGACGGAGCGACGACAGAAATACACGATAGGGAAGGACATGTCATACAAATTTTCAGCGAACAATGAATTAACATCGCGCAGCTTAGTCTACAACGCGATGAAACATTGGTGCAGAATCAGTAGCTAGAACAGATAGTAGAGGAAGCATGTGGCCGCACCCCCAGAGCTAGAAATTGTGACAAACCTACCAGTAGGAGTGCGAATTCACAAATTGGCTAGTGGATTCTATGAGGCAAAGGGGGAAGTAATGAGGATATAGCTGGACCTCAACCTTCAGATTGTCGAATTTTGATTAAAGGTGTAGTCATCCATGCCCTTGGAAGTTAGGGAACAATGCACTGGCGCTATCCAAAAGGGGCTGGAGAAATAGGATAGGCAATGCAGGACTGTACTATAATGTTGGAAGAATTCCTCACGGTCCTCACTTCCTTATAGGAGGACCCCAGCATACAGTGGCTACAAACAAAAGTATAAGAGATCCAAGTGTAGTATGACAGTGTGCTCGGAACGACACAGACAGTTGTCCTGACCCAGCGGTTGGCGAAGCTACAATAACCGAAGGTGTTGAAGGAACATGTGGATGCCGCGTGACCAAAAGAGGTAGTAATTAAAGTGCGCGTCTAACTATGGATTGATGAGGCCTTTCGCATCACTGTCGATATCGAAGGAAAGCTCGCACAAATGAAGGTGATGCATGCCTTAATACAGGGATTTGCCCCTGATGGTGAGCATTTGGCAGAAAGAGTAGAGGAGATCCAGAAGATGACAGAACAGTGCACTGCGGACCTTCCCGTAGCACAGGCACAGTTAGAGGGGCTTCATGCCAATATCACCGCACCAGCAGAGTGACTAGGATGAGTCACAATGATTGTGTTAGGGGCCTGTTGGGCATGGGATCCCCTGCAACAAGTTTTGGGGCTAAAAGGCTGAGTTTTGGTCAATTGTATTGTAAGACTCTACGAAGTACAAGCACAGAGAGCGAAATTCTAGGATGAGTCATAGGGTTGTCTGCCCCAAGAATTGTAAAATATTATAATTTAATGTAAAGTTGTGTCTGCCTACCCATGGTCCGCAGACCATGGGATTATATAAATAGAGCGAGGCTCTAAGTTTAAAGAGAGCTAAGTTAAGAAACAATGGCTCATTGATGTATGCAAAGTAATTCTGAGTCTGTAAGTCTGAGTCTTGGTTCATAGGAGTAGGAAGAGGCTCTGCAGCTGAGTGCGCAGGGCGAAGTTGGGATTGTAATTGAAGAAGAGCATTAATAAAGATAAGTTTGATTCAGAATATTGTGTATCTGTGTTTCTGTTTACCTTTATGCATTTATACTGTTTATGGTTGTGCGCACTTATCTGAATGTTGAAAGGTTAATAAGAATATTGGGCCCACACAATTAAGTCAAGTATTAATCTAATAAGCATAGTAAGTATAAAGATTAGGGTAGGACTTTCTGTGTGCCCTTACAGAACTACGTGAAGGTAGTTGCACAAGTTGCAAGGGATAGATAGTTGCGCAGAGAAACGTGAGTGCACAGGTTCATACCACGAACCTCTGAAACCTCATTAGGACATTCCTAGGCTGCAGAAACCTAGTTCCAGCACCCTCCCATACTACCTCGGGTGAGATCTTAGTCTACACACTGCAGACTATTGCCGAAAGGGCCGGTAGTTTCAGGACTGCGCATAGTAGTGAAGTGTCATAGGTTCTGCGACAGTGTGAGGGTAGCTATGTTGCCATGCAGGTCAGCTAGAAAGTGATCATTACAGTCACTATTCACAATGTGATGCTTGGTTTGAGACCAAATGGAGCAGGCGGTAGGCATTTAAGGCGAACGTTATGGGCTAGATTCTTGAAAATTTGCTGCGAGTCAAGCATTAATGGACTGAATGTGGGGGGAATGATCAAATTTAAATTCAAAGGGAGCTATAAATTACAAAGGGATGTCCAGCAAACACCACTTGGCAACTTGAGAAATGAGTTGTTGCGTGCTCAGACATTCATGAACCCAGACTTGTTCAATCTTCTGAAGGCGAATTCGTTGCTTGAGAAATTACCCGAGAATTTGAGAGAATTGTGGAATCGCAGTATGGCAACACCTGAAGAAGCCATGGATACCAGAGTAATGACCGTCGAGGAAGCGTCGCAGGCCATTATGGAAGTGGAATCCCTAGAAAGTTCCAGGATAGTCGCAGAAATCTCTAAATCACCGTGCACACCGAGACCTAGGAAAGACAAGCAGGCCATCATATTGGTGCACGTATCACCTAGAAATCCGCTGAGGACTAGGCTCACCATGGAAGAAAAGGGGAAGTCTCTCAATTTGGAGGCGAATGAGGACGAAGAATTTGAATATATCTTGGTAGAGGAGGAGGATGAAGAAATGGAGGTTGAAACCTAGGGTGCGGACCCTCTTACCAGGTTTCCCACATATGTTCCTCCGCAAAAGGGTAAGGCAAAGGTTCCCAAAGATATGGATGAGACCAAGAGCTCTCTGTAGACTCCGCTACTCCCTGACGACATTATTTTTGAAGGAGCACACTTGGGATGAGTGCCCGTACTGTAATATGAAGACTAGCACCTCGCGGACCACAAGAAGTTCCCACATTTGGCAACCGCGCAGCTAATGCGCCAAAAGAAGGACATGCCGACTAGACTCATAGAGTTGAAGCTGCACAAATGGCTGAGAGGAGTTAAGAAAGAAAGGTTTCTAAACCTGCTCTAGGTGCTACATTACCATCGCGCCCCAGTACCATTTTTGTCATTAGGAAACTACTTTGCCTAGCCGTGGATCGATGAGGCATACACCATTACAACCTCCATCAAAGAAAAGATCACACAGCTACAAGAAATGTAGGAAAGGATCCAGGGCAGTAGTCTAGCCATAGCGGCCACTAAACAACGCGTCAAGGAAGTACAACACGCAGTTGCTTAGTGCGATGCAGAACTTGTAGTGATCCAGTCAGAGTTGGGAGCTCTTTGCGCAAAGATTTTCGCACTAACAAAATGACTCGCGGGTGAGTCACGATGTTTGTGTTGGGGGCCTATTGGGCACGAGATCCCCCAAGGGAATTTTTGGGGCTTAGAACCTAGATTTTGGTCAAAGATTGTAATTCTGATGTAAAGAATCTACATTTTGTGGGCGCGAAGCACGTAGTTGGTTAAAGAGTCATAGAGTTGGCTGCCCTTAATTTTGTTATTGTAATGTCGGATGTAGATATCTACCCATGGTTCGCGGACCATGGGATTGTCTAAATAGAGCGAGGCTCTAAGCAGTTAAGACATCTAATCATGATAAGGATGAAGAGTTGAGTCATATCTAAAGTGAAAAGTCTAGTTTTGGATCGTAGAGTAGGAGAAGGCTCTCCAACTGAGTGCGCAGAGGCCTCGTAGTCTGCAGCTAAGTGCATGGACCCCTACAGCTAAGTGTGTAGGGCGAGTTGAGTCTACAATAGAAGTATCGATAAAGAGAAGTTTCCTATCATTTCTATGTATTTATTTCTTGTTTATGCATTTGTTACATTGGATATGCATTGCACTTTTAATGCTTATATGATGCGCGAATGTGTATAACTACGTTTATTAAGTGAACGCAAGTTAGAATAACTATTTATGTGAATATAAGTAAGGTCTGTTAAGAAGATAAGTAAGATACGCGATGTAGTTTGGGGAAATAGTGCAGTTCACTACCATAGCAGTTCGAAAGCATGTCAGCCCTAGTTAGGGCTACGCAAAAGATGATTGTAATAGATCGCGAAGGTATTGAAGGTTAGAACAGTACGCAAAGTGACCTATGCAAAGGCAGATCTAGTTGGACTAAATCAACATCACAGACATCTCAAGGGTGCGGAAACTTGGTTCAAGCATCCCCCCATACTGCTTCAGGTGAGACTTCAGTCTGCGCTCCATGGGCTAATGCCAAAAGGGCCAATAGTGTAGGGATTTGTTTGGCTAAATAACTTCGAGCCTAGGTCAGGCCCCCATAAGCCAACAACTCCTAATTATATGTATGCGGCTCATTGTACTCATTTTTGTAACTTTTTATGATGATCTAGTAAAGGAAAAGAAGATTTGAATGGGTTTCCTCCTTGTGGGGTTTTCTCCTGATCCTAGACAAATCTTCTATCTCTTATGGTTATGTCTTATTGTCTTCTCTATCACTTCTCAATTTCTTCATTCTTTAGTTACATTTATGATTGATTATATTTCTAATAGTTGGATGAATTGTTAATGAAAATGATATATTGGGCTGAAGTAACTGATACAACATTGAAAAATTATAAAATTTAACAAGCAGGCCAACAAGTTTGGAAGAATGCCATGATGGAGAACTATTAGAACATCATGAATAATGATTTATGGGAAACTGTGCTAAGACTTGAGGGGAATTTAGAGGTGACTTCCAAATTTGATCTACAAGATCTAACATGTAGTAGATAGTAGCATAGAGAAGTACAAAGAGAGATTCATGATGTGTAGGTTGTCCCAAAAAGAGGGAGAAGATTGTGACAAGATATTTTCTCGAGTTGTCAGGTACAATTGTGTTAGAATTGTTATTTCTATTGCTTTGAAAATTTCACCAAGTTGATGTCAAATCCACTTTCCTCGACAAATTAATTGAAGAAAAAGTGTACATAGGACCACCTTAGGTATTTAAGGTTAATAATAAGGAGTCTCACATTACCAGCCAAGAGAAGAAGACTTTGTATAAACATAAAATTTACCTTGGGTTTTGATGAGCCTATAATATTGTTGATGACTTATTCTAACACAAAGGAAGTGACAGTGGTAGGAATATTTTCTTTTGTGATGGAGGAAGAAGTCACAGTTACCACAAGAAGCCTTGATTTAGTGTCAAAGGAAGATGACATCAAAATTTGAGATAAAAGATCTAAATTTGATAAATTACTTATTTGGTCATCGGAGGTATACTATTGAGATCCTTCAGATGATTTGTACACCATATACTCAGAGACAAGATATCTCTAAGAGTAGTATGCCCTCTATTAGTGCACCATTCAAGATAATGGATATGCTTTAGTGATGAGGAAATTGGGAGGAAACAATAGTGATAGAGGGAGTAGCAAAGGTTTCCATAGAAGGATATATTTTATTGTCAAAGAGAGAACCCATTCAAGGTGACTTGAAAGTAGCTATGGTGATGGATCTAGTAAAAGAAGCCATCTATTTATGACTTATCCAAGTCATGCAACACATCATGTTTCAAGGTACCAACATGGTACAGTTAGTTATGGATTGGGATATGTCTCAAATGATAAAGTACAATGGTTGTGATATAAATATTACGATTTAGCAAGGAGTGTTGAAATAAGAAGAACACATCACAGTGTTTCTTCATTTTCATATTTCTCGATAGAAGACATTTGTTGCATGCAACATTGCATAAGCTAACCATATTGCAGCTAGTTTGGCAAGCTACGAAGTAATGACACTTCAAATTTTTCTCGTAGGATTGTTTTACCAAGTGTAGGATATGACCATGATGATAGGTTGAAGCACATTGAGATCAAGTATAAAGACATGGTATAGAAAGGAGAAGTGTAGCTCTCATACGTTTTTTCAGATGACAAAATTTTTAACATTCTCATAATGAATGTGTCTCAAGATGAAGTTTGTTTACTTCAAGGACATGTTTGGATTGGTTGAAAATGTTTCCCTTGGTTAGAGGGAGTGTTTATGTTGTAGCATCATGGGGCAATCTTCCTCCCTAGGTTAAGGATATTGATAGGTCAAGGGTATTGAGATGTGAAGGGTATAGAACAAAGGCCCTGTAATGTGGATAGGGAGATTGGTCCAGGTGAATCAAGGCCCAATGTTCTCCCCTAATTAGGGGTAACTTGACCATATTTCCAAGGGTTACTTTGCTAGTGGGTAAAGTGAGTGACTCAAGCATTGAGAAACTGTTTTATCATTCAATATTTGTGATGATAGTAGGGAATGGTAAATTGGCCCGTGGTTTCACCATTTGTCTAGGGTGATGACATGGTTCCAAGTGACAACCTGGATAGTTGGTGACCTATGACTACTCTTACATTGGTTTGGGGGTACATGTCCATATCGCAAAAGGTTAGTTGACTAGTGGGTGAATAGACCATTTGTAAAGGTGATTTGTCTAGTGGTTAAATAGATCATTTCCATGATGTTGATGCATGATTCTTTCCACGTGGTTTTGGAATAGAACATAAGGTGGATGGATTCATCAACATAGTTGATCTCATTCAAATTTTTTTGGGGGGATGGAGAAATTTTTCAACAAAGAGATACATCTAAATAATTTAAAGTGAATACCTCCCTATATTAGATGTAGTGCTAATTTTTAGGTAGTTGTGGGAGGTATTCCCCCAGCTACATAAGTATGACCAAAAGAAGAAGCATTGGGATTGATGATGGCCCTCAGTATTCCAACAAGGATGTTGAAACTATTGAGGGACAAATTTAATTATCAACCTAGGGTTAGTATAAATTTAGGAGGTATCATTGTTATATGTACAATAGGAAATATATTCTACTTAGGTTGATCTTATGCAGTGAAGAGAAGTCAAGATGCATAGAGAACACTATGCTATAGAAATGCTTAGAAAATTCAATGGATAATAAATATATCTATTCTACTTTGCACGAAAGAAAACAACTGAAATATACCCTATTCTATTATAGAAAATTGAATGACAAAAAGTAAACCTTAATCTAATTTGCAAGAATGTAAATGACAGAACATAATTCTACTCTATTTTGTAGAATGAAAACCTATGTTATTCTACTTGCAAGAAGACAAAGAAAATACTTCAAGAACGCTAAATATAATAAATCATACTTTATGGTGCATAACAAATCAAAGACATAGAAAAAGTAGCAAACCCTAATTGCAATAAGGAAACTATGAAAGAAAATTTCCTAAAGAGTCTCTAATCCTCTGAAAACCATATTCCAAATTTATTGGATGTTTTTTACATAATGGGAAAACCTCTCGTGTGATTTTGGAGGTGTTCTAAGGAAATTTATGTATTGGTATTGGATGCATTATTTTACTACAGGAAACATATGAGAGGTACTTTATGAACTTTAGGAGTGGTTTCAATGGTAGAAATAGTGGTTGAATGTAGTGGAGGGGCTAATGGGACCTTATCAATCTTAGGCACACTCAATGAACCAACTTATCTAGGGAGGAAATAGGATTGGGGGTTTCCTATAGCCTGGTTTAACTTATTGGAAGTTTGTGGAGATGTAAAGTAGTAGGTGACATGGTGATGATGGATATGATATAAGTGCATGAAAACAATAATATTTTAACCTATGAAATAATACCATTCATCTGCAAGAAAAGTTCATATCTAATTATAAAATAAATATGTTTAAAATATTGTCAAACCACTAATTGCAAAAAGTAAAATGATAGTGGGAATGATGAGTTGATTTAGAAAAAAAAAAATTATTCCATGAATGGAACTATTTTTTTTCATATGAAAGAAAGGTACATAACCAAACATCAATAAGGAGATTGCTTATAAACCATGCAAAGATAATGATTTCCTCAAAAATAAAACTTGCAAAAAATCACAACTACAGTAAATGCATGAAAGGAAATGTACATGAAGGGGATTGAGCACTTGGGTGGGTCCCTAATTTAAGGAGACTCACATCCCTTTCGAAGAAACTTATAATGAGAATAAGTGAATGCATTTAATTAATCTCCAAAAGTGTTCATACATGAAACATAACAACTAAAGTGACAGGGAGGAACCTTTCTTTGAAAATGTTTATCCTTATCTAGAGTTCAAATCCCTATTGAGTGGCTAAGGCTCTTTATTTATACCAAATGTTTTTGAGGGGTAGCCTCCTTGAATGGAGTATTTCTTCCCTCCAAAATACCTAAAAATGTAGATCTATTTCCCTAGTGTTCTCATAGCCACATGGAAGTTGTAAATTTCCATGAGTCGGTTGAATGGTGATTAACCTGTAGCTAGCGAAAAACCTCCATAATCCTCTTCTACTAGTATCCAATGTGACATGCACAATACATCTTCAATATATTTCACATTTAATGCATTAGGCATATAGGATATATCAAACACCTCTTAACCTTCCTAGGAACATATTATAGTTTGAAGAAGGTATTGTCAAATGAAAAACAAAAGGTTAAATATGTCAAAGTATGGTTAGATGGGAATTAAATTATACCTATTTGGGAGGGCCATCATACACCCTATTGAAATTGTTACTCATCCTTTGAACAACCTAGTAATCTAGCTACACCTAAATCATTTCCATGATGGATTTTCTAACATCCCAAGTTGTCTCCTAAGTGGTGGACTCCTCTAGGTAAAATAATGTATTCTCCTCAATCTCTTCTGACTCCCTTCTTTCCTCTTCCTAATCCTTATTATCCTATAGTCCCAATAGTAGAGGGGAAATGAAATTTATTCCAATCCAATGGACTCCCAACCTCTAGACTATTCTCTATATAGAAGTGTTCTGGCTAATGCATTCCTCAACCTCTCTAGTGAATGATATTCCCTTATTCTAAATATGTGTGGTAAGGTCTACCACCCTCTTTGGAATTCTTGAAGGATTTAATCTCTCAAAAATCTAAAATTATATTTGAAATGAATACTTTCCTTCTCTTGTTTTTCTTTATAAACAATTTCCATTTTTGGATCTTATGTTATGCGTTTATGGTTAGTAATGATGAGACAATGAGCTAGAAGTTCTGCACTAATCAAAAGTGGCTCTTCTATATCCTTGTCCATGATTCTCTTGATATATTATGCTCTGGTTTCCTCATGGGTCAACCATGAGGCTAAAGCCATCAATTTCACATCACCTAGTTCAGAATTGGGTCCCCACACATTCATATCAAGAAATACTAGATTATGTATATAAAATTCTATAATCATGGCCCTATCTTCAATGCTACATCAAAGGAAAAAATCAATGAATTTCCTGATATCTTGGAAAGGAACGAACCCTGTTGGGCCAATCACCTAATATGAAATTGACACCACTGATCTTTGAGGAACACACAATATGTTATTGAAGTATGTCTACAATGTATAACTTCCATGGTTAAACTAACCATTGTATAAACTTTTTCTTCTTTTTCTTGTAATTGGTATTTTAGATTCTTAGTCTCACTTTATAGATGGTCCCTTATATGTTCTTCCTTGAACCTATGGTTAGCCATATTCCTCCCCCATTTTCTTCATCTTCTCCTCCATAATACCAACATATTCAACCCATTTTGACTTGGAAATTTGCATCCATCCTTGAGTCCTACCTTTCTCTTTCTCTAATACAAAGAATAGTTGAACTACAAAGTGGGTAGGAATTATCTTTCCTACATCAATCCAAGTATATTTGGATTTGAGATTAGGTTGAGGGTCTGGTTCATCTATGGTTGGGTTGTGTTTTCGTAGTTTAGGATTTCAATCTTGTAGCATCATAGTTTATTTCTGTACCTTGGTGGGTTGTTTTGGGGGAATTGTTTCCTTAGTTGTTAGCTCATCTTATTGAGCCTATGGATCCTTTCCCTTCACTTATTTGGAGGTTGTTTTAACTTCATGTTTCTCTTTATTGTTGGATTCTTCCTCCTTATGACTAATAGATTCTTCAATGGTCATGGGGGTTGGAGAATGTGGTTGATATTTACCTTGTCTTATTCTATTCCTCTTTCTCCTTTTGAATTACATGTGGGAATCCATTAGCTTCCTCCCTTTGGGTTTGGTTGGGGTACTTAGGGCTGGTAGGATAGCAACAATTTCCTTTTCTATATTTCCCTATGAGGTGCTCTCTTTCTCTCCTATTTTCATTTTCTTTTGTCGGCTGGAGGATGTCTTAGTAGCTTCTTGGGTCTTTTAATATTTTCATTCTATCAAATAAAGTTTAACTATCTCTTCCTTAGCCACTTTTTCCTTTGTTTTTTTCTCAGTTTGTGTCTTTATCCTTCCTTCTGCTTCCTTCTCTACCTCTTCCTCCATTTTTCTCTTTGATTATTCTTGTTCAATCTCAAGTTCCCCTTCCAACTTCTGCCTCATATTCCCCCTCTATTATGCTCCTTCTAATTTCAGTTGAGGTTGGATTTTTGTTTATAAAAAGGATTATGTAACAACATCTATAAAATAAACCCAAGAAACAGGGTTTTGCGGGCTCTCTAAAGCATCTAGGACTATCAAATTTATCAACCCATGATGAGATAGGTACTAGTGCTTTCAGGATTTCACCCTTAGGATCATTTGTATTATTGACTGAAGGAGGAAATGAGGGATGTTAAGCCTCTCCTAGATAGGAAAAAGTATGGTTTGAATCTAAGTTAACAAAGAAATCTAAACTAATATGAATACAAGATACTAAGTCTCCCTTCACATTAGATATATTTTAGAACATGGTAGGCTACTTCATCCTAAGGGTAGGGCAAGTTCTCCCTCCATACTCCATTTTTTTCTTCTATGGGCTACTCATCCTCAAGGAACAAATGATTCTTGGTTGTGGTGGCCTCAGGGCCCTCTTATTTTTCCATTTTATTCCTTTGGGAAGTGTGGTGACCCTACTGATAAATTATTTATTTAGGTACATGATGAGGCTTCTAACTATAATGATGTAATCATGTCCCTCTAGTTATTAGATTTTTAAGGAAAGTTCATATGCAACTTCATCATCAAACCCACTTAACCTTCTGAAAACCATAACCATTGATAATTTTCAAAATAAATCCTGACATAAGAGAGGTGATGGATGTGGAGTACTAAAAAGGTATGTTTTTGATGATCATTCCAATGGCTTTTTAGTGGAACTTGTGAACCTTTTTGCATCATGAACGTGGAAAACAATAAAAAATTATAACAAAACATGTGGGATTAGTATGCAAGACTTAACCGCTGATAGTTTTCATCCTCCTGTGCAGGAAGGGGTAAAAACGAGGAGTTGATGTTCCAAAGAAAAATACAAGAACATGGTAACTTTTGTCCCTTTGACGAAGGACCGAGTGCAAACGAGGCTAAGCAGGTTGAAGCAAACCGTTTCGGAAAAGGAGGAGAAGACACTAGCTCGGTGAAGGAGAAAAGAAGTGATTAAGGATTAACAGTTTGGTGAATCCCTCAGGATCTTCGATCCTGAGGGATTGCTGCTTTATTTATCTTATTGCTTAGACATCTCCACCGTCACCCTTATATCAAGGGACGACACTGTTATCTTTGGGGGGATTATGTTTTTAAGTAACGTTTTGTTAAAGATCGAACTTTGATCATCGAGTCTCGTTGAACTTGGCTCATTGTACTTTTTGTTTTATGCATTAATATAAACTTGGTGATTATCTTATCTCTGTGTCTGGATTAACTTAAAGCGATGTACCCTTGAGGCTAAGGGCCCAGCCCCGGAGGACACTTGCTTCTGTATCACTATGATTTGATTTCTGCGTGCTTTGCTTATCATCATTATTTGGTAATATAATATGCTTGATAAGTTAAATCATATGCTCTGTTAAGATTCGTTCATTAAGGTTTTTACAGACAATAACTGTTGTATTGACTGCATTATATCACTAATCCTTTCAGAGTTGATTGAATATTATTAGACTTAACTGAACATTGTTACTATTTTGTTACAAAGCTCTTATGATGCATATTCGTGTTATGGAATTTATCTGAAAGTTGTGTTCTTTACGATTCAGGAGTAATGCTATTCCATTTTGAAACGCAGTTGTATTCCTGTTGATGACGATTGGTGCTAGATCAGATTACTCTTCAAGTGTGTTGTGTGTGTGTATGATTTCCAAACGTTGTTCCATAACTTATTAGTAATTAATGCTGTTCCATTAGTGCGTGCTGCTTGATTTGCTTGGAGAATGAAAGATTGATGTTTGATTACAACGAGTGCATTTGAGTTGGTAGGATAAAGCTTGATTACTGCTCGCGAGATTTAGTTGTTCGATTGCTATTCCATTTCAGAATTGTTGTTCCATTTTAGCATTGTTGTTCCATTCCAGATTTGTTGTTCGATTTCTTATTTGTTGTTCCATTTTTCTACCTATTGTTTCATTTACTCACATTTGTTATTTTGGTGTGAGAGATGATCTGTGGCTGTAGTGAGCCTCGACATTTACTGCCTAGCTCCCAGACCCATGGTCCATGCTCTAATTTCCTTTCCATCAGTTTCCAAAGGGATGGGCTATTGCTGTCGAACCCTTGACTGATAAAGTTGCCTAGTTTTAGAGTGTGTGATTTATTCATTTGAAGTAACTTAGTTATAGACAAGCATCCATTTACTCTTGTATTTTTTCTAAATGCTTTACTACTAGCATTACTCTAACAAGTGATAGCTTCAGACTGAGTCACTCTTTGAAATAACAAAATGCTCCCGGATTGACATATTAATGTGAGATAATTAGAGGTGAAAGAGACCCGTTTTATAGCTCTACATTTTGGCGTCGTTGCCGGGGAAAGAGTGTAGCCATTTGTCTTTTTCAGAGTAGTGTACGAACCTGCTAGGGAAGAGTTGGATCTTAAAAACGGAAGGTAAGAACCTGCGTGTGGAGTATGTAAAAGCCCTGCTCCACTATCTGCTTTCCTAATAGATTTGTTGTTGCTTTGTTTGAATAGAATTTAGTAGTTCATTTGAGTGCATGACTAAGCAGAAAAAACCAGAAAAGAATATTAAGCTTCCATCCAAA
Organism: Pinus tabuliformis; assembly: GCA_031772625.1. Lineage (NCBI taxonomy): Eukaryota > Viridiplantae > Streptophyta > Pinopsida > Pinales > Pinaceae > Pinus > Pinus tabuliformis. Next base: position 311,450,920 of record CM062815.1, on the reverse strand, counting down.
CCCGAAAAAGCTAAGGGGTCGGTGACCCTTGGCCGAACAACCTTCATAGACGAAATCTATAAGAAAATAGAATCTCAGCCATCAGTAGGCCCCAGGAAAATCATTTCTAAACAACCTACTAGTTCCCTTTAGGCCACAGGATCACCATCTGTAGCCTTTGCTGAGGTGCATAGTCAAACTGAAGAGCAAGACTTTCAAGAAATTTAAAATTCTACTCCAGAACTATTGCAGGAAGGGAATTTCAGCAAATTTTTTGAAGGAGAAGGAGAAATAGGGGAAACCGAGGAACCAAAATCTCCCATTGGAACAGATCAGCCATTAAACAGTCCAAATAAGGGGAGCGCTGCAAAAATCATTGTTGAAGGAGTCCAATCTCCTCAGACATCAGGTATTCCCCTTATCCCAGATAAAGGAAGTGCCATTAAAACTATCCCTGCCAAAACTGTTCCCTCTCAACCTAGGAATACCCTCCTAGATATCCCAGAAGGTAATTGGCATATATTTGATCCTATGGCTCAGAACTAGACAAATACTCAAACCTCTACATTACAATATCCTATAGTGGATTCTGCAGCAAATGAGCCCATGAAAGCTATCCCTCTTAAACATATCCCTACATTTCACGGTCTCACATCAGAAGATCTGGATGCATTTTTATTCGAATTCGATGTGTTGTGCAGGGGATATAATTACACCACCGATCCCTAGAAATTGAAAATATTCCCCTCTACATTAAAGGGGGCTGCTTTAAGATGGTTTATGGGATTAGGTGGTGGGGTCATCAACAATTGGGATCAAATGAAAGAATCCTTCTTAAAAAAATATTAGGATTATTGTAGGTCTCGAGAATTGAAAGACGAAATATTCCAAATGACAGCCAAACCGAATGAAACATTAGAAGAATATGTGGAACATTTTCAGTACAATTTACAAAGATTTCCTTATGAATCACTACCTTTACCTGATAATGTGTTAAAAACTACATTGATAAGGGGCGTGAAGGAACAGTGGATTGAAACATTAAACATCATGGGAAAAGGGGATATTTATCAAGAGAATTTTGTTGACATCATTGATTTATGTATCAGGAGTTTGAGAGGCAGCACAAGAGTAAAACCGGCAGAATATGATCGGTTTGCAAGAGACAACAAAATATCAACAGAAGGAGTAACACCTGTGGAGATTGGAAATTTATTAGAAAATTTTAAAATTGATATTCTAGGGACACTAACTACACAACTTGATATTATGCAAGCCAAATAGAAGCAGATGGAGGTAGAATAGAATTTGGCAATCTTCTACCCCTGATGCAGGAAAAATCATAGTCACAAGGAGTGTCCACTGGATACAGTCCAAACATGTGTCATCTGTACAAAAGATCATCTTATGGAAATCTGCCCCTCACTTCCTGGATTAAAAGCAGTATATAAGGAAGCAGAGGAAGAACCAGAATCAGTGTACTTGATCAACCAGTGCCGCCAGTGGCAGCCGAGACAATCTGGTATGTTTCCAGAACCAACTTCTTCTTTTCAACCTCCACAATATAATGCTCAATAATATAGTATGTGGCAAAGTTAGTCCCAACCCCCATTTTCAAATTGGTCACCACTTTCGTTTCCTTCTTCAATCCCGTGGCTGAATCAGGCAAGCCAATCTGGTTGGATGAATTTCCCTTACACTCCACCATATTAGCAAAATAGCCCATATCCTCCACAATGGACTCCCCCTACTTCACAAAGTTCACCCTGGCAGACAAACTGGAAAAGACCGATGCACCAGCTAGTAGGAACTATTCAGATCCCTCAACCTACTCTGCCAGCTTTACAACAAAATCCCCAGTCTAATCTGAGACCGCAACTCCCAGCCCAACCCAACCCCAATCCAAATAACAGACCGGTCCAATCTCTTCAAATCATAGAATCACCAGAAATAGGACCCAACCTGTGAGAGTGTAACGATCTTTAGTTACGATTTGGACGTATCATTGAAACTGAGGGAGATAAAACAGTTCATATTGAAGATCATTTATCAAGAGAACATCAGTTGCAACAAGAGGATGTAAATAAGTGGCAGACTCATAATCAAGCAACCACATCCTCTCCTCCATTCCCAGAACAATTAGTCATACCTCAACCTTTACAGTATCCTGACTTTGACATTCTGGGAGAATTACAAAATTTGTACATAAAAATCCCATTCCTCCAAGCCATTCAAGACATTCCTATATACGCAAAAACTATCAAAGAATTGTGCATAAAGAAACCAAGGAGAAATATACCAACTAATCCAAGAGTCCAAGTAGTCGGTACTTTATCTGATTTATTATCCGGGAAAGAAACACCTATTAAATATGAAGACCCAGGAAATCCAATTGTAACTGTACAAATTTATGGTCAGACCCTGTCTAATGCCTTAGTTGATCTAGGAGCTGCAATCAATATTTTAACAACCACTACCTGTCAAAAGCTCGGAATTACATCTATAGAACCCACCTCTACTCTGTTAGAATTGGCTGACCAATCTGTGGTTAGACCAGAGGGTACTCTACATGATGTCATGGTCTCTGTAGATTCCTGGGAATATCCAACCGATTTCCTGATAATTAATCCAAAAACCCGACTTGATGGACACCCGCTAATCCTAGGTAGACCTTGTCTTGCCACTGTCGATGCTTACATTGGTTGCCGGCAAGGAAATATGACCATAACCAAAGGACCTGATATCAAGAATTGAGTTCTATAACCTCCAGCGCAGCCAAGTGTCACAGTAATTAAAACTAACAAGTATCCTGTATCATACCTTACTGATAACATTAGATCTCCATTGACTATACAAGAGGCACTTGATTTTAAAGATCAAACAGAAGATGATGCCATTAACAACTTCATTAGTCAAACTGAATCCAGATCCTACACACAATGTCACATGATAGAAGCAGCATTTGATAATGAATTAGAAGAAGATCCTCTGAAAGATACACATGATCAAACAATACCTGTTACTTCTGTCGCAAATAGTAAAATTGTGGAAATTGAACCGGGAAAAACTTTAAATATCAATGCCAACCTCACACCTGAACAAGAAACGAAGCTCATCCATCTGTTAAGAAAATATCAAGAAGCATTTGCATGGGATTACCCTGATATGAAAGGAATCGATCCACAATTGTGTACACACCACATTTATATAGAAAAAGATGCTAGACCTGTCCGTCAACCACAAAGAAGACTTAATCCTCATCTAAAGGATGTGGTAAAAGTTGAACTTCAGAAACTTTTAGATGTCAATTTTATTTATCCTATTTCTGACAGTAAATGGGTCTCTCCGCTTGTGGTGGTTCCAAAAAAGAATGGGAAATGGATAATTTGTGTGGATTACAGGGAACTCAATAAAGCAACACAAAAAGACCACTTTCCTCTCCCGTTCATAGACCAAGTGCTAGATACTTTGGCAGGAAAGAAATTCTTTTCTTTCCTGGATGGCTTCAGTGGATACAATCAGATTCACATTGCCCCTGAAGACCAGGACAAAACTACTTTTACTTGTCCTTGGGGAACATTTTCCTACCGAGTTCTACCTTTTGGCTTATGTAATGCTCCTGGCACATTCCAAAGGGCTATCCTTAGCATTTTTGCAGATTTAATAAATGATGGACTTGAAGTATATATGGATGACTTTACACCATATGGAGATGATTTTGATCTAGCACTGAACACCCTAGAAAAAGTCCTACAACACTGCATAGCTACCAGGCTTTGCTTAAGCCACGAAAAATGTTACATGATGATGACTGAAGGACTTATTCTAGGACACTATGTTTCAGCAACCGGCATTCAGGTGGACCCAGCCAAAATCCAAATACTTTTGCTTATTCCCACTCCTACTACTCAAACAGAGGTACGCAACTTTCTTGGATTTTCTGGTTATTATAGATGATTTATAGAACATTATTCACACATTGCTGCACCTTTATATGCACTAACTGGTAACGTTGATTTTCTTTGGATAGAAAAATGTGAACGTGCTTTCAAGGATTTAAAGAAGCTCATATCCACAGCCACAGTCCTTCGAGGACCAAACTGGGATTTTCCATTTCAAATATCATCTGATGCCTCAGATATAGCCATTGGCGCAGTCCTTGGGCAGGAAGAGGATAAAAAACCATACGCTATCTCTTACATCAACAAAAATTTATCCCCTTCTGAATTATAAATTACACTGTTACTGAAAAAGAATTCCTAGCTGAAATACATGCTGTCAATAAGTTTAGACATTATATTACAGGCTATCCTGTTATCTTGTATACGGATCATTCCGCCATAAAATATTTAGCAAATAAGCCTGTCACAAATGCCAGAATAACTAGATGGTTGATCCTATTGCAGGAATTCAATATCACAATCAAGGATCGGCCTGGCAAAGAAAACCCTGTAGCCGATTTTCTCTCAAGAATGCCAAAGCCAATTGATGCAGCGGTAGTTGAAGATCAATTTGCAGACGAACATCTGTTTGTTGTTGCCGTTCAAACACCCTGGTATGCTGATGTTTCCAATTACCTTGCAGTAGGTAAACTACCAAAACACCTAACCCCTAATGAACAAAAACAGATTGTTCAGAAGAGTACTCGATTCTCCTGGATTGGGGGCTACATGTTTCACACAGGGGGAGACATGCATATAAGGAGATGTGTTCGAGAAGATGAAATATTTGACATCCTAAAAGCCTGTCATGACGGACCATGTGGGGGACACTTCGCTAAGCGTAGAACTAGACATAAAGTATTACAGATAGGATACTATTGGCCCACGATTTTCAAAGATGCAAAGAAATTTGTCCAAGCCTGTGACAGCTGCCAGCGAGCAGGACGTCCTGGTCAAGCTGACGAGATGCCTCTGAAACCACAGTTAGTCATAGAACCATTTGAGTGATGGGCTCTTGATTTCATTGGACCCATCAACCCCTCATCAAATTAGAAAACATATATCTTGGTGGCAACAGAATATGTCACCAAATGGGTTGAAGCAAAAGCACTGCCAAGAGCCACAGAGGACTCTGTCATACAGTTCCTCTTCCATCTATTTGTACGTTATGGCCTTCCAAGGGAAATAATTACAGACAGAGGACCACAATTTGCTGGCAATAGATTAGCTGCAACACTTAATAATTATCATGTCCAGCATAAAATCACTACTCCATATCACCCACAGGCGAATGGACAAGTAGAAAGCAGCAATAATGTAATAGAATCAATCCTAATGAAAACCATTGCGTCACATAGGCATGATTGGGCTGCCCGACTACTTGAAGCACTCTGGGCCTATAGAACAACATGGAGAAGCACCGCTGGTTACTCACCTTATCAATTAGTGTTTGGAAAACAACCCATTTTTCCTATAGAATTTGAAATTCAAACATTACGAACAACACACGAAGTTGGCTTAGATCTAACCGAGGCACAGATTAATCGACTACAACAGATAAATGAATTGGACGAAATTAGGCTCTCTGCACTACAAAATACAGCACTGATTCAACAATAGTGAGCTAAATGGCATGACGTGCTCATCAAAAACAAAGTCTTCCACGAGGGAGACTGGGCTCTGTTATATGACTCTCGGTTTCAGGACTTCCTTGGGAAACTCCAGACTCGTTGATTGGGACCATATGAAATCCAGAAGGTACATGACAATGGGACCATCACTTTAATCACCATTGACGGTTCTAGATATGCCTTCAAAGTAAATGGCCACCGAGTTCATCTCTATCGTAAACCACTCACTTGGGAATCCTTCTGCCAACAGCTATGCAGAGACACTGATATGGAGATTTTAGGAGAGGAAGAGAAGTCTTCCTCACCTGTAATTCATTAAGGAATTCATTTCTTTTTACAATTTGTACATAAGTTCTTTTCTTCAAGTCGTTCGTGTACATATGCTTGAACTAAATGTGTTCTTGTCATTTTTTTTCTCAAAGATTTCGATTTTTTCCGTTCTATTTCTAAACGAATGGCATTTGTGTGTTTCTGTTGTTCCTTTTCAAAAGGAACAACATTCTTGATTTTTCTGTTGTTCCTTTTCAAAAGGAACAACATTCTTGATTTTTTTGTTGTTCCTTTTCAAAAGGAGCAACATTCTTGATTTTTCTGCTGTTCCTTTTCAAAAGGAACATCACTCTTGATTTTTCTGCTGTTCCTTTTCAAAAGGAGCAACACTCTTGATTTTTCTACTGTTCCTTTTCAAAAGGAACAACACTCTTGATTTTTTTGCTGTTCCTTTTCAAAAGGAACAACACTCTTGATTTTTCTACTGTTCCTTTTCAAAAGGAACAACATTCTTGATTTTTCTACTATTCCTTTTCAAAAGGAACAGCACTCTTCATTTTTTCTGTTCCTTTTTCAAAGGAACGGCATTTGCTTGTTTTGCTGTTCCTTTTCTAAAAGGAACAACATTTTGATTTTTGTTGTTCCTTTTTCAAAAGGAATGGCACTGTGGTGTGTTTGTTGTCCCTTTTCCAAAGGTGCAACATATTTTTGATTTCTGTTGTTCCTTTTTCAAAGGAACGGCGCTTTTGCGTCTTTTGCTGTTCCTTTTTCAAAGGCACAACATTTTTCATGGTTGCTATTCCTTTTTCAAAAGGAACGTCATTTCGAGTGTTTTGTTGTCCTTTTTATCAAGAAAGATAGCATTTTTTTTATTTTTTGTTGTTCCTTTTTCAAAAGGAACGACATTGGTGTGTTCTGCTGTCCCTTTTTCAAAAGGAACGACATTTGCACTTTTGAGACCTATGCTCCTTTGTTGTTCCTCTTCCCAAGAGGAACACTTCTAGCATACTTTTTCTCTCCTTGTGAAACAACTTATCCCTTTTGCTGATCTAAATTGAGGATGCTTCTTGCTCCTGTTCTTTCAAAGTCTTTTAGAGACAGCTATGCACTTATGCAATGAACACAAAATCACAACATACTGAAATCAGAAAATTATAAATCGCTATCTTTATAAGGCTCTGTATCGGTAAGAGGATAGAAGGAAGGACATACTTATTCATCATCTTTTGTTGTCATTGTCTTACTAATTTTTCCTTGATTGGTTATCTTTATCATGACATTCTCTTTAATCCTCTTTGATTATTGTTTAGGTATAAGAGCAAAGGGTTTATATCTTCCTATTGAGATGATAAAACTTCTTCCACCATTCCAACTCTTAAGGAGTGTTGAACCACCCTTTGCGTATAAATAAGGAAAAGTTCTTTATGAAAAAAGAAAGTAAAAAAATGAATTATAAGTTGTCAAATGCAGGATAGGGGGTCTCATCAAGAGCCAGCCTACCATGATCATGAGGATGGAAGTGAAGTGGCATTCCCACTATGGCCACCACACTAAGGATATGGTCCAAAAGGCATATCAAATAAACAAACCTTGGAACAGGAGGTCTCATCATGAGCTGACTTGCCCACTCTTCGCCCCCTCCTCGTGAATGGCATTATGGCTAACTGGTTACCAAGCCAGCATAGTGGCCTACACTTTGACATTACATTCCTTAATATGCACATAAAGGATCATGGTTCCAGGGGTGAAATAAACAACTCTGCCAAGGTTATGGACACCTGTCGGCAGCGGAGCACTGTTAATGGTATTGAAGTCACATTGATTACACCAATAGGTAGGATACTAATACTCTTTTGTTTCTTATATCCTAGGCACTAATCATACGTTATTTCCCGACTTATATATCGCATGAACATTTATTACCACCAATCATGGCAAAGGAGGTGACAATGATCACTTGAGATTTGGCAAGTACGACAGACATCCTATCCCCCAGCCTCGCATCATATCACAGCAGCCTCTTACGTAATACACGATCCAACTTTATGCCTCGATTTTGGCAATTCGTTGTTTTTCTAAACATGGCATATTTTCATACACTGTTCCTTTATGACTTGGTTGCAAATCGGGTGCTGCTCCTTTCTTTGACGGCTGGGACAACCTATCACATTGTGGGGGGGGAGGTTAACCTCATTATTCCCCGGGTTATGTGTCAGCTCACTATTCGGGAAAGATAGTGTACTAGGGAATGGCACGACTTAACGGCATGATATTTCTATTTTTTACACAAGTTGTTGTTCATAAGCCATTTTCCGTTGCATACTCTGTGTTTTTTTCAAAATCTTGCGATTATTACCCCCTCTGTGTTTCAAACAGCACAAGCAGTTGTTGTTCCATTGAGAATCCACAGTGAAACCATGGGAGGCAGGAAGATTCGAAGGGAACCTCAGGAGTTGACAGTCTCTGCTGCTGCCCGGGAGATCCTGGAAAGAGTAGGGTGGCTGACTTATCTCAGTCGCTTGCAGGAGTCTAATGAAACAGTGGCAATTGAATTTCTGCAGAACCTGCAGGAGGATCACTCCATAGTAAGGGGGAAGCAGATAGCGGTCACCGACGATATAATCGCAGAAGTCTTGGGAATACTAGCCACCGGACCTGTATGGACACTAAAGAAGGAAAGATTACATAAGATCATGGAAATTTTCCAGGACAAAGGCCAGAGCTTGACGATTAAGGGGAAGGAAGTTCTGCCAGCAACGCTAGGAGAACCCTGGGCAGAATTAGCAAGAACAATGCAAAGCTACATCACCTGCGAGGGGAGAAAAGACGTGGTAAGACCACGACATCTTAAACTCTTAGTTGTTCTAAAGCAGAAATGCTCTGTAAATCTGCCTACACTTTTGAATTCATTACTTCATGACGTTGCACGAAGCCTAAAAAAGGCACAGCATGTAGAGTCAGTTGTCAGCCACCATGGGTTAATTCGATTAATAGTTAGTCATAGCCTCACCCAGCAGCAAAGCAGCTGGGAAGAGCTAATTGCAATAATTGAGGGGAGGGCAATAACACCATCCCCAAAACGTAAACATACTACAAGCACACCAGAACGTCCGGAAAAACGCAGAGAATTAGTAAAACAAAAACATGTTGCAAGCACATCTGAACGACCAGAAACACGCTAGGAATCAGCAAAGCGTAAGCATGACATCGGTACACCCGAACAGCCAGAGAAATGCAGAAAATCAGTCCGGTTAGCCCGGATAAGAGGAAGGCTGGAAAAACTCCAGGAAAGCACCAGCCAGCCAGTGGTAGTTGAGGACGAGCAATCCTCACGACTAGAAGTAGAAGAAGAACAAGCCGAAGGAGAAAAGAAAGGAGAGGCCGAGGAGGCCGAGCAATCCGAAGAGGAAAATGAGGAAGAAGTTGAACATTTTGAAATAGAAGATGAGCATTCTGAAACAGAAGCTGAGCATTCTGAGGCAGAAGCTAGACAATCCAAGCAGGAGGAGGAAATGGGACAGCAGGTAGGTAGCCCACCACAGGACCTAGTGGGAGAAGATGAATTGGCCGCAGTCTTGGCCAATATGGGTGAGTATGGCCAACCTTCCACTCCATCAAACCTCCACAGCAAACCCCAGGAAGAAGATGCATCTGAAAAACCACATGCAGAAGAGGCAGAAGAAGGAAATCTACCTGTTCATGATGAAGAGGAGATAAGAGACACTGAATGGGAACAATCTGTTCCCAAGGCACCAGAGGAAATTCCGGAGGAAGTAGGAATAGAAAAAGAAGTCGCCCAAGAAGTGACGGAACCAGTTAGGGTTCCTACCCTAGAACAGCCAGCACAAAACAACGAAGAAGCACCCCAGGAGAAAGATCCAGGGACTAGTCACGGCCCAAAATGCAGCAGAAAGCCTGCTGTTCCTTCTAATAAAACGCTGGAAATTAGGGAATTACGAAAGGAACAATGGAGATTATTGAGCATAATAGCCCAGCTCCACCAGCAGATCAGGATCCTGAAAGCGAGGCAGAGGGTAAGGAAGACCGCAGGGAAGAAAAAGATGACCACTGCAGTAAAAATCCGCAAGATAAAAAGGCGGAGGACCAAAAATCGCCCTGCTGCTCAAAACCCTGCTGAAGATCCAGCTGTTGTTCCAAATGATGCTGAGGAACAGACTACTGTTCCATTTGAAAAGGAACAGCAGCAAGCTGATATTCATGTTAAAAAAGAAACAGACAACAAGAAAATTTAGACGGAGGCACCACCCTCAGGGGTGATAAGGGTTCTGAACTCGAAACAACGCAATAAGAAAGTTCAGGTAAAACTCCTGGCCTCCACTGCTGCATGGAGAAGAGATCCAAAGATAGTGACCTTGCGCAAGGGATTGAAACAGGCTTAGCAAGAAGCAGAAAGGCTTAGAGAGAAAATGATCCCTCGCGAGAAGTATGAAGAACTACAACAGCAACTAAGGAATGTCAATCAATCTGAAAGCCAGGCCTTTGAAGGGTGGCAAAAGGAACAAGAGAAAGTTGAAAAGGTAACTCGTAGGCTAGATACTGTTATCAAGCAAATGGATACCTTGTGTTCTTTATACAATGATGTTTTAGCATGTAGGGCCCCTGCCAAAAACTATGCTCTGTTTTTACTAGAACGATACTTACAATTAAAAATAAAAGCTGTTAAAGCAGGCGCGCTGATACAAATTAACACTGTCAATGACTTTATAGTCTGTTGTAAACATTATGGGGTGAAGGTCTAGAGATTGTTGTGTGAATTCTATTTGCATAACCTCGTGCTAGATCAGGAGACTGAACTGAACCCTGGCCCTTTTGTTGGAGACATCCAATTGCAAGCATTCATCTCATTCGGGGTTAATCAGATTAAATGGCTCAAAGCCTATAATACTTTCTAGAGGCAGTAAAATGGCCTAGACTTGTGGGTAAGGGCTGAGCCTAGGGACCCAGTACAGTTTTGGAAAGCACATAGAAACCTCATGAGAACTCCGGGTGTCATCGAAACATTAGGACCCATGCACGAGGCACTCATTCGAAAACGTTTAGAATATTTTCTTTCTATCAAAGACCTCGCCATTGATGCAGCCAAATTTCGGTACCGAATCTCTAATCCAAACATCCAACTCAGGGAGCCATTTAAGTATGAGAATTTTCAATTAGCTGCCAACCGTTTGAACCTCTATGGCGAAAGCATTTTGAGGGCAGGACCATCCTAGTTAGGATATATATTCCGCAGTCCAATTATCTGGAACCCTGCACTTGGATATCAAGCCCTATATGAGATGCCTGAGGGTTAAACAGGCCAATTCTTTGACTACCTAGTCACTCACCATGGTTGTAGGCCTCCGCATGAGATTCCTTCTCCAGCCTATTCTCTCACTGCTTTGCATGTCAACTACAACATTTTCATGAGGGCATGAAACAGGGTAAGCCGGGGGGTGTGTGGGGTACTAAAAAGGTATGCTTTTGATGATCATTTCAATGGATTTTTAGTGGAACTTGTGAACCTTTTTGCATCATGAACGTGGAAAACAATAAAGAATTATAACAAAACATGTGGGATTAGTATGCAAGACTTAACCGTTGATAGTTGTCATTCTCCTGTGCAGGAAGGGGTAAAAACGAGGAGCTGCTATTCCAAAGAAAAAGACAAGAACAGGGTAATTGTTGTCCCTTTGACGAAGGACCGAGTGCAAACGAGGCTAAGCAGGTTGAAGCAAACTGGTGCAGAAAAGGAGGAGAAGACACCAGCTCGGCGGAGGAGAAAAGAAGTGATTAAGTATTAACAGTTTGGAGAATCCCTCAGGATCTTCGATCCTGAGGGATCACTGCTTTATTTATCTTATTTCTTATACATCTCCGCCGTCACCCTTATATAAAGGGACAACACTGTTAGCTTTGGGGGGATTATATTTTAAAGTAACTTTCTGTTAAAGATCGAACTTTGATCATCGAGTCTCGTTGAACTTGGCTCATTGTACTTTTTGTTTTATGCATTAATATAAACTTGGTGATTATCTTATCTCTGCATCTGGATTAACTTAAAGCGGTGTACCCTTGAGGCTAAGGGCCTGGCCCCGGAGGACACTTGCTTCTGTATCACTACGATTTGATTTCTGCGTGGTTTGCTTATCGTCATTATTTGGTAATCTAATATGCTTTATAAGTTACATCATATGCTCTGTTAAGATTCGTTCATTAAGGTTTTTACAGACAATAACTGTTGTATTGACTCTGCATTATATCACTAATCCTTTCAGAGTTGATTGAATATTATTAGACTTAACTGAACATTGTTACTATTTTGTTACAGAGCTCTTATGCTGTATATTCGTGTTATGGAATTTATCTGAAAGTTGTGTTCTTTACGATTCAGGAGTAATGCTGTTCCATTTTGAAACGCAGTTGTATTCCTGTTGATGACGATTGGTGCTAGATCAGATTACTCTTCAAGTGTGTTGTGTGTGTGTATGATTTCCAAACGCTGTTCCATAACTTATTAGTAATTAATGTTGTTCCATTAGTGCGTGCTGCTTGATTTTCCTGGAGAATGAAAGATTGATGTTTGATTACAACGAGTGCATTTGAGTTGGTAGGATAAAGCTTGATTATAGCTCACGAGATTTAGTTGTTCGATTGTTGTTCCATTTCAGAATTGCTGTTCCATTTTAGCATTGTTGTTCCCTTCCAGATTTGTTGTTCGATTTCTTATTTGCTGTTCCATTTTTCTACCTGTTGTTTCATTTACTGGCATTTGTTATTTTGGTGTGAGAGATGATCTGTGGCTGTAGTGAGCCTCGGCATTTACTGCCTAGCTCCCAGACCCATGGTCCATGCTCTAATTTCCTTTCCATCAGTTTCCAAAGGGATGGGCTATTGCTGTCGAACCCTTGATTGATAAAGTTGCGTAGTTTTAGAGTGTGTGATTTATTCATTTGAAGTAACTTAGTTATAAACACGCATCCATTTACTCTTGTATTTTTGTTAAACGTTGTACTACTAGCATTACTTTGACAAGTGATAGCCTCAGACTGAGTCACTCTTTGAAATAACAAAATGCTCCCGGATTGACATATTAATGTGAGATAATTAGAGGTGAAAGAGACCCTTTTTATAGCTCTACAATGGATCTTGGAAGGGTTTGTATGATCCATTCTATTGAAACCCCTCCCATGTCTTCAATAAAAATTTATCAAATTAGAAAAAGGAGTTTCTCTTATTTTTTATAGGATCACAAGGTTTCTTGAGCATTAAGAGGTGTTGAAACATACACAAATTGGACAACTTGCGCTAAAATTTTTAGGGGAGGGAAAACTTGAAAATGTACTTTTTATTTACTCAATACACCCTACTTTTTCTTCTCATCATTTTTACGACATAAATACTTAGTTAATTCACTACTTTTTCTTTCTAAAATTAAAATTGTGAGAATTAGAGAGGATTTTTTCTGAGAATTCAAGTGGTCCTCTAAAATACTATACCAAATCTCAGTGAGGAATATTTTTACTTACATATTTATTTATTATTTTCCCTTTTTATTTAGGGTCAATGGAAATTTTGGTTCCAAACTAGCCTGTTGTAGCACCTTATGATATTCTTGAAGCACTAGTTTGTAGAACCATGCAACAACCTATGTAGGAAATTTTTTGGCTCTATTTACCTCCTCTATCACTGGCAAGCCTCCTTGGGGCTTAAAATAGAATTTACATGAAATATTAGACTTTTGGGTCCCCACTTATGTGGTTAGTTACTGAGAAGATGGGCTCAATTACCATATAAGCTAGTGCCCATATACCACGCCGAACATCGTAATGCATAATGAGTAGGCATATTATCCCACCTCCTTGAGTTGTATTCTCCCTTTTCTATCTTTCCTTTCACACGTGTGGGTTTCATTGGAGAGGATTCAAGTTAAACGCTAAATATGGTTGATACTGACCTCACTAAGTTTTTCCTATAAAACATTTCTCTTCATACACTTTCAATGTTTTTTCAAGCTCAAATAATTTCATAGGGGAGGTTTTGAAGATTACATACCTGATCATAACCTTGATGTGTCTTTGTGGGTGATGTTGAGGTTGTTTATGTGACTGTTGGAGATGCCCTTTATGGTTATGAAGCTACTTGTGATGACTACTAGAGGCTTTAGTATTTTTCTTATTGTTTCTGAAGGCCTAATGAAGTTTATAATGTTGTTGCTACTACTCTTGATCATATGGTCAGAGTCTTGTTGTTCTAGATGACTTGATCTTGTTGGTTGTTTGTGATAAGGATCATGTAGCAAACTACAAGAGACCTTGTAGATTCTTAGGCTTGTTTTTTGACCTCTTGGAATATGGTGGTCTTTAAATCTCCATGGATTGATGCTACAGATTTGGACCTGTAGGGATTCTGTAGACTACTACAGGATTATTTGTTTTCCTATAAATGCCACATATGCTCCTTAGACTCATAATTCCCTTTAGTTGTGGTCTTTAAAAATTATGATAATTCAAGAGGAGGTTGCTTGTGGTGATGGAGAGGAATTCTCTATTGGTGATAGGCAAAAAAGAAAGAGAAGGTTGGATTTTTATTGGTGGTCAATGGAACTAAGATGATAAAATTGAAGCCTAATAGAATGTGTATGTGCTATGGGCTACTATAGACCTTATCACTTGACCACAAATGGGAAACATCAGTTTTGAACCCTTTTTCTATGCTCGATAACTTCTTGTAGCAATTTATGATAGTGATTAAAATGGATATAAGGGATTTGGAAAGGACGAAGGCTTAGAAAAAATGTGAAAATGAGTGGGATGGATGCAGGGAAGCCTGTTGAAGGATTTGAAGGTGAGTTCTTGGACTATAAGCTAATATCCTTGACTGTTACTAGAATTTTTTTGTACCTAAATCATTGTTAGAATAGATAAATAAAGGTGACCTTTTTGTGTCTCCATTTTTCTTTATCTTCTTGGTTTTTTTCTTTTTTTCTTTTTTTCTATTATGAGACCTCCAAACTGCACATTGAGGTTTTCATCCTAAGTAGATCCACCCCATGTGCCTTAAGGGAGGTTTTCACCTGGGGATATTTTATTTTTGTTTTTCTTCTTTTCTTCGAGCTCATTTGTTTCCTCAAAGAGGTTTTCAGCCTATGAACCTACCTTAGGTGTCTCAAAGGAATTTTTCACCTATGGTTTTTCTCTTGTTTTTTTTTCTTCTTTCTTCATTTCTGATCAGAGATTGAATGAAATCATATTTTTGATGATCTAAATGACATGCAGTTCTCTTCTTATTAAATTTGTAAACTCAACCCTTGAGAGGTACTTCTTATAAAACATTAATTTATAGCCATTCACTAGAAGTGGGATTTTATACTCTTCAATTTTCCTAACCTTAACAAAGTCATTATCATGGCACTTCTCTACTAGGTAAGGACCCAACCATCGGGTCATGATTTTTCCTTTGAATGTTTTGAACCTAGAATAATACAAGAGGGCCAAATCACCCTCCTAGAAGGTCCCAACCTTGATGTTCTTATCATGCTAAAATTTTCTTTGCAACTAAAACACTTTATTTTACATAACAATCTCCAACCTAAGTTCATCGAGAGCATTCACCTACTAAAATTTCTCTTTTTGGGCTTTCGCGATGTCTAAGTTAAGTTGTGTTGTCATTCTCAATGCATTATATTAAAATTCAATGTACAATAGGGCTTTCTTACCATAAACAAACTCAAAGGGGGTGAATCCAATGGTTTCATTCCAAGTAGTGTTGTAAGAATAAGTGGCCTCAACTACCCTACTGCCAAATATGTCTTACTGTTGCTAACAATCTTAGTCAAAATTCCTTGTAGTTCTCTATTGGTAAACTACACTTTCCCATTTGGTTGAGGGTGATATAGGGTGGATCCTCTATTTATAATATGATGCTTCCTCATTGTCCCCTCTATAAAATTAGAAGTGAATTCAGTTCCTTGGTCTATGACTAGTTCCCTTGCGAAACCAAATTTTTGAAATATGTTCTCCCTTAAGAACTCTACTACTTTATGCTATATTGTTTCTTTGAATTCCTTGACTTCAAACCACATTTTTAGATAAATTTTGTATACAATTATATACTTCTTTTGTCCAAATCATGGGTCAATAGGTCGAATGAAGTCCATACCCCACTTCTCAAATGGATCAAAAGACATTTGGGGTTGTAGGGGAATCTCATCCCTATGGGTAGGATTTCCCATCCTTTGGCACTCAAAACAACATGCAATGTACCTATCAACATCTTGATTAAGGGTAGGCTAGTAGTTTCCTACCTGAAGAATCTTGTAAGTTTTCCTCTTAGCAGCAAATTTTTCCCCACAGGATCCATCACAACATACTGAGAAAATGTGAGAGAATTCATCTTCTCTTACACACCTCCTTAGGATTTATTAAGCCCCAATCTAAATATGTTTCCCCCAATGCAGGTATAAGGAGCACTTTTCCTCACAATTGTTCCCTCTTATTTGGAAGACAAGTTAAGAGGAAACTAGCCTACAACCAAGAAATTTGCTATATCAACAAACCATGGAGACAAAAATGATATGGAGAAGAGGTGCTCATCTAAGAGTTTTTCATCTACCATCTCTTCATTCTTTGTAGAGAGGGTTTGTCTAGATAAGAAATATACAACAACATTTTCTTTCCTTGGCTTATTGACAATGGTTAGGTCAAATTGTTGTAATAGTAATAACCATCTAATCATTTGAGCATTGACATCAGGTTTATTCATAAAATAATTAATGGTTGCATCATTAGTGTGCACAAAAACTTGATACGCACTAATGTAATGTCTAAATTTATTTTAAGAATTCACAATAGAAAGAAGTTAATTTTCAGTGACTTTGTAATTAAGTTCAGCCTTGGTCGAATTATTACTAATGAAATAGATAACATAAGGCAATTTACCTTCCATATTCCCCAATATCCCCCCCACCTAATTGTCTAATGCATCTATGTAAATGTGGAAGGGAAAGTCCCATCTCTGGCCCCTACAAACTGGTGCATTATCAAATTTTCTTTGAGCTTCTCAAATTCCCTTTTTAAAAATGTTTCTCCAATAGAAATCTAAGTATTTTTTTAGTAAACCAAATAAAGGTGAAGCAATGTTACTGTTATAGACATATTTGGGCACTGCAACCCCAATCTCATATGTCCATAAACCAAGGGCTTCTAAGCCCCTAAAAGTGTTGTTTCATACCCTAAAGGAACAAGCTCAGCTGAGTACATCATCTCCCAGAAGTTCTCTCTGAAAAACTACTTAGAGCTGGTCAAAACTGGACCATCTCACCTACTCCATGGTCAGGGTGCGATGCATCTCACCTATTACACATGGGGGTGTGATGCATACTGAAAATCCCTTCTATAAGGTGCGATGGGCGAGAGTAGACAAATGGCAGAGGCAGTTTGCTAGGTGGAAACCCAGAGAATCTTCTAGAAACTGCCCATTTGACACCTGCCTCTCTGAATTCACCCAGGGATAAATAAGAGATCATGAAATATCCAAGTGGAACCAAGAACTATCAGAGAGATGACACTAATCAAAATCCCAAAAGCTGACTCACCCACCTGCAAATATCTATATATGGATCCCTCATCCTAGAGATCTAGAATCTGGAATTTTGTATTTTGTAAGGAAGTGTTGTTGGTTTCTCTGCGCAACATTGTATTGTTGGGTGATCTAAGCTTTTCATGAGGTGAAGAGAGATTTCATGCTGGGAGGATGGTGTTGGGTTAGACCAATGGGTTGTAATCCTCTCTTCTACTACTTCTATCAATAAAGCTATTTGAATTTTCCTCCATATTCTTGTATATTTCTAAATCTTGTATTGATATATGCATTTGTATGGTTAATATACATCTGATCCTATATCTTTTATGGTTATAGATCTCTATGCTTTGATGGTATTATGCTGCTTTGACTCTATAGGTGTTCTTTGAAGCAGGACAAGTACGGAAGGAATGGCGAAGCTCTGTCAAAGGAGGGAGGAAACAAGCAAGGAGCCAAGTGAAAGACTAAGGTTGGTAGTCTTTGCTTCTCTCTTATCTATCTCGCATAAAGGAAAACATAAGTAACTTTAGTTTGTTTGTTTCTAAGATAGCTACCCATCTTAGTGGGACTAGCAACTCTGAATGGACACTAGTTTTCCCGATAACAGTTACTGAAATATCTACTAAATCTCCTATGGTATCTCTCTAGTCCACAAAGTATCCTAACATCCTTTTACTTTTGTGGGATACAAACCTTTTAAATAATTTTAATTTTATTAGGATAAACATGGATTCCATCGTTAAAGAGGAAGTGGCCTAGAATAATTCCTGCATTCATAAAAATATGGCATTTTTTAGGGCTTAAAGAGAGATTATTTTCTATGCATATTTTCAAAACCTTGCACAGGTTGGAGAGGACTTCCTGAAAAGCATATCCATAAGGTGTAAAGTCATCCATATAAATCTCAACTGAAGCATGCACAAGATTAACAAAAATACTCAATACCACCCTCTAAAAGGTGGTAGGGGCATTGAAAAAGTTGAATGGAAGGACTACCCCTTGGGAAGGTGAAAGTAGTCTTATCCTAGTATTCAAGACTATTTTGCATCTGATTGTACCCATTGAACCCATCCATAAATGAAAACGTTTTTCCTACAAGAGTATCCAAAACTTGGTCAATAAAAGGTAAACGAATGTGACATTTCTTAGTGGCCTTATTCCATTCTCTATAATCAGTGAAAATTATCCATTTCCCATCCTTCTTAGGCACAATTACTAAATTTCACACCCACCCACTCCATGAAATAGGATAAAGAAACCTACATCTAATAATTTTTGCAATTCCACTTTTACAATGCCCTTTATTGCAAGGTTCATTCTTCCATGAGCTTGTTGGTGAAAAGTTTTATGGTCTTCTCTGATGCATATATGAGAGTACATATAGAGGGTTGAACTCCTTTCATATATTTGTAATCCCAAGCAAAAGCATCAAGATTTTTCCTTAAAACAATGAGCAATTGTTCTTCTCAGTCAACTGAAAGGAAAGGGCTAATTTCAATGTTTTAGAGGGGTTTCTTTCTACAATGTTTACACTACTTTGATCAAAACGAATGGTGATTAGTCTAACGATGAGTTTTCTTCAAGATGTCCTAAATGGTTCTCTTTTAGGCCATCAACTTTCATGGTAGCATGAAACTTATTTTGTAGAAAATTGTTAATCAGATTGTTCTCATCTAATTTCCTACTACCAACAATGGCTTCTAATTTGAAAATGGGGTAGGGTGATGCTTGATAGAGTTGTTCTTATTTTCCCTCTTCTACCCACATATTAAAATCATGAACAACAAGGGGTTGAGTTGGGCGACATAGTACAAGCTAATTTGTTAGCTACCCATTTGTAATTTTCATGATTCCATATCTACAGCTAATATAGGCATCAACAATAAATAACCAAGGTATTCCTAGTGTTAGAGCCTAGATTTGCCTCAGGCTGAAAAGACAAGGTTCTAGGTCCACATCAAACCACGCTCAGCCTCGTAGCTAGCCCTACGAGGACAAGAGAGGGCTCTCTCTGGGTCGATCTCGGCAAAAGAAAAGAGATGGGGTTCGAGATGACTAATTTAGCAACTAATTTTAGGCTAGGTATTAAGTGAAATGGATTTGATTTGAGTTTTTTAGGGTTTGTTGAAAAAATGGGAAAGGAAAATTTGGGCTCAGGGATGAGCCACAGTTTCTACAAAGTTTTGATTGGGGCAAGGAAGGCAATCGTTTTGATGCTTCACAGTGAGTGAGATGGATATATCAGACTGGTGAGAAGCTAAGGAGAGAAAGAGAGTCTCAAGAATTCCCCTTAAACAGATGAAAACATGAAAATTCAAACAAATTGAAAGGCAGAGCATAGCAGTTGTGGATTCTACCTTAATCACTAATTTGTTCAAATTCAAAAGAAGAAGCATGAAAATGATACACATAACACTAGATAAACTTAAAATTACTCAGAGAAGCACACCAGAAAAACATAAAGCCACATGGATCCCAAACAATGCTGCAAAACACTGGTCTTTCCTTAGCCAAAAATGTTGAAAGTGAATGTACAATAGAGTGCCAAACTTTTCCGAAGAGTCCAACCCTGAGAATGACTTAGAAATTACATAATATAGACAAGCCAAACCTATTCCATTGCCTCTAGGGGTCGAGCTCATCATTCTAGGAGTTGTTTGAACTATTCTAAACAAGAAACTGAAAACTAGGTAGTCAAACAACTTACCCCTATATGCTAGGAAACTGATTCATTCACTCACATTTCACCTTTTGGTGAATGAATCTTCTAGAACAAGTAAAAATGTGCCAATATTACATCATGGTTTTCAAATTACATCATGAAAATTCAAGAATAAATTCAAGAAGCAAAACTGGTCAAAACTGGGTGAATTGCTGAGTTGAACAATGAAAAACAAGCCAAAATTCTCTATGTGCCGCGCCAAAATCTGTATGCATCGCGCCACTTTGGAGCTGATTTTGAGGCACTTTCTGAAGTCAAAATTGAGCCCAAGTGTGCTTGTTGGAAATCCCATCCTGTCTCCTTTCCAACCTAAGTGGAATTTCAGAATTTGGTGCCCATTTGCTCCTCCAAAACTTCAATCTCCCAAGACTGCTTCCTGTGTGTCAAAATAGGGGCAGAGAGGTCATTTTTTGAGTGTTTTTGACCTCTTGAGGACTCAAAACTTGCCCAAAATTCTTGGCCATGCACCAGCGGTCATGATTTTTCATGAAAAATCCAAAAATATAAAGTTTTTTGCATTTGGAGGTTCCAATCATAAGTGCGCGCCACGTGGCGTGACACACAGGGAGAAAAACCTTGTTTTTTGCACAAAAATTTACAAAAATATATGAAGTGTTATGTTGGGCTAAAGCGGCTTCGGCTAATATATGAAGTCCTTCATCCACTTTTTGCCTCCTTGATGCTCTCTTTACCTTTGCTTTCAAACTCCCGATTCTCGCTTTGTACACCAAGTTACGGGACAAGTAATGATATGTCTGCCACCTCTATGAAGCCTCATGGGTGCATGTCCTTCGAAGGGTGAGTCACTTTGGGTTTCCACTTCATAATCAGATGAGTGACCGGATGACATAACTGTTGTTGCACCATTGCCTTGGAGAAATAGGTGCCGGTGAAAGAACTGTGTTGGACTGCTCTTTTGTAGTGTGATTGAATTCTGCCACCAAAGCGACAAATGCAACAAGGGGCTATTAGGAAGAGGGGAATTAGTAGGGGTTTAGGGACTATTGGGACATATTTGTTTAGGAGGGTTTGGGAATTTTGTATAGGGTATGGTTTTGGGTTTTACATTTGGAAATGCATGGAAGGGAATTGGGGATAGGGATTTAGTGAATTTTTGGAGATGGGGAAGAATTAAATTAGGAAGAAATAGAATAAGGGAGAAGGGAATGATGGAAAGAAAGGAGACATGGGATGGAAGAGTGACTTTGGTAGCAAAACACTGATTTTGGAACCCACATCAATTTTTCCTTTGAGGTACTTTAGAAGTAGGGTTTAAGATTTTTGTTCAATTGTTATCATCCACCAACCACCATAACATATCACAAAATTTGATGAAAAACCAAGATAACAACCCTACTTGGCAAATCCACGCAAGTTATGGGAAATTTAAAGAAATTTCAAGAAAATTAGGGCTTTTAGGTGTATGCGCCACGCCGCATACCTAGTGCGCCACGTGTTCCTAGTGCGCTGCGCCCGTTCAAAATTACACTGGACAATTTCTCCCAGTGCGCCGCGCCTCCGCAGTGCGCTGCGCCACCTGCTCTGTGTGTCGTGATTTTTCCAGAAGACTTTTGGAGGCCTTCCTGGTGTCCAAATTAGGCATAGGATAGCTCGTTCGAAAGGCCTTTGAGTCTACTTTCCAACCCAACTAGAATTTTTCAATTTGGAGTTCATTGTCCCTGCTGAAAATCAAATCTCTCAAGACTAGTAAAAATGTCCCAAATGAGGCTACCTAAAGGTAGAGTGTTGTTACAGTCAACTTTTGAATTCCTTCCTCAACTAAAAATTGAGCTCATGATAGCTAATTGGAAATATCTTTGTGTCTAGTTATCATTTTACTCATCAATAAAGTAATTTGACCAACCAAGCTAGGAGAAAACCTAATTTTCCCAAGGTCACTTCAGAGGTGCATCAATTCTCCCAAGGAAACTGTATTTTTGACATTTCTATAAAACCATAACACCTATGTAAAAAGTGAAGGAGATTTTTCTTCCTTGGCTTATTTTGAAAAAAAACCTCTCTCAGTTTTCCCAAATTCATATTTGATTTCTCAGAAACATCATTTGAGTAAAACCTACCCCGATGTGTGGAGCAAGGGATTTGATGAAATGAAGCGAAACAAAGGGGATAAGGGGCTTCTAAATTCCTAAGAAAATTTTGGGAAGTAGGGAGGGATGCTAAGAAGTAGTAGAAAGTGGAGTCTCAGAGATTGAGTGAGGGGAAGGGGTCCAAAAGGCAAAACACAGGCCTAGCCTTGAAAATAGGGTTTGTAGCAAGAAACTAGGGTTTGTGCGAAAATGAGGAATTTGAGGGATCTTAGTGATGGGAAGTGTTTAATAAGCTACATTAATGATAGGGGAAGGTGTATGAACATCAGGATGCAAGTTTTGCTGATGATTTGACCATCCAAGAGAAATTTCCTTCAAAACCCTAGGAGAGGGAAATGACCTTACCTAGACGTAACTGAAGCATGAACAAGGTGTTAAATGATCCAACAGAACCTGACATGATGATGAAAACCCTCTGAATGATGGTAGACTTAGCTGAATAGTGGCATGGACTGACATTTGGACAAATTTAAAAGGAGTAAAAGCAAGCCCTAGACCTAATGCCTAGTGACCAAATTTTGCTTGAAGACTCACTGAAATGACAAAATTTGACCTTGACACCTTAAAATCACTTTGTAAGAGCATATTTGATCACTGGAGGAAGGCTGCAAAGACTGACACTAAGGGGAATTCTTGAGACTCTCTTTCTCTCCTTATCTTCTCACTAGTCTGATCTATCCATCTCACTCACTTTAAAGCATCAAAACAATTTCCTTCCTTGCCCCAATCAGAACTCTGTGAAAACTGTGCCTCGTCCCTGAGCCCGAATTTGCCTTTCCCATTTTTCAACAAACCCTAAAAAACTCAAATAAAATCCATTGCACTTAATACCTAGCCTAAAATTAGTTGCTAAATCAGTCATCTCAAGCCCCATCGCTTGTCTTTTTCTGAGATCGACCCGGAGAGAGCCCTCTCCTATCCTCGTAGGGCTAGCTACGAGGCTGAGCGTGGTTTGATGTGGACCTAGAACCTTGTCTTTTCAGCCTGAGGCAAATCTAGGCTCTAACATAGTGGCGACTCCACTGGGGAAGAAAATGGTTTGCTTGTTGATGTCATTGGTTTTCTAAGCTACAGACGGAGCCTGGAGTTATGCCAGGTAGCCTTCGAAATGTTCTTGCTTTGCATTAGCGGAAGTAGATAAACACTGCTTCATTCAATCTCCAGTCTAGCTATAAACATGACATCTAACTTGTTAATTGCCCCAGTACATGTATCATGTTCAGATTTGATTGTTGATGGTGGACAACGATCAGACACAGCAAGGCTGAAATCATTCACCTGGCGACTCTAAATTAGTTTTGAGATCAGATCCAAAGACTCCACTGGGGGATGAACCCGACCAGCAAAAACATGAAAGGACAATATGGACAGATCAGGTATTCAAGTTGGAGTTTCATCCAAGACATTTTGTTCTTTGTTATAAATTATTTCTTCTCTATTCCCGAGAATGTCAAGAATGCTTTGTAAAGTATACTGTATTTGAGAAGAGATCCTCAGCCTGCAGTTGATTCTTTCCCTTTGAAAATTGTGAATACCAAAGATTTGCATACCTTTGAGCTTGATTAAGACCGTTCCTCTGAATCTTGTGATGACCCTCTTCAGAGTGATGAAACTAACGAAAACAAAACTGATCCTGCAGCTCTTGTATATACTCCTACACCTTTTATAGTCCTGGATAGGTATAAGCCTCTGATTTTACCTCCTATATTCCATGTTCTCACCAAAAACTATGATCTATACTTGCCGAGGTTTGATGGTGAATGTAAGAATGTCAACGCTGAGCAACATGTACTGAATTTTGAGTCTTTCCTTGACCTTTTTGAAGTTGATGAAGAAGATGTCAGTATTAGGCTTTTTGCTCTTTCTTTGCAAGGCAGAGTGAAGAGTTGGTTCAAAGCCCTGCCTGATGCAAGCATCTCATATTTCCAGTAGTTCGTCAAATTTTTCCTCGACAGGTGGGTGATCATACAAAACCCTTTCTTGATTATAGAAGAGTATAACCAGCTGAAAAGATTGCCAGGGGAGACAATACAATAGTTTTCAGCCAGGTTTAATCAAGTTTATTATTCAATGCCGGTTGATATAAGACCTCCTCCTAGATTTGCTCTCTTGCACTATCCAGGTGCCTTTGATCCGGAAATGGAGTTTCAGTTGAGAGAAAGGAACCTTGCAACACTTCACGAGATTCAAAACAATGTAGTAAATGTAGAGGCTCACTTGTTGATCCGAAGGGCAAGGTTGAAAGAAGAAGAGATGAAAAACATAGATCCGTAGAAATCAACATCTCTAGGAGTAAAGCTTGACATGTTGGTAAGTGTAGTGGAAGAGATGATGCAAAAGATCACTGCAAGGAATGATTATGATGTTCAAGCCCATGGCTCACTAATTGAAGAAGAATAAGTGGTTGATCCAAAACATTTTGTTTCTTATCCCAGTTGTCATAGTGATTGTTTTATAGATCATCTTGGGGAAGAGAAAACTGTGGATATGACATGTATGCTTGATGATGTCTTTTATACTGATGATTTGCCTCAGTTTGATCAGTATGATGATGATTATGTTCTCCAAATAGAAGCTAATCTTGCAGAAAAATCAGCAGCTAGTTTGTGGGAGGAGGAAGTTCACTTTCAGCATCTCGAATATAGTGATCAACCGATGCATATCAGCTATGACAATGACGAGGAATGTTCAGTAAATTTTGAAGTAAGTGAAGGATCTTTGCCTTTTTGTTTTGATTCATGTCATTTCATCAGAGAAAACTTCCATGCAATTAGAAATTAGTTGTCAACAAGTCTTGATTTGGACCATCTTGAGGGAAATGAAAACCTTGTTCAAGACTTTTCATATCCAGATTTGCAGCCCCCAAATGCCTTTTATTGTCAAGTTGTAAATAAAGACTTGGAAGCTAGAACATATTCTCAGATGATTCAAGATGATTCCATACCATTTTGTTTTGAATCATTTCAGTTTTTGAAGGGAAAATTGCATAGTACATCTTCAGTAAAAAATGAGCAGCATGTAGGCAATCATGTAATCACATTGGAACCAATAGAAAATGGGTCGCAACAGTCTTTTCAAGTTTTACATGATCCACTAGCTGATGTGTTGGATTATGTCTGCAGTCCAAGTCCATTTCCATTGACTACATGTGAGCCTGAAACGTGTATTGATATAAACTTGACCGGGCAGCTGGTTTCTTTGTCATTTTCAGCAGGAGTTTCATCACAAAGTTCAGATCAAAGTTTGAATTCATGGTATGAAGAGAAGAGACGTAATCCATTGGATGAGCTAAGTCCCAGTGTCCATGAATTCAAGATCCTTATGCAGTGTTTTTGGAGGCGGATAGAGAATCCATAGCATTCAACGAATCTATTTCCAAGTTATCATGGGAGTTGCCTTTTAGTAGTTCTCTCTTGTTGTTCATAAGTGAGCACTTGCGGAGAATTCAAACAGCAGACGGAATACTTACTTGGTTGCATTGGTTGTTTCATTTCACTTGATCAGGTGATGAACGAAACTGTTAGAGTAGGTTTTGATGAATAAGCTCCACTTTGAGCTTCATTTCTAGTTTGTCGGTTGTGTTTAAGTATCGAGTCAGTTTGAGTCATGAGTCATTTGTGAGTCAGTTTTCAGTCTTGTTATTAAGTTAGTTTGTGTCGGTTTTCAGTCATGCATTTTAGCTTGACTTTTGACTCCATTGCCCAATGGATGAAGGCATTGGTCTACTCTCCCAAAGCTCTGTCGTTCTTGGCACCTCCAAGGAGCTACCATCCCCATTGGAGCCAATGTTAGTGTCAGTCTTTGCAGCCTTCCTCGAGTGATCAAATATGCTCTTACAAAGTGATTTTAAGGTGTCAAGGTCAAATTTGTCATTTCGGTGAGTTTTCGAGCAAAATTTGGTCACTAGGCATTAGTTATAGGGTTTGCTTTTAATCCTTTCAAAGTTGTCCAAATGTCAGTCCATGTCACTATTCAGCTAAGTCTACCATCATTCAGAGGGTTTTCATCATCATGTCAGGTTCCGTTGGGTCATTTTACACCTTGTTCATGCTTAAGTTTCGTCTAGGTAAGGTCATTTCCCTCTCCTAGGGTTTTGAAGGCAATTTCTCTTGGATGGTCAAATCATCATCAAAACTTGCATCCTGATGTTCATACACCTTCCCCTATCCTTAATGTAGCTTATTAAACACTTCCCATCACTGAGATCCCTCAAATTCCTCATTTTCGCGCAAACCCTAGTTTCTTGCTACAAACCCTATTTTCAGGGCTAGGCTTGTGTTTTGCCTTTTGGATCCCTGCCCCTCACTTAATTTCTAAGACTCCACTTTCCCCTACTTCTTAACATCCCTCCCTACTTCCCAAAATTTTCTCAAGAATTTAGAAGCCCCTTATCCCCTTTGTTTCGCTTCATTTCGACAAATCCCTTGTTCCACACATCGGGGTAGGTTTTACTAAAATGATGTTTTTGAGAAATAAAAGATGAATTTGGGAAAGCTGAGAGATGTTTTTGTCCACAATAGGCCAAGGAAGAAAAACCTCCTTCATGTTTTACACAGGTGTTATGGTTTTAGAGAAATGTCAAAAATACAGTTGCCTTGGGAGAATTGATGCACCTCTGAAGTGACCTTGGTAAAATCAAGTTTTCTCCTAGCTTGGTTATTCAAATGAATTTCTTGATGAGTCAAATGATAACTAGACACAAAGATATTTCCAATGTGCTATCATGAGGTTAATTTGGAGTTGAGGAAGGCATTCAAAAGTAGACTGTAACAGCACTCTGCCTTTAGGCAACCTCATTTGGCACATTTTGACCAATCTTGGGAGATTTGAATTTTGACAAGGAAAATTAACTCCAAATTGAAAAATTCTAGTTGGGTTGGAAAGTAGACTTAAAGACCTTTCCATCGAGCTATCCTATACCCAATTGGGACACCAGGAAGGCCTCCAAATGTCTTCCGGAAAAAGAATGACGCACAAAGCATGTGGTGCGGTGCACTGGGGAGGCATGGTGCACTAGGAGAAATTGTCCAGTGTAATTTTGAACGGGCATGGCACACTGGGAGCATGTGGTGCACTGGGTATGCGGCACGGTGCATACACCTGAAAGCCCAAATTTTCTTGAAATTTCTTTAAATTTCCCATAACTTGCATGGATTTGCCAATTAGGGTTGTTATCTTGGTTTTTCATCCAATTTTGTGATATGTTATGGTGGTTGGTGGATGATAACAATTGAACAAAAATCTTAAACCCTACTTCTAAAGTACCTCAAAGGAAAAATTGTTGTGGGTTCCAAAATCAATGTTTTTCTACCAAAGTCACTCTTCCATCCCATGTCTCCTCTCTTTCCATCATTCCCTTCTCCCTTATTCTATTTCTTCCTAATTTAATTCTTCCCCATCTCCAAAAATTCACTAAATCCCTATCCCCAATTCCCTTCCATACATTTCCAAATGTAAAACCCCAAACCCTACCCTATACAAAATTCCCAAACCCTCCTAAACAAATTTGTCCCAATAGTCCCTAAACCCCTACTAATTTCCCTCTTCCTAACAGTCCCTTGTTGCATTTGTCCCTTTGGTGGCAGAATTCAATCACACTACAAAAGAGCAGTCCAACACAGTTCTTTCACTGGCATCTATTTCTCCAAGGTAGTGGTGCAACAACAGTTATGTCATCTGGTCATTCATCCAATTATGAAGTGGAAACCCAAAGTGACTCACCCTTGGAAGGACATGCACCCATGAGGCTTCATAGAGGTGGTAGACATATCATTACTTGTCCCGGAACTTGGTGTACAAAGCGAGAATCGGGAGTTTGAAAGCAAAGGTAAAGAGAGCATCAAGGAGGCAAAAAGTGGATGAAGGACTTCAGATATTGGCTGAAGCCCCTTTAGCCCAACATAACACTTAATTAGGAAGCTTTAGCCCAAATTTCAAGAAATTTGGGACATTTTTGGTATTTTTTTAAATTTTTGTTCCAAAAACAGCGTTTTTCTCCCTGTGCGCCGCACCACGTGGCGCCTGCTTATGATTGGAAGCTCCAAATGCAAAAAACTTTATATTTTTGGATTTTTCATGAAAAATCATGACCTCTGGTGCATGGCCAAGAAGTTTGGGCAAGTTTTGAGTCCTCAGGAGGCCAAAAACACTCAAAAAATGACCTCTCTACCCCTATTTTGACACACAAGAAGCAGTCTTGGGAGATTGAAGTTTTGGAGGGGAAAATGGACACCGAATTCAAAAATGCTACTTGGGTTGGAAAGTAGATAGGAAGGGCTTTCCAACAAGCACACTTGTGCTCAATTTGGACTTCAGGAAGTGCAAAAAATCAGCTCCAAGGTGGCGCGACGCATACAGATTTTGGCGCGGTGCATAGAGAATTCTGGCTTGTTTTTAACTGTTCAGCTCAGCAATTCGCCCAGTTTTGCCCAGTTTTGCTTCTTGAAGTTATTCTTGACTTTTCATGATGTAATTTGATAACCATGATGTAATATTGGCACATTTGTACTTGTTCTAGAATATTCATTCACCAAAAGGTGAAATGTGAGTGAATGAATCAGTTTCCTAGCATATAGGGGTAAGTTGTTTGACTACCTAGTTTTCAGTTCCTTGTTTAGAATTAGTTCAAACAACTCCTAGAATTATGAGCTTGACCCCTAGAGGCAAGGGAATAGGTTTGGCTTGTCTATATTATGTAATTTCTAAGTCATTCTCAGGGTTGGACTCTTCGGAAAAGTTTGGCACTCTATTGTACATTCACTTTCAGCATTTTTGGCTAAGGAAAGACCAGGGTTTTGCAGCACTATTTGGGATCCATGTGGCTTTATGTTTTGATGGTGTGCTTCTCTGAGTAATTTTAAGTTTATCTAATGTTATGTGTATCATTTTCATGCTTCTTTTTCTGAATTTGAACAAATTTGTGATTAAGGTAGAATCCACAATTGTTATGCTTTGCCTTTGAATTTGTTTGAATTTTCATGTTTTCATCCGTTTAAGGGGAATTATTGAGACTCTCTTGCTCTCCTTAGCTTCTCACCAGCATGATCTATCCATCTCACTCACTTTAAAGCATCAAAACGATTGCCTTCCTTGCCCCAATCAGAACTTTGCAGAAACTGTGCCTCATCCCCGAGCCCAAATTTGCCTTTCCCATTTTTTCAACAAAGCCTAAAAAACTCAAATCAAATCTATTGCACTTAATACCTAGCCTAAAATTAGTTGCTAAATCAATCATCTCGAGCCCCATCGCTTGTATTTTGCCGAGATCGACCCGAAGAGAGCCCTCTCCTATCCTCACAGGGCTAGCTACGAGGCTGAGTGTGGTTTGATGTGGACCTAGAACCTTGTCTTCTCAGCCTGAGGCAAATCTAGGCTCTAACACCTAGGATAAGAGGGTATTCATTGAACTTGGTTTTTAGCTAGAGAACAAGGAAATTAATGGGGTACTCCCAGGAATCAGTGGAAACCATGACATCCTTAATAACGCCCTCGAGTGCTACTATGGATCTATCTGCAAGTTGTAGAACAATGGTGGTTTTTCTTAAGGCTCTTTATAGGTTAAGAGTGAACATGGTCTCCCTGGCCAGGACATTGATTGCAGCCCCTCAGTCAATGGGGGTATTGACAACTACAATGTTGTTGATGTACACATCCACTACTAGGCTTCCACGATCAAATTAATTTGGGATGATGAGCTTCATAAGCATTAGATCATCAATTTTCCTAATGACACTGGTAGTGGCGATATCTTTCCTCTTCCTTCCTTGCCTTCTAATACATTATTATATGATCAATTTTTTATAAATGGGAACACATTTGATGGCCTATACCAGAGGAATTTTAACAAAACTAAATTCAAGTTCTCCCTAAAGTTCAACTTCTTCTTGGGTGTGTGATTTAGGATGGATCAGCCTTTCTAGGGTGTATTCTTGCTTTGAGGAGTACTTTATTCCTTCTCTTCTTCAATATTGTCTACTAGAGAAGGTGGATGAGCATTAGGGAGTACCTTACTAGACCTAAATTTGATGTCTTGGATTTCTATAGCACATGTACGATAAGATTTCTCTCCACTATAGAATTGTTGGACCTACTTATTATTGGGGTTTAAATTTGGTTGAGCAGGAATTTATGGATATTTAGGTGGATTATTTTTAGGTAGATGTAGTTTAAGAGGAGGAATTAAGGTAGATGGTTGGGCTACCTGAGGCCTCCATCCTTGTGATGGTTTACCCCATTAAGGAAGTTAGTGTTGGTATGGATGAAAAGGGGGGATGCCAGGTTGAGGAGGAAAGGGTCAATGAGTAGGCATGGGACATGGTGAGTTTTTAGGTGGAAAGGAAGACCAAAAAAGTGCATTATGACTTCTATTAAAAGAGGAAGGATAATGCATATGTTATTGATATGGACCAGGGCCTTGTGGCCTCCTTTAGTTGACAAAGAAAAGTTACTCCATGCCTCCTTTTTCTCCTTGATACAACTGTTTCAAACTTGGAAGAGATGGACGCTTGTCAGTTGAATGGTTTTCTTTCACAAACAAATAATATTTATATAACATTTATTGGGAACTCATTTATAAGGTGCCTCTTGGTTCATTTATCATAGAAGATGGCAAATTCCATTTCTACCTCCTCTTCCTTTTTCTTAATATGAAATTTGTCCATCTGTAGGGAAAAAGTATGTAATATTTCACTTTTAAAATCCTCCAACATACCTTCGATTTCTTTCTCAATGGATGAAATAGAATATGAATGACTTACCGAACCCTGGTTGGATCTACCTCTCCTTCTTGTAGCTCTAGAGTTGATTTTCAACATTGTTTTAATGTATTCATAAGTGATCTAATAAATATCTCCATTGGAAAACATATTGAGGGTCTCCATCAACTCTTCTTTGACCGCCCAGTGGAAAAGTAACTACATCGATTCTAGATCAAGGGTGCAGTTAGCCCTCCTATAGCTTAGATAAAATATATCTTCAAATTGTTCTATTGATTTGTCTAGCCCTTGGGTCATTCTAAAGTTTCTTCTTTTGTGTTCCTTTCCATGCAATAGTCATTGTACTTTATGTTGAATGTTTTTTGCATTTCATCCCATATAATAAATTTTCCTCCTTATAAACACATGAACTATCCCAAGGTTGCATCCTTGAGGGTAGAAGGAAACAATTTGAGCTTCTACTTATTAAATGTATAATTATTCTCCTCAAGGCTACAACAAATTCAAACATGAAGTTGTTAGTTTCCTCAAAACCCATTCCATGGAAGGTTGGAAGAGAAGTGGGGCTAATATTTTTCATTTTAGCTTCCCCATTTTTATCCCTAATATGAAAGGCTTCATGATGCCTATTTCTAGACATATTTTTAGTAGGTGATGGATGTTCTTCTCCTCCTATAGGTTCCTCAAAAATATTTGGTTTCACACCAAAGAAGGCCTCTATATCCTCTGTTGATAGAGTAAGAGGCTCACAGTCGCCAAAAAGTGAAGGCTAACTATCTGTAGAGGTTTGGGTTTTTGGAAAAATATTCTTGATTTATGCTTAGCTCTATGAGGTATGAAATAAATGACCTTCTTTTTGTCTTTTTTATCTATTTTAGAAGCAAATATGTTGACGCAATTTTTTTCTATTTTTTTAGGAAATGAAATCAGAATGAAACTACTTAAAGTAGATATATGTACCTTCTTTTAAACCTCCCTGATAATGGAACTAAAAATTTGATGTCCCTTAGTATTTCAACAAGGATGATGAAACTCCTGAGGGACTCAACTTTAGTTATCAACCTGATGTCCATACAAACTTAATAGGCATCAATACTATATGTACCATAAGAAATATATTCTACTTAGGTTGATCTAATGTATTAAAGACATGCCAAGATGCATAGAGATCGCTATGCTATGAGAAATTATTAAAAAATACAATTGAAAATAAACATATCTATTCTACTTTGTAGGAAGGAAAACATCTAAAATAAACCCTATTCTACTATATAAAATGTAATGAAAAAATGTAAACCCTAATCTAATTTGCAAGAATGTAAATGATAGAATGAAATTCCATTCTATTTTGTAGAAACTAAACCTATGTTGTTTTAAAAAATAAAATGATTTAAGTAAAGCATATTCTACCAGTAAGAAGATAGAGAAAATACCTCAATAATTCTAAAGATAAATCATCCTACTTTTTGGTGCATAATAAATCAAAGACATAGAAATAGAAACAAACCGTAATTGGATGAAGGAAACAACAACTATGAAGGAAAAGTTCCTAATGGGTATTTTATCCTCTAAACTCCATCTTCAAGGTTTGATGGAAATTGTTGAATTCTTAGGGATGATGGATGAACTTCTAGTTTGATTTTGGAGGTGTTCTAAGGAAATCTGCATTTTACTACAAGATGCCCTGTTTGTTATAGGAAACATCCAAGAGCAAATTTATAAAGTATAGGAGTGGATTGAATGGTGGAAAAGTTGGTTGAAGTTTTTCTAAGGGATAATGGTACCTTACCAATCTCATACAAACTCAGTGAGCCAACATATGGAGGGAGGAAATAAGACTAGGGGTGACCTATAGCTCCGTTTAGCTTATGGGTAGTTTGTAGAGATGTAAATCAGTGGGTGAAAAGGTGATGATGTAGATGATCCAAGTGCATCAAAACAACGATATTTTAACCTATGAAACAATACCATTCACCAACAAGAAAAGTCCATGTCTAACTGATAAAAGAAAAATGTTTAAACAACTGCCAAACCACTAATTGCAAAAAGTAAAATAATAGTGGAAAGAATGAGTTGAATTTAGAATGAAAACTACTATTTCATGAAGGAAAATAATTTTTTTTCTTATCAGAAAAAGGTACATAATCAAACTTCACTAAGGATATCACTTATAAAACTTGTAAAGACAATGCTTTCCTCATAAATATGACTTGCAGAAAATCACAACTACATTAAATGCATGGAAGGAAATGTACATGAAGGGGCTTGAGCACTTGGGTTGGGCCTTAACCCAAAGAGACTCATGTACCTTTAGAACAAAATCATGCTAATAATAAGGAAATTCCTTTCATAAATCTCCAACTGTGTTCATACATGAAATGTAGCAACTGAAGTAATCGGAAGGAGCCTTACTCTAACAATGACTATCCTTCTCTATATTCTAAATCCCTATTGAGCTACTAAGGCTCTTTACTTATACAAAAAGTGTTGGAGGGGTATCCTCCTTGAAGAGGAATACTTCCCTCCAAAATCCCTAAAAATGTGCATTTGGATCCCTAGTATTCTTGTTGCCATAGGGAAGTAGTAAATTTCCATGAGGAGGTCGATTTGTGATTAGCCTATAGCAAGGAAAAAGCCTCCATAATCCTCTCATGTCGGTCTCCTACGTGATATTCACAATAAATCTTCAATATCTTGCACATTTACTGCATTATGAATATAGGGTATAACAAATACCTCTTAACCTTCATAGGAACATATTATAGTTTGAAAAAGACATTATAAAATTCGAAGGGAAAGGTTAAATATTCCAAAGGATGGTCTGAGGGGCCTTAAATTATACCTATTTGGGAAGTCGAGCACTTTGTGCTTTTGGATTGATTGATGTATGATGAGTCTTTTTTGATGTTGTTATTATATGACTGCTTTCTAATGGGAGTAAAAGGACTCACATGACACAAAATTAATGGATTGTTTATGATGGAATATTTGATAGTAGACCTCATGTCAAACTTTAGGTTTCATGGTCTATCCCATAAATTTAATTTCAATCTAAATGAAGAATTGATCAAGTTATTGTATCCCATGATATGGAAGCATAAGGTTTCTTTCCATTTTTATGGAATGCAACATTTGTTTGTAAGAAGAGTTAGTTACATCATAACTGGAAAAGATCCCCCCCTCCCCCCTAAATATCAACATTGGCTCAAATTTTCTTGTGGGACAAAGGAATCCATGAATAAATTTAAAGTAACACCATGATACACATATATCTATTTCAAGGAAAGCCACTCCTACTACCCAGATTTGTTATGGATAAATATTTTTTTGCTGAAGTTTGCAAGAAAAACCATCCATGGTTAGATTTATTTGAAGGAAAAATGAGAAAACAAACTATTTCTTCATTGTTTACTATTGGAGAAGTGTCTATCAAGAATGCAACAGACCTTGCAAAGTTTGCAATTTTTTTAAAGACTTTTAATTTAAGTGAAGTTGAAGCCATTCCTGGATTTTATCAAGAAGCTATATTTTATAGACACCTAACAAGTGTTATATACGACAATGTATTTATAAGAATTGGAAACAAAAGTGAAGAAAGTAACACCAATTGATTGAAAAATGAAAAAAAAATCTAATAGATACTAAGGAAGTTCCCGAGGAAATCAATAAAACCATTGGATGAGTATACAAGCAAAGAGGAAAAAATTATATGGAGCAACCCCCAACTTCCACACCTTGGAATTTCCTAAGTTTATCTTCCACTCAAAGTAAGAGAAATACTACTTTAAGTACCATACTAAGTAATCAAAGTATCTTAAAGGGCAGAGATAAGCAAGATCCCTTTCCCAAATTCATCCTAGAGAGAGAAAAAACAGCTTAATGAGCCAAAGTCATAAGTGTCATAGAAACACCAAGTGTAGAAGAAATCGTTGACATGGAGATTAAGAGAAGCAGACCACTTGATTGGGTTACTACTTCTTAAGCTGAAAATCAAAGAATAATAGAAGAAATTTCTAACGAAGTCATTGTTGGGATGTTGACATGGCACCTTTTTATAGATATTTTCCTTACCATTTCTTATTATTTGAACTCTTATATCCATACCTTGTCACTCTAACAGTAATCATTAAATAAACTATGTTCCTTTCTATGTGTCATCCTTATTGTCTAGTTTTTCTTGTAATTTGACATAGAAGCAATCTTATTTAGATAATTTTATCAATAAATTGACAAAGGCTTGTTAGAAGGTGTGTGGCTTGTTAAGGTGTTGTTACAGGATTATATCTCCCATTTTTTCCTCACAGATAATAAAGTGAGTACCTTGTAGATACACAATAAACTCATCTTGGATGCATTTTTCTCCTATGTTCAGTAATGAGGACCGATTTGGACAGATACTAAGTTATAGCTAATTTGAACATCAAACGAGATATTTATGGACAACACGGATGTCTTAGTTGAAAAAATTATGATTCTTAATTGAAAAATAATTATAATATTAGACAAGTTGTTACAACTTGGTTTCAACTAGGGTTATTTATTAAAAGATAATTATTGTATATTCTTGATTTAGATCACATGAGAATCGAGAGATTCTCATGATGATCTTGTCTTTTGAAAATGAGAATGTATTTTGTAATTATAAAATATTGTACTCTCTTCCCACAAGGCACACACATATAGAAGAGAACAGAGGAGGAACTACTAGCATTGTAATTATGTACTTCAACTTTTCATTAATGCAAGTCTCTACCATTCATGGCTTCATACCTTTCTTCTGAGTAGCCTATGTGTTGTGTAATTTACCAGCCCCTGCTAGGAAGGAAGGGACCTCCTTCTTAGCAAGGATCACTGGTTAGAGAGGTACTATAGTAGTGTGTTTATTTCCTCTCAGTTATGATTCATGTGTCATTTACTATTACTGTTATAATGTTGTTTATGCATTTAGTAGTTTTATAATTCTAATCTTTGTTATTATGTAACAACATAGGTCCTTGACTAGTCCCTTCTTTGGTGTGGTGTTTGTTTGTTTTTTATTATAGATCTTTTGTTTGTCTATTTTATTGAATGAATGTTTTAGTAATTATTTCAGTGTGTATGGTTTGTAGGAGTGCCATTTATTTGAATTAGAGTGATCATGTGATATATTGAGTTTTATTCTATAATGTGTGTCTTTATTTTCCTAAAAGTGTGAGCCGGAGTTGGAGTGTAAAAAAATGTTTTTCTTTTTTTAATTGCCAATAGTGATATTACAATGATTTATTTGAGGTCTTATGAATGCTAGTTTCCATTTTTTCTTGCATATACATTGCATGATATCCTTGAAACAAGAATCCTACCTAGATTAATAATTAATGTGATAGTTGGATCCATTGTTTAGAATTAAAAGAGTAATTGATTTTCCCAACAATTTGGCATCATTTCGCGGGAGGCTATAGATGTGCATATGTGTGAATAGTTTACATTCATAGATTGA
The DNA here is from genome assembly GCA_031772625.1 of Pinus tabuliformis. NCBI lineage: Eukaryota > Viridiplantae > Streptophyta > Pinopsida > Pinales > Pinaceae > Pinus > Pinus tabuliformis. The sequence goes on along the minus strand of CM062815.1, from coordinate 311,414,499 downwards.
AAATGTGGTAGATGTGTTTCTAACTCAGAGGTTTTCAGGAAGCAAGATGATAGGTAAGAACCTGCACATCACTTTAACATATCGAAGTAGGCTTGATCTTGTAAGTAGCCATTGCACATATGAATTCATTGCATGAATAGTGAAGAATAAAAATATAGTTAACCTGCGAAAATAACCATTAAGATAGGAGAGGATGAAGAAGAAAGAAGAAGAACGAAGATTTGGGAAGAGTAACATTTATGTAGGAGATCATTGGAAAAGTTGAAGAAGAATAATCTACTCGAGGAGAAACATATAAGAATAAAGGATCAGGTAAATCTACTAAATAGAGGCTAGCATATTGTGACTTTTTTGTTGGGTGCACACATTAGGGAAACATAATTTTATGAACCTTCAATCTCAAAAATGATACCTATATTTCTTAGCTCATCTGTATCAATAGGGTATAGATATCAAGATTTTATACAAGGACAAGGGGATATAGATGAGCAGGACCTAGATCAAGTCTTAAAGAATGACCACTTGATTAGTACATCTTGGATTTAGGTAGTTCAGTGAAACAAAATACTACGCATTATGTTAGAGAGAGTGTTTTGAAGTCATTAGCACCACTTGGACAACCTAAATAGTGTGAGGAATCCCCATCGCTAAGGAGGGGTAAATCTCCTCCAATGGGATGGCCACCTGTAATAGTTATACCAAACCCTCAAGATTTTCAATAGGACCAAACAGGAGGTAGCTCATTTTTCACAAGTATGAGTTCCTTATTGGAAACCCATAGGGACACGCCCTAATGAAGAATATCCCTTTGCATGCACTTACTATTTTTCAAGGTACAATCACATAAAATTTGAATAAATTTCTTTTTTATTTGATTTCCCTTGAAAATTTTATGACTGCACTACTGATGAATAGAAACTAAAGATGTTTCCATTCACATTAAAGGTGGTTGCAATAAGATGGATTATGGGACTCGATGGAGCATCGATTACTACCTAGGATGGGATGAATAAGATCTTCTTAGAAAAGTATTTGGATTACTTTGATTCTAGAGATTAGAAGGATGAGCTCCTTAGAATCACCCAAACAATAGATGAAAAATTCAAGAATATGTTGAGCACCTTCAATGTTATTTGTAGAGATCTAAACATAGTGATATCGACAAGGAAATAGTTAAAACAATTTTGATCAAGGGAATAAGAGATGAATGTCTTGATATGCTAAATATTTTATGGAAGGGGAATAAATCCAAGGAGCCTTATGATGATATTGTTAAACTTTGATGAATGAGTTCTAGAGGATCAATAAGAGGAATACCTATGAACCATGATGTTTCTATCAAGATTATAAACTCAATCAATGGTGGGGAAACACAAGCAGGAATTCGAAATTTGATGGAGATTTTTAAAACTAATATTATGAGCTCATTGTCCTCTCAGCTCAATGTATTGTAATCAAATAAGAAACAACTTGAAGTGGAACAATCTTTACCTGTATTTTTTCTCTTGATGCAAGAAGAAACATCTCCTCAGGGAATGACCATTTACTAATTGCAATATGTGTAAGAATGACCACTCTATAGAATAGTGTCTCTCATTACCTAGACTAAAGAAGTTTATAAGGAAGAAGGGGAGGATACTGAAGTAACATATTTCATTAGCACTTAGAAGGCCTCACAATCAAGGCCATAAGGTATGTTACGTGAACCCTTCCATTTATTTAATTCCTGGGCGTATGTCCACATTAGCTTTACTAGCTAATATAATGCCCAGTAGCTCCATGGCATATTCCTAATCCACCTATGGTCCAATACCCTGTGCCATGACCTCAGTGGAATTGTACTTTAGGACCTTAGTTATGGTGAGTGACTACTTTTCCTTCCCAAATGTATGTTTAGATCCTAATGCAACAAAAATAGTTACAATTTCCCTCTAATGTGCCTATGAGTAGTCCTTTATTACATCCCTAGCTACCTGTACAACCTACTTTAATCACAATATTAAGGTAATACAACAAGTTGAAACGTCATTTCTCCCTACTTATTATTTCTCAACTATGTAATGCAACAAAATTCAATTATGATTAGGGAGAATGATAAACCTAACTTCTCATGTTATCATATAAGGTGAGGAAGAAAATAAATTAGGAGAAGAAAAATCAGTTCAAGGATATCTAGAGAAGAAACATGTTATAAGAGTTGATGTTATAATTAGAGTTTAAACAATTAACAATACCTACGAAGTTGTGACAATTGGTGATATTGGTAACACCACTATAACAGTGAATACTACCCATAATGTCACTTTAACATTTGATGGTACCTCGACTGTGAAACTTGTAACAACCAATCAAAATGAGACTTATTTAAATCCCCCTTATCTATAAAGATTAATTAAATTCAAGAACAATCCTCAAACTGAGTCTGAGTTTTTAAAGGAGTTAAAAAAATTATATGTTTAGATTCCTTTTCTTCAAGCAATCTAATATGTTCCTATTTATGCTAAAATATTTAAGTAATTATGTGTCAAAAATATAGGTAGGGAACCTCGAGACCCTCCTACTATGCATGTAATTGGAAAGTTATCAAAATTTGTGTTAGGGGATAATACCCTTGCTAAATATGAAGATCTCGGGAACCCAACAACAATTTTTCATATTGGAGGAATAGTTCTCCCAAACACCCTAATTTATATAGGAGAAATAATTAATATAATAACCAAGGAAACCATTGAACTACCTGGCTTACCAATTTGCATCCAAATCCCATTGTTTTAGAATTAGCAGATCGGTATAAGATCAAACCAAAAGGAGTATTGGAGGATGTTATTATTTCGGTAGATCCTTCATATTACCCAGTATATGGGAGGACATCCTTTGATCATAGGCAGGCCATGTATGGCAACTATGGATACCTTTAATGGATTCATAGCTATGTGCATGACCATTTTTATGGTAACACTACTAAGGATATTCTGCTTTACCCTCCAGTACAACCAATTTTTGAATGTGAGAACCCTTTCTGGTTTGAGTTCAAATTGGAAGAATATAATGCACATCTAGTTCTCACTACTTCAAAAAAATTTCACTTTAAAAATGAAATTGAGCATGCTACTCTTAATAGACTCATTAATGACCTTTTTACTATTACACCAAAAACATCTCGATTGTTGAATTATGTGATAAACAAATCCAATTAGGAAGAAACACTTGATGATCCTATTACATAGGAAATACTTGTGGTACCTAGCCTTAAGGGTGTTATAGTAGAGATAGATGCTGGGAAGACATGAAACATTGACCCTAATTCATATCCTAAACGAAAAGATAAATTAGTGCAATTACTAAGAAATAATAAATAAGCCTTCACGTGGGACTATAAGTACATGAAGGGTATCCATCCTACTTTGTGTACACATCATATCTACTTAAAGGAAGCATCTCATCCTGTCCGACAACCTCAATGTAGAATGAACCCAAAATTAAAAAGTGTTGTTAGGAAGGAAATTCAAAATATCTTAGATGTAAATTTTTTCTGTCTAATTTCTAACAGTTGATGGTTGTCTCTACTTGTTATTTTTCCTAAGAAAAATGGGAAGTGGAAAGTCTTTGTAGACAATAGGGAGCTGAGAAAAGCCACTCAAAAGGGCCATTTTCCATTACCCTTTATTTAACAGGTCCAAAATACTCTTTCTAGTAAAACCATTTTCACTTTTCTAGATGGATTTAGTGGCTATAATCAAATTGGGTTTCTCTTGAGGACCAGGAAAAAACTACCTTGACTTTCCCTTGGGATAAATTTTCCTATAGGGCCCTACATTTTGGCTTTGTAATGCACTTGCAACCTTTTATAAAGAAGTGTTAGAATTTTTTGTTGATATGGTCGATGACTATCTGGAATTTTTAATGGATGAATTTACACCCTACATGGATGATTTTGATGAAGCCTTACATAGCCTTGAGAAATTACTTTAACATTGCATACAAACCCACCTTTGTCTCAACACTAAGAAGTGTCGTATGATGATGAATGAAGGTAGTGTTTCAGGTCACTATCTCTCTGCTAAGGGATACAAGTTGATCAAGCAAAATTTGAGGTTATTTAAAAAAATACCACCCATAATGTGTATAAGGAGGTATGTAGAATTTTGGGATGGGTAGGTTATTATAGAAAATTTATAGTAAACTTTTCTAACTTACATTCCGATTGTTTGCTCTATTAACAAAGGATAAGGATATTTTATGGACTCGCAGTGTAATAATTCTTTTGTAGAATTAGAAAGGTGCAAAACAATAACTCCTATTTTATAATGACCTGATTGGATTTTATCATTTCACATCTACACTTATGCTTCTAATACAATTATTGGTGCTATTCTGGGACAATAGGAGGAAAACAAACTATATGCCATCTACTACATCAGTAAGAACTTGATCCCTACAGAGGTAAATTACAAAGTGAAAGAAAAATAGTTTCTTGTTGTTATCAATGCTATTAAGAAATTTAGGCATCAAATTACTTGCTAACATACTTAGGTGGTTTTTGTTACTCAAAGAATTTCATATCACCATTATAGATAAACATTAGAAGGATAATGTTGTTGCAAAATTTATCTATATTAACTAATGTTACTAATGATATTTCTTTTGAAGACACCTTTCTTGATGAGTACCCTTTTGTAGTATCCACTTATTCACCTTGGTGCACGAAAGCTTCCCCATCACCTTTCTCCTACGGAAAAGAGAAACAATGTTCAACAAAGTGAACTGTATTTTTGATTGGATGGCTACCTCTTCAACCTTGGTATGATTAGCATATTATAAGGTGTGTAAAGGAGGACAAGATATATGATATACTCAAGGCCCATCATGATAGTACTTGTGGAGGGAATTTTGCACATAGGATAACCGGTCATAAGGTGTTGCAAATGGGTTATTTTCTTCCTATTGTGTTCTGAGATTAAAGGAAATATGTGCAAGGGTGTGAGAGCTTTCAGAGGAAGGGTCAACCTACTCAAAAAGAGGAAAGGTCATTACAACCTTAATTGGTGATGGAACCATTCGAGATATTGGATTTAGATTGTGTGGGACCAATTAATCCCCCATCCTAGTAAGAGACCTATGTCCTAGTATGCACACACTATGTCACCAAATGGGTGGAGGCTAGATAATTTACTAGGGAAATTGAATGTGTTGTTATATAATTTTTATTTGAAGAAATATTTGCTCTGTATGGAGTACCAGAGGAAATAGTTACAGATGGAGGAGCATAATTTACTTCTCGATTTATACAGGACCTTTTAGAAAAGTACATAATTCATCACCGAGTAACTTCACCTCACCATCCATATTTGAATGGGAAAGTGGAAAGTACTATTAAAGAACTTGAATCTATTCTCGCGAAGCCTATGACATACCATCGAAGAGACTGGGTTGAGATATTTTACGGGCCTCTACATTAGACATAAATTAAGGCCCATGCCTCTAATCTAAAACATAAATTAAGGACTATGACCATCCTTCAGCACATTAAACCTCTCTTTTGGCATTAGATAATTTATTTTTAACTTTAATATATTCATTAGGAAGGTTTATGAATAATTGAATATTTGTGCCTAATATTATTTATTTTTTGTGGAATATTATGAGAATATTGGGCAGATTATGAAGAGTTGGAGGAGGAGATAATTTAGGGACTTGTTCCATACTACTAGAGGATCAATAATAAATAATAAGTCAACCAGATATTACGGAATTATGGCACAAATTTTGGAACTCCAATGATTGAGAAAATCTAGGAATGTGTTCCACTAATCAAGGGAGCAGATCCACCAATGAAGGGAACATATCCACTAATCAAGGGATTTCGGTGGGGAAAGATTCATCCATCCATGGGGAATGATTCTTAATCATTTTGTATAAGTACCAAGTCGAATTTGCCTCTAGGGAATGATTGAGAAAATCTAAGAATGTGTTCCCTGCCATTTAATGCAAATTCCTAGTATTGGGGACTAGATCCACTAATCAAGGGATTTTGTGGGGAAAGATTCATCCATTCATGGGGCATGATTCCTAATAATTTTTTAAAAGTACCAAGTAGAACTTTCCTCTAGAAGGATATTTTAATTAGTTTTATTGTGGAGAGAGATTATATTTTTGCAGCTCCATTGTATTTTCTTGCAGGGATGTAATTCTTTTGATGAAAATAATGAAGATTGGTGTCATGTTTAGCTTCTAAATCTTTTTCTCCTCCATAGGTCTCTAAGTTTCCTTGGGCTTGGCCATCCTAGGAGCCTTAGATCCCTTTTGTATCATTTTATTTCCTTCTTTAAATTGCTTATTCACATGCATCTCTAGTTTTTATTTCTTTCTATTTTTGCGTTTAGTATTAATGATTTCTTGATGTAGGATTGAGTTAAATGGTTAATGTGAGTTCTTTTGTAGGATGAAAAGTATTATTTCATCCTTTTAAAATTTTTATAAGTTCATAGGAATCATTTATTTTCTTTGATTAGTCTTCTTATTCCCAAATCTAGATTGTTGGACCTCCTATTTAGCAAAGAACAATGAATTTTTGCTATTTTTTAGAGCATGCTAACAAGATTCAATAAAATTGATTCCACTTGCATTAGATCAAAAAAAAATTCTATTTCAGAACAAAAATTACCCCATTTCATTTACACTTTATTTGGTTAGTCATTTCTTAGATTTACTATCTCACTAGTTCTCCAATATCTAGATTTTCGACTAGTAATGTTTTTTATTTTTTTTGCATGGATTAAAAGAGGTATTTTTGAGTGGTTCCACTTAGAATGGGGGCCTAGGAAATCCTAGTCAATACCAAAATATGTTCCATCCAATTTTGATTTGATTTGCTTGGTCATTTGATGAATTATTGTAAATTTGTACATCTTGTAGGAAATCACTATACCATCCTGTAGGAAAGCCTGTTTAGAGGTTGAATTGAGGAAAAATCCTCTAGGAAGATAGAAAAGGGTCTGTACTTATCTTCCAAGCCTTCTGACCATTCACCATCATCTCCAAGCCACCTGCAACATGACCAAAAAAGATTAGCTTTCACACTCTCACATGAAAAAGACAAAAAGAAAACAATTTTATTTTATTGATTTACATGCACAACAATAGAAGGTTTGATGGTTTGAATCTGCATGCTTAGGATAGTAGGATTGCATACATGTTAACTTAGCATTCTTTTGAATCAAAGCCTCTTAGGATTTAGTTAGAGAATTGTGTGTTTTAGCATTTGATTTCATTCTCTTTCCTTGTACTTTCTTTCTTGCAATAGGTTAAGGTTCCATTTCATTTTCTTCAATTAGTTTAGGATTTGAATTCAGTACGTACACTCCATTACATTATGATAGCAAAGGAAGGACACATTGTATGTTGCACATATAGTGTCGATACCTCTTAAGTTTGTTCAAACCCCGGGTTGATAATTAAAGTCAGTAGACTTGAGAGTTGCAACATTCTTGTTGCAATACCAAGGCTCATCACTTTTTGGCACCGTTGTTGGGGAGGTGTCAAAGTATGCATTGTTTTCTTCCCTAGTTGATTCATTTCTTTTTAATTTTTGCAAAAAAAATAAAAAAATTGCATTAGGCATATTTCATTTCAAAAATAGAAAAGTGCATTACATTAGTGTTTTCATTCAATCATAACAACAACAAAAAAAATCTCCAACACCAACCCACCCCCCAATTGATCATGTGGTGCAGTAAGAGCCACATCACCATTCACTTTTGCAGGTAGAAGAAGAAGATGGAAAATAATGTAGAAGAAATGGATGGAGATGATGAGGAAGATCCTCTCGATTTCCCATTCAAGATACTGATGGTCGTGTGCACATGAGGAACATCCCTCCATCTTTTCTTACAAAATTTCATGGTCTAAGGTTAGAGGATTCAGAAACCTTTCTCTTTGAATTTGAGATTGTTTGTAGAGCTTATGGTTACTTATTAAAAACTAAAAAATTGAGATTGTTTGTAGAGCTTATGGTTACTTATTAAAAACTAAAAAATTGAGATTGTTTCTAGCAACATTGAAGGATAGAGCTCTTAAATGGTTCATGAGTTTAGGGACTAATTCAATAAGATCATGGAATGATATACAAAAGGTATTTCTAGAAAAATATAAAGATCACGATCTTAAGGAAGAAATATTTAGAATGAATCAAAGAAAAGATGAGACCCTTGAGGATATAATAGACAGGTTCATGTATAATGTTAAGAGCGTAAAGCTACACCATTTAGGATCTGACACACTAAAAACCCTCTTACATAGAACAATTAGGAATGAATGGATTGATCTCCTTAACATCATGAGTAGAGGTGATGTATACCAATTATCATTTGAGGAAATTTGTGAAACATGCAAAAACATATCCAGAGGAAAAGCAAGAGTAGTTAAATCAACATAAAGATCGGTAAGTCAAGCTAAACTTGGAAATTTGTTTGATGAGTTTAAAACAAAAATTCTTAGCAATCTAACCAAACAAGTAGAAATGCTAACAATACAAAATGAGAAAAAATAAGATGTTTGTGTTGTCCATTTAGAATCACACAATGTTAAATGTTGCTCCTTATTACAAAGGTTGAAGGAAGTTCATCAAGAGGACAATGGAGCAAGTCAATTACCAATGTAGCAATGTTATGTAGCTCCAAGAGGACCATGGTAGCCTATTCATCCTGATATAATGCAAGATCCTAATTCGGAATTTCAAGCTTATGCACATCCACCTCAAGGTAATTGGAACAAACCATTTCCTTGGCAACATTGGCCATCTCAACCCCAAAATGAGTCTTGGAAACAAGGTTGGAAAGGAACTTATGGGATCCATCCATAATATCCTCAGTATTTTCCTCAATATCCTCCATACCAAACTCCATGTTATCCTTACCATTCACCTCCACCTCAACCACAACCCCATCCACATCCATCTCAAATATACACTCCCACTCAACTACCTGTACCACCATTTCCAAACCCACACATTGAAGTAGCTCAGCCCACTTACAATGCTGAGGTAGAAAACTCCCAAACATCTCCTCTTGAGATCAATGATATTCACCATAGTGTAGGAAGAGTATTGCAAAAAAGACATCGTCTTGATATCATTGAAGGACCACATCCAAAAGAATAAGATTCAAATAAGAAGGCCACAGAACCATGGGCTACGATTGATGAAGAGCAGACATCAAAATCAAAGATCGAGAGAACTCCCTCATGGTTACCATCAAATCCTCCATGTATTCAAGAGAACAATCAGCAAAAAGAGGAAGATTTGAAGGTCATGGTAGAAGAAGACATGAATAATGATCCAAATCAGCAAATGGACCAAATGCATCACAACTATATTGAAATATGGTTCTAGATAGTCATTAAGTTGAAGCAATACCCTCTTCTTCAATTGTGTTTAATATCATCAAAGTCAAATCATTTGATCTCTCAAATTCAGGTAAATGTCAAAGCATACATCTCAAGCCTACACATCAGTTTTTCTGTCATCTTGATGTGCACATGGCTCCATTGGAAGTATTCTTATACTTGAAAGTGATTTATTTTTTTTCAAGTAGGGTAGGGTAGGGTAGAAATAACAAAATAAAAATAAAAAAATAAAAAATAAAAAATAAAAATTGAAAAATAAGAGAAAAAACAAAATATCATGTCAAAACCTCCTTTGAGGCACCTCAGATTGGATCATTGATTGAAAACCTCCATGAGGTGGTCAATGGGTTGGGAAAAAAGAAAAAAGAGAAAAAAGAAAAGACCCTAGGTGAAAGCCTCCTTTAAGGCACCTAGGTAGACCTACTAGTTGAAAACCTTATTGAGGCAGCTAGTAGGCCTAGAAGAAAAAATAAAAAATAAAAATAAAAGAAATCCTTGCTCCATGCATCTCTTTGATAAATGCATGTACTCTCCAACATCTGCAAGCAACAAGAACAAGTTGATCAAGCCTAGTCAAAAGAAGTCAAATTTTGACTTTCTCCTCCTTTTCTCAAATGCTCCAACAACGCTAAGGCCATGCCAATCCATCACCGTCATCTATTTTCATCATCCACCCATCATTCTCAAGCTTCTACCATTCAGTTTTCTTGCTGTCCTAAAAAACTATAGGATGCTCTGTTTTACTATAGGATACATAAATACATAGAGCAGAATTTTTTTTTTGCCATAACTTGAAAATCATGCATCCATTTGCCAAGCTGTGTTAGGGAGAGATGCATATGGATGATGGTAACATGCTCAAGAAATTTCAGCAAATTCTAGTGCACGATTTCCAAGAAATTGGCCTCCATCACCTTCCACCATTTTTTCATTTTCTAATATCTGTGCATCCATTTAAAAATTTGATGCATGGGTAGATGCAATTTCAACAAACTCTAGTGCACGGTTTCCAAGAAATCGGCCTCCATCACCTTCAGCCATTTTTAGTTTTTCTCGAGCTCCATGCATCAATTGACCAAATTTTTTCTAAGGGGAGGTGCATAATGATGATGGCAGTAAGCTCAAAAGGTTTTAGCTCAATCCAGTCTACCGTTTGGGAGATATGGACAAAACAGGTTGTTGTCCTGTAAACCTACAAGATATAGAACAACACCTACAGGATTGGCAGTGAGCAGTTTTAAAGGAGATCCAGAGGTCAAAGAAGCCCCTCCAAAGCTTATCAGTAGCATTAGGATCATCAACATGACCATCCAACACTTGCACATCAACAACTACTCAGCACTAGCATGCATGCCTCTCCAACAACCATCAGGTAGGTACAGGTATGCAATATTCTTTACCTCTTCTCTTGAGCATATTAGAGTTAGAAATTTTTTGTCAATGCATGAGAGATGAGGTTTTATAAGCTAAGGATGGTTCAGCAGTCTTGACCACCTTCAACTAGTTGATTGTAGCTCACTCCTTCACTCCTACAATGTTGAAAAGTCAAATTACGAAGGGTCATGATTTCAAGGAATGAGGACAACATGTAAAATAAGAAATTTTTGCAAAGGTCAAGGTCACCAACACTCCAAGCCATCCATCCACTTCATACTCACTATCTATTCATCATTCATCCATCCCATTTCATTCTTGGAGAAAAAAATGAAGAGAGCATCCTCTACATTTTCATGAAATTTCCATTTGCAAGTCAGAAAGAAGGACGTCAAAGAGAAAAGGAGGATCACAAAGAGACCCCTGCCACTCAGATTTTTATTTTACCACTCATTACCATTCATTCCTCCACCACTTATGTCATTTTTTCCTCTCCTTTACTTCAGTTTATAAAGGTACTATGTTTTCTACAGGATGATCTTGTAGGACTGACAGTGACCTAGAAAGCCTACAGGAGGCAGTCCTAAGGCAAATAAATGGTGGAACAAGGTAGCATAAGCTTGATAAGGGTGTGGAAGACCTTGCCAAACTGAAAAAACAATCAAGAACTATCTTGAATAAGGGGAATAAGGCAAACTAATGGTCTCAAGAAACAAGGATTTTTCTTTGCACATATATGTTTTTTTGGCTTCTCCTTGCATAGCTTACAACCAAGATTCTTAATGCACAAGATAGAGGCCACTAGGGCCATGGATGAGACACAATGAGGTCACTAATTTGCTCAAAGGATGAGCAACACTTTCAGCAGGGGGTATGATGGGCCTCTAAATTAGACATAAATTAAGGCCCATGCCCCTAATTTAAAACATAAATTAAGGCCCATGCCCCTAATTTAAAACATAAATTAAGGTCTATGACCATCCTTTAGCACATTAAACCTCTCTTTTTGCATCAGATAATTTATTTTTAACTTTAATATATTAATTATGAAGTTTTATGAATAATTGAATATTTGTACCTAATATTATTTCTTTTTTGTGGAATATTATGAGAATATTGGGCAGATTATGAAGAGTTGGAGGAGGAGATAATTTAGGGACTTGTTCCCTACTACTAGAGGATCAATAATAAATAATAAGTCAATAAGATATTATGGAATTATGGCACAAATTTTGGAACTCCAATGATTGAGAAAATCTAGGAATGTGTTCCACTAATCAAGGGAGCAGATCCACCAATCAAGTGAACATATCCACTAATCAAGGGATTTCAGTGGGGAAAGTTTCCTCCATCCAGGGGGAATGATTCCTAATCATTTTTTATAAGTACCAAGTCGAATTTTCCTTTAGAGAATGATTGAGAAAATCTAGGAATGTGTTCCCTGCCATTTAATGCAAATTCCTAGTATTGGGGACTAGATCCACTAATCAAGGGATTTTGCTGGGGAAAGCTTCCTCCATTCATGGGGAATGATCCCTAATCATTTTTTATAAGTACCAAGTTGAATTTTCCTCTAGGGGGATATTTTCATTAGTGTTATTGTGGAGAGAGCTTGTATTTTTGTAGCTCCATTGTATTTTCTTGCAGGGATGTAATTCTTTTGATGAAAATAATGAAGATTGGTGTCATGTTTAGCTTCTAAATCTTGTTCTCTTAGGTAGGTCTCTGATTTTACTTGGATTTGGCCATCCCAGGAGCCTTAGATCCCTTTTATATCATTTTCTTTCCTTCTTTTCATTGCTTATTCACATGTATCTCTAGTTTGTTTTTCTTTCTATTTCTGCATTTACTATTAGTGATTTCTTGTTGTAGGATTGAGTTAAGTGGTTGATGCAAGTTCTTTTGTAGGATCAAAAGCATTATCTCATCCTTGGAAAATATTTGGAAGTTCATAGGAATCATTGAGTTGCTTGGATTAGTCTTCTTATTTCCGAATCTAGATTGTTGGACCTCCTTTTTATCCAAGAACAATAAATTTATGCTATTTTTTAGAGCATGCTAATGAGGTCCAATTTAATTGATTCCACTTGCATTATATCATAAAATAATTCTAGTTCATAAATAAAATCACACCATTGCATTTACACTTGATTTGGTTAGGCATTTTTTAGATTTACTAGCTCACTAGTTCTCGAATTTCTAGATTTTCGACTAGTAATGTTTCTTAATTTTTTTTGCATGGGTTAATAGAGGTCTTTTTGATTGATTCCACTAGGAATGGGGACCTGAGACATGCTAGTTAATACAAAAATTTGTCCCATCCAATTTGGATTTTATTTTCTTGGTCATTTAGTGAATTATTGTAAATTTGTACATCTTGTAGGAAATCACTGTAGCATCCTGTAGGAAAGCCTGTTTTGAGGCCGATTTGAGGAGAAATCCTTTAGGAAGCTAGAAAAGGGTCCCTACTTGTCTCCCAAGCCTTCTAACCATTCACCATAATCTCCAAGCCACCCGGCACATCACCAAAAGTGATTAGCTTTCACACTCACATGAAAAATGAAAAACAAATTTATTTTGTTCATTTACATGCACAACAATAGAAATTTTGATGGTTTGAATCTACATGCTTAGGATAGTAGGATTGCATACATGTTAACTTAGCATTATTTTGAAGCAAAGCCTCTTAGGAGTTAGTTAGAAAATTGTGTTTTTAGCATTTGATTTCATTCTTTTTCCTTGTACATTCTTTCTTGCAATAGGTTAAGGTTCCATTTCGAACATTTCATTTTCTTCAATTAGTTTAGGATTTGAATTCAGTACATACACTCCATTGCATTATGACAGCAAAGGAAGGACACATTGTATGTTGCACATATAGTGCTAATATCTCTTAAGTTTTTACGAACCCCAGGTTGATAATTAAAGTCGGTAGCCTTGAGAGTTGCAACATTCTTGTTGCAATAGCGAGGCTCATCAATATTTCTATAGGTATTATGTTCTTATAGAACTACTCTCCTTATGAGTTCGTATTTGGTAAGAGTCCTATCTTTACCATTGAGTTTCAAATTAGAACAACCATAATTACTTTGGAGATGGATTTAGATTTAACTGCAGCTCAGAGACATTGAATGGAATAGTTGAATGAACTAGTTGAGACATGTTTAGTTATTATGCAATGAATACACATCATCCTACAATAGTATGCCAAGTGGCATGAATGATTTATTAAGAAGAAGGTGTTTCATAAGGGTGATTGGAATCTATTGTATGACTCTAGATTCAAATATTTCAAATAACTATGAATTGATAATCATATATTAGTCTCAAGAATCTTTTCTTGTTAATGGGCACTGTATAAGGTTTTATCGAAAACCTAATTATAAGGATTCACTTATCAACATTGTCTTAAATGCATATGTAGTCCTTGAAGTTGTTAGGGTATCGGAAGTTGTTCCTGTGTTTCCAAGCACTTAGTTTTTCATTATTTCTTTCAAATAAATAAATAAATAACAAATACAAAATATAAAAAATAAGAATAAAAAAGTAAATAGTAAAAATATATAATAGTGGAAACCCTCTAGGGCGCCAGTAAATGACCGTGGTGACTAAAAACTAGGTTGCTAGAAATCAACACATCTATTTTCCTCTTCTGTAATAACATCCTTAAACTTCTTTTGTCTATAAATGTTTATTGTTTAAACTATTTTTATGTTACAGACTCATTATTCATAAGTTTCTACGCTCATCATAAAATTGCTTGCAACAACCCTAATCACTACAATTCTCCTCATCTTTGTTGATATAATCGTGAATATCTACTAGTCACATTCTACAGCTTCATATAGTTTTGCCGATATAGTGTTGGCTTGAGGGGCCCTGACCTAGGTTCAAATTTAATTAGCCAAACAAATCCCTACACTACTAGCCTTTTTGGCATCAGCCTACAGGCGTGAACCGAAGTCTCACCTGAGGTAGTATGGGGGAATGCTGGAACCAATTTTCCACACCCTGAGATGAGTGTGATGTCATTTGATTTCTTCTATCCTTGCCTGTGCGCAGGTGGTCTCGCTCTAGGGGCTTCTAAGACAAACCGCCTATTCCAGCCTTCAATACCTTCGTGAAAGTATACGATTGACTTTCGTGCAACCCTAACCTATGGCTCAGATACTTTCGCGCTACTATGGCAACATGCTGTGTGGATTCCTTAATTAGCCTAAGTGATTTTCTTATCTCGTTAAATACTTAAAGTTATCACCACATAATCAGACATTTGCAATTGTGTTTAATCATTCAATGTAATTTCATTCATTCACGCATCATATAAGCATAATAAAGGAAATTCATACATTATATATCCAAACCCATCAATAGAACAAAGACATAGAAATTGTAGAATAACTCCTTTTATTAATATCTCCCAAGTGTTACAGACTTTGTCCACCCTTCGCATGCAGCTGCAGGGGTCCACACGCTCAGCTACGAACTTCTACTCTAGGCCTCTGCACACTCAGTTGTAGAGCCTCTATCTACACTACGACTTGAGACTTAGACTTCTTCCTCACTGCTATCACTCTATTACTTGATCTGCCATTCTATTGATCGATCATTAAACTACTTAGAGCTTAGCTCTTTTTGTACAATCCCATGGTCCACGGACCATGGGTAGGTCTCTTACAGCTGACCTTAGTTTACAAAACTAATGATGGACTACCCTTTTTGACACATAACACCTTCATGTTCCATGACCACAAAATGCGGAGTATTTACAATTATAGTACAAAAATTGACTTAAACATGGGCTTTTAGCCCCAGAACAGGAATCCCACTCCCAAAAGGCCCCCAACACAAACATCATGACTCACCCTTGAGTCACTCAGTAGGCACGGAGATCTTTGCGCGAAGCCCATCCAGCTCGACCCTGATGACCGCAACTTCGGTTGTCCACTAAGCTACTACCTGCTTTTCATCTTCAACTGTTTTCTTAGTTAGTGCCCCTAAGCTGTCAGCCTAAAGTTGTTGTTGCATCGCTTGCAAAGTGGCAAGCTTGCCTTCAATGTTTCCTGTGACTACGTAAGTTTCCTCCAGCTAGTGCTTTTGTCACATCTTTAGCTTCCTTGTGCAGCACTGCGTCCACCTGTTCCTTCAGCTGCTTGGCTTCCTATAGCTTGGCTAACCTTTGTGGCAGCGCAACAATTTGTGTCATGCCCTTCACTTTGTCATAGTGCTATTAGGGTTCACACACTTTAGTCTCTACCTTCTGGATGTTTGGGTCCTCCTGTAAGCTGGTCAAGACCTCAAACGATTGTTCAAACAACTCTGTGTAGCCTGCTACTGCACTCTCCACTAGCGCAACTGCTTCTATGACAATGGCCACCTGCTGTTCCTTTATCTCTTGCGGTGTTGAAGGCTGGGATTTCAAATAGAGCTCTGTAGTTTGTAGGTTTCGCTCTAAGTGAACCTGTTCCATCTTTGTCCGAGTGTCGCACGCCCCTATGGCCAATTTGTGGATGCAGACCTTGACTAACTCCTCCTCTGGAGTGGCCAACTCTGGGACCATTCTGCATGCCTCCTCCACGACTTGTATGATATTTTTTCTCTGACTGGTCACCTCGAACTCAACGACGATGGCAGCAATTCTCTACGAGGCCATCTACTCGTTGTTTATCTTCTATTCACTGAACACCTGGAGGGCGCGATGCTCATGGGCCCTTAGGTCTGCAATTACTCCATCCTGCAAGAGGTGGAGTGCTTTGCGTGGAAGCGCTACTAGGTTCAGTTCAACTCCCTTCAAGGCATTGACAGTGGGACTGTCAACCTCATTTTCCATGGTCATTGCTCCATCTAGCAGTACTATCACACTGGAAGCCTTCATGTGCAGCATATCGACATCATCTGACGTGTTGATAGCCAAACTAGTGGATAGCTTACCACATTGCAACACGCAGATCTACAACTCCTGCAGCTTGATATGGATGGCCCTTAGGATGATTTGATTCTTCTTTTCAAATTGTTGTAGGGCATCCGCAGTGACATCTCTGAATGTGTCAACAATGTCATATAAGTCACCCTATGTCAATGTGATAGGGCCTAGAAAGGTCTTGGTTGCCTTGGATTTCTTTCTGGGCCCTCCCTTCTCCAGCTCTCTCAGGTGCTAAATGCAAGCAAATATCTCCCGAGGGTCCCTGCCGTGCTGTTCTATGTCCTCCTCTTTGGTCTCAGGTGAAGGCGAATGCTCACCTTTGTTAGAGCCCTACTTTGTGCCACCTGTCTATTTTCATGCCTCCTTTCCTACCTGTTCTACCTAGGCCTTCTCAGTGGCCTCCTTCTTCCTCTTTTTGACTAGCTGCACCATCTTTAGCTTGGCCTCTTGCTTCTTCCTCTGTGTGGTAGACTTTCTTCCACCCACCGCCAAATTCATGGTAGTGTGCCACTCTACAGGCCATTTATCAAGCACCACATCGATGGCATCATCTGTGGCTAGGTACAGCAAATCATACCACTTCTGCATAGGGTCCTTCCGTGCCCTGGTTGAGATCCGATGGAAATTAGCTTTAAACTCGGCATAGCTCTGTAGGTTAGAATATACTGTGGGAAAAAATCACGACTTGTGATTGATGGCCATCTTGATATTCATTTCCATCAAGATTGAGAAGATATTTCTATCCTGAACTTGCTCTGCATCCTTGGTCACCCACAGTGAAGCATACTTCACTCCTTCAGGAAGGTTTGGCGTGATTGAGGGGAATTGGCTCTCCTGTGGTAGCTCCCACGTTTCTAGCATGATCGATAGCAAGAGCCACGCGTAGTGGAAGCTCTTTCTTTTCTCTTGCGCTTCGCGGTAGTTAGCCAGGAACTCTCCATGAAGGTATTTTGACCAGTTAAACTGGACTCATTTTGTACACTCCTGTGTGAGTGCGACGATAGGCATCGGCACCTCATCAGTACGACACTTCCACATCACCTTCCTTGCAAGGATCTTCGTTTCTGCCTTCACAATGGGATCGTAGATTATGGAGATAGCATACCCACACGGTTTCTTCACCAGTTTGAACTTCTCTTTCATTGATTTTGTGAGTGCCTGCTCACCACCCTTGCTTCCAAAGATCATAGCTGGATTTTTGCTTGTATAAAACAGGTGCATTATTCTATGAATCAGCATATCAGTGATGTGTATTAGCTCCTCCAAACACAAACACCCATCATGCACCAAGCGCAGCAGCTTCTTAATGACCAAAACTTTCACGGGGGTGCAGTTATAGTGCAGCACCTAGAGCAGGTTGAGTAATCCTGCCTTCTCTACTCCTTTAAGCCACTTTTGCAACTCCAATGCAGTCATCCCCGTATTCGTGTCTACGATGTAGCGCATCAGCTCTTCGGTCGCCAGGTGCGGGAACTTCTCGTGGTCTACCAAGTCCTAGTCTTTAAGCTTCAATATCGGCACCTGTACCAAACGTGGACCATCAAAAGCGATTTCATCTGGTAGCAAAGGGGTTTGCAAGGGAGTCTTACTTTCATCAATGTCCTTTGGGACCTTGGACTTAGGCTTGCACGGAGCGACATACTCCAGAAATTGTGTAAGAGGGTCTTCACCTTGGGCTTCAACCTCCTCTATTTCCACTCTCACATCCTCATTTTCCATGGGGATATCTTTGATATCCTTCTCTTCTGCCTCTAGGTTTATAGCCTTGCCTTTCTCGTGGGCAATGGGCTTTGGTGGGTTTCGTCTTGGTGATGCATGCATCGGTATGGCAGGCTACTTACCCTTCTTGTATTTCATGATCTCCTTGGTTTGGGTTGGCTTTAGTCTCAGTGTTCTTAGGGATTTAGGGACCTGCGCCAATACTTTGACCACTTTTGGGGCAACTACTTCTGCCTCGATATCAATTTCCTGCACATTCTCCTTGGCTGCCATTCCTTCGGTGTCCATAGCTAATGCACGTATCGACATGATGCTATTCACTAGTGCCTGTGTCTCCTTTGACAATTGATCAAACACCGAACTCACTCCCAGATATTGAAAGAATTCATAGTTTATGTGCACCTGAGAGTGCAACAACTCAATTCTCAAAATGCCAAGTGTCTTTCGCTGGACACCCACTTGTAATTTATAGGGCATTTTGAATTCAAATCCGACCATTCTCCCCAAAATAGATTCATTAAATTCAGATTGGCAGTAGATTCTAAAGGATCTAAGCCATAAATTTCTTCTTAAATGTTGGTTGCCCACTCCATTTGGGCTCACTTCTACCATATTTTCATGAACAATGACTTTAACAGTCACTTTCTGGCTGACCTGCGTGATTTCTTCCTAGGTAGCGTAGATCCTTCCGCGCTGCCGTGGACCCAGTGACACGTCCTCACTTCGCACCATCTTCCAATCATGCAGCTCCCCAACCCGGGCAGTGTAGTTTATAGTCTCACGCCTCCTTCCAGCTGCCTGGAGTGCTAAGACTATGCTACTTTCATTTAGTCACATGTCTGGACCACCAATGTATGGCTTCAAGTGACTACCATTCACCTTTCCTAGGAAGGGTTCTCCATTTAATTTTACCAGTTGTACTACTCCGCCATTGGTAATCTCCTTAATAACATAAGGCCTTAATCAGTGCATCCTGAATTTCCCTAGAAATTTATCAAACTTACTATCATATAACAAAACTAGGTCATTTACCTTAAATGTGCACAACTTGATGTGTCAATCATGCCATGCCTTTTCGAGCTGCTTTTGGACTTGCTGGAGAAATCTAGCCAAAAATATTTCTTCTTCAAGCTCATCCAGCTGCGCAAACCTCTCCTCTAGGGCTCCGCAATCCATCATACCTGTGAGCACTACTATGCATATATTAGGTACAATGTATTCCATAGGCATTACTACTTCCACACCATAGATGAGCCTAAAAGGGGTTTGTCCAGTCAACTTTTTGCATGTCGTTCGATAAGCCCATAATACTACAGGTATGCGTAGGTCCAATCACTTCACTAAGAATTGCAAACCTTGGTCAACACCTATTATAGCACTTTGTTGAACACTTCCGTCATTCCGTTAACATGTGGGTGATAAGGCGTGCTCTTCTGGTGGTATACCTAAAATTCCTCCATTAGTGTGTTGATTGTCTCATTCAGGAAGTGCGTACCATGATAACTCATCAAGATCTTCAAACCTCCAAATCACATTAGTACATGCTCAAATACGAACTTCGTGACAATTATGCCCATGCAATCCTTCACTGGCTACCCTTATGCCCAATGAGTCAAATACTCTGTCGCAGTGATAATGTACCTTGCTCCCGTCTTCCCTTCTGGCTGAATGGGTCCTACAAAATCTATTGCCCACTTCTCGAATGGTTGCAATGTCATTTGTGGATTCAAATTCATTTCATCCCTCCGTGATGGCCTGCTCGTTCTTTGACATACATCACACGCCTTGCAATATGCTTTTGAGTCCTAATGAAGGGTTGGCCACCACAACCTTGTGCATAGAATCTTCTGCGTGGTTTCCCTCCTTGCATAATGTCCCTCTGCAGTGCTCCCATGAGTGTCCATGAGGATGTTTCTTCTTTCAAACTCAGGTACATACCATCGCAATATCTCATCAATCCCCATTTTGTATAGATGCCCAGCAATGAGAGAGAAATCTACCACGCACACCACTAATTCGTTATTTTGTTGGATAGTGTATACTTCCGGTGCAGTTCCTATTGTTAGCAAGTGTATTATATCCTCAAAGTGACCATCCATGACACGCACTACAAATAGTTGCATGTTAGGCAATCCTTCTTCCAAGTTAGCAGGTTCCTCCCTTGTCTCAATGCATGACAGATGATCTGGTCTCGTGTTCAATCATCCATGCTTCACGACAACTTCAAAATCATACTCCTGGAACAATAACAACCATCTGCATATTCCCTCCCCCCGAACACACACTTATTGACTAGGTACTTTAGTGCGGAGTGATCCTTATACATTTTAAAATTGTCTCCTAACAAGTATTGCTGATACTTCTAGAGTGCATAGATGATAGCTAGCCCCTCATGCTCAGTGGTGGAATAGTTCTTCTTTGTTTTAGATAATTTGTGGCTTGCGAATGCGATAGTATGGTCCAAGCCTTCTCCACCAGCCTGTGTTAGTATTGTTCCTAGCGCTATACATGATGCATCGACATGTACATGAAACTTTGTCTTTCAATCCGGGAAGACTAGAATTGGCACGATAACCATCTTTTCTTTCAATATATCCAAGCTCTTCTTATAGTCATCGATCCAGTAAAATGTGACATCCTTCTTCAACAATTTCTTCATAGGCGCGGTGATCTGGGCATAGCTTTTGATAAACTTTCTATAATATCCCATATGTCCTAGAGTAGCGCCCAGCTGTTTCAAACTCATTGGCGCTGCCAAGTTCAGTATCACGGTGATCTTCATAGGGTTTGCTATCAGTCCTTGTCTACAAACCACTTGCCCCAACAAGTTTCCAAAAGGAACGCAAAATAGACACTTCTTGAGATTGAGCACGATCTGGTATCCTCTACAGGTATCCAACATGAAGCGCAAGCTTGCTACATGGCGCTTAACCAGCCCAAATATAGTCAAGTCATCAAAATATACTTCCATGAACTTATGAATAAATTTCTTGAATACCACAACAAGCACGCACGAAAATATTGCAGGCACATTCTTCAATCCAAATGACATTACAGTGTACTAAAAACAACCCCACTCAGTTGCGAAGGTTGTCTGGCTCCTTTCCTGCGGTGTGATTTTGATTTGGTGGTACCCAAAGAACCCATCAGCAAAGGAATATGCTTCCAAGCCACCTAAATTTTCCAATACTTCATTAGTGAACTGAGTTGGGAAGGGATCATGCACACAAGTGTCACTCATTTTTCTAGATCCACACATATCCTTATCTCATACTTCCGCTTCTTCTCTTGCACCACCATTGGGATTACCTAATCATATTCTTCCATAGGCTCAATGATGCCTACTGCAAGCATCTTGTCTAGCTCTAAGCAGACCTTCTCCTTATATTTCGGATTGAGATGGTAAGGCCTTTGCTTAACTGGCTTCACATCAAACTTTAACGTTATCTTCATCATTCCTAGGTCCCTGATTATTCCTTTTAGATCTGTAAACTCGGTTGGGAATAAGTCTTGGTATTCATAGAGAAATTCAACAAACTTATCCACCATCATGTTGTCCTAGTAGTCTCCAATCCTTGCGAGTTTGGGTTCTACCTCCATACCAATGTTCACTTGTTTCATTTTTAACGGTATGGTTATATCATGGTTCTCAATCTGTGGTCCTTGAACGTCATGGTGACGTTCTGTTTTTGGAATTTTAATCTTCCGTGGATCCTCGTCCTCTTCTTCAGTAGTTACATTATAGCATTCTAGCATGTGACTTAGCTGAGTAGCCCATTCAAGCTGAATCATGTCTAAAGGATCCTGTGGAATCCTAAAGATTGCTACTTTCACCTCTTGTAGTGCTTCATAAATACTATCAAACCCATCCTCAAAACTGCATGTCATCATGAATCCTTTGCACAAGATATCCCATTCGCCTGTCCCATGGCAGAGATCCATTTCTATATAACAATTCATTGGGATAACATCTAGGGTATGACAGAACAGATGCACCCACTCAAGTTGGGGATTTTCTCCATAAGCCTGGGTCCATTTGGCCAGATAGGTGCGCAGATCATTTTTCCCATGATACTTGTCTGTCAGTCACATCTTAGGCTTCCCAAATCACGTTCTCATCATCCTCCTACATTCGTGCCAATCATCGAAGCTCCCCTTGTGCGTAACTCACCATCTTGCGAGTGTAGTGAGTAGTGCCTGGTCCAAGGCCTGGAAGTGCTGCTTTTCTGTTGCCTCCCTTTCAAATGCATCCAGAAAGATATCTACCTCATTCAGACCATCATAAGTAGGAGGATTTCTTACCTCTGACGACACACAGTGTAGTGACCGGGTCATCATGTTGCAATTTAGCGTAGTTACTGTTATAAAATTATATATTACAGAGCAATGGAACACATAAAATATTGCAGAAATATAAACACAGAAAACACATAAAACAAGAGAGACATAGATATATGTGGTTCACCCAATTTTGGCTACGTCCATGGAGAAAGAGCCAGTCCTTCCTTTTATATTATCCAACAAACTGAAGAGATACAACCTACAACAGATCCACTGTAATTCCCTCTTCGCTCTCAATCGCCTCTCTCTTCCTCACTCAGAATATCAATTTACATTGATGCAATACAATTCCCTCATATTTAGAGAGGGGTTGCCTTTTAGGTTAAAAAAACCTAAATTAACCATAAATTCTACCATCATATCTCTACCTAATGAATGGCCCAGATTCACTACGAAATCACAACATTTTACAAGAAAATTTTACATCATTTTTTAGATTCGTGGGCGCTGCCTTGCAGCGTATATTTTACAGGTGGAATTGGCATCCCATTATGAACTGGGGCCCAATGCAGTGATACCTTTGAATACAGAAGATAATCAGGCTCCACACCCAACATTTACTTAATGTAACTGATTCTACCAGCAATTTATTTCTTCGTAAGATTCCGAAGTGTAGGAACTCTTGCGATCCCATGTAATCCATCCATCCGTGGTGGCATTCACCCAATCTTGGTCTCACGCTATTATCTTATAGATACATTCTAGGTCGTCATCACTCTCATAATGATGGACAAGTTCAGTATAGGGAAATCCTTCAGCAGGATCGAGGGGTACTATTCCACGTAGCGATTTATTTTCAAAGATCATCTTTCCCTTCTTCAGATTGATTACCCTGTTCATATCAGTAGCCCAGTCAATTCCCAGGAGCATAGGATAGGGACTGTTCTCATCCACTATCTCTATTACTTCAAAATCAGCCAGCACACTCGCTCCCTCAATCTCCACGGTCACCCCCTACAACTGCCCCATGGGGATGATCTTCTGTTGATTCACCATCCTTAGCTGAATTAGAGACCATTGTAGCGCAAGTCTCTCCATTCACTCCCAGGTTTGTGTCTGTAGGACGTTCGCATCTGAATCCACGTCCAAAATAACTTGATCCATTTTATACTCTCCTATCTGCGCGATCAGTCTCATCTCTCATGTCGTTCTTGTTTTATGTTTACCAATTTTTCGTACTATGCGCGGCTCTCCTTGTGTGGTTCCAACACATCTATTGATCAGTTCTTGTAACCCTTTCGCAACCTTATTATTGCACGATAACTTCATACATGTTTCAAGGAAAGTTGTGAGCATAGAGGGGTCCATCTCCTACTCAGGCTTATCCCTGATTCCTGAGGTGGAGGCCTCATTGAAGCTCTTCTTAGCTTCCATGAAGGTTTCACATGCACACTCCAAATCGAACTCAACCTCCTTTGCAGGGGCTTTGCAAACCCATGTACTATCTTCTGGATGTTTCCCCTTGTCATCTCCTATCGCGATTCCACTTCTAAGCACTATATTTACATTTGGATCTTCCTTGCGTAGCTCAAACCTCATCATCTGCAAGTTCTGAGTTGGCAGAGGTGGTAGCGCCCCTTTGTCACGTATCCTAGCTATCAATGTAGGAAAATATTTTGTTTCATGATCAAATAATGTGCAATACTTGCACGATGGACACGTTGGATTAGTGCAATCGTGGACATAGTGTCCTAGTCCTCCGTAATTGTAGCAAATCAATTGTCCTCATCCTCTACCAGGTCCTCCTCCACCTCAGCCTCTTTCGTGTCCCTAAAATCCTATCTGTGCCACTCCTGCACTCTGTTCAAGGGGCTGTGTTTTAGCCTGGACCCTATAGGTGGGAGTTCTATCCATCATCAGTTCATAGCTCCTACAAGTACGCTCATCATGACCTACCGACCTACAAAAGTTGTTGAACAGCTATTGCGGTGTCTTTACAAAATTCTGTAGCAAGTGACAGTTATTGGTGGCATGTTTTTCGTATATATGACAGATAGGGCACCATAATGGGGGCCCTACGCTAGGTCCTACTTGAGCTTCTGGCCTTGAAGGCATTGATCCTCCTCCTACAATATAGTTTGGAAATACTAGGAAATGGTCTTTGTCATGACCCCGACTCTTTCATTTCAAGCACCATACCTCCTCGCGTACCTCTGGTCGAACTGTCCTGTCTTGCTTTAGACTTTGCATCTCAAGGCACTGACTTTTCAGCTTCGCATGGATCTGCTGAAGTCGTAGATTAGGATATTGCATCGGAGTTTCATATAGTCTCATGGAAATCTCCAAGGCCTCTGCCTGAGTTGTTATCTTGTGTTGCGATAGTGCACTCCTTAAGTATGGTAGTAGTGAAGCCATGAAACACTCGCAATGCTGTCCATCTGTCAAATTCATGTTGGCTCCACGGATTGTACATTTCAGCCTCTGATCTAGTTCCCAAGGCATCTCACCTGGTTTCATCATGATCTCTTTGAGTCCCATAATCTACTGCGCCTCAGGTTTAGGCCTACTAAATTCCCTATTTAGTACTACCTCGACGTCTACTACTCCAGCATTTGTGTTATTGTTAGAGTACTTAATATACCAGGTTAGCGCGCGATCTTGCAGAGCACTAACCAGTGTCTCCTTCTTTATATGATCATTTGTAACACCTTGAGCTTCCCATACAACCTTCACAACAAACCATAATTGGTTTGGGTCCTCATTTTCCAAGCCTTTCAACAAAGGCAACTTCACTGTATTTTCCAAACTAAACTGCGATGGAGGTGGAGGTGGTAAGGGTGAAGTTGGAGGTGAGGGTGGTGAAGTCTGAGGTGGTGTGGGCGAAGGTGGTATTTGTGGGAATTATTGTCTTATTAACTGAATAGCACTTCATGGAGAAACCTTTGCTATCCCTTCTTTGTCACCTTTTGGAGGTGATATCAAGGGACTATACTTCAAACCATTTTTTCCTTCGTTCCTATAAGTTTTCCCACCTCACGTAGTTCTGAACATCAATGTAGATGCATAACCCATTTTTCGCACAATAGAATTTTAATCTAGCTATTCAAATATTTTACGTACTTACCTCACAGTCCTTTGAAAAAGAATCACTCCACCTCTTTGTAGCCGACTGAGGTGTCGATTGCGAATTCAGTCACAAATCCTCCTATGATGCGATCGAGCCAATGATCGACAACACATGTGATCTTATCCTCTGATGCTTCCAACCTTCGCACTAGCTCCGGGGTCCACACAATAGGACTGTCAAGTTCCCACCTTGCTTGGTTATCTGCTAGCTTCGCGATCCATTCATATAGCTCAATAGGGAAGGAGAAAAAAAATATCTCGAGGATCTCTGTATACAGGTATATTTCCAACCATCGTTCCTTTATCAGTCATGGGTTTCTACTCTCTTGTGCCGCGAATTCATGGATCTTTCTATCCAAACAGTCTCCAATCTCCTTAGTTGGATTCTAGTGATATGACATCACACATCTCTTATGAAGATTCCAGTCCCAGCGACAAAACCATTTGTTGGCATGAGGGGTGTTGAGTCTTGAAAATGTCATTCATTTCCATTACACTTTCACTATTATGTCCATTATATCACCTCCATTTCACCTCCATTTCACTACTATGTCACCACATTCATCCCACTTTCATTATCATTGGGCCACCTTTATGTTTTTCCAATCTTTATTATTTCTAAGCCTTTTAAGTGAATTTGTGGTTAAACATTAGAAAATAATGTGCATATGCTTATACCTAACAAATGGGTTGAGATTGTTGACATGTGTAGGTTGAAAGGAGGCTTCTAGAAGACCCTTATGTGGCACCCCAAGGCCAAATTCGAATTTGAGTGGAAAGAATCATGGAATCATGAGGATATGTGTCACATCTCCTAATTGTATTGTAACTCTAAGAAGACATGTGTCTTATCAGTTCCTATTTTGATTAGGACTCTAGAGGTAGAGGGAGAAATTCATGGATTCTCATTAATGAGATGGCTCTCATCTTTTTGTATAAATAGGAGATCTCTCTCCTTCATTAGTTAGTCCTTTTTAGCTTAGAGTTTGGAGTTCTTAAGTCTTTTTAGCTTGTGAGTTTGTAGTTCTTCCTTGATGGCTTTTGAAAGCTTTGGAGAGCTTTGTTGTACTTTGTAATTTTGAAGAATTTGAATAAAGCTTTGACGTTCTCAACATGGAAGGAGATGTGAAGTAGATGTCATGGAGCACATTAGAATGTAAGGTAGAGTAGATTTCATTTTGTAATTTTGCTTTGATTTCATTATGTCATTTGATTGTTTTCAAGTTGGTAGATTAGATTTTTCATTCATGCAATTTTAATTCATGCAAGTGTGTTCAACCAGTTGATTGTAGATTAGTGATGCACATAGCCTTTTAATGACTAATGACATGATAGAATCATCTTGTCCTCCTGCTGATTTATTTTCTGAGTTCTAATTCCAGCATTGTTATTTCTTTCATTTTTGTTTTGCTCATTTACTTTCCTGCAATTTAGATATCATATTGCTTAAACTTGTTCATGATTGCTTCCCATAAGGTAGATTGAGCTGAAGGGTAAAGGATCAGAAGAGTTGAAGTAGTGTGATTAGTTTCCTTTATGCAATTTAGATATCATATTGCTTAACTTGTTCATGATTGCTTCCCATAAGGTAGATTGAGCTGAAGGGTAAAGGATCAGAAGAGTTGAAGTAGTGTGATTAGTTTCCTTTATGCAATTTAGATATCATATTGCTTAACTTGTTCATGATTGCTTCCCATAAGGTAGATTGAGCTGAAGGGTAAAGGATCAGAAGAGTTGAAGTAGTGTGATTAGTTTCCTTTATGCAATTTAGATATCATATTGCTTAAACTTGTTCATGATTGCTTCCCATAAGGTAGATTGAGCTGAAGGGTAAAGGATCAGAAGAGTTGAAGTAGTGTGAATTAGTTGCTTTGCTTTCAGTCTTTGAGTTGCTTTAAGTTCAGTTTTTACTTTCTTTTTTTTTCATACAGCAGCAAGGATACTGGGTCTCATAGTCACTAGCTCATTGTTTGGTTGTTGCATTGTATTTTAATTGAAGTAGCTGCACATTTACACTTTTGTTTAAGTAGCTGCATATTTACACTTTTGTTTAAGATCTTTTGAAGTGTTTTAGAATAGGATTTCCATTTGCATTAGACACTTTAGGAAACCAACAAGAACAAAACCCCCAAAAAAACATAAACTATAAAACAATGAAGTAAGAAAAAGGTTAACTAAGCACGTATGGTGCACCACACTTCATCAATTTACGATACCCAGATTGATAATTTATGTAGAGCAATTTAAGACGTTAAATTGACTAGACAAGGGGGCATGACCCAGGTTCAACGTTAATTAGTTAAACAAATCGCTACACTACAAGCCCTTTCGACATCAACCCACGGAGCATGGACCGAAGTCTCACCCGAAGAATTATGGGGGGATGCTAGAACCAAGTTTCCACACCCTAAGATGGTGGTGACATCATTTGATTTCTTTTATCCCTGCCTTCATGAAGGTGGTCTCGCTCTAGGGCTTGTAAGACAAACCCCCTATTCTGGTCTTCAATACCTTCGCGAAAGTATATGATCGACCTTCGTGCAGCCCTAACCTATGGCTCAAGTACTTTTGCACTACTATGGTAGTGTGTCATGCAGATTCCTCAATTATCCTAAGTGATTTGCTTATCTCGTTAAATACTTAAAGATGTCACTACATAATCAGATATTCGTAATTGTGTTTAATCATTCAATGTAATTGCATTCATTCCCGCATCATATAAGCATAATAAAGGAAATTCATACATAATATTTCCAAACCCATCAATAGAACAAAGACACAAAAATTGCAGAATAACTCCTTTTATTAATACCTCCCAAGTGTTATAGACTTTGTCCACCCTGTGCACACAGCTGTAGGGGTCCGCGCACTCAGCTTCAGACTTCTACCCTAGGCCTCTGTGCACTCAGTTGTATAGCCTTTATCTACATTACGACCTGAGACTTAGACTTCTTCTTCAACACTATCACTCTATTACTTGATCTGCCATTCTATTGATCGATGCCTAAACTACTTAGAGGTTATCTCTTTTTATACAATCCCATGGTTCACGGACCATGGGTAGGTCTCTTATAGCCGAACTTACTTTACAAAAATAAGGGTGCACTATCCTTTTTGGCACATAACACCTTCATGCTCCGCGACCAAAAAATGCAGAGTCTTTATCATTATATTACGAAAATACAATTAAACATGGGCTTTTAGGCCCAAAACTGCCTTTGGGGGATCCCACTCCCAACATATAGACTAGAGACATCTTTATTTTTTTCCCATCACAAGTTGTATATATCTGTTTTATTTCTATAATTTTTAGTTGGATCTCCATGCTAATACACTTGATTCTATTGACATAATTTTTTCTCTCACCACAACATTCTAGTGAAGTATTTTACAAATATACATGTGCCAAAAATCGAATGTTGTACAACATTTATCAGGTCATCACACTTGTATAGTCTCCATGTCAGCATGATGGTAAGTTGATAATAATTATGTTTCTTGTCATTTAATTTCTTTCTTTTTTTATTTTAAGGATGATAAGGGATCTTGTCACACCTTCTGAGGATGGTCATTACCATTAAGTTGGGGGGGAGCGGTGATCATATATGTCATACAATATACCTTATCAATATCCTAATTTAGTAATTATCCATTATATGAGACACCATATCCTAATGAAAAATCATTAATTAGTGATTTGACCTTGTATTTATAGTAATAAGCCATTGTTCCTCTTTCCATTATTTCTTAAACTTGATGTGAATATCAAAAATTATTCCCAATAGCCATTGAATATGGCATAAAAGCCCAAAAATATCGGAAATGTAAGCTAATTCAAGTAGATGGGTATTCTCTACCTCAACAAACATTTTGCATGATCCAATTGTAACCCTATAATAGTGTTTGAGCAGCCATGGCCCGAGTAGCAATTTGTCATGAACTCGACTCCACCAATGCTTTATTACACCATACAAAAGTGCTAGACATATTTCAAAAATGCAAGTTGACTAGACTATTTTGAGAAGTTGTAGTGGTTTATTGAACATATCGCTTTGGAATTTTCACAAGCCTTGAATGAAAATGGTTAAGTGTTTATAAGAGTCGTTATTTTTGTTATAAATGAAACCATTGTGAGGGTGAAAAGTTTACCTCAAACAAGGACACACTAGTTTTGTAGGAAATTTGCAATCCTAATAGCCAAGGCTACTTTTTTATAGAAAGGTGAGAACATAAGGCATAAGGGAAGAGGAATTGATAGAACATCCCTTCCTCATCCTTAGGATAATGTTTCTTACTTCATTCATAAATTTATTACATGTGAGGGGCATTTTTGGATTGTATTTAATTACCATTTTTCATTGCTAACACATTTACACAATGTATATTTAATTAATAATCCCTACAATCTATTGAAATCATTACAACATATCGCAAAATTTGTATAAGTAAAAAAAGAAACCTAAAACTTGCTTGACTAACATGATCTGATCAAATAATCATAATTGGCACATTACAATATCAAGGAAGCACATGGACTACATTTATAGAAAGGTTTCATGAATCAACTCCTTGGGAGGAAGAGAGAAAAATTGAATAACAACAGGAAAAGAGTGAAACTAAAGCATAGGAGAAAAGTTCTGAAACAATGTCAGAAGAAGGAGTAGTTCCACCTCCTAGGACTCATTAGAGGGGTCTTCAAATCAAGAACTTTGTAAAGAAGGTTGACACTGAAGGACTAGTGGACAATATGAAAGTTCTTAATATGGATGCCCTACTGAAGAAGAAGTACCCAAAATAGAGACACTTGAAACAAAGTCACCTAAAATAGATATGACTAAAACAAAGGTGCCTAAGAAAAATAAATTTGAAGAAGTCATTGATAGAGAAATTCATATGAAAATTAGTATTTTTAGGTCCCTATAATACTAGTCTATTCCCCTTATTGTTATTATTAGTGTAACCCCTATTAGCACCTAAATCTTCCTTAGGCTGAAGGAAGGAAAAACTCAGGGTAACCACAAACCACGCTCGGTTTGGTAGCTAGCCCTACCAAAACAGGAGAGGGATCTCTCCAAGTCACACTCAATGAATAGATATACAATATGGTATGAGATGACTTACAGTGAATATTTATTTTAGTCTAGTAAAAAAAATATGGAACCAAGAAACAAATTTTGATAAATGATTGAGTTTCTAGGAGGTATGGGACCAACGAACAACAATGAGCAGAGAATTTAACACAAAGGCACATATTACTTCATGAGGCAAGACAGATGGAAAGTCTAGCAATTAAATTTGAAGTAATACGAAATGGAAAGATTGTTTAGGAGGGTGAAAAGGGCATAAACACATGAATCCTTTTCAATAGAAGAAGAACACTGAACGTGAAACTTTCCCACAGGCAGACCAACAAACATGAATTCTACCTTATCTTACTTAGAAAATTTCACTGGAAATGAATATGAATGAACTGTGAAACATAACGAAATACATATGAAACATAAAGAGAACACATTTGCTACACTCATACCACATGAATCTCATGAACCAGAGCCGCTACCTTTCATTAATTCTCTATCAAAATATACAATGAAGGACTGAGTTTCTCTCCCACAGTCTCCCAGAAATTACAACCAACCCCTTTGGAAATGGTTTGCATACAATAAATAGACTATGCCATGAGGAAATAGAACGACCAAGAGTTCGGGAGTTTTTCAAATCATTACAAACTGGAAGTGGAAAGCCAACCATTAGTTACAGGTGCAGCGTTACAAAAATGACAAATGGCTTGGGTGAATGCTCACCTTCCTTTGCCACTTGGATAGGAGCCCACCTTTAGTGAACATACTTTTTAAACACTACCTTAGTCACTGAGAAACATATAGTGTAAATGAGCGGGCCCACTTGGAGAAAGTCGCGAATCGAAATTTCGCGAAGTGGGGGTGATTTTGGCCTTTTTCTCTATATGCGCCGAGCCAAAAGCTATATGCACTTAGCCACTTTGGAGGCGATTTTGAGGTATCTAAAGGAGTCCAAATAGTTCCCAAGTGTGCTTGTTGGAAAGCCTGGCCTATCTACTTTCCAACCCAAGTGTGCTTGTTGGAAATCCTGGCCTATCTACTTTCCAACCCAAGCAGAATTTCTGAATTTGGTGCTCATTTGCCCCTCCAAAACTTCATTCTCCCAAGACTGCTTCCTGTGTGTCAAAATAGGGGCAGAGAGGTCATTGTTTTAGTGTTTTTGACCTCCTAGGGAATCAAAACTTACCCAAAATTCTTGTCCATGCACCAGCAGTCATGATTTTTCATGCTGAATCCAAAAATGCAAGCCATTTGCGATTTGGAGCTCCTAATCCTAAGCGTCGCGCCAGTGGCACGGCACACGGGGAGAAAAACCCTGTTTTATGCCCAAAAATTTGTCATGTGACCAAAATTGCCCCAAACTTTTTGAAATTTGGGTTGGATGTTCTTTATGAACTGCTATGTTGGGCCACAGAGGCTTCAAACAATATCTGAAGTCTATCGAGCTCCCTTTGCCTCTTTTGCTTCTTGACTACCTTCCTCAATTTCGGCTTCAAATTCCTAATTCGGGCCTTGCACTCTTTGTTTCATGCCATGTAGTGGAAAGCCATGTGTCTCAGCAATGCATGGCCCTTGTTGGCCTTGTCCAACAGCCTCTCTAAGTGCATGTTAACTCTCTCGAGGTTGGCCTCCCGATCCAAATTAATCTCTTGCTCCAATGATGTGAGCTCAACTCTTCTCCTTTGTGCAGCTTGGCAATGCTCACGAATTTTTTGTAGCTCCACGATCACTTGCTCATCATCAAGCTGTTTGTTCCTCTACTCCAGATATTTCATGTTCCACTTAGCCCTCTCCAAATCAAGGGATAAGGATTCGATCTCTGATTGCTACTCCTGGATGATCTCTCTAAGTTGTGCACTTGGCGGATCTGTATCTGTATCTTCATCATGAAGGAGAACAAATTCAGTCTCTCGTTCACTTGATGGCTCACCTGAAGACCCCTCATCTTGCATTGGCTACTTGCCTTTGTCCTATTCCTCTGATGCTGATGGTGGACGCGAGGCCCCTTCCACCCCGGGTGGAGATAACACTCGCTTTGCCGCTGCAAACAAACGTCTGGTGCCTTTATGATATGTGATGAAAACCAGCACACTAGCAGTCTCATGGTTCTCATACCAACAAGAAGGTTCAACCTCATGCTTAACCTCTGATAATACCTGTGAAGTGCTGAAGAGGTCACGGGAGATGAAATCATCACAAGTAATGCTTTGATATCCGAACTGATGAACCACGAAAATCTTAATAAGAGCAAAGTGATAAACACTGTTAAGTTGCTGCTGAGGGGTCTTGTGTTGCATGAAGGTGTTCATCCTCTCTATGTTCCTGCAAATGAAAAATGGGATGTTCATCATCCGTACCCTGGTAAAGTGCATGAGAAACCTGATGTGATAGGCATATAGACGAGAGAACCTCCCCTCACAGCTGAAGTACTTCATGATCAACTTCATGAGTGGAGCATATTCATCTTTCAAATATCTGAATGGAAAGAATCTTGTGAGCTGCCTCAAGCAACTAGCCTTAATGTAAGGCTCATAATGTTGTCGATCAAATTTTTGTTTCTTCTGCCATGGTTCTCCAACATTTGGTATGCCGGTTGCTAATGAGACAGTTTCAGGTGTCAGTGTGAAGGTGACATCGGCCAAGATAGAGTGATCTCCATGTAGGTGAAGCACAAAAAGACAGGCCAACTCATGATGAAATCGAACATTAGCCACCCTTTGACAAAACTCAAAACATGATAGATGCTGGAAACATGACATAGCAAGAGGGCAGGCCTGCAATTCAGTGAGGGTGGTTGGCTCATCCCTAACATGTTTGCCACTCTTGTGATGTCTCCTAGGAGCTTGTTCTTCCGAGAATAAATCACTTTGTGTCTCCATCTCATACTCTGATGAATGTGTCAGGCGGAAAGAGTCGATAGTGCGGACACAACCAACCTCCCTAGGAGCCTAAGACTCTCTAGTGACAAACAAGACAAACAAGAGCAATCCTTCTCTAAACATGCATTTACTATACGAGAAATCAAGTGTTTAGATCTTACCTGTAGTCCAACACTGTTGTAGTAGTCCAGCCTCGCCGATCCGGATGAGCTCCTCTTCACTTCGAAACCTGCATTCACTAACAATCAAACGATTAAATAGCACTTGATAATCTCATAAAATAAAACATATTTAACATATAGACCAAGGAGTACATGAAACAACTCATAAATAACAAGTTATTGAGAAGAATGGACTCATTTGCATTAATAGGAAACAAAAGGAACAATTACAACCTGAGCCTTGGTGTTGTGCAAGTCCCTCCCAGGGTCCATCAAGAGTTCTCCTTTACTTTGACAAAGCTCACCCACTTCCAAATGAAACAAGAAAGGATGGGAATCTCTCCTCACAAGCTTCTAAATGGGAGTCCTAATTCCAGCAGCATCTACCCTTAGAAATGTTTAGCTTTCAACCTCCCCTCCTTCTGGCCCAATGCCTGTATTTATAGTGCTCAAGAGGAAGTTAATCAGGTCCACCATCAATGGGATAATCCCCTCTTTGGATGGGATAGCTCCCTTATTGATGGGATAAGTTCCTCTTTGGTAGGGATACATGAACCATCTGGAGGCGCTTCATACATGTCAAACATACTTCTAGAAGCCTCTAGAAATGACCACAAGTAACTTTTTTGGAGTGAAACTTGCGCCTTTTGACCTTTACAGGGGTACACACCTGCCCCTTTACATACAGAGCGTACAAGTACGCAGTTTTTGTGAACATTAGGTGCGTACACGTAGGTAAGGCCGAGAGAATCTGCGTACCCAGAGATAAACACATTTACTAAGAATTTCTCTCTTTTTGGAGTTTGACATGGAGAGCAGAGGCATAAGACTTGCCTAGGAGGATAGCATGACTGTTGATAGAGTCATACTAACTGTAAATAGCCATGGTGACATTTTTTAGTGTAACAGATTGCCCCCTAAAGTGCAAAGCCTGTAGTAGATTAGGGTTTTGTATTATCTAGGAAGGGTGAAGCGCTTTATCATTTCAAGGATTATCTCGTGGAGAGCCTGGTCAGAACCTGCAATTTTCAACACAAAATACATGTATAAGATTATATCATCGCTGAGGTAGGCATTCCCATACTCAGATCAAAACTTTAACTAACAGACTAACTACTCTGACACAGGAATGATCTTGCAGTACATCATAATCATAGACTTGCGTAGACACAGTATGGACGCAGCCATCTGTTTATAATTGGTCTACTATATAATGAATACAAAACTCCTTGCAGCCTGGATGGTGGGAACTAGATCCAGGGTCTTCATTTCTACTTCCCGAATTGGTATGATTCTAGCCACGCAAATAAATGAGTTGATGTCGAGCATGGTAGAAACCACTTGATTACCAGTTAATGATGTAAACCGTTAACAAGTGTGAGAGAGACCACCAATGATGTCAATGGTTCTCAAAGTACCCAGTACAATCCATGAAATGTGAATAAATGAGTTGATGTCGAACACATCACGGAATCCTCTGATCGAAAGTCAATGATGTAAACTGTCGTCAAAGGCGAGAAACCTGCCATTGATGCATGCAGACTTCAAGGTACTGTCAATTTCTAAGTCATCTTTCCAGATAATGTGCTGATGTCGATAGAAAGCGACCCATTGCAGGCAAGCCCACAACACGAAATCATTGTTCAAGTTGAAGAAATGTTGCTATAAGGACTGACTCAGGGATGGTCAAATGGATGACAAGTATTTTGCATATGAATGGTTTATTTGCAGAGGCCTCTTGAACACATAACGACACGACAGATGGTTTGGTGACGATTGACCCAAAGTTAATACCCGGAAACGGTTGAAGACTTTCAAAGTGGTTTGATCAACTTTTAAGGCAAAGGATTTCCCAACCCAGGTGAACGGAAAGTGTCGTGTTCAAGAGCGGTGATAATGTTCTTCCGTAACAAAGGATGACAAATCGGTTCATTCTTCTCTCTTTTCCCCCACCATTTCTGGCAAGTACCTCTTTATTTTTAATAAGCTTGAGGAGGATAACATATGCTTGATTATAAGCTCATCCTTCGGATGAGTCCAACCTAGTTTTGATTCGAACCCTAGGAAGGAGTGGTTCGTTCCTGTTTGTAATTGAACAGGTCCTTTACTGTGAAATTTTAACGAGCCTAGTATAGGAGAAACTCGACGTTTTTCAATTTTAGAGAGTCTGAAAAACTTAAGAAGACTCCAAGTTGAACTTTTTCGTAAATTTGTGTCCCCCAAGCCCGAAAAAGTATAAAATAATACCTGGGAGAACCGCTTGATCTTGCGACCAAGGAGTACTTTCATGATTAGTGCCACTGACCTGAAAAGTAAAAAGCGATCAACGACATGTCGTTTTATTTCCGTATCGAGTTTGAAACGACAAAAACCCGGCAATCTTTTCCTGTTTTTACGGTCAGAAAAGGGCTATAAGGGGACCGTCTTCTAATTCCATTTTAACGAGTGTAAAAGAAACGCTCGGCAATCTTTTCATATTTTAGGAGTCAGAAAAGAGCTTAAAAGATGACTCTGATGTTTTGGTTCGTGACAAATGATGATTTTACTCTAAAGTCCTTTTGTCCTGTACAAAAACGACACATTACTCATACCTGTTTAAGATGTGTAAAAATACATTGAAAAACATCTTTCCATGGTGAAAAATAAACAAACTTAGCATTCATTCATCCAAAAAACCTATAAAAAGACTTTTTACCATGTCATTTTTACCATTTTACTGTTGAGGTTGAGAAAAGGGCTTTTGACAAGAAAACTTCCTGTGGACATTGCGGAGAATCCGACCGTCAGAATCGAGCGCCATCTCTTTCAGGTATTCCACAACATCCTCCTCTTCAATTTCATCCGTTTAAAATTCATTTTTAGGTTTTAGTTTGATTTTTTAGGGGGTTTAGGGTTTTAGGATATGTTTCTCGGGGTATGCAGGTGCCCCATGGGCGAGCGTACCCCGACCTTTTTTATATATAGGAAAAAGGTCGGGGTACGCAGCCCGCCTTCAGACCAGCTGCGTACCGCCGCTCTGTGTTCTGAACGCGGGGTGCGTACCCCGTGAAACACGCATTTTGAAACCCCAAACTCCAATTTCAACCAATCAAATTTCTTCTAATGAATTCTAACTATTGTTTTTTGGTGTGTACGGAATTCACCATGCTAGATTGGAGAGAAAGAGAACACGAGGACGTTGATTTGGCCGCAATTGGTCATCAAACTTCTATTGATGCGTTAAAAGCATGCGGACTGTACAAATACTGGGCCATACCTGGCATGAGGGGCCAGGTGCCATTCCTTGAGTGGCTGGTTGAAAGGTGGAACATTCGGGATCAATGCTTCTACATCGGAGAGAACCAGCTCGAGATAGAGCCCTTCGACATATATTTTCTCTCTGGCTTGCCAAATAGGGGTGAGCAACTGACTCTGTCCGGGACTAGACCGGGTGGCCAATCCCTTGCTAGCCTCCGGCTAGAGTGGTGCAACAATCAGAACCAGGAGAAAGGGATAGAAATCAAGTACATATCCCTGCCCGAACTTATGGTGATAGCCTTTACTGTTACCAGACTCTGCGGCGCAGCCGCCTTGCACATTGCCACCGGGTCCCAAATGCGGATGGCGATAGATTGCTACCGAGGCACCATTTTCAATTGGTGCGATGCTGTGTTGGCCAATATGAAGGGCCAACTAACCAGGGCAAAGAACAGACAACTAAAGACCTTTGGATATGGGCCTTTAGTTGTGAGCTTTGCCTTAGAGAGAGTTCCAATGCTGATCCCCCAGCATCTTACTGTTCCAGTTGGGGCTCCTCGGGAGCCTAAGTTGACGAGATGGGTTGCGGTAATGGCCCGGCATCCGGATGAGGGCGCAACTGTTGTTCGATTTCCTGATGGTTACTTTCACTGGCTAGAGAGCCAGGTCTTTGCTATTCAGGATTTTCCCTATGTCAGAATGGATTTTCGGAATGATCCGGACATGGTTCTTCCACAGGGAGAATAGTGGGACGACAGAGGTATTTCATTCTTCACAAGTTTTTAAATTATGCATTTTTTTTTGTTTTTATATATCGCCTCAAAAACTAACAGCACAAATTTTCAAAATGCAGATGTAGGTCCACGGCGTCCGGCCAACCTCCGGGCTTTTGAGAGGAGAGTACCAGCTGTACCAGCACCATCCCCACAGGATGCGGCCGCAGAGACCTTAGCCGAGCTGGAACAGGATCTAGAGCGTCTGACAGCGGGTATACCAGAGACCACCATAGATGACATTCCTATTCGACTTCAGCACTATGTGGTCGCAGTCCCAGGACCTTTCATGAGGTTCCTGTGTAGGGTAGCGTGGGCAGTGGTCTCGTATAGAGAGCACCACCAGTGATTGGCTAGTCACTTTTATAGACACATATGACATTTTTGGTTTTTTGTACTTATCATTTTTGCCGATCATAAGGTGTTTTTCAACCTATGATCGAAGACGATGTATATTTTTGACACACTCCTATCTATATATATATATCATTATTACCGGCTTATCTTGTTTTAACATATGTGATGAAATGTTTTTAAATTTACTTGCATGATTATCGCAAATGTCTGTCCAACATTCGAGAAGCAATTGCATCTGCTAATGTATTTAAAGACCTTGGAATATGCTGATATTCAATGTAATCAAATTCACGTTCCAAGAGACGCACTCTCAAAAACAACCTTAATAACACAGGATTTCTAATGGCATATACTCTATTAAGCTGTAATACAACGAGTTCAGAATCTAACCTCACTATCAAACGTCGAATTCCAAATGAAATAGAT
This sequence comes from Pinus tabuliformis, assembly GCA_031772625.1. Taxonomy (NCBI): domain Eukaryota; kingdom Viridiplantae; phylum Streptophyta; class Pinopsida; order Pinales; family Pinaceae; genus Pinus; species Pinus tabuliformis. The sequence goes on along the minus strand of CM062815.1, from coordinate 311,375,760 downwards.
TCAGACAATAATTCAACCACTGCACTGTATTCTGCAATGTTGTTCGTTGTTTGACCGAGGCTCACCCCATGCATAGAAACTAACTCGTCAGAGGGCGAATAGATAACCTAAGCTGCGGAAGAGATATTCCGTGTACTACGACAAGCACCATCGGCAAATCCAATGTACGTTTGGAGAGGCGTCGACATCTGCAATATCAAGAGTAAAACCAAGATAAGTCAGAATAACGACGAAAAACACACTTTCTAAGCTAAGTACACTATCTAAACTAACAAACATACTAGCTAGAAAGAAAACCTAACCTAACTAAAAAATTCTCCATACCCATCATTTAAGCATAATACCTCTTTAGGTAAAGTCCATTTCTGGGTTTACCCAAAGAGTCCCCATCAAAATCTACCAGCTCATAGGCCCCTTTTGCTAGCTTTCGCTTTACAATGTAGGGTCCATGCCACATAGGGACGAATTTTCCAGCGCCTAGCTTATAGTTAGCTTGATCATATAATAGCACTAGGTCTCCCTCCAAAAAACTTCGAGGGGTCACATTTCTATCATACTGAGCTTTCATTCGCTTCGCGTGAGTCTCGATTGCCAATGCAGCCTCACGTCGAGTCTCATCTAATTGAGCTAAGTATAATAAACATTTCTCCTCTTCGGAAGTAGCTGGGAGTAATTCGACAGCCATTTGAAGTGATGGGATTTCGCATTCAATGGGTAACACAGCTTCCAAGCCATAAACTAGCTGGAAAGGAGTGAACCCTGTCGAAGTTTTCACTGAAGTTCGGTATGCCCATAGCGCTGAAAATAACATGTTGTGCCAATTCGACCGATGAATACCAATGATTCGTTGGATCATGATAACCAGAACTTTGTTGATAGACTCAACCAAACCGTTGGCTTGCGGATAATAAGGAGTAGAGCTATCGTGGCGTAAACCAAGCTGGCTTGTAAGCTCAGTCATCATGATGTTTCGAAAATGGCTCCCATGGTCAGTGATGATTGCTTGCGGGACACCAAACCTAGTTATAATGTGATTGAATACGAAAACTGCAACTGTTTTTCCGCATGCGTCGAATGTAGGCATCGCCTCGGCCCATTTAGTAAAATAATCAACCGCGAGGATGATATACACATGCCCCCCGGCCGAGTGAGGGTTACAAGTAATAAAATTGATACCCCATTTGGCGAAAGGACCAACAGCAAGTATAGGATGGAGAGGAGCAGGTGGTGCGTGCATCTTGCGATCGAACACTTGACAGTTGTGGCATTTTCAGACCGCAATGATACAATCTTTAAACATGGACGGCCATAAATAGCCAGCACGCAACACCTTCTGAGCTGTGGCATACCCAGCCATATGACCGCCACACGCTCCAGAGTGACAATCATTCAAAACCCTCTCAGCCTCTTCGTGAGTTAAACAACGTCGAAAAACTAAGTCTGCCCCCCGCGATAAAGTGTATCTCCAATAATTCTGTATTGCTGGGATTGAAACCGAATTTTTCGACGTTCCGACTTTGAAGCTTCAGGCCGAAAGGTTTGGGTTTGGAGATAGATGATTATATCCCCATACCACGAATCTAAAGTACTGATAAGAAACAAAGATTCATCCGCAATGGACTCCTCTGCCACAGTTTCTGTGTCAGCATGCGGGAAATCACACATCAATTCCGCAAAAACTAAGGATTTCTTAGACTTGGACTTCTCGAACTCCAAGTCGAACTCTTGCAGGATAACGATCCATTTAGAGTACTTGCCCCCTAGCAGTTGCTTAGTCAAAATATAAATCATAGGGTTGCAATCCGAAATAACTGTAGTTTTACGGAGAAGAATGTAGTGACGAAAACGCTGGACAGCTTGAATGGCTGCCAGGGCCAATTTCTCCACATGCGAATATTTTAGCTCAGTGGGGTTTAACGTCCTACTAAGATAATATATCACATGTTCCGTTCCGAATTCATCTTCTTGGATTAACACCATTCCAATAGTGGAATGCGAAGCTGCGAGGTATAAGAAGTAGTCCTAGTTGTAGTTGGGAGGATGCAACAACGGTGCATGGGTCAACGCGTGCTTAAGTGCATCAAAAGATTGTTGGGCAATCTCATCCCAAAAGAATTGAGCGTTCTTTTTCAACAACCGTGTAAAACCCTTAGTGACCTCGACGTAGTTTGGAATGAATCGGCGTAAAAAGTTTGCTTTCCCTTGCAAACTTTGGAGTTGGCGCAAACTCGAAGGAGGAGGCAATTTGATGATAGCTTTGACCTTCGAGGGATCGACGCGAATGCCGGCTTTTGAAACAACATATCCCAGCAATCGACCCGTTTCTATACAGAAGACACACTTGTGGGGATTCAACCGAATACGATAATGCCTACACCTCATAAATATTGCTCATAAGTGGACAAGGTGATCAGCTCGATGTAAAGAATGAGCAGGCAAATCATCGAGGTACGGTTGCACAATGTGCTTGATGTCATGAAATGCATAAGACATCGCCCGTTGAAAAGTGGCTCCGGCATTCTTAAGCCCAAAAGGTAATTTGCAGTAAGCAAATGTCCCCCATGGACAAATGAATGCCATTTTTGGTTGATCGGCAGGTAGAATATTGATTTGATTATAGCCCGAAAAACCATCCATAAAAGAAAACATTTCACTTCCGGCACAATCATCAATGATTTGATCGATATAAGGCGTAGGATAGTTGTCTTTTGGACAAGCTCGATTTATATCCCTATAGTCGATACATATTCTTATTGTTCCTTGTTTCTTGTTAACCGGAACAATATTCGATACCCAATCCGTTAACGGGATTGGATAAATGAAACCTGCTTTCAATAGCTTCTCGACTTCTGCTTTAATTGCAGCCGCTTTTCGAGGGTGAATCTGACGCAACCGTTGCCGGACGGGTTTAGCGTCCAGGTAGGTCTTTATTTCATGAACAACAATGGCAGGATCGATTCCTAGCATTTCCTCGTAAGACCAGGCGAACACATCGCGGAATTCTTGGAATAGGGCCTTGTAAGTTTGAATTTCATCTTCTGTACATGAGGCACCTATATGAATGTTTTCTTCAATTCCGGGCTTCACTGAAATGTCAATGGGAATAGTGTGTGAAATATTCCCTAAATTCAACTCTGAATCAGAATGTTTCGTTGGATTCTGAGCGTCTTTGACATATTCAGCGGTAAAAATAGATGAAAAATCGTTTTCAAAAGCATCATCCTCAGGTAAAAACGAAGATCTATGATGGAGATCCTCCCATGGTAGATCGTCTACACTTAGGATTTCGCGAAGTTGCTCGTCAGATGACACGACTTCAGGAAACGCTATCCGTTCTGAGGTTGATGTGAAAAGTGATTCCTCACTTACCACATTCATTTGGTCGATTTGGGTTGAACGCGAGTCGGTAAAAGACATGACGGCTTCATAAGCAATTTCATATGGACTCAAAGGCATAGCATCACCGAATGAGTCTATCTCAGATTCAGATGGGACAATCCAAGGATCGTCGTAAATAATGGTGTCTGATGTAATCATATGAATTGATGCAAATGAAGGGTCTGCGTTGATTGGAGGGAAAGGAAAAGTTCCCAGTAAACCGGAATCTTTAACTAAACCTACGCCAACGTCCCTATAAGGGATTGTCGTCTTACCGACATGCTGGATACTCTCTGAAGAGGCTGGGTCGGATGAAAAGTATGTCAGCTGATCAATTGTCACGATCTTGCCGTTATGTGGAAACTTTATTACTCTTAAGACCGATGAAACAACTGCTGTCATAGCATATGACCAACTTCGACCCAAAAGAAGGTTGTAGTCTAGAGGGGCATCAACCACCTCCACATCCAGACTAACGGTTTTACCTTCTACCCCTATAGGCAATTCCTGTAGAATACCAAATGGACAGAACCCACAGCCATCAAAGGCCTTAAGGATGGTCGGGGATTGGTTCAGCGAAGGAGAACCAAGTGATCACCAACACTGAATCGACATAATACACGTGGAAGCTCCCTCATCAATTACAGTCCGATGAATAGGCCTGTTTTTGACTATCACTGGAATCTGGAAAGCCATTTGATGGGGTAGGCGCGGTGTACTATTTTCTAGATCGAAGATTATCAGATTCGGGTCCTGAACATCAACAGCTCCGATAGCCGACAAAAGTAATTTTCGTTGTGCTGGGCATGATTGCAGCACTTCTAAAGCCGACATTGCTGAGGGTGAAACAGCTAAGTCCTCAACAATGTTGTAATTCTGGGCCGCTCTCGCATGTGGATTGAAAGCAGACCTTCGAAGAACACCCTTGGCGGGCGGTTTGATTACTAAGTCCGGGTTAGGTTTTTCGATCTGTAGTGGATCGGAACCAGGAGCTGAGGTTGATGGATTAGAATGAAAAGATTCTGCTTCCTTACCATCAACAGGATTCTTACTACCATAATCTTGCGACTGAGTCGCAATCCTCACATGAGACATCATCAAAATGGGTTCTTCACTGGCAGTCGAGGAAGAACCTATCATCTTACTCTCCTGCTTTGGAAATGGATCTTTCAACACAGCAGGAGTGGGAGAACCTTTGACTATTTTCACAACCTCGGCCCGATGAGGGAAATCTCTTGTAAAATGATCCTCTTCACAAATAAGACAAGGATATCGAGGTTTGCGTTTTTCGTCATTGGTTTCCGACTTTTCTGTTTTCTCCTTCGGAGACTTGTCTACTTTAGCCTTCTTCTTTCCTTTCTTCTTTCCACCGTTTTTTGATTTGGCCGTAGATGACTCTACAGCGTGAATATCAGCAAAAAGTTCAGGAGAAGACTCTCCTGTCGGGGAATCAGGCAAGGTGATAATAGGAGTAGTAGAATTCTTGGAAGACTTCTTCTTGCTCTTTGTGTTCACCGTACCAATCATACCATCAGCGGCATGAGATCCCGAAGGAGCAGCAGCGATTTGATTCGATTTTGGAATATCTGGGATCTTCTCGTGTAACGTACCCGACTGAGTATAAACTAAGTCAAGGTACTGCGCCTGAGCAATGACTTGCTCCTCAGTAACTACTCCGGCCTTAGCTACATCTTCAGTAATCTTCGGTAATAATGATTTAACAAACCATTCAGCTAAGATTTGGTCCGGAATAAAAACTTTCACTAACCTTCTTCGACGTCTCCACTCATGGATGTGGTCAGAAATATACGTGGACGTCGATTGTTTTAGTGAAGTTAATAACTCCGTGCCGTTATCGTATCTGACCGGCAACTGAAAGTGAGTTAAGAACGAGGTAGCTAACTGGCTAAAATTGTAAAAAGAGGCTCGTGGTAACTCAATGTACCACTTGGCCGCGAGACCAATGAGTGTACGCTGGAAAAGACGTAAGCGGATCGAATCATCCGAGATAGAATTTGAAGCACACCAGAGGTGGTAAGTCATCACGTGATTGGACGGATCCTCTCCGGACTTACCTTCGAACTTGGGTATATCACTGGGCAACTTATTTGGCATTGGCGGCCAGAACGGAAGATATTGAATTGGATCGTTCGTTAGGCGCGTCAAGTCTGGTAAATCCAAAGTTGCGATAAACGGTAATTGCCGGTTAGGATCTCTAAAACTCTGGGTCACAAGACCAGTTCCAGGAGGAGGATATCTAGGATAACTAGGAACAGGAATCACATTAGGGATATTATATCCTCCTGGAGAACCAGGATTAACCGGACCGTACTGGGGTTGTTGAGGTTGTTGATAAGTGTACCCAGGATACGGTTGATACTGGTAAACCGGCTGCTGGAAAACTTGCCCATATTGGTACTGTCCCTGGTACGGTTGATGAACAAATTGAGGTTGAGTAGTGACAACCGTACTTACACCAGGCTGACCTACAGGCATCTGAACCGTAGTTTGAATCGTAGATCCAGATAAGGGTAAAGATGTCTGAGGAGTAGTTACAGAGACAGTAGAAACAGGAGCTGTCGATACTCCAGAAGTAAGTGCGGCAGATGTTGCGGTAGTTGCAGCAGCCGTTTGAGATGGAGTACTAGGTCCAATTGGCGGCTGAGTAACTACCGAAGTTACAGAAGTTTGAACGTTTGACTGGACAGGTTGCGGTTGCTGGGGTGAACCAGAAACTACGGGTTGTCCAGCTTGAGGTACCAACTGTATACTTGGCTGCAACACCTGTTGACCTTGTGATGGACCCCACACTATCATTCCAGGGTATTGACCCGTAACAGGTTGAGGATACTGGGATCCATAACCGGATTGAGGATAGGATTGATAACTGAAAGGTACAGTTCCCATACCTTGAACATATGACTGACCTTGAGGTGGTTGATAACCTTGACCCGAGTATTGACCTTGAGGTTGATAACATTGGGGTAAATACTGATACTGGGGTTGACCTTGACCTTGAGGTTGATACCCTTGAGGTAAATATTGATACTGAGGTTGACCCTAGGGTACATATTGAGGCTGGGGTTGACCTTGAGGCATGTATTGTACCATAGGTACATACTGACCTTGAGGCTGCCCCCCAGACACAATTTGTGTACCTTGAGGTTGCCCCCCAGGCGTTAATTGAGGCTGCCCCCCAGGCGGTAATTGACCACCTTGAGGTTGAGAAACGGGAACTGAACCTGACATCATGTAAATGTCCCCTACACCCAACGGTTTATTACCATTGTTTCCAGCTAATAACCCATGATCAACGGGTTGAGGAGATGCCCCCGCAAAGATACCAGAAAGTGACTGATACCCAGTGGGAACAGAAGGACCACCGTGTAAGAAAGATTCAGGAGATTGAGTGAACATGGACGACTGACTAGACATATTCACAGGAGTATAAATACCTCCAGGTGGAAAAGGAGTACGAGGTGGAGTAAAACCTACCCCTGAGTTGTCTAAATAATTGGTTAACGAAAGGTACCAAGTAGTACTTCTAGGAGGACTGTAAAAGATAGATTCACGCTCCCTTAGATCAGTAGTAGGTTGATCTTCAAGGTTAGAGACGCCTATTTCTTCCTCTGGAGCAAGTTCTTCAATAGCAATCAAACCAGTAGGAAGATTTTCGGTGATAACTCGTTCTACTCTTGGTGAATCTGGAACACTAGAAGTTGGAGTAACTGGTTCAGATATTTCAGGTTCTTCGCCTATATCACTAGTAGATGAAAAACTACCAGCAAGCTCAGAAACTGTAACAACTTCGGGATTATAACCTGTCTCTAAACTTTGGCAATCTGGATGGACTACCAAGGAAGATTCTCCTTCTTCAGGTGAACCTACTCTACTGCCAGTAGGAGGAGTTACAAGGACCTTCAATCCTTCGTACTGACCCGGGACGTCTTCAGGAGGTCCACCCCGTGATCTACGGAGTTTCCTCAACAAATCAGTTCCGGTAACAATCTCAGGTGACTTGCCCCGAAGTCTACGGGACTGTCTCGGTAATTCTGCCACAGCTAAAAACTTTTAACTACTACACACGAAAACAAAGTAAAATCTCAAATCAAACCACCTAAAGTCTCTAAAGAACCAAACAAATTTGAATCATACGCTTAAAGAATCTAGGGCGTCAAACCAAACACAAACAGTAGCCTTCCAGACCGAAAATGCTAGTTGGAGATGAAACCCAACATCGCTGGATTCAATACAGAAGTGGCGGGTGGAACAGTTACCCCGACAACCTGCTGAATGAATAGACCGGCACAAGTTCCTCCACTTTAACTGTCTCGAGTGAAGTGAACCCCTTGGAAAATCCAAGTGAGTCTAGCCGACGTCTGCTCCAGGTACAGTGGGATCTTCCCTCCACCGTCACCTCGGTAGAATCCTAAAGATAATGGTCACTAAGGTTACCAACCGCAACAAATGCACCTGGGGGAACAATCTACACTCCGACAGCATGCAAGGGCAGAGTATCAAGCTCAATCCCCTTACCGGTTCCTTGACAATAATCCAAGGTTTACCGATAAGTGACCCCTGGCTCCTCGACAATGGTTAATCCGAGGTTTACCATTTGTAATACGTGCGTGTCTGGCGTCGTTCCCAATGAGGGAGGATTGATCCCCTCACTGGTTCGGACACGAGCTCGTGCTTCTCCTTTAAGAGGAGCTTTCCCAGAGTACAAATGAGACAATTGGATTTATTCTATCACAAGATAAGCTACTTGTTTGGTTTTGTTGTCTTGGAGAGTTAATTACTCTCCTACTCCAAGACACTGGCCTGATCTAAATTGGTGTTTCAGAGCCCTAGTAAATAAAAGTTACTAAGTTGATTTTACTTTAAGCGTTAATTTTATGGTTTTTCTTAAAGACAAAAGGTAGCGGAAATGAAACCAATGGTGTGTAGACTCGACTCACAACCACTACAAAGATGCACCTAAGATGATTTACACTACTTTTCTCTTTCAATGAAACTCCTAACTAAGAGAGTTGGGAAATGCAAATTTTATAGAAAATAACTTTCTTAGTAAAGACAATCAAAGAAACAATTCTCTTTATCTTTCCAAGCATACAAACATGACCACTCATTACATGCATGAAAAATCCTTTCTCTTTCAAAACAAAACTTTTCAAAGGAGATGTTTTTGTATTTTTTATTTAATAAAGCATATAAATCTATTTTAACGAAAATTAATCTCAAAATCTATAAAATCTATGAAAAATTGACTTACAAGCAAATCAAAAGGAAATTTACTCTAAAGCAAACCTAACGAGGCAAAAGCCTACAAGGATGATTCTAGGTTGTTTTACTTGACCACAATCAAGCCAAGGACCAGCTAATGCAGAATAAAAAAACCAGTCAAAACAAAACTCAAATCTTTTTGTTCTTTTTGTAAAATGGAATTCAATACTCAATCAACAAGCACTTCGAAATTCGCCAAGGAGACAACTCAAAGGTAAGTTGCTCTCACAGGTAGACTTTATGACAGGTCCAACTCCTAAGAAGGCTGACAAAACCAGAGAGATCGAAGGCTTGACAACTTCTACCACCAAAGTCACTACAGGACCTACTCAAAAATCAAACCCTAGGGCTTAAACTTCTATGAAATCCACTAAAACACTCAATGCTATCGAAACAAGTTCAGGTGAAGATCTTTGACAAGAGACTAATGGATCTGGGCAGTAAAAACTAAGAAAAAGCAAAATTTAAGAGGAAAAATGTAAAAAATGGAAATTTCTTAATTTTTAGCAGGGTACGCAGGCAACCTGTTAAGACAGGTGCGGGCCCGCTCTGTGCACACAGCAACAGTGCGTACAGGTACACACTGTGCAATACTCAGAGGGTGCGTACTACTAGAAAAACCAAGAAAAACTAAATCTAATTTATCCCTAAGCTAGCCCACCGAAATACAAAGTCACACAGGCAAAAACCAGAAAATAAATGACTTTTCTCAGATCAAAGTTGCATACAAAGGAAAAAACTTTCACATCAATGGATTACCCAGTGGAGTCGCCATTTTGTCAGGAGGAAAGAGTCGATAGTGCGGACACAACCAACCTCCCTAGGAGCCTAAGACTTTCTAGTGACAAACAAGACAAACAAGAGCAATCCTTCTCTAAACATGCATTTACTATACGAGAAATCAAGTGTTTAGATCTTACCTGTAGTCCAACGCTGTTGTAGTAGTCCAGCCTTGCCGATCCGGATGAGCTCCTCCTTCACTTTGAAACCTGCATTCACTAACAATCAAACGATTAAATAGCACTTGATGATCTCATAAAATAAAACATATTTAACATATAGACCAAGGAGTACATGAAACAACTCATAAATAACAAGTTATTGAGAAGAATGGACTCATTTGCATTAATAGGAAACAAAAGGAACAATTACAACCTGAGCCTTGGTGTTGTGCAAGTCCCTCCCAGGGTCCATCAAGAGTTCTCCTTTACTTTGACAAAGCTCACCCACTTCCAAATGAAACAAGAAAGGATGGGAATCTCTCCTCACAAGCTTCTAAATGGTAGTCCTAATTCCAGCAGCATCTACCCTTAGAAATGTTTAGCTTTCAACCTCCCCTCCTTCTGGCCCAATGCCTGTATTTATAGTGCTCAAGAGGAAGTTAATCAGGTCCACCATCAATGGGATAATCCCCTCTTTGGATGGGATAGCTCCCTTATTGATGGGATAAGTTCCTCTTTGGTAGGGATACATGAACCATCTGGAGGCACTTCATACACGTCAAACATACTTCTAGAAGCCTCTAGAAATGACCACAAGTAACTTTTTTGGAGTGAAACTTGCGCCTTTTGACCTTTACAGGGGTACGCACCTGCCCCTTTACATACAGAGCGTACAAGTACGCAGTTTTTGTGAACATTAGGTGCGTACACGCAGGTAAGGCCGAGAGAATCTGCGTACCAGAGATAAACACATTTACTAAGACTTTCTCTCTTTTTGGAGTTTGACATGGAGAGCAGAGGCATAAGACTTTCCCAGGAGGATAGCATGACTGTTGATAGAGTCATACTAACTGTAAATAGCCATGGTGACATTTTTTAGTGTAACAGAATGCTCAGATGCCATGACTGCTGTGTTTACTGTACTTGGGCTGCCCTTTGATGATGGTGTGAAACTAGGTGTTGTTGTGATATCTGCCACCAAGGGCAACAATGAAAAAAAGGGAGTATTAGGAGGGGAATAATATGATGGGAATAGGGGTTATGGGGAGAGGTTTTGTTTAGGGATATATAGCAGGGTTTGGGGATTTGATAAGGTAGGGTTTTGGGGTTTATATTGACTAAAGAATGGAGGGATAAGGAATAGGGGTTTGGTAATATTTTAGGGTAGGGAGAATAGGAAAAAATGGGATAGGGGGGATAGGGAAAAATGGTAAGAAAGGGAAAATGAGGGGTGATAATAAACCTTGGCATCAACACCACAATTATGCAACCCTAGCAACAATGGATTTTGGTGTTTTCTTGTTGTTGGTTTTATGAGTTTTGTTGCAATTAAACATAGCCATGAACCACCATAACATTCACATAATTTGATGAGAAAGCCATGATATAGAGCCTACCTGTTGATTTGAGGGGTTTCACAGGCAACTTGAGGCAATTTGGCACGGTTTTGGGCCTTTGTGGGTGTGCGCCACGTGCCAAACCCAGTGCGCTATGCCCGTTGTGTGCGTCGTTCTCTGTGTGTGCGCTTCACCCCTCTATGTGTGAGCCGCGCTCCGGAAAACGACTCCCACTCACTCTTATACACTCACTTTGTTCTCCTAATCACTTTGCAATGTTTCTCTATGACCTTGATTTGCACAATGACCTTGTTTGCTTGTGGAAACCTTTATTTAAAGGCTTTGAAGTCATGGGTTTAATTTTTTCTTCTTCAAAAACCCACTTTGCTAATGTTTCATTTTGGATTTTTTTTACTGACTTAAAGCAACACTTGAATTTCTCTTTTCCCTTTGAAATTTTAGGTCAAATGATGAAGTTTTCGGCACTGTTTGTAGGGATTTCATGACAGGGCATTTGGCCACGGAAACCATGACTGCACCTGAAGAAATCAACTGGAGACTTTTTTGAAAATGATCACAAATGACACACTGTTTGACTTTTCTTCAAAACAAAGTTTTGAAGAACAGTTGTAATCTGTCAACATGACAATGAAAATCTCTGAATCATAACTTTGTAAGGGCCTCCCTCTGGCCTGCATGGCTTTATTGGACATGTTTGAAGACCAATTTATCTGATCCCTAGACCTAATGACTGAAAATGACTCTCGTCCATTAAAAGATCAAACATTGACTGTCATGGACTTTAGTGAACCTTGACAAAAGACTTGAGCCAGCAGGTGCCAGACATGAGGGGAACTAACTAACAAGACCTTTTCTGTCATATTATGGCATGATCCTAGTGAAATGCAGCTGGGTGAATGGAGCGGGACTCCTAAAAATGAGATGCAGAAAGGGTTTTGTTCTCTGACGGAGGACTGACAAGACCGACTCTAACATTGGCTCCAATGGGGGATGGTAGCTCTAGCTCCTTGGAGGTGCCAAGAACTGCAGATCTTTGGGTGAATAGACAGTGCCTTCATCCATTGGGCTATGGAGTCATTATTTCGACAAATAACACAAGACTTTGACACATTTGTTGATTGGAACTTGACTTAAACCGACATTAATTATGAAACCAACATGACTGAAAAAACTGACTCAATGCAAAAGGAAATGACTCATGACTGACTTAACTAAAACAAGAATTGACAAAAATTATTCAATGGCAGTAGTCCATCAAGATTCAAGGGTTTCAAATTATGATGACAGCCACCTGCATATTAATGCAATATGTACAATCATGTGTAATGTGTCTTCCAATATAACTAATCAAGCAGATGCCTTGTTGATTGATTCTCCTAATCAGATCTCCTGGTCAACAATAGATACTGGTAACTGGGCATCCAAATACACAGTCAACCATGATCTCCTTCATCACTGAATACTGCAATAATCACCTTCACTGCTAACTACAACAGATTTGCCATTGGATCATGAAAAACATGAAGATTTACCTCCTGTTTAGGAAACAAGATGTCTTTTTCTTTTGATGCTAATCTTCCTTCATAATGTTCTTCAGAAAAAGTATGGTCCTGGTCCTCAAAAATTTCTGAACAAGTGGATGAGCATATTTCCTCTTCAAAAAACATTTCAAAACATGAGACATATGAGGAAGAATCTGAAAGGGAATCCTGAATAGTCTGGTCTACTGAAGTCTGAATATATGGTAGGTCATATTCATACGAAATGACAACCAGATTCTCATTACTTCATCACATTCATCAATCATGAGAAAAGAAACTTCAGATGTTTTTTGAAACCTAACACTAACATTTCTATCATCTACCATAAATTCATCCAGAGGAACTTTTTTACTTGCTTGAGAAATGATCTCATCTTGTTGTTCATGAGCTGACTGGATTACCTCTTCATGAAGACTGTGTTCTGCTGACATGAGAACATTCAGATCCAAAACTTCGTCTTCTTCATCCCAGATGATTTCAGCAACAGAGTTCTCTTTCATGGGACTTAGTACAAGGTTTTCTTGGCCATCACAATCTGAATTTGAATCTGAAATGGGTGACTTGACATTATCACATTCTGGAATTAGAACTGGAGTTCCTTGCATGCTATCTTCTTCTATGGATAGATCTGAACCGACACTTTTTCTTTCATCACTTTCAACCATATGGAACTCTTCAACCTGCTAATCTATTTCATGTAATTCATGTTGACTGTCAAGATGCAAAATTCCTTCATTTTCTACCGTACAAAGATCTTGATTCTGCTACAACATTTCCGGAGATCTTGATGGGACTCCTCTAGTTTCTCTTCATGTTGCTGAAATGGATTCTCATACAAGGCTTCCATGATCTCATCATCCATAAAATTATCATCTTCATAATATTTTTCAAGGCTTTCAATAAAAGTAGAAGCATGTTTTCAACAGTCATGAACTAGATTTAATGATGGATAAGATTCTTGATATCTTTCAATGAACAGGGCATGAAAATCCTTTAAACAGTAAATACAAGTAGGCGGCAAACTTTCATACCAAGATTGGGCTTCACCTTCCAGAGTGGCTAGGAATATCGTCATCAAGAAATCTTCAGGAAAATCAACCTTCAACTTGCGAATATGCATGTGAAATCAAACTAGATGTAAAGTAGCGTCCTTCTTACCATCATCTTTAAACGTAGGTAGATTCCTTGACCAATCTACCTTTGGAATTTTATTTGGAAAACCTGGGATGTGATCTCGGCTCATGGGAGCATATCTTCTTGCAACTCGCTCCATTTTGAGAATCCCAAAGCTACTGATCTCTCCGCAGTGGAGTCACCATGAAGGATTGATCGCTGGATTCTTCAGTGGATGGAGTCACCAGGTGAATGATTTCAGCCTTCTTATGTCTGATCGTTGTTCACCATCAACAATCAGCTCTGAACTTGAGATATATATTGGGGCAAAAAAATCTTCAAGGAAACCATTTTCGATCCCCAGTATGGTCGCCACTATGTTAGCACCTAAATCTGCCTTAGGCTAAAGGAAGGCAAAACTTAGGGTCACCACAAACCACGCTCAGTCTGGTAGCTAGCCCTACCAGAACCGGAGAGAGCTCTCTCCGAGTCACGCTCAATGAATAGATACACAATATGGTCTGAGATGACTTACAGTGAATATTGATTTTAGGCTAGTAAAAAAAATATGGAACCAAGAAACAAATTTTGATAAATGACTGAGTTTCTGCGAGGTATGGAACCAACAAACAACAATGAGCAGAGAATTTAACACAAAGGCACAGATTACTTCGTGAGGCAAGACAGGCGGAAATTCTAGCAATTAAATTTGAAGTAATGTGAAATGGAAAGATTGTTTAGGAGGGTGAAAAGCGCATAAACACATGAATCCTTTTCAACAGAAGAAGAACACTGAACATGAAACTTTCCCATAGGCAGAGCAACAAACATGAATTCTACCTTATCTTACTTAGAAAATTTCACTGGCAATGAATATGAATGAACTGTGAAACATAACGAAATACATATGAAACATAGAGAGAACACATTTGCTACACTCACACCACATGAATCTCATGAACCAGAGCCGCTCCCTTTCATAAATTCTCTATCAAAATATACAATGAAGGACTGAGTTTCTCTCCCACAGTCTCCTAGAAATTACAACCAACCCCTTTGCAAATGGTTTGCATACAATAAATAGACTATGCCATGAGGAAATAGAACGACCAAGAGTTGGGGAGTTTTTCGAATCATTACAAAGTGGAAGTGGAAAGCCAACCATTAGTTACAGGTGCAGCGTTACAAAAATGACAAATGGCTTGGGTGACTGCTCGCCTTCCTTTGCCACTTGGATAGGAGCCCACCTTTAGTGAAAATACTTTTTAAACATTGCCTTAGTTTCCAAGAAAAATATATTTTAAATGAATGGGCCCACTTGGAGAAATTCACGAATCGAAATTTCGCGAAGTGGGCGCGATTTTGGCCTTTTTCTCTATATGCGCCGCGCCAAAAGCTATATGCACCGTGCCACTTTGGAGGTGATTTTGGGGTACCTGTAGGAGTCCAAATTGTACCCAAGTGTTCTTGTTGGAAAGCCTGGCCTATCTAATTTCCAACCCAAGTGGAACTTCTGAATTTGGTGCTCATTTTCCCCTCCAAAACTTCATTCTCCCAAGACTGCTTCCTGTGTGTCAAAATAGGGGCAGAGAGGTCATTGTTTTAGTGTTTTTGACCTCTTGGGGACTCAAAACTTGCCCAAAATTCTTGTCCATGCACCATAAGTCATGATTTTTCATGCCGAATCCAAAAATGCAAGCCATTTCGGATTTTGAGCTCCCAATCCTAAGCGTCGCTCCAGTGGCGCGGCGCACAGGGAGAAAAACCCTGTTTTGTGCCCAAAAATTCGACATGTGACCAAAATTGCCCCAAATTTTTTGAAATTTGGGCTGGAGGTTCTCTATGAAGTGCTATGTTGGGCCACAGAGGCTTCAGCCAATATCTGAAGTCGATCGAGCTCCCTTTGCTTCTTGATTTCCTTCCTCAATTTCGCCTTCAAATTCCTGATTCGGGCCTTGCACACTTTGTTTCGCGGCATGTAGTGGGAAGCCATGTGTCTCATCAATGCATGTCCTTGTCAGCCTTGTCTAGCAGCCTCTCTAAGTTCATGTTAACTCTCTCGAGGTTGGGCTCTTGATCCTCATTAATCTCTTGCTCCAATGACATGAGCTCAACTCTTCTCCTTTGTGCAGCTTGGCGATGCTCACGAATGTTTTGTAGCTCCATGATCGCTTTTTGATCCTCATGCTATTTGTTCCTCTACTCTAGATATTTCATGTTCCACTTAGCCCTCTCCAAGTCAAGGGATAAGGCTTCGATCTCTAATTGCTACTCCTGGATGATCTCTCTAAGTTGTGCACTTGGTGGATCTGTATCTGTATCATCATCATGAAGGTGAACAAATTCGGTCTCTCGTTCACCTGATGGCTCACCTAAAGGCCCCTCATCCTGCATTAGCTCCTTGCCTTTGTCCTGTTCCTGTGATGCTGATGGTGGAAGCGAGGCCCCTTCCACCCCAGGTGGAGATAACACTCGCTTTGCCGCTGCAAACAAACGTCTGGTGCCTTTCTGATATGTGATGAAAACCGACACACTAGCAGTCTCATGGCACTCATACCAATGAGAAGGTTCACCCTCATGCTTAACCTCTAATAATACCTATGAAGTGCTGAAGAGGTCACGGGAGATGAAATCATCCCAAGTAATGCCCTGCAATCCCAACTGATGAACCACCAAAATATTAATAAGAGAAAAGTGATAAACACTATTAAGTTGTTGCTGAGGGGCCTTGTGCTGCAAGAAGGTGTTCATCCTCTCTATGTTCCTGCAAATGAAAAATGGGATGTTCATCATCCATACCCTGGTAAAGTGCATGAGCAACCTGATGTGATAGGCATATAGACGAGAGAACCTCCCCTCACAGCTGAAGTACTTCATGATCAACTTCATGAGTGGAGCATATTAATCTTTCAAATATCTGAATGGAAAGAATCTTGTGAGCTGCCTCAAGCAACTGGCCTTAATGTAAGGCTCATAATGCTGCCGATCAACTTTCTATTTCTTGTGCCATGGTTCTCCAACATTTGGTATGTCGGTTGCTAATGACACAGTTTCAGGTGTCAGTGTGAAGGTGACACCGGCCAAGATAGAGTGATTTCCATGTAGGTGAAGCACAAAAATATGGGCCAAATCATGATGAACTCGAACATAAGCCATCCTTTGACAAAACTCAAAACATGATAGATGTTGGAAACATGACATAGCAAGAGGGTAGGCCTGCAATTCAGTGAGGGTGGTTGGCTCATCCCTAACATGTTTGCCACTCTTGTGATGTCTCCTGGGAGCTTGTTCTTCCAAGGATGAATCACTTTGTGTCTCCATCTCATACTCTGATGAATGCTCAGATGCCATGACTGCTGTGTTTACTATACTTGGGCTGCCCTTTGATGATGGTGTGAAACTAGGTGTTGTTGTGATATCTGCCACCAAGGCGAACAATGAAAAAAAGGGAGTATTAGGAGGGGAATAATATGATGGGAATAGGGGTTATGGGGAGAGGTTTTGTTTAGGGATATATAGCAGGGTTTGGGGATTTGATAAGGTAGGGTTTTGGGGTTTATATTGACTAAAGAATGGAGGGATAAGGAATAGGGGTTTGGTAATATTTTAGGGTAGGGAGAATAGGAAAAAATGGGATAGGGGGGATAGGGAAAAATGGTAAGAAAGGGAAAATGAGGGGTGATAACGGAACCTTGGCATCAACACCACAATTATGCAACCCTAGCAACAATGGCTTTTGGTGTTTTCTTGTGGTTGGTTTTATGAGTTTTGTTGCAATTAAACATAGCCATGAACCACCATAACATTCACAAAATTTGATGAGCAAGCCATGATATAGAGCCTACCTGTTGATTTGAGGGGTTTCACAGGCAACTTGAGGCAATTTGGCACGGTTTTGGGCCTTTGTGGGTGTGCGCTGTGTGGAAAACCTAGTGCGCCACGCCCGTAGAAATTTTGCACTGTGGGGTGGATCTGTGTGCACCGCGCTCTGTGTGTGCACCGCGCCCCTCTGTGTGTGCGCCACACTCTGGAAAACAACTCCCACTCACTCTTAAACACACACTTTGCTCTCCTAATCACTTTGCGACATTTCTTTATGACCTTGATTTGCACAATGACCTTGTTTGCTTGTGGAAACCTCTATTTAAAGGCTTTGAAGTCATGGGTTTAATTTTTTCTTCTTCAAAAACCCACTTTGCTAATGTTTCATTTTGGCTTTTTTTTACTGACTTAAAGCAACACTTGAATTTCTCTTTTCCCTTTGAAAGTTTAGGTCAAATGATGAAGTTTTCGGCACTCTTTGCAGGGATTGCATGATAGGGCATTTGGCCACGGAAACCATGACTGCACCTGAAGAGATAAATTGGAGACTTTTTTGAAAATCATCACAAATGACACAATGTTTGACTTTTCTTCAAAATAGAGTTTTGAAGAACAGTATTAATCTGTCAACATGACGATGAAAATCTCTGAATCATAACTTTGTAAGGGCCTCCCTCTGGCCTGCATGGATTTATTGGAAATGTTTGAAGACCAATTCATCTGATCCCTAGACCTAATGACTAAAAATGACTCTCTTGCATTAAAAGATCGAACATTGACTGTCATGGACTTTAGTGAACCTTGACAAAAGACTTGAGCCAACAGGTGCCAGACATGAGGGGAACTGACTAACAAGACCTTTTCCGTCAGATTATGGCATGCTCCTAGCGGAATGCAGCTGGGTGAATGGAGCAGGACTCCTAAAAATGAGATGCAAAAAGATTTTTGATCTCTGACGGAGGACTGACAAGACCGACTCTAACAGCCCCTATTCTTATTGTTCTACCCCATAGAAGCCCACTATTGTTATTGTTGTTCCCTTACATTATTATTGTTATGTAGGCTACGATTATATTGTAACCCCTTAGACTCCTATATATACCATGGTGGTCTTACCATTTGAATCATTCAAGAATTTTTCATTTATGTGATGTGAAGGAGGTTTTCCCCTCAAAGAGGATAATTTTGAAGTTGTTGATCTATCTCTTTTATGATTTGGTTACATAACATTTGGTATCAAAACTTTGGATTCTAGGGTTTTGCTGCTGAAAACATGCCATCTTGGAATTTTTGCTATAACTTTTTTCACGAAGGTTTAGAAGATGAAATTTTGATCACGTGGAACCGAAATCCTATTAAACTTCCTGTAAATATTTCAATTATTGTTTCACTATATTTTCAGAGATATGTTCTGAAGATGTTAGGCCTTTTGATGCTCCAGAATTCAGCCTCAAGTAGGTGACCTTGGGAAAAATGTCATAACTTTCTCTACTATAATCATAATTGAATTTTGTAAAAATTGACTAAATTTGCATGGAATGTAGTATTTCTTCTATCGTTTTGAATTTCGAAGGTCGAATAAGTGACACATGGCACTCCGTACAAGTTCAGTGTACTAAACTAATCGATAACCAGGTCATCATGGAAGATTGGGAATAAATTTATCTTGAAGAATCCAAATTTGGTTTGACTTATGGAATTCGAAATAAGACTCAAAGGACTACCATAGGAATGAATTTGAGATATTGGAGAGCTGAAATTACATAGATACATCAATTCCAATATCTATCTCTAAAAAACAAGAAAAAAAGTGTGTATATTGTTTTTAATTTGCATAACCGTTGTTTGAAAAATAAGTTTGAAGTGATTCAAGGGGCATAGTGAAGGATATATATCATTATTTGATTCCAAAATTACTCAAAAAAATAAATGGAAAAACCTATTAAGAAACCAAAAAGCTCTTTTATGACGCATGAAGAAGAGGAAGAAATGTAGCATGATATATCAAATTTACTAAACCAAGTGCAATAAATTTGGCTCTCATAAAAAGTAACAAAAAATTAATTAGAATCCATGATGAATTTCAATATACATGGTATAAAAACGGACATGGAAGTTTTGAATGATGCTTTAAAAGAAGACATGGAAGCGATGACGAATGTCAAGATAGAGGGGTTGAAGGAAGGTTTGGAAAAGTTGCTAGAAGAAATGCTTCTCAGTGGTGACAAGGTAATCCATGAAAATCATGATGAGTACATAAGGAGTATGAATTATTATTTTAGAGACTTCAATTATTAGGTTTAAGAACCACCACATTCCAAATATCGATATGACAAATTTTGATGGCAAGGATCCAGTAACATGGATACTACATATGGAACAATATTTTGATCTCCATGATGTATAACACACACAAATGTTATGCATTGTAACTTTATATTTATAACCCAATGACTTTGTATGGTATCGATGGATTTTTTCTTGTAAACCACTTTTCACTTGGTCAATTTTTATGGAGGAAATGATAGAACATTATGAGGATACAAAGAGCAACACATTCTTTAGCCAATCCATAAATCTCAAACAAAAGGGTTCAATGGAGGAGCAAATTGAAGACTTCCTAAAATTGAATATCAGGGTAACTGATATTCCAGAGGAGCTGCATAGTATTGATGTATTCATAGGGATTTTGAATCTTACCATCCAACATGAGGTTTTCCTTTGGGAACTTGATTCATTGGAGAAGGAATCCAGGGTGGTAATAAAGGTTGAAAGAAAAATTATGCGAATAGGGAAGTATACCATTCAAAATTATAAAGATGGAAGTGTTGTTTCTCCTAGCCTTCCACAACCTACAAGGTTGACACCACAACAATTTGAGTAAAAAAGAGCAAAAGAGATTTGTTACAGTTGTGATAATGTTGATGGTATTAGATCCGCAAACATTTAGGGGATCTCCCTGATATGAAGTCCGAATTAGACTTCACACCATTTGGTGTAGGAGTCCCATCAAGTATGATAGCCTAGTTTCCATTTACTTATAGCTTTTCCTTAGATCCTTTTATTCCACACGTGAGAGTGTTGCACTGGTATCTTCAAAAAGCGAGGTGAGCATGCCTGCTAAGTGTGTAATATAACTGTGTCTAGGTTCTCTTATTGCAAAAGGGGGAGACTAAAGTGAGCCTCTAAGTGAGAGGAAATAGTACCACCGAGGAAGAGACACATGTGAACCAAAAAGGTTTGTCTAGCATCCACTGGAAGAGTCCACAATAGATGTGGCAGTCGTTAAAACTGAAGTACCAAGGAAGACACATCCACTATCCAACATAGTAGTCCATAACAGATGTTACGGTCGTTATAACCAGTAAACAAGGAAGGTTTGTCTAGTATCCTACAGAATAGTCCATAAGGATGAGAAAATATTGATAACCAACACAACACATTCCAAACAAGGTGTGTTCTAAAACAACTGAAATAGTTCAACTATTTTAGTAAATCTGAAAAAACATCAATTACAAATGTCGAAAGAATAGTCTTACAAACACCTACAAAAGATGCATGAAAACATGTTGGAGTTAACAGGCTTCTGTATTAAGAAAAATTTTCAAGACACATATGTACATCATACATCACTAGCCACAGTAGTGCAACATTGGAGCCACTCCTCACTCCTTAAAGAACTAACTAAAAAACTCTCAATGCTTTGTGGGAGGAGCCAAGGTGAAAATTCCTTGCTCATACAATGGGAGGGGTATATATAACCAAGGGTGATGCTTGACCCTTGTGATTCTTGGACTACCCTCATGACCATTCAACTTCCTATGACTTTTCAGTTGACATGACTCTTCATATTCATGTGTGTCTGTTGGAATTTCGCTTCACATTACATTGTATTTTCAACAAAAATGGCCCATAATAGTGATGTGGCCTTTGAAATCTCATGACACAACTTGATATGACGCTACTGACATGGATTGGCTTGCTGTGGTGGAAATGTCACGCTATTATTGATGTTGAGTGATGGATGTGTTCTTGGATGTGATTTCTTTTCTCCTCTACATGGCTTGATGCTATGGGCTCTTGAATAATCTTTGGTCTTGAAAGGTGCTTGCATGCATGTGTCCCCTTTGATTTCTCTTAAGGAGCTTCTTTCGTCCATCTAGCTGCAACTGAGTCTTCTAGAATTTTTTCTCCTTCTTCGTCTCCTTCATCGTCTCACCATGATCTAATAGTCTACATGTTCCTACAATTCACTCATGATTGGATGACATCAAATAAAAAACTTCCTAGTCTAAGCTGATGCATTGTTATCCTTAGACTGGGCCTAGGATAGATAACAGGCTAGGAAGAGGGACCAACAACTACGCATTACGTAGCGCTAGGTGAGAGGGATGGATACTGATTACTGAGACTGCATAGGGCATAGCTTAGGCATGATTGAGGAAATCTAGAGGATAGTCTTCACTGTCGATAAAATTGTGTAGAGGCCACTCGGAGGCATGATTGCACAATTTAGATCATTCATTGGAAACTACAATATGAGACCTTAGGAGGCACATCTATACAGTTTTCTGAGGGAAGGAAGGACTGGGTAGTAGATAGACCAGAGAAGAAAGCTTTGAACAGTATCTGGGATCAGTGACTCCTGGCTGAGGGAGGACACTAGGGGGACACCTCTTTACAATTCTGGGAGGGAAAATAGGCTTAGGTCTCTACGCATTGCGAGGTTCCAGCAGGCAGGGAAGAGGCTTGATGACTAATCTTGCAAAATGTGTAGTTCCAATTAATATTGAGGGAAATTCTCTGTAATTATGTGAAGGAAGGTAGGTTTCTCACCTCTGGGATTGCACAGTGCAACTACCCTAGGGATAGTATTTGTGCATTGTGCAGTTCTAGGCAGTAGAGCAACATCACTGAGTTTTGAGTTTGTGCGATGTGTAGCTCAGTCAGGGTCTAGTGAACGAAAGTTTTCCATTTGGAAGGATTTTCAAGACAATTCCTAAGTGTGAGAGGAAAGTGAAGTTGTGAGGAACTTGACATTGTGATCACACACTTATCATACTTTGGCGAAATGAAAAAATAGACCACCGGAACAACAAGACAAAGCATTATCCTCAATATTTGTGCATTGTGTTGTCTAGAACCAACAATGACAAGTTCAATACTTGAGGTATAACTTAGGACGACCGTGACGACACTTGTGTGACAATGCTTAAAATTTTTTGTATGAGTGCAACCAATGTTTACATAGCTAGGAAAACTCAAACACACACAGACAAACCTTTTAAATCACCAGAATAGAATCACAAGCATGGTAAAGAAATCAACATTCCAAAAGATGACAGTTGGTCAATCAAGTAAAATGCGTGAAAAGACTCTAAGGGGCCTCACAGAATGAGCTTGATTCTTTGCAGCTGTAAAGGAAAAACCATGGAAGGCTCTAAATTTGAGTGCGAGCCAAAATTTTCAAGGGTGTTGCAGCCACTACAACACTTGGCAGCACACTGGTTGAATACCAGCTTCTTTGTTTTGGTTCATTTTTGGTGGAGGGCCTTTGTCATTCAAGGAGTATAGATTCATCGTGTAGATTACTTCAGCATTCCCACTTACCCCGTGGGAAGACATGGTTCACCTTGTACCTTCTCAATTGAACACAACATAATATTTACCGAGATCAAAGTGTTTCAACTTGGGATGGGTGGTTTAGCTTGTGAGCTTAATATTTTCAGAGTATAGTTTTTCATCTCTAGTGTTGCTTTGCTACCAATAGGCCTAGACAGTACCCCTATTGGTGTTAGGAAGAAACACAATCATTGCTCCACTTCCATTGAGCCTCGATAGTACCCCAGTGGAGTTTCCTACTTCACCTCTCTACGTAAGAAGCCTTTCTCTTCTTTCACTTTTGTTGTTTTTTAAAGAGAACTGTCCATAGGGACTTATTTATTCTTGGGGAGGAAGAGGGATCCTAAATTATTAAGAGTAGGAGAAGTTTTTCCTTTAGAGAATCATATAAATACCTCTAGTTCAGGTTTTCTCATTTATATTTTCCCCTTCTCCATTTCTACTAGTTGGATAAGCTTGAAAACACAAAAGCAGAAAATTCAGTAAAGACATGAGGTTTCCCAGACTGGACACAAGTTCATGGTTTGACCAAAACTCTAGTTACAAACTGATCATATTTTAAATTAAGACCACATTGGATAAAATTTAAAACCAAACACAAAGAATATGGACACAATACTAGCCAAGGACTGCAATGTCACAAGGCTCTTTGAAATTCAGCCATACACACATTTATAAGAGGCACAATACTTATTCACATAAGAAAAAACAATAGAAAACAAAACAATAAACAATCAAAAGACTATCTACATAGAGCGGGGCGTGGCCACAAATCTCATTCAAAATAATATCTCAAGTCTTAATCATTGACAGGGAGAGAGTCGATCTTCTCGTCAAGTGATTGGATATGATACGTGTGTTGGCTAAGCTTCTCATGGATTGTATACAGACCAATCCATAGGGATTGAAACTTAGTGTTCTTGCCCTTGTCCTCGTGGGCTTTGTCCCACTTTAAGACTAAGTCATGCAAACTCAATCTAGTACTCCTTGTAGAATTTCTATCAAACCATCTCTTGATATGGTTCTATAGGAGTGAAAATTTTTATTTTTCTTTCATCCTTTCTTCCTTTAACATGTGCGATGTGTCCATCCTACACTAAACTAAAATACACTGCTTGCCTTGGGATTATTGGAACAACTGGAGAGTAGGAAATTAAATGATTTCCGAGAGGATGGCTTCCCTTCCATATACCATGAAGTAGGGGAAAATATTCAGAGAAGTATTAGGTGTGACTTGGTCAACCCATAAAGAACTCACCAGAGCGAAGTGCCAGTTTCATTGCTCAGTGAATAAGGTATTTTTGATGATGCAAATGAGGTTCTTGTTTGTATATTTAGCAAGACCATTTCCCCATGGATAGTAATTAGCAGAATGTTTCAAAACAATACCATTTTCCAACACAAAGTCATAAATATTTAATGAAGAAAAAGATGTTTCATTGTAAAAAACAAGTGATGTAGGAACGCAAAACCTAGAAATGATATTTTTTTTGTACGAAGCTCATGACTTATTGATCATTCACTTATTTCAATGCAACTTCCTTTGTCCACCACATGAACTAATCTGTAATAGTGAAAATATAGCGGTGTTTTTTCGATGAATGTGGGAAAATTTCGGCAATGATATCCAAGCCCCACTTTTCAAATGGTTCTTCCACTACAACAGGCTACAACAGGGCTCCTGAATTTTGATTTCTATTGACGCACCTCTAACAAACCAGACACTTGTAGGCATAAGCATGTGCATCCTTGAATAATGTAGGCCAATAGAAACTAGCCCGCATAACCTTGTGTGCTATGGTGTTACTTGCGAAGTGTCCCTGGGCTGGTCCATCGTGGAGATCACATAAAACCTTTTCAGAATCTTCTGCCTCTAGGAACCTGAGAAAGATACCATTATGGTGCTTTCTATATAGCACCCCATGCACCAGCTAGTATGATAAATCTTTAATTCAGAGTTCCCTCTTCTTCTGCATATAAAAATGAGAGGGCACAGTGCCATGCTCAAGGTACTGGAACACCTCTACATACCAAGATTTTTTGTGAAAAGTGGGAGAGGCTCGCTCAACATTGCACATTTCTATTTCTTGCTCCCATCCTATGAGCTCTTCTTATTCCTCTTGTGCATGAACTGCTTCCATTTCTAGTTTTCAAAGACCATCACCCTTGATGGTATGAATGGGTTTGATGTTAATATCATACTCCTGTAACCTTGTCATCCATTTTTCCTTTCTCTCACTCAGCTCTTGTTCAAAAAGTAGTGACCTCACTACTTGCTGTGGCACAAAGATAATGCAATGGTTTTTCAACAATTAGGGTCTAAAATGCTTCTCCACCTTGTACACTGCATAAGCTTGTTTTTCCATGGAAGGATAGTTGGGTTCCAGTCCTTGCAGGCTCACACTCATGAAGGAGATGGGTCGCTTATTGTTCAATTTGTCCTTTTGAGTGAGCACCACAGCGAGTGAAGTATCGAAGGAAAAAGTGTAGAGTAAGAAATATTTATTGAAGTTTAGGTTGTATACAACTAGCCTCTCCTATTTCTTACTTGATACAAGCAAACATGTTCATTTCCCTCTTTCCCCAATTGTAAATTGCATCTTTCTTAATCATCTCCTATATGGGTTTAACAATATGAGCATAGTTAGAGATGAAATTTCTGAGGAAGTTGATATTCCCCAAGAAAGACTACTGTCACACGGAATAAGTCGATCTTGCAGACAAGATAGACCTTCCTAGAATCTAAAGAAGACCTAATGACAAGCAAACCAACCAGACACTATCTTTCTCTAAATATGCTTTGATAAACAATAGAAAACAAGTGTTTTTAGGGCCTACCTTAGGTTCAACGCAAGCTTGTTGATGCCTTCGCTCCTTTGATCCAAATGAGCTCCTTTTCGCGAACCTGCAAACACAAACAAGGCAAACAAATTAAATAGCACCTGAAAAGCCAATTGCATAAAACATATTTAACATGAAAGTCAAGGAGTCCATGAAACAAATAACATAAGATACTTGTTGAGAAAAATGAGTTTGATTGTATTAATTCAAAAGAAGAATAACTTTACAACCTTTGCCTTGACGTTGTACAAGCTCCTCCCAGGGTCGAGCAAGAAGTCTCCTCTACTTTGACAAGTTTCACTCACTCCCCCTGAAGCCAAAAAGATGTGTGATCTCTCCTCTTAAGCTCAACTAGGAAGTCTTGATTTCACCAGCATTTACCCTAAAAAACGTTTAGCTTCTAACCTCTCCAGCAACCAGCCCAATGCCTGTATTTATAGTGCAATGGAGGGAGGTTACTAGGTCCTCCTTCAAAGGGATAAAGCCCTCCTTCAAAGGGATAGCTCCTCTCATCAAGGGATTAGCTCCTTCTCTTTTGGGATGCATGAACCACCTTAGAGCGAACAATCCACATCAAAATTCCTTCTAGAAACCTCTAGAATTAACCCAAAGTGAGTTTTTTAAGATAAAACTTGTGCCTTTTGACTTTCACAAGGGTCCGCACCTACACCATTAGGGACAGAGCGGGCAGGTCCGCAGGTTTTGTACACAGAAGGTGCGGGACCACAGGTGACCATGAGAGAAAGTGTGGAACCAGAGTTACATTGATTTTTAATGTCTTTCTCTCATTTCCAAAGCTTGATTTGAAGAGCTGAGGTCTGAGACTTGCTTAGGAGGATAGTACAAGTGATGATAGACTCATACTGACTGCAAATAATCATGGTGACGATATTTTTGTGTAACAACTACATAGCTTTCTTGTTCATGGGGTAGGGAATCTGCGTGATGGTATAAACTATGTCCCGATCCACCTTGATCCCACTTTTTGCAATGATGTGTCCAAGCAGGTTACCCTCGAACAATGCGAAGATGCTCTCCTTATGATTCAAGGATATCCCATGTTACTGACATTGTTCAAAAATATTCTTGAGATGGCACAGGTGGTCTAACTGTTATCTTGAGAAGACTGTTACATCATCGAGGTAGACCACCATGCTCTGTCCAATAATGCCATGGAAGGAAATGTTCACTGCGCGATGAAATGTTTCACTTATGTTTACTAACCCAAACAAAAATTTACAAAAAGCGAACGCACCCCACTTGGTACGAAATATACTTTTGAGTCTCTCAAGATCAAACCTGGTTGTATCATGAAAAACCTTCAAGAAAGGAAAACATCTTTGCTCCAGATACTTTCTGCATTATATGTTCTAGACAACACTCAGTAGTTTTCCTTGTCTGAGGCATGATTGATATTATGGAAATATACGCACAGGCGAATCTCCCTAGACTTCTTTCCGACAGGGACTAAATTGGACACCTGATTTGAATGTTGCACTTTATAAATGATTTGAGCACCCAACAACTTGGTCAGTTCTTTTACTATAAGAGGCTCAAGTGATGGATGAAATTTCCTCAACTCTTGTTGAAAAGGCTTGGCCCCTTCCTTGATCAGTATGATGTGCTAGATTATTCACGTGTCAAATGTCTTAATATCATCATACATCCATGCGAATACATCACGATACTACTTGAAAAGGCGAATGAGATCCTTTGCTCTTCTGACATACAACATGTACCGAGATTGACAAACTTTGGATCTTTTTCTATCACAAATTGATCTATTCGTGCAACAACATAGAGCTATGGGTTTTGGCATTCACAAGTGCCTGAAAGCGGTTATGCAAGTCTTACATCTTTTCAAGTCACACCACACCCTTGGGGATGAGTTTTCCTTTGCTTGTATCAGCTGCATCATGCAGATACTATTCGTGCTCATCCTCTACTATCGTTGTGTCCTTGAAGACATCAACATTAGCCATGAAATGTAATATATTTTGATCATAATAAAAAATGTGTATATTAGGGATGTTGTATAGGACAGATGGTTTATATAAAATTTCAACAGAAAATATATCCCTTGACACTAACACCCTAGCGGTTTCATTCGTGAAGGCATCTGCAACTTCATTATGCATTCTTGGTACTAAAATAATGTTAAAACCTTGGAATTGAGAGATGAGTTTCCATACCTCTTGTTGATAACTCTTAAGATTAGGTGACAAAAAGTATATAGTGTTACATATATGATGAACCACGATCTCAGAGTCACCTACCACTTTTAGAATAAAAACTTTGAGGTTGATGGCTTTCTGTAAGCCCAAGACGAGTGCTTCATACTCAGCAGTGTTGTTCATGCTGTTATCACAAAATCACAACTGAAGGGCTGCTGATCAGGCAGACTCTGTGTAACTATTTCAGACCAAGCTTTTAACTAAGGATTAGCCTCCCTAGCCTGAGAGGGCTCTCTCAAGAAAAGGTTATTGATTTTGAATGTTGATAAGAGGGCTAACTCTTGTACAATAAATTTAATGTAAGCATAACTGGTTGGAAACACACCAAAAGATATCTCATTGGGCTATGGAGTCTATAATATCAAGCAAACAAGAAAACACAGTGAACTCATAGAAATCAAGGCTCTTAGCATTACAAGTCAAACATATTCCACCACACATAGCTTGTTGTATACACAGGAAGTCAGAGCATATAAGTATGAATTCTGAGTGATTGCATACAACAAAACCATAAAATAACATAAGGTATAACACATCATCACTTCATTTGACCATGGAAATCCTTCGAGAATCTTGAGAAGAGTATAACTCTGTTTTACTATTACTGTCAAAAAAGATCTTACAGTGGCCCAAAACAACACACTTTTTCTATTAAGTATCCAACCTTTTTTACATCTAAGTTATTCCTATATATAGCCTATCAAAACACTGCTGTACGAGACTCCTCATCAAGCATGAAGGGAGCTCGGGCTTTTGACATAAATGACCTTAACAATAACATAAACGAACTAATTTATTACAAGAGATATGATGCTACAAAAACAGAGGATTCCATCATATTGGCACTTTAAGTCTTCTTCCTTGTATACCCTGATGTGTCCTTTGAGCTTGCCACCTGTAGTACTGCAATAATAACCATATCCAAGCTTAAAACAGATTCAATGTACATACAGCTCCGGATACTTGATGCATAGATGACTTCAACAACCGAAAAGAAAATGAAGCCTATATTCTTGGTTGCTGCCTCCCCTCGGTGTTCATATATTAATGATCCATCTTTAAGCCATTTAAACCTTGGATAGTCCCGTGTGACTGAAGAAAACTCATAACCCAGCCATCCCACAACTGGACAAGTGTATCATTTAACACCTCAGCAGCTCTATCCAAACCCTAAAATTTCGGAGATAAAGTGACTTTTAGGCAAAAGACAAAACTTCGACTTTTTCTTTGAACATTTACACCTGACCTCCTTTTCAAAATTTCTGACTGATATTCTATAGTCTACATGCTGACATTAAACCATCTCTTTGAATATATGCTGATCTCAGCATTCCAACTCAAGCTTTAAAACTAACCAGTCATCTACAGCAGTTTCGTAGCGCGCTACGAAACTGCTGTAGGTCATCAAAATTAAATATATGAACCTTAAAACAGCAATATTTCAAATCTATGATTCCTTTAGTCTTTCCATACAGGTGTGAAGACACAAAAAAGTCTCAAAAACTTTTAAAAAGACAATGGCCTAACATATATCAAAATTTGAGAAAACACATTCCTCCTTGAATCATTTAGCTGGCTTGTCTAGCTTTTCTTTTAGGCTGATGATTTCCTCCTTCAACTTCTTGTTCTGTGCTCTTAGACTTGCATTCATTTGTTTCATAGTTTTTGCCTGTTTTAGAGCTGGTATTGTCCATACATAGGCGTCAGATACCGAACTAGCTTGACTGATCAAACTTGTTTTACCTTTCATCACAGCTTTCTTATAACTAGTATATCTCACTGCCTTCTCTTTAAAGATATTATGAACCTGAGGTATCTCCTTACTTGCTCCAGTTTGTTTTGTAATGGCAACCACATTTCCACTTTGACTGATAACCACCTTATTGTCCTTATTCTTGTTTTTAACTGCTTGGACTATTCCAGAGAAGATTTCAAGTGCCTCTGTCCTAGGCTTGTCTGAAGGGACTTTCTCTTTTTGAGCCTTTTTTGCTTCCTTTATTTGCCTCCTAGTCATTGGTCTGCGAGGTTTAAAGGCATACTCTTTACCTGGTTCTTCAAACTTTAACCTTTTGGAAGCCTTTGACTTCTTAGAACTCTCAGGTGAAGATTTTGTTAGATCAATATGCATAGGTGCCCCCAATTGATCTGGTTCTATTTCAAGCGGTTCAACTTGGATTGGATGTTCTTGTTCTAATTCAATGGCTTCCAGCAAATCATTTAGATTACCCTTAGAAACAGGACTCTCTTCCACATGAGCAGATTTTCCTTTTTCTTTGTTCAGCTGGCCTCTAGTTCTTGCTCTTGAAACTCTTTCAACTTCACTAGACTTAATTTCATCTTTTCTTTTGTGAGTCTTCTGTTTAGATGATTCTGGTGTTTCCTTAAGCGGCAACTTAGAGGCTTCTTTTTCAGACACTTTGGATGATTTCGAAGTTTTGACTATTGATGCCTCAGGAGTTTCTTTGGCTGCTAACTTAGGAGTCTTCTTTGTTGATGCTTCAGGTGTTTCTTTGACTGTTACAGACCTCTCTGGCTTCTTTGTTTTAGCTTTGGGCTTCTTATGGTCTGTTATTTCTTTCCTAATCTCAGCCAAAGTAGTATCCTCACTCCTATCTTCTCTTTCTCTTACAGGTAATGGAGTGAGGCCCGTTTTACTAGGGAAACCGGCCATGAATACAAACGAATCCCAGTCTTTACCAATTTTATGTAGGCTATTCAACACCAATAATTTAACCAGACCATGATGAAAAAGAGATGTTTCATAAGCTTCCTTTTTCAACTGAATCTTGTCACACATCTTAGAAATACTCCTGAATAAGTAAAAAGGGATGTCTATTGAGCTCTTACCAGTGAAGTGTAGTAGCAGCTTGAAATGATATGAATAGACTTTGTTGTACCGACCTTCACATGTCAAGTACTTCTGGATGCATGTCAATAATGTAGCATAATTCTCCTTAAGATAGCTCCTTGGGACAGCTTTAGTAAGATCTTCGTCTACATATGGTGCCTTTAAGAACTCCTTACACGGACCCATATCAAACTTGAAATTCTTGAACCATTCTTGGCCACCTCTTGGGATTTCTGTAACTGTAGAAATGACTTCAGGGGAAACCGGAAACTCCAGCATGGCCACCTTTGAATTTAATCCCGTGAAGTTCACTGCAAATGCCTTGGTCACTTCTGCATGTCCACCTTTGAGTTTTTCACAGAACTGCCAACAACCAGCAGCTCTGAACGCCTTTGCTACTTCCTCATCACTGAGGGTTACATCTAATCCCTCCGGCTCTGTTCTCACACATCTACCCGAACGGTGCTCCTTTCTCTCCATGTTTCTTTGCACAATTCTACACAAGGAAATGCCGGTGGTTTGCAGCACGATAACACTCCTTGGCTGTAGAACTCAGGCTCGCTTGCAGTAGTCTGATTAGAATAAAGCTCACGCTTTTCATAGAGTAGAAGACATTCATATGTTATGAAAAACACATTATGGAATGACCACTTCCTATAACGTCCTCCAAACTGACACATAACTCAATGAAATCAGACCTGATGGCAAAGTAATGGCTAATCATGACACGTAAATGGTGTGAGGAAACAATCATAACCGGACTCGTGACTCACCACTTCTCGGATTAGACATTTCAGAAAAAAAAACTAGACAACAGCCCGAAACCCCGATTTCGTAGCGCGGGCAGTTCAAATTTAAAGGAATGCGCTACGAAATCGCTGGCAAACGGGCCGCTACGAAAACACGCAAACATTATTTAGCGACAGAACTGACCAATCACACTCGCGCTACGAAACTGCGCAAGTACCTAAGAGATCATACCCGTGCTGCGAAACTGCGCAAGTACTAATGACATGACATGACATAACTAACCATGATGGAAGATGACTAATGCCCTTGCCTTTACACGAATTTCATTCATAACTCTTGAATTTCAAAATTTGAAATTGACATAAGTTAACAAACTTATTTACAAGACCTCAAGACTTTATAAAAACTTATGGATAATTAACATATACATGAACTATAGATTCTAGTGATAACACATGCACTCAAAATCCAAGTGGACAGAGATTAAGTTTTTTATCTACAGCATGTCTATTAAAACACAATCGTCTCTAGAGCCATCCTGCATTTTGGGTTTGTCAAAGTACATAGTCTACATATCATCTGTACATGGACTGCTTGTTGCACTAGTACTACTATCACTACTCCTACTATTGTTAAAAACTACTGTACAAGTTTAATTTTCACCAGCTGGGCATGGAAGGAGACCCAACTATGTGTCTAGTGGTGTGGGGGATGGCTCTCCAAGATAATACCCCAACGTTGTCTCTCGAAAGAAATTTCTGAACATAAGTTTCGCAAAAGCTAATGGATCATTTTCTCCATTCGAGGGAGTTAAGTTGTGCTTCATGTATCTCTCTGACAATACCAAAATTTAGTTGTTTCTACCCTTATACGGAAGCCATAAGTGTGACCAGTCAATGGCAAAATATAATTATAGCTTGCTTGACTAGTCTCTACTCAGCAATACCCCATATGCTTCCGGGATGTCCACAACCATGTTATTGATGCATTGATGAGCTTGTTCTTCAAATGATAATTGGATGTTAACATCCATGATTTCACCAAATCCTAGTACACAAGTTCTATCTAGTTGGATGATCTGCGCACTTGTCTTACTCCATTGGGCATTGATCTTCTTAGCAATGGAGAGTAGCATAACATTAACCGATGCATCAAAATCAACCAAGAAGTTGTGAACATTGAAGTTGAAAATTTTGGAATGATAACAAAAATGGTGGGAAGAGGGATTTTTCCTCCTCCATGCCAAGTGCATTAAGCATAGATGTGAGAGTGTCAGGAGACTTACTTGATCCCTTTTTGGAAGAGGTAGCATCACCCGTAGAGGTTTTCCCAAGTGCTTGTAGAAGAATGTCCTACTAACTCGTGATTTTTGTGATCTCATATAGAGAGATGTTTGCACAAGTCTTCTTCATGTCTTCTACAATGCTATAGTATAAAGTGGGGAGACTCACCGTGATGTTCAGGGGTGGAAAATTTCATGGTTTTCGGTGGGATGCTTCGACCTTTGTTGCTTATGGAAACACTTTTCACCGAAGTTGTCATCCTAGACTTGCTCTGAATGTTCTGTGTTGAGTTGACCAATGGACCTACTGTCCTTAACATATTTAGTCTTATTTTATCCCTCGGTATTTCAAACACAGTGAGGACCCCTTGAATTCTCAAGTTATATCGATTATTTTACTTTGGGGCCAAACAGCCACTCGGAGGCTCCTTCTTAGTAGTGGTATTCTGGGATGCGTGAGTACACTGATATGTGTTTCCTACATGTCCAGTTCTTGGAGCTTCATGAGATGTAGTATCTTCTTATTCTTCAATGTCAAGCTCAACCTTCTCATTAACAATGAGTGTGTTGGACAACTGTGTAGCCATGATGCTCATTCCACGACTCCATTCTAGGCACGTTCTTTCTGAATGATGTTCATGGTGAAACACACAATATGAATTTGTCATGAGCTTGTCAAGGTTAGGAACTAGGTTGGATCTTTGCATAGATTTGGCCAGCTGGTTGCTGCTATAGCTTGAAGCTACATTCTTCTTCGGTGGGTAACTAGAAGGCATGTTGCTCACGGTTGTCTCATTCATACCTTTTTTAAGTTCAACTACTTCGGTGGTTAGTGACTTGATGAGACAAGTAAGGATCTCAATGTAACTTGCTTCCTTTTCCTTAGCCTTACTGACAGAGGTCTGAGACCTCTTTCCTATGCCTTTGGGGTCTTTAGTGGATTCGTCCTCTACAATGACTCGAATATCATGTAGGTATTTCTCTAGGTAAATAGCCTCTTCACAATTTTCTGTCAATGATGGTTTCGTAACTCGCTTGATGAACTGCACAATACTTGTCGGCAAGGAAGAAATGTAGTAGTTGATGGTGATGGAGTTATGAGGTTTAGTGTCAGCCGAGAACTAGTTCCAAATGTGGTTAAACCACTGACTAAAATATTTAACCTTTTCTTTCTGTTCCATATTGAGACTACCCAACTCCTTCAGCAGCATGGCAGGGGTCTTGGCATCAGCAAATTTCTCAAGGAAGATCCTCTTGAACACCCCCAATTCTGGATGGATATTGGAGGAAGGCTGTGATACCACATAGCTGCTCTACCATCCAGGGTACATGAAAAAATATATAAGAAACATCATTATGATGTACCTCGAGTGTCTGTAGGTGTATGTAGAAAGTGTGTAAGTGATCTTCTACCTTCACTATCTTGTCAGGGTCATATTTCGTTAAGAGGTTCTCCGCGTGTCTCGGCATATTGTGTAGGACACCTGGAAGTGCCAATGGACTCTGAGTCATCCATTCCATATTTTTTTCTTCCATGTTGTCCTCATCGTCATCCTCCTCCTCCTCTTCTAAATTTAATCATTCCTCCTCTAAATCTATTGGTTCTTCTCCTCCTCCTTCATTTCCTTCCCATCTTCCTCGTCCTCTAGACCTTGAATCCAAGAATTAGAGGTTGCTCTCTTATTCATTTAGAAAGAGTGGGGGCTCCTCTTCGTTCTCCATAGCTTCTGGTAACTCATCAAGAGTGGTGAAGATCTCTTCTTCAACACATGAAACTGCTACTCATGTGGGGTAGTCATTTGCTTCTTCTAATAATATGGAAGAGAATACACTCCCAAAATGAGTCCAACAACTTTTTCAAATTGACAGGTGATGGGACAGACAACTCAGATTTGACGATACGAAATTTCATGTTTGGGTATGGGAGGTAATAAATTACCAACTTCAAAATTGTGTATAGTGGATAGGGAGTGAATGTTACTGCCTTGACCAAATAACGGGCGAGTGGGGTCAATAGGAAAATCAACAATAAACTATTGGCAACCCTCCTTCTAGAGCCATAAATGTTGATGGTATTTGATCCGCCAACATTCAGTGGATCTCCCCGATATGAATTCCCAATTAGACCTCACACCATTTGGTGTAAGAGTGTCATCTGGTATGATGGCCCGGTTTCCACTTACTTAGATATTTTCCTTAGATATTGTTGTTCAACACATGAGAGTGTCACGTTGGTATCTTCAAAAGGCGAGGTGAGTATTCCTGGTGAGTTCATAAAGTAAATACTTCTAGGTTCTCTTAATACAAAAGGGGGAGAGTAAAGTGAGCCTCTAATTGGGAGGCAATAGTACAACCTAGGAAGAGACACATGCGAAAGAGAAAGGTCTGTCCAGCATCCAGCGGAATAGTCCATAGGGGTTTCGAAAATCATTAAAACCAAAGTATAAGGGGAGACACGTCCACCATCTAGCAGAGTAGTCCACAACGGATGTGACAGTCATTATAACCAGTAAAAAAGGAAGTTATGTCTAGTATCTTGTAGAATAGTCCACAAGGATGAGATAGTAGTGATAACATACAACACATTCCCAACAAGCTAAGTACTAAAGCAACCGAAATAGTTCAACTATCTTAGTACATGTGAAACAAACATGAAGTACAAATGCCAAAAGAACAGTCTTACAAACATCTACAAAACATGCATGAAAATGTGTTGACCTTAGCAAGCTTATGCAAATCAAAAGTTCCAAGACACATATGTACATCATACCTCACTAGCCCTAGTAGCGAAAAACGCAGAGCCACTCCTCGCTCCCCAAAGAACTGACTGAAAAACTCTCAATACTTTTTTGAAGGAGCCAAGGTGAAAAGTCCTTGCTCATACAATGGGAGGGGTATATAATACCAAGGGTGATTCTTAACTCTTGTTTCTCTTGGACTACCCTCATGACCGTTTAACTTCCTATGAATTTTCAACTGACATGACTGTTCATATTCATGTGCTTCCATTGGCCTTTTACTTTACATTAAATTCAATTTACAATAGATATGGCCCATAATAGTGATGTGGCATTTGATAGCTTATGACATAACTTGACATGGCACTGATGACATGGATTGGCTTGCTATGGTGGCAATGTCAAGCTTTTGTTGTTGTTGAGTGATGGATGTGTTCTTGGATGTGATTTCTTTTCTCCTTCGCATGGTTTTATGCTACGAGGTCTTCAACGATATTTTGTATTAAAAGGTGGTTAAATGAATGTGTCCCCTTTTATTTCTTTTGATGAGCTTCTTTTGTCCATCTACACGCAAGTGAGTCTTCTAGTATGTTCGCTCCTTCATCTCCTTCATCATCTCGCCATGATCTAACAGTGTACCTATTCCTACAATTCACTCATGACGGGATGACATCAAATCTAAAAACTCCCAGTCTAAGATGATGCATTGTTATCCATGGACTAGTCCTAGAACAAATGACATGCTAGGAAGAGGGCATAGCAACTATGCATTGTGCATTTTTAGGTGACAGGGAGGCAGACTGGTCAATGATTTTGCGCAGAGCATAGCTCAGGCTTAACTGAGGAACTCCAGATCACAATATTCACTACCGGGAAAAATTGTACAGAGGCCACTATGAGGGAGGATTGTGCAGTTAAGATCATCAGTGGCAGCTGCAAGGTGAGACCCTAAGAGGAAGATCCAGTGTGCCAGTTTTCTGAGGGAAGGTAGGATTAGGCAGCATAAGGGCTAGAGAAGACAGATCTACATAGTTTCTGGGATCAATGAGTCCCGACTAAGGGAGGAAATTGGGGGGATACCTTTGCGTATTTATGGGAGAAAAAGAATGCTTAGGTCTCTAAACATTGTGGGGTTCTAATAGGCAGGCAAGAGGCTTGATGAATGATCTTGAGAAATTTGTAGTTCAGGTGAAGCTTGAGGTAGCTTCTGCATAATTCTGGAAAAGAAGGCAGGTTCATCACCTCTAAGATTGCATAGTGCAACATCGTTAGGGATAATCTTTGCGTGCTACGTAGTTCCAAGTAGCGGACAAGCATTACTGATGGATGAGTGTACGTAGTGTGTAGCTTAGTTGGGGTCCAATGAAGGAGAGTTTTCTGGTCAGAAGGATTTTCAGTGCGATGGCTAAGTGCGAGAGGTAAGTGAACTTGTGAGGAACTTGACATTATGATCACACACTTAGCATTCTTCGATGATACGACAACATAGACCACCGAAACAACAAGACAAAGAATTATCCTCTATGAGTCTATCCTGTTACACAGTATTTTGTCACCAACCCCACATCCCCCTGATCCCAGGTCGAGTCGGTCTCTAAGTGACATCTGCTCTTTGTCATATACCGAAATATGTGTCCAAATCTTCCATATTACTCAAGAAGATTGCCTAAGATCATTAATCCTGAAGTTGACCCCTTTTTACCCATGTTTCAAAATTGTCTCAGGTCATCAGTGTCCTTCTTGCGATGATAGCCCAGAATTAACTAATGCCTCATGATGATGTTGGGTAGCGGAGGCCCCGCGTAATAGTTTTGGAACCCAAAGTCCACAAATTTGGGAAAAAGTATGGTAAAGACTTTGTGAAGGGCGCGGAGAGCGAATTGTAATGAGTCAAGTCAAAGGGTTGTCTGCCCAAGAATAATGTAAAATAATAGGAAGTGAGTCAGCCTGACCATGGTCCATGGAACATGGGAATGTATAGATAGAGAAAGGCTCTATGGCTAGAAGTCAATTTTCTTTTAGGAGTTTTTGGTTTGGATCTTTGTGTTATTGGTTTGTGAAGACAATATTACCTGTGTCTGTAAGTCTGAGTCAAGGGTCTTGGTAGATAGATAGAGGTTCTACAACTGTGTGCATAGAGGCCTGGTAGAGTCCACAGCTGTGTGCGTGAACCCCTGTAGCTAAGTGTGCAGGGAATATCTGGTTGTATTGATGAA
The DNA here is from genome assembly GCA_031772625.1 of Pinus tabuliformis. Lineage (NCBI taxonomy): Eukaryota > Viridiplantae > Streptophyta > Pinopsida > Pinales > Pinaceae > Pinus > Pinus tabuliformis. Next base: position 311,337,793 of record CM062815.1, on the reverse strand, counting down.
AGATTTTAATAAAGATAAGTGGTTTCTGAAGTATCCTGGATCTATTGTGTTTTGATATATGCATCTGTTATATGAGTTTATATCTTTTTATAATTGTGCATAATGGGTTTTATTGTTAAATGTTTTCTTAAAGACTGAAACAAGAAGATCAGATCTATACTAATTTCAATAATAAGAAAGTACACCTGCGCAGATCTTCGCGGAAGCCTGATAATAGTCCAGAGTGGTGTGAGGCCACAGAACGGTTTGCGACCCCTCCAGACCACATCAAGACATTCGAAGGGTGCAGAAACCTAATTCCAGCACCCTCCCTTGCTACCTCGGGTGAGACCTCAGTTCGCGCTCCGTGGGCTATTGCCGAAAGGGCCAGTAGCTGCAGGATTTATTTGGATAATAATTCTTCCAAACCTAGGTTAGGGCCCAATAAGCCAATAGACGACGTCTTTAAAAATATGTGTACTCTTGCAATTATCTTTGAGTCTCAGTGTTTGACCTGCGATGACCCAGATATGGTGAATTAGTTCAAATAGAATGCTTCTGGGTGGTTCTGGAGCTGGTTGTTGGGACAAGGAAGTTCACCTTTCCTCATGTGAGATGGTGGTTTTGCCTTTTGAGTAACCTCCCATGAAGATAAGCTTCCTCTCCCCTCATTTATGGAGGCTCCTCCTCTTATACAAGCATCCTCCATGACTATGATCAGTTAGTTGGGAGTTCTAAGAGTGCTAGTTGAGATTTTGGTGTGCTAGTTCTTATCTTGTTGGATTGATAGCTTGCAGTTTGGATTGTCTTTAATGTTGTGAGAGTGAAAAATGGTTTTTTAAGAAGGAAGCCTTAGTTTCATACTTGTGCTTTTGGGTGAGAGAGAGAGTCATCAGTCTTTCTGGGATACCTTTTAGAGTGAATGCTTATCGAGACATATTGATAGGACCCTTCAAGGAAGCTTGCGACATCAACGCGTGGTTGTAAGCTTTACTATTGTTCATATTAATACAATTAATGGTTATTTCCTATATCATGTATGAAATGTATGTAGATAGCTTATGTTTCCTTGAATCTATAAGTAGATAGTTCATCATTGTTCTCTATTACATGTTTTGTCATTTTCTTATGTTGTTTCAGGTGCATCATTCATTAAGGAGAAGAAAGCGATAGCTGAAGTGACGTGATGAAGACTTCATCGAACACCAGTTTAAGGTAGGCTTGCTCAATGAGAAGTATTTAAGGAATTAGCCATTGTCTTTTTTTTCTGTGACTAGACCCACTCTAGGGTTAGAGGGGTTGCCTCTCCCCACAGAGGGAACTTACCTGCATCACAAGTTGGCGACTCTGATGGGGAATCCTTTGGGTGTTGTCTCTTGATTTTGCTCTTGTTTTGTTTGATTGAATTACATAGTGTCTCTTTGTTTTGGGACTGAACCATCAGTGATTTGGATCAATTGAGTCGATCTAGTAGTCCACCTCACTGTCTGAGTGATAAGCCTGGTGTCTTTCAGCTACTTTTTCCTTATTTTCCCTCTTTATTGAGATTGCTGCTGTTTAATTCCTAGTAGCTGCGATGAATCACTCCTGTTCTCTTTACCCTTGTTGTATGTCACAGATATCCCATCCTACAGTTGCGACGATTCCTAAAATCAGACCGTCTCTGAAAACATGTGTATTCTTATGACGACGTCTCTAAAAACAGGTGTACTATTGCGATAGTCTCAGGTTGTCAGTGTTGCGCCTGCGCCGATTTTTGTAGGGTTAATTTTTACAGCCCTGTCTCCCGAATAGACCAGTGTAGGTTGTCCTTTGTTGTTTCTTTCACCTTGTTAAGCTTGTTTTGATTTTGTTTACTAAGGCATGTCCTTCTTGGTTCCATTTGTATGAAATTTGGCTTTTTGGACTGTGTGACCTAAGTCTTTTAGTGTTCCGTCAAGAATTAGCTGGTTTTGGGTTGCTTGTCCTTTCAAGTTTTTGAACTACATCCACAACAATCTTGCTGACTTGTTTGAAGATGTTCTCTTGCTATTTTCCCCTCTTCCTGGTTGATCCGTAGTGATTGGTCATCAAACTAGCTTGTTGAGTTGTTTTGATTTCTATTCACTATTGAATCAGAGATTACATTTGCCTTTTGATTAGTCAGGCTGTGCATTAGATTGTTTGTTATTTATTCCAAAAATAAAAAGCAATTGCACTCATATAGTATACGAAAATGAAAGCATGTTTCCATTAGTAGATTCTTTATGATTACGAATTGAAAAGCGAAATTGAAATCTTTCATTTTCATCATAGTAGTTGTGAGATAAGCGGAAATTGATGCATTGTGTTTCCTATTGATTGGATTACTTGCTTTCACTATTGTTCTTGCATTTTCTTGTTATTGTCTTCGTTCGATTGGAATTGAACTCCTTGCCCTCATTTAAGTAGTCGTTTAATGAAAGGAATGGTTTTTTGCTCATTTAGTTGCATTCTAGGAGTGTTTAAGATACATTCGATAAGGCCTTGAAATCGAAAATTAATTCAATATTAACTGTTAAAATCTATTGAATGAACTTAAAAGCACATTGGAACCTAACGCTCACATATCTAGAGGTCTAGGCTAGAGACGTGTTCCGGTGTCATTAAACCTAGTTGTTATTGTTTTCACTAAGGTTGGGTGATTCCTCCTTTTGTGATTCAATAGGTACTAGTATGGAATTGTGCTCCCCGTATTGTCGCGTATATATTGGGAGACCCCACTAGGTTATCATCCTATTATCCATAGGAAGCCAAGTCTGCCGCCTTCCGAGACTGCCCCGGCATTCCCAGAGTCTTGGAGGTATGGTCTTAGTCAGATCGACCATCCTCATCAACCTCTATATATCATATCGATGCTACACTCTTGACCAGCAATGGTAAGAAGAAAGGGAAGATTAGATTTCCCTGTAGCTTATGTGAAGGCAAACATCTTCTTCACCTTTGTCCTCTCATGGATAAAGCTTCCAAAATTTTGGAAAACCTGGCAGTTCCTAAACCGCAAGTTCCTATTGCTTATTAGATTCTTTCTTTCGATCCTCCCCAGATTGGTAAAGGGATTTACTTGGCTTCATCTCTTGCCCATCCCGCTCTTCATGAGCCTAACTGTGTTTTGTCTATTCCTGACCAACCATTGGTCGAAGAGAGTGTTGGCTTGGTTTTGCCACTAGTTGTTCATTCCGTTCCGAAAGAGCATAATGATCATACTGCTCATGTTCTTCTCATCTCGTCCAATTCTCCTAAATCAAAGAGTGACCCTCCTATCTCAGCTGATCACGAGAGTCCTTCCTCGATTCCTACAGAGCATGGGGGCAATCATAAGATACCCCCACCAAGTAGCTCTTTCATTTCCTTCGATTGGAATCACTTGATTACTTTCTGCCTTCTGTCTTATGTGCCCTTCTAGGTCACATTACATGCCTATAATATGGCAGTACCTAGCACTCTCTTGGATGAAGGTGCATTTGTTAGCCTCATGTCTTTCACTACTTGCCAAGCTTTGGGCTCCCCATAGCTTCTGCATGTCACCCATAATCTATTGGCTTTCAATGGAGGAACCACTCAACCCTTAGGGATCCTTCCGAAGTTCCCTATTACTTTGGGAGGTAAAATAGTCTATACAAACATGATGGTCCTCCAAGGTGCATTGGATTTCAATCTTCTCCTTGGCCGCAACTATATTTATGCCATGGGGGCTCTTGTTTCGTCGGTTTTCTGTGTGTGTTACACAATAATTTGTCACTACCTTCACGCCAGCCCTTCTACTGTGTCATGTGTCCAAGTCAAACATGCCCATATTGAACAAATGCTCTCTTGTGCTGCCAAATGACCCACTTTTCCAAAATTATCTACTTCATTGTGACTATGGACTTAATATACACACTAAAGGGTGCTCATAAACAGTCCAGTTGCGCTGCCAACGCAAAGTACGTCTGATTCCCATGATTGTCCAATTTCATGCTCCAGCACGAGGTTACTTATTATATTTAGCGATGATCTGACTAGTTACATTGCCCGCTAGTGATGTTAGTGCTAAAGCTTAGTTATGCACCCGTGATAAGCCAGATTAGGCGAATTTGTTACAACATTCGGCCTTTTGGATGACTCTAGACCTAGTTGTTGGCATAGCTTGTGTCGCCTTTCCTCCTCTGATGTGGTTGTTCCATAATTTGTGCTACCTTCCTTGGGGATAAGCTCACTCTTCCACCTTTCATGGAGACTCCTTCTCCTATTTAAGCTCTCACCATTGCTATGCACTGCTAGTTTGGATAGTTGGCTAGTTGGTAAATTCTTGGATTGAGCACTGCTATTAGTGTTTATGAGTTTGCTAGATAGCTGGTGTGAGTGTGACAAGTGTGGGATTGTTGATAGCTTGTGGAAGGTTGTGAAGTGCCCTTAACTTTGTGTAAAACTTATGAGTGAGAGAGAGAATCTTGTATGTTGGGAGATCCATATTCAAAGAGTGAATGCTTGAGGAACATGCTGGCTGGATCCCTCTGAGAAGGCTTGCGACGTCAAGACTTTGGTTGTAAGCTTGCTCTTATTTCATTATTAATACAATCAATGATGTTTTCCTATGTCTTGTATGTAATGTACTTGATATCTCATAACTTCTTGACTTTGTGAGTAAATAGATCATTGTTGCTTTCAGGTTACATGATTTGTTGTATTTCCTTTGCATTGTTTTAGGTTGATCACTCATTAGGAGAAGGAAGCAGAACCTGGAGTAGTGTAATGGAACTCCATCGACCACCGGTTGAGGTAGGCCTCCAACTATGACTATTTAAGGAAAGCTATTGTTGATCTGTCCTTGTTTGTGACTAGACCCACTCTAGGGCTAGACGGGTTGCCTCTGTCCGCAGAGGGAACAATTTCGTGCATCACAAATTGGCAACTCCACTGGGGAGTTTGGCCTATGTTTTTCTCCTATTTGCTCTTGTTTTGATTTTGATTCGGTCTCTTTTGAAGTTTGGGGATTGATTATCAGTCTTTTGAGTTTCCTGGGTTGATCTAGGAAATACCTCTATTAGATTGAAGGATTGATTGGTTTTGGTTTGGGAGCTTTTGTTTACCTGTCATTGTTTTGAACCATGGAAAATTTTAGGGGCTAATGTTCGCCCAGTGGGCTAATTTTCCATGATTTTTCCACAAAAAAGATTCGCCAATTTCCAATTTTATAAAAGACGATTCGCCCAAATTTTAGAATATAAAATTATTTTACCTTAAAAATCGCCAACATTATATAGAGACTATATATAAAATAATTATAAATTTGAATAATTTTACAAATATATCAATAAACATTTATAATTTTCATATTAGGGATTAGTGAGATTCGCCAATGTTTTAAACTTCAAGAAAATTTTCCATCCTTAAAATTTTCCTTGTTTTGAACATCATCGTGGATAAAAATTTAACAGTCGCGCTATCATCGCGCTCACCCTTTTGTAAAATCCTGTGCATCGCATAATTACATCTCACAGTTGCGATGGCTCTGTAAATCCGTCCATTGCAGAAAATTCGTGTACTTCCACACTGACATCACTCTGTTGCTGCAATTAGTTATTCATCAGCACTAGTTTCTTGTGTATTACCTGTGTTGATTCCTATAGAATTGATTTTCTCAATTCTGCCTCCTAAGTCTATTAGTCCTGCTGGTCCCTTGCTTTTTTCACTTGCTCAGTAGCTTGTTTTTCACTGTTTATGGTTAAGGTGCTCTTTCTTTGGCTTTGTTGAATGAATCTTGCATTTTCACTTGTATGACCTAGTTCATTATTTCAAGTTTCTTGAATTAGTTGGCTTGGTTGCTGGTTTGCTCAAGGTTCGTTTGTAGCTTTTTGTTAGTTTGATTGAGCCTTCCCCATTGCTCGTTTTTGGTTGATTGTTTAGTGACTGTTATTGAATGAATCTTTGGTATTGATTTGATTTCTTTTCACTACCAAACATAGATCACAATTGTGTAGATCAACCAGTTTTTCCCACACTTGCTTGTTTCTTATTTGTTTCTTCAAGATTTAAAGACAAAATATCAAAAGTTTTCATTCATTTGATATACGAAAGTGAAAGTATATGTGCATTTAAAATTTTCGTGTTTGAGAAATTGGAAAGCAGATTTTAAATCTTCCATTAGTAGTATTGATGCATCATGAGATTAGTGTATTGATGCATTGTGTTTCTTAGTGTTTGCATTCTCTTGTCTTGGTTTGGGAATGAACTCTCTACCTATATGTAAGTAGGTGTTCATCGAAATGAAAGATGCTTTATTCATTCTAGCTACATCCTAGGATTTGTTGTATACATACAGTAAGGCCTGGAAACTAAAACATAATTCAAGATCAACTCTAAAATGAACTGAATAAACCTAACAACGCATTGGAAGATAATGCACACTATTTAGAGGTCTAGGCTAGAGACGTGCTCCGATGTTGTTAAACCTAGTCACTATTGTTTTCACTCAAGGTTGGGTGATTCGTCCTTCTGTGACTCAATAGCTGTCTAGTACGGAATTGTGCTCCCATGTACCATCGAGTATATGTTGGGAGACCCCACTAGGTTATCATCCTATATCCTTAGGAAGTCATGTCTGTTGGATACCTATACCAATAGGTTTCATATTTCATGATTGGCAAGAGAAAGTCCAAATATGCTCTGCTTTGAGTTCACAAAGATCCCATATTTCCTAGAGAACAAAAAGGTGTGTGAGTGTCTAAATGATTGAGGACTTTAATTTCAAAATTTGATGGATGATCCAACTGTTTAACCTGGATCATGCCATGTTTCAATTTTGTGTTATAGAATAGAGAAAGAAGTCTGTCCAAACAGCCTAATCTTGGCAGACAAGTAGTTCAGGTAGAGAAGAAAAGGTTTCCAACAGCTCAATCTGGGACCTTGGAAGAGATAAGGTTAGAGGTAGATAGAAAAGAATAAAGAAAAAGCCAAAGAAAAGAAAAGGCAAGTAAGGGTTTGCAAGTCCAAGTGCACCCTCCAAGGAGAAACAAAAAATGCTAGGTAAGCAGCTGGGTAGGTAGTTGGGGTTGCAGAAAGTGATCCCTATCATTGCAAGAATGGTGATGATGGGCAGCAAAGTAAAAGACTACAGCAGGAGCATGACTAACCTCCCTCTCCCCCTTCATTTCATTACTAACATTCCCTTTCTTTTAGCTGAGATTTATGGAGAAAGATCATGGTTTTAGATGGTTCTGGTTCATTCAGAAGCCACATTTCTTGTCTAAAATCTTTTCATTTTGATCTACTGTCAAAACTAAATCAATTTCAGATAAACTCAGTAAGATCCCCTTCATTTGCTCCCTTCATTCATATTAACACTAATTCTATTGTATAAATCCTTTACATCCCCTTTTCCCCTTAATATTACTAACACCAAGGTGTATAAATCCCAAACTTTTATAAATACCCACCCCCTTGGCATTATAGCCAATAAAGTTACAAATCAGGGATCAAATGACATCAGGTCATGTTGATAAACCTATGCCGAATACCCCTTTTCCTCATAAGCCATTTCCTCTATCTCTACCCCTTTTGCACATAAAACCTTTAAAAAAAGGGGCCCTAAACCCCACCTTACCCGCTTCAAAGAGCCAAAAGAGCATAAAAACCCACTTTCCGCCTGTTAGCCGAGGTTGGCGCATATAATTATTTTTATCATAATACATTAGAAAAGCGCTCAAACCACGTTTATCTGCCTCCGCCCTCATCCGTATATTCCACACATGTCACCTCCCCGACGACCGTCAGATCAAAGGCCTACAGATCCGACGGCCCTGATCGAGTCGGACTGCATCTGTCATCTGACCATTACCCGTACTAACCCCACGTCACGTCTGCTGTCCTTCTGCCGTCCGATCATCACCCGCAGATCCAACGATCATCGTGACGTCGGAACTCATCCGATGACCGAACGTTATCTTCCGACGTTCGTATTTGGAGGATGTCATCCCACTGCTACGTGTCCTCACCACCACGCGTCGGAGGTACAGCCGATGGATACCACCCCCGTACAGAAGGCGGTGCGATATGAAAACATCGCTGGTTTCCGGTTTCCCCATCCCACCCGCACATCACCGTCACGTCAGCAAACACGTCAGCGCCCCGTCACCCGATGACGTTAGCATGACGTCATCCGACCTTGACCACACCAATGACGTCATGCTGACGTCAGCATGAATTCGCGCCAAAAACGTAAAAAGGTCTATTTTAGCCAAAAGTTCGCGTTTTTTGGTCATTTTGTGTGTTCGTCGTTATTCTGCTCTGCATGCAAACAACGTCCAAATTGTCTACCAACCTGCTAAACTGACCAGAAGACCTCCAGCGCACCAGTTCAACCTGCGGTCACGACCTCTGCTCATTGTTTTACCAGGTATTCCTCATCAGTCATCCTCTGTGCGCCTGCAATTATCTATTTAACGCTTTAGAAAGCTTAAAGAAAGCCGAAAATCAGAAATTCATCACTGAATTCCTCAGCAAAGCCTTGAAGTTCCAATTATCACTTCGGAAAACACCAGCCGAGCCTTTTCCCAGTGGCATTCTGCTAAGAAACCAGGTCCTGTCTGCGCAATCGTGGCAGGCGCATTTGAAACCAAATTTTACCATTGAAAGGTGCCAGAAAAGCTAAGCTTCGCTCTTAATTACCATAAAGCAGCTTTTCAACTGCTGCAGACCCTACATTCACCTTTTCTCAGGCATTTTCACCCTTCTCTGCAAAGAAACTCTGTTGTTATTGATCTACATAAGTGACACAATCCCCAAGCAAAACAGAAACCTCAAAGGAAAGTCATGGACCCCCCTGTAGCTCCCATAGCCCTCAATGTGGCTCCCCTGAATGTTCCTAATAGAACATTTGACACCAGAGCATTGGCAGACCTGGACTACAAGATAACAGAGGAAATGATGAGCAGAAGCAGGTTCCATCTGCAAATATTAAACGAGATAAAGATCAAACATGAGAGGGGGACAGACATCCTGGGAATTTGGGATTCATTCCTCCCAATATTCAAGCTTCCTCAGGTTAATCAATTCCCTGAGCTTGTGCACATAGTTGCTGAACACTATGATGCATCCCAGAGGGCAGTGCTAGATGCTGAAGGTTCAATTCTGTTTCTCATTACCCCTGAAGCCATCAGGGAGATGTTGCAATTCCAGACAGAGCAAAAGTTGGTCCCACTGTCACTAGCTGATCTAATAGTACAGGGAGCCAAAACCACAGAGGCCCAAATCATTAAGGTCAACCAGCTCTTCATCAAGGCTAGCACTCTGCAAGTTCCTCCTATCAACTATGTTTATCTTAACCAGTTGGGCCTAGACCTGGTTGACATGATCAGTCCCATCCTGGGATATGATTCGATAGAACATGTGGATGAAACAATTATACAAATGATGCTTATGTTTTCCCCAGGAAAAAAGCCAATTCACTATGACTAGGCAACATACATATCAGACAAAATGCATGAACAGTTGATGAATTTGTCAAGAGATAGAGTGTTTAGGTACACCTCCTACCTATATCATCTGCTCATATACTTCCAGCATGATAAATTTTCCTTCCCAAAGAAGAGAGTAGATGCACAGGGCAATCTGAGATCAGTAGTATATTGGACATCTGTTTTCCACATATCAAGCCACTCTCCATACACCTACTGTGAGTTTATTGATCTTTTCATCCATCCAGCCTTGACTCTACTGATTGGTTCACCTCCTCCTAGACTGACAGATGACATGAAAAGGTGCCTACATTTGTCAAAAGTATACAGTATTGGGGATTGGTATCTCTACCAACACCACACCGTCATCAGAATATATGGGTGTGAATTACCCCCATTTAGACTACCCAAATTTGTGCCCATGAGGCTATTTGCCTTAGAATACTTCAGGCAGCTTGGCTATGTGGATATGTTCCACTTCTCAGGCAGAGGCAAGAAAGCACAGCTGAAAATCAAGAGCCAACTTGGCCATTTAGTCTACAATGAAAGGGATGAAGGGTGGAAGGAGGCAGATAGAATACTGGTGGGATTTGGTTTGAAGTACAGTTTTATATGGAAACCCTACGACCCCAACAACTTCATCACAATGAGGAGACTCAAATATAAACTGTCTGCTTACGGTCATTATAGCCTCCCCCAAATTGAAAAATATGCCAATCAAAGCAAGTGGAAAAGGGGAACTCTAGAAGAAAATATGACTCAAGAAGAGCTTAATCAAAGAGCTCTGAACAATCAAAAGAAGATGGCTGACCTTGAATTTTATGCACAGGTCCCCTCACTGCCAAGCACACAAATTGGACCAGCAGCCTCCTCTTCAACTACTCCACATCAAACTACAAGAGTTGCTGGAAAAGTATCAGAAAAAGGAAAGGAAAAAGAAATGGAGGCAGAAAAAGAGATGGAGCAACAGCAACAGCAGGAACAGCAGCAAAATCAAAGTCAGCAAGCACAAGAACAAGAAGAAGGGCTACAACAAGGGCAACAAGAAGACATAGGACAGCAAGAGGAACAGCAGCAAGAAAAACAAGGACAAGAGCAACCTGCTCAGCAAAAAGAAACAATGGATACTCCTCAGACCACTGAAAAAGTCATGCCTACAAGGCAAGACACTACATCTGATGCCTCGGTCCTCCAAACCCCTCAAAAGGAGGACACATTTGTCTTTAGGAAGAGGGAAAGAGAAACTCCCTTGACATCCTCTATAAATCAAGGAGAGAAAAGGCAAAGACTCAACGATTTTCCAGAAGAGGATATAGCCATCAGAGAAGCACTGGGCATGGGCCCACCGAGTCAAGAAATTTCAGCAAGTTCCTCCCAGCAGGAACTAGACAGGACAATGGGAGGGGAAGTCAGCTCCTCCAGCCAGCAGAAAGAGGAAAGAGTGAGCATAAAGCAGCAGTTCATAGACATTAAGAGGAGGAGTGACCCAATCAAAGTTCAATTATATAATCACCTACTTAACATGGCTCCTTCCAATCAGCAGAGACTCATGTCTGCTTTTGAGGTAGGTGAGGGAAAACTGACATTGAGTCATTTTATGCCTACGGCACTCAAGCCACAGTCTTCTGCTGATTATCTCAGGACCAATTTAGAGGTCCTTGCCAAAGACATACACCCCATGGACAAAATTGAGTTGCATAAACAAACAGGGGAAATGGTGTATGCTTCATTGGCCGATAAGACCTTGGACAACTACAAGTTAACAAGTAGTCTGAATGCTACAGCTTCCCAGCTGGAGCTAGAGAGAGCCTCTTCTCAGGCCAAAGACAACAGGATCAAAACCCTGGAAGAAATCATCATAGAAATTGGGCACAATCCCAATGATATCAAAGGGATACAAGAGATCTTAAAAATCAGAGATGCTGATATGTCTGCACTAAGGAAGAAGGTTAAACTTCCAGCCACTATCCATCCACAGACCGATGAAGTGGCAAAACAAAGGTATGAGCAGGATTCCACTGCTCTATTAATTTCTGTTTACAAAGAACTTATAAAGGCACAAGAAAAATTGGGGCAATATGAGGCCACACAAGCACCTCTGAAAGGATCATCAACACAAGCGCAAGAGGGGCAAACATCTCAGCCCCCTCCACAGGTCATTAATCTTGAGGAGACTGCTCCTACTACTGCACCTCCACCTCAGCAGGCTGAACAACCAGCCACATCTACTTCAGCAGCACCCACCAGCACAGATCAGAGCTTAGACATGCAAAAGCTAAAGAGCGAAATACAAGCTCTAGAAGCACAAATGATGCAGCTAAATGAAACTAAGGAGCAACTGGCCAAGGTGAATGAAAGGCATGACAAAAAAAAGAGAGAAGTAGGAGAGAAGGCCAAGGAAATCAAAGCTCTTAAAGACAAAATCAAGGAGCTTGAGAAAGAGCTAAAACTAGATAAAATCATAGCCGAAATCAGAGCAATGATATGGTCCAATATTGGTAAATCCATCAATAACCAATGGCCATACATTGAGACAATCCATGAGCAACTGGAGCTCATTCCAAAGGCGCAGAGGGAAATCAGAACATCAAGGGCCTTATTGGGGAACATGCCTGAAATTGCAACAAAAATGATCAATGTGCTCAATCATAAGACAAGTTCTCAGTTGACCATCATGGGAATCGCAAACAGAACTGATACTATCCAAATGATCAAGAGGGTTCTTACTCTTAGAAGTCTGGTGCAAACGTTAGACAGAAGAACCCAAGATATGCAAACCGAGGTAAACAGGTTCATTGAGAGGTTTCGGGTATTGGAAAGTAAAGGACTCCCCAGCTTGTTGAACAACGGAGGGAGATTATTCACCCATGAAGAATATGCCAAGAGAGTGAATGTTTTTGCCTCATCACAGGTAAATGAGAAGGCCAGCACCTCAGAAGACACAGGGCCTATCACAGGACAGATTTTCTATGGTAAGATAGAAAATCTACTTTTTATAATGAATGAAATGAATCATCTGTTTGATGTAGCTCCCAACTTTTTCAAGTATACAGAAGCTGAAGAGACAATGCAGGCCATCCTCAGGCATCAACTCCCTACACAGGAATGGTGGACAGATGCCATCCAAAGAATTTTGTAAACATTAGGCCATGCATCAATTCCTGTTTCTTCTATAAATTTAGATGGAAAGAACAGTCAGCAAAATCAGCAGGCATCATAAATTCAAAGCTGAGCCAACTCAGCAGATGAAGCAGCCAACAAAGCAAGAAAGACAAACGCAGCTGGCAAAGCCGAGAAACTCATTGCGCAGGCAAAAGTAAATGCGTACCTACAGGATCGATACATAGTAATGTAACCGACTCAGTGACTCCTTAAAGTCAAAACAATCATCTGACAGACATAAAGGGCATTTACTCTGCATTTAACGTTGTAATAACTTCCGGCCTACTTTCTGAACACTACTAAAGATATTTTCTCTCTCTCAGATGACTCAATACCTGAGATATTTTGTATACAGAGTACTATATAGACCCCTCCGCATAATAGAGCAGGGGTTGTTGTTATTTTCCTTTCGGAAGTCTCATTTGCTGTAAGATCCTCAGAGAAGTAATACAAAGGGAGAATGGAATTTCCAAAAGCTTGGTGTATTTGATGCGTCGTGATGAATGGTGAATGTTGCAGGATTCCAGAGTGTTTCATAAAACAATAAGTTTTTCTTAAATCTCTGTATTTCATGTTTTTTCGAGTCTTTTGTTCTCTTTTGTTGTTTAAATGTTTTACACTTAATAGCAAAGTGGAAGAATGGTTCCAGGATTTAATCTATGATTACCCTGAACTCAAACTGAGCTATTATCCATGTTTTCTTTAGATACAGTAACAGAAGTGTAATTCTTAATTGCTGCACTTTAAAACTATATCTTTCACAGTGATAGACATTTCCAGGGTTTCGAGTTTGCCCCTGAGACATCTATCCATTTCTCGTAACCAGTAGGGCGGGAATACTTAAACGCTGAGTGAAAATTCTTAAATGCTTTCACTGCTTGTTTAGCCTGTTCATGTTATTAATCAAAAGTTTGTTCTATAAAGCACCCAAATGGCCCTGTAAGTTTCACCAGTTCATCCCAAAGTTTCTAGACACCTACAGCCATAGACTCCATTGCCCAATGATACTTGACTCTCTGAATAATACATCACAAAGATCTGAAAGAAATTCTTCAACCAAAACATAAACAAAACCTGTGCTTAATACCTAGCCTAAACAGTATCATTACAGATACAAATCATAAAGAGAGAGCCCTCTCTGATCACAGTTTGGCTAGAAACAGTGATCAAAAGATTGGTTAGTGGTTACCCCGGCCGTATTCCCTTGGGAGTCATAGGGAACAACCTGGGTGTTAACATAATTGGCGACTCCACTGGGGAATATTAAGATTTTTCAGTTACTATCTATCTTCCAAAGCTACCATCAAGCCTGAAACTAGCCAAGAGGCCTTAGGACTGTTTCTGTAAACACAGGGACAGCTTTAGGGAAGAGCTAACTAGGGAATCTTCATCCTAGCGTTGAAACATATATAGTCATTCCAGAAATCCTACCTAGTCCTTGTACATATAAAGCCTCCTGTATAAAGTTCTAAAAGAATACTTAGAAGTTGGCTCCCAAAAGAAACCCAAGGCACACTAGGGCAAACCCTGACCCTGATCAACCCATCATTGTTGATAACCCAAATATCATTCCGAAGAACATAAGGAGACAGCAAAAGCAGGAGAAGCCTACTGATTCAGATATAAGGTCAGACCAACCTATCCTCATTCCAACTCCTTGCAAAGTCCTTTTCCGTTCCACACCTAATTCCCCTAGTTCATCATCAACCCCTCAAAGTCCTCCTCTTCCATCTTCACCACCTGCACATACTCTTTTAACCAGCCCCCCGCTTGTTACCCATCCTATTAACCCTGTTACACCTGTAATCCCAGTTGTCCCATTTGTTCCTATTAACCCCATAAACCCCATAAACATGGCTAACAGATATGCACCTCTGCAGATACCAGCCAATGCTCCAGCTCTACCCCAAGACTACCAAACCAAAATCTCATTTTTTGACTCCCATGGCCCTTTGACAGCTGTCCAGCATGCTAAGAAGATGCAAGACCACTTTGAGACCTATGAAATAGATGATGACAGTGTCAGGATGAGAATTTTTGTTCAAAGCTTAACCGGGGATGTCAGAACTTGGTTTAGATCCCTGAATGCAAATTCCATTGCAACCCCTGAGGTCCTGTACCAAGAGTTTACCAACAGATGGGAGAAGAAGAAAGATCCTCTACACATACTCGGTGAATATAACACTATTAAAAGAGGTCCCCAAGAAACAGTTTTGGAATATTGTGCTAGGTTTAACAATGTATATAATGCTATCCCCCAGAACTTAAGACCCCCTCCTGATTTGGCCCTGTATAACTTCCCTGACGGTTTTGACTCTGATATGGCCTATCAGCTGAAAGAAAGAGATCCCCCAACCCTTGCAGAAGCTCAAAGAGTTGCAGTCACTGTAGAGGCCAACCTAATTGCCAAGAGAAACAGGGCAAAGCTGGAAAAGAAGGCTGGCTTCAGAGAAGAGCCCTCAGGCTTTGATCAAAAGTTGGATGCAATACTAAACAGCATGAAGAGACTGGGTGAGAGAGTGGAATCAGTTGAAAGAAAATCATCATGGGAGGCATCACAAAGCAACCCTCCTAGAAACCCAAATTTTAGGAGAACTCAGAACCCAAACATAGGAAAAACAAGTGCTGACCAAGATATCAGACCCCCTTTTCAAGAAAACTATGCAGAAACTTCCTCAGCCAATCAGCTCAATGAAGATCCTGAAATCAACTTAATGGGTCTGGATGGTAAAAGCCATGTTTTCTTAACACAAGAAGACCATGAGGAGGATGAAAGCAAAACATTCCAAACGAAATCAGGAGAATCCTTTGACTTTAAACAAGGATATGATACTGCTGTCTATGAAGTCCACAAACAATACAAATTAAGGAGTAGGACTGTGAATGTAAATCAGCCTGAAAAGACAAAAGAGAAACAGCAGTCTAGAGAAACCTCAGTCACAGAACTTAATGACAAAACAAACTTGCCTACAAAAGAAGTAGTGGTTGAGGAGGTTACTGAACTACTGTTCCCACTACAACAGCCCATGGCAACCTCTTCCTCTCACCCTAATCCAAACATTACCCCTCAAGACATGAGTATGAGGGGCAGGTTTCAAAATCAAGATGAAATCCAACAAGAAGATTTAATGAACAGAGAAAGGACTGCTACCCGTGACTCCAAAACCCAAGTTGACAAACCCTTTGACCTAGGAGCAGAGATTGGCAAGTTAAAGGTAGCAATTCCCCTTTCAGAGCTAGCCAAGCATGACATATATAAGCAACAGATCAAAAAATCCCTTCAGCTCACCAACAACAAAGATGATGTAAATGTGCTAGATGACACTCCAGAATTACTGTTTGGCCCAGAGGTAGATGGAAAAACAGTAGTCACAGGGGTTTTACCTTTTTATGTCAGCCTGCATGTTCATGATAAAATACTGCACAATGCAATGTTTGACTCAGGTGCCTCTCATAACCTGATGCCAAAAGCAGTCATGGAAAGATTAAACTTGGATATAACAAGACCATACAAAGACCTGTTTTCTTTTGATTCTAGCCAAGTCAAATGTTTGGGCCTAATAAAAGATTTATGTGTGTCCCTGGTTCAATTTCCCAACAAAACTATTCTAATGGATGTTGTAGTCGCTGATATCCCACCCAAATATGGGATGCTGTTATCAAGATCATGGGGAGCCAAGCTCCAAGGCTCCCTGCAATTGGACATGTCATATGCAACTATCTCTGTCTTTGGGCAACCAAAAAGACTTTATAGGGAAACACTCATGAAGTATATGGTCAGCAGTGAGGAAAAACCTCAAAATTTTCCAATATATGCTGTTCATTCGGACATAGACTCCTTCATCCTCTTCAATGACAGCGCAGACCTCTCCAACAATGACATTAGGACCGAAACACTCATACAAGAGCAAAACACTGATCAAACAAGTAGCACCTGCCAAACTTCAATTAACCCAACAATACACATTAACCCTCCTCTAGTTGTCAAAGATTGTCAAACAAGTGATGAAATTGTCCTAGAAAATAAATGGGAAAAGAAACCCCAACTCATGCTCACATTGCCATCCCATGAACAGAATCTTAAATCTTCTGTTCAGCAAGATATTCTGTGGGTGCTAGAGTTTGATGGCTCAGTTAACAAGTTAGGGGCAGGGGCTGGAGTATGGATACATAATGAAGAAAAAGATTATGCAGAAGGTAAGGCTTACAGATTGAATTTTAGATGCACTAACAACATGGCAGAATATGAAGCTCTGTTACTAGGCCTCAAGATTGCAAAATCATTACAAGCACCTAGCCTCTCCATCATGGGGGACTCTGACCTAGTAATTCAACAAGTAAAAGGAAATTTTGTCACCAATGACAAAAGATTGAGGTCCTACAGGTCTGCTGTAATTGAGATATTAGAGACCTTCTCTGAGTTTGTTATCACAAAAATTCCAAGGGGCCACAATCTCCATGCACACAGCTTGGCAACATTTGCCAGCACCTTCAAATTTCCATTGGAACCCAACAACTGTTTCACAGCCGAGGTCAAATATAGGCCTTCTGTTCCAAACAATGTTAAAGAGTGGCAAGTATTTGAGAATGACATGCAAATAAACAACTTTTTAACCTTGCAACAAGAGTTCACAGGATTAAATATTTACCTTGAGTCAGCAACTCAGTCACAAATATTTGATGGAGCATGTCCATCACAAACACAGTCTCAACAGTCTGCTCACCCAATGTCACCTAGGACAGCAAAACAACTACTCAGTCCAACCATTTTCAACAATGAAAACATTCAGCAAATTAACCAAATTGACTGTGAAGAGATGAGTAACGTTGAAGCCGAAATCATACAACTCAAAGACAATTTCCTTCCAGCAGGCCTTACCCCACTAGAGGATATTTTTGACTCAAATGACATCCCTAGAAAGCCAAAGATGCAGCCACTAGATGCAAGAGTTGAAGAATGCAACATTGGTACTATTGACAAGCCTAAAATAATAAAGCTATCTGCCTCTTTGCCCCCTGATCAAAAGCCCAAATACATTGATCTCTTTAAAGAATTTCAAGATGTTTTTGCTTGGGGTTATGAG
The DNA here is from genome assembly GCA_031772625.1 of Pinus tabuliformis. NCBI lineage: Eukaryota > Viridiplantae > Streptophyta > Pinopsida > Pinales > Pinaceae > Pinus > Pinus tabuliformis. Next base: position 311,320,113 of record CM062815.1, on the reverse strand, counting down.
GACTTAAAGTCTTATGATACTTCTGTCATCCAGCATACCATTCCCCTCAAGCCTAATCAAAAACCATTCAAACAGAAATTGAGAAGGATCAATCATGTGCTCCTTCCTTCCATTGAAAAAGAGTTGCATAAAATGTTCAAAGCTGGTATCATAGCACCAATCAGGTTCTCAGAGTGGATTTCAAATTTGGTCCCTACAAGAAAGAAAACTGGTGAGATTAGACTTTGCGTAGACTTAAGGAATTTGAACCAAGTATCACTCAAAGATAACTACCCCTTACCCAAAATGGATCACATTCTTCAAAGAGTAGTAGGGGCTTCAAGGATATCATTGCTTGATGGATTCTCAGGTTTCAATCAAATCCTTGTACACCCTGATGATCAAGACAAAACTGCATTTACTACCCCATGGGGAACTTTCAAGTATGTGAAAATGCCCTTTGGATTGAAAAACGCAGGGGCAACGTTTCAAAGAGCAATGGACATTGCTTTTGCAAAAGAGATTCATGACTTCTTGGTTATTTACTTAGATGATCTAACACCCTTTTCAAAATCTGACCAAGAACACTTGAAACATTTAAGACAGATTTTCATAACATGCAGGAAATATGGTATTTCCTTAAACCCCAAGAAGTCATTATTTGGCTTGGAAGAAGGGAAACTTCTAGGACATATTATTTCAAAAGATGGCATAAGAATTGATCCAGATAGGATACAAGCTATCCTACAAATGCCTCACCCAAGGAATGTCAAGGAGCTGCAAGGATTCTTAGGAAAAATCAACTTTTTAAGAAGGTTTATCCCGAATTTAGCAGAATTAGTCAGATTACTAAACAATATGCTAAAGAAAGATTCAAAGGTCAAATGGACTGTTGAAGCAAAACAAGCTTTTGAAAGTATAAAATTGGCCTTGACTCAAACCCCAGTGTTAACTAATCCTCAGTTTGACAGAGACTTTATTATTTTCTCATTTGCCTCCCAGCATACTATTGCTGCTGTATTATTACAGAAAGATGACCAAGGGAATGAAAAGCCCATTGCTTTTTTCAGCAGAGCTCTTAGAGATGCCCCCCTAAAGTACCAAATAATGGAGAAACAAGCCTATGCTTTGATCAAAGCTATTAAAGACTTTAGGATTTACATCCTTTACTCCCATGTTGTGGCTTATGTACCTAGTCCTATTGTCAAAGACATTCTCACCCAAGAAAACTTAGAGGGTAGGAGAGGAAAATGGATTGCCAATATACTAGAATTTGACATTGAAATAAAGCCTACAAAGCTGATTAAAGGGCAAGGTTTGGCCAAATTAATGACAGAAGCAAATTTCCAAGCCTTAGATATCAACCAACTGGACAGTGAAACAGAGCTGGCGACTCCAAAGATCAATGTAGCCTTTGAACAATCTCCTTGGTACTCTGATATCTGTTATGTGTTACAAAACCTGTGTGCTCCCCCAGGACTATCCAGAATTAAGTCTAGGTTCCTGAAAATGAAAACATCTAGATTTTGTGTGATGGATGAAAATCTACTGTGGAAAAACCATGAAGGTATTTTGCTGCACTGTCTAATAGAGAATGAAACTAATAATATCATGCAAGATTTCCATGCTGGAGACTGTGGTGGACATTTGTACTGGAAGTCCACTGTGGACAAGATATTGAGGGCTGGTTATTACTGGCCTACTATGTTCTCTGATGTTAAGAAATTCACAGCCTCATGCCACAAATGCCAACTGTTTGAAGGCAAAAGACAGCTGCTGCCACTTCCTTTGAAGCCCATTACAACAGAGAGACCTTTTCAACAATGGGGCTTGGATTTCATTGGGGAAATTCATCCCTCATCTTCAGGGCAACACAGATGGATTCTAACAGCAACAGACTACTTCACCAAGTGGATTGAAGCTGCCCCATGCAGACAAGCAAATGATTCAGTAATCATTCAATTTTTGGAAAACAATATACTGGCTAGATTTGGCTGCCCAGACAAGATAATAACAGACAATGCTGCTGCCTTCAGATCCAAGAAGATGGTGAACTTCTGCCATAAATTTCACATTACTTTGGGCCATTCTACAGCTTACTATCCTCAAGGAAATGGCCTTGCTGAATCATCAAACAAAAGTTTGATAAATATCATAAAGAAAGTGCTAGAAGAGAACAAAAAGAACTGGCATAAGAAACTAGTAAATGCTTTATGGGCAGACAGACTAACAACTAAAAGATCAATTGGGACCAGCCCATATGAGTTAGTCTATGGATTAGAGGCCAGATTTCCTTCATCACTAGGAGTGCCGGTTATGAAACTTCTGCAAGAAAGCCAAGCAGAGCCAAATGACATGCAAAGAAGGATTAACCAGATAATTTGTTTACAGCAGACCAGAGAACAAGTTTTCAGCAGAGTGCAGATACTACAAGAGAAACTGAAAAGGGCTTTTGATAGAAGAACCAAAGCAGAAGATTTCAATGTAGGGGACAAAGTTTTAAAGTGGGATGTAAGAAGAGAAGAGAAAGGGAAACATGGAAAGTTTGACTCTTTATGGAAAGGACCATTTGCTGTCCAAGCAGTACAAGGGAACAACACCTATTTCCTCAAAAGTCTTACTGAAACTGACTTGGATGAAGGTCCTGTTAATGGCAGGATGCTGAAGCACTACTTTGACTATTCCCCATGAGTGGAACCTAAGGATTCATTGTATATATATAGATGTACATATTATCTTCTGTTTTAGATTGTAAAAAGTAGTTTTCCCAAGTGATTCACCAAGCAGCAAGAGGCTGATAGAATCAGAGGTCTTCCAAAAGAGAAACACACCATTTTGACACATTAAGGCAGCAAGTTTCAAAGATTGGTATGGGCAGCTAAGGAGCAAGGCAATCTGACCTGCTGTTCTTGGTCTTTCAAAAGAAAAACCATCCCCATGTGGAGCCACTGTTGGATACCTATACCAATAGGTTTCATATTTCATGATTGGCAAGAGAAAGTCCAAATATGCTCTGCTTTGAGTTCACAAAGATCCCATATTTCCTAGAGAACAAAAAGGTGTGTGAGTGTCTAAATGATTGAGGACTTTAATTTCAAATTTTGATGGATGATCCAACTGTTTAACCTGGATCATGCCATGTTTCAATTTTGTGTTATAGAATAGAGAAAGAAGTCTGTCCAAACAGCCTAATCTTGGCAGACAAGTAGTTCAGGTAGAGAAGAAAAGGTTTCCAACAGCTCAATCTGGGACCTTGGAAGAGATAAGGTTAGAGGTAGATAGAAAAGAATAAAGAAAAAGCCAAAGAAAAGAAAAGGCAAGTAAGGGTTTGCAAGTCCAAGTGCACCCTCCAAGGAGAAACAAAAAATGCTAGGTAAGCAGCTGGGTAGGTAGTTGGGGTTGCAGAAAGTGATCCCTATCATTGCAAGAATGGTGATGATGGGCAGCAAAGTAAAAGACTACAGCAGGAGCATGACTAACCTCCCTCTCCCCCTTCATTTCATTACTAACATTCCCTTTCTTTTAGCTGAGATTTATGGAGAAAGATCATGGTTTTAGATGGTTCTGGTTCATTCAGAAGCCACATTTCTTGTCTAAAATCTTTTCATTTTGATCTACTGTCAAAACTAAATCAATTTCAGATAAACTCAGTAAGATCCCCTTCATTTGCTCCCTTCATTCATATTAACACTAATTCTATTGTATAAATCCTTTACATCCCCTTTTCCCCTTAATATTACTAACACCAAGGTGTATAAATCCCAAACTTTTATAAATACCCACCCCCTTGGCATTATAGCCAATAAAGTTACAAATCAGGGATCAAATGACATCAGGTCATGTTGATAAACCTATGCCGAATACCCCTTTTCCTCATAAGCCAGTTCCTCTATCTCTACCCCTTTTGCACATAAAACCTTTAAAAAAAGGGGCCCTAAACCCCACCTTACCCGCTTCAAAGAGCCAAAAGAGCATAAAAACCCACTTTCCGCCTGTTAGCCGAGGTTGGCGCATATAATTATTTTTATCATAATACATTAGAAAAGCGCTCAAACCACGTTTATCTGCCTCCGCCCTCATCTGTATATTCCACACATGTCACCTCCCCGACGACCGTCAGATCAAAGGCCTACAGATCCGACGGCCCTGATCGCATCGGACTGCATCTGTCATCTGACCATTACCCATACTAACCCCACGTCACGTCTGCTGTCCTTCCGCCGTCCGATCATCACCCGCAGATCCAACGATCATCGTGACGTCGGAACTCATCCGATGACCGAACGTTATCTTCCGACGTCCGTATTTGGAGGACGTCATCCCACTGCTACGTGTCCTCACCACCACGCGTCGGAGGTACAGCCGATGGATACCGCCCCCGTACAGAAGGCGGTGCGATATGAAACCATCGCTGGTTTCCGGTTTCCCCATCCCACCCGCACATCACCGTCACGTCAGCAAACACGTCAGCGCCCCGTCACCCGATGACGTCAGCATGACGTCATCCGACCTTGACCACACCAATGACGTCATGCTGACGTCAGCATGAATTCGCGCCAAAAACGTAAAAAGGTCTATTTTAGCCAAAAGTTCGCGTTTTTTGGTCATTTTGTGTGTTCGTCGTTATTCTGCTATGCATGCAAACAACGTCCAAATTGTCTACCAACCTGCTAAACTGACCAGAAGACCTCCAACGCACCAGTTCAACCTGCGGTCACGACCTCTGCTCGTTGTTTTACAAGGTATTCCTCATCATTCATCCTCTGTGCGCCTGCAATTATCTATTTAACGCTTTAGAAAGCTTAAAGAAAGCTGAAAATCAGAAATTCATCACTAAATTCCTCAGCAAAGCCTTGAAGTTCCAATTATCACTTCGGAAAACACCAGCCGAGCCTTTTCCCAGTGGCATTCTGCTAAGAAACCAGGTCCTGTCTGCGCAATCGTGGCAGGCGCATTTGAAACCAAATTTTACCATTGAAAGGTGCCAGAAAAGCTAAGCTTCGCTCTTAATTACCATAAAGCAGCTTTTCAACTGCTGCAGACCCTGCATTCACCTTTTCTCAGGCATTTTCACCCTTCTCTGCAAAGAAACTCTGTTGTTATTGATCTACATAAGTGACACAATCCCCAAGCAAAACAGAAACCTCAAAGGAAAGTCATGGACCCCCCTGTAGCTCCCATAGCCCTCAATGTGGCTCCCCTGAATGTTCCTAATAGAACATTTGACACCAGAGCATTGGCAGACCTGGACTACAAGATAACAGAGGAAATGATGAGCAGAAGCAGGTTCCATCTGCAAATATTAAACGAGATAAAGATCAAACATGAGAGGGGGACAGACATCCTGGGAATTTGGGATTCATTCCTCCCAATATTCAAGCTTCCTCAGGTTAATCAATTCCCTGAGCTTGTGCACATAGTTGCTGAACACTATGATGCATCCCAGAGGGCAGTGCTAGATGCTGAAGGTTCAATTCTGTTTCTCATTACCCCTGAAGCCATCAGGGAGATGTTGCAATTCCAGACAGAGCAAAAGTTGGTCCCACTGTCACTAGCTGATCTAATAGTACAGGGAGCCAAAACCACAGAGGCCCAAATCATTAAGGTCAACCAGCTCTTCATCAAGGCTAGCACTCTGCAAGTTCCTCCTATCAACTATGTTTATCTTAACCAGTTGGGCCTAGACCTGGTTGACATGATCAGTCCCATCCTGGGATATGATTCGATAGAACATGTGGATGAAACAATTATACAAATGATGCTTATGTTTTCCCCAGGAAAAAAGCCAATTCACTATGACTATGCAACATACATATCAGACAAAATGCATGAACAGTTGATGAATTTGTCAAGAGATAGAGTGTTTAGGTACACCTCCTACCTATATCATCTGCTCATATACTTCCAGCATGATAAATTTTCCTTCCCAAAGAAGAGAGTAGATGCACAGGGCAATCTGAGATCAGTAGTATATTGGACATCTATTTTCCACATATCAAGCCACTCTCCATACACCTACTGTGAGTTTATTGATCTTTTCATCCATCCAGCCTTGACTCTACTGATTGGTTCACCTCCTCCTAGACTGACAGATGACATGAAAAGGTGCCTACATTTGTCAAAAGTATACAGTATTGGGGATTGGTATCTCTACCAACACCACACCGTCATCAGAATATATGGGTGTGAATTACCCCCATTTAGACTACCCAAATTTGTGCCCATGAGGCTATTTGCCTTAGAATACTTCAGGCAGCTTGGCTATGTGGATATGTTCCACTTCTCAGGCAGAGGCAAGAAAGCACAGCTGAAAATCAAGAGCCAACTTGGCCATTTAGTCTACAATGAAAGGGATGAAGGGTGGAAGGAGGCAGATAGAATACTGGTGGGATTTGGTTTGAAGTACAGTTTTATATGGAAACCCTACGACCCCAACAACTTCATCACAATGAGGAGACTCAAATATAAACTGTCTGCTTACGGTCATTATAGCCTCCCCCAAATTGAAAAATATGCCAATCAAAGCAAGTGGAAAAGGGGAACTCTAGAAGAAAATATGACTCAAGAAGAGCTTAATCAAAGAGCTCTGAACAATCAAAAGAAGATGGCTGACCTTGAATTTTATGCACAGGTCCCCTCACTGCCAAGCACACAAATTGGACCAGCAGCCTCCTCTTCAACTACTCCACATCAAACTACAAGAGTTGCTGGAAAAGTATTAGAAAAAGGAAAGGAAAAAGAAATGGAGGCAGAAAAAGAGATGGAGCAAGAGCAACAGCAGGAACAGCAGCAAAATCAAAGTCAGCAAGCACAAGAACAAGCAGAAGGGCTACAGCAAGGGCAACAAGAAGACATAGGACAACAAGAGGAACAGCAGCAAGAAAAACAAGGACAAGAGCAACCTGCTCAGCAAAAAGAAACAGTGGATACTCCTCAGACCACTGAAAAAGTCATGCCTACAAGGCAAGACACTACATCTGATGCCTCGGTCCTCCAAACCCCTCAAAAGGAGGACACATTTGTCTTTAGGAAGAGGGAAAGAGAAACTCCCTTGACATCCTCTATAAATCAAGGAGAGAAAAGGCAAAGACTCAACGATTTTCCAGAAGAGGATATAGCCATCAGAGAAGCACTGGGCATGGGCCCACCGAGTCAAGAAATTTCAGCAAGTTCCTCCCAGCAGGAACTAGACAGGACAATGGGAGGGGAAGTCAGCTCCTCCAGCCAGCAGAAAGAGGAAAGAGTGAGCATAAAGCAGCAGTTCATAGACATTAAGAGGAGGAGTGACCCAATCAAAGTTCAATTATATAATCACCTACTTAACATGGCTCCTTCCAATCAGCAGAGACTCATGTCTGCTTTTGAGGTAGGTGAGGGCAAACTGACATTGAGTCATTTTATGCCTACGGCACTCAAGCCACAGTCTTCTGCTGATTATCTCAGGACCAATTTAGAGGTCCTTGCCAAAGACATACACCCCATGGACAAAATTGAGTTGCATAAACAAACAGGGGAAATGGTGTATGCTTCATTGGCCGATAAGACCTTGGACAACTACAAGTTAACAAGTAGTCTGAATGCTACAGCTTCCCAGCTGGAGCTAGAGAGAGCCTCTTCTCAGGCCAAAGACAACAGGATCAAAACCCTGGAAGAAATCATCATAGAAATTGGGCACAATCCCAATGATATCAAAGGGATACAAGAGATCTTAAAAATCAGAGATGCTGATATGGCTGCACTAAGGAAGAAGGTTAAACTTCCAGCCACTATCCATCCACAGACCGATGAAGTGGCAAAACAAAGGTATGAGCAGGATTCCACTGCTCTATTAATTTCTGTTTACAAAGAACTTATAAAGGCACAAGAAAAATTGGGGCAATATGAGGCCACACAAGCACCTCTGAAAGGATCATCAACACAAGCGCAAGAGGGGCAAACATCTCAGCCCCCTCCACAGGTCATTAATCTTGAGGAGACTGCTCCTACTACTGCACCTCCACCTCAGCAGGCTGAACAACCAGCCACATCTACTTCAGCAGCACCCACCAGCACAGATCAGAGCTTAGACATGCAAAAGCTAAAGAGCGAAATACAAGCTCTAGAAGCACAAATGATGCAGCTAAATGAAACTAAGGAGCAGCTGGCCAAGGTGAATGAAAGGCATGACAAAACAAAGAGAGAAGTAGGAGAGAAGGCCAAGGAAATCAAAGCTCTTAAAGACAAAATCAAGGAGCTTGAGAAAGAGCTAAAACTAGATAAAATCATAGCCGAAATCAGAGCAATGATATGGTCCAATATTGGTAAATCCATCAATAACCAATGGCCATACATTGAGACAATCCATGAGCAACTGGAGCTCATTCCAAAGGCGCAGAGGGAAATCAGAACATCAAGGGCCTTATTGGGGAACATGCCTGAAATTGCAACAAAAATGATCAATGTGCTCAATCATAAGACAAGTTCTCAGTTGACCATCATGGGAATCGCAAACAGAACTGATACTATCCAAATGATCAAGAGGGTTCTTACTCTTAGAAGTCTGGTGCAAACGTTAGACAGAAGAACCCAAGATATGCAAACCGAGGTAAACAGGTTCATTGAGAGGTTTCGGGTATTGGAAAGTAAAGGACTCCCCAGCTTGTTGAACAACGGAGGGAGATTATTCACCCATGAAGAATATGCCAAGAGAGTGAATGTTTTTGCCTCATCACAGGTAAATGAGAAGGCCAGCACCTCAGAAGACACAGGGCCTATCACAGGACAGATTTTCTATGGTAAGATAGAAAATCTACTTTTTATAATGAATGAAATGAATCATCTGTTTGATGTAGCTCCCAACTTTTTCAAGTATACAGAAGCTGAAGAGACAATGCAGGCCATCCTCAGGCATCAACTCCCTACACAGGAATGGTGGACAGATGCCATCCAAAGAATTTTGTAAACATTAGGCCATGCATCAATTCCTGTTTCTTCTATAAATTTAGATGGAAAGAACAGTCAGCAAAATCAGCAGGCATCATAAATTCAAAGCTGAGCCAACTCAGCAGATGAAGCAGCCAACAAAGCAAGAAAGACAAACGCAGCTGGCAAAGCCGAGAAACTCATTGCGCAGGCAAAAGTAAATGCGTACCTACAGGATCGATACATAGTAATGTAACCGACTCAGTGACTCCTTAAAGTCAAAACAATCATCTGACAGACATAAAGGGCATTTACTCTGCATTTAACGTTGTAATAACTTCCGGCCTACTTTCTGAACACTACTAAAGATATTTTCTCTCTCTCAGATGACTCAATACCTGAGATATTTTGTATACAGAGTACTATATAGACCCCTCCGCATAATAGAGCAGGGGTTGTTGTTATTTTCCTTTCGGAAGTCTCATTTGCTGTAAGATCCTCAGAGAAGTAATACAAAGGGAGAATGGAATTTCCAAAAGCTTGGTGTATTTGATGCGTCGTGATGAATGGTGAATGTTGCAGGATTCCAGAGTGTTTCATAAAACAATAAGTTTTTCTTAAATCTCTGTATTTCATGTTTTTTCGAGTCTTTTGTTCTCTTTTGTTGTTTAAATGTTTTACACTTAATAGCAAAGTGGAAGAATGGTTCCAGGATTTAATCTATGATTACCCTGAACTCAAACTGAGCTATTATCCATGTTTTCTTTAGATACAGTAACAGAAGTGTAATTCTTAATTGCTGCACTTTAAAACTATATCTTTCACAGTGATAGACATTTCCAGGGTTTCGAGTTTGCCCCTGAGACATCTATCCATTTCTCGTAACCAGTAGGGCGGGAATACTTAAACGCTGAGTGAAAATTCTTAAATGCTTTCACTGCTTGTTTAGCCTGTTCATGTTATTAATCAAAAGTTTGTTCTATAAAGCACCCAAATGGCCCTGTAAGTTTCACCAGTTCATCCCAAAGTTTCTAGACACCTACAGCCATAGACTCCATTGCCCAATGATACTTGACTCTCTGAATAATACATCACAAAGATCTGAAAGAAATTCTTCAACCAAAACATAAACAAAACCTGTGCTTAATACCTAGCCTAAACAGTATCATTACAGATACAAATCATAAAGAGAGAGCCCTCTCTGATCACAGTTTGGCTAGAAACAGTGATCAAAAGATTGGTTAGTGGTTACCCCGGCCGTATTCCCTTGGGAGTCATAGGGAACAACCTGGGTGTTAACAATGTCTACTGCCTTACAAACCATAACGCATCAAACACAGCATTCGGGAAGATTGACTGTCGTACGGAAATTCCTTTGTTTTCATATGACTGCCAAGGTGTATATGCAGTTTTACGGCTTGTTTGGTAAACCTTTTACCTAGTTCTCCAGAGTAGTCACTTTCGTTCCTTTTTGGACTCCCTAAAAGAAAAGGTCCATCTGACCGCTTGTCACTTCAGGCTCATTAAATATTTGAAGGTGACTAGAGTCATCTTTTCGTCCTTTTCTCGACTCTTTAAAGATGAAAAGGTCAAGTTCTATTCCCATGTCTTAAAAATTTATTTTCCCACGAAATATTCCTGGTAACAGTTAGGGTTTTTCATTACAGTTCGAGTGTTTTTCAGGCTCATCCTCGATGGCCACATTCCCTGAGTCTACCAGCCAAGGTTTTCCCCCAGATGGAAATCCTGGTCCGTTTCCTTCATTTGGAAATGCCGGTGCTTCGTATATGGCAAAACATTCCTTGCCTGGGTTAACCATCAGTTTACCCATGTGGTCGTTTTCCACCTCGGTGGTCGTGAGTGTCATGACTCCTATTCCACTGTCTCCTTCGTCCGAACCATGACATGTTGATTCCAAGGTTGAGCCTACGCTTTCTTCCCCTGTTTCTTCCTCCTCCTCTCCCCCTTCGCCTGGTGAAAGTTTCACATCTATTAACTAGGAGACTAAGAAGAAGAAGAAGATGAAGAAGAAGAAGTTCAAAAAATGCGAGGCCACCTGTTCAGCTATTGCTCCAAGTACATATCAGGTCAGACCACCTCCTGTTCCTCTGCAGAAGGTTAAGTTTCCGTGTAAATTGTCCAAGGGCGACCATCTTCTTTGTGATTGTCCTGGCATTCCTAGGATCTTAGAAGTATGGTCTCATGATCCAGCTCATCCCTCATCGTCCTCTAAAGCTTATGACGATGCCACCCTATCAAATGGCAATGGTAAGAAGAAATGGAAGATTCAATTCCCCTGTAGGCTATGTGAAGGAAACCATCCCCTTCACCTTTGTCCACTCATGGATACAGATTCCGCCATTTTGGAAAGTCTTACAGCTTCTTCACCCCAACTTCCCATTAGTTATGAGAGGCTCTCTTCACACCCTCTCCCAATTGACAATGAGATTGACTTAGATTCTTCTCTTGTCTGTCCTTCTTTTCCCAAACCTAGCTATGCACAGCCTGTTCTAGACCAACCATTGGTCGGAGAGAGTGTCGACTTGGGTTCACCACCTGTTGATCACTCTATTTCGGAAGAGCATCATGCTCATGCTCTTCTCGTCTCATCGGATTCTCTTGAGTCCAAGAATGACCCTCCTATCTCTGTTGATTCAGAGGTTCCTTCTTCGGTTCCTATAGAGCATGGGGGCAATCATACGATTCCCCCACCAAGTAGCTCGGTCGCTTCCTTCGACTGGAGTCATTTGTCTACATTCTGCCTTCCATCCTATGTGCCTTTCCAGATTACAGTACATGCCTATGATAAGGCAGTACCTAGCACTGTCTTGGATGAGGGTGTGTCTGTCAGTCTTATGACTTCCACTACTTGACAAGCTTTGGGCTCCCCACCACTTGTGCCAGTCACATAGAATCTGTTGGTGTTTGATGGAGGAACCAGTCGACCTTTAGGGATCCTCCCAAAGCTTCCTGTTACTTTCAGGGGAAAAACCGTCTATATAGACATCATGGTTGTCCAAGGTGCTTTAGATTTCGGTCTTCTCCTTCTCTGTGACTATGTCTATGCCATGGGGGCCCTCGTCTCTTCAATTTTCCGTGTGATCTGTTTTCCACACGACGGAAGAATGGTGACCGTAGATCAATTATCATTATCTAGTCCCCCGGTGCCTTCTATGTAGCTTTCGTCCCCTATCGGTTCTTGCTCGCAAGCAGTACCTTCCTTGCCACAGGTCAATTATGTGGCTACCCATTTCACCTCCACCTCTGCTGACGATCATGCAAATGGTCTCATACATCATGTACTGGGGGCATTGGAACCTGATCTGTCATTAGTGCCTCATGACATGTATTCCTCCCAGAGTATAGCTCTTCCATCATGTGAAGATATCTTGGGAGCTATGTTCTCATATGGCCCATGAGCAGGTGTCACGAAGATAGTTTGTTCCTCTCTTGTGTCAACCTCATTAAAAAATTAAAACAGGGGTTATGAGCATAGTTCTTGACCTTGTGTCAAGCTCATTAAATAATGAAATAAGGAGTGTCGAGCATAGTTCCTGATCTTGTGTCAAGCTCGTTAAAAAATGAAACAAGGGTTATGAGGATTGTTCTTTTACCGTGTCAACCTCATTAAAAAATGAAACAACTCCCTTTCCAAATCGAGTCTTTGATTAAGATCTCATAAAATCCAAGTTGAGTCTCTCTAGGATCTCAAAAGTGAACCTTCATTCCATCCACCTCGTTGAATGCAATGAAGCTTGGGGGGCATGTACCTCGATTTGTGTCATTATGTTGGGGGCATGCAAACTTATAACAAGAATATTTTTTCATTTCAAGCTTGTGTAAACATGAAACCAAATCCAAGCAGAGTTCTCCATGGTTCAAGCTTGTGTAAAAATCATCCATACCCGATTTACATCTCGTGATTGTCGTTTTTATCCGCCAAATTCTACTAGATGAGCCTTGGTTGTTCCATTCCATCGCCACCGTCTCTTTGGCCGATCATATGCTTTCACTTGGTTTTTTTTCCTCTCCTGAGGAACCACAGCGATGAGTGGTTTTACTAGCCAACCTCTTGACCATTACATGTTTTGAGCAGTTCCACCATTGCCGGAACCAGTTGTTACCCTTTATGCCACTCATTCCTCGAGGACGAGTCTCCTTTAAGCTCTTTTCTGACTCGTAAAATATGAAAAGATTGCCGATTATTTTTTCCTTTTTAACTTGTTAAAGAGAATAAAAATGGAGGTCTACTTTCAGCTCTTTTCCGACCATTTAAAGACGAAAAGATTGTCGAGTTTTTCCTTTTGACTCATTAAATGAAATAGGAGGTGGTTAGCTTTCAGCTCTTTTCTGACCGTGTAAACATGAAAACATTGTCGGGCCTTGGTCATTTTGGGTTCGTTATTGGTTACGAAACGACGTGATTTCAATCACTTTTCTGCTTTTTTGGGTCGAGGTCACTAATCACGAAATGTAATCCTTGATCGTAACGGTCAAGCAGTTCTTTCGAGTATCGTTTTATACTTTTTTGGGCTCGAGAGACACAAATCTACGAAAAAGGACCCCCCCTAGAGTTTTCTTTTCCATGTCTTTTTGAAACTCTCTAAACATGAAAAAGACTCTGAGTTTTACCTATGTCGGACTCGTTAAACCTTGATGACACTGGACTTGTCATGATGAGGAGACTTGAGCTTCTCCTCCCTAGGGCTCGTTAAACCATTACTAGGTTGGATTCAACTGACGGTCGAACTTATATTACAAGCATATGCTATCCCTATTTTCAAAAATAATTGGGGTACTCTCCAACAATGGTGGGGGAAAATTTGGAAATCATCATTGGCAGCTAGTCACTCTTGAACATTGACACTTTTGCTTCTTGTCGGGTTGGGATATCCATACATCGTTATTTGGCCTTCCGCAGGTTTGGGTTATCATTTGGCCTCATTCCATATGATCCATGCTGTCTCCATCGAGCCTTTGATCCCTTGGTATCTGAATGCTCCCACCCTCTGGAGTCGTGTCGCCGACATGTTCAAGAGTATAATCCTTCTGAAGTTTACACCCTCGCCTCCTCCTCTAATACTCTGTTTCACCATCTACCACTTGTTCCTTATCTCGTGTCGTTGATGGGGGAAACATTATGGCCCTCCTGCGCCGGGTCGTCTCCTGTCGATATCAGCTCATTATCGAGGAGATTGATCTAGGGGTCCCCTTTGGTACCTTAGAGCTTGCATGCCTCAATGGCAAGTTCTTCACACTTGATGGTCGACTTTCATCATTGGTCATCAATTGGGTGATTCCACGAGTGTTCGAATTCAACTCCTTCTTCACACTTCGTGCACTGTACTAGACAGTACCTTGAGAACCATTGGCATTATTAGTGGTTTCTCTCGCACTTGTTAATGGTTTTCATCATAGACCGGTAATCAAGTGATTTTCTATCATGCTCGACCTCAACACATCTATTTGCATGTTAGAATTTGTACTATGATAGGATGGGTTCAAGACCCCAAACTCAGATTACACATGTTTGGGCTGCGTGGATTGGTTCATGATTACATGACTCATTGATGGATGGATGCGACCATACTTGAGTCTTCATGGATGGCTGCGACCATACCTTTATCATTATCATGGTCTTACTAGCTGGATGGTTGCGTCCATACAATAGACCTAGTTCGTATATCTTTTGGATGGCTGCACCCATGCCTAGACTACATGTATTTCATCATTAGAGATATCAGTTGTACTTGCATGTAGGTTCTTCCAGATGGTTCTCCAACTCAGTCAGTTTTGTCAAGCATTTCACCCCTCCCACTCTCTCGGGCTTCATACTTTAGGGGGCATCTATTACATAGTAATTTCTCACTGCATTCACTCCAGTACTTCTACTGTGTCATGTTTCCAAGTCAAACATGCTCATATTGAACAAATGCTCTCTTGTGCTGCCAAATGACCCACTTTTCCTAAGTTATCTACCTCATCGCGACTATGGACTTAATATACGCGTTGAAGGATGCTCATAAACAATCCAGTTGCACTTCCAGCGTGGAAGTACGTCTGATTCCCGTGATGGTCGGATTTCATGCTCCAACGCGAGGTTACTTATTATATTTAGTGATGATCTGACTAGCTACATTGCTCGCTAGCGATGTCAGTGCTAAAGCTCAGTTATGCACCCACGATGAGCCAGATTGGGAAAATTTGTTCCAATAATCGGCCTTCTGGATGACTCCAGACTTGGTTGTTGGCATAGTTTGTGTCGTCTTTCCTCCTCTGGTGTGGTTGTTCCATCATTTGTGTTACCTTCCTTGGGGATAAGCTCACTATTTCACCTTTCATGGAGACCCCTTCTCCTATTTAAGATCTCACCATTGCTATGCACTACTACTTTGGATAGTTGGATAGTTGGCTAGTTGTAAATTCTTGGATTGAGCAGTGTTGTTAGTATTTGTGAGTTTGCTAGATAGCTGGTGTGAGTGTGACAAGTGTGGGATTATTGATAGTTTGTGGAAGGTTGTGAAGTGCCCTTAACTTTGTGTAAAACTTATAAGTGGGAGAGAGAATCTTGTATGTTGGGAGATCCATCTTCAAAGAGTGAATGCTTGAGGAACATGCTAGCTGGATCCCTCTGAGAAGGCTTGTGATGTCAAGACTTTGGTTGTAAGCTTGCTCTTATTTCATTATTAATACAGTCAATGATGTTTTCATATGTCTTGTATGTAATGTACTTGATAGCTCATGACTTCTTGACTTTGTGAGTAAATAGATCATTGTTGTTTTCCGGTTACATGCTTTGTTGTATTTCCTTTGCATTGTTTTAGGTTGATCACTCATTAGGAGAAGGAAGTGGAAGCTGAAGCAGCGCAACGGAACTCCATCGACCACCGGTTGAGGTAGGCCTCCAACTATGACTGTTTAAGGAAAGCTATTGTTGATCTATCCTTATTTGTGACTAGACCCACTCTAGGGCTAGAGGGGTTGCCTCTGTCTGCAGAGGGAACACTTTCCTGCATCATAGTGTGGTTTTTTTTCCACACGAAGGAAGAATTGTGACTATATACCAATTGTCGTTCTTTGGTCACCAGGTAACTCCTTTGCAACCATCATCCCCTATTAGCTATTGTTTTCCAATAATACCTTCCCCCCCATAGGGCAATTTTGTGGCTACCCATTCCATCTCCGCATCTATTGATGAACATGCAAATGGTCTCCTAGATCATGTACTAGGGTCATTAGGCCCTGATCTGCTGTTCGTGCCCCATGACATGTATTCCTCCTAGAGCATGGTTCTTCCATCCAGTGAAGACCTCTTGGGAGTCATGTTCTCGTATGGCCCATAAATAGTTTTGCTGAGGAGAGTTCTTTTCTTGTGTCAACCTCGTTCAGAAATGAATCAAGGAGTCCCAAGGATAGCTCTTTTCTTGTGTCAGCCTCATTAAAAAATGAAACAAGGGTTATGAGGATAGTTCTTTTACTGTGTCAACCTCATTAAAAAAATGAAACAATTCCCTTTTCCAAATCGAGTCTTTGATTAAGATCTCGTAAAATCTGAGTTGAGTCTTTCCAAGATCTCGAAAGTGAACCTTCATTCCATCCACCTCGTTGAATGCAATGAAGCTTGGGGGGCATGTACCTTGATTTGAGTCATCATGCTGGGGGCATGCGAACTTATAACAAGCATAGTTTTTCGTTTCAAGCTTGTGTAAACATGAAACTGAATCCAAGCAGAGTTATCCATGGTTCAAGCTTGTGTAAAAATGAACCCATACCTAATTTACATCTCGTGATTTCCATTTTTATCCGCTAAATTCTGCTAGATGAGCCTTGGTTGTTTCATTCCATTTCCACCATCTCTTTGGTCGAACGTATGCTTTCACTTGGTTATTTGTCCTTTCCTGAGGGACCGTAGCAATGAGTGGTTTTATTAGCTAGCCTCTTAACCACTACATGTTTTGAGCAGTTCCAGCATTATTGGAACCAGTTGCTACCCTTTATACCACTCGTTCCTCTAGGACGAGTCTCCTTTAAGCTCTTTTCTGACTTATAAAAAATAAAAGGATTGTCGAGTACTTTTCCCTTTTTGACTCGTAAAAGAAATAAAATGGGGTGTCCGCTTTCAATCTCTTTTCTAACCCCTTTAAAACTGAAAATATTGCTGAGCTCTTATCGCTTTGAACTCATTAAAGGTTGCGAAGCATCATCTACCCAGTATACGTTTACCCCTTTTTTGGGATGGGATAGATTATTTACGAAAAAGGTATACATTGATCTTTTATGGTCAATAGGTTCCCTTGGATATTATTTTCTACCTTTTCAGGTTCGAGGGACAAATTTACAATAAGGGACATCTGGAGTTTTCTTTTTCGTGTCTTTTTCAAACTCCCTAAATGTGAAAAGGACTTCGAGTTTTACCTATGTCGGACTCGTTAAATCCTAACAACATTAGACTCGTCACCATGATGAGTCCCGAGCTTCTCCTCCCTAGGGATCGTTAAAATTTCACTAGGTTGTATTTGTCCAAGGACAAATTTATATTATAGGCATGTGTTATCCCCTTCAAGTTTGTGTTTCAAAAATAATTGTGGTACTCGCTAGTAATGGTGGGGGGAAATTTGGAAATATTTTGTTGATTACCTACGGTAGCTTGTTGCTCTTGAACATCGACACCTTTGTTTCTTCTCACCAGGTTTGGGATATCCTCACTTCGACATTTGCCTTCCAGGTTTTGGGTTCTTCATTTTGCGTCATTCTATCCAATCCCTACTGTCTCTACATGACCTTCGATCCCTAGGTGCCAAAATTCAGCCACATTCCGGAGTTTTGTCGCTGATATGTTCAAGAGCTTAATCCTTCTACAGTTTTCACCCTTACATCCTCCTCTAATTCTTTGTTTCATCCATATACATCTTGTTCCTTTGTCTCGCATCGTTGATGTGGGAAACATTATGGCCCTCCTGTGACGGATTGCTTCCTATCGACATCAACTCATTATCTAGGAAATTGATCTAGGGACTCTTTTCTAGTACCTTGGAGCTTTCATGCCTTAATGGCAAGTTCCTCACACTCAAAAATAGGCTTGCATCATTGGTCTTTGATCAGGTGATTCCACAAGTGTTCGACTCTAGATCATTCTTCACACTTTGTCGATTGTACTAGCAGTACCTTGAGAACCATTGACATTACTGGTGGTCTCTCTCGTGATTGTTAACAGGTCACATCATTGGCTGGTAATCAAGTGATTTTCTAGTATGCTTGACTTCAACACATTTATTCTCATATTAGAAATTATACAATGGACAGGTCAGAGTTCAAGACCTGGGTTCAAATTACACAAGTCCAGGTTGCATGGACGATTTATACATGACTCTTTTGATTGGATGGCTGCAAACATACCTGAGTCTTTATGGATGGCTGTGACCATACTTTTGTTTTCATATGGTCTTGTTGACTGTATAGCTGTGTCCATACCACACACTAGTTCTATTTGTCTTTTGCATGGTTGCACCCATATAGTACGTGTATTTCTTTCACTATCAGAGATATTAGTTGTACTTATGTCTACAAGTTCTCTATGGTGGTGTTCCAGTTCAGTTATGGTCTCATAAATCATTTCACCCCTCCCACTCTCTCGGCCTTCATGCTTTAGGGTGCATCTGTTACACAGTATTTTGTCACCGACCCCGCATCCCCCTGATCCCGGTTCAAGTTGGTCTCTGAGTGACATCTGCTCTTTGTCATATACCAAAATATGTGTCCAAATCTTCCATATTACTCAAGAAGATTGCCTTAGCTCATTAATCTTGAAGTTGATTGCTTTTTACCCATGTTTCAAAATTGTCTCAAGTCATCAGTGTCTTGCTTGTGACGATAGCACAAAATGAACTAATTCCTTGCGACGACGTCTCTGCAAATAGGTGTACTCTTGCGACTGTCTCTGAGTCTTAGTGTTTGACCTGTGACAACCCAGATATGGTGAATTAGTTCAAACAAAATGCTTCTGGGTGGTTCTGGAGCTGGTTTTTGGGTCAAGGAAGTTCGCCTTTCCTAATTTGAGATGGTGGTTCCACTTTTTGAGTAACCTCCCATGAAGATAAGCTTCCTCTCCCCTCATTTATGGAGGCTCCTCCTGTCATAAAAGCATCCTCCATGACTATGATCAGCTAGTTGGGAGTTTTGAGAGTCCTAGTTTAGCTTTTGGTGTGCTATTTCTTAGCTTGTTGGATTGATAGCTTGTAGTTTGGATTGTCTTTCATGTTGTGAGAGTGAAAATGGTGTAACAAGGAAGCCTTAGTTTCATAATTGTGCTTTTGGGTGAGAGAGAGAGTCATCAGTCCTTCTGGGAGACCTTTGAGAGTGAATGGTTATGAAGACATACTGATCAGACCCTTCAAGGAAGCTTGTGACATCAAGGCGTGGTTGTAAGCTTTACTATTGTTCATATTAATACAATCAATTGTTATTTCCTATATCATGTATGAAATGTATGTTGATATCTTATGGTTCCTTAACTCTATAAGTAGATAGTTCATTGTTGTGCTCTATTACGTGTTTTCTCGTTTTCTTACGTTGTTTTAGGAGCATCATTCATTAAGGAGAAGAAAATGATAGTTGAAGAGATGTGACGAAGACTTCATCGAACAACGGTTAAAGGTAGGCCTCCTCAACAAGAAGTGTTTAAGGAATTAGCCATTGTCTTTGTTTTTCTATGACTAGACCCACTCTAGGGCTATATGGGTTGCCTCTGTCCACAGAGGGAACTTACCTGCATCACAAGTTGACGACTCTGCTAGGGAACCCTTTGTGTGTTGTCTCTTGATTTTGCTCTTGTTGTTTTCGATTGAATTACATAGTGTCTCTTTGTTTTCAGACTGAACCATCACTGATTTGGATCACTTGTGTCGATCTGGTAATCCACCTCACTGTCTGAGTGATATGCCTTGTGTCTTTTAGCTGTTTTTCCCTTGTTTTCCCTCTTTACTAAGATCGTCACTATTTAACTCCTAACAGTTGTGACGAATCACTCCTATTCTCTTTACCCTCACTGTACGTCATGGATATCCCATCATATAGTTGTGATGATTCTTGAAATCAGACCATCTCTAAAAACAGGTGTATTCTTCCAATGACATCTCTGAAAATAGGTGTACTCTTGCAACAGTCTTAGGTTGTCAGTGTTGCGCCTGCGACGATTTCTGTAGGGTTAATTTTTATAGCCCTGCCTCTTGAATAGACCAGTGTAGCTTTTCCTTTGCTATTTCTTTCACCTTGTTAAGCTTGTTTTGATTATGTTTACTCAGGCATGTCCTTCTTGGTTCAATTTGTATGAAATTTGGCTTTTTGGACTATCTGACCTAACTCTTTTAGGGTTCCGTCAAGAATTCACTGGTTTTGGGTTGCTTGTCCTTTCAAGTTTTTGAAATACATCCACAAAAATATTGTTGACTTGTTGGAAGATGTTCTCTTGCTATTTTCCCCTCTTCCTGGTTGATTCGTACCAATTGGTCATAAAACTAGCTTGTTGAGTTATTTTGATTTCTATTCACTATTGAAGCATAGATTGCATTTGGCTTTTGATCAGTCAAGCAGTGCACTAGCTTGTTTGTTATTTATTCCAAAAAAAATAAAAAATTGCACTCATATAGTATACGAAAATGAAAGCATGTTTGCATTAGTAGATTCTTTAAAATTAGGAATTGAAAAGCAAAATTCAAATCTTTCATTTTTCGTCATAGTAGTTGCGAGATAAGTAGAAATTGATGCATTGTGTTTCCTATTGATTGGATTACTTGCTTGCACTATTGTTCTTGCATTTTCTTATTATTGTCTTCGTTCGTTTGGAAATGAACTCCTTTCCCTCATTTAGGTAGTCGTCCATCGAAAGGAATGGTTTTTTTCTCATCTAGTTGCATTCTAGGAGTGTTTAAGATACATTCGATAAGGCCTTGAAATCGAAACTTAGTTCAAGGTTAACCGTTAAAATCTATTGAATGAACTTAAAAAAACATTGGAACCTAATGCTCACATATCTAGAGGTCTAGGCTAGAGACATGTTCCGACTCATTAAACTACTATTGTTTTCACTAAGGTTGGGTGATTCCTCCTTTAATGATTCAATAGGTACTAGTACGGATTTGTGCTCCCCGTACTGCCGCATATATATTGGGAGACCCCACTAGGTTATCATCCTATTATCCATAAGAAGCTGAGTCTATTGCCTTATGAGTTGTAATGCACTGAACACAACATTCAGGAAGATTGACTGTCATACGAAAAGTCCTTGGTCATTTCTCTTTCATTTTATTACCAAGGTGTATATGCAGTTTTACAATTTGTCTGGTAAATCTCTTGTCTACTACTCCAGAGCAGTCACTTTTGTTCCCTTTCAACTCTTTCAAAGTAAAAGGATCATCTGAGCACTTGTCCTTTTAGGCTCATTAAACTTGGAAAGCGATACAGTCACCTTTCGTCCTTTTCTCGACTCTTAAAATATGAAAATGCAAAGTTTTGTTTCAATGTTGTAAAATTAACTACCCACAAAGTGTTCCTGGTTACAGTTAGTGTTTTCTTCAAATTCAATTCCAATGGAAACATTTCCAAAGTCTACTAGTCAATGTCTCCCTCAAAATGGGAATCTTGGTCCTTTTCCTTCTTTTGGAAATGCTGGTGCTCCTTATATGGCAACATTTTCTTTGCCTAGGATAACCATTGGTTTACCTCTTTGGTTGTTTTCAGCTTCAGTGGTCCTGAGCGTCCCAATTCCTATGCTGTTGTCTCCTTCATTTGAATCACGCCAAGATGATTCTAGGGTTAACCCTTCACCTTCTTCCCCTATTTCTTCACTCTCCTCTTCTACTTCGCCTGGTGAAAGTTCCAAATCCAGTAACTAGGAGGCCAAGAAGAAGAAGAGGAAGACGAAGAAGAAGAAGTTAGATAAGCGAGAGGCCCACCGTGCGACTATTGCTCTGAGTACACCTCTAGTAGAAAAACCTTCTGATCCTCCATGAAAGGTCAAATTTCCTTGTAAGCTATGCAAGGGTGACCATTTCCTCCGAGACTGCCCTGGCATTCCCAGAGTCTTGGAGGTATGGTCTCAGATTTCAGATTGACCATCCTCATCGACCTCTGGAGATCATGTCGATGCTATGCTCTTGACTAGCGATGGTAAGAAGAAAGGGAAGATTAGATTTCCCTATAGGTTATGTGAAGGCGAACATCTTCTTCACCTTTGTCCTTTCATGGATAAAGCTTCCAAAATTTTTGAAAACCTGGCAGTTCCTCAACCCCAATTTCCTGTTAGTCATTAGAGGCTTTCTTCTAATCTCCCCAGATTGGTAAAGGGATTGACTTGGCTTCATCTCTTTCCCATCTTGCTCTTCCTGAGCCTGACTGTGTTATGTCTATTCCCAACCAACCATTGGTCGAAGAGAGTGTCAGATTGGTTTCGCCAGCAGTTGTTCATTCCGTTCCGGAAGAGCATAATGATCATATTGCTCATGTTCTTCTCATCTTGTCCGATTATCCTAAATAAAAGAGTGACCCTCCTATCTTAGTTGATAATGAGAGTCTTTCTTCGATTCCTGCAGAGCATGGGGGCAATCATAAGATACCCCATCAACTAGTTCTATCATTTCCTTCGATTGGAGTCACTTGACTACTTTCTGCCTTCCGACTTATGTGCCCTTCCAGGTCACAGTACATGTTTGTAATATGGCAGTACTTGGCACTCTCTTGGATGAAGGTGCATCTATTGGCCTTATGTCTTCGACTACTTGGAAAGCTTTGGGCTCCCCACAGCCTGTGCCTGTCACCCAAAATTTGTTGGCTTTCGATGGAGGAACTAGTCAACCGTTAGGGATCCTTCCGAAGTTCCCTATTACTTTGGGAGGTAAAATTGTCTATGTGGACATGATGGTCATCCAAGGTGCATTTTATTTCAATATTCTCCTTGGCCACGACTATATTTATGTCATGGGGGCTCTTGTTTCTTCGCTTTTCTGTGTGGTTTGTTTTCCACATGATGGAAGAATTGTGACTATAGAACAATTGTCATTCTTTGGTCACGAGGTACCTCCTTTGAAACCATCATCCCCTATCGACTATTTTTTGCCAACAGTACCTTCCCCGCCATAGGTCAATTATGTGGCTACCCATTTGTTTTTGGGAAAACTAGTATTCCTAAAGAATGCTAGCCCTCTAGGTTTGGCAGCTACCCTAGAAACAAGAGTTTAAAGCAATTCAATGATTTCTTCTATGTGTAACAGATAAGAGAAAGATAATGGAACCAACCTGGAACTTCTGCTTAAACCCTTGCTTGATCTCTCTCCCCTTTGACAGATCCTGCAACTCCTCCCCATACTTAACATGCTTGGAGAGTACCTGCACAAGTACAGCAATAAAGAACCATCAAAGCATCATGATCTATTACAACATAAACATTATATAATCAGATATATAATGAACAAATGATAGCATTCACAAATGATAACATTCACAATTCCACAATCATATGGAAGAAAAATTGAAGAGCATTATATAGAAAGGAGAATTACAACCAAGTTTTCTAATCCAGCATCATCCTCCCAGCTTCAATCCTTCTTCACCTCATGAAATAGCAAGATCACACCAACAATACAATGCTCTTCCCTCAATTACAAACTATCAGCACTTCCTTGCAATTCACAATATTCCAGCCTTGAGATGTCTTGGATGAGGGATCCATTTATAGATGTGTGCAAGGGTTTGAGTCATCCATGGGGTTTGATTAGTGTGATTCCACTTGTTATAGTTGATTCCATAAGAGAAGGGATTGGATATTTTCTTATATCCCTTACTCATCCTTGGGTGAATTCAGAGAGGCAAGTGGCACAGGAGAAGTTTCTAGAAGATTCCATGAGCAACTACCTAGAAAACTGTCTCGGACATTTGTCCATCCTTGCCCATCGCACCCTATAGAAGGATTAAATAGTATGCATTTCACCCTAGCAATGTACCACTTAGTATGCATCGCACTTTGCCAGTGGAGCAGTCCGTATGGTTCAATTTAGGCAATTTCTGGATGGTTTCTCAGATGGAACATTTGGGGAATGATGTATTCAGATGACTATGCTCCTTTAGGGTATGAAACAAATCTTTTAGTGGTTGATGAGCCCTAATACATCGACATATAAGTTTGGGGTTGATGTGCCCAAATATGTCTATAACAGTTGCCCCCTAAAGCATGTGGTCGTAAATATTCATGTCGGGTGAAATGCTTTATCAGGAGGATCCAAAGTTTGAAACTAGAAGGTGACCTGCATAAGTTACAATACAATACATCATCATAATATAATTTTCATGATCTAGCTAAGGGAGGCATTCCCATGCTTAGCTTTATAAATTCATTTCATGTACATAGATCAGATAGTCGTCTGCAGATACAGACTGGTGATTCTTCAGATATAGAGTCATCATCCATGGTTAGGATGACCATCTGTGTAGAGCCTTTGTACATTTGATGTTTTTATGTCCCTGAATATATCACAGCTCGGATGGATGAAACTAGATGTGGGGTCTTCAAACTCGTTCAATCTTCGCTCGATGTACAAGTCAATCCATGTGAAGAGATATTCTGAAGTCTAACATGGAAAGACATCGCCTGATTACTAGCCAATATGTGAGCTGTTAACAAACATGAGAGGAATCATCGATAATGATAATGACCCTCAAGGTACTATAGTACAATTCACGTGGTGTGAATATATGATCCGATGTCAAACACCATGCAAAAGCTTTCGGTCGAAGGCCATTGATGTCAACATGTCGCCGGAAGTGAGAAACTTTCCATTGATGTATGCAAGCTTCAAAGCATTGAAAGGGTTATTTCTAAGTCAACTTCTTGGATAATGAGCTGATGTCAATAAGAAGTGACTCACCATAGGAGGGCCTTGATGTATCCCACATCTATGACACGAAATGAAGCAAATGATTTCTAGAGGTGAAAATGAACTGACGACACAAGGTTCAGAAATGGTGGTCATGAAAAATGAAGGTTGGAGGTATTGCGGTGTATGAGACATTAACTCGATGGTGATTTCTCAACTGAATGACTTCTCTTGAACAGGTCAGAAAAACTAAGATGAATTGGTAGCATTAACCCCAAAAGATGGATGGTATGAAAGACCAACAGTGAGATGACCAGTGAATGGAATAATCCAACCCAACTCAATAATGGAGATGAAGTGAAAGTGTCATGTTCAAGAGTGACTCGCTACCATAAATTCTTCAAGTTTTTTCCCTTTTTCCCCAGTCATTACTGGCCAGTACCTCTTTATTTTTGTCAAGCTTGAGGAGGATAACATATGCTTGTTCTATAATTCGCCCTTCGGGCAAACCTATTGCTCTTTAATATTTTAACGAGTCTAGCAACAGTGAAACTCGGTCTCATCTAGATGGACAAGTTTTTCGCTATAGTTTTAACAAGTTTAAAAACAAGGATAACTCGGTCCTTTTCATGTTTATATAGTTTGAAAAGGGACGAAAAGAAAACTCCATAAGTTCTTTTTCATAAAATAATCCCTCAAGTCCGAAAAAGGATAAAATAATACAGGAGGGATGACATTTCCAATACTTCAACAAGCTAGAAAAGACAAGCGCTTCATGGTCTTTTCATGTTTAAAAAATCTGAAAAGGGTTTAAAGAGGACTCTATAGTTTTCTTTTGATTTTTGAATCAAAGCTCGAAAACAAGAGAAAAAGTTTGCTTGGTGGTCAAAGATGCTCAATTCACTGTTTAGCACATCAAATTCTTTCATCAGTCATTCAACCTGATGAAAACACCATCAAACTGATTAGAAATACATATATATGGACGAAAAATGAACTAAAACTAACATTTCATTCTGAGGTACATGAATAGTAAACATAAAAAATAGTTTTTACCTTTCACTTTCATCATTTCATTTCAAATTTGGGATTTTGGAGCTCTTGAGCGGTTTTCTCCCTCAAATTTCACCAGTGAATTTTGGGAGATCCTGTGGACCATCCTCCATGCCCTCAGGACCAAGTAGGAGCTATCCTCAAGCTTTTCATTTTCATTCCATCTTTTCATGGTTCTGAGCAAATTTTTCACTTTTTCTGGGCCCTTGGGGTTTAAAGATTTCGTTCTCCAATCATTGCACCTAGCCTGTATCGAAAGGTGCGATGCATACTGAGCTAGTAATAGGCCAGTCAGTATGCATCTCACCTTTCTCAATGGTAGGGTGCAATGGGCGTAGAAAGGTAACTTTATAAAGTGTTTTTTCATTAAAATTTTACCTGCTTTTGCTCAAAATTGGATCCTAATTCATCTATTGTTTGCATTTTAGATATTTGTTGGATCAAAATGGTTGTCACATGGCATGAATGAGAACATGAATAGGAGGATATGATTTCTTTACATGACCAGGGCACAGTGGATGCATTAAGAAACTGTGGTTTACTGAAGTTCTTCTGCATATCCAGCATGAGACAACAGATCAGTTTGTTGCAGTATTTTCTCAATGCTTGGGATCCTATTGACCAGGTATTCTAGATTAGAGGTAAATCTATTCCTTTAACAATCGAGGATGTTTATTTTCTGATGGGATTGTCGAGGCATGGTGCCCTTCTTTCGCTATCAGGATTTTCTCGTGGGGGCAAATCTGTGAAAGATTACATTTGTCAGTTCTTCAGGGATGGATCTCAACCCAGTAGAGATGGTAAGATTAATATCTGAGATGTTACTGATCGACCTTTGAGGACCATTTTATTTACCTTTGCTAGATTGGCTGGCAGCATGGCCTTACATTTTGCAAACAAATCTTACATAGAGTATGCCTTGGAGTGCCTAGAACTGAAGGTGTTCAATTGGTGTGAGGCGATACTTCCTGTTATAAAAGAACAACTGTCCAAAGTAAAGAATGGAAGAACAAAGAACTATGGTTATGGATCCATATTGACTGCTTTTGGTTTGGAAAGAATTCCACTGATGCAACCTCAAAACATTTCACTGGGATTGCTAGCACCGAGGGAACCACAGATGCAGAGATGGGTGGACCTTATGGCTAGACATGTCGGTCAGTCACGAATCTCCTTCTCAGATGCCTTTTTCGAGTGTTTCAACCACCAGGAGATGCTATTTGTGGAGTATCCATATGTTGGGATGGATTTCCGAGGCGATCCATATTTGGCTTTACCAGCTGGTGAGCAGTGGAGTGCTATAGGTAAAATGATTTGACCACATCTTTGTTTTTTCAGTTTTATAATGTTTTTGTGTTTTTGATGTTACCAAGACTAATCAAACTCATATGTGTGTGAATATATTGGACCAGTGCGACCAGTAGCACGCCCATGGGAAACAGATGACGCTCCACTAGGAGAGGTTGTAGGGAGGGCCATCCTTCGAGATATAGACATATTAGAGACCCTGGCAGCATTGCAGGATCAGATCAAGGGCCTCACTCTCAGCATTCAGGATGTCAGGACCGATGAGTTACCTTTGAGGTTACAGTGCCATACTACTGGTGTTCTGAGTCATTGGACTAGGCTCCTGTGCATGATAGCGCAGGCGATGACATGTTATCACCAGCATCACTAGTCTAGGATGTTTTTTCTACATTCATTTTGAGTTTCTTGGTCAGATGACTGATTTTGTCTTGGACACAAAAATTTTTGTGAAAACTATAAACAACTATCTACTTTTGATTTTTTGGAGTTTTATTTTGGCTAAATGATGAAATCCTAATGCAAATGTTGATGTGAAATGCTTTCTTTACAAATGCTCCGAATGTCTATTAAAGACATAGTTTGATAATTAATTAGTCAACGTGTTTAAGTTTCTGGAAATGTGTTTATATTGAATGGAATCAAAATGTCTTTCCAAAATCCTAACTCTTAGGAACATGCGATAAATAGCTAGGTTCTGAACGAAATAAATGCCAGTGAGCTGTAGAATGACGAGTTGTGAATCTAGCGTGACAATGAGTCAGCGTATGCCATGTGAAATGGCATCCGAGAGAAGTTCAATAAATGCACTATACTCAGCGATGTTGTTCGTTGATTGACCAATACATATCCCGATAAAACTTACTAACTCGCCGCTTGGAGAAAAGATAGCCCAGGCTGCAGAAGATGGGTTCTAAATATTACGACTAGCTCCGTCGGCATACCCAACAAATGGTTCCAAAAAATCTGACATCTAGAACAAATGTGAAGCGGATTACGTAACCAAAATGATAACTCTAAAAGAAAACACTCAAAATGCAATAAAAGCATATGTACAAGGATTTTACTACACCTAATCAAGCATGGTAACGTTTAAGATACAACTCGTTTCAGGAGTACGACAGTGGAATCCAATCATAATTGACTAGCTTGTAGGTTCCTTTTGTTAATACACGTTTAACAATGTAGGGGCCCATCAATAACAGTTCAAATTTACCTGCTCCTAATTTGTCATAATCCTGATCGTAAAGTAAGACCATGTCACCTTCTGAGAAGACACAAGGTTTAACATTTTTGTCATATTGTGCCTTGATGCATTTCTTATGTGCTTCATTAGCCAACGCAGCATCATGACGGGTTTCATCCAGGTGGATTAATTCCAGGAAACGAGCCTCTTCTTCAGAAGTTTCAGGAACCAGATTGATTGCAAGCTTGAGGGATGAGATTTCGCACTGAATTGGTAAGACTGCTTCCAGACCATACACCAACTGAAAGGGCATAAATCTGGTCACATTTCTCACTGAAGTCTCATATGCCCACAGAGCTGAGTACAGGATTAAATGCCAATTCCGTTTATGGACTCCAATCCTTCTCTACAACATGCACTTAAGGACTTTTTTGATTGCCTCAACTTGTCCGTTAGCCTGCAGATAATATTGAGTAGAACTATCATGGGACAGTCCTAATTTGGCAGTTAATTTGATCATCATGTGATTGTCAAAATGCAACCCATGATCTGTGACTATAGCCTGTGGTACACCAAATCCAGAAACTACATGATTGAAAAAGAAAAGAGCAGTCGTTTTGCCACTGTTGTTCAATGTAGGCATCGCCTCAACACATTTTGTAAAATATTCGATAGCGACTATAATATACCCATGCCCCCCAGCCGAGGTGGGGTTACATGTCATGAAATCAATGCCCCATTTAGAAAATGGGCCAACAACAACGGCTGGATGCAGTGGTGTAGGTGGTAATCTAGTTTTGAGATCAAAAATCTAACAAGCATGGCAACTTCTCACTGCAATTATGCAATCCTTAAATATGGTGGGCCAGAAGTAACCAGCTCGTAATATCTTTTGTGCAATAGCATAACCAGATGCCCCCCAAAAGCACCTAAATGAAAATCATTCAAAACATTTTCAGCCTCCTCATGCATGAGGCACCACGACAATAAAGTGTAACTCTAATGAGCAGATAATTTTTGGCTTGGTATCGAGTACATCATTGTTTAGAGCGAGAGGTGTTAGGCCTAAAAGTTTGGGTTTGGAGATAGACCAGTATATTCCTGTACCATGGATCACTTGACGATATCAGAAACAGAGTCTCATCCATGATTGATGCTTTTGATGATAAATTGTTGGAGGATGAGGGAATGTCACAAAGTAACTCTGCAAAGACGAGAGACTTCTTTGATTTGGATTTTGTAAATTCCAGATCAAATTCCTGAAAAATGGCTATCCATTTGGAATATTTGACCCCCAACAATTGATGTGACAAAATGTATGTCATAGGGTTGCAATCTGACACAATGGTAGTTTTGCGAAAGAGTACATAGTGTCGAAATCTCTGTACTACTTGAACGACTGCTAAAGCCAAATTTTCAACATAAGAGTACTTGCTTTCTGTATCATTAAGATTACGACTTAAAAAATATATAGGATGTTCAATTCCATTATCTTCTTGCACTAAAACCATAGCGATGGTTGTATCTACAGCGGTGAGATACAGATATAAGTCTTTTTGATAGTCAGGAGCATACATTAATGATGCTTTTATCAGGGAATATTTTAAAGCATCAAAGGAAGCTTGCGCAACCTAATCCCAATGGAAGGGTACCCCTTTCTTCAAAAGATGTGTATAACCTTTAGTGAGCTCAGCATAATGTGGAATGAACCTCCTCAGAAAGTTATCCTTCCCTTGGAGTCTCTGAATCTAAAGCAAATTTGAAGGTAGAGGCATGTCAAGGATTGCCTAGACCTTAAATGGGTCGAGTTCAATTCCGTCCTTAGAAACTACAAAACCAAGCAATCGACCAGAACCAACACAAAACACACATTTGTGCTAATTGAGTCGTATATTGTAGTGTCGGCAACGTAAAAATATGGCTCTGAAATGCTGCAGATGATCAGTCCATTTTCGCGAATGAGCAGGAAGATCGTCGAGATATGGTTGAACGATGTGTTTGATGTCATGGAAGACATAATTCATTGCCCTCTAAAAATTTGCCCCTGCGTTCTTCAGACCAAAAGGTAATTTACGATATGTGAATGTGACCCACGGACATATAAATGCAATTTTTGACTGGTTGTGTAGGTGGATATTGATTTGATTATAGCCAGAAAATCCATCCATGAATGAAAAGATTTCGCATCCGGCACATTCGTCAATAATTTGGTTGATAAAGGGTGTAGGATAGTTATCTTTTGGACATGCTTGATTTACATCACTATAATCGACACACACTCTAATCATTCCATGTTTTTTCGTTACAGGAACAATATTTGATACCCAATCAGTGAGAGGAATAGGGTAAATGAAGCCAGCACACAAAAGTTTTTCAACCTCTACTTTAATGGCAACAACTTTGTTTGGATGAACAGGTCAAAGCCTTTGTCGTACTGGCTTGACATTTGGATACATCTTGATTTCATGTTCAACAATTCTTGAATCAATGCTTGACATTTCTTCATATGACCATGCAAAGACATCTCTAAATTCGCAAAAAAATAGCACAGTAATTTTCTAGTTTTGATGGAGAACAAGATTTTCCAACGTGAATATTCTTTACAACATTGGGTTTGGTCAAAATATTAATGCCGGTAGTTTCTTCAATGTTGTATAGATTTCGCTCGGAATCTACTGTATTTACAAAATTTAATAAAAAATCAACAACTGAGGAGTGATTGAGGTCGTTCAAATAATCTTCTTTGTCATCTTAAAGGTGAGAATGATGATGATAATCTGCCCACGGTGTCTCTCCTATCATCATTGATCGGATGATCCCTTCATCTGTAGAATGTATGCGAGACCAAGCATCAGAAGTGGTACCATATTCTAAAGACCTATCCACCCAAACACACGTTGAGTGCTGACTCGGGTTTGCCGCCCAAGACCAGAAAATTGATTGCTACAAAGATTTGATGGGGCTTGTTGGAAATGCCTCGTGATGATCCTCACTATCAAAATAGTCGGAACTCTTCTTAAACTCAGATGATGTAGAAGAGATCTGTGACAGGTTTCCACTGTGGCCACTATCGCGAAACCAGATAGAGGCGGGAGGGAAAAAGTACCCATTAAGGACAGGTCTTTTAGGAGATCTACTCCAACATTTTGAAGCGATTGTGAACTTCTATGGATCAATGGAATGCTTCCAGTAGTTTGTAAACTGTTAGGAAAGAAGGATAGTTGGTCAACGATTGTGATTCCACCTTGGAAGGGGAATGCAATCTTTCTAAAATATGTAGACACAGTGGCAGCCATAGCATAAACCCAGGGCCTTCCTAGTAAAATATTGTAGTCAAGGAGTCCATCAATGACCTCGACTTCAATATCTATTTTCTTGCCCCCTAGTTCAACTTGCAAGCTACTTAAAATCCCATACGGAGTGTATGTTCTTCCATAGAATGCTTTTAGTGTTGTTGGTGATCATGACAAGGGTGGTGAACTAAGAGTTTTCCAGCAACTCATTCACATAATACAGGTAGATGCCCCCTCATCAATGATGTTTCGATGAACATTTTTATTGAGGGCTTTCACCTGTATAAGGAAAGCGAGTTGGGATGATAACTGAGGTGTATATCCTTTGTGATTAAAGGCCACAAGATTGGAATCTGTTGGAACGATCCCACTTATTGCTGATAACAAAGCCTGCTTTTGGGAGGGACAATTTTGCAATGCCTCAATTGTTGACATAGTTTCTTCAATGTTGTATAGATTTCGCTCGAAATCTACTGTATTTACAAAATTTAATAAAAAATCAACAACTGAGGGGTGATTGAGGTCGTTCAAATAATCTTCTTTGTCATCTTGAAGGTGGGAATGATGATGATAATCTTCCCACGGTGTCTCTCCTATCATCATTGATTGGATGATTCCTTCATCTGTAGAATGTATGCGAGACCAAGCATCATAAGTGGTACCATATTCTAAAGACCTATCCACCCAAACACACGTCGAGTGCTGATTCGAGTATGTCGTCCAAGACCAGAAAATTGATTGCTACAAAGATTCGATGGGGCTTGCTGGAAATGCCTCGTGATGATCCTCACTATCAAAATAGTCGGAACTCTTCTTAAACTCAGATGATGTAGAAGAGATCATGTGACAGGTTTCCACTGTGGCCACTATCGCGAAACAGATAGAGGCGGGAGGGAAAAAGTACCCATTAAGGACAGGTCTTTTAGGAGATCTACTCCAACATTTTGAAGCGATTGTGAACTTCTATGGATCAATGGAATGCTTCCAGTAGTCTGTAAACTGTTAGAAAAGAAGGCTAGTTGGTCAACGATTGTGATTCCACCTTGGAAGGGGAATGCAATCTTTCTAAAATATGTAGACACAATGGCAGCCATAACATAAACCCAGGGCCTTCCTAGTAAAATATTGTAGTCAAGGAATCCATCAATGACCTCGACTTCAATATCTATTTTCTTGCCCCCTAGTTCAACTTGCAAGCTACTTAAAATCCCATACGGAGTGTATGTTCTTCCATCGAATGCTTTTAATGTTGTTGGTGATCATGACAAGGGTGGTGAACCAAGAGTTTTCCAGCAACTCATTGACATAATACAGGTAGATGCCCCCTCATCAATGATGTTTCGATGAACATTTTTATATAGGGCTTTCACCTGTATAAGGAAAGTGAGTTGGGACGATAACTAAGGTGTATATCCTTTGTGATTAAAGGCCACAAGATTGGAATCTGTTGGATCGATCCCACTTATTGCTGATAACAAAGCCTGCTTTTGGGAGGGACAATTTTGCAATGCCTCAATTGTTGACATAGCAGATGGCGGTTGAGCCAGTTCCTCCACTATATTATAATTATGAGGAGCTCGAGCATGAGGATTAAATGTCAATTTATGTATGACTCCCTTTGGTAGATTTATAGTTAATTCAAGAATAATGGGTGGAACTACTTCTAGCGAAGTCATTGTCGAACCACTAGGTTGATCAGTAGCCTGGTTGTTTGACGACGATGGATTCCCGTAATCTTTATTCCTTGTCCATATCAAAAAATCATTTTCTTGTTTGCGATGGATAGCATAAGCACTTGGGATGTGGAATCATTATCGATAGCAACCAAATTAGTTTCTGGGTTTGGAAATGGATCACTCAACACCGCTGAGGTATTTGAAGCCTTCAAAAGTTTTGAAACCTCAGATCGATGTGGACATTCTATCGTAAAATGCTCCTTGTTACATATCAAACATGGATAATGAGGAGCTTTCCTTGCCACAGTAGGGTTTTCAGATGATTTTTCAGGAGTGGAGTTCTCTTGTTTCTTCTCATTAGTTTTCCCTTTCTTCTTGCCCCTTGGTTGCTTTGGATTTTTGCCTTTGTCAGATGACACAACATTAATCTCCAAGGTAAGAGGTTTGTCATTTTCATTCTAACTAGAAACAACAAGAGCTTGACCAGATGGACCTCTTGCAATTTGTGTGCTTGAGGCATCGATCACACTGTCACCAGCATGAGTGTCCCTACTTGATTTAGGAGGAGGTGGAATGGAAAAAGATGGTCTAGCAGCGTTAGGAATTTTGTCGTAGAGTGTGCCAGATTGTGTATAGATCAAATCTAAATATTGGGCATGAGCAATTGCTTGCTCTTCAGTGAAAACCCCTCCTTTCGCCACATTCTTAGTGATAGACGGCAATAAGGAATTAATAAACCACTCAGCTAAAAGTTGGTCAGGAACATATGTCTTTACCATTCGACAACAATGCTGCCACTCGTGAATATGATTTAATATGTGAGTGGACGTCGTCTTTTCAAAGTTGGTAAGGAATTCTATTCCTGTTTCGTACCTAATGGGTAACTGAAAGTGGGTTAGAAAAGTAGTGGCAAGGATGGTGAAGTTATCAAACAAAGCTCTAAGAAATTCAATATACCATTTCGTTGTTGGACCAGTGAGCGTTCTTTGAAAAGGGAGAATTCTAATCGAATCATCATTCAGAGTGTTAGATGAGCACCACAAATGAAAATTCATTACATGATTCGATGGATCTTCACCTGGATTTCCATTGAACTTAGGAATATCAGAAGGTAGTTTATGAGGAATCGTCGTCCACCAAGGGGCATATGCAATTGGACCATTCATTAGCCAGTTCAAATCTAGTAATTCTAGAGTTGCTACAAAATGCAACTATTGATTCAAGTTGGGTGGAGCATACCCAGGATAAGATGGAATCGCCTGAGCAATAGGTCTTTGCATACCAGCATAATCTATTTGATGCTGAAGAGATATTCTGAAGTCTAACATGGAAAGACATTGCCTGATTACTAGCCAATATGTGAGCTGTTAACAAACATGAGAGGAATCATCAATAATGATAATGACCCTCAAGGTACTATAGTACAATTCACGTGGTGTGAATATATGATCTGATGTCAAACACCATGCAAAATCTTTCGGTCGAAGGCCATTGATGTCAACCTGTTGCCGGAAGTGAGAAACTTTCCATTGCTATATGCAAGCTTCAAAGCATTGAAAGGGTTATTTCTAAGTCAACTTCTTGGATAATGAGCTGATGTCGACAAGAAGTGACTCATCGTGGGAGGGCCTTGATGTATCCCACTTCTATGACACGAAATGAAGCAAATGATTTCTGGAGGTGAAAATGAACTGACGACATAAGGTTCAGGAATGGTGGTCATGAAAAATGAAGGTTGGAGGTATTGCGGTGTATGAGACATTAACTCGATGGTGATTTCTCAACTGAATGACTTCTCTTGAACAGGTCGGAAACACTAAGATGACTTGGTAGAATTAACCCCAAAAGATGGATGGTATGAAAGACCAACGGTGAGATGACCGGTGAATGGAATAATACAACCCAACTCAATGATGGAGATGAAGTGAAAGTGTCATGTTCAAGAGTGACTCGCTACCATAAATTCTTCAAGTTTTTTCCCTTTTTCCCCAGTCATTACTGACCAGTACCTCTTTATTTTTGTCAAGCTTGAGGAGGATAACATATGCTTGTTCTATAATTCACCCTTCGGGCAAACCTGTTGCTCTTTAATATTTTAACGAGTCTAGCGACAGTGAAACTCGGTCTCATCTAGATGGACAAGTTTTTCGCTATTGTTTTAACGAGTTTAAGAACAAGGATAACTCGGTCCTTTTCATGTTTATATAGTTTGAAAAGGGATGAAAAGAAAACTCCATAAGTTCTTTTTCATAAAATAATCCCTCAAGTCCGAAAAAGGATAAAATAATACAGGAGGGATGACATTTCCAATACTTTAACGAGCTGGAAAAGACAAGCGCTTGATGATCTTTTCATGTTTAACAAATCTGAAAAGGGTTTAAAGAGGACTCTATAGTTTTCTTTTCATTTTTGAATCAAAGCTCGAAAAGAAGACAAAAAGTTTGCTTGGTGGTCAAAGATGTTCAATTCACTGTTTAGCACATCAAATTCTTTCATCAGTCATTTAACCTGATGAAAACTCCATCAAATTGATTAGAAATACATATATATGGACGAAAAATGAACTAAAACTAACATTTCATTCTGAGGTACATGAATAGTAAACATAAAAAATAGTTTTTACCTTTCACTTTCATCTTTTCATTTCAAATTTGGGATTTTGGAGCTCTTGAGTGGTTTTCTCCCTCAAATTTCACCAGTCAATTTTGGGAGATCCTGTGGACCATCCTCCATGCCCTCAGGACCAGGTAGGAGCTATCCTCAAGCTTTTCATTTTCATTCCATCTTTTCTTGATTCTGAGCAAATTTTTCACTTTTTCTAGGCCCTTGGGGTTTAAAGATTTCGTTCTCCAATCATCGCACCTAGCTTGTATCGAAAGGTGCGATGCATACTGTGCTACTAATAGGCCAGTCAGTATGCATCTCACCTTTCTCAAAGGTAGGGTGCAATGGGCGTAGAAAGGTAACTTTATAAAGTGTTTTTTCATTAAATTTTTACCTGTTTTTGCTCAAAATTGGATCCTAATTCATCTATTGTTTGCATTTTAGATATTTTTTGGATCAAAATGGTTGTCACATGGCATGAATGAGAACATGAAGAGGAGGATATGATTTCTTTACATGACCAGGGCACAGTGGATGCATTAAGAAACTGTGGTTTACTGAAGTTCTTCTGCATATCCAGCATGAGACAACATATCAGTTTGTTGCAGTATTTTCTCAATGCTTGGGATCCTATTGACCAGGTATTCCAGATCAGAGGTAAATCTATTCCTTTAACAGTCGAGGATATTTATTTTCTGATGGGATTTTCGAGGCTTGGTGCCCTTCTTTCGCTATCAGGATTTTCTCGTGGGGGCAAATCCGTGAAAGATTACATTCGTCAGTTCTGCAGGGATGGATCTCAACCGAGTAGAGATGGTAAGATCAATATCTGAGATGTTACTGATTGACCTTTGAGGACCATTTTATTTACCTTTTATAGATTAGCTGGCAGCATGGCCTTACATTTCGCGAACAGATCTTACATGCAGTATGCCTTGGAGTGCCTGGAACTGAAGGTGTTCAATTGGTGTGAGGCGATACTTCCTGTTATAAAAGAACAACTGTCCAAAGTAAAGAATGGAAGAACCAAGAACTTTGGTTATGGATCCATATTGATTGCTTTTGGTTTGGAAATAATTCCACTGATGCAACCTCAAAACATTTCACTGGGATTGCCAGCACCGAGGGAACCACAGATGTAGAGATGGGTGGACCTCATGGCTAGACATGTCGGCCAGTCACAAATCTCCTTCTCAGATGCCTTTTTCGAGTGTTTCAACCGCCAGGAGATGCTATTTGTGGAGTATCCATATGTTGGGATGGATTTCCGAGGCGATCCATGTTTGGCTTTACCAGCTGGTGAGCAGTGGAGTGTTATAGGTAAAATGATTTGACCACATCTTTGTTTTTTCAGTTTTATAATGTTTTTGTGTTTTTTATGTTACCAAGACTAATAAAACTCATATGTGTGTGAATATATTGGACCAGTATGACCAGCAGCACGCCCATGGGAAACAGATGACGCTCCACTAGGAGAGGCTGTAGGGAGGGCCATCCTTCGAGATATAGACATATCAGAGACCCTGGCAGTGTTGCAGGATCAGATCAAGGGCCTCACCCTCAGCATTCAGGATGTCAGGACCGATGAGTTACCTTTGAGGTTACAGTGCCATACTACTGGTGTTCTGAGTCATTGGACTAGGCTCCTGTGCAGGATAGCGCAGGCGATGACAAGTTATCACCAGCATCACTAGTCTAGGATGTTTTTTCTACATTCATTTTGAGTTTCTTGGTCAGATGACCGATTTTGTCTTGGACACAAAAGATTTTGTGAAAACTATAAACAACTATCTACTTTTGATTTTTTGGAGTTTTATTTTGGCTAAATGATGAAATCCTAATGCAAATGTTGATGTGAAATGCTTTCTTTACAAATGCTCCAAATGTCTATTTAACACATAGTTTGCTAATTAATTAGTCAATGTGTTTAAGTTTCTGGAAATGTGTTTATATTGAATGGAATCAAAATGTCTTTCCAAAATCCTAACTCTTAGGAACTTGCGATAAATAGCTAGGTTCTGAACGGAATAAATGCCAGTGAGCTGTAGAATGACGAGTTGTGAATCTAGCCTGACAATGAGTCAGCGTATGCCATGTGAAATGGCATCCAAGAGAAGTTCAATCAATGCACTATACTCAGCGATGTTGTTCGTTGATTGACCAATACATATCCCCATAAAACTTACTAACTCGCCGCTTGGAGAAAAGATAGCCAAGGCTGCAGAATATGGGTTCTAAATATTACGACTAGCTCCGTCAGCATACCCAACAAATGGTTCCAAAAAATCTAACATTTGGAACAAATGTGAAGCAGATTACCTAACCAAAATGATAACTCTAAAAGAAAACACTCAAAATGCAATAAAATCATATGTACAAGGATTTTACTACACTTAATCAAGCATAGTAACGTTTAAGATACAACTCGTTTCAGGACTACGACAGTGGAATTCAATCATAATTGACTAGCTCGTAGGCTCCTTTTGTTAATACTTGTTTAGCAATGTAGGGGCCCATCAATAACGGTTCAAATTTACCTGCTCCTAATTTTTCATAATCCTGATCGTAAAGCAAGACCAGGTCACCTTCTGAGAAGACACAAGGTTTAATATTTTTTTCATATTGTTCCTTGATGCATTTCTTATGTGCTTCATTAGTCAATTCAACATCACGACGGGTTTCATCCAGGTGGATTAATTCCAAGAAACGAGCCTCTTCTTCAGAAGTTTCGGGAACCAGATCGATTGCAAACTTGAGGGATGAGATTTCGCACTGAATTGGTAAGACTGCTTCCAGACCATACACCAACTGAAAGGGCATAAATCTGGTCACATTTCTCACTGAAGTCCTATATACCCACAGAGCTGAGTACAGGATTAAATTCCAATTCCGTTTATGGACTCCAATCATTCTCTACAACATGCGCTTAAGGACTTTTTTGATTGCCTCAGCTTGTCCGTTAGCCTACAGATAATATGGAGTAGAACCATAATGGGACAGTCCTAATTTGGCAGTTAATTTGATCATCATGTGCTTGTCAAAATGCAACCCATGATCTGTGACTATAGCCTGTGGTACACCAAATCTATAAACTACATGATTGAAAAGGAAAAGAGCAGCCGTTTTGCCACTGTTGTTCAATGTAGGCATTGCCTCAGCACATTTTGTAAAACATTTGATAGCGACTATAATATACCCATGCCCCCCAGCCGAGGTGGGGTTACATGTCATGAAATCAATGCCCCATTTAGAAAATGGGCCAACAACAACAATTGGATGCAGTGATGTAGGTGGTAATCTAGTTTTGAGATCAAAAATCTGACAAGCATGGCAACTTCTCACTGCAATTATGCAATCCTTAAATATGGTGGGCCAGAAGTAACCAGCTCATAAGATCTTTTGTGTAGTAGCATAACCAGATGCCCCCCAAAAGCACCTAAATGAAAATCATTCAAAACTTTTTCAGCCTCCTCATGCATGAGGCACCTTCATAAAATCATATCGACACCAGGACAATAAAGTGTAACTCTAATGATCAGATAATCTTTGGCTTGGCATCGAGTACGTCGTTGTTTAGAGCGAGAGGTGTTAGGCCTAAAAGTTTGGGTTTGGAGATAGACCAGTATATTCCCGTACCATGGATCACTTGATGATATCAGAAACAGAGTCTCATCCATGATTGATGCTTTTAATGATACATTGTTGGAGGATGAGGGACTGTCACAAAGTAACTCTGCAAAGATGAGAGACTTCTTTGATTTGGATTTTGTGAATTCCAGATCAAATTCTGAAAAATGGCTATCCATTTGGAATATTTGACCCCCAACAATTGATGTGACAAAATGTATGACATAGGGTCGCAATCTGAGACAATGGTAGTTTTGTGAAAGAGTACATAGTGTCGAAATCTCTGTACTACTTGAACAGCTACTAAAGCCAAATTTTCAACATAAGAGTACTTGCTTTCTGTATCATTAAGATTATGACTTAAACAATATATAGGATGTTCAATTCCATTATCTTCTTGCACTAAAACCATAGCGATGGTTGTATCTAGAGCGGTGAGATACAGATAGAAGTCTTTTTGATAGTCAAGAGCATACATTAATGATGCTTTTATCAGGGAATCTTTTAAAGCTTCAAAGGAAGCTTGCAGAACCTAATCCCAATGGAATGGTACCCCTTTCTTCAAAAG
This sequence comes from Pinus tabuliformis, assembly GCA_031772625.1. NCBI lineage: Eukaryota > Viridiplantae > Streptophyta > Pinopsida > Pinales > Pinaceae > Pinus > Pinus tabuliformis. The sequence continues at coordinate 311,280,058 of CM062815.1, read as the reverse complement.
ATGTGTATAACCTTTAGTGAGCTCAGCATAATGTGGAATGAACCTCCTCAGAAAGTTATCCTTCCCTTGGAGTCTCGGAATCTAAAGCAAATTTGAAGGTAGAGGAATGTCAAGGATTGCCTAGACCTCAAATGGGTCGAGTTGAATTCCGTCCTTAGAAACTACAAAACCAAGCAATCGACCAAAACCAACACAAAACACACATTTGTGTAATTGAGTCGTATATTGTAGTGTCGGCAACGTAAAAATATGGCTCTGAAATACTGCAGATGATCAGTCCATTTTCGCGAATGAGCAGGAAGATCGTCGAGATATGGTTGAACAATGTGTTTGATGTCATGGAAGGCATAATTCATTGCCCTCTAAAAATTTGTCCATGCGTTCTTCAGACCGAAAGGTAATTTACGATATGTGCATGTGCCCCACGGACATATAAATGCAGTTTTTGACTGGTTGTGTAGGTGGATATTGATTTGATTATAGCCAGAAAATCCATCCATGAATGAAAATATTTCGCATCCGGCACATTCGTCAATAATTTGGTCGATAAAGGGTGTAGGATAGTTATCTTTTGGACATGCTTGATTTACATCACTATAATCGACACACACTCTAATCATTCCATGTTTTTTCATTACGGGAACAATATTCGATACCCAATCAGTGAGAGGAATAGGGTAAATGAAGCCAACACACAAAAGTTTTTCAACCTCTACATTAATGGAAACAACTTTGTTTGGATGAACAGGTCAAAGCCTTTGTCGTATTGGTTTGACATCTAGATACATCTTGATTTCATGTTCAACAATTCTCGAATCAATGCCTGACATTTCTTCATATGACCATGCAAAGACATCTCTAAATTCGCAAAAAAGGAGCACAGTAATTTTCTAGTTTTGATGGAGAACAAGATTTTCCAACGTGAATATTCTTTACAACATTGGGTTTGGTCAAAATATTAATGGCGGTAGTTTCTTCAATGTTGGATAGATTTCACTCGGAATCTACTGTATTTACAAAATTTAATAAAAAATCAACAACTGAGGAGTGATTGAGGTCGTTCAAATAATCTTCTTTGTCATCTTAAAGGTGAGAATGATGATGATAATCTGCCCACGGTGTCTCTCCTATCATCATTGATCGGATGATCCCTTCATCTGTAGAATGTATGCGAGACCAAGCATTAGAAGTGGTACCATATTCTAAAGACCTATCCACCCAAACACACGTCGAGTGCTGACTCGGGTTTGCCGCCCAAGACCAGAAAATTGATTGCTACAAAGATTTGATGGGGCTTGTTGGAAATGCCTCGTGATGATCCTCACTATCAAAATAGTCGGAACTCTTCTTAAACTCAGATGATGTAGAAGAGATCTGTGACAGGTTTCCACTGTGGCCACTATCGCGAAACCAGATAGAGGCGGGAGGGCAAAAGTACCCATTAAGGACAGGTCTTTTAGGAGATCTACTCCAACATTTTGAAGCGATTGTGAACTTCTATGGATCAATGGAATGCTTCCAGTAGTTTGTAAACTGTTAGGAAAGAAGGATAGTTGGTCAACGATTGTGATTCCACCTTGGAAGGGGAATGCAATCTTTCTAAAATATGTAGACACAGTGGCAGCCATAGCATAAACCCAGGGCCTTCCTAGTAAAATATTGTAGTCAAGGAGTCCATCAATGACCTCGACTTCAATATCTATTTTCTTGCCCCCTAGTTCAACTTGCAAGCTACTTAAAATCCCATACGGAGTGTATGTTCTTCCATAGAATGCTTTTAGTGTTGTTGGTGATCATGACAAGGGTGGTGAACTAAGAGTTTTCCAGCAACTCATTCACATAATACAGGTAGATGCCCCCTCATCAATGATGTTTCGATGAACATTTTTATTGAGGGCTTTCACCTGTATAAGGAAAGCGAGTTGGGATGATAACTGAGGTGTATATCCTTTGTGATTAAAGGCCACAATATTGGAATCCGTTGGATCGATCCCACCTATTGCTGATAACAAAGCCTGCTTTTGGGAGGGACAATTTTGCAATGCCTCAATTGTTGACATAGCGAATGGCGATTGAGCCAATTCCTCCACTATATTATAATTCTGAGGAGCTCGAGCATGAGGATTAAATGTCAATTTATATATGACTCCCTTTGGTATCTTTATAGTTAATTCAAGACTAATGGGTGGAACTACTTCTGGCGAAGTCGTTGTCGAACCACTAGGTTGATCAGTAGCCTGGTTGTTTGACGATGATGGATTCCCATAATCTTTATTCCTTGTCGATATCAAAAAATCATTTTCTTGTTTGCAATGGATAGCATAAGCACTTGGGATGTGGAATCATTATCGATAGCAACCAGATTAGTTTCTGGGTTTGGAAATGGATCACTCAACACCACTGAGGTATTTGAAGCCTTCAAAAGTTTTGAAACCTGAGATCGATGTGGACAATCTATCGTAAAATGCTTCTTGTTACATATCAAACATGGATAATGAGGAGCTTTCCTTGCCACAGTAGGGTTTTCAGATGATTTTTCAGAAGTGGAGTTCTCTTGTTTCTTCTCATTAGTTTTCCCTTTCTTCTTGCCCCTTGGTTGCTTTGGATTTTTGCCTTTGTCAGATGACACAACATTAATCTCCAAGGTAAGAGGTCTGTCATTTTCATTCTAACTAGAAACAACAAGAGCTTGACTAGATGGACCTCTTGCAGTTTGCATGCTTGAGGCATCGATCACACTGTCACCGGCATGAGTGTCCCTACTTGATTTAGGAGGAGGTGGAATGGATAAAGATGGTCTAGGAGCATCAGGAATTTTGTCGTAGAGTGTGCCAGATTATGTATAGATCAAATCTAAATATTGGGCATGAGCAATTACTTGCTCTTCAGTGACAACCCCTCCTTTCGCCACATTCTTAGTGATAGACGACAATAAGGACTTAATAAACCACTCAGCTAAAAGCTGGTCAGGAACATATGTCTTTACCATTCGACAACAATGCCACCACTCATGAATATGATTTGATATGTGAGTGGACGTGGTCTTTTTAAAGTTGGTAAGGAATTCTATTCTTGTTTTGTACCTAATGGGTAACTGAAAGTGGGCTAGAAAAGTAGTGGCAAGGATGGTGAAGTTATCAAACGAAGCTCTAAGAAATTCAATATACCATTTCGTTGTTGGACTAGTGAGCGTTCTTTGAAAAAGGAGAATTCTAATCGAATCATCATTCAGAGTGTTAGATGAGCACCACAAATGAAAATTCATTACATGATTCGATGGATCTTCACCTGGATTTCCATTGAACTTAGGAATATCAGAAGGTAGTTTATGAGGAATCGCCGACCACCAAGGGCATATGCAATTGGATCATTCGTTATCCAGTTCAAATCTGGTAATTCTAGAGTTGCTACAAAATGCAACTATTGATTCAGGTTGGGTGGAGCATACCCAGGATAAGATGGAATCGCCTGAGAAATAGGTTTTTGCATACCAACATAATCTATTTGATGCTGAAGAGATATTCTGAAGTCTAACATGGAAAGACATCGCCTGATTACTAGCCAATATGTGAGCTGTTAACAAACATGAGAGGAATCATCGATAATGATAATGACCCTCAAGGTACTATAGTACAATTCACATGGTGTGAATATATGGTCCGATGTCAAACACCATGCAAAATCTTTCGGTCGAAGGCCATTGATGTCAACCTGTCGCCGGAAGTGAGAAACTTTCCATTGATGTATGCAAGCTTCAAAGCATTGAAAGGGTTATTTCTAAGTCAACTTCTTGGACAATGAGCTGATGTCGAGAAGAAGTGACTCATTGTAGGAGGGCCTTGATGTATCCCACATCTACGACACGAAATGAAGCAAATGATTTCTGGAGGTGAAAATGAACTGACGACACAAGGTTCAGGAATGGTGGTAATGAAAAATGAAGGTTGGAGGTATTGTGGTGTATGAGACATTAACTCGATGGTGATTTCTCAACTGAATGACTTCTCTTGAACAGGTCGGCAACACTAAGATGAATTGGTAGCATTAACCCCAAAAGATGGATGGTATGAAATACCAACGGTGAGATGACCGGTGAATGGAATAATCCAACCCAACTCAATAATAAAGATGAAGTGAAAGTGTCATGTTCAAGAGTGACTCGCTACCATAAATTCTTCAAGTTTTTTCCCATTTTTCCCAGTCATTACTGACCAGTACCTCTTTATTTTTGTCAAGCTTGAGGAGGATAACATATGCTTGTTCTATAATTCGTCCTTCGGGCAAACCTGTTGCTCTTTAATATTTTAATGAGTCTAGCTACAGTGAAACTCGGTCTCATCTAGATGGACAAGTTTTTCGCTATTGTTTTAACGAGTTTAAAAACAAGGATAACTCGGTCCTTTTCATGTTTATATTGTTTGAAAAGGGACGAAAAGAAAACTCCATAAGTTCTTTTTCATAAAATAATCCCTCAAGTTCGAAAAAGGATAAAATAATACAGGAGGGATGACATTTCCAATACTTTAACGAGCTGGAAAAGACAAGCGCTTGATGATCTTTTCATGTTTAACAAATCTGAAAAGGGTTTAAAGAGGACTCTATAGTTTTCTTTTCATTTTTGAATCAAAGCTCGAAAAGAAGACAAAAAGTTTGTTTGGTGGTCAAAGATGTTCAATTCACTGTTTAGCACATCAAATTCTTTAATTAGTCATTCAACCTGATGAAAACTCCATCAAATTGATTAGAAATACATATATATGGACGAAAAATGAACTAAAACTAACATTTCATTCTGAGGTACATGAATAGTAAACATAAAAAATAGTTTTTACCTTTCACTTTCATCATTTCATTTCAAATTTGGGATTTTGGAGCTCTTGAGCGGTTTTCTCCCTCAAATTTCACCAGTCAAGTTTGGGAGATCCTGTGGACCATCCTCCATGCCCTCAGGACCAGGTAAGAGCTATCCTCAAGCTTTTCATTTTCATTCCATCTTTTCTTGATTCTGAGGAAATTTTTCACTTTTTCAGGGTCCTTGGGGTTTAAAGATTTCATTCTCCAATCATCGCACCTAGCCTGTGTCGAAAGGTGCAATGCATACTGAGCTACTAATAGGCTAGTCAGTATGCATCCCACCTTTCTCAAAGGTAGGGTGCAATGGGCACAGAAAGGTAACTTTATAAAGTGTTTTTTCATCAAATTTTTACCTTTTTTTGCTCAAAATTGGATCCTAATTCAGCTATTGTTTGCATTTTAGATATTTGTTGGATCAAAATGGTTGTCACATGGCATGAATGAGAACATGAAGAGGAGGATATGATTTCTTTACATGACTAGGGCACAGTGGAAGCATTAAGAAACTGTGGTTTATTGAAGTTCTTCTGCATATCCAGCATGAGACAACAGATCAGTTGGTTGCAGTATTTTCTCAATGCTTGGGATGCTATTGACCAGGTATTCCAGATCAGAGGTAAATCTATTCCTTTAACAATCGAGGATATTTATTTTCTGATGGGATTGTCGAGGCGTGGTGCCCTTCTTTCGCTATCAGGATTTTCTCGTGGGGGCGAATCTATGAGAGATTACATTCGTCAGTTCTGCAGGGATGGATCTCAACCCAGTAGAGATGGTAAGATTAATATCTGAGATGTTACTGATCGACCTTTGAGGACCATTTTATTTAACTTTGCTAGATTGGCTGGCAGCATGGCCTTACATTTCGCGAACAGATCTTACATGCAGTATGCCTTGGAGTGCCTGGAACTGAAGGTGTTCAATTGGTGTGAGGCGATACTTCCTGTTATAAAAGAACAACTGTCCAAAGTAAAGAATGGAAGAACCAATAACTTTGGTTATGGATCCACATTGACTGGTTTTGGTTTGGAAAGAATTCCACCGATGCAACCTCAAAACATTTCACTGGGATTGCTAGCACCGAGGGAACCACAGATGCAGAGATGGGTGGACCTTATGGCTAGACATGTCGGCCAGTCACAAATCTCCTTCTCAGATGCCTTTTTCGAGTGTTTCAACCGCCAGGAGATGCTATTTGTGGGGTATCCATATGTTGGGATGGATTTCTGAGGCGATCCATATTTGGCTTTACCAGCTGGTGAGCAGTGGAGTGTTATAGGTAAAATGATTTGACCACATCTTTGTTTTTTCAGTTTTATAATGTTTTTGTGTTTTTGATGTTACCAAGACAAATCAAACTCATATGTGTGTGAAGATATTGGACTAGTGCGACCAACGGCATGCCCATGGGAAACAGATGACGCTCCACTAAGAGAGGCTGTAGGGAGGGCCATCCTTCAAGATATAGACATATCAGAGACCCTGGCAGCGTTGCAGGATCAGATCAAGGGCCTCAGTCTCAGCATTTAGGATGTCATGACCGATGAGTTACCTTTGAGGTTACAGTGCCATACTACTGGTGTTCTGAGTCATTGGACTAGGCTCCTGTGCATGATAGCGCAGGCGATGACATGTTATCACCAGAATTCCTAGTCTAGGACGTTTTTTCTACATTCGTTTTAAGTTTCTTGATCAGATGACCGATTTTGTCTTGGACACAAATTTTTTTTTGAAAACTATAAACAACTATCTACTTTTGATTTTTTGGAGTTTTATTTTGGCTAAATGATGAAATCCTAATGCAAATGTTGATGTGAAATGCTTTCTTTACAAATGCTCCAAATGTCTATTTAACACATAGTTTGCTAATTAATTAGTCAACGTGTTTAAGTTTCTGGAAATGTGTTTATATTGAATGGAATCAAAATGTCTTTCCAAAATCCTAACTCTTAGGAACATGCGATAAATAGCTAGGTTCTGAACGAAATAAATGCCAGTGAGCTGTAGAATGACGAGTTGTGAATCTAGCGTGACAATGAGTCAGTGTATGCCATGTGAAATGGCATCCGAGAGAAGTTCAATAAATGCACTATACTCAGCGATGTTGTTCGTTGATTGACCAATACATATCCCCATAAAACTTACTAACTCACAGCTTGGAGAAAAGATAGCCCAGGCTGCAGAAGATGGGTTCTAAATCTTACGACTAGCTCCGTCGGCATACCCAACAAATGGTTCCAAAAAATCTAACATCTGGAACAAATGTGAAGCGGATTACCTAACCAAAATGATAACTCTAAAAGAAAACACTCAAAATGCAATAAAAGCATATGTACAAGGATTTTACTACACTTAATCAAGCATAGTAACGTTTAAGATACAACTCGTTTCAGGACTATGATAGTGGAATCCAATCATAATTGACTAGCTCGTAGGCTCCTTTTGTTAATACTTGTTTAACAATGTAGGGGCCCATCAATAACGGTTCAAATTTACCTGGTCCTAATTTGTCATAATCCTGATCGTAAAGAAAGACCAGGTCACCTTCTGAGAAGACACAAGGTTTAACATTTTTTTCATATTGTGCTTTGATGCATTTCTTATGTGCTTCATTAGCCAATGCAGCATCACGACGGGTTTCATCCAGGTGGATTAATTCCAAGAAACAAGCCTCTTCTTCAGAAGCTTCGGGAACCAGATCGATTGCAAGCTTGAGGGATGAGATTTCGCACTGAATTGGTAAGACTGCTTCCAGACCATACACCAACTGAAAGGGCATAAATCTGGTCACATTTCTCACTGAAGTCCTATATGCCCACAGAGCTGAGTACATGATTAAATGCAAATTCCGTTTATGGACTCCAATCATTCTCTACAACATGCGCTTAAGGACTTTTTTGATTGCCTCAACTTGTCCGTTAGCCTGCAGATAATAAGGAGTAGAACTATCATGGGACAGTCCTAATTTGGCAGTTAATTTGATCATCATGTGATTGTCAAAATGCAACCCATGATCTATGACTATAGCCTGTGGTACACCAAATCTAGAAACTACATGATTGGAAAAGAAAAGAGCAGTCATTTTGCCACTGTTGTTCAATGTAGGCATCGCCTCAGCACATTTTTTAAAGTATTCGATAGCGACTATAATATACCCATTCCCCCCAGCCGAGGTGGGGTTACGTGTCATGAAATCAATGCCCCATTTAGAAAATGGGCCAATAGCAATGACTGGATGCAGTGGTGTAGGTGGTAATCTAGTTTTGAGATCAAAAATCTGACAAGCATGGCAACTTCTCACTGCAATTATGCAATCCTTAAATATGGTGGGCCAGAAGTAACCAGCTCATAAGATCTTTTGTGCAGTAGCATAACCAGATGCCCCCCAAAAGCACCTAAATGAAAATCATTCAAAACTTTTTCAGCCTCCTCATGCATGAGGCACCTTCATAAAATCATATCGACACCAGGACAATAAAGTGTAACTCTAATGATCAGATTATCTTTGGCTTGGTATCGAGTACGTCGTTGTTTAGAGCGAGAGGTGTTAGGCCTAAAAGTTTGGGTTTGGCGATAGACCAGTATATTCCCGTACCACGGATCACCTGATGATTTCAGAAATAGAGTCTCATCCATGATTGATGCTTTTGATGATAAATTGTTGGAGGATGAGGGAATGTCACAAAGTAACTCTGCAAAGACAAGAGACTTCTCTGATTTGGATTTTGTGAATTCCAGATCAAATTCCTGAAAAATGGCTATCCATTTGGAATATTTGACCCCCAACAATTGATGTGACAAAATGTATGTCATAGGGTTGCAATCTGACACAATGGTAGTTTTGCGAAAGAGTACATAGTGTCAAAATCTCTGTACTACTTGAACGGCTGCTAAAGCCAAATTTTCAACATAAGAGTACTTGCTTTCTGTATCATTAAGATTACAACTTAAACAATATATAGGATGTTCAATTCCATTATCTTCTTGCACTAAAACCATAGCGATGGTTGTATCTACAGTGGTGAGATATAGATAGAAGTCTTTTTGATAGTCAGGAGCATACATTTATGATGCTTTTATCACGGAATCTTTTAAAGCATCAAAGGAAGCTTGCACAACCTAATCCCAATGGAAGGGTACCCCTTTCTTCAAAAGATGTGTATAAACTTTAGTGAGCTCAGCATAATGTGGAATGAACCTCCTCAGAAATTTATCCTTCCCTTGGAGTCTCTGAATCTAAAGCAAATTTGAAGGTAGAGGCATGTCAAGGATTGCCTAGGCCTCAAATGGGTCGAGTTGAATTCCGTCCTTAGAAACTAAGAAACCAAGAAATCGACCAGAACCAACACAAAACACACATTTGTGCTAATTGAGTCGTATATTGTAGTGTTGGCAACGTAAAAATATGGCTCTGAAATGCTGCAGATGATCAGTCCATTTTTGCGAATGAGCAAGAAGATCGTCGAGATATGGTTGAACGATGTGTTTGATGTCATGGAAGGCATAATTCATTGCCCTCTAAAAATTTTCCCTTGCATTCTTTAGACCGAAAGGTAATTTACAATATGTGAATGTGCCCCACGGACATATAAATGCAGTTTTTGACTGGTTGTGTAGGTGGATATTCATTTGATTATAGCCAGGAAATCCATCCATGAATGAAAAGATTTCGCATCCGGCACATTCGTCAATAATTTGGTCGATAAAGGGTGTAGGATATTTATCTTTTGGACATGCTTGATTTACATCACTATAATCGACACACACTCTAATCATTCCATGTTTTTTCATTACGGGAACAATATTCGATACCCAATCAGTGAGAGGAACAGGGTAAATGAATCCAGCACACAAAAGTTTTTCAACCTCTACTTTAATGGCAACAACTTTGTTTGGATGAACAGGTCAAAGCCTTTGTCGTACTGGTTTGACATCTGGATACATCTTGATTTCATGTTCAACAATTCTCGAATCAATGCTTGACATTTCTTCATATGACCATGCAAAGACATCTCTAAATTCGCAAAAAAGGAGCACAATAATTTTCTAGTTTTGATGGAGAACAAGATTTTCCAACGTGAATATTCTTTACAACATTGGGTTTGGTCAAAATATTAATGGAGGTAGTTTCTTCAATGTTGGATAGATTTCGCTCGGAATCTACTGTATTTATAAAATTTAATAAAAAATCAACAACTGAGGGGTGATTGAGGTCGTTCAAATAATCTTCTTTGTCATCTTGAAGGTGGGAATGATGATGATAATCTTCCCACGGTGTCTCTCCTATCATCATTGATTGGATGATTCCTTCATCTGTAGAATGTATGCGAGACCAAGCATCAGAAGTGGTACCATATTCCAAAGACCTATCCACCCAAACACTCGTCGAGTGTTGATTCGGGTTTGCCGCCCAAGACCAGAAAATTGATTGCTACAAAGATTCGATGGGGCTTGCTGGAAATGCCTCGTGATGATCCTCACTATCAAAATAGTTGGAACTCTTCTTAAACTCAGATCATGTAGAAGAGATCATGTGATAGGTTTCCACTGTGGCCACTATCGCGAAACCAAATAGAGGCGGGAGGGAAAAAGTACCCATTAAGGACAGGTCTTTTAGGAGATCTACTCCAACATTTTGAAGCGATTGTGAACTTCTATGGATCAATGGAATGCTTCCAGTAGTTTGTAAACTGTTAGAAAACAAGGCTAGTTGGTCAACGATTGTGATTCCACCTTGGAAGGGGAATGCAATCTTTCTAAAATATGTAGACACAATGGCAGCCATAGCATAAACCCAGGGCCTTCCTAGTAAAATATTGTAGTCAAGGAGTCCATCAATGACCTCGACTTCAATATCTATTGTCTTGCCCCCTAGTTCAACTTGCAAGCTACTTAAAATCCCATACGGAGTGTATGTTCTTCCATCAAATGCTTTTAATGTTGTTGGTGATCATGACAAGGGTGGTGAACCAAGAGTTTTCCAGCAACTCATTGACATAATACAGGTAGATGCCCCCTCATCAATGATGTTTCGATGAACATTTTTATTGAGGGCTTTCACCTATATAAGGAAAGCGAGTTGGGACGATAACTAAGGTGTATATCCTTTATGATTAAAGGCCACAAGATTGGAATCCGTTGGATCGATCCCACCTATTGCTGATAACAAAGCCTGCTTTTGGGAGCGACAATTTTGCAATGCCTCAATTGTTGACATAGCGGATGGCGATTGAGCCAGTTCCTCCACTATATTATAATTCTGAGGAGCTCGAGCATGAGGATTAAATGTCAATTTATGTATGACTCCCTTTGGTAGCTTTCTAGTTAATTCAAGACTAATGGGTGGAACTACTTCTAGCGAAGTCGTTGTCAAACCACTAGGTTGATAAGTAGCCTGGTTGTTTGATGACGATGGATTCCCATAATGTTTATTCCTTGTCGATATCAAAACATCATTTTCTTGTTTGCAATGGATAGCATAAGCACTTGGGATGTGGAATCATTATCGATAGCAACTAGATTAGTTTCTAGGTTTGGAAATGGATCACTCAACACCGCTGAGGTATTTGAAGCCTTCAAAAGTTTCGAAACCTCAGATCGATGTGGACAATCTATCGTAAAATGCTCCTTGTTACATATCAAACATGGATAATGAGGAGCTTTCCTTGCCACATTAGGGTTTTCATATGATTTTTCAGGAGTGGAGTTCTCTTGTTTCTTCTCATTAGTTTTCCATTTCTTCTTGCCCCATGGTTGCTTTGGATTTTTGCCTTTGTCAGATGACACAACATTAATCTCCAAGGTAAGACATTTGTCATTTGCATTCTAACTATAAATAGCAAGAGCTTGACCAGATGAACCTCTTGCAGTTTGTGTGCTTGAGGCATCGATCACACTGTCACCGGCATGAGTGTCCCTACTTGATTTAGGAGGAGGTGGAATGGAAAAAGATGGTCTAGGGGTGTCAGGAATTTTGTCGTAGAGTGTGCCAGATTGTGTATAAATCAAATCTAAATATTGGGCACGAGCAATTACTTTCTCTTCAGTGACAACCCCTCCTTTCACCACGTTCTTAGTGATAGATGGCAATAAGGACTTAATAAACCACTCAGCTAAACGCTGATCAGGAACATATGTCTTTACCATTCGACAACGATGCCGCCACTCATGAATATGATTTGATATGTGAGTGGACGTGGTATTTTTAAAGTTGGTAAGGAATTCTATTCCTGTTTCGTACCTAATGGGTAACTGAAAGTGGGTTAGAAAAGTAGTGGCAAGGATGGTGAAGTTATCAAACGAAGCTCTAAGAAATTCAATATACCATTTCGTTGTTGGACCAGTGAGCGTTCTTTGAAAAAGGAGAATTCTAATCGAATCATCATTCAGAGTGTTAGATGAGCAACACAAATGAAAATTCATTACATGATTCGATGGATCTTCACCTAGATTTCCATTGAACTTAGGAATATCATAAGGTAGTTTATGAGGAATCGTCGGCCACCAAGGGGCATATGCAATTGGATCATTCGTTAGCCAGTTCAAATCTGGTAATTCTAGAGTTGCTACAAAATGCAACTATTGATTCAGGTTGGGTGGAGCATACCCAGGATAAGATGGAATCACCTGAGCAATAGGCCTTTGCATACCAGCATAATCTATTTGATGCTGGTAAATTTGATAAGGTTGTTGGACATAACTAGTATAGTGTGGTTGTTGATAACCGGTTTGAAAATGCGGTTGTCCATAACCTACAAAGCCTTATTTCCCAGGTCCTTGGTAGACTTGATATTGACCAAATCCAGTCTATGCTTGTAAACCAAGTCCGAACTCAGGTTGGGTTTGCTGGAATTAGGGTTGTTGGTATTGCTAGCCTCCTATTGCAATAGGTGTTCATATTTCATGATTGACTGTTTTACATGCCAAATATGTCATCTTTTCATGATGCAAAGTTCCATATTTCCATCAAATTCCATTTTTGAAGAATCATACCATCTTTTGAAGAGTTTCATAGTTAAGGGAAGGTCAAACAGCTTAATCTTGGCTTCCCTAGGTTTAAATTTCTTGTTTTAGAATATAGAGAATAAATATCTGTCCAAACTGTTTAATCTTGGCAGATTTGTAGATAGGTAGAGAATCTTGGGCGCTCAACAGCTTAATCTGAGCCCCAAAAGAAATAAGGATCGATTTAGATAGGAGGACAACAAAAAAGAAAAGTTGAAAAGCTGGGTTTGCTAGTTCAAGTGCACCCAAACCAAAAAGAAGAAAAAATGTTAGGTAAGTAGGCTGGGTAGGTAGTTTTGTGGTGGCAGAATGAAGAATTGTGATCCATTTCATGTTTTCAAGTGTTATATCTAGTCAGATCACAAGTATGAGGCAGTTTTCCATTTGGATCTAGCTCAAGCGAGGCATGTCTAACTTCCCCTTCTTCCTCTTCCCCAAATCATTCACTAACTTCCCATAAAGAGGTCAAGATCTGCTTGACATCTCTTAATTTCATCATTTCTCATATTATTTGCCTAAGTAAAGGTCTACTTTGCTTAGGAGTACTCTTATTCACTCTATGAGTCATTTTCCCCTTTAATAGCCTAAGATCTCTAAACTTAGCGCTTTCTGATCAACATTCATATTAACCTCTAACTCTAATATGTAAATCCCTTCTCATTTTCCCCTTCCCCTATAAAATTATGTATAAAATCCCTATTTACATATCCCCTCCCTCTGGTTGAAACATAACCATAAATATTCCCTTGGAAATTACTAAGTTTGCCTGAAACTTAGTAAGAGCCCTTATTTATTCATAAATCTCCCCTTCGAGGTGTTTGGACTCCTTCCAAAGCACAAAACCCCCTTATAATGCTTTCGGACCCCTTCCGAAGCATTAGAAACCCTTCAAAATCATTAAAAATCCCTCAAAAACATTGAAAACCTCCCTTCGATCTTCACATAAACCCCTCCGGTGTCATATATTCTTCCTCCGATCAGGGAGGCTTTCTCCCCGATCGCAATAACCCTTGCCCGAATAAAGAAACATGATTCTGATCAATGTTCCCCCCCCCCCCGACGCGATATCGTTGTCGGAGGTGGCAATGACAGAGTTGGCCTTTGTATGAACTGCTCCGATGAATGCTTCGCCGATGCGATTTCGGCGATCAACATATCACAATGTTTTGTGCCATGTTTATATGCCCCTGACCCCTTCGCCGATGCGAAACATCAATTTTATCGCAATTGTCCATGGCCCCTGCTCATCCAATGGCTCTGATCATTTCGGCGATCACCCATTTCAGCGATCGCATATATATAAACCCTCCGCCCCGCTGATTGCCGAAATGCCGAGTTAATCGCAGCCGCCCATTCTGGGCCCCCAGATCAACGGCCCATATTTAATCGCAGTGCTCCCATATAAATCTCCAACCGGCCGGAGCTGAAATAATATAGAATGAAGCATATAAGGGTTTTGGGTCCGCTTATCATTTTTATCAAAATCCGCAGATTGGGAACCGCCGATGGGCCAGACCCGATTTCAATAAGGAAAGAGCCTATAAGCATTTCGGGTTCGTGGTCTTCATCGCATTTCGGAGGTATTTTAGTTTGGGACCGCCGATCTGCCAATCACCAATTTAGCGCCAACCGTTGGATCTGCCTTCGCGCAATCCAGCGGCCCAGATTTAACTTCTGCTACAGTGTCGTTCCCACTCCATTTTTTATCAATTTTCCTGTGTAAAGTGATTTTTTGCTTTATATGAAGAAAAAGGCATTTCTCCATGGTTTTTGTCCGGCGCCTGTGCATGCTCCATTTTCAAAAAGGAAATATGGCCATTACTCGGCCATTTTTTGATCGCTCCAGCTCAAATTTTCTCCGGAAAATGAGCACAGCCTTAGCGACCTGTCAGTCCACAAGTCCTCCGCCACTTTTGTAGCATTTCTATATTTTTGATAGTTTTTTTATCGGCCAAGCACCGATATAGTTCTAAAGGCCACAGAAGGCACAACAGCAGTCAAATCTTGCCATAAAGTGGCAGGCAAGGGCGATTTTGTAGCGGAAAAGTGTATCAGTAGAGAGAAAAGGCCCCGGTTCAGTATTAAAGAGTATCAGAGTAGAGGAAAAGAGTATCAGTTAAAGAATATCAGTGGAGAACTAAAGCCACATCAAAGGAACATTAAAGAGCCCCAGTAAAGTCAAAGAGTATCAATATAAAGTTAAAGGCTATTAAAAGCTAAATCTAATCAGGATCAATGAACATTGAAGCCGGCTAAAAGGAACAGATCAAAAGCCGAGGCACAGTTATAATAAATTGGCTAGTATAGAGCTCAAAGGACACCATATTTAATCATTTTGAATGCTGCTACCTCCAGCGCAGCTTAGATAGATATTTCTTGCATTTATTTTAGTACAAATTAGGTTAAGACAGTTATTTCATGAGATCGGTCTCGGATCTATTTGTTGTAGATATTTTGCCTATATAAACCACCCCGAGCATTGTTTAAAGGGTTGGTTGGTTGATAACTCCTCTCCAAACTTGTGCTGTATTCTTTGAGAGCCTCTATAATCAAAGATCGCTGGAATTCTTGGATGATGAACTGTCTGTTGTGTTTTAATGGCTGAAAAGTGAACTATGGAATTCTTGTGCTTCTACATGGCCCAATAAGTGTTTCTTACCTCTGTTTACAGTTTATATGTGTTTATGCCACCATTGTGTCACCATCTCAATAGCAGGAAGGAAGAATAGCTTAGACTTTGCTTAGCAGCACTCTATGCTCAATTTATGTTATTTCTACATGTTTTTCCTCAGAAATAGTTATGAATATGCATACTTAAATGATCATGTTTACATTGTTTCTCTCATTTATGAATAATTGTTTAGGAATCATTGACTTCTCCTAGATAAAGTTCATTCACCCTCCTTCTGTTAGCTGATGAAAGATTCTTAGTTGCCTTTCATCTCTGACCTTCATTCCATCCTTATTCCAACTTGATATTGTCCTATGTGTAGCTATCCTGCTCTGTATTCCTCTTGTGACCAAGAAAATGCACCAGCAACCCTTATCCTTGACTCCATGCCCAATGGTTTGAACTTCTCACACTTTACAGTCCAACTCTGTTTGAATACATCACCCATCCCACCAAACTTCAAACAAAACCCATGTATACCATAACTAGCCTAAAATCATATCAAAACGAAGCTAAATTTTAAAGAGAGAGCCCTCTCTGATTCTAGGTAGGTTAGAACCTGCAATCCAAAGATTGGTTTGTGGTTACCTCGGCTGTATCCCTTAAGGAGACAAGGGACAACCTGAGCAATAACATCATTGGCGACTCCACTGCGGAACTTATTCAGAAAATCCCAAAAAGCAAGTTACATGTTGGCTCCCAAGAAGAATTCACACTATACAAGGTCAAATCCAGACCCAAATCCCCCAGCTGCTTTTGAAAATCCCAATATAATCCCAAGAAACCTCAGGAAACTAGAGCGAATAGAGGATTTTTCTGATTCTAGTCCTGAAACAGTTCAGCCAAGCTGTGTTCCAACCTCTGTCAAAGTTTTATTTCGTTCAACCCCCACCTCTCCTAGTTTTTCATCCACCTCTCAAAGCACCTTCTCCACTCCTCCATTCACTACACATATTCCTCCTATTATCACTGTTGTTACAACTGTTCCAGCTATTCCATTTATCCCTGCTGTTCCACTTATCCCTGTAAATATGCCTAACAGATATGCACCTTTACAGTTACCTGCAAATCCAGGGGCTATGCCTCAGGATTATCAAACCAAAATCACATATTTTGATGGTACTGGTTCTTGCACAGCCCTGCAACATACCAAGAAAATGCAGGACTATTTTGAGAGTTATGAAATAGATGATGATCATGTAAGAATGAAGATTTTTGTCCAAAGTTTAACAGGAGATGTAAGGCCTTGGTTTAGAGCTCTTCTTGCAAATTCCATAGCTGATCCAGAGGCCCTTTACCAGACATTTCTTAACAGTTGGGAGAAAAAGAAAGATCCGCTGCACATTCTGTCTGAGTATGACACTATCAAAACAGGCCCTCAAGAAACTGTCTTAGAGTACTGTGCTAGGTTTAACAATGTTTATAATGCAATCCCACAGAACCTTAGGCCTCCACCTGACCTTGCTTTGTATAAGTTCCCTGATGGTTTTGATTCAGATATGGCATATCAATTGAGGGAGAGAGCCCCTCAAACCTTAGCAGACATGCAGAATGTAGCTGTTAGTGTGGAGGAAAATCTAATTGCCAAAAGTAATAGAGCAAGCGCTGAGAGAAGAACTACTTTTAAAGAAGAACCTTCAGCATTTGAGAAAAAGTTGGATACAATCATGAAAGACATGCACAGTTTTGAAAATAGAATGGGAACTATTTAAAGGAAAACATCATGGGATGGACAACAAGCCAATACTATCAGAAACCCAAATTTTAGAAAAAACCAAAATCCAAACGTTGGAAGGGCTAGCCCAGACCATGATATAAGACCTCCTTTCCAAGAAAACTATGCTGAAGCATCCACATCCAGTGAGCCAATAGAGGACTCTCATATCAACTTGATGGGTTTAAAGGGTGATCAACAAATTTTCCTAACCGAAGAAGACCAAGATGACCATGATATAAATCAATTTCAGACTAGATCCGGAGAGTCATTTGACTTCAAAGAAGGCTATGATTCAGTAGTATATGAGGTCCACAAGCAATACCAATTGAGGACCAGAACCATTGATGTGCCTCAAACTATCAAGCGAAGGGATGATAAACAGCCCAAGAAGATAAAAGACAATGTTGTCTTCACAGAACCTGCTGAAAAAACAATCCCACATCCAAAAGAATTGACTGTGGAAGATATAACAGATGTAACAGATGTACAGATCCCTAATAACCAGCCATTTGTATCCTCTTCCTCAAAAGAAAATGTAAACAGCACTCCTGAAAGCCTTCCTAAAACAGAAAAACCTCAAGAAATCACTGATAACCAAGAGAAGATCACTGAAGATACAATTGAAAAGGGAAAATCTACTAGTCACAATACTAAAGCCCAAACAAAGAAGACATTTGATTTAGAGGCAGAAATTGGCAAACTAAAGATACCCATCCCTCTATCTAAACTTGCTAAGCATGATGTATATAGACAACAAATCAAAAGATCGCTGCAAATGCCTGAGAATAGGGATGACGTGAATGTATTAGATGATCAACCTGAGCTCCTTTTCGGACCTAAAGTCGATGGAAAATCAGCACATGGATCTGTTCTACCCTTTTATGTCAGTTTACACATACATGATAAAGTCTTGCATAATGCCATGTTTGATTCAGGTGCCTCACACAACCTTATGCCCAAAGCTGTAATGGAGAAACTAAACCTTGATGTTACAAGACCCTACAAAGACTTATTCTCCTTTGATTCAAGTCAAGTGTTTAGGCTTAATCAAAGACTTGTGTGTGTCTTTAGTCCAATATCCCAACAAAACAATTCTAATGGACGTGGTGGTTGCTGACATTCCACCAAAGTATGGCATGTTGTTGTCAAAATCATGGGGAGAAAAACTCCAAGGATCTCTCCAGTTAGACCTCTCTTATGCCACTATATCAGTCTTTAGGCAACCAAAGAGACTGTATAGGGAAACACTTATGAAATATGTGGTAAGTAGTGAGGAAAAGCCCCAAAACTTTCCAATTTACTCAATCCATTCTGATATGGATTCTTTTATTTTGTTTAATGATGAAACAAGTCCTCCAATTGATGATAAGCCTTTGGCTTTAGAACAGGAAACATGCATGAATGAGGAATCAGTTGCCCATACCCATTAAACTGACAAAACAATCAATGGAACCAGCACACAAGAAGAACCTCCCGAAACAGAAAATCCAAATCTGCCCACTCTGACAATGGTTGAAACTCCTAATAACAATCAAGAGCAAGAAATCCTATGGTATTTGGAGTTTGATGGTTCAGTTAATAAGTTAGGAGCAGGGGCAAGAGTATGGATCCATAATACACAAAACAATCATGCAGAGGGTCATGCTTATAGATTAAATTTCAGATGTACTAACAACATGGCAGAGTATGAAGCCCTCATTTTAGGCCTTAAGCTAATCAAATCTCTAGGAGCTGCAAAAGTTTCCATTCTAGGTGACTCCGACTTGATTATTCAATAGATGAAAAGTAACTTTGTTACTAATGACAATAGGCTAAGAGCTTATAGGATTGATGCCACAGAAATACTTGATACCCTCACCGAATGCAAGCTTGCTAAGATTCCAAGAAGCCATAACCTACATGCACACAGCCTAGCTACTTTTGCTATCACTTGCAAGATTCCTTTTGAGCCTAATCACCACTTTACTACTGAGATAAAACACAGGCCTACAGTACCTAACAATGTCAAAGACTGGCAAGTGTTTGAAAACGATGCACAGATTAACAATTTCTTGACTTTACAGTAATAATTTTCAAGCTTAAACATTGATATGGATGCCATGGATGATCCACAACAAGCAGTAAACCAAAATGAGCAGACCATAATAGCTGAAACAACAAATCAAATGCTGCACCCAACCATTTTTTATGACAAAAACATTCAAGAGCTGAAACAAATGAATTTGGATGAAATAGCTGAAGAAGAGGCCGAAGTGATGGATTTAAAGGACAATTTTCTGCCTGCTGGTCTCACTCCATTAGAAGACATCTTTGATGCAAATGATATCCCTAAGAAACCAAAGATTCAGCCCTTAAACGCTGCAATTGAAGATTGTAATATTGGGACGACAGAGAAGCCCAAAATGATTAAATTGTCCAAGTCTTTGCCTCCTGATCAAAAACCAAAATATGTCGACTTGTTTAAAGAGTTCCAAGATGTTTTTTCCTGGAGTTATGAGGACCTCAAGTCCTATGAAACCTCAGTGATTCAACATACCATTCCCTTAAAGCCAAATCAAAAGCCCTTCAAACAGAAACTAAGGAGAATCAATCCTATGCTTCTCCCCTTGATTGAGAAAGAAGTAAAGAGGATGTTTGAAGCAGGTATCATAGCACCCATTAGATTTTCAGAATGGGTATCCAATCTTGTTGCCACAAGAAATAAAACAGGTGAGATTAGACTATGTGTGGACTTAAGAAATCTGAACCAAGTATCCCTTAAAGACCACTACCCATTCCCAAAGATGGACCATATTCTACAAAGAGTAGTGGGGTCTTCAAGAATTTCTTTGCTAGATGACTTTTCAGGTTTTAATCAAATACTTTCTCACTCGGATGACCAAGACAAGACAACCTTTACAACACCGTGGGGAACCTTTAAATATGTGAAAATGCCTTTTGGGCTAAAAACATAGGTGCTACTTTTCAAAGGGCAATGGACATTTCCTTTGCTAAAGAAATCCATGATTTCTTGGTAGTCTACCTTGATGACCTTACCCCATTCTCAAAATCTGATCAAGAGCACCTTAAACACCTAAGGCAAGTGTTCCTAACCTGTAGGAAATATGGCATTTCCTTGAACCCCAAGAAATATCTCTTCGGCCTAGAAGAAGGAAAATTGATGGGCCATATTATTTCAAAAGATGGAATTAGAATCGATCCGGAAAGGATCCAAGCCATTCTCCAAATCCCCTATTCAAGAAGCCTCAAAGAGTTGCAAGCATTCCTAGGAAAGATCAATTTCCTAAGGAGATTCATCCCAAACTTAGCTGAGTTAACAAGAATGCTAAATAACATGTTAAAGAAGGATTCCAAGGTAAAATGGACTTTAGAGGCCAAGCAAGCCTTTGAGGGACTGCATTAACCCAAGCACCAGTCCTCACAAGCCCTCAATATCATAAGGATTTCATCATTTTTTCATTCGCATCTGAACACACCATAGCTATTGTCCTTTTGCAAAACGATGATCAGGGAAATGAAAAGCCTATTGCTTTTTTCAGCCGAGCCCTTAGAGATGCACCCTTGAAATATCAAATAATGGAAAAGCAGGCCTATGCCCTTGTTAAGGCCATCAAGGATTTCCGAGTTTACATTTTATATTCACATGTGATTGCTTATGTTCCAAGAGGTAAATGAATTGCCAATATCCTTAAGTATGAAATTGAGATAAAGCCCACCAAGCTCATAAAGGGGCAAGGTTTAGCCAAACTGATGTCCGAAACCAATTTTCAAGCATTAGACATTAATGAACTAGACAATGAACAGGAGCTGGCGACTCCACAGATCAGTGAAACCTTCTTGCAATCCCCATGGTATGCTGATATATGTTTTATATTGCTAAACCTGTTTGCTCCCCCAGGGTTGTCCAGAACCAAAAAGAGATTTTTGAAAATGAAAGCATCAAAGTTTTGTGTCATAGATAGTGCCCTGTTTTGGAAGAATCATGAAGGAATTTTGCTGAACTATTTAATTTTAAATGAAACTGATAGTGTCATGAAAGAATTCCATGTCGGGGACTGTGGAGGGCATTTATATTGGAAGTCCACTGCTGACAAGATTTTAAGGGCTAGTTACTATTGGCCCTCCCTGTTTGCTGATGTGAGAAATTTTGTTGTTTCATGCCACAAATGCCAAATCTTTGAGGGCAAAAGAAAGCTGTTGCCCTTGCCCCTTAAGCCCATTTCAACAGAGAAGCCTTTTCAACAATGGGGTCTTGACTTCATTGGAGAAATCCATCCATCCTCTTCTGGCTAGCACAAGTGGATTCTAACAGCCACAGATTACTTTACCAAGTGGATTGAAGCCATCCCATGTACGCAAGCCAATGACTCCACCATTATCCAATTCCTTGAAACCAACATTCTGTCCAGATTTGGCTACCCTGAAAAGATCATTACAAACAACGTTGCTGCCTTCAAATCCAAGAAGATGATCAATTTTTTCCATAAATTCCACATTTCCTTAGGTCATTCCACAGCCTACTACCCTCAAGGTAATGGCCTAGCTGAGTCATCCAATAAAAGCCTCATCAATATCATCAAGAAAGTCTTGGAGGAGAATAAAAAGAATTGGCACAAGAAGCTCACAAATGCACTATGGGCTAATAGATTGTCAACCAAGAGATCCATTGGGATGAGCCCTTATGAGCTAGTATATGGCATGGAGGCCAGATTTCCTTCACCTTTGGGAATCCCTGTCATCAAGTTGCTGCAAGAGATTCAAGCTGAGCCAAATGATATACAAAGGAGAATAAACCAAACCATTCATTTGCAGCAGACAAGAGATCAAGTTTACCATAGAAGTCAGATTTTGCAAGAAAGCCTAAAGAAAATGTTTGATAGAAGAACCAAGGCCGAAGATTTTCTCATCGGCAAAAAAGTCTTAAGATGGGACTCAGGAAGAGAGGACAAAGGAAAGCACGGAAAATTCGACTCCCTGTGGAAAGGGCTATATGTTATTCAAGTTGTGCAAGGCAACAACACATATTTTCTGAAGAGTTTGGATGGCACAGAAGCTGAAGAAGGCCCTGTCAACGGCCGAATGCTCAAGCACTATCATGACTCCTTTTGATGTACATAATGCATCTGTATACTATATTTGTACATTATTATTTGTATTTTCAGCATTTTCATTTACAGCAGTCCGACAAGGGAATAACGCAGCAAATTTTGAAGGAAGGATCAAAGAAAATGCACCATTTGATCTATGTTTTGAATTGATTTCAAAAAGAAGTGCTCAGGCAGATTTGAATATGTTTACAAGCACCCAAAAGGCAAAAAGCAGAGCTGTAGTTTTTCTGCAAATCAGCTCAAAGGATATTGCATATCAGCGTACAAGAATTCAGTCAAAAGCATCAAAGAAGAAGGAAGTTTTCAGCTTACAACAATAATTGAAGACCAAGGCATTCTGACCTGCTATTCTTGGCTTTTCATCTGGAAAAGACATCCCCAAGTGGAGCCACTGTTAGCGTCCTATTGCAATAGGTGTTCATATTTCATGATTGACTGTTTTACATGCCAAATATGTCATCTTTTCATGCTGCAAAGTTCCATATTTCCATCAAATTCCATTTTTGAAGAATCATACCGTTTTTTGAAGAGTTTCACAGTTAAGGGAAGGCCAAATAGCTTAATCTTGGCTTCCCTAGGTTTAAATTTGTTGTTTTATAATATAGAGAATAAATATCTGTCCAAAATGTTTAATCTTGGCAGATTTGTAGATAGGTAGAGAATCTTGGGCGCTCAACAACTTAATCTGAGCCCCGGAAGAAATAAGAATCGATTTAGATAGGAGGACAGCAAAAAAGAAAAGTTGAAAAGCTGGTTTTGCTAGTTCAAGTGCACCCAAACCAAAAAGAAGAACAAATGTTAGGTAAGTAGGCTGGGTAGGTAGTTTTGTGGTGGCAGAATGAAGAATTGTGATCCATTTCATGTTTTCAAGTGTTATATCTAGTCAGATCACAAGTATGAGGCAGTTTTCCATTTGGATCCAGCTCAAGCGAGGCACGTCTAACTTCCCCTTCTTCCTCTTCCCCAAATCATTCACTAACTTCCCCTAAAGAGGTCAAGATCTGCTTGACATCTCTTAATTTCATCATTTCTCATATTATTTGCCTAAGTAAAGGTCTACTTTGCTTAGGAGTACTCTTATTCACTCTATGAGTCATTTTCTCCTTTAATAGCCTAAGATCTCTAAACTTAGCGCCTTCTGATCAACATTCATATTAACCTCTAACTCTAATATGTAAATCCCTTCTCATTTTCCCCTTCCCCTATAAAAGTATGTATAAAATCCCCCTATTTACATATCCCTTCCCTCTGGTTGAAACATAACCATAAATATTCCCTTGGGAATTACTAAATTTGCCTGAAACTTAGTAAGAGCCCTCATTTCTTCATAAATCTCCCCTCCGAGGTCTTTGGACTCCTTCCAAAGCACAAAAATCCCCTTATAATGCTTTCAGACCCCTTCCGAAGCATTAGAAACCCTTCAAAATCATTAAAAATCCCTCAAAAACATTGAAAACCTCCCTCCGATCTTCACATAAACCCCTCCGATCTTCACATAAACCCCTCCGATGTCATATATTCTTCCTCTGATCAAGGAGGCTTTCCCCTCGATCACAATAACCCTTGGCCGAATAAGGAAACATGCTTCCGATCAATGTTTCCCCCCCTCTGACGCGATATCGCTGTCGGAGGTGGCAATGGCAGAGTTGGCCTTTGTATGAACTGCTCCGATGAATGCTTCACCGATGCGATTTCGGCGATCGACATATCGCAATGTTTTGTGCCATATTTATATGCCCCCAACCCATCTGCCGATGCGAAACAACGATTTTATCACAACCATCCATCGCCCCCGCTCATCCAACGACTCTGATCATTTCGGCGATCGCCCATTTCGGCGATCACTTATATATAAACCCTCTGCCCTACTGACTGCCGAAACGGTGAGTTAATCACAGCCGCCCATTCTGGGCCCCCAGATCAATGGCCCATATTTAATCGCATCACTCCCATATAAAGCTCCGACCGGCTGGAGTCGAAATAATATAGAATGCAACATATAAGGGTTTCGGGTCTGCTTATCATTTTTATCAAAATCCGCCGATTGGGAACTTTCGATGGGTCGGACCCGATTTCAATAAGGAAAGAGCCTATAAGCATTTTGGGTCTGCGGTCTTCATCGTATTTTGGAGGTATTTCAGCTTGGGACCGCCGATCTAACGATTTCCGATTTAGCGCCAACCGTTGGATCTTCCTTCGCGCGATCCAGCGGCACGGATTTAGTTTCTGCTATAGTGTCGTTCCAACTCCATTTTTTATCAATTTTCCTGTGTAAAGTGGTTTTTTTCTTTATATGAAGAAAAAGGCATTTCTCCATGGTTTTTGTTTGGTGCCTGCGCGTGCTCCATTTTCAAAAAGGAAATATGGCCTTTACTCGGCCATTTTTTTATCGCTCCAGCTCAAATTTTCTCCGGACAACGAGCACAGCCTCAGCGACCTGTCAGTCCTCCGCCACTTTTGCAGCATTTCTATATTTTTGATAGTTTTTTGATCGGCCAAGCACCGATACAGTTCTAAAGGCCACGGAAGGCACAACAACAGTCAAATCTCGCCATAAAGTGGCAGGCAAGGGCGATTTTGTAGCGGCAAAGTGTATCAGTAGAGAGAAAAGGCCCCGATTCAATATTAAAGAGTATCAGAGGAGCGGCAAAGAGTATCAGTTAAAGAAGATCAGTGGAGAATTAAAGCCACATTAAAGGAACATTAAAGAGCCCTGACAAAGTCAAAGAGTACCAGTACAAAGTTAAAGGCTATTAAAAGCTAAATCTAATCAGGATCGGTGAACATTGAAGCCGGCTAAAAGGAACAGATCAAATTCCTAGGCATAGTTATAATAAATTAGCCAGAGCAGAGCTCAAAGGACACCATATTTACTCATTTTGAATGCTGCTGCCTCCAGCGCAACTTAGATAGATATTTCTTGCATTTATTTCAGTACAAATTAGGTTAAGACAGTTATTTCATGAGATCGGTCTCGGATCTATTTGTTGTAGATATTTTGCCTATATAAGCCACCCCGAGCATTGTTTAAAGGGTTGGTTGGTTGATAACTCCTTTCCGGACTTGCGTTGTATTCTTTGAGAGCCTCTATAATCAAAGATCGTTGGAATGCTTGGATGATGAACTGTCTGTTGTGTTTTAATGGATGAAGAGTGAACTATGGGATCCTTGTGCTTCTACATGGCCCAATAAGTGTTTCTTACCTCTGTTTACAGTTTATATGTGTTTATGCCACCATTGTGTCACCATCTAAATAGCAGGAAGGAAGAATAGCTTAGACTTTGCTTAGCAGCACTCTATGCTCAATTTCTGTTATTTCTACATGTTTTTCCTTAGAAATAGTTATGAATATGCATACTTAAATGATCATGTTTACACTGTTTCTCTCATTTATGAATAATTGTTTAGGAATCCTTGAATGCTACTAGATAAAGTTCATTCGCCCTCCTTCTGTTAGCTGATGAAAGATTCTTAGTTGCCTTTCATCTCTGACCTTCATTCCATCCTTATTCCAGCTTGATATTGTTCTATGTGTAGCTATCTTGCTCTGTATTCCTCTTGTGACCAAGAAAACGCACCAGCAGCCCTTATCCTTGACTCCATGCCCAATGGTTTGAACTTCTCACACTTTACAGTCCAACTCTGTTTGAATACATCACCCATCCCACCAAACTTCAAACAAAACCCATGTATACCATAACTAGCCTAAAATCATATCAAAACAAAGCTAAATTTTAAAGAGAGAGCCCTCTCTGATTGCAAGTAGGCTAGAACCTACAATCCAAAGATTGGTTTGTGGTTACCTCGGTCGTATCCCTTAAGGAGCCAAGGGACAACCTGAGTGATAACAGGTAGTATTCCATCCATGGTTTTTGGACCATTTTCTGTTGCTCAATATTGGGAGATTGACCAAGATGTGGATTGACAATACCCGTTGGAGCCTGAGTTGTTCCAGATAAAGAAGCACTAACCTGAGGTTGCGGTTGAGCCGTAGAGACAAGTGGCTGTTGCATCACAACTTGAGAGACTTGAGTCTTCTACCTCGAAACTTGAGGTTGCAAGGAAGAAGGAACAAGTCGAGGTTGAGACACAACAGGCTGTTCTTGTGTTTGCGACAAAATTGTAATAGCAGGTGTAGTGGGAATATTCAACACAGGTCAGATCGGTTATGTTACATATACAACCCTTGTTTGTTTTGGTAATATTGGTATCCAAACAATAGATGTAATTATAGTTTGACCTGAATTTTGTCGGAAACTCTCATATGGTTGTTCCCCAGGAGGAAACAGTGGAAAGGCATACTACCCCCCATATGGCGGCAGTCCAGTGTTTAAAGGATATATTGGTCTTTGAAAACTAGTTTTCCCAAATTGATACTGGCATGCAGGATCAAATTGTTGAGTTTCTACATAAGAAAGACCAGATGGGACTCTGAATGAATGAATAGGAGCAGACCATGGTGCCGAAGCGGTCCCTGAGTGGACTCCAGCTAGTGATTGATAACCAGTTGGAACAGATGGCGTACCATATAAATATGACTCAGGTGTACCAGAAAACATTACAGGAATAGCAACGGAAGGTTCCGCCGCAGCTGCATCAGATGACACATTCTTAGATGTTGATGGTTGCTCAGACATGCTCTCCAAGAGATTCAACAGGAACTTGTGATGAAGGAGGATTAAAAGAACAAAATTCAGGAGTAGAAGGACACAAATGAATCCCAGTTTCAAAATGTAATGGGGTACTAGATGGGGGATCCTCTACTCTCTCCTCTATAGCAATTAGACTAGTTGGAAGAGGTAGACCATCAGGTCCGTAAAAGATTTTTGGAGCCGAAGAAGGTATAGGTTCTACAGTGACAGATACTGGAGGGGTGACACCCTCTGAATACTGAAACTCAATGTCCAGATGTTCAAGTAAATGAACTTCAGTCTCAACGAGAGGTTCTTGAAAAACTATTGGTTCAAATGTAGCCTCGGTTTGAACTGAGATGGGTTCTAGATCAACTCTAGATGGATTTGTTTAAGGTATAGAAGTGTCTACCGCTACACTAGGATCAGTTCTAATGTCCTCTTGTAACTACAGAATTTCCTCTCTGAAGGCAGATGTACCAGAAGTAATTAGAATAACTGGAGTCTCTGATGATGTTGAAACAAAATTTTCAAATAAACCAGATGAATTGGACTCAATTAAACAAGACCATTTTTCTCGGATTGGCTTCACTTCGAGAGGCAAAGATGGTTGACTCGCTAGTCTCCATGAACGATTGGGTTTTGATTGATTTTCTTCCAAAATTGCGGATTATTTGATCAACTCAAAACTAATGGGAAAATTATGATTATAAATTCAATTAATTTTAATGATGCTTGGACACAACTTTTCTTTTTCATTTTTAAGAGTCGAGAAAAAGATAAAGATTACTCTAGTCTCCTTCGATTTTTAATGAGCCTGAAAGGACAAGTGCTCAGATGGACCTTTTCTTTTAAAGAGTCGAAAAGGAACAAAAGTGAATACTCTGGAAAATCTAAATAGAGGGATTACCAAACCAATCACAAAACTGCAATATACACCTTGGTGATAAATTAAAAGGAAATTACCAAGGACTTATGTACGACAGTTAATCTTCTCGAATGTTGTGTTCAATGCATTGCGATCAATAAGGCGGCAAACTCATTTTCCTATGCATAAAGGAATTAAGCCTATTTTGGTCTCCCAATATATACATGATAGTACAGGGAGCACAAGTCCGTGCTAGCACTTATTGTATCAAGGAGGAGGAATCACCCAACCTTCAATGAAAATGATAGCCACTAGTTTTAACGACGCTGGAACATGTCTCTAGCCTAGACCTCTAGATATGTTGCGTTAAGTTCCAAAGCATTGTTAGGTTCATTGAAATTCATTTTAAATTTGATCTTTCTTAGAGTTTGCCTTTCAATGGTTCACTACGTGATGATGATCTGAAATTCCTAAGATGCAATCTACAATGATAAGCAATCTTTGTTTATTTTGAGCAATGAAAATCCTAGCTACTAGGGAAAGAAGATAACAATGCTTTTTAAGCAAAGAGCAAAGAGCACACACTAGTGCATATCCCTAAATCATATTTTCACACACAAACCAAAAAATGCTAAATTCAAATGCATGTATTTGTTTTCGTTCTCCTTAATGTGAAAAATTCCAAAAAGGAAAACTAAATGCAGCAAAGATCTGAAATATTTCACTCAAAATGACATTTTCGACAATTTCTTCTTCAAAAGAGAAAGGAAGACTCAACGACACTTTTAAATTTTGAATAAAAATTCTTTTGACACTTCGAATATAAACAAATCAAACCAAATACATGAAGAAAAGTTTAAACGATTATCAAGGGAAGGAATAATTTATGACACTTCTCTTTTTAACGTAAAACGACAATTACGACACTTTTTGTACCAAAGTGACAAATCAATTTAAACAACTTTTCAACAAAGGATTGTAAATGATGAAAAATACACAAAAAAATTCACTAATCCTACTGTAATTGAGGTTGATCTCATTGATGCAAGTAAGAGTAAAGAGGCATTATTCATATGCAGCAAAACGACCAAACAAAACTGAAAACAAGGTCAACAACCATCAGTTTCTAGATGGAAAAAGAGTTCAGTGAATCATCGCACTTGGGCTTCATAGAAACAGAGATGCATCGCACTTACTACACTCGGGAGGTGTGATGCATACTGAGTTATAATGGAAGACAGTGCGATGGTCCAGGGAGCGCAATTGAAATGGGTTTTGGCTGAAATGTGGAATTGTTTTCAATGAGTTAAGCTGGGTTTTGATGAAAAATAAAGAGAAAAGTATGATGGAATGTCTTGAGAGGTTACTGAGCTACCAAAAGGGCATCTAGATGTGCCTATAAGTCAAATTTTTAATTCATAAACTAAAACAGAGATTGACTGAAACAACATTCATCTACTATGAAATTGGAGAGCATGAGTAGTTCAAAGGCTACCTGGCTGACTTTAGACTCTGTCTGTAGTTTATCAAATTGAACATAAAACAAACAATAACAACAAACAAACATCTGTTCATTCCCCAGTTGAGTTTCCAATTTGTTTCTAGGAAAACTAGTATTCCTAAAGAATGCTAGCCCTTTAGGTTTGACAGCTACCCTAGAAACAACAATTTAAAGCAATTCAATGATTTGTTCTATGTGTAATAGAGAATAGAAAGATAATGGAATCAACCTGGAACTTCCACTTAATCCCTTGCTTGATCTCTCTCCCCTTTGATAGGTCCTGCAACTCCTCCCCATACTTAACACACTTGGAGAGTACCTGCACAAGTACATAAACAAAGAACCGTCAAAGCATCGTGATCTATTACAACATAAACATTACAAATTAGATATATAATGAACAAATGATAGCATTCACAAATGATAACATTCACAATTACAAAATCATATGGAAGAAAAATTTAAGAGATTTATTAATAGAAAGGAGAATTACAACCCAGTTGTCTAATCCAGCGTCATCCTCCCAGCTTCAATCCTTGTTCACCTCATGAAATAGCAAGATCACACCAACAAAACAATGCTCTTTCCTCAATTACAAACTATCAGCACTTCCTTGCAATTCACAATATTCCAGCCTCCAGATCTCTTAGATGAGGGATCCATTTATAGACGCGTGCAAGGGTGTGAGTCATCCATGGGGTTTGATTAGTGTCATTCCACTTGTTACAGTTGATTCCATAAGATAAGGGATTAGATATTTTCTTAGATCCCTTACTCATCCTTGGGCGAATTCAGAGAGGCAAGTGGCACAGGAGAAGTTTCTAGAAGATTCCATGAGCAACCACCTAGCAAACTGTCTTGGACATTTTTCCATCCTCACCCATTTCACCCTATAGAAGGCCTAAATAGTATGCATTTCACCCTGGCAGTGTACCACTCAGTATGCATTGCACTTTGCCAGTGGAGAAGTCAGTATGGTTCAATTAAGGCAATTTCTGGATGGTTTCTCAATTGGTACTTTTGGGGAATGATGTATTCAGATGAATATGTTCCTTTAGGGTATGAAACAACTCTTTTAGGGGTTGATGAGCCCTAATACATCAACATATAAGTTTGGGGTTGATGTGCCCAAATATTTCTATAACACCATTACATATCCTCATCTATTGATGATCATGCAGACGGTCTCGTACATCATGTACTCGGGGCATTGGACCCCGATCTATCATTTGTGCCCTATGACATGTATTCCTCCTAGGGCATGGTTCTTCCATCCAGTGAAGACCTCTTGGTAGTCATGTTATCGTATGGCCCAAGAACAATTTTTCTGAGGAGAGTTATTTTCTTGTGTCGACCTCATTAAAAAAAGAATCAAGGAGTCCCGAGGATAGTTCTTTTCTTGTGTCGACCTCATTAAAAAATGAAACAAGGGTTATGAGGATAGTTATTTTACTGTGTCAACCTCATTAAAAAATGAAACAAGTCCCTTTTCCAAATTGAGTCTTTGATTAAGATCTCATAAAACCCGAGTCGAGTCTTTCCAAGATCTCGAAAGTGAACCTTCATTCCATCCATCTCATTGAATGCAATGAAGCTTGGGGGGCGTGTACCTCGATTTGAGTCATTATGTTGGGGGCACGCGAACTTATAACAAGCATAGTTTTTCTTTTCAAGCTTGTGTAAACATGAAACCGAATCCAAGCAGAGTTCTCCATGGTTCAAGCTTGTGTAAAAATGAACCCATACCTGATTTACATCTCGTGATTTCCATTTTTATCTACTAAATTCTGCTAGATGAGCCTTGGTTGTTTCATTCCATCGCCACCATCTCTTTGGTCAATCGTATGCTTTCACTTGGTTGTTTGTCCTATCCTGAGGGACCACAACGATGAGTGGTTTTATTAGCCAGCCTCCTGACCACTACATGTTTTGAGCAGTTCCACCATTGCCAGAACCAGTTGCTACCCTTTATACCACTCATTTCTCCAGGATGAGTTTCCTTTAAGCTCTTTTCTGACTTGTAAAAAATGAAAAGATTGCCAAGTATTTTTCCCTTTTTGACTCGTAAAATAAATAAAACGGAGGGTCTGCTTTCAAGCTCTTTTCCGACCCTTTCAAAACTAAAAAGGTCATCGAGCTCTTGTCACTTTGAACTCGTTAAAGGCTGCAAAGCATCATCTACCTAGTATACGTTTACCCCTTTTTTGGGCTGGGATAGATTATTTACGGAAAAGGTATACATTGATCTTTTATGGTCAATAGGTTCCCTTGGATATTATTTTCTACCTTTTCGGGTTTGAGGGACAATTTTACAAAAAGGGACATTTGGAGTTTTATTTTCCGTGTCTTTTTCAAACTCTCTAAATGTGAAAAAGACTTCGAGTTTTACCTATGTCAGACTCATTAAATCCTGATGACATTGGACTCATCACCATGATGAGACCCGAGCTTCTCATCCCTAGGGCATGTTAAAATTTCACTGGGTTGGATTTTTCCTAAGGACAAAATTATATTGCAAGCATATGCTATCCCCTTCAAGCTTGTGTTTCAAAAATAATTCGGGTACTCACTAGCAATGGTGGGGGAAAATTTGAAAATATTATGTTGATTACCTATGGCAGCTTGTCGCTCTTGAACATCGACACCTTTGTTGCTTCTCACCAGGTTTGGGATATCCTCACTTCGTCATTTGCCTTCTGGGTTTTGGGTTCTTCATTTTGCCTCATTCCATCTGATCCCTACTGTCTCCGCATGACCTTCGATCCCTTGGTACCAAAATTTTGCCACATTCTGGAGTCATGTCGCCGATATGTTTAAGAGTTTAATCCTTCTGTAGTTTGCACCCTTACATCCTCCTTTGATTCTCTGTTTCATCCATCTACACCTTGTTCCTTATCTCATGTCGTTGATGTGGGAAACATTATGGCCATCCTGCAATGGATTGCTTCCTGTTGACATCAACTCATTATCTAGGAAGTTGATCTATGGACTCTTTTCTGGTACCTTGGAGCTTGCATGCCTCAATGGCAAGTTCTTCACACTCGAGGACAGGCTTGCATCATTAGTCTTCGATTGAGTGATTCCACAAGTGTTTGACTCTAGATCATTCTTCACACTTTGTGGATTGTACTAGCAGTACCTTGAGAACCATTGACATTACTGGTGGTCTCTCTCATGCTTGTTAACGGTTCACATCATTGGCCGGTAATCAAGTGATTTTCTAGTATGCTTGACTTCAACACATTTATTCGCATATTAGAAATTGTACGATGGACAGGTTGGGATTCAAGACCCCGGTCTCAGATTACACAAGTCCAGGTTGCATGGAAAATTTATACATGACTCTTTTGATTGGATGGCTGTGACCATACCTGAGTCATTCTGGATGGCTGCAACCATACCTGTGTTTTCATATGGTCTTGTCGACTGGATGGCTGTGTCCATACCACAGTCCAGTTCTATTTGTCTTTTGTATGGCTATTCCCATACCTCGACTACATGTATTTCTTTCACTATCAGAGATATCAGTTGTACTTATGTCTACAGGTTCTCCGAGATGGTGTTCCAGTTCAGTTATGGTTTCGTAAAGCATTTCACCCCTCCCACTCTCTTGGCCTTCATGCTTTAGGGGGCATCTGTTACACAATATTTTGTCACTGACACCCACATCCCCCTGATCTCGGTCGAGTCGGTCTCTGAGTGACATCTGCTCTATTTCATATACCAAAATATGCGTCCAAATCTTCCATATTACTCAAGAAGATTGCCTAAGCTCATTAATCCTGAAGTTGACCCCATTTTACCCATGTTTCAAAATAGTCTCAGGTCATTAGTGTCCTGCCTGCGACGATATCCTAGAATGAACTAACGCCTTGTGATGACGTCTCTGCAAATAGGTGTACTCTTGCGACTATCTATAAGTCTTAGTGTATGACCTTCGATGACCCAGATATGGCAAATTAGTTCAAACAAAATGCTTTTGGGTGGTTCTGGAGATGGTCGTTGGGTCAAGGAAGTTCACCTTTCCTCATTTGAGATGGTAGTTCCACCTTTTGAGTAACCTCCCATGAAGATAAGCTTCCTCTCCCCTCATTTATGGAGACTCCTCCTCTTATGAAAGCATCCTCCATGACTATGATTAGCTAGTTGGGAGTTTTGAGAGTGCTAGTTGATCTTTTGGTGTGCTAGTTCTTATCTTCTTGGATTAATAACTTGTAGTTTGGATTGTCTTTCATGTTGGGAGAGTGAAAATGGTTTTGTAAGAAGGAAGCCTTAGTTTCATACTTGTGCTTTTGGGTGAGAGAGAGAGAGTCATGAGTCTTTCTAGGAGACCTTTGAGAGTGAATGCTTATGGAGACATACTGATTGGACCCTTCAAGGAAGCTTGCGACGTCAAGGCATGGTTTTAAGCTTTACTATTGTTCATATTAATACAATCAATTGTTATTTCCTATATCATGTATGAAATGTATCTTGATAGATTATGGTTCCTTGACTATATCAGTAGATAGTTCATCTTTGTTCTCTATTATGTGTTTTGTTTTTTTCTTATGTTGTTTCAGGTGCATCATTCATTAAGGAGAAGAAAGCGATAGCTGAAGTGACGTTACGAAGACTTCATCGAACACCAATTTAAGGTAGGCCTCCTCAATGAGAACTATTTAAGGAATTAGCCATTGTCTTTGTTTTTTTGTGATTAGACCCACTCTAGGGCTATAGAGTTTTCCTCTATCCGCAGAGGGAACTTACCTGCATGACATGTCTAGAACCAATAATGGCAAGTGCAACACTTGAGATAGAACTTAGGATGACCATGACGACACTTGTGTGACAGTTCTTAAAACTTTGTGTATGAGTGTGACCGATGTTGACATAGCTAGAAAAAGTCAAACACACAAAGACAAATCTTTGAAATCAATAGAATAGTACCACAATCATGTAAATAAATCAACATTCCAAAATATGATAGTTGGTTAATCAAGCAAAAGTGGTAAAAAGACTCTAAGGGAGCTCACAGAAAGACCAAGGAAGGCTCTTAAATTTAAGTGCAAGCCAATTTTTTGGAGGGTGTTGCAACTGCTACAATAGATAAAAGATACACTAAAGGTCATAAGTGCATTGAGAATAAATAATTCTACATATATTGTGAACATGAGGAAGAAAAGGAACAAGAAACATCATAATATGAGGATATACACCATGAACCAACCCTTGAGAAAGGAGAAATGAATCCAGCCATATCTTGTAATGCATTGGTAGTTATTGTCACTCCTAAAATGCTCAAGAAATAAGGATAGATCAAGAAGATAATGGTAATGATGTTGATTGATTCAGGTAATACCCATAATTTTATTCATTATAAGATAGCCAAGGAATTGAATTTCTTGGTACATCCAACACCAGAGTTTCAAGTGATGGTTGCAAATGGAGGAAGTATAAATTGATGTGGAAAGTTCCATAATATCAAGTTAACCATGAAGGAATATGTATTGAATATTCTAATGCTTTCTATTCTAATGGGTGGTGTTGATTTTGTACTAGGTTTCTAATGGTTATAATCTTTGGGAACGATAGCTTTCAATTTTCAAGAAATTTTCTTGAAATTTTTTTGGGAAGGAAAGGAAGTTGAATTAAGGGTTATCACAGGGAAACCAAAAAATATAATCGTCTCTAATAGCATGAAAAAACTTTTGAAAAAAGAACATCGAGGCATAATTTCACAATTTTTATGAGTAGAGGTTCAAACATCAAAATCATCTATTTCTATAGATCTCCAAAAGTATTAGACAATCATTCCAAGGTATTTGAGACTCCCAAAGACCTCCCACCTATTCGTTATCATGATAACTCTATTTATTTTATTGAAAGAGGTGTTCCTCCAAACATCAGACCTTACAGATACCCCTATGCTCGAAAGAGTGAAATTGAATGTATGATTGCATAAATGTTAGAAGTTGGTATAGTTCAACCTAGTGAAAGTTATTTCTCTGCTCCAGTAGTATTGGTGCACAACAAGGATGGATCATGGTGTATGTGTTTGGATTATAGGGATCTCAAGAACCTCACTATTAAAGATAAATTTCCCATTCCTGTCATTGATGAATTGTTGGATAAATTACATGGAGCAATTTACTTCACCAAGCTCGATCTTCATTCAAGATATCATCAAATTGGAATGAAGACTGAAGACATTCTAAAAACAACATTTAGAACTCATGAGGGTCATTATGAGTTTTGGGTCATGCCTTTTGGCCTTACTAATGCACCTTAAAAATTTCAAGGTTTGATGAAATCCATTTTCAAACCCTTCCTTAGAAAATGTGTATTAATATTATTCGATGATTTAATAACCTAGAACAAGTCTTGGAAGGATCATTTCCAACATGTTGACAGGGTGCTCAAACTATTGGAGGAGAAGAAATTATGTGAAAAATCCTCCAAATATTTCTTTGGAGTATAGGAGGTGGACTATTTGTGTCATATTATATCTCATGAGGGCATTAAGGTGGACGCTAAAAAATTTAAAGCAATTAAGTAATGGAAAATCCCCACAACCATAAAGCATCTTTGAGGATTTCCCAGGTTGGCAAGGTATTGTCGCAAGTGTGTTAAGAATTATAGGAGAATAGCAACTCCTCTAACAACATTACTGAAGAAAGATGCATTTTACTAGACTCCAGAAGCAACTAATTCCTTTGAACATCTTAAAGAGGCAATGTGCCAAGCACCAATCTTAGCTACGTTGGATTTCACAAAAAAACTTTATTGTGGAATGTCATGTCTCAGGAAATGAAATTGTTGTTGTTTTAATGCAAGAAGGAAGACCCATTTCTTTTGAAAGTCACCAAATCAAACACAAGTGATTACACAAACCTATTTATGAGAAGGAAATGTTGGAAATACTACATACACTAAGGAAATCAAGGACTTACCTAATGGGAATATACTTCAAGTTAAAAACAAGTCGTGATAGTATTAAATAAATTTTGGAACAAATACTATCTTTACAAGAGAAGCAAATATGGGTCAAAAATATGTTGGGTTATGACTTTGAAATAATCTATAAAAAAAGGAAAGAAAAATGTTGTTGCAGATGCACTCTCAAGAAAGGATGAGGATGTGGAAGCATTTGGTTTGTGCCATTTCTATTATCCAACCTGATTGGGTAACCAAAGAAAAGGATGAATGGAATAATGATGAAGAAGTGTGGACACTCCTTAAAAATTTGCAGCAAGATACTAGTACATCTAATACATTTATTTGGAAAAATGATTCATTATGGTACAAAGATCACTTATATCTTCGTAAGAATTCCCAACTCAAGAAAAATATTCTTTTTGAATTTCACACCTCCCCCATAGGAGGTTACTAAGAATTTGTAAAAACTTACCTCAAGGTCACGAATGATTTTTTTCGGACGGCCTTAAATCTGATGTTCAAAATTTTGTGAAAAAATGTGTGGTTTTCCAACAAAATAAATTTGTGAAAATTAAGACCCTGGGTCTGTTACAACCTTTAACCATTCGAAGTTAGCACTGGGAGGAGGCCTTGATGGATTTTATCATAGTTTTACCCAAGTATGAAGGAAAGAGTATCATCATGGTGGTAGTTGATAGAATTACCAAGTATGCACACTTTTTTGCATCATATCATCCTTTTAAAGCAAGTACACTTGCTACTACATTTGTGGAAAGAATTCAAAATCTAGATGGAAACCCAAAAATTATTGTAAGTGACAAAGATCACATTTTCACTAGAAGATTTTGGATGGAATTATTTTCTTGTCTTGGTACTCAACTAGATCATAGCTCATTTTATCATCCTCAATATGACAGACAAACTTAGACAGTGAACAAATTTTTGGAAGGATATCTTTGTTTCTTTGTATCTGATAAACAAACACAATGGGTTAAGTGGTTAACTCTAGATGAACGGTGGTATAACACTTCCTTCCATACTGCAACAAAAATTACCCCATTTATGGCAATTTATGGATATCATCCACCATTCACACATCATCTTTAAAAGAAATTCTAAGGTTCAAGCATTTGAAGGTCACATTCAATATCAATAACAAGTTATCCTACTCTTAAAGGATAACCTCACTCTCGTGCATAATCAAATGAAACAACAGACATATCTGCATCACAGTGAAAGAAGTTTTGATGTAGGCGACTAGGTATTTTTACGGTTACAATCATACAAAAAAGTGTCCCTCAAGCAAGCTAAGAAGGATAATAAATTATCACCCAAGTACTATAGTCCTTACAAGGTGTTGCTAAATATTGGTACTATGGAATATAAATTAGAGTTGCTTGCATATTCCCAAGTACACCAAGTTTTCCATGTCTCATACTTAAAGAAGGTTATTGGTCACAAGCTTTTATTTCAAACAATGTTTCCAAAACTTGATGAAAAAGGAAAAATCATATTGAAGCCTGAAGTAGTCACTAAAATAAGAACTAAGCAACTACATAATCGATTAATTTCAAAGTATCTCATTAAGTGCAAGAGCTCATGTGTTGAAGACTCCACATGGGAATATGAGAATTTAATACGGAAGATTTCAGAACTATTCAAGCATTGAGGATAACAATTTTTTGAAAGAGAGGGCCACATTAGGTCCCTATAATACTAGTGTATTCCCCTGATTGTTAATGTTGGTGTAGCCCCTATTGTTATTTTTGTGCCCATGTATCCTCCATGTTGTTATTGTTGTGACTCATAGAAGCACACTATTGTTATTGTTGTGCCCTTACATTATTATTGTTATGTAGGCTATGATTATATCGCAACCCCTTAGACTCTTATAAATACTAAGGAATCTAAGGGGTTACAATATAATCATATCCTAAATAAAAATAATAATGTA
Organism: Pinus tabuliformis; assembly: GCA_031772625.1. Classification (NCBI taxonomy): domain Eukaryota; kingdom Viridiplantae; phylum Streptophyta; class Pinopsida; order Pinales; family Pinaceae; genus Pinus; species Pinus tabuliformis. The sequence goes on along the minus strand of CM062815.1, from coordinate 311,241,832 downwards.
AGGGCACAACAATAAGAATAGTGTGCTTCTATGGGGCATAACAATAACAATAGGGGTTACACTAACAAGAACAATAAAGGGAATACACTAGCATTATAGGGACCTAGTATTATAGGTTTCCCCCTTGAAGAGGCTAATTTTGAAGTCATTGATCTATCTCTTTGGTGATCTGGTTACATAACAAGGATAAAGAAGAGGTTTTTAAAGAAGGTATTGGAAGGAAAAGACCCTAATAAGAGAGTGCAAGTAACTACTACACCATTAACTACATCAATTTCGGAGGTCCGTGTTTCTACAACATAACTAAAAGAATCCAAGAAACTAGAGGAAAAGCCAAGTGAGGGAAAGATGGAAGAACCCACATCGGAATAGGAAAGAATTCCCTCACCAGGTAAACTTGAAACTAGTCTTCTTGTTCAGCAAGTTAATGAATTAAAAGAGGAGGATACAACATAAAGAAGAAACTTTCCATGTTTAAAGAATATTTTTAGTTTAAGAAAAAGGTGGGATTTGAAACCCTAACAAAGGTGGCAATAATGGTGTCACCTACTAATAAAACCAACAAACACCATCCTGGGTTATATAAAAATACTCAAGGAGGGAGATTGTTAGGAGCCAACAATTAGGATGAGGAGTTCCAAACTACTACTCCACAAGAAAATATTGATGATGTTGATGTTGCACAAGAACCAACATCTGAAGTAAAGAAAAATGGAGGAAATTAGTCTTCTACTCCACAAGAGCCTATTAAAAATGTTGTTACACAAGAACTAGTGGCTCTAGAAGAATCTATTAATGATGTTGTTGATCCATGAGAATCAGCAGTTGAGGTAGTGGAGTAGAAGGAGAAAAGAGATGAAGAGATATTGCAATAAGTTGTTGAATCTACCACTATAAAAACAACCAATACAACTCAATTATAATCTGAGGAGTCATTGAAATCAACAATTGTTCTAGAAGAATTAGAGAATTGAAAGATATTGGAAAACTGATTGAAAAGTGAAGTTAACCCTTTAACAAGACATAAGGATATTTTTGATAATCTAAAGAGAATTTTGGTTGAAAATGTGTTGACCCAAGAGTTGTTAAAGATTAAGTGTTGGAATATAATCCTAACATCTACATTTATTTTTTAGCCTAAGTATCCTTGACTTAGCCACATGCACTAAAAATCATGTTCACACTTGGTTTTTGGTAAGCTAGCTCAGTGGACCAACTTTCCCTTGTTTTTTGCCTTTAAAGGCTTAATATTATGGAAATATTGGTCCAACCACTTTCATAAACCACTTAGACACCTAATTTCATGTTCACACCTAACCACACCTCATCCACTTGAGTTATTTCAGGATTGGTGCCGCACATGAAGATTACCCCTTAAATCAAGGGATTTGGTCCCCCGGACCATTTTAACATGTTTTAAAGTTTCCTTCCTTGGGAAATGAGACCCTCCTCATGCTTTAATCATGGCTGATAGTTTTCATAGGTTGTCTTGAGTCATTGTTGCTATTTTAGGCCTCCCTTTAGCTTGTCTTAGCCTTTTCTAGTTTTTTACTAGTTTTTTCCTAGTTTTCTAGATTCGACAATTTCTATATAACCACCTCCCTTTGGGATTAGAGGTTTGGTTTCTCATGTATTAATATTGTCCAATAATTTAATACATTGATTTTATGGAGAAAATCTTTCTCTCCTCTCTTGAATATCAGCAAATGACTTGTGTTTAATTTAATTAAATTTCTAGATCTATCAGAGTTTCTGCAGGGATTCTACATGGTATCAGAGCTAGTTCGAATCTAGTGGATTGTACACCGTTTTATTTGCAACTATAGATCATCAAGAGGTGCAACAAGCAGCAATGTATCATCTCTCTCATCCCACAAAACTCGTTCTAAATCCTTTAAATTACTTTGAATGGAAGATAAAGATTACTCTACTTCTCCGAAGCAAATGGATTTACAGGGTAACAATGGGAATGGAGACTGAAACAACTTCTGTAGCAGAGAAGAACAAGTATTTCAATAAATTAGATGAAGAAATTGGGCTGATATTCCTATCCATTTCCAAGAACTCCTCTTTCATGTCAACAGAGCCACTACTCCCGATGTGGTCTAGACCACATTGGAAGGACTATTCGGGAAGCAGGATGAAATGAGAGTGCATCAACTGGAGAATGAATTCATATCCCTTAGCCCAACTCATTTCAACAACCTGAAATAATACTTCACCAAGTTTAAATCCCTCCTCGTTGAACTTGATGCATGTGGAGTCAAGAAGAGGAAGATCAACTCATCCTTTCGATTCTCTCGAAATTAGGCCCTGTGGTTGAAGGGAAAGTACCCCTAGGGTCCTTTGGGCTAAGACTCTACCAGACTGAAAATTGCTTATTCAAAGAAACACACACACACAGCCATCTTTTTTTACTTTTAAGCAAATTCTAATGTTTAGGGTACATACCTAAGGTCCTACGTTCGAGAAGACCGTTAGGGTGCAAACCCTTCTTGGAGTTCCCTTCTTCTTTCTTTGACCTGCAAGACAAACAAATCAAAGAACACAACAGTACATGTATAGAAACTTATATATAAATCATCTTCATGCTATAAAGTTAGTTATAAAAAATCTTTAAGTAACCACTTTCATAAGAATTCAACACAAGAAACTCATAAGCATAAAGAAAGATTATTCGGGAACAAAGACGTGTTTCTTTATATATAAAGGCAAATAAAGTACATATATCAGAAAGATATCACCTGAACACCTTCAGCAGGCTCCAAGCAAGCTTCCTCCCGGATTCGTTCCAGCCTCAAGCCTTCAACAAGAGCTCCTTCCAAGTCTTACTCAATGATGATATCAAGGATGAATGATCACCAATACACATGGAAACAAGGGTTTCCTATGCAAGATGGGGGAAGTGCAGAAAGCACCAAGGACTTCAGACCTGGTCAAAGGGGAAAAATCTCAGCATAATAATCTTGCTCTCCTTTCTCTCTCCCCTTGGCCTTCCCTTTGATGTCTTTTTATACCCTCTCCAAAGTAGTTTTTTAGTTAGGAGTTGGTTGGGAACAGTTGGGCCACGGGCACTAACAGGTGATCCAGCAGGTAAACCCGCGATCACCGCCCGAAAAAGAGGAATTTATTATTTTTTTAAGTGTTTTAATAGATACACGCGGGTTGGGTATGACAGACCCGCGTGTACACGCGTTTAACACAGGGCAAAGTCGCGTATAGGGAATAAAACACTGTTTTTTAAATTTTTGGACCAGGTCTGGAAGGAGGGGTTGCCCTAGGCCATAAGTGCAGCATCACAAACCATAAGAGTGAGATTTGGAGCTATAACAGATGCCCCCTAATGTATGAGGTCAGAAGGGGAACATGATGGCCGAAATATATTAAGTAAGTACAAGGAAAGGAACTCTGCCGAAAAACCGAGGAGGACTTCACCAGAATTCAGCCTGCCAAGCCACCGAAAGGAGATCAGAAAGAAACATTGTCTGAGGCGGGCATACCCATGCTCAGGAAAAGTAAAGCATGTCCGCATATCAAGTACGAGTGGATCCACTAAGTATACAAGTATAAATGACTGTAAAATACATAATGGATCATCTGATCATAATGAGTAAGTACATGTCTGAATATCACATATAAAACTGTCAATGATGCTGAAAGATGCAACGGATCACTGAAATCAAAGACTGATCCCATAAGGTACCAACTGAACATGATGGAATAGGATGGTACTACACTGCAAACTCAGGTGCCAGCATATAGAATGTCGCCATGACTGACTGCAACATATAAGGTGGAGTGGTATCAACTAGCAGCAACAGGAGCAACTGTCAAGTGAACCAATGAATGCTGATACAACCTGAGGTCTTCACCGACCGCCGTGGTACATTTCTACACCATGGGAATAAATGATCTGAAGTCGACCATGTGAGAAATCGTTTGATTACCGGTCATTGATGTATACCGTTAACAAACGCGAGACTACTCACCGATAATGATAATGAGCGTCAAGGTACCTAGTACAATCTAACAAGTGTGAATAGATGAGCTGAAGTCGAACACCTGTAAGAATCTATCAATCAGGAGACAATGATGGTTTCCCACTGTCGATAGCGAGGAATCTGCCACTAATGACTGCAAACCCCAAGGTACTGCCAAATGGACTCTAGATCTTTGCCCCAGAGCAATGAGTCGGAGTCGATAGGGAAAGATCCGCTAAAAGGAAGGCATTAAGGCATCCTCCATCAATCTAGCGCGAGTGTAACCCGTAGGCCAATAATGTGGAAGGAATCAGACGAAAAAGATGTAGTAACCCAACCGAAGTACGTTTCCGGCGTACACAAGATGTGGCTAGCGCACGGCAGAAACCCTCTGAACCAACCAATAATGAAAGCTGACACAGAGGCGAGGTATCCACCAATAGGGTCAAATGGAAACCAAGGTACTGCACGAATCCCAATGTGTGATAATGTATGCTGATGTCGAACACAAGGGAAACCACTCAGTCAAAGACCCATGATACTGATCGATGCTGAGCACAAGGTGACCTATCAATAATGAAAATAGGGCTAGGGTGCGGTCTCTAGGTCTGCCCTCAGAGCAATGTGTCGTCGTCGATAAGGACAAGACCCGCCAACAAGAAGTCAATGGGGACCTTCTCAAAACCGGCACGAGTGAAGGACCAATATAACTGATGTGATGATAGACATGACACTGACAACCAGGGATGGCCGACTGAAAAACGAGTCAAGAGACACCGCAGAAAGGCCGACTCAGGCTAACTTCCCTTGAACAAAAGCACGACTCAATATGACTATGTGGCAGCATAAAATGAATCTGTATAAGTCCGTCATGCAGGAGGCATGAACGAACCCTCCATATGATTGGAAGAGATAACCAATCGGGGGAGAACTGACTCGATAACAAGGTTATGGCTTACCTAAGTCAAACTAAATCCCACCCATGCGGAGGAGACTTTGTTTTGAGTGCTTTGTTCAAGGGCGACACGACTGACTCTAGCTGCCAACAATAAATGGAAATAACGTCCTTGTTCCCGCTCTTTTTGGAATATTTAATTTTTTTGTCTTTTTCTGATAAGCCGGAAAAAGAATAAAAGAATGCTATGGTACAGTGGAAAGAACAAATGTCGGTGAAACAGATGATCTAGTTCCTGGGAAAGGAACATTCCTATGCTCAATGCAGGGAGGTGAAAAACTGGTCAGTGACACTCAAAGGTATGTTCCTTCCACGGATCAAGGTATGTCAAGCTGCAGAAGTCAAAGGTATGCAAGGTTGATTTTGCAGACGTCATGGTCAAAAGTAGGCTTAAACACGAGTCCAAGTGAAGCCGGCTATAGGCCGAAAGGTGCAAATAGTCAACATGCAATGCAGAAGTACAACTCAACACACATAGGAGCCTCTAGGGTATAAGGCCAGAACTAAACGAAGAAGCACAGAGGAATGAGTCTTCAACGCATAAGTCATGGCGGGACTACAGAGGACTCCCGAGCCTAGGGATGAAAAATCTGCATGAGTGCCAAGCGACAATAAGTTACTAACTAGGGCACCCATGATAAGGTAGGCTCTACCACACAAGTCATGATACTTCTAAGCAATGAGAAGGTTCCGCACCATAACTTGGTGGGGTCGATCCTAAGGCAAAATGGTAAAGGAAACTGATAAGTGCACAATGCAGGCGGAAAAACCTAACCTATATGCCAGTTTTGAGAACCAATACCTGTCAGAACGGACCAACCATAAACTTCCAAAGGAGAAATCTTCCAAGTTCTGTAAACATAAATAGGAACACTAGACACGAAGTTAATACATCCCACATATAAACTTCATATAAGATCTTTGTGTTATAGAATACAAAACTTGAAAATGCGTACCTCATATATACAATATGGTACAGGGAACCACGCAACCTTTCGGCTTACGTATAATAGCTCTTCGGAATAAACCCCTTGCAGGGCTGAAACCAAGGACTCCTTTGGTAGTCATAACTCATGGCTTCAAAGAGTTCCTCCTGTGAAGGCAAAACAAGATCTGAGAAATCATGAGAACTACAAGGATCATAAGAGGGAATTAAAGGGTCCCATGTCCCTATAGGAAGAATCTCTCGGTCAACTGCCGGGACCAAGTCCCAAGAAGGAGAATAATAAGTCAAAGGATCCTTCTTAGAAGCGATTGAACATTGAGGACTCAATGCCACATAATTGACCCGTGGCGGGGTAGAGTCTACTTGAACACTTGGAACAAACCAAGGGGCATTCTGCAGTAAAGTCGAATTAGGGTGATGATTATCAGATGCAAGCTGATCAATAGTGACAATATTCCCGTTATGAGGAAAGCACATTACTCGAAAGAGTGAAGACACCACAGCATTCATAGCATAGACATAATCACGCCCAAGTAGCATATTAAAGTCTAAAGGGCTATCAACCACCATCATATCGATTAAGACAATCTTCCCACCTAAAGTGATAGGCACTTGAGGAAGAACACCCATAGATTCACCAGGTCTTCTATCATAGGCTAACAACTGACTCTGAGCTGTCAACAAATTTGGAGAACCCAAAGCTTTCCAAGTCAAAGAGGATATGATACTTGTAGAGGATCCTTCATCCACCATACATCGATAGACATTTGTGGAATTAACCCTGACCTTTATTTGGAAAGGTGCAGCGGAAGGAAGACGAGGCTCAACAAGGCTATCCCAATCAAAGGAAACACTCTTAGAGCTTGGAGGGGGAACATTCGAAGAAACCGGAATGCCCCCTATACCAGAAGACTCTGTACTAGAGATCAAACAGACTCTTTTGTTAGGCACTTCACCCCCCAAAAGAGGAGTGTAATCGGCCAGCGATTGCACTGACTCTACCACATTTTCAACCGATGGTTGATGGGATTGATGAGAAACCATATCAGGTCTAGGAGTAGAAGTACTTTCAGACTCGGACCATATCCTTTGGACCTCTGGAATACCAGGGCATAAATGAGTAAGATGGTCTCCCTTGCATATCTTGCAAGGGAACTTAGGTTTAAAACTTCTACGTCCATGTTTCTTATCAACCTCCATTCCGCCAACATGACTAGCAGTGGTTTGCGGAGAGTCCTGAACATGACTTGCAGAGGTCGGTGACTCTTTGCTAGTATGACTCGCAGTGACTAGACTCGTGCCCCCAGCATGACTTGCAGCGGCTGAAGACTCATCTCCAACATGACCGGCAGAGGTTGAGGATGAAGTGCTAGTGTGACTTGCAGTGACTAGACTTGTGCCCCCGGCATGACTCGCAGCGGATGAAGGCTCATCTTCAACATGACAAGCAGAGGTTGATGATGAAGTGCTAGTATGACTCGCAGTGACTAGACTTGTGCCCCCAGCATGACTAGCAGTGGCTGAAGGCTCATCTCCAACATGACTCGCAGAGGTTGAAGATGAAGTGCTAGTATGACTCGCAGTGACTAGACTCACTCTTATGGTTTGTGATGCTGCACTTATGGCCTAGGGCAACCCCTCCTTCCAGACCTGGTCCAAAAATTTAAAAAACAGTGTTTTATTCCCTATACGCGACTTTGCCCTGTGTTAAACGCGTGTACACGCGGGTCTGTCATACCCAACCCGCGTGTATCTATTAAAACACTTAAAAAAATAATAAATTCCTCTTTTTCGGGCGGTGATCGTGGGTTTACCTGCTGGATCACCTGTTAGTGCCCGTGGCCCAACTGTTCCCAACCAACTCCTAACTAAAAAACTACTTTGGAGAGGGTATAAAAAGACATCAAAGGGAAGGCCAAGGGGAGAGAGAAAGGAGAGCAAGATTATTATGCTGACATTTTTCCCCTTTGACCAGGTCTGAAGTCCTTGGTGCTTTCTGCACTTCCCCCATCTTGCATAGGAAACCCTTGTTTCCATGTGTATTGGTGATCATTCATCCTTGATATCATCATTGAGTAAGACTTGGAAGGAGCTCTTGTTGAAGGCTTGAGGCTGGAACGAATCCGGGAGGAAGCTTGCTTGGAGCCTGCTGAAGGTGTTCAGGTGATATCTTTCCGATATATGTACTTTATTTGCCTTTATATATAAAGAAACATGTCTTTGTTCCCGAATAATCTTTCTTTATGCTTATGAGTTTCTTGTGTTGAATTCTTATGAAAGTGGTTACTTAAAGATTTTTTATAACTAACTTTATAGCATGAAGATGATTTATATATAAGTTTCTATACATGTACTGTTGTGTTCTTTGATTTGTTTGTCTTGCAAGTCAAAGAAAGAAGAAGGGAACTCCAAGAAGGGTTTGCACCCTAACGGTCTTCTCGAACGTAGGACCTTAGGTATGTACCCTAAACATTAGAATTTTCTTAAAAGTAAAAAAAGATGGCTGTGTGTGTGTGTTTCTTTGAATAAGCAATTTTCAGTTTGGTAGAGTCTTAGCCCAAAGGACCCTAGGGGTACTTTCCCTTCAACCAGAATTGGCGACTCCGCTGGGGACAACACTCTTGTTGTTCCTAGTTTGGGTAGTCCTCAAGCCAATCAAGGCTCAGTCCCTCTGTTTGTTGGTTCTGACTGTCTGATATTTTCTTGAACTCCAAGCTTTTCCAGTTTTTCAGTTTGTGTTTTTTTATTTTTCTTGAAAGACTTCAGATACGCACTTTTTCTGGATTACAGAAGCGTATATACGCAAGTTGCACTAAGTAAACCCGCGTATACGCAGGTTTCTTTAGTTACAGTCGCGTGTATACGCATTCTGCACATAATTGCAGACGCGTATATTCCATAATTTTCAAGATTTATAATTTTTCTTTTTGCTGAATGTCTGTCTGGTGGTTTGGGTCAATTTAAAGCAGTCAATTCCCTGTGACAATTCTCTGTTTAACAGGGGGCATCTTGTTCTGAACTCTCTCTAGTTATAAGGAGTACTAGTCTTGTTTTTCGTTGATTGCAAGCGTCATTGATTTTTGACACACAAGATTTCTGTTTGAGAATCTTGATTGCTCTGTTTCGGCAGAGTGGGAAGATTGTGTTCAATCTTTGTGTCCATTTTATTTTCATGACACTTTTGTTTGCTTAACAAAATCATTTTTATGACCATTTTCTCCTTCGTTTCGGGAAATTTGTTTGTTACCATTTTCTTGAAACTTGTCTTTTGATATTTTGGACTTTCATTGCTGCTTTTGATTGTCAAAAGCGATTTCGAACACATTTTATTTTTGTTGAGTTCTCATCATTTGAAAGGTGTCAATTCACAAAAGTGTTTGGTTGCTTGTTTATCAATCATTGGTGTCAGTATTTTTGAGAGCTTTCCTTTGAAAAAGACTTTTTGGTTTGATTGAAAGAAAATCTTTTGAAAGTTTTGAGTTTCGCTTTCTTAAACTTGCTTTTCATTTGATTTCCTTTTTGCGAAGTGAAAGTGCTTTGTTTTTATCTTAAAACTTGTTTTTATTGTTTGGACGAAATGATTGGTAACACATCATCTTCTATCTAAGCATTTTAGTGGCAAGACAAAATTTGGTAAAGCAGCAACTTTCCTTCTTTGTTTTTAGAGTAGTCTTTGAATCTTGCATTCACATATAGTTCTTGCATTAGCATAGCTTTGCATCCTCTTTTAGGCATGCATAGTTTTGTTAGCTTTTGTGAGTGTGGAGTTTGAAAAGAAAGCAAAAAACTTTGTTTAATTTGAAGTACATCTGAACCTCATAGAAATTGCTCTTCATCGAAACGAAAAAGTGCATGTGCATGTAGTTAGGATAGTTTCTTTTTGCGTCCTAAAAACACCACAAGTTTCACTTCCGTTACCTTTGACTTAAAGAACAGCCTAATAAAATCAAGCGCTTCATTAAAATCCACTAGAACTTTTTGTTTTAGTTATTACACCAACAAGTTTAGGATTTTAGGGCCTTGGATTAGGCGAGTGGAGAGTTAACTCTCCAAGGCCACATAAAACGTCAAACATAAGAGTCTGGTTAAAGAGAGTAAATCCAATAGCGTTAGGAAGACCAGGAAAGCTCCGGATCTGGGAGTTAAGCACGAGGGTCTATGAAGACAGGGAAGAGAGATACCCCCTCTCCTACTTGTCCGAACTTACCTCACGACTGTTCCGCCTGGCTTCTGCGACGAGTTGGTACCCATAGTTGCCTCTCCTAGGGATCTGCATAGGTGGCTGCGGAGGGGAATCCCGTGGCACCTGAGGTCGACGTTGTATCACTCTCGACAGTACTTCTGGAGGGCACCCTTGCGAAGCTTGGGGGCTTGTACCGGCGCAGGCTGTTGTGAGGAGGTCAGCGTAACTTCCTCTGATACCTTCGCTGATAGGACTGGGCCCTCATCATCCCAGACTATCTTCGGAAGGCCCTTTGATTCACTTTCTCGTATTTTGGTGTCCGGTCTCAATCACCCGGAGCGGAAATACTTGAAAGTTGTTTGACTGGCTGTATCTTTAGGGACTTTTTAGTGGGTGCTCTTTGCTCCTTGTATATAGTTGGCTTTAGGTATTTTTTTCTAGTCACGTTTGGACTTTGTGTTCTGAGTGACCGGCTTACCACTCTACCGATCTTGAAAGGCTTTTGGTTGTTCTTTCAGAAGTTGTGGAGTTGCCTCCTCAAGGGCAAAGGTTTTGATTGCTTATCCATATTCTTTGAAGAGTTATTTCTATATTCCCGCAAGGGAAAGGGTCTTTGGGTCAGTTAAATATGGCTAATATTCCTGTGGAAACCAACCAAGGTGCCCTTCCAAAAGGGGATCCTTGTGCTTTTCCTTTCTTTGGAAACGTTGGTACTCCCTTGATGGCCACTTTGAATATTCCTGGGTTGAATGTTGGACTACCCGTTTGGCTGTGGTCCACTCCGAATATTCCAAATGCTCTTGAAGCTTCTCAGATAAATGCTTTATTTCAGGGGCATCATATGGGTGCTAATTGTTCATCTTCTTTCAAAGAGAAATCCGGGATTCCTTCTTCTCCTCCTTCTTGTAACAAGAAATCTAAAAAGAGGAGAAAAAGGAAGTCAAAAAAGAAGAATGATCACCAATACACATGGAAACAAGGGTTTCCTATGCAAGATGGGGGAAGTGCAGAAAGCACCAAGGACTTCAGACCTGGTCAAAGGGGAAAAATCTCAGCATAATAATCTTGCTCTCCTTTCTCTCTCCCCTTGGCCTTCCCTTTGATGTCTTTTTATACCCTCTCCAAAGTAGTTTTTTAGTTAGGAGTTGGTTGGGAACAGTTGGGCCACGGGCACTAACAGGTGATCCAGCAGGTAAACCCGCGATCACCGCCCGAAAAAGAGGAATTTATTATTTTTTTAAGTGTTTTAATAGATACACGCGGGTTGGGTATGACAGACCCGCGTGTACACGCGTTTAACACAGGGCAAAGTCGCGTATAGGGAATAAAACACTGTTTTTTAAATTTTTGGACCAGGTCTGGAAGGAGGGGTTGCCCTAGGCCATAAGTGCAGCATCACAAACCATAAGAGTGAGATTTGGAGCTATAACACCCTGAATATTCTGTATTTGTATCGTCTTTTCAAGCATCTAAATTGACTCAGGAAAAATGGAAAATGCCTCCATTGAATGACTTCATTGCAGCATTGACTCAAGAGAAAGCTAATTTAGTCCAAATGGGTGCCATCAAGCATTCAAAGAACCAAGCACTTATGACTAGTGATGCTCCAAAGAGCAATGGAAGAGACAAGAAAAAAGGGAAGGGTAAATTTAATGAATCAAATAAGGAGAGACCCGTACAATCTTCAGAGAGCTCTTCTTCACCTAAGGGTAAGAAGAAGAAGGAAAGAACAATTTTCAGCTACTTTTCCAAATTTTTTCATCCCGAATAAAATTGCATGGGGAAAACAGTCGATGAGATGGCTAAGCAATTGCAGTAGCACAATCTCACCGTGCCCGAGAATGCAAATAAGAAGGATGATAACAGAACGAGAGATGGGAGAGGGAAAGCATGATATGGCCATGCTTTAATGGCTATCACATCCACTCCATCAACTTGGATCCTTGATTTAGGTGCATCGAACCATATGGCTACATCAAAAGATGAATTTTCGTCCATCGAAGAAAGCACCAGATCCCCAATTTACTTGGGAGATGCCATACCCGCAAAGGTGTGTGGAGAAGAAATTGTAGACCTTGAAGGGCGCTGCTTCACAAATGTGTTTCATGTTCCCTCGCATTGAAAAATATTCTCTCGATATATCAGATCACTCATTCCTGCTCTAGAAGGAAGGTGGAGTTCACTCCAGATTCCGCAGTGATTACCGACATTTACATGGGCTCACAACTTGCACATGGAATTGTAGATCATGGTTCTCGTTTGTGTTTCTTCTCCCACTTTGTTTCTAAATCTATTAGCATTGTATTTCTATCACAATCTAATGATATCAGTAGGTTATGGCATGAAATATTTGGCCATCTAAACTGTAAGTACTTGCATCAACTCTGCAAGGAAAACATGGTAGAAGGATTGCCCGCTATTAAATTCACAAGCGGTGTATGTCAAGGATGCATTCTTGGCAAGCAACCGGAGAAAAAGTTTGACAAAGGGAAGGCACAAAGAGCTTCTTCACCTTTTGGACTGATTCACAGTGAAATCATGGGCCCATTCTCTTAGCCTTCAATTAGTAAGGCTCAATATGTACTCACCTTCATAGATGATTTCTCTCGCTTTACTTGGGTATTTTTTCTGAAATTAAAATTGGAAGTATTTGAAAGCCTTATAGAATTTAAAGAACTTGCTGAGAATGAGTCTGGGTGTAAGATTAAGATACTCTTTACTAATAATGGGGGGGAGTATTTCAACAAAGATGTGTAGCAACTTTGTATTGATGCAGGTATATAACGTCAACGCACAGTGCCATATACACCACAGCACAATGGTGTCGCGGAGAGGAAAAACCGATCGTTAAAAGAGATGGCCAATTGTATGATACAGTCCAAATCATTAGCTCCTAAGCTAGGGGCTGAAGCTATTAATTGTGCATCATACATTCAAAACTGCATTCCTTACAAAGCACTCAAAGGCACCACTCCATTTGAATGTTGGACTGGTAAGAAATCGAAAGTGTCGCACTTTCGCATTTTTGGTTCATGAGCATGGGCTCACATTCCGACAGATAAGAGGAAGGATTTGGGGCCTCAAAGTGTTGAATGTATATTTGTTGGATATCCTAACAGTGTCAAAGGATATATATTTCTGGACTCTCACACTGAAAAGTTCCTTGTAGCTCAAAGTGTCAAGTTTGAAGAAGAATCACTGCATGACTTTTCAGCAGACCCTGCTCAGGAACCACTTGTTTCCGTTGATGAGGAGGAGTCTGAAACTTCTTTGAGCACTTCAAAGCAGCCATCAGAGAAGCCTCTTGGGTCTGATTCAAAGGATAAGGATCAGGTCATGGCCGCTCCAACTCAGCTGCCAACATGGGCAAAGAAAATCCTACAAGATGCGGGTGAACTAGTCAGTGATCCTGCAGATGTGAGAAGGACTAGTTCATAGTTTCTTGGGGCTCCTCAAGCCCTGGCTGCCACTGAACCATTGCTTCCCATATATTTCTATATGACACTTGGTTTAGATCCATATTCACACTCTGAGGCTGCTGGAAACCCGCTTTGGGAGGCTGCCATGGATGAAGAGTACTCTGCTCTGATGGAAAACATGAGATGGGACTTGGTTCCACTTTCGAAAGGAAGAAATCTTGTTCGATGCCGATGGATCTATCGTAAAAAGATTCTGGCGGATGGTGACATCAGAAAGTACAAATCTCAACTTGTTGCAAAAGGATACACATAGGTACATGGCATAGACTACACAAGGACATTTGCACTTGTTGCAAAAATGGACTCCATTCGACTAGTTTTAGCCATTGCTACTTCTCGCAGATGGGAAGTTCATCACATGGATGTGAAAAGTGCATTTATTCATGAAGATCTTAAGTATGATATATGTATGGAGCAGCCATAGGGATACATTCATAACTCTTCCCTCGTTTGCAAATTAAAGAAATCTTTGTATGGCCTAAAACAGGCTCCCAGAGCATGGTATGCAAAGATGGATTCTTTCCTGCTTTCCATTGGATTCATTCAATGCAAATCTGATCTGAATGTTTATTTGTTGCAACATGATGATTCCATTTTGCTAATAGTACTTTATGTGGATGATTTACTGATGACAGGGAACCTTACCTCAGCTATTGATTCGACAAAATCAGCATTGCACGATCCATTTTCCATGACATATTTGGGACTATTGCACTACTTTCTTGGTCTTGAAGTTTCTTAGTCTACTTCAGGGATCAATATGGCATAGTATAAGTATGAATCAGATCTACTTGTCCAATTTTAGATGATAGAATGCTAGCTAGTACCATCTCCATTTCTTTCGAGGATCAGATTTGAGAATGCGGGTACTACACCTTTGGTGGACAGTACACTATGTCGACATTTGGTTGGGAGTTTGTTGAATCTTACTCACACCCCACCTGATATATATTTTGTAGTAGGAGTTTGTTCCAGATATATGCAGGAGCTCCATGAGCTTCACTGGAAAGCTACAAATAGAATCCTTAGATACGTGAAAGGTACTTCTAGTTTTGGTATATTTTATGCTTCAGATTGCCCACTTCCATGAATTGGGTATGCAGATTCTGGTTGGGCTGGCGATGGTACAGACTGGAAGTCCACCTCTGGTTATGTTTTCATCTTTGGTTCAGGGCCTTTTTGCTGGTCTAGCAAGACGCAATCCACGATTTCTTTATCTAAAACCGAGGCAGAGTATAGAGGTGCAGTGAATGCAGCTACGCACGTTGTTTGGTTGCAGGGGCTTCTCTCCGAGTTTGGTATTTAGTATCCACTTCCGACTATCATATTTTGTGACAATAATGGGTCCATTCAGATACCAATTGATCCAATTCATTGGCAGAGGACCAAGAACATCGAGATTCACATGCATTACATTTGCGAGCTGATCATGACCGAGTCATATCACTGCAGTACTGCCCCACTGAGCAACAGGTTGTAGACATCTTCACCAAGTCTTTCATTGAAAATAAATTTTCAGAACTGAGAACTATGCTTGGAGTGGTGGATATAGCTAAGTAGGCCCTTCTGGCCACTTAGCCCTTTTTTCCTCTTTTTCTGGGTGGGGGGTCCCACGATTTTTCCCTCTTTCTTCATTTTATGAGGATCTTTTATTTATTGTACCTGAGTACCTAACATGGCATCTTGGCCAGGACTTAGTTTAGATAAGTGAGTTAGGATGAGGGGGGGGTGTTGGAATATAATCCTAACATCTAGATTAATTTTTTATCCTAAGTATCCTTGACTTAGCCACATGCACTAAAAATCATGTTCACACTTGATTTCTGGTAAACTAACTCGATGGACCAACTTTCCCTTGTTTTTTGCCTTTAAAGGCTTAATATTAAGGAAATATTGGTCCAACAACTTTCCTAAACCATTTAGATATCTAAGTGTATGTTCACACCTAACCACACCTCATCCACTTGAGTTATTTGAGGATTGGTGCCCCACATGAAGATTCCCCCTTAAATCAAGGGATTTGGTCCCCTGGACCATTTTACCATGTTTTAAAGTTGTCGTCCTTGGGAAATGCACCCCTCCTCATGCTTTTCTCCTGGCTGATAGTTGGAATAGGTTGCCTTGAGTCATTGTTGCTATTTTAGGCCTCCCTTTATCTTTTCTTAGCCTTTTCTAGTTTTTTACTAGTTTTTTCATAGTTTTCTAGATTTGGCAATTTCTATATAACCACCTCCCTTTGGGATTAGAGGTTTGGTTGCTCATGTATTACTATTTTTTATTAATTTAATACATTTATTTTATGGACCAAATTCTTTCTCTCCTCTCTTGAATATCAACAAATTACTTGTGTTTAATTTAACTAGAATTCTAGATCTATCGGAGTTTCTACAGGAATTCTACATTAAGAAGGAAAGGAAGTAGAAAATACTAAGGATATAGGAATTTCAAAAAGAAGTGAAGTTGTTATAACAATAAACTTGGAGAAAATTTATGAGCTTGTAGGGAATACATTGAGTTTGAGGTCTCCTCCTTCTTATCCCCTATATCTATAGGAAAAACTCTTCCTTTTTCAATTAAGAATAATTAAGGAACAAAAACCATGCACTGTAAAGGAAAACCAAGAATTTCTATAAACGTTCCAAAATGATAAATTTTCTAAGAAACATATGTCCTATGAGTTATATCTACATTATCATTCTTGCTTTGGGACATGTAGCTTTAAAATCACACATTATGTTGGAGATATTAAACCAAGGAATTTTACATCATTTATGCAACATAGAGTTGGTTGGAAGGCTACCCACATGATATTGTAACAAAAAATGAGGGAATTGTGATTATCCGGAATGAGCCAAGGCTTGCACATATTTTTTTCTATGGCTTATAATAGGATGTGGTGATATTCATCCACTAGAAAGATATTGATGGAAGCTAGGAATAGAGTTCTCAAAAATTTTCTTAAGACTATTAGCAGACTGAGTGAAAATGGATCAGATGGAAGTAAGGTGAGATAGGAAGGCTAAAAGGGGGGAATTGGGCAATGAAGACCCCTTTTGTTTTCAAAATTTTTTACATGAACTTTCCAGAGTACAATAATATGATGAATGCATCAAGAGAAGTGGGCCTAGTTGGTATAGGCTTACATTCATGTTCCAACTTATCTAGCTTCCTTTCTACAAGTATCAACATCCATATGACCGAAAAGATAAATTGTGGAAAATGCAGTTAGTTATTTCTTAAGGCTACATATATCCTAGTGAAGACATGTTATGAGATTATGATCTTTCAAAGATCTATTCATAGCATGTCAAAAATTTTTTATAGAGGTCTGCACTGACGACATGCAAATGCATAAGCTAGGTGGAGATGTTGGGACACAAAATTGGAACCCTTGTATACATATTTTCCCTACCTTTTCTTATCATTTTGACTCTTATAGCCATACCTTATCACTCTAACAATCATCATTAACAAAACTATGTTTTCTTTCTATGTGGAATCCTTATTATCTATTTTTTCTTATAATTTGACATGGAAGCTAGTTTCTTTAGACAATTTTATTGATAAATTCACAAAGGGTTGTTATGGGGTGAGCGGCATGTTGAGGTTTTATTACAGGATTATATCTCACAATTTTTCCTCACAAAGAATGGAACACAAATCTTGTCTGCACTTTTGATACACGTTGAACTCATGTTGGACATTTTGTTCTCCTATGTTTATCAATGAAGACCAATTTGGGCAGATACTCGGTTACAACTAGTTCGACCATCGAAGGAGGTATTTGTGGAGATCACAGTTGGCCTAGTTGAAATAGTTAGGATAATTAATTGACAAATCATTGTAATATTAGAAAATTGGTTACATATTGGTTTGAACTACGGTTATTTGTTAAAGGATAATCATTGTACATTATTCATTTCGATCACATGATAATCATTCTCATGATGATCTTATCTTTTGAAAACAAGAATTATTTTGTAACTATAAAAGAATGTACTCTATGCTTGCGAGGCACACGCATATAGAAGGGAATAGATGAGGGAGTACCAACATTGTAATTATGTACTTAAACTTTTCATTAATGAAAATATCTACTATTCATGGGTTTATACCTTTCTTCTGTGTAGCCTGTGTGCTCTGTAATTTACCAACCCAGGCTAGGAAGGAAGGGTCATCCTTATCAGGGATCACTAGTTAGGGAGGTACTATAGTAGTGTGTTTGTTTCCTCTTAGTTATGCTTCATGCGTGATATATTATTATTTTTATAATCTCGTTCATGCATCAATTAGTTGTAGAATTATAATCTTTGTTAATGTGTAATAGCATAGGTCCTAGCTCGGTCCCTTCAGTAGTTTGGTGTTCATTTGATTTCTATTACAACTCTTTTTATTGTATATTTTATTAAGTGAATGTTTCATAAATTGTTTGAGTGTTGATGGTTTCTAGGAGTGTTATTTTTTTTAATTGGAGTGATCATGTGATAGAGAGAGTTTTATTATACAATGTATGACTTTATTTTCTGAAAGTGTGAGTGAGAGTTGGAGTGTAATAACAAATGTGTTTTGATTGTTGATATTGATATTACAAGGGTTTAGGAGTGTCAGTTTCCATCTATTCCTACTTTATTTCGCGTGATAACATTGAAACAAACATCCTACCTAGATTGACAATAAATGTGAGAGTTGGATCAGTTGTTCTAAATTAAAAGGGAAATTTATCCACCCAATAATCATCACTTTTGATGACTTCCCTGACATCTTGCCAAATGTAACCTATAATAGTAGTAAAAAGTTGAAAGTTAAAATGGTAAAAGTTTATAATAAAAATATTACATATCAAATGAAAATGGATATTAATTTGTTTGAAGCTAGATTCACTAGCCTCATAAAATTACATGAAAATACTAGAAAGGCACGGGAAAAATTTGTCAAGGAACAAGTAGAAAAAACCTTGAGGCTCAAGAAAAGAACAAAAGAGCTAGAAGAATCTCTAAATCTTGTTGCTTTGTTACTGAATCCACTCAAAATACTGGTGTCAACATTGGAAATTTCTAGCCCCAATAGACCCCATAGATTTATGAAAGAAAATCACATCCTAAATGGAGTAAAATCATTTATTGTTAGTAATATGAACAAAAGATTGAAAATTATTGAATATGGCTGAGATGTAGGTTCCCATCTGAACAGTTTAACACAACGAATTAGATGTTTTGTTGATTAGGTTAAAAGTGAACTTGAGCATGAGAAGCATTTCAAAGATAATGACTTATGTACATTTGTTCATAAGGTTGATTCACTCTCTAAAATATGAAGAAAATAGAAAAATATTCCAAAGGCTAAACTAATGAAGCAGATCAAAGCTAGATGGCATGCGAAAATCAATAGATTGGAGGGGATTCTTTCTAAATGTGATAGGATAAATGATAGAAGAGGTGGCTCCTTTTTCAAAATGCTTAAAATTATTAAATATATAGAAGGTTTGTGCATGACAAATGACATTGGTTTAATTTCAAAGAATGAGTTTATAGCTAGATTGAACCATTTAAAAGAGTCCTTGGGATATGACTTTGATAGCATAATTGATTTTACTAAGGAGACAATTACCAAATTGCTAGTTAATTTTGCTATTGTCAATGAAGATTTGACTATTTTGATTTCACAATTAGAGGAGGAGGCTCAATAAATTGAGAATGATATATTCAACCAATGTATCAAAATTGGACATTAAGAATCCTACTATTAAAGATTACATTCAAAATTCTCAAAGAAATTCCTCGAAAAAATTCTTAATCCGGTTGGACTCTCAACCAATTACGTTACTGACTTGACCCATTTTTCTAGTATTTGATCATTCAACTTTTTCTCATAGTGTTATGCATGATTTAAGGCCATTGTTGAATGGGGTTTGTTGTTTTTATTTTAGGTACTTTATTTACATTACACTTCATGGGAGCTCAATCCCAATCCTTCTTGGGACAAATGTACTTAATTTTTCGATTAAGTATCAGAATTTTAGTTATTGTTTAAGCACCAAAAATTATTGTTGATATAAAAAAATTAGACATTATTTGATATCTAATCGAGGGTCTCAAAAGCCTATTTTTAACTCTAGTTCTATTACTTTGGTAGCAATGCTACTATGTTGTTTTATTCTCAATTACTATGTTTGAGTATAGTCTCTTCTATTAATTTGTATATTATAACTTTATTAAGAAATGTTGAGAAGCATTCCAAGATAATGTTTCCTATGAAATCTTGTACTCGTCTAAATCTTATTTCACTCATCAAAACTTTCAAGTTAGTTGAAAAATTCTATGAAGAATTTTGATAATGTTTTGTATGATTTTTCTTATCGTACTAAATGTTATTACGTTGGTTAGAAATAAAAATTAAACATCAAATTTTCAAGTTTTTCTTTCCACTCCTACATTATATCTAATGTTTTGCTATTGTCTAATGTGAATATAAAAATTCAACAATAATTTTGCATACTATATTTTTGTTCCATGTATGGAATTAATTTTAATGATTATTATCATCAATGGGATTTAAATCTGTATTGAGTTCCTGATAATGTGGATATGCTAGTTTCTCTCTATCAGTATATTAGCGGATAGGAAATGAATCTTTCTTTTTTTTTATTTCCAAGTATCATAGTTGCAAGGTGATGCAATTGTACAAGGAAATTATCCACATAAATCACTTAGTTTGATGGTTGTTGCTAATAATCAATATCATATTTAGATAAGTCTTATCTATATTTTTATTAATTCATACTATTATTGAAATTGCATATATCTTCGTATGTTATGGGAAACTAGATAGAAAAATGATGGGTTATAATTTGACTTATTTTTCTAACATTGCTATATGATGTTAGAAAGAATGCTCATTATATAAATTTTTAGTTTCTTGTATTTTCCCTATCATGTTTAGAAGACGTATGTATTAAATATTTTGTATAGTTTCCCTCTTATATGTTTAGAACATTTGCATGAAAATTGGTTCTCGTAGAATTGAAATTATTAAAAAAAGTCATCAAGTTGGTTAGCTCACTAGCTTATTTTTGACTCTATTTATAGTAATTTTATAGCAATCTTGATCAACGTTTAATTTCCTAATTAATTTTTTATAGCATGGTTGATTTTGTTTTGTTATATTATGAAAATGTTATGCAAACATGAGAACAATTCGTAGATCATTCATATATATATATTGAAATATTGTATTAGTGTGAATGTTATTTCATTGGTATGATATTCAGAGTCTATTAAAGATGAACATGATTTTTTATGTTTTTCTTTCAGCTTGTGCATTATATCTAATGTTATGTTGTTGACCAATATGAATATAAACATTTTATGACAATTTTGAATATCATATGTATGTTGCATTTGTACTATTGATTTTAATGATTGACTTAATCTACTACATTTTTTGTATGATGTTAGTAGCATTTCTTATTATATCACTTTCTAGTTTCTTATGTTTTTTGATATGATAATTCATGTATAGTTGGATATTAAGTGATCAATTCACTAAGTTTTCGCTTCCATAATTCTTTCTTGTAAATGAGAAATGAACACTGCTTTCCTACATAATTTTTGAAATAAAAATTTGGTTTATTTATGAAAATAATATTTTATAAAAGTTTATAACTCTTTGACTAATGTCAAGTTGTATGTCTTCTACAATCAAAATTTAACTTTAAGATTCTATAAACAATTTTCAAAAAACAATTTATTAAAGGTTTTTTTTCCTTGTAAATGGTTTGAGAGTTAAGAATCTACTATATAAATTCTTCCAGTTACTTGGATTTAATTTCTCCCCACACGTTCTCCCATTGAACAACCACGAGAAAAATTTCTATGTCATGTTTCGTGTCTGGTCTCCAGGTTGTATGCAATCAATTACAAGTTAACAGTAAGTGAAATTTGGTTTGAGACACAAGAAAGTATTACGATAAATAGAAAATTTTCCATCACAATGTGAGAGTTTTATAGCATGTTCCTCTTGCTCACACCCAAAGTCCTACACTTGGAAACAATTTTACCCAATACATGCAATTATCTAAAAAATGAATATCTTACAAGATTACCATTGTAGTTAAAGTTTGTGTCGAGTTCAATTCGGAATGGAATGATAAATTGTGTAGAATTGAAAGTTGTGTGGATCAAAGGAATGTAGAACCACAATATTGCAGGAATTGTGGAGATAATAATTTAAGTTTAACTATTTTGCACAAGGCAACCCTTAAAGAAAAAATTAAATCAATCATATTGGGAAAGCAACATAGATATATAGACTTTAGTATAATGATTTCTATAGCAATGGAATTTCTTTTTATGTTACAAGCACGTAATTGAAGATGGGTTTGGTGTGATAAATTGGGCTGTTAAATTCTTTGATGCATGAAATTTAGGAACTTATTCCACACATCCTTTTTACATTATGATGACACATTTTCCATTATTTTTACCCACAAAAAAGAAAAGTCATTTTTATTAACTACCCTTCCCTTTATGTCTCTTGCCTAGGTTTAAATCCCACCTTTTTTGGTTTTTCTTTACATATATAAAATCCATAACTATTTGGTTTTGAAACATGCAAATGATTATTTTCTTTTCAAACATTCAAAAACCAAAGTAAATATTTATTTGATTACATCTACACTTTTTCCATTGGCACACCCCTCTCTTGTTCGATTGGCACACTCCCTCTATTGTTAAGGCCTAAAATCTTCCATTCATTCCCATGGTAACACATAACATCAACTTAAATAACAATATCCCTTTGCTCTCATCTATTATTACATAGCAGATTGTGGCTCCTAACACTTCTAAATTTATCTCCCCGGTGTTCAGGTCATCACACAACATGTCATCAATTTCCATGCAATTTTTCTCGTCATTAGTTAAAAGGACAACATTAGTTAAAAGGTGAACATTAATTTTTCTCGTCATTTGAAATTTTAATTTCCCATTCCACCACGCCACTTTCACGCTGTTACAAATACACGTAACGACCTGCACCACAAATTAGCATTAATTATATGTAAGAATAAATTTCTTCTACTTAGATTTTGCTCACTTGTTGATAGAACCTAGATATAGATATATGGAGATCTTGTACAGTTGTCATCCATTACTATTATCGTCCAGATCTATGGAGATCTATGGAATTTAGATTGAGAAATTATTTATTATGATCCATTATTACTTGTATTAAAAATCTAGTCCATATTTAGAACATCATTAGTATATTGGTCCACTAATAATGAAAATCCACATATAATGAAAAGGTAAGTATCACTAATACTCATAAGGTGAGTCCAAATGTAAATATTGAATTAATTTTATGGGAAAGGTCACACAAATATCTAAACATATGTGTAATCATTTTGCATAGTAATAGAGACTTTTTTGTATCACTTGCAAAAAGCGCCTACCAAAAAATAAGTGTTATATAGTTTACTCTATAACCGAGGAGATATATTGAATGCTCAAGGTGTGCTAATACTATTGCAAATTAGCAATGGGATTGGATCAAAATAGTTCTTAAATGCATAGAATACAAAATTACTAAATTAAATTTCAATGTTCACACACCAAACTCATGTGAAATTCCACTTAATTTAAATAAATTTTGCTTTTAATTTTCTATTAGATTTTATCATGAGTGTTGTTCTTGAAACAATAATTTTTATTAGCAAGAAAACTTATAGTCTAAAATAAGCATGGCATTGTGGCATGATTTCATTTGAATCTTGCAAAATAAAAGACACCTATTCTACCCTTTATTATTACTTTCAAATATATTTTGTCACATTACTATTCACACACTTATCATAGGCGAATTGGATTTTGTTTTTTTGGATTATTTTTTTTTCTATTTTTTTCTACTTGTGAGAGTTGCAGCTTTTATACTTTTTTTCTTATATGTATGAAACTCATGGTTTCTTTTGAAACATGAAAAAAAGCACAAAAAAAATGATTCCATTTCATGTCATACACTTTTCTTCTTAACATCCCTTCTTTATTGTTAAGGCATTAAATCTTACATGCAGTCCCATGGTGACAAATCACTTCTAGTTCAATAACATTGCAATTATTATCTCTAGTCATCTACTAAATGCCCAATCGTGGATATCAAAACTTCTAAATCACAAACTATAATATCACATCAATGAATCGGTTTCATGATTACATGGCTTTAAAATTTACATTTATATTTTCCAAGTGGTCCTGTCAAGGAATAACATCTCATCAATTGCCATGCAATCTAAAACAGTGGAAATGACCAACTCAACATTAGTTAAAATGTTGAAATCTTACTTTTTTCGCGTCATTTGACAAATTTAATTTCTTGCCCCATCCGACCACCTTCATGAATTATTACAAATACAACTAACATACCACACCACAACTTAGCATTTATTCTATTTAATTTCATGTAATCATGTCAATAGAGCAAGTCCTTCAATAGCAAATGTGCCTTTGCAAATACGTTAAGGTTTTTCAAGGTTCATTATTTTCACATGCATATAGTTAGGATGCCACCTTGCATGTAGTTCACATTATTTAATTTTTTAGTGGCCTTTATTTCAAAATCATATTTTTGTATGCCTTGTTTCCAAATTTTAACTCTTCTCTATTCTTCTTTGTCAACTTATCTGTCTGATTTAAAATGTTCATATAACTCGAAACATGGGTAAGTAGATCAAGAGAATAGAAAATTTCCCATAAGAAATGGTCGAACACCCTAAGGATAAAAACCCTAATTTCAGCTTCTTCTCTCATACCATCATTACAAAATAATATGTTAGCATCTCATCCTAGTATAATATGTATAAATTTATCAAGAATGAAATTGAAGCATGTTCATAAGAAATGGAGCTAGGTGAGCCCATTTCTAATACCTCTTTGCGCGACATGGAAAAATCGGTGTTGCATAAAATTGTTGCACAAACTATAACTCTTCCATACACATACATAATTTGTTGGTTTGTGAACCATGTAGACATAGATACACATTCTATATGAATTGTAGAGGCACAATTGTGGGTTATTTTCATGTTGACAACCTTCAGGTTATGTACAAACTTATTGAGCCCAAACTTGAGTATAATGCACAATTTGAATGTAATTTAATTCAAAAGGAATGTGTTTATTGCAAAAGGAATATGTATAAATTGATTAAATTATGGAGGATCAATTAATAGAGATTCAAAACAGAAACTTCCATAGAATACACCATTTCCCTACTAAATACAGAACAAACCTTTGTGGCCTCCATGCTCTACACATTTTTCGATAGAAAAGGAGTTAAAGATTTTCCTTTAGAATGGATCCCACCCATTTAGAGGGTTTCAGAGGATTTTCATTTCAATTTGGAAAGTAGCCTGCCTAACAATATATGTAATTAGATTAATAGTTTCAGAGGTAACACCCATAAATCTAATCCTACCTTTTACATGTCATCCTACATTATGAATTCCATTTGATTTTAAACATATTTACCTGCCATGGGATGGAAATGGAAACCTTTTCAACTACTCACAAATCAAATTTGCCATGTAAAACTTTGGAAGGAAAATTATGGTGACTACTTCTATGTAATATGCGATTTTTTTTATAATTCCCATTTATGAAAAAAATTTCGAGTCAAAACCTCCCCAGATGTTAGAAGAAGACAAACTTGGAATAGATCTAATTGAAGATTTGTATTTTGAAGAAAAATTACCCTACTTAAGAATATATGGTTGTCAAGAAGCCATGGATGCCTTGCCCCTTTTTTGTTCTTAATATAATAATCTATAAATAGATATCTTACTAGACAGTCGACACAAACCTTGCTTATGACTTACGTGAAAACACTAAGGGAATATGGCCTAGTTTTCCCATATGAATTGATATTTATAACTTAGAAAATGTTGCATGCATAGTGAAATAGTTATTGAATTTCAATTTCATTAGGCTAGCTGAAATTACCTTAAATCATAATGACCCTTTATGGATTGTAACTAACCATTACGTTACAGTCATTATTAGAAATTATTTGTATGAAAAGTCTCCTTATGATGATATATTACACAAGGTCTAGTCCAACGAGCATGCTTTCCAGAAGACTCGAGGATTTTCTCTTGATTAGTACCAATATTTTCTTGTATTTAGAGAAGATATAAAGAAATCCTTGCCTATGATTTTACAACAAGCAAGTTGTGAAGCTCATACTACAAATGCCTCTTCGTCTAAAACTCCTATAGTCATCCTTGATGAATATTTAGAAGACATTGAACAAGTGTTCAGTAAAATTGTTGGCGACCTTATAAAAAGAGAAATTATTAAAAAAAATCCACTATAATCAAAATAGATCAACAACTAGATCTATTCTTAAACACCACATCAAGTGTTCCTTAGTAGAATAGTATTTTTGAAGTTGGTACTCAAACTTCCACTCCTAATAAACATGCTCAATAACTGTTTTATATCCCTTTCCATACTGAGACTCACTTGGTCACCTTTGTAGTCTTGTTGAAAAATCTGATTAGTATTATTCCTACTAACAACTCATAGGAATTCTTACAAACAGTAGCAAGTGTTCCTCAATAGCATAAATTCTTGAAATCTTGTCCTAAGATGTCAACTATTAAGAATCATGATCAACAGTAGTTAGATACCCTAGTGAAAACCGAGATTGGATTAGTGCCCTCTAAATTCTCATTGAAAACTCTCATTTCCACTATTACTAGTAACCGTTCATAGGAAGAAACATTTGTCAGTTTACTACCATCAATAGAAATCAAATATATTCCTCGATTATATTGATATTTCAACCCATAGAAGAATGTTGTCATTAAAAGAAGGATTAAATAAAAGAATAACTAAGGAAATAGAAGCTCATATTGGGTGTGTGTTATATTCTTTCCACGACTAGTCACATGCATAGGGGGGTCACAACAAATAGCCCCCCCTATTTGTTTCATTGAGTGCAGTCTGGGGGAACAATTCCCCCTATTGCATAGTTTCAGGGGGCTAGTAGCCCCCCCTGTATCGGGTCAAGGGAAATGCCCAGGAAAAATTAATTTGGACCATATATTAGGTGGGAGGACCTATCTATGGTTTTGTGCATGGGTTTCACACATGGTTTTGGACCTGATGGTTTTCTTCCCATGGTATTTTGTAGATCCAATGAAGGGAACTATGGTTGTTCTAATGCAGGGTTAATTGATTTGGGTTTAGCTTCTACATGTATATATATGTATTGTAACATTGAAAGGAACATAATGAAATATCAATCTAGTAGTCACCGTTTTGGGATCTAGGGGAAAATCTCTATGTATTTGTTTTGTGTTTCTCACCATTACATATTTTATATTTTTAAGAATTCGTTTGCAGGTAATTTCTGTATAGGGTTAATATCTACATTTGGTTTCAGATTTGTTTTGGCTTCAAATGGATGCCTTTGCTCTTGAGGGGTTTTTCTCGAGCCTGTGGTAGACCTTATTCAGTGTGATATTTGCGGGATTGATTTGTGCGGTGAAAGAAGATGGGGAATAGTGGAAAGATAGAGATTGATAAATATAATGGTCATATTTTACGTTGTGGAAGCTCAAGATTCAAGATCTTCTGGTGGATAAATATCAATGGATCGTAGTAGATCAGGGTACTAAACCAATGACAATGTCAGCAGAAGACTGGGTGAAGTCGGATAAAAAATAAAAGAGCACAATACGGTTGTGTATCTTAGATAGAATATTGACGTATGTATCAGGCCAAGCCACAGTGAAGGATTTGTGGATCAATTTAGGGACTTTGTACCAATCTATGTCTTTGGTGAACAAATTGTTCCTGTAGAAAAAGTTGTATACCCTGAAGATGAAGGATGGAGACTCGGTGATAGAGCATATAGATGCCTTTAATATTGTGGTAAGCCAGTTGTAATATGTTGATATAAAAATCTTAGATGAAGATAAGTGCATCATTTTTTTTTGTTCTCTACCAGCAATACAACTACCTTGAAGTTTGATGAAATAGTCTCATTCTTGTTGTCACAAGAGAAGAGACATAAAAATATAGAGAGCCAGAATGAAGATGCCTTGTCTGTAAGAGGGCAGTCCTAGAAAAGAAACAACAATAAGTCCTCGAGTGGGATATCTAAATCTAGAGGGAGATCTAAATCTCCAGAAAAACCTACAAAGGTATATTGGAAATGTGGAAAGGAAGGTGTTGTGTTATTCAACAACCCCCATTTATTAATAGTGATAATCAATATTATATTAATGAATGGGGATATTTTAACAAAATCCTTCCAAAAATAAGTTTAGCATTTAGGAATTTTTCTTGTTAAATTTTGGAATAAAGCAATATATCAAGATAAAACATTTTGAAGAAGCTGGAAAATGTTCACCTTTTCGTATATCACATGATCACGCATGTCAAAAGCCTTGCTATCCATCAAAACTAGTGAAAAGCAATCAAAAGAGAACACCACGCTAAACCTCAAAACTACTAGGTTTCCCATGTGAACTAAGTACTAAAGCATTTCTTATTAAAAGGGTCTGCATCAAAAATCACTGCTTACAAGGGGTGTGCCTTCCTTTAGTATCTTAAACCATGCGATATGTGAGATTACGATGACACAATCTCCCTTATCACATCGCATTAAGAACACTTAAGAGAAGCCCAAACCTTTATCATCACGTGAGATTGAGAAATGTGATTGAAGACCCGGACCCGATTTTGAAATATGTTATAAACAAGCACTCAAGTCCACTGCTTACGAAAAAGGGATTTACATAGAAAATCATAACGAATAAGCTATGGTTTTAAAATGATAATGAGTGGCCCTCATTTCTTATCTCGCAGAAACTAAAGAAACATTAAAGAAAGTGCATAACCATAATGGGATAATGTGATTTGCAATATTGCATCAATCGTAAAATCAACATTTTCATAGTTTAAAGGCTTGCCACTCTAAAAAATTTCTTCCCCGACTTAGGATGCAGAGCATTAATGAGAAATAAAGCTAGGGATAAGGAGCCATTAGTGGGCATTTAGTAAGGGTTAATAGAATTTACGTTTGAAAGTCAGTTCAATGTGATACAATATCCTCTCACCTGTGTTAAAATAAAAACTCCTTTCTTGTCACCTTTTCAAAGTTATCTGCATCATTCATTCTTATGTTCATTCTTATCTCTGTATATTTGATAGCTTCTATTTTGCTCCATTTTCAGGAAACATTGATAGAAAGAGTCATTGGGAGAAATGGCAAAGAGGGGCAAGGTAGCTACGTCTAAGAAATCAGAAATGACTCCTTTATTCTCTGATACTACATGCAACAAACATGGAGGAACGTCTACGTGGGAAACCATGTATGATCTATTAGAAGAAGAGCAACCAATACCTCTGGTAACAAAGGCCACAGCCAATGGTCTTGCTTCCTCAAACGCCTCCATCTTCGAAATGGTGTGCTCATTTCTGCACCGCATAGCCACAAGACCAAAGATAATTCCATATACAGATATGGTCAAGTGGATAATTGATCAGGTGCATATCTAAGATAGAAAATTTAAAAATAGCACGTAGGAGGTTATGGGATCTTTTTCACCAAACAACCTGCAGCTTATGTACAATCTACCAAAGCCACATATGTTCTACAACAAATAGTTCCTTGAGAAATTTGCTAAGGAGAATGAAGACCTAGCAGATGTCATGCAAACCTAGACGCAAAATGAAGGCAAAATAAAAAAGGATAAGATGAGTATGTATTCTACAACATCTATATCTCCCCTTCATAGTTTTGCAGCATCCATGCTATGTAGAATGTTCGACAAGCCCGATAGTACCAAATTTTCCCAGAAAAGGTTGCCATTAATAGATGCAGAAGTAAACGCAACAATAATGAACTGGGCCCAAATTTTATCTGATAATTTGGCGAAAGCCATAATGGAGTATAGGATAAAGAGGAGTATCTCTTCTAGGGTTTACCCTCAATTTTTCATGAGTGCCTATATAATGGACACTATCTGTTTTGGTTCCAAATTTCCTATCATGGGATGGAAGTGGACTATGAAAGACCAGCTTCCCATTCATATATATCATAAGAATATGTGGGAGTCTCAGTTTCACCGCCATTTTTACAAAATTTGTCAAGGAGTTATGTTGCCTATCCATAAAAAAGTCTACAACAAAAATGCCCCTAGGTTTTCTAGAGAAGTTGAAGTAGATATCCTACCTGTAGCCAGATGGTTTGGGGAGGAGACATTTACATATCTCAGAGTATTTGGGAGCATTTCTTCACTGCATGTCCTCCCATATTATGTCCCTGATAAGTTAATGGCTAGGGAGAAAGCCTACCAAACAGCAAGAGAAGGTGGGCTGAGAAAAGGATTGAAGGAACAGAAAAAGGACATTTGGCCTACATTTCCGCTGCAATGTGGTGCATTTTCACTACTTGATTTTGGACATGCATGAAAGGAAGTAGAGATTATAAAATATCTGAAATTAGCTACATTCTCAGGAAGACAGTATGACCCAAATGGAACCACCAAAGACTTCACTACTATGGTGAAAGTGAAAATATGCACCCATGAGAAAAATGCATTCTATGACCTCTTCCTACAAAAAGAGACATTTTTAGAAGTAAAGCATATGTCATCACTAATTTTTGCCCCAGATGATCTTGAAGCCTTCCATGAATATAGAGAGAGGAGATTATTATAGGTCCCATTGGACCTGTCATAGATTGAACCAATAAGGGAGCCAACTCCCGGTGTAATCTTAGAGGAAAGCTCCAGAGAAACTTCTAAAGATAATTCTGTAGTAAAGTCCCAAGAGAAGTCTACCTATGAGATAGAGCACTCAGAGAAATATTCCCAGAATGGAGGTAGTAAAAACAAAGATCCAAAAGGGATACAGACAGAACTACAGAGAAAGCAGTCGAGCAAACCTCGGCGAAGAAACAAGTTGAAACTCACTCTACCTCCACCCAGTCAGCAAAACCTCCATTATTGATTTAGAAAAAGAATGGGAGAATTTTAATTAAAAGCTCCATATAGAAGAACAAACATCTGAAGTATAGACTGCACAACACAGATCAACTCAATAAGTTACATTGGACAAAATTGTAGGCACTCAAGATGTAGAGCTCATTCCTGATACCCCCACTTCTAAAAGTATTTAGAGAATTGAGGAAATTCCTCCCTTAGATGTGTTTTATAGCCCTACCCACAAAGATGTCATCAAGAGGTAGAGGAAAAAAAGAAAGTTGGATGCCGCAGCTATTACCACTCCCGACAATGAACCAATGGATATTGTCTGGAAAGCTTCGCCCATGGACCCATCTGAGAACCCTACGAGACAATCATGATTTGCAGGAACATATGCTACAACAACTATTGATAAAGCAAAAAAGGTCCAAATACTGCTAAGAGAAAAGGAACAAAGGATTTTGTTGTTGGAACAACAATTAGAGCAAGAAAAATATAACCAATAAGCAGAGTTACAAATTTCCAAACTAAGCAGGAGTTTGAACAGATGCAAATACAACATCAAGCCACCCTAGCAGAAAAGGATGTGTTCATTCATGCTATGATAGAGAAGTATAAAGATAGTCCACAAATTGATAGTTCGTAAAAGAAGCACTCAGCCTTAATGTGCAACTAATGGGACAAAAGGAACTTTTGTGTCAGGAAATCTCGCAAATAAATCCTTATTTCGAGATTAGTGATAAGCTAACAAGCCAAGTTGTCAACATGAGACTTGAGTATGACAAAATCCGTAAAAGGATTTCTCACTTTATCACCTGGTGAGAATCAAAATATGGGAGAAAGGTTGATTTGCCAAAACTGGAGGAATCACGTAAATAAATTCTATTTGCAGACTGGGATTCTTGGCTCAAGCAAGCAAAAAGGGAAATAACGGTAGTGGCAGTAGAAGAAAACATCATCATTGAAGCCATTAACGAAAATCTACATGGTGCCAACCTAGTTGGAGAATCTATTCTAGGATTTCTTCCAAATGCCAATCAACTGGAGTAGCAATGGAGACAAGAAGCAAAGGAAATGGAGGAGGTGGTCAGACAAATGAGCAAGATGAACTCAAAAGCATAATGGAAATTATTAGTCAAGTTATATAGCCAGTGGATGACCCTGCAATGCCCAACCAATTCCACACAGAAAATGGTGCCAGCACTGACGAATGTCATATTTACTGGAGAGTTGAAATATGTGATCGGCCAACTGACACAGCTCAAACCAATGATGGATATGTGCACTCTTAAGGATCAAATGCAAAGGAGTTATTCACCTTGTTTTATTTCTATTTTAGTTTCATTTCGCATAATCTAAGGAAGGTCATTTAAAACTCCTCAGTTATTTTTGTAATAATCTATTTTAGGACCTATAGTTTTAGTATTTAAACCCCTCTCATGCATTTATAGAGGGGGCTAGAAAATTTACCAGAAACATTCTTCAAAACATGCACTTCTGTACCTTTGAGGAGGTTCTGGTGGAATGAATGGAACAAGATCTATTTTCTTTTATATCTGGAACGTTCTACTGAAATTTCACTTCTGCACTGTTAGATGATATTGGATTGGTTGGAATTAGATCAATATTATTGAAACACATGAGCATAAATTATTACAAATGGTACTTTTGTCTTGTGATTTTTTTTTTTATGTATCAAGCAATAACTTTTCTTCAGTTGCTTTATGTATGAAAGTTTGAATTTCGGTTACCATTATTGTACTTTTGTATGGTTGGCTTCAATTTCTTGCTAAATACATGAACGATTCTATATGTGATATATCTCTCACAATAATTTTGGTTAACTATTTATCCAAAACGATTATTGTTAAACGACTTCACTACTTATTGCAGTTCAACGATATTTATTACCAATTGCTATAGGACATTATTGTAGATCGCATATTTTACTTTTATTCCCAGGTATAGTTATAGTTAGATAGTGTTTAAAACTAGGATATATGCATGTGATTAATATTTTAGATTATATTACACTTAGCTAAATCATTCACCCATTACATCATATATCACCACATCAACACTACCAAAATATCTTTTTGGGAAACTGGTCCCATTATCCCTAGTCGGAGCCACTACACCAAACAGAAAAGGAGCTGCCAACCAACGTCTAGACTGGGTGGTTTTCCCCATATTGTAGCAATTCTTTTCAAGGTTTCAACAAAAGGGCACTACAAAAAGGACTATAGATCTAAAGCTCCTGGGAAAGGAAAGGGATCTGATGATTCTCCTTCTGTAGGGGAAAAAAACTCAGATGAAGGTAGAGATGTGTACTTTGCTTTTTCTTCAAGTACACATTTAGATCATGAGGCATAGTTGATTAACTCAAGTGCATCCTTTCACTTCACTCCTCATAGGGAGTGGTTCTGTGAGTATGAGAAATCTGATGGTGGTGATGTCTTCTTATTGGATGACAAGAAGGCTAGAATTTTCGGATGCATAAAAGTCAAGCTAAAGTTGCAAGGTGGAAGGATTATGATGTAGGAGCATTCAACTCAGAAGAATCATTGTATTTTAGTAGACATAGGGGGGTCTTATGTTTCAAGGAAGTTGGTTTCCTAAGTGTTGAATTAATGTGATTACTTAGGTTTTGAGTGATTTTAATGAAAATAGGAATTAATTAAGTGTTGTGAGGCATATTGTAAATGTTCTCGAATGAAGGGAAACATGAGAGAATCATGATAGTTGAGAATTGATAGGAATTGATAGTTTTGGAAATTAATTGTAGATCTTTAATTAGGAATTAGTTCATGATTTATAGGATTGAGATGATTCTTAGGTTTTAGTTGAAATTATTGAGGATCTAAACCAAAAATTGGTTATAGACTTCTTTTGTATAAATGTAATCCTAAAAGGCATAGTTAGGGGTTAGCTAGTTAGTCAAGTCAAGTTAGTAGTTAGAGGTTTGATTGTAAGCCTATGGGAAGATTGTGAAACAGAGGCCACTGATATTGGAAATCAGGCCTGAGAGAAGAAACTATGTAAATACCTGTTTATTAATACAAACAACTCAATTCTGAGTTTATGTGTGTGTATGGAGTAATTTAATTGTAATCTATGTGTGAACTAGAAGTAAGTTCTATGTAACAAAAGTTGCATGTGCAGAATCAGAGGTGAAATACAAAGAAGAGTAACAGAGAGGTGTTACGGCTTTGTACACATCAACAGTACAGGAGGAAGCCTTTAGTGTTACAGTGAAGGTGAAGGAAGCATAAAGGCGCGAGCAGAGTCAAGCTCAGGAGAGAATTATGTGGCAGAATAGGTAAAGACCAGAACCCTAAAGAAAGTGGAAACCACAAAAAAACATTGAAGGAATAGCATAAAAATGAAATAAAGAGAAGGATGAAGACATGAGGTAATAGTGAATAGGAGTCATTGGATCTAAAGATCAATGAACGAGGCTGAAGGAGATGGATGAACAAGATTAATTCATGCCACATAAGTAAAAGAAATGAACGGCAAAGATTAAATCCAAGCACTTGCGGAAGGTGAAAGGCGGGAATCAATCTGGATCGTCCGATTGATAGATCTAGTGAATCGATGGTTATCAGCAACTGTGCAGGGTAGGAGAGAACAAATTCTTTTGATCGTGATTGAAGTCCCATAGTAAATCCTATCTGTCAATCCCATAGTCAACACTTACGTCACAGTCAACTGCGGGGTTAAGTTGGTTAATAACCCACGTGCTAGTGGAAGGGCCGCAGACTGTAGGATTTGATGGCCTCCATCATCCAACGGATATCAGGCCATAAAGAGAACAAACTTTAACTTCAAGGGCGGACCCGAACATCTATAGATTAAGGTTGTATAATCCTTATAGGCTCTATAAGGCGGTTAAATGTCGTGCAAGTGGTTTGTGCAATATCATTGTGGACCGTCAGATCAAATGGGTTTTGATCTACGACGCAGGATCACCGAGAAACTCTGTTGATCAAGGAAGACATCAAGCGTTGGATTAAAGCTAAGATTGAGATTGAGCAATAAGGATTGGGTAGAGCGGACCCGAGAAGGTTATATGTGTGGTTTTATTTCATTTGAAGTCCGATTGTTTTATCACATATCGCATGCGAGAGGCGATGAATTCACATGTAGGTGTGATGTGATATTGCGACAACTGTTGATCTGATTGATGAAACCAATGGTGGAAAGGGCAATCGCAAATCACAATTCCGGAATCTGGAGTGCACACTCTATTGAGTCCTTTGAACTCCGCGATTGCGATAAAGGATGAGATGGCATGTAGAGCGGGGTTTGGTTAATATGTGGGGTTATAGAATTAAACCACAATTATTATAAAGGATGAAGGGTTGATTTATAAGGTTCCACCAAACAGGATTAACTAAGGACTAGACTGGGGTTAGTTATTAACTCATTCTGCATGAGACCAATTAAGGGGCCTTAAACCTTAATTTATGAAGGTTTGACCAGGCAGGTCATTGAAATTCCTAGGGAAAATTAGATTATGCATTTTATATACATACTATGGGTATCGCAGGTTTTCCTTACGTCAGAGTGGTATCAGAGCAAAATTGTGACTGAAGCATTTGATATTAAGGCAGCACAAAGAAATTCTGTGTGAAAATTTCTTTGGAAAGAATTTAGAACATGGTTATAAAGGTGTGTATACAGGTGAATGGTGATGATAGCAGGCAAGAGAAGATTAGATTATAATGTGAAAAATAGTAAGCACATAGAGATAAAGTGTAAGAGAATATTGGAAGTATTGCAGATGCAAGGGAATAGAGGACAATCCATTCAAAGTGCAGGTGAATGGCAGAACAAGATCGTGCAGAAGTCTTGAAGGTGAGATGGTATGTTTTTATTTTAATTTGACTTGAATATTTTGGAGTGTGTAGACTTTATATTGGTGCACAGGTAACAGCAAAAGAAGGTGAGAAGATTTCAGCAACCTAGAGCAAGGAGTTCTTAATTGGTTCCAGAGGAAAGAACCAAAGAAATGCTAAAAGACTGAGCTCAAAGGAGGGAATCTTAGTGAAGCATATGTAGCAAGAAGGAGACTTGTTACTGCAGAGGTATTGTTGTAGCTCACAAAGGCAATTCCATAGAGGATGTGGGTAGAATTGCTAAGTAATGAAGGAAGATGAGAAGACTTTCTAAGTGAAAGAAGAGGTGGTTAGAACCAAGTATTTCATTGTGATTGAAATACAAGAGGACAGTTATGTTCTTAGAAGATGCAAATGAGTTGAAGATTAGAAGGAGTAGAGAGAAGTGCTCAAAAGAGGTTCCATAGATAGAGAACCAAGGGCTTGCCAAAAGACCAACTATAGAGGAAAGCTTGGTGAGGTGAGTGGCAACAGGGAGGACTTACTGTTGCAGAGGTTTTAATGCAGCTCATAGTGAGTGAGTGAGGAACTCAAAGAGATGGAGGATAAAATGACTACTGATAGTCATAGTGGAGGTTCTGAAGAAGACCACAGCATAAGAAAAGTGAAGAAGGAGGATGCCAAGGCAAATGGCAAGAGAATGAGTCAAGAGGGGCTTGATAAGGAAATTGCAGAGATGAAAGAACAACTCGATGCATTAAGGAGGATACTTAAGGAAAGCCAAATAATAGGTTGGGTCTTGTAGAAAAATCCACTGAAATGGCATAAGTTACAGAGAAGGCTACAATAGAATAAAGTGAAGTGGCTAGTGGAAGAACTCAGAGAAGCTGAGTTGGAAATGGAAGTGTCCATTTGTGAACTAGAGTAGGGTGAAGTTCTCGAAGAAGATGAAGACTTGAACACTGAAACTTCAAGTAAGACCAAAGGGTCACATGATTTTAAATCTAACATTTTGCGTATGTTTGTAGGTGAAACATGTGAAGAAGGAGAATTTGACGATATTGACAGAAAGGAGGAAGAAGACAGGCAAAATCTAAATTATGTTATGAAAGAAGATGAGATAGATATGTCTCATGTAAATACCTGTACACAGTTGGGAAAAGGGTTTACTTTTTAGCATATTGCAAGAACATAAAGTAGAGGAAGTTGGACTCATAAGGATGGCCAAAAGAAATAAGAAGTAGAGAAGGATATCAAGAAATCAAGTGAAGGACTTGATGGGATTGAAGAGAAGACAATTGAAATATTTATGAGTCATGTAAAGAACTTGGAACAACAGGAAGACTTGGTGATTGAATCATCAAATGATATCATGAGGTATTGTGGTTTTACAACTGACAAGTTGTGTGTGAATGCAAGTATCGCATAAGATAAACCATTTTATGGAACTATCTTGAATGAAGCTGAAATTTGCCAAGTAAAGTATGATGATGATTGTCTTTCAAATGAAGATCAAGTTGAGTTATTACAGTCAAAGGAGTTCATAAATTCCTTTCTTAGTGGAGGAGATATCTTCAGTAGAGATGAGACAGTTATGTCTTATGATAAAGAATTTGCTACTGATGAGGACAAAGAGGAATTGATTTTCTTAAATGGCCAAAGGGAGAGTGATGGGCAGACATCTAAAACTATCACAGAGATGGAGGATGATAATTTTATTCTAATCAATAATGAAGTAGTGTCAACAAGAAGTTATACTTGTGACAGAGAAGAAGATAATGGGGATTGTACATAGCTTTTAGGAGAAATTCCAAGTAAGATGGAAAATTTATGGCATGAGTTAAGTCTTTTGGAGAAAAGGCTAGAAAACCTAAAGGTAAGTGTTCAGGTTGTAAAATTAGAACTGAATGAGAATGAAGAAGTTCACTACAGTGGACAAGGACATGAAGACATCATTGAAATAGATGGTGTGGAGGAGAGACTAGCTGACAGTCTTGTGAATTATGTTGAGAATTAAAATCAGTATACGGATGTGCTGACATAGGAGGAAGAATCAAAGCAGCATACTGATGTGTTTCCAAAGGAAGAAAAGGCACAAAAACCTTATGATTTTTATTTTAATAATTGTTTGGTAGGTGCATGTTTAGTTGCTTATGCTGGAGAAAATTTGGCACAGATGAGTAGCCAAATAAAAATGAAAGAGGATGATTCTGTGGGAGTATTTAATCCATGGAACAAAGATGTTTAATTGTTGGAAAGAATGCTAGACAATCAAGATTCAATACAAAAAGAGATAATCATGAAATAGGGTAAGGATGAAAGGGAGGTAAAAAAAGTAAAAATAAGTGAATAAAAAGTAAGCGTAAGAAAAACAGTAAGTGATATAATTCGACAACTTCAAAGAGGAGAACAACGGTTTGAAGAGTTAGTAGATAGTAGCAACAACTTGAAACAAAGAGAAAGAGGTAACATGAAGAGGCAGAGTATGGACCAACCCAAGGATGTGCTAGAAATGGAAATTGAAGAACTATGGCAGTTGATGATGAAACAATCCAGGCTAAGGAAAATGATAGCAAGAAGTATGATCAATTAGAACTTGAACTTGATTGACAAGGAGAGGAAGATGAAACAGAAGATAGCATACCTACAATAGCAGAAAAGGTGCAAGGCATTGGGGCAGCTACCAACTAAAGTTTAGGACCCTGGAGGTTTTTTCTTTATCAACATATGAAAGCACACGATCAGGAGATCATGAATGTTTTCTACTTTGGGAGTCTGATGCAAAGCATTAAGCTCAGAAGAATCATTGTATTTTAGTAGACATAGGGGGGTCTTATGTTTTAAGGAAGTTGGTTTCCTAAGTGTTGAATTAATGTAATTACTTAGGTTTTGAGTGATTTATTGAAAATAACAATTAATTAAGTATTGTGAGGTATATCGTAAATGGTCTCGAATGAAGGGGAACATGAGAGAATCATGATAGTTGAGATTTCATAGGAATTGATAGCTTTGGAAATTAATTGTAGATCTTGAATTAGGAATTAGTTCATGATTTTTAGGATTGAGAGTATTCTTAGGTTTTAGTTGAAATTATTGAGGATCTGAACTAGAAATTGGTTATAGACTTCTTTTGTATAAATGTAAGCCTAGAATGCATATTCAGGGGTTAGTTAGTTAGTAAAGTCAAGTTAGTAGTTAAAGGTTTTATTGTAAGCCTACGTG
Organism: Pinus tabuliformis; assembly: GCA_031772625.1. Classification (NCBI taxonomy): domain Eukaryota; kingdom Viridiplantae; phylum Streptophyta; class Pinopsida; order Pinales; family Pinaceae; genus Pinus; species Pinus tabuliformis. Next base: position 311,203,233 of record CM062815.1, on the reverse strand, counting down.
CAGATTGTGAAATAGAGGTCATTGATATTGGAAATCAGGCCTCAGAGAAGAAATTGTGTAAATACATGTTTATTAATACAAACAACTCAATTATGAGTTTATGTGTGTGTATGGAGTAATTTAATTGTAATCTGTGTGTGAACTAGAAGTAAGTTCTATGTAACAAAAGTTGCATGTGCAGAATCGGGGTGAAATACAGAGAAGAGTAATAGAGAGGTGTTACGGCTTTGTACGCATCGAAAGTAGAGGAGGAAACCTTTAGTGTTACAGTGAAGGTGAAGGAAGCGTAAAGGGGTGAGAAGAGTCAAGCTCAAGAGAGAATTATGTGGCAGAACAGTGAAAGACTAGAACCTTGAAGAAAGCCGAAGCCACAGAAAAACATTGAAGAAACGACATAAAAACAAAATAAAGAGAAGGATGAAGAAATGAGGTAATGATGCACAGGAGTCATTGGATCTAAAGATCAACGAATGAGGTTGAAGGTGCTGGATGACAAAGATTAAGTCGTGCCCCATAAGTAAAAGAAATGAATGGTAGAGATTAAAACCAACCACTTGCAGAAGGTGAAAGGCGGGAATCGATCTGGATCATTTAATCAACAGATCTGGTGAATCGGCGGTGATCAGTAACTATGCGGGGTAGGAGAGAACAAATTCCCTTGATCAGGGTTGAAGTCCCATAGTAAATCCTAATCGTCGATCCCACAGTTAACACTTACGTCACAGTCAACTGTGGGGTTAAGTTGGTTGATAACCCGCATGCTAGTTGAAGGGCCATAGACCGTAGGATTTGATGGCCTCTGTCATCCAATGGATATTGGGCCATAAAGAGATCAAACTTTAACTTCAAGGGTAGACCCAAACATTTATAGATTAAGGTTGTATAATCATTATCGGTTCCGTAAGGTGGTTAAATGTCATGCAAGTGGTCTGTGTGATATCATTGTGGATCATCAGATCAAATGGGTTTTTATCTACGATGAAGGATCACTGAGAAACTTTGTTGATTGGGGAAGATATCAACCATCGAATTAAAGGTAAGATCAATGGTGGAGATTGAGTGATAAGGATTGGGTAGAGTGGACCTGAGAAGGTTATAGGCACGGTTTATTTCATTTGAAGTCCGGTTGTGTTATCGCATATCGCATGCGAGAGGTGATGAAGTCACATGTTGGTGTGATGTGATATTGTGACATCTATTGATCTAATGGATGAAATCAATGGTGGAAAGGGCAATCGCATATCACAAATCTGGAATCCTAAGTGCACACTCTATTGATTCCTTTGAACTCCACGATTGCGATAAAGGATGAGCTAGCATGTAGAGCGAGGTTTGGTTAATATGTGCAGTTATAGAATTAAACCATAATTATTATAAAGGATGAAGGTATGAGTTATAAGGTTCTGCAAAATAGGATTAACTAAGGATCAGACTGGGGTTAGTTATTAACTCGTTTTGCATGAGACCAATTAAGGGGCCTTAAACCTTAATTTATGAAGGTTTGACCAGACAGGTCATTGAAATTCCTGGGGCAAATAAGATTATGCATTTTATATGCATATTGTGGGTATCACAGGTTTTCCCTATGTCATATTAGAACACTTCTGGGTATTTTGCATATTCCTGCGTTGACCAGAAATCTGAATTTTGTAAGCAAGATGGATGACGCAGGTGTAAAAACAATGTTAGAGAAAGATACCTACAAGATGGTTCAGGGAGAATTGGTACTGATGCAAGGGGTTTGGATTGGAACTCTTTACAAGATTTTAGGTAGTACTATTATTGATGAGTTCAATAGTTCTATGGTTCCTCAAAGTGGAGAAGAAAATCTAGTGGTCTCTAGAGAAAAGACCATGTTATGGCATAAAAGGCTTGGACATATTGGATAGAAGGGCCTTCGAATACTTCATGGTAATGGTATGGTAGAAGGTATTTCTAATTACTCTCTAGAATTCGATTTCTATGAACATTATGTATATGGGAAGCAGAATCGGGTGAGTTTACTCTCTGGTGCTAAGAGGGTGTTGTGTTGTGCAACAACCCCTCATTTATTTTCAATAAGTGACTTAGGAAATTAGTGTACAAATAAATAGGTACCCTTAAAAAAATTGAAAACATAGAAATATAGTTTAATTTAGGGATTTTCTTAAGAATAAAATTGATTTGTTAATAAATAAACCCCCATTAAGGCTTGAATGACTTGAATAAGGCTTACCTTAAAAGAAAACCTGACAACATCACATGTCGCAAAGTTTCGAAGAAATAAAGTTTTATTTACCCTTTTGAAACTTGTGATTATGATAAAGGATAGCCCTCGAGAACCAACACATGTCTATTCCTTTAAAAAGCTTAAGTATTAATGATATTCCTTTTTCGACGAAAATTCCCCGCATCGCAATCTTATAACAAAGGCGATATATGATAAGACCGAGGAACATCCCGATTGTGAAATGCGATAAGCCACCGAACCCGATAAAGCAATAAAATGCACTCTTTTAAAATATCATGGCTAGATAAATCATAAGGGTATCAACATACTCCCCACTTGTGTCATTCCCAATTCCCCTGATTGCGATAAAGCTATTATTTAAAGAAAGCACCTAAGGAAAGTCATAAAGCTGAAGCTGAAAAAATAAATCCACACTTAATAATAAACCTATGGAACTGCTACAGTGCCACATAACTTCTCGCAATCACAATCGTTTAAAGCTATCAACCATATCGATTCTACGCTACTCCAGAAACCATTGATTGTGATAATGTGATTATCGCAATCACACATACCTCATACTTAATAAAACGATACAGTGATATCGCTATCGCATATCGGCAGGGTACTTGAAGATAGTTTCATTTGTCGTTTGAAGAGGTTTTGCGATGCGATATATTAATAAATAATGAATAATCATGTGAAGCCATGATTTTGGTTATTAAAGGATTCTAACAGTATTTGTTATTTCAAAGCCCATGAACATTTGATGGTCGTTTTGGATTGATTCACATTTAAGCTTCCCTTTCCATCATTTCAAAGCCTTATGTGATTGAATGCTTCTGCGTTTAATTCCTATTTCTCTTCATTTCTCTGTATTCTAAATTTGTAGGTTTTGCCCAAGAGATAATCATGTGGAAAGATGACTAAGCCTGAAAAAGGAAAGAAATCCAGCGAAACCACACAATATTCTACATATGATGTAACAAAAATACCTCCATTATTCTCAGATACAAGATGCACTATCGACAACGGTACTTCTTCATGGGAAACCATGTACAAATTGCTAGAGAGAGAGGGTCCAAGGTTAATTTAGAGTAAAGCAAGAACATATGCCACTACCTCTTCTGAAGCCTCCCACTTTGAAGCTGCAAGTTCCTTCGTGCACAAAATTGCTACTAGAACTTAGATTTTACCATACGCCAATATGGTAATAAGAGATAATGTTAACGTTGCCGACAGGGCATTCCATACTTGAAGGAAAACAGTTATTGGTTCCTTCACAGTAGAAGACCTGAAGAGAATATATCATATATGAGACCCACCGAAGGTATATGATAAAGCCTTCCTCGAGCATTTCACTAAAGATAATGGGGAACCATTAGACCCAATTAGGCAATGGAGTTCCAATTGAAAAAAGCACAAACAAGAGAAATCAGATATGTATCCTATAGCACCTCTCACTGCTCCCTACTCTTATATCACAGCTACGATTTGAAGATTGTTTGGGTATGTTGATACCACCAAATTATTTATTGAGTGGGTTCCCCTAATAGATGTAGCAGCAAACGCTTTTATAATGGATTGGGGCACTATCTTGTCTAACAAACTTACCTTAAAAATTCAGGAATATAGACAAAAATGATTTGTCAACTCTAGAACAGTCCCACCATTTTTTATGAGTGCCTACATTATAGATGCATTCTGTTCCACTTCTATTTTTCTAAATATGGGGTGTAAATGGACTATTCAAGGTCCTACCCCCATTCACATATATCACGAAATCATGTGGGAATCCAATTTCCAAACCCATTTCTACAAAATCTACCAAGGAATTATGTTGCCTATCCACCAAGCTGTTTTTGACAAGAAGGCCCCAAGGTTATAGATTGATATTTTACCAGTAGGTAGGAGATTTGGGGAATAATTGTTTACTTATGTATGAGTCTTTGGAAGCATAGAACCTACCGATGTTATCCCTTGGTATGTGCCAACCAAACTACTTTCTAGAGAAATTTCTTACCAAGATGTAGGGGATGGGATAACCAAGACCCTAAAAGAATCTAAAAAGTACCTTTTCCCTTCCTTCCCCTCCAATGAAATGTTTATACATTACATGATTTCAATCATGCTTCTCTTGAAATATATCACATTACATGTTTAAATATTGCCACCATTCATGGAAAACAATTTGACCCTAATAAGGTCACACAAAACTTCAATTCTATTCAGCCACAAGGAGGATGATTTTGATGACTTGTTTGAGTTAGCCAAGCTATTTTCACAAGTGAAACATTTGGCTAGTCTGAGATTAGACCCACAAGATTTAGCCCATTTCCATTAGTATAAGAGGAAAAGGTTACAAAAGGTCCCTTTTGATATGTTAGGAATCCCACAGCGAAATTCTCAAAAGGAATAGAGCTCAAGCCAAAGCTAAGAAAAGGGCTTAGAACATAGTTCTAAGCATGATTCGTAGAATAAATGAGAACAAGGTTCTCAACAAACCTTAGAGCATAAATTTGCCCAGCGTTTAGATAAAGACTCACAACATGACTCAAAGCATAACTTACATAAGAGCCCAGAGAAGAGCTCAAAGAAGAGTCTTGAAAATGACACTAAGAAAGAATCTGAAAAGGCCTCAAGAGAGAAAGAAGTGGAAGATGTTTCCACTAAAGTGTATACAGATGAAACCCCATTAAAGAATCAATTGGATGAGGCATGCCAATAGTTTTATAAATAGCTAAGAGGACAGTATGGGGAAAAAGGTGTTGAAATGAAAATACCATTCAGCACACCCCAAAACCTTGGACAATGCTCACTCACTGATAGGGGTACTGAAAAATATGTCACCACAAAAGAGATTGAAATCATCTCAGACTTCCGTTCAATAGAAATTGTTCTCAAAGTGGAGGAAATTCCTCCTCTTGATGTCTTTTACAATCCAAAGCATCAATTTGTAGTAAAAAGATAGAGGAAAAGGAGGAGAAAAGAACAATCTTCAACGATAATTATTGATAATGAACCAATGGTGTAGTATGGAAGGATAGCCCCATGGATCCTTTAGATAATCTAACTAAACTATCATAGTGTGCAAGGGCTTATGCATCTGCCACTATTGAGAAAGTAGTGGAAGTCAAACAACTAGTAAGGGAGAAATATGAAAGCATACAACAACTCGAGTAGAAGTTGGCAGAAGAGAGATAGAATGTAGATACAGATGGCATAATTACAATAAAGATTTGACCAATTGAAGCTCTAGTATCAAGCAGAAAAAAGTCCTAAAGATGGTCAAATACAACAGCTGTAGTTTTCTATAGATCAGTTGAAAGATAATCCTAATATTGAGGATTTCATAAAAGAGGCATTAGAACTCAATTACTTATTATCTAAGCAACAAGAAATATTTTTCCAAAAGATACCAGTCATCAATCCAATATGAAAGCAAAGCATCTGATCTGAGGATGTGTTCAATGAGATCGATGAAATTATTTCAAGGTACATCACATGACAGGATACGCTAGAGGGAAGAATATCAGACCTTCCCAGAATAAAGGAATCTCATAAAGATATCCTCTTTACCAATTGGGATATTCAACTAAAGAAGGCAGAAACAGTAGTTTCAAGAGTGAATGATGATGAAAATAATGTCACCGAGACCATCAATGATAATTTGTACAATGCTAGTTTGATACAGGAATTCCCACCTAGGAGTTTCCCTGATATCAGAGCATTAGAAACAAACTACCAAGAAACTTTCAAAGCAAGAGAAGAGGTAATTAAACAGCTAATCAAACATGACTAGGAAGTATATTGGACATATCTAGTGAATCTGCATAGTTAATGGCTAATGCTACAATGCTTCGTTGACTCATCCATACACATGCTTCCTATTCTCTCATATGCAGTGTATAGAGGACAGCTGCGCATGAGGACAAGTCATTCTCCTATAGTCAAGACGACAATGGATATCTACGAGCTAAGACAACGAATGAAGGAATAGACATCTTTACATTTTGAAGCTCTTCGTTTTAATAATTTATGTTTTATGTCATTCTGTCACTTATTTTAAGGAGAGTTGTTTAAACATCCTCAGAACTTTCATGTAATTTCTATTTTAGTACTTTATTTTTATTATATAAACCCTTTCATGTCTTTCAAGAAAGGGTCCTGAATTTTATAAAGAAATGCTTTAAAAGCTTTCACTTTTTTACTTTAAAGTTATCTTAGTACAATCCTCGGATCAGAGTCCTAAAGTTTTGTGAAGAAGTCTTTTGGAAGCTTGCACTTTTGTACTTTTGGAAACCATCTTAATGAAAACGACTAGACTGGAGGTATTCTCATCACAAGTAGATTTATATGCATCAGGTACTTCTATGATTATGTATTGATTTTGTTTATTAATTGATAGCCATTTTCCTTTATATTGTTTGTCACATGTATCTTTTTTTCATGTAGTTTTGTATTCATTCATTTCTGAACATGCTTGAACTGTTATTTTTAGTACATTGATGAGAAAGTGTTTAAATGATATTTGATGTGATATATGTTTATCAAATATTTTGATTAAGTATTTAATCAAAATAATTATTTCAAAGGATTTTTATTTATGTTAGTATTTGATTAATATCCATTATCATGTACTAAAGATAATCATTGTAGATCGCACAAATATAAGTAAAATATCAGGTAATATATAGATAGGTTAAATATATATATGTATTTTAGTTGAAAACCACCCCATCTATCACTTAGTTTTTGGTAATCAAACACCCCATCCATCCTATCACATTTTTATTTGGAAACTGGTCTCATTATATCCAGTCGAAGCCACTAATCCAAACAGATAAGGATGGTATTCAAGTCCCCGACATGGTGGTTTTCCCCCATGTTGTTTCATCAATTTTCGAGGATTCAACATTTTGGTGCAAGAAGGAGGTCCAAGACTATGAATGGAAAATAGAACTCAATCTAAATTAATAAGCCATTCCAAGAGTCACTCCCCCTCAAGGTCACCTCCAACTTCTGGATCCTCATCTAAAACTCTTATTTCTAGATCAGAGGTTGAGCAGTCACCTCCGAAATCTCCTAGTACAATTCCTGAAGAACATTCTTCAGATTACAATCCTGAATCACCTAAGGTCCAAACATATACAAATTAGAGGAAATCTCTATTTTAGAAAAAAAAAAACATGTGCCATCTAAAGAATTTGAAGGAAGTATCACTTCAATTTTGCATCCCACTCTAATTCTAACTCATTCTCAAAGTGAAAAGCTTGGATTTCCTCCATTTACGTTTCCTCTTCCTTCTTTCAGAAAGAAGACTAAGAAATTTGAGTCGCAGAAATCAACTCGTGAGGTTTTATCAAATTCCCCTCCACAAACACTTTCATTCCCTCCATTCATTCCTCTTAATACCCATTCTTCTTAAGGTACTGGTCCTAGTTCATCCAACTCAAGCCTCTTCTTCCACACAAACTCCCTCAATATCCACTTCCCTTCAAATTCCAATAATGGTGGGTCAACCACCACAACAGCTGCCACCAGCCATACCATGGGCCATTCCTCAATCTGTGCAAATGGCACCACCCCTCCATGATCTGCCTAAGCATCCTGAAATATGGTTTCCGAAATTTAATCCTGATGATGGATTACTTGCTGAAGAACATCTCCATAATTATATTTTATCTATTAATCTTAATGGAATGACTAAAGAAGATTGTGTAGTAAGATTATTTCCCTACACCCTCCAAGGATCAGTAGGCTCATGGTATTTTTCATTACCACCAGGATCTGTTACTAATTGGGACATGTTGGACGAGAAAAATTTAGCCAATTTTGGTGATGGCCATACAATCACATCCCTTATCAATGATATTTATAATTTGAAAGCTAAGTTAGGTGAAAAGATCAAAGATTTCAATTCCATATTCAATAAATTGCTAAATAAAATCCCAGCCACATCAATCCTTGGTGTTGATGTCCAAATCGAGTGGTATATATCATCTCTTACTTCTAATATGGAATTTTTTGTAGATAAAGCCAATAAGGTTACTTTGGTAGAAAATATGAAAGAAGCCTTGTCCATAGAAAAGGGAATAGTTCCATTGGAAAAGAAGGCATCCCAGGAAGATAGAAAAATGAAAAATGTTACATTCAAGAATGAATCAAAGAAGAAATTCCCTAAGGATCCTTTTGATCTAGAATGCTTGCAAAAAGTCCTTAAAACCATGCCAAATGAAATGGTACAAATTAAGAAATAGGTAGTTGAATCCTATTTAAAGAAACCTTTTAGATCCTTCACGAGGAATCATGCATATAATGCTCAGCCACCAAACACAATATCCAATGTCGAATATGATTTAGAAGAAGAGGAACAATAAACTACATTAATTGTAGAAGAAACTAAAGATGAAGAATTGGTTGAAGTACATGGAATGTGGGATTTTATCCTCCCTATTTCTGATAATGAAGAAGAGAAATAAGATCTACCTATTAACACTATGAGTAAGCACCCTCTAGATTCAACAAAATCAAATCAAAACAAAAATTCATCAACCTCTACTACCAAGGATACAGTGGCCAGTAAAAAGTCTACTCCCAAATCTCGTCAACCAACTCCATCCTCATCTAATCCTTCATCTTCATCTAAAAAATTGGTAGTTATTGATACCATGGAGTATAACATAGTGGATGACATGAATAAAACTAGAGTGAATATCTCTCCTCATGATCTTAGTAAGCTTAAACATCAACATAAGATATTGCTTAAAGAATTGAACACAATTCCTCCTTATCCTCTTCCTGCTGATGTGATATCCCAAGCTGCCAGAGGAATGGGTAGAACTCCCAATGATTTATCAAATAAGGTTGATCCTACTGATGCTATATTAATTGGTGACAGATCCAATTCACATGCTCCTTGTTTCCTCTTGACTTATGAAATCTTCAATAAAAATCTGTACAACTACTTAATAGACTCAATGACCTCTTCAAACATTATGCCAAGAACAGTCTGTAATAAATTAAATGTTTCACCCCAAAAGTCTATTGTTCACATTGTGCAACTTGAGAGAACAAAAGTTGAGGTCTTAGGAGAAATGAATTCAGTCACTATTAGACTCTCTTCTAATCTGAAAGTTTGTCAAGTAATTGATATATTAGTTGTTGATATTCCAAAGTTCTATGGTTTAATTCTTAGTAGAGACTAGTTTGAACATCTCCATGGCTATTTTACAATAGATTGGTCTCACATGTGGCTCCCTTGCAATGGGAAACCAAATCAAATTAGATTTGACTGAGAAAAGAATCTAAATCGCACACTAACTGATTTTGAAGATGAAAATGATCCAGTAGATTGTAACAACAATATGATTGGAAAATACTCTGCTGAGTCATTTTTAGGAAATTTCAATGCACATAAGTCACCTTTTTTGGATAACTCTCTTACTTCCCAAATTGAGAACTTTTCTCAAACGGATTCTTCTAGATGTATAAATCTTTTAGATAAACCATTCGTTAAAACTTTGTTTTGGACATTGTATTTTAATGGATCTAAATCCAATGATGGTGCAGTAACCAATTGTATATTAATTAGTCCAGAAGGAGAAAAAACCATGATAGCATGTAGGTTAGAATTTGAGTGAACAAATGATATCGCTGAATATGAGGCACTAATTCAAGGTTTGTATTAAGTAATAGGCCTTGGTATCAAATATCTTCAAGTGTTTGGAGATTCAGAAATTGTTATTAAGCTAGTAAGAAACACCATACATTGTCTCTCTAGAGATTTAAAACATTACCAATCATTAGTCTAAGATCTTACTTCACATTTTATAGCATTCAACATCTCCCCTATACCTAGACTTGAAAATGAAAGTGTTGACCTTCTGGCTAATATAACATCCAAGCTTATGCCATCAAAGGATTACAATCCAGATGGGTTTTCCATAGAATCAATTTTTTGACCATCCATTCCTGACAATGTCACCAATTGTCAAGTCTTTAACGATGACGAGGATATCATAATATTTTTGACATCTAAAGGGTCATATGACAATCAGATAATTGATGAAAATGAACATTATAATTAGTTAAAACAGAAGTTCAATGAGAATCCCATACCTAAATCTGTGGTAAAACTTTGGGATCTTTATGATCTTAAAGATAGATTTAAGAAGGTTGATAATTCTAAACTCCAAAGTTCAACCTTAAGGTTTGAACTAGTAAACCTTGGAACTTATATCAAACCTCAAAACATCAATCTAGGACTTGGCCTCTCTCTTGATGAGAGATCAACCTTTGTTCATTTGTTTAAAAAGTGTAAAGGTATCTTTTCTTGGAACTATGATGATCTCAAAGCATATGATACCTCCATCATACAACACAACATTCCCATGATATCTAACAACAAACCTATACAATAGAAATTAAGGAAAATTCATCCTAATTTAGAAACTCAAATCAAGTTTGAGCTGAATAAAATCCTTAAAGCCAAGATTATCTTTCCTGTTGGCATTCAAAATGGGTTTCAAACTTAGTACCTGTTAGGAAAAATAATGGCGACATTCACATCTATATAAACTTTATAAATCTCAACAAAGCTTGTGAGAAGGGCAATTTCCCATTACCGACAATGGAGAAAATACTTCAATCAGTAGTTGTTTCAGAACTAATGTCTTTTTGTGATGGAATTTCAGGATATAACCGAATTCTGGTTCATCCAAATGATAGAGAAAAGACTACATTCAAGACTAAATGGGGAACCTATGACTACCAAAAAATGCCTTTCATTTTAATTAACGCAGGGGAAAGTTTCCAAAGAGCTATGGATATAGCCTTCAAAGGTCTGATAAACAAATTTTTTTCAGTTATTTGGATGATATAACTGTTTATTCCAAGAAGGGAAATAGCCATTTACATGACTTAAAGCAAATCTTCGAACATTGCAAAAAGTACGGAATTTCATTAAATCCAAAGAAGTCTCATTTTTCTTTGAATGAAACTAAGATTCTATGGTTTATTGTATCCAAAAATGGTATTTGTATCGATCCAGACAGAATAAAAGAAATTTTTGAAATTTCTTTACCCCATAATAAAATATTTATGCAACCTTTTCTAGGTCAGATAAATTTTGTTAAAAGATTTGACCCTGACTTTTCCCAAATTGTTTTACCATTACAAACCATGATTAAGAAAAATTCAATCTTTAAGTGGGGACATAACTAAAGAGAAGATTTTGATTTAATCAAGCAAGCCATTATGAATGATCCCTCTGTAACAACTCCAAATTTTTCTAATCATTTCATATTCTATACATTCGCTTCTGAAATATCTTATGACGTTGTTTTAACGCAACTTAATTATCAACAAATTGAAGCGTGCATCTCTTTCTTTAGTTCTAACTTTCAAGGTACTGAAATAAATTATTCAGAGGTGGAGAAACAAGATTTTTCTATTTTTAAATCTCTAAAGAACTTCAGGTCTTTTCTTCTAAAAGTCCATATTAAAATCATAGTCCCATTCTGAGCAGTGAGACAATTACTTATGCAAAGGGAAGTAGGAGAAAAAAGGGCAAATTGGGTAACATCTCTACAAGAATAGGATATTGACATTGGACCAGCGAATATTGTCAAAGGGCAAGGTTTTTGCAGAATGCTTATAGGAGATTCCAACCTATCAGCAGATGAGGACTCATGTAACATTGTACATATATCAGAAGTAAGCCTAAACGATTTAGAGTCCCAATATGTTGATCTTGTTTTCTATTTGAAAAATGGATATGCGCCCCTTGAACTCAATCATAAAAGGAAATAGATTTTAATATTAACATAAAATCAATATGAAATCATTTATGATGTGTTATTATGGATAAATTACGATTTTGTATTATTAAGATGCCTTGAAAAGTATGAAGCACAAAAGGTTTTGTAGGAACTCATCAATGGACCAGCTGGTGGACATTTTGGGGGAGATACTACTACACGTAAGATCCTGCATGCTGGATACTATTGGCCAACCTTGTTCAAGGATACCCATGGATATGTGAGGAAATGAAAAATATGTCAAACTCCTATTGTTAGACAACAAAAACCTACCTTACTTCTGCAACCAGAGAACATCGAACAACCTTTTGAACAATGGGGGTTGGATATCATAGGTCAGATTGTTCCTCTTTCCTCAAAGCAACATAAATATATCCTTACAACTACAAACTATTTTATTAAGTGGGTGGAAGCAATCCCACTGAATGTAGCCAATTCTGATGTTATCATTGAATTGATCGATCAGTTCATTATTACTAGATTTGGCTTACCAACTGCACTTATGTTTCATAATGCATCTTACTTTTCAAGAAATAATATGACTGAATTTTCTCTTAAAAGGGGTTTTAAACTTAAGTACTCTGCTAACTACTACCCTCGAAGAAATGGTTTATCAAAATCAGCCAACAAGAACCTCATAAGGATTATTAAAAGAACTGTTGATCAGAGCCAAAAGAATTTGCATAAATCTTTGACATTTTATCTATGGATAGATCAAATAACCCAAAAGGCCTCAATATGCACTTCTCCATTAAATCTAGTATATGGGAAAGAAATTATCATCCCTTCAAATTTAGCCCTTCCCTGATTAGCCCTAGTCCAATTTATTGAAGAAACACCTTCTTCTTCTTTACAACTAGGATAGTCTCAAAGTCTTAAATTAGAAGAAGAAAGGGAGAAAGTCAAACTTACACATATTCACCATCAAAAACTTGTCAAATATTATTTTGATGCAAGTTATTTTTCCACAAAATATTTTCAATTTGGAGATCTCGTCCTTAAATGGGACAAGGCACATGAGGAAAAAGGAAAGCATACTAAATTCTAGAAAAAGTGGCTTGGACCATTTCAAATTACAGAACAAGCAGGCCCATCAACATTGATATTTCAAGACTTATTAGGAAAGAGAGATACTCTTCCTGTCAATGGTATTATTTTGAAAAATTCCCTTTCTTAGAAGATTATATCTTCCAGTATAACATTATTGCATTTACTTTTTTTGTTTTTCTAGGAAAATCATCTTAAATAGCATCACTTTTGTCTTTGCAAATAAAATCTCTTGAAACATTTTAATCCTTCACTTCGAAAGAAGAAAATATTAAGGAAATGATCACAACATTCAAAAATTAGCTAAGTATCATAAAATTCTGATTTTTTTTTTTTCCACTGGAGTTGTAAATTCTTTGAAAACCTCAACTTTATAAAATCATTTTATTCTATTATCAGTCATGAAAGGTTATCTTTAACAAAGTAAATACTATTTATAGCTAAGCATCCCTAACTCTAAAATTGTCATCCAAAACACTTAAGGAGTCACTGATTCTCCCCATCCATTAACTTTACTATTTTTAGAGTGTAATTCAAAAATATATTAACCTTAAAAGTTAAGAGGTCTCATCACGTGCCTGCTTACCATGTTCATAGGGAAATAAGAGACTGACATTAAGAACACTAAATACCAAACTAGGGTAATGGCTTATGATTATTTCAATCTTAAGACAAGGGGTCTCATCACCGAACCAAGATAATGGCTTTTAGGTAACAAAGATTTCACTTTAATATGGATGGGATTCTATATATATACTTTTGAAATTATCTCTAAAGATTTCACTCTAATATGGATGGGATTCTAAATCATTGATGATTAAAAGGTAACCTCATCGAGCCTATGAAATCCTACTGGCAACAATGGCTTTACTTGTGAAAAATGAATATATTAGAAATGCTAAGTTATAAAAGCCCCCTACTTTATCTTTACAGCTAATTAATGACTGATATGGACAAAAAAGATTTTCATATATAAGAGGATATAAAAGAATTATAATTAAATGAGTTTTTTTATGTTCAAAGTATTGTTACTTATCTAAATATTTTGAAAATATTTCTCCTTTCCTCAATTATTTTTACTTAGAAAAGTTTTAGAAATTTCACTATTATTAGACATAACTAGTTTTTCCAGTGAATCACCAATTGTTGTGTTTTGCAACAACTCCCCATTATTCTACATAAGTGACTTAGGATGTTAGTGTACAAATAAATAGGGACCCTTAAACAAATTAAAAACATAGGAATATAGTTTAATTTAGGGATTTTATTAATAATAAAATTTGATTTGTTAATAAATAAACCCTTATTAAGGCTTGAACGACTTGAATAAGGCTTACCTTAAAAGAAAACCCGACAATATCGCATGTCATAAATTTTCAAAGAAACGAAGTTTTATTTACCCTTTTGAAACTTGCAACTACGATAAAGGATAGTCCTCGAGAACCAACACATATCTATTCCTTTAAAATGCTTAAGTATTAATGATATTCCTTTTAAAGCAGAAATTCCTGCATCACAATCTTATAACAAAGGCAATATATCATAAGACCGAAGAACATCCCAATTGTGAAATGTGATTAACCACCAGACCTAACAAAACAATAAAATGCACTCTTTCAAAATATCGTGTCCAGATAAATCACAATTGTATCAACATGCTCCCTTCTTGTATCATTCCTAATTCCCTCGATTGCGATAAATCTATTCTTTAAAAGAAAGCGCCTAAAGAAAATCATAAAGATGAAGTTGAAAAATGAAAGTCGAGCTTAATAATAAACCTATGGGCCCGCTACAGTGCCACGTCACTTCTCGCAATTGTAATCGGTCAAAGCTATCGGCCATATCCAATCTCCACTACTCCCAAAACCACTAATTGCGATATTGTGATTATCACAATTGCACATCTCTCATACTTGATAAACTAATACAGTGATATCGCTATCTCATATCAGCGGGGTACCTGAAAGTTTTATTTACCATTTGAAGAGGTTTTGTGATGCAATATATTAATAAATAATAGATAGCCACGTGAACCCATGATTTTAATTATTAAAGGATTCTAACAGTATATATGATTTCAAAGCCCAAGGAGATTTAATGGCCTATTTGGATTGATTCACATTTAAAATTCCCTTTCCACTATTTAAAATCTTTATGTGATTGAATTCTTTTGTATTTAACTCCTATTTCTCTTCATTTCTCTGTATTCTCAATTTGCAGGTTTTGCCCAAGAGAAAATTGTGTAGAAAGATGGCTAAGTCTAAAAAAGGAAAGAAATCAAGCAAAGCCACACAATATTCTAAATATGATGTAATAGAAATGCCTGCATTATTCTCAAATAAATCATGCACTATTGACAACAGTACTTCCTCATGGGAAACCATGTACCAGTTGCTGGAGAGTGAGGGTCCAAGGGTAATTCAGGGTAAAGAAACAACAGATGCCACTACTGATTCCGAAGCCTCCCACTTTGAAGCTATAAGTTCCTTCCTGTACAAAATTTCTTCTAGAACTAAGATTTTACCATACACCAATATCGTAAAATGAATAATAGATCATGTTAACGTTGCCAACAAGTCATTCCAGACTTCAAGGTAAATAGTTATTGGTTCCTTCACAACAGAAGCCCTGAGGAGAATGTATTGTATACTAGACCCATAAAGGGTATATGATAAATCCTTCCTCAATCATTTCGCAAAAGAGAATGAGGAACCATCAGACCCAATTAGGAAATGGAGGTCCAATTCAAACAAGAGAAATCATGTATGTATCCTGTTGTAGCATTTTTTGGTTATGATAAGATAGAATATTTGAAAAAATGTTAAGTTGGGATATGGACATAACAATAGTGAATAAAATGTTAGTTGAAAAATAAATCTTGATGATGATGTCCATATCAAAGAAAATAATGATTGTGTGCAGCTTGTCTAAATGCCACAACCCATGACAGTCAAACAGTTTAATATTGACTACTTCATGCCTTAAATTTGATGTTATAGTTAGAGAATAAAGATCTGGCCAAACTGTTTAATCTTGGTAGATCAATACTTAGGTATAGAGTAATAAGGTGCTCATCAGTTTAATTTGATCCCTTGGATTGATATAAGGGTAGATTTAGATAGTTTGCTTTTGTAAAATAAGAAGAAAGGAAAAGGGTTTGCTAGCTTAAATGCACCCATTAAGTGAAGAAAAAATGATAGGATAAGCAAAGGGCAAGTAGAAGAAGGTTGCAGAATGCTTGATAGTTCATTGGACAAAGGTACATTATCATGTTTTACCATATGTTTCTAAGTCCATGAGGCAATTACACAAGGCAAATGAAGGTCTACTAGATTAATTAATTAACTTCCCATTCATCCCCATTCATCCCTATATTCACTAATTTCCCCTTCCTACCTTCATACTTCATATTCATTCATTTTCCATAAAAATCCATTTTACCATGTAAAATCCCTTTTTACATGTAAAATCCCTTTTTACCCAAAAAACCCACAAAATATGTTTTATCCTAAGTATTAATCACTTATAAAAGCATTATACTTAGTGTTATTTCCCCTTCCGCTCATATTTCATATTAATACTAACTTATAGTATTAAATCCTTAATATTTCTCTTTCCCGTATATATTAATCCTTTATTAAAGATACCGAAAACCCTTTAGTTTTATTAAAAACTATGTATTTTCATATCGCATCGCATCAGCGGGATTGCAATCCTTTTTACATGCATTACTCCCCGCATTACGATCTCTGATTTCAATATGCGATGGAAAGCCTAGACCCAACCAAATATATATTACAATCCATATTCATGCCACGCCCGCTTACATCGCAAAGTCCTAGTTATTACATATATCCTTCGCCATTGCAAAATGCGATGTGCAATAAGTGCAGACCCAATGCAATATATATCATAGTCTATCACCATATCACATCTGCCTTTATCGCATGTCCCAACTAAAACACATACCTTCCACTAGTTGCAATCTCTGATTGCGATGGGAATCCGGACCCTACCAAAAAAATATCATAGTTTATTCCCACGTCGCATCCGGTGCCTATCACATTCCTTTGCGATGGGCTGCACCCTGCTAAACTCTGATTACAATATGTGATATTAGCCTAGACCCAATATCATTATCCACATGAGTTAATAATTTTTCAAGTCCTCCATATGCGTTTTGCAAAGTTTTTCTTTGTTAAATCGTTTTTTATGATTTAAACAAAGAAATAACTAAGCCTCCATTTAACTCCACTAATCATAGTTTTAACCATAATACAACCATTTCCGCCAATTTTTATCATTTGTACCCTCCATACTCCTTCTTCACTCCACCACCATTCGATCTAAAACCTTTAGATCCAATGACCCTCGGCTATTTCAGCTTAGCTCTTTGTACAGACATTACCCAACCGAAAAGTGGTTTTTCCCCCATCCTCCATTGCTATGTGTCAGGTTCTGGTTTTTTCGGGTGACTCTTCGCAAAAACCGCCCATGCCTCATAAGCGGTGTGATGAAAACCACCTTCCACAAAATGACAAATGGTTAATGTTCACTATTGCGCCATATTTCAAAGGAAAACTGTTTTTCCCATTTAAAAGCCAAAATAACCATTTTTGCTCTGTTTTCTCTTGTTTTCACAGGAAACCCTCCATATGCCTCTGCGACCACAAAAACCATAATTTTACCTTCAGATACGCCCCAAAATCCTTCCAATAACCTTTAAAGCTCAAAAATCCATTCATGACCATCTCTGTCACCATGTTTTTCTTAATAGTTTCTGTGTTTTGTAGGGGAGACTATTGTTCCAGGTTTACAAACAAAATGCCTGCACAAAAGTTTGAAGATAAATATGAGCGATTTACTATGAAAAACACAGTAAAAACCTCAAGTGCATAGTAAAGGTAGAAAGGATCATAGTAAAGGTCACTCAGCCAAGTCAAAGCATATTAAACAGAGTTTAAAGAGTATCAGGTAAAGATTAAATGAAGGAATCGGCCAGAGTAAAAGATACAAACAATCAATCAGCATAAAGGGAAAAATATCAGACAAACAAAGCCAACACAACCTAAATAAAAGGGGAGAGCAAGAAGCAGTTCAATAGCTTCCCCTATCTTCTTGCATGAAGATCTTTTCATTTCCTAGAATAAATCTTAATCACTTTTAGGATATTTCTTAAGTTTATTATTGTATAAATAACTCTCTTCTCGAGATGTTATGGGTTCAGAGTTGAAGATTCATAGTTCCTTGCTTGTAAAGTCTTGACTGTTAGTTCTACTTTGAACCTGGAAGTCACCTTTGAAGGAAGCTTTTCCAGACACTTGATGTACTCAGTCTTTCTGGAACCTTAATAAAAAGCAGAGGATTTTGAATCTGGTTTTACATAGTTTGTGTTATCCTATAAGTTTTTCCAGTTTTCAATCATTATGTTATTTCTTCATATGCTTATGACTTATAGAAATATCTAGGTAGGAACAATTTGTGTTTCAATTGATTCCTATATGACCCTGAAGTGATCATTTATTAAGAGAATGGATTAATGCAACTATCTGTGTAGCTAATCCCCTCTAATCAATAAATCATTAGCATCTTGTGTAAGCTTAAGTATACTACCTTGAACCTTTGGAACGTAGTTTGGAAGGTTTTCCAACTTATGATTGTTCTGTTTTACAGTCTGGAAACTGTGATAATCATATTTTCCACTCTCTTCTACTCACCACTACTTTTCACCTATATCATTGTGTAAAGTCTTATAGCAGCCCTATGCTGAGATATTAATATAACCCAAAGGATTAATTACTTCAATTCTACATTTGTCTTCATTCATTTGTCTTTCAAAATTAAAACCAAAAACCCCCAAAACAATTATTTTAGATGCTCTAGCATTGGTAACCTGACCTACTACTATCTCAGAGGTACAACATCAGACTGGTGCCATTACCGAGGATTCGAATTTCATTTAAGTTTCCCTTGGGACAATGATATTCATTAATTATTTTCCTTTAAAGGTGATTAAAGGATTTAGAAGGTTAAAATCATTCACCTAGGTGACTCCACACTCCCAAGCTGGAACCTTATAAACACCAGATCTCGTTCAGAAGCTGACATAGTTAAACCTCTATCATATCCTGAAAGGCTTCTGAGAAAATCCAGTTCTAAAAGGGGACACCAACCATCTTCTTCTTCCTCTTCAGTCCTGTAGTTTGAAGAATTAGAATCAATTGACCCTTATAGTAATATCCCAGTTGATCCTGATTACTCCCATTTATCACCTAGGGTTGCTGAACTTCTAGATAAAGGAGTTGATTTTAAGTCAGCCTACCTTATCCATTCATTGGAATCTCATCCAATACTGACACTATCACTGGGATCACCTAAAACTGAATCTGATTTGGGTGTCAATTTACCAAACTATAAACCCACAGATTTCATATCCCCTACCACCGATCATTTTCCTTCCATTTTTGGCCAACCTGAAGCTTCTTCTTCTGAACAACCTCAGGAGATCTTTTCTATGTATTCCAATCCTCTCTTTGAAACAAAAGAAGCTATTCCTTTACAGGTCCCAAAGTTAGTTCTTAGGACTCCTCTAAAGTCTTTTAGGAGATCTCCTCCTTCACCTCCAACTAGTCCATCAACACCTGAATCACCATATTCTTCCTCTACTTCTTCTTCATCCTGTACATCCACACAAACACCTCATACTCCACCTGGACAACTTCATAAACCTCAAAAACCTCATATACCTCAAGCACCTCATACACCACCTGTTGTCATGGCTTTCAAACCTATTGTACAGGCTACATATGCTGCCTTAGCCTTAACTAATAACCTTAATGCATTCCCACTTGGATACTTAAAATACCTTCCCAAGTATAATGAAGAAATTGGTCCTTTAGCTAAGGAACATATTCAAGCTTTCCTAGACTTTGCAGACAATATGAATATTGAACAAGAAAATGTTTATATGAGATTGTTTGTATAATCACTTGAAGGAAATGTGAGGATTTGGTTTAGGCAATTACCAACAGCTACCATCAGAAATTGGGAAGAGCTTACAAACATATTTAAAAATCAATGGGATGTAAAAAGGGATCCTCTTTATTTCCTTACAGAATTTGAAGAGCTTAAAAGGAACTTTGGTGAACCAATATCAGATTTTATCAAAATATTTAATAAACTCTATCACAAAGTGCCTGCTAATTGTAAGCCCCCTGTAGCAGCAACTAAGTCTAGATTTTCTAAAGCTTTTGATGATGACTTTTCAGTTATGCTACAAGAGAGAACTTCAAGAACTCTTGAAGATATGAAAACAAACGCTATAGAAGTAGAAGTAAATAGGGTAGCCTCAACTTCTTTAAAACGTAAGGAAGAAAAGGCCCAAAGAAAACTCAAAACTATTCAAGAAGCCTCTAGTTCCTCTAAGACTAAATTAGAAGACTCAAAAATAGATGAAATAACATCTCTTCTTAGAAACCTATCCAATAGGATTTCAAAGATGGAGACTCAACCTAGAAAAATACAACAAATAGTTACTAGACTTCAATACCAAAATCAAGGTCAGTATAAAAGAAACCAACCACTACAAATTCTTCAGAGACCTACCAATGATCAACATGTTCCTACTCTTCTATTGATAGATGACCAACAACCTGATGATAATACTATGACAATTACTGAAGATATTAATAGTATGGATTCTTCTTCCAATGAAACAGCCCTCATTCCTCTCTCACAATAGAATCAGGCTCAAGAAGATCAGGAAGCTTCACAGGTCTCTAAATATCATGCTTTTTTTGAATTTTTAATTGCAGAATTAAACAAGAGGTATGCTCTTAGGCATAGGCCTAGTCCCAGGAGACCTCCAAAGGAAACTCCAATAATTGAACCACATACCAAAACTGCTAAAGCTCAAACAACTCTTCTTAAACCATTAGATTAGTCAATTGATAATTCCCAAGCTGGTAAAATTGTTTTGACTATATTTAATGTTGACAAAGAATTAGAGAGGGTTAAGATCCCAATTCCATTGTCAGAACTTTCTAAAAATCCTGGTTACAAAATCCAAGTCACTAAATGGATTCAAAATACCTCAGTTGATGCAGAAGGTAATGTCATAAGTCTTAAAGATGAAAAACCAGCAGTAGTTTTTGGCCCTAGTTCAGACATGATAGATGAGATAGTGCCTCCTTTCTATGTAACTCTTAAAACAAATGGTTCCATGTTGTATAACTGTATGCTTGATTCAGGAGCATCACACAACCTTATGCCAAAGTCCATCATGGACCATTTGAAGATCAACATAACTAAATCCTACCATGACTTGTACACCTTTGATTCTAAAAGGGTGCCCTATTTAGGATTGATCAAGGATCTAGTGGTTACCCTTGCCCAAATTCTAGTGAAAAGTGTAGTACTTAACATTGTTGTCACAGATATCCCTCCCATGTTTGGAATGCTCCTTTCTAGGTCTTGTTGTGCCAAATTACGGGGAACTCTATCGATGGATATGCCATATGCTGTTATTCCTATTTATGGAGGAGAGCAATTAAGATTATATAGAGAGGTAAGATTTTTACATACTATTTGTAAGACTGACCAACCAAGAAACCATCCAATTTTTGCAATAGATCAAGACTTTGGTTTCTTTCAACTAACTTCAAAACAACATAAAACTCAAGTAAAAATTGAAGAGGTAGTTGAAAGTCCTGAACCAAACCAAACTGATATTTGGAAACTGTTCTTTGATGGCTCTTGCACGAAAGATGGAGTAGGAGCTGGGGTAGTTTTAATTTCACCCAAAAAAGAAAATATAACACAATCATGTAAATTAGATTTTGAAGTTACCAATAATCTTATTGAATATGAAGCTTTCCTTTTAGGATTGCAATTAGCCAAAACCTTAAAAGTTCAAAACTTAAGTGTTTTTACTGATTGAAAACTTATTGTTAAGAAAGTAAAAAATGCTTGCTAGACCAAGCACCTTAGACTTAGGTCCTACCGAAATGAAGTATGGGATTCAGTTGAAAACTTATTTGAAGCTTTTAATTTGACTCATATTCCTAGAGATTAGAATATTAATTCAGATGCCTTAGCTATCTCTACCAGTTCTTTTAAAATCCATGATCATACTGATGTGTTCTATCAGATACAAGTCAAATATAGGCCATCTATCTCGGATAATTTGAAACATTGGCAAATATTTGAAGATGATGAACAACTAAAATCATTTTTGCAGGTAATAGATTATTTTTCATTTCTGCAAATTGATGAAGATAGAACTGAAATAAATGAAAATGCAAATGGAAATGATACTTCAGATTTTAAAACCCAAATTGCCAATCATGACATAATTCAATTATCTAATAATTTTATTCCAAAAGGACTCATTCCTTTAGAAAAATTATTTGATCAAAACGATGTCTTTCGAAACCTTCAGTTCATTTCTTTAGAAGATGATATAGAAGATATTTACATTGGAGGTAATGAAGATATCAAAAACATCAAATTATGTGCATCTCTAGACCCTGAGATCAAAGCTCAATATCTTAAGTTACTGCAAAATTATAAAGATGTTTTTTTCCTGGACTTATGCTGATTTAAAAACCTATGATACAAGTCAAATACTTGATGTGCTCTATCAGATACAAGTCAAATATAGGCCATCTATCCCAGATAATTTGAAACATTGGCAAATATTTGAAGATGATAAACAACTGAAATCATTTTTGCAAGTAATAGATGATTTTTCATTTCTGCAAATTGATGAAGATAGAACTGAAATAAATGAAAATGCAGATGGAAATGATACTTCCGATTTTAAAACCCAAATTGCCAATCATGACATAATTCAATTATCTAATAATTTTATTCCAAAAGGACGCATTCCTTTAGAAAAATTATTTGATCAAAACGATGTCTTTCGAAACCCTCAGTCCATTTCTTTAGAGGATGATATAGAAGATATTTACATTGGAGCTAATGAAGATATCAGAAACATCAAATTATGTGCATCCCTAGACCCTGAGATCAAAGCTCAATATCTTAAGTTACTGCAAAATTATAAAGATGTTTTTTTTGTGGACTTACTTTGATTTAAAAACCTATGATACTTCATTAATACAGCATAAGATTCCCTTGAACCTAGAAGAAAAACCTTATCAACAGAAACTTAGAAGGATAAATCTAGCCCTTCTACCCACTGTAGAAAGGGAAATTAAGAAAATCCTAGATGCTCAGATCATCCCCCCTCTTAAAAGAAAGAAAAATGGAGAAATAAGACTCTGTGTGGATTTTAGAAATTTGAATAATGCATCATTAAAAGATAATTATCCTTTGCCCAAAATGGATCAATTACTTCAAATGGTTTCAGGTGCACAAAGACTTTCTATGCTTGATGGTTTTTTCAGGTTATAATTAGGTGAATGTTGATACAACAGATAGAGAGAAGACAACCTCTACTACACCTTGGGGTACATTCATGTATGCTAGGATGCCATTTGGCTTAAACAATGCTGGAGTGACATTTCAGAGAGCTACAGACATAGATTTTATGGGTCAGGTAAATAAATTTGTGGTTATTTATCTTGATGATATAACTGTTTTTTCTAAATCTGATCAAAAACATCTAAAGCACTTGATGAAGGTTTTTGACAGGTGTAGAAAAATTGGAATATCATTGGACCCCAAGAAGTCCTTATTTGTTTTCAAAGAAGGAAAACTGTTGGGCCATATTATTTCAAAGGCGGGAGTAGTAATTGATCCCAAAAGAGTTTTTGCCATTGAATCATTGACCTTGCCTAGAAACAAGAAGGAGATTCAAGCTTTTCTAGGCAAGATTAATTTTTTAGGGAGGTTTTTTCCAAATTATGCAGAGATTGTGAAAGACATAACTGACATGCTTCAAAAGGAAAATGAAGTTGAATGGAATCCCACTTCTAGACATGCATTTGATCAAATAAAAAAGGCTATCTCTGAAGCTCCCACCTTAGCCAACCCTGATTATACTAAGGCATTTAGTATTTTCTCTTTTTCCTCTGAAACAAACCTTGTTGTTGTTCTAATACAGAAAAATGAAGATTCTGATGACCAACCCATAGCCTTTTTCAGCAAGGTTATGAGAGATGTTGAGCTTAAGTACGACATCATTGAGAAGCAAGCCTATGCCCTCATTCAAGCCCTCAAGTCATTCAATATGTATGTCTTACATTCGCTTATTATTGTGTATGTTCCTAATAGTGCTGTGAAAATTGTCCTAACCCAACCAGAAAATGATGGGAAAAGAGGTAGATGGATCACTCAAATTCTAGAGTTTGATCTAACTATCAAGACTACCAAGCTAGTAAAAGGTCAAGAATTAGCCAAGTTTCTAGCTGAATCTAACTGCAAAGTACTTGGAATCAATTCTGTTTTAGAAATACAAGGGAAGAATACACAAGAGCCTTATGTGCTTACAGAAGGGGAGAATCCACAAGAACCTTCCCTTCATTCTAAAGGGGAGAATCTATAAGAAACTCTACCTCCTGAGCAAATCAGTCCTATACACATTGATGAAAAATTCTTGTTGTCAAACTGGTATCAAGATATTGTAAAGTTCTTTATCCATTTTGAATGTCCAGCATCATTCTCCAAAACTGAGTGTAAAATGCCCAAGTTAAAATCAGTCAAGTACTGCATTATAAATGCAAATTTATACTGGAAAGATCCATTGAATATTTTGTTATTATGTTTAACATAATCGGAAACTGAAGGAATCATTGATCAGTTTCATACAGGATTTTGTGGTGGACACTATGCTTGGAGAGAAACAGCATACAAGATTCTGAGGGCAGGATTTTACTGGCCCACGTTATTTTTACAAGTAGGGGCAAAGGTAAGAGGTTGTGTTCCTTGTCAGATGTTTGCTGGTAAACAAAAATTAGTAGCTCTTCCACTCATCCCATCAATAGTTTTAGCACCTTTTTCTCAATGGGGATTAGATTTTGTTGGAGAGATTCACCCCACAAAAAAGTAATCAGCATAGATGGATCCTCACTACAACAGACTACTTTACTAAATGGGTGGAAGCAGTTCTAGTCAGAAATGCTACTAATGCAGTAGTAATTAAGTTTATTGAGGAGAATATCTTTTTTAGATTTGGTTGTCCAACTCAAATTGTCACAGATAATGCAACAACCTTTTCTAGTGTTAAATTGATTAACTTTTGCTAGAAATATTAGATTCTATTACAACATTCAACTCCATACTAACCTCAAGGTAATGGCTTTGCATAATCATCCAACAAAATCCTGGTAAAGGTAATAAAAAAGACTCTAGCTGATCATAAGAAGAGCTAGGATTCACATTTTATTTATGAAGTATGGGAAAACATAATTACTCCAAAGAGATCAATAGGAAAATCTCCATTTCAGTTAGTCTATGCGAAAGATGCAATTTTCCGTACCAATTTGGCCTTCCCTGTTTTAAAATCCCCATAGGATTCAACAGATGAACCTGATGATTTCTCAAGAAGGATAAATCAAATTATTGAACTTAATGAAAATAGAGATGAAGTTCAATACAAATTGATGAAATATCAGAATAAGATGAAGACCTTGTTTGACAGAAGAGCTAGGCAAAGGGACTTTAAGGAAGGTGATCTAGTTCTAAGATGGGATGCCAGGAGAGAAGAGAAACGGAAGTATGGCAAATTTGACAATCTATGGTTTGGACCTTTAGCAATTGTTGAAGTGAAGGGTAACAACACTTTTGTGCTCTATAATCTTGAGGGGCTATATTCCACTTATCTTGTAAATGGAAGGTTTCTCAAACATTACATTTAGTACTAAGAAGTTGAAATAGTTTTCATTGTAAATACTCCGGTTTTATTTTCCTTTCTAAGATGTCAGTGTGATTTTTTACAGCAAGGACTCCATAGCCTGAGGAGAAGGCACATGGATTTACAGGTTCTCTGCATTCTACAGGAGAAATCAATCCCTAGATGGAGCCAATGTTGTAGCATTTTTTGGTTATGATAAGATAGAATATTTGAAAAAATGTTAAGTTAGGAGATGGAAATAACAATAGTGAATAAAATTTTAGTTGAAAATTAAATCTTGATGATGATGTCCATATCAAAGAAAATGTTAGGTTAGATGTCCTAAAAAATCAAGGAAAAAAGAAAATGTTAGGTTAGAAAGAGAAGAAAACAAATAAATTTTGAAAGTGAGCAAGTCTAAATGTCACTACCTTTTTCTGCAAAATAATGGTTGTGTGCAACTTGTCTAAATGCCACAACCCATGACAGTCAAACAGTTTAATCTTGACTGCTTCATGCTTTAAATTTGATGTTATAGTTAGAGAATAAAGATCTGGCCAAACTGTTTAATCTTGGCAGATCAGTAGTTAGGTAGAGAATAATAAGGTGCTCATCAGTTTAATCTGAGCCCTTGGATTGATATAAGGGTAGATTTAGATAGTTTTCTTTTGTAAAATAAGAAGAAAGGAAAAGGGTTTTCTAGCTTAAATGCACCCATTAAGTGGAGAAAAAAATGATAGGATAAGAAAAGGGTAAGTAGAAGAAGGTTGCAGAATGCTTGATAGTTCATTGGACAAAGGTACATTATCATGTTTTACCATATGCTTCTAAGTCCATGAGGCAATTACACAAGGAAAATGAAGGTCTACTAGATTAATTAATTAACTTCCCATTCATCCCCATTCATCCCTATATTCACTAATTTCCCCTTCCTACCTTCATACTTCATATTCATTCATTTTCCATAAAAATCCCTTTTTACCATGTAAAATCCCTTCTTACATGTAAAATCCTTTTTTTAACCAAAAAACCCACAAAATATGTTTTAGCCTAAGTATTAATCACTTATAAAAGCATTATACTTAGTGTGATTTCCCCTTCCACTCATATTTCATATTAATACTAACTTATAGTATTAAATGCTTAATTTTTTCTCTTTCCTGTATATATTAATCCTTTATTAAATATCCCGAAAACCCTTTTGATTTATTAAAAACTATGTATTTTCATATCGTATCACATCGGCAAGATCACAATCCTTTTTACATGCATTACTCCCTGCATTACTATCTCCGATTGCGATATGCAATGGGAAGCCTGGACCTGACCAAATATATATTACAATCCATATTCATGTCGCGTCTGCTTACATCGTAAAGTGCCAGTTATTACATATATCCTTCGCCATTGCGAAATGTGATGCACGATAAGTCTGGACCCGACGCAATATATATCACAGCCTCTCGCCATATCACATCTACCTTTATTGCAAGTATCGGCTAAAGAACATACCTTCTGCCAGTTACAATCTCCGATTGCGATGGGAATCTAGACCCGACCAAATATACATCATAATTTATTCCCACGTCGCATCCGGCGCCTAACGCATTCCTTTGCGATGGGTTGCCCCTCGCTAAACTTCAATTGCGATATGTGATATTAGCCCCGACTCGATATCATTATTTGCCTGAGTTAATAAATTTTCAAGTCCTCCATATGCGTTTTGCAAAGTTTTTCTTTGTTAAATCATTTTTTATGATTTAAACAAAGAAATAACTAAGCCTCCATTTAACCCCTCTAATCACAGTTTTAACCATAATACAATGATTTCTACCAATTTTTATCATTCATACGCTCCGTACCCCTTCTTCACTCCACCATCGTCTGATCTAAAACCTTTATATCCAACGGCCCTCGGCGATTTCGGGTTAGCTCTCTGTACGGACATTACCCACCCAAAAAGTTGTTTTTTTGTCGTCCTCCATTGCTACTTGTCAGGTTTTGGTTATTTCATGTGACTCCTCCCCAAAACCACCTGTGCCTCATGAGAAGTGCGATGGAAACCTTCTTCTGCAAAATGACAAATGGTTACTGTTCACTATCATGCCATATTTCAAAGGAAAACTATTTTTCCCATTTAAAAGCCAAAATAACCATTTTTGCCCTGTTTTCTCCTGTTTTCATAGGAAACCCTCCATATGCCTCTGCAACAACAAAAACCCTCATTTTGCCTTCAAATACGCCCTGGACTCCTTCCAATAGCCTTTAAATCTCAAAAAGCCATTCACGACCATCTTTGTCACCATGTTTTCCTTAATAGTTTCTGTGTTTTACAAGGGAGACTGATGTTCTAGGTTTAAAAACAAAAAGCCTGCACAACAATTTGAAGACAAATATGAGCAATTTACTGTGAAAAACACAGTAAAAACCGCAAGTGCACAATAAAGGTAGAAAGGATCATAGTAAAGGTCACTCAGCCAGGTCAAAGCATATTAAATAGAGTTTAAAGAGTATCAAGTAAAGATTAAATGAAGGAATCAGCCAGAGTAAAAGATACAAACAATCGATTAGCATAAAGGGAAAAATATCAGATAAACAAATCTAGCACAACTAGAATAAAAGGGGACAGCAAGAAGCAATTCAATAGCTGCCCCTATCTTCTTGCATGAAGATCTTTTCCTTTCCTAGAATAAATCTTAATCAGTTTTAGGATATTTCTTACGATTATTATTGTACAAATAATTCTCTTCTTGAGATGTTATGGGTTCAGAGTTGAAGATTCATAGTTCATTGCTTGTAAAGTCTTGACTATTATTTCTACTTTGAACCTAGAAGTCACCTTTGAAGGAAGCTTTTGCAAACACTTGATGTACTCAATCTTTCTGGAACCTTAATACAAAGCAGAGGCTTTTGAATCTGGTTTTACACAGTTTTGTGTTATCCTGTATGTTTTTCTAGTTTTCAATCATTACGTTATTTCTTCGTATGCTTATGACTTACAGAGATATATAGATAGGAACAATTTGTGTTTCAATTGATTCCTATAAGCTCCTGAAGTGATCATCTATTAAGAGAATGGATTAATGCACTGTTAGTGTAGCTAATCCCCTCTAATCAATAAATCACCAGCATCTTGTGTAAGCTTAAGTATACTTCCTTGAACCTTTGGAATGTAGTTTAGAAGTTTTTCCAACTTATGATTGTTTTGTTTTATAGTCTGGATATTGTGATAATCATATTTTTTGTTGTCTTCTACTCACCACTATTTTTGACCTATATCACTGTGTAAAGTCTTATAGCAGCCCTGTGTTGAGATATTAATATAACCCAAAGGATTAATTACTTCAATTCTACATTTATCTTCATTCATTGGTCTTCCAAAATTAAAACCCAAAACCCCCAAAATAATTATTTTAGATTCTCTGGCATTGGTAGCCTGACCTACTACTATCTTAGAGGTACAACATATCCTATATCACCTCTCATTGTTCCCTACTCATATATCCCAGCTATGATGTGTAGATTGTTTGGGTATGCTGATACCACTATATTCTCTATTGAGGGGGTTCCCCTAATATATGTAGTAGTAAAGTCTTTTATAATGGAATGGAGCACTATCTTTTCTAATAACCTTGCCTTACAAATTCTGGAATATAGACAAAAACGATATGTCACCTCTAGAAGAGTCCCACAAAATTTTTATGAGTGCCTACATTATGGATGTAGTCTGTTTTACTTCTAGATTCCCACCTATGGGGTGGAAATGGACTATTCAATATCCTACCCCCATTCAAATGTATCACAAAATCCCGTGGGAATCCAATTTCAAAACCCATTTCTACAAAATCTGCCAGGGAATTATGTTACCTATCCACCAAGCTAATTTTGACAAGAAGGCCCCAAGGTTATTTGTTGAGGCTAAGATTGATATTTTACTAGTAGGTAGGTGGTTTGGTGAAGAATGGTTTACTTACGTCTGAGTCTTTGGAAGCATAGCACCTCCCCATGTTCTCCAATGGTATGTTCCAAACAAACTATTTGCTAGAAAAATTTCTTACCAAACTATAGGGGATGGGATAACCAAGACCCTAAAAGAATCTAGAAAGTCTCTTTGGCCTTCCTTTCCCCTCCATTGTGGTGCCTATGCATTGCATGATTTCAAGCATGATGTGCTTGAAATCCATCACATTAATTGTTTAAAGATCTCCACCATTCCTAGAAAATATATTGATCCCAATAAGGTTGTATAGAACTTCACTGCTTGAGTGAAAATACGACAATTAGGCGATGAGGAGGATGATTTTGATGACTTGTTTGAGTGACCCGAGCTATTTTCACAAGTGAAAACTTTGGCTAGTCTGAGATTTGACCCACAAGATTTAGCCCGTTTCCACTAGTATAGGAGGAAAAGGTTACAAAAGTTCCCTTTGGATATATTAGAAATCCCTCAGCCAAATGCCCAAATGGAATAGAGCTCATGCCAACGCTCAGAAAAGCATTGAGAACATAGTTCTGAACATGATTCATAGAATAAATGAGAAGAAGGTTCTGAACAAAGCTCAGAGAAAAAATTGGCCCAGAGTTTAGAGAAAGACTCACAACATGACTCGGAGCATAACTCATAGAAGAGCCCAGAGAAGAGCCTAGAAAAGTGTCCCGAAAAGGACACTAAGAAAGGATTTAAAAAGCCCTCAACAGAAAAAGAAGTGGAAGATTTTTCCCTTAAAGTGCATACAAATGAAACCCCCTTAAAGAATCAATTGGATGAGGCATGGAAACAGTTTGATCAACAACTCAGAGGAAAGAAATGGGAAAAAGGTGTTGAAACATAAATAACATTCAACACACAACAAAACACTATACAAATCTCTCTCACAGATAGGGATATTGAAAAAGATGTCACCACAAAAGAGATTGAAATCATCCTGACCTTCCCTTCAACATAATTTTTTCTCAAAGTGGAATATATTTCTCCTCTTGATATCTTTTATAGTCCAAAGCATCGGGTTTTAGTAAAATGACAGAGGAAAAGGAGGAGAAAAAAACAGTCCTCAATGATAATTCCTCATAATGAACCAATGGATGTAGTATGGAAGGATACCCCCATGGATCCTTTAGACAGTCTGACCAAACTATCATAGTATGCAGGTGCTTATGCATCTGCGACTATTGACAAGGTTGTGGAAGTCAAACAACTAGTAAGGGAGAAAGATGAAAGGACACAACAATTAGAGAAGCACTTGGTTGAAGAGAGACAAAATGTAGACCATCAAATGTAGGTACATATGGAACACTTACAACAGAGGTTTGACCAATTGAAGCTCCAATATCAAGAAAAAACAAGTGCAAAAAATGGTCATATACAAAAACTGCAGTTTTCTATAGATCAGTTGAAAGATAATCCTAATATTAAGGATTTCAAAAAAGAGGCTTTAGAAATCAATTCTTTATTATCTAAGTAACAGGAAACATTTTTTTGGAAGTTATCAGTCATCAATCCAAAATGCAAGAAAAGTGATTTACTTATAAATCAATCATCCGATATAAGGGTCACATTCAATGAGATTGATGAAAGGATTTCAGGGTACATCACATGGCAGGATACTCCAGAGGGAAGAAAAACAGACCTTCCTAGGATAGAGGAATCTCATAAATACATCCTCTTTACCGATTGGGATATCTAGCTAAAGAAGGAAGAAATAGTATTTTTAAGAGCGACTGATGCTGCAAATAATTTCATTGAGACCATTAATGATAATTTTCACAATGCTAGTTTGATACAGGAATGCCCACCTGGGTGTCTCCCCGATATCAGAGCCTTGGAAAAAAATGGCAAGAAACTTTCAGAGAAAGAGAAGAGGAAATTAAACAGCTAGCAAAACCCAACTAGGAAGTATATTGGAGATATCTGGTGAAGTCACACAGTCAATGGCTAATGTTATGCTACCTCATTGACTCGTCCATGCATATGCTTCCTACTCTCTCAAATGATGTGTATACAACAAAGCTACACATGAGGATAGGTCAGCCTCCTTAAGTCAAGCCAATGATGGATATCTTCAAGCTCAGACAACGAATGAAGGAATAAACACTGTTACATGCTGAAGTCGTCATTTTAATAATTTCCATTTCATGTAATTTTGTCACTTATTTTAAGGAGAGTTGTTTAAACCTCATCAAAACTTTCATGTAATTTCTATTTTAGTACTTTATATTTATTATATAAACCTTTTCATGTCTTTGAATAAAGGGTCTTGAATTTTATAAAGAAACACTTTAAAATCTTGCACTTTTGTACTTTAAAGTTATCTTAGTAGAATCCTTGGATCAGAGTCACAAAGTTTTGTGAGGAAGGCTTTTGGAAGCTTTCACTTTTGTACTTTTCGAAACCATCTTAATGAAAGAGACTAGGCTGGAGATATTCTCTTCATTGGAAGATTTATATGGATCAGGTACTTCTATCATTTTGTATTGATTTGTTTTACGAATTGATAGCCATTTTCCTTTATGTTGTTTGTCACATGTATCTTTTTTTCTTGCAGTTCTGTATTCATTCATTTCTGAACATTCTTGGACTGTTATTTTTAATACATTGATGAGCAAGTGTTTAAACAATATTTGATGTGATATATGTTTATTAGTTATTGTGATTAACTATTTAATAAAAATAATTATTTCAAAGGATTTTCATTTTTGTTTGTATTTGATTAATATTCATTGTCATGTACTAAAGATAATAATTGTAGATCGCTCAAGTATAAGTAAAATCTCGGGCAATATATAGATAGGTTAAATATATATGTATTTCAGTTGAAAACCACACCATCTATCACTTAGTTTTTGGTAATAAAACACCCTATCCTTCCTTTCACATTTTTATTGGGAAACTAGTCCCATTATATCCAGCTGGAGCCACTAATCCAAACGGATAAGGGACAATATTCAAGTCCCTCACCGGGTGGCTTTCCCCCATGCTGTTGCAACAATTTTTGAGGTTTCAATAGAGGGAAAAAGGGATATTAGAGCTTGTTCACAGTGATGTGTTTGGACCTGTGTCGGTTCCATCACTAGGTAAGTATGTGTACTATGTATAATTTATAGATTACTTCTCAAGGAATACATGGGTATATTTCCTCAGGAAGAAATCCAAAGTCTTTGATGCATTTAAAGAATGTAAGGCTCTTGTGGAAAACCAGAGAGAGAAGAAGATAAAGGTGTTGAGGATAGATAATGCTGGAGAGTTATACAAGAAGGAATTTGAAGAGTTCTGTAAGAACTATGGTATAGAATGGCAGAAGAAAAATCCATACACGCCTTAGCAAAATGGAGTTGTAGAAAGAATGAATGGTACATTGATGGAAAAGGAAAGGAGCATGCTTAGTGGTGCCAGTTTAGGACAGGAATTATGGGCAAAGATGGTGGAGACTGCATGTTACCTAGTTAATAGATCACCTTCATCAACATGGGAGGATACGTCTCCACATGAGATATAGACTGGTAAGAAACCCTCTCTTTCACATTTGAGGTATTTGGTTGTGATGCATATGTACATGTTCCAAAGGAGAAAAGAATCAATTTGGATACTAAATCTGAAAGGGTCATCTTTTTTGGATATAAGGATGTTTTAAAAGGTTATAAGATTTGGAACCCATAAACAAGGTTGTCTACAATAGAGATGTGGTGTTCAAAGAGATGAAATATGTTATTAAACATGAAGTCCTACCAAAGGGACTTGAGAAGATATAATCTGAGCTAAAGGAGGAAGAATCGGTCTCTATAGAAAAACAAGAATTAGAAGTTGAAGATCCACAAACTCTAGCTATGAGAAGATTAGTTCGAGAAAGAAGGGAGCCAGAAAGGTATAGTCCATCTTATTTCTGTTCAAAATTTTCTTTATATATTACTAATGATGATGCCATAAATGTGAGCGAGGCAGTAGATTCAGAGGATGGAAAACCCTAGATAGAGGCCATGATTGATGAAATGACATCTTTGGACAAGAATGAGGCTTGGGATCTTGTGGAGTTGCCATCTGGAAGGAAACCCATTGGAAGAAAATGGGTGTTTAAGAAGAATATGAATGCAGAAGGAAAGGTGGAGAAATATAAAGCTTGGTTGGTAGAAAAAGGTTATTCCCAGGTGTCGATAATTGATTTTGGTGATATTTTTTCTCTTGCTACCAAGGTGGCTTCTATTAGATTAATTTTATTGGTTGTTGTTTCTTTTGATCTTAAGGTAGAATAGATGATTGTGAAGACATCATTTCTTCATGTGGATCTCAAAGAAGAGATTTATATGAAGCAACCTAAAGGCCTTGCGGTGAAGGGAAAGAAAGAAATGGTATGCAGGTTAAAAAATTCTATGTATGGGTTGAATCAATCACCAAGGATGTGGTATCAGAAATTTGATACATATATATGGGGACTTGGATTCACCAAAAGGAAAGCAAATCATTGGGTGTATTTTAAAGTAATTGGTTGTCTTTTTATTTATCTAGTCTTGAATGTGGATCATATGTTACTGACAGGAAATGACAAAAAAAGTATCTAGGAATTGAAGATCTAATTGTCCTCCAAGTTCGACATGAATGATCTTGGTGCAACAAACTATATTTTGGGCATGAAAATTAAATGAGATTGGGAAAAGAGGAAGATCCGGTTAAACTAGAGAAAGTGTTTCGAGGCAATACTATAGAGTTTTAATATGCAGAATAGTAAACCAGTGAAGTTTTCTATTCCTATAGGTGTAAATTTATCTACTGAACAATGTCTCAAGGAACAAGAAGAGGAAGAGGACATGTCTCATGTTCCATACACAAGTGCATTCGGTAGCCTGATGTATGCAATGGTTTGTACTAGACCAAAAATTTCACATGCAGTGGGAGTATTGAGCAGGTTTATGTCAAAACTAGGGAAGGAGCATTAGGCAACAGTGAAGCGGGATTTCAAGTATTTATGTGGCACTAATGATTATGGTATGTGCTACCAAGGAAGGCAAGGATTGGACAAAGTTTTGTACATTTATGGCTTTGTTGATGCAGACTAGGATGGAGATCTGGATCATAGAATATCTACAAGTGGGTATGTGTTTAAACTATTTAGAGGTGCACTCAGTTGGATGGGAAAGAGACAATATGTAGTGGCACTTTCAACTACAGAGGAAGAATACATGGAAGCCACTCATGCAAGCAAGGAAGCAGTTTGGTTGCAGCAATTGTGTTCAAGTATGGGGTTACTACAACGAGCTATAAGGATATACTGTGAAAAAAAAAGTGAAATTTTCTTGGCAAAGAACCTTGCTTATCATTCAAAGCAAAAGCACATTGATGTTTAGTATCATTTTGTGAGGCATATCGTTGAGGAGAAAAAGGTGTTGTTGGTAAAGGTGGACACTTTGAATAATGTTGCAGATGAATTGACGAAGTCTGTGAGTAATGAGATTTTTTCTTGGTGTAGATAAATATTGGGCATTGAATGGGTGGACCAATGACTAAGCTCTCCTATGAACCCCTGTGTGGAAACTAAAAAAACAAGTGGGAGAATGTTGGGTGTCTTTTATATTTTCCACGACTAGTCATACGTGTGAGGGGGATACAAGGGGGCGACAAACACCCCTATTGGGGGGTTTCAGGGGGGGGCGGTATCCCCCCTACTTGGGGTCTGGGGTAGTGCCCTGAGAAATTTTTTTAGACCCTATATTATGTGGTCAAACCTACCAATGGCTTTGTGCATTGGTTCTATACATGGTTTTGGGCATGATGGTTTTCTGCCCATGGTATTTTGTAGATCTGGTCAAGGGAACTACAACTATGTTTTAATCCAGGGTTAATGGATTAGGGTTTATGAATTATTCAACATGCATATATATGTATTATAACATTGAAAGGAACTTAATGAAAAATCAATCTGGTAGTCCCAGTTTTGGGATCCACGGGAAAATATTTGTGTAATTGTTTTATGATTCTCGTCATTGTATATTTTTTGTTTTTAACAATTCGTTTGCAGGTAATTTCTATATAGGGTTAAACCCTATAGCTCCTGCAAAAGTGGTATGAATGGTTCAACATTAAATGAAAGGAAAGTAGTCCACGAAATATCTCACTCTATCGAAGAATACACAAATGCCAATGTGTATGACATTACTAGACTGATGGAGATCCTAAACCAAAAGGATGCTAAAATATTTTACTTGAAACAACAATTGTTATAGCAAGGAAATTAGTTTCAATCCCTGTTGAAAATGAAATAATATGAAGCTCATCAATAATAGTTTCATAAGATAGTAAATTTGCAACAAAAAATGAAAAATGAGACTAATAGAATACAACATGGGCTTTAGGTCACTATCCAATATAATGATTACCAATTGGATGAACTACAATTGAAAATTTAGAAATAATTCAATAACGTAGTCAGTTTGGAAAAGTTCAGATAACAAGCCATTGACATCAAGCAATAATTTCTTCATGTACAGGAGTGCTTCTATGATAAGCTAAGTCTATTACAAGCTTGAAATAACCTCATAGATACATTCTTGAATAACACGAATTATAAAAAATAGACTTTGACGACTAAGATAAGAAACTTACTCTAATCATTGTTTGGAAGAACACTCACAAGAGAACCACCCCAACTTACCCCAAATTTCTATAATACAAAAGAAAAAAATCTTGAAATCATGGAACACTCACTTTCATAGGTCCAAGGAACTGATTAAGGTTTCAAAGAAAGGTTATTCCCCTTTTATACAATGTGTAATGTAGATAATCGAAGATA
Source organism: Pinus tabuliformis (assembly GCA_031772625.1). Taxonomy (NCBI): domain Eukaryota; kingdom Viridiplantae; phylum Streptophyta; class Pinopsida; order Pinales; family Pinaceae; genus Pinus; species Pinus tabuliformis. Next base: position 311,166,585 of record CM062815.1, on the reverse strand, counting down.
CGTTATTATAACACAAGATTTTAGAGGGAAAGCCACTAGAAGTAGATACATTGAAAGTGAAGGAAAAATACAATAGCGAGAAGAATTAAAATAATACTTCAAAAAAGTCATAATAATTACTTGGATGGTATATGGAGATAATTGGTCAAACCACATAGTTACTTTATGATGACAAAATTAGTAACCGAAAGAATAATAGAAGTGGCGACCATCTATTCAGGCACATGTATTAGAGTGGTAGGTCAATGTGCATCTTGATCCTCTAACACGACTTATGGAACTCTTGCATATCTATTCATAATGGAAATATTCCAACAAAACTTCTCTAAACATTACTCCAATAGATTTAAGTTTTATTTTATGTGCAAATAAAAACAAACTTTTAATTTCCCATTTGTATATTTTTAGCTTCTTAAGTTTCTATTCTGATTATTATAAGAATGTAAAATTTGCACTGTTAAAATTTTCACATTTTGTGAATTTATTGTTGTATTGTTTTCATAGTGTGTGAATGAAATTAGTTGATCCAAAAGATATCATGGATATTCCACTAGACAATTTGTCACAACAGATCAGGTAGAATTATATTTAAAATCTGAAATTCTACACTATTACGATTTTATTAGTGTTGGGAGCGGGATCCCCCAAGGGCAGTTTTGGGGCTAAAAGCCCATGTTTAAGTCAATTTTTGTAATATAATTGTAAAGACTCCACATTTTATAGTCATAGAGCATGAAGGTGTTATGTGTCAAAAAGGTTAGTCTGCCCTTGGTTTTGTAAAGTAAACTCGGTTGTAAGAGATCTACCCATGGTCTGCAGACCATGGGATTGTATAAAAAGAGTTAAGCTCTAAGAAGTTTAAGAAGATAGGAAGAATAAAAGAATAGAATGAGACACGATATAATGGAGTCATAAATTGGAAGTGAGAAGTCTAAGTTTTGGGTTGTAGCGTAGGTAGAGGCTCTGCAGCTTAGTGCGTAGAGGCCTAGGGTAGAAGTCCACAGCTGAGTGTGTGGACCCCTTTAGTTGTGTGCGCAGGGCACACAGAGGTTGTAAGTCTTCGAAGATATTAATAAAAGGAGATATTCTACAATTTATGTGTCTTTGTTATGTTATTGCATCTTGATATGTTATGTATGAATTTCCTTTATTATTCTTATATGATGCGTGAATGAATGCAATTACATTGAATAATTGAATGCAATTATGAATATATGGTTACGTGGTGGTAACTATAATTGTTTGATAAGATAAGCAAATTACTTAGATTAATTTTGGACTTTGTATGGCACGCTGCTCTAGCAGCATGAAAGTACCTAAGCAGTAGATTAGGGTTGTGCGAAGGTCGATCATATACTTTCGCAGAGGTATTGAAGGCCGGAATAGAGGGTTTCTCTTGCAAGCCCTAGAGAAAAGCAACCTATGCAAAGGTAGGAATAGAGGGAATTAAATGACATCACAGCCATCTTAGGGTGCAGAAACTTGGTTCCAAGATCCCCCCACACTGCTTCGGGTGAGACTTCGGTCCATGCTCCACGGGTTGATGCTGAAAGGGCCAGTAGTGTAGTGATTTGTTTAGCTAATTCACGCTGAACCGGAAGCTGCATAAGAGATGTGTGATGTCGTATCACTGGAATCCAACTAAGAAGGAGATTAGAGAATGGTTGGATAGAAAGATCCATGAATTCACGGTGCAGGAGAATAGGAACCCACGATTGACAAAGGAATAGTGCTTGGACAAATACCTGTATAGAGAGATCCATGAGATATTTTTCTGCTCCTTCCCTATTAAGTTATATGATTGGATCGTGAAGCTAGTAGATAGCTAAGGAAGGTGGAAACTTGATGGTCCTATTGTGTGGACCTCAGAGCTAATACAAAAAGTGGAAGAATCTGAGGACAAGATCACCTGCACCGTCAATCATTGGCTCGATTGCATCATAGGAAGATTTGTGACTAAATTCGCGGTCGGCACCTCAATCAGCTACAGTGAGGCAGAGCGACACTTTTTCGAAGGACTGTGAGGTAAGTACATAAAATCTTTGAATACCTGGATTAAAATGTTATTGTGTGAAAAAGGGGTTATGCAACTACCTTGATGTTCGGGACCACATGAAGCGGAAGAACTTATAGAAACGAAGGAAAAAGGGGTCCGGAGTATAGTTCGTTGATTTCACCTCCACGAGGTGATGAGGAAGAAATAGTGAAGGTTTCTCTGCGAAGTGCTATTTAGTTAATAAGACAAGGATTCTTGTGAATACCACCTCTGCACACACCACCTCCAACTTCACCCATACCACCTCCACCTCCACCACAGTTTAGTATGGAAAATACAGTGAAGCTGCCTTTGTTCAAAGGCTTGGGAAATGAGGACCCGGACCAATTCTAGTTCGTTGTAAGGGCTGTATGGGAAGCTCAAGGTGTTACAAATGATCATATAAAGAAGGTGACATTGGTTAGTGCTCTACAAGATCGCTCGCTAACCTCATATATTAAGTACTCTAATGATAACTTGAATGCTAGAGTGGCAGACATCCAGGCAACACTAAATAGAGAATTTAGTAGGCCTAAATCTGAGGCATAGTCGTTTGTGGGATTCAAAGAAATCGTGATTCAACTAGGTGAGATACCTTGGGAACTAGACCATAGGTTGAAGTGTACAATCCGCAAAGTCAATGTGAATTTGATATATGGACAACATCACGAGTGGTTTGTGGCTTCGCTACTACCTCACATAGGGTGTTTGATGTCGCAGCAAAAGATAACCACTCAGGTGAAGGCCTTGGAGATTTCCATGAGACTTCATGAAACTCCGATGCAAGATCCAATCTAGGAGTTCAGCAGATCCATCTGCAGCTGAAGAATCTATGCCTTGAGATGCAAAGTCTGAAGCAGGACAGGACGGTTTGACCAAAGGTGCGCAAGGAGATATGGTGCTTGAAGTGCAAGATTCAAGGTCATGACAAAGACCATATCCTAGTCTTTGCAAACTACATTGCAGGAGGAGGACTGATGCCTTTAGGGCCAGAAGCTCAAGCAGGACCTAGCGTAGGGCCTACATTATGGTGTGCTATCTGTCAGGTAGCCCGAAAGCATGCCACGGATAACTGTCACTTGGTACATAAGTTTGTACAGATGTTGGCATAAGTGTTCTCCAAGTTTTGTACGATTATAAGACATGATGAGCGTACTTGCAAGAGATATGAATTGATGATGGATAGGACTCCTGCCTATAGGGTTCAATCCGAAATGCGACCCCTCAACCAGTGTGCAGGGATGGCGCAGATAGGATTTCAGGGGAGCAAATGAGGCTGAGGCAGAGGAGGACCTAACAGAGGTCGAGGATAGTTGATTTGCTACAATTGCGGAGGACAAGGACACTATGCCCATGATTACACTAATCCAATGCATCCATCATGCAAGTATTGCACGTTGTTTGATCATGAAATGGAAGATTTTCCTACGCTGATAGCTCAGATACGTGACAAAGGGGCACTACCTCCTCTACTATCTCAAAACCTATAGATGATGAGCTCTGAGCCGTGTGAAGAGGATCCAAATGTAAATATAGTGCTCAGAAGTAGAATCACGATGGGAAATGACAAGGGGAAGAGCCAGAGGATAGTACATGGGTTCACAAAGCTCTAGAGAAGGAGGCTGAGTTCGATTTGGAGCGTGCACATGAAACCTTCATGGAAGCTAAGAAGAGCTTCGCTGAGGCATTCACCTCAGGAAGCAAGGATAAGCCTGAGCAGGAGATGGACCCCTCTATGCTCACAACTTCCTTGGAGACCTGTATGAAGTTATTGTGCAATAGTAAGGTTGTGAAAGGGTTGCAAGATCTCATCAATAGATGCGTCGGGACCGCGCTAGGTGAGGTGCGCATGGTATGAAAGATTGGTAAACATAAAACAAGGACAGGCAGGGAGATGAGACTGACCGTGTAGATAGGAGAGTATGAAATGGATCAGGTTATTTTGGACCTAGGGTTAGACATGAACATCTTACCAAAACAAACTTGGGAACAAATGGGGAGACCTGCACTACAATGGTCTCCAATTCAGCTAAGGATGGAAAATTAGCTAAAGATTATTCCCATGGGATGGCTACGGTGGGTGACCGTGGATATTGAGGGAGAAAGCACGTTGGCTGATTTTGAAGTGATAGAGATAGTGGATGACATCAATCCTTATTCTATGCTCTTGGGAATTGACTGGGCTACTGATATGAATGGGGTAATCAATATGAAGAAGCGAAAGATGATATTTGAGAAGAAATCGCTGTGTATAATAGTACGCCTTAACCCTACTGAAGGATCGTGCTATACTGAACCAGTCTACGCTTATGAGAGTGATGATGATCTAGATTGTATCTATAAGATTACAATGTGAGACCAAGATTGGGTAGATCCCACAACAAATGGATGGATTACATGGGATCACAAGATTTCCTGCACTTTGGACTTTAATGAAGAAATAGAACGCTGGTGGAATTGGTTACATAAAGAAACTACATTGAATTGCAACATGATGACGCGATTGTTGTGCTGTGTGTCGTTAGAGGTAAGAAATATGCCTACTTATGATGGTCTAAATGAGGTAGATATATTTTTGGATGCATTTGAAACGGAGGTACTAGAAAAGCGGCGCTTCCAGGCATTGGACTGGGTACTGTGCGCTACGCCTGTAAGATGGTGGGGTATGCATAAAGGATGTTTTGATGATTGGCGTGAATGTAGGAGGATGATGAGAACATGATTTGGGAAGCCTAAGATGCGACGGATAGACAATTATGATGGCCAGGATGATCTGCGCGCGCATTTGGCCAAATGGACCCAGGCTTATGGAGAAAACCCCCAACCTGAGTGGGTGCACTTGTTCTGTCATACGTTGGATGTTGTCCCAGTGAATTGGGATGTAGAAACAGAGCTCCGCCATGGTACAAGTGAATGGGATGTTTTGCACAAGGGCTTCATGATGACATTTGGTGGGCCCCAGTATTGTAGCAATAATGCTACAACTCCTAGGGCTTCCTATCTCTAATTTTATCAACCCGGTAGTTCGTACAAACTTGGAAGCGATGGTGTTGTATGCACAAGTACTAGCTCTTGTCGCAGCTGTCACTTGGTCAGCTGGCACAAGTCCGCTAGGGCTCAAGCCAACTTCTATATTCTCTCAGAAGAAGCTTTCTAAATGATGGACGAAGGCTATCTCAAGGGAAATTGATCTACTTTGCAAAAATGAACTGAAAGCCAACCAAAGCATGGAAACCCTAGTAAACCCTAATCTGACTAGTTTAACCTTTATGGTGCAATAGTGAGAGTGCAAATGTCTAAAAATGATGCCATTACTTCTAATGATGTGAAATGCATGAACTCAAACTACTTCTATGAAAAAGAACATTGTTTTTGTATTTTTGCTTAAGTGGATGGAGTGATTATGAATTTGTTTCTTATTAGGGTTTGGCTGTGTAGAGGTGGTGCGAAGGGAGAGAAAGCTTGGGAAAGGTCAGGAGGGCTAGGAGAGGTCCCAGAGGGTCCCTAGCATCAGTCCACAGAAGTCTACAACATTCAGGTGCTCGGCAACCAAGTTTGCAGGCTTCTACAGGATGTCTGCAGGGGATCCTACAGGAAACTAAGGAATTCTACAGGAAATCTGCTAACTTCTACAGGATGTTCTACCGTGGGAGTTTTGGGTGATGGTGAGGTGATGGAGCGGTATGGGTGGATAGGTAAGGTGGAGATGGAGCTTGTGATGACTCAGGGGCAGAGAAATGAGATGGAGAGAGAGTGCACGGATTTGGTTGGTGAATAGAAGGATGGAAACAACGAAAGGTCAAGAAAATGAAGCTACGTGGCAATGGAAGAGTTGGAAGGTAAACGAGCTAAACAGAGGTCGAGTAGGTGGCTTGAGGAGAGGTTAAGAAGAAGAAGAAGGAAGTGGAATGATACTGAGCAGTGTAAATAAAACAAATTGCTTATGTCTTGCACCAAAAACGAGAATCCATTAACCTGTGCTACTTGTGCTATTAAACCAATGAACAGCAATGTAAATCATGAAGAAAAGTCGTGCATGGAATTGTAATGAAGAAGTATGGCTCAAGAGCAAAATGCATGGAAGGATCCACGATTAAAACGACTGTGTTGCAGCTTGCATAAAAGTGGAGAAAGACTGCATTTTTTTGGTGGTTGGTATAGGCTGCACCCCAATCCCTAAACAGAGATGGCAGTGAAGGCACTAACAACCTTTTCTTGGAGCTCCAGTGAATTACAAACCTCCTATTCTGATCTAAGCAACTGAAAGTGATTTAACCATAAGCTAATCCTACTCAATCTTATTAAATAAATCAAATCAGCAGACTGTGTTCTTGAAATGCATATCAAAACAAAGAAACAAAGTGCTGGAAAGAAAGGCAAATAACACTACAAGAAGAGGAGATCTATTGCTCTCAGGTTGGGCCCTAACCTGAGAGCTATAACTCCCTTAAAAGCTCAGAATTAGATCCAAATCTGCTTGCCTTTATTCATAATCAAAAGTCTAATGTCATGCCAAAACTGGCTTACAAAAACAAACACCGAGCTGTGCTCAGAAATTACAATATCAGTCCAAAAGTTCAAAAAGCTCCTAACAAAGGCTACGGCCTTCATATTTATACAAAATGAAGATCAAGCTGGCTTCCTCCATTCGTGGAGCTTGGCTGTCCAACTGAAAGTCAAACTGCTGATCCTGTAGAACGTGTTGGCTGCCTTTAAGCTCTGTGGGGAGAGCTGTTAGAGCTCGGAGTTAAGGTGAAAATCACGAGGAAGGTCATCAAGACTGTGGACAACCTCCCTATGAACCCGCAATGTCACTTTTGCTGTCTCCTTGTCTCCTTTTGTGTGGTCTTTTGCTCTCTTTAATGCCAAAAACCTGAAATCATCATGTATTAGTCACATAGGTATAATGCCTGCCCTTCTTCCTACAAACAACACGAATATACTAAGAAATGAATGCATAAGTGGTAAAAGATGAATGGTTGAGCAAGGTAAGTAGGCCAATATGAGCCCAAATTGTACAAAAAATTGGGGCTCATCATCACCCCCAGCTAAAATATTTGCTCATCCTTGAGCAACTTAGTCCAAATCTTCATCCTTCATTACTTTTACTGCTTCCCTTACATCCCAAGGCTCTGTGGTAGTGTCCTCTTTGCTGATATGAAACCCTGCTTTCCTGTTCACCTCTTCCCCTTGTTCACTGTCATCCTCCTCTGTATTGCCTTCAATCAACCCTAGCAGTAGTGGTGGGCTGAGTTTAAGGCCAATCCAGCTGGCCTGGAGGCTTTGCATGGATTTCTTGTAAAGGTCTACCCTTGCCAAAGCTTCCCTCATCCGAATTGGGGTATGGTACTCTCGGATTTTCAAACTGTGTGCCAAGGTATTCCATCTGCGTGTACATCCTTGGGCAGCACTTTCTCCCAACAATCTTTCCATGTCTTCAAAATGAGCTATGGCTTGGGCTTGTTGGTCCATAAATCTCAAGGAAGCTGTGGGATCAGTAGACAACTATTGGTGTGCTGAGATGAGTGCAACCGGATCCTCTGGTTCTGCTCGAATGAACAGTGGCTCGCTCAATTCTCGGTTCATGACCGATTTTGCTTCAGCTGCTCTTTGATCCTCATGGTTCAACCATGAAGCGAACGCCATCAATTTCATATCACCCAAGGCAATATTGGGATCCTAGGAGACTGCATTAGGCAAAGCCAAATTGTGGAGGTAGAATTCTCCTAATTTGGCTTTGTCTTCTGACGAACTAGTACTGCACAATTCAGAAAATTGTCGTGGGTTTTGGATCTATGAAATACCTCTTTGTGCCAAGGTATTTATTTGGAACTGCAGCCATTGATCTTTTAAGTACAATCCATAGGATTTTGCAGGTTGTCTGCACTGTATTGCCTCCATGGCCCAGCTGGCCATGCAGGCCAATTGTGCTTCCTTTTGCTGCAGCTGTTCTTTTAGAGCTTGCACTTCAATTTGTGCCTGCTGTCTTGCTTCCTGTAGAAGTGTCATTGGTTCTTCAAGACTGGTGGTCAGCTCCTTTTTGCCTTGTTGTTCTTCTGTGGTGTCTTTGGAGGATGTACCTTCCCCTGCCCTTAGTTTCTGTAGCTGCAATCTCAGCTTCTGATTTTCTTCCTGTAGAAGCACACGTTGGCAATTAGCCACATGTTTAGCCATGGTGAATTCACTCCTGACCTCCTTGAGTTGGTCTTGTAAAGGGCCTATGTCTGCCACACCCTTTGACTTGGCGATCTGCATCCATGTGTGGGAACGGACTCTTTCTTCCTCTAATGCAAAAAATAGGGGTACAGTAAATTTCTGCGGTATGATTTTGCCCGCCTCTAAAAAGGTGTAGTAGGAACTCAGACTAGGCTGAGGGCTGGGCTCTGGTATATGTACTTCTTCTGCCTCTTTAGGTGGCTCTACCTCACCCTCCCTTGGTGGTGATGAGGGTCCTTCTCCTTCCCTCTTCTCCGTTTCCTGTAGCCGGGCCAGAGTGTCTTGTAGAACATTTTCAGCTTCCTGTAGCCGAGTTTTTTCAGTCAACAGGTCTAACCTTTCTTGCCACGTATTTTTCTTTGGACTCCCTTTCTCGTAGGTGACTGTTATCCTTGAGGGGGACTTTTCCTTGGGAGAAGCAGGGGTATCTTCGATGACAATCGGGCTGCTGGACGGAGGCTGTGGCTTGCCCGTCTTTATCCTAACACTTCTTCGAGCTTTGAAGTATAGAGGGGTCTCCCTCTTCCTCTTTTCTTTTGGCTTAGGTGGCGTGCTGAGGCCAGCTAATACAGCTGCTGCCTCCCTTGCCAGAATGTCCACCTTCTTCTCCTTGGGTTTCACCTTTTCAGGGCTTCCTGTAGAAGCCCCTATTTTGGTAATTTTCGGGCTTCCTGTAGAAGACCCTTTTGCCAATTTCAGGCTTCCTGTAGAAGCCCCTGTCTCTGTTTTCGGGCTTCCTGTAGACACGGGTGTCACCACCTTTGCTTGCTTTGCTGCATGGGTTTTGCTTTTTGGTTTGGTTGCAGGTGCTGATGAGGTACTTGGGCTGATGTGGACCACCTCAGCTTTGTCCGTTCTGCTTTTCAACCTCTTTTCTCTTGCTGACAAGATGGGTGTGTCACCTTTTTCTTTGTCATCCTTTTCCTCATGCTTCTTCTTTTGTTCTTTCTTCTGCACTGTGGTCAGGGTCTTCTGGCCTTTTTCTTTCTTTCCCTCGGCCACTGCTTCTTTTTCCTCACTGCTGGAGGAACCCGTTTCTTCAATCAACATTTTTATGTCTCCATCTGTTGTCAAATTCCTGAATGATTCCCATGAGAGGGGAACCTTATATGAATGAAGCACATCCTCCACAAGAATTTTGATCAACCCATGGTGGGCTACCTGATCTGGTATGCCTTCTTTTAACTTTGTGGCACACTCAATTAGGGACTGTAGCAGGAAATAAGGAATGCTCAGTTTCTGTTCTACAGGAAGATAAATCCGGTGCCTCAATTCAGTGAGCAACCAAAAGTGATATGCGTACACGATGCTAAAACGGCCTTCACAAGTTATATACTTCATGATTTGCAGGCTGACTTCATTCCATGGGGGCAGCAAGCTGGTTCTTCGCACCCCATTTTTGTCCTCCGAGAATTCCTCCTCAGGTGGAAAGAATTCCTTCTTGGCCTGCTGGCTCAACTTCCTTTCTTCCTTATCCCATGGTAAACCCATCGGAAGTTCAGTAATTCGACTGATATATTGCGGGGTGAGCTTGAGGCTTAGACCCCTGAAGTTCACTGTGGCCAGTGTCTTGGATTTCGGCTTCAGAGCCTGCAAAAATTCTTCTGCCACTTCATCATCGTAACCCTGCAATTTGTCACAAAAAGATATCTATTGAACCTGTGTGAAGAGCTCCACCACTTCCTGGTTTTCCATCAACTTGGTTGAATTAGTGGGTTCTCGTCTAATAAACCCACCCGGCATGATAAAATGGCCTCCTTAACCAAGGGTGGTGATTGTGGAAGAAATTTGGTTTACTGAGACAGAGTGTAGAATGTCATGCACGTAATCCACAAAACTTATCCCTCAGGAACTTAACACAGTTTAATTACTCGACATCCTGTAGAATGATAGTATAGGCACAACAGACAATAATTTCACCGTTTTTCTATGACTAGACTGTGGACGACAATCCTGCCACCTTTAATAACCAGTGCATGAAGAGTTCAGGGTTACCTTTTTAATTGGCCACCTTTTTACGTGAGGCACCCGCTTTCCTGTAGAAACTGCGTTCCTGTAGGATAACAACGTTCCTGTAGAATGACAGCGTTCCTGTAGAATGCAGCGCATGATTTTCGGGAGAGACTATAGTCGGTCTGCGCCTTGGGTGTGCTTCTCGATCGCTCTGATAACCAAAGGCTCGACGTATCACACTGCAGAAGGATCAGGATAGCCGCTCGAGTTCAAAACGGTGGTTGATAAATGCATGAGTGCAATCTATCCGATTAGATTTTGAATTCGGCGGAATCCATGGTGCGGGGGTGAGCTGTCCCCGCCGGACCATTGGGTGACATCAGCCCATCATTCAACTGCGCGTTCACTTGCCGCTGCATCAATTCCCGCAGATCTATCACCCCCTCTTCGGTTAAACTCGTTTTTTTCGACCGGATTGCTCTCACGTGCGTGCTGCTATTATTTTTGTCATGGCCGCCACCCACACATCCACTAGACCATTAACTGGCCGACGTGGCCGGCCAAATGGCCATACGGCCGCTCAACCCATTCACCTCTACACTTAGCAATCAATCAAAGTAACATTCATGCAATCTGATGGAAGGAAGGGTCGAGACACTTACCTGCATGGCTGCACACGATGTCTCGGTCTTTTGGACGCTGGTGAGTCGATTTACCTGCTGCTGGTGAACTTACACAGGCCCGGAGGTCCATGTTCACGAGCTGCCGATGATGGATGGGATGCTTTAGTTGCATGCGCCCACGTTTCATTGCATATGGCCTGCGCTATGAATGGTATCCACTCTAGCAGGCTTAACTGTTACAGGACTCCCGCGGGATGTCTTAGAACAGTTCTTCCTCCTTGGGTGCATGCTGCACGACGATGGATGGCCTCACGATCATGCTCTCGGAGCTTCTGGATGACTGGGATGCACATGGTGTGAGATCTCTAGCATTTTTTTCCATTTACAATTTGCTTTTTCTTGAGACTCATCGATCTGCTTTGCTGGTGCAGGTAGCTTTGTTGCATGTCGACAAGGATGGTGGAACAAGATAACAGCAATGTGCAAGGGTGACAACAGTGGCTTGCATGCATCCAAACCGATCCTTAGCCGTTAGATCTCCTCATGAAATTAATTCTGGCCCGTTCTGAGCTCCTACAGGAAGTTTCCTGTAGAAATACAGCGCTTCCTGTAGAAAGGATGCGTTCCTGTAGAGAGTCTGCACCTTCCTGTAGAAGATCTGCATCTTCCTGTAGAAACTCTGCATTTTCCTGTAGAAAATCTGTGTCTTCCTGTAGAAGACTCAAGCTGTAATGAAATTGCACATACCTTGGAGAAAATGAGTATTCTTGGAGGAGGTGCTGGTGAGGTGTCCTGACTGCATGATGAGGACCCTTGGCTTTGAGTTGAGAGGCTTCCTCTCCTCCATAGAACACCTGCATGCAATTTTACATAATGAATCTGCTGACCTTGTTTTTTTCTTGTGTTTTTTCCTTCTTTTTTCTTTTTTTCTCTTTTTTTTTTGAAAGATAACAGGGGCGCCTCATTGAGGTTTTCACCCTTGCCATCTGCCTTAAGCGCCCAAAGAGGTTTTCACTCAAGGATCTTTTTCCAATCTCTCTTTTTTTTTTTTTTTGAAAAGACAATAGGGGCGCCTCAATGAGGTTTTCACCCCTACCACCTGCCTTGGGCGCCTCAGAAAGGTTTTCACCCAAGGATCTTTATTATTTCTTTATTATTTTTTATTTTTTTTTTTAGATTCTTCAGGGTATGCCCAAAGCAGAGGCAGAACCCTTCTCTATGACCAACACTGCCTTCTCCGTAGTTTTGATGAACTCTTGTCTTGAGGGAGGCTTCCTGTAGATCTTCAACCGATGCCCATTGACAAGCATGGGGATGGCTTCCTCATCAATGGTCCGAATAAGAACAGATCCATTGTCATGACATTTTTCCACTGAATATGGCCCTAGCCATCTGGTTCTCATCTTTCCCTTGAAATCTTTGTATCTGGAGTCATACAACAAAGCCCAATCTCCTGGCTGAAATTGCTTGTCATGGAGATGTTGGTCATGCCACACCTTTCTCTGAAGTTGAACCACTTCTGAGTGAAGGAGGGCCTGCATTCGGTGCTCATCCAGGCCATTCAGATGCAATAACCTTTCTTGTTGTGCATGGCTGAGATCTAGGTCCAGCTGAGCTGCCATCCTCAAAGTGTTGTATTCAAACTCAATGGACAGCAAAGCTTTCTTCCCATAGACCAGCTCATAAGGTGCGAAGCCGGTGGTGGTCTTCCAAGTGGTGTTGTAAGCCCATGTGGCTTCAACCAGGCGATCTGCCCAGTCCTTTCTGCTGCTGCTCACCACCTTAGTCAAGATCCCTTCTAATGCTCTATTGGTGACTTCCACCTGCCCATTTGCTTGAGGGTGATAGGGGGTGGAAGTCCTATGCTTGATCTTGTGATGAGCTAGTAGATCTTCAACCAGGTTCGAGGTGAACTGGCTCCCTTGATCAGTGACCAGCTCTCTTGGATAGCCAAACTTATAGAAGATGTTTTCTCTTAGGAACTCGGCCACCTTTTCTTCTGTTGCTGCTTTGATTGCTTTGATCTCTGCCCACTTTGTCAGGTAGTCAGTGCACACAATGATGTAAGACCTTTGCCTCGAAGGAGGGTTGATTGGGCCCACAAAGTCCATACCCCACTTCTCAAATGGCTCAAGAGCCACCTGAGGTTGGAGAGGCATCTCATCCCTTTGGGTCAGTTTCCCCATTCTTTGGCATTGGTCACACTGGCTGACATATCTTCTGACATCTTGATGAAGTGTGGGCCAATAGTAGCCTGCCTGCAGGATTTTGAAGGCAGTTCTCTTTGCTGCAAAATGTCCTCCACAAGGCCCATCATGACAAGTGAGGAGGATATCAAAGACTTCCTCCTCCCTTACACAACGCCTTAAGATCTGATCGGGGCCAAGCTTGAACAGATTGCCCCCGATCCAAGTAAATGAGGCACTTTTTCTGATGATTCTTCTCTTCTCTCTTGAAGATAGGTGCGGAGGGAACTGTGCTGAAACAAGGTAGTTTGCTATATCAGCAAACCATGGAGAGAGTACTGAAATAGCAAACAGATGTTCATCGGGCATCTGGTCATCCACCGTTCCATCCTCATCTGCAGACAAATTCAATCTAGATAAAAAGTCAACAACAACATTTTCTCTACCTGGTTTGTCAACAATGGTCAAATCAAACTGCTGCAATAAAAGTAACCATCTAATAATATGAGCATTCACATCTGGTTTATTCATTAAATATCTAATTGCAGCATGGTTTGTATGTACAAAGGTTTGATAGCCAGTAATATAATGTCGGAACTTGTTCAGTGCATGGACCACAGCCAAGGATTCTTTCTCGGTTACAGTGTAATTCAGCTCAGCTTTGGACAAGTTTTTGCTAAAAAAGTAAATGGCATATGGAAGTTTTTGCTCAACTTGTCCTAAAGCTGCACCTATGGCTTTGTTCGAGGCATCAGTGTGGATGTGGAAAGGTAGGGCCCAGTTTGGACCTCTCAGGATTGGGGCTGACACCAACTTGTCCTTCAATTCACTTAAAGCCCTCTGACAATCGTCAGTCCATTTAAACTCCACATCTTTTGCCAACAGGCCAAACAATGGCGAGGCTAGCTTGCTGAAGTCTTTAATGAATCTCCGGTAATATCCTGCTAATCCCAAGAAACTCCGAACATCCCTTACCTTTTGAGGAGGTGGAACCTTCTTGATGAGAGAAATTTTGTTAGGATCCACCTGCAACCCTTGGCAAGAAATGGTATGGCCTAGCACGGTCCCTTCAGTCATCAGGAATTCACATTTTTCAGGACTAAGGGACAAGTTCATCTCAATGCATTTGGTTAGGACTTTTCCCAGATTGGACAATGCTTCCTGAAAGTTGGCCCCATAAGGAGTAAAGTCATCCATATAGATTTCCACTGCATCATGGACCAGCTCCGAGAAGATGCTTAAGACGGCTCTCTGGAAAGTAGCAGGAGCATTGCATAGCCCAAAGGGAAGGACTCGGTAGGCAAAGGTGCCCCAAGGACAAGTGAAGGTGGTCTTATCTTGGTCTTCCAGGCTGATTTGGATTTGGTTGTACCCGCTAAACCCATCCAAGAAAGAGAAGAACTTCTTTCCTGCCAGTCCATCCAACACTTGATCTATGAAAGGTAGAGGGAAATGGTCTTTCTTGGTAGCTTTGTTCAGTTCTCGGTAGTCCACACAGATTCTCCATTTCCCATTTTTCTTGGGAACCAACACCAGAGGGGACACCCATTCACTATCTGAGATGGGGTAGATGAATCCGGCATCCAACAGTTTTTGCAATTCTTCCTTGACAATGTCCTTAAGAGCTGGATTCATTCTCCTCTGGGGTTGCCTAACCGGCTTACAATCCTCTTTGATGTATATGTGATGGGTACAGACCGAAAGATGGACTCCTTTCATCTCCTTATAGCTCCAAGCAAAAGCATCTAGGTGACTGGCCAACAGGCTACACAACTCCTTTTCCTGGGAAGGAGATAGGGAGGAGCTGATCTTCAACGTTCTCTCAGGGCCAAACTCCACATTCTTGACTCTGGGAGTGACAGGGTTGGTTGTACAGAGATCCACTAAGGCGCTAGCTTGGGCATCCTCGACCAATTTCTCTAAGGGTAGAGCACTGGAAGGTGGATTCTGGATCAAGGTCTCGATCAAGTCATCCTCGGTTGGGGGGTCTCTTCTAGTGGTATCTAAGGTGCATAGAGGTGCTGAGTACACCTCATCTTCCTCTCCTTCCTCTAACCAGAGTGGTAAGTCATGCTCTAAGGAGGGTTGGGCAGGAGGGTATAGGACTAGCTATTTGGACATAGGACCATTTTTTATGGTCATATTTCCTGCACGGCAACTTATGTAAGCATCTGCAGTGGCTAACCAAGGCCTTCCCAAAATGAGAGGATATCCAGTAAGCTTCGCCTTGGGTTGCAGAACCAAGAAATCTGCAGGGTATTCCCAAGAGTCGATAGAGACCAAGACATCCTCCACAATACCTTCGGGAGTCACAGTGGAGCGATCTGCTAGTTGCAGTACTGTCGAGGTCTTCCTCAAGGAACCCTGAAGATTGAGTTTGAGCATGGTGTCCCTGGTCATCACATTAATGGCAGCCCCCAGATCAATCAAGGTGTGAGGTATGATGGTGCCATTGATGTGGACATCTACTACAGGACTTCCAGGATCTAAGTACTTTGGGCAGATGACTTGTCCTAACATAAGGTCAGACAGTTGTCCTATGACATTGATGGTTGAAGCATCTTTCTTCCGCCTGCCTGGGTGTTTGAAACACTTTTCCTTAACCAGTTTGTTGTATATTGGCACATCTTTGATGGCTTGGAGAAGTGGTATTTTTACACACAACTGCTTGAGCTCACCCAGAAGCTCATCCTCCTCTGGGTTGGGTTGTGTGGTGGCTGTCAGTCTCTCAGGAAAGGGTGGAATAGCCTTTGGTTCACTTTCATGTTTATCTTCCTCATCCTCTGGGGGAGGAGGTTGGCGATCTGGTAGAGTCTTTCCAGATCGAAGATTGATCTCCTGGATCTCCACAACATAGGTAGGGCATGAGGTTTCCCCAGTGTATACTTGCTAGGCCTATCTATTGTTGGGGTTTAGGTTCGGTTGAGCAGGCATTTGAGGTTGCCTTGGAGGAGCAGGAGGTAATGGCTGAGTTTGAACTGGTGGTGGAGGCAAAATGGCGAGAGGAGTATTGTACTAGGGCCTCCACCCCGACTGAGGTGCATTCCACTGAGGCTGTGGCTGGGCATGTGAATGATATGAATGAGAAGTAGGTTGAGTAGGGTACTGAGGTGGATAAGACCATGGAGGAGGCATGGACCAGGAAGGATGAGCAGGGGGACCCCAGGAAGGCATAGGAGTCGATTGGTTGGGGCTGTAATAAGCTTGAGGTGCCCCTTGCATTCCCTGCTGATAAGGTCTAGATCCCTGTGGCCTCCTTTGGTTGAGATAATAGAGAGGTTCAGTGGGAGCTTCTGTCCCTTGGTACATGGCTTTAAACCCAGGTAAGGTTGGACACTGATTTGTGGGATGGTCCTCCTCACAAACAAAACATACTTCAACCGAATGCAATGGGCATTCGTTCTTAGGGTGTCTCCTTGTGCACCTAGGGCAGAAGACAGCCAAGGCTCTCTCAGCTTCTTCTTTCTTCTGCTGGATCCTGAATGTGTCCAGCTGCATGGCAATGGTCTGTCTCACCTCACTCTTGAGATCTTCTAATTGATTTGCAAGCTCATGTTTGGAGAAAGGGACACTAGTTGAGAGGAGGTTTCCTCTACCTCGTTTCCGAGCTGCCCTGGAGTGGTTTCTAAACACAGTCTTGATGTCCTCATAAGGCAGCTGGTAAATGTCCCCCCCAGCTAACATGTGAAGGGTATCTAAGAGGTCTTTAGGGACTCCTCGGAGCAGGACCAACTTGAGGGATTCAGGGTCAAGTGTGCACCTGGCCCGCTTATAGCTAAGTTGGAACCTCTCCTCATAATCCTCTAAGGACTCATCATTTCCCATGGTCATCCGAAAGATTTCTCCCTTGGTTTCCTTAGACCTACAATAATCCCTGTACTTGGTATTGAAAGCTTGCTGCATCTGAGCCCAAGTGGTGATACTATTCCCAGGTAAGCCCATGAACCAGCATAATGCTGCATCCTTAAGATTTGAAGGGAAGAGTTTTAGCTTTTGCTCATCTTCAGTATTATCATAGGTTCTACAAAGGACAGCAAACTCAAACAGGAAGGTATCGGGATCTTCAGTAGTCAGTCCATGGAAGTGAGGTAAGGCGGAGGGGCTAATGTTCTTCATTTTCATCTCTCCATTGGTCTCTCGGATGGGGAAGGCACCTTCTATTCTCTCATCTTCTCTTCTATTGTCAGCCATAGCTTCAGATGGAGTGGTCTCTAACTCTTCTTCTACTATAGGATCTTTGTATATCTCGGGATGTTCACCTATAGGTTCTTCTGGGTCACTATCACCAAAGAAGAGAGAAGGGTGACTCAGTGATGTGGTGGGGGTGTTGGGTAGGAATTTGCCTGATTTATCTCGGTTCCTACGAGGCATGAAATGGAAAAGACTTTCTTTTTTGATTGTTTTTGCTTTTTTCTTTGGTACCTGCAAAACTGAAACAGATTGATCTACAACTAACTATAAAGATGCAGAATTAAACTGAAAGCAGGAAAGAACTAATCTACTTTGCTCAAATGAAATTGCAGGAATGGAAATGCTAGTCTACGCTTGCAGAAATGAAATGCTAATCTATGAAAGCAGGAAATGTCTATGCTACTTTTGCAGAATGGAAATGAAATAAACTACTTAGCAGAAGGCAAGAGTAAGAAAATAGAAGAAAAGCAACAATTACTAATACTCTGACGCTTCCCCGGCAACGGCGCCAAAAAGATGGTGGGCCCCAGTATTGTAGCAATAATGCTACAACTCCTAGGACTTCCTATCTCTAATTTTATCAACCCGGTAGTTCGTAAAAACTTGGAAGCGACGGTGTTGTATGCACAAGTACTAGCTCTTGTCGCAGCTGTCACTTGGTCAGCTGGCACAAGTCCGCTAGGGCTCAAGCCAACTTCTATATGCTCTTAGAAGAAGCTTTCTAAATGATGGATGAAGGCTATCTCAAGGGAAATTGATCTACTTTGCAAAAATGAACTGAAAGCCAACCAAAGCATGGAAACCCTAGTAAACCCTAATCTGACTAGTTTAACCTCTATGGTGCAATAGTGAGAGTGCAAATGTCTAAAAATGATGCCATTACTTCTAATGATGTGAAATGCATGAACTCAAACTACTTCTATGAAAAAGAACATTGTTTTTGTATTTTTGCTTAAGTGGATGGAGTGATTATGAATTTGTTTCTTATTAGGGTTTGGCTGTGCAGAGGTGGTGCGAAGGGAGAGAAAGCTTGGGAAAGGTCAGGAGGGCTAGGAGAGGTCCCAGAGGGTCCCTAGCATCGGTCCACATAAGTCTACAACATTCAGGTGCTCGGCAACCAAGTTTTCAGGCTTCTACAGGATGTCTGCAGGGGATCTTACAAGAAACTAAGGAATTCTACAGGAAATCTGCTAACTTCTACAGGATGTTCTACCGTGGGAGTTTTGGGTGATGGTGAGGTGATGGAGCGGTATGGGTGGATAGGTAAGGTGGAGATGGAGCTTGTGATGACTCAGGGGCAGAGAAATGAAATGGAGAGAGAGTGCACGGAGTTGGTTGGTGAATAGAAGGATGGAAACAACGAAAGGTCAAGAAAATGAAGCTACGTGGCAATGGAAGAGTTGGAAGGTAAACGAGCTGAACAGAGGTCGAGTAGGTGGCTTGAGGAGAGGTTAAGAAGAAGAAGAAGGAAGTGGAATGATACTGAGCAGTGTAAATAAAACAAATTGCTTATGTCTTGCACCAAAAACGAGAATCCATTAACCTGTGCTATCTGTGCTATTAAACCAATGAACAACAATGTAAATCATGAAGAAAAGTCGTGCATGGAATTGTAATGAAGAAGTATGGCTCAAGAGAAAAATGCATGGAACGATCCATGATTAAAATGACTGTGTTGCAGCTTGCATAAAAGTGGAGAAAGACTGCATTTTTTTGGTGGTTGGTATAGGCTGTACCCCAATCCCTAAACAGAGATAGCAGTGAAGGCACTAACAACCTTTCCTTGGAGCTCCAGTGAATTACAAACCTCCTATTCTGATCTAAGCAACTGAAATTGATTTAACCATAAGCTAATCCTACTCAATCTTATTAAATAAATCAAATCAGCAGACTGTGTTCTTGAAATGCATATCAAAACAAAGAAACAAAGTGCTGGAAAGAAAGGCAAATAACACTACAAGAAGAGGAGACCTATTGCTCTCAGGTTGGGCCCTAACCTGAGAGCTATAGCTCCCTTAAAAGCTCAGAATTAGATCCAAATCTGCTTGCCTTTATTCATAATCAAAAGTCTAATGTCATGCCAAAAATGGCTTACAAAAACAAACACCGAGCTGTGCTCAGAAATTACAATATCAGTCCAAAAGTTCAAAAAGCTCCTAACAAAGGCTACGGCCTTCATATTTATACAAAATGAAGATCAAGCTGGCTTCCTCCATTCGTGGAGCTTGGCTGTCCAACAGAAAGTCAAACTGCTGTAAAACTGCTGATCCTGTAGAACGTGTTGGCTGCCTTTAAGCTCGGTGGGGAGAGCTGTTAGAGCTCGGAGTTAAGGTGAAAATCACGAGGAAGGTCATCAAGACTGTGGACAACCTCCCTATGAACCCGCAATGTCACCTTTGTTGTCTCCTTGTCTCCTTTTGCATGGTATTTTGCTCTCTTTAATGCCAAAAACCTGAAATCATCATCTATTAGTCACATAGGTATAATGCCTGCCCTTCTTCCTACAAACAACACGAATATACTAAGAAATGAATGCATAAGTGGTAAAAGATGAATGGTTGAGCAAGGTAAGTAGGCCAATATGAGCCCAAATTGTACCAAAAATTGGGGCTCATCAACATTCAGTTTTAAGGACGGATTAGATAGTATTGATGAAGCACTACAAGAAGTTAAAGTAGCAATCATTAGGATACTACAGGATCCTTTGGAGCTGATTCAGCCTGAATGGGCTACTCAACTAAGTCACATGCTAGAATGTTATAATGTAACTATTGAAGAAGAGGACAAGGATTTGTGGAAGATTAACATTCCAGAAACAGAGGGTCACCATGAGGTTCAAGGACCGCAGATTGAGAACCCTGATATAACCACACCATTGAAAATGAAACAAGTAAACAATGGTACTAAGGCTGAACCCAAATTTACGAATATTGGAGATTACTGGGATGATGCAACGGTGGATAAGGTCTCTAAATTGCTCCGTGAATACCAAGATTTATTCCCTATCAAGTCTATGGACCTGAAAGGGATAATCGGGGACCTAGGTATGATGAAGATTACATTAAAACCCGACGCAAGCTGGTTAAGAAAAGGTCTTACCGTCTCAATCCAAAATATAAGGAAAAGGTCCGCTTATAGCTAGAGAAGATGCTCATGGTAGGCGTCATTGACCCTGTGGAAGAATCTGATTGGGTAAGTCCAATGGTGGTACAGGAAAAGAAGCAGAAGGATGAAATAAGGATATGTGTGGATCTCAAGAATCTGAATGATGCTTGTGTACATGATCCTTTCCTGACTCCATTCACTAATGAAGTGTTGGACAATGTAGTTGGCTAGGAAGCATATACCTTCACTGATGAGTTCTTTGGGTACCACCAAATAAAAATCACACCAGAGGATAGGAGCAAGACAACCTTCGTAACTGAGTGGGGTTGTTTTCAGTACATTGTAATTCCATTTGGATTGAAGAATGCGTCTGTGATATTCTCACGCGTAGTTGTTGCTGCTTTCAAGGAATTTATTCATAAGTTCCTGGAGGTATATTTTGATAACTGGATTGTATTTGAGCTAGTTAAACGCCATGTAGCGAGCTTGCACCTGATGCTGGATACCTGTCAAAGATACCAGATCGCGCTTAATCTCAAGAACTATCTATTTTGTGTTCCTTTTGGGAACCTGTTGGGGCATGTGGGTTGCAGACAGGGACTGATGGTAGACCCCACAAAGATCGTAGTGATACTAAACTTGGAAGCACCGAGGAGTGTGAATTAGCTGTGTGCTACCCTCGGACATACGGGATATTACTGAAAGTTTATCGAAGGCTATGCCCAAATCACTGTGCCTATGGAGAAATTGTTGAAGAAGGATGTCACATTATGTAGGAATGATGACTACAACAAGAGATTGGATATATTGAAAGAAAATATGGTCTTCGCGCCGATTCTAGTCTTCCCAGACTGGAAGAAAGAGTTTCATGTGCATGTCGACGCATCATGTATAGCGCTGGGAACAATATTAACAAAGGCTGGCAGAGAAGGCTTGGACCATCTTATTGTGTTCGCAAGTTGAAGATTATCCAAAGTGGAGAAGAACTATTCCACCATTGAGCATGAAGGGCTAGCTATGGTGTATGTGCTCTAGAAGTATAGGCACTAATTTCTGGGAGGTCATTTCAAGATGTATATGGATCACTCCATGCTGAAGTACCTGGTCAATAAGCCTGTGTTGGGGGAGGAATCTGCAGGTAGCTCTTATTATTCTAGGAGTATGATTTTGAAGTGGTTGTGAAGCCTGTACACTTGAACGCAGGACCAGACCATTTTTTGTGCATCGAAATAGGTGAGGAACCCACTAACTTGGAAGAAGGATTGCCTGACGCAAAACTATTTGCAGTGCACATCGTGGATGGTGATTTTGATGATATAATACATTTCCTAACAATAGTAACTACACCAAAAGGATACATTGTCCAACAAAAGAAGGAATTAGTGGTGCGTGCGACAAATTTTTCTGTCATTCTTGGGTACAAGATGGGGACTAACAAGATATTGTGACGGTATGTACCTGAGTTCAAAAGAAGTAGCATCCTTGCGTATGCTCATGGGAGCACTGCGGGAGGCCACTATGTAGGAAGAGCAACCGTACAGAAGATTGTATGCACAAAGTTGTGGTGGCCAACCCTTCATCAGGACTCAAAAGAATATTCCAAGGTATGCGATGTTTGTCAAAGGAATGGTAGGCCATCACAAAGGGATGAGATGCCTTTGAATCCATAAATGACATTGCAACCCTTTGAGAAGTGCGCGATAGATTTTGTAGGACCTATTCAGCCATAAGGAAAGACGGCATCAAGGTACATTATCACCACAATAGATTATTTGACTCGATGGGTAGAGGCACAGCCTATGAAGGATTGTAGAGGTGTGACTGCTGCGAAGTTTTTATTTGAGCATGTAATGATGCGATTTGGCTATACGAAGATCTTGATGAGTGATCATGGTACACACTTCCTGAATGCGACAATCAGCGCACTGACAAAGGAATTTCAGGTATACCACCAGAAGAGCACACCTTATCACCCACAAGCTAAGGAGATAGTGGAAGCGTTCAACAAAGTGCTCGAAAATGCACTGACCAAGGTTTGTAATGCTCAGCAAAGTGATTGGGACCTACGTGTACCTGCAGTACTGTGGGCTTTTCGAACGACATGCAACAAGTTGACAGGACAAACCCCTTTTTGGCTTGTCTATGGTGTTGAAGCAGTAATGCCTATGGAATACATCATGCCTATTCTGTGCATAGCAGCACTCACAGGTATGACAGATGGCAGAGCCCTAGAGGAGAGGCTTGAACAACTGCATGAATTGGAGGAAGAAAGATTTTTAGCAGGATTTCACCAGCAGGTCCAAAAGAAGCATGAAAAGGCATGGCATGATCGACACATCAAGCTACACACATTTAACGTAAATGACTTGGTTTTGCTATATGATAGTAAGTTTGATAAATTTCTAGGGAAGTTCAAGATGCATTGGTTAGGGCCTTATGTTATTAAGGATATTACCGACAGAGGAGCGGTACAGTTGGTCAAATTGAATCGAGAACCCTTCCCAGGAAAGGTGAATGGCAGTCAATTGAAGCTATACCCCGACGGTCTGACCATGTGACTAAATGAGGGTAGCACAGTCTTAGCACTCTAGGCAGCTGAAAGGAGGCACGAGACTATAAACTACACTACCCAGGTTGGGGATTTGACAATTGGAAGATGGTGTGAAGCAAGGACATGTCACTAGGTCTGCGACAACAAAAAGGGAGCTGGGTTACCTAGGGATAAATCATGAGGGTTGGCTGGAAGGTGACTGTTATGGTCACTGTTCATGAAAAGACGAAAAAAGTGAGGCCAAATGGAGCGAGCAGCCTTCATTTAAGATGAAATTTATGGCTTAGATGCTTCAAAATATGCTACCAATATGGCATTAATGAACCAATTTTGGGGGGAACGATTGGATTTGAATTCAAAATTCCCTATTAATTACAAGTGGTTGTCCAGCAAAAAACACTTGCCGTT
Source organism: Pinus tabuliformis (assembly GCA_031772625.1). Classification (NCBI taxonomy): domain Eukaryota; kingdom Viridiplantae; phylum Streptophyta; class Pinopsida; order Pinales; family Pinaceae; genus Pinus; species Pinus tabuliformis. Next base: position 311,143,317 of record CM062815.1, on the reverse strand, counting down.
TTGATTATTCAACTGTTGCGCTCTCATGTGCTCATCAACTGTGAATTATTTCAAGATCTGATAGTGACTTCGGTGTTTGAACAATTATCAAAGGAGACATAAGAACTAGTGAATAACATCATGTCGACACATGTAGAAGCTAGGGACACCAAAGAATTGGCAACCAAGGAAAATGTATAGGAAATGGACATAGAAGCAGAAGTAGCTGCTCCATAAGTAGTTGAAGTATTGGTGGAGGTCCCTAAATCACCAAGAACGCAAAATGATCGAGCACTGACCATGGAAAATGAGGCTGACAGAGCCACTGTCAGTGCCTTGAAGCGAGTTGGGTTGAACCTGGTAGCACTTTTGCACGAAGCACTCCACCTCTTGTAGGATGGAGCAATTGCAGAGCTGAGGACCCAAGAGCACTGCACCCTCCAGGTGATTAGTGAAAAATGGATAAATAATGAACATATGGCCCTACAGATAAATGTTCCCATCGACGCTGAGGCCGAGGTGACCAGCCAAAGCAAGAAGATCATGGAGGTCATGGAGTAGGCATGCAAAATGGTCCCAGAATTATCCATTCCAGAGGAGGAGCTAGTCGAGGTCCGCATCCATAAATTGGCCACAGGGCTGCGTGACACTTGCACAGAGATGGTGCGGGTTCAGTTGGAGTTGAAACTGCAGATGACAGAGCTCTAGTTGAGGGTCCAACCTTCAACACCGCCAGAGGTAAAGGAACAGTGGGTGGCCGCTGTCACAGAAGAAGTCGCAGCGATGGAGAGTGCAGTAGCAAATTGCACACAGTTGTTCAAACAATCATTTGAGGTCCTGACTAGCTTACAGGAGGACCCAAACATCCAGAGGCTAGAGATGGAAGCGTGCAAGATACAACAGCGCTACGATGAAGTGAAGGGCATAGCGTGAACCGTCGTGCTGACACAAAGGTTAGCCAAGCTATAGGAAGCCAAATATTAGAAGGAACAGGTGGATGCAATGAAGCACAAGGAAGCAGTGTTGAAGGTGCAACTAAAGCCCTGGCTGGAGGAAGCTTACATAATCACAAGAAACATTGAAGGAAAGCTTGTGACTTTGCAAGAAATGCAATAAAAGCTTCAGGATGACAATGCAGGAGCACTAACCGAGAAGATAGTTGAAGATGCAAAGCAGGCAACAGCTCAGTGCATAGCTGAGGTTGCGGTTATATGGTTCGAGTTGGATGGGATTCGCGCAGAGATCTCCATGCCTACTGAGTGACTTGAGGGTGAGTCATGATGTTTGTGTTGGGGGCCTGTTGGGAGTGGGATCCCCCAAGGGTATTTTTGGGGCTAAAAGCCCATGTTTAAGTCAATTTTTGTAATATAATTGTAAAGACTTCGCATTTTATGTTCCACTCTTACTTTTGTAAAGTAAAGCCAGTTGTAAGAGATCTACCCATGGTCCGTGGACCGTGGGATTGTATAAAAAGAGCTAAGCTCTAAGTAGTTTAAGAAGATAGGAATAATAGAAGAATATAATGACACACGATATAATGGAGTCATAACTTGGAAGCGAGAAGTCTAAGTCTTGGGTTGTAGCATAGGTAGAGGCTTTGCAGCTGAGTGCGCAGAGGCTTGGGGTAGAAGTTCACAGTTGAGTGCGCGGACCCCTGTCGCTGTGTGCATAGGGCAGACAGAGGTTGTGAGTCTTAGAAGATATTAATAAAACGAGATATTCTACAATTTCTATGTCCTTGTTCTGTTATTGCATCTTGATATGTTATGTATCAATTTCCTTTATTATGCTAATATGATGCACGAATGAATGTAATTACATTGAATAATTGAACGCAATTACGAATATCTAGTTATGTGGTGTTAACTATAACTACTTGATAAGATAAGAAAATCACTTAGATTAATTGGGGACTTTGTACAGCACGATGCTCTAGCAGTGCAAAAGTACCTAATTAGGAGATTAGGGTTGCGCGAAGGTTGATCGTATACTTTCATGGAGGTATTGAAGGCCAGAATAGAGGGTTTCTCTTGCAAGCCTTAGAGTGAAGCAACCTGTGCGATGGTAGGAGTAGCAGGAATTAAATGACATCACAACCATCTATGGGTGCGGAAACTTGGTTCCAGCATCCCCCCATACTGCTTCGAGTGAGACTTCAGTCCACGCTCCACTGGTTGATGTCGAAAGAGCTAGTAGTGTAGGGATTTTTTTGGCTAATTCACGCTGAACCTGGGTCAGGCCCCCTCAAGCCAACAATTAGATTTATGAATCTATAGATTTATTGTTTTTTTTGTAAATAAGATAGTATATTACTTAGTAAAGTGACAGATTACAAAACGGTTTGTGTGAGAAAGAAACCGACACAAGAACTAGCTAAAGATAAAGAGGGAACATATTACAAAAGTGGAGCTGAGAGGAGCTATCGTTACAACATTTTCAAAATTGAGATATTAGAAGTCGAGAAAGGAGAAGAACACATTATGGCAGTCGAACATGCAGATATTGTTAACCTCCATGACATACATCCTTTCGTGGAGGCAGAAAAACTTACACATGGGAAGAAAAACAGGGAAGGAAACTGACAACATTTCTCTTGGTTGGTGGTAACCTAATCCTCATCGAGATGAATGGGAGTTTCTTGAGAGCTTCCCTCCTTCTATGCAGTGATGACCCGACGACTCATGGAGGCCCAAGGGTCCTCTTTATTGATGCTCAGGGAACCTTCAATGGTTTTGTTATCACTTAGAACTAAAAATTGATACATGTAATTTTCTATCCTAGCCCGATGACAAAGGTCTGTGCTAGTTTAATTTCAAATTTTCATTTTTAATTTTCTTCCCGTAGGATTTGGAGTTTTTAAAAGAGCTTTTAACTCAAGTTGTTCTCAACTCCCATTGGTTCCCCTCTACCCATCATTGTTCTATAGCCACCTCTTGTCTTATGTGAGTCACCGTGTCTTTTCATGATTTCGCAGCGCTATTCCAATTCGCCAATTTCGTAGCGCAATCATAATTAGGCAGTTTCGCAGCGCTTCATGATTAGGCAGTTTCGCAGCGCATCATTAAAATTCAAAACTAACAGCGCTGTGAAATCATGGATTCGTACATTCCGCAGCGAATCTTTCCCGAAATGTCAAGTCCGTTAGGTGAGTCGTCAGCCATGTCTTCTCATGTCAGCTCATATACCTTTCTTATCACATTTTAACGCTCATTGCCACTATCACCACCACTAGATCTGTTGATATGCACCAATTATTACTCCCAAGAAATTTTACCGTGCATAAACCATAATGATGGCTGTAAGTCCTGCATGAATGACAAATCTGCAAGATTATATCTTGAAAGGTTTTAAATGGAAGAGTTTAAAATTCAAGCGAGGCTGATAATTCAAGCGAGGCTGATAATCAAGCGAGGCTGATAATCAAGCGAGGCCGAATTAAAAAAGAAGCTGAATCACAATTCCAACCGGAGCTAGTAGTCTTTGTGTGCGAAGATTTGGAAGAATCCATGGAGAAAAAAGAGCACAGATCCGGCAAATGTCTAAGGACTGAACCCGAAGGCCTAGATATAACGCTGAGAAATGAAGAGGTGAAGAAAGCGTTTAAAAAGGCCGGGTGCTGGAACTTTTGCAAAAAGTTACAAGGAGGACATGCACAGGTAACTAAGGAATTTGCACTTAACTTCACTGGTTTGAATTCAAAGGTAGCCATGTTAGAAGTGCAGGTTTCTCCAGAAGTGATATCTGCTGTGACAGAGATCCCAAGAGGACAAGAGGAATGGTTCAAAAAATTTAAATTTGACATGAATCCTTGCAAGGAGTTTTCGAAGGATGATTATGTAAATGAAGATTTAAGTAAGGCAGTGCCCAGGAATTATGTCAAAGAACATTATGCTCTCTTACTCACCTGCATACAGAAATATTTGACTTGTGAAGGAAGGTATAACAAGGTTTATTCTTACCATTTCAAACTACTTTTGCATTTCACCGGGAAAGTCTCCATAGACTTACCTTTTTATCTGTTCCGTAGTTTGAGTAAGATGTGTGAAAAGGTACAGCTGAGGAAAGAGGACTGTGAAACCTCTTTGTTTCATCATGGTTTGATTAAACTACTGGTTTTAGATGGGCTTCAAAAGATAGACAGGGATTGGAATTCATTCATTTTTATGGCTGGTTTCAAAAGCCAGACTGGCCTCACTCCTCAACCTGTTAGAGAGGCTACAATAGCTGAGCTCCAAACAGAAGTAAGAGCTAAAAGAGTTCCAAAGTCACAAGTAAGAAAACAAGTGAAGCCACTCATCATCCAAGATCAACCTCAACAATCAACTAAGGAAAAAGTTCATGGTAAAAAGACTGTACCTGAAACAAGCACATCTGGAGTAGTCTCGAGGGTAAGAACAAGAAGCCAGATAAATAAGGAGAAAGGTAAAGCTATAGCAGTCGAAGACAGTCCAGTGTCCAAGGCAAGTTTAAATGATTTATTACAAGCTATTGAATTCGAGCAGTCTCTACCAGTTCAAATCGAATTGATGCAGTCAGAACAAGAAAGCACTAAGAAATCCAAGGCCTCAAAAAGGCTTAAATTTGATGTCCCAGCTGAAGAATTCGTTTTTAAACCTAGAAGACCTATGACAAGGAGATTCCAGCAAGTACAGGAAGAACTGCCAAGAACAGAGGAAACAGGGGAAGAGACACAGAAAAACGCAAGCAAAACAGTCATCACATCTCAAGGAGATAATATAGCAGCTATAAAGAGCCAATTAGAATCAGCTAAATATGAGATTGCCAAATTGAAGAAAGCTGCTAGAAAACATGCAGTTATACACGCAAAGTATTATAAAGCTCTATGGAAAGGGAATGAAACCCTAGAAGCCCAGTTGAATTCAGTGGTTGATGGCCATTCACAGTTTCACACATGGACAGTACCAGCAATCAAAGAAGCCAAGTACATCAGAAGGATTAATATGCAACTGAGAGCTGGGAATAAGGCTATGAAGAAACAAATTGAAGATCTGAAGGCACAGCTAAGCCAGCTACCTGCTAAATGAGTTTTCATTTCAAGTAAGGTTTTGTTTCCAAAATTTTGACAAATTTGCTTAATCTTATCTTTCTGAGGAAATATAAATCCCTGTTCGACATGTGGAAAGTTTAAGGGAGTTTTTGGCAATCAAATACTCGGCTAATAAAGGTCTCGGGTCAAAAGCAAGCTGTTTAAAAAAAAAAACTCAGCAGTTTCGTAGCGCGCTACGAAACTGCTGAAGGTGATGATTTTTACGCAATTCAAGCAGTTTGAATCATAAGTGGGATTTTTGAAAGGAAAACGTCTAAAGGGCATGCAAGACATCATCTGAAGCTATCAACAGTAAATTAGATCAAGACAGGTGGACGCTTAAAAAGGTTTAATATTCAAATCCAATTTTTGTCGTAAAGTGAACACCTTTACCACAGTTCAGGGTATATCAAACGGTTTGCCTGCAAGAAACTTTTGCTTACACACATGTTCATGGGAAAAGCTTACAACGCATCAAGGACGTGGCAGTCTTCTACATTTTGGGTAATTAAAGGCTAAAGGTCATGTTTCTGTGCATTCAAATATTTTGGGGAAAACTGAAGCTGAGAAGCAAGGGTAATCTCCTAATATTTCTGAGCAGTTAAAAAGATTCAGCATCCAAGGTCAACATGGAGCATTAAACACCCATCTCAGCTAAACTAAAAGAGGGCCAGATGTCAAAGAACGAGGAGAAGCCATCATGCATGTAATATGGAGTTAGAGTCCTAATTGATTTAGATCTCTAAAAAAAAACTCCAGTCAGCACTTTGTTGTATTTATTAGTTAGTTAAATGGTTGATAGGTGTCATTAGAAATAGTTTTCGAATTCCCCTCATGCTGGAGGAGGAATCTCGATCAGTTAGAATAAGAGTTCTATATATAGCTGAAACAACAATGTAATGAGGGTTGGAAAACTTTGTAACAGAGCATAGTATTTGGCTTATGTAAAGACTCACTTTCAGTAATATAATTTTGATTTTACTTCTCAGGATTCATGAAGGATTTCTTATATTCAGAATGTGTGATGTTTTCCTTTTCTTAGTTTTGTTTACAGTGGTATGGATGTATAATCACTCAGAATTCACTGAATGTGCTCTGATTTCCTGTATGCATCTGTAAACTGTGTGGTTCCATATGAGTGTATGTTCTGAATATTCAAATGTTGAATGCCCTGACTTCCATGTAAGGTCAAGATCTTTGTTATATTGAGGTGTTGTTGATTCCATAGGCCCAATGGATACTTGTTTGATGTATTTCCAGCATTCATATTTGTCACAGTTGTTCTACAAGAGTTAGCCATCTTATTTTTAATCAAAATCATTATTATACCCAGAGAGAGCCCTCTCAGGTTGAGGAGGCTAAGCCTCAGCCTAAAGTAGGTTTGAAATGGTTACTTAGAGTCAACCTGACCAGCAGCCTATCAGGGTCTGATTTTGAGATAATAGGTTTAATGGACCTTCCTTATCGACTTCTTCTTAATGACAGTATAATTTGGAGTGTCTTGAGTGATAAATCTGCAATGGTGGATGGCTTCTACATAAACTACAAACTTTTCAGTGAGCCGGTAAATCTTGATTTCCAGAGCCTTGGATTTCTCCTCTTGTTCCTGCATAGCAAGCCCCATGATGGTCTTCATTTCCCACCAAGTTTCAATTATATGTGCGTAGAGGTTTTCGTGTGCCCAGGTGAGAGCAAGGTCCAAACTCCAAGCAAATTCTGTGTTGACCTCCTCCATGGTGACCTCTCCGCGGAGAATGTTTCCATGGGCCTCTAAGTCTGAAAGTCGCTACTGAGTTTCTGGATTAACTGCCACCATGTAGCATAGAGTTGCGCGCCTAGTAGTAGTCTTCACGTGAGTGGTAAGGGTTAGGCCCAGGGACTGCCAACAGGAGGCAACATGACTATGCACACCTACCCTACTTGTACCAAGGGTGGAGCCATTCCTTGGAGACATGAGAGAAATAGAAGGACTGGAGTACAGGGGAACCAAAGAGTGAGGGGCCAATAGAGGAGGGAAAAGGAAGTGAGAAGAATGAGGGGGAGAATGGGGAGGGATGAATTTATATATTCCAAGAGGAGGAGGGAGAGGGGGCTGGAAGGGGAAGCATGCGAAGATATGAGGAGGGGAGGGAGTAATGGAAGAGTAGAGAGGATGAGATTGAGAGATGGTGGTCACACAATGGAGAGGTGACGTGGCATCGCGGGCTCTGTAGGCAAGCAAGCCAAGGATGAGTCCATACTCTGGCACCCTCCACCTATCCTTCTCATTAAGGAGAGAATCAACCTTGTAATGATGAAAGGTACGCGAATAGTTATGGTTCAGTAGAGTAGTTATCTTCTTCATTGATTGATGTGCATTGCTGATGGAGTTCCCCATCCTCCAGATCCTACCATGCTCAGGACTTGTAGGGTACCAGCCATACCCTCATTCGGCAGTCTGTCCGTGAATTTATTTCCCTTCCTTCTGATTGGTTGAAAGTGGAGGCCTACCATGCTGTCAATTCCCTACTTTATCCATTGTATTATTTTGTTTAGGTGCTAATTTTAATAGATTTTGTCCACCTCGATACCCTATTGAAGTTTTTTGTCGATTTGGGTGGCCAGTGTGGAATCTCCTTCAACAATCATAGGACTGGGATTTAAGTTATGCACTATGGCAATGCCACGTTCTAGGGAAAGCAGTTCTACAACATTGTTGGTGGCTGAACCTCTATTTCCCTCATAAATCCATATTATCTCACCTTTAGAGTTTCTAAAGACCCCTCCAAAACCTGTTGGGCCCAGATTCCCTTTAGCTACACCATCATAGTTGAGCTTGAAAGTTCCCTTCTCTGGCAGCCTCCGCGTGTTATTTTTATTTTCATGCCTTGGGAGGGGAGTGACTTTGCGAACTTTGATATGAAGGAGATCCAACATTGAGAGAATATTCACTTTGCAGAGGGTGGGAGGGGCTTTGACGTTTTGAGTGGGTAGAGATGTCATTATTTCGTAGAGTGCACTTTTGATCTTCACGATAATGAATTTCTCCTGGATGGAGAGGCCGTGAAAGATTCTCGCATTGCATTCCTTCCACGAAGCCCAACATATCAAACCAAGAAGAAAACTCCAAGCTCAATTAACCAGAGGATGGGGGGAAAAATCATTCTCCAACTCACGACAGTACTTTGAATGGAAGAGGGGTCCCTATCCGAGTATTTAAAGACCAAAGAAATCCAATTTCATAAATTGGATGCAAAAGGGCAAACATTCAACAGATGATTAGGGGTTTCTTCTTCTTGCTGGCAGAGGGGGCATCTCAAGGGGACAATAAAGCATTTTATTCTTAGGTTGTCCCACGTTAAAACTTTTTAGTACATGACTAACCAAAGGAAGATAGAATTTTTCGTTCGGTGCTTCCTCTCCTAGATTGCATTCCACTTCGGATCTGGTTTGAGTTGGTCATGCTTTGCTATGTATCTATAGCCTTCACTTAATATGAAGTTTTCTACTGAATTTCCCCCCCATTTTAGTTTATCCTCAACAAATTCAAGGAGGATTTGTCTTTTTTGTAACTCTGAGGAGAGGTCCGACCACGTTTGGGGGTTCATATGGGGAGTCCATTCCTCATGATTGATTCCATTTCTCCATCTCTCGTTTTCTTCACTTTTTCCCCAATACTGCTTGACTTTGATCTTCCCTTTGTTTTGCATTTTAGCATTCATATGTTGATACTGATCTTAATCAAGTTTCAGCCTTTGTTGCCAGGCATCCTCCTAGAAAAGAGCCTTGTTCCCACTGCCTATTTCCAAAAAACTATGTCTTTGAATGATGTCCCTGTTCTCCAAGGCTTGATTCCATATGACTAAGCATTTGATGTTTCCATTGAGCCTAATAATTTTCTCTTGCATTAAGGAGGGGTTGTAATTTTATTTCTATAGGGTACCCCAAGGGGAGTTGGGGTTAGCAATCCATCTCCATAGGTTTTTGGCTCCCATGGCCTTTCCCAAGAGGTCTATGTCTCTAAGACCAAGGCCACCATCCTTTTGGGGATTGTAGATTTTTTTCCATGCTACAAGAGCCCATTCTTGTTTGACCTCTGCACCTTTCCATAAGAATTTCCTCCGAAGGTTACTGACTTTGTTTGAAATCAATTGTTGGGTTTCCAGAGTTGAGTACATGTATAACGGGATGACCTAAAGGAGAGATTTAACCAGGATAAGATGACCAGCCAAATTTAAAGATCTGAAGGTGCAGTTGGCCATTCTTTTCTCCAATTTGTTTATCAGATTCTCCCAAGTGACCCGAGAGAGAGGCCTATCTGTAAGGGGAACACCAAGGTAAGTGGAGGGGAGAGTGCTAATAGGAATGGTTAGGAGTCTGGCAATGTTCCTACAAATGGGCAACAGAGTATTAAAGAAAAATAGCTTGGATTTAAGGGGATTGATGGAGGTGCCAGAAGTAGCAGAGAAGTCCATCAGGATGGACATGAAAGAGGAAGCCTCTTTGATGGATGGGAGGCCCATGAGAAGAGTATCATCCACAAATTTCTAGTGAGTTGTAGGGGGCTGAGGTATGGGGCTGGAGACCAGAGAGCTTATTTTCATGTAGGGAAGCCATGATAGAGTGACTTAGCCCTTCCGCCATTATAATAAAGAGGAAGGGAGAGGTTGGATCCGCTTGCCTGACACCCCTTGTAGGATTGAAGGGTTGCGAAGGTGATCCATTCACGAGGATGGTGAAGAAAGCTCCTGACACCATATCCATGATCCATTTTATGCTTTCTTTATGGAAGCCGAACGCATCCAAGAGCTGTCACATATAGTTCCAACTAATTTTGTCATAGGCTTTGGACATATATAGCTGAATCATTATTCCAGGTATTTTTTGGGATTTGAGAGAATGATAAGCTCATGAGAGAGGATGATACTATCCATGATTTGTCTTCCTTCCACATAGCAAGACTATTGGTGGGAGATGAGGAGAGGGAGGATGACTTTAATGCGATTCACAAGAACTTTGGAGATTATTTTGTTGATGACATTGTAGAGGGCTATGGGGCTGAATTTTTGTGGGGAATCTACAAAGGTTCCCTTGGGGGTCAGAGTCAGAAAGGTGGAGTTAAGGGCTTTAAGGATAGAATTTTGAATTCGATATTCCTCCACCAAGGTATGAACATCTAGCTTTATGATAGGCCAGTACACTTTGTAGAAATCAATGCTGAATCCATTCGGCCCTGGAGATTTTCCATTGGGCATTCCCATGACCACATCTCCCACTTCCTGGAGGGAGACTTTCCTTAGGATCATGTTGTTATGGTCCTTCGTGAGGATTTTGGGAATATTTTTGGTGATATTTTTAATGTCATGATCTTAATCATTCCTTGGCTCTTTAAGGAGAGAGCTGAAATAGTGGGTGAGCTCTGTTTACAACTCCTCTTGAGAGCGAATGAGATGACCCTCTTGGTTCTTCAGAGCCAAAATTCAATTGTTCCTCCTGTGTTGTATCATTTTTTTATTGAAAAAGGTTGTGTTCCTTTCCCCACATTTCAGCTAATTTATTCTCGATTTTTTATGCCACAACTTTTCTTTTGAATGGCTCTTTCGTCCCATCTTTGTTGTAGTCGATATTCCTATTGCTTACCAGTCTTTGTTAGCCCTTATTATCTTATATTTTGTTGAAGAAGTTCCAGTTGGTGTTCCAAGATTTTTTTGTCCCTAATGATATTGCCAAATGTTTCTCTGATCTATTTTTTTATTTCCTCTTCGATATGTTTTAACGTTTTTTGGAAAGTATGCATTTTTTTTCCAGTTCTGATGGGAGAGTTAGTCCACCATTGTTTCATTTTTTCCATGAACTCCAGGTGATTCAACTAGAAGGCCTCAAATCTAAAAGGCTTATTTTTCAGACTCAAGGAAATTTGAATGTTGAGAGAGATAGGCCGATGATCAGAGCCTACTTGCGAAAGGATTCTAGCCTCCATTTCCTAGGAGGTGAGATAGGTTGCCTCAGATAGAAGGAAGCGGTCTAAATGGGAGGCTATTTCATGGTCTCCTCATCTTATTTTATTCCAAGTGAATAAGCCATTTCTAGTGGGAATGTTGATGAGGTTGAGGTTTTCAATGGTGGTGAGGAAAGCCTCAAAATCCTTATCTAACTTCTGGATTCGTCCTTTCTTTTCAGTTAAGTTAGTTATCATATTGAAATCACCAACTACGAGATTGATAGGGTGGTGCAAAGGGTCAAGGAGATTGGATATTATTTGGAGCATTTTGATATGGTCTATCACCTTGTGTAGGGCATAAACATTAGTTATAATAATATTCTCGTTGGTGCCTATGATTCTCAGGATCACTGTCATGGAATGGTGAGTGATTGGAGAGGAAATAAGGTCAAGTTTGGAATTTTTCCAAAAATTCATTATGCCCCCCATCATGCCTGTAGCTGTTGGTGAGCTCCAGTATTGCAGCAATAATGCTGCAACTCCTGGGACTCCCTTATTTACTTTTATCAACCTGGTAGTTCGTAACAAACTTGGAAGCGATGGTGTTGTATGCACAAGTACTAGCTCTTGTCGCAGCTGTCACTTGGTCAGCTGGCATAAGTCCGCTAGGAGCTTAAGCCAACTTCTATGAGATCTGAGAAGAATATTTTTAACTGATGGATGAAAGATAACTCAAAGAAGGCTGATCTACCTGCAGAAAGAAACTGGAAAGCTGAAAGGAAACGTAAACCCTAACAAACCCTAATTTTACCAGCTATCCCTACTGATGCAAGAAAGAGGATGCAAGCTACTAAAATGGATGCCAGTGACTTCTAGGAAGGTAAATACATGCATCTAAGCTACTTCTACAGTGACATCTAGAAAAAAACATCTTTTTGTATTTTTGAATAAGTTGCCAGAGTTATCATGCATGTGATTTGACTGTTTTTTACTGTGCAGAGGTGGATTGGCGAGAGGAAATGCTTGGAGGAGGTCAGGAAGGTTTAGAGAGGGCCTAAGGGGTCCCTAACACCCTTCTAGAGAGTCTCACAAAGTTTGGATATCAAGAAACCTCATTCGTGAGCCTCTACAGGAAGTCTGCAGGGGTTCTACACGATGTCTGTGATTTTATACCGGATGTCTGTAATTTTCTACAGGATGTTCAGAAATGAGATTTTGGAGGATGGATGGAGAGAGAAAGGTGAAGGAGTGAGTATGGAGGTAGGATAAGGGTTGGAGGTGGTCCAAGACTTGGTGGATGGAGTTGAGGAAAGATGTAGATGACTGGATTTGTTCAAGGAGGACTGAAGCAATGTTGCACCAAAATTATGGTTATGTGAGCAAATTGCAAACATGAGGCAAGAATCTGAGTTGAGGGATGGAGCAGATGGGTTTGATGGAGTATGGATAGATAGAGAAGTGGTATAGGTGCTCTACAAGTTGTTTTTTCAACTAAACCAACGAAGACTTGTAAAACCTGAGACCTAGTTACGTTGACCTAATCTGATCTAGCTAACAGTAAAGAGGATGAACATAAGTTTTATTCTCAAGGAAACCATGTATATTAACTATGCAACGAAGCATTCAAGAATCTAAACATGTAACCAACTTCTTCAAATGAAAATCAAACACTAATGATTGCATGGCAAAGCAAAGTCAGTGTTTTTGTGCGCAGCAAGGTCACCTTGATCCCAGCTCCTGATCCCAGTGAGGGAGAGGTGAAATCAGAGGTGCTTGATGGCCCTTTTTTGAAGCTTTTCCCTGCTAACAACCTATCAACTCAATCTGAACATCAAAAGTCTTTCTAATCATCAACAGTGACCTAGTTAATCAGCAAGATTTAATCTACTTAACAGAAATGTTTTTGCAAATACATAAAGAACAAATAACAATACATAAAGGAGGCCTTAGCACTCGGGTTGGGCCCAACCCCAAGAGCTGCAGGCTCCTATAAAGGACTCAGATCTGATGCCAAGTAAAGTTGCTTCTCATTACTCAAAAATAATCATCACAAGAAAGTTATACAGCAGTAGCTACAAGAAAACAAGCTGAGAAAAGGGTAGCACTATATTGAAAATACCAATAGTTCCAAAAGTAAACTATGAAGGCTGAGGCCTTCCTATTTGTACACTACGAGGGGCCTAGCAGCCCTCCTAAATTCAAGGGACTAGACTGTTCCAACTGCTAGTAAACAGTCACTCTTCCCAAAGTTTCTCGACTGCCTTTAGAATTCGTTTTGGTGGCATGTTGAGCTCGGATTTGAGGGTGGAGATTTCGAGGAAGGGTCATTAAATGCAAGAGACAACCCCCCTACGAATCCTCACCTCAATCTTGGTTGTCACCTTCCCCTAATTGCTTTGTATTGCTCCAAAATTTGTCCAAAAAACCCGAAATAACCACGTATTAGCCTCCTTGGTAGAGTGACCACCCTTAGTCATTCAAATAACATAAACATACTAAAAAAACATGCATAATCTATGAAAAATGGAGGATTGAACAAGGAAAATTAGGCAAAATGAGCCCAATAAGTTACCCAATTCAGGGCTCATCATCACCCCCTACTAAATGGGTTGATCATCCTCTGAGCAACTAGTCCAACTCATCATCCTTTATGGCTTTGATCGCCTCCCTCACATCCCAGGCCTCTGCGGTGATATCCTCTTCCCGGTCGTGGAATCATGCCTTCCTTTCCACTTCGTCCCATTGTCTACCTTCCTCCTCTTCCTTCACTCCTTCTAGCAATCCCAAAAGCAAAGGAGGACTGAATTTCAGGCCAATCCAATTGGCCTGTAGATTCTGCATCAACTATTTGTAGAGAGGTACCCTTGCCAAGGCTTCCCTCATCCTGGTGGGAGAGTGGTATTCATTTATCTTCAAGCTGTGAGGAAGTGTGTTCCACCGCCTTATGCAGGCATGCAGGCAGTTTTCTCCCAATAGTCTCTCCATGTCCTCAAAGTGGGCAAATATCTTGAGCCTGTTGCTCAATGTATTCCAATAGATCTTGAGGACTGTTGGCCAAGTGCTGGTGGGTGCTTATCACTGTCGAGGGGTCATCTGGCTCTGCAGTGATCATCAATGTCTCACTGAGTTCTCTACCTATGATGTTGCGAACCTCTGCTGCTCTCTTCTCCTCATGACTCATCCAAGAGGCCATGGCCATAAGTTGGACATCTCCTATCACAGTGTTGGGATCCCATGCATTCATGTCCGGAAGGGCGAATTTGTGCAAGTAGAAATCTGATAATTTGGCCCTATCCTCTGATAAACTATTGCCACATAGAGCTGCAAACTGATGATAATTTTGGAATGGGGTGATGCCCCTTTGGGCCAAGGTATTGATCTGAAACTGTAACCACTAATCCTTGAGGTATAGCGCATAGGATTTTGTAGGCTGCCTACACTGCAGAGCTTCCATTGCCCAGCTGGCCATGCAGGCCAATTCGGCCTCCTTTTCTTGTACCTGTTGTTTCAAAGACTGCATCTCCAGGCCTGTTTGCAATTCTTTTTCCTGTAGCTATCGATTCAGTGTCTCAATTTTAGCCTGCATCCCTTCCCCTCTCTACTGCTCATCAGTGGTATCTTTGGCTATTGTGGGCTCCTCATGTTGTTGTTGTTCTTCCAAGATGTGGGACCTGTCTTCCTTCCTCTGTCCCTGTAACTGTAGCTACTGTCTAAGCAGCTCATTTTCTTCCTGTAGCTTGACCCACTGGCTACTCTCCACATGTTGTACCATAGCCAATTCCCTTCTTGCCTCTTTGAGTTGTTCCTCCAGAGGACCTATATCTACCACACCCTTGGACTTAGCAATTTTCATCCAAGTGTGGGTCCTCACTCTATCTTCTTCTAGTGCAGGGAAAAGTGGCACTGTGAATTTATGAGGAATGATCTTTCCGGCCTCTAAGAAGTTATAGTAGGAGCCCAAGCTGGGCTGGGGGCTAGGTTCCACAATGTTCTCCACCTTTTCTTCCTCCTGTGGTGATTTAGCTGCCTCACCTTCCATTTCTTCAGTCTCCTTTAGCATGGCCAATGTTTCCTGTAGAATAGTCTCAGCATCTTGTAGAGAGGTCTTTGTGTCCAACATTTTCATTCTTTCTCTCCAGGTGGATGTCTTCAGGCTTCCCCGTTCATAAGTGATGGATGGCTTGGAGGGATACCTCTCCTTTTGTGTGGCAGGGGTGTCTACAATTGTGACTGGTTCTTTTGTCGGTGGTTGGGGTTTGCCAGTCTTAATCCTCATGCTCCTTCTCACCTTAAAATACATGGAAGGCTCCCTCTTTCGCTTCCCCTTCTGCTTTGGGGATGTGCTTAGGGTGGCCAGCAGAGCTGCTGCCTCCCTGGCTAAAATCTCAAGCAATTTTTCCTTCTATTGCCCTTTTTCCAGACTTCCTGTAGAAAGTCTTGTGCTGACTATTTTCTGTCTTCCTGTAGAAACAATTTTCTGGCTTCCTGTAGAAATGGTTTTCAATGTTTTGGCCTGCATGGCTGGGGGTATCTTCTCTTTTAAATTTTTCTGTGGTTGCCTTGGGTGTGCCCTCACTTTCTTGGACTTTTTCAGTCCTCTCTGCCTTGATTTGCAACCGCTTCTCCCTTGGCATTTTTGCCTTGATTCCATCGACAATTTTGGGCTCAGCAGCTTGGCCTCTCTCTTGTTGCTCTTGTTGCTCTTTCTGTCGTGGTCTGTCCCGGGTTTCCTTCCCCTTGGATTTCTCTTCTGCCTCAATATGCTCCCTTTCGTCACTGCTGGATGAAGTGAGTTCCTCAGCCAAAATTCAGATATCATCATCCTTGGACATATTATTGAAAATCTCCTAGGAGAGAGGGACAGTATAGGTATGGAGGGAATCTTCTACTAGAAGCTTGATAAGCCCATGATGGGCCAGCTGGTCTGGTGTCCCTTCCTTCAATTTTGTGCCACACTTCATTAATGATTGTAGGAGGAAATATGGGATGCTTAACTTTTGTTTTGTGGGTAAATCCATCTTATGTCTGAGTTCAATTAGCAACCAGAAGTGATAACCATATACAATACTAAACCGCCCCTCACAGGTAATGTATTTCATGATCTGAGGGCTGACCTCGCTCCAAAATGGTTGTAGGCTGGCTCTCCAGACCCCATTTTTATCCTCTGAAAACTATTCCTTTGGTAGGAAGAATTACTTTTTGGTTTTTTGGCCCAGTGCCCTCTCCTCTTTGCTCCAAGGTATCTCCAATGGCAGATCAGTGACTCGACTAATGAGTTGTGAGGTAAGCTTTAAGGTCAACCCTCTGAAATTTACAGTGGCTAGTATCTTGGATTTAGGCTACAGAGACATTAAGAACTCCTCTGTTACCTCATCATCATGACCTTGAATTTTGTCACAGAAGGTCATCCAATTGGCACAGGTAAATAGGTCTACCACCTCGGGAGTTTCTCACAATTTCCTGGAATCCGAGGGTTTCTTTCTGATAAACCCTCCTGGCATGGTGAGAATTCTCTATTTTGGCTTCTGTTCTGATCAGAAGGGGAATTCTGTGTATGGTTTCCTCCTTTGATTCTCAGGACAAGGTTTCTCAGATGTTTGTATCTCACTTTGCACCAATTACCTGGTTATAATGATGTTGCTGCCCAAAACTCGACTGTCAACAAGGAATTAGGCTCTCACAGATAGAGTGCAGAGCTTAATTTTCACACCAACCACATAGAAGTCACATTCTTCATGCACAGGTTAGCCCTTACAGTGGTTTGTCATTTCTATAGGAGGAATTTTCTAATAGGAACCGTGGAGGAGAATGTGATGCAGAACCAACTCTCTTTGAAATTCCAACTTCAACGCAGAAAGCTCAGGTTTTCCTGCTCCGGGAGGCTGTGCCGTGTTTCCCGTAGAGCTCCTTCCTGTAGAGAGCTTTGTCGGCTTTTGGAGGACGTCACAACGCTTCTGAACAAGCCTGGGATGCGGGAGGATTTTGAAATGGGTCGAGAAGCTCAGGCTAACAAACTGCAGAGGAGGAGGACGCGTACCTTGCTAGAAAACGAATGCAAGTGTAAATGACAGTGGTTAATGTGATTTCTCTAGCCAAACGATTTTGAATTACGGCGCAATTCACGGCGAGGGGGTGAGGTGTCCAGGCCGATCCATTAGCCAACGTCACGACCATCATTCTTCGGCATGTCTCTAACCGCCGTTTCCTTTCTCTATCATTAACTGCTGCCATCACTGCCAATCCACCGATTTTCCACGACTGGACACTTCCCACGTGTCGGCTTTTCGTTCCTTTGGCAGATTCGAGCATAACCGAGCTTGTTCGAATCCCATGAGGCAATTCGACTGACTGTGGGTGACCAGTTGACTGGCCACCAAATTCATTCAATCCGCACCATTCACAGACATGCAGTTTTCAGAGTATAGTCTATGCAATTTGACGAATAAGGTTAGACACTTACCTGTGTGGCCGTGGACATGTTCTGTAGGTTTTGGGACATGGAACGATGGCTCTTCTTACTGCTGCTTCATGCACAGGCGCTGGAAATCCTTCTTTCATTGGTTGATGCTGTATGCAAGGCTTCGGGACCCGATCCTCTGGTTGTGAATGCTGCATGCACGGCTCTGTCTTTTCTCAGTTGTCGAAGAGGTTTTCACGTCCAAGCGGATCTAGTTACATGCCCCCTGTTTCAATTTCAGTTGCTATTGTCTCCATAGTATGTGCTCTAGACGGATCAGCTACTACAGGATTCCTGTAGGACATCCCGTAGCTACTTCTCCTCCTGGGATGCATGCTGAAATGAGCAAGGCTGTATTCACGGATGAAGGGTCCTGATGGAGCTTTGACAGGTAAAGTGTGTGAGCCTTTGTGTTCTTGACTTGTTCCTTGGACAAAAATTCAATCTAAGGAAAATAGGACTCTTTGCATGACTGTGCAGGAATACATGACCAGATTGTTGCCATGGCAGTGGAAAGAGATGAAACCGGTGATGGATGGAAGAGAGGGGTGGATGCAGGCCTCATCAATAGACTTCAAGCTTTTAAATCCCTTTCCAGAATTGATTTTGGCCTACCCGAAGGATCTATAGGATGTTTCCTATAAAAATGCAGAACTTCCTGTAGAAAGCCCCAAAACTTCCTGTAAAAAGCTCAGAACTTCCTGTAGGAGGTTGAATCTCGACCCAAATGTGTTCAAATCCTGGAAAAAATGAGTGGCCATGGAGGGAGTGTCTGTGAGGATGTCTGGTAGCTTGGTATGGACCCCTGTCCTCATTTTGCGTGACCTTCTTTATATGCACTGTATCCCCTGCAACCTACAATAATTCCAGAGATTAGACCTATTTCTCTTTCTTTTTTTGCTTTTTTTTTTTTGAGGGACAACAGGGTGCCTCCATGAGGTTTTCACCCCCACTATCTGCCCTGGGCGCCTCAGAGAGGTTTTCACCCAAGGATCTTTTTTTTATTCCATTTCTTTATTTTCTGAGAAATAGTTGGGGTGCCTCTATGAGGTTTTCACCCTCACTGTCTGCCCTGGGCGCCTCAGAGAGGTTTTCACCCAGGGATCTTTCTATTCCCCTTTTTTTTTTCTTTTTTTTTTTTGATGATCAAGGTGTGGCCGGAATAGAGGCAGAACCCTACTCTACTACCGACACTAATTTTTCCACAGTTTCAATGAACTCCTACCTCGAAAGAGGTTTCTTGTAGATTTTCAATCAATGCCCATTGACAAGCATGGGGATGGCTTCTTCGTCAGTGGTCCTGATAAGGATTGAACCATTGTAATTGCATTTCTCCACTGTATATGGTCCTAACCATCTTGTCCTCAGCTTTTCTTTGAAATCCTTGTATCTTGAGTCGTATAGCAGCGCCCAATCTCCTGGCTGTAATTGCTTTTCATTAAGGTGCTCGTCATGCCATATCTTCCTCTGGAGTTGAACTACTTCTGAGTTGAGGAGGGCCTACATTCCGTGTTCATCTAATCCGTTCAGCTGCAATAATCTTTCACGTTGAGCATGGATGAGATCTAGGTCCAGCTAAGCTTCCACCCTCAATGTGTTGTACTCGAACTCTATTGACAGCAAAGCTTTCTTCCCGTAGACCAGCTCATATGGTGTGAAACCTGTTGTAGTCTTCCACTTGGTGTTGTAGGCCCAGGTGGCCTCAACCAGGCGATCTGCCCAATCCTTTCTGCTGCTGCTCACCACCTTGGTCAAAATCCCTTCCAATGCTCTATTATTGACTTCCACCTGCCCATTTGCTTGAGGATGATATGGGGTTGAAGTCTTGTGCTTGATCTTGTGATGAGCGAGCAAATCTTCAATCAGGATGGAGGTGAACTAGCTTCCTTGATCGGTGACTAACTCTCTTGGGTAGCAAAATTTGTAGAAGATATTTTCCCTCAAAAACTCAACCACCTTTTCTTTTGTTGCTGCTTTGATTGCCTTCATTTCTGCCCACTTGGTTAGATAGTCAGTGCACACAATGATGTAATACTGTTGCTTTGAAGGAGGGTTGATAGGACCCACAAAATCCATGCCCCACTTCTCAAATGGCTTGAAGGTCACTTGAGGTTGGAGAGGCATTTCATCCCTTGGAGTCGGTTTCCCCATTCTCTGACATCGGTCACACTGGCTGATGTATCTTCTGACATCTTGATGAAGAGTAGGCCAATAGTAACCTACTTGTAGAATTTTGAAGGCAGTTCTTTTTGTTGCAAAGTGGCCTCCACAAGGTCCGTTATGAAAGGTTAGGAGGATGTCAAAGACTTCCTCCTCCCTAACACAACGCCTCAAGATCTAATCTGGGCCAAGTTTAAACAGGTTGCCCCTGATCCAAGTGAATGCAGCACTCCTCCTTACAATTCTACTCTTCTCCTTTGAGGATAGATGCGGAGGGAACTGTGCTGAGACCAAGTAATTCGCTATATCAGCAAACCATGGAGACAGCAATGAGATAGAAAACAAATGTTCATATGGCATTTGGTCATCCACTATTCCTTCTTCACCTACAGGCAAATCCAATCTAGACAAGAAGTCAGCAACAACATTTTCCTTACCTGGCTTGTTGACAATAGTCAAATAAAATTGCTGCAACAAAAGTAACCATCTAATGATACGAGCATTGACATCAGCCTTATTTATTAAATATCTAATCGCAGCATGATCAGTGTGTACAAATGTTT
This sequence comes from Pinus tabuliformis, assembly GCA_031772625.1. Taxonomy (NCBI): domain Eukaryota; kingdom Viridiplantae; phylum Streptophyta; class Pinopsida; order Pinales; family Pinaceae; genus Pinus; species Pinus tabuliformis. The sequence continues at coordinate 311,123,191 of CM062815.1, read as the reverse complement.
GATAACCAGTGATGTAGTGTCTGAACTTGTTTAGGGAATGGACTACAGCCAAGAACTCTTTCTCGGTTACAGTGTAGTTCATCTCTGCCTTGGATAGGTTTCTGCTGACGAAGTATATGGCATATGGCAGTTTCTCCTCAACTTGTCCTAAGGCTGCCCCTATAGCTTTGTTCGAGGCATCAGTGTGGATGTGGAAAGGTAGGGCCCAGTTTGGACCTCTCAAGATCGAGGTGGACACCAGCTTATCTTTCAGCTCATCCAAAGCCCCCTGATAGTCGTCAGTCCATTTGAACTCAACATATTTCCCTAAGAGGCCAAACAATGGCGAGGATAGCTTACTGAAATCTTTACGAATCTTCGATAATATCCTGCTAAGACTAGGAAACTTCGAACATCTCTCACCTTCTGAGGAGGTGGGACCTTTTGGATGATAGCGATATTATTAGGATCCACCTGTAATCCTTGCCGAGAAATGGTATGACCTAGCATGGTCCCTTCAGTCATCAGGAATTCACATTTTTCGGCACTGAGGGATAGGTTCATCTCAATGCACTTGGTTAGGACTTTTCCCAGAATAGTCAATGCTTCTTGGAAGTTGGACCCATAAGGAGTAAAGTCATCCATATAGATTTCTACCGAATCATGGACCAACTCAGAAAAGATGCTCAATATTGCTCTCTGGAAAGTGGCGGGAGCGTTGCATAGCCCAAAGAGAAGGACTCGGTAGGAAAAGGTACCGCATGGACAAGTGAAGGTGGTTTTATCTTGGTCCTCCGGGCTTATTTGGATCTGGTTATACCCGCTGAACCCATCTAGGAAAGAGAAGAACTTATTCCCTGCCAGTCCATCCAACACTTGGTCTATGAAAGGCAAAGGGAAATGGTCTTTCTTGGTGGCTTTGTTAAGTTCTCGGTAATCTACACAGATTCTCCACTTCCCGTTCTTCTTGGGCACAAGCACTAGAGGTGAGACCCACTCACTATCAGAGATAGGGTAGATGAATCCTGCATCCAACAATTTTTGCAATTCTTCTTTGACAATGTCTTTAAGGGCTGGATTGATACTCCTCTGAGGTTGCCTGACTTTTTTACAATCTTCTTTAATGTAAATGTGATGGGTACAAACCGAAGGATGGACTCCTTTCATCTCCTTATAGCTCCAAGCGAAAGCATCTAAATGATTGTCTAGTAAGCTACACAGGTCCTTCTCCTGGGAGGGAGATAGGGAGGCGCTGATCTTTAAAGTTCTTTCGGGACCAAACTCCACATTCTTAACTTTGGGAGAGGTCGGATTAGTCACACAGAGGTCCAATAAGGTGCTGGCTTGGGTATCTTCCACCAATTCCTCTAAGCACAGTGCACTGGGAGGTCGATTTTGAATCAAAGTCTCAATTAGATCATCCTCGGTTTGAGGGCCTCCCCTAGTGGTTTCTACTATGCACAATGGTGCAGAGTAGACGTCATCCTCATCTCCTTCTTCCAACCAGAGTGGTAAGTAATGTTCTAGTAGAGGTTGGGCAGGAGGATATAGGACTAGCTGCTTGGACATAGGCCCATTCTTGATGGTCATGCTTCGAGCTCGGCAATTGATGTAAGCATCCGCAGTGGCTAACCAAGGCCTTCCCAAAATGAGGGGGTATCTAGTGAGCTTTGCCTTTGGCTGAAGGACCAAGAAGTCCACAAGGTATTCCCAAGAGTCAATAGAGACCAAGACATCTTCCACAATCCCTTCGGGAGTCACGGTGGAGCGATCTGCCAACTGCAGGTCTGTCGACATCTTCCTTAAGGAACTCTGAAGGTTGAGTTTAAGCATGGTGTCCTTGGTCATCACATTAATGGTAGCCCCTAGATCAATCAAGGTATGGGGGATAATGGTGCCATTGATGTGGACATCAACTATAGGACTCCCAGGGTCCAAATACTTTGGACAGATCACTTGCCCCAACATTAGATCGGACAGTTGTCCTATGACATTGATGGTCGAGGCATCTCTCTTTCACCTTCCTAGGCGCCTGAAACACTTCTCCTTAATTAATTTGTTGTATATCTGTACATCTTTTATGGCCTGGAGAAGTGGTATTTTCACACACAATTGTTTAAGTTCTCCCAGAAGTTCAGTCTCCTCTGGGTTTGGTTGTGTGGTTACTGTTAGTTGCTCAGGAAACGGTGGAATGGCTTTGGGTTCACTTTCCTATTTCTCTTCCTCATTCTCTAGGGGAGGAGGTTGGCAATCTGGAAGGGTCTTCCTGAATCGCAGGTTGATCTCCTGGATCTCCACAACATAGGTAGGGCATGTTGTCTCCCTAGTGTATACCTGCTGGGCCTGTCGGTTGTTGGGGTTCGGGTTCAGTTGAGCAGGCATTTGGGGTTTTCTTGGAGGAGCAAGAGGTAATGGTTGTGGCTGAGCCGGTGGTGGAGGTAGAATGGCGAGAGGAGAGTTGCATTGGGGCCTCCACCCTAGTTGAGGTGCATTCCACTGAGGTTGCGGCTGGACATGTGAGTGAAACGAATGAGCAGTGGGTTGAGTATGGTATTGAGGTGGATAAGACCACGGAGGAGGTGCAGACCAGGAAGGATGAGCAGGGGGACCCCAAGAAGGCATGTGAGCAGATTGGTTGGGGCTATAATAAGATTGGGATGTCCCTTACATCCCCTGCTGGTAAGGTCTGGACCCATGCGTCCTCCTTTGGTTGAGGAATTAGAGAGGTTCAGTGGTTGCCTCAGTCCCTTGGTACATGGCTTTAAATCCAGGCAAGGTTGGGCATTGGTTCGTGGGGTGGTTCTCCTCACAAACGAAACATACCTCTACTGAGTGTAATGGAAACTCGTTCCTAGGGTGCTTCCTCATACATCTGGGACAAAAAATGGCCAAATCCCTCCCAACTTCCTCTTTATTTTGTTGGATTCGAAAAGTATAAAGTTGCATGGCAATGGTCTATCTCGTCTCACTTTTGAGGTCTTCCATCTGATTAGCAAACTCATGCTTGGAGAAGGTAGTACTAGCTGAAAGTGGATTCCCCCTACCTCTTTTCTGGGCTGCCCTAGAGTGGTTTCTAAACACATTCTTTATGTCCTCATAAGGGAGTTGGTAGATGTCTCCTCCAGCTAGCATGTGAAGGGTATCTAGAAGGTCTTCAGGGAATCCTCGGAGCATGACCAGCTTTAGAGATTCAGGGTCAAGTGTGCACCTGACCCGTTTATAGCTAAGTTGGAACCTTTCCTTGTAGTCTTCTAAAGACTCATCATTTCCCATGGCCATCCAAAAGATTTCTCGCTTTGTTTCCTTTGACCTACAGTAATCCTGCTATTTGTTGTTAAAGGCTTGCTGCATCTGAGCCCAAGTGGTGATACTGTTTCTAGGTAACCCCATGAACCAGCGTAATGCTGCATCCTTGAGGGTAGAGGGAAAAAATTTCAACTTTTGCTCGTCTTCTGCATAGTCATAAGTTCGACAAAGGACAACAAACTCAAACAAGAAGGTATTAGGGTCTTCAGTGGTCAATTCATGGAAATGAGGTAAGGCTGAGGGACTTATGTTCTTCATCTTCATGTCCCTATTGGTCTCTCGGATGGGGAAGGTACCTTCTATTCTCTCATCATCGTTTTTACCGTTTCTGTTTTCAGCCATGGTCTCAGAAGGAATGCTTTCTTGCTCTTCTTCTATTATAGGATCTTCGTATATCTTAGGAGGTTCACCTATAGGTTCTTCTGGGTCACTGCCACCAAAGAAGAGAGAAGGGTGACTCAGTGAAGTGGTGGGGGTGTTGGGTACGAATTTTCTGGTATTATCTCTGTTCCTACGAGGCATGAAAATATTTTTGGTTGCTTTTGTTTTTTCTGCTTGTATCTACAAAACTGAAACAGATGGAATTGCAACCAACTAAAATCTATCATGCGGAATTGAAATGAAAGCAAGAAAGGACTAATCTATTTTGCTGAAATCAAATTGCGAGAATGAAATGCTAGACTACGCCTGCAGAATTGAAATTCTATTCTACGCTTGCAGAATTGAAAGGCTAATATATGAAAGAAGGAAATGTCTAATTTACTTTTGCAAAAATGAAATTGCAAAATGGAACTGAAATAAACTACTTAGCAGAAGGTTGGACTAGGAAAATAGAAGAAAAGCAGCAATCACAAATACTCTGACGCTTCCCCAGCAATGGCACCAAAAAGAGTGGTAAGCTCCGGTATTGCAGCAATAATGCTGCAACTCCTGGGACTCCCTTGTTTATTTTTATCAACCTGATAGTTCGTAAAAAACTTAGAAGCGACGGTGCTATATGCACAAGTACTAGATCTTGCCGCAGCTGTCACTTGGTTAGCTAGCACAAGTCCGCTAGGAGCTTAAGCCAACTTCTATGAGCTCTAAGAAGAAGCTTTTTAATTGATGGACGAAAGCTAACTCAAAGAACGCTGATCTACTTGCAGAAAGAAACAGGAAAGATGAAAGGAAACATAAACCCCAGCAAACCCTAATTTTACCAGCTATCCCTACTGATGCAAGAAAGAGGATGCAAGCTACTGAGAGAGATGCCAGTGACTACTAGGAAGGTAAATACATGCATCTAAGCTACTTCTATAGTGACATCTGGAAAAAAAAAACTTTTTGTATTTTTGAATAAGTTGCCAGAGTTATCATGCATGCGATTTGACTTTTTTTTACTGTGCAGAGGTGGATTGGCGAGAGGAAATGCTTGGAGGAGGTCGGGAAGGTTCAGAGAGGGCCTAAGAGGTCCCTAACAACCTTCCAGAGAGTCTCACAAAGTTTGGCTATCAAGAAACCTCATTCGTGAGCCTCTACAGGAAGTCTGCAGGGGTTCTACAAGATGTTTGTGATTTTCTATAGGATGTCCGTAATTTTCTACGGGATGTTCAGAAATGAGATTTTGGAGGATGGATGGAGAGAGAAAGGTGAAGGAGTGAGTATGGAGGTAGGATAAGAGTTGGAGGTCGTCCAGGACTTGGTGGATGGAGTTGAGGAAGGATGTAGATGACTGGATTTGTTCAAGGAGGACTGAAGAAATGTTGCACCAAAATTAGGGTTATGTGAGCAAATGGCAAACGGGAGGCAAGAATCTGAGTTGAGGGATGGAGCAGATGGGTTTGATGGAGTATGGACAGATAGAGATGTGGTACAGGTGCTCTGCAAGTTGTTTTTCCAACTGAACCAACGAAGACTTGTAAAACCTGAGACCTAGTTACATTGACCTAATCTGATCTAGCTAACAATAAAGAGGATGAACAAAAGTTTTATTCGCAAGGAAACCATGTATATTAACTATGCAATGAAGCATTCAAGAATCTAAAAATGTAACCAACTTCTGCAAATGAAAATCAAACACTAATGATTGCATGGCAAAGCAAAGTCAGTGTTTTTGTGGGCAGCAAGGTCACCTTGATCCCAGCTCCTGATCCCACTAAGGGAGAGGTGAAATCAGAGGTGTTTGATGGCCCTTTTTTGAAGCTTTTCCCTGTTAACAACCTATCAACTCAATCTGAACATCAAAAGTCTTTCTAATCATCAACATGGACCTAGTTAATCAGCAAGATTTAATCTACTTAAGAGAAATGTTTTTGCAAATACATAAAGAACAAATAACAATACATAAAGGAGGCCTTAGCACTCGGGTTGGGCCCAACCCCAAGAGCTGCAGGCTCCTGTAAAGGACTCAGATCTGATGCCAAGTAAAGCTGCTTCTCATTACTCAAAAATAATCATCACAAGAAAGTTATACAGCAGTAGCTATAAGAAAACAAGCTGAGAAAAGGCCAGCACTATAGTGCAAATACCAACAGTTCCAAAAGTAAAGTACGAAGACTGAGGTCTTCCTATCTGTACACTACGAGGGACCTAGCAACCCTCCTAAATTCAAGGGACTTGGCTGTTCCAACTGCCAGTAAACAATCACTCTTCACAAAGTTGCTCGGTTGCCTTTCGAATTCGTTTTGGTGGCCTGTTGAGCTCGGAGTTGAGGGTGGAGATTTCGAGGAAGGGTCATTAAATGCAAGAGACAACCCCCCTACGAATCCTCACCTCAAGCTTGATTGTCACCTGTCTCATAATTGCTTTGTTTTTCTCCAAAATTCGTCCAAAAAACCTGAAATAACCACGTATTAGCCTCCTTGGTAGAGTGACCACCCTTATTCGTTCAAATAACATAAACATACTAAAAAAACATGCATATGCTATGAAAAATGGAGGATTGAACAAGGACAATTATTCAAAATGAGCCCAATAAGTTACCCAATTCGGGGCTCATCAGCCGTATTAGCCAAGGAGTTCTAAGGCTTGAAGCATGCATTGAGAAGGAGGGGAGGGTGAGTCAAATCCAGTTTTGTTTCTTGAATGAGAAGGATGTCGAGATGATCAAATAGGACTCTGCTTTTTAAGATGTGTTTCTTCCCTAGACTGTTAAGTCCCCTAATATTCCAAGAGATGCAATTCATTGACATGGATATGGGTATAGAGAAATATCCTTTACCTTTCCTTCATTGATTAGCTTAGCTCCCAGTTCTTGAAGGAGATGACTAGTGGTCTTTTGTCCTCGCTTTCTGCTTGAGTCTTTCAGTTTGAGTCCTTCTATTGGAATGTTGGCTAGCATACCTTTTGAAGTTGTACTTTCTTGTGCTAGATATTGAGCTTTGAGTTTTAATTCTTCCAGGAGGAGATAGGCTCCTTCGATTTTTTTTAATTGTTGTTCTGATATGGCATTTATTCCTTTTTGTTTCCATTCCTCTACAATTGTGTTAAGGTCTACCCCCTACAGAGATTCCTCTATTGCCTTTTCCTCTAGTGTTTCCTTTGTTTCTACTTGCTTCATTTATGTATCCTCTAGCGGCTGCTCCTTTCCTCTATTGGTATTACCTGTATCCTTTTCATCTTGTTCGCTGTCTAATGGGTGCCTTTATTCCTCTCCTACTTCATCTGCTATCATTTCATTAAGGTCCCTTTGCTGTTGGTACTATTCATACCTTAAATTGATTCTGGCTTGCTTCTTTGTATAGGTTGTTCTTGGGGGTAGCTTTTTTCCTATTACTATTTTTCCTGCAGATTACTTTGGTGAACCCTTCGCTGTATTTTTGTTTATTTTCTTCCTCTTGCATTTGAGGGTTTTTATTCAAGGGACAGTCTCAGAAAACATACCCATGCTCGTGGCACTTTCTGCATCGGAAGGGAATTTGTTCATAGTCTATACTTTGCAGCCAGACTTCATCCCTGAAGATTAATTTGATTGCTTCTGGCAAGGCACCAGAGACATCTATATATACGCAGAATCGACTGTAGGAAACATAGTGACCCGTTCTGGTGCCTTCAAACATTTTGATGTACTCCCATAGTTGGACTCCTATTCCTTTTAAGACTAAAGGAGCTCAATAATAAGTTGGTAGGGAGTAGAGGTCTACCCAGGCTAGTACCTTGGTAAAATCCTCTTTTTCTAGTGTGAATTTCTCCCTCCATAATCTCATGTATAAACCAGCTGAGTTGTAGAAATAGGGTCCTCCTTCAAAATTATGTCTCTATCTTCTAGGAGGTCAAAGATGACTGTGAGGAATCCTTTGGAGCCCAGCTGAAGTCTAATCTCCCCTTTGGGTTTCCATTTGCTCTGGATCCACTAGTTTAGGGCTCTTTCATTTGGCCATATTCCCATGAACTTGCATATAACTATGTGTTCCTACATGTATTCTCTATATTCAGCTACCCTGGGGTCTTGGATTTCCAGTTCTAGGATTTTCTTGGCTTTGGGATTACAATTATTCTTGGTATTATTCCCCTCATCTTGTGACTGCTCCTGAGAATGTGAAGGATTCACATTAGCAGGGAAGGGAGAGTCAGCGGCCTTGCCCTTGTCTACCCAAGTATCCTTGGTTGATCTTTTCATTATGTCTTCGTTCCTTTTTGGGATCTCCTTTCGCTATGGATGGGTAGTTTCTTCTTTGTTAGAGCTTCCTCCTGGTGGAGTGCAGAAGGCGGAGCTGGAGGCAAAGTTTGTGAAGAATGAGGCATGTCCTAGCGGCCAGCTGAAGACCATATCATTGAAGGAGCAGCTACAAGGAAGTTGTTGTGGATCCGCCATGATGAGCAGTGCCTCGAGAACCAGAACTAGAGGCACCAAGGGGAGGTCGCAGAGGGCGCACAAAACCTAGCGTGCACCCAAATTCTTGTCTGATCTCGAGAACCCAATCACTAATTATATATAGATTTATTGTTAATAGTGCATGCATGTAAATTTAAAAATATGTATAAAATAGAGAATAGTGAAATAAAACCTCACACGTAAATTTTACAAAAGATATGACCTGGAAAACCTTTTTGAGAGAAAAACCTAACTCAAAAGTCAAGCCACTTTGCTCTCTTCCTCTGAATGGAAATATGGTTTTGAATACAAAGAAGTATGGCCTACAGTAGGTGGGCCATTGAATTGCACAAATCCTCTCGATTTTCTCTATATCCTATCCCTCTCAACAATTTTTTGCTCAATTATGGAACAAATTTTCTCGAAAGAATGGAACTCCCTTTCCTCCTCCTAGCAGCCCAATTATAACACAACCCGACAACCCACTAATGGTTAGGTTTGACTACCTCAACTCTTAACAAGAGTTATAATATAGGCTCTTCTAGAGTCTTATTCATTATAATCAAGTGGATATCCCCTTTTCAATGAATAACAAGGGCTAATGTGGCATCCTCTCAAATTATGGTGGTGAAAATAGGAAGGTCAACTTCAAATTAGCATAAATTTCACATATGGACTCTAATTGACATGATTCTTATGTTGTTGGAAAGGTTTATGTGTGTAGAATAGGAAAAGAGGATGTGGTACTAAAGTAGCAAAGCTTTACCCCTAAAAACGTCATTCTATGCCTCAAAATTATCCCAAAAGATTTCATACCCTAATTTGCCAAACTAGATCCCACGAGATGGTTGTGAGAGATTGTTCCTCCACTTTTTAACTCTTAAAGCATTCAAATGAATAATAAATATGATAATGATCCAATTTGAACCATTAGTTTCTAATGAATAATTATAGTTGTTTCAATTCAATCATTAACACAAGAACTTGTGTGTGAATAATGTGTTTAAGTGAATAATATTTCTGTTTACAGTCAGTGTTTTCCTTCTTCAATATGCAATTCTCTATTGTGTAACATTATTTGAAGAGTAAGATTACTTTAAACAAAGAATTCTATTTTTTTTCAAAAGACTATTTATTTTTGAACCATGGTGAGAATGTATAACTCAAATTAGTTGCTACTAATTAATTACTTTTGTTTTTATTGAAGCATTAAAATGAAAAAAATTGTGTGAACTGTAATATCCCTAGAATTAGACATTATAATAACATGGAAAATGTTTTGACATGCTCTGAAAATGGTTAGATTACTCTAAGTGGTGGCATCAAGAAATAGCTTTGGAACGGTTTGTAACCGGATCACTCACCAGTTTAGAAAATATATGGACGTACGTGCATATGAAAAATGATGGATATCTCTCATTAACATAGGATTACATGTGATTCTTTCTATTTCTCAACTATGGAAGCATATGGTATCTCATGGTAGTGATTTCTTTATATGTTTTTATTTTTTTGGAAGTGAGGCTAGCAATGCAGCAAAGCAAAAAGTGAAGGCATCATTCACAGTAGGTATCATATGCATGTATCTCCTTATCTCTCCATTAGTGGATCGTTGTAATGTTTTGTCGAAAGGTTGTGTTCAGATGTCGAACAAAGCCACAATCGTGACCCAAAGATTGAGGAAGGAAGAAATGCCTATGTAGAATGGTCTAGTCCAGGGACTAAATATGGTGAGCAAGATGGTAGATGGGGGTGAATGCAATCCACCATAACTGGCTATGTAATATTGCAATCTTAGTTAATATTGTTTTGGAATAATGGAGTCATTGAGCTGATAATGCATATGGTTTATGCATGCATGTAGATAAAATATATCTTGGGTTATATTGGTGTGGATTTATGTAACCTTGAATACCATAATTTATATGGTCTATGCATGTATGTGTGTATGTGTAAGTATGTCCATTTATACTTAACCTATAATTTTAGTTAATTTCCAGAAAAATATAAATAACTATATAAAAAATTTAAATAATTATATAAAGAAATAATACAAAGTTAAACAAAAATCTTAATAACTATAAATATCAATATAGAATTAATTGATTTCATTTATTCACACTCTTTCATTACACAGTTTGACGAGGAGGGTCATTAATATTTCACTTATACAAAAGAATCTATTTACTATTACAAGTGGGATATGTTGGAGACACCATTGTTGTTACACCAAAACCCACAAGTGTTAGTAAACATACACATCGCTAGATTTAAGCACATGCCATGAAACACACGGGGAGTGTTGACCTTCTACACTTCCAACACCATTGCTGTTACACCAAAACCCGCAGGTGTTAGTAAACATACACATCGCTAGATTTAAGCACATGCCACAAAACACACGGGGAGTGTTGACCTTCTACACTGCCATTAACGAGGAGCCAACAATCTCCCCCCCTAATGCGAGCCAAGTGTGTTCGAACTCGAGACCTCTGGCTCTGATACCACTTGTTGGAGACACAATTGCTGTTACACCAAAACCCGCAGGTGTTAGTAAACAAACACATCGCTAGATTTAAGCACATGCCATAAAACAAACGAGGAGTGTTGACCTTCTACACCACCATTAACGAGGAGCCAACAAGATCCATGCAAAGATTTACCAAGAAGATATGACGGTTGATCAGCACGCAGAGATAATAGACGAAATAACTGAAGAAGAGAAGGAAAACGAAAGAATTTAAGCACATGCCACGAAACACACCGGGAGTGTTGACCTTCTACACCGCCATTAACGAGGAGCCAACAATCTCCCCCCCAATGCGAGCCAAGTGTGTTCGAACTCGAGACCTCTGGCTCTGATACCACTTGTTGGAGACACAATTGCCATTACACCAAAACCCGCAGGTGTTAGTAAACAGACACATCGCTAGATTTAAGCACATGCCATAAAACAAACGAGGAGTGTTGACCTTCTATACCACCATTAACGAGGAGCCAACAAGATCCATGCAAAGATTTACCAAAAAGATATGAAAAAAAGAAAGAAAACAAAATAACTGAATAACTGAAGAAGAGAAGGAAAACGAAAGGAGGATCGTCGATGGAAAGAAACCTCAAATTTGCTGAGTTGGAGATACAATTTACCCTCGCTAATTAAAAATTAAAATAAATCGATTAATATGGTAAAGGAAGTTTGAAAACAATGGAAGACCGAGTGATTATTTTATTTTAAGTTCAAATCGTTTGACCAATCTAATCCATAATCGTCTACATTGAATGGCGAAAATGTGTTTGTGGCATTGGGGATACTGTGAGATTTCTAGTTTTGGTTATGTATTTACATCCACATGGTGATTTTGCAGTAAAGTATTGTCCGAATTTATTTTACTTATAATTTTTAATGATTATATTTAGTGTTTTAGTTTATGATTTAATTTTAAAGAGTTGGATTTTGATTGTGGGATAAATGTATAAAAAAATATCAAAATTGGTTTTAAGTTTCATTTTTATTTATTTTATATGATTAGTTATGGTTAAAAAATTTCATATTATTTGATTTTTTAACTTTTCCAAATTAATCATATAAAATAAATAAAAATTAAAAATAAACTAAAAATCAATTTAATTATTATTATTATGTGTAAACATAATATAAATTTAAAATATGTAGAAGTTTAGGAACACTAAAAAAAGAGTATGGTAAATATATATATATATATATATATATATATATATATATATTTATATTTACTCCATAGATCTCTTTATATTTACAAACACTCAAAAAGTAAGTTTTACTTAGGTGAAGCATATGGGCCTAATATCATGGGGCAAATTATTATTAATATCATGGGACAAATACCATGGGCCAAATACTATTTATAAAAGAGGTATGGTAAATAAATAAATACAAAAGAGGTGTAAAGATGTATGGTGAATAAATAGAAATATGTCAAATAAGATTAGAAATCAACATCTAATTATATACCAAGCCTATAGGCCAAATATCATGTACCAAATTATATTAATACTATAAAAAAAAAACATTATTGCCCCTAATATTAATATTAAAAAAGTAATATTAATATTATTAAATTTAATAAGTTTGATTTAATACAATATTAAATTTGTTATATTATAATATATATATATATATATATATATATATATATATATATATAGATATATATATATATGGAAGGGTAGAACAAAGACATAGAGTGATAGAGGTGGAGAGATAGGGGGAGTGATAAGGGAGAGATGGAGATAAACTGAAGGAAAGGCGAGATGACGAATGATGAGAGAGAGAGGGAGAGGAGTGAGAGAGGTAAAGAAGGGTAAGAGAGGGAGAGGGAGACACAAAGATGGAGGTGGGAGAGAGGAAAGGAGAGGGGGAATGAGAGAGAGAGAGAGAGATGTGGGAAGAGACAGTGAGGTAGGAGAGAAAGGGAGAGAGGCGAATGACGAGAGAGAGGACTTGAGAGAGAGGAGGAGAGAGGGAGGGATAGAGAGCGGGAGTTGGAGGGGGATAGACAGAGGGAAGAAGAAAGAAATAGGACTGAGAAGTGGAGAGAAAGAAGGAGTGACAAGGAGACATGGAGAGAGAGTGTGTATGTTTAGGTGTGAGTTAAAGAGACGAAGAAGGAGAGAGAAGGAGAAAAGGAGGGATATAGTAACATAGTTGGAGAGAGAGAGAGAGAGGGAGAGTGATGGGGGAAGAGAGAGGATTGGAGGGAAAAGAGAGAAAAAGAGAGAGTGAGAGAGAGGATTGGATGGAAAAGAGAGAGAGGGGGCGAAGGGCAGAGATAGAAGGAGGGAGGAGAGAAATGGAGAAATAGGAAGGATGTGAGAGAGGAATTGAGAGAGAGGAAGAGAGTGATGGGGGAAGAGAGAGGATTGGAGGGGGGGAACAGAGAGAGAGTGATGGGTGAAGAGAGAGGGAGGTATGAGAGAAAGGGAGAGAGAGGAAAGACAAGAGAGAGGAATCGAGAGAGTGGGGGAGAGAGGCAAGGATAGAGAGATGAATTTGGAGGGGGGAGAGGGAGGGAAGAATAAAGGCACAAAGAGTGAGAAGTGGAGAGAGAGAGGCATATAGTAGTAGAGATGGAGAGAGAGAGAGAGAGAGGAGGGAGACAAAGGGAGAGAGAGGGAGGAAGAGAGAGAGATGACGTGAGAGAGTGGAGAGAGTTAGGGAAAGAGAGATGGATATGTAGGGGGAGAGAGAGAGGGAAGAATGAATACATAGAGAGAGAAAGGTGGAGAGAGAGAGGGAGTGATCAAGAATATGCAGAGAGAGGGAGAGAGGAAAATGGGAGGGAAGAGAGATAGAAGCGAGGGAAAGGGAGAGAAGGAGAAGAGAGAGAGGGAGAGAGGGATAGGAGGAGGGAGTGATAGATATATATAGATTGGAGAAAGAAAGCTTATGTTTTGGGGGTGATGTAGAGAGATAGAAGGGGATAGAGATATAGATGGAAGGTCAAGAGAGGGAAGAAGATAGAGACGGAGACAGGGAGGGAGGGATAGAGACATTGATAGTGTTATGAAACCAACTCACAAAAAGATAGAAAAGATAGATCAACACCTTAGAAATAAGCCTCTTCGAGGGGGCAACCTCCTTTACATTACACAAATGAACAATTCCTAGATGATTCAAATGAAAAAACCTCCTTTATATATATAGGAGTCTAAGGGGTCACAACATAACCAAGCCGACCTAACAATAATAATACAAAGGCACAAAAATAACAATAGAGGGATTCTATGGGGCATAATAATAACAATATGGGGACAATAGGGGCACAAAAATAATAATAATAGTAATGGGGGAATCAATAGTATTATAGGGACCTAACATACCCATCTCCTTCAAAAAGGTGTTGTCCTCAACGCTTGGGTAGTTCTAGATGCTTCTGTATAAAATTCTCATCCTCCCATGTGAAATCTTCAGCGGATAAGTTCTTCCACTTGATGAGATACTATGCAATTGATTGATTTTAGCTCAAATGGGTTTTTATTGTAGCTTCTGAAACATTGCAGAAAAAAAGTTATAGTGAAAATGCCATGATGACCTATTTGGAGCAGCGAAACCCTAGAATCCAAAGCTCTGATACCAAATGTTATGAAACCAGCTCACTAAAATATAGAAAAGATAGATCGACACCTTAGAAATAAGCCTCTTTGAGGGGGAAACCTCCTTTACATTACCCAAATGAACAATTCATAGATGATTCAAATGACAAAACCTCATTTCTATATATAGGAGTCTAAGGGGTCACAATATAACCAAGCCGACCTAACAATAATAATATAAAGGCACAAAAATAACAATAGAGAGATTTTATGGGACACAATAATAACAATATGGGGACAATAGGGGCACAACAATAATAACAATAGTAATGGGGGAATCACTAGTATTATAGGGACCTAACAAATAGATATGTTGTGAGAGCGTGTGTTTATTTGGGGGGGTGATATAGAGAGACAAAGAAGGATATATATATATATATGGAGGGGGAGAGAGGGAAGAATATTTATTACACTAGATGCATTGATTTCAATGTAGATGGTGAGAAATAAGAAATCTCGGGAGCTTGTGAACTATGGAATTCTAAGGTTTCTGACAAACCCTACCATGACAGGAGTATAGGTGCGACAGACCTCCATTGTAGCGACGTAGTCTCTTAAGCACTGGTTCAGACGCATTGATGGAGTCCAGGTAATGAATATTCAGATGGGGGAGGCCATGGGGCCTCCCCCCATAGGTAACAATGACAGCCAAAGTCCCAACTTAAATACCAATGAAAATGAAAAGCCATCGTCCGGAACAGCGGCATAACCATCGAATCAATCTACCCAGTAGCAGGAGGTGGAAGCTTCGAACAAAGGGAAGGAGAAGGACTCTGTGGAAAATGTAGAACCCGTGAAGGTGACATCATCCACATGCAAGCCCATAGCAGCAGAGCACCCCAAGATCAACTTACCAAGCCATCGAATCAACGCCCAAATACAGTTTATGAAGGATCATGTGCTTATAGGTAAATTCATTGGTTTCTAGCCAATAGAGAAAGCCTTGCAGCGATGGATTGCTTCAAAATGGAAACCAAAAGGACATGTTACCCTACAGCTAGGGCCAAAAGGTTTCTTAGATGGCGGCACTTATTTCTTCAATGCAATAGGTCTGTATTTAAGGGATTGCATTGAAAGATTTAATCCAGATAAAGAGGACTTCAGCTGGGCACTGGTTTAGATTTGAATGTGCTCTCTACCTCTGGAATACTGGAATGAAGAATTGCTAAAAGACATTGGGAATGGTCTAGGAGAATTCATAAAGATTGCAGAGGAAACAAAGCTCCGAAGGTATACCTCGTATGCTCACATTTGCGTTTACATGTGGCTAGGCAAAGCCCTCACAGATTCGGTAAGCCTATTTCATGATGATTTTGAATGGATTCAGCCCATAGATTATGAACATGTGCCCTTCAGATGTAGAAAATTCCATGCTCGTGGCCATCTATTCCGAGACTATCCATTAAATGCTTCCCCCAAAACCAATGATAACTCGAAGAAGTCTGATTCTGAAGGATTCACCAAGGTTACCAATCGAAAGAAGCATGCCAAAAGGCCCCCATCTGCCCCCAAAAACCCCATGCCCACTTCCTCTGCACCCTCCACTAGTAATAGCTTTGATATTTTGTCACAACATTCCATGCCTGAAGCAGATCCATCCAAACCTATTGAACCATCCACCACGCCATCTACCTCAACTCAAGCTACTGATTCTAGTATACCTTTGCATGATCCGAAAATAGATTGAAAGATGGTAGCCTCTCCCTCCATCCCCAATCAGGAGATAGATATAGTTATATGGCAGGCAAAAGGAATGGACATTGACAACTTTTTATTAGATCCTACCAAGACAACTGACTCAATGCTTGAGAGAAGCCAACCTTGCCACATGGATGAGGAACTAGAGAGCTTTGACCTCAGAGGCCTAGACATCTTTAGTCTTGAACAAGATTTCTGAAAGAAAGAGTTTGAAACAATTCCGGATAGGTAGCTCACAAATTTGGAAGTAGTCCTTTCAAGAGCGCATCAGTAGAGAACCTTACACATACAACTAGGTAGTAGCTGGGATGGAAAATTCTCCACAAAGATAGCAAGAAAAGGGGAAGAAAGATAGATCTGCAAAGAACCATCATCATTGGGAAATGCTGGTGGATTCAGGAAGATATTCCAAGTTAACTAAGTACTATAGGTCGTTACCCACTGGTCAGCCATGAAGCTCATCTCATGGAATTTAAGAGGGCTCAACCACCCTGGGAAATACAGAATGATAAAAAACATGATATAGCATAAAAGACCACAAATCTTCTTTATGCAAGAAACAAAATGCAATAGTAATACATTGGGTTCCATTCTATCTAGAGCTTGGCCAGGATGTCACTCAGTTGCGGTGGATGCTTCTGGCACCTCAGGAGGACTCGCCATCGCATGGAATACGTAGGTTATCTTACTCACAGACTTTCATGCCTTCCATCATCTCATACAAGCTACTTTCCACATCATAGGAACCAATATACATGGTCATCTGTCAAATGTATATTTTCCTCAGGACTCATTGCAAAAGATTGCGCTGCTAAACACATTGGAAGCTCTCAATTCCACCAGAACACACCCACTATGGATCACAGGTGGGGATTTCAACATGATTACTAAACTTGAAGAGAAAAAAGGGCAGAGTCAAACTGGACAACAAAAGAAGCCACTTTAGAGACTACATACAAAACAACTGGCTAATAGATTTACCATTCAATAATGGAATCTATACTTGGAATAACAGAAGATCAGGATCCCAACAAATTGCATCTCAGCTAGATTGATTTCTCATTTCAGACAATGCCATTCACCTGGGCGGAGACATCACAACCTCAATCTTGCCACTGTCAAGCTTGGACCATTGGCCCATTTCACTTCAGTGGCAAAGATTGGGAGACTCTACCAGAAGGCCTTTCCGATTTGAAGCTTTCTGGCTCTCTCATCCAGACTTCAAAAATATGGTCAAAACAGCTTGGGAAAACTTCACTCCTCCTGAAGGATCAACCATGTATCAATTCCAACAACGACTAAAGAATCTCAAACGACAAATCAAGCAATGGAATCATTCCACCTTTGGAAATATTTTTCAAGCTCAAAAAACACTTGAGCAAAGCATGATTGAGCTCCAGCAAAGAATTATCGAGGAAGGGAGAACCGAAACTCTAGCAAATCAAGAACAAGATCTTCTTACTCAGCTAGAAGACAGAAGGAAGCAAGAGGAGGTACTTTGGAAGCAAAAATCAAGAATCAAATGGTTAAAAGAGGGGGAAAGGAATACCAAATTCTTTCATCGCACCACCATACAGAGAAGAATGCATAATAACATTGCACAACTTCAGAATCAGTAGGGAGAAAGAATGGAGGAACATGATGACATTGAGAGAGAACTCCTCACCCATTTTAAATCTGTACATCAAGAGCCTCAAGTAAATAGGCAACCGACCATAAACAAAATTCTTCAGCATGTGCCTAAAATTATAACAGAAGAGCACAATCAGCTACTACTTCGACTGGTTACTCTTCTAGAAGTCGAATTAGCAATAGCTCAATTGAAAAATGGGAAAGCCCCTGGACCTGACGGATTTACCTCCAACTTTTTCCATCACTTCTAGGATCTCATCAAACTAGAGGTTTGGAAAGTGGTGGAAGAATATCGGACTATGCATTGGCTTCTTCTGTCTCTAAATGCAACCTTCATAGCTCTCATTCCCAAAGAATATCAGCCAAATACTTCGGATAAGTTCAAGCCCATAGCTCTCTACAATTTTATCTACAAAAGCATCTTGAAAGTCACTGCCAACAATCTCAAGCCGCTGCTCCCTATGCTCATCTCGCAGGAACAATCAGGATATGTGGAGGGACGTCAAATCCTAGATGGCATAATTCTGACGCATGAGATCATTCACTCCCTAAAGCACAACAAACAGGTAGGTATGCTTCTCAAAATTGACTTATCTAAAGCATTTGACAAATTAAGCTGGACATATATAAAACAAATGCTTACAACCTTTGGCTTCAGCCCAACCTAGGTCAGATGGGTTATGAATCTCATTTCATCCACCTTTTTCTCCATCTTGGTAAATGGCATCCCCTCTTGCCCCTTCTCCCCCTCTAGAGGCATACGTCAAGGCGATCCCCTCTCCCCTTTTCTTTTTGTCCTCATGGTAGAAGGCTTAGGTCGTCTCATAAAGCATGCTCTTCATTCTCAAAACCTTAGAGGCATTTCTATCCATGGATCCTCTGCCATCACTCATCAACAATTCATGGATGATAATATGTTGTTCGAGCACCCTTTAGTCCAAGAAGCTTATACACTCAAATCCCTGTTAGATACTTTCTCTGAGGCTTCAAGAACTACCATTAACACTATTAAGTCTCAGATATTCTTCTTTCATAACACAAAGAAATATAGCTAGAATCCTGGGTTTTACTGTCACCAATCTTCCCTCCAAATACTTGGGCACACCATTGATCGACTCTGCTATAAAGCACACATCTTGGCATCTACTCCTAGAAAAGCTTAAAGGTGCCTCTCTTTATGGACTTATAGAGCCCTCAATATGGCAAGTAAGCTCGTTCTTATCAAAGCAGTACTACAAACTATGCCTCTATACCTTTTCTCTGTTCTCGCAGTGCTGAAGTGGGTGTTCAAAAAGATCAAGGACATACAATGCAACTTTCTCTGGGGATCCTCAAGGCAAAATCACAAATGGATCTTAGTGAAATGGTTGACAGTTTTCACACCAAAAAAGCAGGGAGGCCTTGGACTACGGGATCCTCAGCATAATAATGCAGTGATGAGGGCGAGACTATGGTGGCAATGGTTATTAGCCCCACACACACCATGGGCCAAATTATGGACAAAAAAATATGCAAATAATCGACTGCAGGAAGAGCTTATCAGACTCACAAATAATGTTGCAGGCTCTCTAATTTGGAATGCAGAAAAACAACACAGGGCAATGATACAAGAACACAGTTTTTGGGAGATTAGAGACAATGGAACTGCTAGATTTTCGGTTGAATCATGGCAACAACGACCCAAATTATTAGAAGCCATCCATCCCCAAAATCCTGAGGAACATGTTATTCATTAGGATGACAAAGTCTCTCAGCACTGGACTCAAGATATCAACCAGGGATACAGGTAATGGAAAAAGGTAGAATAGATCATTCATCAAGAAACAGAGGACTTCTACAAAGCAATGGACACAGAGCTCAACAATAGGAAAATCAGATATTCAGATAAAAAGGACATTTTAAGATGGGGATACACCCTGCGGGGAATTTTTTCAACTAAGGAGGCATATGGTTTGATGATTCAAACTCAGGAACCCGTGGACCCAGTCTGGGAACGTATGTGGACCCCTAGAATATGGCCCAAAGTATCTACTTTCATATGGTTGCTCTGTCATAGAATAGTTCTCACATGGGATGATCTCATTAAAAGAGGTTTCCACGGACCCCCATACTACCCCAATTGCAATTAGCAAAATGAAACCATTAAGCACCTCATGGATTCATGCAACTTGGCTAACATATTATGGGAAAAACTCAGCTTCAGGTGTCAAAGAACTTGCAGAATTTCAGGGGATATTATTAGCACCATCCGTAACTAGGTCTCCGCTCCCTACCATAAGAAGCTACTAAATTCTCTATGGAAAATCCTTCCAGGACTGCTTCTTTGGACTATTTGGAAGGAAAGAAATAAGTGAATCTTTAAGAATCAATGCACTCCCCTAGACATCATTTGGAGCAATTTATGCCAGAATATTCAAGAAACCTTGGCTCTCTAGAAATGGCAGGCAGATGATCTTCCTACTCAAGCATAGGAACAAAATATTTGGGAGAATTGGCATATCCCGATTCTGCATGTTCAGAACGACCTCAACATCTCTCCCACCACTTCTAGCCCTTCCACTAAATGGAATTACCATCCAACAGGTATGATCAAGTTAAACTTTGATGGTGCCTCAAAAGGAAACCTAAGCAACGCAGGATATGGAGGTATATTCAGGAATCACGAAGGCACCCCTCTTCTAATCTATTTTGGATCAATTGGCTGAGATACAAATAACTCAACAGAACTAGAAGGTCTATGGCAGGGACTTTGTTTGGCTCATCAATACAATTTTCACCTTGTTGTCGAAGGGGATTCCCAAATCCTCATCAACATGTCCAATCAAATTCAACTGGGGACCCTGGCTTCTAAATTGGCTACTAGCTAGAGACTGGTGCCTCGTTTAGAACTCATTGAGCAATGGTTAAAAAACAAAAGAGCTATCACCTTAAATCATGTCAAGAGGGAAGGCAATAAGGTTGCTGATCTTTTGGCAAATATAGGGGTAGACAATGACCAAGTACTTAGATCAGGATCCCTCACCATCCTCAATGATAGCACTCAATTACAGGAATGCACTGCCCTGGTGCACAAAGAAGCAAAACTCCTAGATGCGGGTGTTTTCAATGGTTGATGCAATGGTGGACATACGAGCACGCAAGTGGCGTAGCCACATGGCCACCCGTAATCTCACACACACGCGATAAAAATGTCTTATAGCCCTTCATAAATGTGCTTCAATGCTACATTCACACCAATTTACCACCGCCATCCTGCCTCGGCTCTTCATTATGGAGACCTCGGGCGCTCTTCGGCCCGCATCCTTGTCTATTTATGCTCCTCTACCTTTGAAATGTAAGTGCCCCCTGGCTATCGTGGAGCCAAGCACTCACACGACAATAGGCAGGAGCTGCCAAATTCTTTGTTGTACAGAGTTTTGGAAGGGTAACCAGTATTTGCAGAGCCTGTTATGTAACTTCACCCTCACTTCTGAGCCTTCCACCTCTGATAATGCCACCCTAAGTGACCATTTCTACTAGTCAGTCCCTTTCTCCTTATGAAATTATGCCTCGGTTGCATCAGCGAATGCATTGCAGGAGGGGCAGCAGTAGAGGCAGAATGCTCCATTCTTCACCCTCAACTATCTCTGACTCCTCCTCCCCCTCATCAAATCATTTCTCGGCTCGTTATCCTGATACACGCAGTGGCAGGGGTCGCACTCGTATTGTTAGCTCCCAGCCTTCGCAAACCTGTCCATCAGCTACTGCTCTCCCTTCTAGCTCTCAGCATTCCAATTATACAGCTCACTTCACATACCAATGCTCTCTGGATCGACCTCTTATCAAGGCCACCATAACAGTTACGTTTCAAGAGGAGCCTTCCATCACTGAAGGACGTCCCACTAGCACAATGGAGAAGAATGACACTGCTCAAGGCGAGCCTTCTGCTCTCAATTCTGATAGCAGCAGAGCAAAATCAAGAAAATCTAGACCACCCCACGGTTGGCAAGAGTGAGAAGGAAGACGTGGGTGAACTACAAAAAGAAGAGGATGAACTCAATGCCTACAGGTGCCCAATTATTGAAGAACACCCATCGAAACCAAATGAAAACTAAACCAACATGTTTCTTCAAGTTTTAGGTTCCCAACACCCAGTCCTATGGGTTTATTTCTGCATTTTTGAGAAAAATAGTTAGTTTCGAAGCTGTTTCCAAAAGAATATCACACTATGTTCACATGCTGGTTTCCCCTGCAAGGGCAACAAATCTATTTTGGATTGGACTGGTTTCCCTCTTTTGGGCAGTCTTCATTTTTTTTTGTTGGAATACGCCATGAACTTTGGCTAAAAACTGTAGAGGCCAGTGCCTCCATGTATCATTTTGTTACAATAATAGATTTTAGACATATTTAGAAAAAAAAAATTTAGATGGTGATTTCTAATCCTATTTGATTACTTGTACTAGATGCATTGATTTTACTATAGATGTTGATTTCTAATGATATTTGATTAGTTGCACTAAATGGATTGATTTCAATGTATATGATTTTTAATCCTATTTGATTCCTTGCACTAAATGCATTAATTTCAATGTAGATGGTGATTTCTAATCCCATTTTGTTGCTTGCACTAAATGTGTTAATTTCAATGTATATGTTGATTTCTAATTATATTTGACTACTTGCACTATATGAATTGATTTCAATGTAGATGATTTATAATCCTATTTGATTACTTACACTAAATTCATTGATTTTAGTGTAGATGATGATTTCTAATCCCGTTTGATTGTTTACAATAGATGCATTGATTTCAGTGTAGATTTTAGTTTCTAATCCTATTTGCTTACTTGCAATAGATGCATTGATTTCAATGTAGATGTTGTTTTCTAATCTTATTTTATTTTTTGCATTAGATGCACTGATTTTAGTGTAGATGTTGATTTCTAATTTGATGTAACTGGATGTACGATGGCACATTAATTTTAAAGTGATTGGATTAACAACGTACATTGATTTCAATGTAAGAACAAAAAAATATTGACATTGTACATTCTTTTTTGTGTTACAGTAATTCAACCTATTAATATTGGAGAGTAAGAGAGACAAGGTATGATGTTTACTACACTAGACCAAGCTAAATATTGAAATGGTCTAAGATTTCAACTGTCCTTTTTAGATAATTGATAAAAAAATATGATAAAACTAACACGGGTGACAATAAGAATAGTACAAGAAAATAATTTGATATTGATCACAATGAAGACTATTTGTAACTGATTACATTCTTATTATTCACATTTTCTATCACTCAACACTATTACATTGTCACTTTGAATTCAAATTTTTATTTCATCATTTTTTATCATTAATGTTATTAACAATATTTATCATCTCAACAAACTGAGGTAATGAAAAAAAAATTGAATTAAAATGACCAGATAAATATCAAAAATATTTAGCATATTTAAAATGACTATATTAATATCATATGTATTTACATATTATTGATCAAATTAATCATATGTTTGATAGATTTTCCTTGGCCACACACGACTGAAACCATCCTATATCCATCTTAACTCTAGATCTATCAAGTACCGAGATGGACCAAATCTCTCAAGCACAAACATTTACTCAAGTTTTGCACTCATAAAAGAGGTTTGCACCTCGAGATATTTGATCCCCATAGGCACTTGATAGATCAGGAGTTAAGATGGATCTAGACTGGTATTATTGTCAATTAATGTAGCCATGGATTTAATAATGCATATAGTTTACGCATACATGTGCGAAAAAAATGTATCTTTGTTTATA
Organism: Pinus tabuliformis; assembly: GCA_031772625.1. Taxonomy (NCBI): domain Eukaryota; kingdom Viridiplantae; phylum Streptophyta; class Pinopsida; order Pinales; family Pinaceae; genus Pinus; species Pinus tabuliformis. Next base: position 311,099,859 of record CM062815.1, on the reverse strand, counting down.
TGGTTGTGGGTTAATGTATTCATGGATTTAATAATGCATATGGTTTTTGCATGCATATGCAAAAAAATAGTTTTGTTTATAATGCGGTGGAATAATGTAGTCATGAGTGAGTTTAATAGTATGAATATGAATAAATAATCATGTTTTTATAATTACATGCATTTATAGAATGCATGTCAAATATGGATAAATAACCATATTTTTATGATTTCGTGCATTTCTTTAATGCATGCTAAATATGGATAAATAACCATGTTTTTATAATTGAATGCATTTATTTAATGCATGTGAAATATGGATTGGTTGGAAAGATTTTATAATTGTATGTGTGATGCATTTAAAATATTAGGAAAAGAGGATTTCTATGTTTTATATTATTATATGGGTAATAAAAAAACAAATTTGTATTAGAAGGAACAAATAGATTGTTACCCTTGGTTTTGCAACAGTAAGAATAACTAGAAAACAATACCAAGTTTGTGAAAATTTATTCCCATGGTTTTGTATTTTAATTAAATTCATTAAAAGTATTGTTTAGTAGATAATAGTTATGAAATTGCATGTGTAAAATAGTTATGGCTTTGTACTTAATAAATGCATTTAAAATTAAAAGATTAGCTATGGATATGACTTTTATTTATGCATGTGCAAGAAATTATTTCAGGCCAAGAGGTATAATGGGGAGAAAATTATTAGTGGTTTTGACATAGAAATGAGAACTAGTAGAGATTGAATTATATATTTTATGAAAAAGTCATAATATTTTTGGTTTTGATAAATTGATATTTTTTATAATCATAATGTTAGAGTTTTACAAATGGTAATGTTGCAAGAATGACTCATGACTTTCACAAAGAACGGGGTGATAGTTTCCAAACTAGTCTCTTTTGCAATGATCAAAATATAAATTATGACTAATATTATCGTAGGTGATGAGGTCATTATGTATAACTATTCTTACGTGTAGAGGGAAAGATCTTCAAATGTAGTTTACAACAGGTAACTTATTATGGTAAATAACCATGCTACGAAGACAATGTGCTCAAACAATTGTAGAGTAATATGTCTGACAAACGTGAAAACATGTTTATTGTAATGGCCTCTAATTAATTACGATTGAATGAAAGATTATATTTCTTTTGCAAAATATCAATAATGGACAAGGGATGGAATCCTTTGTTGCCATTGAGTGAGGGTTGAACTCCCTCAGGGAATGCTTAATAAAATAAACATTTGCTAGTTTTTCCCTTCGGTGTTTCCAAGTTAATATAAATGTTCATTTATGTGCTTTCCTATTCAGTTGTCTTGATGATATGATCACTTTGAATAACATTTGAAATTACATCATTTATTATGGTTTTAATAACCTTGATTAATTGAACAACGTTAATGATACAAAGTTGTAGTAGAAAGCATTATGTTAACAGTTTGTATTAATTATTTTTCCTTTACATAAATAACTACTCCATTTCTATGGTTACATCACCTTATGATGGCGATTTTATTTGATAATCAGTTAAGTAGGTGATAATCCATTCGTAGGATGTTACATGTTGGTTAAATTTGATAAAACGAAAAATTAACCCTATGTATTTTGTACCAATTATACTAAGGGATGTGACATGTGGTATTAGAGAAAATGTTGCAACACTAAACCCTCTTGGGTTCTAGAAGAATGAGAAGTAGAAGAGGTATGCTTCTATTGGATAAAGTTCTGGTATGATATTAATGAAAAGTACATGGAAATGTGTGCAATAGACAAAATTTAATATGAAATGAACGATAGAGCTAATGAATGTATTGAGAAATTATAGTATTCATGAATACTTTGACAAATAATTTTGTTTATGGAATTTGAGTCCTTATACTAATAAAGGATAAATTGAAATTATGTTACATTTTGTTATAATTAAATTTATGATAGGTTTGAACATATACAATAAATAGTGATATTGTGGATTAGGATTAGCTACTAGCCTTTGTATACATACTCTTATGATAATGTTTATTGATGCATTAAAAGAAAATGCATGTAATTACAATGCATTGCTTGTGGGTTTTGGAAGACAATGAATGTAGGAATTGCTTTCTCAATAATGAAAAGAGTGTCATAGTTAAAGAATGTAGAAAGGTAGTGGTTGTCCGTCATGTTATTGATAAGATACTAGAATGTTTAAAAAACATGAAATAACCCTCTTGAATGTTGAGAGAAAGAAATAAGTCACTTGGTAGGTTTTGATGAGTAAAACTATGCTTAGTATGACCGTAATAGCTAATTGTTGATTGTATCTTGTGGTGGAATTACTTTGAATGTCGATTGAATTTATGATAATTTGGTGGCATTGTCTATTCAGTAAATTGCATTATCCTCTTGAGAAGTAGCAAGGATTGATATCATATGTTCTTTTTAATTGTTTATGGCATCGATTTTTATAATTGCAACACTAACAAATTGTATGTGATCTATCGACAAACTATTAAACTTATCTTTGAAGGTATATTGCAATAATTTTATTTGAGTATGCCTCATCCTGTTTTTGTTGAAGATTATTGCTAAAGTTGTAATGAATTTGATAATGGTAGTTTAGACTCATGTTATTGGCTTAATGACGACAATACATTGTTTAAATTTGAGTTTTATAGTATATCCTAAACTGCCACCAGTGTTTGTTACTGGCACTCAATTACTAATGGTAAATTATTATCCTTGTATGGTTGTAGTCCGGTATATGCTTTTATGCATATTAAAATAGTATGTCAAAAACTATGATGGATACATAAGTTGATGTTTGTTTAATCATGCATAAGCATGATTGTAAATTCTTAAATGTTATAAGGAACTTAGATCATGATAGCAAGAATTCCTTATAAAGTGACTCATTTAATATAATTCCATTGTTTTTCAATCATAAGAAAGAAAAGAAAAGGATTGTGGCCTTTTATATGAACATGCATAAATGGTAACTGGTGCAATAAGGGAAACAATGCTTATTTTATAGCCTAATAATGTATTGTTTAATAATGGGAATGTATGTTATAAATACATTATGTATGTTCTACAAATTCAATGATAAACCTAGTAATAGCTAGGTGTTGCTAATTGCATTAATTGTTCAAACTTCATGCATGACAATGTAGCTCTACAAGTTTATGTTTCAATTGGGGTATCATTATGAATGAACCAGTATACATCATGCATTTAGAAAAATATTTTCATTTTAATCCTTTGGGAATTCATCCATTAGGTGTGAATATTGTTGGTGTAAATACATATAAGCCAAACTGGTGAGGTCCATTACGTTGTAGAATCGTGGTGTCTTGTTTGTCATTGTTAAACATAATCTAGATGACATTTTGAATTGATTGGCATTACAGATTTTCTTAACTAGAAAATTCTGTGTGATTGACTTCAAGTTAGTAATGTTACATAATGACTCATGGTTGAACGTATGTCCATGGAAAAGAAATATTATTTTGTGTGAATTGGAACTATGGTGAATTTTAATGTTTGGATCAAAATGGATATATATATTAGAACATATTATTTCCTTAAATTTTTGTTATGGGAAACATTTTTATGGAAAATTTATTTTAATATTCTTATATTTTAGAAGAGGTATCCTTATTTTCTATGCTTTGCTTAATGCATGGAAATTGTTTATGTAGGTGAAAAATTGATACGACCAGTACCTTATTACTTTGTTGAAGTATTGAAAAACATTGAAATACATATTCATTATATTTGACAAAATGTTTTTTAAATAACATAATTTTGAAAAGGGTGTAGTTTTATGAAGTACAATTGGGATTAATGTTGCTAGTATGACTAAGGAGGAGTAACTTAATGAAAACATAGTGACACCACTAATATTTTAGTAGCAAGGAACATAAGAACCAATGAAAGGTAAAAATGTTACAATCTGATTTGTGTAAGGGATATTGTTTACCATTATGCGGACATGACATGCAATAATTATGCATAGAAGATATAGTGGTGTTTTTATAAAATGCATGATTAATTATTATGTGGAAAATTTGAATGAAAACCACACATGAGACATGAGATCTTAGTCATGATTCTTGGGAATTGTTGGATTTTAAGGGATGCGCTGATTGAAGCACAAATCCATGAGGACACTTGGGTAGTAAGGATTGAAAATTTTCAAGGAATCATGAGCTAGTAGGAAACATAAGTTAGAAATTGAAAAATTATTCAAGGAAACATGCAATAATAGTGGAAATTGGATTGTAACTTTGACTTCTAATTTTAAAATGAAAATTGAAAAACAATGTCAATGTAACATCGTAAATTAGTTTTAAAATGAATTTATGATTTTCTAAGATGGCATGTGGCTAAAATGACAAAAAAAAGTGACAAGTAATATCCTTTATGAGAATGTAAATATTTATTTTGTTGGTAAAATGATTTCTTTTACTTATTATTATTTTGGGAATTTAGAGGAGCCACCACGAGAGGTTAGACTCCTAACTTCCAAGAAATAGTTAAAATAAGCTATGGTCCTAATTAAAAGGGACAAGAAAAGAAAAGTCCTCATTTTTCTAAGAGGAATGATCTTGTTTGGTTGATTTGACCACCAAGAGCTAACATGACTTAATATAAATATTGTTGGTGGAATATTACTATGAGAGATAAAGATAATCAAAATTAGGTGTCATGGGGAGATAGAGATAGGACCTATATCTAGAACTAGCATGACATTGCTTGGGTTGAGGAGGTGTAAATTTGTGAAAGATTCTGATTAGTTTCCTAGTAGGAAAGGAGCTTAATGCTTGGGGAGGAAATAAAGGAATTGTAGTTGAAGGGAAACCTCTATTGTATTTCCATAAATTCATGATGCCAAACTTTTGAATGTCTTTAGCAAGGGCTAATAAAATATGCACTATGTGTGGTTATGACTACTTTGATCGTTTTAAGGATTTAAGAACTGTATGCTCTATGAGTACTTGTAGAGGTATTGTGCTAAATGATTTACAGTTGAAATATTGTGATGTGATTATAATTGAGAAATACTAATTGGATTCCTTGGTTAATATTCCATTACATATCACCTTGGAAGTAATAAACTACGAAAGGTGCTTGTTGTTGGGCTGATAATCACTCCTAGAGTGCTTTCAACAACTATTAAAACACTTGTAATTAAAATATTGTGTGGACTAGCCATGGTTTCCAAGAATATTAGCAGGTAACGACTAGCTTCTACGGATATTTTTTTTTTTTTTTATGAAATTAAATGAGGGCTAAAAGGTGTAATTAATATATTGTGTGGACTAGCCATGGTTTCCAAGAATGCGAGCAGGTAATGACTAGTTTTTATGGAGAATTCTTTTTGTCTTTATGAAATTAAATAAAGACTAAAAGTAAAAGTTGAATATTTTCATAACTGTAAATATTTATGGTCAATAATAATTAAAAAAAAAATATTATTTCTTTTATTTATTGGTAAAAAAGAAAATTTCCCATTTTGAAGGGGAAGATCCCCTTTTGGTTGTTTCAATTACTCAATTACCATGGCTAAAGGTATATGCCATAGCTGAAAGATAATCTAAAAATTAGATTGTAAGAGATAAAAGAAACCTACATGTAAAGGAAAGTTCTAGTTGGAGTGTTAGGCCCCTATACTACTAGTGTAACCCCTTATTGTTATTAGTACAACCCACTTATTATATTGATGTACCCATGTAGTACTATTGTGCCCCATAGAAGCCCACTATTGTTATTATTGTGCCCTTACATTATTATTGTTATGTCGGCTCTAATTATGTTATGACCCCTTAGACTCCTATCTATAGAAAGGAGGTCTTTTCATTTGTATCATCTAAGAATTGTTCATTTATGTAATGTAAAGGAGGTTGCCCCCTCGAAGACGCTAAATTCTAAGGCGTTGATCTATCTTTTCTATCTTTTCTTGAGCTGGTTTCATAACAGGGAGATATGTAAAGGAAAGTTCTAGTGGGAGATAAATATTGGAGGAAAATATAATTATAATAGAAGGAAGAAGAAACAAACAACGAGGAAGGTGTTACTATATCCGTAAAATTAGAAATTATAATAACATGGAAAATATTCAGTGACATGCTCCGAAAATAGTTAGCCTGCTTCCAGTCGTGGCCTCAAGTCGTGGCCTCAAGAAAGAGTTGCAGAAAGGTTTGTAACTGGATCACTCGCCAATTCAAGAAATATATGGATATGCGTGCCTATGAAAAAGGAGTGATATCTCTCATTAACGTAGGATTATAGGTGATTGTTTCTGTGGGTTGACCATGGAATCATAAGGTATCTGTGATATCTCTCATTAACGTAGGATTATAGGTGATTGTTTCTGTGGCTTGACCATGGAATCATAAGGTATCTCTCATTAACGTAGGATTATAGGTGATTGTTTCTGTGGCTTGACCATGGAATCATAAGGTATCTCGTGGTAGCCGTTTCTTCATATGTTTTTATTTTTTTGAGAATTTATATCATTAGTGAAGCAAAGGTAGAAGTGAAGGAACCTTCCATTGATCCAATTAAAGTAGGTCTCATACGCAGATATTTCCTTATCTCTCCATTAGTGCAAGGCTGGAATATTTTGTTGAAATGATATGCCAAGATATTGAACGAAGCCCCAAAAGTGAATCAGAGCTCAAGAAGGAAGAACTACCATCCTGGAATGGTCTAGTCCAAAGAATAAATACGGTGAGCTAAATGGTAGATGGGAGTGAATGCAATCCATAGTAAATGGTTGCGTAATCTTGCAATATTGGTTTATATTGTTGTGGAATAATGCACCTGTGGATTTGATAATGCATATGGTTTATGCATGCATGTACATAAAATATATCTCGGTTTATATTCTTATGGATTAATGTAATTGCGAAATTAATAATGCATATGGTTTATGCATGCATGTGCATAAAATATATATTGGTTTATATTGTTGTGGATTAATGTAGGCATGGATCTAATAATGCATATGGTTTATACTACATGCGTGAACAAAATAGATATTTGTTTATATTGTTGTGGATTAATTTAGTTGCACATTCAATAATGCCTATGGTTTATGCATGTATGTCCAAAAAAATAGAGCTTTGTTTATATTGTGGTGAAATAATGTAGTCGTGAGCTTAATAGTGTGAATATGGATAGATAATCATCTTTTTATAATTGCATTGATTTATTTAATATATGGATAAATAACCATGTTTCTATAATTACATGCATTTATTTAATGGATACAAAATGTGGATATATAACCATGTTTCTATAATGCGTATGAAATATGGATTAATGGATTAATAGATGAGTTTTTACAATTTTATTGGGATGCATTTAAAATATAGGAATGAGAGATGATTGTGTTTTATATTATTACGTGGGTAATAATAAGAATGCTTTTATATTAGAAGGAACAAGTAGATTGTTACCAATGGTTTTACAACCAGAAGAATAACTAGAAATAATACCATGGTTGTGCAAAATTATTCCATTTGTTTTCAGTTTGATTAAATGCATTAAAAGTATGGTTTAGTAGATAATAATTATGGGATTGTATGTATTAAATGACTATGGATTTGTACTTAATAAATTTATTCAAATGTAAAAGATTAGATATGGATATGATTTTTATGTATGCATGTGCAAGAGATTGTTTCAGGCCAAGAGCTATAATGCATATAATATTATTAGTGGTTCTGACATAGAAATGATAACTCTTAGATATTGACTTATATATTTGATTAAAAAAAGTCATAATCCTTTGGATTTTAATAAATTTATATCTCAGATAATCATGATGTTAGAGTTTTACTAATGATAGTGTTATAGAAGAGAATCATGACTTTCACAAAGAATGGGGTAATAGTTTCCAAACTAATCTCTTTTGCAATGGTTGGAAGATTAATTATAGCTAATACTCTCACATGCCATGAGGTAGTTATGAATTAATATTGTTATAAACATAGGGAAATATCATCAAACCTAGTTCACAATAGATAAATTACTATGATAAACAACCATGTCATGAATACATTGTGCTCAAAGAAATGTCACGTAATGTGTTTGAGAAACATGATAGCATGTTTAATGTAATGGCCTCTAATTAATTAGGATTGAATGAGAGATTATGTTTCTTTTGTATAGTATTAACACTCGACAATGGAAGGAATCTGTTGTTGCCATTGAGTGAGGGGTGAACTCCTTCACAAAACATTTGATAAAATAAATATTTGTTCATTTTTCCCTTCAGGACTCTCACGGTAATATCAATGTTCATTGATGTGCTTTCCTATTTGGTTGTCTTGATGATATGACCACTTTGCATAACACTGGAAACTAGATTATTCATTGTGGATTTAATAAGCTCGATTAATTGAACAATGTTAATGATCCAAGGTTGCAGTAAAAATCATTATGTTAACAAGTTGCATTAATGATTTTTCCTTTATGCAAATAGCTACTACATTTCTATGGTTAGCTCAAATTATGATTAGCATTTTCTCAAATTATCAAGGTGATAAGCCATTAGTGGGATGCTACATGTTGGTTAAATTTGTTTCTTGAAATAATAATAATAACCTTGTGTATTTTGTATGAGGTATACCAAGGGATATGACATGAATGTTGTATTTTATTGAATTATATTTTCATTCAGAGTTGACTTCTTTCTTTGTATTAAATAATTAATTTGAACTTAGATCAAATTTACTACTTTTAGTTTCATGTTTTTGTTGCATGATTTTCAAGCATATGTTATGTTCCTTTTCCCATGATTTTACGTGGATATATTCTACAACAAAATTTGTAACTAATCTATTATGAACAAATTATAGCATGATTTCTATCATGTTGCTACTAACTTATTACTTTTGTTTTAATTGAATAATATCTTTTGGTTATAGTTGTTTTGGCTATTGAGTTTGTAATTCTTTATTTTGTAATGATATTTAAAGAGAAAGATGACTTTGAATAAGGAATTCTAATTTTTGCAACAAACTGTTTATTTATTAACAATCGCAAGAGTGTATAAATTAAATTAGTTGCTACTGACTAATTTCTTTTTTTCTAATTGAAGCATAAAAAAAACCTGCGTGTGAATATTGTATCTAAGTGAATTGTATTTTCATACAAAGTTATCTTTTTTATTCGAAATAAATAATTCAAGTGAACTTAAATCAAATTTACTACTTTTGGCTTCACGTTTAAGAAGCATGATTTTCATGCATATGCTATGTTTTTTTTTCCATGATTTTAGGTACATATATTCTACAATAAAATTTGTAGTTAATACATTATTCGAATTGAATGATTAATGTGAACTTAAATCAAATTTACTACTTTTTGTTTCATGTTTATGAAGCATGATTGTTATGAAACCAGTTCAAGAAAAGATAGAAAAGATAGATCAATGCCTTAGAATTCAACCTCTTCGAGGGGGCAACCTCCTTTACATTACATAAATGAACAATTCTTGGATGATACAAATGACAAAACCTCCTTTCTATATATAGGAGTCTAAGGAGTCACAATATAATCCAGCCGACCTAACAATAATAATATAAAGCCACAAAAATAACAATAGAGGGATTCTATGGGGCACAGAAATAACAATATGGGGGTAATAGGGGCACAACAATATAAATAAGGGGTATAACTACAATAGTAATGGGGTAATCACTAGTATTATAGGGACCCAACATGCCCCTCTCTTTCAAAAAGGTGTTGTCCTCAACGCTTGAGTAGTTCTGGATACTTCTGCATAAAATTCTCATCCTCCCATGTGGAATCTTCAGCGGATAAGTTCTTCCACTTGATAAGATACTCTGAAATTGATCGATTTCGTAGCTGTCGAGTTCTTGTTTCTGTGATTGCTTCTGGTTCCAATATAATTTTTCCTTCCTCGTCAAGTTCTGGCAATATTGTTTGAATTGGGAGCTTGTCACCTATAACCTTCTTTAAACATGAAACATGGAAAACTGGGTGCAATCGAGAAGCTGCAGGAAGCTCCAATTTGTATGCCATAGTACCAATCTTTTGCAACACCTTGTACGGACCATAATACTTTGGTGATAATTTATTATCCTTCTTAGCTTGCTTTAGGGACATTTTCTTATATGGTTGTAGCCGTAGGAATACCCAATCACCTACATCAAAACTTCTTTCACTGCGATGTTGATCTGCCTGTTGTTTCATTCTATTTTGTGCCAACACGAGGTTATCCTTTAAGAGTTGGAGGACTTGTTGTTGATGTTCGATGTGATGTTCCACTGCCTGAACCTTAGAATTTTCTCTTAAATATGATGTGATGGATGGTGGTTGATACCCATAAAGTGCCATAAATGGGGTCATTTTTGTTGCTGTATGGAAGGAAGTGTTATACCACCATTCAGCCAGAGGCAACCATTTGACCCATTGTGTCTGTTTATCAGATACAAAGCAACGAAGATATCCTTCCAAACATTTGTTTACTATCTCAGTTTGCCCATCAGATTGAGGATGATAAGATGAGCTATGAGCTAACTGAGTACCAAGACAAGAAAATAATTCTGTCCAAAAATTTCCAGTGAAAATGGGATCTCTGTCACTTACAATAATCTTTGGGTTTCCATGTAGCTTTTGAACTGTTTCCATAAATGCAGTAGAAACTGTACTGGCTTTAAATGGATGTGATAATGCACAAAAGTGTGCATACTTGGTAAGTCTGTCAACTACCACCATGATGACACTCTTTCCCTCAGACTTGGGTAAACCTGTGATAAAATCCATTGAAACCTCCTCCCAACGTTGGCTTGGAATGGATAAAGGTTGTAATAGACCCGGTGTCTTAATTGTTTCAACTTTATTTTGCTGGCAAACCAAACATTCCGCCACAAACTTTTGAATATCTGATTTAAGGCCATCCCAAAAAAATTCCTTCTTAACCCTGTGGTAAGTTTTTAAAAATCCTGAGTGCCCTCCTAAGGGAGAAGTGTGCAATTCCATAAGAATCTTTTGTTTTAGCTGGGAATTCTTACAGAGGTATAAGCGATCTTTGTACCATAACGAATCATTTTGCCAGCTAAATGTATCAGAAGTACTGGAATCTTGTTGTAGCTTTCGAATAAGTGCCCACACTTCTTCGTCATTCTTCCATTCCTCCCTTGCTTCGTTTATCCAATCTGGTTGGATAATAGAAATGGCACACAACAATGCTTCCACATCCTCATCCTTTCTTGAGAGTGCATCTGCCACCACATTTTGCTTCCCTTTTTTGTAGATGATTTCAAAGTCATAACCCAACATCTTTGTGACCCACTTTTGTTGCTCTTCAGAGGATAATCTTTGTTCTAAAAAGTATTTAAGGCTATCATGATCCGTTTTTACCTTGAAGTGTCTTCCCATTAGGTAGGGTCGCCATTTCTTAAGTGCATGGAGTATTGCCAACATTTCCTTCTCATAAATAGCTTTGCTTAAAAACTTTCCCTTGATTGGACGACTTTCAAAAGCAATGGGTCTTTCATCTTGCATTAGAACAGCACCAATTCCATTTCCTGAAGCATCACATTCCACAATAAAGGTTTTTGTGAAGTCCGGTGTAGCTAAGACCGGTGCTTGGCACATTGCCTCTTTAAGATGTTCAAAGGCCTTTGTTGCTTCCGGAGTCCATGAAAATGAATCTTTCTTCAATAATGTTGTTAGAGGTGCTGCTATTCTCCCATAATTCTTAACAAACTTGCGATAATACCCTGTCAACCCAAGAAATCCTCGCAGATGCTTTATGGATGTGGGGATTTTCCATTCCTTAATGGCTTTAATTTTGCTAGGGTCTACCTTAACTCCTTCATGAGATACAATATGACCCAAATATTCCACCTCCTGGACTCCAAAGAAACATTTGGATCTTTTTGCATATAATTGTTTCTCCTCCAATAGTTGTAGCACCCTGTCAACATGTTCAACATGATCCTTCCAAGACTTGCTGTAGATTAGTATATCATCAAAAAATACTAACACAAATTTTCTAAGGAATGGTTTGAAAATTGAATTCATCAAACCTTGAAATGTTGAAGGTGCATTGGTAAGGCCAAAAGGCATGACCAAAAATTCATAATGACCCTCATGAGTTCTAAATGCCGTTTTCGGAATGTCTTCAATCTTCATTCTGATTTGATGATATCCCGAACGAAGATCCAACTTGGTGAAGTAAATTGATCCATGCAATTCATCCAGTAATTCATCAATAACAGGAATGGGGAACTTATCTTTAATAGTGAGCTTGTTGAGCTCCCTATAATCCGGACACATGCGCCATGATCCATCCTTCTTGTGCACCAATACTACTGGAGCTGAGAAAGAACTTTGACTCGGTTGAATTATACCAGCCTCTAGCATTTCTGCAACCATACGTTCAATTTCACCTTTTTGGACATAGGGATATCTGTACGGCCTGATGTTTGGAGGAACACTTCCTGGAATCAGATGAATAGCATGATCATGATCACGCATAGGTGGGAGACCTTTTGGAGTCTCAAATACCTTGGAATGATTGTCCAGGACTTTTTGGAGATCTGGAGAAATAGATGATTCCAATGTGGAAACATCTAGCGAACATAATTGTGCAATTACACCTCTTTGCTCCTTTTTTAGAAGCTTTGTCATGCCATTAGAGCTGATTATCTTTCCTGGTTTCCCTGCAATACCCCTTAATTCAACTTCCTTTCCTTCCATAGAAAATTTGATGAAAAGTTCTTGAAAATTAAAAGCTATTGTACCCAAGGATTGTAGCCATTGGACTCCTAGTACAACATCAGCACCTCCCATTGGAATGGAAAGCATTGGGCTAGTCAATACATATTCTCCCATGGATAGCTTGATATTATGGCACTTTCCAGAGCAATTTATTGTTCCTCCATTTGCAATCATCACTTGACACTCTGGTGCTGGATATAGGAAGCAATTCAATTCTTTTGCTACCCTACAATGAATAAAATTGTGGGTGCTTCCTGAATCAATCAACACTATTACCTTTTTCTTCTTGATTTGTCCTTCTATCTTGATGGTTTGAGGAGTGGTAATTCCCGCCAATGCATTACAAGATATGGTCGGATTTATTTGTTCTTCATCTAGGCTTTGTTCCTGGAGTATATCTTCTTCTTTTGACCTTTCTTGCTCCTTTTCTTCTTCCTCTTCACAATCTATGTAGAATAATTTCTTCTCAGCACACTTATGACCTTTTGTGTATTTGCTATCACAACTGTAACAAAGCCCTTTTGCTCTTTTTTCTTCCAATTGTTGTGGTGTCAACCTTATAGGTTGTGGAAGACTAGGGGCAACAACACTTCCGTCTTTATAGTTGTGAGTGGTATGCTTCCTGGTTGCCATAATTTTGCTTTCCATTTTTCTTGCTAACCTGAATGCCTTCTCTAATGAATCAGGTTCCCAAAGGCGAACATCATGTTGGATATTATCCTTTAAAGACCCTATGAACACATCAATCCTATGCTCCTCTGGAATATCTTTTACCCTTATGTTCAATTTTTGGAACTCCTCAATGTGCTCCATTACTGAACCCTTTTGTTTGAGACTTATCAATTGGCTAAAAAAAGTGTTGCTTTTTGTATCTTCATAATGTGCTATCAATTCTTCCGTAAAAATTGCCCAAGTGATAAATTGTTTACGAGAGCAAAGCCATTGATACCATACAAACTGATTTGGTTCCAAATATACAGTTGCCATACGTACCTTTTGTGCGTTTTGCACATTATTGAGATCGAAGAATTGCTCCATCTGTAATATCCATGTGGCGGGATCCTTGCCATCAAACTTCCTCATATCGATTTTTGGAATATGGTGATTCTTCGATCCAACATTAGCATCTATGGAATCATGATTAACATTTCTTTTGTTCTCATCATGAGTTTCCTTTACTACCTTTTCACCATTAGTGACCCTTTCTTGTAGCAACTTCTTCAATTCTTCCATGTCTGTCTTCAAATCTATCTTCAAATCTGTCATGCCTCTCTTCAAATCTGTCTTTGAATCATCCATCTTAGCTTCCACATGCCATTTATCTTAGATTCCATGCCATTTATCTTAGATTCCACGCCATTTATCTTAGCTTCTGTTAGCTTTTGTGAGCGTGACATTTGTTGCACTTGTTCTTGTAATTTTGATATATCATGTAGCATTTCTTCCTCTTCTTCATGAGTCATGCTAGAGCTTTCAGGTTCCTTACTAGGTGTTTGCATTTTCTTTCCTCGGGGCATCAGTTACCGATAATAATGCTTTACTATGCCCTTTGAATTCCGTTAAACCAAGCTTACACAAAAATATAAAAAAACTACACACCTTTTTTCACTTTATAGAAGCCTGATATTGAATCTGATGTATCTCTGTAATTTCGGATCATCCAGTTCTGAAATTGCAACCTGTAGTAGCCTTCTGCGTCCTCTTTCCAATGCCACAAGTCTGACCCAAATTGGATTCTCCAAGGAAGAGTTATGTGAAATCTCCCACAGTGACTTGCTTTTAGACTAGTTCAGTAGAGCGAACTTGTACGACGTGCCACGAGTCACTGTTTCAACCTTTGGATCTAAAACACACATACAAGAAACTACAGTCCGTCCTCTTTTTGTACCTTCTTACGAAATTTCAATCCAATCCCTAGAGAGAAAGTTATGACGATTTTCCCCAGGTCACCTGTTTTGAATGTAATTCAGGAGTCTGCAAAAAGACCAACTTCCTCAGATCATATCTCCGCAAATATCACGCGAAAAGCTCTGAAATTTGGACCCAAGGTTCAGTGCGATTTTTTCTCAAATGGGTTTTTTTTGCGACTTCTGAAACATCACAGGAAAAAAGTTATAGCGAAAATGCCACGATGACCTGTTTGGAGCAGCGAAACCCTAGAATCCAAAGCTCTGATACCAAATGTTATGAAACCAGCTCAAGAAAAGATAGAAAAGATAGATCAATGCCTTAGAATTCAGCCTCTTCGAGGGGGCAACCTCCTTTACATTACATAAATGAACAATTCTTGGATGATACAAATGACAAAACCTCCTTTCTATATATAGGAGTCTAAGGAGTCACAATATAATCCAACCGACCTAACAATAATAATATAAAGCCACAAAAATAACAATAGAGGGATTCTATGGGGCACAGAAATAACAATATGGGGGTAATAGGGGCACAACAATATAAATAAGGGGTATAACTACAATAGTAATGGGGTAATCACTAGTATTATAGGGACCCAACAATGATTCTCATGCATATGCTATGTTTCTTTTTCCATGATTTAGGTACATATATTCCAGAATAAAATTTGTAATTAGTATATTATGGGTAAATTGTAAAATAGTTTTCTTTCCTTTTGTTACTCACTAACTATTTTTGTCTAATTGAAACATTAAGACAACATATTTTATATGAATGTTGTATATAACTTAATTATATTTCATTTACAGTTGTTTTCCTTCAACCACTAAACATATAGATTTGCATCATTCTTCTTATTAAATTATTAGTATGAACTTAGACTGAATTTATTAGTGAGGTCAACCATGATATAATATGAAAATAATTATAACAAGGATAGACTCATGACAAATATGTGGATCACAATCCAATAAAAGTAGTTGCAATAATACATATAGTACAAGGTAAGTAACCTTATAACCCTTAAATTTAAAAGATTTAACTATCTATAATAATTTGAAAGGGCACAAACTAATTTCTTTGTAGGTATTTCAGTTATTTATTAAACAAATCATTCTTCATATTTCTTAGTTGGATCACAATGTAATTTTGTAATCATTAAGTTCAAATAATGTTTTTGGAAATATCAACATAAGATATTGATAAATTTGTGGTGATCTTGTGAACTTTTTTTATAATTAAAAAGAATTTTGAGATATGGAATATTTAAAATATTATAAGTTTTATTTATAAAAATAAAAGAATTTTGAGATATGGAATATTTAAAATATTATAAGTTTTATTTATAAAAATAAATGGTTATAAGAAGAAAATTTAATGAAGTGTTATGTTAGGACACTCTAGGGTAAAAAAGTCTAACAAAAGTCTATCTATCCTAAGGGCTAAATGTTAGAGTGAGTAAAGCAAAGTGATAATTTTGAGAGATTAAATGTTCCTAAACAATTGTTACTCAACACTTACATTACTTTAAACAAAAAACAAAAATTAAAATATTTAAAATTATTAAAATAAAATTATATATATTAAATATTAATATCTATAATATTTTTATTTAACAATAGAATCTATATATATTTCAATTTAATTAAAATTTTATTTTAATATTTTAAAATATATTAAATGGCTTAATAATAATAATAATAATAATAATAATAATAATAATAATAATAATAATAATAATAATAATAATAATAATAATAATAATAATAATAATAATAATAATAATAATAATTATTATAATTATAATTATTATTATTATTGTTATTAATAATAAACAAAACTCCTATTTAGTAGGAATAAGATTAAGATAAGTATTTCATGTTTTAATATTTATAGGAAAATTATAACTGTATTTTAAATTAGTGCATTTAATATATATAGATGTATAATTTAAAATTTTAAAATAAAAATATCTTTTTATTCTAAAAATATTTTTTAAATTTACAAATTGTTTTATAAATATATATTTTAAAAGTTGTGTACTTATGAAAATTATATAAAAGATATTTAGCATATTTAGCTTTTCTAAGTTAATTATTTATTTTTATTTATTTTATCTATATAAAATTTTTAAATAAAAATATATTTTTATTGGAAGAATGTTTTTTCAATTTACAATTTTTTTTTATAAAGATATGTTTTTAAATGTTGTGTAGTTATGAAAATTATATAAAGGATATTTGACTTATATAGTTATGGTTTTTTTTGGATATATATTAAATAAGTCATTGTATGAGTTCTTGGAAGAAAGTATATTTACAAGTTAATAATTTCCATGGTAAAGTGGAAGTGATGAAATTTATATAATTTAAATTTATTTATTAATAATGATCAGGTGGATGGTAGGGATTTAATCTCCATAGAATATTTTAGAATATTCCTAATAATAGCTGTATATCAAAGGTTGAGATTTATCTCAATAGTGGTTATGTTTTTTTCTCTCCATTTAATTAAATCAATTAATTAACAAAAAATGTCATTTGAATTTTTGTTATGGTTTTTTTAGCATGTGTTACTAGTAAGCATGGGATTTGGCCCATGGTATTGTAACAAAGCCTCTTTATAGATTAAGAATTTTCATAATAAAATGGAAATGAACCTTCATGGTTAAGAATCTAGTTATATGTTATTTTTAAATGTGTGTGTACATATATATATTTAGATATTTACAATTAATTATAATAAAACTAATAATAATATAAAATAAAATTTTAAAATAGAATTTTTATTTTTATTTTTTATTATCTTTGAAAATATGAGATATAACATTTCTTAGTGATTTTAACTACTATTGTTACTACTACTACATTTTAACTAATATTTATTATAAGTAAAGTATTACGATATTTATCATTAATTAAATAACATTTATTATATTGATTAAATAACACTTTTAATATAACTTTTAATATAATATTATAATATGTGATGAGTAACATTTTTATTATTTATTATTTTATTAAATAATTATTTAAAAATCTATAACATACTAAGGGAATCTATAACTCTCTTTCTCTTTTAGGAATTTCTTATTTGATTCAAATTCAAGAAAAACTATGCATTTTATCGTGCTTCTTTCTTATACTAAAAGTACGACCAAGTTGGTTCATATTAACTTTACTTAATGAATGGTTATGCCAATATAGCCCAATTGATTGTTCATGCTTTCGCTTATAGTTAGTAATTTATAATTATCACCTTTATCGACTCCATTGTTTGAGGAACAGAATTGACCTTTGTATGCTTACATAGTGGAAAGATTATGGGTTTAATACACTGATCCTCCTTTCGATTTATCGTATTCTCTCCTCTCTGGGTGATTGATGGATTATTGATCTCATAAAGGCATCTTATAAATTATTATAATTTATATTATTGTAGATATTGTTGGAATATATATATAATATCTAACCTAATTTCACTTAACTTCATTAATTATTATAAAATATTAAAATATTTATATTAAATTTAATGTAAACATTTTTATTTAAATCTGAATTTAATTTTTTATTTTCTTTTGTAAAATATTTTTAAGATTAATATTATAAATTTGTCTATAATAAAAAAATATTCTCAAAATATATTAATAATTTATTTAATTTTAATTTATTTATGCTATCAGTAGTGATACTACTAGCGTATATATATATATATATATAGTATGTTACATCTATTTTATTTATTTAATATTTTAAACAAAGACCTAAAATTCATTGTTAAAAAAAATAAATAAAAAATATAATAAAAAAATCAATAAAAAAAGTTAATAAGGAATGACCAAACAATAAAGGAAAAAAAAATAATGAAGATCATGAAAGGACAAGGGAAAAAAAACAAAATTAGAAAAAGAAAACTCAACTATAAAATTAAAAATTAAAGTATCATGAGGCCACACTTGGTGAATACAAACACTAGGTAGAGAATATCAGTGAGATGAAATTTGGAAATGGGTAGGGAATAATTAAGGTTACCCTTTCAATGAATTAGGCTTTCAATCATAAATGATAACTATCAAGAATGATTTTCAAATAGTTACATTGATTTAAAAAATGATAGTAAAAGTAACAACAACAATGTTGTTAATCATTGATTTAGGATAAGTGTATTGTGCGTCTGCGAATGGTAGTTACTAAATTTGGCTATAGTCACTGTGTATCATATGATACATATAGTACACTCCTTCCCGTAATTACTGATTTAGGATAAGTGTATTTTGCATACGCCATATCGTAATTACCAAATTTGGCTACAATCACTGTGTATCATATGATATATACGACGTGTGTAATGGGAAAGGTCATATCTAATGGCATAATCAGGAGAAAAATAAGATTTCACGGAGGAAGCTAAAAAAGATGCTAAAAAAGAAGGCTAAAATGGACGCTAAGAACACTCAATCATAAAATTACAAATTAAAATATCATGACAAGAAATATCATGTATAAGGAAATAGAATACAAAAGGAAATAAATTATACAAAGTTAAACTAAATAAAAGAATATACATATATATAGACAGAGTTGTTTTTAGTGCAATTTTTTTAATTTTCTGGTGCTGGAATCTAGTTGAAAAAATTCAGCACCCTGAAAACCCCTAGGACACTTCAATTGTGCACAGGTTAACCATCAAATTTGTGATTTCAATAAATTCCTGCCAGATTTGAGGGAAATTAGACAATAAAAACCCCAGAAAAAACTTCCAAAAAATCACACTAAAGACACCTCTATATAGACCATAAAAGAAAAACCCAAAAAAATACAAAAATAAAAAATAAATAATAAATATATCTATAATAATAAATAATAAATAATAATAATAATAATAATAAATTAAAATATAAACATTTTATATTTAAATTATTTATATGCCTTTTCATTTTATATATATCCTTTTTTATTTCTTCTGTGTTTTCCTATTTCATTATTTTATTTAATTTTTTTTTGTTTATATTATAATTTAATTTTAAAATTTTCATTTTTAGTTTCATAATTTTGATTTATATTTTACATTTTTTTTTTTCATTTTCTTTTTTCCCTTTTCCAATTTTCATTATTTAATTTTACTCTTCAATTGCTTCTATATTTCTCTTTCATTTCCCTATTTATCATCAACATGATTAGGTTCTCTTGTTGATCTAAAACATTGAGAAAAAAAAATAGATTTGTCATATCCAAAAAAATATATTAATCTTTGTAACTGAAAATTATCTAATTGATCATATTATTCATGTACAAGCTCAAAATTATAAAAACACATTAAATTTCACTTGAATTGATGTAGAGTTATAATAACATTCATATGAAGATGTTAAAGGAAATTAAAATGACTTAAATGATTCACACCTTAGTTTTTTATAGAAATGCAGGGTGGAAACTATGGAAGACATAGGTTGACATTAACAAATTCTTTAAAGAAACAAGTTGTGAAACTCCCACATGGATGTGGGATGGGTTAAAAGTGTACCCCACCACATTGAAGCTTCTCAAAAAAGGTATATGCAAGATGGTTGTGTTGAAATTTATTAATCATGTGCTCTACAAAAGGAATGCAAAGAAAATTTCCAAAAATTCGAACAATGTCTAGCATTCACTTCAATTGGCATTCCTATTGTATGAGGGAATATGAGCCAATCGGAACATGTCAACGTTGATGATTACAAATATCATCTCCTAAATAATCAAAGCCAAACTAGGTGTAAGGATCAATGAAGGTGAGAGACTAGTTTTTTTCCTAAACCAATAGGCATAGTTGTGTAAGGAGAGTAGACAAGGAACCCCTTACAACCGCAATCACAATGTATTTGGAGGTGTTCTTGAAATATTTACATAGATGAATAGTGTTAATAATCGATGTCTTCCTCCAATTTCCACATGTAATGTCATGGCTATTCCATGTATTTTATTATGTCATTTTCACTTACCATAGATTAATTTAATTATTCATGAATTGCACAACTTCTATGGTTATTTTATCCATCAACCTGAATGTAAAATATTTATAGGACCAAGGCTAGGGAATTTAACCCAATTCAAAACTTTCAAGAAAAATTTGTTCATCGAGACACCAACTTATCACCTCAATAAGGTATCTGAAAGGTTTGTTGGACACAAAATGAATACTAGGGTGACTCAATAACTTGTCGCAAGGAAAGAAATCCAACACTTTGAAATTTTACATCATGCACTGATGCTATTTTAGAATCAATGGTGGCCTCATATGTCCATTGGCTTTAATGGAACTTGTCATGCTAATGCCATAATGCCACATGAAATTTAGGGTGACATGGAAGGGACACATATCTTTTCAAATTTCTTCACCATGGTGGGTCTAACATAATACTGTGATTGGACTATGTGTATAATAAAGTATTAGGCCATTAAGGTACGTAGGACCAAAAAAAGGGTGCTTACTAAATCGATGTTGTCTATTGAATCAATTTAACCTAGCTTAGTAAAGGTATCACCAGAGGGATCATTTATTACCCATGATAGAAATTTTGGCCACCAAGGAAGGGAAACACAAATGAACATGTAGTAAAGTAGTGAAGATTAAATTGGTGGGATTTTCCTATGTGAGACTGAAATGAACTTAAAGGATCAACTATTGAAGTTTTTGTGCCACCATGTCAACAAGCAACTCAAAATGATAAGAGATGAACTAACAAAGGGAAACCTAGGTAACACGTCCTTAGAAAATTTGTAATGTTCCATGAAGAGTATATCATGTGAGTAGTAATAAATGCCAAATCAAGCTAAATGGGTTACCTAGGTAGATTTATCCAACATCATAGATAGCATACACACAATTATATATAATGACACCATTGATCCTAGAAATCATAATCTTCTTATTATTGGACACCTTACATGACCTTTTGTAAGATTAGGGTGTCCTGACCCAGGTTCAGAGTTAGTTGTGCCAACCAAGAAACCCTACCCTACTGGCCCTTTTGGCAACAGCTCGTGTAGGTCAAGCTACAGTATCACCTGAAGTAGTATGGGGGGATGCAAGAACCAAGTTTATGCATCCAGAGACCAGTGTGATGTCTTCCAACGCCTTGGATCTACCTTCATGCAGATCGATAAAATCCTAGGGCACGTTAATGTAACTCAACTAAAGCGGCCTTCACACCTTCATGAAGGCCAATGATCAGTCCTTGTGGGACTTTAATAGTCGATTCACCTACTTACGCACACCAGAAAGAAATCATAAATTGGACTTCGTGCAGATCTAATTAATTTGCCAGGAAACAATAAGAGAAATCAGTAATATAACAGTTAATCAGTAATTCATAAAACATGTCATTTCTCAACAATATATAACATTAACAAAGATAAACAGAAATACTTAGGAATTCTTTAGAAAATTGCCTTTATTTATCTTCCATTCATTGATTACAGACTCAAACTTCCTTGCACACATAGCTGCATGGGTCTGCGCACTCAGCTGCGGACTCTTCCTAGGCCTCTATGCTCTTAGCTTTGGGGCCTTCCTTCCTCTACCTAAGCACAGGAAGTAGAGCCTTCCCACCTTAGCTTCTGCCCAAGAGTCTTCAATGAACCCAATTCTCTATCTAACTTCCATCTAGTTACCTCTTTCTTTCGCTAAGACTCAACTATTTATATAGTTTTTCATACAATGCCATGGTTCACAAACCATGGGTGAATCTCAAAACTGACTCAAAAAATTACTTAAAACAAGGGGCTAAGCCCCTTTAACTCTTATTCATCCATGCGGTTCACTTCCAAAAATCATCGAGGTTTTACATCTTTTACAAAATTGTAGGCAAAAAAGGACTAATTAATTCCATTTTGCCCCAGGGGACCCTATCCCAACAGGCCCCCAACACAAAGATCGTGACTCACCCTCGAGTCACTGAGTTCGTTGTTCTACTTTCTAGCAGAGTTTTCTTAATGCCTTGGCCAATTCTTGTAGCTCCACTGTACTCTGTTTCGCTACTTGCTACACCTCCTGGACTAGTTTATCTATGGTTGGTCCCTATGCAGCCAGCTGTGTAGTCCTCTCTATCTACTGCATAGCCTACAACTTCTCCATAATGGTTTGCAAGAACTAGTTGTCTTCCTCTCTCGAGGGCTCAAGTTGTGCGCTGAGCACAAACTTCTTCTGCAATTCCTGAATGTGCAACAACTTTTCATTACCTTCTTGTAAGAACGTGAAACGTTGGACTAGCACCAACATCCATGCTGTCATGTTGATTTTGTCATATTGTTTCTTTGCTTCTTTATTCTTTGTGCTTAACTGTTGCAGCGTAGGATCCTCCTGCAATGTATCCAAGAGGTTCAGTGCCTAAGTGAAGAGCTTGTTGCACCCTTGAACGACTACATCTAGTTGGGACATGGATTCTTTAATCAGTACGTTCCACTTTTCCTATACCTCTGGCAGTGTAGTTGGTTGCAACTTTAATTGTAGCTTAGCTATCTGCATCCTGAGGTCGAAAGTCACCTAAGTCACCTTGTTGAACTTCTCCTTTGAAGCGCGTACTGGAACAACCAATTTTCTTACCTTGGCGAAAGCCTCTACATCATTAGGTATACCCAACTCTGGTACAAATTTCCCAGCCCGCTCAATGGCTATGACCAGATTTTGACGTGTGTGCACAACTCTTCCTGCTCCTTTAGGGCCTGAGTCTTTTCGACGAACAGTTGTTTATTATTGACTTTGAACTCACTGATGGTGGTGAGTGCACGTTGTTCTCTCATTTCTAGCTCATCAACAACCCCTTGATGTAGTGCATGAAGGGACTCCAGTGGTAGCGTGATAAGTTTCAATCCCATGTCTTTCACTTTGTGAAGCATCGTGCATTGCTCATCCGACTCCACGTAGATTGAACCTTCAAGTAAAGGAAAGACTCTAACATACTGCGTCAAGTCCATCTCTGCGACTACACTCTTTCCTCATGTTAGACTGCCTTGCATGCCACTCATCTTCCTGACATGTGCCTGAATTCTATTTGCTTGGATCTGCAGCTCACGCAGATCCTTCTGGATGCCCCCAAGCATCTACATGTATTGCTACTCGAATTGTTGCAGCACTTCTGTCGTGGTGTCCCTAATTTTAGCGTCGATCTCATCGATATTTCCCTCTATTAGAACCATGGGATCCACATGCATCTTCTTGTCAGACTTCTGTTTCTTTCACTACCCACTTTGCTGCTCTTCTGTGTGCTTCTTTGGGATGAAAGGAGTTGTTTGCTCTTCATCGCCACCTCCTCCTTGCTCGGGCAGTTCTTTCTCATCAGTGTAGTGGGAAGCAGACTATTCATTGTTCTCTGCATCCTTCTGCACACTCCTTCTCTATGTAAGCCTTCTCTGCAGTTGTTGTAGCATCCTCCTTCTTCTTTTGTGTAGCTAATGTGTGCACAGCTTCCTTGGCGAAATCCTTCCATTTTTGCGGAGCAGAACTTTCTATGCCTGTGCTTGTTCTTCCATCCAACTCTGTAGGCTTGCACCATTCCCATGGCCAATGTCCCACAACTTCCTGAATGTCTATGTCTGTCACCATATAAGGAAATGTGTGCCATTTCTGCTCAGGGTCTTTGTGCGCTTTAATCGAGACCCTGTGAAAATCGGCTTTAAATTCTGCATAAACCGAGAGTTGTTCATACAAGGTGGGGGGGAACCTTTGCATATGGCTAATTTCCATGTGCATGTCCATCTCCATCAACACCCAAAATATCTTTATGTCCTTAACCCATTATGGATCTTTTGAGGCCCATAACAAGGAAAACCATGCAGCCTCGGGAAATTTCTCTTTGTGCGGAGGAAACTGGATATCCTTCAGCAACCTCCAAGCAACCAATACAATTGATAATAACAACCAGACATAATGAAATGGCCTTCTCTCCTTCTAGGCCTTGCAACAATTCGTGAGGAACTCTTGACATAGATACTTGGCCCAGTTGTACTGAACCCCCTTGGCGCATTGAGATGCGAACGATATGGCTAGCATCGGAACTTCATCCACGTGGCATTTTCTCATTACTTTCCTGCAAGGATCTAGGTAGCCAAATTTACTTCTAGATTTGATATGGATGTGATAGAATATCCTCGCAACTTTTTAATCAGACCAAATTCCTTCTTGATTTTATCGGCCAATTCTTTCTCTCTTGTTTCTCCTCCAAATTCTTTTGCAAGGTTCATGCCTTTGTAAGGTGACTTAGTTATCCTATGGATCAGCATGTTTGTGACAGGGATAGGCTCTCCTAGCCAAGGCACCCATCATGCACCAACGCGAGGAGCTATCGCACACATACCGTATTAATTGGGGTGTGGTGATAATGTTGCACCAATAGCAAATTGAGCAACCGTGACTGCTCAACATCACACACCCACTTCATGGGCTCCAAAGTTGTAATCCCCGTGTCTTCAAAGTATATTTTTTGAATGTAATTTTGAGTCACAAAGTGTAGAAACTTTGTGTGGTCCACGAGGTCCCAATATTTCATTTTTAGCAATGGAATGTGCAGCAACCTAGGACCCTTGAACAGAACTTGCTCAAGTAGCAAAAGTGTTGACACTGTAAATGTCCTCGTATCAGGGTCCTTCATGACCTTAGCTTTTCCCTTGCATGAAGGGATATACTTAGGAAGCCTTGTCATAAGCTCCACTCATTCAGCATCGATATCTTCCATTCCCTAGAATTCTTCCTCCTCCAGTTCCACTACATTTTCTAGCTACTTATCCTTTTTCTGCTTTACTTATGTTTCGGTATGCTTCCTCGGTGACGTGTGCACTGGCACTAGCTTCTTTGATTTTTCCTTTATGGCTGGTTTCTTTCCCTTTGTAGAAGGCTACTTTTCTTTAGCCATAGTATTCTTTGGCCTAGGTCACCTCAGCGCTGTGGGCACTGCAGGCATAACCTCTACACTAGACACTTCTAGTCCTAGCGCGTCAGACACAACTACTCCCGAACTCAGGGCATCAACGGGGTTAGTGGCAGTAACTCTCTCCATAAATAACTCTCACGCTACGGGAGAACAGTTTTCTCATAACAGGAATTCTTCCCACAATGTTGGGATCATAGGCAACAGAAAGAAAAATTCATGAACAATTCTTAGACTAGTGCGAGTAATTTATAGGTGGTTTTGAATTCAAATCTGACTGTTTTGACCAAATTTTGATAATAAATGATGTTTTGGTGAAATATCTTCAAATATTTTTTCCTTAATTGTCGCCACCCAGCTCCACTTATCGTTTTTTGGCTGTCAAGTCATGAAAAATAACTACAACAGTCATTTTCCTGTTGGGTTGTGTGCTACTTTCCCCCTTGGCACAAATTCTTGAGTGTAGCTTCACTCGTTGCATCTTTGTCACTCTCCGCGTAGCCTACTCACTGCATTGTCCACGAAGCCAGGAAGTGTAGTTTATAGCCTCGCGCTCCCTTACAACTACCTAGAGCACTTATACTATCCTACTACCATATAATCATTGCACAAGGTCCCCTGTATACAACTTCAATCTGCTCCCATTCACTCTTCTTGGGAAGGGTTCCCTATTCAGCTTCACAAGCTCAACTATGTCACCATCTGTAATTTCTTTGACAATATATGGCCCTAACCAATGCATCTAGAATTTACCCGGAAATTTAGTGAATTTACTATCATATAACAGGACAAGATCGTTTACCTTTGAATGTGTGAAGCTTGATATGGTGATCATGCCATGTTTTTCTGCGTTCCTTCTATACTTGTTGATGGAATCCTAACAAAAATTGATCTTCTTCGAGCTCCATGAGCTACGCGAGCCATTATTCCAAAGCCTCATGATCTGCCACATCTGTCAAAGTTGTTATGCACAAACTATGCACAATGTATTCCATTGGCATCAGGGCTTCGACCCCATAGACCAATCTGAACGAAATTTGTCCTCTCAGCTTCTTAGAAGTAGTCCTATAAGTCCATATCACTCTAGGTACGTGCACATCCCATTCATTCTGCTGCACGTTGCAAATCTTCATCAATGCGTTCTCTAAAATCTTATTAAAGGCTTCGACAATTCCATTTTCCTACGAGTGATATGGTGTACTCTTCTGATGGTTTACTTGGAACTCCTCAGTCAACACACTGATCGTTTCATTCAAAAAGTGCATACCCCTGTCACTTATCAAGAATTTCTGGCATCCAAACCTTGTTAAGACATACTCGATCAAGAATTTTTTAGCCATAGCCCTTGTACAATCCTTGATGAGATGTGCTTCTGCCCATCTGGTTAGATATTCCATTGTAGTGACAATGTAACGTGTGCCCATTTTCTTTCCAGGGGGCTGAATTACCCCAATAAAATCAATTTTGCACTTTTCAAATAGTTGCAACGATGTCTGAGGGTGTTGTCATAACTCATCTCTTTGCGATGGTATGCTAATTCTTTGAAAGGAATCACATGCCTTACAATATGCCTTGGAACCCTTACGCAATTTTGGCAACCATAGGCCTGCACATAAAATCTTTTGCGTAGTTTCTTTGCTTGCATAATGTCCTCTCATAGCTCCCCGTAAGCCTCAGTGAGAATTCTATCATGCTCAATGTCCTGCACATACCTTTGTAATATTTCATTGGCACCAAATTTGTAAAAATGTTCTGCAATGAATGAAAAGTCAGTTACACGTACTACTAATTCCTTCCTCTACTAACTTTTGTATCCTTCCGCTGTCATCCCCGTAGTTAAGAAGTGAATAATGTCTGCAAAATGGTCATCTGCGATGCACACCGCAAAGAGCTACGTATCTGGTAACCCTTCCACCAAATTACTAGGTTCTTCACCTATCTCAATTCGTGATAGATGGTCAGGTCCTGCATTCAGCCTCCCAGGCTTGACAATGACTTCAAAGTCATACTCCTAAAATAATAACAACCATCTGCAAATTCCCCCCCAGCATAGGCTTGTTGACCAGGTATTTTAAGGCAGAATGATTTGTATACATCTTGAAATGCCCTCCTAATAGATAATGCTTGAATTTTTACATCGCGTAGACCATGGCTAACCCTTCGCACTCAGTCGTTGAATAATTTTTCTCTACCTTTGACAACTTCCTACTTTCGAAGGCTATAGGATGGTCTAGTTCTCCTTCACCGACTTATGTTAGTACTACACCTAACGTAATGCAAGAAGTATCCACATGTACATGAAACTCATTTTTCCAATCATGGAATACCAAGATCATCCCAGTGACCATCTTTTCTTTCAACACATCTAGGTTTCACTCACATTCTTCATCCCAATAGAATTTTGCATCCTTCTTTAGTAGTTTCTCCATGGGCGCAATAATTTGAGCATAAGCTTTGATAAATTTTCTATAGTCTCATATGTCCCAGCGTTGTGCATAGCTGCTTGACATTCCTAGGGGCCTCCAAAGTCAAAGTTACTGCAATATTTACAAGGTTCACCATCAATCATTGCTTGCACACAACATGGCCCAGCAAGATCCCGAAAGGAACATAGAATATGCATTTTTTCAAATTCACCGCTATCTGATATCTATGACATGTATCTAGCATCAGGCGAAGACTTGCTACATTGCACTTCACTAATCCAAACATTGTCCAGTCATCAAAGTATACTTCCAAAAGCTTATTAATGAACTCCTTGAACACTACTATGACTACGCAAGAAAATATCGTTGACGCATTCTTTAGTTGAAATGGCATTACAGTGTACTAAAAGCAACCCCACTCCATTACGAAGGTCATATTTCTCCTATCCTCTGGCACGATATTAATTTGATGACACCCTAAAAATCCGTCAGTAAAGGAATAGGCCTCCTGCCCTCCAACATTGTCTAACACTTCGTTTGTAAACAATGTCAAAAATGGATGGTGGGCACATGCATCATTAACCTTCCACAGATCTACACAGATCCTTATTTCACCTTTTCGTTTCTTCTCTTGAACCACCATCGGACTTAGCCAATCAAACTCTTTAACAAGTTCTATGATTCCTACCTCCAACATCTTATACAGCTCTTAGTAAACCTTTTCCTTATATCTAGGATTAAGGTGATAAGGCCTCTATTTAACAGGCTTCGCGTTCGGATTCAATGTGATCTTCAGAACACCCAAATCACCAATTATTCCTTTTAAGTCTCAAAAATTAGAGGGGAAGAGATCCTAATATTCGTGAAGTAATTCAACAAGTTTATCTACTATGGCGTCGTCCCAATAATATCTTATTTTTGAGTACTTCGGTTCTTCTTCAGTGCCAATCTTTACTTGATTTGTTTTCAAAGGTGAGGATATGTCTCAGTTTTCTATTTGGGGTCCTTCAACTTCGCGATGCCCTACTGCCTCCAGAATATTAAGGTTCTGTGGGTCTTCTTCTCCCTCTTCAATGGTCACATTATAGCATTCCAATGCGTGGCACAACTGGGTGCTCCAGTCTGGTTGGGTCCATTCCATAAGTTCATTCGGTTTTCTAAAGATAATTGTTTTAATCTCTTTCAAGGATTCATCGATGCTTGCAAACCTATCTTCAAAACTGAAAGTCAATAATAACCATTCCTTCAATACATCCCATTTCACGGTGCCATGGTGGACCTCTGTTTCAAGATACCAATTCATGGGGATAGTATCCAATGTATGACAAAATGTGTGTACCAACTATTGTTGTAGTTTTGTGCCCCATGCCTTAGTCCATTTTACCAGGTCATTGCATAGATCATCCCTTCCATTATACTTATCAATCATTCTGGTATTAACATGCCCAAACCGTAGCTTCATCATTCTTTTGTAATCTCACCATCCAGCAAAACTATCCTTATGTGTACCCCACCATCATGTAGGCATAGCACGTAGTGCCAACTCTAATGCTTGGAAGTGGTGGTCCTCAGGGACTTCATGCTCAAATTCATCCAAAAAAATATCTACATCAGTTAAACCATCATAATAATGTAATTTCCTTACCTCCAACGAAACACAGCGCAACGACTTCATCATCATATTACATTGCAATGTAGAAACTTCATGTAAGTGATTCTACCAATGCTCTAACTCCTTGTCTGAATCAAAGGTGTAGGAACTATCTTGGTCCCATGAAATCCACCCATCTTCCATCGGATTGATCTAGTCTTGATCTCGCCCTATTTTCTTGTAAATCTAATCTAGTTCATCGTCAATTTCTTCATAATCACGGACTGGTTTAGTATAGCGTGCCCCTTCTACAAGGTCTAGTGGCACTATAACCCTAAGTGACTTCCTTTCAAATGAAATCATTCTTTTCTTCAAATTAATGAGCCCATTCATATCAATAGCCTAATTGATTCCCAGGAGTGTAGGGTAGGGATTACTATCATCAACAATTTCTATAACTTTGAAGTCTGCCACCGCACTCACACTTTCGATATCCACCATTACCCCATATAATCATCCCATGGGGATGATTTTCTGCTGCTTCACCATCCTGAGCTGAATCGGGGAACAATGCAGCGCAGGTCTCCCCATCCTTTCCCATGTCTATTTCGGTAAAACATTCGCATTAGACCCCAGATCCAAGATGACATGGTCCATCTCATAATCACCTATTTGCATTGTTAGCCTCATCTCTCTCCCTTTTCATGCATTATGCTTGCTAATCTTTCTGACTGTGTGATGTTCATTAGGGGATTTTCCCTTACTAACGCATTTATTTATTAGTTCATGCAGGTCTTCCATAGCCTTGCCGTCGTGCTGCAGTTTCATGCAAGTCTCCAAAAACATCATGAGTATAGAAGGATCAACATCTGCAGGCACACTGAGTTCTTGAATCTTGCTTTGGCTTCCTAAGGTGGAGGCCTCTATGAAGCTTTTCTTGTCTTACATAAAAGCTTCCTTAGCATGATCAAGATCAAAGCCGACTTCCTTCTTTGGCACCTTGTGGACCCATCCCTCTTCTTTAGGTTGTTTACCCTTATCAGTGCTAGTCGTCATTCTACTTCTTAGCACAATATTAACGCTTTGATCTTCTTCACGGGGTTGAGCCCTCATAATTTGTAAATTCTGCGTCAATTGTTGAGGCTGCGTTTTCTTCTCTTGCATTTTAGCTATTAGAACTGGGCATTCTTCTATAGTATGGTAAAATTGTCCGCAATATTGACATGATGGGTGTGCAGGATTTTGGCATTCTCACACATAGTTCTCCAGCTGTCCGCAGTTGTAGTAGATAATCTGATCACGACCTCTACCAGGTCCTCCTCCTCAGCCTCGTTCTCGACCCTGATAACCTCCGCATGCACCTCCAACGCCTTGATTTGGAGGTCCAGTTTCTACTTGCATACGATATGTAGGGGTTGTTTCCATCATCAACTAATAGCTTCGATAGTGGCGCTCATCGTGGCCCACATATTTGCAAAAATTATAGAACAACTGTTGTGGTGTCTAAATAAACTTCTCAAGTAAATTGCAATTATTCATCACATGTTGCTCAGTAACTTGACAAATAGTGCACCACAATGCAGCCCCCATGCTCGGTCCTGCTGGGGCTACAGGTTTCAAGGGAATTGGTCCCCCTCCTATAATATAGTTCTCATATACAAGACAATGATCTTTATCATGCCCATGGCCCTTGTATTCAAAATCTATAACTCTAGGTGTAAGCTTGCTAACTGTGAGTGGATCTGTTGTACCCCTAGATTCGTACCCTCAACAGGTGATGCATGTAGCCTCATTGTGATCTCCAAGGCTTTTTCTTGTGTATCTATCTTCTACTATGACAAAGTGATCCTCAAATGGGCTAGAAGTGACGCGATAAACCAGTCATGATGCTGGTGATCTATGATCTACATGTTAGCCTGCCTGATCTGGCACTTCAAACTTAGATCAAAATCCCAAGGTGTCTCCTCAACCTTCATCATGATCTCTTTAAATTCAATCTCTCACTACGAGTCAGATTTAGGCTTACTAAACTCTTTGTTCAAAGTTGTCTTAGTTTCTACTAGTGTTGCAAGAGGATTATCAGTGCAATCCTACAAAGCGGTCACCAACTGTGCCTTCTTTATGCTATCGTCACTGATCTGTTGAGATATCCATACAACATTTGCAACAAACCAGAACTACTTAGGATCTTCACTTCATATTCCCTTGAAGATCGACATTTTCATTGTGTTCACCATGTTGAAAGATGGCAGTGGAGGTGGAGGTGTTGGCAAAGGTGTATGTGGTGGAGGTGGAGGTGTTGGAAAAGGTGTATGGTGGAGGTGTAGGTGGTGGTGGAGGTGTAGGTGGCGGTGGAATGGATGGATAGTTTTTTCTAGGAATCCCTTGAGTGATTAGCTGAATAGCACTGTTCAATGTAGTATGCCCCACCCCTTCATCATCACTTGAAGGAGGTCCAATCAATGGACTATACTCTGGTCCTGATCCTTTACGATTTCTAAAGAATCTTCCACTTCGTGTAACCATGCACATCAAGGTAATGGCATCACCCATTTTTCACATAACAACATTTTAATCCAGGTATTCAATGATATTAAACTCTTACCTCGCGGTCCTTTGAAGAATATTCGCTACAACTGACTGAGGTATCAACTAAAAATTCTATAACAAATCCTCCTAGAGTTCGATCAAGCCAGTGATTGACAGCCGACGTGAACTTATTTTCATAAGCTTCTAGTCATCGTACCAATTCTCGAGTCCACACTATAGGATTATCGAGCTTCCACCTTCCTTGACCGTGTGTAAAATTGGCTAACCACTCATACAGTTCAGTGGGGAAGGTGCAAAAGAAGATTTCGTGTATCTCAGTATACATATATCTGTCCAACTAATCTTCCTTTGACCTGAATGGATTCCAGTTTTCTTGCGTTGAGAACTTGTGAATCTTCCAATCCAACCACTTTTCAATTTCTTTCTTGGTTGGGTTCCAATGATGAGACATCACACATCTCTTTCAAGCAGATCCTAGTCCTGGCAATAGAACCATTTCTTGACTTAGGGGGTCCTAACCGAGGTTTAGAGTTAGTTGTGCCAACCAAAAAAACCCTACACTACTGGCCCTTTTGGAAACAACTCGTGTACCGCAGGCTGCAGTCTCACCTGAAGTAGTATCGGGGGATGCAAGAACCAAGTTTATGCATCTAGAGACTAGTGTGATGTCTTCCAGTGCTTTGGATCTACCTTTGCATAGATTAATAAACTCCTAGGGTACGCTACTACAACTCAATTAAAGTGGCCTTCATACCTTCGCAAAAGCCCATGATTAGTCGTTGTGGACCTTTAACAGTCGATTCACCTACTTACATGCACTAGAAAGAAATCCTAAATTGGAGTTTGTGCAGATCTAATTAATTCGCCAAGGAACATAAGAGAAATCACCAAAATCTTCGTGGAAGTGACTAAGAATTCATTCCATATATTATTAAGATAAATTCAATACAGTCGCATAGAATTTAATCTGTAATTCATAAAAAATGTCATTTATCAACAATACATAACATTAATAGAGATAAACAGAAATACTCAGGGATTCTTTGGAAAATTGTCTTTATTGATCTTTCATTCACTGATTACAGAATCAAACTTCCCTGTGCACAAAGCTGCAGGGGCCCGTGCACTCAGTTGTGAACTCTACCTAGGTCTACATGCACTT
Source organism: Pinus tabuliformis (assembly GCA_031772625.1). Classification (NCBI taxonomy): domain Eukaryota; kingdom Viridiplantae; phylum Streptophyta; class Pinopsida; order Pinales; family Pinaceae; genus Pinus; species Pinus tabuliformis. The sequence goes on along the minus strand of CM062815.1, from coordinate 311,066,583 downwards.
AGCTGCAGGACCTTCCTTCCTCTACCTAAGCACAGGAAGTAGAGCCTTCCGGTCTTAGCTTTTGCCCAAGACTCTTCAATGAACCCAATTCTCTATCTAACTTTCATCTAGTTACCTCTTTATTTCGCTAAGGCTCAACTATTTATAGACTTTCATAAAATTCCATGGTCCATGGACCATGGGTGAATCTTAAAACTGACTCAAAACTTTACGTAAAACAAGGGGCTAATCCCCTTTGACTCTTATTCATCCACATGCCCCCCTTACAAAAACCATGGAGACTACATCTTTTACAAAATTGTATACAAAAAGGGACTAATTAATTCCATTCTATCCCAGGGGACCCCACCCCAACACTTTTCTCTTAACACAAATTGTCATCACAAAAGTAATATAAAACTAGTATGCATGGTTACTTTCAACTCCATATTCCACGTAGGGAAAAATTGAAGGGTGCCCTAAAAAATAATGAAATAATTGTAAGAGATAAATATCCTTCTTCAATTTGATGAGGATATTTCTATATTATAAAAAGTCAATTTTATTCTATGTGAAACCATAAGGTTTCTAATGGGAAACATGGCAGTGTATGCTAACAGGATCGCTTGTCCCAAAACAAAGGGGTTCTCATATGTTATTTTGGAATTTGGATAGGCTTTGGTTTTAAATTAGATGATTATTATTATTATTTTATCTAATAAGCCTTGGTTTTAAGCTAGTTTTTCAAAAGTTGCAATTTGAAAAATTAAAAATAAAATCCAGATATTTTCTGATATCATCAAATCAAAACAAAATGAAAAAAATTACAATACCATGATCATTTCATTGAGATACAAATATGTTATACTTGTAACAATTCTACCTAGGAACTAGGTCTCGCTCTCTAAAGGTGGAATCTTCCTCTCTATTATTAACATCTAAATCTGAAGCTTGCTTACTCCACTATATTGCTCTCAAAAGAGGAATTTGAACTGATGTTTGTTATATAGCAATTATTGATGAATATGGAGAGAAAAAGGATAGGGAAAGTTGGAAATTTTAGCAGTTGTACGCTTATGAAAGAGAAAGGTGAAAAAAAAGAAGTTTAATCATATTCCATTCTTTTATCTTCTAGATGTGCATGTAGATATTGCATCCAAAAGTAGTGAAGTGTTAAATAGCTCAGGATGATGGAGATATTGTCGTATTAGGAAATGCTTATATATGATGGAGATGGAGATGTTGTCATATACACATAATCCTTACATATAAATGTTAAAAATATATAATACTTATAATAAATAATAATTGTATTATATGCAAGTTAAATATAAATAAAAGCATATATATCTATATGAATAAGAGAAATATGTAATGTGCATCTAATATAAAAATTTCTTAAAAAAAGATAAAATGACATATACTTATATACACAACAAAAAGAAAAGAATATAAATATGATATTGATATTGCGTTAGTGTTATCTTTCTTAATAATAATAATAATAATAATAATAGAATATGTAAGTGAAATATAAATAAATATATTTATATCTTTACAGGAGGATAGTAAAGGAAAATTTCAATTAAACTTTAATGTTAAACATTTTTTCCTTTTTGTAAAGTAAATATCCTATTCCTATAAATCAAGCATTTACATCAAAATTACCTAAATTTGTCTTGAGTAGCACTAGAAAAGATAGACACATAACTTCAATTTTCATACTAGTCAAATAAAACGTTTACTATGTTAGGCATCTAGTGCCATTCTTAAAAAAAACAAAAAAAATGAAAAAGACAAAAAAAAAAAACAAAAACAAAAACAAAGAAAAAAGTAAAAAAACAAACAAACAAACAAACAAACAAAACAAACAAACAAACAATCAAGAATTGAAGGTGAGGATAACATCATAGCCATATTTGAGACATATCAAATTTCAAATCCCCCACTAGAATGGGCTCTTTGCTATAGCCTAGCAAGCAACCAATTTTAGGAAGGATTCCATAAGTGAGATTTTATTCTTCTGAGTATGTTATTAATCAATTGCATATTCAGTTGCATATCATCTATTAGAAGGGGAATCCCTTCTTTTGTTTTATTTCTATCAACTACCACACATCCAAAAAAAAATTAATTACCAATATATATTGAGAGTGTCCATGTAATGGTTGTAGCATCCCATGGAGTGACTCATATCTACGACCAAATCTTCCAACTCTGTTAACACCTTTGATTTAGTCATGCAGTCTTGTTCATCAAAGAGAACCCTCTCTACCTGATAAATCTCTTCCTGGACTTGTTGTAGAGTATTCTCTTTATATCTAGTAGTATAGCTCTCTTCCAATTGTTGGGAACCTGAGCCTTCCTATTTTAAATAGTAGGTTGCTTCATGATGTACCCTAGCCTATTGATGGGGCATAGTAGCTAATACATTAAAATACTTTCCATGGCATAAGTAAAAGTGAAGCACTAAGCAAGAATCTATGGGGAAAGGAAAGAAGGGAGTGATACATGGGACAACGAAACCAAATGAGAAGAGACAAATGAGAGGGAAAAGTGTTGGATATCCAAATGAGTTTAGGCATTAGACATGTCATCAAATAAATATACTTAACCAAGGTGTAGTCAAGAAGAGGGGTGAGAGAGGAAATGAAACCAACTCCAATAAAGATCCTTATGAGTAGAGGAAGAAAGAATTGAAGGTTTCCACAATCACATGTGAGAGGATGAGGCATCACAGAGTAGAAGATGTGGAATAATATAATACAACGAAACAATCCATAATAATAAATAAAGCCAAACTGGTTGCAAATAAAAATATTATTTCCTTAAGTGATCACAAAACAAAATTTGATGGTGCTTGCAAATGCTAGTTTATAATCCTCATGTGCACAAGATTGTGGCGTTATGTGTGTTGAAAATGGAAATAAGAAAATGATGATTTAATTTATCCTTGAATTAAATTAGGAGAAAATTGTAATTCCACATCACAAGACAATGATAATGAGTTAACTAAGTTAATTTCACTTAGTTGGCTTAGTTAATTCGATTGGAGGGCCTAGCTTGAGTCACGTAAAGTGATTCCTATATTTTAGGAGCCTAGGTTGAGTTTAATTTTTAGTTGTAATAGTTTAATTCAGTTAAACTGAGTTAATATTAGTTAAAATAGTTCCAACTATTGGAGGAACTAGTAGGAGGTTTAACAGTGGGGTGTAGCTCCATGTGTTCAACCAGCTATTTGGTAAATCAACCATAATTAACTCATGCATGCATGAAATTCAATTTACTGAGTTGAGGTTGTAGTTCAAGGTTAGTGTACTATAAGTTGTATGTTTTTTCTCAGTTGTACACGTGGTGCATGCAGTTAGAGAAGGTCTTATAGGGATTGTGCAATTCTAATTGGGAATTTACCTAATTAATAAGGGGTTTATTCCTAAGGAAACAGTGCAAGGAAATAGGAGCTTGGTAGGCAGTAGAATTGGCCAGACTCAACTTGTGAGGTAGTGAGCTAGATTGTACTTGTGCAGAGATTGTTCAGGTTAAACATGCATTATATTTTCTTCTCTATTTTCTGTTCTAATACAATATACACATAGGAAGTGGTTCTGAGTAGCAAGCTTTCCCCTCAGATAAATCTCTGAGCATATGTGATTGAATCTTGTCTCATGATTTGTGATTTCTCGAATGATTAAATTGTATTCGTTGATGAGTAGAGTAGACTCAAGTCTTTGGTTTTAGCATATTACATAAGTAGTTTGAATCTACAAGAATTTTCTACAATGTGGAGAGAGTTCGACCCACTCAAAAATGACCAATACTCATGGTGAGGCATGGCTTGACTAAATAATCCTAAAACTATAGATAGTAAACATAACACAATAAAATATCTAAAATTGTTGAATAGAATTGGACATTAAACTAGATCTAGAGAAAAAGGCCTATGCCCTCAAGGTAAGTAATGAACCATGAGGATGATCCAAATGTGATAGAAGCCATTATGATTGTGGGGAGGAGGAATTTCCATGTCCACCCTCCTTAATAACTAATGGGACAACAGTATTGTGCCCTCCAACATGTCCCACTTCAAACACCCCATCTAGGGAAATTACACTGTTAACTTTAATTGACCTTCTTATTGTCTAAAGTAATATGAGCCAGCGGGAGATAGTTAGTGTTGATGATTAGGGATATTATCATCAAAGTTGAATCTAAACTAAGTGAAAGTATTTATGATGGTGATAGAATAGTTTCTTATACTACACTAAAAAGTATAGATGTGCAATGAGAGGAAATAAGGGGATCCTAGAAAACAAATTAATAATGTCTTCATGGGTGTTTTGAGAGTTACATGGAGTAGGAATGTTACCAATATCTAATTTAATTTATCCTTGAAAGTTGAATTAAATTAGGATAAAATTGTAATTCGACATCACAAGGCAACGAGAATGAGTTAATTAAGTTAATTTCACTTAGTTGGCTCAGTTAATTCGATTTGAGGGCCTAACTTGAGTCACGTAGAGTGGTTCCTATATTTTAGGAGCCTAGGTTGAGTTTAATTTTTAGTTGTAATAGTTTAATTATGTTAAACTAAATTAATTTTAGTTAAAATAGTTCCAACTATTGGAGGAACTAGTAGGAGGTCTAGTAGTAAGGTGCAGCTTCATGTGTTCAACCAGTTATCTGATAAATCATCCATAATTAACTCATGCATGCATGCAATTCAAGTTACCCAGCTGAGATTGGAGTTCAAGGTTAGTGTACTATCAGTTGTATAAATTTTCTCAGTTGTACAGGTGGTGCATGCAGTTAGAGAAGGCCTTATCTGGATTGTGCAGTTCTAATTAGGAATTTTCCTAATTAATAGGGGGTTAATTCCCAAGGAAACGACGCAAGGAAATAGGAGTTTGGCGGGTAGCAGAATTGGCTAGACTCAACTTGTGAGGTAGTGAGATAGATTGTACTTGTGCAAAGGTTGTTCAGGTTGAACAAGAATTATATTTTCTTCTCTATTTTATGATCTAATAGAATATACAAATAGGAAGCAGTTTTGAGTAGCAATCTTTCCCCTCAGATAAATTTGTAAGCATATGTTATTGAATCTTGTCTCATGTTTTGTGATTTCTCGAATGATTAAATTGTTTATGTTGATGAGTAGAGTAGATTCAATTCTTTTGTTTTAGCATATTACATAAGTAGTTTGAATCTAGAAGGAATTTCTACAATGTGGGGAGAGTTTCTCCCACTCCAAAAATGACCAAAACCCATGGTGAGGCATGGCTAGACTAAATAATCCTAAAATTACAAACAGTAAACATACTACAATAAAATATCTAAGATTGTTGAATAGAATTGGAGATTAAACTAGATCTAGAGAAAAAGGCCCATGCCCTCAATGTAAGTAATGAACCATGAGAGGATGATCCAATTGTGATGGAAGCCATTATGATTGTGGGGAGGAGTAATTTCCATGTCCACCCTCCTTAATACCTAATGGGATAACAGTATTATGGCCCCCAACATGTCCCACTCCAAACATCCCATCTAGGGAAATTACAATGTTAACTTTAATTGACCTTCTTACTGACTAAAGTAATATGAGCCAACAGGAGATAGCTAGTGTTGATGATTAGAGATATTATCATCAAAGTTGAATCTAAACTAAGTGAAAGTATTGATGATGGTGATAGACTAGTTTCTTATACTACACCAAAAATTATAGATGTGCAATGAGAGGAAATAAGGGAATCCTAGGAAACAAAGTAATATTGTCTTCATGGGTGTTTTGAGAGTTACATGGAATGGGGATGTTACCAATATATTCATCTAGTTTCCACATGTCATAACATGGTTATCCCATGTATTTAATTAATCATTTTCATGTAGCATATATGATTCAATAAATCATCAATTATGTACTTTTAAAGTTGCATAGTCTATGCATCAACTTAGATGTAAAACATTTCAAGAAAAATCTGAAAGCATTTAACACAATTCAAAATATTCAAGGAAATTTCTTTCATCAAAAACACCAACTTATCACTTCATCAAGGTATCTCAAAGCTTTTTTAGAGGCAAAGCATATTAAGATGATTTAATATTTAGACCCGAGGAAAGAAAACCAACACTTTGAGGATTGTACACTATGTATTATCCTTATTGTAAGATTAATGGAGGTCCCATAAAACTCTTTTCTTTATTGATGACTATCAAAGTAATTTCATGATGTGACATGAAATTTGGGGTAACATGGAAGGTTTACATATGTCCTCTTCCTTCCTCATGGTGGTTTTAATGTCCATGTGTCATACTGTGAATAAACTATCTATATATCAAGGTATTCAATGATTAATATATGGAGGACTAAAAATGAATTCTCACTGATTTGTTGTTGTTGACTCAATGCAATCATGGTCATGGTATCACTTGGGGAGTCATATATTATTCATTACAACCATTTTGGCCACCTAGGAAGGGTGAGACAAAGGAACATAGAGTAAAGTGGTGAAGATTAACTAGAAAGGATTTTCCTAATTGAGACACAAATGCACATAAAGGATCAAGTATTGAAGGTGCCATGCCATTATGTTAAGGAATAACTCAAAAGAATAATATATGAACTAACTAACAAAGGAGAAACCTAGGTAACACGTACTTAGAAAATTTGTAAAGTTTCTTGTCGAGCTTATCATGTGTATGCTAATGAATGTCATATACAAGTAAATGGGTTACATAGGTAAATTTAGACAACATCATAGATAGTGTACATATAACCAAATAGAAGGGCATCATTGAAGCAAGAACTCATAGTCTTAAGGTTGTTTAAAAGGAGTGTCTTCACAAACAAGGTAATAATTACATGAGCTAAATACCATGCTTCAATTTCATGAGGTTATCTAGATATCATAAATAATTCAGATTCATTCACTATGAACCTATAAGGTTTTATATTAATTTGTATCCAACTAAACTATGACTTTATTAATTTGTATCCAACTAAACTATGACTTTAAAATAAATTTTCATTCCTATAGTTAAAAATCTCATATTTCATTATCAAATTTGTAATCTAACCACCTAAAAACTACAATCTAAATATTTCTAAATTTTTCAAATCCACTTAAAATGTAAAAGAAAAATACAGTCCCTGCAATATTCCATTCAAATACAAAGATTTCGTACTTTAAACATTCTAAATAAAGTGCCTTGCATTCATGTCTTTTAGTTAATGCTTTACAATGCCTTAGTTATTGAAAAATATGGGGAACAAAAACAAAAGAGGTGTAAGAGAATATAAGGAACAAAAGCAAAAAGGGAATAAGAAGTTTCACTAACTGTACAATTATGGAAGTGGAATACAACACAAAAGGGATTGACTCATCTTTTTTCGTTTCCCTCATTTATGTATTTAGATATTAATTTAAAATTTTCAAAAATGTTTTAAAATTTTAAATAATAAAGATAATGTGATGTACTAGGAAACACTTACCTATAATGGAGATATAATCATATACCAATAACACTTAATATTAAAAAATTAAAATACTTACAAAAAAAAAAGATGTATATAATAATATTATATATAAATCAAATATAAATATAAATATTTATATTTTTTTTATGAAAAAGGATTTATATTAAAAAAATAACAATACTTACGAATAAATAATATTATAATATTATATATAAATCAAATATAGATATAAATATTTATATCTTTATGAGAAAGAAAGATTTGTTGTATATCTTTAATATAATGTAAGGTTTTATATATCATATTCGTTAGATTGTAATTTTAAATGATTTAAAATTTTTGTATAAAACAAATTTATAGTAATTTATTGCAACTAAATCATTACTTCGAGCCCTTCGTATGACAATTTCATAGATCCAAAAGTAAACGTTAAATATCGCAGCCCTACAACTTAAAAAATTTAGTGGAGTAAGACGTAGTTTTGATTTTTGTAAAGTCAGCCACATTTATTTATCATTTAAAATGTCGTGTCGCAATGAGAATCGAGAATATGCGTTAGGGTGACGAGATTATGTGCTGGCAAACGTGTCGAACTGAATGTAACGTTACATCAGACCAAAAACTTGATTTTAAAGTATACAGTAAGAGATGTGCAAATGTTCATCGAATTCACAAAAGTACAATCAAAAGTTAGTTTTTTATATATAGATCTAATTTATATTTACAAAAGTAGTAATCAAAATTTATATTTATATAATTTGAGTAGACTTAATAATTAAGAATATGTGTTTTTTTATAATTTTGATCAAATACAGGTTCAAAACTAGAAAAAGTGGAGTATATATGTTTTAGTAAATTTGATAGTCTGGCTTATAGCCGTAACTTAACTAAAATTACATAAAAATAATAATAATAATATATAATCTGAATTAAAATGTTTGGAGAATGGGTAAGTTAGATCATTGTTTACTATTAAATGATCCAGTTATATCATATCCTAAGTAGTTGGGAAATCAATATGTTCATCAAACCACTAGATTTAAGATCTTTTAGCTTTTTAAGAAAAGACATGAGGTGCGTTTTGATCCACTTATGTGTGCACTAGTCATGAAACCATCTAATATAATCTCTCTAGGTGCAACCACAAGTTTGACCACTACCTAAAAGTGCACCATAACTTTAAAGAAACCCTTATAAAAATTGAAACTGGCCAATCTTTAAAAAAAAAAAAAAAAAAATTCTTCACTTTCTACCATTAAATCCAATCCTTATTTTAAATAAAAAAATAAAAATAAAAATAAAAATAAAATAAAATAAATCCTATCCTAAGGAGGTGAAACTCTTGAAGTGAACTTACGGGATTCCCATGATGTCATGAAATTGGAGGTTTCCTGGAAAGATGCCTTGCCGTTGCACAGGATCACTAGAATCACAAGGCAAAGAATAATGGGTCTGATAAATCTATAAATAACTTGCCAGTGAAGGCACAAGGTCATTGGTCTGGTCTAGGGATTCCATTGATTAGGCTGTGTGATAGTTTGAGTAGATGGGAGTTTACCACAACTGGGCTAAGTTCCATTCTCAGTGCTGGGGAGTTGTACAGGCGACACGTTCCACGAGTTTTGTACCCCTCCCACCACTTCTGTGCCTGCAAAATTTGGAGTCCTGGCTTCTGCTTTATCTTTGATCCCACACAGCTGATCGATATCCTCCAAACTTCATGATGCAGTGCACATTCCCCCCAAGTTTTTCCAGTGCTGAATTGGCCACTCATGCTCATCCTGAGGCCTATGATTTGGTTCGCAGCTGCTTGAGTAAGGCAGCGGGAGAGATTCAGACTAATAAGTCCGCCATGAATACAAATCCGAGTTCATATTGGCAGTTTGATCCGACACCTTATGATGATGCAGTCCTGGATTTTGGACAGCCCCACCAGATTCTTCTGGCGAATTCGGAGCAGCCCAACGGCGAGGACTCAGCGCCGAAGCCCTTCGCGAGAAAGGCTTTTCATAACGCCAGGGAACGGCACAGGCGAAAAAAATTGAATGTTCTCTACTCCGATCTACGATCGCTGCTGCCCAAGACAAATTCGAAGGTAAATATACCAGATCCATTTTAACACACAGAGAGAAACTCTGAATAAACATGGATTGATATAATAGTTTGATTAGGTGTCGTTCATCCGTGGGACTGTGTGGGACTGTGTGCAACCTATCCGGTTTTCATTGGTCATTCGTCTTTAATAATATAAGTGGGTAGCTAGAGGTTACTAGCGTTTCCCACCAGTTTTGCTAATTGGAATTGAATAGGTATTTTGAAATATTTTTGAAATCTACAATTAAAAAACAAGGCATCCATCTCAGTGCTGGGCCTGTACAGTTGTTTTTAGTGTTTCTTCCTCTTTTATTTACTCTGAAAAAACATTTTGAAATATTCCTGAAATCTGCAATCAAGACAATGAAGCATCGATCCAATAATTTTATCCAGCTTGCTTACTCAAATTGAAATGGGTATTTGCAGAGGAAACTGAGCATTCCAAAAACCGTTTCTCGAGTGCTGAGATACATTCCTGAACTGCGCAACGAAATCCAACAACTGGCCAAACAGCGTGACCAGTTGGTGTCGTCCATCAAAGCATCTTCTGAGGTCTCGAAATCTGCAAGTGTTGAGCAAGCTGATCTTATGGAACCTCATCCAGCGCCGGGCTCTTGTGATCCTCCGGTTGTTAAAGTACATGCACCGTTGGGACATTCAGAACTTATAATTACAGTTTCCACAAGTAAAGATGGGATCCAGCTTTCTGCGATTTTGTTCGCGCTAGAAGGGGAGGGACTCGAGCTGCTTAATTCCTCTACTTTCATATCCGAGAACAAAGTCCATCATCATCTTCACCTTCAGGTGGGCTGGATTAAATAATAAGGATAATAATCCAATTAGATATTAGGTTAGGTTAGGTTGAAGCAGTAGATATTAAATTTTTGGTGTATAACATTATTTATTTGTAACATAAGTGATTAATCCCTAAACAACGGTTTCACTGCTAAAACTTATACTCATGAAAACATATCTATCTCTCTGAATTTGAACCTATAATCTGCTTAACTCACTTCAACTCTATTGACAGAGGAAAATAAATGGATATAGAAGTCATTTGAATTGGAGGAGAATTTAAAATAATCTGTGATAGATCATTAATGGTATTGCACCTTTGTATGTATGTTTCAGATTACTTCACAGAAGACTGAATTCGATACAAATCTTCTGCAGAACAAGCTTTTCATGTTATGTGAGAAGAGCTTGCCAGCCTTGCGAGTTCATCAATTTTGTAATCGAGCTAACTAACTTGCATGCTAGAATGTATGGATCCATGCATCCGCAAGGTAGGGTTCATTGTCGTTTACCACACAAAAATACAGTTGAGACAACATCGGTACCTACTGTTTATATTCATTATATTGTCAAAATTATCACAAGAGTTGTACACATGATCCAAAGAGTAAGGGTTTTTTCTTCCTCCTATAAATGTTCATTAAATCAATATGACCTGAAAGTTGCCTCCCTTTGTGGCATTGGTGTGGCATTGTTGGTTTTCAATAAGGACATATTTTGGGCTTTAGATTAATTTAACTAAAAAATGCAGAATCTTTATAATAACTTTTATATATATAATCTAATATAATATGGATCAATTAAATTTAGTTTGGGTGGTTGAAAAAATAATGGTTATTTTAATATAATTATTAAAAAGTATATTTATTATTAAAATTTTAATAATTATATTTTATATTACTTTTAATAGTAGTTACTTTTCCACCCACATTCAATCAATCTAAGTTAGAAGAAAAAATAGTGGTTATTTTAATATAACTATTAAAAAGCATATTTATTATTAAAATTTTAATAACTATTTTATATTATTTTTAATAGTAGTTATTTTTCCACCTACTTTTAATCGGTGTAAGTTAGAAGAGTAGTTTTGTTGCACTTTCCTTGAGAGGGAGGCTAACTTTCTTCGCTTATTAGTACCTAATGGATTAATAGATGTAACTTAAGTATGTAAAAAAAGGTACATGTTCACTCAATATATTGAATTTATATTAATATGTTCAGTTGATAAGAATTAAAGGATTTTTCCTACACAATTAAATAATAATAAAAAGATAAAAGTAATATATAATAATAAAAAGTTAAAAGTAATATAGAGGAGTGGAGATATTATAATGCCCATAAAAAGTTAAAGTAATAAAATAATAAAATTTAAATTTTTATATTGCAATTTTGTTTTTATTAATAAAATTCCCAATAACTTTTAGATAAACCAAAATCATAATATACATAACACATTAAACTATATAGCATATAAGTAGCACTTATAAGTTAAGATCCATTTTACCTTATAAACTAAAATAATGATTATGTAATCATATTTTTAACTATGGATATTCACACCCACTTTATCATAGATATTATTAACTTGTAAATAGGTTTTGTTACAATACCATGGCTCATCAATACCACATGCCCAAAAAGCATCTCTCATTTTACAATCAAAATATTTTATAAATATTTTATTTCAATATAATTTTTCACATTTTTCTAATTAAATCTAAAAGCAAAAGAAATATACTTTTGAGATATATCTAAATCCTCTATCACATTAAAATATATAAGATATATATATAGTAGCTATAAATTAATATGAGAATAACAATATTGTAACCATATTTAAATTTCATTAATAAGCATATAAAAACTTAGTACTTACAATAAGACAAATTTTAAACCATGGATATTCAATCCCAATTTTTCATGGATATTATTAACTTTTAAATAGGCTTTGTTACACTACCATGACTCATCAAAACTACATACCAAAAAACAATCTGACACTCACAATCAAAATAATTTTTTAATATTCTTTTAATTTAATTTTATTGAATTTCTGGGTCGAGAGACACTCCCTAGCTCAATATGCAAGAGATGTTGTATTGTCCTTTATGTTGTGTTATCTAAACATTTTAAATTAGTTAAAATACATAAAAATATAAATATAAATAAAAAAATTTATTAATTAAAATATTTTGAGTGAATGAAGTTACATAAAATAAAATTAATAATTATAATTATAATTATTAATAATTAAGCTAACCTAGATCCATGTTAATAACATATCTATAAATTTCTCCTTTGTGTTCTCTTCTATCTCTAAAACTAATTCCAAAGCCAAAGTGACAAAAAATTGTGAGTTGATCCTCATAAGTCTTTTTATGTAGTGTTATTTTTTGGAGTCATTGCATTCATGATTTTATTGTATCGACGTTTTGAACCAACCTCTGTGGTTCACCATCAGGATCAGATGTGTGATCCTGATGATGAACCATAGAGGTTGGTTCGAAACATCGATACAATAAAATCATGAATGTGATGACTCCGGAAAATAACACTACACAAAATGAAGATCGCAGAAGCCTCAAATATAGAAGCCTTTTTATCATTGAGGCCTCTATTTTTTTTCAAATTCCTCTACCTTTTCTTCAATTTTCATCTCATGTAAATCTATGATGTTTCATCTCCCTATTCTTATATTTTCCTTTATTTTCATAGTTAGATATCAATTAATGCATCTTTGCATTTTCCAATTTCCTCAGCCATAATAAACCAAAAGTGGCACCCACTAGGATATTTTTCCCAGCATTCAGCTTCAAATATGTGTCCCATGACCTTGGTCTTATTTTTCCTTTATTATTCTTTATTACATGAAATTTTAACCCGGGGTTGTTAGACACAATGGCCCAAAAGAATATTCAAAGTCGATCTCTTCAAATATCCCACTGGTCTCTCAATCAAAACCAATGACCCAAGAGAGAGAACCCAACATCAATATCCGCAAACAACCAACTCGTCTCTCAGTAAAAAACAATGACTCAAGGGAGTAATCATGATCAGACTCTCTAACTATACCAATAGTCTCCCTGTAAAACCAGATGACCTAAGAGAGTACATAGGGTCCATCTCCCTGACCATAAACAAGGGTCTCTTGGTCATGCTGAATGACCCAAGAGAGGAATCCCTATCTCAATATCAAAAGGGTCTATCTCCTTGACCCTATGGTCTCTCAGTCATATACAATGACCCAAGGGAGAGTACTTAAAATTTATGTCACATGCCAAGCCTATTGATATGTTAGTCAAACACAATGACATAAGGGATAACTCTAATACTTAGAACCAACCTCCACAACCATAAGGTTTCTTGGTAAAACTCTATGACCAAAGGGAGTAACCATAACAATCTTCCCAACCATAAGCCATGGTTTCTCAACCAAGCCCAAGGAATATTCATGATTCTATATAATCAAAGCTTCTACTCTCCAAGAGAGGGATTCTCAACATCTCCTGGCTTCTTTTGGAAGAAAACTTCATCTAAGAATATGGCTTTTTCAAAACATCAACAACCTTCTTATCAAAAAAAAATTATTCGAGCCTCATGACTCCTCTTTGAAATATATCTCAGATATAATAATACTTGATATCAATGTTCTTTGACCTTTCATGAAAAATTGAATTCCTGGAAATCTTCACACAACTTTTATTCTCACAATATACAATGGTTTATTCCAGCACCTAAGCAAACAATCTAGCAAACAACTTTCAAAGACAAAATACTTTGTAGTAGGCTAACGAGTCAACTATATAATGAGCTTCAACCATGCTAAATGTCACAAAGGTATGCATCAGACTTATCCATGATATACATGTTAAAAAAAACTATCTTTAATGCATCTAGTCAAAACAAAATCTGCAAATCCATGCAACAGATAGTTCAATAAGAAAATCAGTAGGATCAACCAAGTTAGCAATCAAGTCTCACAAATTCTTCAATTTTTCATCATGGAGTTGTCCATGGACGCGAAGTCCATCAAGATGAATTTTCTGAAGGATCTCAACAAGGATTTCATCAAGATTATGGCATACTTTTAATCCCATGTAGTAATGCATTATACCAATATCCTTTATTCAACTCCCTCTTACACTGTATATAGAGGTCCTCGACCCTTGTTAGAAACATATCATCAACACATAGCAGAAAAATCAAGGCCTCGTCCTTAACAAATTGGATCAGCATCGCACTTCAACAAATATTAATTCAAGGTCAAGGTGATCCATTTCGTAGTCTTCTCGCTCTTACTGAGGTAATCATTCACTTTAAAATTATAGCAATTTTGATCTTGAAAGTCACACTTGACTTCTTTTTGGCATAGATCAAAGCATGCTTCAATCTCGTTGGTATGTCTTCTCCCTTTGAGTCTAGAGGTCATCCAATACAATATTTCTCAACACGAGTCTTCTTGTCACAATCTTTAATTTTTTCTTCCATTCTTTTCATCTATTTACACATCCTTGGAAGCCTTCACTATGTACCTGCAATCCTCACTAGGAGGCCAAGGAAGAGAAAATATAACCAAGCAATATATACAAAGATAAGAGACTAATAGTAAACATAGAAACAATGGTAATAATCAAGAAAGAGAGATAAAATGCTTATCTTTATGAGAACACATAAATTCCTTCTTGATGTTAGCCTTCTTGCATCCAGCTTACAAATCAACTTCATCCACATCATCATTATGATGTCATTACTTCCTTGCAATAAATAGGGTTTATGTTATCAGCAAAAAATTCCAAACCTATGGTTTTGTCCATAGACCCTAGGGATTTCTTATTTAAGACGTGTTGTTGGCTATGGTTTACAAACCCTAGATGTTCAGTTATTCAAAAATTCATTAGAATATTCATGACATGAGGTCACATCAAACCAGCCAACTTGGCTTCTTTAAATTATTGTAGCAACAGAATTTTCCAAGGGAGATGTACCCAAGTACTTTAGTCATAGTGACATGCATGGAACCAATAACTTTAGAACATAGATCTTTAGTAATGACAAAATAATATCAGAGTTGTAAGAGCTTTAATCTTCATCCTTAAAGAGGAACTCAACCTCTATTCCACTGTAGGTAGGTTTCCTTCAAGGGTATAATTAGTGATAGTGATGTCTTTCTTCCATCTTTGAAAACTAAGAAACCATAGTTTATGAAATTCAATGTAGGGATATATCTAAATTCATATCTTATTTTAATATTTTGATATATGACTAAGGTCACTTATGTTCATTTTTGGTTATATTGCTTATGATCTAGTGTCATTTCTCCTTGCCATAATTTTATGCCACACATAAAGTGGAGGGACACCTTTAGTATTTGCAGTTGTCCTCAAAGATTCCTCATAGTCCCATGACTAACTAATTTGATCCAACATTTTGCAACCTTTGTAACTTTAATATTTTTCCTTAAGAAAACGTTTAATATTGTGGATCTTTGATCATTAATTTGTTTTAAAAAGGTTACTCACCTTACAATGGAGTAAATACATAGTAGAAATGTATACATAATATGTTGAAATCAACGCATTGAATAAATCTTACCACTCATCATTAGATGTATGCACAATTTTAATTTATATAATACATATAAATTTGAAATATTGGACATGTACAAAGTATTCTTGTTAAGAGGCAATAACTCACATTAATATATTATTAATCTCAAGCATATTATGATGCAAGGCCCATATTTTATCCTTCATGGAAGAACTCCTTCTTATGATGATAAGAGGTCAAATACATACCTCGCATCCAAACTGTTTAGGGAGACATCAACCTTTGTATTATTTCTCAGATATATATATTTCTAATTCTCTTTATATGAAGACTCAACAATCTAGGATCCAAGAAATATCTTCCTCAACCTTCAGTGTTATCATAGATCTTTCAAGAGAAACATGACCACAACCAAAAGAGATGTAGGTACATATATTTATTTTTTGCTTTGCTCCAATGGTATTTTCTTAACACTTTTTTTGTACTAATCCTTTCACACCATAAAGGTTTTGAAACACAATAGGAGACTAGTGTTGTAGTAGTCAATTGCAGCACCTAAGTTACACTACAATTTTTTGGTGCTAAATTTGTAGTAGTGAGTTTTAGCACTAGAGTTGCAGCAATGATTTTCAACACCACATTTGCAACAATGAGTGGTAGCACAATAGTTGTGGAACTAGAGTTGTATTAGGGAGTTGTGGTACCAAATTTGCAATACTAGAGTTGTATTAGGGAGTTGCGGTACCAAATTTGCAATACTAGAGTTTCATTTCCAATGCCCCTTTCATTACACCAAATTTTGTAATTTAATTAAGAACATATAATGTTGGGGTTCCAACATTGGTTTTGTAATTTCAAACTCTATTATATGATGTAATGATTATTGTTATTAATAACTATGCTAGATTTGAATAATGGTGATAGCCAATACATTATGATGCCTTTAGGATGGGAAAATATTGACTTAAGAGGAAAAATATACATGGGGTGAATATTTCCTTTGCAGGTGATGGTTAATCTTCCCAAGAAGCTAAATGTTTTGGAAGATGAAGGGTCAAGATGTGATTATAAAAATAATATGGATGAGAAATCAAGGAGTTCTTCTTCTTGGTTCTTAAGCTTCTAGTTTTTCTCTCTTCTATTACTCTCTCTCTCTCTCTCTCTCTCTCTCTCTCTCTCTCTCTCTTAAACAAATTGAATGGGAAAAAGGATTGGTGAACAAACCCATAGAGGTTCAAACCTTATGATTGGTTAATAGATGTGAGCGATAGTTGATGTCATAAAGAAAGAATGTGTTGCAATGCTTTTTCTTTAGACTATATGACTCTAAGGACTAAGAATGGTTTTGTTTGTCTATGGGAAATAGGGCACTAAAGAGGGGAGGGTCGGAGGAATACAAAGATTAGATAAGAACTCCCTTGTGTTTTCCATACTATAATGGTGCTTTTGTGAATGAGAACTTGGTCAAAGATGGAAAGGTTGAAGGTTCATCACTAAGTATTCATGTGTGTGTGAAGGAGAATGGCCTTAACTTCTATTGTTAAAATCTAGTCTAAATCTGAGTGTGTGAAATAACCCTAAGTTAATTTGTGCTCCTAGCATAAAGATCTAGAATGAGGGTTGACAGGTGTAAGAAAAAGTGCATTACGCTTGATCCTATGGTGGCGTGGATAATGGCTCACCCTACTCATATTTCTAGAATTTGTGTAGCTGCAATAAATAAATTCTTATTTCTATGTTAACATCATTTCTAGCATATATGGTTTTAGTAACATGCATTACTATTTTTTTGTTATAATATTTAATTTATTAATCGTGGTCCTCTTTATGATAGTAAAGTTAGAATTCAGATACGTTCAGTGGGTTCGAATTCACTTGGTTGTGGAATTTAAATGAATTGGGATACGCGGGAAGTGCATTATAATTTTCACAATTGCATGCCTCCTTGTTAATTGAATGCTACATTTTCTTTAATTTCCTCAACATGATACAAGTATCAAATTTATCTGTTGGTTTAACTAATTTGAGAAAGAGTTTTGGGGTCATTCTTGGTGCTTGAAGTTGGAAGCCAAAATGTGGTTTATAGGGTAGCCAAGACATCTTGGAATTATGTGCTATAAATTTTCTTTTGATAGGTTCCAAAAGCTAAAAATTGGACCATATTTAGGGAAAATTATGATGATCATCTACGCAAATTTCATATATTGGGTTGCAATATTTTAGGAGATATGATCAGAGCAAGTTGAGCTTCGTGGATTCTCTTAAAACCATTCAATAAATAGGTCATGTTGGAATTTATTCTATAACTTTACTTCCAGAAGGTTCCAGATGTTGAAACGTGAACCACAATGAGAGGAAATCCCTTTGACTATATTTCCAAATTTCAAACCTTGGGTCACGGTATTTTAGGATATGTGATCAGAATAAGATGAGCCTCCTATATGCTCCTAAAATCGTGAATCAAACAATTCATGTTGGAATTTTTGCTATAAATTTTCCTTTGGGAGACTGTAGAGGTTGAAATTGTAATGAGGGGAACTCCTACTAATCGTATGGTTCCTTTTCAAAACTTCCACTCATATAATTTAGAAGACATTCCTTCAGGGATTTGCTATATTAGTTTTCATGCAAAGTGTTTGAAGAAATATTTAAATGGTTTAAAGATTAATTGCATACAAGATCTTTGATGAAATGAACCAACGAAAATGTTGTTTTGTGGATGGCGATAGTATTTTTATATGTTAGCATTGTTGTACGATAATACTATTGTAGTTGTTAAATTCTTATTTGCATGCAAAGAATTTGAAAAAATGTATTAAATGTGTTTTATTACAATTTGCATACAAACTATTTGATAAAATGTCACAAAAAAATAAATCAAAAATTGCATGGTTGAGTGGTATATTTCAATTAGCATGTTGGGGAATCAGATAAACGTTCCTTATTTAATTTCATACAAAATGTTTGGAAAATTTTCTACAAGAAAGTCACTACTTAATTGGTTGTATACAAAGTATTTCAAGGTTTACATGTAAAGTGTTTGAAAAAATGTATGAGAGATGAAAATCAAGTTTTTGTAAGTGTGATTAAGATAAATTTAGTAGGGGTATGTAACAAAGTAGTATCAGAGCTTATTATCAAGCTAGTAAAAAGAAAAATAAAATTTTGGGTACCCTAAAACCTCTATAAGTCATTGAAGGTGGTTATGTGAGAAAGTGGTATCACTAGATCTTATTGTCAAGCTAGTCAAAGGAAAATGAAATTTTTGGTACCTCAAAACCTTTGTAAGTCATTGAAGGAACTGCTTATGTGACAAAGCGGTACTAGGCTATTTTTCAATAGTCAACCTGATGGCCTCCTGGTAAGCCAATTTCTTTGCGGATTTATGGCCCAACCTCAGAATGACCCATTATTGAACAATACATGAGACATAGAGCCTATGAATAGGAGAAATTAAGAGGTTTACTACTAGTCAGTGTTTTTCTCTAGATAAGTGTTCTAAGAATTATTGATTATGAATCCTTATTTTTATGTACACTGAAAGCATAGTTGGAAAGCCTGAATAAGTACATGATATGAGTATATGCTTATGATATTGCATGAAGGAATGATCATGTTCTAGGACAAATGTCTTGATATAATGTGTGTTGAGATAAATGATATGCATAGGAGTGCAAGGGGGAGGGACCCCATAGTTGTTGCAAAGAAGAAATTTGGGTTATTTGTATTAGAGGGAAAATATGGATAAAGGATTAGTCGAGGAGGTATTGACTAGGTCAATACACACCAAATGGAGAGTGAAGGTAGAACTGTGAAAATAGCTTAAGAAGGGAGTTTCCCTTAACTAAAAATTATGTTTGGTTGATATATTTTGTTCATGAAAATAATATGAATGTGTGTATGGTAAGAAAATAAGAATTTGTATTTTATATGTTTTGGCTAATACAATAATTCTACCTAATGAATTACATTCCACATGGAATGTCCATATAGCAAGTTTGTAAAAGTGATCTCTTATTGTTAACTACAACATAAAAGAAAGTAGTGTGC
Source organism: Pinus tabuliformis (assembly GCA_031772625.1). Taxonomy (NCBI): domain Eukaryota; kingdom Viridiplantae; phylum Streptophyta; class Pinopsida; order Pinales; family Pinaceae; genus Pinus; species Pinus tabuliformis. The sequence goes on along the minus strand of CM062815.1, from coordinate 311,046,647 downwards.
TTATGCTAAGTTTGAGGCTTTTAATGTGAATGATTTAAAATGAGATATGTTAAAAAATACATTTAAAAGTAAATGTGTATGAATAGCACGGAACATGTGCAAGCATGTTTTGTCATAGCTACAACAATCTCCAAATTTTTCCTACCTTCAAATTTTTGAGCCCCCTTATCATCATGCAATCAAGCCATTAAGGTCATGCCTGGTCATGTGGTAAAAATTTTCAAGTCGACCTTTAGGGATCCTAAGTCTTGATCAATTTTTTGTCGCATGCCTAGCTCTTAATGTATTCACAAGCTAATGCAAGGCTTGGCAGTCACACAATCTCTAGCAACAGTGATTGTTCAGTCCTTAGAGACAATGAACGTGCAATCCTTGCAAACAATGATTGTGTAGTTGCTAGTAACATTCACTGAGAAATCATTTCTCAAAGACGCTATGCAATCCTGAGTGATTCCATAATCCTTATCGTCAGCGATTGTGTAGTCCATGCCCACAGTGTGTGCAAATCTTACTCCTAGTAATTACGAAGTTCTTACTCCTAGTAACTAATGAATATTTCTATGCTCTATGTGTATTTACCAGAATAGTATTATTACTTTTCTCTTAAAGGCTCACTCTTTATACTCTATTTGTGCAGGGAAAATTAGAAGGATGGAAACTTGTCTTAAAATTTAGAAACTTTGGCGAATCTTAATAGTCCTCAATATGCAAACTATACAGATTTTGGTGATATATTTGTAAAAATACTCAAACTTTTAACGATCTTATATATAGTCTCTATAAAATTTTGGAAATTCTTAATGTAAAAAAATTATACCATAAAATTTGGGCAAATAACATTTATAGAAAATGGAAACTAGAAAATATTTTTTTGGAAAAATCATGAAAAATTAACCCACTTCTGAATATTAGCCCCTAAAATTTTCCATAATTCATGGAAAAACGTTATGAATAAAATATTTATAAAAATATTAGTTAAATGAATAATATCAATAATGATATTAAAAATAATTAATTAATTAATTAGTAATGCTATTAGTGATGAAGGGTCAATGGTCAAACAATGTTGTCATTTACCTTTGTGGCCAATCAATGCCTATATAGGTGAACCGCCACGAAGTCTTGTAATCACCATTCAGTTCTTATTCAATAATACAAATACTTATTGACACTTATATATGTAATACTACACACAGTAAATAATTTAACACCAAGTTCCTCTGCAAGAGTGGTATCAGACCATTAGACCCTATGGACATTGACTGCTACATAGTTTTTCCTTTATGCCTTAGGTCCAAAAATCATGGGAACATATTCCCAAGATTATGACCATATGAATAGATGATAATTATCACTAGAAATGAAAGAAATACTTGCAAATCAATAAATATTCTTGGAACGTCAATTTTGGCACCTCCTTTAGAAGTTGGCATTAATATCAAAGAGGATGAAATTATTGAAGATGTAAAACCTATAGATGAGGAGGAAATAGATGATTCTCAAAATAGTTAAAGAAGTGTATAGTCCAGGAATGAAATCTTTTCATTTGAGATAAAACAACAACAAGATTCTGCTAACTTAACAAAGTTACAGAACTTTAATCAAGATATCATATATCTAAAAAATGTGGTCAGTTCTAATAGTGAATGAAAATTGGAATTGGATGTGACTATCAACTAGCAAAATTTCATAGAGATAATGCAGTTAGATACTTCTCCAAATATGAGTCATCAAATAGAAAACAAGTCTAATGAATAAAATATATAGAAGGTGTCAATTCTAGTTTGATGTTGAGCCATTGCAAATACTTTCAAACACACATGCTATACATTGCCTATTAATACTAATGCAATTGATTGTAATTTTGGACCCAAGATTTGAGTTGTTGCTATTGTCAGAAGAAAGCTATTGTTTACAAAAGAGTTGATATTTATCACAAGGAAATAAGGTAAAACTATTTCCTTTAATTGGTGAAATGATTCAAGATAAACATGTGGACTGCTCATCTATTGTTGATAAGCCAAAAAGTAGTGCTATTGATAATATTAAGCAAATGTATGAGGGAATTTACTCATTAAGTGAAATTGTATTTAGTATTATACAAGAAAACTATGCATCTACTTCATTGGTCAATCTTGGTTATAGAAGAAATAGAACAAGGTAACTATGGTGATGCTTTTCAACAACAACCAACAAGGTTGCTCTTAATAAAAAAGTAAATGTCTCCAATTTCATGAAAAATACTTATGCAACTCATGGATTTTAGAAGTTTGTTTACAAAGTCTCATTCTCCATAAACTTCATGTCAGAAAAGTGAATTGTTTGTAATGGATACAAGAGTTGAATCACTCAATACTTATTTAAAATTTTAGCTGCATTGGAATGGAGCATTAACTGTAGCTAAAAAAACTAAAAAAACATATTAGGAAATTTTCCAACAGGGATCGCAATGTGTTTATGAAATATGATCTTTCATAACTTGGGTTAATATTTGATCACGAGTTATAAAAATGTTGAATCTCATAGAAGGAACCTTTAGTGAAACGTTCTTCCTCAATGAGCACAACGATTACTTGATGATGGTTAACATAACTCAAGACGAAAAAAAAAAGTTATTGGATTCTTACGTAGATCTAGGAATGTTGCCCTACCCATGACGACTTCGTAAACTCGTGACCACGTCATGGGATCTATAGACATGGGTGGAAAATATATTCAAGTACTATGGACACGTGTACGAATATTCAGCATAATGGGTACAGATGCGACCAATGGTATCTTCATTTTCTTATTTCCATAGAGTATGTTAGTATATGGAAAAGAATAAATAGAACAAACTTAACCCAAAATAAATAAAAACAACCTTTAGAATTTTAATTATTGAAGTCACTTTATAAATTTATTATAAAGTCACTTTATTAAATATATAGAATACCACCACCCATGAATTACATATGTCCAAGTAATCTACGTAATAAGAGAGGCAGTGAGAGTAAAATATTATTAAAAAAGAAGAAGAAAAAACTCGAGTTCAAATACTACCGTCAATGAAATACACATGTTGAAGTAATGTACTTAATAAGAAGATGAATGTTTTTATTATGCTTTGAGCACAAAGCATCTCTAAGAGGGTCGCAATGTTATGAATAAAATATTCATATAATATTAATTAAAAAATGATAATATTAAAAATAATTAATTAGTAATACTATTAGTTATGAAGTGTTAAAGGTCAATCAATATGATTATTCACCTTCATGGCCACTCGATGCTTATATAGAAAAACTGCCATAAAGGCTTGTGATCACCATTCAATTTTTATTAAATAATACAATTACTTATTTACACTTATATATACAAGACTACACAAAATAAATATCATTGCATCAAGTTCCTCTGCAATAAAGAACCTTATACACATTGCAATTGTATCCTTCACAGTGTCAACTTGCTTATCTGAAAGTTTATATATAGTATCTTCTGTTGATAATTGTAGCCATGGAAAATATCTAAGAATAGTGGTGGTTATGCCAAGTTCTTGGATGGTGATCCTATCCAAAAGAATGTGAGGTCTAGTTCGGACTTCATACTAGGGAGACCCCCTACTATTGGTAGCTTTAACACCGTCAACAATATGGAAAGTTCATGACGAGATGCATATGCACATGTTTGGGTACATGATTCAAGACATTGTTTGAATGTGTAAATTGGTTACATAGTACGAATTCCCTTTCTAAGTATTCATTAAAACTTGTGTGTAGGTAGATGAAATGATAGAATTCTGACTAATATGTGAGGTTTGGAAAATTTCAGTGGTTGTTGAATGTTGCAACATCAAGTATGCTAAGAAGATAGTTGAACTGCAAGAAAATCTATTAGGTGAGAATTCATTTGATGGTAGCCAAGTAGGGTAAGTAGAAAGAGAATCTAAACGGGTAAAGGAATTGGTCAAGAATTCCTTTCAACTAAATTATATATATATATATTTCAATAATTCATGTATTGCATGGATATGTAAGAAGGGATATGGTTAAGGGAAAAAATTGTCAACACAAAAAGATTTAGTAAAATTTTAATAATGTGTGGATGCATTGAGTTGTTATGTTGAAAAAATATTAAATGAATGAACAATACACTCAAGAGATAAAATATGTTGGATAATGAATTGCGAGAATGCTTCAAAATGTGGGATGCATGAAGAAAATGTAAGGACTGCAATTATGTTCATGAGTCTAAGTATTGGCTCAAAATTTTTAAGACTTGAGACAAGTGATTCTATCATATAATTTTGATTTTGTTGATAAGGAACATATACATGATGGATTGCTTTTCCCTAGTTATTGCGAAAATTGTATTGAATTGCTTATGTGTGAAAGCAAGTTTAACATCAATACCTAGTAGGTTATGGCAAAGGAAAGAATCCTTTAGTGTGTAAAGATTGATAAAGTCTTTGTGATGACATATCCATGAGTTACTATAGCATGATTTGGCCATGATACTCATATTATGAATCATTATTGTACATATGCTTGGTGCATTGAGTGCATGAACGCTCATATCCATGAGTTACTATGGCATGATTTGGCCATGATACTTGTATTATGAATCATTATTGTACATATGCTTGGTGCATTGAGTGCATGAACGCTCATATGAAACAATTAATTACATGATTGAATGTCATGAAAAAAATATCTTTTAATGATTTTAATGAATTATTAAGTAATGGAATGAGTGGCATGATTCCATTTTCACGCAAAGAATAGTGCAAGCCAATTACTCATGAATTTAGAGATATGTATCTTTAAGATTTGACCCTTTGGTTGTTGGAATAGATGTTTGAATGCAATAGGGAATGCTTGGAATGCTTGTGACGCAAATAAATAGTGCAATGGTAGATTAATTTCAATTTATTTTTAAATTAATTGAAAATTATTGAATTAATATGTGGATAATAACTTTGAGATCACTTCAGGGGATATTCTAAATCTTATAATGAATTTTTTTTATGTATGAACGTCACTTGTCATTGTTTCATTAATTGAAAGTATAGATTGTATTTGGAATAGCCTTGAATATGATAATGAAGGATGAGTAGCACCATATGAAAGAGTCAAACATAGTGAGAATAATCTCATATTTATGAAATCTAATTCCTATATGAAGAAATTTTAGCAGAGAGAATAAAAAGGAAGAATATTTGATTTAAATTGCTATTATTAATATCATGGAACTATATGCTTCTGATACAAGTGAGATGATAATATATCCAGGAAGGATAGATAGTGGTTGTGAAGCTTAAAATATTAGGGACAACACCATTGTGATGACACTGGAACCATATGAAATACATTAATCAACATGAGCTATTTTCTGAAAAATGTGTTTAGATATTTAGAGAAAGTCAAAGGGATGCCCTAGTTGTAAGACTCCATATGTCTTGAAACTCTTATTGTGTAAGGAAATGTTTCCAAGGAATGGATCACCCAAGAAATTATGGAGGTAGAGAGTGGGATGTATAAACTTGGAAGGTGTGTGACTGCGAGGAAGGGGATACTTGAATGAATTGTTTTACGTAGATTCATGTACATACACATAGGAATCATGAATGAATTGGGTGTTTTTGGTGAAATTTTTTACTTTAGAGACCCATGATTCTACCACAATGAGCCAACAAAGAGACTAATGTAGTCTAGAATAACACTAGCATATTCGATTTTCCACAAGGGAAGAAAGTCCCACCCGAGGCATGCCGAGACGTATATGTGATGCTTTAGGTTTAAATGGTGACAGGATATATTAAATCAATTAAAACATACATTATAGTCATTAACAATTACATATCCATTAGATAACCTTTATGTAAGAGATAAAAAAATACATCACACACAGCTAAGCACAAAATCTCAAAATTTTAAATAGGACACATAAACACAGATGCATTCATTCACGCATAATACACAGTTAAGTTCCTTGCTATAACCTCCTTTCTCATTATAAGACTCTTAAATATTACATCTAAAAATATGCATTAGATTGGCTAGATTTGTGAAGTATCACCCAAAACCCCATTGCAACCAAATATTTATGAAGGAATACAACAAAATTACAATAAAAGAGTGTGAGTCCTAATTTCAACAGCATGACAACCTTCTTCTATTATCTCTTTCTCTTGCGTAGCTGACCCTATATATATATATATATATTTTCCCGTTAATATTGTCCAACTTAACCCACACTCTCTTGATTAATTCAATTTTAACCATCTTGATGCAATTTGTGCTTCCTTGGTCCACATTCACCTGATCCTTTCAATTGTAAAATAATTGTCCTTCTTTTGTAGCCTTGATAGATTTCAACATAACCACTTAGTCCTTTTATTATGGATTCCTTATTTTATGTTGTTGTCTTCTCGCCAAATAATCCAAACTATTTTCCAGCTTACACTACCAGTTCACAACCAAATTGCAACCAAAATTAACCCCCAAAAAATGAAGGACCCAACATGCCCTAACCATAGTCTATTGACTCACCCTCGATCCAATATTTCACTTCTTCACTCAGTCATACCTTTTTTCTCTTGATTAGTGTTGATCCTTCCTTTACCTATTTAGATATTATCCATTCAAATGAAGGACCTAACTCTGGAATAACCTTGTAAATCTTATAGAAATAGGTATATGTTTCCAAGTGTTCTTTCCATGTTAGAGTAGAAGTACTATAAATAAAGTGTTGGGTTTTCTTTGCATCTTATGCTCAAGCAAGGAAGTGAGAAATACATTTCATTGATTGTATGCTTCAAGATAGATCTTAAATAGTTGCAAGTGTTTCTCTTGGAAATTAGGCTTGAGGTCACAGATCACTTGCTTTTCCTGATGTGATTCATCCTATAGAACAATAATATCGCCATCCTTTTGGGTTATATAAAAATATTATTCTTCATCATTGGAACAACAATGGTTAGAACCTCATACATTAGCTTCTTAACTTCTTCTCGCAACTAGTAGATCAATTGATTGTGCTTGGTGGAAATAACAAGACTGTTTTTTACATGTTTGATCAAATTTTGATAATCATATGCGTACTATTGAAGCTTGCTGTGAAAATAAATGCCTTTCTCTACATCCTAGTAAATATTTTAATATACTCTACAATTGTATCTGCAATTATCTCCCACAACTCAGTAATAGTACTCTGTAAATATTTCTTCTCAGCTACAAGAATGGTCTAGGAATCTTTGAGAGGCTCTAAACAATGAATAGGTTCATGACTTAAGATATATTCTAGAAAAATAGGTCTAGCATCTGAAAATGTCGACCATATCTAAATGTGCTTGGCCTAAAATACAATAGCTTCTTGCTTGGATTTTTCCATGTACTATTGTAGCCAAACTCTTTCTTTCGTAACTTGTGCAAGTTGTTGTTATAGTGTGGCCCCATCCTACAAAATTTGAGTGATCATATAATGTTGTTACTCCCAGACATAAATGATCTTATATCACTATATATTAGATGAAATCATTCATTCTTCAAAATGTACGGAAGAAGGTCTAATAAACTAGAAAATCTATCCAATGAAATAGTTCTTCAGGTCTCCTATAGATAAAGTATCAGCTGAGGGCATCTTGGGCTACAGAGGTTGACCACTAGAAATTAATCTATCTGAATGACCTTGTTGTGATTTTTCTGTAGGTTCCTTTTGCCATTTCTAAGGATATGATTAACATATGTATGGTTCCTTGGTGGAGGATGACACTAGTGGTAGAAGTGGAAGATTAGGACGGGGTAAAGAACAAGTGGTATGCATTGGGGAATCAATAGTAGACCATCGATAGAATGGGTGGAAGGTACATTGGCATTAATATATGGAGGATCATCATTCTGTGAAGAAGAAACAATCTAAGGTTGACTTGTCAAGGGAATGGTGGTTGGTGGAACTTCCTCATTAATTAATGTAGACACAGTAGTCATAGGGGGTTCATCACCATCCATGTGGATGAGCTTAGAGAGGTCGACCTTAGCCATCTTTACAAAAGTTATAAGAGAAGGAATACTAGGTGTAGATAGAAATACAATAGGAGCTACAATAGTTTCCTCGGGAAGAAAAGGAGGTGAAAATGGATTTGTGAGTAATGGAACTACATCAGGGATTAGGGAAATGGTGGAGGGTGTAGTTGTGATAGGAGTGGAAAAATAGATAGTGGGAAGAACAATATGGGAAAGGGAAAATTTGATGAGGGGTTGATGATCTTAGGGGTCAGAAGTGGAAGATGGAGGGTAACTCTGATGTTTGCAAGATAAATACAATGCAACAACTAGGGGCTTCCACTGTGTGATCCCACTAAAACTATAATAGATCATGTTTGGATGCTTGAGATGATGAACACTAGAACAAATCATGACTTATTTATGGAGGGTCTCCTCTGATAACTAGTAGGTTAGCATTCGAGTATGAAACTTGTCCTTATCATCATCCTTAGGGCACACATAAAAATTGTTGTGGTAAGTGTCAAACCATATTTGATATGCATGCAAGCAAAGGTTGTGGAATTTGCATGATATGAGTAGCCTCAATCATCTTGTTGTACCATGCACTAAAGGAAAACTCATTGAAAGAGATAGCATTAGAGTCAGAGTGGGTTTTCCATGGCTCATAAGTTAGGGTTAGAACCTTATGCTCTAGAGGAACATGAAAAACATGGTTAGAAAGGACTTACCACTTAAAAATTGCAATATAAAAAATTAGGTACCCATAAATAAATTAACTTCTTATTTTGTAGGCCTCTTCACAAGCTTGGAAGAATTCATCCAACAAATACTTACAACAATTTAACTGAGACCCTTAGATACGGATCTCGATCATGGAATTTGTATCTAGCATGAACGCCCCTTTCATCTAATGTCAAGTGACCTTGCAATAATTATATGGCACACAAATGTGAATTATAAATGCTTTATTGGATCAATTGTAGCCCCCTATCACTTACGTTTGGATCTATACTTACAATATAGATTAGTTGAGCTAGTTTTTTGTTCTTCATTGCCCCTCCCTAAAACATTGTTGAGACATCCTAGCTATCCATTGACCGTCTTGTTAACTTATGGATTTCATGAACATTAATTGGGTACTCATTATCAGACCATAAAAATCCATTGCAATGTCAAATATAGGAAAGTCATACAGGACAAGTAGAGTGGACTCCTATGGTTTCTCAAATGTTGGCTTGAGCTTAGGGACAATAGGGTCAAGCATGGTGGGTTAGATATCCAAAGAAACCTTAGGTATTAGTGTTCATTATGTAATAAAAATTGGGTTTATTTGGATACCTCAAACTTTGGAATCATTTATAAAAAAGGGAAGTAAAATGTTGTTGCAAATGCACTCTGGCAAGAAAGGATGAGGATGTGGAATAGTTTCTCTTTTCCATTTCTATTATTCAACTTGATTGGATAACTAAATAAAGAGATGAATGGAAGAATGAAGAAGAGGTGTGGAAACTCATTCAAAAGTTGCAGTAAATTCCCAATAAATATGGTACATTTATCTAGAAAAATAATTCATTATGGTACAAATATCACTTATATCTGTGTAATAATTCCCAACTCAAACAAAATATTCTTTTATAATTACACACCTCCCCCTTAGGAGGGCACTCCAAATTTTTAAAACCTTACCATTGGTTCAAGAAAGAATTTTTTTTGGGTTGGCCTTATATCTGATATTCAGAAGTTTGTGGAAAAGTATTTGGTTTTCAAAAAAAATAAAGTTGAGGAAATTAATACCTCGGGTATGTTACAACCTTTACCCATTCCAAGTCAACGTTGGGAGGAGGTATCAATGGATTTTATTACAGTTTTACCCAAGTCTGAAGGAAAGATTATCATCATGGTGGTAGCTGATAGAATTACCAAGTATGCAAACTTTTGTGCATTATCTCATCCATTTAAAGCTAGTACATTTGCTACTGCATTTAAGGAAACAATTCAAAAGCTACATGGAAACCAAAATATTATTATAAGTGAAAGAGATCCAATTTTAAATGGAATTTTTTGGACGGAATTATTATCTTGTTTGGGTACTCAATTAACTCATATATCATCTTATCATCTTCAATCTAATGGGAAAAATGAGATAGTGAACAAATATTTAGAAGGATATATTCATTTCTTTTTATATGATAAAGAAACAAAATGGGTCATGTGGTTACCTCTTGTTAAATGGTGGTATAACACTTCCTACCATACTACAACAAAAATGACCCCATTTATGGTAGTTTATGGATATCATTCACCATCCATCAAATCATCTGTAAGGGAAAATTCTAAGGTTGAGGTAGTGGAAGATCACATCGAGCATCAAAAAAAAATATGCAACTCTTAAAGGATAACCACACTCTAGAACATAATCGAATGAAACAATAGGTCGACCAACATCGTAATGAAATATTTTTTTATGTAAGCGGCTAGGTATTTTTACGGCTACAACCATACAAACAAATGTCCCTTAAGCAAGCTAAGAAGCATACTAAATTATCACCCATGTACTATGGCCCTTACAAGGTGTTGCAAAAGATTGATACTATGGCATACAAATTGGAGTTTCCTACATCTTCTCAAGTACACCCAGTTTTCCATGTTTCAGGGTTAAAGAAGGTTATTGCTCACAAGCTCCCAGTTCAAACAGTATTTCCAGAAGTTGATGAAGAAGGAAAAATCACATTGGATCCTGAAATAGTCACGAAAATAAGGAACCATAGCTACAAATTCGATCAATTGAAGAGTATCTCATTAAGTGGAATAACTTACCTATTGAAGATTCCACATGGGGGGATGAGAATTTATACAGAAGCATCCATAACTACTCAAGCATTCAGGACAACACTTTTTGAAGTTAAGGGTCATGTAAGATCCCTATAATACTAATGTAGCCCCTTTATTTTTATTGTTAGTGTAGCCCCCTCTTGTTATTTTTGTGCCCATGTAGCCCCCATATTGTTATTGTTATGCCCCATAGAAGCCCATTATTTTTATTGTTCTGTCCTTACATTATTATTGTTATCTAGGCTCTAATTATATTGCGACCACTTATACTCCTACATATAGCAAGGAGGTCTGGCCATTTGTATCATCCAAGTATTGTTCATTTATGTAATGTAAACGAGGTTTTTTCCTTGAAGAGGCTAATTTTCTAGTTGTTGGCCTATCTTTTCTTCTATTTTGTGATATGGTTGCATAAAAACTTATTATAGGATATGCCCATTTTTGTACTAGCTTCTGTCTATATTTAAATGATCATTAGAAGCTACCCCCTTGCCTTTGTTTATTGCAATATCTTCTTCTTCAATATTAATATCAGCCTCAAAATCAATATTTTATTCAATAGTTGGATTATTTGGCTTCAATAAGTGTTATTTGTCTTCCATGTTTCTTAAGTTGACCAATTTTAGACATTTCTTCTCTATAGATTGTCCTAAGTATATTTTTATTTGGTACAAGATGAACATTTGATATGTTCTTCACCATTTGGACCCATTATGTTATATGGAAAAATGTGTATCAACTTTCATTTATAGCTAAATGGTATTTTATAAGCTACCCCGTGCCTTTTTTTTGGCAACACCTTCTTCTTCAATATCTCTCTTAGCATTAAAATAAATATTTTCTTCAATAGTTGGATCATCTGGCTTAAGTTGATTGGATTAATAATCATCATTTGTCTTAATTTGAATGCATAAACAAGTATTATTTGTATACCATATTCCTTAAGTCGACAAATTTTAGACATCTCCTTAATAAATTATTTGTTTTCATATGGAAAAAAAAATATAAGAAGTAACTAAAACATAACATATTATATATGTGTTTTTTCTTTTTTTGTTTTGTTTTTTTTTTCTAACTATAAGAATTGGCAACTCAACTGGTTTTATACTCGCGTGACATGGGTTTGATTTCACCTGCTAGCACTGTAACCCCTAGGTCCTATGTATGTTGCTTCCACAGGCATGAGCAATTCTAGGAGGTTTAAACCTCGAATCTATTGGTATATAACACTTCATTTTCATGGAAATTTCCAATTGAACTACCCCTCGAGAACTAGCATATTATGTAAGTTACTAATAGAAATATAATTATTAAATTTAAAAATAATATTCATATAATAAAAGTAAAAATGTGATATTCCTTTGGAAATTGGAAATAATATTTAACCTAACCCATAACTTTTTTACAATATTAATTCAAATAATTATATTTAATTGGTTTATTTTCTATATTCCATAATTAAATCAATTTCCAACTCTCTTTTAAATGTATGTATGTAAGCTAATAAGTTTTGCATTTTTTAATAATTAAATAATTATAACTCTTATAACTATTTAAATCATTTAATCACCTATAGGGAATCTCAATTAGTGATAGCTATGAAAATGAAGTATTATGTTCCAAGAGGTTCTAGGTTCAAATATCGTGAACTTATCCATGGGTCACAGTGGTAGCAATCTAAATTGACCTTGTTTCACACAAGTATGAGTTTGGTCCAGTTTCTTATTCTTCTAGTTTAAAAACAAAATAAAGACTATTTAAATCATTTATAAACTATGCATTTTTAATTAAACTATTTTTTGTTAAATAAAAATATATATAAATAAATTTAATATTGTAACATAATTATATGGGATATAATGAATAATTTAATCCAATCCCATTCTTTTTTTTCCTTTTTTATTTAAATAATTTATAAATTATGTTGTTTTAATTTAAATATTTTCGGTTAAATAAAAATAAATAAATAAATTTAATATTATAGGGATAAATATAAACATATCATAAGTTTTGACCCATCTAAATTCATGTTCTTTTCTCTTTTCATTGCACCTACCTTATATGTGAAGCCCTTGAAATTGAAAAGAACCCGAATAACTTCAATAAAGAGGATGGTTGCAAACTAAGTGACTCATGGAAACCTCCAATCCACCTTATTAGTCACTAACAATCCATATTTCCCCTATTTGGATCTTGTAGACCGTTCACCCCCTTTCCCCTTCCCCGTCCTTTTTTCCAGCTAATTTACTGCCTTTCGGCTTTGCGTATTAGTTTTGTCTCATTTCTAGGTAATTAGTTTCATTCCTGGGGTGTCATTGCTTGCAATCATATTTACAATTGTTATTACTTTATATACCTTTTTTAACATTTTAGAGTTTCTTCATTTTTAATTTATTCAGGTTATCATATGGTTTCATCTTTTTTTTATCCAATCCCTTTCCATAATTTCATAATTTCTTTTTAAATCTGATCGTTGGATCCCTAAATTAATATAAATCTGGAACATTCTTTAATAAAAAGAAAAAAATTAAATATTATTCCCTTTCATTTCAAAATTAAAAAAAGTCATTCATCTTTTCTTGTTATATTTCGCCCCACAATTTATTCCATCCTCTCAATTTAATCCATCTTTCTTTCAAATAATCCCTATATCACATTAAATATATTAATATTATGGCCATAGAATTGTTCTAATAATTTATTTTCCTCAATCATACTTGGAAATTAATAATACTTAACTTTCCTTCTAGATGGTCATTTTACTATTAGAAGCTACTCTCAACTCTATGTATAGGTATTGGAAACCTCTTTCAATTATATGGATTCACTATTGGATGATGAGTGGAGTGATCAACATTTTTTATTACACAATGCTATTCCAAAAATATTAACTATAATATTAAACTATTAAAATTCATTTATAATATTTAAATTATCTACAATAAAGATTATCTACAATAAACTATCTTTAGATAATTAAAAATTTAAAACCTTATAAGGAAAATATATATTTACTAAACTATTTAAAAATTATTTAGCTTATTTTATAATTACAATTTATGCATATTAAAAAAAACTACACAACTACACTCTTTATTTCATGCTTTGAAGGAGAAAAAATTACAAAATAATTTAATTTTATTTTTGAATTTATTTAAATAAACTTAAATCATTCTATATTAATTAATATTAAACTAAATTCCCCCCCAATGGAGGTGGATCTCGATACAAGTATGTGGTTGGGGACCATACCAACCACCATAGATATGAAAGGAGCCTTAATAAAGGGGTGGTGTAGCATCCCTTTCACATGCATAAGAATGCAATTGCAAATTAATTCTGGTACAATGCATTCAACTTGAGAGATGCCAAGTGAGTGAGGAGACGAAATGGGTGAACATATAGGTTGGCATAGGCTTATTCCTTTATCATAAAAGCGATTGAAGGAATGAAGATTCCAAAGAAATCAGATTCTTTGGAGGAACAAATTGGCAAAGACTACTGATTCGACTGGCCTAAAGATTGCATGGAGGGATCATTAGATGAAACAAAATGGACAATGGACTAGCGACATAGAGAATAAGAGACTAGGAGGATTTTTTGTTAAAATCGAGTCTTCAATCAGGGTTGTTGCCAAATTGAAGCAACAAGAGTATCAACTAGTTCATGAAGAAAGAAAGAACCCTCAACATTTCTAGGTACCCATAAACTCTCAAGATTTTCCTTTGAAATTTGTTTGGCACTTACTTGAGAAAATTACAAGCATTCTGGGTCCTCCTCTCTTGCACGATAATTGGTATGCATGTTCTTTGAATGAGTTGGAAACCATTAATTATCCCCAAGTTGGGTAGTTGTAGGTTGCGGATCATTGCTTTGTGTTGATACATTAGATATCTTTTTGTTCCATGGGTTCCCTTTATGTTGTAGCATTGGTTTACAAATTTTCTATTTGTGGAATGTTAGAGGTTAGGATGGGGAAAGCTCTATAATTTGTGTCAAACCTGGGTGGTTGTGGAATCAAAAACTCACTATGAGACCCATGGTAATTGAAAATAAAGAATCCATGAATTGGTTCTTCATGGTTTTATACCTTAACCTGAGTTTGTTTTTTCTTGAAATGCCTGCAATTAGGGGCATAAATTTTCATAAAGATGATATTTTGCCATAATTTCCCGAAGATGGGGAGTCGTGAGCATCATTCTTGATTTTTATTTTAGATGATAGAGTATGGGAAGATAGAGGATGTGTATTAGGTGTAGGGAGGGGTTCATAGACCAGGAGGACATAGTAGATCCCATCAACAAGATTAAGAAGTTATTGACAACTACCATGCATTATTCCCTTTGCATACTTACAATGAAATATATAACTTAGAGTCCCATGTTGTCAATGAGCACTAGTTATTTTCTGATTCAGAAATCATGGATGATATATCCATGTGGATTTTTCACCTAGGGAACACCCGGGGGTCAAAAAAAGGACTACTTTGGAGAACTTACTCTCTATTGGAAAATGAAGACCCTGTTGAGCAGGATTCTCATAGACAAGCAAGCTGAGAGATACAATGTATTTGCAAACTTGGAGATTGTTAAGAGATACCAACGTAAGTAGAATTACCACCTATACAAAATTGAAGATGGGTTGAACCATATTGCACTCCACCTTCATTGTAAACCAGCTTCTCTAGATCATCTTGGACTGGGTGCTTGGGATAATTCTCCTACTACCTCTTCAAACACTTGAATCAACATGATTAGCTTCATTTTTTACTTTTACAATTCATGCATAGGTATTTTAGTCATGTTAGAAATACATACTCATACTTCTTAAATTTTGGACTAATTATTCCTTTGGTAGGTGGTCAAAAACATATGGTTTCTCATTATGCAAATTGAGACCACCTACCTGAAGACCTATTACCTATTGAAGCATGATAGATGTATATGATTTGCATGATTTTTGAATGCAGTACAACTTATATATATAATTATTATGTTTTTATATATATCTATATATGAAATAAAATATTTTTAACAATAACTTTTTTAAAAAGTTACAAAGTTAATTTGATTTTTACATTTATTTAAATAAAATTAAATCAATTTATATTAATAAATGTTAATATAAATTTGTATGATTATTTTTTATGAAATAGTTTAGTTGAATTATCAAACAAATTATAATATATTATATGACAATTATTATTTTATTAATAACTAATTAATCTATCTTCATGATATTTGATTTTAAAAAGAATAAATAAAATAAAATGATTTTTAAATTAAAATTTGATAAATTAATATTAATTTTAATAAATCATAATATCTTACTTTTTCTTCTAACGACATAAACATCTCTCCCTCTCGGGTAGAGTGTGGTTGTTGGTATGAAATTTGTCTCTCTTTAGTATAGAGTCGGGTTATTGGTACCCCATTTATCTCCCTCTAGGGTAAAGTGATTTTGTTAGTACTATGCTAGCTCATTGATATACTTACTTAAGAGTTTTGTCTCCTTCTAGGGTGGAGTTAAGTTGTTGGTTCCATATTTGTATCCCTTTGGGACAGAGTGAGGTTTTTGGTACCATATCTATCTCGATATAGGGTAGAGTGTGGTTGTTGGTACCAGGTCATCTCACTCGTAGACTCACCTCAGTGTATCCCTTTGGGGAAAAGTGAGGTTATTATTGATAGGCTAGCTCACCAGTATCCTCACTTAAGAGTCTCCTTCTATGGTAGAGTGAGTTTGTTATTACTGAGTTAGTGTTGAATTTCCACGCTGATTCACTCTGTTGAATTTCTAGTCCACACTCGGATTCACTGTCTCTCAAAGTAGCTTAGACACACTCTGATATGATGTTGAATTTCCATGATCCTGGAGTCTAGGATAGAATCTTAAAATATTTGACACTACCAAACCAAGAATCTCAACAAAGCTACTTTGTACACCAGAATATAAATAGCGACAAATCACACATGTAGAAATATAGATAGTTTTTTTACCAAGTACTGTAGAAGTATGTATAACAACCCAATCTCCATTATATTAAACCAACTGAATAATACAACTATCTAGGGTTGTCATGCAAGGGATAATGGCCCTCAGTTATCCAAGAGTACAAGAATACAAGATACGATGACAACAATGTTGCTCTAGTGCATAATCACAACCTCTATGTTGTATCTCATCCTATTGGTCCTTCACTTCCATTTTTCTCTCTAGATACCCCTTAATCAATTAAGAAACAACACATAGAGACTTCAGGAGGGTTTCCACATATCATTACTACAAGTCACTTCTGCTACAATGAACATAGGTTGATCAAATTTTCTCTAGGTTGGCCAACACCTGAGATCGAAACTGCCAATCTAGTAGCTTCTTTCATCCATCAAAGACCTACACATTAGGCTTAATCCTTCACCCAACGTAAAATTGTCAATGTTCTTTTTGTCACGCTGATTGAGGGCTACTTGGGATACTTTCTTATTTCCCTCCACAAACCACTAAGTTCCCAATAAATCCAATGTTAAATCTACTCCTAGGAGGGGCATCTAACAACTAAGTCAAGCCCTCCAATTGGCTCCCACAGGCTACACAAACTTTGCAAGCATGGACCATCCAACTAGCAACAAAACCACCTTGAAGCCATCAACAAATACATAACTGTGGGATGTCCATACTATTGTACCATAATTTCCTAGTTAGGGCAAACAACATAAGTACTATAGCCCTCCAAAACTACTACAACATTCTATTAATAGTTGTGTCCCTCTCTCCTTAATCACCTTCTCCCACTCTTCAGTCCTGAGGCTTATTTCTAGTGCTGAAATAAGCCTTGCGACACCTTTTTTGTGGATCAGAATAGGGTTGTGGCCCTCCTGCAATACTACACACAAGTGCCCAAATTCACCCTCAAGGTTTGCGGTTATCTCTCCTGCACTTCAGGCCCAAAACATACCTCTAAAACACCCATGTAATCTTGTCCTTGTCTTCTTATTTCTACGACTGCTTCTGATGGTTATTCCTTTGTGATTTGTTGCACATGGGATGATTGAAATGACTTCACATTACCTTGTATCTTTAGAATTTACAAGGGCTCCCTGACTTCACCAATAGACATGACTTTTGGACAAGTTTACGTCAAGCCTACATGAATTGATTGTCCAAAAACCCATCATTAACTTAAAAAATTCATATATAATATTCTACAACTCAAATTTCAATTTTTTTTTTGCATTGGATTATCCTCACCATCCTCTATAATCTTCATCCATCACATGTAGAAAATTCCTCATGGTTTTTTCCCAAACATCAATGGTTGAAAACCCCAACCTTGGGTTCCAAGCCCACAAATGAATTTTATGGTGCTCCAACGTCCAAACTCTAAACCCTAGCGATTGGAGTTCCTCCTGAGATATCAAAAATCAACACTCCCTCTTAGTGAGGGAGGTACTTCCAAGACTAGGAAGTAACTCATCATCATCATCACGACTTGCAACAATGCCCCAACTCCCGGCACTCACAAGTACAAGAATCCCTGTAACATGAACTATGCCTCTCTCAAAAGTGTTGCTGTAATTGGAAGCATCGTGCTTCTTAGTTTTCTCCTGGAATTTCCTCCATTCTCTCCATGATTCCTTCATGGTAGACGTATAATCACCCTTGCTCCCCACTAACCACACACTCTTTCTGGGCTACAAAGTCTCCCTTTAAAATTGAAAACTTCTGCTAGAAATCGACTCCCTTTAAGCCTCTAAAATTTGGATCTTCTTTTATAGAAATTGTACCTTCCCCTCTCAAGCGTACCACTTCAAGTGCTTTTTTGGAACCCGCACCTCGTCCTCTTTCATTTTCTTCCCATGATCTATAGGCTTTCTCTTCAACCTATATATACCATTCTCTCTAATTCCAGGCACAATACTTGGGGAGCTAGAGCGTTTGGGCATGATTCTTGACTTCCCTTCCTGGAATAAGACCTTAAACCTCGTCTTCTTAATCACTGAGATAGATATAATGCTATATCTGAGTCTTGGTACAAACAGTACATCTTGGACTCACATCAGTCACGCTGAATCCTCTAGAATTTCCTATAGATTGACAAGCTCATGCAATTTACTAAAGCAGAGGACAAGAATATACTTCTACTTTAAACCAGTAGAAGCCAATAGATCGGTGAAAATAAATTGAAAAAGAAGAAGATAAATCAATGGCACACAACACAAGATGTATCTGGAGAAATCCGCTACTCAAAACCCCGCTATCTATATTGCACATATCAGAATATGAGTGAAGATACAAATCTTGTTCTCACTAGAACAGTTCCACACAAGTATGCTCAACTCTCTCAGCTAACAAGCTATCTCTTGGCCAACATTTAGCCAATTCTGCAACTCTCCAAGCCCCTAAGCTCTTGTTTATTTCCTAGGATCAATAGTCTGTATTTAAAGGGAATTCATGCTTCCAAAACTGCGCAATCCAAACATAGGATCAATCTTCAATGCATGGATGATGTTTACACTCTAGTAAATAATACAACTTATAATACAATGTCCCTGCACTCTAGTCTCAATTGGGTCTTTCTCAGAATCGATATGCATGAGTTTCTGATAAGGGAATCTTTAGTTAACTAGAGTGACACTTGTAGATGCACTAGTGCATCAACTAACTGTTAACTCTCTATTAGTTCCACAAATAGTTTGGAACTAATTTAACTTAACTTAACTTAGTAAACTAATTTATCTAATTTCCAACTCAATTTAAACTCATACTGGATGCCTAAAACTTAGGTAGAACATATACATGACTACAAAAATACTTCCGTCTCAAAATTCCTAAGCTAATTAAGTTAATTAAATTAACTTAATTAACTATTTACAATTTTCTATGAGAATAGGAATCAATTTTTATTCTCAGTTTAATTCAAGGACAACTTAAATTGGAATTTATTGTTTCCATTTCTCAACACTCCCTCTCAACAAGAAATGGATAATCAACAACCCTGATCCTGTATCTGTGGAACTCAAATTTACATCTTGACAATGCCTTTGTCAAAATGTTAGCATATTTCTCCTCCGTGGGAATGTACTCTAACAACATAATCTGCCTCAACACACAATCTCTGATATGATGATATCAGATATCAATATGCTTGGATTGATCATGAAAAATTGGATTTTCAGAGAGTTTGATACAACTCTTATTATTGCAATAAATCACAGTTGGATCCATCTACTGACCAAACAAACCAACCAAGATCTTACTCATCCAAATGGCCTCACATGTTTCCTGACTCACAGCCATGTACACTGCCTCTACCGAACTGAGTGCAACTGATATTTGTTTCTTGTTGTGCCAATAAACTGTCGTTGACCCAATACTGAAGATCCCTCCTGATGTTCTCTTCCTGTCGGATGAACTCCCTTCCTAATCTGCATTAGTAAAGCCTTGATTCTTCACTCCCTCTATGTGTCTATACCATAATATGTACTGACAAGTTCCCCTGAGGTATTTTAACACGTGCTTTGTCACCTTCCAATACAGCTTGGTAGGCCTAACCATCACTTGACTAAGTTGTTTAATTGCATAGCACCTATCCAGTCGTGTGTTCACCAAGTACATGAGTGAACCCATAAGATACCTCTAAATAGTATCTTCCACTACTTCCCTTGAAGTAGCATCCTCCTTTCTCTAGTTACCTGTTATACAAGTCTCCATGCGTTTGTTGCTCTCCATCCAGAATCTCCTGAATATATCATTGGAATACTTGCTCTGAGACACAAGCAACTCCCCATCACCCTACCATACCTCCATGCCAAGAATGTAATGCATGAACCCATGTGCTTCATCTCAAACTCTTTTGCAGCTTCCTCCTTGCAAGATTTCATCAGCTGATCATCAACTGCTAGTATGAGATCATCAACATAAACTACAATGATCAACTGTTTACCTTCTACCACTATTTGGGTGCATTTTCACATCCCCTCCACTCTTCGTGAAGCCCAACCTGGTGAAGTATCTATATATCCTAGTGTACCAAGCATGGGGTGCTTTCCTCAGCCCATAAAACACTCTCTTGAGCCGGCACACATTGACTCTCTGTGAAAGGTCTCAAAACCTTTAAGATGTTGTATGTACACCTCTTCCCATATGATGCCTTTAAGGAAGGTTTTCTTCACATCCATCTGATGTATCTTCCAACCCATCTATGTTGATAATGCCAATATAGATCTGATTAACAAGTACTTTGCAACAGAAGCAAAGGTCTCATCATAGTCAATCCCCTATACCTATCAAAAGCCACAAGCCATAATTCTAGCCTTATGCTTCTCCAAACTACCATTTGTAGCTTACTTTACCTTGTAAATCCAATGGGATCTCACCATTGACTTGTCCTCCGGTCTTAGGACCACATCCCAAAAACTGTTACAAACTATGGAGTCATACTTCTCCACCATGGCATCAACCCAAACTGGTTGTTGCACTGCGTCCTTAAAGGAAGATGGGTCTGTCACAACAAATTTTCCCATAACAGACATGTTTCGAGTGTACCTCTCAAGTGACCTCCTCTACTTGTGTTGAGAAGTGGGTGCTCCCACATTCTCCCATGCATCATCGAACAATGTGTCAGCCTCTCTAGTTGGTGATCCTTATCTGCATGTAGCTCAAGCTCCCTCTCAAGGGAAGCTCACATGGCCTTATCTTCATCGAATCTGACATCCCTGCTAACCATTTTCATCCTACTAGTCAGTAAGTACAACCAATAGTTGTGAGGTTTATTACTGTACCCCACAAATATCCCCAACTTTGTTGTCGGCTCAATCTTCTTTTGTGCATCTTTGGTTGCATGGCAATATATCGATGACCCAAAAAACCTGAAGTGACCAACATTTGGCCTCTTATCGGAATAAGCCTCCTCTAATTTCTTCATCCCAAGTATTCGATTCAGGCTACAGTTCTGAACATAAACCGTTGTGTTGCATGCCTCAGCCCACAAGTGTTGTGGTAGGCCCAGATCATGTAACATCACCCTCGCTACCCCTACTATGCTTTTGTTCTTCTACTCGGTCACCCCATTCTGTTGAGGGTTATGAGGTGTCGTCAATTCCCATTTAATCCATTCTATTGCACAGAAGTTCTTAAGGTAATTTTAGAAATACTTACCACTATTATCACTCAGTAGAGCTTTAACCTTATTGCCCGACTCTTTCTTCACCAATGCTTTAAACTCACAAAAATTTGTGAAGGTTTGATCCTTTTTCTGCATAAAAATATCCAGCATTTTCAAGAAAAGTCATCAACAAATATAACATAATACATGTGTTTGGTCAAGGATGTTGTCAAGAATGGTCCAAAGATATCTGAATGGACTCAATCTAGAATAGCCTCTGCTCCACTATCTCTATTGTGAAAGGAATTCTTCGTGTGTTTTTCCAAAGCACACCCCTTACATGTATCAACTTGCTCAAGTGCACCTCTGGGAAGACTGGTAGATATTTGCTACAATATATTCAAAACCCAATAATGGAAGTGGCCCAATCACTTATGCCATAACTCGCCAACATCTCATCTATGCACCCTTTCCAATTTTGTGCTCAAATAAGAACACTCCTCTACATCTAGCTTATAGAGATTCTTCTCCCAAATCCCTATCTTCTTTACTTGACACGTGGCTATGTGTCAAAGGAACGCCTTTCCTTTCAAGAAGATCACAACATAGCCTCTATCCTCAAGCATGGCAACAGATACCAAGTTCTTCTTTAGCCCAAGCACATACATAACATTCTTCAAGGTGAGTGGAGCCCCATGCTCCCTCTAAAAATTAATTTTGTCCAATCTAGTAACATTATACTTCCTGTCGTCACCCATCTCGATATGCATCTAGATATCTTTCTCCTCCAGGTCACTAACTAACTCTTTGTCACCAATCATGTGGAATCAAGCTCCAATGTCTAAGTACCATACACTTCCCATAATTGATGACATCATGCATGCAATGAGGGAAAAGTACAATTCGAATTGAGAGGCCAAAGCCTCACTCGATGCTCCTCCTGAGGACTTCTTCTTGGACTTCTTAAGTGGATAAATTGTAGCAAAGTGGCGTAGCTCATGAAAATGAAAGAACTTAACTTTCATAATGTATTTCTTCTTATCTCCATGATAAGAATTCGATTTGGAATGGGAAGCTTTCCCTTTCCCCTTCTTCTCCTTAATCGCTAAGGCACAATTCTCTTCATCATCAGTCTTTGATGAAGATCCATCCTTGGTGTTCCTCCTTATCTCCTCCTGCATCAAATTTGACCACAGTTGTTCCCAATCTGGCAACTTCTCATGACCATTGACAGAATCGTGATAACTATGCCAACTCTTTGGGAGTCCTAGAAGATAAAAAATCACCATATCATCCTTGGCAACCGTGATTCGAGCACTTCCAAGTTCATCATGACACTGAGTGAACATGGTCCAAGATTTTGGAATCATCACGCCTTTCTCCATTTTGATTTTTCAAATTTTTTTCCTTCAGTGCCAATTTCCTTTGGTCACTATTGTTTTGATACAATTTTTTCAATGTTTTCCACATAGCATATAGAGCTTCCTTGCCATGGAGACTCGAGAAAATGTGGTCTCAAACTCCCTCAAGGATTATCCACCTCACCTTCACCAGAAACTTCTTCCATTCAACCAAACTTTATGCATCTGATACTGCTGGCTTAGGAATTTCTTGTTAAATGAATTCCTTCAAGCCATTATCCTCTAGCAAAACCTCCATTCTGTCCCTCTAGGCTATAAAGTTTGAGTTGCCTTCCAAGGCGTACTCAAGGCGCAAACCGTAGAATGCCATCTATTGATCCTGAAGTACATATTGAAAATATGAATTTGACATGTAACCCAAAACTCAAAACTTTGAAATCTCCTCTAATATACTGTCCTCAATTCTGATACCATCTAAAATTTTTGGTAGCTTCACAAGCTCATGCAATTTACTAAAGCACAAGACAAGAATCTACTTCTACTTTCAAATAGCGGAAGCCAATAGATCGGTGAAAACAATATGAATGAGAAGAAGATAAATCAATGGAACATAACACAATATGTATGTGGGGAAATCTGTTTCTTAAAACCTCACCATTTATATTGCATGTATCAAAAATATGAATGAAGATATAAGACTTCTTCTCACTAGAACAATTCCATACAGGTATGCTCAACTCTCTTAGCTCACAAGATAGCTCTTGGCCAACACTTAGCGAATTCTGCATCTCCCAAGCCCCTAATCTCTTGCATAATTCCTAGGATGAATAACATGTATTTAAAGGGAATTCATGCTTCCAAAACTACCCAATCCAAACACAGGATCAATCTTTGGTGCATACATGATATTTACGCTCTAGTAAATAATACAACTAATAGTACAATGTCCCTACACTCTAGTCTCATCTGGGTATTTCTCAAAATCGACATGCATGAGTTTGTGATGAGGGAATATTTAGTTAATTAGAGTGACACTTTTGGATGCACTAGTGTGCCAACTGATTGTTAACTCTATTAGTTCCACAAATAGTTTGGAACTAATTTAACTGAACTTAACTTAGTAAATTGAGTGATATAATTTCCAAAACAATTTAGACTCATACTGGACCCCTAAATCTTAGGGAGAACATATACATGACCACAGAAAGACTTCCAACTCGAAATTCCTAAGCTAATTAAGTTAATTAAACTTAATTAACTATTTACAAGTTGCTATGAGATAGAAATCGATTTTAATTCTCAGTTTAATTCAAGGACAAATTAAACTGGAATTTCTTGTTGCCATTTACCTACAACTCCGTCATATCTCCTTCTGACTCTTATTTCCCAACACCATGTTCCACTTTGATTCCCACTCAACTAAAGTCTCAAATACTTTCTATGACTCTGTAATATGTTTCGATGCATCATTGTCCACGTACCATCCATCATCATCAATAGTACCCTATGAGAAATGCGATAACATAGAAAATTGCTCCTCCTCCAACCTCCTTGTGGGAGAATCTATCTCAGCAAAAGTGGAAACACCAACGACCTACTTCTGTTTCTTCTTCTCTTCATCTCCCTTCTTCTTCTTCATCATACATCTCGATGGAAAATAACCCATCTCACCACATATGAAACACTTAATCTTACTCAAGTCCCTTTTCGTGTTACCCTTCATTCGTGCTGCAAGTTCCACGTCATCATCTAAAGCCATCTTCCTCAGATGAATATCCTTGTCTTGCAATTATTCTTGAATGAAATCATCCCACATTCTATTCTAGTCTAGAAAATTTTCTTTGGTAACGATCCCCTTGATGAAGGGCTTCCATTGCTCTGTGAACATTTTCAAATAAATCTTCACCATATAAAAATCCTAAACAGTCACATCGATGGCAGCAAGCTCATCTTTGACTTGAGACAATCTTGTTAGATATAAAGTCCCGCCTTCACCCTATATCATCTTGGTGGACTTCAACTTATCCTCCACTACCAGTACCTGTTTTTCATTCTTATTCTAGAATAAATTCTGAAGATCCATCCACATCTCATGTGCAATTTTCTTCTTGGACAAATGGGGTATTAGGAGATTCTTCACACCATCAAGGATGATCAATCTCATTCTCGTATTCAATTCCTTATACAAATAGAAATCCTTAGGGTCACTTGTCTTCTTGATCTCTTTCTCAGCAAACTCCCAGATCTTGTTGACCTGCAAGACCAAATTGATCTTTTCCTTCCAAGGACTATAGTTCTACAACCCTTCCAACCTGTCCTCATACTAGAGACCAACCTGCAACTTCAACATTATAGTGAGCCCTTCACCTAAAATGTGATGAACTCCATCGTATGTTGTGCTTATCTTTTGTACACTATGATTCATTATCTCGCAAAGTAGCTCAAACATGCTATGATACCATGTTGAATTTCCATGACCTTGGTTTCTAGGATAGAATGTTAAAATATATGACACTACCAAACCAAGAATCTCAACAAAGCTACTTTCAATAGTGGAATATAAATAGTATTAAATCAAACATGCATAAATATGTACAACTTTTTACCAAGTATTGTACAAATATGTACAACAACCCAATCATTGTTATATTAAACCAACTAAATAATGCAATTGTTTAGGGTTCATGCACAATGGATAATGGCCCTAAATTATCCACAAGTACAAGAATACAATATATAATGACAATCTTGTTTCTATAGTGAATAATCACATCCTATATTTCATATATCATCCTGTAGGTCCTTTGCTTCCATTTTTCTCTCTACTTGCCCCTTAATCCATCAAGAAATAAAACGTAGTGACTCTAGGAGGGTTTCCACCTATCAGTGCTGCAAGTCACTTCCGCTACAATGAACACCAATTGATCTAATATGCTCCTATAGGTTGGCCAACACCTGAGCTCCAATCTTCCAATATAGTATCTTCTTCCATCCATTAAAGGGCTACAAATTAGGCTCAGTCCTTCATTCATTGCACAACTCGCAATTTCCTTTTTGTCACACTAATCTAGGGCTACTTGGGACACTTTCTTGTTGCCCCCAGCAACCAATAAGTTCTCAACAAATCCACTGTGAAATATTCTCCTAGGAGGGGCTTCTAACCACCAATTCAAGCCCTACAATTGGTTCCCACAGGCTACACAAATTTTCTAAACATGGTCCATCCACCTAGCAATGAAACCACCTTGAAACCATCAAAAAATACATAAATCTAGGATTTTCATATTGTTTTAGTGTACTTTCCTTGTTCAGGAACCCAACGTATGTCTTATATCCCTCCAAAAATATTGGAATGATCCACCAATAGCTCTGCCAATAGCTACGACCCTCTCTCCTTGATCACCTACTCCAACTCACTGGTCTTGAGGCTTATTTCTAGCCCTGAAATAGGCCTTGCAACACCTCTATTTTGGCTCATAATAGGGATGTGACCCTCTTGCAATTTCCTCCAAGTCTCAACCTACTAACCGTAGAGAATATATCCTACAATATTATGCACAAGTGCCTAGATTCAACCTCAAGGCTTGCAATTTTCTATCCTACACTTCAGACCCAAAATAGACCTCTAAAACACACTTGTAATCTCAGCCTTGTCTTCCTAGTGTTGCGGCCAGATTAGATGGTTATTCCCGTATGATTTCCTGAACATGGAATGATTTAAATGAATACACATAACCTTGTATTTATATACTTTACAAGGGCTCCATGAATTCACCAATAGACATGACTTTTGGACAAGTTTACTTCAAGCCTATATGACTTGACTTTCGAAAAACCCATTATTAACTTCAAAAATTCATATCTCATCTTATATAACTTGATTTTTGATAGTTTTCATTGTGTTGGATTCTCCTTGTCATCCTTTATCATCTCCAACCATCACATGTAGAAAATTCCTCATCATTTTGGCCTAAACATTGATGGGTGCAAAACCCCAACCTTAGGTTCCAAGCCCACAAATGCATTTTTTGGAGCTCCAACCTACAAACTTTGAATTCTAGGGCTTGGAATACCTCCCAAGTTATCAAAAATCAATAGTAAGCTCATTGGTATACTTAAGAGTTCCATCTCAAGCTAGGGTAGAGTGACATTGTTGGAACCAGGATAAGTCACCAATATTCTAACATAAGAGTTCACAAAGATCAAAGTCAATACAATAATATTCATAGGAACACATATATTAGAAAAACATTTATCAAAGAATTATAGTTCATCATGTCACTAGTGGGGATTTGAACATGGTATAGAATTACATTCCGCCTAACCACCCAAGGTAACTTCAATTGACTAAAATTTTGGACATTGGGTATCACACGGGGAATAAATTCATCATCCCTCCCATCTTAAAGGAAATAGAGAGCTTGTTGGTACTAGAAAAACCCTCAATTGACTAAACGTTTGGGCATTGGGTACCACTTAGGGAAAAAATTCAGCCTCCCTCTCAACTCAAAGGAAAGAGAGAGAATGTCCGTACCATGCTAGACCTCAGTTGACTAAAAATTTTAGTATCAGTTACTCCGAAGGGAAGAAAGTCATTCTACCTACACAAATCCATTACAAAAATATTTATCAAAGTAGTATAGTTCATCATGTCAGTAGTGAGGATTTGAACCTAGATGGGGAAGATAAAAACCATTCCACCCAACAACCTAAGATAACTTGATTTGACTAAACGTTTGGGCACTAGGTAACACCCGAGGAACAAATTTGGCCTCCCTCTCACCTAGACAACAAGAGAGAGGTTGTTGGTACTAGGTCAACCCTCAATTGACTAAACTTTTGGCCATTGGGTATTTCTTGGGGAGGAAATTCAACCTCTCACTTAGCTCGAGAGCAAGAAAGAGGTTGTTATTACTAGGCCAACCCTCAATTTACTAAAATTTTCGGCATTGGGTATCACTTGAGGAAAAAGTGAGAATCCCTCCCTCTCAACTCAGAGGCAAGAGAGAGGTTGATGGTACTAGGCCAGCCCTTCATTTACACTTACTTAAGAGTGCAACATCGTTACTCTATTTCAGAAGCTAAACATGTCAACTTACCAAATTTAAACTTGGGTGGGGACAATAACAACTTAATTGACAATATATAACCTATAATAACTACATGTATATTTATCGATATTTTTTGTCAAGTTGTCTATGATACTCCATGTCTGACCTGTGGCTTAAATAGACATGACCCAGTGGCATCTAAGTTGTGAAAGTAATATGGGAATCGCACTCAGTCTGGGCCACACCATCCCTATGCTAACTAGATTTGTTTAGCATGTCTCCTCCCCCTAGCATAGGGCACAATCACCCCTCATGAGGTTTGATCTTGGGTCACCTTACTAACGAGGCTCATATTCAATTGGTTGTGCTATTGAGACTCGACGTGTATTTATTAATTATTACAATAAAATGTTGAAACAATAAAAAAATATTAAAAATAAATTCAGGTGAAAAAGGAAATTTTCAATTATTAAAAACATAATTAAAAAAATAGTGGAAACCATCGTTGACGTGATTTAAAAATATATATATAAATAATAAAAATAAAAGTTAATAACAAAATTAAACTATTTAATTTTATAAAAAGTGTTATTCATTATATTATAAAATATTAATTGCAAGAAATCTTTAGGAGATGATGATGATGAATCCTACCTTGTTCGGATGACGAACCATTCTAGATGGTTTGAAACACGTAGATAGTTAAATTTTGATGTGATCTTCTCTGAAATATTTCTTGCAATTAAGATATGGATCACAGAAGCCTAAATTCTGATACTATAAAAATATATTTATTCAAATAACATAAAATAATAATAATAATAATATTTAATAAACTCCCGCCTGTGTAGGTCTGACCTAGCAGCCATTGCTACTTCTTGCAGTCCCTCCACTTGACAGCCTCCTACTGCTGGGCTCTCCTAAGCTTGAGCTTGGCCCCTCTCTGATGTGTTCACTCTTCCCGCGCAACCTCCTACTGTTTTCTTTCCTCTTGGCAACCTCCTGCTGCTAAGTTCTCCCTCACTATGCCACTCTCTACAGGGGGAGATTCTTCCTCCCAGCAAGGAACAGATGATCACGAAGCAACCTTTGCTTCTCTATTAGCAGAAAATGGAGCTCCAAAAGCTAGGCCAACTGCTAGTAAATTTGTGAAGAAGTTAGCAGACATTCCAGAGATCTCATTACCTCCAACACTCCCCAGAAAAGTTGCTATCTCTTTAGCTAAACGTGGTTTGGTGGGACAATTTACAGGGTTGTGGCCCTCTCCCAGAGCAGTCCAAAAATGGGTAGAGAGAAACTGGAGTGAAAATATCCAAGGGAAAATAGCCATAAGATTCTATGGAAGGGGATATTTTACTTTTCTATTCGAAACTAAGGAAGACAGGAATCTAATATTTAGAAATGGACCCCATTTTATCGATTCAAGAGGCTTATATTTGAACAGATGGTCTCCAAATTTTGATCCAGAGATGGACATCCCAAGTGTTGTTCCAGTTTGGGTCAGGTTGCCTCATCTTCCCCTTCACTGTTGGGGCGATGAGTCGGTGAAATCAATCAGGAATGTAGTAGGCAAGTACATAGACAGATGTGAACCAAAAGATAATATGCATGCCTGTTTTAGAATCTGCATGGAAGTAGACCTAGGGAAAGGGCTACTGAAGGCTATTAAAATCAAGGTGGATCAATGGACACACATCCAGTAGCTAGACTATGAACAAATCCCATTCAAATGTAAGGTATGCCATGAATATGGTCATTTTGCAAATAGATGTAGTAAGCTAAAAGAAGTAGAGAATGTTGAGAATGCTGAAGCTCAAGAAGATACTTGGGAACAAGTAAAAAGAAAGAAACCCCATAATAAACAAGCTACCACTAATTCCTCTCAGCCTCATGAAACCAATGCAATAGCCTCTATCCCCCCAATAAACACGGCCCCTCCAGCAAATCCTTCCTCAAATCCATTCAAACTTCTTGGAGAAGACATGTCATCCCCTCATTCTCCTTCCAAAGCTAACGCATTAACCTTCATCTCATCCCCCACCTAGAGCCCATTCTCTCCCCCACCCGCAATTGATCGAATTCTTACAAGAAACAAAGTAAAAGAAAACAACCAAGCATGGGAACAGCTGAAAAAAGTTGGAAGGAAATCCAAAAAAGGAATAAGGGACGAGGCAGCAGAAAAGGAAATGGCCATAGGCATCCAACAGCAAATGGACTCTGTTCTCAGCAAATAGAAGGGAAGTGGAGAGAAAAATAAGCAAAAGGAAAAGGGAGGGACCCATCGTAAATCTAGTAAATAATGATTGCAGTCTCTTAGAATAGCAGGGGACTGGGA
Organism: Pinus tabuliformis; assembly: GCA_031772625.1. Classification (NCBI taxonomy): domain Eukaryota; kingdom Viridiplantae; phylum Streptophyta; class Pinopsida; order Pinales; family Pinaceae; genus Pinus; species Pinus tabuliformis. The sequence goes on along the minus strand of CM062815.1, from coordinate 311,015,976 downwards.
TCCATTTTAGAAATCAATGTAGTACAAGACATAATAAAATAGGAATAGCCAGATATTCTTATGATCCAAGAGACCAAAGTCAACAATCAAGAGGTTCAAAAACTGATCAAAACTCAAATTTTTTTTGAAGGAACAGCCATGGACTCCAATGGAGCCTCAGGCGGTATATGCATGGAACAAATGGAAATGATAACTTGTTAATCAAAAACTCAATAACTATTGGGTAAGAACAGATTTTAAAAAAAATGAGCACAAATGAAGAGTATACCTTCATAATTATATACTCTCCAAACCATTATAGAGATAAAGCTCAATGTTGGAAATCAGTAAAAGAAGAAGTACAAGAAGGACAGAGGGGAAATTAGTGATAGGAGGGGATCTAAATTTGATTAGAAATATAGATGAGAAGCTAGGAGGTAATTATTTCAGTGATCTCTCAAGAGCAGCACTAGAAAAACTTATAGAAGAGCACAAAATCCTTGATATTCCTCCGAGTAATGGAAAATTCACCTGGAGTAATAAAAGATAAGGGGCACACAATATAAATGAAAGATTAGATAAAATCCTGATACAAGAAAATTTGGTAGCAACCTTCTCCATAATCAAAAGCAAAATAGTGCATGCTTCAGCCTCCGACCATAAGCCTGTTATGCTGATATTGGATAGATTGGAGAATCAAGGTCCAATACCTTTCAAATACAACAAAATCTAGGACAGCAAGGAAGATTTTGGTAAATTAATAAGGGAAAGCTGGGAAACCAATGTAATAGGCTCCCCCCATTATGTATGGGAAACCAAGTTGAAAAATTTAAGATTACAACTAAAAGCATGGGCAAAAGAAAACGCTCTCAAGGAAAAAAAAATAGAGCTGCAAGAGAAACTCGAAAAAATGAGCAAGGAAAAAGAGAATCAGTAAGATAGTGAGTAAGAGCATGCTTAGGATAAAGAAATTTTCATGGACCTATACAAGCAAAATAGGTTAGAGGAGGAGGAAATTAGGCAAAATTCAACATGTTTATGGCTAAAAGCGAGGAACAAAAACACCGCCTTTTTCCATAACAACCTTAAGATAATCAGAGCAGGTAACCAAATCGAAAAATTCAAGTGGAAGGACAAGAAATAAGGGAAACAAAAGCTATCAAAAGGGTTGCCCATAACTACTATAAAAACCTTCTATCAGTAGGGGACCAACAAGTGGACAACGAAGACTTTCTTCAACAAATTAGCAGCAAAATCAATGAAAAACAAAAGAGAGAGCTCGAGAAAGAGGTCACAGAGGAGGAAATAAGAGAGGTAAGTTGGATTATGCACCCGGAAAAAGCATCAAGGGTGAATGGTTTTACAATTGCTTTCTACAAGAACCACTGGATGACAATCAAACAAGATCTAGTAAGAATGATAAAAAATGTTTAAAAAAAAAAGTGGGAGAAAATACCAAAGCTTCTCATCTGGCTCTCATCCCAAAAGATCTGAATCCTATCTCCTTTGATAGATACAAGCCTATATCTTTATGCAACTCCTCCTATAAAATCATCACGAAAATATTGGCAAATAGACTGAAAGGAATTTTGCCTTACATCATCTCTGAAAACCAAGGTTGCTTTGTCCCAAAAAGACAGATTACAAATAATTTTATTATAGTGTAGGAATCCATACACAACAATATTCAAAGAAAGGAAGAGGGCATGGTCATAAAGTTGGATATGGCCAATGCTTTCGACAAAGTAAATCATAATTTCCTTGTAGCTATCCTTCAAAAGTTTGGCATCTCTCCTAAGTTCATAGGTATTGTTATGGCATGCACCTCCACCCCTTGGATAGCGTCGTTGATCAACGGGAGGCCAAGCAGATATTTTCGCAGCTCAAGAGGTCTGAGGCAAGGGTGCCCGCTTTCTCCTTTCCTCTACATCTTAATGGTGGAAACGTTGAGTATTGAACTAGAAAACCAAAGAGTAAAGAGGAAAATCACAGGTATTAGAATCGTCAGATAAGTTAAAGAAATAAACCACTTGCTTTTTGCTGATGATACTCTTCTCATTGGGGGAGCCTCCAGTATAATTTCCAGGTGGTTTAAAAAATTTCTAGATGATTTCCTTGATGTTTCAGGAGGCCTTCTAAACAATAAAATTTGCAGAATCTACACTTGGAATGTGCCAATTAACATTATGCAGAGGATTTCCCATATAATAGATATTCTGATTCAGCTAAAATGGAGCCATTTTACTTATCTAGGTTTACCTTTGGCAAAAGAAGTGGTTAAGTCAGAGGTCTAGAACAAACATATTGAAAAAATGAGGGGGGAAATACAAAGTTGGGGAATGACATGGTTAAATCTAGCAGGCAGAACAATATTAATCAAAGCTCTTCTTTCAGCCTTGCCAATATATCAGTTTGCCATAATTATGGCCCCGACAAGCACCCACAAACAAATGGAATTAATCATTAGAGGCTTTCTATGGCAAGGAAGAAAACAAGAATCCAAAATATTCAGTCTGGCTCATTGATATCAAGTGACTCTTCCATTTGAGAAAGGAGGTATCTCTATTAGAATTCTAGTTTTGTTAAATAATGCACTTGGGATCAATTTAGTTTGGAGAATGTTAAATGGGAAGGATCATTGGTAGGGCAAAGCACTTTCAAGGAAATACCTCAACTGTCAGCGGTCAAAGATGCTCATTGAAATTATCCCTGATCGTCCTTGTACTCAAGTATGGAAACTCATCAAAAAAATTATTCCTCAAGTTAGAGACCAAATCTCCAAGAACCTGGGGAATGTGAACTCTACCTCTATTTGGGATGACAGGATCATGGGAACATCTCCCTTGAAGCAATATCAAAACTTAAGAGGACTAAAATATTGGTTGGAGGAGAAAGGCACTACTTCATTATACTCCATATTAGAGTGGGAACAAAATAGATGGATAGCTTGGAGAGTGTAGTTTCTTCCAGATAGACTGAGGTTAGTGGGAAGAATTGAAGCTTTTACTTGGAGGAGCAGCCCCAATAAATAAAGAGATCCAAGATAGTTATATATGGGACCCAATCAGAGGAAAATTTACAATAAAATTAGGCTACAATTTTCTACAAAAATACCACAATTACAAAAACTGGAATCTGTGGACAACAACATGGAAGAATGAATGTTTACCCAAAATAAAAAAATTTGCATGAACTCTTCTTAAAGGCAAGATTCTTACGGTGGGAAATTTAAGGAAAAAAGGTTTTCAAGGCCCTTCTATATGTGTTATGTGTCAAAGGGAAGAAGAAAGTATTCACCATTTATTTTTTAAATTCATTATTGCCAGACAATGCTGGAAGAAAATCATCAGTCCTCTTGAAATGAACATTGACACATTTGAGCAGCTGTAAACTCTAAATTTAAATTGGTTGCAAACTTATCCATATGCAAGGAAAAAAAATTGTCATAAATGGAATCTAGAAGTGCCTCCCCTCCACTCTGTGCTGGCATTTATGGCCAGCGAGGAATAAGTGTATCTTAAAAGGCCAAAAGTAAAATATTGGGACCATTTTAGCCAAGACATGGGGTCAAATTTTGGAAATGATAAGTGAAAATGGACTGCCAAGTTTGGACCAAACCAGTCTACAACAAGAAGAAAAGGATTAGTATAAAAAATCCCTCATTGAGGACTCAACAAGGAATCAATTACCGAAAAAGGTAGGAAGAAAAATCAGAGATTGGAAGCTTCGTAGGAACAACAAGGAGATGGAGGAATGGATTAAAAATCAAAGAAATCACATTCTTTTCTTTGATGGAGCCTCAAAGAACAACCTTGGAAGAGCAAGGGCAGGCAGATTAATTTTGGATCTGAAAGGCGAGACAATAGCTACTTATGAATGGGGGCTAGGAACAATGACAAACAATAGGGCGGAGGCATACAGTTTGCTAATGGGCACCAATATACTCAAAAAATATCAGTTAAAAGATCCTATTATAGTTGGTGACTCGGCAATTATAATAGCGGCAATGGAAGCAAGGAGAGACTTCAAAATTATAGCTTTAAATAAAATTCAACAAAGAATTATGCACAACGTAAAGATGCTGGGGAATGCTGTTTTTAAACACGTTCTTAGAACCAAAAACAAGGAGGCCGACTCACTGGCCAACAAGGTAGTGGAACGGGGAGTCGGAATGGCAAAAGAAAACCATGAAATCTATGAAAAAGAAATCCCATAATTCATTCCCTCAAAGGGACAGGCCTAAGACTCAAAGCATAGTTAATCACATCAAATCAATTGCAGCAAGGAATCAAAATATGAATAAGCAATAGGAGATCCATCTGTACATGACTGGCAGAAAAATCTTAGCCAATCCTTCTCAAACAGTGAGGAAAATCCTCATAATTAAGAATTGGAGGCATCGTCATTTACAACAGAGAAAGAATTTCCCCCAAGATCAGCACATAGCATCTAAAGGTCAAATCAATCTTGGCAGTGTTCGTTCTGAGTTGAATGGAAAATCGGGCAAGCACCGTAGTCAGCGAGATATTCATGAGCAGGCTGAGAAGAATCACAAGCTCAGCATGCCCAATCAAGCCTTTAAAAATAACCTCAAGCGCAAGAACCTTCATTATCAGAGGCAGCATCGGAAATAGAAATTAGAGAGCAGCGAAATTCAATTATTAATACATAGGAGCTAAGCAGAGGGTAGTACAGAAGGAGTAGAGAAAAACATCAAGGAAGAGAATGTACAGTGCAACAAGGGATCCACAACCATCAAGAAATCCAAGAAAACTTGGATAGTCAAAGGAAAAATCATGACAGCGAGGAACAAAACATGATAGATGTCAGTGATGGCAGCTCAAACCACAATTTTCATGAGAAAAGCAGAGGCAGTAGGAAAAATCGAGGCAGATTAAAGGAACAATAGAAGAAGGAACAACAAAAAGACAAAGGAAAAGCAGTAGAAGGAACAACAACCAGAAGGAATATCACCAGAAGAAACAACAACCAAAAGGAACAACAACAAAAGGAACAACAGCCGAAGGAATAGCAGGTCGAAGGAACAGCAGGCCGAAGGAACAACAACAGAAGGAACATCAAGAAGACGAAGGAACAATAGTAGAAGGAACAACAACCAGAAGGAATAGCAGTAGAAGGAACAGTGCCAGAAGGAACAACAACCAAAAGGAACAGCAGTAGCAGAAGGAGCAGTAGCCGAAGGAACAACAAGCCGAAGGAACAACAGATCGAAGGAATGGAAAGCCAAAGGAACAACAGTAAGGAACAACAACCAGAAAAAGGAACAACAGCATAAGGAATAGCAGATGAAAGAAAAACAGACCAGAGGAATTGTGGGCCGATGGAACAATAGCAAGGAATAGCAAGCAGAACAAATAACAACACAAGGAACAGTAAACATAAGGAACAAAATTTACTCTTCCAACTTACAAACCATAAATTTTTGTGAAATATGCGATGCAAATTTTTTTTCTTAGTGGGTCAATATGTTAAATGGTACTCTAGAATAGCTAAAAAAACTTCTGAAGTTTTGATACGAAGCACAGGAGAAAGGTCTGTGTGCCTATTCAACTGCTCAGTCTATCATATCAGAACAACGGAATGTAAAAGGAGCTTGCTCCAAAATCCTTTTTTGATCATATAACAACTATCTGATCTTGTTAGTACATCTATATATATATCTATATATATATATATATATATATATATATATATATATATATATATATATATATATATATAGTTTATAAAACATGTTTAAAAAAACAAAAAATAAAAATAAAATTTATTATAAATATTTCATTTTAATTTAAAATATTAAAATCAACAAAATTACATTTTCAGAAATTTTAATGTTTGAGATTCAAATTGAAATTAATAATTATTAAAATCTAAATAACACTTAATATTTATTTCTTTGTTTCCATATTTATAAACAACAAGAGCATGACTAAAGCATGTAATCATGTGCAGTTATGTGTGTGATGATGGGTAAAGAAGTAATCGGGTGTAGTTATGTGTGTGACAGTGGGTAAAGAGGTTAATGAATCACACAGGGAAGAGTATTTTCTCTAAATGTTTCTTAATGGCATATCTGGATTTACTCTTTTCAGATGGGTAGGTTTTCTAGGTTAATGGGTTTAGGTTTTGATTTTAGCATGTTAAACTTGTTGAAAATAGCAACAAGAAAATCCTGATTTAATTTTCCCTTGAATTAAATTAGGAGAAAATTGTAATTCCACATCAGAAGACAAAAATAATGAGTTGACTACGTTAATTTCACATAGTTGGCTCAGTTAATTTGAGTGGAGGGCCTAACATGAATCATGTAGAGTGGTTCCTAAATCTTAAGAGCCTAGGTTGAGTTTAATTTGAGTTGTAATAATTTAATTTGGTTAAATTGAGTTAATGTTAACTAAACTAGTTCCAACTGTTGGAGGAACTAGTAAGAGGTCTAGTAGTGTGGTGTAGCTTCAGTGTTCAACCAGTTAAATGATAAATCAACCATAATTAACTCATGCATGCATGAAATTTGATTTACCGAGTTGAGATTGGACTTCAAGGGAAACATACTATCAGTTGTATAATTTTTTGAGTTGTACAAGTGGTGCAAGGACTAAGGGAAGGCCTACAAGGATTGTGCAATTCTAATTGTGAATTTCCCTAATTAATAGGGGGGTGATTCCCAAGGAAATAATGCAAGGAAATAGGACCTTGGAAGGCAGCAGAATTGGCTAAGTATTGGCCAAAGTCATCTTGTGAGGCACTGAGATAGATTATACTTGTACAAAGATTGTTCAGGATTGAACAAGCATTGTATTTCTTCTCTATTTACTGATCTAATGAAATACAGATAGGAAGGGGTTTTGAGCAGCAAGCATGCCCCGTAGATAAATCTCTAAGCATATGTGATTGAATCATGTCTCGTGTTTATGATGTGATTTATGGATAATTTAACTTTTTTCGTTGATGAGTAGAGTAGATTCAAGTCTTTCGTATTAGAAAATTACATAAGTAGTTTGAATTTGCAAGGAATTTCTACATGGTGTCGGAGCTAGAATCATAGTAAACAAGAGAATTCAAATTTTGTGCAGGAGGTTCGAATTACAATGTTAGTGTTGCAGGTTTTCTCTAGGACTGAGAATATGACTTCCACCGAACTCAGGCTCGAGTATGCTCTAGAAGGAACCACAAATTTTGTGGCATGGAAGATACATATGGAGGTAGTATTAGATGATAATAGGCTACTAGATTACATCAAGACAAATTTAGTTAAACCCCCAGTGGTTGATGCCCAGGATCTCTCCCAGTGGAAGAATAATGTAGCTAAAGTGAGGAGGATCATATTGGAGGGAGCTCAAGATCATATTGTCTTGAATATCCATAGGAAAGAAACTCCATTCATGATGTGTAAAAAAATAACTTATTTGTTTAAGGATAATAGTGACCATAGACAACTATTACTAAAGGACAAGCTTCATAGCATCAAAATGTACAAGGGTGAATCAATTCTGCTATACTTGAGAAAATTCACACAATTTCGTGATGAAATTGGTAGGCTTGGTGTTACTGTTCTAGAAGAAGTTATGGTAGTTGTAGCTCTGTTCAGTCTTCCCAAGAGATGGCATAATTATCAGGATCTTTTGAATGTTAGAGATAAACTATCAAGCTGGGGGCAATTATGGTCTGATCTTGTGCAGAAAGAGACCAGGCGGAGCAACAAAGATGGAACTTCATCCAAGGTTGAGGATGAGGAGCATTGCACCTTGCCTATAAAGATAAATAAAAGGAAAGGGAATAAATTCCAATCCAAAAGAGATTCTGGTCACATGAGTGAGAATAAATACTTGTCAAAGATTAAATGTTTTCAATGTCATGAATTTGGAAACTATGCCATGAAGTGTCCATGTTGGGTCCCTATAATACTAGTGATTACCCCATTACTATTGTAGTTGTACCCCTTATTAATATTGTTGTGCCCCTATTATCCCCATATTGTTATTACTGTGCCCCATAGAATCCCTCTATTGTTATTTTTATGGCTTTATATTATTATTGTTAGGTCGGCTGGGTTATATTGTGGCTCCTTAGACTCCTATATATAGAAAGGAGGTTTTGTCATTTGAATCACCCAAGAATTGTTCATTTATATAATGTAAAGGAGGTTTGCCCCTCGAAGAGGCTGAATTCTAAGGCGTTGATCTATCTTTTCTTGAGCTGGTTTCATAACATTTGGGATCAGAGATTTGGATTATGGGGTTTTGCTGCTCCAAACGGGTCATCGTGGCATTTTCACTATAACTTTTTTTTTTTGCGACATTTCAGAAGTTGCAAAAAAAACCCATTTGAGAAGAAATCGCGCTGAACCTTGGGTCCAAATTTCAGAGCTATTCGTGCTACATTTGCAGAGATATGATCTGAGGAAGTTGGTCTTTTTGCAGACTCCTAAATTACATTCCAAACACGTGACCTGGGGAAAAGCGTCATAATTTTCTCTCTAGGGATCAGATTGAAATTTCATCAGAAGGTATAGAAAGAGGACAGATTGTAGTTTCTTTTACGCATTTTTCAGATCCAAAGGTCGAAACAGTGACTCGTGGCACGTCGTACAAGTTCTCTCTACTGAACTAGTCTATAATCAAGTCACTGTGGGAGATTTCGCATAACTCTTCCTTGAAGAATCCAATTTGGGTCAGACTTGTGGCATTAGAAAGAGGACATAGAGGGCTACTATAGGTCAGAAATTCAGATCTAGATGATTGGAAAGTACAGAGATACATCAGAGGCAATATCGAGCTCCTTCAAAGTGAAAAAAGGTGTGGAGATTTTCTTAAATTTTTGCTTAAGCTTGGTTTGAAAAATTATTTTGAAGGAATTCAAAGGGCATAGTAGAGCATTATTATCGGTAACTGATGCCCCGAGGAAAGAAAATTCAAACACTTAGTAAGGAACCTGAAAGCTCTAGCATGACTCATGAAGAAGAGGAAGAAATGCAACATGATATATCAAAATTACAAGACCAAGTGCAACAACTTTCCCTTGCACAAAAAGGAACAGAATCTAAGATGGATGGTTTAAAGAAAGGTGTAGAAGCTAAGATGGATTGTTTAAAGAAAGGTGTAGAAGCTAAGATGAATGATGTGGAAGCTAAGATGGATGATTTGAAGATAGATTTGAAGACAGACATGGAAGAATTGAAGATAAATATGAATAAGTTGCTACAAGAAAGGGTCACTAATGGTGAAAGGGTAGTAAAGGAAACTCATGATGAGAAAAAAAGAAATGTTAATCATGATTCCATAGACTCTAATGTTGGATCAAAGACCCACCATATTCCAAAAATTGATATGAGGAATTTTGATGGCAAGGATCCCACAACATGGATATTACAGACGAATTAATTTTTCGATCTCAACAATGTGCAAAACACACAAAAGGTACGTGTTTCAACTTTATATTTGGAACCAAATCAGTTTGTATGGTATCAATGGCTTTGCTCTCCTAAACAATTTATCACTTGGGCAATTTTTACGGAAGAATTGATAGGACATTATGAGGATACAAAAAGCAACACTTTTTTTAGCTAATTGATAAGTCTCAAACAAAAGGGTTCAATAATGGAGCACATTGAGGAGTTCCAAAAATTGAACATGAGGGTAAAAGATATTCCAGAGGATCATAGGATTGATGTGTTCATAGAGTCTTTAAAGGATAATATCCAACATCATGTTTGCTTTTGGGAACCTGATTCATTAGAGAAGGCATTTAGGTTAGCAAGAAAAATGGAAAGAAAAATTATGGCAACCAGGAAGCATACCACTCACAACTATAAAGACGGAAGTGTTGTTGCCACTAGTCTTCCACAACCTATAAGGTTAACACCACAACAATTGGAAGAAAAAAGAGCAAAAGGGCTTTGTTACAGTTGTGATAGAAAATACACTAAAGGTCATAAGTGTGTTGAGAAGAAATTATTCTACATAGATTGTGAAGAGGAAGAAGAAAAGGAGAAAGAAAGGTCAAAAGAAGAGGATATACTCCAAGAACAAAGCCTAGATAAAGAAGAAATGAATCCGACCATATCTTGTAATGCATTGACAGGAATTACCACTCCTCAAACCATCAAGATAAAAGGACAAATCAAGAAGAAAAAGGTAATAGTGTTGATTGATTTAGGAAGTACCCACAATTTTATTCATTGTAAGGTAGCAAGAGAATTGAATATCTTCTTATATCCAGCACCAGAGTGTCAAGTGATGGTTGCAAATGGAGGAACAATAAATTGCTCGAGAAACTGCCATAATATAAGGCTATCCATGGGAGAATATGTATTGACTAATCCAATGCTTTCCATTCCAATGGGAGGTGCTGAAGTTGTACTAGGAGTCCAATGGCTACAATCCTTGGGTATAATAGATTTTAATTTTCAAGAACTTTTCATGAAATTTTTTGTGGAAGGAAAGGAAGTTCAATTAAGGGGTATTTCAGGGAAATTGGGAAAGATAATCAGCTCTAACAATATCACAAAGCTTCTAAAAATGGAACAAAGAGATGTAATTACACAATTATGTTCGCTAGATGTGTCCACAGTGGAATCATCTATTTCTCTAGATCTCTAAAAAGTCTTGGACAATCATTCCAAGGTATTTGAGACTCCCAAAGGTCTCCCACTTATTCGTGATCATGATCATGCTATTCATCTGATTCCAGGAAGTGTTCCTCCAAACATTAGGCTGTACAGATATCCCTATGCCCAAAAGAGTGAAATTGAACATATGGTTGGAGAAATGCTAGAGGCTAGTATAATTCAACCAAGTCAAAGTTATTTCTTTGCTCTAGTCATATTGGTGCACAAGAAGGATGGATCATGGCACATGTGTCCAGATTATATTAAAGATAAGTTTCCCATTCCTGTCATTGATGAATTACTGGATGAATTGCATGGATAAGTTTACTTCACCAAGTTGGATCTTCGTTCAGGATATCATCAAATCAGAATGAGGATTGAAGACATTCCGAAAACAGCATTTAGAACTCATGAGGGTCATTATGAATTTTTGGTCATGCCTTTTGGCCTTACAATGCACCTTCAACATTTCAAGGTTTGATGAATTCAATTTTCAAACCATTCCTTAGAAAATTTGTGTTAGTATTTTTGGATGATATACTAATCTACAACAAGTCTTGGAAGGATCATGTTGAACATGTTGACAGGGTGCTACAACTATTGGAGGAGAAACAATTATATGCAAAAAGATCCAAATGTTTCTTTGGAGTACAAGAGGTGGAATATCTGGGTCATATTGTATCTCATGAAGGAGTTAAGGTAGACCCTAGCAAAATTAAAGCCATTAAGGAATGGAAAATTCCCACATCCATAAAGCATCTGCGAGGATTTCTCGGGTTGACAGGGTATTATCACAAGTTTGTTAAGAATTATGGGAGAATAGAAACACCTCTAACAACATTATTGAAGAAAGATGCATTTTCATGGACTCCAGAAGCAACAAAGGCATTCGAACATCTTAAAGAGGCAATGTGCCAAGCACCGGTCTTAGCTACACTGGACTTCACAAAAACCTTTATTGTGGAATGTGATGCTTCAGGAAATGGAATTGGTGTTGTTTTAATGCAAGATGAAAGACCCATTGCTTTTGAAAGTCGTCCAATCAAGGGAAAGTTTTTACACAAAGCTATTTATGAGAAGGAAATGTTGGCAATACTCCATGCACTTAAGAAATGGTGACCCTACCTAATGGGAAGACACTTCAAGGTAAAAACGGATCATGATAGCCTTAAATACTTTTTAGAACAAATATTATCCTCTGAAGAGCAACAAAAGTGGGTCACAAAGATGTTGGGTTATGACTTTGAAATCATCTACAAAAAAGGGAAGCAAAATGTGGTGGCAGATGCACTCTCAAGAAAGGATGAGGATGTGGAAGCATTGGTGTGGGCCATTTCTATTATCCAACCAGATTGGATAAATGAAGCAAGGGAGGAATGGAAGAATGGCGAAGAAGTGTGGGGACTTATTCGAAAGTTACAACAAGATTCCAGTATGTATGATACATTTAGCTGGCAAAATGATTCGTTATGGTACAAAGATCACTTATACCTCTGTAAGAATTCCCAGCTAAAACAAAAGATTCTTATGGAATTGCACACTTCTCCCTTAGGAGGGCACTCAGGATTTTTAAAAACTTACCACATGGTTAAGAAGGAATTTTTTTGGGATGGCCTTAAATCAGATATTCAAAATTTTGTGGCAGAATGTTTGGTTTTCCAACAAAATAAAGTTGAAACAATTAAGACACCGGGTCTATTACAACCTTTATCCATTCTAAGCCAACGTTGGGAGGAGGTTTCAATGGATTTTATCACAGGTTTACCCAAGTCTGAGGGAAAGAGTGTCATCATGGTGGTAGTTGACAGACTTACCAAGTATGCACACTTTTGTGCATTATCACATCCATTTAAAGCCAGTACAGTTTCTACTGCATTTGTGGAAACGATTCAAAAGCTACATGGAAACCCAAAGATTATTGTAAGTGACAGAGATCCCATTTTCACTGGAAATTTTTGGACAGAATTATTTTCTTGTCTTGGTACTTAGTTAGCTCATAGCTCATCTTATCATCCTCAATTTGATGGGAAAACTGAGATAGTAAACAAATGTTTGGAAGGATATCTTCATTGCTTTGTATCTGATAAACAGACACAATGGGTCAAATGGTTGCCTCTGGTTGAATGGTGGTATAACACTTCCTTCCATACAGCAACAAAAATGACCCCATTTATGGCACTTTATGGGTATCAGCCACAATCCATCACATCATATTTAAGAGAAAATTATAAGGTTCATGCAATGGAACATCACATTGAACATCAACAACAAGTCCTCCAACTCTTAAAGGATAACCTCGTGTTGGCACAAAATAGAATGAAACAACAGGCAGATCAACATCGTAGCGAAAGAATTTTTGATGTAGGTGATTGGGTATTCCTACAGCTACAACCATATAAGCAAATGTCCCTCAAGCAAGCTATGAAGGATAATAAATTATCACCAAAGTATTATGGTCCATACAAGGTGTTGCAAAAGATTGGTACTATGGCATACAAATTGGAGCTTCCTGCAGCTTCTCGATTGCACCCAGTTTTCCATGTTTCATGTTTAAAGAAGGTTATAAGCGACAAGCTCCCAGTTCAAACAATATTTCTAGAACTTGACGAGGAAGGAAAAATTATATTGGAACCGGAAGCAGTCATAGAAACAAGAACTCGACAGCTACGAAATCGATCAATTTCGGAGTATCTTATCAAGTGGAAGAACTTATCCGCTGAAGATTCCACATGGGAGGATGAGAATTTTATACAGAAGCATCCAGAACTTCTCAAGCATTGAGGACAACAATTTTTGAAGGAGAGGGGCATGTTGGGTCCCTATAATACTAGTGGTTACCCCATTACTATTGTATTTGTACCCCTTATTAATATTTTTGTGCCCCTATTATCCCCATATTGTTATTACTGTGCCCCATAGAATCCCTCTATTTTTATTTTTGTGGCTTTATATTATTATTGTTAGGTCGGTTGGGTTATATTGTGACTCCTTAGACTCCTATATATAGAAAGGAGGTTTTGTCATTTGAATCATCCAAGAATTTTTCATTTATGTAATGTAAAGGAGGTTGACCCCTCGAAGAGGCTGAATTCTAAGGCGTTGATCTATATTTTCTATCTTTTCTTGAGCTAGTTTCATAACAGTCCACATAAGAAGGCCGACAAGAATCCCTTAGGAGGACCGGAAAGTGAAGCTATAGCTTAACAATTCAAGTTGGATTTCACACTCATTTCATGCATGGTAACATCAATGATGGGTAGTGTTTGGTATATGGATAGTGGAGCCTGATTCCATATGACGAGAAAAAAAGAATTTTTTCAGTGACTTGGAGGAGAAGGATATCCATATGCACATTGAGATGGGAGATGATGGAAGGTATGGCACAACCAGTATCAATACAGTTACTTTTGAGAGGGAATTTGGTTCTCCTCTCACATTAAAATATGTCATGTATTTTCCAGGTCTAAGGAAGAATTTAGTTTTAGTTTCTATGTTGTAATACTATGGATGTAATGTGATATTTATCATAGGGAAGGCTTTCGTTAGACATATCTCCATGGGATAAGTGAAGTGGATCAGAGTTCGAGTGAAGAACCTCTAAAAATTGGATGTAGAAGATTATGGTACCTTCAAAATTAAAGAATGGAAGGTATAGAGCTGAGACATAGTTTAATTATGGCATAGCAGACTTGGTCATTTACACCATGGAGCTTTAAAGATCATGCAACATAATTCTACAGGACTTCCTAAGGTTGCACTAGAAAAGCGAGATATATGTAAAGGGTGTACACTGAATAAGTACACCAAAGCCACCTTTATGATGATAAGGACAGTACAACTCAAGTAGTCCTTGAAATATTTCACCCAAATGTGTGTGGAACCTTCTCGATAGCCTCCACATCCAAGAATAGGTATTATGTTATATTTGTAGATGATTTCTCATGTAAGTGTCGGATTTTTTTCATGGAAAAGAAAGACCATACATTCTCCAAATTTTTTGAATTTAAAGAACTTATTGAGAAAGATACTGGAAGGAAAGTGAAGGCTCTTAGGAGAGATAATGGTTGTGAATATGTGTCGAATGAGTTCAAAAACTTATGTGCAATAGAAGGCATTCAATGGGAGTTAATAGAACCCAATAACCCATATCAAAATGGGGTGGATGAAAGGAAGAACATAATTATTGTGGGAGATGCATGGGTGATATTGCATGATCAAGGCCTATCGTAGCACTTGTGGGCTAAATCATGCAACACATTTGTATATGTGGAAAGGATTCTCGTGATGAGTACACTAGAAGAAGATTTTTTTAGGGAAGAAATGAGATGTGTCACACTTCAAGATATGTAGTTCACCAGTTTACTGTCATGTTTCCAAGGATTCAAGGAAAAATATATAGTCGACAACTAAATTGGGCATATTGTGGGGTAAATTGATACACTTCACAACTATCGGTTTTACCTACCATCTCATAGGATGAAAATTATGCATAAAGTTGTGAATTTTGATGAAGAGGAATCCATGAGATGCTCCCTTAAGAGGGAGCTTCAGTTTCATGTGGATGAGGAGCTTTTGGCTCCAAAGGAAGAACCTTGAGTTGTTGAGGAGCAACCACAAGAAGAGGAATAGAGAGTGGAAGAATCCATTCATGCAGATACATCCAGAGATGGAAGAAAGTACACCAGGGAAGCTGACAGATTATTTCATGATGCTAGAGAGAATGTGGGAGCACCCATATCACAGCGCAGGCATAAGAGGTCACCATATCGGTACATTGGGTACATGGCACTTATGAGTGAGCTATTTTAGATAGAACCATCCTCATTTGAGAAATAAGTGCAAAATCCAGTATGGGTTGATGCCATGGTAGAGGAATATGATTCCACAGTTAGAAACAGTGCTTGGAAAGTCATTCCAAGGCCAGAGAAAGTTAGTGGTAGGTTCAAGGTGGATCTACAAGGTAAAGAAAGTAGCAGATGGAAGCATCAAGAAACACAAGGCCAAATTTGTGTCCAAGAGGTTCTCTTGAGTTGAGGGAATTGACTATGAGGAGACATTTTCTCTGATTGCAAGGTACTCTTCAATTAGATCAACTCTATCTCTTGCAACACATATGGGGTGGAAGATCCACTAGATGGATGTGAAGACAACATCCCTCAATTTAGTGATTGAAGAGGAGGTCTACATTAAGCATCTGGAAGGATTTGACACCTTCGACAGAGAGTAACATGTGTGTAGACTCAAACGAGAATTGTATGGATTGAAACATGCACCTTGTGCTTGGTGCACTAGGATTAACAGTTATTTCACCAAGTAGGCCTTCACCAAAAATGAAGCAGATGAAAACCTCTACCATATTGTGGTTGAAGGTAAATTATTGATTATATTATTATATGTCAATGATTTAATTTTAATTGGTGATGAGAATTTGATCAATTCTTGCAAATAGGATCTTACCAAAGAATTCAAGATGAAGGACATGAGACTCATGCATTATTTCCTTGGGTTAGAATTATGGCAAGGAGATGGGGTAGTGCTTGTCTCTTAGGGAAAGTATTCCAACGATATACCAAAGAAGTTTCACATGGAGAGTAGCAAACCCATGGACACTCCTTTAGCAGGAAGTTGGAGGAGAGACGATGCCACTTCAGGTGAGGAGGTGGAGGCCACTATTTACAGGAAGCTTGTGGGTTCACTTATGTATTTGGTGAACATGTGAATAGACATATGTTATGTAGTTGGACATCTTAGTAAATAAATGGTTAAGCCAACCAAAATTTATGGAAGGCAACCAAACATGTGTTGAGATACCTCAGAGGCACCACTTAGTTTGGTCTTTGGTACAGACAAATAGAGGGAGTGAAGCTACAAGAATTAACAGATGCAGATTGGGTGGGTAGTCCATCACATAGGAAGATCACATCAGGAGGCATCTTCAATAATGGTTTAGCAGTAGTTTCTGGGCACAACAGGAATCAGAGTTCAGTTGCACTCAGTTTAGCAGAAGTAGAGTACATGGTTTCTAGTTAAGAAGCTTGTGAATCTATCTAGATGAGGAAGATTCTTGTTGAATTATTTGTTCAAATGATGTATCCCTCTATTATTTATTGTCACAATCGTAGTTGTATCAAACTATTTGAAAATCTAATTTTTCATGATCGATCCAAGCATATCAACATCTGATATCCCCATCTATGAGATTGTGTGTAGAGGTGGATCATATTGTTGGAATACATTCATATCGAGGAAAATGATGAAGATATCTTGGAAAATGAATTTTCAAGAGGAAAAATCGAGTTCCATAAAGATATGATTGGGGTATATGATAATCCCTTTCTTGTTGAGAGGGAGTGTTGAAAATAGCAACAAGCAAATCCTGATTTAATTTACCCTATAATTAAATTGGGAGAAAATTGTAATTCCACATCACAAGACAACAAGAATGAGTTAACTAAGTCAATTTCACTTAGGTTTCTCAGTTAACTCGATTTGAGGGCCTAACTTCAGTCATGTAGAGTGGTTCCTAAATTTTAGGATCCTAGGTTGAGTTTAATTTGAGTTGTAATAATTTAATTTAGCTAAACTTAGTTAATGTCAGTTAAACTAGTTCTAATTGTTGGAGGAACTAGTAGGAGGTCTAGCAGTGGGGTACATATTTAGTGTTCAACCAATTAACTGATAAATCAACCATAATTAACTCATGCATGCATGCAATTCGAGTTACCCAATTGAGATTGTAGTTCAAGGGAAGTGTACCATCAGTTGTATAAGTTTCTAAGTTGTACAAGAGGTGCATGCAGTCAGAGAAGGGCCTATAGGGATTACACAATTATAATTAGGAACTCCCATAATTAATAAGGGGATAGCTCCCAAGGAAACACCAAAAGAAAATCTAAGCTTCGCAGGTAGTAGAATTGGCTAAGTATTGGCCAGAGTCAGCTTCTGAGGCAGTGAGATCGATTATACTTGTGTAGAGATTGTTAAGGCTTGAACACGCATTGTATTTCTTCTTCGTTTTATGATTTAATGAAATATATATAGGAAGGGGTTTTGAACATCAATCTTTCCCCTTAGATAAATCTTTGAGCATATGCGATTGAATTTTATCTCATTTTTATGTTGTGGTTTCTCGATCATATAACTACTTCCGCTAATGAGTAGAGTAGATTCAAGTATTTTGTTTTAGAAAATTACACAGGCAGTTTGAATCTACAAGGAATTTCTAAAAACTTAGTTTGCTCACTGGACATGAAATTTGATGTTTAATTTATTGAATATTGAAAGAAAAAATCATCAATGAATATATTTCAAGCAAGTTGTTGAAATTGTAAGAAGGTGAGATGTTATTGTGTAGGTGGATCTCTTTAAATTAGTATGGAAGAGATGTAATTTAATTTATTGTTATGTTATGTTATATTAACATTTTGACCTCGTCAAATTACTAGTAATTTTTCAACTACGGTTTTGACAACACATGGTTTTCCTTATTATGTTCTTCTCTAACATAACCTATTTAAAGGCATAAATTCTAATTAATTCCTTTTTTTTCAAAAAGACAGTGTTAAGATGTTGTGTAGTATTTAAATTTCCTAAGTTTTTGTAATTTTACTATAGTTAATTAAATATCTCCAACCCAACATGGACTTTAAGTGATATTTGAAGAGATTAGATAGATAAATCACTTTTTAAAGTTATACCGAGATTCTTTATTGGAAAAAGGGCTTGAAAAAATATTTACATAAAGGATAGATAAATTAAAATAAATATTTTTTTATGTTATGACCACACTTTTATTTTTTTTTTCTCGGTAAAAGACTAAACTATTATATTATGTACAAGATTCAAAAATACATCATGGTGAAACAAGAGAGAATCAGGCTCTGGGTATGTCACCCGAGAGCAAATGAGGTATCCAAAAACTAGCCCACGCAGGGGCGCCAGACACAAAAGCCAGACTTCCATAAGAGCACGCCCACGCAGGGGCACCAACCATTTCATCCCACGCAGGGGAGACCGACCTTACCCAAATCATTAACACAAAATTCAGGAACATGGACATTAAACCGGGCACGAAAGAGACTAGAAGCATTGTTACTTTAACTGAGTCAAAAAACAAACAGCAGAAGACCAAACAGAAAGCCAAAAGGAACCTTGTGTGCGGGCGTCATCAGTCGTCCATTTGCACTTCCTCTACCCGGCACCAGCCATAGGCTTCTCTTTCAGCCGCAGTGGGAAAGGTGTCTTCCTCCTCGCCAGTTCCCGGCCTCTGTTCTTGCTTGCGCTGCGTTACGTTTTCCGGATCTGAGGCCGCACCTTTAACGCCCTGCTCCTTATCAGCTTCAGAAGCCGCTGCTTCATGCTTCTGATTGTCAGTCGTCCTCTGCCCCTGTTCATCCAGGGCATCCTCATCTTCCCGGGCATTTTCTATGAACAATACTGAGACATGCGCGCTGATCCGCGGATTGTTCATGGAACTGCTAAAACTGAAAATAACCGAACCAAAGGCAGGCAAAGCATTCGAGCTCGAAGCCCCTGCATCCACGAATTGGCTGGAATGGAGGGGGTTGGCGCCAGTGGATCGAGCAATGTTGCAGTGGCAGCAATGGACAACATTGTCCGCTTCATGACTGCGCAAGATTCCCCCTCTGGAAGTGCCTCGGCGGCTAGGCATGTGCTGTCGAAGTATCACCATTCTCGTGGGAGGCAGGGGAAAGAAATTCCAATAGACCACGGTGTAGTCCAGACCCTCTGCGACCAGACCCCTTGCAACCAACGCCAACTGAGGAATGAACCAGGCAGACAGAGAAGAAATCCCGACAGAGACGGAGAGGCCAGGCAACTGCATTACCACCAACATTCTCTGATCCCATACAGTTATATCCCTTAAGACTTCACCGGCCCTGCATTGGAGCTCCCCCGCCATAACTGCTGCCGTCGCCTGAGCCAAATTACCTCGCGGAGCATTAACTAACTCCTGCCATTCCACCTTATACCATCTGCGATCGATGGCTGTGTTATCTACGGCTGCCACGTGATGGCCACAAGCTGGCATGTGGCCATCCCCCATCGCCTGTCCCATCTCAGTTATCACCCGCATCCGGGGTATGACCACACTTTTATTGGAAAAGGAGTTGAAAAAATATTTATAGGAAAGATAGATAAACTAAGAGATCTTTTTTCTTTGCATTAAAATTGATTCATATTAATGAGATTTATTTTGGTTATTTGCATACTTTTATTCGAAAATGTGTTTGAAAAAATATTTAGATGAATATCAGTGATATATATATATATATATATATATATGGTGGCCCTACTTCAACATATTGATGTTTAGTCTTTAATTGAATAATTAAAGGGGGAATTTATATGAACAATATGTAAGTAATACTTTTAGGCTAATTTCTGCCTTGACAAGATCGAAAACCTTAAAGTAATATTTCATGTCTATTCATTGATAAATTTATATTATAAATTTGAATTCACAATTTCCCTCAAAATTTGACACAAATATAAAAAAAATGTTATCAATTAACGATACTAAGCCTTTAAGTATTTAATATCTTAAATTTTTGTTAGTGTTATAGATTTATTATCTATAGTTTATATTGCATCTTTTAACTATTAATTATTAGATTTAAATGTAAATATAAAAAATCAAATCGCTAGAGGAGAAAGTTTATTTGATTTTTTCCCAAATAGTATGACAAAAATA
Source organism: Pinus tabuliformis (assembly GCA_031772625.1). Lineage (NCBI taxonomy): Eukaryota > Viridiplantae > Streptophyta > Pinopsida > Pinales > Pinaceae > Pinus > Pinus tabuliformis. The sequence goes on along the minus strand of CM062815.1, from coordinate 310,995,655 downwards.
GAAAAACTTGTAGAAATCAAATCATTATAATCATATTTTAGGAGGAGAAGTATGTTTTGTTTTTTTTGTCTTTTTTTTTATACTAAATTTTTGGAGTGGGAATTTGTAAATTGTGGCTTAATATTGCATCTTACAGGGATTTATTGAGCAAGTATCTATTTGGCAAGTGTCACCCACCATTTATTTCACATTAAGTGCTACGCACCACAACAAATTGTCAAAAATTCAACCACTTGGTGGATCGAGAAAACCGTATTTAAATGATGAGTAAAAAGATGGTAAGTGTGAAGGGTCAAGGAGAGAGCCAAGTAGATCTCAAACCATAAATTCCTAGGGTGAAGGCTTGGCTTTAGGGTTAAAGTTAAGACTAGAGACAAGTAACTCTCTAGGCTATAGGGTGAGGGTTAGGGTTGAGGTTAGTTAGTCTTAGGGTTAATGTTAAATTTGGAAATTATGGTTTAAATATTTTATTTAATTGTAAAAAGGATTAAATATCCCATTGACATAGTGATTTAAATATTAAAAAAAAAAATCACATAAATAAACATGCATATGTGAGGAGTACAATAACTTGCATGATAATTCAATTCTTTTATTTAATTCTAAGATCTTTTAAAAAATCTATTGACTTAGTTATTTAAAGTTGTAACAAAATCACATAAATAAACAAGGAATACAACCAAATAGAATAAACTAGTGTAGATCCATCTTAACTTTGGATCTATCGAGCATAAGAGGGATCAAATCCCTCAAGGTGAAAACAAATTTTGGAGTGCAAAACTTGATCCCTCTCAAAATTCCTAAACTTAATATAATAAATTAATATAGTAAAAGTAAAATAATGTGGTAGAAAGTTTATATTTTAAATTTTAATGGCTCTATTGATATCAATAAAACTCTTTGAAAACACTAATAACCTAAACCAAACAATACTATAAAATATTATTTACATTAATAATTAAGAAATAGAAAAAATCTCCCTTAAATTTTATATTTAAATTTATAATTTTTTTGTAGGTTACAATGCAACTAACACAACTAAGTCAATTATAAAAACATATTAAAATATTTAACAGTAACATTTTTTCATATTGGTAAACATTATTCATATAACCATAACAGTGTAGAAATAACTGTTATCACTTTAAATGTAAAAAAAGTAACCATTGATTCAAAATCTGATTATGAGCCTAGATGTTTGGTCTAAAAAAAAATAACCATTACTTATTATGCATTGTTGAAGCTTATCTATTTCATTTATGGGTAAAGTGAAACACAATGCACAAATTAAATCTAAAAATTGTTCCATTAATATGCCTGAAACAGAACCTAAATCCTATTCCAAATATGCCCAAAATATCTAGGAGAAGGAGTTTAAAATGAAAGTAATAAAACATGGTGGAAAAGTGAAAAAAAATGTGGTAAAGGATTCATATTTTAAATTTTAATGCCTATATTAATATATATATAAAACTATTTGAAAAGATTGATAGCTTAAACACAATAATATTATAAAATTTTATTTACATTAATAATTAAAAAAGTAATTCTCTCACTCTTGAATTTTATTTTAAATTTATAAATATTTTGCATATTATAGTGTAGAACTGAATCAATTATAAAAACATATAAAATGATAAAAATGTTTATCCTTAAATTATCTTCATGTATTCTTAACATTCCTCATATATAGGTGAGACTATTCGTCATCACTTTGAATCCAGATATATTCAACATTGGTTCAAAATCTAATTTTGAGCCTAGATGTGTGGTCTAAGGGTGAAAACGTGAAAATAGAAAACACTTTTTGGAATTAGGATTTTATGGTTAATAAGTGTCGGGAGAAATAACATTAATAGAAAAACTTATCAAAAAATAGTACAAACAGTCTGTAATACTATACTTTTCTATCTAAAAGAAATTAAGAGAAAAATTATTGCTAACTATGAAAATGTTGACAAATACCTCAAAAACAAAAATGTCAGAAAAGAAGGAAAAGTGTTACACATATTCAAAGTTAAAAAAAAAATAGTCATTAGTTATGATGCATTCTTAAAGTTGAACTATTGGGTAATGTGAAAATATACACATGCAAACTAAACCCAAAAAACCATTCCACAAATATGCCCAAAATATTCCAAAATATCTAGGAGAAGGCTAAAAGGAGGGTTAAAACATGGTGAAAAAAATTGGTTGATCACTACTATACTTTTTCATATGCAATGATTTTCTCCCAATAACTTGCAAGCTTTGTCCATTGTGTATCCTTTCGAGCTTGACTGCACATATTGCTTCTGCCTCTAGCCCATGTTTACACTTTAAACTTAATTTGTAGTGCTTTACCCCTAATTTATGGGCACAAATTATATATTATAATAAACTTTTTACATATTAAATTTAATTAACCCTAAGATAATTGTAAACTATAAAATATTATATTAAGAAATATATAATCGTGTGTATTGTACTTTAACCCTACAAATAAATATAGATCATATTGAAAAACATTATGTATAAAAAATGTATTAATCATAGTCATAAATTATAAAATAATACAATAAGAAATATATTATTATGGTTGTGTAAATGCTTTAAATAAAATTTAGAGTATTTTAACTGTAACATGTCGTTATAAATTATATATTATAATAAACGTTGCCTATGATAAATTAGATTAACCATAAAACACTTGTAAATTATAAAAGGTTATGCTAAGAATATTAATTAAGAATAATATAATTTTAACTCTCTTAAAAATATGATAAAACTTTTTGACATATATACTTTCTTACTTTCTTATATTACACCTACATATCTTCACCATACTAAATTGTAAAGTGCCTCTTTTCCAATAACTTACACATAGAATATTTAATAAGGAAAAATCATATAAATTATTATACTGATTAAATGAATTAAATGAAGTTGCATGTAACACCCCTCAATGAGAAATCAATACCTAATTTACTTTTAGACTTGGTTAATTATGGGCTAAGTGAAAGGCCTAGTGGAAAAAGTTTAATGTTCAAAATTTTTTAATTTATTTATTTTAAAATTTGATCCCGATTCTTGGAATTCAAGAGGAAAATACACTAGATTTTTATTTTTCACTAACCATAAAGTTAGAAGACAGTAGTTCCTCTCCCTGGATATTGATAATCTCAGTTGTGAAAAGGGACCAAGAGGGTGAGAGAAGAGAAAACCTTAGGAAACCTTGAAAACTCCGTGCTTGGTTGGAAGGAGGCCTAATGGAGGATAACGAAGTTGTAAGCTTGTGGACCTACAATAGGATGATGTTGAAAGAAGGAAGGATGTTTCCAGTTGGGTATTCTTGAGTTGGTTGGAGCCAGTGGAATCCTTGAGACATACTTGTGAGTCTGTGAGTTGTTGGGTTGGACTTATACAATCTTTATGTCTTTGAAGAGACCTTGTTAGGTCTCCATTAGCCAATTTATATCAGAGTAACAAACTAGCTCAGGGAGAGGTTTGGATGTAATGGTCATTCTCATTTATTGGGAGGAGTGGTATTTCTCCTCAGTGAATTCCCTAACAATCTAATCCTTCCAAATATCTATTCTATTTTTCTTGTATTTCAGAACAACATTGTTATGTTAGACTATAAATTTACATGAAGTTGTAACGTATAACAGTAATTTAAGGTAATGATTTTGAAGTTATGGTAAGACGATGAAATGAGAATATGTGCAATAGACTTGTTTTTATCAATATATGAGTTGCTAAATTCTTGAGTGAAGAAATATGGGGAATATTTCTTGAAATCACGTTCAAAATCCATAAAATAATGTTGTTATTCACTGTAGAGACTGGTTACACTCCACTGGTAGACCAGAGGTCTATTAGGATCAGTTCTAACTTTTAAATATTATTATACCTAAGTGTTCCATTGGGTGAAGAATAGGTCCCAATGGAAATTTGAATTTCATCTACCCTAGACAACACTAGTATTAATTATTGAATAATAAAAAAGAAATTACAACAACCCTCAACCATATTAAGTATAAATTGTATTTTAAAATTATTGAGATGAAGAAAAGCGTAGATATTGTGTAATAAACTAAAGTAAACCATTCATAAAAGAGAATAACTATAATAGATAGGGAATATGAATAATCATTTTTTTTATTAAAGAAATACCCTTGCTGTAGGGGTACATATAGTTGTATTGAAAAAAGAAGAGAATTAAATTAATCACCCAAAATGAAGGAATAGGTTGATCGTGGATGCACATATCAAGGCAGAATTTCCAACTTAAGGGGAATGGAATCTAAAAAATGAAAATTCCATCACAAAATAAGGGTAAAAAGACTAAAACAACAACAATTACTATTCAGTTATCAATCTTTATTTCAATAGAAACATGTAAAAATTGAAAACTAGAAATACACCGAAAAACCTAAATCAAACCCTGAGGTTGAGGGAAAACTATTAATATTGCAGGCGAAGTAACAATGCAGTAAAAAAGGAAACCAACATTGGTCAACAATTCCAACAACATAATGCTTATAGCACATAACTTTAATAGTACAGCTAGTCTGGTGTGTAAATAGTTACACAGAAACCAAAAGAGGAAAATCTAACCAATTCTTGCTGTAGCCAAGACCTTAAGGCCACCCATGCCAAACCCTAATCCTTACTGAGCTCGTGACTCTAAATTTTATAACTAAATTTCATCACTGAAGAAAATCTCAGCATTTGAAATAGTTTTGGTAGAACCTCGTAAAAAATGGAAACATGGTGTTAGACTTTGTAGCATTAGTCGTTGTTCCAGAAAACTTAAATAATGCCACAATGTGTGAGGGTAGCCACCCTAACCTGCAAACCCAAAACATATAATTCATTATGAAAGCTGCAAGGGTTTCAAGCTTGGAAGTTAACATAGAAGGAATTAATGGAAATAAAATTCAACTACCTTAAAATTATAACCATAGAACCTCTCCAGATAGCACTCTGGAGGAAAGAAGATTCATTATTTTAACTAGCTTGGCCATCTGTAATGGGGAATGAGTAAAACAAAAGGGAGGTTCAATAAGTCATGCGCGTTCTCACCTAGATGAATAAATGATGAAAACTTGTGTCTGAACATATATGGTCATGCATTAGTTGAATCCAAGTTGTTCTATGGAGAAAGAACTGCAGGGGAAATCATGTTAATACAGAGGCTAAAGCTTAATAATAGGAATTACACCATGATTTACCTACTAGAGCTCACACAAAAAAATAACCCTTGAATATAATTTAAAATGGTTACCTTCAAAATACTCATTAAGTTATGTGATAAGCTCACCTTAAGGAAAGAAACCTTGGTCGCAACTTTATGAGAAACCCTTGTTGCAAAGTGAAAAAACCCCCTCTAGGGCTGGGAGGGAATGAACCAAGCTAGCATGACTGAGGAGGAGACAGTTACCCTTCATAACTCCCGGCCTCTCCACAACCACTCGATCAGAACCCTGAGACACACCATCATATCTTTGAACATGTGGCAAAGCGTCATACCCTATTCAATTCTTGAGGTTAAATACAGCTAGGCATCTAGAGAGTTTCGTGAACTTCATGTGATATGTTAAAGGAAACAAATATCACCCATAAAGCTTAGGAAAATCACTCAATTAGCATATATTTTAGCCATTATTAATACATTGTTTGTAATTCACGACATTATGCGCTTACTTTCAAATGTTTCTATATACCGAGAATCCTAGGGCTAATCAATAAAAAGAAATATTATACAAACATGTTTGAGTCCAAAGAGCATAGTATGTCACCTATCAAATAAAATTAAAAAATATCTCAATAAATATGTGGTTTTTTGGAATGTGTTATTGACTACAATAACAAACATTAAAAAAAAATGTTGTTAAAGATATGTTACAAGTGGTATCAGAGCTGAAGGGTTAATAATTATGGCGTATGATTCCAAGTACTATTGGATTAACATATTAAGCTTATTAACAATTTAGAAAGAAAATAAAATTTATATAGAATCAAAGCAATAAGAAATGAAATAACTTTGCCAGCTTTTAGAAATCGACAAAGGAAATTGTAAAATCTGTCAGTTCTATAGATGTCACTTATTTCTCTAATGCTTGATGAGAAGGTAGTCAAGAAGCTTCTCTGAAAGGTATAAGGAAAACACTGAGAACATAGGGGATAACTAAGTTAAGATATTTTATAATCGCCAAACCAAAAGGTGAACACGTTATACCAATATTTATAACAATGAACCATGAATCATAAATCAAAAAGTTCTAACAACGAACCATGTTAAATGATGTCAGAATTAAGCATCAATGAATAATATACAAAAAACAAAAAAACAAAAACAAAAACAAAAACAAAAACAAAAACAATATAAGGGAAACACTTAAGTAAATAGTAATTTTTTTAGCTAACTGTCACTGTTGGTCACATATTACTATTATACAATAAACATTATATTAATCAAACTGTTATGACCATAGGTGGAGTGTTATGCTAAATCAATTGAATTATTGGGGTACTCGTACCCACCAAAACTGATATGTTGGCCATTATAATGAAGAAATACTTATGTAGACAAGTAAAGAAAATTTTAATAATAATCATACATACATTAAATAGATATTTTTTAGGAGAAGGTAAGGTGTTGTATCCATAAAGTATTATCTACTTGATAACTAGCCCTGTCGTTAAAAATAAAAGATATATACAGGAATAATTACGCGATTAGTACAAGCTACCTTCATGCATAAATATTGGATATTAATCCACAATCTTGTGGGAGGAATGAATGAAGGAAGGAAGTATTGTACGGTAGAAATAAGCTCTCGAGTTGAAAGATGAGACTGACTTTACCCATGCATGGGAAGCAAGGTGAAAAGGGGAAGACTATAGAAACACTAAGAAACATTCAAAATAATAATACATTGTAATATTAAAAATATGTATGTAAAATATGGGTCAGTCACATTATCTCAGGTAATCAGTTGGAAGGTTTCGAATCCTTCTCACCAAATTAAGTAACATGGTCCAAATTGACAATGATGACAACAAATATATAAATATCCATGTTAATAGTGTAACTTAATAATAAATAGGTTCAATGCGGTAATAACTGGCTAGCACGAGTAAGTTTGAATTTTATGATGGATAATAAATGGTAAGGAAAAAAAAATTAAAGAACCTTTTTATCAGGGAATATCCAGTATATGCCCTTAGGATGAAGGATTGCAAGTAGTGCATGTGTGGATAAACCATGGATAAGCATGAGCAAAATACATCGTCTGTAAATTCACATACTTACGCCAAAATTTATTCTAAACAAAATACTTACCACGGACAGGTTGGAGATTAAACTTTTATTTATATATATATATATATATATATAATTACTGATGTTTTCATTTTTATGGTTCCATATGAATGAAAAGACATTGTTATGTTGGTTATGGAAGCATTATAAGCCTTGAAATAAAAAATTATAACTGCGTGATATGTAATTTAATTATGAATCATAAAAATTTTGATTCATATGTTCAGAAGTCCAATCAAGGTACTAGTTCATCGTGATGTGAAGACAGATCATGAAGACAGATCTAAAAGAGGGGGGATGCAATTTTGGGCACCTTAACCAATAATGTGTCAAATAGAAGGGGGAAATAAAACCAATGAAGAGAGTTGAGAGAAACCCATGTGTAAGATATGTCAAGAGGTACTCTTATAAAATTGGTGATGTAAAGCTCTTGTGATCCTTTGCCAACTTTAAGTATGCTTGTAATAGACCAGAATATGTCTTGAATATCCACAATGATTCCTTTCAATATTCTAGCCTCAAACTTGGTAAAGATTGGAATGAAAAGAATGTGATAAACAAACTTAATTGAAATAAACCACCGCTAGATAATTAATGTGAACAACAACTACTGAGTCCATTTGAACAAAGGACAAGAATCATATATGTCGTGAATTGAAGTAATTACTAATGCTAGGTGTGGTTTAATGATATCATGAAAATATGATAATAACTAGAGGTTGCAAGCCATTATGGGGATAGGGTATGGAAGTCTTCCTTGAAAACTAAAAAAGAAATAGAAGGTGATATGATGAAAGTAAGTAGGATTACTATGCAAATGGTGTAATAAGAAAATTAAATCTTCTTAAATTAAGGTAAAACTGCTATACAAAACACCCTATACGTGAAAGGTAGTAAAATAACTTGTTGTGAATGAAGTGAAAAATATATTGAGAACTAATATGGAAGAAAGAGTTATATCAAAGTAACATAATGTGTGTGACACAATCAATATGGTTATGAGTGTAAAAGGGAGAAATATTAAGCTATGAATACTCTAGTTCCAAGTAAAAATACATACACAATAAATGGATGAAAATTGCCCTAAAGATGAGGGTGGACAAAGAAATTAAAAAAAACTATATATCACGTGGAATAAAGTATAGCGCAATGCAGAAGGTATCGAATGTCAGCATGGGCAACAACTAAACTTGAAATATAGAATATTTGTTATATATATATATATATATATATATATATATAACAACGTAAGTATATTGGGTGTTGTAACTTATGACTGACTAAACTCCCATGGCTATTAGAAGTAGGCTTGGCCCTGAGGGTTGTTAACAGTTAAGGAATCTTCTGTGGTCCCCTTTAAAGTATATTGTCAACATTTGACTTATTAACAGTGCGGGCCTCTCCTTAACAGTCGAGCCCCTCCGGTCCTTGCACTCGGAAGCGCAAGACCCTCCGGACCTTACCCTTTCTTATTGCCTACAAGAAATCACCCACCTGAAGAACTAGACCTCTTATACTTAGACCATTTACTGAATGAAGCGCTTAGGGAGGTACGGTACAGCTACCCAGGCAGAATAGCACGGCATAGCAGAGCATGAAACAACCTCACCCTTCCCTCTTACTTATGTTTCTCCTAACTACCTGCTACCTAGAGACCTAGACTATACCACCTCCTTCATGAATGCACTTAGTGATTGAGTTGGGACTGCTATTAACCTTTTAAAACCTCAACTTAAAGGATGATGCCTTAGACATGGCTGGTGAAATTCTTAAAGAGGAAAAAAATGTGTGAAACAAGTAATTATGTGCTATAGAAGAGTCCCAAATTAGAAACTTTTATCAAACCTTCAACATGATTATTCGAGATAAAGGGTCACAATAATTTATTGAAAATAACAGAAGAGTAAAACATTTATGAGCCTATCAAGTTAAAGGTGACAATGATAATGATATTTCAATTACTCCCAGAAATAGAAAAGTTGAAGACTCGTAGGAATGGTACTAAATAGAATTCATAATGGTAGCCTTACACAAAATATGGGCAAGGTGATATTAGGAAACAATAATGTGATAGCCATGTATGTTGGTTAAGTTCATGAAAATAAGGATGATAAAATGGAAAAAGGGGAATTCTCTTAACCTTGGCTTAGAATTTAACATTTACAGATGTATTTTGGACATGATAAGAGTATGGACGTGCCATTATACTTGACATGGTTTCTACGGGCCATCGGAGTAAGTTAATATATAATAAAAAAATGTGATGATGATTACTTATGGATAGCATGAAAAGGAAACTATATGTTGGCATTAAAAACAAAACAAAAAATATAGGTGATAATGTGCAAAGTGTTGAGTGATGTGTTTACGTTCACGTGTTGTACATCTGCATATGTGTATTGTGTATGTTGTTATTCATACATGACATTGTGAACATGTAAATTTGATAAAACATAAGGGGTATTGGATCTATATAAAGTATGGATTGGTGTGAGAGTTAATTAAAAGGTTGATCAAGTTGGTGTTGTAGTACAAACAAGTAAGCATTTATTGGGTTCCCAGGAACCACTCAGTGAAATTATAAGATTTTATGGTATGGGATGACCTAGTGAGAAAAAAAAGGGTTGTGACTGGTTGGTGCATTGTAGGAAGATGAAGTTATCCTAAACCTTACTCCATGCATAACTAATGCATATGTGGCAATTGGAATTAAGATAAAATCATAGTGATACCATCCAATAGATAATATACCAATGGAAATCTATCATAAAAGATAAGAATAGTAAATGTGATATAAATGTTACCACAACTAAGTACATAGTGATAATGGAATTGGTACTTTCATGATTTTAAATTTATAGTGGAACCACAAGGGGGAATCTTGTTGATTGACTTAGCCATTGGGTGAGTAAGAAGGATTTATTTCTATTGTTGATAACCCTGAATGGATTGTGATGTATATTGATGGCCCTTTTTGAATACATAAATAACAACTAATGGTGCCTTTGATAAAATTGAAATGATTTTTAAATGCTAATAGATGGGAACTAATGACAATGATTGTGAATATAGGATGGACCAGATGGAATAATCTGGGTGGAAGCACTTCAACCAAGCAGACTACTTGGGAATATGAAGACAACGATTTTATGTGTAATGCACATCCCAACCTCTTTATGGATTAGAAGAAACACCGAGGATGGTGTTTCACTCGAACAGGGGTAAGATGTAACACCCCTCAGTGATAAGTAAATATTTAATTTTCTTTTACTACACAGACTTGGTAAATTATGGGCTAAGTGAAAATCCTAGTGGAAAAACTTTAATGTTCAATTTTTTTTTTGATTTAGTTTAAAAGATTATGACAAGTGTTATACAGCAAATTGACCTCCTCATCAACTTAGAGGGGAAAGATGTTGGGTCCCTATAATAATAGTGATTACCCCATTACTATTGTAGTTGTACCCCTTATTAATATTGTTGTGCCCCTATTGTTCCCATATTGTTATTACTGTGCCCCATAGAATCCCTCTATTGTTATTTTTGTGGCTTTATATTATTATTGTTAGGTCGGCTGGGTTATATTGTGACTTCTTAGACTCCTATATATAGAAAGGAGGTTTTGTCATTTGAATCATCCAAGAATTGTTCATTTCTCTAATGTAAAGGAGGTTTCCCCCTTGAAGAGGCTGAAATTTAAGGCATTGATCTATCTTTTCTTTCTTTTTCTTGAGTTGGTTTCATAACATTTGGTATCAGAGCTTTGGATTCTAGGGTTTCACTGCTCCAAACAGGTCATCGTGGAATTTTCACTATAACTTTTTTTCTGCGACGTTTCAGAAGCTAAAACAAAAAAACCCATTTGAGAAGACATCGTGCTGAAGCTCGGGTCCAAATTTCAGAGTTTTACGTGCTATATTTGCGGAGATATTATCTGAGGAAGTTGGTCTCTTTACAAACTCCTGAATTACATTCCAAACAGGTGACTTGGGGAAAATCATCATAACTTTCTCTCTAAGCATCGGATTGAAATTTTGTAAGAAGGTATAGAAAGAGAACGGACTGTAGTTTCTTATATATATTTTTCAGAGCCAAAGGTCAAAACAAGGACACGTGGCACGTCATACAAGTTCACTCTATTAAATTAGTCTATAATCAGGTCACTATGGGAGATTCGGCATAAATCTTCATTAGAGAATCCAATTGGGGTCAGACTGGTGGCATTGGAAAGAGGACACAGAGGGCTACCACAAGTCGCAATTCCAGAATTGGATGATCTGAAATTACAAGATACATCAGAGGAAATATCAAGCTCCTACAAAGTGAAAAAAGGTGTGCAGATTTTTTAAATTTTTGCTTAAGCTTGGTTTGAAAATTTATTTTGAAGGAATTCAAAGGGCATAGTAGAGAATTAGTATCGGTAACTGATGCCCCGAGCAAAGAAAATGCAAAAAACTAGTAAGCAATCTGAAAGCTATAGCATGACTCATGAAGAAGAGGAAGAAATGCTACATGATATATCAAAATTACAAGACCAAGTGCAACAAATTTCACTCTCAAAAAGGCTGACAAAAGCTAAGATAAATGGAGTGGAATCTAAGATAAAGGGTGTGGAAGCCAAGATTGACGATTTGAAGATAGATTTGAAGGCATATTTGACAAATATTCTACAAGAAATACTTACTAATGGTGAAAGGGGAGGAAAGGAAACTCATGATGCAAACAAAGGAAATGTTAATCATGATTTCATAGACTCTAATGTTGGATTGAAGACGCACCATATTCTAAAAATCGATATGAGGAAGTTTGATGGCAAGGATCCCGCAACATGGATATTACAGATGGAGCAATTTTTTGATCTCAATAATGTGAAAAACACACAAAAGGTACGTATTGCAACTTTATATTTGGAGCCAAATCAATTTGTATGATATCAATGGCTTTGCTCCCATAAACAATTTATCACTTGGGCAATTTTTACGGAAGAATTGATAGCAAATTATAAGGATACAAAAAGCAACACTTTTTTTAGCCAATTGATTAGTCTCAAACAAAAGGGTTCAATAATGGAGCACATTGAGGAGTTCCAAAAATTGAACATAAGGGTAAAAAATATTCCAGAGGAGCATAGGATTGATGTGTTCATAGGGTCTTTAAAGGATAATATCCAACATGATGTTTGCCTTTGGGAACCTAATTCATTAGAGAAGGCATTCAGGTTAGCAAGAAAAATGGAAAGCAAAATTATGGCAACCAGGAAGCATACCACTCACAACTATAAAGACGAAAGTGTTGTTGCCGCTAGTCTTCCACAACCTATAATGTTGACACCACAAAAATTGGAAGAAAAAAGAGCAAAAGGGCTTTGTTACAGTTGTGATAGCAAATACACTAAAGGTCATAAGTGTGCTGAGAAGAAATTATTCTACATAGATTGTGAAGAGGAAGAAGAAAAGGAGCAAGAAAGGTCAAAAGAAGAGAATATACTCCAGGAACAATGCCTAGATGAAGAACAAATGAATCCAACCATATCTTGTAATGCATTGGCGGGAATTACCACTCCTCAAACCATCAAGATAGAAGGACAAATAAAGAAGAAAAAGGTAATAGTGTTGATTGATTCAGGAAGTACCCACAATTTTATTCATTGTAAGGTAGAAAAAGAATTGAATTTCTTCTTATATCCAGCACCAGAGTGTCAAGTGATGGTTGCAAATGGAGGAACAATAAATTGCTCTGGAAAGTGCCATAATATCAAGCTATCCATGGGAGAATATGTATTGACTAGCCCAATGCTTTCCATTCCATTGGGAGGTGTTGATGTTGTATTAGGAGTCCAATGGCTACAATCCTTGCGTACAGTAGCTTTTAATTTTCAAGAACTTTTCATGAAATTTTCTGTAGAAGGAAAGGAAGTTGAATTAAGTGGTATTGCAGGGAAACCGAGAAAGATAATCAGCTCTAACGGTATGACAAAGCTTCTAAAAAAGGAACGAAAAGGTGTAATTGCATAATTATGTTCGTTAGATGTTTCCACATTGGAATAATATATTTCTCCAGATATCCAAAAAGTCTTGGACAATCATTCCAAGGTATTTGAGACTCCTAAAGGTCTCCCACCTATTTGTGATCATGATCATGTTATTCATCTGTTTCCAGGAAGTGTTCCTCCAAACATCAGGCCGTACAGATATCCCTATGCCCAAAGGAGTGAAATTGAACGTATGGTTGTAGAAATGCTAGAGGCTGGTATAATTCAACCGATTCGTTCTTTCTCTACTCCAGTAGTATTGGTGCACAAGAAGGATGGATCATGGCACAAGTGTCTGAATTATAGGGAGCTCAACAAGCTCACTATTAAAGATAAGTTTCCCATTCCTGTCATTGATGAATTACTGGATGAATTGCATGGATCAATTTACTTCACCAAGTTGGATCTTCGTTCAGGATATCATCAAATCAGAATGAAGACTGAAGACATTTCGAAAACAGCATTTAGAAATCATGAGGGTCATTATGAATTTTTGGTCATGCCTTTTGGCCTTACCAATGCACCCTCAACATTTCAAGGTTTGATGAATTCAATTTTCAAACAATTCCTTAGAAAATTTGTGTTAGTATTTTTTCATGATATACTAATCTACAACAAGTCTTGGAAGGATCATGTTGAACATGTTGACAGGGTGCTACAACTACTAGAGGAGAAACAATTATATGAAAAAGATCCAAATGTTTCTTTGGAGTACAAGAGGTGGAATATCTAAGTCATTTTGTATCTCATGAAGGAGTTAAGGTAGACCCTAGCAAAATTAAAGCCATTAAGGAATGGAAAATCCCCACATTCATAAAGCATCTATGAGGATTTCTCAAGTTGACAGGGTATTATCGCAAGTTTGTTAAGAATTATGGGAGAATAGCAGCACCTCTAACGACATTATTGAAGAAAGATGCATTTTCATGGACTCTAGAAGCAACAAAGGCCTTCGAACATCTTAAAGAGGAAATGTGCCAAGCACCTGTCTTAGCTACACCGGACTTCACAAAAACCTTTATTATGGAATGTGATGCTTCAGGAAATGGAATCAGTGTTGTTTTAATGTAAGATGAAAGACCCATTGCTTTTGAAAGTCGTCCAATGAAGGGAAAGTTTTTACACAAAGCTATTTATGAGAAGGAAATGTAGGCAATACTCCATGCACTCAAGAAATGGTGACCCTACCTAATGGGAAGACACTTCAAGGTAAAAATGGATCATGATAGCCTTAAATACTTTTTAGAACAAAGATTATCCTCTGAAGAGCAAAAAAAGTGGGTCACAAAGATGTTGGGTTATGACTTTGAAATCATCTACAAAAAAGGGAAGAAAAATGTGGTGGCAGATGCACTCTCAAGAAAGGATGAGGATGTGGAAGCATTGTTGTGCACCATTTCTATTATCCAACCAGATTGGATAAACAAAGAAAGGGAGGAATGGAAGAATGAAAAAGAAGTGTGGGCACTTATTTGAAAGTTACAACAAGATTCCAGTACGTCGGATACATTTAGCTGGAAAAATGATTTGTTATGGTACAAAGATCGCTTATACCTCTGTAAGAATTCCCAGCTAAAACAAAAGATTCTTATGGAATTGCACACTTCTCCCTTAGGAGGGCACTCGGGATTTTTAAAAACTTACCACAGGGTTAAGAAGGAATTTTTTTGGGATGGCCTTAAATCAGATATTCAAAAGTTTGTGGTGGAGTGTTTGGTTTGCCAACAAAATAAAGTTGAAACAATTTAGACACTGGGTCTATTACAACCTTTATCCATTCCAAGCCAACGTTGGGGGGAGGTCTCATTGGATTTTATCACAGGTTTACCCAAGTCTGAGGGAAAGAGTGTCATCATGGTGGTAGTTGACAGAATTACCAAGTATGCACACTTTTGTGCAATATCACATCCATTTAAATCCAGTACAGTTTCTACTACATTTATGGAAACAATTCAAAAGCTACATGGAAACCCAAAGATTATTGTAAGTGACAGAGATCCCATTTTCACTGGAAATTTTTGGACAGAATTATTTTCTTGTCTTGGTGCTCAGTTAGCTCATAGCTCATCTTATCATCCTCAATCTGATGGGCAAACTGAGATGGTAAACAAATGTTTGGAAAGATATCTTCTTTGCTTTGTATCTGATAAACAAACACAATGGGTCAAATGGTTGCCTCTGGCTGAATGGTGGTATAACACTTCCTTCCATACAGCAACAAAAATGACCCCATTTATGGCACTTTATTGGTATCAGCCACCATCCATCACATCATATTTAAGAGAAAATTCTAAGGTTCAAGCAGTGGAACATCAATAACAAGTCCTCCAACTTTTAAAGGATAACCTTGTGTTGGCACAAAATACAATGAAACAACAAGCAGATCAACATCACAACGAAAGAAGTTTTGATGTAGGTGATAGGGTATTCCTACAACTACAACCATATAAACAAATGTCCCTCAAGAAAGTTAAGAAGGATAATAAATTATCACCAAAGTATTATGGTCCATACAAGGTGTTGCAAAAGATTGGTACTATGGCATACAAATTGGAGCTTCATGTAGCTTCTTGATTGCACCCAGTTTTCCATGTTTCACGTTTAAGGAAGGTTATAGGTGATAAGCTCCCAGTTCAAACAATATTGCTAGAACTTTACGAGGAAGGAAAAATTATATTGGAACCAGAAGCAGTCACAGAAACAAGAACTTGACAGCTATGAAATCAATCAATTTCAAAGTATCTTATCAAGTGGAAGAACTTCTCTGCTGAAGATTCCACATGGGAGGATGAGAATTTTATACAGAAGCATCGAGAACTACTCAAGCGTTGAGGACAACACTTTTTTGAAGGAGAGGGGCATGTTGAGTCCCTATAATGCTAGTGATTACCCCATTACTATTGTGTTTGTACCCCTTATTAATATTGTCCCCATATTGTTATTACTGTGCCCCATAGAATCCCTCTATCGTTATTTTTGTGGCTTTATATTATTATTGTTAGGTCGGCTGGGTTATATTGTGACTTCTTAGACTCCTATATATAGAAAGGAGGTTTTTTCATTTGAATCATCCAAGAATTGTTCATTTATGTAATGTAAAGGACGTTGCCCCCTCGAAGAGGCTAAATTTAAAGGCATTGATCTATCTTTTCTATCTTTTTCTTGCGTTGTTTTCATAACAAAAGACATGATAGCTGAAGCAAAGACCAAGGTCACATGCCTTGTTTCCACACTACATTGGCTATGCACTAACAACCTACTTTATAAAGCTTCTCTGCAGGCCTAAAGGTGCGTTAGTGACCCAACTAAATCAAGTTGCTAGTTCGGCAACAACGTTAGTGGATCCTAGTGAAGTTCTAAGGGTCAAAGGAATGAATTGACTCATAAATATCTAGTTATTTGATCCTAAAACCACTCAAGAAAAGTAGGGAAACATCCAGATTCGACATATTTGGTGGATTTCTAATCCTAATGAAGGAGGCAAATGGGAAAGAGCTGAAAAGCATGGCATCTTCATTGCTTTTACCCCAGGGAACTCAAGGAGGAACTTGGCAACCCTAACTCAATTGCTACAAAAGCAAAGCTAGGGCTATGGTGATAGAGGTCAGAGCATTTGAAAGGATAGCATACTTGATTGTTGAACATTGCCTGAAATCATCATAAGTTGGTAAGAAGGGAGAGAGAGAGAGAAGCTAGAGGGGTAAGGGAAGGCCGATACAACAGATGATTGTAATCACTCTTCCAACATTAATATAGAACTCTAGTTGTACTATCTACTCCGTGGTGTTGGTACTATCATTCATTCGTTTATTTGTCCAATACCTTTTAGCATGAGTAGCTTAGTTATGTGTAACTAGATGTTATTTTATGTATTCATGTATTAGTTACCAGAATTGTATGCTTTGATTATGCTTGTCTCTTCTATGTGCATGACTTGATTTGGAGCCGGCTCAGGCGACTTCCACCTAGCTGCATTGTTCTCGCCAACAAATCTACACAGAGGCTTGAGGTAATCTACTTTTCCTACTTTGATAGTTAGTTATTGTTTATGAACATGCATGTAACTTTGTGACAGTTGCAGATAATATTACAGTCTGTCGAAGATTCTGTGAAGACCTTTGAGGGTGTTAGAGTCTAAATCTACATCAAGCTGAAAAGGTAGGATCTAGGGCCAACATCAAACCATGCTCAGCATCGTAGCTAGCCCTACCAGGTCAGGAGAGGGCTCTCTCCAGGTCAATCTCAGCAAATAATGATCTATGGGGGCTTGAGATGACTGAAATATATTTTGATCTTAGGCTAGGTATATGTGCGAAAAAGTTTGATTGAATAAAATGTTGTTTTTGTTGGCTCAGATGGAAAGGTAGATTTTGGGTGCAGGGATTGAGGCTCAGTCTTGCAGAGATCTAAATGGGGCAAGGTAGGCAAATGTTTTTGGAACTTCAAACCGAATGAGATGGAGGGATTAGACAGGTGAAGAGTTGAAGATGGGAAGAAAACTCATGGATACTCTCCAAACAGCTGAAAACATCAAATAACTAAAGCAAACTTCAAGTAGAGCACTGCATTTTCAATGGATTCTACTTGCACTCTTGTTTGTTTAGTTCAGAGGAAATAAGATATATAATGGAATGAAATCACATAAAAAAATTCACAATGAAAAAGATAAGCATTGTACCAAGACACATTGCCACATGAATCCCAAAGAGTGTTGCAAATCCTGGTCTCAATTCCTTAGCCAAAATGAAAATATGAGTGTACAGTGAAGCTCAAGGCTTTCTCAATAGTCCAACCTCTACCAAAATCCAACCCCTACATTATGAAATTCATAAAATATATACATTTTCTCATCCTTGTACTAAGGGATTGAGCTCAACCATTTTCTTCAAAATAGAATCAATTACATTAAACTTGGGGCGAATTTCTGAAAATAGGTGTTGAAGATGAAGACGTATCACCTAAACCATAGTACCTGTTAAAAAAAAGAAAGAGGTTTTTGTAGATGAGGTCATCCTAAAGAAAAACCTCTCTCAAATTTTGGAAATTCGTTTCCAGTTGCTTGCAATTTGTTCCACAAAATCATCTCTAAAACAGAAAATCATTAAAAATTTAAATATGTGAAAATGAGCTGTAAAGATCCAATCATATATCCCAATCCGTGACACCTGTGAATAAACTGAAAGAGGTTTTTGTTATATGACTTGTGCTTAACAAAAAAATCCTTTGGTTTTTACAAACTTACTTTCCATATGTTGTAAAATGGCCCCGCACTAAAATGACTAAAATAGTAAAAAGTATGAAAATTTTGCTTTTTTTTTTAATATAAGCTCCAAATATCACTATATATCTCCAACATAGTAGCACCTGTGCATAAACTGAAGGTGGTTTTTGTTATCTGGTATGTGATGAACAAAAACCTCTTTCACTTTTGAAAAATTCCTTACCATTCTTTTAGAAACTGATTTTGAACTAAACTTTTCATTGTGTGCAGCAACTGATCTCAAAACATGCATAACCAAGAATCACTCATTCATGTCTTCTAATCTAGGAACCATTTACGGGAGTGTGATATACTGTTGGAAATATTTTTCTAAATTTCTTCTGATGGACATAGGTGTGACATGTGTTGTGATGAACATCATGTGCAAAACATCTAACAAAACCAGACATAGTAAGAGCTCATGTTGATCCTTGGTGATAGGCTGCGAAGACTGGAACTAACATCGGCTTCAATGGGGATGGTAGCTCCTTGGAGGTGCCAAGAACTACAAATATCTGGAAAGCAGACAGTGCCTCTTCCATTGGGCTTGGATGGTGAAGCAACTGCAAACCCAAAACAACTCATACCAATCCAAAAACATATACATACTGCAACTTGTACATAAACAAATACTGAAAACTAAAATGCTACCTTGGGTAGCTTATTTATGTACAAATCTAACCCACTTTGCTGAAAAATTGATAGATCAAGTAATGTTGTAATGCCATATCAACCAATAAAGTAACTATGACAAGGATGCTGCTTGAAAGTGCTTCAACCATGACACAAATGTAAAGGATGACAGCCATACATGCACATAACAAGTCTGGTTATGTAAGAGACAATTTAATCTATCATTCAAACTGAAAAAAGTTTCCATGTATGTTGCAATAGGATCAAAAAAGCCAGACTCTGTTTGCTGCCCCAACTCCTCAATATTGACCTCAAACTGTAATCTGTCAATGCAAATATCCACGGGAAGCCCTATTTTTTCTTGTTTTGAAGGAGGGAGAGTTTCCAAGAACTTTTTGGGATCTCGCAATTCATATGATTGGATCTGATCATTTAAATACTGAATCTCCTTCTCAACTTTTTCAACAACTAACTCAAAGAAACCTGTTTTAGCTTTAGGAGGAAACTTCAGAGATCTCAAACATTGAAGCACAACAATGAAAAATACTTCATCAATTTCAATATCCACTAATTGATCTCTAACTTCTTTTAAAGCTTCACAAAACACAGAGTTTGCCACATGCCCTACCATTTTGTTTTAGTGCATGAACGGATCAGTGAGTGCTGGAATCTCTGGATTGAGTTGGAGTCGCCAGGTGAATGTTTCAACCTTCATATGTGTCTGACTGTTGTCCACCATCAACAATCAGATCTAATTTGATAGATGTTATTGGTGCAATTTGCAAGTCAAATGTTCAGTTCATAAGACTAGACCGGAGATTGACTGATGCAGCTTTTATCTACTTCCGCTAATGCAAAGCAAGAGCATTTTGAAGGCTACCTGGCTAACTTTAGGCTCCGCCTATAGTCTATAAAACAAAGAACACTAACAAACAAATAAACTTTTCTTCCCCAGTATGGTCGCCACTATGTTAGAGCCTAGATTTACCTCAGGCTGAAAAGGTAAGCTTCTAGGTCCACATCAAACCACGCTCAGCCTCATAGCTAGCCCTACTAGGTCAGGAGAGGGCTCGCTCTGGGTCAACCTCAACAAATAATGATATATGGGGGCTTGAGATGACTAAAATATCTTCTGATCTTAGGCTAGGTATATGTGCGAAAAAGTTTGATTGAATAAAATGATGTTTTTGTTGGCTCAGATGGAAAGGTATATTTTGGGTGCAGGGATTGAGGCTCAGTCTTGCAGAGATCTCAATGGGGCAATGTAGGCAAATGTTTTTGGCACTTCAAATCAAACAATATGGAGGGATTAGATAGGTGAAGAGCTGAAGAGGGCAAGAAAACTCATGGATCCTCTCCAAACAGCTGAAAACATCAAATAACTAAAGCAAACTTCAAGTAGAGCACTGCACTTTCAATGGATTCTACTTACACTCTTGTTTGTTTAGTTCAGAAGAAATAAGATAGATAATGGCATGCAATCACATAAACAAATTCACAATTACAAAGAGAAGCACTGTACCAAGACACATTGCCACATGAATCCCAAAGAGTGCTGCAAATCCTAGTCTCAATTCCTTAGCCAAAATTAAAATATGAGTGTAAAATGAAGCTCAAGGCTTTCTCAAGAGTCCAACCTCTACAAAAATCCAATGCCTACACTATGAAATTCATAAAATATATACATTTTCTCATCCTTGTACTAAGGGATTGAGCTCAACCATTTTCTTCAAAATAGAATCAGTTACATTAAACTTGGGGCAAATTTCTGAAAATAGGTGTTTAAGATGAGCTCGTATCGCCTAAACCATAGCACCTGTTACAAAACTAAAAGAGGTTTTTGTATATGAGGTCATGATTAAGAAAAACCTCTATCAAATTTTGGAAATTCGTTTCCAGTTTCTCGTAATCGGTTCCACAAAATCATCTCTAAAACAGAAAATCATTAAAAATTTAAATCTGTGAAAATGAGCTGTAAAGATCCAGTCACATATCCCAATCTGTGACACCTGTGAGTAAACTGAAAGAGGTTTTTGTTATATGACTTGTGCTTAACAAAAAACTCCTTGGGTTTTGAAAAATTACTTTCCATCTGCTATAAAATGGCCCCGCACTAAAATGAGTAAAACAATAAAAAATATGAAAATTTTGCTTTGTTTTAATATAAGCTCCAAATATCACTATATATCTCCCACATAGTAGCACCTATGCATAAACTGAAGGATTTTTCTGTTATTTGGTAAGTGATGAACAAAAACCTCTTTCACTTTTGAAAAATTCCTTAACATTCTTCTAGAAACTGATTTTGAACTAAACTTGTCATTGTGTGCAGCAACTGATCTCAAAACATGCATAACCAAGAATCACTCATTCATTTCTTCTAATCCAGGAACCGGTTATGAGAGTGTGATATACCATTGGAAATATTTTTCTGAGCTTCTTCTGATGGAAACACTTGTGACATGTTTTGTGCTAAACATCATGTGCAAAACATCTAACAAAACCGGACATAGTAAGAGCTCATGTTGATCCCTGGTGACAGGTTGCGAAGACTGGAACTAACAGAGGGTATCTTCATTCTCCATACATGGTGCATTTTATCCTACAGTAGAATTGATGACTCCATTGGGGACTATACATCTAGTTCTCAGTTTACCTGGACTATTCTCAGTTTCCTCCTCCTTCTAAGACCTCCCTGTACTTCTGCATTACCTTTTTGACCCACCAAAACCTTGCTGCATCTTGCTTATACATAAGCATCATTGAATCTTATCCAAGAAGCCTTATTTTGAACTGTTTTCCCACACTAATGCAGGTTAGCAGACTACACAGTGCTTTATAAAGCACTATGTCTGCACACACAGAGTGTTAGTGGACCCAGTAACTCTCTGTGGCCACTGTTACAGAGCGTTAGTCTCCCAAAATCTTGATTTCCAGCTGTGTCTGCAAACCCAAGGGGATAGGAAGCCTGTTCATGGACTGAAAGAAGATCTGCTACTGCATTTTGTTAGCAAGATAGGTGTCCTGAAAGAATTTTTTTTTTTTAGGAAATAAGTTGTTTTTCTTTCTTGAAAAAGTTTTTATCAAAGAAAAAATCATCAATTCTTTTATTCATTCTTCTGTTTAGCTGGTTAAAAGCTACTTTATTTTGGTTTCAAGTAGTTGTTAGGAAAGTATTGGAAATATTTATGTTGGTTATGCATGTGTTATAATGACTAAGATGCATGGAACAAATATGAATAGGTGAAAGACTCTCACCTGTAGAATACAACTTATTTTCATCGAATTGAAATTTTTTTAAAGCATTATCTTGTGCATGATTTTTGAGTCAGAGTCTCATCACATTTCATATGTCAACTCCCCTACTGAAGACAATAAAAAAGTACACATAAAATTTACCTAAAATCATTTAGTAGCTCTTTATTGAGCAAACAAACATTAGTTCAGGCTAGGATCTTGGGATAGGCAGTGAGAGTAAACTGCCCAAGATCAAAAACCAAAACTAGCGTCATTAAAAGAGTGAAAATTCCTTCTGCACTCATACTACCGGGACCACTCTAGTCAAAATAGAGCTAAATATGAGACAACATTAGACTGTAAGTGAAGGTAGCTTGCCTTCCCTTGCAAATCCTTTAGGTATTCTATGTATTGGGTATCCCTTCGAGGATTTTGGAGCTGAGTTGGGGACTCAGGGATCTTGTCCACACAGCATACTATTTGTGACTATGTCCCCCCTAGTAGTGTCTATGATTTGAGGTATCCTTAGTGGCCAAGCTTTTAGGGACTTACACAAGGTGAGTGGGGCAAGTTTCCCTGGTACCTAACATAGACGAACATACTTTGTCTTCAGTTTTTGGGAGGGTGCTCGTCTTCATGAGAGTACTTGGCCCCTCAATCTGAGGTTTGGGTGAAGCTCTAGAGTAACCGTAACTATACATTTGGCCAACCCTCTATGTTATTCATTGTGATACTATGTTTCATCTCCAGTGATCCCTGCTTATCAGACAGTTTCATTTCCCTATGTTTGTTGATTGATCAACATAGTGTATTTTTTACATTTTTTAGGCACACACATGTTATCATTTAAGACTTTAACAAATATCACGATACAATTTATTGATAAAAATTACCAATCACCATGGATACATCTGGCCCTCGTCATTAATTTAGATAATTGCTAAGACTTCCTCCACTCATTGTGGAAGATCTGCCAAGCTCCAGTGAACCAGATCCCCCATCTTCGGGGAATCAGTCTCCCAGATCTCACACAGAATCTATTTGGACAACTGATGATTCAAGTTTGCTGGAGAATTTCTTTACCAAAGGATTTGTTCCTCACTTTAACCCTCCGCTCACAAATCTGTTGGACCCACTTTTGATTCCAGCAGCACCTGTACTCCCTGTTTCTATAGGTGGAACACTTCCATCCATCCCATCAACGACTAACGGGTCGTGGAACTTTAGGGACACTTTTGGTCCTCCACCACTTCCCCTGTCGACAGTCACCACAACACCGTTGATGCTGAACCCCGCTATCCCATTTTTCCCTGGTACAACCACTCACATGACACCCTCCACGAGTGGAACCCAACCGATGCCAGGTTCCACCCCTTTAGTGTCAAATTGTATAAATTTGACAAGTGCTACATACAACGCTCCTTATAACACTCAACATAGCACTATTATCACGGATCCTGTCAACCAATAATATGGTCACCATCCATTGTATAGTTCAAACCCCCAAATTCAAGTATCTAGGGGCATTCCCAATATGCACATACTAGTCAGGAACATAACAGTTGCCCCTCCATTCTTAGGCATGCATGGTTAGTCATTGATTGACATGAGTGTTCCTTATGTCAATCAAGGACATATGGTTAGTTCTGTGGTGGGCGGGAATCCTCAAGGAGGTCCTTACCAATCCATGGGTGCACCCTACTCACAAATTCAAACGAGTCAAGGGGGCACTGCTTATCCTGAGGGCAATTCTATACCCCAACATCAGATTCCCCATGGAAATCCATACTACAACACCATACCCCAAGGAAACTACTATACCACAGCTCATGTATAATATTGGGACTCAAAATATGGGAGGAGCACAAGGCTCCTCAAGTTATATGTCATCGCCTTGGTCCGAGTTGGGGGCACCACACAATTTGCCTTTCTTGGTAACATTGGATATCTCTAACTTGTACACACTTACAAATGACCCCATGTACCATAACTTACTCTGGCCACCGATCCCAAATAAAATACCAACAGACATCCCCAAGATCAATGGAAAACAATGGGAGCATCCGGCACCCATATCACCACCTATCATCTTTGGTGTGTTTCTAACTCCATGGTGGATGATAGTGTCCGTTACGTCTTTTACCCCACACCCCCACTAGAAACGCAACTAAGTGGTACATTGAGTTACCATGCGCGTCAGTAAACACCTTTGACACTCTAGTGATGGAATTCCCGAAGCACTTCCAGCTACCCATCCACTATGAGACTGGGACAAAGCTCTTCACTTCACTGCATCAGGATACGACCACCCACATCTCTGATCATATACATGAATGGATACATAGGCGGAGGTTAGTCAAAGCTCCCCTCCCATACTTTCTCTTAGTGTTGTGGGGAAAAATGCCTATGCAGGACGATCCTATCCACCTAAGGTGTGACAGTACCTTAGCAACAAACAGAGACAGCTATTCTAGTATTCTTCCTTTATGAATTAAGAATGAAGAGAGATGGATGGACTAACCGGTGTCTTCCGTTTGTCCCTCAATCCGGTTCCTCTTCTCTTTGGGAGTTCCCAGCTACTTGCCTTCTCGCTCGCCCAACTTCAAGAGGTTTCTGCAAGATCACAAGAAGAGAACACTACACAAAGACATAGATTCATATTCATAACTAGTTCAGGGTTAGAAATAAACTAAACATACTAATGCAATCATACATCAAAGATACACCAGTATATAGGAGAAACCAAGATAGCTTTATTGATGAATAACAAGGTTCAGGAAGAGATACAACCCATAGGGCTCCAATCCAGCATCTCCTTCCCAGCAAATGGAATTCCTATCTTCACCCCCTTCAAAGCATTAAGCACCCAATGATTCCAATCTCAAACCAACAGCAATTCTTTGCAATAACAAAATTCCAGCCTCTAGATCTCATGGAGGAGAGATCCATATATAGATGTTTGAAGAGAGGATGAGTCAACTTGAGATCTGACTAGTGTCCTCTCCCTCTGTCAGTTCTTGATTCCACTTGGAGGTTCTTGCTTCCACTTGGAGATTGGGAACCTCTTACTCATCACTAGTCGAATTCACTGAGGCAAGTGTCATTGAGGAAGATTCTAGAAGCTTTCTGGGTCTTGACACCTCTTGGAATGAACTTGCCATTTGTCAACTCTCACTCAGCGCACCCTGGTAGTGCTTCTACCTGCGTTGCAATGCAGGTATCCAGTGTTGACTTTGCATTTCAACGCAGACAGCTAGTGGAGCCACTGAATTTATCCTGAATTGACTTGTTTTTGAGCAGTTTCTGGTGGAGAACTTCTGTGAATTGCTGTGGTTTGTTAGCCTTGTTCCTCTAGGGGTAGGAACAACATGCTTAGGGACTTTGGATCCCTTAGATTATGGACATTTCGTGCTCAATGTTGTAAGGCACAAAGATGTCTATAACAGTTGCCCCCTAAAGTATGACGTCGTTTATCGGGTGAAATGCTTTATCAGGAGGATCCGAAGTTCATTCAATGCTGGGAGGAGACCTGTAATAAGATACAATACAATACATTATTTTTCATTCTGCCTTCATGATCTAGCTGAGGCAGGCATTCCCATGCTCAGCTTTATAAATTCATTTTTCTGTAAATAGAACAGACAATCGTCTGATGGTAGACTGATAATTTTGATGCAATTATCATCCTTTGGATAGGATGATTATCTGCTGCAATGATGTACATGTCAATGTCATTATCTTTCTTGAATATATATCGCAGCCCGGATGGATGAAACTAGATCCGGGGTCTTCAAACTCATTCGATCTTCACTCTAAGTACAAGTCGATCCATGTGAGAAATGTTCTGAAGTCGAACATGGAAAGACATCGCTTGATTACCGGTCAATGAGGTAAACCGTTAACAAGCGCGAGAGGAATCACCGATAATGATAATGACCCTCAAGGTACTGCAGTACAATTCACGTGGTGTGAATAAAGGACTTGGCGTCGAACACCACGCAAAATCTTTCGGTCGAAGGTCATTGATGTATACCTGTCGCTGGAAGTGAGAAACTTTCCATTGAGGCATGCAAGCTTCAAAGTACTGAAGGGGTTGTTCCTAGATCAACTTCATGGATAATGAGCTGATGTCGACAAGAAGCGATCCGTCAAAGGAGGGCCTTAATGAATCCCACATCAATGACACGGAACGGAGCTAATGATTTTGATGGAGGTGAAAACGATCTGTGACATATGATTCAGGGTGGCGGTCATGAAAGGATGAAGGATAATGTACGACAGTGGATGGGACACGGTTGACTTTTCTGAACGAATTCTCTTGAACATATGGCGACATTGATGCGATGGATCAGTAGCATTACCCCAAATATGGATGGTATGGTGAGACCATGGTGATGTGACCGGTGAATGAAACAACCCAACCCGATTGTGGTACGGAGGAAAAGTGTCATGTTCAAGAGCGACTTGCTACCATGAAAGTTTTCTTGAGTTTCTCCCAATTTTCCCCAGTCATTGCTGACTAGTACCTCTTTATTTTTGTCAAGCTTGAGGAGGATAACATATGCTTGTTCTATAACTTGCCCTTCGGGCAAGCCCATCGCTATGTTTTAATGAGCCTAGCGATAGTGAAACTCATTCTCGTCTAAAGACAAGTTTGTCGCTATTTAATGATTTTAACGAGTCTAACGACAAAGATAACTCGGTCCTTTTCATTTTTAGAGAGTCTGAAAAGGTACATAAAGTTAACTCCAAAAGCCCTTTTTCGTCATCTAATCCCTTAGGTCCGAAAAAGTATAAAACAATACAGAAGGGATGAGTTTTCGATAGTTTTAACGAGCCGAAAAAAACAAGCGCTCGATCTTTTTGTGCAATAATCCCTCAGGTCCAAAAAGATTAAAATCTAGAGGAGGGATAGCACTTCCTGTCCCTTTAACGAGCTAGAAGGCCAAGGACTCGGCAATCTTTTCATATTTTACGAGTCAGATGAAAAGAGCTTAAAGAAGACTCGTCTTTTGAGGAACGAGTGATGAAACAGGTTAGCAGCTGATTCCAGGTACAGGTTGGAATTTTCCAATCACGACAGTGTCACAAGGATGGCTAGTGAAATCACTCTTCACAGCTGTTCCTCAAAATGGGTAAAAAAACATATGGAGGTGAACGATCGGCCAATGGAAAAGTGGAGGTGACGGTGCAAACACGACCAAGGCTTTAATGGCTGATGATATTACATTCACAGTGGTTATTTACCGGGAAAGTTCATTTTTTAACGAGCTTAAACGTGGGTGGAAACATTTGCTCGATCTTATGTTTATTTTTTAACGAGCATGAACTATGTGCTAAAACTTCTCGGATCTTGCGTTTATTTTTTAACGAGCATGAACTGTGTTCTAAAACTGCTCGATCAATCCAGTCATATGATAAGAATGTCTCATGTAAGATTCCATTTTTTATGGAGCTTGCGCCTTACCAAAGCTATGCCCCGCATCCTTTCGTTATGCAAGTTCGGAAACGACTAATCCTACGAGTTTAAAGGGTTAGACCTACAGGTTTAAATTGAGGACCTAAAAATTTAAAAAATAAATAGCCGCCCCTTGCTTGCACTCCGAAAGGTTTGCATGCCCCCAGGTATAAAACAGTGTTTCAAGGTTACCCCTACTTTAGTCCGGAAAAACAATTGTTTTACCGAGAGAGGCCTACCTCTTTCAGGTTACCAAAGATTGCTCCATTCGCGACCACGAATAAAACACTTCCTTGGTGATGTCTACCGAAATAGACAAAGGTGAGCGACGATGCCCGCCAACTCACATAACTTTGACAAAAGAATCTTATTCTAGAACAACCCCTCTTCCAATCACGGACGGGGTACGGACTAGTCATATTCTCCCGCAGAAACCTACCCTATACCCAAAGTTTTCTTGCCGAAGCAGACGAGGATGCATGCCCCCTGAGTTCCAGTCATATCCTCCCAGATTACTCGCGCTCATCAGGAGGACGGATCGTGGGTTGAGACATTTCTTGCGTGAAGAGACCATTTAGGGATGGTACATGACTATTTGCGATGCGTGATCCGGGAAATGAAAGTTGGTCCATGAGCTTGACCACTCTTCTTTCATGCGGAAAACACATTACTCTAAAGAGTGAGGAGACGATGGCTCCCATGCAATATATATAGTCTCGTCCAAGGAGTAGGTTATAATCCAAGGGTCCTTGAACGACCATCACGTTCATTTGAACGGTCTTCCCTTTCAATGTGATCGGCGCATTGGGGAGGATCCCTAAAGGTCGACTGGTTCCTTTATCGAAGCCTGATAGATTTCTCATTTCAGGCAAAAGCGCTGGCGAACCAAGCGCTTTCCAAGCAATAGAGGAAAGGATACTCACAGATGCCCCCTCATCAATGATAGTGCCAGCCATTACCATTCTGTATATTTGAACGATAATCCTGAATGGTATGCTTGCTGGCAAACGGGGTCTGCCTAGTTGGTTCCAGTCGAACGAGACAACTAGGTTGCTTGGTGG
The DNA here is from genome assembly GCA_031772625.1 of Pinus tabuliformis. Taxonomy (NCBI): domain Eukaryota; kingdom Viridiplantae; phylum Streptophyta; class Pinopsida; order Pinales; family Pinaceae; genus Pinus; species Pinus tabuliformis. Next base: position 310,966,666 of record CM062815.1, on the reverse strand, counting down.
TGGGACCGAATAGATGGCCGGGTATGACTCTGACGAAGTTCCTTCCTGCGAAAAAGGAATGGGCAAATTGCCCCCTTGTTCGTCGGAGTCTGTGTTGATGAAGAGAATTTGGACGGTGTCGTCTTTATTCTCCTCTGTGATGGTATCATTCGAAGATAGAGCCTCTGAAGGCAAAACTGGGTCAACTGCCGCCTCAACCTTTTGACTTTCGTCAGGTATGGATTCAGACGGTTCATCCTCAATGATAGGTGCTTCGGTTGACCACCTGAGCGGGCCAGCCGGGTTCTCAACTGGTGAAGGACTTGGCAGGAGTTTTTGATATCCAAGAGGAAGTTGCACTGGTAAAACCAGGCGATCTTCCAAAACTCTTTTAGCCTCGTCTAAGAAGGGACAATGGTGGATGGCATGGTCTCCTTCACACAGTTTGCAGGGAAATCTAGCTTTCCCTCTCTATCCTGTGACTTCACTTTCACTAGTTGACGGTGAGCTGTCAACATGGCTATCCGAGGTCGACGCTACCGAATTGTGCAGACGGGGAGACCAGTCCCTTAGTATCTGAGGGATGCAGGGACAATCTCTGTGGAAGTGGTCTCCCTTGCATATGACACATGGCGATTTAGGCCTAGTCAGTGTTGTGTGTGGATTTCTGTCAGACGACACTTGTTTGCCCCCAGTCGCTTTTGGCTCTTTCTTCTTCTTCTCTTTCTTCTTCTTTTCCTTCTTCTCCTTAGGAACTTGGTTTTTTGTTTTACCAGTTCCGTCAAGCGAAGAGGAAGGAGGAGAGGAAGAATTAGATGAAGTAGAAGGCTGGTGGGCAACTCTGGTCTGGTCTAACTGTTGATTCGACTGTTCAGGAATAGTGGTGTTCTGAACAACATTGGTTGAAAAGAGCCAGACCGGCAGGCCAATTGTCAGTCCTGGAAGCGACAATGTGGCCATATGGGGCGCACCAACATCTCCCCAAGAGGAGAAGGGACTAGGATTTCCACCAAGGGGAATTCCTTGGTTGGTGTGCTCCATTTTCTCAACCTAAAGATCAACGCAGGAATAGGGGTGATTGTTCTGTTTAAAATAAATTTTAACGACGCTTTAGACACAACTTGCTTTTTCACTTTTAAAGAGTCGAGAAAAAGCTAAAGATGACTCTAGTCTCCTTCGATGTTTTAACGAGCCCGAAGTGACAAATGCTCGGATGGACTTTTTCTGTTATAGAGTCTAAAAAAGGCCAAAATAAACTGCTCTGGAGTTCTAGGTAGAGGGTGTGCCAAAATTTTTGCAAAACCGTAGAATACTTTTTAGGGTACAGGCGGTCGATCTTCCTGAATGTTGTGTTCAGCGCATTGCGATCAGTAGGGCGGCCGACACGGCTTCCTAAGGATAAAGGTTTTATGCCTATAGGGGTCTCCCAATATATACGCGACGATACGTGGGAGCACAATCCGTACTGGCGCTATCATCCCTTAGGAGGAATCACCCACCATCAACGAGATCGACAGTCACCAGGCTTTACGACGCCGGAACACGTCTCTAGCCTAGACCTCTATGTTGTGCGTTATGTTGCAAAGCGTTGTTAAGTTCATTCAATTTATTTTAGGTTGATCTTTTTAGAAGTTTGCCTTTTGAGGTTCACCACGAGATGTATGATACAATTCCTAAATGCAGTCTAAAGATGATAAGCAAGCTTTATATCTTTTCAACTTATGAAAATCCTAGCTACAAAGGGAAAAGAAATACACCATCTTTTCTCAAAGAGCAATCAGCACACTCTAATGCACTTTTCCTAAATCAAACATGCAAACTATCAAGATGAAAATGCACAATGCAGGTGTTTGTTTTCCGCTTTCTTAGTATTGATGCCTACAAAGAAAGCTTTTTGTACAACTTTGAATTTTCTTTTAAATGACCGATACAAACAAGTTTGCTTTTTCGAAATCAGAAAGGGTAGAAGAGATTACAACACTTAACGATTTCCGAAATGAATATTTGTTTTGATACTTAAAAGAGACAAATTCAAACCAAAAGCAAAAGTAAATGTATAATCAACTACAAACAGCCAATCAACTCTCTCCTAAGATCACAATCAAAAGATCTGAATCAAGGGCTACAGGATGACTATTTCACTCTTGCAAAGGAAAACTGCAAATGACGCCACAAACACATAAAAACACTCACAGTCTTTTTGTACAAAAGGAGGCGGAATTTAAGCAGAGAAAAGGAGTTATCAAACTGGTACCTATGCTGGTTACAGGCTGCAAAAATCACAGATCAAAACAAGGCAAAACAGAGCAGAGAACCCCAGCTGCAAAAGGCCTAACTGGATCAGCGCACCCTCAACACAGGGGTTTTGACATTCAGCGCAGGTAGCCTTCACGGGACCTGCGTTGAAATGCAGAACCTCTTCACAGGGTCTGCGCTGAAAGAGAAATGAGAGTTTCTCACTGGGTTCTGGGTCACAGATTGCTGATTAATCTACGGTTTCAGGCCAAATAAAAGCAACAAGCAAGGTACAATGAAAGGGATGCTTTGAGGGAGTATTAAGATCTATCACAAAGGATCATCAAATCATTTGTGAGTCCATTGTTCAGATCATAGACAAATCCAGTGATTGGATCAAAGCAGCAGCTGTCTACTTTGCATCTAAGAATAGCAGATGCAGTTCGATTTGTTGCTGTTGAGTCTATGAAACAAACAATGATGGAAACACAAATAAAATGACTAAATAGATCTCCCCAGCGGAGTCACCAATTTGTTGTGGGGAAAAATGCCTTAGCAACAAATAGAGACAGCTATTCTAGTATTCTTCCTTTATGAATTAAGAATGAAGAGAGATGGATGGACTAACCGGTGTCTTCCGTTTGTCCCTCGATCCGGTTCCTCTTCTCTTTGGGAGTTCCCAGCTACTTGCCTTCTCGCTCGCCCAACTTCAAGAGGTTTCTGCAAGATCACAAGAAGAGAACACTACACAAAGACATAGATTCATATTCATAACTAGTTCAGGATTAGAAATAAACTAAACATACTAATGCAATCATACATCAAAGATACGCCAATATATAGGAGAAACCAAGATAGCTTTATTGATGAATAACAAGGTTCAGGAAGAGATACAACCCAGAGGGCTCCAATCCAGCATCTCCTTCCCAGCAAATGGAATTCCTATCTTCACCCCCTTCAAAGCATTAAGCACCCAATGATTCCAATCTCAAACCAACAGCATCTTTGCAATAACAAAATTCCAGCCTCTAGATCTCATGGAGGAGAGATCCATATATAGATGTTTGGAGAGAGGATGAGTCAACTTGAGATCTGACTAGTGTCCTCTCCCTCTGTCAGTTCTTGATTCCACTTGGAGGTTCTTGCTTCCACTTGGAGATTGGGAACCTCTTACTCATCACTAGTCGAATTCACTGAGGCAAGTGTCATTGAGGAAGATTCTGGAAGCTTCCTGGGTCTTGACACCTCTTGGAATGAACTTGCCATTTGTCAACTCTCGCTCAGCGCACCCTGGTAGTGCTTCTACCTGCATTGCAGTGCAGGTAGCCAGTGTTGACTTTGCATTTCAGCGCAGACAGCTAGTGGAGCCACTGAATTGATCCTGAATTGACTTGTTTTTGAGAAGTTTCTGGTGGAGAACTTCTGTCAATTGCTGTGGTTTGTTAGCCTTGTTCCTCTAGGGGTAGGAATAACATGCTTAGGGACTTTGGATCCCTTAGATTATGGAAATTTCATGCTCAATGCCGTAAGGCACAAAAATTTCTATAACACTTAGTGGACTGGTTCTGCAAGTCCCTACTCCCCCAAATCGCTAAGGATGTCACCTTAGGTGGTGCGGTCACAGAAGACCAATCCATATGTCATACCCAACACTTAGATTTGATATATTCATAGTCTGGCACTCTTTACGTCGTAATCCCTAATGCCCCTGACAACTCTAATGCTTCAGCTACTCAGCACCTCAGAGCGCATTCCGATGGGATTATTGGTGCAACCTCTAGGGCTGTTGTAAAACAACTTAATGGTCGCATTGCCCAGATGTCAGTGGACCCCTCTACCAAATCGACTGTTCTTTCTACCACCGCAATAAACTCTATGCAGTCTACACAAAATCCAGGTGGTAAGAACAAGAAGAATAAGGAAAAGACCACTCCTTCTGAAGAACAGTCAACAAAGCAGTACAACCCAATGCAGAAGGCTGCTGAGCCCTCTGACAATGGAAAGGATAAACTTGCCAATTCCCTTGCAAAATTTGTGCTGAATACCACATAACATATCTATGTCCTCATCTTTAGGAATGCATAGATTTCATTACTAACAAGGATACTGGTAGGACCCTCGCTGTCCTAAATAATCCTTTCCCCACTCAATAGTAGCAACACCTTATTGCAAACCAACCCCAACCCCCGCAAGGGGGCAATGATGGTTCACAACATGCTTCAGCTGGTGAAGGATCCTCTACTGTTTACACCTTTGAAACGGTAGATCTACAAACAAGAGACAAATCCTATGGAGCTCCTAACACTCATGCAGAGGAACCTTCCCAAAGTCAAAACCCACCGCTGCCTAATTATTTGCATGTCAAAAGGCTAGTTCCTGACCTTGTGATTTCCCCCCTAAAGGGGCACTTCGACACACAATGCACAATACATTTGCATGTGTCACCCAAAACTACAGCATTGTAGAAGACTTGGCACAAGCACCGTCAGCTATGTCAGCACTTGAGGTATTACAAACATGCCCAACACAAAGGAAAGCTTTGCTTTCAGCTATTGGTGGTATCGACCCACAAGATTCCATGCTTGCAGTTTTCGACATGGAAAAGTGTAAACCTCCCCTTTCCCACCATCTTGCATTTCAAGTGCAAATTTTTTCGAAAGGTAAAGGTATACACAAAACTATCATCGACGAAGGTGCGTATACCTGCATCATTTCGGCTTCATGTTGGCTCGCTTTGGGTTCTCCAACCCTATCCCCACCGTTGAATTCCCTTAAAGCTTTCGATGGCGGCACTTTCATCCCAAAAGGTTACCTAGCTAGTTATCCCGTCACCTTGAGTGGGAAAACGGTAACAGTAGATATTGAAGTCGTGGATCATAAACTCGACCATAATATGCTTTTGGGTAGCACTTAGACTTATGCCATGAAGTTCGTTGTGTCTTCGGTCTTCAGTATCATCCTCTTTCCCTTGGATGGAAAGATAGTCACAGTGGACCAACTATCCTTTTGCACCCCAGGTTACTCTCCATTACCTAGCATCTCTGTACCCTTAGTGGGTGGTGTATTTGACTCTTATGTTAGTAACAGTACTGGTCTACTGAAGGCCTCTTCCCTGGTGGGTTGTTTCCCTCTTCAGTCACCTAAGGTTTCACAGAAGGTCAATATTCTTTCATCCATTCCTCATGAACAAACTGATCCATGGATCCTACCAGCTCCTTCAGACATCGACACATACGGAGAACAAATGCCACCATCACCAGCTGAATTGGCCTACCAAGCCATTCAATCTCCATCTGAGTCTCCGGTCACTTTGGTTATGACCAATGGTACCACCGCCATAACCGCTCCTTCTGTCAATCCCCTCAATAAAGTCCTACCTAAGGACAAAGCTATTAGAGATATCATGAGTTTAGAAGAGTGACCTTGGGAGGACTTGAACCATCATGTTTCAATATCTGATTCGGACACAAGGCCTCTTCAAATCCTGTCACCTGGCACACCTAAAATCATTTCATCACCATATATGACTATCCAACCTTTGGACTCGGAAGGAAACATGGGCAATATTTCAAATACATTGCTTATTGTTAGCCTCATATCGCAATAGGTGTTCATATTTCATGATTGACAGTTGAAAGTGCCAAATATGTCATCTTTTCATGCTGCAAGGTTCCATATTTCAAGAAAGAGGCCAAAGAAGAGGCCATGAAAGTGTGCCAGTCCAAATGCCACGGCTGTATTCCAAATTTTAATGAGTTAATCCATTTTGATGAGTTTTTTCAGTTAAGGGAAGTCCAAATAGCTTAATCTTGGCTTCCCTAGGTTTCAATTTCTTGTTGTAGAATATAGAGAATGAATATTTGTCCAAACAGCTTAATCTTGGCATATTTGTAGATGGGTAGAGAAACAAGGGTGCTCAACAGCTTAATATGAGCCCCTGGATGATATAATGGTACGTTTAGAAGGAGGAAAATCAAAAGAAAAAAGGATAATCAGGGTCTGCAAGTCCAAGTGCACCCATGCAAAAAGAAGAAAAAATGCTAGGTAAGTAGGTTGGGTAAGTAGTTTTGTGGTTGCAGAATCAAGCTATGTGATCCATTTCATGTTTTTTAATGCTATAACTATTCAGATCACAAGTATAAGGCAATTTCCCTTTGGAGGAGCTTAAGCGAGGCATGTCTAATTCCCCTTTCTTCTAGATTTCAAAATTTCTTACTAACACCCCTGAAGGACCTTGGGATCTGCTCATTCAGCCCTGTTATCACTTCATTTTTGTGAAATACTAAGTCAAGCTTTGACTTTCTTCAATGAAAAGAAGCCACATTTCTTGTGTAAAAATCACTCTTCTACATTCCATTCACTTCCTATGTCTAAGTTTCAGCTCACAAACTTAGCCTCTCCCCTACACTTCACCTCACAAATTCATATTAACTCTTAACTCTACTATCTAGCTCCCTAGATCATTTCCTTATCCCCTATTATACAAAAAACTATATAAAATCCCAAAAATATTACATATCCCACCCTATAGCACTATAGCTATGTACATACAGTTCTGGGAAATAATAGTCCACCTGGGACTATTATGAACCCATCCGTGTCATAACTCTGGGATTGGTCTAAACCTCTGGTTAGGCCAATAACCTATATCCACCCCTTTACCCTTAAAACCTCACTATCCTACCTTTCACGCACATAAAACCCCCAAACTCTGCATTAACCTAAGGTTTTCAACCCCCGTCGCGCATTTTTGTTTAAATAAAACGGGCGGGTCCCGTCCCTAACCTCCCGCTACCTCGCCTACCCCGCCAGCCGTCCGATGGCCAGCACCCCAGATCAACGGTGGGCGGGTGTTTTCATATACCGATCCGCCGGAGGTTAACGTCCGGGGGATGGGCGGTTTCCCTGCCGTACCCTGCCACGTGTCAACCTCCCGGTGTGTTCGGAGGCCCCTCCCCAAATACCACCTACGCGGAAAAGCGGTGCGGGAGAAAACAGGATACCACCTCCGCCGAATGACGTCAGCACCACGTCTTCATCACGTCATCAACCTGCGTCAGCCTCCTACCACCATGTCCTATGCCATTTCACTGCCACCGTACTGCCACGTCATCACCTTGCCATACTGCCACGTCACCCTGCTGACGTCACCCTGCCACATCATCGCCATACTGGGACCCATGCTGACGTCATCACCGAAAAGGGCGCGAAGCACGAAATTTGCAGTGAAGGATGCCTAGAATGAAAAACTGAGGCAGTTTTTGATGCGTGACTAGCGCTTAAGAAAAATAGGCCAAAATGGAAGCCCTCTCATGGCTCGGCTACCAGCAGGCCCGAAATTCGCAAATTGACAGGAATTTCTTCACGCAGGATTCAGAAAAGGGGCGAAAACAGTTCTTAAGGCAACAGAGGGCTGGACAGCAGCCATAAAATGTCGATGTGACAGTTTAAAGCATTCAAACGACAACAAGGAGCCCAGGTTCAGTGAAAGTGTATCAGAGGAAGCGGCAAAGACTATCAGTCAGTATTTTTGGCGGAAATCTGTATTTCCAAAGCAGGAAAACATTAAGAGGGCCCCATCAAAGTCAATAAAGTAGTGTTGGGCCATCAAAGCTCACCAGGTCAAATTTAATGCATAAGGCCACCTAAGGGTAGCGCTGCAGAAATCAAAGCACAGTTATGGCCAAACGCCAGAACAGGGCTCTAAGGACATCATAGTTACTCATTTTTTGAGGAAGTTGCCCCCAGCGCAGCATTAGATAGATATTTTGGCATTTATTTCAAGCATGTGTTAGGTTCAAGACACTTATTGCATTAGATTTGTCTCAGATCTGATTATTGTAGATATTTTGCTTATAAAAAACACCCTAATTTATTGTTTAGGGGGTTGGTTGGTTGATTCGCTCCACTAGAGACTCGCTCTGTATACTTGATGTTTTCCTTAATCAAAGACTGCTGAAAAGCTTGGAGGATGGACTGTTTACTGTTTGTTTAATGGTTGAAGAGTGAATGTGGAATTCTTGTGCTGCAACATGACTCAATAAGTGTTTTCTACCTCTGTTTTCCATTGATATATGCTCATATCATACATATGTCACCATCTAAATAGAAGAAAAAATGAATAGCTTAGACTTTGTTTAACTGCACTCTATGCTCAATTTCTACTGTTTCTTTATGTTTTCCTCTGAATTGGTAATGAATATGAATTCCCTTTGGCTCATATTTCCCCTAATTCACCCATGTTTGACAATTATCTAGGGATTCTTTACTGCTCCTAGATAGAGCTCATTCACCTTCCCTCTGTTAAGCTGAAAGAGAGATTCTTAATTGCCTCTCATTCCTTAGCCTTCAATCCATCCCCATTTAGCTTGAAAGTTGTCTCATGTATAGCTATCTTGCTCCATATTCCTCTTGTGACCAAGAAAATGCACTAGGAGTCCTACTTCTTGACTCCATGCCCAATGGTTTGAAACTCTCGTATTATACCTACCTCTCTACTTGGAAACATCATCCTTCCCACCAAAACTTAAACAAAAACCCTTGAAATCAATAACTAGCCTAAAATCATCATCAACAAAGCTAAATCATAAAGAGAGATCCCTCTCTGATTTCAGGTAGGCTAGGACCTGAAGTCCAAATATTGGTTAGTGGTTACCTCGGTCGTATGCCTTAAGGAGCCAAGGGACAACCTGAGTGATAACATAATGGCGACTCCACTGGGGACCAATGAATTTTCTAATTGCTGTATATTCCTTAAAACTACAGATGAAGCTTGAATGTCAGCCAGGGAGCCTTTGAAACTGTTCTTTCTTTGCATTTATAGGAGTAAATAAAAGCTGCTTCAGTCAATCTTCATGCTAGTTTTAAGCTATAGATAGCTATTCCAAAATTTGATCAGTTCCTTGCTAATTCTAAAAACATTCACAGAAAATACCAAAACCAGTTCAGAATCTGGCTCCCAAAAGGAACTCGTATTATATGAGGTCAAATCCAGACCTAAATCCCCAGCTGCTTTTGAAAATCCCAATTTAATCCCAAGGAACCTCAGGAAGCTAGAGCGAAGAGAAGATTTTGCTGATTCTAGTCCTGAAACAGTCCAGCCAAGCTATGTTCCAACCCCTGTCAAAGTTTTATTTCGTTCAACCCCTACTTCCCCTAGTTCATCATCCACCTCTCAAAGCACTCCTTCCACACCTCCATTCACTGCACATACTCCCATTACCGCTATTATTACGGTTGTTCCAGTCGTTCCATTTATCCCTGTTATTCCACTTATCCTTGTGAATATGGCGAATAGATATGCTCCGTTACAGTTGCCTGCTAATCCAGGGGCTATGACTCAGGATTACCAAACTACAATCACATACTTTGATGGTACTGGTTCTTTCACAACCCTTCAGCATACCAAGAAAATGCAAGACTATTTTGAGAACTACAAGATAGATGATGATAGCGTGAGAATGAAGATTTTTGTCCAAAGCTTAATAGGAGATGTAAGGCCCTAGTTTAGAAGCCTTGTTGCAAATTCCATAGCTAACCCAGAGGCCCTTTACCAAACATTTCTTAACAGATGGGAGAAAAAGAAATATCCCTTGCACATATTATCTGAGTATGACACCATCAAAAGAGGCCCTCAAGAGTCTACCTTAGACTATTGTGCGAGATCTAATAATGTTTATAATGCAATACCACAGAACTTAAGACCTCCATCTGATCTTTCTTTGTATAAATTCCCTGATGGTTTTGATCTGAAATGGCTTATCAGTTAAGGGAAAGAGCCACTCAAAGCCTAGAAGACATGCAAGATGTTGCTGTCAGCGTAGAGGCAAATCTGATTGCCAAAAGAAACAGAGCTAGAACTGAGAGAAGAACCACCTTTAAGGAAGAACCCTTAGCCTTAGACCAAAAGCTGGATGCTATTATCAGTGGCATGCATGTTACACTAAAAAATGTCACCATGACTATTTACAGTTAGGATGACTCTATCAACAGTCATGCTACCCTCTTAGGCAAGTCTTATGCCTCTGCTCTCCATGTCAAACTCCAAAAAAGAGAGAAAGTCTTTCTAAATGTATTTATCTCTGGGGACGCAGGTTCTCTCAACCTTACCTGCGGGGATGCACCCAATGTTCACAAAAGCTGCGTCTTTGGATGCTTTGTATGTAAAGGTGCAGGTGCGTCCCCCTGAAAAGGTTAAAATGCGCAAGTTTCATCTTTAAAAAGTCACTTGTGGTCATTTCTAGAGCATTCTAGAAGGTTGTTCGACGTGTATTGAGCGCCTCCAGATGGTTCATGCACTCCTACCAAAGAGGAACTTATCCCATCAATAGGGGAGCTATCCCATCCAAAGAGGGGATTATCCCATTGATGGTGGACCTGATTAACTTCCTCTTGAGCACTATAAATACAGGCATTGGGCCAGAAGGAGAGAAGGTTGAAAGCTATACATTTCTAAGGGTAAATGCTGCAGGAATTAGGACTCCCATTTAGAAGCTTGTGAGGAGAGATTGCCATCTTTGCTTGTTCTATTTGGAAGTGGGTGAGCTTTGTCAAAGTAAAGGAGAACTCTTGATGGACCCTGGGAGGGACTTTCACAACACCAAGGCTCAGGTTGTATTTGTTCCTTTTGTTACCTATTAATGCAAATGAGTCCATTCTTCTCAATAACTTGTTATTTATGAGCTGTTTCATGTACTCCTTGGTCTATGTGTTAAATATGTTTTATTCTATGAGATTATCAAGTGCTATTTAATCGTTTGATTATTAGTGTATGTAGGTTTCAAAGTGAAGGAGGAGCTCATCCGGATTAGCGGAGCTGGACTGCTACAACAGCGTTGGATTACAGGTAGGATCTAAACACTTGATTTCCCGTATAGTAAATGCATGTTTAGAGAAGGATTTCTCTTGTTTGTCTTGTTTGTCACTAGAGAGTCTTAGGCTCCTAGGGAGGTTGGTTGTGTCCGCACAATCGACTCTTTCCGCCTGACAATGCACAAGCTGGGAGATAGAGTGGAAATCATTGAAAGGAAATCTACACGTGAAGGACAACAGCCCAATACCATAAGGAACCCAAATTTTAGGAAAACTCAGAACACAAATGTTGGTAGGTCTAGCCCAGACCATGATATAAGGCCTCCTTTTCAAGAGAACTACACAGAAGCATCCACATCTAGTGAGCAGACAAAAGACACTCACATGAATTTGATGGATCTAAAGGGTGAGCAACAAATTTTCCTAACCCAAGAAGACCAAGATGACCATGAGATAAATCAATTTCGGACTAAGTCAGGTGAGTCTTTTGATTTTAAGCAAGGTTATGATTCAGTTGTTTATGAGGTCCACAAACAGTATAAGTTGAGGACGAGAACCATATATGTGCCTGAAAAGGTTAAACCAAGTGATATCAAACAGCCTAAGAAGATCAAAGAAAAGGCTGCCCTCATAGAAATTGCTGATAAAACAGTCTCAAATCCAAAGGATGTCACCATAGAGGATGTCACAAACATGCAACCCTCTAATGATCACCCTCTGCCACCTTCTTCCTCAAAAGAAGATTTGAACAGATCTCCTAAAAACCTTTCCAAATCAGAAATAGTTCAAGAAATCAATGAAGAACAAGAGAAAACCACTAAAAGTGCAATTGAAAAGGGAAAATTTGCCAGTCACAATACTAAATCATAGTCAGAAAAACCTTTTGATTTAGAGGCAGAAATAGGTAAACTGAAGATATCTATCCCTTTATCTGAACTTGCTAAACATGATATCTATAGGCAGCAAATCAAAAGATCGTTGCAAATGCCAGAAAATACGAATGATGTGAATGTATTAGATGATCAACCTAAACTCCTTTTCGGTCCTGAAGTCAATGGTAAATCAGGACATGGAGCTGTGTTACCATTCTATGTCAGTTTGCAAATTCATGATAAAGTATTGCATAATGCTATGTCTGACTCAGGTGCCTCACACAACCTTATGACCAAAGCTGTAATGGAGAAGCTAAACCTTGATGTTACAAGACCCTACAAAGACTTATTCTCCTTTGTCTCAAGTCAGGTCAAGTGTTTATTCTTAATCAAAGACTTGTGTGTCTCCTTAGTCCAATACCCAAACAAGACAATCCTCATGGATGTGGTGGTTGCTGACATTCCACCAAAGTATGGCATGTTATTGTCAAGATCTTGGGGAGCAAAACTCCAAGGATCTCTCCAACTAGACCTCTCCTATGCCACTATATCTGTCTTTGGGCAACCAAAGAGACTATATAGAGAAACACTGATGAAGTATGTGGTAAGTAGTGAGGAAAAGCCCCAAAACTTCCCTATCTATTCAATCCATTCTGATATGGATTCTTTTATTTTATTTAATGATGAAACAAGTCCTCCCACTAGTGACAAGCCGTTGACTTTAGAACTGGACACACACATCAATGAAGAATCGGTTGCCCATACTGATGAAACCGTTAAAACAATCAAGGCAACCAGCATATAAGAAAAACCTCCCCAAATAGAAAATTCAAATTTTCCCACTGCAAGAAGGACTTAAACTCTTAATACTAACCACAAGCAAGAAATCACATGGTATTTAGAGTTTGATGGCTCTGTTAACAAGTTAGGAGCAGGGGCAGGTGTATGGATTCACAATACACACAAAAATCACACAGAAGGTCGTTCCTACAGACTAAACTTCAAATGTACCAACAACATGGCAGAGTATGAGGCTCTCCTTTTAGGCCTTAGACTGCTCAAAGCTCTAGGAGCTACAAAAGTATCCATCTTAGGTGACTCTGATTTAGTCATACAGCAAATGAAAGGCAACTTTGTTACTAATGACAATAGGATGAGAGCTTATAGGACTGCTGCCAGTAATATACTCAATGCATTCACTGAATCCAAGCTTGCCAAGATTTCAAGAAATCATAAAATTCATGCACACAGCCTAGCCACTTTTGCTAGTACATGCAAGCTTCCCTTTGAGCCAAATCACCATTTCACTGCTGAGATAAAACATAGGCCTGTTGTCCCAAATAATGTTAAAGATTGGCAAGTGTTCGAAAATGATGCCCAGATTACCAATTTCCTCATTGTTGAGCATGAGTTTTCAAATATTAACATTGACATGGATGCTATGACGGATGAACAACAACAAACAAATGAAAATCAACACGTTGTAACATCTATAATAGCCAAACAAATGCTAAACCCAACTGTTTTTGACAATGCAAAGATAGAAGAGCTGAAACAGATGTATCTGGAGGAAATAGCCAAAACAGAGGCATAGATAATTGATCTAAAAGATAACTTTCTCCCTGCTGGCCTCACTCCATTAGAAGATATGTTTGATGCAAATGATGTTCTCAAAAAGCCAAAAATGCAACCCTTAAATGCTGCTATAGAAGAACACAACATTGGGACAGCAGAGAAGCCCAAAATGATCAAATTATCTCAATCTTTGCCACCTGATCAAAAGCCCAAATATGTTGATTTGTTTAAAGAACTCCAAGATGTATTTGCTTGGAGTTATGAGGACTTGAAGTCCTATGACACCTCAGTGATCCAACACACCATTCCCTTAAAACCAAATCAAAAGCCCTTCAAACAGAAACTAAGGAGAATCAATCCTGTGCTTCTCCCTTTGATTGAAAAGGAAGTGAAAAGAATGTTTGAAGCAAGTATCATAGCACCCATCAGATTTTTTGAATGGGTATCCAATCTTGTTCCCACAAGAAAGAAGACAGGTGAGATTAGGCTATGTGTAGATCTAAGAAATTTAAACCAAGTCTCCCTAAAAGACCACTACCCATTTCCAAAAATGGACCACATCCTACAAAGAGTAGTGGGGTCATCTAGAATCTCTTTTCTAGATGGCTTTTCAAGTTTTAATCAAATACTGGTTCACCCGGATGACCAAGACAAGACAACCTTTACCACACCGTGGGGAACATTTAAATATGTGAAGATGCCTTTCGGACTTAAAAACACTGGTGCTACCTTTCAAAGGGCCATGGACATTGCATTTGCCAAGGAAATCCATGGTTTCTTGGTTGTCTATCTTGATGACCTTACCCCTTTCTCCAAATCTGATCAAGAGCACCTCAAACACCTAAGGAAAATATTCATGACATGTAGGAAATACGGCATTTCCTTGAACCCCAAGAAGTCTCTCTTTCGCCTTGAAGAAGGTAAATTACTAGGCCATATCATCTCAAAATATGGGATTAGAATTGATCCTGAAAGAATTCAAGCCATCCTTCAAATCCCATTTCCAAGAAACATAAAAGAGTTGCAAGAATTCCTTGGAAAGATAAATTTCCTAAGGAGATTTATCCCAAATCTAGCCGAGCTGATAAGACTGTTAAGAAACATGTTAAAAAAGGATGCCAAGGTAAAATGGTCTCTTAAAACCAAGAAAACCTTTGAGAGTATCAAAACTGCCTTAACCCAAGCCCCAGTCCTCACAAGTCGTCAATTTGATAAGGATTTCATCATTTTTTCATTTGCATCTGAACACACCATAGCTGCTGTCGTTTTGCAAAAGGATGATCAAGGAGCCAAAAAGCCAATTGCATTTTTCAGCGAAGCCTTAAGAGATGCCCCTTTGAAGTACCAAATCATGGAGAAGCAAGCCTATGCCCTTGTTAAAGCAATCAAAGATTTCCGAGTTTACATTTTATATTCACACGTGATTGCTTATGTCCCAAATGTTGTTGTAAAAGACATATTAACCCAAGAGGGGTTAGAAGGCAAAAGAGGCAAGTGGATTGCTAACATCCTTGAGTATGCCATAGAAATAAAACCAGCCAAGCTCATAAAGGGACAAGGTTTAGCCAAACTGATGTCTGAAACAAACTTTCAAGCCTTAGACATTAACCAACTGGACAATGAACAGGAGCTGGCGACTCCACAGATCAGTGAAACTTTTTTGCAATCCCCATGCTATGCTGATATATGCTTTGTTTTGTTAAACCTGTTTGCTCCCCCAGGATTGTCCAAAACCAACAAAATATTTTTAAATATGAAAGCTTCCAAGTTTTGTATCTTAGATGGTGCATTATTTTGGAAAAATCATGAAGGCATATTGCTTAATTGTTTAACCATGAATGAAACTAACAATGTCATGAAAGAATTCCATGCAGGGGACTGTGGAGGACATCTATATTGGAAGTCCACTGCTGATAAACTTTTAAGGGCTGGTTTCTATTGGCCCTCTTTGTTTGCAGATGTAAAGAAGTTTTCTATCGCATGTCATAAATGCCAAATCTTTGAGGGAAAAAGAAAGCTGTTGCCTTTGCCTCTTAAGCCCATCTCAACTGAGAAACATTTTCAACAATGGGGTCTTGACTTCATTAGAGAAATCCACCCCTCTTCCTTAGGCCAGCATAAGTGGATTCTAACAGCCACCGACTATTTCACTAAATGGATTGAAGCCATCCCATGTAGACAGGCCAATGACTCCATCATTATCCAATTCCTTGAGACCAACATCCTTTCTAGATTTGGCTGCCCTGAGAAGATCATTACTGACAACGCCGCTGCCTTCAAATCCAAAAATATGATCAATTTTTGCCATAAATTTCACATTACCTTGGGCCACTCCACATCCTACCCTCAAGGTAATGGCTTGGCCGAATCATCCAACAAAAGCCTCATCAACATCATAAAGAAAGTGCTAGAAGAAAACAAGAAGAACTGGCATAGAAAGCTCACAAATGCCCTATGGGCAGACAGACTTTCAACAAAGAAATCCATTGGGATGAGCCCTTATGAGCTAGTGTATGGCATGGAGGCCAGATTTCCATCTTCCTTGGGCATTCCTATCATCAAGTTGTTACAAGAGATCCAAGCTGAACCAAATGATGTTCAACGAAGAATCAACCAGACCATTCATCTTCAGCAAACAAGAGAGCAGGTCTATGACAGAGCTCAAATTTTGCAAGAGAAGCTCAAAAGGATGTTTGATAAGAGAGCTAAGGCTGAGGATTTCTGTGTTGGCAACAAAGTTCTAAGGTGGGACTCACGAAGAGAAGACAAGGGAAAACATGCAAAATTTGATTTTTTATGGAAAAGTCCATTTGTTATCAGTGTTGTGCAGGGCAATAACACATATTTCCTCAAATCTGTAGAGGGCGACATAACTGAAGAAGGCCCTGTCAATGGATGAATGCTAAAGCATTATTATGATCCTTGTTGTTGAACACAACGCAACTGTATTATATTTGTACATAAATACTTGTATTTTCAGCACTTTGTTTTTATAGTAGGCCGAATAATAGAATAGCATAGCAAAGTTCTTTAAAGGTAGAACCAAAGCAAGTCCTCCATTCAGATCTCTGTCATTGCATTAATCTCAGCAAAAGAGCAGGAACTTTTTCAGTCAATAGTATTAAAATAAAGGAGGATTTTCAGTTTACATCAGCACCCTTTTTTCAAAACAGAATCAAGGGAAGTGCTCCAATTTTGTTCCCCTATGTTTTGTTTATTTCAAAGGCAGGTTCTCAGGCACAGGTGCATGTAATGATAGAGAACGCGGAAAAAAGTAGGCAGTGCTGCTATTGTATAGAAATTCAGTTTATGAGAATGTTGTGTTCAGGTTTCAAATTTTCAATCATTTAACAGCCAGCACAAGGGAAGTTTCAGTCTACAGCAAAAATAGAAGATCAAGGCAGTCTGACCTGCTATTCCTGGCTTTTCACAAGGAAAAGCCATCCCCAAGTGGAGCCACTATTAGCCTCCTATCGCAATAGGTGTTCATATTTCATGATTCACAGTTGAAAGTGCCAAATATGTCATCCTTTCATGCTGTAAGGTTCCATATTTCTAGAAAGAGGCCAAAGAAGAGGCCATGAAAGTGTGCCAGTCCAAATGCCACTGTTGCATTCCAACTTTTGATGAGTTAATCCATTTTGATGAGTTTTTTTCAGTTAAGGGAAGTCCAAACAGCTTAATCTTAGCTTCCCTAGGTTTCAATTTCTTGTTGTAGAATATAGAGAATGAATATCTGTCCAAACAGCTTAATCTTGGCAGATTTGTAGATAGGTAGAGAAACAAGGGTGCTCAACAGCTTAATCTGAGCCCCTGGATGATATAAGGGTACGTTTAGATAGGAGGGCAGTCAAAAGAAAAAAGGATAATCAGGGTCTGCAAGTCCAAGTGCACCCATGCAAAAAGAAGAAAAAATGCTAGGTAAGTAGGCTGGGTAAGTAGTTTTGTGGTTGCAGAATCAAGCTATGTGATCCATTTCATGTTTTTTAATGCTATAACTATTCAGATCACAAGTATAAGGCAATTTCCCTTTGGAGGAGCTCAAGTGAGGCATGTCTAATTCCCCTTTCTTCTAAATTTCAAAATTTCTTACTAACACCCCTGAAGGACCTTGGGATCTGCCCAACCAGCCCTGTTATCACTTCATTTTTGTGAAATACTAAGTCAAGCTTTGACTTTCTTCAATGAAAAGAAGCCACATTTCTTGTGTAAAAATCACTCTTCTACATTCCATTCACTTCCTATGTCTAAGTTTCAGCTCACAAACTTAGCCTCTCCCCTACACTTCACCTCACAAATTCATATTAACTCTTAACTCTACTATCTAGCTCCCTATATCATTTCCTTATCCCCTATTATACAAAAAACTATATAAAATCCCAAAAATATTACATATCCCACCCTATAGCACTGTAGCTATGTACATAGAGTTCTGGGAAATAATAGTCCACCTGGGACTATTATGAACCCATCCGTGTCATAACTCTTGGATTGGTCTAAACCTCTGGTTAGGCCAATAACCTATATCCACCCCTTTACCCTTAAAACCTCACTATCCTACCTTTCATGCACATAAAACCCCCAAACTCTGCATTAACCTAAGGTTTTCAACCCCCATCGCGCATTTTTGTTTAAATAAAATGGGCGGGTCCCGTCCCTAACCTCCCGCTACCTCGCCTACCCCACTAGCCTTCCGATGGCCAGCATCCCAGATCAATGGTGGGCGGGTGTTTTCATATACCGATCCGCCGGAGGTTAACTTCCGGGGGATGGGCGTTTTCCCTGCTCTACCCCCACCACGTGTCAGCGCCACGTCTTCATAACGTCATCAACCTGCGTCGGCCTCCTGCCACCATGTCTTGTGCCACGTCACTGCCACGTCGCTGCCACCGTACTGCCACGTCATCACCCTGTCGTACTTCCACATCATCGCCGTACTGGGACCCATGCTGACATCATCACCGAAAAGGGCGCGAAGCGCGAAATTTGCAGCGAAGGATGCCCAGAATGAAAAACCGAGGTAGTTAACGCTAATTGGGCATCGCTAAGAAAAATAGGCCAAAATGGAAGCCCTCTCATGGCTCGGCTACCAGCAGGCCCAAAATTCACAAATTGATAGGAATTTCTTCACGCAGGATTCAGAAAAGGGGCGAAAACAGTTCTTAAGGCAACAGAGGGCCGGACAGCAGCCATAAAATGTCGATGTGACAGTTTAAATCATTCAGACGACAACAAGGAGCCCAGGTTCAGTGAAAGTGTATCAAAGGAAGTGGCAAAGACTATCAGTGAGTATTTTTGATGAAAATATGTATTTCCAAAGTAGGCAAACATTAAGAGGCCCCCATCAAAGTCAATAAAGCAGTGTTGGGCCATCAAAGCTCACCAGATCAAAGTTAATGCATAAGGCCACCTAAGGGCGGCGCTGCAGAAATCAAAGCACAGTTATGGCCAAATGCCAGCACAGGGCTCTAAGGACATCATAGTTACTCATTTTTTGAGGCAGCTGCCCCCAGTGCAGCATTAGATAGATATTTTGGCATTTATTTCAAGCATATGTTAGGTTCAAGACACTTATTGCATCAGATCTGTCTCAGATCTGATTATTGTAGATATTTTGCTTATAAAAACCACCCTAATTTACTGTTTAGGGGGTTGGTTGGTTGATTCGCTCCACTAGAGACTCGCTCTATATACTTGATGTTTTCCTTAATCAAAGACTATTGAAAAGCTTGGAGGATGGACTGTTTACTATTTGTTTAATGGTTGAAGAGTGAATGTGGAATTCCTGTGTTGCAACATGACTCAATAAGTGTTTTCTACCTCTGGTTTCCATTGATATATGCTCATATCATACATATGTCACCATCTAAATAGCAGAAAAAATGAATAGCTTATACTTTGTTTAACTTCACTCTATGCTCAATTTCTACTGTTTCTTTATGTTTTCCTCTGAATTGGTAATGAATATGAATTCCCTTTGGCTCATATTTCCCCTAATTCACCCATGTTTGACAGTTATCTAGGGATTCTTTACTTCTCCTAGATAGAGCTCATTCACCTTCCCTCTGTTAAGCTGAAAGAGAGATTCTTAATTGCCTCTCATTCCATAGCCTTCAATCCATCCCCATTTAGCTTTAAATTTGTCTCATGTATAGATATCTTGCTCCATATTCCTCTTGTGACCAAGAAAACGCACTAGCAGTCCTACTCCTCGACTCCATGCCCAATGGTTTGAAAATCTCATATTATACCTACCTCTCTACTTGGAAACATTATCCTTCCCACCAAAACTTAAACAAAAACCCTTGAAATCAATAACTAGCCTAAAATCATCATCAACAAACCTAAATCATAAAGAGAGAGCCCTCTCTGATTGCAGGTAGGCTAGGACCTGCAGTCCAAAGATTGGTTAGTGGTTACCTCGGCCGTATCCCTTAAGGAGCCAAGGGACAACCTGAGTGATAACACTTATGATATTTCTATCATGACAGGCATTGCGGAAAACATACAGATTGGAGCCAATCACAATCCTAAGGAAATTGTGTGCTTCACCTACCCTTTTAAGGACTTTCGTGATGTTTTCCCTTGGTCTTTTTAGGAAAGGCATTGCATAGACCCTTCTATTCTCAAGCATGAGATCAAGAAAGGCCGAGCATTCTTTTTATGGTATTTTTCTTGCTTGTTAATCCAAAAAATCCTCGAGTCTCCTTCTTCGGGAGTGTTAAACTACCATGAAGAAGACCGAGCATTCTCTCTACGGTATTTTTCTTGCTCGTTGATATGAAAAATCCTCAAGTATCCTTCTTCAGGCTCATTAAAATACCACGAAGAAGATTGACCATTCTTTTTATGGTATTTTTCTTGCTCATTAATCCAAAAAACCTCGAGTCTCCTTCTTTGGGCTCGTTAAACTACTACAAAAAGGATATGAGCGCTTTCTTTTATGGGATATTTTCTCACTCTTAAACTGAAAAATCCCCAAGTTTGTCATCGTTGGGCTTGTTAAACACATAAGACGACGGTGTGAGAAACTCTTTTTCGCTCTTTTTCTAGCTCATTAAATTGAAAAGGACCATTAGAGCATTCTTTTTAGGCACTTTTTTCTCACTCATTAAACTGAAGAAACCCTGAGTTTTGACTTTAGGCTCGTTAAACATTTATAAAGATGACCCGAGCATTATTATAGGTACTCTTCTCACTCGTTAAACTAAAAAATCCCAAGTTTTGTCTTTAGGCTCGTTAAAAAATTATAAAGATGACCCGAGCATTCTTTTAGGTACTTTTCTCGCTCGTTAAACTAAAAAATCCCAAGTTTTTTTCACTGGGCTCGTTAAAAATATACGCCAACAACCAAAGAACTTGCTTTTTTGGGACCATTTCTCGCTCTTAAATCGAAAAATACCTAATTTTTTCCCCTTCTTTGGGATCGTTAAATCTATGAAGAAGGAATGAGCAGCTCTTTTACCTCTTTTTCCTTACTCAATAAATTGAAAAAGATACCTTAAGTTTTCTTCATTTGACTCGTTAAAATTTGATGAAGGTATTGATTTTGTCATCGCGTGACTCATTAAAAATTCATGACGAAAAATGATTTTAGTCTGTCTCCTCATACTCATAACAAAATGAGGTAAACATCTATTGAACATAGGTTTCTCTTTATCTAGATTTAATAGATTAACTCATGAAAAAGTAACCGATCCGGGTATACTATTAACCTTTTGTCACACCTGGTTAATAACTATGACAGAGGGACCACCATGGAGTCGTTCTTTACGATCTTTTCAGACTCACTAAATATGAAAAGACCACCAATTTTTCTAGTCTAGACTCATTAAACTACAAAGACAAGATATAGAGTCGCACCTTTTACGATCCTTTTCAGACTCTCAAAATATGAAAAGATCAACGAGTTTTCCTATTTGGACTCATTAAACTAATCAAATATGGCATAGATTCACTCTTTTCGCAGTCCTTTTCAGACTCTTAAAATATGATAAGATCGACGAGTTTACCCGTCTAGACTCACTAAACTAATCAGACGGGGAAAATAAACAATACAATTGCATTCAATATTAGAAAGCGTGGTTTGGCAGCAGTCATTCCCTTGAACATGGCACTCCCTCAGATAAACCTTTCTTGTGACAACCTCTCAATATGAATCCTACCATCCTATGAGTTTAGCCTAAATACCCCGAGCATGTTTGTATCCTAACACTTTTTGGTGTTCATGACTCTAGTGTTGCATGGTTAAAACTGTTGTCGTGCCTTCTATTGTTCAAGGGTTAACCTTTTTTTTGCTCCATCAACCCATCAAGCATATCCTTTCATCATGCCCTCTGTTGTTTAGACCTAATGCTTAAAGATTCCTCAAAAAACAAATCATTCTTGTCCCCTTTCATGTCGATTGATGTAGGACACATTATTGCCTACCTCTCAACAGGTATCTTCCTATCGACTTCTGTTATCACTCAAGTTGTTCAACAAAAGTTGTAGAAAAGGGAATATGGCTGAGGTAACCACAGACGAATCTTTTAGAATTAGTTTCTAGCCAATCTGCATCTAGAGAGGGCTCTCTCTTTATTATTTAGCTTTGTTTTGGGGTATATTAGGCTAGTTATGAAGTACAAGGGTTTGTTTGATTTTTGGATGGTGATATTCAATAGAACAGGGGTGTAAATCTGATAAGTTCAGTCCATTAGGCTAATGGAGTCTATGAGGATGAACTGCTGGGTGTGGTTTCTTTGACAGAAGGTGGTACTACAGAGCAAGATAATCAACCATGGATTAAACTGTAAGCTGAAATCAGGTGGGATGGAGTCAGGGGGTGAAGGGCAATTAAGAATCCTTCATCATGTTGACAGAGGGAAAGTGGATGAATATTGCCAGGGAGAAATTAAGAATTCCTTAGCTACATTCAAGATGTAAGAACCAGGGGAAGCAGGAGCAATTAAGAATTCCTACTTATGCTAATTCTGAAGAAAACATAAACAATAACAGAGATTGAACATAGAGTGCAGTCAAGCAAGTTTTGGGTTATTCTTTTTCCCTGTTATCCAGATCATGAAACATATACGATATAGTAAACACAGAAATTGAAAACATAAGTAAGAAAGACTTATTGATCCATAAAATGATTAAGGAATTCTGTAACATAGTCCTCTGCTATCAATTCCACATCCAGAGAGTTCAGCAGCAACACATTCCAACAGTTTTTTTTTTATTCAAAAGTTTTTTAGAGTTACAACGTAGTCTGAGAGATGTATCACCAACCCCTAATACTTCGCTTGGGGAGGTATTTGTACAAAAATGTTTACAAAATATCTCAAAGAGATAATATCTAGTAATAACTTCTTCTACCCACTTTACAGGAGAAGTAAATGATCTTGGAAACAGGGAGAAATAAATGCAGAAATAAATGCAGAAGTAAATGTTGTTGTGTTCGCTACTTAGTTGGTGAGATGCGTTGACTGCAAGCTCAGCGAGTAGGCCGGTGGCTGTTTCCGCTGATATTCCATGCTACTGGCTTAGCTTTCTCAGGTGCATTTAATTTTGATTTAATACATCGTTACCCCACGAGACTCTCACCCATTCCATTTTTCCACTTTATGATATCTGTCGTATCCTGGGAAAAACAAAAGTTTGAAACTTGCCTATAGGTTTCCAACATGCTTTCGCACCACTGCTCTTCTGGTAAATGATGTCTTAGTAGCTTTCTCAAAGTCTCATCTTCGTCTGTGTACCTGTATAAGTTAGGCTGGACTGTGAAAAGATGTTTCACTTCATGTTCTATATAAAATAGATTTTCCAAGTTGCTATAAAGAGTTTGGCCAGATGGAAGGGTCTTCTCTGCTGGAGTACTTGATGATACATTCAGTTGATCAGCAGCATGTTTATTCAACTTGAGTTGGCACTTAGCTTGTCCCAATAGGCATTCATTGTTTCCCACCAGACTTGGAAAGCCCCTTTCCTGCAAAACTGCAAATCTTTCCATAAAAGAGTCTATCTCCACCTACATATCCTGGCTCTTCCTCTCCAAATTCTGCATCAAGGTTCTCATGGTCAGAACTCTTTTGATTTTTAGAATGGTGGTTGTCCTGTCTCTAATGTCTAGTGCTTCTAGTTCTTCACTGGTCTTAGTGTTCAAAAATTGTATTAACCTGTTGGCCTATTCGGGCATATGTCCCAACAAATTTCTGGCCCTTTGAATTTCCACCTGGGCTGCTGCTATCAAGTCAATCTGCTCATATATAATTTGAATATATCTCCAGACATTACTAATGGATTCACTGATGTTAGCCCATAAAATTCCCTTGATTTCTCCCATAGGCTTATCTAAAGAGAGGTCCTTTTCCAATGCTTTTACTCCGTTCTCCAATGCTTTCACCTCTCTTGTCTTTTTTGCCACAGTCATTTTGGATTTGTCATAACTTACTTCTAATTTTGCCAATTTCTCTTTGGCTTATCTCAATTCTGATACTTGGAGTTTTAGATCCTCCATAGCTTTTATTAACTCCTCTGTGGTCATGGTAGTGTTGCTACCTGCTGCTGTTGTTGTTGCTGAAGTACCTGCTGCTAACGCCGGGACAGTCGGAGGGATTGTTGTTGTGATTGTTGGAGCTATTTCAAGTGGCCGGGAGGTCGACTCTCCCTATTTATATTATAAAGCTTTCTCCAAATCTTGCTCTGTATCACTTAATCTTTCATTCATTCTCATCAGCAAGTCCATCATGTCCTCCTCTTCTTTTTGCTGCACAACCTCTGAAGTTTGTGGATGCATAGTAATAGGCAGCTTCAGTTGTTTCTTGAGGGCAGCAATGTCCTCTTCCTTCTTCTTCATCAATGTTTTTATTCCCTTGGCATCCTTGGGATCATGTCCCAGCTCAATTATAATTTCTTCCAAGGAATTTATCCTCTTGTCCTTGGCTAAAGAAGATGCCTTTTCCAACTCTAGTTGGGCAGATGTGTTATTTAATGAGTTCTGCAATTTGTGAGCTAACATTGCCTTATCTGCCAATGTAGAGTAGACCATCTCTCCAGTTTGCTTATGCAGCTCAATTTGGTCTATAAGGTGAATGTCTTTGGCAAGGGCCTCCAGATTTGTTCTAATATAATCAGCAGCTGACTATGGCTGTTGCACTTTAGGCTTAAAGTGGCTCAAGATTATTTTACCTTCCTTAATGTCATATGTAGACATTAACCTTTGTTGTTTGGTGGGGGTCATCTTAAGAAACTGATCATAAAGTTGTAGTCTTATTGGCTCATTCTAGGCCTTGATGTCCGTGAATGTTCTTTTGATATCAGAACCTTGCTTGCTTTGTGGCATTGTGGAGGAAACTTCCACACTATGCTGTTTCTCTAATTCCTGCCTATGAGAATTGGTGGATGTTTCTACCATTGGGGATGTCTGTGGGCTGGTTGCCCTCTCACCTCTTGGACTTTCTATGATCTCCTCAATAATTTCCTCTTTAGATAGAGGATTTATTATTTACCTTTTTGCCCCTGGTTGCTCTGCTGGTCCACTTACAAGTGTGATCTCTTCTCTGTCCCTTTTGCTACCCTTTTCCTCATTTAGAGAAGTCTGTAATGCTGGTACCTCTGGTGCTTTGGTCTGGACAGGAGGAATTTTCCCTTGGCCTTGTTGCTTTGATGATGCTGACTGATCTGTCATTATGTGCTACTCTGAATCCAGTACTTCTTTGCCTTTAGATGTCTCTGCAGCTGGTGTAGTGCTTTCTTGGGTAGGTTGCTGTGAAGTTCCAGGAGAAGATGTACCCACTCCGGCTTGTTGAGGCATTTTGAAAGACACCTATCCAAAAGAGTCCAGGTCAAGAGTCTTTTCAAGATTCTTCATAGCTTGTTCCATTTTTTATTCCTCAATAAGCTCTTCTATCAATGTGCCCTCTACCCACTCATCTTGATTAGCAAACTGCTCTATTTCAGTGATCCTACAATGATTATAGGATGATAGCCTATTTTTTACTTTTCTTTCATAGATAAATCCATTTGGGTCATAGGGTACCCACCAAAAGCTCTTTTTTAATTTGAGTTGTTCACCTAATATCTTGTCAGCATCTTGCCATGATTCCATTTTGTTAATGATAAAAGGGCCTAACTGGTTTCTTAATTTCAATTGAGCTTTTTTCTTGGCACCATAAAAATGAGCCAAATCTGAATTGATAAATTACCTGAAATATTCAAGAGAAAACAGTCTCATAGGTACATATTTTGGCAGTTTATAAGGGCGCAACTCACAGCCATATATCCTGATCTCAGTGTGATTTTGGTAGAAGTACCAGTCACCTATTTTGTAGCTTTTGGAGAGCTGTAAAATTTTCTTCATGTCACCAGAGAGTCTAGGAGGAGTTCTCATCAGCAAAGAGGAGACCGGATGTATAAACAAATCAATGAATTCACAGTAAGTGTAAGGAGAGTTATGGACTTGATGGAAGACTGAGGTCCAAAAGATCACATACCTCCTTTCTCCTTTAGAATCCAATTTTCTCATGGGAAACTGAAAACTGTCTTTTTGATAGTACAAGAACAAATGATATATATATGATGTGTACTTGAAGACTCATTCTCTATCTAGATTTATGAATTGGTCATGGATCTTGTTGGTAATGAAAGTAGCAAAGTCATATTTGACAACAGGAGGATGTCCTAGAATAAATATGGACATCAAAGCTAATATTGTTTCATCAACATATTCACTTGTTTTAAATCCTAGGACATAGGATATCATATCAATAATGAATCTTCCAGTTTCATTGAACCAGACATGGTGAAAAGGAGGTGGCTCTCTGGGCTGGCAATCTGATCTCATAAATAACTTGGCAATCTGGCCTATTTCTGCAGTGGATAGTTTAAATCCTTGCTCTAGCGAATATCCCATGGAAAGAGGAGCCAGAGGCTGAGTAGGTTTGAAGTGCAACATCTCATTTATGGATTCAGGAGTTATATGAAAAATGACAGTTCCAGTTGGAGTCATAACTGCTCTTTTGATAGGTTCATAATTGGCACAACATAGGCAGATTACATTTGGGAATACATTTACTGAGAGGAGATAGTATTTGGGCAGATTGGATTCCCATATCCCATAGAGATCAGTTTTTCTTAGGTGACTGTTCCTAATTTCATAGAGTTCTTGGAGGTGGTTTTTGTCACCAGTTAGGTCCTGTATTTGAAAATCCCTATTAGCCAAGGGCAACCACTCCAGGTCTTTATGAGGTGCATTTAGGGGAGCAATGTTGAGGGCCACAGGAGCCTCCATTGTTCAATTTTCTGTGACTTTTCAATTGGAATTTGGGTTTGTCCAGCAAAATAGGCAAAACAACAGTTCTGGGGCTTTTCTCCAGGAATTGCAGACCACAGTGGATTTGAACTTAGCTCGTTGGGTGAATTTACAGAAGAAAACGAAGTCTGCAGGGTTTTTGGTGAAAATGGGAAAAAGAGCAGTGGTTATGGTGCGTATGTTTGAAGGCAACATGGTGAATTGAACTCAAATTTGGGACCTTTGGGAAATTTGGAGAGAAAGCTGAAATTCACAGGTTTTGAAAATGGAATTTAAGGTAAATACCTGTTTTTATCAGCGCACTGTGCGAATTGAAGGTTGCAGGACGAGCTGGAAGATCAGACAATGGACTCTGTTTGTCTTGGTGGTGGATTGTATGGTTGAGCGTTGCTTTGGGACGTAAATTGCATGCACCAGTCTCATTAGAAAATAGGTGAAAATGAGTGAAAATGACGTTTTCATATCGTTTTTAACAAAAAATTGACTTTGGCGGGCTTTTGGCGCGTTTCAGTCGGATGACGTCAGCATGACATGGTGCTTTGTCATGTAGCGGCATGACGTCGTGCTGATGAGGAGGTGAGGTCACGGATGAGGTGGTGATGATGTCAGCGGGGAGGCAACGGGGGGTGGTAAGCGGTTTCGGCCCTGCACCGCTTTTGGGCAAAGGTGGTATTGGAGGGGAGGGCAACGAGCATTGCGGGAGGCTGCCACCTGTCCCAAGGTACGGTGGGAAAACCACCATCACCCAGGCGCTAAAGGTTGGCATGAAAGCATGATGCGAAATGGATCTGGGCCATCTAATCTATGGGCCATGATCCAATGGTCAGCGCTTAATGGACATGGCAGAAGGCTACGACACGGAGTCCATCCATTATTTTAATGTTTTCTAATGCGGGCGAGTTTATTCATTGGTAAGGTTTTCGGGTTTGGTTATTTGTTTAACCAGAGTTTAAACAAATCTTGATGCTTTGTACGTGGAGGGTTGTTGATGGCCTCGGATGAACCATTAATCCCATAAAACATTAATATATCGCTATAATTAGCTAGGGGTCGGGATATTTAAAATATTTTTGGGGTTTTTATATAGTTATATAATACGGGGGGGGAAATATTATATAGGAATTATAAAATAAATTTAATGTGTTAAAATGAGAGATATGTTCAAACAAAAGCACTAAGTTGAAAAGTGAAACTTAAGCTTAGGGAAATGAAAGGGATCCAAGCTATGAATTTGGGAAAACTTAGCATAATCGAAGAAAAGCATTTTTGCACAAGAAATGTGGCTTCGTTATCCTAGGAAAAACAGAGTTTCACTTAGTTTTTTTCATGAAATGAAGTGAACTAGGAGTATTGAGCTAATCCCAACATCCTTGTGGGGAGGTTAGCTAGTGTTTTTTGGAGAAATGTGGAGGGAAATTAGTCATGCTTCATCTGTTTTGTGACCACATAGTTTCCATGATATTTATGATATCCATGAGATGAATCACCTTTGAAACACAAAATTACTCATAAGCCTGCTTCTGCAACATCAAAACTACCTACCCAGCCTATTACACCTAACATTTTTTCTTTATTTTCCTTAGGTGCATTTTAACTAGCAACCCTTACTCTCTTTTTTTCTTTTAACTTCCATCCTATCTAAGTCTGCCCTTATTTCTTCCAGGGGCTTAGATTTAGCTGTTGAGCTCCTTTGTTTCTCTATCTAACTACTTATCTACCAAGCTTGAACTGTTTGGACAAATTTTGTTCTCTATCTTTAAAACAAAAAATTTAAACATGAACTGGCCAAGATTAAGCTGTTTGGCCATCCATTAACTGTGACAAAAGTCAACTAAGTGCACATGATGAAGTTCTTATAAAAAAATAGAATACTAGTGGCATTTTGGACTAGCACACTTTCCTGGTCTTTTCTTTGGGGTTCATTTTCTTTCTTTTTGACTGATTCATTCTTTTTGCCCTTTGATCTTTATTTTAGGGCATACCCTCTTTTAATTTTTTAATTTTTTGATTTTTTCAAAATATGGAACCTTTGCAGCGTGGAAAGGATGAACACATTTGGCATTTTACCAGTCAATCATGAAATATGACACCTATTGGTATAGGATCATAACACTGGCTCCACTTGGGGATGGCTTTCCCTGGTGAAAAGCCAAGAACAGCAGGTCAGATGGCCTTATGCATAATTCTTTCTGCATTCTAAAATTTTCCCTTTGCTGCAAGTAAACAAAACTATACCTCTACAACATATATACATTTCTCATGAACTCATTCAAACAATTGTAGCCCTAATTTGGATAGTTTGTCTGAATGTTTGTCATCATATTTACAGCTCCCAAGTCTTCTTCTTCAATTTCTGGTAAACTAAAAAGGTAACACAAAAAAGGTAGCACAGTCCCTTCACTTTTTCTCAAAATTTGCTACATATTCCTTCCTATATTATTGTTGTAATAAACTGCAAAAAGTAAAAAAAATTATGTACAAGATAGAGTCCTGACATCTCAACAAGCTGAATCAAAATAATGCTTCAGCATCTGACCATTGACTGGCCCATCTTCTGCTTCAGTGCCATCCAGTCTTTTCAAAAAGTAGGTGTTGTTTCCTTGTGAAGCATGAATAGTAAAAGGTCCCTTCCATAGGAAATCAAACTTCCCATGTTTTCCTTTATCTTCCCTTCTAGAATCCCACTTCAGTACTTTGTCTTCTATGAAAAAATCCTCTACCTTTGTCCTCTTGTCAAATATCTTCGTAAATTTTTCTTATAGAATCTGAGATCTTTGATACACTTCTTCTCTAGTCTGCTGTAAACAAATAGTCTGATTGATTCTTCTCTAAATGCCATTGGGTTCTGCCTACACTTCTTGCAGCAACTTTATCACAGGGACTCCCAAAGATGAAGGGAATACTGCCTCCATGCCATAAACCAATTCATAGGGGCTTGTTCCAATGGATCTCTTTGTAGTCAATCTGTCTGCCCAAAGTGCATTGATAAGCTTCTTATGCCAGTTTTTCTTGTTTTCCTCCAATATTTTCTTAATGATATTGATCATTATTTTATTGGATGATTCAGCTAGACCATTACCTTGAGGGTAATAGGCTGTAGAGTTGCCTAAGTGGTTGAGGGGAAAGTACCCCTAGGGTCCTTTGGGTTAAGACTCTACCAGACTGAAAATTTCTTATTCAAAGAAACACACACACAACCATTATCTTTATTGTAAGCAAATTCTAATGTTTATGGTACGTACCTAAGGTCCTACGTTCAAGAAGGCATTTAGGGTCCAAACCCTTCTTGGAGTTCCCTTCTTCTCCTTTGACCTGTAAAACAAACAAATCAAAGAACACAACAGTACATGGACAAATACTTATATGAAAACCATCTTCATGCTATAAATTTAGTTATAAAAATCTTTAAGTAACTACTTGCATAAGCATTCAAAACAAGAATCTCATAAGCATATAGAAAGATTGTTTCGGGAACCAAGACGTGTTTCTTTATATAAAGGCAAGTAAAGTACATATAACGGAAAGATTTCACCTGAAACACCTTCAGCAGGCTCCAAGCAAAGCTTCCTCCCGGATTTGTTCCAGCCTCAAGCCTCCAACAAGAGCTCCTTCCAAGTCTTACTCAATGGTGATATAAAGGATGAATGATCACCAATACACATGGAAACAAGGGTTTCCTATGCAAAATGGGGGAAGTGCAGAAGGCACCAAGGACTTCAGACCTGGTCTAAGGGGAAAATCTCAGCATAATAATCTTGCTCTTCTTTTCTCTCTCCCTTAGGCCTTCCCTTTGATGTCTTTTTATACCATCTCCAAAGTAGTTTTTTAGTTAGGAGTTGGTTGGGAACAGTTGGGCCACGGGCACTAACAGGTGATCAGCAGGTAAAACCCGCGATCTCCGCCCGAAAATGAGGAATTATTTTTTTTTTTAAGTGTTTTAATACATACACGCGGGTTGGGTATACACAGACCCGCGTGTAAACGTGTTTAACTCAGGGCAATGTCGCGTATAGGGAATAAAACAATGTTTTTTAAATTTTAGGACCAGGTCTAGAAGGAGGGGTTACCCTAGGCCATGAGTGCAACATCACAAACCATAAGAGTGAGATTTGGAGCTATAACAGATGCCCCCTAATGTATGAGGTCAGAAGGGGAACATGATGGCCGAAATATATTATGTAAGAACATGGAAAGGAAGTCTTGTCGAAAAACCGAGGAGGACTTCACCGGAATTCAACCTGCCAAGCCACCAAAAGGAGATCAGAAAGAAACATTGTCTGAGGCAGGCATACCCATGCTCAGAAAAATTAAATCATGTCCGCATATCAAGTACAAGAGGATCCACTAAGTATACAAGTATAAATGACTGGAAGATACATAATGGATCATCTGATCATAATGAGCAAGTACATGTCTGAATATCACATATAAGACTGTCAATGATGCTGAAAGATGCAACAGATCACTGATATCAAAAGACTGATCCCAAAAGGTACCAACTAAACATGATGGAATAGGATGGTACTACACTACAAACTCAGGTGCCAGCATATAGAATGTCGCCATGACTGACTGCAACATATAAGGTAGAGTGGTATCAACTAGCAGCAACAGGAGCAACTGTCAAGTGAACCAATGAATGCTGATACAACCTGAGGTCTTCACCGACCGCCGTGGCACATTTCTACACCATGGGAATAAATGATCTGAAGTCGACCATGTGAGAAATTGTTTGATTACCGGTCATTGATGTATACCATTAACAAATGCGAGACTACTCACCGATAATGATAATGAGCGTCAAGGTACCCAGTACAATCTAAGTGTGAATAGATGAGCTGAAGTCGAACACCTGTAAGAATCTATCGATCAGGAGACAATGATGGTTTCCCACTGTCGATAGCGAAGGATCTGCCACTAATGACTGCAAACCCCAAGGTACTGCCAAATGGACTCTAGATCTTTTCCCCAGAGCAATGAGTCGGAGTCGATAGGGAAAGATCCGCTAGAAGGAAGGCATTAAGGCATCCTCCATCAATCTAGCGTGAGTGTAACCCGTAGGCCAATAATGTGGAAGGAATCGGACGAAAAAGATGTAGTAACCCAATCGAAGTACGTTTCCGGCGTACACAAGATGTGGCTAGCGCACGACAGAAACCCTCTGAACCAACCAATAATGAAAGCTGACACAGAGGCGAGGTATCCACCAATAGGGTCAAATGGAAACCAAGGTACTGCACGAATCCCAATGTGTGATAATGTATGCTGATGTCGAACA
Source organism: Pinus tabuliformis (assembly GCA_031772625.1). Classification (NCBI taxonomy): domain Eukaryota; kingdom Viridiplantae; phylum Streptophyta; class Pinopsida; order Pinales; family Pinaceae; genus Pinus; species Pinus tabuliformis. Next base: position 310,934,625 of record CM062815.1, on the reverse strand, counting down.
CAAGGGAAACCACTCAGTCAAAGACCCATGACACTGATCGATGCTGAGCACAAGGTGACCTATCAATAATGAAAATAGGGCCAGGGTGCGGCTCTAGGCCTGTCCTCAGAGCAAGGCGTTGTCGTCGATAAGGACAAGACCCGCCAGCAAGAAGTCAATGGGGACCTTCTCAAACCGGCATGAGTAAAGGACCAATATAACTGATGTGATGATAGACATGATACTGACAACTAGGGATGGCCAACTGAAAATGAGTCAAGAGACACCGCAGAGAGGCCGACTCAGGCTAACTTCCCTTGAACAAAAGCACGACTCAATGTGACTATGTGGCAGCATATGATGACTCTGTATAAGTTCGCCATGCAAGAGGCACGAACAAACCCTCCATATGATTGGAAGAGATAACCAATTGGGGGAGAATTGACTCAATAACAAGGTTATGGCATACCTAAGTCAAACTAAATCCCACCCATGCGGAGGAGACTTTGTTTTGAGTGCTTTGTTCAAGGGCGACACGACTAACTCTAGCTGCCAACAATAAATGGAAATAATGTACCTGTTCCCGCTCTTTTTGGAATATTTAATTTTTTTGTCTTTTTCTGTTAAGCCGGAAAAAGAATAAAAGAATGCTATGGTACAGTGGAAAGAACGAGTGTTGGTGAAACAGATGATCTAGTTCCTGGGAAAGGAACGTTCCTATGCTCAATGCAGGGAGGTGAAAACTGGTCAGTGACACTCAGAGGTATGTTACTTCCACGGATCAGGGTATGTCAAGCTGTAGAAGCCAAAGGTATGCAAGGTTGATTTTGCAGACGTCATGGTCAAAAGTTGGCTTAAACACGAGTCCAAGTGAAGCCGGCTTTAGGCCAAAAGGTGCAAATGGTCAACATGCAATGCAGTAGTACAACTCAACACAAAGGAGCCTCTAGGGTATAAGGCCAGAACAAAGCGGAGAAGCTAAGAGGAATGAGCCTTCAACGCATAAGTCATGGCGGGACTACAGAGGACTCCCGAGCCTAGGGATGAAAAATCAGCATGAGTGCCAAGCGACAAAAAGGTACTAACTAGGGCACCCATGATAAGGTAGGCTCTACCACACAAGTCATGATACTTCTAAGCAATGAGAAGGTTCCTCACCATAACTTGGTGGGGTCGATCCTAAGGCCAAATGGGAAAGGACACCGATAAGTGCACAATGCAGGTGGAAAAAACCTAACCTATATGCCAGTTTCGAGAACCAATGCCTGTCAGAACGGACCAACCATAAACTTCCAAAGAAGAAATCTTCCAAGTTCTGTAAACATAAATAGAAACACTAGACACGAAGTTAATACATCCCACATATAAACTTCATATAAGATCTTGTGTTATAGAATACAAAACTTGAAAATGCGAACCTCATATATACAATATCGTACAGGGAACCACGCAGCTTTGCGGCTTACGCATAATAGTGCTTCTGGAAAAACCCCTTGCAGGGATCGGACCAAGGACTCCGTTGGTAGTCATAACTCATGGCTTCAAAGAATTCCTCCTGTGAAGGAAAAACAAGTTCTAAGAAATCATGAGAACTACAAGGATCAAAAGAGGGAATTAAAGGGTCCCATGTCCCTATAGGATGAATCTCTCGGTCAACTGCCGGGACCAAGTCCCAAGAAGGAGAATAATAAGTCAAAGGATCCTTCTTAGAAGCAATTGAACATTGAGGACTCAATGCCACATAATTCACCCGTGGCGGGGTAGAGTCTACTTGAACACTTGGAACAAACCAAGGGGCATTCTGCAGTAAAGTTGAATTAGGGTGGTGATTATCAGATGCAAGCTGATCAATAGTGACAATATTCCCGTTATGAGGAAAGCACATTACTCGAAAGAGTGAAGACACCACAACATTCATAGCATAGACATAATCACACCCAAGTAGCATATTAAAGTCTAAAGGGCTATCAACCACCATGATATCGATTAAGACAGTCTTCCCACCTAAAGTGATAGGCACTTGAGGAAGAACACCCATAGATTCACCAGGCCTTCTATCATAGGCTAACAACTGACTTTGAGTTGTCAACAACTTTGGGGAACCCAAAGCTTTCCAAGTCAAAGAGGATATAATACTTGCAGAGGATCCTTCATCCACCATACATCGATAGACATTTGTGGAATTAACTCTGACCTTTATTTGGAAAGGTACAGCGGAAGGAAGACGAGGCTCAACAAGACTAACCCAATCAAAGGAAACACTCTTAGAACTTGGAGGGGGAACATTCGAAGAAACCGGAATGCCCCCTATACTAGAAGACTCTGCACTAGAGATCAAACAAACTCTTTTGTTAGGCACTTCACCCCCCAAAAGAGGAGTGTAATCGACCAGCGATTGCACTGGCTTTACCACATTTTCAACCGATGGTTGATGGGATTGATGAGAAACCATATCAGGTTTAGGAGTAGAAGTACTTTCAGACTCAGACCATATCCTTTGGACCTCTGGAATACCAGGGCATAAATGAGTAAGATGGTCTCCCTTGCATATCTTACAAGGGAACTTAGGTTTAAAACTTCTACGTCCACGTTTCTTATCAACCTCCATTCCTCCAACATGACTAGCAGTGGTTTGCGGAGAGTCCTGAACATGACTTGCAGAGGTCGGTGACTCTTTGCTAGTATGACTCGCAGTGACTAGACTCATGCCCCCAACATGACTTGCAGCGGCTGAAGGCTCATCTTCAACATGACTCGCAGAGGTTGATGATGAAGTGCTAGTATGACTTGCAGTGACTAAACTTGTGCCCCCAACATGACTTGCAGCGACTGAAGACTCATCTCCAACATGACTTGCAGAGGTTGAAGATGAAAGGATAGACTTATTCTTCTTCTTTGACTTCCTTTTTCTCCTCTTTTTAGATTTCTTGTTACAAGAAGGAGGCGAAGAAGGAATCCCAGATTTCTCTTTGAAAGAAGATGAACAATTAGCACCCATGTGATGCCATTGAAATAAAGCATTCAACTGAGAAGCTTCAAGAGCATTTGGAATATTCGGAGTGGACCACAGCCAAACAGGTAGTCCAACATTCAACCCAGGAATATTCAAAGTGGCCATCAAGGGAGTACCAACGTTTCCAAAGAAAGGAAAAGCACAAGGATCCCCTTTCGGGAGGGCACCTTGGTTGGTTTCCACATGAATATTAGCCATATCTAACTGATCCAAGGACCCTTTCCCTTGCTGGAATATAGAAATAACTCTTCAAATAATATGGGTAAGCAATCAAAACCTTTTCCCTTGAGGAGGAAACCCCACAACTTCCGAAAGAACGACCAAAAGCCTTTCAAGATCGGTAGAGTGGTAAGCCAGTCACTCAGACCACAAAGTCCAAATGTGACTAGACAAAAATACCTAAAGCCAACTATATACAAGGAGCAAAGAGCACTCACTATAAAGTCCCTAAAGATACAGCCAGTCAAACAACTTCCAAGTATTTCCGCTCCGGGTGGTGAGGACCGGACACCAAAATACAAGAAAGTGGAGTCAGGGGCCTTCCGAAGATAGTCTGGGATAATGACGGCCTAGTCCTATCAGCGAAGGTAACAGAGGAAGTTACGCTGACCTCCTAACGACGGCCTGCGCCGGTGCAAGCCCCCAAGCTTCGCAAGGGTGCCCTCCAGTAGTACTGTCGAGAGTGATGCAACGTCGACCTCAGGTGCCACGGGATTCCCCTCCGCAGCCACCTGTGTAGATCCCTAGGAGAGGCAACTATGGGCACCAACTCGTCGCAGAAGCCAGGCGGAACAGTCGTGAGGTAAGTTTAGACAAGTAGGAGAGGGGGTATCTCTCTTCCCTATCTTCACAGACCCTCGTGCTTAACTCCCAGATCCAGAGCTTTCCTGGTCTTCCTAACGCTATTGGATTTTCTCTCGTTATTCAGACTCTTATGTTTGACGTTTATATGGCCTTGGAGAGTTAACTCTCCACTCGCCTAATCCAAGGCCCTAAAATCCTAAACTTGTTGGTGTAACTGACTAAAACAAAAAGTTCTAGTGGATTTTAATTAGCGCTTGATTTTATTAGGTTGTTCTTTAAGTCACAAGGTAACGGAAGTGAAACTAGTGGTGTTTTTTGATGCAAAAGAAATTAATAAAACTTAGCTACATGCATATGCACTTTTTGTTTTCGATGAAGGCCAATTTCTATGAGGTTTAGAGGTACTTCTAATAAAACAAAGTTTTTTGCTTTCTTTTCAAACTCCACACTCACAAAAGCTAACAAAGCTATGTATGCATAAAAAGGGATGCAAATCTATCCTCATGCAACAACTATATGTGAATGCAAGATTTTAAGACTACTCTGCAAACAAAGAAGGGAAGTTGCTCACTTATCAAATTTACCTTGCCACTAAAATGCTTAGATAGAATATGATGTGCTACCCATCATTTCGTCCAAACAATAAAAACAAGTTCGAAGATAAACACAAAGCACTTTCACTTCGCAAAAAAGGAAATCAAATGAAAAGCAAGTTCAAGAAAGCGAAACTCAAAACTTTCAAAAGATTTTCTTTCAATCAAACCAAAAAGTCTTTTTTTCAAAGAATACTCTCAAAAATACTGACACTAATGATTGATGAATAGGCAACCAAAAACTTTTGTGAATTGACACCTTTCAAATGATGAAAACCCAACAAAAATAAATGCGTTTGAAATTGCTCATGACAATCAAAAGCAGCAATGAAAGTCCAAAAGATCAAAAGACAAGTTTCAAGAAAATGGTAACAAACAACTTTCCCGAAACGAAGGAGCAAATGGTCACAAAAATGGTTTCATTAAGCAAACAAAAGGTCACCGAAACAAAATGAACACAAAGATTGAATCCAATCTTCCTACTCTGCCAAAACAGAGCAGTCAAGATTCTTAATCAAAAATCTTGTGTGTCAAAAAACAATGACGCTTGTAATTAACGAAAACAAGACTGATACTCCTTATAACTAGAAAGAGTTCAGAACAAGATGCCCCCTGTTAAACAGAGGACTATTACTGGAAAAAGACTGCTTCAAACTGACCCAAACTACCAGACAAACATTCAACAAAAAGAAAATTTATAAATCTTGAAAATTAGATAATATACGCGCCTGCAGTGATGTGCAGAGTGCGTGTACACGCGAATGTAACTGAGGAAACCTGCGTATACACGGGTTCACTTAGTACAACTTGCGTATATACGCTTCTGTAATCCAGAAAAACAACGCATCTAGGATTTTCAAGAAAAATAAAAAAAATACAGACTGAAAAACTGGAAAAGCTTAGAGTTCAAGAACAGATCAGACAGTCAGAACCAGCAAATAGAGAGGCTGAGCTTTGATTGGCTTGAAGATTACCCAAACTAGGAACAACAAGAGTGTTGTTCCCCAGCGGAGTCGCCAATTCTGGTTGAGGGGAAAGTACCCCTAGGGTCCTTTGGGTTAAGACTCTACCAGACTGAAAATTGCTTATTCAAAGAAGCACACACACAACCATTATCTTTATTGTAAGCAAATTCTAATGTTTAGGGTACGTACCTAAGGTCCCACGTTCGAGAAGGCCTTTAGGGTCCAAACCCTTCTTGGAGTTCCCTTCTTCTCCTTTGACCTGTAAAACAAACAAATCAAAGAACACAACAGTACATGGACAAATACTTATATGAAAACCATCTTCATGCTATAAAGTTAGTTATAAAAATCTTTAAGTAACTACTTGCATAAGCATTCAAAACAAGAATCTCATAAGCATAAAGAAAGATTGTTTCGGGAACCAAGACGTGTTTCTTTATATAAAGGCAAGTAAAGTACATATAACGGAAAGATTTCACCTGAAACACCTTCAGCAGGCTCCAAGCAAAGCTTCCTCCCGGATTCGTTCCAGCCTCAAGCCTCCAACAAGAGCTCCTTCCAAGTCTTACTCAATGGTGATATAAAGGATGAATGATCAACAATACACATGGAAACAATGGTTTCCTATGCAAAATGGGGGAAGTGCAGAAGGCACCAAGGACTTCAGACCTGGTCTAAGGGGAAAATCTCAGCATAATAATCTTTCTCTTCTTTTCTCTCTCCCTTAGGCCTTCCCTTTGATGTCTTTTTATACCATCTCCAAAGTAGTTTTTTAGTTAGGAGTTGGTTGGGAACAGTTGGGCCACAGGAAATAACAGGTGATCAACAAGTAAAACCCACGATCTCCGCCCGAAAATGAGGAATTATTTATTTTTTTAAGTGTTTTAATACATACACGCGGGTTGGGTATACACAGACCCGCGTGTAGACGCGTTTAACTCAGGGCAATGTCGCGTATAGGGAATAAAACACTGTTTTTTAAATTTTAGGACCAGGTCTGGAAGGAGGGGTTGCCCTAGGCCATGAGTGCAGCATCACAAACCATAAGAGTGAGATTTGGAGCTATAACACTAAGGTAATATGGTATTTTTGACAAAAATTGATCATCATTTTGCATTTAAAAGCAGCAGCATTGTCAGTTATAATTTTTTTCGGACAGCCAAATCTAGACAGGATATTGGTTTCTAGGAATTGCATGATCACTAAATCATTAGCTTGTCTACAAGGGATGGCTTCTATCCACTTGGTGAAGTAATCTGTGGCAATCAAAATCCATTTATGCTGGCTAGAAGAGGGAGGGTGAATTTCCCCAATGAAATCTAAACCCCATTGTTGAAATGGTCTTTCAGTGGAAATTGGTTTGAGGGGTAGAGGTAAAAGCTTTCTCTTGCCTTCTAATATTTGACATTTATGGCAAGTAGTAACAAATTTCTTTACATCAGCAAATAGAGTGGGCAAATAAAATCCAGCCCTTAGGATTTTATCAGCAGTTGACTTCCAGTACAAATGTCCACCACGGTCCCTTGCATGAAATTCTTTCAACACTTTGTTAGTTTCATCCTTTGTTAAGAAATTCAGTAAAATACCTTCACAATTTTTCCAAACTAAAACACTATCTACAATACAAAATTTTGAAGCTTTCATTTTCAGAAATCTCTTTTTAGTTCTGGATAACCCTGGGGGAGCCTGCAGGTTTAACAATACATAAATTATATCAGCATACCTAGGTGATTGTAAAAAGGCTTGATTGATCTGTGGAGTCGCCATCTCCTCTTTGTTATCCAGTTCATTGATGTCAAGAGCTTGAAAGTTGGTTTCAGTCATAAGTTTAGCTAATCCTTGTCCTTTTATTAGCTTTTTTGGTTTAATTTCAATGTCATATTCCAAAATTTTAGCTATCCATTTGCCTCTTTTGCCTTCAATTCCTTCTTGAGTTAGAATATCTTTGACCACAGTACTTGGTACATAAGCTATTACATGCGAGTATAGTATATAAACTCTGAAGTCCTTAATAGCTTTTACCAGGGCATAAGCATGTTTTTCCATGATTTGATATTTTAGTGGTGCATCTCTAAGCGCTTTGCTGAAAAAAGCTATGGGTTTTTCACATCCTTGATCATCTTTCTGTAGCGAAACAGTAGCAATGGTATGTTCAGATGCAAATGAGAAGATTATGAAGTCTCTGTCAAATTTTGGGCTTGTAAGGACTGGTGTTTTAGTTAGAGCTATTTTTATTTCTTCAAAGGCTTGTTTAGATTCTATTGTCCATTTGACTTTGGAATCTTTCTTCAGGATATTGTTCAGCAATCTTATCAGCTCAGCCAAGTTGGGTACGAATCTCCTTAAAAATTTGATTTTCCCTAGGAAAGCTTGAAGTTCTTTGATATTTCTAGGGTGATGAACTTGGAGAATGGCTTGTATTCTATCTGGATCAATTCTAATGCCATGTTTTGAGATTATGTGACCTAACAGTTTGCCCTTTTCTAGGCCAAATAATGATTTCCTTGGGTTTAGTGATATACCATATTTTCTGCAGATTAAAAACACTTGTCTAAGATGATCTAGGTGCTGCTTATCTGACTTGGAAAATGCAGTAAGGTCATCTAGATATATGACCAGAAAATCATGAATCTCTTTAGCAAAGGCTATGTCCATTACTCGTTGAAATGTTTCCCCTGCATTCTTGAGTCCAAAAGGCATTTTTACATACTTGAACGTTCCCCAAGGTGTTGTAAAAGCAGTCTTATCTTGGTCATCAGGGTGAACTAAAATCTGGTTGAAGCCTGAAAACCCATCTAGCAGTGAAATTCTAGAGGCACCCACTACCCTTTGTAAAATGTGATCCATCTTGGGTAAGGGGTAGTGATCTTTTAAAGAGACTTTATTCAGATTTCTCAAATCAACACACAGTTTTATTTCTCCTGTTTTCTTCCTAGTGGGCACTAAATTTGAGATCCATTCTGAAAATTTGATGGGTGCAATAATGCCAGCTTCATACATTCTTTTGACTTCTTTTTCAATGAGAGGAAGGAGCACAAGATTGACCCTTCTAAGTTTTTGCTTGAAAGGATTTTGATTTTCTTTTAGGGGTATTGTATACTGAATTATAGTAGTATCATAGGACTTAAGATCTTCATAGCTCCATGTAAAAACATCATGAAATTCTTTGAACAGTTGAATATATTTCAGCTTTTGGTCAGGAGGAAAAGTTTTGGACAATTTTATCATTTTGGGATTTTGCTCAGTTCCTATATTACAATCCTCAATTTCCGTGTTTAATGGCTACATTTTGGGCTTCCTTGAGATGTCATTTGAATCAAAAATGTCTTCCAGAGGAGTCAAGCCTGTGGGTAAAAAATTGTCCTTTAAATCAATCACTTCAGACTCTCCTTCAATAGTTTCATCAAAGTCTATTTGTTTGAGCTCTTGCAACTCCTTGTTGGTAAATGTTGTTGGATGTAATATTTGATTTGTTGTTTTGGCTGAAATGTGTGTTTCAATTTTGTCTATTTGATTATCTTCACAAATGGTGTTTGTGTCTATATTTGTGCTAGAAAAATCCTCTTTTAAAGTCAGGAAATTATTAATCTGAGTGTCATTGTCAAACACTTTCCAATTTTTAACATTGTCTGGTATAGTTGGCCTGTGTTTAATTTCAGCTGTAAAATGATGATCAGGCTCAAACGGCAGCTTACAAGTGCTGGCAAATGTTGCCAAACTGTGAGCATGCAAATTATGTTTCCTTGGAATTTTAGCAAGCTATGATTTTAGAAAGGTATTGAGTATTTCAACTGCTGCTCCTCCATAAGATCTTAACCTGAGGTCATTTGTGAGGAAGTTTCCTTTCATTTGTTGAATAACCAAATCAGAGTCTCCCAAAATTGATATCCTAACTACCCCTAGACTTTTGACCAATTTGAGTCCTAGCAGGAGGGCTTCATATTCAGCCATGTTATTTGTGCATCTAAAATTCAGCTTGTATGCATGTCCTTCAGCATGATCATTTTGCATGTTATGTATCCAAATCCCTGCCCCTGCTCCTAGTTTATTAACTGATCCATCAAACTCTAGATACCATAGGATTTCTTGATTACAGCTAGCATCAGGAGTTTCAAAAATTTTCTTAGTAGGCAGATTTGGATTTTCAGTTTTATGTGGTTTCCCTTGTGTGTCTGTTGTATCAATTATTTCAGCAATTTCTAGACTTTGAGCAATAGATTCTTCATTTATGCTTTTTCCTTGTGCTGATGCTAAAACCTTGCCATTAGTTGGAGGGCAAATTTCAGCATTGAATAGGATGAAAGAGTCCATATCAGAATGCATGGAATAAATGGGAAAATTTTTGGGTTTCTCTTGGCTGCTGACCACATATTTCATCAAAGTTTCCTGGTACAATCTCTTTGGTTGGCCAAAGACTGAGATGGTAGCATAGGACATGTCCAATTGTAGAGATCCCTGGAGCTTTGCACCCCAAGATCTGGACAAAAGCATACCATATTTTGGTGGGATATCAACTACCACTACATCCATTAAAATTGCCTTGGCACGGTATTGAACTAGTGATACACATAAATCTTTAATTAATCCTAGACATCTCACCTAGCTAGAATCAAAAGAGAATAAGTCTTTGTATGGCCTTGTGATATCTAGGTCCAACTTTTCCATCACAGATTTGGGCATTAAATTATGGGAAGCTCCAGAATCAAACATTGCATTGTGAAGTACTTTGTCATGAATATTCAGACTTACATAGAAAGGAGGAACTCCTCCATCTACTGATTTTCCATTTACTTCAGGGCCAAAAACTAATTATGGTTGGTCATCTAGAAAATTCACTACATCTCTGTTTTCTGAAATTTGAAGTGATCGGCTGATTTGACTTCTATAGACATCATGTTTAGCCAATTCTGACAGTGGAATGACTATTTTTAACTTGCCTATTTCGGTTTCAAGGTTGAAAGGTTTTTCTATTTGAATTTTTGCATTTCAAGCAGCAAGATTTTCTTTTCCTACTGTGTTTTCAATGTTTTTTCCTTTATCAGGAGTGCTTTTATGAGCTGAATCTGCTTTAAAATTAATTTCAGGAGATTTCTTTGTGTTTTCTTTGAGAGGAAAGGACGTGGAAGGCTTACTGTTTGATGGTGGGATATATGATATGTCCTCAACCATTGGTTCTTTTGGGTTGAAGTCTGTTCTAGCAGGGAGTTGTATAGGGGAGGTATTAACCTTTTCTTTTTTAGGTTGCTTAGCATCTTTATGCTTGTTGGGTTCAGGAACATATATTGTTCTGCTTCTTAACTTATATTTCTTGTGGACCTCGTAGACAGTTGCATCATATCCCTCTCTAAAATCAAATGATTCCCCCGATTCGGTTTGAAATTGATTAAAGGTGTGAGCTTCTTGATCATCCTAGGTCAAAAAGATTTGTTGTTCACTGTTTAGACCCATTAAGTTAATTTGAGTGTCCTCTGTTGGCTCACTAGAAGTTGAAGCTTCAGCATAGTTTTCCTAGAATGGAGGTCTAATGTTTTGGTCAGGACTAGCCTTTCTAGTATTAAGATTTTGATTTTCTTGAAGTTTGGATTTCTTCCGGTGTTACTTGGTTGACTCTCCCAAGAGGATTTCCTCTCAATTGTTTCTACTCTATCACCCAGTCTATCCATTCCTTTGATAATTGCATCTAATTTTTGTTCAAATGCGGAGGGTTCTTCTTTGTAAGGTGTTCTCCTTTTAGCTCTAGCTCGAGCTCGTTTAGAAATCAAATTGGCCTCTACACTACAGCTATACTCTGCATGTCTTCTAAGCTTGGAGGAGCTCTTTCCCTGAGCTGGTAAGCCATGTCAAAATCAAATCCATCAGGGAATTTGATCAAGGCCAAGTTTGGTGGAGGTATAAGATTCTGAGGAATGGCATTGTACACATTATTAAATCTGGCACAGGAATCTTGAATTGTTTCTTGTGGGTCTCTTTTCAAGCTTTCATAGTCTGATAGGATGTGTAATGGGTCCTTCTTCTTTTCCCATCTGTTCAAAAAAATTTGAATAGGGCATCTGGGTCAGTAATAGTGTTTACAGGGAGTGCCCTAAACTAGGTCCTTACATCACTAGTTAAACTCTGAACAAAGATCTTCATTCTCACATCATCAGCATCAATTTCATAGTTCTCAAAATAATCTGTCATTTTCTTAGTATGTTGTTGAGCTGTGTAGGTGCCAGTACCATCAAAATAGGTGATTTTGCTTTGATAATCTTGAGGCATAGCCCCTGGATTTGTAGGTAACTGCAGGGGAGCATATTGGTTTGCCATATTTACAGAGAAAAGTGTAACAGCTGGAAGAACAGGGATAACAGCTGAGATATGTGCAGTGGATGGGGGAGTGGAAAAGATGGTTTGAAGTGCTGATGGTGAACTAGGTGAAGCAACAGTAATGGCAGAAAGGACTTGTGATTTTCCAGCAGTAAGCTCAGTTTGGATAGGGTTCTGCTGAGGTGTGTCAAGGTTTAAATCAGTAGAATTTTCTTGATTATCTCGGCTTCTAAGGTTCCTAGAGATCAAATTAGGTTTTTCAAAGATACGTGGAGGATTTGGATCTAGATTTGATCTAGTGTAATGGATTTTCTTCTTTGGAGCCAGCTTCTAAATATATTTTTTGGTTTTTCTTGAAATATTTTGAAGAACACAACTTTTGACAATATTTTGAAGGAAGCTTTTGAAATATAGGAGGCTTTGAATTTTCCTTTAGATATGTTGAAACAAGGAAACTGATCAAGTCTTTTAGACAACTGTTCAAAGCCTAAAACTAGGCTGGAGATAGACTGAAGCAGCTTTTATTTACTCCTATAATTGCATAGCAAAAACAGTTTCAAAGGCTACCTGGCTAACTTCAGGCTCCATCTGTAGCTTTAGAAAATAGACAGCAGTAACAAACAATCATTTAGTTCCCCATTGGAGTTGCCAATGATGTTATCACTCAGGTTGTTCCCCAAAAGTTGTAGAAAATGGAATATGGCCGAGGTAACCACAGACCAATCTTTTAGAAGCAGTTTCTAGCCAATCTGCATCCAGAGAGGGCTCTCTCTTCATGATTTATCTTTTTTTTGGGGTATATTAGGCTAGTTATGAAGTAAAAAGGTTTGTTTGATTTTTGGATGGTGATATTCAATAGAACAAGGGTGTAAATCTGAGAAGTTCAGTCCATTGGGCTAATGGAGTCTATGAGGATGAACTACTGGGTACGGTTTCTTTAACAGAGGTTGGTACTACAGAGCAAGATAATCAACCATGGAACAAATTGTAAGTTGAAATTAGGTGGGATGGAGTCAAGGGGTGAAGGGAAATTAAGAATCCTTCATCATGTTGACAGAGGGAAAGTGGATGAATATTGCTAGGGGGCAGTTAAGAATTCCTTAGCTACAAGTAGGGGAAATAGGAGCAATTAAGAATTCCTGCTTATGATAATTATGAAGAAAACATAAACAATAACAGAGATTGAACACAGAGTGAAGTCAAGCAAGTTCTAGGTTATTCTTTTTCCTATTATCCAGATCATGAAACATATATGATATAGTGAACACAGAAACTGAAAACACAAGTAAGAAAGACTTATTGATCCATAAAATCATTCAAGAATTTCGTAACATAGTCCTCTGCTATCAATTCCACATCCAGAGAGTTCAGCAACAACGCATTCTTCACTAGTCTTAGTGTTCAAAAATTGTATTAACTTGTTGGCCTGTTCGGGCATATGTCCCAACAAATTTCTGGCCCTTTGAATTTCCACCTGGGCTGCTGCTATCAAGTCAATCTGCTCATATATAATTTGAATATATCTCTAGATATTACTAATGGATTCACCGATGTTAGCCCATAAAATGCCCTTGATTTCTCCCAGAGGCTTATCTAAAGACAGGTCCTTTTCCAATGTTTTTACTCTGTTCTCTAATGCCTTCATCTCTCTTGTCTTTTCTTGCACAATCATTTTGGATTTGTCATAACTTACTTCTAATTTTGCCAATTTCTCTTTGGCTTCTATCAATTCTGATACTTGGAGTTTTAGATTCTCCATAGCTTTTATTAACTCCTCTGTGGTCATGGTAGTGCTGCTGCCTGCTATTGTTGTTGTTGCTGAAGTACCTGCTGCTAATTTCGGGACATCGGGAGGGACTGTTGTTGTGACTGTTGGAGCTATTTCAGGTGGTTGGGAGGTCGAATCTCCCTGTTTATCTTGTAAATATTTCTCCAAAGCTTTCTCTGTCTCACTTAATCTTTCTTTCATTCTCATCAGCAAGTCCATCATGTCCTCCTCTTCTTTCTGTTGCACAACCTTTGAAGTTTGTGGATGCATGGTAATAGGCAGCTTCAGTTGTTTCCTGAGGGTAGCAATGTCCTCTTCCTTCTTCTTCATTAATTCTTTTATTCCCTTGGCATCCTTGGGATCATGTCCCAGCTCAATGATAATTTCTTCCAAGGACTTTATTCTGTTGTCCTTGGCTAAAGAAGATGCCTTTTACAAATCTAGTTGGGTAGATGTGTTGTTCAATGAGTTCTACAATTTGTGAGCTAACCTTGCCTTATCTGCCAATGTAGAGTAGACCATCTCTCCAGTTTCCTTATGCAACTCAATTTGGTCCATAGGGTGAATGTCTTTAGCAAGGGCCTCCAGATTTGTTCTAATATAATCAACAGCTGATTGTGGCTGTTGCACTTTAGGCTTAAAGTGGCTCAAGATTATTTTACCTTCCTTAATGTCATATGCAGACATTAACCTTTGTTGTTTGGTGGGGGTAATCTTGAGAAACTGATCATAAAGTTGCAGTCTTATTGGCTCATTCTAGGCCTTGATGTCCGTGAATGTTCTTTTGATATCAGAACCTTGCTTGCTTTGTGGCCTTGAGGAGGAAACTTCCACACTATGCTGTTTCTTCAATTCTTGCCTATGAGAGATGGTCGATGTTTCTACCACTGGGGATGTCTGTGGGCTAGTTTCCCTCTCACCTCTTGGACTTTCTACGATCTCCTCAATAATTTCCTCTTCAGGTAGAGGATTTATTCTTTGCCTTTTTGCCGCTGGTTGCTCTGCTGGTCCACTTACAAGTGTGGTCTCTTCTCTGTCCCTTTTCCTGCTCTTTTCCTCATTTAGAGGAGTTTGTAATGCTGGTACCTCTGGTGCTTTGGTCTAGACAGGAGGAATATGCCCTTGGCCTTGTTTCCTTGATGATGCTAGCTGATCTGTCATTATGTGCTGCTCTGAATAGAGCACTTCTTTGCATTTAGATGTCCCTACAGCTGGTGTAGTGCTTTCTTGGGCAGGTTGTTGTGAAGTTCCAACAGAAGATGTACCCACTCTAGCTTGCTGAGGTAGTTTGAAAGACACCTGTCCAAAAGAGTCTAGGTCAAGAGTCCTTTCAAGATTTTTCATAGCTTGTTCCATTTTTTCTTCCTCAGTAAGCTCTTCTATCAATGTGCCCTCTACCCACTCATCTTGATTAGCAAACTGCTCTATTTCAGGGATCCTTCAATGATTATAGGCTGATAGCCTACTTTTTACTTTTCTTTCATAGATAAATCCATTTGGGTCATAGGGTACCCACCAAAAGCTCCTTTTTAATTTGAGTTGTTCACCCAATATCTTGTCAGCATCTTGCCATGCTTCCTTTTTTGTTAATGATAAAAGGGCCTACCTGGTTTCTTAATTTCAGCTGAGTATTTTTCTTGGTACCATAAAAATGAGTCAAATCTGAATTGATAAATTGCCTGAAATATTCAAGAGCAAATAGTCTCATAGGCACATATTTTGGCAGTTTATAAGGGCACGACTCACAGCCATATATCCTGATCTCAGTGTGATTATGGTAGAAGTACCAGTCACCTATTCTGTAGCTTTTGGAGAGCTGTAAAATTTTCTACATGTCACCAGAGAGTCTAGGAGGAGGAGTTCTCATCAGTAGAGAGGAGACCGGAGGTATAAACAAATCAATGAATTCACAGTAAGTGTAAGGAGAGTTATGGACTTGATGGAAGACTAAGGTCTAAAAGATCACAGACCTCCTTGCTCCTTTAGAATCCAATTTTCTCATGGGAAACTGAAAACTATCTATTTGATAGTACAAGAACAAATGATATATATATGATGTGTACTTGAAGACTCCTTCTATGTCTAGATTTATGAATTGGTCATGGATCTTGTTGGCAATGAAAGTAGCAAATTCATATTTGACAACAGGAGGATGTCCTGGAATAAATATGGACATCAAATCTAATATTGTCTTTGTTTTAAATCCCAGGACATAGGATATCATATCAATAATGAATCTTCCAGTTTCATTGAACCAGACATGGTGAAAAGGAGGTGGATCTCTGGGCTGGCAATCTGATCTCATAAATAACTTGGCAATCCGGCCTATTTCTAGAGTGGATAGTTTAGAGCCTTGCTCTAGCAAATATCCCATGGAAAGAGGAGCTAGAAGCTGAGTAGGTTTGAAGTGCAACATCTCATTTATGGACTTAGGAGTTATATGAAAAATGACAATTCCAGTTGGAGTCATAACTGCTCTTTTGATAGGTTCATAATTGGCACAACACAGGCGGACTACATATGGGAATACATTTACTGAGGGGAGATAGTATCTGGGTAGATTGGATTCCCATATCCCATAGAGATCAGTTTTGCTTAGGTGACTGTTCCTAATTTGAAAGAATGCTTGGAGGTGGTTTTTGTCACCAGTTAAGTCCTATATTTGAAAATCCCTACTAGCCAAGGGAAACCACTCCAAGTCTTTATGGGGTGCATTAAGGGGAGCAATGTTGAGGACCATAGGAGACTCCACTGTTCAATTTTCTATGATTTTTCAATTGGAATTTGGGTTTGTGCAGCAAAATAGGCAAAACAATAGTTTTGGGGCTTTTCTCCAGGAATTGTAGACCACAAAGGATTTGAACTTAGCTCGCTGGGTGAATTTACAGAAAAAATGAACTCTTCAAGGGTTTTGGTGAAAATGGGAAAAAGATCAGTGGTTATGGTGCATATGTTTGAAGGCAGCACGGTGAATTGAACTCAAATTTCGATCCTTTGGGAAATTTGCAGAGAAAACTGAAATTCACAGGGTTTGAAAACGGAATTTAAGGTAAATACTTGTTTTTATCAACGCACTGTGCGAATTGTAGGTTGAGGAACGAGCTGGAAGACCGGACTGTGGACTTTGTTGGCTTGGTGGTGGATTGTATGTTCGAGCATTGCTTTGGGACGTAAATTGCATGCACCAGTCTCGTGGAGAAAATAGGTGAAAATGAGTGAAAATGACGTTTTCACGTCTTTTTTAACAAAAAATTTGACTTTGGCGGGCTTTTGGCGCGTTTCGGTTGGATGACGTTAGCATGAAGTGGTGCTTTGTCATGTAGTGGGGTGACGTAGTGCTGACAAGGAGGTGACGTCATGGATGAGGTGGCGATGAAATCAGTGGGGAGGCAGTGGGGGGCGATAAGTGGTTTTGGCCCCGCACCACTTTTGGCCAAAGGTGGTATTATAGGGGAGGGCAGCGAGCACTGCGGGAGGCTGCCACCTGTCCCAAGGTATGGCGGGAAAACCACCATCCCTCGAGCGCTAAAGGTTGGCATGAAAGGGTGCCACGATATGGATCTGAGCCGTCCAATCTACGGGCCATGATCCTATGGTCAGCGCTTAATGGAAATGGCGGAAGGCTACGGCGTGGGGTCGATCCATTATTTTAATGTTTTCTAATGCGGGCGGGTTTATTCATTGGTAAGGTTTGTGGGTTTGGTTATTTGTTTAACCAGAGTTTAAACAAATCCCGATGCTTTGTACGCAGAGGGTTGTTAATGGCCCCGGATGAACCATTAATCCCATAAAACATTAATATATGGCTATAATTAGCCGGGGGTCGGGATATTTAAAATATTTTTGGGGTTTTCATATAGTTATATAATACGGGGGGGGGGAATATTATATAGGAATTATAAAATAAAGTTAATATGTTAAAATGAGAGATATGTTCAAACAAAAGCATTAAGTTGAAAGTGAAACTTAGGCTTAGGGAAATGAAAGGGATCCAAGCTATGAATTTGGGAAAACTTAGCATAATGGAAGAAAAACATTTTTACACAAGAAATGTGGCTTCATTATCCTAAGTAAAAATAGAGTTTCACTTAGTTTTTTTCATGAAATGAAGTGAACTAGGAGTATTGAGCAGATCCCAACATCCTTGTGGGGAGGTTAGCAAGTGTTTTTTGAAGAAATGTGGAGGGAAATTAGTCATGCTTCATCTGTTTTGTGACCACATAGTTTCCATGATACTTATGATATCCATGAGATGAATCACCTTTGAAACACAAAATTACTCATAAGCCAGCTTCTGCAACATCAAAACTGCATACCTAGCCTATTACACCTAACATTTTTTCTTTCTTTTCCTTGGGTGCATTTTAACTAGCAACCCTTACTCTCTTCTTTTCTTTTAATTGCCATCCTATCTAATTTTGCCCTTATTTCTTCTAGGGGCTCAGATTTAGATGTTGAGCTCCTTTGTTTCTCTATCTAACTACTTATCTGCCAAGCTTGAACTGTTTGGATAGATTTTGTTCTCTATCTCTAAAACAGGAAATTTAAACATGAACTGGCCGAGATTAAGTTGTTTGGCCATCCATTAACTGTGACAAAAGTCAACTAAGTGCACATGATGAAGTTATTTGCAAAAATAGAATAGTAGTGGCATTTTGGACTAGCACACTTTCCTGGTCTTTTCTTTGGGGTTCATTTTCTTTCTTTTTGACCAATTCATTCTTTTTTCCCTTTGATCTTTCTTTTAGGGCATACCCTCTTTTCATTTTTTAATTTTTTGACTTTTTCAAAATATGGAACCTTTGCAGCATGGAAAGGATGAACATATTTGGCATTTTACCAGTAAATCATGAAATATGACACCTATTGGTATAGGAGCATAACAACTTCAACACTCTACCTAGGAAGACAACCGATCAACACATTCAATGCCTTCATACTTGCAGAAATTAGTGGCAGGTTGCCTTGTGTTTGATCAAGGGTTCTCATTATTGGCTCCTGGTTAAGTGATTCTGCGGGTGTTTGACGACAAAATCATCTTTCACACTCGTTATATTGCATTGTGCATCTTGGAGACCATCACCATTATTGGTGTCCTTCCTCACGTATGTTAATAGTCTCCATTATTGACTTCTAATCAGATGATTTCGTGCATGTTCAACATCAATGCATATTTTCACATGTGTCGATCTATGTTGTTCGGTGAAGCAGAAATCAAGACCTTTGGTAGAGGCTTGCATCACTCAGCCTTGTTTCCTCTCCCAAGTTGCGTATATTGTTTTTTGGAGATAGCTCATCAGAATGATTCTATTATGATAATAGATCTGCATTGTGCTTATCGGCGGCCAACATGGTCATATCTCTTTTATGAGAAAATAACTTTGACATAGCTACTGAGCATGGGAATGCTCGACTCTGGACATGATTTTAGTAGTTATATATATGTGTGTGTGTGTGTGTGTGTGTTGTATCAGGTTTTCCATACCATTTGAAGCTCCAACCCTCTCTCTCTTTTTGTCAAAGAAGGAAAATTATAGTTAAGTAAAGTATTTTGGCCATCATCGCAACCTCTGATCTCATATTTTAGGGGGCATCTGTTATACAGCAATTGACCTCCTCATCAACTCAGAGGGGAAAGACATGATAGCTGAAGCAAAGACCAAGATCACATGGCTTGTTTCCACACTAACGTTGGCTATGCACTGACAACCTGCTTTATAAAGCTTCTCTGCAAGCCTAAGGGTGCGTTAGTGACCCAAATAACTTAAGTTTCTAGTTCAGGAATAGCGTTAGTGGATCCTAGTAAAGTTCTAAGGGTCAAAGGAACGAATTGACTCATAAATATCTAGATATTTGTTCCTAAAATCACTCAAGAAAAGCAAGGAAATGTCCAGATTTGACCTATTTGGAGGATTTCTAATCCTAATGAAGGAGGCAAATGGGAAAGAGCTGAAAAGCAAGGCAACTTCATTGCTTTTACCCTACGGAACTCAAGGAGGAACTTGGCAACCCTAAATTTCTACATAAGCAAAGTTAGGGCTATGGTGATAGAGGTCAGAGCATTTGAAAGGATAT
This sequence comes from Pinus tabuliformis, assembly GCA_031772625.1. Lineage (NCBI taxonomy): Eukaryota > Viridiplantae > Streptophyta > Pinopsida > Pinales > Pinaceae > Pinus > Pinus tabuliformis. The sequence continues at coordinate 310,915,122 of CM062815.1, read as the reverse complement.
CATACTTGATTGTTGAGCATTTCTTCAAATCATACGAATTTGGTAAGAAGGGAGAGAGAGAGAGAAGCTGAAGGGGTAAGGGAAGGTTGATACAACAGATGGTTGTAATCACTCTTCCAACATTGTTGTGGGGAAAAGTATCCGATGCGGATGACACTAACCCTTTCTAAAGGTGACAGACTTTAGCAACAACTGAATGACAAAGTTTTCATGTTCATCTTTATGAAAGCACAGAGAGAATAGAAAGAGGATCAACCAACCTGGTGTCTTGCGCTTAGTCGATCCTTGTCCTTCTCGCTTTGTATCCCGTTCCCAGCTCTTTACTCTCCAAGCCGATCCAGCTACACACAGAATCTGCACAACAAAAGGGAGCAAACTACGAGATACAAGCAATCATAATTGAAGCATGGATTAGGTTGCATCAAATATACATGTAAACACAAAAGCATCTATGTAAAACAAGTATATAGAAGAACATGCAAACTTTATTGATAGAAAGTAACAGGGTTCCAGAGGAAGTTACAACCAATGATGTTGGCCCCAATCCAGCAGCACCTCCTCGGCAGCAAGAACTCTCTTCTTCACCTCTAGTAAAACAATCACCCAATAATCCTGGCAGTATACCAACAGCACCTCCTTGCTTATACAAAATTCCAGCCTCCTTAGACCTCATAGAAGAGCTCTATATATAGGAGAGAAGAAGAGAGGATGAGTCAGCTTGAGGCTGGCATAGAGTTGACTAGTGTCCTCTCCCTCTTCAGTTAATCTTCAGTTCTTGAGTCCACTTGGAGATCCTTGGTTACACATGGTGATCAAGTACCTCTTACTCATCACAAGGCGAATCTGATGAACCAAGTGTCAGTTTGGAAGCTTCCTGGGCAATTGACACCTTGCAGGAGGACTGTGCCACTTGGCCAATCTCGCCCAGCGCAGGTAGCCTTCATTGTTTTTGACTTCCAGCGCAGGTACAGAGTGGGACAGTTGCAATACAGCGCAGAAGCTCAGTTAAGCAGCTGACATGATCCAAAATAAGCCTGTTCTGAAGTGTTTTCAGGTGGAGAACTGATTGGAAGTGCTGTTGATTGATGACCTTGTTCTTTTAGGGGTAAGAACAACATGTTTAGGGACTGAGGATCCCTGTAATTATCGACATTTCCTGCTCCTTGACGCGAGGCACAAAAATGTCTATAACAGTTTCCCCCTAAAGTATGAGGCCGTTAATCGGGTGAAATGCTTTAGCTAGAGGGTCCGAAGTTCGTTCCAGTGCTGAGGAGAGTGCCCTGTAATACAATACAATACAATACATTATCTTTCATTCATCATTATTCTCATGATCTAGCTGAGGCAGGTATTCCCATGCTCAGCTTTCTATAAATACATTTTGGTACATATGACAGACGATCGTCTGAAGACAGACTGATAATCTTCCGCTAAAATTATCATCCTTTGAGGAGGATGATCATCTGCTGCAATGATGTACATGGTAAATGCTTTTATATTTCCTGAATATATATCGCAGCCCGGATGGATGAAACTAGATCCGGGGTCTTCAAACTCGTTCGATCTTCACTCTAAGTACAAGTCGATCCATGTGAGAATTACGCTGAAGTCGAACATGGAAAGACATCGCTTGATTACCGGTCAATAATGAAAACCGTTAACAAGCGCGAGAGGAATCACCAATAAGGACGATGACCCTCAAGGTACGGCAGTACAATTCACGTGGCGTGAATAAAGGACTTGGCGTCGAACGCCACGCAAAATCTTCTGGTCGAAGGTCATTGATGTATACCTGTCGCCGGAAGTGAGAAACTTGCCATTGAGGCATGCAAGCTTCAAAGTACTGATGGGGGTGTTCCTAGATCGACTTCTTGGATAATGAGCTGATGTCGACAAGAAGCGATCCGTCAAAGGAGGGCCTTAAAGAATCCCACATCAATGACACGGAACGGAGCTAATGATTTAGTGGAGGTGGAAACAAACTGTGACATATGATTCAGGGTGGCGATCGTGAAATGGATGAAGGATAATGTATGGTAGTGGATGGGACACGGTTGACACTTTCTGAATGACCCCTCTTGAACATATAACGACATTGATGCGATGGATCGGTAGCATTACCCCGAATGGATGGTGTGGCGAGGACCATGGTGATGAAACCGGTGAATGAGACGACCCAACCCGATGTGATACGGAGGAAAAGTGTCATGTTCAAGAGTGACTTGCTACCTCTAAACTTTGATGTTCTCCCAATTTTTCCCCAGTCATTTCTGACCAGTACCTCTTTATTTTTGTCAAGCTTGAGGAGGATAACATATGCTTGTTCTATAACCTGCCCTTCGGGCAAGCCCATCGCTAAGATTTAACGAGCCTAGCGATAGGGAAACTCGTTCTCGTCTAAAGACAAGTTTGTCGCTATTTAATCATTTTAACGAGTCTAACGACAAGGAAAACTCGGTCCTTTTCATTTTTAGAGAGTCTAAAAAGGTACAGAAAGTCAACTCCATAATTCCTTTTTCGTCATCTAATCCCTTAAGTCCGAAAAAGTATAAAACAATACAGAAGGGATGGCTATTCGGTATTTTTACGAGCCGAACAAGACAAGCGCTCGATCTTTTTGTGTAATAATCCCTCAGGTCCAAAAAGATTAAAATCTAGAGGAGGGATAGCTTTCGGTCGTTTAACGAGCTAGAAGGCCAAAAAACTCGGCAAACTTTTCATATTTTACGAGTCAGTGAAAAGAGCTCAAAGAAGACTCGTCTTTTGAGGAACGAGTGATAAACAAGGATAGCAACTGATTCCAGGTACAAATTGGAATTTCCAATCACGGTAGTGTCACAAGGAGGGCTAGGTGAAATCACTCTTCGCAGCTGTTCCTCAAAATAGGTAAACACACATATGGGGGTGAACGATCGGCCAAATGAAATGGAGGTGACGGATGAAAACACGACCAAGGTTTTTAAGGCTTATAAATTTACGATCGCAATGGTTATTTACCTAGATAGGTTCATTTTTTAATGAGCTTGAACTTTGGCGGAAAAACTCTGCTCACACTTTTTATTTTTTTAACGAGTATAAATTCCGTGGTAAAACTGCTCGTTTCATGGTCAAATTTAATTTTTTACTTTCATTAGCTTTTCACTTTTCAAATGTAGTACTTCATTATCAATTGCTGCAACAAATTTTGTTAGAAATGGATAATAATTGCATGAAAACGAGAATATAACCCTAATATTTAACTTTAAACGGTGTAAAAAGTCATAAAAAGGGGTTTTTACCTCTCATTTACCATTTCATTTGCATTTTGCTTGTTGGAGCTCTGGAGGTGCCTCTTCTTCCTTGATTTTCACCAGCTGATTCCGGGAGATTCTGTGGACGATTTTCGGCACCGTTTGGACCAGGTAGGAGCTAAACTTTAGCCCTTCACTTTCATGGTTTCCTTTTTCAGTTTCATGCCTGTTTTTCAGTGTTTCTGGGCCCCAGGGGTTCCATTAGGGCGCCCTGGCATCAGCGCAGGTTCCCCTTTCGAAACTTGCGCTGTATTCCAGTCAGCTTTGAGGCAAACTGAATTACAGAGTAGGGGGAACAATCTCTGCCTGCGCTGGGCCTAAAAAGACTGAGTTTGCATGAGTTTTTTGATGTTTTTTCGCCAGATTTTCATCAAATTCAGGAACTTACTCATTCTCTTGTTTGATTGTAGGGAACTTTGGACAAAATGTCCCTTACATGGCGAGAACGAGAACATGAAGTAGAGGACATGGTTGCACTCCATGACCCAGTCACGGTGAACGCGCTTCGGAACTGTGGCCTGCTGAAGTTCTTCCGTATCTCTAGCATGAGAGCACAGATTTCTTTACTGCAGTATATGCTAGATGCTTGGGATCCTGTTAACCAAGTATTTCAGATTAGGGGGAAGTCCTTCCCCTTGACCATAGAGGACATGTACTTCTTGACTGGGTTGTCAAGGCGGGGTGCTCCCATTTCTTTGTCAGGTACGGCTCGAGGGACTACTTCCACCAGAGACTATATCCGTCAGCATTGCCGGGAAGGTTCACAGCCGAGCAAAGACGGCAAGATCAATATCCGTGACATCACTGACAGGTCTCTCAGGTCCATTCTGCTTACTATTGGTAGGATGGCCGGTAGCGCAGCTTTGCATGTTGCCAACAGATCTTATATGCAGCACGCCTTGGAGTGTCTCCAACCGAAAGTGTTTAACTGGTGTGATGCAGTACTTGTTCAGATGAAAAGTCAATTGACCAAGGTAAAGGACGGGGGGCTGAAGAACTTCGGATTTGGTTCTATTCTCACTGCCTTTGTCTTGGAGAAAATCCCATTGATGCAACCTCAGTACATCTTGCTTGATGTGCCTTCTCCGACCGAGCCGCGCATGCAGAGGTGGGTTGACCATATGTCCCGGCATGCTGGTCAACCTCATATTACATTCACTGAGTCCTTCTTTAGGTGGTTCGAGCGTCAGGAGATGGCATTTTCTGAGTATCCATATGTGGGTATGGACTACCGAGGTGATCCGGACTTGGTGCTTCCGGATGGCGAGCAATGGGGTGCTATTCGTAAAATCTCTGACCATATCACTGTTTATTGTTTTCATTCATGATGTTTACTGTTCAAAACTGATCAAACTCTTGGGTGCATGCAGATGTTGGTCCTGTTCGTCCAGTAGCTCGTCCACGGTCGCCAGTTGCTGCCCCAGCAGCAGAGCCTGCTAGGAGAGTTGTTATTCGCGACCTTGGTGATACTGAGATACTTGCAGCTGTGCAGGAGCAGGTTGAGAGCCTTACTCGTGGCCTTCCGGATGTACAGATTGACGAGTTACCTTTACAGTTGCAACGACACACCAGCGGCGTGCCTAGACGATGGACTCGTCTCTTGCGCATGATCGCACAGACCGTGACGTACTTTCATGAGCACCATTAGGCTAGGGTGCCCCCTAGCATCTTTTGAGTTCTAGGTCGTATGACCAATTTTGTTTTGATTACAGCACATTATGTACAAACTATAAACAGCTTTATATATTTTGATTTTCGGAGTTTATTTCAGTTTATTTGTGCGTCACTTACATAGCACCGATGCATCTCTTTTTATATATGTTGTAAATGTCTATCTAATACATAGTTTGCCAATGAATCTGTTAATGTGTTCAAGTTTCTGGAAATATGCTGGTATTGAATTGAATCAAACTCTCTTTCCAAAATCTTAACTCTTAGAAACATACGATAAATAGCTGGATTGCGGACTGAGTATATACCAGTGAGCTGTAGTATCACAAGTTGTGAGTCTAGCCTGACAATTAGTCGGCGTATACCATGAGCAATGGTATCAGAGAGGAGTTCGATCAACGCACTATACTCAGCGATATTGTTTGTCGACCGTCCAATACACACACCTCTGAAACTCACTAACTCGCCGCTTGGATCAAAAATGGCCCAGGCAGCGGAGGACAAATTCCGCGTACTACGACTCGCTCCGTCGGCATATCCCACATATGTTTCAGAATAATTTGACATCTGCAACAAACGAGAAGGGTGGATTACTACCGAAACAAACATTTTAGCGAAAACAAAATACAACAAAAGCACTCAGGTTACTATTTAGGCATAGTAACGCTTGAGGTACAACCCGTTACGGGGTTGCGCCAGTGGTGTTCCGTCATAATCCATTAACTCGTAGGCTCCTTTTGCTAACACCCTTTTAACAATATAAGGACCCATCCATAAGGACTGAAATTTTCCTGCTCCTAATTTATCGGATTCTTGGTCGTAAAGCAAAACCAAGTCACCCTCAGAGAAGTTGCGCGGTTTGACATTCTTATCGAACTGTGCTTTGACTCGTTTCTTATGAGCCTCGTTCGCCAAAGCGGCGTCACGACGGTTTTCATCCAACTGGATCAATTCCAGGAAACGAGCCTCTTCTTCTGAGGTTCCGGGGAGGAGGTCAATTGCGAGTTTAAGTGACGAAATTTCGCACTGGATCGGTAAAACTGCCTCCAGGCCATACACCAATTGGAATGGTGTGAACCCAGTGGCGTTTTTTACCGAGGTTCGGTAAGCCCATAGTGCTGAGTACAGGATTAGATGCCATCTTCTTTTATGAACCCCGATCATCCTTTGCAACATACGCTTCAGGACCTTGTTGATTGCCTCAACTTGTCCGTTGGCTTGTGGATAATACGGAGTAGAGCTGTCGTGAGATAGCCCTAGTTTGGCAGCTAATTCGATCATCATGTGATTGCGAAAATGCGATCCATGATCCATCACTATAGCTTGCGGAACGCCGAACCTGGCGACTACATGATTGAAAAAGAAAAGGGCAGCTGTTTCACCAGTGTTATCTAATGTAGGCATCGCCTCGGCCCATTTGGTAAAATAGTCAACAGCGACTATAATATACCCATGCCCCCCGGTCGAGGTGGGGTTACATTGCATGAAATCGATGCCCCACTTGGCGAAGGGCCCAACAGCAACTATCTGCTGTAAGGGTGCGGGTGGTCTTCTGGTTTTGCTATCAAAGATCTGACATGCATGGCAACTTCTGACAGCTATTATGCAATCTTTAAACATAGTTGGCCAGAAGTATCCTGCTCGTAAGATTCTTTGTGCTGTTGCATATCCAGATTGATGCCCCCCGCACGCGCCTGAATGACAATCATTCAGGGCTTTTTCGGCCTCCTCATGGGTAAGGCACCTCCTCAGAACTGTATCGATGCCACGACGGTAAAGTGTATCACCGACGATCATGTAGTCTTTTGATTGGTATCGTATACGTTTTCGTTCCGAGTGTGAGGTATTAGGCCTAAATTTTTGGGTTTGGAGATAAACAATGATGTCTCCATACCACTCATCGCTTACTGATATCAGAAACAAATTTTCATCCACGATTGACTCTTCTGATGTATCATCGTTGGACGACGATGGGAGATCGCATAATAATTCCGCGAAAACTAGGGCTTTCTTCGATTTGGATTTTACAAAATCTAAATCAAACTCTTGAAGGATGGCTATCCATTTTGAATATTTGCCCCCAAGCAACTGTCGCGACAGTATATATGTCATGGGATTGCAATCTGACAAAACGGTAATTTTCCTAAAGAGGACATAATGTCGAAACCTTTGAATCGCTTGAATAGCAGCAAGCGCTAGTTTTTCAACATAGGAATATTTACTTTCCGTGTCATTTAAGTTTTTACTTAAATAATAAATAGGATGTTCTATTCCATCGACTTCTTGCACTAAGACCATCGCAATGGTCGTATCTGCTGCAGCAAGATACAGGTTAAAATCTCTTCGATAGTCCGGGGCGTACATTAATGATGCTCTTACTAGACAATCTTTCAGAGCGTCAAAGGAAGCTTGCGCAACCTGGTCCCAGACAAAAGGTACATCCTTTTTCAAAAGACGAGTATAACCCTTTGCAAGTTCTGCGTAATTAGGAATGAACCTCCTCAGAAAGTTTGCTTTCCCTTGGAGTTTCTGAATCTGAAGCAAATTTGAAGGTGGAGGCAAATTAATGATTGCCTGAACCTTACAGGGGTCGAGACGAATCCCGTCCTTAGAAACCACAAATCCAAGTAAGCTACCAGAGCCGACGCAAAACACACACTTATGTGGATTGAGTCTTATCTTGTAATGTCGGCAACGTAGAAATATTGCTCTCAAATGCCGCGGATGATCAGTCCGGTTCCGCGAATGAGCCGGAAGATCGTCGAGGTAAGGTTGAACGATGTTCTTGATGTCATGGAAGGCATAATTCATTGCCCTCTGAAACGTCGCCCCTGCGTTCTTTAAACCAAAGGGTAATTTTCGATAAGCGAATGTGCCCCACGGACAGATGAATGCAGTCTTAGACTGGTCCTGTGGGCGGATATTTATTTGATTATACCCGGAAAATCCATCCATAAATGAAAAGATTTCACATCCGGCGCATTCATCAATTATCTGGTCGATGAAGGGTGTAGGGTAGTTGTCCTTTGGACAAGCTTTGTTTACATCCCTATAGTCGACGCACACTCTTATCGTCCCTTGTTTTTTCATAACAGGGACAATATTCGATACCCAATCGGTTAGAGGAACCGGGTAGATGAATCCAGCATGGAGGAGTTTTTCAACTTCGCCTTAATGGCAGCGGATTTCTTCGGATGTACCTGCCGAAGCCGTTGTCTTACTGGTTTGATATCAGGATACATTTTAATTTCATGTTCAACTATGCTCGAGTCAATGCCTGGCATTTCATCATATGACCATGCAAAGACATCTCTAAATTCGCGAAAGAGAGCACTATATATTTCTAGTTCTGAAGGGGAACAACTTTTGCCGACATGAATATTCTCAACAACATCAGATTTTGTCGAGATATTTATGGCTATGGTCTCTTCAATATTGGATAGGTTTCTTTCTGAATCCACCGTATTTACAGTATTTGTTAGGAATTCAAACACTGAAGGGTGGTATAGGTCGTGATGAGTTTCTTCTTCACACTCTGGAAGAAGGGAACGATGGTGGTTATCATTCCATGGTGCCCCCTTAATCATCATTGATTGCAAGATTCCTTCGTCAGTCCCATGAACTTTTGACCATGGATCTAATGGGGTACCATATTCTTCGGACCTATCTACCCAAACGCTTGACGAGCGTTCTTTTGGGCTCGCCTCCCATGCCTGAAACATTGATTGCTACAATATTTCAATAGGGCTAGGGGGCAAAACCATTTGATGATCCATGACGACTTTGTCTTCTGCGACCTTCGATGAAGATACCATATTGCATGTTGCTACAAACGGGATATTCCCTTCATGGAACGGAGGTGGCAACGCGAAAGTTCCCATCATTGTGGGATCTTTTAGCAAGCCTACTCCTATATCTTTTATTGAATGGTCGCTCCCATGGATCAGGGGAATGCTTCCAGTAACTTGTGAACCATTAGGGAGGAAATTCTGTTGGTCGACGATCGTAATCCCTCCTTCAAACGGGAATGCGATTTTCCTAAAATATGTCGACACTACAGCTGCCATGGCATATATCCATGGTCTTCCCAGTAGAATGTTATAGTCAAGATTGCCATCAATGACTTCAACATCAATCTCTACTGTTTTTCCTCCTAGTTCAACCTTAAAGTTATTTAGGATTCCGTACGGAGTGTACGTCCTACCGTCAAATGCTTTCAATGTCATCGAAGATCGCGACAATGTTGGAGATCCAAGAGTTTTCCAACAACTCATCGACATGATACATGTCGATGCGCCCTCATCAATAATCGTTCTATGAACAGTTTTGTTGAGTGCTTTCACTTGAATAAGGAAAGCTAATTGCGCTGGTAACTGAGGATCATATCCTTTGTGATCAAAGGATACAAGATTGGAATCTTTAGGATCCACTCCACCAATTGCTGATAACAATGCCTGTCTTTGGGATGGGCAATTTTGTAGTACCTCAAGAGTCGACATAGCAGATGGCGATTGGGCCAAATCCTCCACTACATTATAGTGTTGCGCCGCTCTGGCGCGAGGGTTGAATGTCGACTTGTGGACTACTCCCTTAGGTGGCTTTATTGTTAATTCATGCGTGAGGGGGGGTACAACTTCTGCCGAAGTTGTTGTCGAACTACTGGGTTGATCTTTCCCTTTGTCGTTCGACACCGGCAGATTTCCATAATCTTTATTCCTAGTCGATATCAAAGCATCACTTTGCTTAGAAACCGACAGCATAAGCACTTGTGACGGGGAAGCATTTCCACTATCAACCATATTCTGACCTGGTGCAGGAAACGGATCAGTCAACACAGCTGAAGTTTGGGAACTTTTCAGGAACCTCTTCAACTCAGCTTTGAACGGACAGTTCTTTGTTGAATGATTTTCATCACATATTTGACATGGAGGAAATTGTTTCTTTTGCCCAGGAGGGTTTGAAGAAGTTTTTTGAGGGGATGATCCACCTTGTTTCTTCTTCTTCCCTTTGTTTTGTTTCTTCTTGCTTCCTGGTTGATTGGAGTTTTTGTCTTTATCTGTAGATACAGCATGTACCTCCGAAGCAAGAATCTCTTGATTTGCTTTTTGATTCGAAGTTTTACGGGCTTTCTTATTCGAATCCCTTGTCGACTTAGCGTTTGCAGTTCCAATCACACCATCACCGGCATGAGAGTCACTATTCGATCCGGGAGGAGGAGGGATTGAAAATTCCGGTCTGGGGGCATCAGGTATCTTATCATAGAGCGTGCCCGACTGAGTATACACTAAGTCCAAATACTGAGCGCGAGCAATAACCTGCTCCTCTGTTACGACGCCCCCTTGGCCACATCTTCTGTAATTGCCGGCAGAAGCGACTTTATAAACCACTCAGCTAATAGCTGATCTGGAACATAGGTCTTTACCATTCTGCGATGACGACGCCACTCATGTATATGATCAGATATATGTGTGGCGGTTGTCTGCTTGAAATTAGTTAAGATTTCTGTTCCAGTTTCGTACCTTATAGGTAACTGAAAGTGTGTCAAGAAAGTCGTGGCTAGGGAACTAAAATTGTCGAAAGAGGCTCTAGGTAATTCAATATACCATTTGGCCGCCGGACCAGTCAATGTCCTCTGGAAAAGACGAAGCCTCATTGAATCATCATTCAAGGTATTCGACGAACACCACAGATGGAATGTCATCACATGATTCGACGGGTCTTCGCCCGGATTTCCATTGAATTTAGGAATGTCCGAAGGAAGTTTGTGAGGAATCGCTGGCCACCAATGGGCATAGGCGATTGGATCGTTCGTCAATCGATGTAAATCTGGTAATTCTAAAGTCGCCACGAATGGCAACTGCTGATTCAGGTTCGGCGAGGCGTACCCAGGGTACGATGGAATCGCCTGAGCAGTAGGTCTTTGCATACCAGTATAATGCAACTGGTGTTGATATGACTGATATGGTTGGTGGGCTTGGCCACTGTAAAGTGGTTGGTTTAACCCATTCTGAATATAGGGTTGCCCACTATTCGCAAAGATCTGTTGCTCAGATCCCTGGTATACCTGTTGAAACTGAGGTTGTTGGTATTGCACCATCCATGGTTGTGAAGCCATGTTTTGTTGTGCAACACTAACCGACGGCCCAAGATGCGGGGTTATGGTCCCCGTTTGTATCTGTGTCGTCCCGGCAGTTGGCGATTGTGGTTGTGTTGCAGGGTCAATTGGCTGTTGCATTACAACTTGGGGTTGACATACAACAGGCATCGATTGAACTTGCGACACGGTTACAATTGCTGGCGTCGTCGGGATATGAGACATAGGTACACTTTGTTGCATAGAATATACAACTCTTGGTTGTTGGGGTAACATAGGTACCCAACCACTCGTCGTTACTTCAGTCAAACCTGAATGTGGTTGAAAACTGCCGTATGGGTATCCTCCCGAAAGAGGAAGTGAAAGGGCATATTGCCCCCCATACGGTAACAATCCGGAGCTCAAGGGTATAGATGGCCTTTGAGGACTGGATGGCCCAAAATGATTCCCAAAGGGATCAATTTGTCTAGTTTCAACATAAGAATTACCGGGTATTATACCGGAAGAGCAAACTGGAACAGACCAAGTTGTCATAATAGTCCCTGGGTGGACTCCTTCTAGTTGATGAGAACTAGTTGGGACAGATGGTATGCCGGCAAACATCGTTGGAATGGCAGCAGGAGCTTCTGCTGTCGCCGTGTCATTTGGCACAGTTCTAGATGTCGACGGTTGTTCAGACATTTTAAGTCTATCCAATAAACTTCCTAACGATTCTTCAGGAACTTCTTGTGGCGATAGACAAACTTCTGATGCAGAAGGAAAAAGAGTGGAACCTACTCCAAAATGAATTGGAGTATTTGCTTGCTGGTCCTCTACGATTTCTTCTATTGCGATCAGACCAGGAGGAAGAGGCAGACCGTCAGGTCCGTAATAGATTTCTGGTGCCGAAGAAGGGGTTGTTTCGATAGCGACAGTTGTTTGAACAACAAGACTCTGTGGACCGGTTTCAAATGGAACTGGTTCAGTTAAACAAGTACTTGTTTTCAGACTAGGATCAATACAATTGTCCTTCTGTTGCCGTTGAACTTCTTCAATAGAGGCAGGGATTCCAGAAATACTGGGAGTGACCAGAATCTCAGATGTTGTTGGAACTTCCGTTCTAACTTTAAAAGGAGATTTTGACCTGGTCCAGCGAGATCGCTTTGCTCGTACTACTTTCGGTTCTGGAGACAAAGATGGTCGACCTGCAAGCCTCCCTGAACGACGGGGTTTTAATTGACTTTCCTCCACGATTGTGGATTACTTGATCAACTAAAATACAAAAAGGGGAATTATGTTTCCGTATTGAATGAATTTTATTAGACGCTTTTAGACACAACTTTGCTTTTTCATGTTTTAAGAGTCGAGAAAAAGCTAAAGATGACTCTAGTCGCCTTCGATGTATTAACGAGCCCGAAGTGACAAATGCTCGGTTGGACCTTTTCAATTATAGAGTTTGAAAAGAGCCAAAAGAAACTGCTCTGGAGATCTAGGCAGAGGGTGTGCCAAACCTTTCGCGAAACCACAGAATACGTTTTACGGTACGGGTGGTCGATCTTCGTGAATGCTGTGTTCACTGCATCGCGATCAGTAGGGCGGTCGACACGGCTTCCTAAGGATAAAGGATAATTGCCTATAGGGGTCTCCCAATATACGCGACGGTACGCGGGAGCTCAAATCCGTATTAGTGCTATCGTCCCTCAGGAGGAATCACCCACCTTCGTAGAGATCGACAGTCACTACGTTTAACGACGCCGGAACACGTCTCTACCTAGACCTCTATTGTGAGCGTTATGTTACAATGCGTTTTTAGATTCATTCAATATATTTTAAGTTGATCTTGTTTATCAGTTTGTCTTTCAGGATCACCACGAGATGTATTGGTACAAATTCCTAAATGCAGCTAAAATGATAAGCAAGCTTTCACAATCCTTTTAGCTTTGAAAATCCTAACTACTGAGGGGAGAGAAAAACAATATCTTTCCACACAGAGCACAAAGCACAAACTAATGCACTTTCTCCTAGATCAGACACCCAAACTTATCAAAAATGCAAATGCAAGATGCATGTATTTCTTTTCTTTTCCTTTAATGTTGATGCTTAACAAAAGGAAAACTGTTGTATGACTTTCGAATTCAATTTGAAGCGTAAACAAACAAGTATTGTCTAAATGAAAAGACGCTTTACAGGTACTTGTTTTACACCAAAAATATATGAATTCAAACCATAAAGTGAAAACAAACCAACTTAAACAGCTATGAACAGTAATAACACTAACTCATAAGATCGCAATCTAAGAGGCCACAGCTACTAGGTTCGCTTTTCACAATGGGAAATTGTAACTGAAACAAGAAATACTGAAAGAACGTTTACAATTTCATCACACAACTGAGGCGGAATAATGTCAAGGAGAAGTGGTCTACAGCAAATACAATAACCAGCAAGCAATCAACCAAAAACAAGTGCAAACAGGGCCAAGACACAAAGGAAGAGCTGAGCTAGACTAAGGCCAACTGGACCAGCGCAGGCACTGGTCTGCCAGTTTCACTCTCAGCGCAGTTCCCGAAGGGAGCACCTGCGTTGTAATGCAGACTGCCTGTGGACAGCCTGCACTGACTTACGAGAGTTACGTCTGCTAAGAATTCCGGGTCATAAAAAGCTCAAAAATGTACTGTTTTGACTGAAATAAAATGCTATGGGTTAAGTACAGGCTAAGGGATGATCAAGAGGATAAAGATCTATCACAAAGAGTAAGGATTCATCTGTAGATTAGCGCTTTAAATCTTGAATTTGCTCAGCAAAGGAGCAAGAGTAGCAAAACCCTCTACTTCGCTTTTGATAGAGTCAAAAGCTTTTCGATTCGGTACTCCTTTCTTCAAGAAATGAATAGCAAAATACTACAACAACAAGATACTAGGATCTCCCCAGCGGAGTCGCCAGTTTGTTGTGGGGAAAAGTATCCGATGCGGATGACACTAACCCTTTCTAAAGGTGACAGACTTTAGCAACAACTGAATGACAAAGTTTTCATGTTCATCTTTATGAAAGCACAGAGAGAATAGAAAGAGGATCAACCAACCTGGTGTCTTGCGCTTAGTCGATCCTTGTCCTTCTCGCTTTGTATCCCGTTCCCAGCTCTTTACTCTCCAAGCCGATCCAGCTACACACAGAATCTGCACAACAAAAGGGAGCAAACTACGAGATACAAGCAATCATAATTGAAGCATGGATTAGGTTGCATCAAATATACATGTAAACACAAAAGCATCTATGTAAAACAAGTATATAGAAGAACATGCAAACTTTATTGATAGAAAGTAACAGGGTTCCAGAGGAAGTTACAACCAATGATGTTGGCCCCAATCCAGCAGCACCTCCTCGGCAGCAAGAACTCTCTTCTTCACCTCTAGTAAAACAATCACCCAATAATCCTGGCAGTATACCAACAGCACCTCCTTGCTTATACAAAATTCCAGCCTCCTTAGACCTCATAGAAGAGCTCTATATATAGGAGAGAAGAAGAGAGGATGAGTCAGCTTGAGGCTGGCATAGAGCTGACTAGTGTCCTCTCCCTCTTCAGTTAATCTTCAGTTCTTGAGTCCACTTGGAGATCCTTGGTTACACATGGTGATCAAGTACCTCTTACTCATCACAAGGCGAATCTGATGAACCAAGTGTCAGTTTGGAAGCTTCCTGGGCAATTGACACCTTGCAGGAGGACTGTGCCACTTGGCCAATCTCGCCCAGCGCAGGTAGCCTTCATTGTTTTTGACTTCCAGCGCAGGTACAGAGTGGGACAGTTGCAATACAGCGCAGAAGCTCAGTTAAGCAGCTGACATGATCCAAAATAAGCCTGTTCTGAAGTGTTTTCAGGTGGAGAACTGATTGGAAGTGCTGTTGATTGATGACCTTGTTCTTTTAGGGGTAAGAACAACATGTTTAGGGACTGAGGATCCCTGTAATTATCGACATTTCCTGCTCCTTGACGCGAGGCACAAAAATGTCTATAACAAACATTAATATAGAACTCTAGTTGTACTGTCTACTCTGTGGTGTTGGTAATATCATTCACTCATTTGTTTGTCCAATACCTTTTAGCATGAGTAGCTTAGTTATGTGTAACTAGATGCTCTTTTATGTATTCATGTATTACTTACTAGAGTTGTATGTTATGATTATGCTTGTCTCTTCTATGTGCAGGACTTGATTTGGAGCCGGCTCAGGGGACTTCCACCTAGCTACATTGTGCTCTACAGAAAATCTACATGGAGGCTTGAGGTAATCTACCTCTCCTACTTTGATAGTTAGTTATTGTTTATGAACATGCATGTAACATTGTGATGGTTGCAGATAGTCTTACAGTCTGTCGAAGGTCCCATGAAGACCTTTGAGGGTATCTTCATTCTCCATACACCGTGCATTTTATCCTACAACAACAAGTCTTAGAATTCACCAGGAAAAGACACTAAAAAAAAAAATTCACTCACTAGAAAGTTGGAAGACAATTATTCCTCTCCCTAAAGATAAATAATCACAGTTGGGACAAGGGAGCCAAGAGGGTTAGAGGAGAGAAAACCTAATGCAATATTGAAGACTTGGTACTTGGTTGGAAGGAGGCCCATGGGAGGATAATGAAGCTATAGGCTTGTGGACGTACCATAGGCCATTGTTGAAGGAAGGAAGGACAATGCTAGTTGAGGTATTTTGAGCTAGTTGGAGCTAGTGTAATCCTTGAGACAGACTTATGAGTCCGTGAGTTCTTGGGCTATAATTATATAGTCTTGATGTCTTTCAACAGACCTTGTTAGGTGTCTGTCAGTTAACTAGTTTGGGAGTGAAAATTTGGCTCAGGGGAGAGATTTGGACGTAATGGCCATTAGCATTGGTTGGGAGTAGTGGTCTTTCTCCTCGGTGAATTCCATGACAGTGTAATTCTGTCATATAAGTGTTCTATTCTACTTGTATTTTAGAATAGAATTGTTATGTTAGACTATTAATTTACATGAACTAATAAATTGTAGCAGTAATTTAAGGTAATGATTTTTGAATTTCTAGTAAGACGATGAAATGAGGATTTGTGCAAGAATATTTTTGTTATTAATATATGAGTTTCTAAATTCCTAAGTGAATAAATATGGGGAATATTTCCTTATATCACATTCAAATTCCAAAAAATAATGTTGTTATTCATTGTAGAGATAGGTTAGACTCCATTGATAGACTAGAGGTCTATTAGGGTTAGTCCTGAATTTTAAATATTATTATACCTAAGTGTTGTATTGGGTGTGTTAGGTTCCTATACCAATAGGAATCATAATTTTGAATGACTGAGATTAAACCTTGTAATATTGTACATACCTTTTCTTTTGCAAATGTTTTCCATATTCAAAAATTTATAAAATGTAAAGAGGGTATGTCCTAAAAGAATAATAAAAGGACAAAAAGAACAAAAAGGTCAAAAAATATGAAAAATATGGAACCCAAAAACAAAATACCATGAAAGTGAGCAAGCCAAAATGGCACTCTTATTTACTTTTATGCATAACAATGATTGTGTGCAGCTTGTTATTATTGCCACAATCAATGATATTCAAAATGTTTAAACTTGGCTATTTCATATTTTCAATTTCATGTCTATAGATAGAGAATAAAAGTCTAGCCAAACTGTGTAACCTTGGCAGATAATTAGATAGGTAGAGTAAATAAAAGGAGCTCAATTGTTTAATATGAGCCCTTGGATGTAATAAGGTTAGATTTACTTAGTTTACTATTGTAAAAATAAATAAAAATATTTGATAAGGATTTGCTAGCTCAAATGCACCCTAATAAAGTGAAGTAAAAATGCTAAGATGAGTAGATGGGTAAGTAGAAGAAAGGTTGCAGAAGTATGATGATTGATTAGACAAAAGCATATTTATCATTCTCATCATAAAAATTCCAGATCTGAATGAACAATCAAGTAGGCAAATGGATTTAAAAGTTAAATAATTAACTTCCTCCATTCATTTCACCTTTTACTTAACTAATTTCCCATAACAAAGTTCAAAGTTCTCAAAAAACCTTTAAGTAAAAGAAGCTCAGAGCATTTCTTTGACTTCTGGAGGGACCGGACCCTCGGATTAATGACTTAAGGAAAACAAGTACGAGATTGCCCCTCATAAATTCATCTCCCTCCATTCCCCCTCATTTCCCTAATAAAACCCCTTTTCCTAAGGTTCAAACACTATTTTCCTAGAGAAAGTAATCACCCCCATGAAAAATCCCTCTTTCCCAAAAAACCCACAAAAACACATTACCCTAAGTATTAAACATTAATATGTGAAAATCATCAAGTTCACAAAAAGAGCATTTGCTTATTGATTTTTCCCTTTTCCGCTCATCTTTTCATATTAATTACTAATTTATATATTAATTCCCATTAAAACCCTTTACCCCATATGTATCTAGCTCCTACATATTAATTAACCCTACCCCTTAGTTTAAATATAAACTATAATACATAGTCACCCCGACCAAAATCTCTAATTGGTCGATTTGTGATCAAAATGAATAAAGCGCCTTTTAAAACCTCCATTAATCCCACCCTTAGTCATTAATCCCGACTTAATCCATTATTAACCCTTATACCACCACACTTAAACACCCGCCGGGCCTCCCACTATCCTTCGTGCAGCTTCCCTGCCCGATCACCATGTGATTGTCTCCCTCCTCATCCGACGGCCCTCATCCATATCGAGCCAACCCATCCGCCGAATGATACCCACCAGAAAAGGTGGTTTTCTGCCTTGCTGTTACCGGGAAAAGTGTCTATTTAGAACTGCTCTATCCCACTAAGGTGTGACAGCTGCCTTAGAAACAAACAGAGAAAAACTACTTTTGTGTTTCCTTTATGAACTATAGATAGAGAGGAATAGAAAGAACCAACCTGTGTCTTGCGCTAATCCTTTGATCCAATCCCTCTCTTCTTTGACAGCCTCCAGCTACCTGCTCCCTTACTTGCCCAGCTTCACCAAGTACTTGTAAGATCACAGAAGAGGAACACTATACAAAGACATGGATCTATATTCATAAACAACTTAGGATCAGATTTAAGTTAACCATACAAATGTAACAAGCATCAATGATACAAAAGCATCGAGGAAAAACTCAAATAGTTTTTATTGATAAACAAGAATAGATCCAGGAGGAGTTACAACAGATGGTTCCTGACCCAGCATCAACCTCCCAGCAAAGAAGCCCCTCTTCACCTCCAACAAAGCATAGATCACCCAATACTCTGATGTTCGTCTCAAAACCAACAGCAATTCCTTACAATGTGCAAAATTCCAACCTCTAGATCTCTGGGATGAGGGATCCATATATAGATATGTGTAAGGAGGATGAGTCAGCTTGTGATTTGATTAGTGTCTTCTCTCTATCAGTTCTTGCTTCCACTTGGAGACTGAAGGCCTCTTACTCATCCTTGGTCGAATTCAGTGAGGCAAGTGTCACAGGAGAAGATTCTGGAAGCTTCCATTGTCTCTCCACCTCACGGAATGACACTGCCATTTGTCATTTCTCGCCCAACGCACCCTCATAGTGCATTTAGGTGCATTGCAATGCACCTAGCCAGTGTATTTAGGTGCAATGCAACGCACCTAGCTAGTGGAGCAGCTGAAATGATCCTGTTTTGACTTATTCTGAGCAGTTTCTGGTGTAGAACTTCTGGGAGAAGCTGTAATTTGTTGACCTTGTTCCTTTAGGGTTAGAACAACACTTTTAGGGACTTAGGAGCCCTTGGTTTATGGACATTTCATGCTTGGAGTTGTAAGGAACAAAAATGTCTATAACAGTTGCCCCCTAAAGTATGAGGCCGTTAACCTTTTGGTGTCGGGTGAAATGCTTTATTATGAGGATCCGAAGTTCTTTCAATGCTGGGAGGAGACCTGTAATAAGATACAATATAATACATTATCTTCATACTGTTTTTCATGATCTAGCTGAGGCGGGCATTCCCATGCTCAGCTTTATAAATTCATTTTCATGTACATAGGACAAACAATCGTCTGATTGTAGACTGATGATTCTGATAGAGCCACCATCCTTTTGGTAGGATGATTATCTGTGGTGCAATGCTGTACATTTAATGTCTTTATTTCCCTGAATATATATCGCAGCCCGGATGGATGAAACTAGATCCGGGGTCTTCAATCTCATCCGATCTTCACTCGAAGTACAAGTCGATCCATGTGAGAAATGTTTTGAAGTAGAACATGGAAAGACATCGCTTGATTACCAGTCAATGATGTAAACTGTTAACAAGCGCGAGAGGAATCACTGATAATGATAATGACCCTCAAGGTACTACAGTACAATTCACGTGGTGTGAATAAAGGACTTGGCGTCGAACACCACGCAAAATCTTTCGGTCGAAGGCCATTGATGTAAACCTGTCGCCAGAAGTGAGAAACTTGCCATTAAGGCATGCAAGCTTCAAAGTACTGAATGGGGTGTTCCTAGACCAACTTCTTGGATAATGAGCTGATGTCGACAAGAAGTGATCCATCAAAGGAGGGCCTTAATGAATCCCACATCAATGACACGGAACGGAGAAAATGATTTTGATGGAGGTGAAAACGATCTGATGATATAGGTTCAGGGTGGCAGTCATGAAAGAATGGAGTATAATGTATGGTAGTGGGTGGGACACAGGTGGTTTCTCTGGATGACTTCTCTTGAACATGTTGGCGACACTGATGTGATGGATTGGTAGCATTAACCCCAAATGTGGATGGTATGGTGTGACCATGGCGATGTGACCGGTGAATGAAACAACCCAACCCGACTCGGACAAGGAGTGGAAGTGTCATGTTCAAGAGCAACTTGCTACCAATAAAGATTCTTTGAGTTTTCTTCCCAATTTTTCCCCAGTCATTGCTAACCAGTACCTCTTTATTTTTGTCAAGCTTGAGGAGGATAACATATGCTTGTTCTATAATTTTCCCTTCGGGCAAACCCATCGCTATGTTTTAACGAGCCTAGCGATAGTGAAACTCGTTCTCGTCTAAAGACAAGTTTGTCGCTATTAATCTTTTTAACGAGTTTAACGACAAAGATAAATCGGTCCTTTTCAATTTTAGAGAGTCTGAAAAGGTACGTAAAGGTAACTCCAAAATTCCTTTTTCGTCATCTAATCCCTTAAGTCCAAAAAAGTATAAAACAATACAGAAGGGATGAATTTTCGATAGTTTTAACGAGCCGAACAAAACAAGCACTCGATCTTTTTGTGCAATAATCCCTCAGGTCCAAAAAGATTAAAATCGAGAGGAGGGATAGCACTTCCTGTCCCTTTAATGAGCTGAAAGGCCAAGGACTCGGCAATATTTTCATATTTTACGAGTCAGTTGAAAAGAGCTTAAAGAAGACTCATCTTTTGAGGAACGAGTGATAAAACGGGTAGCAGCTGATTCCAGGTAAGGTTTGGAATTTTCCAATCACGGCAGTGTCACAAGGATGGCTAGTGAAATCACTCTTCACAACTGTTCCTCAAAATGGGTAAACAATCGAATGGAGGTGAATGATCGGCCAATGAAAAAGTGGAGGTGACGGTGCAAACACAACCAAGGCTTTAACGGCTGAAGTACTAATTTCACGGTGGTTATTTACCAGGGAATAGTTCATTTTTTAACGAGCTTAAACGCGAGTGGAAACATTTGCTCATGTCTTATGTTTATTTTTTAAACGAGCTTGAACTATGTGCTAAAACTGCTCGATGCGGGTTTATTTTTTAACGAGCTTGAACCCTGCAGTAACACTGCTCGTGGTGGGTTTATTTTCTAACGAGATTGAACCCTACAGTAATACTACTCATGATAAGTTTGCATGCCCCCAGCATAATAATGCAAATCGAGGTGCATGCCCCCCAAGCTTCATTGCATTCAACTCAGTGGTGGGAATGAAGGTTTACCTTTGAGATTTGGAAAGGGGATTTGTTTCATTTTTTAATGAGGTTGACACAGTAAAAGAACTATCCTCATGACTCCTTGTTTAATTTTTTAACGAGGTTGACATGAGATAAGAACCATCCTCGAAGTCCACTGTATTTACAGTATTTGATATAAAATAAAAAAAATGATGGATGATTAAGGTTGCTGGAATAATCTTCGCGGTAATCCGGAAGATGGGAGCGATGGTGGTGATCTTCCCATGGTGCCTCTCCTAACATCATTGACTGATTGATTCCTTTGTCTGTAGAATGTACATGCAACCAAGGATCTGAAGAGGTGCCATATTCCTTAGACCTATCAATCCAAACACTCAATGAGCGTTGATTTGGGGTTGCCCCCCAGGCCAAGAAAATTGATTGCTACAATATTTCTAAAATGGCGATGATCCATGCTGACAAAATGTTCAAGAATCTTCGGAATCCATTAGATATAGAAGATTTCATATTGTAGGTTTCCACTGTGGCCACTTCCGCCAAATTACTCGGAGGCGGTAGGGCAAAAGTACCCATTAAGGCAGGGTCTTTTAGGATGCCTACTCCAATATTTTGAAGTGAATGATTGCTTCCATGGATCATTGGAATGCTTCGCGTAAATTGTGAACTGTTGGGGAGAAATTTTTGTTGGTCGACGATTGTAATTCCTCCTTGGAAGGGAAATGCAATCTTCCTAAAGTAGGTCGACACAACTGCAGCCATGGCATATATTCAGGGCCTTCCCAGTAGGATGTTGTAATCGAGGTTTCCGTCGATTACTTCAACATCAATTTCTACTATTTTGCCCCCCAGTTCAACTTGCAAGTTACTTAAAATCCTGTATGGAGTGTATGATTGTCCATCAAATGCTTTTAACGTCATTGACGATCTCGACAAGGGTGGTGAGCCTAAATTTTTCTAGCAACTCATTGACATAATACATGTAGATTCCCCTTCATTAATAATTGTTCGATGAACAATTTTGTTGAGGGCTTTCACTTGAATAAGGAAAGCTAGTTGAGCTGGTAACTGAGGGTCATATCCTTTATAATCAAAGGCCATAAGATTGGAATCCATTGGGTCAATCCCACCAATGGATAAAGCCTGCCTTTGGGATGGGCAATTTTGTGGTACCTCAAGTGTCGACATAGCAGACGGCGATTGGGCCAAGTCCTCTATTATATTATAATTCTGTGCTACTTTTTCACTAGGATTAAATGTCGATTTGTGTACTACTCCCTTTGGCGGATTTATCATTCGCTCAGGAATGATGGGTGGCACAATTTTGGTCAAAGTTGTTGTCGAACTACTAGGTTGTTCATTAGCCTTGTTATTCGACAGCTGTGGATTCCAATAATCTTTATTCCTTGTCAAAGCATCATTTTGCTGCTTTGAAACGGACAGCATAAGCACTTGGGATCGGGAAGCATTTTGATTAACAACCAGTTTGGTTCCCGGGTTTGGAAACAGATCAATCCATACTGCTGAGGTTTTTGAACTCTTAAAGAGTTTCTTAAATTTAGCTTTATGTGGACAATCTCTCGTCCGATGATCCTCATCACATATATGACACCCCGTAGGGGCTTTCCTTTGCCCATAAGGGTTTGCAGAAGCTTTTTCAGGAGATGACTCATCCTGCTTCTTTTTTCTCCCTTTCTTTTTCTTCTTGCCCCCTAGTTGCTTCAGTTGTTTGCCCTTGTCGGTCGACACGGCATTTACTTCCGAGGCAAGAAGTTCGTCATTTGAATTTTGACTAGAAATTTTACGGGCCTTTTTAGATGTAGCCTTTGTCGATTTCGTGTCTATTGCGCCAATCACACCATCGCCGGCATGAGAGTCATTGTTTGATTTAGGAGGAGGAGGAACTGAGAATTGCAGTCTAGGAGCGTCAGGTATTTTATCGTAGAGCGTGCCAGACTGAGTGTAAATCAAGTCCAAATATTGCGCATGAGCGATAACTTGCTCTTCTGTTACGACTCCCCCCTTTGCCACATCTTCCGTGATGGAGGGTAGCAATGACTTGATAAACCATTCAGCTAAAAGCTAATCAGGAACATATGTTTTTACCATTCTACGACGACGTCGCCACTCATGTATATGATCAGATATGTAGTGGCCGTTGTTTGTTTGAAATTGGTAAGAAGTTCTGTTCCCGTTTCGTACCTTATTGGTAACTGAAAATGGGTTAAAAAGGTAGTGGCTAGGGTACTGAAGTTGTCAAACGAAGCTCTGGGTAACTCGATATACCATTTTGCTGCCGGACCAGTTAACGTCCTCTGGAAAAGGTGAAGCCTAATCGAATCATCGATTAGGGTGTTTTATGAACACCACAGATGAAATGTCATCACATGATTTGACGGGTCTTCACCCGGATTTCCATTAAATTTAGGAATATCTGATGGAAGTTTATGTGGAATCGCTGGCCACCAAGGGGCATAAGCAATTGGATCATTCATCAGCCGGTTTATATCTAGTAATTCTAGAGTTGCTACAAAGGGCAACTGTTGATTCAGGTTAGGTGAAGCATACCCAGGATAAGATGGAATCGCCTGAGCAGTGGGTCTTTGCATGGCAGCATAATGTATTTGATGCTGGCAACTTTGACAAGGTTGATGGGCATAACCATTATAATATGGTTGTTGATAACCGCTTTGGAAATGCGGTTGCCCATTACTTACAAAGACTTGTTGCTCAGGTCCTTGATATGATTGCTGGAATGGCGGTTGTTGAGATTGAATCAGCCATGGTTGTTGGACCATTGGCTATTGCCCAGTACTGGATGATTGACCAAGATGAGAAGTCATAGTACTTGTTTGAGCCTGAGTCGCTCCGAATAAGGAGGCACTAACCTGAGGTTGTGATTGAGTCGTTGAGACAAGAGGCTGTTGTATTGCAACTTGAGGCTGCTGGGGTTGAAATACAATAGGTAGCGCTTGTACTTGCGACGCAGTCACCATAGCAGGTATAGTGGGAATATTCGACACAAGGTGGACTGGTTGCATTGAATATACAACCCTTGGTTGCTGAGGTAGTATTGGTACCCAACCGCTGGATGTAATTCCAGTTTGACCTGAACTTTGTTGTAAACTCCCATATGGTTGTTCTCTGGGAGGGAACAATGAAAAGGCATGCTGCCCTCCATATGGTGGAAATCCAGTACTTAAATGGTAAATTGGCCTTTGAAGACACATTGGATCAATTTTTTGAGTTTCAACATAAGAAATACCAGATGATAATCCGGATGAAGAAATAGGAACAGACCATGTCGTCGACACAGTCTCTGATTGGACTCCGGCTTGTTGTTGATAACTTGCCGGGACAGATGGTATATCGGCGAACATTGTTGGAGTAGAAGCAGGAGGTTCCGCTACTGCTGTGTCGGATGACACAGTCCTAGATGTCGACGGTTGTTCAGACATATCTAGTCTATCGAAAAGATTTCCTAGCGATTCTACAAGAACTTGCGATGAAGGGAGACTAATTTCAAAGACCAACGAGGGAAAGGTGATGATTATTCCGTTTAAAATAAATTTTAGACGCTTTGACACAACTTCTTTTTCAGTTTTTAAGAGTCGAGAAAAAAAAAGATGACTCTAGTCACCTTCGATTTTTAATGACCCTGAAGTGACAAGTGCTCAGATGGACCTTTTCCGTTAAGGAGTTTGAAAAGGAATGAAAGGGACTACTCTGTAGATCTAGGTAGATGGAATACCAAACCAATCGCAAAACTGTAGAATACTTTTTACGGTACGGCAATCAATCTTCCCGAATGTTGTGTTCAGTGCATTGCGATCGATAGGGAAGCAGACACGACTTCCTAAGGATAAAGGATTTAAGCCTATAGGGGTCTCCCAAAATATACTCGACGGTACGTGGGAGCACAAGTTCGTACTATCACTTATCATCTCAAAGTGGAGGAATCACCCAACCATCAGTGAGGACAATAGTTACCAGGCTTTACGACATCGGAATACGTCTCTAGCCTAGACCTCTAAATGTTGTGCGTTAAGTTCCAAAGCATTGTTAGATTCATTGAATTTATTTTAAGTTGATCTTGTTTATGAAGTTTTCCTTTCGGGTTCACCACGAGATGTAGATGTAATTCCTAAAATGCAATCTAAAGATGACAAACAAACTTCTATCTCTTTTGTGCAATGAAAATCTAGCTACTAAGGGAAAAGAAAGACACAATCTTTTCACAAAGAGCAAAGAGCACACTGTAAATGCACTTTCCTAAATCAAGCCAAACAGACCGTCAATATGCAAATGCACATGCATGTATTTTTTTTTGACTTTCTTAGTATTGATGTTAAAAAGAAAGTTGATGTACAAATCTGAATTTGCTTTCAAGCGACAAACACAAAGAAGCTTCTTTTCGAAATCAAAAGATAGAGATGATTACGACACCTTGAGATTTTGAAATGAACACTTGTTCTTGACACTAGAAAATCACAAATTCAAACCAAAGCAATAATAACAGTATAATCGACCATCAACAGCAATCAAACTTTCTCCTATGATCGAAATCAACACTTGCGACAGATCCAAATCAAAGGACGACAGTACGACTATTCTACTTTTGCAATGGAAAACTGTAAACGACTCAAAAAACACACAAAAACATCTACAGTTCTTTTGTACAAAGGAGGTGGAATAATAGCAAGGAAAAGGGGTTTTAAACAGACACATATACTGATCACGGGCAGCAAAATTCAAAGATAGAACTGGAGAAAATGAAGCACAAGAACCACAGTTGCATAGGGCTAGTCTGATCAGTGCACCTGTAACACAGAGAAACTGCACTGCAGCGCAGGTTGCCCTTTCGGGAAGTGCGCTGAAATTCAGGATCTCTTAACAGTACCTGCGCTGAGCCAGAAACGAGAATCTGTCTGGGTTCTGGGTCACTGTTTGCAGTTCAGTCTTTGGTTTTCGGTCGAGTAAAAGCAATCAGTAATGCACAATCAGGGGTAGATCTAAGGAGGGTCTAAGAGCTATCACAAGGGCAATCAGATAGTTTGTGAATCAGTTGTTCAAATCATAAACAGATCCAGTGAATGGACTGAAGCAGCAGATGTCTACTTTGCATTTGTTATGGCAAATGCAGTTCGAATGCTACTTATAAGTTTATGAAACAAACAACAAAGAATGATACACAAACAAACTAATTAGACTTCCCCAGTAGAGTCGCCATTTTGTTACCGGGAAAAGTGTCTATTTAGAACTGCTCTATCCCACTAAGGTGTGACAGCTGCCTTAGAAACAAACAGAGAAAAACTACTTTTGTATTTCCTTTATGAACTATAGATAGAGAGGAATAGAAAGAACCAACCTGTGTCTTGCACTAATCCTTTGATCCAATCCCTCTCTTCTTTGACAGCCTCCAGCTACCTGCTCCCTTACTTGCCCAGCTTCACCAAGTACCTGTAAGATCACAGAAGAGGAACACTATACAAATACATGGATCTATATTCATAAACAACTTAGGATCAGATTTAATTTAACCATACAAATGTAACAAGCTTCAATGATACAAAAGCATGGAGGAAAAACTCAAATAGTTTTTATTGATAAACAAGAATAGATCCAGGAGGAGTTACAACCGATGGTTCCTAACCCAGCATCAACCTCCCAGCAAAGAAGCCCCTCTTCACCTCCAACAAAGCATAGATCACCCAATACTCTGATGTTCGTCTCAAAACCAACAGCAATTCCTTACAATGTGCAAAATTCCAACCTCTGGATCTCTGGGATGAGGGATCCATATATAGATATGTGTAAGGAGGATGAGTCAGCTTGTGATTTGATTAGTGTCTTCTCTCTATCAGTTCTTGCTTCCACTTGGAGACGGAAGGCCTCTTACTCATCCTTGGTCGAATCCAGTGAGGCAAGTGTCACAGGAGAAGATTATGGAAGCTTCCATTGTCTCTCCACCTCGCGGAATGACACTGCCATTTGTCATTTCTCGCCCAACGCACCCTCATAGTGCATTTAGGTGCATTGCAACACACCTAGCCAGTGTATTTAGGTGCAATGCAACGCACCTAGCCAGTGTAGCAGCTGAAATGATCCTGTTTTGACTTATTCTGAGCAGTTTCTAGTGGAGAACTTCTGGGAGAAGCTGTAATTTGTTGACCTTGTTCCTTTAGGGGTTAGAACAACACTTTTAGGGACTTAGGAGCCCTTGGTTTATGGACATTTCATGCTTGGAGTTGTAAGGCACAAAAATGTCTATAACACTAGCCCCCATTGCTACGTGTCGTTCAATGAGTGGAATCAGGCGGCCTCTCCACAATACCACTGAACACCCAAAAACTGTGCGATAGAAACTATTTACCACTTGCCTGCTACACGAAAAAACAATTACTGTTCACCTCGTACCCGCCAAAACTAACTTTTTTGCATAAAGCCAAAAAAGCCCCAAATCATGTGTTTTCACTAGAATTTTAACTGTAATCCTTTGTTTGCATGCACGCCACCTGCGAACGTCGAAGTCGTCAACCCATGTCCAGTTTCACTCCAAAGACAGAGCACCTAGTTTGCTCTCTAGCCTATACAAAACCCTTTCAACCATCTGTATTCGTCAGCCGCCTTGTTCAGAGCTATTTTTACCTCATTTTCCAGGTATTTAAGCCACAATTCATCGAAAAACCCTGTAAATTTCAAAGAAAACCAGTCTTTGAGTACTCTTAGTTAAGTTTAAAATTAATTAAGGAATCTCCACCAACCTAATCCTACTTTGTGCTAAACCACCATTTCCCTAAAAACACAGCAAATTACCTCCCCCATTCTCAAATCCACAAGAATTGAGAATGGCTGCCCTAATCGCCATGGATGTGAGACCCATCTCTACAACCCACTTATACCTGGACCACCTCCCCTTGGCTGATAGGGATTTCCAGATAAAGGACACCTCTGTCAATGAATCCCCTCTCAAAGTATACTTCCAAAGTAGGGATAGATACTTGAACCAGGCTGATGAAATTGGTCTGTGGGAGTCCAATTTGCCTAATTACCAGTTCCCCAGAGTCCACATTTTCCCAGAAATTGTACATTATTTCCATGCCAACTATGTCCCTAGTCAAAGAGAAATCATGCCCCCAACTAGGCCATACTTTTCACTATCGTTGTTGAATCTATAAATGAGATGCTACAACTCCACTGTGGCCAAAACTTGACTCCCCTCTCCATTGGAGGATTCTTGGAATTATATCCCAAACTCAGCCCTGCAAGATTGGCCCAAGTAATCCAAACCTTCATCGTAGAAGAGAAGTATACCCGCAAAGACCCCCCTCCATATGTAGCAGCTTTATTTTCTCCATAGGGCAGAAGTATTGTGGATATGATATCTAGAGTCCTGGGCTATACCACCAGTGAATATATTGATGAGATTATTTTAGCCTTCATGTCCATATACACTCCAGGATAGCCTCCTGTTATCATATATGACTATACTCAATTCATAGCTGACAGGATGCATGAACAGTTCCTCAGAATGAGTAATGAGAGAGTCTTCAAATACTCCTTGGTCTTGTATCACCTTTTCCTATATTACTAATCAGAAAAATTCCCACTTACCTTGCAAAAATTGGAAACCAAGGATCAAACAAGATCAATTATCTTCTGGACCCCATTAATTCATCAACATCCCACCCGTTATTCATATAATGAATTCATAGATTCCTTTTTCCACCCTGTGATGACCATGCTTAGTGGAACCCCTCCACCAAGAATCAATCCTGAGATTAGGAGAGTCCTTCATGTAAACATCAATCATCAAGTGGGATATTCATACTTGTATGAAAACCACACTGAAATCAGGATTTATGGCTATGAGCTAGCCCCATACAAACTACCTAAATACCTCCCAATGAGGTTATTTTCCCTGGAGTACTACAGGAAGATAATAAATTCAGATGTCGTAAGCTTTGTTAAAGCTGAAAAGAAAGCCCAACTTAAGATCAAAGACCAACTGGGTCCTTTTATTTATAATAGCAGAGAAGCTAGAAAGGAGGCATGCCAAATCCCCAGAGATTAAAACTAAAACAAAGCTTCATATGGAGATATGGTCCCTTGGATTTCATCTACAAAAGAAGGCAAAAAAACAAGATGGCTCCCTATATCCATCACCGCATCCCTGAGATAGAAAAGTATGTAAACCAATTTCAATGGGTGGAAAACACTTTAGAGGACAGGGAAATACTGAAGTTGTTGTGGAAAACACATTAATAGATCTAGAAAAATAACTTGATGAGGATTCTTTCCTGTAGGTCCTAGAACAGTCAGATAGGCCAGAACAATCAGATAGGCCAGATCAGTCAACCTGGACAGAACCATCAGAAGAACAAGCAACTACTTCAAGTGTGCTTCTAGTCATGCAAACTCCTCAGAATGAGGAGAAGATCCCAAAAAGGAATAGAGAAGGGACTTCCACTTCAGGAATGCTTACTTATGATGTCAACAAGACCCAAACAAAAGGTAAAAGCCCAATCCAACCTCTGAGCAAGAGTTCACCGATGACTCAGTTGAGGTCACCAATACAGAGGTTGAAAGAAGCAAGCCCACCACTCCATATGGGAGTATGCAAGAGCCCTCCACATCACAAACTCAAATATTGATGAGGCAGAAAAGTGTTGAGGTATCCTCCTTTAGAATGCTTGTAGATAAAGATCAAGACATAAAGGAAATATACAAAGAGATTAAAGCTAGGAATGAGAGGCTTAAAGCCCAAACATATGCACAGTATCTGAAAATGACCCCCACCAATCAAACAAGGCTAATGTCAGCCTTTGATATCAAAGAGGGGAAAATGCAGATGACATTTATCAAGCCAACCACTCAGCAGCCAAGAGCAGCATCAGATTTCAAAAAGGTGGACTTTGAAGTAGTGGCAAGGGATATTCATCCCATTGACCAAATTGAACTGCACAAGAAAATAGGGGAGATGATATACTCCACATTAAAAGGGAAGGCCATTTCTACCCACCAATTATAGATATCCCTGAACAATATATCAACACAATTTCAGTTGGAGAAGGCCTCCTCATAGGCCAAGAATAATAGAATCAAGTCCTTAGAGGACTTAGTGATTGAATTGGGACACGATCCCAAAGATATAAACGTTGCAGAGTAGCTGATTAAAAAGAAAAATGATGACATTGCTGCACTCAAGAAGCAGCTAAAGATATGCCAACTACATCACCCATAGACAAAGGAAGTCCTAAAAGCACAACAAGGACATGAAGAGCTCATGGACTTGGTCCTGAAACTAAAGGATCAACTCAAGGAGACAGAGAAGGAGTTGGACACTTTAATTTAGTCAAAGAAAAGTGACTTGGCCACATCTTCTAGAACTATCACCCCCACAATATCTACAGTAGTTCCTTCCACACGGGTAGCATCACTAGCACCCACAACTCCACCTACCACAACATTGCCAGTAACAGTAGAGTCTATAGCAGAAATAGGTACATAGGGAGAGAAAGTAGGAGAATTAGTAAAAGCCATGGAAGAGATGTCTATCTAGGCTATAGAGATGAAGAGACTACAGGAAAAGGTAGCAAGTCTGGAAACTAATTTTAAACTTGCCCAACTCCAGCAAAAAGAAGAAACACAAAAGGCACTGAGAATGGGCGAGAGAGTAAAAATCCTGGAGAAGGATTTAACAGTATAGAAACCACTAGGACAAACCAAAAAAATGTTGTAGGCCAATATCATTGACTCTATCAATGATATTTGGCCATCAATTCAAGTTATATTTGAGCAAACATAAATAGTGAAGATAGCTACACAAGTTATCCAAAAATTAAAGGAATAAATGGGTAATAAACCAGAGGATGCCAATCGACTCATCCACTTTCTAAACAGAAAGAACAGATATGAGCTCCATGGGCTTAACATAGAAGATAGGTCTGAGGCCATTCTGGAGATTAGGAAGGTTCTTTCCAAAAGAAACCTTATTCTTAACTTAGAAGAGAAGTGCCATAACAAGCAGGTAGCCATTGATAGATTCATGGCTAAGTTTCAGATTTTGATGGAGAAGGGTCTTCCTAGTCCTATGGTCATCAATGACAAGCTCATGCCTCAAGTAGACTATGGAGATAGATTAATAAAATTGGCTAAGGAACAAGCAAGTTCTTCTGCAATTAAAGCCCTACCAATAGACAAAGTGTTATATGATACATTGGAGAACTTATTTTTTCTAGAGCATGAGGTGAAACACTCGTTCCTCACTAGGCCAAATTTTTCAAAGTACACAGAGGTAGATGAAATCTATAGAAGGATGATGAATGTAAAACTACCTAATGCGGAATGGTGGAAAAATATGACAGATTTACTGTAATAAATTTACATTATAAAGTTACTGTACAATAAATGAAGGCAACCAGTTAAAACAGGTAAAAGCAGAGCAACAGGGTCAAAGAGTAGCAATTGAAAGATAAAAGTGAAGAAGATTCCAACGTAGAAATTCTACAAATATCAGCCAGCTCAAAAGGGCTCCAACTTAACTGAAATAGCCAACAACGCCATAATTAAAGGGACAGAATGAAGTAGTTCAACATCTATCTCTATCTTCATGCAATAAGCTATTTTTATTCCTTAGTGTTAGTGTCAGTGTCTTCACACTTCAATCAGTGATAAAATTTCTCTTTTGCATTCATGTTAGGTGTCTCATTCGATCATCTGCATTCCATTAGGTCATGGATCAACTGATGGTAGTGGCTTCATTTAAGTTTCCCTCATGTCATATACATGCTAAATGTTCAAACATCTTTTCAATCATTCATAGTCATTCCAGTTCATTTCATTTTTAACCATTTGTAGGGTTTAGTTTCATTAGGTCTTAGGGTTTGTCATCATGGTCATTCAGAATAAATAAAGTGGTCAGCAGACACATGAGGAGGTTAATAACGATCAGAAAAGTAAAAAATTGTTAATTTGTAAACTTAATGAAGTTCTAACCTCAAAACTTGTTTTGAGGTAAAACAGAGCATTGGTATTTTTCATGTAATTTGATGTAATTTTATTGTCCTAATATGTAATTGAATTGCTCCTGGTGACCTGATGACATTGCCAAGCACCTGCCACTGCAAAAATCAAGTCATCTTGAGCACCAATCCACCTACAAAAGAAAAAGAGAACAAACCCTAATTTCCTCTCCCACTGAGCTAGGGTTGGCTATGGGATCAGAGATATCTGAGTAGAGGAGGCATAACGGATATCAGAAGTTATGATGCCATTTCATATCATCAAACATCATATCTCCACCATTTGTTGAGAAGTCATTCTAAGGAGCAAGCCATTCATCACACATAAGGGATGGTTTTTCTTCAAACTGTGTTTCTGAGCAAGAAAAGATGAATTTGGAAAAAGTGAGAGAGATTTTTTCCCTCAGTGACACAAGAAGAAAAGCCTCTTTCATTTTTTACACAGCTATCATGGTTTTAGAGAAATGTCAAAAATATAGTTGCCTCAAGAGAGTTAATGCACCTCTAGAGTGACCTTTGGAAAATCACGATTTCTCCTAGCCAGGTTGGTCGAATGACTTTCTAGATTAGTAAAATGATAACTGCACACATATATATTTCCATTGAGCTAACATGAGCTCAATTTGGAGTTGAGGAAGACCTTCAAAATTTGACTGCAATGGCACTCTACATTTAGGCAGCCTCATTTTGCACATTTTGACCAGTCTTGGGAGATTCAATTTTTGGAGGGCCAAATGGACTCCAAATTCAGAAATTCAAGTTGTTCCAGAAAGTAGACTCACTAATTTTTCCAACGAGCTATCCTACACCTTATTTTAACTCTAGAAAGCCTCCCAAAATTATCCTTGAAAAAGCGTTGTGCATAGGATCAGTAGTGTTGCGCATAGGAGGAAATTTGCCAGTTTTGCCTAATTTTCCAAATTTCGCCTAGTTTTCTCTGTAGTTGACTTTTTCCTTCTCTCTTGGTGAAATTATCATGGTAAATGATGTAATTTGATGTAACTATTGATGTAAAACACTTAATAGGATAGATACATCAAATCAAAAGGTGGTTTTGAACTGAATGAATTGGTTTCCATGGTTTTAGAGGCAAGTTGTTCCACTGCCTATATTCTTTTTCTTAGTTTAGATACGGTTGAAACAAACCCTCTTCTCATGGATTCGACCTTGATAACTAGCTTGAGTAGTTTTCTTGCCTATATCATGTACTTTTTGATTCATTTGTAAAGGTTGGACTTTGGCAGAAGTGTTGGATTCACTGAACATTTGTATCAGCAGTTTGGCAAGGAATAAACCAGGTTTTACAGCTATTTTTGTGGGATTCTTGTGACAGTGAGTTTATATATTGTTTTTTCTTTGTAATGAGTTATTTCTATGTTTTATATGTATCCACATCTCTCTCTTTCTTCTAAATTAAGTGAATCAAGGTGAATAGACAAGATTCACTAGATTTACCGTGCTTTGTCTTGGGATTGCATTTAGATTTCAATGTTTTCACTGTTTGAAGAGGATTCATAGCTTCTTATGCCCTCCTCAACTCCTCAGCAGTCTTATTCTACCATATCACTCCTTTTCTAGTACATAAGCACTTGTCTACCTTGCCCCACATGATATGACTATATTCTTGATGTTGATTTTCGAGATCCAAGCTGCCTTCTCTAATTGATCCAGCAACCAACCATCAAAATCAAACAAAATCCTCTGACATAATATACCTAGCCTAAAATCAGAAATTATTTTTAATCATCTCAAGCCCTATTTGTCATATTCTAATTGAGGTTGACAAGGAGAGAGCCCTATCCCGACCTGGTAGGGCTAGCTACCAGGTTAAGCGTGGTTTGATGTTACCCTAGACCTACCTTCCTTCAGCCTAAGGTAGATTAGGCAGTAATTAGTGGCGACTCAACTGGGAATACGTAGTTTTGTGTTCCTCAGCAAAATGTAATCAAGTTCAGATCTAATTGTTGATGGTGAACAACGATCAGATACAAAAAGGCTGAAATCATTCACCTGGCGACTCTAAATCAGTTTTGAGATCAGATCCAAGGACTCCACTGGAGGATGAACCTGACCAGTAGAAACATGAAAGGACAATATGGAAAGATCAAGTATTCAAGTTGGAATTTCATCCAAGACATTATGTTCTTTGTTATAAATTATTTCTTCTCTTTTCCCAAGAATGTCAAGAAGGTTTTACAAAGTATACTGTGTTTGAGAAAAGATCCAAGACCTGCATTTGATTCTTTCCCTTTGAAGATTGTGAATACAAAATGTTCGCATGCCTTTGATCTTGATCAAGACCCTTCTTCTAAATCTTATGATGACTGTCTTCAAACTGATGAGCCTAAAGAGACCAAGACTGATTCTATACCTTCTGTACATACCCCACTACCTTGTAAAATTCCAGATCGATATAAGCCTTTGATTTTACCTCCTATATCCCATGCTTTCCCTAAAAATCATTACCTATATCTACCAAGTTTTTATGGCGACTGTGACAACATCACTGCTGAGAGACATGTATTGAATTTTGAGTCCTTTCTTGACCTTTTTGAAGTTGATTAAGAGGATGTCAGTATAAGGATTTTTGCTCTTTCTTTGCAAGGAAAAGTCAAGAGTTGGTTCAAAACCCTGCTTGAGGTGAGCATCTCATATTTGGAGCAGTTCATCAAAGTTTTCCTCTATAGGTGGGTGGTCAAACAAAACCCTTTCTCGATTATAGAAGAGTATAACCAGTTGAAAAGACTAATAGGGGAGACACTACAATAATTTTCTTCCAGATTTAACCAAGTCTATTTTTCAATGCCAGTTAATATAAGACCTCCTCCTGGATCCGCCCTCTTGCACTACCCGGAAGCATTTGATCTGGAAATGGAGTTTCAGCTGAGAGAAAGGAACCTTGCAACACTTGAAGAAATGCAAAACAGTGCAGTAGATGTAGAGGCTAATTTGTTGATCAGAAAGGAAAAGTTGAAGGAAGAAGAGATGAAGAACAAAGAACCAGAGGAATCAACATCTTTAGAGGTAAAGCTCGACATTTTGGTAAGTGCAGTGGAAGAGATGATGCAAAGGATCACCACAAGGAAAGAGTATAATGTTCAAGACCATGGCTCGCTGATTGAAGAAGAACAAATGACTGCTCCAAAACATTTTCTTTCTTATCCCAGTTGTCATAACTTAGATAATGATAGTTTTATAGATCATCTTGGAGAAGAAAGATCTGTTGATACGACATGTATGCTTGATGATGTGTTTTATATTGATGATTTTCCTTAGTTTGATCAGTATGATGATGATTATGTTCTCCAAATAGAAGCTAATCTTGTAGATAAATTAGTAGCTAGTTTGTGGAAGTAGGAAGTTCACTTTCAGTAGATCGAGTACAGTGATCAACCGATGCATATCAGCTATGGAAGTGGGGAAGAAAGTGAAGAAAATTTTGAAGTGAAGGACCTTTGCCTTTTTTTTTTTCTTCATTTCAGTTCATCAGAGACAACTTTCATGCAATCAGAAGTTAATCGTCGATAAGTTTTGATCTTGACCATCTTGAGGGAAATGAAATCCTTGTACAAGACTTTTCATATCCAAAGTTGTAGCCTCTGAGTTCCATTGATTATCAAGTTGCAAATGAAGACTTGGAAGCTGGAACATATGATCAAATGATGCAAGATGATTTCGTAACCTTCTATTTTGAATCATTTCAATTTTTGAAGGGAAAATTGCATAGTATATCTTCAAATGGGCAGCCTATAGGAAATCATGTAATCTAATCGGAACCAATAGAAAATGGGTTGCAACAGTCTTTTCAAATTTTTCACGATCCAATAGCTGATGTTTTGGATGATGTCTACAGTCAAAGTCCTTCTCCATTAGCTAATTCTGAGCTTGAAACATGTACTGATACAAACTTGATCTGGCAGTCGGTTTCTTTGTCAGTTTCAAGAAGAGTCTCGTCACAAAGCTCAGATGAAATTTTTCATTCATGGTACGAGGAGAAGAAAATTAATCCATTGGATGAGCTAAGTCCCAGTGTGCATGAATTTCAAGATCCTTATGTAGTGTTTTTGGAGTTAGATAGAGAATCCATATTATTCAACAGATCTGTTTACAAGTTTTCATGGCAGTTTCCTTTCAGTAGTTCTCTCTTGTTGTTCATGAGCAAGCACTTGTGAAGAATTCAAACAGTAGTCGAAATACTTACTTGGTTGCATTAGTTGTTTCATTCCACTTGATCAATTGATGAATGGAAAGTTACATTAGGTTTTATTGAATAAGCACTATTTTGAGCATATCTTTTCCAGCTTGTTAGTTCTGTTTTAGTATTGAGTCAGTTTCAAGTCAGTTATGAGTCTTGAGTCTTGAGTTTTGATGTTTTTTTTTTCAAAGATATTGATTCCATATTTCCCAATGGATAAGGCGCTGGTCTGCTCTCCCAAAGATGTATGGTTCCTGGCACCTCCAAGGAGCTACCATCCCCATTGGAGCCAATGTTAGTGTCAGTGTCTTCACACTTTAGTCAGTGATCAAATTCCTCTTTTTCATTCATGTTAGGTGTCTCATTCGATTAGTTGCATTCCATTAGGTCATGTATCAACTGATGGTAGTGGTTTCATTTCAGTTTCCCTCATGTCATATACCTACTGAATGTTCAAACATCTTTTCAACCATTCATAGTAATTCCAGTTCATTTCATTTTTAACCAGTCCTAGGGTTTAGTTTCATTAGGGCTTAGGGTTTATCATCATGATAATTCAGAATAAATAAAGTGGTTACCAGACACATGAGGAGGTTAATAACGATCAGAAAAGTCAAAAATTGATAATTTGTAAACTTAATGAAGTTCTAACCCCAAAACTTGTTTTGAGGTAAAACAAAGCATTGGTATTTTTCATGTAATTTGATGTAATTTTATTGTCCTAATATGTAATTGAATTTCTCTTGGTGACCTGATGACATTTCCAAACACCTGCCACTGCAAAAATCAAGTCATCTTGAGCACCAATCCACCTGTAAAAGCAAAAGAGAACAAACCTTAATTTCCTCTCGCACTGAGGTAGGGTTGGCTATGGGATCAAAGATATCTGAGCAGAGGAGGCATAAGGTATATAAAAAGGTATGAGGCCATTTCATATCATCAAACATCAGATCTCCACCATTTTTTGAGAATTCATTCCAAGGAACAAGCCATTCATCACACATAAGGGACGATTTTTCTTCAAACTATGTTTCTGAGCAAGAAAAGATGAATTTGGAAAAAGTGAGAGAGGTTTTTGTCCCTTAGTGATCCAAGAAGAAAAATCTCTTTTAGTTTTTACACAGATATCATGATTTTAGAGAAATGTCAAAAATACAGTTTCCTTAGGAGAGTTAATGCACCTCTAGACTGACCCTGCGAAAATCAAGATTTCTCCTAGCCGAGTTGGCCAAATGACTTACAGGATGAGTAAAATGATAACTAGACACAAATATCTTTCCAATGAGATAACATGACCTCAATTTGGAGTTGAGAAATACCTTAAAAGGTTGATTGCAACAACACTCTGCATTTAGGCAGCCTCATTTTGCACATTTTGACCAGTTTTGGGAGATTCAATTTTTGGAGGGGAAAATGGACTCCAAAGTCAGAAATTCAAGTCGTTACAGAAAGTAGACTCACCAATATTTCCAACAAGCTATCCAACACCTGATTTGGACTCCGAGAAGCCTTCCAAAATTAGCCTTGAAAAAGTGTTGTGCATAGGATCAGTGGCACTGCGCATAGGAGGAAATTTGCCAGTTTTGCCTGATTTTCCAGATTTCACCTAGTTTTCTCTATAGTTGACTTTTTCTTGCTCTCTTGGTGAAATTATCATGGTAAATGATTTAACTTGATGTAAAACACTTAATAGGGTAGATACATCAAGTCAAAGGTGGTTTTTAACTAAATGAAATAGTTTCCTTGGTTTTAGAGGCAAGCTGTTCTTCTACCTATATTCCTGTTCTTAGTTTAGATATGGTTGAAACCACCCCTCTTCTCATGGATTCGACCCTAATAGCTAGCTTGAGTAGTTTTATTTCCTATATCATGTACTTTTTGATTCATTTGTAAAGGTTTGACTTTGGCAGAAGTGTTGGACTCACTGAAAATTTGTATCAGTATTTTGGCAAGGAATAAAACGAAGTTTTACAACGATTTTTGTGGGATTCTTGTGATAGTGAGTTTATGTATTTTTTTTCTTTTTAATGAGTTATTTCTATGTTTTATATGTATCCACATCTCTCTCTTTCTTCTAAACTAAGTGAATCAAGATGAATAGACAAAATTCACTAGATTTACAGTGCTTTGTCTTGGGATTGCATTTAGTTTTCAATGTTTTCATTGTTTGAAGAGGATTCATAGCTTCTTATTCCCTCCTCAACTCCTCAGCAGTCTTATTTGACCATCTCACTTTTTTGCTAGTACATAAGCTCTTGTCTACCCTACCCCAAAGGACATGACTGTATTCCTGATGTTGATTTCCCGGGTCCAAGCTTCCTTCTCCATTTGATCCAGCAACCAACCATCAAAATCAAGCAAAATCCTTTGACCTAATATACCTAGCCTAAAATTAGCAATTATTTTCAGTCGTCTCAAGCCCTAGTTGCCATATTCTAATTGAGATTGACAAGGAGAGAGCCC
Source organism: Pinus tabuliformis (assembly GCA_031772625.1). Taxonomy (NCBI): domain Eukaryota; kingdom Viridiplantae; phylum Streptophyta; class Pinopsida; order Pinales; family Pinaceae; genus Pinus; species Pinus tabuliformis. The sequence continues at coordinate 310,876,487 of CM062815.1, read as the reverse complement.
TCTCCCGACCTGGTAGGGCTGGCTACCAAGTTAAGCATGGTTTGATGTTACCCTAGACCTACCTTCCTTCAGCGTGAGGTAGATTAGGCACTAACACTTAGATTAACTCTCAAGTTGTTTTGAGATATTTTGTAAATATTTTTGTATATATGCTTCATATTTCAAAATATTAGGTGTGGATTCTTATACTTTCAAGGGAATTTTGTTCAAAGACTATAAAAGCTTTTGTGTCACTGACTAGGTTAGTATGCTAGATTGATGAATAAAGATTAGATATTTCAAGGGATTCATGTGTAAAGCGAAGTATAGATGAGTAATTTTCTTGTCTTGTTTTATCTCCCTTAAAGTTGTTTCATAATCTTAAATGTTTCAGAAGTCTGAATGTTTAACTTGAATATTATTTCAAAATTTGCTTAACTGCACTCTGTCTTACTTTTATACATTCTTAATGTTTTCTCTTAAACTATCTTAGCTATGGAATTTTTAACTGCTCCTCAACTTCTGTGGTTTCTCCTCTGGACTATAGTACAAGATTCTTAATTTCCCTTTACCCATGATTCACTATTGTTCCCCCATATTAGCCTTGGTCTGAGGATTCTTGATTGTCCTCTCACCCCAGTTAGGACTCATTTTACCATTTAGTCAAAGGATTTGTACTTCACTCTACTATCTTGCCCCTTGAACATTCCCTTTAGTGATTTGACTCCAGCATTGCTGCCCCCCCTTTGACTCCATTGCCCAATGGCTTAAAGGCATCAACCTACCAGCCTGTTTTAAGGATTCCACCACCAAACCTCTATACAAATAAAAAACCCCCATGAACTCTATAACTAGCCTAATATCTAAGAAAAGATAGCTAAATTACATAGAGAGAGCCCTCTTTCAGCCATAGGTTGGCGAGGGCCTATGCTTAAAAGTTGGTTTGTAGTTACCTCGAAGCCTTCCTTTCTTCCAAAAATTCTAAGGAAAAGTTTTGAGTGATAACGTAGTGGCGACCATACTACAGACTCCAATCCTGAGTCTCCTAAAGCTTTAAGGAAATCTTAATCATCATCTTGAGCCCCTTAAAATTAGTTTCTACAGAAGTTTTAAAATTTACACTAAAAAACATTTTAAAATTTATAATTCTGGCTACTAGGAAAACTCATTATACCAAGGCCAACCTAGATCCAAACCCTATAGTTATTGTGGATGATCCAGACAGAATTATAAGAAAATCCAAAAAAGAAGAGATTTCAGCTGATAAAACACCATTAGTTAAAGCTAATTCTTGTCGTGATGAGTGGTTGTTTTTAGAAAATTTACCTTTTGATTTGCAATTTGATCTCTAATTGTTTAGAACAAAATCTGAAATTGTGCTTAATGAAACCGTTCTAGATCCCGATTTTATTGCAGACCTTGAAGTTCAAAGAGCTAATAGATCAATTGATGAATATATTCTGAATACTCCACTATCATCCATTAATATTTCACTGACTGCTGAACTTTCTACTCAATCCTCCAATGTTATTAATACCCCTTCCATCACTACCACACCATCCATTATTTCCACTATAGTTCATTCCACTGGCCCATTCATTCCACGTTTCCCTATACAACCTAGAATCATGTTTCCACCTATAGACACTCCCATTTCACCCATTAGCCCTTCAAGTTCACTTATAAATACTTCTATCTCCCCTATACACACAATTATCCCTTTTATCCCAATTTCCATTATAGAAACCCCTTCATCCATTGTTAATATTTCAAGTTCAATTGTAGATATTCCAACTTCAGCTGTTAATATTCCAAATTCCATTGTTAATACTCTGGTTTTAATTGGCAATCTTTCATTTTCAACTATAAGTACTGCTAGCTCATCCATCTCCATCTCAACCCAAACTAATCTTCCCTTATCTCTGAGCCAAGCCAAGGATTTAGCCATGGCCAATAGATATGCCCCTTTGGTGTTGCCTGGTCAGTTACATGACCTACCTTAGGACTATCAAAGAAAAATTCAATTATTTGATGCTACAGGCCTATACACTGCTCAACAACATGTTAACAGAATGAATGATTATTTTGAGTTACATGAGATAGATGATGTAGATGTAAGAATGAGACTTTTTGCTCAAACATTAGCTGGGGAAGTTAGAGCCTAGTTTAGAAACTTAGCTGCTAGTAGTATTACAGATATGACAAACTTTCATAGGATGTTCATCGAGAGATGGGGAAGGAAGAAGAACCCATTGTAGATACTTAATGAGTATGAGAACATTAGGAGAGGTCCTAAAGAATCAGTTCAAGACCACTGCACTAGGTTTAATAGCACTTACAATGCCATTCCTACCAACCTTAAGCCTTCTCATGATCTCACAATGATGAAGTTCCCTGATGGTTTCAATCTAGATATGGCCTACGAACTTAGGGAAAGAGAGTCTGCAACCCTAGAGAAAAGCCAAACCAATGCAGTAAAAGTAGAGGCTAATATTTTAGCCAAAAAGGCCCGATAAAAGATAGAAAGGAGAGTAGTATTTGTTGATGAAGCTTCAACATATGATGGTAAAGTAGATCTTTTGGCCAAAACTATAGAAATAATCATGGATAGACTTGACAACCTAGATAGAAAAACATGGGATGATAAAAAAGTACCCCCAGTTAGGAATGCCAATTTCAGGAAAAACCAAAATCAAAACCAAAACACAAGAAACAATGGACCTGATCAAAACAGTAGACCCTCTTTTCAAGAAAACTATGCAGAATCATATGGTCCTGATGGTCCAGAACAAGATACCCAGATCAATCTAATGGGATGAGATGATCAAAACCCTGTATTCCTCTCCTAGGATGAGGAAGAATTGCATATGCTTCAACAGCTTCAAACCCAATCCGGAGAGTCATTTGATGATAAACAAGGATATGACTCTGCCATATTTGAAGTGCACAAACAATATAATTTGAGAAGTAAAAAGAATGTTGGCCCCCTTAACCAAACTAAGAAATCAATGGCTAATCAACGCAAAATAACAAATAAAGCTCCTGTGTCAGAGGTGCTTAAAATCCTCCCTAGACCAAACCAAATTCCCCCTAGTCCCATCATTGAAGAAATAATTGCTAATCAACCCCTGGTTGAGCAGCCATCCACATTAGTTCCACTCAAAGAACCAGAGAAAAACACCCATAATGCCAGATCTGAAAGTCTCCATAAGGAAATCCAAAGTAAACAAAAGGAAGATAATTCCACTCGAAATCTCGTTCCAAAGGTCTACAACTCTTCCTCGTTATTCAATTTGGGAGCAGAGATATCCAAGCTGAAAATTTCAGTCCCTTTGACTTAACTAGTTAAAAACGAAACTTACAAATCACAGGTAAATCAGACCCTGAACATCACTGGAAATGAATATTCAATTAACTTGTTTGTTGATAAACCAGAACTAACATTCGGACCAGATGTTAATGGAAAACCGCAAGAAGGAGGAATTCCACCTTTCTACATTAGCCTTAATATTCATGATAAAATACTACACAATGCCATGTTAGATTTTGGGGCTTCTCACAATCTAATGCCAAAATCAGTGATGGAAAAAATGAAACTTGATATTAGTAGACCTTACAAAGACTTTTTCTCTTTTGATTCAAGTCAAGTAGAATGTCTAGGGTTAATCAAATATTTGTGTATTACCTTAGTCCAATATCCTGCCAAGAGCATACTCATGGACATTGTAGTGGCTGATATCCCACCAAAATATGGCATGCTGTTGTCCAGAACTTGGGGAGCCAAGCTTCAAGGATCCCTCCAACTGGATATGTCATATGCCACAATTTTGGTGTTTGGACAACCCAAGAAACTGTATAGAGAAACTTTCATGAAATACATGGTAAGAAGTCAAAATTGACCTCAAAACTATCCCATCTACTCCATGCATTCATATGTAGACTCTTTTATCATGTTCAACACTAATCAAAAACCAAATGAAACTCCTAATAGTGTTGTTACAGAACCAAAAGAAATTGTAGTTTCCTCTACTAATGAATCTAAAGAAAGTTCATAATTGTGCAATAAAGAAAATAATTAGGTTTCCAGAAATAAAAACAAATGGTTTGCCAATGATGAGAACTATGTGCATGAAATATTATGGCATTTAGAATTTGATGGCTCTATAAATAAGTTAGGAACAGGAGCTATAGTATGGATTTATAATTTAGAAAACAATCAATTAGAAGGCCATGCCTATAGGTTAAATTTTAGATGTACCAATAATATGGCCGAGTATGAGGCTTTGATTCTAGGTCTCAAGGTAGCTAGGAATTTAGGTGCTCAAAGAGTTTTAGTCATAGGAGATTCAAAGCTAGTTCTAAATCAGATTAAGGGTGTATATATCACTAAATACACTAGATTAGGTTATTATAGAGGAAACATTGTAGAAATACTCAATACTTTTCTAGAAACACAACTTGCAGTAGTTCTGAGGAAGCACAATATGCAAGCCCATGGTTTAGCAATGTTTTCCAGTGCTTGCAAGTTACCCTTCCAACCTAACCATCAGTACATGACTGAGGTCAGGCACAGACCTTCAATCCCAAATAATGTGTAGAATCGGCAAGTATTCTCAAATGATAGACAGATAAACAACTTCTTAACTTTAGAAAAGGAATTTGCACATAGTAACATAGACACTGATACATCCATAGATCTTAACTCTAGGGATGAAGTAATAATAAATGAGCTAGAAAGTAATGAAGTAGATAGTTTTAGTCCCACAAAATTCGCAAGGTCAGATATAGAGAACCTAGAACAGGATGAGATTGAAGAAACAATTAATGATGAAAACAAAGTAATTATTCTCAAGGATAACTTCTTACCAAAAGGTTTAGCCTCTCTAGAAGACTTATTCAATTCAAATGATGTTCCTAGGAAGCCTAAAATGGAACTGTTAAAATCTAATATTGAATAATGTAACATAGGCACTGTAGACAATCGCAAGTTATTTAAACTGTCAAAGTCACTCCCTTCAATAGAAAAGGTGAAATATATTGAATTATTGAAAGAATTTCAGGATGTCTTTGCTTGGAGCTATGAAGACCTTAAATCCTATGACACAAGCGTCATCCAACACACAATTCCTCTCAAAGAGAATAAAAAACCTTTCAAGAAAAATCTTAGGATAATTAATCCTACCTTATTACCTTCAATAGAAAAATAAATTAAGAGAATGTACGATGCGAAGATAATTGCACCAATAAGGTTTTCTAAATGGGTCTCAAACTTGGTCCCAACCAGGAAGAAAACTAGTGAGGTCAGACTCTGTGTAGATCTCAAAAACCTAAATAATGCATCACTTAAAGACAACTACCCTCTTCCCAAAATGGACCACATCTTACAAACAGTAGTTGGGTCAGCGAGAATCTCATTACTGGATGGGTTTTCTGGTTACAATCAAATTTTGGTTCACCCTGACAACCAACCCAAGACTGCTTTCACCACTCCTTGGGGCACCTTTATGTATGTCAAAATGCCTTTCAGGCTAATGAATGCAGGAGCCACTTTCCAGAGGGCTATGGATATATCCTTTTCCAAAGAAATCCATCCTTTCCTTGTGATATATCTTGATGATATTACTATTTTCTCAAAATCAGACAATCAACATCTAGATCATCTAAGGAAGGTCTTTATAAAATGCATAAAGTATGGCATCTCCTTAAACCCCAAGAAATGTTTATTTGGATTGGAAGAAGGGAAATTTAAGAAATATCATTTCTAAATATGGCATAAGAATAGATCCTGCACGAATTGAATCCATCTTGTTGATACAACACCCTAGGAATATCAAAGAACTTCAAGCCCTTTTAGGAAAGATTAACTTCCTTAGAAGATTTATTTCTAACCTAGCAGAGTTAATTAGAGCACTAAATAACATGTTGAAAAAGCATTCGACCCTAATTTGTGTTGAGTTATGCAATGGGTATGTATTTACTTTCAATTACATTGCCTTTTTCCTCTTTTCTTATCTCTTTCGCACCTTGATACGCTTACATATTGATGGATTATGATAAGAAATGAATGAAATACTCTTGATTAAGATTTAGCCACCATAACTAACTCTTATTCCTTTTTATGTTGAAAAATGACGAAAGGAACAGCTGTTATCCCCTAGAGACAAAACAGCGTAAACCTACAAAGGAGGAATAAGGCACGTCGGTTGTGGTCAGGCCAGAGGACGAATAAGGAGGATCAACGCTAAATAAGAAGAATGTCAGAAGATAGCATTCAGTTTTGAATCCCTCGAGATCTCCTAATCCTGAGGGATCACATTTATCTTTTACCCCTTTTTACTATAAAAGTGAAAACTATAGGAGGAAAGGGGATCAATCTCTGTTTATTTCATATTGTAATTTTAATTTATAGACTCGTGCTTTTGAGGAACATGACCGTATTGTAATGAGGATTGAGTTCAATGGTTAATACATAATTTACATTGTTGTTCATTCGTATTCTCTGAAGTAGCTTAGCAGTATTCGGTGGTGGCTAAGGGCCCAGCCTCTGGTGGATCAAACTGCTATCCTTTGTGTTATATCTTTCTAATTCACGCAAGTTTAATTGGTTTTATGTTTTTCCATTCTCTGATAATTTACCTTGTTTTCTAGTTTCTGATTTCCTATATTGCAGGTAGTTTACTTTCCTTTATTCTGACCTTATGTACTTCGCAGCTTTGTCATTTGATTCCATTTATGCTTACTGTAGATTAAATTTATTATCAGTTAAGGCATTGAATCTTGTGGATTACGATAAGAGTGTGGTTATTATAGAATCAGCTGAAAGAGATTGGCTAATGCTACTGAACTCTCAGTTGACATCATTTCCATTTGAATTGCTTAATTGGGATTGAGTTTGATTTAGATAAAATCAGTTAGAAGATATTGGTTAATGCTAATACACTCTCAGTTGATACGATTATCAATTGAATTGATTGTTTGATATTTGATTAGTATTTCAGTTGAGGATTAAGTCTTGATTCTTAGATGTAATATTTCCGTTAACAGTTGCAGTTTGAGTTTTACAAATGCATTCATTTACTATTGTATCAAAGGTTTATATTTCATTTAAAAAAGCATTGCTCCCTGGATTTATAGCTTGCAAATGTTGTGTACACTCTTGAAACAAAAAGAATTACCCAGTTTGATAATTAATGAGAGGCGATTAGGAGTTTTAAAAGACACCTATTAGCAACCAACATTTTGGCACTGTTGTCGGGTAGAGTGTTGCCATTTTACAAAGAGTGATGTATATTTCATAATTGCTGTTGGGAAAGAATTGGGTATTGAAAATGGGAGGTAAGAACCTACGTAACGAGCAAGTAAAGTGCTTGCTCCTCTGCCTGCTTTTCAGCACAATTGCATAGAAGTGAAGTAGGTGTTTGATGTTTGTCTACTGAGGGAGAACTGGGTATTAAAAACAAAAGGTAAGAACCTGTGTAAGGAGCAAGTAAAATGCCTACTCCCCTACTCGCTTTCCAGTAGAATTGCTAGGAATTTAAGATAGAAATAAATGTTTGAATTTTTGCATGAATGACTAAGAAGAAAATACAAAAAAAAGATATAATCCCACATCCCAAACCTGAAAAATCAAAGGGAACGGTGAACCTTGGACGATCAACTTTTATCGACAAAATCATAAGCAAAGCTGAGTCTCAGCCATTAGTAGGACCCTGAACCATTACTTCTAGACACCCTACTGTCTCCCTTTAGGCCACAGGATCACCATATGTAGCCTACACTGAGGTTCACAGTAAAACTACAGGGACTGAATAGAGTTTTCAAGATATTGAAAATTCACAATCAATTCCCTCACAAGAAGGGAATTCCTGCAACCTCCGTGAAGGAAAAGGAGAAACAGATAAATTTGAGGTTAAATCAGCGGAACCAAGATCTCCTGAGTTAGTAATTGAGCAGAGGACACCTAGTGTCCCAGATCAAGGGAGTGGTATTAGTATCATTCCCGCCACTTCTGGACATCTTAGGAACAACTCTCCATCTCCAAAGATCCCAGAAGGATACTGGCATATTTTTTACCAAATGGCCAATAATCCGCAACCACCCCAGACCTCTACACTACAATATCCTATTTTTGACATAGCTGTCAATGCCCCATGAAAGCTATCCCATTACAAAACATTCCCACCTTTCATGGACTCACTTCAGAAGACCTAGATGCATTCCTATTTGAATTCGATGTCCTATGTAGGGGTTATGATTACACCACCGACCCTTAGAAACTAATGTTGTTTCCCTCCACTTTAAAGGGAGTAGCCTTGCGTTGGTTTATGGGACTGGGTGGAGGCACATCAATGATTGGGACCAAATGAAAACTGCCTTCCTTATAAAATATCAAGATTATTGCATATCTAGAGAACTAAAAGATGAGATATTCCAAATGGTAGCAAAGCTTGGCGAAACTTTGGAAGAATATGTGGAGCGTTTCCAATATAACCTCCAAAGGTATCCTTATGCAAATATGTTTGATAATGTTCTAAAAACCACGATGATTGAAGGGATGAAAGACTAGTGGATAGACACTAAATATCATGGGTAAAGGTGATATTTATCAAGAAGACTATGCTAATATTATTGGTTTGTGCATCAGGTGCTCAAGGGGTAGTACAAGACTAAAACCAACTGGACGGGATGCGATCACTAGGGAAAATAGAGTCTCTGGAGGGAGCGTTACTCATGCTAAAATCGGCAACCTGCTAGAAGATTTCAAAATGGATATCCTAGGAACCTTGGCAACACAGTTAGACATCATGCAAGCCAAGTAGAAGCAGGTCGAAGCAGAGCAGAACCTGGTTATTTTTTTCCCTCGATGCAGAAAGAAACATAGTCATAAAGAATGACTACTGGATATGGTACAGACATGTGCCATATGCACTAAGGAACATGCCACAGAAAACTGCCCATCACTCCTAGGATTAAAAGTAGTCTTCAAGGAGGTAGAGGAAGAAGCAAAACTAGTATACCTGTTAAACCAGCGTCGCCAATGGCAAGCACGACAAATAGGTATGCCTACCAACCCATCTTCATTCTTTCAAATTTAACAATGTATTTCTTGGAAATATATAGGAGCTACATGGCAGAACCAACCACCTTTTCCTAATTGGCCACCACAAGCATTCTCCATGCCACCTTGGTCCAATCAGTCAAACCCAAACAATAGTTGGCCAAATCCCTCTTACCTTCCATCATTCTGGTAGAACAACCCATATCCATCTCAATGGTCCCCCTCCACTTCACAAAACCAAAACTGGTAATCAATCTGGGAAAGACCCATGAACCAGCTAGTAGGGACAATCACCCTACCTCAACCCATGCTACCAGCACCTTATACATTGTAGCAAAATCCTCAATCCAATCTACAACTGCAACTCCTAGCCCAGCCCAACCCAAATCCTAACAACAAACCAATCCAATTGGTACAAATCATTGAAGGTCTGGATTCAAAAATTGAGTTGAGAGAATGTAATGAACTCAAATTGAGGTCTAGATGAACAATCACCGTAGAGGATGATAAAAATTTGCAACTTGAAGAACCATACCCAAATAAGCCATTGACTGTAGAACAAACACCTCAAAGGGACAATATAGTCAACTATAAAAGTCACGAATAGATCATTACCTCTTCTCCGCCATTCCCAAAAATATTGATTATACCTCACCCAATTGAATATCCCGACTTCAATCTCCTGGGGGAACTAAAAAATCTTTGCATAAAAATACTGCTCCTCTAGGCTATTCAAGACATTCCAATCTGTGCAAAAACCATTAAGGAATTGTGTGCCAAAAAGTCTGCGAGGAAAATAAACATAACACCAGCTATCCATGTTGTCAAAACTTTGTGTGATCTATTATTAGGAAAAGAGAAACTGGTGAAATATGAAGATCGAGGAAACCCTATTATCACAGAACAAATAAATGTATGCTCCTTTCCCAATGTGTTAGTCGATTTAGGGGTAGCCATTAATATTCTCACAACAACAACCTGTGAGATGCTTGGAATCATAGCCTTAGATCCAACGACGACTTTGCTGGAACTTGCTGACCATTCAATTTTTAAACCAAAAGGGACATTACAGGATGTGATGGTGTATGTAGACTCTTGGGAATACCCGACAAATTTTTTGATTATTAATCCTAGAAACCGGCTAGATGGACATCCTTTAATGTTAGGAAGACCTTGGCTAGCGACTGCAAATGCTTATATAAGCTGTCGAATAGGCAGTATGACTATAACTAGAGGGAATGATGTGAAGAACCTAGCTTTATACCCTCCAGCTCAGCCAAGCCTAACCATAATAAAAACTAGGAAGCAACCTGTAACATATTTAACAGAAAATATTCGATCACCATTAACTATAGTAGATGCTCTTGAATTTAAAAACCAAACAGAAGACGATATTATTAACACTTGCATTAACCACCCTGCTGTAGTATCTAATCTAAAATGTCACATGATTGAAGTAGTCCTTGATAATGAAACTGAAGAATATCCTTTAAGAGATATCAATGACCAAACAATACCAACGACCACTGTCTATAATAGCAAACCTATTGAAATTGAGCCAGGGAAAATCCTTAACATTAACAAAAACTTGAGTGATGACCAGTAGCAGAAGCTTATTCAAATCCTTAGGAAATATAAAGGAGCTTTCGCTTGGGATTACCCAGATATGAAAGGGATTTACCCTCAACTATGTACACACCACTTCTACACTAAAAGAGATGCAAGACCCATTCAACAACCTCAGCGTAGATTAAACCCTCACCTAAAGGATATTGTTAAAGACGAACTGCAGAAACTATTAGATGTGAATTTTATCTATCCTATATCTAACAGTAAATGGGTCTCTCCATTAGTTGTGGTTCCCAAAAATAATGGGAAATGGCATACATGCACCAATTACAGAGAGCTCAACAAAGCAATGCAAAAAGACCACTTTCCCCTTCTATTTATTGACCAGGTTCTAGATACATTGGCAAGAAAAGAAATCTTCTCCTTCCTTGATGGCTTCAGTGGCTACAACCAAATCCAAATAGCCCTTGAAGACCAAGATAAGACTACTTTCACCTGCCCCTAGGGGACGTTTGCTTACAAGGTATTTCCTTTTGGACTGTGCAACACACCGGCTACATTCTAGAGAGCCATACTTTGTATTTTTGCAGACTTGATAAATCACAGATTAGAGGTATACATGGACGATTTCACACCCTATGGAGATGACTTCAAGCAGGCATTGTAGATATTGGAGAATGTCCTGGAAAGATGCATTGCTACTAGGCTCTACTTGAGCCATGAGAAATTCCATATGATGATGACAGAGGGCTTGATCCTGGGCCATTACATCTCAGCAGCTGGAATTCAGGCAGATCCAGCAAAAATACAGGTAATCCTCTTACTAGCTACCCCTTGCACTCAAACAGAGGTACGTAGTTTTCTGGGATTTTTTGGATATTATCGAAGATTTATAAAAAAAAATTCACAAATTGTTGCACCGTTATATGCTTTGACAAGAAATATTGATTTTATATGGCAGGACAAATGTGACATTTCCTTTGCAGAATTAAAATGGCTAGTATCAATAGCACCAGTGTTAAGAGGCCCGAACTGGGATATACCATTCAAGATTTCATCAGACGCATCAGATACAACCATTGGAGCAGTTCTTGTCCAAGAAGAAGATAGGAAACCCTATGTGATATACTACATCAACAAAAATTTAACTCCTGCTCAGTTGAATTACTAAGTAATAGAGAAGGAGTTTCTAGTTGTAATCTACGTTATTAATAAATTCAGACACTATATAACAGGATACCTTGTAGTCCAGTATACTAATCACTCTGCTATCAAATATTTAGCTAATAAACCTACTACAAATGGAATAATGACACGATGGTTAATCCTTTTGCAGGAATTTGACATAACAATCAAGGATCGACCAGGAAAGGAAAATCTGGTGGCAGATTTCCTCTCCCGAGTTCCAAGAATAGACGACATAGTGGCGGTAGAATACTAGTTTCCCGATGAGCACCTGTTCATAGTGACCATGAAAACACCATGGTACGTGGATGTGGTGAATTACTTAGCAGTGGGAAAACTACCCAAACACCTGACACCCAGAGAAAGGAAATTGATAGTGCAACGCAACACTTAGTTCTCCTAGATCGGAGGATACCTCTTTCACACAGGAGTTGATATGCATATCTGCAGGTGTATCAGGGAAGACAAAATTTATGATATCCTAAAAGCCTGCCATGATGGACCTTGCAGTGGACACTATGTAGACCATAAGCCTAGACATAAAATCTTACAGATGGGCTATTATTGGCCCATGATTTTTAAGGACGCCAAGAAATTTTTCCAGGCATGCGATAGCTACCAAAGAATGGGCCACCTTGGCCAGTCTAACGAGATGGCCCTACATCCACAGGTAGTCATCAAACCCTTTGAACTCTGGGTGCTAGATTTCGTCGGCCTAATAAATCCATCATCTAATCAAAAATCATATATGCTGGTTGCAAGGGAATACATGACTAAATTGGTGGAGGCAGTAGCATTACCAAGAGCAATAGAGGAAACAGTAATCAATTTTCTCTTTGAAATTTTCGTGCGGTATGGTTTACCCAGAGAAATAATTACGGATTGAGGGCCACAATTTGTAGGCCATAAGATTGCTGCTACACTAAAAAATCATCACATTTTGCACAAAATCACCTCTCCATACCACCTGCAAGCAAATGGCCAGGTAGAGAGTACCAACAAGGTAATCGAGGCCATTCTTACAAAGACAGTTGCATCACACAAATGTGACTAGACTACCCAATTACCGGAAGCCCTGTGGGCATATCGCATGACTTGGAGGAATACAACAGGATACTCCCCATATCAGCTGGTGTTTGGTAAGGAACCTATCTTCCCCATAGAATTTCAAATACAGACATTAAGGATAGCCCAAGAAGTGGAGCTGGATTTGAATGAAGCACAAATCAACAGATTACAACAAAGAAATGAATTAGATGAAATCTAGCTATTGGCTCTTCAGCATGCAGCAATTATTCAATAACAAAGAGAAAAATGGCATGATGCCCTCATCAAGAAAAAGACATTCGATGAGGGTGACTGGGTGCTTCTCTACGATTCTAGGTTCCAAGACTTCCTGGGCAAACTCTAGACTAGGTGGTTAGGTCCCTACAAGATAAAAGAAGTGCACAATAATGGCACCCTTACATTGGCCACCATTTATGGGTCTGGCTACTCCTTTAAAGCAAATGGGAATCGGGTACACCTCTATCACAAACTGCTTACAAGGGAATCCTTTTACCAATAGATACGCGAATATTCCATGATATAAATTCTTGCTGCAAAAGGCAACTCTTCAACAGCACCAGTTCTATAAAAAGTTATTTTTTAGACTTGTAAATACAATTGGTTTTTTCCTCTTTTTCTATTGTTTTTCTTTCTTTTGTATGATTGCCCTTCTGTTGTTTAGAGCACTAGGGATGATTTCTATCCTGTGTTTTTTCTCTCCCTATTTTATTTTATTGTTCCCTATAGGGAACAGCTGTTGTTCCCTCCAGGGAACAACACTTTTTCGTGTGTTGATTTGTTGTTCCCTACAGGGAATAGCTGTTGTTCCCTAAAGGGAACAACACTTTTTCTATGTGTTTTTGTTGTTCCCTACAGGGAACAGCTACTGTTCCCTCCAAGGAATGACACTTTCTTTAAGTACTTTTTTGCTATTCCCTAAAAGGAATAGCACTTTTTTGTATGTTTTCCATTGTTGTTCCCACCAGGGAATAGCACGTTTTTGCTGAGTATGATTTTGATGTTCCCTCCAGGGAATAGTTGTTGTTCCCTAAAGGGAACAACAATTTTTCCGAGTGTCTTTTTGTCATTCCCTAAAGGGAACAACACTTTTTCGATTGTTTTTGTTGTTCCCTCAAGGGAACAACACTTTGGGAGTATTTTCAAGAACAACCCTTTCTTCCCCTTGCATGATCATTCCTAGCCCATCCCATCTCATTTTTTAATCCTCTTTATGGTATAAAGTACAATACATATATGAGGACAACAAGTATGGATTCTATTGAAGCAGACAAATATCCTTAACATTATTATCTCTAACAAGACTGCTTTGTGATGATCAAAAAAGAAAGGACACAATTATCTATATCACTTTATTGTCCTCATTTTTGCTATAAATGATACTGATTGATTATCTTCACCATGCTAGTTCTACTCCCTCTAGTGTAATTCTCTCTGCTTATTATCAATAAGATTATGGGTATACTTTTTTTCTATTGATATGTTCAAACTTCTTCCACCATCCCTACTCTTAAGGAGTACTAAGCCACCCTCTATATATAAAATGGGGAGTGTAATATATCTATATATATATATATATATATAATTCACTAACAATTTTAATTTTTTGATCTACAAATGGAGGAAAAGGGGGTCTCATCACGAGCCATCCTACGATGTTCATAGGTATGTGGCGAAGTGGAATTCCCACTATGGCCACCACACTAGGGATATGATCCAATGGATGCCTCAAGAAGCAAAATCCTTGGAATAGGAGGTCTCATCACAAGCCAACCTGACCACTTTTGCTACTTCCCAGTGAATGGAAATGTGTTCATCTATTTACCATGCTAGTACATTGATCTCTATTGTGGACATCATAATGCACTTCGACAACTATACATAGAGGATCCTGACTCCTAAGCGTTAGAAAGCAAATCTGTCGAGGCTATGCACACCTGCAAAAGCAGAAGCTCTGCTTATGGTATTGAAGTTTTATTTCCTACATCAATAATTATTGCAATTCTCTCTTTTTGTTTTTCTATTTTTTTTCTACAGAGGGATTATTTCCCTAACTTACCTTACCTTGAACATTTATGCATGATTTAATATTTTCTAAATCAATCACATCATTTTCAAGTGGAATAATGGTGGTAAGGTATCATCTCTTACATATGCTGTCCTTTTTACTTATCGTATCACCTCACGACAACTTATCACTTATTAATAATTCTCGTTACATGCCTCATTTTCATTACTCCAATATCCTTTTATGATCCTTTCATTAATATATGTACTCTGCCACCTTTACTGCCCAATCCATCACCCCTGTACTTCACCGCTAGAACGTCATATTTCCATCCATTCGATCGTAGGCGACCTTTAATTTGGAGAGGGGGGAGGACCCCCCAGTACACACATGAATGCATTGTCATTGTTTTATTGGATTTTGTAGGATAATACGATATCCCATAATCATAGAGTGTGTGGCATTATAACAGTCCTCGATTTAACAGTATTTATTTTAATAAAACATCACCTGACGGTGCTATTACAACTACTCGTTGTTCCATCTCTCGACTGCTACTCATTGTTGTATTTTCTCCACTGAACTAATCGTTTGTAGGAGTAGGAAGAACTCAAGCATCATTGGAGGTAAAACAGTGTGCCGAGAACCTTTAATACTGGCTAGCTTCGATGAAGCTAGGAAAATTCTAGCTCGTGCAAAATGGACAATGTATTTTACAAGATGTCAACCCCCCAATGAGGAAATCGCCATTGAATTTCAACAACATCTACATAATGGAAAATCCTTGGTGAGAGGTAGACAAATCATCATATCATATGCTATGATAGCAGAGGTGTCTCGGTTGCCGGTAGAAGGACCAGTATGGGCTAACAAGTGACTAAAGTTGCACGATGCTATGGAGATTTTTAGGGAGAGGTAATCAAGAAGGGCAAAGGCACTCGGCCATCTTCTCTTGGAGAGCCATGGAGAGACTTGGCATGAATTATCTAGAACTATATTACCTACGATGGGCGTCGAGACGTGGTAAGGCCATGGCAACTCAAACTTTTAGTAGTCTTAAAACAAAAATGCTCTGTAAATTTGCACTGTTGAATTCATTATTGCATGACACCACCAAGAGGCTGAGATGAGCTCAACACCCAGAGACAGTAGTTAGCCACCATTGTATGATTAGGTTAATAGTTAGTCACAACCTTTTCCAACAACAATCAACATGGGATGATCTCATATCGACCCTCAAAAGTGGTTAAAACCTGCCAGCACCTAGCCCTGTTCCAAAAATAAAAAGGACTGCCCCTTCAGGAAGCAGAACTCACAAGCGTAGATGATCTACAAGGTTGAATTCATACTAGGGAGCATCTGAAAATCCTGAAGGCAGCGCTAGTCAACCAACAGAATCATCTAGCCCGATAAATGTACAGGACTTGCAGGGACAAGATAATCCTGAATCAGAACCTGAGGGAGGAGATAGAACCGAATCAGTGAAGGAAGGAGCAGGTAATTCCAATGATGAAAGAGAAAACAAAGTAGGGCCACCTCCAACACCAAATGTGATTTCTCAAGACAATATTTTGCAAGATTTCGAGGCAGGGATGGCCCAGGTCCTGGCTAATATGAACATCTACATGCAACCTGAAGAAATACTTAATCCTAACTTAGGAGAATCCTAATCTCTAGGGAATTCTGGCCATACCAGAATTCTGCCTTCCCTAAAAGATACAAACTGAGAAGAGGAAGTAGATATAGAGGCTATTTAGGAATCATCGAACCAATCTGGTGACACGCTCCCATTGGAAAACAGTCATGATCAACAGTAAGAAGGTCTAGACGCAGAAGTCACAGGACAAGTAGAGAAAGCAAACACGAAGGTTATTTGGGAGTCTGATAATCAATCTGGAGACACTGTCTTATTGGAACAAAGCCAGGGTGAACAACCAGGCTCTTTAGAGATAAAGGATATTAACGAGATCATTAGCAGATCAGTTACTCCTCAGAAGAGGCACGGAGCCAGAACAAAATTGAGGAAGCTAAGAAAAGAACACCAGAAGCTTCGTAAGATGGTCAAGAGGCTCCGACAAAAAATAAAGGAAATTACAATGGGAAAAACTATGAACAATACCCCTGAGGTAGCCAATGTGGCAGTGCAAATGGAATTATGTGAAGATAGGGCTACAAGGACTTAAATTGAGCTCATACCTACTTGAACAATCACTACTCAAGTGGTATTGCATGCAGATTTAGTAGATGTAGCTGCTCAGATGGAGGATTGGAACTCCCACAATAAAGAAGTGAAGGCAGAGGATATCCCCTCTTGTAGCATAGGCACTCAGATGGACATAGAAGCCAAAGACATCCTAATGCACCATGACCCTATTTTACTAAATCTTTAGGAGGAATTGACACAAGCCCGGCTCATTTTAAAATGATATGAACAAGAGACAACTCCCATGCAAAGATATCAAGAGCTACAGAAATAGCTTAGGGAACTTACTATAATGGAGAACGAGACCTTTGACAGGTGTAGAAAGGGGGAAGAAAAGTTGGAGAAGGTGAAATTCAAGCTAGACAGAGTCATGAGTCAGACAAACACCATCTGTTCGGTGTATTTAGATGTCCCAACATGTAGGTGTCCCGCCACAGATTATTCCTTGTTCTTATTAGAACGGTATCTGTTATTAAAAATCAAAGTCGTAAGAGCTGGTAAACCAATTGAATTAGGGAAAATTGAATATTTTATAAATTTCTACAAGGAACATGGTGAAAAGGTATAGAGGCTTCTTTGTGATTTCTATCTGCATAATTTCATATTAGAAAACGAGGTGGAAAAGAACCTTAATCCTTTTGTTGGAGACGTTCAATTCTAGTATTTTATCTCTTTTGCAGTTAACCAACTCAAATGGTTTAGAGCTTATAATGCATTCCCAAAATAGGAACATGGATTGGATCTTTGGGTAAGGAGTGAACCTAAACACCCTTTACAAATGTTTTCCAACCATAAAAAGCTGATGAAACGAGAGGGGTGATTAAAACTTTAGGGCCCATACATAGGGAGATTGTGCAGAAAGGAATATCATATTTCCTCTCCATTCAAGAAAGATCCCTGACTACATCTAAGCTCAGATGGACGATCTCCACTAATAGTGTGAAAGAAAGGGAACCATTTAATTATAGGAATTTTAAAGTTGCTGTGGCTCGGATGATCACCTATAGCAATCTTATTCTGAGAGAAGGACCTCATTGGTTGGGATGCTAGTTTTGGAGTCCCACTATTTGGTATCCTCCTGAAGGGTTTCGAGTTGACTACAAGTTTCCTAAAGGACAAGAAAAGGTTTCCTTTGTGCTCCGAGCTCAACATCATGGCTTTAGGCCAATTTTTGAAGCTTTCTCTCCACCCTACTCTTTAACTACATTGTACAAGAACCATTCATTTTCCATGAGAACATGGAACAAGGTAAGCAGGGGAGTATGTTGAGTTATGCAATGGGTATGTATTTACTCTCAATTACATTGCCTTTTTCCTCTTTTCTTATCTCTTTCGTACCTTGATACGCTAACATATTGATGGATTATGATAAGAAATGAATGAACTACTCTCGATTAAGATTTAGCCACCATAACTAACTCTTATTCTTTTTTATGCAGAAAAATGATGAAAGGAACAGTTGTTGTCCCTTAGAGATGGAACAACGTAAACCAACAAAGGGGGAATAAGTCACATCGGTTGTAGTCAGGCTGGAGGACGAATCAGGAGGATGAATGCTAAATAAGAAGAATTTCATAAGATAGCATTCAGTTGTGAATCCCTTAGGATCTCCCGATCCTGAGGGATCACATTTATCTTTTACCCTTTTTTACTATAAAAGTGAAAACTATAGGAGGAAAGGGGATCAATCTCTATTTATTTCATATTGTAATTTTAATTTATAGACTCATTCTTTTGAGGAACATGACCATATTGTAATGAGGATTGAGTGCAATGGTTAATACATAATTTATGTTTTTGTTCATTCGTATTCTCTGAAGTAGCTCAGCAGTATTCGCTAGTGGCTAAGGGCTCAGCCTCTAGTGGATCAAGCTACTATCCTTTGTGTTATATCTTTCAAATTCACAAAAGTTTAATTGGTTTGACGTTTTTCCATTCTCTACTAGTTTATCTTGTTTGTTTTCTTCTGATTTCCTGTATTGCAGTTAGTTCACTTTCCTTTATTTTGACCTTATGTACTGTAGATTAAATTGATTATCAGTTAAGGCATTGAATCTTGTGGATTACAATAAGAGTGTGGTTATTATAGAATCAGCTGAAAGATATTGGTTAATGCTACTGAACTCTCGGTTGACATCATTTCCATTTGAATTGCTTAATTGAGATTGAGTGTGATTTAGATAGAATCAGCTAGAAGAGATTGGTTAATGCTATTATGCTCTCAGTTGATGCTATTGTCAATTGAATTGCTTGTTTGAGATTTGATTACAATTTCAGTTGAGAATTAAGTCTTGATGCTTAGATGTAGTATTTCTGTTAATAGTTTCATTTTGAGTTTTACAAATGCATCTGTTTACTCTTGTATCAAAGGTTTATATTTCATTTTAAAAATCATTTTTGTTTGGATTTATAGCTTGCACATATTGTTTACACTCTTGAAACAAAAAGACTTACCCAAGTTGATAATTAATGAGAGGCAATTAGGAGTTTTAAAAGACACCTATTAGCAACGAACAAGTTGGACTGTCGAAGATAAGAAATCATTTGAAGACATCAAGCTAGCCTTGACAAAAACCTTGGTATTAGTTAGTCCCAAATTTTATAGGGACTTCATTTTCTTTTCCTTTGCTTCTAAGCATACAATAGTTGTAGTTTTACTATAGAAAAACGACCAAGGATATGAACAGCCCATTGCTTTCTTTAGCAAAGCCTTAAGAGATGCTCCCTTCAAATACAACATAATGGAGAAACAAGCATTGGCTTTAGTCAAAGCTATCAAATATTTTAGGGTATATATTTTTTATTCTCATATAGTAGCCTAAGTTCCCAATTCTGTAGTCAAAGACATCCTAACTCAGGAAGGCCTTGATGGGAAAAGGGGAAAATGGATTGCTACTATCTTGGAATATGATATAGAGATCAAACCTACAAAGTTAATCAAGGGCCAAGGCTTAGATAAACTTATGGCTAAGTTTATTTGTCAGGCCTTAGACATAAACTTTATTGTTGCACTAGATGAAGGAGAGGAGACGGCGACTCCACCGATTAGTCAAGCCTTTGTTGAATCACCATGGTATGTTGATATCACCTACATTTTACAAAACTTACAAGCTCCTCCTAGATTATCTAGAACCAAAGGTAGGTTTTTAAGAATGAAATATTTGAAATTTTGTATACTTGATAATGCTTTGTTTTGGAAAAATCATGAAGGAATTCTTCTTAATTGTTTGTTAAAAGATGAGGCTGACAAAGTTCTACAAGATTTTCATGCAGGTGATTGTGGTGGACACGTCTATTGGAGAACCACTGTAGATAAAATCATAAGGGTAGGTTTCTACTAGCCAACATTATTCTCTAATGTCAAGAAATTTGTGACCTCTTGTCTTAAGTGTCAAAATTTTGAAAGAAAAAGAAAACTTCTTCCATTACCCCTTAAACCAATCACTACTAAAGTACCTTTTCAACAATGGGGTTTAGACTTCATTGGTGAAATTCACCCAGCCTCCTCTGCCCAACATAAGTGGATCCTCACAGCCACAGATTATTTCACAAAATGGATAGAGGCCTACCTTCAAGGCAAGCCACAAATATTGTTATTATTAACTTCCTTGAAGCCAACATTTTGTCTAGGTTTGGATGCCCAACAAATCTCATTACTGATAATGCAACAACTTTTAAATCCAAACGAATGATAGAATTCTGCAATAAGTATCACATTACCCTGGGTCATTCTATAGCCTACTACCCTCAAGGAAATGGACTGGAAAAATCTTCAAATAAAAGCCTGGTGAACATTATTAAGAAGTTACTGGAAGATAATAAGAAAACGTGGAACAAGAAGTTAGTCAAAGCCTTATGGGCTGATAGACTGACCACTAAGAAGTCAATTGATACATCCCCCTATCAGCTAGTGTATGGCATGGAAGCTATTTTTCCATCCTCTTTTGGAGTACTAGTGATGAAGATGCTCCAAGAACTGCAATCTGAACCAAATGATATCCAAAGGAGAATAAACCAGACTATTCATCTCCAGCAAACCAGAGAAGAGGTCTACATCAGATCTCAACTTGTGCAAGAAAGGATCAAAAATATTTTTGATAGAAGGACCAAGGCAGATGATTTCTACTTAGGTGATAAAGTACTCAAGTGGGATTCGAGAACGAAAGATAAGGGTAAGCATGGGAAATTCGATTTCCTATGGAAGGGACCCTATATCATCTATGCTATAGAGGGAACAATGATTTCTTCCTTAAGGGACTAGATGGTACTGAAGAAGGAGGAGGACCAGTGAATGGTCGAATGCTCAAACACTATATTAAACCTAGTTACTAATTTCACTTAACATTTGTACATACTTTACTTTCCAAAGTTTAGAGTTGATTGGAGGGTGATTTTTGAAGTTGAAGCCTGAAGAGAAGGCCCTAAGCTTTAAAAGTTCTACTATCACAAATAATAATGTAGAAACATAAAAGGGAAATGTTGCAAGGTAATATCACAGCTATTCAGAAGGCCATTGATCTATAAAGTTCTTGAAATTTCACCAAGAAATTCAATCCCAAAGTGGAGCCACTGTTAGGTTCCTATACCAATAGGAGTCATAATTTTGAATGACTGAGATTAAACCTTGTAATATTGTACATACCTTTGCTTTTGCAAATGTTTTCCATATTCAAAAAATTTAAAAATGTAAAGAGGGTATGTCCTAAAAGAATAATCAAAGGACAAAAAGAACAAAAAGGTCAAAAAAGATGAAAAATATGAACCCCAAAAACAAAAGACCATGAAAGTGAGTAAGCCAAAATGCCACTCTAAAGTTTATAACTAAATTTCATCATTAATGAAAATCTCTATATTTTAAATAGTTCGGTAGAACCTGCAAAAAATTTTAAACATGTTGTTAGACTTTGTAATGTGATTCATTGTTCCAGAAATATTAAATAATGTAAGAATGTTGTGAGGGTATTTTCCCTAACCTAAAAACCCAAAACATATAAGTCATTATGAAATTTGCAAGGGATTCAAGCTCAAAAGTTAACATAGAAGGAATTAACAAAAATAAAATTCAACAAATTGAAAATTAGAACCTCTCTAGATAAGACCCTAGAGGAAAGAAGAAAATTAATGAGTTCAACTAGCTTGGTATTCTGTAATGGAGAATGAGTAAAATAAAAAGGGGGTTCAATAAGTCATGTGAATTCTCACTTGAATAAATAAATGCTAAAAACTTGTGTCTAAATAAACATGGTCATGCATTGGTTGACTCCAAGTTGTGTTGTGGAGAAAGAGGACCAGGGTAAATCATGTCAATGTATATATTAAATTACAGCAGTATGAATTACACCCTTGTTTACTTGCTAGAGATCACAAAAACAAACCTTTGAATGTAAATCAAAATGGTTACCGTAACAATACTCATTAAGTTATGTGATAATCTCACCTTGAGGAAAGAAAACTTCACTACGCCTTTATGAAAAATCCCCCTCTGGGGACAAGAGAGAATAAATCGAGATAGCATGGCTCAGGAGGAGACAGTTACCCTTCATAAATCCCTGCCTCCCCAGAGCCACTCGATCAGAATCCTAAGACATACCATCAGATATTTGAAGGCATGGAAAAGCGTCATACCCTAGTCAAGTTTCATGAACATTGCTTGATATGTTAAACGAAACAAATATCGCCCATCAATCTTAGGATAATCATTCAATTAACGCATACCTTAGCCATTAGTAATACATTGTTGGGAATTGACAACATTATGTGCTTACTTTTTAATGTTTATGCATACCGAGAATCCCATGACTAATCAATAAAAAGAAAGATTATATAGGTATGTTTGAGTCCAAATAGCATAGAATGTCAGCTATAAAATAAAACTAATAAAGTTATCAATCAATATGTGGTTTTTTGGCAATGCGTTATTGACTACAGTAACAAACATTAAAAAAAATGTTGCGAAAGGTTTGTTACATTTCATCTAGACTCTAAGATCAAATATTACCGTGCAGGAGAAGACCATGCAAAGATAAATGATATGGTTGGTAAATGCAATAAATAATCATTGGATTATATGGCTGATTCAATTTGAATTTCCTCCTCTTTTATAAACAAGAACGTAATTCATTGGAATATTTGATCTCCACGTGCTTTACCTAACTATTATACACTTTAGATTGGGAAAAACAATTGTTGGTTGGATAGCAAATTTTTGTTGTTACAAATGTGTTTTGAATTCATAAATGAATTCAGTGACCTAGAAAATCCCTAAGAAACTTGGCTGATAGAGATTTCACAGCTCAAACATGTGATTTAAACAAATAAACTATGGAAATAATGCATGCATATATAAACTTAATAAAATAAAATTGTGTTACATACCACTTATAATTTTTAAAAATATCAACATTATTTTTTATATTGCAATTATAAATTTTTCTTTACTCTTTTATTTGACAAGTTATTTTTATTTTTTATTTGTATTTCTATAAAAAATAATTTAATGTCCTTTTCTAATGTATTATAAAACTTTTTATAGATAATGACAACTTAATTTTTTATCCCTATTCAAAACACCAATACTTTATTTAGTTAAACTTGAAAAATTTGCACAACCCTAGTAGTGTATGCATGGAAGCAAGTTCCTTACACATCTCGATATTTTTGTAGTAAAAAATCAGGAAACCTTATATATAATACCTTCACTAAATTTACAATTTTTTGCAAGTAGCTATTAATTCCAGTGAACGTGTAGAGGTTTGCAATAAACATGTAACCATGTGAAGTAAATACTAGTTGCCCTTGGCATTGACTAAAATATACTCAATTTAGAAGTAGTTACTTGTTCCATTGAAAATGTAGAGGTTTGGCGAGAAACATGCACCCTTAGGGAAGGAATGCCACCTGCCTTCACCATGGGCTTGAATATCAATGATGAGGCCCCTTCAATTGTATAAGCCTTCTTCTACTATGAAAATATTTCCATATTCATAGAAAGGTAGAAGAAGTGCACAATTTTCCTCATAGATTTCCACTAGACACTACTCTAATGGGAAATGATAGTATGCTTGTGTAAGGACTTCACAATGGATAAGAATACAAACTCAGATTTTAGTTGATATTGAAGATTGTTACTATTATAGTGGGAAAAGATAGTATTTATGATTAAGTAAATATTTTAGAAAGGATGACAATACACATGTAATGTAAATATAATGCAATCATAACTTCTCAATAATTCTCATCAAACATTACAAGGTAAGGTAAAGGTAAGAACACCCCAATGGGGGTGTGAACAAGGATCAGATGGTAGATTTATGGGGTTTTTTTCCTGGGGCACATTTTTATCATGTGTTGGATAGTGTGGCAGCATGTGGGGGTGGGTGGTCAGTGTTTATACCTAAGATCCCTATGCTTTAAATGTTGCTTATTGTGCATGGATTGGCACAAATATGCAACATGGAGGAGCGGAGGTGAGGTTCACCCCTCCAACTTTGTCACCTTCAGCTCTCTTTCTCTGAGTCTTTCTATTTTCTGGTTATTTTTTAATGATTAATGGCCTAGTTCTTTTGAGCAAAGGTTACTTTTGCTTTGGAATAAGTTGGTAACATAGTGTCATTGTTCTTCATTTTGTACCTACATTCTTTTGAGCTTGGGTGGATTTTTTAGTTGGTGGTTGTGTATTCACAGTCGCCTTCTTTGGTCATTGAATTTCAAGGTATCTCTTATCCTTGCCCTATTTTGGTTTGTGGTTGTTGGTATCCAGGTCCTTTCTCCATCTAGTTTTAAACTTACAGGGGTTGTAGTTATGTTAGTGGAGGAGGGTATTTTACCAAGAGTTATGTTTTACCCTTTCTAGATTTGGGTTTTGGATTTTTTTTGAATTTCTCTTTACGGTCTTCTCTAATTTTTAGAAAAATATAATAGTTGTGGCTAGAAAGCTATCACCCGTAGTGGTTTGTTAGTTTCTCGTAGCGTGTGGGGTCTTTTAAGGTGTTTCTATGTGGTACGGTCGCTAAAGTTGTGGTGTTTCATGTCCTTTAGGTGTTTTGACTTTCACGCCATTCTTGAATTTGGTCCTTTGGTCTAGAAGCTTGGGGATGACTTGTTTGTTTTCCGGTCAAGCTTTGAGAGGGTGGTACTAATTCATTCCTTTTATTATTATTCCAGACACAATGTTATTTGTTGATGCTTGTCATATACTCTCGTAAATTCCATTATGGCACCTCATTAATGAATGGTGTGCAGATGAGGTGGTTTGGGTAATCTCGATGCCAAATTATCTCGACCCTTTTCTTGTTATACTATGGTAAAATTTTTGTATTATGTCCCTCTCGGAGTTCGAAAAAAAAAATTGATTCTAGAGTCTCAAGAATCCGTGGATGAGGCCTACTTCTATGACCTAGAAATTGTTGGTGAAGGATTGAAGTGGATACCCAATTTGGGTTGTTTTCAGAGATGACTCAATTTCT
This sequence comes from Pinus tabuliformis, assembly GCA_031772625.1. NCBI lineage: Eukaryota > Viridiplantae > Streptophyta > Pinopsida > Pinales > Pinaceae > Pinus > Pinus tabuliformis. Next base: position 310,850,955 of record CM062815.1, on the reverse strand, counting down.
TCTATTCTCTCTCCCTGCACCAACAAATGGATAGTTTCCTTCATTTAGTTTTCAAGGATAAAAATGTTTATAACTATAATGTATTTTATGAACTAGAAGATATCAAACACATATTACAGAATCTTAGGTTCAGCCTTAAGAACATTGATTCCCATTTGATTCATGTGGAAAGTTACCTATTATCAAAATCAGCTTCCAGAGACCTAATAGATCCCGAGGATATTGATCATATTGATCAAATTTTTAGTGGTAGTCAAGGTTGTACCATGATTTCCTCTAATTTAGTATGAAGAAGTTGGTTTTTTACTTTTTAGTTTTGGTAGAAAACCTATGTCAGATGTTGTAGTTTCCATTGTGTTTTTAGTATTATTTCAGTTTTATCACAAAATGAAACAAAAAATCAAAAGAAACGAAAAATCAAACTATTTTCTAAAGGTCGTGCAGGTTCAAGAGCTGCGATCAAGAAATAGCTTGTTGAGTACGATGAGGAGTGTTGCGGGGAAACAACAGGCACGAAGGTTAATTAAGATTCAACCCCCATAGTTGACTGTGATGTAAGCATGGTTGACCACAATGTGTGGCCTGAAATCATTACGGGGGTGTAACCTTAATGAAGCTCCTGTATATTCTTTAGCCCCACAAGGTTTAAAAGAAATAAAGTGTTTTGTTTGATTTTCTTTTGAATGTGAACCCGTGAGAAGATCTTGGTAGTTTGATCAGCATCCAAACAGCAAAGTTGAAAAGCTATTAGTCATCATCATTTTCTAAATTCCGTTACTTCCTATTATTCTATGTTCTTTTAGAATTAGGTGTCTTTTACCCTTTGTGTAATGTTCAGTAATAATTTTTACTCTAGACAGTTAGGAAAATAGTTAAGTAGTTCGATAGTTTGGTGATCACCAACTGCCTTATAATGTATAAATAGAGGAAAATTTACAAAGAATGGGTTCGAATTTTGGACAACCTGGAGACTAAGCTACTGAATTCCTGATACAACTATTGATTAATGAAAGAATCAGAAGTTTTCCATCCATTGTTGGGTATGATTTTGTGTCTTCTCTATTATGTGTCATCTTATGTTTTCTTCCTTTAAGTATGGTAATGAAGCTGCAGGTCTTTATTTTCTTGTGTAAATAAAGTTAAAATCCCTTAAAAGAGTGCTCCTATACTTAAAGTTCACACCTCTGCAATTCTTCTAAGTTATAGATAGTAGTTTTTGTGTAAGACAACATATTATCTATAACTTTTGTAAGTGTCACAAATAGTAGATCATGTGTAAAACAACATATTTTCTATGACTCATTCAAGTTTTCTTCATTCATCATTTATATTCAATAATAAAATGGCATTTTGATATTTTCTTGTCACCTAAGTATTGAGGGTTAAGAACCATATTTCCTAGGTCATTCATTTGAGAACACAACATACAATTAATTGACAAACATGTGACAATCAGTATAATAATTAATGTCTTAAGCACAATTTCTCAACATCCAAGATATTAGTTTCTTAAGGTACAACATTAATTGGCGCCGTTGTCAGGGAAGGAAGACAAGAACACTTTTCCCCGGGGTTTCGTTATTTTCCTCTGGTTGTTCAGTGAGGAGGAAATATTTGGTTGTTTTGAACAAAAGCAATAACTCTAGCTCTAAGGAGATCCCATAGAAGGTCAGATACCTCACAACAGAAAGTTCAATCCCTTTCAGATCTTGAAAGGATAGTTTCCAAGAGGGTTGGAAGGCCTAAAACTTCACTTACACCAAGTCCTACACTATCTGCACTAGGCAGCAGTTCATCACATCTTTCACATTCATCTTTTATTGACCAAGAGTCACCTTTTACATCCAATTCATTTCAAGAAACCAACTATCAAGAACAGTCTTTAGAGTCTATTTCTTTTTCAATATCTGCTATAGTTATTCAACCTAAGGCTATAACTGCATTACCACCTTTGTACACTCCATTTACTCCTCAGTTAGATTCCACATATGCTGGTAATCAAGGTTTAGTAAATTTGGGAGAAAACATGGCAGCTCGTACATTCTTGATGAATAGATATGCACCTCTTGAACTGCCACAACTATTGAATCAAATGCCACAAGAATACCTCTAGATTCTTCCTCGTTTTACAGGGGAAGATGAACGAACAACAAAGAATCATGTATCAGTATTTTGTAAATTTGCAGAAAACCTAAATATTGAACATTTGGATGTTTTTCAAAGACTTTTTGTTCAATCCTTGGATGGAGAAGCAAGAAAATGGTTTAAATGGCTTCCTAATAACTCTATTCCTTCTTAGGAAGAGATGGAGCACCTATTCACCCAGAGATGGGGAGAAAAAAGATACCATGGGTATTCATTGATAGAGTTTAATGCTACAAAGAAGAAGTTTGATGAAACTGTAGTTGAATTTTTCAGAAGATTTAATAAAATGTACAATAGTCTTCCAGTGGAGATTAAGCCCCCTCTTGTTGGTGCAAAAATAACTTTTGCAGGGGCTTTTGAGTAAGATTTTGGATTTACATTGAGGAAGAGGAGATCCCCAACCCTTGATCAGATCCAAACAAATGCATTAAAGATAGAAGCAAATCTGGTGGCTACAGGCAAATCACCAGAGACACAGCTTATCCAAGACAAGGGAAAGGTAAGGATAGAATCCTCTCAAAGTCAAACATTATAGTATATGAGTAATGTAATTAAAAATTTCTCAGATAAATTGAATAAGTTAGAGTTGGAAAATAAGAATTCTCAGAGACAAACACAATATAATAAGAACTTTAACCCCCAATATAGAAGACAACCTTTGCAAATCTTGCAAAAGGAGAGAAAAGATCAAGATCAGATTCAAGCACCATTGTATATAGAGGCAGATCCTAGTGAAGTACTAGGGAACCTTAGGGACCATCAAGATTTATACATTATATGAAGTAGATGAAGATGATATTGGTGTTGAAGGAGAAGAGTATGAATATGCTGAAACAGATGCCATTTATGATGAAAATGAAATTGATGAATATTGGAAGCAATTCTCTAATTTTATGCAGGCAAAACTACACAAGAAATATGACTTGAGATCGAGGAAAAAATCAAGAACTCAAGAAAATGAAAGTGAGCAACAAGTTCCAGCTTCCTCACCAAAGGCAACTACACAAGAATCTCAGCCTGCAAAACAAGTAAATAAAGGAAAACAACAACAAAATGCGAATGGAAAGACACAAATACTCCAAGGTGAGTCTTCTCAAGACCAAAGTGGAAGAATTCCTTTGGAGAAACTTGTTTCAATTCCCCAAGTAATTTCAGTCATGAAGAAAGGAGAAGACGAAAATGAAAAGAATGTTAAACAGGGTCATTTGTTTAGTCTTACTAAAGAGTTGAAAAAGGTTAGAATTCAAGTTCCCCTTACAGAATTAGCAAATTCACCAGCTTATCAGAGGGAGATTGCTGAGTTTATTAATTTAAAAGAAAATGTGAATATAAATGACGTTGTAAATTTGTAGGAAGATAAACCAGTAGTGGTTTTTGGTCCACATGTAGAGGTAGTAGATCCTTCAACACATCCTTTTTATATTTCCTTATTGATCCATGATTTCCTCCTGCATAATTGTATGTTTGATTCAGGAGCTTCACACAATCTTATGCCATTGTCAGTGATGAAGCAACTAAATCTACAAGTTACCAAACCCTATAGATACCTGTACTCTTTTGGTTCAAACAAATTCATGTGTCTAGGGGTCATTAAGGATATGGTAGTGTCACTAGCCTAGATTCCAACTAGAATCTTGTTCATCGATGTAGTAGTAGAAGATATCCCTGCTAGATTTGGAATTCTACTATCTAGGTCATGGGGGGATAAATTGGGTGGTGTTCTAAAACTAGATTTTACGTATGTTGTTATACAGAATTTTAGTGGGGATGAGAGGAGATTGTAAAGAGAAACTATATTTGTAAAAACAATTACAAAAAATGGAGCAAGCAATTCACCTTTATATAGCCAAGAGAAAGATGACTTTTCTTGCTTCATGTTGCATGATAATGCAGAGTTGGCTGAAGATAACCAGAGGCAGCTTACTTCAGCCTGTGTAAATACAAAGATGAAAACTGAAGGAATGTGGAAATGCTTCTTTGATGGAGCCTATTCCAAGGAAGGAACAAGTGCTGGTTTTCTTCTGATTGCACCTGGAGGTAATATGTTCACTTTGCCCTTTAAATTAGAGTTCGAAGCAACAAACAATGTGGCAGAATATGAGTCCTTGATTATTGCTCTGTAAATAGCTAAATATATGGGAATCAAGTCAATTTCTGCTTTTGGGGATTTAGAGTTGATTATAAAACAAATAAAAAATCATTGTCAAACAAAACACCCTAGGCTTAGGGCATATAGAAATGAAGTATGGGATTTGGATGAGAAATTTTTCAAAGATTTCAACATCCAATTTATTCGAAGGGATGGGAACAGATTATCAGATTCATTGGCTATGGCTGCTAGTACTTTCAAGCCTCCTATTAATCCAAAAATAAGATATCAGGTAGAAATGAGGCACAAACCTTTTGCTCTTGATAATGTTAAACATTGGCAAGTTTTTGAAGATGATCAGCAGATTAAAGAATTTTTTACTATGGTTGAAGAGTTTTAGGGCACAAAAATTGATAAGGATGAAGATGAAACAATAGAAGTTGTAGAAGTTAGTGGTTTAAAATATTCAATAGCTAATTAAAAAGTTTTTAATTGAAAGATAATATTCTGCCAAAGGGGCTTGTCCCTCTTGAAAGGATTTTTAACCCCAATGACGTGGTTGTTGACTCAGGGAAAATTTCACATGATGAACACATTCAAGATCATAATATTGGAACTGAGGAGGAACCTAGGGTAGTCAAATTATTCAGTGGAGTTTCACCTAATTATCAGGAGAGATATATTAAACTTTTCAAGGACTATGTTGATGTCTTTACATGGTCCTATGAGGATCTCAAAACATATGATGTAAATATTATTCAGCACAAGATCCCCTTGAAGGAGGGAATTAAGCTCTTTAAACAGAAGCTTAGATAGATAAATACTATGCTTCTACCATCAATTGAAAAAGAGGTCAAAAGATTGCTTGGTGCCAAAATAATAGTTCCACTCAAATACTCCGATTAGGTGGATAATTTAGTTCCTCTAAGAAAGAAAAATGGAGAGATAAGGTTATGTGGGTGGACTTCAGAAATCTCAACAGGGCTTCCTTAAAAGATAATTATTCGTTGCCTAAGATGGATCATGTGCTGCAAAAGGTAACAGGATCTTTTAAAATGTCAATGCTGGATGGATTCTCTGGGTATAACCAGGTGGTTGTGGATAGAGAAGATCAGAAGAAGATAGCATTCACAAATCCCTGAGGGACCTTTATGTATGCCAAAATTCCTTTTGGATTGATGAACGTAGGTGCTACATTTTAGAGGGCTATGGACATTGATTTTATGGGAGATAAGTTTGTAGTAATATATTTGGATGATATTACTATTTTCTCAAAGTCTGATGAAGAACATCTGGACCATTTGAAAAAGACTTTTGAAAAATGTAGAAGATTTGGGCTTTCCTTAAATCCCAAGAAATTCATCTTTGCTATGGAAGAGGTCAATCTATTGGGGCATATTGTTTTTAGAGATGGAGTGAATATAGATCCAGCAAGAGTACAAGCTATGCAAAAAATAGCACTGCCTAGGAGTAAAAATGATATTCAAAAGTTTCTGGGAAAAATAAACTTCTTAAGGAGATTTGTTTCTAATTATGTGGAAATTGTAAAAAAAAATTACTAATATGCTGAAGAATGGGAATGAAGTGCATTGGACAAGGGAAGCTAGATAATCATTTTCCAGGATTAAAGAAGCATTGCAGGCAGCTCCAGTCCTAATCAGCCCTAATTATCAGAAGCCTTTCCATGTTTTTTCATTCGCATCACCGACTTCAATAGTTGTTGTCTTACTGTAGAAGAATGATGAAGAGAAGGAGCAACCTATTGCATTCTTCAGCAAGATTCTCAAGAATGTTGGGCTAAAGTATAATATTCTTGAAAAGAAGGTGTATGCTTTGGTAAAATCCCTAAAATCCTTTAGAACTTATGTGTTGCATCCATAGATCATTGTTTATGTGCCAAATGCTGCAATAAAAGATGTATTAGTATAGGGAGATGTAGAAGGAAAAAGAGGAAAACAGATAGCCAAGATCCAAAAGTATGACTTGGACATTAAACCCACAAAGTTGGTGAAAGGGCAAGGATTGGAAAAAATGATGATAGAGTCAAACTTTTAGGAATTGGGAATCAACTAGCTAACCCCTGTGCATGAAGGAACAACTGAATAAAATGAAGAAAAGCCAGATCCAGGTATGAAGATTAGGTATAAATTTTTATGTTCAGAATGGTACAAACATATAATCCATTATTTTTGTTATCTCTCCTGTCCCCAATCCTTGGATAGAACAATGTATAGATCGTTAAAGATCAAAGCACAACCATATGTGATTTTGGAAGGTAGATTATACTGGAAGGATCCTGTAGGAATTTTGTTGTTATGTTTAACAGAAGATGTGTTTACAGAGGCAATCAAAGATCATCATGAGGGGTTATGCGGAGGACGTTATAGTTGGAATGTCACTGCACATAAAATCCTTCAAACAAGATTTTATTGGCCTACTTTATTTGGTAATACATTTAAGTTTGTCAGAAGCTGTCAGAAGTGTCAGATTTTTGCTAAGAAGAAGAGGTTAGTTCCCTTGCCTTTGATCCCAGTCTTCATAGAGGAACCATTCAGACAATGGGGATTGGACTTTGTTGGAGAGATTAGCCCACCTTCAAGTGGACAACACAAGTGGGTTCTCACTACTACTAATTACTTCACCAAGTGGGTAGAAGCTATACCTACTAAGAGGACAAATGATCAGGTGGTGATGAAGTTCTTAGAGGAGAATATTTTTAGTAGATTTGGATGCCCCATCAAAATCATAACAGACAATGCTCAAGTCTTTAATTCAAGTAAGTTTATTTCTTTTTGTCAAAAGTATAATGTTATTTTGTCTCATTCAATAGCTTATCATCCGCAAGGAAATGGATTAGTTGAATCCACTAACAAAACTTTGATGAGGATCCTTAAGAAAACTATTGCAGAGAACCAAAAAGACTGGGATTATAAGTTAAATTTTGCTCTATGGGCTGCTACAGTGACTACAAGAAGATCTATGGGAAAATCACTTTTTGAATTAGTATATGGAACTCAGGCTCTGTTTCCAAGTCAACTTGTGAAGCCTGTGATTGCAATGATTCAAGAGGCAAAAGAAGAATCCAAAGCTTTGATAAGAAGAATGAATAAAGTAGTGGAGCTAAGTGAGAACAGGGAAAAGGTAAGATATAATTTGATTATATATCAATCAAAGATGAAAATTATTTTTAACAAAAAGCCAAGGAGATTGGCTTAAAACTTGCAGACCTAGTATCAAGATGGGATACCAGAAGAGAAGATAAAGGTAAGCATGGGATGTTTGATCCTCTCTGGTATGGCCCTTTTAGAATTGTTGAAGCAAGGTTCAATAATAATTTCCTTCTTGAGAATATTGATGGTGAAACTCTATAGCTACTTGTCAATGGGCAGTACCTCAAGCATTACTTCCAGTTCTGAAGCATAATAATATTATCAAGGTAGATACCAGAGTGAATTCAATGTACAAATGCCATAGAATTTGAATTGGTTGCAATATATGACTCCATGCCTGAAGTGAAGGCACTGATCTATGGTTCTTAGTGCTTCTGTGTAAAAAGCACTATCCCCAGCTGGAGCCAGATGTTGTAGCTTCCATTGTTATTTTAGTTTTATTTTCAGTTTTATCACAAAATGAAACAAAAAATCAAAAGAAATGAAAACTCATACTATTGTCTAAAGGTCATGCAGGTTCAAGAGGCATGATCAAGTGATAGCTTGTTGAGTATGATGAGGTGTGTTACGAGGAAACAATAAGCACAAAAGTTAATTAAGACTCAACCCCCAAAATTGACTATGACGTAAGCATGGTTGACCACAATGTGTGGTCTGAAATCACTGTGGGGGTTCGACCTCAATGAAGCTCCCGTATTTTCTTTACCCCCTCAAAGTTTAAAAGAAATAAAGTGTTTTGCTTGATTGGATTTTGAATGTGAACCCGTGAGAAGATCCGGGTCGTTTGATCAACAAGCCATAGATCCAACGGTAATCATATAAGTTAACTAGAATGGATTCATTTCGGAGATCAGATGTGATGGTGTACCTGAGAGAAGATCTGGGTCATCCGATCAATAGGCCACAGATCCGACGACAATCAGGTGGGTAAATAATCAGACACGATGGCATATCAAACACATTTTAAATTTTCTGAAGTCCGGGCCAATCTCAGCCGTTCATCCAAAAAGACAAGATCCAACGAATATTGGGTGAAAAAGAATCTTATTTTATCGCTAAAATCGGATCCAATAGATCATTAACTAGCGGTTTATATTTCCCATCGGGTTCGTATGGGAGTCAACGGAGTGTTGAAAGGGTGGACTCGATAAGGTTTAATTCAAACAGGTTTAAATTCTTTTGAGTTCTAAGGGATTGAACCATTGATTGAATGAGTGATCAGATGGCTCATGTATAGCTAAGGCAGACCCGACAGTTTTATGAATCAAATTGCTAATCCTTTTCAGTTCCATGGTAAACTAATGTTCCGCGTAAATTAGTCGATTCTATTGTTTAATAAGAATAACCAAAGTTAGAGGTGGATGACTAAAACTATAAAGAAAGGTGATTGGTCGGGTTTCCCTATGTTTTGGCCAATCAAAGTGCTCCTGATACATATGTGGGCCCAGGTCCACGAATAGAGTTTTTTCAAATACAACTTATTACGATTAAAATGGCTTGATCATTATTAAAGTATCTACAGAGAGACTTCATTAGCAACCAAACAAAAGAGTTGAAACACTAATAGTCATCATCAATTTCTAACTTCCGTTACTTCCTGTTATTCTATGTTCTTTTAGAATGAGGTGTCTTTTACCCTCTATGTAATGTTCTATAATAATTTTTACTCTAGACAGTTAGGAAAATATTTAAGTAGTTTGACAGTTTGGTGATCACCAACTGTCTTATAATGTATAAAAAGAGGAAAATTTATAGAGAAGGGGTTCGAATTTTGGAGAACATGGAGACTAAGTTACTGAATTCCTGATACAACTATTGATTAATGAAAGAATCAGAAGTTTTCCATACATTGTTGGGTATGATTTTGTGTCTTCTTTGTTATGTGTCATCTTATGTTTTCTTCCTTTAAGTATGGTAATGAAGCTACAGGTCTTTATTTGCTTGTGTAAATAAAGTTAAAATCCCTTAAAAGAGCTCTCCTATACCTGAAGTTCACACCTCTGCAATTCATCTAAGTTATAGATAGTAGTTTTTGTGTAAGACAACATTTTATCTATAACTTCTCTAAGTGTCACAGATAGTAGATCATGTGTAAAACAACATATTGTCTATGACTCATTCAAGCTTTCTTCATTCATCATTCATATCCAACAATCAAATGGAATTCTGATATTTTCTTGTCACTGAAGTATTGAGGGTTAAGAACGAGATTTCCCAAGTCCTTCGTTTGAGAACACAACGTACAATTAAGTGACAAACAAGTGACAATCATTATAATCATTAATGTCTTAAGCACAATTTCTACATAGCCAGGAAATTGGTTTCTTGAGGTACAACATTAGTGATGCTAATAGTCCTATTATGTAAAGATGGATAGTTATATCTCATGAATTTCTCATTTTGCAAGTGTTTCTAAGAGTGCAGGGACTTGTAGCTCACTACACTCATGGTTTTTTTTGTAAATAGAAGGAGATGTATGTGGTTGGTGTGTTGCGCTACTTTTGAATTGTGAATTTTCTCATTGGCACTATGGCACTACCTTGCATTTTGGGTAGAATGTTCATTATGGATCCTATTGCGTATTTAGTTTTCTTAGTCATTGTTGGGTTGGTGGCTATTTTTTTTTCTTTTAGTTGTATTGTCTCCATGGTGTTTACAAATTGGCTCATGTTTGATAAGTGGAGACCAAGTTTTTGGATAGTCATGAGGAGCTCAGTTAACTTGTTTGCTATTTATGATTTCAAGTTGACTTTGGGTATCAATGTCATTTCATATTTTTAAATTAATCCAATTGTTGCAAATGACAAGGAGGAAAAAAAAGGGTAAAGGTAATAACAAGTTTTTGTCAAAAATTAGGTCGAGGCGTGTTTATTTTGCATTAGGCTTTCCATGATTTAACATTAATTAGCAATAATTATTAGATGGAATGTAGGGTTTATTAGTGGTTCGAGATTGGTGGTGCCTATAGAGAGGGGACTACAAGAGCATGTCGAGGTGGCTAAGACATGATCACCAACTTTAAAGGTGTGACTGCAGGATTATGTGGACGCATGGGATTGAGCAAACACCTTGCCGAAGGGGGTGCTTGTTACACAACATTATGTCATTGTCCCGTACCCCCCGTTCCTTGATCCTGGAGGACCTCTACAGTGAACCCCGCATGATTTTCCTTCATGAAGAAACTCCCATTGTGTCCCTCTTCATGAGCAGATCAATTCCCTTTTGCACCATTTCCCTTGAAACTTCTGTTTTGCCCAGTTTACAAGACCGACGCTAATGACCTTTGTCTTCCCCAAGCCGATGTGTAGAGATTAGCACTACTCCTCGCTCCGACTGGAGAAACTAAGCTTTTTTCCATTCTCTTTGGTCCTATTATGGAAAGTTTTTTAAATTAGGAGCCGAAGCTTCCATCTCTAGAAGCTTCGTAATGGAAGTTTGGTAAATGGTTTGGCCGGATGGGGTCGAGGATGTTAGTTTGGGCTCCTTTCCCCTATAATTATGGAACTACATCAAGGGATAAGCTCTTCTCCCATGAGAAGAGGATCCATCTCCCATCCATTTTTCCTATATAAACCTCCCTTCTTCCCAAGCACAAGCTAGTGTTGATGTTGGTGTGCTTATGCTATTTTGGTTTGGAGTAAACAACAAGCTATTGGTAGTGGTAGTTATCTAGATATGTGAGGAAGAAGTGTGATTTGGTTTGTAGTGAAGCCTAAAGGGAAGAGCCTTAAAACTATTTTTGATTGAAGCCATCATGGAATGCTAGCAGAAGTGTGTGGGAACCTGGTCTTGTTAGAGGAGGACTGCAACGTCAAGACATATGGTTGTAATCTCTCTTTGATATTAATATATGAAATTATCAATTGGTTTCCAACATGTTTTTTCATCTTACATATATATTGGTTTCCTACAAATTTTTTCATCTTACATATTCATGGCTTAATGTTTCTTGACTTGTTAAGTAGGTTGAATTAAAATTTGTCTATTGTCATGTTTTTTGTTTGTTGTTGTTTACTTGTTTCAGGTGCTTGAAGAAGGAAGCGAGAGATAGATGGAGCGAGCAAGCAAGGACATCATAAAACAGGATAAGGGGACTAAGAGGTAGGCCCTCTTAATTGGTTCTAACCTGAGGAAATCATCCATAGAATATATCTGTTGTGGCTAGACCCATTATCGGGCTATAGGAATTTGTTTGTGTCCTCACTTATAATTTTACTTCACCACAATGCCTGAGGAGGGGTGGGATGGAATTGGAGAGGTGATGGTGGAGATGTGATGGCGCATGATATGGCACTACAACCACCTCTTCGATGCCTTGCGATGGTAGTGGCTACAACCCCTCCCATTCTATGTTCAGATGAAGTAGTGGGTCCTCAGGCGGGAGGTGTAGAGTCACAACCCTAGATATACTTTATATGCATGTACCATGGAAAGAACCAATTATGAGGATGCTCCCCCTTTTTCTAACCTATTTTTCTTGGCTTGAGCTGATGGAGGTATATACATTTTTTGTACTCACACACACACACACACATATACAAGATGTGATTTTTTTCAGCTATTAATATGTGTCTTTAATGATATGCTTCCACACATTTGATGTATCTTCGCATTTTTACGATGGATATTATATTGATGCTTCATGTTTCTTAATGGCGATATATATGTGATACATGTTAGTATAGGATTTCATTAGCTATGCGTTCATCAATATGATTTTGATTTCTTTGTGTATGTGTAAATGTGATATGATCAAAACTTTGAGATAACATTTGTGCATGTATATATTTCCGAAAGAGGAATGGATCGTGAACTTTGAAGGTTTTATTTGATTGTGATACAAGAAGTTGGGAATAAAGGAATACATGCAAGTGACTGATACCTAAATGGGAGGCTTTGGCCAAGAGGGATATGACAGCATCATACTCATCTTGATTATTGATTGTTGACCATATACATAGTCCATTGGTCATACATGGTGTGTAGTTGTGATATTATATGGTCCAGGCTATTGTAATGAGGTTTCCTGAGCATCGAGAAGCACCATTAGCCAACTTATGGTGATATGTTAGCAGATGATCCATTTGGGACACATGATGAAAGAATATTTCAATGTGAATCCGTGATGAGATGGTGATCATAAAAATAAGTCATGGCACATAAATTTTCATACTAGGGATAATTGCAATGCTATGGATGAAATTTTTTTGGATAGAGCCCATTGACGAGATCTCTGAGGCACATCCCATTATGCTCCGCTAAGATGTATGCCTCGTTGAGGAGGAAATGTTTGACCATGTAAGGGCCCTTCAATAATGTCTTGAATTTCACTAGTCCCAATGCTTCTTTGGAAACATCATAATGAAGGACTAATTCCCCTATAGTAAAGGATCAGGGGGTGACATTACAGTCAAAGGTTGATTTCATTTGCTTTTTGTGTGCATCCTTATGTTGGAGAGATTCTCATTGACTTTCATCAATGCATTCTAGTTGGACCAACCTTTTTTCTAAAGGTGAAATGTCGGTGAGGAGTTCGATGGGTGAGTGCAAGGTATAGATCTCACACTCAATGGGGAGGAATATGTTTACCGCATAGACTAATTGGAAGGGTTTCAAACCTATAGATGCTTTGACTGTAGTGTGGTACACCGACAGGCCTGAAAACACCATGTGGTTCCAATTTGTTTTGTGGTTGTTCAACATAGACTTCAACATCAATTTGAGGACTGCGTTAACAACTTCTACCTGACCATTGGACTGAGGGTAGTATGGGGAAGCGAACTCGTGAGAGAAACCATGCTGTTGGGATAGCTCCTGAAATATTTCATTTTTGAAATCTTTGTCGTGATCGGATACCAACTGCTTGGGAACACTAAAACATGTTATGACATAGTTATTTAAAAAACCATGCAGCAATTTCTTTGGTGTTATTGTATATGGGCATGGCCTCTGCCCATCTCGTGAAATATTTTACAGAAACCATAATGTACTTGTGGTTTTCGGATGATTGGGGGTTGTAGGTCATGAATTTTATGCCCAATTTGCAAAAGGGGCTAGCGATGATGACCAGGTGTAGGTAAGATGGTGGGTATGGCACCTTATGAGAGTATCTTTGGAACCACTCACATCTCTTGATTCCTTGAATACAGTCATGGAAAAGGGTTGGCTATAAATAACCAACATGAACGAATTTTTGAGCTGTGGACATCTCCAAGAGGTGGCCACCACAAGCCCCATTGTCGCAATCATTTAGTACATGCTTGGCTTGTTCGTGAATAAGACCTCAATGAAGTATGGTGTCTATACCTCGTCGATAAAGGACATCGCCCATAAGAAGGTATCATGGGGCCTTATGGCATATGCACCTCTAGTCGTCATGAGTATGTTGAGGTTTGAACTTGTGATTTCATAAAAAGAGGAGGATGTCACCGTACAAGGGTTCATCCATTGATACTAAGAACAAATGTTCATTGGGGAATGCATCATTAAACAGGGATCCCCAGGTCTTTGTTGGGAGATTAGTGATGAACTCAACAAGGCTAAGGTCCTTCTTTCTCTTGGGGGAGGAAAACTGAAGATCTAATTCTTACAGAATAATGACCCATCGAGTGTATTTGTGGTTCATCATATGACGAGTTAGCAAGTATCACATAGGGTTGATATTTTCTATTACAGTGGTGGATCGTAAGGTTATATAATTCTGCAGCTTCTATACTGAGTGGACGAGGGATAAGGTTATTTTTTCAGTTGGATCATACTTCAATGTAGGCCCAGAGAGGTTCTTGCTAACATAGTAGATTATGTGCTCTCTATTATCAAGTCCTTCTTGGACTAGCACCCCGGTGATGGCTACCTCAGATGATGAGAGGTAAAGGGTATAGTCCTTGTTATGGTTAGGAGGGATAATCAAAGGTGCCTAAGACAATGTATCTTTTAGGGCTTCAAATGATCCTTATGCCTCATAGTCCCAATGGAAAGGGATATCCTGATGAAGAAAGTGCAGGAAGCCTTGCGCACAGGGGGTGTAGGTAGGAACAAAGCAGCGTAAGAAGTTGGCCTTACCTTGCAAGATTTGGAGTTGTTTTAAAGTTATTGGAGGTGGAATTTCCTTAATGGCTTGAACTTTGAGAGGGTAAACTCTAATACCTTGTTGTGAAACAATGAATCCTATTAGTCTTCTCACGTTAACATAGGAGACACACTTGAGAGGGCTCAAGCATAGATTATATTATCGACATCATTGAAATACTAGGTGCAATTCATCCAAATGGTCATCACGCTTTTGGATTGTATAATAAGTTCATCCAAATAAGGGAGAACGAGATGAGCCAGATCATGGAAGATATAATTCATGGCTCGTTGGAAGGTGGGCCCAACATTTTCAAGGCCAAAGGGCATTTCTTGATAGGAAAATTTTCCCCATGGGGTTGTGAAGGCTATTTTATACTGATCAATGTCATGAATCTGAAACTGTTTATACCCAAATAACGTGTCCATGAAGGATAGGACCTCATGTCCATCACAAGTGTTGATAACTTGATCGATGAAAGGAATAGGGTAATTATCCTTAGGACATGATTTGTTCAAATCTCGAAAATTTGTACAAACTCATATGGTACCCTATTTTTTCATGACAGGTATAGTTTTAAAAACCCAAGAGTTGTAAGCAACAGAATAGATGAAACCATCTTTGTGGATTTTCTCAATTTCCTTCTTGATTGCTTTTTCCTTATAGGGATGTAATTGACATTGTTTCTGATCAGATATTGATCCAGGACCTTAATGATAGCTCAAATTTCAAAGTGTTTGAAAGAGTGTCAAACCTGAGCGACCAAATAGATATCATCTTCCTTCTTCTGGCGCCATGAATGGTTCAAAAAACTGACACCATATGAAGGAGTTATCACAATTTGAAAATTCCAGTAACCTACATTTATGGACATTTAACCAAGAATAATTTGATTTTTGAAAATATAAAAAAAAAATATATATATTCCAAGGAATATTCCTTTTTGGGTGACTAATTAGGTGCCAACACATGGCAAGCTTGGAATGGTATTGTAAAATTTGTTGGGGTCCAACGGAATCGAACCCGTGACCTCCGACAAGACAAACCAATGCTCTACCAACTCCGCCAACGATGTTTCTTAACCTACAATGGTCACATGGCATATTAATGCTATAAAATATGGAGGTTTGGGGGTTAGGACCACTAGCGGCCCCATATAATTGTTCACACACTGCGATGTTAACCGCCATTTGCCAACAAACCACGCGGTTGTGTGTTGACCGCCAGAACTATGCGGTGTTATCCCTAAATTGTCGAGGTTATAGCCATCACATGTGTGTAGATGGTTATGGTAATAGTCAGCTCTGACGATTTAGCTTGGTAGAGTGGCTAAAAAGGCAGATTTTTCCAAATTTAACTAGAGTTAAGTGCTAGTTCACCAGATTTAGTGGAGTATCCCTAGGGGATACTACCTAAAGGCACTCCAAGAGTTGGTTTCAACCAAGAAGAGTGAAACAAGAGGCTAGATAGGATAATTGGAGCCTTTTGAAGCCAATAGAACAATCCAGAGAAGCTGAAGAAGTCATCTTCATATAGATTTTCATTCAGGGAGATTTTGGAGCTCAGGGCCACCAGGGGTTGGAGGTAGTTGTAGGAGCTACCAGTACTCGTTCTCAGCAAACAAACAATCATTCATGATTGTAATGAACCTTATGAATCCATTGTAGGGAATTGAAGAAGCATTTGGAGACTTCTAAAGGATGAGATACCATAGGGAAGATTCAGGTAGCCTAGTGCCAACCATGGAAGAGGGCCTAGTTTGGTGATGCAGTGCTCATTTTGAGCAAATGATCAGTCTATTGTTGGTGTCTAATATGCACTGGAGATAGTAGAAGAGGTTTCGTTGACTGTTAAAGAATTCTAAAGGAGTTATTTCCGTCAAGAAGCTTAGGGAAGCTCAGAGCACTAATTGAAGGAATCAAGTCTAAGGGAGCTTAGGTCTATTTGCAGGGTGATGACAACTGATGAGCCCCAAAAATGGACAATTATTTGGGCTCATTCAACCTCCTAATTTGACTTAATCCACCATTCTCATTGGTTTATTGCATGTTTTTGATTATTTTTATGTTAATAGAGTGAATTTGGTTAGTCATTATGCCAACAAGTCTAATGGGTGCTTCGTGTAGCCTTTTTGGTCCACTTGGAGACAAAATTGAAGGTCTTAATGAGCACTTGGCAGCCAAATCCGTGGGAGAACAAGCTAGAGGATTTGTAGGAAGGTGTCCCCCTCATTTATGGGCCCTTACCTCGAATTCTCCACCATCATATCGGAGTTCAAAGGCCACCAAATCAATGAGCACAAGGGCAGCCAAGCAAGTCAAGTAGGACTGCTGTTAACTACAAGTCTTGGGCAGCCAAGTCCCTAAATTTTAGGAGGACTGTTGGGTCCTCAAATTGTATAAATAAGAAGGCTTAGGGCCTCATTTTGGTTAGCCAGCTAGTCATTTTGTTAGCTAGTGGATGTTAGCTAGTTAGCCAGTAGATAGTAGCTAGTGGTTAGTCATTTTGCAGCCATTAGTTAGCTAGTTTGTAGTTCGATTTTTATGCAATAGATTAGTTTTGCTGTTAGCTCATTTTCAAGTTCTCCTTGTGGACAATTTTGATGTAACTATTCATTTCTTGATCAATAAAGATGAATCCAGCTTTGCACCAGCTCTAAATCTCTCTTAGGAGGCTGTAGCTCTTGGGGTTGGGCCCATATCAAGCGCCCCATACCTCCTTTGATTATCTTTATGTGTTTTTGCTGCATTCTTGGAATAAAATCTGCTATTTAGATCTAACTCTTGTTTTGTTATTTAGTTTGTTTTTATGTGTAAAATAGCTTTTCATGCTCAGATTTAGTTGATAGGTTGTTAACAGAAAAAGCTTCAAGAAAAGGGCCAACAAACATCTGTGGTTTCACCTCTCCCTTAGTGGGATCAGGAGCTGTGACTAGGATGACTTTGCTGCCCACAAAAGCACTGACTTTGCTTTGCCATGCAATCATTAGTGTTTGGTTTTCATTTGCAGAAGTTGGTTACATGTTCAGATCTTTGAATGCTTAATTGCATAGTTAATATACATGGTTTCCTTGCAAATAAAGCTACTGTCCATTCTTGTTACTGTTAGCTAGATCATATTAGGGTAGCATAACTAGATCTTTGTTTTCTTGCATGTCTTTGTTTGTTCAGTTTGAAAAACCACTTGCAGAGTACCTATTACCCTTCCTTACCTGCACATACTCCATCCAACCTACCTGTTTCATCCTTCACTCAGAACCCTTACCTTACATTTACCTCATTCGCTTACTTTGCCATGATTCTCATCTTCTTGTACAACATCGTTTCATCCCTCCTTGAACAAATCTCACCATCTACACCTTCTCCTCAACTCCACCTCCAAGTCTTGAACTCCCCTACACCCCTATTTCACCTCCATACTCGTTCCTTCACCTTTTTCCCTCCATCCATTCTCCAAAATCCTCTTTTCAGAACATCCTGTAGAAATCCTGAACATCTTGTAGAACCCCTGCAGACTTCCTGTAGAAGCTCATAAACACGGTTTCTTGGCAGCCAAACTTTGTGAGACTCTCTGGAAGGGTGTTAGGGACCCCTTAGACCCTCTCTGAACCTTCCCAACCTTTCCCAAGAATTTCTCCTCCTTGATCCACCTCTGCACAGTAAAAAATCGTTAGAAGCACATGCATGATAATTCCAACAACTTAGACAAAAATACAAAAAGATGTTTTCTTCAGATAGTGATAACTTAGACACATGCATTTTACCTTCCTAGAAGTAATGGCATCTCTTCTCATAGTTTGCATTCTCATTTTTTCATCAGTAGGACTAGTTGGTAGAATTAGGGTTTGCTCGGGTTTGCTAGGGTTTGTATTTCTTTTTGGCTTTCAGTTTCTTTCTGAAAGTAGATTAGCTTCCTTTGAGTTAGCTTTCGTCCATCAGTTAAAAAGCTTCTTCTAAGAGCTCATAGAAGTTGGCTTGAGCCCCTAGCAGACTTGTGCCAGCTGACCAAGTGACAGCTGCGGCAAGAGCTAGTACTTGTGCATACAGCACTGTCGCTTCCAAGTTTGTTACGAACTACCGGGTTGATAAAATTAAAGAAGGGAGTTCCAGGAGTTGTAGCATTATTGCTACAATACTGGGGCCCACCAACAACCATGACAGGGATATAGATGGTACTCGAAGCCCATTGGTTTAGTTCAGTAATCTTTGGAGTTAAGTGTGGAACTTGTAAAAGAAGCTTTTCCATAATCCCAAAAAGCCAAGTCAATATTGCAAAAGCTCAAGGAGATGTAGCCCATGATATTCGGGTGAACTCCTAGATTAAATTTGTTGTTATGTGTTGATGTTTATTTTCGTCATTATATGGTTGTTATGTGTGTTTAATATCAGTAGAAGCAAATGGACTTAAAGCACTTAAACAGTTAAAAGAAATTACACATACACCTGTTTCAAGTAATTAATTCCACAAAATGTCAAAATAAGCTTGATCATTTATTTTTTAAGCTTTGAGTGGGAGGTTCTTGTAAGCATAACAAGTTATCAAACCCCACTTCAGATTAATTTCTGCCTAATAGGATGGGCATTAGGCCAGGTGTCAATATGATGTTCCACAATGGTGGTACTGACGCCTGGAATTTCAGAGTAATCCCATGCAAAGATATCCCTATGTTCTTGGAATAGCGCAGTGTATGAAGCCACCTCATTCTGCGAGGAAGTTTCCCCCACCAAGATCTCTTCAACTATGCCAAGTTTATTTGAAATGTTGACATTAATGGTAGGTGAAGTATTTTCCATGTTCCCTTCCTCAAAATCATCTGGTGGTGGGATGGAATTCTTAAACCAATATGAATTGTTGCTTCTAGAATATCTTTGACTAAATGAAAATTATTATCTAGCATTGAATTAGGTTGTGTTAGGTCTTGATGTTGGGGTTCAAACCTAGTTGTGTTGGTCAACAAGCAAGAATAATATTCGGTGCTTGATGTCAAAGAACCTAGAAAAGTTGACACTATGTAGATAGGATGGGGTTTCATTGTTAGTGAAGCCACCATCGGTGTGGTGGTTTTAGTAGTCTTGACAACAAAAATGATGAGTAGACAGCATGAACCATGGTTCCTATGGATGAGGAAATAAATTATATGTGATGCTACATGACATTAGCATTAGGTGGTGGTAGAATTTTCGTAGTGGTGGGTTGAAAATGAGTGGGAGGAAGTTCTTGTGCCTTAGGTGGTTTTTGAGGGGAAAAAATTTCTTCCTCCTAAGGATTTTTACACTGAATCCTAAGCTATAAAAATATTTGTAACACATGACATGTCTCAGCACTATGAGATATACTAGTGCAAACATTGCACACAGGACTAGTACTAACACTAAAAATGGTGTGAGCGTAAATATTGTCCATAGTGTGAGATGATGATGCTATATTGGGGTCATGAGGTGGGGAAATCCTAGGTGTCGATAACCTTTGGATCTTAGTATCTGCATGAGGTGACTTCCTAGTGTGGTGGATCTCAATGTTGCTCTTACTGCTCTAAAACATGGAAGGCACTAACAATCCCTTGTATGATGCACTTGAGAGAAGATGTGGCAATAACAACATGTGAGTCACTCTTGGTTTGAGAGATGGATTTGTGGGATGTGCACTAATAACTGAAATAATTCTCTTATCTTGACCAATTTTTGGCATTGATTTACCAGGTGATTGGGTCTATCACATAGGGCACATGTGAGGGGTGATCGTTTTGTCCAGGCAGTCTAATATTGTTTGGTATTTTTGCCCAATCTAAACCAATGATGGTGAGAAGATATTTTTTGATGGGGGCCGTATTGAACTGCTGGTGGCCTCTTTTCTTAAAACACACATAAGATGGACCTAGATGCTTCATTCCCTTATGGTGTGGTGTGATCTGATGATTTGATATCTAATCTGACTAAATCATAATTCTCATCAATAAATAACTGCATGAATCCCAACATAGAGTGGAATTGGGGAAGATGGGGGTAGTGTCGCACGTGATGATTTCCTACAAAAATCTGGCAAGCATGACGTATGTTCTTGGATTTGCTACTTTGGGCAACATGGGTAATCGGTTGAATGCCCATAATTTGGGACATTGATTTATCAAATGATCTGGTTTGTCACATAAAATGCACGTGGAGGTATGTTGGGGTGTCACTAATCCTGGTTTCCTCCGATCATGGCGGGAGTTTGAGGGACCAAAAGAGAGATAGGAGCAAGAATATTCTTCCCTCACGATATGTTTTCAGACCCATCCTCTGTTAGTAGTAATGGGGTATTGGTTTGGGTAAGTGCACCTAATGCATCTTGATTTCGAGTTATTTTAGTGCAATGATGAGTGTAATTCCTATATTCCATGAACATGGAAAATACATGGTTAGTGAACAATGCCTTATAACACGTAGGTGTGCTCTTTTTCTAGCAGGGGGAGGAGGGTTCACTGGCATTTTTGGGGCATGCAGAAGAGATTTGATCTCATCTAACTTAGAGCACATATTAGTAAGGTTCCTGACTAGTTCACACAACACATAAGGTGGAGGTAACCTAGAGGAGGGAGTGTTTGAAGCTTCTTCCCTCTTTCATTATTTCTTAACCCTTTTTCAAGCACTAGCTGGTGCCAGTGCAGACACTGCTTTTTGCCGAGTGTTATCTTGAGGAGTTATAGGACTGACACCTATTGTAGTGATACTTGAGCTTATTGACATGGTTTGAGGGGCCAAATACCAGACCGGTACCACTAGATCCATATTGGGAAACGAGAGTGTTGCAATGAATTGGGGCGAGAACAAACTAGGTGCGGGGAATAAGAAGGATGTTTGGGTGATAGAATATGGTAAGAAAGTAGGAGTATTAACAACATTGTTGTTGTTATCCAAAACTGGTTCTTGATCTTCAGGGGTCTTTGATGAATTCATCATGCACATTGATGCTCCTATGGCTCGAGAAATATCCTCTATCACAAGTGGGTCTCCTGGGAATGTCCCCAGGAGTGTTTATGGCTTAAATTTGTTAGGGCCAAATTCAATGTAAGTGGTGACCAATTTGGAGGAAGATGCAATGAGAGGTTGTACACCATCAGGTGCAGTTAATGTCTTCTTCTCATAATATGTGATCTTTCCTATTGTAATAATTCTCCCGTCATGGGGGGAGATCATTATCCTGAATACAGAAGATGCTACTTCTTACATTTGATACATATAACTTCGGCCTAGTAGGATATTATAATCCAACTGTGCATCCAATAATTCAATGTCTATTATCACAGTTTTGTCGACTATTTTTATTGGAACGCCTTCTTATAGGCCTATGGGAACTAGAGGTCACTTGTTGTATGCTATGAGAGTGATGTCAAAATGTTATGAAACCAGTTCACAAAAAGATAGAAAAGATAGATCAATGCCTTACAAATAAACCTCTTCGAGGGAGAAACCTCCTTTACATTACAAAAATGAACATCTTAGATGATACAAATGACAAGACCTCCTTTCTACATATAGGAGTCTAAGGGGTCATAATATAATCAGATCAAACATAACAATAATAATGTAAGGGCACAATAATAACAATATGGGGACTACATGGGCACAACAATATAATAAGGGGGTTGTACTAATAACAATAACGGGTTACACTAGTAGTATAGGGACCTAACATGCCCCTCTCCTTCAAAAAGTGTTTTCCTCAATGCTCGAGTAGTTATTGATGCTTCTTTATAAAATTCTTGTCCTCCCACGTGGAATCTTCAATGGGTAAGTTATTCCACTTGATGAGATACTCTGAAATTGATCGACTTTGTAGTTGTCGAGTTCTTGTTTCTGTGACTGCTCCATGTTCCAATATGATTTTTACTTCCTCGTCAAGTTCTGGTAATATTGTTCGAACTGGGATCTTCTGCAACTTTTGAATGAGTGGCCACACTTCTTCTTCCTTCTTCCATTCACCCCTTGCTTCTCTTATCCAATCTGGTTGGATAATAGAAATAGCACAAAACAATGCTTCTACATCCTCATCCTTTCTTGAGAGTGCATCTGTAACAACATTTTTCTTCCCTTTTTTGTAGATGATTTCAAAGTCATAACCCATTATATTTGTGACCCATTTTTTCTATTCTTCTAAAGATAATATTCGTTCTAAAAATTATTTAAGACTATCATGATCCATTTTTACCTTGAGTTGTCTTCCCATTAGGTAAGGTCATCATTTCTTAAGTGCATGTAGTATTGCCAACATTTCCTTCTCATAATTAGCTTGCTTGAGATGTAGCCATAAAAATACCCAATCGCCTACATCAAAACTTCTTTCACTGTGATGCTAATCTGCCTGTTGTTTCATTCAATTCTACACCAAAGTGGCGTTATCCTTTAAAAGTTGGAGAACTTGTTGTTTGATGCTTGATGTGATCTTTCACTGCTTGAATCTTTTTCTTCTTGATATGTCCTTCTATCTTGAGAATTTGAGGAGTGGTAATTTCTTCCAATGCATTACAAGATATGGTCGGATTCATTTCTTAATGCTCAATGTAACCTTTCACTTCTTAAACATTTTTCTTTTTGATATGTCCTTCTATCTTAATAGTTTGAGAAGTGGTAATTCTGGCCAACGCATTACAAGATATGGTCGGATTCATTTCTTCTTTCTCAATGTGATATTTCACTTCTTGAACCTTTTTATTCTTGATATTTCCTTCTATCTTAAGAGTTTGAGGAGTGGTAATTCTTTCTAATTCTTTACAAGATATGGTCAGATTCATTTCTTCTTTCTCTGGGGTTGGTTCCTGGTGTATATCCTCTTCTTTTGATGTTTCTTGATACTTTTCTTCCTCCTCTTCATAATCTATATAAAATAATTTCTTCTCAACACACTTATGACCTTTAGTGTATTTTCTATCACAATTGTAACAAATCCCTTTTTCTCTTTTTTATTCTAATTGTTGTGGTGTAAACCTTGTAGTTTTTGGAAATCTAGGACAAAAAACACTTCCATAATTATAGTCATGAGTGGTGGGATTCCTTGTTACCATAATTTTGCTTTCAATTTTTCTTGCCCACCTCAATTCCTTTTCCAATGAATCAGGTTCCCAAAGACGAACCTCATGTTGAATGTTATCCTTTAAAGTCCCTATGAAGAAATCAATCCTTTGCTTCTCTAGAATATCATTTACCCTTATATTCAATTTTTGGAAGTCCTCAATGTGCTCTACCATTGAACACTTTTGTTTGAGATTTATCAATTTTCTAAATAAGGTGTTTCTCTTTGTATCCTAATAATGTGTTATCATTTACTCCATGAAAATTGACCATGTAACAAGTGGTTTACGAGAACAAATCCCTTTATACCATAAAAGTTGATCCAGTTCTAAATATGAAGATGCAATATGTACCTCTTGTAATAGTTGCACCTCATGTAGATCAAACTATTGCTCCATTTGTAGTATCCAATTCACCAGATCCTTGCCATCAAACTTCCTCATATTTCCTATTCTTAATATTAGGATCTCGATCTTGAAATGACTATAACTCTGTAATTTCAGATCTTCCATTTCTGAAAGCATGACCTGCAGTAGCCCTTTGTGTCCTCTTTTTAGTTCCACAAGTCTTATCGAAATTGAATTCTCCAAGAAAGAGTTATGCACAATCTCCCAAGATTACCTGATTATATACCTTTTCAGAAGGGTGAACTTGTATGAAGTGCCACGTGTCACTAATTCGACCTTTGGATCTGAAAACGATACAAAAAAAAACTATAGTTCGTCCTATTTCTGTAAATTCTTACGACATTTCAATCTGATGCTCAATGAGACAATTATGACGATCCTCCCCATCTCACCTATTTGGGATTTAATTCTAGAGTCTGTCAAAACTCTAAATGTCTTAGACTGTATCTCTGAAAATATAGTGAAAAAGGATCTTAAATTTGGGCTCGGGCTTCCCCATGATTTCAGCTCAAATGGGTTTTAATTTCAAAGTACGAACCTTTGTAGCAAACAAATTATAGCGAAACTTCCACGATGACCTATTTGAGATGAAATTTTGGAGCTTGCAAAAACCCGAACTTCCTTAGATCATATCTCCAAACATATAGTGATACAAGATTTGAAATTCGGAACTGAGTTTTAGACCGATTTCTTCTCAAATGGGTTATTTTTTTAGCTTTTAAAACATCATAGTGGAAACGTTAAAGTGAACATGCCATGATGACCTGTTTGGAGCAACGAAACCCCAGAATCCACAACTTTGATGCCAAATGTCATGAAACCAGCTCATAAAAAGATAGATAAGATAGATCAACACCTTAGAAATAAGCCTCTTTGAGAGGGAAACCTCCTTTACATTACACAAATGAACAATTCTTAGATGATACACATGACAAGACCTCCTTTCTATATATAGGAGTCTAAGGGGTCATAATATAATCAGAGCCGACATAACAATAATAATGTAAGGACACAATAATAACAATAGTGGGCTTCTATGGGGCACATTAATAACAATATGGGGACTACATGGGCACAACAATATAATAAGGGGGTTTTACTAATAACAATAAGGGATTACACTAGTAGTATAGGGACCTAACATAAAAGGTTTGATTTTTGGGAATGCAAGTTTTTGCCAATGTGATTTGGACATTATACATGTGGATTCCCCTTCATCGACTATGCAATGAAGAATGGTGATATTCTTGACTGAGACTGGGATTTGAAAAGCGACAGTTGATGGTAGACGTGGGGTTGCTTTATCTAAGTGAAGTATCTAAGGCAAGAATCTACAAGATCAATTTCTCCTAACTTGGAAAGTAATGCTTTCCATTGGGTTGGCCACGTTTGCAAAAATTACAATGCTGACATAACTAAAGGTTTTTGGGCTAAGTCATCGACTATATTGTACCTGTGAGCAGCCTTTGAGTTCTTTCTTGCTCACCATAAAGGACCTTTAACCATATTTTTCATGGGATCCATATCGTATCGATGTATTTTTAAAGGTGTTGTAGGTGTTGTAGTAGTCGGGGATGAAGGATTGGTTTTTGGTGGAGTTTCGTACTCTCGGTTGCATGTCTGTAGGAGAACAACTTCTCATGCCATGTAAATGTCATAGTTTGAGGAACTTTGGGAAATTCCTCCAAAATGGTTTTGGGAGTGGTCCCATTGGGTATTTAACACTCCTTGATGGGGGAAGTAGTGGAGAATTACTGTATTTTTTTGGTTCTCCCCCCCCCCCCCCCCCCCCCCCCCGTCCTTTCCCCCCACTATCATTCATCCCTTTCAACTTAGGGTGTTGAGGATAGTGATTGGTGTAATGATCATACTAACCAAAGGTGGCACAAGCTTGGTTAGTATGTAGACTCATAATATTGTTGTGCCTTTATGGGTGGTTATTGGTCGATCCCTTGTTTGGGTTCTGCTGGGGTTGCCCCTAGCGAGTGCCCGCGGAGGTTGTTGTTGATTACCCCTTTGCCTAGGCTCTTGTTTTGGATTTCTCTTTGGTTTTTTCTGAGAAACATTAAGTAGGCTAGTTGAGTTCAATTGTTCCTCTGATTTTTGTTGTTGAGTGAGAGAAGGGTTTGCTAGTTTAACCCTTGCATTGGCTTGCATTGGTAGGTTATTTTGTTTAGGTGTGGGGAAAAGGAAATATTGGTTCACTTGTCACTGACTTCCATAAGAGTTATCGAAAGGAGGAATTGGTTCCACATTCCTAGGGGGTATGGACCACCTTGCATGGGAAGGTAATTATCACCCTACGTGGGTTGGTATTGGTTAACCTCCATAGTAGGATTCTGCGTAGGAATAGGTTGTCCAAGGTAATATGATGTAAGTTGTGGTGGTTTTGTGGCACCGAATTTTTGGCCACTAATATGTAAAATGTCATTGATATTCTATTGGGCATTTGGTCACAATAGATCTAATAATATTACATTAAAACTCTAAAAATTCCACACTATTACAGTTTATTAAACTTTAATATCTATGGATTTAACTGTAATTAATGCATGCATGTGAATGGAAATGTAACACCCTCCTCCCACATCTACCCAAGCAATTGGCCACCTAGGGTAAACATGTGGTGAGAGGCCACTATGATATGATTTGACCTCCTAAGTCCTGTTAAGGAAGTGGAACTGATTGAAACACATCATACAGACATTCAGCATCAACATTAGGACACTCATGAACCAATCCAACCTTTATGCAAACTAGCCCCTAGGTCCCACTAAGATTTTGGACAACTTGACCTCTGGACACTCTCATGCTATGGGCATGCCACCGTCTATGCACCTCTATACACTCTTACAGGCCTGCAACCTAGTGTCCAGAGACTCTTTTTGTTAGTGTTGTGCCATCATTCCTAGGATTTGAGCCACATTTTCAGGCCCAAATCCTAGGTCACTGCCTAGAATTGAATCACATCTTCAGAATAGTAAAATAACAATGAAATGATAGTATAAATTCAATCACTTGAATGAGACCTTCACTGGACCCCTACTAGCCATTACATGCATTTCATCAAAAATATCCCGAATATGTAATCTACAGTTGTAAATAACAAATCTAAGTTTATGGGTCTCATACCTAGCTGAGAATTTCTAAGAGACATTTATGCCTCACCACATTGACTACCATATCATCCATTAGGTTATAGATACATTGATCAATCATTTAAAAGTAAAAGCATGATGAGAGCCATACATAGATTTTGTCATAAAACACATATATAACCAACATGATAACAGTCGAAATACTAATGAAATCATAGCCATATAAACCAAATATAATTTAGTATGATACACATAGAAATACAAGGAAAAATAACCCCATATTGATGATGCAAAATCCAAACCCGCAATGGGACTTCCATGTTCCACTCGACCATAGAATGGTTTAGCCAAATATCACTTCAGTCATTCAGCCTTATGCCATATTCCAAGTATGAATGTGGGATCTCATAAAACACATCAATCAAAAACCATATAGGGCTTCTAAAGGCCATCCACCTCCACCGATCAAACAGTGATTCCACCTCATGGTCAGACATCACAAAACCATCATGAGATTTGTCTTTGTCCAAGCCTTCCAGGGCTTTTAGGGTGCTTGTTCTAACCAAGGCTTCCAGGACTAGTATCTCAACCCACAATTGTCACTGGGCTTCCAGTGCGTTTGTCCAACCAAAGCTTCCAAGACTAGTAACTCAACCCACCAATGGCTTCTGGAGCATTTTTGCAATAAAGGATTCCAGGACTAGTAACTCAACCCAAGTTGTTACAAGGCTTCTAGTGTGTTTTTCCAACTAGGGCTTCCAGTAGCTAATAACTCAACCCAGGCTAAGGAAACATGAGACCAACCATAACAATAAGGAAATAAACCCACAATCTCCATGGCTATCTAGGAAATGGAAAGGCTAGGCAATCCACTGTCAATCCAGGAAATCCTCCATGTCAGTGATAGATAAGGACCAATAATCCACATGCATATGCCATGCATGCCAAAACTAATGAGGAAAAAATACATGAAACTTAGTACCTGCAAGAAAATCCCATTGTAGCTATTTATCTTGATGTCCTCTTGCACTTTCCTTCTCTTCCTTTGACTTGTTGCTCCAAAAATCCAAGTATGCCACACCCCCCAATAGTATGAGAGACATAGAGAATAATGACAGAGCTTCAAAATTGAACTAACAAAAGGTTACCAATTGATCCTTATAACCCTTTTTATGAATGAGGCATCTATTTCGTTCATTTTTTATTATTTTCCTTCATTTTCCTCCTCACATGCAACCTGTGACCTTTCACCTCCCTTTTCTCCTAGTTTCCATTATTTTCATAAATAAATGTGCCAAAAATGTTATTTTTCCTTTCCAAATCCTTAGACATTTCCTTTTCCAATTTCCTTAGCCATTAAACAATCACAAGTGATCCCCATCACTAGGATTTTTTGCAACATTCAACATGGAATAAGTATCCAATCAACCATGGTTATTATTTTGCCTCTATTAACTTTTATTACATGAAATTTTCATCAGGGTTGCTATAGAACCCTCCCCCTTGGGGGAACACCATCCTCAGTGTTAAAAACACCTACAACCACAAAATTGTTGTAACAAAAACATACTGTCGATGGAGATTTATAACTTAGCTCGATGTAGCATTTACAATGATCATATTGTTCAGAAGAAAATCAACATGAAAACATAACAACATAACATCATAATTACATGACACCCATACCACTTATTGGAGCTTTATAACATAGCTCATCGTGGTATTTATAGCCATATACATGTATACCCATACCAAACTCACCAAAACATGTACCAAAACACCATACCAGAACATCATGCCAAAATTGCTTTCCTCAACTGGAAAATAGGGAAGGATATGTTAGCTACCTATACCAATAGGTTTCATTTTTCATGATTGGTAGAGGAAGTGCCAAATATGTTCTACTTTGGTGATGCAAAGATCTCATATTTTGTGGAAAACACCTATCTACAGTTGTTTGATGCATGTCCTACTTTTGAATGGGTGATCCAATAGTCTAAGCTGGGGCATGCCATATTTCAATTTTTGTTGTAGACTAGAGAAAGAAATCTGTCCACACTGTTCAATCTTGGAAGATAAGTAGTTAGGTAGAGAATGAAGGTTCCCAACTGCTTAATCTGGGACCTTGGAAGTAATAAGGCTAGCCTTAGATAGAAATCAAAAGAAAATGGAAAAAGAAAAGAAAAGAGCAATTGAGGGTTTGCTAGTCTAAGTGCACCCTCTCTGAAGTAACAAAAAATGCTAGGCAATAGAATGGGTAGGTAGATGGGGTTGCAGAAGCATGATTTCTTTCATATCTCTGGCCTAAACAAAGGAAACACATGGTGGCCAGTGCAGATCTTCCTATTCAGCAGCTTTGTAGCAACAAAGTGAAGCATGTCTAACTTCCCAATAATTCCCCATCAAACTCCTTGCTAACATCCCACTATCACCTTGGTTCATGAGAGAAATCAAACTCATTTATTGATCCTTGTTGCATAAAGAGCCACATTTCCTGTGTAAAAATCTTTTCATTTTGATCTACTCTCCTAACTAAGTTTGTTCCCTAAAAACTTAGTGTTTGCCTCCTCTCTTCCATATCTCCCATCCAATACTAACCACTAACTTCATTATTACTTAACTCCCTATGCTCCCTTTTCCTTATCATTATAACACTAGTGTACATAAAAAACCCCAAGAAAGTGTATATATCCCTTCCCCTAGGCAATATAGCCTTATAGTTCTAAAAGGTCGGAATGCAAAGAAATTAAAGCGCTATAGGCAAAATAGCGCTAACATTATGCCTTGGGATTAAATCAAGATCCGCTTGATTTAACAACCCTAACTCCATTTTGCAAAAATGTCAAAAAACCCATTTTCGCCCACAAAACACTGAAAAACCCAAAAACCCCGCCGAAGGCTAAAGTCCCGCCCTGGCGCGTATTTCCAGAAATATTATTTAAATGCTGCCGGGTCCTGCCGTATCATGTTGGCAGTTTTCTCTCCCGTCAACCGTCGGATCTGGGCCCTCCCATCCGACGGCTCACATCAATATCGGACCACCTCTGATGCCCGGACGATAGCACCCGAAATTTGTCAGACCATGATGTCAGGGCTCGGATGCGTGTCGTTCCAAGATTATATCGGGAGGCCGCCTGCCAAAACCGCTCCCGTACAATAAGCGGTCTGAAATTACCACTTACCACCTTTGTTTCTCCGCCATACGTCACGTCCATGTCACCCGTACGTCACTGCCACCTCAGCGTCGCATCACCGCTCCATCCGTCGTCGCTCCGACCTGTCTGCCACGTCCCCTGTCCACGTGGACCACTCTCAGGCCGCCACATCATCACCCCGTACCTGACCCCACCTATGATGTCATGATGACATCCTCCAAGAAAAGCGCGCCAAAGGCCAAATTTCCTATATTTTCGCCAAAAATCACGTTTTTCGCACTTTTTCACCAAAAGACTGTTGCGCCTCCTGCATGCAATTTCACATCGTCCTCGCCGCCAACCTACAAAAAGTTGATTCAAAGCTGTGGCCGCCTAGAATTTAGCTTGGATAAACCTCCACCATTGCCCGAGTATACCAGGTATTTATTAAAATTTCCCCTCCGCGCCTGGTTTTTCACATAATTCACTGAACAAGCTAAGAGAAGAAAAACACAGTAAGTTTAAGAAATTCTCATGAACCAGTGATCCTCTTCCACTCTGTAAACCCAATTTCCCTCACAGAAGTCCCCATTGTACCGAAATTCCACAAATTCGCAGTCTGTTGGCGCATTCGCAAATCCAAACCTCTGCTAGATAAATTCACCAGGAAAGCAAGTCTCAAATCCTGGTATTTGCTCTCTGAATCTATCTTAGGAGCAACTTGATTTATTTTCACCCCAGTTTGCCTCTTCCCCTCTGTAAATTGCCCTGCTCCTGCAAAATTCATTGCTTTGTGTTGCTGTGCCCAGAAAATCAAGTTCAAATACAATTCAAAGTACCAATTGACCATGGAAACTCCAGTGGCATTGAACATTGCACCCTTAAATGCCCCACAAAGAGAGTTATAATGGCTAGCCCTGGCTGACAGAGACTACCAAATGGCAGAAGTAATTCCACTGTATAGCAAGTATCATATTCATGTACTCAATGAGCTGAAAGCCAAACATCTCAATGGATCTGATATTCTAGGGATTTGGGACTCAAATTTGCCCATTTTCAATCTTCCTCAAGTCAATGTCCTCCCAGATTTAATTCATCGATGCAGTGCCAACTATGATCCATGTCAAAGAGCTGTCCTCAGTCCCTCAGGTTCAGTTTTGTTCCATGTCACCCCTGAGGCTATAAATCAAATGCTGCACTTTCACACTACAAAGCCATTGACTCCTCTGTCCATGATGCACTTAATAGACCAAGGAGGCAAGCTGTCCAGTGCCCAAATCATAAAGATTAATCAGCTATTCATTGAACCAGGCTCTCAAACTGTGAGGACCCCTCCTATAGGAAATGTATATTTCAATGAGTTGGGCAGGTTGCTTGTGGATATGATCAGTTATGTCCTGGGTTACAGGTCAACTGAGGATGCTGATGAAACCATTCTGGCAATGATGTCTATCTTCTCCCCTGGAAAGCCTCCTTCTGTTCACTATGATTATGTTGCATACATTGCCAATAAAATTCATGAGCAATTGATGAATCTAGAGAGGGAAAGGATATTTAGATACACTTCTTACATCTATCACTTGTTCCTATTTTACTAGCCTGATAGCTTCCCTATTACTCTCAAGAAGTTTGATGCTCAGGGAAACCAAAGGTCTGTGGTATTTTGGTCTTCAATCTTTCATCACACATCTTATTCACCATACAGCTACTGTGAATTCATAGACCTTTTTATCCATCCAGCCATGTCCTTGTTGTTGAGTTCCCCTCCTCCAAGATTGACAGATGAGATGAAAAGAATCCTCCAGCTCTCAAAGGGCTACAGCATTGGGGATTGGTACTTTTACCAACACCATACAGTGATCAGAATATATGGTTGTGAGTTGGCCCCATATAGGCTACCAAGATATGTCCCTATGAGACTTTTTGCTTTAGAATATTTCAGACAATTTGGAAATGCAGACATGGTCCATTTCCACAACAAAAATAAGAAGGTACAACTCAAAGTCAGAAACCAGCTAGGCCCATTTATTTATAATAAAAGAGAAGAGGCATGGCAAGAAGCAGATAAGATCCTAAAGTGCCTCGAGTTGCAAACCAGTTTCCTCTGGATACCCTATGATCCCAATCATTTCATTAGTCTTAGAAGGGTCAAATATAAGTTGGCTAGCTATGATCATGTCAGGTTGCCTCATATTGAAAAATATGCAAATCTGTTAAGATGGAAAGAGGGCACTCTAGAAGAGGCAAGTACTAAAGAGGAAATAGCACAAAAAGAAGAAATGAAACTTGAGAAGGAAGCTGACTTGGAATATTGTGGACAGGTTTCTTCTTCTTATCATACTCAACTTGGAGCAGTTGCCTCATCTTCTACAGCTCCCCAGCAAGCAGCTCAAACTATTCCTCAAGCAGCCAGCACAGATAAAGGGAAAGAAATGGAGCAGGATCAGCCGCTCCCAATAGCAGAACAGCAGAAAGAGCAGACCAAATAGAAAGAAGAAATGGCCAAGGCCCCTGTATCTACAGAACAACAGGCTCAAGAAAGTGTGCCTCCAAGGCAGGAAACAACAATGGATACCTCAGTACTTCAAACCCCAATAAATGAAGAGAGAACTAGGAAGAGGGACAGACAGCAAGAGACTCCCCTCACTACATCAGCAAGTCAACAAGGGGAGAAAAGGCAAAGATTAAATCCTTTTTCTGAAGAAGAGATGCCTATTGGACCATCCATGGGTATGGGCCCCCCTAGCATGGAAGCATTAGCCAGTTCCTTCCAACAGGAACAAGAAAGACCACTTGGAGGAGAGGTCAGCTCCTCAAGCCAGCAAAGAAGGGCAGAATCCAGCATTAAGTAGCAATTTATTGATATTAAGAAAAAGAATGAGCTAGTCAGACT
Organism: Pinus tabuliformis; assembly: GCA_031772625.1. NCBI lineage: Eukaryota > Viridiplantae > Streptophyta > Pinopsida > Pinales > Pinaceae > Pinus > Pinus tabuliformis. The sequence continues at coordinate 310,817,903 of CM062815.1, read as the reverse complement.
CCAGCTTTACAATCATTTGCTCAAGATGGCTCCCACCAACCAACAGAGGCTCATGTCAGGATATGACATTACAGAGGGGAAGATGACTATGAGCCATTTCATGCCTACCATGTTGCAGCCACAGTCAGCTGCAGATTACATCAGAACCAACCTGGAAGTATTTGCAAAAGACATCCACCCAATGGACCAAATAGAGCTACATAAGCAAACGGGTGAGATGGTCTACTCCACTCTTGCAGATAAAACCTTTCTAGCACACAAACTGCAAAATAGTCTCCATAATACTACTGCCCAATTAGAATTGGAGAAAGCATCTTCTCAAGCCAAAGACAACAAGATTAGGTCTTTGGAAGATATCATTATAGAGCTTGGGCATGACCCAAGTGATCCCAAAGCTGTGCAGGCACTACTAAAGAAAAAAGAGGAAGATATAGCAGCTTTGAGGAAGATGGTCAAAATTCCAGCAACCCTTCACCCTCAAACAGAAGATGTTGCTCAGCAGAGAAAGGACCAAGATGTAGCAGCCATGCTGCTGACATTACACAAGCAATTGGTAGAAACAGAAGGGAGATTGATAGCAACAGAGGGTGCATTACAGGCAGCCCTAAAACAGAAAGAAGGAGGGTAGATATCTCAGCCTCCTCAGCCAGTAATCAACCTTGAGGAACCTCCTCAAATTATAAGTCCTCCCACAGGACAAACACCAGAGGCAGGCCCTTCAGTAGTAGCACCAGCAACAACATCAGGACAAGCACCCAGCCTTGATATGCAAAATATGATGAAAGAACTTCAAGCTCTGGAGGCCCAGATGGCAGAATTAAATGAAGCCAAGGAAAAATTGGCTACACTTAATGAAAAATATGATAAATCAAAGCAAAGTGTAGCTGAAAAAACAAGAGAGGTAAGGGCTCTTGAGAATAAAATAAAAGAACTGGAGAAAGAGCTCTCTCTTGATAAAGTTGTGGCTGAAATCAAGAAAGTCTTGTGGGCCAATATTGGTCAGTCTATAACAGATCAATAGAAATATATTGAAACCATCCATGAGCATATAGATCTCATAGGCAGGGCCCAAAAAGAAAGCCAAAGAGCAACGGCATCTCTAGGCAATATGCCTGAGATAGCCAATAGGATGATCAATGTCCTTAATAATCGCACAGGCCCCCAGCTGGCAGCAATGGGCATCTCTAACAGAACTGATACCATTTTGCTAGTAAAAAGGGTGCTCACTTTGAGAAATCATGTGCAAACATTGGATAGAAGGTGCCAGGAAATGCAGACAGAGGTGAACAAATTCATGGAGAAATTTACAGCATTGCATAACAGAGGCCTTCCCAGCTTACTAAACAGTGCAAGAAGGTTATTATCTCATGAAAACTATGCCAAGAGGGTAAATACATTTGCTACAAATCAGATCACTGCAGCATCAAGTGCCCCAGAGGAAACAGGGCCTGCATCTGGGCAGAGTCTCTATGACAGAATAGAGAATTTGTTTTTTATCATGAATGATATTAGACATCTATTTGAAGTGCCTCCAAATTACTACAAATATACTAAGGCAGATGAAATCTTAGGCATAATTTTGAGACATCAGTTTCCTACTCAGGAATGGTGGACAAGCATGATACAGACATTGCTGTGAAGAAATAGATTTTTCACCAAACTTTTGTACATCAATCATAAGTCATCATGTTCAGAAAATTGATATATTCACTATGACTGGAGAGGAGTGGACAGAGCCAACTCAGCAAACAAATTTGGCCACTAAAGCAACACCGACAGATGAAAATGACGGGGCTGAGATAGCTACAGCACGACAGAGCGATAAAGGGCGTATTATTCAGAATCAATGCAAAGCACCCTGCAGAGCCAGTTGCCCTCAAAAGTCAAGAACTTCTGACAAACAACAAGCAGCTATTGTATATTCATTAAAGTAGCTTTTAATTTTGTAAGAAATATCTTTGAAAGTTGGTAAGAGCAGTTATTATGCAATAACTCACTATTCAGATATTTCTATGATATTTTGTATATATGCACCCCCGTATAGCTTATTGGGGGTTGTTGTTACTGATTTGTTCAAGAGAACTCGGTTGTATTTCCTCTGAAAGATATAATACAAAGGAGCTGTTGGTTTCCAAAGGAATGAGTTTGGCTTGGAGCTGATGTGATGAAATTATTGACTGCTGCAGGATTCTTGCATTATGGCGTGATACAATAAGTGTTTTCTAACTGTATTTGTGTTTCATTTCTTGTATAACCTGTCTGTGATGTATGGTGATTAATCTTAGTAGAAAGGTAAAAGATTAGTTCAGGATTTGTCCATTAAAGACACCCTAAACTCAAACCTTACTACTAAATATGTTTTCTTCAGGATTAGCTGCAACTATGGAATTCTTAAATGCTCCTATTTGCTCTAATCATATGATAAGTCTTTATTCAGTAATTCTCTTTTGCTGCTGAGTAGGATTTGTTCTTCATTTCGTGTTGTACTGTGAAAGAACTCTTGATTTCCTTTTCCTAGTGTAATTTATATTGTTTCTTTTCTAAAAATCAAAGTTTGTATCATGAATACCCATCTAACCTTGCAGTGAACCTCTCTTTATCACATATATCAAAACACTATCATTTCTGGACTCCACATGCCCAATGGATTGAACTCTCTTTGATATTTGCATGCCCTTCCTTGAATAATAGCCGGCAACCAAAATTCAAACAAAAATCCCATCTCATAACTAGCCTAAAATCTTCAAGAACAAAGTTAAAACTAAAAGAGAGAGCCCTCTCTGATTACAGGTAGGCTAGAACCTGTAATCCAAAGCTTGGTTAGTGGTTACCCCGGCCGTATTCCCTCAGGAGTCAAAGGGAACAACCTGGGTGTTAACAGGATACATAGCCCATATTTGATCTTCCATCTCTCATGTAGCTTCATCGGGCCCAAAGTGCTTCCATTTCTCTTTAACTTGCTTGATTTCTTGGTTTCAGAGCATGAGCACCTTTTTCTGCAATACACTGAGGCTCCAGATGTAATTCTCCATCTGGCTCCACGTGCAATATAGACCATTCAATCACATGATCAACATCTTTAACATACTTCTTATTCAATGACACCCTGAAAACATCATGGACTTTCACTATCGGAGCTAGTACAAGTCGATAGGATATTGGCCCAATCCTCTCAATGATACTGAAGGGTCCACAAAATCGAGGTGCCATCTTTGCACGTGATCAAATCCATAACGATCTCTTATTCAGTTTGATGTGAAAGTACACTTATTCTCCAACCTAGAACTCCTTAAAAAACCTATTACAATTTGGATAGCTCTTCTGCCTATCTTGTGCTACCTTTATATTCTTCTTGATTCCCTACATTTCCTGTTCCATGTATGCCAACATATCTAGTCTAATCAACACCCTGTTAAATGGATCACTACAACTGAAAGGAGTATTGCAACCCTACGCATACAATGCCTCAAACGGACTCATATTCAAATATTCTGGATACCCATTGTTGTAAGTGACCTCTTCTAGTTGAAGATACTCTTTGTACTTTCGTTGTTGATACATCACATACATCCTCAACATGTTCTCCAATATCATGTTGACTCTTTATGTCTATCCATCAATTTGCAGATGATAAGTTGAAATGAAGGCCAACACTGTGCCTAAACCTACAAATAACTCCTTCAAAAACTTGGAAGTGCACTTCGCATCCTTGGCTGACACGATCTTCTTTACAACACTATGCAATTTGACAACTTCTCTGATGAATACCTATGCTACATCACTAGGTAAGAATGCATACCTCACTGGAATGAAATGTGCAACCTTTGTCAACATATCCATAATAACCATGATGGAATCATGTTGTCTCACTGTCTTTGACAACTCTATGATGAAGTCCATGGAAATGACTTCCCATTTCCATTCTGGAATCACAATCGGCTGTGGAAGTCCACCTGGATGTTTACACTCTGCCTTCACACTTTGACAATCAAAACACCTAGCCACAAAATTTGCTACATCCCTCTTTAGGTTCAACAAATAATAAAATCTCTTCACTACAAGCAGTGTCTTCTAATAACATGGGTGACGCAAATATTGTTTCACATGAAACTCTTGCAAGATCACCTTCTTGAGCTCACTATTATCTAACACATGTATCTTGACTCTACATATAACCAATCCAATTAATGTAAGGCAATAATCCACATCCTATGCACCTGCACCTCTACCACTACCTGTACCTGTACAGTCACCTATACTTGTACTATCACCTATACTTGTGCCTGTAATAATCTGCAACCAATGCAAAATATCCATGTACCTGAAATCATGTTGACCTAACCACAAGATCATATCTTGAAAGTCTGCCCCATAGGAGCTCATAGCGGTTAAGTCATCTACATGTATCCATCTACTAAGAGCATCTTCCACCCTATTCTCTTTATCTTTGATGTGGCCTATCTCAATATCAAACTCACTGATTGTAGCCAACCACCAGACCTTCCTACCATTTAGATTAGGTTGGTCAAATAGGTACTGCAAACCATTTTTATCACTCATCAATATAAACCACATGCCTATAAGATAGTGTCTCCACATATTCAATGCATGTATAATCATTGTCAGTTTAAGATCATGCGTGGGATATTTCTGCCCTTGCTAATTAAGTTTCTGCAACTCATAGCATACCACTTGTCCATATTGCATAAGGACTCCACCTAGTCCTTTATTGCAAAAATTTGTGCATACTATAAAATCTTTGTCTGGGTCTACAATCTTTAACACTGGTGCATGTGTCAAAAACTACTTTGACACTCCTTTGTCCATTCGAAATTATTACCTTTCCTCTGAAAAGATGTGATAGGATAAGAAATCTATGAGAAGTTCCTGATGATCCTCCTATAATAGCCCACCAACCCAATAAAATATCTCACCTCATCCACATTCTTAGGATATACCCACTCCATGATGGCCCTTATCTTTTCTGGATCTACTGTAATGCCCTCCTTGGAGACAACATGTCCCAAGTAGTGTACCTCAGTCTAAAATAAACTACACTTGTTGAGCTTAGCATACAACTGATGCTCTCTCAACAACCTCAACACTACTGCTAAATTCTCGGCATGCTCTTCCTCATTTTTAGAATATACCAATATATCATCAATGAACACAATAAAAAACTTATCCAAATACAGATGCAACACACTATTCACCAAGCACATGAATGTATCTGGACCATTATTCAAACCGAATGGAACTAAAACAAACTCATAATTCCCATACATGGTCTAAAAAGTTGTCTTCTAAATGTCCTCCTCTTTGATGCATACCTAATGATATCCGAATCTCAAATCAATCTTAGAGAACATTGTTACTCCCTTCAACTGATTGAACAAGTCATCAATCCTTGACAATGAATACCTGTTCTTGATGGTCACTTTGTTCAATAGGTTGTAGTCAATGCACAATCTGAGAGTACCATCTTTCTTCTTTACAAAAAATAATGGTGCACCCCACAGTGATACACTTGGCCTAATGTATCCCTTGTACAACATTTCCTTCAATTCTAGCTTCAATTCTACCAACTCAAGTGTGATCATCCTGTAAGGTACTTTTGATTTCGGAGTTTCCCCTAGAACCAACTCAATAGAAAAATATACCTCCTTGTAAGGTGGCAACTCAGAAATATCCTCAGGAAATACATACTTCAATTGCTGTAAAATTGGGTACCTTCTCAACACATCTATGTCCTCAACTTCCTTACCTTTATCACTAGAAATGTGTACTATAAATGACACACACCCTTTTCTACAACTCCTCTTTGCCTACATAGTTTTTACCATCCTAACTGATGTGGCTTTCTTCTTACCCTATAAGACTCTTGGTTCCTCAATGTCATGAATGCACTCAATGGATTTGTCATAACAATCCACTTTGGTCCTATGAAGATACAACCAATCCATGCCCAAAAATATACTATATGATCCCAATGGTAATACATTCAGATGTGTTGTAGTAGGAATAGCATTCAAATCAAATGCACAAGATCTTACCCAATGAAGAACTCGCTTTTTTGTACTTGTAGCCAACTGCACTAACCAAGATTCTATATAAAATTCCTTACTCAAACCACACCTATCCACAAATTTAGGACTAACATAGCTATAATTAGATCCAAGTTCAATCAAAATAGAAATAACTTGATCACAAAGCTTACCATCCATCTCAATGATAGATGCCTCATGGTATGCCTGTTTGTTATCCAATGTTGCATAAATACGAGGAACGCTCTGACCAACATCCCCAACAGTCTGTGCGTCCTATGCATTATATATCCAAGGCCTACCACCATGATTCTGTGAACAGTCTCTCCCACAATAATCTTTACCACAAGTCAAACACTCTATAGGCTTCCATCCGGCACCCTTATTCTGCTCCTTAGATTGACATCCCTGTCTTCTATTTGATGAATTGAACCTCTTGGGTGGTGCAACATTCACCTTATTACCATAATCATCTAGTATTGCTCACTTCTTATCCCATTTTCCTTTGTTCTTTGCATTTCCCTTCCAGTCTGGCTAGGTCTTAGATCTATGCTTCGATTGTTCATTGTAATGCTTTATCATACGGATGGCCTCCTCCAATGATCTAGGCCCATCGAACTCAATCCTGTCTTTGAATGTCATCAGTAACCGACTGGTGAATCTATGAATCTTGGCCTTCTCCTCATTGAGGTAAGGCACATACCTCAGTAGCTCTAAGAACCTGCTAGTGTACTCATCATCTATCATAGTCCCCATCTTTAGCTCATAGAATTAATTTTCCCTGTCATCAAAGTATCTCTTTCAAAAATACTTCTTCTTGAATATCCGCTCAAACTCACTCCAATTCATATATTTCTCCTGTATACCTCCGGCATTCTTCATATATTCCCATTAGATGTATTCTTTACCTTTGAGACTAAATATAGCTACTATGGCTTTCATGTTCTTTGAATAATCATGCAACCTAAATAACTTCCTCATGAGAAGAAACCATCCCTCTACATCCTATGGATTCTTCATTTCTCCATCAAAAGTAGGTGGCTTTGATTTCTTAAACTCATATTGCAAGTATCTCTTATCACTCCTCCTATAAGGATGATAGCGATGATGATCATAGTGCCTATCTGAATCATAACTAGAATACTACCTATTTCTATCCCTTCTCCTCTTCAACATGTCCAATCATCTACCATATCTAACCATGTCATATATATCTAACCTATGACTACCATGTGACCTACTACCATATTCCCCATTATTTTTGTCCTCCTGCTCATGGCTGATCCAAAGTGGTCTCTATCGCTGCAAATATGAAAAACAGGGAAAATTTTAAGAACCTCCCCTAAATTTACATGTATAATAAATGGGCGAATCTCCATGGTATATAGGAAAAATGGAAGGCAATTTTATCATTAATATGATATGTATATATAATTTTTTGGCGAATCTCTCACCAGGCATGGCGAATATTTTACTCAATTATAAAATCTTGTGTTTATTGAATACACAAATGAAATCATTGCATTTCTTTAAAATATATTTTGAAATCAAAATTACCGAAATTACATATCGATAACCTAGTGGGTGTAGGATAAAATTCACCTGTGCCATTCACAGAAAGCATGAGAAAAAACCTAATACTATATATAAAACCAAGAAAAATTCAAATTCATCACTTCTAGGGACCTCGTAACCACCCTACCAATACACAAGTATGTTCCTGTTTGCAATTAGAAAAATTACCCAAATTACAATCTGTTTACTCCAGCATATGTTGGAAAGTTATAGAAGGATGACTAGTGCAATCAATCCATTCCTTTAAGCCCTGGATTTGTTTTAGTTTAAAACAGAAGTATACAAATATACTTGTCCAATGTCTATTCTTTAACCATTCACCTTAAGATGTTTTTACAATATAATTTCCTAAGTCTATTTAATATCTTCATTATCATAAAAACCAACCTATATCCATCTTAACTCCACATCTACCACTCTTAGGGGGATGAAATCTATTTATCCCTCTGAGCACTTGGTAGACCCAGAATTAAGATGGATCTAAGATGATAGAATTTCCCCTTTAAATAGTCTATGCTCACATGAATACCATGGTATTACCATGGGTTATCATAAACCTAGAGCTTAAAAATTATTATTAGTAATTTATAAAAATTAATAAAATTAATAGTTGATTTTTATTTTATTTTTTATTTTTACCAAGCTAAAATGTTTAACATACATTAAATTACAACATCCATTTTTACTCTTGATCGGATCAAATATTTTTTCACTCTATGCTAGTTTGCATATCATGATATTTTATACCTCTCGGGGGTTAGTAGATCCAGAGTAAAGATGGATCTATGCTGGTTTAATTCCCCCATTTAAATAGGCTACATTCCAGGTGAATACCATGGGCCAATACCATGTGCCATTTTGGTGAATACCATGGATCAATACCATGTGCCATTTTTATTTTTATTAATACTAATATTAGGGTTAATAATGTTTTTTTTGCATGGTATTAATAACAATCTAGTCCATGGTATTTGTCCCATAGTATTTTTCCCATAGGTTTCACCTAAATATAACGCATTTTTTGAGTGTTCGTAAATATAAGGTGACTTATGGAGTAAACATAAAAAAATGTTTTATTTTTTTACCATACCTCTCCTTTATTTATATTTTTATTAATTTATTATACCTCTTTTACAAATATGGTATTTGGCCCATAGGATTCACTTAAATAAAACCTCTTTCTTGAGCCTTCATAAATAGAACGAGGGTTATGGACTAAATATAAAAAGAGGTTTTATTTATTTACCATGCGTCTAGTTTAATTATATTTTTATTTATTTACCATACTTTTGAGTAAGTATAAAAAGACATTTTATTTATTTACCATACCTCCACTTTACTTATATTTTTATTTGTTTACACCCTTGCATGTATATAAGGTATTTACCATACTTTTGAGTAAGTATAAAAAGACGTTTTATTTATTTACCATATCTCCACTTTACTTATATTTTTATTTGTTTACACCCTTGCATGTATATAAGGTGACTTATGGAGTAAATATAAAAAATGTTTTATTTATTTACCATACCTCTCATTTATTTATATTTTTATTAATTTACCATACCTCTTTTATAAATATGGTATTTGGGCCTTTGGCCCACAGGATTCACTTGAATAAAACCTATTCTTGAAAATGGGCGAATGGATTCACTTAAATAAAACCTCTTCTTGAAAATGGGCGAATGGAAGGTTGTAACTCCTAATTTCAAGGGCTAAATTTACCTTTTTTACCCTCTCCCTTAAAATAAGGTGGACTATTTGAGGTGATTTGTAAAAATGTATTATGATACAAAATATTCGCCCACTAAAAATTTAAAACCCCTTAATTTCGCCAAAGGGCGAACATTCGCCCCTAAAATTTTCTATGATGAAAAACTCTAAAGTATCATTGCATTTACCTCTGCTAGCTTATCTTGTGCTTGTATGATTCTTACATTGTCTGCCTTACAACTCATTTTTTCCTTTAAGCTCCTTACTGTACCTGCCAAATGGGAAGAGTTACCAACACCATACTGCTCTTCTAATTCATAGGGAGATTATTTGTAGTCTACCATATTGATAGCCATTTTATATTTCTTTCTGTAAGGTATATCATGTCAGCTAAACCAAATCACGATAAACCAACTTACCTTATTATAGCTCGAGGAGGATACCTTGTTTTAAATATCAAGAAATCAAGTTGATACATGTATAACATAATCATGACAACATATAGAAACATAACAGATAATCATACGACCATGAAACCATTATTCTAGCTAGGGTACAGTCATCAATGCATGACCTTAACAACAACACACACCATGATGTCATGCATGACAACAACCACTACATCATTGTACACAACCACATGAAAACATTATCATGCATAAGCAATGCGTAACAAGCCACACACATGCATAAATAGATCTAATCAAGCATAAATGAATAATATTTGTAACCAAACCTAGAAGAATGATACAGGTTAACCAAACATACAAGAATACAACCAAACATACAATAATGTAACCAAACGACATATAACAACTTGTATCCAGTCATACACTCATGATGATGCACTCCACAATAACAACACCAAGTTCCTCATGACGACATCACTACAACCATGATCAAAATTATGCAAATGCAACAAGCACATGGAATGCAAGTGTAAGAGACAAACATGCAACTAGCATGCATGCATGACCAACACATAGCCCATCCAATATGAGGGGTGAACCATGCTCTGATACCACTCTGTAAGACCCTCCTCCCACATCTACCCAGGCAACTGGCTAGTCAGGGTAAACATGTGACGAGAGGCCAATATCATATGATTCAACCTCATAAGTCATGTTAAGGAAGTGGAACTGACAGAAACATGCTGGGTTGTGTTATATTCTTTCCACGACTAACCCACATAGTTAACCGAGGGGTTAAAAGGGGAGCGAAGCCCCCCCTTTGTTGAGACGATTGTGTAGCAGGGGGAGTCACAGGGGTTTTGAGGGGTGCAGGTAACCTCACTCTTTGGGATCTGGGGCAGCGCCCTAGAGAAGACCTACCTATGGTTTTGTGTATGTTTTTCGCACATGGTTTTGGATGTGATGGTTTTCAGTCCATGGTTTTGGATGCGATGGTTTTCGATCCATGGTATTGGATGCTTCGACATGTATAAATATGTATTGTAACATTGAAAGGAATATAATGAAAAATCAAGCTGGTAGTCCCGGTTTTGGGATCCAGGGGAAAATCTCTGTGTATATGTGTTTTATGTGTTATGCTCTCACATTGTTTATTTTCTTTGTTTTAGAATTCGTATGCTAGTAATTTTTGTATGGGGTTAAAACCTACATTTGGTATTGGAGCTATTTTGGCTTCATGGGGACACCTTTGTTGCTGATGGGTTTCGCTCAGGCCTATGGTAGACCCTGTTCAGTGGGAGATCTGTAGGATCAATTCTGGTGGTGAAAGAAGATGGTGAGCAGTGGAAAGATAGAGATCGAGAACTTTAATGGTCAGAGAATTGAGTTGTGGAAACTGAATATGGAGGATCTGTTGGTGGATAAAGATTAGTGTATCGCAGTAGATCTAGGTACTAAACCAACAGGAGTGTCTGATGAAGAATGGAAGAAGTTGGATTGGAAGGAAAAGAGCACAATACGATTGTGTGTCTCTGATTCATTATTGTTGAATGTTTCAGGGGAAGCTATGACGAAGAATTTGTGGGACAAGTTAGGGACTTTGTACCAATCTAAGTCTCTGGTGAATAAACTATTCCTATGGAAAAGGTTGTGTAACCTGAGGATGAAAGATGGAGACTTAGTGACAGAGCATCTGAATGCGTCTAATATTGTGGTAAGTAAGTTATTGTCTATTGATATCAAAATTTCAGATGAAGATAAGTGCATTAGTTTGTTGTGTTTTCTACCAGATTCATGGGATAGTCTGGTTATTGCAATAGGTAGCAATGCAACTGCCTTGCAGTTTCATGAAATAGTCTCATCCTTGCTGATGGAGGAGATGAGACAGAAAAATATGGAGAGCTAGAATGGTGATGCCTTGTTTGTACGAGGACGGTCCCAGAGCAAAATCAAAAATTAGTCATCGAGTGGGAGATCTAAATCTAGAGGGAGATATAAATCTCCAGGATAACCTGTAAAGGTGATGTGCTAGAAATGCGGAAAGGAAGGGCACTACAAAAGGGACTGTAAATCTAAAGCTCTTGACAAAGGAAAGGGATCTAATTATGCTCCTTCTACAAAGATGAAAACCACCTCAGATGAAGGTGGGGATGTGTACTTGGATTCTTCAAGTACACATGTAGATCATGAGGTATGGTTGATTAACTCAAGTGCATCCTTTCACTTCACTCCCCATAGAGAGTGGTTTCACGAGTGTGAGAAATATGATGGTGGTGATGTTTTCTTAGGGGATGATAGGAAGGATAGAATCATTGGTCGCAGAAAATTAAAGTTGAAGTTGCAAGGTGGAATGGTTAGAACACTTCCGGGCATTCTACATATTCCTACATTGGCCAAAAATCTGATTTCTATAAGCAAGTTGGATGATGTAGGTGTAAAAAAAGTGTTTGCAAAGGATACCTGCAAGATGTTTCCGGGAGCACTGGTATTGAAGCGGGGAGTTCGGAGTGAAGCTCTATACAAGCTGCAAGGTAGCATTGTTGTTGATGGGTGCAACAATTCTATGGTTCTTGAAAGTGGAGCAGAAAATCTAGTGGTCTCTAGAGAGAAGACCATGCTGTGGTATCAAAGGCTTGGACATATTGGACAGAAGGGCCTTCGGATACTTCATGGTAAAGGTATGGTAGAAGGTATGAGTAATAGTTCTCTGGATTTTGATTTCTGTAAAAATTGTGTATATGGGAAGTAGAATTGGGTGAGTTTCCCATCTAGTGGTAAGAGGGCGAAACATATATTAGAGCTTATGCACAGTGATGTGTTTGGACTTGTGAAGGTTCCATCACTGGGTAAGTCTATGTACTATGTATCATTTATAGATGACTTCTCAAGGAATACATGGATATATTTCCTTAAGAAGAAATCTGAAGTATTTCACCGGTTTAAAGAATTTATGGTTCTGGTGGAAAACCAGATAGAGAAGAAGATAAAGGCGTTGAGAACAGATAACGGTGTAGAGTTTTGTAGTAATGAATTTGAAGAATTTTGTAAGAAGTGTGGTATAGCACGGCAGAAGACTACTCCATATACACCTCAGCAAAATGGAGTTGTAGAAAGAATGAACAAGATGTTGATGGAGAGGGCAAGAAGCATGCTCAGTGGTGCTGGGTTAGGACAGGAATTCTTGGCAGAGGCAGTGGAGATAGCATGTTACCTGGTCAATAGATCACCTTCATCAGCATTGGAGGATCAGACTCCACAAGAGGTATGGACTAGTAAGAAACCATCTCTTTCACATCTGAGGGTATTTGGATGTGATGCATATGTACATGTTCCAAAGGAGAAAAGAACTAAGTTAGATAGTAAATTGGAAAATTGCATCTTTATTGGGTATAAGGATGGTTTAAAGGGTTGTAAGCTTTGGAACCCAGTAACAAGGAAGGTTGTGTACAGCCGAGATGTGGTGTTCAGAGAGGTGAAAGATGTTATTAAACATGAATTCCAACCAAAGGAACCTGAGAAGATAGAGTTTGAGCTAAAGGAGGAAGAATCAAACTTTACAGTAGAGAAGGAATTAGAAGATGAAGAGCCACAAACTCTAGGTGTGAGAAGATCAGTTCGAGAAAGAAGCCAGTCAGAAAGGTATAGTTCATCTGCTTTCTATTCAAAATTTTCTTTATCTATTACTGATGATGATCCCAGAACTGTAAATGAAGCAGTAGATTCAGAGAATGGAAAACTCTGGAAAGAGGCCATGGTTGATGAAATGGAATCTTTGCACAAAATGAGGCTTGGGATCTGGTGGAGTTTCCACTGGAAGGAAACCCATTGGCAGCAAATGGGTGTTCAAGAAGAAGACAAATATAGAAGGAAGGGTGGAGAAATACAAAGCTCGGTTGGTATAGAAAGGTTATTCCCATGTGCCAGGAATTGATTTTGGTGATATTTTTTCTCCTATTGCCAAGGTAACTTCTATTAGATTACTTTTATATGTTGCTGCTACTTTTGATTTTTAGGTAGAACAGATAGATGTGAAGACATCATTTCTTCATGGGGATCTCGAAAAGGAGATCTACATGAAGCAACTTGAAGGCTTTGTGGTGAAGCGTAAGAAAGAACTGGTATGCAAGTTAAAGAAGTCTCTGTATGGGTTAAAACAGTCAACAAGGATGTGGTATTAGAAATTTGATACATTTATATCGGGACTTGGCTTCACCAGAAGAAAAGTAGATCAGTGTGTGTATTTTAAATTAATTGGTGACCATGTTATTTATCTGGTCTTGTATGTGGATGATATGTTGCTGGTTGGAAATGACAAAGAAATTATCCAGGATTTGAAGATCCATTTGTCCTCCAAATTTGACATGAAAAATCTTGGTGTGGCGAACTATATTTTGGGCATGGAAATTAAAAGAGATCAGACAAAGGGAAAGCTCTGGTTAAAGTAGAGGAGGTATGTCGAGACAATATTGCAAAGGTTTAATATGCAGGATAGTAAACCGGTGAAGGTTCCTACTCCTGTAGGTGTAAAGTTATCTGCAGAATAGTGTCCCAAGACATAAGAAGAGGAAGAGGACATGTCTCCTATTCCATGTGCAAGTGAAATCGGTAGCCTGATATATGCGATGGTCTGTACTAGACCATACATTGCACATGCAGTGGGAGTATTGAATAGGTTAATGTCAAAACCAGGGAAGGAACACTAGACAACAATGAAGCAAGTTTTCGGGTATTTGCATGGCACTAGTGATTATGGTTTGTGCTACCAAGGGAGACTAGGATTGGACAGAGTGTTGGATATTTGTGGCTTTGTTGATGCAGACTGGGCTAGAGATATGGATAAGAGAAGATATACAAGTGGGAATGCATTTAACCTATTTGAAGGTGCAGTTAATTGGATGAGTAAGAAACAATCTGTAGTGGCACTATCAACTACAGAGGTAGAATACATCGCAGCCACTCATGCAAGTAAGGAAACAGTTTGGTTTCATAGATTGTGTTCAAATATCAGGTATGTATAGGGAGCTATAAGGATAGCCAGTGACAGCCAAAGTGAAATTTTCTTGGCAAAGAACCTTGCATATCATTCAAAGACAAAGCACATTGATGTTCAATATCACTTTGTGAGGGATATGATAGAAGACAAAAAGGTGTTGCTAGTAAAGGTGGACACTTTGAAGAATACTGTAGATGCATTGAAAAAATATGTGAGCTATGAAAAGTTCTCTTGGTGTAGAGAAACAATGGCCATTGTAGGGCTGGATAAATGAATAATCTCTCTTGTCTCCCCCTGTGGAAAGAAAACAACAAGTGGGAGAATGTTGGGTTGTGTTATATTCTTTCCATGACTAACCCACGTAGTTAACCGAGGGGTTAGAAGGGGGATGAAGCCCCCATTTTTTGAGCCGATTTCGTAGCGGTGGGAGTCATAGGGGGTTTGAGGGGTGCAGGTAACCCCACTCTACGGGGTCTTGGGCAACGCCCCAGAAAATTTTGGTTTTGGACCCTATATTAGGTTGGGTGGACCTACCTATGGTTTTGTGCATGTTTTTTGCACATGGTTTTGGACACGATGGTTTTTTGTCCATGTTTTTGGATGCGATGGTTTTCGGTCCATGGTATTGGATGCTTTGGCATGTATAAATATATATTGTAACATTTAAAGGAATATAATGAAAAATCAAGCTGGTAGTCCTGATTTTGGGATCCAGGGGAAAATCTCTGTGTCTATGTTTTATGTGTTACGCTCTCGAATTGTTTATTTTTTGTTTTTTAGAATTCGTATGCAGGTAATTTCTGTACAAGGTTAAAACCTACATTTGGTGTCGGAGTTGTTTTAGCTTCAAGGGGATGCCTTTGTTGCTGAGGGGTTTCGCTTGGGCCTGTGGTAGACCCTGTTCAGTGGGAGATCTACGGGATCGATTCTGGTGGTGAAAGAAGATGCCGAGCAGTGGAAAGATAGAGATCAAGAAATTTAATGGTCAGAGCTTTGAGTTATGGAAACTAAATATGGAGGATCTATTGGTGGATAAAGCTTAGTGGATCATGATAGATCTAGGTACTAAGCCAGCGAGAGTGTATGGTGAAAGAATGGAAGAAGTTGGATCAGAAGGAAAAGAGCACAATATAATTATGTGTCTCAGATTCAGTATTGTTGAATGTATCAGGGGAAGCTACGACGAAGACTTTGTGGGACAAGTTAGGGACTTTGTACCAATATTTCGACCTCATAAGTCACGTTAAGGAAGTGGAACTGACATAAACACACTACACAAACATTCAACATTAGGATTCAGACTCTCAAGAACCAATCCAACCTTTCTACCAACCAACTCCTCGGTCCCACTGAGCTTTTGGACAATTCAACTTCTAGATGGTCTCATGCTATGGACATGCCAGCATCGATGAACCTCTTGACGTGTCCAGTGACTCTTTTTGTTAGTGTTCTGCCATCATCCCCTGGATTTGAACCACGTTTTTAGGCCCAGATCCCAGGTCACTATTGAGAATTGAATCACATCTTCCAAATAGTAAAATAACAAGACAATGATTGTATAAATGCAATGACTTAAATGAGACCTTGGTTGGACCCCTACAAGACATGATAGTCATTTCATCAAACATATCATGAATATGTAATTTATAGGTGTAAATAACATATCTGAGCATAGGGCTCTCGTACTTAGCTGAAAATCGCTAAGAGACATTGATGCCTCAACACATTGATTGTCATTTCATCCATTAGGTCATAGATACATTGATCATTCATTTACAAGTAAAAACATAATGAGAACCATATATAGCTACTGTCATAAAACTCATATATAACCAACATAATGGCAGAAGAAATATCAATGAAATAAAAACCATATAAACCACATATAATCCAATATAATACTCATATAAACACAATGAGAAATAATCTCATATTGATGATGCAAAATCCATACCGGGATGGGACTTCCATTCATTCACCCCCATGCCATATTCCAAGCATGAATGTGGGATCTCATAGAACAAATCAATCAAAAATCATCTAGCACTTCCAAAGGCCATCCACCTCAACCCATCAAATAGTGATTCCACCTCACAGTTAGACATCAAAAAACTATCATCATATTGGTCTCTATCTAAGACTTCCACTTCTTCTAGAGCATTTGTTACAACCAAGGCTTCTAGGACTAGTAACTCAACCCATAGTTGTCGTCGAGCTTCCAAAGAATTTTTAGAACCAAGGCTTCTAGGACTAGTAACTCAACCTAACAAGGGATTATACATAATTTTTCCAGCGAAGGCTTCTAGGATTAGTAACTTAACCCAAGATGTTACAAGGTTTCCATAGAATTTGTCCAACCAGGGCTTCCATGAACTAACAACTCGACCCAAGCTAAGGAAAAATGAGAAACAACCAAAACAAAACATGGAAATAAACCCACAATCTCCATGGATATCCAAGAAATTGCAAGGCTAGGAAATCCACTGTCAATCTAGGAAATCCTCCATGCCAGTGAAATATAATGATGAATAATCCACATGCATATGTCATGCATGCAAAAACTAGTGAGGAAAACATATATGCAACTCTTCACTTGCAAGAAAATCTCGTTGTAGTTGTTGATCCCAATGTCCTCTTGCGCTTTCCTTCTCTTCCTTTGCCTTCTTGCTCCAAAAATCCAATTTTGCCACACCCACCAAGAGTGCTCCATGAAAACTCTAAGTATCCAAGAATGTGAGAGAGAGAGGGAATAATGAGAGAGCTCCAAAATTGAACAGACAAAATGTTACCAACTGATCATTAGAAGCCTTTTTATGAATGAGGCCTCTATTTCCTTCATTTTCGATTATTTTCCTTCATTTTCCTCCTCATATGGAAGTTGTGACCTTTCACCTCCATTTTCTCCTAATTTACATTATTTTCATAAATAAATGTGCCAAAAATGTTATGTTTCCTTTCCAAAGCCTTAGCCATTTCTTTTGCCAATTTCCTTAGCCATTCAACAATCACAAGTGATCCTCATCACTAGGATTTTTGCCATAATTCAGCTTGGAATAAGTGTCCCATCAACCATGGTTATTATTTTGCCTTTATTAACTTTTTTTAAATGAAATTTTCACGAGGGATGTTATAGGAAATTACACAAGAAAGTAGAGAATGAAAAAATAAGCACACATGCACACACAAGACACAAGATATACACTCTGAGAAACCCTTTCGATTGAAAACCCAACTAGAAGGTGAGGTTGCTTCGCTCTCTTTCTCTATCAAGAAATATGGTTGCAGGTGAAAAGAAGTAATGCATGTTGCTTTGGGCTGCTACAATTCACAAATCATCTTTGTGTGCTCTAGCTCCTATCTCTCTTGACTATCTTTGCTTAGCTATGGAACAAAATGCTCTCGAAAGAATTGAATGCATCTTCCTCCAAGTGGCCCGGTTCGTGATGGGACTCCAAGTTAGACACAAATTAAGGCCCATATAACCTTTCTTAGGCACATTAAGGCTATATTAAACCTGTCCTTATACACTTAATAATGTTTTTTTGGCTTTAATATGTTCATTACGAAGGTTTAGAGATAATTTCATATTTGTGCCTAATATTATTTATTTTTAAAGAATATTGTGAATATTTTGAAGATTTAGAGGAGATAATCTAGGGATTTTCTCCCTACTATAGGAGGATCATTATTGGATAATAAATCAACATGATATTATGAAATTATTTCACAAATTTTGGAGCTCCAATGATTGAGAAAATCTAGGAATGTGTTCCCTGTTATTTAATGCAGATTCGTAGTGTTGGGAACCAGATCCATTATTTGAGGGACTTTGGTGGGGAAAGATTCCTCCTTTCAAGGAGAATTCTTCCTCATCATTTTTTATAAGTACCAATTTGAATTTTCCTCTAGGGGATTGTTTTCCTTAGTCTTCTTGTGGAGAAAACTTGTTTTTTTGAAGCTCCACTTTCATTTATAGCAGGGGTGTAATTGGATTGATTCAAATAATGAAGCTTGGCACCATTTTTAGCTTCTAAAGATTGGTATCCTTGATAGTAATCTTAGTTTCCTTGGGCTTGGCCATCCTAGGAGCCTCAGAGCCATTTTTTATAATTTACTTTTCTTCTTTTCATTTCTTATTCACATGCATCTCTAGTTATTGTTTTTCTTATTTTCGCATTTAGTATTGATGATTTTTTGTTGTAGGATTGGGTTAAATGGTTGAAGTGAGTTCTTTTTTAGGTTATTTACAGAGTAAAAATAATTATTTCATATTTGGAACAACTTTTTAAGGTCATGTAAATCATTGAGCTACTTGGATTAGTTTACTTATTTCAAAATTCTAAAATATTTGGAAGTCCCTTGTAGCAAATAGTAGTAGTTTTCTTCTATTTTTTAGAGCATGATAATGAGCTTCATTTTAGTTTATTCCACTTGCATTAGATCATAACAAAATTCAAGATATTAAAACTATTCACCTCATTTCATTTTCGCTTTATTAGGTTAGGCATTTGATAGGTTAGCTACCTTACTAGTTCTCGAATTTCCAGATTTTAGACTAGTAATATTCTGCTATTTTTTAGCACATGTGAACAAGGGTATTTTGGAGTAATTCCACTTGGAATGGAGACCTAATACATCCTACTCAATAAAAATAATTGTCCCATACCATTTTCATTTAATTTCCTTCATAATTTGGTGAGTTATCTCTTCCTGTAGCAAACATGTAACTTCCTCTAGGAAAATTGTAGCTTCCAGGAGAAAATTTGTAACACCAATTTCCTTCATCAGTTTTGATCCACATTGCAACTATGATTTATTATAGATGAATAACAACCCCCAAAAATCATTTTATGATCAGGGGAAGCTCCTAAGCCACTCCAACCCTTCCTTTTATTCATTGCAAAAAAGCAGACTTAGTTTCTTTATCATAAGTATGATGCAAGTAGGTTACTGATTTACAAGCAAGTGTGAACTAGGTAGATGGTACATTCCATTATAATTGGTAGTTTGATTATTTATGAAATATAAAATAACTTTCTTTCTATACGTATATTAAACTTTTTCCTTTCATTAATATATTAGTTAGCATTTACAGGTTGAGCAAGTAGCATTTCCATTTCCTGCAAATAGAATAACAATTCCATTTTTGCAATTCGTTTGGGCTTTGATTTCATGACATTCACTCCATTACATTAGATCAACAAGATAAGGAAAAATTGTATGATGTACATATGGTGATGATACCTCTCAATTTTGTAGGAACCTTGGGTTGATAATTAAATTTGGTAGCCTTGGGAGTTCTAGCATTCTTGTTGCAAAACTAGGGCTCATCAGTTATAACACGACTCGATAGGCTACTAGTGGTTAAGTTTGACTACATAAAATCTTAAATAGAATTACAAAATAGACCCTTCTAGAGTGTTTTACATCACAAAAATGTGGCTATCCCCTTTTCCATGAACAATGAGGGCTGACGCGGCATCCTCCTGAACTATAGGTGTGGAAACATGAACGTCAACTTCTAAGTGGCATAACTTTTGCATACAAATTCCAATTCATGTGCTTATTCCACCGTTGGAAGGTCCTTGTGCACAGAATAGAATGAAAAGGTTCTATGATAAACATAAAATAAAATTACCCCTAAAAAACATTGGTTGATGCCTCAAAACGCTCACAGAAGTTTTTAGACTCTATTTCGCCAAACTAGGTCCTGCTAGTAAAAATGATCACATGAGCTAATTCCTCCACTTTTTCCACTCCAAATGCATCAAGATGGATGAAAAATAATATAATGATCCAATTCAGATCATACCTTTCCATTTTGTGAGGCTTTTAGTCCCTAAAATCTTTTACTGAATGAAGTGAGGAGATTTTTCCTCCACCTTCTCTCTAGTGTACCATTTAGCTTTACATAGAAGTTGTCCCTTCAACCTAATATACCAAAGGTCAACCTGCCCCTATATTTTAGTTATGGACCTCTTATGAAAAGGTGTATCTTATATTAACTCTACCTAAGCATCTGGTGCCAAATCCTCCACAGAAGGTAGGACCTGTTCATCCTCCTGATCTACCATGGAAGGCTCATAGAGCTTCAAATTCTCTGCATTCACAACTGAGTAAATGCACATATACGGTGGCAAACTGAGTCAATAGGAATTATCACCCACCTTTTCTAGTATCTCAAGGGGACCATATATGATAGCCTTGAATTTCTTACCAAGCCCCTGCAACCTCTCCTTATTCAATTGTAGCCATACTCTGTCTCCCACCTTGAATGATTTCTTTGTTTTGTCTTGATCATGCATGGCCTTATACTTCTACGACTTCTGCAGTGTTTCCTATAGTTGTAGATGGATCTACCTGATGTTCTAAATAAATATTTAAGCCCTCATAACATCTCATGTAAGGTCTTTCCTCACGCCTCCTTTTTGCTGATATGCAATATCCAAAGGTGAAGGTGGAAAATATCCAAAACAAGTCTCAAATGGGGACTTTCCTATAGAAGTGTGGACTGCTCTATTATAATAATGTTCCATGTATATTAAATTTTCATCCCAGTTCTTTGGATTCTTATGGTTGTATCCCCTCGGAAGTTTCACCAAATTCCTATTGACTACTTCTATTTAC
The DNA here is from genome assembly GCA_031772625.1 of Pinus tabuliformis. NCBI lineage: Eukaryota > Viridiplantae > Streptophyta > Pinopsida > Pinales > Pinaceae > Pinus > Pinus tabuliformis. The sequence goes on along the minus strand of CM062815.1, from coordinate 310,796,541 downwards.
CCATCTTTTTGTGGATGTGATGTTGGAGATCTATTCAACTTTTTGTAAATCTTCTCCCACAATGTAGTCCAGAATGGACTAAGAAATATTGTGTCCCTAACTGAAATGATGCTCATTAGTATCCCAAAGTGCACCCAAACCTATTCAAAGAATAATTTTGTTACTTCTTATGTTCTAATGGCCTTTTTATAGGGCATTAGAACACACATCTTGCTAAACCTGTCAACTACCATGAATAGGTAGTCATATCCCTTCATGGTTGTTGGTAAACATCCTGCAAAGTCCATAGAAATTATTTCCCAAGTAAAGGTAGGTATAGGTAAGGGATGATACAAACTCTTTTTCATGTTGCTAGGCTTTCTAGTACAACCAAGCATGCATCCTTTAATGAACCTGGATACCTTCTCTTTCATATTGTGCCAATACACATGCCTCTGCAAGTTAGCCACAATCTTCCCTACACCAAAGTGCCCTGCAACCTTGGAGGTGTGAGCCTCTCAAATTAGCTGCAAATGCTCACCTTTAGGAACACATAGCTTATCCAACCTGTAGACTAACATATCCTAGATATAGTAGTCAACAATGTTGACACACCTCCTTGAAGTCCTCATCTTCTAAATATGCCTCTCTGTATGCATCATGGGTGAATGACTTGTGAATGTCTCCATATGCACAAGAATCCCCAAAGTTGTAATATTTGATGTGGGCAGCCTTGAAAGAATGTAGGCCAACTTATTTTTGTTTACCTTTTTATACTTGATCACCGTATGAAATTGTTGTAAAAACCCCATCCACTTGTAATTCTTAGTCTGTTTTAGCTTACTTTGGGTCTGGAACTACTGTAATGCCTAGTGATCTATGTGGATTACTGTATCTTTCCCCATCATATGGTGCTTCTACTTCTTCACAATCTTACACAATGGCATAGAGATCCTTATTGTAGGTAGGGTATTTAAGAACTACCCCATGAAATACTTCAAAATGGTAGAAAATGGGCCTTCCTCCTTGTAGCAAGAAAACTCCCATAACATACCTACTCGCATTTGTCTCCAATTAAAAGGGTCGCTACAAGTTTGGTAATGCCAGAATTGGTGCTTGACTGATCTTATTCTTTAGCTCCTCGAAAGCCTTTTGTTGACATTTTCCCCACTGGAAACTCTTGCCACTCGTTGTTATGGCATGGAGCGGTGTTTCTACTAATGGAAATGAGGCTATGAATTTCCTCAGGTAATGTATTGCCCCAATGAAACTCCTAACCTCAGAAACGTTAGTAGGCACCGCACATTTCATGATGGCCTCTAGCTCGGAAGGATCTATATTCAAATCTCCTCCATTGATCACATACCCCAGATACACCAAAGACTGCAATGAAAAATCACACTTCTCGAGATTTGCTAGCAATTGGTGCTTATTCAATGTTTCTAGCACCTGCATCAAATGTGAAATATGCTCCTCCCAGGTAGCACTACATACCAGTATATCATCTAGATAGACAATAACAAATGAATTTATAAAATGCCACAATATATCATTCATTAATATCATAACTTAGTTGGTGCATTACTTAGGCCAATTTGCATAACTAACCTCTCATACAAACCTTGCCTAATTTTGAAGGCAATCTTCCATGTATCTTCTTCTTTGAATCGAACCTAGTGATATCCAGACTTCAAGTCCAACTTGGTAAAATACTTTGCTTGATGCATATGATCTAATAGATCATCTATCCTGGGCAATGGGTATATGTTCTTGAGCGTTATTTTATTCAACACCCTATAATCTATACAAATTCTCCAAGTCTCATATTTCTTTTGCACAATGATGATGGGTGACCCGCATCGTGATGTACTCAGTCAAATGAGACCTTGTTCCAACAGTGGATGCACATGTTTCTTCACCTCACTTGTTTCTATAACAGACTTCATGTACAACCCAATAATTGGCAATGGGGAATCTGGAAATAGTTGGATCTTATTCTCCACTTCTCTCTTAGGTGGAAACCCTTTAGTCTCTCGGAACACATACTTGTATGCCTGTAACAACTCCTCCAATTATTATTTTTATTTATTACTACAACCCTCCAAGGATGCCTTGCCTCTTATTGACTCCTCTTCAGACTGACTTTCTCTTAAAAACAATAAACATACCTCTTTCTAGAACTGGTCAGTTCCCTTGCTTAGTTGACACTTACCAGAGAAATTTTTGACTTTCCTTTGTGCATGTTGATGATGAACAATTTTCCATCATTGATGTGTTGGTACTAGTTATCTCTCCTCACGAATATTGCATCACATATGGACATGTATGGAATCCAAAACACGACATCAAGGGGAACCATATCCAGATCTACTTCATCAATAAAATAAAAAATGATAGCAAATCTAATTTTTCATTGTTTTGTTACCTTCAGCTCTGCATCCTTATTTACCCATCCCAATGGATAAGGATTTGGATGATCATAAAATTCCATCCCCAAATTCTTCGTAAGCTCTATTGTAATGAGATTTTCCTACGATCCTGAGTCAAATAGAGCATCAATCTTTGTCTTCTTGACATGTATCTTCATATGGAAGAATTTGGTCATTTCTTTATAATCCAATTGTCGACGACAACTCAAATTCACCTCTTTCTACACTGATGTACAGATAATATTATCATCCACGTTTGATTTTATTTCAACTTGGTTTCTTGAATCAGTGACCATGATATTATCCTTCTTATTATCTTTCTTCTTTTTCTTCGAGTTTAGCTCTAGATGCAACTTCCAACACTTCTCCTCTGTATGGACATCAATGTTGCAGTGGTTTCAGTGGTTACTAGGATCTTTGCATTGGTTTACTGTGGTTGTTGTCTATTTATTTTTCCAACTTTTTTATTCTTCTTCCGCTCCTTAGAATATTCATGTTACTCCTTTTGGATCAGTCCTTTTGATTGTGCTCTTTTCAGGCCTATGTTCACCAGGTATTGTGCTTGTACACAAGCGTTTTCCACCGATTTGGGCTTAAACAACATCACTTTCTCACGCAGATGGTGGTGTAGACCCCCTAAATACTTAAGGAGTACATCCAAGTTCTTTGGAGAGATACCCATCATTATAGCCATCTTTCTGAAGTTTATGGTGTACTCATGCACGCTTTGGCCTGGATTTTGCCCGAAATAATGCAACTAGATCCACTGGTCCTCAATGTACCCAATGGGATAAAACTATGACTTAATGAGGGTTCTGAAATCCTCCCACTTAGTTGCTGGAGGTTCTCCTTCCAACCTCAGGATTTCTGTGTGGCTCTCCCACCAAGTCAGTGCATAACCTTCTAATTGCAGCCACGCGAATGAGATATTTTTCCTTTCCTTGATCTGATGGATGTTGAATTAACTTCTAGTTGCTGCAACCAGTGGTTAATCTTCAGAGTGTCGATATCGTCATGGTATGGCTTGATATCAAAATTTTCTTTCATTTTTAACAGGGATCGATTCATGGCACTCGAACTAGGTTGATCTTTTTCGGGTTCTTTCTTCAGCTAGCTCTTTGTATCTTCCCCATCTCCTGATCCCCCTTCTAATTTTTCCTCTGCATTTGAACCCCCATCTTCTCAAAATATCCCCAACTTATTACTTATGGTCGCCATGAGCAGTTTTACATTGAGATTTATATCCGTGAATTGTTTCTCAAGCCACGAAAACCTCACCTTTACAGGATCATTAGGTTCATTTACAGATTTGTTACCCATGATTAGGGTTTTACGATTTTCAGCCTTGTCAATCTAGATCCTTGTAATATCCACAAAATACCCAAAGAAACTTATCTTATACCAAATGATCCGTAAAATTCCATGGATATTCCACTGAAAAGTTCACACAACACATCTAATAATATTATATTAAAACTATGAAAGTTCTACATGACTAATATTTATTCAACTTTAAGATCTATGGATTTAACTGTAATTAGTGCATGTATGTGAATGGAAATTATACAGAAAAGTAAAGAACAAAAAAATAATAACACACACACACACACGCAAGGTAGAAGATATGCTCTCTAGTAAACCCTTTTAGGAGAAATCCGAGCTAGAAGGTGAGGGAAATTTGCTCTCTTTCTCTATTTGGAAATATGGCTACAGGTACAAAGAAGTAATTCTTGTGGCCCATGGGCTGATACAGTTCATATATCCTCTATATGTTCTCTACCTCCTATCTCTCCTGGCTATCTTTTCTTAACTATGCAACAAAATTCTCTCTAAAGAATGGAATGTCTCTTCCTCCTAGTGGATCGGTTATAAAACAATCTAATAACCAACTAGTGGTTAAGTTTAACTGCGTCCAATATTAAATAGAGCTACAAAATAGACTCTTCTAGAGTCTTTTACATCATAGACACGTGGCTATCCCCTTTTCCATGAATAATTGGGGCTAACGTGGTATCCTCCCGAACTATAGGTGTGAAAATAGGAAGGTCAACTTCTGAGTGGCATAACTTTTGTATACGGACTTTGATTGACATACTTTTTACACTGTTGGAAAGGCCTATGTGTGTAGAATAGTATGATAAGGTGACAAAATAAGTGTCAAGTTTTTATCCCCAAAAACCATCATTTGATGCCTAAAAATTCTCCCAAAAAGTTTCAGACATTGTTTCACCAAACTGAGTCTTGTTGGTAAAAACGGTCTTGTGAGCTGATTCCTCGACTTTTTCCACTCCAAATGCATTGAGATGAATGAAAAAAATATAATGATCTGATTAGGATCAGCCATTGTAATTGTATATAGGGTACTAGAAAGTGTTTCAGACATGATTTTGGGCTATGGTCTCAATTAACCCATCGAAAACATTGGATGCGACTAGTGTCTCTTTATAATTCTGCAGGCATGGGATGTCTAGAAGCACTGGTAGAGATATCCATACTGGGTGTAGATAAGCTCTATTTTTTTATATTTTCTAATGGTCTCTTCCTCGTTATGTGGGGATGAATTTTCTACATCTTTTGAAATTTCAGATGTGAGAGATCTCAAAAATAGGTCGAGGAGGAATTGTTCTTTAAACTCTTCTTTACACAAGCTACGATGTTTCCACCATTCATGAATATGATCCGATATGTGTGTAGAAGGTGTTTGTTTGAAGTGGGTGAGGAGTTCTAGGCCTGAGTCGTGACGAATCGGGAGCTGGAAGAATGTGAGAAATGCTTTAGCTAGGGAGCTAAATTTTCCATGTGACGTGGAAGGTTGGTCAATATAACATTTCGTTGTTGGCCCAATAACGGTGCATTGAAATAGTCATAATTGAAAAGTATCATTTTCGATACTATTAGATGAACACCACAGGTGAAAAGTCATGACATGGTTTCCTAGGTATTCTCCATGCTTCTCTTCATATTTTGGAATGTCTAAATGAAGGTTTGTGGGAATGGCTAGCCAATTCTGGTCATCTGTAATCAGTTCATACTTTAGCTTACTTAAATATAGAAGGTTTAAAGAAGTTAAGAGCTGGACTTGCGAGTTGTCTGCCATTACGAAATGATTTTGGACAACTATATGAATGGGGGTTCCCTGATGAGGGTACTTTAAAGATGAGGATTTCCAACCAAATTTTCACTGATAAAGGAAGATCCTATAATGATAGTTGATTGGTGCCTTCTATGCCTAAATGGCGAGAGACCTGACACTCCTCCTAGTAATGGAGGAAGGTTTAGAAAACATCTAGATCGATTAATAGTCATGGGGTCCCATATGGTTTCAAGTAGAGCATGTACTAATTTTTTTGATTGAGGGAACAAGATTGTTGGCTGCTATGGGCCTGACCCAGGTTTGGAAGAATTATTTAGCCAAACAAATCCTGCAACTACCAGCCCTTTTGGCAATAGCCCGCAGAGCGTGGGCTGAGGTCTCACCCGAGGTAGCAGGGGAGGGTGCTGGAACCAGGTTTCCGTACCCTAGGGATGTCTTGGTGTGGTCTGGGAGGTTCGTGCACTAGTTTACAACTCCGCGTTGTTCGGTACTCACACCGATCCAAAGTGATTATATTTTTCTTATTACTACGTTGTTCTACTCTTATGACTCAGAGCTATTCAACAGGGTCTTTAAACAAACTTTTAACCAACATAATCAATTTGCGCACAAAATAAACCCAAATTTGCATACACTCATCACATTTACATTAACCAGATATAGAAAGGTAAACCATAAAGATAGATGATGTTAACACAGAATTTACAGAAGCAAACTTATCTTTATTATTATTCTCGGCCAATACATCCAGATCTACCCTGTACACTTAGCTGCAAGGGTCCCCGCACACAGCTGCCGACTTTCCAGGCCTCTGCGCACATAGCTGTAGAGCCTCTACCTACTACCCAACCCTTGACTCGGACTTACAGATGCTTTTAGACTATCTTCCTTAAGAACCCATTACATTTCATCCTCAAAACAACTGCCTTTCCCTCATAGAGTCGCGCTCTATTTATACCCTTCCTTGGCCCGCAATCCTTGCGTGGGCCGACTCTATTTACATTAATTTTTATTAATTTTGGGCAGAATACCCTTTGACTTAATCTGTTATGCTTCGCGCTTCGCATACTTTGGAGTTTTTACAATATTTTAATCCTACTTCTTGGGATTTCTGCCCCAAAACCGCTACACCATCCGCTGCAGCTTGTGTTGCAATTTTGCAAGACCCTGGATGCTATCCACAAGATCCCAATCTTCAAGGGACATCATAGACGACTTATTAACTGCATATCTACCCGTGGTCACCATCTATTCATCCTTTTGTTGTTCTGTTGTAGCGCGTCGACCTACCCCTGGGCGAGGTGACAACCTCCGAACCAATTCTACTTTATGTTCCTTCTTTTCTGATACATCTCCTACTGGTGATGCCGCAGCTTGTGGGATGCCCACAGGTGTCACCCGCATACTCATTAGAGAGTCCTACCTCTCTATTGGCCAAATTAAAACCTTTGGGAACATACCTTGTGCATAGATAATGAACAGCTCCATCTGTGTTTCCGAAACATAGGCCACCTAGTGGACTCCCCTTGGTACTTTATAAGTCATGGGAAATTCAAATGCAGTGATTGCCGCTCATTCCCATTCGTGTAACCTTCCTATGTGGAATCTGTAGCCGTTCATTCCATATCTGACTCGTACTATTTCTCTTAATTTCCATTTCCTGCTCCCTTTTGCCATGATGCAACCATCTTGTCATATCTAACGGTCATCATTCCTTTTATCAGCGCGTCCACGTGAGCCTTCTCATGCGACTGTGACCCTTGCATATGGTCAAATGTATGCATACCATAGTACTCGCGCATTCGTCCCCCTGGTTGCTTTATCGTCCCCCGCTCTCTTGCAACTGGGTGGAGTGGTGAGACTATCTTCTAAAGGGCTAGTCAGGCATTCGGCCCGCCTATGTAGAGCTTGAGGTGACTGCCATTCACGTTTCCTAGGAAGGGGTCTCCATTGAGTTTAGCCAGCTAAACTATGCCCCCATTGATGACTTCCTTGACAACATAAGGTCCCAACCAGTGCATGCAGAGTTTTCCTGGGAATTTTTTGAACTTACTGTCATAAAGTAATACTAGATCGTTCTATTTGAATGTGCGCACCTTGATATGGCAATCATGCCACGCTTTCTCATGCTATTTATGTACCTATTGATGGAATCTAGCCAAAAATCGTTCCTCCTCCAATTCTTCTAGTTGTGTGAGCCACTCTTCCAGGGCCCTATGGTCTACCATACCTATGATCACTTCGATCCGTAGACTAGGCATAATATATTCCATAGGCATAACAGCCTCCTTGCCATAAACTAACTGAAACAGTGTCTGGCCTATCAGCTTCTTGCATGTAGTTTTGTATGCCCATAGCATGGTAGGAATGCGCAAATCCCAGTCATTTCGTTGCGCATTGCAGACCTTTGTCAACGCAGTCTCCAAAATTTTGTTGAATGCCTTAATGGTCCCATTTGCTTGCAAATGGTAGGTCGTGCTATGTTTGTGATAGATCTGGAATTCCTCACTGAGTGTGTTGATCATTCCATTCAAAAAAATGTGTTCCCCTATTACTCATGAGAATTTTGGGGCAGCCAAACCTGGTCACTACGTTCTTGAACAAGAATTTTGATGTTGCCGCAGTCATGCAATCTTTAACCAGTTGTGCCTCAGCCCAATAGGTCAAATATTCAGTCGCAATGATGATATAGCGCGTGTCCATCTTTCATCGCGGTTCGATAGGCCCAACGAAGTTGATCGCCCATTTCTCAAATGGCTGTAGTGCGATCTGTGGCTAAAGTGGCATTTCATCCCTCCGTGACAGTTTTCCCATCCATTGACATGCATCGTAGGCCTGATAGTATGCTTTCGAATCTTGATGTAGAGTAGGCCACCATAATCCGGCGCAGAGAATCTTCTGGGCTATGGCTCAGCCCGCATAATGTCCACCAGCAATCCCTCCATGTGCTTCAACCAGGATCTATTCGTGCTTGAATTCTGATACATATCAACGTAATATTTCATCGTTGCCCATCTTGTAAAGGTGATGTTATGCATATTACTAATTCCTTCTTTTTCTGGACAGAATACGCTTGCGGCGTAGTGCCCGTAGTTAAAAAGTGGATCACATCTTCAAAGTGGCCATCTGCAACATGCACGGCATATAACTAGGTGTCGAGAAGTCCCTCTTTGAGATTTGTTGGATCATCGTCGGTCTCAATTTGGGACAGATGATTTGGACCTGCATTCAGGCATCCTGGCTTTACAACAACCTCAAAATCATATTCTTGAAATAACGGAAACCATTGACAAATGCGTCCCCCCAACACAGGCTTATTCAGTAGGTACTTGGGTGTAGAGTGATTCATGTACATCTTAAAATGCCCTCCGAGCAGATAGTGATGCAACTTTTGGAGCGCGTATCCCATCGATAATCCCTCTCGCTCAGTAGTAGAGTAATTCTTCTTTGCTTTAGATAACCTACGACTTACGAATGCAATCGGATGGTCCAGTGCCTCTGCACTTGGTTGAGTGAGTATCGCTCCTAGCATGATATAGGATGCGTCCACATGCACATGAAACTCTACATCCCATTTTGGAAAGACCAATATAGGGGCTGAAGCCATTTTCTCCTTAAGCGTCTCTAGGCTTCTGTTGCATTCCTCGTTCCAGCAATAAGTAGCATCCTTTTTCAAAAATTTCTCCATCGGGGCTGTAATCTAGGTGTAGCTTTTGATGGACTTTTGATAGTAGGTCGTGTGTCCCAATGTAGCATGTAGCTTCTTTACACTGCGCGGCGTTTGCTGATTCAATATGACAATGATCTTTGTCAGATCTGCCATTAGTTCTTTCTTACAAACCACATGGCCCAACAAGTTCCTAAAAGGGACGAGGAAAGTACACTTTTTTAAGTTGAGCATAATCTGGTGCCGTCGGTAGGTATCCAACATCAATCGAAAGCTCGCAACATGTTTCTTAACCAGGCCAAATACGGTCCATTCATCCAGGTAGACTTCTAATAATTTGTGGACAAATTCCTTGAATGCGGCTACCACAATATGGGAAAATATTGCAGGCAGATTCTTCAATCCAAAGGGCATTACTGTATACTGAAAACAACCCCATTCGGTAGGGAACATTGTCTTGCTTTGATCTTCTAACACGATCTTGATCTGATGGTACCCGGAGAACCTGTCTGTGAAGGAGTATGCTTCCTACCCACCCACATTTTCGAGTACCTCATCTATAAAGGGTGTTGGAAATGGATCATTAACACAAGCATCATTAATCTTTCATAAATCCACGCAGATGTGGATCTCCCCCTTCTGTTTCTTCTCCTGTATGACCATCGAGCTGACCCAATCGGACTCGTCGACTGGTTCAATAATTCCTGCTGCCAAAATTTTATCCAATTCTTCGTGGACCTTCACTTTGTATTTTGGATTCAATCGATAGGGTCACTGCTTCATTGGCTTCGCATCTGGCTTCAAAGTTATCTTCATCATCCCTAGGTCTCCTAGAATCCCCTTTAGCTCCATCATTTTTGTAGGGAATAAATCGCGGTATTCTCGGAGCAGCTCGATGACCTTTTCCACCATGGCATCATCCCAGTAGTCCCCAAGCGTAGCATACTTCGATTCTTCCTCTGTTCTGATATTCACTTGCTTTGTTTTCAATAGCGCCATGATATCTGGATCTTCTATCTTAGGGCCATGCACCTCACGACTCCCTTCGGTTTCTGGTATATTGATGTTACGCGGGTCATCCTCATCATCTTCTGCTTGTACATTGTAACATGCTAAGGCCTGGCTCAACTGTCGCGACTAGTTTGATGGCATGACTTCTTCTGGCTCCGGTGGTGTTCTGAATATGGCAGCCTTTACTAGCTATAATGTGTCGTCCACAGTATCCATCCATTGGTCTTCAAAGAGAAATGTCGACAAAAACCCTTCGCATAGAATATCCCACTCACCAGTGCCATGCCAGAGCTCTGTTTCCATATACCAGTTCCTTGGAATGACATCCAAGGTATGATAAAATAAGTGCACCCATTTTGGTTGAGGCTCTATACCATAAGCTTTGGTCCATTTGCTTAGATGTATGCACAGATTCTCCCGTCCATCATATTTCTCCGCTATTCGTAGCTTGGGCTTCCCAAATCTTATCTACATCATGCACCTACAGCTTCGCCAATCTTTGAAGGTTCCTTCATGGGTATCCCACCATCACACTAGTGTCATGCACAATGCCCATTTGAGTGCATCAAACTATTGGTACTCTGGTACCACACTTTCAAATTTAACCAGGAAATCCTCTACTACTGTCAGCCTGTATTACATCGGTAGTTCGCGGTTCTAAAATTTAACACAATATATGGATTTTGTCATCGTATTACAGTGCAATGTGGTAGCCTCACTCACCCTATTGTGCCATTGCTCGTCTTCCTCATCTGAATCACTGGCATAGCCCTGTGAGAATCTCCGCTCCTCCTGTGCAGTAATTTCGTAGATACTATCCAATACATCGCCCCACTCTTCTCTACACACTGGTTCTGTGTAGCATGGTCCGTCTATTGCATCCAACGCAACAAGGACCCAAAGTGACTTCTTCTCAAATATCATCTTCCGCTGCTTGAGGTTAATAACCCCATTCATATCAATGGCCTAGTCTATCCCTAGCAATGTAAGGTACGGACTAGTTTCGTCCATGATTTCAATAACTTCGAAATCCATTCGGGTACTTACGCCATCAATATCTACTATAATGCCATGTAGCTGTCCCATAGGCAAGATCTTCTACTTGTTGGCCATCCGTAATTGGATAGGAGACCATTGTTGTGTAGGCTTACCCATGCACTACCATGTCTATTTAGGCAATACGTTTGCATCGAGACCTAGGTCCAGAATGACCTGATCCATCTCGTAGTTGCCAATCTATACCGTTAGCCACATTTCTCGACCTGTCTGCGATGTGTGTCTTCCTATTTTCTAGACTGTGCGAGGTTCACCCCAACCTGCGCATCTATTAATTACTTCCTGTAACCCTCTAACTGCCTGGTTGTCGCGAAGCAGTTTTATGCATGTCTCTAAGAAGGTAGTCATCATCGAGGGATCCCTAGTTGGCTCAGGCAGATCCCTACTACCTCGAGTGGAGACGCTCGTGAAGCTTTCCTTAGCTTCCATATTAGTCTTTCTATTGACTTCTCCTACAGCTGTGCCATGTCCCAATATAATGTTGACCATGGGTTCATCGTCGTGGGGTTCATATCTCATCATCTGCACATTTTGTGTTGTTGTAGGAGGTGTTTCCTTCTTTTCACGAATTTGTGCTATTAGCATGGGGCAATCTAGCAACTTATGATCGAATTGCTCACAATAAGGACATGATACTTAGGTTGGATTGGTACAATCCTGCATGTAATGTCCTGGTCCTCCATAGTTGTAACATATTAGCTACCCGCAAACCCTTCCTGGTCCCATTTCACCCCGTCCTCGACCACGTCTCGAGAACCCACTATGCGCAAACGTCATGGTTGTATCTTGACCTCGCACCTCATTCTACATTCTGTAGGCCAGTGTTTAGTCAATCAACATTCAATAGCTATGACAATCTCTTTCTTCGTGACCCATCAATCTACAAAAGTTGCAAAAGAGCTACTGGGGCATCTGTTTGTATTTTGGCAATAGATGACATTTATCCATGTTGTGATTTCCTCCTACCTGACAGATTGCGCACCAAAGTAGGGTGATCTCACTCAGCCCTATCAGTGCCTCTGGTCGCAATGGTGTTGGTCCCCCTGTGACCACAAAATTCACTGAGACCAAACAATGATCTTTATTGTGTCACTGGCCCCTGCACTTTATACACCATACATCCTCCCAGATTTCAGAATGCAGCATCTGATCTTGCTTTAACTTTTGTATCTCCAAACACAAATTTTGGACCTACACTTGGATTTTCTAAACTCCCAACCCTGGGTCTTGTATCGGGGTTTCGTGCAACCGCATTGCTACTTCCAGCGCTTCCGCTTCGGTTGAGATCTTCTGTTGTGACAAAGCCATCTTCAAATATGGCGTTAATGATGTGACGAAACAAGAAGAGTGTTGTGAACCCGTCAGGGTCATGTTGGCCTCGCAAATGGTGCTTTTCAATCTTTGATCCAGATCCCACAGGGTCTCACTAGGCATCATCGTGATCTCTTTGAATCCTACCATCGACTGTGCTTTTGTATTTGGCCAGCTAAACTGCTTTTTCAATTCAGTATGGATGTCTGCTATCCCCATCATTGGGTTAATGCTTGAATACTTCATGTACCATGTTAGCACTCAGTCTTGTAGTGCGCTGGCTAAGATGGCTTTCTTGATGTTATCATCCGCGACTTGCTACATGTTCCATATTGATGTTAGTACAAACCAAAATTGTTCCGAGTCTTGGCCTCCAGCTCCCTTAAATACTGGTAACTGAATTGTGTTCACCATCCTTACCCTTGATCTATTACTGTCCCTGATCCTCTTGAATTTTCAACGTTCTTTCTCTATAGGGTCCCCACGTCCCACACCTAAACACCCCTTAGGTAGATCCTGACCCAGGTTTGGAAGAGTTATTTAGCCAAACAAATCCTGTAGCTATCAACCCTTTCGGCAATAGCGCACGGAGCGCAAGTTGAGGTCTCACCCGAGGTAGCAGGGGAGGGTGTTGTAACCAAGTTTTCGCACCCTAGGGATGTCTTGGTGTGGTCTAGGAGGTTCATGCACTGGTTTACAACTCCGCGTTGTTCGGTACTCGCACAGATCCAGAGTGATTATATATTTCTTAATACTGTGTTGTTCTACTCTTATGATTTAAAGCTATTCAACAGGGTCTTTAAACAAACATTTAACAAACATAATCGATTCACACACAAAATAAACCCAGATTTGCATACACTCATCACATTTACATTAACCAGATATAGAAAGGTAAAGCATAAATTTAGATGAGTAATAACACAAATTTACAGAAGCAAGCTTATCTTTATTATTATTTTCCACCAATACATCCAGATCTACCCTGCGCACTCAGCTATAGGGGTTCGCGCACACAACTGTGGACTTTCCAGGCCTCTGCATACATAGTTGCAGAGCCTCTACCTACTACCCAACCCTTGACTCAGACTTACAGAGAACTGCCTTTCCCTCATATAGAAGTGCTCTATTTAAACCCTTCCCTGGCCCGCGATCCTTGCGCGGGCCAACTCTATTTACATTACTTTTTATTCTTTTCCAGCGGACTACCCTTTGACTCAATCTATTACGCTTTGCATAATTCGAAGTTTTTACAATATTTTAATCCTACTTCTTGGGCTTTCTGCCCCAAAACCGTTATGCGGGACCTCCACTACCCAACAAAGATGATTCTCAAAGAAAATATTTCACATAGATAAAACAAAGCGAAAATAAAATGATTACTTTCCCTTTAACTTTAAACTATGTATTTCTTTTGTTTTTTCATATGATAAAAGATCCTATGAAGACCTATTCATCCTTTACACTATCAAATCAATTGGGCCTTGCAAATATATATTTTTATGGGTAGTTGGGCAATGTCCCAAAAGAACTAGCAATGCCTTCTAGTAGCCAAAGAATTGGCCAAGGTAATGGATGACGCTTTGGTGTTTCCCGTACCTCCACCTATAGGTATGGATGCCCTATATTTTTTCCACTAAACTACCTTCATCCCACATGAGAATTTGAGTCTTTATCTTCTTTGTATTCAGTTACCAGTACCGAGCACTAGACGGGTCAGGTAGCCCCAAATAGTACCACACGCATTGGATCTAAGTTGAACCCCCCTCTGAATTGTGTCTCTACCATGCTCAGATATTCTTTTCTATGGGATGATTGAAGGAATTTAAGATCCCTAAAAAGTCAACTGCTATGCCTCAAAGATGTAACATGAAAATGGTGGCTTATGGGATGCCTACCCCAAATGGTCCTAACCTGAACTATAAATTATTTGGTGGCCCCTATGGAGAATTTAATTGGTCCAAGTTATGGTTTATTTCAAGGGTCATTTAGGGTGTGAGAAGTGATGAGCCCCAAAAATGGGTAACTTATTGGGCTCATTTTTCCTATTATTCTCGATTAATCCACCATTCTTCATAGTTTATGCATTCTTTTGAGTATATTTATGTTAATTGAATGAATGAGGTTAGTCACTTGACCATGAAGTCTAATACGTGCTTATTTTATATTTTTGGACATCTTTTGGACCAAGGTCAAGCATTAATGAGCCAGTTGACAGCCAAATATGAGGGAACAAGGTTGAGGATTAGTAGGAAGGGTGTCTCCTACACTAAATGTCCCCTTTCTCGAGTTCTCCACCATCAGATCGGAGTTCAGTATCCCACCAAAGATGATCTCCAAGGGCAACTGAGAAGCTTTTGTGAAGTGGATGATTTCTTGCAATTTTGAGCAGCCAAGTCCCTCGAGTTAAGGAGGGCTATTGGAGGTCCTCGTGGTGCATAAGTAGGAAGGCTTCAAGCCTTGGTAGTTTAGCTCTTGAATAGTTGTTTTCACACTTTGGTGCTGCTCTATCTTTCAGCTCATTTTCGAGCTTTTGCTATTTCTGTGACATGGTTATTTTTTGATTAATGGAGATAAATTTCACTTTGCATCAGCTCTGAGCTTTTTGTAGGAAGCTGTAGCTCTTGGGGTTGGGCCCAACCCAAGTGCTAGTACCTCCTTTGTGTACTATTATGTGTTTTCTTTGCATTCATAGAATAATTTCTGCTATTTAGGTTAAGATCTTGCTTTGTTACTTAGGTTTCTTTTGATGATTAAAATAGATTTTCATGCTTCAGGTTGATTTGAAAATTTGAGTACAGAAAAGTTCTTCAAAAAAAAGGCCATCAAGCAACCCTTGATCTCACCTCTGGGGACCATGAGCTGAGACCAAGAAATACTTGCTGCCACAAAAACATTGTTTTTCCCTTCAATGCAATTGCAAGTGTTGGATTTTTAGATGGAAAATTTGATACCACTTGTGCTTGCATGTTTAGATCTGATCTTGCTTAGGTTTCCATAGTTCTCTTGCATGATTTCCTGTGCATAGCTTACTGTTCATCATGATTCTGGTTTCTAGGTCAAAGTAGATAGATCTCTGATTTCTTTTAGTCTTTCTTTGATTAGTTTTGAGAGATAGTGTACAGATCACCTGTAATCCATTCCTATGTATCCTTCCTTCCTCACACAACCTGCTTCAACCCCAAATTCTGGATTCCTTCCCTTCATTTGCCACACTTTGCCAGTTTGACCTAATTTCTTCATCTTTGTGCAACATTGCTCCTTCCATCCTTGACCAAATCCAACCGTCTTCATCACTCCTTAGTCTCATTTACTAGGTCCTAGACCTCCTCACAGCCTCATCCATCCTCCATTTCCACTTTCCCACCATTTTTCCTCCATCAACCCTCAAAAATTCTCTCTCGGCTCTTACTGTAGAACATATTGTAGAACCCCTGCAGAAGATCAAATGAGTAGTTTCTCGAGATCTGATCTCTGTCAAACTCTTTGGAAGGGTGCTAGGGACCCCTTAGGCCCTCTTCTCACCTTCCTAACCTCCTGCAAATGCCCAATAACCCCTGCACAGTTAAACATAGTTAAAGCACATGCATAATAATCCTGCAAAATTACTCAAAAATACAAAAAGATGTGTTTTCCATATTTTCCTTCAAAAGTAGCTTAGTCAGATGCATTTCACCATTCCAAGAGTCAATGGCACCTATTTCTGCAACTTTCATCTCTTTTCTTGCACCAGTAGGGCTAGTTGGTAAAACTAGAGTTTGCTAGTGTTTGCGTTTCCTTTCAGCTTTCAACTTCTTTCTACAAGTAGTTTAGCCTCCTTTGAGTCAGCTTTCGTCCATCATAGTTAAAATATTCTTCTAAGATCTCATAGAAGTTGGCTTAAGCTCCTAGCAGACTTGTGCCAGCTAATCAAGTGACAGCCTGCGGCAAGAGCTAGTACTTGTGCATACAACACCGTCGCTTCCAAATTTGTTACGAACTACCGGATTGATAAAAGTAAAGAAGGGAGTCCCAGGAGTTGCGGCATCATTGCTGCAATACTGGATCCCACCATCTTTTTGGGGCCATTGTCGGGGATGCGTCAAAGTAATTGTGATTGCTGCTTTTCTTCTATTTTCTACTACAACCTTCTGCTAACTAGTTTATTTCAACAAGAGTAGAGTAGTTGTTTCATTTCCATTCTGCAATTTCATTTCTGCAAAAGTAGATTAGACATTTCCTGCTTTCATAGACTAGCATTTTGATTCTGGAAGTGTAGATTGGCATTTCCATTCTGCAATTTCCATTCCGCAAGCGTAAATTAGCATTTCCATTATGCAATTTCAATTTCGCAAGCGTAGCTTAGCATTTCCTTTTTGCAATTTCATTTTAGCAGCATAGATTAGTCCTTTCCTGCTTTCATTTCAATTTTTCATTTTCATTTCAGCAAGATAGATTTTAGTTAGTTGCAGTTCAATTTATTTCAGTTTTACAGGTAAATATAGAAAAAAGAAAAAATCAACCAAAAATATCTCATTTCATGCCTCATAGGAACAAAGACCATACAGGAAAATTCTTACCCAACACCCCCACCACATTACTAAGTCACCCTTCTCTCTTCTTCAGTGGCAGTGATCTAGAAGAACCTATAGGTGAACCTCCAGAGATATACGAAGATCCTATAATAGAAGAAGAGCAAGAAAACGTTCCTCTTGAGACCATGGCTAAACATAGGAATGGTATAGGGAATGAGGAGAGAATAGAAGGTGACTTTCCCATCCGAGAGACAAATGGGGACACAAAAATGAAAAACATAAGTCCCTCAGCCTTACCTCACTTCCATGGATTGACCACTGAAGACCCTGATACCTTCTTGTTTGAGTTTTCTGTCCTTTGTCAAACTTATGACTATGCAGAAGACGAGAAAAAGTTGAAACTCTTTCCCTCTACCCTCAAGGATGCAGCACTACGATGGTTCATAGGGTTACCTAGAGACAGTATCACAACTTGGGCTTAAATGTAGCAAGCCTTTAACAACAAATACCAGGACTACTGTAGGTCAAAGGAAACGAAGGGAGAAATCTTTTGAATGACCATGGGAAGTGATGAGTCTCTGGAAGACTATGAAGAAAGGTTCCAACTCGGTTATAAATGGGCCAGGTGCACACTTGACCCTAAATCTCTGAAGCTGGTTCTGCTCCAAGGAGTCCCTGAAGACCTTCCAGATACCATCCATTTGCTAGCTGGAGGAGACATCTATCAACTACCTTATGATGACATAAAGACTGTGTTTAGAAACCATTCTAGGGTAGCCTAGAAAAGAGGTAGGGGGAATCCACTTTCAGCTAGTGCCACCTTCTCCAAACATGAGTTTACAAATCAGATGGAAGACCTTAAAAGTGAGGTGAGACAAACCATTGTCGTGCAACTGGATGCTTTCCAAATCCAACAGATGAAAGAGGAGGCTAAGAGGGCTTTGGCCATCTTTTGTCCTAGATGAACCAGGAAGCATCCTAAGAACAAGTGTCCATTGCACTTAGTAGAGGTATGTTTCATTTGTGAGGAATACCACCCTACAAACCAGTGCCCAACCTTAGCAGAACTTAAAGCTGTGTACCAAGGGGCTAAGGGAGCCACTGAACCACTCTACTTGCTCAACCAAAGGAGGCCACATGGATCTAGACCTTACGAGTAGGGGATGCAAGGGACATTCCAAGCGTATTACAACCCCAACCAATCCAGTCAGGTACCTTCTTGGGGTCCCCCTACTCATCCTTCCTGGTCCGCACCCGCTCCTTCGTTATATCCACCTCAATACCATACTCAACCTGCTGCTCATTTGTTTCATTCTCATGTTCAGCCACAACCTCAGTGGAATGCACCGCAACAGGGGTGGAGGCCCCAGTACAACTCTCCTCCCACCATTTTTCCTCCACCACCTACTCAACCACAACCATTACCTCCTACTCCTCCAAGACAACCTACTCCTCCAAGACAACCCCAGATGCCTACTCAACCGAACCCGAACCCCAATGATAGACGGGCCCAACAAGTATATAATGGAGAGACAACATGCCCTACCTACGCTGTGGAGATTCAGGAGATCAACCTTCGATCTGGGAAGGTCCTCCCAGATAGCCAACCTCCTCCTAAGGAGGATGAAGCAGAGGAATAGGAAAGTGAACCCAAAGCCATTCCACCCTTTCCTGAGAGACTAACTGGAAACACGCAACCAAACCCAGAAGAGACTGAACTTCTGGGAGAACTTAAACAGCTGTGTGTAAAAATACCACTTCTCCAGGCCATCAAAGATGTACCAATCTACAACAAACTGATCAAAGAGAAGTGTTTCAGGTACCCAGGCAGGCGCAAGAGAGATGCCCCAACTATCAATGTCATAGGACAACTATCCGACCTAATGTTGGGACAAGTAATCTGTCCAAAATATTTGGACCTTGGGAGTCTTGTAGTGGATGTACACATCGATGGCACCATAATCCCCCACACCTTGATTGATCTAGGGGCTGCCATTAATGTGATGACTAGGGTCACTATGCTCAAACTTAACCTTCAGGGTTCCCTGAGAAAGACCTCGATAGTAATGCAGTTAGTAGACCGCTCCATCATGAATCCCGAAGGGATTGTGGAAGATGTCCTGGTCTCCGTTGATTCTTGGGAGTACCGTACTGACTTTGAGGCAAAACTCATTGGATACCCCCTCATTTTGGGAAGGCCTTGGTTAGCTACTGCAGATGCTTACATCAGTTGTCGAGCTAGGAGGATGACCATTAAGAATGGGCCAATGTCCAAAGAGCTAGTCCTATATCCTCCTGCCCAACCTTTGCTCGAACATGACTTACCTCTCTAGTTGGAGGAGGAAGATGAGGATGAAGTCTACTCTGCACCTGTGTGCACCGTGGAAGCCACCGGGGGGGTCCTCAAACCGAGGATGACCTTATTGAGAATTTAATCCAAAATCCACCTCCCAGTGTGCTGCCATTAGAAGAGTTGGTAGGAGACACCCAAGCCAGTGCTTTAGTGGATCTCTGTGTGGCTGATCCAACCTCTTCCCGAGTTAAGAATGTGGAATTTGGCCCTGAAAGAACCTTGAAGATCAACTCATCCCTATCTCCCTCTCAAGAGAAGGAGCTGTGTAGCTTACTGAACTGCCATCTGGATGCTTTTGCTTGGAGCTACAAGGAGATGAAGGGAGTCCACCCTTCAATCTGTACCCATCACATTTACATTAAAGAGGATTGTAAACCAGTCAGGCAGCCTTAGAGGAGAATGAATCCAGCCCTTAAGGACATCGTCAAAGAAGAATTGCAAAAGTTATTGGATGCAGGATTCATCTACCCATCTCTGACAGTGAGTGGGTTTCTCCTCTGGTGTTGGTGCCCAAGAAAAACGGGAAGTGGAGAATCTGTTTAGATTATCGAGAACTTAACAAAGCTACCAAGAAGGACCATTTCCCTTTGCATTTCATAGATCAAGTGTTAGATGGCCTGGCAGGGAAGAAGTTCTTTTCCTTCCTAGATGGGTTTAGCGGATATAATCAGATCCAAATCAGCCTGGAAGACCAAGATAAGACCACTTTCACTTGTCCATGGGGTACCTTTGCCTACCAGGTCCTCCCCTTTGGGTTATGCAATGCTCCTGCCACTTTCCAGAGAGCAGTACTAAGCATATTTGCTGAGCTGGTTCATGATTCGGTGGAAATATATATGGATGACTTTACTCCTTATGGGTCCAACTTCCAAGAAGCATTGACTAACCTAGGAAATGCTTTAACCAAGTGCATTGAGATGAACCTGTCCCTCAATCCTAAGAAATGTGAATTGTTGATGACTGAAGGGACTATGCTAGGTCATAAAATTTCTCAGCAAGGCTTACAGGTGGATCCCAGCAAGGTTTCTATCATCCAAAGGGTTCCACCTCCTCAAAAGGTAAGGGATGTTTGGATTTTTTTTAGGCTTAGCGGGATATTATAGAAGGTTCATTAAAGATTTCAGTAAGCTAGCTTCTCCATTGTTTGGTCTTTTGGGGAAAGATGTTAAGTTTATATGGATTGACAACTGTCAAGAGGCTCTAGATGTGTTGAAGGATAAGCTAGTAACTGCCCTAGTCTTGAGAGGTCCAAATTGGGCCCTACCTTTCCACATTCACACAGATGCCTCGAACAAAGCTATAGGGGAAGTCTTAGGACAAGTTTAAGGGAAGCTATCGTATGCCATATATTTTGTTAGTAAAAACCTGTCCAAGGTAGAATTAAACTATACTGTAACCGAGAAAGAGCTCCTAGCTGTAGTCCATTCCCTAAACAAGTTCAAACACTACATCACTCGTTATCAAACATTCATACACATTGATCATGCTGAAATTAGGTATTTTGTGAATAAACCTGACGTAAATGCTCGTATCATTAGATGGTTACTTTTATTGCAGTAATTTGATTTGACCATTGTTGACAAGCCAGGTAAGGAAAATGTTGTTGTTGATTTTTTATCTAGACTAGACTTGCCTGCTGGAGAACAAGGGGTGGTGGATGATCAACTGTTAGATGAACACCTATTTGCTATTTCAGTACTCTCTCCATGGTTTGCTGATATAGAAAATTACTTGGTTTCAACACAATTCCCGCCACACCTATCCTCAAAAGAGAAGAGCAAGATCATGAGGAAAAGCGCCCCATTCACTTGGATTGGGGGAAACCTGTTCAAACTTGGCCGAAATCAGATTTTGAGGCGTTGTGTCAGGGAGGATGAAGTTTTTGACATCCTCCTAACCTATCATGATGGACCCTGTGGAGGCCACTTTGTAGCAAAAAGAACTGCTTTCAAAATTCTACAGGAAGGCTACTATTGGCCCACTCTTCATCAAGATGTCAAAAGATACATCAACCAATGTGACCGATGTCAAAGGATGGGGAAACCGACTCCAAGGGATGAAATGCCCCTCCAACCTTAGGTGACTTCTGAGCCATTTCAGAAGTGAGGCATGGACTTTGTGGGTCCTATCAACCCTCCTTCAAGACAAAAGTCTTACATTATTGTGTGCACAGACTACCTAAGAAAGTGGGCAGAAACAAAGGAAATCAAGGCAACAACAGAAGAAAAAGTGGCTGATTTTTTGAGGGAAAATATCTTCTATAAGTTTGGCTACCCAAGAGAATTAGTCACAGATCAAGAAATCCAATTTACCTCTAACATGATTGAAAACCCGTTTTCTCATCACAAGATTAAACACAGAACTTCTATCCCTTATCATCCGTAAGAAAATGTGTAGGTTGAAGTCACTAACAGGGCTTTGGAAGAGATCTTGACTAAAGTGGTGAGCAGCAGTAGAAAGGATTGGGCAGATCGCTTGGTTGAGGCCACCTACGCCTACAAAACTACTTGGAAAACTACATCAGGTTTCACACCTTATGAGCTGGTCTACGGGAAGAAGGCTTTGTTGTCCATAGAATTTGAATACAACACATTGAGGTTGGCAGCTCAGCTAGACCTAGATCTCAGCCATGCACAACAAGAAAGACTGCTTCAGCTGAATGGACTAGATGAACAAAGAATGTAGGCCCTCCTCCACTCAAAGGTGGTCCAACTCCAAAGAAAAATATGGCATGATCGACACCTTAAAGAGAAGCAATTTCAGCTAGGAGATTGGGCACTATTATATGATTCAAGATACAAGGATTTCAAAGGGAAACTGAGGACAAGATGGTTGGGACCATATACAGTGGAGAAATGTAATGACAATGGTTCAGTCCTTATCAGGACCATTGATGAAGAAGCCATCCCCATGCTCGTCAATGGGCATTAATTGAAGATCTACAGGAAGCCCCTTTCTAAGCAGGAGTCCATTGAAACTCTGGATAAATCAGTGTTGGTAGTGGAGCAGGTCCCTGTCTCCACCCCATCCACATTCTGAGCAACAAAAAAAAGAGAGAAAAAAAAACAAGAAAAGAATAAAAAATCCTCGGGTGAAAACCTATTGGAGGCACCCTGGGCAGGCAGTGAGGGTGAAAACCTCATGGAGGTGCACTGGCTGTCTCAAAAAAACAGAAAAATAACCCTGACTTCTGTTGAAAAATTTGCAGGTTGCAGGAAGGAAATTGTAGGTTAGGAGGATCGCACAAAATGAGGACAGAGACTAGCACCAGGCTGCAAGCATCCCTCACAATCAATTCCTCCATGACCACTACCCTTTCCTAAGATTTGATCTCATTCAGGCCAAAATTTCACCTTCTACAGGAAGTTTTGTGCCTTCTATAGGAAGTCTTGTGTCTTCTACAGGAAGAACCTGTAGAACCCACAGATGAGCAAAATTGATCTCAGAAGGGAATCTGAAGGTTGGGAATCTACCTATGAGACCTAAAAACATCCCCGTTTCCATCCATTTCCATATGTCACCCTCTTCCATCTCTTTTCCCCTCCATTGCACCCATTTTTTATTTGTTCCTGCACAGTCACACACAGAAAACCCTGTTTTCTTCATACTGCCAGCAAAAACTTTTATTGACAAATCAAGCAACATTTTTCCCCACTCACCATGACTATTAATCTCCATCTTGACTCCTCAACAGCCGGAACCCTCGTCAACAGTATAGCCCTGCTCATTCTAGTTTACATTCCAAGAGGAGAAGAAGCTATAGGACATCCTACAGGAATCCTCTAGCAGTTGATCCCTCTAGAAGACATACTCTGGAGACAGGGACAACCAAGAATGGCAACGGGGACATGCAAAGAGCTCTTCTTGAATGTCAGAATATCAGCAGCAGCTAAATCCAAGCATGCAGTGTGCATGCAGCAACAACAAATGAAGGAATGGGTTCCAAAACCTGTGCATGCGGAAACATCACATGAAGGAATGGGTTCCAAAACCCGAGATCTGAATAACGTGGCTGTGACCACGCAAGTAATTGCCTAAACTCATTCGTCAATTGCATAAATCATATTTTAAAAGATGCATGCCTATGGGAATGGTTGAAATTGAGTGGAGTCGGTGGCCAATTACATATCCTGCTGGGATCCAAACGAGCCCCGTTACATTCAAAATTGTCGACGAGATGTGCAACCAACATGTGTGGAGTGTCCATTCAGGGAGAAATCGTCGAGACTGGTAGTGGTGGCGGTGGATAACGACAGAGAGGAGGTGATGGCAGTCAGAAACACGTCGAAGCATTATGGCTATGACGTCGAACCAACGGTCCAGTCTAGCCACCTCATCTCCTCACCACGAATCACGCCGCAGTTAAAAGATGCCCGACCGAAACATGCACCACCTTCTGTTCACTCTGCACTTACAACGTCCTCGACTGGAGTACGCATCCACCGCTTCCAAAAATAGTTAACCAGTAGTCCTCCACCAGTTTCTTTACCTGTGTTCGAAAATCTCCCATGTATCGGGCTCACTCGGAGGCACAGTGGCATTCTACAGGAATCAGGGGCCTTCTACGGGAAAGGAGGAACAACTTTACGGAGTAGGAAAACCTGCGATTTTCGTTGAATTTGGAACTCCAAACGAGGTAGGCTCAAAAAAAATCGTTTATGCATGGTGCGTTTGTGCAAGGTGGTGAATTGAACGACATCAAATTGAAAAATCAGAGGACAAGTCTACCTGTGTATTGGAAGTAAAACGTTTGCCTGCATATTGCATTGAATTTCCCCAGTTCCTTTGCATCAAAAATCTCCTCCACATTTTCTTTTTAAATTCTCCTGTAAGGAAGATATATACAGCCGTAGAGGCCAGCCTATGTGAGAAAAAATTTGAATTTTCATATCTACATGTGTGTTGAGAAGGGAACCTGATCCTTATGCTCTGTCTATAAAAACAAAATTCTTCCTTTCATAAAAAGACGGTCGAGTTCTAGATGACAACAGTTTTCAAACAAGGGAATTGTTGCTAGTTTGTATTGAACACGAGAAATTCCTTCTTGAGTTCAGGGGAAACCAAATTCAGCTATCCTCCATTTCAGATTGGCTGTTTGGTTGCCTGAGCATTTTCTTTTCTGATTAAAACATAAAAGGGCACTCTCACCACGCCAGGAGGATTCATAAGGAAAGAACCAACGGACTCTACCAAATTGCACGAGCATCCTGAGATGGTGGACCTTTTCACCCAAGGAAATTGGATATCCTTCTTTGACAAAATTCAGGGTCATGATGAGGAGATAACTGAGGAATTTTTAATGGCCCTAAGACCACAGTCAAAAACACATTCCACAGTTAGTTTTAGGGGTTTTACCCTGGAACTCACCCCTGAGCTCATCAATGCAGTTACTGGTTTACCTAGCGAAAAACACTTGGCATTTGGAGAATTCTCAGGCACACATGAACCAAGAATTCTTCTAGGCCATGATAATAATTCCAGCATTTGCGACTTACCAGAGACATCGCAAGCACTATTGGGAAGCATTATGTCGACACCTACAATAGCTATAGATACCGACGAAGTGATTGTAGAGGAGTTGGTGGCAGAAATTGCTATGGAGGCTGAAGAAGTTGCTCCAGAGGTTGCCGAAGTATTAGCAGAAGTCCCTAAATCACCAAGGACACCAAGACCAAAGCCCACCACAATGAAGGATAGCATGAAAGATAAGAAGGGAAAGAAACCTAAAATCCGGGTGCATTCCCAAGAAGAAACCTAGTGAAGGAGAGGCCCATCGCACAGGAAAAGGGCAAAACCATCAATCTAGAGCCGGAGGAGGAAGAAATCAAAGACATCCTAATGGATGATGAAGATGTGGGAATAGACATGGAGGATGTTGAAGCCCAGGGTGCAGACCCTATCACTCAGTTGCCTGAGTACATCCTTCTGTGCAAAGGCAAGACCAAGGTGCCAAAAGATATCGATGAGAGAAATGTCCCTTTGCAAACCCCTCTACCACCAAATGAAATTGTTTTTAAGGACCATGCTTGGCGTAGGTTCCTCAGTTAAAAGTCAAAGACTAGGACTTGGTTGACCACGAGAAGTTTCCATGCTTGGTGATTGAGTGACTGATGCACTGCATTATCGGTACAACCACCGGAATGACCACATTGGGGCCGCAAAGGTGGCTTAGAGGAGTAGACAAGGTAGGTCTCCTCAACATGTTATGGGTGCCGCACTACAACCACACCCCGATTACAGTCTTGGTCATCAAGTAGTTACTATGCTTGGTGCATGATGGGTGTCTATGGCTAGAAGAGACAATACCCATCATAGACATATTGATCGACAAAATCACGTGGTTGTGCTACATAGGAGAAAATCCGGCCATGATGTTTGGCAGAAAAGGTGGTGAGAAGGCCCTTGCAAAGGCCATGAAGGAGAAGTTTAAGTTGTTAAAGAAGCCACGTGGACATGCCATATTAAGCATCAGTGACGCTATTGTAAAGGTGGCTACGCAGATTTTGGCAGGGAAGGTGATGAGGAAGTGTTGCACCGATGAGGTGTCGGCACCTGTCGTCACACTAGCAGCCTAGTGCACTGAAGGAGTCCATTTCAATTGGTCGGACTATCTCCGTGGAGAGTTCCTAGCAAAATTCTCCGCGGAATAAGAGCTCACTAATACGTTCCAATATGCATGGCTCTTGATGCCTATTGTGCTGGTAGCATGGGAGCTGCCAGAGGATAGTCATTCCCTTCGGTTGTGCTGAACCTTCCAGAGGAAGCAAAGTATGCTTTGTTGTGGGCAACCAAGGATGCGCAGTGCATCAAGGATAGCAAGATCTTCTGGATCTTGATGGAGATGAACATCTGCATGGCCATCAATCGCAAACCATAGTTATCGCCTACAGTGTTTGCTAACCTACAGGGCTACCCAGAGTTGAAAGCAGATTTTCACCATGTGTCCATTAGGGTGCAAAAGGACCCTGCGCAGACATGGTATGACTTACCTTACCTGGAAACAGATGACACTATTGATCCAATACTTGATCGCTGGCCAACAAAATGGCGCACTACAACAGACTTGGCGGTAGAAGGAAGCAAGTCCATCGTGCTGAGCAATAAGGAGGAGGCCAAGATCAAGATGACATAGCTGACAGAAAAGAGGAAGAAGGAGGTCGTTGACAAGGCCCAGGTGGTGTGCGATGCTGCTCAGTAGATGGAGAAGAAAACAGGTGGAACAAAGCGGGGCTCTAACAAAGGCACGAGGTCGCCTTCACCCGAGACCGAGGAAGAGATGGGTGAGCAGACAGAGTAGCACGACATGGACCCACAGGCGACGTCTGCCTGGATCAAGAGTCCAAGGGAGTAAGAGAAAGGAGGTTCCAGGAAGAAATCCAAGGCCACTAAGGCATCGCTAGACCCAATCACCCTCACAGAGGGTGATTTGCATGACATCGGTGACACGGTGCAGGATGTCACTGTAGAGGCCCTACAACAGTTTGAGCAACAACAACAACTAGAATTGGGGGCTATCCAGACAGGCCTGCAGGAGCTGCAGACTTGTGCATCACAGGTTGGAACCGTGTCCACCAGCCTTGCTATCGACACTTCAGAAGCTGCTATGATGCTGCACGCAAAGGCCGCTAGTGCGATAATGTTGCCTGATGGAGCACTGACCATAGAGAATGAATCTGACAGGCCCACTATTAGCACCCTCAAGGGAGTAGGGTTGAATCTGGTAGTGATTCCTAATGAGGCGCTCCACCTATTACAGGATGGAGTGATTTCAGAGTTGAGGGCCCATGAGCACTGCGCCCTATAGGTGATCAATGAGTAGTGCATTAACAATGAGCATATGACACTACAACGAGACACTGCCATCACTGTTGTGACTGAGGTGACCAACCAAAACAAGCATATAATGTAGGTCATCGAGGAGGCATGCCGAATGGTCCCAGAGTTGGCCATTCATGAGGAAGAACCAGTCGAGGTGCACGTCCACAAGCTGGCTGCTAGGGTGCGTGACACTCGTACAGAAATGGCAAGGGTTCAGTTGGATTTGAACCTACAGATCACCAAGTTACAGTTGAAGGACCAGCCTTCAACTCCAGCAGAAGTAAAGGAGCAGCATGCAAACACTGTCATAGAGGCAATAACGGTGGTTGATAGTGAAGTAGTAGACTGCACGCAAATTTTTGAGTAGTCGTTTGAGGTCCTGACAAGCTTGCAGGAGGAACCTAATGTACAATGACTAGATACAGAAGTGCATGAGCTGTAGCAGTGCTATGATGAGGCCAAAGGCACAACGCGAACCGTTGTGCTCACATAGAGACTGGCAAAGCCGCCAGAGGCCAAGCAGTTGAAAGAACAGGTGGATGCAGCACAAAAAAAGGAAGCAGTGAAGAAGGCACGACTGAAGCCCTGGCTGGATGAGGCTTATGCGGTTATAGCCTATATTGAAGGAAAGCTTGCGACTCCGCAAGAAACACAGCAAAATATTTAGGCTGATAGTTCAGGAGCAATGACTGAGAAAATGGTTGAAGACGCGAAGCAGGCGACTGCACAGTGCATTGCTAAGGTTACAGTCATACAAGTAGAGCTAGGGGGTCTTCATGCCAAGATCTTCATGTCTATAGAGTGACTCGAGGGCGGGTCACGATGTTTGTGTTGGGAGCCTGTTGGAAACGGGATCCCCCAAGGATAGTTTTGAGGCTAAAATCCCATGTTTTTGGTCAAGTTTTGTAATAAAGCTATAAAGTCTCCGCATTTTGTGTTTGTGGAGTGCGAAGGTGTCAGGAGTCATAAAGGGTTGTCTGCTCTTATTTTCTAAAGTGTAAAGTCGGTTGTAAAGATCTACCCATGGTCCACGGATCATGGGATTGTATAAAAAGAGCTAAGTAAGTAAGCTACAAGAAGTAATAAGTTTTTGGAGAGAAGTAAGAAGTCTTGAGAAATAAGGAGAGAAGACTAAGTTTTGGGTTTTAGTGTGGCTGAGTGTGCAGAGGCCTAGGGTGGAAGTCTGTAGTTGAGTGCACGGACCCTTGCAGCTATGTGCACAAGGTGGATAGAGTTTGTAATCATCTGAAGATATCAATAAAGAGAATCATTCTACAAATTCTATGTCTTTGTTTCCTGTTAATGCATCTTGTCTTATTGTGTATGAATTTCATTTACAATGCTTATGTGATGCGTGAATGTATGTAATTACATTGGTTAATTGAAAAAAAGTAAGAATATATGTTTACATGGTGCTAACTGTGATTGTCTAGTAAGATAAATAATACACTTAAGATCATTTGGGAATCTGCACAATATGCTGCTCTAGCAATGCAAAAGTATCTGAACTACAGGTTCGGGCTACGTGAAGGTCAATCGTACTCCTTCGCGGAGGTGCCAAAGGGTGGAATAAGAGGCTAGATAGACGGAGTCCTAAAAATTA
Source organism: Pinus tabuliformis (assembly GCA_031772625.1). Classification (NCBI taxonomy): domain Eukaryota; kingdom Viridiplantae; phylum Streptophyta; class Pinopsida; order Pinales; family Pinaceae; genus Pinus; species Pinus tabuliformis. Next base: position 310,767,706 of record CM062815.1, on the reverse strand, counting down.
ACGACCTGCACGAGAGTAGGAACAGAAGGAATAAACAAACATCATGACCATCTCAGGATGCGGAAACTTGGTTCTAGCATCCCCCCATATTGCTTCGGGTGAGACTTTGGTCTGCACTTTATGGGCTAATTCCGAAAGGGCTAGTAGTGTAGGGATTTGTTTGGCTAACTAACGTTGAACCTGGGTCAGGCCCCACGCAGCCAACATCGAGGTTCGCCTAAAAGATGCAAGGGAAGCATAGATTACTTTCTTTCTATACTAACACTTAGTCCTGGTCCCAAAACAAATGAAATGAAAAAATGCTTTGATTAGTAACAATATTTGTGGATGCTAGCCCACTTAATCCTTTACTAATTAAGCTATGTGATTTGAAAAACAAGCAAAATAAATTGAAAAATAAGTGTGGAATTTGACCACTTACTTCCCCCCCAATTAAGTTGTATGAAAATTGTAAATAAAAATAAAGATAATCTAGTTACCCAACTAGTTGTTATTAGTAGAGTAATTAAGTAATCTAAACTGATTGGAAAAAAAAATTCCAGAGGTGAATGAAATTCACTAAAGGCCGTCAATCACCTGAAAAATGAGAAATTACAAGGATTTTTTAGCTTTCTGGGAAATCGCACAGAATTTATTATGCGCAGATGCATTTGTTCATCTGTACAAAAAAACTGTGAATTAGCAAGCTTCTCGACCAACAACAGGTCCAAAAGGTCTTGCAAAAATTCCAGAGAGATGTTGAATGCCTTGTAAGTTGATTATGCAGAGAGAAGGTCCTACAAACACAATTGATTAGATTAAAGAAAAGAAACTAGTGGAGTTACCAATCTTGTTGTAGTGTTTTTGTAGCAATGGTGTACCAAAAGACACCTTCTTAGCAGTAGGTTGTTCCCTGCAAAGAAAAACAAGCAGTTTGGTTGTTGTCAGTGGAAAAGCATGAAGAAACAAAGTATTGCAAATGATGAAGACAATACATACACAAACATAAACTAAAACAAAGAGATGAACACATAAATAATTCTTAATGAAGAAAACAAGTCAACACAATTATGGAAAATGGCTCCCTTTATTCACTACTAGTGGTAGGAAATGAATACAAATAGTAGAATGCTAAACACTTGAAGAGAATTATTTGAGCAATGGTGCTCAAAAATCCTCAGCAAGGAGGTTCTTTTCTTCACTCTCTTTGCAATCTTCTCTTTTGTATCCAAGAAGTATCAAGACTCTCTTAATGGTGGAATCATGTCTACACCAAAGTGATGGATTTCTAAGAAGCAATTATACCACCACAATAGTGCTCTACTTCTTATGATTCAACAATTAAATGAAGGTTTTCATTGATAGCAATTAAGCCAGCATAACATTTTCTCATGTTTTGGTTCTCCCATGGTTCAATTCTATACAATTTTTTTAATCCATCTTCCCTCTCTTGGTTCATGAATGATAATGACTTATGAGTAGGAAAGGATGATTCCGTTGAGGGTTTCATATCTTCAAGTTTGCTCGAATTTGGGTGTCCTTGACTGAGATCATGTCAGGGAATCAACTTCCAAGTGTGAGAAGTGGCTCCAAATTGCTGAGTCAGCCATTCCTTTGACTGTGTGACTTTCGAAGAAAATACCAAGTGTAGCACGGCTATCGAAGAAAAAGTCAAGATGACATAAATTTTTAAATTCCATATAATTTGAACCTTAGGATAAATTAAATTTTTTTATTTTTATAATGTCTTCAGCTGAAAAATCTTCACTCGTACAGTCTGTTGGACGATCTTGGGTGTCTTTTGGATGTGTACGATTTGCTGGTGTTAACATAGTTCAAGGTGCATGCAAGTATCAATAAGGTGGTGGTTAGGGAACATGGTCAGTAACCAAGGATAAAGTTGAAAGGCCATGAGTAGCAATGGTTAGAAAAGGAAATGCATGCAATATAAATGAACATGAAGATGGAGGATGTATACACTAAAAACTTTGTAAATATTTAGTATTTGATACATTTGTTAGAGAATTAGGAACATATTTCGTATTAAATTAATCATTTATTTAATTTAATTTTTCTCAGAATGCAAGATTTTGTGATTCATGATTTATACAAAGTCTCTTGTGGAGAAATCACATAATAATTTTTGGGAAAATGTGTTTTGAACCACTTACTATGATTGATCATCAGGACAAAGATATATAGTCAGATCTTGAGAATAAATAAATATAATAGAAATGTAACAATAAATTAAAACAATAGGAAAATAAATATTAAAATTAAATATTATAAAAATCGTAAAAAATTAATAAAATACATGAAAGAAAAATATTAAAAAATAGAGACAAAATTTAAATAGAAACAAAATTATGAAAAATAGGAAAAATGTTAAGAAAGGCAAAAAAAAAAAAAAAAAAAAAAAAAAAAAAAAAAAAAAAAAAAAAAAAAAAAACGAATAAGAAACTACCAATATAAAAATGAGAAAGGGAAAAATAGAACTAACTAAAACATCATAAAGAAAATCAAATAATAAGGCACATAAATATAAAACATAAAATTATAAAATAATAATAAAAGATATATTTTCCTTATTTTATATAAATATTCACGTAATAATCAATATAAAAATAATAAAAGAATTCAATTTATAAATAATGAAATATAAAAGAATAAATCTAATTTTATTTATGCAAATATATTATATTTTTATTTAATTAATCTAGATCCATTTTAACTCTGAATCTACCAAGCACGTGGAGTGATTAAATCTCTCCATATGCAAACCTCTTTTTTGAGTGCAAACTTGCGATCACATTTCTCCATATGCAAACTCTTTTTTAGTGCAAACTTGAAGAAATTTTTGCAAGTCTAGATATTTGATCCCTCTTAGGGTTTGGTTAAAATGGATCTAGGATGCTTTTTTAAATTTAATTTTTATTTTATGTAATTTCACCAAGTCAAAATGTTTTAATTAATAATTTAATTTTTTTATTTTTAGATAATTTGGCCTAGTCAAAATGTTTAGATAACATAACTTAGCAAGACATAACATGTAACCCTCTTATTATAATATAAAACTGGTAGTGCCTTCTTCCTTTCTCATAAAAAAATATAACAAAACAAGACATTATAACATCTCTTCCATATTGGGCTGGAGAGCGTCTATCCATGCAAAAATGTAATAAATTAAGTTAAAAACAAAAATATTTATAAATATTTTGATTGAGAGATGTTTTCTGGGCATATGGTATTCATGAGTCATGATATCGGCCAAATGTATTGTAACAATTATTATTTACTAGTAAATAATATCCATGGTAAAGGAAGGTGAATATCCATTGTTAAAAATCTTGTGATATTGTAAGTATTGAATTTTTATGTTTCAGAATGCAAACTCCTAAGATCCATAATGATTATAAATAGTTTTCCAGATAAATCACATTAGAGACTTTATAGGTCAACATGTTATGTGCTTATTAATGAAATTTAAATATGGTACAACATTATTATATTAATTTATATGGTAAAATGGATCTTAATATACTCCTAAGATCCATAATGACTATAAATAGTTTTTGAGATAAATCACATTAGAGGCCTTATAGATCAACATGTTATGTGCTTATTAATGAATTTAAATATGGATACAACATTATTATATTAATTTATATGGTAAAATGGACCTCTATATATAGCTACTGATTTATATCTTATATATTATAATGTTATAGAGTTTAGATATATCTCAAAAGTAATTATAATTTTTTAGTTTTTATATTTAATTAAAAAATGTTATAAAATGAAATTATAAAATATTTTGATTGTGAAATGAAAGATAGTTTTTGGGCATGTGGTATTAACCATGGTATTGTAACAAAGTCTATTACAAGTTAATAATATTTATGGTAAAGTGGGTGTGAATATCCATGTTAAAAAAGTTGTTATATTGTAAGTTTATTGTAAGTATAAAAGTCTTTATGTGCTTATTAACTAAATTTCAATATGGTTATAAAACCATTATTTTATTTTATTTTATAAGCTAAAAGGTATGGATCTTCACTTATAGTTCTTACTTATATGTTATATATTTTAATCTGATATGTATATTATGATTTTCTTTCATCTGAAAAGTTATTCGTAATTTTATAATAAAAATAAAATTACAATATAACAAATTGAATTTTATTATTTTTAGTGCCTTTAATTTTTTATGGACACTACATCTCCTCTATGCTCGGCTCTATATTACTTTTAACTTTTTATTATTATTTAATTGACTCGCTATGTAAATGTTTACAAATCATTTACTTCTTATAAATTGAACATATTAATATAAATTCAATATCTTGAATCAAAATGTAAGAATGTTTACATACTTTCTTACATTACAGCTACACATTTCCCTATACTAGATTGCGCCTCTCAGGGAAATAATAATATTAATAATAATAATAATAATAATTATTATTATTATTATTATTAAATAAATAAGATTAATTTTTTAATTTCAAATAATATAAAGAATATTTAATATGTTAAATTGTTTCTATGTAATAAATAATTCAGAAAAAATATCCATTACTAAAAATATGTTGGTAAAGTGTTTATTTTGAAATAATATTTCTAGAATTTTAATTTAATCATTAATAATTTTTATAAAAATTCAACCTCCACTGAATATTCATGAAATATTTTTAGTAGTAATCATGGATAGAGTGCTGAGATTTATCTAAAAGCTATTTATGCCCTTTTCATTTTTCAAATTAATTAAAAAAATGTCATGTCCACTAGTGTCATATTTTTTAATTAGATTTGTATTTACAGCATTGAACTTTTATTTCATATTGTTGCTTTACTATGTTTTTTTTATAATTAATATTGATAATAATAATATAGTTAATCACATGAATAGATCTGGATATTTTAGAATAATGCTTACAAATTTTTATTTTTATTATCAATAATTATTAAGTGGATGGTAGGGATTTAACCTAGTGTAATATTCTAAAAAATTCATAGTAGTATTCACATATCAAAGGTTGAGATTTCTCTCAAAAGTAGTTATACCCTATCTATTCTTTTAATTAAATTGATTAATTTATAAGGAAAAACATATGACCATGTTCATATGATCTTTTGGGCATGTGGTATTAGTAATCCTTGATATTGGCCCATGGCATTCCAAGAGATTTCATTTCCAGGGTAAGAATCTCTATAATAAAGCAGGGGTGAATATACACAATCAAGAATCTCGTTACATATTTTTTTAATAAATATATGTTTAATTCATATATTATTTTCTTTAATAATCTACTTAGATCCATCTTAACTCTAGATCTACCGTCTACCAAGCCCCACGAGAATCAAAATTGTCTCTTGAGGAGCAAACCTCTTTTAGAGTGAAAAGATATTTGATCCCTCTTGGTGCTCGGTATTTCTTTTAAATAGGCCACATTAGAGAACAAAACAATGGGAAAAAACTATCCACTCGAGAGTTTATGTTTTCTATTTTATTTAGTTTTATTTTTAATTTTGTTTTATTTTATTTCGACACACTAATAATTATTATTAATAACTTAACATAAAGGAAATAACATTTTATAATACTTTTAAGATGTATCCTGAGGTCAAGTCTCATGACCACAACCGGTTGAGGATGGGTCTTGTTAGCAAGGCGATCGAGATCAAGCTTCATGTGGGTAGTTGTGTGTGTGCTAGGTAGAGGGGATATGCTAAAAAATCCAGTCAACTTAGGGTTGGTGTGGCCCAGACTGGGTGTAATCTCTGGGTGATTTTGATGAATTAGATGCCCCTAAGTCATGGTTTCTCAGGCCATAGATCAAATAAGAGAAAACTTAAAAAAAACAAACGAAAAATATATCCTAAAATAAACATTTTGATGCCATCTATAAATAAATAAATACCTATCAATATTTATTATCTATTTAATATATATCTCTACACTAATATCTAATACATCAATAATATATTAATTTATTAGCAGCTAAATTATAAAATTTGAACATACATTTATTTATTTCTAAACAAAAATTGAAAACTTCATCTAAAACAGGATTGATTAATAAGACCGCAAAGCAAAAACTAGTCACTATCTATGATAGGGACTCATTCAAAATACAATTAATTAAAATGTGGGAGACGCCACCATTTTGAGAATCGAAAAGCCATCTTATGATTATTCGAATTGGTTTATTGTTTAACTTTTCTAGGTGGTTTGTCTTTAATATAAATTGTTCCACCATTTTGGGAATCGAAAAGCCATCTTATGATTATTCGAATTGGTTTATTGTTTAACTTTTCTAGGTGGTTTGTCTTTAATATAAATTGTTTATGTATAAAAGAAGTTTATTAAATATTAATTTATTATCATTTTTATTGTTATTTTAATAAATAAAATATTAATTTTAATGGGTGATTTTGTTTTATTAAAAAAATAAAATATTTTTTTCATATGTAAAAATGTAAGGTACAATTTAATATAACACATTGTCGTAAATGACTAAATACAATAATATTGTTATATTAAATTTATTTATTTAAATTTTTAGTGTTATATTAAATTTATATATTAAAATTTTTATTTCCTTATAAATAATATACTTTAATTATAATATACTTTAATTATAATTGATGTTATGTCATATTATTTTTATTTTTATTAATTGTTAAGAAAGGAATCAAATTTTTTAAAAGTAAAATTTATAATCATTTTACATTTTTAAAAAGATTTTAACTGATTTTTTTCATTTTTTTTTAATGTGGGATGAATTTAGAGTTAAAATAAATTTAAGTTAATTACAAAGTGAAGATACATGCTTAAACATATTTATGATGTTAATGGTTTTTCCATTTATATGATATTATTTAGTGCTTTTTCTTTTTAATATTATAATTTATTATTTCCATGATTACAATGCGGGTTGATTTTATATGGGAAAAGGGATTCAATTGAACCCTAATCACCTTTATGGTGTTTTCATGCCATGTCTCTTAGTGTCTCATTTCTTATTGTTTTTCTTTAAACTTCTTCATGGTCTAGAGTAGTTTTTTTTTAGGTATCAATGAATCCAAAAAGTATATTTACAGCTACTTGTTGTCGTTGCGACAAACACCCTCTAAAATTTGGCCTGCACTTGAATTTTTGAGTCTACTATGGATCTTGTAATCATTCATTCCATAGTCACTTTATAGTCTATCGATGATTTGTTGAGTATTCTATTCTTTCTCAGTTTGTAACTGTCAAAGTCACCTGCTCACACATCATCATTTTGCAACAAGTACATGAGTGCACTCTTTTATGCAAGATTGAACAAGCATAGCACAATTCCATAAAGACAATGACTATGCAATGTTCAAACTATGTCGACAATCAATGTGCATTCTCATCAAAAGTCTCTCACTTTTGGTCATGATTGTTATTTTATTTCGGTGATTTTTTCCAATTGTCACTTTTGCACACCTTTTCTTTCACAAGTGTCGTTTTCATGTTTATGGCTATCACTTTTGCTTGTTTTCACTTTAATAAGTTTCATTTTCATGCTATCTTCATTATCCCATGTGTTGCTTTTGATGTCGTTTTCATTTTGCAAGTCTCATTTTCACTTTCCTCTTACTATCGCAAGTGTTTGCCTTTAAGCATGGAAAGTGTCACACATCGCACATATGTAGTTTTGATTTGTTTCAAGGGGTAAACTTGGTGCTAATGAGTCATTATTATCATGCAGACATGTATCACACTCATTCTCAAAGTTTCAAGAACTATCGCACAAGTGTCGTCATTGTCGTCGCAAAGTGTACCTTTAGTGTCACACTTCGGGAAAGTTGTCACAATATCCTCACATTGAGGGAAGTATTTTTTTCATGTGTTCTGAGTGATAAATATTAGGTCATCAACTATTCTAAGTGTCTGATAATTCTCAAATTTTGTCCTTGTTAAATTTGGTCTTCTTAATCCCACACTTAGCCAAATCCGGAAAAGTGCATTCATGAGCAACCTGATCTCACACAAGCTTCCTGAATTGCACACTATGAAGTCTCAGCCCTCAATCTCAGACCTTGCTTCTTGGAATTGCACAATGCAGAACCCCTACCTTCCAGAATTGTAGACTATGAAGTCTCAGTGCTCAGTTTTAACCCTCAAGCTCCAAAATTGCACAGTCTTCGCCTTCAATCAATCTCATATGTGCACTGCAGAATAACAAGCAATAAGCCTCTTCCTTTCCCTCTTGAACTGGGTAATTGCATAAGCCCTATGCCTCTATCCCTATGGAATTGTGTGGTGGGAAACCTCATTCCTGACCTCCCAAGCCCCTCAACTGTGTAGTTGACTAGCCCTCGCTTGCTTGAATTTTGCACTATGGAGTCTCAAGGATCAATCCTAGCCCTTGGTCTCCTGATCTACACAATCCTTGATCTAGTCTTTCTATTGGGAAAATACTAAGAGAGGGGGATGAATCATTATTTTAAACTCACTTCAACTTTTTAATTTCTTATTATGATTTATGTACACTACTATCATTTATGAAATCATCGTATGTATGTGATTGCAGTAAATGAAAACCGTGTATACCTATATAACTAATTTAACATTTATTTCATTAATTTTTCATCCTTAACCAATGCACCATTACTTCATTATTCATTCATTAAGTAGAAACCATGATCATTAAATAGAAGATACATCATCAACACACATGAACACTAGGATTTTAGGTGGAAGCACAATGTGGGAGAAAACCATCGTTGTTGTCATCTTTGTCTTATTCTTTTATTATTAAGAAAACTTCTACAATCTTGTACTTGTGCAAACTCTTACCAGTACGCAGGAACCCACTTGTAGAAGGCTAGAACCTTCTCTCATTTTCCATCACCCACTAGAAGCGAGATACAACCCCCTGATCTCATTTATCGACTCTTACTGGAAGGGAGAACCTACCCCCTATACCAATTTAGCAGCTACCACTAGAATGAATCTCTGACTCCCTCACTGAAGGCTCCAACCCTCAAAACCCCTTGTGGACCACATTTCATAATATTTCATACTAGATCCACCTGAATCAAAACATCAAATCTATAGGCCATCTTTCATCATATTTTCAGACTAGACCCACTTCAAACATTAAGCCCAATACCAAGTAACAATTTTGAAACCAAACGTTGAATTAATTAAATCATTATCAAGACAATCATCGAATCTCAATCAACCATTTCAACAAGATCAAACCAGGCCATAACAGATATAAGCCATCAGATCATACTAATGCACAACCATTATACCAAACCATGCATTTTTCATCATCACAGAAACACATTTTTATTACTAAAAACCCTGATCAAACATACATTTGAATGTATACGCTATTTTTCTTAAGCATACCCATATACATACACACTACCTCTATATAAGACCTGTATATAGATCTCAAATTACTGACAATTGAATCATCAATCACTAAACCATACATAGATCATCCCATAAGTCATAGGTCACTTGAACCAATCACAGATTACTGAACCAAACATAGATCACCATATTGTATCATCATTACCAATCAATATACCATTCCACATTTAACCCATTCAACATTGTGAGATATAGATCATCATAATAGAGACATCATTGGTAGACAACAACAATGAGAGTAGAATTGATCAAATGTCATCAACAAGCCATACTAAAAAACCCCATTCTATGTACGTGAATTCCACAAAAAGACATCACCATATGTACGTACTTACCATTCACAACACCTGCATGCATATCTCAATCTATAGTATAAATTTGCAAAAGTTATACGCGACCCTACAAAGATGGATCTGCATATGTACACGATTGTTCCCAAACATATCTGTGTATGGATCTGAAAACTTTTGTTGCAAACACAATTTTACTCTATGAAACCCTTACTGTCAGAATTACAGACTCTTGAATACTTTATTCAAATCACAACATGATTACAACCACAAATCTATCATTTTTAGTCACTTAAACATTTTCAATAAGTAAATCAAACAAGCATATATGTCAACATACTTTATATCTTACAGATCTGAGTCTTCTCCTTTCTCCCTGGTGCACACATGTTTCAGGTCAAATCACACATATATAAATCATTACTTTCTCCCTTAACACTTTGATCTCCATCTCCTTATTTATCTTTAGCCTTAACCAATACCTCAAGCCAATCCCTTACTAATGTCGTTGGTATTCTTTGACGAGATAAAATAATCATTGTCACTTCCATGGACCATTAGTATGGGCCAATAGCATGGTAAAGACCCTTGGTATTCAAATTACCATGGTGTGGATTATGTACGCAACATTTCTTTGCAATACCTGTGTATGTACATGACCTTGATTCTCAGGACCCGTGTATACTTTGTCAAACTTTTCTTTTATCATCCACTTGTCTCTGAACTAGAATTCCTTTCTGAACTGACATTCCTTTGTCCATATTACATGTAGAATCATAACCATCTTGGTATCATAATGTTGTGTCTTTATAAATTAGTTTGCCATCAAGGACAACACATTAGACATTATGCCAGCACTCTCAGCCTATCACCCAGTTCTAGCTCAGTTAATGGTTGTCATGAAGCATGTTAGAATGTGGTTTTATCAAATCATGTCATATTTTCATGAGTAGATTTCAGTTGTAGATATTACATCATGTTATATCAAGATGATGATGGAGGAGATGAAGAAGAATACCCTACTAGAAGACACCTTTGTAGCGGCAAAGACAACTTAATCAGTCAAGAAAAGACAAAGAGACACCATATTGCAACATCAACTAGAGATTAATATCATAGTGAAGGCTCCCTACGTTCAAGCCTTATGGATGAGGAAGAAGAAAAACATGTACCAAATTTCAAGAAGACTAAAAAATAATAGTAGCCACAATGGCTTGGCATTCCCATATCATCCTGCAGTCTATGTCATCAATGTCATGTCATGTATTGTCAAGGTTTAATGTCAATATGTATATGAGTCATTATTTGTCACATCATTTGTGGACTATGTAATTTCAATATGTGAGAAATGTAATGTAAAGTGGAAGTCCAAGGGTCATCTATAGAATGTGAAAAGTCATAAAGGAGTCAAAAGGTTATAGAGAAGTCAAACAGTCATGAAGGTAGTCCAAGAGTCACAAGGGAGGTGAATGGTCACCCCATTTGTTAAATGTACATCATCATAGCTCACGTAAAGTAATTTTCACCTTGGCTCCTCTTACCTGGCATTAGAGAGGAAGATAGTTCTTTTTTAGGAGAAAGTGGTTTCTCTAACGCTCCACTATTGGAGCTAGTGGTGTACACTACACTGATGTATCTTAGAACTTTTGCTTAATTTCTAAGATCATTGAGCCAACACACTTTCATGCATATGTCGTAAATATTGTAAGACTATTCTTTGGATGTTTGTGATGTATGTTGTTTTCATCTGTACTAAGTAAAGTGAACTATTTCGGCAGCTTTGGTACTTATCTTGTTGAAGGTGTGTTGTATGTGTTATAATAAATCGTTTCTTGCATGTGAACTATTTCACTCGTTGATAAACTATTCATTGATATGTATATTCTCATGTTCCTTTACTAGATTAGTAGTATTAACCTTCTTTTAAAGGCTCGATTTTCTCTCCCTTTCGGTAGAAGAACCTTGATACATTTTGTAGTTGAACATTCCATAAGGCATTATCACTTGCTCATCTGAAGGTACATGTGCATTACTCTCTTTTGCTAACCATTATAGCCAAGGAAAATCTCTAAGAACATATGGAATTTGAGCCTTATTTCCAGAAGGGCTCCTACATAAGACAATGCAAAGTCTAATTGGGAATTTTCATCAAGGAGACCCCCTTAGTTGACAAATTTCTAGCATTGTAATAAAATGGCGCTAGAAGGAGAACCATGTGACAATTTTTTCACGTTGTGTCTATTTTAAACCTCTTATATTAAATGGCTTATCCCCAAATCATAGTCCTATAATGCTTCTCTAAACTATCCCCTCACAAATTTTTCATCTCCATGGAACAACTTGATGACTTGTCTCAATTTCAGTGTGATAGTGAGGGTGATATATCCATTACTAAGCATGCATCTCTTTTTCTTAAGTTCTATTAACAATACGAAATTGACTATGAATATGTGTCTTGTATTTTTTTCTGCCTCACACTTGAAGGTCAGATTAACCGATGGCATCATACCCTACCACCCGCTTCCACTCATTATTTTGAGCACCTCATCAAGGAGCTTCATTTAGAATTAGATAGGCATGATTACCAAAATGTCCTTAAAAGAGTTAATGAAATAATAATGAAATCTAATGAAACAATTAAGGATTTTTCTGTCGATTCCTTCACCTTTGTTATGAATTTCCTAAAGAATACACGAATTGTGATTTATTTAAACAAAAGTTTGAGCATTTGGTTCATACTTCTTTTCATGGTGAATTTGAATCCCTTGATGTTTCTTCTTCCCCAACTCTTGTAAATCATGAGACACCTCTAATTTTAGAGGAGGAGCCTATTATTCCTTTTGTTCCTTTTCCTCCTCCTTTTCAAGTTCTGTTGTGGTTCCTCCTTGTGATGATGTCGAAGTTGGGAAATTTGAAAATCGAATGGTTGATCCATATCTTCAACGTTGATCCATTTATTATGATCCAAATCTGATGGAGGAAACCTTGGAATGGTTCATCGAGCCTAGGGTGAAGGCTAATCCTTCCATTCCTTAAGGTGATATTAGAATTCTTAACCTCAATCTTGAATCTGTTTACACTGAAAGTATTACTTCTTCAAGGGACATTTGTCATCCTCTATCATCTATATCCCATGATGATTTGTACCATGATCCTCTTGATCAATCTATTCCACCAACTAGTTCTTCATGCTCTCTTGATTTTCAAGTCGCTAGTTCAAATTGTAATCAAGTACAAGGTGGTCATATTACATAGGTAGAGGAGAAAAAAAGTGAGGATTCTTTTGATATTTCTTCTCTTTTTCAAAGTCCCACATGTCAAGATGATTCCCTTCCATTCTTGGTTCATTCTGAATCTACTAATCTCGGTAGTTAATCGAATGAAGTTGATTTTCTTAATCAATCTATAGTCTTGTATAACCATCACTATAATATTCATGACTTCATTGACATATGCAATGATGAATTCCCAAGTGCACTAGTTGATATTTCAGTTTCTCAAGAAGATTTTGATTTGAAAGCATTAGATATGGAATCTGATCTAGCCAAAGAATATGTTCTTATTGAAACTTCCTCTCAATCTCACTATCCCTTGTGCTCTATTATTTATGACACATCTACTTGTGATGAAGATACTCCATGCTCTTTAAGTTTTTCATCTGATGAGTTAAATTCTCAATTGAAACAAGGTAGTTGTTAGAAAATTATATATTATGGAGCAATGGAACACATAAAATATTGCAGAAATATAAACACAGAAAACGCACAAAACAAGAGAGACACAGATATACGTGGTTCACCCAGTTTGGGCTACGTCCACACCGAACAGCCAGTCCTTCCTTTCTATTATCCAACAAAATGAAGAGACACAACCTACAGCAAATCCGCTGTAATATCCTCTGTTTTCTCTCACAGTCTCACCTCTCCGTTTCTCGCTCACAGAATACACATCTATTTCACAGCCTCAAATACAATACCATCATACAAAGAGAGGGGTTGCCTTCTAGGGAAAAAAACCTTAAACTAAACCTAAGTTCTACCGTCAGATCATCCGCCTAATGAACGGCCCAGATTGACTAGAGACACAACCTACAGCAAATCCGTTGTAATATCCTCTGTTTTCTCTCACAGTCTCACCTCTCTGTTTCTCGCTCACAGAATACACATCTATTTCACAGCCTCAAATACAATACCCTCATACAAAGAGAGGGCTTGCCTTCTAGGGCAAAAAACCTTAAACTAAACCTAAGTTCTACCGTCAGATCATCCGCCTAATGAACGGCCCAGATTGACTAGAAATTACTATACTTTGACAAGTCCCCCCCGCACCCCCCCACGTGGAGGGGTCTACAAGACTTCCTGGGGTATACATCTGGCTGAAACAAAGACCTTTGAACAATCATGCTCCACACACAATAGTAGTGAGGTTAGCCATGATGAAAAAGGAAACAATCAAATCATTGAGTATCCACTCTACTCCTTGTCATTTTTACTTTTTCATGAGGATAATTTCTCAAACCAGCTTGCTCATGAAATTTCTCTTATTCATACATTTCTAGATGTGTGATAAGAAGAATCTTTCGACTTGAGTGATGTGGTTTTTGAAGTTGTAAAATATGATAAAATCACTGACAGTTATGGCTACCATCTAGTTAGTAGTGGTCCTATTGAAATTACTAGTAGCAGTTATCCTTACACCATGCGTGATTTGGTTCAATCTTCAAAATGAAATTCTACAATCCTTGAAAGTTTTTGGACTTGCGAGGAAGTCGAGGCACTTCAACTTCCGTTGATGGTTATTTTAGGATCTTGCAACTCTGGTAAGATCATCGAACTAAGGCATATCTAGTTTCTCTCATGAAATTATTTTCTTTGCATGGTTTCACTAGATGTAAATTCCTTCTTTAAAGATGTTTGGAATTTTAGATATAGTCTTTCAAACTTTCAACATATGATTTCTAATTGGATTCGAGATTCTATTTTAGTTTATTCATCTCCTATACTTAACTCGGGTTTGGAGAGTTTATCTCTCATAGAAGCATGGAACTGCAAAGTTGATCATTTCAAAGATTATCTTAGGTTGAAGGAATCGTGTCTATGAAATTCATGTTAGAATAGTCAAATCCTAGTTTTCCTTGTGAATGTTATATTGCTAATTATTTTCTTCATCACACCTAAAAATCCTCTTGACTTCTAGTGAATGCATGAGTTATCTGGCGAATCAAATTCTTCTTCCCTCATTATATCCTACATGGTTTCATGTGTTTGTTATACTAGAATATCTTTTCACTTCTTTCAATGATTAATATGCTAGTGCAGTGTGTAACTAGTTACAAGAAAATGGTTATTTATATTCATCACGCAAGGAAGATGATTCTATTATTAAGGGAATTTGTGAAATTTTTCAAACTGATCTATCTTTGTTTCCTTCTAAAAGAGAATATCATGCCATGGATGGTCCATCTGATCATAAAATTAATTGTCATTCATTTTATCATTTTCCCACCAGTATATCTGATGATAGTTGTTTCACATGGATTAATCTTTATGGTTTATCTCACTATTTGGATACTTATCAAGCATATAAGGAACTTTAGATTTCATTGATGGTTATGTCAATCCCTGGCTATTTAGAAAAGCCTTCTGAATATGATCAGAATCATTTTCCATTACAATATTCTCATCCTAATCCTGCGCTTTTAATTGAAAATTCATCTATTCAAGGATTTCAAGGTTCTCAAGAGGATTGTTTCAAATTTCATGACCCAATCGTTGAATGGTTGGAGCAATCTTACTTGGAAATCTCTATTGCTAATAACAAGTTTCTATATTCTCTCATGCTTGCTGAGGACAATACGGATGAAGATGCATTCATAAGAAGCTTCTGAGATTTGTTTAATTGTGATTTTCATTGAAAAGGTAAGAACGCAAGATGGTTAGAAGTAGTGGATATGACATATATTTATACTGACAAGAAAGACCTTCAATTAGTTGTTCAAGTTATTCAAGTGCTTATATTTTCTATTGCACATTATTTTATATCTGTTTTAATTACTTGTAGCTTTGTGTATGCAGGTCGGGAGAAGTTACGGTGGCTACATTGGAAATTTCATTACACTTGACCCTGACCTTCTAGTTGGTTAGGTTAGGAGTAGGTCTAGATGCATAATAGTATCCCTTGCACACTCATCCTACACTCGCTCTCTGTACTCTTTCTTGTGTTTTCTTTCTTTTGCCTTGTATCCTATTTTCTATTTAGCCTCCATTTGCTTTGTCCTTTACATTTTTTTCCTTGTTGTGTCTTGTATATTCTTTTTTTTTTTTCTTAATAATACTTTGCATGAAGGATGTTCTCTTCAGCTCGAAAGACAATGTGAAAAAATAGAAAAGGGTCTGGTGACACAACAACATTTGGCTAACCTATAGTCCTTTTCATCTTAGTTCATACCTTTTGGTCAATGGTGTTTTGATGGAAAATGTGATCCTTGCATAAGGAGAGATTTGTGTGAAACCATGACACCTGTATCTTTTCTAAGAACCTCATTTCTATGCTCAATTCTTTATGTTTTAGTTTTTTCCACACTGATCCAATCAAGTAGAGAAAGTGACATCTTAACGAGAAAATTCATATAAGATGTTTTATATATGCTTCTCTGAAGGAACAACCTCTTCTTCTCTCAATAAGTCAGGATCCCTCTTCCACCACATGAAATAAATAAGAGCCAAAGAAAAATACTATAAAATAAAATAAATAAAGGGTGAAAGAAGAGAAAGGTTTCCTACACAAGGAGGTGAAGCAAGTAACTTCGTTAGGGTAATGTCTAGGCTCGCTGGTAGCAAAGTAATGCTTGTGCTCCTGAACCAACTCTGTTAGGGTATTGTCTAGGCCTATTGGAAGTGGAGTAACACCAGAGATGAAAACTCATGCTCTAAATATCTTAAGCTCGTGAATTACATGACCCTTCTCCTAAATCAAAACAATGTGATATGGTTGTCCCTATAATTATGTTCAACAAAGAAAGGGGTGAAGGGGACTATGTTTATAAATGGGTTAAGTGGGGAAGAAAAAGTAATATGCATAATGAATCAATACTTCCTAGAAAAACTAGACCCTATGAAAAAACATAGTCCAAGGTAGAGAAGCTAGAGGTCTACTAGTGTGTCGCCAATTGTTGTCACTGTAACAAACACCCTCCAAAATTTGGTCAGCACTTGAATTTTGGATCACTTGAATCACTTGATGGTTGATCGATTTTTTGTTGAGTATTATATTCTTCTTCTCAGTTTCTTAGTATCAAATCCACCTACTCATAGATGCTTAGTCCATAACAATTTCATGAGTGAACTCTTTATGCAAGATTGAAAAAGCATAGCAAAAGTGCATCAATACAGTGCCTATACAATGTTCGACCTTTGTTGACAGTCGGCTTTCATTCTCATCGATAGTCTCTCACTTTTGGTCATGATTGTTCTTTTATTTCGGTGAGTTTTTCCAACTATCAATTTTGCGCACCTTTGTTTTCGCAAGTGTGGCTTTCATGTTTACGACTGTCACTTTGCTTATTTTCACATGTTGTTTTTGTGCTATCTTTGATTTAGCATGTGCCACTTTTGATGGTGTTTACATTTTGCAAGTCTTGTTTGCGCTTTCCTCTTACTCTTGCAATTTTCCTCTTTTAAGCATGGAAAATGTTGCACATCACGCATATGTAGTTTTGGTTTTTTTCAAGGGGTAACCTTGGTGTTGATTCATTCTTATCATGTTGACATGTATCTCACTCATTCCCAAAGTTTAAATCATTGTCACACAAGTTTCATCACTATCGTCTCAAAGCATACCTTTAGTGTCGCACTTAGGGAAAGTTATCACAATGTCATTGAATTAAGGGAGGTATTTTTTTCATGTTTTCTGAGTGACCAATGTTGTCATCAACTATTCTATGTTTGTGATCATGCTCAAATTGTTTCCTTCTTCACTTTGGCCTTACAGATCCCACACCCAAATCCATAAAAGTGCATTCCCAAGCAAATTGATCTCATTGAACATTCCTTAACTACACATGGCACAGTCTCAGCCCTCAAGCTTAGAACTTACTTATTGGAACTGCATAATTAGAAATCTTTTCCTTCCATAACTACACACTATGCAGTCTCAATGCTCATTCCCGACCCTCGATCTCCAAAATTATGCAGTCTCTTCCTTCAACCATACTCCTCTACGCAATGTGCAGTCTCAAGCAACAAGCCTCAACCTTGGCCTCTTGAACTAGGCAATTGAAAAATCCCTATGGCTTTTCCCCTCCAAAACTGTGTAGTTGGAAACATCAACCCTCAAGCCTCAATCCTAACCTGATGATCCCCTCCATTTCATAGTTTCCTAGCCCTGGCCTGCTTCAGCTGTGCATTGCGCAGTCTCAAGGTTCAGTATTGTCGCCTAATCTCCCGAGCTACGTAACTACGCAAACCTTGAGGCAGTCTCTCAACCTATCACCTAGTTCCAACTTAGTTGATGGTTGAAATGAAGCATGCTAGACTAGAATTTTATCAGACTAATGTCATATTGTCATGAGTGTATTTCAGTTGCAATTATTATATCATGTTATGACAGGATGTTGATGGAGGAGATGAAAAAAGATACCCAACTACAAGACACTCTTGTAGTTTCAAAGATAAGTTGATTAATCAAGAAAATACAAAGGGACACCAAATTGCGACAACAACTAGAGATTAAGATCATAGTGAAGAATCCCTACTTTCAAGCCTTATGGAGGAGGAATAAGAAGAACATGTACTATCTTTATAGAGGACTAAAACATAGCAGCAACCATAATGGCTTGACAATTCCATATGATCATGCAGTCTATGTCATCAATCTCATGTCATGTCTTGTCAAGGTGTCATGTCAAGATGCATATGAGTTGTTATTTTTCACATCATTTCTGGATTATGTAATTTCAATATGTGAGAAACGTAATGTAAAGTGGAAGTGCAAGAGTCATCTATAGAATGTGAAAAGTCATAAAGGAGTCAAAAGGTCATAGAGAATTCATCAGTCGTGAGGGTAGTCCAAGGGTCATAAGGGAGGTGAATGGTCACCCCATTCGTTATATATACATCCTCATATATTATGCAAAGGACTTTTCACCTTAGCTCCACCTACCATGCATTAGAGAGGAAGATAGTTCTTTTGGAGGAGCAAGTTGTTGCTCTAATGCTCCACTGTTGGAGCTAGTGGTGTTCATTGTACTGATATATCTGGGAAATTTTGCTTAATTTTGAAGCTCATTGATCCAACACACTTTCATGAGTATGTCATAAATATTTTAATACTATTATTTGAATTCTAACTTATTTCACTCATTGAGTTCTGACTTATTTCACTCATGGATCTAATCATGATGATGAACCATAGAGGTTGGTTCGAAACATCGATTCCAAAAAACATGAATGCGATGACTCCAGAAGATACCACTACACAAAATATAAATTTTAGAATCCTCAAATCAATAATATTCTTTGAATGTTTGTGATGTATGTTGTTTTCATTTTTACTAAGAAAATTGAGCTATTTTAGTGGCTTTGGTACTTATCTTGTTGAAGGTGTGTTTTATGTGTTTTAACGATCATTGCTTCGATGTGAAATAATTTGTTGGTTGATCAACGATTCATTCATTTGTATATTCTCATGTGTATTTAGTAGATTAGTATTATTAATCTTCCTCTAAAAGCTCACTTTTCTCTCCCTTTTAGTAGAATAACCTCGATAAATTTCATAGTCAAACATTCCACAAGGCATGCTCACTTGTTCATTCCAAAGTACATGTTCATTACTGTCTTTTGTCCACCATTGTAGATGAGAAAAATCTCTAAGAACATATGGCAGCCAACCCTTATTTCCATAAGGGATCCTACACTAAATAGTGTGAAGTCTAATTGGGACTTTTCATCGGGGAGTGATCCAGGTCCGAGTGTGACGAAGGACCCTTCCAAGGCCTTTTACTTTCGTGATTTGTTAAATTACATTTTTAAAAGAACATTAATGAATACATCTGTATGTTGTAAAGAAGAGGAACATGTAAATCATCAACACATGAAAACATAAGCATTGATAACGAAGTGCGTCTAGGAGGGACTACGTCTTCGGGCCTCGATGTCAAGATGGTGTAGGCCACTGCATTAAGTTCTGTCAATAGTGATGATGTACACAAGAGATGATGTCGCTATCATACAAGGAAAATGCCCTGACATAGGAGTGGCTCTAAGAGATGTTCCACCATAGGAACTCTCAATCAAAAGACTCCTATCAGTATGACATAAAACTCATGCATGATGAGCATCCCGCCAACATGGCATAAAAGGGATCTCAATGCAAAAACATGCATGAAAACAACAAGAGTATCCTAGAAACATACAACAAAGGGATCTCAAAACACAACATGATGAATCATGACAACAAGTACATCACATAGGCAATTTTGAGTCACATCAAGCAAGAACCATAAAAATGAGTAAGAAACAATATCCCACATCAAACATCAACAAGGATATGTGCAGCACAATGGATAAAGAAGAAGTACATGAACATTGCATATACCTCACAAAAAGGGGCCATTTGAAGAAGCGAATGTCAAACCGCTGAAGCTGTTCGAACCATTGATCTCACAGCATCAATCACATGACAATTACTACTCGCACATGAATGTGGACATCTGCACTGGCACTTAGAAAAGTGGCTGGAAAATGAAATGAGAGAATGAAAAATCTGAATGCACCATCAGATTTGTGGCATTGAGTAGTGAAAAATCAATTGTCCAAAATCTGAATTCTGAGAAATTGAGAATCTGGGGCTCAAGGAATCTTTTAGACTCCCCCGAGATTCCTCAAAGATTCTGCGCCATGGGTGGACTAGAAATATGCAACTCAGATGGCAAATCTGATCTCGCCCTTGCTATCCCTGTCGAAAACCATGAAAAAAAAGTATAAACTTGACTATATTCTGACATGGCAAAATTTTACCTCCTAAGGAAAATTTCAAGGCTCATGGTTCCGCTCCCTATTTCTGCAGCAATCATGGTTCCATGTGCATTCTAAAAAATGACCAAAAAATGTAAAACTCTGATGGAGAAATAAATAGCACCATTGCATTCGTGGCGATGAGAGGTGTTGAATCCATATAAAATTTGTCAAAATCTAACAAAGTGGAAATTTGGCCCTCTTGCAAAATTCATGGTACTTGCATTAAAAATTAATTAATTTGTTTCAATTTGTGTGCCCTCTCTTGGTTCCTCCATCTCTACCTATACACTGAAGAAATCTGGTTTATGTAAATTTTTGGGAGGATAAACCAAGGAATTAGTTATGGTGCATTGGTAAAGAGGTTAACTGGTTGAGGAGGGGTCGAGTGGTCAAACCCTGCCCCTCCTATTTTTTTCACATGATAAAATTAAAAAAAAAACCAACATTCATAAATGGGGGGTCAGGTCCGCATTGGGCAGCCTGCCCCCATACCCGCGTGCACTATGTAACGGTCGTATATTGTTTAAGTTTGGGTGCATAAAGTTTTTGTTTTAATGGGGGTTGGTTTGTAATAATGGGGCCATTCGGTGGTCCAACCCACATGGTTGGGTGGGTTCAACTCTCGCCGGCCTCACCATTACATGGTAAGTAGGTTGGTTGGGGGTGGTGGGATTAGTGGCCCCCACCCCCTTAATATATATATATATATATATATATATATATATATATATATATTGTTTTTAATAACAATAATGCACCTTTTTAAAATTTGTTTTTTGAAGTCGTAGGAGTCAAATTAATGACAACACAATTTTGCCCGGAATTTGGCCGGAGTTGGCCGGAAGCCGGTGGCCGGGTTCAGTCCAAATTGTGGCCTCCTTAAGCTACCCAGTCATTAAAAAATCAACCCAACTTTGATTGCTTCTAACTTTCACATCTGGAATCAGATTGACAAACTGTTCACACCGACATGATCAAGAAGACAAGATCTACGCTCTGGTCCTGGGTCAAAGTCAATCTGATCACTTTGATTTTTGAGCATTCATAAGCCCTCTTTGTCTTGTGTGTCTCTCTATAGACACTTGGATCAGGGAGTCCCCCATTGGTTAACGGATTTCCAACCCCATAAACATTACTATATCACTTTATTAATGTTCATAAATAAGGACAATAAAATTTGGGACTTATTAATCTTGGTAGCTATGTTAGGCCTTTTTAGGGTCCATGTAGAATTTGGTAGTTTTTTAGACCTAAACCTTGAATGGATTTTTTTGGCTCTAGACAATTATTTTTTGGCCTTCTTATAGTGAAATATAGAAATATCTTTTTGTCAAACATGAATATTATTCTTCTCCTTGAAATCATTCCAACAAGCCACTTTGTTCCTCAAAACAAACTTGTATGCGAAAGTTATGACTCTATCAAGATAACATCAATATTTTCCCACTGTTACCTAAAGAAGCCATATTGTCCCCATGTTTTATACATTTAAGCTTAGTAATGTCTCGAATTCAAAGATAATTCTAGAAGAAACTATAATATGCAAAGATAATTTTGAAGCCCTAAACCTAACTCTAATTCTAGCTATCAAAAACCTATTAGAAGTGTTAGGATAAACTTGAATTAGTGAAAGAGTCAGAGTTGTTTAGTCAACAATGGTGGTTTTGGTAGCTTGTTTTATTTAAGCCCATGGATTACATGTGATGAAGCATTTAAAAGGTTTGGGGATACTCCATCATAATGTACATGTTGGCATTGTTGGACCTGCCAACATTTAGGGGATCTCCCTGGTATGAAGTCTCAATTAGACCTCACACCACGCATGAATAATGTATTGGCCTTAAAGGCTTCTATTATTAAGTAAAAATTCCAAGATGCGTTTTTACAATGTACATCACTAGCCCCAATAGTGGGACATTAAACCCACTCCTTTCTCCTCAAAGAACTAGCTAATCTCTCTAATGCCTTGCGGGAGGAACCAAAGTGAAAAGACATTTTCTCATACAATAAGGGAGTATATATAACCAAGGGTGACTCTTTGAATTCCCTCATGAGTGTTTGACTTCCTATGAATTTTCATCTTACATGACTCTTTACATTCCATGTGTGTCCTTTGGACTTCCACTTTACAATACATTTGAATACAATGTACATGGCCCACAATAGTGATGTGGCATATGACCACTCATGATATGACATGACATGACACTGCTGACATGGACTGCTTGATGATGTGGCAATGTCAAGTCAATGTTGCTGCTAAGTGTTGAATGTCTTCTTGGATATGCTTTCTCTTCACCTCTGCCTAGCTTGGTGATGTGGAAACTTCAATGATCTTTAGTCTTGGATGGTGGTTGCAAACTTATGTGTCCCTTCACTTTCTCTCGATTGATCCACTTATGATTTTAGCTACAATAGAGTATTTAGGCATTCTTCTCTCCTTCTTCTCACTTTCCATCATCTTTCCATGACATGATAGTGTACCTATTCATGTAATTCACTCATGACGAGACGATATCAATGTGAAAACTCCCTAGTCTAAGATGATGCATTCTAATCCATCAAATGACCATGTGACACGTGAAAAGATAGGGAGAGGGGCTCAAAGAATATGAATTTCATAGTTCCATCAGTCAAGGGGAAGATCTTGAGCTCTGAGACTGCAAAGTGAGAAACTCAGGGAGACCCAAAGACAAGACTGCGCAATTTCTGGAGACAATGGGGTCTAGTTGAGGG
This sequence comes from Pinus tabuliformis, assembly GCA_031772625.1. NCBI lineage: Eukaryota > Viridiplantae > Streptophyta > Pinopsida > Pinales > Pinaceae > Pinus > Pinus tabuliformis. The sequence continues at coordinate 310,744,265 of CM062815.1, read as the reverse complement.
AAAGGACACTAGAAATACAACTGCGTAGTTTTGGATGTCAAGGGAGGTTTGGATTCTACATATTGCACAATTCCAGTAACCAAGGGAAAATATTGAGGGTTGAAGATGTGAAATGAACAGTTTAAGGTAGGTTGGGAGACATTACTACGCAATTTTGTGGGTCAAGGTCGGGAGCCAGGCACAGGAATTCCGCAATGCAGCAACCTTGGGAGATAGGGAATGTGAATTGCATAGTTACAAGTAGTAAGGTCACATCTTAGAGGGTTGAGGCTGCACAATTTGTAGTTTGGTAGGGGCTTGGTGAAGCTAAGTTGCTCAAACAGGAAGATTTTCCAAAAATGGCTAAGTGTGGGATAGTTGATGAACTGTAATGAACCTTGACTGTGATCACACACTTAGCATACTTTGGACACATGAAAACATAGATCATTGGAACACATGAACAAAGAATTTCCCTCCATGTGGTTGCCTCACGACAAGATACGACAAGTGCAACACTTAAGATAGGCATTAGGGCGACTGTGACAACACTTGTGTGACAGTGCTCAAGACTTTGTGTATGCATGGGACATATGTTTACATGGTTATTAAAACTCATATACAAAAATACTGGCATTCAAAACCATCAGAATAGGCTTGAAAACATTGCACAACATCCAAACATGCCAAAAGATGACAATTAACCCAACATGCAAAAGGGACCAAATCACTGTAAGAAAGGTCATGAGATGATCTCTAGTGTTTGAAAAAACAATATAAAAGACAAAGGAAGGCTCTAAAATTGAGTGTAAGCCAAAATTTTGGAGGTTTTGCAGCAGCTACAACACTTGGTGACACGCTTGTTGAAATCCAACTTCTATGTCTTAGTTAACTTCTTCTATGCAGGGCCTTGATTCTTTAGGGAGTATTGATTTATCGTGCAAATTACTTTGGACTTCCCACTTACCACATGAAAATACATGGTCCCCTCTATACCCTCTTGGTTGAACGCAACATAAGATTCAACATAATCATAATGTTTTAAGTTAGGAAGAGTAGTGTAGCTCATGAGCTTAAGAGTTTTAGAGTATAATTTTTCACCTTTGGTGTTTCTTTGCTGCTAACAGGCCTGGACAGTGACCCAGTGGAGTCGCGTACGACCACAAACATTGCTCCATTTCCAATGATCCTAGGTGGTACCCTGGCAGATTTTCTTTCTTCACCTTTTTGCGTAGGAATCCTTTTTCTTCTTTCACTTTGATTTATTTATTTAAATAGAACTATGCATTGGCACTTATTTATTTTAGTGTGGAAGAGGGATCCTGACTTATTGAGGGAAAAAGAGGTTGTTCCTTCAGAGAAGCATATAGATATCTTTCATTTAGGTTTTCTCATTTAGATTTTTCTCCTTCTCCGTTTCTACTCATTGGATAAGATTGAAGGCACCAAAATAAAAAAACCAAGTATAGGCATGAGGTTTTCAGACTAGACATGGGTTCATGGTTGGACCAAAACTCTCCTTACGGATGGATCATATTTTCTATCGGAACTTCATTGACCAAAAGATGTAACCAACACAAGGAAGATGGATAGAATGTTAGCCAAAGGTTGAAGTGTCACAAGGCTATTTATAGTTCGGCCACAAAAATATTTATAAGCCACAACATATTCATGAAAAACATGTTTTCACGTAATGGAAACCAAAAAAAAATTCAAACAAACAAACAAACAACAAAGGAAAAGACTATGTACATAGTGTGGGGCAAAGCCCCAGATTTTCAGTGAAAATGTTGTTTCAAGATTTGGTCATTGACATGGAGAGAATAAATATTATTGTCAAGAGATTGAAGACGATAATTGTGTTGGCCAAGATTTTCGTGCACTATGAATGGCCCAATCCACAGGGGCTAAAACTTGGTGCGTTTTCCTTTGCCTTCATTGGATTTATCTCACTTTAATACTAAGTCAGCCACAATGAAGTTGTTTGGTGAAGTGAAAAATTTTCTTTTGCTTTTAGCCTTTCTTCCTGTAGCTTATGAAGGGTGTCCATCCTACACTGAGCTAACATACATGGCTTGACTTGGGATTCTTGTGAGAGTCGAGAGCAGGCAAGTACATCTTTCGAAGGAGGAAAACTTCTTTTATGTACACCAGGAATTAAGGTGAGGTGTTTAGGGAATGTTTAGGCGTGACTCGGTCATCCCGTAAGGAATTTACCAAACCAGTGTGCCAGTTTTGCTGCTAAAAAAATATGGTATTTTTGGTAATATGGATTAGGTTCTTATTCATGGATTCAACAAGACCATTCCCTTGCAAATAATAATTAGCTAAGTGTTTCAATATGATACCATTTTCCAATGAAAAATCATAGAGTTTTAATGATGAGACATATGTTGGATTGTAAAAAACAAGCGAAGTAGGAACATTGAACCTAGAAATGATGTTCTGTTACGAAAAGTTGATGACTTCCGGATCATTCACTTGTTTGATCGGAACTACTTTTGTCCACCGCGTGAAGTAATCTGTGGCAATTAGGATGCAGTGGTGTTGCCTTGATGGGTGTGGGAAAATTTCTCCAATAATGTCTAAGCCCCACTGTTGAAAAGGTTATTCCACTGCAATGGGTTGTAGTGGGGTGAGTGACTTCTTGTTTCTGTCAGCACACCTTTGATAGACCAGACACTTGTGGGTGTAAGCATGAGCATCTATGAATAATTTAGGCTAGGACAATTCAGCCCACATAAGCTTATGCAATGTGGTATTTCCTCCGAAGTGTCCCCTGGCTAGTCCATTGTGGAGATCACGCAATACCTTTTTTTATTCATGTTCTTCCAAACACCTGAGTACTTATCCATTGTGGTGCTTTCTGAATAGCATCCCAAGTAATAACTAATAATATAATGCTTTAATTCTGAGTGCCCTCTCTTCTGTTGTGTGGAAAAGTGTGAGAGCATTGTGGTGTGTTCAAGGTATTCCCACACATTCATGTACCAAGATTTTGTACTTTTAGTGGGGGAGGCTCGCTCAATGTTGTACATCTGAATTTATTGTTCCCATCCTAAAATATCCTCTTCTTTCTCCTTTTCATTCAATGCTTCTGTTGCTAGTCGAAAAAGACTATGACCCTTGATTTTGTGAATTGGATTGATTTATAGATCATACTCTTGAAACCTGGTCATCCAGTTAGCTCTCCTTTCACCCAACCCTTGTTGAACAAGCAGTGATTTGATTGTTGGGTGTGGGACAAAGATAACACAATGATTTTTCAATATATAGGGTTGAAAATGCTTTACCACCTTGTATACTACATATGCTTGCTTATCCATGGTGAGATAGTTAAGCTCCATTCCTTGCAGACTTGCACCCATGAAGGAGATGGGTTGATCATTGTTCAATTCATCCTTTTGAATGAGCACAGAAGCAAGAGAGGTGTCAGAGGCGAAAGTTTAGGGCAAGAAATATTTATTGAAGCATAGGTTGTACAATGCGGGTGTTTTTTCTATAGCCTACTTAATACGAGAAAACACGTCCTTTTCCACTTTATCTCATTTTTAGAAGGTGTCCTTCTTCACCATCTCTTGTATTGGTTTGAAAATCTGAGCATAGTCAGAGATGAACTTGCGAAGGAAATTGATTTTCCCCAAGAAAGACTTCATGGCCTCTTTATTCACCAGGAAGGGAATTTGTGTGATTGTCCTGACCCTGTCTGGGTCTACCTTAATCCCACTCTTAGCAATGATGTGGCCTAAGGGATTATCCTCAAAAACCGTGAAGATACTTTTCTTGGGATTTAAGGATATCCCATACTTGAGAAATAGCTCAAACATCTTCTTTAAGTGGCATATGTGGTCTGACCTCTATTTGGAGAGCATTGTTACATCATCAAGATAGACCACTATGCTCCTCCCAATGAGTCTGTGAAAAGCAATGCCCATGGCACATTGGAATGTTGTACCAATGCTTATTAGTCCAAATGGCATTTGTACGAATATGAATGTGCCCCACTTCGTTGGAAACGTGGTTTTAATTCTGTCAGGCTCTGCTACCAGAACCTGGTTGTATCTAAAATAACCATCTAACGGAGAAAAAATTTCATACCCCGATATTGTTTGCAATATTTGTTCCATGGACAGAACAAGATATTTTTCCATGTCCAAGGCATGGTTAGTATTTCGTAAATCTACACATAGGCAGATTTCTCTAGACTTCTTCCTTACCAGGACCAAATTTGACACCCACGTTGAGTACTGCACTCTATATATGATCCAAGCATCCAACAATTTTCGCATCTCTTTCTGAATAAGAGGATCAAGTGTTGGATGTACTTTCCTTAGGTTTTGTTAGAATGGCTTGGCTCCTTCCTCGATCAGTATCACATGTTTGATGATTTGTGTGTCATATGTCTGGAGTTCATCATACATCCACTCGAAGACATCACGGTAGTGCTTGAATAAGAAAATAAAGGCTTGTCTCTCTTGTGGTGTGTAGAAAGTACCGAGATTGACATATTTCAGATCCTTATCTATTCCCAAGTTAATTTGCTTGTGCAACAGTGTGGAACTATGGGTCTTAGCATTGATCGGTCCCTAGAAGTGATTAAGTAGGCTATACATATTTTCCTATGATACCACACCCTTATGGATCAAGTTTCCTTTGTTTGCATTGGCTACATCTGGCAACGCCTTTTCGTGCTCGTCCTCATCGATTGTTGCATCTTTAAATACATCAATGTTCACTATGAAGCACAATATCTTCTGGTCATCATTAAAAGCACGTAAATTAGTGATATTGTTGGGGATGGAAGTCTTATAAATAATTTCAACAGAAAAATCATCCTTCAATGGTGACAACCTAACAGTAGCATTTTCTAATGTGTTTGTAGCTGTGTTATGCATTCTTGGAACATGAATAATATTGAAAGATTGGAAATGTGAAATAAGATTCCATACCTCTTGTTGATGACTTCTAAGATGAGGTGTTGCACAATGTATGGGGTTACATACTTGACCCACCACAATTTCTGAGTCACCTACCACTTTTAGGATGGCAACATTGAGGTCAATGGTCTTTTGTAAGCCTAAGATGAGTGCTTCATACTTTGCATTGTTGTTCGTGCACTCAAATTCCAAGCAGCTAGAGATCAAATGCTTTCTCTATAGTGGTTTTATTAAAACGCAACTAGCTCTAGAGCCCTCCTCCATTTTGTAACCATCGAAGTACATAGTCCAAATATCATATGTATAGGGAACGGGAATTACACTAGTACTACTACAACTACTACTAACTGTACAAAGTTCATTATCAGCAGTTCAATAAGGAAGGAGATCCAACTGTGTATTTGGTTTCACTAGGGATAGCTGGGCATGATAACACCCTAGTTGAGTTTCAAGGAAGCAATTTCCGAAAATTAATTCTATAAAAGCCATTTATTCATTATGGTAGGCCCCTATACTACTAGTGTAACCCCTTATTGTTATTAGTATAACCCACTTATTATATTGATGTACCCATGTAGTGCCCATATTGTAACTATTGTGCCCCATAGAAGCCCACCATTGTTACTGTTGTGCCCTACAATATTATTGTTATGTAGGCTTTGATTGTATTGGGACCACTTAGACTCCTATATATAGAAAGGAGGTATTTTCATTTGTATCATCCAAGAATTGTTCATTTATGTAATGTAAAGGAGGTTGCCCCCTCGAAGAGGCTGAATTCTAAGGCGTGGATCTATCTTTTCTATCTTTTCTTGAGCTGGTTTCATAACATTTGGTAGTATAGGGGCCTAACACATTATGTCCATCCAAGGGAGTGACAGTGTGTTTCATATGTCTCTATAATTCCACCCAGATCTAATTATATATGCCAAAATATAGAAGTCATAGATGTGACTAGTTTGTGGCAAAGTATCATTGTAGCTTACTAGATAAGTCTCTACTCAAAAACACTTTGTATTCTTCCAGAATGTCCACAATCATTATTTTGATGCATTAGTGGACTCATTCATCAGATAATAAGTCGATGATGACACCTCTGAGTTCACCAATTTCCTGTACATGATTCATGTCCAGCAGAATAATCAGTTTATCTTTTTTTTCCCTTTTAGCATTGATTTTCTTTGCAACAGATAATGGCATTACATTCACTAATGCACCATAATCATCCAAGCAATTGTGTACATTGGAATTGAAGATTTCGAAAGTTAACAAGAAAGGTTGGAAAAGTGTATTCCTATCCATCGTTAATTCATTAAGTACAAATTCGAGAGAACCAGGAGACTTACTAAATCCCTTGTTTGAAGAGGTAGCATTACCTGTAGAGGTATGCCCAAGTGCCCGTAAGAGGATGACTCGTTGGCTCATGACATTTGTTAATTCAAACATTGAAATGTTTGCACAAACCTTCTTCACATCATCAACTATGTTATAATCCACAACAGAAATAATGGTTGAGTTGTTTGGGATGTAACTTGGTTTGTGGTTTCCAGAGTGATGGTTATTTCCTTACTGCTTGTGGAAGAACTTTTCATCGATACTGCTTTCCCATAATTTCTCTGAGTGTTGTGCACTGAGTTGGTAGGTGGGTTGATTTTTCTTAAGATATTTTCTTTAAATTTATGTTTCGGCAACTTGATTGTAGTGATCAACCCTTAGCTTCTTAGGTTGTACCAGTTGGTATGCTTCTTGGCCAGACCGTCACTCGGAGGTTTCTTATCTGCAGTACTATTTTGGGCAATGAGTATATATTTAAACATGTTCACCGCATGCCCAATACTTGGAGTTTCATTTTCCGCAACAACTTATTCCTTTTCTTTTGTAGGCTCAGTATTCTCTTCATCCATTACCGAATCAAGAAGATGCATAGCAACCATCCTCATGGCTTGATTCCACTATGGGCATGTTTTCTCTGAATTATATTCTTGATGATATGTGCAATATTGATATGTGCCCAACTTCTCAATGTTCAAAATGACATTAGAGCTCTATGCAGACTTTGTTGTTTGGTTGTTGCTACTACTAGAAGCCACAATCCTTTTGAAAAGGTTGAATATGGGGGGCTTGCTTCTCACGGTGGTCTCTCTTAACCAATGTTTCACCTCTTCCATTTCATTAAACAAAGCTTTGACAAGACGATTCAAGCTTTCAAGATCAGATGGTTCTTACTCTTCGGCCCTACTCATAGAGACCTGAGACCTCTTACTTGTGTCCTTGGAGTCTTTTGTTGGTTGATCATTCAAGATGACTCTGATTGTGTGCAAGTACTTCTTAACAATGATAGCCTCTTCATAATTTTTTGTTAGTTTCACACTTTGCTTCACAAACTGCACACTGCTTGATGGAAAGCCAGAAGTGTAGTAATCTATGGTGATGGATTCATGAGGTTTTGTGTTTTCGGAAAATTTGATCAAGATGCGATTGAATCTCTGGTTGAAATATTTCATTTTTTCTTTTTGCTCCATCTTAATATTACCCATTTCTTTCAATAACATGGTGGGGGTCTTATCATCAACAAATTTTTCAAGGAATATTTTCTTAAACCCCCTTCAATTCTGGATGGAGTTTGGAGGAAGGTTGTGATACCATATAGCTACTCTATGATCCAAGGTACATGGAAAAATTATGCATGCAACATCATCATAAAGTACCTCAAGTGTTTGTAGATGTAGGTAAAATTTTTCCAGATAGTCTTCAGCCTTCACTGTCTTATCAAGGTCATACTTCATTAAGAGATTCTCTGAATTCCTTGGCATATTTTGTAGAACACCGGAAGTGTGAGTGTGCAATGAGTAATCCAGTCCAGACTTTGGTCTTTCATGTCTTCTTCTTGGTTTTCCTCCTCTTCTTTATCAGAATTCGATGGCTCTTCTTCCTCTTATTCTTCTCTGCCCCTCCCACCGAAAGTTGTGTCCGAGATTATAATGTTGTCTTCATCACCACTGTGAAAGAGTGGAGGCTCTTCCTGTTTTTCCACAAAATCTTCTAATTCTTTAAGAGGGGAAAGAACCATGTCTTCAAGAGCCAAAACTACTCTCCCTGTGGAGGTGGTCTTGTTTTTCTTCGAATAATATGGAAGATTAATTACTCCCAAGATCAATCCAACATCTTTTGCAAATTGATGGGTTATAAGGCGGATGGTCTGAATCTTATCATAAGGAATTTTACATTCAGGCTTTGGCTGGGAAGAGTCACCAACTTCATAATCACGAGTAGGAGAGGTGCAATGACAGTTGTTTCCTTGATGAAAAGATGGGATGATGGGGTCGGTGGGTTTATTAGCCATAAAATACTGGATTCCCTCCTTCTAGTGCCATAAATGTTGATGGTGTTGGACTCGCCAACATTCAGGGGATATCCTCGGTATGAAGTCCCAATTATACCTCTCATCGTTTGGTGTAGGTGTCCCATCCAGTATAAAGGACTGGTTTCCAAATACTTAAATATTTTCCTTAATTATAATTGTTAACACGAGAGAAGGATGCAAAGTCATCTTTGAAAAGAAAGGGGGTGTGCCTTGTGAGTGTTCAATTGCAACTGTGTCGAGATTATTCTACTAGTTTATCTCTCTAATGCCTTATGGGAGGAGCCAAAGTGAAAATACCTTTGCTCATAAAATGAGGGAGTATATATAACCAAGGGTGACTCTTTGACTTCCTATGACTTTTCAACTTACATGACTCTTTACATTCCATGTGTGTCCTTTGGACTTCCACTTTACAATATATTTGAATACAATATGCATGGTCCACAATAGTGATGTGGCATATGACCACTCATGACATGACACTGCTGACATGGACTGCTTGATGATGTGGCAATGTCAATTCACTCTTGCTGCTAAGTGTTGGATGCTTTCTTGGATATTCTTTCTCTTCACCTCTGCATGGCTTCGTGATGCAGAATATTCAATGATCTTTAGTCTTGGTTAGTGGTTGAAAACTTGTGTGTCCCTTCGCTTTCTCTTGATTTATCCACTTATGGGTTCAACTACAAGAGAGACTTTAGGCATGATTCCCTCCTTCTTCTCCTTCTCCATCATCTTTCCATGACATGATAGTGAACATGTTCCTCCAATTCACATGTGACAAGATGACATTAATCCGCATTAGGGGAATTTTGAGGTCTAAAATGGGCCTCCTAAGGAAATTATAAAATAATAGAAATTAGATTAAATCATCAAATTTTAGAGGGAAAAAGGAAAAAACTATTTTTTCAACTCATATTTTCAACTTATCTCCCTATGTGTTTACTCAAATTTCAAGTAGCAACACTCATTGGATGTAGAATTCAATTCCTCATCCAAGGAGTACCCATGTTACATACTTCCAATGAACCTTGCTACATGAGAAATGAGAAATACATGAAAAATGTGATTGTAATTACATTTTTTTTAATGTATTTATCATTTTTCGTGTAGTAGGGTCCATCGAAAGTATGCGGCATGGGTACTCCTTGAATCAGGAATCAAATTTTGCATCCAACGAATACTCTCGCTTGAAATTTGAGTAAAACCTTAGGGAGATAAGTTGAAAATACGAGTTAAAAAAGTAGTTATATTATTTTATTATTTTTATAACTTTTTACCTTTTTACTACAAAAATGGTGAATCTTCCCCCATGGTTGACATCATCATCTTGAATCTTATTGGTTCTTATAAAGTTGATTTTCGTTGTACATTTTTCTTAGGAGGCCCATTTTAGACCTCAAAATTCCCCTAATGAAAACTCCTAGTCTAAGATGATGCATTATGATCCATCAACCGAGCCGAGAACACGTGAAAGGTTCGGGAGAGGGGCTCAGTGACTACGCATTGCACAATTCTAGAAGTTAGGGGGGAAGATCTTGAGCTCTTAGATTACATAGTGAGTGGAGGCTTGAAGGACAAGACTACACAATTTATGGAGACAATGGGGTCTAGTTGAGGGCAAGGACACTAGAAATCCAACTGCACAGTTTTGGATGTTAAGGGAGGCTCAGCTTCTGCGCATTGCACACTTCCAACAACCAAGGGAAAACCTTGTGAACTGAAGATGCGAAATGTGTATTTCAAGCCAGGTTGGGAGACATTACTATACAATTATGTGGGTTAAGATCAAGAGTCGCGCATAGAAATTACGTATTTTAGCAGCCGTGGGAGACAGGGATTGTACATTTTGTAGTTCCAGGCAGCAAGGTCACAGCCTGGAGGGCTGAGACTATGCATTGCATAGTTCATTTAGGGCCTGGTGAAGCTATGTTTCTTGGTTGGGAATATATTTCGAAAATGGCTAAGTGTGGGATAGGTGATGAATTGTGATGAACCGTGACTTTGATCACACGTTTAGAATACTTTGAAAACATGAAAACATATACCATCAGAACACATGAACAAATAATTTCCCTCCATGTGGTTGTCTCACGACAAGATACAATAAGTGCGATGCTTAAGATAGTATTTAGGGTGATCGTGACGACACTTGTGCGACAGTGCTCAAGGATTTTTCTATGGATGCGACAGATGTTTACATGGTTAGGAAAACTCATATACATAAAGACCTACCTTTGAAAGCATCATAATAGTCTTCTAAACATTGCATGATAGTCAAAGATGCCAAAGTACGACAGTTAACACAACATGCAAAAGGGACCAAATCACTACAAGAAAGCTCATGAGATGAGCTCTAGTGTTCACAACAACAATATAAAATACCAAGGAAGGCTCTAAAATTGAGTGTAAGCGAAAATTTTGGAGGGTGTTGCAGTAGCTACAACAGTACCATGAGGTGAGTGGTGAAGGATCGCTTGGTCGGCTTCATGGGGTTTGGCCAAGAACATTAATATTTATTGATATTGGTTTTCTTCAAATTTGGTTTTACACAATATATATTTTTTTTCGTGGTTAATATTTATCTCTCTATTTTTAACCTTGTATAGTTAATCGTTGCAAAAATATTTCTAGTAAAACAAAAAAGATACAATGTAAAACACACAAATTTACACAAATATTTTATCCTGGAAACACAAACCCAGGAAAACCAACAAGCCTTTTTTCATTATATTTTTTGTACAGTATTATGATACAATATACATGAACACCCAATCCAACCATAGTTCCATTATAAGAATGAAAAAACCATGGGAAAATCCACCATACACCTCGAAACTACTTTTAGGAAAACCATATGTTAAGACCACCAATAATAGGCAGAAAAATTTCCCAAAAAAACTGACCCCCCTAATGTTTGTGGTGCATATAAGTCATGCAAAAAATATAACACATGCCCAAAAAATGGTTCCTCCAAATGTGGGGGAAGAGGATGAGACAAGGGCCAAGGCACCTATGGATTTCACAAAAAAGAGTCACGGAATTTGGATGCAACCATGGGGGAATTTATAATGTTGAATGGAACTTTAGCTATGAGGAAAATGACTATTCAGGTCCTCATGGTGGGTTCTATGCATGTTCTATGAAAACAATTATGATTTTATTGCCAAGCTTCCATGAAAATAGAGAGGGAGTGCCAAACAATCATGAGAAACTTGGTGATGGTGGACGAGTTAGTGGGCATGGAGGTCATGGTGACAGAAGTGCTTATGGTGGTTGTGGTGAGTTCAATAATGAGTATGGGGTGATAATACCAAAAATTGTGTATATGAGTAGCCAAGGGATAGAAATCACAACTCTAAAATGAAACGAGAAGGTTTTGGTCAAGGAAAATCGAGAATTCATGTTAATAAGGGGGTCTTTTGGGAAATATATATATATATATATATATATATATATATATATATATATATATATATATATATATATATATATATATATATATATATATATATATATTGCTACTAAAGAAGAAAAAACAACGTTCAAAGAGAAGTGACTCGCAAGATACTAAAATTAATTAGGAAACCACAAAAATAAATGGAGAGAAGAAAATATTACTACACCCATCATGCAAGGATTTTCCTATAATTCCTCAAGCCATTTACTTCGTTTGCTTACTTTTAGTTCCATTTTGTATGTTAAGAAAAGTGCATATTTATTAGTGATAGCCATTAATTTCCAAGGATATTAGTCCACTATATTTCCAAGGAGATTAGAGTGGGTAGGTTTTTCACTTAATGCAAGACTTGTTTGGAAAACCAACTTGTGTTTGATGGGTTTGAGTTTGGGATGATTGGAGTGGAGATGGTTAAGTGGTGGAAAGTCCTTCATCTAATTTGAATGTTTAATGGAAAGATGAGAGGATGGAAACCACAATAACAATGATGAACCATCCACAAACACACACACATGTATATATAAATAGATAACAGAGTTGAAAATTTTTAATTACATGTAAATGGGCATAAGACTGTAAGACTTGATTAGGCATGTGTACCCTTGGTAAGTTCTGGTAAATTTTAGACCTATACCTACATGATGGGGGGACATGTGTGATTCTCAGATACCTTTTCTATAAACTTTAAGAGAAATAGGACTTGAGATGAATGGTGTTGGCTCACTTGCTTGATTTGGCTCGATTTGGTTAATGGAAACCCCAAGTCAAGCTTAAGTTGGGGGTGGGGGGGGGGGGAGATGTTATATTTTGGTCAAGGGAAACCGCAAGTCAAGTTTAAAGTGAGAATTGTTAGGATAAACTTGATTCAGTGAAAGAATCAATGTTGTTTTGTCAACAATGGTGTTTTTGGGCACATGGTTTTGGTAGCATGTGGTATTTGAGCCCATGGAATATATGTGATGATGTTTTTAAAAGGCTTGGGGATACTCCATTGTATTGTGTGAGGAGGTGAGCTATGAACATTCACTTGGATAGCTTGGTCAAGTTTGTCAAGGAAATAATAGATCTATCAACGTTGATTTTTGGAATGTTGTATTAGATACATTATGTGTGTATTATTTATTATTCTTTGTTAATATTTATTTCTCAATTTTTGACAAAAAGGAGGGAAAAACATTTTGTTTCTTTCACTGGCATGGTTGTTCTATATCATGAACAAACACTATGGAGGGGATACTCTTATATTAGAGTGGGGGAGACACTATGTAGAGGATTGTAGTAGACCATGGCATCTTATATCTCAAAAAATAGTTTGGAACAATTCCTCGTAATTTGTTATAATCTCCATTCAATTAAATAACAAAGAAATCATCCTTATTCTCAATGGAGCTTAAACCCACATAGATTTCTACGGGGTAAGATATGTTTTCTATTTTTTTTTGCAAGTACACTACTTCAAAAATTGTAGTAATAAATGTCAATTGTGAAAAAACTTAAAATAATTAAGAAAATAAAACTAAATAAATTCATGCCCATCTTGGTATTTAGTATTAAGTTCACCTTGGAACTCTAGTCGTTGTCCATTTGTATTGTGCTAGCATTGATGACTAAGGCCATGTAGTGGGCTTTTGGGGGGCATGTAGTGGCCTTATGTAGAGGCTTTCATCAATGTATAGTAGTGGGAAAGTCAAGTAATTAGATACTTTGCTAAGGCCCCAAAAGGACCAAAGAAGAATGAGTCCCTTGAGGTTTAATCCATAGTGGTGTAACGGGGAGGGTGGAGGGTTGCATGTCAGGGGACAATGAAATTAGCTCTAGAGGAAGGTATAAATAGCCCATGATGTACTCTGCCAATTACTGCAAAGATGCATACTAAAAGTACATTTCCAATATCTTCCCATACAAATGTATATAACATGTTCCTTCTCCTCATTCCCTCAAACCTAGGGCGTGGTTCACAGTTTTGACTAGGACTCTTAGTTTTCAAAAGACACTTCTCAAACCCCTATTTCCGTTAAGTCTACTATAAGGAAGAATAGGTCATGTTGTAGTGTACCACTGCAACACCCTTTTCACATTGCTTAAGCCCCTCTACAAACCCTTTAGCTTAAAAAAAACACAACATATATTATGACAATGATAACATACCATAGCTAACTAGTAATGAAAACTAATTATGTCATAAATCCTAACTACATTAAAAAAGAAAACTATAAAACTAACATAGACCTTTTTGCATTCTTATCCTTTTTTCCAAACTCAACATTATTACCATCACTAAACCGAAGGAAACTACTAAATATCATACATATAAAAGAATATATATATATATATATATATATATATATATATATATATATATATATATATATATATATATATATAGATATATATATATATATATATATATATATATATATATATATATATATATATATATATATATATATATATGAGAATATGTCCCAAATATACTATTCTTTAAACTTTGCATTAGAGTAACATGCATGTTTCTTTGAGGTGGCAGGTTGCAGGGAAAATTTTAAGAACCCCCCCTAAATTTATAAGTATAATAAATGGGCGAATCTCCATGGTATATAGGAAAAATGGAAGGCGATTTTATCAATAATATAATATGTATATATAATTTTTTGGCGAATCTCTCACCAGGCATGGCGAATATTTTACTCAATTATAAAATCTTGTAAGATCTTGGTATTACCATGGGTTATCATAAACCTGGAGATGAAAACTAATTATGTCATAAATCCTAACTACATTAAAAAAGAAAACTATAAAACTAACATAGACCTTTTTGCATTCTTATCCTTTTTTCCAAACTCAACATTATTACCATCACTAAACCGAAGGAAACTACTAAATATCATACATATAAAAGAATATATATATATATATATATATATATATATATATATATATATATATATATATATATATATATATATATATATATATATATATATATATATATATATATATGAGAATATGTCCCAAATATACTATTCTTTAAACTTTGCATTAGAGTAACATGCATGTTTCTTTGAGGTGGCAGGTTGCAGGGAAAATTTTAAGAACCCCCCCTAAATTTATAAGTATAATAAATGGGCGAATCTCCATGGTATATAGGAAAAATGGAAGGCGATTTTATCAATAATATAATATGTATATATAATTTTTTGGCGAATCTCTCACCAGGCATGGCGAATATTTTACTCAATTATAAAATCTTGTAAGATCTTGGTATTACCATGGGTTATCATAAACCTGGAGCTTAAAAATTACTATTAGTAATTTATAAAAATTAATAAAATTAATAGTTGATTTTTATTTTATTTTTTATTTTAACCAAGCTAAAATGTTTAACATACATTAAATTACAACATCCATTTTTACTCTTGATCCCCCGAGAGGGATCAAATATTTTTTCACTCTATGCTAGTTTGCATATCACAATATTTGATACCTCTCGGCGGTTAGTAGATCCAGAGTAAAGATGGATCTATGCTGGTTTAATTCCCCCATTTAAATAGGCTACATTCTAGGTGAATACCATGGGTCAATACCATGTGCCATTTTGGTGAATACCATGGGTCAATACCATGTGCCATTTTTATTTTTATTAATACTAATATTAGGGTTAATAATGTTGTTTTGCATGGTATTAATAACAATCTAGTCCATGGTATTTGTCCCATAGTATTTTGCCCATAGGTTTCACCTAAATATAACGCATTTTTTGAGTGTTCGTAAATATAAGGTGACTTATGGAGTAAATATAAAAAAATGTTTTATTTGTTTACCATACCTCTCGTTTATTTATAATTTTTATTAATTTACCATACCTCTTTTACAAATATGGTATTTGGCCCATAGGATTCACTTAAATAAAACCTCTTTCTTGAGCCTTCATAAATAGAACGAGGGTTATGGACTAAATATAAATATAAAAAGAGGTTTTATTTATTTACCATACGTCTAGTTTATTTATATTTTTATTTATTTACCATACCTTTTGAGTAAGTATAAAAAGACGTTTTATTTATTTACCATACCTCCACATTACTTATATTTTTATTTGTTTACACCCTTGCATGTATATAAGGTGACTTATGGAGTAAATATAAAAAATGTTTTATTTATTTACCATACTTCTCATTTATTTATATTTTTATTAATTTACCATACCTCTTTTATAAATATGGTATTTGGCCCATAGAATTCACTTAAATAAAACCTATTCTTGAAAATGGGCGAATGGATTCACTTAAATAAAACCTATTCTTGAAAATGGGTGAATCGAAGGTTGTAGCTCCTTAATTTCGCCAAAGGGCGAACATTCGCCCCTAAAATCACCCCTAGCAGGTTGGCTCAAATTCTATTTTCCCTCACACCTACTTATAAAATAAGTGTTGTGGGTGGCCTAATCCTCTAATTGAACGGTTTGACTTTAAAACCCCCTTTTTGGAAATGAAGCCTTGGATTGGACTCCATTTTGTCTTTCCTGTTGAGGCTTTAGAAGATGTGAAAGAACTGAAAACGCTTTAATTCATTTATCATAAACATGGAACTTTGATAACTTCATGATAACATAGAATCATAATTGAGCAGCCTATTATGGAAGGTCTTTCTCTCACAAGTCAAAAGTAAGGTTTATTTTTATTTTTAACATTATTTTGAATTTATTTAACAAAAATTGTTTTTAGATTTCAAAATATTTTATAAATCTACAATTGAGTTATAAACAATTTATCTACCATGCTTATTGATCTGCATTTATAAATTTAATTAGAACAAAAATATATACAACTCTTTTATCCAGAATAGTAAATGGAGTAACCATCCAAAATATTAGGCGCAACAACATTTTGGTCCCAAAGTAACCATCAAAATATTAAACCAATCAAAAACACTACACAACAACTTTAAATTCATTCTCCATACCTTGTTCCCTCATTCTTCGCTGCTGACTTGATGACCATGTTGGCTTTTGGTTAAGGTAGAGGGCTTCTTAGATAGTGCGGGTAAAAGAGATCGTGGCTGGTTTTTCTTGTCTACCTCATGGGTTGCTCGTTGTACATTCCCAAAACAATTTGAGCAAATTGTTTTGTCCACCCATCCTTAGGCTTGATTGGCGACTATTCAGAGGTTTGGATTTGCTTCCCTGAATATCACATGATTTATGCTATCAAGATTTTCAAAGAGATGTATTTTGAATTACGAACCAATCCCTTTTCAACCACTATTTGCTTAATAGAAATTTTCCAGGTTATGATCATTTGTCTCCAATCATTAGGCACTATTGCTTAGACTATAAAATGAATGAAATATCCATAGTTGTTTATAGATTACCAAGAGATATATTGTAGTGATCTAGGATAAACCATTGGGGTGTCACTGTCGGGTGGACCCCTCCTGCTCAATTACATCCTAACTCTTCCATTCTACGCCCTCTATGCTTCCTCTAGGGTGCTACTGTCGAGTGGACCCCGTTGGGAAGATTTCATCTTGTTCCTCCACTCTCGGTGATTAACTTTATTCATGCTTAACTATCTGACGGGGTGTTATTGTTGTGTGGGCCCCACCCAATCAGTTGTCTCCTAGCGTTCAACTTTTATGCACTCGTATTATTTTGTCGGGGTAACTCTATCAAGGCAAGCCTATTGGGTGGGTTCCACCTATGACCAATAGATTTTTTTTATTTTTTCTAATGTGTTGGCCACGTTTACCCAGAGCTTCATGTAGAGGCTCTGCCAGCCGTGCTTCTGAATTTGGCACTAATGCCAACTTTGGCTACTTGCGAAAGGCTCACCCAAATCTATTTTATCTATACAATCCTTTGTAATCTCATTTTGGTTTTTTTGGAATTTTCAATGTCTCCCTGCATACAAGAATGAATCTCCTCTATTATATGAAAAATAAAAAAGACAATGAGGAGGGTACAACATGAGCTCTGATTGGGGACAGTGCCTTGCTGGTAAGGTGTTGAGAACTTGCATACTAGTAGACTTCACCAATGGGCACTAAGTCAAAAATTTATTGAATTTGTAAACCAGAAAATGTCCTTAGAACTTTTCTTTTTGGGACTCCTCTCCCCGTAAACACTGAAATGCAGAACTATAACTTCTAAAAACTAGAAATTAAATATTCACATAGTGAGCGTTTTTATGTACTCCTACTTATGCATAGGGCTCAATTCACCCAAGTGAAATCAGCCTTCCAATGATACAAACCCAACATCTAAGTACTGGAGCTTATGCCACCATGTTTTTGAAAGTCAACAGTTAAAATAGGCATGCACCACATGGAAACCTCAGGAAAAAAATTTGGCACATGCCTCAGAACTGATGTATGTTGTTTTCCAGAAAAAGATGTCATGTAGTCAGATATTGGGTCACAAAATGGATGGGAGAACAATTTGGCTACTTCATTTTCTTGGAAAGTTTTTGGACATAAATGTTTTTTCATGGGATAACCACAGTTATTTTTCTGCTCTTTAACTTTGAGCTCTTCTTGAGAAAGTTGTTGTTGGTAATATTCTTCCCACTTGCTTGTAAGCAAATCCTTTTGCAAATATGCAACAATCTCATCATCTTTTGAATCATATGAATCATGAATCGTATAATATTCATCAAATTTATTACCAGCTTCTTGAACTTCAAAAACAGAGATAGGTATAAACTTGGGAAAGTAAAATTAATCGACAACTGTTGATATATACCTAGAAGAAGAATTTGTCTTTATTTGTTGGGAAACATTTCCTTCTTGTGGTTGTATTTAGAATATGCTCATACCTTTTTCTCCATTTGAAGGATGTAAGTCATAAACTAGAGTCTCTATGTTAACTCCACTGTTAGCTTCCTCTCTTTTTATAGCTTCCCATGATTGGGACTATTGTTGTTTTGCAGCGCCCAACTCCCCGTCTTAGTCATAAAAATCTTATAAAGGCGAAGCATCAAATTCAATAAAATAAGATTTATGAGGGTTTGTTTGCAGCTTAACAATGTTTGATCCTTCCTTTTATTGATTACTAGGAAACACTTCTTGATGCAGGTTTATGTTTTCCTGGAGTTGGCTCCACAAATATCTTCAACAACATCATGAGTCTTAGAAATAATTTCAATATTAAAATTTTCACAACAATCTTCAAACAAAGAATTTGGTGGATATAAACGTTTTCAATAATAACTAAATGTTATGTGAAATATCTTCAAAGAAGATATGTTGCCATGAGGTAGGGTTTTGTACCAAGACCTAGACTCCTTTTCCAAAGAATACATGAAAAACTTCATTTTCACATCTTCATGAATAATAACCTACTACTCCATACATTCATGAAAGCCTTTAAAGTACTAGGTTGGGCTTTCATATGTGCTTCCACTAAATGTAGGCAAGTAGGTATACCATTCTTGAACTAGAGGTACATGATTAGGATAAACAACAATAGATTAAAATTTTAATGGGGAAAATTTGTTGCTAAGAATGCAAGAAGAATATTTTTGAAACCCCTTTAGGTGAGAAATCCCAACCCACACTTCCTTTTCTCACCAGACAATGGAATGCACAAAATTCTACTTAGGGAAATATATTATGATTCGGTCCCCGGCAACAGCATAAGAAGATGTTGTCACTCCTAGAGACAACCCCTGAGTTGAGGAGAACCGTCAGTGCCTAGGACATCTTACAGTATCTCATGGATAGATTTGTTTTGCTTAAGGATTAGATATAAACTTATGAAAATTGGTCTAATTACCCTACTCATAGGCAGATTCAATATACACATAAACAATGTATCATTCCCAAGAGTAAATGTTTAGGTATGGTACCCTACACATAGAGGATGCATCTTGATTTTTTGTTGCAGTAAAGGTGGAAAGGAGAAATATAAGGAATAAACCCAGTGCAGAGGGATGGACAGACACAAAATCTTATGCACTAAATCCCAGTAGAATCATGAAAAGATAAAGGAAATGAGGTGCAGAAATTATGGAGCGTGTTTTAAGGCTTTCAACTCAATATCTCACACTCTTCTATATCATAACATATGTAAATATGCAATCTCACAAGTACCCTCTGCTATCACATAACATAGGTAAATCTACAATCTCACAAGTACCATCTGCTATAACATAACATAAGTAAATCTGCAACCTAAGATTGAATCCAATAGCTACAATTACACAATTTCTGAAGAAGAAAAACACAAATGAAGTGAGACACAGAGGAAGAACACATACCACATATCCCAATGCTTGGAATCACCAGAAACTTCTTCATTAATCTTCAAGAATCAAATACATCTTGCAGGCCTAAACTTGTAAAATTTGTAGAATAATTATAGTCTTTGGAACCAATAAAATTGGACCCCTACTAATTAGTCTGTATTCCCTTTTATAGGGAGATCCAAAACAAGAATAGTTACAAAAATATCTAGAAGTGTTAAAATTATCTGAACTACACAGCTATCTGAGTGTGCACCCAACCTATTTGTCCTAATTATTACATAATATACTTGATTCTATTCTTGAAATGAAATATTTACAAAAACATCAAAAACATGAGGTGTCACGATTGACTCAGCAAAATACATTCATTGTTGGCATGTTAGTTCCTTTGGGATGGACCCCAAATCAATGATTCAAAGTTGAGGTGGATTAACAACTTGATCACATTTCTTCTACAGCTTTGGGTTTCGCAAGGGAGAGCAAAAGTAGTTTTGATAAGTTATCTTTAGGTTGTTGAGCTCGGTGTGATTAGAGGGTTCATTTCTCGAGATTTATGGGTTTTGATGATCAGTTTCAGTTTCTTCATTTTATCATTAGGAAAACGATTGCATGGTGGGGGATTACAAATTACCTAGCAGGATGGAAGCAAGGCGCAGTGGTGCTGGAGGTGCCATGTATTGGCTGATGGTTGAAAAGAGTCAAGCATAGGAGGAGCGATAGAGGAAAATAGTTTGCGAGAAAATAAATTTGAAATTTCAATGGCTAATACATCGTAGTCCTATAATTTGCAAACATGCTGAAGCGACGCATGGATGGGATGATGGTAGAGAGAGGTTTGGGGAAGACACGTGGAGCCATGGGCTTGGATGGGAAGGGGAGGGGGAAAGCCCTTGGCCCTGCAATTTTCATGCTCGCTTGCTGAAATCTCTAGTGCATTAGCGCTTTGGTGGTGGGTGTGGTCCTCACACACTCCGGGGAGTGAATGAACAATATTAGGAGCACGGCTCGACCCCCTTGGAGTCAATCCTTCTTGTTGATTGGTAAGACCCGACAGTTGCTATTAACCATTCTGGGGGTTAGCGTTAGCTTATTCGCCGAGCTAATTTCTCTATTGGAATTCTTATTAGGACGAGTTGTTGTCAAATAGACAGTGATTTTCCCCTGTAGCTGCTTGTAGATTAGCTTTTCCTTTCAATATGGAGGTGGATCCCTTTTTCCCTTTTCTTAAGTCTTCTGAATTTGTCACTCTAGGATACACTGCTAGGGTGTGACCACGCTTTCTCAATTACATCCCGACACTGCCATTCTATGCCCTCTTTTCTTCCTCTGAGGTGCTACCACCAGGTGGACCTTATCGGGATGATGCCGTCACTGTCCTCCGTTCCCTGCACTTAACTTTATTCATGCTTAACCTTCCACTAGGGTGTTACTGTTGGGTGGACCTCATCCACTCAGTGGTCTCATGGAGTTGAACTTTTATGCACTCGTATTATTTTTTCGGGGAAAGCTCGTGAGGTGGGTTCTACCTATGACCAAAAAGGATTTTTTCATATTGCTAACGTGTTGGCCACATCTTCCTGGAGCTTCGTGTAAAGGCTTTGTCATCCTTGTCGCCGAATTTGGAACTTAATCCAACTTTGGCTACGTCCCAAAGGCTCACCCAAAGCCTTTTAACTCTACAATCCTTTCTAATCCCATTTTGTTTTTTCTGAAATTTTCAATCACTACTTGCATAGAAGAAAAAATATCCTCTACATGTCTGGACTTAAAAGTATACAATCATCCAACATCCTGACCCAGCTAAGTGAGCCATCCCCTATACTCATAATCCCCAAGCGTTTTAAAGCTTCAGCACATGTAATCCACAGTCTCTAATAACATGGGCTACGAAAACCATGTGCTTGAAACCACCACTGTGGACATAACAACTTTGATTATTTCATCTGGTCAAGTTTACCCTCACATTAGGCACTTCCTTTCATTTTGAGGGTGGTATCTAGGGTAAATTGTTTGGTTGAAATTTTGGTAACCTAACCTTGAGAGGACATCAAATGAGGCCAAATTTACCATGTGATCTCTTGTGATCCAGATTGGATCATTATATTGCTTCTTATCCATCTCAGTGATTTAAAAGTGGAAAAATTGAAGGACCATTTTTACCGAAGGGATTCAATTTGGAAATTTAGGGTTTTAAACATTCCATGAGTAGTTAGAGGCATAAAATGGAAAAATTTTGGGGGTAAAACTTTTCCACCATAGTTTGACCCCTTTTCTCCCTATTCTACACACAAAGACCTTTGCAATGGTGCAAGAATTGCTTCAATCAGAGTTTGTATGCAAAAGTTATTCCACTCAAAAGTTGACTTTCTTGTTTTGATCAACATAATTAAAGAGGATGCCACACCAACCCCTATTATTAGTGGAAAATGTGCTACCCATGTGATCATGATGAACAAGACTCAAGAGGAGTCAATATTGTAACTCTAGTTAAGAGTTGAATGAGTCAAACCTAACCACTAGCAAAGGGGATTCCCTTTTTTTCATGCATTTTGTTCCATAGACATGAAAAGTATCCAAGAGAGATTGGGAGAGAGCACAGAAAGATGATTTTTCCACTGGAGCACCACACAGGCCACATGCTTTACATTTTTGTACTTGCATCCATTTTTAGTTTAAATAAAGAAAGCAGAGTAGCCTCACCTTCTAACTGTTTTTCTCCCAAAGAGTTTCCCATGATATATCTTGTGTTAATTGTGGTTTGTGAGTTTTTATTTTGTTGTTCTTTATTTTCTACATAATTATAATTTGCATGCATACACAATCAATAGTAACTTATAGATCTAGAAATTTAACTATAAATAAACTATCTTAGTGTAGATTTCGAATTTTTTAAGTGTATCTTTTGTGATTAACTATCTAGTGAAATATTCATAGTAGTTTATGGATCATCATGCTTGTAATTTTTAGCACTTGAATGAGGCCTAATAATATCCAAAGAGGAATCCAGTCTAGGGACTTTACCCTATGACCCCTTGCTTGTAATTTACAACATCAGAATGAGGTCCAATAAGGTCCACAGAGGCAGCCAGTCTAGGGGTTTTACTTTGTGACCTCTTACATGTAACTCATGCCCACTTTCTAGCCTATAACTAAGAATGAGAGTGCTATTACCTTTCCTATCCCACACTAATATTGAAAAAACAACTTGCTTACATATACATACCCTACCTCCTTTAAAATTGAACATGTAACCTTCTATAAAAAGAAAACTCACATCCTTAAAGCACTAAGCCCTTTAAAAATGTACATTCATATTTGTTGTTACAATACAAAAAAATAAAATTTATCCATTCTAATTGACATTAAAAAATGTTAGAAAGGAACCTGATCATGTCGCTGCTACAAACAACACCAACCAAACCATTAATGGTTGTGGTGCACTCAAATTTCATTATAACTCCATAATAAAACCCTATACCCCTTATCTATTTTAAATGTTGAAGGGGATACATGATTTAAATAATTTGAATCAATACAGACAACCAATATTTTGTTCATGTTGAATTTATGTCGATTGTAGGTTTTGAGAATTTAATGGCCCAGAGAGATGTCAAAAAATCAAACTCTCCAAAACATACGAATGCCCCCTTTGTTCATGTTGGGAGATATAATGCAATTAATATTCTTTTAAACTTCATTCATCTCAAGATAGCTTATTAATTGAAATTTTAATTGCAGTGGCTTGTTAGTTGATTCAACTAAGGAAGAAGAAAGGTAGAATAAATTTAAACTATTAGTTTTCATAATGCTTGACTCGAAGAACCAAACGAAGGTTTCCGTATAAAGAACCCAAACTAATATATAGTTTTGGTGTACAATATTGCAATTCAACAATGAGATAAGTTGTTACTCATTGGAAATAAGGAGTGTTGGTGGTCTAAGATGGACAAGGCTACCAAAGATGAGGCCTTTAATATTTCGCTTGTAAATGTCATAATGATCTATTTGTCGGCTTTGGATATCCTGAAACTTGTGTTGTTCAAACATATCCAACAATAATAAATAATGGGGAGCATATCCTCCATGATAAAAAGCTTTAACCTAGATATAAATAGATTAACATATTCTTATGGCCTTCATTGCCATAAAAGTTGTTAACTACTCCTTCGGGATTATTATTACACATTATTAGTGAAATTAGTTTTTATTTTTTAGCTAATAACTTGTTCATACATAACTGTCTAGTACCGATATTTCAAATGTACAAATATTTGATTATCTCATCAATAGTATAAGTTTTCCCATTGTGGAGTTTATTTTTCCTTGTGTATAGTGGTATTAGAGCGTACATATAATTTATAAAGTCCATGTTTTGTTGCTCATGCGTGTGAAAAGTTTGTATGGCGGATTTGAGCACCAAATGAGCCTGTAGATGGTGTCAAAGGTATAATTGGTGATGTGAGTAGACAAACGTGAACAAAATTGGCCTAAGTCTCATGTTCAAACAAAACCTTTTGAAGTACGAAGACATTGGATGAAATGAAATATGTTGTAGGAGAAAGGTGATCCAATGAACGAGATCAACGTGATTGCACGTATGAGATCATTGTGGAATAGAACCTACATGAAGGTTAATGAGTCAGTGGAATCCCATAAAGGAGATTCTGATTCCATGTGTCGTCGCTTGAAGAGTGCGAAAATCAACTTTCTTTTTTTTTAAATCCTTGTGCAACTAAAAATTTCGCTTATGGTGGATTGATGACAAGGACCCTTTCCACATACCCTATTTGTTGGTCGAAGAGTGACAAACCTTGTGCGTTGTTGGTATTATTGAGTAGTGGCTACATGAAACACTCATAGCTCCAACCGGTTTAGAATTTATTTTTTATGAATATTTCTGCATTCTCCTATCTGTTAATTAAAATAGAGCATAGCAAAGAATAGAATGATTGTGGATCTTGTTGCGGTAAAGCTTGATTTTATTAAGTTGATTGAGTTTGAATTTGATTTGATTGGATTTTTTGTGAAAGACACCTACACTATGTGTTTTATAAAATAAGTTTGAAAGCCATTTTTTTTGGTT
The DNA here is from genome assembly GCA_031772625.1 of Pinus tabuliformis. NCBI lineage: Eukaryota > Viridiplantae > Streptophyta > Pinopsida > Pinales > Pinaceae > Pinus > Pinus tabuliformis. Next base: position 310,719,199 of record CM062815.1, on the reverse strand, counting down.
GGAAAATATGACTTCATTGATATAAATAGTGGGAGTTGTGCTTAGTGGAAAATATAACTATCAAGAATGGTTTCGGGAGATCAAAATCACACTTATTTTTAAGGTTTTATGGGTAGGAATATGTCAGGGAAAGAATGACAAAGATAATAAAGAAATTGCACCTGAACCACCTGATTACGAAAAACAACTTGCAATTTGGGAAACTAAAGACAAGAAGGCATATGATTTAATTACTGCATTAGTGACGGAGGAGGTATGAATATATATTATTTCTTGTGATACAACATTTGAAGAATTAAAAAATTTGAAGAAACTTTATGATTCTCATTCAGAACTTGAAATTATTCAGTTGTTGTTGAGATTGTTTAATTTGGAGATGAAAGATAATGATCCCATGAAGATGGCCTCTGAAATAAAATTATTTTTCATGATATAAAAGCCACTATTGTTGAACTATATTTGCAACTTATTTCTTCTATAAAATTTATCCAGCCTATCTATTCACAGTACTTGGAATGTCTGCAAGCTAGTGTACAATTGAAAGATATTACATTTGATAAACTAGTGTGAAAAATTGCTGAGAGAGAAAAGGCCTTTGGGAAGAAAGATCCTCTACCCAATTCTAATGTAGAAATTTTGTGCCTTGCAAAAAAATATCAAAACTATCAAGGTGATTCTTCTAGAGGTTATAAGAATACTAGAAGTCATGGTAGGAGAAATGTTAGAGGCAAGGGGGGTAATACTAATCAAGGTAATAGGCAGTAAGGTAACAAACAATAGAAACTTTTTGAAAATAATAAATAAAACCTCAAATGTTATAGATGTCAAAGAGTAGGCCATACTTTCATTAAATGTGGAGCTCCTTGGGATAACGTCAGTGAAGGCAGAGAACAATTTAGTGAGAATAAAGAACAACCACCACCAGATAAAGAAAAATCATCTAAAACTGTCCATTATATTGTTGCTCATTGAAATTTCAACATTAATGATGTTTTTAGTACTACATTTTCTTCATGGAAAGACAGTTGGATTTTAGATTTAGGAGCTACATGTCATATGAATTTTAGGAGAGATTTATTTGAAACATTGAGTGACCAAGTAGATTGGGTAGTATATTTTGCAAAAAAATCTCAAATTAAGCCTTCGAGAATTGGATCCATTTGAAGATACCAAAACTTGCAAATAATGTTCTACATGATGTTCTTTATATTCCACAATTTCAAAGAAATTTAACGTCTCTTATATATATCCGACAATAGGGGTGTTCCATAAATATCATAGATGGCATTATTGAGATACGTAGAGCATCTGATCATGCAATTATTATGACCAGTGTTGAAGGAGGTACACTTTTAAAACTGAATGACACTTCATCTACTATAAATTCTTGTGATAATTCTGTTATTTTAGCAAAACAAAGTGATATTTTCTCTTCAAGTTTATTATGCCATGCTCGTTTTGGTCACATTAACTATGGAAACATCATAATTATGAGACAATAGGGTATAAAAGGATTTCCAACAATTCCAAGAAAGCTTAAACCATGTGATGCTTGTATTTTGGGGAAACATTGTAAGCAATCTTTTCATAGTTCTTCTTCTAGAGATTCATAAGAATTAGGTCTCATACATTCTGATTTATGTGGAACTATTCCTCTTGCAACTTCCAATGATAATAAATATATGCAGACATTTATTGATGATTATTTGAGAATGTGTTGGGTGTATCTGTTGAAAGAAAAATCACAAGTATTTGAAATTTAAAAAAAATATTATTTGATAATCATAAATGAAACTCAACTAAATATTGGCATTCTTAGAACTGGTAATGGTGGCGAATATACTTATAATCCTTTTGAACAATATTTAAAGGACAATGACATCAAACGTCATACTACAATACCTTACAATCCGCAACAGAATGGTGTTTCAAAGCGTATGAATAGGACACTGCTTATATGGTTAGATCCATGATGTTTTTTAAACATGTAAAGTTGAATTTTTGGGGAGAAGCAATTCTTTTTTAAGCTTGTATTAGAAATCGTTGTCCTTTTTCTGTTATCAACATAAAAAATCCATATGAACTTTGGTATAATAGACTCCCAATTATTCAACATTTCAGAGTTTTTGGATCTACATGTTATGCTTTAATTCCTAAACAACAAAGAAATAAATTAGGTGTCAAAATTCGAAAATGCATATTTTTGGGATATTTTAATACTTCAAAAGACTACATTTTATATGATGAACAAAATAATAACTTCATTCTTTTTAGAGACGTTATTTTTCTCGAGTCTTCTAAAGATAATTCCATTGTTGATAGACAACCGACTCATTTGGATAAATTTGGATCCAAAAAGTTTTATTTTGAATCTGATAATGATGTTCCATAAACTGAAGGGGGGTTCCCATTCTGGATTAATTTGTGGGTTTTCCATCTTTGACTCATGAGAATGTTTCTGCTAAAGAAAGATTGGAGGATATTGTTGTTTCCGCATGGTCAGAAAGTGTTCACCTATATTTCAGGATGAGCAACCATCACAACCACTTCAACAACCTTTACGAAGATCCACATGGTTTCGGAGCTTTCCAAGTAAGTATGATGATTTTTAAAAAGGAAGTTACTCTAAAAGTGATGTTACTTCAAGTTCAGGGAGCATTTCTTATGCTTGAGAGTTTAATTATTCTACAATTAGTGAACCTATTTTTTTTGAAGAAACTACTAATTGTGATGAACTGAAGGATGAAATGAAAAAGGAGTATGATGCCCTCATTAAAAATGGAACGCGGAGGTTAGTGGATCCTCCTACTGGAATCAAACCTATTGGTTGTAAATGGGTGTAAAAAATAAAATATAAGGTAGATGGTTCGCTTGATAAATACAAAGCAAGACTTGTATCAAAAGGCTACACTCAGAAGGAAGGTGTTGATTACAGAAAGACAGTTTCTCCTACAACAAAATGGAGCACAATTATAACTTTTTTTTTCCCTTACAACTCAAAAAGGGTGGAAAATAGATCATATGGATGCAAAAAATAGGGCTTTTAATGGTGATTTGAAGGAAGATGTTTATTTGTTTTAGCCAAAGGGTTTTCATATCAAAGGAAAAGAACATAATGTATGCAAATTGGTGAAGGCTATTAGGGAGTGAAACAAGCACCCTACGCATGGTATGAAAAATTAACTAAACAACTTTTCAAGCTTAATTATAAGTTATTTGATCTAGATGACGCAACACTTTTTTTCGACAAATTTGGAAATTCAGTTGTATATCTGGTTGTTTATGTTGATGATTTGATGATTACATGGAATAATGATGATTATATAGCATCTGTTCAAATAAAGTTATAGGAAAATTTTGACGTGACAGGTTTGGTTTTATTGCATTATTATTTAGGAATTGAAGTTGATCAGAAACCCAAATTCTTTTTTATTTCTCAGAAGAAATATATTGGACAACTATTGAACGAAATTAGAATGCATGATTGTAACCCTGTTTCTACTCCATTGGAGCAAAATTGAAAGCTTAATTCCACTTAAGTAAGTGCATTTGGAGATACAACAAAGTACAAACAACTTGTTGGAATTTTGAATTTTCTGCCTACTACTCGTCCTAACATAGCTTTTGTTGTAGTAATACTTTCTAGGTTCATGCATCAACCCTGTGAAGGTCATTGGACTATAGAAAAACAAGTGCTCAAGTATTTAAAAGGCACTCAAACATATGGCATGAAATATTTCAAAGTTGCAGACTTCCATCTCATTGGCTATTCGATTCTGACTTTGATGGAGATAAGGAAAATGAGATCTGTACCTTTTGTTATTTGATGAATCTTGGATCAACAACTATCACTTGGAGATCACACAAGCAATTTTTTCATGTTGATTCTACCATTGAAGTCGGATATTTTGCAGCAACGCAAGATACAAAAGAAATCATTTCGCTTCACAAAATACTTCAAGATTTGTAGGAGAAACAAAAAGCTTCAACTCCTCTATTTGTTGACAATTCTTCTGCAATTGAGTTGGCTAACAATCCTAAATTTCATGATCAAATCAAGCATATTAACATCAAATATAACTTTATTCAACATTATGTAGAGGCCAAGTTTATTTATCTGACACATTGATCCACTTCAAAGAAAATCACAAACATATTTACCAAAGCATTGGGATGTGAAAATTTCGAAAAGTTCATAAATTACTTGGTATGGCAGATGTCCCTTTGGATTAAGGGGGGAATGTTAACTAATCCTTCAGGATTATTGTTGTACATTATTATTGAAATTAGTTTTTATTTTTTAGTTAATATCTTGTCCAGACATAACTGTCTGGTACCGATATTTCAAATGTAACAATAGTTGATTCTCTCATCAATAATACAAGTTTTCCCATCATGGAGTTTATTTCGCCATGTGTACAAAAATGTTTGATTTCATTATCTATTCACCATGGTAAAGAAGAAAACATAAAAATAAAAATAGAAGTGTTTGAATTTATAGTGTTTCTTTATAAATAGATGTAATGGTTAATGATTAAGAATACATGTTTTTTCAAAAGTACAATTTGAATGAGCATATCTATGAGGCCTAATTAAAAACATTTACTTGTAAAACAACACCTGCAAATTTAGAGGGAGTATAGCTTGTACACCTCTATCAACCTTAATAGTAAAACTAAACTAATTGTAATGTAAACATTTACTCATTTCACAACAACAACAAAATTAAAGGCAAGTGAGTAGGAGTCGGATATAGATTTTAACTCATAGCCATTTAGTCTACCTTTTATAATTGGAGTATAAGAAACAAAAAAAGCATAAAAAAATGTGAATTCCAAATCTAACTTTTCAGTTAGATGGAAACATTGGATGGAAATGAGCATATTGTCGCATTAAAATCCTGGGGGACCATTGTTTATGGTAAGTCCTCTTTGCGTGGCTTGAGTTCTTACATGTTATAGATTTATGTTTTTGCATGTCAATTATAAATGATGAATATTTTCATTAAGCTAAACTTTATATTAAATTATCCATTTTAATTTTAATGTAACTTGGAGCACTTTTGACTTTGATTGATACTCATTCTTTCATCCATATTTAGATGGAAGGACTTCTATATAAAATATTAGACTTGTGGCATTCTAAAGGTTGGGGGTTACAGTGTTACCTCCTATTGTGTTGCTCTCAGTGGAATAATTCATGTGTTTACTTAATCGATGTGAGTTTTCTAAGAATTGTTTTCTTTGCTTAAACATAATGTAATGAATTTTTTAGAAATTGTTTTCAATTTTGCCCTATTTTAACAGGTATTTGTTTTTCCCAAAAGGTGAAAAAGACAATCAAGCCCATTTGTATGTTACAATAATGTTGTGGGAAAGCTATTAGCTATAATTAGTTGGATATTTTAGGGAATTTTGGTGCTTTACTTTTGAAGTTTCAAAGTAAATTTATATCAAATTGTATGGTTTTCCAAATATAATATGTAAGTAGGAATTTCTTTTCCTAAGTAGTAACTAGGTTAGGTAAGCCTATCCGAAAAAGCCTCACACCCAACTGAACCCACATTTAAAAGCCTCATTTTGATAGACCCAAAGAAAATTGAACCCACACCTAAGAAAATTGAACCCACACCTCTTAACAGAGGGCCTATGACTTAGTAGAAGCTTTAACCAACTCGACTACCTTGCTTACTACTAGTTGCTGAAAAGTTTAAATCATAGGGTTTCACAAGTAGCATGTTTGCAAACCTTCTCTCCATGGGAGATTTATGTTGTCATAAAGCAGAGAAAATTGTTTGTAGTCACCGATGTTCAATTTTATTTTGGAATTCACCATCCTCTTTATTAGGACGTTGGCAATGAGGCAGTGGCGTGATCCTAATAATGTATCACTTTCTACATCGTTTGTGCAATCTGTTCTGGTATCATCTCTCTGCTTGTGAAATACGTTCTAGTATCATGATAATAGTGAAGTATGAAATATAATCCCACGTTATTTTTATTGTTATTAATTCGTCATATCATTTTTATTAGGTATACGTTATTTTCATTTTTATTAACTTATTATGGTATATAATATATTTTATGATTCTTAGTTTTCACTTTAGAAATGTGTATTTTATTTTTGAAAAATTTTAAGAACTTGTTTACATTTAGTGAATGATAATCTTTTATGAATTTGTTTACATTCCGTGAATGATATCTATTGTAATATTGTTGGCACTATTTAGAAATATTGTTGGAACATTTTAGGAGGCTTAATTTGGTGAGGATATAAATGAACCATATAATAAGCAAGAACAACAATAATGAAGTTTTTTTTGGAATAAAATTAAAAATATTTAATTATCTAAACACTATATATATATATATATATATATATCAAAATGGAGTTGTCTATAATGCGACTTTTTGGAGATTCCGGTGACGGAATCCAGCGGAAGAAATTGAGGCTAAATCTTGATTTGTTGCAGTTAAAATGGTTTTTTAACTACATATTTGGATTCAGCACCCTGGAAAACCCCTGGGACGCTTTCATTGTGCAGAAACTAGCTATCAAACTTGCGATTCCAATAAATTCTTGCCGAATTTCGAGTGGAAAAACCCGTCGGAAAGGCTTTCAAAAAGTCGCGTTATAGACAACTGCTATCAAAATTGACCAAATAACTTTATTTTACAAAACTATGTTATTTTAAAAAAATTAAACTATTTATTGTTATTTATAACAATTACAAATTTTATGATCCGTTTTCACTGCCTCGCCAGTGTCGTTTCGCCGTTAACCACACCCGTCGCCATCCGAGTCTGACCGCTGGCTGTTATGGAGGGGAATATGGAGACAGAACTCGTGGACTACACCGCGGACCCTTTTCCGGATCAAGTAATCTTCGGTAACCCTAATTTCACTATGTCGGTTTCTGATCCATTTCCGATTTCGGACCTTACCTCGCAAGCCGTTACGCCCGTGGTCACTTTGCCCGGATATAACTCTGCCCCCTCTTCCTCTGAGCCGCCTCCTGTGGACTCGCCGGGTCTTGAAGCTCCTCCCCTATCTCCGGGTACTCTGCACATTCTATCTACCTACACGCCTCACTCGCTCTCGTTCGATCCTCATCCGCCCCTCTCCACTATTCTCCCGACGCCCCCGGTTGATATTCCCACGGTTGGATCATATATTCCCCCTGTGCCTGGGCTACGGCCTTCCGGATGCTTCGAAACCCCAGCGGTAAACGTTAAACCTGCTAAGAACATCTCTCCTGAGGGTGTCCAAAACCCCTTTGTTGATCACCCTTCGGCCCCCGTACCAAGAAGAGGAAAACAAGGTGCATTAAGGTGACTGCTAAGGATATAACCATCAGGTTTGGTGAGACCTCGGCCATAGGGGAAGCTACGGTCATGGCACACACGGTGCTGGTCGGACATGTGCGAGGTCATGCATACTCTGCTAACAGGCTGACGCAATGGGTAAAGGAAATTTGGGGTGCCCTACTTAAAGAATTACCGGATGTTCATGTCCTTCCCCGTGGATGGTTCTCCCTCCATTTTGCAAAGGAAGTTTACACGGATCTGGTACTGGCAAAGTACTGGCATATTGAGATGGCTCTGGTTCTCCTCAAGAGGTGGAGCCCCCTTTTCGACCCGGAGCGCGAACAGATTGGGGCAGGACCCCTGTGGGTTCGACTGCCAGGGCTACCACTGCAGTACTGGAGTGAGGATGTACTCATAAGGATTGGAAATGCTCTTGGCACTTACCTAGATCACGATCGAACCTTTGTGGAATCGAAGAATCGAACCCTTGCTCGTGTGCTGGTACACTTGGACACCCGTGAAGGACTGGAGGAAAAGATTACATTACAGTGGGGGAAATACAGCAGGACTCAGATTCTGGATTATGAAGGCGTCCCATTTCGATGCAGACAGTGTCATCAGGTGGGACACCTCTACAAAGATTTCCCGCTCAACAAAAAACCAGTGGACTCCCCCAAGGCCACTCCCATTCCATCAAGAGGAGCTTCTCCGGTCATCTCTCGTCCACCTTCGGGGTCTACACCTACTCCACAAAAATTCGGGACAATGGGACTCGGCTCTTTCTCTCTGCCGATGACCAGGGCTCATGATGTTGCAGAAGCCGCACATGCCTCGGGTATCTCTCTTATCCCTTCCTCCATTATTCTTGATAGCTCTTCATCTATGGTTGTATCTACTGCACAGATCACTATGGCTCATTGCAACATGTCGACCCCACCCCCCATCGTCACTGTTGTTCCATCTTCTTTTCCTCACTCATCTACCTCCACCTCGCCGTCTTCCTCTGGGAAATCTACCTCCCACCCATATTTTCTTCGCCCTCGTTCCCACTCCATGGATATGCCAAGCCATCAGGTCGGGTTAGGGTTAGCTTCTCCGGGCCCGGGACCTATGACCACCAGAGGTAGAAAGACTGAACTATCCAAAGCTATTCTGCGGGCTGGGGCGGAGGTCGCCTCCGGTCGTCAATCCACTCTTGATGGGGTCCTTAGAGCAAATTTTACCCCGAGAAGCATTCCCCCATGAAATGTTTATCCTTTAACTGCAGGGGCATGGCTAGTGCCCCCAAGAAACTAGCCCTTCGGAGACTCTTTGAGGTTGAGCCGTCTGATATTATTTTGCTTCAAGAGACTCTAGGTCTGGCCGAGAATATCACACACTCTCTGCAAGCTCTGGCCTCGAGATGGAAGTTTTTGGCTCTTGATGCTATTGGGAGATCAGGGGGATTGGCTATCAGATACAACCCTAGAACTATCAGGGTTGATGCATCCTGGGGAGGAACTGGATTCATGGGTATCGATGTTTTCTCTGCTGAACTCGGCAAAACCCTCCGAATTGTGAATGTATATGGCCCTTGCCACCAGAGGGAAATGTTTTGGTCTCACCTCTTAAACCTCTCTTTATTGACCCCTGACCACACCATTTTGGGTGGGGATTTAAATTTTTCATTGGGCTTCAGTGAATCCTGGGGATCTTCGGCTCAGGTTGATGCCATTACTGAGTTCATGACAAACATCTTGGAACAGACCAATTTTATGGACGTCCCCATGCAAAAGCCTCTGCCCACTTGGAGGAACAGGAGAGTGGGTACAACAGCATTAGCCCACAGACTTGACAGATTCTTGTTGAAGGGCCCACTTTTACAGCATCTTCATCATTACAACAATGGGTCAGTTCGAGGGGTATATCAAACCACTCCCCTATTTATCTGGAAATCCTTGGCCCTCTCCAGAAGCCGAAAGCCCCTTTCAAATTCAACCATACATGGTTGCAGGACCCGAGCTTCATAAAATTGGTTACTGACTTCTAGGTTGCAAACCCCATCGATAGAGAGGCATCCCTGGCAAAAGGTTTTTGTAAAAACCTCACCATGATGAAGCATCTGGCTATCAACTGGGCAAAGGATATGCATGGGAGGGAAAATGCTCAGCTCAACCTCATTAAAGCTGAGCTATGCTCCCTTCTGGATGATCGGAATTTGGGTTTCATCTCAGGAGAAGAAAAGGCACGTTTGATCGAGCTGGAAAACCAAAAGGCTCATATTCTCAAATTAAGGGAGGAAACTCAAAGACTGAGAAGCAGATCCATTTGGTTAAAAGCTGGTGATGAAAACTCAAAATTCTTTCAAAATTATGCAAAGGGAAGAAAAGTCACAAATACTATTTGGAATCTCCCTCTTCCAGAGGGAGGATATGCGGACTCTTTCAACAAGCTCTCCCAGCTCGGTACATCTCACTTCAGGAGCATTTACAGGAGTCCACCAGGCACAAATCTGGCTGAGATCATAAATGTGGCAAATCATTTCCCCAGATTTGTAAATGGGGAGGATACTGATGATCTCACGGCTCCTGTCACCTCAGGGGAATTGGAAAGCACATTAAAGTGGTTCAAGAAAGATAAAAGCCCAGGCCCAGATGGTTGGACAATTGAATTCTATCTAGCTTTCTATGATCTATTGGGACAGGACCTGCTGAGGGTGGTGGAGGAGAGCAGATCATCTGGTTGTCTATATCATGCTATTAACTCTACTTTCATTGCCCTCATTCCTAAGTCTGACACCCCATCCTCCTTTGATGACTATCGCCCCATATCTTTGTGCAATTGCCTCTACAAGATCATCTCCAAGATTATTGCAAATCGCCTCAGACCCATCCTATCTAAGCATATTTCCCCCCAGCAATTCGCTTTTCTTGAAGATCGACAGATCCATGAAGCTATCGGTTCCGCCCAAGAAGCCCTGCATTCCATATGGTCCAAACATCTCAAAAGCATCATCCTTAAGATCGATCTGTCAAAAGATTTTGACCGGGTCAGCTGGCTTTATATCAAAATGCTCCTCATTCATCTGGGTTTCCCTCTTATTCTCATCAACTGGATCATGGCTTGTGTCACCACCCCTACTTTCAGTGTCCTCATCAATGGATCGGCCTCCCATTTCTTTCACTCTGAAAGGGGTCTCAGACAGGGTTGCCCCTATCTCCTCTCTTATTCCTCATTGTCATGGAAGGGTTGAGCAGATTAATCATAACAACTAAGAGAGATGGATCCCTCAGTGGTCTCAAGATCACTGATGACTGTTACCTCACTCATCTGTTATTTGTGGACGATGTTCTTATCCTGCTAGATGGCAGCATCAGAGACTCACTGGCTTTCTCCCAAATACTTCATCTTTTATCGAGTGCTACTAGCATGCTTGTAAACCAGAAAAAATCCACTATTACTTTTGCCCGCACCACTGTCAATGAATCTCAGTATGCTCATTAGGTTTTCCCTTATAGCATCCATCCTATGGACAAAGGACTTAAATATCTAGGGTACTGGTTAAAGCCCTTGTGTCAAAGGATAGCAGATTGGGTCTGGCTTGTCACAAAATTGGAGAAAAGGCTCACCTGTTGGAGTCACAGATACCTATCTAGGGCAGGTCGGTTAGTGCTTATCAAAACAGTCCTGGAAGCAACCCCAGTCTTCTGGATGGCTCTTGCTTGGATTCCCAGACATATTCTAGCTCACCTTCAGAAATTATGCAATAGATATCTCTAGGACGGTAACCAAGACAAACGCATCTTCGCCTGGATAGGCTGGCAAAAGATTGCACTACCTAAGAGATTGGGGGGATGCGGTCTAAAAGATCTTCCACTGTTTTCACAAGCCCTTGTAGCCAAAATGAGCTGGTCCCTGCTGACTAGTCAGAACCTATGGTCCCGACTATCATATCAAAAATATATCTGGCCCCAAGACCTATTGGATTGGGTCAAGTTCCCTAGCTGGCAAAAATCAGGCATTTCATCTGTATGGAAGGCGTTGCTACATTCATTACCTCTAATCAGAGACAACCTGGTTTGGAGGATCAATGATGGATCCCTTGCTCAAATAGGATTGGATCCTTGGATCAGCAGTGGAGGTAGGCATATCCTCTCTCAAGACCTCATCAGATATCTACACTCACGAGAGATCAAAGTGTTTGCACATATTGCTGACCAGCAGAACTCAGGGGTTTTTAATCAGGCATGGAGGTCAGCACATCAGATGGACCTTCCACACAAATGGCATCACGAATGGCAGGAATTCAGAGCTGCCTTAATTGAATCCCATATCAGAATTAAGGAGGGTCCAGACGAACTTATATGGAGTCAGGCTGAGAATGGTTTATACACCCCAAAGGTCGGATACACTGTTCTAAACTTACATAAAAAACTGGATATCATCTCGTCTTGGTGGAACAGCATCTGGAAGCTTAGGGCGCCGCCAAGAACCAAGCTATTTTTCTGGTGTATGCTGAGGAACAAGGTACCTACAGGGGAGCAACTCTCTCATAGAGCTTTTCAAGGACCAACCTGGTGCATATTGTGCAAAGGAGCATCAGAATCCACAGAGCACCTCTTCCTGCACTGCAGAGCTATACTGGACCTGTGGATATCTCTATCAAATTCAATTACATACAACGGGCTTTGGGAAGGAGCAGACCTAAATTACGCATGGGAAGAATGGACGCATAGGCACAAAGGATCGAAGAGCTTAAACCTTCCGATTCTCGTCAATTGGCATATTTGGAAAGCCCGTAATCACCATATCATTGACAACAGGCCTGTTCACTGGCCTCTGATCGAGGCTGGGATTATTGTAACATTTAGGGAGCTTCCAGAACCCCCGCCACCCAAAGAATGCCATCCACACCCACCCCCGTGTATTGACACAAATACACCTTGGGCCTTCTTTGATGGGGCTGCTAACCAACAAGGTTGTGGTGGAGGTTTCATCTTATACATCAATGCTCATCATCACTACAAAGTAAAATTGGGCCTGGGTGCCGGAACCAACAACTATGCTGAGCTCATAACTTTGCGCCACTTACTACATTTCTCTCTGAGTCACCATTGCACCAACATAAACATCTTCGGGGATTCAAAAATTATTATAAATTGGTTCAATGGCATATCTGATTGTCACATACACACACTTAGCATCATTATAAATGAAGTTTTTATTTTCAAAGCAGCATTTAACAACATCACTTGCTCTCATATCTACAGGGAGAATAACAGCCATGCTGACAAATTATCCAAGGAGGTCGCGCTGATGAACAGGGGTGTGTGGGAGATTACCGAGTTGCAAGGGACAAATGAATACCAGTACTATCACCGGCCATACATGATCAAATATATCAGCGTGACCCTAGTCACTGAACAGGGTGCATTTTATTTTGTTTTTTGCTATCTATCTGAACAACACAAATGATATTTTTTGAAATGTACAGAAAAAACATGTGAGCCTAGAAAGGCTAAATGTATAGACACCGTTTTGACAGTATATGCAACGAACTATAGCAGATTGCCCTGCGAGGTATATCTGGCTGATAGATACACATAGCTTATCATATGTATTTTTCTCTTATGATCATTGTCCATATTGGCAAACAGCATATGCATAAAGCATCTACAATATGTAATTTTTCCAATCTAATGAAAAATTACGGATTTTTCTATATTGTTGAGCTTATTCCACCATACATGCTTACATTCATTTAGAGTTCAATATTAGCATTTTATATGAAGATTGTGTACTTTATGTGCAATTTTTTCTTCTATTTTATACCATGGTTTATGATTGAATGAATATTTCTTTTTGTAAATGTATTCTTAAGAAGAAACACATAAATGTTATAAAAAAGGAAATAAATGGTAGCATAATAAAAATAAAGGAGCCAATATATGTACAACATAAATTATCTTGGAAATATTTGCAGGTAAACTAACTAGCTCTTAATAATACTTCTATTATTATGTGGTCCAAAGACATCATACAATGGAGTCGTTATGTCCTTATGTAGGCTACTTGCATGAAAATACCATAAGAAAAAGCATAGGTTATAGAAACTTTGAGTCCATAATGACCACATCAAATTGACTTTATGACTGAGCTAAGTTTTCCATGGTCGAGTTAAGTTTCCCCTAACTACCCTAACAATTACTTCCTTAAACTTGACTTGGGGAGATTAACTTGGTCCCAATATCTTTGTTGAATTCCATATAGAAAAGTTGCCATTCACCGAAATATATGGCGAACCAGTTGTTGTATCTCACAATTTTCTAGGACTTTTTGTTTGTACATGGTTCATTAAACCATCTCATATTGTGAGATTTCAAATTACATTTGTCACTCTCATACCTATTCAACTGGTCAACTCCACAACTTTATCATACATAACTCCATGCACCACTGCACTGCAACATGTATGCCTAAATAATAGGTCTTAGAACAAAGTAAACTCAAATTAACATACAAGTATAGCTACCACCTCCGTACCTATTCAAATGGTTCATTCCACAACTTAATTCTCCATCCTCTCTATGCATGAGCGGGATGACGTCATGTGCTACCACATTACAACATGTATGTCTAAATAATAGGTCTTACAACAACCTTGAGGAATTGAGTGAGATAAGTTTTCTGGTGATGGAGGGACTTGGGGAAGTTTATGGAATGATGAAGGATATGCAGATAGCTAGTCTTTGGTGGGTGCAAAAGTGGAGTGTTGAGGTTGCTTACTTTAATCGATGCCCTTCTATGGTTGTGGTTGGAACCATGCAAAAACATGTTAGCAATATTGATGTAAGGGTTCCCTTTCTTTCCCTTTATTCTTTGTCTTTTTTTCATTTTTCATTTTTTCTTTTTTCTTGAGACCTGTAGGCTGCCTCAAAAGAGGTTTTCAACCTATAGGACTGCCCCAGATGCATCAAAGGAGGTTTTCACCTCAGGTATTCTCATTTATTATTTTTTAACTCTTTAATTGCCTCAAAGAGGTTTTCATCCCTAGAGTTGGCCTCAGGTACCTCATGGATCTTTTCACCTAGGCTTTTTTATTTTTCTTCCTTTTTTCTTTTTTCTTTTTTCTCTTTTTTCTTTCTTCTTTTTGTTCATGATTTTTTCTTTTCTTCTATTGACCAGAGGCTATATGCACTAAGAGTTGTGATTCACCAAATCTCATTCAACTCTTTTTCTTATTGAGCTGGTAAATTCCTCCTTTAACAGAGGCCTCTTATACAGCTTCAATCAGTAACCATTAACTAAGGGTGGAATTCCTTCTTCATCAATTATTCTTATTTGGACAGATCCATTCTCATGACACTTCTCTACAAGATAAGGACCTGGCCATCTCATCAACAATTTTCCTTTCAAATCCTTGAACCTAGAATCATACAACACGGCCCAATCACCATCTCAGAAGGTCCTTTCCCTGATGTTTTTATCATGCAAAATCTTCCTCTGCAGTTGGACCACCTCAGTGTACATGAGAGCCTACAATTTGAACTCATCCAAACCATTGAGTTGGAGAAACCTTTCTTGATGAGCTGTAGTGATATCTAAATCAAATTGTGCTTCCATTATTAAGGTGTTGTACTCAAACTCAATGAACAACAAATCCTTCTTGTCATAAACTAGCTCAAAGGGGGTGAACCCAATGGTGGTATTCCAAGTGGTATTACAGGCGTAAGTGGCCTCTACAAGTCGGGCTTCCCAATCTTTTTTGTCAGTGCTGACAACTTTAGTTAGGATGTTCAACAAAGATTTGTTTGTGACCTCCACCTTCCCATTTTCTTAAGGATGATAGGAAATGGATTTTTTTTGTTTTATATGATGCTTCTCCATGATGCCCTCAATCAAATTTTAAGTAAATTGGACTCCTTGATTAGTGACAAATTCTGTTGGAAATCCAAACTTATAAAAGATATTTTCGTTTAGAAATTATGCTACCTTCTACTTGGTTGTTTCCTTTAATACTTTTTCTTTAGCCCAATTTTTCAAGTAATCATTGCACACAATTATGTATCTCTTTTGTCTGAATGGGGGATCAATTGGCCAAATGAAATCCATGCCCCATTTCTCAAATGGCTCAAGAGCCACTTGAGGTTATAGGGGCAGCTCATCCTTGGGTGTAGGATTTCCCATCTTTGGGCACTCATCACATCTAGCGGTGTATGTTCTAGCATCTTTGTGTAGAGTAGGCTAATAGTGGCTAACTTGGAGTATTTTGAAGGTTGTCCTCTTAGCAGCAAAATGGTCCCCACAAGTTCCATCTTGACATGCTGAAAGGATGTCAAAGACCTCATCCTCCCTCACACGTCTCCTCAAGATCTGATCTGGTCCCAATTTGAAGAGATTTCACCCAATCTAAGTGAAAGGGGAACTTTTTCTAACAATCTTGCTCTTGTATTTTGAGGATAGATTAGGAGGGAACCTCTTAGCAACCAAGAAATTTTCTATATAAGAAAACCAAGGAGATAGTAGTGAAATAGAAAAATGTTGCTCCTCTGGAAGTTGGTCATCTATCATCTCCTCATTTCCTATAGACAATGTTAGTCTAGACAAAAAATCTACAACCACATTTTCTTTCCCTGGCTTGTCAGCAATGGTTAGATCAAATTGTTTACAACAATAATGACCATATAATGATCCTAGCATTAACATCAGGTTTATTCACTGAGTATTTAATGGTTGCATGATCAGTATGAACAAATACTTGGTATCCAATGATATAATGCCTAAACTTGTTCAAGGAGTGCATAACAACTAAGAGTTATTTTTCAATAATTGTGTAATTAAGTTAAGCTTTGGAGAGGTTCTTAATAATGAAATATATGGCGTAGGGCAAATTGTCTTCCACTTGTCCCGAAACTTCTCCTATAGCTTTTCCTAATGCGTTTGTGTGGATGTGGAAAGGAAGTGCCCAATTGGGACCTCTAATAATTGGTGTAGTGGTTAATCTCTCTAAGAGCTCTTCGAATGCCTCTTGATATTTATCCATCCAACAAAAATCTGAATCCTTGTTCAACAATCCAAACAACAGTGAAACCAACTTGCTAAACTCCTTAATAAATATGTTCTTATATCCATCTCGACCAAGAAAACTTATAAAATCCCTTTGGTTTTTAGGGACAGGGACCCTTTTGATAATGGAAACCTTTTTAGGGTCAACTTCGATTCCTTCCTTATAAAGAAAGTGACCTAGGACATTCCCTACATTCATAAAAAAAATTACACTTTTTGAGACATGGTGAAGGATTCATTCCAATGAATTTATTTATATATTTACACAAATTGGAAAGAGCTTCTTCGAAATCATTTCCATAAGGGTTGAAGTCATCCATGAATATTTCAACTATGTCATGAACAAGATCAACAAAAATACTCAAAATTTCCCTTTGGAAGGCAGCACGGGAATTTCACAACCATATGGAAAGACTTTATAGGTAAAGTTATCCCATCGAAATGTGAAGGTGGTCTTGTCCTGATATTCAGGGCTGATGTGGATATGATTATATCCACTAAATCCATCTAGGAATGAGAAGAACTTCTTCCCTACAAGGCCATCCAAGACTTTATCAATGAAAGGCAAAGGGAAATTATTTTCTTTATAGCATTTTTGATTTCCCTATAGTCAACACATATCCTCCACTTCCCATTTTTCTTGGGTACAATGACAAGAGGGGATATCGACTCATTATCTGAAATGGGGTAGATGAATCTTGCATCTAGTAGTTTTTGTAGTTCTTCTTTCACATTATCATGAAGGGCGGGGTTCATTTTTTTGTGGTTGGCACACAGGTTTACATCCCCGCATAATGTAAATATGATGGGTACAAACTAAGGTATGCACCCTTTTCATTTCCTTATAGTCCCAAGTAAAGGCATCAAGATGTTTTCTCAATACAGTGCATAGTTTCTCTTATATTTCTATTAAGAGGAAAGGGTTGATTTTTAAAGTTTTGGATGGAATGATTTCCATAATCTTAGCAAGATCTGGGTCAGAATTGGTAGAGAAATTTTCATCCCTTGGATATTACTTAGGTTTCCTTAAGGAATATTTCACTCGCCCATCAATTGGCATGGAAACAGGAAATTGAGGTTATAATTTGAGATGAATAAGGTTATTCTCATCTATTTGTCTACTTCATACATCATTGTCTAATGTACAAACTTGGTAGAGGGGTGACTGATAAAAATATTCATCTTCCTATTTCTCTACCCACAAAGGTAAATCATGCTCAACAAAGGCTTGAGCAGGGGGATATAATACAAGTTTCTTTGTGAGATTCCCATTTTTAGTGGTCAGGTTTCTAGCCCTACAACTAATGTAAGAATTAGCAGTGGCTAACTAATGTATCCCTCCAATGAGAGGGTAACCATTAAACTTGGTTTTGGGTTGGAGCATAAGGAAATCTGGGGTATATTCCCAAGATTCGATGGAGACCATCACATTCTCAATAACTCCCTCGAGGGATACTATGGATCTATCTACAAGTTGCAATACTATAGTGGTCTTTGTCAAGGTTCCTTGGAGGTTTAGCTTTAGCATGGTTTCCTTGGTCATGACATTTATTGCAGCCCCAAGGTAAATCAATGTGTTTGGGACTACTATATTTTTAATGTGCATATCCAGTACTAGGCTACCAGGATCCAAGTACTTTTCAGAGATAACCCTCCCAAGAATTAGATCAGAAAACCACCCAACAACATTGATAGTGGGGGAATCTCTTTTTCTTCTCCCGTGCCTCTTGAAACAATATTCCCTTATGAGCTTGTTTTAAATGGGAACATATTTTACAGCATGGAGAAGGGGTATCTTAACACACAAGTTCTTTGATTCTCCTAGAAGTTTAGCTCCTTTCTGAGGTGTGCTTTTTAGGTTAGAAAAACCTTTCAGGACAGGGAGGTATATTGGCTTGTGGGTTACTTTCTTCCTTCTCTTATTCAAGATCTTCAGTTGGAGAAGGTGGGTGAGCAACCTGAAGTACCTTTCCAAACCTAAGGTTGATCTCCTAGATTTCCACAACATAAGAAGGATAGGATGTTTCCCCACTAGATATCTATTGGGAATGTTTGTTGTTCGAGTTCAGATTGGGTTGGGTAGGCATCTGAGGTTACTTAGGTGGTTTAATGTGGGGTACTTGTGGTTGAGATGGAGGATGAGGAAACAAGGCAAGAGGTCGGGATTCCTGAGGCATCCATCCTTGTGAAGGGTTGCCCCATTAAGGAGGCTGAGGTTGGTATGTTTGCAAGGGTATATTGACAGGTTAAAGAGGATACTTAGGAGCATAGGACCAAGGAGAAGGCACAAAAAAGATGAGTGAGTTGGAGGATACCAATGCTGGAATGGTGAATTATGGTTTGGATTGAAAGAAGAATAATGTGCACCTTGCATGCCTTGTTGGTATGGTTGAGGGCCTTGTGACCTCCTATGATTGATGAATCAAAGATACTCCAAGCCATTCTCTTCCCCTTGGTACACAACCTTTAGGCCTAGAAGAGAGGTAAATTTTTCTCTTGCACAGTTCTCCTCCCAAAAAGAGTAGACCTCTATGGCATTCATTGGACACTCATTTCTAGGGTGTGCCTTGGTGCATTTAGGGAAAATGATAGCTAGTGCCCTTTCTGCCTCCTATTACTTCTTTTTAACATGCATAGTATCCATCTGTAAGGAAAAAGTGTGAAAAATCTCACTCTTAAAGTATTATAGCATACTCCTTATCTCATGTTTCATGGTTGAGGTGGAGGGAGAAGATTTGCCCATGCCTTGAGTAGACCTACCCCTCTTCCTTATAGCCCTAGAATGATTATTAAATACTATCTTGATGTCTTCATAGGTTAGATGGTAAATATCTCCACCAAACAAGATATTAAGGGTCTCCATTGCATCCTCCCTAATCCCTTGGAGGAGTACAATATTTAGCGACTCAGGGCCAAGGGTATAGTTAACCCTTCTATAGTCGAGTTGGAACCTTTCCTCATAATCTTCTAAGGACTCATCTGGCCCTAGGGTCATCCTAAAGATCTCCTCTTTTGTCTACCTAGATCTAGAATAATCCTTGTATTTCTTATTAAATCCAAGTTTCATTTGTGCCTAGGTAGTGATGTTGCCTCTAGGAAGGCTCATGAACCAACATAAGGCTACATCCTTGAGGTTGTAAGGAAACAACTTCAACTTCTATTCATTATAAGTATAATCATAAGTTCTAGAAACTATAAAAAAACTCAAACATGAATCTGTCAGGGTCTTCAGATACTAGGCCATGGAAGTGTGGGAGATAAGTGGGGCTTATGTTCTTCATCTTGGCCTCCCCATTGGTTTCTCAGATAGGAGTTAGCATGGTCTACCTATTTTTAGCCATGTTTTGGGTAGGTGATATGGGTTCTTCCTCCCCTATGGGTTCTTCAAATATTTATGGGTACTCACCTAAGGGATTCTCCAACTCTTCTATTATTATACCAGGACGTTCACAGTGACCAAAGAAGAGTGATGGTTGACTGCTAGAAGGGGTGGGGGTTTTTGGTAGGAATTTCCCTTGATTATCCCAATTCCTATGAGAAGAAAGAATTTGTGTTTTTTGTGGTTTTCTCTTTCTTTCTTTTTTGAATTTTTCAGATCAAACAATGTTGGTCCAAAAAAAAAGAATGAAAAACAAGCAACTTCTAAGAAGAAACAACATCTACTTGGACACCTCCCTAACAACAGTGCCGAAAAGTGATGAGCCTTAATATTGCAACAAGAGTGTTGCAACTCCCATGGCTACAAACTTTCATTATCAACTCGGTGTTCATATAAACTTAAGATGTGGCATTGCTATATGCATAGTAGGAAAATATCTACTCATGTCACTTTCAAGAAATGGACTAGACCAAGGTGCACAAAGACAACTCTATCAACTGATTCTAGATTGGCAGGAAAAGAAATTGCATGAAAGCAAAGTTCTTTTCTACTTGCAGAAATGGAAAAATTACTCTATTTACAAAGGAATGGAAATGCTACTTGCTGAAAGGTAAATGATAACCCTATTTTCAAAAATCTAATGCCTACACTACTTATAGAAATGTAAAAAATAATCTATTTGTAGAATGTAAATGTTGCATTTAAAGGAAACCTAGTCTATGCAATGGAATAACAATGCTTGAAATTGAAACCCTAGATTAAGAGGCATAAATTAAAGCGAGTAATCCTACTCTACTTTGTGAAAGAAAAAACATGTAATCAACCTTTAATCATTGTGTTCAAGGAAAGTAGAATTAGTGACATAATTCATTAGATATCATATGAGTTAAGTAGGGAAATTATTATTGTAGTATCAAATTCACAAATCTATCCACTAACCATAATTGCATAAATGTATTACAGTGGGTGAAAGGAAAGTCCTAAGTAGTCTTTGGCCTCTCTCAAGCATGATTTTGGAGCCTATGGGGAAATCATTCAAGGTTAGGACAAAAAAATAAAGCTTTAGGAGAAATTTTTCCCAAGTCTACATAGTGTTATAGGTGTTGGGTTGCATTATATTCTTTCCACGTAGTTAATAGGGGGTTTGAGGGGCACCCGCAACCCCACTTTATGGGGTCCAGGGTAGCGCCCCAGAAAATTTTGGTTTTGGACCCTATGTTATGTTGGGAAAACCCACCTAGGGTTTTGTGCATGATTTTCGCACATGTTTTTTGGACGCGATGGTTTTCGGTCCATGGTATTGGACGCGACAGTTTTTCGGTCCATGGTATTGGATGCTTCGGCATGTATAAATATGTATTATAACACTGAAAGGAACATAATGAAAAATCAAGCTGGTAGTCCCGGTTTTGGGATCCAGGGGAAAATCTTTGTGTATATGTGTTTTATGTGTTCTTCTCTCACATTATTTATTTTCTATGTTTAGAATTCGTATGCAGGTAATTTATGTATGGGGTTAAAACCTACATTTGGTATTAGAGCAGATTTGGCTTCAAGGGGACTCCTTTGTTGCTGAGCGGTTTCCCTCAGGCTTGTGGTAGACCCTGTTTAGTGGGAGATCTATGAGATCTATACTGGTGGTGAAAGAAGATGGCAAGTAGTGGAAAGATAGAGATCAAGAAATTTAATGGTCAGAGTTTTGAGTTGTGGAAAATCGAGATGGAGGATCTGTTGGTGGATAAAGATCAGTGGATAGTGGTAGATATGGGTACTAAACCAATGGGAGTGTCCAATGAAGAATGGAAGAATTTGGATCAGAAGGAAAAGAGCACAATACGATTGTGTGTCTCAAATTCAGTATTGCTAAATGTATCAGGGGAAGCTACAACAAAGGCTTTGTGGGACAAGTTAGGGACTTTGTACCAATCTAATTCTCTGGTGAATAAACTGTTCCTACGGAAAAAGTTGTATAACCTGAGGATGAAAGATGGAGACTCGGTGATAGAGCATTTGAACGCATTTAATGCTGTGGTAATTCAGTTAGAATCTATTTATATTAAAATTTTAGATGAAGATAAGTGCATCAGTTTTTTGTGTTCTCTACCAGATTCGTGGGATAGTCAAGTTATTGCAATAGGTAACAATGCAACTTCCTTACAGTTTGATGAAATAGTCTCAGCCTTGCTGACGGAGGAGATGAGAGAGAAAAATATGGAGAGCCAAAATGGTGATGCCTTGTGTGTACGAGGACGGTCCCAAAACAGAAACAAAAATAAGTCATCGAGTGGGAGATCTAAATCTAGAGGGAGATCTAAATCTCCAGGAAAACCTGTAAAGGTGGTGTGATGGAAATGTGGAAAGGAAGGCCATTTCAAAAGGGACTATAAATCTAAAGCTCTTGAAAAAGGAAAGGGATCTGATGAGGCTCCTTCTGCAGAGGCAAAAACCACCTCAGATGAAGGTGGGGATGTGTACTTGGCTTCTTCAAGTACACATGTAGATCATGAGGCATGGTTGATTGACTCAAGTGCATCCTTTCACTTCACTCCCCATAGAGAGTGGTTCTGTTAGTATGAGAAATATGATGGTGGTGATGTCTTCTTGGGGGATGACAGGAAGGCTAGAATCATTGGTCATGGAAAAGTAAAGTTGAAGCTGCAAGTTGGAAGGGTTAGAACACTTTCGGGTGTTCTGCATATTCCTGCATTAGCCAGAAATTTGATTTCTGTTAGTAATCTAGATGATGCAGATGTAAAAACAGTGCTCGAGAAGGATACCTGCAAGATGGTTTGGGGAGCACTAGTATTGATGTGGGGAGTTCATATTGGAACTATGTACAAGTTGCAAGGTAGCACTATTGTTGATGGGTGCAACAGTTTTGTGGTTCCTAAAAGTGGAGCAGAAAATCTAGTGGTCTCTGGAGAAAATACCATGCTGTGGCATCAAAGGCTTGGATATATTGGAAAGAAGGGCCTTCGAATACTTCATGGTAAAGCTATGGTAGAAGGTATGAGTAATAGCTCTCTGGATTTTTATTTCTGTGAAAATTGTGTATACAAGAAGCAGGATCGGGCGAGTTTACCCTCTGGTGGTAAGAGGGCGAAACATATATTAGAGCTTGTGCACAGTGATGTGTTTGGACTTGTGAAGGTTCCATCACTGGGTAAGTCTGTGTACTATGTATCATTTATAGATGACTTCTCAAGGAATACATGGATATATTTCCTTAAGATCAAATTTGAAGTCTTTGATAGGTTTGAAGAATTTAAGGCTCTAGTGGAAAACTAGATAGAGAAGAAGATAAATATGCTGAGGATAGAAAATGGTGGAGAGTTTTGCAATAAGGAATTTTAAGAATTCTGCAAGAAGTGTGGTATAGCACGACAGAAGACTACTCCATATACACCTCAGCAAAATGGAGTTGCAAAAAGAATGAACAAAACGTTGATGGAAAGGGCAAGAAGCATGCTTAGCGGTGCCGGGTTAGGACAAGAATTCTAGGCAGAGGCAATGGATACTGCATGTTACCTGGTCAACAGGTCACCTTCATTGGCATTGGAGGATAAGACTCCACAAGAGGTATGGACTGGTAAGAAACCCTCTCTTTCACATATGAGGGTATTTGGATGTGATGTATATGTACATGTTCCAAAGGAGAAAAGAACAAAGTTGGATAGTAAATATGAAAAGTGCATCTTTATTGGGTATAAGGATGGTTTAAAGGGTTATAAGCTTTGGAACCTACTAACAAGGAAGGTTATGTGCAGCCGAGATGTGGTGTTCAGAGAGGTGAAAGATATTATTAAACATGAATTCCAACCAAAAGAACCTAAGAAGTAGAGTTTGAGCTAAAGGAGGAAGAATCAGACTCTAAAACAGAGGAGGAATCAGAAGATGAAGAGCCACAAACTCATGCTGTGAGAAGATCAGTTCGAGAAAGAAGGCAGCCAGAAAGGTATAGTCCATCTGCTTTCTATTCAAATTTTGTGTTGTCTGTTACTGATGATAATACCAGAACTGTGAAGGAAGCAATGGATTCAGAGGATGGAAAAATCTAGAAAGAGGCCATGGTTGATGAAATGGCATCTTTGCACAAAAATGAGGCTTGGGATATGGTGGAGTTGCCGGCTGGAAGGAAACCCATTGGCAGCAAATGGGTGTTCAAAAATAAGACAAATGCATAAGGAAAAGAGGAGAAATACAAAGCTCAGTTGGTAGAAAAAGGTTATTCCTAGGTGCCGGGAATTGATTTTGGTGATATTTTTTCTCCTGTTCCCAAGGTAACTTCTATTAGATTACTTTTATCTGTTGCTACTGCTTTTTATTTTGAGGTAGAATAGATGGATGTGAAGACAACATTTATTCATGAGGATCTGGAAGAGGAGATCTACATGAAGCCACCTGAAGGCTTTGCGGTGAAGGGTAAGAAAGAACTGGTATGTAAGTTAAAGAAGTCTCTATATGGGTTAAAACAGTCACCAACGATGTGGTATCAAAAATTTGATACATTTATACGGGGACTTGGATTCACCAGAAGAAAAGAAGATCACTGTGTGTATTTTAAATTAATTAGTGACCATGTTATTTATCTGATCTTGTATGTGGATGATATGTTGTTGGTTGGAAATGCCAAAGAAGTTATCCAGGATTTGAAGACCCAATTGTCCTCCAAATTCGACATGAAAGATCTTGGTGCTGCAAACTATATTTTGGGCATGGAAATTAAAAGAGATCAGGAAAAGAGGAAGCTCTAGTTGAACCAGAGGAAGAATGTCGAGACAATATTACAGAGGTTTAATATGCATGATAGTAAACTCGTGAAGGTTCCTATTCCTGTAGGTGTGAGGTTATCTATTGAACAGTGTCCCAAGACACAAGAAGAGGAAGAGGACATGTCCCGTGTTCCATATGCAAGTGCAGTCAGTAGCCTGATGTATGCAATGGTCTATACTAGACCAGACATTGCGCATGCAGTGGGAGTATTGAGCAGGTTTATGTCAAAACCAGGGAAGGAGGACTGGATAGTAGTGAAGCAGGTTTTCAAGTATTTGTGTAACACTAGTGATTATGGTTTGTGCTACCAAGGAAGACTAGGATTGGACAGAGTGTTGGATATTCATGGCTTTGTTGATGCAAATTGGGCTGGAGATTTGGATCAGAGAAGATCTACAAGCAGGTATGTGTTTAACCTATTTGGAGGTGCAGTCATTTGGATGAGTAAGAAACAATCTGTAGTGGCACTGTCAACTACAAAGGCAGAATACATGGCAGCCACTCATGCAAGCAAGGAAGAAGTTTGGTTGCAGAGATTGTGTTCAAGTATGGGGTTAGTACAAGAAGCTATAAGGATAGACTGTGACAGCCAAAGTGCAATTTTCTTTGCAAAGAACCCCGCATTTCATTCAAAGACAAAGCACATTGATGTTCAGTATCACTTTGTGAGGGATATGATAGAAGAAAAAAATGTGTTGCTGGTAAAGGTGGACATTTTGAAGAATACTGCAGATGCATTGACAGAATCTGTGAGCTCTGAGAAGTTCTCTTGGTGTAGAGAGACAATGGGAACTTCAGGGTTGGAAAAATGACTAAGCTCTCTTGTGGCCCCCTGTGGAAAGAAAACAACAAGTGGGAGAATGTTGGGTTGTCTTATATTCTTTCCACGTAGTTAACAGGGGGTTTGAGGGGCACCCGTAACCCCACTTTATGGGGTCCAGGGCAGTGCCCCGGAAAATTTTGGTTTTGGACCCTATGTTATGTTGGGCGGACCCACCTATGGTTTTGTGCATGATTTTCACACATGTTTTTTGGATGCGATGGTTTTTGGTCCATGGTATTGGACACGATGGTTTTTCGGTCCATGGTATTGGATGCTTCGGCATGTATAAATATGTATTATAACATTGAAAGGAACATAATGAAAAATCAAGTTGGTAGTCCTGGTTTTGGGATCCAGGGGAAAATCTCTATGTATATGTGTTTTATGTGTTCTGTTCTCACATTATTTATTTTCTATGTTTAGAATTCATATGCAGGTAATTTCTGTATGGGGTTAAAACCTACAATAGGATGTTACATGATTGTTATAGGATGTTATAGGATTTCCATGTTCTCCTACAAGATTAGATTCGTGAAAATTATTAGGGTGGTGAAGGTGGTATGAACATAGGGAAAGGGAGTGGAGGGTTGATGAAGGTTGTGCGAGAAATTTTCCAAGAGTAGTACCCTTTAGGAGCTCATATTGCACAAAAACCAATGCACACAGTGGCCTTCAATAACCTGAAAATGTGTTTTTAGTGGACAGTGCTTTGAGAGAGTTGCGAGGTGATATGAAAGAGGTTGTTGGTGGGGATGGGAGTGGAAATAACAACTCCAACCCTGAAAAACAATAGTATTACCCCCGTACACCAGAGAAATGATTATTTTGCAGCTGAAAATAGTTTCAAAGTAATAACTAAATTGTAGAAAAATGAAAATAACCAAGAAAGGATGAGTTGAATTTTATTTGAAATCTATCTATTGTATTAAAAGACAATATAAATTGGAGCGTTCACAAGACATACATCCATAAGAGATGATTCTTTCCAAGTTTAAAGAAGATTTCTAGATCAATCATTACATGTGCAGAAAACATAGTATGTAAAAGGAGCCAAATTTTTTGGCTTGCCAATGCTATATCCCCAACCATGCATCCCATATATTCTCCAATTTCCTTCCAACACATCTCTACATAGTAAATGAATTCTAATGCATTATGATTAATCACATTAGGCCACGAGATATGATAATCATCCTCTAGTCATCCTAATAAGAACACAATAGTTAAAAAGATGTCATTAAAGTTAGGAAAAAGGTAAATATAGGTTGAAGGAAGTCCATATGGGCCTTATTATTTACCTATAAAGGAGGCCCATCAAATAGATCTATGTTCCTTTCCTATATCTATGATATGATCATGTTTTATGCTTGTTCATTTTATTTTTAGAATGATAAGCACTCTGTGGAAGGCTATTGTGGGGTTTTTGGTGGTGTATGTGTGCAGGGTCTTGTCTTATTGCAAGAGGATGTGGGATCTTCAGGTAGGAGCGGGTTTTTCTTCTGCATCAAGCCAAAGAGACATCATTGATCTACGATCATGTATGGTACCGATCCTCAAACCCTTCTTTCGTAGCAACTTGTACTAGTGTAGTATGTGATTGCTTGTATAGGAAGGAATTAGGACTAGATCCTTTGATCTCTTTACAAGATCACACACATCTAGGTAGATCATATTCTAATCTGTTGGGTCAAAAGTAGCATGTTAACTTAGGTGAAATTTTCCTATAACAATAGCTACCATGTGGGTAATGATGATGGTCTCCCATGTGGGAACCACGTGGGGACCACATAGGTGCCACATGTTAGGCCAAGGTGACGTGGAATTATTTAATAGGCCAACCTTTAAATGGCCATATATTTTGATCTGGGTGTTAGATCGAGTCAAATTTTATATTGTTGGAGAGGAATTGACAAGATGAATGTAGAAATGTTATTTATATCAAGTTTTGAGGGAATTAAAACATATCAATAAATTTAGACCCCATTTCCATAACTAGAATTTGGAGGTTAGTTCAGCTTAGTAACTACCTCCTTCTACCCTCCATAGGGTCTAGGGATAGTAGGGGGTATGTTCCACTGATTGAAGGTTGGAGTGTTAAGCATGTGTATTGAATAGAGCAGATGTTAGATAGTGAATGTATATCTTTTATACTCGAGTGATCAACAAGAGGCACTGGTAGCAGAGATCAATGGCATCTATGAAATGAAGCAGAGACAAAATGTTGAGAAGAATTGTGTGTTTGTTGGGTTAATTATTAAAGAGGCCTGGTCTCTATTTGTGAGAGAACATAGGTTGCAGAGAAGGTTTTGTCATCAATAATTCATTGTAGAAGCCATTCTTGATGATTAAGCTCTATATTATTATAGTGTAGTTGTTGAGTCTTGTATTTTCATATATGTTGTTGTGACATCTTATGTGGTTGACTCATAGTGTGTTGATGTTGTTTTCAAATTTGTTGTTTATTTCTAAGGTTTAGCTAAGTTGTTGTTGATATGATATGATTTTGTTTGTGGCAGAGTTGTGTTGAGAGTGAGTTTTTTAATAAGGTGTTTGGTAAAGAGTCTTTTGTTTTGATGTATTGTTTATTGAGTGAAGAATATTAGTGGGTCTAGTGTGAAAATGGAATGAAACAAGGCATGCATCTGTTTGAGTTGTGTGTAGTGGGACCTAGTTTGAAAATGCATGAAAAGTGGTCCGCAAGGTTTTGCAGGTTGGGGCCTTGTTGTAGCGGTTCAACACCCTCCAAAATTTTGGCCTGTACTCAAATTTCAGAGCCTACTGTGGATCATGTGATCAATCTTTCCTTATTCACTTATTGGTAAGATGATGATCTCAAGCTCACCTTTCCAATATTAAAGATTCGTTCACACTTTTATCTTTCTACAATATGTGTCATATTTGGGGATGGGGATTATCTCTTGCTATGCAAAGGGAAGTTTTTTTTACTTCAAGGGGAAATCTACCCAGTCTCCCTTAGCATTCAAAATTGCGCAGTGGTTTCCTCGAGTGCCTTCCTCACCTGGAACCCACTGTCTCCAGAAATTGTACAGTTTTTTCCCTCAGCTGCCCATTCTACCTTGCATCCTGAAACCTGCACATATGTGTCCTCCCAGGGCCTTATCCCGTAGCAGTGTCTTGCATCCTAAAATTGCACAGTTTTGTCCCTCAGTTGTCCTGTCTACCTTGCATCCTAAAATTGTGCAGAGGTGTCTTCCCAGGACCTCATCCCACATTTTTTCCCCCAGCTACTCAGTCTACCTTGCATCCTAAAACTGAGTAGATGTGTCCTCCCAAGGTCTCATCCCGCAGCAGTCACTGCCCACTGAAACTGCACAGATGTGTTTCTCAGTGATCACAAGAAGGATGACATGCTAGATGAATCTGAAGGAGCTGAGAAGGAAGATAGGAAGACCAAGGAACCCAAGGTATGATAGAAGATCTGGACCGCATGAAGACTCCATCTGATGCATAACCCTTTGGAGGGTAGCTATGGAAAATGAAGCACATCTTTTGAAATATACTTCTTAGTGTAGTTTGAAGGACTTATTATCATTGTCATATCATTTTGTCTTAAATGATATGCATGGTTGCAAGCACTAAAATTCAATCCATGTGTTTCCTCTATGTGTCTTTATCCCTTTCGCTTGTTGGATCATTTGTCATATTTTGACATGTTTGGTTCTTACTTCATGTTTTCAAACCGTTCTGGTGACCATGAAGGTTGGTCTTTATGTATAAAAGTTTTCCTAGCGATGTGAACACCTATCACACTCATACACAAAGTTGTAAGCATTTTTGCGCAAGTGTCATCATGGTCGTCCAAAGGTTTATCCCAAGCCTCTCACTTGTCGCTTTTAGCTCTAGACAGTCCCATAGAGATTCATGCTTTTCTCTATTGTCCCAGTGGTCGCTATTGTCATATTTTTGAAGTATGCTATGTGTGTGATCACAATGTTGAAGTTCTCACAAGTTAACTTGCCTCTCACACTTAGCTATTTTCCTGAAAATCTCTTCGATTGAACAACCCCACTTCACTCGACCCTGAATGAGCGACAATGTGCAATCTCAACCATTAGTGGTGCTTCTCTATTTCCTATAACTACGCAGTGCTTGAGGTTTTCCTCTAAGTTAGTTGCACTGCATAATCCCAGAGGTGAGCATCTTGTCTTCCTTCCTAGAACTGCATAGAAACTACCTCAAGTCCCAACCTGAACTGTACACCTCACAAGATTATTCATCAAGCCTTATTCTTTTCTGTTGGAACCCCGCATTTCAAAGAGACTTGAGCTTGCACTGCTCCTAGAAACTGCGTAGAGGTGTCCTCCTAGTGACCTCCCTCATTTACGACTCAATGCTCTCAAAAACTACGTAAAATTGTCCTCTAGTCTCTCTGTTGTCTTGCCTTGACTTCCCTTTGGAAATTGTGTAAAGGTGTCCCTCAGGATCCCACCTTGAAGTTGTCACTAGTGACCTCAACATTGCAATCCTGCCTCCCAATGACCATTGTGCAGTTTTTCCCGATAGTGCAGATTGTTCCCAGGAGTTCGTCAAACAAGCTTGAACTGCACTCTACATAGTCTCAGTGGCTAGTCCATCTCCTTGTCACCTAGAACTACACATTGCATAGTTGTTGGGCCCTCTTCCAAGCCTATCATCTGTCCCAGGTCCGGATCATGGAAAGCAATGCATACATCTTAGACTAGGAGGCTTTGGATTTGATTTCTTCCAGTCATGATTGAATTGCAAGAACAGGTACACTGATGGATCATGGCGAGATGACGAACGGGATGAAGAAGGACCAAACATGATAGAAGACTTACTTGCAGTTGGATGGATAAGAGAATCTCAAGCGAAAGGAACACATGCGCATAACCATATTGCAAGGCCAAGACCGTTGAAGACCCCATAGTATCAAGCCATGCAGAGGAGAATACAAAGCACACCCAAGAGTACATCCATCATATAGTAGCGTAACATCTTGACATGGCCACCACAGCCAACCTGTATATGTCAGTAGTGTCATGTCAAGCTATGTCATGAGTTTTCAAGGCCACATCACTATTATGGGTCATATGTGTTGTAACCACATGTAATGTAAAGTAGATGTCCAATGGACACACACATGAAGATGAAGAGTCGTGTCAGTTGAAAAGTCATAGGAAGTTGAACGGTCATGAGGGTAGTCCAAGAGTCACAAGGGTCAAGCATCACCCTTGGCTATATATACCCCTCCCATTGTATGAGTAAGGACATTTTACCTTGGATCCTCCCACATAGCCTTGACAGTCGACAGTTAGTTCTTTGAGGAGCAAGGAGTGGCTCTAATGTCCCACTACTAGGACTAGTGATGTATGGTGTATAGATGTGTCTTGGGACTTTTTCTTAATTCAAAAGCCTATTAAGGCCAGCACATTTTCATGCATGTTACTAGTGGTGTATGGTGTACATATGTGTCTTGGGACTTTTTCTTAATTCAAAAGCCTATTAAGGCCAGCACATTTTCATGCATGTTTTGTAGATGTTTGTAAGACTATTCTTTCGGCATTTGTAATGCATGTTTGTTTCACATGTACTAAGATATTTGAACTACTTTGGTTGTTTTAGTACTTACATTGTTGGGAATGTGTTGTACTAGTTATCACCGTTGTCTCATCCATGTGGACTACTCTGCAAGATACTAGGCAGACCACCAATGTGTATTAGGTATCACCGATGTCACATCCTTGTGGACTACTCTGTGGGATGATTGACATGCCATATTTGTTTTCCAGTTATAACGACCATAACATCTGTGTGGACTACTCCGCTAGGTAGTGTACGTGTTGTCCCTTAGAATTCGGTTTTAACGACTGCTGCAACTGATGTGGACTATTCCATTGGATGCTGGACAAACCTTTTCGATTTGTGTGTGTCTCTTCTTAGGTGATACTACCTCTCACTTAGAGGCTCACTTTACTCTCCACCTTTTGATGAGCCCCAGTATTGCAACAAGGATGCTGCAACTCCTATGGAAACCAACTTTACTTTATCAACCTGGGGTTTGTAAAAACTTGGAGGCGATAATGTTATATGCACAACAGATGCAATAGTCTACTATTGTCACTCCTCAACAGGGGTGATCAGCTACTAGGGTTTTTCAAGCCAGTATTCTATTGACTAGAAGGAGGCTAACTACTGACATTGAATGTAAAGCTATCTTTGTTGCAGAAAGTAAATGGTTGCCTATTTTAAGGAAATGAAAGTGTTGAATAGAAAATGCTATGAAATGACATGAAATTGCCTAGCTAAGAATTAAAACACATCACTTTGCAGAAGATACCTAATTTAACCTTGCATTATATCATCTAGTTATCTGGAGTAAGTAGACATGGAAATTATCCTAACATTGCTATGATTGATGTATGCATGCACTAGCTAAATATTGCAGAAAAGAGTATTTTGGTTTTCAATTTAGAAATGTAAATGCTAATCTAAACAATCTGATATTTTGTAGGGGAGGAAGGTATGGGAAAAATGATCCAAAATGGAATTGAGGTTTATCGAGTTCAAGTTGAAGGCCTACCCTAGGCTCTGATCATCATTTCTACCTAAACCAGTCGAAAACAGGCTGCTACAGGGTTTCCTGTAGTTGTTACAGGGTTTCATGTAATTACTACAGGATGTCTTGATTTACTAGAGGAAGGTTAGCTAAAAGTTGTAGGAAGGTAGGGAAGGTGAAATGAAGTTCTGGGAAGAAGTATGATGGTGTAATAAGGTATGCAGAAGGTGCACACTACCTAAGGATTAGTCCAACTCTTCAGGATGGTTGGATTTGCACAAGGTGGTTGTCCATGGTTGCTACAAAAAAAAATGAATTAGTGGTTGGTAGGATTGGGTGAGGGATGGAGAAGACTTAGATGAGGCCGGTGGAATGAGTTCCTCGCTACAGATCAACAACTCCTACAAAAAAACATATTATTTTCTTCATTCATGCAAAACTTTATGTAAATGTGGAAAAGATGAGTTGAATTTGAGAAACTTATTTATTGATGGCTAATGGATTAAATCTATGGAATGGAATGCTTTCTAATCTACAACAAACTCAAGAAAACAAATGAACAATTACGGGTTCTTCTAAGAAATCATCAAAAATGATCTACTCAACAAGAAATCCTAAGCTATGTAATAACCAAAAGATAAATCTATTTTTGTGTCTACGAGAGTGGGGCCCTCAAACCATGTTCCCATGAGGTAGATGAGGATGAGGCCATTGTCACAAGATTTTCTAAAGTCTTTTCTTTCACTATTGTAACACTTATCTACTTCTCCAACTAACGGAAGCAAAACTAACCAGTCATTCAAAGACTTGTAAATTAAACAAAGCAGAGATAACTTGAGCGGCTAATTTATGATTCTAGTCTAAGAATACATGTACAAAAAGAGGAACCTCTGCTGCTAGGTTTAGGCCCTAACCAAAGAGCTTCAACCCTCTAAGTCAACTCAGTGCTAGATCAAAGAAAACCTTTTCATTATCATCAAAATGTCAAAAATAAGATGAGAATAATAGTCACACTATCTTAGCTCGAAATTGCCTCTTGGCTACAATAAAAAGTCAAATCCTAATGAGGCCCTAGGCCTTCTTATTTATACAACTGAAGCTACCAACAAATTCCTTAAAATTAGGGAGGCTTGGCTCCCAAACTCGAGATTGACTTGTCTTCAACTATCACTGGCTTGATTGCCAATGATCTCGGTGGGCTTAGCTACTTGTAACTCTGATATGATGAGATCTAGTGGAGGAATCTTCAAGTGATTGAGGAGTTAAGGAGGGAGACCCAATCTCCAAAAATCCCTCTTTCTTGTCTACTTCAAGTTCTTGCACTTAAATTAGCCCAAAACTGCTCCAAATCCTGTAATTAATGCACATTAGGCCACATGACATAACATCTCACCTTTACCCTTCTCATTAAGCAAAATATAATAAAATATGTAAAGGAATGTGAGAAAATTTGATTTTAATAAGCTGGAGAGTGGCATTAAGGCCCATATAATTTACCTATTGATGAGCCTCATCATCACCCCCTTATTGAAAGTGTTTCTCATCCTTTGAGCAACTTAGTCTATGTCCATATCTTTCATAGCTCTTGTGGCCTCTATGACATCCCAAAACTCTATTGATGGATTTTCCTCTTGTGGATAAAACCCTACACACTTCTCTATTTCCTCCCACTGCTTTCTTTCCTCTTCCTCCTTTCTACCTTCTAGCATACCCAATAGCAAGGGTGGATTGAGTTTCAAACCAATCTAATTGATTTTAAACCTCTGTAGTGCATCCTTATATAGTGGGGTCCTTTTTAGTGCATCTCTCATCCTCTCAAGGGAATGATACTCCCCAATCCTTAAGTTGTATGGCAGGGTGCTCGATCTCCTTTACCACGCTTTCTGGCTTTCATTCCTGAGCAATCTCAAGGTGTTCTCGCAATGTGTGATTGCTTTCTCTTGTGTAGCTAGGTATCTTGGTGCAAGTTTTGGAGCATTGGCATTGATGTTGTGCGTACTAATGACAACGATTGAATTTATTTGTTCTGCTCTGATGTAAATGGGCTCCCTTTCTCCTCTTTCCAACACCCTCTTCACTTCCATAACCTTGGCCTCCTCATGACTCATCCATGATGCAAGGGCCATTAGTTTTAAGTTCCCTAACTTTGCATCGAGGTCCCACACATTCAAGTCTGTTAAGGCCAAGTTGTGCAACTAGAATTCATATATCTTGGCCTTATCCTCTAGAGTTCTCTTGTCACATTGTTCAATGAATTGCCTATAGTCTTTGAGAAGCATAGTCCCCTATTGTGCTAGTGTCTTGATCTAAAATTATAGCCATTGATCTTTTAAGTACAAGACATATGATTTTGGTGGCATCCTACACCGGAGTGCCTCCAAGGAGAGGCTTGCCATGGTCACCAATTGGCTCTATTTTTCCTGTAACTTCCTCCTTAGCCATGTTTTTTCTGCCTCTAGTTGAGATCTCATAATTTTCTCCCTATTTCGTATCTTACTCAACTCTCTACCCATCTCTAGTAGTTTCTCTTCCATATGGCCCACATCCTCTACCTTCTTTGATTTGGCAATTTGCATCCAGTGATGTGTCCCTGCTCTCTCTTTCTCAAGATCAAAGAAGAGAGGGATGGAAAAAAAATTTGGTATTACTCTTCCTCCCTCAATGAATCTATAATAAGAGCTCAAGTTGTGCTATGGGATAGGCTCCTATAGCTTTGGAACTCCCCCTTAGATTTCTTTGGAGAAGCTACCCCCTCCGACACCTTTTTTGCTACTTCCTTGCCTTCCTTCTGCCCCTATTGTCCTCCCTGTAGTTTTTTTCTGTGTTTCATGTAGTGTTCACAAAGTTTGTAGGGTTGTTTGAGGATGCTGTAGAAGGATTATTGCTTTTTGAAATGGGGTCAAAGGTGCCTTATCTTGCTTTGATGTTGTTTACCTCGTGAAAGGCCTCCTGACATAGGTGATGGGTGACTTTGGGGAAGCTTGTTTTGATGTGCCCTCTTCACCTTTTATTTCCAGTGAAACTAGCTTTTCTTGCTTGTTTGGTGAGTACTCAATTATGATTGGAGTCCTGGTGGGTGTTTGTGGTTTCCCTTGCTTGATCCTGCTGCTCCTCATTGTTTTGAAATAGAGGGGAGACTGCTTCTATCTTTTCCCATTTGACTTCGCATGTGTGCTTAGGGCAGTCAAGGTAGCAACTACCTCCCTCTTAGTGGGTTCAAGAGACAACCTTGGATATTCCTCCCTTTTCTTGGTATGCTCCTGTTGGGTCCCTATAATATTAGTGATTACCTATTTACTATTGTAGTTGTATCCCTTAGTAATATTGTTGTGCCCCTATTGTCCCCATATTGTTATTACTGTGACCCATATAATCCCTCTATTGTTATTTTTGTCGCTTTATATTATTATTGTTAGGTCGGCTGGGTTATATTATGACTCCTTAGGCTCCTATATAAAGAAAGGAGGTTTTTTCATTTGAATCATCCAAGAATTTCTCATTTGTGTAATGTAAAGGAGGTTGCCCCCTTGAAGAGGCTGAATTCTAAGGCGTGGATCTCTCTTTTCTATCTTTTTGTGAGCTAGTTTCATAACATTTGGTATCAGAGCTTTAGATTCTAGGGTTTCGCTACTCCAAACACGTCATCGTGGAATTTTCACTATAACTTTTTTTATGCGATGTTTCAGAAGCTAAAAAAGAAACCCATTTGAGAAAAAATTGCATTGAATCTTGGGTCCAAATTTCAGAGCTTTTGTCACTATATTTACGGAGATATGATCTAAGGAGGTTGGTCTTTTTGTAGACTCCTGAATTACATTCCAAACAGGTGACCTAGGAAAAATCGTCATAGCTTTCTCTCTAAGCATCGGATTGAAATTTCATAAGAAGGTAAAAAAATAGGACGGACTATAGTTTCTTGTATATCTTTTTCAAATCCAAAGGTTGAAACAGTGACTCGTGGCATGTCGTACAATTTCGCTCTACTGAACTAGTCCATAATCAGGTCATCTTGGGAGATTGTGAAAAACCTTCCTTGGAGAATCCAATTTGGATAAGACTGGTGGCATTGGAAAGAGGACACAGAGGGCTACTACAGGTCATAATTTTAGAACTAGATGATCCCAAAATTGCAGAGATATATCAGATTCAATATCAAGCTTCTAAAAAGAGAAAAAAGGTGTGTAGTTTTTTTTAAATTTTTGCATAATCTTGGTTTGAAAAATTAGTTTGAATCGGTAATTGATACCCCGAGGAAAGAAAATGCAAACACCTAGTAAGCAACCTGAAAGCTCTAGCATGACTCATGAAGAAGAGGAAGAAATGCAACATGATATATCAAAATTACGAGACCAAGTGCAACAAGTGTCACTTGCACAAAAAGCAACAGAATCTAAGATGGATGGTTTAAGGAAAGATGTAGAAGCTAAGATGGATGATTTAAAGAAAGGTGTAGAAGCTAAGATGGATTGTTTGAAGAAAGGCGTAGAAGCTAATATGGATGGCATGGAAGCTAAGATGAATGACATGGACGCTAAAATTGATGGCATGGATGATAAGATGGAAGAATTGAAGATAAATATGAATAAGTTGCTACAAGAAATGGTCACTAATGGTGAAAGGGTAGTAAAGGAAACTCATGATGAGAGCAAAAGAAATGTTAATCATGATTCCATAGACTCTAATGTTGGATTGAAGACCCACCATATTCTAAAATTCGATATAAGGAATTTTGATGGCAAGGATCCCGCAACATGGATATTACAGATGGAGCAATTTTTTGATCTCAATAATGTGCAAAACACACAAAAGGTACGTATTAAAACTTTATATTTGGAACCAAATCAATTTTTATGGTATCAATGGCTTTTTTCTCATAAAAAAATTATCACTTGGGCAATTTTTACGGAAGAATTGACAACACATTATGAGGATACAAAAAGAAACACTTTTTTAGCCAATTGATAAGTCTCAAACAAAAGGGTTCAATAATGGAGCACATTGAGGAGTTCCAAAAATTGAACATAAGGGTAAAAAATATTGCAGAGGAGCATAGGATTGATGTGTTCATAGGGACTTTAAAGGATAATATCCAACATGATGTTCGCCTTTGGAAACCTGATTCATTAGAGAAGGCATTCAAGTTAGCCAGAGAAATCGAAAGCAAAATTATGGCAACCAGGAAGCATACCACTCACAACTATAAAGATGGAAGTGTTGTTGCCCCTAGTCTTCCACAACCTATAAGGTTGACACCAAAACAATTGGAAGAAAAAAGAGCAAAAGGGCTTTGTTACAGTTATGATAGCAAATACACTAAAGGTCATAAGTGTGATGAGAAGAATTTATTCTACATAGATTGTGAATAGGAAGAAGAAAAGGAGCAAGAAAGGTCAAAAGAAGAGGATATACTCCAGGAACAAAACCTAGATAAAGAAGAAATGAATCTGAGCATATCTTGTAATGCATTGGCAGGAATTACCACTCCTCAAACCATCAAGATAGAAGGAAAAATCAAGAAGAAAAAGGTAATAGTGTTGATTGATTCAGGAAGTACCCACAATTTTATTCATTGTAAGGTAGCAAAAGAATTGAATTGCTTCTTATATCCAGCACCAGAGTGGCAAGTGATGGTTGCAAATGGAGGAACAATAAATTGCTCTGGAAAGTGCCATAATATCAAGCTATCCATGGGAGAATATGTATTGACTAGCCCAATGCTTTCCATTCCAATGGGAGGTGCTGATGTTGTACTAGGAGTCCAATGGCTACAATCCTTGGGTACAATAGCTTTTAATTTTCAAGAACATTTCATGAAATTTTTTGTGGAAGGAAAGGAAGTTGAATTAAGGGGTATTGCAGGGAAACTAGGAAAGATAATTAGCTCTAATGGTATGACAAAGCTTCTAAAAAAGGAACAAAGAGGTGTAATTGCACAATTATGTTTGATATATGTTTCCACATTGGAATCATCTATTTCTCCAAATCTCCAAAAAGTCCTGGACAATCATTCCAAGGTATTTGAGACTCCCGAAGGTCTCCCACCTATTCGTGATCATGATCATGCTATTCATCTGATTCCAGGAAGTGTTCCTCCAAACATCAGGCTGTACAGATATCCCTATGCCCAAAAGAGTGAAATTGAACATATGGTTGCAGAAATGCTAGAGGCTGGTATAATTCAACCGAGTCAAAGTTATTTCTCTGCTCCAGTAGTATTGGTGCACAAGAACGATGGATCATGGCACATGTGTCCGGATTATAGGGAGCTCAACAAGATCACTATTAAAGATAATTTTCCCATTCCTGTCATTGATGAATTTCTAGATGAATTGCATGGATAAATTTACTTCACCAAGTTGGATCTTCATTCAGGGTATCATCAAGTCAGAATGAAGATTGAAGACATTCCGAAAACAACATTTAGAACTCATGAGGGTCATTATGAATTTTTGGTCATGCCTTTTGGCCTTACCAATGCACCTTCAACATTTCAAGGTTTGATGAATTCGATTTTCAAACCATTCCTTAGAAAATTTGTGTTAGTATTTTTTGATGATATACTAATCTACAACAAGTCTTGGAAGGATCATGTTGAACATGTTGACAAGGTGCTACAACTGTTGAAGGAGAAACAATTATATGCAAATAGATCCAAATGTTTCTTTGGAGTACAAGAGGTGGAATATCTGGGTCATATTGTATCTCATGAAGGAGTTAAGGTAGACCCTAGAAAAATTAAAGCCATTAAGGAATGGAAAATCCCCACATCCATAAAGCATCTACTAGGATTTCTCAGGTTGACATGGTATTATCACAAGTTTGTTAAGAATTATGGGAGAGTAGTAGCACCTCTAACAACATTATTGAAGAAAGATGCATTTTCATGGACTCCAGAAGCAACAAAGGCCTTCGAGCATCTTAAAGAGGCAATGTGCCAAGAACCAGTCTTAGCTACACCAGACTTCACAAAAACCTTTATTGTGGAATGTGATGCTTCAGGATATGGAATTGGTGCTGTTCTAATGCAAGATGAAAGACCCATTGCTTTCAAAAGCCGTCTAATGAAGGGAAAGTTTTTACACAAAGCTATTTATGAGAAGGAAATGTTGGCAATACTCCATGCACTTAAGAAATGGCGACCCTACCTAATGGGAAGGCACTTCAAGGTAAAAACGGATCATGATAGTCTTAATACTTTTTAGAACAAATATTATCCTCTAAAGAGCAACAAAAGTGGATCACAAAGATGTTGGGTTATGACTTTGAAATCATCTACAAAAAGGGGAAGCAAAATGTGGTGGCAAATGCACTCTCAAGAAAGGATGAGGATGTGGAAGCATTGTTGTGCGCCATTTCAATTATCTAACCAAATTGGATAAACGAAGCAAGCGAGGAATGGAAGAATGACGAAGAAGTGTGGGCACTTATTCGAAAGTTACAACAAGACTCCAGTATGTCTGATACATTTAGCTAGAAAAATGATTCGTTATGGTACAAAGATCGCTTATACCTCTGTAAGAATTCCCAGCTAAAACAAAAAATTCTTATGGAATTGCACACTTCTCCCTTAGGAGGGCACTCAGGATTTTTAAAAACTTACCACATGGTTAAGAAGGAATTTTTTTGGGAGGTCCTTAAATTAGATATTCAAAAGTTTGTGGCGGAATGTTTGGTTTTCCAACAAAATAAAGTTGAAACAATTAAGACACTGGGTCTATTACAACCTTTATCCGTTCCAAGCCAACGTTGGGAGGAGGTTTCAATGGATTTTATCACAGGTTTACCCAAGTCTGAGGGAAAGAGTGTCATCATGGTGGTAGTTGACAGACTTACCAAGTATGCACACTTTTGTGCATTATCACATCCATTTAAAGCCAGTACAGTTTCTACTGCATTTATGGAAACAATTCAAAAGCTACATGGAAACCCAAAGATTATTGTAAGTGACAGAGATCCCATTTTCACTGGAAATTTTTGGACATAATTATTTTCTTGTCTTGGTACTCAGTTAGCTCATAGCTCATCCTATCATCCTCAATTTGATGGGCAAACTGAGATAGTAAAAAAATGTTTGGAAGGATATCTTCGTTGCTTTGTATCTGATAAACAGACACAATGGGTCAAATTGTTGCCTATGGCTGAATGATGGTATAACACTTCCTTCCATACATCAACAAAAATGACCGCATTTATGGCACTTTATGGATATCAACCACCATCCATCACATCATATTTAAGAGAAAATTCTAAGGTTCAAGCAGTGGAACATCACATCGAACATCAAAAACATGTCCTCCAACTCTTAAAGGATAACCTCGTGTTGGCACAGAATAGAATGAAACAACAGGCAGATCAACATCACAGTGAAAGATGTTTTGATGTAGGTGATTGAGTATTCCTACGACTACAACCATATAAGAAAATGTCCCTCAAGCAAGCTAAGAAGGATAATAAATTATCACCAAAGTATTATGTTCCGTACAAGGTGTTGCAAAAGATTGGTACTATGGCATACAAATTGGAGCTTCCTGCAGCTTCTCGATTACACCCAATTTTTCATGTTTCATGTTTAAAGAAGGTTATAGGTGACAAGCTCCCAGTTCAAACAATATTTCCAGAACTTGACGAGGAAGGAAAAATTATATTGGAACCAGAAGCAGTCATAGAAGCAAGAACTCGATAGTTACGAAATCAATCAATTTCGGAGTATCTTATCAAGTGGAAGAACTTATCCGCTGAAGATTCCACATGGGAGGATGAGAATTTTATACAGAAGCATCCAGAACTACTGAAGCATTAAGGACAACACTTTTTTGAAGGAGAGGGGCATGTTGGGTCCCTATAATATTAGTTATTACCCCATTACTATTGTAGTTGTATCCCTTATTAATATTGTTGTGCCCCTATTGTCCCCATATTATTTTTACTGTGCCCCATAGAATCCCTCTATTGTTATTTTTGTGGCTTTATATTATTATTGTTAGGTCGGCTGGGTTATATTGTGACTCCCTAGACTCCTATATATAGAAAGGAGGTTTTGTCATTTGAATCATTCAAGAATTGCTCATTTGTGTAATGTAAAGGAGGTTGCCCCCTTAAAGAGGCTGAATTCTAAGGCGTGGATCTCTCTTTTCTATCTTTTGTAAGCTGGTTTCATAACAGCTCCTCAGGGCTTGGTTCTTCCTTATGTTCTTCCTCTTCACTTTTCTCCTCTTCTCCTTCTTCTTTTCCTTGTTCTTCATCTATTTTCTCTATTTCTGCCTCCTCTTCCTCCTTTGGTTCTTCTTCTTCCTCTTCAAGTTCTTCTTCATCTTCTTCTGCCTCCTCTTCACCACTAGAGGTATTGTCCCTATCATATTCAAGGGATTGTATTTCAATCACAACCTCTCTTTCCATGTCTCTAAATGTGGACCATTGAATAGGGATTCTTAGCTAGCTCAAGGCATCCTCTAGTATTAGCTTAATAAGTCCATGGTGTGCCAATTGCTGATGTTTTCCCTCTTGGACCTTCAGGATCATTTCTATTATTTATTGTAGCAAGAAGTAGGGTACACTAATTCTTCTGTTAATGGGTATCTCCTCTCCAAATCTCAACTCATGGAGGAGTCTAAATTGGTAGCCATAGATTATATTGAGCCTCCCCTCACAAGAGATATATTTGAGAATATGATAGCTCACCTCATTCCAAGGATAAAGGGATGATTTCCCTTATTATCCCATTTTTGTCCTCAATTGGCTTCTCATCCCTTAAGAAGAAGTTTTTCTTTTCAAAAGTGCTTGCATACTTATCCTCCTTTCTCCATGGAATCCCTTGAGTAAGTGTATCGATTCTTCTAATTACCTCAAGAGTAATTTTAATTGACAGACCTCTTACCACATTAGTATCACTAGTTCTAGAATAAGGGTTAAGTGCCATGGAAAATTCATGATCTACATCATCATCATACCCTCTGAGTAGATCAAAGAATCCCAACCAATTATGCCTTCTAAATATTTCTACCATAGGGGGATGGAGATGTATTCTGGATGTCTCTGTAGGCTCCCTTCTATTAAATCCTCTTGTCATGTCTCTTTTCTGGTTAGATGACTATAAGGAGTTTGGTAGGCTAGCCTTAATGTTTCTTGGGTGACTGAGAGTTTAGAATATTAGTGGATGGCTGCAATTTCTTTCTATCTCCACACAACTTTTAAACTTCACACAATTCTATCTAAAACCCCATGCCCATTGTAATCACTTAGAAAAATGATATTTTTCTTTTCCTAGCTATCAATTCATAACACATGAGGTATGGGCCACCTACCTTTCACTATGATTCTTTGGATGAGGAGAATTGTTGAGCAGCTAGACCCAAACACCCCCTTTCAACGTTCTCTATGAATTTCCAATGCTTCTTGTAGCTCCCTGCATTTCATGTAGTTGTTCATATAGTTATGTTTCCTGTAGGGTGGATGAAACATGCTTTCTTCCTTGATGGCTCTCCAAGGTGATCCCGGTATTCCCAAATCTCAAAATGAACATGGTGCATCAGAGTTTGGAATTTTTTCTATTTATGGTCGATTCCTTGGAGCATTTATTTGTTGGCAGTGTACGGTATTTCCTCTTTGGGACCGTTGGCCCACCATTAGTTATCATGCAGCCTTCCCTCATAATCATCACCCACTCTCACACAACTTAAATCGACCAGCACTTCAACTCATTCTCTTTGATGTGACATCGCAATGTGTCATGTTGACTAGGAGTTCACTTTTTGTTTTCGAGCTGAGGGTGGCCAAGTTAATTAGCCACCTCCAACTTATAAAATTGAACTTTTTCATATTCCTACACTTTTATGATATCATACTTAGGGAAGAATTCAAATGAGGTTCCATAATTGTGCCTTCCATCACTTGGTTGATGCATTCTAGAGGGTGACTCTATTGTTCTTCTTTTTTTTCAGGTAAGTGCTTTTCCTTGGTCACTTTTCTGTATATTTCTTCCTCTTGATGTGGTTGTCTTCCTTGTTATTATGTGCAAGTGGTTGGTATTTTCTTCTACTGTTGAGCTCTAGATCGGATTCATAGTGTCTGCAGGGGTTCTTGATCTCTTTACTTGCATGGGTGTTGAAGGAGAATGGCATGGAGAACTACTACTGTGAGAACACAGGTTACTACAGGGTTTCTTGTAGTTACTACATGAAATCCCATAGATGCCTTTTTTTCATTATTTTTTTCACTTGGTGGAGGAATGGGTGGTGATGTAGGAGTGGAAGGATGGAAGTGGAGGAGATGGAGTGGTAGGTGAGTGGGGCCAATGATGGCATGACCCTTGGACTCCCTTTTTCTATTTATTTTATTTTATTTTATTTTTTCTGAGTGATTTTTGATGGATAGAGAGGTTGGTATGCTTGTGAGCTAGTGTCGAGTGAGAGGTGGTGAGGTGTATGGTCCCCTATTTCAACCTAGAACAGGCCTGCATCATCATTCTCTAATCAGGAATTCATTCCTATAGTGTTTCAGGACATCCTGTAGTACTACATGAAAGTCTTGTAGTAACTACCCTATAGAAGTCATAAAACTGCATAAAAACATGTTTTTTATGCCTGGAAGTGAGGATAGATGATGGGGACATGGTAGGCATGTAATATGTGAAATGAATAGGCTTGCTGACCCTTGAACTCTGAGTCCTTTGTTGCCTTTAAAAACCTACAAAAATCACAAAATTTTATTAGTGGGCAGGTTTGAGGTCCCTGCCATGGAATTTTATTTTTTTCTCTTTTCTCTTTTCTCTTTTTTTTTTAAAAGACACACAGGTTGCCTCAAAGGAGGTTTTCAATCTATTTTCCTTCCCTAGGTGCCTTAAGGGAGGTTTTCACTCATGGATCTTTTTATTTTCCTTTTTTCACTCTTGGGTTGCCTCAAGGAGGTTTTCAACCCAAAAGTTGGCCTCAAGTGCCCCATAGAGGTTTTCACCTAGGTCCCTTATTGTTTTTTATTTTTTCATTTTTTCCCAAAAATAAAAACAGTATTCAGGAATATGGCGAGTTGGAAGCTAAGACACTTCCAAGCACATTCACTTCCTTACTGATGGTACTGATGAACTCTTCCCTTGACAGGGGTCTTTTATAGGCTTTAAATCTATATCCATTGACAAGGAAGAGGATACCTTATTCATCAATGGTTCTTATTTGCACAACCCCATTTTCATGGCACTTTTCCATCATATATGGTCCTAGCCACCTGGTCATCAATTTTCCTTTGAAGTCCTTGAACCTGGAGTCATAGAGCAGAGCCCAATCTCCTTCTTGAAAAACTTTGTCTTTTATATTCTTGTCATGCCAAACATTTCTTTGTACTTGTAAAACTTCTGTGTGTAGGAGGGCTTGCATCCTAAATTCATATAAACCATTGAGTTGGAGAAACCTCTCTTGTTGTGCCTTTGTAACACCCAAATCCAACTTCTTTGTCATTCTCAAAGTGTTGTACTCAAACTCAATGGAGAGAAGAGCCTTCTTCCCATAGACCAAGTCATAAGGGGTGAATCTAGTGATTTCCCTCTAGGTTGTATTATAGGCATAAGTGGCCTCCACTAGTTTGTCAACCCAATATTTTTTGTTGCTGCTCACAACCTTGGTGAGAGTTCCTTCCAATGATCTTCTAGTAACTTCTACTTGTCGAATTGCCTGAGGATGATAAGTAGTTGACTTCCTATGTTT
Source organism: Pinus tabuliformis (assembly GCA_031772625.1). Lineage (NCBI taxonomy): Eukaryota > Viridiplantae > Streptophyta > Pinopsida > Pinales > Pinaceae > Pinus > Pinus tabuliformis. Next base: position 310,674,642 of record CM062815.1, on the reverse strand, counting down.
GATCTTATGATTCCTCACCAAATTTTCAATCAGGTGTGAGGTGAATTGAGCTACCTGATCAGTGACTAGCTCTCTTGGGTACCCAAACTTGTAAAATACATTCTCCATTAAGAACTCATCCAATTTCTCCTTTGTTGCTACCTTGAAAGCCTTGGTTTCATCCTACTTCGTCAAATAATTAGTGAATACAATTATGTAATTTTTCTGCCCTGATGGTGGATCAATGGACCCAATGAAATCCATGCCCCACTTTTCAAATGGCTCAAGAGTCACTTGAGGTTGCAAAGGAATTTCATCCCTCAGAGTAGGTTTCCCCATTCTTTGGCATTGGTTACATCGACTAGTGTATCTTCTTGCATCTTCGTGGAGAGTGGGACAGTAGTATCTAGCTTGTAGTAACTTGAAGGCTATCCTCACTGCAAAGTGACCTCCACAAGGCCCATCATGACAGGCCAGGAGGATGTCAAATACTTCCTCCTCCCTGACACATCTACTCAAAATTTAATCTGGGCCTAGCTTGAAGTGAGTGGGGCACTCTTTCATATAATTCTACTTTTATCCTTGGAGGACTGATTTGGAGGGAATTATTCAGCCACTAAGTAGCTGGCTATGTCATAAAACCATAGAGAAAGAACTGAAATAGAAAATAAATTCTCATCTGGCAGCGGATCATCAACCATTCCTTCCTCAGCTGTAAGAAAAGCAAGTCTAGACAAAAAATCTGCAACTACATTTTCTCCACGCGCCTTATCAATGTTAGTTAGATCAAACTGTTGTAATAAAAGAAACCATCTAATAATTATGGCATTCACATCAGGATTTTTCATGAAATATTTAATAACATCATGGTCATTATGTACAAATGTCTGGTAACCAATGATGTAGTGTCTAAATTTATTCAAGGAATGAACAACATATAGGAGCTCTTTTTTAGTCACAATATAGTTCAATTCATCCTTGGACAAATTTTTGCTAATGAAATAAATGTCATAAGGAAACTTTTCATCTATCTGGCCTAGAGTTTCTCCTCCTATAGCTTTGTCGGAGGCATCAACATGGATATGGAAATGGAGAGCCCAATTTGGGCCTCAGAGTATGGGTGCAATAGTCAAATTGTCCTTTAAGCTTTCTAGGGCCTCTTGGTAGCTTTCTGACCAACAAAATTCAGAGTCCTTGGCTAGTACTCCGAAGAATAGTGAAGCTACTTTGTTGAAGTCCTTTATGAATCTCCTATAGTATCCAGATAAGCTTAAGAGACTTCTAACATCCCTCTGCTTCTAAGGACTAGGGACCCTCTTTATGATAGAAATTTTATTTGGGTCTACTTGTAGTCCTTCTTGGGATATTGAGTGACCTAGAACAATCCATGCATTCATCAAGAACTCAAACTTCTTAGGCTTAAGGGATACGTTCATTTCAATGCCATTATTTAATACTTTTCCCAAGTTAGAGAGAGCCTCTAGGAAATCACACCCATAGGGAGTGAAATCATCCATATAGATTTCTATAGAGTCATGGATTAGCTCTACAAAGATGCTCAGAATTGCCCTCTAAAAAGTGGCAAGGGAATTACATAATCCAAAAGGAAGGATCCTATAAGAAAAGGTACCCCAAGGACATGTGAAGGAGTTTTTATCTTAGTCCTCTAGGCTGATTTGGATCTGATTATAAATGTTGAATCCATTTAGGAAAGAGAATAAATTCTTTCTTGCAAGACCATCCAAGACTTGACCAATGAAAGGTAGAGGGAAATGGTATTTTTTTGTGGTTTTGTTTAACTCTCTATAGTCCACACAGATCCTCCATTTTCCATTCTTCTTTGGGACCAAAACTAGAGGAGACGCCCACTCACTATCTGAGATGGGGTAAATGAACCTTGCATCCAAAAACTTATGCAATTCCTCTTTAACAATGTCTTTAAGGGCTAGATTCATTCTCTTATGAGGTTGGTGCACTAGCTTGCAACCTTCCTTTATGTAAATTTGGTGAGTACACACTAAAGGGTGAACTCCCTTCATTTCCTTATAACTTAGGCAAAGGCATTCAGATGCTCTCTTATCATGTCACATAACTCCTTATCCTAATGTGCAAAGAGAGAGGGGTTGCTTTTTAATGTTTTAGCTGGACCAAATTCTATCATCTTAACATGAGTAGGACTTGATTCAGCTAGGCACAAATCAGTCCAAGGGTTATATTCAACTTTCTTTACTAACTCATCAAGAGTCATGGTGTTGGGGGGCTCATTCTGGAGGATTTGATATATCAGGTCGTCTTCATCAAGTTGACCCCCTATAGTAGCATCTAGGGTACAGATTGGGTAAGATGTGGCAGAGTAGACTTCATCTTCCTCCTCCTCTTCCAACCATAAAGGTAATTTATGCTCTAGAGATGGTTGAGCAGGAGGGTACAAGACCAATTATTTGGAAAAATGCCCATTTTTAATGGTCATATTCATAGCCATGCAACTTATGTAAGCATAAAAAATGTCTAGCCATGGCCTTCCAAGGATGAGAGGATAACCATTGAACTTGCTCTTAGGTTGGAGAACTAAGAAGTCAGCAGGGTATTCCCAGGAACCAATGGAGACCATCACATCCTCAACAACTCTCTTAGGAGCTACTGTGGATCAGACTGCAAGCCTAAAGACTAGTGTGGTCTTCCTTAATGATCCTTGGAGGTTCAGTTTAAGCATAGTCTCCTTAGTCATCACATTTATGGTAGCCCCAACATCAATCAAGGTATGGGGGACAATGATACCATCAATATGTACATCTACCATAGGACTTCCAGGGTCTAGATACTTTGGGCAAATCACTCTCCCCAATATTAATTTAGACAGTTGTCCAATGACATTAATGGTAGGGATGTCTTTCTTTCTCCTGCTAGGATGCTTGAAGCATTTCTCCTTGATTAAGTTGTTGTAGATGGGGACATCCTTGATATCTTGGAGGAGTGTGATTTTAATACACATGTTTTTCAATTCACCCAGAATGTCCAGTATCTTTTGGGGTGTGTTGGATAGGATGGATTAGTCTCTCAGGAAAAGGAGGTGGATTGGATTGAGGAAAACTCTCTTCATTTTCCTCTTCAAGCTCTTGAGGTGGAGATGGAGGTTGATTATCTGGAAGAACTCTTCTATACCCAAGGTTGATTTATTAAATTTCCACAACATAGGTAGGGTAAGATGTCTCTCCACTATATACTTATTGTGCCTACTTTTTTTTAGGTTCTGATTTGGTTGAGAAGGCATCTAAGGTTACTTAGGTGGAGCAACATGAAGGAGTTGTGGTTGAGATGGAGGTGGAGACAGTAAGGATGAAAATTGGTTGTATGGGGGCCTCTAACCCTATGATGGTGTATTCCACTGAGGTTGTGGGGGAGCATATGGAAAAAATGATTGATTGGCAGTTTGGGAATGATATTGAGGTGCAAAAGACTAGGGAGAAGGTGTGGACAATGAAGGATGAGAAAGAGGACACCAATGGGGAATGAATGCATTCTGGTTAGGGTTGTAATATGAATAGGATACCCCTTGCATGCCCTGCTGGTATGGTTGAGGTCCTTGAGGCCTCCTTTAGTTGATATAGCAGAGTTGTTCAGTCACACCTTCAGTTCCTTGATACACAAATTTCAATCCAAGAAAAGAAGGGCACTTATCTGTTGAGTGTTTTTCCTCACAGACCGATCATATCTCTATAATATTCAATGGACATTCATTTCTAGGATGCCTCCTAACACATCTAGGGAAAAAGACAACTAAGGCTCTTTTTGCTTCCTCCTGATTCCTCTTGATCTGCGTAGTGTCCATTTGTAGAGCAAGGGTATGCAACATTTCACTCTTAAAGTCTTCCAACATGTTCGCAATTTCAATTTTGATGGATATGTTGGAGGAGGATGAACTGGCCAAAGCTTGACTAGCCCTACCCTTCTTTTTTTCTACCCTAGAATGATTTTTTAAATCTATCTTGATATCATCATAAGATAACTAGTAGATGTCCCCTCTCGATAGCATGTTTAGGGTTTCTAGGAGATCTTCCCTGATCCCTATAAGAAGGACTAACTTGAGTGATTCAGGATTGAGGGTGCATCTGGCCCTTTTGTAGCTGAGTTAGAACATTTCCTCATAATCTTCCAAAGATTCATCATGTCCCAAGGTCATTCTAAATATTTCCCCTTTGGTGTCTTTGGACCTACAATAATCCCTGTACTTGTTGAAGGTTTGTTGCATTTAAGCCCGGGTAGTGATGTTGTCCCTAGGTAAACCCATGAACCAACACAAGGCTGCATCCTTAAGGGTGGATGGGAACAACTTCAACTTCTGGTCATCAGAGGTATAATCATAAGTTCTGCAAATGACAACAAACTCAAACGAAAAGTTATCAGGGTCCTCTGAGGTTAAACCATGGAAGTGAGGAAGGGAAGAGGGGCTTATGTTTCTCATCATAGCATCTACATTAGTTTCTCTAATGGGAAAAGCATCCCCAGTTCTATTTTTAGTTCCATTTTTGTTTTCAATCCCATTTCTATTTTCAGCCATGGTGTAGGTTGGTGCAATGGTTTCTTCTTCTTATTCCCTAATAGGCTCTTTAAAGATCTCTAGTTATTTGCCTAATGGATCCTCTAACTCACAGCCACCAAAGAAGCGGGAAGGTTGGTTGTTTGATGGTGTGGGTGTATTTAGCAAAAATTTTCGCGGGTTGTCTCTACTCCTACGAGGAATCAAAGAAATTTGTTTTTTTTCTTTTGGGGTTTTTTCAGAACTACTTGCATAATGGATAGAAAGTAGAAATTGCAACTATCTATTGAATGTGAAACAAAAAGGAAAGCAGAAACTGCATATATTTACTGAATGTTAGATAGAGAGGAAAGAAGAAATTACATCTACCTAGACACCTCCCCAGAAACGATGCCAAAAAGTGACGAGCCCCAGTATTGCAGCAAGGATGTTGCAACTCCTAGGGCAACCAACTTTACTTTATCAACCCAGGGTTCATACAAACTTGGAGGTGATAGTGTTATATGCATAGAAAATGCAATAGTCTACTCTTATCGCTTCTTAACTGGGGTGATAGACCACTAGGTTTTTTAAAACGAGTCTTCTATTGACTAGAAGGAAACTGACTACTGACAGTGAATGTAAAGATATATTTGATGTAAAAAGTAAATTCTTTCCAATTTTAAGGAAATGAAAGTGTTGAATAGAAAATGATATGAAATGACATGAAATTACCTAGCTAAGAATTAACACACATTACTTTGCAGAAGAAAGCTAATTTAACCTTGCATTCTATAATCTAGCTGCCTGGACTAAGTAGTCATGGAAATTATCCAAACATTGATATGACTAATGTATGCATGCACTAGATAAATATTGTAGAAAAGAGTCTTTTGTTTTTCACTTTAGAAATGTAAATGCTAAGCTAAACAAGCTGATCTTTTTCAGGGGAGGAAGATATGGGAAAATTGGTCCAAAATGGAATTGAGAGTTATGGAGGTCAAGTTGAAGTCCTACCCTAGTCTTTGATCATCATTTCTACCCAAAACAGTTGAAAACAGGCTGCTATAGAGTTTCCTGTAGTTGCTACAGGGTTTCCTGTAGTTACTCCAGGATGTCCTGATTTACTACACGAAACTTAGACGAAAGTTGTAGGAAGGTAGGGAAGGTGAAATGAAGTACTAGGAAGATGTATGATGGTGGAATAATGTATGGGGAAGGTGCACACTACCCAAGTATCAACCCAACTCTTCAAAATGGTTGGATTTTCTCAAGTTGGTTGTCCACGATTGCTACAAAATAGAAATCAGAATTAGTGGTTGGTAGGATTGGGCGAGGGGTGAAGAATAATTAGATGAGGTTGGTCGAATGAGTTCCTCCCAGTGGATCAGAAACTCCTACAACAACACATATTCTTTTCTTCATTCATACACAACTTTATGTAAATGTTGAAAAAAATAGTTGAATTTGAGAAACTGATTTATTGATGGCTAATGGCTTAAATCTATGGAATGGAATTCTTTCTAATCTACAACAAACTCAAGAAACAAAACTGATAATTGCATGTGATTCTAAGAAAACATCAACAACGATCTACTCAAAAATAAATCCTAAGATATGTAATAACCAAAAGATAAATCTATCTTTGGGGTGGTGGGGCCCTCAAACCATGATCCCATGAGGGAGATAAGGATGAGGCCAATGTCACAAGATTTTATAATGTCTTTTCTTTCACTATTGTAACACTGATCTACTTCTCCAACTAATGGAAGAAAAACTAACCAATCATTCAAAGACATGTAAATTAAACAAAGAAGAGATAACTTCAACAACTAATCTATGATTCTAATCTAAGAATACATGTACAAAAAGAGGAACCTCTGCTGCTAGGGTTGGACCCTAACCCAAGATATTCAACCCTCTAAGTCAACTCAGTGACGGATCAAAGAAAACCTTTTCATTATCACCAAAATGTCAGAAATTACCTGATAATAATAGTCACAATATCTTACCTCGAAATTGCCTCTTGGCTACAATAAAAAATCAAATCATAATGAGGCCCTAGGCCTTCTTATTTATACAACTGAAGCTACCAATGAATTCCTTAAAATTAGGGAGGCATGGCTCCCAAAATCGAGATTGACTTGTCTTCAACTATCACTGGCTTGGTTACCAAATGAACTCGGTGGGCTTGACTGCTTGTAACTCCAAGCTGATGAGATTTGGTGGAGGAATCTTCAAGTGATTGTGGAGTTAAGGAGGGAGATCCAATAACCTAAAATCTCTCTTGCTTGTCTACTTCGAGTTCCTGCACTTAAATTAGACTAAAACTGCTCCAAATCCTGCAATTAATGCACATTAGGCCACATGATATAAAATCTCACCTTTACCCTTCTCACTAAGAAAAATACAATAAAATATGTAAATGAATGTGAGAAAAGTTGATTTTAATAAGTTGGAGAGTGGCATTAAGGCCCATATAATTTACCGATTGATGAGCCTCATCACCTTTGCAGTAAGAGAACCGAGACACAAGTTACATTACGCACTCACCAGGCCAACTTACCTTGTTGTTTGAAGATACCAACACAATGCTTTCATGTGCTCACATCTAGAGCAAAGGCATATCTATAATTATATGGAAATCATGCCTTTATACCAAATGGGACTCCTACACCAAACGATGTGGGGTCTAGTTGGGACTTCATACCACGGATATCCCCTGAATGTTGGCAAGTCTAGAACTGTCAACAGGCCTTCAATAGGTGAGTTGTGGTTTTCCAGCAAGTGGTGCCATTTTGATTCATCAAGTGATGGATTCCTTTAGGTTGTGGCATGAGAAATTGGGAGTGGTGGCTTCTGTCCAGTGGTGACTTGAAACAATATTAGGTTTTGGGGCATACAACAAGTAGTGGAGTGACAATAGGTGGTGCCCTGTGTGGTTGATGGAGTGGTGGCTTCCAGTAGGTGCTACCCTACAACGTTAAGGATGTGGTGGATTTCATCAGGTAGTGGCCTGGAGCAAGTAGTTGATAGCATGCATCATAAGTTTTAGCTTACACACAAGTGGTGGCCAGTGATATGAAGATGTAAAAGAATTATTTCAATAAGAAGAAGAAGAAGTAGAGCATAAGCAGATGGTGGTTTTTCTCTCTGAAGGGTTTCCACCTTACATCCTGTGTCTTCATGTGTTAATTTCATGTGTATTTTTACTCATGGTTTTTGGTTGACGATGTTTATGGTTGATTAATGTCATAAATTTTTTATACTTGTTGCTAATAAATGTATGGTTAATTGTGTAAGAAGAGGGAAAAAAGTTTAATTTTGTGATCCACCACACAATACTAATTTTCCCCTCTCTCAATATCAACAAGCTCCCAACATTAGGTATTAGAGATTCCAACATCATACCCATAGATTTCAGTGTCATTTTTTTATTTTTTATCATAGGTTAGTTTTTGTTTGAAAAAAAAAACCTAAATGGTCAAAGTAACTAAGGCACTGAGAATGTCATTCACCAATTTTCTAGGAGAAGAAGGCCCTAACCTATTGAGCAATTTTCATTTTTCCTTGAATCTTTCAAACACCATAGTTCTCTACTTTTGTTTACTGTTTTCCTAGAATGGGATGATGATTCAAGAACGTGGTAGCTAAATGGATGAGTAGAATACTATGAGTGTGTGCTCACTTATCATCCTTCCTTTTATCCACTACAAATTTCCAAGTATTAAAGGCAAGAGCCATTAGATAATACCTCATTATTTTCCTCTATATAGCATAATTTGATTCATCAAATAATGGAGCTTTCTTTGTGTAAGAACCATCCTAGAAGTTTTAATGAGGCTATCATAAATTACAAATCATTTTCCCCTTTATTAGATCATGTTGAATGTTTCAAGTGCAATAATTTTGGGCACACAACTCATGATTGTAGAAGTAGTAAATTGAGGTCTTTGAATTAAAGTAAATTAGAAGATATTATCATAAATAGAAATTAAAGAACAAAAATATGGAGAAGAAATTGATAAAATCAAGAAGAATGTGGAATAGATCTATATATTCAAAACCAACAAAGTCACTGGTATGTAGATAGTGGGTGTTCACATAACATTACAAGGGATAAGATTAAATTTCTCTCTCTAAAGAAATTCAAAGGTGGCAGTGTCACTCTTGGAGATAATACATCAGCCAAGATAATGGAAAAAGGAATAGTTAGCCTTCACGATAAAAAAGATAAAGTTGAAGGTGTCCTATATGTTGAAGGTTTAAAGCACAATATTCTAAGTTTAAGTCAAATGGTTTACAAGGGACATGAGGTCACATTCTATTTTTAATGTATTAAAATAAGGAAGGAAGGCTCTAGAAGACTAGTGGAAAAAGAAGCTAGGACTATAGACAATGTAAATGCCCTTACTAAAGGTAAAGGAGAAGATTTTTTAATGATAGTGTTATCTCTCTCATCTTATTAGTAGAAGGTAAATATAAGAAGAAATGAAAGTGGAACATCTCACGCCACATTAAGAAGATGGGGACCTTTGAGAATGAGTTGTAAGACATGAGTGATGTTATGGAAAGTCTACATAATGTGGACAATGTATGATGTGTGAAGAAAGTGAAGTAAATGATGTATCTCAATTAACATCAATAGGTCAGTTCAAGGGGACTCAAAAGCATGGTTCCCTTGATATAAAAAATGGGGAGAGGTTCCAAACAAGAGGAATAGATGCAGAAAATGAAAATTGTATATGAGAAGAAGCATACATTTGGGAGGAATAACCCTTTGATGACTAAAGGAAAAGTTGCCAAAATGGAGAAGTTACTATCAAGAGGAGTTATGTTTTAGTCAAAAGAGTTAAGTTGCATACAAAAGGAAGCATAAGCCCAAGGGGAGTAGTCCCAAAAAGAAGAAGGAAGAGGAAACTTAAGTATAAGGGGAGCAACATTAAGAGAAGAGGTATATAATAGGAAATGTTGCATGAAAGGACATATAGACAAATCATTGACAGGGGGAGCCTAGTTTTAGACAAAGGATAAGTAATAAATCAAAGGAATTAATTATTTTTTTGTTAATATCTCAAGGGGAGAAATTACAAATAAAGGTAAAAACAATCGTTTTCCATGTTATCAAAGGGGGAGAATATGCAGACATAAAGAGAGATTATAGACAATGGGAGCAGTTGTAGTTATTGAGAGAAGTTACATATAGAATAAGATTTATAAATAAGGAGAAGCGTATATTCAGGGGAAGCATCCCTTTTCCATTGATGTCAAAGGGGGGAAGTTGTAGGAACAATGAGAATCACAGACAGGAGGGGTTTTTCAATATTAGTTTAGAATTGACTAAGGGTTGCCATCAATGACAAAGGGGGAAATTGTTGGAAGTAATTTTGTCATTGATGTAAAATATAGGGGGAGACTACACATGCCCAATATAAATATTGGAAAATGAATATTGATGGAAATATTGTTTTTGGACTTTTGATGCCAAATTTGGATACCCTCTTTTTGAAGGAATTTTTACTATAATTTCATAACTCAAATTGGAGAATAGGATACATGGCCGGAAATGTTATTACGCAGAATTTACAATGGTATATGACACTCTCTCTAATGCCACAAGAATGAAGAGATATGGAATATTTTGTCAAGATGACCCAACCAAAGTACAAGCAGGTCAACCCAACCATTTTTACAAGTTAGCTCCATAAGTGAATGCATAAAAACAATAAATAAAGGGATTATGAGTGAATTTGAACACCAATATAAGAAATAAGAGATCTGGGGTTGCAAGAGTATCCAAGGAATAATTTGTGGGATGATTCTTGGAGTCTAAAGGTTGAAACAAGAATGTGATTTATGGGGTGAACGATTCATCTTGGAATTTTCTCTATAATGTTTCTTATTGAATGTTTTAGACCATGAAACTAGGAGGATCTAGAGATAAAATCTTCAAGTGCCCATAATTAAGATTTTAGACCTTGGTTTTCTATAATTTTAGAGATATGCTTTGAGGAAGTTAGGCCTCCTTAATGCTCTAGAGATATTATTCACATAATTCATCTTGGTATTTTTGCTATAGCTTTTCTTCTGGGATGTTTTGGAATGTGAAACTTGGAGGAAATAGATAAAATATCTTCATGTACTTTTGCTTAAAATTTTAGACCTAGGTTCACTATAACTTCAGATATATGGTTTGAGGAATTTAGGCTTCCTCAATGCTCATAAAATCTACTTCAAACATGTAAACTTGGTATTTTCACTATAACTTTCTTTATGTGATGTTTTAGAATCTAAAACCTGGAGGATACAGAGAAGAGATATCAAGGTACTTGTGGTAGAAATTTCAGACCCTTTTTCACTACAATTTTGGAAATATGATTTGAATAATTTAGTGTTTCTAAATGCTACTTAAATATACATATTTTGTGAAGGCAAATATCCTCTACGGATAGAGATGATCCCTCTAGTCCAATGTGTGTGTCTAGAAACAAACTAAACAAACTAACATACACTTTCCTAGCTTATGTTTAACAAATGCACAGAGAGAGAGTGGCCTACCTCACTCTAATGCTAATCACTCAATCCTTTTGGAGATGAATTTGATTCCTTTTTCTCCAAGCCTCACGCTTTACTTTTCCTTCACATCCAAGTACCTGCAAGGAAGATCAAAGAGTTATGAAAGATACAAGAGCATATATGCCATACATCAAACATAAACAAATTAACATATCAAGGAGTATTAAGCTAAAAGCATAAACATTTACAGAATTATGGAAAGTGAACATCAGATGTATATATTAATGAGCTAAAAAATGGAAGCATGCAACCTATGCATCGATGTTGGAGACCTCCTTTTGGTGGATGTCCAAGTCCAAGTAAAGACTCATTAAGCATTCCTTCTCAAAGTTAGAATGGGAATAATTTAGGCATAATCTCTGTATAGGAATGTAGAAATCAATGACCAACCATTTGGGGATGGACGAGAGTTGATATATAGGAAGGGAGAGGGAGTTAGGGATCCACAAAAGAGGGAGGAAGGTACACATCTCAAGGGGAAAGCCCGTGATGATAAGATCAAGAGGTCCAAATGGGAGAGCTTAGCCATATCAACAAAAACCAATATCTAGCCTGATGTTCTCGAAGGTTCTAGTGCACGAAGGTTTTCCTTCAGTTTCAGAAAACCTTCCAAAAGAGGTTCAGCATGTGTTTTTATATCAAAACCCACACTGGAAGTGCTAGGGTAGAAAAGTGCAGCTTGCCATCAACACGAGAAGGAAGTGTACCAAAATGCATTGGGCCTAAAAATTAGGTTTTTAGTTAACCTTCATTAGAATTGACTCAAGGAAGTTTTCCTTTAATTCTTTAGGGAGGTTTTGGTCTATATATCCTAATGGATATGCTGCATAGTTGTCAACATTTTGGAACTTCGGGATATGGAACAGGAACTGAATAGGAGGCGTGACAAAATACTATATAACAACATCAAACATTTCAGCTTGAACTTTTCATTATAAATTTATTTATGTGATTTTTTAGACTATGAAATTTGGAAAAACAAACAAGATATCTCAAAATGAATGTGGTAAAATTTTCAGAGCTTAATTCACTATGATTTTGGAGATATGATTTGAGGAATTTAGTGTTCTTGAATGCTCCTTAAACATGCCTTAAATAGGTTGACTTGGCATTTTCGTTATAATTTTATTTCTAAGATATTTTGGACTATGAAATTTGGATGAGATAGAGAAGCGATCTCTAGATACCTGTACTAGAAAGTTCAAAACCAAATTTGCAAAATTTCATATGTGACATGATGTGCAAGTTATTTCTTAGAAGAATCCAAAGAAACAAGGTTTGGGAAATATAGAGCTTATGAAGGAAGAAGCAAGAGGTATACCTCAGGAAGGAATAAGAAACTAATAGACTTGGTGAAGGAGAAAGCAATAAGAACAATTGGTGAAAAAGAAACAACTAAGAAACATTGTGAAGCAATAAGTAGAATCAATTAAGTAAATTGGTGCCTATGAATATTTATAGCAGAGGGGATTAGTGTCTCTTGTAAGTTGGTACCTATAAAGAAGTAAAGGGGATCGGTATCACCTGTAGGTTGGTGAATACTTTAGGATTATTCAGAAACAATAAACTCTTTCAACCATATCTCCAAAATTATAGCCAAACAAGGTATTGAATTTCTACCAAGAGTACCTTGAGATCTCTTCTCTATCTCCTCCAAATTTAAGATTTTAAAAAATAATAAAGAGACATATACAATGAAAATACCAAGATGAACTATTTGAAGTAGATTTTGTGAGCATTCAAGAAGCCTAGATTCCTCAGACCATATATTTGAAATTATATCAAGCCAATGTTTAGAATTTTACCCATAGGTACATGAAGATATTTTATCTGTATCTTCCAAGTTTCAAATTATAAAACATCCTAGAAAGAAAATTTATAGTGAAAATAGGCCAAGATGCCATGTTTGAAGAAGATTTTAGGAGCATTCTAGATGCCTGAGTTTCTCAGAGCATATCTTCAAAATTAATAGAAAACCAAGGTATGATATTTTAATCATGTGTAAATGAATATATTCTCTCTAAAATATCCAAGTTTCAGAGTATGAAACATTTCAAAAGAAAACATATAGTGAAAAGGCCAAGATGGCTCATTTACCTCATAAATCCCATTTTTGCTTCCACCTTTAGACTCCAAGAATCACCTCAAAAATTATTCGGCATCTTCTCTTGTGACTTAAAATGTCTTATTGCTTGGATTAATGTTCAAATGCACTCATATTCCCTTTATTTATTGTATTTGTTCATTCACTTATGGGGTTGACTTGTAAAACTAGTTGAGTTATCCTCACGAAATCTTCCATATCTCCTCATTCCTATGGAGTTCGAGGGAGTACCATATACTGCTAGAAAGGTTTTGGGATAATTTTTTCAACCATATATCATGTGCTGCAATTTTAGCTATGAAATTAGAGTAAACATGTCTTCAAAGATAATGTATCCAAATTGGGCATCAAAAGTCCAAAAACAATATTTCTAACAATCTTCATTTTCCAATCTTTATCTTGGACATTTGTAGTCTCCCCCTATCTTTGACGTCAATGGCAAAAATATTCCAAACTCTTTGCTCAAAATGATGGAGACGTGTAATTACTTCCATGCTCAACATAGAGTTGATACATGGTATACACAAACATATAAAGTAACCAACATAGATCCATCTCAACCCCAAATCTATCAAGCATGAAGAGGAGTTAAGTCTATATTATATAAATTAATTGATTTTTTAAATTTTTTTTTGAATGGTTAAAACATTTTATTAGTTCTTAGCTCAAAATTAAGGGGATGTGTAATTCTTTTAATGCTCATGATGGAGTGAATACATGGTATACACACACATATATAAAGAACCAACATAGATCCATCTTAACCCAGATCTATCAAGTGGTAAGAGGGATCAAATCTCTCGAGATGCAAATATTTTTTCAAGTTTTACATTATAAAAGAGGTTTACACTTCAAAAAATTTGATAGACCAATAATTAAGATAGATTTACATTAATTATATTTAAAATTCAAAATATATCTAACCTAAAATAAATATAGATAAAATATCAGTTTCTAATAAATTTAAAATTTATTTTTATTAAATATTACTTTTAAAATAATAAAAATAACAAAATAAATATAATCAAAATATCACTCCCATCAATCCTTTTTCCATTGTTCATCTTTCTTTTATTCAAGGAACCACTCACAAGTTGACTTGTATTCTAAGGAAGAATAATGTCTCTCTGGCCTTCAAGTTGCTTAACACTATTCTTTCGTCCATCAGGTCGGTCAAAGATTGGGTTGACTCCTCTAACACTAAAGGGGTTTACATGATCCCTGCTTCTTGTGGAAAGCCCTATATAGGTGAGATAGGTTGTTCTATTTAGGAACACTTCGAGAACATTAGGCAAAATCGCTCTCATTCTTCAACTCTTGTTGAGCATTCTACAAAGACTAAGCACCACATTTGAATTAAGGATGCTTGCATCCTCCCTAATATTTCTCACTATCATCACAAAAATTTCAGAGAAGTCATCAACATAGAGAAACAGGCCAAAAATCCAAACATGGATGACGGTTGGAAATATAATTGAACTTGGATTCTCGCTATCTCCTTGAATTTTACCTCTTCTTAATTTCCTCCTCTTTCCTTTCTTGATTCTCTATTTTCTTCTTTGGTTTTTTCGTTTATCTCCTATTTTCTGGCTATTGAACCTGCCCTCCCCTCATTATATATATACTCCTAGATTTGAGTTTTTCCTCATCAATGGCACTTTGTTAGCATGGGCAGGACAACATTCACTTTTCAAATGACTGAGACCACAAAATGGTGGCCATGTGTTGTCCCATTCCTCCGAGTGCTTTGTGCTTCACTTAATATCACCTATCCAATTCATTCCTTTATGCGCTTGCATTGTGATCTACCTCCTGATTGTTTCAAATGCTTCAATTAATGCTCATGTCCTTGCTTTTGTACCAATTGTGCAGTCTTCCCTTACATTTCTCTATGTAGAGATTTGAAGAGGATAGGCTCAGGCTTTTCACCGCTCCCCTCGCCATTGTTGTCAAAGATCATTTTATAGGTTCCTTGAAATCTCAAATTACCTTTATGGTCAGAGAGAGAGGTTGAGCTCATTCGGGAGGGAGAGGTCGTGGGCGCCCTCCCAAAATTCCTTGGCTTAGTGACCACATGGAATTATTCCATCCAGACATCCTTGAACACATTCGACCCAGAGTGGCCACCTTGGAAGTGGAGGAATGCAAAATATAGGCAACGACCACTAGGCTATCTAGAATTTATTGGCATGGCATCTTTGGACAATGGATCTACCAAGAGCAGGAGCTGAAAGACGAATGGATGAAACAAATATGTATTTTAGTATAACCAAAATCTCTCTCTGCAACCTCCCCAGATCCATCAACATTAACTTTTTGTTGACACCTGCAACCTCTACGTCCAGAATCTCTCTAGAAAGGTATGAAGAACATCATCTCACCCACTAGCCTCATTCTCCTTCTTCCTTTGTCATCTTGGAAGGTAAAGGGCAAGACATAGGTCCATCAACCTAGGGGTCTCCGCATCAACAATCTGTGGTAAAGGAGAGTAGCTCGAAGCTTGAAGTGACCCCCCATCAATGTTGCTTATCGTGTCGATGAGATGCCCTCTCCACAAGGCACTAACACCTATGGTTTCCTCATAGTGGAAGAAACTATAGATGAAGAACCTCCCCCCATCAATGTTGCCTATCTTATTGATGAGATGCCCTCTCCACAAGGCACTAGCACCTATGGTTGTCTCAGTGGAAGAAACTCTAGATGAAGAACCTCCTAGCAATATGGGAGCCGACGATGCAGGTCCTAGCAAAGTGAAGCAAGCTACTTCAAACTCCAAGGGCAAGCAAGTGGCATAAACATGTTCTCCATCTTGTTTCATTTGCTACAACCATTCCTTTGTTCTCTTATTTGTTAGGCCTCAGTGCCATGCCTCACAATGACTCTCTGATTGCAATCTATGTACCATATTTTTTATAATACTAAGTTGTTGACTTGCCTATATATATATATATATATATATATATATATATATATATAGTTTATATTAGTTATGCTTTAAACCTGGACCACTTTTCTGTTTAGGTATTTAATTATTATTAATGGCCTAGTCTAACTTATAGATGAAATGGATTTTTCAGGGCATTTTTCTTGGTTAATTTTAACCAAAATCCAACAAAGATTTTTAAAAACTTGAGTTTAAATTGTTTAATATGTATAATTTGAGTGTAAGGATTTTTAAGGGGGCTGAATCCATTTACACATTTAAAAATATATTTTAAACAACAAAAATTCACATTCTAGCTTGAAATTGTATCCCCGGATTCCAATGAAAAATATTATTTCGTTTATAAGTTAGACTAAACCATTATTAATAATTACTTTTATTTTTATTTTATTTATTTATGTTTAACCATTTTTCTTTACCTTTCATTATTATTTATATTATTATTAATTCCATATTTGCTTTGACAGTTACATTTTATTTATTTATTCACTACTTAATAATATTATTATATTATTAATGAACCATACTAGATGGTTTGAAAAATGTGGACGAAACTATGATGATGTGATTTTTACTAAAAGTTTTCTTACTTTTCATAATATAGATCATAAAAACCTAAATTTAATTAATATTAAAAATATTAAAAAAATAATATTATTAATATTTTTTTATTATATTTACACTTACTATTAAATTTACCACATCATTAATATTGTTATTAGCTATTACTATTATTATCTTTATTATAATTATCTATATTAAATTATAAACTTACAATATATATATCGTATTTTTTTAATAATTTAAATTAAATTATTATTATTATTATATAATTTATTTTATTATTTGTCCTCATTTTTATTTTTTCTTTTATAATGGTTATTTCTTTGACCTTAGGTTATATATATATTTTTAATAATTTAAATTAAATTATTATTATTATTATATATTTTATTTTATTATTTGTCCTCATTTTTATTTTTTCTTTTATAATGGTTATTTCTTTGACCTTAGGTTTTTCCTTATTTATAGACATAGTTGGATAAAATTATCATCATGTATTTGTTCTAAAGATGAATCATATTAATTGATGCAAATACATTGACAATTTGATAAATCTAGAAACAGAGTTCAAAATAACTTTACACACAAAAACCTTCATTCAAATAATTTTTTTTATTAAATTGAAAAATTATTTTATATTAATGTTATTTTAAAATTAATTAAACTTATAAATTTTAATAATCAATTTATCGAATTCTTAAACTCTTATAATATTAAATTTTATCATTTTAATACTTCAAATTTATAATTTAGTTAAAAAATGTTTAATTTCTTATCACCTCATCCATTTTCTAAATGGTAGTTTAAATAATTGACAATTTTACCCGAAATGTTGGCTTTTGTAACAACTCACTGAAATTTTGGGAAATTCTAATTATAGCGATCAAACTATAAAATTTGGGGTCCGTGAGGAAATCCATTTCTAACTTCAAAATCACAATTAAAACACATTAAAATTCAGATTTTACAATTAAAAACAATCAAAATCACAATTAAAACACATTAAAATTCAGATTTTACAATTAAAAACAATCAAATTCCCGTTAAAAAATATATTCCAAGAAATTTTCGACTTGTTAAATGGCGCCTAGGCTTTTAATGCCTTTGAATATTGGAACACTTGTTTGCCAAAGGCAGCGGCATCTTTTTGGGAGGTTGTAGTCTAACTCATTAGAAGAATTGCTTGCAAAGTTATGGAAATTTTGGTTATATTTAGAGAAAATTGAACAATAATTTTTGTAAATCCAAGTTATATTTGTTAAATTTCAAAATTTTAGTTGATGATGATGAATCTATTTCCACCATCAAAAACACAATTCAAACACTACCTTTAAAAGATTTTTTGAAAATTTTTTGCCCAAATTCCGATCACTTTTAACCATCCAAATAATTCCTCCACTTTTAACTATCCAAACAATTCCTCCGCTTCTATAAAAACCTCCTTTTAAAAATCTTGAAATCAACATTTAATGATGATTAATTAATTTATTATTTACGAGGACAAAAAGTGGGTCTGACTTCTCGCTCTACTCTAATCAAATGTCTCGTACCCCACATGAACACACAAGGCTTGTAAATTTAATAGTATGTTTTTTTTTCATATTTAATATAAAGTTTACCTATAATATTTAAAAATTTAATTGAAAATTGTATTTTAATACTTATTATAAATAAAATATCAATTGATATTCAATTTGGGTGGGTAGGTATAATTGTTGTGATACTTTTTACCTATGTATAGTTTCTGTAATTTAACATAGCATAATTTTGGAATAAAATAATTAACTTTTGTATTTTTAAATGAGTTTATATCATGGACTATAATCAAGGTATAAATTTGAGGGGTATTTTTATTGGTAAATAATTTTTTTTTATCTTTTGTTATTTTTTGTAAAGAGTATAAAAATATTTTTTTGGGAGTATAAGTTGTGTTTTGTTTTTTTTTTTTTTAATTATGATTTGAGTATAAAATATATATTTATGTTTTATATTACTTTAAAAACATTAAATAGGTTATTTTCTATCATATAAAGTTACTTTTTTTTATTATGTATTTCATTTATTAAATTGTGATGGGTTTATTTTTTTTTAAGCAAGGAAAAACTTTTACATTTATTAAGAAGAGAAAAATAGAATTTCACATAAGAAACTAATTATTTTAATTAATTAATTAATAATAATAATAAATAAACTAAAATTATGATTTAATTTTGATTATTGAATAATCATCTTTATCTTATTAGATTATTTACTATGATTTTAAAACATACTTTCAATTTTACACAACTATTAACCTTTTATGAATAAATACGACTTAGAAATAAACAAATTCAAATTAAAACTCATTTACTATGATTTTAAAGCATACTTTCAGTCTTAAGCAACCATTAAAATTTATGAATAAGCATGACTTTAGAATAATAAATTAAAAATATGAGTGGAATTTTGGGGTAAGTTATGAGACACACGAGAAAGATTCGTTGTATAATCTTAGCCTTTGGTATGAGACTAGAGGAGCAAATTATTTTGATTAATTAAAAAAATAAATAAATTATGATTTATCTTTGATTATTGAATAATCATCTTTATCTTATTAGATTATTTACTATGATTTTAAAGCATACTTCCAATCTTATAAAACCATTAAATTTTTATGGATAAACATGAATTTTGAAATAAATAAATTCAAATTAGCTCACAAGTACAATGTATAATGCTCCTCCCCATATTAACTAGTTGAAAAGACTAAAACTTACATATTTTTGCATAAGTGAGTGTCATGTGTGCTTGATTGGATTGATATATAGAAATGGATTACACTACTCTTACATTCCATAATGGATTTCCTCAACCCTTGGTTGTCAAAACCATCAATGTTAAATTATTAATTTTATTTTGTTATTTTATTTTATTTTTATTTTACCGAGTCAAAATGTTCACATAACATAACAAGGCATTACAACATCTCTTCCAGACTTGGCTAAAGAGTCTCTTGGCACAATAATTAGTTACGTAGAAAATCAAATTCTTCATTATTAATTATGGAAAAGTTACTTGCTATTTTATAGAAAAATTAAAGTTTTTTGTTATATATATATATATATGGATGGTTAAATTTTAAATATACTCATCGAATTGACGTTTTAAAAAATTAATTAAATGTCAATAATGACATGTAAATTTTAAAAATGCCAGTGAATAATGGTTAAAAAAGTGAAATATACGTAAATACATGTCAAATTTAACCATTGCCAATAACTTATCTCTTGCTTTTCCCCTAAGAGGGAGGTCTATTCCATTCCTTCAACATTTGTTTTATCATCTATATAAAGTTAACATTATTTAAAAAAAATATTAATAATAAAAAAATTAATATGGACCATAAATAAATTATCCTAGTATCTACTTTAAATAAAATATTTTTATATAACAGAGATAATTTTCTTTTTTTGTTAGTAAATGCTTTCTCCATCTTAATAAAAAAATGTATTAAAACTATTTAAAAACTATTTATTATAATTATTATAAATAAAATATTTCAACATCTACTTTAAATAAAATATTTTATTATCAAATTTATTTATTATATAAAACAATTAAAAATAAATAATTCATATTATTAAAATATTTTATGTCAAAACAAATATCAAGCAATAACACATATATTATCCATATTAACTTTAAATTTTATATATATAAAAGATGGAAGTTTTTAAGATTGATTTTTTTTTAATTAAAAAAACTTCAGATTCCTTTTAACACATAATAAAATTATAATTTAAATAAATTTAAATTATTATTATACTTTTTATCCATTACCTTTATACTTTTTATAATATCAAACACGACAGAGTTACCCATTGAAATGTTCTTCTTACTAAATAATCCTTCATTCTAAAACATTTATTATACTAGTCCAAGCTAGTTGTGATATCCATGAATAGTATATTAAGTTAGGGTATTGTGGTCTCGAGGAAGGTCTAACAAACAAGGTGTTAAGATGGAAGATAAATAATTAAAGAAAGGAAGTTTTGATATTAAAAAAAAAAGTGTTAATAGTAAATTATTGTGGTTACGAGGAAGGTCTAATAAACGATGTGTTAAGATGGAAGATAAATAATCAAGGAAAGGAAGTTTTGATATTAAAAAAAAAAATTAATAGTAAACTTTTGAGATGGTTTAGGTTAGTTAGAAGTATTTTTGTTTTCTAGAGAAAGGAAAAGATTCAAGGAGAGCAATTTTTTTCCTTTTGGAGGAAAAATCTTGAGGAGGGACAGTGGAAGGAACCAAAACCTAGCACAAGACATTGTATAGGTGAGCAGGACACTGCAAATATTAAGGAGTTTTTGAGCTGGACATTGAGCCAATGGAACCCTTAAGTGAATATGTGAGTTAAAGCTCTGAACTAGACCAGTTGGTCTTGAGGTTTAGAAAGATAGCTGAACTCAAGGATCAATCCTCTACTGTTTGGGCAAGAGGAAACTCAAGGGGAGACTAGATGTCATTCTCAGTCTCGCAGTTGGGTGGAGAGACTTCCTGGTTAACCTTGTGGTACAAGCAGAAAAGTAGATAAGTATGGCTGTGTGGATGTGTTTTGCTTTAGTATTTAAAGAAAATCATGACTATGTATGTGTGTCAAGGGTTTTAAAAGAAAATTTGTGTGGTGTGCCAGTTATTTATTTCTTAAAAAAAAGAACATGGTGCAAATAAGAACCCTATTTAATTTACAGTTTGAATAAATTTGCAAAATTAACTTGGATTGCCGGAATAAGGAAAGAACATAAATTTAATTAATAGGAGAAGTTACGATTGCAAAAGAAAATAACGATGTACATTCTTAGAAAAATTCTCAAATTAAACTTAATAGACCTTGATTAAATGTAAGGAAGATAGTCGTGCAAGGTTATGGTTAGTCTCAGTATTAGAGGTCAGAGACCAACATAGATAGTGCAAACCATGGCTAACCTTTTGTTAACCTTTGGGTAGCTAGGTGAACCAAGAAAGGAACCCAGTTCTTCTCGCAACCAGATGACATAGTTTTTTTCATTATATACATTAACAGAGGAATCACATCTTGGAAGCGAAACTAAGGCATAATAATAAAATATAACTCATAAGCATGTCATTAAATGAAAACTACAGATGGATTTGCAAAGGCTTCTCTATTTTCCAAAACAATCGAAAAAGTACCTAATAGGGAAAATTTTGGAAAAAATCATATAAATATTAACCCTCCTTCAAAATTCGTTACAGGAATAGGGAGTTAACAAATTCGTATAAGAAAATATAGATGTTGAATAGGAAAGAGGAAAACGACAGAATTCCATACATTTGGACATAAATTAGTTCCATTATTTATACCACAGGAGAACATATATATATTTCGATAACCATCTCTGTCAAACCATATTAATTGGTAAACAAAGAACATTAGGTGCCACGAGAATGTCATGTAAACGAAACATTGTGAAATAGTAAGGAATGACAGGTAGCCAAATCAAAATACATATAAGCTGAATTCTACTATTAAAGAGACACATTTGGCAGGATGTCTTAACAAATCCTTATCGGAAATTCATTGTATCATTGAATTAACTCAATTAACTAGGGTTACAGATGAAGCTCTAACAACCAGTCATCAATCGTTGGAAATTGCAAAACAATGTCAAACCCTAGGTAATCTAGTCCATTGTAGGCTAAGAGAAAACTAAATATGCCATAAAGCAACCATGGAAAAAAGAGTTAACCCTCTGAGCAAGTTGAGGAGTAAAATAAGATGTATGAGCGATTGCAGGTAGCTGAAGTTGTACAAAAAACCAAAAAGAGATCATCCCTAGACTTACCTGGTAGAAAAGAAAACAAAAACCAAGAAAATTTGTTAAAATATTGGGCCATTAGAAGTTAAGCAAAACCTTAGAAAAGAAAGGGTAAATGAACTAATCAGTACCTAAAAAGAATGAGTAAATGGGCATGTTCTGACGTTGTCAAATACCTAACAAGTAACCAGCATTGTAAGCCTCTAGGGTTGTTTGACCTCATCGTTTAACATGTCAAGGAAACAAACCTTCGTAAGAAAAAAAAAATGAAACCCTAACAGGTTAAGCTCGAAAAATGAAGAATTAAACCACAACAAGTTTTTAAAGGTAATAAGAGTGAATGTCTGTGTAGGATTCAAGTAATTATCGCTACCAGAAGCTGAAAGAAATGTAGTCTCACAGAACAATTCACCCCTGTTGTAGACCCATCAAACCCTACCAACGAGCGAAGAAGTGATGGGAAGCATCGAGATCTGGGGAGGGCGGTTACCTCATTGGTTGTCACTTCTGTCACATCCATTAGATCACAAAGCCACAGGTGGATGGTGGATATGTGCCCATGTGTGTGGGGTAGAGAGTACATAGTGGGAAATGGTACACAAACTATTAAATTCCTCAATAATGTCAGTCAAACTACATGAACCGAACCTTAATCGACAAAACCATGACATCAAACATGTATGACTAGTACTCAATCTAATGTGTGTGTGATAACCATAGTTGATTGTCAAATAATTTCTAATTGTATAACAGATTCCTACGTAGTTCAAGTCAATCAAAATTGAATAAGGTATAGAGTTATTGTAAGTAAATATATTTTTTTATGATATCATGTGATTTGTTACAAGTGGTATCAGAGCCCAGTTTCAGCACTGTGGCCAAATGGGTAAAAACAAATTATTTCACACAGAGTATGAAACATAATGTGGAGAGGGACTGCATCTCAGGCATGATCCAATGCACCTTACATGGAAACAAATCCAGAAATGTGGGTACAATTAGGATAGGAATATCTGCAAGCGAATGCAACATCACTAGACACAGTCCAACGACTGTAGGCTGAGATGACTAACTTGAGAGCAAAAAACAAAAGATTAAAGTTGGAACAAGAAATAATTTTAAAGAGTCCGTCTGATAGACGGAATCAGCGGGTACCCAATCCAAGTGTTGGGAATGGAACCCGTACAGAGACACATTAGCACGAGGAGTATAATGAGGAATCAGAAGGGGGATGCAATGAAGAAGAAGGGAGATCTGACAATTTCTTAGGAGATAGAGGAGCTAAAAAAACAGAAAGTTGAAATTCAAGGGGAGTTCAAGAAGATAAAACCCCCAATATTTGATGGCGAAGATGAAGAGGTAGTCAAGGCTTGGCTGATCAATATGACTAAGTATTTTTATTTTATTTTTGTAATATTGGTAGGACTACATCTTCATCATGTCCAACTTCTCACCCTGATCAAGGGTATAACATGAGATTTGAACCCAAGACCTCTGGTTCGGTGAGACTTCATTTCCACGGCCATTTCCAATTGAGCTACCCCAAGTGGACAATGTGAATAAGTATTTTCAGATATATGAATATGATAATAATTCAAAAGCTAGGCTATAAATTGACTAGATATACTAAATCTACTATGTGGTGGGAAGAGATCAAGATTATTCGGGAAATTGAAGAACAATAAGTAACATGAAGCAAATTTCAGAAACATTTTAAAGATAAATATTTAATCGAATGCTTCTACGATGAGAACAAAAAATAATTCCTCGACCTGAGATTGGGACAATTGAGTATGTATGAGCTCATAGCCAAATTCTCATCATTTCTAAGATATGTTCCATACATTCGGGAGGAGAAAGTTAAGATACAATGTTTCATGAGCAGTCTGCCCATTTTTATGAAGGAGAGACTGGAGATTGATAGCCCAAAGACAATAGATGAAGCTATCTAGAAGCATGGGGGCTTCACTACGGGAGCAATACCATAGCACGTGGGTTCATATTGGGGGATATTTATCGAGAAAAAAAGGACATAATATATTGGGGGATATATAGGGGGTAAAGGGTTTTTATATCGACAAGTATAAAAAATGGAGCTCAAAGTTAATGAAAAATTAAAAAGGGGAGTAAAAAATGTTAATGAAAAAATGGTTACCTACAATATCTAGTGAAAGTAGGGATTTTTTAAATTGGGAAGGTGTATTGGGTTTGTATTGGTAGGGGGTTAAATAATGTGATTTTTAGAGGTATTTTCCAATAGGTAGTCAAATTAGGGGTATTGTTTAGTATGCCATGAACACGCGTGATATGCATAGGTTCATTGAGTAAAGCCCCCGTGTCTAGAAGGCCCGTATCTTATACCAGCAAATGAAACAAAAGTGGGAAGGTGGCATAAGTGGATTGAATAAAAAGGGGAAAAAAGTTTCCATAACTTTCGAAGGGAAAAAGCTCCCAATGGAAAGAACATGAATAGGAAACCACAGTACAAAATAATCAAAAGGAATCAATAGAAGTTTGGACAACAAATTGAAGCCAAGAAAACAAAGGTGATGTTGTCCTTTGAGATAACCTATGGTCAATTAGTCATGCTAGAGCATCTATAGTGTTTTGTTGTTTTAAATGATTGGATGACCAATGAACTATTTTATAACAAGTGCATTAAACTTAGACAGATTTTTGATAAATTGAAAGGATGTTCTTTAACTATACATAGTTAGTTTGATTTAAATGGGATGGAAAAGTAGAGTGTGAAGAAGTATAATTGATTTAATATTCAAACTGAGTATTTAACCATTTACAAGAAGAAATTAAGAAAACAATGCTTTCTTAATCAACAAAATATAATCAAACTATTACAGAGATCTAGTGTAATTTATGTTGAAAGAGGAATTTACAATAACATATAGTTTTGTAAATTATTCTCTTCTTTAAATTAAAACTTCACAGAGGATTCAAAATGAAACTAATATTTAATTAAATTTTAAATCGGATAACTGCAAAAGGCTTAATTTATATGAAGAAAACATAATGAATAGACAAGATGAAATACATCTAACTGAGAGAAAGACCATATGAGGCAAATCCAAAATCTTTTATTATTTCAAAAATGCTCCAGCTTACTACAATTATGCTTGATAAATTGTTCAAGGGTTCAACCCATAATAACTCAAAGGAGGAGTTATTTATACAAAAATTTACAAAAGATCTATAATCTGTTTGGAATAGAATACCAAAATAGTACAAAAAAAAAAAAAAAAAGCAGAACAATATAATAGGAACCGAAAAACTTCTGAAGAGGTGGCTCTATCCTTTGGGAATCTATTGATGATCTTGCCTGAAAACACTAATGAGTTGTTCTTCTGTGAAATGAGGAATTAGTGAATTGTTTCACACAATTGATCCCATCTTTGTTCAATTGGGATTTCTACATTTACCATCTTCCTGAATGTTACATCCACCTCTGAATCTTTCAAAATTAGGCTTTGTGAGAAATAAGTGCTTGATTTCATGTAAGATTATTAAATCAAATTCCAAGGATTCTAGAAAAGCCCTCCCTGTTATATGTCCTTTAACTCCTGCAAATTTGGCTATGTCTACTGCGATAGCATATAACTCCTTGCAATAATCATCTAATCTAATCAGCATATCATTCAAACCTACTAACCCTAGAAATCCTTTCTGATTTAAAACATTAAATTTTGAATGAAATCTCTTGATAGAAATGTCCAGGGTTTGACACTTAGTTTCTAATTGATTGATCAAATTCCTTTTCTGTAATACCTTCTTGATCTCTAAGATAGTAGTTGTTCTGTCAGAGATTTTTATTTCTTCTAATTCCTCTTTGGTCTTTCAATTTAAAACCTTGATCATATATGTGGCTTCTATTGGCTTAGTCTTCAAGGCTACTTTTTGTTCTTCAATCACTGCTCTGAACCTAGTAATGAGTTACTGTTGCTCAAAAATAATCTGTATGGATGGCCATACATCTATCATGGATTGACTGATTTTTGTCCAATTATTTTCCTTGGCATGAGCCAAAGTGTCTATCATTAGAGACTCACTCTCCAACTTTTGTATTTTAAGTTCCAATTTATGAGTTTTCTGCATTTCTTCTAGATACTTAGAATCATTTTGCACTTTCTCCAATTCTAGATTTTGTAATTTATGAAGTATTTTTTGGTTTTCCTACTTCTGAGTTGATAGTTCCTGTGCTAATTTGGCTGGGTCAGCTATTGTTGAGGTAGACTCAATGGCTGTAGATGACAAACTAGTATCTGTACTTGCAACTACTATTGGGACTGTTGTAATGGGGACCATGGAAAGTTGTGATGTTTCCTTTTCCTTCAATAGCTCTTCAATCTATTCTTCCATTTTCTTCACTATATATTCTGCTCAATGATAAGCTTGAGCATATCCTCCTTTTGTTGTTCACTTTCTGCCATATCCTTGGTTAGAGGATCTTCTGTTGAGGGTAAATTCAATTGTTTCTTCAATGCAAATGTCTACATCTTTCTTCTTAAGAAGTAATTCTGCAGCTTTTACATCATTGGGATCATATCCCACTTTAATCACAAAATCCTCTAGTGATTTTATTATGTTGTATTTAGTTAGAGAGGAGATCTTTTCTAACTTAAGTTGGGACTAAACATTTGATAGAGAAGTCCTAAGTTTAGATGGAGATGTGGTTGTGATTGTCATAGTATAAAATAACATCTCACCATTTTGTCTGTGCATGTCCACCTGGTCAATTCGATGGATTTGACTAGTGTCAATTGAAAACACAATCTTCTTGTAATTAGATGGTGATTTAGGAAATGGAATCTAGGCTTGTAAGAAAGCCATTTGCATTCTTCCCTTCTCACTATCAAAAGAAGAAAGAAGCCTATTTTGGGAGGTTGAAGTTTGCTTCCAAAACTGTCTATACACATTGGACTTTAAAGCCTCATTTTTCTGCTTAATTTTCAGGAACCTTGAAAATATGTTTCAATCATCCAAAGTGTTGGTTCCCATTGATTGAATAATTTCTAGAGGCTCTCTAGAAGGTGAAGTTGCAGGAGGAGTAGTTGAAGCACTAACTGTGGGAGGAGTGGTTGAAGTACTAACTCCTGCTGATGTAGACACTTCTAGATCTCCAAGATCAATGATCACTGGTGGAGTCTCTTCTTCTGATGTGACCAAGCTGACTTTAGGCTTCTTTTGCTAAAAAATGAACCCTTTCAGAACATCTTCAGTGGATGAAGTTTCCTCTCTCAGCCTCTTCTTTTGCTTTTTCTGAGCAACTGGAGTTTGTTCTATGGGAGTAGACACAACCTACTCATCTACTTCTTGAAGAGTCCCATCAATCCATGTTTCTTGATTCATAAATTTTTCAATTTCTGGCCTTGGAGTATGGTTATAAGGAGTCATTTTGAAACTGACCCTTAAAGTAGAAATGATGCCAAAAGGATCATAGGACCAGGTGAAACTGGGCTAGAAATTCATCTTCTTCAATAATGCATCTACCTCAACACCAACTGATCTGGTGTTGCAAATAAATGACCCAATCTGTGATTTAAGATTGAACTGATACATTCTTTTACCTGATACAAAATGTAGCTAATCCATGTGAATCATCTACCTGATATATTCTAGAGAAAATATCCTCAAATGAACATATTTGGGCACCTTGTATGGTGAAAGCTCGGAACCATATATTCTTTTCTTAGTGTAGTTCTGGTATAAATACGAGTCAACAGTTTTGGTTTATTCACTTAGGTGTAGGATCCTCTTAATTTCATTCCCAATCCTAGGCTCTATTTGACTGTTAAGGAGATGTACCACTGGATGTATAAATGCATCCACAAATTCTGCAAATGATGAGGTGGTAGAAGTTGCCCTCACCATTTATGTCCAATGAATCACTGACTAATTCACTCCTTGCTTATCCTGATTACTAAGTTTGACCGGTAACAGATGACCTTGTTGAAAAAGAAGCATGTGGACAATTATAGAGCTGTAATTGAACACTGCCTACATAATGAATTTCATGAATTACTCATGTATAGTATCAACCAAGAATTGGTTGTGATTATACATGAATGATGGTTGTTGGTCTTTATTAAAGATAGATAAGAAACCAAGGATAACCTCATCAACAGACTGGTCATCAGGGTATCCTAATAGATAGGAAAGTAAGGAAATGCAATGTCTAGAGGCTTCAGGAAACATGGCAGATGAATAAGGTAGATTTCTTTTGGCCAATTCTGCATCTTTAGGCAAAAAGATTTCAAATATTTGGGCTCTTTGTGGGAAAGTTAACTTATGGTACAAATCCATAAGTGTTGTTGGTGAAAATTGAGTAAAGGAATCAATTTGAGGAACTAAAATCATTTCATTTATGGTTTGAGCAGAAATGGTTATCAGAATGTCTCCATTCTGAGCCATGACTTCCCTTTTAAGAGGATCATGCTTGGGTTGACACTAGGAAATGAGGTCAGGTAATTCACGTGTCTTTGGAAAACTATAAAAAGGTAACCGGGATTCCTAAAACATAATGGGATCTTGCTGGTCAAGATAATTCTGTTTAAACCACAAGTGTAGTTCATAAAAATCAAACTCACACTTGGCTTCAACTTTGAATAGTGAATCAACAATCAGAATATGGTCAAGGTCATGTTGGGTCGGGGTGACAGTACCTTCCTCTGTAGTTTGCTTCTTGGATTTTACTTTTGGGGCCATGGTGGAAGACAGGAAGAAAAATGGTTATAAGTGATAGACTGAGTAGTAGACTAGAATTTCTGCGACACTTTGAACCTACAAACAATTGAAAATGGTCAGAATAAAGTGACAAAGAGGTCAGTTTTATTTTATTTATAAGATGCGGGAAGGAGTAATGGTTTTGTTAATAACTGTAATAGCTTTAAATGCAAGGGAGTGGGACTAAAACAGATGGATACAATGGGTATGCTGAATGGGGGGATAAGCGTGTAAGGAGGTAACAAATGGGAGGAATAAGAAATGGATAGGTTAGGTGTCAGCTAGGGATTAGTGGAGAGATAACGGCTTTGGCGGAGAAAACCATGAGTGGTTTGCGGGGGGACAGGGTAGGGAGTTGTTTGTGGTTTCGTGTGGGGGGGGGGGGGGGGGGGTGCAGAGTGATGTGGGGTTGACACGTAAGTTCGGGTAGTCCACTATGGAAATAGCTTTGTGGAACCCCTCCCCCCCCCCCCCCCCCCCCAATTGCGTTAACGTGAAACAATGGAGTGGGGTGTGAAATATCTCCCCACCAATGATCTAGGCAGGGAGTGGATCAACCATCTGTTAGGTCCCTATACTACAAGTGTAACCCCTTATTGTTATTAGTGCAACCACCTTATTATATTGTTGTGCCCTTGTAGTCCCCATATTGTTATTATTGTGCCCCATAGAAGCCCACTATTGTTATTATTGTGCCCTTACATTATTATTGTTATGTCGGCTCTGATTATATTATGCCCCTTAGACTCCTATATATAGAAAGGAGGTCTTGTCATTTGTATCAGCTAAGAATTTTTCATTTGTGTAATGTAAAGGAGGTGTCCTCCTCAAAGAGGCTTATTTCTAAGGCGTTGATCTATCTTTTCTATCTTTTTGTGAGCTAGTTTCATAACATTTGATATCAGAGCTTTGGATTCTATGGCTTCACTGCTCTAAACAGGTCATCGTGGCATTTGCGCTATAACATTTTTTTGCAACGTTTTAGAAGCTAAAAAATGACCATTCGAGGCGAAATCATGTTGTACCTTGGATCGGAATTTCAGATCTTGGATTGCTGTATGTTTGGATATATGACCTAAGGAAGTTAGGGTTTTTGCAGACTCCTGAATTACATCCTAAACAGGTGACATTGGGAAAATCATCATAACTTTCTCTCTGAGCATCAGATTGAAATTTTGTAAGAAGTTACAGAAAGAGGATGAATTGTGTTTTCTTTGGGTATAAGTTTCCGAACCTAAGGTTGAAACAATGACACACGGCACATCGTAGAAGTTAACTATACTGAACTAATCTATAATTAGGTCATTGTGGGATATTGGGAATAAATATTTCTTTGGGAATCCAATTGCGATCAGACTTGAGGAGTTAGAAAGAGGACTCAAAGGGCTATTGTAGGCCTAAATTTCATAACTTAAAGATCTGAAAGTACAGAGTTACAGTAGTTTCAAGATCTAGCTCTTAAAATCAAGAAAGGCGAGATGAGGAAGTTTGATGGAAAGGATCGGTAAATTGGATACTACAAATGGAGAAATATTTTGATCTACATGGTGTACCACTGTTACAAAAGGTACTTATTGCATCTAATTATGTAGAATGGAAACAATTTTTATGGTATAAATGGCTTTGTTCTCATAAACCACTTGTCACATGATCAATTTTCACGGAGGAAATGATAGCACATTATGAGGATACAAAGAGAAACCACCTTCTTTAGCCAATTGATAGATCTCAATCAAAAGGGTTCAATGGCAGAGCACATTAAGAATTTCCAAAAATTGAATATAAGGGTAAATGATATTCCAGAGAAGAAAATGGTTGATGTCTTCCTTGGGACTTTAAAGGATAACATTCAACACGAGGTTCATCTTTGGGAACCTGATTCAGTGGAGAAGGCATTCAAGTTGGCAAGAAAAATTGAAAGTGAAATGATGGACGCAAGGAATCACACCACTCATGACTATAATTATGGAAGTGTTTTTTCTCCTAGCCTTCCACAACCTACAAGGCTTACACCACAACAATTGGAAGAAAAAAGAGAAAAAGGGTTTTGTTACAATTGTGATAGTGAATACACTAAAGGTCATAAGTGTGGTGAGAAGAAATTATTTTACATAGATTATGAAGAGGAGGAAGAAAAGGATCAAGAAACACCAAAAGAAGAGGATGTACACCAGGAACCCACCCTAGAGAAAGAAGAAATGAATCCGACCATATCTTGTAAAGCATTGGAAAGAATTACCACTCCTCAAACTCTCAAGATAGAAGGACATATCAAGAAGAAAAAGGCTCAAGAAGTGAAGGATCACATTGAGAAATAAGAAATGAATTTGACCATATCTTGTAATGCATTGGCCAGAATTACCACTCCTCAAACTATCAATATAGAAGGACATATCAAGAAGTGAAAGATCACATCGAGCATCAAGAAATGAATCTGACCATATCTTGTAATGCATTGGAAGAAATTACCACTCCTCAAACTATCAAGATAGAAGGACATATCAAGAAGAGAAAGATAATAGTGTTGATTGATTCGAGCAGTACCCATAATTTTATTCATGGTAAGATAGCCAAGGAATTCAATTTCTTCCTATATCTAGCACCAGAGTGTCAAGTGATGGCTGCAAGTGGAGGAACCATAAATTGCTCTGAAAAGTGCCATAATATCAAGCTATCCATTGGAGAATATGTATTGAATAGCCCAATGCTTTCCATTCCAATGGGTGGTGCTGATTTTTTACTAGGAGTCCAATGGCTACAATATTTGGGTACGATAGCTTTTAATTTTCAAGAACTTTTCTTGAAATTTTTTTGGGAAGGAAAGGAAGTTTAATTGATGGGTATCGAAGGGAAACCAGGAAAGATAATCAACTCTAACAACATGACAAAGCTTCTAAATAAAGAACAACAGGGCGTAATTGCACAATTATGTTCACTGGAGGATCCCACATCGAAATCATGTATTTCTCAAGATCTCCAAAACGTATTGGACAATCATTCCAAGGTATTTGAGACTACCAAAGGCCTCCCACCTATTCGTGATCATGATCATGCTATTCATTTGATTCCAGGAAGTGTTCCTCCGAACATCAGGCCTTACAAATATCCATATGCCCAAAGGAGTGGGAACTCATTCAAAAATTGCAGAAGATCCCAGTTCAGACAGTATTGCGAGAACTTGACAAGGAAGGAAAAATCATATTGGAACCTGAAGTAGTCACAGAACCGAGAAATTGACAACCACGAAATAGATCAATTTTAAAGTATCTCATCAAGTGGAAGAACTTACTCGCTAAAAATTCCACATGGGAGGACAAGAATTTATACAGAAGCATCAAGAACTACTCAAGTGTTGAGGACAACACTTTTTGAAGGAAAGGGGCATGTTAGGTCCCTATAATACTAGTGTAACCCCTTATTTTTATTAGTAGAATCCCCTTATTATATTTTTGTGCCCATGTAGTCCACATATTGTTATTATTGTGCCTCATAGAAGCCCACTATTGTTATTATTACGCCCTTACATTATTATTGTTATGTCGGCTCTGATTATATTATGAAACCTTAGACTCCTATATATAGAAATGAGATCTTTTCATTTGTATCATCCAAGAATTGTTTATTTGTGTAATGTAAAGGAGGTTGCCCCCTCGAAGAGGCTTATTTCTAAGGTGTTGATCTATATTTCCTATCTTTTTGTGAGCAGGTTTCATAACACCGTCAGATCATGTGCCTTCATTATTCGAAACTGACAAGACTTTTTTACGTTTATTGATTTGGGTCAAATAAAACTTGTGCATTATAATATAATTGAAATGCCAAATTTTATAATCAAAGAATTAATCCCGATTAAGGAATTAATCATATACTAATACAATTTGACATTTTTCTGATGTGGCACATTTGGACTAGCAGCCTTTGCATTTATAATAATATGAAATTGAAGCCTTTCTTTTCCTCTTTCTTTCCTAACATTTTATTTTTCTTTTGCCTTATTTATTTAGGGCAGCTAACTCCTATCATTTTATTGACATGGATGCCTATAAAATATCAAATTGTCCTAACATTTTAATTTTTCTTTCTTTTGCATCCATATCCCAGCTTATCATTTTTTTTTTATACTAATATACTAACTTATCAAAACCAAATGATGTTACAACATCGGCTCTAGCTGGGGACTGTTTCCCCATGTGGGATGCAGAGAAAAAGTAGGTCCAAGTGCCTTCTCCTAAGGCTATGGAGTATTTTCTGAAACAGATACTCACTTGCAAATTTTCAAAAATAAAATGAACTCTCCAGATATTTATAGATGATGAATGAATGGTTGAAAAATTAATACTGAATGTAATGCTTCAAGTATTCCCATTGACTGGCAATGCGGAATACTCTCCTTCCAAATTCTGTAGGATAAATGTATTGTTCCCTTTGACTTATGCAATGATAAATGGACCAAACCAAATGCTCATTTGTCTTCTTGCCTTTATCTTCTCTCCTTGTATCCCATCTAAGCGCTAGGTCACTTTCTTGAAATTCCTTTCTCTAGCCTTTATGTCAAACAGTTCCTTCATCTTATTCTTTTATTTCCTTCGGTTGTACTGAATTTCATCCCTATCTTCATCCAACTCAAAGATTTGATTAATCATTCTTGAGAAATCATCTTTTTCTTCATTGGATTCTCGAAGGAATCTCATAATAGGTAAAGCTAAATGAGTAGGAAAAACTGCTTCCTTGCCATAAACTAATTGGAAAGGAGACTTACCTGTTGATCTCTTAGGAGAAACTCTGTTTTCCCAAATTGCATGGATTAGGTGGTTGTCCCAACTCCAAGAGTCTTCTTAATACCTTAACTAAGCTCTTTTTGGAGGACTCTACTAGCCCATTACTCTATGGATAGTATGGTGTAGAATGGTGTAATGGGATTGAATACTTTTGACAGAACTAAATAATTTTAAAAGTACTGAAAGTTGTTGCATTATTTGTAACAACCTGTTGAGGACATCCAAATCTTGATAAAATATTTTCTTCTAAGAATTTAATCACAACAATGTCAGTTGCATTTTTAATAAGTATGCCCTCTACCCATTTGGTGAAATATTCTGTAGCAGTTAAAATCTATCTGTGTTGATTACTTGATTGTGGATGAATTTCCCCTATAAAGTCCAACCCCCATTGTAGAAAAGGAGCATGAACCAATACTATAATAAAAGGAAGTGCTGACAGTTTATGTTTCCATGCAAATAATTGGCATGGTATGCTACTTCTTACTCTTGCTCCAACTTCTTTAAAAAGTGTGGGCCAGTAGAAACCTGCTTTTAAAATTTTGTAGGCTATTACTATTCAGGCATAGTGTCCACCACAAAACCCTGCATGAAACTGATCTATAATTCCCTCTGTTTCATTTTCAATTAAACAAAGAAGAAGGATATTAAGAGGGTCTTTCTAGTATAAATTATCATTAATAATGTAATATTTTACTGCTTTAAGCTTCAAGGCTTCAAGTTAAGATCAACTGGACATTGAAAATCCCTAAGAAACTGTACAATATCATAGTACCAATCAGAGAGTATATATTTCTGATCTATATGGACAAGAATGGCTTGATCTGAAGAAAGAGGTTCTTTTGGTTTCTCCCCTTATGTAAGAGGAGGAGGTTCTTGTGGATTCTCCCCATATGAAATTTCAAAAACTAGATTTATCCCCAATACTTCGCAATTGGTTTCAACTAACAATTTGGCTAGGCCTTGGCCCTTTACAAGATTTGTGGTCTTAATTTCAAGGTCAAATTCAAGGATTTTAGCAATCCATATCCCTCTTCTTCCATCAGTATCAGGCTAGGTCAAAACAATTTTAACAGCATGATTAGAGATATAAGTTGTAATGTGTGAATTCAAGACATAGATTCTAAAGGCTTTGAGGGCTTGGATTAAGGCATAAGATTGTTTTTCAATAATATTAACTTAAGTTCAGCATCCCTCATGACTTTGGAAAAGAAGGCTATAGGCTTGTCATCACCATTTGTGTTCTTCTATAAAAATATAGTAGCTAAGGTTGTCTTGGATGCAAAAGAAAATGTGCTAAAAGGTGAAGAATAATCTGGATTGGCTAATGTCGGGGCCTCAGATATAGCCTTTTTGATCTGATCAAAAGCATATCTAGCAGAAACTGTCCATTTCACTTCGTTTCTTTTCTTTAGCATCTCTATTATATCCTTTACTATCTCTACATAATTAGGGATGAACCTTCTGAGAAAATTTATTTTCCCAAGGAAGGTTTGTATCTATTTCTTATTGCTTGGTAGAGATAGGGTCTGAATAACTGAAAGTCCCTTTGGGTCAATTATAACTCTCTCCTTGGAAATTATATGCCCTAGTAATAAAGATTTCTTCAGATTGATGGATATGCCAAATTTTCTACACTTGTCAGAAACCTTGCTCAAGTGTTTCAAACAATTTTCATCAGAATCAAAGAAAACCATTAAATCATCTAATTAAATGACTGTAAATTCAGATGTTTTACCTACAAATGTTAGATCCATGGATCTCTTGAAAGTGGCTCCAACATTTGTTAACCCAAATGGCATCCTAGCATACATAAATGTACCCCAAGGAGTGGTGAAAGAAGTTTTGTCTTGGTCATCTTGACTTACCATGGTCTGGTTATAACCAGAAAATCCATCTAGCATAGAAATCCTATTTGCACCTGAAAATTTCTGAAGTAGATGATCCATTTTGGGCAATGGATAATTATTATTTAAGTATTATTTGCTAAGATTTTGGAAATCTGCACATAGCCTAATCTCACCATTTTTCTTTTTGATAGGAACTAGGTTGGCTACCTAGTCAGAATACCTTAAAGGTACTATGATATGAGAATCAAACAGTTTTTTAAGCTCTTTCTCAATAGTTGGAAGTAGTATGGGATTGATTCTTCTTCGTGTTTGTTGAAAGAGCTTCGCTTCTAGTTTCAAAGGAATCTTATGCTCAATCAAATATGTATCATAAGTTTTTAACTCATTATATGACGAGGGAAAACATCTTTGTAATTTTTAAGAAGATTCAAGTATTTGATTTTTACATCCAAAGGAAAGGTTGATGATAATTTAACATTTCTCACATCATTGAAAGTCCAAATATTGCATTCTTTGATTTCTTCTTCAGGTGAGTTAAACAAGGGGCTTTTAGAAACATCATTATTATCAAATCATTTTTCCATGGAACTAATCCTTTAGGAATAAAATTATTAGATAATTGGATGATATCATGATCAATAATTTTAAGACTGAATGAAGTTTCTAGACTTTGGTGATTTGATTCCTGAACATCTTTTTGATCTTCTTCAATTTTCATGTTTGAAAATTCATCAATGACTTGAAGGAAAGCTTTTAATTGTTCATCATCCTCAAAAATCTGCCAGTGTTTTAGGTTATCAGGAATTGATGGTCTGTATTTGACTTCAATCTGGTACTCTAATAATACTGGCTCATGGATTTTGAAAGAGCTTGCTAAGATAGCTAGTGAGTCAGCATGCATATTTTCATCTCTGGGTATAGCAGTTATGTTAAATCCTTGGAAGAATTTTTCAATTGTATCCCAAGCATCATTTCTATAGGACCTAAGTGTTATAGACATTTTTGGGCACTGCAACCCCAAGCATTAAATGTCCATAAACCAAGGGCTCCTAAGTCCCTAAAAGTGTTGCTCTAACCCCTAAAGGAACAAGGTCAAATGATTACAGCTTCTCCCAGAAGTTCTCCATGAAAAACCACTCAGAACTGGTCAAAATAGGATCATTTCACCTACTCCATAGGCAAAGTGCGTTGCATCTCACCTAAGTACACTCTGTGGGTGCATTGCATTTCAAAAATCCCTTCTATGGGGTGCGATGGGCGAGAAGTGACAAATGGCAGTGTCAATCTGCGAGGTGGAGAGGCATGGAATCTTCTAGAAACTTCTCCTGTGACACTTGCCTCTCTGAATTCGACCAAGGATGAGTAAGAGATCATCAATCTCCAAGTGGAAGCAAGAACTATCATAGGGAAGACACTAATCAAATGACAAGCTGACTCATCTCCCTTACAGATATCTATATATGGATCCCTCATCCCACAGATCCAGAGGCTGGAATTTAGCATCTTGTAAGGAATTGTTGGTAGTTTCTTGAGGCAACATCATAGTGTTGGGTGATCTAAGCTTTGTATGAGGTGAAGAAGGGCTTACTTGCTGAGAGGATGATGTTGGGTCAGAACAACTGGTTGTAACTCCCTTGGCTCTTTCTTGATTATCAATAAAAGCTATTCAAGTTTTCCTCCATACTCTTGTATCGTTTATGTTTTATGCATTTGCATGGTCAATTTACATATGATCCTAGACTGTTTATGATAATAGATCCATGTTCTTGTATAATGTTATGCTACTTTGATTCTACAGGTACTCTGTGAAGCTGGGTGTACAAGGAAGCAAGTGGCAAAGGACTATCAGAAGAGAGAGGAATCGAACTAGGAGCCAAGCGCAAGACAGAGGTTGGTCTCCTCTATTCTTCTCTCATCTATCTTTCATAAAGGAAAAATGAAAGTAGCTTTACTTTGTTTGTTTCTAAGGTAGCTACCACACCTTAGTGGGATAAACAGTTCTATATAGACACTTTTCCCTGTAACAAAATGGTGACTCCGCTGGGGAGCGACTAGGTTGTTTGTTTATCTACCTTGTTGTTTACTTTATAAACTTACAGACGGAGCTTGAAGTTGAGCCAGGTAGCTTTCGAACTGCATTTGCTATGCAAATGAAAAGTAGATAAATGCTGCTTCAGTCAATCTCCAGGTTTTGTTTATGAATTAAACAATTGATTTACAAACTCTCTAATTACCCTTCGTGGTGGCTCTAGTAACCTCCTTAGATCTACCCTTGTTGTTGATTTACTGATTACCATTTGCTCGGCCAAAACCCCTAAACTGAACTACAAAATATGATCCGGAACCCAAAAAAAGTCTCGTCCCTAGCCCAACGCAGTCTCTGTTCTGTGAATCTGAACTTCAGTGCACTTCCCGAGTGTAGTAGGTGCACTGCATTTCAAATTCACTGTGTTACAGGTGTGCTAATCAGACTAGACATTGTTCCTGAATGTTGGTTTCTGTTCATTCTTTTCAGTTCTATTCATGAGTCTTGCTGCCTGTAATCAGTATACCTCTGTTTGAAACCCCTTTCCTTACTGATATTCTGCCTCCATTGTGCAAAGAACTGTAAATGTTTTTGTGTATTTGTTGAGTCATTTTCAGTTCTCATTTGCAAAAAAGTAACGTAATTGTACTGTCGTTTCTTGATTTGAAAGTGTCGCAAGTGTCGTTTTCAGTCATAGAAGAAAGTCTGATTGCTCTTGATAGTCAATTACCCTGTTACTATTGTATTTGATCTGAGTTTTTAGTTTTTCTAGTGTCGCATTTCCAAGTCGTAAAGTGTTGTGATTATCTTCATTTTTGATTTGAAAAGAAACTTGTTAGTAATTGTCGCTTGAAAAGTAATTCAGATTTACGCATTAGCTTTCTTTTTATCATTCACATATTAAGAAGGTTGAAAACAAATACATGCATGTGCATTTGCATTTAGACCATTTGATTGGTTTGATTTAGGACAGTGCATACAGTGTGTTCTCTTTGCTCTTTGTTGAAAGAATTCTATGTTTCTTTCCTTAGTAGCTAGGATTTTAATTGCACAAAGAAGATAAAAGACTGTTTATCATCTTAGATTGCATTTTAGGAATTGTACATCTACATCACACGGTGAACCTGAAAGGAAAATTTATTAAGCAAGATCAACTATAAAATAAATTTAATGAATCTAACAATGCTTTGGAACCTAACGCACAACATCTAGAAGTCTAGGCTTGAGACGTATTCCGGTGTCGTAAAGCCTGGTAACTGTTGTTCTCACTGTTGGTTGGGTGATTCCTCCACTTTGAGACGATAAGTGCCAGTATGGACTTGTGCTCCCACGTACCGTCGAGTATAGTTTGGGAGACCACAATAGGCTTAATCCTTTATCCATAGGAAGCCGTGTCTACAGTCCTATCGATCACAATGCACTGAACACAACATTCAGGAAGATTGACTGCCATATCGTAAAAAGTATTCTGCAGTTTTGTGATTGGATTGGTAATCCCTCTACCTAGATTTCCAGAGCAGTCCCTTTCGTTCCTTTTCAGACTCCTTAATGGAAAAGGTCCATCTAAGCACTTGTCACTTCAGGCTCATTAAAAATCGAAGGCGACTAGAGTCATCTTTTGTTTTTTCTCGACTCTTTAAAATTGAAAAAACAAGTTGTGTCAAAGCATCTAAAATTTATTTTAAACGGAATAATCATCACCCTTTCCTACGTTGATCTTAGGTTGAGAAAATGGAATCCACCAACCAAGGAATTCCCCTTGGAGGAAATCCTAGTCCCTTCTCCTCTTGGGGAGATGTTGGTGCACCCCATATGGCCACATTGTCGCTTCCAGGATTGATAATCGGCTTGCCCGTATGGCTCTTCTCAACCTCTGTCGTTCAGAACACCGCAATTCTTGAACAATCGAGTCAGCAACTAGACGAGTCTAGAGTTCCCCCCCAACCCTCTACTTCCTCCAATTCTTCCTCTCCTCCTTCCTCTTCGCTTGATGGGGCTGGTAAAGCCAAAAATCAAGTATCTGAGAAGAAGAAGGAGCCAAAAGCGAAAGGGGGCAACCAAGTATCGTCTAGCGAAAATCCACACACTACACCGACAAGGCCTAAATCGCCATGTGTCATTTGCAAAGGAGACCACTACCATAGAGATTGTCCCCGCATCCCTCAGATCTTAAGGGATTGGTCTCCTCGTTTGCACAACCCGGTGTTGTCAAC
Organism: Pinus tabuliformis; assembly: GCA_031772625.1. Lineage (NCBI taxonomy): Eukaryota > Viridiplantae > Streptophyta > Pinopsida > Pinales > Pinaceae > Pinus > Pinus tabuliformis. The sequence goes on along the minus strand of CM062815.1, from coordinate 310,634,541 downwards.
CTCTGATGATCATGTTGAAAACACACCGTCGACTAGTGAAAGTGAAGCCCCATGAAAAAATGGAAAATATAGATTTCCTTGTAAACTGTGCAAAGGCGATCATGCCGTCCACCGTTGTCCCTTCTTAGACGAGGCTAAAAGAGTTTTGGATAATTTTCCGGTTTCACCGTTACGACTTCCTCCTGGATATAAAAAACTCTTGCCGAGTCCGTCGCTAGTTGAAAATCCGGCTGACCTGCCCAGGTGGTCGGCCGAAGCGTCTATCATTGAAGACAAACCATCTAAACCCATACCAGACGAAAGTCAAAAGGTCGAGGTGGCAGTTGACCCAGTCTTGCCTTCAGAGGTTCCATCTTCAGATGATACAGTCACAGAAGAGAATAAGGATGACACCATCCAAATTCTTTTCGTAAGCACAGACTCCGATGAACATGGGGGCAATTTACCCATTCCTTTACCGCAGGAAGGAAGTTCGTCAGAGTCGTACCCGGCCATCTATTCGGTCCCAACTCCAAGCAACCTAGTTGTTTCCTTTGACTGGAATCAACTAGGCAGACCCCATTTACCGGCTAGTGTACCATTCTAAATTATTGCTCAAATATATAGAATGGTTATGGCCGGTACCATCATAGATGAAGGGGCTTCTATGAGTATCCTTTCCTCGACTGCTTGGAAAGTGCTTGGTTTGCCATCACTTTTGCCTGAGATGAGAAATCTAACAGGCTTTGACAAAGGAACCAGTCGACCGTTAGGGATCCTTCCCAATGTGCCCATAAAATTGAGAGGGAAAATCGTTCACATGAACGTAATGGTAGTCCAAGGACCCTTGGATTATAATATACTCCTTGGATGAGACTATATTTATTGCATGGGAGCCATTGTTTCATCACTCTTTAGAGTAATGTGTTTTCTGCACGAAGGAAGAATGGTCAAGCTCGTAGACCAGCTTTCATTTCCCGGATCACGCATAGCAAATAGTCATATACCATCCCTGAATGGTCTTTTCACACAAGGAATGTCTCATCAATCTCCAGTCTGTCCACCTGATGAGCGCGAGTGATTCGAGGGACATGACTCAAACCCAGGGGGCATGCACCCTGGTCTGCTTCGGTAGGAAAACTTCGAGTATAGGGTAGGTTTCCGCGAGAGATATATGACTAGTCTATACTCCTGTCCGTGATTGGAAGAGGGGGTTAGACTGGAACAATATTCCCTCGTCAAAGTTATGTGAGTGGATTGTCTCACCTTTGTCTATTTCGGTAGACATCGCCGAAGAAATGTTTTGTTTGCGCTGTGAATAGAACAATATTTGGTAACCTGGAAGAGGTAAACCTTTCCTGATAAAACAAATGTTTTGTTGGTAGAACAAAAGGTAGCCTTGAAGCTTTATTTTATACCTAGGGGCATGCAAACCTTTTGGAGTGCAAGCGAAGAGCGACCATTTATTTTTTAAATTTGTAGGTCCTCTAACCCTTTAAACTCGTAGGATTGGTCGTTTCCTAACTTGCATAAAGAAAGGATGTGGGGCAAAACTCTAAAAATTGTCGTTTTCATATATGAGACATTCTTATTATACGACTTGATTAATCGAGCAGTTTTAGCACATAGTTCAAGCTCGTTAAAAAATAAACATAAGTCATGAGCAAATGTTTCTCCCTGCGTTTAAGCTCATTAAAAAATGAACTATTTCCTCGTAATTAACCATCGTGAATGTAGTACTTCAGCCTTTAAAGCCTTGGTCGTGTTCTCATCATCACCTCCACTTTGTATTGGCCGATCATTCACCCCCATTTGATTGTTTACCCCTTTTGAGGAACAGCTGCGAAGAGTGATCCCACTAGCCATCCTTGTAACACTATCGTGATTGGAAAATTCCAAACCTTACCTGGAATCAGCTGCTACCCAATTTTATCACTCGTTCCTCAAAGACGAGTCTCCTTTAAGCTCTTTTCAACTGACTCGTAAAATATGAAAAGATTGCCGAGCCATTAGCCTCTCCGGCTCGTTAAAGGGACTGGAAGTGCTATCCCTCCTTTAGATTTTAATCTTTTTGGACCTGAGGGATTATTACACAAAAAGATCGAGCGCTTGTTTTGTTTGGCTCGTTAAAAGTATCGAAAATTCATCCCTTCTGTATTGTTTTATACTTTTTCGGACTTAAGGGATTAGATGACGAAAAAGGAATTTTAGAGTCGCCTTTACGTCCCTTTTCAGACTCTCTAAAATTGAAAAGGACCGAGTTATCTTTGTCGTTAAACACGTTAAAACCTAATATCGACAAACTTGTCCATAGCAGATAAGAACGAGTTTCACTACATAGCGATGGGTTTGCTCGAAGGGAAAATTATAGAACAAGCATATGTTATCCTCCTCAAGCTTGACAAAAATAAAGAGGTACTGGTCAGCAATGACTGGGGAAAAATTGGGAAGAAAACTTGAAGAAACTTTGTTGGTAGCAAGTCGCTCTTGAACATGACACTTTCACTCCGCATCCAAGTCGGGTTGGGTTGTTTCATTCACCGGTCACATCGGCATGGTCCCATCACACCATCCACATTTGGGGTTAATGCTACCAATCCATCACGTCAGTGTCGCCGATATGTTCAAGAGAAGTCATTCAGAGAATTCACCTGTGTCTCACCCGCTGCAATACATTTACGCTCCATTCTTTCATGACTGCCACCCTGAACCTTATATCACTATATCGTTTTCACCTCCATTAAAATCATTTGCTCCGTTCCGTTTCATTGATGAGGGATTCATTAAGGCCCTCCTATGACAGATCGCTTCTTGTCGACATCAGCTCATTATCCAAGAAGTTGATCTAGGAACACCCCTTTCAGTACTTTGAAGCTTGCATGCCTCAATGGCAAGTTTCTCACTTCCGGCGACAGGTTTACATCAATGACCTTCGATCGAAAGATTTTGCGTGGTGTTCGACGCCAAGTCCTTTATTCACACCACGTGAATTGTACTGCAGTACCTTGAGGGTCATTATCATTATCGGTGATTCCTCTCGCGCCTGTTAACAGCTTACATCATTGGCTGGTAATCAGGCGATGTCTTTCCATGTTCGACTCCAGAACATCTCTCACATGGATAGACTTGTACTTCGAGTGAAGATCGAACGAGATTGAAGACCCCAGATCTAGTTTCATCCATCCGAGCTGTGATATATATTTAGGGAAATAAAGACATCAAATGTACATCGTTGTTGCACAGATAATCATCCAATCAAAGGGATGATGGCTTTACCAGAATCATCAGTCTACACTCAGACGATTGTCTGTCCTATGTACATGAAAATGAATTTATAAAGCTGAGCATGGGAATGCCCGCCTCAGCTAGCTCATGAAAAATTATGAAGATAATGTATTGTATTGTATCTTATTACAGGTCTCCTCCCAGCTTGAAAGAACTTCGGATCCTCATGATAAAGCATTTCACCTGACATCAAAAAGATTAACGACCTCATGCTTTAGGGGGCAACTGTTATAGACATTTTTGGGCACTGCAACCCCAAGCATAAAATGTCCATAAAACAAGGGCTCCTAAGTCCCTAAAAGTGTTGTTCTAACCCCTAAAGGAACAAGGTCAACTGATTACAGCTTCTCCCAGAAGTTCTCCATGAAAAACCACTCAGAACTGGTCAAAACAGGATCATTTCACATGCTCCATAGGCAAAGTGTGTTGCATCTCACCTAAGTACACTTTGTGGGTGCGTTGCATTTCAAATAGCCCTTCTATGGGGTGCGATGGGCGAGAAGTGACAAATGGCAGTGTCAATCTGCGAGGTGGAGAGGCATGGAATCTTCCAGAAACTTCTCCTGTGACACTTGCCTCTCTGAATTCGACCAAGGATGAGTAAGAGATCATCAATCTCCAAGTGGAAGCGAGAACTATCAGAGGGAAGACACTAATCAATCACAAGCTGACTCATCTCCCTTACATATATATATATATGGATCCCTCATCCCACAGATCCAGAGGCTGGAATTTAGCATCTTGTAAGGAATTGCTGTTAGTTTCTTGAGGCAACATCATAGTGTTGGGTGATCTAATATTTGTATGAGGTGAAGAAGGGCTTACTTGCTGAGAGGATGATGCTGGGTCAGAACAATTGGTTGTAACTCCCTTGGCTCTTTCTTGATTATCAATAAAAGCTATTCAATTTTTCCTCCATTCTCTTGTATCGTTTATGTTTTATGCATTTGTATGGTCAATTTACATCTGATCCTAGATTGTTTATGATAAGAGATCCACGTTCTTGTATAATGTTATGCTACTTTGATTCTACAGGTACTCTATGAAGCTGGGTGTACAAGGAAGCAAGTGGCAAAGGACTATCAGAAGAGAGAGGAATCGAACTAGGAGCCAAGCGTAAGACAGAGGTTGGTCTCCTCTATTCTTCTCTCATCTATCTTTCATAAAGGAAAAATGAAAGTAGATTTACTTTATTTGTTTCTAAGGTAGCTACCAAACCTTAGTGGGATAAGCAGTTCTGTATAGACACTTTTCCCTGTAACACTAAGTCTTGGGTGTTTTGTTTGATACAGATTTCTAACCCGCTTCACTATTGGCTGAGAATCAGAAAATACACTCAAGTTTTGAACCTTTAGACTCTTAGCTAGCTCAAGACCAAGAAGAAAAGCCTCATACTTAGCCACATTATTGGTGAACTCAAATTCAAGTTTACATGACTGAGTTATGTTTTCTTTATTTGGTGAAATTAGAACAATTCCTACTCTTGCTCCTTCCTTTGAGCAAGAGCCATCAAAATAAAGTTTGTAGATATCTGATTCTACAATTTTAGGTTTGGAAACTGTATTTTCAATAGCAAGTTGAGTGTTTGATGAATTTTGTAAATATAACTAAAAGCAACCAAAATCCTGATCCACTGCATAGATAGGGTGAAATTTTCCTTGATTATACCTACAAACAATATGAAGGAATCTGACCTCCCTATATAACCTTAAATGTTCAACTCCACAGACTGGAATAGTAGCAAACGACAATTCCATCTGAAGTGATCCTCCAAGTTTAGCACAACATGATCCAGACAGGAGCATGCCAAACTTGGAAGGAATATTAGTGACAACTATGTCAAACTATACTCTTGACATGTATTTGGGCTAAGGTCACAACTGGGTCTTTGATCAATCCTAGGCATGGTACTTTCTTTGAATCAAAGGTGTAAAGATCATGATAAGAATGAGTAACTTGTAACTGAAGCTGGTCGATAAATACCTTTGGCATAAGGTTATGAGAATCTCCAGAGTCCAGCATGCAGTTATACAAAAGAAAATCATGGACTTTTAGCGTTACATCAAATGATGGAATAATTTCATCAACTAGGGCCAAGCACTACTGAGGGTTTTTCATCTTGAAAATTAATAACATCTCCCTCAACATCTACACTAAAGGATTGTATCCATTTAGACACTTGATTTTTATAACCAAGATTTTTGGAAAGTTCAACTAAAGGGATAGGAATCTTAACCCTTTCCAACTCCTTTTCAATATTGAAACTTGTCAAAATGGTCTTGTCAGATGAAAAGGTTTCAGTGGATGACTCTGTATTATGATGTGTTGGAGTTTGTGTTTGAATAGATTTTATTGTAGGTTCAATTATATTGGTATATTTTGAAGGTCTACCTGGACCTGATCTAGGTCTTAGATCATAAATCTTATTTAATTCAATAATCATAAATACAGAGAATGCTCGGTATTTTGAAATTTGAGCATCTCCTGGTTCTTGATCAAAATACTGAGGGGAAGATGATGGAACTATTGTCATTTGTACTATTGAAGAATCAATATTATTGATATCTTTAGTGATTAAAGGGACTATATCCTGTGGCTGCCAATCATCAATCAAAAAGGGTGGTTGAACGTTTTGATCAGAACCTGGTCTCTGAAGAATATGCATTTGAGGGGTTCTTTGAAATTGAGTTTGATCTTGAGGTCTAATAGCAGTTTGCTGAGTAGTTTTAGGTTATGTTTCAATTTTAGAAATCATATTCGAAAGGTTTCTAAGTAAAGATGTAATTTCATCAATTTTCAAATCTTCAAGTTTAGATTTGGAAGAATATGAGTCATCAATCCTAGCTTTTAATTTTCTTTCTTCTTTCTCTTCTTTAGCTTTAAGTTTGCCAAAATGAGACCCATTAGCTTCTACCTCTATAGAATTTGTCTGCATGTATTCCAATGTGTTGGATACCCTTTCTCTTATCATGACTGCAAAGTCATCTTCAAATTCTTTGGAAAATATGACTTTTGCAGCTGCTACTGGTGGTTTACAATTAGTAGGCATTTTATGATAGAGTTTATTAAATCTCTTGATGAATTCAGCAACTGGGTCACCAGGGTTTCTCTTCAATTCTTCAAATTAAATGAGAAAGTAAACATGATCCTTCTTTACTCCCCATTGACTTTTAAAGATAGTTATGAGCTCATTCCATGTTGTAATAGAGTCAGCTCTAAGTTGCCTGAACCAAATCCTAACATTTCCTTCTAAGGATTGCACAAATAATCTCATATAAACATCTTCCTGTTCTATGTTCATCTTGTCAGCAAAATCTAGGAAAGCTGATACATGATCCTCTACTGAGGGACCCTTTTCTCCATTAAATCTTGCTAAATTATTTATATATCCATCAAGAAAATTTGCCATGTTTGTAGGGAGAACAAGAGCAACATACCTTGCTTGCACAATGGGACGAAAATCCATATTGGTGGGAGGCATCTAGGGTGAGTGAGTGGATGATGATGAGGAAGCAGAAGATGATGAAGATGAAGGTGATGAAGAGGAATCAGTAGGGGTATTAGTATGTGGAGGAGAAAAAGAGGGAGGAGACCTCCTTGAGGATATCAAAGGGGTTTTAGTAACCAACTTTCGAAATCCTAGTGGAAAGTCTTCCTTATTATCAAACAAAGGATTTGAATAGGCAAAAAGTGTCTCTTCAAGATTAGTAGAAGTTGATGGAACATAATAAGGAGTTGGAGAAATGAAGTATGGAAGTTTGAATTAAGGTAAATGTAAACCCAATTCTTCTTCAGATGAAGGTGACTTTATAGGAATGGATGGGACTTGATATGACTCAAGTGATCGTATTAAAAAGGATAATGGAAGGTCTACTCCTCTTGAATGGATTTCAGAAACCCTAGGAGGTAGTTCAGTCCAATAAGGATTACATGGCTCAAATGAAAAAGGATCTACAGATGATATGTCTTAAGGGTGTAAAGTTGAAGAAGAAGAAGTGATTCTATGTCTTCTCCTTGAAGAGGCTCCCCTAATAAGTCTTTTTGGGTCTAGTAGAGGGTTAACAATCTCAAAATCAGAACATGATCTTGTATTCTTAAAAGGAGCCATCTTGGACTAGTGGAAGCACCAAGTGAAATATTTTGACCTACATCCTATCCTTTATTCACCTTAAAGGAAAATGGAAAATCGTTGCCCCAGGGAAAATTAACTTTCAACCCTTTGCTCCCTCACAACGACACCAATCTGATGTTGTCCTTTGAGATAACTCAAGGTCAATTAGTTATGCCAAAGAATCTATAATGTTTTTTTGTTTTAAATTATTGGATGACCAATGAACTATTTTATAGTAGGTGCTTTAAACTTAGATAGATTTTTGATAAAATGAAAGGTTGCTCTTTAACTTCACATGGTTAGTTTGATTTAAATGGGACAAAAAAGTAGAGTTTGAAGAGGTATAATCGATTTAATATCCAAACTGAGTATTTAACCATTTACAAGAAGAAATTAAGAAAACAATGATTTCTTAATCAACAAAATATAATCAAACTATTACAGAGATCTAGTGTAATTTATGTTCAAAGAGGAATTTACAAGAACAGATAGTTTTGTAAATTATTCTCTTATTTAAAGTACAAATTCATAGAGGATTAAAAATGAAACTGATATTCAATTAAATTTTAAATTGGATAACTACAAAAGGCTTAATTTATATGAAGAAAACATAATGAATAGACAAGATGAAATACAACTCACTAAGAGATAGACCATATGAGGCAAATCTAGAATCTTTTATTATTTCAAAAATGCTCCATCTTAGTACAATTCTGCTTCATAACTTGTTCAAGGGTTCAACCCATAATAAGTCAAAGGAGGAGTTATTTATACAAAAAATTACAAAAGATCTACAATCTGTTTGGAATAGAATACCAAAATAGTACAAAATTACAAAAATAGAACAATATAATAGGAACCAAAACACTGTTGAAGAGGTGCCTCTATCCTTTGGGAATCTATTGATGATCTGGCCCAAAAACATTGATGAGCTCTCCTGAAAACTTTGATGACTTGTTCTGCTATCAAAATGAGAAATTAGTCAATTGTTTCACACAATTGATCCCATATTCGTTCACTTGGGATTTCTACATTTACCATCTTCCTGAATGTTTCATCCACCTATGTATATCTTTCGAAATTAGGCTTGGTGAGAAATAAGTTCTTGATTTCATGTAAGATGATTAAATCAAATTCCAAGGCTTCTAGAAAATCCCTCCTTGTTATATGTACTTTAAATCTTATAAATTTGGCTCTATCTACTACAATAGCATATAACGCCTTGCAATAATCATCTAATCTAATCAACTCATCATTCAAACCTACTAATCCTAGCAATCCTTTTTTATTTAAAACATGAAATTTTGAATGAAATCTCTTGACAGAAATGTCCAAGGCTTGACACTTAGTTTCTAATTGATTGATCAAATTCATTTTCTGTAATACCTTCTTGATCTCAAAGATAGTAGATGTTTTCTCAAATATGTTTATTTCTTCTAATTCCTCTTTCGTATTTGAATTTAAAACCCTGATCATATATGTGGCTTCTGTTGGCTTGGTCTTCAAGGCTGCTTTTTGTTATTCAATCACTGCTCTTCACCTAGTAATGAGTTCATGTTACTCAAAAATAATTTGTATTTATGGCCATACATCTGTCATGGATTGACTGATTTTTGTCCAAATATTTTCCTTTGCATGAGCCAAAGTGTCTGCCATCAGAGACTCAATCTCCAACTTCTGGATTTTAAGTTCCAATTTGTGAGTCTTTTTCATTTCTTCCAGATACTTAGAATCATTTTGGACTTTCTACAATTCTAGATTTTGGAATTTCGGAAGTAGTTTCTTATTTTCCTACTTCTGAATTGATAGTTCCTGTCCTAATCTAGCTAGGTAAGCTACTGTTAATTTAGAATCAATGGTTGTAGATGACGAACTTGGCTCTATACCTGCAGCTGCTATTGGGACTGTTGTAATGGGGACCATGACAAGTTGTGATATTTCCTTTTCCTTCAACAACTCTTCAATCTGTTCTTCCATTTTATTCAACTGTATATTCTGTTCAATGATAAGCTTGAGCATATCCTCCTTTTGCTGTTCACTTTCTGCCATATCCTTGGTCAAAGGATCTTCTGTTGAAGGTAACTTCAGTTTTTTCTTCAATGCAGCAATGTCTGGATCTTTCTTCTTAAGAAGTAGTTCTACATCTTTTACATCCCTGGGATCTTATCCCACTTTAATGACAAAATACTCTAGTGATTTTTTTCTTTTGTCTTTATCTAGAGAGGAGATCTTTTCTAACTTAAGTTGGGACTGAACATTTGATAGAGAAGTCCTAAGTTTAGAAAGAGATGTGGTTGTGTTTGTCATAGTAGAAAATAACATCTCACCATTTTGTCTGTGCATGTCCACCTGGTCAATTCGATGGATTTGACTAGTGACAAATGAAAACACAGTCTTCTTGTAATCAGATGGTGATTTAGGAAATGGAATTTTGGCTTGTAGGAAATCCATTTGCATTCTTCCCTTCTCACTATCAAAAGCAAAAAGGAGCTTATGTTGGGAGGTTGAAGTTTGCTTCCAAAACTGGTTGTACATATTGGAATTTAAAGCCTCATTTTTCTTCTTAATTTCCAAGAACTTTAAAAATATGTTTGAATCATCTGAATTGCTAGTTCCTATTGACTGAATAATTTCTAGTGGCTCTCTAGAAGGTGAAGTTGCAGGAGAGTAGTTGAAGAACTAACTGTGGGAGGAGTGGTTGAAGTACTAACTCCTGCTGATGTAGACACTTCTAGATCTCCAAGATCAATGATCACTGGTGTAGTCTCTTCTTCTAATGTGACCAAGTTGGCATTAGGCTTCTTTTGCTGAAAAATGAACCCTTTCAAAACATGTTCAATGGATGAAGTTTCCTCTCTTAGCCTCTTTTGTTGCTTGTTCTGAGCAACTAGGGTTTGTTCTGTGAGAGTAGACACAACCTGCTCATCTGCTTCTTGAAAAGTCTCATCAATCCATGTTTCTTGATTCATAAATTTTTCAATTTCTGGCCTTGGACTATGGTTATAATGAGTCATTTTGAAACTAACCCTTATAACAGAAATGATGCCAAAAGGATCATAGGACCAAGTGAAGCTGGGCTAGAAATTCATCTTCTTCAATAATGCATCTGACTCAACACCAGTTGATCTGGTGTTGTAAATAAGTGATCCAATATGTGCTTGAAGCTTGAATTGAGACTTTCTTTAACCTGATACAAAATGTAGCTCATCCATGTGAATCATATGTGTGATATATTCTAGAAAAATATCCTCAAAGGAAAATATTTGGGAACCTTGTATGGTGCAAGATCACAACCATATATTCTTATATTAGTGTGGTTCTAGTATAAATACCAGTCACCAGTTTTGGTTTGTTCACTTAGGTGTAGGATCCTCTTAATTTCATTCCCAATCTTGAGCTCTATTTAACTGTTAAGGAGTTGTACCATTGGATGTATAACTGCATCCACAAATTCTGCAAATGATGAGGTTGTAGAAGTTTCCCTGACCATTTATGTCTAGTGAATCACTGATTGATTCACTCCTTGTTCATCCTGCTTGCCGAGCTTGATTGGTAACGGATCACCTTATTGAAAAAGAAGCATGTGGATAATTACAGCGCTGCAATTGAACACTCCCTGCACAATGAAGTTCATGAATTGCTCATGTATATTATCAACCAATAATTGGCTATAATTATACATGAATGATGATTGTTGGTATTTATTAAAGATGGATAAGAAACCAATGATAACATCATCAATAGACTAGTCATCAGGGTATCCTAATAGATAGGAAAGTAAGGAAATGAAATGTCTAGAGGCATCAGGAAACATGGAAGATGAATAAGGTAGATTTATTTTGGGTAATTTTACATCTTTAGACAAAAATATTTTGAATATTTGGGCTCTCTGTGGGAAAGTTAACTTATGGTACAAATCCATAAGCGTTGCTGGTGAAAATTGAGTCAAGGAGTTAAATTGAGGAACTAAAAGCATTTCATTTATGGTTTGAGAAGAAATGGTTATCATAAGGTATCCATTATGAGCCATGACTAACCTTTTAAGAGGATCATACTTGGCTTGACACCGGGAAATAAGGTCAGGGAATTCATGTGTCTTTGGAAAACTATAAAAAGGTAACAGGGATTCCCAAAACCTAATGGGATCTTGCTGGTCAAGATAGTTCTGTTTAAGCCACAAGTGTAGTTTACAAAAATCAAACTCACACTTGGCTTCTGCATCTTTGAATAGTGAATCGACAATCAGAATATGGTCAAGGTCAAGTTGGGTCGGGGTGATAGTACTTTCTTTTATAGTTTGCTTCTTGAATTTTTCTTTTGGGGCCATGGTGGCAAACAGGAATAAAAATGGTTATAAGTGACATACTAAGTAGTAGACCAGAAGTTCCACGACACTGTAAACCTGCAAATAATTGAAAATGGTCAGAAGAAAGTGACAAAGAGGCTAGTTTCTTTTTATTTATAAGATGTGGGAGGGGTTAACAATTTTGTTAGTAATCGTAACAGCTTTAAATGCAAGGGAGCGGGACTATAATGGATGGATACAATGGGTATGCCAAATGGGGGGATAAGTGTGTAAGGAGGTAACGGATGGGAGGAATGAGGAACGAATAGGTGAGGTTTTAGCTAGGGATTAGTGGAGAGATAACGACTTTGGTAGGGTGAAAGATCTGTTGGCGGAGAAAACCACGAGAGGTTTGTGGGGGGGGGAGGCGGGGTTGGGGGTGTGCAGAGTGTTGTGGGGGTGACACATAAGGTTGGGGAGTCTACCATGGAAACTGCTTTTTGGACCCCCCCCGTCGCGTTAATGTGAAACAATGGAGGGGGGTGTGAAATCTCTCCGTGGCATTGATCTTGGCGGGCGGTGGATCAACTGTCGGATCATGCGCCTTCATTATTCGAAAATGACAAGACTTTTTGTCGTTTATTGATTTGGGTCAAATCAAACTTGTGTGTTATAATATAATTAAAATGCAAAATTTATAATCAAGAATTAATCCTGATTATGGAATTAATCATATATTAACACAATTTGACTTTTTTCTGATTTGGCACATTTGGAATAACAACCTTTGCATTTATAATAATATGAAATTGAAGTCTTTTTCTCTTTTTACTTTCCTAACATTTTCTTTTTCTTTTTCCTTCTTTATTTAGGGAAACTAACCCCTATCATTTTATTGATATGGATTCCTATAAAATATCAAATTGTCCTAACATTTTAATTTTTCTTTATTTTGCGTCCATATCCTAGCTTATCAATTTTTATTTTTATTTTGACTAATATACTAACTTATCAAAACCAAATGATGTTACAACAGGTGGCAAGTCAACTGAAATCTAATCAACAATAGAAACCCCCTTTCCAGTGTTGGGGTTGTAGAGAGCCCCATTATTATAAAAATTTCCCTCTCTGTACCCACACCAAACAAGCTACTAATATTCAAGAAGATTCCATGGTAGGGGAAGTGGATAGGAGAATTCCAAGGATTAATGCATCTCTAGATGATAACCAATCCAAGTTCAACCTACAATGATAGAAATTGAAGGTAAAATATATGGACATTCTGTTTCTATTTTAATTGATCTAGGTGCAAGCATGAGTTACATCAGTCCAAAGTTAGTAGGCTTATGTAAGCTACAAAAAATGAAATTTAAAAACCCTTGGCTAGTGCAATTGGATATCGGAGCCAAGCGAAGGGTGGCTGCTATAGTGGGAAAATTGATCTCTCAAGTTAGCATAACAACAAATTATAGTAGATTTAAACGTCTTACCTCTAGGAGCATACAATGTGTTAATTACGATGGATTGGATGCAGAAAAATTGGTCAGTGGTAAACTTCAAAGTTAAAAATGTAAGTTTCCAGGATGAGAGTGGTGGAAGGAAAGATATCCAAGCAATAAAAGGAGCTATTAAATTACGACCCATTACTGCTAACCAACTATGCAAATGTATTTATAAGGGTTGTCAAATATATGTTTTTCAGGTAGGTTATACAAATTCTAAAGATAAAATAACCTCCTTAGAAAATGTGCCAGTTATTCCAGAATTTGTTGATGTTTTTCCATAGGAAATACTTGGGTTTCCACCTACGTGGAATATTAACTTTACAATAGAGTTAATCCCGAGAGAAAAACTTGTGTGAAAGGATTTGTATCATATAAGTATACCTGAACTAACGAAGATTAAAATGTAGCTGCAAGAACTTCTGGATAAAGGTTATATTCGCCCAAGTGTGTCACCTTAGGGAGCCCCTGTACTATTTGTAAGGAAAAAGGATGGAACTTTACGGTAATGTATCGATTATAGACAACTAAACAAGCTAACTATTAAAAATAAATACTCTCTACCAAGGATTGATGACTTGTTTGACTAAGTTAAAGGGGAAAGGGTGCTCTTGAAGATTGAATTACGGTTGATGTATCATCAAATACGAATCAAAGAGGAAGATATCTGTAAGAAAACATTCCAAAGTCATTACGGTCACTATGAATTTATGGTGCTACCCTTTGGGGTCACCAATGCCCTCGCAATGTTTATGAGCTTGATGAATGGTATATTCCATCCTTACAGAAATTTTTTCTAATTTTCATTGACGATATTCTCATCTACTCTAAGAATGTAGAGGATCATGAAAATCATTTAGGAATCATACAACAAACTCTACAATACAATCAACTATATGTTAAATACAGTAAATGTGGTTTATATAAATATCAGATTCAATACTTGGGTCATATCATATCATCAGAGGGGATAACGGTAGACTCAAGAAGATTAAAACAATCATGGAATGATTTTTTCCCAAAAATGTTGCAGATATTCGGTCCTTTATAGGATTAGCTAGTTATTATCGTTGGTTTATAGACGAGTTTTCTAAAATCACCTATCCTATTAACTCCCTTTAAAAGAAAGGAAAGGCTTTCAAATGGGTAGCGGAGTGTCAACAAATTTTTGAACGTTTAAAGCAATTACTGACCTCCGCTCTTGTTTTGAAAGTAATAGATCCACAAAAGGAGTTTACTGTGTGTACGAATGCTTGTAAGGAAGGTGTTTGGGGGTATTGATGAAGATCGAAGATTCATATAATATGAATACCACAAACTGAAGGATCATGAGAAACAATATTATGCTTATAATTTCGAGTTAATTGTGGTGGTACATGCTTTAAAGGTATGGCGACATTATTTACTGAGAAATATTTTTTTTAATCACTGATCACAATATTTTAACAACTTTCTTCATCCAACCTCATTTGAACACTCGACAAGCTAGGTGGACTACTCTTTTAAGTGAATTTGACTTTGACATAAAACATATCAAGGGGAAGGAGAATCGATTTGTTGATGTCTTGAGTAGAAAATTTTACTGCGTGTACCAAATTCAGTATAGTCATGTAGAGCTAAAATTCTTTGAGAAATTAAAGAAGTTGCCCCTAGTGACCTTGAATAATATTTCCTATGGCAGTAAGCTAATCAAGCAAAAAATTTGGGGAAGCAACCCAAGTATGGTCTAAATAGTGACATACTAGTAAATTTTAAGGGAATCATATATGTACCTAATCAAAATTATTTTAAGCAGTTCATGCTCGATGAGTTCCATAGAATCCCATACACTGCTCACCCCGGATATCAAAAATTGTTTTCTACAATCAAAATATTTTTTTCTGGTTGGGAATGAGGAATGAAATTGCTGGTTACTTGGATAAATGTTTATAGTGTCAGCGAGTTAAAGAAGAACATCAACATCCTACTGGGTTTCTACATCCTTTACTCGTTCCTGAATGGAAATGGGATACAGTCACTCTAGATTTTTTTTTTATGGGACTACCTAAATCCAAAAAATTAAATGACTGAATCATGGTACTGGTGGAAATGTTCAAGAAAACAAATCATTTTATACCAGTTAAATGCATGTAAAAAGTAATTGAAGTTGCTGACATATTTATGAAGGCGATATTTCAGATACATGGTGTACCAAGAGTGGTGATCTCAAATAGGGACATGAAATTTACCTCTGCTTTTTAGAAATCCATTTTTATTGGATTGGGTACTCAAATCGAGTTCAACACTGCATATCACCCCCATACTGATGGGCAGACTGAGTGGGTGAATCAAGTGCTAGAGGACATGCTAAGAATGTACGTGATGTAGCAACCAACCAAGTGGGAGGAGTACCTCTACTTATTTGAATTCACATAGAATAATAGCTACCATGAATCCTTGGGAATGAGTCCCTTTGAGGTACTATATGGGAGGAAATTAAGAGTTCCTACTAACTAGAACAATCCTGAAGACAAGTTGATATTAGGCCTTGAAATTCTTACTAATATGGAATATGAAATAAAGAAGGTATGCCAGAATCTAAAGATTTCTCGGGATAGGCAGAAGATTTATGTGGACAAGGAAAGAACCTACAGATAATTTCATGTAGGGGACCATGTTTATCTACGAGTGAAGCCTAAGAAAAGAACCTTGTGGTGGGGTAGTTGCACGAAATTAGCACCCTGATACTGTGGTCCATTCCATATTTTGGAAAGAATTGGTCTAGTATCATACAGACTAGCGCTACCCACTCACACCAGGGTTCAGAATGTGTTTCATGTGACATTATTAAAGAAATACATTTATGATTCTAGACATGTCATTAATTAGAAAAATATGCAGGTAACATGTAAGTTCTAATTTTGAATGGATGTTATTGATAGTAATCAGTATTAAACAATGACACTGGATAATTATGATGCAAGTCGAACAAGACAAAGAACTCCTGGTAGAACCTTTACACATTCTTGAGCTGAGAGAAACAACACTACAAAGGCAATATATCACCTAGGTTAAAGTGTAATGGGAGCACTTATCCCAAAAGAGGCCACCTAAGAAGGTAAGGACTTCATGCAACATGCATATCCAGATTTGGTTAAGAAGTTTGAACTGAACACCGAGGATTGTGTTTCGCTCGGGGGGGGGGGAAGATGTGACACCCATGAATAGTTTATTAAGTTCATTTGTTTTAATGTTACCTTTTATTTTGACTAGCTATTTTATAAACTTGATTGATTGTGGCCTTGAGAAAGGCATAATAAACAATGTGTTAAGATGGAAGATAAATAACTAAAGAAAGGAAGTTTTGATATTAAAAGAAAGTTTTGAATAGTAAATTCCCTAGACAGTTAGGTTAGTTAGAAGCTCTCTCATTTCCTAGAGAAATGAAAGGATCCAAGGAAGGCATATTTTTTCTTTTGGAGGAAAAATCTTGAGGAGGGGAGAGTGGAAGGAATTGAATCCTAGCACAGGACGTTGTGCACGTGAGCAGGATGCTGCAAATATTAAGGAGTTCTTGAGTTGGACATTGAGCCAGTGGAACCCTTAAGTGAACATGTGAGTTAAAGCTCTGAACTGTACTAGTTGGTCTTGAGTTTTAGAAAGCTAGCTGAACTGAAGGATCAATGCTATATTGTTTGGGCAAGAGGAATCTCCCTGGTGGGGAGACTGGACATCATTTCCAGTCTCGCGATCTGGTGGAGATACTCCTAGTAAATCTTGCGATACATGAAGAAAAGTAGATAAGTATTACTGTGTGGATGTGTTTTTCATTAGTATTTAAGGAAATTGTGACTTTGTATATGTGTCAAGGGTTTTAAAAGAAAATATGTTTGATGTGCCAGTTATTTATTTGTTTAAAAAAAAGAACATGTTGCAAATAAGAACCCTATTTAATTTACAATTTGAAAAAATCTGCAAAATTAATTTGGATTGCATGAATAAGGAAACAATATAAATTTTGTGATGTTTTCCTCTTAGAACCACAATAGGAGAAGTTATGATTGCAAAAGAAAATAACGATGTAGATTCTCAGAAAAATTCTCAAATTAAAACTAACCGACCTTGATTAAATGTAAGGAAGATAGTTCTGCAAGGGTTATGGTTAATCTCGGTATTAGAGTCCAGAAACCCACAGAGACAGTCCAAACCATGGCTAACCCCGTTAACACCTTTGTGTAGCCAAATGAAGCAGGAAAAGAACTTGGTTCTTCTCACAACTAGATAACCATTTTTTCATTATATACATTAACAAAGGAATCACATATTGGAAGCAAAACTAAGACATAATAATAAAACATAACTCATAAACATGTCATTACATGAAAACTATAGATGGAGCCATCCTCTATTTTCCAAAACAATCGAAAAATTACCTAATAGGGAAAATTCTAGAAAAACTCATATAATATTAACCCTCCAAACTTCGTTAGAGAAACAGGGAGTTAACAAATTCATATAAACAAATACATATGTCAAATATGAAAGAGGAAAATGACATAATTCCATACATTTGGACATAAATTAGTTCTATTATTTAAAGCATAGGAGAACACACACACACACACACACATATTGATTGTGATAACCATCTCCATCAAACCATATTAATCAATAAATAGAGAATGGTAAGTGCCACGAGAATGTCATGCAAACAAAACACTGTGAAATAGTAAGGAACAACAAGTAGCCAAATGAAAATAAATATCAGTCGAATTTTGCTATTAAAGAGACACATTTGGTAGGATGCCATAAAAAACCCTTGTCGAAAGTTCATTGTATCACTGAATTAACTCAATTATCTATGGTTACAGATGAAACTTAAGCAACCAATCATCAATTTTCAGGAATTACAAAACAATGTGAAACCTTAGGGTAATCTAGTCCATTGTAGGCTAAGATAAAACTGAATATGCTAGGAAGAAACCATGGATAAAGTCATTAACCCTCTAAGCAAGTTGAGGAGGAAAAGAACCTATAGAGACAAACGATGTATGAGGGATTGCAAGTGAATGAAGTCGTATAAAGAACCCAAAAGCAATCATCCCTGGACTTACCTGGTAGAAAAGAAAAAAAATAACTAGGAATATTTGTCAAAAGATTGGGGCTTTAGAAGTTAACCAAAACCCTAGACAAGAAAGGGTAAATGAACGGATAAGTTCTTGAAAAGAAAGAGTAAATGGGCATGTTCCAGTGCTGTCAAATACTAGGAAGGAGGACAAATAAACACTGTCACAGATAACCTATAAACGAGAAATCTATGAAGCGTAGAGCTAGCAACTAACCAACGTTGTAAGCCTCTGGGGTTGTTGGACCTTGTTTTTGAACGTGTCAAGGAACCAACCTGCATAAGAAAAAAAAAATGAAAGCCTAACGGGTTAAGCTCAGAACAATGATGAATTAAATCACAACAAGTTTTTAAAGGTAGTAATGGTGAATGCTTGTGTAGGAGTCAAGTAATTACCATTGCCAGAAGTTGAAAGAAATATAGTCTCACGGAACAAATCACCCCTGTTGCAAACCCATCAAACCCTACCATTGAGCGAAGAAGTGAGAGGAAGCATTGATACCTAGGGTGGATGGTTAGCTCATTGGTTGTCACTTCTGTCACAACCGTTGGATAACGAAGCCGTAGGTGGATGGCAGAGATGCACTGAGGTGTGTGGGGGTAGACAGTACATAGTGGGAAATGGTACAAAAACTATTAAATACCTCAATAATGCCAGTCTAACTATATGAACTGAACCTTAATCAACACAAACATGACATCAAATATATCTAACTAGTACTCAATTGGTTCGTTGTGTGATAACCATAGTTGATTGTCAAATACTTTCTATTTGTATGGCAGATTCTTATGTAGTTCAAGTCAATCAAAGTTGAATAAGGTATAGAGTTATTGTAAGTACATATATATATATATATATATATATATATATATATATATATATATATATATATATATATATATATATATATATATATATATATATATATTTATGATATGGTTGTTGGCATTATGAGACAAGTGTTGTCCTTGATGGCAAATCAGATAGATGACAGATCATAGTGTAGCAGGTTAGTAGCAAGGAATTGATGATCAGACTACAAGAATGAAGAGAAAATTATATACGCAGGTTCACTAATACAAAGGCGCGTATACACGTGATATTACTGACCAAAAGTTGCGTATGCGTATGCACGCACATTCATGCACAAAAAGGCACGTACATGTGGGAGAACTTACTTTTGGTTCGTGATATTTAGTCCTTGGTACTTGAACCTATGGTTTTGGACCATGGTATCTCGTCAGAAGTGTTGATCCCAAGTATTAGGTCCATGGTATTGATTTGTTATGGTTTTGGACCATGGTATTAAGTAAGGCCTAAGACTATAAAAGGAGAAGAAGATCATTAGGCAAGGGCATGGAAAAAGTCTTGAATATCTGATGAAGTATGAGATCCAGTATGCAGGTTATGGGTTTATGATGCATTGCTTGATCTAAGCTAAGGAGGAATCTCAATGGTTGATGGAGAACAAGATCTAAGGATAGATCGGGATCTAATGGCTTGGAATGAATCATCTCTATATGGTTTGATCTTGTTTAGTCTAGATCTGTATACTAATGCATGTAATGTTCTATAAATGTTATGATTTGGGTATGACTGATGTCTGGAACAGCTGCAAAGCTCTGAGTTAATATTTGCAGATGTGTACGCGGGTTAGCTTTGGTAAAAGCGCATATGTATGCGGGTTTGGTTCATCGTAGTAGCGTATACATTATGAAGTATGATATTTGAAGTTGTAGTTGGGTCTGATTGTTATTGCAGAGTTCTGTTGTCTGCTCTGTGTTCTGGTGACTGTGTTGTTGACAGGGTTTCAGTGTTTCAGTGATTCAGAGATTGATGATGCTAGTATTGATTGATTTTGTGCTTCAATGATATTGATGGGTCTATTATGAAAATTGGATGAAACATGGCCTTCATATTATTGTGTTGTGCTTCAGGAGTATCCAGTCTGAAAATGTATGAAACATGGGACCTGGAGGAAGAAAGAGAAGGTTGTAGCCTTCTGTAGGTTGGCACCTATGTACTAGTACATATGCTAGTACAAGAGCTAAGGGGGTGTTAGCTCCCTTCCAGTAGTAGCTAGAAAACGAGTAAAGATTGGAGCATTTCAGTAGGTCGGCACCTACGTACTAGTAAATGGATCAGCTAGTACAAGAGCTAAGGGGGTTGTAGCTCCCTTCTAGGAGAGTCTGGAGAATGAGAGAAGGTTGTAGCCTACATACTAGTAAAGGACTGCACCAGTACAGAATCATTGTAAAAGGAAGTTACTAATTGAAAGAAGATAGAGACATATTGCAGCAGGTGATTTTCACTCACATTGGGTTTCCACCTTATATCATGGTGTTCATGTGTGCTTCTTGTGTGTGATGATCTGTTCTGTTTTACTGCATTTGCTTACTGTTCATATGGATAATGAAGTTTTGATGCACTAACTAAAGATCAACATTTATTGGATTAACTAAATCATAAGTATTTTGGATATACGCTAGTTGCATTAGACACAGTTGCATATACACGTGGGTTCCATTAACTGAAGTAGCGTATATGAATATTAATATGGAAATGGAAAAGTTTTATTGATTTGATAATACTGATTTACCCCCCCCCCCCCCTGAGTATTATTTCCAACAATTGGTTTCAGAGCAGGTCCTTTGGTTGAAGCTTGATTACTCAAAGGAGATCTGTAGAACAATGGGAAAGAAGCTTAAGAAGAAAGCACCTAAGAAGAAGAAGACATCTCAGAAAGACTATGATAGTGGAAGAATCGATTGGGGGTTATGTGGAAGAAGCACTTCAGATTCAAAATCACTTCAGAATGAAGATGAACAAGATCTATCAAGTATGAATCTATTATCCTCTGGTGATACTGTTATCTATCCATTTGGATATGATGAAAGTGATAGTGAAACAACTAAATGTGCTCTTATGGGTGAGCAAGAAAGATATCAAATAGAGGCAGAATTGAAAAGGCTCACAGGCAAAATTAGAGATCAAAAAGATCTTTTGAACAAAAGGGAATGTTCCTTCAAAGAAGAATCTACCAAACTAAAAACTCAACTAGAGGAAGGAAACAAGGTAAGGAAGCTATTCAAGGAAAAATGTCAAAATTTGCAGGATGAAGTGACATCATTAAGAAATGAAGTAAATGAAAGAAGCACAAAAATCAAGAAACTCAGAGATAGATCT
This sequence comes from Pinus tabuliformis, assembly GCA_031772625.1. Lineage (NCBI taxonomy): Eukaryota > Viridiplantae > Streptophyta > Pinopsida > Pinales > Pinaceae > Pinus > Pinus tabuliformis. The sequence goes on along the minus strand of CM062815.1, from coordinate 310,613,088 downwards.
AGTTATTATGAAAAGCTTGAAGCTCTGATCCTCTCGCTAAAGGAAGAGCTTGAAGAATCAAAGAAGCAGCATAAAGAACTACTCCAAGCTCTTGAAAAACAAGAAAACGAAGTTCTTGAACTAAGACATCAGTTGGAAGAAGAAAGAAAAATTGAAGAAAACATGAAGAAGCAACATCATGAAAGGGAAGAGCAACTTCAGGTTGAGGTAAATATGCTAAATGATAAATTAGAAGAGAAGGATAAGCTCTTATGATTTCAAGATAGTACTAAGATTTTGGATGATATTCTTAGTAGTCAAAGATCTCCTGCTATCAAAATTGGTCTTGGTTTTCATGAATCTATTGAAGGTGAATCTAGTTCGGAAAATAAGACAAGGAACTCTAATGCAAAATCTGAAATGCTCAACAAGGAGATGAAAGGTTGACCCCATCAACAGCCAAGGAAAGAAATTCTTCAAAAAAAATCTTTTACTCCTCCAATGAATAATGTTGAATGTTATGTATGTCATAATCTTGGACATGTTGCAGCCAGATCCAAAAGAAGAATAGTTGAAGACCATCACATAGAAAGAACATCAAGGTCCAAGTACTTTAAGGGATATTGTTTTTCTTGCAATATGTTTGGTCACAAAACTGTTGATTGCTACAAAAGGAATATGAAACTTGTAAGATGTTATGCATGCAACAAGCTTGGACATATAGTAAAGGAATTCAGGAACAAGGTACGGGCACCACACCAAAAGGAGAAAACATCATCACACTTGAAGATATGGAAGAAGAAGGAAGTACAGTCAGGAAGATGTGGCACAACACCATATACAGACATAACAGACTCAGGGGAGTTGAAAGTGTAAAACTTCAGTGTCCTATATCTCATACGTAAGTTTCATAAAGGGAGGTCGTGTATATACGCGAGTTAGACACTGCACAGTCGCGTATATGTCAATCTGAGGAAAAGCAGAAGGGACAGGCTCAGAAAAAGGGTTTTGATATGATTCAGTCCATTATTTGCTCTGTTTCATAATGCTTACAATCTGCTAATGATGTGTGGAAATGTATTCATACTCATAAGATGTTTAGAAGTGTTTTTTATCCTAACTTGATGATGATGTCGTGTTACTCCTTGCTGATATATGCATGATCAAATCTGACAGTAAACAGATGGCACAGGTTCAGGGGGAGCATATGCCTTTAATAATGCATTGTTGGCATTATGGTTAGTAGTCCTTGGTGATAATGATTATATGGCTAAGTGATACATCTTGCTATGATATGGTTATGAGTTTTCCATGACAAAATCTGATATGATTCTTGGGGTTACATAGTTGATGTTCAGATCATACTTGTGGATTGATTCTTTGATGGTGCATATATATGCTTACATGGTGATCTTCATAAGGATAAGGAGAAGTACAAAGCTTGAATACATATATTCATTACTTGATGATGAGTCATAAGGATCATATAATACAATTATGATGCAGGATTCCTATAATTCTTGGCGCTCATGTGGATGAGGATTGTTGTTGTTGATGATATCAAGAAGTCTTGACAAATGATCTTGAGATCAAGATACATAGTGTTGGATACATGAATGATTACTCAAAGTTGCATTGTTGGAGACATGATGATGAGTTCTTACCTATATGATGATAAGTTGATACTTACATATGTTGATTGATGCAGATGTTCCCAGAGTGATGATACTTGGATCATGCAGATCTTGATGAGATGGATATGGTGTTTTTCACATATGATATAATGTGAATGAATTTATGATGATCTTCAAAAGGATGAGCTGATATCTATATGCAAACATACCTTGTTACAGGACATTTACAGGTTGCTGATTTGGAAGTGGTTGTACGCGAGTTTTATGAAGAACATCCGCGTATATACGCATGTTTCTGTGGACACAGTCGTGTATATGTTGGTTTGATTTGATTTTAGGTGGATCAGCTGCAGAAGGAGAACAGAGGGAGAACATGGTCGCTGATTTGAATGATGATTGACAGATGTTGTTGATGACTTTCATAAAATTATTTTAAATATTTCGTCTCTATGTCATGTAATGGCCTATGTTGGTTTCCCCACTATGTCTGGGATGGATGATGTAATGTTCTTGTTTTATCATGTGTAAACTTTTGATGTATCCCCACTTGGTTGGGTGGATGAGTCAATATTGGTATATCCCCACTAGGATGGGAGGGATGTATGTATGATTCTTTGGTGATAGGAAGGTCATTTATGATAGAGTCCTGTTCTTCTTATAGAACATCTTCTTGCAGACCTTGCTTATGGTCAGGGGGAGCATGAAAAACACTCTTCAGCAGAGCAAAGACTTCAACATGTACTCATAGGGAGCATGAACAGATTGGTACACCTTGGCGTATACAAAGGGGGAGCTCATTCAGAGATTTCAGCAGGTACTTAGGGGGACTATGGACAACGGAATGTTTATCAAGGAAAGAGAATATCTTGGTCCGCCCTTTGCCCTTGAGGTCAAAGGGGGAGAGTGATTTGGTGCTGTTGCCATCAAGTCCAAAGGGGGAGATTTTTGGCATTGTGATGCATGTGTTGCAGTTGATGGCAACCCACTCGTAGAAGAACATCTCACTTATTTATAACTAGATGAATCTACAGAAGAGATATCAGATGTGACTGAAGGTATGGGATACCGGAAAGCTCAAAAAAATCAGATGACAGTTCTTAGTATGACAAGTTAGCTTTGCCTTCAAGTCCAAAGGGGGAGATTGTTGGCATTATGAGACAAGTGTTGTCCTTGATGGCAAATCAGATAGATGACAGATCATAGTGCAGCAGGTCAGTAGCAAGGAATTGATGATCAGACTACAAGAATGAAGAGAAACGTATATACACAGGTTCACTAATACGAAGGTGCGTATACACACGATATTACTGACCAAAAGTCACGTATGCATATGCACGCACATTCATGCATGGAAAGGGACATACATGTGGGAGAACTTACTTTTGGTCCGTGATATTTAGTCCTTGGTACTTGAACCTATGGTTTTGGACCATGGTATCTCGTCAGAAGTGTTGATCCCAAGTATTGGGTCCATGGTATTTATTTGTTATGGTTTTGGACCATGGTATTGAGTAAGGCCTAAGACTATAAAAGGAGAAGAAGATCATTAGGCAAGGGCATGGAAAAAGTCTTGAATATCTGATGAAGTATGAGATCCAGTATGCAGGTTATGGGTTTATGATGCATTGCTTGATCTAAGCTAAGGAGGAATCTCAACGATTGATGGAGAACAAGATCTAAGGATAGATCGGGATCTAATGGCTTGGAATGAATCATCTCTATACAGTTTGATCTTGTTTAGTCTAGATCTGTATACTGATGCATGTAATGTTCTGTAAATGTTATGATTTGGGTATGACTAATGTCTGGAACAACTACAAAGCTCTGAGTTAATATTTGCAGATGTGTACGCGGGTTAGCTTTGGTAAAAGCGCGTATGTACGAGGGTTTGGTTCATCGTAGTAGCATATACATTATGAAGTATGATATTTGAAGTTGCAGTTGGGTCTAATTGTTATTGCAAAGTTTTGTTGTCTGCTTTGTGTTTTGGTGACTGTGTTGTTGACAGGGTTTCAGTGTTTCAGTGATTCAGAGATCGATGATGCTAGTATTGATTGATTTTGTGCTTCAATGATATTGATGGGTCCAGTGTGAAAATTGGATGAAACGTGGCCTTCATATTATTGTGTTGTGCTTCAGGAGTATCCAGTCTGAAAATGTATCAAACGTGGTACCTGGAGGAAGAAAGAGAAGGTTTTAGCCTTTTGTAGGTTGGCACCTATGTACTAGTACATCTGCTACTACAAGAGCTAAGGGGTGGTAGCTCCCTTCTAGTAGCAGCTGGAAAACGAGTAAAGATTGGAGCATGTCAGTAGGCCGACACCTACATGCTAGTAAATGGATCAGCTAGTACAAGAGCTAAGGGGGTTGTAGTTCCCTTCCAGGAGATTCTGGAGAATGAGAGAAGGTTGTAGCCTTCTACAGGTTGTAGCCTGCATACTGGTAAAGGACTGCACCAGTACAGAATCATTGTAAAAAGAAGTTTCTAATTGAAAGAAGATAGAGACATATTGCAGCAGGTGGTTTTCACCCACATTAGGTTTCCACCTTATATCATGGTGTTCATGTGTGCTTCTTGTGTGTGATGATCTGTTCTATTTTACTAGATTTGCTTACTGTTCATATGGATAATGAAGTTCTGATGCACTAACTAAAGATCAACATTTAATGGATTAACTGAATCATAAGTATTCTGGATATACGCTAGTTGCATTAGACACAGTTGCGTATACACACGGGTTCCATTAACTAAAGTAGCGTATATGAATCTTAATATGGAAATGGAAAAGTTTTATTGATTTGATAATACTGATTCACCCCCCCCCCCTCTCAGTATTATTTCCAACGATGGTGTTATTTGTTACACTAGTATATTGCGATCCATATCACTCTACAGAACATTAGTTTTAATTAACTTGACAACATTAATATAAAGTTTTCAATTGTATTAAATGCGTTTTTCAAGAGAGTAATTATTGACAATTTGTTTTACTAGCCAATCATATACTTTGGAGTCTTCTGAGTCTTATTGGAGGCAAGACTCACTTTTTGAGATAAACTTAGGATAAACTTAAAACATGAATCAAATATGAGATTAACTAATTCTAGCCTCAAGGCTATATTTATTTCATAACACTTTATGTAAAAATAATTTGGGCATTTATATTAATCCATCCCAAGAAACTTTATCTCAAATGATTTCATTGTATTTTATCCAAAGTTTCCCATAGCCTCACTACCTTACCATGCAACCGTACAAACATTTGGCTGCCACCTCTCAGTGAATAACTACCACCATCTCTTTGCTTGTGGCTACTTTCCACCAAAAGTAACTAGGTGGGAGGTAAATAGGTGCTTCCCACCATTGCTTCATTCCATTGTGTGAGACCTGAACCTAGAGGTAATACACAACAACTCAATGACCACTATGCAAATGAATTATCCCCTCACACCTATTTTTCTTATACGTTTCCTTAACTCGCTACAACTATTGTTTGTTTAGAAAATAACACTTCTTTTAGCCTCAATTCCAAATGAAATGGATAAGCTACATTCTAAAAATAACAAGTATATTATAAAGCTTTATTCATCAAGCCATCGTTTTGGTTTTAACTATCTTTGTTGAGAATGTAGCACTCAAACTCGTCATCCCAACCACTATGTAGGTTCTTCTTCTTAACCAATTCACAAAGGTTAATGTGGTGAAGTTTGATATTTGCATCATCTGCTAATAGAGAGCAGGTGGTGGTGTTTCCTATGCTTGGCATCCCCATTAATAAAATTCTCAACCCTTGATAAAAAAAGTAGGAATGACTCCTTCCAATTGAGCTATTTCATACTTATTAATCTCTTCACAATATTCAGAGGAATTCATTATAAAAAATCATGAATGAATTTCTTAAATGAAACAACTAATTTCTCTCTCAAATTTGTATAAGGTACAATATTTTTCCGAGTGGTTATGCATGCAACTTCCATTTTAAAATATCCCACCTCTTAGCAAGCGAGATAATTGGAAGTGGGCTACGCATCCCAAAAGCACCTAGGTTGGTTTCTTCCTCTATCATGCATGGGAAGCTCTTGAGGAGGGATTAGGATGAGTCGAAGGCTTTAGGGTGGAGGGGGGATATTGTGCCTTCTAATTTGAAAGAGAGGAAAACCTAGGGAAGACCATTTGGATCAAGATTGAACCAACCCTGTTTCCAAGGTGACTCATGAGAGTTTCCCTCTAGTGCTTGTAATAAGAAGCTTGCTTGGTCCAATAGCCTGTGATTAGAAAGTGAAGAGAATTCACTAGAGAAAAATAAAGGAGAAATATGAAGCACTTAGGAAAAGGCCTTGTGAAAGATAAAATGAAATTAAAGAGATTCTTGAGAAAGACTTGTTTCAAAATATGTAGACATGATGAAATTTTTCATTTTTTACGGGGTATTGTTATAGACATTTGGGAACTGCAACCCCAATCTTATATGCCGATAAACCAAGGGCTCTTTAACACCTGAAATTGTTTTTTCATACCCTAAAGCATCATGGTCAACTGATTATATCATTCCCCAAAAGTTTCACCTGAAAAACCACTCAGAACTAGCCAAAACTGGACCATACTGACTGCTCCACTGTCAAGGTGCAATGGATAATGACTTCTACACTAGATAGGTGTGATGCATACTGAAGAGGCCTTCTGTGGGGTGTGATGAGTGAGGATGGACAAATTTCCGAGACAGTTTTCTAAGTGGATGCTCATGGAATCTTCCAGAAACTTCTCCTATGACACTTGCCTCTCTGAATTCACCCAGGGATGAGTAAGAGATCCAAGAAATCTCCAAGCAGAACCAAGAACAACAAGTGGAATGACACTAATAAAAAACCCAGAGATGACTCACACCCTTGCAGACATCTATAAATGGATCTCTCATCTAAGAGATCTAGAGGCTAGAATTTTGTAATTTGTAAGGAAGTGCTGATAGTTTATCTTTGAGAAAGAGCATTGTATTGTTGGGTGATTTTTCTTTTCATGAGGTGAAGAGGGATTTGATGCTGGGAGGATGATGTTGGATCAGACAACTGGGTTGTAATTCTCCCTTCTATTTTAATAAAGTTCTTTGATTTTTCCTCCATACAATCGTGTATTTGTGAATCTTGTTATTTGTGAATGCTATTGTATGTTCAATGTATTTTTTATTATGCATTATTTATGATATAATAGATTGAGATGCTTTGATGGTGTTTTGTTACTTTGTTTCTATAGATATTCTCTAAGCGGGACACGTAGGAGAGGAGTTGCAAGCTCTATCAAGGGGGAGAAAAATCAAGCAAGGAGTCAAGCGGAAGATCCAGGTTGGTCCCTTTTCTTCTCTCTTATCTATCATACATAGATGAAATCACAAATTACTTTGATTGTTTGTTTCTAGGATAGCGGCCAATCCTAGTGGGACTAGAAGATCGAAAAGACACTAGTTTTCCAAAAAGAAAATGGCGACTCCACTAGGGAGAAAATAGTTTGTTTGTTTGTTGTTGATTGTTTGTTTTATAAACTATAGATGGATCTTGAAGTTAGCTAGATAGCCTTCGAACTGCTCTTGCTCTGCCATTGCAAAGTAGATGGATGTTGCTTCAGTCAATCTCTAGCTTAGTTTATGATTTGAACATTTGACTTACAAGCATTCTAGATGCCCTATTGGTAGCTCAATATCCTCCCAATATCATACCCCTATACTTTGTTCTTTACTATCCATAATAGCTTAGTTTAACTCACTAAAATCAGCTGCAAATTTGAGCCAAAACCCATCTCAGTTGCGTTCCTTGGCCCATCACACTATCTGTCACTAGAAGCCAGTATGCATCGCACTTCCCAAGTGTGGCAGGTGAGATGCATCCCTGTTTCTATGAAGCGCAAGTGCGATGGCTGAGTAATCCTATTTCTTTCCTTGAAATTTGGGCTTTTGCCCTTGTTTTCAGCTCTCTTTAGTTGTTTTGCTGCTTGTGAACAGTATCTCATTGTTGAAGCCTCCTTGCATTACATAGACCAGCCTCGATTGATTATGATTAGTAAATGTTTTTATGTATTTGTCCATCATTTACAATACTTTGTTGAAAAGTTATTTAAATCGATCTGTCGTCTTGGTGCAAAAAGTGTCGTAATTGTCGTTTTGTGTCAAAAAGAGGAGTGTCGTAAAGTCTTCCTTCTCTAGATAGTTGATTGAACTTTTTGTCATGTATTTGATTTGATTTGTTGATATTTGAAGTGTCAAAAGCATCTTCTATTTGAAATTGAAAAGTGTTATTTAAGTCTTCCTTTCATTTTGAAATAGAAATTGTAGAAATGTTGCTTTGAAGAAAATATTTCATATGTATACTTAGTTTTCCTTTCTTGCATTTCTCACATTAAGGGAATGAAAAAACAAATGCATGCATTTGCATTTGCATTTAGACTATGTGCGAAAAATGATTTAGGAAAAGTGCATTTAGTGTGTGTTTTTTTATCTTTGTTTGAAAGAATCGTAATCTTCTTTCCTTAGTAGCTAGGATTTTCATTGCTAAAAATAAACAATGATTGTTTATCATTTTAGACTACATATTTAGGAATTTTACATCTACATCACGTGATGAACCATTGAAAGGAAAACTTCTAAGCAAGATCAACTCTAAAATAAATTTCAATGAACTTAACAACGCTTTGGAACCTAATGCAACACTTCTAGAGGTCTAGGTGTTGGCCGGATAAATCATTCTTGCGAACAAGGCCGATCTCCCTAGTATCAACAGATATCTAGCAATAAGCAGGATAAGCAAATCTACCTTTCTCTAAACATATTATGATTCATTAATAAAAACTATAGAGGTGTTTAGACCCTACCTTAAGTCTAACGCTAGTTTGTAGCAGCCATCCTTCAACCATCCGAAAGAGTTTCTTTTTGAGAACCTGCAATCACAAACAAGCACACATCAAGTAACACCTGCATAGCTAATATAACAAATCATGTTCATCATGGTGATCAAGGAATCCATAAAATAAACCATAAAACACAGCTTATTGAGAAAAATAAACTTGATTGAATTAACTTTGAAAATAGAAGAACTTTACAACCTTTGGTGCCTTGATGTTGTACAAGCTCTTCCCAGGGTCCGAAATAGGAATCTCCTCTAATTTGACAAGCCTCACACTCTTCAAAATGAGATCAAAAAGGTATGCAATCTTTCCTCACAAAAGCTCAATTAGGAAGACTAAGTTCCAGCAGCATTTCACCACAAAAATATTCAACTTTCAACCCCCCAATTAACTAGCCCAATGCTTCATTTTATAGTGCAAAGGAAGGAGGTTACAGGTCCACCTATGAAGGGATAGAGTCCTCCTTGAAAAGGATAAGTTCCTCACATCAAGGGGTTAGCTCCTTAAGGTATGGGATGCATGAACCTTAAAGAAGCGAACTTGCCACCTCAAGATTCCTTCCAGAAGCTTCTAGAAATGACTCAAAGTGATTTTTTAAGAATATACTTGCGCCTTTTTTATTTTTATAGAGGTCCGCACCCATTACACAGAGACAAAGTGGTTAGGTGCACAGGGAACATGACCCTTAGGTGTGGGATCACAAGTAATGCTAATAGAAAGTGTAGAATCAGAGCTTTATAGACTTTTGAGGGCTTTCTCTTATTTTCAAGGCTTGATATAAAGAAATGAGGATTAAAACTAGCAAAGGAGGAAAGTATGAGTGATAATGGACTCACACAGGTTGTAGAATGTCATGGTGACAACTTTTGTGCAACAGATTGCCCCCTAAAGTATGAAGTATGTAATAGATGAAGATGAAGTATTTCATGTATGAAGAGTGAAGTACTTTATCGTTTCAAGGATCATCCTGTGGACACCCAAGTCAGAACCTGTAAAAACATTCAATGAAAAATTATATATGTGAACATATCATCACTGAGGCAAGAATTCCTATGCTCAGATAAAAACTAACTAGAAAACTAACTAAACTGCTCTGATACAGGAATGATTTTGTAATACATCACGAGTATAGACATATGTAGAGACAGTATGGACGCAACCATCTGTTTATGAATAGTCCATTGTATAATGAATAACAAAATTCCTCACAGCCTGGATGGTGTGTTATAGAAAATTTTGGGCACTACAACCCCAATCAAACATGTCCATAAACCAAGGGCTCCTAAGTCCCTAAAAGTGTTGCTTCACACCCTAAAATAACAAGGTTAGTTGATTACATCATCTCCCAGAATTTCTCCACAAAAAACTGCTCAAAACTGGTCAAATCTGGACCATACAGACTACCCAGTGCAGAGGGTGCGATGCATCTCACCTGCCCAGTGAAAAGGGTGCGATGCATACTGAAAAGAACTTCTGTAGGGTGCGATGGGTGAGAGTGGACAAATGGAAGAGACAGTTTGCGAGGTGGATGATCATGGAATCTTCCAGAAACTTCTCCCATGACACTTGCCTCTCTGAATTCGCCCAGGGATGAGTAAGAGATCATCAATCTCCAAGTGGAATCAAGAACTATCAGAGAGAGGACACTAATCAAAATCCCAGAAGCTAACTCACCCCCCTGCAATCATCTATATATGGATCCCTCATCCCATAGATCCAGAGGCTCGAATTGTGTATCTTGTAAGGAAGTGCTATTGGTTTCTTGGTGGAACATCATAGTGTTGGGTGACCTAAGCTTTTCATGAGGTGAAAGAAGGGCTTTCATGCTAGAGGATAACGTCGGGTCAGAACAACTGGTTGTAATCCTCTTTGCTATTCTTGATATTAATAAATATATTTAAGTTTTCCTCCACATTCTTGTATGTTTGATGATATATGCATTTGTGTGGTCAATATATATCTGGTCCTATATTGTTTATGATTGTAGATCTTTGTTCTTTGATAGTATTATGCTGCTTTGATCCCACAGGTGCTCTTTGAAGTTGGGTAGAGGTAGGAGAAGTGGCAAGGATCTGTCAGAAGGGAGAGGAACCGAGCAAGGAACCAAGCGCAAGACTAAGGTTGGTGTCCTTCATTCCCCTCTTATCTACTTCTCATAAAGGAAAACGAAAGTGGTTTTAGTTTGTTTGTTTCTAAGATAGCTACTAGTCTTAGTGGGACTAGCAGCTCCGAGTGGACACTAGATTTCCCGATAACAAAATGGCGACTTTGTTGGGGAGCGAATAGATTGTTTGTTTGTCTATATTTGTTTGTTTTATAAACTTACAGACGGAGCCTGAAGTCAAGCCAGCTAGCCTTCAAACTGTATTTACTATGAAAGTGAAAAGTAGATCAATGCTGCTTTAGCCTATCTCTGGGTTTTGTTTATAAGCTAAACAATCGATTTGAAAACCTTCTAATTGCCCTAGTGGTGGCTCTAGTAAGCTCATTAGATCAGCCCATGTGATATCTATTTACTGTACATCACTTGCTTGGCCTAAATCCCTGAACTGAGCTGCAAACTGTGACCTGGAACCCAGTTGAAGTCTCGTCCCTGGACCATCGCACCTTCTCCTCTTGGGAATCTGGATGCATCGCACCTCCCATGTGCAGTAGGTGCGCTGCATTGCACTTTCCCTGTGTTGCAGGTGCACTGATCAGACAAGACCTCTTCTGCCCTCAGATTTTGGTTTCTGTGTTCACTCTCTTCAGCTTTATTCAGGAGTTTTGCTATGTGTGATCAATATACCACTGTTGAAACCCTCTTCCTTTCCATCATTCTACCTCTGTTGTGCAAAGAACTGTGAATGTTTTTATGTATTATGCGCCATTTTCAGTTCTCTTTTACAAAGAAGTAGCATAATCAAACTGTTGTCTTTTGATTTGAAAGTGTCGCAAGTGTCATTTTCAGTCAAAGAAAAGAATTCTATTGTTCTTGATGGTTGATTGTATAGTTACTCTTGTATTTTATTTGAATTAGTGGTTTTTCAAGTGTTGAAAGCAATTTTCAATTCAAAATAGCAAAGTGTCGTCATTATCTTGCTTTCGTTTTTGAAGATAAATTTGTTAGTATTGTCGCTTTGAAAAGATAATTCAGATTTGTACTTAGAATTCTTCTTGTCATTCACACATTAAGAAAGTTGAAAACAAATACATGCATGTGCATTTTCATTTAGACTACTTGTTGGTTTGATTTAGGACAGTGCATCTAGTGTGTGCTCTCTACTCTATGTTGAAAGAATACCGTCTCTCTTTCTTTAGTAGCTAGGATTTTCATTGCAAAAAGAAGATTAAACGATTGTTTATCATCTTAGTTTGCATTTTAGGAATTGTATAAATACATCATGCAATGAACCTGAAAGACAAATTTCTTAAGAAAGATCAATTGTAACATAAATTCAATGAACATAAAGGTAAATTTCTCTAGAAGTCTAGGCTAGAGACGTATTCTGGCATCGTAAAGCTTGGTAACTGTCACTTTCATTGTCGGTTGGGTGAATCCTCCTCTTTGAGACAATAAGTTCTAGTACGGGCTTGTGCTCCCACGTACCATTGAGTATATATTGGGAGACCACAATAGGCTATATCCTTTATCCATAGGAAACCGTGTCTGCTGCCCTATCGATCGCAATGCATTGAACACAACATTCGAGAAGATTGACTGCTGTATCGTAAAAGGTATTTTGCAGTTTTGCAATTGGTTTGGTAATCCATCTGTCTAGATTTCCAGAGTAATCTCTTTCATTCCTTTTTAGACTCCTTAAAGGAAAAGGTGCATCTAAGCACTTGTCACTTCAGGCTCATTAAAAATCGAAGGCGACTAGAGCCATCTTTTGTTTTTTCTCGACTCTTAAAAATTGAAAAAACAAGTTGTGTCAAAGCATCTAAAATTCATTTTAATTAGAATAATATCACCATTCCCGTGTTGGTCTTAGGTCGAGAAAAATGGAGTCCACCAACCAAGGATTTCCCCTTGGAGGAAATCCTAGTCCTTTCTTCTCTTGGGGAGATGTTGGTGCACCTCATATGGCCACATTGTAACTTCCAGGATTGACTATTGGCTTGCCAATATGGCTCTTCTCGACCTCCATCGCTTAGAACATCGTAATTCTTGAACAATCGAGTCGGCAAATAGATGATAATAAAGTTAGCCCCCAACCTTCTACCTCATCCAATTCTCCCTCTCTTTCTTCCTCTTCAATTGATGAAGCTAGTAAAGCCAAACATCAAGTAACTAAGAAGGAGAAGAAGGGGAAGGAGAAGAAAGAGAAGAAGAAGGAGCCGAAGGTGAAAAGGGGTAACCATGCATCGTCTAGTGAAAATCCACACACTGCACCATCCAAGCCTAAATCTCCATGGCTCATTTGCAAAGGAGACCACTATCATCAAGATTGTCCTTGCATCCCTCAGATCTTAAGGGACTTGTCTCCTCGTTTGCACAACCCGGTCTCATAACCCTCTGAAGACCATGTTGAAAGTACACCATCAACTAGTGAAAGCGAAGCATTTGGACAAAAAAGGAAATGTAAATTTCCTTGTAAACTATGTGAAGGCGATCACGCCATCCACCGTTGTCCCTTCCTAGACAAAGCTAAAAGAGTTTTGGATAACCGTCCGGCTTTGCCGCTATGGCTTCCTCCTGGATACAAGAAACTCTTGCCAAGTCCATCGCTAGTTGAAAATCCGACCAACACGCCATTGTGGTCAATCAAAGAATCTACCATTAAAGATAAATTTGTTGAATCCATTCTAGACGAAAGTCAAAAGGTTGAGGCAGCATTTGACGCGGTCTTGTCTTTGGAAAGTCCATCTTCAAATGACACAATCACCGAAGAGAACGAGAATGACATCATTCAAATTCTTTTTGTAAACAGAGACTCTGATGAAAATGGGGTGTTATAGACATTTTTGTGCCTTACAGCTCTAAGCATGAGATGTCCATAAACCAAGGGATCCTAAGTCCCTAAAAGTGTTGTTCCTGCCCCTAAAGGAACAAGGTTAACCAACTACAGCTTCTCCCAGAAGTTCTCCACCAGAAACTGCTCAGAATCAGTCAAATCAGGATCATTTCAGTTGCTCCACTAGCTAGTTGCGTTGCATAGCACCCCAGTACACTAGCTAGGTGCGTTGCAACGCACCTAAATGCACTACCATGGTGCGCTGAGCGGGAAATGACAAATGGCAGTGTCATTCCTCAAGGTGGACAGACAATGGAAGCTTCCAGAATCTTCCCCAATGGCACTTGCCTCACTGAGTTCAACCAAGGATGAGTAAGAGGCTCTCAGTCTCCAAGTGGAAGCAAGAAATGACAGAGAGAAGCCACAAGTCAAATCATAAGCTGACTCATCCTCTTTGCATACATCTATATATGGATCTCTCATCCCAGAGATCCAAAGGTTGGAATTTTGTACTTTGCAGAGAATTGCTGTTGGTTTTGAGATAGAGATCAGTGCGTTGGGTGATTTATGCTTTGTTGGAGGTGAAGAGGGGATTCCTTTGCTGGGGGGTTGATGCTGGATTAGGAATCATCGATTGTAACTCCTCCTGGACCTTCTTGTTATATCAATAAAACTATTTGAGTTTCTCCTACATGCTTGTGTATCAATGATGTTTTGTTATATTTGCATGTTTAGCTTGAATCTGATCCTAAGCTGTTTATGAATGTAAATCCATGTCTTTGTGTAGTTTTCCTCTTCTGTGATCTTGCAGGAACTTGGTGAATCTGGGCAAGTAAGGGAGCAGGTAGTTGGAAGCTGTCAAAGAGGAGAGAGATTGGATCAAAGGACTAGCGCTAGACACAGGTTGGTTCATCCTATTCCTCTTCATTTACAATTCATAAAGAAGAATACGAAAGTAGTTTTCCTTGTTTGTTGCTAAGGCACTGTCACACCTTAGTGGGATAGGGGCGTTCTGAGTAGACACTTTTCCCAACAACAAAATGGTGACTCCGCTGGGGATCGTGTCTAGTTAGTTTGTTTGTGTTTCTCTTGTTGTTAGTTTCATAAGCACAGAAGTAGCAATCGAACTGCATCTGCCATTATCAAATGCAAAGTAGACACCTTCTACTTCAATCCATTCACTGGATTTGTTTATGATTTGAACAGCTAATCCACAAATGATCTGATTGCCCTTTGTGATAGCTCTTAGACCTCTTTTAAATCCACCCTCTGATTGTGCATTACTGATTGCTTTTACTCGGCCAAAATCCATAGATTAAACTGCAAACTGTGACCCAGAACCCGGATAGAAGTCTCGTTTCTGCCCCAGCGCAGGCACTGTGAAGAGACTCTGCATTTCAACGCAGTTCCCGAGAGGACTACCTGCGCTGCAATTAAGTTTCTCTGTGTAACAGGTGCGCTGATCAGCCTAGCCCTGTGCAGCTGAGGTTCTTTGCTTCATTTTTTCAGTTTTATCTCTGATTTTGCAGCCTGTGATCAGTGTGTGTCTGTTTAAAAACCCCTTTTCTTTGCCTTAATTCCGCCTCCTTTGTACAAAAAGACTGTAGATGTTCTTTGTGTGTTTGTTACATCATTTACAGTTTTCCATTGAAAAAGTAGAATAGTCATACTGTCGTCCTTGGATTTAGATATGTCGTAAGTGTCGGTTTTGATCTTAAGAGAAAGTTTATTTGCTATTGACAGTCGATTATACTTTTACTTTTGTCTTCGGTTTGAATTTGTCACTTTCTAGTGTCGAAACGAGTGTTTATTTCAAAATCATAAAGTGTCGTAATCTTCTCTACCTTTTGATTTCGAAAAGAAGCTTGTTTGTGTTTTTCACTTGAAAGCAAATTCAGATTTGTACAACAACTTTCTTTTTAGGCATCAATATTAAGAAAGTGAAAAAAAATACATGCATATGTGCATTTGCATATTGATAGTCTGTTTGGCTTGATTTAGGAAAAGTGCATCTACAGTGTGCTCTTTGCTCTTTGAGAAAAGATTGTGTCTTTCTTTTCCCCTTGTAGCTAGGATTTTCATTGCTGAAAAGAGATAAAAGCTTGCTTATCATCTTTAGATTGCATTTTAGGAATTTCATCTACATCTCGTGGTGATCCAAAAAGGCAAACTTCTAAGAAAGATCAACTTAAAATAAATTGAATGAATCTAACAACGCATTGGAACTTAACGCACAACATTTAGAGGTCTAGGCTAGAGACCTATTCCGGCGTCGTAAAGCCTGGTAACTATTGTCCTCAATGATGGTTGGGTGATTCCTCCACTTTGAGACGATAAGTGCCAGTACAAACTTGTTCTCCCACGTACCGTCGAGTATATATTGGGAGACCCCTATAGGCTTAAAACCTTTTATCCATAGGAAGCCGTGTCGGCCGCCCTGTTGATCGCAATGCATCGAACACAGCATTCGGGAAGATTGACTGCCGTATCGTAAAAAGTATTTTGTAGTTTTGTGATTGGTTTGGTACTCCCTCTACCTAGATCTCCAGAGCAGTCCCTTTCGTTCCTTTTCAAACTCCTTAACGGAAAAGGTCCATCTGAGCACTTGTCACTTCAGGCTCATTAAAAATCGAAGGAGACTAGAGTCATCTTTTGTTTTTTCTCGACTCTTTAAAATTGAAAAAAAAAGTTGTGTCCAAGCGTCTAAAAATTTATTTTAAGCGGAATATTCATACCCTGTTCCTACGTTGATCTTAGGTTGAGAAAATGGAGTCTACCAACCAAGGAATTCCCCTTGGTGGAAATCCTAGTCCCTTCTCCTCTTGGGGAGATGTCCAGGACTGACAATTGGCCTGCCAATCTGGCTCTTCTCAACCAATTTCGTTCAGAACACCACTATTCCTGAACAATTGAATCAACAACCAGACGAGTCCAGAGTTGCCCACCAACCTTCTACTTCCTCTAATTCTTCTTCTCCCCCTTCCTCTTCACTTGATGGGGCTGGCAAAGCCAAAAGTCAAGTTCCTAAGGAGAAGAAGGAGAAGAAGAAGAAAGAGAAGAAGAAGAAGGAGCCAAAGGCGAAAGGGGGAAAACGAGTGTCGTCTAATGAAAATCCACACACTGCACCGACCAGGCCTAAATCGCCATGTGTCATTTGCAGAGGAGACCACTTTCACAGAGATTGTCCTTGCATCCCTCGGATACTAAGGGACTGGTCTCCTCGTTTGCACAATCCGGTGTCGTCAACCTCTGATGATCATGTTGAAAGCACACCGTCAACTAGCGAAAGTGAAGCCCCAGGACAAAAAGGGAAAGCTAGATTTCCCTGTAAACTGTGCAAAGGCAATCATGCCGTCCACCGTTGTCCCTTCTTAGACGAAGCGAAAATAGTTTTGGATGATCGTCCGGTTTCACCGTTACGACTTCCTCTTGGATATAAAAAACTCTTGCCGAGTCCGTCGCTAGTTGAGAATATAGCTGGCCTACTCAAGTGGTCGGCTGAAGTGCCTATCATCGAAGATAAACCATCTGAATCCATACTAGACGAAAGTCAAAAGGTCGAGGTGGCAGTTGAACCGGTCTTGCCTTCAGAGGTTTTATCTTCGGATGATACCGTCACTGAAGAGAACAAGGATGACACTGTCAAAATTCTCTTCATCAACACAGACTCTGACGAATATGGGGGCAATCTACCCATTCCCTTACCACAGGAGGGAAGTTCGTCAGAGCCATACCCAGCCGTCTACTCGGTCCCACCTCCAAGCAACCTAGTTGTCTCCTTCGACTAGAATCAACTAGGCAGACCCCGTTTACCAGCAAGCATACCATTCCGAATTATCGTTCAAATATATAGAATGGTCATGGCTGGTACCATCATAGATGAGGGGGCTTCTATGAGTATCCTTTCCTCTATTGCTTGGAAAGCACTTGGTTCGCCATCGCTGTTGCCTGAGATGAGGAATCTGACAGGCTTTGATAAAGGAACCAGTCAACCTTTAGGGATCCTTCCCAATGTGCCCATAACGTTGAGAAGGAAGACAGTTCAAATGAACGTAATGGTCGTTCAAGGACCCTTGGATTATAACCTACTCCTTGGACGAGACTATATTTATTGCATGGGAGCCATCGTCTCCTCACTCTTTAGAGTAATGTGTTTTCCGCACGAAGGAAGAGTGGTCAAGCTCGTGGACCAGCTTTCATTTCCCGGATCACGCATAGCAAATAGTCATATACCATCCCTAAATGGTCTCTTCACGCAAGAAATGTCTCAATCTCCAGTCCGTCCTCCCGATGAGCGCGAGTAATTCGGAAGGATATGACTGAAACCCAAGGGCATGCATCCTGGTCTGCTTCGACAGGAAGACTTCAGGTATAGGGTAGGTTTCCGCGGGATAATATGACTAGTTTGTACCCCATCCGTCAGTGGAAGAGGGGTTATTCTAGAACAAGATTCTCTTGTCAAAGTTATGTGAGTTGAAAGAACTGAGTCAATCACCAAAGAAGACATCGCCGAAGAAGTGTTTTGTTTGCACCACAAATCGAACAATCTTTGGGTGACCTGTAAGAGGTAGGCCTTTCCTGATAGAACAAATGTTTTTTTTCTGAAAATTGAGGGGTAACCTTGAAACCATATTTTATACCTGGGGGCATGCAAACCTTTTGGAGTGCAAGCAAAGAGCGGTTATTTATCTGTTTTTTGGGATTAGTCGTTTCCTAACTTTCATAAAGAAAGGATGTGGGGAAAAAATCTAAAAGTTGTCGTTTTATATGAGACATTCTTATCATATGACTGGATTAATCGAGCAGTTTTAGCACATAGTTCAAGCTCGTTAAAAAATAAACATAAGACATGAGCAAGTGTTTCCACCCACGTTTAAGCTCATTAAAAAATGAACTATTCCCCGGTAAATAACCACCGTGAATGAAGCATTTCAGCCATTAAAGCCTTGGTCGTGTTTGCACCGTCACCTCCACTTTTCCATTGGCCGATCATTCACTTCCATTTGATTGTTTACCCATTTTGAGGAACAGCTTCGAAGAGTGATTTCACTAGCCATCCTTGTGACACTGCCATGATTGGAAAATTCCAACCCTTACCTGGAATTAGCTGCTACCCATTTTATCACTCGTTCCTCAAAAGACGAGTCTTCTTTAAGCTCTTTTCAACTGACTCATAAAATATGAAAAGATTGCCGAGTTTTGGCCTTCCAGCTCGTTAAAGCGACCAGAAGTGTTATACCTCCTCTAGATTTTAATCTTTTTGGACCTAAGGGATTATTACACAAAAAGATCGAGTGCTTGTGTTGTTCGGCTCGTTAAAACTATCAAAAATTCATCCCTTCTGTATTGTTTTATACTTTTTCGGACTTAAGGGATTAGATGACAAAAAAGGAATTTTGGAGTTACCTTTACGTACCTTTCAGACTCTCTAAAAATGAAAAGGACTGAGTTATCTTTGTCGTTAAACTCGTTAAAAACATTAATAGCGACAAACTTGTCTTTAGACGAGAACGAGTTTCACTATCGCTAGACTTGTTAAAACATAGTGATGGGTTTGCCCGAAGGGAAAATTATAGAACAAGCATATGTTATCCTCCTCAAGCTTGACAAAAATAAAGAGGTACTGGTCAGCAATGACTGGGGAAAAATTGGGAAGAAACTCAAAGAATCTTTATTGGTAGCAAGTCGCTCTTGAACATGACACTTTTGCTCCGTGCCTGAGTCGGGTTGGGTTGTTTCATTTACCGGTCACATCACCATGGTCTCGCCATACCATCCACATTTGGGGTAAATGCTACCAATCCATCACATAAGTGTTGCCGACATGTTCAAGAGAATTCATCCAGAGAAGTCACCTGTGTCCCATCCACTACCATACATTATACTTCATTCCTTCATGACCGCCATCCTGAACCATATATCATCAGATCGTTTTCACCTCCATCAAAATCATTTGCTCAGTTCCGTGTCATTGATGTGGGATTCATCAAGGCCCTCCTTTGACGGATCGCTTCTTGTCGACATCAGCTCATCATCCAAGAAGTTGATCTAGGAACACCCCATTCAGTACTTTGAAGCTTGCATGCCTCAATGGCAAGTTTCTCACTTCCGGCGACAGGTATACATCAATGACCTTCGACCGAAAGATTTTGCGTGGTGTTTGACGCCAAGTCCTTTATTCACACCACGTGAATTGTACTGCAGTACTTGAGGGTCATCATCATTATCGGTGATTCCTCTCGCGCTTGTTAACAGTTTACATCATCGACTGGTAATCAAGCAATGTCTTTCCATGTTCGACTTCAAAACATTTCTCACATGGATCGACTTGTACTTCGAGTGAAGATCGGACAAGATTGAAGACCCCGGATCTAGTTTCATGCATCCGGGCTGCAATATATATTCAGGAAAAAATAAAGACATTGACATGTACAACATTGCAACACAGATAATCATCCTACCAAAAGGATGATGACTTCATCAAAATCATCAGTCTACCATCAGACGGTTGTCTGCCCTGTGTACATAAAAATGAATTTATAAAGCTAAGCATGGGAATGCCCGCCTCAGCTAGATCATGAAAACAATATGAAGATAATGTATTGTATTGTATCTTATTACTGGTCTCCTCCCAGCATTGAAAGAACTTCAGATCCTCCTAATAAAGCATTTCACTCGATAAACGACCTCATACTTTAGGGGGCAACTGTTAAAGACATTTTTGTGCCTTACAGCTCTAAGCATGAGATGTCCATAAACCAAGGGATCCTAAGTCCCTAAAAGTGTTGTTCCTACCCCTAAAGGAACAAGGTCAACCAACTACAGCTTCTCCCAGAAGTTCTCCACCAGAAACTGCTCAGAATCAGTCAAATCAGGATCATTTCAGCTGCTCCACTAGCTAGCTGCATTGCATAGCACCCCAGTACACTAGCTAGGTGCATTGCAACGCACCTAAATGCACTACCAGGGTGCGCTAAGCGGGAAATGACAAATGGCAGTGTCATTCCGCAAGGTGGACAGACAATGGAAGCATCCAGAATCTTCCTCAATGACACTTGCCTCACTGAGTTCGACCAAGGATGAGTAAGAGGCTCTCAGTCTCCAAGTGGAAGCAAGAACTGACAGAGAGAAGCCACAAGTCAAATCATAAGCTGACTCATCCTCTTTGCATACATCTATATATGGATCCCTCATCCCAGAGATCCAGAGGCTGGAATTTTGTACTTTGCAGAGAATTGCTGCTGGTTTTGAGATAGAGATCAGTGCGTTGGGTGATTTATGCTTTGTTGGAGGTGAAGAGGGGATTCCTTTGTTGGGGGGTTGATGCTGGAACAGGAATCATCGGTTGTAACTCCTCCTGGATCTTCTTGTTATATCAATAAAACTATTTGAGTTTCTCCTACATGCTTGTGTATCAATGATGTTTTGTTATATTTGCATGTTTAGCTTAAATCTGATCCTAAGCCGTTTATGAATGTAAATCCATGTCTTTGTGTAGTTTTCCTCTTCTGTGATCTTGCAGGAACTTGGTAAAGCTGGGCAAGTAAGGGAGCAGGTAGCTGGAAGCTGTCAAAGAGGAGAGAGATTGGATCAAAGGACTAGCGCAAGACACAGGTTGGTTCATCCTATTCCTCTTCATTTACAATTCATAAAGAAGAATACGAAAGTAGTTTTCCTTGTTTGTTGCTAAGGCACTGTCACACCTTAGTGGGATAGGGGCGTTATGAGTAGACACTTTTCCCAACAACGTGGGGGAAATCTACCTGTTCCTTTACCACAGGAAGGAATTTCTTCAGAGTCATATCCGGCCGTCTATTCGGTCCCACCTCCAAGCAACCTAGTCGTTTCCTTCGATTGGAATCTACTAGGCATACCCCATGTACCGGCTAATGTACCATTCCGAACCATTGTACAATATTACAAAATGATCATGGTCGGTACCATCATAGATGAAGGGGCTTCTATGAGTATCCTTTCCTCAACTACTTGGGAAGTGCTTGGTTCACCATCGCTTCTGCCTAAGATGAGAAATTTGACAGGCTTAGACAAAGAAACCAGTCGACTGTTAGGGATCCTTCCCAATGTGCCCATAACGTTGAGAAGGAAAACCGTTTACATGAATGTAATGGTAGTTCAAGGACCTCTAGATTATAATCTACTCCTTGGGCGTGACTATATTTATAGCATGGGAGCTATTGTCTCCTCACTCTTTAGAGTAATGTGTTTTCCGCATGAAGGCAGAGTGGTCAAGCTCATAGACCAACTTTCATTCCTTGGCTCACACATAGATAATAGTCAAATGCCATCCCTAAATGGTCTTTTCACGCAATGAATGTCTCATCAATCTCCAGTCCATCCACTTGAAGAGCACGAGTGATTCAGGAGGACATGACTGAAACCCAAGGGCCATGCACCCTGGTCTGTTTCGACAGGAAAACCTTGGGTATAGGGTAGGTTTCTGCGGAGGATATATGACTAGTCTGACACACCTGTGCATTTAGGGGAATGGGATTACACTAGAATAAGATTCCTTCATCAAAGTTATGTCAGTGGAGGCGACCGCGCCGCTCACCTTTGTCTATTTTGATAGACATCGCCAAGGAAGCATTTTTTCTGCAACGCGGATGGAGAGCTTTCATATGGTAACTTGGAAACTCTATTTCACTATACTTGGGGGCATGCAAACCTTTTTTGTTCCTAGCTTTCATAATGAAAGGATCTAGAGAAAAGTTTCGAATGGTGCAAGCTCCCTAAAAATTGAACCTATCAATGAGACATCCTTATTAAACGACTGGCACGAGCAGTTTTTAGGCGAAGTTCAAGCTCGTTAAAAATTAAACCTTAGCAATGAGCAAACGTTCCCCCAGAGTTTAAGCTCATTAGAAAATGAACCAATTTCTGGTAAATAACCATTGTCAATGTATTATCATCAGCTTTTGAGCCCTGGTCATTTTCTTACCATCACCTCCACTCTGTTTTAGCCAATCATTCACTTCCATTTGATTGTTTACCCCTTTTGAGGAACATCTGCGAGGAGTGATCCTGTTAGCCATCCTTGTGACACTGCATGATTGGAAAATTCCAAACCTTACATGGAATCAGTTGCTACCTGAAATTATCACTCGTTCCTCAGAAAACGAGTCTCCTTTAAGCTCTTTTCATCTGACTCGTAAAATATGAAAACATTTCGAAGCAATTGGCCTCTCTAGCTTGTTAAAGCTACTAGAAGTGCTATCCCTCCTCTAGATTTTAATCTTTTTGTACCTGAGGGATTATTACACAAAAAGATCGAGCGCTTGTTTTGTTCGGCTCGTTAAAATTGCCGAAAACTCATCCCTTTCGTATTATTTTATATTTTTTCGAACTTAAGGGATTATATGACGAAAAGGGATAATTGGAGTTTCCTTTACATCCCTTTTAGAATCTCTAAAATTGAAAAGGACTGAGTTATCTTTGTCGTTAAACTCGTTAAAACCGAATAGCGACAAACTTGTCCATACAGACAAGAACGAGTTTCACTATTGCTAGGCTCATTAAAACATAGCAACGGGTTTGCCCGAAGGGAAAATTATAGAACAAGCATATGTTATCCTCCTCAAGCTTGACAAAAATAAAGAGGTACTGGTCAGCAATAACTGGGGAAAAATTGGGAAGAAAACTTGAAGAAACTTTATTGGTAGCAAGTCGCTCTTGAACATGACACTTTCACTCTGCATCCAAGTTGGGTTGGGTTGTTCCGTTCACCAGTTATATCACCATTGGTCCACTGCACCATCCATATTTGGCGTTAACGCTACTAATCCATGTCAGTGTCAACGGAATGTTCAAGAGAAGACGCTCAGAGAAATCACCTGTGTCTCATCCGCTGTAATACATTCACGCTCCATTCTTTCATGACCGCCACCCTAAACCCTGTATCATCAGATCATTTTCACCTCCAAAATAATTTACTCCATTCCGTGTTGTAGATGTGGGATTCATTAAGGCCCTCTTATGACGGGTCGCTTCTTGTCAACATCAGCTCATTATCCAAGAAGTTGACTTAGGAACAACCCTTTCAGTACTTTGAAGCTTGCATGCCTCAATGGCAAGTTTCTCACTTTCGGAGATAGGTTTACATCAATGGCCTTCGACCGAAAGATTTTGCGTGGTGTTCGACACCAAGTCCCTTTTCACATCACGTGAATTGTCCTGCAGTACCTTGAGGTTCATCATCATTATCGGTGATTCCTCTCACACCTGTTAATAGCTTACATCATTGGCTGGTAATCAGGCGATGTCTTTCCATGTTTGAATCTAGAGCATCTTTCACATGGATCAACTTGTGCTGCGGGTGAATATTGAATGTCTTTAAAGACCCTAGATCTAGTTTCATCCATCCAGGCTGTGATCTATTCAGAAAAATAAACACATCAAATGTACATTGCTGCTGCACAGATGATCATCTAAATCAAAGGATGATGACTCTATCAGAATCATCAGTCTCCTGCACAGACGGTTGTCTGTCTTATGTACATGAAAATGAATTTATAAAGCTAAGCACGGGAATGCCCACCTTAGCTAGATCATGAAAAATATTATGAAGATAACGTATTGTATTGTATCTTATTACAGGTCGCCTTCCAGCTCGAAAAAACTTCGGATCCTCATGATAGAGCATTTCACCGGACATCAAAAGATTAACGACCTCATGCTTTAGGGCGCAACTGTTATAGACATTTTTGGGCACTGCAACCCCAATCAAACATGTCCATAAACCAAGGGCTCATAAGTCCCTAAAAGTGTTGCTTCACAACCTAAAAGAACAAGGTCATTTGATTACATCATCTCCCAGAAGTTCTCTACAGAAAATTGCTCAGAACTGGTCAAAGCTGGACCATACAGACTGCCCAATGTAGAGGGTGTGATGCATCTCACCTGCCCAGTGAAAAGGGTGCGATGCATACTGAAAATCCCTTCTGTAGGGTGCGATGGGTGAGAGTTGAAAAATGGCAGAGACAGTTTTCGAGGTGGATGATCATGGAATCTTCCATAAACTTCTCCCATGACACTTGCCTCTCTGAATTCGCCTAGGGATGAGTAAGAAATCATCAATCTCCAAGTGGAATCAAGAACTATCAGAGAGAGGACACTAATCAAAATCCCAGAAGCTGACTCACCCCCCTGCAATCATCTATATATGGATCCCTCATCCCAGAGATCCAGAGGCTGGAATTTTGTATCTTGTAAGGAAGTGTTGTTGGTTTCTTGGTGGAACATCATAGTGTTGGGTGATCTAAGCTTTTCATGAGGTGAAAGAAGGGCTTTCATGCTGGAGGATGACGTTGGGTCAGAAAAATTGGTTGTAATCCTCTTTGCTATTATTTATATTAATAAAGCTATTCAAGTTTTCCTCCACATTCTTGTATGTTTGATGATATATGCATTTGTGTGGTCAATATATATCTGGTCCTATATTGTTTATGATTGTAGATATCTGTTCTTTGATAGTATTATGTTGCTTTGATCCGACAAGTGCTCTTTGAAGCTGGGTAGACGAAGGAGAAGCGGCAAGGATCTGTCAGAAGGGAGAGGAACCGAGCAAGGAACCAAGCACAAGACTGAGGTTGGTGTCCTTCATTCCCCTCTTATCTACTTCTCATAAAGGAAAACGAAAGTGGTTTTAGTTTGTTTGTTTCTAAGATAGCTACCAATCTTAGTGGGACTAGTAGCTCCAAGTGGACACTAGATTTCCTGATAACAAAATGGCGACTCCACTGGGGAGCGAATAGATTGTTTGTTTGTCTATATTTGTTTGTTTTATAAAATTACAGATGGAGCCTGAAGTTGAGCCAGCTAGCCTTCGAACTACATTTGCTATGAAAGTGCAAAGTAGATCAATGTTTCTTCAGTGTATCTACGGGTTTTGTTTATAAACTAAGGAAACCTTCTAATTTCCCTAGTGGTGACTCTAGTAACCTCATTATATCAGCCCCTGTGATATTTATTTACTGTACATCACTTGCTCAGCCTAAATCCCTGAACTAAGCTGCAAACTGTGACCCGGAACCTAGTTGAAGTCTCCTCCCTGGACCATCGCACCTTCTCCTCTTGGGAATTTGGATGCATCGCTCCTCTCGTGTGTAGTAGGTGTGCTACATCTCACTTTCCCTATGTTGTAGGTGTGATGATCAGGCAAGACCTCTTCTGCCCTCAGATTTTCGTTTCTGTGTTCACTCTCTTCAGCTTTATTCAGGAGTTTTACTGTCTGCGATCAGTATACCACTGTGGAAAACCTCTTCCTTTCCATCATTCCGCCTCTGTTGTGCAATGAACCGTGAATGTTCTTATGTATTGTGTGCCATTTTCAGTTCTCTTTTACAAATAAGTAGCATAATCAAATTGTCGTCTTTTGATTTGAAAGTGTCTTAAGTGTCGTTTTCAGTCAAAGAAAAGAATTCTATTGTTGATTGTCGATTATATAGTTACTCTTGTATTTGATTTGAATTAGTTGTTTTTCAAGTGTTGAAAGTAGTTTTCAATTCAAAATAGCAAAGTGTCGTCATTATCTTCCTTTCGTTTTTGAAGAGAAATTTGTTAGTACTGTCGCTTTGAAAAGATAATTCATATTTGTACTTAGCATTCTTCTTATCACTCACACATTAAGAAAGCTGAAAACAAATACATGCATGTGCATTTGCATTTAGATTGCTTGTTGGTTTGATTTAGGACAGTGCATCTAGTGTGTGCTCTCTACTCTATGTTGAAAGAATACCGTCTCTCTTTCTTTAGTAGCTAGGATTTTCAATCCAAAAAGAAGATTAAACGATTGTTTATCATCTTAGATTGCATTTTAGGAATTGTATATCTACATCACGCGGTAAACCTAAAAGGAAAATTTCTTAAGAAAGATCAACTGTAAAATAAATTCAATGAACATGAAAACACTTTGGGACCTAACGCACAACATCTAGAAGTCTAGGCTAGAGATGTGTTCCGACGTTGTAAAGCCTGGTAACTGTCACTTTCATTGTTGGTTGGGTGATTCCTCCTATTTGAGATAACATGTGCCAGTACGAACTTGTGCTCCCACGTACCGTCGAGTATATATTGGGAGACCACAATAGGCTATATCCTTTATCCATAGGAAGTCATGTCTACCGCCCTATCGATCAAAATACACTGAACACAGCATTCGGGAAGATTGACTGTTGTACCGTAAAAAGTATTCTGCAGTTTTGTGATTGGTTTGGTAATCCCTTTGTCTAGATTTCCAGAGTAGTCTCTTTCGTTCCTTTTCAGACTCCTTAAAGGATAAGGTCCATCTGAGAACTTGTCACTTCAGGCTCATTAAAAATCGAAGGCGACTAGAGTCATCTTTTGTTTTTTCTTGACTCTTAAAAATTGAAAAAACAAGTTGTGTCAAAGCATCTAAAATTTATTTTAATCGGAATAATATCACCATTACCACATTGGTCTTAGGTCGAGAAAAATGGAGTCCACCAACCAAGGATTTCCCCTTGGAGGAAATCCTAGTCCTTTCTCCTCTTGGGGAGATGTTGGTGCACCTCATATGGCCACATTGTCATTTCCAGGATTGACTATTGGCTTGCCAATATGGCTCTTCTCGACCTCCGTCATTCAGAACACCGTAATTCCTGAACAATCGAATCAGCAAATAGATGATACTAAAGTTAGCCTCGAACCTTCTACCTCATCCAATTCTCCCTCTCCTCCTTCCTCTTCGCTTCACGAAGCTGGTAAAGCCATAAATCAAGTAACTAAGAAGGAGAAGAAGTGGATGGAGAAGAAAGAGAAGAAGGAGCCGAAGGCGAAAGGGGTAACCAAGCATCGTCTAGTGAAAATCCACACACTGCACCAGCCAAGCCTAAATCTCCTTGTGTCATTTGCAAAGGAGACCACTATCATTGAGATTGTCCTTGTATCCCTCGAATCTTAAGGGACTGGTCTCCTTGTTTGCACAATCCGGTGTCATCAACCTCTGAAGGCCATGTTGAAAGAACACCATCAACTAGTGAAAGCGAAGAATTTGGACAAAAAAGGAAATGTAAATTTCCTTGTAAACTATGTGAAGGCGATCATGCCGTCCACCATTGTCCCTTCCTAGACGAAGCTAAAAGAGTTTTGGATAACCGTCCAGCTTCGCCGCTACGACTTCCTCCCGGATACAAGAAATTCTTGCTGAGTCTATCGCTAGTTGAAAATTCAATCGACACTCCATTGTGGTCAGTAGAAGCATCTATCATTGAATATAAACCTGCTGAATCTGTACCAAATGAAAGTCAAAAGGTTGAGGCGGCAATGGACCTGGTCTTGTCTTTGGAAGGTCCATCTTCAGATGACACAATCACTAAAGAGAAGAAGAATGACACCGTTCAACTTCTTTTAGTAAACACGGACTCCGATGAACATGGGGGAAATCTACCCGTTCCTTTACCGCAGGAAGAAAGTTCGTCAAAGTCATATCCGGCCGTCTATTCAGTCCCACCTCCAAGCAACCTAGTCGTTTCCTTCGATCGGAATCTACTAGGCAGACCCCGTGTACCGGCTAATGTACCATTCTGAATCATTGTAAAAGCTTACAAAATGATCATGGTCGATACCATCATAGATGAAGGGGATTCTATGAGTATCCTTTCCTCAACTACTTGGGAAGTACTTGGTTCACCATCGCTTCTGCCTGAGATGAGAAATCTGACAGGCTTCGACAAAGGAACCAGTCAACCGTCAGGGATCCTTCCCAATGTGCCCATAACGTTGAGAAGGAAAATAGTTTACATGAACGTAATGTTAGTCCAAGGACCTCTAGATTATAATCTACTCCTTGGGCGTGACTATATTTATAGCATGGGAGCCATTGTCTCCTCACTCTTTAAAGTAATGTGTTTTCCGCATGAAGGCAGAGTGGTCAAGCTCATAGACCAGATTTCGTTCCCTGGCTCACACATAGCTAATAGTCAAATGCCATCCCTAAATGGTCTTTTCACGCAAGGAATGTCTCATCAATCTCCAGCTCGTCCACCTGAAGAGCGCAAGTGATTCAGGAGGACATGGCTAAAACCCAGGGGGCATGCACCCTAGTCTGTTTCGGCAGGAAAACCTTGGGTATAGGGTAGGTTTCCATGGAGGATATATGACTAGTCTGACACACCCGTCCATTTAGGAAAATGGGATTAGATTGGAATAAGATTCTCTCGTCAAAGTTATGTGAGTGGAGGCGACCGCGTCACTTCACCTTTGTCTATTTTGGTAGACATCGCCAAGGAAGAATTTTGTCTACAAAGCGGATGGAGAGCTTTCATATGGTAACCTGGAAACTCTATTTCGCTATACCTGGGGGCATGCAAACCTTTTTGTATGCAAGTGAAGAGTGGCCATTTATTTTCTTAGTTTGTAGTTTCTCAACCCTTTAAACTCATAGGATTGGTCGTTCCTAGCTTTCATAATGAAAGGATCCGGAGCAAAGTTTTGAATGGTGCAAGCTCCCTAAAAATTGAACCTATCGATGAGACATCCTTATTATACGACTGGCACGAGTAGTTTTTATGTGAAGTTCAAGCTCATTAAAAATTAAACCCTAGGAATGAGCAAACGTTCCTCCAGAGTTTAAGCTCGTTAAAAAATGAACCAATTTCCGGTAAATAACCATTGTTAATGCATTATCATCAGCTTTTGAGCCATGGTCGTGTTCTTACCATCACCTCCACTCTGTTTTAGCCAATCATTCACCTCCATTTGATTGTTTACCCCTTTTGAGGAAAAACTGCGAAGAGTTATCCTGTTAGCCATCCTTGTGACACTGCCGTGATTGGAAAATTCCATACCTTACACGGAATCAGTTGCTACCTAAAATTATCACTCGTTCCTCAGAAAACGAGTCTCCTTTAAGATCTTTTCATCTGACTCATAAAATATGAAGATATTGCTGAGCAATTGGCCTCTCCAGCTCGTTAAAGCTACCGGAAGTGCTATCCCTCCTCTAGATTTTAACCTTTTTGGACCTGAGGGATTATTACACAAAAAGATCGAGCGCTTGTTTTCTCAGCTCGTTAAAATTATCGAAAACTCATCCCTTTCGTATTATTTTATACCTTTTCAGACTTAAGGGATTATATGACGAAAAAAGATTATTGGAGTTTCCTTTACGTCCCTTTCAGACTATCTAAAATTGAAAAGGACTGAGTTATCTTTGTCGTTAAACTCGTTAAAACCGAATAGCGACAAACTTGTCCATACAAACAAGAACGAGTTTCACTGTTGCCAGGCTTGTTAAAACATAGCGACGGGTTACCCAAAGGGAAAATTATAGAACAAGCATATGTTATCCTCCTCAAGCTTGACAAAAATAAAGAGGTACTGGTCAGGAATGACTGGGGAAAAATTGGGAAGAAAACTTGAAGAAACTTTATTGGTAGCAAGCCACTCTTGAGCATGACACTTTCACTCCGCATCCAAGTCGGGTTGGGTTGTTCTGTTCGCCGGTTATATCACCATTGGTCCACTGCACCATCCATATTTGGGGTTAACACTACCAATCCATGTCAGTGTCACCGGTATGTTCAAGAGAAGTCACTCAGAGAATTCACCTGTGTCTAATCCACTGCAATACATTCCACCACCCTGAACCCTATATCATCAGATCGTTTTCACCTCCAAAATCATTTACTCCATTCCATGTCGTAGATGTGGGATTCATTAAGGCCCTCCTATCACAGGTTGCTTCTTGTCGACATTAGCTCATTATCCAAGAATTCGACTTAGGAACAACCCTTTCAGTACTTTGAAGCTTGCATACCTCAATGGCAAGTTTCTCACTTTCAGCGACAGGTTTACATCAATGGCCTTCGACCGAAAGATTTTGCGTGGTGTTCGATGCCAAGTCCCTTTTCACATCACATGAATTGTATTGTAGTACCTTGAGGGTCATCATCATTATCGATGATTCCTCTCACGCGTGTTAACAGCTTACATCATTGGCTGGTAATCATGCAATGTCTTTCCATGTTCGACTACAGAACATCTTTCACATGGATCGACTTGTTCTTGGAGTGAAGATTGAACAAGTTTGAAGACCCCGGATCTAGTTTCATCCATCCGAGCTGCGATATATTCAGGAAAATAAAGACATCAAATGTACATTGCTGCTGCACAGATGATCATCTGAATCAAAGGATGATGACTCCATCAGAATCATCAGTCTCCCACACAGACAGTTGTCTGTCTTATGTACATGAAAATGAATTTATAAAGCTGAGCATGGGAATGCCTGCCTGAGCTAGATCATGAAAAATATTATAAAGATAATGTATTGTATTGTATCTTATTACAGGTCACCTTCCAGCTCGAAAAAACTTCGAATCCTCATGATAAAGCATTTCACCCAACATCAAAAGATTAACGACCTCATGCTTTAGGGGGCATTTGTTATAGACAGTTTTTGGCACTACAACCTCAATCAAACATGTCCGTAAACCAAGGGCTCCTAAGTCCCTAAAAGTGTTGCTTCACACCCTAAAAGAACAAGGTCAGCTGATTACATCATCTCCCAGAAGTTCTCCATAGAAAACTACTCGGAATTGGTCAAAGCTGGACCATACAGACTACCCAGTGCAGAGGGTGCGATGCATCTCACCTACCCAGTGAAAAGGGTGCAATGCATACTGAGAAGCCCTTTTGTAGGGTGCGATGGGTGACAGTAGACAAATGGCAGAGACAGTTTGCGAGGTGGATGACCATGGAATCTTCTAGAAACTTCTCCCATGACACTTGCCTCTCTGAATTCGCCCAGGGATGAGTAAGATACCATCAATCTCCAAGTGGAATCAAGAACTATCAGAGGGAGGACACTAATCAAAATCCCAAAAGCTGACTCACACCCTTGCAATCATCTATATATGGATCCCTCATCCTAGAGATCCAGAGGCTGGAATTTTGTATCTTGTAAGGAAGTGTTGTTGGTTTCTTGGTGGAACATGATAGTGTTGGGTGATCTAAGCTTTTCATGAGGTGAAAGAAGGGATTTCATGCTGGAGGATGACGCTGGGTCAGAACAATTGGTTGTAATCCTCTTTGCTATTCTTGATATTAATAAAGCTATTCAAGTTTTCCTCCACATTCTTGTATGTTTGATGATATATGCATTTGTGTGGTCAATATATATATGGTCCTATATTGTTTATGATTGTATATCTTTGTTCTTCAATAGTATTTTGCTGCTTTGATCCCACAGGTGCTCTTTGAAGCTGGGTAGACGAAGGAGAAGCGACAAGGATCTGTCAGAAAGGAGAGGAACCGAGCAAGGAACCAAGCGCAAGACTAAGGTTGATGTCCTTCATTCCCCTCTTATTTACTTCTGATAAAGGAAAACGAAAGTGGTTTTAGTTTGTTTGTTTCTAAGATAGCTGTAACAAGTCTTAGTGGGACTAGCAGCTCCGAGTGGACACTAGATTTCCCGATAGTAAAATGGTGACTTCGCTGGGGAGCGAATAGATTGTTTGTTTGTCTATATTTGTTTGTTTTATAAACTTACATATGGAGCCTGAAGTCAAGCGAGCTAGCCTTCAAACTGCATTTGCTATGCAAGTGCAAAATAGATCAATGTTGCTTCAGTCTATCTCCGAGTTTTGTTTATAAACTGAACAATCGATTTCCAAACCTTCTAATTGCCAGGTAACCGCTCTAGTAACCACATTAGATCAGCCCCTATGATATCTATTTACTGTACATCACTTTCTTGACCTAAATCCCTGAACTGAGCTGCAAACTGTGACCCGGAACCCAGTTGAAGTCTCATCCTTGGACCATCGTACCATCGCCTCTTGGGAATCTAGATGCATCGCACCTCCCGTGTGCAGTAGGTGCACTGTATCACACTTTCCCTGTGTTTCACATGCGTTGATCAGACAAGACCTCTTCTGCCCTCAGATTTTGGTTTCTGTGTTCACTCTCTTCAGCTTTATTCAGGAGTTTTGCTATCTGCGATTAGTGTACCACTGTGGAAACCCTCTTCCTTTCCACCATTCCACCTTTGTTGTGCAAAGAACTGTGAACGTTTTTATGTATTGTGCGCCATTTTCAGTTCTCTTTTACAAAGAAGTAGCATAATCAAATTGTCGTCTTTTGATTTGAAAGTGTCGCAAGTGTTGTTTTCAGTCAAAGAAAAGAATTCTATTGTTCTTGATGGTCGATTATACAGTTACTCTTGTATTTGATTTGAATTAGTGGTTCTTCAAGTGTTGAAAGAAGTTTTCAATTCAAAATAGAAAAGTGTCGTCATTATCTTCCTTTAGTTTTGAAGAGCAATTTGTTAGTACTGTCGCTTTGAAAAGATAATTCAGATTTGTACTTAGCATTCTTCTTATCATTCACACATTAAGAAAGCTAAAAACAAATACATGCATGTGCATTTGCATTTAGACTACTTGTTTCTTTGATTTAGGATAGTGCATCTAGTGTGTGCTCTCTGCTCTATGTTGAAAGAATACCATCTCACTTTCTTTAGTAGCTATGATTTTCATTGCAAAAAGAAGATTAAACGATTGTTTATCATCTTAGATTGCATTTTAGGAATTGTATATGTACATCATGTGGTGAACCTGAAAGGAAAATTTCTTAAGAAAGATCAACTGTAAAATAAATTCAATGAACATAAAAATGCTTTGGAACCTAACGCACAACATCTCGAAGTCTAGGCTAGAGATGTATTCCGGCGTCGTAAAGCCTGGTAACTGTCGCTTTCATTGTTAGTTGGGTGATTCCTCCTCTTTGAGATGACAAGTGCCAGTATGGAATTCCGCTCCCATGTACCATCGAGTATATATTGGGAGACCACAATACGCTATATCCTTTATCCATAGGAAGTCGTGTCTGTCGCCCTATCGATCGCAATGCACTGAACACAGCATTCGGGAAGATTGACTGCCGTACCATAAAAAGTATTCTGTAGTTTTGCGATTGTTTTGGTAATCCCTCTGTCTAGATTTCTAGGGTAGTATCTTTCGTTCCTTTTCAGACTCCTTAAAGGCAAAGGTCCATCTGAGCACTTGTCACTTCAAGCTCATTAAAAATTGAAGGCGACTAGAGTCATCTTTTGTTTTTTCTCGACTCGTAAAAATTGAAAAAACAAGTTGTGTCAAAGCAAAATGTATTTTAATCGGAATAATATCACCATTCCCGCGTTGGTCTTAGGTCGAGAAAAATGGAGTCCACCAACCAAGGATTTCCCCTTGGAGGAAATCCTAGTCCTTTCTCATCTTGGGGAGATGTTGGTGCACCTCATATGGCCACATTGTCACTCCCAAGATTGACTATTGGCTTTCCAATATGGCTCTTCTCGACCTCTGTCCTTCAGAACACCGTTATTCCTGAACAATCGAGTCGGCAAATAGATGATACTAAAGTTAACCCCCAACCTTCTACCTCATCCAATTCTCGCTCTCCTCCTTCCTCTTTGCTTGATGAAGCTGGTAAAGCCAAAAATCAAGTAAATATGAAGGAGAAGAAGTGGAAGGAGAAGAAAGAGAAGAAGAAGAAGGAGCCGAAGGCGAAAAGGGGTAACCAGGAATCGTCTAGTGAAAATCCACACACTGCACCATCCAAGCCTAAATCTCCATTTGTCATTTGCAAAGGAGACCACTATCATCGAGATTGTCCTTGCATCCCTCAGATCTTAAGGGACTGGTCTCCTCATTTGCACAACCCGGTGTCATCAACCTCTGAAGACCATGTTGAAAGTACACCATCAACTAGTGAAAGCGAAAGAATTTGGACAAAAAAGGAAATGTAAATTTCCTTGTAAACTATGTGAAGGCGATCACGCCGTCCATCGTTGTCCCTTCCTAGATGAAGCTAAAAGAGTTTTGGATAACCGTCTGGCTTCGCTACTACGACTTCCTCTTGGATACAAGAAACTCTTGCTGAGTCCATCGCTAGTTGAAAATTTGACCGACGCGCCATTGTGGTCGGTCGAAGCATCTATCATTGAAGATAAACCCGCTGAATCCGTACTAGACGAAAGTCAAAAGGTTGAGGCAGCAGTCGACCTGGTCTTGTCTTTGGAAGGTCCATCTTTAGATGATATGATCACCAAAGAGAACGAGAATGACACCATTCAAATTCTTTTTGTAAACACAGACTCCGATGAACATGGGGGCAATCTGTCAGTTCCTTTACCGCAGGAAGGAAGTTCGTTACAGTCATATCCGGCCATATATTCGGTCCCACCTCCAAGCAACCTAGTCGTTTACTTCGATTGGAATCTACTAGGCATACCACGTGTACTGGCTAATGTACCATTCTGAATCATTGTACAAGCTTACAAAATGATCATGGTTAGTACCATCATAGATAAAAGGGCTTCCGTGAGTATCCTTTCCTCAACTGCTAGGGAAGCGCTTGGTTTGCCATCGCTTCTTCCTGAGATGAGAAATCTGACAGGCTTCAACAAAGGAACCAGTCGACCGTTAGGGATCCTTCCCAATGTGCCCATAACGTTGAGAAGGAAAACCATTTACATGAACTTAATGGTAGTTCAAGGACCTCTAGATTATAATCTACTCCTTGGGCGCAACTATATTTATAGCATGGGAGCCATTGTCTCCTCACTCTTTAGAGTGATGTGTTTTCCGCATGAAGGCACAGTGGTCAAGCTTGTAGACCAGCTTTCGTTCCCTAGCTCACACATAGCTAATAGTCAAATGCCATCCCTAAATGGTATTTTCACGCAAGGAATGTCTCATCAATCTCTAGTCTGTCCACGTGAAGAGCGCGAGTGATTCGGGAGGACATGACTGAAACCCAAGGGGCATGCACCCTGGTCTGTCTCGGCAGGAAAACCTTTGGTATAGGGTAGGTTTCCATGGAGGATATATGACTAGTCTGACACACCCATCGGTTTAGGAAAATGGGATTAGACTGGAATAAGATTCCCTCGTCAAAGTTATGTGAGTGGAGGCGACCACATCGCTCACCTTTGTCTATTTTGGTAGACATCGCCAAGGAAGCATTTTGTCTACAACGCGGATGGAGAGCCTTCATATGGTAACCTGGAAACTCTATTTCGCTATACCTAGGGGCATGCAAACCTTTTTGCATGCAAGCGAAGAGCGACAATTTATTTTCTTAGTCTGTAGTTTCTCAACCCTTTAAACTCGTAGGATTGGTCGTTCCTAGCTTTCATAATGAAAGGATCCGTAGAAAAGTTTCTAATGGTACAAGCTCCCTAAAAATTGAACCTATCGATGAGACATCCTTATTATATGACTGGCATGAGCAGTTTTTATGCGAAGTTCAAGCTCGTTAAAAATTAAACCTTAGCAATGAGCAAACATTCCCCCAGAGTTTAAGCTCATTGAAAAATGAACCAATTTCCAGTAAATATCCATTGTGAATGCATTATCATCAGCTTTTGAGACTTGGTCGTGTTCTTACCATCACCTTCACTTTGTTTTAGCCGATTATTCACCTCCATTTGATTGTTTACCCCTTTTGAGGAACATCTGCGAAGAGTGATCCTGTTAGCCATCCTTGTGACACTACCATGATTGGAAAATTCCAAAAGTTACCTAGAATCAGCTGCTACCTGAAATTATCACTTGTTCCTCAGAAAACGAGTCTCCTTTAAGCTCTTTTCATCTGACTCATAAAATATAAAAATATTGCGGAGCAATTGGCCTCTCCAGCTCGTTAAAGCTACCGGAAGTGCTATCCCTCCTCTAGATTTTAATCTTTTTAGACCTGAGGGATTATTACACAAAAAGATCGAGGGCTTGTTTTGTTCAGCTCGTTAAAATTAACAAAAACTCATCCCTTTCAGACTCTCTAAAATTGAAAAGGACCGAGTTATCTTTGCCGTTAAACTCGTTAAAACCGAATAGCGACAAACTTGTCCATACAGACAAGAACG
Organism: Pinus tabuliformis; assembly: GCA_031772625.1. Lineage (NCBI taxonomy): Eukaryota > Viridiplantae > Streptophyta > Pinopsida > Pinales > Pinaceae > Pinus > Pinus tabuliformis. The sequence continues at coordinate 310,576,746 of CM062815.1, read as the reverse complement.
AGTTTCACTGTCACTAGGCTCGTTAAAACATAGCGACGAGTTTGCCTGAAGGAAAAATTATAGAACAAGCATATGTTATCCTCCTCAAGCTTGACAAAAATAAAGAGGTACTGGTCAACAATGACTGGGAAAAAATTGGGAAGAAAACTTGAAGAAACTTTATTGGTAGCAAGTCGCTCTTGAACATGACACTTTCACTCCGCATCCAAGTCGGGTTGGGTTGTTCCATTCACCGGTGATATCACCATTGGTCCACTGCACCATCCATATTTAGGGTTAATGCTACCAATCCATGTCAGTGTCGCCAGTATGTTCAAGAGAAGTCGCTCAAAGAATTCACCTGTGTCTCATCTGCTGCAATACATTCACGCTCCATTCTTTCATGACTACCACCCTGAACCCTGTATCGTCAGATCGTTTTCACCTCCAAAATCATTTACTCCATTCCGTGTCGTAGATGTGGGATTCATTAAGGCCCTACTATGACCGGTTGCTTCTTGTTGACATCAGCTCATTATCTAAGAAGTTGACTTAGGAACAACCCTTTCAGTGCTTTGAAGCTTGCATGCCTCAGGCAAGTTTCTTACTTCTGGCAACAGGTTTACATCAATGGCCTTTGATCGAAATATTTTGCATGGTGTTCGACGCCAAGTCCCTTTTCACATAATGTGAATTGTACTGTAGTACCTTGAGGGTCATCATCATTATCGGTGATTCCTCTCGCGCCTGTTAACAACTTACATCACTGGCTGGTAATCAGGCGATGTCTTTCCATGTTCGACTCCAGAACATCTTTCACATGGATCGACTTGTACTCCGAGTGAAGCTTGAACGAGTTTGAAGACCCCGGATCTAGTTTCATCCATCCAGGCTGTGATATATTCAAGAAAATAAAGACATCAAATGTACATTGCTGTTGCACAGATGATCATCTGAATCAAAGGATGATGACTCTATCAGAATCGTTAGTCTCCCGCACAGACGGTTGTCTCTCTTATGTACATGAAAATGAATTTATAAAGCTGAGCATGGGAATGCCCACCTCAGCTAGATCATGAAGAATATTATGAAGATAATGTATTGTATTGTATCTTATTACAGGTCTCCTTCCAGCTCGAAGAAACTTTGGATCCTCATGATAAAGCATTTCACCCGACATCAGAAGATTAACAACCTCATGCTTTAGGGGGAAACTGCTATAGACATTTTTGGGCACTGCAACCCCAATCAAACATGTCCGTAAACCAAGGGCTCCTAAGTCCCTAAAGGTGTTGCTTCACACCCTAAAAGAACAAGGTCAGCTGATTACATCATCTCCCAGAAGTTCTCCATAGAAAACTACTCAGAACTGGTCAAAGCTGGACCATACAGACTGCCCAGTGCAAAGGGTGCAATGCATCTCACCAGCCCAGTGAAAAGGGTGTGATGCATACTGAGAAGCCCTTCTGTAGGGTGCGATGGGAAAGAGTAGACAAATGGCAGATACAGTTTGCGAGGTGGATGATTATGGAATCTTCCAGAAACTTCTCCCATGACACTTGCCTCTCTGAATTCACCCAGGGATGAGTAAGGTATCATCAATCTCCAAGTGGAATCAAGAACTATCAGAGAGAGGACACTAGTCAAAATCCCAAAAGCTGACTCACCCCCTTGCAATCATCTATATATGGATCCCTCATCCCAGAGATCCAGAGGCTGGAATTTTGTATCTTGTAAGGAAGTGTTGTTGGTTTCCTGGTGGAACATGATAGTGTTGGGTGATCTAAGCTTTTCATGAGGTGAAAGAAGGGCTTTCATGCTGGAGGGTGATGCTGGGTCAGAACAATTGGTTGTAATCCTCTTTGCTATTCTTGATATTAATAAAGCTATTCATGTTTTCCTCCACATTCTTGTATGTTTGATGATATATGCATTTGTGTGGTCAATATATATCTGGTTCTATATTGTTTATGATTGTATATCTCTGTTCTTTGATATTATTATGCTGCTTTGATCCCACAGGTGCTCTTTAAAGCTGGGTAGACGAAGGAGAAGCGGCAAGGATCTATCAAAAGGGAGAGGGACCGAGCAAGGAACTAAGCGCAAGACTGAGGTTGGTGTCCTTCATTCCCCTCTTATCGTCTTCTCATAAAGGAAAATGAAAGTGGTTTTAGTTTCTTTGTTTCTAAGATAGCTACCAGTCTTAGTGGCACTAGCAGCTTCGAGTGGACACTAGATTTCCCGATAACATGGTGGAAACTAGATCCAGGGTCTTGATTTCTGCTTCCTGAACTAGTACGATTCTATCCATGCGAATGAATGTGTCTAAGTCGAACATGGTAGAAACCACTTGATTACTAGTCAATGATGTGAACTATTAACAAGTGTGAGAGAAACCACCAGTAATGTCAATGGCTTTCAAAGTACTCAGTACAATCCATGAAATGTGAATAAATGAGCTGATGTCAAACATGTCATAGAATCATTTGATCGAAGGTCAATGATGCAACCTATCGTCGAAGGCGAGAAACCTACCATTAGGGCATGCAGATTCCAAGGTACTGACGATTTCTATATCATATTTCTAGATAATGAGTTGAAGTCGATAGAAAGAGATCTGTCGTAGGCAAGCCCACAACACGAAATCATAGATCAAGTTTTGAAAAAATGTATTTGGCAAGGACTAACTCAGGGATGGTCAAGATGGATGACAGATATTTTGTAAATGAATGGTTTATTTGAACTAACCTCTTGAACACATAACGACACTGCAGATGGTTTGGTGACAATTGACCCAAAGCTAATACCCAGAAACCGGCTGAAGACTTTCACTATGGTTTGATTAACTGTTAGGCAATGGATTTCCCAACCTAGGTAAACAAAAAGTGTCGTGTTCAAGAGTGGTTAACTGCTTTTCTAAAACACAAAGTGTAACAAACAGGTTCATTTTTCTTTCTTTTCCCCCACCATTTCTGGAAAGTACCTCTTTATTTTTGACAAGCTTGAGGAGGATAACATTTGCTTAGTTATAAGATCATCCTTTGGATGAGTCCAACTTAGTTTAAAATTGGAACCCTAAGAAGGACTGGTTCGTTCCTGTTTAAAATTGAACAGGTCCTTTACTGTTAAATTTTAATGTGTTAAAACACTTTAAAAAATTTAATTTCCTTAATTATGGGCAGAGTTCACGGTTTTTACCTGTTGATTACCTCCTATTGCCTATGGCCCAACTGTTTCCCAACTATTTCCCAACTAAAAAACTAATTGGGAGGAGTATAAATAGACTTCTATGGGAAGGCCTTAAGGAAGAGAAGAGATAGAGTTATTATACTGAGATTATCCCTGACTGAGTCTGAAGTATCCCTATGCTTCAAGCACTTCCCCATGTTTCAGGAAACCCTTGTTTCCTTGATTGTTGATATTCTCCCTCTTGCTTGAGATATCATGGTATTGGTTATGGAAGGAGGTTGTTGAAGACTGGGACTGGAAGGCTCTGGAGGAGGGTTCTGCCTGGAGCTGGAAGAAGAAGACTAAGGTGAATTCTCTCCGTGTTAGTTATAGCTTTCTACAATAAAAAGAAGCATTGTCTTGTTTCCAAGATTAATTATGTTTATGCATCATATACTGTTATAATTCATATATGAATGTTATTTCGATGTATAACTAATCATTTGCTTATATGATATAAAGTTAGTTTCATTAAAATGCTTTATCTATATACTTCTATGTATGTTCGAATTGAATAATTTTCAGGTTTGGAGAATATCAGGAGTTGTAGAGGGTTTGAACCTTGCGGGATCTATCCTTAACGAAAGACATCCGGGTATGGTTGCTCTCACATAGTTTGTTTATTTAAGCATTTTACACGAGTTGTATCAGTGTTTCTTACTGTAGTTTTCTCTTTCTCTGTTGGGGTTCCAACCCAAATCCCTAGGGTACTTATTCCCATAACAAGCATGCACTTTTTCCAACATTTATGACCACACAAATACCCGTCCTGTCTGCATACCAGTAGTCATTTCCAAATTAAGTAACTAAATAGGCAACTGTCAAGGTAGGAGCCACAATATCTTTTCCCATTAAGCATAAAGTTAGTTAATAAATAAAATCATCACGAAATAATAAATATGCCATGCAGCCCACTCTGTACTTTCTAGTCCATGTCATGGTTGTCACGTCTAAGTCAGCCAGTGGTGGCAAGGTATAGATAGAACGCATGGGAAAATTGACAGAGTAATTAGTTATTAAGACCTCGTCAGTCAAGGAATGTCGTGTCAGGGCCATCTACTTAAGTCAAATAATAATGAAGGGAAATCCATAATTCCAATTGTAGACAACAGAAGAGTTATAGGTTCACTCTGAAGAATAGGTGCAGAGACAAAGAAGCAGGAAACCTCGAGTGCAGATAGTTTATCACAGGAGAAAGGAGATGGTAAAAGGACTAGTATCAGTCCCACAAGACACCTTGGATGCACAAATTGAAACGGTCGATAATCTGTATGGCAAGTATGACAAGGAAAATTTGATAAACAACGACCTCACAGACTGTTTCCAGTTCCTAGCCATGAAAAGAGAAGTTTACACAAAGGAATTCCAGAAGGAGGATGGCACCAAGACCTCCAGGGTCAGGGAAGAATTTAAGGGAATACAGAGATCGAAATCACTCCATTTGAGGAGTCTACCTATGTTTTGTAGAAATTTTGAATAATATGACACATATTCACAGAGATTATCCTGATTATACACTTATAAGTAGAACATGCATAATACATAACCTCCTCTACGTTGATCATCAATTTACAGAAGTAGAAACATTCACAGGCGTACATAGAAGCATCAATCACACATATCAACACAGTATTTTCTCGAGGAAAGCATCTCGCTAAAACCACAACTATCTATATATTATAGTGATTGAATCATGTGACAATACATAGTACAATACTCCTCACAAGTAATCAGTACTAGCTCCACCTGTTACACACAATACAACTCAGATCTGATCTCCAAATCTCCTCCGCTGCTTGCCTACCCCCACTACACAATACCTGCTGAGAATGAATGAGAATGGCTGAACCAAACTCATTTTTAACCTCCAAAGAATCACTCACACTGGGAAAGACGTGAGAAAAGGCTATAATACTTGGTATTTTCCAATTCATTGGCATACTCAATCCCTTTGATTGTGCAAATCCTCATGCACAACTATAGTCACAACTGATAGCAATCTGATCCTCTAACACCTATCCCTGCGGAACTGAACATGCACTGACATGAAACTAAGTTAACTGATGTATTCTATAGTTGCATTATGAGTTAATAATTAGTTTAACAACTCATTAGTCTATTTGCAGTTAGACTAATTACAACTAGTTTAACCAAGTCAAACTGAACACAACTCCATCAACTCTACAATCAACTCCACCAAACTCAACTGATTGAGTTCTAACTGAAGTCATGCATGCAACAACTCAGCTGACCCACAAATAAAGTTTGCTTCCTTCTGACAGTTGCATGTGCCACATCTGTAGCTCAAACTGAAGTGCTCCAAGAGAATAAGATAAATTTTATAGTCCAAATATTATTATGAGACAATAATATTTGACTTTTCTATTTTTGACAGCCAGTCTAAAAATAAACTTTGATCACTCCTGCTGTGATCACTCCTACTGTGGTCACTCCTACTATGATCATCCCTACTGTGGTCACTCCTGCTGTGATCATCCCTGCTGGGATCCAAAAATAGAACTTGCGCCATAATTTGCCTGCGGGCCCACTTAGTGAAGGCGACTCCTTTCCACTAAGCTCCATCATCTTGTTGCATTCTCAACAAGCATTTCTTGTTGCACACTTTTCAACACGAAAGGCTTCCTCTCAAACCTGATCCTGTAACTCTGGAATGTTCTCCATGCAACACATCTGGCCGGTCCACTTGCTCTGTCATCAAAGTCTCTGACTGCTATTGCCTTTGTCGACTGAAAACTCTGCATCTCTGTGATCTTCAGTATCTGACTGCTCTAGCCTCTGTCACTTTGATCTCTAACTGCATCTGTGCTGCTGCTAGTTCTATCTCCTAGCATTGCATCCGCACTGTACCTCCCAACTGACCTCTCTGTTGGGCTAGAAACATCCTCTGATGCTGAAGCTCTACCTGCTGCTGACAAGTGCTCCCTCTCTGACATCTGCGCTACTGCAACATCTCCATGCTCTCGCACTATTTCACACCTCTCTGTGCCACCTAGCACTATGCAAAACACTTGTGCCTCTCGCATTGCTGCAGCCTGCTAGCTATGCACTATCCTGGGATTCCCTGCACTGTCGCTCCATCTGCATATGTCTCTACCCAATCAGTCAGTTCCTGCTACTCCACATCAGGGCTCCCGTAGCAAGGTCTCATCCAAGAGGTTGGGTACCTCAAGGATCTTGACCCTCCTCCTTGGGAAGATCACTCTATATCGCCCCACCTCCTACTTGGAGGTATGGCTGCATGTGATCCCTCAGCCCACCTGGCTCGGAGTTTCTCCCTACTGGAGGTCTTTGCATGAGTAGATGTCTCTACTCAATCTCCTCTCAGCTTCCCTTGTTGTGGCTCCTCCATAACCTCCTGAAGCTGCTGCACCAATCGTGGCTCCTCCACAATCGTTTGAGACTTCTTCTGGCTCTGCATGTTGAAAGGTAACATACCTTCCCTCTCAACTACCAAGTCTCCATCAATTGCCTCACTGCTCAAGGCTTTGCATGCATCTTGAACCTCAAGAGCATACAAGTTCTTGACCCGTGAACCCTCCTCATGACAACGAAAGCATCACACTTTCGATTTGTCAACCTTCTTCCCACCACTAGAAGAACTAGATTCGGAAAGAGAACCCTTCTCCTTCCCCTTCTTCACCTTACTCGCTAAGGCACAGTTCTCCTCATCCTGCATGGATGAAGAACCGTCTCTGGTGCTTCGTCTAATCTCCTCCTCCATAAGATCCGACCAAAGTCTCTCCCATCCTAGCAGTTTCTCCCTTCCATTCATCGAGTCCTGGTAGCTATGCCAACTCTTAGGAAGGTCAAGGAGTGCTAGACTCACCATCCTCATCCGAAAGTCACCCCCACACTTCCCAGCTCATCCCGGCATTGGGTGAACTTCGTGAGATACTGGGGCATACTGTCTCCATTCTCACACTTAATGTTTCTGAGTTTTATCTCTTGCTTTGGAATTAAATTCGAAATCCACCAGCTCAAAAACTCAACCACTTCTGCTCTAGAATTCGTGAGAACAAAGTATTTCTTGTACAGAGATTGACTGTCTGGGCATTCACCAGATATCTCACCTTCCAAAAGAAGGATGAATCTAGAGGCTACCTGGCCCGATTACAGACTCTGCCTGAAGAAATAAAATGTAAACACTTTCTAAATAATAGATCCGATGAGCAATCCTCGCTTGATATCCTGTAACAATCTCTTCTACAAATCAAGCAGCTCTGATATTGGGTTTTACTGTTGCCTCATTGTAGGCAAAACAATGTGGCACTTCATAAAGAATGAATGCATCTTGGACGCAATCTCAATTGTGGAACATTGTTGCCTAGGAGAGGTGCCCAACTAGTCAGCCTTTGTTCTTAATGAGTTATTTGAAGCATGTGAAGACATGTCCAAAAGGGGTGTTGGGTTCATGTTCAGATATCTTTCGATGTCCATGGTGATGTGCCACTGAAGCAGAGGGAAATGGAACCCATCATCAAAGTCCAACCAATTGCACTCCAGTATGATCCATGGAAGGCAACAGGAGACCCCAGTACGAAAGAGATCAACAAAATAGCCTTCAAAGACTAGTACGAGCAGATGCTGGCCACCGTAAGGTCAACAGAGAGGATACCCAAGGTTCTGTTGGACGAATTCTCATAATAACTCTGGTTTGGTGCCTCCCACATGCATACTTACCTAATACCAAGTTGTGTCCACCCATAAACATTTAATATGAGACTCCAGAAGTTTGTCCTAATGGCGGAAGCGCTACACAGAGAAGTGGGGTCATGACCAGGAGTGGCCCGTGAGATAATAGAAGGAAGGAACAAGTACCTCTTTGGAGCATTGAATCCATAGGGGCAAGGGGAATATGGGGTGGGGAGAAGTAACAAGCAGCCAGCCGAGGAGGAAATCCAGCCAATGGTGCTCCAAATGGAGGAAAAGATGTTCGAACTCAGACGAACAATTGCTAGCTTCGAGTCAGGTGAGAGAAATTACCCTACCCAATTTCAGGGCTCCACCATGTTTTCTCCTATTGTAACGACATCACTGGGCATGAAGCTCCCAACAGGAGTAGCTCAAGCTCCCTCCCATCCCACAGTCCCCAAACCCAGGAAAAATCAAGTCGTCCACACCTCGATTGTCAAAAAGTTAAAAGTTATTCCACCTGCTCCGATCATCGACCTTACTATAGAGGTCGATGTTGGGTCGTTAATATATCATTATTATTGTCACTTTTGAATGCTTATTCCACCCATTTCTACCATTCTTCATCACATCATTTATCATAATTTATCATATAATTCTATTTTACAATGATTTATGCTCTTATGTAAAAATATTATTTATTCTCCTTTATCTCTAATAAATTGATGATTATGCATGATTTTATCAATGAAAGTTTAATAAATTGGTTATAACATTATTCAACATTTTTAGCCTCCAAGATAATTTCCATATTGAAGATTTGATCATTAAAAGTGCCAACTCAGAAATGCGCTGGAATAAGAAGTGACAGTTTTGCATTGAGATTTTGAGCAAATGAAGATGAATCTGGAAAATATAGAACATGGGTTTTGTCCAGAACGGACCAAATCAACTTTAGTAAAGAACGGTTTGCCCAAATTCAGCTTGTATTGAGATAAACGCAGGGTTCTTTGAGCACGATTTTCTCAGATTTGCTATGTGGCCGTTTTCCAAATCTCAGCTACAAAACCAAATTTGCCTTGCTCTTGTTGAAAGATGGATGGAAATATATCTTCTTGTTGATCAATTGGTTGGAAACAATCTAATTTTGTAATAGAAATCATGTTTTAATTATCTCTGTTGTAACTTCTCTCTGATCCCTCTCTATTTAAATGAAAACAAAGATCAGAGAGGGGGATGGAAAAATGATGGGGAATTGAGGATTCAGAATTAGAGATTCAAGAATGATGATGGGATAGGATAGAATAGAAGGAAAAGGATATTGTTGCATTGCCATTGTAATTCTCAAATCTTTAGCTGTTGTAATAATTTCACAGTTTGATGATGAATAAATAAAAGGGTTGTTGTTCACTCTTCTCATCTGAAGTAGCCCAGCAGCATCCGCTGGCGGCTAAGGGCCCAGCCACTGGTGGATTATGCTACTGCTATGTATTATATCTTTCCAATTTCCATCGTGTGATGGTTTGATTTAATTCCTATTCCTTTGAATTACATTACTTTACAGTTTCATGTTTTTACAGCGTGTTGTTATAGTATTTTATGAAATTGTTTTATTGCACAAGTTGAGATTGAATCACATGGCAATTCTTTTCCAGCATAACAGAGATTATTATCCTTTTCTACTTATATTGTTATGTTGTTCATTTCAATTGTAAGGCTTCGCTGTTCATTTCAGAGTTTGATATTCATTATAGACTTCTAGTTATTCAATTCCTTTAATTACAGTTTGTTGTCCATTTACTTTGTTGTTCATTTCTGTTGATTAATTGCAATAGTTTGCTTTTAAAGAGTTTTCCTAGTTTACTTTCAATGGCAACTTTAGTTCAATTTCTATTTCCTTTTAATTGCTTTAAAGCAGGACTGTCAACTGTAGAGAACATTGGTTATTGCTTCCTTGTTCCCAGATTGATTGTCTTGTTCTAGTTTGATTTCAATTGCATCAATCTCTAGAGGAATGAGTTATTGCTACTGTATCCTCAATTGATGTTTGCTGAGTGAATAGTTGGATTTCAGAGCATTTGAGTTTATGTTATTGTTAGATTTCTTTTTCAAGCATTCATTTACTTTTGGATTTTAAGCACTATACTGCAAAACATTACTCTTGAGAGAATAGCCGCCTCAGACTGAGTACACTCTTGAAATAAAAAGTCATCCCTGGGTTGACAATTAATGTGAAGGTAATTAGGAGTTAAAAAGACACCTTTTTATCGCTCGACATTTTGGTGCCGTTGCTGGGGAGAGTGTAGCCATTTTTGAAAGAGTTGTGTGCATCTAATGAGTGTCTGTTACGAAGGAGTTGGGTATTAAAAATGGAAGGTAAGAACCTACGTACGGAGCATGTAGAAGCCCTGCTCCCCCGCCCGCTTTTCAACAGAACTGTTAAAGAACTTAGAGTAGAAATAGATGTTTGAATTTTTGTTTGAATGACTAGAAAAAAAATAGAAATTTTGAAAAACGAATCACATGATTTCACTCAAGTGGTGATGTAAGCACCACCCATTTCACTAACTAATTGACATGAACATTGGAAGAAGGAGCTTTGAAGAAACACATGAAGAACATCTTCTGTTATGGTAAGAAACTGCCCAACATTTCTACTTTTGAATTTCCTTCTCAACTAATTCCACACCTTCACCATAACAAACCAGTACAACATACTTACAGTGTTGAACTGCCAAATTTACCCAACCTTCCCACCCATTCTATCTCACATGTGCCATTAGAGAAAACTTACAATGAGATTCAGAATGTTTCAAATTCAAAAATTGTAGAAGCTATGGAAGAAAATGAGGTTTCTTTTAGTATGCATCAAAAAGTCATTTTAAAAGCTCAAGAACTTCATGATATGATGGCTATGGGAAATCAAGAAAGTAACGGATATATTGAATATTGGTTTCACTCCATCACTTGTTTGCAACATTACTCCATGCTTTAACAATTTTTGATACCATTTTTTCAAGGGAAGTTGGCTTCTCATACCCTAATTTTTATCAACATGCATTCTTGAAATTTGGGTATGTGCATACGTAAAGCCTTATTTCTAAAATGGTTCCACTGGAAATACTCTTATACATAAATATATTCGGTTCTCAAAGAAGAGTAGGATAGTGGAGAAAATAAAATAAATAAACAAATAAAACAAACACATCTTTTTTATTTTTATTTTTGTAAAGCTAGTTGTTTTTTGTTGCAACATGCTATGGAAATCAACATCGGTGATAATTTTTTAATTCATTTGTGTATGTAGATGACTTATAATGGAAATAATAGTTCTACAAACACTCATATTCACTTTTATCACCAATTTGAAAAAATGCTTGAATATCACATTTTTTTGGCTTGCGGGCTTGATGAAATTTCTGGAAAAACAGTCGGGACAGTCATGTTTTGGGGGACCAAAATGCACTATTTTTAAAACCTATTTCTATCCTAAGTATCACTTGATGTCTAATTTCCAACCCAATTTGAATCACTCAATTTGGATTTGAAACGAAAAAGTTCGAACCAAAACATTGACAGGGTGTCTAGCGGACAGCTTAGGAACAAAGTTGGGACAGTCAGTTTTTGGATATGAATGAATTTTTAAAACCTGTTTCTATGGTAGATTCCCCTATGAATCGAGTTTACAATGCAATTAGAATCATTCATTTTTGATATCGTATGGGGAATTTATGATCAAAATACTAACTGTCTATCGTAAATCAGCACCCTTAAAACTATGTATTTCCGGCTGTTCCTTATAGTATTTGACCTATCAATTCTTCTGGTGTTCAAAACCTGTTTCTATTGGAGATAAATAAATGAATTTACTTTCATTTCCAATTTAAATCATTCAAATCTGACATCAAACGAAAAATTTATGCTTGAAGTATCAACTGTTGGTCTAAGTTGGGTAATTGAAAATGACTCTGTTGTGCAGGTTGTTCTAACTAAAATTGAAATATCATATCATTGAATTTTTAAAACCTGTTGCTACTGGAGATAAACCTTTGAATTAGCTCTCATTTGGCTTTGGAATCACTCAATTTGAACAAAAAAAAAAAGAAGTTGTGATCAAAACACTGCAGGTTAGCATGATTAGCCACTACTCTCCCGCAAGTGAGAAATAAATTTTACTTTGTTATTTTCTCTGTGGATTTATTCTACAGAGTAACCACTTGTTAGTTTTTTTGCATAATCCTTGGATTAGGGGAGCTTTGCACCTCTCTTTCTCCATGATTTAATGTTTTATTGCAGGTAGACACTCATTTTTTGCAGGTCCTAGGAGAAAAAGAATGTCAATTTATGAACGAGTGATTCTTGAAAGAAATTTTAAATGAAACAAAGGAATTTCATCCTACTCATTACCCAACGGATTCATAATAGAAGAAATGAAGAATTGATTTCCATTTGAAGATTCATATCATGTCTTTGCTGCCAAAACATTTTTTGAATAAATCATTTTTTTGACATAACATCATAGCTATTGTAACTTAATCTATTTATTTACATACTTTTTTTTAAATAAAATGTTGTTTCTTTCCTGATTTCTCTTATATTTTGTGTTTCAGGTGTTGCTACATTCAAACTATAACCCATCCTCAGCATCAATACAGTGAACAACGAATTCCTTCTTTGCATGCTTGCATTTTATGCTTGTGCATTTTGTTGTTCCTTTTCCGAAGGGACAGCATTTGTGTGCACTTTTGTTGTTTCTGCTGTTCCTTTTCCAAAGGGACAACATTTTCGTTTTGTTGTTCCTTTTTCAAAAGAACAACACCTTTTGTGTTAGCTGTTCCTTTTTCACTTTCATTTTGTCGTTCCTTTTCCACGGTTCATTTCGTTGTTCTTTTCCCACGGTTCATTTTGTTGTTCCTTTTTCACGGTTCATTTTGTTGTTCCTTTTCTAAAGGAACAACACTTGCGTTTATGCTGTTCCTTTTCCAAAGGAATGACACTTTTGATTTTTGTTGTTCTTTTTCCAAAGGAACAACACTTCTGATTTTTGTTGTTCCTTTTCCAAAGGAACAACATTTCGGTTTTTTTGCTGTTCTTTTTTCCAATGGAACAGCACTTCTGTACTTTCACAATTTGCTGTTCCTTTTCGAATGGAACAACACTTCTACACTTTCACGATTTGCTGTTCCTTTCCGAATGGAACAGTGCTTTTGTACTTTCACGTTTTGTTGTTCCTTTCCAAATGGAACAACACTTCTGCACTTTCACGATTTGTTGTTCCTTTCCGAATGGAACAACACTTCTGCACCTTCACATTTTTGCTGTTCCTTTTCAAAATAACATCATTTTCGCATTTCTTGTTGTTTCTCTTAGAGAACAACACCTTTTCACATGCATTTTTTCATTGTTCCCTACAAGGAACAACATTTTTTTCGTGTGTATTTTTGCCTTTTGGCATGCATTTCCTTTGCTGTTTCCTACAAAGAACAACACTTTTTGAGTGTTTTTGTTGTTCCTTCAAAAAAAAAAGCAACACTTTGGGAGTATTTTCGAGAGCAACCCTTCCTTCCTCTTGTGGGATTATTCCTAGTTCATCTCAACCACATTTTATTGATTCCCTTTCATGGTATGAAGTACACTATTTTTATGAGGACAAGAATTATGGATTCTATTGAAGTGAGTTAATATTATTTACGTTATGATCTTTAACATGACAGATCCTTGATGATAGTTTATTTTCAAAAGGACACAATTATTTATATATTATTTTACTGCATTGTTTTCTACTGTACATGATACTGATTGATCATCTTAATACCATGATGGTTCCATCCTTCCTGGTTATAATCTTCTCTGTCTATAATAAATGAGATTATGGGTATATTTTTTTTCTATTGACATGTTCAACTTCTTCCACCATCCCTGCTCTTAAGGAGTACTGAGCCTCCCTCTTTTTTATCATAAAAATGTGTAATAACAACAAAATTTTGTTTGCAGATGGAGGATAGGGGGTCTCATTACGAGCCAGCCTACCATGTTCATAAGGTTGTAACAAAGTGACATTCCCATTTTGGCCACCACACCAGGGTTATGATCCATTGGATAGCCAAATTATCCTTGGAACAGGAGGTCTCATCACGAGCCGGCCTGATCACTTTTGCTACATCCTAGTGAATGGCAGTGTGGTTATCTGGTCACCACGCCAGCACATTGATCTCTTCTGTGGAACAGCACTGTAACTCTCTATTTATAAATTGAGGATCCTGGCTCATATGGGTTAAAAAGCAACCCTGCCAAGGCTATGGACGCCTGCTGGCAACAGCGGCTCTGCTTATGGTATTGAAGTTATATCTTATCATCAATTATTACTATAATACCCTTTTCTTATTCTTTCTTTTTATCAGAGAAGTTATTTCCTTAATTTTTTCCCTGTTTTGAACCTTTATGCATGAGAAATTGTTTTATGATCAATCACATCATTTTCAGCTAGAATACCGTCAATAAAGCATCTTTTTTGCATATTTTTGTCCTTTTTCTCTTTTTATAACTTATCATCAATCCAAAGCGTCCTATCTCCTATTCATAACTATCTTTACACACTCTGCTCTCATTATAACCATAACTCCCGCTGTCATATCATTGATATGTGTACTCTGCTTCATTTACTGTTTTATTGTTCATTCCCTTGCCTTGTCATCAACACAACACCTTTCATATGCTTTATGGTCGTGGAATCCCTTTTCCAATTGGAGGAGGGAATGTATTCATCATGAGATAACATACACTCTGCCATAACTTGTTGATTTCACAAAATATTATTATTGTCTGTATACACAATTTTTTCTGATTGAACTTTTTGCATACATCTTAATCTGTTGCTATTCAAAACTAACACTCTGGATTCAAGAACATTGTATGCCAATTAGTGCTTTTTTACAGGAAAACAACAAGTATGGGCAGAATTCTATTCGTAGCATGACCACACTGTTGTACTTAACAGAAGAGGCTCGCGGACGTGAACAATTCTTCCGACATGATGTGCTTACCTGGATTCCACCTTTTGCATCACTTTCAGTACCAACTCTGCCTACATCAGCTTCAACAAATGCCAGTCCATATATGTCATTCCACATTTTTGGAGGTAAAACTTGAGGTAAAATAGCATAATTTTCTAATTTATTACGAATTTAGGAGAATTTAATGAAAATCCATTTTGAGCATTATTTATCATCCTTCATTCCATATCTTTACCACTTTCCCTTTTTCAGCGGCATATCATCTTTCAGTTTGGGGGAGTGTTGCTTTCATTCATTTCTTTCTTATGACCATGTCATTCATATTCTTTATCATCCATTTCTATTCTTATTCCGTCTCAACACCTCCCTTATTCCATGTTGTTTTACACCAGGCATAGAATTCAACAGCTGGTAGCAACCACCTCTATTTGTCTTCTAGCATTGCATGAGGACATGCTAATTCTTCAAAGAGGGGGAGGAATTGCTACGCATGCTGGATGTTTTCTACTTTCTTCCTCATTTAAGGCATACAATTTCATTTTTACACAGTGCAGAAATTGATTTCCATCATACTTTTAAAACTATGAACTCAATTCTTGTGATTTCTGGAAAACACAGACGTATCATTAAAATATACAAACCTAGACAATTTCAAGTTATATTGGTTCATAAAATTTCGGAAATCATGCACTGTCACCTATAACCATTTTATTTATATCTCATGATCCGTGCATCAAAATGATCTGATTTTTGGATCATAGAGGCATTCATATATTACAAATCTACTTGCAACATTTCAACAAAATCTGGTTTGTAGTTTTTGGGAAAATGGTTAATGAAGGTTGATGTCACTTATATCATATTTTGCTGCAACTTTATATGCACATAAATTGAACGTCAATGTAAAGATTGTTATGCCTTCATCAAGAGTGCTAAAAGTGAATATTAATTAATTAAGGAAGAATTCATTTGTTCTATCCATTTCATGAGCTGGGATGAACAAAAAAAAATTATTGTTTGGTTAACACATGGGTTTTGTCTTTGGGTTGCATGAGGACATGCAACATATTGAGTGTGGGGGTATGTTGGTTCGTTAATATATCATTATTATTGTCACTTTTGAATGCTTATTCCACCCATTTCTATCGTTCTTCATCACGTCATTTATCATAATTTATCATATAATTCTATTTTACAATGATTTATGCTCTTATGTAAAAATATTATTTATTCTCCTTCATCTCTAATAAATTGATGATTATGCATGATTTTATCAATGAAAGTTTAATAAATTGGTTATAACATTATTCACTATTTTTAGCCTCCAAGATAATTTCCATATTTAAGATTTGATCATTAAAAGTACCAACTCAGAAATGCGCTGGAATAAGAAGTGACAGTTTTGCGGTTGAGATTTTGAGCAAATGAAGATGAATCTGGAAAATATAAAACATGGGTTTTGTCCAGAACGGACCAAATCAACTTTATCAAAGAATGGTTTGCCCAAATTCAGCTTGTATTGAGAGAAATGCAGGGTTCTTTGAGCAGGATTTTCTCAGATTCGCTATGTGGCCGTTTTCCAAATCTCAGCTGCAAAGCCAAATTCGCCTTGCTCTTGTTGAAATATGGATGGAAATATATCTTCTTGTTGATCAATTGGTTGGAAACAATCTAATTTTGTAATAGAAATCATGTTTTAATTATCTCTGTTGTAACTTCTCTCTGATCCCTCCCTATTTAAATGAAAACAGAGATTAGAGAGGGGGATGGAAAAATGATGGGGAATTGAGGATTCAGAATTAGAGATTCAAGAATGATGATGGGATAGGATAGAATAGGAGGAAAAGGAGATTGTTGCATTGCCATTGTAATTCTCAAAGCTTTAGTTGTTGTAATAATTTCACAGTTTGATGATGAATAAATAAAAGGGTTGTTGTTCACTCTTCTCATCTGAAGTAGCCCAGCAGCATCCGCTGGCGGCTAAGGGCCCAGCCACTGGTGGATTATGCTGCTGCTATGTATTATATATTTCCAATTTCCATCGTGTGATGGTTTGATTTAATTCCTATTCCTTTGAATTGCATTACTTTACAGTTTCATGTTTTTACAGCGTGCTGTTATAGTATTTTATGAAATTTTTTTATTGCAGAAGTTGAGATTGAATCGCGTGGCTGTTCTTTTCTAGCATAACCGAGATTATTATCCTTTTCTACTTATATTGTTATGTTGTTCATTTCAATTGTAAGGCTTCGCTGTTCATTTCAGACTTTGATATTCATTATAGATTGCTGGTTATTCGATTCCTTTAATTACAGTTTGTTGTCCATTTACTTTGTTGTTCATTTCTGTTGATTAATTGCAATAGTTTGCTTTTAAAGAGCTTTCCTAGTTTACTTTCAATGGCAGCTTTAGTTCAATTTCTATTTCCTTTTAATTGCTTTAAAGCAAGACTGTCAACTGTAGAGAACATTGTTTATTGCTTCCTCGTTCCCAGATTGATTGTCTTGTTCTAGTTTGATTTCAATTGCATCAATCTCTAGAGGAATGAGTTATTGCTACTGTATCGTCAGTTGATGTTTGCTGAGTGAATAGTTGGATTTCAGAGCATTTGAGTTTATGTTATTGTTAGATTTCTTTTTCAAGCATTCATTTACTTTTGGATTTTAAGCAATATACTGCAAAACATTACTCTTGAGTAAATAGCCACCTCAGACTGAGTACACTCTTGAAATAAAAGTCGTCCCTAGGTTGACAATTAATGTGAAGGTAATTAGGAGTTCAAAATACACCTTTTTATCGCTCGACAATCAAGAAATCAATCCCCACAACCACCATAATTTAAGAGATTCATACCACCACCTCCACTGCATTACATCAGTCGTGGGAGTCGTCTCCACACACTACCTCCACCTCTGCGACCTTATCCAAGACCTTTCCGCCTTGATGGCGAAGGACGACTGTGGAAGAAGAAGTTCAGTCAGCCGGGTGGATAGAGGGCATCACTTTTACCAACGGGACGCAACCAACAGAACTTACATCATCGATGCTTGGGTTGGACCCACCAGAAGGGGGAAAACTAGATGCCAATCTGCAGGAGGAAAGGGTTGAGCCGTACTTGCCACCTTTCCCTATAAGGCTCATAGTCCGCCCGAACCCCAGCATCATTCCACCCACTCCATAGTTCACCCCACCATCATGGCAAGCCCATTCGCCCATTTCCCATTCTGACAAATCCATCGCTAGCGTCCTACCCCTACAACAACAGTTCCCAGAACCTAGCACAATGCAGGCTGATACGCTCCAGCACTGGTCGTCAGCACAATTGTTTTCATTTATCTAGCAGGCAGCACATAGGGCTGAAAGGATCCATGAGGACCTGGCCAAGGAACATGAACAACAAATAAGGCAGTTGCAGGTGGTGATAGAAGAGCATGATCACCTATGGCAAGAAAATGCGGGATTGCAAGCCTAGGTTGACCAAGTCACACAATGGTTCAGATCACTATGGCTGACCATCATCGAGGCTGATATCGAAGCACTAGCAAACATCACTACCTACTGGTCAGCTACTGCGACCACGTCTAGGTGGCATACTCGTGCTTGGAAGCTACCAATGCCGAGATGAAGAGGAAATTGGAGATGGTGAGATCTACACTACCAGATCCAGTGGCAATTTACGCGAGGACAGTCGAGGGAAAGGTCATGGAATTGGAAGCAAAGAAACAAGCTTTAGTTGATGCCCTCATCGACGGATATGACCTGATGAGCAAGGTCCATGACTAGTCTAGCAGTCTGGAACTGAAGAACCACTTATTTTACCCACTCAAAGAGAAAATACAGACCCTAATTGCCAGCACGAAAGATTGTACATACCCCGCCTAGCTGCAGCAGATCAGTTATCAAATTGACACCCTTCAGGCTCAGATTGAAAGTACTGTGGAGGAGCCCACAAAGATGAAAAAGGTAATCAAGGATTTGCAGCCACCGGTTTAGATGCGGGTGTTACTTCTGAAGTAGGTGTGTGACTCCAGTGGGCATCAATGGAGCGACCTGCAAAGCCAGCGACCAACTGAACTAATGTCACACTTGGTCGAAGTGTTTACTCAGGCCACTGATGCAATTCTCGGATAGTGGGACACAACCATTCAAAATTATACAATGTTCAGGCAGCAAACCACGGCCTCTGTTCCAGAGTTGGAGCCTTTGCTTGGAATAGGGGAACCTCAAGGGAGAGAAGGTGAAACATAAATGGATGCCACTTCGCAAGCAATGATCGAGGAAGAAGAAGTACCAATACAACAGACAACAGAACCAACACAGGTAATAGTGCAGCCACCACCCACACAACCAACAGGACTGACAGATGTTGAAATGACTTGACTTGGGGATGAGTCAAGGAATTGTGGTCAGGGCCTGTTGGGGCCTTCGTTTAATTTTGAAAATGTTTTAACCAATTTTGGCTGACCAAAGGACGAGAAGGAAATAGGTGGCAGCAACGGTTGGTTGGCGGAACAAGAAGTTGCACAAGAGTTGTGACAAGGTGGCAGTGGAAGACAAAGGTAGCCAAGGGGGTGGGAAGGTGCAAAAGTATCCGATGGGAAGAAAAGTCAAGCAGGAACTGGAAGTCTAGGTAACAGAGAAGGATATAAAAGGAAAAGACCAAAAAAGAAGGGCGGTTGGATTTAGCAAAGTTAAGGAGAGGAGCGACAAAGCTGTGAGAGTAGGTGAAAGGATCCCCAGTTGTTGCATACAAAGGGAAGGTTGCAAGACCCTCACAAACTTAGTTCTTGAAGCTGAACCAAACCCGTGGAACTGAGCTGGGTATTTCCTGTAGTTGTTTATAGCGAAATTTGGAGTCATATTTTAATGTTTGTTGTTAAGATTAATATAAATAATGGCTAAGACCGCTTGTGACTTGTGATGTATCTGGGCCCTGTGTATGATGAATCTTCAAATTTTTGAATGTCTTATCAATTGCATGTAATCAGTAGTTCTTAGATTATCGCGAGTATGTTGTTATCTCTGTGTTATATGTAATGTTTTCGTACATGTGATCGAATGCAACTCAATTAATACTTTCTCGACTCCATGTTGAACCCTTCTCCCTTTTGGTCACAGCACACCTCGGGTGAGACTCCTTGCCCTTTGGAGTAAGGTGAAAATGCTAGCATTGTCTTAGAATACAACAGACCATTTTTTTCCTTCTGTGTCTGAACCTAGGGTCTTCCTCTTGATGACTATTTCGAGCCAACATGAATGCTTCATCTTGACACTCTTCCTCACTCATTTTACGTCTCCTTGATCATTTATTTTAACTTGATAGGCATCAAATTGCACATTTTTGACATAGGTAAGGTAGTAATTATCCTATTTTTCATATTTCCTAAATGTTCCTTATTATTAAGTTAAAGTTCGCATTGGTTACCGGATTCGTGCAATTCTACAACTAATATCTGTTTCTACAACTAACTCCATTGTTGAACAGGGTCTGAGATGCCATTCAAGGAAAGAGAGATATACACAGAAAGAGGTTGATACCCTCAACAATATCCTCCTATTCATCTACACCAAATCATTAAAATAAAGCCCGGATCACAAGGTCAAAGGAAATGGTCAACACGTAGTTGGAGCAAGTGAGCGAGAGTCTGAGATAAAAATGCCTCACAATTTTCTTTGCCAAATAAAAAATTGTGAGCGAATCGTTGTATATTTCTCAGTTTGATAGTTAAATTAGAAATCTATTAGCCGAAAGTAGGCATGAAAGCCTCAAACATTTATTAAATTCCTTTTATAAATACTGTAAGGCAAGACAAAAAAGGGGACGACCTTAATGCATTTTTGGTAATTGTAATCGTTTTAAAACTCTGTGTTTTTATTTAATGGAAGCACTTTTGAAGACTTGATGCACAATTAATTGTTCATTGGAGCTTGTGACCACCTATTTGTGGAGGGCCCCTTCAAACAATGAGGGTTTTTAACTTATAGATTTCCCTCTCTGTTATTATTAGTTGTAGTATTTTTGTACATGTTCATTTCATAATTATTAGCTTGATTTTAGATTGGATAGAAGCAATGATATTTGTTTTAAATTGGAAAAGTAGTAGTGAAGTTCTTCATTAGTTATTTTTGGATCATCGAATATTAATTATGTCCATTTATAGTTTTGATCTTCTTATGATAGAATTACAACTCTCTTTTATAGTTTATGCAGTTGATTTGACTCATTAAAATACCAGTGGTTTCCTTGTGATTTCATTGGAATTTCATCAAAAGACATTTAAACTTCATAGCATAATATGTTTCTCTCTATAGATTTAGGTATATAGATCCCTCTCAGATTTATGTTCAGAGCATTTTTATTCAAAAGTTTTCTTAGTTTAATTTTGAAAAGAAGTGTGGTTTGATTGTAGTTACTTTCTTGAACTTTCAATTTTGAAGCAAGTGTGAGTTAATATAATTTTCATTAAGAAAGTGTGAGTTAATACAATTTTCATTCAGTAAGTGTGAGTTAATATAGTTTTCATTCAGAAAGTTTCAATTAATCTAATTTTCATTTTGCAAGTGTGAGTTATTTATAGTATCATTTTTTAAGAAAGGAATATTGCTTTAGATTCACAATCATTTTATTTTCACTAGATAGCAATGTTAATTTCATTTTTTAAAATAGGAATAAAAAACTTAAAAACACATTTCCAATAACTCAATCAATTAAGCAATCCAAATTAATAAAAAGGCTTCTAGCATATATTTTGCACTTGCACTTCACAAGTTTACCAACTCCTGTCGATAATTTATGTAATCAATTTAAGACAATTAAATTGACAAACAACAAGTATGTAGGCCATTGGTTCAATCCTCTCAAGGATATCGAAAAGCCCGCAATATCGAGGTGCCAACTTGGCACATGACCAAATTCTCAAGGAGATCTTCTTGGGCTTGATGCGTAAGTACGGAAATTACCCAACTTGACAATCCTTAAATATCTCGTGCTGATCTCCATAAATCTTCTATCTGTCCTCTGTTACCTTTAGATTCCTTTTGATAACTTGCATTTCATTTTCCATCTCTACCAACATATTTGGTCCAATCAGTACCCTATTCATTGGATCACTCCAACTAATAGGAGTATTACAACTTCACCCATAAAGTTCCTAAAATAGAATCATCTTTAAGGACTCCTGATACCCATTATCATAAGAAAACTCTACCAGTGGAAGATGCTCTTCCCACTTCATTGTTAATGCATGATGTACATCCTCAACATATCCTCAAGAATTTGGTTCATCCTCTCTATCTATCCATCTATCTGTGGATTATAAGTTATACTGAAGGCCAACTCTGTCCCCAAACATGTAAACAAATCATTCCAAAACCTGGAAGTGAACTTAGCATCTCTATCAGATATAATATTCTTGGGAACAACAAGTGTTATAGACATTTTTGTGCCTTACAGCATGAAGCATGAAATGTCGATAATCCGAGGGATCCAAAGTCCCTAAACATGTTGTTCCTACCCCTAGAGGAACAAGGTCATCAAACCACAGCACTAAAAATCAGTTCTCCGCCTGAAAACACTCAAAAACAAGCTAATTCTAGGTCATGTCAACTGCTCCACTGAGCATCTGCGCTGAATGTCAACTGCTCCACTCTGTACCTGCGCTGAATGTCAACTCTAATGAAGGCTACCTGCGCTGGGCGAGATTGGCCAAGTGGCACAGTCATTCTTCAAGGTGTCAAATGCCCAGGAAGCTTCCAAAATGACACTTGGATCAGGGAATTCGCCTTGTGATGAGTAAGAAGATCTGGATCTCCAAGTGGAAGCAAGAAACTCCAAGTGGACTCAAGAACTGAAGTATAACTGAAGTGGGAGAGGACACTAGTCAGCTTCATGCCAAGCTCAAGCTGACTCATCCTTTCTCCAAATCTCCTATATATAGAGCTCTCTCATGAGGTCTAGGGAGGCTGGAATCTTGTGAATGTAAGGAAGTGCTGTTGGTTTGAGTATAGAACTATTGGGTGATTGATTTGAAGGAGGTGAAGAGGAGATTTCTTTCTGCTGGGAGGTGTTGCTGGATTGGGCCTCTTATGGTTGTAACACTCTCAGAACTTTACTTCTTCCATTAATAAAGCATTTGAGGTTCTTCTATATGCATGTGTCTCTGTGGCGTATTGATGCTTGTATATTTGATTTATTCTAATCCTTGAATCAATTATGGATGTATGCTTCTTGTAGTTTCCTTTTCTTGTGCTTTTGCAGGATCTTTGTGTAGCTGGGCCAGTGAAAGAGCAAGGAGTTGGGAGCAAGCAACAAAGAGGGAAGATTGGATCAATCATTAGCAGAAGATAACGGTTAGTGGATCTCTTTCTCCTCTCTCTTACATCTCATAAAGAAGTAATCTTGAATAGCTTTGCTTTGATTGTTGCTGAGGTACTATCACCCTTAGAGTGGGATAGGGCCATTCCGTATTGGATACTTTTCCCAACAACAAATTGGCGACTCAACTGGGGATCGTATCTTGTTGGTTGTTTATGTTTTTGCTATTCATTTCATAAACAAAGGGAGTACCGAATCGAACTGCATTTGGATCTTTCAAATGCAAAGTAGAGGGCAGCTACTCTAGCTCAGTTTCTGGGCAAGTTTATGATTTGAAGAGCTGATCCACAAGGACTCTAATAAGCTCTTAGTGATAGCTTTTCATCCTCCTTGTTATCCCTTAGTGTGTCCTTGACTGATAGCTTCTGATTTGGCCAAAAACTGTGAATTTTTTAGCAATCTGTGACCCGGAAACCAAGAGAAACGAAAGTTTCGTTCTTCAGTGCAGGCTATGTGAAGGTTGTCTGCATTTCAGCGCAGTTCCCGAAGGGGCTACCTACGCTGAAGGTCAAACTGCCTGTGTACCACCTGCGTTGGACTAGTCTTGCCTTGTGCTACTGGGGTTTCCTGCTATTTCTTGCCCTGTTTTCACTCTTGTTTTTGTTGCCTGTTACCAGTCAATGTGCCTATCTGAAACCAACTTTCCTTGTCACTATTCCGCCTCGGTTGTATAAAGAAATTGTGTTTGTTCTTTGTGTATTTCTTGTATCAGTTACAGTTTCCCATAATGAAAGTGAACTAGTCTTGTTGTGGCCTCTTAGATCCAGACCTGTGATAAAGTGTCGTTTTGATCTTAAGAGTTAGTTTGTTTGCTGTACATAGCTGATTGAGCTTTTGCTTTCGTCATATGGTTTGAATTTATATATTTCTAGTGTCGAAACAACTAAATCTTAAGGTGTCTTTCGATTTTGGACAAGCTTGTTTGCTTTCACTTGAAATTGAATTCGAAATTATACAACAGCTTTCTTTTTGTATCGCACAAACATTAAGAAAGAGAAAAGAAATACCTGCATTTTTTGCATTTTGCATATAAGTTTGTATGTTGATTTAGGGAAAAAGTGCATTAGCGAGTGCTCTTTGATCTGTGTGAAAAGATTTTGTCTCTCTTTTCCCTCAGTAGTTAAGATTTTCATCAGTCGAAAAGATTGAAAAAGCTTGCTTCTCATCTTAGACTGCATTTAGGAATTTGTACCAATACATCTCGTGGTGAACCTTGAAAGGCAAACTTTAAAAAGATCAACTTAAAATATATTGAATGAACCTAACAACGCTTTGAAACATAACGCAAACACATAGAGGTCTAAGCTAGAGACGTGTTCCGGCGTCGTTAAACGTAGTGACTGTCGATCTCGACAAAGGTGGGTGATTCCTCCTAAGAGTTGGTGGCACTAATACGGACTTGTGCTCCCACGTACCGTCGCGTATATATTGGGAGACCCCTATAGGCATATATCTTTTATCCTTAGGAAGCCGTGTCGACCGCCCTACTGATCGCAATGCAGTGAACACAGCATTCACGAAGGTCTACCACCCGTACCGTAAAACGTATTCTGTGGTTTTGTGAAAGGTTTGGCACACCCTCTGCCTAGATCTCAGAAGCAGTTTCTTTTGGCCTTTTTCAAACTCTATAACTGAAAAAGTCCAATCGAGCATTTGTCACTTCGGGCTCGTTAATACATCGAAGGAGACTAGAGTCATCTTTAGCTTTTTCTCGACTCTTAAAAAGTGAAAAAGCAAGTTGTGTCTAAAAGCGTCTAATAAAATTCATTCAATTCGGAAACACAAATTTCCCCTTTTAATATTTTAGTTGATTGAGTAATCCGCAATCGTGGAAGAAAGTCAATTGAAACCCCGTCGTTCGCGGAGGCTTACGAGTCAACCGTCTTTGTCTCCGGAATCGAAAACAGTACGGGCAAAGCGAACTCGTTTAACCGGTTCAAAATCTCCTTTGAAAGTTAGAACAAGTGTTCCAACTGCATCTGAGGTTCTGGTTACTCCTAACATTTCTGGAAACCCTGCCTCTATAGAAGAAGTTCAACAGCCGCGGAAGGACAGTAATACTGATCCTAGTCTGGGGGCAAGTACTTGTGTAACTGAACCAGTTCCATCTGTAACCGGTCCAGAGAGTTTTGTTCCCCAAACAACTGTCACTGTCGAAACAACCACTTCTTCGGCACCAGAAATATTTTACGGACCTGACGATCTTCCTCTTCCACCGGGTTTGATTGCGATAGACGAAATTGCAGAGGATCCGCAAGCAAGTACTCCAACTCATTTTGGAGTCGGGGTCACTCTATTTCCTTCATCAGAAGTTATTCCACCACAAGTGGAAGTTCTCGTAGAATCGCAAGGCAATCTATTGGATAGACTTAAAATGTTTGAACAACCATCATCGTCTAGGACTGTGTCAAATGACACAGCGACAGCAGAAGCCCCTGCCGTCACTCCAACGATGTTTGCCGGCATACCAGTTGTCCCAACTAGCTCTCAATAGCTAGAAGGAGTCCACCAAGGGACTATTTCGACAGTATGGTCTGTTCCAGTTTGTTCATCCGGAGTAATACCCGGCAACTCTTATGTTGAAACTCGACAAATTGATCCTCATGGAGGTCAATTTGGGCCATCCAGTCCTCAAGGACTAACAATCCCTCTGAGTTCTGGATTGCTACCATATGGGGGGCAGTATGCCCTTTCATTACCTCCTTCGGGAGGATATCCATATGGCAGTTCTCAACAGTATTCAGGTTATACTGGAATTGCATCAAGTAGTTGGGTACCTATGCTACCTCAACAACCAAGGGTTGTATATTCTATGCAACAATGTGTACCTGTGACGAACATCCCAACCACACCGGCTATTGTAACAGTGTCACAAGTTCAAGCGATACCTGTTGCATGTCAACCTCAGATTTCTCAGGTTGTAATGCAACAGTCACTTGATCATGGGTCACAACCACAATCGCCAACTGGTGGGGCGACACAAGTACAAACGGGTACCATTACCCCACACCTCGGTCCAACGGTTAGCATAGCACAACAAAACATGGCGTCACAACCATGGCTTGTGCAATACCAACAACCGCAGTTCCAACAAGTGTACCAAGGTTCTGAGCAGCAGATCTTTGCGAATAGTGGACAACCGTATATCCAAAATGGTCAAAACCAACCACTTTACAGTGGTCAAGTCCACCAACCGTATCAGTCATACCAACATCAATTACATTATGCTGGTATGCAAAGGCCCACTGCTCAAGCGATTCCATCGTACCCTGGTTACGCTTCGCCTAACCTGAATCAACAGTTACCATTCGTGGCAACTTTAGAGTTACCCGATTTACACCGTTTAACCAACGATCCGATTGCTTATGCCCCTTGGTGGCCAGCGATATCTCATAAACTTCCATCTGACATTCCTAAATTCAATGGAAATCCAGGTGAAGACCCATCGAATCACGTGATGACTTTTCATCTGTGGTGTTCGTCAAACACCCTTAACGACGATTCGATAAGGCTTCGCCTTTTCCAGAGGACATTGACAGGTCCAGCGGCTAAATGGTATATTGAATTACCAATAAGGTATGAAACGGGAACAGAAATATTAACCAATTTCAAACAAACAACTGCTACCCATATATCTGATCATATACATGAGTGGCGTCGTCGTCGTAGGATGGTGAAAACATATGTTCCCGATTGGCTATTAGCTGAATGGTTTATAAAGTCGTTACTTCCGGCTATTACGGAAGATGTGGCCAAGGGGGGAGTCGTAACAGAGGAGCAAGTCATTGCGCGTGCGCAGTATTTGGACTTAGTTTATACTCAGTCCGGCACGCTCTATGACAAAATACCTGACGCCCCTAGACCGGAATTTTCAATTCCTCCCCCTCCTAAATCAAATAGTGACTCTCATGTCGGTGATGGCGTGATTGGCACAGCAAACACGAAATCAATAAAGGCTTCGTCAAAGAAAGCCCGTAAGAATGGACCTGAGAGCCCGATCAGTAATCTCACGGATAACAATCTTGTCGTCTCTGCTCGGCTGAGAACCTTCCCTGCAATACTGACAAACATAATCTCTGGTGGAATCAGTCCCCCGGGTCGTACCTGACAAGGAAATGGGGGCACCTCGCCTTGACAGTCCAGTCAAGAAGTACATGTCCTCTATGGTCAAGGGGATGGCCTTTCCCCTAATCTGGAACACTTGGTTAACAGGATCCCAAGCATCAAGCATGTACTGCAGCAAAGAAATCTATGCTCTCATACTAGAGATACGGAAGAACTTCAGCAGGCCACAGTTCCGCAACGCATTCACCGTGACAGGGTCATGGAGGGCAATCATGTCCTCCTCTTCATGTTCTCGTTCTCACCATGTAAGGGACATTTTGTTCAGAGTTCCCTGCAAAGCAATTGAAAAAGCAGTACTATATTTGAAAAGAGAAAAGCTAGTAATGGTAAAAAATCAAAATTTGACCATATAATCGAGCAGTTTTACCGCGGAATTTATGCTCGTTAAAAAATAGAAAAGCGAGATCCGAGCAGTTTTAGCACATAGTTCATGCTCGTTAAAAAATAAACATAAGATTGAGCAGTGTTTTGGCGCATTCAAGCTCTTTAAAAAATGAACCCAGTGCTGGTAAATAACCATTGTGATCGTAAATTTATTAGCCATAAAAAGCCTTGGTCGTGTTTGCACCCGCCACCTCCATTCCATTTGGCCAATCGTTCACCTCCATATGATTGTCTACCTATTTTGAAGAACAGCTGCGAAGAGTGATTTCACCTAGCCATCCTTGTGACGCTGCCGTGATTGGAAAATTCCAACCTGTACCTGGAATCTGCTGCTATCCCTGTTTATCACTCGTTCCTCAAAAGACGAGTCTTCTTTGAGCTCTTTTCATCTGACTCGTAAAATATGAAAATTTTGCCGATTTTTGGCCTTCCAGCTCGTTAAAATGACCGGAAGAGTTATCCCTCCTCTAGATTTTAATCTTTTTGGACCTGAGGGATTATTGCACAAAAAGGTCGAGCGCTTGTTTTATTCGGTTCGTTAAAGTTATCGAAAACTCATCCCTTCTGTATTGTTTTATAATTTTTCGGACTTAAGGGATTAGATGACGAAAAAGGAATTTTGGAGTTAACTTTCTGTACCTTTTCAGACTCTCTAAAAATGAAAAGGACCGAGTTTTCCTTGTCGTTAGACTCGTTAAAATGATTAAATAGCGACAAACTTGTCTTTAGACGAGAACGAGTTTCCCTATCGCTAGGCTCGTTAAAACATAGCGATGGGCTTGCCTGAAGGGCAGGTTATAGAACAAGCATATGTTATCCTCCTCAAGCTTGACAAAAATAAAGGGGTACTGGTCAGAAATGACTGGGGAAAAATTGGGAGAACCTCAAAGCTTTAATGGTAGCAAGTCGCTCTTGAACATGACACTTTGTCCTCCGTATCACATCGGGTTGGGTTGTTTTCATTCACCGGTCTCATCACCATGGTCCTCGCCAAACCATCCACATTTGGGGTAATGCTACCAATCCATCACATCAGTGTCATTATATGTTCAAGAGATGTTGTTCACAAAGAGTCAACCGTGTTCATCCACTGCCATACATTATCCTTCGTCCACCCATGATCGCCACCCTGAATCATATTTCACAGATTTTTTTCACCTCCACTAAAATCATTAGCTCCGTTCTGTGTCACTGATGTTGGATTCATTAACGCCCTCCTTTGACGGATCGCTTCTTGTCGACTTCAGCTCATTATCCAAGAAGTTGATCTAGGAACAACCCCCTTAGTACTTTGGAGCTTGCATGCCTCAATGGCAAGTTTCTCACTTCCGGCGACAGGTATACATCAATGACCTTTGACCAGAATATTTTGCGTGGTGTTCGACGCCAAGTCCTTTATTCACACCACATGAATTGTACTGCAGTACCTTGAGGGTCATTGTCATTATTGGTGATTCCTCTCGCTCTTGTTAACGGTTTACATTATTGACCGGTAATCAAGTGATGTCTTTCCATGTTCGACTTCAGCGCAATTCTCACATGGATCGACTTGTACTTAGAGTGAAGATCGAACGAGTTTGAAGACCCCGGATCTAGTTTCATCCATCCGGGCTGCGATATATATTCAGGAAATATAAAGACATTTGATATGTACATCATTGCAACAGATGATCATCCTACTCAAAGGATGATAATTTCAGCAGAGAATTATCAGTCTACCATCAGAAGAAATTCTTGCTTCGGAAGTAAATGCCGTATCCGAAGATAAAGGCAAAGAAACGAATCAACCAGGAAGCAAGAAAAAGCAAAACAAAGGGAAGAAGAAGAAACAGGGTGAGTCATCCCCTGGAAAAAATTCTTCAAACCCTCATGGAAAAATGAAACCAAACAGTCCATGTATGATATGTGACGAAGATCACTGGACAAGGGATTGTCCTTACAAAGCTGAGCTTAAAAGGTTCTTTAAAAGTTCCCAAACCTCAGCTGTGTTGACTGATCCGTTTCCCAACCCAGGTCAAAATCTGGTTGATAGTGGAAATGCTTCCCCGTCGCAAGTACTTATGTTGTCGGTTTCAAAACAGCAGAATGATGCTTTGATTTCGACAAGGAACAAAGATTACGGGGATCCTCAGCTGTCGAACGAAAAAGGTAAAGATCAACCAAGTAGTTCGACAACAACTTCGACAGAAGTTGTAACACCCACCATCCCTGAATTAACAATAAAACCGCCAAAGGGTGTAGTACACAAGTCGATATTTAATCCTCGTGCCAGAGCGGCGCAGCATTATAACATAGTGGAAGATTTGGCCCAATCGCCATCCGCTATGTCGACTCTTGAAGTGCTACAAAATTGTCCAACCCAAAGGCAGGCGTTGTTATCGGAAATTGGTGGGGTGGATCCTAAGGATTCCAATCTTGTATCCTTTGATCACAAGGGATATGATCCTCAGTTACCAGCTCAGCTAGCTTTCCTTATTCAAGTGAAAGCACTCAACAAAACTGTTCACAGAACAATAATTGATGAGGGAGCCTCAACATGTATTATTTCGATGAGTTGCTGGAAAACTTTAGGATCTCCAACCTTGTCGCGATCTTCGACAACATTAAAAGCTTTCGACGGAAGGACTTATACCCCTTACGGTATCCTTAATAACTTGAAAGTTGAACTAGGAGGAAAGACGGTAGAAATTGATGTAGAAGTCATTGATGGAAATCTTGACTATAACATCCTACTAGGTAGACCATGGATTTATGCCATGGTAGCTGTCGTGTCGACTTATTTTAGGAAGATCGCATTCCTATTTGAAGGAGGGATTACGATCGTCGACCAACAGAATTTCCTCCCTAATGGTTCGCAAGTTACAGGAAGCATTCCCATGATCCATGAGAGCAACCATTCAATTCAAGATATCGGAGTAGGATTATTGAAAGACCCCACATTGATGGGAACTTTCGCGCTACCACCTCCTATTTATACAGGAAATTTACCATTTGTAACACCTGCAACATGATATCTTCCACGAAGGTCAACGTGGATCATTCAATGGTTTTGCCCCCAAGCCCTTTAGAAATATTGTAGCAATCAATGTTTCAAGCATGGGAGGCGAGCCCAAATCAACGCTCGTCAAGCGTTTGGGTAGATAGGTCTAGAGAATATGGAACCCCATTAGATCCTTGGTCGAGAGTACATGGGACTGACGAAGGAATCTTACAAGCAATGATGATTGAGGGGGCACCATGGAATGATTACCACCATCGTTCCCTTCTTCCAGAATATGAAGAAGATACTCAAAGTGACCTTTATCACCCTTCAGTATTTGAGTTCCTAACAAATACTGTAAACACGGTGGAATCCGAGCGAAACCTATCCAATATTGAAGAGACTATAGCCACAAATATCTCGACTAAAATAGATGTTGTAGAGAATATTTATGTCGGCAAAGGTTGTTCCCCTTCAGAACTGGAAATATATAACGCTCTTTTTCGCGAATTTAGAGATGTCTTTGCTTGGTCATATGATGAAATGCCAGGCATTGACTCAAGTATCGTTGAACATGAAATTAAAATGTATCCTGATGTCAAACCAGTAAGACAACGGCTTCGACAAGTGCACCCGAAGAAAGCCGCTGCCATTAAGGCAGAAGTTGAAAAATTTCTCCATGCTGGATTCATCTACCCGGTTCCTCTAACCGATTGGGTATCGAATATTGTCCCTGTTATGAAGAAACAAGGGACGATTAGAGTGTGTGTTGATTATAGGGATGTAAACCAAGCTTGTCCGAAGGACAACTACCCTACACCCTTCATCGACCAGATAATTGATGAATGCGCCGGATGTGAAATCTTTTCATTTATGGATGGATTTTTCGGGTATAATCAAATAAATATCCGCCCACAAGACCAGTCAAAGACTGCATTTATTTGTCCGTGGGGCACATTCGCTTATCGAAAATTACCCTTTGGTTTAAAGAACGCAGGGGCGACGTTTCAGAGGGCAATGAATTATGCCTTCCATGACATCAAGAACATCGTTCAACCTTATCTCGATGATCTTCCGGCTCATTCGTGAAAGCGGACTGATCATCCGCAGCATTTAAGAGCGATATTTCTACGTTGCCGACACTACAAGATAAGACTCAATCCGCACAAATGTGTGTTTTGCGTCGGTTTTGGTCGTTTACTTGGATTTGTAGTCTCTAAATATGGGATTCGTCTCGACCCCTGTAAGGTTCAGGCAATCGTTAATTTGCCTCCACCTTCAAATTTGCTTCAGATTCAGAAACTACAAGGGAAAGCAAACTTTCTGAGGAGGTTCATTCCAAATTACGCAGAACTTGCTAAGGGTTATACTCGTCTTTTGAAAAAGGATGTACCTTTTGTCTGGGACCAGGTGGCGCAAGCTTCTTTTGATGCTCTAAAAGATTGTCTATTAAAAGCATCATTAATGTACGCCTCGGACTATCAAAGAGATTTTAACCTGTATCTGGCTGCAGCGGATACGACCATTGCGATGGTTTTAGTTCAAGAAGTCGATGGAATTGAACATCCTATCTATTATTTAAGTAAAAACTTAAACGATACAGAAAGTAAATATTCTTATGTTGAAAAACTAGCGCTTGCAGCTGTTCAAGCGATTCAAAGGTTTTGACATTATGTCCACTTTCGGAAAACTACCATCTTGTCAGATTGCAACCCCATGACTTATATACTGTCGCGACAGTTGCTGGGGGGCAAATATTCAAAATGGATAGCGATCCTTCAAGAGTTTGATCTGGAATTTGTGAAATCCAAATCAAAGAAAGCTCTAGTTTTCGTAGAATTATTGTGCGATCTCCCATCATCGTCCAACAATGAAACATCGGAAGTGTCAATCGTGGACGAAAGTTTGTTTCTGATATCTGTAAGCGATGAGTGGTATGGAGATATCATAGTTTATCTCCAAATCCAAAAGTTCAGGCCTAACACCTCTCGCTCCGAACAAAAACGTATACGATACCAAGCAAAAGACTACATGATCGCCGGTGATACACTTTACCATCGTGGTGTCGATACAGTTCTGAGGAGGTGCCTTACCCATGAGGAGGCCGAAAAAGCCCTGAATGATTGTCATTCAGGCGCGTGTGGGGGGCATCAGTATGGATATGCAACAGCACAAAGAATCTTACGAGCAGGATACTTCTGGCCAACCATGTTCAAAGATTGCATAACCCCAGTCAGAAGTTGCCATGCTTGTCAAATCTTTGATAGCAAAACCAGACAACCACCCGCACCTTTACAGTCGATAGTTGCTGTTGGGCCCTTCGCCAAGTGGGGCATCGATTTCATGCAATGTAACCCCACCTCGACTGGGGGGCATGGGTATATTGTAGTCGTTGTTGACTATTTTACCAAATGGGCCGAGGCGATGCCTACATTGGATAACACTGGTGAAATAGCTGCCCTTTTCTTTTTCAATCATGTAGTCGCCAGGTTCGGTGTACCACAGGCTATAGTTACAGATCATGGGTCACATTTTCGCAATCACATGATGGTCGAATTAGCTGCCAAGCTAGGGCTATCTCACGACAGCTCTACCCCATATTATCTGCAAGCCAACAGACAAGTTGAGGCAATCAACAAGGTCCTGAAGTGTATGTTGCAAAGGATGATTGGGGTTCATAAAAGAAGGTGGCACCTCATCCTGTACTCAGCCTTGTGGGCTTACCAAACGTCGGTAAAGAACGCAACCGGGTTCACACCTTTTTAACTGGTGTATGGCCTAGAAGCAGTCTTACCAATCCAGTGCGAAATTTCGTCGCTTAAACTCGCAATCGATCTTCTCCCCGAAACTTCAGAAGAAGAGACTCGTTTCTTGGAACTAATCCAATTGGATGAAACCCATCGTGATGCCGCTTTGGCTAACGAAGCTCATAAGAAACAAGTCAAGGCTCAGTTCGACAAAAATGTCAAACCCCGTGTCTTCTCAGAAGGTGATTTGGTCTTGCTTTATGACCAAGAATCCGATAAATTGGGAGCAGATAAATTCAAGTCCTTATGGATGGGCCCCTATATTGTTAAAAGGGTGTTAGCAAAAGGAGCCTACGAGTTAATGGATTACGATGGAATTCCACTGGCGCAGCCCCGCAACGGGTTGTACCTCAAGCGTTACTATGCTTAAATAGTAACCTGCATGCTTTTGTTGTATTTTGTTTTCGCTAAAGTGTTTGTCCTGGTCGAGTGATCCACCTTTTCATTTATTGCAGATGTCGAACCTTCAGGAGACATGTGTTGGATATGCCGACGGAGCGAGTCGTAGTTCACGGAACTTATCTTCCGCAGCCTAGGCCATTTTTGATCCAAGCGGCGAGTTAGTAAGTTTCAGAGGTGTATGTATTGGGCAATCAACGAATAACATCGCTGAGTATAGCGCGTTGATAGAACTACTCTCTGATGCCATCACACGTGGCATACGCCGACTAATTGTCAGGCTAGACTCACAGCTCGTAATACTACAACTCAATGGTATATATTATGTTCGCAATCCAGCTATTTATCGCATGTTCCTAAGGGTTAAGATCTTGGAAAGACGATTTGATTCAATTCAATATCAACATATTTCAAGAAACTTAAACACATTAACTGACTCATTAGCAAACTATGTGTTATATAGACATTTGCAGAATTTATAAAAGGGACACATCATCAAAGATTGTACATATGGATCATATAAATCAACCAGAATAAAACCCGAAAATCAAAATACATATAAGCTGTTTATATAAGTTCATACATAATGTTCTGTAACCAAGACAAAATTGGTCATATGACCTAAAAACTCAAAAAGATGCTAGGGGGCACCCTAGCCTAATGGTGCTCATGATAGTACGTCACGGCCTGTGCAATCATGCGCAAGAGACGAGTCCATCGTCTCGGCACGCCAATAGTATGTCGCTGCAGTTGTAAAGGTAACTCGTCAATATGTACATCCGGAAGACCACGAGTAAGGCTCTCAACCTGCTCCTGCACAGCTGTAAGGGTCTCAGTATCGTCAAGATCACGAATAACAACTCTCCTAGCAAGCTCCACTGCCGAGGCAGCAACTGGCGATCTCGGACGAACTGCGGGACGAACAGGACCAATATCTGCATGCACCCAAGAGTACAATTAAAAGTCTTGATAGAATAAAGCACAACAACATTATGAATAAGAACAGTAAACAATAATATGGTCAAGGAGTTTACCAATGGCGCCCCACTGTTCGCCATCCTGGTAAATGAGAGGTAAAAACACCTTTTAATGGCTTTTTACATAGTTTAAAGTGAAATATTAGGGTTATAATCTCATTTTCATGCAAATATTATTCATTTCTAACAAAGTTTGTTGCAGCAATTGAAAAAGCAGTACTATATTTGAAAAGAGAAAAGCTAGTAATGATAAAAATCAAAATTTGACCATATAATCGAGTTGTTTTACCGCGGAATTTATGCTCGTTAAAAAATAGAAAAGTGAGATCCGAGCAGTTTTAGCACATAGTTCATGCTCGTTAAAAAATAAACATAAGGTTGAGCAGTGTTTTGGCGCATTCAAGCTCTTTAAAAAATGAACCCAGTGCTGGTAAATAACCATTGTGATCGTAAATTTATTAGCCATAAAAAGCCTTGGTCGTGTTTGCACCCGCCACCTCCATTCCATTTGGCCAATCGTTCACCTCCATATGATTGTCTACCTATTTTGAGGAACAGCTGCGAAGAGTGATTTCACCTAGCCATCCTTGTGACACTGTCGTGATTGGAAAATTCCAACCTGTACCTAGAATCTGCTGCTATCCCTGTTTATCACTCGTTCCTCAAAAGACGAGTCTTCTTTGAGCTCTTTTCATCTGACTCGTAAAATATGAAAATTTTACCGAGTTTTGGCCTTCCAGCTCGTTAAAATGACCGGAAGAGCTATCCCTCCTCTAGATTTTAATCTTTTTGGACCTGAGGGATTATTGCACAAAAAGGTCGAGCGCTTGTTTTATTCGGCTCGTTAAAGTTATCGAAAACTCATCCCTTCTGTATTGTTTTATACTTTTTTGGACTTAAGGGATTAGATGACGAAAAAGGAATTTTGGAGTTAACTTTCTATACCTTTTCAGACTCTCTAAAAATGAAAAGGACCGAGTTTTCCTTGTCGTTAGACTCGTTAAAATGATTAAATAGCGACAAACTTGTCTTTAGACGAGAACGAGTTTCCCTATCGCTAGGCTCGTTAAAACATAGCGATGGGCTTGCCCGAAGGGCAGGTTATAGAACAAGCATATGTTATCCTCCTCAAGCTTGACAAAAATAAAGAGGTACTGGTCAGAAATGACTGGGGAAAAATTGGGAGAACCTCAAAGCTTTAATGGTAGCAAGTCGCTCTTGAACATGACACTTTGTCCTCCGTATCACATCGGGTTGGGTTGTTTTCATTCACCGGTCTCATCACCATGGTACTCGCCAAACCATCCACATTTGGGGTAATGCTACCAATCCATCACATCAGTGTCATTATATGTTCAAGAGATGTTGTTCAGAAAGAGTCAACCGTGTCCCATCCACTGCCATATATTATCCTTCATCCATCCATGATCGCCACCCTGAATCATATTTCACAGATTGTTTTCACCTCCACTAAAATCATTAGCTCCGTTCCGTGTCACTGATGTGGGATTCATTAAGGCCCTTCTTTGATGGATCGCTTCTTGTCGACTTCAGCTCATTATCCAAGAAGTTGATCTAGGAACAACCCCCTCAGTACTTTGAAGCTTGCATGCCTCAATGGCAAGTTTCTCACTTCCGGCGACAGGTATACATCAATGACCTTCGACCAGAAGATTTTGCGTGGTGTTCGACGCCAAGTCCTTTATTCACACCACGTGAATTGTACTGCAGTACCTTGAGGGTCATTGTCATTATTGGTGATTCCTCTCGCGCTTGTTAACGGTTTACATTATTGACCGGTAATCAAGCGATGTCTTTCCATGTTCGACTTCAGTGCAATTCTCACATGGATCGACTTGTACTTAGAGTGAAGATCGAACGAGTTTGAAGACCCCGGATCTAGTTTCATCCATCCGGGCTGCGATATATATTCAGGAAATATAAAGACATTTGATATGTACATCATTGCAGCAGATGATCATCCTACTCAAAGGATGATAATTTCAGCAGAGAATTATCAGTCTACCATCAGACGATCGTCTGTTCTATGTACCAAAATGAATTTATAAAGCTGAGCATGGGAATGCCCGCCTCAGCTAGATCATGAAAGCAGAATGAAAAATAACGTATTGTATTGTATTTTATTACAGGGCACCTCTCAGCGATTGAATGAACTTCGGATCCTCCTGATAAAGCATTTCACCCGATAAACGACCTCATACTTTAGGGGGTAACTGTTATAGAAATTTTTGTGCCTTACAGCATGAAGCATGAATTGTCGATAATCCGAGGGATCCAAAGTCCCTAAACATGTTGTTCCTACCCCTAGAGGAACAAGGTCAGCAAACCACAGCACTAAAAATCAGTTCTCCACCTGAAAACACTCAAAAACAAGCTAATTCTGGATCATGTCAACTGCTCCACTGAGCATCTGCGCTGAATGTCAATTGCTCCACTCTGTACCTGCGCTGAATGTCAACTCTAATGAAGGCTACCTACGCTAGGCGAGATTGGCCAAGTGGAACAGTCATTCTGCAAGGTGTCAAATGCCCAGGAAGCTTCCAAAATGACACTTGGATCAGGGAATTCGCCTTGTGATGAGTAAGAAGATCTGGATCTCCAAGTGGAAGCAAGAAACTCCAAGTGGACTCAAGAACTAAAGTATAACTGAAGTGGGAGAGGACACTAGTCAGCTTCATGCCAAGCTCAAGCTGACTCATCCTTTCTCCAAATCTCCTATATATAGAGCTCTCTCATAAGGTCTAGGGAGGCTGGAATCTTGTGAATGTAAGGAAGTGCTGTTGGTTTGAGTATAGAACTATTGGGTGATTGATTTGAAGGAGGTGAAGAGGAGATTTCTTTCTGCTGGGAGGTGTTGCTGGATTGGGCCTCTTATGGTTGTAACACTCTCAGAACTTTACTTCTTCCATTAATAAAGCATTTGAGGTTCTTCTATATGCATGTGTCTCTGTGGTGTATTGATGCTTGTATATTTGATTTATTCTAATCCTTGAATCAATTATGGATGTATGCTTCTTGTAGTTTCCTTTTCTTGTGCTTTTGCAGGATCTTTGTGTAGCTGGGCCAGTGAAAGAGCAAGGAGCTGGGAGCAAGCAGCAAAGAGGGAAGATTGGATCAATCATTAGCGGAAGATAACGGTTAGTGGATCTCTTTCTCCTCTCTCTTACATCTCATAAAGAAGTAATCTTGAATAGCTTTGCTTTGATTGTTGCTGAGGTACTATCACCCTTAGAGTGGGATAGGGTCATTCCGTATTGGATACTTTTCCTAACAACACCATGCAATTTCATTATCTCCCTGATGAAAATTTGAGCTACATCACTATCTAAGTTCGTAGACTTATCTGCAATGAAGTGAGCTACCTTACTTAACCTTTCAACCACAACCATGAAGGAATCATGTTATCTCGATGTCCTCGATAAAACTATACTGAAGTCCATGGAAATGACTGCTCATTCCCATTCTAGAATTGAAATCAGATGCAATAAACCACCTGGATTGTTACACTCTACTTCTAACTATTGATAGTCCAAACATCTTGCAATAAACTCAGCCACCTCTTTCTTCAAGTTCGTCCAATGATAAAACTTATTAACTGTTTTCAATGTATTTAGATATCTCAGGTGACTTAAATACGGCTTGACATGAAACTTCATCAAGAAAAGATTCTTGATCTCATTGTCATCTAACACATAAATTTTGTTCTTGAATCTGACCAAGCCATCTGCTCTGAGATGATAATTCACATCCTGATCCCCTATACCATGTTGTTGTAACCTGTGCCTCAACTGTTTATACCTATTATCATGTTGTTCTACCTCCAATATCCACTCCTATGAATATGTCCCATAAGTACTCACTACTGCAATTTGATTCAGTTGCACTCTTCTACTAAGAGAATCTACAACATTGTTCTCTTTTCCTTTTATGTATCTGGTCTCAAAGTCAAAATCACTAAGAGTAACAAAAAATATAGCTTTCGTGGAATTTAGATTAGGTTGATCAAAAAAGTATCTCAAACCACTATGATCACTCATTAGAATAAACCTCCTGCCAACAAGATAATGCCTTCACATCTTCAAGGCATGAATGATAGTTGCCAACTCAATATCTCAAGTCATATAGTTTTTCTCGTGCTCATAAAACTTTCTTGATGCATAACATACCACCTGTCCTTCTTGCATAATGACTCCACCAAGTCCCCTCTTGTAAGCATTTGTACATACAAAAAACTCTTTGTTAGGATCTGCAATATTCAAAATTAGAGCATTTCTAAGAAAATTCTTCAACTACTCAAAACTAGTTTCACACTCCTCAATCTATTCAAACTTCTTCCCTTTTTGATGCAAAGATGTAATAGGATAGGAAATCCATGAAAATTTCCTAATGAACCTCCTATAATAACCTACTAGTCCCATGAATGATTTGACCTCTTCCACATTTCTAGGAGTTTCCCACTCCAT
This sequence comes from Pinus tabuliformis, assembly GCA_031772625.1. Lineage (NCBI taxonomy): Eukaryota > Viridiplantae > Streptophyta > Pinopsida > Pinales > Pinaceae > Pinus > Pinus tabuliformis. The sequence continues at coordinate 310,537,343 of CM062815.1, read as the reverse complement.
GACAGCTTTGATATTTTCTTGATCCACTGTTATACCTTCCTTGGAAACAACATGTCCCAAGTAGTGAACTTATGTCTGAAAGAAACTACACTTACTAAGCTTGGAATAAAACTCATGCTCTCTCAACAATTTTAACACTGCTTCTAAGTTCTCTACATGCTCTTCCTCATTCTTAGAATATATCAATATGTCATCAATGAATACTATCACAAACATGTCTAGATAAGGATGCAACACACTATTCATAAAACACATGAAATTAGTTGGAGCATTACTAATACCAAAAGGAACTACTACGAACTCATAATGCACATACCTGGTACGGAACATGATTTCATAGATGTCCTCTTCTTTTATGTGGATGTGATGATATCCTGATCTCAAGTCAATATTCAAGAATACTACTACTCCCTTCAACAGATCGAACAAGTCATCAATCCACAAAGAAACAATATTTGTTCTTTATTGATCTAGGTGGATATTGGTGGCCACCTGCCAAGTCCACCTGGACCCCCACCATTGTCTTTCTCAGCATTTTCAGTTTCCTTAATTGTAGCACAACTTACTATTTTTAGCAATTTTTCGGGTCCTGAACTTCCGGAGCCGTTTTGAGGCCCTAAACAACGTTTTTTGGGGAATCCGGGGGCAACAAGGGTGAATCGATATTGCCCGTTCCAACAATGATAGTGCTCGGATAGATCTTTCTAATGAGCTATTGTACGCGTCAAACGGAGATCATATGCCAAAGTTACGACCCCGGGAAGTTTATGTACCAATTTACCCCCAAACGGGGCCCACAGTTTGGCGTTTCATCTCCTAGGGTTAGGTTTTGGAATGTTAAGGGTTTTCCATTGTTTCTCAACAATAAATAGGCCTTCGAGCCTCATTGTAACATAGTTCAGAGGCATGTAGCCATCACATCTCTTCTCAGAGATAAGCTACCATCGCCCTAGCTGGTTTATTTCCATTTCTGGTTGTCAGCATATTTCAGTATTTTCCATTAATGAAATGAAGCATTATTTCCGCTGCATCTTTGTGTATATGGTTATCTCTGTAATTTGTTGCATTCCTGTTTAAATCCGGATCAGTGGTATCAGAGCGGTCTGCTTTTTCTCTGTTTTTCTTTGCATGTCCCCAACAAGGTCGGGATATAAGGAGTTAGGGCTTGAACTGGTTGAACCTTTGCAAGACCAGCCTCGCAAATCCCGACGGCCTCTCATGGCGGACGATAAGAAAGACAAGGGGGCAGGAGATCCCATCAAAATCTTGCTCGAAGAAGCCCTCGAGCGACAACGGAACGCGATGATGGACAGCTTTGCCCAGATCCTTCAGCGGCTACCCAAAAGCAACGCATCGGCTTCCAGCAGCTACTCTGGAAACGCCACACCCTTTAAGGTACAAGTTAATTTTTAAATCCCCATATTCGAGGGTCAGATAGACGCAGATGTCGTAGATAAATGGTTAAATCTGCTAGAGGGTTATTTTTCTGTTCATGAATTTTCGAGTCGGGAAAAGATTGTTTTTGCTCTTCTCAAAGCAGACCCCCACATCAAGGACTGGTGGGAAACCTACTGCGAGCAGAAGGATGAAAGTACTGGCTCACTATTTTCAGCCACACCCACCTGGGATTCGTTCCGGGATGCCATCAAGGAGCAGTACTACCCTGTCGGAAGCTATGAGGATGAATACATAAAGTGGACCACGCTGCGGCAGGGAAGGGACCAAGACGTGCCGGAGTTCACCAATCTTTTCCATACCCTTCGCACAAATTTGGGTATCAAGTATTCAGAGAAACATTTGATACTCAAATACCGTGGATGCCTGCACAAGTACATCCAGGAAGAAATACAATTCCTAAACATCCCCTCGCTCGGTGCAGCATACCGATATGCCGTCAAGGTCGAGCAGAAGTTTAAACAAAAGAAGCGAGACTTTGGATCTGCGAATCCAAAGCAAGGGAAAGGTGCCCCTAAACCACAGAACAAAGGACAAAGCCAAGGCTGGACAGCCCAAGACAACCAGCCGAAGCTGCAAGTAAAGAACAGCACCGTGAAGCCGAGAAAGGACACTGGAAAATGGTGCGAGTTCCATAAGAGCTCCACTCACAACACAAGTGAGTGTCGTGCCAAGCAGTCACTGGTGGCTGAGCTAAAGGTTTCAGAATCAGATGCATGTTATGACTCTAAGTCAAAACCCGATAAGGGGTATGAAAAAGGGAAGCAGATCATTGATGCGGATCCCAGCGCCACTGTTGCTACCGCAAAGATCCAGAAAAATGAACCCGAAGATCCAGAGGAGGAGGAGCGTCTCTTCCACTCCCAGATGTGGGTAAAGGGCTCCCTGATACAGTTCATTGTTGATAGCGGGAGTCAAAAGAACCTCATTTCGGCAGAGGTCGTGAAGCGTTTGGTCTTACTGACCACAACACATCCACAACCATACACCATTGGGTGGCTTCACCAAGGACGAGATCTTCGCGTGAGCTAACATTGTCGCCTTCCATACAACATCAAGCCCTTCACGGATGAGGTATTGTGTGACATTGCTCCCCTTGAAGTTTGTGATGTATTACTAGGACAACCATACTTGTGGAAGCGACATGCTGTGTATGAATCAAGGCCCCATGTTGTTATCATTACATTGGGAAATAAGTTGTTCAGGATACCAGAGGTAGCACCACCTGCTGCCATCTCTTTGATTACTGCAAAACAATGCAGTAAGATCATTTCCAAAACCAGGAAATTTGTTTTCCTGATGATACGCCCTCAAGGAAAGAAGAAGACAGTGGCCGCGGCCTCCAAACGGGGTCCCTCTGCACGACAACTACAGATGGACAAGGTTGTGGAGGAGTACGAGGACATCTTCACCTCCCCGGCAGGGGTTCCTCTGCACTGTCAAGTCAAGCACTCCATCGATCTGACCCCAGGTGCGCCGCTACCCAATGGACCAATTTATCGGCGCTCCATTCTGGAGAACAATGAAATCAAGAGGCAGATTCAGGAGCTCCTGCAAAAAGGTCACATCCGTCCGAGTTCATCGCCCTGTGGGAGCCCGATCGTGTTGGTACAGAAGAAGGATGGGACGTGGAGACTCTGTATTGACTATCGGGCGCTGAACAAGATCACTGTCCGTAATAGGTACCCGATCCCGCGGATTGATGACCTCCTAGACCAACTAAAGGGGGCGAAATATTTCAGCAAGATCGATCTGAAGTCAGGATATCACCAGGTACCAATCGAACCCTCCGATGTGTGGAAGACTGCCTTCAAATCCAAGGAGGGCCTCTTCGAATGGTTGGTCATGCCTTTCGGATTGACGAATGCTCCTGCAACCTTTATGAGGCTAATGGATGACATCTTGCGGCCATTCACCAACTCCTTTGTAGTAGTATACCTGGATGACATTCTGATCTTCAGCCAAAGTTGGGAAGAGCACCTCCACCACATGCGACAGGTTCTCCAAACACTGCGGCAACACAAGCTATGTGCCAATTTGGAGAAATGCACTTTTGGCATGACCCAGGTTCAGTATCTGGGATACATCATTGATGAACAGGGGGTGCATGTCAATCTAGCCAAGATCCAAGTCATTCGGGATTGGCCCTCTCCAACCACTCTAACAGAGCTCCGCAGCTTTCTAGGTCTTGCCAACATCTACCGCAGGTTTGTGTTGGCGTTTTCTCATATTTATTGGCCCTTGAGTCAAGTCACCAAGGGCGGGGCGAAAGCAAAATTCTTTTGGTCTGAATCTCAACAGAAGGCATTCAGGGAGTTGAAGGATCGCCTCTGCATGGCACCAGTGCTCGCGTTACCAGATTTACAAAAACCATTTGAGGTCGAGACAGATGCCTCTGACTATGCTATTGGGGCAGTCCTTACTCAACATGGACATCCAGTGGCATATCACAGTGAAACACTTTCAGACACAATCCGGAAGTACCCCACTTATGATAAAGATATGTATTCCATTGTACAGGCCTGCCGACAATGGAAGCATTACATTTTGGGGAAGGAAACGGTCATCCACACAGACCACCGACCTCTGCAGTTCATATAGACCCAAGGGAAATTGCAGAATGATCGCCAACAGAAGTGGTCTACATACCTGCAATATTTTCACTTGAATATCAAGTATAAAAAGGGCAGCACCAATAATGTTGCAGATTTCCTCAGTCGGCCACCGATCATGGCGCTAACCACCGTGCTCAACTCTTGTGGGCACGAGACTTCTGATTGGCCACTTCTCTACAAAAGAGACCCAGAATTCGGCCACACATACCAGACACTCTTGGAGGGTCGACATGTTGCATATTTTCACCTCCAGGACGCCCTATTATGCCACCTCGGTCACCTTTGTGTTCCTTCAAGCAAACGTGCCAAGATGATTTGGGAAGCACACTACAGTCGGGCTGCTGGGCATTTCGGGGTCGAGAAAACAGTGGCAGTACTGCAAAATTATTTCTATTGGTCGAATCTTCGACAGGATGTTGGGAAGTACATCCGATCATGTACTGCCTGTGCCATTGCCAAACCGACCATTAAGAAGCACGACCTCTATACCCCGTTGCCTACCCCTAGTCGACCTTGGGAATCCATCTCCATGGATTACATGTCATGCCTTCCTTCCACTAAGCATGGAAATGACTGTGTTTTTGTGGTCGTCGACAGGTTCTCGAAGATGGCCATTATGATGGCCTGCAAGAAGAATATCACAGCAGAAGCCACTGCTAAACTCTTCTTTGAACGAGTGTGGGTGCACTTTGGGATCCCACAGTCTATCATCTCAGATCGGGATAGTCGGTTTCTCAGCACATTTTGGTCCAGTCTCTGGTCAATGCTGGACACCAAACTCACGAAGTCCACAGCCTTCCATCCTCAAACTGATGGCCAGACAGAGGTTGTCAACAGGATGATTGTGCACATTCTGTGCATGTATAACTCAAAGCATCCACGCACATGGGACGAGAGCCTCCCCTATGTTCAGCACAGCTACAACCGAGCTCTTCACAGCTCCACTGGCCATAGCCCTTTTCAGGTAGGTTTGGGATTCCAGCCACTATGCCCCATTGATGTGGCCATGCCCCTTGCAGCTACTCACATGAATTCAGCTCATGTCCAGTCCGAAACAGATAAGGCCACCAACTTCATTGAGCGCATCCAACATATTCGCCAGCAGGTCCATGACATTCTTTAGAAATCAAATGCCAAGTACAAGCAGCGACATGATCAACACCAGGTGCCACACAAGTTTCAGGTGGGCGACAAAGTCTGGTTGCATTTGCAAAAGGAACGCCTTACTGGAGCCTATCGGAAATTGAGACCACTCCGATATGGTCCTTACACCATTAATAAGGCTATGGGAGACAATGCATTTGAGCTTAGCATTCCCCCATTCCTTGGCCTGCACCCAGTGTTCAATGTGGACCGCCTTCGGCCATACTTTCCACCATTGCTAGACACATCCGACATTGCAGAACAGCTCAAACCCACAGAATTAAATCCAGATTGCATGGAACAAGCTGCAACTGATTGGATCATGGACACACAGATCAAGAACACTCGCCAACAGAATATCCAACTGTATCGAGTTGTCAAAGCAGGCCAACTCCTTCAGCAGGGCAAGTGGCTCACCAGGGAACAAGTTCAGCAGAAGTTTCATCATCTCATGGAGGAGCTCAACGCAATGGGGACCATTGCTTCCTAAGGGGGGAGGAATGATCCAGGTGGATATTGGTGGCCACTTGCCAAGTCCACCTGGACCCCCACCATTGTCTTTCTCAGCATTTTCAGTTTCCTTAATTGTAGCACAACTTACTATTTTTAGCAGTTTTTCGGTTCCTGAACTTCCGAAGCCATTTTGAGGCCCTAAACGATGTTTTTTGGGGAATCCGGCTTTCCAACAATGATAGTGCTCGGATAGATCTTTCTAATGAGCTATTGTACGCATCAAACGGAGATCATATGCCAAAGTTACGACCCCGGGAAGTTGATGTACCAATGTACCCCCAAACGGGGCCCACAGTTTGGCGTTTCATCTCCTAGGGTTAGGTTTTGGAATGTTAAGGGTTTTCCATTGTTTCTCAACAATAAATAGGCCTTCGAGCCTCATTGTAACACAGTTCAGAGGCATGTAGCCATCACATCTCTTCTCAGAGATAAGCTACCATCGCCCTAGCTGGTTTATTTCCATTTCTGGTTGTAAGCATATTTCAGTATTTTCCAATAATGAAATGAAGTATTATTTCCGCTACATCTTTGTGTATATGGTTATCTCTGTAATTTGTTGCATTCCTGTTTAAATCCAGATCATTTATCGTCACCTTGTTCAACTGTGTGTAATTAATACACCATCCTTCTTCTTCACAAACAATATTGGTACACCCCAAGGTGACACTCTTTTCCTTATGTATTCCTTATTGAGCATTTCCTTAAGCTGCAACTTTAGTTCCACCAACTTTGGAGTGCTCATCCTGTACTGTGACTTTAATGTTGGTGTTGTTCCCAACATCAGCTCAATATAAAATTCCACTTCCCTATGAGGTGGTAAATTTGAAATATCTACTAGAAATACATCTTGAAACTACTGCAAAACCAAATACCTCTTCAGGACTTCAACATCTTCAAAATCCTTCCCTTTTTGACTGGAAATATGAACTACAAACAATACACACACTTTCATGCTATTGTGCCTTGCCTAAATAGTTCTAACCATTCTCACTGATGTAGGCTTCTTCTTACCCTACAAGATTCTCCTCTCTCCATCATCATCCAGGCACTCAATAGCCTTATCATAGTAATCTACCTTAGTCCTAGGAATGTACAACAAATCCATACCCAAAAATATATTGTATGATCCCAATGCAAGCACATTTAGATGTATTCATGTAGACATACCATTAAGCTCAAATGCATAAGATCTCGCCCAATGATTAATTCTTTTCTTAGTTCTTGTATCCAATTGCACCAACCAAGACTCTGCATGCACTTATTTATTCAAGAAACACTTATCCACCAGGTCAGGATTGATATAACTATAGTTAGGTCCAGGGTCGATCAAAATAGAAATAGTGCAATTACAAATCTTACATTACATCTCTATAATAGATGCCTAATGATCAACTTTCCTATTATCCAGTGTTGCATAAATCCAAGGAATACTCTACCAACATTCCCAATTGTTTATGCCTCATGAGCACTGTAAATATGAGTTATTCCACCCTAATGTTGTGGACAATCTCTCCTGTGATGATCCTTTCCACAAGTCCAACACTATAAAGGCTTCCTACTGTCACCCTTGTTCTTCTCCTCATAATGAAATCCTTTTCCTTTATCAACTGTATTGAACTTCTTGTAAAACGTTGCATTATCTTTGTTACTTGCATCCTAAGGTCTTCCTCGCTTCTTATCCCACTTTCCTTTAGTATTCTAATTACCTTTCCAACCCTACTTAGCCTTCAACTCACGCCTAGACTATGCATAACAATGTGTCAACTTCCCAATGACTTCCTCCATTAAATGAGTCTCATCATACTGAATCCAATCCTCAAATTTTAAAGGAAATCCACTAACGAATATTTGAACCTTTGTCTTCTCATCCTTAGGATATGGCACATACCTCAACAACTCCAAAAAATTAGTTGTGTATTGTTCATCTATCATAGGCCCCATCTTCAATTTGTATAACTCCTTAGCCTTACCATCATAGTATCTCTCTCACAAGTACTTCTTTTTGAAAAGTCTTTTGAATTCATGCCAACTCTAGTCCTTTGTATTGATGCCTCTGTAATGCTTCACATCTTCCCACCAAATGTGTGCTTTTACTTTGAGACTAAAAATGGATATCTTGGCTTTCATATTCTCTGTATAATCATGCATCTTGAAGAAATTCTTTATCCCAAGCAACCATGTTTCTGCATCTTCTAGTTTCTTCAGTTCTCCATCAAAGGTAGGAGTTTTTTCTTTATTGAACTCATCCAACAAGTACAGCTTCTCACTCTTCCTATAAGGATGATAGTGATGATGACCATGTTGTCTCTCTGATCCAGAACTATAATCGAACCCATAACCACTACCTCCCTTGTCAAGTGTATCCATCCATCTACCACCTCTGACTATGTCATCCCTATCCAAGTTGTGTCATCCATGAGACCTGATACCATCTGCCCCATTTTCCCTTTGATCCTACCCATAACCAATCCGAGGTTGTCCCTATCTCTACAAATATGATAAGCTCTGAAGGATCACCACATTGAACTCTGCTTTTTTTTACTATTCTTTGGAAAGTCTTCCCTATAATTGAATTATTTGATTGTTATCTTCCTTACAAGTTCTGATTTCTTCCTTTAAAATTCTCACAGTATATGCTATGTGAGGAGAGTACTCATCACTTTGATACTCATCTGATCTATAAGGGGAGTCACGTGAACTGTAATCCACCATTTTTCTTGTCATATTTTATCTTCTTCCTGCAAACATACCATGTTAGATAAACCAAATATAAACATGATCAAACATACCTTAGTGAAGTATACGAGAGGATATCTTGTTTTCACAATCAATCCATATTAGCACAACATATGTATATATAATCAAATCAACATATCAACCAACATTATCAACCTCAACATGATTTCACAATTATGACAATGACCATCACGATAAATAACCAACATGCATGCATGAAAAACACATAAACAATCAAACATGTATACATAAAAATCACATCTATCGTGAGTTCTAGTGTTGTAACCTCACTCTGATACCACTATGTGGTATCAAATTTCACCCAAAGAGAACATAACCCTCTCTAATACCACCCTATAACATGCCTCCTCCCACATTTATCCAATTTCACCAGTCTTCCCAAGTAAACATGAGACAAAGAGTTACTATTACATGACCCGACCTCCAAGCTCTAGTTAAGGAAGTGAGGCTAATAGAATGACAACTGAAAACATCCCTCAGGGCTACAAGACACTCAAAGGTCAAAGGACCACCCTAGGTGACCATTCCTTAAGATTTCACTACTTATCCACAATATTAACCCCCAAACGCATGCATGAAAAGGCTTGGGTGTAGTTATAGGCCTCCAACCGCATGCATAACACTACCTCCATGCAGTTATGACCCAAATTTCCTAGTTCAGAGGATGTAGTCCCACGATTTGAGCCACCTTTTCATGCCAGCCTCCTCACCACTACCTAGAATTTCCTAAGACTTATTAGAATCATTATTAACATGATGAAAAATCTAAACATTCAATCTCGAACCAAAAAGTTGACCTAGACAGCTTATAACACACTAGACATTTCATCAAACACATGGAAAACATGTAAGATACATGTCAATAATGCATATATAAGAATATTAATCTGAGATTCATCTGAGAATCACCAAGAAGGCTATATTCCCTCTCCACATAGTTGCAAGAATCATTATTAGTCCATACATTCAAAACCAATCAATAACTATATAATTATTGACAAGTCATAGATGATATACATCATATAACCAACATATATACAGAAAATAACTAACATAGGGACCATGGAAACTCATCCATATTATCACCAACATAACTAGTACAAGGATAGAAGAATCACAGTAGAAGAATAACTCTTATTAATATAAGATAATACAAACCAAGTTAGGGACTTGCACATGTCACCCGACCATAGATTGGGCTGAACCAAATATCTCTTCCAACAAATCATCCCTGCGCCATATTCCAAGCATGAATGTGGGATCTCATGGAATAAACTGAGACGAAACCAAATCAGGGCTTCTAGAGCCTTAACCATCTCAACCTTCAACCACAATTATTCCACCTCCACGGTTTGACATCACTAACACCAACTAGATCTGTCTCTACCCAAGTTGTCCAAGGCTCCAAGAACTAGTAACTCAACTCATAGCCTTCCATGCCTTCAAAGCATTTGTCCAACCCATCTCTAGGGACTTTAACTCAACCTAGCAAGGGCTCCAGAGTGTTTGTCCCAACCTAGGCTCTAAGAATAGTAACTCAGCCCAAGTTGTTCAAGGGCTTCCAAAGCATTTGTTCCAACCCATTGACGTAAGGAACATGGGCGCAAATTAGAAGAAAAATAAGTGAAAAACCAAAAACACCATGGCTATCTAGGAAATGGAAAGGCAAGGCTAAAAGCACTATTAATCCAAGAAAATATCCATGCCAATGACAACACATAGCTGGGAAATCACATGCATATACCCCACATCTAGAAATCAACAAGGAAATCACACATGTAACATGTTACCTATAAAGTAATCCAAATGTAGTTGTTGATCCAACTATTACCTTGCACTTTCCTACTTTCCCTCGCCTTCCTTCTCCAATCCAAGTGAATAATAGAGTGCTCCAAGCATGCTCCAAGATTTCTCTAAGTGTGCAAGAGAATGAGAGAAAGAAAGAGAGCTCCAAAGCTAAACTGAAAAAGGGTTGTGAATTGATCCTCATAAGCCTTTTTATCATTCAGGCCTCTATTTTCTTCATTTTTCCATTAATTCCCCTCTCATGCAAATTTGTGTCTCTTCACCTTCCTTTTCTCCTATTTTCCTTTATTTCCATAAATAAAATGCCAATTATTTCCACTTTGCCTTTTCCAATTTCCATAGCCATAAATTAATCACAAGAAATACCCATCACTATGTTTATCCCAACATTTAGCTTAGAATATGTGTCCCATGACCTTGGTTATACTTTATTTACATGGAAAATCAACCATTGATTGTTACACAATTGGTTTACAGGACTACAAATGTAAGAGGTTCCTAAGGAAAATTTAGATCTGCAACACCCCTCACCCACCCCTCAACAACACTAGGTCATTTTTAAGTGAGGATTTTGTTAAGAGGACATCCTAGTAATAATTTTTGTTTGATTAAGGTCCATAAAAAATTATGCATGTGATCTCCTTTGCTAGGTCTCTTTAAAAAAAGCTTTAATATTATATGTTTTGCATGATTATTTTTATTTGTAAGCAAATTGACATCATTATCAAAATATATTATTCTTTTACTACACATGTAAGACATGCAATGATCTTCCCATAAAATATGTATATGATATGTAAGCGCACGCTTCACTCATGAGAGGAATTTATAATCATAGTATTTCTACAAAAAAAAAAATTGTATGATTATAAGGCTAAAGTAAATTGTAGACATTAGGTTAAAATATGCTCTCATTTATAGGTTGGATTAAACACATATGTAAAAGAAGAGTTTGTGGTTGTGTTGAAGCAAGGAGAATTCAATGAATATTTTGCAGTGATGTTGAAGAAAGGAAATTTCAATTTTTGTTCTCATATATGTTTCATTAGGAGAGCATTTTTTGTCAAATTTATGCTTCCAATGGTAGATTATTTTTCCAATAGTTTGGCTAATTAAATTATTTGCAATGCGTGATTAAATTATCAACTATTTCTTCATGAAAATGATCTAGATGAATCCCCACAACCAATCCAAATAAATGGGTATTAAACATTTGCAAAGGAATAAAATCGAAGCTACCACATAGCTGCAACATGGCACCCAAGATAATCCATAACCAAATCAAAGGGGATGGAAATTGCTAATGGTTACCCAAATCCCAAGCACTGTGGGATAATTACATGGAGAGTTGGACAAAGTGGGAGAGTGAGAAAAGAGGGGTCCTCCTACCCCTCTCGAAGAAATTAGACGAAATCAGTTGCATAAAAAATAATTATCATAAGAGTTTTGCAAATTCAAATGATAATGGTAACTATATGAAAAACAAGAGCGTTCATGATCTGATTATGGTGGAAATTGATTGAATCATGACCCATTTAAGGATTGTTTAGTGACTTCAAATTTAGGATTTTTTTCATGAAACATAAGATTTTTGAGAGTATATACTTGCTAGGTGAAGGTGATACCATAAAATCTAATCCATAACTACCCATATAGAGTTGTTTATGGTTATTGATGCAACAATTAATAATGTGGAATATTTATGGTTACACAAGTTTACTATGAAATGTCTAAACCCCACTTTGAAAAGATCTAACAAATCAGTTATTTGAACCCCTACTTCATGGAAAATGGATAGCACCTTATCCATACACCACATGATTGAGAAACAATATAAGTAGCATAGACATGTCATGGAATTTGATCGATGGTAGAGAGTCACTAATTGGGAGAATATGCAAGTATTGTTGTACTTTACATCCTTTTGAATGGATTGGTTCATCAATTGAAGTGGATCTAGAGATGTAGCTCACGTGGGTGAACTTTGTTATCAATTTTATACATATTTCCTATGTTATGTCAATTCTCATTTTAGATTTCAACCTATAAATACTAATTTTCAATAAATCAAGCCAATTTTTAAAGAAATTGTGGGAAATTAAGAAGTTTATTATGTGAATCCAAATAGTGGAATGAAGAATTAAGCATAAATTTCAAATAAAGTTTCGTATTAGCTATATTTAGTAGGTAATGACTCATATGTTGATTTTGATTTTCACAAGTGTTGTTATTAGATGTTAACTAGGTCTAAGTGTAAGCAAAGAGAAGGTTCACGAAGTGAGCCTTCACCACTCACCTCCCTGGCTCATTACAATGAAGACTTCCCAAGCCTTTTAAAGACTTAATTACATGTAATCCATAGGCACAAAACCATGGGAAAGCAAAACCATGTGGCTAGAACCACCACTGTTTGACAAATGAACTTCAAATCTTCCATCAAGTCAAGTTTTACCCAACAACTCTGAGCCAAAGTTTCAATCTAGGATAGAGAAAACCCACACTTATGGTGTGGAAAAATATTTGGATAATTAAATGTCTAGAAAAGGAAAAACAATTCATGTAGCCTCTATCAAATAATAAGGCACCCACCTATGACATTCTTCGAAGAGAAGCTATCAAAACCTAGGAAGAATTTTCCTCTATAAGATTGAAGCTTGTTATTGTACAAACCAAATTTTTTTGAGATAAAGCTTGAAATTTCAAGTGTGAACCAAGTGAAACTCGCGAGGAAGCCACTATCACCTCACCAACCCTTTTTTGACTTCATTTTTTTCTCCTTTACCTCAAGGGGAGGATCCATTAGGTTAATATTGCTAAGTTTTTAGGCAATGAAGCTGAAGGTGATATGAAGAGTAAATATATCAAAAGTATTTTGAAAGAGTTCTTGAATATGAAATATGATAGGAGGACCAAATAATTGTTCCTTTTCATTGTGCATATTGGGTCAACTACGTCTCCTTTGAGAAGGTAAGAATGGATATAGGGTGATGACCAAGGTTTTCCACTACTAACCTTAGAATATTCTCCTATTGGGTGATGTCGAGGTCTGTCCACTACTAACTGTTGATTTTTGAGTAGTTTGGTAGGTACTCCAAGCCTTGGGGTTTGAGATTTGGAGGGCGAAGCACCAAAAAATTCACTTGTGGTCTTGGAACACAAGGTTGGGGTTTTGTACCCAAAGGCGTTGGGCCAAAACCATGAGGCATTTGAGCATGAGAAAAATTGAGGTGATAGTGTTATGCATCCAGTTCACAAATAGATAGATCAACAACTTAAAAATTATACTCTTCGAAGGGTGAACATCCTTTACATTACATAAATGAACAGTTCTTGGATGATACAAATTAAAATGTCTCCTTTCTATACATAGGAATCTAAGGGGTCAAATTATAATTAGAGCCTACATAACAATAATAATGTAAGGGCACAACAATAACAATAGTGGGCTTCTATGGGGCACAATAATAATAATATGGGGACTGCATGGACACAAAAATAACAATAAAGTGGTTACACTAACAATAATAATAAGGGACACACTGGTATTATATAGATCTAACATGCCTCTCTCCTTTAAAAAGGTGTTGTTCTCAATGCTTCAGTAGTTCTGGATGCTTCGATATAAAATTCTCATCCTCCCATGTGGAATCTTCAATGGGTAAGTTCTTCCACTTTATGAGATACTCTGAAATTGATCGATTTCGTAGTTATCAGGTTTTTGTTTCCATGACTGCTTCAGGTTCCAAAGAGATTTTTCCTTCCTCTTCAAGTTCTGGAAATATTGTTTGAACAGGGAGATTGTCACCTATAAACTTCTTTAAGCATGAAACATGGAAAATTGGGTACACTCGGGAAGATGCAGGAAGCTCCAATTTGTATACCAATATTTTTCAACACCTTGGAAGGACCATAGTACTTTCGTGATATTTTATTATCCTTCTTAGCATACTTGAGGGACGTTTGTTTGTATGGTTGTAGTCGTAAAAATACCCAGTCACCTACATCAAAAAATATTTCGTTGCGATGCTGATCTGCCTATTATTTCATTAAATTATTCACCAAAGTGAGGTTATCCTTTAAGAGTTGGAGAACCTGTTGCTAATGCTTGATGGATTTTCCACTTCTTGAACCTTAGAATTTTCTCTTAAAGATGATGTGATGGACAATGGATGATATCCATAAAATGCCATAAATGGGGTCATTTTTGCTGCAGTATGGAAGGAAGTGTTATACCACCATTCAACCAGAGGTAACCACTTGAACCATTGTGTTTATTTATCAGATACAAAGCAACACATATATCCTTGCAAACATTTTTCACTATCTCAGTTTCCCATTAGATTGAGCATGATAAGATTAGATATGAGCTAATTAAGTACCCAAACAAGAAAATAATTTCGTCCAAAAATTTCAACTGAAAATGGGATCTCTGTCTCTTAAAATAATCTTTGGGTTTCCATGTAGCTTTTGAATTGTTTCCATAAATGCAATAGAAACTGTACTGGCTTTAAATGGATGAGATAATGCACAAAAGTGTGCATACTTTGTAAGTCTATCAACTATTACGAAGATTACACTCTTTCCTTAGGACTTGGGTAAACCTGTGATAAAATCCATTGAGACCTCCTCCCAACATTGACTTGGAATGGCTAAAGGTTGTAATAGATCCAAGGTCTTAATTGTCTAAACATTGTTTTTTTGGCAAACCAATTATTCTTCCAAAAGATTTTGAATATTAGATTTAAGGCCATCCCCAAAAAATTCCTTCTTGGCCCTGTGGTAAGTTTTTAAAAATCCTGAGTTCCCTCCTAAGGGAGATGTGTGTAATTCCAAAAGAGTCTTTTGTTTGAGTTGAGAATTCTTACAAAGATATAAGTGATCTTTGTACCATAATGAATCATTTTTCCAGCTAAATGTATCAGATTTACTGGGATCTTGCTGAAACTTTTGAATGAGTGTCCACACTTCTTCATCATTCTTCCATTCATCCCTTGCTTCGGTTATCCAATCTGGTTGGATAATAGAAATGGCACAAAGCAATGTTTCCACATCCTCATCCTTTCTTTAGAGCGCATCTGCAACAACATTTTGCTTCCCTTTTTTGTAGATGATTTCAAATTCATAACCCAACATCTTTGTAACCCATTTTTGCTTCCCTTATGAAGATAATCTTTGTTCTAAAAAGCATTTAAGACTATCATGATCTTTTTTTACCTTGAAGTGTCTTCCCATTAGGTAATGTCTCCATTGCTTTAGTACACATAGTATTTCCAACATTTCCTTTTCATAAATAGGTTTGTGTAAATAATTTCCTTTCATTGTATGACTTTCAAAAGAAATGGTTCTTCCTTATTGCATTAAAACAACACCAATTCCATTTCCTGAGGCATCACATTCCACAATAAAGGTTTTTGTAAAGTTTGGCTTAGCTAAGACTGGTTCTTGGCACATTTCCTCTTTAATATTTTCAAAGGCCTTAGTTTCTTTTGGAGTCCAAGAAAATGCATCTTTCTTTAGTAATGTTGTTAGAGGTATTGTTATTTTTCCATAATTCTTAACAAATTTGTGATAATACCCTATCAACCCAAGAAATCCTTGAAGATGCTTTATGGTTGTGGGGATTTTCCATTCCTTAATGAATTTAATTTTGTTACGGTCTACCTTAACACCCTCATGCAATACAATATGACCCATATATTCCACCTCTTGTACTCCAAAGAAACATTTGGAGTTTTTTGCATATAATTGTTTCTCCTCCAATAGCTTGAGCTCCTTGCCAACATGTTGAATATGATCCTTCCAAGACTTGTCGTAGATTAGTATATCATCAAAAAATACTAACACAATTTTTCTAAGGGTTTGAAATTGGAATTCATCAAAACTTGAAATTTGGAAGCTACATTGGTAAGGCCAAAAGGCATGACCAAAAATTCATAATGACCCTCATGAGTTATATATGTTGTTTTCAGAAGTGTTCACTCTTCATTCTAATTTGATGATATCCCGAACGAAGATCCAACTTGTTGAAGTAAATTGTTCCATGTAGTTCATCCAACAATTCATCAATGATATGGATGGGAAATTTATCTATAATAGCGAGCTTGTTGAGCTCCCTATAATCTGGATACATGTGCCATGATCCATCCTTCTTGTGCACCAATACTACTAGAGCAGAGAAAGAACTTTGACGAGTTTGAATTATACCAACCTCTAGCATTTCTGCAACCATACATTCAATTTCACTCTTTTGGGCATAGGGATATATGTAAGGCCTGATGTTTAGAGGAAAACTTCCTGGAATCAAATGAATAGCATTATCATGATCATGAATAGGTGGGAGGCCTTTGGGAGTCTCACATACCTTGGAATGATTTTCCAAGGGTTTTTGGAGATATGGAGAAATAGATGATTTCGATGTTTGAACCTCTAGTGAGAATAACTGTGCAATTATGCCCCATTGTTCTTTCTATAGAAGCTTTGTCATTCCATTACTGTTGATTATCTTTCCTATTTTCCCTATGATTCCGCTTAATTCAATTTCTTTTCCTTCTAAAAAAAATTCAAGAAAATTTCTTGAAAATTAAAAGCTATTATACCCAAAGATTGTAACCATTGGACTCCTAGTACAATATTAGCACCACCCATTGGAATGGAAAAAATTGGAATATTCAATACATATTCCCCCATGGTTAGCATCATATTATGGCACCTTCCAGAACAGTTTATAGTTCCTCCATTTGCAACCATCACTTGAAACTCTGGTGCTGGATTTAGGAAGCAATTCAATTCCTTGGCTATCTTACAATGAATAAAATTATGGGTACTACCCGAATCAATAAGCACTATTAACATTTTCTTCTTGATTTGTCCTTCTATATTGAGAGTTTGAGGAGTGATAATTCCTGCCAATGCATTACAAAATATGGTCAGATTCATTTCTTCTTTCTTCGAGGTCAATTCCTTGTGTATATCCTCTTCTTTGGACATTTCTTGTTCCTTTTCTTCCTCCTCCTCACAATCTATGTGAAATAATTTATTCTCAGCACACTTATGACCTTTAGTTTATTTTCTATCACAACTGTAACAAAGCCCTTTTGCAAATTTTTAATATTATTTTTTTGGTGTGAACCTTATAGGTTGTGGAAGGCTAGGAGCAAAACTTACATCTTTGTGGTTGTGAGTGGTAGACTTCCTTGTTGCCATAATTTTTCTTTCAACTTTTCTTGCCACCCTGAATGCCTTCTCCAATGAATCAGGTTCCCAAAGGCGAACCTCATGTTGGATGTTATCCTTTAAAGTCCCTATGAAGACATCAATCCTATGCTTCTCTGGAATAGAATTTACCCTTATATTCATTTTTTGGAAGTCCTCAATGTGCTTCGCCATTGAACCCTTTTTTTTTAAATTTATCAATTGGATAAAGAAGGCCTTGTTTGGGTGCCATTGGACTGGTGGAGGGAAGTGTTTCGGTGACGCAAAGTTACGCTTAACAAGAAATCATAAAGAGATTTTGACAGCTGAAGTTTGGGTGAAGAGTTGGGCCTAATGTGTAGCTCTTTGATGGACAAAAGAAGCTACTAGATTGGCAAATTGAAGCTTAGGTGTTGGCCAGCCCAGAGGACCAGATTGGATTAGCCCATGTTTATTATAGCAGAAATGACTTGCAACAATGATAGGTGGTACCCCTCTTATAGTATCTATGTGTTGTCCTTTGATGGACTAAGGGGCATCTAGAGAGCAGAATGGGAGTGAAGGACCGATAGGACGAGATACAACATAGAGATTGCAGCTAGATTGTCAGTATATCTTGTATTCTTATACTTATGGATAATTGAGGGCCATTATCCCTTGTATAAGAGCCCTAGAGAGTTGTATTATATGTTTATTAATACAATGAAGTTGGGTTGAAATTTGTAAAAGGTTGTCTATACTTGTGCATGTGTGATTTACTGCTTTATATTGTTCCGTCGTGCAAAGTAGTTATGTCGAGATTCGTGGTTTGGTAGTGTCAGAGATTCTAAGATTATATCCTAGACCCAAGGTTGTGGAAATTCAACACTAACCCTAAAACATCCTCTTAAGATTTTTACAAACTTTAAGACACTTTAAGGGAAGATTCTCCACTAGAATTCTTCTTATGGTTTAAAAGATAAGATCTATTCAATAACAATATAAAGGGAATGCACCCTCACTACTATATAAGCACATTTGCACTAAATACATTCAAAAAATAAATCCACCAAACTTAGAAAGACAATTTACTGATGAAATCAATGTTCATCCACAAACCTTGGCCATAAATTATCAAGAAATTGAAAAAAGTCATCCATAAATCATGTCCTCATGAAGATACCTTAGTCTTCCATCTATTGCACCAAATCTAAGACAAAATAAAAATATCAAATCTCAGAGATTTCAAACTTGTTAAGGGGTTTCTTCCCCAATCCAACCATGAGAAAATGAGAGGAAGTGCATCTCTATTTATAAGGAGAGCCTCAATTTCCTTTTGCAATAAAATATTATTTTCTTGAGTAAAATCCTTCAATCTAGCCTACGGAGGGGTAAAAGGCCTCTTCACTAATCAATTAATATAAAATATACAACTTTTTTGTTTTTCATGTTACATGTACATTGCTCGAGATAAAGAAAAGCGCCCCATGAGAGGGGTATCCCCTTGAAATAAGTCTTTAATCTACCATGTTCACCTCCAAAGGCCCATCAAATATGTAAATTAGCAAGCAACCTCCCAGCTAGAAGTACTCCTTAATAATCCTCCAAGGTGGTTAAATATACCTCCCGAGTAAAAAAAATCCCCACACTGGTGAGGTATCCCATGAAAGGGTGGTAAGTAAGGGCTCTAGGAACAACCCTTCATCCTCTAAAGGCTCCTTAAAGCACGTTAATATTCCACAAAATCCCATAAGAATGTAATGAAATGTTATAAGTGTGGACATGTGCCTCCAAAGTAAGCATCCATATCTTCAAAGGGGCCTAGGTCACTACAATACTTGTAAAATGCTCATAATACGGACACAGTAGCCCCTCATTTAGCGTGCACCCTCAATGATGAAATAGCCCCTTTACAAATTAAAATGTTAGCCTTAGGCTTGATAAGTGTTAAAGTCAACTCAAATACCATTCTACGCTATAGATCAACCGAATAATGGTGACTTCATTTCCATTATAGAAACCTTTGATTATTAAAAAAGAAATAAAAAAGAGATTGGATTATATCAAGTCTGGATGACATAACTAATAATTAGTTTGGATTTAAAAAGGATATTCTAGAAGAGGGGGCCACTAGCTTTGCAAGAGAATACAGAAACTGCTGTTAAACAAATTCTATTATTAATGCATCAGCCTTATACTTGTGAAAACAATACTCTTATCTTAGCCTAACTGACCCCTCTATACCACTATAGGAGAAGTGATAAAAATACATAAAATAAGGATTACATGATGATTTCATGATGACTTCATGATGACATCATACAGTGTCTTCATGATGATTTCATGATGACATCATAGAGTGCGCATTATAAAATGGGCATTCAACAGTGTCTTCATATGGGCCACCAAACATTTGATTGAGTAAAGCAAAAAGTCACAGTCACCTTTTGTCCTCCTTAATCATAAATACATTAATTAATTATCGATAAATCTTTGACTTCGTACTTCCAAAAAAGATGGTGAGAAAAGTCAATCCTAAATGTAATATTTAATTTAAATAAAGAATTTTTAGTAGTTAAATATTTTTTAATAAATTTAGAGATGTGAAGTATTGAAATATTAAAAAGATTCTTATTATGGAAATTTGAGAATTTTACAGATTAACTAATTTATAAATTAATTAATTAAATGAGAATTATAAATTGAATTTATATATGTAAATTAATTAATTAAGGTATATATATATATATATATATATATATATATATATATATATATATATATATAATTTTTTGTGATTTGATTTTTTGTGAATATATATATATATATATATATATAATTTTTTGTGATTTGATTTTTTGTGAGTAAATTTTTTAGTTTATATGAATTATTAAAATTACAAGTTTAAGTTGTGTGGTTTATATAATTTGAAAATGTTGCATTTATTTATATATTCAAAAACATATTTTAAACTCCTCAGTAT
Source organism: Pinus tabuliformis (assembly GCA_031772625.1). Lineage (NCBI taxonomy): Eukaryota > Viridiplantae > Streptophyta > Pinopsida > Pinales > Pinaceae > Pinus > Pinus tabuliformis. The sequence continues at coordinate 310,516,901 of CM062815.1, read as the reverse complement.
TATAATATTATCTAAAATTGTATAATCAAGAAGTTAGACAACATCTATTTTTTTTTTTTTTTTTTCTGAATAAGACTATGCTATTATATTACAAAAAAGGCAAAAATTACATCATCAGTGGTACAACAGAGCCGAAGCCCTGTGATTCCTGTCGAAGGACTGACAGTAAGCTCAGGAATAATCATCTCCAAAATTACATAAGACCGACACTTGAACCAAATCGACATTCATGAGACCGACACTGAACATACATGATTAGCCGAAACTGAAACACATAGAGACTGGAACAACTATGGATAGTCGTCACTGTAACAGAGAAGGACAGAATTACATAATGACAAAGACCTGACACATATAAGATAGCGGTGAGAGCAGACAGTGAAAAAATTCCTTTCTCAGAAACCTGAGGCGAGTTGCAGAGCGAACTAGTCATCATCAGTGGTGTGCGGATCTTCCTCCGTTTTGCATCTGGGAAGCTTGTGGATGTCCGGTTCGGTGAGAATGTTACGCTGCACAGGTTCACTTGGGCCTGCCCCAGGATCTGGGGAGAAGCTGTCTTGAACAGGGCGCAGCATATCAATGGCGGGAACTTGCATATCTACTGTGGGAGCCAACCCAGGAATCCGCGGAGGGCTGGCTTGAAGAGCATCATCTTGACCTCGAGGATTGCTGCAGTGCTCCACCGAAACCGTTACAAAGAAAGTAGAATTTGACAGAGTACATGGAATACGATATCTCACCATGGGATGCGCAGAGTGCCCACATTCCATCATTTCTCGGTGTTCCGCTACTCTACCTCTGCCAACTGCCCGTCCCCTGGAGCGTCTGCGGTCGGAAGAAACCTCGATTGAGGAGGAGGGGGAGGGGGCTTGCCTCTGAGACGATGCCCGGCCTCTGGAACTCCCGCGCCGACTTATCCCTCGTTGGCGCTCTCGCTGCATCCTTGAATTGTGCGAGTAGCAGGTATACCCCCTCGCAGCCTCCCTCGGAACCAGAGAATGAGCCCACACCACCTCCGAGCACCCAATCCTTATGCCAGATTGCGGGAGAATGACAGAGATGCCATACATCCCCGAATTGTTCGAATTGTAGGAATACCCCCTCGCAACCTCCCTCAGAACCAGAGTATGAGCCAACACAAACTGCGGGAGAATGACAGAGAAGCCATGGCTTTGTAGCGCCATGTTCCGGTTACCAAGAAGGGCAGTAAATGCCGAAAGGACTCGACTGCAATAAACCATCGCCTCCGAACTTAAATGCTTCACGCTGCTATACCATATGCTAATCGTCCTGGTATACGTGGCTCGTCCGGGCGGACACATGCCCTTATGACGAGCCACGGACCTGCTATGCATTAAAACCACCCGCATCCGGGAAGTTAGACAACATTTATTATCATATGGCATTTAGTTATATTTATTTTAATAGATAGATATATTATTAATTTTATTTATGATTGTTGAATATTATGATATACTTTTCCATATTAAAATATAAAATAATTTAGAGTTTACTTTTTAAATCATATCATTGTTTACTTTGTTGGGGTGGAAGAACATGAAGCACTGGATTGTATAGAGAAATAAGAAACAATCCAAATCCTATTGTGCATCTCTAGTCAATCAAACTATTCCAAGCACTGTTGATATTTCCATGTCCTCTTGAAAATAGCTAGCAACTATCCAAATCCTATTGTGCATCTCTAGTCAATCAAACTATTCCAAGCACTATTGATATTTTCATGTCCTCTTGATGGTTTCCATTAACTTATGGTTTCTCTACATCACTAAGAACATACTAATACTATGGAAAAATGTGTTGCATAATGAAGTCTTGGTCAGTGGACTTTTTGTTTGTATAGGGTTATTATATAGACCTTTATGGTTGAAGACATTAACTTTTTCAATTGATCCCGTAGACAATGGTAAAATGAATTTGATATTATGTAATCTAGTCATAATGAAGTTTTGGTCAATAGACTTTTTGTATGTATCGGGTTATTATATAGACCTTTGGGCAATAAGACATTTTCATTTTCAGTTGATCTAGTAGATAATGGTAAAATGATTTTGATATTATGTAATCTATTATGAGTTTAATAGAAAGAAGCTTATTTATACACCCAAAAAAAATGATCTCATTGTTTATGTAATTTTTTTATAAAAGGATTAGTTATATTTTTTTATGACATATTTTTCTATTATACCTTAAAGATAAGTAAGTGTAAAGAGTATTTGGTTTTCACACTTGGTTTCACTGGTTTTTGGACAAAAAAATTTAGAGGCATATAATTATTAATAAAAATTTTAAAGATTCATATTAATGTTTGATGTAAATTTTTTGGTTTTTCTTATTTATTTTTAGAATATCGACCATAAAACATTAATTATAGTTAATTGAGTTTATCTTAAATGATTGAGAGAAATAATTTGGTATGAAGTACTGCGAATATTTGTTTTGAAAGTTAACCTTGGTAAAATTTAACCCTAATTTTTTTTAATAATTATGTAATTTTGTTTTTAAAATAAAATTACAATTAAAAAAAAAAGAAAAATACTAATTTAAATAATGATAAATTATTAATATATTATATTACTACAATTAAAAATATATTCTCAACATTGAAAATAACGTAATTTAATTATTCTCTAAATTTTAATATATATATATATATATATATATATATATATATATTGTAAATATTATTGGTTCATTGCTAGGATAAGATGAAGAATGAAATTATGGCAATAAATTAAATAAAGAGGCAAATCATTTTAACGGCTAAATTGAAACAACTATTGAAATATTAAAAAAAATAACATTATTATTTCTCATGTTTTTATTTTTGATTTCTTAATATATCTGACCAAGAAAAGATATTTTCCTTCGAATTAAAACAAAGGCTACATAGTAGCTAATACCTCTGCTTTGTTTAAGTACAGTTTAATTAAATAAAAAAATAACAAAGACAAAAAGTTTATTACAAAAATAAAACAACTAATAAAATATTATATTGTTTAATGTCATTATTACAAATTGGAAAATATGATTAATTAGTGTTGTTTATATTAACATACAGATCGGTGTGTGTGTGTTTTATTAATATGTATAATTGTTTATAATTAAATTTATTAAAGTATGATTTTAATATAATAATAAGTCATTTTAAATTGAATATATTGTGAAAAAGTGGTAATTCATGAAAATAGAAATAATATAAAAAAGAAAAAGAAATAAAAGAAATAAATAAAAAATAAATAAAACAAAAAATAAATAATTAGTAATTAATAGAAATGAGAGCTACTAAACAACCCATATTAAGACCGTAATCATTCACCTTATAAATAAAAAATTTAAATAATAATAAAAAATAACAAAAATTGAAATCTTAATATTAAACTAGTAAAAAACAAACTAATACCCAATTAAAAACAAAACTGAATACATTATACCATACCTACAACATATTTAATAAAATTTCCTACTCATATTATACTTAATATTTTTTTTTAACCACATTCTTTAAAAAAATTCTATAATTCGTTTGCACTTCTTTTACGTTTTTAAACTTTTCTTTTTAAATTTTCCCTTCAAAACGTAGTATATTATTTAACTATGGAGTAAATCTATGCCTCTAGTATAATCTCGATTTCCCCTTTCATTTTTCCTTTGGAATTGGCACTTCCATGACTACTTTCCGATGGCGACTTAAATTCACTTGTAATGCCTTGTGAGAAACAACTTTTACAAAAGGAGTGGCATTGCAAGATGATGATGTCCCCGATGTCTGGTCTCTTTCTCTTTTTTTTTTTGGGTTGGATAAAGATAGGATAAGAGTTCGTATATTTTAAAGATTTTTTTGTTTCTCATCTTCACTATTAATTATGCTTTAATACATTTTATAATCTTCCTCATTAATTATCCTTAATATATTTGATTTTTTAAAGCATAATCTTTTAGTTTATCTTTATCGCTATTATGATATATATACTATAATATATATATTTGGGTTAATATATGAATATTGAGAAATAATATGATTTTTATTCGATTTTATTTTGCTTAAATTATTTAAAGAATTTTCAAGTGTGGTTATAATAGTTTTTCCACTAATTGTAGGCTTGGAGTATGCTTTTTGTTTGACTAAGTACTTGTCTTTTTCGAATGCAAGGAAACATGTTAACGACTCAAGACCCAAAGGCATTGGGCAGGAGTGAAAGTTTGCACCCTTATAGACCACCAACAGGTTATTCCAAGTGGCGTGATTTTCCTTGAAAAACAGTGATGAGTCAATCTACATTCACCAATCGTAGCTAGAAATAGTTGCCCTCCCTGCTCATTTGACAATTGAATTATGATAAATTTTCCCACCTATAAAAAATACTAATATTAAATTACATATTAAACATCCACGCTTACCCACATTACATTTTTTAACTTATTATATATCTATCTCACTTAAAATATATAATACAAATTCCCCTAATACATGCGCATTTTTTTCACCCATTCAAATCATATGTTTTAGAATTTTATTTAGAAAGTCTATACACAACTAGTTTAGTTTAAGATGTGAGATATGTTTTAAGTGCGCCTTATTGTTGACTACAAATTGTATATTCGGGTAATATGTTATTTTCTATCATATTTCACTGCTAATAATAGATAACCAATAGGGTACAATGTTCTTCATGCAATCGAGTTTCCATCTTACACATCAGTTATGCACACAATAATTACATACATGCTATTGTTGATTTTTCAAGTTTCCATGAAAGAGATAGCTAATAATATTTTATACTTTTATCGTGCATTCGTCATTAATCAATTTTATTGCTTTATTCTTAGCGTTGGAAGGCATTATTAGTTTCTCATTTTTCAAGATTTTGATGAGTCACCACCATATTCCAAATTCCGAAGCAAGCATGGTATATGAGTACCATAATGATTATATTCAATAACTTGAGAATCTCTTCATGGATGTTTCATTTCATTTAGATTGGTTACATTTAACACATCTTTACTTTATATCTTAATGAATTAAAAAAGTGATGCAAATAATTTTGGTTTACTAAACTAGCTATTGAATTATGCACATCTTTTAAAGAATTTTTTATGAGTGAAACTTTTCTCAGTTCATGACATTTATGGATATGCCCGATTTATGTGTGTTCATGGGTCAAGGTCTAATGGCAATTGCATCAATCACTTGTTGTTCATGGGTCAAGGTCAGATGGCAGATGCATTAATCACTTTGTTTAAAAGATGCATGAGTCAGAATAATTTGACAATTTCATAAGATCTAGTTAACTGTTGGTGGCTCTCCTCTAACTATTTAACATGTTAAGCTGGATCTGTTTTTTCAACTTGTCTTGACGATGAACCACACTGGTTGGTTCGAAACGTGTCGACAAATAGTTTCTCATGTGATTTTCGCAGAAAAATCTATCATAAATTTCATAAAAATATACACTCTAGTTTAACCCTCCACGGTTGGAAAAAAAACCTTTTTCATTTTCCAATCTCAGTACATTAAGTTTATTTTAGGACACTAAAAACTTAAGACAATAAATATCACTCTTTTTATAGATTATAGTTTTAATACTTCCCTGCCTTATCATTTTACTCTTATATTTTCCAATCTCAATGGATTGGTCACCACTAAAATTATTTTAGGACATTAAAAATCACTTTTGTTTAGATTATAGCTTCAATACTTTCATCACAAGCCAAATTCAACTTTAAATTACAATAAAAATCAAAGTGGAGGTAGTCATGGATAGAGTGGCCACATTCACTGCCAAAGTCAAGTCACCGGTTGCAGTGTTCATGAAGCTCCCAATCTAACTTTCACTCGTCCGTATTCCATGTAATTTCCAAGGGCAAAAACATTGGCAAATCACCTTCCTTCGTTATTGCGGAAATAATTAGTTGCATAAGTGTAGCTTGATCATTGATCATTTGAGGTCGTTAATTTTTGTATTTACATGCATAAGATAGATAATTTAATGGTGATTTTTGTGTATTTGCGTTTTTTATTTTAAATTGTGTAGAGTGTTTATTTTTTTAAAATATTAAAATGTGTCTCACATTCTCATCAAATATTGTGACGAATTTTATTTTTATTCGTAAATTTGAAGCATTCAAAATTTATATATAAATTTCATATGCATTTTGAATTTTGATATGTCGTTAAAACAAAAATGAGAAATTTTGTTATTCTTTTATATATATTTTTAAGAAAAATATCAATATAATTTAATGTGTTAAATTTACAATTTAATGCATATTTTCTATTGCAAATTTCTAGAAAATTTAGCAAATGTTTTCTGTTTTCAACAACTAATGCAATTATTTTTTCAAGAATTATTTTTTATCTTCTATTTCAATATAAAACCAAAAGTACATTCCAAATACACATGATGTGGAAAACTAGAAAAGAATCAATATGTTGAAATATTGGTCCAGAAACATATTATAGTAAAACCTCATAAAATTGTGACGTTCTAGAATATATAATCTTAGTAAATACTACTTATAACAATTACTATATTTTTTTAATAAGAAGATCATATGAGGCAAAAATTGTGTTCAAGTATCAATAGAGTCATGCTTGGAATGAGCTACCTAATGCTACTCCATGAATTATTCACAAGTTAATGTTCTCACTAAAAGGCATAGAACTTCTATGGATAGAGCATTGTTAATGTCCTCACTAAAAGGCATAGAACTTCTATGGATAGAGCATTGGTCTGCATAGTTGTTTCCATGTATATATGAGAGAAAGTGAATTTATGAAAGTGCCCTATAAGTATTTTCAAATGTTGTGTGATGTGATGGAGACCCAAATTGTTAAGGTATACTCTATCCATCACCTAATTTATAACTAGCTCAAAGTCACCAAAGACTTGTGACTAGTGTAGACTTTTATTAATCACACATTTCGAAAGAGAAAGAAATTCATAGAACTCTCCCAATTTATTTGTGCCAATGCCTAGATTGGCTTTTCCAGCAAAGTAACAAATTTCTAAGAGATGTAGTTGAAAACCCAAAGCACATGGATGTCCATTTCCTTGGCATGCACCCTTGCCAAGTATCCTCGTGTGATCTCTTTTATTGATTTGTATTTCACCAACAACTTGAGTAGGGGTTTCCTGGTTTATGTGGTTTTGAACATATCGAGAATAGAATTTCCCTTTAGGGCTATTGCAATAGGAGATGTATAAATATTTTCAAAAATTTTGTTATTATGAAACAACTAGATTCCCCTCGCCACCATGATTGGTAGAGGTTTATACATTTTGGGTTTGTGATTCTAAAAGTAGTATTTGTAACATTCCTCCATGTTGAGTTTATCCCATAAATTTTGCAAGTTTAAATAAATTTCAATATCATCCTAAATTGTATGGTGAAAGGGGAGGATAAGAATAAATGTGTAATACTCTCAGACACACCACAACATAAATAATTGTAGTAAGGACCTTTGATCGGTCATTTTTGTATTCATTCCCAAGTGAGTACAAGGTTTCTGATGATGAGCTAGAAAAATATCATACATTTTATTGGGGTTGTTAATTTCTGTATTCTTTTGTGCTACCATTGGTTTGATCATCAGTCAGGATCCATCAATGATGTGTATCCTATTTTAGCTTTTTATTGGCTACGTGTTGCATCGTATACCCAGACTAATTCATCATTATCATCTTAGAGCCTTACGCAGGATTTCATGAAAAATATGGGATCTTGACCTATCTTTCCGAGCTAAGTATTTCTCCATAATGGAAAATCATGTGTGATTTCCTTCCACTGGTTGGAAGAGTTTGAAGTGGATTTGTTCCTATTTCCAATTATTGACCCAAGTGAAATATCTTTGGCAAGAAGGATATGATACCACAAATTTTCATGGGTTAAGAAAATCCAGAGAAATTTTGCTACTAAAGCTTTTCCAAAGAGAATGATATTCTTCAATCCCCCTCTACCCTAGGATTTGGGAGTGGCTATGAGTTTCCAATTAATAGGTTGTGACCATATATATTTCGAACTACCTTTCTAAAAATAATTGAAACATATTTCATGAATTTTGTTAAGTATTCCCTTTGGAATCAACGAGAAGATGTGCCAATAAAATGACACTACATTGAGAACCAACTTTATGAGAACAAGTGAACCCCCTCTAGATATCCATTAATTACACTATAAATTGATCTAATTCTCACTACACTTAGTAGCCACTTCCAATCAATCATGCCATATTTATTAGGCTTGATGTTACAACCAAGATTGTTAAAACCTTGCCCCAAATAATATGAAGGAAAACTAAAGATCTTAATCATTTTTCCCATGAATGTTTACCTCCATTGATAGAAAATGTATCACTAACTTTTGAAGATTGATTTCCATACTAGTGGTGCCCCAAAAGATATCGATGAGTTTCCTGAGAAACAACACTTCACTTTCATCACAAAATAAGAATATAAAGATTTCATTAGCCAATAATAAATGTGTAATAATTATGTTTGTACCAATAAATAATCTTTGAAATCAAATTTTTGTTCTTGCACTTGATACTGCATGTTTGTGACCTTCAACTCTGAGTAGAAATATATAGAAAGATAGAGGGAAACCTTGTTAGATCCCTCTGGAGCACTTGAAGGATTCATAACCACACCCATTTATTAATACAACAAATGAAGAGGACATCATGTAAGCCACAATATTATTAACCATAGGTAGGTCCAAACCCATTTTAAGGAGTAGAAACCTTAAATATGTCCATGAAACTTGGTCGTAGGCCTTTGAGAGATATATTTTAAGCACCATTGTAGGGATTTTGTTCATTTTCATTATGTGGATGCCTTCTTGCACTGAACCAATTGCTTCGTGAATTAGTTGACCTTTAAGGAGGCCAAATTATTTTGGTGAGATTACCCTAGCTAATAATGGTTTAAGTCTCATACCTATTTCTTTGGCAATGATTTTGTATGAGCTTTTGGAGAGATAAATTAGTCTAAAGTCACTTAAAATGGTATGGAAATCAACCTTTGGTATGGGTGCATTAAAAGTGGAGCTGTAACTACCAATAATGTGGCTAGTATGTCATACATGTTCAATTAATTGGAGTAAGGCTTCCCCCATTACCTCAAAGAAATATGTAAACAATTCAACAATCCATCAACTTAGACCAAGGATTTTGTCCTTTTGAAAGGAATGGATAACACCTAAAAGTTCATTGATTGTCATAGTCTAAAAAAGTTCATACTTCTCATCCTCATTTACTAACCTGGGAAAAAGGGATAGACTAGAAAGCATATCACCTATTTTTCAGGTTCTATAGGATTGAATAAGGCACCAAATTGTTTGACCCACAATATTGCCAATCAATGAAATCCATATAATTTATGCCTCTCTTCATAAGTAAAATTCTAAATGGAATTATAATTCCTGTGATGATACATAAAAGTTTGAAAATATTTAGTATTGTGATCCCATACTATGAGCTAGAGTACTTGTCTTTACAATCACCATTATTTCTCTTGATCAAGGAGAAGTTTGGATCGGTATTTTTGTAATGCTCCCTCCCACCACCTTGTTCTTTCTCAGGTTGCAGAATGCGTTACTTGATGCTTAACCCAATCCATAATGTTTATTATGAAGATGGGGTTAGAAAAAACCCTTGTTCTTGCAAGTCTATGAAATCAACTTCTGATATCACTATAGCATTCAACGTGTTGAGAGCTTTCTAGCTATACCACCTTTATCTTGATTCGATTCCTAGATCAAAATTTACACTTGTTTAAAGTTCAACCCATAAGAAGGGGCAATTCCAACATATTAACCATGGGGTGCCCATGTGGTCTTCATGCAATTGGACAAGTCAATTTGGTGGGTCCTATTGTTAGGCCCACATTATGATGTTGTCGGTTATCCTTTTCTGTGATGTTTAGTGTCAAATATGGAAAAGGTGGAGGTGGGCTACAAATGGTAAAGTGACATCAATGTTCCACTGATCCAGACTTATACAAGAACATAACAGAATACAGATACAAACATAAACACAAAGATGTAGCAAAAATAAAACTTCGTTTCATTAATATCAAAGAACTGAAATATGCTTACATACATAATGGAAATAAACTAGCTCAGGCGAAGGTAGCTTATCTATGAGAAGAGATGTGGTGGATACATGCCTCTGAGATGGAAGACCAAAACCCTAAGCCCAGGAGATGGAAGGCCAAGAGTCTGTGGGCCTTAGTTGGGAAACCAACTTCTTGGGGTCGTAACTTGGTTATATGATCTTTGTTTGGCACGTACGATATATTGTTGGAAATATCTCTCCAATTACTATAGGATTTATGGCATGCCTTCTAGAGACCTCAAAAAAATGTCATTTTAGGGGCTCAAAACAGCTCCAAAAGTTCAGGACTCTAAAAACTACTAAAAATAGTAAATGTTGTTATAATCAAGGAAATGGATGAAACCAATTGGAGGTCTAGGTGGAATCAGTGGGTGGCCACCAATATCCACCTGTATCATCCACCTTAGAACTCTAAACAGGTCAGATAGCCTTCGTCATCATGCTCACTTATGATGTATCATTCAAAATATTTCAGCCACAAGTGATGAACAATTGGAGGTAAAGTGAGTTTGACCTAGTCCTAAACCTACCCTTCTATAATTAATAAATGTTGCTCAACCATTATATTTTATTCTTAATCATTGTGAGAAATAATCACAACAACTGATGACCAATGGTCGATGCCTGTACATATGGCATGATTCTGCTGGGGTATGGTTCTATCAACACCCACTCGGTGTTGTCTCGCTAACCTTCACAAGAGTTTAATTCCACCACCAAGTGGTGCCAGTGGCATACATACATGAACTGAAAAAGAATACCTAGGTTATATTTTTAAACTAGAGAGGAGACCACTCAATGCCCCGCCTCCTACAGTCTCAAGGAAACTCATAGACCAAGGTCCAATACTCGAATTCTCAATTTTGACAGAAGAATCATCGTAAGGATTAGTTAGGCTAGGTATACCAAAGAGTCTATAAATAAACTAATTGATTCATATAAACACATTTTTGTTCATCTATAATTCATGAAATAATAAATATCATATTTTAGGCATACTTTATAAATTCATTTGCACATATGACATCGTTCCAATCATGAATATACAATGATCCCTATAGCTTAAGCATTCATTCACATTTCCAATGCATAGATCTTGCACCATTCACAATGCAATAAGATTCATCATAGTCCAGAAGATAAGGCACATAAGAAATGTACACTTATCTATGTGTTGAAAGGTGGGTGGCACCTGAAAGAGGGACTTCAACTCTCCAGCCAATTTTAGGTCAACCATACTACAATATTTCTTGCAGCAATGTACACATATCTATGTGTTAAAAGGTGAGTAGCACCTAAAGGAGGGACTTCAACTCCCCACCCAACTGTAGGCCAACCATACTGCAATATTTCTTGCAGTCAGTGCACATTCAGGGGAAATTCACACCCAAGGATGAATCACATAACTATGACAAAGAGTCCATTGTCCAGGTGGTTTATGAACCACTCTCTAGAAATAAGAACTGTAGTGACTTGTTTTCTCTTTGGTTAAAACATAGGGCTTCACCCAATATCAAATGGGATCTATCTCAATTCCAGGATATTGGGTCAATTACTTTTGGTGGTTTAATATCCACCTTTTCATGGAAAGAATTGCAAGGGTCTATAGTCCATTGTCTAGGTGGTTTCATAGCCTAAAGGAAATCACCAAAGTGACTTAGATCTTTCCTAGTGGTTTAACTACCAAGAAATAAGCAATATCTAGTGTCACAACATTACAATAAGCACCATAGTGATCCATTCCTCCACTGAGCTCCCCGTTAATCAATTAGTATTAGACACATTATCCAGTGGCCTTAACATAGTCACAAGGAAAGCCTTCCAAATTTACATAGCACAAAGTTCAATTCGTGCCCATCTTCACTCCTTCTCCCTTCACACTAAAATCTTTGAACTAGATTTCCTCTCTAGTGTATTCATCTAGAATTCCCTTGTTCCACAATTTTTGGCACCCGACATTCTCTCTGTGTAGTATGTTTCTGCACCAATTGTTTTGTTCTTCCCTTGCACACATTAACCATTCTCTATCTCAACACAACTACCAAAAAACTAAATCCTTCTCTTCCTGCACATTTTTTGTTTGCAACCTCCTTTTTCTCTATTGATAGCAAAAAAGGGATTGTATGGCACCATTCCCCACTCTGACTTCAATTCTTATCAACGCATTTTAGTATGTGGTTAGGCAGGTAGTCATGAAAATTAAGGATGGATGGTATGGGCCTGCCCATAGCACACCATAGGAAAACCAACCAACATTCAATTGACCCTCATCAACCACACAACAACCTACCACATGCTTTCCCTCTCAGATTTTTGGATTTGTATGTCCCTCCATTCATGTCAGTCACCAATTTATTTCCACAAATTTGTATACATTTATACTTCACACAATTGCATTTACATACACAAGGTGTTATGAAAGGATGTTACAAACCCTGCCCCTTAAAGGAACACCATCCTCAGTGTTCTATAAACAAAACAAAAAATAAGCATTGAGATTTATATTTATAGATCTTACATTTATTTACATAATAAACTAAAATGGGTAATATACCCTCATTTGATATGCCATTCCCCAAGTTTCTTCATCTCATCCAAAGTTATTCCATTGCACCATGACTTGTTGTATTACTCAATTTTGGATCACAATATGCATACAATTTGGGATGCGCAATGGATATGATTGGAACTATCCTTGAGGTTCCACCTATATCACATACCAATCAACAATATGATTAGTTTCATGTACATAATTCTTAAGTAAAGAAATGTGAAGTACCATGTGCTTTCACTATGGGTGGTAAGGCCAATCTATATGCCATTGGCCCCACTCTTTCCAAAATATGAAATGGTCCACAAAATATAGGTACAAACTTAACACAAAACCCCACTTTAAGTGACCTCTTCCTTGTTATGATGCATAGATACACATAATCTCCCATTTGAAATTCCTTGTGTGTTCTCTACTAATCCACAAGAATCTTTTGTCTATCTTGGGTTTCTTTCAATTTCTACCTAATATGGAGCACTTCCTACTCCATATCCTATAACATATCCAACTCAATACCACCTTGTTCACTATGTCATCCCATCTAATATGAGTGTTACATTTTTTGTTGCATAAAGCCTCAAAAGGGCATTTTTTTAGTGAATCTTGGTACCCGTTATTGTAGGAAAATTCAACTAGTGGTAGGTACTCTTCCCACCTCTTTGGTTGATGCATAGCATACATCCTCAAAATATCTTCTAAAATTATATTCACTCTCTCAATTTATTCATCAATGTAAGGATGATAGATTTTACTAAAGGCCAACTTGGTTCCAAAACTAGCAAACAATACATACCAAAAATTTGAAGTAAACTTGGCATCTATTGACGCGAGTTTTGGATGTTAGTCAATGAAGATGTGATATGGACCAAGGCTCTTCAAATAGCCCAAGACATTTGGGATAATCACTCCTGATGGGTTTTAAGGCTCCATTATCCTTTGGATCTTCCTCTTGCAAAGATGAGAACCTGTGGGAACCTAAGGTTAACTAATGTTATATGTACATAAGACCTAAGCTATTGTTAATATACCTAAAGCTATTCATTAATAATAAAATATGATACATAAATCAGATTAGCATCAGTGATTAGAATACAATAAATGATATACAAATGGTACAAGAATTATAATACAACATATAAAACAATCAAAGCTTAACATAATTGGTTTAAAGAATAAACCATATTTATCTTTTCTACAATACTAAAAAATGAAAACTAATTTTAATTTATATATGCAAATATAAATTAAAATTAATGATTATCCTCAATGTGAATGAATAAAATATAGAGAACTAAAAAAATTTAAGCTTCTTATCTCCTAAAAATAACATAAGACAATCATTGTTCATTTTAATAATTCAAATCAAGAATAAACTATATATGTAGAAAACTAGCTAATATTATCAATTTACTATTTCTTGGTCGAGGTAAACTGGAAAGATAATTGTAACAATTTCTATGAATTAAAACATCTTTCAATTATTTTTTTATGAAACAATTCAGTAAGCCAATAACAAAATAAGATAATATATTTAAAACTTATACAACAAAGGTATTGATTCAATTTATATAATGAAAATAACATTTATCTTATACCTAAATTCCTAGAAACAATTCACAGAAACCTATATTAGAGAAATGTTTATATTTGTTGTCACCTTTAGGACATAAGTCATCGAAATATGATAATGATTGAATGTAAATAAATATAATTTGAACTAACATGAATGAAAATAAATGAAATAAATTCACTGGATCCTAGTCACATAATGATAGAGTTATGTCTTCTAAACTTTCAGAAATGAAATTACAGAAAATTAAGAAGATGATCAAAGAGAAGAAACTATGGAAAATAAGACTAAGATGAGTATTAGTTGATTGAATCAAACAAAATCAACACACTTAAAGTTCCCGTCAATGTATATTTTCCCTACATTTCTTTTCAATTCCCTCTCTCTTTTCAATGTTAAAAATAAAAGTTTATATATATGGCTAAGAGCCTAACTCTGTTCCAAAATAAGTTTGCAAAATTAAAATTATTTTTACAAAAATTACAATCCATTTTCCTTTACCTATCAGTCGAATCTTAACTACTTAAAATAAATAGACATAAAAGAACTAACAATTCATCCACACGTAATTCGAGATAGTCGAATGGCATCCACAATAACTGCTCTCGTCGAAACCAAAAACGTCCTTGGGTAAACAGGAACAACCTGTCAGTAAATAAGGGAAATTATATTAAAACCTTATATTGATATTAAAATAAAGGTTGCTACATAATCAATATTTTCTAGTGGCCTTTCAATTTTAGTAAGCAAAATCAAAACGAAAACATAACTCAAATATATCCTAAAATATAGGAAAATATAAAGTCTTTATTAAGTAGGATTCAACTCTGGAGATATAACAAATTTGACATTTGATCACTTAATGATTATATGTGTATCTCCTAATTGTATTTTCACTTCAGATTCTATGCACCTCTATTTGTTTTGATATTCCCTTAATTAATTTAGTGCTTTATGTTGATTTTTCTCATGAACGAGTTGTTTAATGTGATGTTCAAGACGAGGAACTATGACTAGAAACTATTGGTGCTAGTACATATCAAGTATGGATGGGTTAGAGCCTTAGTTTCTCTAAGGAATTTTTTCTAAATTACAATTACCATCATGAACATACTTGTCATTATCAACAAAATCAGAATTATCCTTAGTCTAAGGCTTGGTGTTATTCAGTGAAGGCCCAAGGGGCATTTCCAAATTGACAAAAACCTCCTTAACCGGGATGTTATTCCCTCTATTACGCTCAAACCTTGATACATTTATTTCAATTTTCTTAACTTTCATTCTAGACTGAGGATTATACTCAGGCTGACTAACTTCCTCTCATTCTGTAGGTTTAAATTAAGGGCTACAGTTCAAGGGTTTTAGCTCATCGTTTTCCTTGAATTCTAGTTTCAATTCCACATTATGGAATTTATTTTTATTAGCCATACTCCTCGTGATATGAATAGGTACATTTACATGGATTTCAACCCAATTTCTGTCACAAAATATGACTGCTCTGCATGGAATGATTCATCAAATACATCCTCTTTGACAATGTGAGAATCAAGTATAATTGGGTTAGCTATTGGAGGATTGTGTGAAACCCTAGGTGCAAGATCTAGTTTCTCATAAACTTGGGGTTTTGGATAATTATTTTGGAAGATAGCATCACCAATTTTGGCCAAATGATGCTTCATGAAAATGCAGACAAGGTCATGGTGGACAGATAACCAACATATTGAGAGAATGAAATAATTAATCAATTAGGTGGTGTAATTGTGACTTCAATATCACAGGCATTGACACTTCTACCAACAGGCGTCCATAGCCTTCACATGGGAGACTTTTAACCTAAATCGGATACTTGGGTCACATAGTACCAGTTACAGATTCACGATTAAGAATTCTAACTATTTGCTTCTAGGGAATCAAACTCAAAAGTTGTTGGAATTATGGCTAATGTGTTGTCCTTGATGGAAACCTACTTAATAAAGATATCAACATGATGGTTATGTAAACTAATACAAATTCTACAGGTGATATGGACAAATGAATATTAATTTAGAGACAAATGGATGGTAAAGGTAAAGTTGAGAAAGTATATGTGAGCCTTGTGAAGCAAGGTCACGTACATACACATGTCTTTTTAATGAGAGTCGTGTACAAAATCCAAACCATGGTAATCTAGATACCAGGGGTCTTTACCACAGTATTGGCCCATAGTAATGGTAGTGCCAACTGTTGTTTGATCTCGTTAAATAATTCCAATGAAATTATCAAGGGATTTTCCTAAGGTATTGACTAAGGCTAAATCTATATAAGGGGATGGAGATCAAGGCATTAAGTGTGAAAGTTATGGGTTATACAAGAGTAATCTGATCAGAAGTAGGTGTCCTCTGGAGAGCATGGATATGGATAATATATGACAGATATGAAATGAATGCATATTACTTGATCTGTTTACATTTTGATAGATCTATGATGATGTTATGAAGATAAATATAATGATGTGTGACTATAATAATATGTATGTCGTGATTTGGGTTTGATAGATGTTGTGTTATGAAATGAAAGTATAATTCAGTGATTTTAGATATGTACACTAGTTCGCCTCTGAATGGTCACATACATTCATGAATTTTTATCTGTAGGGTCACGTATAAATTTTGTGAATTTATACGATCTGTTGAGATCTGTACGCAGGTGTTATGCATGGTAGTCGCATTACATACACTGATATGTTTTGTGGAAGCTACATATATATAATAGGGTTTTACAGTGTGGCTTGTTAATGACATTTGATCAGTTTTGTTTTCTTTGTTGATGTCTGTCAATGATGTATTTAACATGCTAATTTGTGTTTGACTGTACTTACTGGGCTGAATTAGTTATCGAATGGAATGTTGATTAGTGATGATGCTATAGTGTCGTGATCTGTAATTGGCTCAATGATCTATGATTTATCTAGTAGATGGTTTAGTGGTTGTTTCAGTATTATAGTGACTCAGATTCAATTATCAATGATTTGAGATCTGTACGAAAGTCTTATTTAGAGGAAGCGCGTATATATGTGGGTTTGATTCAGAACATTAGCATATACAATTTGAAGTTAATTCTTGTAACAACCCTAGTAAAAAATACATGTAATAAAGTTAATAAAGGAAAAATAATATCCATGGTCATGGGACATGTATTCCAAGTTGAATGTTGGGAAAAAACATAGTGATAGGGATCACTTGTGATTAATTAATGGCTATGGAAATTGTCAAAGGAAATGGAAAAGGCTTTGGAAAGACAAAGTGACATTAATTGGCATTTTATTTATGAAAATAAAGGAAATTAGGAGAAAAGGAAGGTGAAAGGTCACGGGTCGCATGGGAGGAGGAAAATAAAGGAAAAATAAAGGAAATTGAAGAAAATAAAGGCCTCACTAATAAAAAGGCTTCTAAGGATTAGTTTGTAGGTTTTTGTAAGATCACTTTTGGAGCTCTCATTTTCTACTCACTTTTTCATCCTCTTATACACAAGGTTTTCTTAGAGCACTCTTGTAGGAGTGTGGTACACATGGATGTTTGAAGCAAGAAGGAAAAGGAAGAGTAGGAAAGTGTAAGAGGACATTAGGATCAAAAGCTACAACAGTTCTTTCTTGTAGGTACCAAGTTGCATGTATGATTTCCTTACTAGTTTCGACATGCATGACACATGCATGTGGTTTCTTGGTTATGATTTGTCATTGGCATGGAGGATTTCATGGGTTGATGGTGGATTTTCTTAGAATTTCCATTTCTTGGATAGCCATGGTGTTGTGGGTGTATTTCCTTTTGTCTTCTGATTGGTTCTCGTGTTCCTTTTCTTGTGGGTTGAGTTACCAATTCCTGGAAGCCTTGGTTGGACAAATGCTCTGGAAGCCCTGTAAAAATTTGGGTTGAGATACAAGTCCTGGAAGGCTTGGTTGGACAAATTCTATGGAAGCCCTTGGTGGTTTGAGTTATTAGTCCTGGAAACCCTGGTTGTAAAAATGCTTTGGAAGCCCAACAATAGTTATGGGTTGAGTTACTAGTCCTGGAAACCCTGGTTTGGTTTTGTTGGAATTGTTCAATGAGATACCACATTCATGCTTGGAATATGGCATGGGGGTGACTAGCTAAAAGAGAGATTTGGTTCAACCTAGTCTATGGTCCGGTGGTTCATGGAAGTCCCATACCTGGTTTCATTTTCCATATGCTAATAAGAGCTTCTTTCCTCTTGTATTTGATCTTAAAATATACTTGTTTATATGTTGTCTTTATGGCTGATATATCCTTGTTATTTCCTTTGGTTATATGTTGGTTATGAGTATGTGTTATGACAGTGATGATATATGGCTCTCATAATTTTTTGATTTGAAAATGAATGAACAATGAATATATGACCTAATAGATAATAATGCAACCATTTTGATAAGGCATCAATGATTCTTAGTGATTCTTAGATAAGTATGAGACCCTTATGCTTATATATGTTGTTATGACCTGTAGAATGCATATCTGCGACATATTTAATGAAATGACTATCATGGCTGGTAGGGGTCTAGTCAAGTATGTGTTCAAGTATTTACATTAGTATTACTGTTTTGATGTTATTTCTCATTTCTAGAAGTTTCATGAAGTTCTGGGTAGTGGCCTAAGACCTAGCCCTAAAAAGCGACACAGAATATGGGTCGCTAGTTCGGAACTAGCTGAAATAGTCCCTAGTTGCTGGTATGCCCTTGTTATGGGTGTGCCTATAGGTTCCCAGTCGCATGCATGCCCATGTCATGGCTCTAGGTCAATAAGATTTCAAGTTATCTTAGGGGTTGGTCACTTGGAAGTGTTGGTGGGCTCCTGAAGGTTTTGTAACATGTGTAGAAGGTTAGATTTGTTGTGTTTTGTCAGTTCCACTTCCTTAACTACACATGGGGAGTTGAATCAGATCATAGTAGCCTCTCATCACATGTTTAATCTAGCAGAATGCTTAACTTTGGTAAATGTGGGGGAAGAGTGGTTACATAGTGGTATCAGAGCATGGTTCACTTGGATTGGATGGGGTGGTGTGTTGGTCATGCATACATGTCAATTACATATGTGTTCCTTATGCTTGCTGTCTATGTGCTTGTTGCATTTGTATGGCATTGGTTATAGTTGTAGTGGTGTCGCCATGTGAAAATTTGATAGTGTTGTTGTTGGATGTGGTCATCATGAGTGCATGTCGATTGTACATTAGTCATGCATGTCAATGTTTATATGTTGTTAGGAATAGATTAGTTGTCATCAACAAGGTCATAGTATGTGGTTGGTATGGTCATGCATTGATGACTGGATAATCATTGAAATGATGATTAAATGTAGATATGATTTTGTTTATATATGTATTGCATTGATCTAGTTGGTCTTGCAGATGAGATATCCTCCCCTGAACTAAACTGAGGTACATTTATTTTTTTATGATTTGGTTTAGTTGACATTATATATATTGCAAGAAGAACATCAAATATCACTAGCAATATGGTAGACTATAGTTCAAGAGACTCTCCCTACGAATCAGATGAGCACCATGGTGTTGGCCATTCTTCTAACTTAGCAGACACATTGAGAAGTTTCATGGCAGAAATAAGGATTCGTACGGTAGATAATGACAAAATGATTCATGTATAGGAGAAATGAGCATAAGTTAATGCAGTAATCCTTCAGATTTTCTTAGAATTGCATAGATAGGGACCACTTCGGATTAGCAATGGGCAGCAGGATAGGACTAATGGGGTATATGGAAGTAGGTCTCATGGTGGTCACAGGTCATATAAGGATTACACAGTTAGAGATGGAAGACTCTTGGATACTCCAAATAGGAAAGGTGATGGACACAGGTATTATTCTAGTTCTAGTTTTGACAGGAACTATGATCACCATCGTTATCACCCTTATAGGAGGAGTGACTGAGGATATTTTTCGGATGAGTTCAAGAAAGAAAATACACCTACATTCAATGGGGAAATGAAGAAGTCACAAGATTTAGAAGCACGGTTTCTTGTTATGAATAAGTTATTTAGATTGCATGATTACTCAGAAAGCATGAAGGCCAAGATAGCGACATTTATTCTTAAAGGTAAAACAAATATCTAGTGGGAAGATGTAAAGAATGTCAAAGGTATTTATGAAGAGGATTTGACTTGGAGAGAACTTTAAAGACTTTTCAGGGAGAAGTATCCATCAGTGAGATACTATGATGATAGGGAAAAATAATTTTATGAGTTGAAGATGGGATCTATGATCGATGAGTACACTAGTAGTTTCTTGGAGTTATTGAGATATGTACCTTACCTCAAGGAGGAGAAGGCCAATATTCAAAGATTCATCAGTGGGTTGCTAGTAGCATTCAAAGGTAGGACTGAGTTTGATGAGCCTAGATCTTTGGAGTAGGCCATCTAGAAGCTAAAGCATTATTTGAGCAATCAAAGTGCAAATCTAAGATGAAGCAAGACTAGAAAGGTAATGCAAAGAATAAAGAAAAATGGGAAAAGAAGTGAACAAGACCTCAAGATACAAGTAACAAAGAGAATGTATGCATGCATAAGAAGTTCAATGCATCTGATAGAGGATAGGGATTTTGGTCTGAGGAGCTAAGCAAGGGTGATGGTTGGAAGCCCTTATAGTGTTGGACTTGTGGAAGAGAGAATTGCAAGAGAGATTTTCCAAAACGTCAAGGTGGTAGACCACAAATCTACAATGATTAAGAGGCATAAACCATGGGAGATGTTGGACATAGTGTTCCATGAATCTATGCAGCATTCGAGAACATGCAGGCAGATCACCAAGTGTTTATTATCAAGATGGATGGTATAATTTGCGATTAATTTGCTGTTATTTTGATTGACCCTGGATCTCATTATAGTTATGTTAATCCTAACCTGGTGGATAAGTATGGTTTGAATAAATAAGTGCATGCAATATTGGTTAGTGCAGTTGGCTACAGGTACAAAGAAGATAGTTCATCATTGGACAAGATCTTGTGCAATTGATTTGAATGGTATTCCTACATCAACAGAACTGAATGTATTGTCATTGGGATCATACAATTTTTTCTTTGGCATGGACTATTTGTATCTTCATAGGACCAAGGTGGATTTTTATGACAAGGCTATTGAGTGATTGGATGACAATGGAGAACAAAGAGTCTTGCAGGGTAAGAAGAAGGAAACATTAATTAGAATGGTGACAACTATGTAGGCCAAGCATAGTCATAGGAAAGGGTGTGTGTTATTCGTAGATAACCAACAGATTGAGAGAATGAAATAGTTAATTAGGCAGGTGGTGTAATTATGAGTTCGATATCATAGGCATTGACACTTCTACCAACAGGCATCCATAGTCTTCACATGGGAGACTTTTAACCTGAATTAGATACTTGGGTCACAGAGTACTAGTTATATATTCACGATTAATAATTCTAACTATTTGGTACTAGGGAATCAAACTTAAAAGTTGTTGGAATTATGGCTAATGTGTTGTCCTTGATGGAAACCTACTTAATAAAGATATCAACATGATGGTTATGTAGATTGATACAAATTCTACAAGTGATATGGACAAAGGAATATCAATTTAGAGACAATTGGATGGTAAAGGTAAAGTTGAGAAAGTATATTTGAGTCTTGTGAAGCAAGGTCAAGTACATATGCATGTCTCTTTAATGAAAGTCGTGTACAAAATCTGAACCATGGTAATCTAGATACCAAGGGTCTTTACCATCGTATTGGCCCATAGTAATGGTAGTGCCAATTGTTGTTTGATCCCGTTAAATAATTCTAATGAAATTATCAAGGGATTTTCCTAAGGTATTGGCTAAGGATAAATCTATATAAGGAGATGGAGATGAAGGCATTAAGTGTGCAAGTTATGGGTTATACAAGAGTAATCTGATCGGAAGCAGGTGTGCTCTGGGGAGCATGGATATGGATAATATATGATAGATATGAAATGAATGCATATTACTTGATATGTTTATGTTTGGATAGATCTATGATGATGTTATGAAGATAAATATAATGATGTGTGACTATAATAGTATGTATGTCGTGATTTGGGTTTGACAGATGTTGTGTTATGCAATGAAAGTATAATTCAGTGATTTTAGATATGTACACTGGTTTGCCTCTGAATGGTCGTGTACATTCATGAATTTGTATCTGCAGGGTCACGTATAAATTTTGTGAATTTATACGATATGTTGATATTTGTACGCAGGTGTTATGCATGGCAGTTACATTAAATACACTGATATGTTTTATGGAAGTTGCGCATATATAATAGGGTTTTGCAGTATGGCTTGTTGATGACATTTGATCGGTTTTGTTTTTTTTGTTGATGTCTATCAATGATGTCTTTAACATGATAATTTGTGTTTGACAGTGCTTATTGGGTTGAATTACTTATGGAATGGAATGTTGATTATTGATGATGCTATAGTGTCGTGATCTGTAATTGGCTCAATGATCTATGATTTATCTAGTAGATGGTCCAGTGGTTGTTTCAGTATTATAGTGACTCATATTCAATTATCAATGATTTGAGATCTGTACGCAAGTCTTATTTAGAGGAAGCGCGTATATACATGGGTTTGATTCAGAACATTAGCGTATACAATTTGAAGTTAATTCATGTAACAACCATGGTAAAAAATACATGTAATAAAGCTAATAAAGGAAAAATAATATCCATGGTAATGGGACATGTATTCCAAGCTGAATGTTGGGAAAAAACATAGTGATAGGGATCACTTGTGATTAATTAATGGCTATGGAAATTGTCAAAGGAAACGGAAAAGGCTTTGGAAAGACAAAGTGACATTAATTGGCATTTTATTTATGAAAATAATGGAAATTAGGAGAAAAAGAAGGTGAAAGGTCATGGGTTGCATGGGAGGAGGAAAATAAAGGAAAAATAATGGAAATTGAAGAAAATAAAGGTCTCATTAATAAAAAGGCTTTTAAGGATTAGTTTGTAGGTTTTTGTAAGATCACTTTTGGAGCTCTCATTTTCTACTCAATTTTTCATACTCTTGGACACAAAGTTTTCTTGGAGCACTCTTGGAGGAGTGTGGTATACATGGATATTTGGAGCAAGAAGGAAAAGGAAGAGTAGGAAAGTGTAAGAGGACATCAGGATCAAAAGCTACAACAGGTTTTTCTTGCAGGTACCAAGTTGCATGTATGATTTCCTTGCTATTTTTGGCATTCATGACACATGCATGTGGTTTCTTGGTTATGGTATGTCATTGGCATGGAGGATTTCATGGGTTGATGGTGGATTTTCTTAGACTTTCCATTTCTTGGATAGCCATGGTGTTGTGGGTGTATTTCCTTTTGTCTTCTAGTTGGTTCTCATGTTCCTTTGGTTGTGAGTTGAGTTACCAGTTCCTGGAAGCCTTGGTTGGACAAATGCTCTGGAAGCCCTGTAAAAATTTGGGTTGAGATACAAGTCCTGGAAGGCTTGGTTGGACAAATTCTATGGAAGCCCTTGGTGATTTGAGTTACTAGTCCTAGAAACCCTGTTTGGAAAAACGCTTTGGAAGCCCAACAATAGTTATGGGTTGAGTTACTAGTCCTGGAAACCCTGGTTTGGTTTTGTTGGAATTGTTCAATGAGATCCCACATTCATGCTTGGAATATGGCATGGGGGTGACTAGCTAAAAGAGAGATTTGGTTCAGCCTAGTATATGGTCGGGTGGTTCGTGGAAGTCCCATACCTGGTTTCATATTCCATATGTTAATAAGAGCTTCTTTCCTCTTGTATTTGATGGTAAAATATACTTGTTTATATGTTGTCTTTATGGCTGATATATCCTTGTTATTTCCTTTGGCTATATGTTGGTTATGAGTATGTTTTATGATAGTGATGATATTTGGCTATCATAAATTTTTGATTTGCAAATGAATGAATAATGAATATATGACCTAATAGATGATAATCAAACTATTTTGATAAGGCATCAATGATTCTTAGTGATTCTCAGATAAGTATGAGACCCTTATGCTCATATAAGTTGTTATGACCTGTAGAATGCATATTTGCGACATGTTTGATGAAATGCTTGTCATGGCTAGTAGGGGTCTAGTTAAGTATTTGTTAAAGTATTTACATTACTATCACTGTTTTGATGTTATTTTTCATTTTTGGAAGTTTCATGAAGTTCTGGGTAGTGTCCTAAGACCTAGCCCTAAAAAGTGGCACAGAATATGGGGTCGCCAGCTCGGAACTAGCTGAAAAAGTCTCTAGTCCCTAGTATGCCCTTGTTATGGGTGTGACTATAGGTTCCCAGTCACATGCATGTCCATGTCATGGCTCTAGGTCAATAAAATGTCAAGTTACCTCAAGGGTTGGTCACTTGGAAGTGTTGGAAAGCTCCTGAAGGTTTTATAACATGTGCAGAAGGTTAGATTGGTTGTGTTTTGTCGATTCCACTTCCTTAACTACACATGGGGAGTTGAATCAGATCATAGTAGCCTCTCATCACATGTTTAATCTAGTGGAATAGTTAACTTTGGTAAATGTGGAGGGAGAGTGGTTACTTGGTGGTATCAGAGCATGGTTCACCCCTTGGACTGGATGGGGTGGTGTGTTGGTCGTGCATATATGTCGATTACATATGTGTTCCTTATGCTTGTTGTCTATGTGCTTGTTGCATATGCATGGCATTGGTTATAGTTTTAGTGGTTTCGCCATGTGAAAAGTTGATAGTGTTGTTGTTGGATGTGGTCGTCATGAGTGCATGTCGATTGTACATTAGTCATGCATGTCAGTGTTTATATGTTGTTAGGAATAGATTAGTTTTCATCAACAAGGTCATACTATGTGGTTGGTATGGTCATGCATTGATGGCTGGATAATCGTTGAAATGATGATTAAATGTAGATATGATTATGTTTATATATGTATTGTGCTGATCTAGTTGGTCTTGCAGACGAGATATCCTCCCCTGAACTAAACTAAGGTACGTTTATATTTTTGATTTGGTTTAGCTGACATTATATATATTTCAAGAAGAACATCAAATATCACTAGAAATATGGTAGACTACAGTTCAAGAGAATCTCCCTACGGATTAGATAAGCACCATGGTGTTGGCCATTCTTCTAACTTGGCAGACACATTGAGAAGTTTCATGGTAGAAATAAGGATTTGTAGGGTAGATAATGACAAAATGATTCATGTATAGGAGAAATTCCCATAGGTTAATGTAGTAATCCTTCATATTTTTTCAGAATTGCATAGATAGGGACCACTTTGGATTAGCAATGGGCGGGAGGATAGGACTAATGGGGTATATTGAAGTAGGTCTCATGGCGGTGATAGGTCATATAAGGATTACATGGTTAGATATGGAAAACTCTTGGATACTCCAAATAGGAAAGGTGATGGACACAGGTATTATTCTAGTTCTGGTTCTGACAGGAACTATGATCGCCATCGTTATCACTCTTACAGGAGGAGTTACAGGGGATATTTTTCAGATGAGTTCAAGAAAGAAAATACACCTACATTCGACGGGGAAATGAAGAAGTCACGGGATGTAGAAACATGGTTTCTTGTTACGAATAAGTTCTTTAGATTGCATGATTACTCAAAAAGCATGAAGGCCAAGATAGAGACATTTAGTCTTAAAGGTAAAACAAATATCTGGTGGGAAGATGTAAAGAATGTCAAAGGTATTTATAAAGAGGATTTGACTTGGAGTGAGCTTTAAAGACTTTTCAGGGAGAAGTATCTATCAGAGAGATACTATGATGATAGGAAAAAAAAAATTATGAGTTGAAGATGGGATATATGATCGATTAGTACACTAGTAGTTTCTTGGAGTTATTGAGATATGTACCTTACCTCAAGGAGGAGAAGACCAATTTTCAAAGATTCAACAGTGGGTTACTAGTAGCATTCAAAGGTAGGACTGAGTTTGATGAGCCTAGATCTTCGGAGTAGGCCATCCAGAAGCTAAAGCATTATTTTGAGCAATCAAAGTGCAAATCTAAGATGAAGCAATACTGGAAAGGTAATGCAAAGAATAAAGAAAAATGGGAAAAAAAGTGAACAAGACCTCAAGATACAAGTAACAAATACAATGTAGGCCCGCATAAGAAGTTTAATGCATCTGATAGAGGATAGGGATTTTGGTCTGAGGAGCTAAGCAAGGGTGATGTTTGGAAGCCATTATAGTGTTGGACTTGTGGAGGAGAGCATTGCAAGAGATATTTTCCAAAACATCAAGGTGGCAGACCACAAATCTACAGTGATTAAGAGACATAAACCATGGGAGATGCTAGATAGAGTGCTCCACGAATCTATGTAGCATTGGAGAACATGCAGGAAGATCACCAGGTGTTTATTATCAAGATGGATGGTAAGATTTATGATTAAGTTGTTGTTATTTTGATTGAACCTGGATCTCATTATAGTTATGTTAATCCTAACTTGGTGGATAAGTATGGTTTGAATAAAGAAGTGCATGCAATATTGGTTAGTGCAGTTGGCTACAGGTACAAAGAAGAGAGTTCATCATTTGATAAGAGCTTGTGCATTTGAGTTGAATGGTATTCCTACATCAACAGATTTGAATGTATTGTCATTGGGATCATATAATTTGTTCTTTGGCATGGAGTGGTTGTATCTTCATAGGTCCAAGGTGGATTTTTATGACAAGGCTATTGAGTGATTGGATGACAATGGAGAACAAAGAGTCTTGCAGGGTAAGGAGAAGGAAACATCAATTAGAATGGTGAAAACTATGCAGGCCAAGCACAGTCACGGGAAAGGGTGTGTGTTATTCGCAGCGCATATTTCCAGTGAAAAAGGTAAGGAAGTTGAGGATGTGGATGTACTGAGCAAGTACCCAGTTCTACATCAGTTTTAGGATGTGTTTCTGGTAGAGATTTCAGAGTTTCTTCCTCATAGGGAATTAAAATTTTCTATTGAGTTAGTACCAAGTGCAACACCAACATCAAAGGCACCTTACAAGATGAGCATATAGGATTTAGAGGAGTTAGATTTGTAGTTTAAGGAGATGCTTGAAAAGGGATACATTAGGCGAAGAGTATCACCTTGGGGTGCACTAGTGTTGTTTGTGAAGAAGAAGGATGGTACTCTCAGGTTATGCATTGATTACAGGCAGTTGAACAAAGTGACCATCAATAATAGGTATTTGTTGTTGAGGATCGATGACTTGTTTGATTAGTTGAAGGGAGTAAAAGTGTTGCCAAAGATTGATTTGAGATCGGGATATCATCAGGTACACATTAAATAATAGGACATATACAAGACGAATTTTTGGACCAAGTATGGGAATTATGAGTTTACTATAGTTCCATTTGGTTTGACTAATTCTCTAGATACTTTTATGTGTTTGATGATTAGTGTGTTACATCCTTATTTTGACAAGTTTGTTATTGTATTCATATATGATATATTGGTATATTCTAAAAATTAGGAAGAGAATGTCAAACACTTAATGATAGTATTTATATTTCTAAGACAGCATCAATTGTATGCCAAGCTTAGAAAATGTAGTTTCTTTAGACAAAGCTACACTATTTGGGACATGTGGTCTCCAAGGAAGGCATAACAAGGGATCTAGAGAAGACAAGGGCTATCATGGAGTGGGTGACTCCAAATAATTTAGATGAGGTAAGATAATTCATGGGGTTAGAAGGTTATTACAAGGGGTTCATCAAGAAATTCTCATAGATTTCTTATCCTATTACATTGTTGCAACTTAAAGGTAAGAAGTTTGAATGGATAGATGAATGTGCAGCTAGTTTTGTGTAGTTGAAGTTGCTTTTGAAAAATGTTCCAGTTCTAAAGATTGCAGATCTAAATAAATATTTTGTGGTATGTACAAATGCTTGCAAGAGAGGGCTTGGTGGAGTCCTCATGCTTGAAGGCTAGGTAGAATTCTATGAATCAAGGAAATTGAATGAGCACGAGAAAAATTATCCAACACATGATCTTGATTTGCTAGCAAGCATCCATGCTTTGAAGTTATGGAGGCACTATATTCTTGGCAGACAGTTCATCTTGATGAGTTATCATAGTGGATTGAGATATCTATTTGACCAATCGAATCTAAATTCCAGGAAAGATAAACGGTTGGTCATTATTAGTGAATTCGATTTTGACATCAAGTACATTAAAGGTAAAGAGAATAAGTTTGTAGAGGCTCTTAGCAGGAGGATACATGTGAATCCTATAGCAGTTATGAGCTCCTATGAGACATATTTACAGGATTTGATCTTGCAGGAAGGTTAGTAGGATGACAAGTCTAGGGAGCTTATGCATAGGTTACAATAGGGTATAGGTGATCGAGATGTGGACTATCATCTCACAAAAGATGGCTTCGTCAGATTTAGGGATGGGATATATGTTCAAGACAATAGTGAGCTCAAGAATCTTATCTTATGGGGATTTCATGCTAAGCCATAATCAGGTCACCTAGGATATCATAACTTTTTGACAGCGGTGAATAAGTTCTATTATTGATTGAATCTAAAAAGGGAAGTGGAAGTGTTTGTGGCTAGGTGCTTGGATTGCCAATAGGTAAAAGTAGAATGTAAGCATCCAGGTGGATTACTATAGCCCATTCTGATTTCATAGTGGAAATGTGAGGTCATTTCCATAGATTTCATTACAAGTTTGTCGAGGATGTCTAGACAGCATGATTCTAAGATGGTTTTTGTGGACATGTTGACTAAGGTAACACACTTCATTCCAGTGAAGTTTACATATTCAACTAATGATGTAGCACATGTATTCATCAGAGATATATTGAGGTTGCATCGTTTACGAAAGAAAATTGTATTAGACATGGATGCCAATTTCACTTCTAGGTCTTGGAAATACTTATTTGCAAGTTTGGGTACAGATTTGGCCTTTAGCACATCTTATCATCCACAGATAGATGGACATATAGAAAGGGTCAACAAGATTTTGGAGGAGATGTTGAGAATGTGTTTCACGCATCAGCAGCGAAAGTGGGAAGAGTATCTTCCACTGGTCAAGTTGACTTACAACAATGGGTACTTGGAATCTTTGAGAATGAGTTTGTTTGAGGATTTGTATGGGCAGAGTTATAATACTACCACTAGTTGGAGTAATCCAATGAACATGGTACTGATAGGATAGGACATGTTGGCAAAGATGGAAAAAGAAATGCAGGCAATCAAGAAAAAATTGAAGGAAAAACAAGATATACCAACGAGTTATGCACATCATAATAGGATTTTTAAGGAGTTTCAGGTTGGGGAACAGGTGTATTGGAACATTAATCCCAAGAAGAGCTCTTTGAACATTAGATCATGTGCCAAGATAGCACTTCAGTTTTGTGGACCTTTCAAGATTCTTGAGAGGATTGGACCAGTAGCCTATCGACTTGCACTACCTTTGACAATGAAAATCCATGATGTTTTCCATGTTTCATTGGTTAAGAAGTATGTTAAATATGTTGATCATGTGATTGAATTATTTTTATTGCAGGTGGAACTAGAAGGAGAATTCTAGCCGAAACCTCAGTGCAAATTGCAGAGAAATATGCTCTTGCTCCAGAACCGAGGAATTGAGCAAGCTAAAGTGCAATGGAAGCACTTTGGGCCTAATGAAGCTGCATGGGAGATGGCTGATCATATGCGGGCTATGTATCCTTCTATATTTGTTGGTCGAGTGGATGTTTTTGGCTTTTTTTTGTGTGATGTTTTGGTATATGCATATATGTATATGGATGTAAATACCACTGTTACACAAAAATATCGTCACCATGACTATTTGCAGTCAGTATGGGTCTATCATCACTTGTACTATCCTCCTAAGCAAGTCTCAGACCTCAACTCTTCAAGTCAAGCTATGAAAATGAGAGAAAGACATTGAAAATCAACAAAGCTCCTTCCGCACTTTCTCTCACTGTTGCCTACAGTCCCACATCCCCTATTCACAATACCTGTAGACCTGCCCGCTCTGTCCCTAAAGGAGTGGGTGCAGACCCCTGTGAAAGTAAAAAAGGCACAAGTTTATTCTAAAAAACTCACTTTGGGTTAATTCTAGATGATTCTAGAAGGAATTTTGACATGGATTGTTCGCTCTTAGGTGGTTCATGCATCCCAAAAGAGAAGGAGCTAATCCATTAATGAGAGGAGCTATCCCTTTGAAGGAGGATTTTATCCCTTTGAAGGAGGACCTAGTAACTTCCTTCCATTGCACTATAAATTAAGGCATTGGGCTGGTTTCTAGGGAGGTTAGAAGCTGAACATTTTTTAGGGTAAATGCTGGTGGAATTGAGACTTCCTAGTTAAGATTGAGAGGAGAGATCACATACCTTTTTGGCTTCATTGGGAAGAGAGTGAAACTTGTCAAATTAGAGGAGACTTCTTGTTGGACCCTAGGAGAAGATTGTACAACATCAAGGCATAGGTTGTAAAGTTCTTCTTTGATTTGAATTAATACAATTAGATTCATTTTTCTCAACAAATTGTCTTATGTCATTTGTTTCATGAATTCCTTGATCATCATGTTAAGTATGCTTTACGATATTGGCTTTTAAGGTGCTATTTAATTTGTTTTCTTGTTTGTGTTTGTAGGTTCGCGACAAGGGAGCTCATTTGGATCAAAGGAGTGAGGCTTCCACAAACTTGCATTGGACCCAAGGTAGGCCTAAAACACTTATTTGCCTTTGTTTATATATTGCATATTTAGAGAAAGATAGTTTTTGATTGGCTCACTTGTCACTAGACATCGTTAGATTCTAGGAAGGTCTATCTTGTTTGCAAGATCGACTCATTCCATGTGACAAAATGGCGACTCCACTGGGGACTTGATTTTTTCCTTGTTTTTACTTTGACCTGAGAAACTGTGTTTTTGTTTCTGTTTTTGGCTTGTTGTGTTTGGAATTGGGTAGATTTAGTAGATCTAGGATTATTTTTTGTTTTTCATAACTTTGGGAGAGGACTGCACCCTCGGCTTGCGACACAGTGCGAACCTATTCACACTTGTTCTTTTAGCACAGAGCGGTACCGCACCTGTGTGAACTGTGGGCCTGCGGACCCTGTCAAAATTTTGGAAAACCTAAGATTTTCTCTATTAGTCAGCTTAGTTTTTGTTTAGATGTTATTATCCCCTACCCAGACCTGCATATAACATGTCAGAATCTTTTCTTAGGTTAATTCCATTGGTGTTAGGGTTTTAGGTGAAATTCCTAGAAGTTTTGGTTGTCGGGCTTGGTTTTTCATTTTGGTCTTGTAGTAGCTCAGAGATTAGAAGTTGTAGAAGCCTTAGATCACCTTGGTTTTTACTAGCCTTCTTATGAGTCTAGCCATTTGCAAAATCTACCTCTGTTGAGGAATACACCTTGTGTTTTCTCTTTACGAAACTTCAAAAAGGCTTGTGTTAAAAGTTTGGATTTCATTTTTAGAAAAGAAAACAAAAATTGGTTGTTTTTTGACTGATTTTTGATTTTGGACAAATTAGTCCTTAGTTTTCTTATAGCTAAGTAAAACATCCTTGAAAAAGACATCTTGTAAGCTTTGACTTCAAATAGTTTTTTATATTTTATAGATCTCAAGATTAGTTATTTCTATAGTTTTGAGTGTTTTATAAAAATTAAAAAATCTCTTTTGGAAAAAGTTTTCTTTTGTAGTATTTGAGTGTTTGAAGAAAAGGGAAATTTTTGTGAAAATAACTAGTTGTCTCGTTTTGAGTGCATTGGAAAAGACAAAAAGTTCTTCTTTTAATTTGATGGTTAAGAAAGATTTGTGTTTACAAGTATTTGCATTCTCAAACTCTTTCCTAGCTAGAAGTTCATTAAAGGGAAAATATTGCTTAATCATCTTAAGTGCATTTTTTAGTGATTTCGAGTCGAGTCTTCACACCACAAGTTTCATCTCCACACCTCTTGACTTAAACAAAAACCGATAAAAATAACGCTTAAATTAAAATCTATCTAGTAATTTTTTTGTTTGTAGGGCTCTGATACACCAACATAGCTTAGGCTAGTGTCTTGGAGTAGGGAGTAATTAACTCTCCAAGACAGTAAAACAAACAAGTAGTTTTATCTTGCGATAGGAGAAAAATCCAATTGTTGCATTCATGCTCTGGGAAATCTCCTCTTAAAGGAGAAGCACGAGATCGTGTCCGAACCAGTGTGGGAATCAATCCTTCCTCATTGGGAATGACGCCAGATATTCACGTATTAAAAATGGTAAACCTCAGGTTAACCATTGTCGAGGAGCCTGGGGTCACTTGTTGGTAAACCTTGGATTATGTCAAGGAGCCTTCAAGGGGATTGAGCTTGTTACTCTGCCCTTGCGTGCGTATCGGATCGTAGACTGTTCCCCCAGGTATATTTGTTTCCGTTGGTAACCATAGTGACCATATTCTATAGGATTCTTCCTAAGGTGATAGTGGTGGGAAGATCCCACTGTACCTGGAGCAGATGTCGGCTAGACTCACTTGGATTTTCTGGGGGGTTCTCTTCACTTGAGGCGGTTTAGTGGAGGAACTTGTGCCAGTCTATTCATTAAGCATGTTTCCTTGGTAACTGTTCCAACCGCCATTTCTGTATTGAACTCTGCGATGTTGGGCTTCACCAACTAGTGTTTTCAGTAAGAAAAGTTACTGTTTGTGTGTGGTTTGATCTCCTAGATTATTTAGGCGTGTGATTCAAATTTGTTTGGTTATTTAGAGGCTTTAAGTGGTTTTCATTGAGATTTTACTTTGCTTGCGTGTGAAGTACTTAAATTTTTTTAATCGTGGCTGAATTACCGAGGAAGTCCCGTAGACTTCGGGGCCAACCTCCTGAGTTTTCAACGAGCTAGCCTGAAGGGTTAAGAGACCTCGTAACTCCTAGAGACAGTGGAGTTGGGTCACCAGAAGAAGGAGAGTCTTCTTTGGTGGTACATCCTGATTTTCAAGCTCTAGTAGCAGATTATAATCCACAATCTGTGTCGGTTTCCGAAATTATTGGTAGCTTTCATCTACTAGTGATATAGGTGAGGAACCTGAAATATTTGAACCTGACAGTGAATTTACTGCTACTTCGACATCGGGATTTACCTCTCCAACTTCTAGTGGTCCTGGTTCACCCAAGGTAGAAAGAATAATTACCCAAAATATTCCTTCTGGACTTATAGCTATTGAAGAACTTGCTACTCCGGAAGAAGAAGTAGGCATCCCTATCCCTGAAAATCAACCTGTTATCGAACTTAGGGAGCGTGAATCAATCTTTTACAGTCCACCTAGGAGCAGTGCTTGGTATCTTTCATTGACTAACTTTTTGGAAAACCCGGGACTAAGTTTTTCACCACCTCGTATTCCTTATCACCCAACACCTAGGGGCTACTATCCTACGTTAAATATGTCAAGACAGTCGTCCATGTTTTCTCAATCACAAGAAACCTTTTTGTACGGCGGTCCTTCTATTACCTCTGGGTATCACTCACTTTCTGGTACTTTTGCGGGAGCATCTCCTCAACCTATTGAACAAGGGTTATTAACTGGAAATAATGGTACTAAGCCGTTGAGTGTAGAAGATATTCTCATAATGTCAGGTACTATTTGTTGTTGGGAAAAGTATCCAATACGGAATGACCCTATCCCACTCTAAGGGTGATAGTACCTCAGCAAAAATCAAAGCAAAGCTATTTGAGATTACTTCTTTATGAGATGTAAGAGAGGGGAGAAAGAGATCCACTAACCGATGTCTTCCGCTAATGATTGATCCAATCTTCTCTCTTTGCTGCTTGCTCCCAGTTCCTTGCTCTTTCACTGGCCCAGCTACACCAAGATCCTGCAAGAAGCATACATTCATAATTGATTCAAGGATTAGAATAAATCAAATACACAAGTATAACAATACACCAATGAAACACATGCATATAGAAGAACCTCAAATGCTTTATTAATGGAAGAAGTAAAGCTCAGGAAGTGATACAACCATAAGAGGCCCAATCCAGCATCACCTCCCAGCAGAAAGAAATCTCCTCTTCACCTCCTTCAAAGCAAATCACCCAATCGTTCTATACTCAAACCAACAGCACTTCCTTACATTCACAAGATTCCCGCCTCCCTAGACCTCATGAGAGAGCTCTATATATAGGAGTTTTTGAGAAAGGATGAGTCAGCTTGAGGCTGGCATGAAGCTGACTAGTGTCCTCTCTCACTTCAGTTATTCTTAAGTTCTTGAGTCCACTTGGAGGTTCTTGCTTCCACTTGGAGATCTAGAGCCTCTTACTCATCACCAGTCGAATTCTCTGATCCAAGTGTCATTTTGGAAGCTTCCTGGGCATTGACACCTTGAGGAATGACTGTGCCACTTGGCCAAACTTGCCCAGCGCAGGTAGCCTTCTTTGCAGTTGACATTCAGCGCAGGTACACAATGGAGCAGTTGACATTCAGCGCAGATGCTCAGTGGAGCAGTTGACATGATCCAGAATTAGCTTGTTTTTGAGTGTTTTCAGGTGGAGAACTGATATTCAGTGCTGTGGTTTGCTGACCTTGTTCCTCTAGGGGTAGGAACAACATGTTTAGGGACTTTGGATCCCTTAGATTATTGACATTTCATGCTTCATGCTGTAAGGCACAAAAATGTCTATAACAGTTGCCCCCTAAAGTATGAGGTCGTTTATCGGGTGAAATGATTTATCAGGAGGATTCGAAGTTCATTCAATCGTTGAGAGGTGACCTGTAATACAATACAATACAATACATTATTTTTCATTCTGCTTTCATGATCTAGCTAAGGCGGGCATTCCCATTCTCAGCTTTATAAATTCATTTTGGTACATAGAACAGACAATCGTCTGATGGTAGACTGATAATTCTCTGCTGAAATTATCATCCTTTGAGTAGGATGATCATCTGCTGCAATGATGTACATGTCAAATGTCTTTATATTTCCTGAATATATATCACAGCCTGGATGGATGAAACTAGATCCGGGGTCTTCAAACTCATTCGATCTTCACTCTAAGTACAAGTCGATCCATGTGAGAATTGCGCTGAAGTCGAACATGGAAAGACATCGCTTGATTACCGGTCAATGATGTAAACCATTAACAAGCGCGAGAGGAATCACCGATAATGATAATGACCCTCAAGGTACTGTAGTACAATTCACTTGGTGTGAATATAGGACTTGGCGTCGAACACCACGCAAAATCTTTTGGTCAAAGGTCATTGATGTATACCTGTCGCCAGAAGTGAGAAACTTGCCATTGAGGCATGCAAGCTTCAAAGTACTGAGGGGGTTGTTCCTAGATCAACCTCTTGGATAATGAGTTGAAGTCGACAAGAAGCGATTCGTCAAAGGAGGGCCTTAATGAATCCCACATCAATGACACGGAACGGAGCTAATGATTTTAGTGGAGGTGAAAACAATCTGTGACATATGATTCAGGGTGGCGATCATGGATGGATGAAGGATAATGTATGGCAGTGGATGGGACACGGTTGACTCTTTCTGAACAACATCTCTTGAACATATAACGACACTGATGCGATGGATCGGTAGCATTACCCCAAATGTGGATGGTTTGGCGAGACCATGGTGATGAGACCGGTGAATGAAACAACCCAACCCGATGTGATACGGAGGAAAAGTGTCATGTTCAAGAGAGACTTGCTACCATTAAAGCTTTGAGGTTCTCCCAATTTTTCCCCAGTCATTTCTGACCAGTACATCTTTATTTTTGTCAAGCTTGAGGAGGATAACATATGCTTGTTCTATAACCTGCCCTTCGGGAAAGCCCATCGCTATGTTTTAACGAGCCTAGCGATAGGGAAACTCGTTCTCGTCTAAAGACAAGTTTGTCGCTATTTAATCATTTTAACAAGTCTAACGACAAGGAAAACGCGGTCCTTTTCATTTTTAGAGAGTCTGAAAAGGTACATAAAGTTAACTCCAAAATTCCTTTTTCGTCATCTAATCCCTTAAGTCCGAAAAAGTATAAAACAATACAAAAGGGATGAATTTTCGATAACTTTAACGAGCCGAATAAAACAAGCGCTCGAACTTTTTGTGCAATAATCCCTCAGGTCCAAAAAGATTAAAATCTAGAGAAGGGATAACTTTTCCGGTCCTTTTAATGAGCTGGAAGGCCAAAACTCGGCAAACTTTTCATATTTTACGAGTCAAGAGAAAAGAGCTCAAAGAAGACTCGTCTTTTGAGGAACGAGTGATAAACAGGGATAGCAGCAGATTCCAGGTACAGGTTGGAATTTTCCAATCACGGCAGTGTCACAAGGATGGCTAGGTGAAATCACTCTTCGCAGCTGTTCCTCAAAATGGGTAAACAATCATATGGAGGTGAACGATTGGCCAAATGACGGTGGAGGTGGCGGGTGCAAACACGAACAAGGCTTTTATGGCTAATAAATTTACGATCACAGTGGTTATTTACCGGGATAGGTTCATTTTTTATTTAAAAATGAGCTTAAACTCTGGGGGAAACATTGCTCACTGCTTATATTTATTTTTTAACGAGCATGAAGACCGCGTTAAAACTGCTCGGATCTTGCGTTTATTTTTTAATGAGCATGAACTTTATGCTAAAACTGCTCGAATCTCGCTTTTCTATTTTTTAACGAGCATAAATTCCGCGGTAAAACTGCTCGATTATATGGTCAAATTTTGATTTTTTACCATTACTAGCTTTTCTCTTTTCAAGGATAGTACTGCATTCTCAATTGCTGCAACAAACTTTGTTAGAAATAAATAATATTTGCATGAAAATGAGATTATAACCCTAATATTTCACTTTGAACTACGTAAAAAGCCATTAAAAGGTGCTTTTACCTCTCATTTACCATTTCATTTACATTTGGTTTGTTGGAGCTCTGGAGGTGCCTCTTCCCCCTTGATTTTCACCAGCTGATTCCGGGAGATTCTACGGACGATTTTCGGCGCCGTCTGGACCAGGTAGGAGCTAAACCCTAGCTCTTTCTTTTCACGGTTTCATTTTCCAGTTTTATGCCTATTTTTCAGTCTTTCTGGGCCTCAGGGGTTTTGCCAGGGCGCCCTAACTTCAGCGCAGGTTCCCCATTAGAAACCTGCGCTGAATGTCAAGCTGCCTTAAGGCAGCGTGACCTTCAGCGCAGGTGGGACACTTTCTGCCTGCGTTGGGCTCAGAAAACTGAGTTTCCAGCTCATTTTTCGATGAATTTTCGCCAGTTTTTCATCAAAATCAAGAACTTACTCCTTCTCTTGTTTGCTTTGCAGGGAACTTAGAACAAAATGTCCCTTACATGGCGAGAACGAGAACATGAAGAGGAGGACATGATTTCCCTCCATGACCCGGTCACGGTGAACGCGCTGCGGAACTGTGGCCTGCTGAAGTTTTTCCGTATCTCTAGCATGAGAGCACAGATTACTTTGCTGCAGTATATGCTTGATGCTTGGGATCCTGTTAACCAAGTATTCCAGATTAGGGGAAATTCCATCCCCTTGACCATAGAGGACATGTACTTCTTGATTGGGTTGTCAAGACGAGGTGCCCCCATTTCCTTGTCAGGTACGGCCCGGGGGACCGATTCCACCAGAGATTATGTCCGCCAGTATTGCAGGGAAGGTTCTCAGCCGAGCAAAGACGAAAAGATTGTTATCCGTGAGATTACTGACAGGTCTCTCAGGTCCATTCTGAATACCATTGGTAGGATGGCCGGTAGCGTAGCTCTACATGTTGCCAACAGATCTTATATGCAGCACGCCTTGGAGTGTCTCCAACCGAAAGTATTCAACTAGTGTGATGTAGTACTTGTTCAGATGAAAAGTCAATTGACCAAGGTAAAGGACAGGAAGCTGAAGAACTTTGGATTTGGTTCTATTCTGACTGCCTTCGCCTTGGAGAAAATCCCACTGATGCAGCCTCAGTACATCATACTCGACTTGCCTTCTCCGACCGAGCCACGCATGCAGAGGTGGGTTGATCACATGTCTAGGCATGCTGGTCAACCTCAGATTACTTTTACTGAGGCCTTCTTCAGGTGGTTCGAGTGCCAGGAGATGGTCTTCTCTGAGTATCCATATGTGGGTATGGATTTCCGAGGTGATCCGGATTTGGTGTTACCGGATGGCGAACAGTGGGGCGCTATTGGTAAACTCTCTGACCATATCATTGTTTACTCTTTTATTCATAATGTTGTTGTGCTTTATTCTATCAAGACTTTTAATCATACTCTTGGATGCATGCAGATGTTGGTCCTGTTCGTCCAAAAGTTCATCCGAGACCGCCAGTTGCTGTCCCGGCAGTGGAGCCTGCTAGGAGAGCTATCCTCCGCGACCTTGACGATACTGAGACCCTTACAGCTGTGCAAGAGTAGGTTGAGAGCCTTACACTCGGCATTCCCGATGTGAGGATTGATGAGTTACCTTTACAGCTGCAGCGACACACTACCGGTGTGCCCAGACGATGGAATTGTCTCTTGCGCATGATTGCACAGACCGTGACGTGCTATCATGAGCACCACTAGGCTAGGGTTCCCCCTAGCACTTTTTGAGTTTTTAGGTCATATGACCCATTTTGTCTTGGTTACAGAACATTATGTATGAACTATAAACAGCTTATATATTTTGATTTTCGAGTTTTATTCTGTTTGAGTTATATGATCCATATGTACAATCTTTGATGATGTATCCTTTTTATAAATGTTGCAAATGTCTATCTAACACATAGTTTGCTAATGAGTCAGTTAATGTGTTTAAGTTTCTGGAAATATGTTGATATTGAATTGAATCAAATTGTCTTTCAAATCTTAACCCTTAGGAACATGCAATAAATAGCTGGATTGCGAACAGAATATATACCATTGAGTTGTAGTATTACGAGCTGTGAGTCTAGCTTGACAATTAGTCGGCGTATGCCACGTGTGATGGCATCAGAGAGTAGTTCTATCAACGCGCTATACTCAGCGATGTTATTCGTTGATTTCCCAATACACACACCTCTGAAACTTACTAACTCGCCGCTTGGATCAAAAATGGCCCAGGCTGCGAGGATAGGTTCCGCGAACTACGACTCGCTCCGTCGGCATATCCAACACATGTCTCCAGAAGGTTCGACATCTGCAAAAAATGGAAAAGGTGGATCACTCGACCAGAACAAATACTTTGGCGAAAACAAAATACAACAAAAGCATGCAGGTTACTATTTAAGCATAGTAACGCTTGAGGTACAACCCGTTGCGGGGCTGCGCCAGTGGAATTCTGTCGTAATCCATTAACTCGTAGGCTCCTTTTGCTAACACCCTTTTAACAATGTAGGGGCCCATCCATAAGGACTTGAATTTACCTGCTCCCAATTTATCGGATTCTTGGTCATAAAGCAAGACCAAATCACCTTCTGAGAAGACACGGGGTTTGACACTTTTGTCGAACTGAGCCTTGACTCGTTTCTTATGGGCTTCGTTAGCCAAAGCAGCATCACGACGGGCTTCATCCAATTGGATTAATTCCAAGAAACGAGCCTCTTCTTCTGAAGTTCCGGGGAGAAGATCGATTGCGAGTTTAAGCGACGAAATTTCGCACTGGATTGGCAAGACTGCTTCCAGGCCGTACACCAGTTGAAAAGGTGTGAACCCGGTTGCGTTCTTTACTGACGTTCGGTAAGCCCACAAGGCTGAGTACAGGATTAGGTGCCACCTTCTTTTATGAACCCCGATCATCCTTTGTAACATACGCTTCAGGACTTTGTTGATTGCTTCAACTTGTCCGTTGGCTTGCAGATAGTACGGGGTAGAGCTGTCGTGAGATAGCCCTAGCTTGGCAGCTAATTCGACCATCATGTGATTGCGAAAATGAGACCCATGATTTGTAACTATAGCCTGTGGTACGCCAAACCTGGCAACTACATGATTGAAAAAGAAAAGGGCAGCTGTTTCACCAGTGTTATCCAATGTAGGCATCGCCTCGGCCCATTTGGTAAAATAGTCAACAGTGACTATAATAAACCCATGCCCCCGGTCGAGGTGGG
Source organism: Pinus tabuliformis (assembly GCA_031772625.1). Lineage (NCBI taxonomy): Eukaryota > Viridiplantae > Streptophyta > Pinopsida > Pinales > Pinaceae > Pinus > Pinus tabuliformis. The sequence goes on along the minus strand of CM062815.1, from coordinate 310,476,655 downwards.
GTTACATTGCATGAAATCGATGCCCCACTTGGCGAAGGGCCCAACAACAACTATCAGTTGTAAAGGTGCGGGTGGTCGTCTGGTTTTGCTATCAAAAATTTGACAAGCATGGCAACTTCTGACTGCGATTATGCAATCTTTGAACATTGTTGGCCAGAAGTATCCTGCTCGTAAGATTTTTTGTGCTGTTGCATATCCAGATTGATGCCCCCCACACGCACCTGAATGACATTCATTCGGGGCTTTTTCGGCCTCCTCATGGGTAAGGCACCTCCTCAGAACTGTATCGATACCGCGACGGTAAAGTGTATCACCGACGATCATGTAGTCTTTTGCTTGGTATCGTATACGTTTTTGTTCGGAGCGAGAGGTGTTTGGCCTGAACCTTTGGGTTTGGAGATAAACTATGATATCTCCATACCACTCATCGCTTGCAGATATGAGAAACAAACTTTCATCCATGATTGACTCTTCCGATGTTTCATCGTTGGACGACGATGGGAAATCACATAATAATTCTGCGAAAACTAGAGCTTTCTTTGATTTGGATTTTACAAATTCGAGATCAAACTCTTGAAGGATCGCTATCCATTTTGAATATTTTCCCCCCAGCAACTGTCGCGACAGTATATAAGTCATGGGGTTGCAATCTGACAAGATGGTAGTTTTCCGAAAGAGGACATAATGTCGAAACCTTTGAATCGCTTGAACAGCTGCAAGCGCTAGTTTTTCAACATAAGAATATTTACTTTCTGTATCGTTTAAGTTTTTACTTAAATAATAGATAGGATGTTCAATTCCATCGACTTCTTGAACTAAAACCATCGCAATGGTCGTATCCGCTGCAGCCAGATACAGGTTAAAATCTCTTTGATAGTCCGGGGCGTACATTAATGATGCTTTTACTAGACAATCTTTCAGAGCATCAAAGGAAGCTTGCGCCACCTGGTCCCAGACAAAAGGTACCTCCCTTTTCAAAAGACGAGTATAACCCTTAGCAATTTTTGCGTAATTTGGAATGAACCTCCTCAGAAAGTTCGCTTTCCCTTGGAGTTTCTGAATCTGAAGCAAATTTGAAGGTGGAGGTAAATTAATGATTGCCTGAACCTTGCAGGGGTCGAGACGAATCCCATCCTTAGAGACTACAAAGCCAAGTAAACGACCAGAACCGACGCAAAACACACATTTGTGTGGATTGAGTCTTATCTTGTAGTGTCGGCAACGCAGAAATATTTCTCTTAAATGCTGCGAATGATCAGTCCGCTTTCGCGAATGAGCCGGAAGATCGTCGAGATAAGGTTGAACAATGTTCTTGATGTCATGGAAGGCATAATTCATTGCCCTCTGAAACGTCGCCCCTGCGTTCTTTAAACCAAAGGGTAATTTTCGATAAGCGAATGTGCCCCACGGACAAATAAATGCAGTCTTTGACTGGTCTTGTGGGCGGATATTTATTTGATTATACCCGGAAAATCCATCCATAAATGAAAAGATTTCACATCCGGCGCATTCATCAATTATCTGGTCGATGAAGGGTGTAGGGTAGTTGTCCTTCGGACAAGCTTGGTTTACATCCCTATAATCGACACACACTCTAATTGTCCCTTGTTTCTTCATAACATGGACAATATTCGATACCCAATCGGTTAGAGGAACCGGGTAGATGAATCCAGCATGGAGAAGTTTTTCAACTTCTGCCTTAATGGCAACGGCTTTCTTGGGGTGCACCTGCCGAAGCCGTTGTCTTACTGGTTTGACATCAGGATACATTTTAATTTCATGTTCAACGATACTCGAGTCAATGCCTGGCATTTCATCATATGACCAAGCAAAGACATCTCTGAATTCACGAAAAAGAGCGTTATATATTTCCAGTTCTGAAGGGGAACAACCTTTGCCGACATAAATATTCTCTACAACATTTGTTTTAGTCGAGATATTTATGGCTATAGTCTCTTCAATATTGGATAGGTTTCGCTCGGAATCCACCGTGTTTACAATATTTGTTAGGAATTCAAAAACTGAAGGGTGATAAAGGTCACTTTGAGTATCTTCTTCATATTCCGGAAGAAGGGAACGATGGTGGTGATCATTCCATGGTGCCCCCTCAATCATCATTGATTGTAAGATTCCTTCGTCAGTCCCATGTACTTTCAACCAAGGATCTAATGGGGTTCCATATTCTCTAGACCTATCTACCCAAACGCTTGACGAGCGTTGATTTGGGTTCGCCTCCCATGCTTGAAACATTGATTGCTACAATATTTCTAAAGCGCTTGGGGGCAAAACAATTGCACGATCGATGTCGACCTTCGTGGAAGATATCATGTTGCAGGTTGATACAAACGGTATATTTCCCATGTAAATAGGGGGTGGTAGCGCGAAAGTTCCCATCAATGTGGGGTCTTTCAATAATCCTACTCCGATATCTTGAAGTGAATGGTTGCTCTCATGGATCATGGGAATGCTTCCTGTAACTTGTGAACCATTAGGGAGGAAATTCTGTTGGTCGACGACCGTAATCCCTCCTTCAAACGGGAATGCGATCTTCCTAAAATAAGTCGACACAACAGCTGCCATGGCATAAATCCATGGTCTACCCAGTAGGATGTTATAGTCAAGATTTCCATCAATGACTTCAACATCAATTTCTACTCTTGTTCCTCCTAGTTCAACCTTTAAGTTATTAAGGATCCCATACGGGGTATAAGTCCTTCCGTCGAAAGCTTTTAATGTCGTCGAAGATCGTGACAAGGTTGGAGATCCTAAAGTTTTCCAGCAACTCATCGACATAATACATGTTGATGCTCCCTCATCAATAATCGTTCTGTGAACAGTTTTGTTAAGGGATTTCACTTGAATAAGGAAAGCTAGTTGAGCTGGTAACTGAGGATCATATCCTTTGTGATCAAAGGATACAAGATTGGAATCCTTAGGATCAACCCCACCAATTTCTGATAACAACGCCTGCCTTTGGGATGGACAATTTTGTAATACCTCAAGAGTCGACATAGCGGATGGCGATTGGGCCAAATCTTCCACTATGTTATAATGCTGCGCCGCTCTGGCGCGAGGATTAAATGTCGACTTGTGTACTACACCCTTTGGCAGTTTTATTGTTAATTCACGAATGATGGGTGGTACAACTTCTGTCGAAGTTTTTGTCGAACTACTTGGTTGATCTTTACCTTTTTCGTTCGACAGCTGAGGATTCCCATAATCTTTGTTCCTTGTCGAAATCAAAGCATCATTCTGCTGTTTTGAAACCGACAACATAAGTACTTGCGACAGGGAAGCATTTCCACTATCAACCAGATTTTGACTTGGGTTGGGAAATGGATCAGTTAACACAACTGAGGTTTGGGAACTTTTAAAGAACCTCTTTAACTTAGCTTTGAATGGGCAACTCTTTGTGTTATGATCTTTATCATCACATATTAGACATGGATAATTTTGTTTCCCTTTCCCAGGAGGGTTTGAAGAATTTTTTCCAGGGGATGACTCACCCTGTTTCTTCTTCTTCCCTTTGTTTTGCTTCTTCTTGCTTCCTGGTTGATTGGTTTCTTTTCCTTTATCTTCTGATACGGCATTTACTTCCGAATAAAGAATTTCTTCTTTTGCATTTTGATCCGAATTCTTACGGGCTTTCTTTGACGAAGCCTTTATCGATTTCGCGTTTGCCGTGCCAATCACACCGTCACCGGCATGAGAGTCACTATTTGATTTAGGAGGAGGAGGAATTGAAAATTTTGTTCTAGGGGCGTCAGGTATTTTGTTGTAGAGCGTGTCGGACTGAGTATAAACTAAGTCCAAATACTGTGCACGAGCAATGACTTGCTCCTCTGTTACGACTCCCCCCTTGGCCACATCTTCCGTAATAGCAGGAAGTAATGACTTTATAAACCATTCAGCTAATAGCTGATCGGGAACGTATGTTTTCACCATCCTACGACGACGATGCCACTCATGTATATGATCAGATATATGGGTGGCAGTTGTCTGCTTGAAGTTGGTTAATATTTCTGTTCACGTTTCATACCTTATCGGTAATTGAAAATGGGTTAAGAAAGTCGTTGCTAGGGAACTAAAATTGTCGAAGGAGGCTCTTGGCAATTCAATATACCATTTAGCCGCTGGACCTGTCAATGTCCTCTAAAAAAGGCGAAGCCTTATCGAATCGTCGTTTAAGGTGTTCGACGAACACCACAGATGAAAAGTCATCATGTGATTCGATGGGTCTTCACCTGGATTTCCATTGAATTTAGGAATGTCAGATGGAAGTTTATGAGGAATCGCTGGCCACCAAGGGGCATAAGCAATCGGATCGTTGGTTAACCGATGTAAATCGGGTAACTCTAAAGTTGCCACGAATGGTAACTGTTGATTCAGGTTAGGCGAAGCGTAACCAGGGTACGATGGAATCGCTTGAGTAGTGGGCCTTTGCATACCAGCATAATGTAATTGATGTTGGTATGACTGATACGGTTGGTGGACTTGACCACTGTAAAGTGGTTGGTTTTGACCGTTTTGGATATACGGTTGTCCACTGTTCGCAAAGATCTGCTGCTCAGAACCTTGGTACACTTGCTGGAATTGTGGTTGTTGGTATTGCACTAGCCATGGTTGTGAAGCCATGTTCTGTTGTGCTATGCTAACCGTTGGACCAAGGTGTGGGGTAATTATACCCGTTTGGACCTGTGTCGTCCCACCAGTTGGCGATTGTGGTTGTGACCCATGGTCCAGAGGCTGTTGCATTACAACCTGAGAAATCTGAGGTTGACATGCAACAGGCATCGCTTGAACTTGTGACACTGTTACAATAGCCGGTGTGGTCGGGATGTTCGTCATAGGTACACACTGTTGCATGGAATATACAACCCTTGGTTGTTGAGGTAGCATAGGTACCCAACTACTTGATGCAATTCCAGTATAACCTGAATACTGTTGAGAACTGCCATATGGATATCCTCCCGGAGGAGGTAATGAAAGGGCATACTGCCCCCCATACGGTAGCAATCCGGAACTCAGAGGGATTGTTAGTCCTTGAGGACTGGATGGCCCAAATTGACCTCCATGAGGATCAATCTATCGAGTTTCAACGTAAGAGTTGCCGGATATTACTCCGGATGAACAAACTGGAACAGACCATACTATCGAAATAGTCCCTTGGTGGACTCCTTCTAGCTGTTGTGAGCTAGTCGGGACAGCTGGTATGCCGGCAAACATTGTCGGAGTGACGGCAGGGGCTTCTGTTGTCGCTGTGTCATTTGACACAGTCCTAGATGATGACGGTTGTTCAAACATCTTAAGTATATCCAATAGATTGCCTAGCGATTCTACAGGAACTTCCACTTGTGGTGGATTAACTTCTGATGAAGGAAATAGAGTGACCCCGACTCCAAAATGGGTTGGAGTACTTGCTTGCGGATCCTCTGCAATTTCCTCTATCGCAATCAAACCCGGTGGAAGAGGAAGACCGTCAGGTCCGTAAAATATTTCTAGTGCCGAAGAAGTGGTTTCTTCGACAGCGACAGTTGTTTGAGGAACAAAACTCTCTGGACCAGTTACAGATGGAACTGGTTCAGTTATACAAGTATTTGCCCCTAGACTAGGATCAGTATTACTGTCCTTCTGTGGCTGTTGAACTTCTTCTATAGAGGCAGGGTTTCCAGAAATGTTAGGAGTAACCGGAACCTTAGATGCAGTTGGAACACTTGTTCTAAATTTTATAGGAGATTTTGAACCGGTTAAACGAGTTCGCTTTGTCCGTACTGTTTTTGATTCCGGAGACAAAGAAGGTTGACTCGTAAGCCTCCGCGAACGACGGGGTTTCAATTGACTTTCTTCCATGATTTCGGATTACTCGATTAACCAAAATATTAAAAGGGGAAATTTGTGTTTCCGAATTGAATGAATTTTATTAGATGCTTTTAGACACAACTTGCTTTTTCACTTTTTAAGAGTCGAGAAAAAGCTAAAGATGACTCTAGTCTCCTTCGATGTTTTAACGAACCCGAAGTGGCAAATGCTCAGATGGACTTTTTCAGTTATAGAGTTTGAAAAAGGCCAAAAGAAACTGCTCTGGAGATCTAGGCAGAGGGTGTGCCAAACCTTTCGCAAAACCACAGAATACGTTTTACGGTACGGGTGGTCGATCTTCATGAATGCTGTGTTCACTGCATTGCGATCAGTAGGGCGGCCGACACGACTTCCTAGGGATAAAAGATATATGCCTATAGGGGTCTCCCAATATATACGCGACGGTACGTGGGAGCACAAGTCCGTATTAGTGCCACCGACTCTCAGTAGGAATCACCCACCTTCTTCGAAATCGACAGTCACTACGTTTAACGACATCGGAACACGTCTCTAGCTTAGACCTCTATGTGTTTGCGTTATGTTTCAAAGCATTGTTAGGTTCATTCAATATATTTTAAGTTGATCTTTTTAAAGTTTTCCTTTCAAGGTTCACCACGAGATGTATGATACAAATTCCTAAATGCAGTCTAAGATGAGAAGCAAGCTTTTTCAATCTTTTCGACTTATGAAAATCTTAACTACTGAGGGAAAAGAAAGACATCATATTTTCACACAGATCAAAGAGCACACACTAATGCACTTTTTCCTAAATCAACATACAAACTTATCAAATGCAAAATGCACAATGCAGGTATTTCTTTTCTCTTTCTTAATGTTGATGTATTACAAAAAGAAAGCTGTTGTATAATTTCGAATTCAATTTCAAGTGAAAGCAAACAAGCTTGTCCAAAACCAAAAGACACCTTAAGATTTACTTGTTTCGACACTAGAAATATATAAATTCAAACCATATGATGAAAGCAAAAGCTCAATCAGCTATGAACAGCAAACAAACTAACTCTTAAGATCAAAACGACACTTATCACAGGTCTAGATCTAAGAGGCCACAGCAAGACTAGTTCACTTTTCGTTATGGGAAACTGCAAATGATATAAGAAATACACAAAGAACAAATACAGTTTCTTTATACAACCGAGGTAGAATAGTGGCAAGGAAAGTTGGTTTCAGATAGGTACATTGACTGATAACAGGCTGCAAAAACAAGGATGAAAACAGGGCAATGAACAGCAAGGAACCCCAGTAGCACAAGGCAAAACTGGTTCAGCGCAGGTGGTACACTGTCAGTTTGACATTCAGCGCAGGTAGTCCCTTCGGGATCTGCGCTGAAATGCAGACTGCCTTCACAGTGCCTGCAATGAAGAGATAAACTTTCGTTTTTCTCAGTTTCCGAGTCACAGATTGCTCAAAAATTCACAGTTTTTGGCCAAATCAGAAGCCATCAATCAAGTACTCACTAAGGGATGAAAAGGAGGATGAAAAGCTATCACTAAGAGCTATTTAGAGTCCTTGTGGATCAGCTCTTCAAATCATAAACATGCCCAGAAACTGAGCTAGAGTAGCTGCCCTCTACTTTGCATTTGAAAGGTCCAAATGCAGTTCGATTCGGTACTCCCTATGTTTATGAAATGAATAGCAAAAACAAAAACAACCAAAAAGATACGATCCCCAGCGGAGTCGCCAATTTTTTTTTGGGAAAAGTATCCAATACAGAATGACCCTATCCCACTCTAAGGGTGATAGTACCTCAGCAACAATCAAAGCAAAGCTATTCGAGATTACTTCTTTATGAGATGTAAGAGAGGGGAGAAAGAGATCCACTAACCGATGTCTTTCGCTAATGATTGATCCAATCTTCTCTCTTTGCTGCTTGCTCCCAGTTCCTTGCTCTTTCACTGGCCCAGCTACACCAAGATCCTGCATACATTCATAATTGATTCAAGGATTAGAATAAATCAAATACACAAGTATAACAATACACCATTGAAACACATGCATATAGAAGAACCTCAAATGCTTTATTAATGGAAGAAGTAAAGTTCAGGAAGTGATACAACCATAAGAGGCCCAATCCAGCATCACCTCCCAGCAAAAAGAAATCTTCTCTTCACCTCCTTCAAAGAAAATCACCCAATAGTTCTATACTCAAACCAACAGCACTTCCTTACATTCACAAGATTCCCGCCTCCCTAGACCTCATGAGAGAGCTCTATATATAGGCGTTTTGGAGAAAGGATGAGTCAGCTTGAGGCTGGCATGAAGCTGACTAGTGTCCTCTCTCACTTCAGTTATTCTTCAGTTCTTGAGTCCACTTGGAGGTTCTTGCTTCCACTTGGAGATCTAGAGCCTCTTACTCATCACCAGTCGAATTCTCTGATCCAAGTGTCATTTTGGAAGCTTCCTGGGCATTGACACCTTGAGGAATGACTGTGCCACTTGGCCAAACTCGCCCAGCGCAGGTAGCCTTCTTTGCAGTTGACATTCAGCGCAGGTACACAGTGGAGCAGTTGACATTCAGCGCAGATGCTCACTGGAGCAGTTGACATGATCCAGAATTAGCTTGTTTTTGAGTGTTTTCAGGTGGAGAACTGATATTCAGTGCTGTGGTTTGCTGACCTTGTTCCTCTAGGGGTAGGAACAACATGTTTAGGGACTTTGGATCCCTTAGATTATTGACATTTCATGCTTCATGTTGTAAGGCACAAAAATGTCTATAACACTATTCCTAATCCTCAACCTCAAGGTGGCCAGTTACCGCTTGGGGAGCAACCTCAAAATCCTCAAGTATCACCTAGGGGGCAACCTCAAGGACAGTACATACCTACGGGACAATACGTTCCTCAAGGTCAACCCCAGACTCAATATGTACCTCAAGGTCAACCCTAGTATCAATATGTACCTCAAGTTCAACCCCAGTATCAGTACGTGCCTCAAGGTTACCAACCTCAAGGTCAGTACCCAACTCAAGGTTACCAACCACCTTCCGGTCAATCATATGTTCAAGGAACTGGAAATGTACCTCTGAATTATCAAACCTACCCTCAACCCAGTTATGGTCCTCAATATTCTCAACCTACTATGGGTCCATACCCCAGAATGAACTTAGTGTGGGATCCATCGCAAACTCAACAGGTCTTGCAACCGAACGTATAGTTGTCATCTCAAACTGGACAACCATTAGTTTCTGGTTCACCCCAGCAACCTATCCAGTCAACCTCTGTATCTTCTGTAGTTTCTAAGCCTGGGCCTAGTACGCCTTGTACTCCACCTCAAACGGCTACTGCAGCTGCTGTAACAACTGTTTAATCTTCCCCGCCTACTTCTGGAGTATCGACAGCTCCAGTTTCTACTGTTCCTGTATCAACTCCTCAGACATCTTTACCTCAGTCTGGATCCACAATTCAAACTTTGGTTCAGATGCCTATACGACAACCTGGTTCAAGTATGGTTGTCACAAGTCAACCTCAATTTACTTATCAACCGTACTAGTGACAAAGGAATTTTTGTGCCTTCTACAGGAAGTTCTGTATTTCTACAGGAAATATCCTGTAGAACCTCCAAGCGAGCCATATTCAATTTTGGAAGGGAATCTAAAGCTTGGAATATATTGGTTATGCCTGCAAGCACCCATTTTTCCATCCCTCACCCTTTTCCATCATTTTTTCCATGTCATTGTGCTTCTTTCCTAAAAACTGTGTTTTCTACAGGAAGTTCCTGTAGAAATTACAAGAAGTTAAAAATGGATTGGATAAAAGTAGTCTAGTGAACACGATAGCTTCTGCAAGGGTTCAAAAGTCCTCCTGCAACCTTAAAACTCCTCCTCCATCATCTCCATGCCTGCATCACAGCCCAAGCTCAGGTTTTCTTTCCATGCAAAAACTTGTAGAATGCTTTGAAGAAAAAAATACATAGAACATAATTTGTTTTTGCCCTAACTTGAAAACCATGCATCCATTTGAAAACCATTTTGCAGGGAATTGTATAGGGATGATGGCAACATGCCCGAGTAGTTTCAGCCCATTCTGATGCACAGTTTCCAAGAAATCCGCCTCTATCACCGTCAACCATTTTTGCATTTTCTCCATATTCATGCATCCATTTCAAAACATGTTTCATGGGGAGATGCATATGGGTGATAGTAACCTACCCAAGCAGTTTCAGCTGATTTCGATGCACGATTTGCGATAAATTGATCTCTGAAATCTTCAGCCATTTTCCATTTTTCTCGAAATCTATGCATTCATTGATATCAATTTTGCTATGGGAGGTGCATCATGATGATAGGAACATGCTCAGCAAGTTTCAGATTGATCCGATCTATCGTTCGGGAGCAATGTTGAAAACAAGTTTCAGTCTTGAGAAAATTCAGCAGCAGCAGCTTGAGGGTGCAAATCTGAACGTGGAAACGAACTCCTACAACTTAGATCTGGCTAAAGGATATCTGCACAAGCAAAATAACCACACATCAGACAGTAAAGAAACTTATAGCACAAAGGAGCCGTCATGCAACCACCAAAACAGATGCATGCAGCAGCAAAAAGCACCTCACAGCAACCATTTGACTTCAGGTACATGACTAAAACTTGTTCCTCTATTGCATGAATCTAATCTAAGCACTGCATGAATGAATGAGATGGGGGGATTCATCCAGGAAGCTAGCCATATTCGATTGCACTCATCTAGGCAAAAATCACGCAGCTTGCGTGTATAGTCATTCACGTGGAAGTTGAAAAACAGAGGCAGTGGTAGACGTGTTGAACTCTAGCGCACAGGACATCAAAGGATTAACAGATAGAAGAAGACATGTAGTTCATAACATCACTGCAGTTCGAAAAAATCCAACCCACATGTTTCTTCCACCTCACCACAAATCACGTAGCAATTAAAGATGGCTTAGTTGAAACTCACGAACTGATTTTCATCTGCACTTTCCACATCCTCAACTGAAGTGTGCACAATCGGTTAACCTATTGTCCTCCATTGAGTTTTTCTACCTGTTTTCGAAATTCTGCTATGTATTAGGCTCACTCAGAGGCGCAGGGGCACTCTACAGGCGTTTCTATAGGAAGACGTCCTACAGAAAAGTATAGCAAAGCCTTCCAGAGCAGAAAAGCCTGAGTTTTTCTTCATCAAATTTGGAGCCTAAGGAGAGATATGTAGCGCAAGGGAAGAAGATTTTGCAGCTTCATCATTTATTAGATGGAATAATAGAGGTATTGGGAGAGAATGATGAACTTCAAACTGGTTGAAGGGAAAGTACCCCTAGGGTCATTTGGGTTAAGACTCTACCAGACTGAAAATTGCTTATTCAAAGAAACACACACACAGCCATTATCTTTACTTTAAGCAAATTCTAATGTTTAGGGTACGTACCTAAGGTCCTACGTTCGAGAAGGCCTTTAGGGTCCAAACCCTTCTTGGAGTTCCCTTCTTCTTCTTTGACCTGTAAAACAAACAAATCAAAGAACACAACAGTACATGGACAAATACTTATATGAAAACCATCTTCATGCTATAAAGTTAGTTATAAAAATCTTTAAGTAACTACTTGCATAAGAATTCAAGACAAGAATCTCATAAGCATAAAGAAAGATTGTTTCGGGAACCAAGACGTGTTTCTTTATATAAAGGCAAGTAAAGTACATATAATGGAAAGATTTCACCTGAAACACCTTCAGCAGGCTCCAAGCAAAGCTTCCTCTCGGATTCGTTCCAGCCTCAAGCCTCCAACAAGAGCTCCTTCCAAGTCTTACTTAATGGTGATATAAAGGATGGATGATCACCAATACACATGGAAACAAGGGTTTCCTATGCAAAATGGGGGAAGTGCAGAAGGCACCAAGGACTTCAAACCTGGTCTATAGGGAAAATCTCAGCATAATAATCTTGCTCTTCTTTTCTCTCCCTTAGGCCTTCCCTTTGATGTCTTTTTATACCATCTCCAAAGTAGTTTTTTAGTTAGGAGTTGGTTGGGAACAGTTGGGCCACAGGCACTAACAGGTTATCAGCAGGTAAAACCCGCGATCTCCGCCGGAAAATGAGGAATTATTTATTTTTTTAAGTGTTTTAATACATACACGCAGGTTGGGTATACACAGACCCGCGTGTACACGTGTTTAACTCAGGGCAATGTCGCGTATAGGGAATACAACACTATTTTTTAAATTTTAGGACCAGGTCTGGAAGGATGGGTTGCCCTAGGCCATGAGTGCAGCATCACAAACCATAAGAGTGAGATTTGGAGCTATAACAGATGCCCCCTAATGTATGAGGTCAGAAGGGGAACATGATGGCCGAAATATATTATGTAAGAACATGGAAAGGAACTCTGTCGAAAAACCGAGGAGGACTACACCAGAATTCAGCCTGCCAAGCCACCAAAAGGAGATAAAAAAGAAACACTGTCTGAGGCGGGCATACCCATGCTCAGGAAAAGTAAAGCATGTCCGCATATCAAGTACAAGCGGATCCACTAAGTATACAAGTATAAATGACTGGAAGATATATAATGGATCATCTGATCATAATGAATAAGTACATGTCTGAATATCACATATAAGACTGTCAATGATGCAATGGATCACTGATATCAAAGACTGATCCCAAAAGGTACAAACTGAACATGATGGAATAGGATGGTACTACACTGCAAACTCAGGTGCCAGCATATAGAATGTCGCCATGACTGACTGCAACATATAAGGTGGAGTGGTATCAACTAGCAGCAACAGGAGCAACTGTCAAGTGAACCAATGAATGCTGATACAACCTGAGGTCTTCACCGACTGCCGTGGTACATTTCTACACCATGGGGATAAATGATCTGAAGTCGACCATGTGAGAAATCGTTTGATTACCGGTCACTGATGTATACCGTTAACAAACGCGAGACTACTCACCGATAATGATAATGAGCTTCAAGGTACCCAGTACAATCTAACAAGTGTGAATAAATGAGCTGAAGTCGAACACCTGTAAGAATCTATCGATCAAGAGACCATGATGGTTTCCCACTGTTGATAGTGAAGGATCTGCCACTAATGACTGCAAACCCCAAGGTACTGCCAAATGGACTCTAGATCTTTGCCCCAGAGCAATGAGTCGGAGTCGATAGGGAAAGATCCGCTAGAAGGAAGGCATTAAGGCATCCTCCATCAATCTAGCGCGAGTGTAACCCGTAGGCCAATAATGTGGAAGGAATCGGACGAAAAAGATGTAGTAACCCATCCGAATTACGTTTCCGGCGTACACAAGATGTGGCTAGCGCACGGCAGAAACCCTCTGAACCAACCAATAATGAAAGCTGACATAAAGGCGAGGTATCCACCAATAGGGTCAAATGGAAACCAAGGTACTGCACTAATCCCAATGTGTGATAATGTATGCTGATGTCGAACACAAGGGAAACCACTCAGTCAAAGACCCATGATACTGATTGATGCTGAGCACAAGGTGACCTATCAATAATGAAAATAGGGCCAAGGTGCGGTTCTAGGCCTGTCCTCAGAGCAAGGTGTCATCGTCGATAAGGACAAGACCCGCCAGCAAGAAGTCAATGTGGACCTTCTCAAACCGGCATGAGTAAAGGATCAATATAACTGATGTGATGATAGACATGATACTGACAACCAGGGATGGCCGACTGAAAATGAGTTAAGAGACACCGCAGAAAGGCCGGCTCAGGCTAACTTCCCTTGAACAAAAGCACGACTCAATGTGACTATGTGGCAGCATATAATGAATCTGTATAAGTTCGTCATGCAGGAGGCACGAACGAACCCTCCATATGATTGGAAGAGATAAGCAATCGGGGGAGAACTGACTCGATAACAAGGTTATGGCGTACCTAAGTCAAACTAAATCCCACCCATGCGGAGGAGACTTTGTTTTGAGTGCTTTGTTCACGGGCGACACGACTGACTCTAGCTGCCAACAATAAATGGAAATAATGTCCCTGTTCCCGCTCTTTTCTGGAATATTTAATTTTTTTGTCTTTTTCTGATAAGCCGGAAAAAGAGTAAAAGAATGCTATGGTACAGTGGAAAGAACGAGTGTCGGTGAAATAGATGATCTAGTTCCTGGGAAAGGAACGTTCCTATGCTCAATGCAGGGAGGTGAAAACTGGTCAGTGACACTCAGAGGTATGTTCCTTCCACGGATCAAGGTATGTCAAGCTGCAGAAGTCAAAGGTATGCAAGGTTGATTTTGCAGACGTCAAGGTCAAAAGTTGGCTTAAACACGAGTCCAAGTGAAGCCGGCTCTAGGCCAAAAGGTGCAAATGGTCAACATGCAATGCAGAAGTACAACTCAACACACATAGGAGCCTCTAGGGTATAAGGCCAGAACGAAGCGAAGAAGCAAAGAGGAATGAGTCTTCAACGCATAAGTCATGGCGGGACTATAGAGGACTCCCGAGCCTACTCAAAACGAAGCAGCATGGGCAACAAATGTCAGTGAGGTGCTAACTACGAAGCCCATGTAAAGGTATGGCTCTACCATCGTGTCATGATTTAAAGAATCGGCGAGTGAAAATGGCTTACTAACCATAACACGATGGGGTGGACCCTATGGCAGATGGATCGGTCAGATGGAGGCTAGTATGCATAATGCAATGGAAAAAATGGTGTCCCTAACCTATATTCTAGTGAAAACACGATACCTGCCATGACGGGTCAGCGGTCATGGAACCGTCTCGAACTGTCAAAAAATGTCCAAAATGTCCTGAAAACAAACCAAACTCGACATTTCAAGCTCCCAAGTTAAAAGTGACATGAAGCCAAACAAAATAAAATTTTGAAATTTTTTTGCATTTTCAAAACTTATAAAAGGCATTTTTGACTTACCATTTTCACCGTTTGACTTGGAGAGCAAAAATTGTGGAGCAGAAGGAGCAAACTTCCCTGTGACTTTTCCAACCATTCAAACTTGCCGAAAACTTCCGGGTAAGCACTAAACTTGTCTTGCAATTAATTGTGATAGTTTTTAGGAATTTTAGTTGATTTTTTACCGTTGGATTTTTGCAAAAAATTCTTTCGCGGCATACACGCGGGTTGACAATATTGAACTCGCGTATACGACGACCCTACATGCGACTGTGTATATATGAACCCGCGTGTGCGCATCGAACTAATTTTATAAACAAAACTAACGGATGAAAATGATTTTTTCTTACAGGATGACTATCACATGGCGTGAAAGAGAGCACTCAGTCGTGGATAATGAAGTTATGAACAATGATGAGGCATTAGATGCCTTACGGGGATGCGGGTTTCTAAAATTCTTCAAATTGCCAAATATGAAAGCAAACACGCGTCTGCTCGAGAGACTCATTGATTATTGGGATGTCGATGAGGAAGCATTTGTGATTGATCAGATGCCACTCAGGGTAGAAGTGGAAGACATATATTTTATCACGGGCCTTTCCCGAAGGGGAGAGGTAGTACATTCCCGGGGCAGGACATGGAATAGCCTCAGTGTAGATGACTATGTACAGCTTTACTGCCCGGGTCATCGGAAGGTCGGGAGCCAGATCTCTATCCCACATGTGGAGAGTTTGTCACTCAGGATAATCTTGTTCACCATAGCTCGAGTGAACGGATCATCCTCACTACATCAGGCGTCACGGGTAAACATGAGCGTGGCAGTGGACTGTCTCACTACTGTGTTTGACTGGCGTACTCCTCTCCTTGCCAACATGAAGGAACAACTCACTTCTATCAGGAGGGGACAGACCAAGAACTTTGGGTTCGGAACCATCTTGTGCACTTTTTTCTTCGAGAAGGTTCCTGCACTCCGTTCGAGGGTAGCAGTTGCCACCAGTAGTCCACGTGATCCACGCATGGGCCGGTGGGCTAACTTGATGAGACGTCTGGGGGGTGGGGAAGTCCCAAGGAATGCATTTGATGACGACTTCTTTGCTTAGTGGGAGCAATAGATCATCGCCATGGATGACTACCCCTATGTTGGTCTGGATTTCCGAGGAGATCCTGATCTAGTGTTACCACCAAATGCAGCATGGGGCGAGATTGGTAAGATTTTTTTTTATGATTTTATGATTTTTTTGGATTTTTCAAATATAATGATGAATTTTGAAAAATATTTTTTTAATGAGATTCAAATGACTAATATGATGATCATGTTCCAGACATTGGGCCTGTACGACCAGATGGATTCCGCGGCATGGATGACATGGCCGAGGAGCCGAAGAGGCGGCTACGGATACGGAACAGACCCTGAACAACGTCCAACGACACTTGGCGAGACTGAGCTGCCAAGTACCGATGGCCGAGATAGAGGACCTTCCTCCGGATATGCAACGTCATGTGGTTGGCATGCCACGTGACTGGGTTCGCATCTTTCAGCGTGTGGCCCACGCTATAGTGACATACTTAGATGCTCATCCTGAGTCGAGGCGCTAGATATGCCTGACATGATTATGGGCATTTGAGTCCCAATTTTGTATATTTTTGGACACACATATGTACACTCGAGGCGTTTTATGATATATATATATATATATATATATATATATATATATATATATATACAGTTTGACTTTTTGACGCATGATTTTATGATGATGAATGATTGATATGCCAGTCTAATGCTTGATTAGCGATAGAATCAGCTAACCAATTTTGAGATCTTGGAATGTGCAAATAATTAATGTAAATAAATGATCTTTGCAACAACCTCACCCTTAAATATTGGCGATATAATAATGGATCTCTAACCCGATAAATGTTATTTAACTGAGACACTATCAATTGAGAATCAAGATATACTACCAACGAGTCGATCCCATAAGACATTGCCTCGGATAATAAATTGATAACAGTTGTATACTCGGCCATATTGTTTGAAGCAGGACCGATACACACGCCTCTCGATATCATCAACTGACCAGTTGGGTAATAAGGTACCCAAGCTGCGGAAGCAAGATTCTGAGTGTGCCGACTAGCACCATCGGCGAACCCAAAATAAACCAAATCATCCATCAACACCTGCCAAAGCAGACCAAAAGTGCTGATCTCAGAAAACGCTCGATAATATATGTACAAATATACATAAAATACAAAGAAGCCATTGCCTGGTAAAACTAAGCAAAATACTTCTTTAGGTAGAGCCCATTTCTGGGCTCTGCCAGCTTGTTTCCTTCGAAGTCAATTAACTCATACGATCCTTTTTCTAAAACTCATTTGATAATGAAAGGACCGTACCACATAGGCTTAAATTTGCCTGCCCCCAAGGCGTCCTTATCTTGGTCATAGACCAAGACAAGGTCACCTTCAGAAAAGACACGAGGACGAAGAGACTTATCATACTGTGTTTTGACCCTTTTCTTATGGGCCTCATTCATCGTGGCGACATCTCGACGCTGCTCATCAAGATGTTCCAAGTGAACTAGGCGCTCCTCGAGACCTGAAGTCTCAGGAAGAAGCTCAATAGCCAACTTTAGAGATGGGATTTCACATTCAACCGGAAAGATAGATTCCATCCCGTAAACCAACTGAAAAGGAGTAAAACCAGTAGCCGTTTTGACGGAGGTTCGGTATGCCCAAAGAGTCGAATACAACATAATGTGCCAATTGGACTGATTTTTATTGATTGTCCATTGGAGTATCTTCTTAAGAGTTTTATTGACCGCCTCGACCTGTCCATTGGCCTGAGGATAGTAAGGGGACGAATGCTCCTGGCGGAAACCTAATTTAAGAGCCAATTCGGACATTAGCTGATTTTGGAAATGACTGCCATGGTCAGTGACAATATCCCTTGGGATACCGAATCTTGAGATAACCTGATTGAAAAGAAACAAAGCTGTCGTGTCACTGTCGTTCTTATAAGTAGGCATGGCCTCAGCCCACTTCATGAAGTAGTCTACAGCCACGATAATGTACTTGTGATTCGCCGCTGAAGGCGGATTACAAGTCGTAAAATTAATACCCCACTTAGTGAAGGGACCGACGGTGACAACGGGAAAAAGGGGAGCTAGATGCGCGCGCATCTTGCGAGTAAAAATTTGACACGGGTGATAGCGTTTGACCGCTTCCACACAGTCCTTAAAGAGTGAAGGCCAAAAGTAGCCGGCACGTAAGATACGCTGGGCTGTAGCAAGCCCTGATAGATGACCACCACAAGCTCCACTGTGGCAGTCATTAAGAATAGACTCTGCTTCCTCTGAGGTTAAATAATGCCGAAGAATTGAATCAACCCCTTGACGATATAATGTGTCACCAATGATAACATAGTTTTTAGCCAGGTGACGTAATTTGCGACGTTCATCCTTGGAGAAAGTAGAGGGAAACTTCGAAGTCTGGAGATAAACAATGATATCTCCATACCAAGGGTCTTGTGAAGAGATGAGGAATATATGTTCATCGGGTAAACTTTCCTCATAAACAACATTCTCTCCACAAGGAAGCTCAGAAATTAGCTCCACGAAGACCATAGATTTCTTAGACTTGGCGGACAAGAATTCGAGATCGAATTCTTGTAAAATGACTATCCATCTATTATATTTGCCCCCAATCACTCGCCTACTGAGGACAAATTGAAATGGATTGACCGCCGCTAAGACAAAAGTTTTGCGCAGCAAAATATAATGATGGAGCCTCTGGACAGCATGGACAGCTGCCAAGGCCAATTTCTCAACCGGAGAATAGCGGAGTTCGGGACCTATTAAGCCTCGGCTTAAATAATAAATCACGTGCTCGACAAGAGCATCGTCCTCCTAAACTAGAACCATACCAATGGTAGATTCTGCTGTGGCGAGATATAAAAGAAGTCTCTACCATAATCCGGTGGACTCAAAAGCGGGGCAGAGACTAATGCCTTTTTGAAAGCATCAAACGACCGCTGCGCAAAATCGTCCCACACAAATGGAACTCCTTTTCATAGCAAACGCATGAACCCTTTAGTGATCTCGGCATAGTTTGCTATAAACCGTCTTAAGAAATTAGCCTTCCCTTGAAGACTTTGAAGTTGACGAATTGAGGACGGGGGAGGCAACTGAACTATTGCCTCAACCTTGAAGGGATCAACCCGAATCCCTTCATTGGACACAATAAACCCTAACAGCCGACCGGATGTAACCGCGAAAACGCATTTATTGGGATTCAACCGGATTTTATAGAAACGACATCACTCAAAGACTAATCGAAGATGACTAGGATGATCAGTTCTCTTTCGAGAGCGAGCAGCGAGATCATCTAAGTATGCCTCAATGACGTGTTTGATGTCGTGGAAAGCGTATGACATGGCCCGCTGAAAAGTGGCTCTAGCATTTTTAAGACCAAAAGGCATCTTTCGATATGCAAAAGTACCCCAGGGACATATGAAGGCTGTCTTATGCTGGTCTTCAGGACGGATAGAGATTTGATTATAACCCGAAAAACCATCCATGAAGGAAAAAATTTCATTACCCACACACTTGTCGATAATCTGATCAATGAATGG
Organism: Pinus tabuliformis; assembly: GCA_031772625.1. NCBI lineage: Eukaryota > Viridiplantae > Streptophyta > Pinopsida > Pinales > Pinaceae > Pinus > Pinus tabuliformis. Next base: position 310,457,323 of record CM062815.1, on the reverse strand, counting down.
CATGGGGTAATTGTCTTTCGGACAAGCCTTGTTTAGATCCCTAAAATCGATGCATACTCGGATTGTTCCTTGCTTTTTTTCCACAGGGACTGGGTTAGAAACCCAATCCGTAAGAGGAACAAGGTATATAAAACCTGCCCTTAGCAGCTTCTCAACCTCAGCTTTGATAGCCGCTGCTTTCCTAGGGTTAACCGGCCGAAGCCTTTGACGAATCGGTTTTTCGTTTTCGTACATCTTGATCTCATGTTGGACTATAGAAGGATCAATGTCGGGCATTTCCTCATAAGACCAAGCAAACACATCACGATATTCCTTGAATAGGTCGATGTAAATTTGAATTTCTTCAGGGGAACACTAAATTCCGATGAAGATATTCTCTATGATGTTAGAGTCCCTAGAGATGTTGATGGGTATCATTTTTGAAATTACCGACATATTACCTTCGGCGTGAATGTGTGCTGGAGCCAAAGGGTTCGACACCATATCAACATCACTAGTACAGAGCTCGAAAAACCTAGATTCCACTTCCTGCAAAGGAGGAAGAAAGTACGAACGATGGTGTAAGTCTTCCCACGGTTGATCTATACCCATCATTGCTTCAAGGATTGCTTCTTCAGAAGGTAAAATTGAATCCAAGCAATCCAAGGTAGAGATAGAATCTAAGCTCCAAGCTGGAGCCACATGACCATCCAACTCTTCTTCAGAGAAAGGAGTGGAATGGTTATCTGCAGAGTCTACGATAGACTGATATCTAAGCTCAGCTGCAGATATAGGAAACGCCATTCCATTAACTTGTCCTTCAACTAATGTGGTTGTAGGTGAAGGCAAGGTCCAAGGGTCAGAAAAATAATGAGTTCGAAATAACTCTTCTCGAGGAGACTCCTTGGATGATGAAATAGCATTGATTTTTGCAAAAGGAGAGGGAAGGTCAAACGTACCCATCAATGAGGAATACATCCCTACTCCTAAATTCTCAGTGGGCGGGTGAGGGTTATCCACCAAAGGAACAGTAGAGTCAGAGCTTTCTTGAGGATCGATTGGAGAATAGTCCAATTGATCAACCTTAACGATTTTCCCCTCATGAGGAAAGCAAATGACACGAAACAGAGTCGATACAACGACTTCCATTTCGTATACCAAGTTCCTTCCTAATAGGAGATTATAGTCTAGGTTAGCATCTACGACTTCAACTTCGATATTAACGACCTTCCCTCCAACACATATAGGAAAGGTCGGGATAATCCCATGCGGCTTGTGAGAATGACCATCAAATGCAGTTAAGACGGTTGGTGAAGGAACAGCCGAAGGTGAGCCAATAGCCATCCAACATGACATCGACATGACACATGTGGAAGCTCCTTCATCTATAACGGTGCGAAAAATATTGATTTTCCGGTATGTAGACTTTATCTGAAAAGCCATATGATGAGGGAGTCTCTTTTTGACATTTGACATGTCAAAAGAGAGCACTAAAGAGTTAGCTGGATCGACTGCTCCAATTGCGGAGAGTAAAGCACTTCTCTGAGACGGACACGACTGGAGAACCTCTAAAGCGGACATAGCACATGGGCTTTGAGCCAGATCCTCCACAATGGAGTAATTCTGGGTGGCCCTAGCATTAGGGTTAATCGTCGCGCGTTTGGCGGAACCTTTCGGTATCCTAGGTATAGTCTCAACAGGGGGCCGCTCAATATGAAGGTCATTACCTCCGGGAACAGTTTTATCCTTAGATGTTTTGGCTTCACCATAATCACGTGACCGAGTAGTCACATGGACATTTGAACCCATCATAAAAACATTTGATGCTTTTTCCCCTTCCTCGTTGCCCCCCTGAGGAGGTCCCAGGATTCGAATTCACGCCAGCAAGAAGTTGCTGCCCTTGGGGAAGCGGGTTAGTTAACACAGCTTGCGAACTAGAAGTCCCTTGCTGTCCTAACAAGCACTGAGCATCTTCAATTCTAGGGCAGAGATGAGTTAGATGGTCCCCACTGCATAACTTGCAAGGAAACATAACTTTCTTTCTCGACTCACCTTTACCACCACCAGCGTTGTTGCCGGATTTATTTGCATCGGGCTTCCCATCCGAGTTCTTTTTCTTACCACGTCCTTTCTTTTTCCCATTGGAATTTTGATTTCCTTTGGGGTTATCGGATTGGACAGCATTAATCGAAGTAGTTTGGGAAGCGGGAGGATTAGACAATGTGACTTGGTTGTTAGAAGCAGTTTGCAAAGACAACTGCTGCAATTGATTCAACAAGTTCACTGTAGATGTGTCTACTGACCCAACGATACCGTCCGCGTGCAGACCTGGCTTCGGCTTAGCTAAATTAACCTTAGATCCAGGAGCATCTAGCAAGTACTTTTGGAGGATCCCAGACTGAGAGTAAATCAGTTCTAACTGCTGGGCCCTGAAAATGGCTTGCTCCTCAGAATAGACCCCAGACATGGAGACATCCTTGGAGATCTCGGGTTGCAAAGACTTCAAAAACCACTCTAGACGGTACTCCGGGGGGATTTCGGCTTTAATGAGCCTCTTTCTCCGTCTCCATTCCTGAATGTGATCAGAAATGTGGGTTGCCTTATCCTGACGAAAGGTGGCCAGGAGTTCGGTTCCGGCGTCATAGCGGAGAGGCAACTGGAAGTGATTTAAGAAGATATTGGCTAAGTCGGCGAACGATGTAAAGCTGCCCCCTGGCAACTCTATATACCACTTGGCCGCATTACCAGTCAAGGTGCGCTGAAAGAGTCTCAACCTAATCGAATCCTCGATGAGGGAGTTGGATGAGCACCACAGATGGAATGTGGTTACGTGGTCGCCCGGGTCCTCACCACTCTTCCCTTCAAATTTTGGAATGTCTGAAGGGAGTTTGGTTGGGACCGGAGGCCAGGACGGATTATACTTGATTGGGTCGTTTGTTAACTTTGTGAGATATGGCAAGTTTAACGTTGCCAGAAACGGAAGCCTAGGAGGACCTAGGGGATTCCACCCAGACTGGGGAGAACTCCCAAAGTTCTGAAAAGATTGTCCTGGGATTTGGGAGGCACCAGGCTGCCCGAAGTGACCAGTAGAACTGGCTGAACCAAAAGGCAAGCCTTGTGGTCCAGCAAAATTCGGAGTTTGACCAACCCCTATCGTATAACCTCCATAGCCCGCAAAGTTTCCTCCTAAAGAATGGTAAGGAGTTGATAACCCCTGATATGGATTCCAAACCGAAGCAAGGGGAGGAATACTTTGAAACGAACTAACCGTGGTGTACGGCCTATTCCCTTGTTGGCCGATAAATGGATTCCCAGTTCCTACACTACTAACCCCAGGGTTATTCCAACCTTGGAAAGGATTGCTGCTTTGTCCTATAGAAGAAAAAGGCATGGATCCTACCATCGGGTTGGAATGTGGTATATGACCACTTCCGAAAAGAAAACCCTGGAATGAAGCCGATCCGCCCATCATAGACGTAGCGGCACTAAACGGAACCGATGGAATACCCTGTGATTGGGTGCCAAAAGAGAAGAGTCCAGTACTAAAAGCATTGGTTTGGGCATTTCCACTTGTGGACGGAATGGAGGTAGACCCAAGTAGAGATGTGCTCGCAAAAGATCCAAACAAGGAAGTGGAGGGGATGGAAATGGTTCCTCCCCCTTGCACCGATGTAGGGGTTTGCATAGTCGCAGCACTCGTAGAAGCCATGCTTCCAGGAGTGGTCATGAATGGTAAGCGCATAGCGTAACCTGGACTTTCTGGTCTATGTGATCGAGTCCCAACGTATTGCAATACGTCTGGATGACTAAATGGTAGAGGAGAATTTGGAACCACTAATGATTCTGAAAGTTCTTCTACCTCTACGTTATTCTCCGCTTGAAAGCGAACTCGAGAAAGGACTGGAGTATCCCTCTCTTGCTCAGAAGTGCCAGGTCTTGCTTGGCCGCTAATGTCCCCGAGAGGAGGATCAATCCCCGATGCGTCAACCGGCGTGGGACGGACCCCACCGGTAGTATTTCCTCTGCGCCTTCTCGGAGAAGGCTCTAAACTAGGTGGCGAGAGACCACGAAGTCTTCGAGACCGTCTTGGAGATCGGTCAGCCACTTTGAATTTTTTGTGATGATCTAACTAAAGACTCAAAAAATTAAAAGCTAGGCCAACTAGGAGCACAGAGCACACACTATAAAGTCCCTAAAGATACAGCCAGTCAAACAACTTCCACATATTTCCGCTCCGGGTGATTAGGACCGGACACCAAAATACGAGAAAGTGAATCAAAGGGCCTTCCGAAGATAGTCTGGGATGATGAGGGCCCAGTCCTATCAGCGAAGGTATCAGAGGAAGTTACGCTGACCTCCTAACAACAGCCTGCGTCGGTGCAAGCCCCCAAGCTTCGCAAGGGTGCCCTCCAGTAGTATTGTCGAGAGTGATGCAACGTCGACCTCAGGTGCCATGGGATTCCCCTCCGCATCCACCTATGCAGATTCCTAGGAGAGGCAACTATGGATACCAACTCGTCGTAGAAGCCAGGCGGAACAGTCGTGAGGTAAGTTCGGACAAGTAGGAGAGGGGGTATCTCTCTTCCCTATCTTCATAGACCCTCGTGCTTAACTCCCAGATCCGGAGCTTTCCTGGTCTTCCTAACGCTATTAGATTTTCTCTCGTTAATCAGACTCTTATGTTTGACATTTTATGTGGCCTTGGAGAGTTAACTCTCCACTCGCCTAATCCAAGGCCCTAAAATCCTAAACTTGTTGGTGTAACTGACTAAAACAAAAAAGTTCTAGTGGATTTTAATTTAGCGCTTGATTTTATTAGGCTGTTCTTTAAGTCACAGGGTAATGGAGATGAAACTTGTGGTGTTTTTATGGATGCAAAAGAAATTAATAAAACTTAGCTACATGCACATGCACTTTTTGTTTTCGATGAAGAGCAATTTCTATGAGGTTCAGAGGTACTTCTAATATTAACAATTTTTTTTTTTTTTTTCAGACTCCACACTCACAAAAACTAACAAAACTATATATGCCTAAAAAGAGATGCAAATCTATCCTAATGCAAGAACTATATGTGGATGCAAGATTTAAGGACTACTCTAAAAACAAAGAAGGAAAGTTGTTGCTTTACCAAATTGTGTCTTGCCACTAAAATGCCTAGATAGAAGATGATGTATTACCAATCATTTCATCCAAACAATAAAGACAAGTTCTAAGATAAAAAACAAAGCACTTTCAGTTCGCAAAAAAGGAAATCAAATGAAAAGCAAGTTTAAGAAAGCGAAACTCAAAACTTTCAAAAGATTTTCTTTCAATCAAACCAAAAAGTCTTTTTCAAAGGAAAGCTCTCAAAAATACTGACACCAATGATTGATAAATAGGCAACTAAACACTTTTGTGAATTGACACCTTTTAATTGATGAAAACTCAACAAAAATAAATGTGTTTGAAATCGCTTTTTTGACAATAAAAAGCAGCAATGAAAGTCCAAAAGATCAAAAGACAAGTTTCAAGAAAATGGTAACAAATAATTTTCCCGAAACGAAGGAGCAAATGGTCACAAAAATGGTTTCGTTAAGCAAACAAAAGGGTCGTCAAAACAAAAGTGAACACAAAGCTTGAAATTCAATCTTCCTACTCTGCCAAAACAGAGCAGTCAAGATTCTTAACCAGAAATCTTGAGTGTCAAAAATCAATGACGCTTGCAATCAACGAAAACAAGACTAATACTCCTTATAACTAGAGAGAGTTCAGAACAAGATGCCCCCTGTTAAACAGAGGACTGTTACTGGAAAATGACTACTTGAAACTGACCCAAACCACCAGACAAACATTCAGCAAAAAGAAAAGTTATAAATCTTGAAAATTATATAGTATACGCGCCTGCAGTGATGTGCAGAGTGCGTGTACACGCTACTGTAACTGAGGAAACTTGCGTATACGTGGGTTCACTTAGTACAACTTGCATATATACGCTTCTGTAATCCAGCAAAACAGCGTATATGGAGACTTTCAAGAAAAATAAAAACCACAGACTGAAAAAACTAGAAAAGCTTAGAGTTCAAGAACAGATCAGACAGTCAGAACCAGCAAACAGAGAGGCTAAGCCTTGATTGGCTTGAAGGCTACCCAAACTAGGAACAACAAGAATGTTGTTCCCCAGCGGAGTTGCCAATTCTGGTTGAAGGGAAAGTACCCCTAGGGTCCTTTGGGTTAAGACTCTACAAGACTGAAAATTGCTTATTCAAAGAAACACACACACAGCCATTATCTTTACTTTAAGCAAATTCTAATGTTTAGGGTACGTACCTAAGGTCCTACGTTCGAGAAGGCGTTTAGGGTCCAAACCCTTCTTGGAGTTCCCTTCTTCTTCTTTGACCTGTAAAACAAAAAAATCAAAGAACACAACAGTACATGGACGAATACTTATATGAAAACCATCTTCATGCTATAAAGTTAGTTATAAAAATCTTTAAGTAACTACTTGCATAAGAATTCAAGACAAGAATCTCATAAGCATAAAGAAAGATTGTTTCGGGAACCAAGACGTGTTTCTTTATATAAAGGCAAGTAAAGTACATATAACGGAAAGATTTCACCTGAAACACCTTCAGCAGGCTACAAGCAAAGCTTCCTCCCGGATTCGTTCCAGCCTCAAGCCTCCAACAAGAGCTCCTTCCAAGTCTTACTCAATGGTGATATAAAGGATTGATGATCACCAATACACATGGAAACAAGGGTTTCCTATGCAAAATGGGGGAAGTGCAGAAGGCACCAAGGACTTCAGACCTGGTCTATAGGGAAAATCTCAGCATAATAATCTTGCTCTTCTTTTCTCTCCCTTAGGCCTTCCCTTTGATGTCTTTTTATACCATCTCCAAAGTAGTTTTTTAGTTAGGAGTTGGTTGGGAACAGTTGGGCCACGGGCACTAACAGGTGGTCAATAGGTAAAACCCATGATCTTCGCCTGAAAATAAGGAATTATTTATTTTTTTAAGTGTTTTAATACATACACGCGGGTTGGGTATACACAGACCCGCGTGTACACGCGTTTAACTCAGGGCAATGTCACGTATAGGGAATAAAACACTGTTTTTTAAATTTTAGGACCAGGTCTGGAAGGAGGGGTTGCCCTAGGCCATGAGTGCAGCATCACAAACCATAAGAGTGAGATTTGGAGCTATAACACAAATGCTCAAAGATGGGCTATTTGGAGATGTGTTAAGGTCCACACAGGAGGACATCATTCTTCCACCATGGATTGTTCTTGCGGTACGGCCAAGGCCTGGTGTGTGGGATTATGTTCATGTCAATGTTGATGAACTTGCTGTTGAACAACTTTCTGTGGCTGAATATTTGGAATTCAAGGAGCACCTTGTGGATGAAAGTGTCAAGGATAAATATGCATTGGAGCTAGACCTTGAGCCCTTCCATGAATCTTTTCCTCGCCCAACACGACCATCTTCCATTGGTAGTGGAGTTCAATTTCTCAATCGGCATTTGTCCTCAAGATTATTCCATGATAGAGAAAGCATGCAACCCTTGCTGGGTTTCCTTCGAGCACATAGCTACAGAGGCCAGAAGCTGATGCTGAATGAGAGAATACAAAGTTTGTCCAAGCTATGCTCAGTCTTAGTAAAAGCAGAGGAACATCTTAAGAAGTTCCCCAAGAATACACCATATACAGAGTTTGAATACAAATTACAAGAAATGGGATTGGAAAAAGGATGGGGAGACAATGCAGAACATGTCTTGGATATGATTCATTTGCTCTTGGAGACTCTGCAGGCCCCTGATCCATCAACTTTAGAAACGTTTCTAGGAAGGATTCCTATGGTCTTTAATGTTGTGATTCTTTCACCTTAGGGTTATTTTGGCCAAGCATTTTTTTTAGGAACAACAATAAAGAAAAGAAGGAAGAAACAAAGAGGAAAAAAACAATTTTAATCCCTGGAAATTGTTGCAGGTTGCAGGAACACAATGCGGAAAGGGGGCCTCCCAACACAAGCAGAAGGGTCCCTACCAAGTTGCCAGGCATCCTCACATCCATCCCCTCCATGAACACTCATTTTTTTTAGGGTTCGAACACAATCTAGTCATGGTTCAACCTTCTATAAGAAGCTACAGGACTTTCTACAGGAAGTTCTGTATTTCTACCAGAAACATCCTATAGAGCCTTTGGGCAGGCCAAAATTGATTATGGAGAGGGATTTGAAGCTTGAAGTATGTTAAGGAAGCATGAAACCACTCTTTTCTTCCATCCTCCACTGCTTTCATCTCCTTTCACCACCATTGCCACCATCTGATTGAATATACTTGCACAGTCATACCAAAGCTGAAACTTCTCTAGGAAAAGGAGCACAGGCAGTGGGAAGAAGCAAAGAGAAAAGCATTGTTTCATGACTGAGAAGAGGACATCACTTCAGAATCTTAGTATGACAGGGAGGCCACCAGGGCAATCAAAGATGAGGAGATAGATTGGTTGCTCAGAGGATGAGCAACACTTTCAGTAGGGGGGTGATGATGAGCCCCAAAAATGGATAATTATATGGGCTCATTCAACCTCCTAATTTGACTTAATCCACCATTCTCATTAGTTTATTGCATTTTTTAAATTATATTTATGCTAATAGAATGAATTGGGTTAGTCATTATGCCAACAAGTCTAATGTGTGCTTTGTGTAGCCCTTTCAGTCAATTTGGAGACAAAATTGAAGGTTTTAATGAGCACTTGGCAGCGAAATTCGTGGGAGAACAAGGGAGAGGATTTTTAGGAAGGTGTTCCCTTCATTTATGGGCCCTTAACTCGAATTCTCCACCATTAGCTCGGAGTTCAAGGGCCACCAAATCAATTAGCACAAGGGCAGCCAAGCAAGTAAAGTAGGACTGCTGTTAACTACAAGTTTTGGGCAGCCGAGTTCCTAAAGTTTAGGAGGATTGTTGGGGTCCTCAATTTGTATAAATAAGAAGGCTTAGGGCCTCATTTTGGTTACCCAGTAGTTAGTCACTTTGTAGGCAGAAGTTAGCTAGTTTGTAGTTCGATTTCAGTCAGTAGATTAGCTTTGCATTTCAGCACATTTTCAAGCTTTCCCTTGTGGACAGTTTTGATGTAACTCTTCTTTTCTTGCTCAATAAAGATGAATCCATCTTTGCACCAGCTCTAAATCTCTCTTAGGAGGCTATATCTCTTGGGGTTGGGCCCGTCTCAAGTGCCCAGTACCTCCTTTTTTTATCTTTATGTGTTTTTGTTGCATTCTTAGAATAAAATCTGCTATTTAGATTTAAATCTTGCTTTGTTATTTAGATTGCTTTTGATGGTTAAAAAGGCTTTTCATGTTCAGATTTAGTTGATAGGTTAATAGCAGGAAAAAAGCTCCAAGAAAAGGGTCAACAACACTCTCAGTTTCACCTCATCCTTATTGTATTAGGGGCTGGAATTGAAGAAACAGTGCTGCCCAAACAAAAACACTAGTTTGCTTGACCATGCAATCCTTAGTGTACTGTTTTCATTTGCAAAAGTTAGTTATGGGTTCATATCTCTGAAATGTTTCTTTGCATGACTGATGTACATGGTTTTCTTTCCAAATAAAGCTGTTGTTCATTTGTCTCACTGACAGTTAGATTAGATTAGCTAGGACTTTGATTATTTGTAGGATTTCGTTGATTCAGTTAAGTGTACTTTATGCAGGGCATCTCTACCGCTCTCTCATCCACCTAAGCTTCATCAGAGCCATTTGATCCATCTCCTAGCTAGGTTCCTCATCTCACATCTGTCCTCTTGCCCACGTAACCCTACCTTTTTGTGCAATCATTATTTCAGCCTTCTTTGAGCCAATTTAGCCATCTACACATCCTCACCACACCATCCACCGGTCCCTGGGCCACTTCAGACCCCTATCGTACCTCCATATCCATCCATGCATCTTCCTTCACTCACCCATCCTCCAAATTCCAATTTTTAAACATCCTGTAGAAATTCCTGAAAAATCCTATAGAACCCCTGTAGACTTCCTGTAGAAGCTCACGAATAAGGTTTCTTGATAGCCAAACTCTGTGAAACTCTTTGGAAGGGTGTTAGGGACTCCTTAGACCCTCTCTGAACCTTCCCAACATTTTCCAAGCATTTCGTCTCCTTGATCCACCCCTGCACAGTCAAAAGCCAGTTAAAAAGCACATGCATGATAATTCTAATAACTCATTCAAAAATACAAAAAGATGTTTCCTTCAGATAGAGGTAGCCTAGACACATGTATTTTACCTTCATAGAAGTAATGGCATCTCTTCCAGTAGTTTTCATTCTCTCCTTTGCATCAGTAGGACTAGCTGGTAGAATTAGGGTTTGCTAGGGTTTGCGTTACTTTTTGGCTTTCAGTTTCTTTCTGCAAGTAGATTAGCTTCCTTTGAGTTAGCTTTCATCCATCAGTTAAAAAGCTTCTTCTAAGAGCTCATAGAAGTTGGCTTAAGCCCCTAGCGGACTTGTGCCAGCTGACCAAGTGACAGCTGCGGCAAGAGCTAGTACTTGTGCATATAGCACCATCACTTCCAAGTTTGTTACGAACTACCGGGTTGATAAAAGTAAAGAAGGGAGTCCCAGGAGTTGCAACATTATTGTTGCAATACTGGAACCCACCAACCACCTTAACCTATCATCATTCCCAAACTTACCAGTACTATTCATCTGATTGTTTCCAAATCAACCATGACGTTATTTCAGTTTCCAACGGTTTGGAGACCTGTCACTCTCCCCTTCCAGCCAACTACAGTCATCATGCTGATTTTGCCTCTAAAACAATGGGTGGCTGATCTATTCGCCATGAACCAGAGATTACAGGGGGAATTTGGAACAATCAGGAGGTGTGGCAGGTTTTCGAGAACGTAGGTTGGGATGTTTATTTCGACAGATTGTGTTGGGTTGTGTTATATTCTTTCCACGTAGTTAACAGGGGGTTTGAGGGGCACCCGTAACCCCACTTGATGGGGTCCGAGGCAGCACCCTGGAAAATTTTGGTTTTGGACCCTATGTTAGGTTGGGTGGACCCACCTATGGTTTTGTGCATGATTTTTGCACATGTTTCTTTGGACACAATGGTTTTCGGTCCATGGTATTGGATGCTTTAGCATGTATAAATATGTATTATAACATTGAAAGTAACATAATGAAAAATCAAGCTGGTAGTCCCAGTTTTGGGATCCAGGGGAAATCTCTGCGTATATGTGTTTTATGTGTTATACTCTCACATTATTTATTTTATGTGTTTTAGAATTCGTATGCAGGTAATTTCTGTATGGGGTTAAAACCTACATTTGATATCGGAGCAGATTTGGGTTCAAGGGGACGCCTTTTTTGCTGAGGGGTTTCGCTCGGGCCTATGGTAGACCCCGTTCAATGGGAGATCTGCGAGAAAGAAGATGGCAAGCAGTGGAAAGATAGAGATCGAGAAATCTAATGGTCAGAGTTTTGAGTTTTGGAAATTCAAGATGGAGGATCTGTTGGTGGATAAAGATCAGTGGATCGCGGTAGATCTAGGTACTAAACCAATGGGAGTGCCTGATAAAGAATGGAAAAAGTTTGATCGAAAGGTAAAGAGCACAATATGATTGTGTTTCTCAGATTTAGTATTGTTGAATGTATCCGGGGAAGCCACAACAAAGGCTTTGTGGGACAAGTTAGGGACTTTGTACCAATCTAAGTCTTTGGTGAATAAACTATTCCTAAAAAATGTTGGCATTATGATTCTGGTATGGCTCTATGTTACAGGTGTTGTACTTGATGGCAACTCACTCTAGTGGAAATGTTTTGTTCAGGCTATCAAAATGTTGGAAATTAAGAGGTCCACAGGTGAATGGTTCAAAAGGTGCGGACCCGCAGGCACGTCGTCCATGAAGTGCGGCCATACTCGCAGGGTACCCGTTCAAAAAGTGCGGTCCCCTAGTTCACTCACTTCAAGGCAAAGAAGTGCGCTCATGTGGGGTTTCTTATGTTTGGCCCGTGGTATTTAGCCCGTCGTTCATAATCCTATGGTTTTGGCCCATGGTATAGGATCTATTTTAGCCCCGGTTTGGATCCCTTGTATTGATTATTGATGGTTTTGTCCCATGGTGTGAATAAGGACTTGACTATAAATAGGGAAGGAGATCTCTTGGCTGTGACATCTTTTGAAAGTTGAATATCTTAAGATCTAAATTTTGGGTTATCAGTTTTAAAAGCTAGATCTAAATCAAGGTAAAAATTTAAAGGCGAATCTATTGCTAAGTCGTGATCTCTCGGGTGCATGATCAGATATGTGGATCTGAGTATTTGTGGTACCTTGGAGGACTGTTAATTTGGCCCTAATCAGAGGTTTGCAGGCGATCTGAAGGCACAGTGTGGGGGTACGCAGTACAAACGAAGGAACAATGCAGGTATACGCAGCGAAGCTGAAGGCGCAGTGCGGGGTACACAGTACAGAGGAAGGCACAGTGCGGGTATACACAGCTCAGCTGAAGGCGCAGTGCGGGGTACGCAGTACAGAAGAAGGCGCAGTGCGGGTATACGCAGCGCAGCTGAAGGTGAATTGCGAGTATCCGCAGGTGTATATTGGTGAAGTTGCGGACCTGTTTTGAAATATTTGTTGGCTGCCTGTTTTCTATTTGCTGCTGTGTTCTGGGTTTAGGTTACTGGTGTTGTTTTTCTGTTTACAACATTCTGAGAAGTTTGGGTGGCTCACTGGATTGATTGTATAAGGAGATTGGTTGATTCACATGTACTTGATGTTTATTTGATGTTCTTGGATCCAGTTTGAAAATTAATGAAAAGTGGTCCTTGAAAGAAAAGAAGTAGGGGGTTGTAGCTCCCTTCCAAGAGAGACTGGAAAACGAGAGAGAGAGTTGTAGCTCTCTGCAGGTTGTAGCCTGCGTACTGGTAAAGGACTGCACCAGTACAAAATCATTGTAAAAGGAGTTTCTAATTAAAAGAAGATAGAGACATATTGCAACAGGTGCTTCTCACCCACATTGGGTTTCCACCTTATATTTGGTGTTCTTTTATGTTACTATTTTCTTTTCTTGTTCCTGCTCATTATTTTATGATACTGACATACAAAGTAATGATCAATATTTGAAGAATTATTCAAAGTATAAATAAGGAAGATATATTGAAAAGAATTAGATAATACTGATTCACCCCCCCTCTCAGTATTATTTCCAACAATTGGTATCAGAGCAGGTCCTTCTGAAGAAGCTTGATCGCTTGAAGGAAGATCTAACATCATGAGCAACTACGAGAGGGAAGCATCAATCAGACCACCGATTTTTGATGGGACAAACTTCGTATATTGGAAGGTAAGAGTTACTGCCTATCTTCAATCTTTGGGTACAGAAGTATGGGACATTATAGAAACAAGGTATACTTTTCCATCAGCTACTCCTACAGATTCAGCTGAGAAGAAGAAATATGAGACAAATGCAAAGGCGGTTAACACTCTTCTAGGATGTCTACCTCAATCTGAATTCGTGAAGGTTATGCAATATAAATCCGCAAAAGAAATATGGAACAAGATTGTTTTGAGCTATGAAGGAGATGAACAGGTAAAACGTGCAAAACTTCAAACCCTCAGGATTCAGTATGAGAATCTCAGAATGTATAATGATGAAAGTGTGGCTAACTATTTCCTTCGGGTAGATGAGATTGTTAATTGTATGAAAAACTTGGGTGAAGAAATAAAAGAGGTTGTTGTGGTTGAAAAAGTCCTAAGATCATTGTCCCCCAAGTTTGAATCTAAAGTGTCTGCAATATAAGAAAAGGAAAATCTACGAACTCTTACTATGTCTCAGCTACACGAAATTCTAACTGCGTATGAAATGAGAAAAGGAGGTCCATCAGACAGGAGAGAAGCTATTTTTAAGGCTTCAGGCAAAGGAGACTATTATGAATCAAGTCACGTGCTAGAAGAAGAAGAAGAATCAAATTTTGTCAGAAATCTTCAACGGGGTACTGGAAGGTTCAGAGGTAAGCTACCTTTTAAATGTTTTGCTTGTGGAAGAGTAGGTCATTATGCTGCCAAATGTCCTCATAAGGATAAGATTGACAAAGGAAAGGAACCTGCTAGATGGAACAAGAAACAAAATGCAAATAAGAAAAACTACTACACTCATGAAGACAGCGATGGTCTATCAAATAGTGATGAAGATGAACGAGGTAATAACTATAAACTTTTAATGGAATTTGAAGATGATGAATACATGGATGCTATAGATGTGGATAGTTTTTATGAAGAGATTTCTAGAGTTAAGACATGTATAGAAGAAAAGAATATGATCATTGATACTCTACAATTTCAAAGTGATGAAAAAGAAAAATATCTTCAAAATTTAGAAGGTGAAATTGTTGGCCTTAGAAAAGCAATTGAGAAAACAAAGGCTATTAATCTTAAGTTTGTCAAAGGATCTAAAACTCTGGATGAGATCATCAATGTACAACGTTCTCCACTAAACAAAATAGGTCTGGGGTATAATGGAGAAACATCTCAAGCATCCACCTCAAAGAGTTATCTTGATGCAGCAAGAAGGAATGAGCAAAAGAAGAATGGAGATCACCAGGTAAAGCAGGGACGAATTACATCAAGAAAGAACAAAGACTATCAGGTAAACCAGGGGCAATCTGCCTTAAGGATGAACAAAAGCTACAACCAGCCACAGGTAAAATCTTCTCAATTTGCTTCAAGAATGGATGACAATATAAATTACAATCATTTGGCCGGTAGATTTGATAATCGCAAAAGTTTCTTCAATGGGCAATGTTTCTCTTGCCATAACTTTGGTCACAAAGCAGCTCAATGTGTTGCATATAAAACAATCATGACTAGAGAAGCTCAAAAACAAAGAAGTATGATCGGGATTACAAAAAGGACCTATAAAAATTTTTCAGCCCTTGAAAATGAAGTTGAATGTTCTATTTGCAATAATTTTTGTCATGAAGATTATGAATGCAGGAGCAGGTTTCAGCAGACAAAGGAACAAGCCTCAAGCACCAGAACATGGAGAATAAAGGAACCACAAACATAAAGATGTGGGATAGAATTTATGCAGAAGGACAAGAAAATCTATGGTACATTGACAGTGGATGTTCGAAACATATGACAGGTGATAAAGAAAAAATTGAATCATATTCTGCTTTAGAAAAGGGAAAGAAAGTTTCTTTTGGAAATGATACTCCTGCAGCTATAAAAGGAAAAGGCACTACTCAGTTAAAAGAAAAGGTCAAAGCTGGAAATGTTTTGTATGTTGATGGATTGAAGAATAATCTTCTAAGTGTCAGCCAGATGTGTGATAAAGGAACCGAGGTGATATTTAGATCAAACGGATGTCGTGTTCGTGATCTTGATACAGGTGAAACAATGATCAAAGGTAGAAGAACTCAAAATAATCTATACATATTTGAAGAAGGACAACAACAATGCTATTTGAGCAAGGATGATGAACACTGGTTATGGCACCGTAGGTTGGGGCATCTAAGCTTTTCACAAATAAGGAAAGCATGCAAATATCAGGCAGTTCATGGTCTTCCAGATATCAAAATTCCAGACAACACCATATGAAAATCATGTCAGTTTGGAAAGAAAACCAGAACTAACTTTCCAGAGAAGGAAGGATCAGTTAGCATGCCTCTTGAGCTAGTCCATACAGATGTATGTGGTCCATTTAGGAAAAGGACACCTCGAGGAGAAGAATACTTGATATTATTCATCGACGATTTCTCCAGGTTTGTTTGGTTAGGACTTATGAAGCACAAAGACGAAGCATTCGAGAAATTCAAATCCTTCAACGCCTTGGTTGAAAATGAATCAGGTTACAAAATTAAGTGCCTCAGGTCTGACAGAGGTGGGGAGTTTACCTCAAATGAATTTTTCGATTTCTGTGAAGAACATGGGATAAGAAGAGAATTCTCTACAGCTAGAACTCCTCAGCAAAATGGAGTGGTGGAAAGGATGAACAGAACAGTCCAACAAATGTCTCGTGCTATGCTGGATGAGTCTGGAACTCCCGCAACTTTCTGGGGTGAAGCTGCATATGCTGCGGTTGTTATTCTCAACAAAACAAATGTTCGAGTGAAAAACACTCAAACTCCTCATGAGCTCTGGTATGGTGAGACTCCTTCGGTAAAGCACTTCAAAATCTTTGGGAGTAAATGCTATATTAAGAATACTGATGAGCAACTTGGCAAACTTGAACCTAGAGCAGATGAAGGCATTCTTCTTGGTTATTCTCCACACAGCAAAGCATATAAGTGCTACAATAAAAGACTTGGAAGAATTGTTGACAGCATTGATGTAGTGGTTGATGAAAAGGGATACATTCCTAGGCAAGTAAATCATGAAAATATTGAAGAAGATGAAGACTAACCTCAAAGACAGAATGATGAAGAAGAAGAACCTAAAGAAGCACCAGAGGAACAAATAAGGATAGAAGAGAAGACTCCATCCCGGTACATTTAGAAGAATCATCCAGAATCTCAGATTTTGGGGCAGAAAGAAGCAGGTGTACAAACAAGAAGAACAATTGCAGAAGCTTCAAGCTATTTGGCATTACTCTCCTCCACTGAACCACAAAATGTAAAAGAGGCATGCAAAGATGAATGTTGGGTCAAAGAAATGGATGAAGAACTTGAGCAGATCGAAAAGAACAACACTTGGGAGTTGGTTCCTAGACCAAAGGATAAGAATGTTATAGGGACAAAATGGGTCTTCAAAAATAAGTTGAATGAAAATGGGGAAGTAATTAGAAACAAGGCAAGACTTGTTTGTAAAGGGTATGCGCAGCAAGAAGGAATAGATTTTGAGGAAACTTTTTCTCCTGTTGCAAGACTTGAGGCCATCCGAATGTTCCTTGCTCTCTCAAGCTTTCAAAAGTTCAAAGTATTTCAAATGGACGTGAAATCAGCCTTTCTGAATGGAGACTTAGAAGAAGAAGTATACATTGAGCAACCAGATGGGTTCATTCTAGGAAATGATCCAAATCTTGTATGCAGACTGAAAAAGGCTCTCTATGGTCTTAAACAAGCTCCAAGGGCTTGGTACTATCGTTTGGACAAATATCTTCATCAACAAGGTTTTTCAAAAGGATCAGCAGATATCAATCTTTATATAAAAATTGAAAATGAAAAATTGCTAATACTTGTTGTGTATGTAGATGACATTATCTTTGGCAGCAATGAAGAATCTATGAGTCAAAGCTTTGCCTTGGTGATGCAGAAAGAATTCAAAATGTCCTTGCTTGGAGAATTGAAATATTTTCTTGGCCTACAAATCCAAGAAAAGGAAGGAGGGATCTTCTTGTCTCAAACCAAGTATCTCAAGCAGATTTTGAAGAAATATGGCATGGAAGATGCAAAACCAGTATGTACACCCATGGTCACAGGATGTAGCCTCAGTGCAAATGATGAATCAGTAGCAGTACATCAACCAACCTACAGATCTATGATTGGAAGTCTACTTTATTTGACAAGTACCCGACCAGACATCATGCATGCAGTGGGAATAGTTGGAAGATTTCAGGCAAATCCAAAGGAAACTCATCTTCAGGCAGTAAAGAGAATCTTCAAATATCTTCAAGGGACTCAAAATTATGGCTTATGGTATCCTAGAGATACAGATCTCACACTTCATGCTTATACTGATGCAGATTGGGCCGGAAGCGTGGATGACAGGAAGAGCACAAGTGGTGGTGCATTCTTTATGGGTTCCAGATTAGTATCTTGGTTCAGCAAGAAACAGAGTTCGATTGCCTTGTCTACAACTGAAGCAGAATGTGTTGTTGTTGCATCTTGCTGCACTCAACTCCTTTGGATGATGCAGACCTTGCAGGATTTTCAAATCACTTGTACACCACCTATCTCCATCTTATGTGATAATACAAGTGCAATCAACATTTCAAAGAACCCAGTCATGCATTCAAAAACCAAGCACATACCAATCAAGTATCACTTTCTCTGGGAACAAGTGCTTGAACAAAAGGTCAAGTTGGAGTATGTTCCTTCTAAGGAACAGGTTGCTGATATACTCACCAAACCATTGCCTAGGGATACCTTTGAATACCTCAGGCAAAAGCTGGGGGTTGTTGATGCATCATCTTGTTGTTGAATCTATTCTGATTGTTGGTTGTACACAAGGTTCATCTGAAGTATATGTGTACATTGGTCGAAGATCGAATGTCACAGGTTCAGGGGGAGCATATCATGCACTGTTGGCATTATAGAGGAAGTACAGAAGGAGATCATGGATGTTGGTCTGAATATTGCTGCAATATGTCTCTATCTCTTTCATGGTCATTTATGGTGTTTGATGGATTATGGTTCTTCTTTGCAGATCTGGTTTATAGTCAGGGGGAACATGTTCTTAGGGAGAGCATAACCCTTTGCCCTTGATGTCAAAGGGGGAGAATGATGTTGAGGATCTTGAGGTTGCCATCAAGTCCAAAGGGGGAGATTGTTGGCATTATGATTCTGGTATGGCCCTATGTTACAGGTGTTGTACTTGATGGAAACTCACTCTAGTGGAAATGTTTTGTTCAAGCTCTCAAAATGTTGGAAATTAAGAGGTCCGCAGGTGAATGGTTCAAAAGGTGCGGACCCGCAGGCACGTCATCCATGAAGTGTGGTCATACTCGCAGGGTACCCGTTTAGAAAGTGCAGTCCCCCAGTTCACTCACTTCAAGGCAGAGAAGTGCACTCACGTGGGGTTTCTTATGTTTGGCCCATGGTATTTAGCCCATCGTTCATAATCCTATGGTTTTGGCCCGTGGTATAGGATCTATTTTAGCCCCGGTTTGGATACCTTGTATTGATTATTGATGGTTTTGTCCCATGGTGTGAATAAGGACTTGACTATAAATAGGGAAGGAGATCTCTTGGCTGGGACATCTTTTGAAAGTTGAATATCTTAAGATCTGAATTTTGGGTTATCAGTTTTAAAAGCTAGATCTAAATCAAGGTAAAAATTTAAAGGCGAATCTATTGCTAAGTCGTGATCTCTCGGGCGCATGATCAGATCTGTGGATCTGACTGTTTGTGGTACCTTGGAGGACTGTTAATTTGGCCCTAATCAGAGGTTCGCAGGCGATCTGAAGGCGCAGTGCGGGGGTACGCAGTACAGACGAAGGCACAGTGCAGGTATACGCAGCGAAGCTGAAGGCGCAGTGTGGGGTACGCAGTACAAAGGAAGGCACAGTGCGGGTATACGGAGCTCAGCTGAAGGCGTAGTGCGGGGTACGCAGTACAGAAGAAGGCGCAGTGCGGGTATACGCATCACAGCTGAAGGTGAAGTGCGAGTATCCGCAGGTGTATATTGGTGAAGTTGTGGACTTGTTTTGAAATATTTGTTGGCTGCCTATTTTCTATTTGCTGCTGTGTTCTGGGTTTAGGTTACTAATGTTGTTTTTCTGTTTACAGCATTCTGAGAAGTTTGGGTGGCTCACTGGATTGATTGTATAACGAGATTGGTTGATTCACATGTACTTGATCAAGGATAATTTTAGGGGCGAATGTTCGCCCTTTGGCGAAATTAAGGGGTTTTAAATTTTTAGTGGGCGAATATTTTGTATCATAGTACATTTTTACAAATCACCTCAAATAGCCCACCTTATTTTAAGGGAGAAGGTAAAAAAGGTAAATTTAGCCCTTGAAATTAGGACTTACAACCTTCCATTCACCCATTTTCAAGAATAGGTTTTATTTAAGTGAATCCATTCGCCCATTTTCAAGAATAGGTTTTATTTAAGTGAATCCTATGGGCCAAATACCATATTTATAAAAGAGGCATGGTAAATTAATAAAAATATAAATAAATGAGAGGTATGGTAAATAAATAAAACATTTTTTATATTTACTCCATAAGTCACCTTATATACATGTAACGGTGTAAAAAAATAAAAATATAAGTAAACTGGAGGTATGGTAAATAAATAAAACGTCTTTTTATACTTAAACGATATGGTAAATAAATAAAAATATAAATAAACTAGACGTATCGTAAATAAATAAAACCTCTTTTTTATTTAGTCCATAACCCTCGTTCTATTTATGAAGGCTCAAGAAAGAGGTTTTATTTAAGTGAATCCTATGGCCAAATACCATATTTATAAAAGAGGTATGGTAAATTAATAAAAATATAAATAAACTAGAGGTATGGTAAACAAATAAAACATTTTTTTATATTTACTCCATTAGTCACCTTATATTTACGAACACTCAAAAAATGGGTTATATTTAGGTGAAACCTATGGCCAAAATACTATGGGACAAATACCATGGACTAGATTGTTATTAATACAATGCAAAAAAACCATTATTAACCCTAATATTAGAATTAAAAAAAATAAAAATGGCACATGGTATTGACCCATGGTATTCACCAAAATGGCACAAGGTATTGACCCATGGTATTCACCTGGAATGTAGCCTATTTAAATGGGGGAATTAAACCAGCATGTAGACTATGCTAAGATTCACTAGGACTTTACAAAGTTTTATTATTTAGTGAAAGACTCGCCAAGATCTTACAAGATTTTATAATTGAGTAAAATATTCGCCATGCCTGGTGAGAGATTCGCCAAAAAATTATATATACATATTATATTATTGATAAAATCGCCTTCCATTTTTCCTATATACCACGGAGATTCGCCCATTTATTATATTTATAAATTTAGGGGGGGTTCTTAAAATTTTCCCTGTACTTGATGTTTATTTGATGTTCTTGGATCCAGTCTGAAAATTAATGAAAAGTGGTCCTTGAAAGAAAAGAAGTAGGGGGTTGTAGCTCCCTTCCAGGAGAGACTGGAAAACGAGAGAGAGAGTTGTAGCTCTCTGCAGGTTGTAGCCTGCGTACTGGTAAAGGACTACACTAGTACAAAATCATTGTAAAAGGAGTTTCTAATTAAAAGAAGATAGAGACATATTGCAGCAGGTGGTTTTCACCCACATTGGGTTTCCACCTTATATCTGGTGTTCTTATGTGTGACTATTTTCTTTTCTTGTTCCTGCTCATTATTTTATGATACTGACATACAAAGTAATGATCAATATTTGAAGAATTATTCAAAGTATAAATAAGGAAGATATATTGAAAAGAATTAGATAATACTGATTCACCCCCCCTCTCAGTATTATTTCCAACAAAAAAAAAGTTGTATGACCCGAGGATGAAGGATGGAGACTTGGTGATAGAGAATCTGAACGCATTTAATAATGTGGTAATTCAGTTAGCGTCTGTTGATATTAAAATTTCAGATGAGATAAGTACATTAGTTTGTTGTGTTCTCTACCAGATTCATGGGATAGTCTGGTTATTGCAATAGGTAGCAATGCAACTGCCTTGCAATTTGATGAAATAGTCTCAGCCTTACTGACGGAGGAGATGAGACAGAAAAATATGGAGAGCCAGAATGGTGATGCCTTATCTGTACGAGGACATTCCCAGAACAGAAACAAAAATAAGTCATCGAGTTGGAGATCTAAATCTAGAGGGAGATCTAAATCTCTAGGAAACCCTGTAAAGGTGGTGTGCTAGAAATGCAGAAAGGAATGGCATTTCAAAAGGGACTGTAAATCTAAATCTCCTGATAAAGGAAATGGATCTGATGATACTCCTTCTACAGAGGTGAAAACCACCTTAGATGAAGGTGGGGATGTGTACTTGGCTTCTTCAAGTACACATGTAGATCATGAGGCATGGTTGATTGACTCAAGTGCATCCTTTCACTTCACTCCCCATAGAGAGTGGTTCTGCGTGTATGAGAAATACAATGGTGGTGATGTATTCTTGGGGGATGACTGGAAGGCTAGAATCATTGGTTGAGGAAAAGTAAAGTTGAAATTTCAAGGTGGAAGAGTTAGAACACTTCTAGGTGTTCTGCATATTCCTGCATTGGCCAGAAATCTTATTTCTATAAGCAAGTTGGATGATGCAGGTGTAAAAACAATGTTCGAGAAGGATACCTGCAAGATGGTTCGGGGAGCACTCGTATTGACGTGGGGAGTTCGGATTGGAACTCTATACAAGCTGCAAGGTAACACTGTTATTGATGGGAGGAACAGTTCTGTGGTTCCTGAAAATGAAGCAAAAAATCCAGTGGTCCGTGGAGAAGAGACCTTGTTGTGGCATGAAAGGCTTGGACATATTGGAGAGAAGGGCCTTCGAATATTCATGGTAAAGGTATGGTAGAAGGTATGAGTAATAGCTCTTTGGATTTTGATTTCCGTGAAAATTTTGTATATGGGAAGCAAAATCAGGTGATTTTCCCCTCTGGTGGTAAGAGGGAAGGTTCCATCACCCGGTAAGTCTGTGTACTATGTATCATTTATAGATGACTTCTCAAGGAATACATGGATATATTTCCTTAAGAAAAAATCTGAAGTCTTTGATAGGTTTAAAGAATTTAAGGCTCTTGTGGAAAATCTGACAGAGAAGAAGATAAAGGTGCTAAGGACAGATAATGGTGGACAATTTTGCAGCAAGGAATTTGAAGAATTCTGTAAGGAGTGTGGTATAGCATGACAAAAGACTACTCCATATACACCTCAGCAAAATGGAGTTGCGGAAAGAATGAATACGACATTAATGGAAAGGGAAAGAAGTATGCTCATTGGTGCCAGGTTAGGACAGGAATTCTGGGCAGAGGCGGTGGATACTACATGTTACCTGGTCAACGGGTCACCTTCATCAGCGTTGGAGGATAATACTCCATAAGAGGTATGGACTAGTAAGAAACCCTCTCTTTCACATCTGAGGGTATTTGGATGTGATGCATATGTACATGTTCCAAAGGAAAAATGAACCAAGTTGGATAGAAAATCTGAAAAATACATCTTTATTGGGTATAAGGATGGTTTAAAGGGTTATAAGCTTTGGAACCCAATAACAAGGAAGGTTGTGTACAACCAAGATGTAGTGTTCAGAGAGTTGAAAGATGTTATTAAACATGAATTCCAACTAGAGGAACCTGAGAAGATAGAGTTTTAGCTAAAGGAGGAAGAACCAGATTCTAAAGTAGAGGAGGAATCAGAAGATGAAGAGCCACAAACTTCGGCTGTGAGAAGATCAGTTCGAGAAAGAAGGCAGCCAGAAAGGTATAGTCCATCTTCTTTTTGTTCAAATTTTCTTTGTCTGTTACTAATGATGATCCCAAAACCGTGAAGGAAGTAGTAGATTCAGAGGATGGAAAACTCTGGGAAGAGGCCATGGTCAATGAAATGGCATCTTTGCACAAAAATGAAGCTTGGGATCTGGTGGAGTTGCCGGCTGGTAGGAAACCCATTGGCAACAAATGGGTGTTCAATAAGAAGACAAATGCAGAAGGAAATGTGGAAAAATAAAAAGCTCAGTTGGTATCAAAAGGTTATTCCCAGGTGCCGGGAATTGATTTTTGTGATATTTTTTCTCCTGTTGCCAAGGTAACTTCTATTAGATTACGTTTATTAGTTGTTGTTTCTTTTGATTTTGAGGTAGAACAGATGGATGTGAAGACAACATTTATTCATGGGGCCCTGGCCATGGAGCAAGTGAAATGTCCAGTTTTGACCAGTTCTGAGTAGTTTTTCATGGAGAACTTCTGGGAGAAGCTATAATCATTTGACCTTGTTCCTTTAGGGGTTAGAACAACACTTTTAGGGACTTATGAGCCCTTGGTTTATGGAAATTTTATGCTTGGGGTTGCAGTGCCCACAAATGTCTATAATAGTTGCCCCCTAAAGCATGAGGTCGTTAATCTTTTTTGATGTCGGGTGAAATGCTTTATTATGAGGATCCGAAGTTCTTTCAAGGTGGGAGGAGACCTGTAATAAGATACAATATAATACATTATCTTCATAATATTTTCATGATCTAGCTGAGGCAGGCATTCCCATGCTCAGCTTTATAAATTAATTTTCATGTACATAGGATAGACAATCGTCTGAGTGTAGACTGATGATTCTGGTAGAGTCATCATCCCTTTGATTGGATGATTATCTATGCAGAAATGATGTACATTTTATGTCTTTATTTCCCTGAATATATATCGCAGCCTGGATGGATGAAACTAGATCCGGGGTCTTCAATCTCATTCGATCTTCACTCGAAGTACAAGTCTAGCCATGTGAGAGATGTTCTGGAGTCGAACATGGAAAGACATCGCCTGATTACCAGCCAATGATGTAAGTTGTTAACAGGCACGAGAGGAATCACCGATAATGATAATGAACCTCAAGGTACTGTAGTACAATTCACGTGGTGTGAATAAAGGACTTGGCGTCGAACACCATGCAAAATCTTTTGGTCGAATGCCATTGATGTAAGCCTGTTGCCGGAAGTGAGAAACTTATCATTGAGGCATGCAAGCTTCAAAGTACTGAACGGGGTGTTCCTAGATCAACTTCTTGGATAATGAGCTGATTTCGACAAGAAGCGATCTGTCACAGGAGGGCCTTAATGAATCCCACATCAATGACATGGAACAGAGCAAATGATTTTAATGGAGGTGAAAACGATCTGATGACATACGGTTCAGGGTGGCAGTCATGAAAGAATGGAGTGTAAATGTATTGTAGTGGGTGAGAGACAGGTGAATTCTCTGAATGACTTCTCTTGAACATATCAACGACACTGACATGATGGATTGGTAGCATTACCCCAAATGTGGATGGTGTGATGGGACCATGGTGATGTGACCGGTGAATGAAACAACCCAACCTGACTTGGATGCGAAGTGAAAGTTTCATGTTCAAGAGCGACTTGCTACCAACAAAGTTTCTTCAAGTTTTCTTCCCAATTTTCCCCAGTCATTGCTTACCAGTACCTCTTTATTTTTTTCAATCTTGAGGGGATAACATATGCTTGTTCTATAATTTTCCCTTTGGGCAAACCCATCGCTATGTTTTAACGAGCCTAGCGATAGTGAAACTCGTTCTTTTCTGCTATGGACAAGTTTGTCACTATTAAGTTTCAACGAGTTTAACGACAAAGATAACTCAGTCCTTTTCAATTTTAGAGAGTCTGAAAAGGAACGTAAAGGAAACTCCAAAATTCCTTTTTCGTCATATAATCCCTTAAGTTCAAAAAAGTATAAAACAATACAGAAGGGATGAATTTTTGATACTTTTAACAAGCTGAACAAAACAAGTGCTTGATCTTTTTGTGTAATAATCCCTTAGGTCCAAAAAGATTAAAATTTAGAGGAGGGATAGCACTTCCGGTCCCTTTAACGAGCTGGAGAGGCCAATGGCTTGACAATCTTTTCATATTTTATGAGTCAGTTGAAAAGAGCTTAAAGGAGACTTGTCTTTTGAGGAACGAGTGATAAAATTGGGTAGCAGCTGATTCCAGGTAAGGTTTGGAATGTTCCAATCATGGCAGTGTTACAAGGATGGCTAGTGAGATCACTCTTTGCAACTGTTCCTCAAAAGGGGTAAACAATCAAATGGAGGTGAATGATCGACCAATAAAGAGTGGAGGTGATGATGAGAACACTACCAAGGCTTTTAAAGGCTGAAGTACTACATTCACAATGGTTATTTACCGGGAAATAGTTCATTTTTTAATGAGCTTAAACGCAGGGGGAAACATTTTCTCATGGCTTATGTTTATTTTTTAACGAGCTTGAACTATGCGCTAAAATTGCTCGATTAATCCAGTCGTATAATTAGAATGTCCCATTTAAAAACGGCAATTTTTAGAGTTTTTCCCCACATCCTTTCTTTATGCAAGTTAGGAAACAACCAATCCTACGAGTTTAAAGGGTTAGAGGACCTACAAATTTAAAAAAATAAATAGTCGATGTTCCCTTGCATGCCAAAAGGTTTGCATGCCCCCAGGTATAAAATAAAGTTTCAAGGCCACCTTTTGTTCTACCGACAAAACATTTGTTTTATCAGGAAAGGTAATCCTCTTTCAGGTTACCAAATATTGTTCTATTCATAGCGCAAACAAAACACTTCTTCGGCGATGTCTACCGAAATAGACAAAGGTGAGCGGAGGAGGCTACTCCACTCATGTAAATTTGACAAGAGAATCTTGTTCCAGAATAAATCCCTCTTCCAATCATGGATGGGAGTACAGACCAGTCATATATCTCTCGCGAAAACCTACCCTATACCCGAAGTTTTCTCGCCGAAGCAGACCAGGGTGCATGCCCCCTGGGTTTCAGTCATGTCTCCCAAATCACTCGCGCTCATCAGGTGGACGGACTAGAGATTGATGAGACATTCCTTGTGTGAAGAGATCATTCAGGGATGGTATATGACTATTTGCTATGCGTGATCCAGGAAATGAAAGCTGGTCTACGAGCTTGACCACTCTTCCTTCGTGCGGAAAACACATTACTCTAAAGAGTGATGAGACAATTGCTCCCATGCAATAAATATAGTCTCGTCCAAGGAGTAGATTATAATCCAAGGGTCCTTGGACGACCATTACGTTCATGTGAATGGTTTTCCCTCTCAATGTTATGGGCACATTGGGAAAGATCCCTAACGGTCGACTGGTTCCTTTATCAAAGCCTGTTAGATTTCTCATCTTAGGCAAAAGCGATGGCGAACCAAGCGCTTTCCAAGCAGCAGTTGAGGAAAGGATACTCACAGAAGCCCCTTCATCTATGATGGTACTAGCCATAACCATTCTATATACTGAGCAATAATTCGTAATGGTACACTAGCTGGTAAACGGGATCTGCCTAGTTGATTCCAGTCGAAGGAGACAATTAGGTTGCTTGGAGGTGGGATCGAATAGACAGCCGGGTACGACTCTGAAAAACTTCCTCCTTGCGGTAAAGGAATGGGTAAATTTACCCCATGTTCATCGAAGTCTATGCTTACGAAAATAATTTGGACGGTGTCATCCTTATTCTCTTTTGTGACTATATAATCTGAAGATGGAACCTCTGAAGGCAAGATCGGGTCAACTTCTGCCTCGACCTTTTGAATTTCATCTGGTATGGGTTCAGATGGTTTGTCTTCAATGATAGATGCTTCAGCCAACCATCTGGGCGGGTCAGCTGGTTTTTCAACTAGTGACAGACTCAGCAAGAGTTTTTTATATCTAGGAGAAAGTCGTAACGGTGAAACCGGACGATCGTCCAAAACTCTTTTAGCCTCATCTAAGAAGGGACAATAGTGGACGACATGATTGCCTTCACACAGTTTATAAGGAAATTTGTATTTTCCTTTTTGTCCTGGGGCTTCACTTTCACTAGCCGACGATGTGTTTTCAACATGATCATCAGAGGTTGACGACACCGGGTTGTGAAAATGAGGAGACCAGTCCATTAAGATGTGGGGGATGCAAGGACAATCTCTATGCTAGCAGTCTCCTTTGCAAATGACACATGGAAATTTAGGCCTGGTCGGTGCAGTGTGTGGATTTTCGCTAGACGACGCTTGGTTGCCCCCTTTCGCTTTTGGCTCCTTCTTCTTCTTCTTCTCTTTCTTCTTCTTTTCCTTCTTCTCCTCAGGTACTTGATTTTTGGCTTTACCAACCCCATCAAGCGAAGAAGAAGGAGGAGAGGAAGAATTGGAGGAAGTAGAAGGTTGGTGGGTAACTCTGGATTCGTCTAGTTGTTGACTTGACTGTTCAGGAATTGCGGTGTTCGGAATGACAGAGGTTGAGAAGAGCCATACGGGCAAGCTGATTGTCAATCCTGGAAGCAACAATGTGGCCATATGGGGTGCACCAACATCTCCCCAAGAGGAGAAGGGGCTGGGATTTCCTCCAAGGGGAATTCCTTGGTTGGTGGTTTCCATTTTCTCAACTTAAGATCAACGTAGGAAAGGGTGATGATTATTCCATTTAAAATAAATTTTAGACACTTTGACACAAATTGTTTTTTCAAACTTTTAAGAGTCAAGAAAAACAAAACATGACTCTAGTCGCCTTCGATTTTTAATGAGCCTGAAGTGACAAGTGCTCAGATGGACCTTTTCCATTAAGGAGTCTGAAAAGGAACAGAAGGGACTGCTCTGGAAATCTAGGTAGAGGGATTACCAAACCAATCGCAAAACTGCAGAATACTTTTTATGGTACGGCAGTCAATCTTCCCAAATGCTGTGTTCAGTGCATTGCGATCGATAGGGCGGCAGACACAGCTTCCTATGGATAAAGGATTAAGCCTATTGTGGTCTCCCAAAATATACTCAACGGTACATGGGAGCACAAGTCCATATTGGCACTTATCGTCTCAAAGTGGAGGAATCACCCAACCATCAGTGAGAACAATAGTTACTAGGCTTTATGACGCCGGAATACGTCTCTAGCCTAGACTTCTAAATGTTGTGCGTTAGGTTCCAAAGCGTTGTTAGATTCATTGAATTTATTTTATAGTTGATCTTGTTTATGAAGTTTTCCTTTTAGGTTCACCGCGATATGTAAATGTGTAATTCCTAAAATGCAATCTAAGAGGATAAACAATCTTTTATCTTCTTTGTGCAATGAAAATCCTAGATACTAAGGAAAGAGAGACAATATTCTTTCACAAAGAGCAAAGAGCACACTCTAAATGCACTTTCCTAAATCAAACCAATCAAACAGTCTAAATGCAAATGCACATGCATGTATTTGTTTTCGGCTTTCTTATTATGTGAATGGAGAAAAGAAAGCTAATGCACAAATATGAATTACTTTTCAAGTGACAATTATCAACAAGTTTCTTTTCGAAATAAAAAATGGAGGCAATCACAACACTTTACGATTTGGAAATGTATACTTGCTTTCAACACTAGAAAAATTACAAATTCAGACCAAATACAATAGTAACAGGATAATCGACTATCTACAGCAACCAAACTCTTTCCTATGCCTAAAAACGACACTTGCGACGCTTTCAAATCAAAGGACGACAGTACGATTACGTTACTTTTGCAAAGGAGAACTGAAAATGACTCAACAAACACACAAAAACATTTACAGTTCTTTTGTATAAAGGAGGCGGAATAACAACAAGGAAAAGGGGTTTCAAACAGAGATATACTGATCACCGATAGCAAAATTCATGAATAAAACTGGAAAGAATGAATCACAGAAACGAAAACTGAACAATGCCTAGTCTGATCAGCGCACCTGTAACACAAGGAATTTGAAATGCAGCGCACCTACTACACTCGGGAAGTGTGCTGAATTTCAGATTCACAGAACAGTACCTGCGCTGGGCCAGAGACGAGACTTTGCTTGGGTTCCGGGTCACATTTTTCAGTTCAGTTCATGGGTTTTGGCCAAGCAAATGGTAATCAGTAATGCAACAATCAGGGGTAGATCTAAGGAGGATCTAAGAGCTATCACAAAGGGCAATCAGAGAGTTTGTAAATCAGTTGTTTAATTTATAAACAAATCCTAGAGATTGACTAAAGCGACATTTATCTACTTTGCATTTGCATAGCAAATGCAGTTCAAAAGCTACCTGGCTCGACTTCAGGCTCCATCTGTAAGTTTATAAAATAGACAACAAGGAAGATAAACAAACAAACTAAGTCGTCCCCAGTGGAGTCGCCATTTTGTTACAGGGAAAAGTGTCTACACAGGAACTGTTTATCCCACTAAGGTGTGATAGCTACCTTAGAAACAAACAAAGTAAAGCTACTTTCGTTTTTCCTTTATGAAGTATAGATGAGAGAAGAACAAAGAAGACCAACCTCTGTCTTGCGTTAATCTCCTAGTTCGATTCCTCTCTCTCTTGATAGTGTTTCGCTACTTGTTCCCTTGCACGCCCAGCTTCACAGAGTACCTGTGAAATCACAGTAGCATAGCACTATACAAGAACATGGATCTATAATCATAAACAATCTAGGATCAGATGTAAATTGACCACACAAATGTAGCAAACATAAATGACGCAAGAGTATGGAGGAAAACTTGAATAGCTTTTATTGATAAACAAGAAAGAGCCAAGGGAGTTACAACCAGTTGTTCTGACCCAGCATCATCCTCCCAGCAAGGAAGACCCTCTTCACCTCATACAAAGCTTAAATCACCCAACAATCTGATGTTGTCTCAAGAAACCAACAACAATTCCTTACAATATGCAAAATTCCAGCCTCCAACCTCCTGGATCTCTGGGATGAGAGATCTATATATAGATATTTGTAGAGGTGTGAGTCAACTTTGGGTTTTTGATTAATGTCTTCTCTCTGATAGTTCTTACTTCCACTTGGAGATCTCATTGATCTCTTACTCATCCTTGGGTGATTCTCAGAGGCAAGTGTCACAAGAGAAGTTTCTGGAAGATTCCATGATCATCCACCTCGCAAACTGTCTCCACCACTTGTCTTTTCTCGTCCATCGCACCCCATAGAAGGGCTTTTTGAAATGCAACGCACTTCCCGTGTGTACAAGGTGAGATGCATTGCACCTTGGCCATGGAGCAAGTGAAATGATCCAGTTTTGACCAGTTATGAGTAGTTTTTCATGGAGAACTTCTGGGAGAAGCTGTAATCAGTTGACCTTGTTCCTTTAGGGGTTAGAACAACACTTTTAGGGACTTAGGAGCCCTTGGTTTATGGACATTTTATGCTTGGGGTTGCAGTGCCCAAAAATTTCTATAACAATCTGGTTCAAGAAGACCATACTCTTAAAGAGTATGTGGTTTACTATCTGATTTGAGGCTTTGTTGGTCCTGAACTTCAATATTCTCATATAAAGAAATTAGCTTTAGCAACAATTCATGCTATCCAATGACTTTGTCATTATATTCTTCTTAGAAAAACTTTTGTGTTGGACAATGTCAACCCATTTCATTTTGTCCTTAGTAGGCGAGTGATTGGGGGAAAATATAACAAATGGATTGTAATCTTATAGGAATTCGATCTCGAATTCATGTCCACCAAATCTAAAAAATCCTTAGTATTCGCATAATTGATCTCAGAGTTTCCTTGTGAAGAAGATATTGTTTATGAAGAGTCATTTCCTGATGAACATCTCTTCCTCATTTCTTCACAAGATCCTTGGTATGGAGACATCAATTTTATATCTCTAGACTTGGAAGCTTCCTCTAGCTTTTTCAAAGGACGAACATAGAAAATTGCATCACCTATCCAAAAATTATGTTATTATCGGTGATACTTTGTATCGGATTTGACTTAATCCTTAGATGTTGTTTAACCTTGGAATAAGTTGAGTCTTTTTTAAATGACTGCCACAGTGGAGCTTGTGGAGGTCATCTATGCGGGCTTGTGACAACCCAAAAAATCATGCATGCAGGTTAGTTTTTGCCCTTGATTTTTCAATATTGTATGGAAGTGGTCAAAAATACCATTCATGTAAAATATATACTTGGAAAATGTGTGCTCATTGAGTTCCTCTTTTCCCCATCATCACCGTCTATCCATTCACAAAGTGAGGTATTGATTTTACGACTTGTAACCCAACTTCAACGAAAGGTCAAAACTATATTATCTTAGCAATGGACTACATTACGAAGTGGGCCAAAGTTATGCCTACTTTTACTAACAATGGTGAGACATCAACCCTTTTTCTTTTCAACCAATTCATTTCCCATTTCGGTATTCCAAAGGAGATTGTCACTTACCGTGGAAGTCACTTCCATAATATGATGATGGTTTATTTGGCTTTAAAATTGGGTTTCCAGCAGGAGCATTCATCTTCGTATTATCCTCAAGCCAATGGTTAGGTTTAAGCTGTGAATAAATCTCTTCAAGTCATCCTACAAAGGATGGTCAATAAAGCTAGATCCAACTAACACATCATGCTATATCCTACACTTTGGGCATACCACATGTCAGTCAAGACTTCCACAAGTTTCACTCCTTTTCAATTAGTTTACAGTTTGGAATCAATCTTCCCTGTAGAATCTGAGATTCCATCCCTTAAAATAGCAGTCAAACTTCTTTCAGAAATGTCTAGTCTCTAAGAATAACTTCTTCATTTGGAACATCTCAATGAGCAGTGTCAAGATGTAACCACAATAAATGAGTCTCATAATAATAGAGCAAAAACCTAATATGATAACATGATGCTTCCTAGGGTTTTCTCTGAAGATGACCATGTCCTGGTCTATGACCAAGATAAAGACACCTTGGGGATAGGCAAGTTCAAACCTATGTGGTACAGTTCGTTCATTATTAAAAAGGTCTTGAAAAAAGGGTCTTATGAGTTAGTTGACTTTGATGGAAATGTGTTATCAGAGTCCAGAAATGGGCTTTATCTTAGGAAGTATTATGCCTAGCATTTTCTTTCTTTTGTAAATATTGTACATAGATGTTTATTTTTGTCTATGGGTCTCGTCGTGACGGTGGTATTTTGATCTTCTTTGGCAGGTGTCAATGGGTGATCTGGTGTATCTAGGATTCGTCGATGGTGCTAATAGACATACTCAGAACTTAACTTCTCTCACTTGGGTAATTTACTATCCATCTGTTCAGTTGTTAATCACAAGAGGTACATGTATCAGTCCTACATCCAATAATATGGATGAATACAATGTTGTCATTAATTTACTTTCTGAAGCAATAATGTTCAATATTGAATCAATAATAGGTTATTTAAATTCACAACTAGTGGTGTATCAATTAAACAATATATATTGTGTGAGATATCCATTATTACATCGCCAATTTCTGAGAGTGAGATATTGCATATATAATTTACTTATATTAATTTCATTCATATTCCATGATCAAAAAATTCATTTGCTGATTCTATAGCTAATCAAGCATTAGATTGGCATATTAATCATTCATCACCTTAAAATCAAAATACCATAAAACCATTTTTATATATGATCAAACAATCGAGAAACTGTCTATATATAGATAGGAATAATATGTTCAAAGTATTACAAAATGTGGACAAATGTACTACAAAGTTAGAGCTTAGGCCCGATCATGTCCATAAATGATTAGCCATCTAGAAACTAAGTTTGTAGGCCCTTCCCTAGATATTAATCATGGAAGTGGATGATGGAATTCGCCACCCATCGGATGAGCCACACCCACTCTCGTGGTAGTCCTACCACCCGCCTTTGAAGACCGTCAGGGAGGTTCATTATAGCTACCATTGGAACTTGCCGAGTTAGACCCTCCAAGTTCCTCTGCACTGTGTGTAAAACCCTCTTAGTCTCAACTGCAGTTCTCTCTGTGTCTCTTCCATGATGCCTATGTCTAGGATAACCCTCAAGTATTACTGGTCCAACATTTTCATCATGATCATATAATTTGGTATGATTTTTGTTTCAAGAAAGAATGTTTTTCAACTTCTTAAATATCATATTCATAATAAACATATAAAATAACATAAAAATTTAAAAAAAAATTACCCATCTTGCCCCAGCAGTGCCCTCTGGAAGGGCCAGCTTCGAGTCCTCTTGGTAGTCAATGCCTACATAGGGATAATCGTCTATGGCTATGATTTTTTCCTCCTACCATAGGAAGAACTTGTCAACTAATGTTGATCGAGTAACCTCACCTCTGCCTAATCGCCTGATGAGATCTAACCATCTAGCCACCCTAGGATCTCTAGGACTGTTGATGGTGGTAGACACTCTGGGCTGGAATGCTGGAACTCTCTCAAAGAAGAAAGAGAACAGTATGATACCATAGCCAAAATTATTTTCTTCCCTCGTTTCATTGAATTTAGTTGCTTTTTCATGCAAGTCAGGAGGCCTGAGCACCAATCAAATACTTTGGGTCAAAGGCACTCTATTGCCAAGAACATGACTGATCAAGAGCCCTATTGTAGAGCTACCAAATGTGCCACTTTGAAAATAGTGAAGAGAATGGTTTTGATTGGCAAGCTACTCACATTTTGTATTGGAATTTGAGATCTAACTTTATCAGTTCCTTCTCTACAATATATCTCCATGTAATCAGAGACATTTACGTCTCCTTGGGCCCTCTCTTTTAGATCAACTACATCCCCTTTTGGGATAGCCCTATTATGAAGTAAATATCCTTTGTTATTATTGTGAAGGGTATTTGATCTATCATAAATACAACTTGGTATGGGTCCTAATAATGGACAAGCATTTCTAGCAACCAAGTTTGGTTTTTCATGTTTGCTATCATGTAGAATTTGAGCAATCCACAATTTCTCAGAGCATATAATGATTCTTGATCTCCTAAAACCTCATTATCAACCTCACTATTCTGTCTTTCCTTCCAAACAATCAACATCCTGCAATTTGAGACATTTTCGTCCATTAGTTTTTTATTTTTACAAATCCGCCTGCGTATACACATTTTTTCTGAAAGAGAGTCACATGTACACAGGAATTCTCATTTCAAAACTCACATGTAGGATTTCTAAACACGGTTGTCAAAAACCCAACCCATGTACACGCAAAAGCATAATTTTAAATTCAAAATCCTACGGTGAAAAATCACTAGATCCGACTCAAGTTGCATGAAATGACTAGAAATCAAGTTTAGAATTACTTGGAAACGGTTGGTTGACAAATGGTTTAAGGAAATCGTTGGTTATGGATGCCCAAATTTCATTCCCATGCTCTCAAAATCTCAAGACTTACAAGTCAAAATGAGTTGTGGTAAGCACAAATGTCTTTTTATAGTGAAATTTTAATACCCATGTTTTGAAAGTTCATATTTATTAATTTTTATTACTTTTTTATGAAATTTTAAATTTTTTTCTTGAAATGTTGGGGAAGGTTTTTTTAGGATAAACAAAGACTTTGAGATTGTTGGGAACAAATCCCCTGGGGTCATTTTTGGGGTTAAAGCCCAAGTTTTGTATAAATAATGTAAAGTCTTCGCATTTTGTGGTCGCAGAGTGCGAAGATGTAAAGAGTCATCAAGGGTTTCCGCCCTTAGTTTATGTAACTTGTGTCAGCTTTATGAGATCCACCCTTGGTCTATAGACCATGAGATTGTATAAAAAGGGAAGTCTTAGAAGAGTCTAAGGCAATTTTCTAGTTTTAGTTCAGTTCAGATATGTTTTGAAGAGTCATTGATGTAATGGGTCTGTGAGAGTTAAGAGCGAAGAGTCTTAGCGTAGGAAAGAGGCTTTGCATTTGTGTGAATAGAGGCCTAGGGTAGAAGTCCACAGCTGAGTGCGCAGACCCCTATAACTATGTGCTCAGGGTAGTTACAATCTGTAAAGGGGATCTGAACATCAATAAAGAGAATTATTCTAGAATTACCTGTGTATGAGCTATTTTACTTCTATTATGAATGCATGAAATTATGTTATGTTGAATACTGGGTTTTTGATTTAATGATGTATTGATGCGTGAATCTATGTGTTTTACTTTGTTATATGAGCGCAAGTAGGAATATCTGTTTACATGAAGATAATCATAATGCATGTTGAAGTTATCCACTACTTAAGCTAATCTGGGTAAATACAGCTGCAAGAGTAATTACAAAGGTGTGTAAGTGTCTAAATCACCTATTTAGGGTACATTAAGGATGATCGCAAACCTTCACAAAGTTCTCAAATCCGAACAAGAAAAGTATACCGATAAGCCCTAAAAGTCTTATCGATTTACGTGAAGGAAGGATTAGGCTATAAAATGATATCACTACCATTTTTGGGTGTGGAAACTTGGTTCCTGCATCCCACCCATACTGCTTTAGGTGAGACTTCAATCCACACTCCATGGAATGATGCCGAAAGGGCCAGTAGTGTAGGGATTCTATTGGATAAATTAACGTTGAACTTGGCTCAGGACCCATCAAGCCAACAAATGATTTCATTGCTGGGACCGGGATTTGCATAAAGATATGTGTGATGTTGCATCACTGGAATAAAACTAATAAAGATATCAAACATAGGTTAGATAAAAAAGATCCAAGAATTTGCGGTGCAAGAGAACATGAATCCATGATTGAAGAAAGAATAGTGGTTAGATAGATATTTGTACATAGAGATACATGAGATCTTCTCTTGTTCCTTCGCGGTTGAATTGTACGAGTGGATAGCGAAATTGGTAGACGGCCAAGGAAGGTGGAGGCTTGATGATCCAATAGTCTAGACCCTGGAGTTAGTGTGGAGATTAGAACCCTCTGAAGATAAGATCACACGCACTGTCAATCATTGGCTCAGTCGTATCATAGGATGGTTCGTGAAAGAGTTCACGGTTGATACCTCAGTCCGTTACAGCGAAGCAGAGTGCCACTTCTTCAAGGGGCCATGAGGTAAGTATTTAAAGTATTTAAATACTTGGATTAAGATGCTCTTGTGTGAAAATTGGGTTATGCACTACCTTGATGTTTGGGGCTACGTGAAGTGGAAGGACATTCAGGAATAAAGGAAAAACAGGCCCTGAATATAGCCCGCTAATTTGACCTCCTCTAAGTGACGACGAGGAAGTAGCATAGGCTTCTCCACAGAGCATTACTCAGTTGATAAAGCAAGGGTTCCAACGAATACCCCATCTACCCACACCGTAGAGTGCAATTGCAATAGTTACAAGTTAATGATGGATAGAACGCCCACATATAGGGTGCAGGCAGAAACTCGGCCTCGAGTCCAAGGTTTTGAGGGAGCGCTAGTCAAATATCAGGAGTGTGGATGAGGCTGAAGTGGAGGAGGACTTGCTATAGGTTGGGGATAGGTCATTCGTTACAACTGTGGAGGACTAGGACACTATGCATGAGACTGCCCAGATCCGACGCATCTGTCATGTCACTATTGTACTCAGTTTGACCATGCAACTGAAGATTGCATAGTATTGCTGGCTAAGATACGTGAAAAGGAGATGCAACTTCTGCACCTGAATCAGAACCTATAGATGATGAGGGCTGAGCCTCGCGAAGAGGATCCTAAGGTAAATATTGTCTTGTGGAGTGGGATGAAAACTCATGAAGATAAGGGGAAGCAGCTTGAAGAAAGTGAATGGATCTGTAAAGCTCCAGAAAAGGAGGTCGAGTTTGATCTGAAGCACGCACATGAAACATTTACGGAAGCAAAGAAAAGCTTTGTCGAGGCCTCTACCTGAGGAAGTCAAGATAAGCCAGCTGAAGAGATGGACCCTTCCATGCTTACTACTTTCTTAGAGACCTGTATGAAGCTGTTACATGACAGAAAGGCTGTGAAAGGACTACAAGAACTGATACATAAGTGTGTTGGAAAAGAAAATGCTCATAATGGACCATGAATATTCAGGAAGATTGGTAAGCATAAGGCAAGAATGGGGCATGAGATGAGGCTCACTATGAAGATAGGAGAATATGAGATGGATAAAGTAATTTTGGATCTAGGGTCAGATGTGAATGTTCTACCTAAATAGACATGGGAAAGGATGGGGAGACCTACACTGTAGTGGTCTCTGATTCAGTTAAGGATGGAAAATCAATAGAAAATCATCCCCATGGGAAGGTTGCAGGGAGTGATAGTGGATATTGAGGGCACGAGTGCATTGGCTGATTTTGAAGTGATAGAGATTATGGATAACAAAAATCCCTACCCTGCACTCCTTAGGATTGATTGGGCTAGTGAAATGAATGGGGTAATCAATTTGAAGAAGCAGAAGATGATATTTGAGAAGAAATCACTCCGCGTAATAGTGCCCCTAGACCCTGCAGAAGGATTGCACTATACTGTACCGGTCCGTGGTTATGAAAGCAATGATGATTTGGACTAGATTTATAAGATAACGGTGTGAGATCAGGATTGGGTGAATCCAACAACAGATGTACGCATTGCTTGGGACTATAAAAGTTCCTTCACATCAGATTTAGATGAGAAGTTGGAGCACTAACAAAATCAACTCCATGAAGTATCTATGGTACGCTGTAATATGATGACCAAGTCATTGTGTTGTGTATCATCAAAGGTAAAAAATATTCCTTACTATGATGGTCTATCTGATGTCAATAAATTTTTGGATGCATTCGAAAGGGAAGTGCCAGAGAATTATCACTTCCAGACCTTGGATTTGGCACTATGCATTACACCTGCGAGATGGTGGAGTGTACACAAAGACAGTTTTCACGATTGGTGCGTGTAGAGAAAAATTATGAGATTACAGTTTGGTCACCCACAAGTATGGCTAACAGAGAAATAT
Source organism: Pinus tabuliformis (assembly GCA_031772625.1). NCBI lineage: Eukaryota > Viridiplantae > Streptophyta > Pinopsida > Pinales > Pinaceae > Pinus > Pinus tabuliformis. Next base: position 310,419,376 of record CM062815.1, on the reverse strand, counting down.
GATGGAAAGAATGACCCACACGATCACCTGGCCAAATGGACTAAGGTTTATGGAGTGGAGCCTCAGCCTGAATGGGTACATCTACTTTGTCATAGTTTGGATGTAATATCGATGAAATGGTACTTGGGAATAGAGCCCTGCCATGGCACTGAAGAATGGGACATTTTGCAATGGGGATTTTTGATGACATTTAGCTTTAAGGATGGGTTTGAAAGTATTAACAAGGCATTGTAGGAAGTTAAGGGAGAAATCTGCAAAGTACCGCATGATCCCTTGGACTTAATTCAGCCGGATTAGGCCACCGAGCTGAGCCATGCGTTGGAGTGCTACAATGTGACTGTTGTAGAAGAGGATGAGAACCAGAGGAACATTAACATCCCAGATACTGAAGGTCACCGCGAAGTTGAAGGACCGCAAATTTAAAATCTAGATATCACCATGCCGCTAAAAGCAAGACAAGTAAACATTGGGATAGAGGCGGAGCCGAAGTTTGTAAAGATTGGGGACTACTGGGATGATGCAATTGTAGATAAGGTTGTTTAATTGCTCCACGAATACCAGGACTTGTTCCCTATGAAGTTCTCAGACCTAAAGGGGATAATAGGAGACCTGGGAGTAATGAAAATTACACTGAAACCAGATGTGAAGCTGATCAAGTAGAGGCCTTATCGCCTCAATCTGAAGTATAAAGAAAGGGTCCGTTTAGAGTTGGATAAAATGCTTGCGGCAGACATCATTGAACCAGTAGAAGATTCTAATTAGGTAAGCCAAATTGTATTTTAGGACAAGAAACAGAAGGATTAAATAAGGATATGTGTAGACCTCAGGAAGTTGAATGACACTTGCGTACATGATCCCTTTCCAAATCCATTCACTGACGAGGTGCTGGATAATGTAGGAGGATAGGAGGCATATTCGTTCACGGATGGGTTGTCAGGGTACCATCGGATCAAGATCGCACCAAATGATAGAAGTAAGATGACTTTCGCGACTGAATGGGGATGCTTTTAGTATACAGTGATGTTGTTTGGACTGAAGAACACGCCAACGATCTTTTTGCGCGTGGTCATTACGACGTTCAAGGACTTCATTCACAAGTTTTTGGAGGTATACTTCGATGATTGGATGGTCTTTTGGTTGGTAAAGTGCCACGTAGCTAGTCTACGCTTGATGTTGGATAAATGTTGGAGGTACTAGATCACGCTCAATTTGAAGAAATTATTGTTCTGTGTCCCTTTTGGGATCTTGCTGGGTCATGTGGTATGCAGACAAGGCTTGATGGTAGACTGTGCTAAGATCATGGTTGTAATTGATTTATAAGCACCAAGAAGTGTGAAACAGTTGTGCACAATGTTGGGGCATACAGGATACTATCGGAAGTTCATCAGAAGCTATGCCCAAATCACCACACCGATGGAGAAGCTGCTAAAGAAGTATTCTACGTTCAGTTGGAATGAAAAGTGTCATCAAAGCTTAGATGTTTTGAAGGAAAATATGGTCATTGTGTCGATCCTAGTCTTCTTGGATTGGAAGAATGAATTTCATGTGCATGTGGACGCGTCATGTATTGTGCTCAGGGTAGTACTGACACAGGCCGGTGAGGGAGAATTGGATCACCCTAGAGTATTTGTGAGTAGGAAGTTGTCTAAAGCTAAGAAGAACTATTCAACAACATAGCGCGAAGGTTTGGCTATGGTGTACAAACTTCAGAAGTTCAAACACTACTCATTAGGTGAACACTTCAAGATGTATAAAAACCATTCCGCATTGAAGTTCTTGGCTAACAAGCCCATGTTGGGGGGTGTTACATGGTAATTTGTCACTGTTTTCATTCCAGTCCATCTACTGTGTCATGTGTCCAAGTCAAACATGCTCATACTGAACAAATGCTCTCTTATGTTGCCAATTGACCCACTTTTCCTAAGTTATCTGCTTCATCACGACTATGGACTTAATATATGCGCTAAATGGAACTCATAAACAGTCCAGCCGCACTGCCAGCGCAGAAGTACATCTAATTCCCGTGATGGTCCCATTTCATGCACCAGCGTCAGGCTTCTTGTTATCTTCAGCGATGATCTCACTGGCTACATTGCTCACTAGTGACGTCAGCGCTAAAGCTCAGTAATGTACCCGCGATGATCCAGATTGGACAAATCCATTCAAACAGTCGGCCTTCTGGATGTCTTTGGACCTGGTTGTTGGGTCAGTTTGGGTCGCCTTTCCACCTTTGGGATGGTGGTTCCGCTCTCTGTTCTACTTAACTTGAGGATAAGCTCCTTCTCCCTCATTTCATGGAAGCTCCTCCTCCTATAAAATCAATCTCCATTTCTATGATCTGCTAGTTCCTAATTCTTGGATTGCTGGTTGCTAGTTCTTGTTTTTTAGCAGAGTAGATAGCTTTGGTGTGAGTGTGACAAGTGTGGGATTGTTGATAGCTTGTGGAAGGTTGTGAAGTGCCCTTAACTTTGTGTAAAAGCTTATGAGTGAGAGAGAGATTTTGTATGTTGGGAGATCCATCTTCAAAGAGTGAATGCTTGAAGAACATGCTGGCTGGATCCCTCTGAGAAGGCTTGTGACGTCAAGACTTTGGTTGTAAGCTTACTTTTATTTCATTATTAATACAATCAATGATGTTTTCCTATGTATTGTATGCAGTGTACTTGATAGCTCATGACTTCTTCACTTTGTGAGTAAATAGATCATTGTTTTTTTCCGATTACGTGCTTTGTTATATTTCCTTTGCATTGTTTCAGGTTGATCACTCATTGTGGAAAAGGAAGCGGAAGTTGGAGCAATGCAACGAAACTTCATCGACCACCGGTTGAAGTAGGCCTCCAACTATGACTGTTTAAGGAAATCTATTGTTGATCTGTCCTTGTTTGTGACTAGACCCACTCTAGGGCTAGAGGGGTTGCCTCTGTCCGTAGAGGGAATTCTTTCCTGCATCACAAATTGGTGACTCCGCTGGGGAGTTTTTCCTTTGTTCTCCTTTTGTTTGATCTTGTTTTGATTTTTTATTTGGTCTCTTTTGAAGTTTGGGGGTTAGTTATCAGTCTTTTGAGTTTCCTGGTTTGATCTGGGAAGTACCTCTATTTGATTGAAGGATTGATTGCTTTTGATTTGGGAGTTTTGGTTCGCCTGTCATTGTTTTAACATCATCACAGATTTAAATTTAACAGTCATGCTGTCATTGTGCTCACCTTTTTGTAATATCCTATGTATCGCGTAACTACGCCTCACAGTCGCGACGGTTCTAAAAATATGACCGTCGCGGAAAAGACGTGTACTTCTGCACTGACATCGCTTTGTTGCTGCGGCTAGTCCTTCATCAGTGCTAGTTTCTTGTGTATTACCCACGCTGATTGTTGTAGAATTGATTTTCTCAATTCTTCCTCCTAATTCCATCAGTCCTACTAGTCCCTTTCTTTTCTCACTTTCTTGGCAGCTTGTTTTTCACTGTTTATGGTTAAGGCACTCTCTTGTGAGCTTTGTTGAATGAATCTTGTTTTTTTGCTTATGTGACCTAGTTCGTTATTTCAAGTTCCTTGAATTAGTTGGCTTGGTTACTTGTTTGCTCAAGGTTCGTTTTCAGCTTGTTGTTGGTTTGATTGAGCCTTCCCCTTTGCTTGTTGTTGGTTGATTATTTAGTGACTGTTATTGAACCAATATCTAGCATTGACTCCATTTCTTTTCGCTACCGAACATAGATCACAATTGTTTGGGTCAACCGGGTTTTTCCACACTTGCTTGTTGCTTATGTGTTTCTTATAGATTTAAAGACATCAAAATAAAAAATATTGCATTCATCTAGTGTACGAAAGTGAAAGTGAATTTGCATTTCAAGTTTGCATATTGTAAAGCGAATGTTTAAATCTCTCATTAGTAGTACCCGTGCACTTTAGGAATTGATGTCTGTATACATTGAGTGACTGCCTTTGTTGTCTTGGTTTTCCTGGTTTGGGAATAATCTCTCTACCCTCTCGTAGGTAGATGTTCATTGAAGAAAAAGGATTTTTCATTCATTCTAGCTGCATCCTAGGATTTGTTGTATACATATGGTAAGGCTTGAAAACTGAAACATAATCCAAGATCAACTCTAAAATGAACTGAATGAATCTAAAAACGCATTGGAACATAACGCACACTATTTATAGGTCTAGGCTAGAGACGTGCTCCAGCATTGTTAAACCTAGTCGCTATTGTTTGCACTCAAGGTTGGGTGATTCCTCCTTTTGTGACTCAATAACAGTCTAGTATGGAATTGTTCTCCCATGTACTATTGAGTATATGTTGGGAGACCCCAATAGGTTATCATCCTTTATCCTTAGGAAGTCGTGTCTGCTGCCTTGCTACCTGTAACACACTGAACACAACATTCGAGAAGATTGACTGCCATATGGAAAGTCCTTGGTTTTCATATGACTGCCAAGGTGTATATGTAGTTTTATGGTTTGTTTGGTAAACCTTTTGCCTAGTTCTCCAAAGTAGTTACTTCCATTCCTTTTCAGACTCCTTAAAAGAAAAGGTCCATTTGAGCACTTGTCCTTTCAAACTCATTAAACCTCGAAAGAGATAGAGTCACCTTTTCGTCCTTTTCTCGACTCTTGAAACATGAAAAGGTCAAGTTTTGTTCCTGTGTCATAGAATTTATTTGCCCACGAAATATTCCTGGTAACAGTTAGAGTTCTTCATTACAGTTCGAGTGTTTTCAGGCTCATTCCTGATGGAAACATTCCCTGAGTCTATCGGCCAAGGTCTTTCCCCAAATGGGAATCCTAGTCCATTTCCTTCTTTTGGAAATGTCGGTGCTACGTATATGGAAACATTGTCTTTGCCTGGGTTAACCATTGGTTTTCCCGTATGGTTATTTTCAACCTCGATGGTCCCGAGTGTCATAACTCCTATTCCATCGTCTACTTCGTCCGAACCATGACACGATGATTCCAAGGTTGAGCCTACGCCTTCTTCCCCTGTTTCTTCCTCCTCCTCTCCTCCTTCGCCTAGTGAAAGTTTCACATCTAGTAACCAGGAGACTAAGAAGAAGAAGAAGAAGACGAAGAAGAAGAAGAAGTCTGATAAATGCAAGGCCACCTATGCAGTTACTGCTCTGAGTACATCTTAGGTTGAACCACCTTCTACTCCTCTGCGGAAGGTTAAGTTTCCTTGTCAATTGTGCAAGGGTGACCATCTTCTTCATGATTGTCCTGGCATTCTTAGGATCTTAGAAGTATGGTCTCACGATCCAGCTCATCCCTCATTGTCCTCTGAAGCTCATGGCAATGCTACCCTATCAACTTGCAACGGTAAGAAGAAACGGAAGATTCGATTCCCCTGTAGGCTATGTGAAGGCAACCATCCCCTTCACCTTTGTCCGCTCATGGATAAAGGTTCCATCATTTTGGAAAGTCTTACAGCTTCTTCACCCCAACTTCCCATTGGTTATCAGAGGCTCTCTTCAGACCCTCTCCCGATTGACAAAGAGATTGCCTTAGATTCTTCTCTTGTATGTCCTCACCCTTCTGAGCCTGGTTGTGTTAAGCTTGTTCCAAATCAACCATTGGTCAGGGAGAGTGTCAACTTAGGCTCACCACCTGCTGATCACTCTATTTCGGAAGAGTGTCATGCTCATGTTCTTCTCATCTTGTCAGATTCTCCTGAGTCCGAGAATGACCTTCCTATCCCTGTTGATCATGAGAGTCCTTCTTTAGTTCCTCTAGAGTAGGGAGGCAATCATACAATTCCCCCACCAAGTAGTTCAGTCGTTTCCTTCGACTGGAGTCATTTGACTCATTCCTCCTTCCATCCCATGTGCCTTTCCAAATTACAGTACATGACTATGATAAGGCAGTACTTGGAACTATCTTGGATGAGGGTGCATCTATCAGTCTTATGCCTTCCACTACTTGGCAAGCTTTGGGCTCCCCACAGCTTGTGCCGGTTGCACAACATCTGTTAGCGTTTGAAAGAGGAACCAGTCAACTGTTAGGGATCCTTCTGAATTTCCCTGTTACTTTAGGAGGCAAAACCATCTATATAGACATACTGGTTGTCCAAGGTGCTTTAGATTTCAGTCTTCTCCTTGGGTGTGACTATGTTTATGCCATGGGGGCCCTCGTCTCTTCACTTTTCCTTGTGGTTTGTTTTCCACACGATGGAAGAGTGGTGACCATAGATCAATTATCATTCTTTAGTCCCCCGATGCCTCCTACGCAACTGTCATCCCCTCTCGGTTCTTGTTTGCAAGAAGTACCTTCCTTGCCACAGGTCAATTATGTGGCTACCTGTTTCATCTCCGCATCTACTACTGATCATGCAGATGGTCATATACATCATGTACTCGGGGCATTGGAGCCTGATCTTTCATTGGTGCATCATGACATGTATTCCTCCCAGAGTGCGTTTCTTCCATCCCGCAAAGACCTCTTGGGAGCCATGTTCTTGTGTGGCCCATGAAGAGGAGTTACGAGGATAGTTTGTTCCTATCTAAACCTCGTTAAAAAATGAAACAAGGGTACGAGGATAATTTGTTCCTGTGTCAACCTCATTAAAAAATGAAACAAGGAGTGCTGAGGATAGTTCTTTTCTTGTGTCGACCTCGTTAAAAAATGAAACAAGGTGCCCGAGGATAGTTTCTTGATCTTATGTCAACCTCATTAAAAAATGAAAAAAGGGTCTTGAGGATCGTTCTTTTACTGTGTCAACCTCATTAAAAAAGGAAACAACTCCCTTTCCAAATCAAGTCTTTGATTAAGATCTCATAAAATCCAAAGTCAAGTCTTTCCAAGATCTCGAAAGTGAACCTTCATTCCATCCACCTCGTTCAATGCAATGAAGCTTGGGGGGCATTTACCTCGATTTGTGTTATTATGTTGGGGGCATGTGAACTTATAACAAGCATAGTTTTTCATTTCAAGCTTGTGTAAACATGAAACCGAATCCAAGCAGAGTTCTCCATGGTTCAAGCTTGTGTAAAAATGAACCCATAGCTGATTTACACCTCGTGATTATCGTTTTTATCTGCTAAATTCTTCTAGATGAGCCTTGGTTGTTTCATTCCATCACCACCATCTCTTTGGCTAATCATATGCTTTCACTTTGTTGTTGATCCTTTCTTGAGGAACTATAGCGATGAGTGGTTTTATTAGCCAACCTCTTGACCATTACATGTTTTGAGTAATTGTCGAAACCAGTTGCTACCCTTTAAGCTCTTTTCTGACTCATAAAAGATGAAAATATTGTCGAGTATTTTTCCCTTTTTGAATCATTAAAGAGAATATAAATGGAGGTCTGCTTTTAACTCTTTTTTGACCGTTTAAAGATGAAAATATTGTTGAGTTTTTCCTTTTTTGACTCGTTAAACGGAATTAAAAAGGCGTTCCACTTTAAGCTCTTTTCTGACCATGAAACGATTTTTGGAATTTTGTCGTTTCAGGTTCGATATTGGTTACAAAACGATGTGTCTTTGATTGCTTTTATACTTTTTTGGGTCGAGGTCACTAATCATGAAAAGTACTCCTTGATCGTAATGGTCAAGCGGTTCTTTCGAGTATCATTTTATACTTTTTCAGGCTCGAGAGACAAAAATTTACAAAAAAGCACCCCCTGGAGTTTTATTTTTCGTGTCTTTTTCAAACTCTCTAAACATGAAAAAGACTCTTTGTTTTACCTATGTCAGACTCGTTAAACCCTGACGACATTGGACTCGTCACCATGACGAGACTTGAGCTTCTCCTTCCTAGGGCTCGTTAAACTATTACTAGGTTGGATTCGACCCAAGGTCGAGCTTATATAACAAGCATATGCTATCCCTTCAAGCTTGTTTTAAAAAATAATAGGCATACTCGCCAGTGATGGTGGGGAAATTTGGAAATCATCATTAGCAACTAGTCACTCTTGAACATCGACACTTTTGCTTCTTATCGGGTTGGGACATCCATACATCGTCATTTGGCCTTTCGCGGGTTTGGGTTGTCATTTAGCCTCATTCCATCTGATTCACGCCATTTCCATCGAGCCTGTGATCCCTTGGTACCTGAATGCTACCACCCTCCAGAGTCATGTCACCGACATGTTCAAGAGTATAATCCTTCTACAGTTTACACCCTTGCCTCCTCCTCTGATACTCTATTTCACCATCTACCACTTGTTCCTTATGTCATGTCGTTGATGGGGAAAACATTATGGCCCTCCTGCGATGGGTCGTCTCCTGTCGACATCAGCTCATTATCTAGTAGATTGATCTAGAGATCCCCTTTGGTACCTTAGAGCTTGCATGCCTCAATGGTAAGTTCTTCGAACCTGACGGTCGAGTTTCATCTTCGGTCATCGATTGGGTGATTCCATGAGTGTTCGACTTCAGCTCCTTTTTGACACTTCGTGGATTGTGCTAGACAGTACCTTGAGAGAGATTGGCACTATTGGTGGTTTCTCTCATGCTTGTTAACAGTTTCCATCATTGATCGGTAATCAAGCAACTTTTTATCATGATCGACCTCAGCACATCTATTTGCATGTTAGAATTTGTACTATGATCAGATGGGTTCAAGACCCCGAACTCAAATTACATATGTTTGGGCTACGTGGATTGGTTTATGATTACATGACTCATTAATGGATGGCTGTGACCATACCTGAGTCTTCATGGATGGCTGCAACCATGCATTTATCATTGTTATGGTCTCATTAGCTGGATGGCTGCGTCCATACCACAGACCTAGTTCGTATGTCTTTTGGATGGTTGCACCCATGCCTAGAATACATGTATTTCATTATCAGAGATATTGGTTATACTTGCGTGCAGGTTCCTCCAGATGGTGTTCCAGCTCAGTCAGTTTCATAAAGCATTTCACCCCTCCCCCTCTCAAGGGCTTCATACTTTAGGGGGCATCTGTTACATAGTAATTTGTCACTGTCTTCATTCCAGTCCATCTACTATGTCATGTGTCCAAGTCAAACATGCTCATACTGAACAAATTCTCTCTTATGCTGCCAACTGACCCACTTTTCCTAAGTTATCTGCTTCATCACAACTATGGAATTAATATATGTGCTAAATGGTGCTCATAAATAGTCTAGCCATGTTGTCAACACGGAAGTACATCTAATTCCTGTGATAGTCCGATTTCATGCACCAGCACGGGGCTACTTGTTATCATTAGCGATGATCTAACTGGCTACATTGCTCACTAGTGATGTCAATGCAAAAGCTCAGTTATGTACCTGCGATGATCCAGATTGGAAAAATTTGTTCCAACAGTCAGCCTTCTGGATGTCTCTGGACCTGGTTGTTGGGTCAGTTTGGATCGCCTTTCTGCCTCTGGGATGGTGGTTCCACTTTTTGTTCTACTTACCTTGAGGATAAGCTCCCTCTCCCTCATTTCATGGAGGCTCCTCCTCCTATAAAATCACTCACCATTGCTATGATCTGCTAGTTCCTAATTCTTGGATTGTTGGTTGCTAGTTCTTGTTTTTTAGCAGAGTAGATAGCTTTGGTGTGAGTGTGACAAGTGTGGGATTGTTGATAGCTTGTGGAAGGTTGTGAAGTGCCCTAAACTTTGTGTAAAAGCTTATGAGTGAGAGAGAGATTTTTTATGTTGGGAGATCCATCTTCAAAGAGTGAATGCTTGAAGAACATGCTGGCTGGATCCCTCTGAGAAGGCTTGTGATGTCAAGACTTTGGTTGTAAGCTTACTCTTATTTCATTATTAATACAATCAATGATGTTTTCCTATGTCTTGTATGCGATGTACTTGATAGCTCATGACTTCTTCACTTTGTGAGTAAATAGATCATTGTTGTTTTCCGATTACGTGCTTTGTTGTATTTCCTTTGCATTGTTTCAAGTTGATCACTCGTTGTGGAAAAGGAAGCGGAAGAGGTAGGCCTCCAAATATGATTGTTTAAGGAAAGTTATTGTTGATTTGTCCTTGTTTGTGACTAGACCCACTCTAGGGCTAGAGGGGTTGCCTCTGTCCGCAGAGGGAACACTTTCCTGCATCACAGGGGGGAAGATGTGCAGATGGCTGTTGCTATTCCAGGAATATGACTTTGAAGTTATCGTAAATCTAGGACAATTGAATGCAGGACTAGATCATCTATCATGCATTGAAACATGAGAGTATCCTACTAACCTAGAGGAAGGACTGCCTGATGCGCAACTCTTTGTAGTGTGTGTCACGAACAATCACTTTGCAGATATCATACACTTCTCAATGATGGGGACAACTCCAGAGGGGTATACTAGTCAACAAAAGGAGTTGGTAGTGCACGCGGTCGAATTATCTATCATTGTAGGGAATTTATATAAAATGGGCTCGGATGAAATTCTATGACATTATGTGCTTGATTTTGAACAAAGAAGCATCCTCATTGAAGCTCATGGAGGAGTCACTGGAGGACATTATGCAGGAAAAGCTATAGCGTAGAAGATTTTGCGCGCTAGGCTATGGTGCTCGATGCTTCCTAAGGATTGCAAGGCTTATTGTAAGGCATGTGATGCATGTCAAAGGACGGGCGGGCCATCACGGAGGGATGAGTTGCCTTTGAATACATAGATGCCATTACAGCCATTCGAAAAGTGGATGATTGACTTTGTAGGACCAATTCAGCCTCCAGTAAAGAAAATGGGTGTGCGATACATCATCACCACCACTGAGTATTTGACCAGATGGGCGGAGGCGCAACCTGTGAGTATGTACTGACTAGATTTGGTTGCCTGAATATTTTGAAGAGTGATGATGGTACGTATTTTCTTAATGAGATGATCAGCGTGTTGACGAAGGATTTCCAGGGTTATCATCAAAATAGTACGGAATATCACCCGCAGGCTAATGGGATGGTGGAAGCGTTTAATAAGATATTGGATAATGCACTAATGAAGGTCTGCAATGCACAAAGGAATGACTGGGATATGACTGTACCCGCGATGCTATGGGCTTACAGAACAACTTGAAAAAAGCTGACCGGGCAAATGTTGTTCAGGCTGGTTTATGGTGTAGAATCTGTAATGCTAATGGAGTACATTGTACCTAGTCTATGCATAGTGGCATTCACAGGAATGGCTAATCGCAGAGCTTTGTAAGAAAGGCTCATGCAGTTAGTAGAGCTTGCAGAAGATAGGTTTTTGGCTAGATTCCATCAGCAAGTTTGAAAGGAGCTTGAAAAGGCATGGCACAATCGGCACATCAAACTACGCAGCTTCAAGGTAAATGATTTAGTATTATTGTATGACATCAATTTTGACAAATTTCTAGGAAAATTTTGGATGCATTGGCTAGGGCACTATGTCATCAAGGAGATTACCAATGGTGGAGCAGTTTAGCTGGTGAAGTTGAATGGAGAGCCATTTCTAGGGAAGGTGAATGGCAGCTGATTGAAGCCATACACTGGGGATTCGGCTAGATGACTATATGATGGAGGCATAGTCTTAGCACTCCAGGTAGCTGAAAGGAGGTGCAGGACTAGTAAAATACACTACCTAGGTTGAAGAGCTACATGACTGGGGAACTACGTGAAAGGGAGGAATGTCACAGTATCGGTAGAAGTGTGAAGGGAGTTGTGCTATAGGAGGAGAGATCACACAAGGTAGCCAGAAAGTGACTGCTATGGTCACTGTTCATGAGTTGACAGTGGCAAAATGGCTAAGTGGAGTGGGGTGTGGCATTTAATTCATAATTTAAGAGTGATATCTGTGAAAATATGTCGCCAATCTAGCATTTATGAGCAGATTTAGGGGGAAACAGTCGGATTCAGATTCGAGTTTGCCTATAAATTATAGATGGCCACTCAACGAAAAACACTTTGCATTCTGAGAATTGACGTGTTGAGATATCAGGCACGCATGAACATTGACTATTTCGAGGCTTTGGTGGCTTGTTCAGTATTTGAAAAGTTTCCTCAAGCAACCTAGGAGCTTCTTACTGGACTCATGTTGGTGCCCGTGGAAACCACCAGTGCTGGAGGATTGATGGCATCTGAGGGAGATGCCCCTGAGATTGCAAGTGTATAAGTTCCTGTAGAAGTGCGAAAATCACAGAGGATACCCAAGCCAATGCCTACACTGTCGAAAGAGGGTCCCAAGAAAAAGAAGGATAAGTAGAAAGCAACACAGCCGATGCGTGAGTTGCCAAGAAAGCACCAAAAGGGAAAGCCCACCGCATAGGAGAAAGGCAAGGTGGTGGACTTCGAATCTAAGGAATGCACCTAAGATGTCGATATGGACACAAAGTACATTGAAATAGAGGGTGTAGACCCTATCTCAAAGCTACCTGAGTACATCCCTCCATGCCAGGGTAAGGTGAAGGTCCTGAAGGACATGGATGCGGGGAAATTTATGCTAAATACCCCATTTCTACTAGACCAGATCACGTTTGAAGGATTGTGCTTGGCGTGAATTCCAGCTCTCAAGCTAGAGGATTGGGACTTGGCGGACACAAAGTAATTCCCCCACATGGCAATTGATACATTTATGACCCATGTATTTTATAAAGAATTTGGTGTCACTGCATTGGATCTGTAGTAGTGGATAAAAGGGGTGGACAAGGCATGACTGTTAAACCTGCTATGGGTGTTGCATTACCACTGCACACCCATAACCTTAATGGTGATCAAGCAGTTGCTATTCTAGTGCACAATGGGTGCCTGTGGTTAGGAAAGCCAATACCCATCACAAATATGTTGATCCATAGGGTCACATTGTTCCCACATTCAGGGTTGAATCTAGCCATGGCATTTGGTGGAAAGATGGGCGAGAATGACCTCGTCATGAGAATGAAGGACAAATTCAAGCTCGCCAAGAAACTGCCCGGATACTCAATTGCCAACATAACTGTTTCCAGGAAAACTAGTGTCTTTTTTATTTGCTAGTCCCACTAAGACGGGTAGCTATCTTAGAAACAAACAATCAAAGAAATTTGCGATTTCCTTTATGTACGATAGATAAGAGAGAAGCAAAAGGGACCAACCTAGATCTTCCGCTTGGCTCCTTGCTTGATTTCTCTCTCCCTTGATAGAGTTTGCAACTCCTCTCCTACTTGTCCTGCTTTAGAAAATACCTATAGAGTCAAAGTAACAAAACACCATCAAAGCATCTCGATCTATAATATCATAAACAATGCAGAATCAGAAATACATTGACCATACAATTGCATTCACAAATACATGATTATATGGATGAAAACTCAAAGAACTTTATTAATAGTAAGACAACCCAACTATCTGATCCGGTATCATCCTCCCAACATCAAAGCCCTCTTCACCTCATGAAAAGCAAGATCACCCAATAATACAATGTCTCTTCTCAAAGATAAACCAACAACACTTCCTTACAAATTACAAACTTCCAGCCTCCAGATCTCTCAGATGAGGGATCCATTTATAGATGTCTTGCAAGAGTGTGAGTCAGCTTTGTGTTTTTTATTAGTGTCATTCCACTAATAGTTCTTGGTTCCACTTGGAGATTTCATTGATCTCTTACTCATCCCTGGGCGAATTCAAAGAGGGAAGTGTCATGGGAGAAGTTTCTAGAAGATTCCATGAGTTTCCACTTAGCAAACTGCCTCTACCATTTTTCCATTCTCACTCATCGCACCCTACAGAAGGCCTCTTTAGTATGCATCGCACCTGGATAACATAGTAGCTAGTATGCATCGCACCTTAACCATGGAGCAGTCAGTATGGCCCAGTTTTGGCCAGTTCTGAGTGGTTTTTCAGGTGGAAATTTTGGGAAATTATGTAATCAGTTGACCATGATCCTTTAGGGTATGAAACAAAACTTTTATGGGTTAAAGAGCCCTTTGTTTATCAACATATGTGATTGGGGTTGAAGTGCCCAAATATGTCTATAATAGTTGCCCCCTAAAGCATGAGGTTGTAAATCTTTTGATGTTGGGTGAAATACTTTATCATGAGGATCCGAGGTATTTGAACTGGAAGGTGACCTGTATAAGATACAATACAATACATCATCATCACATTATTTTCATGATCTAGCTGAGGCGGGTATTCCCATGCTTAGATTTATAAATTCATTTGCATGTACATAGGATAGATAATCATTTGTTGTTGCAAACCGATGATTCTTTATATGTAGAGTGATCATCCCTTAGCTTTGATGATTATCTGTGCAGTTTCTGTGTACAATTGATGTCTTTATTTTCCTGAATATATCATAGCCTGGATGGATGAAACTAGATCTGGGGTCTTCAAACTTGTTCAATCTTCGCCTGATGTACAAGTCGGTCCATGTGAAAAGATGTTCTGAAGTTGAACATGGAAAGACATTGCCTGATTACCAGCCAATAATGCAAGCTGTTAACAGGCGTGAGAGGAGTCACCAATAGTGATAATGACCCTCAAGGTACTACAGTACAATTCACGTGGTGTGAATATATGAGCCGTTGTCGAACACCACGCAAAATCTTTTGGTCGAAGGCCATTGATGTAAACTTTTCGCCGGAAGTGAGAAACTTGCCATTGAGGCATGCAAGCTTCAAAGTACTGACAGGGTTGTTTCTAAGTCAACTTCTTGGATAATGAGTTGATGTCGCTAAGAAGGCACCCGTCATAGGAGGGCCTTGATGTATCCCACATCTACGACATGAAACGAAGAAAATGATTTTTCTGGAGGTGAAAATGATCTAATGATACAAGGTTCAGGAATGGCAGCCATGAAAAATGAATGGTGAAGGTATTGCAGTGGATGAGGCATTAGCTAGATGGTAAGTTCTATAAATGACTTCTCTTGAACATGTAGGTGACACTGAGATGGATTGGTAGCATTAACCCCAAAATATGGATGGTACAAAGGACCAATGGTGATATGACCGGTGAATGGAATAACCCAACCCGACTCAATCATCGTGATAGAGTGAAAGTGTCACGTTCAAGAGAGACCTGCTACCAATAAAATTCTTCAAGTTTTCTTCCCTTTTTCCCCAGTCATTGCTAACCAGTACCTCTTTATTTTTGTCAAGCTTGGAGACGATAGCATATACTTGTTCTATAATTTTCCCTTCAGGAAAAACTGTCGCTATGTTTTAACGAGTCTAGTGACAGTGAAACTCGTTCTTTTCTGGATGGACAAGTTTGTGGCTATTGTTTTAATGAGTTTAACGACAAAGATAACTCGGTCCTTTTCATGCTTAGAGAGTTTGAAAAGGGATGAAAAGGAAACTCCAACAATGCTTTTTCGTAGCATAATCACTTAAGTCCAAAAAAAGTATAAAATAATTGTTATCGGGAATAGTGTCTATGCAGAGTTGCTAATCCCACTAAGGATGGTAGCTACCTTAGAAACAAACACACTAAAAACTACTTTCATTTTCCTTTATGAGAAATAGATAAGAGAAGAATAAGGAGACCAACCTCTGTCTTGCACTTGGTTCCTTGCTCGATTCCTCTCTCTTATGGTAGGTCTTTTCCACTCGCTTCCTTGTCTACCCAACTTCAAAGAGTACCTGTAGAATCAAATCAGCATAACACTATCCAAGAACATATATCTATTATCATAAACAATATAGGGTTAGATGTACATTGACCACACAAATTCATAAATCATAAATCATACAAGAATATGGAGGAAAACATGAATAGCTTTATTGATAATCAAGAAAGAGCAAAGAGGATTACAACCAATTGTTCTGACCCAACATCATCCTCTCAGCAAGAACACCCTTCTTCACCTCATGAAAAGCTTAGATCACCCAACACTATGATATTGCACCAAGAAACCAACAACACTTCCTTACAAGATACAAAATTATAGCCTCTGGATCTCTGGGATGAGTGATCCATATATAGATGTCTACAAGGGAGGTGAGTCAGCTTTTGATATTTGATTAGTGTCTTCTCTCTGATAGTTCTTGATTCCACTTGGAGATTGATGATCTCTTACTCATCCCTGGTCGAATTCAGAGAGGCAAGTGTCACAGGAGAGGTTTCTGGAAGATTCCATGCTCCTCCACCTTGCATATTGACCCTTCCATTTGTCCCTTCTCACCCATCGCACCCCATAGAAGGGATTTTTGACATGCATCACACCTACTGTGTGTATTCAGGTGGGATGCAACGCACTTTGCCTATGGAGCAGGTGAAATGGTCTAGTTTTGACCAGTTCTCAGTAGTTTTTCATGGAGAACTTCTGGGAGATGCTGTAATTAGTTGACCTTGTTCTTTTAGGGGTTGGAACAACACCTTTAGGGACTTAGGAGCCCTTGGTTTATGGACATTTATGCTTGGGGTTGCAATTCCCAAAAATGTCTATAACAGTTGCCCCCTAAAGCACGAGGTCGTTAATCTTTCTGATGTCGGGTGAAATGCTTCATCATGAGGATCCGAAGTTTTTTCGAGCTAGAAGGCGACATGTAATAAGATACAATACAATACATTATATTCATTTTATTTTCATGATCTAGTTGAGGCAGGCATTCCCATGCTCAGCTTTATAAATTCATTTTCATGTACATAGGATAGACAATCGTCTTAGTGTAGATTGATGATTCTGGTAGAGCCATCATCCCTTGGATTGGATGATTATCTGTGCAGAAATGATGTACATTTGATGTCTTTATTTTCCTAAATATATATCATAGCCCGGATGGAAGAAACTAGATCCGGGGTCTTCAATCTCGTTCGATCTTCACTCAAAGTACAAGTCGATCCATGTGAGAGATGTTTTGGAGTCGAACATGGAAAGACATCGCCTGATTACCAGCCAATGATATAAGTTGTTAACAGGCGCAAGAGGAATCACCGATAATGATAATGATCCTCAAGGTACTACAGTACAATTCATGTGGAGTGAATAAAGGACTTGGAGTCGAACACCATGCAAAATCTTTCGATCGAAGGCCGTTGATGTAAACCTGTCGCCAGAAGTGAGAAACTTGCCATTGAGGCATGCAAGCTTCAAAGTACTGAAAGGGTTGTTCCTAGATCGACTTCTTGGATAATGAGCTGATGTCGACAAGAAGCGATCTGTCATAGGAGGGCCTTAACGAATCCCACATCAATGACATGGAACGGAGAATATGATTTTAATGGAGGTGAAAATGATCTGGTGATATACGGTTCAGGTGGCGGTCATGAAAGAATGGAGAGAAAATGTATTATAGTGGGTGAGACACAGGTGAATCCTCTGAGCGAATTCTCTTGAACATATCGGCAACACTAACATGATGGATTGGTAGCATTAACCCCAAATGTGGATGGTGTGATGGAACCATGGTGATGTGACTAGTGAATGGAACAACCTAACCCAACTCGGATGCGGAGTGAAAGTGTCATGTTCAAGAGCGACTTGCTACCAACAAAGTTTCTTCAAGTTTTCTTCCCAATTTTTCCCCAATCATTGCTGACCAGTACCTCTTTATTTTTTTCAAGCTTGAGGAGGATAACATATGCTTGTTCTATAATTTTCCCTTCGAGCAAACCCATCGCTATGTTTTAACGAGCCTAGCAATAGTGAAACTCGTTCTTGTCTGTTATGGACAAGTTTGTTGCGATTAGGTTTTAACGAGTTTAACGACAAAGAAAACTCGATCCTTTTCATTTTTAGAGAGTCTGAAAAGGGATGTAAAGGAAACTCCAAAAAACTTTTTTCGTCATCTAATCCCTTAAGTCCGAAAAAGTATAAAATAATACAAAAGGGATGAATTTTCGGTACTTTTAACGAGCCGAACAAAACAAGCGCTTGATATTTTTGTGTAATAATCCCTCAGTGTTATAGACATTTTTGTGCCTTACAGCATGAAGCATGAAATGTCAATAATCTAAGGGATCCAAAGTCCCTAAACATGTTGTTCCTACCCCTAGAGGAACAAGGTCAGCAAACCACAGCACTGAATATCAGTTCTCCACCTGAAAACACTCAAAAACAAGCTAATTCTGGATCATGTCAACTGCTCCACTGAGCATCTGCGCTGAATGTCAACTGCTCCACTGTGTACCTGCGTTGAATGTCAACTGCAAAGAATTCTACCTGCGTTGGGTGAGTTTGGCCAAGTGGCACAGTCATTCCTCAAGGTGTCAATGCCCAGGAAGCTTCCAAAATGACACTTGGATCAGGGAATTCGACTGGTGATGAGTAAGAGGGTCTAGATCTCCAAGTGGAAGCAAGAACCTGCAAGTGGACTCAAGAAATGAAGAATAAATGAAGTGGGAGAGGACACTAGTTAGCTTCATGCCAGCTACAAGCTGACTCATCCTTTCTCCAAAACTCCTATATATAGAGCTCTCTCATGAGGTCTAAGGAGGCTGGAATCTTGTGAATGTAAGGAAGTGCTGTTGGTTTGAGTATAGAACTATTGGGTGATTTGCTTGAAGGAGGTGAAGAGGAGATTTCTTTCTGCTGGGAGGTGATGCTGGATTGGGCCTTTTATGGTTGTATTACTTCCTGAACTTTACTTCTTCCATTAATAAAGCATTTGAGGTTCTTCTATATGCATGTGTCTCAATGGTGTATTGCTATACTTGTGTATTTGATTTATTCTAATCCTTGAATCAATTATGAATGTATGCTTCTTGTAGCTTCCCTCTCTTGCCATTTTGCAGGATCTTGGTGTAGCTGGGCCAGTGAAAGAGCAAGGAGCTGGGAGCAAGCAGCAAAGAGAGCAGATTGGATCAATCATTAGCGGAAAACATCGGTTAGTGGATCTCTTTCTCCCCTCTCTTACATCTCATAAAGAGGTAATCTCGAATAGCTTTGCTTTGATTGGTTGTTGAGGTACTATCACCCTTAGAGTGGGATAGGGTCATTCCGTATTGGATACTTTTCCCAACAACAAACTGGCGACTCCGCTGGGGATCGTATCTTGTTGGTTGTTTGTGTTTTTGCTATTCATTTCATAAACACAGGGAGTACCGAATCGAACTGCATTTGGAGCTTTCAAATGCATAGTAGAGGGCAGCTACTCTAGCTCAGTTTCTGGGCATGTTTATGATTTGAAGAGCTGATCCACAAGGACTCTAAATAGCTCTTAGTGATATATTTTCATCCTCCTTTTCATCCCTTAGTGTGTACTTGATTGATAGCTTCTGATTTGGCCAAAAACTGTGAATTTTTGAGCAATCTGTGACCCGGAAACTGAGAAAAACGAAAGTTTATCTCTTCAGTGCAGGCACTGTGAAGGCAGTTTGCATTTCAGCGCAGATCCCGAAGGGGCTACCTGCCCTGAATGTCAAACTGACAGTGTACCACCTGCGCTGAACCAGTTTTGCATTGTGCTACTGGGGTTCCCTGCTATTTATTGCCCTGTTTTCATCTCTGTTTTTTGCAGCCTGTTATCAGTCAAGGTACCTATCTGAAACCAACTTTCCTTGCCACTATTCCGCCTTAGTTGTATAAAGAAACTGTGTTTGTTCTTTGTGTATTTCTTATATCATTTGCAGTTTCCCATAACTAAAGTGAACTAGTCTTGCTGTGGCCTCTTAGATCTAGACCTGTGATAAGTGTCGTTTTGATCTTAAGAGTTAGTTTGTTTGTTGTTCATAGCTGATTGAGCTTTTTCTTTCGTCATATGGTTTGAATTTATATATTTCTAGTGTCGAAACAAGTAAATCTTAAGGTGTCTTTTGATTTTGGAAAAGCTTGTTTGCTTTCACTTGAAATTGAATTCAAAGTTATACAACAGCTTTCTTTTTGTATTACATCAACATTAAGAAAGAGAAAAGAAATACCTGCATTGTGCATGTGCATTATGACAGTTTGTATGTTGATTTAGGGAAAAGTGCATTAGTGTGTGCTCTATGATCTGTGTGAAAAGATGATGTCTTTCTTTTCCCTCAGTAGTTAAGATTTTTAAAGTTGAAAGATTGAAAAGCTTGCTTATCATCTTAGACTGCATTTAGGAGTGTTACTATACATCTCGTGGTGATCCATAAAGGCAAACTGCTAAACAAGATCAACCTTAAAATAAATTGAATTTACATAACAACGCATTGAAACATAACGCAAACACATAGAGGTCTAAGCTAGAGACGTGTTCCGGCGTCGTTAAACGTGATATCTTAGCGTTGAGTGGTTGGGTGATTCCTCCACGGTGAAGCAATAAGTATCAATACGGACTTGTGCTCCCACGTACCATCGCGTATATATTGGGAGACCCCTATAGGAGCAAAGCCTTTATCCATAGGAAGCCGTGTCGGCCGCTCTACTGATCACAATGCAGTGAACACAGCATTCACGAAGATCGACCACCCGTACCGTAAAACGTATTCTGTGGTTTTGCGAAAATTTTGGCACACCCTCTGCCTAGAACTCCAGAGCAGGTTCTTTTAGCCTTTTTCAAACTATATAACTAAAAAAGTCCATCCGAGCATTTGTCACTTCGGGCTCGTTAAAACATCGAAGGAGACTAGAGTCATCTTTAGCTTTTTCTCGACTCTTAAAAAGTGAAAAAGCAAGTTGTGTCTAAAGCGTCGTTATAAAATTTATTTTAAACGGAACATAATCACCTCCTATTCCTGCGTTGGTCTGTAGGTTGAGAACATGGAACGCCCTAACCAAGGAATTCCACATGATGGAAATCCTAGTCCTTTCTCCTCTTGGGGAGAAGTTGGTGCGCCCCACATGGCCACATTGTCGCTTCCAGGACTGACAATTGGCCTGCCTATTTGGCTATTCTCAACCAATGTAGTTCAGAACACCATGGTTACTGAACAGTCGAGTCAACAGTTAGATCAGTCTAGAGCTGCCCACCAGCCTTCAACTTCCTATAACTCTTCCTCCGATCCTTCATCTTCGCAAGGTAGAGCCGGCAAAAGCCAAGCTCCCATGGAGAAGAAGGAGAAGAAGAAGAGAGAGAAGAAGAAGAAGGAGCCTAAGGTGACTGGGGGCAAGCAAAAGACATCTGACAAAAATCCACACACAGCGCAGACCGGGCCTAAATTGCCATTTGTCATATGTAGAGGAGACCACTTCCATAGAGATTGTCCCTGTATTCCCCGAATACTAAGGGACTGGTCCCCTCGTTTGCACAATTCAGGAGCATCAACCTCTGATAGCCATGTTGAATGCTTACCGTCAACCAGCGAAAGTGAAGGTCCAAGACAAAGAGGGGGAGCAAGATCCCCCTGCAGACTGTGTGAAGGCGATCACACCATCCACCGTTGTCCCTTCTTAGATGAAGCGAAGAGAGTTTTGGAAGATCACCCGGTTTCACCGTTGAGACTTCCTCCTGGATACAAAAAACTTGTGCCAAGTCCTTCGTTGGTTGAAAATACAGCTGGCCCGCTCAAGTGGTCAGCTGAAGCGTCAGTCATTGACAATGAACCTACTGAATCCAGACCGGACGAGATTCCAAAGGTCGAAACGGCAGTTGACCCGGTTCTTCCTTCAGAGGTTTCATCCTCAAATGACACCGTCACTGAAGATTCATCTTCAAATGACACCCTCACTGAAGAGAATAGGGATGACACCATCCAGATTCTTTTCATCAACACCGACTCTGATGAGCATCAAGGAAATGCGCCCATTCCTTTATCGCAGGAAGGAACATCGTCAGGGTCATATCTGGCCGTGTATTCGGTCCCACCACCAAGCAACCTAGTTGTGTCCTTTGATTGGAACCAACTAGGCAGACCCCGGTGGCCAGCTAGTATACCATTCAGAATCATAGTCCAAATTTATAGAATGGTAATGGCTGGCACTATCATTGATGAAGGGGTGTCTGTGAGTATCCTTTCCTCTATTGCTTGGAAAGCACTGGGTTCCCCGACGCTTTTGCCTGAGATAAGAAATCTCTCGGGTTTTGATAAAGGAACCAGTCGACCATTAGGGATCCTCCCCAATGTGCCTGTTACATTGAAAGGGAAGACCGTTCAAATGAACGTGATGGTCGTTCAAGGACCCTTGGATTATAACCTACTCCTTGGACGAGACTATATATATTGCATGGGAGCTATAGTCTCCTCACTCTTTAGAGTAATGTGTTTTCCACACGAAGGAAGAATGGTCAAGCTCGTAGACCAACTTTCATTTCCGGGATCACGCATCGCAAATAGTCACATACCAACCCTCAATGGTCTATTCAATCAAGAAATGTCTCCACCCCCAGTCCTCCTTCCCGATGAGTGCGAGTGATTCGGAAAGATGGGACTGGAACCCAGGGGGCATGCATCCTGGTCTGCTTCGGGCAGAGGAAACCCTGGGTATAAGGTAGAATTTCCGCGAGGGAATATGACTAGTCCGTACCCCATCCGTGGAAGGAAGAGGGGTTGTTCTAGAATAGGATTCTTTTGTCAAGGTTACTTGTTTGACAAAGGTCATTCACCATTGTCTACTTCGGTAGACAGTGCCGAGGAAATGTTTTCGTTTGAGGAAGTTAACAAAACAATCTTTGGGTAACCAGAAAGAGGCAAGCCTCACCCTTTAAAACAAATGTTTTAACGGATAAGTAGGGGCAGCCTTGAAATTATACTTTATACCTGGGGGCATGCAAACCTTTTGGAGTGCAAGCTAAGAGCGGTTATTTATCTGTTTTTGGGATTAGCCGTTTCCAAACTTGCATAAAGAAAGGATGAGAGGGAGCATAGCTTTGGTAAGGCGCGAGCTCTATAAAAAATGGGATCTTACAGGGGACATTTCTTATCTTATGACTGGTATATTCGAGCAGTTTTACCGCGGAAATTATGCTCGTTAAAAAATAGAAAAGCGAGATCCGAGCAGTTTTAGTACATAGTTCATGCTCGTTAAAAAATAAACATAAGATTGAGCATTCAAGCTCATTAAAAAATGAACATATTCCGGTGAATAACCATTGTGATCGTAAATTTATTAGCCATAAAAGCCTTGGTCGTGTTTGCACCTGCCACCTCCATTCCATTTGGCCAATCGTTCACCTCCATATGATTGTTTACCTATTTTGAGGAACAGCTGCGAAGAGTGATTTCACCTAGCCATCCTTGTGACACTGCCGTGATTGGAAAATTCCAACCTGTACCTGGAATCTGCTGCTATCCCTGTTTATCACTCGTTCCTCAAAAGACAAGTCTTCTTTGAGCTCTTTTCATCCGACTCGTAAAATATGAAAAGTTTGCCGATTTTGGCCTTCCAGCTCGTTAAAAGGACCGGAAGAGCTATCCCTCCTCTAGATTTTAATCTTTTTGGACCTGAGGGATTATTACACAAAAAGGTCGAGCGCTTATTTTATTCGGCTCGTTAAAGTTATCGAAAATTCATCCCTTCTGTATTGTTTTATACTTTTTTGGACTTAAGGGATTAGATGACAAGAAAGGAATTTTGGAGTTAACTTTCTGTACCTTTTCAGACTCTCTAAAAATGAAAAGGACCGAGTTTTCCTTGTCGTTAGACTCGTTAAAATGATTAAATAGCGACAAACTTGTCTTTAGACGAGAACGAGTTTCCCTATCGCTAGGCTCGTTAAAACATAGCGATGGGCTTTCCCGAAGGGCAGGTTATAGAACACGCATATGTTATCCTCCTCAAGCTTGACAAAAATAAAGAGGTACTGGTCAGAAATGACTGGGGAAAAATTGGGAGAACCTCAAAGCTTTAATGGTAGCAAGTCGCTCTTGAACATGACACTTTTCCTCCGTATCACATCGGGTTGGGTTGTTTCATTCACCGGTCTCATCACCATGGTCTTCGCCAAACCATCCACATTTGGGGTAATGCTACCGATCCATCGCATCAGTGTCGTTATATGTTCAAGAGATGTTGTTCAGAAAGAGTCAACCGCATCCCATCCACTGCCATACATTATCCTTCATCCACCCATGATCGCCACCCTGAATCATATTTCACAGATTGTTTTCACCTCCACTAAAATCATTAGCTCCGTTCCGTGTCACTGATGTGGGATTCATTAAGGCCCTCCTTTGACGGATCGCTTCTTGTCAACTTCAGCTCATTATCCAAGAAGTTGATCTAGGAACACCCCCCTCAGTACTTTGAAGCTTGCATGCCTCAATGGCAAGTTTCTCACTTCCGGTGACAGGTATACATCAATGACCTTCGACCAGAAGATTTTGCGTGGTGTTCGACACCAAGTCCTTTATTCACACCACGTGAATTGTACTGCAGTACCTTGAGGTTCATTATCATTATCGGTGATTCCTCTCGCGCTTGTTAGCGGTTTACATCATTGACCGGTAATCAAGCGATGTCTTTCCATGTTCGACTTCAGCGCAATTCTCGCATGGATCGACTTGTACTTAGAGTGAAGATCGAACGAGTTTGAAGACCCCGGATCTAGTTTCATCCATTCGGGTTGCGATATATATTCAGGAAATATAAAGACATTTGATATGTACATTATTACAGCAGATGATCATCCTACTCAAAGGATGATAATTTCAGCAGAGAATTATCAGTCTACCATCAGACGATCGTCTATTCTATGTACTAAAATGAATTTATAAAGCTTAGCATGGGAATGCCCGCCTCATCTAGATCATGAAAGCAGAATGAAAAATAATGTATTGTATTGTATTTTGTTGCAGGTCACCTCTCAGCGATTGAATGAACTTCGGATCCTCCTGATAAAGCATTTCACCCGATAAACGACCTCAGACTTTAGGGGGCAACTGTTATAGACATTTTTGTGCCTTACAGCATGAAGCATGAAATGTCAATAATCTAAGGGATCCAAAGTCCCTAAACATGTTGTTCATACCCCTAGAGGAACAAGGTCAGCAAACCACAGCACTGAATATCAGTTCTCCACCTGAAAACACTCAAAAACAAGCTAATTCTGGATCATGTCAACTGCTCCACTGAGCATCTGCGCTGAATGTCAACTGCTCCACTGTGTACCTACGCTGAATGTCAACTGCAAAGAAGGCTACCTGCGCTGGGCGAGTTTGGCCAAGTGGCACAGTCATTCCTCAAGGTGTCAATTCCCAGGAAGCTTCCAAAATGACACTTGGATCAGGGAATTCGATTGGTGATGAGTAAGAGGGTCTAGATCTCCAAGTGGAAGCAAGAACCTCCAAGTGGACTCAAGAACTGAAGAATAACTAAAGTGGGAGAGGACACTAGTCAGCTTCATGCCAGCTACAAGCTGACTCATCCTTTCTCCAAAACTCCTATATATAGAGCTCTCTCATGAGGTCTAAGGAGGCTGGAATCTTGTGAATGTAAGGAAGTGCTGTTGGTTTGAGTATAGAACTATTGGGTGATTTGCTTGAAGGAGGTGAAGAGGAGATTTCTTTCTGCTGGGAGCTGATGCTGGATTGGGCCTTTTATGGTTGTATTACTTCCTGAACTTTACTTCTTCCATTAATAAAGCATTTGAGGTTCTTCTATATGCATGTGTCTCAATGGTGTATTGTTATACTTGTGTATTTGATTTATTCTAATCCTTGAATCAATTATGAATGTATGCTTCTTGTAGTTTCCCTCTCTTGCCATTTTGCAGGATCTTGGTGTAGCTGGGCCAGGGAAAGAGCAAGGAGCTGGGAGCAAGCAGCAAAGAGAGCAGATTAGATCAATCATTAGTGGAAGACATCGGTTAGTGGATCTCTTTCTCCCCTCTCTTACATCTCATAAAGAAGTAATCTCGAATAGCTTTGCTTTGATTGTTGCTGAGGTAATATCACCCTTAGAGTGGGATAGGGTCATTCCGTATTGGATACTTTTCCCAACAACACTCAGGTCCAAAAAGATTAAAATCTAAAGGAGGGATATCACTTCCGGTCGCTTTAACAAGATGGAGAGGCCAATGGCTCGGCAATCTTTTCATATTTTACGAGTCAGTTGAAAAGAGCTTAAAGGAGGCTCGTTTTTTAGGAACGAGTGATAGATTCGGGTAGCAGCTGATTCCAGGTAAGGTTTGGAATTTTCCAATCACGGCAATGTCACAAGGATGGCTAACATGATCACTCTTCACAGCTGTTCCTCAAAAGGTGTAAACAATCAAATGGAGGTGAATGATCGGCCAATACAGATTGGAGGTGATGATGAGAACACAACCAAGGCTTCAAACGCTGATGATAATACATTCATGATGTTTATTTACCGGAAATTTGTTCATTTTTTAATGAGCTTAAATGCTGGGGGAACACTTGCTCATTGCTTATGTTTATTTTTTAACGAGCTTGAATTCCGCGTTAAAACTACTCGAGGTAGGTTTATTTTTTAACGAGCTTGAACCCTGTGGTAACATTGCTCGTGGCTAGGTTTATTTTTTAATGAGCTTGAACTTTGTAGAAGCATTGCTCGTGGCGGGTTTATTTTTTAATGAGCTTGAACCCTACGGTAACACTGCTCGTGATAAGTTTGCATGCCCCCAATATAATAACGCAAATCGTGGTGCATGTCCTCCAAGCTTCATTGCATTCAACACGGTGTTGGAATGAAGGTTTACGTTCGAGATCTTTGAAATACTCAACTTGGATTTTACGATATCGTAGTCAATGACTCGATTTGGAAAGGGATTTGTTTCATTTTTTAATGAGGTTGACACTGGAAAAGAACTATCCTCAGAATCCACCATATTTATAGTATTTGATAGAAAATCAAAAACTGAAGGATGATTAAGGTTGCTGGAATAATCTTCGTGGTAATTCGGAAGATGGGAATGATGGTGGTAATCTTCCCATGGTGCCCCGTCAATCATCATTGACTGAACAATTCCTTCGTCTGTGTAATGTACATGCGACCAAGGATCTGAAGAGGTGCCATATTCCTTAGACCTATCTATCCAAACACTCGATGAGCATTGATTTGGGTTTGCCCCCCAGGCCAAGAAAATTGATTGCTACAATATTTCTATTAGGGCGATGATCCATGCTGTCAAAATGTTCAGGAAACTTCTGAATCTAGAAGATATCATGTTGCAAGTTCCCACCGTGGCCACTTCCGCCAGATTGTTTGGAGGCAGTAGGGAAAAAGTCCCTATCAATGTAGGGTCTTTTAGTAGGCCTACTCCGATATTTTGAAGTGAATGAGGGTTTCCGTGGATCATCGGAATGCTTCTTGTAACTTGTGAACTGTTGGGGAGAAATGTTTGTTGGTCGACGATTGTAATTCCTCCTTGGAAGGGAAATGCAATCTTCCTAAAGTAGGTCGACACAACGGCAGCCATGGCATATATCCAGGGCCTTCCTAGTAGGATGTTGTAATCGAGGTTTCCGTCAATTACTTCAACATCTATTTCTACTATTTTTCCCCCTAGTTTGAATTGCAAGTTACTTAAAATCCCGTATGGGGTGTATGTTCGTCCATCAAATGATTTTAATGTTGTCGAAGATCGCAACAAGGTTGGAGATCCTATATTTTTCCAGCAACTCATCGACATAATACATGTAGATGCCCCCTCATCAATAATTATTCGATGAACAGTCTTGTTGAGGGCTTTCACTTGAATGAGGAAAGCTAGTTGAGCTGGTAATTGAGGGTCATATCCTTTGTGATTAAAGGACACAAGATTGGAATCCATTAGGTCAATCCCACCTATTGTTGATAATAAAGCCTGCTTTTGGGAGGGGAAATTTTGCAGTATCTCAAGTGTCAACATAGCGGACGGTGATTGGGCTAAATCCTCCACTATATTATAATGTTGTGCTACTCTGGCACGAGGATTAAATGTCAATTTGTGTACTACTCCATTTGGTGGCTTTATCGAGCTCAGGAATGATGTGTGGAACAACTTCGGTCGAAGTTGTTGTCGAACTACTAGGTTTATCATTATCCTTGTTGTTCGACATCTGTGGATTCTTGTAATCTTTATTCCTTGTCGATATCAAAGCATCATTTTGCTGCTTCGAAACAGACAACATTAGCACTTGGGATGGGGAAGCATTGTTACTAGCAACCAGATTTGTTCCTGGATTCGGAAACGGATCTCTCAATACCGCTGAGGTTTTTGAATTCTTGAAGAATTTCTTAAGCTCGGCTCTATGTGGACAATCACTCGTCCAATGATCCTCATCACATATAAAGCATGGATGACTCGGTTTCCTATTTACAAAGGGTTTTGAAGAAGATTTTTCAGGAGATGACTCTTCCTGTTTTTTCTTCTTCCCTTTATTTTTCTTCTTGCCTCCTGGTTGCTTCAGTTGTTTTCCCTTTTCAGTTGACATGACATTTACCTCCGAGGCGAGAAGTTCTTCATTTGCATTTTGATCAGAAATCTTATGGGCTTTCTTAGAGGTAGCCTTTGTCGATTTCGTGCTTTTCGTACCTATCACGCCATCACCAGCATGAGAGTCTTTGTTTGATTTAGGAGGGGGAAGAATGGAAAATTTTGGTCTAGGAGCATCAGGTATTTTATCGTAGAGCATGCCAGACTGAGTATAGATCAAGTCTAGATATTGTGCACGAGAAACAACTTGCTCTTCAGTGACGACTCCTCCCTTTGCCACATCTTCTACGATAGAAGGTAATAATGACTTAATAAACCATTCAGCTAGCAGCTGATCAGGAACATATGTTTTTACCATTCTGCGATGACATCGCCACTCATGAATATGATCAGATATGTGAGTGGCCGTTGTCTGTTTGAAATTGGTAAGAAGCTCTATTCCTGTTTTGTACCTTATTGGTAACTGAAAATGGGTTAAAAAGGTTGTGGCTAGGGTGCTGAAGTTATCGAATGAAGCTCTTGGAAATTCGATATACCATTTTGTTGCTGGACCAGTTAACGTTCGCTGAAAAAGGTGAAGCATAATCAAATCATCATTTAGAGTGTTAGATGAACACCACAGATGAAAGGTTATCACATGATTCGACGGGTCTTCACCCAGATTTGCATTAAATTTAGGAATATCTGACAGAATTTTATGTGGAATCGCCGGCCACCAAGGGGCGTAAGCAATTGGATCATTCGTCAGCCGGTTTAGATCTGGTAATTCTAGAGTTGCTACAAAGGGAAACTGTTGATTCAGGTTAGGTGAAGCATACCCAGGATACAATGGAATCGCCTAAGCAGTGGGTCTTTGCATACCAGCATAATGTATTTGATGCTGGTAACATTGGTAAGGTTGATGGGCATAACCATTATAATATGGTTGTTGATAACTGCTTTGGAAATGTGGTTGCCCATTACTTACAAAGACTTGTTGCTCAGGTCCTTGATATAATTGTTGGAATGGCAGTTGTTGAGATTGAATCAGCTGTGGTCATTGGACCATTTGTTGTTGCCCAATACTGGATGATTGACCAAGATGAGGAGCCATAGTACTTGTTTGAGCCTGAGTCGCTCCAGATAAGGAGGCACTAACCTGAGGTTGTGATTGAGTTGTTGAGACAAGAGGCTGTTATATTGCAATTTGAGAAACTTGGGGTTTACATACAACAGGTAGCGCTTGTACTTGCGACGCAGTCACCATAGCAGGTATAGTGGGAATATTTGACATAGGGTGGACTGGTTTCATTGAATATACAACCCTTTCTTGCTGAGGCAGTATTGGTACCCAACCACTGGATGTAATTCTAGTTTGTCCTGAACATTGTTGTAAACTCTTATATGGTTTTTCTCCAGGAGGGAACAATGAAAAGGCATACTTCCCTCCATATGGTGGCAATCCAGTACTTAAAGGGTAGATTGGCCTTTGAAGACGCATTGGATCAACTTGTTGAGTTTCAACATAAGAAATACCAGATGATAATCCAGATGAAGAAATAGGAACTGACCATGTCGTTGAAATAGTCCCTGATTGGACTCCAGCTTGTTGTTGATAACTTGCTGGGACAGATGGTATACCGGCGAACATCGTTGGAGTAGCAGCAGGAGGCTCTATCACTGCTGCGTCAGATGACACAATCCTGGATGTCAACGGTTGTTCAGACATATCTAGTTTATCCAAAAGATTTTCTAGCAATTCTGCAAGAACTTGCGATGAAGGGAGGCTAACTTCTAAGACCAACAAGGGGACAGTGATGTTATTCCAATTAAAATAAATTTTAGACACTTTGACACAACTTGTTTTTTCAATTTTTAAGAGTCGAGAAAAAACAAAAGATGACTCTAGTCGCCTTCGATTTTTAATGAGCCTGAAGTGACAAGTGCTTAGATGGACCTTTTCCGTTAAGGATTCTGAAAAGGAACGAAAGGGCCTGCTCTGGAAATCTAGACAGAGGGATTACCAAACCAATCGCAAAAATGCAGAATACTTTTTACGGTACTGCAGTCAATCTTCCCGAATGTTGTGTTCAGTGCATTGCGATCGATAGGGCGACAGACACGGCTTCCTATGGATAAAGGATAAAGCCTATTGTGGTCTCCCAAAATATACTCGACGGTACATGGGAGCACAAGTCCGTACTGGCACATATCGTCTCAAAGTGGAGGAATCACCCAACCAACAGTGAAAACAATAGTTACCAGGCTTTATGACGCCGGAATACGTCTCTAGCCTAGACTTCTAGATGTTGTGCGTTAGGTTCCAAAGCGTTTTTAGATTCATTAAATTTATTTTATGGTTGATATTGCTTAAGAAATTTGCCTTTCAGGTTCACCACGTGATGTAGATGTACAATTCCTAAAATGCAATCAAAGATGATAAACAGTCGTTTAATCTTATTTTTGCAATGAAAATCCTAGCTACTAAGGAAAGAGAGATGGCGTTCTTTCAACAAAGAGCAGAGAGCACACACTATATGCACTGTCCTAAATCAAACCAACAAACAGTCTAAATGCAAATGCACATGCATGTATTTGTTTTCAGCCTTCTTAATGTGTGAATGATAAAAGGAAAGCTAAGCACAAATCTGAATTATTTTCCAAAGCGACAATTACTAACAAGTTTCTTTTCAAAACAAAATGAGGACAATGACAACACTTTGCGATTTGGAATTGAAAACTTGTTTTTGACAGTAGAAGAAATACTAATTCAGATCAAATACAAGAGTAACAGTGTAATCGACTATCAAGAACAATCAGATTCTCTTCTATGATTGAAAATGACACTTGCGAGACTTTCAAATCAAGAAACGACAATACAATTACGCTACTTCTTTGTAAAGGAGAAATGAAAATGACTCAAAAATACATAAAAAAATTTACAGTTCTTTGCACAATGGAGGCAGAATAATAGCAAGGAAAGGGGTTTCAAACAGAGGTGTACTGACTACAGGCACCAAAACTCCTGAATAGAGCTGAAAAGAGTGAACACAGAAACCAAAATTTAGGAACAAGGCCTTGTCTGATCAGCGCACCTATAACGCAGTGAAACTGAAATGCAACGCACCTACTACACTCGGGAAGTGCACTGCATTTGAAGTTCACAGAACAGACAGTGCGCTAGACCGGGGACGAGAATTTGATTGGGTTCCAGGTCATAGTTTGCAGTTCAGTTCAGGGATTTAGGCCGAGCAAGTGGTAATCAGTAAATCAATCACAAGGGTAGATCTAAGGAGGTTACTAGAGCCACCACGAGGGCAATTAGAAAGCTTGTAAATCAATCATTTAATTCATAGACAAAACCCAGAGATTGAATGAAGCAGCGTTGATCTACTTTGCACTTGCATAGAAAATGCAGTTCGAAGGCTAGCTGGCTTGACTTCAGGCTCCATCTGTAAGTTTATAAAGTAAACAAATGTAGATGAACAAACAATCTACTCGCTCCCCAGCGGAGTCGCCATTTTGTTATCGGGAATAGTGTCTATGCAGAGCTGCTAATCCCACTAAGGCTGGTAGCTACCTTAGAAACAAACACACTAAAAACTACTTTCGTTTTCCTTTATGAGAAATAGATAAGAGAAGAATAAGGAGACCAACCTCTGTCTTGCACTTGGTTCCTTGCTCGATTCCTCTCTCTTCTGGTAGGTCTTTGCCACTCGCTTCCTTGTCTACCCAGATTCAAAGAGTACCTATAGAATCAAAGCAGCATAACACTATCCAAGAACATAGATCTATTATCATAAACAATATAGGATCAGATGTACATTGACCACACAAATGCATAAATCATCAATCATACAAGAATATGGAGGAAAATTTGAATAGCTTTATTGATAATCAAGAAAGAGCAAAGAGGATTACAACCAATTGTTCTGACCCAGCATCATCCTCTCAGCAAGAAAGCCCTTCTTCACCTCATGAAAAGCTTAGATCACCCAACACTATGATATTGCACCAAGAAACCAACAACACTTCCTTACAAGATACAAAATTCCAGCCTCTGGATCTCTGGGATGAGGGATCCATATATAGATGTCTGCAAGGGAGGTGAGTCAGCTTTTGAGATTTGATTAGTGTCTTCTCTCTGATAGTTCTTGATTCCACTTGGAGATTGATGATCTCTTACTCATCCCTGGTCGAATTCAGAGAGGAAAGTGTCACAGGAGAGGTTTCTGGAAGATTCCATGCTCCTCCACCTTGCGGATTGACCCTGCCATTTGTCCCTTCTCGCCCATCGCACCCCATAGAAGGGCTTTTTGACATGCATCACACCTACTGTGTGTATTTAGGTGGGATGCAACGCACTTTGCCTATGGAGCAGGTGAAATGGTCTAGTTTTGACCAGGTCTAAGTAGTTTTTCATGGAGAACTTCTGGGAGATGCTGTAATTAGTTGAACTTGTTCTTTTAGGGGTTGGAACAACACCTTTAGGGACTTAGGAGCCCTTGGTTTATGGACATTTATGCTTGGGGTTGCAGTGCCCAAAAATGTCTATAACAATAATACGAAAGGGATGATTTTTCGATTGCTTTAGCGAGCCGAAAAATACAAGCACTCGATCTTTTTGTTTAATAATCCCTTAGGTCCAAAAATATTAAAATGTATATAAGGGATGGTGCTTCCCTTTACTTTAACAAGCTGGAAAGGCCAATAGCTCAACAATGTTTTTATATTTAACGAGTTTAAAAAGAGTTTAAAAGAGACTGTTTTTTGAGGAACGAGTGGGTTTTTGGGGTAGCAACTGGTTCCAGGTAAGCTTGGAACATCTCAAAACATGGCAATGTGAAGAGGGTGGCTAACAGGACCACTCATTGTAGATATTCCTCAAAAGGGTAAGCAATAAAGTGGAAGCATATGATTGGCCAAAATAATGAAGGTGACGGTAGGAACACAACCAAGGTTCAAAAGGTTGATAGCAAGGCAATCACAAAGGTTATTTACCGATGGTGGATTCATTTTTTAATGAGCTTGAACCAGGAGAAACTATGCTCATAGGTGGGTTTATTTTTTAGTGAGCTTGAACCTTGCGAAAACATTGCTCATAGGCAGGTTTATTTTTTAACGAGCCTGAACCTTGTAGAAACATTGCTCATGCCAGTCATTTAAAGATGTCTCTCACTAGTAGGTTTATTTTTTAGTGAGCTTGAACTCTATGATAACATGTGCTCATTTCCTTTTTAATATAAGATAGAAATGATCAAACTACAAAGCTAACTACACTAAAGCTAAGGAACTACTGAGGTTAGGCAGGATAGTTCTGTCTTTCACCTAGAAAAAACACTTCCTTTACTTCATTCGCGCGACGCAGACAAAGGTGAATGGTGGATCAGACCAATCACCTAACCTAAGAAGTTGAACTAAAAAGCTAAAAACGCTAAAAAGCTAAAAATGAAATTGGTCATTTTTCACTTGCATACAAAGGTTTGCATGCCCCCAGGTATTAAGAAAATGAGAGTTTCTAGGTCACCATATGGAAGCCCCTATGGTTAGGTAGGATTGTTTCTATCAGCGGTTAGACAAAAAACACCTCCTTGGCTTTGTCCATCAAAATAGACGAAGGTGAATGGTGTGAGCTTCCAATCACATAACCTGTCGAGAAACCTATCTTTTCAGTTGGGTTCGCCTGCCAAAGTAGACTAGGGTGCATGCCCCCTAAGCTTCGTTACATTCATTGGACTACTCGCGGTAAATAGGTGGATGAAATGAAGGTTGAAGAGAAATTCTTGATGTAAAGAGACCATTTAGGGATGATGTTTGACTCGTAGTTGTCTTTGAACCAGGAAATGAAAGCTAGTCGATAAGCTATACCATTTTTCCTTCATGCGGGAAACACATCACTCGAAAGAGTGTGGAAACAATAGCTTCCATGCTATAAACATAGTCATGCCCAAGGAGTATATTGTAACCTAATGGCCCTTGGACTACCATCACGTTCAAGTGAATAGTTTTCCTTTTCAAGGTTATCGGCAACTTCGGAAGGATCCCTAATGGTCAACTAGTTCCTTTGTTAAAACCTGACAAATTTTGTGTCTCGGGCAGAAGCGATGACGAACCAAGCACTTTCCAAGTAGTTGAGGAAAGGATACTCACTAAAGCCCCTTCATCTATGATAGTGCCAGGCATGATCATTTTGTAAACTTGTACTATGATTCAAAATGATACATTAGATGGAAGGCATGGTCTTGTTAGTTGATTCTACTCAAAGGAAATGACTAGACCACTCGGAGGAGGTACCAGATAAATGGCTAGATGAACCTCATGAACTCGGGGGCTTTCCTCCTGTTGTAAAGGAATGGGTGGATTGCCCCCAAGTTCATCAAACTCTGTATTGACAAAAAGAATTTGAACGGTGTCGTTCTCATTTTCTTTGGAAATTGGATCATCTGAAGGTGGACCTTCTGAAGGCGATACTGGGTCAACTGCCATCTCGACTTATTGACTTTGGTCTGATATGGACTTAGAGGGTTCAATTTCAACGATAGGCATTTCGACCAACAATTGAGTTATGCCAGTCGAGTTTTCAAATAGCAACAAACTTGGTGAGAATTTCTTGTATCCAAGTGGAAGTCGATGCGGTGAAGCAGGACAGTTATCCAATACACTTTTGGCTTCATCCAAAAAAGGACAACGGTGAAGAGCATGATTACCTTCGCATAACCAACATGGAAATCTGACCTTTCCTTTCTATCCATTGACTTCATTTTCACTAGTTGATGGTGTGCTATCAACCTGATTGCTAGAGGTTGATGACACCGAATGGTGCGAACGGGGAGACCATTCTCTCAAGATCCACGAAATGCAAGGACAATCTCGATGAAGGTGGTCTCCCTTGCAAATTATGCATGGAGATCTGTGCTTGGAAAGTTCGGTGTGTGGATTTTTACCGGATGATGCATGGTTGCCCCCTTGTTTAACTGACTTCTTCTTCTTCTTTCCCTTCCCTTTCTTCTTCTTCTCAGCTACTTGGTTTTTAGTATCACTAGTTTCACCAAGCAAAGAGGAAGAAGGGGAGGGAGAAACAAGCGAAGTAGAAGGTGAAGGGACAACTTCAGTATCATTTGGTTGTTGATTCGATTGCTAAGGAATCACGGTATTTTGAACGACAGAGGTTGAGAAGAGCCATATTGGTAGGCCAATTGTGATTCCTGGGAGGGACAATGTAGCCATATACAGAGCACCAATATCTTCCCAAGAAGAGAAAGGACTAGGATTCCCCCCTAAGAGGGGTTCCTGGATTGGTGGACTCCATTATCTCAACCTAATATCAACGAAGGAACATGGATGTTATTCCGATTTAAATAAATTTTAATGACACTTTGACACAACTTTTCTTTTCCAAATTTTAAGATTCGAGAAAAAGCTAAAGATGACTCTAGTCGCCTTCGATTTTTAATGAGCCTGAAGTAACAAGTGCTCAGATGGACCTTTTCTTTTACGGAGTCGAAAAGGAATGAAAGTGACTACTCTGGAGATCTAAATAGAAGGATTACCAAACCAACCTCAAAACTGCAAAATACACCTTGGTGATAAATTAAAGATAAATTACCAAGGACTTATCTATGGCAGCCAATCTTCCCAAATGCTATGTTCAGTGCATTGTGATTGACACTGCTTCCTATGGATAAAGGATATCAACCTATTGTGGTCTCCCAATATATAATCAACAGTACCTGGAGCACAAGTCCATACTAGCACTTGTCGTATCAAAGAGGAGGAATCACCCAACCTTCGATGAAAATGACAGTTACCAGGTTTTACGACGCCGGAACACGCCTCTAGCCTAGACTTCTAGATGTGTTGCGTTAGGTTCCAAAGCGTTTTTATGTTCATTGAGATTTATTTTAGATTTGATATTGTTTAGAAGTTTGTCTTTCAAGGTTCACCGCATGATGTAGATGTAAAATTCCTAAATATGCAATCTAAAATGATAAATAGTCGTTTATTTTCTTTTTAGAAATGAAAATCATAGCTACTAAGGAAAGAAGATTATGATTCTTTTAACAGAGAGCAAAGAGCACACACTAAATGCACTTTTCCTAAATCATTTTTGCACACAGTCTAAATGCAAATGCAAATGCATGTATTTTTTTTGTTTCCTTAATGTGAGAATGCCAAAAAGGAAAGCTAAGTATAGATCTGAACTATTTTCTTCAAAGCGATATTTCGACAATTTCTTTTCAAAATGAAAGGAAGACTAAACACCACTTTTCGATTTTGAATATAAAACTTCTTTTGACACTTCAAATATTAACAATCCGAATCAAATACATGACAAAAAGTACAATCGACTATCTAGAGGAGGAAGACTTTATGCCACTCTTCTTTTTGACTCAAAATGATAGTTACGGCACCTTTTTTCATCAAAACGACAGTTCGATTTAAGCTACTTTTTGACAAAGGATTGTAAATGATGGACAAATACATAAAAACATTTACTAATCCTAATCAGTGGAGGCTAAATTATGTAAAGGAAGGAGACTTCAGCAATAAGATACTGATCATAAGTAGTGACACATTCAAACAGAGCTGAAAACAAGGACAAAAAACCAAATTTCAAAGAGAGAAATAAGATCACTCAGTCATCACACCTGTGCTTCAGAGAAACAGGGATGCATCTCACCTGCTACACACGGGAAGGTGTGATGCATACTAGTTTCCACTACAGATAGTGCGATGGGCTAGGGAGCAAAATTGAGATGGGTTTTTGGTCAAATTTGCAGCGAGTTCAGGGGTTTAGGCTGAGCTATTATGAAAAGTAAAGAACAAAGTATAGGGGTATGATATTAGGAGGTTATTGAGCTACCACAAGGGTGCTTATAATTCTTGTAAGTTAGATGTTTAGTTCATAAACCAACTCAGAGATTAATAGAAGCAGCATTCATCTACTTTTCAATTTCATAGCAAGAGAATTTCGAAGGCTATCTGGCTAACTTCAGGCTCCGTCTATAGTTTATAAAGAAAACAACAATAACAAACAAACAAACTATTCGCTCCCCAGTGGAGTTTCCATTTTGTTTCCAGGAAAACTAGTGTCTTTTCAATCTGCTAGTCCCACTAAGATGGGTAGCTATCTTAGAAATAAACAATCAAAGCAATTTGTGATTGCCTCTATGTACGATAGTTAAGAGAGAAGAAAAGGGGACCAAACTAGATCTTTCGCTTGGCTCCTTGCTTGATTTCTCTCTCCCTTGATAGAGTTTGCAACTCCTCTCCTACTTGTCCCACTTTAGAGAATACTTGTAGTGTCAAAGTAACAAAACACCATCAAAGCATCTCGATCTATAATATCATAAACAATGTAGAATCAAAAATACATTGACCATACAATTGCATTCACAAATACACAATTATATGGAGGAAAACTCAAAGAACTTTATTAATAGTAGAAGAGAGGATTACAACCCAGTTGTCTAATCCAGCATCATCCCTCCAGCATCAAAGCCCTCTTCACCTCATGAAAAGCAAGATCACCCAACAATACAATGTCTCTTCTCAAAGATAAACCAACAGCACTTCCTTACAAATTACAAACTTCCAGCCTCCAGATCTCTCAGATGAGGGATCCATGTATAGATGTCTTGCAAGGGCGTGAGTCAGCTCTGGGATTTTGATTAGTGTCATTCCACTGATAGTTCTTGCTTCCACTTGGAGATTTCATTTACCTCTTACTCATCCCTGGGTGAATTCAGAGAGGAAACTGTCATGGGAGAAGTTTCTAGAAGATTCCATGAGTTTCCACTTAGAAAACTGTCTCTGCCATTTGTCCATTATCGCTCATCGCAACCTACAAAAGGCCTCTTCAATATGCATCACACCTGGCTAGTGTAGCAACTATTATGCATTGCATCTTGACCATGGAGTAGTCAGTATGGTCCAGTTTTGGCCAGTTTTGAGTGGTTTTTCAAGTGGAACTTCTGGGAAATGATGTAATCAGTTGACCATGATCCTTTAGCATATGAAACAACACTTTTAGGGGTTAAAGAGCCCTTGGTTTATCGACATATGTGACTAGGTTTGAATGCCCAAATATGTCTATAACAATAACTGACCTCACGGTTAAGTTCGCCACCTAGACTTTGGCTGGGAAAATAATAAGGAGGTGTCATGCAGATGAAGTGGGGCACCTGTTGTGTCATTAGTAGCCTAGCGTGCGAAGGGCATACAATTTAATTGGGCATGCTACCTCTGCAATGAGTTCCTCGCAAACTACAAAGAAGTACAAGATGATAGTAAGACCTTCCATTACGCTTGGATCTTACTCTCAATTATGACAATTGCATGGGAATTACCGGAGGACAACCAGTTTCCTCTAGTCGCGTTAGATCTACTAGAAGCAGTGAAGTTCACTTCACTCTGGGCCACCAAGGATTCCACGAGGGTCAAGGATGTTAAAATATTTTGGGCGCTAATGGAGGCAAGCATCTGCACTGTGATAAACTGCAAGCCAAGGTTATCTCCAACTATCTTTGAGAAGTTGTTAGGATATGTGGAGTTCAAAGCGAACTTCCATTGTGTCTCCATCTGAGTGCGGAAGGACCCCGAGCAAAAATGGTATGATCTTCCATACCTAGCAATGGAAGATGCAATCGTAGTAGTCTTGGAAGGTTGGCCATCAGAGTGGTGCATGGCTTCAGACTTGTCATATGGGTCTAGTAAGTTTTCCATGAAGTAGAAGAAGGAAGAGGCTCGACTGAAGATGTAGTAGTTAGCCGATATAAGGAAAAAGGAGGCCAAAGACAAAGCTAAAGCAAAGCGTGCTGCTAAGAAGTAGGCAGAGGAGGAGGAAGAAGAGGAATAACACGACTCTAAAAGAAGTCAGAAGTCTCCTTCTCTGTAGACAGAGGAAGAAGAGCAGCAATCCAGATAGGGAGGTGCAGACCCGAAGACTACTCCATTCCAGGTTAAACGCACTAGGGAGCAGGAAAAAGTATGGCTGCAGAAGAAGTCCAAGGCCATCAAATCATCACTTGACACGATCACTTTGACTGAAGGTGATCTGAATGATATCAGGGGAACAGTGAGGGACACAACCGCAGAACTACTACAACAGTTCAAGTAGTAGCAGAAGTAAGCCTTGGTCACCAATTAGATGGGTCTATGCAAGCTACAGATCCAGGCCACTCAAGGGTAGACCAGTGCGGGACAACGTAGCATGGACTAAACTAGCTTGGCACCTATAACCTTAGAAGCATCAGAATTGGTCTGCTCCTTGGACCCCTGGGTCGTCGTGCTGCTGGATGGAGCATTGACAATAGAAGTGGAAGCTAAAAAGGCCACCATCATCACTCTCAAGCAGGTTGTGTTGAACTTGGTTGTTCTTACAAGTGCAACCATTCACACTCTACAAGATGGTGTGATCACAAAACTTCAAGCTAGAGAGCAACACACATTGAATGTGATGAGCGAGCAGAAGATAAAAAATGCCTCTATGTTCATAGAAAAGACTTCTGTGTTTGATCTCCTTAAGAGTATCAAAAAGAAGAATGAGTGCACCACAGTTGTGGTAGCTGAGGCCTGCGGAACTGTTCCAGAGCTGAATATCCTAGAAGATGTGATAGTTGACACAAGAATTTAGAAGCTCGTTACAGGGGTGGGAGATGCAAGGATAGAGTTGGCTAAGGTTTGGTTTGAGCTGAGCCTTAAGATCAAGGAGCTCGAGTTGAGGGCCCATCCTTTGACTCCACCAGCAGTCAGAGAGTAGTGTGAGGAAACTATCAAGGATGCAGTTGCCACAGTGGATGTAGTTGTCACTGTAGTGAAGGAGTGCACTTTTCTTTTCAAGTAGTCACTTGTAATAGCTACCATATTGGAGGAAGATCCCAACGTACAGTGACTAGAAATAGAAGCAAGGGAATGATCAGGAGCTCAGGACCAAGTGTTGTAAAATGCTCAAAATTTAAAGTGCTTAGAATTGATTCAA
Organism: Pinus tabuliformis; assembly: GCA_031772625.1. Lineage (NCBI taxonomy): Eukaryota > Viridiplantae > Streptophyta > Pinopsida > Pinales > Pinaceae > Pinus > Pinus tabuliformis. Next base: position 310,379,371 of record CM062815.1, on the reverse strand, counting down.
AGTTGAATGACTGAAAATTTCTCGTCTTCCCAATTACGGCGCCGCAAATGGTTCGAAAAACGGTCGCCGTATGAGGAAGTTATGGCAAAAAGAAGGATTTGTCCATAACATTAGAAATTTTAAATGTAACTGCAATTAAGTTGGCGAAATTTTGGCAGGAGCGCCAAATTTGGCGGACCCGCCATAATTGGCGCAGCTAACTAGAGTTAACTAAAGTTAGCTGGAGTTTTTCTAGGGGCAAACTCGAGAAACTTTAAATGGCCATAACTTTGGCTAGGAAAGTCAATTTTGGACGATTTTTTTTTTTTAATTTTTTTTTTTTATTTTGGGTATTTTTGACCTTCTGAAGCCATTGGCACAGGTTTCACAGCCATATGAGGTCATTTGCAGGTGTTTTAGCTTCGCGGAAGTTCTAGGAGCCACCAGGGCCAAATCAGTTTGGGAGCTGCATTGGGAATTGTGCAGCCAGTGAATGTGGAACGAAGGTCATTCCTGAAGTTTTCCAACCTTCTAAATCCATTTCTACAGCTCGTTTTACCTTTCGAGGTATTCTTCTCACTGTTTAGCTTCAGGGAAGCTTTCAGCGCCACTAGGGCCATTTCAGTGCATGAGCTGTTTGGGGGCTATGTTCATCTGTTTTTGGTGATTCAAAAGCCTATGTCTGCTATTTTCGACCTTTTGAGTCTAATGGCAGAGGTTTAAAAACCATTTTAGGTCATCTTCACCTCGAAATTCTCCATGCAAGTTTAAAGAGCCACCAGGGACAATTGGGGAAAGTACTATAAAAGGTACAAATTTCACTGTTTAGTGATTGGGAAAGAGCATGTTTGGCTAATTCCTATCTTCTGATTCTGTATTTGTAGTCAGATCTGTCCTTTGAGAGATCCATATTCTTGTATTAGCCTTTGTAGCGTTTTTAATACAAGAGGACATGCCTAGTTGGAGAGGTTTGGTCCAGCAGATGTAGCTCAGAGGGGGGTTGAACTGCTTTATCATTTTGATGTCTTTATTTGCTGAAGATGATATGCTAAATAGAACTTATATAAAGTATTAAACAACAAATAAATATAACTTGCATACACACATAATCACATGTTCAGTTGCAGAAATTTACTTTTCTTATTCCGCAAGACCTTAAACTTCAAGTATATGTATGTCAAAGACTTCTAAGTGTTTACTTTGTTATTTCTTTAGGCAGAGCCTGTAGAGGGCCAGGTAGCCTCTGGAACTCATCCTATTTTTAGAGGTGACATGTCAGGTGAATGCCTCTACAATCTATCTCTGTATAAGAAATAAGAAGTTTATACATTATTAGAGGTCATTTGGAGTGTCTAGCTCACAGTTGAAATTATTGGAAATGGATATCTTGCACCCTTAAAAAAGTACATTCCATTTTCAGATCAGATGGTATCAAAGCACTAGGTTTTCTTGACTGACATCACCAGCTTGATTTTTTAGCTTGAAAGGTGTCTTAAGTAGTGTTGAAGATTGACTGCTTCATTATTCTGCAAACTACTTGTTGTTTGAGTTGTTGAAGCTCTTTTGTTCATTTTTACAATGACAAATTCCATAAGTGAGTTCTCAAAATCGTCCTCCTTCACAAGATTCTTTGATGAAGGCTTGAAGCAAGAATTTTTCATCATGATGAATATGGTGAGATAAATGTATGAGGATGAAAGAAAGAGCTCTAGACTTCAAGAGCAGTTGAATTCCATGAGGGAAGAGAATCAGTTGCTTTCTAACCAATTGCAGGAAATGGAAGGAACTTCATATTGCAAACATGAAGCTAGAAAGGATGCATGAGTTGGAGACACAAATCCTTGTTGCCAAAGAAGCCTTAGCCAAATATCAGCTTGAAGAAGAGGTAAACTAATTGTCTTCAAATTCGCATAAGAATGTTTATCTTGGTTCTTTTGAGAAACATACCAGAGGCATAGGGTCCAAGTTGATGTCCAAAATGGGATATGAAGGACAAGGATTGGGAAAACATGCACAGGGTATAGTTGAGCCAATAATGGTTGAGGTAAGGCCTAAGAATTTGGGTCTTGGCTATGGACAATCTTATGGAGAAAGTTCCAAAGTAGCCATGAAGGCAATTGAAACAGTTCCTAGAAGGAGTTTCATTTCAAGTTCTCTATCTCAAGGTTGTAAAGATTGTATTCTTGAGGAATGCAATAGTTTGAAACATACCTTGCAAGAAGAAGGTGTGCATAAGCATGAACTTGAACGAGGAAGTGGTGAAAGCTCTAAATCCATTGCAAGGATTCATGGTGTTCCAAAAGGAGCTTCTTCTTCATTTGATTCACCTCCTCATGAAGGTAATGAAGGTGAAAGAGAAAGGTATAAATCTAATTTCAATCATATTTCCTTTGATCATGTAAAGCATGGAAAATTTCCACACAAGCATTGGAAAAGAATTGCATGTTCTTTTTGTGGTTTGTTTAACCATAGTGTTTCTAGATGTTGGAAAAGAATGGCAACATACAGGAAACTTTTGAAGGAAAGGATTCAAGAAGCCAAAGTTCCATTGAACAATGTAAATCATGCTATCAAGAAGATGAATATGTGTTGCACTTATTGCCATAAGCAAGGACATACTGTTGAAAGGTGTTGGGCTCTGAGTCCAACAATGCTTCCACGAAAATTGAAGAAATGGGAGAAAGAGTATGGCAAGAATGGGAAGGAAGTTTCCATGATTGACATGTGTCAGGATGATACGCATGTTGATATCGATGTGCAGTTAAAGGAAGCACCTTTGAAATGGATTGGTAAGAAATTGTTATAATTCTTATCCAATTAAAGTTGCATGTCTTTGATTGAATGCATTTCTTTGTTAAGGGAATGCAAGTTGCAGGATGGAAAAGCTGAGTATGAGACTCACTCTATTGCAGTGAAAGTTATATTCATTTCAGCTTTGAAAGTACATGTACATGTGATCGAGGATCTTGTACTTATGATTGTACTTAAGAGAAAGTTGAAGGTTAAACTACATGCATGAGAATGATATGCATGAGCACAGGGATCATGATGATTTGCTTGTATTTTAAACATGTATGTGTGATTAACTTGAAGGGTTGATTACTTTGTTTTTAACCATGCATGTAATGTAATATTGACTTGGAAAAAGTTAATTTGATCTCCAAGATTGTAAAGAGGAGAAATGATGAGGTGTTTCATCTTTGTAAAAGCCTTCTCATTTGGGAGGCAACTCTTCTTCTAGAGCGAAGGTGCCATGGATGGGCATCGTGACAGCTGGAAAGCGCACATGTTCAGGGGAATATTTCAGCTCATATATCAGAAAGTTTCATTGCTGGTTTCTGCAAACTTTCAGTTTGTCTGGCGAACAAGCTTGGTCGGGATTTGACGAGTACTTGGTTTATGCAACGACATTCGCCATGACGACAATTGATAAGGCAAGACATTTTGGCATCAGTATGCTATTTTGGCTGAATGGAAGAGGATATTTTTGTTCCTCAAGTGCTATACAGTTTAGTTCAGAAATTCAGTGAGCTTTTGGGGACCAAAAGCCTTCTCATTTGGGAGGTGTGATCAGGAGCTCAGGACCAAGTGTCATAAAATGCTCAAAATTTAAAGTGCTTAGAATTGATTCAAAGTTGAATGACTGGAAATTTCTCGTCTTCCTGATTCCTACGCCGCAAATGGTTCAAAAAACGGTCGCCGTATGAGGAAGTTATGGCAAAAAGAAGAATTTGTCCATAACATTAGAAATTTTAATTTTTCAAAAAAAAAATTAATAAAGGAATATTCCGCCTGGCACGAAATCCGAGGAAACAACCAAAAATTAAATGTAACTGCAGTTAATTTGGCGGAATTTTGGCAGGAGCGCCAAATTTGGCGGACCCACCATAATTGGCGGAGCTAACTAGAGTTAACTAAAGTTAGCTGGAGTTTTTCTAGGGGCAAACTCGAGAAACGTTAAATGGCGATAACTTTGGCTAGGAAAGTCGGTTTTGGACGATTTTTTTTTTTGATTTTGGATATTTTCGACCTTCTGAAGCCATTGTAACAGGTTTCACATCCATCTAAGGTCATTTGTAGGTGTTTTAGCTTCGTGGAAGTTCTAGGAGCCACTAGGGCCAAATCAGTTTGGGAGCTGCATTGGGAATTGTGCAGCCAGTGAATGTGGAACGAAGGTCATTCCTGAAGTTTTCCAGCCTTCTAAATCCATTTCTGCAGCTCATTTTTCCTTTTGAGGCATTCTTCTCACTGTTTAGCTTCAGGGAAGCTTTCAGGGCCACTAGGGCCATTTCAGTGCATGAGCTGTTTGGGGGCTATGTTCATCCGTTTTTGGTGATTCAAAAGCCTATGTCTGCTATTTTCGACCTTTTGAGTCTAATGGAAGAGGTTTCAAAACCATTTTAGGTCATCTTCACCTCAAAATTCTCCATGCAAGTTTAAAGAGCCACTAGGGCCAATTGAGGAAAGTACTATATAAGGTACAAGTTTCACTATTTAGTGATTGGGAAAGAGCATGTTTGGCTAATTCCTATCTTCTGATTCTGTATTTATAGTCAGATCCATCCTTTGAGACACCCATATTCTTGTATTAGCCTTTGTAGCATTTTTAATACAAGAGGACAAGCCTAGTTGGAGAGGTTTGGTCCAGCAGATGTAGCCTAGAGGGGGGGTGAACAGCTTTATCATTTTGATGTCTTTATTTGCTGAAGATGATATGCTAAATAGAACTGATATAAAGTATTAAACAGTAAATAAATATAACTTGCATACACACATAATCACTTGTTTAACTGCAGAAAGTTACTTGTCTTATTCCGCAAGACCTTAAACTTCGAGTATGTGTATGTCAAAGACTTCTAAGTGTTTACTTTGTTATTTCTTTAGGCAGAGCCTGTAGAGGGCCAGGTAGCCTCTGGAACTCATCCTCTTTTTAGAGGTGACATGTCCGGTGAATGCTCCTACAGTCTATCTCTGTATAAGAAATAAGAAGTTTATACATTATTAGAGGTCATTTGGAGTGTCTAGCTCACAGTTGAAATTATTGGAAATGGATACCTTGCACCCTTAAACAAGTACATTCCATTTTCAGATCAGGGAACTACAACAGAGATATGACGAGGTCAAGGCAATGGTGTGCACTGTCTCCATCACACAGAGGTTGTCGAAGCTGTAGGAAGTGAAGGAATTGAAGGAATAGGTGGATGCATCACAACGCAAGGAGGCAGTACTAAAGGCCTGATTGGAACCTTGGCTAGATGAAGCCTATATGCTCACGGCCTCCATCGAAGGAAAATTGGCTAGTCTGCAGGGACCACAATAGAAAATAGACATAGATAGCGCATGACTAGCGATAGAGTAGTTGGTCAAGAAGGTTAATCAGGAAGTGATGCAGTGTACCGCCAAGGTTGCAGTGGTACAAGTGGAGCTGGGAAGTTTTTACAACAATATCTCCACAACAGCAAAGTGACTCGAGGGCGAGTCACCAAATTTGTGTTGGGGGCCTGTTGGGAACGAGTCCCCTAGGGTTAGTTTTGGGGTTAAAGGCCCAATTTTTGTATAAATAATGTAAAGTATCCACATTTTGTGGTCACGGAGCACAAAGATGTAAAGACTCATCAAGGGTTTCCGCCCTTATTTTATGTAACTTGTGTCAGATTTATGAGATCCACACTTCATCCGCAGACCATGGGATTGTATAAAAAGGGAAGTCTTAGAAGAGTCTAAGGAAGTTTTATAGGTTTAGTTCAGTTCATATATGTTTTGAAGAGTCATTGATGTAATGGGTCTATGAGAGCTAACAACAAAGAGTCTTAGCGTAGGAAAGAGGCTTTGTAGCTATGTGCACAGAGGCCTATGGTAGAAGTCTCCAGCTGAGTGCGTGGACCCCTGCAGCTATGTGCACAGGGTAGTTAGAGTCTGTAAAGGAGATCTAAACATCAATAAAGAGAATTGTTCTCAATTTACCTGTGTATGAGCTATTTTACTTCTGCTATGAATGCATGCGATTATGTTATGTTGAATAATGGGTTTATGATTTAATATTGTATTGATTCATGAATCTATGTGTTCTACTTTGTTATATGAATGCAAGTAGGAATATCTATTTACATAGAGATAATCATAATGCATATTGAAGTTATCCACTACTTAAGCTAATCTGGTTAAATATATCTGCAAGAGTAATTACAAAGGTGTGTAAGTGTCTGAATTGCCTATTTAGGGTATGCGAAGGACAATCACAGACCTTTGCAAAGGTCTCGAAGCTAAATAAGAGAAGTATATCGATAAGCCATAAAAGGCTTATCGATCCATGCAAAGGAAGGATTAGGGTATAAAATGACATCACTACCATCTCTGGGTGCGGAAACTTGGTTCCTGCATCCCCCCATACTTCTTTGAGTGAGACTTGAGTCCGCGCTCCGTGGATTGATGCCAAAAGGGCCAGTAGTGTAGGAATTTTCTTGGCTAAATTAGCACTAAACCTGGGTCACGTTCCATCAAGCCAATAGAGATTTTGTTTTGACATTTGGACTCCATGATTTTAGACCTGTCATGGCACGTATCGTTTCATTATTGGCATATAGGTTAGTATATATCACTTTCCATTGCATTATCCTCTTTAACCTCATACTGCGATATTTTTCCATAGGGTCGACCCCATTATATTATTGCTCTTAACCACTTCACTCACCTTTTTACAAATCGTAACTTAATGGTAGAGTCATTCCTTATGTTGGCTTCTTGGTTAGCTCCTCACTCGCATATGTTGCCCATGTTGTAAGAATTGTTTAGGCTCGAGTGTCCTCTTTAGTCCCGACATGACTTTTCGATGAAGCCTTATTCTTCTTCTTCTTCGTTATTTTCCTAGCTTTTATACCGTAGAGGTTCCCATGTGTGATGTTGTATCATTGCATTGCATATTGACTACTTGTATCTTTTTGGCTTTAAGCTGACTTCATTTGGACTTGTGTATAAGCCATTTTTGACCATGACATTTTTTGCAAGTTCAAAACCATGCATTCATTTGCCTCTATGAATTAACACCTTACACTCATGGAAAGAATATCCTTTTGAGTGTCAATGACCAGTGTCATCACCTTGCATTGAGCATAGGAATGTTCTAGTCACAGGACTAGAGAATCTGTTTTTAGACACTCGTTCTTTCCATCATACTATAGGAATTATTTTATTCTTTTTTATGAAAAAGAATATATATATATATATATATATATATATATATATATATATATATATATATATATATATATATATATATATATATATATATATATATATATATATATATATATATATATATATATTTAAAAAACAACGGGAACAAGACATTTGCTTCCATATTTGATGGAATCAAGAGTCAATTATGTCAACCTTGAACAAAGCACTCAAAACAATTATTTCCGCCATTTGGGGATGGGACTTAGTTTGACTTTCGGAGAGCCATAAACTTTTTATTGAGTTATTCCTCCTCCGATTGGTTATCTATTCCAATTTGTTAATGCCTCCTGCATTGTAAATGTATACAAAGTTATTTTATGATCGAATATAGTCATATATGAGTCATTCTTTTGTTCAAGGGAAGTCAACCCGGGTCAGCCATTCTATAGTGTCATTTTCAGTTTTCCATACCCAATCTATCAGAGTTATCTTTAGTATCACATCAGTTATTTGGTCCTTCACTCGTGCTGGTTAAGAAGGTCCCTATTGACTTCTTGTTGGTGGGTCTGCTCTTATCGACTTCGACAAATTTCTCTGAGAATAGGCCTATAGCCACACCCTGGCCCTATTTACATCATTGATACGTGACCTTGTGCTCAACATCGATTAGCATCACGGGTCTTTGACTGAGTGGTTTCCCTTGTGTTTGACATCAACTTACATTATCACACATTGAGATTTGTGTAGTACCTTGGTTTCCATTTCACACTATTGGTGGATTCATTGCCTCTATTTAAGCTTTCATTATTGGTTGGTTTAAAGGGATTCTATCGTGCGTTAGCCACATCTTGTGTATGTCGAAAATGTACTTTGGAATGGTTACTTCATCTCTTTTCATCCAAGTTCTTCAAAATTATTGGCATGCAGGTTACTTTCATGATGGTTGATGTGGTATGCCTTAATGCCTTGCTTCCAGCAGATCATTTCCTATTGAATCCAACTCATTACTCTTGGAATAAGATCTAGAGTCCCCTTTTTAGTACCTTAGGGCTTGCAATGATTATTGTAAGGATCCTTCGCTATCGACAATGAGAATAAATCAATGTCTCATGATTGATAGATTCACTCAAGTGTTCGACTTCAACACATTTATTCACACTTGTTAGATTGTACTGGGGTATCTTCAATCTCATCATCATTATCGGTGAGTTGTCTCGCATTGATTAACAATATACATCAATGACAAGTAATCAAACAATTCCTCACATGGTTGAATTTAGCTCATTTATTCCCATTGAGTAGAAATGTACAATCTACAATCGATGAAGACCTCAGGTTGTGTCAGCATATTGGTTCACTCATGAGTCCTTTCAGCTTTTTTGTTAGTGTAGCTAGACACCCTTATATGTTGCAGTTCATCTCAATAACATTCTATATGTTTACACCCAAGTTTTATGCAGTGCCGCTATTCCACCTATACGATATGGTACTATTTTGGGGACAAGTTATGCAGTATCAGTGATCAGACATTCCTTGAGCATCATTGATCAGTTCTTATACATGTGATATTGAGACATAGCTCCACTCTAGTCCTTTGTAGCTATGATCATATGATCCACTATGTATTATTCAGTTTTCATTGCAAAATTATGTATACATGATGGATCCACTTTGTACTTGACTAATGGACATGCTTTATTATCTTTGAGCATGGGTATGCCTGCCTCAAACATGAGTCTTCTTTCTGATTCCTTACATAGGTATTCAGCTAGCTGGAATCTGGTGATCTCCTCTCAGGTTCTCAAATGATCTCTCTGTGCACTTAATACATTTCGACCATCATGTACCCCTTGACCTCATATATCAGGGGGCATATGTTATAGCATTATTCAACACTCCTGTAGCCATGATTCTTTTATATGGTCTTGTGTAAACCTTTCCCATTTGGACTTGATAATATATTAAAAAACACTTTTTTAAATTCCATACATGACTCTGCCCTTCAAAATCATGTGTACACGCATGTACCATAATACCGAACTTGCATACATAATTAAAATAAAAATAAAAATCATATTCTCGAGCGTGTTTTATGTGTTTCACCAAATTCCCACTTACAGGAGCCCGTGGCCTAATTGAATCAACTAATTTCTAGTTTTATTTATACACCTCATGGGAAGGCCTAATTCATAGAAGGAGATAGGATATTGACATTCTATTAATTTTGTCCCTAGATCAACTATGATTTTCCCTATGCCTCATGCACTTCCAGTCATAGGAAACCCTTGTTTCCTTGTAGAGATGTTCATCTTCCATTATATGACATCCTTTTGCACATATTGAGGTGATATTTCAGGCTTGGGCTAGATGGATCGAGAGGATGGTTCGTTGGTGCCATGGATGGATCAGGTTTTATTCTTCCACTCCTATTTGTTGTTGTCAATAAAAGAATTTTTTATCTTGTTCCTGAAATGTTTTGATCTCATGTTTCTATAATTCATGTCTAACATATTACGATTTATATATCTATACTTGATGATCTAACATGTCTAATATGCACATTCTTTGAAATATTTGTTATGTATATGCTCCTCTAGTTTGTGTTGCAGGTCTTAATGTATTGGAGGAAATAGAGGGTTTAGACCCTACGGGATATACATCAGACATAGGACCTCTAGGTATTCTTCATAAACCCTCTTTACTAGTTTTCATAGTATGGTTGCTTGAATGAGAGATTCTTGCTGATAGTTTTCTTTCTCTCTGTTAAGGTTGTCAACCCTTACCTCAGGGAGTTTTCTCTCACTAACAATAGTTTTCAGATATAAGAAGGTTGTGCATTATTCATTGTGCAACTCCATTGTCAACGAGATCTAGAATTCAACTTTCAATGTTCCACTGGAAACTCTACTAGCTCAATCTGACTTCTATCTCTGCAAGGTATGCTCCTATGAATCGAGATCACATTCTAGGTTTTCCAAATCACATGCCTCATGTAAATTGGCAAACTTATCTACCTTGACTCAAAAATGGAAAAGGATAAGATGCTACTCTTCATTTGGTCAAATTTCACATGCATGTACATAAGCTAGGGGTTCAATTTCATGAGGACTGCTTGATGAAGATGTTTATGATATCCTTGGAGGGAAATGCACAATTATGGTATGAAAGATTGCCAAATATTTGTTTGTATTCTCTTAGATATTTTCATAGAGTATTTTACGAGAGATATAAAGAATATCATCCTTCCTTGTTGTTGGTCAAAGATCGTTGCACACATTTTAAAAACTTTATTGAGCATTTGGAAAGTTTTTATGAAGATGATAAATTTAAGGATGAAGATCTTGTAGAGGCTATTCATGAGAGTCATTTTAACCATAAGGAAGAAGATGCAGAAGATAGTTGCCATGATAATCAAAAGAAGTTTTAGCAAATAGTAGTTTCTCCCATGTCCAAAAGTCAAACTAATCATAATTTTTATGTTGAAATTCATGTTCCTTCTTTTGAGTATCATGAAAATGTTCATATTTAAAATGGGGATATCTGATCAAATTGTTCTTCAATTTTCACATATTTTGAATCCTTGTTTCAAGAAAATAATGTCGAATAATCTTATGAAAATCAAAGTTCTGAAATTGGATGCATGAAAAATCTTAGTGAAATCATTCATGAGGATACTTGCCTAGAGTTACAAGGAAATATTGAATAAAAGTAGGATGTTTTAAACTCCTTGGATGGCATTGAATTAATTAATGATTTTACGTCCTTGGAATCATCAATATCAAAATTTTTTAAAGGCCAAAAGGATATTCATAATGAATCACAAGAAAGGTCCATATCTTATGTTTTTGATGCACATTATGTGGATGTTCTATTTGAATCTATTCAATGATATGAAAAGTATTAATTTGATGTACATGACGTGAGAAGAGAATAGTTTACTGCTTATTACTTTGAGAATGGCCTTGAAACTAAAGACATATACCAAGACAAACCATCATTTAGGAATGAATCTTTTCCTTTTATCTTAGATCATCAAAAGAAGGTGATTTTTCATGTTTTTCCAAGACCAATTTTCTAGTTTGTTAAGGTCATTAGAGAAGGTTGGTTTTGTGTTATTCTCAAACATAGGGATTGGTTTTAGATGGAAGATTGATTTTTCATGTTTCAATTTTTTTTTTTTATGTTTGGAGGAGCGGAAAGCAAAGTGAAATCAAGTAGCCATTTATTTGATTGGATATATTGGAACTATGCTTTTACGTGATGGATTGATTAGCTAGATAAAGTAGGATATAGGTGCCAATAAGCTCAACACTCTGAGCATATTTTTTAGAAATTCTTAATTCAGTTTTCAGAATTTGTTTTCAAATTAAAGCAGTAGTTGTTTGGAGAATCCAGTTACTGTTTAGTTTCAGTTTAGATTTCAGTTTTGGTTCTCAGGCTTATAGAGCATAAACATGTTGTAGGATTGGTAGCAACCCAATGGATCAGGCTACTAGTCTATGATGTACTTTGACACCTCACAGGAAGGATGCCATCCCCATTAGAGCTAATGTTAGAGTCCTATGCTATGGTAATCAAAGTCAAGTCTAGTCTTGTCATCATTTTGGTCAATGTGTAAAAGTATTGTTATGATCTCATAGAGATCAAGTCCTTAGTTTTTGTGAAGAGTGTGAATTCAAATCCTTAGTTTTCTGAAGAGTGTGAGATCAAGTCTTTAGTGTCAATTTAGGATAGGAGATATTAATTTTTTTGAGTGATGAAAGACATCAAGTCATCGATTTCATGAAAAGTGTAGGTTTAGTAAGTTTAGGGTTAATGTGTCATCCAAGTCATGGATAAAGATAATAATGGGTTTGGTTTCTCATCATTGGGAAAATTTAGTGGTGTCTTCTCATTAAATTACATATTCAAATCAAATTGTATGGCATATCCTTGTCACCACTTGCAAGTACCAAAGGTGTAAGGTTGCCACTGCACTTCTCCCTTGCGTTGTGCTTGGACTTTTTTAAATGTGAAAATTTATCATTACACTTAAAGAAAGTTTTGGACCACATGGAGGGTTATAAAGACATGTTTTTTCTTTCAAAAATCCATCAAGTTTTTTTATTCATCCTCTTGAGATTCTCTGCATATCAAACAAGAGCTTGTTGCATTTATACCGTAGGGGATTTACTGTATTCCTGATGAAAAGGTGGTGGTTTGGAGAACATAAAGAAACTAAGAGGTTTGAAGGTCCTAAAGAGGTTGATGAAGCTCCAAAAATCATCTAAAATATATTTGGCTCAATTAATTTTGAAGGAAATTCTCAATTTCATAGATGGAAAATTTGTTGTGTTTTTGCTGCATTTTTTCTGAAGAAGTGCATTGTTTCATTTTTTACTGTTTTAGTAGTCAACTTCAAGAATAGTTTTTGACCAAATGGAGATCAATTCTGAAAATCCAAACGATTATTTTATCAAAATCAAGCTAAATAACAAAAACCTCCTTCAGTTTCTTCATAGGTGTCACATATTGGAAGATTCCAATGAATCTTTACAACCTATTGTTTTAGATTTCATCATTTCCTGCTTTAGTCATGACATTTGGGAATGGATTTTGAGGACCTAGAGAATAATTTTTGAAAACGGAGAGAGTTTTCTCTCAAGAACAAGTTCATCTACAAAAACCTCCTTCAGTTTCCTAACATATGTCATGATTTAAGATATATGATCTAATATTTGATCCTTATTTTAGATAGATTTGATCCTTATTTCCTAGTAGGTAGTTCTAAATCTTAATGTAACTGACTCTATCTTTGGGGAAATCATTGAACTCAACCTCCTTATCTTGGGAAAGAGTTTTTCCTTTATATTTTGTAAATTTCTATCAAAAGTGAGTTGGCATGTAATAGAGAAAAAGACATTATGAAATTCTATTAAAAACATTCTAGTGAATGATGAAGGTTGGAGTCTACTTGTTCAAGGATTCCTGTGTTAATCATTTATGGTGATTTTTATCTCTTGTATGTTTTTTTTATATTCTTTTATGGTTGTAATTAAATGTTTTTTCTTCATTGCTTACTTAAACAAATTTATTTCAGAATTCACTTTTAGGTTCTCTGTTATAAGTAACCAAACATTTTAGTGTTTTTTCCTCCACCATAATATCTACAATTCATCCTCAGCTAGATACTTTAGATATTATCAATTTCATTATTCCTCTACTCACCTCTCTACAATGAAATTTGACAAAGACGCCATAAAGGATTGCCTACCTTGCCCCTATCTAAGGATTCTTCATTTTCCCATCATAGAACTGAAAATATTTATCTTAATTTGACTCCATGTCGAATGGATTTTCCCTCTCCCATGCCATCAAATTATTAAAATTATTCTACCTTGATCTATAGACCTAGCCTAAGATCCATAAGATTTCACAAGGGAGAGCCCTCTCTAGGTTTGGAAGGGCTGGCTTTTAGCCCTAAGGATTGTTTTTTGGTTACCTTTGGGTTGCTCTCCTCAGCCTGGAGGAATTACAAAATGCTAACACATCATATGTTGAAATAAGCAACATTTTAGTTTACAACATCCACCTTATGGTGCCCAGTCATAATAGGTTTTGCCACCTAGCCTCCCCACTTACTAACTCATCAACTACCTAATGTTTCCATGTGGTATTGGCACCTTAGCGCTAACATCACCATATATTATTTTATTCTTATCTATTAATATTATTTTTATAATTTTATTTTCCATCAATAATACTCAATTTTTTTTCATTTTTATGTCTATGCAAATTTTAACATTTATGTTACTAAAATTTGCCTATCACTCCACAAATTTTGAGCTTGAAATCATAATTTTATCCTTTACATTCATCATTCAAATGGATCTCATTTGGAATTGAGAACATTATCCATCTATAATCCTTTTGAATTATGTCAAACATTTTCCCAACAACATGTTTTTTTTCATGTAATCATAATTTTCAACTCATATGGCCTAAGTGTTGTAACCCTAGGCTTGTATAACACCTATAGCATCCCTAGCCCACTATCGACCCATTCTAGTTGTTTTCTAGTCCATTCCACCAATCTTTATGGCATACCCATTGAGGTGTGGCACTCTGTAATGTAGGTTTTCTAATAATTTTCCCATTCATTTTAATTATGGCTGCCAGCTAAGGCCTAATTATGTGCTTATTACGACTACTAACATGCATTCTAGAAAATTTCCTTTTTCTATGGAAATTATGGCATGGCGAAATTCATGGTAATTTATCATGAATATCATTACTAAATTATGATTCATATACATTTCACAAAAATATGTGAATTATTGGAACGGAAAATAAATAAATATAGAAAATAAAACACTAGTATTTTGTTTTCACCAATTGGTTGCAGACTTTCGATGTTCCTCTTAACCATAAGCCTTGTTGTTCATTTTCCTTAACAGTGGGTCACCCTTGAGTTAGGAATTTCAACTATCTAGGGAAATAGCTCACCCAAATCCTGGTACATGTCCAATACCATCAATCGACCAAGGTACCAAACCCTAGCAACCTCTTGCCTATAGGCTCATATCACCCATCAACCCACATAGTCGTTTATGCTTAGCTTTGTGAGAGGGGGATTTCTCCCTTGCTTTAGCCATATTGTTTCAGGAGTTCATACTGAGTCTAGATCTAGTGGTATTCCCCATCAATCTCTTCATCTTCAATATCCTTTTCATAGAGGAGTTAGACAAAGTGGGGTGCATGAGGTCACAACAAACCCTCCACTATGTGAATTGTGGAAATCTAGAAATCTAGGGCATCGCCTACCAAAAGCATTTCAAGATCCAAAATACGAGATTAAATCTAGTAAGATTGGAGAATATATCCAATATATGCAGGATCATGCTTTGATCTGAAAATTTATTGGACTATGGCCCTCTAGAAAGGCCTTGATTGGGTGGATCAAAAATAAATGAAACCCCTAGGGTCAAATAGAATTGGAGTTAGCGACCAAGGTTTTTTACAGTCATTTTCTCCAGCTTAGAACAAAAATTGAGGGTTTTTGAAGGAGGGTTGTATTTTTTCAACAATACAAGGCTCTTCATGTGATTCTGGAAGGAGTAATATAATCTAGAGAGGGAGGATTTCCTTGTAGCCTTGGTGTGGGCTCGTATCTTTTCTCTCCCCAAAGAATATTGGGAGGAGGAAACACTTGAATGCATTGATAATTCCAACGGAAACTTTGTAAAAATATCGAAGGCTACCAAGAAAGGGAGATGCACTTCATATGCATGGATCTATGTTTCTATGAATATCTCCTTGCCTCTTCCAACCTCAATAGATGTTTACTATCAAGATAATGTTTGGAAGTAGTCTCTAGATTATGAATAGGTCCCCTTTAGATACACACATTGTCATCAATAGGGGCATCTTATTAAGGATTGTTCAATGAATACCAAGGAAACTTTTAAGGAATGCCCTTCTCAAAAAGGGGCAATTGATTCAGGAAAAATCCCCCAAAGAAGTAGAAATCTGATTCCTTAGGTTACCTCAAATCCTAACTAGATCCCTAGATCAAAAAATAGGTCTAAGTCTCTCTCCTCTTAGAAGGAGTCTCTAGAGCAAGTCAATATTGAAGAGCATCAACAAAATCCATTACCATAGGAGATGATTAGCTCCCCTTTGGAAGAAGATGAAGTAGAAGACTTACCAAAGGATATGGATCTGGATGACCCACAACTGATTTCCTTTGCGAAAGCATCGAATGGAAAATATGTGAGGGACATGGCAACTCACTAGGCTAAGATTTTGTATAAGGAATATCTTAGAAGCAAGCAATTGGGCTCCAGTTCTTCACAATCCAGTCTTGGGTTTCATATGATAGATTTCAAGGTGGTCTCCAAGCATGAAAAAGAAGCCAAAAAACGAGGTCATAAGAGAAATAAGACACAAATCTAGGAAGACTAAGAACAATTAGTCAACACGGGGAAAGTCATGCAGATGTTAGAGGCATTTTACCCCTTGAAATATTGAATCCTCGAGGAGTTTTCTATGTTGTTATGATTATCATAGTATTTCTATGATTGTCTATTCTTGATAGGCAACTTACTAGTTTCAAGTATCTTCTATATTTTAGTCCTCTTTTAGAAATTTAAATTATATACAATTTTCTCTAATTAATGAAAAAAAATCCTTTTACCCAACACATATGAAATAATTTGAAATTTAAACTTGTGTGGGAAAAAATAGTAATCCTATTACATTAAAAAAAACATGCATAATTTAATCTAACCATTATAATAACATTCACTAATTGATAATCCCCCCAAATTAATGTAACTAATATAAAAAATTAAAACCGTCAACGGACGATATACTTCAATATTACGTAAATGTGATAATCCGAACTCATCTGGAAGGTAAATCAATCATTACACAAGCTCGAATCTTATAGAATGATAATATGCAGAACACTAAAAATTTAAAAACCTATCTTTAGCACTTTCTTAACTTAGAAATGAGTGATGAATCAATAGTGAGGCCACCCATAAAGCATTAATAAGTAATGTCGATGGAAAAAGGAAACAAAAAGATAATGTTGTCTTACCAAAGATTCCCCTTAAAAATTTATAATTAATAACATGTATAATACACATTTATAATTAAAATAATTAATAGACTTAATTAAAGTCTATTAGGCTAATATATAATGTCATCCTTTATGGACCAACAATATGATCTCACACATCACCAATGTGTACACTAGCACTGTAATCTTTTAATAAATTATTAGTGTTATGTTAAAAAAATCAAGTGAATAAAAAAAATAAACAAAAGGAAATAGAATATATCTTCGGTTTTTTTACATAAACTAAACATGTGATTACGTGAGCCAACTATGCTCTATTAAGTGGATAGATATGGTACATAATTAAAATAAGAAGAATAATAATATAATAGAATATTTATATATGTGTATTTAAATATATTCTTTGGTTGGTTAGGAGAATGGGTTGGCTAATGCTAAATGGAGAATACGAGGATAACACAATCATACAATTATTCTAAAAACATTTGTATTTATATTATATTATAAATAAACATTTAAAATTAACCACCACAATGTATTAGTTTATGGTATATAAATGTATTTGAAGGTCATTATTGTGGTTGGAATCAACACTACGAAACAACTTATGATCAATGAACCTAGGTGATTCATTATTTAAAAACATTTATATGAATAAATAAACAAACAAACAGATAAACAAATATTTAAAATTAACCACCACAATATATTAGTTCAGTTCAGGGTATATATATGTATTTGAAGATCAATATTGTTGCTGGAATCAACACCCTGAAATGACCTAGGATCAAAAACTTAGGTGGCTCATTATTTAAAAACATTTATATTTATATTAATATTATAAATAAATAAATAAACAAACAAACATTTAAAATTAACCACCACAATGTATTAGTTCAGGGTATATAAATGTATTTGAAGGTCATTATTGTTATTGGAATCAACACCATGAAACAACCTATGATCAATGAACCTAGGTGACTCATCATGATCCATGATTTAGCTACTCAACACTGAACATTGGGAATAAATGATATGAAATGTTAACTATAAAATATATTTGGAAACGATTTGGTGTTTGAGAATATATAAATGATAGTTAATTTTTAATTATTATAAATTTTATTCAGATTAGTTTAGAGAAAAGCATAGTTCACACCCACCACGACTGAAGTTTAAAAATTTGATATATAAATTACTTATTTTTAAAATTAAATTACAATTATTTCCTTTAATCAATGCTTTCTAAAAGTATAATAAAAATAATTAACATTTTATGTTTTTCTAAAGATAATTAACATTTTATGTTATAATGTTTATATAGTATCAAAAGAACATCAAGATAGCAATAGACTCATTTCAATAAAAATAAAATACTAAATTAAGAATATATGAAGTGCACGTTCCATGTTAATTAGGATAAGGTTTAATATTTAAAATGTTAATATTCAATATCGAACTTTTTGGTGTAAAGTTATGTTTAATCTCTGTTTGAGAGGTATGATAGAAAGTTTGGGTTGAAATGTCTTCTCAGTTTACATGAAGTTGAAATGTTTCCTCAGTTTATATGAAGTTTATTAATCTTTTTAAAGAGAGATCAAAATCTCAACAACTTTGTAAGTTTTATTGAATTATATATGTTTTTAATATCTAAACTAATTTTTTCCAAAGCTTGGACCACACTCTTTAAGAAGGTGTTAGAGCCTAGATTTGTCTCAGGCTGAAAAGACAAGGTTCTAGGTCCACATCAAACCACGCTCAGCCTCGTAGCTAGCCCTACGAGAACAGGAGAGGGCTCTCTCCGAGTCGATCTCGGCAAAAGATAAGCGATGAGGCTCGAGATGACTAAATTTGCAACTGATCTTAGGCTAGGTATTAAGTGCAGGGATTTTGATTTGTTTTTTTGAGGGTTTTGTTGAAGAAATGGGAAAGGCAAATTTGGGCTTGGGGATGAGGCACAATTTCTGCAGAGGTCTGATTGGGGCAAGGAAGGCAATCATTTTGATGCTTTAACGCAGATGAGATGGGTAGATTAAACAGATGAGGAGCTAAGGAGAGCAAGAGAGACTCAAGGATTCTCCTTAAACTGAAGAAAACATGAAAATTTAAACAAATTCAAAGGTAGATCATAACACTTATGGATTCCACCTTAATCACTCATTTCTTTCAAATTCAGAAGAAGAAGCATGAAGATGATACACATAACACTAGATAAACTTACAATTACTCAGAGAAGCACACCATCAAAACATAAAGCCACATGGATCCCAAACAGTGCTTCAAAACCTTGGTCTTTCCTTAGCAAAAAATGCAGAAGTGAATGTACAATAGAGTGCCAAGCTTTTCCCAAGAGTCCAACCCTAAAAATGACTTAGAAATTACATAATATAGACAAGCCAACCTCTTCCCTTGCCTCTAGGGGTCGAGCTCATCCTTCTAGGAGTTGTTTCAACCAATTCTAAACAAAGCACTAAAATCTAGGCAATCAAAACAACTTGCCTCTATAAGGTAGGAAATTGATTCATTCATTAAATTTTCACTCTTTGGTGAATGAATCTTCTAGAACAAGTAACTAAGTGTCAAAATTACATCATGTTCACTCAATTACATCAAGATAAGTCAAAAATTACATCACAAAGCAAAACTAGTCAAACTGGCTGAATTTCTGAGCTGGAAGATGAAAAATTGGGCAAAAAACCTCTGTGCGTCGTGCCAAAATCTGTATGTGTCGCGCCACTTTGGAGCTGATTTTGAGGCACTTTATGAAGTCAAAATTGAGCCCAAGTGTGCTTGTTGGAAAGCCCTGCCTGTCTACTTTCCAACCCAAGTGGAATTTCTGAATTTGGTGCCCATTTTCCCCTCCAAAACCTCAATCTCCCAAGACTGCTTCCTGTGTGTGAAATTAGGGGTAGAGAGGTCATTTTTAGGGTGTTTTTTGACCTCCCAAGGTCTCAAAACTTTCCCAAATTTCTTGTCCAAGCACCAACAGTCATGATTTTCCATGCTGAATCCAAAAATGCAAACCATTTGTGATTTGGAGCTCCCAATCCTAAGCGTTGCGCTAGTGGCGCAACGCACAGGGAGAGAAAACATGTGTTGTGCCCAAAAATTTGTCATCCTTTAATGATGGTAGTGAAACTAGGTGCTGTTGTGATATCTATCTACCACCAAGGGGAAAAACAAATGTAACCAGGGAATGTTAGGAAGGGAAAATAGTAGGGGATTAGGGAATATTGAAATAAATTTAATTAGGGAAAGGAGGAGGATTCTATATATGAGAATGGGGTTTAAGGTTTGGGATTATTGAATAGGGTTGAGGAGATGTTTATAGGGGCAATGGTTTAGGAGTTTTGGGATTTGGAATGCAATGTAGGATTAATGAGCTTGATGGGGGGAGGGGGGGGGGTAGGAGATGATGAAACAAAATGGAAATGGGGAAGGGGAGAGTCCTTGGCAACCAATCAATAATTCAAGACCCCACAACAAATTTCCTTTGAATGTATTTTAAAGGGAGGGTTTAGATTTTGTTCCAAATGCTACCACCCATAAACCACTCACACTTATCACCAAATTCAAAGCAATAGCAAGAATGAGGGCCTACCTGGCGAATTCATGCAAGTTATGGGCGAATTGGTGAAATTCCGAGCAAGTTTCAAGCTTGAGGCTATACGCGCCACGCTCAAAACCCAGTGCGCCGCGCTCTTTATATGTGTCGCGCCCGTGTTAATTTAACACTGTGGGGTAGCGCTGTGTGCGCCGCGCTCTTTATATGCGTCGCACCCCTCTGTGTGTGCGCCGCGCTCTGGAAAACGCCTCCAATCTCACTCCAAACACGCACTAGCTTCTCACAATGACTTTTCAATGCTTCTCTATAACCTTGAGTTGCACCATGACTTTGTTTGCTTGTGAAAATATTTTATAAACACACTTCATAATGTTTTTGACTATGGCACTTTGTCTTTTAATGAAACTCTGTCTTTTGGCTGTCTCATTGATTTTCTGAGTTTTGAGCTGATGAACTTGGTTGTTTTTTGCAGGGATGTTGGCGTTGATGTTTGGCAAAGGAAAACTAGAGCCTACTTTGAAAACTCCATGGCGAAAAAATACATGATTATTACAAAAAATTAATTCGACAATTTCTTATTCAAAACAGAGTTTTCAACAAGAAATGTCCTCAAATGAGTTTGATGATGAGCTTTGGAACTAGGAACCTCTTCAAAAACCATCCTCATGGCCTACGGGCATTATTCGACATGTTTGAAGACCAACCACTAGACCTAGACTCTTAAAATAACTCTTTTTGACCAAAATAGCATAATGACTATGAATGACTGAAATGAACTTTGATGAACATAGAGAAATTTTGACTAGCCCGGGCAGGTACAAGCATGAGGGAGACAAGAACACCAAACCCTTCCGTCAGACAATGGCATGCCCCTAGCGAAATGCAACTGATCGAAAGCGATGGGACACCTAAACATGAAATGCAAAAAGAGTTTTGATCTCTGATGGAGGGATGACCAGACCGACTCTAACAGAAGGGAAAAATTATTTCTATTATCTCTCTTTTACTCAATGTTTCATGTTTCATGCTAGTATAGTGCATATGTACTTGATCCTTTTAATTTGCATTAGTCCACTTGCAGCTCCATTTGTTGACGACCTCCATACAACATTGTTAGTAGGTGATGATGGTTGAAATGCTCCCTCATTGGTGATGGAGATGGAGAAAGTTGCAACTTGCTCACATGATGTCAAAAATCAAGTTTCCACATATATTCATAATGTTCGCACACTCAATGAATGTCCCTGGAAGTTATCTCTCTAATTGTTTATAAGGTTGGCACTTCAATCTCCCTGCGATTTTGATAAGTTGGTTCACTCTTAAAAAGCTTTTGTTTTCCAATCGGCTAATCTCAAACCATTATGGCATTAGAGTTTTCTTCCCCTAGTTATTCACTATGAATATGTGTGTTGCTCACAAAGGAAAGCCATTGTTTGAAAACTAGAGTTGCAGTCGATGTAGCCACAACAATGGACATTTACAAGGAATCGATCCCTTCAAACACCCGATATTTTATATGGCCCATTGAAGAAGAGGTTAAAATACTCAAGGCTTACAGAGACAACACAAATGTAGATCAACAAGTATCTCAATACATCCCAGCTTTAGGAACCAGTAGGGCTAGAGTGATCTGAATGGAAAATGGAATCAACCCATGGTATTCATCCACCCATGTTATTCATCCACCCATGGAATTTACCCATGGTATTGTAATTGCATCCACCCATGGTATTCATTCACCCATGGTATTGTGACATCCACCCATGGTATTTATTCACCCATGGAATTAACCCATGGTATTGTGACATCCACCCATGTTATTCATTCACCCATGGTATTGTGACATCCACCCATGCTATTCATTCACCCATGGAATTGACCCGTGGTATTGTAAGTGAAAAATACTATAAGTGACAAGTCACATTTTTTAAAAGGATAGTTTCCACCAAAATGTAGTCCTTAAAGTTATCATCTATTTTAATAAAAACATTCTTTGTGGTTTTGTTTATTGGGCATTCTACTCTTTTTCTTCTAGCAATTTCTTCAGATCTTGGGGGCCTCCCCCCGCGCCCCCCCCCCCAAGATCCATTTCAATGTTTTAGATCTTGGGGGCCTCCCCCTAAGATCTGAATCAGTGGTATCAGAGCAGGTTATGATTCCATGGGAATGAGGGTTTCATGCATGTTTCAGTTTCAAATTTTTGCAGTAATATTCAACAAACTTCAAGCACATGCTGCAACCTCCACAGAGAACTTTCTTGGGCCAAGCAGGAAGAATTTCTCTTTTTTTCATTTTTTGGCACAATTCTTTTTTTGGATGGCGAGTTTTCAGATCAGATCTGAAACATTTGGTGCAATATTTACAAAAAAAAAATAACCAGATTTGGGTTCCTTGTGAAAAATATCAAAATTAAAAAAAAATCAACCGAATCGGAGTCCGGATGAGGGAGATATCGCTGATCTAAAATCAGCTATGTTGTAGATTTCTTTCTGATGACAACTGGTGGATGACGACTCTCCTATAATCTTTTTGCAGATTTTGTGTAGAATTTCAAAACATTGATTGCAGATCTGAGTTCCTCTTGAAAAATCACCCAATTTAAAAAGAAATGGGTCAAATCAGAGTTTGGATGTGGGAAAAATCACTAATTTAAAATCATCTATGTTTTTAGAACTTTTTTTACGGCAGAAGAGTTGCAGCGTGAATCTGAGATTTTAGAGTGTCTAGATAAGGATTTCCAACACATGGGAAGATGAAAAATGATCCTTCTATTTCCGAAAATAGATTATAATAAATATTCTCAGTTATATTGATCGAGTTATGTCCATTTTAATTTTGGAGTAGCATGCAAAGTGGGTTCCCATTGGAGACGTGATGTCCCACTCCACTTTAGTAGGCACCTGCTTCACATTCATCATTTTTAGCATAGCAGCATTTGGATTGGGTTATTTGGAGACGTGCCCTCCCACCCCAGGCTATGTAGGCACCTGCTACTTCATCAACAACTAACATCACGGTTATGGGTCAATCGCACAAAATCCTTGTCATTGAAGTCCATTTGCTAGGCCGCACACTGTTAGTATCACAGTTGGTCACAAGCATTACATGGTATCTCTATCCTTGGATCTTCATTTGTCATGGTTATGGGTCATCCACAAACCCACACTTCATCGAATTCCATTTGCTAGGCCACACACTGTCAGTATCATAGTTGGTCACAAGCATTATAGGGTATCTCTATCCTCGGATCTTCGTTCATCATAGTTATGGGTCATCCACAAACCCACACTTCATCGAAGTCCATTTGCTAGATTGCACACTATCAATATCACAGTTGGTAATAAGCATTACAGGGTATCTCTATCCTCAAATCTTCGTTCATCATGGTTATGAGTTAACTACATAAAACCCTTCTCTTTAGTGGGTCTTCATATTCAACAAAGGCTTCGTAGGAGGGACCTTCACGCAATGGGGCCCATTGATTCCTAAGGAGAGAGGAATGATCCAAATGGAAAATGGCATCAACCCATGGTATTCATCCACCCATGTTATTCATCCACCCATGGTATTGTAAGTGGCATCCACCCATGGTATTGTATGTGACATCCACCCATGGTATTCATTCACCCATGGTATTTTTCCATGGTATTGTGACATACACCCATGGTATTCATTCACCCATGGAATTGACCCATGGTATTGTGACATCCATCCATGGTATTGATTCACCCATGGAATTGAACTGTGGTATTGTGACATCCACCCATGGTATTCATTCACCCATGGAATTGACCTGTGGTATTGTAAGTGAAAAATATTATAAGTAGCAAGTCACATTTTGTAAAATGATAGTTTTTTCCACCACAATGTAGTCCTTATAGTTATTATCTAATTTAATAAAAAAAATCTTTGTGGTTTTGTTTATTGGGCATTCTACTCTTTTTCTTCTGGAATTTTTTTTAGATCTTGGGGGCCTCCCCCCAAGATCTAGATCACAGAGACACCAAATTCTTTACATTTTGGAATTGTATTGGCATAGAAAGACTTTCATAGCCAAAGCTATGTCAAAAAAGAACCAGACTACAAGGAATTTCGACAACACCTTGATGCTCTAGAAAAATAGAATTTATTCTTTCTTACACTATGTTCATGGCTAACAAAGAAGCATGAGGGAATCATTCTATAGGAGAAAACAAGCTCCTCCAAATGCCTCCCCATTCTCGTAAAGTCAGCTCAAGATGTGGCAACAAGACCCTATCAGTGCCAAGTTTTGATGTCCTCATTTATTATTTTCTCTTATATTCTCATAGGCACCTTAGCTAAGTCAACCAAGCATCTAGTTTTCTCTAGTTTCATCCCTCATTGAAGGGATGCTCTACGTAATTTTTTGAACACTTTTTATCCCTTCAACTTTTAATTTTTAAGTTTAGTTTTATTTCCTTTAGAGCATATCAATAAACTTTCTGTTTATTTGAATTCATGACATATTCGAGTCAAACTATAGTCATATAGGTTTTGTTAACTTCTCTACCAATCATATTTTAATTCTAATAAAATAACTTGCTTACCTAAAACAAAAGCTAATTAAAATGGAAAAAAAAAACCTTAAAATAAAACAACAAAGTTAGTTTAGTTTGTACCAATACCAATATATAACCACCCCTTTCCACATTTACCCAAATTCACAAGCTTTCTAGGGTAAACATGAGACGAGTGTCATTATGACCTGACACAATCTCGTAACTCTACTTAAGGAAGTGGGGCCTACAACTTGACCACAAACTGACATCCTACAGGGAATATAGATCACATAGGAGTTGAAGTGACTCAGGAGGTTGGTGACAACAAGGTGAAGTCTTAAAAGTAGACGATTGGTTACTTTAGAACCAATCAGATGCATTCAAGTGGATTTTTTAACGTAGCTTACTTTAAATTGAGGGTCCCACTTTTTCCCTTAAAACTTTGGTCCCACATTGACTTTCCCTTTATAAACAATGCTTCTATCTACACCATTGATCTCTTCTCTATCAGATCCGATGGTCAACACTCAACCCAATCAACAAAACACTTCAAGATCATTGTATGTTGTTGATCTCCTCTCTCCAGATCGAACAGTCCTTACTCAACCCGATCAACAAAGAATTTAGTGATCACTCTACATCGTTGATATCCTCTCTCCAGATCTAATGGTCATAACTTAACCCGATCAACAAAACAGTCTGTTGATCATCCACCGTTGATCAAGGCATGCTGGATCCAATGGTTCACAACGATATCGGGTGAACCACTTGCATGTAGAATACCTGCCCGCTAAAGCAGTTTTCTCTCTCCACATCAGTGCTACGTGTCACTTGGTTAGTGGAATCGGGTCACTACCCTAAAATACCAGTTACAACTTTTCTTCCACCCGATAACCACCTTCTATATTTAAAACCCGCTTTTATAATATAACCACGTGCATTAACTTAAACTTAAGTAAAGAGCTTAACAAGTGTTTTAGCGCTTAATCACAAGATTACCCCTTTAACGCTTAATGACTACGATTTATGAAAAAAACACATAAACACTGAGAATTATGTGTAAAGTGTGAAAAACAAAGAAAATACTTGGTTACATTTAGAACGCAGATACACAGAGTTAAACGAGAGTTCACACTAGGATTAACAAACAGATGCACACTAAAACAATTTATTCAATATAATAGTGGTTACAGAGTCTTGGCCCTCTTGGCTCAATTACAATGATTTATCTTACCTCTGTCTCAATCTCAAAACCCTCTCTAACACTCAAACTCTCACCTATCACTCAAACCTCAATCATCTCAGCTTGGCTAATCTTTTTCCATTACATTTTCTTCTACTTTATGAGTCAATCCTATTCTAACCGCACTAACAACTTGATCTCTATTTTAACCAATCTAACAATCAAATCTCTATTCTTAAGATCCATTACACACCTATGCTAACAACTTAGCCCTTAGTCTAAAATAGGACAATTTCCTAACTATTACAATAATGAAGTAAAACTCATCTTCAAGAGATCCAACCCTCTCTACCAAAACTGACTTTTGGCCACTCAGGTCAGTGAAATTCAACTCATTTAGCCACAACATGTGAACAAACCATCACATTGTTGGCTAAGTCTAGATGCTTCTGCATCATGAAGAAACACCTTAGGTGGTCAATCCTTGATTTGGAACCTTGTTTCACTGACCTAGGCCTATAATTGCACCCCTGACACTACCTACATGTGGTTGTGAGCCTCCAACCACACTCACAAGCCTTTCTCCATACAGTTATGACCATAGATCTCTAGTTTTGTGCTCACAGTCTCAGGATCTAAGACAATTTCCTAGGCTAGTATCTATACCACTACCAAAAACTTCCTGTAACTTTCTAGAATCATATTTCTCATAACAAAAATGCTAATCATTCAAACTTGAAGGTAGAACTTGACCTAGACTACCTAGAACACACTAGACATTTCATCAAACACATGGAAAACATGTAAGCTACATGTCATGAATTCATATATGATCATAAGAGTTTGATATTCATCTAAGAATCACCAAGAAGGCTCTATGCCCTCTTGACATATCTGCAATAACACTTATTAGTTCATATATTCATCAACCATTAGATAACTAAACAAATCATGGCATGAGCCATAGATTACATACATCATGTAACCAACAAATATCCAGCAAATATCCAACATAGAAACCATGGCAACTCAACCATAATATCACCAACATAATAAATAAAAGTATACATGAATTACACTAGAAGAATAACTCTTATTAATATATGAAAATATCAACCAATTTAGGGACTTCCACATACTTTCCAACCATAGATTGGGCTGAATTAAATCTCTCTTTTAGCAAGTCACCCCCGCGTCATATTCCAAGCATGAATGTGGGATCTCATGGAATAAACCAAGACAAAAGAAAACCAGGGCTTCCAAAGGCCAAACCACCTCAACCCTCATCCACAGTGGTTCCACCTCTACAGTCCAGAAATCACCAACATCAATCAAAATGGTGTCTACCCAAGTTGTACAAGGCTAAAGGAACTAGTAACTCAACTCATATCCTTCCAGGGCTCCAGAGCATATCCCTAACCCAATTCCAGGGACTAGTATATCAACCCACAGAGGGCTCTAGAGCTTCTGTCACAACCTAGGATCTAGGACTCGTAATTCAACCAAACCTATTCCAAGGCTTCGAGAGAATTTGTTCCAACCCACAACCATAAGGAACATGAGCACCAATCAGAAAAACAACAAGTCGAAAAACCCACAACACCATGGCTATTTAGGAAATGGAAAGGCAAGGCTAAACCCACTATCAATCTAGGAAAATATCCATGCCAATGACATCACATAACCAAAAAATCACATGCATATACCATGTATCCAAAAATTAACAAGGAAACCATGCATGTAACCTGTTACCTGCAAAGTAATCTAGCGGTAGTTGTTGATCCAATTGTATTCTTGCACTTTCCTGCTTTCCTTTTGCTTCTTTCTCCAATTTGAGTGAATGATCAAGTGCTCCAAGAATGCTCCAAGATTTCTCTAAGTGTGCATGAGTGTGAGAGAATGAGAGAATGAAATGTTAGCTCCAAAAATGATAAGAAAAAAAATCAATTGACAAAAGATGTAAGTTGATCCTTAGAGGCCCTTTTATCATTAAGGCCTTTATTTTATTCATTTTCCTTCGTTTTTCCTTTAATTTCCTCTCATGCAAATTTGTGTCTCTTCATCTTTCTTTTCTCCTATTTTCCTTTATTTCATAAATAAAATGCCAATTATTGCCACTTTTCTTTTGCCAATTTCCATAGCCAATAATTAATCACAAGTGATACCCATCGCTATGTTTTTCTGAACATTCAACTTGGAATGCATGTCTCATGACCTTGATCTTATTTTATTTACATGGAAAATAAACCAGGGGCTATTACACAATATGTATTTCATGTTTATATTTTTAAATCCTTCAAATGGTGCATTTTCCATTTTAACATGGAAAGATGATTAAAAAAGGATTCATTCAACTATAATGTTTTTTTTTTTTGTAAGTCAGATATGTATATTATATGAACAGAATATGTTACAAAAAAGTCTGCCGAAGCAGAGCGACCCTTAGATTTTCCATTGAATACAAGCTAGATACCAGCTCTGGGCTTTCAAAATTAAGCTGCTCACCACGCAGGGCGGCTTTCGCTTAGACTTGTTATTTAACTCCACGACACTATCAAAACTTGGACACAGATAGAGTGACATTACTAACATGCAGAAGGCCGAGGCCATGACAGAAACATAAAAGTAGAGAAACATAGAAAACTAGCAGATAGTCGAAGCTATAACCGAAGACAGAAGATAGCCATAACAGAGAACTAGGGGAAACCGTCGGGGCGAGGAAAGCCACCAATGCGACTGACAGTGTCCAAGCCGACATCCAGTACATGCTTATCGACTCTGGCCTACATGTCTTGCATGGACTGGAAATTCTGAGCCTCCCTCATCTTTTGCTCCTGTATCAGGGGGTCCAGGCTCAGTGTCTGTCGCAGAAGCCTGATGAGTAAGGTCAGTTTCTTATTGACGGTCTCCACAGCGTCATGCACCGTACTGATTCTGCGATCCAGCGATTCGTAAATTTCATGGAGTTCTGCTGACTGCTCGCTTGTAGTGGAATGCACTTTCCCAGCTTGTTGCTTCCTGTCCTCCCTTGAATCCAAGGCCTTAGCGAGGAGAGTCTTGATTCTCCAGCTCTCTGCCTTCATTCGGACAAACTGAGTGGCTCTCTTGGACAGGGTACCCGGGTCCTGCATCCAATCGACCTCCTCCGCAATATTCCTTTCCGGCCGCTGCTCCTCTTCAGCTTTCACAGCAGCTTCCAGTTCCGCAATTTTACGCTTACTCCTGGCAGCAGCTCGGGTCTCATACATATTTTGCGCCGTCCGAAGATCATGCTGGGCTGCCGAACATCTACAGCTCCCCGCCTCCATGCTGAACACTCCGAATTCGTCACTATGAATCTTTCTGCGGGTGGGAAGATGGTAGTCTCTCGCCGTGCTGTGAAACGAGGTAAATGAACCAGAGCCAAGGCTCTCCGTTAAATAGCTGTTGTCTGTGGAGTTTCCCATAATGCTCGTTCCCTTTGGCTGCAGAGTGGAGGTACTTTCGTTATTAATACGAAAGATATCCGCACAAGACCCACATCTCCTCCCTGACTTCACATAAATGTAGCTGCATGCTTTCCCGTTGCGGTTGAGCCAGTTGTCCTTACCACGCAGGTGGATACTACGGAATCCCTCGTGGCATGAACCCTGTTGGTAATTTCCATATCTGGCCTTCTCTTGCCATAATAACCACCTCCGCACCTGTCTATTCGTCCAGCTCCCGAAATGAGGATCCAAACTATTGCCGGAAACCTCAGGAAAGCGGTTCCAGATGCCGGCACCGATTCCGGTTAAGCCCGGTCGGTGTCGTAAAGGTCTTGTTGTGCCAGCTGTAAGCATTGTGTCTTCATGTTCGGGCAGTCCACCTCCTCCCAACAGCTGTCCCGCTCCTTGTCCTGATTGTCCACGCCACAATTTGCAAGGTAGTCCGCCAACCTGTTCGCCTTGCGCCTTACTGCATGAAAGACTAAACCTTTCATACCAGCCATTAGTTCTGCAATGTTCTCCGTCACCTTGGCGAGCCGCCAATGTTTTGTGGCTTTGTTTGCCTTAGTTCCTCCCTGAATTCTTTTCGCAGTTGATATAACCAGAGATGAGTCCCCTTCCACAATTACGTTGCATATTTGTAAGGACTTTAGAATTCTCAAACCATGCTCGAGCGCTGCAAATTCCGTTTCATTATTCGTACTCTCCCCAAGCGCTCTGTGATATATGTGCCGAATATCTCCATGCTCGTTCCGTAGAACACCTCCAATTCCTGCCATGCTGGGGTTGCCCCTCGAGGCCCCATCAAAATTTAATTTCATTCCACCTTCCGGCGGTTTCTGCCAATTATCGGTCTGTGAGGATGGTTGCGCTCTGTTTCTTGACGTGGCAATGCTGGTGGTGGCTTCCAAACGAAAACACTGCAAAATGCGTAAGTCTTGAGCTGAAGGTTTTTCGTTGCAGTCCTTTTTGCATTTCGATTGAATAAGCTTTTGAATGTTAGTTATAATGTTATCTTTAGAGAATTCTATGTTCCTGTGTTCATCTTGAAAGATTCTGCGGTTACGTTCCTTCCAAATCGACCAAAGTAGGAAACCTGGAAGAGACTTCCATATGCTGTTGACTCTGTGGGTATTGGAGAAGTCTTTTCGCCAGTCCAGGATGGTTCTTTGAACGGAATCTCTGTTCCGGTCAGAGCATCCGATAATACCCTCCAACCAACCCCATAGCTGGTTTGCCCAATCACATGTATTAAACAGGTGGTTTATGGATTCCTCCTCGACGAGGCACATGGGACATCTTGAGGGTCCCCTGAAACCTTTCTTGCAAAGGTTGTCCCAAGTCAAAGTCTTGTTTCTCATTAAGAGCCAGAGAAAGGTCCTGACTTTCGGCCATAAGAGGTTGTCCCAAACTTTGCTAGCCCAAGGCACAAACTCAACCTGTTCTTCCTCTTCAATTACACCCCTGGCTTCTTTTAATGAAAAATTACCATTACCTTTTAAACCCCATCTGAGCTTATCATTCTCCTCAGTTTTTCGAATCTTTCTTTTGAGGATTCTTTCATTGAATTGTTGAATGCTCTCGTTGTTCTCCTCTGTGTTCCCAGGGTCTAGATTTATCCAATCCCTCCATATCGGATCCTTGCTGTTTTGGGTCCAATAATGATTGACTCTGTATCGACCTTCATTTTGACTTGTTCTCTTGAGGAGAGAAAGCTCTGGGGTGTCCAGTTTAGGGAATTGCTGCCATGCATCTTCCCAGAACATGGCAAGCCTTCCATTGCGAATCTCCCAAAAGCTGTTCTCCTGTACTAAGCTCCTGTTATTTCTGGCATGGTTCCAGATTGGCGACCCTCCCGG
The DNA here is from genome assembly GCA_031772625.1 of Pinus tabuliformis. NCBI lineage: Eukaryota > Viridiplantae > Streptophyta > Pinopsida > Pinales > Pinaceae > Pinus > Pinus tabuliformis. The sequence goes on along the minus strand of CM062815.1, from coordinate 310,348,057 downwards.
GACCTCCTGTAGTCTTATGAGATCCTGAGTAGCACAGTTCGGGGTATATTTTTCCTTCCAATGCTTCGCCCAGGGTAAATTGGGTTCTTTGATCCATTTCCACCAAATCTTAGCTCCACAGGTCCTGTTGACCACAGACGGATCAACAAGGTTTAGCCCCCCCTTAGATTTTGGCTGGCAGAGCTTGTTCCAGGCTACCAAAGCCCATTTATTTTTATCCCCATTCCCATTCCACAAGAAGGATCTCTGTATGTTCCTGATTTGTTGCAAAATACCCTTGGGCGCTGGAAGAATAGAGAGTAAATACTGCGGGATTGCCTGCAAAACTGCCTTGGTTAAAATAAGTCTACCCGCTAGGTTTAGGGCTCTGTTCGTCCAGTGCCTGCACTTTTTCTCCATGTTGGCAAGAACCTGCTCCCAATGAGATTTCTGCCAAGGTTTCAGTGTCAAGGGGGCCCCTAGATATTTCGAGGGTAGGGAACCAATCCTGAAACCTAGAAGCTGGGAGAGGTGAGCTTGAATTGCCGGATGAGTATTGAAAAAGAAAATTGTGGATTTGGAAAAATTAATCTCCATGCCAGATGCTCGACTAAAGAGATCAAGGATACTCCTGTAAGCCAAAGCCTCCTTCACCGTGGGGGTGCCATGTAACATGGTATCATCCACGAACTATTGATGAGTTGTGGCCGGTAACGATCTAATCGGTTGCAGACCTTTTATAGATCCTTCAGCTTTTTTCTTGGCTATAATTCTGCTTAGGCCCTCCATTAAGATGACGAATAGGAAAGGGGATAGGGGATCCCCTTGTCTTATTCCCCGTGAAGGATTAAAAGGTAATGAGGGTACACCATTGACTAGGATTGAATATCTTGGAGATTTGATGAGAGCAAGTATCCATTTGATCCAGGTTCTACAAAAACCGAATGCCTCTAACACAGCTTCAAGATATTTCCAGCTAACTTTATCATATGCTTTTGACATATCTAATTGCATTAGCATTCCTGCTTATTTTCTCGAATGAAGTGAATGAATCATCTCCTGCGCTAACAAGATGTTATCTAGAATTTGTCTGCCCTCAACGTAACCCGACTGCTCTTCAGAGATGATACCAGGAAGAATCGATTTTAGTCTGTTAGCTATGACTTTTGAGATAATTTTATAGATGACATTACAAAGGGAAATAGGTCTGAATTTATCAGGTGTTTTTGCTTCTTCGACCTTAGGAATTAGCGCTAGAAAGGTTGAGTTGAGGGATTTCAGAATGGTTCCTGAGCGTCTGGAATCTTCAACAACCTCCCATACCTCATGCTTAACCATGTTCCAACAAGCCTTGTAGAAGTTGATAGTAAAACCATCTGGCCCTGGAGCTTTATCATTGGGCATGCTCTGGATTGCTTCCTCCACCTCCTCCAGAGAAATTTCTCTGCTGAGGGCCCAATTTTGATCTGAGGTAATGGATTTGGGAATGGCAGCTGTAATTTCCTTGATGGCTTCCTCTCTGTTTGTGGGCGGTTCCTGAGCAATTGAGCTGAAATGATCCGAAAGCAGAGCAGAGATATCACTGTGATTTTTTAATATCTCCCCTGCATCGTTTCTCAACTCAAGAATTCTGTTAGCACTTCTATGGTCTAGAGCCGACCTGTGAAAAAATTTTGTGTTTTTCTCCCCCTCTTTGAGCCATTGGATTCTGGATTTCTGTTTCCAAAGTATCTCTTCTTGAATACACCTACTATGCCATTGCTGAGAAAGAACCTTTTCCTGTTCCATTGCTTCGGCACTACAGTTGCCTGCTGCACCTTCTCTGTGAATCTGTTCCAGTTTGTTCTCTAAAATGGCTTTTTCCTGGACTATATTTCCAAAGACCGTTCTGTTCCATTCTTTGATCTTTTCTTTGGTTGCTTTCAGCCTCTTCTGGAGATTGAACATTTTGGAGCCTCTTGCCTCCAGAGGTTCAGCCCACCATTTCCCAACCATCTTGAGGAAATTAGGGTGTTCTAACCAGAACTTCTCAAATCTGAATGGTTTGTTCCTAGGAGTTCCCTGAACTTCAACAATAAGCGAAATCAGCCAATGATCCGACCCACCGCTGGGAAGGATATCGGATTCTGCCATTATGCCATCCATTATGATGCTTTCTGAGATTAAAAATCTGTCTAAGCGAGAAGCTATCAGCCTGTCTCCCCCCCTTCTATTGTTCCAGGTAAACATGCCACTTTTGGGGAGTATGTCTACCAACTTGACATTTTCAATGAACTTAGTGAAAGCTTCTGCATCCCTATTAAGTCTTCTAAGACCCCCTTTTTTTTCCAGAAGAGTGGTTATCATATTGAAATCACCCCCCACTATACACTTAGAGCTTGGATATCTTTCAATAAGTGTGGTTATTGAGTTCAGGAAATTAATTTTATCTTCTAATCTCTGAGGACCATAAATATTGATGCAAAGGAAAGAGCCAGAGTTACCTGTGGGTTGAAAAGCCACCGCTATGAAGTGTTTGTTCGCCTCAGCAGATAAAATCTGGACTTCTCTTGTGTCCCAAATGGTTGCCAGGCCTCCTTCTCGACCTTGGCTTTCAATCTCTAAAACTTCTAGATTTCTGCCAAGCTTTCTGCATATATTGTTAATACTAGCGCTGCTGCATTTAGTTTCTTGTAAAAACATGATGTCTGGTCTGTGTTTCTGGAATTTTCTCTTTAAGATCCTGTGTTTTGCCGGGCTGTTAAGCCCTCTTGCATTCCACGATATGATCTTCATATCTAACTGATATTTATTGAAAGGACTGGAAGGCGCTAAGCGCCTTCATCTTCCCTGAATTTATCATTATCATGCCTAGCTCCTATAGAACTTCACCACTGGTTCTACGGCCTCTTCTTTTCTTCTGCTTTGAGCTGGAAGATTTCCATAAGAGACTCTTCGAATGGAAGCTGTTGCCTTTCACAATACCTAACTTCCTGTTCTGCTTTTCTAACTCTGCTTTTTGCCTTGCTATGAACAGGTCGTTTACCTTCCTGATTTCTTCTTCCGGTGCATTCTCTATTCCTCGGGCCTTCCAGTTCTCAGCAATTACTGGTAGGTTCATCCCTTCCCTGGCTAGCGCCTCTTCCCATTCTTGATCCTCGCTTCCGCCATCACTGGTGAGCATGTCAGTTTCCTCTTTTGTTTCCTCAGTTCTCTCCTGCATTTGAACTTCATTGTTGAGGTCCCCTTCATCCGTGCCTTTCCTGGGTGGTTCTTCCTTGTCATCCTGCCCTGCATCTGATGCTGGGGTTTTATGCTTATCCTCCGAATCTGTTTCCAGATCTAAGATCAAAAAAGGGTTGCTATGGGTATTTCTGTCTGTCTGACCTTTAATGTTCTTCCTTCTATTTGCTCTCTGTCTAGACTTGGGTTTTATGAATGTTTCTTTATCTTTGCAGGCTTGTGTTGTTTCGATTTCTCCTTCCTTCCGAATCTGAGGGCAATCTCTTATCAAATGCCCGTGTTCATGACATTTACGGCATCGGAAGGGTATCTGCTCGTAATCTATGGCTTGAAAGTAATCCTCGTCCCTATATTCCAGCCAGAGCCCCTCATGTAGTGCCCCGAAGACATCCATTTCAACACATATTCTGGCATAAGATGTGTATCTCTTTTGTAAATTTGCTTCCGAAGCCTTGATGAATGTTCCCAACTAGTCACCGATTTGTTTCAGGGCAGTCAAACCCCAATAATCTATTTCGAGGGAGAACAAACGAATCCACACAGGGACTTGGGTGAAAGATTCTTTTTCTGGGGCGAAGTTTGGTTTCCATGGTCGCATGTACAGGCCAGCTGAAGCTAAAAAGTATGGACCCCCCTCAAAAATTCTATCCTTGTCTTCGAGGTTGGAGAATACAACCGTGAAGAAGCCCTTGGCTCCCAGGTGAAGTTTGACATCCCCTCTCGGCTTCCATTGTTGTCTAATCCAATGACAGAGAGTCCTCTCAGATGGCCAGATGCCCATGAATTTACAGATGACAGCATGCTCTGCCATGTGCTCTCTGTAAGCCTGAATCTCTGGGTCAGTAATTACTACCCTGAGGTTACTAGTCTTTTTTGGTTTGCAGACCCCATTTGGTGCAGAGTGTATATTGGGTCTTGTGCTTGTCTCCCCCTCATTTTCTGGCTTTCCTTGCCTGTTGTCAGTTTGCTCCCTGTCTTCCTCAGCTTGTTCCTCCTCGTTTTCTGTAGATTTAATTATTGGGTTTGCTTTGTCTTTTGTTCCTGTCAGGCTTTCATCCTCTGTGCTTTTGCCTTCCGTTGTGTTGTCTGTTCTGTCAGTTTCCCCTTGTATTTTCTCCTTGTTTCTTCTGCCATTCTGCTTGTTATTATCAAGCCCTGAAATCCTGACCCCTTCATACTTATTTTGTCGTTGCTTCTGCATGATTATCTTTTTGAAAGTAGGGGTCCCACTGGACCCCTCTGCCCCCATTCGGTCAGTCAGCACTTGACCTCTGCGATGCAGAGCTGCGAAGCGAATAGTGACAGCTTCCAGACCTGCACATAAATCAGTACAGTAGAAACCCTAGAAAACGCCCTCGGCTCTGAACCCCTGCTTCTACTTGCTTCTCCTTATTTGCTGCATTATTAATTATACTTAAACCTGAAAAATTCAACTATAATGTATTTACTATCATAAAGTATTTACAATTAAAAATTTGCAATTGTTTAAATCTTTAATATTTTTCAGGGGTATAATATTTTCATAACGTAATTCATCGTTAAAGTACTTTTTTATTGAGATATAATGAGTTCAATTCTCTCGACATTCTCAGGATGAAGCTCCATAGTTGAGTTGGTAGGAAGTAATCCCTTTAGGTGGATCTTCTTAATACAAATATTTTGTGAACGTAATGGTCATCGATTTCTAGGGTCTATGAACCACATAGAAGATATATATATATATATATATATATAATACTTTATTTAATAATTCTTCTTGTACCTACTCAATCTAATTATACCTATTATAACTTTTTGAGGGATCATCTAAGTTCAAGTTTAGATATGGCCAAGTTGGTAAATAACAATTATGATGAATATAGTTTGTTATTTCTTCGCCATCAATTAAGTTCAATTTTAAAGATAGTTCAATAAATGCAAATTATTGGGAAAATGATTTATTATTTTTTCTTGATAGGTTTCATTTTTAACTAGGGATGTATTGATTTGTTGTAATAAAGTTTGAAAGTAAAATAAAAAATAAAAATAAAAATAAATAAAAAGCAAACATGTATAGTATGCATACTCTACCATAGAGTCCACTCTAGTCGGGTTCAAATATTTTGGCTCTTTCTAAATCATAATTTACTAGTATATTTAGCTTTTTGGATGTTGGATATACTATTAAAGTTATAATGATAGCCAAAACATTTAGCTTTAAGCCTTTTCTAGACCACACCAATGACTTATCGATTCACCATAGTTAATAATAATGATATCTTTTAGCTTAGTCATTAAATTGTTTTCTATTGTAGCTCACTTGGCAAACCCAAGAACCTAAATTTTATAACATAAAATTATTTTACCTTAAAAATCACCAAAAATATTAAAAAATGATATAAAATAATTAGAAATTTGAATATTTTTATAAAACTAGTAAATTTTATTAAAATTTCTACACTTTAATATAAATGTCCATCTCTAAAATTTCCTTATAATAAGTCTTGGTTAAAACTTGTTCAAATATTTTAATTTTCTTTTTTTAATAATTTAACTCCCGACTATGAAATTCCATTTATTACACTCTCAATTGAAAACATGAAAGTTACCTTGCTTCACCACATCTCATTCCATAATATCTTACTTTCTTTGCAGGTTTATAAAGAAGTGAACAATGTATCTCATAAATTTTCACTCTAAAAAAACCTATGAATTCTTTTATCAATTATGTCCCTTGATATAAAAAATTCCATCATGTTAATAATATCAGTGTACCTTTACTCAATTATTTGAAATTGGAACAACCATAAACTATAAATACTTCAATTTCAAAGCACGTGTTGATCATCTCCATAATCATCTTTGCATTTTCTATTCTACTGCATCATGGAGATTTACAATTTATAGAGAAAGGTTCTTGAATAACATTTTATCTTATAATCATGTTGCATGTACACTTTTTAGTTGTTAATCGAGAATGTTTCGGTATGTTTTGTCAAATTTATAAAATGGTTGAAGAATAAAGTTTTAATTAACCATTATAAATAAAATAATCTATATTAACAAGAGCTACGTATGGAATGTCATTTTTGTTTGTATATATGAATTTTGAGAATATAGTTTTTAGTTTTAGTTGAAATGATAGGTATGAATATGAAATCTTTTGAAATAAAAAAAAATTGTTCGAAATTTTTTATATTTAATATCTGGTTAATTTTTTTATAACAACAACACAAGTTCACTCTCTCATAAAATCTTTAATTCAAATGAACTTATACATTATATTTATAAATTAAATTTAAAAAATTATTGATAAAAATTAAAATAAATATTATACAAAATAATTTTCTTTAAGATTTGTTATAATGAATTATAGGATTGTTATTGAATTTCATTATTCCATTTAAAATATTGTTAATTTTGGCAGCTCTTTGAGAAATTCCCTCCTTTGACAATCTTCTTTATCAAGAAAGACCCCTACTAACCCCAGGAAGAATTTAATTTGATTAAGGAAAAATATATTTTAATATGAAAACCCCCATGTGCACAAAAAAGACAAGTTGACCCAAAAGGAAATTAGACACCCTTGGATGTTATAAATACAAGTCAAGTGACCCTCATTTAGAAATCATCAATCATTCTTATTTCTTTGTTTTGTCTCACACATGTTTGAGGTTGGTTTGTGGAAGTTGGTACGTTTAGGTCCAAAATTGCAGGGTCTGAAGCTCGTATGTGTGATTAGGTTTTTGGTTCTTAGCCGCAGGGATGCCACAAGATATTTTGAGTTACATCCACAAGCATGTAAGCCTATGCATGCGATTGGAATGTTTTAGCCACACATACAACTCTCTCTCCGTGTGGTTGGAACTTGTTGAAAATAGAAACAAGAAATGCTAAAAATAACATTCCTATAGATAGCATTTCAGGATAGATTCCAATTCTAATTAGTCCCTAAATTAAAATTGTGAATTAAAAAATTCGAATTTGAGCTCAGCAACTGTTTGTAAAATAATTAATTAATTCATCTTGAGTTAATTAGTTAGAGAAAATCAAACATGAAGTCTATGTGAAGACATGCAACAATTATCCCTTTGATTAAGGAAGTTATCCATTAATTAAGGAGATTAGGATGAGTTGTACTTTTTGTTGTAATTAGTTAGCTCAGTGAATTGAGTTAGGTCTAGTTAGATTAGTTCCAATAGTTTGTGGAACTGATTGTGAGTTCAGTTAGTCAATGCATGCATGCACACAACTAGTGCACTTCAGATAACTAAATATTCTCTCATAAATAACTCATGCATGTCAGTTCAGACAGAGACCCAGTTGAGATCAAAGGATGGGATAATATACTATCAGTTGCAGGAATATTCCCATGAGAATATCTCTTGCATGCAGAAGGAATTCCTTCCTTGAGGATTGCGTAGTTATTTCTGAGGTTGGTGAGCAGTGTGTGAGGTAATTACACATAGGTGGCGGCTTGAGGACCCAAGAGAAACTGCGCAAGGAAATAGGAGGCTTGGAGTACTGAACGAAGGCATATGTGTTGTCTATTCTGTCTATGAGCAACAGTGACGGATTGTACTGACAGCTGGATAGCTTGTGAGCTAAAGCTTTATGTAATCCTGAGACATTTCCACTTGTATGATAATACAGATAGCGAGGTTTCTAGCTGTGGCGTTCCCCAGAGTATTCTTCTATGTTCAGGTGTGATTGATTTCTTATTCTCTGTTATATGTGTTCTATTTGATCTTGCTAAAAATCGATTAAGCTACCACAAGTTTGTTTGTAGAAGTAGATCAAGTATTTTTCTTTAGTATATTGCATTATTAGGTGATCTATAGTGAGAATTTCTACATGGTATCAGAGCAAAGGTGATCAAAGCGGAGAACAGTATACAAAGAAGGGAGAAGTTCAAAGTTTGAAGATCTTGATTATAGAAATCAAATTCTTATCACATCTCAAATTTCACCAATGGCGTTCAATGGTTTGAGACTCGAGTATGCCCTGGATGGAAGCTCAAATTATATAGCCTCGAAGGATCTCATGGAATCGGTATTAGAGGACATCGGTTTTAAGGACTTCATTGATCAAGAAGTCCCTAAGCCAGCAGCAGCTAATGCCCAAGAATTGGTGGAATGGAAGAAATGTGTGGCTAGAGCGAGGAGGATTCTTCTTGAGGGAGTTCGAGACCACATTGTCTCAAGTCTCCATGGGAAGGAGACATCGTTTCAATCTGGAAAACATTGAAGGATCTATATTAGAACAATAGCAATCAGAGGAAGCTGGCACTGAAAGACAAGCTTCAGAAAATCAAGTGTGAAAAGGGCGACATGATCTCTACATATCTAAACAAGCTCACCACCTGTAGGGATGAGCTTGGAAGTGTAGGAATCATGATAGTCGATGATGACATGGTGAGTCTTGCTCTCCTTTGTCTTCCTAAGAGCTGGCATAGCTACCAAGACTCAGTAAATGGAAGAGAGAAACTTCCAGATTGGGAATGATTGTGGTTGAATCTAATGCAAGAGGAGATCAGGAGAAGCACCAGAGATGGTTCTTCATCAAAGCATGATGATGAAGAAAATATAGCCTTAGCAAGTAAGGTGACGAAAGGCAAAGGGAAGGCTTCCCATTCTAAATCGAGTTCTTCCGATGGTGGGAAGAAGATTGACAAATCTAAAGTGCAATGCTTTAATTGTCATGAGGTGGGCCATTATGCAACAAATTGTCCACAGAGGAAATCCAAGAAGGGATCCTCAAAAGGATTAGATGGTGAGGCATTAACCTCACAATTCGAATTGGATTTCACCCTCATTGCATGCATGATTTCATTGATGGTGGGTTGTGTTTAGTACCTGGATAGTGGAGCCTCATTCCACATGACCGACGATAAGAGTTTATTCAGTACCTTGGAGGAGAAGGACCTCCAAATGCACATAGAGATGGGTGATGATGGAAAGTACCGTGTTTCAGGTGGAGGTGTGGTTAAGTTTCAGAAGGAGCATGGAGCTCCTCTCACCTTGACTGATGTAAAGTATGTGCCTGGATTGAAGAAGAACCTAGTATCTGTCGCAATGATGGAAGATGAAGGCTATGATGTAGTCTTTAGTAAAAGAAAGGCATTCCTGAGACACATCATCACAAGACAGACCAAGAGGATTGGGATTCGAGTGAATAACCTTTACAAGCTGGAGGTAGATGACTGTGCTACATTGAGTTCCAAAGAAGAGTTGGTGCAAAGCTAAGATATTGGAAAGCTATGGCATATAAGATTGGGCCACTTCCACCATGGGGCCTTGAAGATCATGCGGCAGATTTCTACCAGACTTCCCAAGGGTAAACTTGAGCAAGTGGATACATGAAAAGGTTGTACCTTGGGTAAGTATGAAAAATTTTCCTTTCAGGATCGAGATAGACGAGCTGGAGCAATCTTGGAGTGAGTTCATACAGATGTGTGCGGACCATTCTTGATAGCCTCCACCACTAAACATAGGTACTATGTTATTTTCATTGATGATTTTTCTTGTAGATGCTGGATCTATTTCATGTAGAAGAAGGATCAAACCTTCTCAAGGTTTTGTGAGTTCAAAGCCTTGGTTGAGAAAGAATCAGGAAAGAAGATAAGGGCCTTGGAAAGCGACAATGGTGGAGAGTATGTCTCTTAAGAGTTTAAGGACTTCTATGCAACAGAAGGAATTAAATGAGAGTCGACGGCACCCCATAACCCACAGCAGAATGGGGTGGCTGAAAGGAATAATAGAACGATTATGGGAGTAGCTCAGGCGATGCTGCATGACCAAGGCCTACGACTTCATTTGTGGGTTGAGGCATGCAATATAGTGGTATACTTATAGAAGAGAAGCCCTCATCGCATATGAGGGATGAAGACACCAGAGGAGGCATTCTTCGGGAAGAGACCAGATGTGAGTCACTTCAGGATCTTTGGTTGATTGGTATTTTTCCATGTGACCAAAGATGCCCAGAAGAAGCTAGAGCCAATAGTAGAGTTGGGGATACTAGTGCGGTACACTGATACACCCTAAAACTATCGGGTGTTCTTGCCTACTAGACAGAGGATAGTGGTACGCAAAGATCTAAAGTTCGACGAGCAGAAGGCCATGCGAGTTTTGCTTGAGAGGGATCTCAAGTTGCATGCAGAGGAGGAACTTTTGGTTACTAAGGAGGAGGAGCCTTAGACTGATGTGGAGCAGCCGCATGTAAAGGATCCAGGAGTGGACACATCCACTCATGAAGAGTCTTCCAGAGATGGGCGGAAACGCTCAAGGGAAGTTGACAGATTGTTGATGGATGCGAGAGAGAATGTGGGAGAGACATCTTCTCACTGCAGACAGAGGAGGTCACCTGAGCAGTACACTAGGTACATGGCCCTTGTTGGGGAATGTATGGAGACCGAACCATCTTCCTTTGAGGAAGCAATGCAGCAACCATTTTGGGTTAATGCTATGGTGGAGGAGTATGACTCCATAGTTCGGAATAGTGTTTGGGATGTTGTTCCAATACTGGAGAACAATTTAGTGGTGAGTTCCCGATGGCTTTACAAGGTAAAGAAAGTAGTTGATGATAGTGTGGAGAAACATAAGGCAAGGATTGTTGCCCGTGATTTCTCACAGGTCGAGGGGATCGACTATGATGAGACTTTTGCTCCTGTATCAAGGTACTCATATATCAGATCGATGTTGGTGCTATCAGCATAGATGGGTTGAAAGATCCATCAGATGGATGTGAAGACTGCATTCCTCAATGGCAAGATTGAGGAAGAGGTGTACATAGAGCAGTCGGAAGGATTTGAGACCTTCGATCATGAGTCACATGTGTGCCGACTCAAGAGAGCTTTGTATAGGCTGAAGCAAGCACCTCATGCTTGGTACACCAGGATCGACAGTTATTTCACCAGGTTGGGCTTCACAAAGAGTGAAGCAGATGTGAACCTATACCACATCATCGTAGAAGGTAAGCCATTGATCATTGTTCTTTATGTTGATGATCTAATATTAACAAGTGATGATCAGTTGATCAAGTCTTGCAAGGAGGACCTTGCAAGAGAGTTCGAGATGAAAGACATGGGTCTCATGCACTACTTTCTAGGCATGGAAGTGTGGCAGAAGGATGGGGAAGTGTTTGTGTCTCAAGGCAATTATTCCAGTGAGATACTCAAGGGATTCCACATGGAGAAGTGCAAGCCCATGTGGACTCCTCTAGCAAGTAATTGGAGGAAGGAGGATGCTACTTCAGGTGAGGTAGTAGCTGCTACTATGTATCGACAGCTTGTGGGTTCATTGATGTATTTAGTGAACACACAACCAGATTTGTGCTTTACGGTGAACTAGCTAAGTCAAGCTATGGTTCAACCTACCAAGCTATTTTGGAAGGTAGCTAAGCATGTGATGAGATACCTCAGAGGCACATCTCAGTATGGATTATGGCACAGACGAATAGAGAGAGTGAAGCTTCAGGGATTCACAGATGCAGATTGGGCAGGGAGTCCATCAGATCAGAAGAGCACTTCAGGAGGAATTTTCAACCTTGGTTCAATTGCAGTTTCTTTACGAAACAGAGGTCACTTTTACTTAGCTCAGTAGAGGCTGAATACTGTTATACAACAAATTGACCTCCTCATCAACTCAGAGGGGAAATACCACAATCATAGGCCTTGATTCCACACTAACGCTGGCTCTACACTAACAACCTGCTTTATAAATCTTGTTACCAAGCTTGGAGGTGCGTTAGTGACCCTACTAAAGCATGTTACTAGTATGGGAACATCGTTAGTGAAACTTGGTGAAGTTCCAAGGGTCAAAGGAACGAATTGACTCACAAATATCTAGATATTTGTTCCTAAAATTACTGAAGAAAAGCAAGGAAACATCCAAATTTGAGATATTTGGAGGATTTCTAATTTGAAAAAAGGATGCAAATGGGAAAGAGCTTAAAAGCATGGCAAGTTCATTGCTTTTTCCCTAGTGAACTCAAGGAGGAGCTTGGAAACCCTAACTCAATTGCTATATAAGCAAAGTGAGGGTTACTGTGAAAGGGTTCAGAGCATTTGAAAGGATAGCATACTTGATTGTTGAGCATTGACTCATATCATAAGAAGTGAGCAAGAAGGGAGAGAGAGAGAGAGAAGCTGGAGGGGTAAAGGAAGGCTAATACAACAGATGGTTGTAATCACTCTTCCAAAATTAATATAGAACTAAAGTTGTACTGTCTACTCATGGTGTTGATACTATCTTTCATATAGTTGTTAGTTCAATACCTATTAGCATGAGTAGCTTAGTTGTATGCAATTAGATGTTCTATTATATATTCATGTATTAGTTATCAAAGTTGTATGTTGTGATTACGCTTGTCTCTTCTATTTGTAGGACTTGACTTTGGAGCCAACTTTGAGGGAGTTCCACTTGGCTGCATCGTGATCTCCAAACAAATCTACACAGAGACTTGAGGTAATCTACTTCTAATGCTTTGATAGTTAGTTATTGGCTATGAACATGCATGTAACTTTGTGCAGTTGTAGATAATCTTATAGTCTATCGAAGGTCCCAGGAAGACCTTTGAGGGTATTTACATTCTCCATACACCGTGCATTTTACCCCATAGAAGAATTAGTGGCTCCACTAGGGACTATACATCTAGTTCCCGATTTACCTAGACTCTTCTATGTTTTCTCCTCCTTCTAAGAGCTCCCTATACTTCTGCAATCCATTTCTGACCCACCAAAGATCTTGCTGCATCTTGCCTACAAGTATTCACCTCTCAATCGGATGTTGAAATCCCTTTGTTTGATTGATTTCCTACACTAATGCAGGCTAGCAGGTTACACAAATCTTTATAAAGCACTGTGCCTGTTCACAAGGAGCATTAGTGGGCCTACTAACTCTTTGTAGCCATTGTTACAGAGCGTTAGTCTCCCAATACCTTGATTTTTAGTAGTGTCTAAAAGCCAAAAGGGATAGGAAGCCTTCTCATGGACTGAAGGAAGATCTGTAACTGCATTTTGCTAGCAAAATAAGTGTCCTGAATTTTTTTTTTTAGGAAATCATTTTTGTTTTTCTTTCTTAAAATCATTTTTTTGAAAGATCGACTCACATTTTTTATTCATCCTTCTGTTTAGCTAGTTAAAATTTGCTCTATTTTGGTTTTAAGTAGTTGTTAAGAAACATTGGAAAGAATTTCTTTGGTTATGCATGTGTTAAATGACTGAAATGCATGAAAATAATATGAACATGTGAAAAACTCTCACTTCTAGAATACAACTTGTTTTCATCGAATTGAATTTTTTTTTAAAAGCATTGTTTTTTGCATGATCTATTGAGTTAGAGTCTCATCACATTTCATACGTAAACTCCCCTACTGAAGACAATAATCAAGTACACATAAAATTTACCTAAAATCAATCAGTAACTCTTTATTGAGAAAACAAACATTAGCTAGGCTAGGATCCTGGGATAAGTAGAGGGAGTAAAACTGCCCAAGATCAAACACCAAACTAGTGTCATTAAAAGAGAGAAAAATTCCTTCTGCACTCATACTATCGGGACCACTCTAGTAAAAGCAGAGCTAAATACGAGACAACATCAGACTGTAAGTGAAGGTAGCCCACCTTCTCTTACAAATCCTTTGAGTATTTTGTGTATTGGGGATCCCTTCGGGGATTTCGGAGCTGAGTCAAGGACTTAAGTATCCTGCCCACACAGCGTGCTGTCTACGACTATGTCCCCCCAGTGGTGTCTATGATCTGAGGTATCTTTAGTGGCCAAACTTATAGGGACTTACACAAGGTGAATAGGACAGGCTTTCCTAGTACCTAAAATAAATGGAACTACTCTGTCTTTAGTTTTTGGGAGGGTGCTCGTCTTCACGAGAGTACTTGGCCCCTCAATCTGAGGTTCAGGAGAAGCTCTACAGTAACAGTGACTGTACATCTAGCCAGCCTTCTCTGTTATTCATTGAGATACTGGGTTTCATCTCCAGTGATCGGTGCTTATCAGACAAGGTCATTTCCCTCTATTGTTGATTGATCAATTTAGTGTATTTTTTATATATTTTTAGGTACCTGAGTGCTATCATTTGAGACTTTAACGAATATCATGATAAAATTTATTGATAAAAAATAACGGTCACTGTGGCTACATCCGATCCTCGTCATCACTCTAGACGATTGTCAGGCCTTCCTCCACTCATTGTGGAAGATCCACCAAGTTCCACTGAATCGAATTCCCCATATTTAGGGGATCAGTCTCCTAGATCTCACACAAGATCTGTTTGGACAACTAACGATTCAAGTTTGCCACAAGATTTCTTTACCAAAGGATTCCTTCCTCCCTTTAACCCTCCGCTCATGAATCCATTGGAACCTGTCTTGGCTCCTGTGGTACCTGTACTTCTTGCTTTTGTAGTTGGAACATTTCCATCTATGTCGTCGATGACTAACGGGTCGTGTAACTTTGTGGACACTTTTGGTCCTCCACCACTTCTCCAGTCGACAGTCAAGACAACACCGTCAATGGCGAACCCCACTATCCCATTTGTCCTAGGTACAACCACTCACATGACACCCTCTATGAGTGGAACCTAGCCAATGCCTTGTTCCACCCATTTAGTGTCAAACTACATACCTTCGACAAGTGCCACATACAGCGCTCCCTATAACACTCAATATGGCACCATGGCCGCAGTTCCCATTTACCAACAATATGGTCGACCACCATTGTATAGTTCAAACCCCTAGATCCATATACCTGGGGGGGTTCCCAATATACACATACCGGTAATGAACGTAACAGTTCCCCCTCCATTTTCAGGCATGCATGGTTAGTCGCTAATTGACATGAGCATCCCTTATGTCAATCAAGGACAAATAGTTAGTTCCATGTCAGGCGGGAATCCTTAAGGAGGTCCCAACCAATCCATGGGGGCACCCTACTCACAAATTCAAATGAGTCAAGGGGGCACCGCTTATCTTGGGGGCAATTCTATACCCCAGTATCAAAATCCTCATGGAAATCCATTGTACAACACCATACCTCAAGGAAACTGCTACACCATGCAACCCATGTATAATATTGGAAGCCAAATGATGGGAGAAGCGCAAGGCTCCTCAAGTCATATGTCATTGCCATGGTCAGAGTCAGGGGCACCAAAATCTTTTCCTTTTCTGGCAATGTTGGATATACCTGACATATACAACTGAAAAATCGACCCCATCTATCATAACTTACAATGGCCACCGATCCCACATAAGATACCAACGGACATCCCTATGTTCAATGGAAAGCAAGGAGAGGATCCGGGCACCCATATCAACACCTACTATCTTTGGAGCATTTCTAACTCCATGGTGGATGATAGTGTCCGGTTATGTCTTTTTCCTTGCACCCTCACTGGAAACATAGCTAAATGGTATATTGAGTTACCATGCATGTCAGTAAACACCTTTGACGCTTTAGCGATGGAATTCCTAAAGCACTTCCAGCTACCCATCCACTATGAGACTGGGACGAAGCTCCTCACTTCATTTCATTAGGATACCACCACCCACATCTTCGATCATATACATGAATGGAGACATAGGTGGAGGTTAATCAAATCCCCCCTCCCAGAATTTCTCTTAACGGAATGGTTCTGTAGGTCCTTACTCTCGCAAATCGCTAGAGATGTTGCTCTAGGTGGTGCGGTCACAGAAGACCAATCCATACGTCGTGCCCAGCACTTAGATCTGATATATTCATAGTCTGGCACTCTTTACGACATAATCCCCAATGCCCCTGGAAACCCCAATAATTCCACTACTACCAAATCAACTGCTCTTCCTACCACTGAGATAAACTCTGTGCAGTCTACACAAAATCTTGGTGGTAAGAAAAAGAAGAATAAGAAAAAGACTGCTCCTTCTGAAGAGCAGTCAATAAAGCAGCAAAACCCAAAATAGAAGGCCGTTGTGCCTCCTGACGAGGAAAAGGATAAACCTGCCATATTTCCTTGCAAAATCTATGCTGAAGACCACATGACCTATCACTGTCTGCGTCTTCAAGAGTGCACATAATACATTGCTCAAAAGGATACTGGTAGGACCACCGTTGTCCTGAATATTCCTTTCCCTGCTTAGCAGCAGCAAAACCTTACTGCAAACCAACTGTAACCCCCACAAGGGGGCAACGATGATTCACAAAATCCTTCAACTGGTGAAGGATCTTCTACCGTTTAGACATTTGAAACGATAGATCTACAAACAAGAGCCAAATCTTATGGAGCTCCTTTCGCTCATGCAATAGAACATTCCTCAAGTCAAAACCCACCACTGCCCAACGATTTGCATATCGAAAGGCTGGTTGTGGACCTTGTAATTCGACCCCAAAAATGGGCACCTCGACACACAACGCACAATACATCTGCACATGCCGCCCAAAACTACAACATTGTAGAAGAGTTGGCGTAAGCGTTGTCGGATATGTTGGTGCTCGAAGTATTACAAACATGCCCAACACAACGGAAAGCTTTGCTTTCCACTATTGGTGGTATCAACCTAGAAGATTCCATGCTTGCTATTTTTGACATGGACAAGTGTAAACCTCCCCTTTCTCACCAGCTTACATTTCAGGTGCATATAAATTCGAATGGTAAAGGTATACACACAACTATCATCAACGAAGGTGCTTCTACCTGCATCATGTTGGCTTCATGTTGGCTCACTCTGGGTTCTCCAACCCTAACCCCACCGTCGAATTCCCCTAAAGCTTTCGATGGCCACACTTTCATCCCAAAATGATACCTAGCTAGCTATCCCATCACCTTGAGTGGGAAAACGGTAATGGTAGATATTGAAGTTGTGGATCATAAACTCGACTATAATCTGCTTTTGGGCTACACTTGGACTTATTCCATGAAGGCTATTGTGTCTTCGGTCTTTTGTATCATCCCCTTTCCCTTTGATGGAAAGATAGTCACAGTAGACTAGCTATCCTTTTGCACCCCAGATTACTCTCCGTTAGCTAGCAGCTCTGCACCCTTAGTGCGTGGTGTACCTGACTCTTACGTCAGTATTGGCACCAGTCTACTAAAGGCTTCTTCCCTCATGGGTTGTCTCCCTCTTCAACCGCCGAAGGTTTCTCGGATGGTTAATATGCTTTCATCTATTCCTCATGAATAGACCGATCCATGGATCCTACCGGCTCCTTCAGACATTGACACTTACGGAGAACAAATGCCACTGTCACCAGCTGAATTGGCCTGCGAAGCCATTCAAATTGCATCTGAATCTCTGGTTGCTTTGGTTTCAGCCAACGGTACCACTGCCCCTCCTATAACCGCTTCTTCTTTCGATCCACTCAATCAAGTCCTACCTATGGACGAAGCTATTAGAGAGATCACAAGTTTAGAAGAGTGACCTTGGGAGGACTTGCACCATCGTGTTTTGATATCTGATTCAAACATGATTCCTCTTCAAATCCTGTCACCTGAAGCACACGAAATCATTTCCTCACCATATACGACTATCCAATCTTTGGACTCAAAAGGAAATAGGGGCAATATTTTAAAAACATTGCTCATCGATATTTCTGTCATGATGGGCATCGTGGAAAACATACAGATTGGAGCCAATCGCAATCCTGAGGAAATTGTGAGCTTCACCTGCCCTGTTAAGGATTTCCACGATGTTTTCCCTTGGTCTTATGAGGAAATGCATGGCATAGACCCTTCTATTGTCAAGCATGAGATCAAGAAAGATCGAGCATTCTTTTTCTGATATTTTTCTTGCTCATTAATCTGAAAAATCCTTGAGTATCCTTCTTCATGCTCATTAAACTACCATGAAGAAGATTGAGCGTTGTTTTTATGGTATTTCTCTTGCTCGTTAATCCGAAAAACCTCAAGTCTCCTTCTTTGGGCTTGTTAAACTACTACAACAAAGAAATAGATCACATTTTGGGATATTTTATTACTCTTTAAAAAATAGAAACATCCTTGAGCCTCTCATCGTTGGGCTCGTTAAACATATACGAAAATGGTCTAAGAAACTCATTTTTGATCTTTTTCTAGCTCATTCAACTGAAAAAGACCAATTGAGAAATTCATTTTAGGCGCTTTTTTCTCGCTCATTAAACTGAAAAAATCCCGAGTTTTGTCTTTAGGCTCGTTAAAAATTTATAAAGATGACCTGAGCATTCTTTTAGGTACTTTTCTTGCTCGTTAAACCAAAAAATCCCTAGTTTTTGTCACTAGGCTCGTTAAAAATATACGGCAACAACCAGAGCATTTTCTTTTTTGGGACCATTTCTCACTCTTAAATAAAAAAATCCCCAAGTTTTTCTATCCTTCAGGCTTGTTAAAACATCGAAGGAAGAATGAGTAGTTCTTTTACCTCTTTTTCCTCATTCACTAAACTGAAAAAGATACCTTGAGTTTCCTTCATTTGACTTGTTAAAATTTGATGAAGGTATTGAGTTTGTCATCGCGTGACTCATTAAAAATTCATGATGAAAAATGAGTTTAGTCCGTCTCCTCGTACTCGTAACAAAATGAGGTCGAAATATATTGAACATAGGTTTCTCTTTATCCGGATTCAATAGATTAACTTACGGAAAAGTAATCGATCCGGGTATACTATTAACCTTTTGTTGCACCCGGTTAACTACTATGACAAAGGGACCACCATGGAGTTGCTCTTTACGATCTTTTTAGACACTCTAAATATGAAAATACCACCGAGTTGTCTAGTCTCGACTCGTTAAATTACACAGACAAGATATAGAGTCACTCTTTTTTACGATACTTTTCAGACTCTTAAAACATGAAAAAATTGACGATTTTGCCTGTCTGGACTCATTAAACTAATCAAATAGTGTAGAGAGTCACTCTTTTTGTGGTCCTTTTCAGAATCTTTAAATATGAAAAGACTGATGAGTTTACCCGTCTGGACTCATTAAACTAATAAGATGGGGAAATTTGATAGTATAGCTGCATTCAATATTAGAAAGCATGGTTTGGCAGTAGTCGTTCCCTTGAACATGGCACTCCCTCAGATAAATCTTCCTTGTGACGACCTCTCAATATCAATCCTACCATCCTATGAGTTTAGCTTAAATACCCTGACGTAATTGCATCTTTGTATGCTAACACTCTGTAGTGTTCATGAGTCTAGTTCTGCATGGTTAAAACCATTGTCGTGCCTTCTATTGTTCAAGGGTTAACCTTTTGTTTCCTCCATCAACCCATCAAGCATATCATTCCATCATGCCTTCCATTTTTTAGACCCAAATGCTCAAAAGATTCATCAAAAAACAAAATCATTCTTGTCTTGTTTTGTGTCAATTGATGTAGGAAACATTATTTCTTACCTTTCGACAAGTTTCTTCCTATCGACTTCAACACTCTATCTAGGAAGATAACCCAGAAACATATTCAGTGCCTTGGTACTTGCAGACATTAGTGGTAGTTTTCCTTTTGTTTGATCAGGGTTTCTCATTATTGGCTCCTAGTTAAGTGATTCTAATGGGTGTTCGATGATAAAGACATCTTTCACACTCATTAGATTGTACTATGCATCTTCGAGACCATCACCATTATCAGTGGCCTTCCTCATGTTTGTTAACAATCTCCATTATTGATTGGTAATTAGATGATTTCTTGCATGTTCGATGTCAACACATATATTCACATGTATCAATCTATGTTGTTCGGTGAAGCGGAAATCAATACCTTGGGTAGAGGCTCGCATCATTTAGCCTTGTTTCCTCTCCCAAGCTATGAATATTGTTTTTTGGAGACAACTTATCAGGATGATTCTATTATGGCACCAAATCCGCATTGTGATTATCGGTGGCCAGCATTTGTCATATCTCTTTGGAGAAAATCACTCTAACATAGCTACTGAGAATGGGAATACCTGACTTAGGACATGATTTTAGCATTTTATATATACGTGTTGTATCAGGTTTCTAGTACCACCCGAAGCTTCAATCCTCTCTCTCTTTTTGAAATGAAAATTACAGTGTTAGTAAAGTATTTCAGCCACCGTCCCTGCCTCTAATCTCATACTTTAGCGGGCATCTGTTATACAACAAATTGACCTCCTCATCAACTCAAAGGGGAAAGACATGATAGCTAAAACAAATACCACAATCAAAGGCCTTGATTCCACACTAACGTTGGTTGTACACTAACAACCTGCTTTATAAAGCTTGTTACCAAGCTTGGAGGTGCCTTAGTGACCCTACTAAATCATGTTACTAGTATGGGAATAGCGTTAGTGAAACTTGGTGAAGTTCCAAGGGTCAAAGGAATGAATTGGCTCACAAATATCTAGATATTTGTTCCTAAAATTACTCAAGAAAAGCAAGGAAACATCCAAATTCGAGATATTTGGAGGATTTCTAATCTGAAAAAAGGAGGAAAATGGGAAAGAGATGAAAAGCATGGCAAGTTCATTGCTTTTTCCCTAGTGAACTCAAGGAGGAGCTTGGAAACCCTAACTCAATTGCTATATAAGCAAAGTGAGGGTTATTGTGAAAGAGGTTAGAGCATTTGAAAGGATAACATACTTGACTATTGAGCATTGACTCATATCATAAGAAGTGAGCAAGAAGGGAGAGAGAGAGAGAAGTTGGAGGGGTAAAGGAAGGTTGATACAACATATGGTTGTAATCACTCTTCCAACAATAATACAGAACTACAGTTGCACTGTCTACTCATGGTGTTGATACTATCATTCATTTAGTTGTTTGTTCGATGCCTATTAGCATGAGTAGCTTAGTTGTATGTAATTAGATGTTCCATTATATATTCATGTATAGTTATCAGAGTTTTATGTTGTGATTATGCTTGTCTCTTCTATGTGCAGGACTTGACTTTGGAGCTGGCTTTGAGGGAGTTCCACTTGGCTGCATTGTTATCCCAAACAAATCTACACGGAGACTTAATGTAATCTACTTCTAATGCTTTGATAGTTAGTTATTGTATATGAACATGCATGTAACTTTGTGCAGTTGTAGATAATCTTACAGTCGGTCGAAGGTCCCAGGAAGACCTTTGAGGGTATTTACATTCTCCATACACCATGCATTTCACCCCATAGCAAATGCATGGCTACAAGCTAGGCAACTTGTGAGGCCATTTGGATGCGGAAAATTCTAGTTGGGTTGCTTGATCAGAGGATGGATCCCACTATGATCTATTGCGGTAATCAGAGTTGTATCAAACTCTCCGAGAATCCAGTATTTCATGACAGGTCCAAGCACATCGATATTCGGTATCATCATCTTTGAGACTGTGTGGTGAGGAGGATCATGTTGTTGCAGTATGTTTCGACCAAGGAGCAGGATGTAGATATTTTGACTAAGGCATTGTCAAAATGAAAATTCGAGTTCCACAAAGACAGGATTGGGATGATAGATAATCCCTTTCTTGTTGAGAGGGAGTGTTGAAAATAGCAACAAGAAATGCTAAAAATAGAAATGATAAAAATAGCATTCTTATAGATAGCATTTCGGGATAGATTCCAATTTTAATTAGTCCCTAAATTAAATTTGTGAATTAAAATTTGAATTTGAGCTCAACAGCTATTTGTAAAATAATTAATTAATTCATCTTGAGTTAATTAGTTAGAGAAAATCAAACATGAAGTCTATGTGAAGACATGCAACAGTTATCCCTTTGATTGAAGAAGTTATCCCTTAATTAAGGAGATCAGGATGAGTTGTAATTAGTTAGCTCAATTAACTGAGTTAAGTCCAATTAGGTTAGTTCCAACAGTTTGTGGAACTGATTGTGAATTCAGCTAGTCAATGCATGCATGCATGCAACTAGTGAACTTCATGTAACTGAATATTATCTCATAAATAACTCATGCATGTTAGTTCAGACAAAGACCCAGTTCAGATCAAAGGATGGGACAGTGTACTATCAATTGCAGAAATATTCCCATGGGGATATCTCTTGCATGCAGAAGGAATTCTTTCCTTGAGGATTGCACAATTATTTCTGAGGATGGTGAGCAGTGTGTGAGATAATTAACACAGGTGGCAGCTTGAGGACCCAGGAGAAACTGCGCAAGAAAATAGGAGGTTTGGAGGACTGAAGGAAGGCATATGTGTTGTTTATTCTGTCTATGAGCAGCAGTGAGGGATTGTACTGACAGTTGGATAGCTTGTGAGCTAAAGCTTTATGTAATCCTGAGATATTTCCACTTGTATGATAATACAGATAGCAAGGTTTTTAGCTGTGGTTTTCCCTAGAGTTTTCTTTCGTATTCATGTGTGATTGATTTCTTATTCTCTATTATATGTGTTCTATTTGATCTTGCAAAAAATCAATTAAGCTTTCGCAAGTTTGTTTGTAGAGGTATATCAAGTATTTTTCTTTAGTATATTGCATTATCAGGTGATCTACAGTGAGAATTTCTATAGAATCTAGCGTTTGATTTTGATAGATGACCATAGTTGACTGTAGATTATGATAGTTGATGATAGTTGACCACAGGCTGGGAAAAAAAATATTTGATTAGTATTATTATTGGGTTCATCTTTAGGACATTGTTGGTTGATTTTGTCAAATAGTCTTGTGGGTAAAGAATTGGATTATTGTACTCTCTCTTTGCTGAATACTTCAATGAAAATCTAATAATAAGAAGAATTTGAAATTGTTTTCCCCCTTGTGGAGTTTTGAACTAGTCTCTCACCAATCCTAGTGTCTCTATATGTGAATGATTTTCTTTTATTGTTCCTTTATGTTCTGTTGCATTGATGATGATATTGTTCTTCCTATATAATTGCATATTTTGCTGAATAATGTTATGATGTTGTGGGGTGAATTCGATATGTAAATAATGAAATGAAATTATTTAAAGAAAATAACAATATATCCCTAGAAAAATTAACATGGTACTAGATCTAGTCTGAATAAAAGTCATTGTTATCACCCATGTTAAGACACCATTGATGAGAGCAAGAGAAGATGGAGGAGACATAAAAGAATGTTAGGGTTTGAAGGAAACACTAGGTAATCTGGCTATTAGGGTTTGATGGTTATCTTAAGGTTAGGGTTTAGAAGAAACCCCGAAGTATGATAAAGGCTTGAGTTTTTTTCTAGCACATGTGATAGATTCGGTATAACCCAAGATGGGCTAATCTAAATTAGGCCTGGTTGTTGATGAAGACAATTGGATATATTGAAGCCAACATTGTTATATGGACAATGGACAGTAATGACTCTTGAACGCTGATGAGATGTGATAAACAGATCCTTCTTAAGGATCATCTAAGATGTAGGAAAAGAGAGTTAGTACAAAAGAAGGTACTTGATGAAAAGGTTTCAAAGTAGCACCCAAAAATTATGATATGCAAGTAAGAGCTACAAGTTGCACACATATTTCAATACTTCGAGGTATGTATAGTGTATTATTTCAGTATTATATATGTAGTATTGGATGGAAAGGTAATCCCTGAGGTATGACAATAATATCACCTTCCTATGAAAGTTTGATTTCTAGCACATGCGATGTATTGGTACTCTTGATATTTGGCAAGTATTTTCATGTATTTTCTGAAGCAAGCTAGATACATTGATTTTGATATATTGTGATTTTATACTATTGTTAATGATTTTGATAAGCATGGTAACCTTGGTGATGAAAGTGTAACAATAATATAGATACTCAGGATCTTCTTGTTGACCTTAGTTAGGTTTTGATAAGCTAAGTTTTCTAGTATGAAAAAATTGGATGCCCTAACTTGATGATTAAGTAATATGATGAAGAAGTGATGTAGTGATTATGACCCTTGAAGTATGTTGATACACTTGTCAACTACCCTAATTACATGATACTAACCCTTGATGAAAGTTTGATGTCATTTTCATATGTAATGATAAAGTAGTTGATGTTGATATGTTATGACTATGATGCATATATGTCTAAGAATCTAATATAGTTTGATTTCATGATCTAACAGTTCTGCTAATGCATGATGATATTATGATAGAGTAGTTGATGTCTTGATTAATCTTGATTGAATTAGCTTCCCATTCAAAGGGAGAAACTCTCCATAAGATTCCATCACCTATTATTATTTGTAGAGAATGAATAGAAGACACTTGACTTTTGAAGGATGGATTTCTGATAGGAATAACCATCTGATGTTGAAGTCATTTTTGTAAGTTTTGAATTGAGTAGAGAAGGTTTCTCCTAGTCCAAGCCCTAACCATTGGGAGAAATGCTTAAGGGTTTGGTTATAAACCTCCCAACCACATGGAAGAAGGCCTAAGGGTGCGGTTGAGCCTATAGGACACAAAAACTAGAATCTTATGCACAAGACCAAGAGCACACTTTGAGTATGACATACTTGCAAACATAGAGTAGATGATGGAGAGTTTTGTGAGCAGGGAATTTTTTAAGATCTACATAATGTTTGACTTATTATAGATAATTTTAATATCTTATCTAATCTTGTGTTTGCAGGGTATTGAAATATGCATATCAGTATATTGCTTTCCTTGACTTGATCATATGAGCTAGTTTATGACAATATTTGGTAACGATTTCAAGGGCTTGACAAAATTTGGCTTATTGGCTTGACTTATTATAAATGAGCAATATTGGAATTGTGACATGATACTTTACAATTCATAGATATGTTTTGGATTTGATAACATTTTATGGTTTTGATCAAGTTTGATTCTTGATAATGGTGATTTTACTTGATGTCATTTGATATTACTATGTAGACATAATTGATTATGTATTGGCATCAATGGCATTTGGCGCATTGATTGAAGTGTAAACAATTTTGATTCAACATGCAATGATTTTTATTATATGACTTATCGTTGTTGTATATAATTATTATCATGATCATGTGGATGCCATATATTTCTTGATGACAGTTGCTAACAAAACAAATAGATAATGTTGTAGCCTTCTATTTGGGTGTGAGCTCTTACTGACACCTGGTCTAAAGAGTTTGTGATATTGGCATAAAATTTATGGATTTAATATTAGTTTTGGTTTGATAAATTTTCACATTATTAATTTGTTTAAGGTTGAGAATATTGGTTTGGTCAAGTATTATGTTTGTAGAAAACAATGTATGGTTTGAAGCAAGCTCCGAGCATGGTATGTCTGCATTGACAGTTACTTGGTAAATCTTGGAATATTTGTCAATCAAAGTTGTCCAAGGTATGCCTTTGATTTTGGTTTTATATGTTGATGATCTATTCTTGGCGGTAACAAGCCTCCAATGATCAAAGTAAGAGGGAGTTGGCCTCTAAGATCAAGATGGAAGACCTTGGCATGATGCACTACTTTCTGATATTAGTTTGGAAAAGGAAAATACATTGTGAAGTTATTTGGCATGATGGAATGCAAATCCTTGAACACCCCGATGGAAATTTATGCAGAGATATTTTTGAATTGGCAACTTACAGTTGATTGAGAATTGATGTTCCTTGTAACACCCATCTAGATACATGTTTTATAAAGAAAAACCTAAGTCAACTCATGATTGAGCTGCTTCATACACATTGGGTTGCCACCAAGAAAATTTTTTGAGATATTTACATGGGACGATTAATCTTGGTCTGAGATATACTTATAGGGATGTATGACTGCATAGATACACTAATGATGATTGGGATGGAAATAATTATTGATAGAAATAGCAAATCTAGGTGTTGCTTTAGCTTGGGATCTGCCATGACAATTTTTATGATTAGTAAATAGAAGTATATATCTTTAAGCATGACCGAGGTTGAGTACATTGTTGCTAGCACGACTAGCTGTGCGGTAGTTCAGTTGAGAAAGCTCTTTGGTGAGTTGTTTGAGTAGGTTATGGATATGACAATGATACATTGCGACAATAAAGAGTGGGATCTGATTGGCATAAAATATTGTATATTGTTGAGTCTGAGATATCTTCATGCATTGAGTTAGCACTACTATATGAGACAAACTTAAGCTTGAGGTTGCTACCTCTATGAGAGGGAGGATGAATAAGGTATCCTTTTGTGATATATATTTATTTTAACATAATATTTTATTTTATGAACTGCATAAATAGGAAAATCAAAGGACTTTTTCTCTGGGTAGTTTATGAGGCAGTGTGATTGACCTATTAAGTGAGTAGTTTAAGTTGGTACCAGATATGAGCACGTTGATATGATTATGATCTACAAAGAGTAGGGTTGATCAAGGACACTGAGCTAACTCTCCCCCCCTGTCTAATCTCCCAATGTGAGGAATTGAGAGGTAGGGAACCTGGGGTTGAGGGATCTCTGGAAAATAGGGTATCACCCCTATCTGTCACCCATAGGGTGGAAGATGTTGCTCCCCTATATTGTTCTATGTAGATTATACCCTCGTTGGCATCTATATTTCCCACCCATCTAGCTAATGGGTGTTGGTTTCTTGAGTTAATCTTGATCGTTACTACTTATGGTAAGTGGCATCTTGCTCAAGCTAGAGATGAAGTTGTTCTACCACATGAATCCTTGGGTTCATTTTTGGGAAGATCAACAAACGATAGGATGGTTGTGATCCTTACCTCATATTGCAAGTGGTATCTCCCCCATTGATTATACAATGGGATGGTTGCGATCCTTGCTTTGTAAGTAGTATCTCACCTATTTCTTGACATAGTGTGGAGGATATATGCTCACCTATGAAATGACTTTGGGTGAGTGTCACATAGGATCTTCCCCACTATCATGGACATGAAGTGAGAGTGTCCCATAGGACCTTCCTCATTGTGATTGGATTTTGGGTTGAGATAGGCTCCCGGATGTGATTTCAGGGTTAGTAGGGCTCCCTTATGTTAATATCTCTAATGTTTCTTGGGTAGTAGCATTGGGCTCTCCACTAGCATATAATTCTGGGTGGTAGCAGTGATTCCCTAATAAAAAGAGGGTGGTATATTGGACTCCCCTCTGATATCAAATTATTTTTCTTTTAGATCCAAGAGTGTTCAACATATGAGAAGAGATAATGAGCATAGTAGCATAAGCAGAGATGGACAAATGAGCATATATGAGCACACATGAGCACATGAACAGATATGAGCAGAGATGAGACGAGATATCCAGTGACAACATTTGATGATGATGAGATATTTCTGATAGGAAATATGTTACAGTTGACAAATTTATTCCTAACTGAGAGGGAGTGTTAATTTTTGTAGCTCAAGGAAAAAAATCCTTCTTTGGACAATCTTCCTCATCAATGAAGACCCCCATTAGCCCTTGAAAGAATTTAATTTGGTTAAGGAAAAACATATTTTAATATGGAAAACCCCATGTGCACAAAAAGGACAGGTCGACCAAAAATAAAATTGGGCACCATTGGATGGCTATAAATACAAGTCAAGTGATCCTCATTTGTAGATCATCAATCATTCTTATTTCATTGTTTTGGCTCACACAAGCCTTACGTTGGTTCGTGGAAGTTGTTTCACTTAGGTCCAAATTTGTAGGGTTCGAAGATCGCACATGTGATTAGGGTTTTTGGTTCTCAACCGTAGGGTTGCCACATGATATTTTCAGTTACAACTGCAGGCACACAAGCCTATGTGTGCGGTTGGAACTTTTTAGCTGCACACACATCTATCTCTCCATACCTTTGGAACCTAGGGCTTGATTTTGATAGTTGATCACAATTGACCGCATATTTCGACAGTTGATGATATGTTTACCATAGGCTCGAAAAAGATATCTTTGATTAGTATTATTGTTGGGTTCATCTTTGGGATATTGTTTGGTTGATTTTTCCAGATTGTCTTGTGGATAAACAATTGGATTATTTTACTCTCCCTTTGTTGAATCATTCAATGATGATCTAATAAGAAGAATAATTTGAAAGGGTTTCCCCCTTATGGGGTTTTGCCCCAGCCTCAAACCAATCTTGTGTCTCTATATGTGAATGCTTTTCTTCTATTGTTCCTTTCTGTTCCGCTGCATTGATGAGATATTGTTATTTCCACATAATTGCATATGTCGTTGAATAATTTTATGATGTTGGGTGAGTTGAATATGTAAATAATGAAATGCAACTATCTAAAACAAAAAACAATATAGCCCTAGAAAAATTAACACACACACACACACACACATATATATATATCACGATTATGTTAAATGATGATATCCATATTCATTAATATAATGAGTGTGATATATGGAGAAATAATTTTTTGGTTAATATCTTTTATTTAACAAAACTAAAATAAAGAGAAAATGTAATCAATATCCAAGTTATATTCAATTTAATTTCATAATTAATAAGACTGTTAAATATTCACTAATTTATATATAAATTAGATACAAAAATCTAGCTCTAGGCTCAAGCTAAATATATTTTAAGACAAATATATCAACAACAATAGCATCCCGCGTCTAACTAGGCATTTAAACTTAATCACAATGAGATATTTCTAAGTGAATCCCATAATTATAAATATAATATCCTTGATCATAAAAGAATTATTAGTTGAACCTTATTAGTACTTGTCGTCCCGACATGGACTATAGTAATCAGAAATGAGCACTTTAGCATTATTAGTGCTACTTTTACTCCTTTTACTCCTCGCTTATCAACTATAAACCAAGTTTGTGCACACATATTGATAAATCATGTTATTTGGCCTCTTCTCGAGGAATAAAGCTAATCCGAAGCTAATCCAAAGCTAAAACATAAGTTATAATTTTTTGTTTGCTTGATATTTTGAAACTCCTAAAAATACTACCTAATCTAATGTTGGCATTAGTCGACGGCATGTTAGCTCCGCTATTTTGGATTTCCATGGACTGCATGGTATAATAGAGGAACCATTGAGGAACCATCAGCCCTGCTTGTACACCAGGGTATGTTTGCCACCACTGCTTATCACCGCTCATACGCCTGCCACTCCTGCCTGTCACAACTTCTAGGTGCCATCTCTTATGTTTGCATGTAACTAGGTGTCCATTGAATGTATGAAGACATTGAATGGACTATGTGTGGGCTTAGCATTAGCCGTCCTGAGTTTCTCAGAGGCTACCGGATTATGCGTGGGCTTAGCATTAGCCTTCCTGAGTTTCTCAGAGGCTACTGATGCAGCTTCCTTCATGGCGCTTGCTTCACTGGCAACTATCTCCTTGGTATTCCTACTATCCATTTCCTCCAATTCAACATTTCTTTTCTGTCTCTTATTTCTTTCCTTTTCTTCTAAGTTGAGGCACCAGCCACATACATTTAAGATGTCTGATTCCAATTGATCAGAGTACAATTTGCTGCAATATCTGCAAGAGTGGTGGCATATGCACAAACAAGAAAAATAGTGTATCATATGAAAACCATGCGGATAAAAGAATATTAGATTCTATGATTCTTGAAATTGCTATGGAACAGAGACTCACATATGTGTCGAAATCGAAATTTCTATGAAACAGAGACTCACATGTGTTGAAACCGGTGGTTACATCTTTGGCATCTAAACAAGCTTCCCTAAAATCCAACATCACCACACTACTCGAGCGCCAACTATTTTTCTCCATGGATGCATGCACTGTTAAGAAGCAATAGAAGAAATGTTATGCTTTGTTGCTTTGGTGCTAGTAAGAAGCATCAGAAGAAATGTGTGAAGCGGAACAAGAAGCCGCATGCAGCGTCAGCAAATCTTATTGCAATACTGGCAGCACTAGAAACTCGCAAGGGTTCATCTAATTATTTCATCCTCTAAAACTCTACAACTTTGACTAGTACAAGGTTGGCTCTGAAACTCTTGTAGTTACGTTGGGCCTCTTTAGCATTTCACCTTTTTCCATAACCCTGTAACCTATCAATTCCACCTTTAGTCATCAACAACGAAGTAAAACCCACCATAGAAGGAGAAGGAAGGAATAAGCCTTTACCCGGGAGCCTTTCACCTTCTGTCTTCAACTTGGAAGCACTCCTATGGACAAGAACCCGCATTTGCTTCTTATCTCCTTATGCTTCCATTAATGGCTACCCACTCATCATCTGAATAGCCAGGAAGGGAAGGAAGGCATTTGGAATGAATGGCTGACTTGAACCACATCTATCAGTTTCAGAATCTGCATCTCAAAGGGATTACTGGTCATACGTGTAGGGGGTTTCTGTCAAGCATTAAGTTAGCGAGGGAGGAGAGTTTGCAGAGGTTCCCACTGGAGAAAAGGAGTTTGTTCTCACTCATAAAGGGGGACATTGGGCTGATAGTTTATACTATCAATGAAAAAGATGGAGGCAATGGTGGTGGTGCTGGCAATGGAAATGGTAACCATGATTTGAGATAAGACAGGAAGCACTTATGATCTGGTAGAGCATATGTAGTATTTGTATGTTCAGGTTGTGAAGGCCAAAGATCTCCATACCTCCGACACCTAGGAAGCATGCTCTTGGCATGGCAATGTCTCTTTTTAATTTAATTTAATTCACTTTATTATTTTATTTTTTAACATTCTCATATCTAAGGGCTTGGTTCAATCTTCATGGGGCTTTCTTATGGCTTCTTCTTCGGGCATGGCCTTGCTTCTGGTGGTCTTCATGCTCAGTGGGGTATGGACTTCGAATGACCATGATTGAAAACTGGTGAGCTGCTGAATTCTACTTTCTGTCACAAATGTAATGGCAACAGTATTTTCTTTCCCAAAGAATTCGCATGAAAATTCACCAGAGAACATTTTCAAAAGATGATGCTTCTCAAAATTCTTGAGACTGCAATTTCTCTGCTCGAAATTCTTTATGTTTTAAACCTTTTGAAGACTGAATTTCACTCAATTGCATGCACTGACAGATAAATTCACGTTCTAATAAACCTTTTAAACTTAAATTTGTCCTTCCTTTGTAGAGAATTTGAATATTTTTGTAGCAATTACAGATTGAGGGGAAGAAAGCCCGGTTATTTATAATGGCCGAGATTTGAATTTTCCTTAGCATTTTTACAGTATTTAAGGCTCAACTTCATTTCTATTTTTTGGGAAATGGACTAGGACGCATTTTGAGGAGTTGTACATTGGTTCTGATCCTTATAACTAATTCAAGGTACTCGCTCGACCAAGGTTGTTCCATCTTCTTCTGTATCAACATATATGAAGCATATAAAATATTGATACCTGTGCTCTTGCCTTATCTGACATAAATGACATCTCTAAGCTACTCGTCCCTCTAACAGATCTTTACCTAACATATCTAAACTACTCCTCCATCTGCTGTGTTTTCCCACCTAGATTGAGATCAGTAGGTTATAAAGGTTAGTCAGATAGAAAAAGTAATAAGTGATGAGTGAGCCTTCAGTGACTGAGAAGCAAGCTTAGTTTTTGGTTTGATTTATAGTTTCGACATTTTATTATTGACAATGTCTCAAGTGAAATGCATATCCAAAAAAATCAGGTAATTGTAAAAGATTAAAAATTATGTTACCTTATTTTCTTTTTCCCTTGGTTCAAGAATTTTCAGTTTGCCCTTGTAGTGCAGGCAATTGTTTTGAATTATTTCAGTGAAAACACCTTTTAGAGATGGTTCTGTTGTAGGTTCTATCACTGGAAGAAATGTGACTACAAAACATTCCAATAAAGTAAATGTTGTTCAAAGCCCATGATTTGCAACAACTATCACAGAGGAATTTGATTCCCAGTGGATGGATCATGAGAGGTATCTTTTTGTGACTGCCCTTACAATGTTTGGTAAAGATTTTAAGAACATATCTCAACATGTTGCAACAAAAAGTGAGGGGCAGTGCAAATCCTTTTTCAATATAACTCGCAAGTGGCTTGGACTTGACCAGGTTCTGGAAGCCTTTCAAATGAGTATGCATGATATGCCAAATATGTGAATGCTACCCTTAAGTATTCATGATGGTGTATAGAACCTAAAGTTAATGCAAAGCATAGATTGTGCAATCATTAATTAATATGTAGTGGGTTGCGTTGAAATAATGGCATACTGCCATGTCCCATATGTATGGTTGATTTAGGAACCAACTACACTATGGAGCTTTGGCTTGCCAAGGATACATATTAGCTACCATCTATCCCACTGTTCCTAGTTAATTCCTTAGTTGCAAGGCATCGAAAAATATCTTCAGTAGTAACCTTAACATTGCCTATAGCAGTCTTTGTCTCCTGCACACACTCTTTCAAGCCTAAAATCTGCCTTTTAATCCTTAACGCAGACCTTCGGAGGCCCTCCACAACTCAACGCAAGCCTATTTGGCCTCTTCTTTATATTTTAGGGGTTCTTGCTGGCTAGCTATTTCTAACTTCTAAGCTGATTAGAATGAGGGTGTTGTCTTAATCAGCAGAATGATCTGATTTACTTTAATAGGTTTCCTCACCCATATTTAACCCACCTTGTATTCACTAAAAGTGGTATGTGCTTGAGTTTTTCTCTAGGAAAATCTCTTATCTCATTAAATGAGATTAACAGTATGCTAATCATTTTACATTACATACAAATATGCACATCAACACAACTAGATATCATATGGTTGGCTCAATTGGCAATATTTATGGTTTCTGACATTGATCGATAGATGGCATGTGTTTCATGTTCTAAGGGATTTTCTTGGATTAATTCAAGACTGTAGTAGTGAAATAGACTAAATTTATGGTTATTCCACAGATTGTGATTCAGTTGTTTGCTGCAGTAACAATTTTGATCATCTTCACGCCATCACTGATAGTCACATGAAAATTGATCATTAGGTGGCATGTGTTTCATGTTCTAAATGATTTTCTTGGATTAATGCAAAACTGCAGTAGTACAATAGACTAACTTGCTAGTTCTTCAATAGATTGTGATTCAGTTGTTTTCTGTAGTAACAATTCTGATCATCTTCTTGCCATTGCTGATAGTCATATGAAAATTGAAGCTCAATGAACAATGCCTTTCAAGGCTTAACAATGTGCTTATCATTTTACATTACATACAAATATGCACATCAACACAACTAGATATCATATGGTTGGCTCAGTTGGCAGTATTTATTGTTTCTAACATTGATCATTAGGTGGCATGTGCTTCATGTTCTAAAGGATTTTCTTGGATTAATGCAAGACTACAGTAGTGCAATAGACTAACTCGCTGGTTCTTCCACATATTGTGATTCAGTTGTTTGTTGTAGTAGCAATTCTGATCATCTTCTTGCCATTGCTGATAATCATATGAAAATTGAAGCTCAATGAACAGTGGCTTTCAGGGCTACATAAAAATATGCATATCAACACAACTAGATATCATATGGTTGGCTTAGTTGGTAGTATTTATTGCTTCTGACATTGATCATTAGGTGGCATGTGTTTCATGTTCTAAAGGATTTTCTTGGATTAATGCAAGACTGCAGTTGTACAATAGACTAACTTGCTAGTTCTTCCACAGATTGTGATTCAGTTGTTTGCTGCAGTAGCAATTCTGATCATCTTCTTGGCATTGCTGATACAGTGGCTTTCAGGGCTACTGTTGTTATAGACATTTTTGTGCCTTACAGCATTGAGCATGAAATGTCCATAATCTAAGGGATCCAAAGTCCCTAAACATGTTGTTCCTACCCCTAGAGGAACAAGGCTAGCTAACCACAGCAATTCACAGAAGTTCTCCACCTGAAACCACTCAAAAACAAGTCAATTCAGGATCATGTAAACTACTCCACTGAGCATCTGTGCTGAATGTCAACTGCTACACTGGCTACCTGCGTTGAATGTCAACTCCAACACTAGATACCTGCGCTGAGCGAGTTTGGACAAGTGGCAGGCTCATTCCTCAATGTGTCAATGCTTAGGAAGCTTCCAAAATGACACTTTCCTTAGGTAATTCGACTGGTGATGAGTAAGAGGTTCCAAATCTCCAAGTGGAAGCAAGAACCTCCAAGTGGACTCAAGAACTGAGAGAGGGAGAGGACACTAGTCAGATCTCAAGCTAACTCATCCTCTCTCCAAAATAACTATATATAGATCTCTCCTCCATGAGATCTAGAAGGCTGGAATTTTGTTATTGCAAAGAATTGTTGTTGGTTTGAGACTGGAAACATTGGGTGCTTAATGCTTTGAAGGGAGCTGAAGAAGGAATTCCATTCTGCTGGGAAGGAGATGCTGGATTGGAGCCCTCTGGGTTGTATCTCTTCCTGAACCTTGTTATCAATCAATAAAGCTATCTTGGTTTTCTCCTATATACTGGTGTATTTGTATGATTGCATTAGTGTATTTGATTTATTTCTAATCCTGAATCATTTGTGAATATGAATATCTGCCTTTGTGTTGTGTTCTTCTCTTGTCGCAAGTAGTTGTTCTCTTGTCACAGGTAGTTGTTCTCTTGTGATCTCGTGGGAATCAAGTAGCTGTTCTCTTGAGCAAGCGAGGAGGCAAGTAGCTGTGAACACCCAAAGAGAAGAGGATCTAGATCGAGGGACAAACGGAAGACAACGGTAAGTCTATCGATCTCCCCTCTTTCACATTTCATAAAGGAAGAAACCAGAATAGCTGTATCTGTTTGTTGCTAAGGCACTGTCACACCTTAGGTGGATAGGATCGTCCTGCATAGGCATTTTTCCCCACAAAAAATTGGCGACTCCGCTGGGGAGATTGCTTTAGTCATTTTATTTGTGTTTACATCATTGTTTGCTTCATAGACTCAACAACAACAATCGAACTGCTTCTGCAAAGTAGATTGTTGCTGCCTTGATCCTTCACTGGATTTTGTCTATGATCTGAACAATGGACTCACAAATGATTTGATGATCCTTTGTGATAGTCTTTAGTACCCTCTCAAAGCATGCCTTTGATTATACCTTGCTTGTGTTTCTGATTTGGCCTGAAACAGTTGATTTTTGAGCATTTTATGACCCAGAACCCAGGGGAAACGAGAGTTTCTCCTTCAGCGCAGACACTATGAAGGCAGTTTGCATTTCAATGCAGGTCCTGTGAAGGCTACCTGCGTTGAATGTCAAACCCACAGTGTTGGACTTGTGCTGAACCAGTTTAGCCTTGTGCAGCTGGGGTTCTCTGCTGTCTGTTGCCCTGTTTTGATCTCTGTTTTTTGCAGCCTTTAACCAGCATAGGTACCAGTCTGATAACTCCTTTTCTTTGCTTAGATTCTGCCTCCTTTTGTACAAAAAGACTGTGAGTGTTTTTATGTGTTTTTACGTCATTTACAGTTTTCCTTTGCATGAGTGAAATAATCATCCTGTAGCCCTTGATTCAGATCTGATTGACTGTGATCTTAGGAGAGAGTTCATTGGCTGTTTGCAGTTGATTATACATTTGATTTTGCTTATTGGTTTGAGTTTGTCTCTTTTAAGTGTCGAAACAAGTATTCATTTCGAAAGTCACAGAGTGATTGTAATCTCTTCTACCCTTGCTGTTTTCGAAAAAGTAAACTTGTTTGTATCTGTCATTTAAAAGCAAATTCAAAGTTGTACAAAAAGCTTTCTTTGTAGGCATTAATACTAAGAAAGAGGAAAACAAACACCTGCATTGTGCATTTTCATTTTGATAAGTTTGCATGATTGATTTAGGGAAGAGTGCATTAGAGTGTGCTGATTGCTCTTTGAGAAAAGATAGTGTCTTTCTTTTCCCTTAGTAGCTAGGATTTTCAAAGTTGAAAAGATAATAAAGCTTGCTTATCATCTTAGACTGCATTTAGGAATTGTACCATACATCTCGTGGTGATCCTGAAAGGCAAACTTCTAAAAAAGATCAACTTAAAATAAACTGAATGAACCTAACAACGCTTTGCAACATAACGCACAACATAGAGGTCTAGGCTAGAGACGTGTTCTGGCGTCGTTAAGCCTAGTGACTGTCGATCTCGTGGAAGGTGGGTGATTCCTCCTGAGGGACGATAGCGCTAGTACGGATTGTGCTCCCACATACCGTCACGTATATATTGGGAGACCCCTATAGGCATATATCCTTTATCCTTAGGAAGTCGTGTCGGCCGCCCTACTGATCGCAATGCAGTGAACACAACATTCACGAAGATCGACCGCCCGTACCTTAAAAAGTATTCTGCGGTTTTGCAAAAAGTTTGGCACACCCTCTGCCTAGATCTCCAGAGCAGTTTCTTTTGGCCTTTTTCAGACTCTATAACAGAAAAAGTCCATCCGAGAATTTGTCACTTCGGGCTCGTTAAAACATCGAAGGAGACTAGAGTCATCTTTAGCTTTTTCTCGACTCTTTAAAAGTGAAAAAGCAAGTTGTGTCTAAAGCGTCGTTAACAATTTATTTTAAACAGAACAATCACCCTTTAATCCTGCGTTGATCTTTAGGTTGAAAAGATGGAACACACCAACCAAGGGATTCCTCTTGGTGGAAATCCTAGTCCCTTCTCCTCTTGGGGAGATGTTGGTGCGCCCCACATGGCCACATTGTCACTTCCAGGACTGACAATTGGCCTACCAGTCTGGCTCTTTTCAACCAATGTCGTTCAGAATACCACCATTCCTGAACAGTCGAGTCAACAGTTAGATCAGACAAGAGTTGCCTCCCAGACTTCCACTTCATCTTCCTCCCCTCCTTCCTCTTCGCTTGACGGAACTGGTCGAACAAAAAACCGGGTTCCTAAGGAGAAGAAGGAGAAGAAGAAGAAAGAAAAGAAGAAGAAGGATCCTAAGGCGACTGGGGGCAAACAAGTGTCATCTAACAAAAATCCACACACAGCACTCGTAAGGCCTAAATCGCCATGTGTCATATGCAAGGGAGACCACTTCCATAGAGATTGTCCCTGTATCCCCCGGATACTAAGGGACTGGTCCCCCCGTTTGCACAATTCGGTAGCATCGACCCCTGATAGCCATGTCGACTGCTCACCATCAACTAGTGGGAGTGAAGCCCCAGGACAGAGCGAGAAAGCTAAATTTCCCTGCAGACTGTGTGAAGGCGATCACGCCATCCACCGTTGTCCCTTATTAGACGAGGCAAAAAGAGTTCTGGAAGATCGCCCGATTTTACGAGCGCATCTCCCTCCTGGATATCAAAGACTCCTGCCAAGTCCCTCACTAGTTGAGAACCCGGCTGACCCACCCAGGTGGTCAGCCGAAGCACCTGTCACTGAAGATGAACCGTCTGAATCCATACCTGACGAAAGTCTAAAGGTTGAAACGACAGTTGACCCGGTTTTTCCTTCAGAGGATCTATCTTCGAATGACACCATCACAGAGGAGAATAAAGACGACACCGTCCAGATTCTCTTCATCAGCACTGGCTCTGATGATCAAGGGGGCAATGCCACCATTCCTTTATCGCAGGAAGGAAGTTCATCAGAGTGCTATCCGGCCGTATACTCGATCCCACCACCAAGCATCCTGGTTGTGTCCTTCGACTGGAACCAACTAGGCAGACCCCGCTTGCCAGCTAGCATACCATTCAGAATCATTGTCCAAATATAAAGAATGGTAATGGCTGGTACAGTTATTGATGAAGGGGCATCTGTGAGTATCCTTTCCTCTATTGCTTGGAAAGCGCTTGGTTCGCCTGCGCTTTTGCCTGAAATGAGAAATCTATTAGGCTTTGATAAGGGAACCAGTCGACCTTTAGGGATCCTCCCCAATGTGCCCATAACATTGAAAGGGAAGACCGTTCAAATGAACGTGATGGTCATTCAAGGACTCTTGGATTATAACCTACTCCTTGGACGAGACTATATATATTGCATGGGAGCCATTGTCTCATCACTCTTTAGAGTAATGTGTTTTCCGCATGAAGGAAGAATGGTCAATCTCGTGGACCAACTTTCATTCCCTGGATCACGCATCGCAAATAGTCAGATACCATCCCTAAATGGTCTGTTCACGCAAGAAGTGTCTCAACCCATGGTCCGTCCTCCTGATGAGCGCGAGTAATCCGGGAGGATATGACTAGAACCCAGGGGGCATGCGTCCTAGCCTGCTTCGGCAGGGAAACTTTGGGTATAGGGTAGGTTTCCGCGGGAGAATATGACTAGTCCGTACCCCGTCCGTCTAGGAAGAGGGTTGTTCTAGAATAAGATTCTCTTGTCAAAGTTGTGTGAGTTGACAGACAAAGTCTCTCACCTTTGTCTATTTCGGTAGACATTGCTGAGGAAATTTTTTGTTTGAAAGATTAACGAGACAATCTTTGGGTAACCTGAAAGAGGTAAGCCTCTCTCGTTAAAACAAATGTTTTGGCGGAAGAGAAGTAGAGGTAACCTTGAAATTCTGTTTTATACCTGGGGGCATGCAAACCTTTTGGAGTGCAAGCAAGGGGCAACTATTTATTTTTTAAATTTTTAGGACCTCTAACCCTTTAAACTCGTAGGATTAGTCGTTTCCGAACTTGCATAAAGAAAGGATCCGGGGAAAAGCTTACGTGAAATGAAGCTCCATAAAAAAAAGCATCTCCAATGAGACACTCTTATCATATGACTGGTATAGACGATTAGTTTTAGCATAAAGTTCATGCTCGTTAAAAAATAAACGCAAGATCCGAGCAGTTTTAACGCGGAATTCATGCTCGTTAAAAAATAAACATAAGCTTGAGCAGTGTTTTGGCGCATTCAAGCTCTTTAAAAAATGAACCCATTACCGGTAAAATAACCATTGTGTACGTAATCTTATCAGCCATAAAAGCCTTGGTCATGTTTGCACCGTCACCTCCACTTTTCATTTGGCCGATCGTTTACCTCCATATGATTGTTTACCCATTTTGAGGAACAGCTGCGAAGAGTGATTTCACCTAGCCATCCTTGTGACACTGCCGTAATTGGAAAATTCCAACCTGTACCTGGAATCAGTTGCTAACCCTGTTCATCACTCGTTCCTCAGAAGACGAGTCTTCTTTAAGCTCTTTTCAACTGACTCGTAAAATATGAAAAGATTGCCGAGTTTTGGCCTTCCAGCTCGTTAAAGCGACCGGAAGTGCTATCCCTCCTCTAGATTTTAATCTTTTTGGACCTGAGGGATTATTGCACAAAAAGATCGAGCGCTTGTTTTATTCGGCTCGTTAAAACTATCGAAAACTCATCCCTTCTGTATGTTTTATACTTTTTCGGACTCAAGGGATTAGATGACAAAAAAGGACTGTTGGAGTTAACTTTACGTACCTTTTCAGACTCTCTAAAAATTAAAAGGACCGAGTTATCCTTGTCGTTAGACTCGTTAAACCACTAAATAGCGACAAACTTGTCTTTAGACGAGAACGAGTTTCACTATCGCTAGACTCGTTAAAACATAGCGATGGGCTTGCCCGAAGGGCAGGTTATAGAACAAGCATATGTTATCCTCCTCAAGCTTGACAAAAGTAAAGAGGTACTGGTAAGCAATGACTGGGGAAAAAATTGGGAGAAAATCAAGAAAACTTTGATGGTAGCAGGTCGCTCTTGAACATGACACTTTTCCTCCATACCACAATCGGGTTGGGTTGTCTCATTCACCGGTCACATCACCATGGTCTCGCCATACCATCCATATTTGGGGTAATGCTACCGATCCATCGCATCAGTGTCACCATATGTTCAGGAGAAGTCGTTCAGAAAGAGTAAACCGGGTCTCATCCACTGCCATACATTATCCTTCATCCATTCATGACCACCACCCTGAATCATATGTCACAAATCGTTTTCACCTCCACTAAAATCATTAGCTCCGTTCCGTGTCACTGATGTGGGATTCATCAAGGCCCTCCTTTGACGGATCGCTTCTTATCGACATCAGCTCATTATCCAAGAAGTTGATCTAGGAACAACCCCTTCAGTACTTTGAAGCTTGCATGCCTCAATGGCAAGTTTCTCACTTCCGGCGACAGGTATACATCAATGACCTTCGACTAGAAGATTTTGCGTGGTGTTCGACGCCAAGTCCTTTATTCACACCACGTGAATTGTACTGCAGTACCTTGAGGGTCATTATCATTATCGGTGATTCCTCTCGCACTTGTTAACGGTTTACATCATTGACCGGTAATCAAGCGATGTCTTTCCATGTTCGACTTCAGCGCAATTCTCACATGGATCGACTTGTACTTAGAGTGAAGATCGAACAAGTTTGAAGACCCTGGATCTAGTTTCATCCATCTGGGCTGTGATATATATTCAGGAAAGATAAATACATTTGACATGTACATCATTGCAGCAGATGATCATCCTACTCAAAGGATGATAATTTCGCCAAAATTATCAGTCTACCATCAGACGATCGTCTGTTCTATGTACAAAAATGAATTTATAAAGCTGAGCATGGGAATACTCGCCTCAGCTAGATCATGAAAGCAGTATGAATCATAATGTATTGTATTGTATCTTATTACAGGTCTCCTCCCAACAAATGGATGAACTTCGGACCCTCCTGGATAAAGCATTTCACCCGATAAACGGCCTCATACTTTAGGGGGCAACTGTTATAGACATTTTTTTGCCTTACATCATTGAGCATGAAATGTCCATAATCTAAGGGATCCAAAGTCCCTAAACATGTTGTTCCTACCCCTAGAGGAACAAGGCTAGCTAACCACAGCAATTCACAGAAGTTCTCCACCTGAAACCACTCAAAAACAAGTCAATTTAGGATCATGTCAACTGCTCCACTGAGCATCTGCACTGAATGTCAACTGCTACACTGGCTACCTGCGTTGAATGTCAACTCCAACACTAGCTACCTGCGCTGAGCGAGTTTGGACAAGTGGCAGGCTCATTCCTCAATGTGTCAATGCTCAGGAAGCTTCCAAAATGACACTTGCCTCAGGGAATTCGACTGGTGATGAGTAAGAGGTTCCAAATCTCCAAGTGGAAGCAAGAACCTCCAAGTGGACTCAAGAACTGAGAGAGGGAGAGGACACTAGTCAGATCTCAAGCTGACTCATCCTCTCTCCAAAATAACTATATATAGATCTCTGCTCCATGAGATCTAGAAGGCTGGAATTTTGTTATTGCCAAGAATTGCTGTTGGTTTGAGACTGGAAACATTGGGTGCTTAATGCTTTGAAGGGAGCTGAAGAAGGAATTCCATTCTGCTGGGAAGGAGATGCTGGATTGGAGCCCTCTGGGTTGTATCTCTTCCTGAACCTTGTTATCAATCAATAAAGCTATCTTGGTTTTCTCCTATATACTGGTGTATTTGTATGATTGCATTAGTGTATTTGATTTATTTCTAATCCTGAATCATTTGTGAATATGAATATCTGCCTTTGTGTTGTGTTCTTCTCTTGTCGCAAGTAGCTGTTCTCTTGTCACAGGTAGTTGTTCTCTTGTGATCTCGTGGGAATCAAGTAGCCGTTCTCTTGAGCAAGCGAGGAGGCAAGTAGCTGTGAACACCCAAAGAGAAGAGGATCTAGATCGAGGGACAAACGAAAGACAACGGTAAGTCTATCGAACTCCCCTCTTTCACGTTTCATAAAGGAAGAAACCATAATAGTTGTATCTGTTTGTTGCTAAGGCACTGTCACACCTTAGGTGGATAGGATCGTCCTGCATAGGCATTTTTCCCCACAACA
Source organism: Pinus tabuliformis (assembly GCA_031772625.1). Taxonomy (NCBI): domain Eukaryota; kingdom Viridiplantae; phylum Streptophyta; class Pinopsida; order Pinales; family Pinaceae; genus Pinus; species Pinus tabuliformis. Next base: position 310,306,447 of record CM062815.1, on the reverse strand, counting down.
ACTGTTGCTTTACTTACTTTACCTTTCTAGTGGTGTTTCTTTTCTTGAAGCCCGCTCATGGCAGGGAGTTGCTGCCATGTAGCTTCTCTTGTTTTATTAACAAGCAACTCAAAATAGATATGTTTTTTAGGGAATACATCATTTAAGGAATTGGGATTTTACATTAGCCCTCAATAATTAGTATAGTGTGTATCTTTTGGAGTGGGATTTTACCTTTCAAAAAAATCAAATTTTGTTCAATAATGAATTTTTCATAATTACTTGATTTAAAAAGGATAAGAGGAACTTCCTTTAAAAAAATTAATCGGAGATGGTTACATGCAACCTAAAGAGTTTTGTTAGAGCGATATAATTATTTCTCTATTGATGATTATAAGCTGACAATATTTGAACTTGATAAAATTAGTGGATATGAATACATGAATATCCGTTATTGTATAATGTGTTATATGGTACTAGTGTAATTTTTCTTGAATTCAGATATATAAATGTTTAGAGGAATTAATTTTTTTTTAATTCTAAATTTATTTTAGATTATTAAATTTGGTTTTGATCTCAAAAAAATTATCCTTCTCCATGCTTTTATATATATATATATATATATATATATATATATATATATATACACTTAATCTTATCTTTGCCATGAAAGGATATGTATATGTATGTGTGAATATTGATATTCAAATATTTTTGTTAAAATTTATATTTATATATTTTTAAAAGTAAAATTACACATTTCGTAAAACTACAGAAAAAAAAAATTGAAATGAAATATATAATTTTCTTCATTTTCAATAATTTTATCTCCCAATATAATGCTAATATAAAGTTATGTTATTTTATAGAGATATCTAAATATTTTATATGAAATATTTATTTGTTATTAGTATTTCTCTTAAATAAATACAATGAGAAAAATGAGAATAAGATTAATGATATTTTATAATTAGTAATTAAAAATAATCAAATATACACAGTTTTTTATTAAAAATAATATTTTTTTATTTAATAAATATTTTAATTATATTTTTAAAAATATGAGTGAATCTTAGATTAAATAGTTAAAAAATTATTCATGTTTTTAATATCTCGTTGTGAAATACTTATCACACTGCACTCAGACAAAAAAAACCTTTAAGATATAATAAAAAATAAATAACAAGAAATATAAAATGAAAAATAACTTAATTGTCTCAGGTGGTCTATAGTTTTTATTTAATATAACAACGAATCCTCGTTGTGAAATACTTATCACACTGCACTCAGACAAAAAAAAAAAACTTTAAGATATAATAAAAAATAAATAACAAGAAATATAAAATGAAAAATAACTTAATTGTCTCAGGTGGTCTATAGTTTTTATTTAATATAACAACGAATCCTCTAAAAAATGTCTACAATTTGATAATTAAGAAAAACAATAAGTTGTTAATGCACACCTTCAAAGATTGAAAATGTGCAACTACCAACCCATCAAATAAACTGTGTTAGAATTATGGAAAACGCTCTTTGAAAAGATGAGCTTATGTAGTTGTACCCTGCGATCTCTATTCATATAAGTTCCTCTCAACGTAAATCGAAGCAGGAAGAATGATTGTATTGTGTTGGGTGTATTTGAAGTGGATTGAGTTAAGAAAATTTTGAAATATTTTGGAAATTTAATAAAGTCAAATGAATGTCACTTAGATTTTTGTAATATTGAATATTTTGAAATGTGTAATTACATACAGATGTTTAAGTGAAGTCAAACATCTTATTCATATGGCTTGGATTGATTTAGATTGATTTCTAAAATACCTTGAAATGTGCAATTACATAAAGATGGCCTAGGGCATCACATTACTATGTAAATTGCAGATTCCCTACATCTAACAGTTATGAAGAAAATTCCTGGCTCATTGGAATCTACAATCTGGTTATGATCAAGCTAGATTCTCAATCATGACTATCATCCTTCTGGTCTGGTTACGATCAGGCTAGATTCTCAATCATTACTGTCGTTCTTCTAGTCAAGATAATATCACTTTTAGTGTTTGCTTCGATAGTGTTGGGAAGGATATAGTCACCATCATTAGCTAATGTCAAGTTTTCTACATGTTACTCACTTCACGGTTTGAAGTGAGTTCTAATATTGTATAAACCCGTAAAATATTCCTCTTGACCGGTGGATATAGTTTTGTAATGAGAAAAATGGGGGGCAACTTCTTGCAAGGTTTTATCAATTTTTCTTTCATATGAAGAAAAAATCGGGATGTTATTAGAGTCATGAGAGATGTAGTCATCTGAACCATAGAATTTTCCCTAACTGCAGATTTCTTACACAACTCATTTCTTATCCCATCTACAAGGGTTTTTGTTGTTGGGAAAAGTATCTATTTAGAACGCCCCTATCCCACTCTAAGGTGTGATAGTGCCTTAGCAACAAACAAGGAAAACTACTTGAGTATTTCTTCTTTATGAAATGTAAATGAGGAGGAAGGATGTAACTAACCTGTGTCTTTCACTAGTTTGTTGATCCAATCGCTCCTCTCTTCAGTAGCGCCCAGCTCCCTGCTCCCTTACCGGCCTAACTTCACCGAATTCCTGCAAGATCACAAGAGAGGGAAACTACACGAAGATATAGATATACATTCATAAAAAGCTCAAGATCAGATTAAGCTAAACATGCAAATATAACAAAACATCATTGATACACAGCATGTAGGAGAAACTCAAATAGTGTATTGATAGAATAAGAAAGTCCAAGAGGAGATACAACCAAGTGAGTTCCGATCCAGCATCTACCTCCTAGCAAAGGAATCCCTTCCTCTCCTCCAACAAAGCATAAATCACCCAATGTACTAATCTCAATCTCAAACCAACAACAATTCTCTGCAAAGTACAAAATTCCAGCCTCTTGGATCTCTGGGATGAGGGATCCATATATAGATGTAAGCAGAGAGGATGAGTCAGCTTATGTTTTGACCTGTGGCTTCTCTCTGTCAGTTCTTGCTTCCACTTGGAGACTGAGAGCCTCTTACTCATCACTTGGTCGAATTCAGTGAGACAAGTGTCATTGGAGAAGATTCTGGAAGCTTCCATGGTCTTTCCACCTCGTTGAATGACTCTTCCACTTGTCATTTCCCGCTCAACGCACCTGGGTAGTGCATTCAAGTGCGTTGCAACGCACCTAGACAGTGTACTGGGGTGCTTTGCAACGCAGGCAGCTAGTGGAGCACTTGAATTGATCCTGAATTGACTGTTCTGAGTGGTTTTTGGTGGAGAACTTCTGGGAGAAGCTGTCATTGGTTGACCTTGTTGCTTTAGGAGCTGTAACAACATCTTTAGGGACTTTGGATCCCTTGAATTATGAGCATTTCATGCTTATAGCTGTAAGGCACAAAAATGTCTATAACAGTTGCCCCCTAAAGTATGAGGCCGTTTATCGGGTGAAATGCTTTATTAGGAGGATCCGAAGTTCATTCAATGCTGGGAGGAGACCTGTAATAAGATACAATACAATACATTATTTTTCATACTGTTTTCATGATCTAGCTGAGGCGGGCATTCCCATTCTCAGCTTTATAAATTCATTTTTATATACATAGGACAGACAATCGTCTGATGGTAGACTCATGATTCTGATGAAATCATCATCCTTTTGGTAGGATGATTATCTGTTCTATAGTGCTGTACATGTCAATGTCTTTATTTTTCCTGAATATATATCACAGCCTGGATGAATGAAACTAGATCCGGGGTCTTCAATCTCGTCCGATCTTCACTCTAAGTACAAGTCGATCCATGTGAGAAATGTTTTGAAGTCGAACATGGAAAGACATCGCTTGATTACCAATCAATGATGTAAACTGTTAACAAGCGCGAGAGGAATCACCGATAATGATAATGACCCTCAAGGTACTGCAGTACAATTCACGTGGTGTGAATAAAGGACTTGGCGTCGAACACCACGCAAAATCTTTCGGTCGAAGGTCATTGATGTATACCTATCGCCGGAAGTGAGAAACTTGCCATTGAGGCATGCAAGCTTCAAAGTACTGAAGGGGGTGTTCCTAGATCAACTTCTTGGATAATGAGATGATGTCGACAAGAAGCGATCCGTCAAAGGAGGGACTTAATGAATCCCACATCAATGACACGGAACGGAGCAAATGATTTTGATGGAGGTGAAAACGATCTGATGATATATGGTTCAGGGTGGCGGTCATGAAAGAATGAAGTATAATGTATGGTAGTGGATGGGACACGGTTGACTTCTCTAGATGACTTCTCTTGAACATATCGACGACACTTATATGATGGATTGGTAGCATTTACCCCAAAGGTGGATGGTATGGCGAGACCATGGTGATGTGACCGGTGAATGAAACAACCCAACCCGACTCAGGCACGGAGTGGAAGTGTCATGTTCAAGAGCGACTTGCTACCAATAAAGGTTCTTTGAGTTTCTTCCAAATTTTTCCCCAGTCATTGCTGACCAGTACCTCTTTATTTTTGTCAAGCTTGAGGAGGATAACATATGCTTGTTCTATAATTTTCCCTTCGGGCAAACCCATCACTATGTTTTAACGAGCCTAGCGATAGTGAAACTCGTTCTCGTCTAAAGACAAATTTGTCACTATTAATCTTTTTAACGAGTCTAACGACAAAGATAACTCGATCCTTTTCATTTTTAGAGAGTCTGAAAAGGTACGTAAAGTTAACTGCGAAAGTCCTTTTTCGTCATCTAATCCCTTAGGTCCGAAAAAGTATAAAACAGTACAGAAGGGATGAATTTTCGATAGTTTTAACGAGCCGAACAAAACAAGCGCTCGATCTTTTTGTGCAATAATCCCTCAGGTCCAAAAAGATTAAAATCTAGAAGAGGGATAGCTCTTCCGGTCACTTTAACGAGCTGGAAGGCCAAAACTCGGCAATCTTTTCATATTTTACGAGTCAGATGAAAAGAGCTTAAAGAAGACTCGTCTTTTGAGGAACGAGTGATAAAATGGGTAGCAGCTGATTCCAGGTAAGGGTTGGAATTTTCCAAGCACGGTAGTGTCACAAGGATGGCTAGTGAAATCACTCTTCGCAGCTGTTCCTCAAAATGGATAAACAATCAAATGGAGGTGAATGATCGGCCAATGGAAAAGTGGAGGTGATGGTGCAAACACGACCAAGGATTTAATGGCTGATAATGTTACATTCACGGTGGTTATTTACCGGAGGATAGTTCATTTTTTAACGAGCTTAAACGTCGGTTGAAACACTTGCTCGGTCTTATGTTTATTTTTTAATGAGCATGAACTATGTGCTAAAACTGCTCAATGCGGGTTTATTTTTTAACGAGCTTGAACCCTGCAGTAACACTGCTCGTGATAAGTTTGCATGCCCCCAGCATAATAACGCAAATCGAGGCGCATGCCCCCCAAGCTTCATTGCATTCAACTTGGTGGTTGGAATGAAGGTTTACCTTTGAGATTTGGAAAGGGGATTGTTTCATTTTTTAATGAGGTTGATACAGTAAAATAACTATCCTCATGACTCCTTGTTTCATTTTTTAACGAGGTTGACATGAGATAAGAACCGTCCTCAGAGTCCAAATCCATTAGATATAGAAGGTTTCATATTCCACTGTGGCCACTTCCGCCAGATTACTCGGAGGTGGTAGGGCAAAAGTACCCATTAAGGAAGGGTATTTTAGGAGACCTACTCTGATATTTTGGAGCGAATGATTGCTTCCATGGATCATTGGAATGCTTCCAATAACTTGAGAACCATTGGGGAGGAAGTTTTGCTGATCGACCATTGTAATCCCTCCTTGAAAGGGAAATGCAATCTTTCTGAAATAGGTCGACACAACAGCTGCCATGGCATATATCCATGGTCTTCCTAGTAGGATGTTGTAATCAAGATTTCCATCTATGACTTCAACATCTATTTCTACTGTTTTCCCTCCTAGTTCAACTTTCAAGTTATTTAGGATACCATATGGGGTATATGTCCTTCCGTCGAATGCTTTTAATGTTGTCGAGGATCACGACAAGGTTGGAGATCCTAAAGTTTTCCAGCAACTCATCGACATAATACATGTAGATGCCCCCTCATCAATAATTGTTCGATGAACAGTTTTGTTGAGGGCTTTCACTTGAACAAGGAAAGCTAGTTGGGTTGGTAACTGAGGATCGTATCCTTTGTGGTCGAAGGATACAAGATTGGAATCCTTAGGATCAACCCCACCAATGGCTGATAACAAAGCCTGCCTTTGGGATGGGCAATTTTGTAGCACCTTAAGAGTCGACATAGCGGATGGCGATTGGACCAAATCTTCCACTATGTTATAATGCTGCACCGCTCTAGCGCGGGGATTAAACATCGACTTGTGTACTACTCCCTTTGGCGGTTTTATTGTTAATTCAGGAATGATGTGTGGTACAACTTCTTTCGAAGTTGTTGTCAAACTACTTGGTTGATCTATATCCTTGTCGTTCGACAGCTGCGGATTCCTGTAATCTTTGTTCCTTTTCAAAATCAAAGCATCATTCTGCCATTTCGAAATTGACAACATTAGCACTTGAGACGGGGAAGCATTTCCACTATCAACCAGATTTGTTCCTGGATTTGGAAACGGATCAGTTAACACAGCTGAGGTTTTCGAACTCTTAAAGAATCTTTTAAGCTCAGCTTTGTATGGACATTCTTTCGTCCAATGATCTTCGTCACATATTTGACACCCGAAAGGGGGTTTCCTATGTCCAGGAGGGTTTGAAGAAGTTTTTTCAGGAGATTACTCATCCTGTTTCTTCTTCTTCCCTTTGCCTTGTTTCTTCTTGCTTCCTGGTTGTTTGGTTTCCTTTCCCTTATCTGTCGATATGGCATTTACTTCCAAAGCAAGAATTTCGTCTTTCGCATTTTGATCTGAAATCTTACGAGCTTTCTTGGACGTAGCCTTTGTCGATTTTGCGTTTGTCGTGCCAATCACGTCATCGCCGGCGTGAGAGTCATTGTTTGATTTAGGAGGAGGAGGAATTGAGAATTCCGATCTAGGGGCGTCAGGTATTTTGTCGTAGAGCGTGCCAGACTGAGTATAGACCAAGTCCAGATATTGTGCATGAGCGATGACTTGCTCTTCCGTTACGGCTCCCCCCTTTGCCACATCTTCCATTATAGAAGGAAGTAACGACTTGATAAACCATTCAGCTAATAGCTGATCGGGAACGTACTTTTTTACCATCCTACGACGACGTCTCCACTCATGTATATGATCAGATATGTGAGTGGCCGTTGTCTGCTTGAAGTTGGTTAGGATTTCCGTTCCCATTTCATACCTTATCCGTAATTGAAAATGGGTTAAAAAAGTCGTGGCTAAGGTACCGAAGTTGTCGAACGAAGCTCTAGGCAATTCAATATACCATTTTGCCGCTGGACCCGTTAACGTCCTCTAAAAAAGGCGAAGCCTTATCGAATCATCGTTTAGGGTGTTTGATGAACACCATAAGTGAAATGTCATCACGTGATTCGATGGGTCTTCACCTGGATTTCGATTAAATTTAGGAATATCTGATGGAAGTTTATGAGGAATCGCTGGCCACCAAGGGGCGTAAGCAATTGGATCGTTTGTTAACCAGTGTAAATCAGGTAACTCTAAAGTTGCCACGAATGGTAACTGTTGATTCAGGTTAGGTGAAGCATACCCAGGATATGATGGAATTGCCTGAGCAGTTGGCCTTTGCATACCAGAATAATGTAGTTGATGCTGGTACGATTGATACGGTTGGTGGACATGACCATTGTAAAGTGGTTGATTTTGACCGTTTTGAATGTACAACTGTCCACTGTTCGCAAAGATCTGCTGCTCAAAACCTTGGTATAATTGCTGGAATTGTGGTTGTTGGTATTGCACCAGCCATGGTTGTGAAGCCATGTTCTGTTGCGCTATACTAACCGTTGGACCAAGGTGTGGGGTAATTGTACCCGTTTGGACCTGTGTCACCCCACTAGTCGGCGATTGTGGTTGAGTCACAGGGTCAAGGGGTTGTTGCATTACAACCTGAGAAATCTGAGGTTGACATACAACAGGCAGCGTTTGAACGTGTGACATTGTCACAATAGCCGGTGTAGTAGGTATATTCGACACAGGTACGCATTTTTGCATCGAATATACAACCCTTGGTTGTTGGGGTAGTATAGGTACCCAACCACTTGATGTAACTCCAGTATAACCTGAATACTATTGTGAACTCCCGTATGGATATCCTCCCGGAGGGGATAATGAAAGGGCATACTACCCCCCATACAGTGGTAACCTGGAACTCAAGGGGATTGTCTGCCCTTGGGGACTGGATTGCCCAAATTGACCTCCAAATGGATCAATTTGGCGAGTCTCAACATAAGAGTTACCGGATATTATTCCTGAGGAACAAACAAGAACGGACCATACTGTCGAAATAGTCCCTGGATGGACTCCTTCTAGCGGTTGTGAGCTAGTCGGGACAGATGGTACGGCGGCAAACATTGTCGGAGTGATTTTTCCCCTTGTAGCTAGGATTTTCATTGTTGAAAAGATGATAAGCAAGCATTTATCTCTTTTCAACAATGAAAATCCTAGCTACAAGGGGAAAATAAAGACACAAAATTTTCTCAAAGAGCATAGAGCACACTGTAAATGCACTTTTCCTAAATCAAACCATACAAACTATCAATATGCAAATGCACAAATGCATGTATTTGTTTTCACTTTCTTAATATTGATGCCTAAAAAGAAAGTTGTTGTACAAATTTGAATTCGATTTCAAGTGAAAACACAAACAAGTTTCTTTTTGAAATCAAAAATACGATTACGAAATTTTATGATTTTGAATTAAACACTTGTTTCGACACTAGAAATTCATAAATTCAAACCAAAAGACAAAAGTAAAAGCGCAATCAACTGTCAAGAGCAAACAATTTTACTCCTAAGATCAAAACGACACTTACGACAGGTCTAGATCTAAAGGCGACAGTATGACTAGTTTACTTTTGTAATGGGAAACTGCAAATGATGTAACAAATACACAAAAACAAATACAGTTTCTTTTATACAACTGAGGCAGAATTAAGGCAGAGAAGAGGGGTTTTCAGATAGGTACACACATTGATAACAGGCTGCAAAAAACAGAGATAAAACTGAACACAAGGATGCAAAGAACCACAGCTGCACAGGGAAAAGGCTGATCAGCGCACCTGCAGCACAGAGAAACTGAATTGCAGCACAGGTAGCCCTCTCGGGACCTGCGTTGAAATGCAGAGTCTCTTCACAGAGCCTGCGCTGAAGCAGAAACGAGAATTGTCTCTGGGTTCTGGGTCATGGTTTGCAGTTTGATCTGAGGTTTTTGGCCAGATAAAAGCTATCAATAAGGTACAACTAGAAGGATGATTTAAAAGAGGACTAAGAGCTATCACAAAGGGCAGTTAGAGAATTTGTGGATCATCTTGTTCAGATCATAAACATGCCCAGTGAGTGGACTAGAGTGGCAGATCTCTACTTTGCATTTGTAAATGGCAAATGCAGTTTGATTCAGCACTCCTAATTTTATGAGAATAACAACAATAGAAACACAAATAAACTAACTAGATACGGTCCCCAGCGGAGTTGCCAATTTGTTGTTGGGAAAAGTATCTATTCAGAACGCCCCTATCCCACTCTAAGGTGTGATAGTGCCTTAGCAACAAACAAGGAAAACTACTTGAGTATTTCTTCTTTATGAAATGTAAATGAGGAGGAAGGATGTAACTAACCTGTGTCTTTCGCTAGTTTGTTGATCCAATCGCTCCTCTCTTCAAGCTCCTAGCTCCCTGCTCCCTTACCGGCCCAGCTTCACCGAATTCCTGCAAGATCACAAGAGAGAGAAACTACACGAAGATATAGATATACATTCATAAAAAGCTCAAGATCAGATTAAGCTAAACATGCAAATATAACAAAACATCATTGATACACAACATGTAGGAGAAACTCAAATAGTTTATTGATAGAATAAGAAAGTCCAAGAGGAGATACAACCAAGTGAGTTCCGATCCAGCATCTACCTCCCAGCAAAGGAATCCCTTCCTCTCCTCCAACAAAGAATAAATCACCCAATGTACTAATCTCAATCTCAAACAAACAACAATTCTCTGCAAAGTACAAAATTCCAGCCTCTTGGATCTCTGGGATGAGGGATCCATATATAGATGTAAGCAGAGAGGATGAGTCAGCTTATGTTTTGACTTGTGGCTTCTCTCTGTCAGTTCTTGCTTCCACTTGGAGACTGAGAGCCTCTTACTCATCACTTGGTCGAATTCAGTGAGGCAAGTGTCATTCGAGAAGATTCTGGAAGCTTCCATGGTCTTTCCACCTCGTTGAATGACTCTGCCACTTGTCATTTCCCGCTCAACGCACCTGGGTAGTGCATTCAAGTGTGTTGCAATGCACCTAGACAGTGTAATGGGTGCTTTGCAACGCAGGCAGCTAGTGGAGCACTTGAATTGATCATGAATTGACTGTTTCTGAGTGGTTTTTGGTGGAGAACTTCTGGGAGAAGCTGTGGTTGACCTTGTTCCTTTAGGAGCTGTAACAACATCTTTAGGGACTTTGGATCCCTTGAATTATGGACATTTCATGCTTATAGCTGTAAGGCACAAAAATTTCTATAACAGTTGTGTATCTTTATGATTACATATGGCTAGGGAGAATCCATAGAAGTCAAACATTAGCATACCAAGGATGGATCATCATGTTCATTAATGAGAATTGATATACAATCGATTGATTTATTGTCCTGAGTTTGCACAGTTGAACATGTCATTACTCCTCTAATGTTGGAAGGTAGAGAAAGGAGAGAAAGTGGAACATAGTGTAGAAAATATTTCTTCTTGAGAAAGACGCAGGATGAGGGAGGTTGATTATCAAGAAGGAAAGGAGTCGGGCATTAAGGAAAAGCTATATTCATGTACCCATATCCATTCAAGGTCACCTTGGAATGACAAGGAGATAAGGACAAATAAAAAGAAGGTGACAACAACCCTCTTAGCAACAAGGAGATAAGGATGAACGAAATACATGTGGCAAAAGCCCTTAGGTAATGGAGTCGTGACACGATGATAAAATGACATCCACAAAACAATTACATAGAATACTAATGTTAATTTTGTAAAATGCCCATTTCTTTTAATACAGGAAAACTATTACATCTCTATAGATCCTATATGTCATGTAGTGACATAATAATACAAAACATTATCATAAAACTTAGTCTAATAAATTTATTAAATTAAATTAAATGTGTTATTTCTATTCTTTATGTAATTTTATATTGGATTATCAAAAAAAATGTTAAAGGTATTTGGTTAAACTATAGATAAATAACATAATAGGGATAAAATTTTAAAATTATATATAGGATTATAGTTAAATGTATATTAAAAAAATAATAAAATTCTATTTTTTGAATAATAAGGAATAATTAATTTTTTTTATTTAACTGACTACACATTTGCACAATCTATTCACTAGATATATATTAATAAATTTTTTGAATAATTCTGGGGTGGAAGGAGGGATAGGGGTTTTTTATAACCCCTGATAGAAAAATTGTAACAAGGTATTCATAGGGATTGGGGCATATGGCCAATAATGAGGCAAAGATGTATGGTTTAATACAAGGTTTTTTCTTGGCTAAGGAAATGCATGTTACTAATTTATCACTATTGTAGGGGATTCACTTATAATGAATGAATACTTACATAAAGGAACCTGGCCAAAGGATAAAATATCAAGCTCATGTTGCAGTGAAGAGCAAGGTTATGAGAGGGTATCCTTAAAAGATATTTCTTCCATGTCTAAGAAACCAAAACACAGATGTTGGTCATCAAGGTGGTAAAGCATGCCTAGTCAAGGTGGGTCAATTAGAGTTCAATGGTGTACAGGGGTGGAGGAATTTTCCTTGATCCCTCATCCCTTACCTACAAGCATAAATCCATGGTATTAACACATTATGAAAGTCATTTTCACCTTGAGATCAAATTTTATATTAGTAATTATTAAATTAATATTGGATGAGGCCAATGTTGAGATTGCAACAAGATGATGGAGCTTAGTGAAAAGAGTCGCCTTCACTAAGTGGGCCCACAGGCAAATTATGGCGCAAGTTCTATTTTTGATCACAGTGTGGATGATCACAGTGTGGATGATCACAGTGTGGGTGATCACAGTGTGAGTGATCACAATGTGGGTGACCAAAGTGTGGGTGACCAAAGCGTGGGTGACCAAAGTGTGGGTGATCAAAGTCTATTTTTAGACTGGCTGTCAAAAATAGAAAAGTAAAATATTATTGTCTCATAATAATATTTGGACTATAAACTTGATCTTATTCTCTTGGAGCACTTCAGTTTGAGCTACAGATGTGGCCCATGCAGCTGTCAGAAGGAAGTACGCTTTTCTTACGAGTCAGTTAAGTTGTTGCATGCATGACTTCAGTTAGAACTCAATTAGTTGAGTTTGGTGGAGTTGATGGAGTTGTGTTCAGTTTGACTTGGTTAAACTAGTTGTAGTTAGTCTAACTGCAGATAGATTAATGATGAGCTGTTAAACTAATTATTAACTCATAATACAACTATAGAATACATCAGTTAACTCAGTTGCATGTCAGTGCATGTTCAGTTTAGCAGGGACAGGTGTTAGAGAATCAGATTGCTATTAGTTGTGACTATAGTTGTGCATCATATCTTGCACAATCAAGGGATTGAGTATGCCAATGATTTTGCTCATGTATTTGCCCAGTTTGTCGCTTCTGCTCACGTCTTGCACATTGTGAGTGATTCTTTGGAGGTGAAATACGAGTTTGGTAGACGATTCTCATTCATTCTTGAGCAGGTATTGAGCAGTGGAGGCAGGCAAGCAGTGGAATAGATTTGGAGATCAGATCTTAGTTGTATTGTGTGTAACAGGTGGAGCTGGTACTGGATTTCTTGTGATAAGAATTGTACTTTGTAATGTTACATGGTCTCAATCATTAATATACAAATAGTGTGGGGTTTTTAGCGAGATGCTTTCCCCGGGTTACATACTGTGTTAATGTGTGAATGCTCTTGATGTTTTATTGTTATTGATGCTGCTATATTGATGATCAACGTAGAGGAGCTTATGTATTGTGTATGTATTCCACAATAGTACATGATCAGGATAATCTCTGTTGAATATGTGTTAAATTATTCAAAATTTCTACAGCGATCATATTATCATGGCATCCTTAGGTAAATCGACACACACAGGTTTCTCTAAGTCGCCCTGCATGATCAAAGTATATTTATAGGCGATGGTTTGATCTCAACACAGGACCTCCATCTTTGTTCATAATTGACATCTAGGAAGTGACAATTATATCCACTATGGTGACATTAAGAGAGAATCATGTGCAAAGATCGATCAACTATATAATTTAATGGAGCACTATCACTTTCGAGCACGAAGAATTTCCCAATTTTTACACCTATAGACTTAGGTAAGAGGATGGTTGAGGATATTGGCGAGTCCATGTAATTGTTCTATGTAAATTTCTTTGGCCACTTCAGTAGGATTTTCTCGGTTGAAACTATGTAATGCGCAGTGAATTCCTACTTTAAGAAAGTCTAGTTGGCTTGATGTTCCTGGTGACATCAGTTCCCGGCATAGTGGGATTACTTGCAAAAATGATTTCCTTTCACAATCTTTGTTGTATAAGTAGAGTACAAATCAATGCTTCTGGGCTTTCAATTTGCATGGTCTCTACATTGTTTTGACAATAAATCTAATTCCTCATCAGCTAAGCATCCCTCCCCTACTTGGTAATACCCTACATGCTTAGCTCTCTCAAACTTGGCAAACGCGTAAATATTATCTTGAATTTGTAGTAAATATTTCTTCTCAGAGTCTCAAAGGTCTACCTTGTCATTTGAAAATTCACATTATATCATATTTAGTATATTGGCTTTTCCCCTCAGTTGGATTTGTGGCTCCCTGTGCAGGCAATCCACTATACTAATGCTTGGTTTTTCTAGACCCTAAGAGCTGCCACTTCAAGGGTTAGCGACATTTGATCATTCTCGCATAGGTTTTCCAAAGGATTCTATGGTACCATTAGCCATTCATTCCCAGTTGGACGAAAATGAGGGCCAGTAAAAGAAAAGATCTCAGAGACAGTACTAGGAAACTTTGTAATGATTGTAGCCAATTGATGGAGTCACTGAAACATAATATTCTCAAAACAAACATGAAATTTCAAGAACAAATGAGAACCATCATTGATATATTGGAATAAACTCAAGATTCGAAGAGTAGATCGACCCATCAATCTGATGAGATGGATGCATTATGCTAGCAAATTAAAGGACTGCAAAAGCATATCATTGTCATGAACTACAAGAACTCTAAATCAAGTGCTACTAGCAGGCATGTAGGAAGTTTCATTCCTGACCTCAACCGATTATGGATGAGGGAATTCACCCCATATACTAAAGTACTCTCAGTGAAATTTTTTTCTTTTTCTTGGATGCATATCTATGATGTAATCTTTTCATCATATAGTGATACTCAAGGAAAATTTTAAAGATGGAAGTTTATCTTAAAGTTTAGGAACCTTGACGAAACTTACCAATCCCTAATATGCAAAATTGTAAAATGTTTGGCAAATTTTTTGTAAAAATATTTATATTTCTAAGGATTTTATATTAGTCTATATAATTTTTTGTTGGTTTTTAAGATAAAATAATTTTATACTATAAAATGTGGGTTAATCATTTTAAAAACAAATGGAAATTGACAAACATTTTTTTTGGAAAAGCCATTGAAAATTAGCCCACTTGCAAATATTAGCTCCTAAAATTTTCCATGGTCATACTAATCTTCGTAGGTAGTCTTTTTAAGCTACCAATACTTTCTTCTGCAAATGATTAGACACTAGAAACAAACAAGTAACTAATTTCCTAGGTATCTACAATGACCAAACATAGATTTAATATAAAATCTACTCATTTCTATGAAAAATAAAAAAATAAAAAACCACGATTAATTCATAAAATTTAATGAAGAGCATGTGAGAGAACATTTATTATGTTACCTTGCAATCAAACAATACATAAAAGAGATAGAGGTGTTGGATTATATATATATATATATATATATATATATATATATATATATATATATATATATATATATATATATATATATATATATATATATATATATATAACAACCTTGGTTAAAAATTCATGTAAAAATATATAAGGCCACAGTCATGGTACATTTATTCCAAGCTGAATATTGGGTAGGACATCATGGTATGGGTGTTCATTATGGTTTATTATGGCTAAAGGAAATTGGAAAAGACACTTTTGGCACATTTATTTATGAAAATAAAGGAAAATAGGAGAAAAGTAAGGTGAAAGGTCACAGGTTGCATGTGAGGAGGAAAATGAAGGAAAATAATGGAAAATGAAGAAAATAGAGACCTTATTGATAAAAAGGATTATGAGGATCAGTTGGAAGGCTTGGTCAATTCAGTTTTGGAGCTCTCTCTCTATTCTCTCTCTCATAGACTTGGACACTTAGAGTTTCTTGGAGCACTCTTGGAGAGTGTGGCATATTTAGAGTTTTGGAGAAGAAGGCAAAGGCAGAGCAGGAAAGCACAAGAGGACATCGGGATCAGAAGCTACATCAGGTTTTGCTTGTACATACTGAGTTGCATGTATTTTTTCCTCACTAGTTTTGGCATGCATGGCACATGCATGTGGTTTCTTGGTCATGGACTATCATTGGAATGGAGGATTGCCTGGATTGACAGTGGATTTGACTAGCCTTGCCATTTCCTATATAGCCATGGTGTTGTGGGTTCATTTATTTGTGTTTCTAGTTGTTTCTCACATTTCCTTTAGCTTGGGTTGAGTTACTAGTTCCTAGAAGCCCTAGTTGGACAAACACTCTAGAATCCCTGTAACAGCTTGGGTTGAGTTACTAGTCCTAGAAGCCTTGGTTGGACAAATGCTCTAGAAGCCCTTGGTGGGTTGAGTTACTAGTCTTGGAAGCCTTGGTTGGAAAAACTCTATGGAAGCCCAGATAAGTTGTGGGTTGAGTTACTAGTCCTACAAGCCTTGTTCGGAACAAATGCTCTAGATGTAGAATTTTGTAGAATTTTTCCTACAAATCAACTATCTTTGATACCATGTAGAACTTTTTCTAAAAATCAGCTAGCTCTGATACCATGTAGAAATTTCCCACCTGTAGATCAACCTGGTAATGCAATGTACTAAAGCAAAACACTTGGTCTACTTCTACAAACAATTTAGTGGAAGCTTAATCAACCATGAGCAACATCAATAAGAACACATATAACTGATAAGAAGGAATCAATCACACATAACATAGAAGATATAACTAGGGGAAAGCACCAGCCTAAAACCCCATCTCTATATGATCATACAAATGGAAATATAGTCTGGATTACACAAATCCTTAGCTTGGAAGCTATCCAGCTCTTAGTACAATCCCTATGGTGCTCATAGACAGTCAAAGGCTTCTCACAAACCTTCTCTTCTACCCTCCAAGCCTCCTATTTCCTTGTGTACATTCCTTGAGGTCCAATGCTACCACCTGTGTGAATTGGCCTCTTCACACACTCACTAATCTCTGATCTAAAGCACAAATTTGAAGGAGATAAATCCTCATCATGGATGTGCTTCCTTTATAGGAAAAATATTCATCCAACTAATAGTACACTATCCCTTCCTTGATCTCAACTAGGTCTCTGATAGAACTGACATGCATCAATTATCCATGAGTGAATACATAGTTATCTGAAAATAGCAGTTGTCACATGCATGCAAGCATCAACAAACTGTATTTCATTAATTTGACAACTTGTTAAATTAATATAATTGAACTTGACTAAGTTAAACTAAGTCAACTGATCCTCTGAATATATAACTCATCCTTAATTCCTCAACCAGTGGAGCAAATCAAGGACACATTCCCCAATTACTAGAGAAATAATTGCATGTTCTCACAAAGACTTCAAGTTTGATTTTCCTTAACTAATTAACTCATGGAGAATTAATTAATTAATATTCAAACTGTTGGTAAGACCAAATTCGAATTTTACTTCCTATTTTAGACTAAGGACTGTCTAAAAATAGGAATCCAACTTTTACTACTAAAAATAGAACTTCTATTTTTAGCACTTCCATTTTTCGTTGCCTGTTGCCCAATCCAGCACTGATGCCCAAACTGCTATTTTTAGCACTTCTATTTTTTTCAATTTCTTGTTGCCAATTTTCAACACTCCCTCTCAATAAGAAAGGCTTCCTTTCAAACCTAGTCCTATACCTTTGGAATTTTCTACATGCAACATATCTTCCAAGTTTGGTTGCTCCAGCAACTCTTGGAACAAAAAAACTCCCAACTTACCTCTCCGTTGGGCCAGAAACATACTTTGATGCTGAATATCTACCTGGTATTAACAAGTGCTCCCTCTCTGACCTCTGTGCTACTGCAACATCTCCATGCATCTCACACCATTGCACCCTTCTTTGTGTTACCCTACACTGTGCAACTCACTTGTGCCTCTCACATTGCTGCAGCCTGCATGCTCTGCGCTATCTTGGGATTCCTTGCACTGTAGCTCTCTTTTCCGCTCCATCCGCATCTGTCTCTACCCAATCAGTCAGTTCCTGCTACTCCTCATCAGGCTCCCGTAGCAAGGTCTCATCCAAGAAGTTGTGTACCTCAATGATCCTGCCCCTCCTCCTTGGGACGATCACTCAATATCGGCCCACCTCCTACCTGGAGGTATGGCTGCATGTCATCCCTCTACCCACCTGGCTCGAAGTTCCCCCTATTGGAGGTATCTGCATGAGTAGATGTCTCTACTTGATCCCCACTCAGCTTCCCCTATTGTGGCTGCTTCACAACCTCCTGAAGCTGCTGCACCAATCGTGACTCCTCCACAATTGTCTGAGACTTCTTCTAGAACTGCATATTCAGAGGTAATTTACTCTCCCTCTCAACCAATAGGTACCTAACCTTTGCCTTGCTCCTCAAGGCTTTGCATGCATCTTGTACCTCAAGTGCATACAGGTTCTTGGCTAGCACACCAATCTATTTCCACTTTCTCGTTGTCATGAAACTTTCTAGAAAAAGATATGATTTTAAATCAGCGATATCTCCCTCGTACGAACTCTGATTCAGCCGATTTTTTTTATTTTTATTTTTGTATTTTTCTGCAAGGAATCCAAATTTAGTATTTATTTCTGAAAATTTTGTATAGAAATTTTTAGATCTTCTCTGCAAACTCTCGGTCCAAAACTCAAAACTTTGAAATCTCCTCTCAGTATACTGTTCTCTCCTTGATCACCTCTGCTCCAATACCATGTAGAATTTTGTAGAATTTTTCCTACAAATCAGCTAGCCTTGACACCATGTAGAACTTTTTCTACAAATCAGCTAGCTCTGATATCATGTAGAAATTTCCCACCTATAGATCAACTTGGTAATGCAATGTTGTTAAGTTATGGTATGTTCTATGCTTATAATAGTTTACTTCTTTTTCTTATTATATTCCACCAATTAGCAATCACATGTACATAAAGTAAAGTGCAGATAGAACATTAAACGATCTATAGAAAACAAGCCAAGACAAGAGACACAACATGTGGCGGCTAGCTAGGGACAAACCCCACAATGTGTGGGGAAACCCTTTGATCAAATCTTCTTTTATCTTCAATAATTCAGCAGAGAGAAATAGTACAATAAATCTGATTCATATCAACAGTAGCAAAACCTAGATCAGCAGCATCAACATTAGCGGCTTCATTATCAAACTAGGGCAGACCATATCTCACAAACCGACTGTCCGATTGACTTCATTCCACAACCAAAAGTTTCAGCTTCCAGAGGAGGTTCAGATGAACCTACAACATAGTTCAGATGAGGAGATATTCTAGGCCGTGCAAGTCAATCTTTACTTTTGCAGTTGCAGTTTCAGTAGTTTCCGGCTTCAAATTAGGGTAGTCGATATCTTGCAAACCGTTCATCAGATTGACTTCATTCCACCACCAAAAGTTGCAGCTTTCAGAGGAGGTTCTGATGAACCTACAATGCAGTTCCAAAGAAGAGATCTTCTAGGCCACGCAAGTCAATCTTTACTTCTGCTGTTGCAGCTTCAGTTTCAGCATTTTCCGGCTTCAAACTAGGGCAGTCGATATCTTGCAAACCGTTCATCGGATTGACTTCATTCCACCACCAAAAGTTGCGGCTTTCAGAGGAGGTTCAGATGAAACTACATCGCAGTTCCAAAGAGGAGATCTTCTAGGCCACGCAAGTCAATCTTTACTTCTGCAGTTGCAGCTTCAAATTCAACAGCTTCCGGCTTCACATGTGTGAGAGAGAGACCCATTTCAGTGCAGTAGAGAAGAGACTCATTTCTGCGTAGTAGAGAGAGAGAGAGATGTGATGAGATGAGTGAGTCCAAATGAGGAAAATTCCTCTTATATTTATACACAACTTTGGTGGGTGAATAGATGAGACTGTTGGGCTTCTGAGCCTACATGAGTTGTAGGTCGACTTGATAATAATTCCATAATCAAAATAAATTCATATCTCCATGAATACTTATCGGAATCGGATGATCTTTATATCAATCCTACACCTCTCAACGAGAGGAATCCAATAAAAATATTATCAGCCATGAATAAGATGACCCACATGAAGTTTTACCCTGCTTGACAATTTTAACACTCCCTCTCAACCATGGAGAACTTCATTTGCAATCTGTCTATCAGTCATTACTATTCATCCATCAAATGCACTGCCCTATATAGCCTGACCCTTGCCTTGCTCTACTCTATTCTGCCCGTTCTGCTTTGCCTTGTTCTGCCCTGCACTGATTTGTACTGTTTTTCTCTGTTCTGCTCTGCTTTTGTTTGAATTATGAAGAAGAAGAAATGATCGAGGATGTATCATACTGACTCAGAGTCAGTCTCAGAGTATGTACCACTGGTCCCAGACCAGTCTCAACCAACTCGAAGTCAGCGTCATAGTGAGTACAACTCCACTGACTCAAAGTCAGTCTCAGAGTGCGTACCACTGGTCCCAGACCAGTCTCAGCCGACCCGAAGTCAGCTTCATAGTAAGTACCACTCTTACCACTGGTCCCAGACCAGTATCGCGGTCTCAGAGAGTGTACCACTGGTCCCAGACTAGTCTCAACCGACCCGAAGTCAGCGTCATAGTATGTACCACTCTCACTGGTCCCAAACCAGTACTGCACTGACACGAAGTCAGTCTCGGAGTATGTACCACTGGTCCCAGACTAGTTTCAACCGACCCGAAGTCAGCGTCATAGTATGGTACAACTCTTACCACTGGTCCCAGACTAGTATCGCAGTCTCAGAGAGTGTACCACTGGTCCCTGACCAGTCTCAACCGACCTGAAGTCAGCGTCATAGTATGTACCACTCTCACTGGTCCCAGACTAGTATCACACTAACACAAAGTCAGTCTCAAAGTATGTACCACTGGTCCCAGACCAGTCTCAACCGACCCGGAGTCAGCATCATAGTATGGTACAACTCCTACCACTGGTCCCAGACCAGTATCGCAGTCTCAGAGCGTGTACCACTAGTCCCAGACCAGTCTCAACGGACCCGAAGTCAGCGTCATAGTATGTATCACTCTCACTGGTCCCAGACCAGTACTGGACTGACACGAAGTCAGTCTCAGAGTATGTACCACTGGTCCCAGACCAGTCTCAACCGACCCAAAGTCAACGTCATAGTATGGTACAACTCCTACCACTGGTCCAAGACTAGTATCATTGATCCCAGATCAATGGAGGTCATCCTAGCATAGGGAGTACGGTAGATACAACGATGCGTCCATCGGTACTACTATGGTCCCTAGCTTCATTTCCCTGCTCATTGATCAGATGAGAGGTACTTCCCATGAGTCCCAGACTGCATGGGTAGGATGCCTCGACAGGAGAACTAATCAATCATGTCCTCACAGGAGAACGCATCAATCCTGCTACAATCGACATGGAGAACACATCAATCCAGGCTGTCATGGAGAACACATCAATCCAAGCCTCACAGGAGAACTAATCATCTTGCTACGCAGGAGAGCGAATCATCATGTTCGACAAGAGAGCAAATCATCTTGTCCCACAAGACAGCGAATCATCTTGTTCCAGTGTGCACCACCAGGGGAGGGTGAGTCACCCTGTGGTCATATGTTGCTCCAGTAGGAACCGAAAGCCCTCAGAGCTCCCAGAGCTCATTGTATGCAACATGCAGGACCCTTGTACAAGGGTTTCTTGCCAACTCCAAGTCGTTTGGGAAAATCACAGATTAGATATTTCCTCGGGGCTTTGACAAGGTGTATCAACCCGTACATCATCTTAATGTGATGGAGCTTCCTTGCTCATCGACTTACCATATCCCAGATGATGTCTATTTGCTGGAGCAATTGACTAATATGGGATTCCTCAATAATCGAATCCCACCTCTGGTTGTTATAGAGAATCACAGTGGTATCCAATGTAAATCCAAACAACTCACTGAAGAGCTTTCGCAACCAGACTGCCTCACACGAGGTTATGCTAGCAACAATATATCTTGCTTCAGCGGTGCTCAAAGCCACCGACTTCTGCTTCCTACTCATCCAGGATATCGAGGCAGATCCCAAGGTGAAACAGTACTCGGAAGTGCTCTTATGGTCCACCACACTGCCTGCCCAATCAACATCAGTATATCCAAGTAGTCTCACATCTCCGACATTGTATCTTAATCCATGAGAGATTGTGTCCTGAAGACATCTCAGAAGATTCCTGGCATCAATCCAGTGAAGCTCAACCAAATATGAGCTCACAATGCTAACTGCAAAACATATGTTTGGACGGAGGTTCACCAAGAACATCAATGCGAATGAGTTTTGAAACTCGGAGGCATTTCCCAAGTTTGGTCCGACATCACTACCATATAACTTCTAAAAGTTAAGATCCTCGAGGTAGTCACAGGCTTGCAGTCCATCATACCGAATCTTTCCAATATATTTACCACATATTTTCCTTGAGATAGGAAAATTTCCCTTGGCTTCTGCCACACTTCAAGTCCTTGGTCCTTCATTTCAAATTCAGAAGCCATCTCCCTCTTACATTTGTGAATGAGAGGGTTTGCACCTATTAGAAAGAGGTCATCCACATACAACACTAGTATGAGAAGCTTGTCATCTTCAACCTTAAAGTAAAGGTTAGGATCAACTTCACTCCTAGTGAATCCCAGCTTCATCAAGTAGCTATCGATCCTCTCATACGATGCTCGGGGTGCTTGCTTCAGCCCATAGAGAGCCTTCTTCAACCTGCATACATGAGATTTTCAATCATAAATCTCAAATCCTTCAGGTTGCTTCACATAGACCTCTTCTTTGATAGAACCATGCAAGAACGCGGTCTTAACATCTATCTGATGTAGGTTCCATCCTTGTGAAGCCACAAGGGCTATGATCAAGTGGATGGTCATATATCTGGCAACAGGTGCAAATATCATAGTATATACCTCCCTTCTGGGATAAACCACAAGCAACAAAATGAACCTTATACTTTTCCATACTTCCATTTGCTGCATGCTTTATCTTGTAAAGCCATTTTGAAGTAACAATTGTCTTGTCCAGGGTTTGGGAACTACTTCCCAGACATCATTCTCCATAATAGACTCATATTCTCTGGTCATAGCATCCTTCCATAGTTAATGCTTGATGACATCTGAGAATGATGAAGGTTCATTTTGTATGATCGTGCTCATGATGGTCAGGTATCCCTGATACCTGTTAAGTTTCTTAGTTTGATGGTAGGTTCCTCAAGGTGTAGCATATCCTTCAACATCATCAAGTATCCCCCTAATCCATGAAGGCCTCTTCCTAGAAGAGGAAGGCTCATGTGGATGAGGATCAACCGGATCCATGGGTTCTTCTACATCAGGCATTGATTCATCATCCTTTTCTTTCGGTTCCCTGGTGTCGGCTTCTTGAGAGCTACACAAAGTCAACAGATTGTCCACCTTGCTGAGAGCCATATCTTTGTCAAAGGTGACATCATGACTAATCACGACTTCCCTTTGACCGGTGGTGAACATTTCTTCAGGAGTTTAGGAACCCAATGCTTGATGATGGCATCAATTTTGTACATATACGGCGGTGATTGTAGTTTCAGCCCATAGAAACTTTGCAAGTCTTTGATCATGTAGCATGGCCTGGACAACTTCCATCATTGTGTGGTTCTTCCTTCCCACCACACCATTCTGCTCAGGAGTATGTGGTGTAGTAGTCTCCCTCTTAATGCCAACCTCAGGTATGCCTGAGTAAACCAATTGTAATATATCGGAGGTCTTGCTTTGGCTTGAGGGGAATGGTCCCCTTTTGAGCTTT
The DNA here is from genome assembly GCA_031772625.1 of Pinus tabuliformis. NCBI lineage: Eukaryota > Viridiplantae > Streptophyta > Pinopsida > Pinales > Pinaceae > Pinus > Pinus tabuliformis. The sequence goes on along the minus strand of CM062815.1, from coordinate 310,282,995 downwards.
CCTTTGGCACATCCCGGACATACAACTTCTTTCTCTACTTGGAATTCGGACATCCCTATTACCATCTGTCTTACATCGAGTAGAGCTTTGTAATGAACGTGGGCAAACCTCCGATGCCAAAGTTCGGACTAAAGAGTTGTGTCACAAGACATGACACCTAGCGGACTTCCATCGACCTGATATAATGAATCAACACTAAACCCAAGAGTAAAGGCATCTTTAACATTATTTTTCCATATACATACCTTGCCATTGCTGAAGGTTACCTTGTAGCCTCTATCTTCCATTGCCAAGATGGACACTAGTTTCCTTTTGAGGTCAGGTGCATTTAATACATCCTAGAATTTCTAGCCTTCTTGAATGCTTGTCCTCTTCCTTGATTCCCAGCTCTCCTCTTACCTTTGCTATTGAATTTGTCATTCCTTTGATTGCCATCAGAGGGATTTCGAGTTGCACCACTGCATACTGTACCATGCTTCTCTAATCAAGATTATCATCATGCTGCCCATGTCCATGATTTTATCCATCATAATGCTGCTCAAACTAGTGTGCATCATCATCATGCTATCCTATATGTCCATGATCTCATGTTGCCCTTTATGTCCATGATCTCATTCATCATGATGCTCATGATCTCATACATAGTGACTTGCTTTATCGCAAATGTAACATCGTCATTTTCTTCTAGCCTTACGTCCAGCCTTTCCTTTTCATTTAGTCCTGGAATTATTTCTTTTCTTTGCATGAGAAGAAAAGGTAGGAGGAGGACCTTTAGGCATGGGCATGTCTTGCACTTCTTCCCTTGTTTCTTCTCGAATGCATCTAGCTATTAATTCCTCGAAACCAGAAATTACATTATAGTTCAAAAGAGTAGTCCTGAACACATACCATTCAAATGGCAATCCTCCAAGAGTTGTGAGTGCCATTTCTCTGTCAGTAATATTTTCATCAATAGATAGGAGATCGTTCTTGATCTCGGTGATTCTTAAGAAGTATGCTTGCATACTTTCATCTTTACCCTTCTTGATTTCCCTCAGCTTATTTCTAAGAAACAAAACTTGATTTGCATCATTAACTTTAAATAAACTCACCAGTCTATCATAGATTTCCTTGGAGGTGTCCAGTTCAGAGATGTAGGCCACCAAGTGCTTGTCGATAGAGTCCCGGATGATCTTCTATTGTTTTGACTTCTCCACTTTTTCATTTGTTCTAGGCAGCATCGAATGCATTTGATGGAGGCTCAACAATATTGCCTCTCACATGATCCAATACTCCTTGATTCTCAAGGGTTAGATCGATAGACATCTTCCATCCGTGATAGTCAGCTTTCTCACGGAGCTTGTCTTCAGCAGGAAAGAGTGTTGAGGACTCCATAGTTCTTTTAGGATAGCCTTGCCAATATTATCTTCGATGATTGCTCTTGCTCTTGCTCGGGTTTTGTCTTCACCTCAGCTCTGATACCATGTTAAGTTATGGTATGTTCTATGCTTATAACAATTTATTTTTTTTTCTTATTATATTCCACCGATTAGCAATCACATGTACATAAAGTAAATTGCAGATAGAACATTAAATGATTGACAGAAAACAAGCCAAGACAAGAGAGACAAGATGTGGTGGCTAGCTAGGGACAAACCCCACAATGTGTGGGGAAACCCTTTGATCAAATCTTCTTCTATCTTCAATAATTCAGCAGAGAGAAATAGTACAATAAATCTGATTCATATCAGTAGTGGCAAACCCTAGATCAGCAGCATCAACATTAGCGCTTCATTATCAAACTAGGGCAGACCATATCTCACAAACCGACCGTTGGATTGACTTCATTCCACCACCAAAAGTTTCGGCTTCCAGAGGAGGTTCAGATGAACCTACATCACAGTTCAGATGAGGAGATCTTCTAGGCCACGCAAGTCAATCTTTACTTCTGCAGTTGCAGCTTCAGTTTTAGCAATTTCTGGCTTCAAATTAGGGCAGTTGATATCTTGCAAACCGTTCATCGGATTGACTTCATTCCACCACCAAACGTTGAAGCTTTCAGAGGAGGTTCAAATGAACCTATAGTGCAGTTCCAAAGAGGAGATCTTCTAGGCCACGCAAGTCAATCTTTACTTCTGCAGTTGCAACTTCAGTTTCAGCAGTTTCCGACTTCAAACTAGGGCAGTCGATATCTTGCAAACCATTCATCGGATTGACTTCATTCCAACACCAAAAGTTGTGGCTTTCAGAGGAGGTTCAGATGAACCTAAAGCATAGTTCCAAAGAGGATATATTCTAGGCCACGCAAGTCAATATTTACTTCTGCAGTTGCAGCTTCAAATTCAACAGCTTCTGGCTTCACATGTGTGAGAGGGAGACCCATTTCAGCGCAATAGAGAAGAGACTCATTTCTGCGTAGTAGAGAGAGAGAGAGAGAGATGTGATGAGATGAGTGAGTCCAAATGAGGAAAATTCCTCTTATATTTATACACAACGTTGGTGGGTGAATAGATGCGACTGTTGGGCTTCTGAGCCTACATGAGTTGTAGGTCGGCTTGATAATAATTCCATAATCAAAATAAATTCATATCTCCATGAATACTTATCGGAATCGCATGATCTTTATATCAATCCTACACCTCTCAACGAGAGGAATCTAATAAAAATATTATCAGCCATGAATAAGATGACCCACATGAAGTTTTTCCCTAGTTGCCAATTTTAACAAATGTACTAAAGCAAAACACTTGATCTACTTCTACAAAAAATTTAGCAGAAGCTTAATCAACCATGAGCAACATCAATAAGAACACATATAACTAATAAGAAGGAATCAATCACACATAGCATAGAAGAGATAACCAGGGGAAAGTGCCAGCCTAAAACCCCATCTTTGTATTATCATACAAGTGGAAATATAGTCTGGATTACAGAAAACCTTAGCTCAAAGCTATCCAGCTCTCAGTACAATCCCTCTCGTGCTCATAGACAGTGAAAGGATTCTCACAAACCTTCTCTTCTGCCCTCCAAGCCTCCTATTTCCTTGTGCAGTTTGCTTGAGGTCTAGTGCTGCCACCTGTGTGAATTGACCTCTTCACACACTCACTAACCTCTGATCTAACTGCACAAACTTGAAGGAGATAAATCCTCATCATGGATGAGCTTCCTTTATAGGAAAAATATTCATCCAACTAATAGTACATTGTCCCTTCTCTGATCTCAACTGGATCTCTGACAGAACTGGCGTGCATCAGTCATCAATGAGTGAACACACAGTTATCTGAAAATAACAGTTGTCACATGCATGCAAGCATTAACAAACTGTATCTCATTAATTTAACAACTTGTTAAATTAATCTAACTAAACTTGACTAAGTTAAACTAAGTCAACTGATCCTTTGAATATAGAACTCATCCTTAATTCCTCAATCAGTGGAGCAAATCAGGGACACATTCCCCAATTAGCGGAGAAATAATTGCATGTTCTCACAAAGACTTCAAGTTTGATTTTCCTTAACTAATTAACTCATGGAGAATTAATTAATTAATATTCAAACTGTTGGTAAGACCAAATTCGAATTTTACTTCCTATTTTAGACTAGGGACTATGCAAAAATAGGTGCTAAAAATAGAACTTCTATTTTTAGCACTTCCATTTTTCATTCCCTGTTGCCTAATCTAGCATTGATGCCCAAACTGCTATTTTTAGCAGTGATTATTTTATCACTTCTATTTTTAGCAATTTCTTGTTTCCAATTTTCAACACTAGAGCCTTGGAAGGTTTGGGTAGATACCAATCTAATGATGGCTTTGTGATGTCCACCTGTGAGGTGGAATCAATGTTTGATGGGTTGAGGTGTTTGGCCTCTGGAAGCCCTAGATGGTTTTGATTGATGTGTTTTATGAGATCCCACATTCATGTTGGGAATATGGCATAGGGGTGACTGGTTGAAGAGAGTTTTGGCTCATCCATGCCTACGGTCGGGTGGAATGTGGTAGTCACATACCGGGTTGGCTTTTGCATCACTAATATGAGGTTATTTTCTCCTTGTTATCTCATCAGTATTATACTGGTTTATATGTGGATTATATGGTTGTTGTATCCTTGGTATTTCTATTGTTATTATGATGGTTATGAATATGTATTATGATAGTGGTTATGTATGTCTCTCATCATGTTTTCACTTATAAATGAATAAATAATGTATCTATGACCTAATGGATGAAATGGAATCTGATGTGTTGAGGCATCAATGCTTCTTAGTGATTCTTATATGAGTATGAGACCCTTATGCTTAGATATGCTATTTACACCTATAGATTACATATTTGTGATATGTTTGACGAAATGCTTGTCATGGCTAGTAGGGGTCCAATCAAGGGCTTGTTCAAGTAATTGCAGTTGTATCATAATTTCTTTGTTATATTTTTGTTCTGAAGTTGTATTTCAATTCTAGGTAGTGACCTAGGCTTTGGGCATGAAAAAGTAGCTCAAATCCTGGGGACGCTAGCACAACACTAAGAAAAATAGTCCCTGGACACTGGCATGCCTTGTCATGAGAGCATCCAAAGCCTCTTGGATGATGTCAGGCCCATAACATCAGAGTGTCTTGGGGTTAAGTGGTCTAAAACCTCAATGGGACCCAAGGACTGGTTACTAGAACAGTTGCGATGGTGGTTAGGAGTCTTGTTGCTATTGTTGAAGGTTTGTATGGCATGTTTCCATCACTTACACTTCCTTAACATGACTTAGGAGGTCAAATCATATCATAGTAGCCTCTTGTCACATGTTTACTCTGGTTGGCTAGTTACTTGGGTAGATGTGGGAGGAGGGTGTTATAGAGTGGTATCAGAGCATGGTTCACCTCTCATACTTGATGGGTGGTGTGTTAGTTATGCATTCATGTAGTTTTCATAAGTGTTCATTATGCTTGTATTCCATGTGTGTGTTGCATTTACATGGTGTTGATCATGGTTGTAGTGATGTTTCCATGTGAAGGTTGGCGACATCATTGTGGGATGTGTCATCATGAGTGCATGGGTGTATATGCATTGTTATGCATGTCGGTGTCTATATGCATGCATTGTCATGGTTATGGTTACGCATGTAGGGTATTTTAGACATGCATTGTGAGGTCATTGTATGCAATTATATCATCATGATGTAGTTGTTATGTTATGATTCTAATGTGTTGGCTTAGATAGAGCAGGAGATGCAGATCATCAAAGTGAAGTTGTATCATTGGACCTCGAGGCAAGAGTATGTTATCCTACAAGTTGTATGTTGGGCATGAAGGTATGTAGATTAAGGATTGTTATATACATTATAGTTATGTGTATGCCTTTCATTCTATTGATGTTATGGTTAAATACATGATAGATGCTAGTTGATTAGTGTAGTCATATGCACATGTGTCGAATAACCATGAATGATAGTAACTTGTGGTTGTATGATATTGTTGTTTTAGGTTAGATAACTTGATGATTATGTTATATGTTGTTGATGATCCTGTTATATGTTAACTTACTATTGTTATATGTTAGTTAACTTGATGATTAGGGTTATAGCATTAATATCTTGATGTTATATGTATCATTCTAAATTGGATTGTCCTATGTAGATGTTTAGCGTTATGACATTCAAGTATGAGTTGAATTATTTGTGACATTATGATTTACTAATCTAGACCGATCGTAAATATGTGATTGCTATGCATAAATGACAAATGTTTATGAGTTTATGAAGTTAACATGTTAGCTAGTGACTATTATGGATATCATGACCTTATTTATTTTTGTTTTGATATGTTGTGAAGTTATATCATGCTAATATGTATGGATTGTGCAGAAAAGATAACCTCTCCTGAGATACATTAAGGTATGAGCTTTCTCATGTCATCTACTTTGTGTTTTAATTTTTTATTATGTCATCTATTTGGTGTTTGAGTGTTGGCGTATATTATGTCATTTATCTGTTGTTGAATGCTTGTTTAATTGCATGATATGAGTAAGTGTCTATAACATTTCATCAAGAAATTATCTTGTTTTAAGATGGTTTTACTCACACATACGTGTTGAGATAGTTGATATGTACTTGAGTGTAGTAGGTGACAATTGTAGCATTACGTCTAAAGACTATGAGTTGACTATGAATTATGACATGATTGTTAGTCTTGGTAAAGGTTGATTTCAAATTGATAGATATGATTGTCTTGATATTTGGAACATGTGGCTAACATGTGTGAGTAGTTGCAGGGTAACATGCTTGGTATTAGCTTGATAAGGTAGTAGTTGATGTGTTATATAACTAATAGTTGGGTGATGTGATAGTGCATAGTAAGACTCTATTGAAACAAAGTAAGAAGGTAAAAGAAATGAATTGGGAAGGAAATTCCTTTGGCTATGTTTGGAAACTTTAATTCCAAATGAATGAGTACTTTGCATACAAGAAGTATTATTAACCTTGATTTTGTCTGACATCATGTGGATATGTGCTATATTCATGGACATGTATTTGACAGGCATAACAAACAGTGTCTATTTATAGCTAGATCTGTCAAGGAATTAGAGTCCCTTGAGAGATGGCATGGATGTGCTTAGTTGAAAGACAACATGCTTGGCACAACAATACAAGGTAACTCGTGTATTTCTATGTTTATTTATGCACTGAAAGTTACGTTTTTATGGAAGTATGATGTAGGGGATTGCATTGCAAAATAATTTTCCATGAAATCTTGAAGAAGGATTGGGTTGATCTTTCCTTGGGAACCATGGGATTGAGTTATGATGTTTGTTTCGAATCTTGTGCTTTTGGTATTTTGTGATTATTGCACTTAATTTGTGATTTTGATTGCGTCTAGTGCATGATCATTCCACTTGGGTTGTGATGTCATATTGCTATTGGTTTTCATGGTTTTCTTCTTGTTTGTTTCTTATGATTTCCTTTTAAGTTTTGAGTCTTGGGAATTTATTGGGAAGGAGAAATTTGATGGAACTCTGGGAGACCTATGTGGAATCCAGCAGGTGATCTAAGGTCTAGGTGAATCTCGATGCATGTATAAGGGAATTTCAAGGCAATAGTATGACAACCAGTTGGACTGGTTGGGTTCATTAGTGTAAATGGATAATGGTAGGACATTCATAGGAAAGGTAATCAAGAAAGGTAAGGTGAATGGATTTGAGGCATCATGTGCCTTGGCTATGTTGGGAACTGTTGTTCTTGATTTTGCGCTTGTGTTGCACAGGTAAAGGGAGTTCTCTTAACCTTGACCTTATGATATTTGATAATTATGTTTTGATCATGATTTTTCTTATGTCTATATATGTATACATGTATGTATGCATGTATTTCATTGTGTGATAGGATAATTATTGTTTTATTTTGATGTTTATATATATATATATATATATATATATATATATATATACACCATTGTTTGACAGGGTCATTAGGAATCATTCTTGTGGAGGAATGATTATTTATGCAGTTGAATGGCATGAAGAGATTCCTAGTTCATGAAGAATAAAGTGGGAAGAGTAGCCTAATAGTTCTATTAGGCTAGTATCATGTGGATATGCATTGATATTATGTGATTATACTATGTCTATGTTTATGTTATGGACAAGCTAATTTTGAGAGATACATCAGCGGAATGAAAACAACATAATCCATGGAATGCTACGATAAGCATGGATAAGACACTAGAAGCAAGGTTTCTTGGTAGAGACAATGTGGTTTTGGATGTGTGGTACTATTGATGTGAAAATGTTACTATATGTTGTACATGTTGGATTTGTGATATTGTGCGCATACCTTGTTGTGTATATATAGTGTCTGTTCATGTTGTTTATGCAATGTTATGTACAAGGTGGTACAAATAGTATTGTGTGTATATTACATATGTAGTGTTGGGTATAGATGGTTCTATGTACATGTTGTATATGTAGTGCTATGTACATACGGTGTTGTGTACATGTTGTGCACATGGTTTTGTGTACGTCTGGTGTTGTGTACACATTGTACAGGTGGTACAATGTACATGTGGAATTATGTACATTTTGTGCAAGTGGTATCGTGTACATGTGATGATGCGTACACATTGTGCAAGTGGTATCGTGTACATGTGATGATGCGTACACATTGTGCAAGTGGTGTAGTGTACAGGTGGTACTATGTACATGTTGTACAGATGGTATTGTTGTACATGTGGTATTGTGCGCATGTCATACATGTTGTGTTGCACGCATGCAATACTATGTCTATGAATTGTGCAGTTGTGGTATCGTGACATGTATATTCATTGTGTTGTATTATGTGTACGTATATGTATTATGTTGTACATCAGGTGTAGGTGTATGTATTGTGTGGTGGTGTACACCGAATGTAGGCGTATGTCTTGTGTTGTGTTTTACACTGGATATAGGTGTATGTGTTGTGTGTAAGGTGTGGATGCATGTATGGTGTGGTGTTGTATGTCGTGTGTGGTTTTATGTGTGTGATGCACACTATGTCTATGTGCACATGGTTGAGGAGAAGGCACTGCGTGTTTGTCGGGTGTGGCAAATGATCTGGTGTGCGTGCCAAATAAGGACAAAGGTAGAAGCTAAGGGTTGATTAAAGGATAACTATCAATATTTTATTTCAGTTTTATTATGAATGAGATTCATGATTATGGTATATGATGATTACATGTAATCTATGATTCTGGTTCATGATGGTTACATGTGATTTATGATTTTGATCTATGATGGTTGTGTTTTGAGCTAACCTGATGTGATATGTTTATACATGATGATTTGGTCAAAGATATTGGTTTGACTTATTGTGACAGGAAGAAAACATAATTGCATATGTAACTTATTGATGGGCCACCAATGAGTCTTGATTTGAAGTTATTTTGATTTATTTTGAATCTAATGGAAATTGTATTCTTGGTAGAGGAATGCATGAACATGCTCAGTTGGGTGGTTGAAATTGATTGCAAGAATTTGCAACAACAAAAGGAATTTGAGAATGTAGCAGTATGCTGGTAAAAGTATTCAGGGGTAGGGCCATTGTGGGACAATGGTACCCAATAGTGTCCATTTATTTCCATGAGAATGTTATGACCGATATGATGGTTTTAAGGAAGGGATATGCCTTGGTTTTTTATCTTCTGATGCGAGGAAGTCTTGCCAAGGGATGGACTACCTGGGATGGGGGTGCCACCGGAACTTGGAAGGTGTGTGACTACATAGAAGGGGGTGACCAAATTGCCTGAGGGACTGTGTAGAAGAGAAGGGAAGGTCGGGAATGGATTTTTTTTGGTAATTAGCATCACTAGATGGAATTAGATGCACATTGGGAGTGTTCCTTGGAACAATGAGCGAGTATTTGTTCACTGAGAGGACAAGTGGCATAGGATTGCAACGCTGGACATTGATGTATTTTTTACTTTGGCAGTGGATTCTGGCCTTCCCGAGAAGGAGGTGAATCCTGGTATTACCTTGAGGGTGGAGGTGTGAGCTTCTAGATTCCCTTGTTGCAGATGCAAGAATTGTAGCCTTTTATTTATTAGTTGAGAAAATGTGTATATGTTTATATGTTTATATTGTGTATTATTGTAAATACTATATCGGATTGGATTTATAAATCTCCATAGACAATATGATTATTTGTTGGGTGAGGAAAATGTGTATGTGTGTATATGTGGTTATTAGTGTAAATACTGTAATGAGATTTGTTATAAAGCTCCAATAAGTGGTATGGGTGTCATGTCATTATGATGTTATGTTTGTTATGTTTTCATGTCGACTTTCTTCTCAACAGATTAATCATTGTAAATACTGCAACAAGCTAAGTTATAAAGCTGCATAGGCAGTATGTTTTTCTTATAGCAGTCTTGTTGGTTAAAGGTGTCATTGAACATCGAGAATGGTGTTCCACCAAGGGCAAGGATTCTGTAATAGCCCTGGTTAAAAATTCATGTAAAAGTATATAAGGCCACGATCATGGGACATGTATTCCAACCTGAATGTTGTAGGACATCCTAGCATGGGTGTTCATTTCAATTTATTATGACTAAAGGAAATTGGCAAAGGAAAAGGAATTAAAAAGGAAAAAGGAATTTTTGGCACATTTATTTACGAAAATAAAGGAAAATATGAGAAAAGGAAGGTGAAAGGTCACAAGTTTCATGTGAGGAGGAAAATGAAGGAAAATAATGGAAAATGAAGAAAATAGAGGCCTCGTGGATAAAAAGGCTTTTGAGGATCAGTTGGCAAGCTTGGCCAGTGTAAATTTAGTCAGTTCAGTTTTGGAGTTCTCTCTCTATTCTCTCTCTCTCATACTCTTGGATACTTAGAGTTTTCTTGGAGCACTCTTAGAGAGTGTGGCATATTCAGAGTTTTGGAGCAAGAAGGAAAAGGAAGAGTAGGAAAGCGCAAGAGGACATCAGGATTAGCAACTACATTGGGTTTTTCTTACAAGTACCAAGTTGCATGTATGTTTTCCTCCCTAATTTAAGCATGCATGGCACATGCATGTGATTTCTTGGTCATGATTTTCATTGGCATGGAGGATTTCCTAGATTGACAGTGTATTTGCATGTCCTTGCCATTTCCTAGGTAGCCATGGTGTTGTGGGTTCCTTCCTTTGTGTTTCTGGTTGGTTCTCATGTTTCCTTTAGCTTGGGTTTAGTTACTAGTTCCTGGAAGCCCTGGTTGGAAAAACACTCTAGAAGCCCTATAACAACTTGGGTTGAATTACTGCTCCTAGAAATTTTGGTTGGAAAGACACTCTGGAAGCCCTTGGTGGGTTGAGTTACTAGTCCTAGAAGCTCTGGTTGGAAAAACACTTTAGAAGCCCGAATAAATTGTGGGTTGAGTTACTAGTCCTGGAACCCTTGGTTGGAACAAACGCTTTGGAGACCTAGAAGGCTTGGGTAGATACCAATTTAATGATAGTTTTGTGATGTACGACCATGAGGTGGAATCATTATTTTATGGGTTGACATGGTTTGACCTCTGGGAGCCCTAAATGGTTTTGATTGTTGTGTTTTATGAGATCCCACATTCATGCTTGGAATATGGCATGGGGATGATTGACTGAAGAGAGTTTTGGCTCAGCCATGTCTACGGTTGGGTGGAATGTGGTAGTCCCATACCAAGTTTGCTTTTGCATCAATAATATGAGGTTATTTCTCGTTGTTATCTCATGAGTATTATACTAGTTTATATGTGGATTATATGGTTGTTGGCTCCTTGGTATTTCTGTTGTTACTATACTGGTTATGAATATGTATTATGACAGTGGATATGTATGTCTCTCATCATGTTTTCACTTGTAAATGAATGAATAATGTATCTATGACCTAATGGATGAAATGATAGCTAATGTGTTGAGGCATCAATGCTTCTTAGCGATTCTCAGATAGGTATGAGATCCCTATCCTTAGATATATTATTTACATCTGTAGATTACATATTTGTGACATGCTTGACAAAATTCCTATCATGGCTAGTAGGGGTCCAGTCAAGGGCTTGTTCAAGTAATTGAAATTGTATCATCATTTATTTGTTATCTTTATGTTTGGAAGGTGTTATTCAATTCTGAGCAGTGACCTGGGATCTCGGCCTGAAAAAGTGGCTCAAATCCAAGGGATGCTGGCACAACACTGAGAAAAATAGTCCCTGGATGCTTGCATGCCTTGTCATGAGAGCATCCAGAGCCTCCTGGATGCTCTTAGGCCTATAACATGGGAGTGTCCAGGGGTCAAGTGGTCTAAAACCTCAATGGGACTGAAGGACTAGTTACGAGAAATTTTGGGATGGTTCTTAGGAGTCCTGTTGTTGTTTTTGAAGGTTTCTATGATGTGTTTCTGTCGGTTCCACTTCCTTAACGTGACTTAGGAGGTCGAATCATATCGTAGTAGCCTCTCATCACATATTTACCCTGACTGACTGGATACTTGGGTAGATGTGGGAAAAAGGTGTTTATATATATATATATATATAATTATATATATATAATTATATATATATATATATATATATATATATATATATATATATATATATATATATATATATATATATATATAGATATATATATATATATAATTTAATTTAAAGTAAAGTAAAATGCATAATATTAAACATCAAAAGAAATAATGATCGACATGGCATGTTAAATTACTACTAGAACCCTAAATTACTTCGTTTTGGGTTCGCACAATTTCTTTTTTGGACTTGTACTAGGATGACTAGTACAATTGTTGTCTTATATCGAAATATGAACTTTTTATTGGCTTTTTGTATTTAGGGACGAATTTGTTATGTTTTACACATATGAATTAAAAATTGTCAATCATTAAAATGTAAATAAATAAAATCTGGCAAGTTATACAATTTTATAAAATTAATTATTTGTATAATTAGAAATAATTATAAAATTTACTAAAATAAATAAATAAATTTATAAACAATTATTTCTTATTTAATTATTTAATAAATTGAAAAATGTAAGTGTGAAAGGAGTTATTATGGATTATGAAAGAAATAAAAAATAAAAAATAAAAAAACAAAATTTACTTTTGGTAGTTATATTTCCATGAATGATGAAGCAAAGTCTTTGGCCCTTTTCCAAGACCTCTTATTCTTAAAATTTAAATGATTTATATGGTGTTTATGGTTAAATATTATGTAATCATTATTGAATTAATTCATTACTATTTTTCATTAATTAAATTTAGATCAATTCAGTAAAATCAAGATTTTAAAAAACTCTAATCTTGGTAAGAATATAATTTATTAGCAAATTAATAATAAAATATTGTCTTTAGTTTAGGTTTGAGTGTTTTTGTTGTAAATTAGGGGATATCGACCCAACTAACCTATGATGAGACTATGGTTTTGGTTTTGATGAGGCTCACATCAATCCCCCTCATGGAAAGTAATTTAAGTTCAGTATAATAGATATTTAGCTTGTGGAGTAGTTGTAAGTAGCATAATCTTAATATATTGTAAGTAGTGTTAGTTTATTATTATGGGTAACATCTTATTCTAATATTTGATCCATTTTTAATATATATTTTAAAATTAGGAGTTCTAAGTTTATATTAGGTTGCTATGCAAGGTAAATGAGGGTATTTTTCCCCTCATGCTTAATGTTTATGTCTCCTTTACATTCTTAAATTCTTGCTTCTTAATTTTTCTCTACATATTTTTTAGTCCACCCTAGGTGCTTAAACATACTCTCTCTAAATAGTTAATTATCATAGTTCATTTATGTTGTGATAATGGGTGTTTGCATTCTTTGTGATATTTCAAAGTTATTAAAGAAAGGTAGGAAGAGATGCATCACCAATGTATGACACATAAAATCATTGATGTATAAACTAATTAGCATAAACAAAATGTTGGGCTTAAGGAACTTAATTTACTCTTCAGACACCAAAAGTTTGAATATAAAGTTTATAAGACATATAAATCACTTACTATAAGCTCAATTAACATAAACATTTAAATGCACACGAGAGAACCTAAATATTATAAATAAACGATGGCACACCATAAAGAATTACATAGAACATAGAGATTTAGCTTGGAAACCCTTAAATATGGAAAACTAGACAACCTTTGGGTTTCACCATTCTTGTATTCTCAACTGAATATTACAACTAGTTATAATGAACACTAACCTCAATCCACATGTAAGACTAATGTTTTCATACATCACCCAATATTCTATTATTCATGAAGATTCATCACACATAATCTCTCATTAGCCTTACATCATGCTCTATTTATAGGCATAACAAACCCTACTTCAAAGCAACTTGAATCAATGCAGGTAGTTAAAGATCATAGGCTAAAATATTAATATTTCGAATCTCACACTTCATAGTCATTTTCCAACAAGTTTCAAAGGTTTTTGATTCCATTTTTACCACCAATCTAACTCACTTATGTGTGTATTCCTAAATCTGGTCACCTCGACTACTTTTTTTTGTTGCTTGACTACCCATCGACTTCAACTAACTTAATTTCTCTTGAATTTATCATCAACCTATCAACTCAAATTTTGACTTGTTTTTCTTATTTACTTGATGTTAACCATCCCATTAACTTCTTGTTCCTTATTAATTATTCCAAACTAAACTTGTTAAGGGTCATTTGTAGTCATCTAGCTTGCCCAAACCATCAACTAAATGAACTTTAGTAAACTGAGATTAACTATAAAGAGTACAACACCTTAACATTCTCCCACTTGTGGTCATCTTTGCATGAACTAAAAATATTATGCTTTAAGTGAACCAGAGCTCAAAAGCCCAACTTGTCTCTACACCAAGAGAATTTACTAGCACCTAGTGACTTTGTTAGAAAGAATGCAACATTATTCATTGTGTCTACTTCTACTAGTAGCACCTTCTTGCTTTCCACCATGTCTTTAATGAAATGGTACTAATATTCATCAATAATTTTTTTCCTTGAATGGTATGTTGGGTTCTTTGTAAGGCATGTTACACTCTGACTGTCTCAACATATCCTCACTACTTGTTGAGCAAACCCAATCTCTAAGCATAGTTGCAGCATCCAAACCACCTCCTTGCTTGCATAAGTGATTACCATGTATTTAACTCCCATCATCAATAGTTCCATAATCGATTGTTCTTACTCATCCAACTAATAGCACCATCAAAAAACTTGAACACATATCCGATAATCAACCCTCTATTTTCAAGATCACCAGACCATTCAAAATCAACAAATCCTTATACAATTGTTTCACTTTCATCCTCAAGCCATTCATCGTAATGTATCACATTTTTACTTACTCCACACGAGTACCTAAAAACTATTTTGACAATACACTAGTGTTTTTTCGAGGTGTTTCCATGTTTATGCTCAATATTCCCACTACATGAGCAATATTTGGTTGAGTACAACCCATTGCATACATCAAACTACTTACAAAACTTGCATATGGAACATTGACCATGTCCTCTCTTTCTTCTATGTATTTGAACACTATTCAACAATTATTCTTGCCCGAACAAGAATTGTTACCTTCACCCAAATTATAATCTAGCATGTTGAAACACATCAGAATTGTTTCAACATACTTTATCTAACTTATCTAGAGTTTCCTAAATATGCAATATCTCCTAATCTCTATTCCAAGAATGAAATGTGTAGGTTCGAGATCCTTCATGTCAAATTTGGAGGATAGTTGCATTATCACCTCCCTAATTTCACCCATGTTGTTTCCAATTAACAATATGTCATCAACATATGACACTACATATGTGAAACAATTTCTTTCCAAATTGAAATATGCATAGTGATCGACTTTGATTTTCACAAATCCTAATCCTTGGATTTTTATGTTAAAATTTCCATACCATATCTTAGGTGATTTCTTAAGACCATTAAGGGATTTATTTAACTTGTAGACTAACGTCTCCTTGCCCTTTATCATAAATCCATTTGGAAGTTTCTTTTAATTTAATCACCATGCAAAAATATTGTATTTACATCCATTTTATCTATCTCCAAATAAAATTTTACAGGTAGAGACATCAATACTCTAGTGGAATTTAATTTTGCAATAGGGGAAAATACCTCACGATAGTCAACTCCCTCAACCTGGGAATAAAATTTCAAAACTAATTGAGCATTTTAATTCTCGACTTAACCTATTACACTCAATTTTTTTCTTGAACACCCACCTGCAGCCAAAAGGATTCCTTCCATTAGGTAATTTGATCATATCCCATGTCTCATGCTTATTTAAAGAATCCATTTCTTCATTAATGGATCTCAACCAAAGTTTATGATTTTTTGAGTATATTTATTCTCCAACTAAGTTGGGTACATCATCAATAGAAGATCATACAAAAGTAGATTGAAAATTAGGTGGGGTATACCTTTCATGTTCTTTCCTTACTTGACCATACCTCCTCAAAACCAATGTCTTTCATTCCATCTTTTCATTCAACTTAGCCAAATCATCAT
Source organism: Pinus tabuliformis (assembly GCA_031772625.1). NCBI lineage: Eukaryota > Viridiplantae > Streptophyta > Pinopsida > Pinales > Pinaceae > Pinus > Pinus tabuliformis. The sequence goes on along the minus strand of CM062815.1, from coordinate 310,267,020 downwards.
AAGTCACTTTCTTCTGACATCAAGTCATACACCAACTTTTTCTTCCTTTCTCCTTTAATTAAGTCTCTTATGTCCTAGAAGTACACCTAGCTTCCATAAATATCATGTATCAATCATAAAGTGTGTTCCTTGTCATTGGATCCCACAAATTATATCCCTTCATTCTATTCTTATAGCTAATGAAAATATGTTTGACTTCCTTGTTATCTAGGTTTTTACATTTCTTCTTTGGGATAGGACAAAAGCCTCATAGCCAAAGACTCAAGGATATGTGAGTGATGTATTTTTACCAAATCATACTTCATATGATTTTTTTTTACTAACATTGATGATGGAGACCTATTTACCAAGGAACATGCAATGTTGAATACCTCTACCCAAAACTCTTGTGGCAATTCCACACTATTGAGAATTCCCCTTATGATTCATTCTTTTGTTAACTCCATTTTGTTTTAGGAGTGTATGGAGTAGCCATTTGGCATACTATCCGATGTTATTTTCATAATTACTAAAATTATTTATGGTAGAATTCACCTCCATTTTTAGCTCTCAACATCTTGATCTTCCTATATATTTATTTTTCCAAAAGAGATTTGAACTCTTGAAATATATTGAAAACATATAACTCCTTCAAGACATGTAGCCATGTCATCCTGGAGAAATTATCAATGGAGGATATATAATATATGGAGTCACCTAGTGATTGTATTAGAGCTGGCTCAAATACATGACTATGGATTAGCTCCAAAACGTTTTTTTTCCCCTTGTATCTTTAGATGGGAATTTAACACACTTATGTTTCCCACAAACACAATGTTCATAGGAATTTCATTATAGATAATTAGCATGAAAACCTTCAAACTTAATTTTTCTTTGCATAGCTCAAATTTCTTTCTCTCCAATGTGTCCTATTTTTTGATGCTACAATATGGTTTCATTGACTAGACAAGGGGTTGTCCCATCAATCTCAAGAATGATTGCACTATTGTATCCACTTAAGTTTATATGCCCTAATATCTTGTTCAATGTCCCAATAAGAAAACCTCTCATTAACACCATTGCTACATGAAGCATCTTACATAAATACTTCTCAAATACGGTATGTATACTTGCATCATCCATTTCGCTGATGGACATCATATTTCTAGCCAAACCTAGAATATGTAGCAGCCCCCATCAATGTCCTACTTTGACCATCCTTTAGAACCATTCGAACTTGTCCTTAACTACTTATACTACGTGTCAAGTCATCCCTAGGTATACATACCCTCCATCATATTCTTCATACTCACAAAAAAAAATCTCTTGGAGTGTCATATCATATGATGCTCCTAAGTTGATCAACCATGCCTTATGATGTGATTGTGTACTTGTTGAAGATAAATACACATCTCCTTCATCCAAATTATTTCTTCCTCTAGTCAGTTTCTCATTAGACCCCTTTCTCTTTTTAATAATCTTAAAATTTTGGTATCTTTTGTAATGCCCTATCTTTCTACATTTATGACATATTCTTATTGACTTTGTACAAGACTTATATTTTCTTTTTGATCTAGATCTCCTTTTGGAGATTTTTCTTTTTTCTCTACGTAATAGTTGACCTCACACCAAAAATGCAAATTTTGTTAATCATTCCATATTCCTTCACCTCATCTCCTCCAATAATAGAAATGGAACCACATCATCAAGAGCCAGTTTGGTTGTATTACTTCCTGTAGCCTCAACCAGGCTATCCCATGAGTCTGGAAAAGAACACAACAAATTAATACATGTTTCCTCTTTTGTAATGGAAATATCCATATTCAATGGTTAACTAATCACAATATTGAATGCATGTAAGTGTTTTGTGATTGAATCATCCTGTTTCAACCTCAAAAGATAGACATTTTCCCAAAGAAACAACTTATTCAACTTATTAACAGCGTGGTAACACATGTATTTAAATTAAACATATAGGCATTAACTCATATTAAAACAGTTAGAAAATAAACAATAGGAATCATATAGAAAATTATAAGGATTTAATTAAACAAGTGAGTTAATTAAGTAAACAAATTAATTAATAGATTAAGTAATTAATTAGCTAAACAAATTAATTACTTAATTTGTTCAATTAATTAATTACACAAACATATTAGTTAATTAATTAGAGCATTGATTAAAACAAATTAATTAACTAAACATATAACTCAAATAATGGGTTATTTCACAACTAACCATTTGATAATATTAAAATAAATTAAAATCATAACTTATTAATTATAATAGCATGATAACACATGTATTAAAATAGACATATAGTCCTTATACTCATATTAAACAGTGAGAAAATAAACAATAGGTATCATATATAAAATTATAGGGAATTAATTAAACAAGTTAGATAATTAATTAAACAAATTAATTAATTAGCTAAACAAATTAATTGGTTATTTTGTAATTATTTAATTACTCAAAAAAATTAATTAATTAATTTGGGAATTGATTAAAACAAATTAATTAAATAAAACAAATAAACAAATAAATAATAGTAATAATAAATAAATAAATATGAATATTAACAAACTAAGTGGAGATTGGTCGACCTAATTTCTTAGATTACCCTTCATAACCTATATATATATATATATATATATATATATATATATATATATATATATATATATATATATATATATATATAACTTAAAATATAGCTCTTGGATACATCATGAATATCTCTAGAATATATATTGTCGCATCCCCTGATCATGGACTCACTTGGTAGTCCGAAACGTTGGGTTCATAAAACTCTATAACAGGTCATTCCTCCTCTATTTAAAACTATCCTCACCTATATGGATTCATTATTTAACAACCTTAAACTTTTCAAATTCTTCATCTTTATGTTTTAGTAAACCAATCCAGCACATTCTAGAAAAATCATGAATGAATAAATTGTAGTATTCTTCTCCACGAGGTTACCTTTTCCTTGTTGGTCCACAGAAATCAGTATGAATGAGTTCAATAGGCTTACTTGATGATCCTTCTTTGGCATTGAATTGAACTATGGTTTTCTTACCAAATTGACATGGTTTGTAGATGGTATTTTCTTGGATGATGATATATGGAAGATCACGAACAGCCTTGAGCCTGCATGATTTTCCTATTTTAGAAAAGCTTAGATGCCCCAATCTTCTGTGCCATAACTAGTTCTCTTTTGTTTTGTTGAGATAACATTGTTCTTGACCTCCTTTAAGTATATATAGATGCTTGGAGTTCTTGTACCTTTGATTATGGTCTTTCCTATGTCAAGCTCATGAACCACACATTATTTTGATTGAAACACAACTTCATTTCCTTGATCACACATTTGACTAACACTCAATAAGTTATGCTTTAAACCATCAACATACATAAAGTTTCCAACATTAACCTTTTATTTTTAGATAAATAGAACCTTTACCCTTAATGACAGCCGATGTGTCATTTCCAAAAGAGATATTATTTTCCTTTTCTAAATAATTGTATGAAATGAGTTTATCTTTATCACCTTTCATCTGTTTTGAGCATCCACTATCAATGTACCACTGATTTTCTTTTTCCTTATGCAAACAGAGCTATGCCACATCTTTCTGACTGTAGTTCCTTATTTTTCCATACCTTAGAGTTTGATAATGTTTGCTCCTTTTGATATGTTGGCCAAAATTTTCTCCTACATTCAGATTCTTCATTACCAAGGTTATTGCAAAATGAACATTAAATTTCATCTTCAAGAGGATAAAATTTATTATAAGAGCTCTTCTTGATTCCATTCATGCTCCTTTGTTTTCTTGCTTCTCTAGTCATGATAGTTTTGTAAGCAACAAATTGAGCAGCCTTACAACCAAAGTTATGGTATGAAAAACATTGTCCATTAAAGAAGAAGTTTTTGTGATCATAAATTTTTTTGATATTGTTCACATTTTGGTTGGTGCTTCTATTGATGTTCACCCTTGGAGTAAAATGACCATGATTTACTTGGGGAGTACCTTTAGGCTTTTGTTGAGGATTGATGCATTGTTGACTGGTTTTTGTTGCATCAAGGTAGCTTCCGGTGATGGCTGAAGACCTTTCTTGTTAGGATGCTTCTTCAGTGTATCCAAGATAAGTGTTTATAAGAGGAGAATGTTGAACCTTGATGATTTCATCTAAGGTTTTTGATCCTTTATCAAATCTAAGATTCAAATATTTTGTCTTCTCAAGTTCTTTTCTTAGACCCACTACTTCACACTCTAATTTTTCATTGTGCTTTTCCCTTTCAGCGAGTTGATGTGTCAAAGTGTCTATGACCATATTATTTTCTTCCAAGAAGATTTTGATTTGCATGATTTCTTTAAAAAATATTCTTCTTCTAAGGCATCTATAAACTTATCATTTTCATAAGCCATGAGTAGTTTAATATCTTGTTCAGATTCATCTTCATCACTATTGGACAGGCCATCACTATCTTCACGAGTATAACAACTTATTCTATTAAGAAATTGTTTCCTATTACCTTTTGCAGAATCCTTTCCTTTTTCATGATTATCTTTGTGAGGACATTTAGCAGCATAATGACCAACTCTACCACAAGCAAAAAATTTGAAGGGAAGCTTACCTCTGCACCTTCCGAAACCCCATTGACATTTCTTCACAAATTTTACCTCATCTTCTTCTGATATATATATCCTAATTCCTTGATATATTCCTTTTATTTTCCCTTTGTCGAGACTTTGAAAGTGGCTTCTCTGATATCTGATGGACCTCCTTTCCTCATTTTAAAGGAAGTTAAAATTCCATGAATTTGAACAACAGTGACAGATTGTATATCCTTCTTCTCTTTAATGGAAGATACTTTTGACTCAAATTTAGAAGATAGAGATCTCAAAATTTTCTCTACTAAAGTAGCCTCCTTTATTTCTTCACCTAGATTCTTCATACAATTTACAATCTCATCTATTCGTAAAATGTAACTAGCAATACTTTCATCACTATGCATATTGAGAGTTTCATATTGAATTCTGAGAGTTTGGAGCTTAGCACATTTTACTTGGGAGTCTCCTTTGTAGCTCTGAATGATTTTGTCCCATTTTTCTTTGGCTTTGTTGAGTTGCATGACTTTGATGAATTTTGATTCTGATAGACTTCCCAGTAATCTATTCACAACTTTGGAATTGGTTTCATATGATTTCTTTTATGTTGGATCTGTGGGGACTGTTTCTAGATATTGGTATCCTCCTTCCACAAGTTCCCAAACATCAGCTCCAAGTGACTGAATATAGGCTCTAGTTCTTATATTCCAATATGCTAAGTTATTTTCATTGAATATTGGTGGTCCGATAGATCCATTCCTTCGTGATTTCTCATCTTGAGAGATATTTTTTCAATATTTCAAGCTTCTTCTCAAGGAGCTACTCTGATACCAATTGTTGGGAAAAATAATGAGCGGGGGGCGAATGAATCAGTATTTAAACTTTTAGAATAATAATTTTTCGTTTTCAAACTATATATGCTATTTTACAAAAACCAATCTATGTATGTCTATGACTATAATGAATGGAACCAACATATATATACTAAACTTGTAAAACAACTAATTCATTGTATATTGAACTTAAATGAGAGTGTGATGCATTTACTAAGCAGTAAACAGATGTAGTAAAAATAAAATAAATCAATGCACATAAGCATCACACATGAACACAAATATTTTTCAGGTGGAAACCCAATGTGGGAAAAAATCACCATTGTTGTCATCTCAATCTTCAATGTTCTTATTATAACAAGTGTTCACAAATTTTGTACTAATGTAGACTTTTTCCAATACACATGAATCTACCTGCAAAAGGCTACAACTTTCTCTCATTCTCCAGCTTCTACTAGAAGGGAGCTCCAACCCCCTAGCTCATGTAGTGGTTGATATATTTACCAATATGTAGGGGGTGACCTACAGAAGGATACCACCTTCACACTTCCTCCAGGGATGACGTTTCGTAAATTTTTAGACTAGATACTCCTGGTACACATAAACACAATATGTAGGCCACATTTCATCAAATTTTCATACTAGACCCATCAGTAACATTGAAGCTCAAAATCAATCACCAAAACTATAATACAACCATCAAATACAACTGCATCAACCAATCACTAAAACCCAATCATCTCTGAAGCAAAACACAATCAATCCATCTGAATAGTCATATCATTGTCACCAGAACAGAGAGTTGAACCCATAACACTACATCAACAACTAGAATCAATGCCAACCTCAAAAATCATATGTTAGAATGTATATGCTACTTCAGTGAGGCCAACCTACTTGTATATTTTACTTTCTGTAACCCAACCTACATATACCTCTAAAGATACTGATCACAAAAATTTTGAACCAAAAATTGTACTAACCAAATACATTCTGAATATCTACTATCATATTAAGGAGTTCTAAATAGATACTAGCAAAGATCACCCTTCTTACTCGATAAATCAATCAACTAGATTGAATCTCCTTATACAATCGATTTTACTTCAGATCAAATGAAGACATTATTGACAACCGTAGTAAACCAACATCACTAATCAAATATATTAATCATCTTTTAACAACAAGCCCTTCCTCTGAATACGCTACTTGGAAGTGCTGACCTCACATGTATACACGCCTTCAACAAGGCGAACTTGCATATAGATCTGAAAATAATGGCTTATAACTTCATAGATTTTCAAGACTTTAGATATACCCATATCATAGCATATAAGGGATAAAACATGCGTTAGCACTTAGATCTAGCCTATCCATTATCAGATCATACAATGATAAGTCATTTCAGGTCTCATGATCCTGATCCAATATTGTATCAATGTGTGCACAAGATGTTTCATATCTATATAATAACCATAGCCCTTACAACACAAAATATACTTCAAATCGAAGTATTCATGAAAAACCCTTTTAGTTGCACACTTAGCCATTTGATCTTCTCCTCCTTATATACTAAGAGCCTTTGCCAATACCATGCACCAAAACCACACTTATAATATATGGTGTTCTTATACGGAATCAAGTAACTATTATTCTGCTCAATATTATGTGCTAATACCATGGTATGAACCCTTGGTATTCTCTAACTTTAATTTTCCATCACATATGCACTTTTCCTTCTGTGAAACTGAGTGCATACGTGTACGCTTCTTTTATTCTGTGTACCTGCATGTATACGCTACTTGGACTAGGGTAAACAATGTATACAACTTAAATCATTATCTTTCAATAATTTCTTGATTCTGATCTGTAATCCTTTGTCCCATCACCATGTTCTTCTATACCATTACTCTATTACCTTTGAATATACCTGTTACAATGTGAGTTACCCTTTATCATTTCTGAATTGACCTGTATGTGGGTTGCCATCGAGGACAACACATGTACCATAATGCCAACAATCTACCCCTTTTGACTTGATCGAAACCATATTGGTGTTGATCACTTCAAGTTGTAGAACCTGTTATATATATCAAGCATATACATTCCCTTACATATTTTTTCTACTTTGTCTTTTAGTTGTTGATATTCTTTTTCTATCTAATCTCTCTCTTGTATTGTTTGGTCGAGCTTTTATGATAGCATAACCCTCTCCTTTTCTACTTGTATGTTGAGCTACAATGTGCTCTCTTCCCTTAGCTTCAATTTGTATGTAGTCCCTTAATGCAACTTATGTAACCTTGGTAGCAACACTGCTACAATGTTCATATTTATGTGTGTCCACTCCTTGGCATGTTGTTGAATTTCTTCTGACTCAAATTGTAGAGCCCCTGTAGGTATTTGTGTTAGCCTTTCTACAAGGGTAAGCACAATTGACCTTCCTTCTGTAATCATTTCCAGTATTTGTGCAAGTTGTCTAATTGACAATGCCAAAAGATTCAACTCCATAATCATTCCATGCACCCCTGTGATAAGCTCACTGTAGCGATCTTCCACCCTTTTCTAAGATTTTGTTGTGATATCCTAAACCTTGTGTCCAATTTGGTCCAAGTATCCCTCAGTGAGAACCATTGGTGTGAGCTCCTTTCACTTATCCACCTTATGATTCTTCCTGGCCATGGTGGAAACTTCGCCTTGGCTCTTCCTTTTCTCAGTGGCAGATTTCTCTGTTTCTGCCTTCTCTATCTACTTCGTCGTATCCTCGCCTCCTTAAGGATCCTCTTCATCACGATGTTCTTATTCATGGTTTTCTTCTTCCTCTTCCTCTTCCTCCACTTCCTTCTCCTTGTCTTTTCCACTTCCTTCACCATGGTGTGAAGTGCCAACTCTTCTTCTTATGTTACGCTATCTCCTGCCTCCTCTAGTAGAGTCATCCAATCTACGGGCCATTTCTGCACTACTTCTAGTAGATCATCCTCTTTGACCATATATGGAAATGCATGTCATTGCTTCTTCGCATCTTTACGCGCTTGTATGTACAATCTATGAAATCCACCTTGAACCTCACCAAAACATTGTCCTCTTTGTATAAACTTAGCAAGAGGCACAGATACTGGTTTACGAGCATGTGTAGATCCATCTAGTATAGTATAAAAAATTGTTGGCATTATGACACAGGTTTGGCGCTATGGCACAGGTGTTGCCCTTGATGGCAACTCACTCTGGTGAGAGATCTTAGTTGAGGCTCTCAGAATTAAAGAAAAATATATATACGCAGGTTCATCGTGACCAAGCCACGTATACACGTGGGTTAGACGTTCCAAAGACACGTATGCGTATACACGCACTTTCACGCAAGGAAAAGCACGTACATGTGGGAGAACTTATGTTTGGTCCGTGGTATTTAGTCCTTGGTATTTGAACCTATGGTTTTGGACCATGGTATCTCGTCCAAAGTATTGATCCCAAGTATTGGGTCCATGGTATTGATTTGTTATGGTTTTGGACCATGGTATTGTGAAAGGCCTAAGACTATAAAAGAGGAAGGAGATCATTAGGCAAGGTAACGATCTGAATTATTGAATATCTGATAAAGTGCTAGATCTGGAATACTGGTGATTGGGGTTATGGTGTAGAGCTAGATCTAAACGAAGGAGGAACCTAAGTGCAAAGAAAAGGATAAGTTCTATTGATGGGTCAAAATCTTAAGGCTTGAGTAATAGTATCTTTGTATGATTTTGATCTGTTATATGTGGCACACCCCTGATCTATAAATCTGATAATCTGGGTTAACTAATGTCTGAATATTTGAAGGAGTGAATTATCTTTATAGATTTGTATGTAGGTTCAGTGAAGCGAAGGCGCATATACACGCTATTTCTGTAAGTCAAAAGTGCGTATACACAGGTTGGTCTTAACACAGAAGCGTATGCACGCAGGTTCCTGAATATTGAAGTAGCGTACATCTCTTAAATTATGTTCTAGCTGCTTCTGTTGATTACTGCAGTGATCTGGGTTCAGAATTGGTGTGTGGTTACTGTTACTGTATACTGGGTACAACTGTCAGAGAAGTGTCTGTTTGATTTAGTTTTGATTAGTGAAAAGGCGATTGTTTGCTGCAAAAATTCTTGATGTTTGATTGATGTTATTCATGGATCCATTCTGAAAATTTATGAAATGTGGTCCCTGGAAGAAAGAGAAGGTTGTAGCCTTCTGTAGGTCAGCACCTATGTACTAGTACCTGAACTAGTACAAGAGCTACGGGGGTTGTAGCTCCCTTCCAGGAGAGGCTGGAGAATGAGAGAAGGTCGTAGACTTCTACAGGTAGAAGCCTGCGGACTGATATAAGTATGCACCAGTACAGAAACGTTGTAAAAAGAAGTTTCTAATTAAAGGAAGATAGAGACGAATTGCAGCAGGTGGTTTTCACCCATATTAGGTTTCCACCTTATGTCTTGTGTTCTTGTGTGTGATTGTCTTCTACTCTGTTTTACTGTTCCTGGTTACTTTTTATATGATACTAATGCACAGATTAATGATCCACATCTGTAGAATAAATTAAATTATAAGTCTGCATGGTATACGTTGGTTTCCTTATCTGTAGTTGTGTATATACGCGGTTTTCACTAACTAAAGTAGCGTATATGATCTGGGAGTGAAATGAAAAATAATTGACTTGATAATATTGATTCACCCCCCCTCTCAATATTATTTCCAACAATTGGTATCAGAGCAGGTCATTCAGAAGAAGCTTGATCGCTTGAAGGAAGATTTATCATCATGAGCAACTACGAGAGAGAAGCATCGATCAGGCCACCAATTTTTGATGGTACCAACTTCGTCTACTGGAAGGTAAGAATCACAGCCTATGTTCAATCTCTTGGTACAAAAGTCTGGGATATCATAGATACAGGGTACACATTTCCATCAACAACTCCTATAGGTCCGACTGGTAAGAAGCAGTATGAAACAAATGCAAAGGCTGTCAATACTCTGTTAGGGAGTCTATCTCAAACAAAATTCGTCAAGGTTATGTAGCTCAAAACCGCAAAGTAATATGGGACAAGATCGTTCTGAGCTATGAAGGAGATGAACAGGTAAAATGAGCAAAACTTCAAACCCTCAGAATTCAGTATGAAAATCTTAGAATGCACAATGATGAAAGTGTGGCTAACTATTTCCTATGTATAGATGAGATTGTTAATTGTATGAAAAACTTGGGTGAAGAAATAAAAGAGGTTGTTTTGGTTGAAAAGGTTCTAAGATCTTTGTCTTCTAAGTTTGAATCAAAAGTTTCTGCAATAGAAGAAAAACAGAATCTACAGAGCATTACCATGTCGCAGCTACATGGAATTCTAACCACTTATGAAATGAGGAAAGGGGGACCATCAGACAGAAGAGAAGTCGCATTCAAGGCCTCAGGAAAAGGAGATTCCTATGACTCAAGACATATGTCAGAAGAAGAGGAAGAATCAAATTTTTTCAAGAACCTTCAACGAGGTTCTGGAAGATTCAAAGGTAAGTTAACTTTCAAATGTTTTGCTTGTGGAAGAGTCGGTCACTATGCTGCCAAGTGTCCTCATAAAGATAAGCTTGACAAAGGTAAGGAACCAGTCAGATGGAACAGAAAACTGAATGTAAGTAAGAAGAGATATTATACACATGAAGACAGTGATGGACTTTCAAATAGTGATGAAGATGAGCAAGGTAATGATAATAGACTTTTGATGACTTTTGAAGATGATGACTTCTTGGATGCTGTTAATGAGAAGATCTTTATGAAGAAATTTCTAAACTCAAAATTTTTTTAGAAGAAAAGAACATGATTATAGACACTTTGACATTCCAACTTGCTGAAAGAGATAAACACAATGAAGAGTTAGAATGTGAAATTGTGGGACTTAGAAAAGAAATTGAGAAAACAAAAGCTCTTAATCTTAGATTTGCTAAAGGATCTGAAACTTTAGATCAGATTATCAAAGTACAGCGTTCTCCTCTAATCAAGTCAGGTCTCGGATATTCTGAAGAAATGGCTCATGCACATAAGCAAGCACAAAAGCCATCCACCTCCAAAAGTTATCTTAATGCAGCAAGGAGAAGTGAACAGGTTGACAATCGACAACAAAAGCATAATGCAAACTACCAGGAAAATTAGGGACCATTGGCTTCACAAATGAACAAAGATTACCAAGTAAGTCAGGGGAAATCTACTTCAAGGATGAACAGAAGCTTCAATCAACCATAGGTAAATCATTCTCAATTTGGTTCAAGAATGGATGTCAATAGAAACTACAATCAATTGGTTGGTAGGTTTGATAATCGCAGGAATTTCTTCAATGGCCAAAGTTTTTCTTGTCATAACTTTGGTCATAAAGCCGCTCAATGTGTTGCCTACAAGACCATCATGACTAGGGAAGCTCAAAACAAAGGAGTATGAATGGGAACATGAAAAGGACCTACAATAACTTTACTACTCTTGAAAATGAAACATAATGTTCTATTTGCAACAATTTCGGTCATGTAGAGTCTGAGTGCAGGAGTAGGTTCCAGCAAACAACTCAGAACAAGCAAGCTTCATTGAACCCCAAAACATGGAGAAAGAAAGAACCACAACCAGAAAGTTGTGGGATAGAATTATATGCAGAAGGACAGGAAAATCAATGGTACATCGATAGCAGATGTTCGAAACATATCACAGGTGATAAAGAAAAACTTCAATCATATAGTGCCTTAGAAAAGGAAAATAAGGTCTCATTTGGAAATGACACCCCTGCGTTCATAAAAGGTAAAGGTTCTGTTTAGTTGAAAGAAAAGGTCAAAGATGGAAATGTTATGTATGTTGATGGCTTAAAGCATAATCTATTGAGTGTCAGTCAGATGTGTGATCAAGGAACTGAGGTAATATTTCGATCAAATGGATGTAGTGTTCGTGATCTTTATATAGGAAAAACAGTGATCAAAGGCATAAGAACTCCAAATAATTTATACATATTCAAAGAAGGACAACATCAATGCTCTCTAAGCAAGAATGATTAACACTGGCTATGGCACAAAAGATTGGGGCATCTTAGCTTCTCTCAGATAAGGAAAGCATGCAAATATCAGGCGGTTCGTGATCTTCCTGACATCAGAATTCCAAACAATATAATATGCAAATCATGTCAGTTTGGTAAGAAAACCAAAACTAATTTCCCTAAGAAGGAAGGATCAGTTAGCAGGCCACTTGAACTTGTCCCTACCGATATATGTGGTCCAACTAGGAAGAGGTCACCTTGAGGTGAAGAGTACTTCATATTGTTCATTGACGACTTTTCAAGGATGTGTTGGATAGGACTCATGAAGTATATAGATGAAGCTTTCAAAAAGTTCAAATCATTCAAAGCCTTGGTTGAAAATGAATCAGATCGCAGAACCAAATGCCTCAGATCTGATCAAGGAGGAGAATTTACGTCAGATGAATTTTTTTATTTTTGTGAAGAACGTGGCATAAGAAGGGAATTTTCTACGGCAAGGACACCTCAACAAAATGTAGTAGTGGAAAGGATGAGCAGAACGGTTCAACAAATGGATCGTGCTATGCTCGATGAATCTGGAACTCTCGCAACCTTCTGGGGTGAAGCCACATTTGCTGTAGTAACTATTCTTAACAAGACAAATGTCTGGGTAAACAACACTCAGACTCCTCATGAACTTTGGTATGGTAAGACTCCCACGGTAAAATACTTCAAAATTTTTGGAAGAAAATGCTACATTAAAAGGACTAATGAAAATCTTGGCAAGTTTGAACCTAGAGAAGATGAAGGCATTCTCCTTGGTTACTCTTCCCACAACAAAGCGTATAAGTGTTACAATAAAAGACTTGGAAAAATTATTGAAAGTATTGATGTAGTGATTGATGAAGAAGGAAATACCCCTAGGCAGGAAAGATCTGAAGTTTTCGAAGATGATGAGGACTATCCCTCAATGTCAAATCATATTCATGATGAAGAAGAAACCCATGAGGCACCAGAAGAAAAAATAAGAATAGAAGAAAAGAATTCATCCAGATACATTCAGAAGAATCATCCAGAATCTCAAATTTTGGGGCAGAAAGAGGCAGGTGTACAAACAAGGAGAACCATTTCTGAAGTTTCAAGTTATCTAGCATTGCTCTCCTCCACCAAACCACAAAATGTAAGAGGCATGCAAAGATGAATGCTGGGTTAAGGCCATGGAGGAAGAACATGAACAGATTGAGAGGAATAACACTTGGGAGTTGGTTCCTAGACCAAAAGATAAGAATGTCATAGGGACAAAGTGGATTTTCAAAAGTAAGCTAAATGAAAATGGAGATGTGGTTAGAAACAAGGCAAGACTTGTTTGTAAAGGATATGCAAAACAAGAAGGAATTGACTTTGAAGAAACTTTTGCTACCGTTGCTAGACTTGAGGCCATCAGAATGTTCCTTGCTCTCTCTAGTTTTCAGAAGTTCAAAGTATTTCAAATGGACGTGAAATCTACTTTTCTAAATGGTGACTTGGATGAAGAAGTGTATATTGAGCAACCATATGGGTTTATCCTTGGAAATGATCCAAAGCTTGTATGCAGACTCAAAAAGGCTCTCTATGGCCTTAAACAAGCTCCAAGGGCTTGGTATTATCGCTTGGATAAATACCTTCGTCAACAAGGTTTTATAAAAGGATCAACTGATAACAATCTTTGTATAAAAATTGACAATGATAAGTTGCTAATACTTGTTGTGTATGTTGATGATATCATATTTGGTAGCAATGAAGAAGACATGAGTCAAAGTTTTGCCTTAGTAATGCAGAAAGAGTTTGAAATGTCTATGCTTGGTGAGCTCACATATTTCCTTGGTTTACAAGTCCAACAAAACAGAGATGTCATCTTTCTATCACAAACCAAGTATCTCATGCAGATCTTGAAGAAATATGGGATGGAGGATTCGAAACCATTATGTACCCCTATGGTGACAAGATGCAGCCTCAGCACAAATGATGAATCGACAACAGTACATCAACCAACCTATAGATCCATGATTGGTAGTCTACTCTATTTAACAGGTACCCGACTAGACATTATGCATGCAATGGGAATAGTTGCAAGGTTTCAGGCAAATCCAAAGGAAACTCATCTTCAGGCAGTTAAGAAAATTTTCAAGTATCTTCAAGGAACTCAAAACTATGGCTTATGGTATCCTAGAGATACAGATCTCACACTTCATGCATATACAAATGCGGATTGGGTAGGAAGTGTGGATGATAGAAAAAGCACTAGTGGTGGTGCATTCTTCATGGGTCCTAGATTAGTATCTTGGTTCAGCAAGAAACAAAGTTCTATTGCTTTATCTACAGCTGAAGCAGAATATGTAGCTACTACATCTTGCTGCACACAACTCCTTTGGATGATGCAAACATTTCAAGATCTTCAAATCACTTGTACTCCACCTATCTCTATTTTTTGTGATAATAAAAGTTCTATGAGTATCTCAAAGAATCCTGTCATGCATTCAAAGACTAAGCACATACCAATCAAGTATCGTTTTCTCCGGGAACAAGTGCTGGAAAAAAAGGTCAAATTGGAGTATGTTCCCTCTAAGGAACAAGTTGCTGATATTCTCAACAAACCACTGGCCAGGGAAACTTTTGAATACCTCAGACAGAGGCTAGGAGTAGTTGATGCATCATATTGTTGTTGAAACCTGTCTGTTTCAGAGAAATGTGGTTGTACGCGAGTTGCATGAGGAGGATCCACGTACATATGCTGATTTATGCAGATACAGTCACGTATATGGTGGTTTGAAGGAAATCAGTGGGGACAGACTCTGGTTGAAGAGAGTCTGATATGGGTCTGACAGAGACCATCTGGCACAAGTTCAGGGGGAGCAGATAAACTTCTAATAATGCATTGTTGGCATTACATTAGAAGCTCTTGGTTCGAGTACACAAGCTGTTTTGGGTTCAGGTGGATCAGCTGCAGAAGGAGAACATAAGGAGAACATGGTTGCTGATCTGAATAGTGCTACTGATATTAGTTATTGGTGACTTTCATAGTCTTGCTCTAGATATTTTGTCTCTATGTCATGTATATCTTTTATTATTATCAAGGTCATGTAACGGCCTATTTTGGTTTCCCCACTATGCCTGGGATGAATGATGTAATGTACTTGGTTATCATATGTAAATTTCTGATGTATCCCCACTTGGTTGGGTGGATGATCCCCACTTGGTTGGGTGATAGATGTATGTATAGAGTCTTTGATGATAGGAAGGTCAGTTATGATGTATGAGTCATGGTTCTTCTTGAAGAACATCTTTTTGTAGATCTTGCCTACAGTCAGGGGGAGCATGGCCAGCACAGCAGAGCAGAGATTTCAGCATGTACTCAGGGGGAGCATAACCCTTTGCCCTTGATGACAAAGGGGGAGAATGACTTTGAGGATCTTGGGGTTGCCATCAAGTCCAAAGGGGGAGATTGTTGGCATTATGACACAGGTTTGGCTATGGAACAGGTGTTGTCCTTGATGGCAACTCACTCTGGTGACAGATCTCAGTTCAGGCTCTCAAAATGAAAGAAAAATATATATACGCAGGTTCATCATGACCAAGCCACGTATACACGCGGGTTAGACGTTCCAAAGACGCGTATGCATATACACACACTTTCACGCAAGGAAAAGCGTGTACATGTGGGAGAACTTATGTTTGGTCCGTGGTATTTAGTCCTTGGTATTTGAACCTATGGTTTTGGACCATGGTATCTCGTCTGAGGTATTGATCCCAAGTATTGGGTCCATGGTATCGATTTGTTATGGTTTTGGACCGTGGTATTGTGAATGGCCTAAGACTATAAAAGAGGAAGGAGATCATTAGGCAAGGTAACGATCTTAATTATTGAATATCTGATAAAGTGCTAGATCTAGAACACTGGTGATTGGGGTTATGTTGCAGAGCTAGATCTGAACGGAGGAACCTAAGCGCAAAGAAAAGGATAAGTTCTATTGATGGGTTGAAATATTAAGGCTTGAGTAATAGTATCTTTGTATGATTTTGATCTATTATATGTGGCGCATGCTTGATCTATAAATTTGATAATCTGGGTTAACTAATGTCTGAATATTTGAAGGAGTGAATTATCTTCATAGATCTGTACGCAGGTTCAGTGAAGAAAAGGTGCATATACACGTTGTTTCTGTAAGTCAAAAGTGCGTATATGCAGGTTGGTATTAACACAGAAGCATATGCACGCAGGTTCCTGAATAGTGAAGTAGTGTACGTCTCTTAAATTATGTTCTAGCTGCTTATGTTGATTACTGTAGTGATCTAGGTTCAAAATTGGTGTGTGGTTACTGTTACTATATACTGGGTACAACTGTCAGAGAAGTGTCTATTTGATTCAATTTTGATTGGTGAAAAGGAGATTGTTTGATGCAAAAATTCTTGATGTTTGATTGATGTTATTCATGGATCTAGTCTTAAAATTTATGAAACGTGGTCCTTGGAAGAAAGAGAAGGTTGTAGCATTCTTTGGTTAGCACCTACGTACTAGTACTTGAACTAGTATAAGAGCTAAGGGGGTTGTAGCTCCCTTCCAGGAGAGGCTGGAGAAGGAGAGAAGGTTGTAGCCTTCTGCAGGTAGAAGCCTACATACTGGTATAAGCCTGCACTAGTACAGAAACATTGTAAAAGGAAGTTTCTAATTAAAGGAAGATAGAGACGAATTGTAGCACGTGGTTTTCGCCCACATTGGGTTTCCACCTTATATCTTGTTTTCTTGTGTGCGATTGTCTTCTGCTCTGTTTTACTGTTCCTTGTTACTGTTTATATGATACTGATGCACAGATTAATGATCCACATCTATAGAATAAATTAAATTATAAGTCTGCATGGTATACGCTGGTTTCCTTATCTGTAGTTGCGTATATACGCAGTTTTCACTAACTGAAGTAGTGTATATGATCTGGGAGTGAAATGAAAAATAATTGACTTGATAATACTGATTCACCCCCCCCCCCCCCCACCTCTCACTATTATTTCCAACAAAAATATCATGTTTTCCTATGTGCGCAATGGTTGAGTGGTATACCATAATGAAGCATACCTCACGGTTGTTGAGCCTCCATTTTGTTCATTTTTTCATACTTTTTTGCTGCATAACTCTATAACTATACTGGATGTTCATATTCATTATTATTCTTTTTCCACATTATTAAGTTATTATTTAGAGGAATTTAGAGCTACCAGTCGTTGATCTATGAACTCTTCTTGTTTTGTTAATTTGAAGAGTATTTGATGTGAAAATTTCATTAATGTTATGCTCTTGTGTGGCAGGGGCTAACATTCCTGTACTAGCATTTCCTATACCAGCTATGCCGGCACCAGTATCCCTGCATTAATTCATATTTTATAGATGTCTTTGCACCAACATTCCTACACCATTTGTGCTTGCACCAATTTGGGGCTTTCATACATTGACACATTTATAGGAATATATGAAAGAGAATTTTCTTCAAAATGTTGTTTGAATACTTTCACATAAGCTAAGATACACCTAGGTCGAACAGATTTATGTTTAGGGAATAATTAATGCTTCAGCCCTGAATTTGCAGCAAATTTTAGACTACCAACTTCCTCCTCGTTTTCCATGCAAGTGAAGGTGAACAGAGAAATTCTGGAACATGAGTTTTGGTCCCAGTATAAAAAATTGACTAAGCCTAAAGTAGATTTCTAAAATTTGTAATGGTATAAATGTTACATAAGGGTCTTTGGGGAAGTTTTATAAAAAGAGACCTTTTTTCCATAATTTTAGGATCTCAGATTTCAAACAGTGAGTTTCAGGCACAATTTCCGAGGAAATGGAGCTGAACCTGAAAATTTTGAGAAAGGTTATTGTTTTAAACATAAAAAAATGGGTTTTTTCTAAACAAATTTCACAAATTCATAACGGGTAAGGAGATACAAAGAGTTCTTTGGAGGAAGTTTGTTAAAAATATCAGTCTTTCCAGAATTGCAGAAAATGGCCAGATTTTGGAAATTCGTGTCAGTTCTTCATTCCTTCAATAGGGAAATGGTTGTACTGATATTTTATTGATGAATATCAGCTATGATTCAACCCCCATGTTATTTATAAGGAAATTATTATGTAAAAATAATATAAAACAAGGAGTTACATATGTGGGCATGATGACAGATTGCAGATTGTAAAGTGCACTTCATTGCAGAAGGAGGATTGGTTCTAATTGTACAGGGAAGGAGGAGCTGCATGACTAGTGGGATGATCCCTGAAGGGGACCACTGGAGCCAAGTGCAGCTTTTTCAGTCATGATGTAACAATATGTTAAGATTAATAGACATTTTGGCATTCTAATTACATTTATGTTTCTTATGAATCTGCTTGCACTGTGATTTAAATTGATGCAATGGAAACTAGCTGGTGGTTGGGCCCGTGAACGAGTCCATTGCCTCAAACCTCTTAGAATTATTTTGCTGAAGTTTAGTTTCTGCATAGTGTGTGAGTGTAATTTAATATTGTTCTGTAATTTCATTCACATTTTGTTTTATGCTTTGATCATTTGATCGATGATTTTATCTACAACTCTTTCTCATAGCTTTGATCATTTTAGTTCAATTGATAACATTGTTATGCATTTTTATAAAGACCAAGGCAGAGGATAAGCATTGAATGTTTTACTACATCTCATGTTTCCATTACAAGTTAAGTGTGATACTTGCCCTAATTTCATTGTTGCATAATGAGGTTTTCTTTCAGGATATAATGGTGAAGGAAACAATTACTGAGTAGGAGTTTTGGTTAATTTAACTTAACATGTATTCATGATTGCCTTTGAATTATTATATGAGACTGATTCCTACACTTTCCACAAAAACATTTATTCTTGCACTCTCAATAAGAAAATGCAAGGTTCAACATAATTAAAGATTATAATATTGTTTTATTGGCAAGTGAATTTCTCACAAGAATTCTTGGAATGATTTAAGGTTAAAAAGTTATATCCTTTCATCATAATTAAATAATGCTTTAGGCCAATATACTCAGTGCAAGAATAGGACATCTTCTGGTACAACCACATCACTTCAGTACAGGCACATTGTTTCAGTACATGCACATCGTTCCAGTGTAGGCACGCTCTTGCGGTGCAGGAATGATGATTCAGGCCAGGAAGAAAAACCTATAAAAAATACAAATGAACAAATTCGTTAAACATTAAATATTGAATCATTTCCAGAGAAGTGGCATAATTTAGATCTCTTTTAAAATATTTCAATGGTTTCATTAAATTATTTGGAATGAAGTTGCTAGTTTTATTTCATGATTTTCATCTTTGCAACATAGCAGTAATATTTTAAGAGGTTTTTGCATTCTTTATTTCTTGAATCTCTTTCTTTTGAATGGGGCCTACATTCCCTTGTCCCCTGGACAACTAAGGAAGACTTTCTTCAGGAGTCAACTCAACCTGGAAGAGGAGCGAGAAGTAGATTCTCAGAATGTGTTTACTTTGCCTTCAAAGAGTCTTTCTCTTTTTCCTAAATGATACTTATTTTGAATTCTTGCAAAAGCTTGGATTTTATTTGACATATCCCTGAGGTTGTTTTCTGGAATATATTTCGCTACGCCTCTAAGTTTACTTACCCATATTGAAAAATTAAATGTTGATATAAATATTGCATTTATGTCACCCGACATTTTGGCACCGCTGCTGGGGAGGTGTTATAGGATGAGGCCTCAATGATTTTTCATGCTTTTCCCTTTCCTTTGCAATTGAATTTCTAGATTAACGAGAGTTCCCTTGCTTGTTGAAGCATACTAGACAACATTCCCAGAGAGATCACAAGCCATGTTTTCCTTTCTACAAATGAGTGATTTCCTTTACTACAAAGTGTGATGCCTGATTTGTTTCTTTTACTGCAATTTAGCTTTTATGAGTAATTTTTCTTTCTGTAAAGTATGATGATTGATTTACTGCAATTGAGTTTTTTATGAGCAATTTATTTACTGCAAAGTGTGTTACTTTTTTCTACAATAAAACTTATTTAATTTCTGTAAGTGTGATTTCCTTAGTTTACAATCTTGGTTTGTTCTTTTTACTGCGATTGATCTTTTGAGGTTTTCAGGTGATAAAAAAAACCCTGATCTCAATCCAAGTGCTGAAAATACTTTCCAACTAGTAGGAAAATTCCAGGAAGTTTGATGCTATGCAAAGAAAAAACTCAAATTCTGGTAGAAGTTTAGGTCTCTGCTTCACAAAAATAACACATCTTGGAATAAATTAGAAATTGGTCTACTCCTCTTGAACAAGAAGATCATGAAGAACCAAAAGATCTTCCTAGGGAGACCGAGAAGCTATGGATCATGCTTGATGAAGAGAATCCATCAGAAGTAGAGATTGAAGAACACCAACCTGATCCAGCCTGCACTTTAGAAGATGAAAAAAGAAAATTGGAGGATTTGCATGATGCACCAGATGTTGCCCATGAATCAAATGACCAAGAGTATATGGATCCCATTGAATCTGGGTTTCAGAGGATTGTCAGTATTCGTCCCTCCTTTATCATGCAACAATTTGTAGCATCATGTTAGTTAATGTAGTTGTTTCTTCATGTTTTGGTATTTTATCGCATATACTTTCTAAATTTGAACATGAATATGATTATCCTCATATTGCGCACTTGGTTGCACTAGAAGTCCTCCTATAGTTAAAAGGGAGTCTTCCGCTTCTTTGGGTAGAGTAGGGTAGAAGAATAAAGAAATTCCATGAATAAAGTTGTTAGAACGATGGAATTGGGGTTTCGACTTTCAAATCATAGACATTGAAATTTCTTTTGCTCTGCATCGATTGCTAACACACACATCTATGACAAATCTTGTTGAGTATGATTCACTCTAATACCTCATGGTTTTGCAAAAGTAACCATGATTAATCACTCTAATGATGTTTTCATCTGAGATATATATTTTCAGTTTCCCTTAGAAGGTACTATTGGAGAACCCCCTATGGTGGACCACTCTTGTAAAGATCATAATAATCTATTCATGAGAACAATAGCATTATTAACTTAAAGAATATTTTAGTCATTATCTAGGATATTTTTAATAATTCTTTAGGGTAGAGGAACTAGCCAGTAATGATTGGTCATTAAAAACTTTTCACGCCATCCCGTACTCTTAAGGAGTAGATCTGCCTCCCCACTTATTAAGTAACCTTTGAAGTTAATTAAAATTAGAGTTTTCAAATGATTTAGGGTAGGATAAGAGGTCTCGTGATGGGTCAACCTACCATGATCATGATACCTAACATGCATGACATTATTTCTACTGGTCACCAAGCTAGAGTAACAACTTTCAGCTGAAACACTGGAAGACAGGAGGTCTCATCACGGACCACCCTATTCATCTGTGTTACTTCTTGTGAGTGGCACTGCCATCAGTTGGTTACCAAGCGAGGACAGTGGCCTTCATATAACTTTTAAAATTAAATAAAATAACTATGAATCTATATCTAGTAAGTGGGATACAAGCATTTTTCTGGGTTAAAAGACATCCCTGCCAAGGTTATAGACACCTGCAAGCAGCAGGGCCATGTCTGTGGTATTAAAGTTAATTGCATACTAATATTTACTCGGTTATCTTTCTCTTTCCCTAAAACTCATCATATTGTTTCTTAAACAATGGTTTTAAGATGATTTGAGCATGATGCTTTGAGTTCTATTTTTCAAAAATTAAGAATATTTAATGATGTGGTACCCTTAGTGAAGGTAATTCTTTATGCTGGATTAAGAAGAAACTTAGTTTTGCATCTAGATGACAACAAAATTGAGAGTGTTTACTAATTTGTCCAGGAAGGTGTCATCTTGTTCTATTTTTATTTCCCTTTTCTTGTATCATAAATCCAATTCTTTATGGTATTTAGAGTGATTTATTATTCATCGATGATTACTCACCAGGTGTTGATGGAAAACAATGTCTATTGATTGTGGTTGCCTCTAAATAAGCACTATGTGACCTAGGTACAGGATTGTTGTATTAGGTGCAAGAATCTTATTTTCTTGAAATTGCATCTTTTCAACAGAGATTTTATTTTTTATCATACAATAAGACTCTACACAGAACTAAGAGCTCTGAAATCTATGACAAGTAGGGAGTTCATTTGAAACAGGACATCAGCTATGTGATGTCTATCATAAAGGTGTAGTACTCTTTTTCCATAATGTATGGTACAAAGCATTGCTTTCCTGTACCTGATATTGTTGCAATTTTATCATTCCTGCACTCAATACTTTCATAAGAGTTGTAACATGGTTTTAGTTGGAACTCTAATAGTGATGTTGCAGACTTAATGAATGTTTAAAAAATGATGACATACCAGGTATCTTAATATTTCCTTGCTAAGATTTTTTCTGACACTTTTGTTGGGGAGCATAGTATGATCATTAATCTTTAAACATTCCCCTGCCTTCTTCCATGGTTTTATAATCTTATGGTTTGGCTTGCATGAGGACATGCAAGAAGGTCAGTGTGGGGGAATGTAGCCTCCATTTTGTCTAGATTTTCATACTTTTTTGTTCAATAACTCTATACCTGTACTGGATGTTCATAGTCATTACTATTATTTTTACACATTATTAATTTATTATTTAGAAGAATTTAGAGCTAACAGTTGTTGATCTATGAACTCTTCTTGTTTTTTTTAGTTTGAAGAGTATTTAATGTGAAAATGTCATTAACGTCAAGCTCTTGTGTGGCAGGTGCTAACATTACTGTGCTAGTAGTTACTATACCAGTTGTGCCTGCACTACCATCCTTGCACTAATTCAGATTTTACAGTTGTGCCTACATCAAGATTCTTGCACCAGTTGTTCCTGTACCAACATTCCTGCACCAGTTGTGCCTGCACCAACATGCCTGCACCAATTTGGGGCTTCCATACATTGACACATTTCTAGGCAAATATGAAAGAATTTTTTGTTCAAAATGTTGTTTGCACACTTCCACATAAGTTAAGATACACCCAAGTGGTACGGATTTATGTTTAGGGAATAATTAATGCTTCAACCTCGAATTCACAGCAGTTTCTAGACTGCCAACTTCCTCCTCGGTTTCCTCGCAGGTGAAGACGAATAGAGAAATTCTGGAACATGGGTTTTGGTCCTAGTATAGAAAATTGACCAAGCCTCCAATAGATTCCAAAAATTCATAATGGTATAAAAGTTACATAAGGGTCATTGAGGCAGTTTTATAAAAAGAGACTATTTTTTCAGAATTTTAGAATCTCAAATTTCAAACAGACAGTTTCGGGCACGATTTCTGAGGTAGTGGAGCTGAAACAGAAAATTATGAGAAATGTTATTGTTTTAAACATAACAAGCTAGGTTTCTTCCAAAAAAATTTCCCAAATTCGTAACGGTTGAGGAGATACGAAGAGTTCTTTGGACGCAGTTTGTTAAAAATATCAGTTTTTCCAAAATTGCAGAAAACAGCCAGGTTTGGGAAATTCGTGTCAAATCTTCATTCCTTCAATAGGGAAATTGTTGTAATAATATTATATTGATGAATATAAGTTGATATTCAATCCCCATGTTATTTTCTAAGGAAATGATCATGTAAAAATAATATAAAAGGAGGAGTTACATAGGTGTGCATGATGGAAGATTGTAGATTGTAAAGCACACTTCATTGTAGAAGGAGGATCGGTTCTAATTATGCAGGGAAGGAGGAGATGTGTGCCCAGTGGCGTGATCTCTAGAGGGGACTAGTGGAGACAAGTGCAACTTGTTCAGTCATGATGTAACAAGACTTTAAGATTAATAGACATTTTAGCATTCTACTTACATTTATGTTTCTTATGAATCTGCTTGCACTGTGATTTAAATTGCTACAAGGACAATGGGCTGGGTAGTTGGGCCCATAGCCAGTGCGTTTTCACAAACCTCTTAGAATTCTTTTGTTGCATTTTAGTTTCTGCATAGTGTGTGAGTGTGATTTAATACTGTTCTGTAATTTCATTTCACATTTTGTTTTATGCTTTGATCATTTGATTGCTGATTTTATCTACAACTCTTTCTCATAGCTTTGATCATTTTAGTCAATTAATGATATTGTTATGTATTTTTATAAGGACCAAGGTAGAGGATAAGCATCGAATATTTTACTGCATTTCTTATTTCCATTACAAGTTAAGTGTGACACTTTCCCTGATTCATTGGTGCATAACAAGCTTTGCTTTCACAATATAATGGTGAAGGAAACAATGGATGGGTAAGAGTTCTAGTCAATTTAACTTAACATGTATTCATGATTGCCTTTAAATTACTATATGACACTGGTTCCTGCACTTTTCATAAAAAACATTTATTCATGCACTCTTAATAAGCAAATGCAAGGTTCAACATAAGTAAAGATTATAACATTTGTATTGGAAAGTGAGTTTCACACAAGAATTCTTGGAATGATTTAAGGTTAAAAATTTATATCCCTTCATCATAATTAATTGTTGCTTTAGGTTGATATACTTAGTGCAAGAGCAAGACATCTTCCGGTGTAGGAACATCACGTCAATATAGGCACATTGTTTTAGTATAGGCACATTGTTCAAGTGTAGGTATGTTGTTGCATTGTAGGAATGATGATTTAGGCCAGGAAGAAAAACTTGTAACAAAGAAAAATGCACACTTTCCTTAAACATTGACTATTGAATCATTTCCAAGGAAGCAGTATAATTTAGGTCTCTTTTAAAATATTTCAATGGTTTCATTAAATTAGTCCGAATGAAGTTGCTAGTTTTATTTCATGATTTTCGTCTTTGCAACATCGCAGTAATTTTTTAGAGGTTTCTGCATTCTTTATTTCTTGAATCACTTTCTTTTGAACTAGGTCTACATTCCCTTGTCCCCTGGAAAACTAAGGAATACTTTCCACAGGAGTCAACTCAACCTAGAAGAGGAGCTAGAAGTAGATTCCCGGAGTGTCTTTACTTTGCCTTTGAAGAGTCTTGTTCTTTTTCCTGAATGATGCTTATTTTGAATTTCTTGCAAGAGCTTGGTTTTATTTGATAGATCCCTGAGGTCGTATTCTGGCATATATTGTGATATGCCTCTAAGTTTACTTACCTAGATTGACAAATTAAATATTGGTGTAAATCTTGCATTTATACCGCCCGACAATGGCCTCACATATGTCTTCTTCTATTGGAGGAGACTGTGTATCCTCTCGTTCCTTCCATGTCAACATCGAAATTATAAATAGTAAGCAGGCATAATGGAAAGATGTACCTTTATCCTGGACCTCACGCTAGTTGTCCAGGAATTCCTTGCATCAATACGTGACCTTGTTATACTGAATTCCATTTGTGCACTGCACGGCTAAAGCCACCATTGGCGCAGGGACTTAATTTGCATGAAACTTCCTCATAATCTTGCCAGCGATAATATGTGCCACAAAGTGGACTTCTTGGGCACTGATGGATTTTATGTTGTATCCCCTATTTCCTTTCAGCAATCCATACTTTTGCTTCATGATTTCTACCAAGGCATGGTCTTGATCCTTCCTAATGAACTCCTTCGCGGTGTTCCACCCTTGGTATGGTAGTCTCATGATCCTCTAAATCAAAATTTGGTCTATGGAGATTTTATTCCCCATCCACAAGTGTATGTCATTTACTAACATCAACAATTGTTGAACACACACTTTGTTTGATCAACTCCTGCCAAAGTGCAACACATTTAACATGTTGAGCAGCCTTGACTACACCAACCCATTCGCCCATTGTTGTGGTTCTAATCTTGTAACTTTGCTATCTGGGTAGTGAACTAGTTGTAGGCACTAGCTTGGTGTGAACTATGGGTACTTCATTTGGTTATTAAAATCATTATCTATGAATTTTAGGTGTAGGATTTTTCCTAAAAGCTCTCCTTCAAACAGAACATCCTCTGGAAATAGAGGTGTGAATGTTTTATACTTTGTATCCTTCAAATGCTTTACCAGTTTAGCATTTGGCTTCCTTGGTGAGATATATGTGGGTAGAGGTGAGATGAACACTATGCCACCTTCCTCTGCCTAGATTTCCTCCATTTCTTATTTAATGTTGACCTACTGAGGTTTCTTCAGACTTCACAGGTTTGGCATGCTTCTTGTCATTATTTTTCTTGGTTCTAACTTCCTTAGGTTGCTTTTGCCTTGACAATGTCCGCGCCTTTTATTGTTGTGGTGTTGCTATTGTGGTTGTTGCTTCTATGGGTGGTGCGACTAGTGATGTTGTTGGTGTATCAGTTTTTGTTGTGGCACCTGCTTCCATAACTCCTTCTATACCTCTATCGTTACATATTCGAACAAACTCTTCAATCGATAGGATATTCATGCAAGAAATATTTGCAACTACTTTTCACTATTAATCTCAAGAAAGTTCTTAATCTAAGGGAGATTTAGCTATTTATAACAATTCCAACCTTCAGACATCATCATTAGATTTGATTTTGTCCCAATTCTTTTTAGATTGCGTCATTAAATCTGTATCTATCATTAAATTATGCCAACTATTGTCTTAAATGCAACTTGACACCTGTCTTTTCCCTTTTAACAGTCATATTTCTACTTTGACATGTCCCCTACTATAGCGCACCTCCTTCTTACGTCGCAACTTCCTGCGAACTTTGACATATTCCTGATTGTAGCGAAGTAATTTTTTCATCGAAGCTTTCTCTACATTGTAGTTTATAGTCCACTGTCCACTTTCAACTGTGTGTGACACTAATACTTTCCTTCTTTCTTCTTTAGGGTGAAGCGGTAGGGACAAGGTTGTCCCTTTACAACTTCAATCTACTAGCATTCACTTTTCCTTAAATTAATTCTCCGTTTAACTTTGCTAGTTGTGTTGTGCCTCCATTAGTAATATTATTAATAACATATGGGCCTAGCCAGCATGTTTTGAATTTCCCTAAAAATTTCACAAACTTATTGTCATAGAGGAGAACAAGATCTCCTACCTACAACTTATTTTTCTTAATGTGCCTATCATGCCAACCCTTTTCTCTTGCTTTTTGCACTTTTTGATGAAATCCTACTATAAACTTGTCTTCTTCCAGAGAAAGTAACTGTGACATTCTTTCTGCCATTATGTCTAGGTCTGTCATATTTGTAAAAGTTGCAATTCTTAGGCTAGGGGAAATGTATTCCATGGGCATCACAACTTCTTGCCCATAAACCAACCTAAAGTGTGTTTGACCTGTCAACTTTTTTCATGTAGTCCTGTAAGGCCATAATACTGTTGTAATTTTAACATCCCAGTCATCCCTATTCACATTACATACCTTGGTCAATGCATTCTCCAAAATTTTATTGAATGCTTCCATAGTTCCATTTGCCTGAGGATGATAAGGATTTTTTTTTTGGGGTGGTAAACTTGAAATTACTTAGTTAATGCTCCAGTGGTCCTATTCAAAAAATATGACCCTGGATCTCTCATCAGTATCTTTGGACACCCAAATCTAGATAGTATGTATTCAAAGATTAACTTCGCAACATTTTTTGTGTTGCAATCCTTCACTGGTTGTGCTTCGGCCCACCTTGTCAAATAATCAGTTGTAGTGAGTATATACCTCGCACCAATCCTTTTCCCTGGTGGATTGATATGTCTGACAAAATCAATAGCCCATTTGTCAAAATCCTACAAAATTACTTGTGGTACTAGTGGCATCTCATCTCTCCTTGAATTTTTTCCTGTTCTTTGGTAGATATCACAAGCTTGACAATACTCCTTTGCATATTTGTGTAGTGTAGGCCACCATAGTCCTTCTCTTAAAAAAATTTGCAAGGTAGCTTTACCTGCATAATTTCCACCAGTTGCAGCACTACGAGATTTTGTTAACATTATCTGTCTTTCATGTGCAGGGACATACCTGCACAATATTTCATTTGGTCTAGTTTTATGCAAATGTCCTACTATCAGTGAAAATTTTGTTGCCTTAACCACCAATTGTTTCTTATGTTGCAAGTGTATTTTGAAGGATCCATCCCCATGATTATGAACTAAATAATATCAATGAATTGATCATCTTCTATCTTGATTGCAAACAATTGCGCATTACGAAGATTATCCTCTATATTCATTGGCTCTTCTCCTATTTCCAACCTTGAAAAATGATCAGGTCCAACATTTATTCTTCTTAGCTTAACAACAACTTCAAATTGATACTCCTGAAATAATAATAGCCATCTGCAATTTTTTCCTCCTAAAATAGGCTTATTGACTAGGTACCTTAGTGCAGAGTGGTCTATGAACATCTTAAAATGTGATCCCAACAAGTAATGTCTGAATTCATGCAAAGCATAAACCATAGCTAGTCATTCTCTTTCTGTAGTTGTATAATTCTTTTATCCTTTAGATAGTTTCCTACTTGCAAAAGCTATAGGGTGGTTGATTTCTCCTGCACCAAGTTGTGCCAACACCACTCCTAAAGCTATGCATGAAGCATCCACATGAACATGAAATTCCTTATTCCAATATGGAAATACCAGTATAGGAGTAGTTACCATCTTTTATTTTAGTGTGTCGAGGCTCTTTTGACATTCTTCGTTCCATAGGAAAGTAACATCTTTCTTCAGCAATTTTTCCATAGGTGTAGTAATCTGTGCATATCCTTTGATAAATTTTTTGTAATATCCTGTATGTCCCAAAGTGGTGCGAAGCTGTCTCACTATTTTTGGTGGAGGTAAATTCACAATAATAGCAATCTTTGCAGGATCCACCATCAATCCTTGCTTGCAAACAATATGTCCCAACAATATACCAAAAGGTATACATAATATGCACTTCTTGATGTTCAGATAAATAAGATATTGTCTGCATGTGTCAAGCATCAGTCTTAAGCTTGCAACATGTTTCTTCAACAACCCAAATATTGTCTAATCATCAGAGTATACTTCTAAGAACTTGTGAATATATTCTTTGAAAGTTGCAACCACCACTCTTGAAAATATGGCAGGGGCATTCTTCAGTCCAAAAGGCATCACTTTATATTGATATGATCCCCATTATATAACGATGTTAATCTTATGTCAATCTTTTGATGCAATTATGATATGATGGTATCCTAAAAATCCATCTGCGAATAAGTAGGCCTCCTGTCCACCTACATTATCTAACACTTCATCTGTAAAGGGTGTAGGGAAGGGATCATGCACACATGCATCATTTAATTTCCTTAGATCCACACAAATCTTGATTTCTCCTTTAGCCTTCATTTCCTGGACTACCATGGGACTTACCCACTCTGATTCCTCCACAGGTTTAATGATTCCTGCTACTATCATTTTATCTAACTCTTCTTTTACTTTCTCCATATATTTTGGATTCAATATGTAGGTTCTTTTCTTAACAGGCTTCACATTAGGCTTTAAAGGAATCTTCATAACTCCCAAGTCTCCTACTATGCCCTTCATATATGAGAACTTAGTGGGGAATAACTTTCGGTCTTCATGCAAAATATCTATTGCTTTGTTGACTATTTATTCATCCCAGTAATCTCCTATTGTTGTGAACTTCGGCTCATCTTCTGACCCTATATTCACCTTCCTTGTCATTAATGTATTTTCTATATATGGTATTTCTTATTCAGGTCCATTCACTTTGCGGTAGCCTTTAGATTCTACTATGTCAATATTGTGAGGGTCTTCATCTTCTTCTGCAGTGATGTTGTAGCATTCCAGTACATTATGTAGCTGTGCAACCCAATCAGGCTGCCAAGTGAGTGGAATTTCATTCTAAAAAATCTTATTTTTAACTATATGAAGGGTTGAATCTATATATGGAAAATCATATTAGAATCTAAATTTCAATATAAACACATCAACCATCTCTCCCCAGCTCGCAGTAGCATGTCGAAATTTTGTTTCCAAGCACCAGTTTTGAGGAATTGTCTCCAATGTATGGATGAAGCCATGCACCCATTCTTCTTGTGGAATATCCTTCCATGTTGTCATGCAAAGTTAGATGTTCTCCCTAGCATCATTTTGACCATCATATGTATCTGCCAATTATGTTTCTACCTGACCAAACCTTATTCATATCAACCTTCGACATTCCTACCAAGTTCTTATATTCTTCTTATGTGTACCCCACCATCTAGCAGAAGTAGCTCTTAATGCTATATCCAAAGCTAACAATCTTTGACACTCTGGTACCTTTTCTTCATATTCTTCAAGAAAAATATTTATATCACCCAAACCATCATAAAAGGGTAAGTCACATACCTCAGTTTTCATATAGTGAACTGCTTTAGTAATTTTTGCACATTTCCTTGTAGACACTTCATGTAACCTATTTTGCCAATTTTCTAATTCTTCTTCTGAATTTGAAGTGCAAGAACTGTCTTGTTCCCAGCCCAGTTTTCCATCTGTAGTGGGATCAATACATTCTCCTTGTTTGGTTGTTATCTTATTAGTGTTGTCTATTTTTGCTGCATTGTACTTTTCTTTAATAGGTTCAGTATACCTTGCTCCTTTTGATGGATTTAATGGAACAATGACTCTCATATTGTTGCTTTCAAATATCATTTGCCTCTTCTTTAAGTTGATTATAGCCATGTTAGCAAATTCCCAATCCAATCCAAGTAGTGCAGGATAGGGGTTATTGTCATCCACAATTTCTATCACTTCAAAATCTATAGTAGTGCGCACCCCTTCAATGTCTACTATAATGCCTGGTAGTCTTCCTATAGGAACAATCTATTGTTGGTTTTTCATTCTTAGTTGCATAGGTAACCATTACAACTTTGGTTTACCCATTAATTCCCATGTTTTCTTTTTTAGGACATTAGCTTCAGATCCCAGATCTAAAATAACTTGGTCCATGTCATATTCTCCTATTTGTGCACTAAGCCTCATTTCTTTTCCAGTTCTCTTTTGTTTATATAAATTGTTAACTTTGCACATCTCACTCTGTGGTGCTTCTCTGGATGTGTAGGAATTTATCAATTCTTGAAGTCCTTCTACAACTCTTTGATCTTGCAACAATTTCATACAAGTTTGAAGAAAATATTTTAGAGTATCTGCTTGATATGTTACATCTTGTTCTTGTATTGTCAGCACTTGGCCTTGTGTTGAAGATGATAGATCACAACTATTCTTTTGATTCTGTTATGGCCGGATGTCGAAGCTCCTACATCCATAAATCTTCGCTTCGCTTCCATAAACACTTATTTTTCCTTTTTAATTTCAAACATAGGGGCTTTTCCAGTATTCTTTCTTACCCATGTAGCTTCAACTTCCTTCTTCCCATTTACTTTATCATCCCTAGTCACATCTCCACTTCTTGTTACAATATTTATGGGAGGTTCATCGGTCCTTGGTTCCATAGTCATCATTTGGATGTTTTGTGTCGGCTCCTAGTTCCTCTTTTCTTGTATTTTTTTATAAGTATCAGACACTCTTCAGTTAAATGATCAAAATATTTGCAATGCTTACATGTCTTGGTATGATTCTAACAGTCTCTCGTGAAGTGTCCTTCTAGGCCGTGGTTATAACATATAATCTGTCTTCATCCTCAACCAGCTCCACCACCTCAATAAGTACCTCAAACTCGACATTTATAGCCACCTCAACCACTGCGTTGTTCATGTTCCTCATGTACATGTTCTTCAACTTGCATCCTATATGCATCAACACTTTGATCCATCATCGGTTCATAAGCTAGATAATTATTTTCATAATGTCCAACTAATTTGCACAACTTGCAATGCATGTTCCTTGGAGTCTGCACATACTTTTGCAATAGATAACATTCTTCATCATGATATTTGCCCCTATTTTTGCATATCTCAAACCATAAGCTAGATCAAGGATTCAAAGGATTTGGTTCTCCACTAGCCATGTAGTTTCTGAAGAGAGAGAATTGTTCCTTAGAATGGCCTTCTCCTTTACACTTTGTACACCATACTTCTTCTCGAACTTATTTACTTTTATTCATATCTTGTATCTGCAGAGTCAAATTTTCTAGCTGACTCTCGATCTATTGCATACCTACATTGGTATCCCCTATTGGTGAAGCTTCTAACTTCATTACAAGTTCTAAGGCTTCGACCTCAGTTTCTATGTTCTGTTGTGACAAAGGAAATCTTATATGTGGAAGCGGTGTAGCTATAAGCCACTCTTTATGTTGCTGTAGAGTTATTTTTAAGCTCAACAGATCCAATTGTATCTTGAATCTTTGATCAAATTCCCACACAAAATCAGTAGGATTTTGTTTGATTTCTTTTAGCTCTGTGATGCACTGCAACTCAGACTTCGGTTTCTTGAATTCTTTTACCAACATTGTTTTAATGTTTGCAAATGGTCTGTTCTAATTTCTTGAATACTTCATGTAACATGTCAGTGCTCTATCCCGGAATGTTGTAACAAGTTGCACTTTCTTCATGTTTTCATCATGGGCCTACTTCATTGTCCATACTTCTTTGCATAAGAACCATAATTGCTTTGGATCCTCTGATCCAATCCCTTTAATATAGGCAAATTAAGATCATCGACCATATTTCTTCATGGTGGGGGAGAGGGAGGGGGAGGGAGAGGGGGAGGGGGATTCGTAAGGGGAGGGGGATGAGGAGTAGGTGGGGTAGGAGGGGGATGGAGGATGGGAAAACTAGAAATACCCTGATTATTAGTTGATTCTGGCTTCAGCGAACTTTCAAGTTGGAAGGGTGAATATTGCAGAGTTACTTCAAGGTTCTCAGGATGATTTTATTCACTTTCATATTCACTTAATAGAAGGTTATAGTTAGGTTCTATAAAAGTCTTTGGATCTTGGCCACAAGATCTCTTTCTAGTGACTATTCTATATATTTTTCCACTTTGTGTTGTTCTAGTTTCTTCTTTAGATCTTCTCCCAAACATAAGTAACTAATAGTCTGACTACATTCATCAAATCCCATTTTCACACAAAAGCATATTAATCCAAAGGTTCAAATATTTTAAGAACTTACCTTGCGGTCCTTTGAAAAATTTTCATTCTGCTTCGCTATAGGACACAATCAAGTCTACCACAAACTCAGTAATGAATCCTCCTAATATGTTATCGATCCAAAAATCAACATCTCTTGAGTTCATACTGTCAGTATTCTTGAGTCCTTGTATTAATTTAGGATTCCACTCCTTAGGTTCGTCTCCTTTAAAGCATTCTTTTCTCTCAGTCAACCTTGATATCCACTCATATAGCTCCACATGGAATGAGCCAAAGAAGATTTCATATTGATCATCGAAAATATATTTCTCCAACCACTTTCTAGTTGGAAAACGATAGTTTTTATTCTCTTTTTCTATGAATTCTCGTTCCTTCTGTTCTACCCAATATTGGATTTGTTTCTTCGACAGATGCCACATAAACTTTCCTCAAACAGATCCCTGTCCTAAAAATGGAACCATTTGTTTTCTTAGGTTGGGCTGACCCAGGCTCATAGTTTACTACGTACCAACAAAACTCTCAACCACTGGCCCTCACGACAGCAACTGTAAGCAGATCGCAGTCTCACTTGAAGTGATTATGGGAGGTTGCAGAACCAGGTTTCTGCAGCCTGAGGGATGTTGTAATGTGGAACTTCTATATTTTCTTCATGTTTTAACACTTAATTATTAATTCACCTTCACAAAATACTTCACACTTATACTTTACCTCACATAATTACATTCATCACTTAAACATAACATAAACATCCATAAACTTCACAATACTGAAATAAAGTGCAGATAGTAAGCAAATAAACACCTGTAGACACACATTTTACCGTGGTTCATCCCAATGTGCAACTATGTCCACAAGAACTGTTTCTTATAATATAGAATTTGTACAACAAACATTTCTTCCCTGCGCACATAGTTGTAGGGTGTCTACGCATTAAGCTGCAGATGGTCTGTGCACTTAGCTGTAGATCCAGGCCTCCATGCACACAACTGTGATGCCTTTCCCTTCTTAGATCAATAGAATACAACCATAAACACAGATTTCTGATCAATACTTGATTTCTTCCTTATTTATTATTCATCCCTATATATACTATTACATGGGGGATTACGTTGCTACATTACCATGGACCCGATACCATAGTTTCCAAAATACAAGGGACTATGGTCCAAAACCATCAACTTATACAATAGTATATGTTTTTTAAAAGGAAGGGGCTTCACCACTAGGCCCCTATAATGATCAATGACTTTGTTGCATGGTCTTCGTTATGTTCCGATGCTCTACTACGCGGTCCACTTTGTACTCAGTGACATCTTTTTTACTGCGCGCTCCACAAAACTTAGGTTTCTTGCCCAAAATCTTCACAAAATCTGGCTAAGTTGGGTTGCGCCCAACAAGGGAGATTTTAACAAATTAAGGTGCTTAATTTGCATCAAATATTGTTTATAATAATATGAAATAGTACTAGATCTGACATCAAAATTCTTCCCCATGTCATCCACAAGGTAGTGGGAAAGTGGATTCAACTAATAAATTTCTAGATGCCATTATTTCCAAAACATTTCAACTTCATCATAAAGATTTGGGTAAATAAGCTTCTGGAATCACTATGGGCATACAATATCACCTAGAAAATTACAACTAGATTTTCACCATTTAAATTGGTATATGTAAAGTTAGTTTTGCTTCCTATTGAATTCTAAATAAATACTTATAAAACAACAAAAAAAATAAGTTTAAATCTCTCAGAGACACAACAACAAAGAATAAACCAACTCAATGAATTGTATGACATCAAGCAATAATATTTTCAACATACTACATTCATTCAACAACGGAAAATGAAATGCCATGAAAATTTTATGAATAAAAAGCAATTCCAAGTAGATGACTAGGCCCTTCTTTTTTATTCCAATTTCAAAACATTTAAAGGAAAATTCACCATATATTAGCGAGGCCCCTATTAAATTATATTATCTTTCAATAATGGGTTAGTGAAATTAAAAACCATTCATAATGGAGTACTCACGTTTCTGGTAAATGGTAATAGGATACGATTATATCAAAAGCCTTTAACCAAAGAAGACTTCATCAATGACTTGTAATATGAATCTAAAATAGATAGTTTAAGAAAGTAGTTTTCAACTTATTTCCATCTCAAATTGATTTTCATCCACAAAATAAAAATATAATAAATAATAAAATGTTCATTTTGGAGAACCATCTTGTTGGGACAATTGAATAAGAATTCTCTTTAAAAACTAGGGTACTGGCAAGTAAAATTTAGAATAGCTTAAAAATCTATAGAATTTTTATTAGAACTTCATTTTCATGTAGTCTAATAAATGTTCCATATGTTAGCATAATTTGGTTCACTTACTAGTTTGTAAATATCTCTGTCCACAGAATCATCTCTAGTATTCCAAATTAAAAATGCAAAATATCCCTAACTATTTGAAGTCCAACGGATCCTCAACTTTTTATTTTAAGTGTTCCTATAACTACTAGTATATTGGTGTCAAAATGATTTTTTTTTAAAGAATTTCATGAATTTTGTCATGAAATTCTTCATTGAAAAAAGACATATTTTGACAAAACAATTACTAGAAACAAAGGATATCCAAAAGTAGCATCAACCTCTGTTGAGGTAATGGTTTTTAATCAATTTGTTATTCTTAAAGTTTGAAAAATGCATAAAATAAAAACAAACCTCAAATCTCTAATATCTTTTATGGTGTATATCCTAAACATTTTTACCATATAAGCCTTAGTTCTCTCATTTACCATATTCCTCTATTATTAATGCCATATCTTATCGTCATCACTTAACCAAACCTAGAGAATGACCACATATCATGGTAATCATTGAAATTCAAATTAGAATATGATGTTGACCACCCCATAATATGAATTAATGCAGTATAATGAAATTAATTGTTTCATTATAAATTCATGAGGTTGACAGAATTGCATTGTTTTTAGCTCCAAATTCAAACCCAAAAGGAATTATTCCCATAAATTGCTATATTTCTTCCATGAATCACTAAGAAGTCAATGATAAAACAGGGGTAAAATGTGTGAAATCTGAGCATCTATGTTTATGAATTCTTCCCAAATATGGGTCTATGGGTAAGACACAAACCTAATGGGTTCAAAGTTCTACAAGCATACACTAAATGAAAGAGGAGGTTTTAGAATGTGAGATGGATACCCTTATTTCAAAAGTTCTTAGAGGGAAATGATAAAATGATTATGGAATTTGCAGAAAAATTTAATGATGTTCAAGCATAAGTGGTTGATTTGTGACTATAGGTATCACTGAGATTTATAGCTAGAGCTATTGATCTAGCTTTAAATAGAGAAAAATAGTTTAAAAACCATAAGATGAAGGAATATATTTGGAAGTGGATTTTGAAAAATCTATAAGAATATTTATGTTTTGTAAAGGAATTCCAAGGAATTTATTCAAGAAAAAATGGCAACACTTTGTTCATTATCCAAAAGTACGTTACTTGCAAAGGGAGGCACATGCTAGCTTTCTTTTATCATCTACTATTTTCCATGCATTTCCAATCTTGTAAGTGAATAAATGTTTCTTTTTACTTATTGAATACTCTTAAGAAGACGGAAAAGTATATCCAAAATAACCTTAGAAACCTAGAACATATTTTATACTAATTTGGCTCACTCAAAAATTCGATTGTAGATTACATAGAAAGAATGAGGTTTGGGATGAATATATGATTAGACACAGGTTTATTGAACCACTAATGGAGACATACGAACAACATGAAAACCTCAAAACTAAGGAAGCCAAGAGTTTGAGAATAAATAAAGTAATCATAGGTTGAAAAAGAAAAGGCTTGAAGACTGAGCCTGAAGCTTGAGAGAAAGAATTGAGTCTACCAAAGGAAATATGGGGTCCAATATCCCCAATTATATAGATTATATAATTGTATTGTTATCATCTATCTTTATGCTTTCATAGTGGAAAAAGTGGAGGAATCAACTCATGGACCATTTTCACCGATGGGACCCACTTTCAAAAATTGAGGTTTGAAACCTTCCAGAGAATTTTGAGGCATCAAATGGTGATTTTTTGGGGTTAAATTTTTTTTTATTTAATATAGAACTTTTTTTCTTATTATAACATAAATACCTTTCTGACTATGTAAGAATCGCCTCAATTGGAGTATGCATGCAAAATTTATGCCACTCAAAATTTGACCTTCTTGTTTTATCACCATAATTTGAAAGGATGCCACATCAACCCCATTAGTCATGGAAATGGGGCTAGCCACGTGGTCATGATGAAGGAAACACTATATATTCCATATTGTAACACTAGTTAAGAGTTGAAGGATTCAAACCTAACGGCTAGTAAGCTATCAAGTTGTGTTATAACTAGGCCACTAGGAGGAAAAGGTGTTCCATTCTTTTCAAGGGAATTTAGTTCCATAGATGAGCAGAGTAGCCGAGAGGGATAGGAATAGAGCCCATAGGAAGGATTTGTACGCTATAGTAACCCATGGTCCATGGGCCTTACTGCTTTATACTCACAACCATTTTATATTTAGAGAAAGAGAGTGGAGCAACCTCACCTTCCAGATAGGTTTTCTAGTGAGAGGGTTTCCTAGGATATATCTTGCGTCAAATTTGTTTTATGAGTTTTTATTTATTTTTTCTCTATTTTCTACATAAAATTTAATTTTCATGTACACGCAATAAAAGAAATTATAGATCTTCAAAACAAAAAAAAATAAACCCTTATAGTATAGATTTCAAAATTTTAGGTATAATTTATTATATTTGTCCTGACAAATTGTCCAGTAAAATATCCATAGAATTTATGAACCATATTGGTATGAGGGCAAGTTTATTTAGGTGTCTTATGGATATTTGTAGGGAATATATCTTGGCCAAGGCAAAAGTCATAAAACCTTAGTCATGGTCAAGAAATATATGAATAACCCTCGTGATCCTATAGAGGAGAGGTTTTCACAGTTGGAAGCACAAGTTGTAGATATAGGACATAATGTGAATCTCCTTATGGTGGCCCAAACCAATAAGCTTGAGATATTAAGGAAAAGATGGGGGTGATAACACAAAGTTCCGATTATATGGGAGATCAAGAGTGTTATAAAATTATATATTATAAAACAATGGAACACATAAAATATATTGCAGAAATACAAACAAAAAAATATGCATAAAACAAGAGAGACACAGATATACGTGGTTCACCGAGTTTGGCCTATGTCCACAGAGAAACATCTAGCCCTTCTTTTTATATTATCCATCAAACTGAAGAGATACAACCTACATCAGATCCGCTATAATTCCCTCTTCACTCTCAATCTCCTCTTTCTACCTCACTCAGAATACAGATCTACATAGACGCAATATAATTCCCTCACATATAGTGAGGGGTTGCCTTCTAGGGAAGAAACCCCTAAATAAAACATAACTTCTACCATTAGATATTTTCCTAATGAATGGCTCAGATTGACTACGAAATTACAACATTTCACAAGGAAATTTTACATCTATTTTTAGCTTCAGGGGCACAACCCCCAATTCCCCTGCCAGGGCGAGGGCTCCTAAAGGTTGCAGGCCCCCCCCTAGACCCCCCTGCAACATAAATATTACAGGTGGCGTTTTCGTCACATTATGAACTGGGGTCCAATGCAGTGATACCTTTGAATAAAGAAGATAATCAGGCTCCACACCCAAAAATCTCCCACTTGGAGACTAATTATAGCAGCTTCACTATTGCTTCTTTTGCTAGACAACGACTCCTCTTTGGACCTGGCTAATTCTCATCTCCTTCATCATACTTGAAGACCAATTGGAACTAAGAAAAATATCAGTTTCTCCCTAGTTACAACTTTTGTTAACATATCTGCAAGATTCTGGCTAGTGTGTATCTTTTCCAGCTTCAATTGTCCATCTTCCAATGTTAACAGTATGAAATGATGCTTGAGTTGTATATGTTTTGTCTTGGAATGAAATGTAGAGTTCTTTGCAAGATGTATGGCGATCTGGCTATCACTGTATAACTTGCCCAACTCCTGCTTCTTACCCAATTCATATAGAAACCTTTGTAACCAAATCATTTCTTTACTAGCCTCTGTAGTAGTAACATACTCTGCTTCCGTTGTTGAGAGTGCAACAACACTTTGTAGTGTTGAAACCCAACTGATAGTTGTTCCACCTACAGTAAACACATACCTTGTTGTGCTCCTCCTATTATCTCTATCACCAGCCGTATCTGCATCAACATATCCCTGTAGAGCAATGTTTGAACCACAAAAGCATAATTCTTGATTTTTGGTGCCTCTCAAATACCTGAGAATCCACTTCACCGTGATCCAATGTTCTTTCCCTGGATTGTTCGTGTACCTGCTTACAACTCCCACTGCATGTGCAATATCAGGCCTTGGGTAGACCATTGCATACATTAACTGTTGTTGCATATGGAACTTTAGACATATCAACCATTTCTTCCTGAGTTTGGGACACACCTCCTTACTTAGTTCGAAATGGCTAGCCAAAGGTTTACTAACTGGTTTTGCATTCTACATATTAAATCTTTTCAACACCTTTTCTATGTACTCACTCTGATACAATGTTAATTTTTTATTCTTCCTATCTCTAGTTATTCTCATATCAAGGACTTATTTTGCAGCACCCAAATCCTTCATTGCAAATGATTTCGCCAATTTTGTTTTGAGCACATTTATTTCCTGCATGTTCGAACATGCAACAAGCATGTCATCTACATACAATAGTAATATAATATAGCTGCCATCATTTTTCTTTTTGAGATAAACAAAACGATCAAAGTGACATCTAGTATAACCTTGTTCAGACATAAACCTGTCAAATTTTAGATATCACTACCTTGGAGCCTATTTTAAGCCTTACAACTCTTCATCGACCTGCACACTAGTTTATCCTTACCTTTTTCCTCAAATCCTTGTGGTTGTTGCATATATATCTCTTCCTCCAAATCCACATGGAGAAATGTTGTCTTTACATCTAACTCTTCAAGATGTAAATCTTCAGCTACTACTAGACTTAAAATAGTTCTGATTGAGGTCATTTTAACAACAGGAGAAAATATCTCATCAAAGACTATACCCTTTTTCTATGCAAACCCATTGATCCAAAATTGATCTAGTATAGACTTCTAAGTCTAAAAATAATCCTCACAGAGGAAAATGAAAGTCAAAGGATGCTCTTGGGAATAGTCTCATTATGTAGATCTTTTCAATCTAAATCTAGTGCAATTTGAATGGACCAGAATGGACTCCAAACAAAGGATGTATTGTAAGAAGAAGATTGCCCATTATCCTTAGAAATGGAGGCAATTTCTTATAAATGGGACTCAAGGGCTCCTAAAAGAATATTGCATCGTAAAGGCATAAAGGGCAAGCTCTATATGTAATATCACATCA
Source organism: Pinus tabuliformis (assembly GCA_031772625.1). Lineage (NCBI taxonomy): Eukaryota > Viridiplantae > Streptophyta > Pinopsida > Pinales > Pinaceae > Pinus > Pinus tabuliformis. The sequence goes on along the minus strand of CM062815.1, from coordinate 310,226,174 downwards.
CAATGTTAAAGGGCGAAGTAGCAGGCCTTAAGGATCCCCAACTGCAACCTCCGACATATCGCATCGGAGATAGGTTGCCATGCGATATCAGAACTCGGGCGAGCTGATAAAGCGATTGCGATCGGCAGCAAGCGGCGATTGGTGATCAACGATGTACATCGCATCAAAGTAGTCCACGGGATGTTGCGTAGGCCTCGAGCCATTGCAACTTGCGATTGCAATCAGGCCAATAAAGTGATTGCGATGGCATATCGACCATCAGATCTAGGAGAAGATCAACGATCGAGAATTAATCGCTAATCACAGTCGGAGGTGTCAAATGATAGTGTGTGAGGAAGCAATCGATGATCGATGATTGGTGACGGTCATCGCATCAGAACAACCCATGGGTCGTTGAATGGACCTCGGGCCAACGTGACGTGATATTGCAATATGTGATAAAGCGTGGACCCGACGGGATTTCATATAATTTGAAGTCCTAGCTTAAAGACTCATGATGTGTTTTTCTGAGTTTTCCTGCGTATTTCCATTACGTGTTCGAATTCGAGATTTCTATAGGAGGAAAGAAAAACAATTGGGTTACCCTGTGTTGTCATTCCTTTCAATAGGAAAATAGATTCTTTGATCAAACGATCTATCTTCCATGCTTTTGGGAGGTGAAAACAAATGTGTTATAAAAACACAAAGAACACAATTAGCATGATAGAGGCTGAGAGATAACACAGAGAGCACAATTGAGAAGAGGTCGCTTGGATGTCGAGCGAAACCAAAAGCTCGTGAAAGCCAAGAAGCCACCAAAGGTTGGGGCAATGGCAAAGGGGTGATTTCCCAGAGAGTTGAGGACAACAGAGTTGTAGAGCGCAGAAGGCCAGAGAGCTGTAGATTCACAGAGTGCCACCAGAGGTTGGGAGGACAGGGAAAGAGCCATCAGAGGTTGGAGGCTTGAAAAAGAGCAAGAGCCGAGAGCCAAGAGCTGAGAGCCATAGCCAAGAGACAGGAGCCAAGAGCCAGGATCCCAGAGCCAGAGCCGAGAGCCAAAGCCAAGAGCCAGGAGCCAAGAGCCAAGAGCCGAGAGATGAGAGCTAGAGAGCCAAATAGCCAGGGATAAATAGGGAATTCTAATCCCATTGGTTTAGTTGTAAACCTGTGGAGTTGAGTCAAAGACTTGTAAAAGAATTCAAGCCATAATCCCAAAGAGCCTAGTCGAGTTGATTAGAGCTCAAGGAGACGTAGCCCAAGATACCAGGGTGAACTCCATATTATATTGTTGTCTTTTGTGATTGCTTATTGAAGCTTTGCATTTACTGTTATATGTTTAAATATCAGTTTAAACAAATGAACTCAAGCACTTGAACAGTTAAAGGCAAACAAAGCATACACCTATTTTGAGTTATTAATTCTGTTAATTATCAATCATAAGCATAGGTCTTGGAAATTGTTTAATCTTTGAAGTGGGAGAGATTCTTGTAAGCAAACAAGAAGCCTTTAGTGCTCCATTTCAGATCAGGTGGTATCGAAGCATCAGGTTGATTAACCCCACCTTCAAAGAAGGTGGTATTAGAGCAAGTTATACCAAAGCAGGTGGTATCATGAAGCAGGTGGCATCATGATGCTTGATTGATAAAAGCAGAATGCCTGATTGATAGAGCAACCTATATGCTTGTTTGACTTGAAAGGTGTTCAAATAGTCAAATTCTTCTGTTTGAATGTTTGTAAACTGACTGTTGTTTGAGTTGCAAAGGTTCAGGGAAAGTTATTGGTAAGTTAAGTCTAGGAGAGGATAAGAAGGAAGAAGGAATGAAGGCATTCTTCTTATCCCAAAGGACCTCAAAACAATCCTTGAAGCATAAGAGGTTTGTTGCAAAAAGTTTCTTGAATAAGCTCTTTTGTTAATCTTGTGTGAATTTATTTTGTTCATTTTGATAATGACAACTTCTACAAGTGAGTCCTCGAATTCTTCTTTCTTCACAAGAGTCTTTGATGAAGACATGAAGCAAGACTTGTCCACCATGATGGATATGGTGAGAGAGATGTATGAGGATGGAAGGAAGAGCATCATACTTCGAGAGCAGTTGAATTCCATGAAGGAAGAGAAGCAGTTTCTTTCTGACAAATTGCAGGAAATGGAGAGGCAACTTCATATTGCAAATATGAACCTGAAAATGATGCATGAGTTGGAGACACAGCTCCTTTTTGCAAAGAATCCTTGGTCAAGTATCAACTTGAAGAAGAGGTAAACAATTCCTGTGTGTCTTCAAATTCTTCTAAGAATGTTTATGTTGGTTCTTTTGAAAAATATACAAGAGGCATAGGTTCCAAGTTAAAGTCCAAGATGGGCTATGAAGGAAAATGTTGGGTCCCTATAATACTAGTGATTACCCCATTACTATTGTATTTATACCCCTTATTAATATTTTTGTGCCCCTATTTCCCCCATATTGTTATTACTGTGCCCCATAGAATCCCTCTATTATTATTTTTGTGGCTTTATATTAGTATTGTTAGGTCAGCTGGGTTATATTGTGACTCCTTAAACTCCTATATATAGAAAGGAGGTTTTGTCATTTGTATCATCCAAGAATTTTTCATTTATGTAATGTAAAGGAGGCTGCCCCCTTTAGAAGGCTAAATTCTAAGGCGTTGATCTATCTTTTCTATCTTTTCTTGAGCTGGTTTCATAACATTTGGTATCAGAGCCTTGGATTCTAGGGTTTCACTGCTCCCAATAGGTCATCGTGGCATTTTCGCTATAAATTTTTTCTGCGACGTTTCAGAAGCTAAAAAAAAACCCATTTGAGAAGACATCGCACTAAATCTCGGTTCCAAATTTCAGAACTTTTCGTTATATATTTTCAGAGATATGATCTGAGGAAGTTGGTCTTCTTACAGACTCCTGAATTACATTCCAAACAGGGGACCTGGGGAAAATCGTCATAACTTTCTTTCTGAGCATCGGATTGAAATTTCATAAGAAGGTGCAGAAAGAGAACGGACTGCAGTTTCTTGTATATATTTCTTCAGAGCCAAAGGTTGAAAAAGTGATTCGTGGTACGTTGTACAAGTTGGCTCTACTAAACTAGTCTATAAGCAGGAAACTCTGGGAGATTTTTCAGAGCTCTTCCTCGAAGAATCCAATTTAGATTAGACTGGTGGCATTGGAAAGAGGACGCAGAAGGCTACTATAGATCAAAATTTCAGAACTGGATGATTTGAAATTATAGAGATACATCAGATTCAATATCAGGCTTGTACGAAGTGAAAAAAGGTGTGTAGTTTTTTTTTTTTTTTTTTTTGCGTAAGCTTGGTTTGAAGGAATTCAAAGGGCATAGTATGACAAGGTATTGTTGAGCCAATAATGGTTGAGTAAAGGCCTCAATATTTGGGTCTTGGCTATGGACAGTATTATGGAGAAAGTTCCAAAGCTGCCATGAAGACCATTGAAACAACTCCAAGAAGGAGTTTCATGTCAGGTCTTCTACCTCAGAAGTGTAAAGATTGTATTCCTGGGGAATGAAATAGCTTGAAACATCATTTTCAGGATGAATATGTTCATAAGCATACACTTGAACTAGAGAGTTGTGGAAACTCTGAAACCATTGAAGAGGTTGATGATGTTCGAAAGGGAGATACTTCTTCATTCAATTCACCTCCTCATGAAGGTAATAAAGGTGAAAAACAAAGGTATAAATCTGGTTCTAATCATATTCCTTTTGATTATGTTTAGCATGGTAAATTTCCATATAAGTATGGGAAAAGAATTGCATGTTCCTTTTATTGTTTGGATAACCATAATTTTTTTAGATGTTGGAAGAGAATGGCCACATACAGGAAACTTTTGAAGGAAAAGAAGCAAAGAGCTAAAGGTCCATTGGACAAGGAAAATCATGTTGAGAAGATGCACATGTGTTGCACGTACTGCCATAAGCAAGGACATATTGTTGGAAAATGTTAGACTTTGAATCCAACTATGCTTCCACGGAACTTGAAGAGGGTGGAAAGAGAGAATGGAAGGAATGGAAAGAAAGATTCCATGAATGATGTGTTTTAGGATGATTCACATGTTGTTGTTGATGTGAAGACAAAGGAAGGACATTTGAAATGGATTGGTAAGAAATGGTTAGAGTTATTATCCAATTAAAGTTGCATATCTTTTGATGTGAAAAGAAATGTATCACATCTATTTGCATTTCTTTGTTGATGGAATGAAAGTTGCAGGGTTTTACCAAGAAGGTGAATGGAAAAGTTGAGTAGGAGACTCACTTTATTGCTACAACATTATGTTCATTTCAGCGTCGAAAGTATAGTGTACCTAAGCGAAAGTTGAAGGATGAAATGCATGCATGAGAATGATGTGCATGAACACAGGGATGTTGATGATTTCGTTGTATTTGAACATGTGTGTGTAATTAACTTGAAGGGTTGATTGCTTTGTTTTTAAACATGCATGTAAAATTGATTTGGGAAAAGTTGATTTGGTCTCCAAGATGGAGATAACGATGAAGTATTCCATATTTGAAAAAGAATCCTAAAGTTCCTTTTCTACATGCTTGACTTGAAGGTTCAATTGTTAAGGCATGTTTTGTTGGCTTGTTATCTAGTCAATCATTTGTATGCAGATGTAAAGACATGGACGTGTTCACAAGATGTGAAATCTATTTCTTTTGATGAAGCAAGAGTTTAGGCCATCCAATTTTGTTTGTAATTCTGTTGTTCTTGACAAGATGTCAATAGAACATTTTTTTGTAATAGGTACAAATGAAAATTTTTGTGAAGAAGATATAACTTCACATTTTTTTGAGCCACCTTGGATCAATGATCAAGGAAGAGAAGTTCAAACTACCTTCCATAACATCCTCAACAGGAGTTCTACATGAATTCAAGGAGGAAGACAGTTCTTCCTAGGAGGACAAACACATCCAGGAATGGAGTGTTCAAAAGCTTTGGTTCAGAGGCACTATGCAAGGAAAATGTATGGAGGTTGAAAGAAGAGGTGAGGTACTCTCATTTACTATTCAGATCAGTATATCAGTCTTTTGGAGTCCAAAAGCTTTTTAGTGGGAAGATGTGATCCAAAATAGATCTAGTATAGACTTTTAAGTCTAAAAATATTCCTCACAGAGGAAAATTAAAGTCAAAATATTCTCTTTGGAATACTTTCATTGCATAGATATTTTCAATCTAAATCTACTGCAATTTGAATGGACCCAAATGGACTCCGGACGAAGGAGTTATTGTAAAAAGAAGATTGCCCATTATCCGTAGAAAAGGAGGCAATTTCTTATAAATGGGACTTAAGGGCTCCTTAAAGAATATCACATCACAAAGGCATAAAGGGCAAGCTCTATATGTAATATTGCATCACAATGTTAAAGGGTGAAGGAGTAGGCCTTAAGGATCCCTAACTGCGACCTCTGACATATCGCATCGGAGATAGGTTTCCATGCGATTGGAACCCGAGCGAGCCAATAAAGTGATTGTGATAGGTGGCAAGTGGCGATCGGTGATCGGCAATTGGTGATGTATATTGCATCAGAGAAATCCACAGGATGTTGTATAGGCCCTAGGTAGATGCAAATTGTGATTGTGGTCAGGTCGATAAAGCGATTGTGATGGCATATCAACTGTCGGATATAGGAGCAGATTAACGATCGGGAATTAATTTCTAATCGCAATTGGAGATGTCAAATGACAACATGTGGGGAAGCGATCGACGATGGTCATTGCATTGGAATAAACCATGGGTTTTTGAATGGAACTCAGGCCAATGTGTCGTGCGATTGTGATATGCGATAAAGCGTGGACCCGATGGGATTATAAGCATGATTTCATATAATTTTAAGTCCCGGCTTAAAGAGTCATGATATGTTTTCGTGAGTTTTCCTGTGTATTGCCATTATGTGTTCAAATTTGGTATTTCTGTAGGAGAAAGGAAAAATGATTGGGTTACCCCGTGTTGTCGTTCCTTTCAATTGGAAAATGGATTGTTTGATCAAACAATAGGTCTTCGATGCTTTTGGGAGGTGAAAACAAATGTGTTATAAAAACACATATTACATAATTAGCATGGATTCATAGAAGCCAAGAGATAACACAGAGAACACAATTGAGAAGGGGTTTCTTGGAGGCCGAGTGAAACCAAAAGCTCATGAAAGCCAGGAATCCACTAGAGGTTGGGGCGATGGAAAAGGGGTGATTTCCTAGAGAGTTGAGTGCATCAGAGTTCCAGAGCGCAAAAGGCTAGAGAGCCATAGATTCACAGAGTACCACCAGAGGTTGGGAGGACAAGGGAAGAGCCACCAAAGGTTGGAGGCTTGATAAAGAGCAAGATCTGAGAGCCGAACGCCAGGAACCGAGAGCCAAGGGCCAAGAGCCAAAGCCGAGAGCTAGATCTAAGAGCCAGGAGCTGAGAGCCAGATCCAAGAGCCAGAGCTGAGAGCCAGCGCTGAGAGCCAAGAGCCAAGAGCCGAGAGATGAGGGAAGAGAGCCAGAGAGCCAAATAGCCATGGATAAAGAGGGCATTCTAAGCCCATTGGTTCAGTTGTAAACATGTGGAGTTGAGTCAAAGACTTGTAAAAGGATTCAAGACATAATCCCAAAGAGCCTAGTCGAGTTGATTAGAGCTCAAGGAGACGTAGCCCAAGATATCAGGGTGAACTCCATATTATATTGTTGTCTTTTGTGATTGCTTATTGCTGCATTGCATTTATCGTTATATGTTTAAATATTAGTTTAAGCAAATGAACTCAAGCACTTGAACAGTTAAAGGAAAACAAAGCATACACCTATTTCAAGTTATTAATTCTGCTAATTATCAATCATAAGCATAGGTCTTGGAAATTGTTTAAGCTTTGGAGTGGGAGAGGTTCTTGTAAGAAGACAAGAAGCCTTTAGTGCCCCATTTTAGATCACCCCTTCACCACAAATCTAGCTTTATTCCTTTTTCTACCTCCATCTTCTTCCTTCAACCTGTAAACCCATTTATTCTGCAATGTTGTTTTACCTGCAGGCAACTTGACTAGGTCCCAAATCTGGTTATGTGCTAAGGCTTCCATCTCTCCTTTCATGGCTTACTCCCACTTCTTCCTAGTTTCTACCTGCACTGCTTCTTCATAACATTCTAGTTCACTAGAATCAGTCAACAATACATAATATAATGAAGGAGAGTATCGTTTAGGGGGTCTACATATCCTAGTAGATCTTCTAGCCCCACTTTCAGGTGTTTGAGGTGCTTGTTACTGTTGTGGTAGCTTATGATTTTTTGGTTGTTGATCATTATGATTTTCAGGCACCATCACTTTTTCTGTGATCTCTTCAAGCACTGTGTATCCTTTGTTTTCTTTTTCTTTTTTCTTTTTTCTTTTCCTATAGCTGATCCTTATACAAAACCTTTTCATTGAATATGACATCTCTGCTCCTAATGATTTTTTATTTTTTCATTATCATAAAAACGATAACCAAAATAATTAACACCATATCCAATAAAGGTACATTTCTTTGATTTTTCCTCAAGCTTTGTTCTATTTTCTTTATTAATGTGGACAAAGGCCTCACAACCAAAATTCTTTAAAATAGAGTAGTTTACCTTTTTACCTGTCCATGCCTCCTCTGGAATACCGCCATCCAAGGAACTTGAAGGCCCTTCGTTTATTAGATAAACAAAAGTATCTACAAGATCTGTCCAAAATTGTAAAGGCAATCCTAAATGCAATCTCATGCACCTTGCATGCTCCATGATTGTCCCATTCATCCTTTCTGACACACCATTTTGTTGTGTTGTTCATGGAACTGTCTTCTCTCTGTGAATTCCATTTTCTAAATAGTACCTATCAAACTCTTTGTTGCAATATTCACCTCCATTGTCTGATCTGAGACACTTCAACCTTTTTCCTATCTCATTTTCAACCAAAGCTTTCCATTTATTGAAAGTATCAAATACATCAGATTTATTTCGAATACAATAAATCTTGGTTTTTCTGGTTGCATCATCAATAAAAGTAACATAATAGTGAGAGCCACCGAGAAATGATACTTGAGAAGGTCCCCATACATCTGTATGCATAAGCTCTAATTTTTCGCTCTTATTTTTTTTCCCAACTTTGAGAAATCAGACTCTCTTCTTTTTTCCATAAACACAATTTTCACAGAATTCCAAATCAACATGCTTCAAACCTGGCGCCAAATTTCTTGAGTGAAGGATCTGCATCCCCTTCTCACTCATGTGCCAAAGCCTATGATGCCAGAATGTCGTATCTGCTCCTGTAGACGTTAAAGCATTAACAGAATTAGAAATACCATTGCATAAACACAATGTACCAACCTTTTCTCCTTTTGTTATTATTAAGGCTCCTTTAGTGACCTTCCAAGTTTTATCTGTAAAAGTAGTTACACAGCCTTCACCTCCCAACTGCCCTATTAAAATTAGATTTTTCTTTAGATTTGGAACATGCCTTACCTCCTTCAATAGCCATTGTTTTCCATTTTTCTGTTTTATGAAAACTGTACCCATTCCAATGATTTTATAGGATTTATTATCACCCAATCGAACCTGTCCAAAATCTCCTTGAACATAATCAAGAAAATGTTTCCTATCAGGTGTGGCATGGAATGAGGCCCCTGAATCTACCACCCATGAATCAATAATATTTTCTAATGAAAGAAACAAAACATCTTGCAACACATCACCTGTCACATTCTCTTCATGATCGTTTTATTGTTGCGTGTCTCCTTCTTTTCCCTTCCGAGACTTGCAACGTTTCTTTAGGTGTCCTTTCTTTCCACATTTCCATCACACTATCCCCGATATAGACTTGGATCTGCCTTTCCTTGACTTACTGCAAAATCCTAGGCACTTACCTCCTTCCATTTTTCTTCCCCTAGTCTCTGCAGTCAAATCATTACCTGATGTCTCATCGAAGTTTTTCCATCGCATTTCCTCGCTAAGGATTTCACCGAAAACATCATCAAACTTTAAAGTACTAGATCTAGAGATAGAGTTACTAATGGCCATAACTAAACCATTCCAACTTTCTGGAAATGAGCATAGAAATAACAGAGCCCTAACTTCATCATCAAATGTTACCCCTACAAAACTTAACTGACTGATAACTGTATTAAATTCATTTAAATGATCAACAACAGATCCACCTTCTAACATCTTCATATTAAATAAACACTTCATAAGAAATACCTTATTTGAAGCCAAGGGTTTTTCACATAGTTTGGCCAATGTCGACATTAAACCCTCTATTTTCGTTTCCTTTGAAATATTAAAGGCTACCGACGCCGCTAAGCACAGCCGTATTGTTCCAAGTCCCTTTCTGTCAAGAATATCTCATTCTGTGTTGGTCATACTCATCAGCTTCTTTGCCTTTCCTCTCAATGGTTGGTACAAATCTTTCTCGTACAAATAATCTTCCATCTACATGTTCCATAGTTGGTAGTTTTGGCCTTTAAATTTTTTTACCATAAACCTACCATCTTCTACCATTGCTCCCACTCGAACCAGGAAGCCTTCTCTCCTGCAAGTTTATCAGACAAATAGACCTTCCACTCTTGTACTAGTTGTTAGAAAATTATGTATTACAGAGCAACAAAACACATAAAATATATTGTAGAAATACAAACACAAAAATATGCATAAAACAAGAGAGACACAGATATACGTGGTTCATCCAGTTTGGGCTACGTCCACGGAGAAACAACTAGTCCTTCCTTTTATATTATCCAACAAACTGAAGAGATACAAACTACAGCAGATCTGCTATAATTCTCTCTTCACTCTCAATCTCCTCTCTCTACCTCACTCAGAATACAGATCTACATAGACGCAATACAATTCCTTCATATATAGCGAGGGGTTTCCTTCTAGGGAAAAAAACCTAAATTAAACATAACTTCTACTATCAGATCTCCACCTAATGAACAACTCAGATTGACTACGAAATTACAACATTTTACAAGGTAATTTTACATCTATTTTTAGCCTTGGGGGCATTTCCCCCGATCCCCCGCCAAGGGGGGGCTCCCAAAGGTCACAGTTGACCCCCCCAAACCCCCCCTGCACTGTAAATATTACAGGCGACGTTTCCACCACACTATGAACTGAGTTCTAATGCGGTGATACCTCTGAATAAAGAAGATAATTAGGCTTCTTCTTCCTTTTCTTCTTTTTTGGATTCTTTGAGCTTGTTTTCAAGCTGATTTACCTTGACATTGGTAATCATGTTTTAAGCTTGGTAGTGGTGCGCCATATGCCTGAGTAGCTGATTGTCTATATTTTCCTTCTCTAGAAGCTTCTCCAAGTGTTAATTCACCCTGTTAAGCCAATACTCCTTGTATTGATTCACCTCAAGAGCAATTTTGTCCTCTAGGTCTAGGTCTTCATTCAATAGAATGTGTTCTTGTTCTTCTTATAATGCCTTCTTTAGGCCCTTTGTTCTTGGCCTTTTCCTCTTACCTTTCCCTTTTGTTCCTTCAGACTCACTTGACACAATGAATTCTTTGCCTTTGCCAACTTGCTACAATAACTTGGTTTGCTCTCTTTCCATGATTAATTTCTTCACTTTGAGCTAACTATTCTCCTATTTTAGAAATGAAATTATGTACCTTGCTCTCTCCATGTTCATTGTGAGCTCTTTGATCTAATAGTCTTTATATCTGATCATCTGTTATATGCTTGAAGTCTTATCCTCTGCCTCTCAATCAACTAGCTCAAATTCATGTTCAACCATGCCCTTATCTTTTGCTACCAATCCATGTTTTGTTGATGTAGAATACTTGGCCCCTTTCTCATCATGAGAAGAAAACACAAGCCTCTTTACTCTCTTGTACATCCTGGTCACCTCAAGCTTAGGTGCTTTGGCTTTCTCAACTGATTTGCTAGATGACCCCACTTCCATTTTTTGTTTTGGCATGCTAGATGGTTGAGCTGGCACATTAGTTTCATGCCATTTGAGAGTTGTTTCCAAAAAGGTTTCCCAAGTCATACCTTTCTCTGCAAGCTGGTGAAGGACTATAGTCTTGATCAGACTATGATGAAATAGGCTAGGGTAATGCTCCTTTTGCTTCATCTAAATCTTCTCTGACATTTTGACAATGCTCCTACATAGGTAGTTTCACATATTTAGTGGCTTTTGAGAGGTAAAATGCATTAGGAGGCGAATATGATAAGAATACAACCTGGAGAATCTTCCTTCACATGTAAAGAACTTGATGACAATCTTCATCAAAGGGGTATACTTCTCCAATAAGTATCTAAAAGGCATAACATGAGCATGTTTTTCCCTGTATGTTGTTTTTAAGAAGGGCCTATAATACTCAATATCTAGGCTCATTCCCTTGAACCAATATTCACCATTGTCTGATAGCCCTGTAGCAAGTGAAATGGAGGCTACTGAAAAGGTGAATTAAACACCAGAAATAACAACACTTTCACCCTTCAACTGAGTTGCCACCTAATCTGTCAACTGCTCATGAAAACCAACCTCACTCACCCTTTGGCAGAAATCCAAGCAATGTACATATTCAAACCACTGTTTGATAAAGGGATATGAGTTGATTTCAGTGCAATTTGATGGCTCATATCTGAGGATCTTCCCTCCCTTGTGATTTCTTTTCCTCTCTAGTGAATATTCTTCCTCCATGATAACAAAAACCTTAGGAGCAGAAAATGAGAAAAATTGTGAGGTATGAGCGAAAAATGGAGTGATGGGAAGGTGGAATTTGAAAAAATTCTAAGGGAGATTTGAAAGAGGTGAAAATGAAATATAGGGAGCTAATGAAAATGAGTGGAATAACAATAGAGGAATGATATTCTTGTGAGGAGGAAAAAACAGAGCTTTTTTTTGGTAAAAGTGCCAAAAAAACCCTTAGGAATGAACTAGGGATTCCCTTTTGGAGAGGTAAAATTATGTTTGGAGTTTGATTGAATGGTTTAATAGTTTATCAAACATGTATATAGGTGTATGGCAACATTTTACATGTTTAAAAACCAAGAAATAAAAATGGCCATCATCAACCTATCATTCTCCATGAAAATTTCACTACAAAACCCTAATTGGAAAAATCATTGGCATGAGATGATTTTGAAAAACAAAGAAGGAAGTGCAATGATGTACTTACTTGTTGTTTGGTTTAGGAAGCAATGAAAACAAGTTAAAAGGCTTAAAATTTGAATTTGGGAGAAATTTGGGCATTTTCTGGACACTGAACCCCCAAGCATAGTGCAGTTAGGCTTAGCACAGTTCGTGAGCATAGCGCAGTGTCTCTGAGTGTAGTGCCAGACCTCCAAGTGTAGCACAGGCTTCCTGAGTGTAGTGCTTAGGGATTTTTGCCATTTTTGCCTAAAAAATGGACTTTTTCTCTCTTTTGGGGTGGAGAGCTCGATACTCAAGAGTGAATAAGAGGTAAATGAAACAAGTTTGGGGATTTTTAGTTTATATAGGAAAATTTATTTCTCCTTTTAAAAAGGAATGGGACCCACAAACCTTTGAAAAGCTGATTTTTTCCCTTTTGAAAACATAATCACCTTTACAAATAAAACTTGAGCTATCTTTCCACTTTCTTGAGTAATGGAATTTCTTCTTCTAGAACTTTTTAAACATGAGAACATGATGAATGTGTGATAAATCAAAAATCAATACCAAAGAGTTTCTTGCCATGCTCTATTCACTATTGAATTTATTCATGAAAATGATGGACCTTGGAAACCATAGCGACCTAATGGATGACCTGAAACTAAATGGAATGATGATGATGACTCACTTGCCTTTATTATGACACCTTCATAGAAATGTGATAGGTGACCAACATGAGTGAATTTTCAAAAGACTGACCTCATTTCTTTATTGACAAAACAGTGACCAAATTTTACTGTGTAAACCTAGTGACATGAAAAATTTGATTTTGATAGTCCTGACAAGAATTGTAAAAGCACATTTGATCCAGGTGATAGCCTAACAAGACTGACATTAACACCTATTTCAAGTGCCATGAACCGTTCACAGTCCCTATTCAAAATGGAATTGAAGTTTGATATCAAGTTGTACCAAGGTGTTATTGGAACTTTGAAGCTAAATCATTGGATGCAGCAATTAGAAATTTCTTTCAGTGTTCATCATATAGTGGAAGAATAGAAGATTTCACCTATGTGGTTGAAATTAGAGGGCCATGCATTGACCTGATGGAAAATACACAAAGATAAATTTATATTGGAGGGAGATCCTCCAACGACTAAATGGGAGGACTCTTAAACTCCCCTAATGTCATAATTTGACCCTATCAAATATGTAAAGGACTAGTGGATTTAATGGCACTACTTCAGGAAGAAACAGAGAAAAAGTGTATAGGAGTACACAATAGAGTTGAGAAATATGGCCTTAATTTTGGGTATCTCCCCAAAAATAATAGATGCACTCCTTAAGTATCCAAGGGCTCAAGAAAACCATTTGCAAAATAAAGTGATATTTTTTAAACCTAGATCTAATGATGGGAAGAATAAGTTGAAAGGGAGGAATATAAAAATATGGTAGCCACAACATACTAGTGCAAGGATCCTAGCGACCACTATAATATTGATAGTCATACAGAGAAAAAGTGTTGGAAACTTAATTTGGAGCTTAACCTAAAGAAAAAAAAGAAATATAATAAGAAGAAGAATCTCGTGGAAATGTATTCAAGTAACTAGATTAAAATATGCTTGGATGTGGATGAGAAGATCGCATATAATTTAGTGCAGAAGGAGGTGAATTTGAGTAACCTTCAAACAATAGGAATAGAATGAAATGAACAAAATATTCTACATAAAGATATAGGTAAAGAAAATAGAGATTGATTCTAGGTTTGACTCAGGATCACATGAGAATCTCATTGTAGTAGAGGTAGTCAGCGAATTTATATTGGAATTTCATGATCCTCCAATCCCATATCCATTAGGATGGGTAAATAAGGATGAAAAGTTAAAGATAAAAAAACAATGCAAAATTATACTATATGTAATTCCTCTTGATGTATATGGAGTGTTGTTTGGAAGTCCCTACATGTACATGCATGATGCAATCTTCATGTGAAGATCTAACCAGTGTTATCTCATCAAGAATGGAAATTTTTTCACAATCAACACACACAAAGGCAAGTCAAAAATTTCAGTATTGAGTGCCAAGCAAGCAAAGAATTGATCAATTCTAGAAAGACATTTGATCTATTATTTTTAAGAAAGAATCACTATATAGAAGAGTTAGTAAGAGTGAATACATCCATGGAGGGGTGTACTAAGAAATTTAAGTAGCAACTCAAATATTTTCTATATGCATACACGGATGTGTTCTGAGATACTAAAGGGCTACCACCCAAGAGAGAATAATAACATGAGATCCAACTTTTTTCAGACTCCCCATTACCAAACATTGGGTTTTATAGGTCATTTTTTATAGAAGCAAGGTGAAGAAATAGTTGCAGTAGCTACTGGAACAAGTCGTTATTCAACCGAGTTGATCACCATGTGTGTCACCCATCATCATAGTGTTGGAAATAATACTGAGAGGGGGGGTGAATCAATATATTTAGATGAATAATTTAATTTTCAAAATGGATTTGTATACACAAATGTACTTAATGCAACCACCATATATGCAGAGATCTTTTGATTTACCCAAATTATCATGCATTGAAATTTAACCAGTATATCAAGAATCATTAGACAGTGCAGTAAAAACAGAATAAAGCATCAAACATAACTAACACACATGAACACCAAGACATAATGTGGAAACCCAATGTGGGTGAAAACCACCTGCTGCAATCGTCTCTATCTTCTTTTAATGATAAGAGAATTCGGTTTACTATTTTGTACTGGTGTAGTCTTATACCAGTACGCAGGCTTCTACCTGCAGAAGGCTACAACCTTCTCTCATTCTCCAGCTTTTATTGGAAGGGAGCTACAACCCCCTAGCTCTTGTACTAGTTGATATGTTTACTAGTACGTAGGTGCCGACCTACAGAAGGCTACAACCTTCTCTTTTCTTCCAGGGACCACGTTTCGTAAATTTTCAGACTAGATCCATCGATAACATCAATCAATCATAAAATATATTTGCATAAACCAATATCCTTTCCAATCAACCACAATAGAATCTATCAATCACTCCATCAATCTGATCATTCAGAATGTTGTTACCAGAATACAGTAACCAGAACCTAGACCACTGCAATAGCAAACTTAAGCAACTAAAACATATTTTATGAGGTATACGCTACTTGCATGTGTCGAACCTATGCATATGCACTTTCCTCAAGATGAACCAACGTTCAAATCTTCAAATCAAATTTATGATGTATATGCTACTTTGATATGCAGAACCAGCGTGTATACGCTCTTTTTCTAAACTGAACTTGCATATAGATCTGTAAATGATGATTTAAACATTACAACTATTCCAGACTTTAGTCATACCGAGATCATCATATTTACAGACTACAACATGCGCCAGTTATTCAGATAAATGATCAAACCACATAAAGATAATTCAGTTCAAGCCTTGAGATGTTGATACATCATTATATCTTATCCTTCATCAACCGCTAAGGTTCATCCTTGGTTCATATCAAGCATAGCAACATAAGCTAATAGCCTACATATTGGATCTCACACTTCATCAGATATTCAATACTTTCACACCCTGGCCTAATGATATTCTCCTCCTTTTATAGTCTTAGGCCTTTCTCAATACCATGGACCAAAACCTCTCAGGACCAATACCTTGGACCAAATACTTGGGGTCAATACCTCAGACCCGATACCTTGGACCAATACCATGGATCAAAATACCATGAACCAAATACTTTGGACCAAAAATTTAGTTTTCCAAGGTATACGCGCTTTTCCTTCTGCGAAAGTACGTGTGTATGTATACGCAGCTTGTATACAGTGAACTTGCGTGTATATGCAGCTTGGTCAATGGTGAACCTACGTATACCTCTTTTTCTTCATTCTGTGAAGACTGATCTGTAATTCTTTGTTGTTTACCTACTATAGTTTCATTTGAGTGAGTTGCCTTTTGAACTGATTCCTTGAATCTGTCCTACATTTCATCACATCTGTCACATCTGATATCTCTTTTGTAGATTCATCTAGTTACCATATACAGGTGAGTTTTTCTGCTACAAGTGGGTTTCCATCAAGTACAACACATACATCATAATGCCAACAATCTCCCCCTTTGGACTTGATATCAACAACCACACCAGGTCACTCTCCCCCTTTGACATCAAGGGCAAAGGGTCATGCTCCCCCTAAGTGCATGCTAAATTATTTGATATGCTGAAGTGCGTTGATTGAGCTCTCATGATTGAGTCCATGCTCCCACTAAGCATAAGCAAAGTCTGCAAAAAGATGTTCTAAAAGAATAACATGACTACATACATCACAAATGACCTTCCTATCACCAATGACTCATAGATACATCCATCTCCCAACCAAGTGGGGATATACCAAATTTGACTCATCCACCCAACCAAGTGGGGATATACCAAAAGTTTATACATGATTGAAATAGAAATTATTACATCATCCTTCCCATGCATAGTGGGGGTACAAATTACAGCATATGACTCATGGGTCTTTAAAAGAAATACATGAAATTTAGACCAAAGACCTAAAAAAGACCATGATAGTCATCAAATATCTACACCATATATTATTTGCACCATAAGAATCTGTGAGTAACATCAGCAACTTGTATATTTCCATCATCAAAGGAGTCACCTAAATCAAGACAATTATGTGTATCTGTACCAAGATCTTCTAAGATAATGCCAACAATGCAGTATTAGAAGCATATGCTCCCCCTAAACCTGTGCCATACAAAGCAAATAAGCAACTGAACCATAGCAGACCCCTTTTTCCTAAGTCTGGCCTACTTCTTTTCTTTAAACCAACATATATGCGAATGTGCCCACAAAAACTCACAGATGTACGCGACTACGCTTCATGAAACTCGCGTATAATCACCTTTCTCTGAAAGATAGGATTTAACACCACGATGATGTAGAAACTACTCCCAGGTTTTTCTTGAGATATTCAAATGTCTCTCTGGGAAGTGATTTAGTGAATATATCAACAACCTATTCTTTGGAGGGAACATACTCCAATTTGACCTTTTTTTCAAGCACTTGTTCATGTAGAAAATTATATTTGATGGGTATGTGCTTGGTCTTGGAGCGCATGACTTGATTCTTTGAAATACTGATGGCACTTGTATTATCACATAGAATGGAGATGGGTGGAATACATGTGATCTGAATGTATTGCAAGGTTTGCATCATACAAAGTAGTTGTGTGCAGCAAGATGCAACAGCCAGATATTCTGCTTCAGCTGTAGATAATGCAATTGAGCTTTGTTTCTTGTTGAACCAAGACACTAACCTGGAACCCACATAGAATGCACCACCACTAGTGCTTTTTCTGTCATCAACACTTCCTTCCCAATCTGCATCTATATATGCATGAAGTGTAAGATTTGTATCTCTAGGATACCATAAGCCAAAGTTCTGTGTTCCTTGAAGATATTTGAAAATTCTTTTGACTGCCTGAAGGTGTGATTCCTTTGGATTTTCTTGGCATCTTCCAACTATTCCCACTGCATGCACAATTTCTGGTTGGGTACCTGTTAGATAAAGTAGACTACCAATCATGGATCTGTAAGTTGGTTGATGTACTGTTGTTGATTCATCATTTGATCTAAGACTGCATCTTGTTATCATTGGAGTACATACTGGTTTAGAATCTTCCATGCCGTACTTTTTCAAGATCTATTTGAGATATTTGGTTTATGAGAGAAAAATACCATCTTTTATTTTGTTGAACTTGTAGACCAAGAAAATAGGTAAGCTCACAAAGCAAGGACATTTCCAATTCTTGTTGAATTACTGAAGAAAAATTCTGACTCATGGATTCTTCATTGCTACCAAAAATGATATCATCAACATACACAACAATTATTACCAATTTACCAGTGTCCATCTTTGTATATAGATTGCTATCTACTGACCCCCTTGAAAAACCTTGTTGGTGAAGATATTTGTCAAGACGGTAATACCATGCCCTTGGAGCCTATTTTAGACCATAGAGATATTTTCTGAGTTTGCATACAAGTTTTGCATCATTTCCAAGAATGAATCCTTCTATTTGTTCAATATAGACTTCTTCTTCTAAGTCTCCATTAAGAAAGGCAGATTTTACATGCATTTGGTATACTTTGAATCTTTGAAATCTAGAAAGAGCAAGAAACATTCGTATAGCTTCAAGTCTAGCAATAGGTGAAAATTTTTCTTCAAAATCTATACCTTCTTGTTGAGCATATCCTTTACAAACAAGTCTAGCCTTATTTCTAATAACTTCTCCATTTTCGTTCAGCTTGTTTTTGAATATCCATCTAGTTCCTATGATATTCTTGTCATGAGGTCTAGGAACTACTTCCCAAGTATTATTCTTTTCAATTTGCTCAAGTTCTTCATTCATGGCCTTGAGCCAACATTCATCTCGGCATGCTTCATTTACATTTTGCGGTTCAGTGGAAGATAGTAATGTGAAATATCTTGAGGCTTCAGCAATGGTTCTTCTTGTCTGCACACCTGCCCCTTTCCCCCCCAAAATCTAAGTTTCTAGATGATTTTTCTGAACATACCTGGATGGAGTCTTTTCTTCTATCATTATCTCTTCTTCTGGTGCTTCATTGGTTTCTTCTTCAGAATCAGTATGATTTGATGTGGGAAAATGATCCTCATCTTCTTCATTGTCATAATCTTCAGATTTTATTTGTTTTGGACTTTTGCAGGCTTCATCAACCACAACATCAATACTTTCAATCATTTTCCCAAGTCTTTTATTATAACATTTATATCCTTTACTTCGGGAAGAGTAGCCAAGAAGAATACCTTCATCTGCTCTAGGTTCAAGCTTACCAAGTTTTTCATTAGTCCTTTTGATGTAACATTTGCTTCCAAAAACTTTGAAATATTTTATAGTAGGAGTCTTACCATACCAAAGTTCATGTGGAGTTTGAGTGCTGTTTACTCGAACATTTGCTTGGTTGAGAATAGTGACGGTGGTGAATGCAGCTTCACCCTAGAAGGTCGTAGGAGTTCCAGATTCATCTAGCATAGCATGAGCCATTTGTTGAATGGTTCTATTCATCCTTTCTACCACTCTATTTTTCTGAGGAGTCCTTGCGGTGGAGCTACCTTTTTTTCCATGTTGTTCACAAAAGTTAAAGAATTCATCCGAGGAAAATTCCCCTCCTCGATCAGATATGAGGCATTTGATTCTGTGATCTGATTCATTTTCAACCAAAGCTTTGAATGCTTTGAACTTTTCAAATGCTTCATCTTTATGCTTTAGAAGACCTATCCAACACATACTAGAAAAATCATCAATGAACAATATAAAGTATTCTTCTCTACAAGGTGACTTTTTCCTTGATGGTCCACATAAATCAGTATGAACAAGTTCAAGAGGCGTACTAGCTGATCCTTGCTTTTTGATGAAGTGAGATCTAGTTTTCTTACCGAATTGACATAATTTGCATACAATATTTTCAGGAATGTTGATATCTAGAAGATCACGAACAGTCTGGAATCTGCATGCTTTTCTTATTTTAGAAAAGCTTAGATGTCCCAATCTTCTGTGCCATAACCAGTTTTCATCATTTTTGCTTAGATAGCACTATTGTTGTCCTCCCTTGAGTATGTATAGGTTGTTTGGAGTTCTTGTACCTTTGATCATGGTTTCACCTGTATCAAGATCACAAACAACACATCCATTTGATCGAAGCACTACTTCATTTCCTTGATCACACATTTGACTAACACTCAACAAGTTATGCGTTAAGCCATCAACATACATAACATTCCCAGCTTTAACTTTTTCTTTCAAAAAAACAGAGCCTTTACCTTTTATGATAGCAGGAGTTTCATTTCCAAATGAGACACTCTTTTCATTTTCTAAGGCATTATATGAGTGTAGTTTTTCTTTGTCACCTGTCATGTGTTTTGAACATCCACTGTCGATGTACCACTGGTTTTCTTGTCCTTTTGCATACAAGGTTATACCACATATTTCTATTTATGGTTCTTTCTTTCTCCATATTTTGGGATTTAATGGAGTTTGCTCCTATTGAGATATCTGTCGAAATTTACTCCTGCATTCATATTCTTCATGGCCAAATTTGTTACAGATTGAGCATTCTATTTCATTTTCAAGAAGAGAAAAGTTATTATAGGATCTTTTCTTGATCGTTGTCACATTCCTTTGATTTCTTGATTCTCTAGTCATGAAAGTTTTGTAAGCAACACATTGAGTAGCTTTGTGTCCAAAATTATGACATGAGAAACATTGACCATTAAAGAAGTTTCGGCGATTATCGAATCTACTGACCTGGTGATTGTAGTTTCTATTGATATTCGTCTTTGAAGCTGAATGAGTATGATTTACTTGAGGTTGGTTTTGGCTTCTGTTCATCCTTGAAGTAAATTGAGCTTGATTTACCTAGTGATCTACTTTATGCCTTTGCTGACGATTGTGAAACTGTCCACTGCTCTTTGCTGCATCAAGATAGATTTTAGTGGAGGTTGACAACTTCTATGATTGAGATGCTTCTTCAATATATCCAAGTCCTGTCTTTATCAGAGGAGAGCGCTGCACTTTGATAATTTCATTTAAGGTTTCTGATCCTTTAGAAAATCTAAGATTGAGAGCTTTTGTTTTCTCAAGATCCTTTCTTAGACCGACAATTTCACATTCAAGATTTTCGTTGTGTTTTTCACTTTCAGCAAGTTGGTATGTCAAGGTATCTATAATCATACTCTTTTCTTCTAAACAGATTTTGAGTATAGATATTTCTTCATAAAGATCATCTTCATCTAAATCATCCAAAAATTCATCATCTTCATAAGCCATCAGAAGTCTATAGTCATTACTATTTTCATCTTCATCACTATTTGATAAACCATCACTATCTTCATGAGTGTAGTAGCTCTTTTTACATACACTTTGTTTTCTATTCCATTTGGAAAATTCCTTCCCTTTATCATATTTATCTTTATGAGGACATTTGGCAGCATAATGACTGACTCTACCACAGGTAAAACATTTCAAAGGTAGTTTACCTCTGAATCTTCCGGAGCCCCGTTGAAGTTTCTTAACAAAGTTTTCTTCCTCTTCATCTTCTGAAATGTGTCCTATTTCATTGAGTTCTTCTTTTCCTTTTGCTGAAGCTTTAAATGTGGCTTCTCTCATATCTAATGGACCTCCTTTTCTCATCTCAAAGGCAGTTAAGATTCCGTGAAGCTGTGTTATAGTAATAGTTTGTAGATCCTGCTTTTCTTCTATGGAAAATACGTTTGATTCAAATTTAGCAGATAAGGGTTTAAAACTTTTTCAACTGATGTAACTTCTTTTATCTCTTCACCCAGATTCTTCATGCAATTAACAATCTCATCTATACGTAAGTAAATAGCTATACTTTCATCATGTGCATCTTGAGAGTTTCATATTTAATTTTGAGAGTTTGCAATTTAGCACGTTTTACCTGAGAGTCTCCTTTGTAACTTAGAATGATTTTGTCCAATATTTCTTTGGCTGATTTGAGCTACATAATTTTGACAAAATCTGATTGTGACAAACTTCCCAATAATGTATTGATAGCCTTGGCATTGGTTTCATATTTCTTTTTACCTGTAGTATCTGTAGGAATTGCTGATGGAAATGTATATCCTCCTTCCATGATTTCCTAGACATCTGTTCCAAGAGATTGAAGATAGGCTGTGGTTCTCACCTTCCAATGAACAGAGTTGCTTCCATCAAAGATTGGAGGTCTGATGGATCCCTCACTTTCCTGATTACTCATGATGATAGATCTACCTTCAAGTGATCAAGCTTCTTCTGAAGGACCTGCTATGATACCAATTGTTGGAAATAATACTTGGGGGGGTGGGTGAATCAGTATTATTAGATCAATAATTGTTGGATTATTGGGTCCTATCCCAGGTTCGAAAGGGTTATTAGCCAAACAAATCCCACAGCTACCGGCCCTTTCAGCAACAGTCCGTGGAGCGCAGACTGAGGTCTCACCTAAGGTAGCAAGGGAGGGTGCTGGAACCAGATTTCTGTACCCTTGGGATTTCTCGATGTGGTCTGGAGGGGTCGCGAACCGTTATGTGGCCTCACGCCACTCTGTACTACTATGCGTAGATCCGCGTAGGTGTACTTTCTTATTACGGAAATTGCTATAGATCTAGTATTTTGGTTACATTCTTTAAGCAAAAATTTAACAATAAACTAGTGTGCCCAACCATAATTCTTTAAAGATATAAACTCATATAACAGATGGATAAACCAGAATACAATAGATCTGCGATATTTCAGAAAACAACTTACCTTTATTATTATCTTCTGTCAATACAACTAGATCATCCCTGCGCACTCAGCTACAGGGATCGACGCACACAGCTGCGAACTCTACCAAGCCTCTGCACACACATCTGCAGAGCCTCTATCTACCCACTAACACCTTTGACTCGAACTTATAGACGCAGAACAACAATTGCTTTCACCAACCCATACACATCAGATCTAGTCAAAAACTTCCAAAAAAGCTGACTTCTAGCCATAGATCCTTGCTCTATTTATACATTCCCACAGTTCGCGGACCATGGGCAGGCTGACTCACTTCCTATTATTTTACATTATTCTCAGGCGGATGACCCTTTGACTTGACTCATTACAATTCACGCTTCACGCACTTCATGGAGTCTTTGAGTCCCAAAATTGTTATGCGGGCCCCTGCTACCCAACAGGTCCCCAACACAATTAATGTGACTCATCCCGAGTCACTTGGCTAGTGCAGCAATCTTCGTGTAAAGGTCATGCGGCAACCTCTATGCTTTGCTTATTCTTGCAACAAACTCTTCTGCCATCTGTTGTACTTGTTTTGCGTGAGCCATTGATGCATCAATATCTATTTTAGTCGCCTGTCCGGGTGCATATGCTACCTGCATGTGGGCCACCTTTCATTCGATGGTGGTGGAAACTGCGAATGCCTCATCAAGCCAAGCCTGGATCCATTCTTTAATCACTGTTTCTTTTTGCCGAGTGGAATCAGCCTGTATCTTAAGAGCTTGAGCCTCCCTCATTTTGGTCAAGTGCTGCATAATAGCAATTGTCTGTGTGGTCCCCCTGACATTATCATAGGCTTGTTGTAGCTCCCTTGCCTCTGTTTCCAACCGTTGTAAGGTTGGATCCTCCTGTAGTGACGTGAGTGTAATAAGTGATTGATCCAACACGTCGAAGCAGTCCTACATAACACATGCTATTGTTTCCCGTCTAGATTGAATGAAGCCTCTCCACTCTTCGATGACCTCTGGTGGTGTAGAAGGTTGTACTTTGAGTTTCAGCTCCGTGTTCTACAAGCTGAGGGCCAACTGAATCCTCATAGCCTCCTCCTTTGCTTCGCGGAACCCACTAGCCAACTTGTGGATTCGTATGCCCACAGGCAACTGGGTCACAATCTCCAACTCAAGGGCACACGAACATGCCTCCCCTACAATTTTCTCCAACTGATTATCTTTGGGTAATTTGGGGAAGGAAACTGACTGTCTTCAGATAATTCACTTGTAACCAACATGATGGATAACAACAACCATGCATAGTGGAAGGTCTTACCCTCCTCTTGGGCCTCCCTGCGGTGGGTCAGGAATTTGTCACAAAGGAACTGCACCCAATTGAACTGTTCCCCTTTTGCGCATTGCTCCGCTAGCATGATGACTGTTGTCAGGACCTCGTTGGCACGTCATTTCCACATCACTTTTCCTGCCAGCAACTGGGTAGCAATGCAGAACCCTTTGTATAGAATACTATCAATAGCATACCCTCACTTCTTTTTCTCCAATTTGTATTTCTTTTTCAAGGTTTCCGTCATCATCACATCACCACTCATATCAAATATTTCCATGGGGTCCCTTCCTTCACAGGGAAGCCACGAGACCGTCTGAATAAGTTCAGTCGTGATGGGAACAAGTTTGTCTATCCATAAGTATCCATCGTGTACCAAACAGAGCAGTTGTCGAGTGACAAATATTGTGATGGGGGCCTGGTGAAAATGTGGAATGGACAGGAGACAGAGTAATCCAACTTCCTCCACCTTTCGCAGCCACTCCTTTGGCTGAAGTGTCATAACGGTTCCCTCCATGCTTTGCTCCATTAGTTCACTGGCTGCCAAATGGGGAAACTTATCGGTATATGCAAGGTCCCAATCTTCAAACTTCATAGTCGAGATGCAGTCGATTACCATTCCTTCGAGCGGAAACACTTTAGGGAGAGATGAGGTGATGAGTATGTTTTCAACAACATCTAGATCTTTAGGGACCTTGGCCTTCCCTTTTCTTGGAGGAACATACTTGGGTCATCTCACTAGCTGGATATTTTCTTCTCCCTGTGATGCATGAAAGTGTTCCCTCTACGGACAGAGGCAACCCCTCTAGCCCTAGAGTGGGTCTAGTCACAGCAAGGACAAAGCAATAATTAATTCCCTTAAATAGTCATTGTTGGAGGCCTACCTCAAACCGGCGATTGATGAAGTTCTGTTGCGTTGCTCTAGCTTCCGTTTTTTTCTCCTTAATGAGCAATCAACCAGAAACACCACAAAGAAACAACATAGCACGTAATCGAGAAACAACAGTGATATATTTACTCATAAATTCAAGAATTCATGAGCTATCAAGTAAATTACATACAAGACATAGGAAATCATCATTGATTGTATTAATAATAAACAAGAACAAAGCTTACAACCAAGTCTTTACATCGCAAGACTTCTTGGAGGGTCCAGCCAATGTGTTTCTTAAAGCATTCATTCTCAAGGATGGGTCTCCCAGAAAACAATATATCTATCTCTCTCATTCATAAGATTTAACACAAAGTTAAGGACACTCCACACCTCCTTGCAAACTATGTAGAAATCCCACACTTGTCACACTCACACAAAAACTATTTATCAAACTCAAAAGTAGCAGCAGCACTATACAACCAAATGAACTAGCAGATGATAACAATGGTGAGTGATTTTAGAGGAGAAGGAGTTTCCATGAAATGAGGGAGAGGGAGCTTATCCTGAGGGCAAGTAGCACAAAAGACGGAACTACCATGACAGAGGGAGAAGGGTGACCCAAACCAACCCAACAACCAGGTCTAGAGACATCCAGAAGGTCGACTGTTGGAATGAATTCGCCCAATCTGGATCTTCGTTGGTCATAAACTAAGCTTTAGCACCGACATTGCTAGGAAGCAGTGTATGCAAATAGACCGTCACTAAACATAGCCAATAGCCTCATGTCGGGGCTTGAAATCCAACCGTCACTGGAAACAGGTGTACTCCCACGACGAGGTTGCAATAGGCCTGTTTATGACAGGGATCTGTCACGTGTATTAAACGTATTCGCGAAACGAGGCAGAAAACTTAGGAAAAGAGGGTCAATTGGCAATGTAAGAGAGCATTTGTTTAATATGAGCATGTTTTACTGGACACATGACACAGTGGGGTGAAGACAGTGACAAATTATTGTGTAACAGATGCCCCGTAAAGTATGAAGCCCGAGAGAGTGGGAGGGGTGAAATTCTTTACGAAACTATCTGAACTGGAACACCACCTGGAAGAACTTGTAGGTGCAAGTACGACTAATATCTCTGATAGTGAAATACATGTAGTCTAGGCATGGGCACAACCATCCAAAAGACATACGAACTTGGTCTGTGGTATGGACATAGCCATCCAACTAGTAAGACCATGATAATGATAAAGGTATGGTGACAACCATCCATGAAGACTTACGTATGGTCACAACCATCCATCAAAGAGTCATGTATGTAATCACGAACAAATCCACACAGCCCGAACATGTGTAATCTTAGTTTGGGGTCTTGAAACCCAACTGATCATAGTACAAATTCTAGCATGCGAACAGATGTGCTGAAGTTGAGCATGATAGAAAGTCGCTTGATTGCTGGTCAATGATGAAAACTGTTAACAAGCACGAGATAAACCACCAATAATGCTAATGGCTCTCAAGGTACTATCTAGTACAATCCACTAAGTGCAAATAATGAGATGAAGTCGAACACTCATTGAATCACCCAATCAACGACCAATGATGAAAGTCGACCATTAGGCACGAAGGACTTGCCATTGGGGTATGAAAGCTCTAAGGTACCAAAGGGGATCTCTAGATTAGTCTCCTGGATAGTGACCTAGCGTCGACAGGAGATGATCCATCGTAGGAGGGCCATAATTTTTCCCTCATCAAGGACACGAGATAAGGAACAAGTGGTAGATGGTGAAACAGAGTATCAGAGGAGGAGGTAAGGGTGTGAACTGTAGAAGGATTATACTCTTGAACATATCGGCGACACGACTCCAGAAGGTGGTAGCATTCAAGTACCAAGGCATTGGAGGCTCGACAGAGACAACATGGATCAGATGGAATGAGGCTAAATCGCAACCAAAAATCCCGGAAGGCCAAATGACGATGTATGGATATCCCAACCCAACAAGAAGCAAAAGTGTCAATGTTCAAGAGTGACTAGCTACTGCAGGTAACCAATGATGACTTCCAAATTTTCCCCCACCATTGCTAGTGAGTACCCCAATTATTTTTGAAAACAAGCTTGAAGGGGATAGCATATGCTTGTAATATAAGTTTTTCCTTTAGATGAATTAGCCTAGTGATAATTTAACGAGCCCTAGGGAGGAGAAGCTCGAGTCTCATCATGATGATGAGTCCAATGTCCCCAGGGTTTAACGAGTCCGACATTGGGAAAACTAATTCTTTTTCATGTTCAGAGAGTTTGAAAAAGACACTGAAAAGAAAACTCCAGGGGGGTCCCTTTTCATATATTTGTGTCCCTCGAGCCCAAAAAGTATAAAATAATACTTAAGAGAACCGCTTGACCATTACGATCAAGGAGTAATTTTTGTAATTAGTGCTCTCGATCCGAAAAAGTAGAAAAGAAATCGAAGACACATCGTTTTGTAACCAGTATTGAACCAGAAACGACAAAGGTTTGGCAATATTTTCACATTTATACGATCATAAAAGAGCTCAAAGTAGACTGCCTTTTATTCCATTTAACAAGGCAAAAGGGAACACTCGACAATCTTTTTGTCTTTTAAGTCGAAAAAGAGTGTTAAAGAAGACTTTTTACAAAAAGTGGACCAAGTGTATACAAAGCATGACATAATCCTGCCACCTGTAGCTCTACACAAAACACGTCAAACTTAAGAGCCATTCGACACACAAAAAGTATATGTATGGATACAAGGGCAAAAAATTCAAAAACCGTAACCAAAACCCTAAAATAAAAGGAAAAGCCCAAACTATATAGTGTATTTTTTTAAATTTTTTGAAAGAAACACTATAAAAGGAGGTATGGTAAGTTTTATTTTTACCATTTACCTTTGTGAGTTTTACCTTGGCATTTGGAGTGCAAAACTGAGTGAATTTCCGAGCTTGATTCCGGCACCGTTGGTCAACAATTTTGCCCGAGGTCTTCACCAAGTAAGTAATCTCTCCCCTGCACTCCATTTCAAAGCTTTTTCATGTAATTTGGTGGTAGATAGGTGGTGTTTGGGTGAATTTTGAAACCCAAATTCACCTCACGGTCATCGCGGAAGATCCGCTTGGGTTAGCGACGACCACGATTGTTAACACTGACTACCATCAGGATTGTCATGGGATATAGATGTACTCCCGCGATGGTCGCCGAAAAAAACAAAGACTGACCTCGAGCTATTGCTGCTATTTTAAAAACAGCAACGACAGCACCGTAAAGTCAAAGATTTTTATAATTTATGTGTTGAAGCTTATGAAACATGTTCTAATCCATTTTTCCTCTGACACAGGACAAAATGGCTTTTGTGTGGCAAGAGAGAACTCATGATGACAATGATGAAAATATTTTAATGATGCGAGGTGCCAAAGAGCCCTTCTCAAGTGTGGATTGTCAAAATTCTTCCTCACTCGTCATCTCTAGGCATAACGTGACCTTCTAGAGCTGATAATCCGCTCTTGGAACCCAACGAACGGAAAGTTCGTCATTCGGGGCAAGGATATTGATTTTAATGCCACAGACATATATTTTCTGACTAGATTGTCTCGCTGCGGAGAGAGGCCTATCTTAGAGGGCCAACGAGTGCAGGGTGAGACTTTAGACATGTTGATAGCATGGGTGTGCCCAGGGGCATGCAAATCATCCACTAGCGGGAAATTACAAATCCCGACAGTGGAAAACTTGGCTCTCCGCACCGTACTATTTATGGTGACAAGGACAGTGGGCTCCCAAGCCCAACATGAGGCCACAAAGACCCATCTTTAGTTAGCTCTCGAGTGCCTTAACCTGACCATGTATAACTGGGTGGAAGCAGTAGCTATTAACATGAAGAGACATCTAACGAGGTGCTGGCGCGGGGAGGTCAAACAGTTCAGGTATGTGTCTATCCTGATTCCGCTCATGCTGAAGTGGGTATCGGTTCTTCAGCTACAGGACATGGACTTATACGTACCTGGGCCATGAGAGACCCGCATCACTCGCTGGGCACATGTCATGTTGTAAGGGGGTGGTGGCTGACCGGTATCATGGGGGATGCTCTTCCGAGAGTGGCTAGACTGGCAAAAGGTCATAGTCGAGGACTGGCCATATGTAGGCACAAATTTCCATGGAGACCTTCACATGCAGCTTCTTGCGGATGAGCAGTGGGATGAGGGAGGTAAACACTTGATCAAAACACCACACTATTTATGTTTTTGATTTTTTATAATGTTTTTGGATTTTATCATGCATATGTCTTAATAATGTCTCTTATGTTACTTGCAGATGTGGGACCGGAGAGGCCAGTAGGACTAGCTCCCTAGGCATGGAGGGACTCGCAGGGAAACATGGAACTGGCCTTGGTTCTCCCTGGTGGCAATGCAGTGGAGGAGGTAGCCTGTAACCTTGAGGGCCTGATGGACGGGAACCCGAATTACAGGGGGATAGAGGAGGTCCCTATTGAGTACTAGAGACATACTGTCAGAGTGCCACCTAGGATGCATAGGCTCCTGAGACGAGTCGCACAAGTAGTGGTCTGCTATAGGGAGCAAAACCCACCATAGTAGATACCTAGGTTTTACTTTCTATTGATTTTGGAGAGACATGTGTCTCGGATGTATGGAGAGCATAGTCTTTATTTTTAACATATACACTTATTTTTTGAGTTCCTCGGTGCACCACACGAGATATATATATATATATATATATATATATATATATATATATATATATATATATATATATATATATATATATATACATACATATTTCTATGGTCTATTATTGTGTTTTGAATGCTTCTATATATTCTTTTGATTACATGTTGCATTACATGATTTGCCAATGTATCAGTTAATGTGTTTAATCTTCTTGGAATGTGTTGATATGTAATAAAATCAAAATTACTTTCCAATAATTTAACACATAAATACAACCTTAAAATCTGATTATCTCTGATGGAATACCGCCCGTTAAGCTGGTGGACAACAAGTTGAGAATCCAGATTCACCACCAATGCACAAATATCGAGGTTAACAGCCTCAGTCAGTAATTCGATGACATCACTGTATTTAGCAACATTGTTTATGGTACAACCCAGACAAACACCTTGAAGGTCTACTAACTCTCCGTGAGAATCATAGATCACCCATGCCGCAAAAGGTTCTGAGTACTGCGGTAGGCACCATCAGTGAAACCAACATAAGGTGTACTAGACATCTACACAAGAAGAAAAAGACACAATAAGTGGCAATTATGCCTACACACCAAGCCAAATATGAAAAAAAACACTAACCACACACCTGCTGAAAACACACGTATGTACAAATCAGATGCACGAGATTCATGCATAATATTTTTTCAGATAAAGCCCATTTCAGGGCTTATCTAGAGGATTCCCTTTGTAATTGATCAGCTCATAGCCCCCTTTTTGAAAAACATGTTTTACAATATAAGGCCCATGCCACATAGGCTCGAATTTACCTACCCCCAACTTATCATTTGCTTAATCATAGAGCAAGACTAAGTCTCCTTCAACAAAAGAACGAGGATTGACAGCTTGGTCAAAGTGAGTTTTCACTCTCTTCTTCTGTGCTTCAATGGCTAGAGAGGTTAGTTGATGGGTCTCGTCTAACCATTTTAAGTAAAGAAGACATTCTTCTACCCAAGTAGTGTTTGGGAGCAATTCGACGGCTAATTTAAGAGCAAGGATAATTTTAGGGGCGAATGTTCGCCCTTTGGCAAAATTAAGGGGTTTTAAATTTTTAGTGGGCGAATATTTTGTATCATAGTACATTTTTACAAATCACCTCAAAATAGCCCACCTTATTTTAAGGGAGAGGGTAAAAAAGGTAAATTTAGCCCTTGAAATTAGGACTTACAAACTTCCATTCGCCCATTTTCAAGAATAGGTTTTATTTAAGTGAATCCATTCGCCCATTTTCAAGAATAGGTTTTATTTAAGTGAATCCTATGGGCCAAATACCATATTTATAAAAGAGGTATGGTAAATTAATAAAAATATAAATAAATGAGAGGTATGGTAAATAAATAAAACATTTTTTATATTTACTCCATAAGTCACCTTATATACATGTAAGGGTGTAAACAAATAAAAATATAAGTAAAGTGAAGGTATGGTAAATAAATAAAACGCCTTTTTATACTTACTCAAAAGGTACGGTAAATAAAAAAAAATATAAATAAACTAGACGTATCGTAAATAAATAAAACCTCTTTTTATATTTAGTCCATAACCCTCGTTGTATTTATGAAGGCTCAAGAAAGAGGTTTTATTTAAGTGAATCCTATGGGCCAAATACCATATTTGTAAAAGAGGTATGGTAAATTAATAAAAATATAAATAAACGAGAGGTATGGTAAACAAATAAAACATTTTTTTATATTTTCTCCATAAGTCACCTTATATTTACGAACACTCAAAAAATGGGTTATATTTAGGTGAAACCTATGGCCAAAATACTATGGGACAAATACCATGGACTAGATTGTTATTAATACCATGCAAAAAACCATTATTAACCCTAATATTAGAATTAATAAAAATGAAAATGGCACATGGTATTCACCAAAATGGCACATGGTATTGACCCATGGTATTCACCTGGAATGTAGCCTATTTAAATGGGGGAATTAAACCAGCATGTAGCCTATGCTAAGATTCACTAGGACTTTACAAATTTTTATTATTTAGTGAAAGACTCGCCAAGATATTACAAGATTTTATAATTGAGTAAAATATTCGCCATGCCTGGTGAGAGATTCGCCAAAAAATTATATATACATATTATATTATTGATAAAATCGCCTTCCATTTTTCTTATATACCATGGAGATTCGCCCATTTATTATATTTATAAATTTAGGGGGGGTTCTTAAAATTTAGGGGGGGTAGCCTCCAAACCATAAACCAATTAGAACGGGGTGAACCTAGTGGCATCCTTCACTGAAGTTCGGTAGGCCCATAAGGCGAAGAACAACATTAAATGTCAATTTGACTTATGCATGCCAATGGTTCATTGAAGCATCGTTACCAAAAATTTGTTGACAGCTTCCACTTGGCCATTGGCCTGAGGATAGTATAGTGTTGAGCTATCATGCCGCAAGCCCAGCTGGGTTGTTAACTCATTCATCATATGATTATGGAAATTTTTGCCATGATCAGTGATGATAGCTTGAGGTACTCTGAATCATGAAATGACATGATTGAATAAAAATTGTGCTGTTGTCTGACCATCATCGGGTAGTGTAGGCATCGCCTCGGCCCATTTCGTGAAGTAATCAACGGCAACGATGATATACCCATGCCCCCTAGCCAAGAAAGGATTACAGGTCATATAATCAATGCCCCATTTGGAAAAAGGGCTGATGGTAATGATAAGGTGCAAAGGAGCAGGAGGCGTGTGCATCTTCCGTTGGTAGATTTGGCACTCGTGAAAAGAGCGAATGGCAAGAATGCAATCCTTAAAAATAGAAGGCCAAAAATAACCAGCACGGAGGATATTCTGAGTAGTAGCATACCCAAACATATGACCACCACAGGCGCCATAGTGGCAGTCATTTAGAACTCGTTCAGCTTCCATGAATGTCAAACATCGGCAGAGAACAGAGTCGGTGCCAAGACGGTACAAGGTGTCCTCAATAATGCGATATGGTTGAGAATGATGGCGAATCCGTCGCCAAGTATCCTTGGACAAATCTGGATAGAAAGAGGACATCTGAAGATAGGCAATAATATCCCCGTACCAAGGATCGAGGGTACTAATCAAGAACAAAGATTCATTCAGAATATGGTCCTCTAGTCGAGAAGGCATGGTAACAGATGGTAGGGAGCAAAGCATCTCAGCGAAGATGAGGGACTTCTTAGACTTGGTTGTAGTAAACTCCAAGTCGAACTCTTGAAGGATGACAATCCACTTTGGGTATTTTCCCCCCAGTAACTGTCGTGATAAGATGTACGTCATTGGGTTGTAATCAGAAATCACTGTCATGGTGCACAATAATATATAGTGGCGGAAAAGTTGGACAGTGCAAACGGTGGCCAATGCCAACTTCTCGACATAGGCATATCGAGTTTCAGTATCAAGTAAATTGCTGCTAAGATAGACATGCTTAGTACCATCATCATCGTCTTGGACCAGAACCATGCCAATGGTGGTATCGGCAACAGCTAAATATAGAGTGTAGTCACGATGATAATCAGGTGGACGTAACAACGAAGCAGAAACAAGGAGGGCCTTGAGGTGCTCGAATGACTCTTGTGTAGTGGTATCCCAAAGAAAAGGGATGTCCCGCTTTAATAACTGCGTATAGCCTTTGGCCACTTCAGCATGATTCGGAATGAACCGGCGTAGAAAATTTGCTTTACCCTACAAACTCTGCAATTGCTGCAAAGAAGCAGGGGGAGGGAGATTCAGGATGGCTTCGAATTTCAGGGGATTGAGACGGATACCCTCCCAGGATACGATGAACCTGAGAAGTCTAGTAGATTCCACGCAGAAGACACATTTATGTGGATTAATACGGATACAATAGTGTCCACAATGAAGAAACATTTCGCGAAGGTGGTTTGGATGGTCTTGGCATTTCGCTGAATGAGTTGGGAGGTCATCCAGGTAAGGCTGCACAATGTGTTAAATATCATGAAACACGTAAGACATTACGCGCTGGAAGGTAGCACCGACATCTTTTAAACCGAACGGGAGATTTTTATAATCGAAAGTGCCCCATGGACAGATAAAGGCGGTCTTGTGTTGATCCGTAGGCGAGATATTAATCTGGTTATAACTAGAAAAGCCATCCATGAATGAATATATCTCACTCCCGGCACACTCATCAATGAGCTAGTCAATGAAAGGTGTAGGGTAGTTGTCTTTGGGACAAACATGATTAATGTCACGATAATCAACACATACCCTAATAGTACCCTATCTTTTAGTCACAGGGACACCCAGTCTATGAGCGGGATAGGGTAAATAAAGCCAGCCTTAAGAAGCTTTTCCACTTCTGCCTTAATAGTTGTAGCCTTTCGGGGGTGCATGGGTCATAGGCACTATTGAACAAGTTTGGCACCCAGATATGTAGGTATTTCATGCACCACAATTTTAGTATCGATGTTGGGCATCTCTTCGTAAGACCAAGCAAACACATCACGAAATTCACGAAAAAGATTAGTATAAAGTTGAATCTCCTTTGGAGTACAAGTTACTCCAATATGAATGTGCCCCACAATCCCTAGTTTAACAGAGATGTCGATTGGTTGAGTTTGCGTAATGTCCCCATGTTCCCTTCAGAAGAAACTTGATGAATTTGGATGGGTGTCTGAAGGGGTTGGGAGGGGAGACAAGGAGCAAATTGCACAAGACAAGTAAGCATTTCCTGATGGGTAGGGAGAAACGAGGAACAATGGTGATGATCAGACCAAGGGGGTTCCTCAAAAGACATAGTCTCAATAATCGCTTCATCAGAAGGAAAAATTTCCTATAGAGGGTCTGAAGAAGCGCCATCTCCAAGCCAAGGGGATTGAACGTACGAGTCGAGAGCCCTGCTCGAAGGAGCAGGTTCAGAAGATGAAACCGATAGAGAAACAATTTCGACATAGTTGAGCTCAGCAGGACTCAACGGCATCACATCACCCTAGGATTCTATCTAATCAATAGGAGGAAGAAGCCAAGGATCAGAGAAAATAGAAATCATATTAACGGGGGCGATGTTGGGAGGTGGGAGTGAAAAAACACCCATAAGGGTAGGATATTTAAAGAGTCCAGCACCCACACTCTCACATGGAATGGAGGTATGCTCCATGAGAGGCACGTTTCCACCAGAGGAGGAAGAGGTGAAGAAGGACAACTGGTCTATCGTGAAAATTTTCCCTTGATGAGGAAAACGAATAACACGAAATAGAGATGAAGTCATGGCTCACATAGCATATGTCCAGCTTCGTCCTAAAAGGAGGTTGTAAGTTAAATTGGCATCGACAACTTCGACCTCCACTTTGACCGTCTTCCCTTCTAGGGTAATAGGCAGGCGTTGGAGTATACCATAAGGATGAGAATCTCTCCTATCAAAGGCTTCCAAGGTCGTGGGAGACTGGCTCAGAGTTGGAGAACCGATAGCCTTCCAACAAGCAACAAACATAATGCAAGTAGAAGCACCTTCATCAATGACCGTGTGGTGAATAGTTTTAGAATTGTTGATGACCTGAATAAGGAAGGAAATTTGGTGAGGCAGTCTCGGTACATGACTGTCTAGGTCAAAAGTGATCAAATCCGAGTTGGCCGGGTTAATGCCACCGATGGCCAATAGCAAGGAATTCCTCTGAGAGGGGCTACTCTAGAGGACCTCTAATGCAGACATAGCTGACGAAGCCTAGGTTAAGTCCACAACGATGCTATAGTACTGAGCAGCACAAGCATTAGGGTTGTAAGAAGACTTTCGAAGTACCCCTTTAGGATGAGGTCGGATGACCACCTCAGTACTAGGTCGCTTGATAGGGAGGGGACCAAAGTTGGACGGAGGAGCACTAGAGGGGACCTCAGTTTCCTTCCCGACAGGCGAAGGATACTCTTTTGACCAAGTACTAATGTGGATAGGAACCGTCCCAGCCATAAATACCTGAGAACCAAAGGGAGAGAAGGATTGAGATGGATCAGCCACCATTTGAGTTTGCTATGAGGGAAAAGGCTCTTTGAGCATGGCAGGAGTCCCAAAGCCACCTTTTAACAAACAACTAACTTTAGACCACCTCAGGCAGTCTTTAGTGTAGTGGTCCTCATCACAAATAAGGCAAGGATACTTAGGCTTGCGTTTGGCACCTTCCTCAGGTGGAGGTTTAGGGGAATCTTGCTTCGGTTGATCGGCCTTATTCTTTCCTTTTCCCTTCTTCTTTCCCTTCGAAGTTTTGTCTGTCGTGGTGGATTGAACAACGTTAACCTCAGAAGTGTTACCGTAATTGGATATGGCCTGAGAAGCATTTTCATTCATGGCATTTGGCTTTTGCTTCCTAGGGTTCACGGAAGATTGCTTAGAGGACATATTGACAAAACCGATGACACCATCAACTGATGGTGTTGACAGGACTTTGGAAGTTCTGAGTCTCAGAGCATCAGGCAAATAATCATATAGTGTACCAGACTGGGAGTAAACCAAGTCAAGGTACTAAGTACATGAAATAGCTTACTCTTCAGTTACACATGCCCCCATAGCAATGTCCCGGGCTATCGGCCCAACAAATGAAGTTGTGGACCAGTCAATCAGAAGCTGATCGGGAAGCTAGAACTTAATCAAACGGCGACATCTCCTCCATTCATGGATATGATCGGAGATATGCATGGCCGTGTTTTGCTTCAAGGATGTCAAGAGATGTGTGCCTGTTTCATATCGAATCGGCAACTGAAAATGAGTTTAAAATTCCATAGCCAGCGATTAAAGTCCTAAAAAGATCTGCAAGCTAGCTCAATATACCATTTTGCGACAGAGCCAGTGAGAGTCCATTGAAAAAGGCGATGCCAGATTGAATCATCAAGCCATGAATTTGATGAACACCATAGATGATAAGTCATAACATGAGCTTGGGGATATTCTCTGGCTTTACCATCAAACTTAGGACAATCACCTGGAATTTTAGCTGGAACTGGTGGCCAATACGGATTATGAAGAGTGGGATCATTTTTGAGTTTGGACAAATCCAGTAATTCCAACGTTGCTAAAAAGGGTAATTGAGGGTTAAAGGACATCTAAGGCAACGGGTGAGAAGTAGCACCAAAATTCCATCCAGTTCCTTGTTGCCCCCATTGATTTTGTCTGGACAGACTTGGCCCATAAGGGTTTTGTCTGTACGGATTTTGTCCATAGGGATTATAACTGTAACTGGATGGTTGACCTTGGATTTGACCCCCAGCATTCCACTGATTACCAACTTGGCCTGCAGGAGCAACATATGGTTGCTGGAAACTCTAATAAGGATTAACCTATGGCCATTGATAATTTTGGTATGGGACAAATTGAGTATGCCCTTAGGACTACTGAAAACCATAAGGCGGATGGGCTCCAAACTGAGCTTGGGGACCAGACCATGTTTGATAAGTAGATTGGGTTTGGGATCCAACCTAAATTTGGAGACTGAATTGGGTTTGGAGCCCAGACTGGGGCTGAAAACGGGGTGGAGCTTGAGAAGAAATGAGCGTTTGAGTGCTCGATTGAGTAGGCCCAAACGAATGTCCTTGAGAAAACGGAGGTTGAGCCATCTGGCTAGAAGGTTGGCCCGATTGAGGTTGAGATTGGCCCATCTGCCCAAAAGTTTGAATTTGCTGGGTATTGGGTTGACCTTGTGCAACCGAAGGCTGTCCAGACTAACCAGATGGTTGAGTAGGCTGAACAATTGGTTGGCCCTGTTGAATTTGAGGTTGACCACTTTGTCTAGAAGGGTGGCCTTGCTGGGTACCAGGTTGGCCTTATTGGATGTAAGGTTGTCCTGGGTTACCAGAAGGTTGGCCTAAGTATGTGAAAGAAGGCCCACCAAAGGCCGAAGGTTGTCCCTGAATGGGTTGTCCTTGTGGGCTGACAGGTTGCCCTAGATAAGGTTGCCCATAGTATGGCTGCCTGTAAGACTATTGTCCATAAGACGGTTGACCTTGATAGGGTGGACCTTGAAAATTTGAAGACTGTGCTTGGCCACCGTGATAAGCCATGGTACCCCAAGCAACAGATAATGGAACCGAGACCTCAACCACAAGCTGAGATGCTATGGGTCCAGGGTGGTAAATATGGGCTCCCCGAGAATCATAATAGTGGAACGGATTTTGTGGATCCGGATTATAAAGAGCTTGGAGATATTGATCATATGCCCCCCCTGCTGGAATGGAACCAGAAGAAGGTGGGGCACTAAGGCTAGGGTCAACAACCCCAGATATGGGTGCCGAAGGGCCACTATTTGAAGGACCTGTGGAAGGTCCGACAACAGTGGTCACAACTAAAGATGTAGTGATGGCACTAACAATGGGGGCTGAGGAAGCCACATAAATAGTTGGAATAGTCAAGACGGACATGACGATTACATTGTGAATCTAGGGAGTAAAAGGTCCCAAAGTTAGAGTGATAGTGCGAGACCACATGGAACTCATAAGGGGAGACCTAGAACCCATGATATTAGCTAGATCATTATAGTGTAGAGGCAACGTGATACCAAGAGAGGTGACATGGAAGGGTGAGGTTTCCGTAGGTATATGGATTTCACCACTTTCCATAAAGGACTCTTCACTCGTGATGAGGTTCATCTCATCCATGTCAGAAGAAGACATTGGGACCGAAACAATGGAGGAGTAAGGGGAAAGTCTTCTTTGGAAGGCTCCCAAATGGGATTCCAATGAATATCATAAGACTCGTCTTTCGGGGCGTGAGAGTTAAGCGATTGGATACTCGGAATAACAGGAAGAGTATCACTAGCCACCGGTACCTCAAGAGCGATAGAAGATGGAGATCCTTGGTCACTTGGAACAGGAGATGGGATCAGTGATTCTGCCAGGATGATTTCACTCAAAAACCCTAGGGAAAACTAACCAAGGAAAAACAATCATACACAAACTAAAACGCAAGAAGATCTGATAGGGTAAGTGTGAACTTCGTTGAATAAATTTTAAGACACAGGAACAAAACTTGACCTTTTCATATTTAAAGAGTCAAGAAAAGGACAAAAAGATGACTCTAGTCGTCTTCGAATATTTAATGAGCCCGAAAGGACAAGTGCTTAGATGGACCTTTTCTTTTAAGGAGTCCGAAAAGGAATGAAAGTGACTACTCTACAGAAACTAGGCAAAAGGTTTACCAAACATCTCGTAAAACTGCATATACACCTTGGCAATCATATGAAAACCAAGGACTTTCCGTACGACAATCAATCTTCCCAAATGTTGTGTTTGGTGCGTTACGGTTTGCAAGGCAGCAAAAACTGCTTCCTAGGGATATAGGATGATAACCT
Organism: Pinus tabuliformis; assembly: GCA_031772625.1. Taxonomy (NCBI): domain Eukaryota; kingdom Viridiplantae; phylum Streptophyta; class Pinopsida; order Pinales; family Pinaceae; genus Pinus; species Pinus tabuliformis. The sequence continues at coordinate 310,187,550 of CM062815.1, read as the reverse complement.
AGTGAGGTCTCTCAACATATACTCGACGGTACTGGGAGCACAATTCTGTACTAGACCGCTATTGAGTCACAGAAGGAGGAATCACCCAACCTTAAGTGAAAACAATAGTGACTAGGTTTAACGATGTCAGAGCATGTCTCTAGCCTAGACCTCTGAATAATGTGCGTTATGTTCCAATGCGTTGTTAAGTTCATTCAGTTCATTTTAGAGTTGATATTGAAGTATGTTTCAGTTTTCAGGCCTTACCGTATGTATACAAAAACCTAGGATGCAACTAGAATGAGTAAAGCATCTTTTACTTCAATGAACACCTACCTATAGGAGGGTAGAGAGATCATTCCCAAACCAAGATAAGCTAAGAGACACAATTCATAAACACATCAACCCTACAGTGCATGGATACTACTGATGATAGATTTTATTATTTGCCTTCCAATATGAAAAAATGAAATGCAAATATGCTTTCACTTTCGTATACTAAATGAATGCAGTCTTTTGATTTTGATTTTTTTTTTAATTTAAAAGAAACAAACAGGCAAAGTGTGAAACCAGTCGATCCAAACAATTGTGATCTATGTTCGATAGTGAAAAGAAATCAAATCAATACCAAATATTGGTTCAATAATTGTCACTAAAAATCAAGCAGAAAAAAACAAGCAATGGAGAAGCCTCAAACAAATCAACAAGAAGGTAGCAGATGAACCTTGGGAAAACAAGCCACCAAGTCAAGTAATTCAAGAATTTGAAAGAAGAAACTAGGTCACAAAGACAAAAATGCAATATCCATTCAATAAAACCAAAGAGAGAGTGCCTTAACCATAAGAAATCAAAAACAAGCTAATGGGCAAGAGAAAGATAACAGGGGATCAACAAGACTGGTGAATTCAAGAGGTAGAATTGAAAAAGCAACTCTATAGGAATCGTTGCAGGCATAAGACCAACAACTAGGGACGATCAGCCATTAGTTATAGCAACAGAGCAACATCATCGCAAGAGTACATGTCTCTTCCGCGACGGGCCGATTTCAGGAGTCGTCGCGACTGTATGATAGGATTCAGTGACACATAGAATTTTACAATAGAGACAAGGCAACGTCAACATGGCTGTTAAAATTTTTTTAGTGATGATCTTAAAAACAATGAAAGATGAACAAGAAACTCCCAAACAAAAACCAGTCAATCCTATAGATAATAGAGGGATTTCCTAGATTGACCCAAGTAACCCAAAAGACTGATAGTTTACCCCAAAGTTCAAGAGACACCAAATCAAAACCAAAACATGAGAAAACAAGAGAAGAAACATGCAAAGGACTCCCCAGCAAAGTCACTAACTTATGATGCAGGAAAGTGTTCACTCTATGGACAAAGGCAACCCCTCTAGCCCTAGAGTGGGTCTAGTCATAGCAACGACAAAACAACAATTAATTCCCTTAAATAGTCATTGTTGGAGGCCTACCTCAAACTAGCGGTTGATGAAGTTTCGTTGCGCTGCTCCATCTTCTGTTTCCTTCTCCTTAACAAGCAATCAACCTAAAACACCACAAAGAAACAACAAAGCACGTAATCGAGAAACAACAATGATATATTTACTCATAAATTCAAGAAGTCATGAGCTATCATGTAAATTACATACAAGACATAGGAAATCATCATTTATTGTATTAATAATAAACAAGAGCAAATCTTACAACCAAGTCTTGACATTTCAAGCCTTCTCGGAGGGTCCAGCCAATGTGTTTCTTCAAGCATACACTCTCAAGGATGGGTCTCCTAGACAACAATATATCTCTCTCTCATTCACAAGATTTAACACAAAGTTAAGGGCACTCCACACCTCCTTGCAAACTATGTAGCAATCCCACACTTGTCACACTCACACCAAAACTATCTATCAAACTCAGAAGCAACAGCAGCACTGTACAACCAAAAGAACTAGCAGATGATAGCAATGATGAGTGATTTTATAGGAGAAGGAGTCTCCATGAAATGAGGGAGAGGGAGCTTATCGTCAGGGAAAGCATCACAAAAGACAGAACTACCATGCCAAAGGGAGAAGGGTGACCCAACCTGACCCAACAACCAGGTGTAGAGACATCTAGAAGGCTGACTGTTGGAACGAATTTGCCCAATCTGGACTGTCGTTGGTCGTAAACTAAGCTTTAGCGCCGACATCGCTAGGAAGCAACGTATGCCAATAACCTCGTACTGGGGCTTGAAATCTGACCGTCACTAGAAACAGGTGTACTCCCACGACGGGGTCGCAACAGGACTATTTATGACAGGGGTCTGTCGCGTGTATTAAACGTATTCATGCGATGAGGTAGAAAACTTAGGAAAAGAGGTTCAATTGGCAATGGAAGAGAGCATTTGTTTAATATGAGCATGTTTTACTGGACACATGACACAGTGGGGTGAAGGCAGTGACATATTACTGTGTAACACTCCCTCTTCGTCTAGTTCTATTTCTTCGACATAGGTCGAAGGTTCCTCTTCCTCATCTTTGCTTTCAATAGTAACAACTTTGCCCTTTTCTTCCATTGTGTGCTTGCTAAATCACAAATTCCACAACGACATCCTTATTGGTCCTGGTACCTGGGGTTCCTTCTTGGTCCACAGTGTCCTAGGTGATTTAGGGATTTTGGCTGCCTATGGTGTAGGATTCTGCTTAACGTCCTTAGTGGTGGTTATCAACCTAAGTAATGACTCTCACAATTCCTTTAGCAATTCCTGAAACCGCGGGCTTTCTTTCATCAGTTTTTCATTCATCGTGCTAATCTCGGTTTAAACCCAGGGCATCCTACTCTTTGTTTTGTGATACTTCACTTGTTTTTTATATACTATTTCAAATTCAAATTCGGCCTTTTTCCCTACTCGTGGATCATTAATGTGATTTTGGCGGTTACTGCTATGTCTTAATTTCCCATCGCCCACTCCTCGGTGTCTTAAATGGGACATCTTATCATGAACAGTAACTACAACAGTCACCTTCCATCCACCCCATGCAGCAGCGTAACCCTTGGTATGCGGGTGTGTTCTATGCTTTTTACTGGCCCTATATGCCACGACCGAATCGCACAACCTTCTTGTATATTTTTTTTAGTCCCATGCCCTCTTTCAACTATGTGTAGTTCTAAGACTGGGTCTCCTACAGATAGTCAGGCAATCACACCCTTCGTGTGAGCCTTCCCTTTCCTAGCTAGCCTAGGTTGTGAGCACCCTTCACATACTTTCGAATCGGATAGCACATTGTGGTTCGTGCTCCCTTGTTCAGTAGGGTGCAATTGCAACCATGATAGCAGGGTCATGGCTTGTCTCGAGCTACTATGTCGAATGGCTTCCTGCAACTGCCAGATCCCTTTGTCCAGGTCTTTTCGTTCAGGTTGAACTGCAGGGGCAGTGGTCAAGGAAGTTCTCTTTACTTCCCATCCAACCGTGGATAGAATTCCCTTGGCACAACCTACTTTATTTATAGTCCTATTGGCCCAGTGAACCCTTGCGTAGATTTAGTTGGGTCGATGGTTGTGCAACATACAACCGTGCCTACCGTTATAGATGGGTGGCCACCTTGCTCCGTCATGGCTGCCTTGGTTGCGTTCGCCGTGCACGTCCTCCAATCCGTATCCAAAACTGTCATCTACCTCCGCGCTCATTCCACATCAGATTCCTTTGTGCACACCACCCTGGTGTGATTACCACAAGCGGTGCTTCTTCTGTCACCCCCTTCGGCTTCGGCCTTATGATTGAAGTTCCGCAAATATTGACAAAATCCTCCTCCTTTGTTGCGCCATTGTCTACTGGCTATTGCCGTACCTTGGTTGTCATGCGTCGTAGTGATCTAATCATCATGTTACAGTTGAGTTTTGTGACTTCATGCAATCAATTATGCCATCATTCGATCTCCTCGTCTGAATCTGAGGTGCAGGAACTATCACACTCCCATGAGATTCTCCCGTCCGCTGTGGGATTCACCCAATCCTGGTCTTGCACTGTTATCTGGTAGATGCGGTCCAGTTCATCATCATTGTCCTCATCGCACACCGGTTCAGTGTAACACGCTCCTTCAGCTGGGTCTAGTGGAACTATTAACCAGAGTGATTTTTTTCGAATGTAATTTTTCGTCTTTTCAAGTTGATGACCCATTCATGTTCATGGCCCAATCGATTCCTAGCAATGTAAGGTATGGATTACTGTCATCAACAATTTCTATTACCTCGAAGTCAGTCTGCGTACTTACACCTTAAATGTCCACTGTCACCCCTCGCAGTCATCCCATCGGTAAGATATTTTGTCGGTTGGCCATCCACAGCTGAATAGGAGACCACTATAGTGCGGGACTACCCATGCATTCCCACATTTTCTTAGGCAACACATTTGCATCCTACCCTAAATCTAGAATGACCTGGTCCATATTGTACTTTTCGATTTGTACCATCATTCACATCTCTCGCCCAGTGCGCAGAGCATGTTTTCCTAGTTTCTAGACTACGCGTGGCTCCCCTAACCCTGCGCACTTAGCGATCAGCACTTGCAGTCATTTAATGACTCTATTGTCATGCAACAACTTATTACATGTCTCTAAAAAGGTGGTAAGCATAGAGGGATCCATTCCCGGCTCAATTGGATCCCTTCTACCTGGAGTAGAGACTTTTGTGAAGCTCTTCTAAGCTTCCTTAGACGTATTCTTCACCTGTTCCATCTCAAAGTCAGGTTCCCTTGTAGGGGCATCATGACCCTTCCCATACTCTCCAGGATGTTTCGGCGCATCTCCCCCTGTAGTTGCACTACTGCTAGTACCATGTTTACGCTGGGGTCATCTTCACGCGATTCTGACTTCATCATTTGGACATTTTGAGTTGGAGTGGGCTGCAATACCCCCTTTTTGTACATCTAGGCAATTAGCGTTGGACAGTCTACCATTTCATGGTCAAACTGCTTATAGTATGGACAATATATTCTCGCAAAGTTAGTACAGTCATGAGCATAATGCCCCGACCCACCACAATTATAACAGATCAGTTGTCCATGGCCCCATCTAGGCCCCATTCCTCTTCTTCGTCTGCGTCCTTGGAATCCCCAGCGGGGCCCTGCGTCTGGGTCGAAACCCCATGCCACAATCTACATTCGATAGGCTGGGGTCCTTTCCATCATTAGCTTGTAGCTTTGACAAGTTCACTCATTGTGACCCACTGACCTACAAAAGTTGCAATACAGTTGTTGTGGAGTCTAGGTATACTTCCGCAATAGGTGGCAGTTGTCTGTTGTGTGCTTTCATCCTACTTGACAAATCGTGCACCATAGGATAGGTGCCGCACTTGGCCCTCCGTGTACCTCCAACCTTAATGGCATCTGCCCCCCTCCCACCAGATAGTTCACGAATATGGGGCATTGGTCTTTGTCATGAACTTGACCTTTGCATTTGATGCAACCTACTTTTGTACGCACCTCCGGTCGGGGTGCCCTTTCTTACTTCAAACTTTGTAGCTACGCGTGGATTTGTTCAACTCCCAACCCCGGATCTTATATTGTAGTTTCATGTAACCTCATCACTTTCTCCAATGCTTCAGCTTGGGTTGAGATCTTTTGTTGTGATAGCGTTGTCCTCATATGTGGTGTTAACAATGCCACAAACCATGCACAGTGTTGCGTGTCCGTCAGCGTCATGTTAGCCTCGCAAATTGTACTTTTCAATCTCTAATCCAGATCCCACAAGGTTTCACTAGGCATCTTTGCAATCTCCTTGAACTTGATGATCGACTGTGTTTCTGATTTTGGTCAGCTACATTTTTTGTTTAGCACACCTTGGATCACCGCTATTCCCGCATTCAGGTGATCTCTAGAGTACTTTATATACCACATCAATGCGCGGTCCTACAGTACGCTAACCAGAGAAGCCATTTTTATTTTCTCATCTGTTACACCTTGAGCTTCCCATACAACCTTTACCACGAACCAGAACTGATTTGGTTCCTCCTTTCCTACACCCGTAAGTACTGGCAACGTGATCACACCTACCATCCCAACCCTCAGTGGTGGCAGCGGTGGGGTAGGTGAAGATGGGTTGGATGTAGGTGAAGTAGGTGATGGCATAGATGGCGGTGGTATTAGTGGAATGTGTTGCTTTATCAATTGGACTACGCCTCTTGGAGAGAACCCTGCAAGCTCCTCCTCGCTTTCTCGTGAGAGTGAAATTAAAGGACTGTTTTCTAATCCTTTGGTCCCTCGGTAGCCTCTTTCGCTCCTCGTTACCCCAGACATCAATGGATGCGCATAACCCATTTTTCACATAACAACATTTTAATCCAAGTATTCAATGATTTGATGTACTTACCCCGCGTTCCTTGGAGAAAGTGCCTTTCTGTCTCGCTTTAACTCATAGTTGTTTCTATCGTGAACTCGATTATAAACCCTGCAATATTCGATCCAACCAGTGATCTACTGCCTGTGCAATTTTATCTTCAGATGCTTCCAGCCTACGCACCAACTCTAGCATCCACATGATGGGTTGATCCAGTTAGCACCTTCCCTGACTGTCACCTAGCATCGTAATCCACTCATACAACTCTGTCAATAAAGACACGAAGAAGATCTCATGGATTTCTGTGTATATGTAGCGATCCAACCATCTTTCCTCAGATATCCATGGATTTCTATTTTCCTGTACCACGAACTCATGAAGCTTCTGATCCAACCAATCTTCAAGCTCTTTCTTTGTAGGGTTCCAGTGTTCTGACATCAGACATCCCTTAGGCAGATCCCAGTCCTGGCAATGGAACCATTTGTTGGCTTATTGGGCCCTTAACCAGGTTCGAAAGAGTTATTAGCCAAATAAATCAAGAAGCTACTGACACTTTCAGCAACAACCCGCAGAGCTCGAACTGAGGTCTCACCTGAGGTAGTACGGGAGGGTGCTGGAGCAAGGTTTCCGCACCCTTGGGATGTCTTGATGTGGTCTGGAGGGGTCACGAACCGTTCTATGGCCTCGCGCCACTCTGTACTACTATGCGTAGATCCATGCAAGTGTACTTTCTTATTATGGAAATTGTTACAGATCTGATCTTTTGGTTACAGTCTTTAAAAAAAAATTAACAATAAATCCCAATGTGCACAACCATAATTATTTAAAGATATAAACTCATATAACATATGCATAAACCAGAATACAATAGATCTGCGATATTTCAGAAAACACCTTATCTTTCTTATTATCTTTCGTCAATACAACCAGATCCGCCCTATGCACTCAGCTGTAAGGGTCCACGTACACATCTGCGGACTCTACCAGGCCTCTTTGTACATATCTACAGAGCCTCTATCTACCCACTAACACCTTTGACTCGAACTTATAGACGCAGAACAACAATTACTTTCACCAATCCATACACATCAGATCTAGTCAAAAGCTTCCAAAAAAAACTGACTTCTAGCCATAGAGCCTTGCTCTATTTATAAATTCCCATGGTCCATAGACCGTGGGTAGGCCGATGCACTTCCTATTATTTTACATTATTCTCGAGCGGACAACCCCTTGACTTGACTCATTACAATTCGCACTCTGTGCACTTTGCGGAATCTTTACAATAATTTTTTCCAAAATTGTAGACTTTGAGTCCCAAAACCGTTATGCAGGGCCTCCGCTACACAACAATAATTTAATTTTCAAAACTGATTTGTATATGATACTTCAGCTTATTGAATTACCGTGTATACACAACTGCACTTAATGCAACTGGTATATATGCAGAGATCTTTTGATTTACCCAAATTATCATGTATTGAACTTTAACTAGTATATCAGGAATTCATTAGACAATGCAGTAAAAACAGAATAAAGCATCTCTCATAACTAACACACATGAACACCAATATATAAGGTGGAAACCCAACGTGGGTGAAAACCACCTGTTGCAATCGTCTTTATCTTCTTTTAATGATAAGAGAATTTTGTTTACAATTTTGTACTAGTTCAGTCTTATACCAGTGCGCAGGATTCTACCTGCAGAAGACTACAACCTTCTCTCATTCTCCAACTTCTACTGGAAGGGAGCTACAAGCCCTAGCTCTTTACTAGTTGATATGTTTACTAGTACGTAGGTGTCGGCCTACAGAAGGCTACAACCTTCTCTTTTCTTTCAGGGACCACGTTTCATAAATTTTCAGACTGGATCCATCAATAACATCAATCAATCATAAAATATATCTACATCAACCAATCTCCTTTTGAATCAACCACAGCTGAATCTATCAATCACTCCATCAATCTGATCATTCAGAATGTTGTTGAATTAATACAGTAACCAGAACCCAAGCCAGAACCCAGAACACTACAATAGTAAACAGAAGCAACTAAAACATATTTTATAAGGTATACGCTACTTTCATGTGTCGAACTTGCATGCATACACACTTTCCTCAAGGCGAACCAATGTACAGATCTAAAAATCAAATTTATGATGTATACGCTGCTTTGATATGCAAAACCAGCGTGTATACACTCTTTTTCTAAACTGAACCTATGTACAGATCTATAAATGATGATTTAAACATTACAACTATTCCAGACTTCAATCATACCCATATCATCATATTTACAGACTACAACATGTGCTAGTTATTCAGATAAATGATCAAACCACATAAAGATAATTCACTTCAAGCCTTGAGATCCTGATACATCATTATATCTTATCCTTCATAAATTGCTAAGGTTCATCCTTGGTTCAGATCAAGCACAACAACTTAAGCCAATAACCTACATATTAGATCTCACACTTCATCCGATATTCCATACTTTCACACTCTGGCCTAATGATCTTCTCCTCCTTTTATAGTCTTAGGCCTTTCTCAATACCATGGACCAAAACCTCTTAGGACCAAATATCTGGGGTCAATACCTCGGACCTGATACCTTGGACCAATACCATGGATCAAAATACCATGGACCAAATACTTTGGACCAAAAATTTAGTTTTCCAAGGTATACACGCTTTTCCTTCTGTGAAAGTGCATGTGTACGTATACACGGCTTGTATATAGTGAACCTGCGTGTATACATAGCTTGGTCAATGGTGAACCTGTGTATACCTCTTTTTCTTCATTCTATGAAGACTGATATGTAATTCTTTGTTGTTTACCTGCTATACTTTCATCTGAGTGAGTTTCCTTCTGAACTGATTCCTTGAAGTTTCCTTGCATTTTATCGCATCTGTCACATCTGATATCTCTTCTGTAGATTCATCTAGTTACCATATACAAGTGAGTTGTTCTACTACAATTGGGTTTCCATCAAGTACAACACATACATCATAATGCCAACACATAGTGCTAAAAGGATGGGACTTGGAAGATGTTTATTTGATTACACGGTGTTGAAAAAAAATCATGCTCAAGAATAGGTACCCCCTACCCAAGATAGTTGAGTTTTTGGATCAATTGCAACAAACAAAATACTTCAGAAAGCTCGACATAAAGTCCAGATATCACTAGGTTCGAGTTAAAAAGGAATATATCTGGACAATTGGCTTCAAAACTAGGAAATGTTTATATGAGTGGCTGACCTATGCAATGCACCAACTACATTTATGACGATAATGAATGATATATTGTTCCCTTTTATAGATTCATTTCTTATTATCTATTTGCATGACATATTGGCACACAGTGCTACCTAGGAGGAGAACATATCATATTTTATGAAGGAGATAGAGACATTATATAAGCACCAACGTATAGAAAATCTCAAGTAGTGTGAGTTTGCACGAAAATATTTAATGTATTTAGGCATGTGATAGGTGGAGGAGAGATGAATATAGATCCTGCCAAGATGTTGGCCATCATCGAATGGTCTATTTCTACTAATGTTTCTAAGGCTACAAGTTTCATTAGGGAAACGCAATACTTAAGGAAATTCATAGCTTCATTTTCAAAAGTACCAACACCACTCCATGACATAAAATAAAATGGCAAGATTTATGGGGGAAGACTTAACAGAGGACCTTTTAGGAGCTCAAAATTAAGATTAGTTAAGCACAAGTTCATCATTACTGAACTTGCATCAATCCTTTAAAGTGGATATGTATGTGAGTGAGTATGTTATGGAATCAGTATTCATGTAGGGAGGAAGGACTATATGCTATAATTAGAAGTATTTCATGGGTAAGTTCTTAACTACCCGACCTACGACAAGGAGTTTTATTCCCTAGTGAAAGTTATGAAAAAGTGGAAGAACTATCTAATTGGGAAGGAGATAATAATCATCATATATTAGCATCCTCTGCAATACTTGCAAGCCTAGATTAAGTTACAATAGACCAAGCATTACAAGTGGATGGGGTTTCTGCAGTAGTTTCAATTAGAGATCAAGTATAAGAAGCAAAGAATGAACAAGTTGTATGACATGATTTCAAGGCCACTCACATAAAAGATCATAGCTTTGGGAACTTTGATGCACATGGCACCATTCACCCATGATGCATATAAAGAAGCATATTTGAAGGATGAGGAATTCAGGGTGTTTCAATAGTTGTAAAGCCAGAGTCATGTGCACAATGGTGGCAACACCATTGACTACCATCTCTAGGATAAGTTACTCTACAGGATGGATAATTTATGTGTTCCTAAAGGTGAGTGATTGTAGCTAATTATAAAGGCTCGCACCTCAAATGTTGTAAGGCACTTTGGTGTAGGGAAGACAGTGGCCAAATTGTATAGGTATCTGTATTGGCCCAAGATGTAATGAACAAGTATCTAGGTTCATAAGGTGACATGTGCTTTATTGTGTCATCAAGCCTAGTAAAAGGAAATAGGGTCTATGTCATCCCTTACCTATACCCTCTCATCCCTGGGAGATAATTTCTTTGGACTTTGTGGTAGGCTTACAAACAACCAAGAAGGGACATGACTACCTATTCATGGTAGTTGATAGGTTCATCAAGATGTGTGTTTTGATGCCCTCTAAAAATTCCATTAGCGTGTAAGAAACATAAAACTTGTTCTTTGGACAGGTCTTGGTGCACTTTGGGATACCAAGGAGCATAATTTCATATAAGGGTTTGAGATTTCTTAGTGTATTTTGGACTATATTATGGGATAAAATGGACATAAAATTGAAGAGTTATACAACATTCCATCCTCGGACATATGGGAATATAAAAGTAGTGAATAGGAATTTGATGTAGCTTTTGAGGAGTTAAAACAAAAAACATCGAAAGACTTAGTATAAAAATATAGTATATATACACACTCTTATCATAGAGTAGTCCACACTTCTATTAGTAAGTCCCCATTTGAAAATTATTTTGGATATTTTCGACCTTCACCTTTGGTTATTACATATTGGTGGTAAAGAGGAGTAAGGGAAGATCTTAGAAGGGACACCTTGAGGGCTAATTTCTTTTTAGAAAATATTAGGAAAATCCATATATAGGTACAGGAGACACTACAAAAGTCACAAGAAAAATATAAATCCATGCACGATTAGCACAAAATAGAGAAGTTGTTCAAGGTGGGAGATAGAGTATGGTTATAGTTGAACAAGGAGAGGCTACATGGTCTTGGTAAGAAAATCAAAGCTCTATGATATTGTCCCTTTGAGATAATGGAAAAGGTGGTAGATAAAACCTATAGACTCATCCTACCCCCGTACATGCACATTTACTCAGTTTTGAATGTATAAAATTGGATCTTTATGAGCCTTCCATGTTAGATCGAGATGAGGAACAAATCCTAACTTCTCTAGAGGATTTGGCACCAGATCCTCAAGCAGAGTTGAAAAAAGTAATAGTTTTGTAGAAGAGGACCAAAACTACAATATAGGGGAATCATAACCTTTGAAAAATTGAGTTGAAAGGACATGTTATAGGCAAGGTTAAATGGTACACCCGAGAGGAGGTGGAACAAAAATTTCTTCACCTCATTTAGTAGAATATTTTTGGTACCAAAAGCCTCCCAAAATGGAGAGGTGTGATTTATATTGGATGATTATACTTTTTTAATCCATATTAATTCTTCTAGAGTAGAAGAAGTGGATGAATCAACTCACATGATCATTTTCATCGACAAAACCCAATTTGAAAATTGGGGTCTGAAACCTTTGGGGAGAATTTTGAGGCATCAAATGACATTTTTTGGGGCTAAAACTTTTACACTCATTGAAAACCTCTTTTTCCTATTCTACACACAAGGACCTGAATGGTGTAAAAAATTCCTCAATCGAAGTCTCTGTGCAAAAGTTATGCTACTCAAAAGTTATCCTTCCTTTTTGTCAACCATAATTCTAGAGGATGAAACATCAACCTCATTACTAATGGAAAAGGGGTTAGCCACATGATCACAATAAAGGATATTCTAGAAGATTCCATATTGCAACCCTAGGTAAGAGTTGAAAGATTCAAACCTAACCACTAGTAAGCTATTGGGCTATGTTATAACTGGGCCATTAGGAGGAAAATATGCCCCATTTTTTCAAGGGCATTTGGTTGCACGGATGAGGATAGTAGCCGAGAGGGACAAGGAGAGAGCATGCAGAGAGGATTTGTGTACTATAGCAACCCATGATCCACAAGCCTTAATTCTTTGTACTTGCATCCATTTTCTATTTAGAGAAAGAGAGCAAAGTGACCTCACCTTCCATCTAGGTTTTCTCATGAAAAGGTTTCCTAGGACATATATATTGTGTCGAATGTGATTTGAGAGTTTTTATTTCATTGTTCTCTATTTTCTACATAAATTTTAATTTTTATGTATAAAAAACAAACAATCATTTATAGATCCTAAAATCTAAAGAAAAATAAACCCTCATAGTGGTGATTTCATATTTTTATGTATAATTTATCATATATGTTTTTTTAAACAAGAATGAGTACTTGGATTTTATTGAAAAGATACCCCTAGAAGTGGCAAATACATAATGAAGTACATCGCTTTTGCCTCAAAAGATTCTAAAAAAGATAAAAACCAACCTCCTAATAACAGTAAGGGGGGGGAAATTCCAAAACTAAATCTTCAGGTTATTATTCTTACTATTTCATGGGAGGGGTAAATTATATAAATTGTTTTCACAGTAAAATGAATTAAAAAAACATGTCTATAAATTTCTAGGAGACAACACATCGTTGGACCCATAAGAGGGATCAGGACCATGGTTCTTTCTACTATGGTATTTCTATCTTCTTGTTATTGGTGGAGAAGAATGTTACTTTTTAATCACTTGTGAATAGGAATGGGAAGAGGAGGACGGTTTGCGCTACTTCTTGGTCCCCTTATATTCTTCTTCATCTTTTGATGTTGAAGGAACCTTTGGAAAAACTTTCCCATCATAGAATTTTCCTTTGTAGAATATTAGTCGAGGCATTCTTCATTTTTTTAATTGGGAGGATCTACCACTAGCTAATCCACTTGGACCTCAATATTTTAATATTTTGCCTCAGAGACATTTAGGACTTCAAAACTATTGTTAGAAATAGGTTGATGGGGAGATTCATCCTTACATGTTTGTTTCTTCTTATTTCCATGCTTCCTTCGTTTCTTTTTCACTAGATGGAATCCTTTCTTATTTTCTTCTTTCTCCTCTTTAGGAGGATGCAATGGGTTTGGATAACTTTGAGAGACTGGAGCTTTCGGATAGATTTTTGTGAAGTGTCCATACTTATGACACATATTACACTTAAATGGAACATGCTCGTAATCCAAAGAATAGAGGTGAAACCAACCATTAAAATTTAGTTGAATCACCTCAGGAAGGCCTTTTGAGAAATCTACTTCCTGAGAAATTCTTTCATACAAGATATTGTTCCCATGAGACTTCTCACTGGTGATAAATCGACCTAGTTTATCTCCTATATCCTTAAGAATTCCATGACCTTAACAAATAAGAGGCATATAAGGAAATATGATCCACACATGTGTAGAGGATATTTCCATCATGGGGTTAAATTCTAGAGATGAATGGCTTAGAAACAAACCTCTATTACCAATGAAATAAGGACCCAATTATAGATCTGATCTCTATATTTTTGGTTTTCAAAAAGAAATGTGTAATATCTATCTCCACAGTAGAAAATGTCTGAGGGTTCATGATTTTCCCATTTAATAGAAACCGAATATTTAATGGCTACATATTATGGCCACAAGTTAGTAAAATTTCCTAATAACCCTTTTTCTTTTAGTGTTGCAACATTATGTTTCACTGGTGAAGAAAACCCCAAAACCAAAGAAAGGATTGATTCTTCCTTATTCATGAAATTTTTTAGATAACTCATGGTGTATGCGTTGAACTGAAAAATAAATATCTTACCCTACAACAGTAATCTAACAAAACACATATCACACTTTGAAGTAGTGAAATTCCCCATAAACCCACAAGAAGCTAAGGGGTTCATAAAATCAAAGGAAGCAATGACATCTTCAAGGTGAAAATGTAGGCATTGTTAACAAGGTTAGTAAACATTTTTTGTTATACAGAAAATGACCTCCTCATTAGCTCAGAGGAGAACAACACTTCTAACTGGAAGAAAACCTAACTTATGGGCCTATTTTCCAAGGTAACACACCCCACACACAGACAAACAACATGCTAATGCAGTCCACAACCTAGAAAGGCACGTTAACCTAGGAATATACATTGTGTTTTTCCTAAAGGGCTGCATTACTAGATTTTCATGAGCTTCCAAAGGTTCAAATGTGAGTTGACTAACTAACACTCCATCTTTCACTAAATGTCAACTCCTAAAATTCGCAAACATCTACCTCATACTTGTCAAAGGAAATTACTAATCCGAAAAGAACCAAGCAAAGGAGGAAAGAGAAATAAAGCAAATGCAACATCTAGATTTTTCCCAAATGAAACTTATGGAGAAATTGGCAAGGATTGAGCCTCCTATCGCCTATAAGTTTGAGGATAGGCCACAATAATTGGGATCAAAATTTGTGCATTGTTATGCCATCAAGAAGTTGATTGTGTGTGAGAGAGAAGAGATAGGAGCTAAGGGAAGACTTGATTCAACAATCATGGTTGTCATCATTCCTCTCACATCTAATAATATAGATCTACTCTTCTTATGTCTATGTGATGATATTGATGCCTTCTTTCTGTATATGTTGGTTCAATGGCAAGACTGATGTTTATTATTGATGGATGCTAACTCCATATGTTTTTATATGTTTTGAAGATAACTTTTTGTCTTTCTTATGTTTAGGTAATAATCTAAGAGATGATAGAGGAAGCCTTCTCTGTCACACTAAAAACTCTAGTGGATTTGTACAAAAGGCTAACAATTAATCCTTATTTTTTTGCTTTGTCAATTCCTAGATTAACATGATATGATTGCATGTATCTCTAAATGGTTGCAGGTCACTTCGTTCCATATTCCTTAGGCCCTGGGAGACCTAAGAGGGTCTTTTTGTCCACCATCACTTGTGCATTAATTCCTAAAACATAATTGGTGACTCCCCTAGGGACGCTCTTAGTTCCTGGCCTTGATCTCCTATTTCCTAGATCTCTATCTATCTCCATGTCTTTATGTGCCCCTTGATTTGAATTATAGTCACCTTGTACGCTTCTAGACCAATTATGTTGTTCACATCTTCTGCTCAAACCCTAATTAGACCCTTCTCTCATCCCAATCCTATATAACACACCCTTCTAGTGTTGTTCAGATCATTATAACACATCTCTACTTTCTAGACAGAGTGTTAGCCCTGCTACTAACACTCTGTTTTCCTTGTTGGGTCGCATTATCAACACAAAATCTTGACGTCCACCTAGTTATTTGGATTCTTGTGTTGGATAGGTTTCCTATGGTATGTTCTTGGGATCTGCAACTATGAGATTTGGCTGGTTGGTTG
The DNA here is from genome assembly GCA_031772625.1 of Pinus tabuliformis. Taxonomy (NCBI): domain Eukaryota; kingdom Viridiplantae; phylum Streptophyta; class Pinopsida; order Pinales; family Pinaceae; genus Pinus; species Pinus tabuliformis. The sequence continues at coordinate 310,171,711 of CM062815.1, read as the reverse complement.
CTTACATGGTCATTTTTATTTTTGAAGAATAACTTAGTTGCATTTGATTTTTCAGAAAAGAAAAAAGAAAAATGTTTAGATTTCTTTTATTTTAGCTTGATCTATTATGTTATATTAGGTTAGTTGTAAGTGAATTTCATGTTTTCATTTCTTTGCATGTGTTTAGACTGCATTCAGATTTATGAATTCTGAAATGGTGTATAGTTACTGTCTCCCTTTAAGAACTCTTATTCATTGAATGGAAATCTAAGAGCATTTCTCTTACATGGTTTGAATCAAAGTCTCACTAAAATCCATATGTAAACAACCACTCCAGAGCCATTAATAAAGTTCACATAAAATCAATTTCTTAATAAAAGTAATCAAGAACTCTCTTTTTAGCATACACACAGATCAGTTTAAGATAAAATCTTGGGATAGGTTGTGGTGAGTAAACCACCCAAGATTTTGAAACTGAGGCTAGTGTCATTAATAAGAGTAAAATCCTATATCACGCTTATCATCTAGTACTTCTCCACTTACAATGGAGTTAAGTGCTAGAAAACATCCGAGTGTGAGAAAATTATCCCGCCTTCAATTGAATTTTTGTGGGTATTTTATGTACTAGAGATCCCCTCGCAGATATTGAAGATGATTCGGGGACTCATGTGTCCTACCCACATAGTGTACGGTTCCCGACCATGACATTCGTTGGGCCTAAAATATGCCTAATTTTCCACTATATATTACCACCATTGATAACCTAAATTCATATATATTTACACTCATTCCATACCATAATTCCTTAACTTGCTGTCAAATCACATTTTGCATCTTGTGGTTGATTATGATCAATTTTCTTAGATTTTCAATGGTTAGGGATGATTTTTCCATGATTTACCAATGAAATTTTTTTCTAAGTTAATTTTCCAGAGGTTTCCATTGCCAAAATTCCTCATAGGTCAATTAAACTAGTTAGTGCAAGTAGATTACAAAAATATCCAATTTGGGGCTTCGACATTTCGACATGCTTTCGAGGAAAACCAAGGAAGGTTATTGTCAAAAATGATGTTATAACAACTTCCCATGAGTTGGATTGCACCTAGGCTGAGCATGTGGGTCTCTAAAAGCTAATAAACAAATCTATTAAAAATTCGCTCAGTTTCCAAACTGCCACGTTTAACCTCGATTTGTGTACAGCTGGAGGTGAATCTGGAAAATATGAGAAAATGATTTTTTTACCAATATAACAAATTATCTATTTCCAAAATGGATTCTCCATATTTGAAATGGTCTAAAAGTTATACGAGGGTCTTTGAGGAAGTTTTATAAAAAAATGATTTTTTTCTAGAGTTCTAGAATCTTGCAAAAAGACCCAGACAACCAACTTCGGGAATGTTTTTTGAGGAGCTGAATTTGAATGAAACAAATGAAAGAGAGGTTTTTGTCCAAAATATATCAAATTAGGCTCCCTCCAAACATTTTTGCAAAATTATCCATGCTTAGGAAGATATATCTTTGAGGTCCACTTGTTAAAAATGGGCAATTTTCCAAAGTTGGGGGAAATGAATAATTCGCCTTGTAAATATTATAAATGGCTTAGCCATGGCCTGTATTAATTTCTTTTTGGGGGGAAGAGGGAGGATAGAAGAGGATAGATCAAAAGGACTGAAAGAAGGTATCGATATGAATTTATGTTTTGAATTTTAATACAACTCCAATTCTGTACTTAAATGTTGTAAGTGATTTTGTTTCTTGAGTTTTAAGTGATTTGAGTTAATCTAGGCTTGCTCCAAGAGTGGAAAGGATCCATCACCTCTGAAAACAAGTTTTATAGTTACTAGATCATAGGATTAGTTTTTTTTATTAATTTACAACAACATTTTGTGTGATTTCTTAGGTTGTTTTTTTGTACTTAAAGTTCTTGTTGTAATTTCATAGACCAAGTCAACAAAGATAAACTTTCCTGATTGATATAACTTGATCAAGGTCATGCTGAGCGATGATTTAATATATCACTATTTATTTTGAGAATCTTACTATACATAAACATTTATGAACTCTTCTTGATTCAAAATCACAGTTGAAGCATTGAAATTATTTTAAACCTATACTATGTATACCTCATGAATTTGATGGCATTACATGAATGCTCCAATTTTGTGTTCCTCAGTTGACTATGAAATATAATCAAAACAGGGTTGTGTTAACATTGAGAATTGTGTGAATTACTCTCTTTGAAGTTTCGTGTGAGCAATAGTTTCGATTTCGTGAGTTTCGTTAAATAGCGTCAATCCTTTGAGTTCTATTGTCTGCAAGGGTCTCGATTTCTTTGAAGTTTCGTTATAAATGATAGCTTTGATTTTTTTCTTAATTTTATCATGAACAATAGGTTATATCTCCTGTGAGTTTTATCATAAACACTAGTTTGATTCCTTTGAGGTTTGATTGTGAACAATAGTTTTAATTATGAACAGAGGTTTTGATTTATCTGAGTTTTGTCACTAGCTTGATTAGAATAGTAAATTTGATGAATTCTTTGACAATAGAGTTTCAATTTCCTTACACATCATTTGTTTTGATCACTCTAAGTTTTATAATTCAATTTCTTTGAGATAGCGTTAGTTTAGAAGCCTTTGCATTTGAATGTATTTTGTTGATTTAGCCAAATTAGATCAGAAACTCTGGAAACTTAATTGGTGACTCCCCTGGGGACGCTCTTAGTTCCTAGCTCCGATCTCCTAGTTCCTAGATCTCTATCTCTCTCCATGTCTTTATGTGCCTCTCGATTTGAATTATATTCACGTTGTACACTTCTAGACCAATTATGTTGTTCACATCTTCTACTTAGACCCTAATTAGACCCTTTTTTCATCCCAATCCTCTATAACACACCCTTCTAGTGTTGTTTAGATCATTATAACACATCTCTACTTCCTAGACATAGTGTTAGCCCTAATACTAACTGTTACACAAAAATATTGTCACCATGACTATTTGCAGTCAGTATGGGTCTATCATCACTTACTGTCCTCCTAAGCAAGTCTCAGACCTCAGCTCTTCAAGTCAAGCTTTGAAAATGAGAGAAAGACATTGAAAATCAACAAAGCTCTGGTTCCGCACTTTCTCTCACTGTTGCCTGCGGTCCCGCACCCCCTGTTCACATTACTTGCGGACCTGCCCGCTCTGTCCCTAAAGGAGTGGGTGCGGACCCCTTTGAAAGTCAAAAAAGCGCAAGTTTATTCTAAAAAACTCACTTTGGGTTAATTATAGATGATTCTAGAAGGAATTTTGACATGGATTGTTCGCTCTTAGGTGGTTCATGCATCCCAAAGTAGAAGGAGCTAATCCCTTCATGAGAGGAGCAATCCCTTTGAAGGAGGGCTTTATCCCTTTGAAGGAGGACCTAGTAACTTCCCTCCATTGCACTATAAATTAAGGCATTGGGCTGGTTGCTAGAGAGGTTAGAAGCTGAAAATTTTTGAGGGTAAATGCTGGTGGAATTGAGACTTCCTAGTTAATCTTGAGAGGAGAGATCACATACCTTTTGGCTTCATTGGGAAGAGAGTGAAACTTGTCAAAGTAGAGGAGACTTCTTGTTGGACCCTAGGAGGAGCTTGTACAGCATCAAGGCACAAGTTGTAAAGTTCTTCTTTGATTTGAATTAATACAATCAGATTCATTTTTCTCAATAAATTATCTTATGTCATTTGTTTCATGAATTCCTTGATCATCATGATAAGTATGCTTTATGATATTGGCTTTTCAGGTGCTATTTAATTTGTTTGCTTGTTTTTGTTTGCAGATTCGCTACAAGGGAGCTCATTTGGATCAAAGGAGCGAGGCTTCCACAAACTTGTATTGGACCCAAGGTAGGCCTAAAACACTTGTTTGCCTTTGTTTATATATTGCATATTTAGAGAAATATAGTTTTTGATTGGCTTGCTTTTCAATAGATATTGTTAGATTCTAGGAAGGTCAATCTTGTCCGCAAGATCAACTCATTCCGTGTGACACTAACACTCTGTTTTCCTTGTTGGGTCGCATTATCAACCCAAAATCTTGACATCCACCTAGTTATTTGGATTCTTGTGTTGGATAGGTTTCCTGTGGTATGTTCTTGGGATCTGCAACTATGAGATTTGGCTGGTTGGTTGCTTACATGGTCATTTTTATTTTTGAAGAATACCTTAGTTGCATTTGATTTTTGAAAAAAGAAAAAAGTTTTTCTTTGTTTTATTTTAGCTTGATCTATTATGTTATATTAGGTTAGTTGTAAGTGAACTGCATGTTTGCATTTCTTTGCATGCGTTTAGACTACATTTAGATTTATGAATTCTTAAATGGTGTATAGTTATTGTCTCCCTTTAAGAACTCTTATTCATTGAATGGAAATCTAAGTGGATTTCTCTTGCATGGTTTGAACCAAAGTCTCACTAAAATCCATACATCACCACCCACTCTAGAGCCATTAATCAAGTTCACATAAAATCAATTACTTAATAAAAGTAATCAACAACTCTCTTTTTAGCATACACACAGATTAGTTTAAGGTAGAATCTTGGGATAGGTTGTGGTGAGTAAATTATTCAAGACTTGGAAACTGAGACAAGTATCATTAATGAGAGTAAAATCCTATTGCACTCTTATCATCTGGTACTTTTCCACTTACAATGGAGTTAAGCGCTAGAAAACATCGGAGTGTGAGAGAAGTAGCATGCCTTCGATTGAATTTTGGTGGGTATTTTGTGTACTAGAGATCCCCTCGGGGATATCGAAGTTGAGTCGGGGACTCATGTGTCCTACCCACACAGTGTACTATTCACGACCATGACCCATGTTGGGCCTCAAATATGCCTAATTTTCCACTATATATTACCACCATTGATAACCTAAATTCATATACTTTTACACTCATTCCATACCATAATTCCTTAACTTGTCATCAAATCACATTTTGCATCTTGTGGTTGATTATGATTAGTTTTCTTATATTTTCAATGGTTAGGGATGATTTTTCCATTATTTACTAATGACGTTTTTTTCTACGTTAATTTTCCAGAGATTTCCATTGCCAAAATTCCTCATAGGTCAATTAAACTAGTTGGTGCAAGTAGATTACAGAAATATCCAATTTGGGGCTTCAACATTTTGACATGTGTCCGGAGAAAACCGAGGAACTTTATTGTCAAAAATGATGTTATAATAGCTTCCCATGAGTTGGATTGCACCTAGGTTGAACATGTGGGTCTCTAAAAGCAAATAAACAAATCTATTAAAAATTCGCTCAGTTTCCAAACTGCCACGTTTAACCTCGATTTGCGTGCAACTGGAGGTGAATCTGGAAAATATGAGAAAATGGTTTTGTTACCAATATAACAAATTATCTATTTCCAAAATGGTTTCTCCAAATTAAAATTGGTCTAAAAGTTATACAAGGGTCTTTGAGGCAGTTTTATAAAAAAATGGTTGTTTTTCCAGAGTTCTAGAATCTTGCAAAAAGACCCAGACAACCAACTTCGGGAATGTTTTTTGAGGAGCTGAATTTGAATGAAACAAATGAAATAGAGGTTTTTGTCTAAAATATAACAAATTAGGCTCCCTCCAAACATTTTTTCAAAATTCTCCATGCTTAGGAAGATATATCTTTGAGGTCCACTTGTTAAAAATGGGCAATTTTCCAGAGTTGGGGGAAATGAATATTTCGCCTTGTAAATCTTATAAATGGCTTAGACATGGCTTGTATTAATTTTGTTTTGGGGGGGAAAAGGAGGATATATGAGGATAGATCGAAAGGAATAAAATAAGGTATTGATATGAACTTGTGTTTTGAGTTTTAATACAACTCAAATTATGTACTTAAATGTTGTAAGTGACTTAAGTTAATATGAGATTTCTCCAAGAGTGTAAAGGATCCACCACCTCTAAAAACAAGTTTTATAGTTAGTAGATCATAGGATTAGTTTGTTTTGTTAATTTACAACAACATTTTGTGAGATTTCTTAGGTTGTTTTTTTGAACTTAAAGTTCTTGTTGTAATTTCATAGACCAAGTGAACAAACATAAACTTTCCACATCGATATAACTTGATCAAGGTCATTCTAAGTGATGATTTAATATAGCATTGTTTCTTTTGAGATTCTTACTATACATAAATGTTTATGAACTATTCTTGATTCAAAATCACATTTGAAGCATTGCAAGTATTTTAAACCCATACTCTGTATACCTCATGAATTTGATGGAATTACATGAATGCTCCAATTCTATGTTCCTCAATTGACTGCGCAATATAATGAAAACAGGGTTGTGTTAACATTAAGAATTATGTGCATTACTGTAGAATCGCTTTGAAGTTTCGTGTGAGCAATAGTTTTGATTTTGTGATTTTTGTTAAATAGCTTCAATCTTTTGAAAGTTTCATTATGAATGATAGCTTTGATTTTTTCTTAATTTTATCATGAACAATAGGTTAGATCTCCTATGAGTTTTATCATAAACACTAGTTAGATTCCATTGATGTTTGATTGTGAACAATAGTTTTAATTATGAACATAGGTTTTGATTTATCTGAATTTTGTCACTAGCTTGATTAGGATAGTAAATTTGATGAATTCGTTGACAATAGAATTTCAATTTCCTTACATGTCATTTTTTTTATTGCTTTGAGTTTTATAATTTAATTTGTTTGAGATAGCGTTAGTTTAGAAGCCTTTGCATTTGAATGTCTTTTGCTGATTTAGCCAAAGTAGATCAAAAACTCCAAAGCTTAGTTTAGATTTCGTATTTATTAGTTTAAATTAGATTTAATATTCACGAGCTTAGCATAGATTTAGTGTTGATGTTCCTCGAATAGAATGCCTTGTATCGATTAGCATTAGAGTGATTGAATGAATGCTTTCATTGAACATAGGTTGAATTCCGTAGATAGCTTATGAGTATTTTGTAGTTAATGCATCAATGTGGTTTCATTGTAGTTAAGTTTTACTTGCATTGAAATTAAGTTTTGATTGATTTACTTTACTTAGATTGAGATTAAAATTGTTTAGTGATTTGTATTCTGTACTTAATTTAGGAATAGGAATAGGAATCGATTTTAGGAATTTGATTTTAATTTAGGTTAGATGCTCTGATCTAGTGTTACCTGTGCTTGTGCATCTAAGTCTTACGACCCCAGATTGATTATTTAACGTTGTAATTATAACACATAGTTTCCCCAACAACCCCCACCCCATAGTGTATGTGATTTGAGGTAACCTTAGTGGCCATACTTTTTAGGGATGAACACAAGGTGACTGGAGCAGGTTTCCCTAGTACCTAAACAGACAAACCTACTCCAACTTTGGCTTTTTGGGAGGGTGCTCATCTTCACGAGAGTACTTGGCCCCTTCTTACTAATTTGTTTGCAAAGCTTAGGAGTAATTGTAATTGTACATTTGGTTGAATCTCTTTGTTGGGTGCAATATAGGGCATATTAATGGACCAACATTTAGCTATTAATCTGGGAGTTCATAAACTTAAAGGCGCAACACTGAAAATGCCAGAGAAGGAATTCAACAACCTGCAAACCCTACTTCTATCTTTCCAAATTATGCATGCAAAATCAAAATAATGGACATAATATAACACCAAAATAATTCTGGTGCCGGAATAAAAAAAGCGCAAAGTACATTGCAAAAACTCAATGAAAGGGAATTCAAATCAGCATAAACAATATTGATCACTAAAAGATGGAAAAAAAGACATCTGAGACTAAAATTCAGTGTAGTCATAGGATAAAGAAGTAATGACACTGTTAAGGACATTTTTCTTCATTAAATATTTTCCTTCCTAGAATGAACTATCGTTCCTGCATCGCAATGACGCTCCTGTACTGAAGTGATGTTCCGGAACTAGAAGTGTGTATTGTGATTGCACTAAAGATTTCGACCTTCATACAAGAGCTCTGGGTTCCTATACCAGGATATCGTTTCATGTACTGTTATAGACATTTTTGTGCCTTACAGCATGAAGCATGAAATGTCCATAATCTAAGGGATCCAAAGTCCCTAAACATGTTGTTCCTACCCCTAGGGGAACAAGGTCAGCAAAACACAGAAATCCAAACAAGTTCTCCACTGAAAATTACTCAAAAACAAGGCAATTCTGGATCATGTCAACTGCTCCACTCAGCATCTGCGCTGAATGTCAACTGCTCCACTGTCTACCTGCTTGAATGTCAACTGCAAAGAAGGCTACCTGCGCTGGGTGAGTTTGGACATGTGGCAGAGTCATTCCTCAAGGTGTCAATGCCCAGGAAGCTTCCAAAATGACACTTGGATCAAGGAATTCGACTGGTGATGAGTAAGAGGTTCTAAATCTCCAAGTGGAAGCAAGAACCTCCAAGTGGACTCAAGAAATTAAGAAGAACTGGAGTGGGAGAGGACACTAGTCACATCTCAGGCTGACTCATCCTCTCTCCAAACTCCTATATATGGATCTCTCTCCCATGAGATCCAGAGGCTGGAATCTTGTGACTGTAAAGAATTGTTGTTGGTTTGAGTTTAGAACTATTGGGTGATTTGCTTTGAAGGAGGTGAAGAGGAGATTTCTTTATGCCGGGAAGGTGATGCTGGATTGGGCCTCTTATGGTTGTATCACTTCCTGAACCTTACTTCTTCCATTAATAAAGCATTTGAGGTTCTTCTATATGCATGTGTCTCAATGGTGTATTGTTATACTTGTGTATTTGATTTATTCTAATCCTTGAATCAATTATGAATGTATGCTTCTTGTAGTTTCCCTCTCTTGCCATTTTGCAGGATCTTGGTGTGGCTGGGCCAGTGAAAGAGAAAGGAGATGGGGGCAAGCAGCAAGGAGAGAAGATTGGATCAACCATTAGTGAAAGATATCGGTTAGTGGATCTCTTTCTCCCCTCTTTTACATCTCATAAAGAAGTAATCTTAGATAGCTTTGCTTTGATTGTTGCTAAGGAACTATCACCCTTAGAGTGGGATAGGGTCATTCCGTATTGGATACTTTTCCCAACAACAAATTGGCGACTCTGCTGGGGAGCGTATCTTGTTGGTTGTTTGTGTTCTTGCTATTCATTTCCTAAACACAGGGAGTACCGAATCGAACTGCATTTGGATCTTTCAAATGCAAAGTATAGGGCAGCTACTCTAGCTCAGTTTCTGGGCATGTTTATGATTTGAAGAGCTGATCCACAAGGACTCTGAACAGCTCTTAGTGATAGCTTTTCATCCTCCTTTGAATCATCCTTTAGTGTGTACTTGATTGGTAGCTTTGATTTGGCCAAAAACTGTTGATTTTTGAGCAATCTGTGACCCAGAACCCAAGAGAAACAAGAGTTTCTCTCTTCATTGCAGGCACTGTGAAGGCAGTATGCATTTCAACGCAGGTCCCGAAGGGGCTACCTGCGCTGAATGTCAAACTGACAGTGTTCTACCTGCGCTGAACCAGTGTGGCCTTGTGCAACTGGGGTTCTCTGCTTTCTGTTGCCCTGTTTTCATCCCTGTTTTTGCAGCCTGTTATCAGTCAATGTACCTATCTGAAACCACCTTTCTTTACCACTATTCCGCCTCAGTTGTATAAAGAAACTATATTTGTTCTTTGTGTATTTCTTACATCATTTGCAGTTTCCCATAACGAAAGTGAACTAGTCTTGCTGTGGCCTCTTAGATCTAGACCTGTGATAAGTGTCGTTCTAATCTTAAGAGTTAGTTTGTTTGTTGTTCATAGCTGATTGAGATTTTGCTTTCATCATATGGTTTGAATTTATGTATTTCTAGTGTTGAAACAAGTAAATCTTAAGGTGTCTTTTGATTTTGGACAAAAGCTTGTTTGCTTTCACTTGAAATTGAATTCAAAGTTATACAACAACTTTCTTTTTGTAGTACACCAACATTAAGAAAGAGAAAAGAAATACCTGCATTGTGCATGTGCATTTTGACAGCTTGCATGTTGATTTAGGAAAAAGTGCATTAGTGTGTGCTCTATGATCTGTGTGAAAAGATGATGTCTTTCTTTTCCCTCAGTAGTTAAGATTTTCATAAGTTGAAAAGATTGAAAAAGCTTGCTTCTCATCTTTAGACTGCATTTAGGAGTTGTACCATACATCTCGTGGTGATCCATAAAGGCAAACTGCTAAACAAGATCAACCTAAAATAAATTGAATTTACATAACAACGCTTTGAAACATAACGCAAACACATAGAGGTCTAAGCTAGAGACGTGTTCCGGCGTCGTTAAACGTGATATCTTAGCGTTGAGTGGTTGGGTGATTCCTCCACGGTGAAGCGATAAGTATCAATACGGACTTGTGCTCCCACGTACCGTCGCGTATATATTGGGAGACCCCTATAGGAACAAAGCCTTTATCCATAGGAAGCCGTGTCGGCTGCCCTACTGATTGCAATGCAGTGAACACAGCATTCACGAAGATCAACCACCCGTACCGTAAAACGTATTCTGTGGTTTTGCGAAAAGTTTGGCACACCCTCTGCCTAGAACTCCAGAGTAGTTTCTTTTGGCCTTTTTCAAACTCTATAACTGAAAAAGTCCATCCGAGCATTTGTCACTTCGGGCTCGTTAAAACATCGAAGGAGACTAGAGTCATCTTTAGCTTTTTCTCGACTCTTAAAAAGTGAAAAAGCAAGTTGTGTCTAAAGCATCGTTATAAAATTTATTTTAAAACGGAACATAATCACCTCCTATTCCTGCGTTGATCTGTAGGTTGAGAACATGGAACACACCAACCAAGGAATTCCCCATGATGGAAATCCTAGTCCTTTCTCCTCTTGGGGAGAAGTTGGTGCGCCCCACATGGCCACATTGTCGCTTCCAGGACTAACAATTGGCCTGCCAATCTGGCTATTCTCAACCAATGTAGTTCAGAACACCATGGTTCTTGAACAGTCGAGTCAACAGTTAGATCAGTCTAGAGATGCCCACCAGCCTTCTACTTCCTATAACTCTTCCTCCAATCCTTCATCTTCGCAAGGTAGAGCCAGCAAAAGCCAAGCTCCCATGGAGAAGAAGGAGAAGAAGAAGAGAGAGAAGAATAAGAAGGAGCCTAAGGCGACTGGGGGCAAGCAAAAGACATCTGACAAAAATCCACACACATCACAGACCGGGCCTAAATCGCCATGTGTCATATGTAGAGGAGACCACTTCCATAGAGATTGTCCCTGTATTCCCCGGATACTAAGGGACTGGTCCCCTCGTTTGCATAGTTCGGGAGCATCAACCTCTGATAGCCATGTTGAATGCTTACCGTCAACCAGCGAAAGTGAAGGTTCAAGACAAAGAGGGGGAGCAAGATCCCCCTGCAGACTGTGTGAAGGTGATCATGCCATCCATCGTTGTCCCTTCTTAGACGAAGTGAAGAGAGTTTTGGAAGATCGTCTGGTTTCATCGTTGAGACTTCCTCCTGGATACAAAAAACTCATGCCAAGTCCTTCGTTGGTTGAGAATACAGCTGGCCCGCTCAAGTGGTCAACTGAAGCGTCAGTCATTGAAAATGAACCTACTGAATCCAGACCGGACGAAAGTCCAAAGGTCGAAACGGCAGTTGACCCGGTTCTCCCTTCAAAAGTTTCATCTTCAAATGGCACCGTCACTGAAGATTCATCTTCAAATGACACCCTCACTGAAGAGAATAAGGATGACACCATCCAGATTCTTTTCATCAACACAGACTCTGACGAGCGTCAGGGCAATGTGCCCATTCCTTTATCGCAGGAAGGAACATCGTCAAGGTCATATCCGGCCGTGTATTCGGTCCCACCACCAAGCAACCTGGTTGTGTCCTTTGATTGGAACCAACTAGGCAGACCCTGGTTGCCAGCCAATATACCATTCAGAATCATAGTCCAAATATACAGAATGGTAATGGCTGGCACTATCATTGATGAAGGGGCATCTGTGAGTATCCTTTCCTCTATTGCTTGGAAAGCACTGGGTTCCCCGGCGCTTTTGCCTGAGATAAGAAATCTCTCGGGTTTCGATAAAGGAACCAGTCGACCATTAGGGATCCTCCCCAATGTGCCCATTACATTGAAAGGGAAGGTCGTTCAAATGAACGTGATGGTCGTTCAAGGACCCTTGGATTATAACCTACTCCTTGGACGAGACTATATATATTGCATGGGAGCAATAGTCTCCTCACTCTTTAGAGTAATGTGTTTTCCACACGAAGGAAGAATGGTCAAGCTCGTAGACCAACTTTCATTTCCAGGATCGTGCATCGCAAATAGTCACATACCAACCCTGAATGGTCTATTCAATCAAGAAATGTCTCCACCCCCAGTCCTTCTTCCCGATGAGTGCGATTGCTTCAGAAAGATGGGACTGGAACCTAGGGGGCATGCGTCCTAGTCTGCTTCGGGCAGAGAAAACCTTGGGTATAAGATAGGTTTCCGCTAGAGAATATGACTAGTCCGTACCTCGTCCGTAGAGGAAGAGGGGTTGTTCTGGAACAAGATTCTTTTGTCAAAGTTATGTGTTTGACGGAACAGGGTCATTCACCGTTGTCTATTTAGGTAGACATCGCCGAAGAAATGTTTTATTCGTAGCCGTGAACGAGACAATCTTTGGGTAACCAGAAAGAGGTAGGCCTCTCTCGGCAAAACAAATGTTTTGGAGGAGGTGAAGTAGGGGTAACCTTGAAATCGTATTTTATACCTGGGGGCATGCAAACCTTTTGGAGTGCAAGCAAGGGTGGCTATTTGTTTTTTTTTTAATTTTTAGGTCCTCCCTTTAAACCTGTAGGTCTAACCCTTTAAACTCGTAGGATTAGTCGCAGCCGAACTTGCATAAAGAAAGGATGTGGGGCAAAAATCTAAAAGTTGTCATTATTTATAGGAGACATTCTTATCTTACGACTGGTATTACGAGCAGTTTTAGCAAGGTTCATGCTCGTTAAAAAATAAACGCACAATTGAGCAGTTTTAGCAAGAGTTCATGCTCGTTAAAAAATAAATGCACCTGTGAGCAAGCTTCCCCCCAGAGTTCAAGCTCATCCAGAAAAAATGAACCTGTAAATAACCATTTGAGACCGTAAATTCATCAGCCATAAAAGCCTTGGTCATGTTTGCACCATCACCTCCACTTTTCATTTGGCCGATCATTCACCTCCACTTGATTGTTTACCTATTTTGAGGAACAACTGCAAAGAGTGATTTCACCTAGCCATCCTTGTGACACTGCCGTGATTGGAAAATTCCAACCTGTACCTGGAATCTGCTGCTATCCCTGTTTATCACTCGTTCCTCAAAATATGAGTCTTCTTTGAGCTCTTTTCTTCTGACTCATAAAATATGAAAAGTTTGCCGAGTTTTGGCCTTCCAGCTCGTTAAAATAACCGGAAGAGCTATCCCTCCTCTAGATTTTAATCTTTTTGGACCTGAGGGATTATTGCACAAAGATATCGAACGCTTGTCTGGTTCGGCTCGATAAAACTATCGAACATTCGTCCCTTCTGTATTGTTTTATACTTTTTCGGACTTAAGGGATTAGATGACGAAAAAGGACCTTTGGAGTTAACTTTATGTACCTTTTCAGACTCTCTAAAAATGAAAAGGACCGAGTTTTCTTTGTCGCTAGACTCGTTAAAATGCATTAAATAACGACAAACTTGTCTTTAGACGAGAATGAGTTTCCCTATCGCTAGGCTCGTTAAAACATAGCGATGGGCTTGCCCGAAGGGTAGGTTATAGAACAAGCATATGTTATCCTCCTCAAGCTTGACAAAAATAAAGAGGTACTAGTCAGAAATGACTGGGGAAAAATTGGGAGAACCTCAAAGCTTTAATGGTAGCGAGTCGCTCTTGAACATGACACATTTTCCTCCATACAACATCGGGTTGGGTTGTTTCATTCACCGGTCTCATCACCATGGTCTCGCCAAACCATCCACATTTGGGGTAATGCTACTGATCCATCGCATCAGTGTCGTTATATGTTCAAGAGATGTTGTTCAGAAAGAGTCAACCGTGTCCCATCCACTACCATACATCATCTTTCATCCTTTCATGACCACCACCCTGAATCATATTTCACAGATCGTTTTCACCTTCATCACAATCATTAGCTCTGTTCCGTGTCACTGATGTGGGATTCATTAAGGCCCTCCTTTGACGGATCGCTTCTTGTCGACTTCAGCTCATTATCCAAGAAGTTGATCTAGGAACAACCCCCTCAGTACTTTGAAGCTTGCATGCCTCAATGGCAAGTTTCTCACTTCCGGCGACAGGTATACATCAATGACCTTCGACCGAAAGATTTTGCGTGGTGTTCGACGCCAAGTCCTTTATTCACACCACGTGGATTGTACTGTCGTACCTTGAGGGTCATCATCATTATCGATGATTCCTCTTGCGCTTGTTAACAGTTTACATCATTGACTGGTAATCAAGCGATGTCTTTCCATGTTCGACTCCAAGAAATTCTCACATGGATCGACTTGTACTTAGAGTGAAGATCGGACGAGTTTGAAGACCCCGGATCTAGTTTCATCCATCCGGGCTGCGATATCTATTCAGGAAATAAAGACATTGACATGTGCAGCAGATGATCATCCTACTCAAAGGATGATAATTTCAACAGAGAATTATCAGTCTACCATCAGACGATTGTTTGTTCTACGTACAGAAAAATGTATTTATAAAGCTGAGCATGGGACTGCCTGCCTCAGCTAGATCATGAAAGCAGTATGAAAAATAATGTATTGTATTGTATCTTATTACAGGTCACCTCTCAGCAATTGAATGAACTTCAGATCCTCCTGATAAAGCATTTCACCCGATAAACGACCTCATACTTTAGGGGGCAACTGTTATAGACATTTTTGTGCCTTATAGCATGAAGCATGAAATGTCCATAATCTAAGGGATCCAAAGTCCCTAAACATGTTGTTCCTACCCCTAGGGGAACAAGGTCAGCAAACCACAGCAATCCAAACAAGTTCTCCACTGAAAATTACTCAAAAACAAGGCAATTCTGGATCATGTCAACTGCTCCACTGTCTACCTGCGTTGAATGTCAACTGCAAAGAAGGCTACCTGCGCTGGGCGAGTTTGGACATGTGGCAGAGTCATTCCTCAAGGTGTCAATGCCCAGGAAGCTTCCAAAATGACACTTGGATCAAGGAATTCGACTGGTGATGAGTAAGAGGTTCTAAATCTCCAAGTGGAAGCAAGAACCTCCAAGTGCACTCAAGAACTTAAGAAGAACTGGAGTGGGAGAGGACACTAGTCACATCTCAGGCTGACTCATCCTCTCTCCAAACTCCTATATATGGATCTCTCTCCCATGAGATCCAGAGGCTGGAATCTTGTGACTGTAAAGAATTGTTGTTGGTTTGAGTTTAGAACTATTGGGTGATTTTCTTTGAAGGAGGTGAAGAGGAGATTTCTTTCTGCCGGGAAGGTGATGCTGGATTGGGCCTCTTATGGTTGTATCACTTCCTGAACCTTACTTCTTCCATTAATAAAGCATTTGAGTTTCTTCTATATGCATGTGTCTCAATGGTGTATTGTTATACTTGTGTATTTGATTTATTCTAATCCTTGAATCAATTATGAATGTATGCTTCTTGTAGTTTCCCTCTCTTGCCATTTTGCAGGATCTTGGTGTGGCTGGGCCAGTGAAAGAGCAAGGAGCTGGGGGCAAGCAGCAAGGAGAGAAGATTGGATCAACCATTAGCGAAAGATATCGGTTAGTGGATCTCTTTCTCCCCTCTTTTACATCCCATAAAGAAGTAATCTTAGATAGCTTTGCTTTGATTGTTGCTAAGGAACTATCACCCTTAGAGTGGGATAGGGTCATTCCATATTGGATACTTTTCCCAACAACATGTACCAAAAAAGAGGTTTATGTACCAATAAATCAGTGTTCCTGTATTGGGTTTCCAAACCACTTGCATAAAATTAAAAGGGTGTTAACTAAGAATAAATTGTAAGGTGAAATAGAGCTAAGGAAATAAACATTCATAAGAAAAATACTCTTTAACTAATCATACATTCAGAAATGAAAGGTACTTCAAAATTCAAATGAAACTCCTTGCTAGAACAGGAAACTTCTTGCATGTGAAAAATAACTATCTGATCTAAATCCAAGCAGGCTTCCTCCTGAGATGACTATTATTATGTAAATCAAATCTGCACTTATTATAAATAGAAGTTTTAGCTTAGAGTTCCCTTCAATAATTTAAGTGTAAAACTGAGTTACTTCCATAAGGGAAATGACTACAAGCATAGATCTATATATTCCAAACTATGTTTCATTAAAGTTCATATAGATAAATTAATTCTAAACTGAACTTTCTTGCTGATAATGCTTGGAAACTTCACTCAGAAATAAAACACAATTTGCAAAAGGAAGCAAATGAATCTTGTAGGAAATAAAAGGACTTGTAGAAGTAAACTGAGCAACCCTCACTTCCATAAATGAAAGCACACCGGCATAAGAAACTAAAATGCACTTGTTTTGTAGAAAGGAAATTAAACATGCATCAAAGGAAAGAAGGAAATAAGCACACCTAAGCCTGCACACTTTAGATCCAAATAACACAGCTTATGAAGAAGTTAAAACCTGTTAACTTTGAAATAACAAAATATAACGTGCTCAAACCTTGCATAAAAATAAATTTAACACACCTACGAAAAAGGGAGAACGAGTTGGGTTTGCTAGGCCCTAACCAACTAGCTCTTTTTGCTGCTATGAGATCTGGAACTTTAGGTACTCAAATAATACATCACAAATATATTAGAATACGAAAATGCATAAATGGTGTAGTCCTTTGTATTAAACTTCAAGAGTTGCAAATATACATCGTGGATTCCAGATCTAGCCCAGAAAATATGGAAATACAAAAATATCATAGTATCTGTAAAAAATTCCTCAGTGTATTGCTCTCCTAAGTCCACCCTAGAATCCCTAATTTATACACAAAACTTTGCTCTCGTCCATAATGAAACTTAACAAAAAAATACATTTGAACAATGATTGTTCTCCATATTTATTTCATTCATAACGCTCCAAGCCTAATAAAGAGAATGGAACAAACCCTCAACGAGATATGCACACCAATATTTAACAGACATGATATTTTAGGAGTCAATTGGTCGGTTGTCCACCTGGTGCAGGAAAGGCAGACGGTACAGGAATGAAGATCGGTACAGGAACGATGGTCGATACAGGAACGACGGAAGGTACCGAAATGACAGACAGTATGAGAAATTCAGATCTTTCATCTTTAGCACATCCATAATGCTCCAATATTGATGCAAAAAAAGGAATAAACTCTCAGTGGCAAGTGCATGCTATTCCTCAACAAATATGATATTTTTGGAGTCAATCTAGAATAAAGCATTCGACTATCCACCTAGTACAGGAATAGTAGGCGGTACAGGAACTGCGGATCCTCCACCAACCTAACTTCACTTTAGATTAATGACATTTACTCACCACGCCTTAATGAAATATGAAAAGGTAAGTTACAAAGGAATTTAAATATATTTAAGCTTTCTAATAACGAATAAGCCCCTATGATCCATATTCTATAAAATCACAAAGAGAGACAGAAAATCATGTATAAAGTTTTAATTTTAATTGTAAAATGGAGGCATAGGTAGTGTATTTAGGACAAATATAGGGTTAAAAGAAGGACAATTGTGGCGACCAACACTCTCTTTTAGCCCCTTTGATACTAGGTTTCATATCCAACTAGTTGTGGCTATAAAAAAGAGTTATGTTCCCTAGCTTCTTGTTGATTTCCTTTAAAGATTTTTTTTATTTTTAGGTGCTTTGTTTTTTGCACTAATACTATAACATATATCACACTTAAAATTTTTGATAAAATATATCTTTCACCATGGCTATATTTGGCACTCTTCATCTATCTAGATGATAGTGAGGTCTTCCTCCAATGACTCTAAAGGAATTTTCAAGCTTCAGGGAATCATATTCTCCTTCCTTACAAGGAGATAAGTCTCTAGTGTCAAACACTGAATCACATAACACTTCCCAAGAGACTTTGTTGCATGAGGATTTATTTAACAAAGGTGTTGTACCTCACTTTAATCCTCCACTCACCGACCCTCTTGGACCTATTTTGGTTTAGGTAACACCTATGCCTATTATGTCTTCATCTCTCTCCACATCCAATATTTTGATGGTGATCAGTGCGTCATGGTATTTCATGGACAATGTTTCTCCACCACCACTTCCCCTGCCTACTGTCAGTCCTACACTCTTGATTGGTCACCCTATTACTTAGACTATGCCTAGTCTAGGTAACCTAGTTACACTTGCTATGAGTTGAGTTCAATACCTTCCTATCTCCACCCCTTTTGTGTCATTCCTGGTCCTCTGGCTATCACCCCTAGTGTTTTTTTAGTAGATCCACCTTCAGCAATCCATTTGGTTAGAATCCCTTCCTAAATTATAAACCCCAGGCTCGATGCCTAGGGAAAATGTTTCCAGTGTACACATCCTTGTCAAGGGAATCCCTATCCCCCTACCACTTATAGGATAACTTGGCCCTTCTCTAATAGAATTTCTTCCTCCTGGTGGGCACTCTACACCTACTACAACCTATGTGGCCAGCAGTATCCCTCAACCCATTCCTACTACATATATTTGAGCACCCCTTCCTCAAACACCATTGAGTCAAGGGGGGAATTTATATCCTATGTGAAACTAGTCCTTTTTCACCTAGCCTAGTATGCCATATGGCCCGCCATTTTATATGACCACACCACCACCCCTAAGAAACTATTATTTTCTTCTTTTCACATATACTCCTGGAAACCAATTGATGGGGGGACCTCTTGGTCCTTCAAGTCATCCTGCACCTTCCTGGTTGGATTCGGGGGCACCTATGCCTTTGCCTTTCTTGGTAACTTTAGATATACCAGATCTATATAAGTTGAATAATGACCCCATCAACCACAACTTACTTTGGCCTTAGATCCCGCATAAGATACCTACAAACATGGTGAAGTTCGAAGGAAAACAGGGAGATGACTTGACTACACACGTCACTACTTATCACCTATGGTGTGTATCTAAATCCATGATTGACGATAGTATCTGACTCAAACTCTTCCCCCGCACCCTTACTAACAATGCTTCCAAGTGGTACATTGAGTTACCACACACGTCAGTCAATACTTTTGGTTCTCTAGCAATGGAATTTCTAAAGCACTTCCAACTTCCTATCCACTATGAAATCAGAATGGAACTCCTTACTACTTTATGCTAGGACACTTCCACCCACATCTCTAATCACATCCATGAATGAAGACGTAGGCAGAGGCTTTTCAAGACCCCAATTCCATATTACCTCTTAGCATACTAGTTTTACAAGTCACTTCCCCCCCCCCATTGCCAAGGACATTGCCAAGGATGGTGTGGTTACGAAAGACCAATCTATTCGTCGTGCCCAACATTTATATTTGATATATTTTTAATATGGCACACTTTATGAATTTCTTCCTAATTCCCCCTGAACTTCCAATGCTCCCACTACTGAGAAACCCAACATGCACACTGATGGCATCGTCGGTGCTACCTCATGGGTCTATTGTAAAAAAGCTTAGCGAGCAAGATGCCAGGTTATTTGTTATTTTTGATACCGCTCCTACTACCTAATCTACTATTTTGATAAACTTTATACAGTATAACAAAAACCCAGTGCTAATAACAAGAATAATAAGAATAATACCACTCCTTTTGAAGAGAAACACACTACCTAAAACAATCCAAATCAAAAGGTTGCTACTAAATCTAAGAAATGGAAAGAAAAATTGTCAATTTCCCTTGCAATATATGTTATGAGGACGATATGACGTATAAATTTACTCATATTCAAGAGTGAACATACCTTCTTACACAAAAGCACACTGGCGGGACCCCCGGGTCCTCAACAACCCATTCCCTACTCAGTTGTAACAACATCTTGTATTGAACCGACTACAACCTCTGCAAGGGGGAAACAATGGTTCACATCCACCTCCTCCTGGAGAAGGATCATCAATGGTTGACACCATTGAAATGGTTTATTTGCAAACACGAGCCAAGGATTATGGAAATCTAGATGCTAACGCTTCAAATGTTGCCTCAAGCTCTACTCCACCATTACATATCGAAAGGTATGTCATTGACCCCATGATTCCCCGCCCCCCCCCACAAAGGGACACTTCATTAAACGACACATAATACCTCTGCACATGCTACCCAAAAATATAGTATTGTAGAATATTTGGCACTACCAATGTTTGATATGTCTTCCCTCAAAGTATTAGGAACATGTTTAGCACAACAAAAAGCTTTTCTTCGTCCATTGGTGGAATTGATCCTCAAGATTCCATTCTACCGATTTTTGACATGGAAAAGAGTAAGCCTTTCCTCTCCCATTAGCTTGCATTTCAAGTGCAAGTCATGGCAAAGGGCAAACCCATACACCAAACTATCATTGACAAAGGTGCTTCAACCTAAGTAATTTATACTTCCTGTTGGCTTGCCTTAGGTTCTCCCACTCTCTCACAACCATTGAATTCCCTCAAAGCATTTGATGGTCATACTTTCATCCCCAAAGGATACCTTTCTAGATACCCCACCACTTTGAGTGAGAAAACTGTAATGGTGGACATTGAAGTCATAAATTGTCATCTCGACTTTAATCTCATTTTGGGTTGCAGTTGGACTTATGTCATGACTGCCATTGTTTCTTTGGTTTCCTGATTCGTTCTCTTTCCTTTGGATGGGAAAATAGTCACATTGGATTAGTTATCCTTCTGTACCCAAAATTACTCCCTGCTACCTAGCAGTAATGTGCCCTTAGTTGGTGGCATACATAAATCCTATGTGAGTATTGGTACATGTATTCCAAAGGGTTTCTCACTTTTAGGATGTTTTCCTCTTCCACCAACTGAGGTTCCATAGGCGGTCTCACTGATCTCTACCATTTTTACTGGCCCCACCAATCCTTGGGTCCTCCTAGCCCCTTTCTCCATTGATTCCTATGGAGAACAAATTCCATTATCACTAACCGAACTCGCTTATTAGGTTGTTCAATCCACGTCTGACTCTCTCACTACTTTGCTCATGACCTATGGTGCCACCTCCTTTCCCATCAATCGTCCCTCTATTGATCTCCTCACTGAAGTCTTATATTTTGAAGAGGCTATTTTTCAAATCATGTCATTAGATGAGTGGCCCTCGAATAATTTTCACCATCAAGCTTCAGTATCTGACCCAAATGCGACCCCTTTACAAATCTTATCTTTTGACTAACCTAAGATTGTTCCTTCTGCTTATATGACTATCCAAACTTTGGGTTCATAAGATAACTTGGGTAACCTTTATAAAACTTTAATCATTGATATCTCCATCAAAACAAGTATCATGGAAAATATTCAAATTGGATTTGACCACACTCTTGAGGAAATTATGAACTTCACTTGCCTCTTTAAGGAATTCTGCAATGTCTTCGCTTGGTCTTACGAGGAAATACACGGCATAAACCCCTCTATTGTCGAGCATGAGATCAAATGTTTTTTAAATGCTAGGCCTATCTGGCAAAGATTTCGACTTGTCTAGCCTCACAAAATAGTTGCCATCAAAACTAAAGTTGACAAATTGTTGTGTGCTAGCTTCATCTATCCCGTTCCCTTAACAAAATGGGTATCTAATCTAGTTCTTGAAGACAAAAAACAAGGTACCATTTGCATATATGTCTACTACCATGATTTGAATGCTTCTTGTTCAAAAGACAACTATTATACTTTGTTCATTGACTAGATAATCATCGATTGCGCCAATTGCGAATATTTCTCCTTCATGGATGGATTCTTGGCATATAATCTGATCGTTATCATATCTGACAACCAACATAAAACTAACTTCATCTATCCTTGGGGAACATTTTCATATCATAAGCTCCCATTCAATATCAAGAATGCTGGCACAACCTTTCAGAGGGATATGGACTATTTCAAACACATTGTTTAGGCTTACTTGGATGACCTTCCTGCACATTCCAAGAAACGAGCCCAACACCTAGCTCACCTTCAAGTTATTTTTCTTAGGTGTAGGTTCTATAACATCCATATAAATCCACATAAGTGTGTATTCTTTTTTTATTCTGGGAGTCTTCTTGGATTTATTGTCTCAAAACATAGGATTTGAGTTGATCACGATAAGGTCAAAGTGATAACTCAATTTCCCACACCACAATCCATCCTTCAACTCAAAAGTTTGCAAGGGAAAGAAAAATTCTTACATCATTTCATCATCAATTATGTCAAGTTAGAGAAAGGATTCATGTGCTTACTAAATAAAGGATTACTCTTCTTTTGGTATGATCAAGCACAACGCTCATTCAATGCCTTGAAAAAGGTGCTAACCTCAGCCCCACTTTTGAGTCCTCCCAACTATACGTGTGACTTTCTATTATACCTAGAAGCCTTCCATCCTTCATATGAATAGGTTTGGTTCAAACACATGATGGTCACAATGAGCATGTGTTTTACTACATTTGAAAAGGTCTTGTTGGGCTTGAATTACGGTATTTACATGTGCACAAATTGTCTTTGGTAGTAGGTTTTTCTTCAATCACTTTAGACATTACATCCTGTTGCGTCATACTATCATCATTGCCATAGAGAATCCCATGAGACACATTTTTTCTCGTCAAGTTATTGGAGGAAAATTTTCCAAGTGGATAGTCATCCTCTAGCAATTCAATTTGGTTTTCACTACTGCCAAGGCGAGAATATACTTAGTCTTTGCTAAGTCATTGTTAGACCTTCCCAGTTCAATCAAAATGAAGTAGCCCATGATCCTATGCTAGATGAATTTGGTATTTGGTTGACTCTACTGATCCAAGGTATGGAGAAATCCTTTTCTACATCCAAACAAATTGTTTCCTCCCATATCTATCGTAAGATGATTTTCATTGCATCCATCACCAGGCTAAGCACTAATTAGTTCTCAATGATACTTTATATCATCATGTCATTGATTTTGTTATTTTCCTTTGTGTTGCCCTTGCCAAAGTGGAACACCTTCTTAATGACTATTATGTTGGGGCATGTGGTGGTCACCTTTTGTGCATGCATACTTCCCAGAAAATTATGCGTGCAAGATAATACTGGCCAACCTTATTTAAAGATTGTATTACTACAGTCCAACAGTGTCATCCTTGTCAATTCTATACAAAGAAAATGGGTGTGCCCCCTTCCCCTCTACACCCATTTGTCTCTGTCGGTCCCTTATCTAAATGGGGCATTGACTTCATCACTTGCAACCCCACTTCCTCTAATAGTCATGGCTACATTGTTGTTGTCGTTAACTGCTTTAAAAAGTGGGCTGAAGCCATTCCCACTTTTTGGGTTGATGGGGAAACTGCATCCTTATTCCTGTTCAATAAGGTTATATGTCGTTTTGGTGTGCCTCGCATAATTTTTACAAACCATGGTTCACACTTTCAAAACCATATGATGTCTGATTTAACTTTTATGCTTCGTTTTCACCAATATCATTCTTCTTCCTACTATCCATAGGCTAACGAGTAGCTTGAAGTCGTTAACAGTGTCCTCAAGACCGTGATCTTTCAATTAGTAGGTAATCACAAATCCCGATGGCATAGAATGTTACATTCTGCTCTTTGGGCATACCGAACATCACTAAAAACCACTACAAGCTTCACGCCTTTTCAACATTCCTACGGCCTTGAAGTAGTTCTACCTATCAAGTGTCAATTTCCATATTTTAAACTTGTCATTGAACTTCTACCTAGTACTACTACTAAATAAGAGTGCTTTCTTTCACTCAATCATTTGGACGAGACTCATCGAGATGCTACACTAGCTCTCGAAGTGCAAAAATGCTGAGTCAAAGCTCAATATCATAAACATGTCAAGCCTTTCTCATACCAAGAGGGTGATCTCATCTTACTCTACAATTAGAACATGATATCTTGGGGGAAGGAACAATTCAACCACTATGGCTCGATCCCTATGTCATCACTAAGGTTCTTTATAAAGGAGCCTACAAACTTCAGGACTGTAACAAAATCCCACTCACAGAGCCCCGTAACGGGCTCTATCTCAAGAAGGATTTCACCTAGTTTTCTACTGGGCATATGCTTTGTAATTTTATGTATATAAGTTTTGTTTCTTTTGGTGTGTCTAGATATTTTTTGTTTTTGATAGTTATTTGACGCATGCACATGTCTTATTTTTTCAGAGATCTACACTTCACTCTTACCATACGTCAGATATGTGGATGATGCCTGTTGTCACACATGGGACATTGCATCGGATGCTTGGGTTCTTTACACACTTGAGTCAAAACTACTTAGTTCTGGGGGGTGTCTTACTTGGTTATGCCACCAAAAATATTGTTGAGTACATGTTAGTCATTAAACTCATTACTGAAGCTATATATTAGTGGTCAGTTTAGAGTCTCAGCTCATCATTATGGATTTGACCAATCATTGTCACCTTCATAATCCATTCTTATTATGTTACATTTTAAGAGTAAGGCTTTTGGAACGTCAGTTTGAATTTATTATTTATGAACAAATTCCATGAGAATCTAATGCATTAGCTAATTCATTCACAAATTATGTTTTATATTAGCATATGTCACATTCTCTTTAGTCGCATCCATGCACATACATTTTCATTGTAAAATTTATATAAACAACAACCAATACACCAAAAATCGCAAAAAAATATTTGTATATATGTGTGTGTGTGTATATATATATATATATATATATATATATATATATATATATATATATATATATATATCATTTCCAATCATTTACATCAAAAAATTACCAAAACCTGGGTGTTTTATATAAAATGGCTTCACTAAGCCTCGCTCTGTCAGCCTATGGCTATCCTCTACTCCTACTGAGCTTTTTTCTCATGGTAACAGATCACTGCTCTAGCTAACCTCCTCAGAGGCACAAAACACCACTCTGGTACACCCACTGCGATCCAGATTTAAACAAGAATGCAACAAATTACAGAGATAACCATAAATATAGAGATGCAGCGGAAATAATACTTCATTTCATTAATGTAAAATACTAAAATATGCTTACAAACAGAATTGGAAATAAACCAGCTAGGGCGATGGTGGCTTATCTCTAAGAAGAGATGTGGTGGCTACATGCCTCTGAACTGTGTTACAATGAGGCTCGAAGGCCTATTTATTGTTGAGAAACAATGGAAAACCCTTAACATCCCAAAACCTAACCCTAGAAGATGAAACGCCAAACTATGGGCCCTGTTTGGGTAAATTGGTACATCAACTTCCCAAGGTCGTAACTTTGGCATACGATCTCCATTTGATGCGCACAATATCTCATTAGAAATATTTATCTGAGAACTACTACTTTAGGAAGAGCAACATTGGTACAGGCATGTTTCTCCCATTTTTCCCAAAAAACATCGTTTAGGTCCTCAAAATGGCTCTGGAAGTTCAGGACCTGAAAAACTGGTAAAAATAGTAAAGTGGGCTATAATTAAGGAAACTGAAAAGATGAAAGAAACAATGGTGGGGGTCCAAGTGGATTTGTGTTATCGGGAAATCTAGTGTCTATGCAAAACTGCTAGTCCCACTAAGGCTGGTAGCTACCTTAGAAACAAACAAACTAAAACTACTTTCGTTTTCCTTTATGAGAAATAGATAAGAGGGGAATAAGGAGACCAAACTCTATCTTGTGCTTGGTTCCTTGCTGAATTCCTCTCCCTTCTGATAGATCTTTGCTACTTGCCTCCTTGTCTACCCAGCTTCAAAGAGCACCTGTAGAATCAAAGCAGCATAACACTATCCAAGAACATAGATCTATTATCATAAACAATATAGGACCAGATATATATTGACCACACAAATGTATATAACATCAATCATACAAGAATGTGGAGGAAAACTTGAATAGCTTTATTGATAATCAAGAAAGAGAAAAGAGGATTACAACCAATTTTTCTGACCCAACATCATCCTCTCAGCAAGAAAGCCCTTCTCCACCTCATGAAAAGCTTAGATCACCCAACACTATGATGTTGCACCAAGAAACCAGCAGCACTTCCTTACAAGATATAAAATTCCAGCCTCTGGATCTCTGGGATGAGGGATCCATATATAGATGTTTGCAAGAGGGGTGAGTCAGCTTTTTAGATTTGATTAGTGTCCTATCTCTGATAGTTCTTCATTCCACTTGGAGATTGATGGTCTCTTACTCATCCCTGGGCGAATACAGAGAGGCAAGTGTCACGGGGGAAGTTTCTAGAAGATTCTATGCTCCTCCACCTTGCAGATTGACCCTGCCATTTGTCCACTCTCGCCCATCGCACCCCATAGAAGGGCTTTCCAAGATGCATCGCACCTCACGTGAGTATTTAGGTGGGATGTAGCACACTTTGACCATGGAGCAGGTGAGATGGTCCAGTTTTGACTAGTTCTGAGTAGTTTTTCCTGGAGAAATTCTGGGAGAAGATGTAATCAGTTGACCTTGTTCTTTTAGAGGTTGGAATAACACTTTTAGGGACTTAAGAGCCCTTGTTTTATGGACATTTATGATTGGGGTTGAAGTGCCCAATTATGTCTATAACAGTTGCCCCCTAAAGCATGAGGTTGTTAATTTGTTGATGTCGGGTGAAATGCTTTATCATGAGGATCTGAAGTTCTTTCAAGATGGAAGGCGACCTATAATAAGATACAATACAATACATTATCTTCATAATATTTTCATGATCTAGCTGAGGCGAGCATTCCCATGGTCAGCTCTATAAATTCATTTTTAAGTACATAAGACAAACAATCGTCTGAGTGTAGACTGATGATTCTGGTAGAGCCATCATCCCTTAGGTTGGATGACTATCTGTGCAGTAATGATGTACATTCGATGTCTTTATTTTCCTGAATATATATCGCAGCCCGGATGGATAAAACTAGATCTGGGGTCTTCAATCTCATTCGATCTTCACTGAAAGTACAAGTCAATCCATGTGAGAGATGTTCTGGAGTCGAACATGGAAAGACATCGCCTGATTACCAGAAAATGATGTAAGTTGTTAACAGGCATGAGAGGAATCACCGATAATGATGATGACCCTCAAGGTACTATAGTATAATTCACGTGGTGTGAATAAGGGACTTGGCATCGAACACCACCCAAAATCTTTCGGTCGAAGGCCATTGATGTATAACCTGTCGCCGGAAGTGAGAAACTTGCCATTGAGGCATGCAAGCTTCAAAGTACTGAAAGGGTTGTTCCTAGATCGACTTCTTGGATAATGCGCTGATGTCGACAAGAAGCGATCCGTCATAGGAGGGCCTTAGTGAATCCCACATCAATGACACGTAACAGAGCAAATGATTTTCAATGGAGGTGAAAACGATCTGGTGATATAAGGTTCAGGGTGGCGGTCATGAAAGAATGGTGCGTGAATGTATTCCAGTGGGTGAGACACAGGTGAATTCTCTGAGCGACTTCTCTTGATCATATCGGCAACACTGACATGATGGATTGGTAGCATTAACCCCAAATATGGATGGTGTGACAGAACCATGGTGATGTGACCAGTGAATGGAACAACCCAACCCGACTCAGATGCGGAGTGAAAGTGTCATGTTCAAGAGCGACTTGCTACCAATAAATTTTTTTCAAGTTTTCTTCCCAATTTCCCCAGTCATTGCTGACCAGTACCTCTTTATTTTTGTCAAGCTTGAGAAGGATAACATATGCTTGTTCTATAATTTTCCCTTTGGGCAAACCCATCGCTATGTTTTAATGAGCCTAGCGATAGTGAAACTCGTTCTTGTCTGTTATGGACAAGTTTGTCGCTATTCGGTTTTAACGAGTTTAATGACAAGGATAACTTGGTCCTTTTCAATTTTAGAGAGTCTGAAAAAGGGACGTAAAGAAAACTCCGATGATCCTTTTTCGTCATATAATCTCTTGAGTCTGAAAAAGTATAAAACAATACAAAAGGGATGAATTTTCAGTACTTTTAACGAGCCGAACAAAACAAGCGCTCGATCTTTTTATGTAATAACCCCTCAAGTCCAAAAAGATTAAAATCTAAAGGAGGGATAGCACTTCCGGTCCCTTTAATGAGCTCGAGAGGTCAATCGCTCGGCAATCTTTTCATATTTTATGAGTCAGTTGAAAAGAGCTTAAAGGAGACTCGTTTTTTGAGGAACGAGTGATAAATTCGGGTAGCAGCTGATTCTAGGTAAGGTTTGGAATTTTCCAATCATGGTAGTGTCACAAGGAAGGCTAACAGGATCACTCTTTGCAGCTATTCCTCAGAAGGGGTAAACAATCAAATGGAGGTGAATGATCAGCCAATACAGAGTAGAGGTGATGATGAGAACACGACCAAGGCTTCAAAGGCTGATGGTAATACATTCACAATGGTTATTTACCAGAGAATGGTTCACTTTTTAGTGAGCTTAAACTCTGGGAGAACATTTGCTCATTGCTTATGTTTATTTTTTAACGAGATTGAATTTCGTGTTAAAATTGCTCGATTAATCTAGTTGTATAATAAGTATGTCTCATATATAAAAACGACATTATTTCAAAGCTTTGCCCCACATCCTTTCTTTATGCAAGTTAGGAAATGACCAATCCTACGAGTTTAAAGGGTTAGAGGACCTATAAATTTTAAAAAAATAAATGGTCGCTCTTTGCTTGTACGCCAAAAGGTTTGTATGCCCCCAGGTATAGCGAAGTAGAGTTTCCAGGTACCCCTCAATTTGCAGACAAAACATTTGTTTTATCAGGAAAGGCCTACCATTTCAGGTTACCCCTCAGTTTGCAAACAAAACATTTGTTTTATCGGTAAAGGCCTACCTTAACAGAGGTATCTTATTCTAGTCTAATCCCATTTTCCAAAATGGATGGGTGTGTCAGGCTAGTCATATACTCTCCACGGAAACCCACCCTATACCCAAGGTTTTCCTGTCGAAATAGGCCAGGGTGCATGCCCCCTGGGTTTCAGTCATATCCTCTGAATCACTCGCGCTCATCAGGAGGACGGACTAGGGATTGATGAGACATTCCTTACGTGAAAAGACCATTCAGGGTTGGTATATGACTATTTGCTATGTGTGAACCGGGGAATGAAAGCTGGTCTACGAGCTTGACCACTCTTCCTTCGTGCGGAAAACACATTACTCTAAAGAGTGAGGAGACAATGACTCCCATGCAATAAATATAGTCTCATCCAAGGAGTAGATTATAATCCAGGGGTCCTTGGACTACCATTACGTTCATGTGAACAGTTTTCCCTCTGAATGTTATCGGCACATTCGGAAGGATCCCTAACGGTCGACTGGTTCCTTTGTCAAAGCCTGTTAGATTTCTCATCTCAGGCAAAAGCGATGGCAAACCAAGTGCTTTCCAAGTAGTTGAGGAAAGGATACTCACAGAAGCTCCTTCATCTATGATGGTACCGGCCATGACCATTCTATATATTTGAGCAATGATTCGAAATGGTACACTAGCCGGTAAACGGGGTCTGCCTAGTAGGTTCCAATCAAAGGAAACAACTAGGTTGGTTGGAGGTGGGACCGAATAGACGGACGGATATGACTCTGATGAACTTCCTTCCTGCGATAAAGGAATGGGTAGACTGCCCCCATGTTCATCAGAGTCTGCGCTAATGAAGAGAATTTGAACGGTGTCGTTCTTGTTCTCTTTGGTGACTGTATCATCTGAAGATGGATCCTCTTAAGGCAAGACCGGGTCAACTGCCACCTTGACCTTTTGACTTTTGTCTGGTGTGGATTCAGATGGCTTATCTTCAATGATAGATGCTTCGGCTGACCACAAGGGCGTGTCGGCTGGGTTTTCAACTAGTGATGAACTTGGCAAGATCTTCTTATATCAAGGAGGAAGCCGTAATGGTGAAATCATACGGTCGTCCAAAACTATTTTAGCCTCATCTAAGAAGGGACAACGGTGGACAGCGTGATCGCCTTCAAAGAGTTTACAAGGAAATTTACATTTTCCTTTTCGTACAAGGGCTTCAATTTCACTAGTTGACGGTGTACTTTCAACATGATCATCAGAAGTTGACGACACCGGATTGTGCAAACGAGGATACTAATCCCTTAAGATCTGAGGGATGTAAGGACAATCTCGATGATATTGGTCTCCTTTGCAAATGACACATGGTGATTTAGGCCTGGACGGTGCAGTGTGTGGATTTACGCTAGACGATGCTTGGTTGCCCCTTTTCACCTTTAGCTCCTTCTTCTTCTTCTCTTTCTTCTTCTTCTCCTTCTTCTTCTCGGTTACTTGATTTTTGGCTTTACCAGCTTCATCAAGCGAAGAGGAAGGAGGAGAGGAAGAATTGGACGAAGTATAGGGTTGGGGGGTAACTCTGGTATCGTTTAGTTGTTGACTTGATTGTTCAGGAATCACGGTGTTCTGAATGGCAGAGGTTGAGAAGAGCCATACGGGCAAGCCGATTGTCAATCCTGGAAGCGACAATGTGGCCATATGGGGTGCACTAACATCTCCCCAAGAGGAGAAAGGACTAGGATTTCCCCCAAGAGGAACTCCTTGGTTGGTGGACTCCATTTTTCTCAACCTAAGACCAACGTAGGAAAGGTGATACTTATTTTGATTAAGATAAATTTTAGATGCTTTGACACAACTTGTTTTTTCAACTTTTAAGAGTCGAGAAAAAAAAAAAGATGACTCTAGTCGCCTTCAACTTTTAATGAGCCTGAAGTGATAAGTGCTCAAATGGACATTTTCCCTTAAGGAGTTTGAAAAGGAACGAAAGAGACTGCTCTGCAAATCTAGACAGACGGATTACCAAACCAATCGCAAAATTGTAGAATACTTTTTATGGTACGGCAGTCAATCTTCTCGAATACTGTGTTCAGTGCATTGTGATCGATAGGGCGATAGACACGGCTTCCTATGGATAAAGGATAAAGCCTATTGTGGTCTCCCAATATGTACTCAATGGTACGTGGAGCCCAAGTCCATACTGACACTTATTGTCTCAAAGTGGAGGAATCAACCAACCATCAATGAAAACAACAGTTACCAGGCTTTACGACGCTGGAATACATCTCTAGCCTAGACTTCTAAAATGCATGTAGACTGCGTGATGTAGATGTACAATTCCTAAAATGCAATCTAAGATGATAAACAATCGTTTAATCTTCTTTTTGCAATGAAAATCCTAGCTACTAAGGAAAGAGAGATTACGTTCTTTCAACATAGAGCAGAGAGCACACACTATATGCACTGTCCTAAATCAAACCAACAAATAGTCCAAATGTAAATGCACATGCATGTATTTGTTTTCATCCTTCTTAATGTGTGAATGGTAAAAAGAAATCTAAGCGCAAATATGAATTATTTTTCAAAGCGACGTTATTAACAAGTTTCTTTTCAAGACAAAATGAGGACAATGACGACACTTTGCGATTTGGAAATGAAAACTTGCTTTCAACACTTGAAAAACTACTAATTCAAATCAAATATAAGAGTAACAGTGTAATCGACTATCAAGAACAATCAGATTCTCTTCTATGAATGAAAAAGACACTTGCAACACTTTCAAATCAAGAAACGACAGTACGATTACGCTAATTCTTTGTAAAGGAGAACTGAAAATGACTCAAAATACATAAAAACATTTACAGTTCTTTGCACAATGGAGGCGGAATAATGGCAAGGAAGGGGGTTTCAACAGAGGTGTATTGACTACATGTAGCAAAA
Organism: Pinus tabuliformis; assembly: GCA_031772625.1. Lineage (NCBI taxonomy): Eukaryota > Viridiplantae > Streptophyta > Pinopsida > Pinales > Pinaceae > Pinus > Pinus tabuliformis. Next base: position 310,139,952 of record CM062815.1, on the reverse strand, counting down.
CTCTTGAATAGAGCTGAAAAGAGTGAACACAGAAACCAAATCTAGCAGCAGGAAAGGCCTTGTCTGATCAGCGCACCTGTAACACAGTGAAACAGAGATGCAGCGCACCTACTACACTCGGGAAGTGCGATGCATCTGGGATTCACAGAAGAGACAGTGCACTGGACCAGGGATGAGACTTTACTGGGTTCCGGGTCATATTTTGCAGTTCACTTCAGGGATTTAGGCCGAGCAAGTGGTAATCAATAAGTCAATCACAGGGGTAGATCTAAAGAGGTTACTAGAGCCACCACAAGGGCAATTAGAGAGCTTGTAAATCAATTGTTCAGTTTATAAACAAAACCCGGAGATAGACTAAAGTAGCATTGATCTACTTTGCACTTGCATAGCAAATGCAGTTCGAAGGCTAGCTGGCTTAACTTCAGGCTCCGTCTACAAATTTATAGAGTAAACAAATGCAGATAAACAAACAATCTATTCGCTCCCCAATGGAGTCGCCATTTTGTTATCGGGAAATATAGTGTCTATGCAGAACTGCTAGTCCCACTAAGGTTGCTAGCTACCTTAGAAACAAGCAAACTAAAACTACTTTCGTTTTCCTTTATGAGAAATAGATAAGAGGGGAATAAGGAGACCAACCTCTATCTTGCGCTTGGTTCCTTACTCAATTCCTCTCCCTTCTAATAGATCTTTGCTACTCGCTTCCTTGTCTACCCAACTTCAAAGAGAACCTGTAGAATCAAAGCAGCATAACACTATCCAAGAACATAGATCTATTATCATAAACAATATAGGACCAGATATATATTGACTACAGAAATGTATATAACATCAATCATACAAGAATGTGGAGGAAAACTTGAATAGCTTTATTGATAATCAAGAAAGAGCAAATAGGATTACAACCAATTGTTCTGACCCAGCATCATCCTCTCAGCAAGAAAGCCCTTCTTCACCTCATGAAAAGCTTAGATCACCCAACACTATGATGTTGCACCAAGAAACTAGCAACACTTCTTTACAAGATACAAAATTCCAGCCTCTGGATCTCTCGGATGAGGGATCCATATATAGATGTTTGCAAGGGGGGTGAGTCAGCTTTTGAGATTTTATTAGTGTCCACTCTCTGATAGTTCTTGATTCCACTTGGAGATTGATGGTCTCTTACTCATTCCTGGGCGAATGCAGAGAGACAAGTGTCACAAGAGAAGTTTCTAGAAGATTCTATGCTCCTCCACCTTGCAGATTGACCCTGCCATTTGTCAACTCTTGCCCATTGCACCCCATAGAAGGGATTTCCAAGATGCATCGCACCTCCCTTGGGTATTTAGGTGGGATGCAGCGCACTTTGACCATGGAGAAGGTGAGATGGTCCCGTTTTGACCAGTTCTGAGTACTTTTTCATGGAGAACTTCTGGGAGAAGATGTAATCAGTTGACCTTGTTCTTTTAGAGGTTGGAACAACACTTTTAGGGACTTAAGAGCCCTTGGTTTATGGACATTTATGATTGGGGTTGCAGTGCCCAAAAATGTCTATAACAATTTGGCAGGTGGCCACCAATATCCACCTGGATCATTCCTCCCCCCTTAGGAAGCAATGGTCCCCATTGCGTTGAGTTCCTCCATGAGATGAGGAAACTTCTGTTGAACTTGGTCCCTAATGAGCCACTTGCCCTAGTGAAGGAGTTGGCCTGCTTTGACAACTTGATACAATTGGATATTCTACTAGCAAGTGTGCTTGATCTATGTGTCCATGATCTGATCAGCTGTAGCATGTTCCATGCAATCTGGATTTAACTCTGTGGCTGTGAGCTATTTTATAGTGTCGGATGTCTCTAGTAATGGTGGAAAGTATGGCTGAAGGCGGTCCACATTGAACACTGGGTGCAGGCGAAGGAATGGGGGAATGATGAGCTCAAATGCATTGTCTCCCATAGCCTTGGTAATGGTGTAAGGACCATATTGGAGTGGTCTGAGTTTACGATAGGCTTTGGTAAGGCATTCCTTTTGCAAATGCAACCAAACTTTGTCGCCCACCTGAAACTTGTGTGGCACCTGATGTTGATCATGTCGTTGCTTGTACTTGGCATTTGATTTCTCCATAATGTCATGGACCTGCTAACGAATATTTTGGATGTGCTCAATGAAGCTGTTTTCCTTATCCGTTTTAGACTGGACATGAGATGAATCTGTGTGAGTAGCTGCAAATGGCATGGCCACATCAATGGGACATAGTGGCTGGAATCCCAAGCCCACCTAAAAAGTATTGTGGCCAGTCAAGCTATGGAGAGCCTAGTTGTAGTTGTACTGAACATAGGGGAGGCTCTCATCCCATGTGTGTCGATGCTTTGAGTTTTACATGTGAAAAATGTGTACGATCATCCTGTTGACAACCTCTGTCGAGCCATTAGTTTGAGGATGGAAGGTTGTGGACTTAGTGAGTGTGGTGTGGAGCATTGACCAGAGACTGGACCAAAATGTACTAAGGAACCTGTTGTCCCGATCTGAGATGATAGACTGTGGGATCCCAAAGTGTACCCACACTCGTTCAAAGAAGAGTTTAGCAGCGGCTTCTGCTGTGATATTCTTCTTGCAGGAAGCCATAATGGCCATATTTGAGAACCTGTTGATGACCACAAAAGCACAGTCGTTTCCATGCCTAGTGGAAGGAAGGCCTGACATGTAATCCATGGAGATGGATTCCCAAGGTCGATTAGGGGTAGGCAGCAGGGTATAGAGGCCTTGCTTCTTGATGGTCAGTTTGGCAATGGCATAGGTAGTGCATGATCTGATGTACTTCATGACATCTAGTCAAAGATTCGGCCAATAGAAATACTTCTGCAATACTGCCACCATTTTCTTGACCCCGAAATGTCTAGCAGCTCGACTATAATGTAATTCCCAAATCATCTTGGCATGCTTTCTTGAAGGAACACAAAGGTGACCAAGGTGTCATAACAGTGCATCTTGGAGGTGAAAATCTAGAACATGCTGACCCTCCAAGAGTGTCTGGTATGTGTGGCCGAATTCTGGGTTGCTTTTGTAGAGAAGTGGCCAATTATAAGTCTCGTGCCCATAAGAGTTGAGCACAGTGGTTAATGCCATGATCGGTGGTCGACTAAGGAAATATGCAACATTATTGGTGCTACCCTTATTATACTTGATATTCAAATGGAATTGTTGCAGGTATGTGGACCACTTCTGATGGCGATCATTCTGCAATTTCCCTTAGGTCTATATGAACTGCAGGGGTCTGTGGTCTGTGTGGATGACCGTTTCCTTCAAAACATGTAATGCTTCCATTGTCGGAAGGCCTACACAATGGAATACATATCTTTTTCATAAGTAAAATAATTCCAGACTGTGTCTGAAAGTTTCTCACTGTGATATGCCATTGGATGCCCATGTTGAGTGAGGATTGCGCCAATAGCATAGTCAGACACATTTGTCTCGACCTCAAATGGTTGTTGCAAGTCTGGTAATGCAAGCACTAGTGCCGTGCAGAGGAGATCTTTCAACTCTATGAATGCCTTCTGTTGAGATTCATACCAAAATAATTTCGCTTTCACTCCTCCCTTGGTGACTTGACTTAAGGTCCAAGTGATATTCTAAAATCCCAACATGAACCTGCGATAGAAGTTGGCAAGACCTAGAAGGCTGCGGAGCTCTGTTAGAGTGGTTGGAGATGGCCAATCTCGAATGACTTGGATCTTGGATGGATCCACATGTACCCCATGTTCATCAATAATGTATCCCAGATACTGAACCTGGGTCATGCCAAAAGTGCATTTCTCCAATTTGGCACATAACTTGTGTTGCCGCAGTGTTTGGAGAACCTATTAGATGTGGTGGAGGTGCTCTTCCCAACTTTGGCTAAATATTAGGATGTCATCCAAGTATACCACTACAAATTAGTTGGTGAATGGCCGCAAGATGTCATCCATTAGCCTCATGAAGGTTTCAGGAGCATTCGTCAATCTAAAAGGCATAACCAACCATTCGAAAAGGCCCTCCTTGGCTTTGAAGGCAGTCTTTCACACAGTCGGAGGGTTTGATTGGTACCTGATGATATCCTGAACTTAAATCAATCTTGCTGAAATATTTTTCCCCCTTCAGTTGGTCCAAGAGGTCATCAATCCATGGGATCAGGTACCTATTATGGACAGTGATCTTATTCAACACTTGATAGTCAATACAGATTCTCCAAGTCCCATCCTTCTTCTGTACCAACATGATCAGGCTCCCACAGGGCGATGAACTTGGATGGATGTGACCTTTCTATAGTAGCTCCTGAATATTCCTCTTGATTTCATCATTCTCCAGAACAAAGTGCCGATAGATTGGTCCATTGGGTAGTGGCACACCTGGGGTTAGATCGATGTAGTGCTTGACCTGACAATGTAGAGGAACCCCTGCGGGGGAGGTGAAGATGTCCTCGTACTCCTCCACGACCTTGTCCATCTGTAGTTTTCTTGTGCAGGGGCCCTATCTGGAGGTCATGGCCACCATCTTCTTCTTTCCTTGATGACGTATCATCAGGAAAACAAATTTCCTAATTTTGGAAACAAGCTTACTGCATTGTTTTGCAGTAATCAAAGATATAGCAGTAGGCGGTGCTACCTCTGATATCCTGTACAACTTATTTCGCAAAGTAACAATAATAGCATGGGGCCTTGATTCATACATAGCATGTTGCTTCCACAAGTAAGGTTGTCCTAATAATACATCACAAACTTCAATGGGAGAAATGTCACACAATACCTCATCCATGAAGGGCTTGATGTTGTATGGAAGGTGACATTGTTGGCTCACCCAAAGATCCCGTCCTTGGTGGAGCCACCCGACGGTGTATGGTTGTGGATGTTGTGTGGTTGGTAAGCCTAGCTACTTCACGACCACTACCGAAATGAGATTCTTTTGGCTCCCGCTGTCGACAATGAACTGTAGCGGGGAGCCCTTTACCCACATCTGGGAGTGGAAGAGACGCTCCTCCTCCTCTGGATCTTTGGATTCCTCCTTCTAGATCTTCGTGGTGGCAACGGTGGCATTGGGCTTCGCATCTATAATCTGCTTCCCTTTGTCATTCCCCTTGTCAGGTTCTGACTTAGAGTCGAAACATGCATCTGATTCTGAAACCTTTAGCTCAGCCACCGGTGACTATTTGGCCCGACACTCACTTGTGTTGTGAGTGGAGCTCTAAGTATGGAACTCACACCACTTTCCTATGTCCTTTTTCGGCTTCATGGCACTGTTCTTTGCTTGTACCTTTGGCGGGTTGTATTGGGCTGCCTCGCCTTGGCTTTGTCCTTTGTTCTGTGGATTGGGGGCATCTTTCCCTTGCTTCAGATTAGCAAATCCAAAGTCTCGCTTCTTCTGTTTAAAATTTTGTTCGACCTTGACAACACATCTGTATACCATATCGAGCGAGGTGATGTTTAGGAATTGTATTTCTTCTTGGATGTACTTGTGTAGGAAGCCACAGTATTTGAGTATCAAATTCTGCTCTGAATTCTTGATACTGAACTTTATGCGAAGGGTATAGAAAATATTGGTAAACTTTGGCATGTCTTGGTCCCTTCCCTGCCGCAGCATGGTCCACTTTATGTATTGATCCTCATAGCTTCTGACAGGGTAGTACTACCCCTTGATGGCATCTCAAAATGAATCCCAAGTGGGTGCGGCTGAAAATAGTGAGCCTGTACTTCCATCCTTCTGCTCGCAGTAGGTTTCCCACCAGTCCTTGATGTGGGAGGTTGCTTTGAGAAGAGCGAAAATAATCTTTTCTTGACAGGAAAAGTCATGAACATAAAAATAACACTCTAGCAGATTTAACCATTTATCGATGGCATCTTTGTCTATCTAACCCTCGAATATGGGGATTTCAAAATTAACTTGTACCTTAAATTGTGTGGCGTTTCCATAGTAGCTGCTGCAAACCGATGCGTCGCCCCTGGGTAGCCGCTGAAGGATCTAGGCAAAGTTGTCCATCATCACGTTCCTTTGTCGCTCGAGGGCTTCTTCAAGCAAGATTTTGATAGGATATCTTGCCCCATCATCTTTCTTTTCATCCGCCATGGGAGGCCATCGAGATTTGTGAGGTCGACCTTGCAAAGGTTCGACTAGTTCAAGCCCTAACTCCTTATATCCTGAGCTCGTTGGGGACATGCAAAGAAAAATAGAGGAAAAGAAGACCCCTCTCATACCACTGATCCAGATTTAAACAGGAACACAACAAATTACAAAGATAACCATAAACACAGAGATGCACCAGAAATAATACTTCATTTCATTAATGTAAAATACCGAAATATGCTTACAAGCATAATTGGAACCAGCTAGGACGATGGTAGCTTATCTCTGAGAAGAGATGTGGCAGCTACATGCCTCTAAAATGTGTCACAATGAGGCTTGAAGGCCTATTTATTATTGAGAAACAATGGAAAACCCTTAGCATCCCAAAACCTAACCCTAGAAGATGAAATGCCAAATTGTGGGTCCCATTTGGGTAAATTGGTACATCAACATCCTGGGGTCGTAACTTTGGCATACGATCTCCATTTGACACACAATATCTCGTTAGAAAGATCTATCCAAGAACTACTTTGGGAAGAGCAACATAAATTAATCGACCCATGTTGCTCCCAGTTTTCCCAAAAAACATCGTTTAGGGCCTCAAAACGGCTACAGAGGTTCAGGACCCGAAAAACTCCTAAAAATAGTAAACTGGGCTACAATTAAGGAAATTGAAAAGCTGAAAGAAACAATGGTGGGGGTTCAAGTGGATTTGTCAGATGGCAACTAATATCCACCTAGATCACACTAGGTGTTGCTGCATATGGATCGGTACCTCTCTCATGGGAAGAGGTGACACACCCATGCTCAAACCTTCGACATTCCTAGCAACCTTGCATAGACTATGTGTGTCATCTCCCTCTTCGGTGGCTATCGCGACCCTTGTTGCTACTTCATCCACAAGTAGATGATCACGATGCCTCGCTATACCCTGCAGGATGAATAGGAGCCACATCTGCGTCAAGAAAAGCTTCATGTTATATTTTTTTCACTCTTAACAAAAAAAAATATTGCATAAACTTCATGTTGTAGTGGCTGCAAAACCCTCCAAAATTTTGGCATGCATTCAATTTTAGAGCCTCCCTTGAGCTTTTACTTGATTATTGCACACAGTCGAGCTCACCCTATGGGCTTGTGTGAGTCTTGGCAACCACCTTGCTTAACCGTTCAACAAGAAATTTTTGCATGTTGGTAACAATGTCTTGCTTGCGACCATGTTCTGGTCATACACAAGGTCCCCGCTTCGTGTGCACATGTTGTGTTCACTATGTAAACATCTGTCACACTCACACACAAAGTCGCACACACTGTCATGCAAGAGTCATTATGGTCGTCCAACGATCAATCACAAACATCGCGCTTGTCGATTCACACCATCGCTGAGTCATGTTAGGCATGTGTGTCTAGATGGTTTGAGTTGTCTCATCATCACGTCATGTGAGTGTGTGTTTGCAAGATCACGTATGAATCATTTCACTCGCTCACACACTTAGTCATTTTTACTGAATTTTTGATGACCAAATCACCCTCTCACAACTCGACCATCACCCTATCATCGACTTGATTGATTGTCACCCAGAATAGCGTAGAAGCACCCAACAAGCTATTTCAAGCTTCATTTACCACAAGCTGATCAATCAATGCTCTTTCTCATCAATCGGAGAGTTTGAATGGGTAGTCACCATGGGATTGACTCACCTCAAAAATTGCGTAGAGGTTGTAGACCATGCCCACTCTACTGATTGAGAAAATTGCACAGACAGGTCAGACAAACGCCCGGTGCCCATCCCTTTCTCCCTCAAAAAATTGTGGAGTTTTCCCAGCCAGTCACTAGTCAGTGATTTGGCTATTCACCTAGAAAAATGTGCAGATTTCATGAGAAATCCCTCTACAGCCTAGTAGTCCACTCAACTCAGAAACTGCGCAGAGGTGGTCATAAGTTAAACTTCCCAGCATTTGCACAGTTTTTCCTGCCAACAGCTCCCACAGCCTACTACGTGCTCCCTCCATGAACTACGTAGTTTTTGTTGCCAACCTCCCGCAACCTACTGCCAGATCCCTCCAGGAACTGCATAGTTTTTTTTGCCAAGATCCCGCTACCAGCTCACTCCAGAAATTACGCAGAGTTTTCCTACCCAGCCCTACTATAGCCCGCACTTCTTCTCCCAAAATTTACAAAGATTTGTCCTCAAGGCGAGCCAGATCCTGTAGACACTTAGTACCATTCCAGAAGACTCATCTCCGTCTCCTAGTGACTTCTGTGCAGTTTTCACCAGTAATGCCCAGAGCCCAAATCCCATCTTGAAACTTGCCTTGAATAATTTTGCAGCCTTTTCCTCTCTCCCGACCATCTGCATCTGAAAGAAAACAACCATGCATCATGGTAGACTAGGAGGTTTATGGATTTGATGTCATCTCATCATGAGTGACTGCAGATAGAGGTACATGAATAAACATGATGTGACGAAAAATGGGATGAACAAGGAGAGTACATGCAAAATAACGTGTTCACAAATAGAAAAACAAACTATGCATACGAAGAGATGTGTTCACAAATGGATGACCATGCGAGGATGTGTTCGTGGATGGAAGGAAAAGTGAACATGAGAGGAGGTATTTTCGTGAATGGATGAACATGTCAAACATGCCAAAGTACAAGGAAGGAGCAACATGCAAATGCACCATCAATTGAACCCAATGACCATCATGGACTCCGTACACTTCGCCATGCGAAGGGGAAGATGTGATACACCAAGAGCAAATCCATCACTCAGCAACATTGCAGCTCGGCATGCACACCAGCAGTAGCATGAATGTACCAGCACTATCATGTCGAGTCTTTTCATGAGTCATCTCGTCCACATCACTACTATGGGCCATTTTGTTCATTAATTTAATGTAACGTGGAAGTCTAGGAGGCCCACTTGTCATATGAAGAGTCATGTAAAGTTGAAAGGCCATGGAAGTCAAATAGTCATGAGGGAAGTTGAATAGTCACAAGGATGAGTTTTACCCTTGTGTTATCGGGAAAACTAGTGTCCATTCAGAGCTGCTAGTCCCACTAAGATGGGTAGCTATCTTAGAAACAAACAAAACCAAAGTTACTTGTGTTTTCCTTTATGGGAGATAGATGAGAGAGAAGCAAAGAGTACCAACCTCAGTCTTTCGCTAGTTTCCTTGCTTGTTTCCCCTCTCCTTTGATAGAGCTTTCACCACTCCTTTCTCACATGTCCCGCTTCAAAAAACGCCTGTAGAGTCAAAGCAGCAAAATACCATCGAAGCATAGAGATCTATAACCATAAACAATATAGGATCAGATGTACATTAACCATACAAATGCATATACAAATACAAGATTCAGAGAGATACAAGTATATGGAGGAAAAATCAAATAGCTTTATTGATAGAAGTAGTCGAAGAGAGGATTACAACCAAGATGTCTGATCCAACATCATCCTCCCAGCATGAAAGCCCTCTTCACCTCATAGAAAGCAAGATCACCCAACAATACAATGTCTCAAAGAGAAACCAACAACACTTCTTTACAAGTTACAAAATTCCAACCCCCCGATCTCTAGGATGAGGGATCCATATATAGATGTTTGTAGGAGAGTGAGTCAACTTCTGGGATTTTGATTAGTGTCATTTCACTGATCTTTCTTGGTTCCACTTGGATATTTCATGATCTCTTACTCATCCCTGGGCGAATTCAGAGAGGCAAGTGTCATATGAGCAATTTCTAGAAGATTCTTTGAGTTTCCACCTAGCAAACTACTTCTGCCATTTGTCCGCTCTCGCTCATCACACCCTACAAAAGGGATTTTTAGTATGCATCGCACCCTTTGTGTGTAGCAGGTGAGATGCATCACACCCTCAACATGGAGCAGTCTCTATGGTCTAGTTTTGACCAGTTCTGAGCAGTTTTTTAGGGAGAGAGAAGAGATAGGAGCTAAGGGAAGACTTGATTCAACAATCATGGTTGTAATCATTCCTCTCACATCTAATAATATATATCTACTCTTCTTATGTCTACGTGATGATATTGATGCCTTCTTTCTGTATATGTTGGTTCAATGGCAAGACTGATGTTTATTATTGATGGATGCTAACTATATATGTTGTTATATGTTGATGTTTTCTATTGTTAAATTACTATAAGTTGTGAAGATCACTTTTTGTCTTTCTTATGTTTAGGTACTAATTTAAGAGATGATCGAGGAAGCTTTCTCTATCACACTAAAAACTCTAGTGGATTTGTACAAAAGGCTAACAATTAATCCTTATTTTTTGCTTTGTCAATTCCTAGATTAACATGATATGATTGCATGTATCTCTAAACAGTTGCAGGTCACTTCATTCCATCTTCCTGAGGCCCTGGGAGACCTAAGAGGGTTTTTTTGTCCACCATCACTTTTGCATTAATTCCTAAAACATAATTTGTGACTCTAGGGACGCTCTTAGTTCCTGGCTTTGATCTCCTAGTTCCTAGATCTCTATCTCTCTCCATGTCTTTATGTACCCCTTGATTTGAATTATAGTAACCTTGTACGCTTGTAGACCAATTATGTTGTTCGCATCTTCTTCTCAAACCCTAATTAGACCCTTTTCTCATCCCAATCCTCTATAACACACCCTTCTAGTGTTGTTCAGATCATTATAACACATCTCTACTTCCTAGACAGAGTGTTAGCCCTGCTACAAACACTATGTTTTCCTTGTTGGGTCGCATTATCAACCCAAAATCTTGACGTCCACCTAGTTATTTGGATTCTTTTGTTGGATAGGTTTCCTATGGTATGTTCTTGGGATCTGCAACTATGAGATTTGGCTGGTTGGTTGCTTACATGGTCATTTTTATTTTTGAAGAATAGCTTAGTTGCATTTGATTTTTGAAAAAAGAAAAAAGAAAAATGTTTAGCTTTCTTTTATTTTAGCTTGATCTATTATGTTATATTAGGTTAGTTGTAAGTGAATTTTATGTTTTCATTTCTTTGCATGTGTTTAGATTGCATTCAAATTTATGAATTCTGAAATGGTGTATAGTTATTGTCTCCCTTTAAGAACTCTTATTCATTGAATGGAAATCTAAGAGCATTTCTCTTGCATGGTTTGAATCAAAGTCTCACTAAAATCCATATGTAAACAACCACTCCAGAGCCATTAATAAAGTTCACAGAAAATCAATTTCTTAATAAAAGTAATCAAGAACTCTCTTTTTAGCATGCACGCAGATCAGTTTAAGATAAAATCTTGGGATAGGTTGTGGTGAGTAAACTACCCAAGATTTCGAAACTGAGGCTAGTGTCATTAATGAGAGTAAAATCCTATATCATGCTTATCATCTAGTACTTATCCACTTACAATGGAGTTAAGTGCTAGAAAAAATCGGAGTGTGAGAAAAGTAGCCCGCCTTCAATTGAATTTTTGTGGGTATTTTGTGTACTAGAGACCCCCTCGCAGATATCGAAGATGATTCGGGGACTCATGTTTCCTACCCACATAGTGTACTGTTCCTGACCATGACACCTGTTGGGCCTAAAATATGCCTAATTTTCCACTATATATTACCACCATTGATAACCTAAATTCATATACCTTTACACTCATTCCATACCATAATTCCTTAATTTGCCGTCAAATCACATTTTGCATCTTGTGGTTGATTATGATCAGTTTTCTTAGATTTTCGATGGTTAGGGATGATTTTTCCATGATTTACCAATGACATTTTTTTCTAAGTTAATTTTCCAGAGGTTTCCATTGCCAAAATTCCTCATAGGTCAATTAAACTAGTTGGTGCAAGTAGGTTACAAAAATATCCAATTTGGGGCTTCGACATTTCGACATGCTTCCGAGGAAAACCAAGGAAGGTTATTGTCAAAAATAATGTTATAACAGCTTCCCATGAGTTGGACTGCACCTAGGTTGAGCATGTGGGTCCCTAAAAGCAAATAAACAAATATATTAAAAATTGGCTCAGTTTCCAAACTGCCACGTTTAACCTCGATTTGCGTACAGCTGGAGGTGAATATGGAAAATATGAGAAAATGGTTTTGTTACCAATATAACAAATTAACTATTTCCAAAATGGTTTCTCTAGATTTGAATTGGTCTAAAAGTTATACGAGGGTCTTTGAGGCAGTTTTATAAAAAAATGATTGTTTTTCCAGAGTTCTAGAATCTTGCAAAAAGACCCAGACAACCAACTTCGGGAATGTTTTTTGAGGAGTTGAATTTGAATGAAACAAATGAAAGAGAGGTTGTTGTCCAAAATATATCAAATTAGGCTCCCTCCAAACATTTTTGCAAAATTATCCATGCTTAGGAAGATATATCTTTGAGGTCCACTTGTTAAAAATGGGCAATTTTCCAGAGTTGGGGGAAATGAATAATTCGCCTTGTAAATATTATAAATGGCTTAGCCATGGCCTGTATTAATTTCTTTTTGGGGGGGAAGAAGGAGGATAGGTGAGGATAGATCAAAAGGACTGAAAGAAGGTATCGATATGAATTTATGTTTTGAATTTTAATACAACTCCAATTCTGTACTTAAATGTTGTAAGTGATTTTGTTTCTTGAGTTTTAAGTGATTTGAGTTAATCTAGGCTTGCTCCAAGAGTGGAAAGGATCCACCACCTCTGAAAACAAGTTTTATAGTTACTAGATCATAGGATTAGTTTGTTTTATTAATTTACAACAACATTTTGTGAGATTTCGTAGGTTGTTTTTTTGTACTTAAAGTTCCTGTTGTAATTTCATAGACCAAGTCAACAAAGATAAACTTCCCTGATTGATATAAGTTGATCAAGGTCATGCTGAGTGATGATTTAATATATCACTATTTATTTTGAGAATCTTACTATACATAAACATTTATGAACTCTTCTTGATTCAAAATTACAGTTGAAGCATTGAAATTATTTTAAACCTATACTCTATATACCTCATGAATTTGATGGCATTACATGAATGCTCCAATTATGTGTTCCTCAGTTGACTATGAAATATAATGAAAACAGGGTTGTGTTAACATTAAGAATTGTTTGAATTACTCTCTTTGAAGTTTCGTGTGAGAAATAGTTTCGATTTCGTGAGTTTCGTTAAATAGCGTCAATCCTTTGAGTTCTATTGTCTGCAAGGGTCTCGATTTATTTGATTTTTTGTTATGAATGATAGCTTTGATTTTTTCTTAATTTTATCATGAACAATAGGTTAGATCTCCTGTGAGTTTTATCATAAACACTAGTTAGATTCCTTTGAGGTTTGATTTTAACAATAGTTTTAATTATGAACAGAGGTTTTGATTTATCTGAGTTTTGTCACTAGCTTGATTAGAATAGTAAATTTGATGAATTCTTTGACAATAGAGTTTCAATTTCCTTACACATCATTTGTTTTGATCGCTCTAAGTTTTATAATTCAATTTCTTTGAGATAGCATTAGTTTAGAAGCCTTTGCATTTGAATGTATTTTGTTGATTTAGCCAAAGTAGATCAGAAATTCTGGAAACTTAATTGGTGACTCCCCTGGGGACGCTCTTAGTTCCTAGCTTCGATCTCCTAGTTCCTAGATCTCTATCTCTCTCCATGTCTTTAAGTGCCTCTCAATTTGAATTATATTCATGTTGTACAGTTCTAGACCAATTATGTTGTTCACATCTTCTACTCAGACCCTAATTAGACCCTTTTTTCATCCCAATCCTCTATAACGCACCCTTCTAGTGTTGTTTAGATCATTATAACACATCTCTACTTCCTGGACAGAGTGTTAGCCCTAATACTAACACTCTGTTTTCCTTGTTGGGTCGCATTATCAACCCAAAATCTTGACATCCACCTAGTTATTTGGATTCTTGTGTTGGATAGGTTTCCTGTGGTATGTTCTTGGGATCTGCAACTATGAGATTTGGCTGGTTGGTTGCTTACATGGTCATTTTTATTTTTGAAGAATAGCTTAGTTGTGTTTGATTTTTGAAAAAAGAAAAAAGAAAAATGTTTTTCTTTGTTTTATTTTAGCTTGATCTATTATGTTATATTAGGTTAGTTGTAAGTGAATTGCATGTTTGCATTTCTTTGCATGTGTTTAGACTACATTCAGATTTATGAATTCTGAAATGGTGTATAGTTACTGTCTCCCTTTAAGAACTCTTATTCATTGAATGGAAATCTAAGAGGATTTCTCTTACATGGTTTGAACCAAAGTCTCACTAAAATCCATACATCACCACCCACTCTAGAGCCATTAATCAAGTTCACATAAAATCAATTACTTAATAAAAGTAATCAACAACTCTCTTTTTAGCATACACACAGATTAGTTTAAGGTAGAATCTTGGGATAGGTTGTAGTGAGTAAACTATTCAAGACTTGGAAACTGAGACAAGTGTCATTACAGAGAGTAAAATCCTATTGCACTCTTATCATCTGGTACTTTTCCACGTACAATGGAGTTAAGCGCTAGAAAACATCTGAGTGTGAGAGAAGTAGCCTACCTTCGATTGAATTTTGGTGGGTATTTTGTGTACTAGATATCACATCGGGGATATCGAAGTTGAGTCGAGGACTCATGTGTCCTACCCACACAGGTGTTATAAACATTTTTGTGCCTTACAACATTGAGCATGAAATGTCCATAATCTAAGGGATCCAAAGTCCCTAAACATGTTGTTCCTACCCCTAGAGGAACAAGGCTAACAAACCACAGCAATTCACAGAAGTTCTCCACCAGAAACTGCTCAAAAACAAGTGAATTCAGGATCAATTCAGTGGCTCCACTAGCTGTCTACGCTGAATGTCAAAGCCAACACTGGCTACCTGCACTACAACGCAGGTAGAAGCACTACCAGGGTGCACAGAGCGAGAGTTGACAAATGGCAAGTTCATTCCAAGAGGTGTGAAGACCCAGGAAGCTTCCAGAATCTTCCTCAATGACACTTGCCTCAGCGAATTCGACTGGTGATGAGTAAGAGGTTCCTAATCTCCAAGTGGAAGCAAGAACCTCCAAGTGGAATCAAGAACTGACAGAGGGAGAGGACACTAATCAGATCTCAAGCTGACTCATCCTCTCTCCAAACATCTATATATGGATCTCTCCTCCATGAGATCTAGGGGTTGGAATTTTGTTATTGCAAAGAATTGTTGTTGGTTTGAGATTGGAATCATTGGGTGCTTAATGCTTTGAAGGGGGTGAAGATAGGAATTCCATTTGCTGGGAAGGAGATGCTGGATTGGAGCCCTCTGGGTTGTATCTCTTCCTGAACCTTGTTATTCATCAATAAAGCTATCTTGGTTTCTCCTATATACTGATGTATCTTTGATGTATGATTGCATTAGTATGTTTAGTTTATTTCTAATCCTGAACTAGTTATGAATATGAATCCATGTCTTGTGTAGTGTTCTCTTCTTGTGATCTTGCAGAAACCTCTTGAAGCTGGGCGAGCGAGAAGGCAAGTAGCTGGGAACTCTCAAAGAGAAGGGAAACTGGATCGAGGGACAAACGGAAGACACTGGTTAGTCCATCCATCTCTCTTCATTCTTAATTCATAAAGGAAGAATACTAGAATAGTTGTCTTTATTTGTTGCTAAGGCACTGTCACACCTTAGGTGGATAGGATCGTCCTGCATAGGCATTTTTACCCACAACAAATTGGCGACTCCGCTGGGGAGATCTATTTAGTCATTTTATTTGTGTTTCCATCATTGTTTGTTTCATAGACTCAACAACAACAATCGAACTGCATCTGCTATTCTTAGATGCAAAGTAGACAGCTGCTGCTTTGATCCAATCACTGGATTTGTCTATGATCTGAACAATGGACTCACAAATGATTTGATGATCCTTGTGATAGATCTTAGTACCCCCTCAAAGCATCCCTTTGATTGCACCTTGCTTGTTGCTTTATTTGGCCTGAAACAGTAGATTAATCAGCAATCTGTGACCCAGAACCCAGTGAGAAACTTTTGTTTCTCCTTCAGCGCAGACCCTATGAAGAGGTTCTGCATTTCAACGCAGGTCCCGTGAAGGCTACCTGCGCTGAATGTCAAAACCCCTGTGTTGAGGTTGCGCTGATCCATTTAGGCCTTGTGCAGCTGGGGTTCTCTGCTCTGTTTTTCCTTGTTTTGATCTCTGATTTTTGCAGCCTGTAACCAGCATAGGTACCAGTCTGATAACTCCTTTTCTCTGCTTAAATTCCGCCTCCTTTTGTACAAAAAGACTGTGAGTGTTTTTATGTGTTTGTGGCATCATTTACAGTTTTCCTTTGCAAGAGTGAAATAGTCATCCTGTAGCCTTTGATTCAGATCTGTTGATTGTGATCTTAGGAGAGAGTTCATTGGCTGTTTACAGTTTATTATACATTTACTTTTGCTTTTGGTTTGAGTTTGTCTCTTTTAAGTGTCAAAACAAGTATTCATTTCGGAAATCGTTAAGTGTTGTAATCTCTTCTACCCTCTCTGATTTCGAAAAAGTAAACTTGTTTGTATTTGTCATTTAAAAGCAAATTCAAAGTTGTACAAAAAGCTTTCTTTGTAGGCATCAATACTAAGAAAGCGGAAAACAAACACCTGCATTATGCATTTGCATCTTGATAGTTTGCATGTTTGATTTAGGAAAAGTGCATTAGAGTGTGCTGATTTCTCTTTGAGAAAAGATGGTGTCTTTCTTTTCCCTTTGTAGGGACTGGTCTCCCCGTTTGCACAATTCGGTGGCGTCAACCTCTGATAGCCATGTTGACAGCACACCGTCAACTAGTGAAAGTGAAGCCACAGGACAGAGAGGGAAAACTAGATTTCCCTGCAAACTGTGTGAAGGCGACCATGCCATCCACCGTTGTCCCTTCTTAGACGAGGCTAAAAGAGTTTTGGAAGATCGCCCGGTTTTATCAGTGCAACTTCCTCCTGGATATCAAAAACTCCTGCCAAGTCCTTCACCAGTTGAGAACCCGGCTGGCCCGCTCAGGTGGTCAGCCGAAGCACCTATCATTGAAGATGAACCGTCTGAATCCATACCTGACGAAAGTCAAAAGGTTGAGACGGCAGTTGACCCAGTTTTGCCTTCAGAGGCTCTATCTTCGAATGATACCATCACAGAGGAGAATAAAGACGACACCGTCCAAATTCTCTTCATCAACACAGACTCCGACGAACGAGGGGGCAATTTGCCCATTCCTTTATCACAGGAAGGAACTTCGTCAGAGTCATACCCGGCCATCTATTCGGTCCCACCACCAAGCAACCTAGTTGTCTCGTTCGACTGGAACCAACTAGGCAGACCCCGTTTGCCAGCAAGCATACCATTCAGAATTATCGTTCAAATATACAGAATGGTAATGGCTGGCACTTCATTGATGAGGGGGAATCTGTGAGTATCCTTTCCTCTATTGCTTGGAAAGCGCTTGGTTCGCCAGCGCTTTTGCCTGAAATGAGAAATCTATCAGGCTTTGATAAAGGAACCAGTCGACCTTTAGGGATCCTCCCCAATGTGCCTATCACATTGAAAGGGAAGACCGTTCAAATGAACATGATGGTCATTCAAGTACCCTTGGATTATAACCTACTCCTTGGATGAGACTATATATATTGCATGGAAGCCATCGTCTCCTCACTCTTTAGAGTAATGTGTTTTCCGCATGAAGGAAGAGTGGTCAAGCTCGTGGACCAGCTTTCATTTCCCAGATCACGCATCGCAAATAGTCATATACCATCCCTAAATGGTCTCTTCACGCAAGAAGTGTCTCAACCCATGGTCCGTCCTCCTGATGAGCGCGAGTAATCCGAGAGGATATGACTGGAACCCAGGGGGCATGCGTCCTGGTCTGCTTCGGCAGGAAAACTTTGGGTATAGGGTAGATTTCCGCGGGAGAATATGACTAGTCCGTACCCCGTCCGTGAGTGGAAGAGGTTTATTCTAGAATAAGATTCTCTTGTCAAAGTTATGTGTTTGGCGCTCGTTGTCACTCACCTTTATCTATCTCGGTAGATATCGCCGAAGAAGTGTTTTGTTTGAAAGATTAACGAGACAATCTTTGGGTAACCTGAAAGAGGTAGGCCTCTCCCGGTAAAACAAATGTTTTATTGGACTAAGAAGGGGTAACCTTGAAATCGTACTTTATGTCTGGGGGCATGCAAACCTTTTGGAGTGGAAGCAAGGAGCGGCTATTTATTTTTTTAAATTTTTAGGTCCTCCCTTTAAACCTGTAGGTCTAACCCTTTAAACTCGTAGGATTAGTCGTTTCCGAACATGCATAACGAAAGGATCCAGAGCAAAGCTTAGTGAGATGAAGCTCCATAAAAAATAGAATCTTGATGAGACACTCTTATCATATGACTGGGTTAATCGAGTAGTTTTAGCACACAGTTCATGCTCGTTAAAAAATAAACATAAGATCGAGAAAATGTTTCCACCCGCGTTTAAGCTCGTTAAAAAATGAACTATCCCGGTAAATAACCACTGTGAATGTAATATCATCAGCCATTAAAGCCTTGGTCATGTTTGCCCGTCACCTCCACTTTTCCATTGGCTGATCGTTCACCTCCATATGATTGTTTACCCATTTTGAGGAACAGCTGCGAAGAGTGATTTCACTAGCCATCCTTGTGACACTGCCGTGATTGGAAAATTCCAACCCGTACCTGGAATCAGCTGCTAACCCGTTTTATCACTCGTTCCTCAAAAGACGAGTCTTCTTTAAGCTCTTTTCATCTGACTCATAAAATATGAAAAGATTGCCGAGTTTTAGCCTTCCAACTCGTTAAAGAGACCGGAAGAGCTATCCCTCCTCTAGATTTTAATATTTTTGGACCTGAGGGATTATTGCACAAAAAGATCGAGCGCTTGTTTTGTTCGGCTCGTTAAAACTATCGAAAACTCATCCCTTCTGTATTATTTTATACTTTTTCGGACTTAAGGGATTAGATGACGAAAAAGGACTTTTGGAGTTAACTTTATGTACCTTTTCAGACTCTCTAAAAATGAAAAGGACCGAGTTATCTTTGTCGTTAGACTCGTTAAAATCATTAAATAGCGACAAACTTGTCTTTAGACGAGAACAAGTTTCACTATCACTAGGCTCGTTAAAACATAGCGATGGGCTTGCCCGAAGGGCAGGTTATAGAACAAGCATATGTTATCCTCCTCAAGCTTGATTAAAATAAAGAGGTACTGGTCAGCAATGACTGGGGAAAAATTGGGAGAAACTCAAGAAAACTTTGATGGTAGCAAGTCGCTCTTGAACATGAAACTTTTCCTCCGTACCACAATCGGGTTGGGTTGTTTCATTCACTGGTCACATCCATGGTCTCGCCATACCATCCATATTTGGGGTAATGCTACCGATCCATCGCATCAGTGTCGCCATATGTTCAAGAGAAGTTGTTCAGAAAATTCAACCGTGTCCCATCCACTGCCGTACATTATCCTTCATCCTTTCATGACCGCCACCCTGAATCATATGTCACAGATCGTTTTCACCTCCATCAAAATCATTAGCTCCGTTCCATGTCATTGATGTGGGATTCATTAAGGCCCTCCTTTGACGGATCGCTTCTTGTCGACATCAGCTCATTATCCAAGAAGTTGATCTAGGAACAACCCCTTCAGTACTTTGAAGCTTGCATGCCTCAATGGCAAGTTTCTCACTTCCGGCGACAGGTATACATCAATGACCTTCGACCGAAAGATTTTGCGTGGTGTTCAACGCCAAGTCCTTTACTCACACCACGTGAATTGTATTGTAGTACCTTGAGGGTCATTATCATTATCGGTGATTCCTCTCGCGCTTGTTAACGGTTTACCTCATTGACCGGTAATCAAGCGATGTCTTTCCATGTTCGACTTCAGAACATTTCTCACATGGATCGACTTGTACTTAGAGTGAAGATCGAACAAGTTTGAAGACCCCGGATCTAGTTTCATCCATCCGGGCTACGATATATATTCAGGAAAGATAAAGACATTGACATGTACATCATTGCAGCAGATAATCATCCTACCCAAAGGATGATAATTTCATCAAAATTATCAGTCTACCACCAGACGATTGTCTGTTCTATGTACAGAAAAAATGAATTTATAAAGCTGAGCATGGGAATGCCCGCCTCAGCTAGATCATGAAAGCAGTATGAAAAATAATGTATTGTATTGTATCTTATTACAGGTCTCCTCCCAGCATTGGATGAACTTCGGATCCTCCTGATAAAGCATTTCACCCGATAAACGGCCTCATACTTTAGGGGGCAACTGTTATAGAAATTTTTGTGCCTTACAGCATTGAGCATGAAATGTCCATAATCTAAGGGATCCAAAGTCCCTAAACATGTTGTTCCTACCCCTAGAGGAACAAGGCTAACAAACCACAGCAATTCACAGAAGTTCTCCACCAGAAACTGCTCAAAAACAAGTCAATTCAGGATCAATTCAGTGGCTCCACTAACTGTCTGCGTTGAATGTCAAAGCCAACACTGGCTACCTGCACTGCAACGCAGGTAGAAGCACTACTAGGGTGCGCTGAGCGAGAGTTGACAAATGGCAAGTTCATTCCAAGAGGTGTCAAGACCCAGGAAGCTTCCAGAATCTTCCTCAATGACACTTGCCTCAGTGAATTCGACTGGTGATGAGTAAGAGGTTCCTAATCTCCAAGTGGAAGCAAGAACCTCCAAGTGGAATCAAGAACTGACAGAGGGAGAGGACACTAGTCAGATCTCAAGCTGACTCATCCTCTCTCCAAACATCTATATATGGATCTCTCCTCCATGAGATCTAGGGGCTGGAATTTTGTTATTGCAAAGAATTGTTGTTGGTTTGAGATTGGAATCATTGGGTGCTTAATGCTTTGAAGGGGGTGAAGATAGGAATTCCATTTGCTGGGAAGGAGATGCTGGATTGGAGCCCTCTGGGTTGTATCTCTTCCTGAACCTTGTTATTCATCAATAAAGCTATCTTGGTTTCTCCTATATACTGATGTATCTTTGATGTATGATTGCATTAGTATGTTTAGTTTATTTCTAATCCTGAACTAGTTATGAATATGAATCCATGTCTTGTGTAGTGTTCTCTTCTTGTGATCTTGCAGAAACCTCTTGAAGCTGGGCGAGCGAGAAGGCAAGTAGCTGGGAACTCTCAAAGAGAAGGGAAACTGGATCGAGGGACAAACAGAAGACACCGGTTAGTCCATCCATCTCTCTTCATTCTTAATTCATAAAGGAAGAATACTAGAATAG
This sequence comes from Pinus tabuliformis, assembly GCA_031772625.1. Classification (NCBI taxonomy): domain Eukaryota; kingdom Viridiplantae; phylum Streptophyta; class Pinopsida; order Pinales; family Pinaceae; genus Pinus; species Pinus tabuliformis. The sequence continues at coordinate 310,118,665 of CM062815.1, read as the reverse complement.
TTGTCTCTGTTTGTTGCTAAGGCACTGTCACACCTTAGGTGGATAGGATCGTCCTGCATAGGAATTTTTCCCCACAACAACAGGTACTGTTCACGACCATGACCCATGTTGAGCCTCAAATATGCCTAATTTTCCACTATATATTACCACCATTGATAACCTAAATTCATATACTTTTACACTCATTCCATACCATAATTCCTTAACTTGCCGTGAAATCACATTTTGCATCTTGTGGTTGATTATGATTAGTTTTCTTATATTTTCAATGGTTAGGGATGATTTTTCCATTATTTACTAATGATGTTTTTATCTACGTTAATTTTCCAGACATTTCCATTTCCAAAATTCCTCATAGGTCAATTAAACTAGTTGGTGCAAGTAGATTACAGAAATATCCAATTTGGGGCTTCAACATTTTGACATGTGTCCAGAGAAAACCGAGGAACTTTATTGTCAAAAATGATGTTATAATAGCTTCCCATGAGTTGAATTTCACCTAGGTTGAACATGTCAGTCTCTAAAAGCAAATAAACAAATATATTAAAAATTCGCTCAGTTTCCAAACTGCCACGTTTAACCTCAATTTGCGTGCAGCTGGAGGTGAATCTGGAAAATATGAGAAAATGGTTTTGTTACCAATATAAAAAATTAACTATTTCCAAAATGGTTTCTCCAAATTCAAATTGGTCTAAAATTTATACGAGGGTCTTTGAGGCAGTTTTATAAAAAAATGACTGTTTTTCCAGAGTTCTAGAATCTTGCAAAAAGACCCAGACAACCAACTTCGGGAATGTTTTTTGAGGAGATGAATTTGAATGAAACAAATGAAATAGAGGTTTTTGTCTAAAATATAACAAATTAGGCTCCCTCCAAACATTTTTTAAAAATTCTCCATGCTTAGGAAGATATATCTTTGAGGTCCACTTGTTAAAAATGGGCAATTTTCTAGAATTGGGGGAAATGAATATTTCGCCTTATAAATCTTACAAATGGCTTAGCCATGGCCTTTATTAATTTTGTTTTGGGTGGGAAGAAGGAGGATAGATGAGGATAGATCGAAAGGACTAAAATAAGGTATGGATATGAATTTATGTTTTGAGTTTTAATACAACTCAAATTATGTACTTAAATGTTGTAAGTGGTTTTGGTTCTTGAGTTTTAAGTGATTTGAGTTAATCTGGGCTTGCTCCAATAGTGGAAAGGATCCACCACCTATGAAAACAAGTTTTATAGTTAGTAGATCGTAGGATTAGTTTGTTTTGTTAATTTACAACAACATTTTGTGAGATTTCTTAGGTTGTTTTTTTGTACTTAAAGTTCTTGTTGTAATTTCATAGACCAAGTGAACAAACATAAACTTTCCACATCAATATAACTTGATCAAGGTCATTCTAAGTGATGATTTAATATATCATTGTTTCTTTTGAGATTCTTACTATACATAAACGTTTATGAACTATTCTTGATTCAAAATCACATTTGAAGCATTGAAAGTATTTTAAACCCATACTCTATATACCTCATGAATTTGATGGAATTACATGAATGCTCCAATTCTATGTTCCTCAGTTGACTGTGCAATATAATGAAAACAGGTTTGTGTTAACATTAAGAATTATGTGCATTACTGTAGAATCTCTTTGAAGTTTCGTGTGAGCAATAGTTTCGATTTTGTGAGTTTTTTTAAATAGCTTCAATCCTTTGAAAGTTTCATTATGAATGATAGCTTTGATTTTTTCTTAATTTTATCATGAACAATAGGTTAGATCTCCTATGAGTTTTATCATAAACACTAGTTAGATTCCGTTGAGGTTTGATTGTGAGCAATAGTTTTAATTATGAACAGAGGTTTTGATTTATCTGAATTTTGTCACTAGCTTGATTAGGATAGTAAATTTGATGAATTCTTTGACAATAGAATTTCAATTTCCTTACATGTCATTTTTTTTTATTGTTTTGAGTTTTATAATTCAATTTGTTTGAGATAGCGTTAGTTTATAAGCATTTGCATTTGAATGTCTTTTGCTGATTTAGCCAAAGTAGATCAAAAACTCCAAAGCTTAGTTTAGATTTCGTATTTATTAGTTTAAATTAGATTTAATATCCATGAGCTTAGCATAGATTTAGTGTTCATGCTTTTTGATTTAGTGTTCATGTTCTTCAAATAGAATGCCTTGTATTGATTAGCCTTAGAGTGATTGAATGAATGCTTTCATTGAACATAGGTTGAATTCCGTAGATAGCTTATGAGTATTTTGTAGTTAATGCATCAATGTGGTTTCATTGTAGTTAAGTTTTACTTGCATTGAATTTAAGTTTTGATTGATTTACTTTACTTAGATTGAGATTGAAATTGTTTAGTGATTTGTGTTCTGTAGTTAATTCAGGAATAGGAATAGGAATCGATTTTAGGAATTTGATTATAATTTAGGTTAGATGCTCTGATCTAGCGTTACATGTGCTTGTGCATCTAAGTCTTACGACCCCGGATTGATTCTTTAACGTTATAATTATAACACATAGTTTCCCCAACAACCCCCACCACATAGTGTATGTGATTTAAGGTAACCTTAGTTTCCATACTTTTTAGGGATGAACACAAGGTGACTGGAGCAGGTTTCCCTAGTACCTAAACAGAAAAACCTAATCCACCTTTGGCTTTTTGGGAGGGTGCTCATCTTCACCAGAGTACTTGGCCCCTTCTTACTAATTTGTTTGTAAAGCTTAGGAGTAATTGTAATTGTACATTTGGCTGACTCTCTTTGTTGGGTGCAATATAGGGCATATTAATGGACCAACATTTAGTTGTCAATCTAGGAGTTCGTAAACTTAGAGGCGCAACACTGGAAATGCCAGAGAAGGAATTCAACAACCTACAAACCCTACTTCTATATTTCCTAATTACGCATGCAGAATCAAAATAATGGACATAATATAACACCAAAAGAATTCTAGTGCCAGAATAAAAAAAAGCAAAGTACATTGCGAAAACTCAATGAAAGGGAATTCAAATCAGCATAAAAAATATTGATCACTAAAAGATGGAAAAGCAGACATCTGAGACTAAACGTCAGTGCAGTCGTAGGATAAAGAAGTAATGACACTGTTAAGGACATTTTTCTTCATTAAATATTTTCCTTCCTAGACTGAACTATCATTCCAGCACCGCAGCGACGTTCCTGTACTAAAGCGATGTTCCTACACTAGAAGTGTGTATTGTGATTGCACTGAAGATTTCGATCTTCATACAAGAGCTCTGGGTTCCTATACCAAGATATCATTTCATGTACCAAAAAAGAGGTTTATGTACCAATAAATCAGCGTTCCTGTATTGGGTTTCCAAACCACTTGCATAAAATTAAAAGGGTGTTAACTGAGAATAAATTGTAAGGCGAAATAGTGCTAAGGAAATAAACATTCATAAGAAAAAGACTCTTTAACTAATCATACATTTAGAAATGAAAGGTACTTCAAAAGTCAAAGAAAACTCCTTGCTAGAACAGGAAACTTCTTGCATGTGAAAAATAACTATCTGATCTAAATCCAAGTAGGCTTCCTCCTGAGATGACTATTATTATGTAAATCAAATCTGCACTTATTATAAATAGAAGTTTTAGCTTAGAGTTCCCTTCAATAATTTCAATGTAAAACTGAGTTACTTCCATAAGGGAAATGATTGCAAGCATAGATCTATATATTGCAAACTGTGTTTCATTAAAGCCCATATACATAAATTAATTCTAAACTAAACTTTCGTGTTAATAATGCTTGGAAACTTCACTTAGAAATAAAACACAATTTGCAAAAGGAAGCAAATGAATCTTGTAGGAAATAAAAGGACTTGTAGAAGTAAACTGAGCAACCCTCACTTCCATAAATGAAAGCACACCGATGTAAACAACTAAAATGCACTCGTTTTGTAGAAAGGAAATTAATCATGCATCAAAGGAAAGAAGGAAATAAGCACACCCAAGCCTGCACACTTTAGATCCAAATAACACAGCTTATGAAGAAGTCAAAACCTGTTACCTTTGAAATAACAAAATATAACCTGCTCAAACCTTGCATAAAAATAAATTTAACACACCTACGAAAAAGGGAGAATGAGTTGGGTTGGCTAGGCCCTAGCCAACTAGCTTGTTTCCCTGCTATGAGATCTGGAACTTCAGGTACTCAAATAATACATCACAAATATATTAGAATACGAAAATGCATAACTGGCGTAGTCCTTTGTATTAAACTTCAAGAGTTGCAAATATACATCGTGGATTCCAGATCTAGCCCATAAAATATGGAAACACAAAAAGATCATAGTATCTGTAAAAAATTCCTCAGTGTATTTCCCTCCTAAGTCCACCCTATAATCCCTAATTTATACACAAAACTATGCTCTCGTCCGTAATGAAACTTAACACAAAAATACATTTGAACAACGATCGGTCTCCATATTTTGTCTCATTCATAAGGCTCCAAGCCTAATACATAGAATGGAACAAACCCTCGACGAGCGATGCACACCAATATTTAACAGATATGATATTTTAGGAGTCAATTGGTCGGTTTTCCACCTGGTGCAGGAAAGGCAGACGGTACAGGAATGACGATCGATACAGGAATGATGGTCGATACAGGAACGACGGAAGGTACCAAAATGACAGATAGTATGAGAAATTCAGATCTTTCATCTTTATCACATCCATGATGCTCCAATCTTGATGCAAAAAAAGGAATAAAATCTCAGTGGCAAGTGCATGCTATTCTTCAACAAATATGATATTTTTGGAGTCAATCTGGAATAAATCATTCCGCTGTCCACCTAGTACAGGAATTGTGGGCGGTATAGGAACTGCGGATCCTACACCAACCTAACTTCACTTTAGATTAATGACATTTACTCACCATGCCTTAATGAAATATGAAAAGGTAAGTTACAAAGTAATTTAAATATATTTAACCTTTCTAATAACGAATAAGCCCCTATGATCCATATTCTATAAAATCACAGAGAGAGACAAAAAATCATGTGTAAAGGTTTAATTTTAATTGTAAAATGGAGGCATAGGTAGTGTAGTTATGACAAATATAGGGTTAAAAGAAGGACAATTATGGCGACCAACACTCTCTTTTAGCCCCTTTGATACTAGGTTTCATGTCCAACTAGTTGTGGTTATAAAAAAGAGTTATGTTCCCTAGCTGCTTGTTGATTTCCTTTAAAGAATTTTTTTTATTTTTAGGAGCTTTATTTTTTGCACTAATACTATAACATATATCACACTTAAAATTTTTGATAAAATATATCTTTCATCATGGCTACATTTGGCACTCTTCATCTATCTAGATGATAGTGAGGTCTTCCTCCAATGACTCTAAAGGAATTTTCAAGTTTCAAGGAATCATATTCTCCTTCCTTACAAGGAGAGAAGTCTCTAGTGTCAAACACTGAATCACATAACACTTCCCAAGAGACTTTGTTGCATGAGGATTTACTTAACAAAGGTGTTGTACCTCACTTTAATCCTCCACTCACCGACCCTCTTGGACCTATTTTGGTTTAGGTAACACCTATGCCTATTATGTCTTCATTTGTCTCCACATCCAATATTTTGATGGAGATCAGTGGGTCATGGTATTTCATGGACAATATTTCTCCACCACCACTTCCCCTGCCTACTGTCAGTCCTACACTCTTGATTGGTCACCCTATTACTTAGACTATGCCTAGTCCAGGTAACCTAGTTACACTTGCTACGAGTGGAGTTCAATACCTTCCTATCTCCACCCCTTTTGTGTCAGCTCCTAGCCCTTTGGCTATCACCCCTAGTGTTTTTTTAGTAGAGCCACCTTCAATAATCCATTTGGTTAGAATCTCGTCCTAAATTATAAGCCCCAGGAATCGATGCCTAGGGAAAATGTTTCCAGTGTACACATCCTTGTCAAGGGAATCCCTGTCCCCCTACCACTTATAGGATAAATTGGCCCTTCTCTAGTAGAATTTCTTCCTCCTGGTGGGCACTCTACACCTACTGCAACCTATGTGGCTAGCAGTATCCCTCAACTCATTCCTACTACATCTATTTGAGCACCCCCTCCTCAAACACCATTGAGTCAAGGGGGGAATTTATATCCTGGGTGAAACTAGTCTTTTTTCACCTAGCCTAGTATGCCATATGGCCCGCCATTTTATATGACCACACCACCACCCCCAAGAAACTATTATTTGTTTCTTGGCAGATATCCTCCTGGAAACCAATTAATGGGGGGACCTCTTGGTCCTTCAAGTCATCTTGCACCTTCCTGGTTGAATTTGGGGGCACCTATGCCTTTTCCTTTCTTGGTAACTTTAGATATACCAGATCTATATAAGTTGAATAATGACCTCATCAACCACAACTTACTTTGGCCTTAGATCCCGCATAAGATACCTCCAAACATGGTGAAGTACGAAGGAAAATAGGGAGATGACCTGACTACACACGTCACTACTTATCACCTATGGTGTGTATCTAAATCCACGATTGATGATAGTATCTGACTCAAACTCTTCCCCCACACCCTTACTAACAATGCTTCCAAGTGGTACATTGAGTTACCACACACGCCAGTCAATACTTTAGGTTCTCTAGCAATGGAATTTCTAAATCACTTCCAACTTCCTATCCACTATGAAATCAGAATGGAACTCCTTACTACTTTATGCCAGGACACTTCCACCCACATCTCTAATCACATCCATGAATGAAGATGTAGGCAGAGGCTTTTCAAGACCCCAATTCCATATTACCTATTAGCATACTAGTTTTGCAAGTCACTTCTTCCAACACCAATCTATCCGTCGTGCCCAACATTTATATTTGATATATTTTTAATATGGCACACTTTATGAATTTCTCCCTAATTCCCCCTGAACTTCCAATGCTCCCACTACTGAGAAACCCAACATGCACATTGATGGCATCGTCAGTGCTACCTCATGGGTCTGTTGTAAAAAAACTTAGCAAGCAAGATGCCCAGTTATTTGTTATTGTTCATACCGCTCCTACTACCTAATCTACTGTTGTGATAAACTTTATATAGTATAACAAAAACCCAGTGCTAAGAACAAGAATAATAAGAAAAATACCACTCCTTTTGAAGAGCAACACATTACCTAAAACAATCCAAATCAAAAGGTTGCTACTAAATCTGAGAAATGGAAAGAAAAATTGTCAATTTCCCTTGCAATATATGTTATGAGGACCATATGATGTATAAATTTCCTCATATTCAAGAGTGCACATACCTTCTTACACAAAAGCACACTAGCGAGACCCCCGGGTCCTCAACAACCCATTCCCTACTTAGTGTTAACAACATCTTGTATTGAACCGACTACAACCTCTACAATGGGGAAACAATGGTTCGCATCCACCTCCTCCTGGAGAAGTATCATCAATGGTTTACACCATTGAAATGGTTTATTTACAAACACGAGCCAAGGATTATGGAAATCCAGACACTAATGCTTCAGATGTTGCCTCAAGCTCTACTCCACCATTACATATCGAAAGGCATGTCATTGACCCCATGATTTCCGCCCCCCCTCCCCAAAGGGACACTTCATTAAAGGACACATAATACCTTTGCACATGCTACCCAATAATATAGTATTGTAGAATATTCGGCACTACCACTGTTTGATATGTCTTCCCTCAAAGTATTAGGAACATGTTGAGCACAACAGAAAGCTTTTCTTTCGTCCATTGGTGGAATTGATCCTCAATATTCCAATCTACCAATTTTTGACATGGAAAAGAGTAAACCGTTCCTCTCCCATTATCTTGAAATTGAAGTGCAAGTCGTGGCGAAGGGCAAACCCATACACCGAACTATCATTGACAAAGGTGCTTCAACCTAAGTAAGTAATTTATACTTCTTGTTGGCTTGCCTTAGGTTCTCCCACTCTCTCACAACCATTGAATTCCCTCAAAGCATTTGATGGTCATACTTTCATCCCCAAAGGATACATTTCTAGATACCCCATCAATTTGAGTGGTAAAATTGTAATGGTGGACATCAAAGTCGTAGATTGTCATCTCGACTTTAATCTAATTTTGGGTTGCGGTCGGACTTATGCCATGACTACCATTGTTTCTTTGGTTTCCTGACTCGTCCTCTTTCCTTTGGATGGGAAAATAGTCACATTGGATTAGTTATCCTTCTGTACCCAAAATTACTCCCTGCTACCTAGCAGTAATGTGCCCTTAGTTGGTGGCATACATGAATCCTATGTAAGTATTGGTACCTGTCTTCAAAAGGGTTTCTCACTTTTAGGATGTTTTCCTCTTCCACCACCTGAGGTTCCATAGACGGTCTCAATGATCTCTGCCCTTTTTAATCGCCCCACCAATCCTTGGGTCCCCCTATCCCCTTTCTCCATTGATTCCTATGGAGAACAAATTCCATTATCACTAGCCGAACTCACTTATCAGGTTGTTCAATCCACGTCTAACTCTCTTACTACTTTCGTCATGACCTATGGTGCCACCTCCTCTCCCATCGTTCGTCCCTCTATTGATCTCCTCACTGAAGTATTATATTTTGAAGAGGCTATTTTTTAAATCATGTCATTAGATGAGCGGCCCTCAAATACTTTTCACCATCACGCTTCAGTATCTGACTCAAACACGACCCCTTTACAAATCTTATCTGTTGACTAACCTAAGATTGTTCCTTCTGCTTATATGACTATCCAAACTTTGGGTTCATAAGCTAACTTGGGTAACCTTTATAAAACTTTAATCATTGATATCTTCGTCAAAACAAGTATCATGGAAAATATTCAAATTGGAGTTGACCACACTCTTGAGGAAATTATGAGTTTCATTTGCCTCTTTAAGGAATTCTGCAATGTCTTCGCTTGGTCTTACGAGGAAATGCATGGCATAGACCCCTCTAATGTCGAGCATGAGATAAAAATTCTTTTAAATGGTAGGCCTATCTAGCAAAGACTTCGACTTGTCTAGCCTCACAAAATAGTTGCCATTAAAACTAAAGTTGACAAATTGTTGTGTGCTAGCTTCATCTATCCCGTTCCCTTAACAAAATGGGTATCTAATCTAGTTCTTGAAGAAAAAGAACAAGGTACCATTTGCATATGTGTCTACTACCATGATTTTAATGCTTCTTGTTCAAAAGAAAACTATTATACTTTGTTCATTGACCAGATAATCATTGATTGTGCCAATTGCGAATATTTCTCCTTCATGGATGGATTCTTGGCATATAATTTGATCGTTATCAAATCTGACGACCAACATAAAACTACCTTCATCTATCCTTGGGGAACATTTTCATATCATAAGCTCCCATTCAATATCTATAATGTTGTCACAACCTTTCAGAGGGATATGGACTATATCAAACACATTGTTCAGGCTTACTTGGATGACCTTCCTGCACATTCCAAGAAACGAGCCCAACACCTAGCTCACCTTCAAGTTATTTTTCTTAGGTGTAGGTTCTATAACATCCATATAAATCCACATAAGTGTGTATTCTTTTTTTATTCTGGGAGTCTTCTTGGATTTATTGTCTCAAAACACAGGATTTGAGTTGATCACGATAAGGTCAAGGTGATAACTCAATTTCCCACACCACAATCCATCCTTCAACTCAGAATTTTGCAAGGGAAAGAAAAATTCTTACATCATTTCATCTTCAATTATGTCAAGTTAGAGAAAGGATTCATGTGCTTACTAAATAAAGGATTACTCTTCTTGTGGTATGATCAAGCACAACGCTCATTCAATGCCTTGAAAAAGGTGCTAACCTCAGCCCCACTTTTGAGTCCTCCCAACTATACGCGTGACTTTCTATTATACCTAGAAGCCTTTCCATCCTTCATATGAATAGGTTTGGTTCAAACACATGATGGTCACAATGAGCATGTGGTTTACTACATTTGAAAAGGTCTTATTGGGCTTGAATTACGGTATTTACATGTGCACAAATTGTCTTTGGCAGTAGGTTTTTTTTCAATCACTTTAGACATTACATCCTATTGCATCATACTATCATCATTGCCCTAGATAATCCCATGAGACACGTTTTTTCTCGTCAAGTTATTGGAGGAAAATTTTCCAAGTGGATAGTCATCCTCTAGCAATTCATTTTGGTTTTCACTACTGCCAAGGTGAAAAAATATTTAGTCTTCGCTAAGTCATTGTTAGACCTTCCCAGAGTTGATCCAAATGAAGTAGCCCATGACCCTATGCCAGATGAATCTGGTATTTGGTTGACTCTATTGATCCAAGGTATGGAGACATCCTTGTCTACCTCCAAACAAATTGTTTCCTCCCATATCTATCGTAAGATGACTATCATTGCATCCATCACTAGGCTAAGCACTAATTAGTTCCCAATGATACTTTATATCATCGTGTCATTGATTTTGTTATTTTCCTTTGTGTTACCCTTGCCAAAGTGGAACACCTTCTTAATGACTGTTATGTTGGGGCATGTGGTGGTCACCATTTTTGCATGCATACTTCCCAGAAAATTATGCCTGCACGATAATAATGGCCAACCTTATTTAAAAATTGTATTACTACAGTCCAGCAGTGTCATCCTTGTCAATTCTATACAAAGAAAATGTGTGTGCCCCCATCCCCTCTACACCCATTTGTCTCTATCGGTCCCTTCTCTAAATGGGGCATTGACTTCATCACTTGCAACCCCACTTCCTCTAATAGTCATGGCTACATTGTTGTTGTCATTAACTGCTTTACAAAGTGGGCTGAAGCCATTCCCACTTTTTGGGTTGATGGGGAAACTGCATCCTTATTCCTGTTCAATAAGGTTATATGTCGTTTTGGTGTGCTCCACACAATTTTTACAAACCATGGTTCACACTTTCAAAACCATATGATGTCTGATTTAACTTTTATGCTTCGTTTTCACCAATATCATTCTTCTTCCTACTATCCATAGGCTAACGAGTAGCATGAAGTCATTAATAATGTCCTCAAGACCATGATCTTTCAATTAGTAGGTAATCACAAATCCCGATGGCATAGAATGTTACATTCTGCTCTTTGGGCATACCGAACATCACAAAAAACCACTACAAGTTTCACGCTTTTTCAACATTCCTACGGCCTTGAAGTAGTTCTACCTATCAAGTGTTAATTTCCATCTTTTAAACTTGTCATTGAACTTCTACCTAGTACTACTACTAAATAAGATTGCTTTCTTTCACTCAATCATTTGGACGAGACTCATCGAGATGCTACACTAGCTCTCAAAGTGCACAAATGCTGAGTCAAAGCTCAATATCATAAACATGTCAAGCATTTCTCATACCAAGAGGGTGATCTCATCTTACTCTACAATTAGAACATGATATCTTTGGGGAAGGAACAATTCAACCACTATGGCTCAGTCCCTATGTCATCACTAAGGTTCTTAATAAAGGAGCCTACAAAATTTAGGACTGTGACAAAATCCCACTCACAGAGCCCTGTAACGGGCTCTATCTCAAGAAGGATTTCACCTAGTTTTCTATTGGGCATATGCTTTGTAATTTTAGGTATATAAGTTTTGTTTCTTTTGGTGTGTCTAGATATTTTTTGTTTTTGATAGTTATTTGATGCATGCACATGTCTTATTTTTTCAGAGATCTACACTTCACTCTTACCATACGTCAAATATGTGGATGATGCCTGTTGTCACACATGGGACATTGCATCAGCTGCTTGGGTTCTTTACACACCTGAGTCAAAACTACTTAGTTTTGGGGGGTGTCTTACTTGGTTATGCCACCAAAAATATTGTTGAGTACATGTTAGTCATTGAACTCATTACTGAAGTTATATATTAGTGGTCAATTTAAAGTCTCAGCTCATCATTATGGATTTGACCAATCATTGTCACCTTCATAATCCATTCTTATTATGTTACATTTTAAGAGTAAGGCTTTTTGAACGTCAGTTTGAATTTATTATTTATGAACACATTCCATGAGAATCTAATGCATTAGCTAATTCATTCACAAATTATGTTTTATATTAGCATATGTCACATTCTCTTTAGTCGCATCCATGCACATACATTTTCATTTTAATTATATAAACAATAACCAATACACCAAAAATCGTAAAAAAATATTTGTATATATGTGTGTGTGTGTGTGTGTGTGTGTGTGTATATATATATATATATATTGTTTCCAATCATTGACATCAAAAAATTACCAAAACCTGGGTGTTTTATATAAAATGGCTTCACTAAGCCTCGCTCTGTCAGCCTATGGCTATCCTCTACTCCTACTAAGCTTTTTTCGCAAGGTAACGGATCACTGCTCTAGCTAACCTCCTTAGAGGCACCAAAAACCACTCTGGTACACCCACTGTGATCCAGATTTAAACAAGAATGCAACAACTTACAGAGGTAACCATAAATATAGAGATGCAGCAGAAATAATACTTCATTTCATTAATGCAAAATACTAAAAAATGCTTACAAACAGAATTGGAAATAAACCAGCTAGGGCGATGGTAGCTTATCTCTGAGAAGAGATGTGGTGGCTACATGCCTCTGAATTGTGTTACAATGAGGCTCGAAGGCCTATTTATTGTTGAGAAGCAATGGAAAACCCTTAACATCCCAAAACCTAACCCTAGAAGATGAAACGCCAAAATGTGTGCCCTGTTTGGGTAAATTGGTACATCAACTTCCTACGGTCGTAACTTTGGCATACGATCTTCGTTTGATGTGCACAGTATCTCATTAGAAATATCTATCTGAGAACTACTACTTTAGGAAGAGCAACATTGGTCCATGCATGTTTCTTCCATTTTTCCCAAAAAACATCGTTTAGGGCCTCAAAATGGCTCTAGAAATTCAGGACCTGAAAAACTGCTAAAAATAGTAAACTGGGCTATAATTAAGGAAACTGAAAAGATGAAAGAAACAATGGTGGGGGTCCAAGTGGATTTGGTAGGTGGCCACCAATATCCACCTGGATCATTCCTCCCCACTTAGGAAGAAATGGTCCCCATTTCATTGATTTCCTCCATGAGATGAGGAAACTTCTGTTGAACTTGTTCCCTAGTGAGCCACTTGCCCTGGTGAAGGAGTTGGCCTGCTTTGACAACTTGATACAATTGGATATTCTACTAGCAAGTGTGCTTGATCTATGTGTCCATGATCTGATCATCTGTAGTATGTTCCACGCAATATGGATTTAACTCTGTGGGTGTGAGTTGTTTTGCAATGTCGGATGTGTCTAGTAATGGTGGAAAGTATGGCTGAAGGCGGTCCACATTGAACATTGGGTGCAGGCCAAGGAATGGGGGAATGTTGAGCTCAAATTCATTGTTTCCCATAGCCTTGGTAATGGTGTAAGGACCATATTGGACTGGTCTGAGTTTCCGATAGGCTCTGGTAAGCCGTTCCTTTTGCAAATTCAACCAAACTTTGTCGTCCACCTAAAACTTATGTGGCACCTGATGTTGATCATGTCGCTACTTGTACTTGGCATTTGATTTCTCTAAAATGTCATGGACCTCCTGGTGAATATGTTGGATGTGCTCAATGAAGTTGTTTTCCTTATCTATTTCAGACTAGACATGAGCCTAATCTGTGTGAGTAGCTGCAAATGGCATGGCCACATCAATGGGACATAGTGGCTGGAATCCCAAGCCCACCTAAAAAGTGTTTTGGCCAGTCAAGCTATGGAGAGCCTAGTTGTAGCTGTGCTGAACATAGGGGAGGCTCTCATCCCATGTGTGTCAATGCTTTGAGTTGTACATGTGAAAAATATGTACGATCATCCTGTTGACAACCTCTGTCTGGCCATTAGTTTGAGGATGGAAGGTTGTGGACTTAGTGAGTGTGGTGTCGATCATCGACCAGAGACTGGACCAAAATGTACTGAGGAACTTGTTGCCCTAATCTGAGATGATAGACTATGGGATCTCAAAGTGTACCCACACCCGTTCAAAGAAGAGTTTAGCAGTGGCTTCTGCTGTGATATTCTTCTTGCAGGAAGCCATAATGGCCATCTTTGAGAACCTGTCGATGACCACAAAAACACAGTCGTTTCCATGCTTATTGGAAGGAAGGCCTGACATGTAATCCATGGAGATGGATTCATAAGGTCGATTAGGGGTAGGCAGTAGGGTATATAGGCCTTTCTTCTTGATGGTCAGTTTGGCAATGGCATAGGCAGTGCATGATCTGATGTACTTCCTGAAATCCTGTCAAAGATTCGGCCAATAGAAATACTTCTGCAATACTGCCACCATTTTCTTGACCCCAAAATGTCCAGCAGCCCGACTATAGTGTGCTTCCAAAATCATCTTGGCATGCTTGCTTGAAGTAACACAAAGGTGACCCAGGTGGCATAACAGCGCATCCTGGAGGTGAAAATCTAGAACATGCTGACCCTCCAAGAGTGTCTAGTATGTGTGACCGAATTCTAGGTTGCGTTTGTAGAGAAGTGGCTAATTATAAGTCTCGTGCCCATAAGATTTGAGCACAGTGGTTAATGCCATGATCGGTGGTCGACTAAGGAAATATGCAACATTATTGGTGCTACCCTTCTTATACTTGATATTCAAATGGAACTGTTGCAGGTATGTGGACCACTTCTGATGGCGATCATTCTGCAATTTTCCTTAGGTCTATATGAACTGCAGGGGTCGGTGGTCTGTTTGGATGACCGTTTCCTTCCCAACATGTAATGCTTCCATTGTCGGCAGGCCTACACAATGGAATACATCTCTTGTTCATAAGTAAAATACTTCCAGACTGTGTCTAAAAGTGTCTCACTGTGATATGCCATTGGATGCCCGTGTTGAGTGAGGATTGTGCCAATAGCATAGTCAAACACATTTGTCTCGACCTCAAATGGTTGTTGCAATTCTGGTAATGCAAGCACTGGTGCCACGCAGAGAAGATATTTCAACTCTGTGAATGCCTTCTATTGAGATTCATACCAAAATAATTTCGCTTTCACTCCTCCCTTGGTGACTTGACTTAAGGGCCAAGTGATATGCTAAAATCCCATCATGAACTTGCGGTAGAAGTTGGCAAGACCTAGAAAGCTGTGAAGCTCTGTTAGAGTGGTTGGAGATGGCCAATCTCGAATGACTTGGATCTTGGATGGATCCACATGTACCGCTTGTTCATCAATAATGTTTCCCAGATACTGAACCTGGGTCATGCCAAAAGTGAATTTCTCCAAATTGGCACATAACTTGTGTTGCTGCAGTGTTTGGAGAACCTGTCGGATGTGGTGGAGGTGCTCTTCCCAACTTTGGCTAAATATCAGGATGTCATCCAAGTATACCACTACAAATGAGTTGGTGAATGGCCACAATATGTCATCCATTAGCCTCATGAAGGTTTCAGGAGCATTCGCCAATATAAAAGGCATAACCAACCATTCGAAAAGGCCCTCCTTGGCTTTGAATGCATTCTTTCACACATCGAAGGGTTCGATTGGTACCTGATGATATCCTGAATTTAAATCAATCTTGCTGAAATATTTTTCCCCCTTCAATTGGTGCAAGAGGTCATCAATCCATGGGATTGGGTACCTATTATGGACAGTGATCTTATTCAACACCTGATAGTCAATACAGAGTCTCCAATTCCCATCCTTCTTCTGTACCAACATGATCGGGCTCCCACAGGGCGATGAAATTGGATGGATGTGACCTTTCTGTAGTAGCTCCTGAATCTGCCTCTTGATTTCATCATTCTCTAGAACAGAGTGCCGATAGATTGGTCCATTGGGTAGTGGCACACCTGGGGTTAGATTGATGTAGTGCTTGACCTGACAATGTAGAGGAACCCCTGAGGTGGAGGTGAAGATGTCCTCGTACTCCTCCACGACCTTGTCCATCTGTAGTTGTCATGTGGAGGGGCCCTGTCTGGAGGTCATGGCCACCATCTTCTTCTTTCCTTGAGGACGTATCATCAGGAAAACAAATTTCCCAGTTTTGGAAACAATCTTACTGCATTGTTTTGCAGTAATCAAAGAGATGGCGGTAGGCGGTGCTACCTCCAATATCCTATACAACTTATTTTCCAAAGTAACAATAATAGCATGGGGCCTTGATTCATACATAGCATGTTGCTTCCACAAGTAAGGTTTTCCTAATAATACATCACAAACTTCAAGGGGAGCAATGTCACATAATACCTCATCCATGAAGGGCTTGATGTTGTATGGAATGTGACACTGTTGGCTCACCCGAAGATCCCATCCTTGGTGGAGCAACCCGATGGTGTATGGTTGTGGATGCACTATGGTTGGTAAGCCTAGCTACTTCATGACCACTACCGAAATGAGGTTCTTTTGGCTCCTGCTGTCGACAATGAACTGTAGCGGGAAGCCCTTTACCCACATATGGAGTGGAAGAGACGCTCCTCCTCTGGATCTTCGGATTCCTCCTTCTGGATCTTCATGGTGGCAACAATGGCATTGGGCTCTGCATCTATAATCTGCTTCCCTTTGTCATTCCCCTTGTCAAGTTCTGACTTAGAGTCGAAACATGCATATGATTCTGAAACCTTTAGCTCAGCCACCGGTGACTATTTGGCCCGACACTCACTTGTGTTGTGAGTGGAGCTCTAAGTATGGAACTCACACCACTTTCCTATGTCCTTTTTTGGCTTCAGGACACTGTTCTTTGCTTGTAGCTTTGGTGGGTTGTCTTGGGCCACCTTGCCTTGGCTTTGTCCTTTGTTCTGCGAATAGAGGCATCTTTCCCTTGCTTCAGATTCGCAAATCCAAAGACTCGCTTCTTCTGTTTAAACTTTTGTCTGACCTTGACAGCATATCCGTATGCCATGTCGAGCGAGGTGATGTTCAGGAATTTGATTTCTTCCTGGATGTACTTGTGCAGGCAGCCACAGTATTTGAGTATCAAATGCTGCTCTGAATTCTTGATACCCAACTTTATGCGAAGGGTATAGAAAATATTGGTAAACTTTGGCACGTCTTGGTCCCTTCCCTGCCGCAGCATGGTCCACTTTATGTATTCATCCTCATAGCTTCCAACAAGGTAGTACTACCCCTTGATGGCATCTCAGAATGAATACCAAGTGGGTGCAGCTGAAAACAGTGAGCTTGTACTTCCATCCTTCTGCTCGCAGTAGGTTTCCCACCAGTCCTTGACGTGGGAGGTTGCTTTGAGAAGAGTGAAAATAATCTTTTCTTGACTGGAAAAATCATGAACAGAAAAAAATAACCCTCTAGTAGATTTAACCATTTATCGATGGCATCTGTGTTTATCTGAACCTTGAATATGGGGATTTCAAAATTAACTTGTACCTTAAACTGTGTGGCGTTTCCAGAGTAGCTGTTGCAAACCGATGCGTTGCCCCTGGGTAGCCGTTGAAGGATCTGGGCAAAGTTGTCCATCATCGCGTTCCTTTGTCGCTCGAGGGATTCTTCGAGCAAGATTTTGATAAGATCTCTTGCCCCCTCATCTTTCTTTTCATCTGCCATGGGAGGTCATTGGGATTTGTGAGGCTGGCCTTGCAAAGGTTCAATTAGTTCAAGCCCTAACTCCTTATATCCCGACCTCGTTGGGGACATGCAAAGAAAAATAGAGGAAAAGCAGACCCCTCTGATACCACTGATCCGGATTTAAACAAGAATGAAAAAAATTACAAAGATAACCATAAACACAAAGATACACCAGAAATAATACTTCATTTCATTAATGTAAAATACTGAAATATGCTTACAAACAGAATTGGAAATAAACCAGCTAGGGCGATGGTAGCTTATCTTTGAGAAGAGATGTGGCAGCTACATGCCTCTAAACTATGTTACAATGAGGCTTGAAGGCCTATTTATTGTTGAGAAACAATGGAAAACCCTTAGCATCCCAAAACCTAACCCTAGAAGATGAAATGCCAAATTGTGGGCCTGGTTTGGGTAAATTGGTACATCAACATCCTGGGGTTGTAACTTTGGCATACGATCTCCATTTGACACACACAGTATCTCGTTAGAAAGATCTATCCAAGAACTACTTTGGGAAGAGAAAAATCAATTCATCGACCCATGTTGCTCCCAGGTTTCCCAAAAAATGTCGTTTAGGGCCTCAAAACGGCTACAGAGGTTCAGGACCCGAAAAACTGCTAAAAATAGTAAACTAGGCTACAATTAAGGAAACTGAAAAGCTGAAAGAAACAATGGTGGCGGTTCAAGTGGATTTGGCATATGGCAACCAATATCCACCTAGATCACACTAGGTGTTGCTACATATGGATTGGTACCTCTCTCATGGGAAGAGGTGACACACCTATGCTCAATCCTTCGACATTCCTAGCAACCTTGCATGGACTCTGTGTGTCATCTCCCTCTTCGGTGGCTATCGCGACCCTTGTTGCTACTTCATCTACAAGTAGATGATCACAATGCCTCGCTATACGCTACAAGATGAATAGGAGCCACATCTGTGTCAAGCAAAGCTTCATGTTATATTTTTTTCACTCTTAACAAAAAAAAATATTGCATAAACTTCATGTTGTAGTGGCTGCAACACCCTCCAAAATTTTGGCCTGCATTCAATTTTAGAGCCTCCCTTGAGTTTTTACTTGATGATTGCACACATTCGAGCTCACCCTATGGACTCGTGTGAGTCTTGGCAGCCACCTTTCTTAACCGTTCAACAGGAAATTTTTGCATGTTGGTAACAATGTCTCGCTTGCGGCCATGTTCTAGTCATACACAAGGTCCCTGCTTTGTGTGCTTATGTTGTGTTCGCTATGTAAACATCTGTCGTACTCACACACAGAGTCGTACACACTATCATGCAAGCATCAATGTAGTCGTCCAACGATCAATCACAAACATCGCGCTTGTCGATTCACACCGTCGACAAGTCATGTTAGGCTTGTGTGTCTAGATGGTTTGAGTTGTCTCGTCATCTAGTCATGTGAGTGTGTGTTTGCAAGATCACATATGCATCATTTCACTCGCTCACACACTTAGTCATTTTTACTAAATTTTTGATGACCAAATCACCCTCTAACAACCGGACCATCACCCCATCATCGACTTGATTGATTGTCACCTAGAATAGCGTAGAAGCACCCAACAAGCTATTTCAAGCTTCATTTACCACAAGCTGATCAATCAACGCTCTTTCTCATCAATCGGGGAGTTTGAACGGGTAGTCACCCTAGGATTGACTCCCCTCAAAAATTGCGTAGAGGTTGTAGACCATGCCCACTCTGCTGATTGAGAAAATTGCACAGATAGGTCAGACAAACGCCCGGTGCCCATCCCTTTCTCCCTCAGAAAATTGTGGAGTTTTCCCAGCCAGTCACTAGTCAGGCAGTTGTCTATTCGCCTAGAAAAATGTGCAGATACATGAGAAATCCCTCTACAGCCCAGCAGTCCACTCAACTAAGAAACTGCGCAGAGGTGGTCATAAGGTCAACTTCCCAGCATTTGCACAGTTTTTCCTGCCAACAGCTCCCACAGCCTGCTACGTGCTCCCTCCATGAACTACGTAGATTTGGTTGCCAACCTCCTGCAACCTACTTCCAGCTCCCTCCAGGAACTACACAGTTTTTTTTTTCCAAGCTCCCACTACCCGCTCACTCCAGAAATTATGCAGAGCTTTCCTACCCAGCCCTCCTGTAGCCCACACTTCTTCTCCCAAAATTTACAAAGATTTGTCCTCAAAGCGAGCCAGATCCTGTAGACACTTAGTACCATTCCAGAATGCTCATCTCCATCTCCTAGTGACTTCTGTGCAGTTTTCACCAGTAATGCCCAAAGCCCGCATCCCATCTTGAAACTTGCCTTGAATAATTTTGCAGCCTTTTCCTCTCTCCCAACCATCTGCATCTGAAAGCAAACGACCATGCATCATGGTAGACTAGGAGGTTTATGGATTTGATGTCATCTCATCATGAGTGACTGTAGATAGAGGTACATGAATAAACATGATGTGATGAAAAATGGGATGAACAAGGAGAGTACCTACAAAATAACGAGTTCACAAATAGAAAAACAAACAATGCGTGCGAAGAGATGTGTTCACAAATGGATGACCATGCGAGGATGTGTTCGCGAACAAGACATGCATGAATGGAAGGACAAGCGAACATGGGAGGAGGTATTTTCATGAACGGATGAACATGTCAAACATGCCAAAGTACAAACAAGGAGCAACATGCAAATGCACCATCAAGCGAACCCGATGACCATCAAGGACTCCGCACACTTCGCCATGCGAAGGGGAAGATGTGATACACCAAGAGCAAATCCATCACTCAGCAACACTGCGGCTCGACATGCACACCAGCAGCAGCATGAATGTACCAGCACTATAATGTTGAGTCTTTTCATGAGTTATCTCGTTCACATCACTACTGTGGGCCATGTTTTTCATTAATTTAATGTAATGTGGAATTCCAGGAGACCCACTTGTCATGTGAAGAGTCATGTAAAGTTGAAAGGCCATGGAAGTCAAATAGTCATGAGGGATGTTGAATAGTCACAAGGGTAAGTTTTACCCTTATGTTATTGGGAATACTAGTGTCCATTCAGAGCTGCTAGTCCCACTAAGACGGGTAGCTATCTTAGAAACAAACAAACCAAAGTTACTTGTGTTTTCCTTTATGGGAGATAGATGAGAGAGAAGCAAAGAGTACCAACCTCAGTCTTTCGCTAGTCTCCTTTCTTGTTTCCCCTCTCCTTCGATAGAGCTTTCACCACTCCTTTCTCACTTGTCCCGCTTCAAAAAACACCTGTAGATTCAAAGCAGCAAAATACCATCAAAGTATAAAGATCTATAACCATAAACAATATAGGATCAAATGTACATTAACCATACAAATGCATATACAAATACAAGATTCGGAGATACACAAGTATATGGAAGAAAACTCAAATAGCTTTATTCATAGAAGTATTCGAAGAGAGGATTACAACCAAGATGTTTGATCCAACATCATCCTCCCAGCATGAAAGCCCTCTTCACCTCATACAAAGCAAGATCACCCAACAATACAATGTCTCAAAGAGAAACCAATAGCACTTCTTTACAAGTTACAAAATTCCAGCCCCTCGATCTCTAGGATGAGGGATCCATATATAGATGTTTGTAGGAGAGTGAGTCAACTTCTGGGATTTTGATTAGTGTCATTTCACTGATCTTTCTTTGTTCCACTTGGATATTTCGTGATCTCTTACTCATCCCTGGGTGAATTCAGAGAGGCAAGTGCCATATGAGTATTTTCTAGAAGATTCTTTGAGTTTCCACCTAGCAAACTACTTCTTCCATATGTCTGCTCTCGCACATCACACCCTATAGAAGGGATTTTTAGTATGCATCACACCCTTTGTGTGTAGCAGGTGAGATGCATCACACTCTCAGCATGGAGCAGTCTCTAAGGTCTAGTTTTGACCAGTTCTGAGCAGTTTTTTAGGGAGAACTTTTGGGAAATGATGTAATCAATTGACCTTGATCCTTTAGGGTCTGAAACAACACTTTTAGGGGTTTAGAATCCCTTTGTTTACGAACATATGTGATTGGGGTTGCAGTGCCCAAATATGTCTATAACAGTTTCCCCCTAAAGCATAAGGTCGTAAATCTTTTGATGTCGGGTGAAATGCTTTATTATGAGGATCTGAGGTTTTTCAAACTGGAAAGTGACCTGTAATAAGATACAATTCACTACATTATCTTCATAATATTTTCGTGATCTAGCTGAGGCAGGCATTCCCATGCTCATCTTTATAAAGTCATTTTCATGTACATAAGACATAAAATCATCTGTGTGGCAGAATGATGATTCTAATAGAGCCATCATCCCTTAGTTTGGATGATTATCTGTGCAACTGTGATGTACATTTGATGTCTTTATTTTCCTGAATATATCGCAGCTCGGATGGATGAAAATAGATCTAGTGATCAGGTGCTCATGTCCTAAGTGTCGTAAAATGCTCAAAATTTAAAGTGCTTAGAACTGGTTCAAAGTTCAATGACTGGAAATTTCTCATCTTCCCAATTCTGGCGCCACAAATGGTTCGAAAAATGGTCGTCGTATGAGGAAGTTATGGCAAAAAGAAGAATTTGTCCATAACATTAGAAATTTTAATTAATATTCCGCCTGGCACAAAATCCGAGGCAACCACCAAACATTAAATGTAACTACAGTTAAGTTGGCGGAATTTTGGCAGGAGCGCCAAATTTGGCGGACCCGCCATAATTGGCAGAGCTATCTGGAGTTAACTAAAGTTAGCTGGAGTTTTTTTAGGGAAAAACTAGAGAAACTTTAAATGGCCATAACTTTGGCTAGGAAAGTCGGTTTTGGACGAATCTTTTTTTTATTTTGGGTCTCTTCGACCTTCTGAAGCCATTTTCATAGGTTTCACAGTGATCTGAGGTCATTTTCAGGTATGTTTTCTTCATGGAATTTCCAGGAGCCACTAGGGCCAAACCAATTTGGGAGCTGCATTGGGAATTGTATAGCCAGTGAATGTGGAACGAAGGTCATTTCTAAAGGTTTTCAGCATTCTGAATCCATTTCTACAGCTTGTTTTTCCTTCTGAGGCATTCTTCTCACTTTTTAGCTTCAGGGAATCTTTCAGGGCCACTAGGGCCATTTCAGGGATTGAGCTATTTAGGGGCTCTGTTCATCCGTTTTTGGTGATTCAAAAGCCTATGTCTGCTATTTTCGACCTTCTGAATCTAATGGCAGAGGTTTCCGAACCAATTGAGGTCATATTCACCTCGAAATTTCCATGCAAGTTTAAAGGGCCACTAGGGCCAATTGGGGAAAGTACTGTATAAGGTACAAAATTCACTGTTTAGTGTTTGGGAAAGAGCATGTTTGGCTATTTCCTATATTCTAATTCTGTATTTACAGTCAGATCTGTCCTTTGAGACACCCATATTCTTGTATTAGCCTTTGTAGCAATTTTAATACAAGAGGACAAGCCTAGTTGGAGAGGTTTGGTCCAGCAGATGTAGCCTAGAGGGGGGGTGAACTGCTTTATCATTTTGATGTCTTTATTTGCTGAAGACGATATGCTAAACAAAACTGATATAAAGTATTAAACAACAAATAAATATAACTTGCATACACACATAATCACTTATTTAGCTACAGAAAGTTACTTGTCTTATTCCGCAAGACCTTAACCTTCAAGTATGTGTATGTCAAAGACTTCTAAGTGTTTATTTTGTTATTTCTTTAGGAAGAGCCTGTAAAGGGCCAGGTAGCCTCTGGAACTCATCCTATTTTTAGAGGTGACATGTCCGGTGAATGCCCCTACAGTCTATCTCTGTATAAGAAATAAGACGTTTGTACATTTTTAGAGGTCATTTGGAGTGTCTAGCTGACAGTTGAAATTATTGGAAATGGATACCTTGCACCCTTAAACAAGTACATTCCATTTTCAGATCAGATGGTATCAGAGCACTAGGTTGCATGATTGACATCACTAGCTTGATTGTGTAGCTTGAAAGGTGTCTTAAGCAGTGTTGGAGATTGACTGCTTTATTATTATACAAAGTACTTGTTGTTTGAGTTGCTGAAGCTCTTTTGTTCATTTCTATAATGACAACTTCCATAAGTGAGTTCTCAAAATCGTCCTCCTTCACAAGATTCTTTGATGAAGGCTTGAAGCAAGAATTTTTCATCATGATGAATATGGTGAGAGAAATGTATGAGGATGAAAGAAAGAGCTCTAGACTTCAAGAGCAGTTGAATTCCATGAGGGAAGAGAATCAGTTGCTTTCTAACCAATTGCAGGAAATGGAAGGCCAACTTCATATTGCAAACATGAAGCCAGAATGGATGCATGAGTTGGAGACACAACTCCTTGTTGCCAAAGAAGCCTTAGCCAAGTATCAGCTTGAAGAAGAGGTAAACAATTCTAGTTTGTCTTCAAATTCTGATAAGAATGTTTATGTTGGTTCTTTTGAGAAACATACCAGAGGCATAGGGTCCAAGTTGATGTCCAAAATGGGATATGAAGGAAAAGGATTGGGCAAACATGCACAGGGTATAGTTGAGCCAATAATGGTTGAGGTAAGGCCTAAGAATTTGGGTCTTGGCTATGGACAATCTTATGGAGAATGTTCTAAAGCAGCCATGAAGGCAATTGAAACAGTTCCTAGAAGGAGTTTCATTTCAGGTTCTCTATCTCAAGGTTGTATCCTTGAGGAATGCAATAGTTTGAAACATGCGTTGCAGGAAGAAGGTGTGCATAAGCATGCACTTGAACAAGGAAGTGGTGAACGCTCTAAGACCATTGAAGGGATTGATGGTGTTCCAAAGGGAGCTTCTTCTTCGTTTGATTCACCTCCTCATGAAGGTAATGAAGGTGAAAGAGAAAGGTATAAATCTGATTTCAATCATATTTCCTTTGATCATGTAAAGCATGGAAAATTTCCACACAAGCATTGGAAAAGAATTGCATGTTCTTTTTGTGGTTTGTTTAACCATAGTGTTTCTAGATGTTGGAAAAGAATGGCAACATGCAGGAAACTTTTGAAGGAAAGGAGGCAAGAAGCCAAATTTCCATTGAACAATGCAAATCATGCTGTCAAGAAGATGAACATGTGTTGCACTTATTTCCATAAGCACGGACATACTGCTGAAAGGTGTTGGACTCTGAATCCAACAATGCTTCCACGAAAGTTGAAGAAATTGGAGAAAGAGTATGGCAAGAATGGGAAGGAAGTTTCCATCATTGATATGTGTCAGGATGATACACATGTTGATATCGATGTGCAGTTAAAGGAAGTTCCTTTGAAATGGATTGGTAAGAAATGGTTAGAATTCTTATCCAATTAAAGTGGCATGTCTTTTGATTGAATGCATTTCTTTGTTAAGGGAATGCAAGTTGCAGGAAGGAAAAGCTGAGTATGAGACTCACTCTATTGCAGTGGAAGTTATATTCATTTCAGATTTGAAAGTACATGTACATGTGATTGAGGATCTTGTACTTATGATTGTACTTAAGAGAAAGTTGAAGGATAAACTGCATGCATGAGAATGATATGCATGAGCACATGGATCATGATGATTTCCTTGTATTTTAAACATGTATGTGTGATTAACTTGAAGGGTTGATTACTTTTTAACCATGCATGTAATGTAATATGGACTTGGAAAAAGTTAATTTGATCTCCAAGATTGTAAAGAGGAGAAATGATGAGGTGTTTCATCTTTGTAAAAGCCTTCTCATTTGGGAGGCAACTTTTCTTCTGGAGCTGATCCGGATTTAAACAGGAACGCAACAAATTACAGAGATAACCATATACACAAAGATGCAGTGGAAATAATACTTCATTTCATTAATGGAAAATACTGAAATATGCTTACAAACAGAAATGGCAATAAACTAGCTAGGGCGATGGTAGCTTATCTCTGAGAAGAGATGTGATGGCTACATGCCTCTGAACTGTGTTACAATGAGGCTCGAAGGCCTATTTATTGTTGAGAAACAATGGAAAAACCCTTAACTTTCCAAAACCTAACCCTAGGAGATGAAACGCCAAACTATGGGCCCTGTTTGGGGGTAAGTTGGTACATCAACTTCCCGGGGTCATAACTTTGGCATATGATCTCTGTTTGACGCGTACAATAGCTCATTAGAAAGATCTATCCGAGCACTATCATTGTTGGAACAGGCAACACCAGTCCATTCCATGGACTCGTGTTGCCCCCGGATTCCCCAAAAAACGTCGTTTAGGGCCTCAAAACGGCTCCGGAAGTTCAGGACCCGAAAAACTGCTAAAAATAGTAAGTTGTGCTACAATTAAGGAAACTGAAAATGCTGAGAAAGACAATGGTGGGGGTCCAGGTGGACTTGGCAGGTGGCCACCAATATCCACCTGGATCAGGAGCGGAGGTGCCATGGATGGGCATCGTGACAGCTGGCAAGCCCACATGTTCAGGAGAATATTTCAGCTCATATATCAGAAAGTTTCATTGCTGGTTTCCGCAAACTTTCAGTTTGTCTGGCGAACAAGCTTGGTCGGGATTCGACGAATACTTGGTTTATGCAGCAACATTCGCCATGACGACAGTTGATAAGGCAGGACATTTTGGCATTAGTATGCTCTTTTGGCTGAACGGAAGAGGATATTTCTATTCCTCAAGTGTTGTACAGTTCAGTTCAGAGATTCGGTGAGCTTTTGGGGACCAAAAGCCTTCTCTTTTGGGAGGTGTGATTAGGTGCTCATGTCCTAAGTGTCGTAAAATGCTCAAAATTTAAAGTGCTTAGAACTGGTTCAAAGTTGAATGACTGGAAATTTCTCGTCTTCCCAATTTCGGCGCCACAAACGGTTCGAAAAACGGTCGTCGTATGAGGAAGTTATGGCAAAAAGAAGAATTTGTCCATAACATTAGAAATTAGGAATATTCTGCCTGGCACGAAATCCAAGGCAACCACCAAACATTAAATGTAACTGCAGTTAAGTTGGCGGAATTTCGGTAGGAGCGCCAAATTTGGCGGACCCACCATAATTGGCGGAGCTATCTGGAGTTAACTAAAGTTAGCTTGAGTTTTTCTAGGGAAAAACTGGAGAAACTTTAAATGGCCATA
Source organism: Pinus tabuliformis (assembly GCA_031772625.1). Taxonomy (NCBI): domain Eukaryota; kingdom Viridiplantae; phylum Streptophyta; class Pinopsida; order Pinales; family Pinaceae; genus Pinus; species Pinus tabuliformis. Next base: position 310,092,081 of record CM062815.1, on the reverse strand, counting down.
ACTTTGGCTAGGAAAGTCGGTTTTGGACGATTTTTTTTTTTTTATTTTGGGTCTCTTCGACCTTCTGAAGCCATTGGCACAGGTTTCATAGCGATCTGAGGTCATTTGTAGGTATTTCTTCTTCATGGAAGTTCCAGGAGCCACTAGGGCCAAACCAGTTTGGGAGCTGCATTGGGAACTGTGCAGCCAGTGAATGTGGAACGAAGGTCATTTCTAAAGGTTTTCAGCATCTGAATCCATTTCTATAGCTCGTTTTTCCTTCTGAGGCATTCTTCTCACTGTTTAGCTTCAGGGAAGCTTTCAGGGCCACTAGGGCCATTTCAGGGATTGAGCTGTTTGGGGGCTCTGTTCATCCATTTTTGGTGATTCAAAAGCCTATGTCTGCTATTTTCGACCTTCTGAGTCTAATGGTAGAGGTTTTAGAACCAATTGAGGTTATCTTCACCTCGAAATTCTCCATGCAATTTTAAAGGGCCACTAGGGCCAATTGGGGAAAGTACTGTATAAGGTACAAAATTCACTGTTTAGTGTTTGGGAAAGAGAATGTTTGGCTATTTACTATCTTCTAATTCTGTATTTACAGTCAGATCTGTCCTTTGAGACACCCATATTCTTGTATTAGCCTTTGTAGCAATTTTAATACAAGAGGACAAGCCTAGTTGGAGAGGTTTGATCCAGCGGATGTAGCCCAGAGGGGGGGTGAACTGCTTTATCATTTTGATGTCTTTATTTGTTGAAGATGATATGCTAAAAAAAACTGATATAAAGTATTAAACAGCAAATAAATATAACTTGCATACACACATAATCACTTATTCAGCTACAGAAAGTTACTTGTCTTATTCCGCAAGACCTTAACCTTCAAGTATGTGTATGTCAAAGACTTCTAAGTGTTTATTTTGTTATTTCTTTAGGAAGAGCCTGTAGAGGGCCAGGTAGCCTCTGGAACTCATCCTCTTTTTAGAGGTGACATGTCCGGTGAATGCCCCTATAGTCTATCTCTATATAAGAAATAAGAAGTTTATACATTTTTAGAGGTCATTTGGAGTGTCTAGTTCATAGTTGAAATTATTGGAAATGGATACCTTACACCCTTAAACAAGTACATTCCATTTTCATATCATCTAGGGTCTTCAAACTTGTTCAATATTCGCCCAAAGTACAGGTCGATCCATGTGAAAACATGTTCTGATGTCGAACATGATAAGGCATCGCCTGATTACCAGCCAATGATGTAAGCTGTTAACAGGCACGAGAGGAATCACCGATAATGATGATGACCCTCAAGGTACTGCAGTACAATTCACATGGTGTGAATACATGAGTTGATGTCGAAAACCACGCAAAATCTTTCGTTCGAAGGCCATTGATGTAAACCTATCGCCAGAAGTGAGAAACTTGCCATTGAGGCATGCAAGCTTCAAAAAACTAAAAGGGTTGTTCCTAAGTCAACTTCTTGGATAATGAGCTGATGTCAACAAGAAGTGACCCATCATAGGAGGGCCTTGATGAATCCCACATCTATGACATGGAACAAAGGAAATGATTTTGTGGAGGTGAAAATGATCTGATGATACAAGGTTCAGGGTGGCGGTCAAAAAACAATGGAGCGTTTAGGTATTGCAGTGGATGAGGCATTAGCTGGGTTGGTGAATTCTCTGAGAAACTTCTCTTGAACATATCGACAACGCTGGAATGGATTGGTTGCGTCAACCCCAAAATGGATGGTACAGAGGACCAATTGTGATATGACCAGTGAACGGAATAACCAAACCTGACTCAATCATGGTGATGGAGTGAAAGTGTTGTGTTGAAGAGCAACCTGCTACCAACGAAGTTATTCAAGTTTTCTTCCCTTTTTCCCCAGTCATTGCTAGCCAGTACCTCTTTATTTTTGTCAATCTTTAGGAGGATAACATATGCTTGTTCATAATTTGCACTTCGGGAAAACCTGTCACTATGTTTTAACGAGCCTAGCGACAGTGAAACTCGCTTTTGTCTGCATGGACAAGTTTTTCACTATTGTTTTAACGAGTTTAACGACAAAGATAACTCGGTCCTTTTCAGTTTTACAGAGTCTAAAAAGATATGGAAAGGAAACTCCAGTAGTCGTTTTTCTTAGTATAATCCCTTAAGTCCGAAAAAGTATAAAATAATACGAAAGGGGTGACTTTTCAATAGTTTTAATGAGCCGAACAAGACAAATGCTCGATCTTTTTGTGTAATGATCCCTCAAGTCCAAAAATGTTAAAATATAGAGGGATGGCACTTCCAATCACTTTAATGAGCTGGAGATGCCAATTTCTTTGCAACCTTTTCATATTTTACGACTCTAAAAAGAGCTTAAAGGAGACTCGTTTTTCAGGAACAGGTGATGTTTTTGGATAGCAACTAGTTCTAGGTAAGGTTTGGAACTTTTCAATCACAACAGTGTAAAGAAGGTGGCTAATAGAATGACTTGTGACAACTGTTCCTCAAAAGGGTAAACAATGAAATGGAGGCATTTGATCGGCTAAAAAAACGTGGAGGTGATCATAAGAACACAACCAAGGTTCAAAAGTTGATAGCTATGTGATCACAAAGATTATTTACCGAAGGTGGGTTCATTTTTTAATGAGCTTGAACTCTGGGGAAACATGTGCTCATTGCTAGGTTTATTTTTTAACGAGCTTGAACTTCGCGTAAACCTACTTGTGTCAGTCGTATAATAAGGATGTTTCTCATTGGTAGGTTCATTTTCTAGGGAGCTTTCCCCATGCGAAACTTTGCTCCAGAGCCTTTGTATGCAAGCTAGAAATGACCAACCTACAAGGTTAAAGGGTTGGGAGCCTACAAACTAAGAAAATAAGCCTACAAACTAAGAAAATAAAAGGTCATTTTTCACTTGCATGCAAAAAGGTTTGCATGCCCCCAGGTATAAAGAGAAGTAGAGTTTCCAGGTTACCATATGGAAGTTCTTGCATTAAAGAAAGGTTGTTCCATCCGCATTTGCAGGAAAAACACTTCCTTGGCTCTGTCCGAAATAGACAAAGGTTAATGGTGGGAATTTCCAATCACATAACCTTTGACGAGGGACTCATTTTCCAGTCTAATCCCATTTTCCTAAACAGACAAGAGTGTCAAACTAGTCATATATCCTATGCGGAAACCTACCTTATATCTGGGGTTTTCCTGCCGAAGCAGACCAGGGTGCATGCCCCCTGGGTTTAGTCACATTCTCTGAATCACTCGCGATCATCAGGTGGAAGGATTGGAGGTTGATGAGACATTCCTTATGCAAAAATACCATTTAGGGATGGCATTTGACTAGTAGCTATGTTTGAACCAGGGAATGAAAGTTGGTCAACTAGCTGGACCATTCTACCTTCATATGAAAAACACATCACTCAAAAGAGTGAGGAAACAATAGCTCCCATGTTGTAATGTAGTCACACCTAAGGGGTAGATTGTAATCTATAGGTCCTTGGACTACCATTACATTTAGATGAACGGTTTTCCTTCTCAAAGTTATAGGCAAATTTTGAAGGATCCCTAAAGGTTAACTGGTTCATTTGTTGAAGCCTGATAGATTTCAAATCTCGGGCAGAAGCGATGGCTAACCAAGTGCTTTCCAAGCAGTTGAGGAAAGGATACTCACAAAATCCCCTTCATCTATGATAGTACCAACCATGATCATTCTGTAAGCTTGTAATATGATTTGGAATGGTACATTAGATGGTGGGGGGGTCTCCCTAGTAGATTCCAATCGAAGGAAATGACTAGATTGCTTGGAGGAGCGACTGAATAAACGACCGGGTGAATCTCTGACGAACTTCCTTCATGTGGTAAAGGAACGGGTAGATTTCTCCCATGTTCATCAGATTATGTGTTAACAAAAAGAATTTGAACGATGTCGTTCTCATTCTCTTTCATGGTTGTATCATCTGAAGGTGGACCTTCTGAAGACAAGACTGGGTCGACTACCATCTCGACCTGTTGACCTTGGTCCGGTGTGGACTCAGAGGGTTTATCTTCAATGATAGGTGCTTTGACTGAAAACAAAGGTGTGTCAGTCGGATTTTCAACTAGCGATGGACTCAGCAAGGGTTTCTTGTATCCAAGAGGAAGTCGCTACGGTGAAGCAGGATGATTGTCCAAGACTCTTTTAGCTTCATCCAAGAAGGGACAATGGTGGAGGGCATGATCGCCTTCAAACAGCCTACAAGGAAATTTAGATCTTCCTTTTTGTCCATTGACCTCGTTTTCACTAGTTGATGGTGTGCTCTCAACATGATCGTCAGAGGTTGAAGACACCGGATTGTGCAAATGGGGAGACCAGTCCCTTAAGATCCATGGGATGTTGGGACAATCTCGATGATAGTGGTATCCTTTGCAAATGACACATGGAGATTTAAGTTTGGATGGCACAGTGTGTGGATTTTTCCAGACGATGCATGGTTCCCCCTTTCACCGTTGGCTTCTTCTTCTTCTTCTCAGTTACTTGGTTTTTAGCGTTACTAGTTTCACCAAGCGAGGAGGAAGAAGGAGAGGGAGAAACAAAAGAAGTAGAAAGTGGGGGAGAAACTTCAATATCATCTGGTTGTTGATTTGATTGCTGAGGAGTTATGGATTTTTTAATGATAGAGGCTGAGAAAATCCATACTGGCAGGCAAATTGTGAGTCCTGGAAGGGACAATGTAGCCATGTGTGGAGCACCAACATCTCCCCAAGAAGAGAAAGGACTAGGATTCCCCCCAAGGGGAAATCCTTGATTGGTGGACTCCATTTTCTCAACCTAAGACCAACGTGGGAACAGTGATGTTATTCTGATTAAAATAAATTTTATGACGCTTTGACACAACTTGCTTTTTCAATTTTTAAGAGTCAAGAAAAAGCTAAAGATGACTCTAGTCGCCTTTGATTTTTAATGAGCTTGAAGTGACAAGTGCTCAGATGGACCTTTTCTTTTGAGTCTAAAAAGGAACGAAAGTGACTAATCTATAAATCTAGACAGAGGGATTACCAAACCAATCGCAAAACTGCAGAATACTTTTTACGGTACGGCAGTCAATCTTCCTGAATGTTGTGTTCAGTGCATTGCAATTGATAGGGCGGTAGACACAGCTTCCTAAGGACAAAGGATATAACCTATTGTGGTCTCCCAATATATACTCGATAGTATGTGGGAGCACAAGTCTGTACTGGCAATTGTCGTATCAAAGAGGAGGAATCACCCAACCTACGATGAAAACGATAGTTACTAGGATTTACGACGTCGGAATACGTCTCTAGCCTAGACTTCTAGATGTTGTGCGTTAGGTTCCAAAGCGTTTTTATGTTCATTGAGGCTTATTTTATAGTTGATCTTTCTTAAAAAATTTACCTTTAAGGTTCACCACGTGATGTAGATATACAATTCCTAAACATGCAATCTAAGATGATAAACAATTGTTTACTTTCTTTTAGCAATGAAAATCCTAGCTACTAACGAAAGAGAAGTAAAATTCTTTCAACATAGAGCAGAGAGCACACACTAGATGCACTTTTCCTAAATCAATTTCCGCATGCATTCTAAACGCAAATACACATGCTTGTATTTGTTTTCAGTTCCCTTAATGTGAGAATGACAAAAAGAAAACTAAGTACAGATCTAAACTATTTCTTTCAAAGCAACAGTACTAACAATTTTTTCTTCAAAAAAAGAAAGGAAGACTAAGATGACACTTTGCGATTTCAAATTTAAAACTGCTTTTGACAATTGAAATACTAATAATTCAAATCAAATACAATGGAAAAATTGTAATTGACTGTTTAAAAGAGGAAGACTTTACGACACTCTTTTTCTTGACTAAAAACGACAGTTGCGACACTTTCAAATCAAAAGATGATAGTTCAATTAAGCTATTGTTTGCAAAGGAGAATTGTAAATGATGAAAAATACATTAAAAACATTCACAATTCTTTATCAATTGAGGTTGAATAATGTAAAGGAAGAGGGTTTCAACAGTGATATACTAATCATAGACAGGAAAGCTACTGAATAAAGCTGAAGACAATGGAGAAAAAACCAAAATCTGGAGGCAAAAACAGTGTTACTCAATCATCACACCTGTAACACAGGGAAACAGAGATGCATCTCACTTGCAACACACAAGAGATGTGATGCATCCAGGTTGCCAATGAGAGACAGTGCGATGGTCCAGGGATGAGATTGAGCTTGGTTTTCACTCACAGTTTGTAGCTAAGTTCAGGGATTTAGGCTGAGCCAATGATAGACAATAAACACAAAGTATAGGGGTTGATCTAATGAGGTTATTTGAGCTACCACTAGGGAACTTAGGATGTTTGCAAGTCAGATGTTCAGTTCGTAAACCAACCTGGAGATTGACTGAAGCAGCGTTGATCTACTTTGCAGTTGCATAGCAAAAGCAGTTCAAAGGCTAGTTGGCTTAACTCCAGGCTCCATATGTAGTTTATAAAGCAAACAATAGTAATAAAACAAACAAACTATTTTCTCCCCAGTGGAGTAGCCATTTTGTTATCGGGAAAAATAGTGTCCATTCAGAGCTGCTAGTCCCACTAAGACAGGTAGCTATCTTAGAAATAAACAAACCAAAGCTACTTGTGTTTTCCTTTATGGGAGATAGATAAGACAGAAGCAGAGTACCCTCAGTCTTTCGCTAATCTCCTTGCTTGTTTCCCCTCTCCTTTGATAGAGCTTTCACCACTCCTTTCTCACTTGTCCCGCTTCAAAGAACACTTGTAGAGTCAATGCAACAAAATACCATCAAAGCATAGAGATCTATAACCATAAACAATATAGGATCATATGTACATTAACCATACAAATGCATATACAAATACAAGATTCAGAGACATAAGAGTATATGGAGGAAAACTCAAATATCTTTATTGATAGAAGTATTTGAAGAGAGGATTACAACTAACCTATCTGATCCGGCATCAACCTCCCAGCATGAAAGCCCTCTTCACCTCATACAAAGCAAGATCACCCAACAATACAATGTCTCAAAGAGAAACCAACAACACTTTTTTACAAGTTACAAAATTCCAGCCCCTGGATCTCTAGGATGAGGGATCCATATATAGATGTTTGTAGGAGAGTGAGTCAGCTTTTGGGATTTTGATTAGTGTCATTTCACTGATATTTCTTGGTTCCACTTGGAGATTTCATTATCTCTTACTCATCCCTGGGTGAATTCGGAGAGGCAAGTGTCATATGAGCAGTTTCTAGAAGATTCTTTGAGTTTCCACCTAGGAAACTGCTTCTGCCATTTGTCTACTATTGCTCATCGCACCCTACAGAAGGGATTTTTAGTATGCATCGCACCCTTTGTGTGTAGCAGGTGAGATGCATCGCACCCTCAGCATGGAGCAGTCTGTATGGTCCAGTTTTTACCAGTTCTGAGTAGTTTTTCAGGGAGAACTTCTAGGAAATGATATAATCAGTTGACCTTGATCCTTTAAGGTCTAAAACAAAATTTTTAGGGGTTTAGAAGCCCTTGGTTTACGGACATATGTGATTGGGGTTGCAGTGCCCAAATATTTCTATAACACCTTGGCTATAAATAGCCCTCATTTTGTACATGCAAAGGACTTTTCACCTTGGCTCCTCCAACATAGCCTTGAGAGTCTATAATATTTTATTTGAGGAGTAAGTAGTGGCTCCAACGCCCCATCCATGAGGTTAGCAATGTATGGTGTATCAATGTGTCTTGGAACTTTCACTTAATTCACAATCCTGCTAATAGGCCAAGAAGTTTTCACACATGTGTTGTAACTATTTGTAAGATTTGTCTTGAACACTTGTAATACATGTTGCTTTAACCTGTGTTTAACACTTGAATTCATTCAAATATTCTAATACATATATTAATGAAAATGTGTTGTATAATTTGTTAACATTGTCCAACCTGTGTTGGTTACCTCCTGGACATTACACAGAACCTTTCACGTAAACTTGCTATAATGACCATTGCACTTGTGCGGATTGTCTGCTAAGTGTTATATGTGTTATATTCCTTTGTGTGTTGTGACTTCCACATCCATGTGGATTGCTCCTCTGGAAGATGCACACGTCATGTTGAGTTGTTTGTTCCTAACAGAGTTAGGTTTCCTCCCATATAACTTGGGACTCACTCCCACCCTCTCTCTCTTCGATGAAAGAAACTTGACACAGGTAACACTTTCAATCACCACGCACGTGAACCTCGTCATTCAAAGATAGAGAAAACCACTCTCATGTGATGAAAAGTAATAACTAAGGCATATCTTTAAGATAATGGCAATCGGGACATCGTACCTAATGGGACTCCTACACCAAACAGTGTGAGGTCTAGTTGGGACTTCATACCGGGGAGATCCCCTAGTGTTGGTGGGTCTAGCACCATCAACACTTCAAAAGATAAAATATAATTTTTTTTGTTGATTTATCCTCTTACATGTTGGTCCCCACTGAGTACCGAATGGAAATATCAGCTCTAGATCCCATGTATAGTTCATCCTAGCATACATGAAGTCCTCAATCATGGGCATCTGACCTCTGAGCCACTCAAAGAAGTCATCATCAAAGTAGTGCATGATCAATCCACCTCCTATCTAAGGTATTAATGAATCCCACAGATCTTGTCTAGGTTCCCTGGAACCGGACACCGCTAGACTCACCTAAGGCCTCATAACATGCACTCTCCCTAGTATGAAGGACACAATCAGTTTACCATACCCAATCTCTCTTTGGGCCTGAGTCTTACACACTATCAATTCTTATTTCACTTTTCATAGGACTCCCTCACACCAATTTAACACTTGTAGCTGCAAGAAATCCAATGCAAGTAACAATTTGGCTTTCATAGCCACATATTCACTCTTAGCCCCTTCGAGTTGCACTATCATCCATAGAATAGACCTCATTGGTCTCAATGCCACCAGCTCTACTGGAATCATGTTACGGACCAAATGAATACCTGTTATGTAATGTGTTCATATCAAATCCACTATGGTCCTCAAATCTACTATCCATATTGTTAAGTTTACTCGTGCACCCCTACATGATAAACTAGTGAGGAAATAGATGTCATCTCACTCAATCAAGATATCATGATCCCAAATCCTGAACAATCCCTATTGTTCATCCCACCATTGGATTATCCAACTCAAGAGGTCCTCCTCATTGGATCATTTAGCATTTGAAGTTCCTCTTGGTCATGAGCTCTTTCTCTCCAAAGACTCATTTTCAACAGTTGATTCTTGCACCACAAAAACCCTTACTTAGTCTTTTACTAGAAAAATTCCCCTAGGAATCAAGAAATTTTATTTTTCTTAGTGCTCAGCTGGCTAACGTGACCACCTTCACTCCACAGAGTGTGCTAATGCTCTCTTCCTATGTGGGAAGAGCATGCTAATGTTCCCCCTAGTCTAGGTGACTACGTTACCTTGCCAAGCCATCTACGGCACACTTAAAAATGTAAAATTGACGATGAAAAATATAAATTAAGGAATCTAATGAAAGCTCAGGGATCAATACTCTTACTTGGAATTGACGCAAAATCGAATGGTTTCCCAGTGTATTCTCAATTTCTCGAGGAATTTCTGCTCCCTTTTCTCTCCAGAGCACTCTCAACAACTCTAAATAGTACAAATGAGGGCATTCTCGCCTTCTTATAGCCACTCTAGAGGTATGACTCAACTCAACTACTCTATTTTGTGAGCATTTTTTTCCCACTTTGTTTCTAAATGCACCAAATAGCTATTCTTCCAGTATTTTCATATGATATGATGTCTTTTAAGTGATTTTCTGTAGCACTGACCACCATTGACTCAGAATGAGCATATTCTTTTTGGGGAAATTTTCTTTCTCTTTAAATGAAAAAACCTTGGGTTACCTTCATCGGGCTTGTAAAACTCCTACAAAGAATATTTGAGAACTTCTTTTTATCTAGTTTTATTGATCTTTAAACTGAAAAGATACTTCGAGTTTTCTTCGTTTGACTCGGTTAACAAAATTTTATGAATATTACTAAGTTTAATTCATCCCCTCATACTTGTAACAAAATGAGGAAGACATCTATTGAGCATAAGTTTGTCACTTTATCCGGACTCAATGGAATAATTTACATAAAACAAACTATTAAGGGCATACTATAAATATTTTTTTGCACCCGGTCATCAACCATGACAATGGTACCCCCTTGGAGTTGTCTTTATGATCTTTCTAGACTCTCTAAATATGAAAATATCATCAAGTTTTCCCTTTCTAGACTCGTTAAACTTAATTAGATTGGGAAAAAATTGGACAGAATAGTGGCTTTGCTATCTATATTATGAAGTATCTTTTGGCAGAAATATTATTATCACTCCCTTGAACATGGCACCCCCTCAACATTTTCCTCTTTCATCAGCTTCTCTTTGAACCTTACCATCCCATGAGTTTAGCCTTGATACCCTGATGTCCCTGCATCCTTGTATCCTAACACTCTTTGGTGTTCTTGACTCTAAGTTTCCTGGTCACACTAATGTCATGCCTTCTATTGTTCAAGGTATTTGGTTAGTCTCTACTTCTTATATCTACCATTTACTCATATGACTATTTTCCCTCAGTTTGTTTACCCCTTTTCTCTAAACTATCTCCAACACAATCATTCTTGTCTTGTTTTGTGTCAACTGATGTAAGACACCTCATTGCCTACTTTTGACATATATCTTCCTATTGAATTCAACATCTTATCTAGGAAGTAGATTGAGAAACATCTCAGCACCCTGGAACTTCTAGTCCTTAGTGGCAAGTTACCCTGCGTTTGATTGGGGGCTTTCATCATTGAATCCCTATTGAATGATTCAACGAGTGCTGAACATTAACACATTTTATTCACACTCGCTAGATTGTACTCTGAATCTTGGAGACCATCATCCTTATTGGTGGCCATCATCACATCTATTAATAGTTTTCATCATTTATTGGTAATTAGATGATTTCTCACATGTTCAAATTCAACTCCTTTATTGACATGTGTAGAAATATGCTATTTTTGAAAGCAGCGACCAAAACCTTCGGTACAGGCTTACATCACTCAACTTTAATTCATCTCCCAAGCTAGGAATATTGTTTTCTGATACAGCTCATCAAATTGATACGATTATGACAAGATTTAACAGTGTGCCTATCAGTGGACATCACATTCATACCTCCTATGGACATCACTCTGATTTTTCTACTAAGCATGGGAATGCCCGACCCATGACATGTTTATATATTTTTGACATATGTTGTTGTTTTCAGGACTCCCTCAATTCCAACACTCTAATCCTCTCTCTCTTAAGTAACAGTTTCCAAATTATTATGTCCATTTTCTTCTTCTCTAACCTCACACCTTAGGGGTCATATTTTATACAAAAAATAACCTCCTCATCAACTTATAGGAGAAGAACACTTTTGATTGGAAGAAAACCTAAGTTACAGGCCTATTTTCCATGGAAACACACCCCAAACACAAACAAACATCATGCTAACATGGTCCAGGACCCAGCAAGGCATATTAACCAATGAATTAATGCTTTGTTTTTCCTAAAGGGTCACGTTATTAGATTTTCATGAGCTTCTGAAGGTTCAAACGTGAGTAGACTGACTGACACTTTGTCTTTCACTCAATGTCGACTCCAAAAATCTAGAAACATCCACCTCAGAACTGTTAAAGGAAATTGTTAATCCTAATAGAACCAAACAAGGGAGGAAAGACAAATAAAGAAGAGGAAACATCTAACTTTTCCTAAATGAATCTTATGGAGAAATTGGCAAGGATTGAGCCTCCCATCACCTATAAATTGGAGGCTAGGCCATAGTAATTGGGATCATAATTTGCGAACACTTATGTTTTCAAGCAGTTGATTGAGAGAGAGAGAGATAGAGAGAGAGAGAGAGATAGAGAGAGGGAGGAGCTAGGAGATAAGGGAAGACTTGATTCAGCAATCATGGTTGCAATCATTCTTCTCACATCTGATAATATATATTTTCTCTTGTTCTATCTATGTGATGATATTGATACCTTCTTTCTGTATATGTTGGTTCAATGGTGAGACTGATGTTTATCATTGATGCATGCTAACCCTATATGTTGTTATATGTTGATGTTTTGGATTGTTAAAGTACTATATGTTGTGAATATCACTTCTTTTATTTCTTATATGTAGGTCCTAATATGAGAGCTAACCAAGGATCCTTTATCCAATGGATTTGTATGAAATACTAATGGGTAATCCTTCTCTGCTTCTTTGTCAATTCCTAAATTAACATGATATGTTTGCATGTATATCTGAACAATTGTAAGTCGCTTCATTATGTTTGCCTTATCTCCTGGGAGACCTAAGAGGATTTTTTTTTCCACCATAACCCGTGCACTAAGCCTTATATCATTTTCATCTCCAGATGATATCATTGTTAAACTATTGGCTTAGTGGGTCCTCACCCAGGTTCAGAGTTAATTTCGCCAAACAAATCCCTACACTACTGGCCCTTTTGGTATCAACCCACGGAGCGTGGACTGAATTCTCACCTGAAGAAATATGGGGGGATGCTAGAACCAAGTTTCCGCACCCAGAGATGAGCATGATGTCGTTTTATGCCCTAAATCTACCTTCGTGCAGATCGATAAGCCTTTACGGATTATCGATATAACTCCCATTAATTAGATTCTATACCTCCGCGAATGCTTACGACTATCTTTCGTGGACCCTGAATAGGTGAATCCACTACTTATGCACATTAAAGATTACGTATAGCCCAGTAACTATTCAAATTAGCTTAATTGTTTGATAACTTCAACATACAACAAAATTATATTCACGTAAAAAATTAACAATAATTGCGTTCATATAACAATATAAGTCATGTAAAGTCGCGCATCAATATATCATTATTTCATAAACCCATTATAACATAAGGCACATCCATATAAATAAAAGTAAAGAGATAACATAAGTATTTTTGCAAAATCTTCTTTATTGATAATCAATTCAGTCTTACAGACTCAAAACCTCCCTGTGAACTCAGCTATAGAGGTCCACGCACTCAGCTACGGACTCTACTCTAGGCCTCTGTGCACACAGCTGTAGATCCTTCCTTCTACTCTAAGACTTCTTCACTCTTACTCTTACTGACCCATTACATTCATCTTCTTCATCAACACTATGCCTTAGAATCTCTAAGACACACTTACCTATACAATCCCATGGTCCGCGAACCATGGGTAGATCTTCAAAAGCAAACTCAACTTACATAAAATAAGGGTAAAACCCTTTATGACACTTTAACTATCTACGCACTCTGTGACCAAAATTTGCGAAGACTTTACATTTTATACAACAAAAATTGGGCTTTTGCCCCAAAACATGGGTTTTTGCCCTGAAATTGACCCTAAGGACCCCATCCCAACAGGTACCTAACATAAAGATCGTGACTTTCCCTCAAGTCAGTCTATTGGCGCAAAGATCTTACTATGAAGACCTCCTAACTCTACTTGTGCCACTGCCACTTCAGCTGCGCTCTACGTAGTTTCCTGTTTGATATGCTCCACCACTGTCCTCCTTGATTTTCTGCTGTGTGCTCTGTAGTCTTGCCAACTTCTCCTGAATTTTGGTGGAGATAATGTAGGCCTCATCGATCGAAGGCCCCAATCTAGCCTTAAGGACTACCTCTTTCTTCTACAATGCTTCCACCTATAGATGCAGTTTCCTGGTTTCCTGCAACCTAGCAAGGCATTGCGCGACAATAACGATGCATAGTGTTGCTATGACTTCATCATACTGTTGCTGGAGTTTGCGATATTGTGTATTCAAGGCCTAAAGGGTGGGATATTCCTACAGGGTCTTGAATACTTCCATTGCTTGCTCAAAAAGCATTGTGCAATCTTTCACCATGGCATCCATTGTTGCAACTCCATCCTTCACAGCAACTTCATGTTGTTCTCTGATCTCTGGCAGAGTTGAAGGCTATGACTTCAACTCTAATTCTTTGATCTTCAAGTTCAACTCAAACTGAACTCGAGCCATTTTTATCTTGGCGTCGCACATGCCTGCAACCAACTTTCTGATCTTCGCCTCCAATGACACTTCCTCTGGTATACGCAGTTCGGACACTGTTCTGCAGGCTTCTGCCAATGCGACTACAAGCTAGTTGTTCTATGCCTGGACTTTCTTCTAGGCCTCCAGTGCCACTAATTTTTCAATGAACATTTGTTAATTATTTACTTGATACTCACTTATAAGGCTAAGTGTGCATTGTTCCTTAGCTTTAACCTCTGTTATCGCACCTGCTTGCAGCGTGTGAAGAAACTCGCTGGGGAGGGCGGCCAGGTTGAGGCCAATTTTCTTCAAAGAGCTGACAATAGACTTGTCAGTGACCACCTTCACGCTCAAAGATCCATCTAGAAGTGTGACTACCCAGAGATCCAGGGATTGGACCATCTCAGCTGCTTGAGTCGTTCCCAGTGCCAAACTTGTTGATGCAACTCTTCTCTTCCCTACGCCCAACTGGATCCTAGTATTCTGAATTTTCAACTCATGTATATCCTTCTGAATGTTGCTCAGTGCCTACTTTTGCTGCTTCTGTCACACGGAATTTGTCAAGGGTGCGGACACGACTGACCTTCCTAGAAGTCTAAGACATTCTAATGACAAACAAGACAAAATGGAGTGATCTTTCTCTAAATACACCTTTTACAACATGAAGATTACAAGTGTTTAGGCTTACCTTATTCAAAAACGCTGTTGTTGTAGTTTGTCCTTGCCAATCCGGATGAGCTCCTCCTTCAAGTCAATTCCTGCAACCACAAACAATCAAACAATTACCAAGCACTTGCATTTCATATAATAAAACATATATTCAACATGCAGACCAAGGAACACATGAAATAAATCATTAACACAAGCTATTGAGAAAAATAAACCAGTTTGTATTAATAACGAAACAAAAAAACTCTTACAACCTGGCCTTGGTGTTGTGCAAGTTCCTCCCAGGGTCCATCAAGGGTTTTCCTCTACTTTGACAAAGCTCACCCACTTCCAAGTAGAATCAAGTGAAGACAATCTCTCCTCACAAAGGCTCTAATGGAAGACTTAAATCCTGCAGCATTTACCCAAAGAAAATGTATAGCTCCAACCTCTCCTCCCTCTGGCTCAATGTCTTTATTTATAGTGTTGTAAAGAGGTTATTCAGGCCCACCATCAATGGGATCATCCCCCTCTTTGGGTGGGATAGCTCCCTTATTGATGGGATAAGTTCCCTCTTAATAGAGATACATGAACCAACTGGAGGCGCATCCATTTCATCAAACCGACCTCTAGAATGTTCTAGAAGTAACCACAAGTAACTTTTTCAAGATAAAACTTGCGCATTTTGCCTTTTACAGAAGGACGCACCTGTTCCTTTACATACAGAGCGTCCATGGACGCAGCTTTTGTGAACATGGTTAGCGTCCCCGCAGGTAAGGCTAGAGAGAACCTGTGACCCCAGAGATAAACATAGTTTTTACAAGACTTTCTCTCTTCTTTGAGTTTGAGATGGATAACAGAGGCATGAGACTTGCCTAAAAGGGGTAGCATGACTGTTGATTTGAGCCATACTAACTGTAAGTAGTCAAGGTGACATTTTTTAGTGTAACAGATTGCCCCCTAAAGTGCGAAGCCTGGAATAGATTAGGGTTTTGTAATTCTAGGAAGGGTGAAGCGCTTTATCATTTCAAGGATTGTCTTGAGGATGACTTGGTTGGAACCTGCAATTTTCAACACAAAATACATGGATAAGATAATATCATCACTGAGGTAGGCATTCCCATACTCAGATTCAAAACTTTAACTAATGGACTAACTATTCTGATACAGGAATGATCTTGCAGTACATCATTTTTATAGACTTTTGTAGACACAGTATGGATGCAGCCATCTGTTTATGATTAGTCTACACAGATAATGAATACAAAACTCCTCGTAGCCTGGATGGTAGAAACTAGATCCAGGGTCTTCACTTCTACTTCCCGAATTGGTACGATTCTAAGCATGTGATTAAATGATTTGATGTCGAACATGTTAGAAACCACTTGATTACCAGTCGATGATGTGAACTGTTAACAAGCGTGAGAGAGACCACCAGTAATGTCAATGGTTCTCAAAGTACCAAGCACAACCCGTGAAATGTGAATAGATGTTTTGATGTCGAACACTTCATGGAATCCTTTGATCGAAAGTCAATGATGTAAATTGTCGTCAAAGGCGAGAAACCTTCCATTGATGCATGCAGACTTCAAGGTACTGTCGATTCCTAAGTCATCTTTCTAGATAATGTGTCGATGTCGATAGAAAGCGACTCGTTGCAGGCAAGCCTGCAACACGAAATCATTGTTCAAGTTGAAGAAATGTTGCTGTAAGGACTGACTCAGGGATGGTCAAATGGATGACAAGTATTTTGCAGATGAAAGTTTTACTTGCAGACCTCTTGAACACATAACGACACGACAGATGGTTTGGTGACGAATAACTCAAAGTTAAACCCTGGAACCCGGTTAAAGATTTTCAAAGTGATTTGGTCAACTGTGAGGTAAAAGATTTCCCAACCCAGGTGAATGAAAAAGTGTCGTGTTCAAGAGTGGTAATAAAGTTTCTTTTGAGATAAAGGTAACAAATAGGCTCATTCTTCTCTCTTTTCCCCCACCATTTCTGGCAAGTACCTCTTTATTTTTAACAAGCTTGAGGAGGATAACATATGCTTGGTTATAAGCTCATCCTTCGGACGAGTCCAACCTAGTTTAAATTCGAACCCTAGGAAGGAGTGGTTCGTTCCTGTTTGTAATTGAACAGGTCCTTTACTGTAAAAGTTTAACGAGTCCAATATAGGAGAAACTCGGCGTTTTTCATTTTTAGAGAGTCTGAAAAACTTAAGGAAACTCCACGTTGAACTTTTTCGTAAGTTTGTGTCCCTCAAGCCCGAAAAAGTATAAAATAATACCTGGGGGAACCGCTTGATCTTGCGACCAAGGAGTACTTTCATAATAGTGTCGTCGACCTGAAAAGTAAAAAGCGATCAAAGACACGTCGTTTTAGTTCCTTATCGAGTTTGAAACGACAAAAACCCGGCAATCTTTTCCTGATTTTACGGTCAGAAAAGAGCTAAAAGGGGACCGTCTTTTAATTCCGTTTTAACGAGTGAAAAAGAAACACTCGGCGATCTTTTCATGTTTTAGGAGTCAGAAAAGGGCTTAAAAGATGACTCTGATATTTTTATTTGTGAAAATTACAATTTCCCTCGAAATCCCTTTGTCCTGCACAAAAGCAATACATTACTCATACCTGCTTAAAATAGGCAAAAATACGTCGAAAAACATCTTTTCATGGTAAAAAATGAACTAATTCACCCAAAAAACCTATAAAAAGACCTTTTACCATGTCATTTTTACCGTTTGACTTTGGAGGTTGAAAAAGGAGCTTTTGACAAGAAACTTCCCGTGGTCGCTGCGGAAAATCTGACCGTTGGAATCGAACGCCGCTTCATCCAGGTATTTTACACATCCTACTCTACATTTCTATCCATTTAGAATTAAGTTTTAGGTCTTTGTTTCATTTTTTGGGGGGTTTTGGGTTTTATAATGCGCCTCTCGGCGGACGCAGGTGCCCTTCGGGTGACCTGCGTCCCCCGACTTTTTCTCATACGGGAAAATGGTCGGGGGACGCAGCCCGCCTTCAGGCCAGCTGCGTCCGGGCGCCCTGTGCTACAAAGCCGGGGTGCGTCCTCCGAGTAATGCGCATTTCAAAACCCCAACTCCCTCAAAAAACCACCAAAAATCTTCAAATCAATTTCTAATTGTCTTTTTTGATATGCAGGGCATTAATCATGTTAGACTGGAGAGAGAGAGAGCATGTAGAGGAAGATGAAGCTGCAATAAATCACCAACCTTCTATGGATGCCCTAAGAGCATGCGGGTTATACAAGTATTGGACCATACCGGGCATGAGGGGCCAGGTAAGATTTTTGGAATGGCTGGTTGAGCGATGGAACGTTCAAGATCAATGCTTTTACATAGGAGGGCACCAGCTCGAGATAGAGCCCTCGGATGTATACTTTCTCACTGGCTTGCCAAACAGAGGTGAGCAACTCAATCTTGCGGGGACTAGGCCGGGTGGCCAATCCCTTGATAGTCTCCGCGAAGATTGGTGCACACGTGGGGCTCACCATTCAAAAGGCATAGAGATAAAACACATCACTCTGCCTGAACTCAAAGTTATTGCGTTCACGGTCACCAGAATTTGCGGCGCGGCCGCTTTGCACATTGCTTCCGGATCCCAAATGCGGATGGCAATTGACTGTTACCAAGGCACCATCTTCAACTGGTGTGAAGCTGTGTCGGCTCATATGAAGAGCCAACTGACCAAGGCAAAGAACGGACGACTAAAGACTTTTGGATATGGGCCTATAGTCGTGAGCTTTGCCTTGGAGAGAGTTCCAATGCTGATCCCTCAGCAACTCACTGTTGATGACTTGGGTCCTTGGCAGCCAAAGCTGATTCGATGGGTTGCGGTGATGGCCCGGCATCCTGACGAGGGTGCGGCAGTGGTTCGATTCTCAGACCGTTACTTTGACTGGTTAGAGGGCCAGCTTTTTGTGATACAGGACTTTCCGTATGCCGGAATGGATTTCAGAGGTGATCCGGACATGGTTCTTCCACAGGGAGAACAATGGGACGACAGAGGTACTTTTATTTTCACAAGTTTCCTAATTATGTATTTTTTGTATTTTTTATATATATCGTCTCAAAACTAATAGTAAAACTTTTTCAAAATGCAGATGTTGGTCCACAGCGTCCAGCCAACCTCCGGCCTTATGATAGACTACATCCAGCTGCACCGGTACCGGCCCCACAGGACGCGGCTGCAGACGTACTAGCTGAGTTGGAGCATGATCTAGAGCGTCTCACGGCAGACATACCTGAGACTACTATGGATGACATTCCTATCAGGCTTCAGCGTTTTGTAGTCGCGGTCCCTGGACCGTTTAGGAGATTTTTGCGTAAGGTAGCCCGCGCAGTGGTGTCGTACAGAGAGCACCACCAGTGATTGACTAGTCACTTTTGTAGTCACATGTGACATTTTTGACTTTTTGTACTATCATTTTGCCGATCATAAGGTGTTTTCAACCTATGATCGAAGACGATGTATATATTTTTTGGACACACTTCTATCTATATATATCACTATTACCGGCTTATCTTGTTTAACATGTATGATGAAATGTCTTTAAATTTACTTGCATGATTATTATAAATGTCTGTCCAACACTCGAGAAGCAATTGCATCTGCTAATGTATTCAGGGACCTTGGAATATGTTGATATTCAATGTAATCAAATTCACGTTCCAAGAGACGCACTCTCAAAAACAACCTTAATAACACAGGATTTCTAATGGCATAAACTCTATTAAGCTGTAATACAACAAGTTCAGAATCTAACCTCACTATCAAACGTCGAATTCCAAATGAAATAGATTCGGATAATAATTCAACCACTGCACTGTATTCTGCAATGTTATTCGTTGTTTGACCGAGGCTTACCCCATGCATAGAAACTAACTCGTCAGAGGGCGAATAGATAACCCAAGCTGCGGAAGAGATATTCCGTGTACTACGACAAGCACCATCAGCAAATCCAATGTATGTTTGGAGAGGCGTCGACATCTACAATATCAAGAGTAAAACCAAGATAAGCCAGAATAATGACGAAAAACCACACTCGCTAAGCTAAGCACACTGACTAAACTAACACACTTGCTAGCTAGAAAGAAAATCTAACCTATCTAAAAATTTCTCCATACCCATCATTTTAAGCATAATACCTCTTTAGGTAAAGTCCATTTCTGGGTTTACCCAAAGAGTCCCCATCAAAATCAACTAACTCATAAGCCCCTTTTGCTAGCTTTCGCTTTACAATGTAGGGCCCATGCCACATGGGAACGAATTTTCCGGCACCTAGCTTATCGTTAGCTTGATCATATAATAGTACTAGGTCTCCTTCCGAAAAACTTCGAGGGGTTACATTTTTATCGTACTGAGCTTTCATTCGTTTTGCGTGAGTCTCGATAGCTAAAGTAGCGTCACGTCGAGTCTCATCTAATTTAGCCAAGTATAATAACCGTTTCTCCTCTTCGGAAGTAGCTGGAAGTAATTCGACAGCCATTTGAAGTGATGGGATTTCGCATTCAATAGGTAACACAGCTTCTAAGCCATAAACTAGCTGGAAAGGGGTGAAACCTGTTGAATTTTTCACTGAAGTTCGATATGCCCATAGCGCCGAAAATAACATGTTATGCCAATTCGTTCGATGGATACCAATGATCCGTCGAATCATGATGACTAGAACTTTGTTGATTGACTCAACCAAACCGTTGGCTTGCGGATAATAAGGAGTAGAGCTATCGTGGCGCAAACCAAGCTGGCTTGTAAGCTCAGTCATCATGACATTTCGAAAATGGCTCCCATGGTCAGTAATGATTGCTTGTGGGACACCAAACCTAGTTATGATATGATTGAATACGAAAACTGCAGCTGTCTTGCCGCTTGCGTCGAATGTAGGCATCGCCTCGGCCCACTTAGTAAAATAATCAACCGCGAGGATGATATACGCATGCCCCCCGGCCGAGTGAGGGTTACAAGTAATAAAGTCAATACCCCATTTGGCGAATGGACCAGCGGCAATTATAGGGTGGAGAGGAGCAGGTGGAGCGCGCATCTTTCGATCAAACACTTGACAGTTGTGGCATGTTCTGACGGCAAGGATACAATCTTTAAACATAGACGGCCAGAAATAGCCAGCGCGCAACACCTTCTGAGCTGTGGCATACCCAGACATATGACCGCCACATGCTCCAGAGTGACAATCATTCAAAACTCTCTCAGCCTCTTCGTGAGTTAAACAACGTCGAAAAACTAAGTCTGCCCCCCGGCGATAAAGTGTATCTCCAATAATTCTGTATTGCTGGGATCGAAACCGAATTTTTCGACGGTCTTCCTTGGAAGCTTCAGGCCGAAAGGTTTGGGTTTGGAGATAGATGATTATATCCCCATACCACGGATCTAAAGTGCTAATAAGAAACAAAGATTCGTCCGCAATGGACTCCTCTGCCACAGTCTCTGTGTCAGCACTCGGGAAATCACACATCAATTCCGCAAAAACTAAAGATTTCTTAGACTTGGACTTCTCGAACTCCAAGTCGAACTCTTGCAGGATGACAATCCATTTAGAGTACTTGCCCCCTAGCAGTTGTTTTGTCAAAATATAAATCATAGGGTTGCAATCCGAAATAACCGTAGTTTTGCGAAGAAGAATGTAGTGACGAAAACGCTGGACAGCTTGAACGGCTGCCAGGGCCAATTTCTCCACATGCGAATATTTTAACTCAGTGGGATTTAAGGTTCTACTAAGATAATATATCACATGCTCTGCTTTGAATTCATCTTCTTGAACTAACACCATTCCAATGGTGGAATGCGAAGCTGCGAGGTATAAGAAGTAGTCCTGGTTGTAGTTGGGAGGATGCAATAACGGTGCATGGGTCAACGCGTGTTTTAATGCATCAAAAGATTGTTGGGCAATCTCGTCCCAAAAGAATTGTGCGTTCTGTTTCAACAACCGTGTAAAACCTTTAGTGACCTCGGCGTAGTTTGGGATGAATCGGCGTAAAAAGTTCGCTTTCCCTTGCAAACTTTGGAGTTGGCGCAAACTCGAAGGAGGAGGCAATTGGATGATAGCCTCGACTTTCGAGGGATCGACGCGAATGCCGGCTTTGGAAACAACAAATCCCAGCAATCGACCTGTTTCTATACAGAAAACACACTTGTGGGGATTCAACCGAATTCGATAATGCCTACACCTCATAAAGATTGCTCGTAAATGGACAAGGTGATCAGCTCGGTGTAAAGAATGAGCAGGCAAATCATCGAGATAGGGTTGCACAATGTGCTTGATGTCATGAAATGCATAAGACATGGCCCGTTGAAAAGTAGCGCCGGCATTCTTAAGTCCAAAAGGTAATTTGCAATAAGCAAATGTCCCCCATGGACAAATGAATGCCGTTTTTGGTTGGTCGGCAGGTAGAATATTGATTTGATTATAGCCTGAGAAACCATCCATGAAGGAAAACATCTCACTTCCGGCACAATCATCAATTATTTGATCGATATAAGGCGTAGGATAGTTGTCTTTTGGACAAGCTCGATTGATATCCCTATAGTCGATACAGATTCTTATTGTTCCTTGTTTTTTATTGACGGGAACAATATTCGATACCCAATCCGTTAACGGGATCGGATAAATGAAACCTGCTTTCAACAGCTTTTCGACTTCTGCTTTAATTGCAGCTGCTTTTCGAGGGTGAATCTGACGCAACCGTTGCCGAATGGGTTTAGCATCCGGGTAGGTTTTGATTTCATGAACAACAATGGCAGGATCGATTCCTGGCATTTCCTCGTAAGACCAGGCAAACACGTCGCGGAATTCTTGGAATAGGGCCTTGTAAGTTTGGATTTCTTCTTCAGTACATGCGGCACCTATATGAATGTTCTCCTCGATTCCGGGCTTCACTGAAATATCAATGGGAATAGTACGAGAAATATTCCCTAAATTCAGCTCTGAATCAGAATGTTTCGTTGGATCCTGAGCGTCTTTGACATATTCAGCGGTAAAGATAGATGAAAAATCATTTTCAAATGCATCGCCCTTAGGTAAAAACGAAGATCTGTGATGGAGATCTTCCCATGGTAGATCATCTACACTTAGGATTTCGCGAAGTTGTTCGTCAGATGACACTTCTTCGGGAAACGTTATCCGTTCTAAGGGTGAGGTGAAAAGTGACTCTTCACTGACCACATTCATTTGGTCGGTCGGTTGAATGAAAATCGGTAAAAGACATAAGAGCTTCATAAGCAATTTCATACGGACTCAACGGCATAACATCACCGAGTGAGTCTAGCTCAGAGTCAGAGGGAACATACCAAGGATCATCATAAATAATGTTTTCTGACGTGATCATATGAATTGTTGCAAACGAAGGGTCTGCATTGAGTGGAGGGAGAGGAAAAGTTCCCAGTAAACCGGAATCCTTAACTAAACCTACACCAATGTCCCTATAAGGGATTGTCGTTTTACCAACATGCTGGATAGTTTCTGAAGAGGTTGGGTCGGATGAAAAGTATGTCAGCTGATCAATAGTCACGATCTTACCGTTATGTGGAAACTTAATGACTCTGAAGACCGATGAAACGACCGCTGTCATAGCATATGACCAACTTCGACCCAAAAGAAGGTTGTAGTCTAGAGGGGCATCAACCACTTCCACATCCAGACTAACGGTTTTACCTTCGACCCCTATAGGCAATTCTTGTAGAATACCAAACGGACGGAACCCACGGCCATCAAAGGCCTTAAGGATGGTGGGGGATTGGTTCAACGAAGGAGAACCAAGCGATCTCCAACATTGAATCGACATAATACACGTAGAAGCTCCCTCATCAATCACAGTCCGATGAATAGGCCTGTTTTTGACTATCACTGGGATTTGGAAAGCCATTTGATGGGGGAGACGTGGTGTACTATTTTCTAGATCAAAGATCATTAGGTTCGGGTCCTGAACATCGACAGCTCCAATAGCCGACAAAAGCAATTTTCGTTGCGCTGGACATGATTGCAGCACTTCGAGTGCCGACATTGCTGAAGGTGAAACAGCTAAGTCTTCAACAATGTTGTAATTCTGGGCTGCTCTCGCATGTGGATTGAAAGCAGACCTTCGAAGTACACCCTTGGCGGGCGGCTTAATCACTAAGTCTGGGTTAGGTTTTTCGATCTGTAGTGGATCGGAACCAGGAGCTGAGGTTGATGGGTTAGAGTGAGAAGATTCTGCTTCTTTACCATCAACAGGAGCCTTACTACCATAATCTTGCGATCGAGTCGCAATCCTGACATGAGACATCATCAAAATGGGTTCTTCACTGGCATTCGAAGAAGAACCTATCATCTTATTCTCCTGCTCTGGAAATGGATTCTTTAACACAGCAGGAGTGGGAGAACCTTTGACTATTTTCACTACCTCGGCCCGATGAGGGCAGTCTCTCGTAAAATGATCTTCTTCACAAATGAGACAAGGATAACGAGGTTTGCGCTTTTCGTCATTGGTTTCCGACTTTTCCGTTTTCTCCTTTGGAGCCTTGTCTGCTTTGGCCTTCTTCTTTCCTTTCTTCTTTCCACCGTTTTTTGGTTTGGCCGTAGATGACTCTACAGCGTGAATGTCGGCGGTAAGTTCAGGAGAAGACTCTCCTGTCGGAGAATCAGGCAAAGTGATAATTGGAGTATTGAAGCCTTGGAAGACTTCTTCTTGCTCTTCGTAGTCACGATACCAATCATACCATCAGCGGCATGAGATCCCGAAGGAGCAGCAGCGATTTGGTTTGACTTTGGAAGATCCGGAATTTTCTCGTGTAACGTACCCGACTGAGTGTAAACTAAGTCAAGGTATTGTGCCTGAGCAATGACTTGCTCCTCAGTAACTACTCCGGCCTTAGCTACATCTTCAGTAATTCTTGGTAATAATGATTTGACAAACCATTCAGCTAAGATTTGGTCCGGGATAAAAACTTTCACTAATCTTCTTCGACGTCTCCACTCATGGATGTGATCAGAAATGTACGTGGATGTCGATTGTTTTAGCGAAGTTAATAATTCTGTACCATTATCGTATCTGACTGGTAACTGAAAATGAGTTAAGAACGAGGTAGCTAACTGGCTAAAGTTGTAAAAAGAGGCCCGTGGTAACTCAATGTACCACTTGGCTGCGAGACCAATGAGTGTACGCTGGAAAAGACGTAAGCGGATGGAATCATCTGAGATGGAATTTGAAGCACACCAGAGGTGGTAAGTCATCACGTGATTAGACGGATCCTCTCCAGACTTACCTTCGAACTTGGGTATATCGCTGGGCAACTTATTTGGCATTGGCGGCCAGAACGGAAGATATTGAATTGGATCGTTCGTTAGGCGCGTCAAGTCGGGTAAATCTAAAGTTGCAATAAACGGTAACTGCCGGTTAGGATCTCTAAAACTCTGAGTCACAATACCAGCCCCAGGAGGAGGATATCCAGGATAACTAGGAACAGGAGTCGCATTTGGGATATTATATCCTCCTGGAAAACCAGGATTAACCGGACCGTACTGGGGTTGCTGAGGTTGTTGATAAGTGTACCCAGGATACGGTTGATACTGGTAAACCGGTTGTTGGGCAGCTTGCCCAGGTTGATACTGTCCCTGGTACGGAGGTTGAACAAATTGAGGTTGAGTAGTAACAACCGTACTTGTACCAGGTTGGCCTGCAGGCATCTGGACTGTGGTTTGAACCGTAGGTCCAGACAACGGTACAGATGTCTGAGGAGTGGTTACAGGGACAGTAGAAACCGGAGCTGCCGATACTCCAGAAGTAAGCATGGTAGATGAAGCGGTAGTTGCTGCAGCCGTGTGAGGTGGAGTACCAGGTGCAATTGGCGGCTGAGTAACTACTGAAGTTACAGGGGTCTGAACACTTGACTGGACAGGTTGCGGTTGCTGGGGTGGACCAGGAACTACAGGTTGTCCTGCTTGAGGTACCGACTGTATACTTGGTTGCGACATCTGTTGACCCTGTGACGGATCCCATGTTAACATTCCAGGGTATTGACTCGTAACAGGTTGAGGATACTGAGATCCATAGCCGTATTGAGGATAGGGTTGATAATTGTAAGGTGTAGTCCCATATGATTGCCCTTGAGGTGGTTGATAACCTTGACCAGGGTATTGACCCGTAGGTTGATAACCTTGAGGTAAATACGAGTACTGGGGTTGACCTTGACCTTGAGGTTGGTATCCTTGAGGTTGGTACCCTTGGGGTTGATACCCTTGGGGTTGCCATCCTTGAGGTTGCCATCCTTGAGGTTGATATTGATACTGAGGTTGACTTTGGGGTACATATTGAGGCTAGGGTTGATACCCTTGAGGTTGCCCCCCAGACACGAATGAAGTACCTTGAGGTTGCCCCCCAGGCATTAACGAAGGTTGCCCCCCAGGCGGTAATTGGCCACCTTGAGGTTGGTTAATGGGAGTTGAACCTGACATCATATAAACATCACCTATACTCAATGGTACATTACCACTGTTTCCAACTAATAACCCATGATCAATGGGTTGAGGAGATGCTCCCGCAAAGGTACCAGAAAGTGATTGATACCCAGTAGGAACAGAAGGACCGCCATGTAAAAATGATTCAGGACTTTGCGTAAACACAGATGACTGACCAGACATATTTACAGGAGTATGAATTCCTCTAGGTGGAAAAGGAGTACGAGGTGTAGAAAAACCTACTGAGTTGTCTAAAAAATTGGTTAATGCAAGGTACCAAGATTCACTTCTAGGAGGACTGTAAAAGATGGATTCACGCTCCCTTAGATCAAGGGTAATTAGATCTTCAGAATCAGAAACGCCTATTTCTTCCTCTGGAACAAGTTCTTCTATAGCAATTAATCCAACAGGAAGATTTTCGGTGATAATTCTTTCTATTCTTGGTGAATCAGGAACACTAGGAGTTGGAGTAACAGGTTCAGAAATTTCAGGTTCTTCGCCTGTTTCACTGGCAGATGAAAAACTACCAGCAAGCTCGAAAACTGTAACAGCTTCGGGATTGTAACCTGTTTCTAAACTTTGGTAATCTGGATGGACTACCAAGGAAGATTCTCCTTCTTCAGGTGAACCTACTCTACTGTCACTAGGAGGAGTTACAAGGACCTTTAAACCTTCTAAATTACTGGGGTCGTCTCGAGGAGGTGAACCCCTGAGTTCACGGGATCTTCTCAACAATTCGGCCACAGAAACAACTTCAGGAGACTGGCCCGCAATTCGATGGGACCGTCTCGGTAATTCCGCCACAATTAATGATTTTTAACTACAACACACGAAAACAAAGTAAAAATTTCAAATCAAACCACCTAAAGTCTTCTAAAGAACCAAACAAATTTGAAGCACACGCCTAAATAATCTAGAGCGTCAAACCACACACAAACAGTATCTTCCGGACCAAAAGCGCTAGTTGGTGATTAGGTCCAACCTCGCAGGATTCAGTACAGAAATGGCGGGTGGAACAGTTACCCCGACAACCTGCTTAATGAATAGACTGGACCAAGTTCCTCCACTTTAACCGTCTCGAAGTGAAGCGAACCCCCCAGAAAATCCAAGTGAGTATAGCCGACGTCTGCTCCAGGTACAGTGGGACCTTCCCTCCACCGTCACCTTGGGTAGAATCCTAGATATTATGGCCACTAAGGTTACCAATCACAACAATTACACCTGGGGGAACAGTCTAAACTCCGACAGCACGCAAGGGCAGAGTAACAAGCTCAATCCCCTTACCGGCTCCTTGACAGTAATCCAAGGTTTACCGATAAGTGACCCCTGGCTCCTCGACAATGGTTAATCCGAGGTTTACCGTTTGTAATACGTACTGTCTGGCGTCGTTCCCAACGAGGGAGGAATGATCCCCTCACTGGTTCGGACACGAGCTCGTGCTTCTCCTTTAAGAGGAGCTTTCCCAGAATGTAACTGAAACAATTGGATTTATTCTACTCAAGATAGACTATCTGTTTGGTTTTGTAGTCTTGGAGAGTTAAGTACTCACCTACTCCAAGACCCTAGCCTAAGCTATGTTGGTGCTTTAGAGCCCTAGAAAATAAAAATTACTAGATTGATTTTAATTTAAGCGTTACTTTTAAGGTTGTTTCTTAAGTCAAAAGGTGATGGAAGTGAAACTAGTGGTGTGTTGACTCGACTCGAAACCACTACAAAATGCACCTAGGATGATTTATCCACTACTTTACTTTTTCGATGAATTGTTTTAACTAAAAAGTTGAGAGAATGCAATCTTTATAAAAGCAACTTCTTAATTGAAGACAATCAAAGAAACAATTCGTTTTTCTTTTCCAAGCATAAAAACATAACCTCTCTTTACATGCACGAAAAAACTCTTTTCTTCTTTCAAAACAAAAAGCTACTTGAAACAAGACTTTTTAAGAAGATGTTTTTGTATTTTTCTTTTAATAAAGCAAATAAATCTAATGTAACCAAAAATCAATCTTAACGACTATTAAAATCTATGAAAATCCACTCATAAGCAAACTAAAGGCAAATTTATTCTAAGCAAGTTTAACGAGGCCAAAACTAACAATGATTATTCTAAGGTGTTTTACTTGATCACAATCAAATCAAGGACTAGCTTATTGCAGAACCAAAAACTAGCCAAAACAAAACTCTAATCTTTTTGTTCTTTTTGTAAAATGGAAATCAATACTTTATAAACAAGCAATTCGAAATTTGACCCAAAACAACTTAAATGGCAAGTTGCTCACACAAGGAGACTTTACGACAGGCCCGACTTCTAAGAAGGTTGACTAACCAGAGAGATCTAAGGTTGGACAACTTTCTACTATCAAAGTCACTACAAAACCTATCCAAAAATCAAACCCTAGGTCTAAACTTCGTTGAAAACCACTAAAACACTCAAAGCTCACAAAACAAGTTCAGGTGAAAATTCTTGACAGGGTACTAAAGGATCTGGGCAGAAAACACTAAGAAAAAACAAAATCTAAAAGCAATTTAAAGCAAAAATGGAATTTTCTTAAAGTTTACAGGAAGACGCAGGCAACCCGTTGTCACAGGTGCGGGCCCGCTCTGTGCAGACGGCAACAGCGCGTCCAAAGACGCACTGTGCAGTACTCAGAGGGTGCGTCCTTCTGGAAAAAGGAAGAAAAACCAAATCTAACTAAATCTAAAGCTAAGCCACCCAAATACTAATTCTCACAGTCAAAAACCAGAAAATAAAAATGATTTTCTCAAAGCAAAGTTCATATAAAGGAAAAGACTCTCTCATTAATGGATTCCCCAGCGGAGTCGCCAATTTGTCACACGGAATTTGTCAAGGGTGCGGACACGACTGACCTTCCTAGAAGTCTAAGACATTCTAATGACAAACAAGACAAAATGGAGTGATCTTTCTCTAAATACACCTTTTACAACATGAAAATTACAAGTGTTTAGGCTTACCTTATTCCAAAACGCTGTTGTTGTAGTTTGTCCTTGCCAATCCGGATGAGCTCCTCCTTCAAGTCAATTCCTGCAACCACAAACAATCAAACAATTACCAAGCACTTGCATTTCATATAATAAAACATATATTCAACATGCAGACCAAGGAACACATGAAATAACTCATTAACACAAGCTATTGAGAAAAATAAACCAGTTTGTATTAATAACGAAACAAAGAAACTCTTACAACCTGGCCTTGGTGTTGTGCAAGTTCCTCCCAGGGTCCATCAAGGGTTTTCCTCTACTTTGACAAAGCTCACCCACTTCCAAGTAGAATCAAGTGAAGACAATCTCTCCTCACAAAGGCTCTAATGGAAGACTTAAATCCTGCAGCATTTACCCAAAGAAAATGTATAGCTCCAACCTCTCCTCCCTCTGGCTCAATGTCTTTATTTATAGTGCTGTAAAGAGGTTATTCAGGTCCACCATCAATGGGATCATCCCCCTCTTTGGGTGGGATAGCTCCCTTATTGATGGGATAAGTTCCCTCTTAATAGAGATACATGAACCAACTGGAGGCGCATCCATTTCATCAAACCGACCTCTAGAATGTTCTAGAAGTAACCACAAGTAACTTTTTCAAGATAAAACTTGCGCATTTTGCCTTTTACAGAAGGACGCACCTGTCCCTTTACATACAGAGCGTCCATGGACGCAGCTTTTGTGAACATGGTCAGCGTCCCCGCAGGTAAGGCTAGAGAGAACCTGCGACCCCAGAGATAAACATAGTTTTTACAAGACTTTCTGTCTTCTTTGAGTTTGAGATGGATAACAGAGGCATGAGACTTGCCTAAAAGGGGTAGCATGACTGTTGATTTGAGCCATACTAACTGTAAGTAGTCAAGGTGACATTTTTTAGTGTAACAGCTTCTCAAACTGTTGTAGCAGTTTCGTAGTGGTATCCCACACCTTATCACCTATTTCATCTAGGTCACCATCAATCAAAGTAATTAGGTCTAGTGACAACTTGGTGGCTTTTGTTTTCTTGCATGGCCCTTCCTTTTCCTACTCCCTGTACCACTTTATTTGGAAAGGAGTGCTCTGCTCATCCTGACCACCGCTGCCCTACTCTGACTGCTCTTCCTCCTCCGTTTGGGGTAAAGGAGACTTATCACTCACCTCGGAGTCGTGCTCTTCCTGTTCTGCCTACTTCTTCGTAGTGTGATACGCTTCCACACAGGCCTTCTCCTCGGCCTCTTTCCTTCATTTCTTAGCCAACTATTGAACCTTCTATTTGGCCACATCCTTCCTCTTCTTCTGCGCATACTTGCTAGTGCCTGCGACCAGATGAGAAGAAGAATGCCAATCAGTTGGCCAACTCTTGATGACCTCCTCGATAGTGTCATTTGTAGCGAGATATGGTAGATCAAACCATTTTTTCTCTGGGTCCTTCCATGCACAGATGTACACGCCGTGGAAGTTAGCTTTGAACTCCATGTATCCTGAAAGCTATTCAAACATGGATGGTGACAACCATGGCTTCTAGTTGATGGCCATGTAAATTCTCACCTCCATCAGCACCCAAAAGACTTTAGTCTCTGTGACCCACTCACATATTTTGTGGCCCACAAAGATGCAAATTTCGCAGCCTCCAGCAAATCGTTCTCTACGAGAGGAAATTGGTTGTCCTCTGGCAAATCCTAGGCTACCAACACAATCGAGAGCAACAACCATGAATAGTGGAATGTATTACTCTCGTCTTGTGCCTCTCTATAGTTCGTGAGGAACTCACTACACAGGTACGGTGCCCAGTTGAACTGCACACCCTCCACGCACTGCACAACCAAAGAAACCACTACCGTCGAAACCTCTTCCACACAACATTTTCTCATAAATTTTCCAGCCAAAATCTACGTGGCAACCTTTACCGTGGGGTCAATGATTGAGGTAATAGAATACCAGCGTGACTCCTTCACAAGTTTTAACTTGTCCTTCATCTTCTCAGTGACGTCATGCTCGCTCATCATTATGCCAAACTCCTTGGATGGATTTAACCCTAAGTGTGGTAATAGCGTGATCAGATGGATCAGCATATCATTGATGGGGATCAGTGTGCTTAGCCACAAGCATTCGTCATGTACCAGACACAACAATTGCTTAATGATGAACAAGTTTATGTTGGAGTGGTGGTAGTGGGGTACCCACAATAGGTTCAACAACCCTGACTGGTTCACTTCATGAACGCACTCCATAGGCTCCAGCGCAGTGACACCATACTCTTTGTAGAAGACCCTCTTCATGTAGGGGTCTATAGTAAGGTGGAGGAACCCCTTGTGGTCTGCCAAATCCCAATCTTCTAGCTTCAAATGCGGGATCCGCGCTAAGCGTGAACCTTCAAAGGTTAGGTTCTTCAGTAAAAGGGGTGTGTTGAGGAGGAATTGTCCTGCATTTGGGTCGTTGGGGACCTTCACTTTCCCCTTGGGTGGAGGGACATACTCTGAAAACTTAGATATAGTGTTATAGACATTTTTGTGCCCTACAACTCCAAGCATGAAATGTCCATAAACCAAGGGCTCCTAAGTCCCTAAAAGTGTTTTTCTAACCCCTAAAGGAACAAGGTCAATAGATTACAGCTTCTCCAAGAAGTTCTCCACTAGAAACTGCTCAGAATAGGTCAAAACAGGATCATTTCAGCTGCTCCACTTGCTAGGTGCATTGCATTGCACCTAAACACACTGTGAGGGTGTGTTGCATTTCAAAATTCCCTTCTGTGGGGTGCGATGGGTGAGAAATGACAAATGGCAGTGTCATTCCGTGAGGTGGAGAGACAAGGGAAGCTTCCAGAATCTTCTCCTGTGACACTTGCCTCACTGAATTCGACCAAGGATGAGTAAGAGGCCTTCAGTCTCCAAGTGAAAGCAAGAACTGACAGAGAGAAGACACTAATCAAATCACAAGCTAACTCATCCTCCTTACAGATATCTATATATGGATCCCTCATCCCAGAGATCCAGAGGCTGGAATTTTGCATATTGTAAGGAATTGTTGTTGGTTTTTTGAGACAAAAATCAGATTGTTGGGTGATCTATGCTTTGTTTGAGGTGAAGAGGGGATTCTTTGCTGGGAGGTTGATGTTGGGTCAGGAACCACTGGTTGTAACTCCTCCTGGATCTTTTCTTGTTTATCAATAAAAACTATTTGAGTTTTCCTCCATGCTTTTGTATCATTGATGCTTGTTACATTTGTATGGTTAACTTAAATCTGATCCTAAGTTGTTTATGAATATAGATCCATGTCTTTGTATAGTGTTCTTCTTCTGTGATCTTACAGGTGTTATAGCTCCAAATCTCACTCTTATGGTTTGTGATGCTGCACTCATGGCCTAGGGCAACCCCTCCTTCCAGACCTGGTCCAAAAATTTAAAAAACAGTGTTTTATTCCCTATACGCGACATTGCCCTGAGTTAAACGCGTGTACACGCGGGTCTGTGTATACCCAACCTGCGTGTATGTATTAAAACACTTAAAAAAATAAATAATTCCTCATTTTCGGGTGGAGATCGCGGGTTTTACCTGCTGATCACCTATTAGTGCCCGTGGCCCAACTGTTCCCAACCAACTCCTAACTAAAAAACTACTTTGGAGATGGTATAAAAAGACATCAAAGGGAAGGCCTAAGGGAGAGAGAAAAGAAGAGCGAGATTATTATGCTGATATTTTCCCCATAGACCAGGTCTGAAGTCCTTGGTGCCTTCTGCACTTCCCCCATTTTGCATAGGAAACCCTTGTTTCCATGTGTATTGCTGATCATTCATCCTTTATATCACCATTGAGTAAGACTTAGAAGGAGCTCTTGTTGGAAGCTTGAGGTTGGAACGAATCCGGGAGGAAGCTTTGATTGGAGCCTGCTGAAGGTGTTTCAGGTGAAATCTTTCCGTTATATGTACTTTACTTGCCTTTATATAAAGAAACACGTCTTGGTTCCCGAAACAATATTTCTTTATGCTTATGAGATTCTTGTCTTGAATTCTTATGCAAGTAGTTACTTAAAGATTTTTATAACTAACTTTATAGCATGAAGATGGTTTTCATATAAATATTTTTCCATGTACTGTTGTGTTCTTTGATTTGTTTGTTTTACAGGTCAAAGAAGAAGAAGGGAACTCCAAGAAGGGTTTGGACCCTAAAGGCCTTCTCGAACGTAGGACCTTAGGTACTTACCCTAAACATTAGAATTTGCTTAAAGTGAAGATAATGGCTGTGTGTGTGTTTCTTTGAATAAGCAATTTTCAGTCTGGTAGAGTCTTAACCCAAAGGACCCTAGGGGTACTTTCCCCTCAACCAGAATTGGCGACTCCGCTGGGGAACAACACTCTTGTTGTTCCTAGTTTGGGTAGCCTTCAAGCCAATCAAGGCTCAGCCTCTCTATTTTCTGGTTCTGACTGTCTGATCTGTTCTTGAACTCTAAGCTTTTCCAGTTTTTTCAGTCTGTGTTTTTTTATTTTTCTTGAAAGTCTTCATATACGTTGTTTTGCTGGATTACATAAGCATATATACGCAAGTTGTACTAAGTGAACCTGCGTATACGCAGGTTTCCTCAGTTACAGTAGCGTGTACACGCACTCTGCACATCACTGTAGGCGCATATACTATATAATTTTCAAGATTTATAAATTTTCTTTTTGCTGAATGTTTGTCTGGTGGTTTGGGTCAGTTTCAAGCAGTCATTTTCCAGTAACAGTCCTCTGTTTAACAGGGGGCATCTTGTTCTGAACTCTCTCTACTTATAACGAGTATTAGTCTTGTTTTCGTTGATTGCAAGCGTCATTGATTTTTGACACACAAGATTTCTGGTTAAGAATCTTGACTGCTATGTTTTGGCAGAGTGGGAAGATTGGATTCAATCTTTGTGTTC
The DNA here is from genome assembly GCA_031772625.1 of Pinus tabuliformis. Classification (NCBI taxonomy): domain Eukaryota; kingdom Viridiplantae; phylum Streptophyta; class Pinopsida; order Pinales; family Pinaceae; genus Pinus; species Pinus tabuliformis. The sequence goes on along the minus strand of CM062815.1, from coordinate 310,058,045 downwards.
ATTTTGTTTTGGTGACCTTTTGTTTGCTTAACGAAACCATTTTTGTGACCATTTTCTCCTTTGTTTCGGGAAAGTTGTTTGTTACCATTTTCTTGAAACTTGTCTTTTGATCTTTTGGACTTTCATTGCTGCTTTTGATTGTCATGAGCAATTTCAAACGCATTTATTTTTGTTGGGTTTTCATCATTTAAAAGGTGTCAATTCACAAAATTGTTTGGTTGCCTATTCATCAATCATTAGTGTCAGTATTTTTGAGAGCATTCTTTGAAAAAGACTTCTTTGCTTGTTGTTTGAAAGAAAATCTTTTGAAAGTTTTAAGTTTCGCTTTCTTAAACTTGCTTTTCGTTTGATTTCCTTTTTTGCGAAGTGAAAGTGCTTTATGTTTATCTTAGAACTTGTTTTTATTGTTTGGACGAAATGATTGGTAGCACATCATCTTCTATCTAAGCATTTTAGTGGCAAGACAAATTTGATAAGTGAGCAACTTTCCTTCTTTGTTTGTAGAGTAGTCTTAAAATCTTGCATCCACATATAGTTGTTGCATTAGGATGGTTTTCATCCCTTTTTATGCATACATAGCTTTGTTAGCTTTTGTGAGTGTGGAGTTTGAAAAGAAAGCAAAAAACTTTGTTTAATTTGAAGTACCTCTGAACCCAATAGAAATTGCTCTTCATCGAAAACAAAAAGTGCATATGCATGTAGCTAAGTTTTATTAATTTCTTTTTGTGTCTAAAAACACCGCTAGTTTCACTTCCGTGACCTTGTGACTTAAAGAACAGCCTAATAAAATCAAGCGCTAATTAAAATCCACTAGAACTTTTTGTTTTAGTCAGTTACACCAACAAGTTTAGGATTTTAGGGCCTTGGATTAGGCAAGTGGAGAGTTAACTCTCCAAAGCCACATAAAACGTCAAACATAAGAGTTTGATTAATGAGAGAAAATCCAATAGCATTAGGAAGACCAGGAAAGCTCCGGATCTGGGAGTTAATCACGAGGGTCTGTGAAGACAGGGAAGAGAGATACCCCCTCTCCTACTTGTCCGAACTTACCTCACGACTGTTCCGCCTGGCTTCTGCGACAAGTTGGTGCCCATAGTTGCCTCTCCTAGGGATCTACACAGGTGGCTACGGAGGGGAATCCCGTGGCACCTGAGGTTGACGTTGTATCACTCTCGACAGTACTACTGGAGGGAACCCTTGCGAAGCTTGGGGGCTTGCACCGGTGCAGGCTGTTGTTAGGAGGTCAGCGTAACTTCCTCTGTTACCTTCGCTGATAGGACTGGGCCGTCATTATCCTAGACTATCTTCGGAAGGCCCCTGACTCCACTTTCTTGTATTTTGGTGTCCAGTCCTCACCACCCGGAGCGGAAATACTTGGAAGTTGTTTGACTGGCTGTATCTTTAGGGACTTTACAGTGAGTGCTCTTTGCTCCTTGTATATAGTTGGCTTTAGGTATTTTTGTATAGTCACCTTTGGACTTTGTGGTCTGAATGACTGGCTTACCACTCTACTGATCTTGAAAGGCTTTTGGTCGTTCTTTCAGAAGTCGTGGAGTTGCCTCCTCAAGGGCAAAGGTTTTGGTTGCTTACCCATATTCTTTGAAGAGTTATTTCTATATTCCCGCAAGGGAAAGGGTCTTTGGATCAGTTAGATATGGCTAATATTCCTGTGGAAACCAACCAAGGTACCCTTCCAAAAGGGGATCCTTGTGCTTTTCCTTTCTTTGGAAACGTTGGTACTCCCTTGATGGCCACTTTGAATATTCCTGGGTTGAATGTTGGACTACCCGTTTGGCTGTGGTCCACTCCGAATATTCCGAATGCTCTTGAAGCTTCTCAGTTGAATGCTTTATTTCAAGGGCATCACATGGGTGCTAATTGTTCATCTTCTTTCAAAGAGAAATCTGGGGTTCCTTCTTCTCCTCCTTCTTGTCACAAGAAATCTAAAAAAAGGAGAAAAAGGAAGTCAGAGAAGGAGAATAATTTTATCCCTTCATCATCAAACTCTGCGAGTCATGTTGAAGATGAGCCTTCAGCCACTGCTATTCATGTTGGGGGCACAAGTCTAGTCACTGCAAGTCACACTAGCATTTCATCTTCGACCTATGCGAGTCATGTTGGAGATGAGTCTTCACCCGCTGCAAGTCATGCTGGGGGCACAAGTTTAGTCACTGCAAGTCATACTAGGACTTCATCTTCAACCTCTGCGAGTCATGTTGGAGATGAGTCTTCACCCGCTGCAAGTCATGCTGGGGGCATGAGTCTAGTCAATGCGAGTCATACTAGCAAAGAGTCACCGACCTCTGCAAGTCATGTTCAGGACTCTTCGCAAACCACTGCTAGTCATGTTGGCAGAATGGAGGTTGATAAGAAACCCGGACGTAGAAGTTTTAAGCCTAAGTTCCCTTGTAAGATATGCAAGGGAGACCATCTTACTCATTTATGCCCTGGTATTCCAGAGGTTCAAAATATATGGTCCGAGTCTGAAAGTACTTCTACTCCTAGATCTGATATGGTTTCTCATCAATCCCATCAACCATTGGTTGATAATGTGGTAAATCCAGTGCAATCGCTGGCCGATTACACTCCTCTTTTGGGGGGTGAAGTTCCTAACAAAAGAGTTTGTTTGATCTCTAGTACAGAGTCTTCTAGTATAGGGGGCATTCCGGTTACTTCGAATGTTCCCCCTCCAAGTGCTAAGAGTGTTTCCTTTGATTGGGATAGCCTTGTTGAGCCTCGTCTTCCCTCCGCTGCACCTTTCCAAATAAAGGTCAGAGTGAATTCCACAAATGTCTATCGATATATGGTGGATGAAGGATCCTCTGCAAGTATTATATCCTCTTTGACTTGGAAAGCTTCGGGTTCCCCAAAGTTGTTGACAGCTCAGAGTCAGTTGTTAGCCTATGATAGAAGGCCTGGTGAATCTATGGGTGTTCTTCCTCAAGTGCCTATCACTTTAGGTGGGAAGACTGTCTTAATCGATATGATGGTGGTTGATAGCCCTTTAGACTTTAATATGCTACTTGGGCATGATTATGTCTATGCTATGAATGATGTGGTGTCTTCACTCTTTCGAGTAATGTGCTTTCCTCATAATGGGAATATTGTCACTATTGATCAGCTTGCATCTGATAACCACCACCATAATTCGACTTTACTGCAGAATGCCCCTTGGTTTGTTCCAAGTGTTCAAGTAGACTCTACCCCGCCACGGGTGAATTATGTGGCATTGAGTCCTCAATGTTCAATTGCTTCTGAGAAGGATCCTTTGACTTATTATTCTCCTTCTTGGGACTTGGTACCGGCAGTTAACCAAGAGATTCATCCTATAGGGACATGGGACCCTTTAATTCCCTCTTTTAATCCTTGTAGTTCTCATGATTTCTCTGAACTTGTTTTGCCTTCACAGGAGGAACTCTACCAAAGGAGTCCTTGGTCCAATCCCTGCAAGGGGTTTGTCCGGAAGAACTATTATGCGTAAGCCGCAAGGCTGCGTGGTCCCCTGTACCATATTGTATATATGAGGTACGCATTTTCAAGTTTTGTACTCTATAACACAAGAACTTATATGAAGTTTTTATGTGGGATGTATTAACTTCGTGTCTAGTGTTCCTATTTATGTTTACAGAACTTGGAAGAATTCTCCTTTGGAAGTTTATGGTTGGTCTGTTCTGACAGGTATTGGTTCTCGAAATTGGCATATAGGTTAGGTTTTTCCACCTACATTGTGCATTTATCAGTTTCCTTTCCCATTTTGCCTTAGGATCGACCCCACCAAGTTATGGTGCGGAACCTTCTCATTGCTTAGAAGTATCATGACTTGTGTGGTAGAGCCTACCTTATCATGGGTGCCCTAGTTAGTACCTTTTTTGTCGCTTGGCACTCATGTTGATTTTTCATCCCTAGGCTCGGGAGTCCTCTTTAGTCCCGCCATGACTTATGTGTTGAAGACTCATTCCTCCTTGCTTCTTCGCTTCATTCTGGCCTTATACCCTAGAGGCTCCTATGTGTGTCGAGTTGTACTTCTGCATTGCATGTTGACTATTTGCACCTTTTTGGCCTAGAGCAGGCTTCACTTGGACTCGTGTTTAAGCCAACTTTTGACCATGACGTCTGCAAAATCAACCTTGCATACCTTTGACTTCTGTAGCTTGACATACCCTGATCCATGGAAGGAACATACCTCTGAGTGTCACTGACTAGTTTTCACCTCCCTGCATTGAGCATAGGAACGTTCCTTTCCCAGGAACTAGATCATCTGTTTCACCGACACTCGTTCTTTCCACTGTACCATAGCATTCTTTTATTCTTTTTCCGGCTTAACAGAAAAAGACAAAAAAATTAAATATTCCAAAAAAAGAGCGGGAACAGGGACATTATTTCCATTTATTGTTGGCAGTTAGAGACAGTCGTGTTGCCCTTCAACAAAGCACTCAAAACAAAGTCTCCTCCGCATGGGTGGGATTTAGTTTGACTTAGGTACGCCATAACCTTGTTATCGAGTCAGTTCTCCCCCGATTGGTTATCTCTTCCAATCATATGGAGGGTTCGTTCGTGCCTCCTGCATGACGAACTTATACAGATTCATCATATGCTACCACATAGTCACATGGAGTCGTGCTTTTGTTCAAGGGAAGTTAGCCTGAGTCGGCCTTTCTGCGGTGTCCCTTGACTCATTTTTCAGTCGGCCATCCCTGGTTGTCAGTGTCATGTCTATCATCACATCAGTTATATTGGTCCTTTACTCGTGCCGGTTTGACAAGGTCCCCATTGAATTCTTGCTGGCGGGTCTTGTCCTTATCAACGACGACACCTTGCTCTGAGGACAGGCCTAGAGCCGCACCCTGGCCCTATTTTCATTATTGATAGGTCACCTTGTGCTCAGCATCGATCAGTATCATGGGTCTTTGACTGAGTGGTTTCCCTTGTGTTCGACGTCAGCATACATTATCACACATTGGGATTCGTGCAGTACCTTGGTTTCCATTTGACCCTATTGGTGGATACCTCGCCTCTGTGTCAGCTTTCATTATTGGTTGGTTCAGAGGGTTTCTGTCGTGCGCTAGCCACATCTTGTGTATGCCGGAAACGTACTTCGGTTGGGTTACTACATCTTTTTGTCCGATTCCTTCCACATTATTGTCCTACGGGTTACACTCGCGCTAGATTGATGGAGGATGCCTTAATGCCTTCCTTATAACGGATCTTTCCCTATCGACTCCGACTCATTGCTCTGGGGCAAAGATCTAGAGTCCATTTGGGAGTACCTTGGGGTTTGCAGTCATTAGTGGCAGATCCTTCGCTATCGACAGTGGGAAACCATCATTGTCTCCTGATCGATAGATTCTTACAGGTGTTCGACTTCAGCTCATCTATTCACACTTGTTAGATTGTACTGGGTACCTTGACGCTCATTATCATTATCGGTGAGTAGTCTCGCGTTTGTTAACGGTATACATCAATGACCGGTAATCAAATGATTTCTCACATGGTCGACTTCATATCATTTATTCCCATGGTGTAGAAATGTACCACGGCAGTCGGTGAAGACCTCAGGTTGTATCAGCATTCATTGGTTCACTTGACAGTTGCTCCTGTTGCTGCTAGTTGATACCACTCCACCTTATATGTTGCAGTCAGTCATGGCGAAATTCTATATGCTGGCACCTGAGTTTGTAGTGTAGTACCATCCTATTCCATCATGTTCAGTTGGTACCTTTTGGGATCAGTCTTTGATATCAGTGATCCGTTGCATCTTTCAGCATCATTGACAGTCTTATATGTGATATTCAGACATGTACTTACTCATTATGATCAGATGATCCATTATGTATCTTCCAGTCATTTATACTTGTATACTTAGTGGATCCGCTTGTACTTGATATGCGGACATGCTTTACTTTTCCTGAGCATGGGTATGCCCACCTCAGACAGTGTTTCTTTCTTATCATCTTTTGGTGGCTTGGCAAGCTGAATTCTGGTGCAGTCTTCCTCGGTTTTTCGACAGAGTTCCTTTCCATGTTCTTACATAATATATTTCGGCCATCATGTTCCCCTTCTGACCTCATACATTAGGGGGCATCTGTTATAGCTCCAAATCTCACTCTTATGGTTTGTGATGCTACACTCATGGCCTAGGGTAACCCCTCCTTCCAGACCTGGTCCAAAAATTTAAAAAACAGTGTTTTATTCCCTATACGCGACATTGCCCTGAGTTAAACACGTGTACACATGGGTATGTGTATACCCAACCCGCGTGTATGTACTAAAACACTTAAAAAAAAAAAATTCCTCATTTTTGGGCAGAGATCGCGGGTTTTACCTGCTGATCACCTGTTAGTGCCCGTGGCCCAACTGTTCCCAACCAACTCCTAACTAAAAAACTACTTTGCAGATGGTATAAAAAGACATCAAAGGGAAGGCCTAAGGGAGAGAGAAAAGAAGAGCAAGATTATTATGCTGAGATTTTCCCCATAGACCAGGTCTGAAGTCCTTGGTGCCTTCTGCACTTCCCCCATTTTGCATAGGAAACCCTTGTTTCCATGTGTATTGGTGATCATTCATCCTTTATATCACCATTGAGTAAGACTTGGAAGGAGCTCTTGTTGGAAGCTTGAGGCTGGAACGAATCCGGGAGGAAGCTTTGCTTGGAGCCTGCTGAAGGTGTTTCAGGTGAAATCTTTCCGTTATATGTACTTTACTTGCCTTTATATAAAGAAACACGTCTTGGTTCCCAAAACAATCTTTCTTTATGCTTATGAGATTCTTGTCTTGAATTATTATGCAAGTAGTTACTTAAAGATTTTTATAACTAACTTTATAGCATGAAGATGGTTTTCATATAAGTATTTGTCCATGTACTGTTGTGTTCTTTGATTTGTTTTTTTTACAGGTCAAAGAAGAAGAAGGGAACTCCAAGAAGGGTTTGGACCCTAAAGGCCTTCTCAAACGTAGGACCTTAGGTACGTACCCTAAACATTAGAATTTGCTTAAAGTGAAGATAATGGCTGTGTGTGTGTTTCTTTGAATAAGCAATTTTCAGTCTGGTAGAGTCTTAACCCAAAGGACCCTAGGGGTACTTTCCCCTCAACCAACAGGTACTTTGTGAAGCTGGGCAAGTAAGGGAGCAGGTAGTTGGAGACTATCAAAGAAGAGAGGGATTGGATCAAAGGATTAGTGCAAGACAAAGGTTGGTTCTTTCTATTCCTCTCTATCTATAGTTCATAAAGGAAATACAAAAGTAGTTTTTCTCTATTTGTTTCTAAGGTAGCTGTCACACCTTAGTGGGATAGAGCAGTTCTAAATAGACACTTTTCCCTGTAACATATAGGATCAACCCCCTCGGTGTTTATATCTTCAGCACCCTCCTCAGCCTCTAGATCCGCCACTTTCCCCTTCACTTTTGCGCTCGGATTTCTTTTCCCTAGGCTTGTGTAGTGACATGTTTCCTCGATGATTCATGCACCGACACCGGTTTCTTTTTCTTATCTTTCTTTGGTTTGGGGACCTCTCTCACCAATGTAGGCTTCAGCCTAGGTGAACTCAGCATCGTAGGCACTGCAACTAGAACCTCCATGCTCATTACCTCCGGGGCAGCTCCCTCAGGGGAAATAGTTCCTCAAGTGCTAGCGGCTTCAGCTGGACCTAGTCCTAACATGGTGCCAATAATGAGTTTTCGATCTAACTCAGCCAACCTGTCAAACGCAGGTCTTGCAATTAGAGATTGAAATACTCGTGATTCATGCACACCAAACAATACAACACAGAAATTCTAAGGATGAAAAGTGTTTCTCATTGGAAAACCACGCGTAATTTATAGGAAATTTTGACTATTCCCCCAAAATCCGTCCATAAATGCTAAATTGGATGTATATTTTCCAAGATTTCACTCTTAAATTTAGACTTAAATGCCTTAAATGTTGCCCCCCCGCTCCTCTTAAACCTCTTCTGGCAATCAAATCATGAACAATGACTGTAACGGTTACTTTTTGGCTGCATTGCGCGATCTCTTCCCCTATAGCGCAACTCCCTTCAAGCTTCATCTAGTACTGTGACACCCTCCTGTTTCCTGCAGACCCCCTGTCACGTAGTTCTACAAACTGGGCAGTGTAGTGTATAGTCTTGTGCCTCCTTACAACTTCTTGGAGCTCTAAGACTATTCTATCATCATGTAGTCATCGCGCCAGATCCCCGATGTATGGCTTCAATCAGCTTCAATTTACCCTTTCAGGAAATGGATCTCGATTCAACTTTCCGAGCTGAAATTCTCCACCATTTGTAATCTCTTTGATAACATATGGCCCTAGCTAGTGCATCTAAAATTTTCCTGGAAACTTATCAAACTTAATTTCATATAATAAAACTAAATCATAACCTTGAAGGTGTGCAGTTTGATGTGCTGATTGTGCCAAGCTTTTTCACATCCCTTTTGAACTTTCTAATGGAATCCAGGTAAAAACCTATCTTCCTGAGCTCTGTTAGCCGCACAAGCCTTTATTCCAAGGCTTTGTAGTCCACCATTCCTGTGAAGGCCGCTATGTGTAGACTAGGCACAATGTACTCCATAGCCATTGCAATTTCTATGCCATAGACCAACTTGAAAAGTGTCTCACTAGTAAGCTTCTTACAGGTAGTTTTGTAAGCCCATAACACTTCTAGTATGCGCACGTCCCAATCATTTTGTTGCGTTTTGAAAACCTCCATCAGTGCATTCTACAATATTTTATTAGAAGTCTCAACCGTTCCATTAGCCTAAGGATGGTATGGCGTACTCTTCTGATGGTAAACCTGGAACTCCTATGTTAGCGTGTTGATCGTTTCATTGAGAAAATGTGTTCTGCGATCGCTCATCAATAACTTTGGGTAACCAAACCTTGTCAACACTTATTCGAATAGGAATTTTGCTATTTTTTCCCATGTACAGTCTTTCACGGGTTGTGCCTCCACCCATCTGGTCAAATATTCGGTCACAGTGATGATATATCACACACCCATCTTCTTGCATGGAAGCTGAATCAGTCCTACAAAATCAATTGCCCATTTTTCAAATCGCTGCAATGACACCTGCAGATTCAAAGGCATCTCATCCCTCCATGATGGCCTACCCATCCTCTAACATTCATTGCATGTCATACAATATGCTTTTGAATCCTTATGGAGCATCGACCACCACAACCCAGCATGCAAAATCTTCTGCGATGTTTCTTTTCCTGCATAATCCCCTCCCGCAGCTCCTCCATGAGCTTCAGTGAGGATACTATTTCATTCAAAATTAGGCACATAACGTCACATTATTTCGTTTGATCCCATCTTATACAAATTCCCTGCAATCACTAAAAGTTCTACTGCGTGTACTACCAATTATTTCTTATGTTGACTCGTGTATCCCTCTGAATCCATCCATATGATTAGAAAGTGGATAATGTATGCAAAGTGATTATTTGCTATGTGTACTGCAAAGAGATGTGTGTCAGGAAACCCCTCCTCCAAATTGGTGGGCTCCTCTCCTGTTTCAATTCGCGAAAGATGATATGGCCCTGCATTCAACCTTCTTGGCTTCACAATCACTTTGAAATCATACTCCTGAAACAGCAGCAACCATCTGCATATTTTCCCGCCCAACATAGACTTATTATCTAGGTATTTCAATGCAGAATAGTCTGTGTACATCTTAAAATGCCTGCCTAGCAAGTAATTTCTGAACTTATGGAGCACGTACACCATAGCCAACCCTTCTCACTTTGTCATTGAGTAATTATTTTCAGCCTTAGACAACTTCCTACTCGCAAACACAATAGGGTGATCCAATTCTCCTTCATCAGCCTGCGTGAGCACTACTCCTAGTGCAATACATGAAACATCCACATGTACATGAAATTCCTTCTTCCAATCTAGGAAGTCAAGGATCGGTGCATTAACCATTTTCTCCTTCAGTAAATCCATGCTACACTGACATTCTTCGTCCCAATAGAATGTAGCATCCTTCTTTAGTAAATTTTCCATAAGCACAATAATTTGAGCATAACTTTTAATGAACATCCGGTGGTATCCAACATGACCCAATGTAGGGTGCAACTATTTAACACTTCTTGGTGCTTCCAAATTGATGATTACCGTGACCTTAGCAAGGTCCACCATGAGTCCTTTCCTGCATACCACATGACCCAGCAAGATCCCGAGAGGGACACAAAACAAGCATTTCTTTAGGTTTAGCGCAATCTGATGCCTTCAGCATGTATCCAACACTAAGCATAGACTATCTATATGGCACTTAACAAGCCCAAACATTGTCCATTCATCGAAATAGAATTCTAAGAACTTGTGAATGAACTCCTTGAATGCTGCGATGACCACCCACGAGAAGATTGTTGGCGCATTCTTAAGTTCGAAAGGCATCACTATATACTGGAAACATCCCTATTCTGCCACGAAGGTGGTCTTACTCATGTCTTCTGGTGTGAACTTTATCTGATGGTATCCAAAGAACCTATCAGTGAATGAATAGGCCTCCTGCCCGCCAACATTGTCCAGTACTTCATCTGTGAATGAAGTTGGAAAAGGATCATGAATGCAAACATCATTGAGCTTCCTAAGATCTACGCAAATCCTTATTTCATCCTTCTGCTTCTTTTCCTAAACTACCATTGGAATTGCCTAATCAAATTCCTCCACTAGTTTGATAATACCTATTGTAAGTGTCTTGTCCAACTCTAGGCGGACCTTTTCCTTGTATTTGGGATTAAGGCCATATGGCCTCTTCTTAATAGGCTTAGCCTCTAGTTTCAAAGTTATTTTCATTGCTCCCAAATTGCCTATGATCGCTTTCAAGTCTGAAAATTTTATGGGAAACAAATCGTGATATTCGTGGAGCAATTTAGTGACCTTGTCCACTGTAGCATCATCCCAATAGTCCCCTATCTTCACGAACTTTGGTTCCACCTTTGTGATAATGTTTACCTGTCTAGTTTTCAGTGGCACGGGGATGTCAGAGTTCTCTATCTGTGGTCCCTCTACTTTGCGGTGGCCTTCTTCTATGGGGATGTTAATATTTCTTGGATCCTCATCTTCTCCTTCAACTGTCATATTATAGCATTCTAGCTAATGGCGTAGCTGGGTGCTCCAATCCATTTGAATCAATTCCAAGGGATCCTGTAGAATTCTGAACATTGTTGCCTTAACCTCCCGTGGCGCTTCATCAATACTCTTGAATCTGTCTTCAAAGCTGAATGTACTTACAAACCCCTCTATTAGGATATCCCATTCTACAGTGTCATGGCAGAGCTCTGTTTCCAAATACCAATTCATAGGAATGGCGTCCACCATTTTTTGGCTTAATGGGTCCTCACCCATATTTAGAGTTAGTTTCGCCAAACAAATCCCTACACTACTGGCCCTTTCAGCATCAACCCGCAGAGTGTGGACTGAAGTCTCACCTGAAGCAGTATGGGGGGATGTTGGAACCAAGTTTGCACACCCAGAGATGAGCGTGATGTCATTTTATACCCTAAATCTTCCTTCTTGCAGATCAATAAGCCTTTAGGGATTATCGATATAGCTCCCCTTAATCAACTTCTATACCTCCACGAATTCTTATGACTCTCTTTCACAGACCCTAAATAGGTGAATCCACTACTTACGCACATAAAAGATTACGTATAACCCAGTAACTATTCAAATTAACTTAAGTGTTTGATAACTTCAACATGTAACAAGATTATCTTCACGTAAATAGTTAACATAATTGCATTCATATAACAATATAAGTCATGTAAAGTCGCGCATCAATATATCATTATTTCATAAACCCATTATAACATAAGATGCATTCATATAAAAAGAAGTAAAGAGATAACAAAAGTATTTCTTCACAATTGTCTTTATTGATAATCAGTTCAATCTTACAAACTCAAAACCTCCCTGTGCACTCAACTTCAGGGGTCTGCGCACTCAGCTACAGACTCTAATCTAGGCCTTTATGCGCATAGTTGCAAAGCCTTCCTTCTACTCTAAGACTTCTTCACTCTTACTCCTACTGACCCATTACATTCATCTTCTTCATCAGTATTATAACTTAGACTCTCCAAGACACACCTACTTATACAATCCCATGGTCCACAGACCATAGGTAGATCTCCAAAAGATGACTCAACTTACATAAAAGAAGGGTAAAACCCTTTATGACACATTAACTATTCATAGGGTTCATCGGCCTCTGTAGGTACAAGCTATCTCACTGTTAAACCTACATGTTGACACCTATAAATGAATAATTCAACAGTGGCTAGGGAAACCCTATGTGTTGAGAGATGGTTGTTGTAGATCTCCAGGCCATATTGCTCATCGACCTCATATTATAGTGTGTTTTGATTTTAAAAAATATTAGATAATTTATCAGATCTGTTGAGACAAACTTTCTAGTGGAATATCCATGACATTTTATGGATCACCCAAGGACTAAATATTCAAAGCAAATAGTTGAAACAAAATGATAATATTTTGTGATGAGAAGAACTACTAGAAATGTGATGATAAACTAATAAAGTTAAAAATAAGATGATGTGGTTTGCGAGAAAAAGTAAAAAAAATGAGTAATCAATAGAAGAATAGATTACAAGAGAAGAAGACATATTTTTGAAAATATTAACTAATAATTTTCAAAAGAAATCACTTTCAAAAACTTCATTCGAATCTAAATTATTAAAGACAATTAGTGGAAAAGAAGATCAAACTACAAACCTTGTAATTTCTACATTTCTGAAGTTTAAAGGAAATGTTATGTCTAAAGAATCCATAGGGAATGTACAAATTGAAGAATATTGAAAGAGATGGAGTTTGCACCTTATAAATCTAGTGTATAGAAGGTAAGCAAAATTAGAAAGTTGAAAGTTGAAGTTAATGAACTAGACTTGTTAGAAAATTATATTACAAGTGAGAATGAGAATCTTAATACCACTGTGGAGAAATTGTAGAAAGAAAAGGAAAAGTTAAAGGTAGAGAGAAAATAGCTTACAAAACATGCTAAAAAGTGGTATAGGAAAATTTAGGAGATCAAAATGAGAAACAGAAGGCTCAAAATCAAACTTAAGATACAAAAGCATTTTTTTTTGCTTTTGAATATTTTCATGAACATTCTACTTCATGGTGTTGGGCATGTTTAAGATGATAAGTGATGGTAGTCTAGTTTCGAAATCCTACAAACTAACAAATTTTATTAAAGGATGCATGGGAAACTTTTTTTGTCCCATAGGGGACATGCAAATCATTCTATGTGAGGGAGATGTTGGGGTTTTATTTTTAACATTATTTCCACATATTTTTCCCAACGTTTTCCTTATAAACCTCCATATTATCATGAATTTTACCTTATCTCCATCGCATATTTTATATAAATCCTTTTATTCATAATATTATGCAAAATGAAGGAATTTTATGCTAACTTGTTAAATTGTATGCACTTTTCATCTTTTTGAATGAATAATTTCAATTATAAGTCATTTATATTAGATCTCTAAAAGAATATTTTATTTTGTAGTGACCATAAAACTTGTAGCTAAATCATGGAAGAGCCATCAATATAGGCAGTTGTGGTAAGCTAGAGGATGGACCATGAGTTGGAGAAGGCATCAAACATCATGAATATGGATATCTATTCATCAGTTGAATTACATGTGCAAGTAGAACATGTGGCAAGGATAGTCAACAATGGTGTAAATTAGAATGCACCAAGAGTGATTTGATTTAGTTAAGGGATCACAATGACTCATCATGAGAAAATACTTCGACCAACTATCAAAGAAATTGAAGATAAAATTATTATCAAAAATCATTATTTCTAGAAAAATCTGTTTAATAATCCATAGCCATAGCCAGTTTGAATTTGATTTGATAAATCATTTAAATAGTTCTATAAAAGTAGGCTTATAAAAATATTGTAGCAATCCATGAATATTGAGTATATGTTTATAGATTTATTGGAGAAAAATCTCATGTTTTGTAATATGTTCCTCTGAATCAATACCAAGAAAAAATTCATTTTTTCCATATGATTTCTAGTTGAAATGAGTTTAGATGGAGTTAATTCTAAACCTGTAATATTTTTGTAGTGAAAACCAAAGCAAGAGGGCCCACTCCATGAGGTTGTTTGTTTCCTATCATTTTAGTTCAGTTTATTGCAAATTAAGTCTGATTTAATTTGATTTTTCTATTTCAAATTGCTCTCTTTAATTTAATATTTTTTTTACCACAGAGTATTGATTTTCATGATTGCAGATAAAAGTTACATGAAAGATAATTTGGTTGTTGATTTAAAAAAATATTTTACTAGGGTTATAGAAGATAACATTCTAATGCATAGTTAAAAACTATAATGGGGACATAAAAGCAATTTACAAGATGTAAACCAAAACGGTTTCTATAGCCAATTTTTGTAGTTTTCATTCAATAGTTTTCACATAACTAATTTTTGCACATACAGTGTGTATGCTTCACAAGGTTACTAAACCAAATTGAGGATTAAATGTAGGAATTTAAAAAAATTAAATTACCTGACATGTATTTGTGAGATTGTTGTTTAGATTTCGAGTGATTGGATACCATGTGTGGAAAATGAATAGAAACAATTTCCATGCATTCTTTCTAAAATCATTTGTGTTCCTACCAAAATTTTGCATATTATTTTGACAACACACACATGCTCCTATGACTAATTTTCACCATCATTAATGCCTTACCATCTATCCTCTCCCTTCTCTCATCTTGAACCTTGGTAAGAGCATGCATGTTAAGAGTGTCCATGTGTTTCGAAAAGCACATTCTTTCTTTTGTTAATTATCCTTTCCTCTAGCCCCCTAATCCATGTCTACTCTCTCTCTCTTCCCCCAATCCCCTCTCTCCGGCCCCCCTCCTTCCTTCCCTCCCATACTAGACAATAACCTAAAAGTGGTATCATTTGTAACCTCCATTCTAACTCAGAGAAATAACATTCTCTCTCTCCCCTCCTCCCATGTCTCTACCTCAGTCTCTCCATAACAATGCCCCTCCAATGTTGTCTCTCTCTCTCTCTCTCTCTCTCTCTCTCTCTCTCGTCTCTACCTCCCTCCCGATCTCCTTCTCTCTCTTTCCCTTACTCTCTATCTCTTTCTATTTGACCACCCCTCATTTTTCACCCTCTTTCTCTCAATATTCCTCTCTCTCTCTCTCTCTCTCTCTCTCTCTCTCTCTCCCTCCCGATCTCCTTCTCTCTCTTTCCCTTACTCTCTATCTCTTTCTATTTGACCACCCCTCATTTTTCACCCTCTTTCTCTCAATATTCCTCTCTCTCTCTCTCTCTCTCTCTCTCTCTCTCTCTCTCTCCATAATGTCTTTCTCTATTACTACCTCATTCTTCCAATCCCTCCTTCAAAGAAATCCCCCTGTTTCTGGGAAAACTAGTATTCCTAAAGAATGCTAGCCCTCTAGGTTTGGAAGCTACCCTAGAAACAATAGTTTAAAGCTATTCAATGATTTTTTCTATGTGTAATAGATAAGAGAAAGATAAAGGAACCAACTTGGAGCTTCCGCTTGATCCCTTGCTTGCTCTCTCTCCCCTTTAATAGATCCCGCAACTCCTCCCTGTACTTAACACGCTTGGAGAGTACCTACACATGTACAGCAACAAAGAACTATCAAAGCATCATGATCTATTACAACATAAACATTACAGAATCAAATATATAATGAACAAATGATTGCATTTACAAATGATAACATTCACAATTGCACAATCATATAGAAGAAAACTTGAAGATCTTTATTGATAGAAAGGAGAATTACAACCCAGTTGTCTGATCCAACATCAATCATCCTCCCAGATTTAATTCTTATTCACCTCATGAAATAGCAAGATCACTCCAACAATACAATGCTCTTTCCTCATTTACAAACTATCAGCACTTACTTGCAATTCACAACATTTCATCCTCTAGATCTCTTAGATGAGGGATCCATTTATAGATGCGTGCAAGGGTGTGAGTCATCCATGGGGTTTGATTAGTTTCATTCCACTTGTTTGTCGTGGCGGAAAAAGTCATTTGGGCTGACACAACTGACCTCCCTAGGAGTCTAAACTCGCTAGCGACAAACAAGACAAAATGGAGTGATCTTTCTCTAAATCTACCTTTTACAACATGAAAAGTACAAGTGTTTAGGCTTACCTTATTCCAAAACGCTGTTGTTGTAGTCCGTCCTTGGCAATCCGGATGAGCTCTTCCTTCAAGTCAATTCCTGCAACCACAAACAATCAAACAATTACTGAGTACTTGTATTTCATATAATAAAACATAGATTCAACATGCAGACCAAGGAACACATGAAATAACTCATTAACACAAGCTATTGAGAAAAATAAACCAGTTTGTATTAATAACGAAACAAAGAAACTCTTACAACCTGGCCTTGGTGTTGTGCAAGTTCCTCCCAGGGTCCATCAAGTGTTTTCCTCTACTTTGACAAAGCTCACCCACTTCCAAGTAGAATCATGTAAAGACAATCTCTCCTCACAAAGGTTCTAATGGAAGACCTAAATCCTGCAGCATTTACCCAAAGAAAATGTATAGCTCCAACCTCTCCTCCTTCTGGCTCAATGCCTTCATTTATAGTGCTGTAAAGAGGTTATTTAGGTCCACTATCAATGGGATCATCCCCCTCTATGGGTGGGATAGCTCCCTTATTGATGGGATAAGCTCCCTCTTAATAGAGATACATGAACCAACTGGAGGCGCATCCATTTCATCAAACCGACCTCTAGAATGTTCTAGAAGTAACCACAAGTAACTTTTTCAAGATAAAACTTGCACATTTTGCCTTTTACAGAAGGACGCACCTGTCCTTTAACATACAGAGCGTCCATGGACGCAGTTTTTGTGAACATGACCTGCGTCCCCGCAGGTAAGGCTAGAGAGAACCTGCGACCCCAGAGATAAACATAGTTTTTACAAGACTTTCTCTCTTCTTTGAGTTTGAGATGGATAACAGAGGCATAAAGACTTGCCTAAGAGGGTAGCATGACTGTTGATTTGAGCCATACTAACTGTAAGTAGTCAAGGTGACATTTTTTAGTGTAACAGATTGCCCCCTAAAGTGCGAAGCCTGGAATAGATTGGTGTTTTGTAATTCTAGGAAGGGTGAAGCGCTTTATCATTTCAAGGATTGACTTGTGGATGACCTGGTTAGAACCTGCAATTTTCAACACAAAATACATGTATAAGATTATATCATCACTGAGGTAGGCATTCCCATACTCAGATTCAAAACTTTAACTAATGGACTAACTATTCTGATACAGGAATGATCTTGCAGTACATCATTTTTATAGACTTTTGTAGACACAGTATGGACGCAGCCATCTGTTTATGATTAGTCTACATAGACAATGAATACAAAACTCCTCGCAGCCTGGATGGTAGAAACTAGATCCAGGGTCTTCACTTCTACTTCCCGAATTGGTACGATTCTAAACATGTGATTAAATGATTTGATGTCGAACATGTTAGAAACCACTTGATTACCAATCGATGATGTGAACTGTTAACAAGCATGAGAGAGACCACCAGTAATGTCAATGGTTCTCAAAGTACCAAGCACAACCCGTGAAATGTGAATAGATGTTCTGATGTCGAACACTTCACGGAATCCTTTGATCGAAAGTCAATGATGTAAACTGTCGTCAAAGGCGAGAAACCTGCCATTGATGCATGCAGACTTCAAGGTACTGTCGATTCCTAAGTCATCTTTCTAGATAATGTGTCGATGTCGATAGAAAGCGACTCGTTGCAGGCAAGCCTACAACACGAAATCATTGTTCAAGTTGAAGAAATGTTGCTGTAAGGACTGACTCAGGGATGGTCAAATGGATGATAAGTATTTTGCAGATGAAAGTTTTGCTTGCAGACCTCTTGAACACATAACGACACAACAGATGGTTTGGTGACAAATAACTCAAAGTTGATCCCTGAACCCGGTTAAAGATTTTCAAAGTGATTTGGTCAACTGTGAGGTAAAAGATTTCCCAAACCAGGTGAAATGCAAAAGTGTCGTGTTCAAGAGTGGTAATAAAGTTTCGTTTGAGACAAAAGGTGACAAATAGGTTCATTCTTCTCTCTTTTCCCCCACCATTTCTGGCAAGTACCTCTTTATTTTTAACAAGCTTGAGGAGGATAACATATGCTTGGTTATAAGCTCATCCTTCGGACGAGTCCAACCTAGTTTAAATTCGAACCCTAGGAAGGAGTGGTTCGTTCCTGTTTGTAATTGAACAGGTCCTTTACTGTAAAAGTTTAACGAGCCCAGTATAGGAGAAACTCGGCGTTTTTCATTTTTAGAGAGTCTGAAAAACTTAAGGAAACTCCACGTTGAACTTTTTCGTAAATTTGTGTCCCTCAAGCCCGAAAAAGTATAAAATAATACCTGGGGGAACCGCTTGATCTTGCGACCAAGGAGTACTTTCATAATAGTGTCGTTGACCTGAAAAGTAAAAAGCGATCAAAGACACGTCGTTTTAGTTCCTTATCGAGTTTGAAACGACAAAAACCCGGCAATCTTTTCTTGATTTTACGGTCAGAAAAGAGCTAAAAGGGGACCGTCTTTTAATTCCGTTTTAACGAGTGTAAAAGAAACACTCGGCGATCTTTTCATGTTTTAGGAGTCAGAAAAGGGCTTAAAAGATGACTCTGATATTTTTATTTGTGAAAATTACAATTTCCCTTGAAATCCCTTTGTCCTGCACAAAAGCGACACATTACTCATACCTGTTTAAAATAGGCAAAAATACGTCGAAAAACATCTTTTCATGGTAAAAAATGAACTAATTCACCCAAAAAACCTATAAAAAGACCTTTTACCATGTCATTTTTACCGTTTGACTTTGGAGGTTGAAAAAGGAGCTTTTGACAAGAAACTTCCCGTGGTCGCTGCGGAAAATCTGACCGTCGGAATCGAACGCCGCTTCACCCAGGTATTTTACACATCCTACTCTGCATTTCTATCCGTTTAGAATTAAGTTTTAGGTCTCTGTTTCATTTTTTGGGGGGGTTTTGGGTTTAAAATGCGCCTCTCGGCGGACGCAGGTGCCCTTCGGGTGACCTGCGTCCCCCGACTTTTTCTCACACGGGAAAATGGTTGGGGGACGCAGCCCGCCTTCAGGCAAGCTGCGTCCGGACGCCCTGTGCTACAAAGCCGGGGTGCGTCCTCCGAGTAATGCGCATTTGAAAAACCCAACTCTCTCAAAAAACCACCAAATTTCTTCAAATCAATTTCTAATTGTCTTTTTTGATATGCAGGGCATTAATCATGTTAGACTGGAGAGAGAGAGAGCACGTAGAGGAAGATGAAGCTGCAATAAACCACCAGCCCTCTTTGGATGCCTTAAGAACATGCGGGTTGTATAAATATTGGACCATACCGGGCATGAGGGGCCAGGTAAGATTCTTGGAATGGCTGGTTGAGCGATGGAACGTTCAAGATCAATGTTTTTACATAGGAGGGCACCAGCTCGAGATAGAGCCCTCGGATGTATACTTTCTCACTGGCTTGCCAAACAGAGGTGAGCAACTCAATCTTGCGGGGACCAGGCCGGGTGGCCAATCCCTTGATGATCTCCGCGAGGAGTGGTGCAGACCCGGGACTTGCCATAAAAAAGGCGTAGAGATAAAACACATCGCTCTGCCGGAACTCAGAGTCATTGCGTTCACGGTTACCAGAATTTGCGGCGCGGCCGCTTTACACATTGCTTCCGGATCCCAAATGCGGATGGCAGTTGACTGTTACCAAGGCACCATCTTCAACTGGTGTGAAGCTGTGTCGGCTCATATGAAGAGCCAACTGACCAAGGCAAAGAACGGACGACTAAAGACTTTTGGATATGGGCCTATAGTCGTGAGCTTTGCCTTGGAGAGAGTTCCAATGCTGATCCCTCAGCAACTCACTGTTGATGACTTGGGTCCTCGGGAGCCAAAGCTTATTCGATGGGTTGCGGTGATGGCCCGGCATCCTGACGAGGGCGCGGCAGTGGTTCGATTCTCAGACAGTTACTTTGACTGGTTAGAGGGCCAGCTTTTTGTGATACAAGACTTTCCATATGCCGGAATGGATTTCAGAGGTGATCCGGACATGGTTCTTCCACAGGGAGAACAATGGGACGACAGAGGTACTTTTATTTTCACAAGTTTTCTAGTTATGTATTTTTTATTTTTCATATATATCGTCTCAAACTAATAGTAAAATTTTCAAAATGCAGATGTTGGCCCACAGCGTCCAGCCAATCTCCGGCCTTATGATAGACAACATCCAGCTGCACCGGCACCGGCCCCACAGGACGCAGCTGCAGACGTACTAGCTGAGTTGGAGCATGATCTAGATCGTCTCACGGTAGACATACCTGAGACTACTATGGACGACATTCCTATCAGGCTTCAGCGTTTTGTAGTTGCAGTCCCTGGACCGTTTAGGAGATTTCTGCGTAAGGTAGCCCGCGCAGTGGTGTCGTACAGAGAGCACCACCAGTGATTGACTAGTCACTTTTGTAGTCACATGTGACATTTTTGACTTTTTGTACTATCATTTTGCCGATCATAAGGTGTTTTCAACCTATGATCGAAGACGATGTATATATTTTTTGGACACACTTCTATCTATATATATCACTATTACCGGCTTATCTTGTTTAACATGTATGATGAAATGTCTTTAAATTTACTTGCATGATTATTATAAATGTCTGTCCAACACTCGAGAAGCAATTGCATCTGCTAATGTATTCAGGGACCTTGGAATATGTTGATATTCAATGTAATCAAATTCACGTTCCAAGAGACGCACTCTCAAAAACAACCTTAACAACACAGGATTTCTAATGGCATAAACTCTATTAAGCTGTAATACAACAAGTTCAGAATCTAACCTCACAATCAAACGTCGAATTCCAAATGAAATAGATTCGGATAATAATTCAACCACTGCACTGTATTCTGCAATGTTATTCGTTGTTTGACCGAGGCTTACCCCATGCATAGAAACTAACTCGTCAGAGGGTGAATAGATAACCCAAGCTGCGGAAGAGATATTCCGTGTACTACGACAAGCACCATCAGCAAATCCAATGTATGTTTGGAGAGGCGTCGACATCTACAATATCAAGAGTAAAACCAAGATAAGCCAGAATAATGACGAAAAACCACACTCGCTAAGCTAAGCACACTGACTAAACTAACACACTTGCTAGCTAGAAAGAAAATCTAACCTATCTAAAAATTTCTCCATCCATCATTTTAAGCATAATACCTCTTTAGGTAAAGTCCATTTCTGGGTTTACCCAAAGAGTCCCCATCAAAATCAACTAACTCATAAGCCCCTTTTGCTAGCTTTCGCTTTACAATGTAGGGCCCATGCCACATGGGAACGAATTTTCCGGCACCTAGCTTATCGTTAGCTTGATCATATAATAGTACTAGGTCTCCTTCCGAAAAACTTCGAGGGGTTACATTTTTATCGTACTGAGCTTTCATTCGTTTCGCGTGAGTCTCGATAGCTAAAGTAGCGTCACGTCGAGTCTCATCTAATTTAGCCAAGTATAACAACCGTTTCTCCTCTTCGGAAGTAGCTGGAAGTAATTCGACAGCCATTTGAAGTGATGGGATTTCGCATTCAATAGGTAACACAGCTTCTAAGCCATAAACTAGCTGGAAAGGGGTGAAACCTGTTGAATTTTTCACTGAAGTTCGATATGCCCATAGCGCCGAAAATAACATGTTATGCCAATTCGTTCGATGGATACCAATGATCCGTCGAATCATGATGACTAGAACTTTGTTGATTGACTCAACCAAACCGTTGGCTTGCGGATAATAAGGTGTAGAGCTATCGTGGCGCAAACCAAGCTGGCTTGTAAGCTCAGTCATCATGACATTTCGAAAATGGCTCCCATGGTCAGTAATGATTGCTTGTGGGACACCAAACCTAGTTATGATATGATTGAATACGAAAACTGCAGCTGTCTTGCCGCTTGCGTCGAATGTAGGCATCGCCTCGGCCCACTTAGTAAAATAATCAACCGCGAGGATGATATACGCATGCCCCCCGGCCGAGTGAGGGTTACAAGTAATAAAGTCAATACCCCATTTGGCGAATGGACCAGCGGCAATTATAGGGTGGAGAGGAGCAGGTGGAGCGCGCATCTTTCGATCAAACACTTGACAGTTGTGGCATTTTCTGACGGCAAGGATACAATCTTTAAACATAGACGGCCAGAAATAGCCAGCGCGCAACACCTTCTGAGCTGTGGCATACCCAGACATATGACCGCCACATGCTCCAGAGTGACAATCATTCAAAACTCTCTCAGCCTCGTCGTGAGTTAAACAACGTCGAAAAACTAAGTCTGCCCCCAGGCGATAAAGTGTATCTCCAATAATTCTGTATTGCTGGGATTGAAACCGAATTTTTCGACGGTCTTCCTTGGAAGCTTCAGGCCGAAAGGTTTGGGTTTGGAGATAGATGATTATATCCCCATACCACGGATCTACAGTGCTAATAAGAAACAAAGATTCGTCCGCAATGGACTCCTCTGCCACAGTCTCTGTGTCAGCACTCGGGAAATCACACATCAATTCCGCGAAGACTAAAGATTTCTTAGACTTGGACTTCTCAAACTCCAAGTCGAACTCTTGCAGGATGACGATCCATTTAGAGTACTTGCCCCCTAGCAGTTGTTTTGTCAAGATATAAATCATAGGGTTGCAATCCGAAATAACAGTAGTTTTGCGGAGAAGAATGTAGTGACGGAAACGCTGGACAGCTTGAACGGCTGCCAGGGCCAATTTCTCCACATGTGAATATTTTAACTCAGTTGGATTTAAGGTTCTGCTAAGGTAATATATCACATGCTCTGCCTTGAATTCATCTTCTTGAACTAACACCATTCCAATGGTGGAATGCGAAGCTGCGAGGTATAAGAAGTAGTCCTGGTTGTAGTTGGGAGGATGCAATAACGGTGCATGGGTCAACGCGTGTTTTAATGCATCAAAAGATTGTTGGGCAATCTCGTCCCAAAAGAATTGTACGTTCTGTTTCAACAACCGTGTAAAACCTTTAGTGACCTCGGCGTAGTTAGGGATGAATCGGCGTAAAAAGTTCGCTTTCCCTTGCAAACTTTGGAGTTGGCGCAAACTCGAAGGAGGAGGCAATTGGATGATAGCCTCGACTTTCGAGGGATCGACGCGAATGCCGGCTTTGAAACAACAAATCCCAGCAATCGACCTGTTTCTATACAGAAAACACACTTGTGGGGATTCAACCGAATTCGATAATGCCTACACCTCATAAAGATTGCTCGTAAATGGACAAGGTGATCAGCTCGGTGTAAAGAATGAGCAGGCAAATCATCGAGATAGGGTTGCACAATGTGCTTGATGTCATGAAATGCATAAGACATGGCCCGTTGAAAAGTAGCGCCGGCATTCTTAAGCCCAAAAGGTAATTTGCAATAAGCAAATGTCCCCCATGGACAAATGAATGCCGTTTTTGGTTGGTCGGCAGGTAGAATATTGATTTGATTATAGCCTGAGAAACCATCCATGAAGGAAAACATCTCACTTCCGGCACAATCATCAATATTTGATCGATATAAGGCGTAGGATAGTTGTCTTTTGGACAAGCTCGATTGATATCCCTATAGTCGATACAGATTCTTATTGTTCCTTGTTTTTTATTGACGGGAACAATATTCGATACCCAATCCGTTAACGGGATCGGATAAATGAAACCTGCTTTCAACAGCTTTTCGACTTCTGCTTTAATTGCAGCTGCTTTTCGAGGGTGAATCTGACGCAACCGTTGCCGAATGGGTTTAGCATCCGGGTAGGTTTTGATTTCATGAACAACAATGGCAGGATCGATTCCTGGCATTTCCTCGTAGGACCAGGCAAACACGTCGCGGAATTCTTGGAATAGGGCCTTGTAAGTTTGGATTTCTTCTTCAGTACATGCGGCACCTATATGAATGTTCTCCTCGATTCCGGGCTTCACTGATATATCAATGGGAATAGTACGAGAAATATTCCCTAAATTCAGCTCTGAATCAGAATGTTTCGTTGGATCCTGAGCGTCTTTGACATATTCAGCGGTAAAGATAGATGAAAAATCATTTTCAAATGCATCGCCCTTAGGTAAAAACGAAGATCTGTGATGGAGATCTTCCCATGGTAGATCATCTACACTTAGGATTTCGCGAAGTCGTTCGTCAGATGACACGTCTTCGGGAAACGTTATCCGTTCTAAAGGTGAGGTGAAAAGTGACTCTTCACTGACCACATTCATTTGGTCGGTTTCGGTTGAATGAAAATCGGTAAAAGACATAAGAGCTTCATAAGCAATTTCATACGGACTCAACGGCATAACATCACCGAGTGAATCTAGCTCAGAGTCAGAGGGAACATACCAAGGATCATCATGAATAATGTTTTCTGACGTGATCATATGAATTGTTGCAAATGAAGGATCTACATTGAGTGGAGGGAGAGGAAAAGTTCCCAGTAAACCGGAATCCTTAACTAAACCTACACCAATGTCCTTGTAAGGGAGTGTCGTTTTACCAACATGTTGGATAGTTTCTGAAGAGGATGGGTCGGATGAAAAGTATGTCAGCTGATCAATAGTCACGATCTTACCGTTATGTGGAAACTTAATGACTCTGAAGACCGATGAAACGACCGCTGTCATAGCATATGACCAACTTCGACCCAAAAGAAGGTTGTAGTCTAGAGGGGCATCAACCACTTCCACATCCAGACTAACGGTTTTACCTTCGACCCCTATAGGCAATTCTTGTAGAATACCAAACGGACGGAACCCACGGCCATCAAAGGCCTTAAGGATGGTGGGGGATTGGTTCAACGAAGGAGAACCAAGCGATCTCCAACATTGAATCGACATAATACACGTAGAAGCTCCCTCATCAATCACAGTCCGATGAATAGGCCTGTTTTTGACTATCACTGGGATTTGGAAAGCCATTTGATGGGGGAGACGTGGTGTACTATTTTCTAGATCAAAGATCATTAGGTTCGGGTCCTGAACATCGACAGCTCCAATAGCCGACAAAAGCAATTTTCGTTGCGCTGGACATGATTGCAGCACTTCGAGTGCCGACATTGCTGAAGGTGAAACAGCTAAGTCTTCAACAATGTTGTAATTCTGGGCTGCTCTCGCATGTGGATTGAAAGCAGACCTTCGAAGTACACCCTTGGCGGGCGGCTTAATCACTAAGTCTGGGTTAGGTTTTTCGATCTGTAGTGGATCGGAACCAGGAGTTGAGGTTGATGGGTTAGAGTGAGAAGATTCTGCTTCTTTACCATCAACAGGAGCCTTACTACCATAATCTTGCGATCGAGTCGCAATCCTGACATGAGACATCATCAAAATGGGTTCTTCACTGGCATTCGAAGAAGAACCTATCATCTTATTTTCCTGCTCTGGAAATGGATTTTTTAACACAGCAGGAGTGGGAGAACCTTTGACTATTTTCACTACCTCGGCCCGATGAGGGCAGTCTCTCGTAAAATGATCTTCTTCACAAATGAGACAAGGATAACGAGGTTTGCGCTTTTCGTCATTGGTTTCCGATTTTTCTGTTTTCTCCTTTGGAGCCTTGTCTGCTTTGGCCTTCTTCTTTCCTTTCTTCTTTCCACCGTTTTTTGGTTTGGCCGTAGATGACTCTACGGCGTGAATGTCGGCGGTGAGTTCAGGAGAAGACTCTCCTGTCGGAGAATCAGGCAAAGTGATAATTGGAGTAGTTGAAGCCTTGGAAGACTTCTTCTTGCTCTTCGTAGTCACGATACCAATCATACCATCAGCGGCATGAGATCCCGAAGGAGCAGCAGCGATTTGGTTTGACTTGGAAGATCCGGAATTTTCTCATGTAACGTACCCGACTGAGTATAAACTAAGTCAAGGTATTGTGCTTGAGCAATGACTTGCTCCTCAGTAACTACTCCGGCCTTAGCTACATCTTCAGTAATTCGTGGTAATAATGATTTGACAAACCATTCAGCTAAGATTTGGTCCGGGATAAAAACTTTCACTAATCTCCTTCGACGTCTCCACTCATGGATGTGATCAGAAATGTACGTGGATGTCGATTGTTTTAGCGAAGTTAATAATTCTGTACCATTATCGTATCTGACTGGTAACTGAAAATGAGTTAAGAACGAGGTAGCTAACTGGCTAAAGTTGTAAAAAGAGGCCCGTGGCAACTCAATGTACCACTTGGCTGCGAGACCAATGAGTGTACGCTGGAAAAGACGTAAGCGGATGGAATCATCTGAGATGGAATTTGATGCACACCAGAGGTGGTAAGTCATCACGTGATTGGATGGATCCTCTCCAGACTTACCTTCGAACTTGGGTATATCGCTGGGCAACTTATTTGGCATTGGCGGCCAGAACTGTTGATATTGAATTGGATCGTTCGTTAGGCGCGTCAAGTCGGGTAAATCTAAAGTTGCAATAAAAGGTAACTGCCGGTTAGGATCTCTAAAATTCTGAGTCACAATACCAGCCCCAGGAGGAGGATATCCAGGATAACTAGGAACAGGAATCGCATTGGGGATATTATATCCTCCTGGAAAACCAGGATTAACCGGACCGTACTGGGGTTGCTGAGGTTGTTGATAAGTGTACCCAGGATACGGTTGATACTGGTAAGCCGGTTGTTGGGCAGCTTGCGCAGGTTGATACGGTCCCTGGTACGGAGGTTGAACAAATTGAGGTTGAGTAGTAACAACCGTACTTGTACCAGGTGGTCCTACAGGCATCTGGACTGTGGTTTGGACTGTAGGTCCAGACAACGGTACAGATGTCTGAGGAGTGGTTACAGGGACTGTAGAAACCGGAGCTGCCGATACTCCAGAAGTAAGCATGGTAGATGAAGCGGTAGTTGCTGCAGCCGTGTGAGGTGGAGTACCAGGTGCAATTGGCGGCTGAGTAACTACCGAAGTTACAGGGGTCTGAACACTTGACTGGACAGGTTGCGGTTGCTGGGGTGGACCAGGAACTACAGGTTGTCCTGCTTGAGGTGCCGACTGTATACTTGGCTGCAACATCTCTTGACCCTGTGACGGATCCCATGTTAACAATCCAGGATACTGAGATCCATAGCCGTATTGAGGATAGGGTTGATAACTGTAAGGTGCAGTCCCATATGATTGCCCTTGAGGTGGTTGATAACTTTGACCAGGGTATTGACCCGTAGGTTGATAACCTTGAGGTAAATACGAATACTGGGGTTGACCTTGACCTTGAGGTTGGTATCCTTGAGGTTGATATCCTTGGGGTTGATACCCTTGAGGTTGCCATCCTTGAGGTTGCCATCCTTGAGGTTGATATTGATACTGAGGTTGACTTTGGGGTACATATTGAGGCTGGGGTTGATACCCTTGAGGTTGCCCCCCAGACACGAATGAAGCACCTTGAGGTTGCCCCCCAGGCATTAACGAAGGTTGCCCCCCAGGCGGTAATTGGCCACCTTGAGGTTGGTTAACGGGAGTTGAACCTGACATCATATAAACATCACCTATACTCAATGGTACATTACCACTGTTTCCAACTAATAACCCAAGATCAACGGGTTGAGGAGATGCTCCCGCAAAGGTACCAGAAAGTGATTGATACCCAGTAGGAACAGAAGGACCACCATGTAAAAATGATTCAGGACTTTGCGTAAACACAGATGACGGACCAGACATATTTACAGGATTATGAATTCCTCCGGGTGGAAAAGGAGTACGAGGTGTAGAAAAACCTACTGAGTTGTCTAAAAAATTGGTTAAAGCAAGGTACCAAGGTTCACTTCTAGGAGGACTGTAAAAGATAGACTCACGCTCCCTTAGATCAAGGGTAATTATATCTTCAGAATCAGAAACACCTAGTTCTTCCTCTGGAACAAGTTCTTCTATAGCAATTAACCCAACAGGAAGATTTTCGGTGATAATTCTTTCTATTCTTGGTGAATCAGGAACACTAGGAGTTGGAGTAACAGGTTCGGAAATTTCAGGTTCTTCGCCTGTTTCACTGGCAGATGAAAAACTACCAGCAAGCTCGGAAACTGTAACAGCTTCGGGATTGTAACCTGTTTCTAAACTTTGGTAATCTGGATGGACTACCAAGGAAGATTCTCCTTCTTCAGGTGAACCTACTCTACTGCCACTAGGAGGAGTTACAAGGACCTTTAAACCCTCTAAATTACCCGGACTGTCTTCAGAAGATTCACCCCGCGATTGACGGAGTTTTCTTAATAAATCTAATCCGGTGACAATTTCAGGAGACTGGCCCCCAATTCGACGGGACCGTCTCGGTAATTCCGCCACAATTAATGATTTTTAACTACAACACACGAAAACAAAGTAAAAAATTTCAAATCAAACCACCTAAGTCTTCTAAAGAACCAAACAAATTTGAAGCACACGCCTAAATAATCTAGAGTGTCAAAGCACACACAAACAGTATCTTCCGGACCAAAAGCGCTAGTTGGTGATTAGGTCCAACCTCGCAGGATTCAGTACAGAAATGGCGGGTGGAACAGTTACGCCGACAACCTGCTTAATGAATAGACTGGACCAAGTACCTCCACTTTAACCGTCTCGAAGTGAAGCGTACCCCCCAGAAAATCCAAGTGAGTATAGCCGACGTCTGCTCCAGGTACAGTGGGACCTTCCCTCCACCGTCACCTTGGTAGAATCCTAGATATTATGGCCACTAAGGTTACCAATCACAACAATTACACCTGGGGGAACAGTCTAAACTCCGACAGCACGCAAGGGCAGAGTAACAAGCTCAATCCCCTTACCGGCTCCTTGACAGTAATCCAAGGTTTACCGATAAGTGACCCCTGGCTCCTCGACAATGGTTAATCCGAGGTTTACCATTTTTAATACGTACTGTCTGGCGTCGTTCCCAACGAGGGAGGAATGATCCCCTCACTGGTTCGGACACGAGCTCGTGCTTCTCCTTTAAGAGGAGCTTTCCCAGAATGTAACTGAAACAATTGGATTTGTTCTACTCAAGATAGACTAACTGTTTGGTTTTATAGTCTTGGAGAGTTAAGTACTCACCTACTCCAAGACCCTAGCCTAAGCTATGTTGGTGCTTCAGAACCCTAGAAAATAAAAGTTACTAGTTCAATTTTAATTTAAGCGTTACTTTTAAGGTTGTTTCTTAAGTCAAAAGGTGATGGAAGTGAAACTAGTGGTGTGTTGACTCGACTCGAAACCACTACAAAATGCACCTAGGATGATTTATCCACTACTTTGCTTTTTCGATGAATTGTTTTAACTAAAAAGTTGAGAAAATGCAATCTTTATAAACGCAACTTCTTAATTGAAGACAATCAAAGAAACAATTCGATTTTCTTTTCCAAGCATAAAAACATAACTTCTCTTTACATGCACGAAAAAACTCTTTTCTTCTTTGAAAAACAAAAAGCTACTTGAAACAAGACTTTTTAAAGAAGATGTTTTTGTATTTTTCTTTTAATAAAGCAAATAAAACTAATATAACCAAAAAGCAATCTTTAACAACTATCGAAATCTATGAAAATCCACTTATAAGCAAACTAAAGGCAAATTTATTCTAAGCAATTCTAACAAGGCCAAAACTAACAATGATTATTCTAAGGTGTTTTACTTGATCACAATCAAATCAAGGACTAGCTTATTGCAGAACCAAAAACTAGTCAAAACAAAATTCTAATCTTTTTGTTCTTTTTGTAAAATGGAAATCAATACTTTATAAACAAGCAATTCGAAATTTGACCCAAAACAACTTAAATAGCAAGCTGCTCAAACAAGGAGACTTTACGACAGGTCCAACTTCTAAGAAGGTTGACTAACCAGAGAGATCTAAGGCTGGACAACTTTCTACGCTCAAAGTCACTACAGAACCTATCCAAAAATCAAACCCTAGGTCTAAACTTCGTTGAAATCCACTAAAACACTCAAAGCTCACAAAACCAGTTCAGGTGAGAATTCTTGACAGGGTACTAAAGGATTTGGGCAGAAAACACTAAGAAAAACCAAAATCTAAAAGCAATTTAAAGCAAAATGGAATTTTCTTAACTTTTACAGGAAGACGCAGGCCACCCGTTGTCACAGGTGCGGGCCCGCTCTGTGCAGACGGCAACAGCGCGTCCAAGGACGCACTGTGCAGACTGAGAGGGTGCGTCCTTCGGGAAAAAGAAAGAAAAACCAAAACTAACTAAATCTAAAGCTAAGCCACCCAAATACTAATTCTCGCAGTCAAAAACCAGAAAATAAAAATGATTTTCTCAAAGCAAAGTTCATATAAAGGAAAAGACTCTCTCATTAATGGATTCCCCAGCGGAGTCGCCAATTTGTCGTGGCGGAAAAAGTCATTTGGGCTGACACAACTGACCTCCCTAGGAGTCTAAACTCGCTAGCGACAAACAAGACAAAATGGAGTGATCTTTCTCTAAATCTACCTTTTACAACATGAAAAGTACAAGTGTTTAGGCTTACCTTATTCCAAAACGCTGTTGTTGTAGTCCGTCCTTGGCAATCCGGATGAGCTCTTCCTTCAAGTCAATTCCTGCAACCACAAACAATCAAACAATTACCGAGTACTTGTATTTCATATAATAAAACATAGATTCAACATGCAGACCAAGGAACACATGAAATAACTCATTAACACAAGCTATTGAGAAAAATAAACCAGTTTGTATTAATAACGAAACAAAGAAACTCTTACAACCTGGCCTTGGTGTTGTGCAAGTTCCTCCCAGGGTCCATCAAGTGTTTTCCTCTACTTTGACAAAGCTCACCCACTTCCAAGTAGAATCATGTAAAGACAATCTCTCCTCACAAAGGTTCTAATGGAAGACCTAAATCCTACAGCATTTACCCAAAGAAAATGTATAGCTCCAACCTCTCCTCCTTCTGGCTCAATGCCTTCATTTATAGTGCTGTAAATAGGTTATTTAGGTCCACTATCAATGGGATCATCCCCCTCTATGGGTGGGATAGCTCCCTTATTGATGGGATAAGCTCCCTCTTAATAGAGATACATGAACCAACTGGAGGCGCATCCATTTCATCAAACCAACCTCTAGAATGTTCTAGAAGTAACCACAAGTAACTTTTTCAAGATAAAACTTGCGCATTTTGCCTTTTACAGAAGGACGCACCTGTCCTTTAACATACAGAGCGTCCATGGACGCAGTTTTTGTGAACATGACCTGCGTCCCCGCAGGTAAGGCTAGAGAGAACCTGCGACCCCAGAGATAAACATAGTTTTTACAAGACTTTCTCTCTTCTTTGAGTTTGATATGGATAACAGAGGCATAAAGACTTGCCTAAGAGGGTAGCATGACTGTTGATTTGAGCCATACTAACTGTAAGTAGTCAAGGTGACATTTTTTAGTGTAACATTGTTACAATTGATTCCACAAGAGAAGGGATAACTGAAGTTTTAGGATCCCTTATTCATCCTTGGGCGAATTCAGAGAGGCAAGTGGCATAGGAGAATTTTCTAGAAGATTGCATGAGCATCCACTTAGAAAAATATCCCAGACATTTGTCCATCCTTACCCATCGCACCCTATAGAAGGCCTAAATAGTATGCATCGCACCTCGGCAGTGGAGCAGTCAGTATGCATCACAATTTGCCAGTGGAGCAGTCAATATGGTTCAATTTAGGCAATTTCTAGATGGTTTCTTAGATGGAACTTTTTGGGAATGATGTATTTAGATGACTATGTTCTTTTAGGGTATGAAACAACTCTTTTAGGGGTTGAATGAACCCTAATACATCAACATATAAGTTTGGGGTTGATGTACCCAAATATGTCTATAACAGTTGCCCCCTAAAGCATGAGGTCGTAAATATTCATGTTGGGTGAAATGCTTTATCATGAGGATCCGAAGTTTCAAACTAGAAGGTGACCTACATAAGTTACAATAAAATACGTCATCATAATATAATTTCATGATCTAGCTGAGGGAGGCATTCCCATGCTCAGCTTTATAAATTTCATTTCATGTACATAGATCATATAGTCGTCTGCAGATACAGACTAGTGATTCTTCAGATATAGAGTCATCATCCATGGTTAGGATGACCATCTGTGCAAAGCCTTTGTACATTTGATGTTTTTATATCCCTGAATATATCATAGCCTGGATGGATGAAACTAGATCTGGGGTCTTCAAACTCATTCAATATTCGCTCGATGTACAAGTCAATCCATGTGAAAAGATGTTCTGGAGTCGAACATGGAAAGACATCACCTGATTACCAACCAATGATGTAAGTTGTTAATAGACACGAGAGGAATCACTGATAATGATAATGACCCTAAAGGTACTACAGTACAATTCACCTGGTGTGAATATATGATTCGATGTCAAACACCACGCAAAATATTTCGATCGAAGGCCATTGATGTCAACTTGTCGCCAGAAGTGAGAAACTTGTCATTGATGTATGCAAGCTTCAAAGCACTGAAAGGGTTGTTTCTAAGTCAACTTCTTGGATAATGAGCTGATATCAACAAGAAGCGACTTGTCGTAGGAGGGCCTTGATTCATCCCACATCTATGATACGAAACGAAGCAAATGATTTCTGGAGGTGAAAAATGAACTGACAACACAAGGTTCAGGAATGGTGGGCATGAAAAATGAAGGTTGGAGGTATTGCAGGGATGAGAGATTAACTAGATTGTGATTTCTTAACTGAATGACTTCTCTTGAACATGTCAGCGACACTGAGATGAATTGGTAGCGTTAACCCCAAAAGATGGATGGTATGAAAGACCAATAGTGAGATGACCGGTGAAAAAAATAACCCAACTTGACTCAATAATGGAGACGAAGTGAAAGTTTCATGCTCAAGAGTGACCTGCTACCATAAATTCTTCAAGTTTTTTCCCTTTTTCCCTAGTCATTGCTGACCAGTACCTCTTTATTTTTGTCAAGCTTGAGGAGGATAACATATGCTTGTTCTATAATTTTCCCTTCGGGCAAACCTTTCGCTATTTGATGTTTTAATGAGTCTAGCAACAATGAAACTCGGTCTTTTCTAGAATGGACAAGTTTGTCGCTATTTTTTTAACGACAAGGATAACTTGCTCCTTCTCATGTTTAGAGAGTTTGAAAAGGTATGAAAAAAACTCCATAAGTTCTTTTTCGTGAGGTAATCCCTCAGGTCCAAAAAAGGATAAAACAATATAGGAGGGATGACATTTCCAATCACTTTAACGAGCTAAAAAAACCAAGTTCTCAACAATATTTTCATATTTAACGAGTCTAAAAAGGGTTTTAAAAGGACTATATTTCTTTTTCGTAGAATAATCCCTCAGGTCCGAAAAAGGATAAAATAATACAAAAGGGATGACTTTTCCAATCACTTTAACAAGTTGAAAAAGACAAGTGCTCGACAATCTTTTCATATTTAATGAGTCTGAAAATCGTTTAAAGAGGACTCTATTTCTTTTTTGTAAAGTAATCCCTTAGGTCCGAAAAAGAATAAAATAATACAAAAGGGATGACTTTTCCAATCACTTTAACGAGCTGAAAAAGACAAGCACTCGAAATTTTTTTCATATTTAACAAGTCTGAAAAGGGTTTAAAGAGGACTCTATATTAAGGAACGAGTGGTGTCTCGGGTAGCAACTAGTTCTGGTGATGTTGGAACTTCTCAAAACATGTTGAATTCTATGAAGAGGCTGGCTAATAAGACTACTCATTGTAACTGTTCCTCAAAATGGGTAAACCAACCAAGTGAGAGCATATGATCGGGCAAAGGGATGGTGGTGATGGGATGTACACAACCAAGAATCAAAAGGCTGATAGAATGGAAATCAAAAAGGTTAATTATTGAGAATGGGTTCATTTTTAGACAAGCTTGAACCATGGGGGAGCTATGCTTGGAGTCACTTTCGTTTTTACACAGGATCGAAATGACAAAACTATGCTTGAAGTCAGTTTTTACACAAGCTAGAAACGACAAAACTATGCTTGAATTTAGTTTCATTTTTACACAAGCTTGAAATGAAAAAACTATGCCTGAATTTAGTTTCATTTTTACACAAGCTCGAAATGAAAAAACTATACTTGAATTCAGTTTAATTTTTACACAAGCTCAAAACGAAAAAACTATGCTTGAAAAATGGTTTGCATGCCCCCAGCATGATGAAAAGGAGAGTCTCTTGTAACCAAATGGATAATCACTGCGGTGAAGTAGGATGGTTATCCAACACCTTCTTTGTTTCATCTAGAATAGACAAAGGTGAATGGTGTGATAGACCAATCACATAACCTACAAGGAAACTTATCTTTACCATTAGATGCATGCCCCCCAAGCTTCATTACATTCACCAAACTACTCATGGCTATCAGGTGGATGGAATGAAGGTTTAAGTGATACCGTTGATGTAAATGGACTATTTAGGGATGATGATTGAATTGGAGCTAAGCTTGGACTGGGAATGAAAGCTGGTCAATGGTCACAATCTTACCTTCATGCAGAAAATGCATCACTCAGAAGAGTGTTGAAACAATAGCTTCCATGTTATAAACATAGTCACGCCCAACAATTAAATTGTAATATAATGGTCCCGGGACTACCATCACATTTAGATAAACGGTATTCCTTCCCAAAGTAATATGTAACTTAGGAAGGATCCCTAACAGTCGACTGGTTCCTTTGTTAAAGCCTAACAAATTCTGTGTAACATGTATAAGCAATGGCGAACCAAGTGCTTTCCAAGCAGTTGAGGAAAGGATACTCATTGATGCACCTTCATCTATAATAGTGCCAGACACAATCATTTTACAAACTTGTACTATGATCTGGAAAGGTACATAGGAAGGAAGGCGGGATCTTGCTAGTCGATCCCAATCAAAGGAAGTGACTAGACTACTTGGAGGGGGTACCGAAGAAACGGGAGAATTACCTCCTTGAGTTATGAGAACTGGAGGATTTTCCTCCTGTCTTGAAGGTATAGGTGGATTTCCCCCAAGCTCATTAGAATCTGAAGTAACAAAAAGAACTTGAACGGTATCATTTTCACTCTCTTCGGGAAAGGTACGATTAGTTGAAGGTGAAATTGGGTCAACTGTTACCTCGACCTGTTGACTTTGGTTAGGTATAGACTCATAAGATTCACTTTCAGAGAGAGTGGTTTCGACCGACGGTTGATTTAAGTCAGTTGGTTTTTCAACTAATGAAGGACTTAGGGAGAGTTTCTTGTAACCAGATTGAAGTCGCTATGGTAAAGCAGGACTGTTATCCAACACTCTTTTGGCTTCATCCAAAAAAGGACAAAGGTGAAGGGAATGATTACCTTCACATAACCTACACGGAATCTTGACCTTTTCCTTTCGTCCATGAACTTTACTATCACTAGTTGATGACGTGCTACCAACATAATCTCTAGGGGTTGATGACATGGGATGGTGTGAACAGGAAGACCATTCTTTCAAGATCTAAGGAAAGTAAGGATAATTTCGATGAAAATGGTCTCCCGCACAAATTATGCATGGATATTTGGGTTTGGGAAGCTTAATGGATGGATCTTCATCAAATTTTGCATCTAGAGCAATGGTTGCTTTGTTTCCCCATTACTGAATTGGCTTCTTCTTCTTCTCCTGCCCTTTCTTCTTCTTAGCCACTTGGTTACTAGTATCACTACTTTCGCCAAGTGAAGAGGAAGAAGGGGAGGGATAAACAAACGAGAAATACGGCAAAGGGTCAATTTCAGGTTCAACTAGAGGTATACTCGATTGTGGAGAAATCACGACATTTTGCACCACAGAAGTTGAGAACAGCCATACTGGCAGGCTAATGGTAAGTCTCAGAAGGGACAATGTAGCCATATAAGGAGCACCAATATTTCCCCAAGAAGGAAAAGGACTAGGATTCCCCTCAAAAGGGATTCCTTGATCAGTGGACTCCAGATTCATCACCATATGTCTCAAACTAAGATCAACTTAGGAATAGGTATGTTATTTTGAATTCAATTAATTTTAATGACGCTTGGACACAACTTTTCTTTTTCAATTTTTAAGAGTCATGTTATCACCCCAAGAAACTCTCCTAGGTTGTATATCAGAGATGCTCGGGAACATTACAAACTCAACAAAAATGTTGGAAAATGGTGGATGAATGAAAGAAATGATGCATATTCAAGCCAGATAACCACTTCTACTATGCTTAACCCCAGACATGGGTGAACACTCCCAGACTACAAGGCTTCAGACCACCAATTACTCACAGTTTAAGGAAAATTTGATGATGGAGAATACTGATCACAGCAGCAGATGCACAAGACCTTATGATGGCTAGCTACAACCAGTAAGGGGGTCTGTAAATCTATTCCCTAATGCACAGACAGGGTGACAGCTCTCTGGCATTAAAACAACAGAAACCTCCATACATATTCAATAATACATGCTAAATTATAACACAAAGGTGGGATGACAACCCCTCTAATGCCAAACATCAACATCACATGAATAAATGCATAACAGGTACAGCCTAAAACAAAGAAGAAGTGGAAAGTGAGAAATTAAGGGCAAAAGAAGCTTGTATTAGCTGAAAATGAAGATCAGAAGCTGCAGGTATCACAATAGTTACAGTCTCCAGAAGTTGAAGTTTACATCAAAATAACATTCATCAACCTCATTTCATCTTCTTTGTGGGTATATATGGAGGTTGAATACAAAAATCTCTGCTAACCTATGCATGGAGGGGTCATAACTGACCACCAACCGCATTTACAATCAAATATGGTCTTTGATACAATTTGATCATTTTAATGGAAAAAATGACCTTTCTACTGCTCTACTATACTTCATGAACAGGTGAAATTCCGCGTTTATCTACTCAACGCTGTCCTTCTCGTCCTTGGCCATACTGCTCTTTAAATGTGGTTGTTGAAGTATTAACTGTGCAAAGTATTCAGTGAGTGATTACCTTCTGCACGAGACCGACTAAAAACACGAAAACCTCAAGCCAAATGGACAAGGGCCTGGGAACAAATGCTAGCCACTGGATGGCTCAGACGGACGGCTGAGAACTGATGGTAGGAGGCGATGAAAGACACAGAAGCGCGACTGAATATAAGCCATTGGATCTGAAAAATTGGACGGCGGAGATTAGATTACGGAGGCCAACGGGAGGTAACATGAATGGAGACACGTGGGTCGTTGGATCACTGTCAGGCAGATCCGACGACTATCGCGTGGCGGAGGTGAGCGACAGTTAACAAGCATGAGTTGTACAAATGGGTGGTAAGCGGTTTCCCCACACTGCTCACGGGAGACAGGCAGTTTTCATACATGGAGGAGTGATCTAGTACCAAAGTGTCGCGTGGCAGGTAGGTCCGACGGGAAACCGCCTTCCCCGCTGACTAAAGGACATGCAGGTTACGGGAGCAGGGGCTGCGTATGACGTTGGATTGCGGTGACGGATAATTGGATGGCCAAGGTAATAAACACATGCTCCGGGTGATGTGACAGGTGAGGGCTCGCTGATATTAAATTTCTTTGTATGGGCGCGGCTATAATGGGTTAAGACTTTAGTGCCAGGGAATTATACGACCATGGTCTCGTGGGTTAACCTTGCACCTAGGACCCGAGGGAATAGGGTAAATATGAAATTTATAAGGATCATAGAGGAAATGATGGGTTAAGGGAGAGAAATGAGAATGAAAGGGAAGCAAGGAGTGGAGAGGTTTAGGAAGGAAAATAGAGATAGCAGAGTAAAAGGAAGTCAGTGGGAAAATAGGGAGAGGCAATGATAACCATTATAAACCATCTCTGAGCCAACAACCAAGGACCAAACTTATTCTGCCTCTTGGAAAATCAACAGCATGTAGCAGGGCTAACAAGTCGAGAAAAATCTAAATATGACTCTAGTCTCCTTTGATTTTTAATGAACCTAAAAGGACAAGTGCTCAGATGGGCCTTTTCTTTTAAAGAGTCGAAAAGGAATGAAAGTGACTACTCTGGAATATCTAGACAGAGGGATTACCAAACCAATTGCAAAACTGCAATATACACCTTGGTGATAAATTAAAAAGAAATTACCAAGGACTTATGTACGGCAGTCAATCTTTCCAAATGTTGTGTTCTGTGCATTGTTATCAATAAGGTGGCAGACTCAGCTTCCTATGGCTAAAGGATATAAGCCTATTGTGGTCTCCCAATATATACGCAATGGTACAGGGAGCACAAGTCCGTGCTAGAACTTGTCGTATCAAGGATGAGGAATCAACCAACCTTCAATGAAGACAATAGCCACTAGTTTTAACGACGCCAGAACATGTCACTAGCCTAGACCTCTAGATATGTTGCGTTGAGTTCCAAAGTGTTGTTAGGTTCATTGAAGTTCATTTTAAATTTGATCTTGTTTAGATTTTGCTATCAATGGTTCATTGCGTGATGATGATCTAAAATTCCTAAGATGCAATCTACAATGATAAACAATCGTTGTTTATTTGAACAATGAAAATCCTAGCTACTAGGGAAAGAAGATAACAGTGCTTTTAAACAAAGAGCAAAGAGCACACACTAGTGCATTTCCCTAAATCTTCTTTTCACACACAAATCAAAAAATATGCTAAATGCAAATGCATGTATTTGTTTTCGTTCTTCTTAATGTGAAAAATGCCAAAAAGGAAAACTAAATGCTACAAAGATCTGAAATATTTCACTCAAAATGACATTTTCGACAATTTCTTCTTCAAAAGAGAAAGGAAGACTCCACGACACTTTTCAATTTTGAATAAAAATGCTTTCAACACTTCGAATATAAAAAAATCAAATCAAATGCATGAAGAAAAAGTTCAATTGATTATCAAGGGAAGGAAGAATTCACGACACTTCTCTTTTTGACACAAAACGACAATTACGACACTTTTTGTACCAAAGCGACAAATCGATTTAAACAACTTTTCAACAAAGGATTGTAAATGAAAAACAAATACACAAAAAACATTCACTAATCCTAATGTAATTGAGGTTGATCTAAGTGATACAAATAAGCTTCAGTAAAGAGGCATTGTTCATATGCAACAAAACAACCAAACAACACTGAAAACAAGGTCAAAACCCTCAATTTCTAGAATGGAAAAAGAGTTCAGTCAATCATCGCACCTAGGCTTCACAAAATATGAGATGCATTGCACTTACTACACTCAGGAGGTGCTATGCATACTAAGTCATAGTGGGAGACAGTGCGATGGTCCAGGGAGCGCAACTAAAATGGGTTTTGGCTCAAATGTGGAGTTGTTTTCAATGAGTTAAGGTGGGTTTTGATGAACAATGAAGAGCAAAGTATGATGGAGTGTCTTGAGAGGTTACTGAGCTACCAAAATGGCATCTAGATGTTCATGTAAGTCAAATGTTTAATTCATAAACTAAACCAGAGATTGACTCAAGCAACATTCATCTACTATACAATTACAAAGCAAGAGCAATTCGAAAGCTACCTGGCTAACTTCATGATCTGTCTATATTTTATCAAATTGAACATAAAAAAACCAATAACAACACACAAACATCTATCCATTCCCCAGTGGGTTTGCCAATTTGTTTCTAGGAAAACTAGTATTACTAAAGAATGCTAGCCCTCTAGGTTTGGCAGCTACCCTAGAAACAACAGTTTAAAGCTATTAAATGATTTCTTATATGTGTAACAGATAAGAGAAAGATAAAGGAGCCAACCTGGAACTTCCGCTTGATCCCTTGCTTGATCTCTCTCCCCTTTGACAGATATCACAACTCCTCCCCATACTTAACATGCTTGGAGAGTACCTGCACATGTACAGAAACAAAGAACTATCAAAGCATCATGATCTATTACAACATAAACATTACAGAATCAGATATATAATGAACAAATGATAACATTCACAATTGCACAATCATATGGAAGAAAACTTGAAGAGCTTTATTGTTAGAAGGGAGAATTACAACCCAATTGTCTAATCCAACATCATCCTCCCAGCTTCAATCCTTCTTCACCTCATGAAATAGCAAGATCACTCCAGCAATACAATGCTCTTTCCCCAATTACAAACTATCAGCACTTACTTGCAATTCACAACATTTCAGCCTCTAGATCTCTTAGATGAGGGATCCATTTATAGATGTGTGCAAGGGTGTGAGTCATCCATGGGGTTTTATTAGTGTCATTCCACTTGTTACAATTGGTTCCACAAGAGAAGGGATAATTGAAGGTTTAAGATCCCTTATTCATCCTTGGGCGAATTCAGAGAGGCAAGTGGCACAGGAGAAGTTTCTAGAAGATTGCATGAGCATCCACTTAGTAAACTGTCCTGGACATTTTTCCATCCTCGCCCATCGCCCTGTATAGAAAGCCTAAATAGTATGCATCACACCCTGGCAGTGGAGTAGTTAGTATGCATCGCACTTTGCCAGTGGAGCAGTTAGTATGGTTCAATTTAGGCAATTTCTGGATGGTTTCTCAAATGGAACTTTTGGGGAATGATATATTCAGATGACTATGTTCTTTTAGGGTATGAAACAACTCTTTTAGGGGTTAAATGAACCCTAATACATCGGCATATAAGTCTGGGGTTGATGTTCCCAAATATGTCTATAACACCCCCTACAATTCTATCTCTCTCTCCTCATCTCCTCCCTCACTCCCTCACTCCCTCACCCTCCCTTCTCTCCTTCCCTCTCTCTCCCCTTCTCTCCTTCTCTCTTCTACATCCTTATCTCCTTCTCTCTCTCCCTCTCTAATACTCCCTCTCTACCTATCTCTCCCTCCCTCTCACTCCCTCCCTCTCTATCTCTATCTACCTCCATCACTCTCCCTCCTCTCTCTCCATCCATCTCTCTCTCCCTCTCCCTCTCTCCCTTTGAATTTAGCTAGAGACTTCCTCTCTCACATTCCATCCCTCCCTCTCACTCTCTATAATAAGTTTTCTGCCTCCCTCTTCCCCCCTCTATCTCCCACAAATCTCTCTCTCCCCCACATTCGCTCTCTCTCCCTTCCCCACTACACCCCCCTTCTTTCCCCATCTCTCTCACTCTCCACCTTTCACTCACTCACTTTCTCTCTCTCTCCCTCTTTACCTCTCTCTTCTCCCCTTGGCCTTCCTAGTTTCCTCTCTCTCCCCTCACCTCTTTGTTTGTTTGTGTGTGTGTGTGAACATGTGTGTCTCACTCACTATAATCTCCCTCATCTCCCTCTCTCATGCTTTCCCATACTCCTCTCTGTCTATCTAGCTATCTCTTTATCTCACTTGCCTCCTCTGTCGCTCCCTATCTCCCCTCCCATTCCCTCTCCCTCCCCACACTCCCCCCTATGATATCCCTTGGCCTAATAAATTATGTAATTAAATGTACATATTTGTATTTCTAGTTAAAGTTTATTGATCTAAAAAACATTTGAAATTTTAATTATTAGTAAATTATTACTGATAATAAATAATTGTAAAGTTTTAATTAAGATTTTTTATTTGTGTAAATAAAGAAAATCTAGAAAATTAGTTTTTGAGTACATATGGCTAAAAGAGATAAGGTTGCAAAACATTGTGGAATATTTATTTCCCATCAATAAGTCCTAGGCATCTAATATGGATGGTTAGATTTAATTGAAGAATTATTATTATTGGCCAACTAATTATTTTCTAGAAGACAAGGAGTTGTCCTCAAGAGTGGGAAACAAGAACTCATTAATGAAAAGGTATCTACCTTCCACCTATTGGTGAGGTGGAGATAGATATTAACCACCAAAAGAGTGGTAGCTGGGATGAATAATATCTTTTTTTCTACTTTCTTTTGTCTCATCCTAAGAGAAGAAGAGACTGAAGAGAAGAAGGAACAAACACAGAAATAAATTGCAAGCTTGGTATGCTCAAGAGGACATTGGTTTTTCTGTAGTGTCAAGGTTGGGAGGATCCAAGTACTTAACTACTAATTTTCTAGAAAAAGAAAAATTGTTTCAAAACTTTGGTATTCCTAACTATAAATTTTTACTTGTTTTTCAAGAGAAAAGATTTGTTATGGTTTTATGTAGGAAATATAAATAGAAAATTGTTATTTTGATTATTCTTCGATTATTATATGTCTTTTACTCATTCTATAAGTACTTAGTAAATATGATATGGTAGAAGAAAGAGACGTGGTAGAAGAAAGAGACAAATTATCTTCTGTTTCAAAGATATATAGAATACAGTGAAAGAAAATGCTTAGTACTATACACCAACAATTTATAAAAAATGAATTCTATTTATGATGAAAAACTGGAAATAAAGGTATTAAACAAGAAATAAATGAGAAAATGTTGACACCAGCATAAACGTATGTGTATATTTATATTTTAAATTAGATACATCTTTATGCAATATACAGATTATACATATTATACATATGGGTGAAACGTAACTCTTAATATTAGAAATATATATATATATATATATATATATATATATATAGACTTGTAAAAGAGACAAATATGGAAAATACTCTTCTCTAAAAAGAGAAGAAAAATGAAATAAAAACTCTTAGAAAATTTTAATAGAACTTGAAATTACAATTCATTATTCTATATAAAACAATTATATAGAAAATTACAAATATGGCTATGTATTGAAAATACGATATTGTAACATTTACTCAGATAAATATTATATGGAGTTTTTGAAGACTTTGTAATACTAGTGTGAAAATTTTGAATATAGGAAGAGGTATTGCCTCCTCAAAAGAGATTAAATTGAACAAAAAAACAACTAGAACATGATAATTATAGTTACTATGGAAAATGGTCTTAGTACAAAACAAGGCCCTGAATTGAAAATACGATATTGTAACATTTACTCAGATAAATATTATATGGAGTTTTTGAAGACTTTGTAATACTAGTGTGAAAATTTTGAATATAGGAAGAGGTATTGCCTCCTCAAAAGAGATTAAATTGAACAAAAAAACAACTAGAACATGATAATTATAGTTACTATGGAAAATGGTCTTAGTACAAAACAAGGCCCTGATGAAAATAATTTAGTTTTGAAGGAAGTATATGCTATGTAAGGAATTAAATAAAATAATTAAAACACATATTCTAGAATTAAGACATTCAGAATTGAGTCTTCAGGAAGAGAAAATTCTGGTCCATACATAAGAAGAGACCAAGAGTTGGAAATCCGTGGCCTAGTAAACAGAATGAGTAAGTCAAAACCAGAACCTCATCCAATTGGAAAATATCCATAAGAATATATTATGATAAAATTGATACCTATACCTACAAAAAAAATCCCAAATAAAATTAGTGACCAATATTTATAATCACATAGGGAAGACAAAAAGTATAGAAATTTAGATAATTAAGAGTAGGAGAAATTAGTGTAAAATTCTTGAGGATATAATATACATAATTTCTAGCATCCTCTATGTCTGTATAGTGGAGACAAATAATCAGTCATTGTATTCTTTTGTTAAAGAAAAACAAGATCCAGACAAATAATCAGTCAT
Organism: Pinus tabuliformis; assembly: GCA_031772625.1. Classification (NCBI taxonomy): domain Eukaryota; kingdom Viridiplantae; phylum Streptophyta; class Pinopsida; order Pinales; family Pinaceae; genus Pinus; species Pinus tabuliformis. The sequence continues at coordinate 310,014,498 of CM062815.1, read as the reverse complement.
TGTACTCTTTTGTTAAAGAAAAACAAGATCCCTTTTATAGAAACAGATAAATTAGAGTTGATACGGAAAAATTAAGAAATGAGCAACTATATACCAGTACAAAGTTACAGGTAAATGGAAAATGAATTCAATAGTTCTGTATTAAGAACATAAATTTCAATTTCATTGATAAAAACCACTACCAATAAACCCCTGTAAATAATTATAGTTGCATATGAAGAATGATTCTTATAGTCAGTAATAGGGGCCATAAAATTTTGGCTACAAAATTAAAATATGGTGCTCAAAATAATAGTGTTCATAAATGTTGTTACATTCGAAAAAACTTAGGGTTAAAAAAAAACCCAAATTATAAGAAGTCCAACCATTATGAACCATAAGTTGAGTGTAAAAAAAACTTGGCTAGGGTAGGAATAAAAGCATATAACAATGAATAAAAAGATTATCAAAAATAATGGTCAAGAACTTTTTAGGAAAAAACACAGTTAACTCGGTGGAACACTAAGATGGCTTCTTACAACTATTTATTTTCATATATAAATGGGTACTAAAAAGTTGAGTAGAAGACAATAAATGGCATAAAACCAACATGGTGTTTGAAAACAGGATGAAAGAAAAATTCCATTGAAAATACCCATATAATAATCCTCTGTTAAGAATGTAAAAATAAATAAAAAAGAATTCATATTTATTCAAACTGAAAGAACTTGGGTTGTAATCTAAAACCTAAGGACTCTAGAATTCCACTGGAATATATATATTAGTCTTAGCAATAAACTAGTGTTATGAATCATAAATTGTTACAAAGTATATAGTGAATTATAATTTATATGGTGGATAGATTCATGCCTACACAGGGAATTAAAGAATATCTAGGAGTGTTTTTGAAAGAGGATAAATAATAACCATCGCAATGAAAAAGACTCACCTATATGATACCAGGAATAATGCAGGTTATGTATAGTTTAATAGGAGGTAAAATAATAATATATGAGAAATATGGAATGGTTAGTTCCATCATTAATAGAGAGAAAGAATGATTAGGAAGGAAGAATTATTATAATGTGATCATATTTATTGATTATCATTAAAAAAAAAATTGGGGTGTTTGTGAGGTTCACTACAACCCCACACTCACACTTCAACCCTTTTCCTAGTTTCCAGCTTTAGAAACACATGCACATTCCTAGAGCTAGGAATGCACACATGTTCTTAGAGCTAAGAATGTGCACACGTTCTTGGTTCTAGAAACACGCACACACTTGTTGAATTTAGAATTTTTCTTACTATGAATATTACATGTTTGGTGGGTTGGTTTCTTCAGATATAGGCTCAAGACGACAAACATGGTGGTTTGGGTTTCAAATACATGAAAACCTCAAATTTTCATAAAACCTTTCCATATATCTATTTTTATTAATTTTTCGACTATTCTATGTTGTTACAATAACTTTAGCCCAATTCTTAACTTCAATTAGCAATATTTCAAAACATTTTAATATTCCAATGATCAATAGCAACTGTAGATAGAATAGTAAATGCAATAAACAATAAGAGAAAATGAGAGACACTAGGATTGGTCAAAGACCAAGGAAAAGCTTAGGATGGGGAAAGCCCTTTAAAATTATTCTTCTTAATATATTATCATAAAATGTTCAGCAAAGAGAGAGTACAAAGTTCTAATTCACCAATCAAAATACTATCCAACAAAACCAATCCAACAATATCCAATGGATGAGCCTAGTAGACAAATCAGATCAAAGTCAAAATCTCTGAAGTTTATGGTCAACAACCAACAAAATTTAGGTCAAGATTACAGTTGCATGGACCCAATGACAGTGATTGAGGTTAAAGTTATTCAACCGCAAGGATCACCCTATCAAGTGAATGGCCATAGCTAATATTTTCATGAACAAGCTTGTGGCTCCAGATAAAAACTTATTTTCGCAAGTACAAGCTCAGACCCTACAATTTCCGACCTATACGAACAAATTTCATGAACCAATGCATGGAAGAGAGAAGAAGAAGATGATTTTTGATGATGTCCAAATGAGGTTAACTTGACTTGTATTTATATGCTTCCAAGGGTGTCTAATTTCTCTTTAAATTCAACCTATACTTTTGTGCACATGTGGGTTTCTCCTTAAAAATACATTTTTCCTTAACAAAATTAAATTCTTCCAAGGGCTAGGATGGGTATTTCTTGATGAGGATGGTTGTCCAAAGGATGGAATTTTTCCCTAAGCTACCCAATTAACATTCCCTCTCAACTAGGGATAAATCATCGACCGCAACATGTGCCTTGTCCCACATATCTCATCATCATCAAATCAAATATTGTCATATCTCATCTCTGCTCTTCTCAACTCATCTTTGTTGAACACTCTCGAATATAAAAGAAGAACATTTTGACATCATAGGCGAGCCCAAGATACCACCCTCTATCCATCGGGGAGCATTTACTACCACCCAAGAACATCATCATTACGAAGCCTCTGTTACCACCTAGAAGAATCTCTAGTGGGGAGCCTCTAATACTACTTGGGAACATCAACATCAGGGAACCTTTGCTACCACCTAGAAATACCAACGGGGAGCCACAGCTACCACCTAGGAATCACCAGTGGGAAGATTCTGCTACTACCCAGGAATCGCTAGGGGGGAGCCTTTGCTACTACCCAGGAATCCATGAAAACAGGAGGGATGTGACTTACCATAAGAGGTAAGGATTGCACCTATCCTATTATATGTTGATCTTGCCAAATTAACCCTCATGATTCAGTAGTAGAACACCTGCATCTCTAGCTTGAGTCAGATGCCACTTACCATAAATGGTAAGGATCGTGCCTAACTCAAGTAGTCAGCACCCATTGGATATATCGATGGGAAACTACATTCCAACTAGGGTATACTCGACAAGGGCATGAATTCCCTCAATCTTAGGATCTCTTCGACTCAATTCCTCACCCTGGGAGCTTAGACAGGGGTGAAGAGCATAACTCAGTTTCCTTGATCATTTGAGATCCTTACGCGGGAGGGTCACATCCATCAATGCAAACTACTCTCTAAAAATCAAGAACTTCCCTTTCGAAAAAGCCTTGGTAAGTATATTTTTTATCTACTCATTATTTGTAATGGGATGGAGTCTTATGGCTCCTCTTTGCACCATGTATCGAATGTAATGATACTTGATATCAATATGATTATACTTGCCATGAAATATGGGATTCTCTGCCAATAAAATACCACTCTTACTGTCGCAGTATATGATGGTCGTATCCTGAACCTACTCAAATAGCCTTCCAAAGAGCTTCCTTAACCAAACTTCCTCGCAGCTAGCCATGATAGTAGCAATGTATTCTAGCTCGAATGTACTTAAATTTATGAACTTTTGCTTCCTTCTCACCCAAGATATCATGGCAGATCCCAAACTAAATAACATCCTAATGTGCTCTTCTTGTCGATAACATTTCCTACTTAGTCAACATTGGTATATCCATGAAGTCTCATATCTATGATATAGTACCTCAAACAAAGATTGATCGTCACATGAAGATATCTCAAAACATGTTTGGAAGCAACCCAGTGTGCATCAAGGGGCTCAATCGTGAATTGACTCAAAGTGTTTACTGCAAAGCAGGTATCCAAATAGGTGTTCACAAGGAACATCAATTCCCCAATCAACCGATGGTACTCAAAAGGATTTTCCAAGTTCGTTTGAGGAGCATCTCCACATAACCTCTTGAATTTCAACTCCATTGGTGTGGCTAGGTACTTGAATTCATTCATTCCAAACCTTTCCAATAACTTCACAACATATTTTCCTTAATAAAGGAAAATCTATTTAGGTCTCTTTCAAAACTCTAATCCCATAATGTAGTGCATCATAACAATATCCATCATCTCGAATTCAGAGTCCAACTCCCACTTACACGTGAACATCAGGGGATCACTACCTATCAATAATATATCATCAACGAAACCAAAATCAAATTCATACCTTGGACCACTTTGAATTAGAGGTTCATATTGACACTACTTCTTGTGAATCCAAGCTTCACCAGGTAACTTTCAATACGGGCATATTAAGCTCTGGTAGCTTGCTTCAAACCATATACTTCTTTCTTCAGCTTGCAAAATGAGTCTTCTTGTCCTTTAATTCAAATACCTAAGGATTCTCAACATTTACTTCTTCTTGTAGTATGCCATGAAGAAATGTCATCTTTATATTCATCTATTGAAGAGTCCATCCTTGACTGGCAGCAAGGGAAACAATCAATCTAATAGTAGTGTAGCATGCAATGGGAGCAAATATAACATCATACTCGTCTCCCTCTTTATAGGAGAAACCTCAAGCCACAATTCTTTCTTTGTACTTCACAATGCTTCAATCAACTCCATGCTCGATTTTATATGGCCATCTTGAAGTTATGACAAACTTTCCCTTAGGTCTCAAAATAATATTCTTTGGCCATGGAATCCTTCCAAACTTGTTCTTTCATAGTTTCTTCAAAGGTAAGAGTTTCGTCTTGTATGATGGAGCTCATTGATATAGTATATCCTACATATCGACATGGCTTCTTGCTTTCTCTAAAGGACCTTTTATCAGAAATATGTCTTTTAGCACCTTGTAATGTATCGTGAAGCCACAATGGTCTCTTCTTAGTGGGGGGGTAACTTGGATGAGGGTCCAAGGGACACATAGGCTCCATAGGATCATCAAATATGTCCTTCTTAGATTCAGGCACAAAAGGACCATCTAGTACATCCATGTCATCATATTTCTTCTCAAGAAGAGGAAGGTCCCTTGTTTTTCCAAGGGAAATATCTTCATCGAATTTTATATCCCTACTAAAATCAATCTTCCTTTGGCCAGATATATAAATTCTAGAATCTTTATAGTTTTCAAAATAACCAACAAGCATTCCTTTATTTATGGAGGCTTCCATATTTTTCATTTTGTCCTTCAGCACATGTAAATAAATGGGGAAAACAAATATCCTGAGATGTCCAATGTTAGGCTTCATACCTATGAATATTTATTTGGGATTCTTATTATCTAATGCTTGAAGAGGAAACCTATTTTGAACATATACCATTGTATTTGTACCTTCTCCCTAGAGGAACTTCAGCAATTTTTCATCATGTAGCATATCTCAGGAAACTTCCATGATGGACTTGTTCTTTCTTTTGGAAACTCCATTCTTCTCGGGATTATAAGGTACAATAGTTTCCTTCTTAATTCTAGCTTGCTTACAAAAATTCAACAAACTCATTTAATATATACTCCCCACTGTTATTGGACCTGAATACTTTGATTTTCTTCCCTATTTTATTTTCTATCAACGCCTTGAAGTCCTTAAACATATCAAAAACCTCATCCTTATGCTTCAAATAGTATATCCATGTCTTCCTAGATAAATCATAAATGAAGTTTATGTAGCATATATGTCCACCAATAGAGTGCACAAGCATGGCTCAACAAAGGTCAAAATTAATGAGTTGAAGAATATCATTGGTCTTATTACTTCTAGAGGGGAATGGTCCCCACTGTCTTATTTCCATTAGCACACCCCAAACATACTCCATCATGACTAGCTTGAACATCAGGCACCCTAGAGACTAACTTCTTCAATTTCGGTAAAGCTTCATAATGTATATATGCCAACCTTCAGTGCCATAGCTCACTTTGATGATTAGTGTCATGGACCATTGCTAGTAGAGGTCTTCCATTGCTTCTATAGAGTCATTCAACTCTAGATTCCAAGGTAAAAACATCCTTCATGTGGGATTGGATAGGCCATGACAAGACTTTTCCTTTTATTAAAGCTACTCTCATACCCTTGTCTTCCAAAGAAGAAATAAATACTAAGTTATTATTTTGTCTCGGGACACATACATCACATCATGAAGAAGAATGGATTCACCAAAGTCAAAAGCAAATTTGACGGAACCAAAACCTTTCATAGGATGAGTGGAGTTGTCTCCAAGAATGATTTTTAAGCTTGTCTCCCTCTCAACTAGGTTAGAGAGGACTTCCTTGTACCCAAATAAATGTCTAGAAGCCCCAATATTTACCAACCAACTATCATATGAATCTGGAGGGGAAGAACTAGAAAGAGAAAAATTAGAATATATTCCAATTAAGTAGTATTTGCATTATTTTCATACCTATAGTTCCTTAACCTATTTTGAGGATGATGGCCTTCTTCGTGTTCATTCAAAGTATCTCTTCTCCTTCTATCATCCCTTCCTCTTCTATCATCTCCTCTTCGCCGATCATCACCTGTTCTTCTATTGTTGAAGTCATGATTTTTGTTGTAATTGGGCCTTGAAGCATCTCTCTTCTTTGGGCAATCTCGGGCATAGTGACCATGCTTGTGAAAATTATAGCATTAAATATCCCTTGATATTTTATTAGAGTCCTTTGATTTAGGATGAAGCCTTCTTGAACTAGATGGTCTTCCTCTCCCTTTTCTCTTCTTATCTTGAGTGACAAATGTAGAGGGCTCTCCTTCTTCATGTTTTTCAATTCTTCCTCTAACAATCATTCTCACTTCTTCATGAATACATTTACCATGGAGCTCATCAAATGATGGAAGAAAATTATTATTACTTAAAGTAGTAATGAAGGGCTCCCAAATAGGAGGAAGACCTTGAAGAGTCACCACCACCAACTCTCTACCAAATATTTGTTCATCAACAAATCACAAGTGGTCCCTTAGGCGAGATACTCTCATGATATAAGATTGCTCGGATTCACCCTTGTTCATTTTCATCTCTTTTAATTGGTGTTTCAAGGAGAGGATGTGATTTAGGTAGTTGACTTCATATATCCCAACTAGCTTGTCATAACTATCCTTAGACTTATTTAAGCTACCACGATAAACAAGTAAACAATCTTGTAAAACATTAATGATAACTTTATTGGCTTTGAGCTCGCCTTTCTTGTATTTGGATTTGATAGCAGAAGAAGCGTTTGATGGAGGCTCAAGTACCTTTCCTTGCACATATTCCAAAACATCATTTTCATCTAGTATAAATTCCAACTTGATCTTCCATGTAGAAAAGTTAGATGAGTCATCTAGCTTCCCATTATCCTTGAAGTAAGAGGTAGGCATCTTGACTAAATCAAAGAGGCTCTTTCAACTTCTTTCAAGAATTATTTCTCTTGTCTCATCTCCTTGGGCTTGTCTTCACCTTAGCTCTGATACCATGTTAATTTTTACATTCTTTTATGATGTTACAATCAATTTAGCCCATTTCTTATCTTCAATTAGCAATCTTTCAAAACAATTTAATCTTCCAATGATTAATAACAATTGTAGATAGCACAGTAAATGCAATAAACAATAGGAGACAATGAGAGACACCAAGATTAGTCAAATACCATGGAAAAACCCACAACAGGGAAACCCTTTTAGATTCTTCTTCTTATTATATTGTCACAAAATGTTCAGTAGAGAGAGAGTACAATGTTTTAATTCACCAATAAAAATACTATCCAACAAAACTAGTCTAACAATATCCAAGAGATGAGCCCAGTAGACAAATCAGATCAAATTCAAAATTTCTGAAGTGTGCAATCGACAGTCAACATAATTTAGGTCAAGATTACAACCACACGAATCTAGTGACAGTGAGTGCAGTTGAATCTCTCCAGCCGCGAGGAGCACCCTATCAAGCGAGTGGCTACAACCGAGCTTTTCACAAACTAAGCCTGCAGCTCCAAACAAAAAAAAAATCACATGTGCGAGCTTGAACCCTACAATTTTGGACTTGTAAAAACCAATTTCATGAACCATTATTGAACCAATCCAAAGAAGAGAGAAGAAGAATATTATTATTGATGATGTCCAAATAAGGTTAACTTGACTTGTATTTATATGTTTCTTAGGGTGGCAATTTTTTCTTTAAAGTCGACCTGTACTTTTGTGCACATATGGATTTTCTCCTTAAAAATACAATTTTCTTCAATGACATTAAATTCTTGCAAGGGCTAGGAGGGGTCTTTCTTGATGAGGAAGGTTATCCAAAGGAGGGAATTTGTCCCTAAGCTGCCCAATTAACAATTTTTGGCCTTTTTTTTATATGCTGGACAAATTCATTGTCCATGAAACTATAAACATATATAGGATTAACTTTGCACGTTCCAAATATATAATTTAAAATAATAATATTGTTATTATTTTAATATATTTTGTCTTCAGAATCTTAAAATGCATCCCTCTTATTTCCTCCTTACCTTTTTTTCCTCAATCATTTGAAAATAAAATTATATGGTGCAATAGTAGGCATTAATACCCATACTCCTTTCAAAAAAATGTTTGAAAATGTTGAGACCCTTTTAGGTAGTACTAACTCAAAACCTTGTAATTTCAAGAATATAATGGCTTTCATAGTTGTGCACAAGGACAATTGTTCCCTACAATTCTAAGATTTTTAATAGTGAAATTCCACATTTAGGTACTCAAACTTAACACTAATGGAAACATATGCATTATATTTTCCATTGTTTGTTGCGATGCCCTATGCATTTGAGGTTTTTTAACCATTCATTTTGGTGTATCATATTCGTTGAGTGAGGGTTAACATATCGCTATTAAAAAACTAATAATTTACATAATTATATAAATATAAATTAGGCTAATTCATTTTGGTACATAGCTAATTCATTTCGGTACATTTCATCTTTTTACATCATATTTGAATTTATGTTAAAAATATCTATAATCAATCTTCCAATTAAAAACTATTATTTTTCTAAAATTACATTAAAATGGAAATCATAAAACTATCATTACTTTAAATTCATCCCCATACCAAATATAAAAAAATAAAAAATTCTTTAAAAATTAACTCATTAACATATTTATTTATTGCTTTATTTATATTTTTCTGTCACCAACAACATAATATAGATATAATATTATGTTTATAAATAAAAAAAATTTAAAATATTAAGAATATTAAAATTAATTTTAAGAAACTAGATATTTTACCTCGCATTACATTCTACCCTTTGATCGATTTCAATACCTTGTGTTTTACAAAGCATGAACATCGGAGCCCAACAATGAATGCTGATGTTAATCAAACATATATCAACACGTTAAAATTAACACGCAAAAGTCGTGCAGCACACTACAAACTGAAATATCAAATAATTATGAATCCACTTTGTCTTCCACGTTGACGTGAAGGACTACTGTACGCGCCTTGGCCCCACCTGTCGAGTAAAGGATGATTGGAGTGTTTTTCAATAATGTAAAATAAGAAATATTGATTTATTCTAAAAAGGTTTGGGAAGTCCTTTTAAGCAATTTTATTCATAATCATAAGGTTTTGGAAGTGGATTTGTTAATCAAAATTTTTTAGATAGTTTAATTATTTACTGGTAGGTGAATTTGTTATCATGTATCAATAAATTATTAGTAATTTGATTGTTTTTTATTAAGGTTGTGACACTTAAATTGTGCACTTAATATAACTAAGATATGATTACATTCACATCAAAGAGTTCTCCACATTTTGCATAAGAGGTAGGTGTACGTTGCATATTACACTTGTTATTATGATTATTTAATTTAATGTTTCATTTTGTGGGTACCATAACATCTCCCCATAATTGTGAGTAAAATGAATTTTAATTTATAATTATTATTCATATTTTATATAATTTCATATTTCTACACATATAATATTATTTATTTAATTATATGCTTATTAATTAAATTTAGTAATTTTTATACGTTTATTAATTATGTTTTCTTAATGATGATAGTTAGGAATATGAATCATTATTATTTATATTTATTTCAATGTGATATGCATATTATGATTCTTTTATTAAGAAAATTGTTTGTAATTTTATAAAAAACAAAATTACTAGATAACATTTTTTTGTTGATTTCAATTTTTTTTGCCTCAAGATAACTTCATACAAAACCAGATATCACTATTTAAAGTGAGTCTCATCGTAATCTAGTACAATGGAAACTAGTTCTACGGTGTGTTTGGTTCCATATGAGTCCCAAATACGCCTTCATTGCAGTTGGATGCTTCCTACAAGGAGATATACAAACAAATGAGTAGTGTTAGTGATCAAACATGGAATACCAAAGCATTGAATTGAATGGAAATAATGCATAAACGAAACTAAAATAAATAACATAAAACAAGATTATGAAGCAAAATAAATCAACAAAGGAGTAGGAAAAGGGTCCTCTTTATTAATTTTTAGTAGTGGAAGAGTTACAAATAAGTATCAAAGACACTTGAAGACAGTTGCTTGAGAAATAGTGCTCAATAGCTCTCAACACATATTTTCTCTTGTCAATCTCTTTTCAAAGCTCTTGCTCTCTTAAAGAAGCATAGACAACTCTCTACAATGATGAAATTCTTCTCAAATTGGTATGCTAGATTGCTTTGGAGCAATTTTGTCTGCATAAAAATGTACACCTTCTTCTTCTTTTTAGCTCTCCATGCTCTTGCATTTATAGAAATTTTGAACACTCCTTCCTTCCTTTGGCTCATCAATGAGGTTGTTTGTCTCTTAAATGAGATGAGATCTACCATCCTCTTTCCATTTAGGGTCCTTGGGGCTCAAGGCTCAAATGGTCAGGCCATCATGTCAAAGGATTGAGTGTTTTTCAAGCAAGTTTTCATTCGAGGTATTGACTAGGCTTCTAGTGACCCTTGCAACTATAGAAGGAAAAATCACAATGTAGTGAATTTTTGTCTTTGGAGCACCCGCGAGGGTTGATTTTTAAATTATCCTTAGGAAAATCTTTTTATTTTTTCCTCTCATAATGTTTACAGCTGAAAATGTATCCTCTATACATGCTTCTCACTAACTTTGAGTGTCTTCTATTGCGTATATACAAGTGTACCATTTTCTCATAATAATAGTTGCCCTTTAATGCATTAGGTTAAGAAAAAGTGTATAAATGAAATACATCATATTTTTTTGTTCTAAAGTTGAGTCTTACCTACTTCTTGAGAGAGAGAGACCTATTGCGCAGATGATTAGGGAAAATATCCTTGGCTAGGAACTGAAAGAAAACCATGCTCTGAAGAAACACTGATACAAAAGTGTATATATGAGGCGGGCACATCCCATGCTTGTTATGATGACTATGATTGAAATATTACAAACATACAAGAAAGATATTGTCAAGTCAATGTTGAAGTGGTTGACATCTTGCTGACTATAGAAGATAATTTATTTTGCCCTAAGGGGTGTCTCTAACAAATACATTGAACTAGTTACCCCCACACATCAGATACAAAGCACTACTGAAATATGTGTGGTCGGATGCATGGGCCTTCGACTAAATGAGAGAATTACAATGGTCATAAAGTACAATGCACTCTTGACATGAAAACATATGTCAGTGTCGAACGTTAGGGAGATCAGTGACATCAATGGGCAATAATGGTTCCCACTATGCTACCTAAGATTGCCCCAAAAAGGTGGGGAGCAATAAAGGTAATGCTTTGATTCTAAAATATGGGTGTCGATGTAAACATAAAAGAAACACTCACTGCCTAAAAGATGATTTCGACAAATTTATATGAAACTGAGGAAGAAGATTTAGTAAGGTGGGCTAATAGGCATGATAATAATAGTTAACCATATAGGAGGGATATAGAAACCGCCTAAGGTTGGATCTATAATGCAAGTGGCAGCAATCAAAAGAAGAGTGTTGAGGTGTATGCCCTTGGAGTTTGTATGACATCCAAGGGAGGTATATATATGTTTTGATGTCATGGTAGATGTATGAGAAAATGGTGATAATGGTGTAGGTATGAGATGGTTAAATAACAACTTCCAGCCAAGGGTGAATAAGGACTACTGCTAGGTAACTGAGAGAAAATAAAAATAAAAAATAAATTAATTAATTAAAAAAGTAAATAAATAAATAAAAATAAAAATAAAAATAAAATATGGGTGAAAATCATTTTCCATAAAAAATATTTGTACACTTGACAAAATAAATTTAAAATGTTTTTGGGTGTACAAACATGGAGACGGATGCCCCAAGAATACGACGACCTATGTAATTATGGAGGTGGGTTTCTACAGAAGATGGGGGCCCATTAGTTGGTCTCAGTGTGAGGTGGATGAAAATGGGTGTGATAACGTAGATGGTCTATTGCAATATGGGTGAATGAAAGGACATGTGCAGAATGTGGTGGTGCATTCATCATGATCCAAAAGTAATGGTGGCTCAGGAGGAGGTTGGTAAGAAAAAATCGAAGAAGAGAGAAATGAGGTTGATCTTCAAATCATATGAATAAAATGGCTCTTGGGCCTAAAATGGTGGTCACGGATACCAATAATGTTAGGGGAACAACAAATTGGGGTAATCCATGTGGTTGAAGCTCTATCTACCAATGTGAACATAAACTATGTGTGCATGGAGGGTGACAGAAAACGTGGCCGAGATGGTGAACCTTATGGTTAATTTCATAGAAATGATGTCAGGATATACATAGTTTCTAAGGAAAACCTATCATGTGTAGTGAAGAATGATACCTTAACTATCGATTGGTGTCAGGGGTCTAAGTTCACTGTGGAAGTTTCCAATAAAATTTATCTCTGAAGTCAATACCCCAAGTGAAAACATCTTTATATAAAAACATTTATACTGGAAATACTGAAAAAGATTTATCAAAAAACATAGAAATACATACCTGATGGGTACTTTGAAATGTGAAATGGGCCCGAAAATGAAAACTTTTGATGAATTAAAAGGAGTGTACCATGATGTAGATTAAGATACCCTAATCTCAACACCATTGATGACTCTATGAAAGGAACTTGTGGGCTCCTATACAAGTCTCTAGAAGAATGGCGTAAATGGTGAATATAAAGGTCATGGGGCCAACATTGCCACATCATTTGTACTTGTTGATGTGGAGTTTTGCATGGAGCCAAACATTCATTTCTTGTTGTTGCGGCTAGCTAGAGTACCCTATATTTGAGTGAGGAGAGTCAGGTTATTCGTTGTAAAAACCCCTTTTCCAATTCAATAGTTGTAGGGTAGGCAGGTTGTACAGAGTATCCTATACAACTTTGTTTAGGAAAAAATTCCAAACCCTTGCGGGCGATGGCATAACAATCACGTGAGGCCGCGTGGATGAGGGATAAATAGCCACAATTTCATTGTGACTGAAGAATAAACAATTGTGATCATGGTGTAACTATGAGGTAAATAAGTGCCTGACCCTCTGCCGGGGGGGGGGCTCAGAAGATAAGGGACAATAGTCTCAACAGGATCATGACTTTTTAAGACACAAGAATAGGGTACCCATGCGTTTGTTAATGGAAAAAATATGAGGCCCACAAGATTTTTTGAGAAATAGTTGCGTGGGACACAAAATTTTAAAATTTAGTGTTCGGGCCTTATTTTTTATTTTTTCTTCTTTTACTGACCTTATGGTGGTCTCACCTACATGATGGTGCTATGGAGAGAGAGGGAATGGATGGATCTTTAAGATGCAGTAACTAATGATGCTCAGGAACAAGCCACTCTAGTTGGATGGGGATTGCAAAAGTTCCTTTAGAACCCCCATTTGAGATTGCAGGAGGACTTCCTACACTTTATGATTGGCAGATGGAAGCTTACGAGGAAGGTGTTTTATATTCACCATACTGACCTAGAATTTACTGTACAAGTGGATTTACACTTTGAGACTCGATTAGTACCTCGAGGGGAGGTAGCAGGCCTCTAGGTTGAGACCCAAAGTCTGCAAAGGCTATTGAGTAGAGGGAGTTGGATGTGCACTAGTGGTTGATGTGCCTAGGGTTGTCTAAGGCAGGATGGGAGATGTTAGGAGAGGATGTCATTGAGAGTACGATGACACCTGATAGATAGAAACACCTAATTCTCCAGCTGGTGGTAGTTGTGGTAGCCAAGATGCAACCCACTTTAAGGCTAGGGTGGGGGGAGGCAGGAGGGTCTATAGTAGGTTGTGAGGGAGGCAATGAGCTCCGAACTTTAAAGTTTACCTGGTGTACCAAGGGAACCATGCATTATGAGGATTCTCCCCGTGTTTTTGTTAGATGATTCATTTTTTTGGTGATGGTCGGTTGATGTACATAATTTTTTATTATTATTATATATATGAGATATATTTTTTGCGACTCTCGTGATGTGTCTTTATATATGATGCATATATACATTTGATGTATTTTCATTTTATTGATGTTATGGTTCATTTCTATGTGCTTGATATGTCTCGATGATAACTTGTATGTAATGCTTACCAGTCTAGGATTTGATTATCAATGCAATAAACAACATGATTTTGACTACTTGGCATATGTGAACATGTGATATGATAAAAAACACATGTTAATTGTTATGTATGAAGGTATTTTCAAATAAGACAAGGGTCACGAGCGTTGAAGTTTTTTCTCAAATATGATATGACATGCCATAAATCACGGAACATATGCAGATGATTGATAAGTAACCGGGTGGCATTAACCAAAAGGCCTATGAAAATGTTGTATTTTTCTTGATTTTCAGTGGTTGACAAGATTTTGGGACCATCGAGAAGCATCGTCAGTGAAACCATGGTGATAAGTTGTCGAATGATCCATCTACAACACATGATGAGAGTACAGTTTAGAGCACATCGATGATGAGGTGATCATAAAAATAAATCATGGTACATAGCTACATCATAAGGCCAATATTATGGTTATGGATGGAAATTTTTGAGATAGAGCCCATTGATGGGGTCTTTGAGAAAAGTCCCATAAAACTTTGCTAACATGTAGCACCTTTTAAGAGCCAATGCTAAACAATTTAGGGTCCTTTCCACAGGGTTTCAAACTTTCCAAGTCCGAATGCTTCCTTGGTGACAACGTACCAAAGTAATAGATCCCTTTCATTAAATCGACGAGGGGTGAAATTGCGATCGAAGGAGGCTTTAGTCCTATTTTTATGGGCTTTATTGTGTTGGAGGGATTCCTATCTACATTCGTCAATGTATTCCAATTGGATGATCATTTTCTCTAATAGTGAAGTGTCTGGGAGAAGCTCGATGGTCATGCATAAGGTATGGATCTCACACTTAATAGGGATTACGACTTCAACCCCATAAAATAGGTGAAAATGAGTAAAGCTTGTAGATGCTTTAACTAAGGTACGGTATGCCCACAAGGCTAAGAAAATCATGTGATGCATTTTTTTTTGTGTTTTTCCAGCATACACTATAACATTGTCTTAACGACCTTGTCGATAGTTTTTACTTGGTTGTTGGCTTCTTCAGCAGAACAAGCTGCCCCGAGCAATATTTCTTTAGCGATGTTTGGCTTAGAAGGGATGTCTTCCTTGACTATAGGTGTTATTTTGGACATATTTCCTTCCTTAAATGCATCAGGCACTGAATAATATTTTTGAACCAATCAATGTGACCTACTAGTAGAAAATTCTTGGTCTCTACTGGGAAAATGGTAATATTTGGTGCGTCAGTAGGTGTAAATGCTTTTTCAGGTAAGAAGAAAGAGCGATCATGCATGGAATCCCACGGAAATTCAGGTCCCTTCATGTCATCCAAGATATCCTCATCAGAATGAAAGAGGTTTTTAAATGGTGATGGAGGTGATGAGGCCAGGATTGGCGTCTAGAAGTGTTGGTTGATAAGCATAGAAATAATTCTATTGTTACTGTCATACAATCAAGTGATCTTGACAATGCATATACAAGATGAGTCCATACAATCATTGGTGGTGCGACCTTCACAAAGGGTGAAGCGATCTCGATACCATGGAATGAGGAGAAGACAACATTAATCATGGTTCCTACAGAGGAAGAAATGAATTGAATGTGATGTTTGGTGTAATTAGCACTAGATGGTGGGAGTATCTATCTGATGGTCACCTAATGGTGAATAGTAGAGGGTTCTCAGGAAGGTGTCAGTCTCCTCGGAACCAAAGAGTTTTCCTCGCTAAGAGGATGCTATACTTGATTTTCATGCAGGGGGTGTCGTGATATACTAAGTTTTCCAATATTTGATGAATTGGACATGTGTATGAGACGTGGGATGTGTTGGTGAAAATGTTTCATAGATAAAAAAAAACATCTAATGTAGCTCTTGTGGCTATGTAGTAGACAGTTTGTGTGGTAGCATCTCTCATAGCTCCCATCAATGACTTGGGAGTGACATCCTGAGGTGGTGTGCTTGTAGAGGGTGTGTTTCACCTATCGATTTTAGTTTTATCAGCAACAAGAAGAATTACCAAAGGACCTAAGTTAGTATTTTGTAAGGCTTCCCATGCCTCTCGAAATCTAGGGAGAGATGGGAAATGCCGTGTGTGGTTCCCTTGTGTGTTAATACGACAATTGTTGTGATTGTGCCTAAACTTGTTTCTGGGAGCAAGTCAAGGGATCAAAATATAAGTGAAGAAAAAATCCTAATCTCTTTTAAATATAGACAATGATTAATCAAACATCCTCATTTACCGCATAAGGCTTATCAAGGAGATGGTTTTGGAGGTGTTGCTTTCATATTTTTTTTCCTAGTGTAGAATGACATTGAATGGGAGGTATGATTGCAGCAAATGCATGGATGCACTATGCACGGTGCTTCTTCCTCAAAGACAAAGTAAATGTCCTGAGGTGCATGATCCACTGCTGGAGTAGCAGGAAGTGATGGTGCAACAATATTGGTATGATGGAGGGTCGCCAATGCATCTCGATATCTACGAAGGTCACAGAAATGGTGATTGTAATAAATGTGCTATGCATAAATAGCACATGGGTGGTTAGTGCATAATCCCTTACTATGAGATGGGGTGGTATTGTCTCTTGAAGGGAGGGTGAAGGCACGGGTGCCTTTGGGGCATTAAGAAGGGTTTTCAGCTATTCCAATGGGCATTGGTTGGTAGGATGCCTTGATACATTACATAACGCACATGGGGGAGGTACCCTAGGGGAGGTATCCTTCATGGTGGCACCCACTAGTGTCTGTGAAAATTTATTGAACTGCAGTAACTGAGTATTATTCTCATAACTTAATAGTTTATTTGTCTTTGTTAAATTATTAATGGTAAATAGAGGATAGACCACACTTTAATTATCCAAAAATAAAATACTCTACAAAAATATAAACAAGACATAAGAAACATATGCACGTGCACATAATAAAATTGACACTGTTATTTTGGACTAAACGTCCCTTGAAAAACCATGAAGGGAAAACCAATGCAACATATGAGGGTTTATTTAATTATGCAGCATTTTGAGAAAATAATTACAATTGTTTTCCCAACTGGAAAATATCTAGCAATACATTGGAAATATAATCTAGAGATCCAATATCTCCTATGCAAATTGACTTGGCCTCCTTTGGCCTTCTTACACCCCACACTGGAAATTTGCACTATTGCATCAAATGTGCCTACTAGCTCTAAGTAGCTTGCACTTCCCTATAAATTCTTCTAATGGAGTCTTCATGCCTACCTCTACCCCTAGAATCAATTCGCTTCACCTCTTAGACCCTTATTCATCCTTCAACAATCGAATAAGCCCTCCTCCTAGAAACTCACAGTGACAATCTAGGAAAATCGCACTACACCAATCAACCTCTGCTGTAGACAATTTGGCCTCCTCTTTTCCTTGCTCCCGAAAATAGAAAATTGAGGAAAACATACTCTAGTTCTTTTCTCCCAAAAATCTTTTTCTCCCTCTCCCTTATTCTCTTTCCCTGGCTCAAAGTGCACCCTCACTAAAAACTATGAGTTAGGAAATTCAATCTACCTTTCTCACAAACTGTGTCTTCTCCAATCCCTTTGACCTGCTCTTATAATCCCTCGTTGGAGCATAAAAAACCAAGATATAATCATGATCAATGGCTTAGGTCATATTAGAATCCATCAAGTCACTTTTCTAGACATATCTAGATTAAAATCAATTTCCTCAATTAATACCCA
Organism: Pinus tabuliformis; assembly: GCA_031772625.1. Lineage (NCBI taxonomy): Eukaryota > Viridiplantae > Streptophyta > Pinopsida > Pinales > Pinaceae > Pinus > Pinus tabuliformis. The sequence continues at coordinate 309,996,548 of CM062815.1, read as the reverse complement.
TTAATTTAATCATTTTTCCTAAGTTAGACTTAGAAACTTTTTAATTATTGATCAATTAATTTAATTGAGAGGATTCGTTTCCTCTTGAAACCTTTTCTAGGTTTCGGATATCTTATGTTCCTTAGCCCCTCTGACACCTTAAATACTAGAACACTTATATGATGTTACCATATCCATAAAAAAATAACACCCCCTCTTAGTGAGGAAGGTATTCTCCACTATACCCCAATATGAATAATTTGTAGTTGGATTTTCATACACTTTTTATGTCTGACATATTTTGTACCTCCTTTATTCACATCTCAACTTATCTGACTTCCTGTCACTAGAAATCATGGTTAAAAAAGGTAATATAGCAAAACATTTTCCATCATGATATTGCACATACTCTGATTCACCTACCACTAACTATATTTGGACCAATATATCATCTCACATTGTTGGAAACCCTGCATTTCTATTGATGTATTTACTCTACACTAATGCCACTAGTAAAAATATGTGTATTTACCTTTTTAGCACCTAAAGATCAAGCCTCCATAGGGTTTCTCCCTCTGAAGCTACACTCCCTCTCAAACTCTCCCTGATATACTATGTCACTACAACTAGCTCTATAACTGTCCCTTGAGTTCATGGTTGCGACTAGTTCTGCACTATCTAATGAGCACCTGGCTCTACCCAAATGGCTTTGTAACTACCTCTCAAGTATCTAACTACAACTAGCCCTACACTTTCCCTCAATATCTAATTGCACCTTTCCAACACCTCGATCTTCCTGCTACTTTGATACTTGGGGCTCCCATAGAAAAGGTACTAATCCATGTGAAGACTATACAACTATTGGATCTAATCTACTGATCAAGCGCTCCAAGGATAGATCTACACCTAATGTTTCTCCTCTCATGGACCCTACACGATATGGAAATTTGAAGCATCATGCTCCCCCTCCATCTAGAAGTATTGTAATTATCAATGAAAATTCCTCCAATATGGAGGTCAACTCATCGATCTCTGTAGAAGTTGTTGTTTGTTGCCCCTTCTTATCATTCTTTCTCTTTGGACACTAGGTGATGTAGGGAATAAAATCACCACATCTGAAGCACTTGACCTTTGACAGGTCTTTCTTCTTCTTGTTGTTGGGCATGGAATCCCCCCAAGGCATGTTTTGGTGCTCAAAGCCAAAGTTTTGACTGAATGGTGTTGTAAAGCTTCAGGAATTGTGGGTGTGGAAGTATGTTAGAGTCACAGAGTTGTCCGCCCTAGTCTTGTAATGTAATGTTGGCCTACCTATGGTCCATGGACCATGGGATTGTATAAATAAAGAGAGGCTCTAAGTGTAAAAGAAGGCAAGCGAAGGAGAGAAAGAGAAAGAGTCTGAGTGACTAAGTGTTTCTTTGGGTCGTAGAGTAGGAGAGGGCTCTACAGCTAAGTGTGCAGAGGCCTAGTAGTCCGCAGCTGAGTGCACGGACCCCTGCAGCTGAGTGCGTAGGGCGAAGTCGAGTCTGTAACTGAAGAAGGGATTAATAAAGAGAAGCTTGATATCAATTTGTGTATTTGTTCTTGGATTAATGCATGTTTGATATAAATTGCAAATATACTATTTATTTACTGCGCGCACCTGTATGAATTATTTATGTTGTTAAGTATAACTTAAAGCACACAAGTAGGCTAAAATAATCAACTAACATTAGAATGCTAGTAAGGACTTGGGTAATAACAGCATTTGACCCCCAAGTAGGGTTGCGCAAAAGCAGCATCTCAGGTTGCGAGTTACAGGAAAGTGCGCATAGCAACATGCGCGTAGGGTCAAACCATGACCACTTGAACTCATTAGACATCTCCAGGGTACAAAAACATGGTTCTAGCATCCTCCCATATTACTTCGGGTGAGACCTCAGTCCACGCTCTTCGGATTATTGCCGAAAGGGCCAGTAGTATCAAGATCTATTTGGATAAATCAACTCTGAACCTGGGTCAGACCCTAATAAGCCAACAAATGGCTCCGTTGCTGGGATCGGGATCTGCATAAGAGATGTCTGATGTTGTGTCACTAGAGTCCGACAAAGAAAGAAATTAAAGAGTGGTTGGACATAAAGATTCACGAGTTTGTGGTGTAGGAAAATAGGAATCCACAAGTATCGAAGGAAGAGTGGTTAGAGTGCTACTTATATATGGAAATCCACAAAATTTTATTTGCATCCTTCCCCTCTGAGTTGTACGAGTGGATCACGAAGCTAGCAGACAGTCAAGGAAGGTGTAGGCTCAACAAACCTATTGTGTGGACTCCAGAGTTGGTGTGCAAACTGGAAGCATCGGAAGATAAGGTCATCTGCACTATGGACCATTGGCTCGATTGAATTATAGGAGGGTTTATCACTGAGTTTGATTTAGATACTTCAGTCAGCTACAACAAGGAAGAACGATGCTTCCTCAAACGACCGTGAGATAAGTACGTTAAATATTTGAACACTTGGATTAAGATGCTACTATGTGAAAAGTGGGTTATGCGAATAAATTGATGTTTGGGGCTACGTGAAGTGGGAAGATCTACAGAAACGAAGGTAGCACAAGGATAAAAGTTATCCCCATGATTTCACCTCTGCGAGAAAGCGAGGAAGAGCACGTGAAAGTCTCACCAAGAAGTGAAATTAGTCTGATAAGAAAATGAATTCCGCGTATACCACCCCCATCTACACCACCACCAGTTTCACCATCTTCATCCACATCTTCTCCCACACCACCTCTTCCACCCCCGCAGTTCAATATGGCAAGCACAATAAAATTTTCGGCTTTCAAAGGAGTAAGGAATGAAGATCTAGACCAATTTTGGTTCGTGGTATAGGCTGTATGGAAAGCACAAGGAGTCACAGATGAAAATATAAAGAAGGTAACACTGGTCAGCGCCTTGCAGGATCGCACACTAACATGGTACATTAAGCATTCCAATGACAATCCAAACATAGGGATCACAGATATCCAAGCTGCACTAAATAGGGAATTTAGCAGGCCAAATTCAGATACACAGTTGATTATCGGATTTAAGGAAATCGCGGTGCTTCCAGGTGATACCCCTTGGGAGCTAGATCAAAGACTGAAGTGTATGATTCGTGAAGCCAACATGACCTTGACAGATGGGCAACACTGCGCATGGTTTGTAGTGTCGCTAATGCCACACCTAAGGAACGCACTGTCACAACAAAAGCTATCCACTTAGGCCAAGGCCTTGGAGATTGCAATGAGACTTCACGAGACCCAGATACAAGATCCTAACCTGGGAGTCCAACAAATCCATGCGCAGTTGAAAAACTTGTGTCTTGAGATGTAGATTTTGAAACAAGACAGGACAACTCACCTAGAAGCGTGCAAGGAGGTATGGTGCATAAAGTGTAAAGGCCAAGGACATGATAAGGACCATTTTCCATTCTTCACGAACTGCCTGGCGGGAGGAGGGCCAATGCCATTAAGACCAGAGGCACAAGTAGGACCAAGCGCAGCACCTGCATTATGGTGCTCAATTTGTCAGATAGGAGGGAAGCATGTTACAAATAACTGCCATATATTACAAAAGTATATGTAGACGTCCCAGTAGTTGTTCTGTAATTTCTGCAGATCAGTAGGCCATGATGAGCACACCTGTAGAAGTTATGAACTGATGATAGATCAAACTCCTACCTACAGAGTTCAGACTGAAACATGAGCTCTCGATCAAAATGTAGGGATGGTGCGCACTAGATTTTAGGGGCGCGAAAGAGGTTGAGGAGGAATGGAACTAGGAAGGGGTCGTAGATAACTGATTTGTTACAATTGCGGAGGACCAGGACATTATGCATGCGATTGTACAAATCTGACAAGAACATCATGTTTATATTGTACCCAGTTTGATCATGAGATGGAGGACTGCCCCACACTGATAGCGAGGTTGTGCGATAAAGGAACACTCCAACCTCCCCCAACTCAGAACCTGCAAATGATGAGGTTTTAGCTGTGCAAGGAGGACCCAAATGTAAACATCATGCTCTGAAGCGGTATCACGACAAGAGATGACAAGGACAAGTAGCCCGAAGAGAGTGCCTGGGTTCACAAGGCTCCAACAAAGGAACTAGAATTCAATTTGGAGAGCGCAAAGGAGACATTCATGGAAGCTAAGAAGAGCTTCACGAAGGCCTCCACTTCAGGTAGTAAAGACAAACTAGAACCGGAGATGCACCCATCAATGCTCACTACCTTTCTGAAGACATGCATGAAGTTTTTGCACGACAACAAAGCAGTGAAGGGATTGCAAGAACTCATCACTAGATGTGCTGGCTCGAGAGAACCACGTGTAGCTCGGAAAGCACACAATGTGAATAGGAAGGGAGATGCAGTTGACTGCGCAAATTGGGGAATATGAAATGGATCAAGTGATTTTGGTTCTACGATTGGACACGAACGTCCTACCAAATAAAACATGGGAGCGCATGTACAGGCCCGGATTGCAATGGTGTCCTATTTAATTTCGAATGGCGAACCAACAAAAGATCCTACCGATGGGAAGATTGCAAGGAATAATGGTAGATATCGAAGGTGTGAGCGTGCTTGCATATTTCGAAGTAATATAGATTTTTGATGACAACAATCCCTATCCCAAGCTACTAAGAGTAGATTGGGCCACTGACATGAATGAGTGATAAATCTAAAGAAGCGCAAGATGATTTTTGAGAAAAAGTCACTATGCGTAGTGGTACCTTTAGACCCTGTTGAAGGATTGCGCTACACAGAGCCGGTGCGCAACTGTGACAATGAAGATGACCTAGATTGTATCTACAAGATAACCGCGCGAGAGAAAGAATGGGTGAATCCAATAGCAGATGGCAGGATTTCGTGGGAGCGCGAAAGCTCTTGCACCTGAAATTCAGATGAGGAGATAGAACAGTGGTAGAACCGGTTACACAAGGTAACCACACTCAATTGTAATATGATGATAAGGTCGTTGCACTGCATGACAATAGAGTTAAGAGATCCACCTATGTATGATGGGTTGAGTGAGATGGATGATTTCCTGAACAAATTTGAAAGAGAAGTGCCAGAACAGCATCGTTTCAATGCTATGAAATGGGTACTACACGCAACACCTAGAAGATGGTGGGGTACACATCAAAGAAGTTTTGAGGACTAGCGCAAATGTAGAAGGATGATATTCATGTGGTTTAGAAAGCCTCAAATGCAGATGAAAGCTGGGTATGATGGACAAAACAGCCTATGTGCCCACCTCTCTAGATGGGCACAGGTGTATGGTATGTAACCTGCACGAACACACACTGTCCTTGTGATAGGAAACATGACCAACAAGCAGGAGCGGGCAAGACGATGGCACGAATGACGAAGTATGATAAGACCAATTGCACCAACGATTATCCACATGGAAGCCTTTGACAAAGTGTGCGAAGTACTGAACGCGGTCCACCATGTGGGGTGCACTGACTAGGACCTACGTGTACTAGTGGTTCTATGGGCTTATAGGACCATGTACAAAACCCTGACCGCGTGGGCACTTCCGAAGCTAAAGTATGAAGCAGAGGTTGTAAGCCCTATGGAGCATGCAAAGCCTAGACTACGCATAGTAGCACCCATAGATACGATGGTTTGCAAAGCTCGGAAAGGAGGGATCACATAGTCGTAAGATACAAAACGCATGGGACTTGAGGAAGAAATCCAACAGGGAAACCTTAGACTTTGGGAACTTGAAAAAGAAAGGGTACGGTTAAGGAAGAAAAGCACTTTGATGGACGCATTTCATACCTTGTTCAACGCATTGCATACCTTGTTCAGCGCATTGCATACCTTGTTGAATGCTTTCACGTGGAGAACCTTCTGTGCGATTGTTCTTCCTACGTGATGTATCACCAACATTAAGAGCCATTTTCACATTTGTCCCCCCAACACATGCTTTTTGACCATACCCAGCAACATGAAGTTCATGTGCATCCACGTAGGTTGTTTTCCATTTGCCTGCACCCACTTGGCCAGATGTGCATGTGGATCATCTTGTCCATTGTACTTATCTGTCGATCACACCCTAGGCTTCCAAAATCACGTGCACATCATTCTTCTACATTTGCACTAGTTGTCAAAACTCCATTTGTGCGCATCCCACCACCTCGTGGGTGTAGCGCGCAGTACCCAATCTAAGGCCTGGAAATGTTTCTTTTCTAGCACCTCCCTTTCAAATTTATCGAAGAAGGTATCTGCCTCACTTAACCCATCATAAGTAGGCAAATCTCTAACTTCGATCAATACATAACATAGTGACCTTGTCATCATATTACAATTAAGCATGGTTACCTTGTGTAACTGGTTCTGCCAGTGCTCTATCTACTCATTAGAATCCAAAGTATAGGAGCTTTCGCGCCCCCATGAAATCTGCCCATCCACGATGGGATTTACCCAGCCTTGCTCTCGCATTGTTATCTTCTAGATGTAGTCTAAGACATCATCGCTTTCATAGTCGTGCACCAGCTCTATATAGCATGATCCTTTAGCAGGGTCCAGGGGTATAACTACATGTAGAGAATTCTTCTCAAAAATCATCTTGTGCTTCTTTAGATTAATCACCCTGTTCATGTCAGTGGCCCAATCAATTCCTAAGAGCATGGGGTCGGGGTTGCTATCATCAACAATCTCTATCACTTCAATTTCTGCTAGCACACTTACTCCTTCAATGTCCACAGTTATTCCCTGCAATCACCCCATGGGTATTATCTTCTATTGATTCACCATTCGTAGCTGAATAGGAGACCACTATAGCATAGGTCTCCCCATTCACTCCCATGTCTGCTTTGGCAAAACATTCGCATTCGATCCTAAATCTAGAATTACTTAGTCTATATCATATTCTCCAGTCTGTGAAAATAACCTCATTCTTCTTCCCATCCTCATCTTATGCTTTCCAATCTTCCATACTATGCGTGGTTCTCCTGGCATGGTCGCAACACATCTGTTAATGAATTCCTATAATCCTTTTATAGCCTTACTATCGTGTAGTAACTTCATGCATGTTTCCAGGAACATTGTGAGCATAGATGGGTCCGTCTCCGGCTCCAGTCTATCTTTGCTTCCTAAAGTGGAGGCACCAATGAATCTCTTCTTAGCTTCCATGAATGTTTCTCGAGTGTGCTCCAAATCAAACTCCACTTCCTTCACCGAAACTTTGCGAACCCAAGCACTATCTGCAGGCTATTTTCCTTTGCCATCTCCAGTCACAATTCCACTTCGGAGCACAATGTTCACACTTGGATCTCGCATGTCTCAAACCTCATCATCTATAGGTTCTGTGCTGGGGGAGGTGGTAGCGCTCCTTTGTCACATATCCTAGTTATCAGCATAGGACAATCTTCCATCTCATGATCGAACAAGGTGCAGTACAATCATGATGGCCACGTTGGATTCGCACAATCGTGGGCATAATTCCCTGACCCTCCGCAATTGTAACATATCAAGTTCCCGTGACCTCTTCCAGGTCCTCCTCCACCTCCGCCTCATCCGTGCCCTTGAAATCTCATTTGCGCCATTCCTACATTCTGGTCTAGGGGCTACATTTTGGCCTGAACTATGTAGGTGGGAGTTCTATCCATCATCAACTCATAGCTTCTGTTATCACTCACGTTGTTCCCCAAAGTTGTAAGAAAGGGAATACGGGCAAGGTAACCACAGACGAATCTTTTAGATACAGATTCTAGCCAATCTACATCTAGAGAGGGCTCTCTCTTTATGATTTAGCTTTGTTTTGAAAAGTGTTAGGCTAGTTATGAAGTTCAAGGGTTTTGTTTTGTGTTTGGATGGTGGAATCCAATAGAACAGTGAGGTAAACTGAATAGTTCAGTCCATTGGGCATGATGGAGTCAAAGAAGGATAGCTTTCTGGATTAAGTTTCTTAACAGAAGGTGGTATCACAGAGCAAGGTGGTCAAACATGGAACAAAATTAGGCTGAAATTAGATGGAATGAACTCAAATGGCTGAAGGGCAGTTAAGAATCCTTCAGCATATCGAAAGAGGGAAAATGGATGATTACTGTTAGGGAGCAATTAAGAATTCCTTAGAAAATAGTCAAAATGTAAGAACCAGGAAGCAAGAGCAATTAAGAATTCACTGCTTATACTAATTCTGAAGAAAACACAGAGAATAATAAAGACTGAAAACAGAGTGCAGTCAAGCAAATTCTGGATTATTCTTTTTCTTTATTATTGAGATCATGAAACATAGATGATATAATAAACGTAGAAAACAGTAAAACACAAGTTAGAAGGGACTTATTGATCCATAAGATGATTCAAGAATTCTGTAACGGGTCCTTAGCATCAATTCCTCATCCAGTAGGCCAGACAAAAATGGTTCCAACAGCCTTTTATTCCAGAAATTTCAGTATTTACAGTCAAAAGCTATGAATACCCACCAACCAACCCCAAATACTTTGTTTGGGGGGGTATTTATACAAAATATCAAAATATCTTACAAAATATCTGAAGGAGATAATATCTAGTGATGATCAACCCCATTTTTACAAAAAGATAGAGACAAACAGTCTCGGAAACAGGGAAACAATAAATTGATGTTGTGCTAGTCATTCCTTCTTTATTGGATGTACCAGAGATAGGTTCTGCGAGTCGGTTTACAGCTGTCTTCCACTGATACTCTGCGTTGGTTGCTCCATCATTGCCAGACATCCTTTGACCCTGATCAAATATACTTTGACATGCTTGAGCCTCATTTATCTCTGTTTATCTTTATCACGGAAAAATAGACCAAAATGTACGTCTTACCCAAGAGGAATTTACAGGATCCCCAACATGTCTTCCCACCATTATTGCTCTGGCAATTTATGTCTCTGAAGTTTCCTCAAGGTTTCATCAGCTTCGGTATATCTGATAAAATTAGATTGGAGCTTAAACAGATGTTTTACTTCATGTTCAATATAAAATAAGCTCTCCAAATTATCGTAGAGACTTTCGCCTGAGGGGAGTGCTTTTACTCCTGAAGCGCTTGTTGATGAATTAACTTGATCAACAACATATGTGTTCAACTTATGTACATAATCTGTGTGTTTCATAAGCCAATCATTATTTCCTAAAAGACTTGGTAGCCCTCTTTTCTGCAAAACTGTAAACCTTTCCATGAAATAATTAATTTCCACTTGCATATCCTGGCATCCTTTTTCCAAATTATACATTAAAGTTCTCTTGGTTAGAACCTTTTTGATTTCCAAAATGGTGTCTGTTCTATCTGGGATGCCAAGCTGTTCGAGCTGTTCTCTATTTCTGTAATTCAAAAAATGTATGAGCCGGTTGGCTTGATCAGGCATTTTTCCTAATAAATCTCTTGCTATTTGAATTTCTCCATGTGTTACACTCACTAAATCAACCTGCTAATAAATAGTTTGGATAGATGGCCAAACATCACTAAGGGATTGATTGATGTTGGTCCAAAGAATTCCTTTGATTTCTGCTAGAGGCTTATCCAAAGTGAGATCCTTCTCTAGTGTTCTCACTTTATTCTCTAATGCTTTAACCTCTCTTATTTTCTCTGCCACACTTAATTTGGATTTATCATAACTCTTTTCTACTTTTGCCATTTTTTCCTTTACTTGTTTCAACTCTGACACTTGGAGTCTCAATTCATCCATGGCCTTTATCAATTATTCTGTGCTCATATTTGTACTACTCCCTGGTGCTGGTGCTGCTGTTTTTGTACCTGTAATTACTTATGTTGTAGGTGCTAGGACATTTGGAGCTGATGCTGATGCAATTGTTGAGGGGACTGCAGTTGTGACTGTAGGAATTACCTTAGGTGGCTGGGAGGTCGACTCTCCCTGCTTCTCTCTTAATTCTTTTTCCAGTGCCTGCTCTGTATCAGTTAATCTTTCATTGAGCTTCATGAGCAAGTCCATCATGTCTTCCTCTAATTTCTGCTGCACAACTTATGCGGTCTGTGGATGCATGGAAGGAGGAAGTTTCAGCTGCTTTCTCAGGGCAACAATGTCCTCTTATTTCTTCTTTATAAGTGCCTTTATGCCTTTAGAATCTTTGGGATCATGTCCCAGTTCAATGATGATTTCTTCTAAAGATTTGATCCTGTTGTCCTTGGCCAGAGAAGAGGCTTTCTCCAAATGTAATTGAGCATAGGTATTGTCCAAGGAGCTTTGCAATTGATGGGCCAACATTTCCTTGTCAGCCAGTGTAGAATAAACCATTTCTCCCGTCTATTTATGAAGTTCAATTTGGTCCATTGGATGAATATCTTTGGCTAGAACCTCCAAGTTTGTTCTGATGAAATCTACTGCTGACTGGGGTTGTTGTACCTTTGGCTTAAAATAACTCATTATCATTTTACCCTCTTTGATGTCATATGCAGACATTAATATTTGTTGGTTTGAAGGGGCCATCTTTAAGTATTGATTGTACATTTGAATCCTTACATGCTCATTTTTTCTATGAAAGTCTGTTTAATGTCTGAGGATTGTTTACTTTGTGGCCTGGTGGACGATACCTCTACACTGTGCTGCCTTTCTAGCTCCTGTCTATGTGAGCTAGTTGATGTATCCACCATTGGGGAAGTCTACTGGTTGACTACCCTCTCACCTATTAGACTGACTGTTGTTTCTTCAATAATTTCCTCTTCTGACAGAGGATTCAACCTTTGTCTCTTTGCTCTTGGTTGTTCAGCAGGTCCACTGATAGGTGTGGCTTCTTCTCTGTCTCTTTTCTTGCCTTTTTCCTCATTTAGAGGAGTTTGTAAAGCTGGGATTTCTGCTGCCTTAGATTGGGCTGGAGGAATTTGTACTTGTTCCTGTTCTCTGGACCCCCCTGGCTGATCAGTCATGATTGGTTGTTCTGTTGTTTCCACCTCTTTGCCCTTTGAAGTCCCTGTGACTGATGCGCTGGTTCTCTGTGCAGGCTGCTGAGAAGTTCCAGCAGAGGATGTCCCAACTCCTGATTGTTGAGGCCACTTGAAAGATACCTATCCAAAAGAGTCTAGGTCAAGGGTTTTTTCAAGATTTTTCATAGCTTTTTCCATCTTTTCTTGTTCACTAACTTCCTCTACTAATGTGCCTTCTACCCATTCTTCCTAGTTTGCATATTTTTCAATTTTTGGAATCCTATGATGTACATATACTGATAGCATGTTTCTTACCCTTCTGTCACTTATGAAACTACACGGGTCATATGGCACCCACTGAAAACTCTTCTTGAATTTAAGGTGTTCTTCTAAGATATTTTCAACATCTTTCCATGCATCTCTAGAATTGATGACATAAGGGCCTAACTGATTTCTGATTCTTAGCTGAGCCTTCTTCTTTACATTACAAAAGTGGTTTAAGTCTGCATAGATGAGCTGCCTGAAATATTCTAATGCAAATAACCTCATAGGCACATATCTAGGCAACTTGAATGGGCATAGTTCACATCCATATATTCTGATTTTAGTGTGATTCTGGTAGAGGTACCAGTCACCTATCCTGTATTGTTTAGACAGCTGTAAAATCTTCTTCATATCACCAGTGATTCTAGGAGGAGGAGCTCCTATCAACAGAGTGGAGGCTGGGTGTACAAATAAGTCAATGAATTCACTATAGGTATAAGGGGAGTCACAGTCATGGAAAACTGAGCTCCAAAAGATCACAGACCTCCGATTTCCCTTTGAGTCCAGTTTCTTGATGGGAAATGGAAAGTTGTTTGGCTGATAATATAACAACAGATGGTATATATAAGAAGTGTATTTGAAAACTCCTTCTCTATCCAAATTCAGGAATTGGTCATGGATTTTGTTGGCTATAAAAGTGGCATAGTCATATTTGACAGTAGGGGGCTGTCCTGGAGTAAAGATAGGTAATAGAACCAGGGTGATATCATCCACATAGTCACTGGATCTAAATCCCAGGATCAAAGATATCATGTCAAGAATGAGTTTTCCAGTCTCAGTGAAAAAGGCGTGCAAATAAGGAGGGCCTGTAGGTTGGTGCTTTGGTGACATGAACATCTGGGAAATCCGGGTTATCTCTGAGTTAGGCAATTGAGAAGTCTTTTCAAGTAAAAATCCAATGGAGAGATGAGCAAGGGGCTCAGTGGAATGGAAGTGTATCATCTCATTGATGGATTCAGCAGTTATGGAAAAAGGACAGTTTGGGAAGGTGACATAACTTCTCTATGGACAGGGTCATAGCTGGCACAGCATTGGGGAATGATATCTGGGAAAACATGGACTGAGGGAAGAAAGTACATGGGCAGTTTTGATTCCCATAGTCCAAAAATTTCAGAGTTGCTTAGATGACTATTTCTTATTTGGAAGAAGGTCTGAAGATGATTTTTGTCACCAGTTAAGTCTTTTATTTGGAAATATCTATCGGCCAAGGGTAGATAATTCAAGTCCTTGTGAGGTGCATTCATGGGCGCGAAATTCAAGGCTATGGGGGCTTCCATGTTTGGTTCTTGTGTATTCAAATAGGAATTTGGGCTTTCTATGGAGAATTGGACTAAACAACAGGTTTAGGAATCTTTTTACGGATTAAATAGACTGATTTAAACTCAAAGTTGGCATTTTTCAGGTAGAATTCTCTGTGGAAAAGTGAAATTGCAGGTATGTAGGGTAAATGTAGATAAATACCTGGATTGCAGAGGTATAACTATGAATTTGCAGGTCGAATGGCGGACAGCCGAGCACGACGCTGGACTTTCTTGGCCGGGTGACGGGCTAACTGCTCGAATAGTCGATCGGACGTGCTTTGCATGGAGCACAGTTCGCAGAAAATCGAGACGAAAATGACATTTTATCGTTTATTTAGCAAAAATTGATTTGGCGGGTATTTTTGGCATTTAATGAGTGGATGATGTCAGCATGACGGGACATGTTGTCGCGTAGCGGAGGGTACGGGACGGTGACGTGGCAGTGACGTGGCGGATGGTCAACGGGAGGGCGGTAAGTGGTTTACCCTGGACTGCTTATGGGCTAAAGTGGTTTTGGACGGGAGGGTTGTGAGCAGTGTGGGAGAGCGATCCGTGTCCTCGTACGGGCGGCGATACCGCCAATCTCCCAGGCGATAAAGTGCAGCGGCAGAGGGGGTCGCGATACAGATCTCGGTCGTTGGATCTGGGGCCGTTGATCTGACGGTTGGCGCTTTATGAACAAGGCGGGGAGTTTAATGTGTGGGGCCGATCAAAATTAACGTTAATTAATGATATCATGCGCAATTTGATTGGTTCGCGGGGTTTTGGTTTTAGCTATTAATCAACCAAATGTTAATTAATCCTTTAAATGGCACGGCGGTAAGGGTTATTAATAGGTTTCAGATAAACCTCTAATTCCCAATTTGTATAGTACTAAGGTTTATAATAAAACTGGGGCGGGATATTAATATTTGGGGATTATATTATATATACATATAATACGGGGAAGGGGAAGAATCATAAGGGATTTATATAATAATGTTAACAGTTAATAAGAATTTGTGAAATAACCAGCGCTAAGTATAATGTTGGAAATTTAACATTTAACACTTAGGCTAACAGGGGTTTATAGAGGAGATGTGGCCACTTCCCTAAGTAAACAAAAATGGGGTTTTACTTAGGCATCTGATGAAAAATGGAATGAGTGCTTTTTAAGGATATTAAGCAGATCTTAATATCTTTTGAGGGAGATTAGTAAGTGATTGGGGAGAAGTGTGAAGGGGAGTTAGTCATGCCTCGCTTGAACTGCATCAAAATATAAAACTGCCATGGTACTTATGATAACAGTAAGATGAACATTTTGAGAGACAAAGTCAATCATAAGTATGCTTCTGCAACACCAAAACTGCCTACCCAGCCTACTGTACCTAACATTTTTTCTCCTTTTCCTTGGGTGCACTTGGACTGGCAAACCCTCATTAATTTTTCTCTTCTTTGCATGATAAGCCTATCTAGATCTGCACTTATTTCTTCCAAGGGCTCAGATTAAACTGTTGAGCTCCTTTGCTTCTCTACCTATCTATTTATCTGCCAAGTTTAAATGGTTTGGACAGATTTCTATTCTCTATTTCTAAAACAAGAAATTCAAGCATGAAATGGCCAAGATTAAGATGTTTGGCCAGTCATCAATTGTGGTAAAAGTTCAACAGGTTGTACATAATGCTTCCTTTATAGAAAATGAAATAGTAGTGGCATTTGGACTTGCACACTTTCTTGGTCCTTTTTATTTGGGGTTCATTTCTTTTCTCTTTTTCTTTTGACCATTTATCCTTTCACCCTTTGATTTTTCTTTTAGGGTATATCCTCTTTACATTTTTTAATTTTTTTGATTTTTTAAGAATATGGAAAACCTTTGAAACAAGAAAAGGTATGTACATATTGCAGAGCTAACCAAGTCAATCATGAAATATGATACCTATTGATATAGGAGCATAACAACTTCTACAATTGAGCTCATCATGTCCCATCGATCTACAAAAGTTGCAGAACAAATGTTGTGAATTTTGCGTATACTTTTGTAACAAATGGCAGTTGTTTGTGGCATGTTTTCTAGCTATTTGACAAATCACGCACCACAAAGTAGGCACCATACTAGGTCCTGCTTGTGCTTTCGGCCTTAACGGCATCAGTCCTCTTCCTATGAGGTAATTCACGCAAGTTGGGCAGTGGTCCTTATCATGACCCTGACCCTTGCATTTTATGCACCACACCTCTTTGCGCACTTTTGGTCGAGTTGTCCTGTCCTATTTCATACTCTGCATCTCAAGGAATAAATTCTTCAGCTGCGTGTGGATCTGTTGAAATCCTAAGTTAGGATCCTGCATTGGAGTCTCATGCAGCCTCATCGCGATCTCTAAGGCCTCTGCTCAAATCGTTAGCTTTTGTTGCGATAGCGCACTCCTCAAATGTGGTGTTAGTGATGCTACAAACCACTCATGGTGTTGTCCATTCGTCATATTCATATTAGCTTCGCGAATCATACACTTCAGCCTCTGATCCAGCTCCCAAGGAGTCTCACCTGGTAGCATCGTGATCTCTTTGAATCCAATGATCGACCGTGCTTTAGAATTCAGCCTACTAAATTCCTTATTTAGCGCAATTTGGATATCCATGATTCTTGCATTTGGATTATCATTAGAGTGCTTAATATACCAGGTCAGCGCACAATCCTACAGGGTGATAACCAGTGTTGCTTTCTTTATATTTTCATCGGTAACTCCTTGTGATTCCCATACAGCTCTTACGACGAACCAAAATTGGTCCGGATCCTCATTTCCCAACCTCTTGAACACAGGCAACTTTATTGTGCTTTCCATATTCAATCGTGGTGGTGGAAAAGGTGGTACGGGTGAAGATGGAAGTGATGGTGGTGAAGCTGGTGGTGGTGTGGGTGTGGGTGGTATTCAGGGAACTCTTTGCCTTATCAAATGGATCACACTTTGCAGAGATACCTTTACGAGTTCTCGTCCCTTACTTCCTTTGTTTCTGTAAGCTTTTCCACTTCACATAGCTCCGAACATCAAGGTAATTGCATAACCCTCTTTTCGCATAATAACATTTTAATCCAAGTATTCAGAGACTTTATGTACTTACCTCACGGTCCTTTGAGAATGCGTTGCTCTACCTCAATATAGCTGATTGAGGTGTCTACCGCGAAATCAATAATGAATCCTCCTATAATTCGATCAAGCCAATGATCAACGGTGCGTGCAATCTTATCCTCCGATGCTTCCAACCTACGCACTAACTTTGGGGTCCATATAATAGGATCATTGAGTTTCCACCTTCCTTGGCTATCTACTAGCTTCGCGATCCACTCGTATACCTCAGTAGGGAAGGACGCGAAGAAAATTTCATCAATCTCCATGTACAGGTAGTAGTCTAACAACTCTTCTTTTGATAGTTGTGGATTCCTGTTCTCCTGCGCCGCGAACTCATGACTTCTTCTATCCAACCAGCCTTCAATTTCCTTCTTAGTTGGATTCCAATGATATGACATCCGGCATCTCTATTCAGATTTTGGTATCGGCAACGAAACCATTTGTTGGCTTGATGGGGCCTGACCCATGTTTGGAGTTAATTAGCCAAACAAATCCCTACACTACTGGCCCTTTCGGCATTAGCCCCGGAGCTCAGACTAAAGTCTCACCTGAAGCAGCATGGGGGGATGTTGGAACCAAGTTTTCGCACCCTTGAGATGTCTGAGGTGTTGATTTAGTCCAATTGTGCCTACCTTTGCGCAGGTCACTTCATGCACTTTCCTGACCTTCAATAGCTCTGTGATCTGTTATAATTGCCTTTTGCGCAGCCCTAACCTGGGGCTGAGGTGCTTTCATGCTGCTATGGCAGTGTCCTACGCTATTTTCCAAAATTACACCGCGTATCTTACTTATCTTCTTAAAGATCTTAGTTAACTTCGCGTAAACAGATACTTTATCTCACATTCACTTAATTAACACAGTCACATATGTTCGCGCATCATATAAATAGTAGAAATGCAATTCATACCCAATACATTCAATGCAGAAAATAGGAAATAAATACACAGGAAGGATATAAAACTTCTCTTTATTAATTCTTCCAACTATTACAGACTTGACTTGCCCTGCGCACTCAGCTGTAGGGGTCCGCGCACTCAGCTACAAAATACTAGGCCTCTACGCACTTAGTTGCAAAGCCTTCTCCTCCTCTATGACCCAAAAACTAGACTTTACACTTCAGACACTCTGCTATGCTTCTATTCCATGATCATCAATTGATGTCTTAACTACTTAGAGCCTCACTCTATTTATACAATCCCATGGTTTGTGGACCATGGGTAGATCTCTATAGCGGACATTACATTACAAAATTAAGGGCGGACAATCCTATTAGTCATTTACAAGCTACGTGCTCTGTGCCCACAAAATGCAGAGTCTTTACATCGAAGTTACAACTTTTGACCAAAATCTGGGCTCTAAGCCCCAAAACTTCCCTTGCGGGGATCCTGTGCTAGGGTAGTTGTACTGTTGTGTGGGTCAGCTAGAAAGTGACCGTTGTGGTAACTATTCATGATGTGATGCTTGGTTTGAGACCAAACAGAGTGGGCGACATGCATTTAAGTAAAACTTTATGGGCTAGATTCTTGAAAATCTACCGCCAAGTGAGCATTAATGGACCAAATGTTGGGGGAATAGTTGAATTCAAATTCAAAAGGTGCTATAAATTACAAAGGGGTGTCTAGCAAACAACAGTTGTCCATTTGAGAATTGAGTTGTTGTGCGCCCAGAGATTCATGAACCCAGATTTGTTTGAGCACTTACCCAATCCATTGAGAGAACTGTGGAATAGCAATATGGTGACGCTTGAGGAATCCATGGATACCAGAGCAATGACCGCTGAGGAGGCCATATAGGCCATAATGGTAGGAGAAGCCCAAAAAAGTGTCGGGATAGTTGCCTAAATCCATAAATCATCCCGCACATCGAGACCCAAGGAAGAGAAGCAGCCTATGGTACTAGTGCATGTGTCCCCTAGAAACTCACTGAGAACTAGGCTTACTATGGAAGAAAAGGGGAAGGATATCAACTTGGAAGCCGATGAGGAGGAAGACATTGAAGAAATCCTGGTAGAGGAGGACGAGGATGTAGAGATGGAGGTGGAAACTTAGGGTGCGGACCCTATGACCGGGTTGCCCACATATGTTCCTCCACAGAAGGGGAAAATAAAGGTGCCCAAAGACATAGATGAGAGAAAAAGCTCTCTGCACACTTCGCTGCTCCCTGACGACATAATTTTTGAAAGAGCGCACTTGGGGTGAGTGCTTGTACTAAAATTTGAAGACTTAGATCTCGCGGACCACAAGAAGTTCCCACATTTGGAAACTGTAAAACTCATGCGCCACAAGAAAGATGTGTTAACATGAATCATAGAGTTGGAGCCACGTAAGTGGTTGTGAGGTGTAGAAAAGGTAGGATTGTTAAACCTGATCTGGGTGCTGCATTACCATCGCACCCCAGTGACTATTTTCGTCATCAGGCAGCTACTCTTCCTGGTGCATGATGGGTGCTTGTGGCTGGAGGAGCCCATCCCCATCACGGACCACTTAATTCATATAATTACCTGGCTCCCTTGCAAAGGGGAGGACCCAACAAACATCTCGGAGGGTAAAAGTGATGATTTGGCCATCGCGGAGGCCATGAAGAAGAAGTTCAAGATGGAGAAGAAGAAGAGAGGATACGTGATTTCCAGTATCAACAATGTTGTAGTCAAAGTCATGATGCAGATATTGGCCAAAAAGGTTATGCAGAAGTGCCACGTGGATGAGGTGCTTGTTCCGGTGGTTTCACTTGCCATGCAATGCATAGAAGGGGTCCAATTTAAATGGGTAAACTACTTGTGCAGAGAGTTCCTGGAGAACTACTGTGAGGCACAGGAGCATGCAAATACTTTTCATTACGCATGGCTACTATTGTTCATTGTGTTGGTGGCATGGGAATTGCCCGAGGACAGCCAGTTCCCGATGATTGCATAGGACCTTTCAGAGGTAGCAAATTATGCTTCCCTATGGGCAACCAGATATGTGGAGAGGATCAGAGACAACAATATATTCTGTGTTCATGGAGATGAACATCAGAATGGGGATTAACCGCAAGCCATGGTTATTTCCCATAGTCTATAATAGCCTACAGAGCTTCGCGGAGTTCAAGGCCGATTTTCATCACGTATACATTAGGGCGCACAAGGACCCTGCAAAGACTTAGAATGAGCTCCTTTATCTGGTGATGGGTGATGTCATATTCAGCGTCCTTGAGTCGTGGCCGCCGGAGTGGTATGCTCTAGCCAGCTCTGCGGTGGAAATAGAGAAGTCTGCCACACAAAGGAAAAAGGATGAGGTAAAACTACAGATGGTGCAGTTGGCAGAAAAGAGAAGGAAGCAGTAGTAGCCAAGGCGTAGGAGGTGTGTGACGTTGCGAAGGCGGCAGAAGAGCTGCAGAAGGCAACAGAGAGGGAGCGTGAAGGAAACAATTTGCCTTCACCTGAATAGGAAACAAATATAGATGAAGGTGGCGTGGACCCACAAACGGTGGCCACACAGCTGAAATGACAGTACCCAAGAGAGCAGGTAGGGATGTGGAAGAAGTCGAAGGCTTCAAAGACTTCTTTTGACCCGATCACCCTCACCTAGGGTGATCTACATGACATTGGGGAGACAGTGCGAGACGTCACCGCGGAGGCCCTCGAGCAGTTTGTGAAGTAACACCATGTGGTGTTGGGGGCTCTCTGAGCACAGATACAGGAGTTACAGGTGTGCACTTCACAGACTGGTACTGTGTCAACCAGCCTCGCACTAGGCACGACCACGGCCGAGGAAATGCTACGCGCCCAAATGACCAACATTATAGTGCTACCAGAGGGAGCACTTGTGACAGAAAATGAGGCCAACAGGCCTATGGTCAGTGGGCTAAAGGGAGTTAGGATAAATATGGTTGTGCTCCCTCGCGAGATGCTCTATGTTTTGCAAGATGGGGTTACTGCATAACTGTGTGCCAGGGAAGGTTGCATGCTCCAGGTAATGAGTAATAAGAGCATTAACATCGAATAGTTGAGCCTGTAGTGCGACGAGGTAGTGGCATAGAACCGACAACTAGTGTAGGTGGTCAAGGAAGCCTGCCTGATGGCCCGGAGCTAGCCATCCAAGTAGAGGAACCAGTGGAGGCACACATCTGGAAACTCACAGCAGGGATGTGCAAGGCAAAGGAAGAGATGGCTAAGGTTCAGTTGGAGCTGAACCTTGAAATCACCGAACTGCAGTTGAAGGCGTAGCCTTCAACTCTGCTAGAGATTAAGGAACAGTGAACCAGTGCCATTATAGCAGCCATAGCAGAGGTCAATAACAAAGTGAAACACTGCACCACACTGTTCGAGGAATTGTTCAAGGTTCTCACTACTCTGCAAGAGGACCTAAACATACAGCACCTAGAAACAGAGGCATGCAAGCTATAGTAGAAGTACAATGAAGTAGAAGAGACTGTCTAGGTGGTTGCCCTTACACAAAGGCTCACGCGGATGCAGTAGGCGAATGCGCTCAAGGAGTAGGTGGATCTTGCTCGACACAAGGAAATAGTTTTGAAGGTGTGCTTACAACCATGGATTGATGAGGCGTTCGACATTACATCCTCTATTGAAGCAAAGCTTAGGCATATGAAAGGTACACAGGAACAGGTTCAGGAAAGAAGTTCAGCTACCATGGTCTCTAAACAACGCGTCTAGGGTGTGCAGTAAGCAGCCGCTTAGTGCGCTGCCAATCTTGCAGCGATCTAAGTAGAGTTGGGAGGTATTCATACAAAGATATCCGCATTGACACAATGACTTGAGGGTGAGTCACGATGTTTGTGTTAGGGGCCTGTTGGGCGCGGGATCCACCAAAGGGAATTTTTGGGGCTAAAAGCCCAGATTTTGGTCAAAAGTTGTAACTCTGATGTAAAGACTCCGCATTTTGTGGGCGTAGAGCACATAGCTTGTAAATGAGTCATAAGGTTTTCTATCCTTAATTTTGTAATGTAATATTGGTTGTAGAGATCTACCCATGGTCCGCAAACCACAAAATTGTATAAATAGAGCAAGACTCTAAGTAGTTAAGACATCAATTGATGATCATGGAATAGAAGCATAGTGGAGTATCTGAAGTGTAAAGTCTAGTTTTGGGTTGTAGAGTAGGAGAAGGCTCTGCAGCTGAGTGCGCAGAGGCCTAGTAGTCTGCAGCTAAGTGCACATACCCCTACAATTGAGTGCACAGGGTGAGTCTAATCTGTAATAGTTGGAAGCATTAATAAAGAGAAGTTTTATATCCTTCCTGTTTATTTATTTCCTATTTTCTGCATTGAATGTATTGGGTATGAATTTCATTTCTACTATTTATTTGATGTGTGAACATATGTTATTGTGTTAATTAAGTGAATGTGAGATAAAGTATTTGTTTACGTGAAGTTAACTAAGATCCTTAAGAAGATAAGTAAGATATGTGTGTAATTTTGGGAAATAGTGCAGGACATTACCATAGCAGTGTGAAAGCACCTCAGCCTTGAGTTAGGGCAATGCGAAAGGAAATTATAATAGATTGCGGAGGTATTGAAGGTCAGGACAGTGTACACAGTGACCTGCATGAAGGTAGGCACATTTGGACTAAATCAACACCTCAGACATCTCAAGGGTGCGAAAACTTGGTTCCAACATCCTCCCATACTGCTTTGGGTGAGAATCCAGTCCACGCTCCATGGGTTGATGCTGAAAGGGCTAGTAGTGTAGGGATTTGTTTGGCTAATTAACTCCGAACCTGGGTCAGGACCCATCAAGCCAACACCTCCTTTCCTGCCTTTTCTGCTTGGGCCTTCTCAGCGGCCTTGTTTTTCCTCTTTTTTACCAGCTGCGCCATCCTCATCTTGGCATTGTCCTTCTTCTTTAGCACAGAGGACTTTCTTCCACCCATCACCAAGTCCGTGGTAATGTGCCACTCCGCCAGGAAATAATCAAGCACCACATCCATGGCATCATTTGTCACCAGAAACGAAAAGTCATACCACTTCTACATAAGGTCCTTCCATGCCCTGATACTCAATGGAAATCAACTTTGAACTCGACATAGCTCTGTAGGTTAGCATACACTATGGGTCACAATCATGGCTTGCGATTGATGGCCATCCTAATATTCATTTCCATCAATATCCAGAAGATCTTGTTTTCCCAAACTCGCTCCACATCCTTGGTCACCCACAACAAAGTGTACTTCGCTACTTCAGGAAGGTATGGCGCGACCAAAGGGAACTAGTTGTCCTCTGGTAGCTCCCACACTATCAACACAATTGACAACAAGAGCCACACATAGTGGAATGCCTGGCTTTTCTCTTGTGCTTCACGGTAGTTAGCTAGGAACTCTTCGCGAAGGTAGTACAACCAATTAAATTATACTCCTTCCACGTATTGTTGTGCCAACGCAATGATAGGCACCGACACCTCATTGGCGCGACACTTCTACATCACCTTCCCTACTAGGATCTGCATTGCTACCTTCACAGTGGGGTTGCAGATGCTGGAGATAGTGTACCCACGCGACTTCTTCACCATCTTGAATTTCTCCTTCATTGACTCTGTGAGAGCCTGTTCGCCACCCTTTCCGCTGAAGATCATTTCCGGGATCTCACCTGTATACAATAGGCACATTATTCAGTGGATTAACATATCTATGATGGGTATCGACTCCTCTGGCCATAGACACCCATCATGCACCAAGCACAACAGTTGCTTGATGACCAAAACCGTCATTGGGGTGTGGTTATAGTGAGGCACCCAGAGCAGGTTCAACAATCCTACCTTGAGCCACCTCCGCGACTCCAAGGTAGTCATTCTCATATTTATTCTATGATGCGACGCATCAGCTACTCAGTCACCAGGTGTGGGAACTTCTTGTGGTCCGCCAAGTCCGAGTCTTCAAGCTTCAGTATTGGCACCCGTGCCAAATGCGGGCTGTCAAAAGCAATTTCATCTAGTAGCAGATGGATTTGCAAGTGACTCTTACTCTCATCAATGACCTTTGGGACCTTGGACTTAGGCTTATGCAAAGGGACATACTCTGGAAACTACGTAATAGGGTTCGCACCCTAGGTTTCAACCTCCTCTACTTCAACCCCCACATCCTCATCATCCATCAAGATGTCTTTGATGTCCTCCTCCTCTGCCTCTAAGTTTATGGCCTTGCCCTTCTCCTGTGCAGTGGGTTATTATGGGTTTCACCTTGGTGAGGCGCACACCGGTATGGAAGGCTGCTTGCCCTTCTTGTCCTTCACAGTCTCCTTGGTCGGGGTTGGCTTTGGTCTCGGCACTCTCGGGGATTTAGGGACCTATCCCGATACTTCGACAACCTTTGGGGTAGCTTCTTCGGCCTCCATATCAATGTCCTACACATTCTCCTTGGCTGCCACTTCTTTGGTTTTCATAGCTTCAGTGCGTGCCGAAATGACGCTATTCACTAGTTGCTATGTCTCCTTTGACAATTGTTCAAACGCCAGACTTGCTATCAAATCGTGAAATAATTCACAGTTCATGTGCACCTAAGAGCACAACAACTCAATTCTCAAAATGCCAAGTGCTTTTCGTTGGGCAGCTATTTGTAATTTATAGGGAATTTCATATTCAATCCGACTATTCCCTCCAAAATTGGTTCACTAATGCCACATTAGTGGCAAATTTTCAAGGATCTAAGCCATAAATTTTGTCTTAAATGTTGGCCGCCTGCTCCATTTGGCCTCACTTTTGTCGTATTTTCATGAATAGTGACTTTAATGGTCACTTTCTGGCTAACTTTCATGATTTCTCCCTGGGTAGCGCAACTCCCTCCACGCTGCCGCGGACCTAGAGACACTTCCTTGCTTCACATTCTTCAATCCAAATGGCATTACAGTGTACTGAAAAAACCCCACACAGTCGTGAAGGTTGTCTTGCTCCTATCCTCCGGTGCAATTTTGATCTAGTGGTACCCAAAGAACCCATCAGTGAAGGAATATGCTTCCTAGCCACCTACATTGTCCACCACTTCATCAGTGAACAGAGTCGGGAAAGGATCATGTACACAAGCATCATTCGGCTTTTTGAGATCCATGCATATCCTTATTTCATCCTTCTTCTTCTTTTCCTGTACCACCATTGGACTTACCCAGTTAGATTCCTCCACAGGCTCAATGATGCCTAACACGAGCATCTTGTCCAGCTCTAAGCAGACCTTTTCCTTATATCTCGGATTGAAACAGTAAGGCCTTTTCTTAACCGACTTCACGTCGAGTTTCAATGTAATCTTCATCATTCCTAGGTCCCTAATTATCCCTTTCAAATCTGTAAACTTGGTAGGGAATAAATCTTGGTATTCGTGGAGAAATTCAATGACCTTATCCACCATCGCATCGTCCCAATAATCTCCAATCTTCGTGAATTGGGGCTCAACCTCAGTACCCATGTTTACTTGTTTCATTTTCACCGGTGCCAAGGTTTTCAATTTGTGGCCCTTCAACCTTGTGGTGTCCTTTTGTTTCCAGAATGTTAATCTTCCATGGATCCTCATCCTCTTCTTCAGTAGTTACATTATAACATTATAGTGCACGACTCAGCTGAGTAGCCCATTCAAGCTGAATCAGGTCTAAAGGATCTTGTAGTATCCTGAAGATTTATGCTTTCACTTCTTGTAGCACTTCATCAATACTATCAAACCCATCCTCAAAACTAAATGTCATCATGAATCCCTCACGTAGGATATCCCATTCACCTATCCCGTGGCGGGGCTCAGTTTCTACATACCATTTCATCGAGATGATATCTAGGGTGTGACAGAACAAGTGCACCCATTCAGGTTGAGGTTTTTCTCCATAAGCATAGGTCCATTTGGCCAAATGCACGCGTGGATCATCCTGCCCATCATACTTATCTATCATTCATATCTTTAGCTTCCCAAAGAAAGTTCTCATTATTCTCCTACATTCGTGCCAATCATCAAAGCTTCCCTTATGTGTACCCCACCATCTTACGGGTGTAGCACGCAATGCCCAT
This sequence comes from Pinus tabuliformis, assembly GCA_031772625.1. Lineage (NCBI taxonomy): Eukaryota > Viridiplantae > Streptophyta > Pinopsida > Pinales > Pinaceae > Pinus > Pinus tabuliformis. Next base: position 309,972,002 of record CM062815.1, on the reverse strand, counting down.
TTCAATGCCTGCAAGCGCTACTTTTCTGGTACATCCCTTTCAAATGCATCTATAAAGATATCTACCTCATTTAGACCATCATAAGTAGGCAGATTTCTTACCTCTAAGGACACACAGCATAGCCATCAGGTCATCATGTTACAATTCAGCATAGTTACTTCACGTAACTGATTCTGCCAACATTTTATTTCTTCATCAGAGTCTGAACTGCAAGAACTCTCGCGATCCCATGTAATCCATCCATCCATGGTGGGGTTCACCCAATCTTGGTCTCGCATCGTTATCATATAAATACAGTCCAGATCGTCTTCACTCTCATAATCACAGATTGGTTCAGTATAGCGCGATCCTTCAGCAGGATTGAGGGATATTATTATGCGTAGCAATTTCTTCTCAAAGATCATCTTTCACTTCTTCAAATTGATTACCTCATTCATATCAATAGCCCAGTAAATTCCCAGGAGTGCAGGAGAGGGATTTGTATCATCCATTATCTCTATTACTTCAAAAGTAGTCAGCGTGTTCGCACCTTCAATATCCACAGTCACCCCCTGTAGCTACCCCATGGGGATGATCTTCTGCTGATTAGCCATCCTTAGCTGAATCAAAGACCATTGCAACATGGGCCTCCCCATTCGTTCCCAAGTCTACTTCAGTAGGACGTTCGCGTCTGACCCCAGGTCCAAAATAAACTGATCCATCTCATACTCTCTTATTTGCGTGGTCAGTCTCATCTCTCATCCCGTTCTTTTTTTATGCTTGCCAATATTTCATACTACGTGCGACTCACCTGGTGTAGTTCCAGGGCATCTATTGATGAGCTCTTGTAACCCTTTCATAGCCTTACTATTGTGTAGTAACTTCATACAGGTCTCTAGGAAAGTTGTGAGCATAGAAGGGTCCATCTCCTGCTCAGGCTTATCCTTGCTTCCCGAGGTGGAGGCCTCAGTGAAGCTCTTCTTAGCTTCCATGAAGTTTTTGTGTGTGTGCTCCAAATCAAACCCATGTACTGTCTTCTGGCTATTTCCCCTAATCATATTTACATTTGGATCCTCTTTGCACGGCTTAGACCTCATAATCTACAAGTTCTGAGTCGGCGAAGGTGGTAGCACCCATTTGTCACGTATCCTAGCTATTAGCGTAGGACTGTTTCTTGTTTCATGATCAAACAACATGCAATTCTTACATCACGGATGCGTTGGCTTAGTGCCATCACGGGCATAGTGTCTTGGTCCTCTACAATTGTAGCAAATCAACTGTCCTCAACCCTTGTTAGGTCCTCCTCTACCTCGGCCTCGTCCGTGCCCCTAAAATCCTATCCATGCCAACCCTGCACTTTGGTCAAGGGGCCGCGTTTCAGCCTAAACCCTATAGGTGGTAGTTCTATCCATCATCAATTCATAGCTCCTGCAAGTATGTTTATCATGCCCTATTGACCTACAAAAGTTGCAGAACAGTTGTTGTGGTGCCTATACAAACTTCTGTAGCAAGTGACAGTTATTCGTGGAATGTTTTCCGGCTACCTAACAGATAGTGCACCATAATGCAAGCCTCGATTTAGGTCCTTCTTGAACTTCTGGCCTTAAAGGAATCAGTCCTCCTCTTACAATATAGTTCGCAAAGACTGGGCAATGGTATTTGTCATGACCCTGACTCTTGCATTTCAAGCACCATACCTCCTCGTGCACCTTTGGTCAAACCATCCTGTCCTGCTTCAGACTTTGCATCTCAAGGCATAGATTCTTCAACTGCGCATGGATCTACTAAACTCCTAGATTTGGATCTTACATTGGAGTTTCATGTAGTCTCATGGCAATCTCCAAGGTCTCTGCCTGAGTTGTTATCTTATGTTGCAACAACACAGCCCTTAAATGTGGTAGTAGCGAGGCCACAAACCACTCGCGATGTTGTCCGTCTATAAAATTCATGTTGGCTTCGCGTATTGTACACTTCAACCTCTACTCTAGTTCCCAAGGAGTCTTGCCAGGTTGCATCGCGATTTCTTTGAATCCCACAATTGACTACACCTTAGATTTAGGCCTATCGAATTCTCTATTTAGTGTTGCCTAGATGTTTGCCACTCCAACATTCGGGTTATCATTAGAGTACTTAATATACCAGGTTAGTGCATGATCTTGCAGAGCATTAACCAGTGTCACCTTATTTAAATGATCATCTATAACACCTTGAGCTTCCCATACAAGCCTCACAATAAACCCGAATTGGTCCGAGTCTTCATTTCCCAAGCCTTTGAACAAATGCACCTTCACCATATTTTCCATATTGAACTGCGGTGGAGCTGGAGGTGGTATGGGTGAAGTTGGAGGTGATGGTGGTGAAGTTGGAGGTGGTATGGGTGGAGGTGGTATTCATGGGAATCCTTATCTTATTAACTAGATAGCACTTCACAGAGAAACCTTTGCTATCCCTTCTTCATTACCTCGCGGAGGTGAAATCAAGGGACTATACTCCGGACCTTTTCTACCTTCCTTCCTGTAATTTTTTCTTCTCTACGTAGTCCTGAACATCAAGGTAGCTGCATAACCCATTTTTTCACAATAGCATTTTAATCTACATATTCAAAGATTTCACGAACTTACCTCTTAGTCCTTTGAAAAAGCATCCCTCTGCCTCGTTGTAGCTGACTGAGGTGTCTCTTAGGTTCCTATACCAATAGGAGTCATAATTTTGATTTTTCCATATTAAAAAGTTAAAAAATGTAAAGAGGGTATGTCCTAAAATAATAATCAAAGGACAAAAAGAATGAAAGTAGGTCACAAAAAAAATGAAAAATATGAACCCCAAGAAAACAAGAAGACCATGAAAGTGTGCAAGTAAAAATGCCACTACTTTTTACTTTTTATGCTTAATGAATGGTTGTGTGCAGCTTGTCACTTATGCCACAATCCATGAATAGTCACAATGTTTAAACTTGGCTATTTCATGTTTTCAATTTCATGTCTATAGATAGAGAATAAAATTTGACCAAACAGTATAATCTTGGCAGATAATTAGATAAGTAGAGTAAATAAAAGGAGCTAAACTATTTAAACTGATCCCTTGGATGAAATAATGTTTGATTTAGATAGTTTGCTATGTAAAGAAAGGAAAATATTGATAAGGGTTTACTAGCTTAAATGCACCCTAATAAAGTGAAGAAAAAATGGTAGCATGAGTAGATGGGTAAGTAGAAGAAAGGTTGTAGAAATATGGTGATTGATTAGACAAAAAGCATATTTATCATTTTTCATCATATATGAATGGACAATCAAGCATGCAAATGAACTTCAAAGTCAATTAATTAACCTCCTCCATTCATTTCACCTCTGTACTTAACTAATTTCCCATAATGAAGTTCCAAGTATTTAAAACCTTTAAGTTAAAGAGGCTCAGGGCATTTCTCTGACTTTTGGAGGGACCGGACCCTTAGCTCAATGAATTATGGATATCAAATACTAGATTTCCCTCATAAAATTCATCCCCCCCATTAGTTCATTCATTTTCCTAATAAAACTACTTTTCCTAAGGGTAAAACACTTTTTGCCTAGGAAATGCACTTTTCCCCATATAAAGCACTTTCATACCATAAACCCACAAAAATGATTTACCCTAAGTATTAATGTAAATATGTGAAAAACATGTAATTCAAAAAAAAGCATTGTACTTAGTGTTTTTCCCTTTTCCGCCCATTTTTCTTATTAATTACTAACTTTTATTAATATATACAAAATCCCTGAAAAAGCAATTTAAGCATATATTTAATTCTCGTGTATAAATTAGCCCTACCCCTTAGTTTAATTATAAACTATATTACTACCCATATCCTGCAAAAATAAATAACCCCGCCTTAGCCCTTAATCCCGCATTAAAGCACCCCGATGAGATTAAACTCTAAATTAATCTCATACCACCATAATTAAGTGCCCGCCGGGCCCCCCACTAGCCTCCGTGCAGCTTCCCCGCCCGATCACCATGCAATCATCCCCCTCTTCATCCGACAGCCCTTATCCATATCGGGCCAACCCAACATCCGCCCTTTACCCACCCGATAAAGTGGTTTCTCCCCCAGCCCCCGTGCTATGTGTCATCCAATAAATGGAATCAGGCGACCCCTCCCGAATACCACCAAGCGCCCAAAAGCGGTGCAATATAAATCGTTTACCGCCATCCCACTACACGAAAAATCAACCACTATTCACCCCGTACCCACCAAAACTAAATTTTTACGTATAAAGGCCAAAAAGCCCCAAATTGTTTGTTTTCGCGGACATTTCATCTGCAAGCCTCTATACGCATGCACGACACCTACAAACGTTGAAGTCGTCAACCCACATACAATTTCGCTCCAAAGATGCTGTAGACGACCTAGTCGGCCTTGTAGCCTATACAAACCCCATTCAACCACTTGCAGTCGCCAGCCTCCCTGATCAGAACCAATTCACCCCAATTCCAGGTATTTAAACCAAAATTCAAGAAATACCCTATCAATTTCAAAGTAACCAGTTGCTGAGTGTGTTAGTTAAGATAAAAATTAATTAAAAAACTGCACACCTTGCTGAAACACTGTTGCCCTAAACACTGCAAATTACCCTCCCCAATTACTCAAATCCACAAGAACTGAGAATGGCGGCCCTTGTTTCTATGGATGTGAGACCCATCTCCACGCCCCATTTGGACTTGGACCACCTTCCCTTAGCTGATAGAGATTTCCAAATAAAAGATACCACTATTATAGAGCTCCTGCTCAAAATACATTGCCAAAGTAGGGATAAGTTCCTAAACCATGCTGATGAAATTAGCCTTTGGGAGTTTAATCTTCCCAAGTACTAGTTCCCCCAAGTCCACATTTTTCCTGAAATTGTACATATGTGCTCTTCTTGCTACATCCCCAGTCATAGAAACATCATGTCTCACAAGCAGAAAGTACTTTTCACCATCACCCTTGTGTCTATCAATGAGATGCTGCAGCTCCAACCAGGTCCAAACCTAACTCCCCTCTCAATTTGAGACCTTTTAGACTTATATCCCAAACTCAACTTTGTAATATTGGCCCAATTGATCCAAACCTTCATCATAGAAGAGAAGTACACCCCCAAAGACCCCCCTCCATATGTAGCAACTATATTTTCTCCTTGGGTCTGAAATATTGTATCCATGATATCTTGTGTTTTGGGTTACTCCACAAGTGAGTACATTGGTGAAATAATCTTGGCTTTCATTTCCATATATACCCCAGGATAGCCTCCTGCAACTATTTATGACTTTGCCAATTCATAGCTGACAGAATGCATGAGCAGTTCACAAGAATGGGAAATGAAAGGCTTTTCAAGTACTCCTCAGTTCTATACCACATATTTTTATATTATCAATAAGAGAAATTCCCATTCACCCTTCAAAAGCTGGACACCAAGGGTCAGCCCAAGTCAGTCATTTTCTGAACCCCATTGATCCACCAGTACCAGTCTCCATACTCTTACTCTAATTTTATTGATTTATTTCTACACCCAGTCATGACAACATTGACTGGAAGCCCTCCTCCAAGGATCAGTTCAGAAATAAAAAGAGTCCTCCAATTATCTAAACAGACCAAAGTTGGTGATTGGTACCTTTACTAGAACCACACAGAGATCAGGGTATATGGTTGCATGCTTGCACCATACCAATTGCCAAGATACCTCCCTATGATGTTGTTTGCTTTAGAATATTACAGGAAAATCATCAATGCAGATGAGATAAATTTTCTAAATGCCAAGAAGAAGTCTAATTTCAAAATAAAATACCAATTAGGCCCCTTCATATGCAACTCTAGAGAGACTAGCCATGAGGTAGACCTAATATTACAAAGGATGAAGTTTCAAAGAAATTTTGTTAAGAGATACGATCCTTTGGAATTCATCACAAAGAAAAGAAAAAAGGTCAAGCTTGGACCTTTCATTCACGATCCCATACCTGAGATAGGAGCTTATGCAAAACAAACTGAATGGGTGGAAGGTACCCTAGTAGACTAGGACAGCACCATAGTAGATATTTAGAATGCTCCTATTGATTTAGAAAAGCAGCTTGATGATAACTCTTTTCTGCAGGCACCAGAAAAACCAGAAACTACCATGAGCACTAGACTCCTCAAAATGAGGAGAAGGTCCCAAAAAGAAATAGAGAAGGAGCTTCCACCTCAGGGATGGCCACATCTGATTTATAATAGGAATAAAACAAGAGGCAAAGGATAAATCCAACTTCTGAGCAGGAATACACTAAAGGCTCAGCTGAGATCACCAATACAGAAGCAGAAAGAAGCAGGCCTGCCACTCCATCTGGAGGCATACAAGATCCTTTCACTTCACAAACATAGGTATTGGAAAGGCAACTCAATGTGTTGTATCTTCCTTCAGAATGCATGTAGACAAAGACCAAGACATCAAGGAAAGATATAAACAAATCAAGGCTAGAAATGAGATGCTCAAAGCCCAAACTTATGCTCAATACCTGAAATTCACCCCTACCAATCAAACAAGGCTAATGTTAGCCTTTCACATTAAGGAGGGGAAGCTACAGATGACCTTTGTGAAGCCTACAACCCATATCCAAGAATGGCCTCAGATTTCAAGAAAATAGATTTTGAAGTGCTGGCAAGGGATATCCATCCCATAGACCAGATTGAGCTACACAAGTAGACATGGGAGATGATATACTCCACTTTGACTATAAAGGCCATAACCACCCACCAGCTATAGAACTATTGAACAATATCTCGACTCAATTCCAGTTAGAGAAGGCCTCCTCACAGGCCAAGGACACCAGGATCAAGTCCTTAGAGGACTTAGTAATTGAATTGGGACACGATCCCAAGGATATAAAAGTTGCAGACCAACTTATTAGAAAGAAGAATGATGACTTAGCTACATTGAAAAAGTGGATAAAGATGCCCCAGCTACTTCATCCACAAACACTAGAGGTTTTAGAAGCCTAGCAAAGACATGAGGAACTCATGGACTTAGTATTGAAGCTGAATGATCAACTCAAGGAGACAGAGAAGGAGTTGGACACTTTAATTCAATAAATCAAAGTGACTTGGCCACAACATCTAGAACTATCATCCCCACAGTACCCATAACAGTTCCTTCTACCCTGGCAGCATCACTGGCACCTACAGTTCCACTTGCAACAGCCTTGACAGCAACAACGAAATCTACTACAACAGCAGGAGCACCAGGGGAAAAAGCAACAGAACTTGTGAAAGCCATGAAAGAGATGTCTATCCATGCTACATAGATGAAAAAGATAAAGGAAAAAGTGTCAAGTTTGGAAACAGACTACAAAATTGCCCAACTGAAGCAGAAAGAAGAAACACAAAGGGCCCAGAGAATGGGTGAGAGGATCAAAATCCTAGAAAAGGATTTAACACTTGAGACGCCACTTGGACAAACCAAAGAAATACTGTGGGAAAACATCATTGACTCTTTCAATGATATTTGGCCATCAATCCAAGTTATTTTTGAGAAAACAGAGCTAGTAAAGATAGCTACTGAAGCTATCCATAAAGTGAAGGAGGAAATGGGAAATAAGCATGAGGATGTAAATAAACTCATCCATTTCCTCAATAGCAAAAGCATATATGAGCTACAGGAGTTGAACATTGAAGACAGAATTGCCACCATTTTAGAAATAAGAAAGTTTCTTTCCAAAAGGAACCTTATGCTTAATTTGGAAGAAAAGTGCCACAATATGTAGGTATCCATTGATAGGTTCATGGCTAAATTTAAGATTTTGAGGGAGAAAGGTCTGGCCAGTCCTATGGTCATCAAAGACAAACTCATGACACAGTTAGACTATGGGGATAGACTTAGAAATTTGGCTAAGGATCAAGCCAGTTCCTCATCAACTAAAGCCTTGCCAACAAGTAAAGTATTATACGACACATTTGAGAACTTGTTTGTCCTTGAGCATGAAGTAAAACATTTGCTCCTCACCAAGCCCAATTTTGCAAAGTATACTGAGGCTGACGATATCTACAGGAGAATGCTAAATGTGAAATTACCAAAGTGTAGAATGGTGGGAGACAATAACAAATTTACTATGATAAATTAACAGCTAAAAGTTACCCCACAATAAATATGAAGGTAGCCAGATGAAACAGGTAAAAATAACACAACAGGGTCAAAGAGTATCAGATGAAAGATAAAAGTAAAGAAGACTCCAGTGTAAAAATGCCACCATTATCAGCTAGCATAAAGGGCTGCATCTCAACCATAAATGCCAGCACAACCATAATTAAAGGGATAGCAAGAAGCATCTCATTAGTTGTCTCTATCTTCTTGTTAGAAGATATTTGTATTTCCTAGAAAAAAATCTCAAGTTGTTTAAGGTATTTTGTAATAATTTTTGTATAAATACTTCACAATTTGAAGTATGTAGTGTGGATTCCAAAACATTTCTTTAGACTATTTCTCTCAAATCAGAAATTCTATTGTATCAATGACTGGATTGGCTTACTGGATCAAGGAATAAAGTTCAGACATTTTACAGGATTGTTGTGTAAAGCGAAATACAAATAAGTATTATCTCATGTTCAATGTTGTTTTCTTTCAAGTTTTTCATAATCTTTATGTATCTCTAAACTCTTAATGTTATAACATGGAATGATATTTTAGAAATTGTTTAAATGCACTCTCTCTTTACTGTTATGCATTATTATATGTTTTCTTCACAAATCTAAGTTAAGGAATTCTTGATTGCTCCTTAATTTAGGTGATTTCTTGTGATTAGTAGCAAAGGATTCTAAATTTCCCTTTGTTCATGATTATCCTATGCTCTCCATTCTGATCCCGGTCTAAGGATTCTTGAGTTCCCTTTCACCCTGGTTAGAATTACTTCACCCATTAGGCCTAAAGATTTGCATTTCACTCTGCTAGCCTACCCCGTGAACATTCCCTTTACTGAATTGGTCCAGTCCTACTATCCATTTGTTGACTCCATATCCCAATGGCTTGAAGACCTAGCTCTGTCCATCTACTATAAGAATTCCACCACCCAACCTTCAAAACAAAACCAAAACACCAAGGAACACTAAGAACTAGCCTACAATCCCATAAGAAACAAAGCTAAATTATATAGAGAGAGCCCTCTCTGATTCATAGGTTGGCTAGAGCCTATACTTAAAAGATTGGTTTGTGGTTACCTCAGTTTCTTCCTTCTTCTGATAACTTCTAACGAAATTTCTTGGTGATAACATAGTGGCAACCATATTTGGGATTCAAATCTTCAGTCTTAATAAACCTTTAAGAAAATTTTAATTGTTCTTTCAAGCCTCTTAAAGGATTTATTAGAAGTTATTTACAAAATATCACAAAAAGAAAGTAATTAGAAAAAGCTTGAAATTTTGGCTTCAAGGAGAACTCACTACACTAGGGCTAATCAAGATCCAAACCCTGCCCCAATAGTTGATAATCCCAACCTGATTTCAAGAAGACCCAAAAGAGAAGAAAGTTTATTCAGTCAAACACGTTTAATCAAAGCTAATTCGTGCCCTAATGAGTGGTTGTTTTTAGAAGACCTTCCCTTTGACGTGCCATTTAATCTTTCCATATTTAGAACAAGGTCTGAAAGTGCACTTGATGAAATTGTTCTAGATCCAGAGTTTATTGCAAACCTTGAAGTCCAAAATGCCAATCAGTCAATTGGTTAATATATTCTAAATTCCCCACAATCATCCCTGACTATTGCTAGGAACCTTGAGCTTTCTAAACCAATATCCACTACTCTTAGTTCACCATTGTTCCCTTCAATCTCTAAATTTTATTCCCCACCTCCATTCATACCCTCACTTCCTTACCAACCTATCATATCCCAGGTACCACCTATTGGTCCTAGTTCATCCTCCACTACTGCATCATCTTCCAGCACCTCAACCCCACATTTTAGCCCATCCCATCTTATAGCCATGGCAAATTGATATGCTCCCCTTGTCTTACATTCCCCACTTGGTGCCATGCTAGTAGACTACCAGAGTAAAATCATCCAATTTGATGGTGTAGGACACTATAATGCACAACACCATTTTAATAAAATGACAAACTACTTTGAACTTCATGAAATTGATATTGTGGATGTCCAAATGAGATTATTCGCTCAAACTCTAGCTGGTGATGTTAGAAAATGGTTTAGATCACTACTTGATAATAGTATTGATAGTTTAGAATTATTTCAGCAACAATTTTTGAATAGATGGGAAAAGAAAAAGAATCCTCTACAGATCCTTTCTGAATATGAAAATATTAGGAGAGGACCTAATGAAACTATTCAAGATTATTGCACTAGATTTAACAATATATACAATGCAATTCCAGTTAATCTTAGGCCCCCACCTGACTTAGCATTAATAAAGTTCCCTAATGGTTTTGACATAGACATGGCATTCCAGCTCAAGGAAAGAAACCCCCCAACCCTAGAAGATATGCAAAGTGTAGCAGTAAGTGTAGAGGCCAATTTATTAGCTAAAAGAGCTAGAGTTAGGAATGAAAGAAGAGGATCAACTAAAGATGATCCTTCACCCTCTGACATTAAAATAGATAGCTTAGCAAAAGGCATGGAAATGTTAATGGATAGAATAGAGAATATAGAGAGGAAACCCAAATGGGATAATCAATAGGCACCTCTAGTTAGGAAATCGAACTTTAGGAAACACCAAAACCAAAATACTGGAAAAAATGGACCTAATGAGAATATAAGACCTCCATTTCTAGGAAAATTATGCAGAAACATCCCATCCTGAGGACCCAGAGCAAGACACACAAATTAACTTGATGGGACTAGATGATGAAGGTACTGTTTTTCTGACCCAAGATGATCAGGAATTGCATATGCTGTAGTAATTGCAAATCCAGTCTAGAGAGTCATTTGACTATAAACAAGGTTATGATTCTAACATCTTTGAAGTACATAAGAAATATAACCTAAGGAGTAAAAAGAATTTTGATACCTCTGACCAAACCAAGAAAACAGTGCCAAATCAACCAAAGAAAATCAAAGAACCCCCAGTTTCTAAAGTCCTCTAGATTCTCCCCAGACAAAACTAGAATTCTTCTGGTCCTACCATTGAAGATATTACCCCTAATCAACCTTCTGATGATCAAATCTCTTCTTCAACTTTCCCCAAAAAACTAGTGGACACACCTCAAAATACTAGATTGTAAAATTCACAAAAATAAGTCCCCAATAAAGGAAAAGAATACCATCCCACTCAAAACCCTATTGTCAAAAGTTCAAACCCTCAAACAAAGAAAGCCCCTTTGCGTTTTAATTTGGGAGCAGAGGTAGATAAGCTAAATATTTTAGTCCCTTTGATAGAGTTAATCGGGAATGAAACCTACAAAACACAGATAAACCAAACCCTGAACCTTGCTGAGAATAAAGATTCTGATAACTTGTTTGATGACCAACTTGAACTTATATTTGGTCCAGATGTCAATGGAAAACCATTAGAAGGAGGGATACCACCTTTATATATTAGCCTTGGCATCCATGAAAAAATTCTTCATAATGCAATGTTGGATTCTGGTGCATCCCAAAACTTAATGCCCAAATCAGTAATGGAAAATTTGAACCTAGACATTACAAGACCATACAAGGACTTATTTTCATTTGACTCAAGTCAAGTAAAGTGTCTGGGATTGATTAAAGACCTCTGTGTTACCCTAGTTCAATATCCTGCCAAGGGCATCCTTATGGATATTATAGTTGTTGACATCCCACCGAAGTATGGCATGTTGCTATCCAGGTCATGGGGAGCCAAACTTCAGGGATCTCTACAACTTGATATGTCATATGCAACAATTTCTATTTTTGGACAACCTAAGAAGCTGTATCGAGAAACTTTAATGAAATACATGGTAAGTAGCCAGGATCGGCCTCAAAACTTTCCTATCTACTTTGTACATTCAAACATTGATTCTTTCATTTTTTATAATACTGACGAAACACAAGGAACTATTTTAGACAGGGTTGATAAAAAACCAAAAGAAATTGCAGTTTCAAAACGAAAGGAAACTGTCCAAACTTTAGAACTTTCCACTAAACAAGGTAGCCAAGTTGCGGAAAAATTGGTGGAAACAGATGATACGAATTATGAACATGAGATATTGTGGCATCTTGAGTTTGATGGGTCAATCAATAAGTTTGGAGCAGGAGCAGGAGTTTGGATATACAATCTAGAGAATAACAACTCAAGTCCATGCATACAAACTAAATTTTAAATGTACTAGCAATATGGTTGAGTATGAAGCACTAGTTTTAGGTCTTAAATTAGTTAGGAAGCTAGGAGCTATAAGAGTTTCTATCATGGGAGACTCTAAATTAGTGATAACATAGATTAATGCTGTATATATGACCAAATACCCTAGGTTAAGTTGTTACAGAGGAACCATCATAGAAATACTAAACACTTTCTTAGAAACCAAGGTTGCTGTAATTCGTAGAAAACATAATATGCAGGCTCATAGTTTAGCAATGTTTTCCAGCACCTGCTAGTTACCCTTTCAGCCTAACTATCAGTACACTGCTGAAGTATGGCACAGGCCTGCAATCCCAGATAATTTGAAGAACTGGAAAATATTTTCTAATGACAAACAAATAAACAACTTTTTTATTTCAGAACAATAATTTGTAAATAGAAATATAGACACTGAAAAATCAATAGAACTTAACACTAAAGATAAAATAGAAATAAACGAGATAGAAGGTGAAGAGATAGATAGATTCCATCCCACTAAATTTACAAAATTAGATATAGAAAACCTAGAAAAAGTTGAGAATAATGAGATAATTAACGAAGACACTGAAGAAATTAATCTCAAGGAAAATTTATTACCTAAGGGATTAACCCCTTTGGAAGACCTATTCGATTCAAACAATGTCCCTAGGAAACCCAAAATGGAACCTTTGAAATCTAATATGGAGTGTAATATTGGCACTGATAAAAATCCCAAGTTGATCAAACTTTCTAAATCATTACCTCCCACCCAAAAAGTAAAATACAATGAGTTATTAAAATAATTTCAGGATGTATTTGCTTGGAGTTATGAGGACCTCAAATCCTATGACACCAACATCATACAACACACAATCCATATAAAATAAAATCATAAACCTTTCAGACAAAAACTTAGAAGGATAAATCATGTCCTATTACCTTCAATTGGAAAGGAAATCCAGAGAATGTACGATGCTAAGATAATTGCACCATTCAGATTTTCTGATTGGGTTTCAAACCTAGTGCCAAATAGGAAGAAAACTAGCAAGATCAGACTCTGTGTGGACCTTAGAAACCTCAACAAAGTATCCCTTAAAGACAATTACCCTCTCCCCAAAATGGACCATATTTTGCAAAGGGTATTTGGATCAACCAGGATCTCATTATTGGATGGATTTTGTTAGGCCCCTATACTACTAGTGTAACCACTTATTGTTATTAGTACAACCCCCTTATTATATTGTTGTGCCCATGTAGTCCCCATATTGTTATTATTGTGCCCCATAGAAGCCCACTATTGTTATTATTGTGCCCTTACATTATTATTGTTATGTCGGCTCTGATTATATTATCAACCCTTAGACTCCTATATATAGAAAGGAGGTCTTGTCATTTGTATCATCTAAGAATTGTTCATTTACATAATGTAAAGGAGGTTTCCCCCTCGAAGAGGCTGATTTCTAAGGTGTTCATCTATCTTTTCTATCTTTTTGTGAGTTGGTTTCATAACAATTGGTATGATAGATTTGGATTCTATGGTTTCGCTGCTTCAAAATAGGTCAGCGTGGAATTTTCGCTATAACTTCGTTTTTGCGATGTTTCAAAATCTACAAAGAAAACCCATTTGAGAAGAAATTACATTGAATATTGCATCCGAATTTCAGATCTTGTCCCACTATATTTTCAGATATTTCATATGTGGAAGTTAGGGTTTTTGTGGACTCCCGAATTACATCCTAAATAGGTGAGCTTGGGAAAATCATCATAAATTTCTCTCTAAGCATTAGATTTAACTTTTGTAAGAAGTTACAAAAATTGGATAAACCATAGTTTTCTGTTTATATTTTTCAGATTTGAAGGTCGAAACAATGACACGTGGCACTTCATACAAGTTCACTCTTTTGAAAGGTATATAATTAGGTCATCTTGGGAGATTTTGCATAACTCTTTCTTGGAGAATCTAATTTCGATCAGACTGGTGGCATTTTAAAGAGCACATAGAGGGATACCACAGGTCAATATTTCAGAACTGGGAGATCCAAAATTACAGAGTTACAGTCGTTTCAAGATTGAGCCCATAAAATAAAGAAAACGCGACATGAGGAAGTTTGATGGAAAGGATCCGGTAAATTGGATACTACAAATGAAGAAATATTTTGATATACATGAGGTGCAACTGTTACAAAAGGTACGTATTGTATTTTCATATTTAGAACTGGATCAATTTTTATGGTATAAAGGGCCTTGTTCTCGTAAATCACTTGTTACGTGGTCAATTTTCACGGAGGAAATGATAACGCATTATGAGGATACAAAGAGAAACACCTTCTTTAGACAATTGATAAATCTCAAACAAAAGTGTTCAATGGAAGAGCACATTGAGGACTTTCAAAAATTGAATATAAGGGAAAATGATATTCCAGAGAAGCGGAGGATTGATGTCTCCATAGGGACTTTAAAGGATAACATTCAACATGAGGTTCATCTTTGGGAACCTAATTCATTGAAGAATGCATTCAGGTTGGAAAGAAAAGTGGAAAGAAAAATTATGGCAACAAGGAAGTCTACCCCTCACAATCATAAAGATGGAAGTGTTGTTTCTCCTAGCCTTCCACAACCTTCAAGGTTGACACCATAGAAATTGGAAGAAAAAAGAGCAAAAGGGCTTTGCTACGATTGTGATAACAAATACATTAAACGTCATAAGTGTGTTGAGAAGAAATTATTTTACATTGAGTGTGAAGAGGAGGAAGAAAAGGATCAAGAAACATAAAAAGAAGAGGATATACACCAGGAACTAACCCTAGAGAAAGAAGAAATGAATCCAACCATATCTTGTAAATAATTGACAACAATTACCACTCCTCAAATTGTCAAGATAGAAGGACATATCAAGAAGAAAAATGTTGAAGAAGTGAAAGATGACATCGAGCATCAAGAAATTAATCTGACCATATCTTGTAAAGCATTGGCAAGAATTACCACTCATCAAACTCTCAAGATAGAAGGACATATCAAGAAGAAAAAGGTTCAAGAATTGAAATATCACATCGAGAAAGAAGAAATGAGTTCGACCATTTCTTGTAATGCATTGGTCAGAATTACCACTCCTCAAACTATGAAGATAGAAGGACATAATAAGAAAAAAATGTTCAAGAAGTGAAATATCACATTGTGCATCAAGAAAAGAATCCGACCATATCTTGTAATATATTGGAAGAAATTACCACTCCTCAAACTCTCAAGATAGAAGGACATATCAAGAAGAAAAATATTCAAGCAGCGAAAGATCACATTGAGCATCAAAAACAAGTTCTCCAAATTTTAAAGGATAATTCCAATTTGGTGTAAAATCAAATGAAGCAACAGGCATATTAACATCATAGTGAAAGAAGTTTTTATGGAGGAGATTGGGTATTTCTACAGCGACATCTCAAGAAAGATATTTATGAGAAGGAAATGTTGGCAATACTACATTCACTTAATAAATGATGACCTTACCTAATGGGAAGACACTTCAAGGTAAAAATGGATCATGATAACCTTAAATACTTTTTAGAAAAAAAATATCTTTACAGGAATAGAAAAAATGGGTCACAAATATGTTGGGTTATGACTTTGAAATCATCTACAAAAAAGGGAAGCAAAATGTTGTTGCAGATGCACTCTCAAGAAAGGATGAGGATGTGGAAGCATTGTTTTGTGCTATTTCTAATATCCAACCAGATTGGATAAATGAAGCAAGAGATGAACGGAAGAAGGACAAAGAAGTGTGGCCACTCATTCAAAAGTTGTAGAAGATCCCAGTTCAAACAATATTGCCAGAACTTGACGAGGAAGGAAAAATCATATTGGAACTTGGAGCAGTCACAGAAACAAGAACTCGACAGCTACAAAATCGATCAATTTTAGAGTATATCATCAATTGGAAGAACTTACCCACAGAAGATTCCACATGGGAGGACAATAATTTTATACAGAAGCATCAAGAACTACTGAAGCATTGACGACAAGACTTTTTAAAGGAGAGGGGCATGTTAGGTCCCTATACTACTAGTGTAACCCCTTATTGTTATTAGTACAACCCCCTTATTATATTGTTGTACCCATGTAGTCCCCATATTGTTATTATTGTGCCCCATAGAAGCCCACTATTTTTATTATTGTGTGCTTACATTATTATTATTATGTCAGCTCTAATTATATTATGACCCCTTAGATTCCTATATATAGAAAGGAGGTCTTGTCATTTGTATCATCTAAGAATTGTTCATTTGTGTAATGTAAAGGAGGTTGCCCCCTCGAAGAGGCTGATTTATTAAGCATTCATCTATATTTTCTATCTTTTTGTGAGTTGGTTTCATAACAGAATTTCTAGTTACAATCAAATTTTAGTTCATATTGATGACCAAGCCAAGACTGCCTTCACTACTCCTTGGGGCACATTCATGTATGTGAAAATTCCTTTTGGACTAATGAATGCAGGAGCCACTTTTCATAGGGTTATGGATATAGCCTTTTCCAAAGAAATTCATGATTTCTTAGTGATATACCTAGATGACATTATTGTATTTTCAAAATCTGACAACTAGCATTTGGATCATCTAAGGCAGGTTTTTATTAAATGTAGGAAATATGGACTTTCTTTGAACCCTAAGAAGTCATTGTTTGGATTAGAAGAAGGAAAGTTACTAGGTCATATAATTTCAAGAGATTGTATCTGAATGGACCTTGCAAGAATAAAAGCCATCTTACAGATACAACATCCAAGGAACATCAAAGAATTACAAGCTTTCTCAAGGAAAATTAACTTTCTTAGGAGATTTATTTCTAATCTATCAGAATTAATTAGATCACTGAACAATATGTTGAAAAAATATTTGACCATAAAATGCACTGTTGAGGCTAAGAAATCCTTTGAAGACATTAAACTGACCATAACAAGAACACCAATTTTGATCAATCCAAAATTTGACAGAGATTTCATCTTCTTTTCCTTTGCTTCTGAGCACACAATTGCTGCAATTTTACTGCAGAAAAATGACCAGGGCTATGAACAACCTATTTCTTTTTTTAGCAAGGCCTTGAGAGATGCCTCCCTTAAATATAACATAATGGAAAAACAAGCTTTTTCTTTGGTCAAAGCTATCAAGGATTTTAGAGTATATATTTTATATTCTCATATAATAGCCTATGTTACCAATTCAGTTGTCAAAGACATCCTAACTCAGGGTGGTCCAGATGGAAAGAGGGGAAATGGATTGCTACTATTTTAGAATATGATATAGAAATCAGACCAACTAAGTTAATCAAGGACCAAGGTTTATCCAAGCTCATGGCTAAGTCAAACTATCAGGCCCTAGATATAAAATTTATTGCTCAAATAGATAATGAAGAGGAGATGGTGACTCCACTAATCAGCCAGGCCTTTATTGAATCACCATGGTATGCTAATATCATTTATTTTTTACAAAATCTACAAGCTCCTCCTGGATTATCTAAGACCAAAAGTAGATTTTTGAAGATGAAATCCTTAAAATTTTGCATATTAGACAATGCTTTGTTTTGGAGGAATCATGAAGGTATTCTTCTCAAGTGTTTATTAAAAGATGAGTCTGACAAAGTATTACAAGAATTTCATGCAAGTGACTGTGGAGGACACCTTTACTAGAAAACCACTACAGATAAAATTCTTAGATCTGGTTTTTACTAGCCAACTTTGTTCTCTGATGTAAGGAAACATGTGACCTCTTGTTACAAATGTCAAATTTTTTAGGGAAAAAAAAAACTTCTACCTTTACCCCTAAAACCAATTTCTGTTGAAACACCTTTTCAACAATGGGGGTTAGACTTCATTGGTGAGATTCACCCACCTTCCTCTGCCAAACATAAATGGATCCTCACTGCCACAGACTATTGCACCAAATGGATAGAGACCATACCTCCAAGGCAAGCCACTGACACTGTTATCATAACCTTCCTAGAAACCAACATTATATCAAGATTTGGATGTCAAACTAAGCTCATCGTTGATAATGTAGCAGCCTTTAAATCCAAAAGGATGATATATTTCTGTAACAAGTATCATATAACCGTGGGCCATTCCGCAGCCTATTATCCTCAAGGAAATGGACTGGAAAAATCCTCAAACAAAAGCTTGGTGAACATCATAAAAAAGCTATTGGAGGACAATAAGAAAACATGGAACAAAAGGCTAGTCAATGCCTTATGGGCAGATAGACCAACCACAAAGAAATCAATTGGTACCTCTCCCTACCAGCTATTTTATGGGATGGAAGTTATTTTCCCATCTTCGTTGGGAACACCAGTAATGAAGTTGCTCCAAGAATTGCAGGTTGAACCAAAGGACATCCAAAGAAGAATCAACCAAACAATTCATTTACAACAAACTATCGGAGAAGTGTACATCAAATTTCAGGTCGTGCAAGAAAGAATCAAGAAGATTTTTTATAAGAGGACCAAGGCTGAGGATTTCTACCTTGGTGACAAAGTCTTAAGATGGGATTCAAGGACGGAAGATAATGATAAACATGGGAAATTTGATTTCCTATGGAAAGGCCCATATGTCATTTATTCTTTCAGATGTAATAATGCTTTATTCCTCAGAGAAATGGATGGTATAGAAGTAGAAGGTGCACCAATGAATGGTGAGATGCTCAAACACTATTTTGAACATAACCACTAATTTTTACTTTCCATTGTACATATTCTATTTTTTTTCAAAAATTTTAGTTTGGATTAGATGGTGGCCATTGAAGTTGAAGCCCAGAGGGAAGGCTCTAAGCTTCAAAGGATTCATTATCATAAGTATCAATAATTCAGAGGCACAGAGGGTAATTTTGCAAGGTAACATCAACAGAATTTCAAAGGCTACTAATTTACAAAGTTCTTGACATTTCACCAAGAAATGCCATTCCCAAGTGGAGCCACTGTTAGGTTCCTATACCAATAGGAATCATAATTTTGATTGACTAAGGTTAAGCCTTGTAATATTGTACATACCTTTGCTTTCTACAAATGTTTTCCATATTAAAAAGTTGAAAAATGTAAAGAGGGTATGTCCTAAAAGAGTAATCAAAGGACAAAAGGAATGAAAATAGGTCACAAAATAATGAAAAATATGAACCCCAAGAAAACAAAAAGACCATCAAAGTGTGGAAGTCAAAATGCCACTACTATTTACTTTTTATGCGTAATGAATAGTTGTGTGTAGCTTGTCACTTATGTCACAATCCATGAATAGTCACATTGTTTAAACTTGGCTATTTCATGTCTATAGATAGAGAATAAAATCTGACCAAACTGTGTAATCTTGGCAGATAATTAGATAGGTAGAGTAAATAAAAGGAGCTAAAATGTTTAAACTGATCCCTTGGATGAAATAAGGTTTGATTTAGATAGTTTGTTATGTAAAGACAAGAAAATATTGATAAGGGGTTGCTAGCTTAAATGCACCCTAATAAAGTGAAGAAAACATGGTAGAATAAGTAGATGGGCAAGTAGAAGAAAGGTTGCAGAAATATGGTGATTGATTAGACAAAAAGCATATTTATCATTTTTCATCATATATGAATGGACAATCAAGCATGAAAATGAACTTCAAAGTCAATTAATTAACCTCCCCCATTCATTTCACCTCTGTACTTAACTAATTTCCCAAAATCAAGTTCTAAGTATTTAAAACCTTTAAGTCAAATAGGCTTAGAGCATTTCTCTGACTTTTGAAGGGACCGGACCCTCGGCTCAATGACTTATGGATATAAAATACTATATTTCCCTCATGAAATTCACCCCCCCATTAGTACATTCATTTTCCTAATAAAACTCCTTTTCCTAAGGGTAAAACACTTTTTGCTTAGGAAAAGCACCTTTCCCCATATAAAGCACTTTCATACCATAAACCCACAAAAATGCTTTACCCTAAGTATTAATGTAAATATGTGAAAAACATGTAATTCACAAAAAAGAATTGTACTTAGTGTTTTTCCCTTTTCTGCCCATTTTTCATATTAATTACTTACTTTTATTAATATATACAAAATCCTCGAAAAACCCAATTTTCGTATATATTTAATTCCCGTGTATAAATTAGCCCTACCCCTTAGTTTAATTATAAACTATATTACTACCCATATCCCGCAAAAATAAATAACCTCGCCTTAGCCCTTAATCTCGCATTAAAGCACCCCGATGGTATTAAACTCTAAATTAATCTCATACCACCATAATTAAGTGTCCGCCGGGTGCCCACTAGCCTCCGTGCAGCTTCCCTGCCCGATCACCGTGCGATCATCCCCCTCTTCATCCGATGGCCCTTATCCATATTGGGCCAACCCAACGTCCACCCTTTACCCACCCGATAAAGTGGTTTCTCTCCCAGCCCCCAGTGCTACTTGTCATCCAATGAATGGAATCAGGCATCCCCTCTTGAATACCACCAAGTGCCCAAAAGCGGTGTGATATAAATCATTTACCGCCCTCTTGCTATGCGAAAAATCAACCACTGTTCACCCCATCCCTGCCAAAACTAACTTTTTATGTATAAAAGCCAAAAAGCCCCAAATTGTTTATTTTTGCTAACATTTCATTTGCAAGCCTCTTTACACATGCATGACACCTCTAAATGTCAAAGCCATCAACCCACGTACAATTTCGCTCCAAATACACCGCAGACAACCTAGTCGGCCTTGCAGCCTATACAAAGCCCATTCAACCACTTGTAGTCGCCGGTCACCCTGTCCAGAACCAATTCACACATGTTCCAAGGATTTAAACTAGAATTCACTAAATACCCTATCAATTTCAAAGTAACCAATTGCTAAGTGTGTTAGTTAAGATAAAAATTAATTAAAAACATGCACACCTTGCTGAAACACCGTTGCCCTAAAGACTGCAAATTACCCTACCCCATTACTCAAATCCACAAGAACTGAGAATGGCAACCCTTATTGCTATGGATGTAAGACCCATCTCCATACCCCATTTGGACCTAGACCACCTTCCCTTCGCTGATAGATATTTCCAGATAAAAGATACCACTGTTATAGAGATCCTGCATTGCCAAAGTAGGGATAAATTCCTAAACCATGCTGATGAAATTAGCCTTTGGGAGTCGAATTTTCCCAAGTACCAGTTCCCCCAAGTCCACATTTTTCCTAAAATTGTACATATGTGCTATGCTTGCTACGTCCCCAGTCACAAAACCATCATGTTTCATGACCAGAAAGTACTTTTCACCATCATTCATGCGTCTACCAATGAGATTCTGCAACTAAAACCAGGGCCAAACCTAACTCCCCTCTCAATTGGATGCCTTTTAGACTTATATCCCAAACTCAACTCTGCAATATTGGCCCAATTGATCCAAACCTTCATCAAGAAGAGAAGTACACCCCCAAAGACCCCCCTCCATATGTAGCAACTATATTTTCTCCTTGGGGTTGAAATATTGTATCCATGCTATCTTGTGTTTTGGGTTACTCCACAAGTGAGTACATGATGAAATAATCTTGGCTTTCATGTCCATCTATACCCCAGGATAGCCTCCTGCAACTATTTATGACTTTGCCACATTCATAGCCGACAGAATGCATGAGCAGTTCACAAGAATGGGAAATGAAAGTGTTTTCAAGTACTCCTCAGTTCTATACCACATGTTTTTATATTATCAATAAGAGAAATTCCCATTCACCCTTCAAAAGCTAGACACCACAGGTCAACCCAGGTCAGTCATTTTTTGGACCCCATTTATCCACCCGTACCATTCTCCATACTCTTACTCTAATTTTATTGATTTATTTGTACACCCAGTCATGTCAATGTTGACTGGAAGCCCTCCTCCAAGTATCAGTTCAGAAATAAAAGAGTCCTCCAATTATCTAAAAAGACCAAAGTTGGTGACTGGTACCTTTACCAGAACCACACAGAGATCAGGATATATGGTTGCATGCTTTCACCATACAAATTGCCAAGTTACCTCCTTATGAGGTTGTTTGCTTTAGAATATTACATGAATATCATCAATGCAAATGAGATAAATTTTGTAAATTCCAATAAGAAGGCTAATTTCAAAATAAAAGACCAACTAGGCCCCTTCATATGCAACTCTAGAGAGGCTAGCCATGAGGCAGACCTAATATTACAAAGGATGAAGTTCCAAAGAATTTTTGTCTGGAGATACAATCCTTTGGAATTTATCACAAAGAAAAGACAAAAGGTCAAGCTTGGACCTTTCATTCACCATCCCATACCTGAGATAGAAGCTTATGCAAATCAAACCGAATAGGTGGAAGGTACCCTAGCAGACCTGGACAACACTAGAGTAGATATTGAGAATGCTCTTATTGATTTAGAAAAACAACTTGATGACAACTCTTTTCTGTAGGTACCAGAAAAACCAGAAACTACCATGAGCACTCCTTCAGTCATGCAGACTCCTCAGAACGAGGAGAAGGCCCCAAAAAGAAACAGAGAAGGAGCTTCCACCTCAGGGATGGCCACCTCTGATTTATAGCAAGAATCAAACAAGAGGCAAAGGCTAAATCCAACCTCTAAGCAGGAATACACTGAAGGCTCAACTGAGATCACCAATACAGAAGTAGAAAGAAGCAAGCCTGCCCCTCCATCTGGAGGCATACAAGATCCTTCCACTTGACAAACACAGGTATTGAAAAGGAAACTCAGTGTGAAAGTATCTTCCTTTAGAATTCCTGCAGACAAAAACCAAGACATCAAGGAAATATATAAAGAAATCAAGGCTAGAAATGAGAGGCTCAAAGCCAAAACTTATGCTCAATACCTGAAACTCACCCCTACCAATCAAACAAGACTAATGTCAGCCTTTGACATTAAGGAAGGGAAACTATAGATGAACTTTATGAAGCCTACAACTTAATAGCCAAGAATAGCCTCAGATTTCAAGAAAATAGATTTTGAAGTGCTAGAAAGGGATATCCATCCCATAGACCAGATTGAGCTACACAAGCAGACAGGGGAGATGATATACTCCACTTTGACTGGAAAGGCCATATCTGCACACTAGCTACAGAACTCTTTGAACAATATCTCAGCTCAATTCCAATTAGAGAAGGCCTCCTCATAGGCCAAGTACACTAGAATCAAATCCTTAGAGGACTTAGTAATTGAATTGGGACACGATCCCAATGATATGAAAGTTGCATAACAACTTATTAAAAAGAAGAATGATGACATAGTTGCATTGAAAAAATGGCTAAGGATACCCCAACTACTTCATCCACAGACAGTAGAGGTTCTAGATGCCCAAATGATCAACTCAAGGAGACAGAGAAGGAGTTGGACAATTTAATTAAATCGAAGCAAAGTGACTTCACCACAACTTCCATAACTGTCATCCCCACAGTATCCATAATAGTTCCTTCTACCCTGGTAGCATCACTGGCACCTACAATTCCACTTGCAACAACCTTCCCAGCAACAATGGAGTCTACTACAGCAGTAGGAGCACCAGGGGACAAAGAAACAGAACTTGTGAAAGTCATGAAAGAGATGTCTATCCAGGCTACAGAGATGAAAATGCTAAAGGAAAAAGTGTCAAGTTTGGAAACGGACTGCAAACTTGCCCAACTAAAGCAAAAATAAGAAACATAAAGGGCCCAGAGAATGGATGAGAGGATCAAAATCCTAGAAAAGGATTTAAAACTTGAGAAGCCACTTGGACAAACCAAAGAAATGTTGTGGGAAAATATCATTGACTCTGTCAATGATATTTGGCCATCAATCCAAGTTATTTTTGAGCAAAAAGATCTAGTAAAGATAGCTACTGAAGCTATCCAGAAAGTGAAGGAGGAATTGGGAAATAAGCCTGAGGATGCAAATAGACTCATCCATTTCCTCAATAGAAAAAATAGATATGAGCTACAGGAGCTGCACATTGAAGACATAACTGCCACCATTTTAGAAATAAGAAAGGTTCTTTCAAAAAGGAACCTTATGCTTAATTTGGAAGAAAAGTACCACAATAAGTAGGTAGCCATTGATATGTTCATGGCTAAATTTTAGATTTTGAGGGAGAAAGGTCTGCCCAGTCCTATGGTCATCAATGAAAAACTCATGACACAGTCAAACTACGGGGATAGACTTAGAAAATTTGCTAAGGATCAAGCCAGTTCCTCATCAATTAAATCCTTGCCAACAGGTAAAGTATTATATGACACATTTGAGAACTTGTTTTTCCTTGAGCATGCGATAAAACATTTGTTCCTCACCAAGCCCAATTTTGCAAAGTATACCGAGGCTGATGAGATCTACAGGAGAATGGTAAATGTGAAATTACCAAGTGTAGAATGGTGGGAGACAATAACATATTTACTATGATAAATTAACAACTAAAAGTTACCCCATAGTAAATATGAAGGCAGTAGGATGAAACAGGTAAAAACAACACAAAAGGGTCAAAGAGTAGCAAGGTCAAAGAGTATGAGATGAAAGAACAAAGTAAAGAAGACTCTAGTGTAAAAATGCCACCACTATCAGCTAGCATAATGGGCTACATCTCAACCATAAAGACCAACACAACCATAATTAAATGGACAGCAAGAAACAGTTCATTATCTGTCTCTATCTTCTTGCTAGAAGATATTTGTATTTCCTAGAAAAAATCTCATATTGTTTGAGATATTTTGTAATAAGTTTTGTATAAATACTTCACAATTCGAAGTATGTAGTGTGGATTCCAAAACATTTCTATAGACTATTTCTCTCAAATCAGAAATTCTATTGTATCAAAGACTAGATTGGCTTATCAGATCAAGGAATAAAGATCAGACATTTTATAGAATTCTTGTGTAAAGCAAAATACAAATAAGTATTCTCTCATGTTCAATGTTGTTTTCTTTCAAGTTTTTCGTAATCTTTATGTATCTCTAAACTCTTAATGTTATAACATGGAATGATATTTCAAAAATTGCTTAAATGCACTTTGTCTTGACTGTTATGTATTATTATATGTTTTCTTCACAAATCTAACTTAAGGAATTCTTGATTGCTCCTTAGTTTAGGTGATTTCTTGTGATCAATAGCAAAGGATTCTTAATTTCCCTTTGTTCATGATTATCCTATGTTCTCCATTCTGATCCTAGTCTAAGGATTCTTGAGTGCCCTTTCACCCTGGTTAGAATTACTTCACCCATGAGGCCTAAAGTTTTGCATTTCACTCTACTAGCCTACCCTGTGAACATTCCCTTTAATGAATTGGTCCAGTCCTACTATTCATTTGTTGACTCCATAGCCCAATGGCTTGAAGACCTAGCTCTATCCATCGGCTCTAAGAGTTCCACCACCCAACCTTCAAAACAAAACCAAAACCCTAAGGAACACTAAGAACTAGCCTACAATCCCATAAGAAACAAAGCTAAATTATATAGAGAGAGCCCTCTCTGAGTCATAGTTTCGCTAGAGCATATACTTAAAAGATTGATTTGTGGTTACCTCGATTTCTTCCTTCTTCTGATAAATTCTAAGGAAAATTCTGAGTGATAACAGTGTCGACTGCAAATACAGTCACAAATCCTCCTATGACGTGATCGAGCCAATGACCGACAGCACGAGCGATCTTGTCCTCAAACGCTTCCAATTTTTGTATTAGCTCTGAGTTCCACACAATAGGACCATGAATTTTCCACCTTCCTTGGCTATCTACTAGCTTTTTGATCCACTCGTATAGCTCAATAGGGAAGGAGAAAAAAAAGATCTCGTGGATCTCTGTATACAGGTATCTGCCCAACCATTCTTCCTTTGTCAGTCGTAGGTTTATGTTCTCCTGCACCGAGAATTCGTGGACCTTCCTATCCAACTAGTCTCCGAACTCCTTAGTTGGATTCCAGTGATACGACATCACACATCTTTTATGCAGATTCTGGTCCTGGTAATGGAACCATTTGTTGACTTGATGGGGCCTGACCTAGGTTCAACGTTAATTAGATAAACAAATCCCTACACTACTGGCCCTTTTAGCATCAGCGTGCAGAGCGTGGAGCGAAGTCTCACCCGAAGTAGTATGGGGGGATGTTGGAACCAAGTTTCCACACCCTAAGATGGTTGTGATGTCGTTTAATTCCCTCTATCCCTACCTTCGGGCATGTTGCTTCGCTCTAGGGCTTGCAAGAAAAACCCTCTATTTTAACCTTCAATACCTTCACAAAATTATATGATCAACCTTCGCGCAGCCCTAACCTACTGCTTAGGTACTTTTGCGCTGCTAGAGAAACATGCCATACAAATTCCCCAATTAATCTAAGTGACTCACTTATCTTATCAAATAGCTATAGTTAACACCGCATAACCAGATATTCATAATTGCATTCAATTATTCAACGTAATTGCATTCATTTGCGCATCATATAAGAATAATAAAGGAAATTCATACATAAAATATCCACATGCATCAATAGAACGAAGACACCGAAATTGCCAAATAATTCTCTTTATTTATAACTTCCAAGTGATTACAGACTCTATCTACCTTACACAGACAGCTGCAGGGGTCCACATACTCAGCTACGAACTAGGCCTCTCCACACTCAGTAGCAGAGCCTCTACCTATACTACAACCCAAGACTTAGACTTCTTTCTCCAAAGCTATGACTCTCTTACATCATTCATCATTCTCTATCTTTTTTAACTACTTAGAGCTTAGTTCTTTTTATACAACCCCATGGTCTACAGACCATGGGTAGATCTCTTACAACCGACTTTACTTTATAAAACTAAGGGCCGACTACCCTTTATGACACATAACACCTTCGTGCTCCACGACCACAAAATGTAGAGACTTCACTATTTTATTATAAAATTTAACTCAAACATGGGCTTTTAGCCCAAAACTGCCCTTGGGGGATCCCACTCCCAACATATTTATAACAAAATATTGAGTTATCCTCGAATAATGAGAAACAATAAAATATTATTAATCCCATTCTTGGAATTACCACATGGAATATTTATTATATTTGTTTAGGAGAGAAAAAGTATTTAAACTTTTATTTAAAAATAATAAATAGATAAACAATTTATTTATCATCTCAAGGAAATAGTTAAGGAATAATAAACAAATAATGATTTATTTAATTATTCCTAAGGGATTTAGTCAAATTTGACAAAGGATAATAATTAATTAGTGATTAATTAATTATTCTTAGAGAAAAATAAGAAAAATAATTATTTATCTATTTATTGTTCATGATTGGGTCAAATTTGACAAGGAATAATAATAAAACAATGGTTTAATTAATTATTTCTATAATAAAATCAAATAAATAGTGATTTATTTAATTATTCTTCATGGGTTTAACTATAAATTACTTAACAAAGGTGATTTATTAAGTAATTTCTCACAGCGAAAGCAATTTTACTATGGTAAAATTGGCTTTACATGGTGTACTTCGATCCATCTAGTAAATTAGGCTAGATGATAAATTTTTTGGTGATAACACTCTCAAAAATAACTCAATGACAATGCCTCATATGCTATGAAGACTTGTATGCAAGCAAAAATATTAGATTTCCTTGGTTATACATAGTGATATTGGTTCATTTTTCATTTCTTACTACCATGAAACTCTACTTAAATTAGGGCCTTCAATGGTGTAGCTTCCCTTGATTGTGGGAAAATAAACATCCTATGTGAATATGGTCCTTTGAAATATGGAAGTTGCAAGCCACCTAGTTGTTTTTTCCAAGAAACCATCAATTTTATGAGAGAAGTTGACATATATTGAGGAACTTAGATCCTTTTGGCCTTGATTTTGAATGCTTCATCCAATATGGGCATTCAAATTGTTAGAATTTAAGTATTTAAGGCTTATAAAAGTTAAATTGGAAGATGAATCAGTGGGGGCACAAGTCAATTTTCATTCCAACAACTGTCCTAACAGCCCAAGCCCATTGTTGCCCTATAAGAAGGAATATGAAATCATGGATTCTCTACAAATTGTTTTATGAAATCCACGACTATAAAATATTTAATGAAATTGTTGAGGGTATTGACCAAACATTTTCAAACACTCTGGCCCTATCAAAGAGATATCAAATCATCGTAGGGTTTCTAACATGGAAGAAGATCACCTTGCATATAAAATCTTGATTCCATTGATGATTTAAAGAAAAATTTGGAGCTTAAGGAAAAATGCTTGGATATTAACAACTACTATTATTCATCGACAAGTGATGAGTTTATTATATTTTTAATTGCAATATTTGGAAGGATTCAACTCCTTTTTTAGTATTGAGACTACGTGGAGGATCAATGGGCAACGTCATGCCTTCATCCTCAAAGCCTATTTCCTTCAAATGTGCAATAAAAATAAGCCCTTTGTAAATGATGCTCCTAACTTCCCACTCAAGGCTCACACTAAGGATAAATTGGAAAATATTATAGTCCTAAAGGTGATGGAGCCACAAATATTTGACCTACTATTCGCCTATAATTCACAAACTATCATATGTCAAATTCCAGTTTAATGGGTTTTGGTCATCTCCAACAAACTTTTACGAATGAATTTACTACATTTGGATTACTAACCATGAGGTAAATATTTCCTCTAAAGGATTATTTATTTCTTTACTATGATTGTGAAGATTACATATAAAAAAAATCGGTTCCATAGTAGAGTGTTATACAGGAAAATGACCTCCTCATCAACTCAGAGGAGAAAGACATGATGACTGAAGGATTTACCAAGTTCATAGGCCCAGTTGTCAAGTTAACGTTGTCTAAACACTAGCAACCTGCTTTATAAAGCTTCCTACCTCAGGAAGAGAGTTAGTGAACCCTAATGAGTTTCTATGAGTCAAGAGAACGAGTTGAATGAGAAATACCACAAGATTCTCTCCTATGTCAACTCACAAAAGCATGGAAACATCAGAAATAGACCTTTTTGGGGGAATTACTAATTCCTAATGGAGTATGAAAATGGGAAAAAGAAAAAAGGCATGGAAACATCATTGCTTTTACCTAATGGAACTCATGAAGGACTTGGCAACCCTATCCTCACATGTTATATATGAAAGGCTAGGGCCATTGTGAAAGGGGTCGAACCATTTGAAAGGATTACCTATTTGATAGTCGAATAGAGTCTCAGATTAAGGCACCAGAAGAGGTTAAGGAGGGAGAGAGAGAGAGGAGCTGGAGGGGTAAGGGAAGGCTAATACAACTGATGGTTGTAATCACTCTTTGTACCTCAATATAGAATGGCAATTGTGTTTTCCACTCCGAGATGTTAGTAGTATAACTTGTTTATATATTTATTCAATGTCGTTAGCATGAGTGGCTTAGATATATGACACTAGATATCTTTATATGTTCATGCATTATTTATCAAGGTTTTATACTATGATATTATGCTTGTCTTTCTATGTGCAGGATTTGATCTAGAGCTGGCTCAGGGGATCTTCCGCATAGCTACATTATGCTCTCCAGCAACATCACACTAAGATAGGTAATAAGTCCTTCTTGCTTTGATATTAATTTGTTAAGAATAGATATGCATGTATCTTTGTGACAGTTGTAGCTAGTTTGACTGTCTTCCAAGGATCTCGGGAAGATCCTTGATGGTTTCTACATCACCAAACAGCCATGCATTAATCCTTATAGTAGAATTGGTGACTCCACTGGGGACTACACTTAGTTCCCAATTTTCCTAGAAAGTTCCTAGATCTCTCCTTCTTCTAGGCCTTCCTGTACTTCTTCATTACCTTTCTGACCACTCTCAGTGCTCAACCCTAGATCTAATCCCCACAGCCTATTTTTTGAGCATTTTTCCTCACTGACAATGTATTTTAGTATAAACAATGCTTTATAAAGCATTGTGTCCTCACAAACAGTGTGTTAATGCTTAAACTAACTCTTTATAGCCTCTAGTACAGAGCATTAGCCAACCATTTCTTGATAAACAACTTACTCTGTGATCTCATGGGTTGGGAAATCTGCTTGTAGACTGATTAGGGATCTGAAGCTGCACTTGTTTCACTGATTTGTATCTTGAACAAATTTTTTTTTAAGAAAATAGCTTTACTTAAAGTTTTTTTTTTCATTAAATAAAAAATACAAATTTTTTACTGTTTTCTACTTAACTGGTTAGATCTGCATTATTTGGTTTCAAAAGTTGTTAGTGAGCATTGAAGTTTTGTTGGTTATGCTAGTATTTTACTAAATAGGATGCATGGTATATATATTGATGTATGAATGACTCTCCCTTTGTAGAAGCATCTTATTCATTGAAAGTTAAAATTTACAAGAATTGTTTTTGCATGATTTGAGTCAGAGTCCCATATAACTTCATATGTCAACACCCCTATCGAAGACTCTAATGAAGTACATTTAAAATCTACCTAATAAAATCAATCAACAAGTATTTTTAGAGTAAACACATTAGTTTAGGCTAGGATCTTGGGATAAGTAGTGTGAGTTAATTGCCTAATATCATACATCAAAACTATTATCATTAAAGAGAGAAATCCTTCTGCACTCATACTATCTAGGACCACTCTAGTAAAGTCGGAGCTAAATACGAGACAACATCAGAATGTAAGTGAAGGTAGCCCACATTTTCTTACATCTCCTTTGGGTATTTTGTGTATCGGGGATCCCTCCATAAATATCAAAGTTGAGTCAGAGACTCAAGTATCCTGCCCACACGGCGTACTATCTGCGACTATGTCCCCCCTGATAGTGTTTGTGATTTGAGGTATCCTTAGTGGCCATACTCTTAGGGACAAACACAAGGTGACTAGGGTGGGCTTCCCTGATACCTAACACAGACAAACCTACTTTGTCCTCGGTTTTTAGGAGCATGCTCATCTTCATGAGAGTACTTGGCCCCTCAATCTGAGGTTCGGGCGAAGCTCAAGAGTAATCATAACTGTACATTTGGCCAACTCTCTATTTTATTCATTGTGATATTGGGTTTCATCTCCAGTGATCGATGCTTATCAGATAGGGTCATTTGCCTCTACTTGTTGATTTATTTCCTTAGTGTATTTTTTATTTTTTTCAAGTGTCAGATTGTTATCACCGATACTTTAATAAATATCAATGTAAAATCTACTGATAAAATTTATTGGTCACCATGGCTACATCCATCCCTCATCATCAATCTAAACGGTTGTTAGGTCTTCCCCCACTCATTGTGGAGGATCTACCAAGCCCCAATGAACTAAATTCCCCATCTTCGAGCAATTAGTCTCCGAGATCTAACACATAATCAGTTTGGACATCCCACAATTCAAACTTACCGGAAGATTTCTTTACTAAAGGATTCCTTCCTCCATACAATCCTCCAATCACGAATCTGTTGGGACCACTCTTGATTCTTGTTGCATTTGTACCTCCTTTGTCTTATGTTGGAACATTTCCACCCATCCCATCGATGACTAACGGATCGTGGGCTTTTGTGGACACTTTTGGTCCACCACCACCTCCCCAGTTGACAGTCAGTACCGCACCTCTGATGGCAAACCCCACTATCCCATCTGTCCTAGGTTCAAACCCTATCATGACACCCACCACGAGTGGAACCCAGTACATTCCGGGTTCCGCCCCTTTTATGTCAGCCCCTGGACCTTCGACAAGTGCTACATATAACACTCCTTATAACACTCAATATAGCATGGTTAGCACGAGTCCCCTCAACCACCCATATGGTTGGCATCCATTGTTTAGTTCTAACCCCCAGGTTTATATGCTTGGGGGCACAGTTCCCAATATGCATATACCGGTTAGGAATGTAACAGTTCCCCCTCTGTTTTCAGGTCTGTAGGGTTAGTCATTGATTGACATGAACCCTCCTTATGTTACTCAAGCACCTATAGTTAGTTATGTGGTGAGCAGGAACCCTCAACAAGGTCCCAATCAATCCATATGGGAACCCTACTCACAACCTCAAAGGAGTCAAGGGGCACTCCTTATCCTGGGGGCACTTTCAACCCCCAATCTAACAACCCTTATGGAAACCCAGAGTACAAAACTATACCACAAGGAACTTACTATACCATGCAACATGTGTATAATAATGGAAACAACGCGATGGGAGGACTGCAAGGCTTCTCAAGTCATATATCATCACTTTGGTCTAATTCAGGGGCATCAAACACCTTGCCTTTCTTGGAAATGCTTGATATCCTTGAATTATACAAACTCACAAATGACCCCATCTATCACAACTTACTTTGGCCGCTAATCCCGCATAAAATCTCGACAAACATCCTGAATTTTGAAGGGAAACAAGGGGAGGATCCAGGTACACACACCACCTATCATTTATGGTGTGTTTCTAACTCCATGGTGCATGATAGTATCTAGCTATGGCTCTTTCCTCGCACCCTTACTGGCAATGTAGCCAAGTGGTACATCGAGTTACCACGCGCATCAATCAATACCTTTGACGCTTTAGCGATGGAATTCTTAAAGCACTTCTAGATACCCATCCATTATGAAACTGGGTCGGAACTCCTCACTTCATTACATCAAGACACCGCCACCCACATCACTTATCATATGCATGAATGGAGACAGAGGCGAAGACTAGTCAAAGCTCCCCTCCCAGACTATCTACTAACGGATTGGTTCTGCAAGTCTCTACTCCCCGAATCACAAAATATGTCACCTTAGGTGGTGTGGTCACGGAAGACCAATCCATTTGTCATGACCAACACTTAGATCTGATATATTCATAGTCTGGCACTTTATACGATTTTATTCCCAATTCCCCTCACAACTCCAATGCTCCCGCTACTCAGCAACCCAGAGCGCACACTGATGGGATTAGCGGCACAACCTCTAGGGCTGCTGTAAAAAAACTTAGCAGTCACATTGCCCAGTTGTCAGTTGACCGCTCTACCAAATCGGCTGCTCTTCCTACCACCACAATAAACTTTGTGCAGTCTACACAAATGATCCGGATTTAAACAGGAACACAACAAATTACAGAGATAACCATATACACAAAGATGCAGCGGAAATAATATTTCATTTCATTAATGGAAAATACTGAGATATGCTTACAACCAGAAATGGAAATAAACCAGCTAGGGCGATGGTAGCTTATCTCTGAGAAGAGATGTGATGGCTACATGCCTCTGAACTGTGTTACAATGAGGCTCAAAGGCCTATTTATTGTTGAGAAACAATGGAAAACCCTTAACATTCCAAAACCTAACCCTAGGAGATGAAACGCCAAACTGTGGGCCCCGTTTGGGGTAAATTGGTACATCAACTTCCCGGGGTCGTAACTTTGGCATATGATCTCCGTTTGACGCATACAATAGCTCGTTAGAAAGATCTATCCGAGTACTACCATTGTTGGAACGGGCAACATCGGTCCATGGGCCATAGACCCATGTTGCCCCCGGATTCCCCAAAAAACGTCGTTTAGGGCCTCAAAACGGCTCCGGAAGTTCAGGACCCAAAAAACTGCTAAAAATAGTAAGTTGCTACAATTAAGGAAACTGAAAATGCTGAGAAAGACAATGGTGGGGGTCGAGGTGAACTTGGCAGGTGGCCCCCAATATCCGACAACTACAGATGGACAAGATTATAGAGGAGTACGAGGACATCTTCACCTCCCCAGCAGGGGTTCCTCTGCACTGTCAAGTCAAGCACTCCATCGATCTGACCCCAGGTGCGCCACTACCCAATGGACCAATTTATCAGCGCTCCATTCTAGAGAACAATGAAATCAAGAGGCAGATTCAGGAGCTCCTGCAGAAAGGTCACATCCGTCCGAGTTCATCGCCCTGTGGGAGCCCGATCGTGTTGGTACAGAAGAAGGATGGGACGTGGAGACTCTGTATTGACTATCGGGCACTGAACAAGATCACTGTCTGTAATAGGTACCCGATCCCACGGATTGATGACCTCCTAGACCAACTAAAGGGGGCGAAATATTTCAGCAAGATCGATTTGAAGTCAGGATATCACCAGGTACCAATCGAACCCTCTGATGTGTGGAAGACTGCCTTAAAATCCAAGGAGGGCCTCTTCGAATGGTTGGTCATGCCTTTCGGATTGACGAATGCTCCTCCAACCTTTATGAGGCTAATGGATGACATCTTGCGGCCATTCACCAACTCCTTTGTAGTAGTATACTTGGATGACATTCTGATCTTCAGCCAGAGTTGGGAAGAGCACCTCCACCACATCTGACAGGTTCTCCAAACACTGCGGCAACACAAGCTATGTGCCAATTTGGAGAAATGCACTTTTGGCATGACCCAGGTTCAGTATCTGGGATACATCATTGATGAACAGGGGGTGCATGTCGATCCATCCAAGGTCCAAGTCATTCGGGATTGGCCCTCTCCAACCACTCTAACAGAGCTCCGCAACTTTCTAGGTCTTCCCAACTTCTACCACAGGTTTGTGTTGGGGTTTTCTCATATTTCTTGGCCTTTGAGTCAGGTCACCAAAGGAGGGGTGAAAGAAAGATTCTTTTGGTCTGAATCTCAACAGAAGGCATTCATGGAGTTGAAGGATCGCCTCTGCACGGCACCAGTGCTCGCGTTACCAGATTTACAACAACCATTTGAGGTCGAGACAGATGCCTCTGATTATGCTATTGGGGCAGTCCTTACTCAACATGGACATCCAGTGGCATATCACAGTGAAACACTTTCAGACACGGTCCGGAAGTACCCCACTTATGATAAAGAGATGTATTCCATTGTACAGGCCTGCCGACAATGGAAGCATTACATTTTGGGGAAGGAAACGGTCATCCACACAGACCATCGACCCCTGCTGTTCATACAGACCCAAGGGAAATTGCAGAATGATCGCCATCAGAAGTGGTCTACATACCTGCAACAGTTCCACTTGAATATCAAGTATAAGAAGGGCAGCACCAATAATGTTGCAGATTGCCTCAGTCGACCACCGATCATGGCGTTAACCACCGTGCTCAACTCTTGTGGGCACGAGACTTCTGATTGGCCACTTCTCTACAAGAGCGACCCAGAATTCGGCCACACATACCAGACACTCTTGGAGTGTCGGCGTGTTGCAGATTTTCACCTCCAGGATACCCTATTATGCCACCTCGGTCACCTTTGTGTTCCTTCAAGTGAGCGTGCCAAGATGATTTGGGAAGCACACTACAGTCGGGCTGCTGGGCATTTCGGGGTCGAGAAAACAGTGGCAGTACTGCAAAATTATTTCTATTGGCCGAACCTTCGATAGGATGTTGGGAAGTACATCAGATCATGTACTGCCTGTGCCATTGCCAAACCGACCATTAAGAAGCACGACCTCTATACCCCGTTGCCTACCCCTAGTCGACCTTGGGAATCCATCTCCATGGATTACATGTCAGGCCTTCCTTCCACTAAGCATGGAAATGACTGTGTTTTTGTGGTCGTCGACAGGTTCTCGAAGATGGCCATTATGATGGCCTGCAAGAAGAATATCACAGCAGAAGCCACTGCTAAACTCTTCTTTGAACGAGTGTGGGTGCACTTTGGGATCCCACAGTCTATCATCTCAGATCGGGATAGTCGGTTTCTCAACACATTTTGATCCAGTCTCTAGTCAATGCTGGACACCAAACTCACGAAGTCCACAGCCTTCCATCCTCAAACTGATGGCCAGACAGAGGTTGTCAATAGGATGATTGTGCACATTCTGCGCATGTATAACTCAAAGCATCCATGCACATGGGACGAGAGCCTCCCCTATCTTCAGCACAGCTACAACTGAGCTCTTCACAGCTCCACTAGCCACAGCCCTTTTCAGGTGGGTTTGGGATTCCAGCCACTATGCCCCATTGATGTGGCCATGCCACTTGCAGCTACTCACATGAATTCAGCTCATGTCCAGTCCGAAACAGATAAGGCCACCAGCTTCATTGAGCGCATCCAACATATTCGCCAGCAGGTCCATGACATTCTTGAGAAATCAAATGCCAAGTACAAGAAACGACATGATCAACATCGGGTGCCACACAAGTTTCAGGTGGGCGACAAAGTCTGGTTGCATTTGTAAAAGGAACGCCTTACTGGAGCCTATCGGAAATTGAGACCACTCTGATATGGTCCTTACACCATTACTAAGGCTATGGGAGACAATGCATTTGAGCTCAGCATTCCCCCATTCCTTGGCCTGCACCCAGTGTTGAATGTGGACCGCCTTCGGCCATACTTTCCACCATTGCTAGACACATCCGACATTGCAGAACAGCTCAAACCCACAGAATTAAATCCAGATTGCATGGAACAAGCTGCAACTGATCGGATCATGGACACACAGATCAAGAACACTCGCCAACATAATATCCAACTGTATCGAGTTGCCAAAGCAGGCCAACTCCTTCAGCAGGGCAAGTGGCTCACCAGGGAACAAGTTCAGCAAAAGTTTCCTCATCTCATGGAGGAGCTCAACGCAATG
This sequence comes from Pinus tabuliformis, assembly GCA_031772625.1. Lineage (NCBI taxonomy): Eukaryota > Viridiplantae > Streptophyta > Pinopsida > Pinales > Pinaceae > Pinus > Pinus tabuliformis. The sequence continues at coordinate 309,935,325 of CM062815.1, read as the reverse complement.
GGGACCATTGCTTCCTAAGGGGGGAGGAATGATCCAGGTGGATATTGGTGGCCACCTACCAAGTCCACCTGGACCCCCACCATTTTCTTTCCCAACATTTTCAGTTTCCTTAATTGTAGCAACTTACTATTTTTAGCAGTTTTTCGGGTCCTGAACTTCCGAAGTCATTTTGAGGCCCTAAACGACGTTTTTTGGGGAATCTGGGGGCAACATGGGTCCATGGAATGGACCGACCGATGTTCCCCATTCCAACAATGGTAGTACTTGGATAGATCTTTCTAACGAGCTATTGTATGCGTCAAACGGAGATCATATGCCAAAGTTACGACCCCGAGAAGTTGATGTACCAATTTACCCTAAACGGGGCCCACAGTTTGGCGTTTCATCTCCTAGGGTTAGGTTTTGGAATGTTAAGGGTTTTCCATTGTTTCTCAACAATAAATAGGCCTTCGAGCCTCATTGTAACACAGTTCAGAGGCATGTAGCCATCACATCTCTTAGAGATTAGCTACCATCGCCCTAGCTGGTTTATTTCCAATTCTGGTTGTAAGCATATCTTAGTATTTTCCATTAATGAAATGAAATATTATTTCTGTTGCATCTTTGTGTATATGGTCTCCGTTTGACGCATACAATAGCTCGTTAGAAAGATCTATCCGAGTACTACCATTGTTGGAACGGGCAACATGGGTCCAGTTTCCCCCGGATTCCCCAAAAAACGTCGTTTAGGGCCTCAAAACGGCTCCGGAAGTTCAGGACCCGAAAAACTGCTAAAAATAGTAAGTTGCTACAATTAAGGAAACTGAAAATGCTGAGAAAGACAATGGTGGGGGTCCAGGTGGACTTGGCAGGTGGCCACCAATATCCACCTGGATCAACAAAAACCCAGTGGTAAGAACAAGAAGAATAAGAAAAAGACTGCTCCTTTTGTTAGGTAAACTTGACACGGGATAGAGTCAAAGTTGATGAGGTTAAACAATGATGGTTTTGGGGCACATGGTATTGTGCACCCATAGTATTATGCCCGTGGTATTATATGTAATGGAGCTTATAAAAGGCTGGAAGGACTTCATTGTAATGCAAGACCTAGAGGTGAGCGGTCAAGGCTCACTTGGTCGGATTGGCTAAGGTTTTGGCCAATGCTAATAAGATCTTATTAGGTTTTGTTTTTCCCTGGATTTGGGGTTTTCCTAGTTAAACATTTGTGTTTATGTGTTGATGGTTTTTGCTGGTTATTTTTATATTTATTCCTCTTAGTAATTATTTATGTTATGTAGTAAATGTCTTAACACTTTTGAAGAGCAGTCAAGAAAGAAGTACAACCCAAAGTAGAAGGTTGCTATGCCTTCTAATGATGGAAAGGACAAACCCACTTGGCTCCCTTGAAAATATATGTGGAAGACCACATGACATATTGTTGTCTGCGTCTTCAGGAATGCACATATTTCATCACTAAAAAGGACACCGGCAGGACCCCTGCAGTCCTAAATAATCCTTTCCCCACTCAGTAGCAGCAACACCTTGTTGCAAACCAACCCCAACCCCCGCAAGGAGGAAGCAACGGTTCACATCATCCTTCAGCTGGTGAAGGGCCATCTACCTTTTACACCTTTGAAATAGTAGATCTACAAACTAGAGCCAAATCTTATGGAGCTCCAGTCACTAATGTTGAGGAAGCTGTTGAGTTCCAAAACTGCCTTTCCCTTAAGCAACTTTCTCATCCTTATTTCTTTGATTGTAAATGAAAAAATCATCCTTAATCATCAAAAACCATTACACATTGCCTCAAGGAGTATACTTCAGTGATTTACAAGTTATACTGTTATGTTTTCTATTTGAATAGGTTTTTGTCTTTCAGCTATGGAACACAGCCACATTCCGCAGCCATTTCCATGCTTTTGTAGGTTCCATGTGTCAAGAGAAGAAAAGGACTATGTGGGTAGCTTGGGAAACATCAGAGCATAGATCATATCCTATTCATCTGGCCTAGATCGATGAAGAGGACTCTGGTCAAAGGGAAGTCAACCATAGAAACCTATGGCAAACATGATTTTTTTTTGCACACGTTTCTCAAGTGATGGGATCTGAAGCAATCTCCTGAGGCTATGGACATCATGTGCCACCTATGCATATGAAATCTAACAGCCACTACCATAGATTTATGTTTCCAAGCAACCAGGGACAAGAATTCTGCATACTTGCCTGTCTACGTGTTTTCTTGTAGCTAATTTCTCTCTTCAAAATAGTTGTATATTTCTCTATAAATACCAGCATGTAGAATGCAGAACAAGTTCAAGTTTTTGCTTATGTAATAGTTCAGATTTCCAATTTATAGTTTGAAGAACTCAATTATATGTTTTAATATAAAGACTTTGTTTTCAATGGGTACCTGAAGCGTTGTTGGTGTATTGATTGAGTGCTTATAATCCGAGACCTTTGTAGAGGGCCCTGTGTGGTCAATGGTACATTTTATTTCTGTTTTGTCTTCCATAGCTGAATTGTAAATTCATGGTGGTTTTTTCATAATGTTTATAATCTTTTTCTAACTCTGTTTATAATGCAGCTTGTGTCATCTTTTCACTAACTCAGAGTAGTTTTATTTCAGCGCAGAATAGTTCTTTGGTTTTCATTGCTTTCTAGTTTCTTACCAGTAGCTTTAAGTTGATGTCAGTTGCATAAATTGATTAGTAGCATAAATTGATTCATTTCATTTGTTTTTCATTAGTTTTTAGATTTTTAATTAAGCTATTCAATGCCATTTTCTTATTAGTTTAAGTAACTAATGTTATAAACGAATATTTCCAAAAGCCCTTTCAGTTGATGGTTAATCTTAAAACTAAGTGGTGAAATGTTTCATTTATGAATGAATCTTTCTTCGCATTTTTATGTTTACTTTTCGTAGAATAATGAAGAATGAAATCTCTCAAAATGATATCACAAGGAGGTAGCTCTCCCTAAATTGTGTAGCGGAGTGACAAAAATACTTCATTTAGCCTTGCTTTCATAATAGAATAGTTGAAATTTCATTTTCAATTATAGTTTTTCAATTAGTTTAGCTGCAATTCCATCTTCAGTTGTTCATTAAGTTTTGATTCTGCAATAGATTAGACAATAGTGGTAATCTTATTTCTAGTATTTCATTTTTGGTTTATCATAGATAGCTGCAATCACATTTTCTCATTTAAGCTTTGGTTTTCTAATTGAGTAGATAGTAGTTTTAAGTCCTTTCAGTTCATGTTTTGGGAACAATCATAATAGCAAGAATAAAATTTTTGTTTTCATTTTCTTGTTTAAAACTTTACTTCCAAATCTGGCTTAAAGCACTTTTAGCTCTCATTTCATTTCTCTAGATTCTTAGTAGCAGTAGATTAATATTAAGGAATTTAGACTTCTGTGATCCATAATATGTTAGATAATCTTCGGCATAATCACATAATCAATCTTGTGTCGACGCGTTTCGAACCAACCAGTGTGGTTCATCGTCAGGACAAGTTGAGGAACTAATCTGGCTTAGCGTGAATAAATAGCGTGTGCAGAGACTCCAACGGCTATAATGCTAATGGCTACTTTTGACCGAATGAACTTGGTCAAACCACCAACCTCGGTAATAGGTATAATATTATTATTATCCAAAAATCAAATTCCGTTGGTCATTATATATAGTAATTAATCTATATTTAATTCCTATAAAATACAAGAACTAATCTATATTTAAATAGGATGGTCATTATATTTTGTAACATATATTAATAAAACTATAATTAATTATTATAAATTACTAGTAAAGGTAATACTCCTAGTTATTTATAGAAACTAGTTATGTTAGGTAATTGTGTAATAATTAATCTATATTATAAAATATAAGTATTAATCCTCATTTAATTAAGATGGTCCTTAATCCCATAATTTAATTATTAAAAAATACAAGTAGAGGTAATCGCTCATATATACTTTTAGAATCTAGTTATGTTAGGTAATAGATTAATGATTATTTAGGTAATTTAAATATATTGGTCCAATAAAATAATAAGTTATATATATTTTTCAAATAATCAATTTATTAATAAATTAAATTAGAATGTAAACCATTAATCATCCTAGAATTTTGTTATAGTATAACCAATAATATCGTTATATCATCAATTAGAACTATATTTATTGTAAATTAACCCAGACCTTAGGTCAAATTACTATTACCTATAGGAGCTTACTATAATATATGGAAGAAAGTTTACTACTATACTAATCATAATCTATCTTAAAGGTCTAATAAACATCAAATCTTAATACATAATTATTTATTCCAAAATTTTACTCAAGTTAATAATGTCATTAATACTTATACGGTTGCCAAAGGGTTATTTCTATGGTAGAGGGGGCTAGGAGGACAAGGCCGGGACCCAACAACTGCTAATCTTCCAGCCATCATCCCTATTAAGGTTGTTTGGCCTTTTCTCAATCTCTAGGGCCTCTCTAAATTTGCGATGGTGAAACTGCGCAATTTTGGCAATGACCTGAGCCTCCTCTATACATACATGATGCATAGTTTTTCCCGCATGCTCAGCCAGGGCTGAGGACTTGGTCCTCCCATGCCTTAAGTCCGCCGAATGCTCGCTAATCCGCTGATTAATAGAGCGACCAGTCTCACCAATATAAGGGGTCCCACAGGAACAAGGAATGAGATAGACACCCTTCATGTCCTTAGGGTCAATCGAGTCTTTCACCGACCTGAGGGATCCACGGATAGTATTGAGAGGTCTAAAGGTAGTGGGCACATCATACTTCCTCAGAATCCTTGCAATCCTGTCCGTGGAACATTAGGAATCAAAAGAGAAAAACCCCAAAAAAAACCTAAACTCAAAAATAGTGAGGTAAGAAAGGTCATCTAGCACATATAGTGCACTACACTTCATCAATTTACGATACCCGGATTGATAATTTATGTAGCAATTTAGGACACTAAATGACTAAACATTTTGGCGCCATTGCCGGGGAAGTGTAACTAGGTAGCCTTATCTCTTACATTCATAAAAAAAAAAAAAAAAAAAAAACAAAAACAAAAACAAAAACAAAACAAAACAAAACAGTGGCATGCATAGAGAAAAAGACTCTAGGGGTATATTTATAGCTAGGGGAAGAAGTTCTATTTCCACAACTCCACCTACTCCACCAAGAGTTAGAAAAGATACACCTCCATCCCAAACTCATACTCCCAGCCATAGGATTCCTTGAATTCAAGGGGAAACAACTCAGTTAGAAGACTCTCCCACTTCATCCACTAAAACGGACCTAGGAGAGAAGAACTTTTTCACTTCTACAGGGGAGCCTATTGTAGTTGAGGAAGTAGGAATACCTAGTGAAGAAGAAGAAGTAGAAACTCTCTCCTGTAATCCATTAATAGAAGAACCAGAGGACTCTTAAGAAACTATAATGGCAGAATAAGAACAAGATGGAGAATTCTCACTATTTGGAGGAGGGGGTAGAGGGAGAGGTAGAGGAAACAATCGAGGAAGTAGAGGGAACAATGGAGAAGGTAGAGGTAATAATGGAGGCAGCAAAGGAAATAGTAAAATAGATAACTCATTTGGATTCCCTATAGTAGATGAGGAAACACATACCACAATGAAAAACATCTCACCATCTGTCCTCCCAAAATTTTATGGGTTGAGAAGTGAGGACCCTGAAACATTTTTGTTTGAGTTTGAAGTCTTGTGCAGAACCTATGACTATCTAGAAGACTCTCAAAAACTCAAATTGTTCCATTCAACACTAAAAGGGACTACTTTTAAATGGTTTATGGGGTTAGTCACTCATTCCATTAGAACTTGGAATGACATGAAACAGGCATTTTTGGATAGATACTTGGATTATTGTATGCCTACTAATTATAAGGATGAGGTGTTTAAAATGATGCAAAAGGAAGATGAAAAGTTAAGATGAGGTGTCTAAAAAATGAACAATTTAGATGAAGAAAATTTGAAAGCTATTTTGTTAAAGGCCATTAGAGATGAATGGATAGATATCCTTAACATGATGGGGAAGGGAGACATCTCTCAACTTCCATTGAATGACATAGCAGAACTACGTGTTCATCTCTGAAGAGGGAAATTTAAAACTAGGAAAGGACCGAGAGATCCTTCTCTTGTTAGAGCAAACAAATCTGCAACCGGATCTGTAAGTAGGGCAGAAATTGGCAATATGCTTGATGAGTTTAGAATTGATATTTTAGGGAGCCTTAGTGAACAGTTAGACACCCTCAAAATCCAAAACAAGAAGAAAATAGAGGCTGATGCTTTAGCCATATTTTGTCCAAAATGCAGAAAGAAACATGCTCTAATGGAATTCCCTTTAGATGCAAAAATTGTAGAAACTTGTATGATTTGTTCAGAAAGTCATGAGACCAAGGTTTGTCCTTCAATCCCAGGTCTGAAGGCTATATTTCAAGAGGAAATAGTCCCAAATTCTGTATAACCTCTTTTTTTGTTGAAAGAAGACCTTGGCAGGGGCAACAAAATTAAGGATTTAACAATCCATCATATTTTCAGCCCCCACCAAACTAGAATTCTTAGCAGCAACCTTGGCCTCAACCTCAAACTCAATATGAATCTCAACCATGGGCAAAAGGGGTACAAAATCCTTATGGGAGATTTTCTCAATATTATCAATATCCTCCATCTTACCAGAGCTATCCTCCCCCACAAAATCAACAGCAAAATCGGGAACCACAACTTCCAAATCAAAGCCCTCACCTTCCATTGCCATTTCCACAACAACCTCCATAATAAAGTCAAAATCCTCAACTCTTAATTCCATTTCAACAGAAACCAAATCAACTACCATCCCAACCATTACCAAACCCCAATAATAAAAACCCTCAAAATGCTTTCATGGTTGAAGGAAAACAATTTCCTGCTTATATGATTGCTCCTCTAGATCTTAATGATATTCAACTTAGATCTGGTAGGATATTAGCAAAGGAAAAACCATATATAATCATTCAAGAACAAGATGCTTCTCAGGATGATTCTCTAAAAGTCAATAAAAGTTTTAAGGGAACATCCCTCCAAAACCAAAACATTGAAAAAGGAAAACAAAAAGAGTCAATAAACACAACTCCTATCATTGAGCAACCAGCATCTACTTCTACACCTCCTTTTCCTGAGAGATTACAAATTGATAGAGGAGTAGAAAAATAGATCTTGTTGCCCAATTATGACTTCCTAGATGAATTCAAGAATGTTTGTATCAAAATTCCTTTCTTACAAGCCATTAGAGAGATTACAATTCTAGCTAAGACAATAAAGGAGTTGAGCATCAAAAGACCAAGAAGAAAACCAAGAGAAACAAAAAGAATTCACCTAGTAGGAAATATAGCAGATATCATGATGGGAAAGATTGCCATGCAGAAATATGTGGATCTAGGAAGTCCAATTATCAAGACACATATAAATGGGATTGAAATTCCAAACACATTGATTGACTTAGGGGCAGAAATAAACATTATGAGTAGACAAACTATGGAGTAGCTTAAAGTTCCTAACCTTCTTTACACACCTACCTTACTGCAACTTGCAGATAGATCAGTAATTAAACCAGATGGTGTGCTAGAAGACATTTCAGTCTCCTTAGATTCTTGGGAATATCCTATTGATTTCATGATTTTAACTCCCAAGAATAATCTAGGAGGACACCCACTCATATTAGGAAGACCTTGGTTGGCCACAGTTGATGTTTTTATTAGTTGTAGATCTGGTGACATGTACATTTCTGATGGTAATTCAACAAAGAAATTTACTTTTTATCCTCTAGCAAAAGCAATCACAGAAATAGATGACAAAGAATGGATCGATGATGAAGATGTTATTCAGCCTATCTTTACTATATCAGAAATTAGTGAAGATAGTCAAATTTTGAACACATTGGAAAATTTTGAAACATCTTCAGAATACAATCATGCACAATTTCAAAAAAACCTAATGTTAAATACTTGTCATCTAGATAGATGTCTCTGTATTCGATGGAAGAGTTTGGTAGCTCTGCAATTGACTTTTTTCCAAGTAGGACATTGAACATAAACAAAAACTTGGAGAAACTACAACAAGAAGAGCTAACCAAAATATTACAAAAGCATTCTGCTGCATTTGCATGGGAGTATACCGACATGAAAGGTATTGATCCTAAGACTTGTATCCATCATATCTATATTGAGGAAAATAGTAGACCAATCAAACAACCTCAAAGAAGAATGAATCCAAATCTTAGGGAGATTGTGAAAGAAGAGCTCCAAAAATTACTCAATGTAAACTTCATTTACCCAATCTTAGATAGCCAATGGGTTTCTCCTTTGGTAATTGTGCCTAAAAAGAATGGTAAATGGAGGGTGTGCATTGATTACAAAGAATTGAATAAAGAAACCTTGAAAGATCACTTTCCTTTGCCCTTTATAGATCAGGTACTATATACATTAGCAGGTAAAAAGTATTTCTCATTCTTGGATGGTTTTAGTGGTTATAACCAAATTCAGGTAGCACCTGAGGATAAGGATAAAACCACATTTACTTGTCCATGGGGAAATTTTGCCTACCGAGTGCTTCCTTTTGGGTTATGTAATGCACCAGAAACATTCCAAAGAGTGGTACTAGGAATTTTTTCTAATCTAATACATGATTGTGTAGAGTTATATATGGATGCTTTTACAGTCAATGGTAACACATTTGAAGAATCTTTGGAAATTTTGGAAAAAGTCCTTAAAAGATGTAAAGAAACAAACCTTTCACTAAGCTATGAAAAATGCTTTATGATGTTTACAGAAGGTATTGTTTTAGGACATCACATTTTAGGAGATGGGATTAAAGTGGACAAATCAAAAGTTGAAGTCATCTCTAAGTTACCAATTCCAAATTGTCAAAAAGATGTTAGAAGTTTTCTAGGATTTACAGGGTATTATAGAAGGTTTATAGAAAAATTTACCAAAGTAGCATCTCCACTCTTCAAATTGCTTACAAAAGATTGTGAATTCAAGTGGAATCCAGATTGCCAACTAGCATTTGAAACCTTGAAAGCAAAAATATTTGAAGCACCTATCTTAAGAGGACCAAATTGGAAACTTCCTTTCCATATTTCTACAGATGCTTCAGATACAGCTCTAGGAGTTGTATTGGGACAAAAATATTTGATTCCTTATTCCATTTACTACACAAGTAAAAATTTGACTCCCACTGAGTTGAATTATACTGTGACTGAAAAAGAATTCTTAGTTGTTGTTCATGCAATTAACAAGTTCAGACACTATATAACAGGCTATGAAACTTTTGTTCATACATATCACTCTGCAATTAGATATTTGATGAATAAACCTATTACTAATGGCAGAGTTACAAGATGGCTTTTACTTTTGCAAGAATTCAACATTATTGTGCTAGATAGACCTGGAAAACAAAACACAGTTGTTGATTTCTTGTCCAGGATTCAGAATATCAAAGAAGACTCTCCAGTTGAGGATAAGTTTCTTGATGAATATGTATTTGCAATAACTACTCAAACTCCTTGGTTTGCAGATGTTGCTAACTACTTGGTTACAAGGAAGTTACCTTCACATTTATTTCCTAGAGAGAAAAGAAAGATTATTCAAGATAGTGCAAGATATTCATGGATCACTAACGAATTGTATAAAACTGGGCCAGATCTTATGATTAGAAGGTATGTCAGGTAAGATGAAATGCCTGATATTCTCAAAGCATGTCATGATGAGCAGTGTGGTGGACACTTTGCTAACAAAAGAACAGCTTATAAAATCCTTTCTTTAGGATATTATTGGCCATCCATCTTCAAATATGCTAAAGAATATGTCAGAAGGTGCGACATCTGCCAAAGGGTAGGGAAACCCGTGCCCTCAAATGAAATGCCATTACAACATCAGGTACTTATTGAACCCTTTGAAAAATGGGCTTTAGACTTTATTGGACCTATTAATCCTCCATCCAAGTAGAAAAAGTATATATTCGTATGCACTGATTATGTCACCAAATGGGTAGCAGCCAAAGCATTACTTTTTGCTAACGAAAAATCTATAGTTAGTTTTATTTTTTGAGGATATTTTTACTCACTTTGGTGTTCCAAGAGAAATTGTGACATATTAGGGAGCTCAATACACATCCAACATGATGAAGAGGCTTATGGAAGAGTACAATATCAAGCATAGGAAATCCACTCCCTATCATCCACAAGTGAAGTCTACAAATAAAGTGATTGAAGGAATCCTCACCAAAACTATGCATCTACATAGAAGAGATTGGGCAGAAAGGCTTCCTGAAGCCTTGTGAGCCTATAGAACTACATGGAGGAACACAACAGGGCATACACCCTATGAAATTGTTTATGGAAAGCAAGTCCTGTTCCCCATAAAGTTCTAAGTAAAAAATTTCAAGATGGAAGTTCAATTGGGGATGGATTTATCAGAAGTTCAAAAGCATAGACTGGAGCAGTTGAATGAACTTGATGAAATCAGACAAGAGGTTTTTCAAAGAACTAGTCTAGTTCAACAACAGAGGGCTAAGTGGCATGACAAATACATCAAGGACAAAAGGTTTCAAGAGGGAGATTGGGCATTGTTATTTGATTCAAAGTTTAAGGATTTTCAAGGAAAGTTTCAAACTCATTGGCTTAGGCCATATGAGATTGAAAAAAAATTCAGTAATGAAGTAGTAAGAATTAGAATATGAGAATCAAGCTCCTCTCCTTGTGAATGGTCATAGGTTGAAAATTTATCAAAAACCAATCTCAAAGGAGGAGTTCATCAAGATCTTTCAAAATAATTCTAAAATGAAGTTGGTGAAGAAGAATCCTTCTTCTCCACCAACTTAGTCTTTGTTCTTTTCATCATATATAAAAAAAATAAAAATAAAAAATAAAAAATTAATAAAAAAAATTGTATAAGGTTGAAAACCAATCACTGGTTGGCATGCTTATACAGAAAATATAGGGTGAAAATCATAAGACTATAACACCCTATATTTTCCAAAAAAAAAATGGTGACTCATTATGCATTCTAAAAAATTCATTGTTTTATTTCATTTCATTCTATTTTACTTCTACAAATTTCACTTCACTCCATTACCATATTCCACCAATAAATTTTTCTTCTCCAGCATTTCTTCCATCTCCATTTTTCATTTTTTTCATTTTTTCATATTTTCACCCACACAGCCATCTCCATTTCATTCATTCATAGAGTCTCATTTTATTCTCCGTTTTACATTCCACTGCTATTCCCGTTTTGTAGTTAATCCTGTTCTGCAGCCAATCTGACTTTGTAGCAACAGTTTGATCATCAATTCAAGAATAAAGAGGCCAGTTCATAATAAATTTCATATATAGGTAATGGAGGAAAGAACAACTTTTGAAGACCCATCTAAGCACCTGAGGAAGCAAACAAAAAAAGATTAGCGAACGAAAGGTATGGTTCTAGAGCTAAGAATAAAACCTTATTTCAAATAGCAATAAAAGACATAAGTTGTATAACTCATATAATCACACTACTCCTTGATTTATCATTATGAGATTTGATTGCTGTGATGATTCCACCACACCTTCTGACTTTAATGCCTAACAATCTAATGGTGCAATCTTCTTTTTTGACTCGTACTTAACTATACTTCTCTAGAACACCTATTAAACGGTTAGGTTCATGACATAACTCATTTGAATACGACTCTTCAAAACCCTATTGTTCATTTATTACACTAAGTTTCTCTCTTATACTTCCACAACCTTCTTGTGCATACAAACACACTATTACATTAAATACACAGTCATTTTGTTTTCGTATTCTCTATGTATAGTAGTCACTCTATTTTTCACACAATTTACATTTGCAGCCACTCCATTTCATATATCTTCTGCACACTCTGTTTCTACATATTTCACGCATACAGCTTCTCTATTTTATATACCTGTATGTACAGACATCTTATCTCCTACTCATAGTCGGTTTCCTTCCACATACTCTGTCATTTCATCCCCATATCTATAACTATTTTTGCTTCCATATACTAGTTGTTCCACTACCATATACACAGTCTTCTTCACATAGTCACTTCATTTCTCAGACAGTGAAGGGAATTTTGAAGAAAAGCAGAGAACAAGAGTAATGGGTCTCATCGTCAGAATTGAACCCATAGGAGTGAAGTACATGGAAGGTTATCCTCAATTGAAAGGAATGTTGAAGAAAGCTGGTTGGTTGAGTTTCATTGAGAAATTCGATGGTCACCATAAAGAAATCACCAAATCATTTGCTAGATTTTTTGATGGAATGGATGTGGATATTGGTGACATAAATTTTATAGTGAACGAGTCTTTTATTGCTGAAGCAACCGAGCTACCAAGAGTAGGAGAGAGGTGGTTCAAGAATAAAGAATTCCATGATGAAACTTGGAAAGTCATTCTCCAAAATCCAGGTATGGACACTTCAGTTTTTAGGAGAGAAATTCCTGTCTCTGCACTTAAGGATAAATGGAGTAGCATGTTATTAATTTTTCAAAAAATTATTACGTGCGAGGGAAGATTTGGTTCCATGTATGTATATCACATAATACTGTTGATGAATTTTCTTGAAAATAGAACCCTCAATCTCCCATTTTTCCTATTGAATAGTTTGAGGAGAATAGCCACCACTGTTCAAAAGAAAATGGAAGCCATAGAAACCAATATTTATCACCATGGTCTAGTAAAAATTTTAGTTGAATATCACTTAAAGAGTGTAGGAGACACATGGGAGAAATTTTTGATCAAAAACTTTTTCCAAGTGTTGAAGCCCCGAAAATCGGGTCGACAACAAGGGGGATACCCGCCCGGTCCAGACCTTGGTTGGAAGCTCCTTATCCGTTTGGTATAGCAGGTCTGGCTGGGGATAACGGGACCAGTTTCCCAATCTATGGGTGTGTGTGTGTAGAATTGGATGTTGCTGATCTAATAGTAACTATCTAATTTATTCTAATTCAAACTTTAATCTAATTCTATACTATGGTAATCCAATAAAAATAACACATCTAATCTATGCTAACCCGGGATGTAACTCTTCTATTATGCGATCTAAAGAGATTTCATATAACAACTGGTAATAAAGATCATTCAGCGATTATAAGAAAGGAAATCAATTAAGATGAACTATTTTGAATAAAAAGTTAGGCAAAACAGTTATGAACAACATATCGCATAATAAGCTATTCATACATTAAACATAAATAAATAGCTACCAGCGTACAAAAGTGCCAAATGGTAACTCAATCATTCATGCAATAACATATAAACAACTAAAAACTGTGTATCACTTTAACATATAAGCAGAAATGGTCAAGAGATAAAAGTACCATTTATGACTGCTCCTACTCATAAGCTTCAACCAATAATGATTTATTTCTCCTTGCTCTAACATCTACTAAGAGTACAGAAGTGCAACATCAGTAGCAGATATCAAATGCAAACATCAACAAATATTGATCCATTCATTCACCAAAACCTCCTCTGAGGGTGCAAAAGTGCATGTTCTGAGGACAAATTTTTGATAAATTTCTGGACCCTTCTCTAAATGCATGAGAAGGGTTTAAATACTACTAACTAAATAACTTAATTACACATATTTAGGATACGGTTTAAATGACCGCCCTTTTCCTAAGAAAAATTATTTCTAAAAATTAAATCTAATATCTAACTATTTCTGCATTTGCTCCTTAATGTTGCGAGCATTCAATATTTGCCTGGGTAGAGTCAGCTGACTGTCTTCCACTTTTGGTTGAGCTAAGTAAACAGAAATGGCAAGCGTTGGCACCATTTTTTCCATCAAAATAGCAAATATGCTTTAGAATCATCTCTGGCTATGTGGATTTACTGTGTATGCTCAGTAATAACCCAAATTCCACTTGGTTAACCCTTAAATTGCCTCTGCCTTTGCTTTCTTGTGTTTCCGGGCTTATGAGTGACTAAGCAGTTAAGGACTTTGCTTTTTGAGCAATTTTCTCAGCGATGCGCGATTAGCACTAGGCGCTAATTGCACATCGAAAACTGCCTCTGTTCTTTGATCTGGGCCTTTCTGGTGTGTTTTTCACCTTTAGCGCCTTTCCTTCACCGGGTATAAGCTTTAGAATTTTGCAAACATACTGCTTTTGTGAACTTCTACCCTTGAGCGTTAAATCGCCTGTTGATATCAACATTGTTCAACCATTCATTGAACCATGGCTCTAACTGATAGATCTATAATGAATAGCTCAGCAGCGCTCTGAAATTTGCGGCTCTGTTGCATGCGGTATCCGTTCATGAGGGCATTTCTTCTCTGCTTTCGAGCATTGGAGCTTTATCTTTTTCCTTAATCGCTCCCTGCACATTGCTTCATATTGTTTCTGTCTTTCCTTCCTGCAGTTCACACATAAGGAGAGCGTAAAGATAATAAAAATTGACAAGAAAGCTCTGAGCTCTACAGATGTACAAAAACATGCCACCTGACGTGAACTAACCCTTCCAAAAACACAAAACTGTCTTTCATTAACACTTGGTGTACATTCATTAATTTTCATTAACGCGCGTATTCGATTTTTCTTGAATGTTGAGCCGGGGAAAATCTGCGATGGACGATCTCTGCGATTTGCATCGCATCATCGCGTTATCGCATTTTATCAAGATGTGTTATCGCAAGGTTAGTCGATCACGTTTATCATAGAATCGCAGATTGTTGTTTCGGGCGATTGCAAGATCGCCGATCGCAGTATCGCATTATCGCAAGATCGCAGATTGTTACAATTCGTTAAATAGTTATGTGCTGTTTTTGTGATGTTGCGATATGCGATGTCGCATATCAGCCATCGGAAATTTCTTAAATTTTTCGTTTATGAGCGTTTCTTAATGCATGCGATGCGATGGATTTTGCGTCGCATTCTCGCAGTTTATCATTTTACTCACAAGGAAATGTCCTATCTTCTTCGCGTGATGCGATATTTTCTTAAGGAGTATAATACATGAGTTTTAATTGAATTTTTTGAATTTTTTACTAAGGGTCCCCACTTACCTAGTGTTATTGCCAATACTAAATAAGGAGGGGGGTTGTTGGTGGCCACAACAATTGGAGATTCACTTGGAAGAACCAGTTATCTCTATTTTCCTATTGAATTTTTCAAACTTCCAAAACAGAAAATTTTTCAGAAAATTAAACTTTGTTATGGACAGATAGAGTACATTATGCTTTAAATTGTCAATGATATTTTGTTTCAACCTCTTTTCATTCTAATTATTTGCTTCCTTAGTCTAGTCCCTGTATTTACATCAGTCATTACTTGGTCTTGTAAAGATAAAATAAAGTCTCCTCTGTAAACCAGTTTTAAATATGCTCATTTGTCGTAGGTAGAGCCTCTGCTGCCAGCAGCCGTTTATAGCCTCAACAGGGTTACCTGTTACCCAGCAATGATCTTGTATCCTACTTAAGGTGACCTACAACTTTCAAAGAAAAATCCATATTTACACTTATTGCTTTGATTTTCTCTTTATTCTTAAAGAACAATGTCTTGGTTTGGTAGCCAAATTATGACACAGTCACTCACTTGATTCATAACTTTGCTGAACAAGCTGGCTCGTGATGAGACCCCTTGTCTTTTGATTGCAACAATCTTGAGTCATTGCCCTGTTGTGGTAGATAGTATTGGCAAAGTCAGCAAGTTATGATATCTGTGATCATGATAAGCCTGCTCGTGATGAGACCTCTTATTCTTCAAGATATAGTGTATCCTTGGATTATCCCTCTGAAAGCTGTGATTTTCCTTTAGCAATGAGGAAGTCATTGTTTCCTTAATATGGCTCTGGACGACAATAATAGAGTTTTTGGAAACAGCTGTTCTAAAGAGAATCTTCATTTTGTTATTGATACCTTTCATTGTGCTGATATAAAACAATTTCTTCACTAAAGGTTGCTTTCATCAAATTCCTTGACGTTGAAACTCGTATCATATCTAGGCTAAAATTTTTTAACTGTATTTGTCAATAATAACGATCAATTTTCCAAAATATTTGCTATTTATACAAGCGAAAAGCTCAAAATCTAAAAGAGAATAGGTGTCTTTTTCGTAAATACCTAATGTAACCACTCACAACTGGTTTTATTATGAAAAGAAAAATTATTCTACAAAAAATAGAAGAATAATCTTCTATGGAAAATATTTCTTGAGAATTTTTCCATTAACAGGCAAAGGATCCCTCCTACTTGCTAAATCCTGTAACACAAATGTTGATGGACCTATGACTTCAACAATCTAAAAAGGACCAAGCCACATCCTTTAAAATTTTGTGTGTTTGACCTTTTCTTCATGAGCCTTATCCCACTTTAAAACTAAATCTCCCATCTGAAAATATTTTCTGGTCATTATGTTTGAATCAAAAGAGGATTTTACAAGCACTTGATGATGAGCATGCATTTTCTTAGCTTGTTCTCGTTGTTATTCTAATTTAATTATTTCCATTTTTCTCAACTGTAAGGAGGAAGTGGGTACTTCATCAATTTATTGTACTAAAGACAAAGAGGGAATGGCTAAGTGAGTTGGAAGAACCACTTCTTTCCCATAAACTAAATTAAAGGGAGAAGTGTCGATTGAAGCTTTTTGTGTTATCCTATCTGCCCATAAAGCATATACCAAAGCTTTGTGCCAATTCTTTTGATTCTGGTCAACTATTCTTTTAATAATCCTAATTAGGTATTTATTTGTTGACTCAGCTAACCCATTACCTTGCGGATATTAATTGGCCGAATATTTAAGTTTGAACCCTCTTTTAAGTGCAAAATCAGTCATTGCATTTCCAGAAAAGTATGATGCATTTTCAAACATTAAAGCATATGGTAATCCAAACCTAGTGATTATAAATTGATCAATGAACTCTATAATATTTTCAGAATTAGTTGTCTTGAGCGGAACTGCTTCTACCCATTTTGTGAAATAATCTGTTGTCGTGAGGATGTATCTATGCTGCTTAGAAGAGTGAGGAATGATCTCACCTATTATGTCCAAGCCCCACTGACTGAAAGGTTGCTCGATGTTTACCGGTTGTAGTGGCAGGGACGGCTTCTTTTGTCTCCCAGCAGTAGTTTGGCAGACTTGACATCTTCTCACGTAACTGTGCGAGTCTTTGAACAGCGTGGGCCAGTAATATCCTGCGCGTAAGATTTTATGTGCAGTAGCATCTCCAACATAGTGTCCGCCTGCTGGCCCATCATGGAGTTCCTACAAAACTTTTTCAGCTTCAGTTTTTTCAAGACACCTAAGAAGAACAGAATCATAATTTTTTCTGAAAAGAATATCATTTATGAGTTGATATTGTTTAGCTTTCAATCTTAGAGCTCTTTTCTTAGTATGATCAAGGTGTGAAGGAGCATACCCATTCTTAAGATAATAAATGATATCAGCATATAATGATTCTGCTTCATTTAGGCTTACCTCACCCATTTGTACCTCTTCAAATGGAGTTTCAAAAATTTGCGATGCTCCGGCCAGCATTTTGCAGAAGCCTTGACCTCTTACAATATTTGTTGGTTTGATCTCAAGGTCGTATTCCTGTAAGGCAGTAACCCAATTGGCCCTTTTCTCACCCACATCCTTCTGCACTAGAAGATTCCTTACCGCTGGAAATGGTACCATGATCTTAGTATGGGTTTTAAGTAAGAAAGGTCTGAAGTATTTGACCGCTTTGAAAATAACATAAGCCTGTTTCGCCACGTCTGAATAATTGAGTTCAGCACCTTGTAAATTTGAGCTAAAAAGCAAAATTGGAGCTTCCACTTTTTCTTGATTCGCTTGAGTTAGTATCGCGGCATATGACTTATCTGAGGCAAATGTGTATAAAATAAAAGATTTGAAAAATTCGGGTTGCTAAAGATGGAGCATTAATAATAGCTTTCTTAATCAAGTTGAATATTTCATTTCATCTTGACCCCATTTAAAATTTGAATTCTTTTTAATCATGGTCTGCAAAGGAGACACGATTTGTGAAAAATCTGGAATGAATCTCTTTAAAAAATTGATTTGACCAAGGAAAGATTGCATGGCTTTTTTGTTATGAGGTAGGGATATTTCAGAAATTTCTTTGATTCTGTCGGGATCAATATGAATACCGGACTTTGACACTATGAATCCTAGAATTTTCCCTTCACTTAATGCAAAAAAAGATTTCTTTGGGTTAAGTGAAATTCCATACCTTAAACATCGTTGAAAGATTTGTTTTAGGTCTTTGAGATGGTCGCTTCGCTTCTTGGAGTACACTGTTATATCATCCAAATAAATTACTATAGATTTATTGACTAAACCTTTGAATGCGATGTCCATGGCTCTCTGAAATGTAGCACCAGCATTAATCAAACCAAATGGCATCTTCTGATATGTATATGTGCCCCATTTAGTTCTGAATGTGGTTTTCAACTGATCATCAGGATGTACCAACACTTGATTGTACCCTGAAAATCCATCCAAGAAAGACATTAGTTCTGAACCTGCCACTGCCTGCAGTATTTGCTCCATAGGTGGAATAGGAAAATTGTCTTTTTGACAGGCTTTGTGAAGATTCTGAAAGTCAATGCAAATCCTAATATCTCCATTTTTATTTCTAATGGGTACCATATTGGAGACCATTTGGAAAGTTTGACGGGAAAAATTATCCTGGCTTTCAGTAACTTGTTGAGCTCGGTTTTTATCTGATTTTCTAAATTGGGGTGGATTTTTCTCAGTTTTTGTTGGACAGGTTTTTCGTTATCAATCATAGGAATAGTATGCTGGATGATAGAAGTGTCGTATGTTTTCAACTCGTCATAATTCTAGGAAAAAACATTTTTATATTGTCTCAAAAGATGAATATACGCTAGTTTCTATTCAAGGGCTAGGCCGAGGCCTAGATTAATGTTTTGTGGTTTAGCATCGGTCCCTAGGTTTACTAATTCGTAGTTCAAGGTTGAACTGTAGAGTTTTGAATTGGTAGACCTCTTAAACCGATCTTTCAAATCGTATAAGTCTTCTAACTTGACCACCGACTTCGGTATAGAATTATTAGTGCTATTTTGTTGCAATTGTCGATCGTGCTGGTCTTCGTCAATTATTTGATTGGAGTAGGATCCTTCAGATGTAAGGAAATTTACAATATCTGGATCATCATTTAATACTCTCCAATTTGTGATGTTGCCAGGAATGGACGGTCTAAAGATTAATTCTATTGAGAATCTATCTGGACTAAAATCTTCGGAGGGAATAAGCTTAGAAGCTATGTTAGCCAAAAGGTCTGCACTTGCGTTTTGGAGTCTAGGGATTGAAGAAATATTAAACGCTATGAAATGCTTAGTCAGATCTTGTACTAAAGATTGATAGTGTTTTAAGTGACCTGATAAGAAATGTATAGTGTTACGTACCTGCTTAACCACAATCTCAGAGTCTCCAAAGACTTGAAGATACTTGACATCTACCCTGATTGCCTTGTACAGGCCTTGAACCAAAGCCTCGTATTCTGTTGTATTGTTTGTGTAATCAAATTCGAGTCTACATGTAAGCATGATCTTTCCTCCTTCTGGACTAATCAGAACGCATCCTACTCCTGCTCCTTCGTTAGATCTAGAGCCATCAAAAAATAATTTCCAAAACAAAGATGTATTTACAGGTTTATCTAAGAAATTAATACATTTCGAACTATCAGTTCGAGAAAAATTCTCAACTTGGGACAAAACAAATTTTCTAAATAAGGTGACGCATGAGCATTGAAATTGCTGAGGAAAGAATCTACCGAGTAATTGCCAATGATACTGCTGTTATACGCTACCGGTTCATTTTCTCCCTCTAACTCTGTTACTATGTACTTCTGGTGTAGCTCTCGTTAAACTTTTATTTGATTCGGTTTACCATTGTAGGGCAGCCACATGTGTGACCAATCAGTTGCAAAGCATCCATGGAGTTTCTCTGACCAATCCCTGCTAAGGATTAAGCCATAGAATTCTGGGATGTCAGCAACTAGAATGTCAATAACCTGACATACCTTCGGGTTGGATGACAATCTTATGGTTACTTGATTTAGTTCGCCGATCACTTCGACTTGAGATCGATCGAGCTGAACTATGCGCACTATGGGTTTGTGGTTGAACATTTAATTTGGCACATATAGATTTGGGTAAAATATTCGATGAAGCACTGGAATCTACTAAACAATTGTGCACATTTTTATTGAAGATTTCATAAGTAAGGAGAAACGGGGGAGTGTGAGATCTTGATCTTCCTCCAATCAAGGTGATGTCATTTGGATCACTCTTACTGATCGCGTTGAAGGTCTTCCCATGTTGTGGGAAGCTTGAGAAAGTACAGTGGCAGGCAAAGGTGCAACTGGCACGGCATGTAATTCTTTCATCATTATCTTCTGTTGATGTTTCAATTTGCTCAGTTCGTAAAGGGTGATATTAGCCCTAGTCTTTTTCATGTCATCAATAATATTGTACTCCATTTCATCTGACACTATCAGTGTTTTTGATGGAGTCATTTGCTTGGACTGGGCTAGTTTGAGTCGCTTTGGATGTCATTTTCTTTGTTGTGACTTTATCTTTTGTTGCAGAGCTTGCGCTCTTCTGTTTAGGGGTAGTTTGGGGAGGATCAAGCTGATTTTTACTTTGTGTGCTAACTGGAAATACTTCTTGATCTTCCTCTTATGGGAGGATGAAATCCCACATTCCTTGTAATTCCACAACTTCTTCGTCATCGGTCTGCCCTTCAGTGGCAATTTCCTCTTCCTCTTCCTCGGATTCAGCATTTGAATTGGCATTGGGTGGCTTTGCATCCGTTGAAGGACTTCTTTTAAAAGCTTTGTAGGGCTTTTTCGAAGAAGTTTCCGCTACTTGCTTTTTTATGTCGACCATCTCATTAGACATGGTCTTTAGAACTTTCTGCAATCCTTCTAAATCAAAAGGATCTTTTGGCTGTTTCTTCTTGGAGTCTTCCTAGAAGGTGACTTTTTGGACTTACATTCCTCTATCGCGGATCTCTTTTCCAGGGCTATTATTCGTTTTTCTGCTGCTATCGCCTCTTTCATGTTTTCAGCTAAGGTTGTTTTATTTTCCCTGTCCACGAAGATGGCTATGTTCGATGGCAGAGTGGTAATATACCATTCACATCGTACTTCTTCGCTGGGCTGAGAAGCAGTAGGAATTTTGTTGAAAATTTTGTTGAACCGTAAATTGAAATCCTTAATAGGCTCTCTAGCTTCGGCTTTAAGATTGGATAGGTCATTGATTAACGTTGTCATTGATCTTTCATCACCAAACTTGGTTAGGAATTGGTCCTGGAAGATATCCCAACTTATAATGGATCCGGAGGGTAATGAAAAGTACCATGACCCGGCTGTCCCTTGCAGTGTATAGGGAAAAAGCCGAACAACAACATCTTCATTAGTAACCCCATTGAGATTAATAGGCAGCATGAAATTATTTATGTGCTCTTCTGCTAGCATACCTGCCTCAGGATTGAATTTGCGCAGCCATTTCTCAGGATGGGCCGGTATTTGACTCAAGGGTGCAGGCATTAAGACTGCCCCAAGGTTGTTCCATGGAGACTGGGCCATCGTTGAACTACTGACAGAGGAAAGTGCAGAAGATGATGCCTGTGGCTGGGAGGATGAGGATACTATGATCGTAGATGATTGAAGAGGGGTTGTGGGGGTTCCAGTGGACGGATGAACGATGATCTGGATTGGAGGTGTGGATGGTTGACTTCGCGGTGAAGTAGTTGAGATGGATGATGCGGACGAAAGAGTCTCACTGTCAGACTCTTGCGGTGATTTCCTTGCTCTTTTCCTGGTGGGAAGAGGTAATTCAGTTGGCTGAACATCAAACTTTTCACTCTTTAACCTGGTCAGGGGACGAGCAGGGTTGTATTGCGAAGTCACGCTGCCTTGAGATTTATCATACCTCTGAGGGGAGATGGAAAATCGCTGAAGTTTGTGAATCAAGGATTCGACTTCAGGAGGTTCAATGGTAGATTGGTCTGAAATATCAGGGTGGGTAGCAGCGGTTGATACTCGAGCGACTTCTCACTCTGAATTTAAATGTAATGGGGAAGTCGGGGGAGATGATGAGGGTGATTTACTCTCATAATGGTATTCAAATTTGGATTTACTTGCCATTCATAGTTCAGGACCTCCTTCTAGCGCAAAATATGTTTAAGCCCCAAAAATCGGGTCGACAACAAGGGGGATACCTACCCAATCCGGACCTTGGTTGGCAGCTCCTTATCCGTTTGGTATAGCGGGTCCGACTGGGGATAACGGGACCAGTTTCCCAATCTATGGGTGTGTGTGTGTAGAATTGGATGTTGCTGATCTAATAATAACTATCTAATTTATTCTAATTCAAACTTTAATCTAATTCTATACTATGGTAATCTAATAAAAACAACACATCTAATCTATGCTAACCCAGGATATAACTCTTCTATTTCATACAACAAATGGTAATAAAGATCATTCAGCGATTATAAGAAAGGAAATCAATTAAGATGAACTATTTCGCATAAAAAGTTAGGCAAAATAGTTATGAACAACATATCGCATAATAAGCTATTCATACATTAAACATAAATAAATAGCTACCACTGTACAAAAGTGCCAAATGGTAACTCAAGCATTCATGCAATAACATATAAACAACTAAAAATTGTATATCACTTTAACATATAAGCAGAAATGGTCAAGAGATAAAAGTACCATTTATGACTGGTCCTACTCATAAGCTTCAAGCAATAATGATTTATTTCTCCTTGCTCTAACATCTACTAAGAGTACAGAAGTGAAACATATGTAGCAGATATCAAATGCAAACATCAACAAATCTTGATCCATTCATTCACCAAAACCTCCTCTGAGGGTGCAAAAGTGCATGTTCTGAGGACAAGTTTTTGATAAATTTATGGACCCTTCTCTAAATGCATGAGAAGGGTTTAAATACTACTAACTAAATAACTTAATTACACATATTCAGGATACGGTTTAAATGACTGCCCTTGTTCTAAGAAAAATTATTTCTAAAAATTAAATCTAATATCTAAATATTTCTGCATTTGCTCCTTAATGTTGCGAGCATTCAATATTTGCTTGGGTAGAGTCGGCTGATTGTCTTCCACTTTTGGTTGAGCTAAGTAAACAGAAATGGCAAGTGTTGGCACCATTTTTTCCAGCAAAATAGTAGATATGCTTTAGAATCATCTCTCGCTATGTGGATTTACTGTGTATGCTTAGTACTAACCCAAATTCCACTTGGTTAACTCTTAAATTGCCTCTGCCTTTGCTTTCTTGCGTTTCCGGGCTTACGAGTGAATAAGCAGTTAAGGACATTGCTTTTTGAGCAATTTTCTCAGCATGCGCGATTAGCGCTAGGCGCCAATCGCGCATCAAAAACTGCCTCTGTTCTTTGATACGGGCCTTTCTGGTGCGTTTTTCGCCTTTAGCACCTTTCCTTCACCAGGTATAAGCTTTAAAATTTTGCAAACATACTGCTTTTATGAACTTCTACCCTTGAGCGTTAAATCACCTATTGATATCAGCATTGTTCAACCATTCATTGAAACATGGCTCTAAATGATAGATCTGTAATGAATAGCTCAGCAGCGCTCTGAAATTTGCGGCTCTGTTGCATGCGGTATCCGTTCATGAGGGCATTTCTTCTCTGCTTCCGAGCATTGGAGCTTTACCTTTTTCCTTAATCGCTCCCTACACATTGCTTCATATTGTTTCTGTCTTTCCTTCCTGCAGTTCACACATAAGGAGAGCATAATGATAATAAAAATTGACAAGAAAGCTCTGAGATCTACGGATGTACAAAAACATGCCACCTGACATGAACTAACACTTCGAAAAACACAAAACTGTCTTTCATTAACACTTGCTGTACATTCATTAATTTTCATTAATGCACGTATTCGATTTTTCTTGAATGTTGAGCTGGGGAAAATCTGCGATGGACGATCTCTGCGATTCGCATCGGAGCATCGCATCATCGCGTTATCGCATTTTATCAAGATGTGTTATCTCAGGGTTAGTTGATCACGTTTATCACAGAATAAGAGATTGTTGTTTCGTGCGATTGCAAGATCGTCGATCGCAGTATCGCATTATCGCAAGATCGCAGATTGTTACAATTCGTTAAATAGTTATGTGTTGTTTTTGTGATGTTGTGATATGCGATGTCGTATATCGGCCATCTGAGATTTCTTAAAGTTTTCGTTTATGAGCATTTCTTAATGCATGCGATGCGATGGATTTCGCATCGTATTCTCGCAGTTTATCATTTTACTCACAAGGAAATGTCTGATCTTCTTCGCGCGATGCGATATTTTCTTAAGGAGTATAATACATGAGTTTTAATTGAATTTTTTGAATTTTTTACTAAGGGTCCCCACTTACCTAATGTTATTGCTAATACTAAATAAGGAGGGGGGTCATTGGTGGCCACAACACCAAGATGCACTAGAATTTCCTGAGGGAAGTTCTGTGAAAATAAGTAGGAGAAAGAAAGCCAGTCTCACCATTCAAAATACTCGTGAAACTTCAACACAGAAAAACATTGAAGAAGAGCCCATCTATGAAACATTAATAGAGATCAGAAAGCAGACAAAACGGAGGAGAAATATGAAATAAAAAGTTGAGGAAATCCATAAAAATACTCTTGAACCTTCATCAGAGGATGAACAATTACTTTTTGAGAGATTAGTCAACATCAGGGATTAGTTCAAGAAAGAGAAGGAGAAGGGGAAAAGAAGACAGGTTATAGAGGAAGAAATCATAGGCTCCCAAAGTTTGAGGAGAAGTTATAGACTCAAGAGCAAAGTGAATAAAGAAAAATCAAAAAAAGACTCAGTTCATAGATTTCGGGGAAGAAAATCCAATTCAGTCCCAAGACAATATCTCATATGAGTAGAGCCTGTAGCACTCTCCTCAACAAAAATTTGAAAGCAGCCCAAAGAGAGTCTCTCCAGGAATTGATCCAATCCAACAATAGATTTATGATTACATTGAGTCGCTGGAGCAAAAGAATACAACAGTGGATCAAGGGACTTCATCCAACCCCGAGCAGCCAACCACATCACAAGAGACTTTGACTAGCTCACTTAAGCAGGAAATCTATGAGCTAGAGGTTCTAAATAGGCACATCCAGAGGGAAAATGAAGCCTTAAAAGAAAAAAACAAGTTGGATAAGATTATCCATGATAACACTATGCTTCATTTGGGTATATGGCACAAGAAGAACAAAAAACTAAAAAGGAAAAACAAGAAGCTAAACAGGGCTCTCATTAACCTCAAGTATAGATTTCTCATGAGGAAGCCTAAGCTGGCAGTTGCAGCAAAGAAAAGCAAGAAGAGGTTGGATTTTTTGGCTGAAGTCTTAGAGAAGATGCAGTAGGAGGAGGGATTTCACAATTTTGATTGCATGGGGACATGCAATAGTCTCGCAGTGGGGGTATGTTGAGTTCTAAAACTGCCTTTCCCTTAAGCAACTTTCTCATCCTTCTTTCTTTGCTTTTCCATGAAAAATGCATCCTTAATCAACATAAACCATTACACATTGCCTCAAGGAGTATATTTCAGTGATTTACAAGTTATACTATTATTTTTGCTATTTGAATAGTTTTTTGTCTTTCAGCTACGGAACGCAGCCACATTTCGCAGCTAATCGACTATTCTGCAGCCATTTCCATGCTTTTGTAGGTTCCAGGTGTCAAGAGAGGAAAAGGACTACGTGGGTAGCTTGGGAAATATCAGAGCATGGATCGTACCCTATTCATCTGACCTAGATCAACGAGGAGGACTTCGTTCAAAGGGAAGTCAACCATAGAAACCTATGGCAAACATGACTCTGTTTTGCACACGTTTCTCAAGTGATGGGATCCGAAGCAGTCTCCTAAGGCCACAGGTTTCATGTGCCACCTGTCCAAATGGAATCTAATAGCCACTACCATAGATTTATGTTTACAAGAAACCATGGACAAGAATTCTGCATACTTTCCTATCTACGTGTTTTCTTGTAGCTGATTTCTCTCTTCAAAACAGTTGTATATTTCTCTATAAATACCAGCGTGTAGAACACAGAACAAGTTCAAGTTTCTACTTATGTAATAGTAAATTTCCACTTTGTAGTTTGAAGAACTTAGTTCTATGTTTTATTATAAAGACTCTGTTTTCAATGGATACCTGATGCATTGTTGGTGTATTGATTGAGTGCTTACAATCTAAGACATTTACAGAGGGCCCCTGCGTGGTCAAGGGTAGATTTTATTTCTATTTTGTCTTTCATAGTTCAATTGTAAATTCACTATGTATTTTTTCATAATGTTTATAATCATTTTCTAACTCTGTTTATAATGAAACTTGTGTCATCTTTTCACTAACTCAAAGTAGTTTTATTTCAGCACATAATAGTTCTTTGGTTTTCACTGCTTCTAGTTTCTTACCAATAGCTTTAAGCTGATGTCAGTAGCATAAATTGATTCATTTCATTTGTTGTTCATTAGTTTTTAGATTTTGAATTAAGTTGTTCAATGCCATTTTCTTATTAGTTTAAGTAACTCATGTTATAAATGAATATTTCCAAAAGCCCTTTCAGTTGATGGTTAATCTTAAAACTAAGTGGTGAAATGTTTCATTTATGAATGAATCTTTCTTTGCATTTTTATGTTTACTTTTCTTAGAATAATGAAGAATGGAATCTCTCAAAATGATATCACAAGGAGGTAGTTCTCCCTAAATTGTGTAGCGGAGTGACAAAAATACTTCATTTAGCCTTGCTTTCATAATAAAATAGTTGCAATTTCATTTTCAATTATAGTTTTTCACTTAGTTTAGCTGCAATTCCATCTTCAGTTGTTCATTAAGTTTTGATTCTGCAATAGATTAGACAGTAGTGGTAATCTTATTTCTAGTATTTCATTTTTGGTTTATCATAGATAGCTGCAATCTCATTTTCTCATTTAAGCTATGGTTTTGTAATTTAATAGATAGTAGTATTAAGTCCTTTCAATTCATGTTTTGGGAACAATCATAATAGCAAGAAGAAAAGCTCTGTTTTCATTTTCTTGTTTAAAACTTTACTTCCAAATCTGGTTTAAAGCACTTTTAGCTCTCATTTCATTTCTCTAGATTCTTAGTAGCAGTAGATTAAGATTTTGTAGATTACATTGTAGAACATTAGGAATCAAAAGAGAAAAACCCCAAAACAAACATAAACTCAAAAATAGTGAGGTAAGAAGGGTCATCTATCACATATAGTGCACTACACTTCATCAATTCATGATACCCGAATTGATAATTTATGTAGTAATTTAGGACACTAAATTAACTGAACAAAAGCCTCCTCGAGTCAAAACCCATCACCGCCTAATGATCTTCATATCGAAAGGCTGGTTGTTGATCTTGTGATTTGCCCCCCAAAAGAGGAACTTTGTCGCACAATGTATAATACATCTACACGTGAGGCCCAGAACTACAGTATTGTAGAAGATTTGGCGCAAGCACAATGAGCTATGTCAATGCTCAAAGTATTACAAACTTGTATAGCACAAAGGAAAGCTCTGCTTTCGGAAATTAGTGGTATTGACCCTTAGGATTCCATACTTGCAATTTTCGACATGGACAAATCTAAACCTCCCCTTTCACACCAGCTTGCATTTCAGGTGCAAATATTTTCGAAAGGGTGAGGAATACATAGAACTGTCATTGACGAATATGCTTCAGCCTATGTCATGTCAGCTTCATGTTGGCTTGCTTTGGGTTCTCCAACCCTATCCCCGCCATCGAATTCCCTTAAAGTTTTCGACGATCACACTTTCATCCCAAAATGTTACCTAGCTAGCTACCCCATCACCTTAAATGGGAAAATGGTAATGGTGGACATCGAAGAGGTAGATAGAAAGCTCAACTATAATCTATTTTTGGGTCATAGTTGGACTTATGCCATGACTGTCATTGTGTCTACTATCTTTCGCATCATCCTATTTCCATTGGATAGAAAGATAGTCACAGTGGACCAACTATCCTTTTGCACCCCTGATTATTCCCCATTGCCCAGTGGCTCTGTAACCTTAGTGGGTGGTGTACCTGACTCTTACATTAGTATCAATACTGGTCTATTGAAGGGTTCTTCCTTGACTAACTCATAAATACTCCTTCTTTTGATCTCCTCAATCAAGTCCTACATTTAGACGAAGATATTAGAGAGATCATGTGTTTAGAAGAGTGTCCTTGGGAGGACTCTCACCATCGTGTTTCGATATATGATTCAGACATGATACCTCTTCAAATCCTGTCATTTGATGCACCTGAAATCATTTCCTCACCCTATACAGCTATCCAAACTTTGGACTCGGAGAGAAATAAGGGCAATATTTCAAAGACATTGCTCATCGATATTTCTATCACAACAGGCATCGTAGAAAACATCAAGGTTGGAGTAGATTTCACTCCTGAGTAAATTGCAAGCTTCACCTCCATTTTTAAGGAATTCCGTGATGTATTCACTTGGTCTTATGAGGAAATGCCCAGCATATATCCATCTATTTTCTAGCATGAAATCAAGATATTTGACAATGCTAAAACTATCTGCCAAGGGCTTCAACCAGTCCACCCCCAAAAAACGGCAGCCATCAAGAATAAGGTGGAAAATTTGTTACGTGTTGGTTTCGTCTACCATTTTCCCTTAATTGAATTGGTTTCCAATCTAGTTCTTGTCGATAAGCAACAAGGAACCATCCGCATATGTGCCAACTATCAAGACTTGAACGTCGCGTGTCCAAAGGATAATTATCTGACACCATTCATCAACCAAATCATCAATGACTACACCGGTTGTGAATCATTCTCATTCATGGGTGGTTTCTTAGGTTACAACCATATTTCCATAAAACCAATAGACCAACACAAAACCGCCTTCATTTTCCTATGGGGAATCTTTTCCTATCGAAAACTCCCATTCGGTTTAAAGAATCCTGGAGCAACATTTCAAAGGGCCATGGAATACGCATTTCATGATATCAAACATATCATTTAGGCTTACTTTGATGACCTTCTAGCCCATCCCAAGAAGCGAGTGCAGCACCTAGATCATTTAAGAGCTATCTTTCTTAGGTATCGGTTCTATAACATACGTCTAAATCCTCATAAATGAATTTTCTTTGTCGATTCGGGATCTTACTTGGATTCATTGTCTCCAAGTATGGGATTAGGGTTGATCCTGATAAGGTAAAGGCAATTACTTAATTGCCTGAACCATAATCCATTCTACAACTCCAATGTTTGCAGGGGAAAGCAAACTTCTTACGACGGTTCATCGTAAACTATGTTGAGTTGATGAAAGGATTCATGTGCCTACTTAAGAAGGGAGTGTCGTAGTTGTGGGATGACCAAGCTCAACAATCATTTGATGCTCTTATATCAACCCCACTCCTTAGTGCTCCCAACTATGGGTGCGACTTTCTTCTATACCTGGCAACCTGCCATCCTCTCTAGGAATGGTCTTGGTTCAAACTCATGATGACCGGAGTGAGAATGTGATATATTATCTATCAAAAGGCCTAGCTGGGCCCGAACTTAGATATTCATGTGTGGAAAATTTGTCCTTGGCAGTTTTCTTTGTTGTCAACCGCTTCCGAAATTACATACTGTTGTGATAGACTACTGTCATTGCCTTGGAGAATCCAATGAGACACATTTTATCTCATCAAGTCATTGGAGGGAAATGTTCCAAATGGATAGTGATCCTCCAACAATTTGATTTGGTTTTCACTGCTGCCAAGGCGAAAAATAACATAGTCTTCACCGAACTTTTGTTGGATCTTCTCATTGTTAATCCTAACGAGATAACTCACAGTCCTCTTCTGGATGAAGCTTTTTATCGTATCGACTCTCCTGACCCTTGGTATGGTGACATTCTTATCTACCTCCGATTGCAATGTTTCCATCGTGAACTATCGTCATGTGACCGTCGTCGCATCCGCCACCAAGCGCGACACTATTTAGTGCTTAATGATACATTATATCGTCGTGATGCTGATACAATTCTTTGTCGTTGCCTCACTCATGAAGAGGCAGAACACATTTTAAATGACTACCATGCTAGAGCATGTGGCGGTCATATTTCTGGCATATCTACTGCTCAAAAAAATTACAATACATGCTACTACTGGCCAGCCTTGTTCAAAGATTGTATCAAGGCTATCTGGCATTGCTACCCTTATCAAGTGTTTACAAAGAAAATATGTGCTCCTCTAGCCCTACTACACCTGGTTATCTCTATCATCCCCTTTTCCAAAAGGGGGATAGACTTCATAACTTACAACCCCACTTCCTTTGCTGGACACAACTATATTATCGTAGTTGTGGACTATTTCATGAAATGGGTTGAAGCCCTTCCCATCTTCCGGGCCGATGGAGAAACCACAATGATATTCCTGTTTAATCGGGTCATCTATTGCTTCAGTATGCCCCACACGATCATTATAAACCATGGGTCTCATTTTTAGAATCACATTATGTTTGACTTAACATCGTTTCTCGGTTTTCGCCAGGATCAATCATCCTCCTGCTACCCCCAATCTAATGGTCAAGTAGAGGCTTTCAATGACATATTAAAGACCATGATCTGCAGGTTAGTAGGGAATCATAAAACCAACTGGCATCAAATGTTATATCTTGCGTTGTGGGTATACCAACCTTCAGTTAAAACAACTACAGGCTTCACACCTTTTCAACTAGCTTATGGCTTGGAAGCAGTTTTACCCATCGAGTGTTAGATTCCTTCCTTACAAATCGTCGTTGAACTCTTTCCCACCACCACTACCAAAGAAGAGTGCCTACTATACCTAAATCAACTGGATGAAACCCGTCAAGATGCCGAATTGGCATTCGAAGCCCATAAGCGTCGGGTCAAAGCCTAGTCTGACAAAAAGGTCAAGCCTCATTCTTACCGAGAGGGAGATCTTGTTTTACTCTACGATAAAAAACATAAGCTCTTGGGGGTAGGAACACTTCAACCCTTATGGATCGATCCATGTGTCGTCACAAAAGCCCTCTCAAAAGAGGCATATGAACTTCAGGACTGGGAAGGAGTCCCTCTTGCTGAGCCTCGAAATGGGCTCTATCTAAAGAAGTATTATGCCTAGTTCTGCACTAGGCATGTGCTTTGTAATTTTATGTATTTATAAGTTTTGCTTATTTTTTATGTGACTGGATTTTTTGGTATTTCTTGGAGTATTTATCTCATACATATTTCTCATTATGCAGGTGTCTTCATTACCCTTAGCATATGTAGGATACACGGATGGTGCCAGTCGTCACACACAACACATTGCATCAGCTACTTGGGTCATTTACACACCTAAGTTGGAACTGTTTTGTTCCAGGTGAGTCTTTCTAGGTACTACCACCAACAATATTGCTAAGTACATGTTCGTAATTTCACTTCTCACTGAAGTGTCATCAAGGGATATCTCCAATCTAGTGGTTAGGTTAGACTCTTAGCTTTTTGTTATGCAATTGACAAATCATTATCATGTTTGTAATCCAATCTTTTTATGTCATTATTTAAGGGTACGACTCTTGGAACATCAATTTGAGGTTATCACGTATGAACACATTCCTAGAGAATTTAATGCATTTTTGGATTCGTTGGAAAACTATGTGTTAGATTGGCATCTTTCTCATTCATTATTGATACATGTATGAAAGTAAATATTTACATAGTTAAAAATTTACAAAAACACTTAAAAAACATTTACATCATAAAATACCAAAATATCTGTAGATATATATATATATATATATATATATATATATTGAATCCAGTCTTTTACATCAGAAAATTTCCCAAAACTTGGGTGTTTTAAGTACAAAATGGCTACTAAGCCTAGTTATAAATACCCGTTGGCTA
Organism: Pinus tabuliformis; assembly: GCA_031772625.1. Taxonomy (NCBI): domain Eukaryota; kingdom Viridiplantae; phylum Streptophyta; class Pinopsida; order Pinales; family Pinaceae; genus Pinus; species Pinus tabuliformis. The sequence continues at coordinate 309,903,371 of CM062815.1, read as the reverse complement.
TACCACGTGTCTTCTAATAGAGACTACTGCTCATGAAAAGATAACACTACTCTAGCTATCCTCCGAAGAGGAACTAGAAACCACTCAGGCACACCAACTGTGTGTCGCTGCATATGAGCAGGGATCTCCCTCATAGGAAGGGGGGGCACACCCATGCTCAAGCCCCCTAGGTTCATCAGAACCTCACGAAGACTCTCAACATCACCCCTGCCTTCGGGTATTTTGCCTCCTCGCCTCACTTGGCAAGGCTCGCCTACAAGATGCACTGGTGACACATCTGTGTCAAGAAAAAATCTTCATGTCAGTACTTGTTCACCCATAAAATCAACAAAAACATAACATAAACATTCAAAATCTTAAAAATACTTTAATTACTCTCAAAATCCTTCTTACCCTGAGGCCCCCAATTTGTACCAGGTGGAAAAATCAAGTCAGGGTCACCTGTTGAATTCCATGCCCTCGTAGGCATAGTCGTCGACCATCACAATCTAACCACTAAGCCATTCAAAAAAATCTTCTTAAAAAAATGTCAGATGGGTCCTCCTCCTATGTGAGGATCAAGCGATGTCCATCGCCTCTGTCTAGCCTACCTCGGATCGAGGGGACCTAAGCTCATCTATAGGCGCATAACTAGCACCCTCTTAAGTATGAAGGAGACAATGAGAGTGCCATACCCAATACTCTACTGGGTCTGAGTCTTACATGTGGTAAACTCTGCCTTCAACTGACGAAGCACTTCCTCGCACTAGTTGAATATCTGCAGCTGGACATAGTCAACTACAAACAACAATTGGGCCTTTGTCGCAAGATGGGGACTTTTCAACTGCACCAAGCACACAATCATCCATAAAATGGCCCTCATAGATTTGGATCTAATCCTCTCGATAGGGAATATGTTGCTGACGAGTCTGATCTCAGGGATGCAGTAAGATTGAACCAGATCTATGGTGGATCGGGTATCAGGCCTACCACCGGTCAGGTTTTCCCGTGCTTCTCTTCACGAAAAACTTGTCAAGAAATATATATCACCTCGGTCAATGGACAACTCATGATCCCAAATCCTGAACACCTGTTTGTGTTCATCCCAACATTGAATAATTCAGCTCAAAAGTTCCTCCTAACCTTTCATCAAGTCCAACTGAGCATACTTCATCAACCCACAATGGCGCAATGAAAGTATGCAAGCTAGATCATTTCGCATCAACAATTCTTATCGGTCATGGGCCCATTCTCTCCATAGACTAGTCATAATGGCTCAGAACCTGCACAAATCAACCCAAAAATCAGTGAAAATGGGGGAAAAAAGCTCATTAAATCACTATCTGGGCTTTGGGGTTCACCCTCATGCACTAACACCCTCCTTAGTGACACACGGGGAGGATTAACGCCCTCCCCTAGGTTAGAAAGGGCGTTTAACGCTCCTTACAGGCCTAGAAGGGGGCGTTAGGCGCAATTAGTGATCTAGGGCTCCCCAGATCTCAAAACAATCACCCCAAAAGTAGCTAAAAAAGGTTGAATAATGTAAGATCAGGGTTTTGGCATCTACTTGGGACTAACGACACGTCGAATGGTCACCTGGATCTCCCACAATTGTCCATGGAAAATCTGCTCCTCTTTAGCACCAAAACACTCACAACTCTGAAATGATGCAAATGGTGAAAGTGGGGGCTCAAGAACTCCCTTATAGTCACTTTGGAGACATGAATTATCTTAATTTAAGTCATTAAAGTAGAAGTAGTCCATTTCTAGTGATATTTATCATGCGCCATGACCCCATATTAATAGAAATTGCTCATGTTTTGATGAAATAATTTTCAGGATTGAAGGACAGAAATGACCATGTTCAATTCTCAATGAGAGCTTTATTTTATGGGATGTTTTACCACTCTAAAACTAAAAAATCCTCAAATTTTTCATCGTCGCACTCGTTAAACACTTATGACGACGGTCTGAGCAACTCTTTTTCCCTCTTTTTATAGCTCACTAAACTAAAAAAGATCGACTGAGAATTATGTTTTGGGACTTTTTCCTCGCTCATAAAATTGAAAAACCCCCGAGTTCCTTCTTTAGACTCATTAAAAAATTATGAATAAGCTCTAGGCATTCCTTTTAGGAACATTCCTCACTCTTTAAATCGAAAAAATCCCTGAGTTTTCGTCATTGGGATCGTTAAACATTTACGACGACGATATGAGCGCTTTATTTTTTTGGGTCTATTTCTTGCTCTTAAATAAAAAAATCGCCAAGTTTTTCCCTTCTTTGGGCTAGATAAATCTACAAAGAAGGAATGAGAAATTCTCTTACCTCTTTTTCCTCACTCACTAAACTGAAAAATATACCTTGAGTTTTCTTCAATTGACTCGTTAAAATTCGATGAAGGTCTATTGAGTTTGTCGTCGCATGACTCATTAAAATTTCACGATGAATATCGCGTTTACTTCGTCTCCTTGTACTCATTAAAAAATGAGGCAAACATCTATTAAGCATAGATTTCTCTTTATCTAGACTCAGTAGATTAACTCACGGAAAAGGAATCATTCCAAGTATACTATTAAACCTTTGTCGCACCCGGTTAAAAACTATGAGAAAGGGACCACCCTGGAGTCATTCTTTACGATCTTTTCACTCTCGAAATATGAAAATACCATTGATTTGTCTCGTCTCAACTCATTAAATTACATAGATGAGGAATAGAGTCGCTCTTTTTACGATCCTTTTCAGACTCTTAAAACATGAAAAGATCGATGAGTTTGCCTATCTTGACTCATTAAACTAATTAAATAGGGCATAGAGTCACTCTTTTTACGATCCTTTTCAAAATCTTAAAACATGAAAAGATCAACGAGTTTAACCATCTGGACTCACTAAACTAATCAGAAGGGGAAAGTAGAAAATACAATTTCTTTGTGTTTCATATTGTGAAAATATTTTTTTGGCAGCAGTCGCTCCCTTAAACATGGCACTCCCTTAGATAAACCTTCCTTGTGACGGCCTCTCAATATGAATCTTACATCCTATGAGTTTAGACTATATACCCTAATGTTCTTGTATCTATGTATCCTAACACTCTTTGGTGTTCATGAGTCTAGTGCTGCATGTTTAAAACTGTTGTCGTGCCTTCTATTGTTCAATGGAAAACCTATATCTTTTTTCTCCTCCATCAAAACATCAAGCATATCCTATCATCAAGCCCTCTGTCGCTTTGACCCAATGTTGAAAAGATTCCTCAAGAAACAATCATTCTTGTCCCATTTCGTGTCGACTGATGTAGGACACCTTATTGCCTACCTTTCGACAAGTATCTTCCTATCGACTTCAATACTCTATCTAGCAAGAAGACCCAGAAACACTTCAGTGCCTTAGTACTTGAAGGCATCAGTGGTAGGTCACCTTGTGTTTAGTTAGGGGTTTTCATTATCGGCTCCTGGTTAAACGATTTTATGAGTGTTCGATGACAAAAACATTATTCACACTTGATTGTATTGTGCATCTTAGATACCATCACCATTATTGGTGGCCATCCTCGCATCTACTAACGGTCTCCATTATTGACTGGTAATCATATAATTTCGTGCATGTTCGACATCAACACCTATATTCACATGTATCAATCTATGTTGTTGTAGTGAAGTGGAAATCAAGACCTTGGGCAGAGGCTTGCATCACTCAGCCTTGTTTCCTCTCCCAAGTTGCATTTATTGTTTTTTCGAGACATCTCATCATAATGATCCTATTATGACACAGGTTTTGCATTGTTCTTATCGGTGGCCAACATCATCATATCTCTTTTTCTAGGAAAATCACTTTGACATAGCTACGGAGTGTGGGAAGCCCTGAATCAAGACATGATTTTAGTTGTTTTATATATGTGTGTTGTATTAGGTTTCTCATACCACCCGAAGCTCTGATCCTCTCTCTCTTTTTCCCAAAGAAAAGGAAAGTTAAATATAAAGTATTTCATCCATCGTCACAACCTCTGATCTCACACTTTAGGGGGCATCTGTTATACAAGAAAATGACCTCCTTATCAACTCAGAGGAGAAAGACATGATGACTAAAGGATTGACCAAGTTCACAGGCCTAGTTGTCAAGCTAACGTTGTCTAAACAGTAGCAATATGCTTTATAAAGCTTCTTTGCAAGGTTAAGGGTGTGTTAGTGCCCAAAGTAACTCAGTACGTTACCTTAAGAAGAGCGTTAGTGAACCATAATGAGTTTCTATGAGTCTAGAGAATGAGTTTATTGAGAAATATCACAATATTCTCTCCTATGTCATCTCACAAAAGTAGGGAAACATCAAAACTCGACCTGTTTGGGGGAACTACTAATTCCTAATGGAATATGCAAATGGGAAAGAGAAAAAAGGCATGGAAACATCACTTCTTTTGCCTAATGGAACTCATGAAGGACTTGGCAACTCTACCCTCACATGCTATATATGGAAGGCTAAGGTCATTGTGAAAGGGGTCGAACCATTTGAAAGGATTGCCTATTTGACAGCTGAGCAAAGTCTCAGACTACGGCATCATAAGAAGTTAAGAAGGGAGAGAGAGAGAGGAGCTAGAGGGATAAGGGAAGGTTGATATAACTGATGGTTGTAATCACTCTTTCTACATCAATATAGAACTACAATTGTGTTGTCCACTCTGAGATGTTGGTAGTATAATGTGTTTATATATTTATTCAATGTCGTTAGCATGAGTGGCTTAGATATATGAAACTAGATATATTTATATGTTCATGCATTGTTTATCAAGGTTTTATTCTGTGATATTACACTTGTCTTTTCTATGTGTAGATTTTGATCCAGAGCTAGCTCAGGGGTCTTCTGCCTAGCTACATTGTGCTCTCCAGCAACACCACACTAAGACTCAAGGTAATAAGTCCTTCTTGCTTTGATATTCGTTTGTTAAGCATAGATATGCATGTATATTTGTGACAGCTACAACTAATCTGACTGTCTCCCAAGGATCCCAGGAAGATCCTTGAGGGTTTCTGCATCACCAAGCACCTGTGCATTAATCCCTATATCATAGAGTGAGTCTTTTTATCACACCATTGTTTATAGATCTTAACCCTACCTATCCATATGTGGCATCAAATAGTGTTTATATCTATATATATATATATAATTATTAAAGGAATCAATAATAAGGTCGGGTTCGTATTTGCGTGACATTAGGTCGATTCTAGTAGCTACCACTATACCTTTAGGGACTACGAAAATCCTCCTCTCTGTAGACTAGGTTACTTTGAGGGGATATGAATCTTGGATCTCTTAGTTTACACCATACTTCATATCACAATGATCACCAATTAAATTCCCCCATTAAGAAAGAAATATTAAGAATGTTATTCATAAAGTTATTAAGGAATACTTATAATGATTTAATTTGGACCTCTTTATTTATGCTCCAAAATATGTAATGAGATAAATATTAACCATGATATAATAAATAAGATCTTTCCATTGTAGTTTTTTTAATGAACATATTAAATTATAAAAATATAATCTTCAAATGCAAAAGAAATAAGTCCAAACCTAAGGAATGAGATTTTATGTTGAAGACGTATTTAACAAAGATTAAAACTAGTTTCCAAAAAACATCACAAGAGCATCGTACCACTTCATGCTACTTAGTTCAATAGATTCCTATTCCCTCCATCGAGGTTAGGAATGTAGACAAGTCTTTATTGTAACCCTCTTAATGCAGATAATGTAATTGAAATTCTATTTTGGGGAATGAAGAGATGCTATGAACTTGAACTTGGATCATTTTGTTTTTCATTTACCTTAATAAAACCTTGGGAAAATAATGTTTGATCAAATAAATATAAAAAGGGAAAAAAACAAATAAATACTAACCCTCGTTCGCAATAATTGAGCCTCTGGTTCCATCCTCTTAATTTGTGCTATTAAATCAAGCTCTTTTAGGTTTTGAACTAACATTGTTATGCGTATCTCTCATTTCATTTCATTTCTTTTCTTACTTGTAAACAACAATGTTCTTTGGGTCTTTCTTAATCATATATGTTAAAATTTAGTTTAGCCATGAAAATTAGTATTTATTCATTATAAATGTGAAACCATTAACAATTTTAAAGGTTTCCTTTAAAATATTTGGTTACACCCCAAATTTTAATAATATATTTTATTATTTATAATATTATATGTTAGAGTACAAAAAAGTGGTAGGAAGAATTAGGATAATTGTTGAATGCATATTATTCACAACGATATACATTTTTATACAATGTTTAATGACCCTTGGATTTCATATACCAAGTGGTCTCTTGGACTCCAATGATTATTCATATTTCACACCCAAATCCCTTAGCAGATTAGGTGTCCAACATTCCCTCCCTTAATCTGAAGGGGTATATATGAGTCCAAGAAGAGATTTGAAATACAAACAATGAAAACATTACATGGAAACAATGGGTTGACCGTGCTCTCTAGAATGATGGTATAAGGTGGGAGAACTCGAGGTCTCAACTGGTGGTGGTTTAAGGATGATCATCAACAATGGACCGCTTAGAGAATATCCTAGAAGAGTTCCAAATATTGCTATAAGTTGAAGTATTTTTCTAGAGGAAGTTCTCCTAATGATTTGAAAGGTGATTTTTAAGGAATACCACAAACCCAAATGAGGCAGGAGACCATCGAGGTCTCAACGAACTCTAGAACAATTATGAATCTGGCTAGAAGTTGAAGGCTTTTGTTGGTGGAAGTGCTCCTTGATATTATTGAAGAGGGAGACCATTAAGGTCTCAACCTACGGTGGTTTAAGAAATTCCACCAGCCAAAGTGCATGCTCGTGGGCTTCTCTGGCTACAACTCTAAATTTGGGTATGGATGACTTTGGCTCTAGGATCATGTAATAGGCTCAGGTTATGGCTCAGTCTCACTTGATGTATCTTTGAAGCTTGTAGATGACCATTAATCCCCCCTGTCAGATACAAGTGAGAAGATGAAGTAATTTCAACTGTAATACATGTCAATACTAGAGAATAAATTTTGTTGTATGACTGAATATCTTCTTGGTTGTTGAAGCCCATTGCCAAGAAGTAATCCATCCAAGTTGAATCTTCATTCCTGCTATAGGCTTGTTTCTATAGCATCTATTTGAATGATGAGTATTTTTATGACAATTCTCACATGGGTGAAGATCAAAACAGTGATCATTCACATGGCCAACTCGATTACAGTGTTTCCATTTGACAATATACTATGAATGTGGATAAGGAACAGGATCCTGAATAGGTGAAGATGAACTTCCTTGAAGAAACCAAACACTTTGAAACTGAATGGGATTAAAATAGTTTGGGTTGTAATAAGACACATCCTTGTTATATCGAAGTTCATTTGTTTTCTTGTTGTTGATAATCTCTTCCCAAGGTATAATGATGGGTTTGGGAAGTGTAGCCTAAACTTTTGCATCTACATGCAAATTTTCTCTTACACTAGGCACTCAATCAACCTCAACCTCACTGATTTGATTAGTTTTTTATTTTTTATGGTAGTTAGTCTCAAACTCAAATAGAGGATTATTTTGAACAAAGAACGGTTCAAAATGAAAACTCTTTTGTTGAAGCTCATCTCGCTGAAACTGAGATTCTAGTTGCAAAAAATCAATCTTGTCATATGAATTTTGTAGACATATACAAATGTAAAAAAGAATGTCCTTGTTGATTTTTACCATCCCATCAACAATGGAATGTCTTAGAGTATTCAGTAATTCTAATTCATCACCCATTCAATCCATTTCATGAAAATACACTTATAAACACATAAAATGATAAATATCTCCCACTGCTAAATAGTTACAATTATAATATGAGTAGCAAGATACCAATAAAGTTGTGGAAAATAAGTTCCTTCAATTGTGAATCAAAACCTCAAAAGCATTGAAAATCAACCTCAATTCATTGGCAAATAGTTTTAGAAAATTATTTTCAAGAGAGGTGACATTTAATTTAGCAGTGTGATTCATGGCTAGAATGATACCCCTCAGCTCGGTATTCCCCCCTGTAATAGATTCAAGAGGGGGAAGATTCACCTTTTACGATGATCATTGTGAGAATGAAACAATTAAAATACAAAATAATAAATTTGTTCCAGTCTTCAATGCTTGTTCCACACTATCTCCACACAACACTTGTCTCGGCACAACTTTTCCTTTCATGCTAGCTAGCTTTGGCATATGCTCCAATCATTGTGAACGCTCCAACACTTATCCTGCACTACTCCAAAACGGTCGCTTATGTTTTATGTTGACCACACCAATGACCACATAACCAACAAACTATGCCCTTGGATTAGCTAGAGCTCAACATAGCAAGTGTAAATCGGTTCCATGGGTCACTTTACAGCCATGCTTGGAAACATGCACACATGCTCTTATCATGGATCACAAAAAAAAAGCAACATATGTGACTTGAAAGGGGAGATAGATGTAGCAGCATTCCAAGAGTTAAAAAAATGTGTAAATAGGTTCAGTCTTCATAAGTATGAAATGTATTTTTTATTCTTGTAAATTATGAAATAAATTAAAATTATTATTATTGCTTTTGGAGTTGTCAGGCGGAAAGAGTCGATTGTGCGAACACAACCAACCTCCCTAGGAGCCTAAGACTCTCTAGTGACAAACAAGACAAACAAGAGCAATCCTTCTCTAAACATGCATTTACTATATGGGAAATCAAGTGTTTAGATCCTACCTGTAATCCAACGCTGTTGTAGCAGTCCAGCCCCGCTGATCCAGATGAGCTCCTCCTTCACTTTGAAACCTGCATACACTAACAATCAAACGATTAAATAGCACTTGATAATCTCATAGAATAAAACATATTTAACACATAGACCAAGGAGTACATGAAACAACTCATAAATAACAAGTTATTGAGAAGAATGGACTCATTTGCATTAATAGGTAACAAAAGGAACAAATACAACCTGAGCCTTGGTGTTGTGCAAGTCCCTCCTAGGGTCCATCAAGAGTTCTCCTTTACTTTGACAAAGCTCACCCACTTCCAAATAGAACAAGCAAAGATGGCAATCTCTCCTCACAAGCTTCTAAATGGGAGTCCTAATTCCTGCAGCATTTACCCTTAGAAATGTATAGCTTTCAACCTCCTCTCCTTCTGGCCCAATGCCTATATTTATAGTGCTCAAGAGGAAGTTAATCAGGTCCACCATCAATGGGATAATCCCCTCTTTGGATGGGATAGCTCCCCTATTGATGGGATAAGTTCCTCTTTGGTAGGAGTGCATGAACCATCTGGAGGCGCTCAATACACGTCGAACAACCTTCTAGAATGCTCTAGAAATGACCACAAGTGACTTTTTAAAGATGAAACTTGTGCATTTTAACCTTTACAGGGGGACGCACCTGCCCCTTTACATACAGAGCGTCCAAAGACGCAGCTTTTGTGAACATTGGGTGTGTACCCGCAGGTAAGGTTGAGAGAACCTGCTACCCCAGAGATAAATACATTTAGAAAGACTTTCTCTCTTTTTTGGAGTTTGACATGGAGAGCAGAGGCATAAGACTTGCCTAAGAGGGTAGCATGACTGTTGATAGAGCCATATTAACTGTAAATAGTCATGGTGACATTTTTTAGTGTAACAGATTGCCCCCTAAAGTGCGAAGCCTGAAATAGATTAGGGTTTTGTATTATCTAGGAAGGGTGAAGCGCTTTATCATTTCAAGGATTATCTCGTGGAGAGCCTGGTCAGAACCTGCAATTTTCAACACAAAATACATGTATAAGATTCATCACTGAGGTAGGCATTCCCATACTCAGATTAAAACTTTAACTAACAGACTAACTACTCTGATACAGGAATGATCTTGCAGTACATCATAATCATAGACTTTTGTAGACACAGTATGGGCACAGCCATCTGTTTATGATTAGTCTACTTAGATAATGAATACAAAACTCCTCGCAGCCTGGATGGTGGAAACTAGATCCAGGGTCTTCATTTCTACTTCTCGAATTGGTACGATTCTAGCCATGCGAATAAATGAGTCGATGTCGAACATGGTAGAAACCACTTGATTACCAGTCGATGATGTAAACTGTTAACAAGTGTGAGAGAGACCACCAGTAATGTCAATGGTTCTCAAAGTACCCAGTACAATCCATGAGATGTGAATGAATGAGTTGATGTCGAACATTTCACGGAATCCTTTGATCAAAAGTCAATGATGTAAACTGACGTCAAAGGCGAGAAACCTGCCATTGATGCATGCAGACTTCAAGGTACTGACGATTTCTAAGTCATCTCTCTAGATAATGTGCTGATGTCGATAGAAAGCGACCCGTTGCAGGCAAGCCCGCAACACGAAATCATTGTTCAAGTTGAAGAAATGTTGTTGTAAGGACTGACTCAGGGATGGTCAAATGGATGACAAGTATTTTGCAGATGAAAGTCTTGCTTGCAGACCTCTTGAACACATAACGACACGACAGATGGCTTGGTGCTGAATAACTCAAAGTTAATCCCTGGAACCCGGCTGAAGACTTTCAAAGTGGTTTGATCAACTGTGAGGTAAAGGATTTCCCAACCCAGGTGAATAAAAAGTGTCGTGTTCAAGAGTGGTAATAAAGTTTCTTCTGAGAGAAAAGGTAACAAATAGGCTCATTCTTCTCTCTTTTCCCCCACCATTTCTGGAAAGTACCTCTTTATTTTTAACAAGCTTGAGGAGGATAACATATGCTTGATTATAAGCTCATCCTTCGGATGAGTCCAACCTAGTTTTGATTTCGAACCCTAGGAAGGAGTGGTTCATTCCTGTTTGTAATTAAACAGGTCCTTTACTGTGAAATGTTTAATGAGCCCAGTATAGGAGAAACTCGGTGTTTTTCAATTTTAGAGAGTCTGAAAAACTTAAGAAGACTCCAAGTTGAACTTTTTCGTAGATTTGTGTCCCTCAAGCCCGAAAAAGTATAAAATAATACCTGGGGGAACCGCTTGATCTTGCGACCAAGGAGTACTTTCATAATTAGTGTCACTGACCTGAAAAGTAAAAAGCGATCAAGGACACGTCGTTTTATTTCCGTATCGAGTTTGAAACGACAAAAACCCGGCAATCTTTTCCTGATTTTACGGTCAGAAAAGAGCTATAAGGGGACCGTCTTTTAATTCCGTTTTAACGAGTGTAAAAGAAACTCTCGGCAATCTTTTCATTTTTTAGGAGTCAGAAAAGGGCTTAAAAGATGACTCTGATATTTTGGTTCGTGAAAAATGACAATTTTCCCTCTAAGTCCCTTTGTCCTGCACAAAAACAACACATTACTCATACCTGTTTAAGATAGGCAAAAATACATCGAAAAACATCCTTCCATGGTGAAAAATGAACAAATTCATCCAAAAAACCTATAAAAAGACTTTTTACCATGTCATTTTTACCATTTTACTGTTGAGGTTGAAAAAAGGTCTTTTGGCAAGAAACTTCCCGTGGTCGCTGCAGAAAATCCGACCGTCAGAATCGAACGCCGTCTCTTCCAGGTATTTTACAACATCCTACTCTTCAATTTCATCCGATTAAAATTGTATTTTAGGTTTCAAAATGCGCTCTGCGGTGGACGCAGGTGTCCTTCGGGTGACCTGCGTCCCCCGACTTTTTCCTATACAGGAAAAAGGTCGGGGGACGCAGCCCACCTTCAGGCCAGCTGCGTCCCGACGCCCTGTGTTCTAAACGCGGGGTGCGTCCTCCATGAAATGCGGAATTTGAAACCCCAATCCTCACAAATAACCATTCAAATTTCCCCAAATTAATTCTAATCATTGTTTCTTGGTGTGTAGGGCACTCACCATGTTGGATTGGAGAGAAAGAGAGCACGAGGACGTTGATTTAGCTGCAATTGAACATCAACCTTCCATTGATGCCCTAAAAGCATGCGGGCTATATAAATACTGGGCCATACCTGGCATGAGGGCTCAGGTGAGATTCTTAGAATGGCTGGTTGAGAGATGGAACATTCAAGAGCAATGCTTTTACATAGGAGGGCACCAGCTCGAGATAGAACCCTCTGATGTATACTTTCTCACTGGCTTGCCAAATAGAGGCGAGCAACTCAATCTAGCCAGGACTAGGCCGGGTGGCCAATCCCTTGCTAGTCTCCGGGCAGATTGGTGCACACCCAATGCACACCATGCGAAAGGCGTGGAAATCAAACACATCTCTCTGCATGAACTCAAAGTTATAGCTTTCACGGTTACCAGAATTTGCGGCGCAGCCGCTTTACATATTGCTTCCGGGTCCCAAATGCGGATGGCGATTGACTGTTACCAAGGCACCATTTTCAACTGGTGTGATGCTGTGTCGGCTAATATGAAGAGCCAACTGACTAAGGCAAAGAACGGACGACTGAAGACCTTTGGATATGGGCCTCTAGTCGTGAGCTTTGCCTTAGAGAGAGTTTCGATGCTGATCCCTCAGCAACTCACTGTTGATATCTTGGGTCCTCGGGAGCCAAAGCTGGTACGATGGGTTGCGGTGATGGCCCGGCATCCTGACGAGGGCGCGGCGGTTGTTCGATTCACTGATAGTTATTTTCACTGGTTAGAGGACCAGGTTTTTTCGATCCAGGACTTTCCGTATGCCGGAGTAGATTTTCGAGGTGATCTAGACACGGTTCTTCCACAGGGAGAACAATGGGACGACAGAGGTACTTTATTTTTCACAAGTTTTCAAATTATGTATTTTTTGTTTTTTATATATATCGTCTCAAAACTGACAGAAAAAATTTTCAAAATGCAGATGTTGGTCCACAGCGCCCAGCCAACCTCCGGCCTTTTGAGAGGAGACATCCAGTTGCACCGGTACCGGCCCCACAGGACGCGGCTGCAGAGACACTAGCTGAGTTGGAGCAGGATCTAGAGCGTCTGACGGCGGATATGCCTGAGACTACCATGGATGATATTCCTATCAGATTTCAGCGCTATGTAGTCGCAGTCCCTGGACCGTTTAGGAGATTTTTGCGTAAGGTAGCCCGTGCAGTGGTGTCGTATAGGGAGCACCACCAGTGATTGGCTAGTCACTTTGTAGACACATGTGACATTTTTGAATTTTTGTACTTTATCATTTTTGCCGATCATAAGGTGTTTTTCAACCTATGATCGAAGACGATGTATATTTTTTGACACACTCCTATCTATATATATATATCACTATTACCGGCTTATCTTGTTTAACATATGTGATGAAATGTTTTTAAATTTACTTGCATGATTATCGTAAATGTCTGTCCAACACTCGAGAAGCAATTGCATCTGCTAATGTATTTAAAGACCTTGGAATATGCTGATATTCAATGTAATCAAATTCACGTTCCAAGAGACGCACTCTCAAAAACAACCTTAATAACACAGGATTTCTAATGGCATAAACTCTATTAAGCTGTAATACAACAAGTTCAGAATCTAACCTCACTATCAAACGTCGAATTCCAAATGAAATAGATTCGGATAATAATTCAACCACTGCACTGTATTCTGCAATGTTGTTCGTTGTTTGACCGAGGCTTACCCCATGCATAGAAACTAACTCGTCAGAGGGTGAATAGATAACCCAAGCTGCGGAAGAGATATTCCGTGTACTACGACAAGCACCATCAGCAAATCCAATGTATGTTTGGAGAGGCGTCGACATCTGCAATATCAAGAGTAAAACCAAGATAAGCCAGAATAACGACGAAAAACACACTCTCTAAGCTAAGCACACTGACTAATTAACAAACATACTAGCTAGAAAGAAAACCTAACCTAACTAAAAATTCTCCATACCCACCATTTAAGCATAATACCTCTTTAGGTAAAGTCCATTTCTGGGTTTACCCAAAGAGTCCCCATCAAAATCTACCAGCTCATAAGCCCCTTTTGCTAGCTTTTGCTTTACAATGTAGGGTCCATGCCACATAGGAACGAATTTTCCAGCACCTAGCTTATCGTTAGCTTGATCATATAATAGCACTAGGTCTCCCTCCGAAAAACTTCGAGGGGTCACATTTCTATCATACTGAGCTTTCATTCGCTTCGCGTGAGTCTCGATTGCCAATGCAGCGTCACGTCGAGTCTCATCTAATTTAGCTAAGTACAATAAACGTTTCTCCTCTTCGGAAGTAGCTGGGAGTAATTCGACAGCCATTTGAAGTGATGGGATTTCGCATTCAATGGGTAACACAGCTTCCAAGCCATAAACTAGCTGGAAAGGAGTGAACCCTGTTGAAGTTTTCACTGAGGTTCGGTATGCCCATAGCGCCGAAAATAACATGTTGTGCCAATTCGACCGATGAATACCAATGGTTCGTCGGATCATGATAACTAGAACTTTGTTGATAGACTCAACCAAACCGTTGGCTTGCGGATAATAAGGAGTAGAGCTATCGTGGCGCAAACCAAGCTGGCTTGTAAGCTCAGTCATCATGATGTTTCGAAAATGGCTCCCATGGTCAGTAATGATTGCTTGTGGGACACCAAACCTAGTTATAATATGATTGAATATGAAAATTGCAGCTGTTTTTCCGCTTGCGTCGAATGTAGGCATCGCCTCGGCCCATTTAGTGAAATAATCAACCGCGAGGATGATATACGCATGCCCCCCGGCCGAGTGAGGGTTACAAGTAATAAATTCGATACCCCATTTGGCGAATGGACCAACGGCAATTATAGGGTGGAGAGGAGCAGGTGGTGCGCGCATCTTGCGATCAAACACTTGACAGTTGTGGCACTTCCGGACGGCAATGATACAATCTTTAAACATAGATGGCCAGAAATAGCCAGCGCGCAACACCTTCTGAGCTGTGGCATACCCAGACATATGACCGCCACATGCTCCAGAGTGACAATCATTCAAAACCCTCTCAGCCTCTTCGTGAGTTAAACAACGTCGAAAAACTAAGTCTGCCCCCCGGCGATAAAGTGTATCTCCAATAATTTTGTATTGCTGGGATTGAAACCGAATTTTTCGACGTTCCGCCTTTGAAGCTTCAGGCCGAAAGGTTTGGGTTTGGAGATAGATGATTATATCCCCGTACCACGGATCTAAAGTACTGATAAGAAACAAAGATTCGTCCGCAATGGACTCCTCTGCCACAGTCTCTGTGTCAGCATGCGGGAAATCACACATCAATTCCGCAAAAACTAAGGATTTCTTAGACTTGGACTTCTCGAACTCCAAGTCGAACTCTTGCCATTTAGAGTACTTGCCCCCTAGCAGTTGTTTTGTCAAAATGTAAATCATAGGGTTGCAATCCGAAATAACTGTAGTTTTACGGAGAAGAATGTAGTGACGAAAACGCTGGACAGCTTGAACGGCTGCCAGGGCCAATTTCTCCACATGCGAATATTTTAGCTCAGTGGGATTTAAGGTCCTACTGAGATAATATATCACATGTTCCGCTTCGAATTCATCTTCTTGAACTAACACCATTCCAATGGTGGAATGCGAAGCTGCGAGGTATAAGAAGTAGTCCTGGTTGTAGTTGGGAGGATGCAACAACGGTGCATGGGTCAACGCGTGTTTAAGTGCATCAAAAGATTGTTGGGCAATCTCGTCCCAAAAGAATTGAGCGTTCTGTTTCAACAACCGTGTAAAACCTTTAGTGACCTCGGCGTAGTTTGGGATGAATCGGCGTAAAAAATTCGCTTTCCCTTGCAAACTTTGGAGTTGGCGCAAACTCGAAGGAGGAGGCAATTTGATGATAGCTTCGACTTTCGAGGGATCGACGCGAATGCCGGCTTTTGAAACAACAAATCCCAGCAATCGACCTGTTTCTATACAGAAAACACACTTGTGGGGATTCAACCGAATTCGATAATGCCTACACCTCATAAAGATTGCTCGTAAGTGGACAAGGTGATCAGCTCGATGTAATGAATGAGCAGGCAAATCATCGAGATACGGTTGCACAATGTGCTTGATGTCATGAAATGCGTAAGACATCGCCCGTTGAAAAGTGGCCCCGGCATTCTTAAGCCCAAAAGGTAATTTGCAATAAGCAAATGTCCCCCATGGACAAATGAATGCCGTTTTTGGTTGGTCGGCAGGTAGAATATTGATTTGATTATAGCCCG
The DNA here is from genome assembly GCA_031772625.1 of Pinus tabuliformis. Classification (NCBI taxonomy): domain Eukaryota; kingdom Viridiplantae; phylum Streptophyta; class Pinopsida; order Pinales; family Pinaceae; genus Pinus; species Pinus tabuliformis. The sequence goes on along the minus strand of CM062815.1, from coordinate 309,887,285 downwards.
AAAAACCATCCATGAAGGAAAACATTTCACTTCCGGCACAATCATCAATAATTTGATCGATATAAGGCGTAGGATAGTTGTCTTTTGGACAAGCTCGATTGATATCCCTATAGTCGATACAGATTCTTATTGTTCCTTGTTTCTTGTTGACCGGAACAATATTCGATACCCAATCCGTTAACGGGATCGGATAAATGAAACCTGCTTTCAACAGCTTTTCGACTTCTGCTTTAATCGCAGCCGCTTTTCGAGGGTGAATCTGACGCAACCGTTGCCGGACGGGTTTAGCATCCGGGTAGGTCTTTATTTCATGAACAACAATGGCAGGATCGATTCCCGGCATTTCCTCGTAAGACCAGGCAAACACATCGCGGAATTCTTGGAATAGGGCCTTGTAAGTTTGGATTTCATCTTCTGTACATGCGGCACCTATATGAATGTTCTCCTCAATTCCGAGCTTCACTGAAATATCAATGGGAATAGTGCGAGAAATATTCCCTAAATTCAACTCTGAATCAGAATGTTTCGTTGGATCCTGAGCGTCTTTGACATATTCAGCGGTAAAGATAGATGAAAAATCATTTTCAAATGCATCATCCTTAGGTAAAAACGAAGATCTGTGATGGAGATCTTCCCATGGTAGATCGTCTACACTTAGGATTTCGCGAAGTTGTTCGTCAGATGACACGACTTTGGGAAACGCTATCCGTTCTAAGGTTGAGGTGAAAAGTGATTCTTCACTGACCACATTCATTTGGTCGATCTCGGTTGAACGAGAGTCGGTAAAAGACATGACAGCTTCATAAGCAATTTCATATGGACTCAAAGGCATAGCATCACCGAATGAGTCTATCTCAGAGTCAGATGGGACAATCCAAGGATCATCATAAATAATGTTTTCTGATGTAATCATATGAATTGTTGCAAATGAAGGTTCTACGCTGAGTGGAGGGAGAGGAAAAGTTCCCAGTAAACCGGAATCCTTAACTAAACCTACACCAACGTCCCTATAAGGGATTGTCGTCTTACCGACATGCTGGATACTCTCTGAAGAGGCTGGGTCGGATGAAAAGTATGTCAGCTGATCAATAGTCACGATCTTACCGTTATGTGGAAACTTAATTACTCTGAAGACCGATGAAACGACCGCCGTCATAGCATATGACCAACTTCGACCCAAAAGAAGGTTGTAGTCTAGAGGGGCATCAACCACTTCCACATCCAGACTAACGGTTTTACCTTCTACCCCTATAGGCAATTCCTGTAGAATACCAAACGGACGGAACCCATGGCCATCAAAGGCCTTAAGGATGGTGGGGGATTGGTTCAACGAAGGAGAACCAACAGATCTCCAACATTGAATCGACATAATACACGTAGAAGCTCCCTCATCAATCACAGTCCGATGAATAGGCCTGTTTTTGACTATCACTGGGATTTGGAAAGCCATTTGATGGGGGAGGCGCGGTGTACTATTTTCTAGATCGAAGATTATTAGATTCGGGTCCTGAACATCAACAGCTCCGATAGCCGACAAAAGTAATTTTCGTTGTGCTGGGCATGATTGCAGCACTTCTAACGCCGACATTGCTGAGGGTGAAACAGCTAAGTCCTCAACAATGTTGTAATTCTGGGCTGCTCTCGCATGTGGATTGAAAGCAGACCTTCGAAGTACACCCTTGGCGGGCGGTTTAATTACTAAGTCCGGGTTAGGTTTCTCGATCTGTAGTGGATCGGAACCAGGAGCTGAGGTTGATGGGTTAGAGTGAGAAGATTCTGCTTCCTTACCATCAACAGGATTCTTACTACCATAATCTTGCGATCGAGTCGCAATCCTCACATGAGACATCATCAAAATGGGTTCTTCACTGGCATTCGAGGAAGAACCTATCATCTTATTCTCCTGCTCCGGAAATGGATTTTTTAACACAGCAGGAGTGGGAGAACCTTTGACTATTTTCACAACCTCGGCCCGATGAGGGCAATCTCTCGTAAAATGATCCTCTTCACAAATAAGACAAGGATATCGAGGTTTGCGCTTTTCGTCATTGGTTTCCGACTTTTCTGTTTTCTCCTTCGAAGCCTTGTCTGCTTTAGCCTTCTTCTTTCCTTTCTTCTTTCCGCCGTTTTTTGATTTGGCCGTAGATGACTCTACAGCGTGAATATCGGCGGTAAGTTCAGGAGAAGACTCTCCTGTCGGGGAATCAGGCAAAGTGATAATAGGAGTAGTTGAAGCCTTGGAAGACTTCTTCTTGCTCTTTGTATTCACGATACCAATCATACCATCAGCGGCATGAGATCCCGAAGGAGCAGCAGCGATTTGATTCGACTTTGGAAGATCCAGAATCTTCTCGTGTAACGTACCCGACTGAGTGTAAACTAAGTCAAGGTATTGCGCCTGAGCAATGACTTGCTCCTCAGTAACTACTCCGGCCTTAGCTACATCTTCAGTAATCTTCGGTAATAATGATTTAACAAACCATTCAGCTAAGATTTGGTCCGGGATAAAAACTTTCACTAGCCTTCTTCGACGTCTCCACTCATGAATGTGATCAGAAATATACGTGGACGTTGATTGTTTTAGTGAAGTTAATAACTCCGTGCCGTTATCGTATCTGACCGGCAACTGAAAGTGAGTTAAGAACGAGGTAGCTAACTGGCTAAAATTGTAAAAAGAGGCCCGTGGTAACTCAATGTACCACTTGGCCGCGAGACCAATGAGTGTACGCTGGAAAAGACGTAAGCGGATCGAATCATCCGAGATAGAATTTGAAGCACACCAGAGGTGGTAAGTCATCACGTGATTGGACGGATCCTCTCCAGACTTACCTTCGAACTTGGGTATATCGTTGGGCAACTTATTTGGCATTGGCGGCCAGAACGTAAGATATTGAATTGGATCGTTCGTTAGGCGCGTCAAGTCTGGTAAATCCAAAGTTGCGATAAACGGTAACTGCCGGTTAGGATCTCTAAAACTCTGGGTCACAAGACCAGTCCCAGGAGGAGGATATCCAGGATAACTAGGAACAGGAGTCGCATTTGGGATATTATATCCTCCTGGAAAACCAGGATTAACCGGACCGTACTGGGGTTGTTGAGGTTGTTGATAAGTGTACCCAGGATACGGTTGATACTGGTAAACCGGTTGTTGGACAGCTTGCCCAGGTTGGTACTGTCCCTGGTATGGTTGGTGAACAAATTGAGGTTGAGTAGTGACAACCGTACTTATACCAGGCTGACCTGCAGGCATCTGGACCGTGGTTTGAATCGTAGATCCAGACAACGGTAAAGATGTCTGAGGAGTGGTTACAGAGACAGTAGAAACCGGAGCCGTCGATACTCCAGAAGTAAGTATGGTAGATGTGGCGGTAGTTGCAGCAGCCGTTTGAGATGGAGTACTAGGTGCAATTGGCGGCTGAGTAACTACCGAAGTTACAGAAGTTTGAACATTTGACTGGACAGGTTGCGGTTGCTGGGGTGGACCAGAAACTACAGGTTGTCCAGCTTGAGGTACCAACTGTATACTTGGCTGCAACACCTGTTGACCCTGTGACAGATCCCACACTAACATTCCAGGGTATTGACCCGTAACAGGTTGAGGATACTGAGATCCATAACCGGATTGAGGATAGGATTGATAATTGTAAGGTGCAGTTCCCATACCTTGACCATATGATTGACCTTGAGGTGGTTGATAACCTTGACCTGAGTATTGACCTTGAGGTTGATAACCTTGAGGTAAATATGGATACTGGGGTTGACCTTGACCTTGAGGTTGGTACCCTTGAGGTTGATACCCTTGGGGTTGATACCCTTGGGGTTGCCATCCTTGAGGTTGATATTGATACTGAGGTTGACCCTGGGGTACATATTGAGGTTGGGGTTGACCTTGAGGTATGCATTGCACCATAGGCGCATACTGACCTTGAGGTTTCCCCCCAGACACAAATGGTGTACCTTGAGGTTGCCCCCCAGGCGTTAACTGAGGCTGCCCCCCAGGCGGTAATTGGCCACCTTGAGGTTGGGAAATGGGAACTGAACCTGACATCATGTAAATGTCTCCTACACCCAATGGTATATTACCAATATTTCCAACTAATAACCCATGATCAACGGGTTGAGGAGATGCCCCCGCAAAGGTACCAGAAAGAGATTGATACCCAGTGGGAACAGAAGGACCGCCATGTAAGAAAGATTCAGGACTTTGAGTAAACACGGACGACAGACCAGCCATATTGACAGGAGTATGAATACCTCCAGGTGGAAAAGGAGTACGCGGTGTAGAAAAACCTACCCCAAAGTTGTCTAAATAATTGGTTAACGAAAGGTACCAAGTAGTACTTCTAGGAGGACTATAAAAGATAGATTCACGCTCCCTTAGATCAATAGTAAGTTGATCTTCAAGGTTAGAGACGCCTATTTCTTCCTCTGGAGCAAGTTCTTCGATAGCAATCAAACCAGTAGGAAGATTTTCGGTGATAATTCTTTCTATTCTCGGTGAATCAAGAACACTAGAAGTCGGAGTAACAGGTTCAGATATTTCTGGTTCTTCGCATGTATCACTAGCAGACGAAAAACTACCAACAAGCTCAGAAACTGTAACAGCTTCGGGATTATAACCTGTCTCTAAGCCTTGGTAATCTGAATGGACTACCAAGGAAGATTCTCCTTCTTCAGGTGAACCTACTCTACTGCCACTAGGAGGAGTTACAAGGACCTTTAAACCTTCTAGATTACCGGGTCGTCTCGAGGAGGTGATCCCCTAAGCCTACGGGATCTTCTCAACAATTCGGCCACAGAAACAACTTCAGGAGACTGGCCCCGAAGTCTACGCGACTGTCTCGGTAATTCCGCCACAGCTAAAAACTTTTAACTACTACACACGAAAACAAAATAAAATTTCAAATCAAACCACCTAAAGTCTCTAAAGAACCAAACAAATTTGAATCACACGCCTAAAGAATCTAGGGCGTCAAACCAAGCACAAACAGTAGCCTTCTAGACCGAAAGCGCTAGTTGGTGATGAATCCCAACATCGCTGGATTCAGTACAGAAGTGGCAGGTGGAACAGTTACCCCGGCAACCTGCTTAATGAATAGACTGGACCAAGTTCCTCCACTTTAACCGTCTCGAGTGAAGTGAACCCCCCAGAAAATCCAAGTGAGTCTAGCTGACATCTGCTCCAGGTACAGTGGGATCTTCCCTCCACCGTCACCTCGGTAGAATCCTAAAGATAATGGTCACTAAGGTTACCAACCGCAACAAATCCACCTGGGGGAACAGTCTAAACTCCGACAGCACGCAAGGGCAGAGTAGCAAGCTCAATCCCCTTGCTGGCTCCTTGACAATAATCCAAGGTTTATCGACAAGTGACCCCTGGCTCCTCGACAATGGTTAATCCGAGGTTTACCGTTTGTAATACGTGCGTGTCTGGCGTCGTTCCCAACGAGGGGGGATTGATCCCCTCACTGGTTCGGACACGAGCTCGTGCTTCTCCTTTAAGAGGAGCTTTCCCAGAGTACAAATGAGACAATTGGATTTATTCTATCACAAGATAAGCTACTTGTTTGGTTTTGTTGTCTTGGAGAGTTAATTACTCACCTACTCCAAGACACTAGCCTGATCTAAATTGGTGTTTCAGAGCCCTAGTAAATAAAAGTTACTACGTCGATTTTACTTTAAGCGTTAATTTTATGGTTTTTCTTAAAGACAAAAGGTAGCGGAAGTGAAACCAATGGTGTGTAGACTCGACTCAAACCACTACAAAGATGCACCTAAGATGATTTACGCTACTTTCCTTTTTCAATGAAATTCTTAACTAAGAGAGTTGAGAGATGCAAATTTTATAGAAAACCACTTCCTTAGAAAAGACAATCAAAGAAACAATTCTCTTTATCTTTTCAAGCGTACAAACATGACCACTCCTTACGTGCACGAAAAAAACTCTTTCTTTCAAAACTTTTCAAAGCTACTTGAAACAAAACTTTTCAAAGGAGATGTTTTTGTATTTTCTCTTTTTAATAAAGCATATAAACCTATCTTAACAAAAAACAATCTCAAAAGCTATAAAATCTATGAAAACTTGACTCACAAGCAAATCAAAAGGGAAATTACTCTAAGCAAACCTAACAAGGCAAAAGCTCACAAAGAGGATTCTAGGTTGTTTTACTTGACCAAAATCAAATCAAGGACCAGCTAATGCGGAATCAAAAGACTAGTCAAAACAAAACTCAAATCTTTTTGTTCTTTTTGTAAAATGGAATTTAAGACTCAATCAACAAGCACTTCGAAATTTGCCCAAAGAGACAACTCAATGGTAAGTTGCTCTCACAGGTAGACTTTATGACAGGTCTGACTTCTAAGAATGCTGACAAAACTAGAGAGATTTAAGGCTTGACAACTTCTACCACCAAAGTCACTACAAGACCTACTAAAAAATCAAACCCTAGGGCTTAAACTTCCATGAAATCCACTAAAACAATCAATGCTATCGAAACAAGTTCAGGTGAAGATCTTTGACAAGGGACTAATGAATCTGGGCAGTAAAAACTAAGAAAAAGAAAAATCTAAGAGCAAAAATGCAAAAAATGGAATTTTTTCAAATTTTAGCAGGGGACGCAGGCGACCCGTTAGAATAGGTGCGGGCCCGCTCTGTGCACACAGCGACAGTGCGTCCAGGGATGCACTGTGCAATACTTAGAGGGTGCGTCCTACTGGAAAACTCAAGAAAAACCAAAATGAATCTAACCCTAAGCTAACCCACCCAAAGACAAAGTCACAGAGCCAAAAACCAGAAAAATAAACTAATTTTCTCAGAGCAAAGTTAATACAAAGGAAAAGACTTTTCACATCAATGGAATCCCCAGTATGGTCGCCAATTTGTCAGGCGGAAAGAGTCTATTGTGCAGACACAACCAACCTCCCTAGGAGCCTAAGACTCTCTAGTGACAAACAAGACAAAAAAGAGCAATCCTTCTCTAAACATGCATTTACTATATGGGAAATCAAGTGTTTAGATCCTACCTGTAATCCAACGTTGTTGTAGCAGTCCAGCCCCGCTGATCCAGATGAGCTCCTCCTTCACTTTGAAACCTGCATACACTAACAATCAAACGATTAAATAGCACTTGATAATCTCATAGAATAAAACATATTTAACACATAGACCAAGGAGTACATGAAACAACTCATAAATAACAAGTTATTGAGAAGAATGGACTCATTTGCATTAATAGGTAACAAAAGGAACAAATACAACCTGAGCCTTGGTGTTGTGCAAGTCCCTCCCAGGGTCCATCAAGAGTTCTCCTTTACTTTGACAAAGCTCACCCACTTCCAAATAGAACAAGCAAAGATGGCAATCTCTCCTCACAAGCTTCTAAATGGGAGTCCTAATTCCTGCAACATTTACCCTTAGAAATGTATAGCTTTCAACCTCCTCTCCTTCTGGCCCAATGCCTGTATTTATAGTGCTCAAGAGGAAGTTAATCAGGTCCACCATCAATGGGATAATCCCCTCTTTGGATGGGATAGCTCCCCTATTGATGGGATAAGTTCCTCTTTGGTAGGAGTGCATGAACCATCTGGAGGCGCTCAATACACGTCGAACAACCTTCTAGAATGCTCTAGAAATGACCACAAGTGACTTTTTAAAGATGAAACTTGCGCATTTTAACCTTTACAGGGGGACGCACCTGCCCCTTTACATACATAGCATCCAAAGACGCAGCTTTTGTGAACATTGGGTGCGTACCCGCAGGTAAGGTTGAGAGAACCTGCGTCCCCAGAGATAAATACATTTAGAAAGACTTTCTCTCTTTTTTGGAGTTTGACATGGAGAGCAGAGGCATAAGACTTTCCTAAGAGGGTAGCATGACTGTTGATAGAGCCATATTAACTGTAAATAGTCATGGTGACATTTTTTAGTGTAACAAGGTCAAGCACCCATTGAGTGATTCTAGGGTTTGTTGTAGGTCAAGAAGTCAAAAGAGTCATTGTCATAAGTCAAATACCCCACTGGGAACATTGTAACTTGCAAATAGAAATATTTTTGTCTTTGAAAGTGTTAGAATACCCTCCAAGACCAAGTCGGCCTAAAGGAAGAGCCACATCCACCCTTCAAGAAGCCTATATATATAATAGGACTCATCCTCCTTGGAGACACTCACTCATCTCTTATTCTAGTGAAAGAAGAAGAAGAAGCAGGGAATGAGAAGAAGGACAAATAAGTTTTGTGTTTGGGCTATCTTTCTCTCACATGTGATAGAGAGGACTATGGTTTTTGCACTGACCTAAGGCATCCTTATACAAGTTCGATGTTAGAGGAAAGGAGGCAAAGAGGTTAAGCGAATGTCGCCAAGGGTCTATCTTAATATCCATATTTCAAGGAAATGAAAGCAAAGGTCAGAGGAGGGCTCTAGAAGAAGATCAAAGTTCCCACATGTGGAAGCAGTAGTTATTGAGGGCCGAAATTTCATATATGTAGTAAGTGGCCAAAAATATTGTAGCAGAAGGTCGAGAAGGTGCTACTGGAAAATATTTGACTAGGTTTGACTAGATCAAAGTTGGCACGTCACTCAAAGAGGTTGGTCTTGATCTTGGAGGGTATTGGTCTCAGTATTAAGGTCTTGTAATTTGTTAATTGAAGAATCTATAAGGAAGAGAAGATATTTAAGGGTTTTCCACTCAAGAGGAGACGTTTTTCCCTAACTTGCAACCTATATACCTTGTCATTGTTATTTTTGTTTTTGTAGTTTTCTTATGCTTCACACATATAATAATAAGGAACAAAGTTAATAATTAAAAAGGAACCACAAGCAGTTATCAAGTAAAGAGAATTAATCATAATAATTGCCTAATTAAATTCTCAACATGGTATCAAAGCTAAGGTTGGCTAAGGGAATCATGAAGATATCCAACACATTGAAGAAGTTCATCAAGAAGTGTTTAAAGGTAGAAATCCATCTCAAGAAAAATATCAAGGAAGCATGGAGTCCCTTATTCTCTACAAAGAAGGAAGTAATAAAAGAAAAGGATGAAGGTCTCTTATGGAAACTCACTGGCACATTTTAAGACGAGAAAATTTGGGTAATTGATAGTGGTGCATCTAGGCACATGACAGGTCATCACAAGAAATTGAAGAGGTTATTAAAGGGAAAATCCTCTTATTCAGTCGAACTTGGTGTTGGCTTGTTGGGGCCTAACCCAGGTTCAAAGTTAATTAGCCAAACAAATCCCTATACTACTGGCCCTTTCGGCAACATTCTGCGGAGCGTGGACTAAGGTCTCACCCGAAGCAGTATGGGAGGATGCTGGAACCAGGTTTCCGCACCCTTGAGATTTCTGAGGGGTTGATTTAGTCCAATTGTAAATACCTTCATGCAGGTTACTTCGTGCACTTTCCTGGCTTGTGAGGCCTTCGTGCCCTTGTTATATTCATCTTCGCGAACCCCTAACCAAGGGTTGTGGGGCCTTCGTGCTGCTAGAGCAGCGATCTATGCTATGTCCCCAAGTGACACCATAGATCTTACTTATCTTCTTATACCAGTTAGTTATCTTCACGTAGACAGATACCTTATATTATATTCACTTATTCAACACATTCATATAAGTTTGCACAACAAATAAACAATAAATTTACAATTCATACCCAATATACTTCAATGCATAAAACAAGAAAAGATACATAGAAATATTGTAAAACTTCTTTTATTAATGCTTCAATCGGTTACAGACTCAACCCACCCTGCGCACTCAGCTGCGGACTACTACACCTCTGCACACATAGTTGCAGAGCCTTCTCCTACTCTATGACCCAAGGACATGACTCTACACTTACACTCAATGCTTCCTCATTAGATCTCCCATTAATTCATTCCTCTCTGATCCTTCTCTTTACACTTAGAGCCTCACTCTATTTAGTAAATCTCTCAAACTGACATTATATTACAGAAATGAGGGCAGAAAACCCTCTGACTCATTTACCATCTTTTCCCTCCACACCCATAAATCGTGGAGTCTTTACTTCGGACTTAGTAAAAAATTGGGCTTTAAGCCCCAAAACTTGCCTTGGGGGGACCCACACCAAACAATCCCCCAACACAAACATCGTGACGCTTCCTTGAGTCACTCTGTCGATGTGGAGATATTCATGCAAAGACCTCCCAACTCTACTTAGACTACTGTAAGGTCAGCAGCGCACTAAGCAGCTGCATGTTGTATCTCTTGTATGCGTAGTTCCGAGACCGCGGTGTCAGAACTGCTCCCCTGTATCTATTCCTGTGTCCCTTGCATCTACACAAGCTTGCCTTCAATTGTTGTGGTGATTATGAAGGCCTCGTCCATCCAAGGATGAAAACGCGCCTTCAAAACCGCTTCTCTGTATCGCTTTGCATCTACTTGCTCCTTAAGCACTTTGGCCTGTTGCATTCGTGAAAGCCTTTGTGTGAGGGCCACCCTCTGCACAGTCCCTTTGAAATTTTCATACTGCTTCTGTAGCTCACGTGCCTCTATTTCTAAGTGTTGTATGTTGAGGTCCTCTTGCAGATTGGTGAGGATCGTGAACGATTCTTCCAACATTTTGGTGCAGTCCCTCACTGCAGTGCTAACATCCTCCATCCCCAATGTAATGGCACTGGCAAGTTGTTCCCTTACCACTGGAGGAGTTGAAGGTTGTGCCTTCAACCACAGCTCTGTTATCTTAAGGTTCAGCTCTGGCTGAACCTTGTCCATTTCTTCTTGCGCTTCGCACACCCCTGCTGCTAATCTCTGGATGCACACCTCTGCTAGTGCTTCTGATGGGATGGCCAGATTAGGGACCATCTGGCAGGCTTCTTCAATTACCTGTACCATCTGCCTGTTCTGAGAGATGACCTCGTCATGATACAAGCTCAACTGCTCCATGTTGATCCTCTGTTCACTCAACACCTCCAGCGCGTGACTCTCCTTAACCCGCGGTTCTACAGTAATCAAATCCTGCAGTGATTTAGGGATGTCAACAACAATCCTGATGCTCTCAGGGGCATCTTCTATGGTCATGGCATGCACGGCTTCTTCGGTGGTCATTTTTGTGATTTCCCTCACTTCTTCAGATGCTGCCATCTTGTTTGTCTAGAAATATCTCAACCGTTCAATCAAGTGCTCAAACAACACTCTCCATAGGACAAACAGGTCTCGACTCAGAATACATGGGGCACACGATAGTTCAATTTGCAAATGACCAAGTGTTGTTTGTTGGGCAGCCCTTTGCAATTTATAGCGCCTTGCAAATTTGAATTTGACCATCCCCCCCAAATCTAGTCCATTAATGCTCCCTTGGCAGTAGATTTTCCCAAATCTTGACCATAAAGCTCATCTTAAATTCCTGCCATCCACTCCATTTGGTCTTAAGTCAAGAATCACATCGTGAATAGTGATTACAATGGTCACTTTCCAGCCAATCTGCGCGGCAGTGCAGCCACCCTTGTGTGGTCGCAGACCTTGTGACACTTTGCTCCTACGCGCAGTACCAGCATCGCGCAGCTCTTCGGTAGAGTATTTTATAGTCCCATGCCTCCTTTACACTACCTGGAGTGTTAAGACTGTGCTTCCCATGGCAAGTTAGGTGGCCACGCCACCTCTATAGGGTTTCAACCGGTCATCCATCACTTTTCCTAGAAAAATCCACCTTTTATTTTTACTGTCTACCTCACGCACTTTATCATCTACATCTCGCAACCATGGGTGATACCTCTAGTAATATATGGTCCAATCCAAGGCATCAAGCTGATCAAATCTAGGCGGTAGTCCCCAAATTTTTCAACGTAATCATGCGCACCCTGTTTTATCACCCCGGTTCTCTTGTTGAGAAAATCTTTCTTTATTTCTTCCTCAAGCTTCTTGACTTCTGCTTCCACCAGAGCACTTGTCTCCCTTAACCGTACTCTTTCTTTCATGAGTTCTTGGAGCCTAAGATCACCTTGTCAGATTTCTTCCTCAGGTCCCAAGCATTCTTCTACGTTCAGCTACGCTATCCCTTCTTCCAAGGCTCTGCGAACTGTCATATCTACTGGTATTTCTATGCGCGGAATAGGCATATTATACTCTATTGGGACTATAGTGTTTGCTCCATAGGCCCGCTGGAAAGGTGTCTATCCCATCAGTTTCTTGCACATTTTCCTATAAGCCAACTGCTGGCACGCGCAGGTCCCAATCACTCCATTGCGCATTATATACCCTGTTCAGTGCTTCGTACACTTCATTAAAGGCTCCTGCGTGGGTAACCTTCTGCTCACTCATTCTTTCCACACTTCATTGTCCCAACTGGAGGGACCATTCATGAAATTGCCTCGCTAACACATGCTTACTCACCTTGTTCCTGAACGCGAAGTCCATGTGCATCCGCCCAGGTTTTTTACCATATTCCTATACCCACCTAGATAGATGTATGCGCGGACCATCCCGTACATTATATTTGTCTTTTAGATGCATCTGAGGCTTCCCAAAATGCATGTGCATTATCCTCCTACATTCACGCCAGTCCTCAAAGCTTCCTTGGTGCGCACCCCACCACCTTGCGGGCATAGCAAGCAGTACCCATTTCAAAGCCTTGAAACATTGCTGTTCCAACACCTATTTTTCAAATTTGTTCAGGAAAGCATCTACCTCACTTAACCCATCATAAGTAGGCAGATCCCTTACTTCCGTCAATACGCAACGTAGCAATCTTGTCATCATGTTGCAATTCAGCGTGGTTACCTTGCGTAATCGGTTCTGCCATTGCTCTATCTCTTCATTTGAATCCAATGTACAGGGGCTTTCACACTCCCATGAGATTCGTCCATCCGCGGTGGGATTTACCTAGTCTTGCCTTATGCAATTATCTTGTAGATGCAGTTCAAGTCATCGCCACTTTCATAGTTGTGCACTAGCTCAGTGTAGCGTAATCCCTTAGCAGGGTCTAAAGGTACGACTATGCACAAAGAATTTTTCTCAAAAACCATTTTGTGCTTCTTCAAATCTATCACCCCATTCATGTCAGTGGCCCAATCGATTCCTAATAGCACGAGGTAGGGATTGTTGTCATCAAAAATCTCTATTACTTCAAAGTTTTCTAGCGCGCTTTCCCCTTCAATATCCATGTTCATTCCCTGCAATCTCCCCATGGGTATTATCTTTTGCTAATTCTCCATCCGCAGCTGGAGGAGACCATTGTAGATTAGGCCTTCCCATTCTCTCCCATGTCTGCTTCAGCAGAATGTTCGTGTCTAACCCTAGGTCTAGAATTACCTGGTCCATCTCATATTCTCCAATCTTCACAGTCAACCTCATTTCTCTTCACGTCCTTGTCACATTCTTTCCAATCTTTTGTACTACGCGCAGTTCTCCTGGTGTGGTCCTAGCACATCTATTAATGAGTTCCTGTAATCCCTTTACAGCCTTACTGTTGTGCAGTAGCTTCATGCATGTTTCTAGGAACTTCGTGAGCATTGATGGGTCCATTTCTAACTCCGGTCTGTCTTTGCTTCCTGAAGTGGAGGCATCAACAAAACTCTTCCTAGCTTCCATGAAGGTTTCCTTAGCACGCTCCAAATCAAACTCTGGTTCTTTCATTGGAGCCTTGTGAACCCAAGTACTATCTTTAGGTTGTTTGCCTTTATCATCTCCTATCATAATTCCACTTTAGAGCACAATGTTCACATCAGGGTCTTCCTTGCGTGGCTCAGACCTCATCATCTGCAAGTTCTAAGCTCGGGGAGGTTGGAGCACTCCCTTGTCGCGCAACCTAGATATTAGTGTGGAACAATCCTTCGTCTCATGACCAAAAAAGGTACAATACAGACATGATGGATGCATTGGATTCATACAATCATGGGCATAATGTCCTGGTCCCCCACAATTGTAACATATCAGATGTCGACAACCTCTTCCAGGCCCTCCTCCACCTCAGCCTCGTCCGTGCCCCTGAAATCTGGTTCATGCCACTCCTGCGTTCTGGTCAAGGGGTCGCGTTTTGGACTAAACCCTGTAGGTGGGAGTACTATCCATCATTAGCTCATATCTTCTATAGGTATGCTCATCATGTCCCACTGATCTATTGAAATTAGAGAACGATTGTTGCAAATTTTGTGTGTACTTCTGCAACAAATGGCAGTTGTTTGTAGCATGCTTTCCTCCTATTTGATAAATCGCACACCACAACGCAGACTGTGCGGTAGGTCCTGCTTGGGCCTCCGGTCTTAACGGCATCAGTCCTCCTCCCATGAGGTAATTTATGAACACTGGTCAGTGGTCCTTGTCATGACCCTGACCCTTACATTTAACACACCATACCTCTTCATGCACTTCCAAGCCAGTTGTCTTGTCCTGTTTCAAACTCTACATCTCAAGGCATAAATTTTTAAACTACGCATGGATCTGTTAAACTCCTAGGTTAGGATCTTATATCAAGGTCTCATGCAACCTCATCGTGATCTCCAAGGCCTCGACCTGAGTCGTTAACCTTTGTTGTGACATCACGTTCCTTAAATGCGGCATTAGCGATGCTACAAACCATTTGCAGTGTTGTCCATCCATCAAAGTCATATTAGCTTCAAAAATTGTGCACTTCATTCTCTGATCCAATTCCCAAGGGATCTAACCTGGTAGCATTGTGATCTCTTTGAATCCAATGATTGACTACACCTCTGACTTCAACCTACTGAATTCCCTCTTCAACGCAATTTGGATATCTACGATCCCCGCATTCGGATTGTCATTAGAATTCTTAATATACTAGGTGAGCGCGCGATCCTACACAAAGATGACCAGCGTTGCTTTCTTTATATTGTCATCTGTAACTCGTTGCACTTCCCATACAGCTTTTATCACGAACCAAAACTGGTCTGGATCTTCATTTCCTACTCCCTTGAACACCAGCAAATTTATCGCACTTGCCATATTGACTCGCAGTCATGGCGCAGGTGGTACGAGTGAAGATGGGGGTGAAGGCGGTGAAGTTGGTGGTGGTGTGGGTGGGGGTGGTATGTGCGAAATCCTCTGCCTTATCAAATTAATCTCACTTCTTGGTGAGACCTTCACGAGCTCTTCCCCATCCCCTCGCGGAGGTGAAATCAAGGGGCTAGTTTCTAATTTTGCACTACCTTCATTTCTGTAAATTCTCCCACTTTGCGTAGCCTCGAACATCAATGTATTCGCATAATATTCTTTTCACACAATAGCATTTTAATCCAAGTGTTCAGAGACTTAACGTACTTACCTCGTGGTCCTTTAAGAAAGGATTTCTTAGCCTCACTGTAGCTTACCATAGTGTCTACTACGAACTCAGTAATGAATCCTCCTATAATCCAATCGAGCCTATGATCAATAGTGCGTGCGATCTTATCCTATGATGCTTCCAATCTGTGCACCAATTCTAGGGTCCACACAATAGGACTGTCGAGCTTGCACCTTCCTTGGATATCTGCTAGTTTCACGATCCACTCATACAACTCAGTAGGGAAATATGCGAAGAAAATTTCATGGGTCCAAGTTTACATATAGTAGTCTAACCACTCTTCTTTTAATAGTCATGGATCCCTGTTCTCCTACACCGTGAACTCATGAATTCTTTTGTCCAACCAAACTTCAATTTCTTTCTTAGTTGGATTCCAATGATATGACATCAAACATCTTTATGCAGATTTTGGTCCTAGAAATGGAACCATTTTTTGGCTTGTTGGGGCCTGATCTAGGTTCGGAGTTAATGAGCCAAAAAAATCCCTGTACTACTGGCCCTTTCGGCAACAACCCGCAGAGCACGGACTGAGGTCTCACCAGAAGAAATATGGGGCAACGCTGGAACTAGGTTTCTGCACCCTTGAGATGTCTGATGGGTTGATTTAGTCCAACTGTGAATACCTTCGCATAGTTTACTTCGCGCACTTTCTTGGCCTGCGAGGCCTTCGTGCCCTTGTTATATTCATCTTCACGCAACCCTAACCAGGGGTTATGGGGCCTTCGTGCTGCTAGAGCAACGATCTGTGTTATATCCCCAAGTCACACCGCAGACCTTACTTATCTTCTTATACCAGTTAGTTATCTTCGCGTAGACAAATACCTTATATTATATTCACTTATTCAACACATTCATATAATTTCACGCAACAAATAAACAGTAAACTTGGAATTCATACCCAATATACTTCAATGCATAAAATAGGAAAAGATACACAGAAATATTGTAAAACTTCTTTTATTAATGCTTCAATCAGTTATAGACTCAACCCACCCTGTGCACTCAGTTGCAGGGGTCCCCACACCCAGCTGCAGACTACTAAGCCTCTGTGCACTCAACTGCAAAGCCTTGTCCTACTCTACGACCCAAGGACATGACTCTAAACTTAGACTCAATGCTTCCTCATTAGATCTCCCATCGATTCATTTCTCTCTGATCCTTCTCTTTACGCTTAGAGCTTTGCTCGATTTATACAATCCCATGGTCCGCGGACCATGGGTAGATCTCTCAAACCGACATTACATTACAAAAATGAAGGCAGACAACCCTCTGAGTCATTTACCATCTTCACGCTCCGTGTCCATAAATCGTGGTCTTTACATCAAACTTAGTCAAAACTTGGGCTTTAAGCCCCAAAACGTGCCTTGGGGCCCAACACTTGGAGATAACAAAAGCTATCCCATGAGAGGAATTGGATCAACCTCTATAGAGCTAGAGAATGGAAGAAACATTCATCTCAACAACATCCTATTTATTATAGGTTTTCATAAGAAATTACCTTCCATTTCAAATCTAGAGGAAAAGGGTGATAGAGTAGCTTTCATTGATGGGAAATTTTTTATATGGAGTAAAAACTAAATCATAGAAAATTCTAGAGTAATGGGTATTCAAGAAAGAACACTTTGCAGGCTGATATCTCCTCTAGCTCAAGCATTGGTTCACATTGAAGTTAGCCCATGTGAACTATGGCATAGAAGATTTGATAATCTTCATTTCAAGATCCTCCCAAATATGAGTTCCATAGTAGAAGTAATACCTAAACTAAAATAGGAACATGAAGGAGCATGTAAGGGATGTGCATTGGGTAAGAATACCAAGAGACCATTTTGAAGCAATGCTTCATGGTCAAAAGAAATATTGGATCTAATTCACTCCGATGTATGTGGTCCTACGACTTTGAAATGTCTTGGAGTTCATCTATATTATGTCACATTTATAGATGATCATTAAATAAATACTTGGGTTTACTTGATGAAAACCAAGGAAGAAGTATTTACAAAATTTCAAGAATTCAAGGCTGAAGTGAAAAACCTTACAGAAAGGAGAACCAAAATACTAAGATATGATAATGGGGGAGAGTATACATATAATGAGATTATATAATTTTGTAAGGAATCAAAGATTGAGAGGGAGCTAATAGTCCCATATAATCTCGAGCAAAAAGCAGTTTCAGAACAAAAGAACCAATTCATTAAATAAAGTGTAAAATTGATGTTACATGATCAAGATCTACGAAAATTTATGTGGGGAGAATCCATGAAGATTGAAGTGTATATTCAAAATTGAAGTCCCCACAGGTCACTGGAAAATAGGACTCCTGAAGAAGTATGCACTAGGAAGAAACCTACTGTAGATCATCTATGAATCTTTAGGTGTCTTGTATATATTCATATACCAAAGGATAAAAGAGAGAAGCTAGATCCTTCAGGCATGAGAGGAATATTTGTTGGCTATAAAAACTCCTCTAAGGCTTATAGAATCTACATAAAGGAAGGAAACCATATATAAGTAAGTCGAGATGTCATATTTGATGAAAGTGTCGCGTTCAAGAAATCTAAGGAACTTCCCATGGACTCTGATGATGAACAAAGTCCAGTATTTGAAGAAGACGTTAACAAGGAAGAAGAAGAATCTCATCATGAAGATGAGGGTCCCAATGAACCCATTCAACCTATGGTCCTCCTTGAATCAAGAAAGATACCAAATTGGTTGAAGCCTACATTAATTGATGCAGAAGGTCATGGGGCAGTGAAAGGTTCATTTAGAGAAAGAAAGAAACCCAAAAGATATTATGGGTGTGTTGCATACATGAAAAAACTAATAAATCAGAACCATCCACTTTTGAACAAGTTTTCAACCATCAATGATGGAAGGATTCCATGAATGAAGAGTGTCAATATATAATGAAGAATGGAGTTTGGGGAATTTTACCTAGGCCCGAAGAGAAATTTGTGGTAACTTCCAAGGAAATATACAAGTTAAAACATGTGGAAGATGGAAGTATAGATAAGTATAAGGAAAGATTTGTGGCTAGGGGCTTATCCCAACAAGAGGACATCGACTATGAAGAGGAATTTTCTCTGACATCAAGGTATATGAAGATTTTTTCATCGGTCTCTCTAGCAACATCGACGGCCTAAGTTTTAACCCCGTAGATAAATTACCTGCATACGAATTCTAAAACACAGAAAATAAACAATGCGAGAGCATAACACATAAAACACATATACATAGAGATTTTCCCCTGGATCCCAAAACCGGGACTACCAGATTTATTTTGCATTATGTTCCTTTCAATGTTACAATACATATTTATACATGCCAAAGCATCCAATACCATGGACCGAGAACCATTGCGTCCAAAACCATGTGCGAATACCATGCACAAAACCATAGGTAGGTCCTCCCAACCTAATATAGGGTCCAAAAAACATTTCCCCGGGGCGCTTCCCCAGACCCCATAGAGGGGGGCTACCCGTCCCCCTCAAACCCCCTGTGACCCCCCCACTATGCAATCAGCGCAAATAAGGGGGGGTTCCGCCCCCCCTCTAACCCCCCGGTTAACTACGTGGGCTAGTCATGGAAAGAATATAACACAACCCAATAGATGGGATTGGACATCCATCAAATAGAAGTCAAGGCTGTGTTTTTGAATGACACAATTGATGAGGAAGTTTATATAGAGAAACCCTTGGGATTTTAATTTAAAGACATAAAGGAATATGTTTTTAGATTGAAGAAAGCATTATATGGCCTCAAGTAACTACCAGGGGCATGGTATGCTAGAATGGATGCATATATTCAAAGAATAGGTTGCACAAAATGTTATGTTGATCCAAATATTTATATCAAGGTTGTAGATAGAGAACCTGTAATCATTCTTCTATATGTAGATGATATTCTCTTGACGGGTGTAGAAGGTCGAATTGAAGAATGTAAGAAGCAACTAGTAGGAGAATTAGACATGAAGGATCTAGGGCTGATGCATTACTATTTGGAACTAGAAGTCTGGAAAGGTCTTGATGAATTTTATTTGGGTAAATGAAAGTACGTGATTAAGATGTTGAAGAGGTTTGACATGATGGATTGCAAACCTATGACCACTCTGATGATGAAAAACTTAAAAAGACTAAGGATTTTTGAATCAAGCCCTATGGATCCTTCCAAGTGTAGACAATTGGTTGGCTTACCAATGTACTTGGTGAAAACTTGACCTGACATATGTTTTGCAGTAAAAATTCTTAGTCAATTCCAAGTGGATCCAAAGCATGATCATTGGATAACATAAAACCATATACTGAGATATCTGTGAGGAACTATCCACTACTGCCTCAAATATGACAGGAAGAACGATGTCCACTTGATTGGATATACATATTTTGACTAGGGAGGCAATGAGCAGGATGGAAGAAGCACTACGAGAGGATGTTTCGGTTTGGGATCCTCTATGATCTCATGGATGAGTAGAAAGAAAGGCACATTTGCTTTTGAGTAGCGTTGAGGCTGAGTATCTTGCATCTTGTGAAGTAAGT
Organism: Pinus tabuliformis; assembly: GCA_031772625.1. NCBI lineage: Eukaryota > Viridiplantae > Streptophyta > Pinopsida > Pinales > Pinaceae > Pinus > Pinus tabuliformis. The sequence continues at coordinate 309,867,500 of CM062815.1, read as the reverse complement.
AGAGAAGTGGTATGGCTGAGGAAGTTGGTATCTGACCTATTCAGAGGACCAATGGACCTTACAGTGATACATTGTGATAACACCAGTTGTATACATTTTTTTGAGGACCCATTATTTCATAGAAAGACAAAGCATATAAACAACAAGTATCACTATATTCAAGAGCTAGTACAAAATGGTGTGTTGACACTACATTATATCTCCATTGATGAGTAGGTAGCTAACATATTTACGAAATCTCTTCCCAACAATAAGCTTATGTACTTGAGAGACAAACTTGGCTTCATTTATATATACTCGCTAGTTGAGAGGGAGAGATAGGCACATAATTCTTGTCTTCACTTGGGAAGACATAATGGAGGATTGGGTAATCATCTGGCATTCGATACTCTTTGAGGATGTGGTAGGGAATCTAAGATAAGAGTAGTCATGGACCGATATTCTTTGAGGACTAGCTATCCGAGATAATAATAGTTCAAAGAAGGTCAGACTCGGTGAACACTCGAATGGAGTATGTACCTTGAGAGACAATGATGATGGTGTCTATAAATAATTTGTCTCACCAACATTTGTGCTTTGATCTTGTGGAGAGATAGAGTTGTTAGTCAAGGCCTTTCTATGTGACAATGCTAGTTGATATTATGCTAGAAATATAGGTTACCAATCTGACTCTTATTATGAGATCTCTTCAGATTGAGAATGTTGATGTACCTCTTATGAATACATCCCTAGATAAGAGGGAGTGTTGAAAAAATGTGTAACTAGGTTCGGTCTTCATAAGTATGAAATGTACTTTTTATTATTATAAATTATGAGATAAAAGAAAATTATTATTATTGTTTTTGGAGCATGGATTTCATGCTCAGGGTATTTTATTTTATAGGTCAAGCACCCATTGAGTGCTTCTAAGGTTTGTCCTAGGTCAAGAAGTCAAAAGATTCATTGTTATAAGTTGAAGACCCCACTGGAGACATTGTAACTTGTAAACAAAATTATTGTTTTGCTTAAAATTGTCGGAATACCCTCCAAGGCCAAGTCGGCCTGGAAGGTGGAAAGTTAGTCTAAAGGAAGAGCTACATCCACCCCTAAAGAATCCTATATATAGAAGAGGACTTGTACTCGTTGAAGACACTCACTCATATATGATTCTAGTGAAGGAAGAAGAAGGAAAAGTAAATGGTGGGGAACAAGGACAAAGAAGTTTTGTGTTTGATCTACATTTCTCTCACACATGCTAGAGAGGACTAGGGTTGTTACGTTGACCTACGACATCCTTCTACAAGTTTGATCTTGGAGGAAAGGAGGCAAAGAGGCCAAGTGAAGGTTACCAAGGGTATCTCTCAAGCTCCATAAGTCAGGGAAAGGCAAGAGAAGGTTAGAGGAGGGATCTAGAATAAGATCGAAGTTCTCACGTGTGGCACCAACAATTACTGGGGGCTAAAATTTCAAATATGCAGTAGGAGGCTGAAAATATTGCAATAGAAGGTCAAGAAGGTGCTATTGGAATATATTTGACTGGGTTTGACTAGATCAAGGTTGGCACATCACTCAAATAAGTTGGTCTTAGTCTTGGATGGTATCGGTCTCAGTCTTAAGGTCTTGGAATTTGTCAATTAAAGAGAAGAGATTTAAGGGTTTTCCTCTCAAGAGGAGAGGTTTTTCCTTGGCTTGCAGCCTATATACTGTGTCATTGTGATTTTGTTTCGGTATTTGTTTGATGCTTCACATATATAATAATAAGGAAGAAGTGTTTATGTAAAAAGGAACCACGAGCAATTATCAAGTAAAAAGAATTAATCATAATCATTGACCTATTAAATTCTCAACACCAAGCTTTCTCCACAATTCCACAAATAAATAGAATTGTTCTTCATTTCACAGGATTTGGCTCTCCATTCTTGTGCTAAACTCTAATGACAAACATGTTCAACAACTCTTCAAGCTTGATTTTGATTGAGACAAAACATGCCACTTGACCTCAATCATATATTCCACGTTATGTTTTCTCCTTCAACCCTTCTGATCCGGATTTAAGCAGGAACGCAATAGATTACAGAGATAACCATAAATACAGAGATGCGATAACCATAAAAACAAAGATGCAACAGAAATAATAATATGCGATAACCATAAAAACAGAGATGCCACGGAAATAATACTTCATTTCATTAATGGAGAATATTGAAATATGCTTACAAATAGAAATAACCCAGCTAGGGCGATGGTAGCTTATCTCTGAGAAGAGATGTGTCGGCTACATGCCTCTGAACTGTTTTGAACTATGTTACAATGAGGCTCGAGGGCCTATTTATTGTTGAGAAACAATGGAAAACCCTTCACATTCCAAAACCTAACCCTAGAAGATGAAACGCCAAATTGTGGGCCCCGTTTTCGGGTAAGTTGGTACATCAACTTCCCGGGGTCGCGAATTGGTCATACTATCTCCGTTTGACGTGCATGATAGCCTGTTGGAAAGATCTCTCCGAGGACTACGACGGAAAAGATGATTTTTATCAAAAAAATCGTTGGCGGTGGATTTCCCAAAAAACATCGTTTAGGGCCTCAAAACGGCTCCGGAAGTTTAGGACCCGAAAAACTGCTAAAAATAGTAAATTGTGCTATAATTAAGGAAACTGATAAAAACTGTAAGAAGCACTAGAGGGGATCCAAGTGGAATTAGCGGGTGGCCACCAATATCCACCTGGATCATTCCTCCCCCCTTAGGAAGCAATGGTCCCCATTGCGTTGAGTTCCTCCATGAGATGAGGGAACTTCTGCTGCACTTGGTCCCTGGTGAGCCACTTGCCCTGGTGAAGGAGTTGTCCTGCTTTGACAACTTGATACAGTTGGATATTCTGCTGGCGAGTGTGCTTGATCTGTGTGTCCATGATCCGATTAGTTGCAACTTGTTCCATGCAAGCTGGATTTAACTCTGTGGGTGTGAGTTGTTCTGCAATGTCGGACGTGTCTAGTAATGGTGGAAAGTATGGCCGAAGCCGGTCGACATTGAACACCGGGTGTAGGCCAAGGAATGGGGGAATGCTGAGCTCAAATGCATTGTCTCCCATAGCTTTTGTAATGGTGTAAGGACCATGTCGAAGTGGTCTGAGTTTCTGATGGGTTCTGGTAAGGCGCTCCCTCTGGAGATGTAACCGAACTTTGTCGCCCACCTGAAACTTGTGTGGTACCCCTCCAGGTAACGAGAAGTTGTTCCTGTGTTTTGTCATGACTGTATCCCTCTGTTGCTGCTGTTGTGTGGAGGAACCCTTCGCAGGGGTCATGGATGTAGCAACGATCTTCCCCTTACATTGGGAACGAACCAGACAGAAAATAAATTTCCTAGTCTGTGAGATGAGCTTGCTGCCTTTCTTAGCAGTGATCAAAGAGGTAGTGGTAGGTGGGGCTACCTCTGGTATCCTGTATAATGAATTATCCAAAGAAATGATGACAGCGCAAGGCCTTGACTCATACACAGCATGTCACCTCCACAAGTATGGCTAGCCTAATAGTACATCACAAACATCCAGAGGTGTAACATCACACAATACCTCGTCTGTGAAGGGCTTGATGCTGTAGGGAAGGCGGTACTGTTGGCGAACTTTGAGATCTCGTCCTTCGTGAAGCCAACCGATACTGTACGGCTGTGGGTGTGGTGTAGTTGGTAGGCCCAACCGCTTCACGACCTCTGCTAAAATGAGGTTCTTTTGGCTGCCACTGTCGACAATGAATTGCAGCGGCGAACCCTCCACCCACATCTGTGAGTGGAAAAGACGTTCCCCCTCCTCTGGATCTTCGGGCTCATTTTTCTGGATCTTGGCAGTAGCAACAGTGGCGCTGGGATCCGCATCAATAATCTGCTTCCCTTTTTCATTCCCCTTGTCGGGTTCTGACTCAGAGTCGGAACATGCATCTGATTCGGAAGCCTTCAACTTGGCCACCAGCGACTGCTTGGTCCGACACTCACTTGTGTTATGAGTGGGACTCTTGTGGAACTCACACCACTTTCCTGTGTCCTTCTTCAACTTCGTGGTGTTGTTCTTTTCTTGTAGCTTCGGCGGGTTGCCTTGGGTCACCCCGCCTTGGCTTTGTCCTTTGGGCTTTGGATTTGCAGATCCAAAGTCTCGCTTCTTCTGTTTGAACTTTTGCTTGATTTTGACAGCGTATCGGTATGTTGTGCCGAGTGAGGAGATGTTCAAGAACTCCATCTCTTCCTCGATGTATCTGTGTAGGCAGCCGCGGTATTTGAGTACCAGATGCAACTCAGAATCTTTGATACCCAACTGTGTGCGAAGGGTATGAAAAATGTGTGTGAACTCCGGCACATCTTGGTCTCGTCCCTGCCGCAGTGTGGTCCATTTGATGTATTTGTCCTCATAGCTTTCAACGGGGTAGTATTGCTCCTTGATGGCATCCCGGAAGTCATTCCAAGTGGGTGCGGTTGAAAATAGTAGTGATCCAGATTTAAGCAGGAACGCAATAGATTACAGAGATAACCATAAATACAGAGATGCGATAACCATAAAAACAGAGATGCAACAGAAATAATAATATGCGATAACCATAAAAACAGAGATGCCGCGGAAATAATACTTCATTTCATTAATGGAGAATACTGAAATATGCTTACCAATAGAAATAACCCAGCTAGGGCAATGGTAGCTTATCTCTGAGAAGAGATGTGTCGGCTACATGCCTCTGAACTGTTTTGAACTGTGTTACAATGAGGCTCAAGGGCCTATTTATTGTTTAGAAACAATGGAAAACCCTTCACATTCCAAAACCTAGCCCTAGAAGATGAAACGCCAAATTGTGGGCCCCGTTTTCGGGTAAGTTGGTACATCAACTTCCCGGGGTCGCGAATTGGTCATACTATCTTCGTTTGATGTGCATGATAGCCCGTTGGAAAGATCTCTCTGAGGACTACGACGGAAAAGACGATTTTTATTAAAAAAATCATTGGCGGTGGATTTCCCAAAAAACGTCGTTTAGGGCCTCAAAACGGCTCCGGAAGTTTAGGACCCGAAAAACTGCTAAAAATAGTAAATTGTGCTATAATTAAGGAAACTGATAAAAACTGTAAGAAGCACTAGAGGGGATCCAAGTGGAATTAGCGGGTCGCCACCAATATCCACCTGGATCACCTTCCCATAAAATCTTCTTACATCCTTCAATAGAAAATATATCTCTTCACACAACTTTGTTCACAAGAAGTGGTAGCATTCATAATAGTTATCTCCATCAACACTTTGATGGCACTAGTTCTAATATCATGCAGTTTCAATTTTAATATCACACAAATCTTGAATAAGACACAATAAAGGTTGAAGACGATGAAAATCTTCACAAAAACGTAATAACAAAAAGTTTAGACGACGAGCATTACAATGAGTAAATTAAAAGTGATATAGTGTAGCAAGATTGTGCATTAGGGTAAAGCTGGTAGAAAAACGTTGCAGATATGACAGACGTGGTAGAGGCAAAGTGCTCAGTGAGGAAAAAGGTGCAGTTAGAGGGACAAGAACATTTCAACTTGACTTTTATGGCGTAGTATCCAATGGGGCGCAATTTGAATCTGTGCAACCATTGAGCACATACAAATTTTGGAAGTCAGGAAAATTTTTGACAGGCATAGAAAGCCACAAAAACCAATGGCTCAAACTTGAGTAGGGACAGAATTCGCCCACTCTAATACCATGTTAAAGGACACAAAAAGGGTAGGTGGAATTAGCATAATTGTTAAGTGCATATTATTCACAATGATATACATTTTTATACAATGCCTAATGACCCTTGGTTTTCATATACCAAGTGGCCTCTTGACTCCAATGATTGTTCATATTACACACCCAAAACCCTTAACATATTAGGTTTCGAACATTATATATATATATATATATATATATATATATATATATATATATATATATAAACATGGAAGTAATTATATAGAAAAAATAACATCAAAAAATTTAACGTTTGTATCCATTGCATAATTATTTATTAAAATTATTATTTAAGTTACGTATAAGGTGTAGAATAGATAGTGATGGTGTGTACTGTTAAGGAAATCCATGATGTGATGGTCACCATTTCAAAATTTGTAGGCAAAAATCCAACCATGTCAAGGTTGTTGTGGCCCAGGCTAAGTATGATCCCAAGTGATTTTGACAGCTTAAATGCCCTTAAGTCATGGTTTCTCAATCCAAAGGTTGATGGTGTATTCATCTTAGGACTCACATAACTTAGCAAGAAAAAACAAATATTTGAGTTTGCTTTATATTTTATTATATTTAAATGTAAAGCGTAGTCTAAACATGTGATGGTGTGACCCAAAAAGGAATGGTTTTTTTGGCACGATTTTAACAAAATTTGGTGGAAGATTTTGGAAATCTAGGTTGCAACAATCAATTTTCAAAATTTTAGGTGTTGTTGGGGTTCTTGAGGGTGTTGAATCCATTTCCACCATTATAAAAATGATTCAAACACTCCAGTTTCAAATTTTTTGAAAAAAAAATCACCATTCCAATGAGAAAATCTTTGTCCTGGCGAAATTGTGTCCTACCTAGACAAGTCCATTTTAATTAGTTTAGATTTATCTTGAATTTGGATTTACCAAACACTTAGTAATAATATCGGTAGTTATTTAGGAAATTTTATATTTAAATTTATTTTATATTTTATTATATTTAGATGTAATAATTTTAATTAGTTTAGATTTAAGTGATCGAAGAATTTCACAACTATTATATTGTTATTGGATATTTTTGGAGGAGAAATGTGTAATGGATTTGATCTATCCAACTCTTTGGATGGATACTCCATCCATCATCAAGGACTAGAGATATTTATGTGTAAATGAGTGTCGAGGAGCCTTTATATAGAAGACAGATACCAGGTAGCTATTAGATCCAAGTTTTATTTAGGGATTGAACTCAATCAAGGTCAAAAATGAAAATTAATTAACATTAATTTAGATTTTTTAAATGGGAATTCACCATAAAGAAATAATGGAAATTGAACAAAAAATGGAAGATTAAATAAATTAGGGACATCATAATTAATTTATTATGGTCAAAGGTTAATTCAAGAAATAATCAAGATCAAATTTGGAATTTTTAATAAAATTGAATTATAATTTAAAACAATACAAAAGGAACACACAAATGAATTTTAAATTAAGATTTAATGATATAAATTTAAAAATTAATAAAAAGAAAGAAGCATATGAATTCAATTATTTAATTATGGTCAAAGATTAATATAAGAATTCATCTAAGGTTAAAAAACATGAATATAATGAATTAAAAACATGCAAGAAATAATGAAATTGACAATGGTGGGGGGAGGGGGGGTGGGGGTTTGTGCAAAGAAGAAGCCAAGAGAGGGTGAAAAAGGGGGGCGGGAATAAATGGGAGAGATGGTGAATGATAGGCTTCCAGGACTGGCTAAGCATGTAACCATCCTCCCTATTGAATTTATTAGGGTTCTTCTTAATCTCGAGGGCGTCCCTTATAATTTGAGAGTTGTGAAAAGGAACCGAGCCTAGTATTTTATATTTATCAAAGAAAGTCAAGTGCTTGGATTTAAAAAGTGAAAATTTTAAGGATGGAAAATTATCTTGAAGTTTAAAAACATTGGCGAATCTCACTAGTCCCTAATATGAAACTATAAATGTTTACTGATATATTTGTAAAATTATTCAAATTTATAGTGACTTTATATATAGTCTCTATATAATGTTGTCGATTTTTAAGGTAAAATAATTTTATATTGTAAAATTTGGGTGAATCTTTTTGAGAAAAAAAAATTAATGAATCTTTTCTTTGGATAAAACACAAAAAAATAGCCCACCTATGAATATTAGCCCCTAAAATTTTCCATGGAATTAAATGAGCATTTGGCGATGGAAAAATTTGGTAACAGTTTATGGTTGGTGTCAACTATGTTCTCTTTGAGACGAGCTTTGAAAGGGTGACATGTATGGCCAATATATGAATTCCTACAAGAACAAGGAATCTAGTAAACCCTTGAACCTGGCATGGGGTCTGATTTATCTTTGGTCCACCGAAATAATTGCTTAAGGTTTTACGGTGTTTAAATATGGTCTTAATTTTATTTTTGGCCAATATCTTCACTATAAGATCGATGGTTCCTTTAATGTATAGGAGTATAACTTAACCACGAGATGGAAAGGGATTAGATTTGTGGATCTAGGGTGAGAGATGGCTTGAAAAGATTTGATGACCTGAGAGGAAGAATAGCTATTAGCCTTGAAACCTTGGAACAAATGGGATTTTTTAGAGGAGAGGAACTAGGGGGGAAATATTTAAGACCTCTGAAGATGAGGGTTTTGTTAAACAACTTCCTTTTGGGATGGGTGGTGATGAGAAAGGGCATGAAGATAATGGTTGGTGTGGGTCTTTTTTCTATAAACTTGATGGGAGAGAGAGCCATTAGGGAGGTAGGTAACGAGGACATCTAAGAAAGGAAGGGATTTTTTTAATTCAATTTCCTTAGTGAATTGAATATAAGGGAAAATACTATTAAGATGGGAATGAAAAGCATTGAGCGTAGGTTAATCGTGTTTCCAAATGAAAAATGTTTCATCAACAAATTGGAACCAACATTTTGGTTTGAGATGCCAAGAGTTAAAATCTCTACCTTCAAAGTGTTCCATAAAGATGTTGGCTACGATAGGAGATAGGGGGAGCGTGTATTTGTACCTTCTATCTATTCATAGATGGCACCTTTAAAAGAGAATAAAGTTAAGGTGTGGAAAATTTAGATCAAGATTGGGGTTTCAACATGTACTAACTGTGATCTTAGGATTAAAGTTTCTAGGACCGGGATTTTGGTGAAAAGGGATACTATGTCAATACTAACCAGGATGTCATTCTTATCAAACTTGATGTTTTTTGTTTTGATAATGAAATCAGTAGAATCTTTGATATATAAGGAAGTGGAACCCACGAATTGTTGAAGATTAGTGGCTAAATATTGACTCAATGAATGGGTTGGGGCCCCAATAGCTCTCACAATGGGTTCGAAGGGTAACCCCTTCATTGTGAATTTTTGGTTGACCATAAATTTTAGGAGTTTGGGGGATGTGAGGGATAAGCTTGAGTTGAATGGAAGCGGGAAAAGAGGAAGATTTCATGGCTTTAGTGACTAGGTGAGTAATGAAATTTAAGGGGCTCTTAGGAAGTATTTTATAGGAAGAAGAAGAAAGAAGATCCATAATTTTAGATTCATAGTCCTACGTGTTCATCATGACAATAGAATTACCTTTATCTTCCTTGAGGACAATCATGTGGGGGTTATCATTGAGGTGCTTGATGGCTTGTACCTCTTCTTTAGATAAATTTGGTTTAGGAGGCTTAGTGCACCGAAGGATCCTTCCACAATCTTGTCGAATTTCTTCAACAATGTGAGATGGAAGGCTTTGAGAAATAAGATCTATTGAGCAAAGAATCTCTTTGATAATAATATTGGGAGGAGCAAGGGAAAAGTTGAACCATTTTTTCAGGAGCTAGAGGGTGGGGGTATCAATAACGAGGGAAGAGAGATTAACAACAGAAGAAGGTAAAAAAATGGCATAGAAATGGGAGGAAAGGAGGATAAGGGATTTGGACTATTGTGGGATGAGGTAATGGAATTTGAAATAGAATTATTAGAAATATTATCAATATGATTATTAAATTGATCAATATAAATTGATTGGAAGGAATTATAATAAATATTCCTTCAAATCAATTGATATTGCTCAATTTAAAATCATATTGATAATATTTTTGATAATTCTATTTCAAATCCCATTACCTCTTCTCACATTAGTTCACATCCCTTATCCTCCTCTCCTCCCATTTCTCAACCTTTGTTTGTTATTAATCTCTCTTCCCTTGTTATTGATATCTTCACCCTCTAGCTCCTAAGAAAAGGGTTCAACTTTTCCCTTGCTCCTCTCAAGATTCCTAACAAAGAGATTCTTTGCTCAATAGAGCTTATTTCTCATAGCCTTCCCTCTCACATAGTTGAATAAATTTGATAAAATTGTGATAGGATCCCACAGGGCGTTAAGCCTCCTAAACCCAATTTATCTAAAGAAGAAGTACAAGCCATCAACTGCCTCAAGGATAATCGCCACATTCTTGTCCTCAAGGAAGATAAAGGTAATACTACTGCCATTATGAACATGGAGGACTATGAATCTAAGATTATGGATCTTATTTTTTCTTCTTCCTATAAAATCCTTCCTAAGAACCCCTTAAATTTCATTACTCTCCTGGTCACTAAAGCCATAAAATATTCCTCTTTGCTTGTTGTCATTCATATCGAGCTAATCCCTCACACCCCCAAAACTCCTAAAATTTATGGTCAAACAAAGATTCACAAAGAAGGGGTCCCCCTTTGACCCATTGTGAGTTCTAATGGGGCCCCAACCCATGTGTTGAGTTGGTATTTAGCCACTAATATTTAGAAATTCGTTGGCTCCATTTCCTCAAATATCTAAGATTTTGTTAATTTCATTCTCAAAATCAAAAACATCTGGTTTTGATGAGAATGACATCTCTATTAGTTTTGACATCGTATCCCTTTTCACCAAAATCCTGATCCCTAAAGCTTTAAACCTAATCTCACAGTTAGTAGACATTGAAATCCTAAGCCTAATCCAAATTGGCTCACCTCAACTTTCTTCTATTTTAAAGGTACCATCCATGAACAAACAAAAGGTACAACTATGGGCTCCCCCCTATCTCCTATCGTATCCAACATCTTTATGGGACACTTTGAAGCTAGAACTCTTAACTCTTGGCATCTCAAACCAAAATGTTGCTTGTGATTTGTCAATGACACATTTGTTATTTTTAAGCACGGTTTAGCTTTGGTCGATGCTTTACATTCCCATATTAATAGTATTTCCCTTTATATTCAATTCACTATGGAAATTGAATAAAAAAATCCCTTCCCTTTTTAGATGTCCTCGTTAACCATCTCCATAATGGCTCTCTCTCCCATCAAACTTATAGGAAAAAGACCCACACTAACTATTATATTCAAGCCCTTTCTCATCACCACCCATCCCAAAAGGTAGATGTTCTCAAAACCCTCATCTCTAGAGCTCTTAAAATATTTTCCCCCTAGTTCCTCTCCTCTGAAAAATCTCATTTGTTCCAAGCTTTCAAAGGTAATGACTATTCCTCCTCTCAGATCATCAATGCCTTTCAAGCCATCTCTCACCATAGATCCACAAAATCTAATCCTTCTCCATCTTATGGCCAAGCTACACTCTCATATATCATAGGAACGACATATCTTATAACAAAGATCTTGGCCAAAAAGAACATTAAGACCATATTTAAGCCCCGGAAAACCCCTAAGAAATTATTCTAGTTGATCAAAGATAAATTAGACCCCATGCTAGGTTCAGGGGTCTACCAGGTTCCATGTTTTTGTAGGAAGTAATATATTGTCCAGACAGGTCGCCCTTTGAAAGCTTACCTCAAAGAGCACACAACTAACACCAACCATAATCAGTTATCAAAGTCTTCCATCATCAAACACTCATTTAAATTCAAGCACTTGATTTTCTTTGATCAATCTAAAATCCTAGCCACTATTACATTTCACAACTCTTGAATTATTCGGGAAGCCCTCAAAATTTAGAAGAACCCTAATAAATTCAATAGAGAGGATGACTACAGGCTTTGCCAATCTTGGAAGTCGAGTCATGCATTATCTCACCCATTAATTCTCACTCAGCTTTGTCACCCTCTCTTCTCTTCATTTTTGAAGCCCAGCTCCCTTATTAATTTCATTATTTCCTGTATGTTTTCAATTCATTATATTCTTGTTTTTTTACCTTGATGGATTCTTGTATTAACCTTTGACCACAATTAAATAATTTAATTCATATATTTCTTTTTTTTTTATTAATTTTTAAATTTCTATCATTAAAGCACTGATTATTTCTTGAATTAACCTTTAACCAAAATAAATTAATTCTTATGGGTTTCTTTAGTTAATTAATCTTCCATTTTTGGTCCATTTCCATTATCACTATATGGTCCATTCCCGTTTTTAAAAACTTTTAAAATTAATGTTAATTATTTTTTAAATTAATTTTCATTTTTGATGTTCCTTAGGTATTGTTTTAAATTATAATTCAACTTCATTAAAAAAATCCAAATTTTATGTCAATTATTTCTTGAATGAACCTTTGACCAAAATAAATTAGTTCGGATGGGTTTCCCTAGTTAATTAAGTTTCATTTTTTGGGTCAATTTCCATTATCACTTTATGGTCAATTCTCCTTTTTAAAAACTTTTTAAATTAATGTTAATTAATTTTTATTTTTTATCTTTATTGTGCTTAATTTTTGATTTGGACCTAACAATTAGCTGGTATATTATCTATTTGAAATATTGGACAAATCAGATTCATTACACAATTTTTCTTCAGAAATCTCCATTAACAATAATTTAGATTTATCTTAAACTTGAATTTATCAAATATTTAAGTTTCATTAATATTAGGAGATATCAAATTTCTCAGAGATATTTAATTTTGATCTGGAAATCTTCGGCAAAATCACATAATCAATCTTTGACAAAAGATTGATTATGTGATTTTGCCGAAGATTTCCAGATCAATGTTATGGATCACATAAGTCTAAATTCCTTAATGATATTTAATTTTATGTCATATATTAAATTCTATTTAATTTTATGCCATATATTTATTTCTTTTTATTAAGAAAGTTACATATTAACAAATTTGATATTTCTAGAGATTTGATACATTTAAATTTAAAAATGTTTCAAAGCTTTTCTAGGCATATTTCCAAGTAGAATTATCCTAGAATGTGGTAGGTATTTGTTGGAATCACAAGTTTGAGTTATGAATTCTCCATAATTTGAATATGTCTGGGTTTTTCGTGTTGAATCCATACATGCAGTCCAAAAAACATTTTAAACAACCAAAGATCACATGTCACCAAAATTTATTTAGCTTCAAAAACATATAATAGTTAGATAACACCATCTAAATGACCTTTTTAAGGATTTTTTTGGTTAATTTGAACAAATTTCCAGTAGAGTTTTTAAAAGGCTTGAGTTTTAGTTATTTGATTTGTAGAATTTGAGTGTCTCAAAAATTTCTCAAGGTATAGAATCAATTTATGCATTCAAAAATGCATTTTAAAAAACAAAAAAATCACAATCTTACTTAAAATTAAATAAATAGATTATAATGGAAAAATTATTATATATATATATATATATATATATATAAAATTAATCTTATATTATTTAAAATTTATTTTTTTAATAATATTATTGCTTTACATAGGTTTATAACAACTTCTCTTATATTAAATTATAAAACAATATGAAAATATGTTAAAATAATTTAAAATTTAAATTTCATTTGAAGTAACTATGTGTTTTAAATTTCCAATATTAATTTTAAAACAACAATTAATTAATTTATTCGTTAAAAAGTATAATAACACTACCAATTTACATGGAATATTATTAATAAATATTTTAAAAAATTCTTAAAATTCCCATTTTATATATATATAGATATAATCATGAAAATTAAAATTAATAGTATCATCAATAGTATCATCAGAGGGTATGTTAATCTGTGCAAACCTTTGTTAAAAACGGTGTTAAGAGTAGGTAGTGTTAAAGACTTAGGGCACCGTCATCTAAGGGGAGTTCGATCCATTCGCTTACGTATATATGACGTGGCCGTGGAAGTATCCGGCAAACAGTTTCTGGTCAGAATTGGAAATTCCACGTGGCTTATTCGTGGCTAAAGACGTTGACTGGAAGTAGTAGTCTATGTGCCTTGGCCCCATTTGCTATAGGGCCAAGGTGAAAGCCTTAATGCAGTCCCAATAAATAAACAAATAAAAAGAAACGACTTTTAAAATAAACTTTTTCTTAAAAGATTCATCACTTTTGGGGATCTCCTTTTAATTTCATTTATGTGGTGGTAGGGCCATGTAAGACTTTGGTAACTGGACACTAACCATGGTTAATCTACTTCAAGCATTTTACCATATTCCTTTCCGCTTCCATTTAAAAATTGGATTGTTAGGTGTGTTGGGTTAACAAAATGGTCAATCAATCTAATCTCTCCTCATCACCAACAATAAAGATTTTAAAAAGTGATTTGTTATGGATTTCTTAATACTTTGTTAAAGACCATCAAACATCACCTCATATCAAAAGTATATAAAGGTGGTGGTGTCATAAAGATAAAGAAAATGGTTTTTCTTGATGTAATTGACTACATTTCTTAGCACTAAGTTGGCATATATTCCCAAGATATTTTTAATTACACATTTTAAAATATTTTAAAATTTGGATTATTTTTCGATTTGTGTGTCATCTTTACGCAGGGGTCATGCTAATCTTCTCTGTATCGTTCCAATTTTATCGGATGTCTCCAAAGTATGTAATGTCATATAACATATATAACCTATGATAAATTACTAAAAAAAAATTATAATTTTTCATAAAAAAATAAAAAGTTACATTAATTTTTATGCATTCTCTCTTTAAAAAATAGTACCCAAAAGTTTTGGCCTTTAAAACCAATGTTCACAAAATATGTTTTTTCTTTTTAATATATTATTTTATAGGTTTTTTTAAAATTTATTAATGTTTATTATGATATTATAGGTTTTTTTTAAATTTATTAATGTTTATTATGATATTTGATTGGATAATAACATTGAGTTAAAGATTTGAGAGAGACAATTGCACAGATAATTAATTAAGGAATTTTTTAATTGATTATTTGATTATATATATATATATATATATATATTCAAAAATTTGAATTAATTTATAAATAAATTCATAATGTATTATAATGAAATTAAATTAAATGGACCAATTTTAATGAAAGTTGCATAGAATTTATGTAAAACAGTTTTTGGTGTATATTTGAATGAAATTTATTTTAAATTTGGTAAATAGTTTATTTGGTGTAATATGAAGATGGTACAAATGTATTATATAAGTATTATCTCAAAAAATTTAAGGTATTAACTAGTTTAGATCCATTTAATACTGGATTTATTATGCGTTGAGAGGTATCAAATATCTTGAGGTGCAAACCTTGTTTTTGGAGTGTAGAACCTTAAGAAAGGTTTGTACCTCAAGGGATTTGATCCCTCTCGACACATGATAGATCTGGTGTTAGATAGATCTAAGCTGGTTCTAGTTGAGGGCAACAATGTCACATTTTTAGTTTATCATTATTATGTCTATGTTTGAGATTAACTTCAAAATTCACATTATGTTTTCTTTACTTGGCATGACCATATCATTCTCTTCTTTAATTTAGTCTATGTTGCTTGCCTTGAATGGTTTGTACATCTGTGTTCAGATTCTTTGAGTGATTTGTGTGTTTACATGTTTGGATTTGGATGGTAGTGTTTGTGAATGTTATAATTCTTGTGTTATATTTTTATATGTGTATGTAATTGTCTATTAATAATTAGTTAGTGAAAGAAAAAAGTGTTGAAAAGTGTGCAACAAGAAATGCTAAATTTAGAATGTGCTAAAAATAGACCTGCTAAAAATAGCATGTCTAAAAATACCAATTTGGCCAGTGAGGTCATTGGCCACATTGGGTGAGAGGTGAAACTGCTAAAAATAGAAAGTTCTAAATAGCATTTTTGGGTCCCTTCCTATTTATAGCAGTCCCTAGTCTATCTACAGGAAGTAAAATTAATTTTGGTCTTAACAACAGTTGGAAATATTAATTAATTAATTCAGTTGAGTTAATTAGTTAAGGAAATTCGAATTTGAAGTCTTTGTGAGCATGCACATGAATTTCCTCCACTGATTAAAGGAATAAGTATGAGTTCTATAATGAGAGAATCAGTTGACTTAGTTCTAACTAGTCAAGTCCAGTTAGATTATTTTAACAAGTTGCTAAAATAACAAAATATAGTTTGTTAATGCTTACATGCATGTGACAACTATTATTTTAGGTAAATGAGGATTCACTCATGGATAACTATTGCATGTTAGTTCTGTCAGAGACGCAGTTGAGATCAGATGTGGGACAGTGTACTATCAGATGCTTAGATATTTCTAGTAAGTATTCCTTGCATGGAGAAGTATCTATTATAGGAGATTGGAGGACTTGTGGCCTATATATTGAGGCCTAGGTAGTCCATGATTTTCATCTTCTGATTGAAGATCATCGGAGTATAGAGAAAGCAGGATAGCTATTGAGCTGATTCTTATTGTATGTTGTTGAGGGTCTCTACTTGATTGATAATACAGTGTTGGGGTTTTATACTGGTGCTTTCCCTGGTGATATATTATGTGTTATGTGACTGATTCCTTCTTATTAGTTATATGTATTCATGCTTGATGTTGCTCATGAATTCGATTATGCTTTCGCTTAATGTTTTGTAGAATTAGAACAAGTATTATGCTTTAAGACATTGCATATATCGATTTGTTCTACAGGTGAAATTTCTACATGGTATGAGAGCACAGGTGATCAAGCAAGAACAGTATACTAGCAAGAGAAATTTGAAGTTTATTATTCGGAATATAGATCTCAAGTTCTTATCACACCTATTTCATCGATGGCGTTCTATGGTTTGATGCTTGAGTATGCCCTTGATGGCAGCTCAAACTATATAGCTTGGAAGGATCGCATGGAGGCAGTTTTGGAAGATAATGGTCTTAAGGATTTCATTGATCACGAAATCCTTAAGCCTACTGACAACACTGAGCAGGTGGAATGGAGGAAGTGTGTGGCTAGAGCTAGGAGAATTCTCTTAGAGGGGGTGCGAGATCATATTGTCTCGAGCCTCCATGGGAAGGAGACTCTGCATGCAATGTGGAAAAAATTTGAAAGATTTATATCAGAATAGCAGTGATCAGAGGAAGTTGGCACTGAAGGTCAAACTTCGAAAGATCAAGTGTGAAAGGGATGAGATGATCTCTATATATCTAACCAAGCTTATCACATGCAAGGATGAGCTTGCAAGTGTAGGGGTCGTGAAATCGGATGAGCATATGGTGAGTCTAGCACTCCTTGGCCTTCCTAAGAGCTGGCATAGCTACCAGGACTTGGTGAATGGAAGGGAGAAACTGCCAGATTGGGAACGACTATGGTTGGATTTGATGCAGGAGGAGATCAGACGGAGCACCAGAGACAGTTCTTCATCTATGCATGATGAGGAGAACTGTGCCTTATAAAGTAAGGTGAAGAAGTGGAAGGAGAAGGCTTCTCTTCACGAATCCAGTTCTTCCAATGATGGGAAGAAGGTTGACAAATCAAAAGTGCGATGCTTTCGTTGTCATGAGGTGGGCCATTATGCTGCAAATTGTCCACGGAGGAAATCCAAGAAGGGATCCGGGGAAGGATCTGAAGGTGAGGTACTTCATAGTTTGAGTTGGATTTCAGACTCTTCACATGCATAGTTTCATCCATGGTGGGAAGTGGTTGGTTTCTTGACAGTGGAGCTTCTTTCCACATGACCGGCGACAAGAGTTTGTTTAGTACTTTGGAGGAGAAAGATCTCCAGATACTCATAGCGATGGGTAATGATGAGAAGTATAGTGTCTCAGGTGTAGGCACGATTATTTTTTAAAGGGAGCATGGATCTCGCCTTATCTTGACCGATGTCAAGTATGTACCAGGACTGAAGAGAAACTTGGTGTTGATCGAGATGTTGGAAGACAGAGGCTATGATGTAGTCTTCAGTAAGGGAAAGGTTTTCCTTAGACACATCATCACTAGACAAGTGAAATAAATTGGTGTGCTAGCCAAGAACCTATATGAACTTAAGGTACAAGATGCATGCAAAGCCTTGACGAGCAAGGCAACTGATGGAGACTTGGTGGTCGAGAGGGAGGGTATATTACCTCTCAACATGCAGAGCCAGAAGAAGTCTCAGACAATTGTGGAGGAGCCATGATTGGTGCAGCAGCTTCAGGAGGTTGTGGAGCAGCCGCAACTGAGGAAACCGAGAGGAGACATAGTGGAGGCATCCACTGATGCAGAGACCTCTAGTAGGGGGGAACTTCGAGCCAAGTGGGCTGAGGGATCACATGCAGCCATACCTCTAGGTAGGAGGTGGAGCAATATAGAGTGATCGTCCCAAGGAGAAGGGGCAATATCCTTGAGGTACCCAACCTCTTGGATGCGACCTTGCTACAGGAGCCCCGATGTGGAGTAGCAGGAACTGACTAATTGGGTAGAGACAGTTGTGGATGGTGTGGCAGAGAGAGCGATAGTGCAGGGAATCCCAGGAAAATGCATAGCTAGCAGGCTACAGCAATGCGAGAGACACAAGTGTTTTGCACAGTGCTAGGTGGCACAGAGAGGTGTGAAATGGTGCGAGATGCATGGAGATGTTGCAGTAGTGCAGATGTTAGAGAGGGAGCACTTGTCAGCAGCAGGTAGAGCTTCAGCATCAGAGTATGTTTCTAGCCCAACAGAGTGGTCAGTTGGGAGTGTTTTTGTTCCAAATGTTGTTGGAGCAAGTGGACCTGGTAGATGTGTTGCATGCAAAACATTCCAGAGTTACAGGATCGGGTGCGAGAGGAAGCCTTTCTTGTTGATAGGGAGTGTTGAAAAGTGTGCAACAAGAAATTATAAATTTAGAATGTGCTAAAAATATACCTGCTAAAAATAGCATGTCTAAAAATATCATGTTTACAAATAGCAGTTTGGCCAGTGTGGTCATTGGCCACATTGGGTGAGAGGTGAAACTACTAAAAATAGAAAGTTCTAAATAGCATTTCTGGGTCCCTTCCTATTTATAGCAATCCCTAGTCTATCTATAGGAAGTAAAATTAATTTTGGTCTTAACAACAGTTGGAAATGTTAATTAATTAATTCAGTTGAGTTAATTAGTTAAGGAAATTCAAATTTGAAGTCTTTGTGAGCATGCACATGAATTTCCTCCACTGATTGAGGGAATAAGTATGAGTTCTGTAATGAGAGAATCAGTTGACTTAGTTCTAACTAGTCAAGTCCAGTTAGATTATTTTAACAAGTTGTTAAAATAATAAAATATGGTTTGTTAATGCTTACATGCATGTGACAACTATTATTTTAGATAACATAGGATTCACTCATGGATAACTATTGCATGTCAGTTCCATCAGAGACCCAGTTGAGATCAGATGTGGGATAATGCACTATCAGATGCTTGGATATTTCTAGTAAGTATTCCTTGCATGGAGAAATATCTATTATAGGAGATTGGAGAACTTGTGGCCTATATATTGAGGCCTAGGTAGTCCATGATTTTCATCTTCTGATTGAAGATCATCAAAGTACAAAGAGAGCAGGATAGCTATTGAGTTGATTCTTTTTTTATGTCATTGAGGGTCTCCACTTGATTGATAATACAGTGTTGGGGTTTTATAGTGGTGCTTTCCCCAGTGATATATTATGTGTTATGTGATTGATTCCTTCTTATCAGTTATATGTGTTCATGCTTGATGTTTCTCATGAATTCAATTATGCTTCTGCTTAATGTTTTGTAGAAGTAGAACAAGTATTATGCTTTAGGACATTGCATATATCGGTTTGTTCTACAGGTGAAATTTCTACATGGTATCAAAGCAGAGGTGATCAAGAAAGAACAGAATACTAGCAGGAGAAATTCGAAGTTTATTATTCAGGATATTGATCTCAAGTTCTTATCACATCTATTTCATCGATGGCGTTCTATGGTTTGAGGCTCGAGTATGCCCTTGATGGCAGCTCAAATTATATAGCTTGGAAGGATCACATGGAGGCAGTTTTGGAAGATAATGGTCTTAAGGATTTCAATGATCAAGAAATCCCTAAGCTTACTGACAACACTGAGCAGGTGGAATGGAGGAAGTGTGTGGCTAGAGCTAGGAGAATTCTCTTGAAGGGAGTGCGAGATCACATTGTCTCGAGCCTCCATGGGAAGGAGACTTCGCATGCAATGTGGAAAACATTGAAAGATTTATATCAGAATAGCAGTGATTAGAGGAAGCTGGCACTGAAGGAAAAACTTCAAAAGATCAAGTGTGAAAGGGATGAGACGATCTCCATGTATCTAACCAACCTTATCACATGCAAGGATGAACTTGCAAGTGTAGGGGTCGTGACATTGGATGAGGATATGGTGAGTCTAGCACTCCTTGGCCTTCCTAAGAGTTGGCATAGCTACTAGGACTCGATGAATGGAAGGGATAAACTGCCAGATTAGGAACGGCTATGGTCGGATTTGATGCAGGTGGAGATTAGACGGAGCACCAGAGACAGTTCTTCATCCATGCATGATGAGGAGAACTATGCCTTAGCGAGTAAGGCGAAGAAGTGGAAGGAGAAGGTTTCTCTTTTCGAATCCAGTTCTTCCAATGATGGGAAGAAGGTCGACAAATCAAAAGTGTGATGCTTTCGTTGTCATGAGGTGGGCCATTATGCTGCAAATTGTCCACGGAGGAAATCCAAGAAGGGATCCAGGGAAGGATCTGAAGGTGAGGCACTTGCTTCACAGTTTGAGTTGGATTTCACACTCTTCGCATGCATGGTTTCATCCATGGTGGTAAGTGGTTGGTTTCTTGACAGTGGAGCTTCTTTCCACATGATTGGCGACAAGAGTTTGTTTAGTACTTTGGAGGAGAAAGATCTCCAGATACTCATAGCGATGGGTAATGATGAGAAGTGTAGTGTCTCAAGTGTAGGCACGGTTATTTTTCAAAGGGAGCATGGATCTTGCCTTACCTTGACTGATGTCAAGTATGTACCAGGACTGAAGAGAAACTTGGTATCGATCACGATGCTAGAAGACAAAGGCTATGATGTAGTCTTCAGTAAGGGAAAGGTTTTCCTTAGACACATCATCACTAGACAAGTGAAATAGATTGGTGTGCTAGCCAAGAACCTGTATGCACTTGAGGTACAAGATGCATGCAAAGCCTTAAGGAGCAAGGAAACTGATGGAGACTTGATGGTTGAAAGGGAGGGTATATTACCTCTCAACATGCTGAGCCAAAATAAGTCTCAGATGATTGTGGAGGAGCCACGATTGGTGCAGCAGCTTCAGGAGTTTGTGGAGTAGCCATAACTGGGGAAGCTGAGAGGAGACATAGTCGAGGCATCCGCTGATTCAGAGACCTCCAGTAGGGGTAAACTTCGAGCCAAGTGGGCTGAGGGATCACATGCAGCCATACCTCTAGGTAGGAGGTAGGGAAATATAGAGTGATTGTCCCAAGGAGGAGGGGTAGGATCCTTGAGGTACCCAACCTCTTAGATGAGACCTTGCTACAGGAGCCCCGATGTGGAGTAGTAGGAACTGACTGATTGCGTAGAGACAGATGTGGATGGAGTGGCAGAGAGAGCGACAGTGTTGGGAATCCTAGGACAATGCATAGCTAGCAGGCTGCAACAATGCGAGAGGCATAAGTGTTTTGCACAGTGCTAGGTGGCACAGAGAGGTGTGTAATGGTGCAAGATGCATGGAGATGTTGCAGTAGCGCATATGTTAGAGAGGAAGCACTTTTCAGCAGCAGGTAGAGCTTCAGCACCAGAGTATGTTCCTAGCCCAACAAAGTGGTCAGTTGGGAGTGTTTTTGTTCCAAGTGTTGTTGGAGCAAGTGGATCAGGTAGATGTGTTGCATGTAGAATATTCCAGAGTTACAAGATCGGGTTCAAGAGGAAGCCTTTCTTGTTGAGAGGGTGTGTTGAAAAATGTGCAACAAGAAATGCTAAATTTAGAATGTGCTAAAAATAGACCTATTAAAAATAGAAATTCTAAAAATAGCAGTTTGGCCAGTGAGGTCATTGGCCACATTGGGTGAGAGGTGAAACTGCTAAAAATAGAAAGTTCTAAATAGCATTTCTAGGTCCCTTCCTAATTATAGCATTCCCTAGTCTATCTATAGGAAGTAAAATTAATTTTGGTGTTAATAGCAGTTGGAAATATTAATTAATGAATTCAGTAGAGTTAATTAGTTAAGGAAATGCGAATTTGAAGTCTTTGTGAGCATGCACATGAATTTCCTCCATTGATTGAGGGAATAAGTATGAGTTCTATAATGAGAGAATCAGTTGACTTAGTTCTAACTAGTCAAGTCCAATTAGATTATTTTAACAAGTTGTTAAAATAATAAAATATAGTTTTTTAATGCTTGCATGCATGTGACAACTATTATTTTAGATAACTGAGGATTCACTCATGGATAACTGTTGCATGTCAGTTTTGTCAGAGACCCAGTTGAGATCAGATGTGGGACAGTGTACTATCAAATGCTTGGATATTTCTAGTAAGTATTCCTTGCATGGAGAAGTATATATTATAGGAGATTGGAGAACTTGTGGCCTATATATTAAGGCCTAGATAGTCCATTATTTTCATCTTTTGATTGAAGATCATCAGAGTACAGAGAGAGCAGGATAGCTATTGAATTGATTCTTTTTGTATGTTGTTGAGGATCTCCACTTGATTGATAATACAATGTTGGGGTTTTATGCTGGTGCTTTCCCTAGCGATATATTCTATGTTATGTGATTGATTCCTTCTTATCAGTTATATGTGTTCATGCTTGATGTTGCTCATGAATTCGATTATGCTTCCGCTTAATGTTTTGTAGAAGTAGAACAAGTATTATGCTTTAGGACATTGCATATATCGATTTGTTCTACAGGTGAAATTTCTACAGAAAGACAATCTTTTCAATAGTTTGTAGGATGATTGATACTACACGTCTATTTCATTTAATTTAAGGTATCACAACTTCTAACAACTAATTAATTCTTAATAGTGTCCCTCTAGGTATTACTAAATATATCTTGATGAGTAGTTTTAATAATTTATTGCATCGAGATTACTCTTGAAATAATTTATTTCCTTCAATAATATTTTGATGTTTTTTTAATCTATAGTCTGTTTTGCAAATTCAAGAAATAATGTATTTTTGAAAAAAAATTAATGCGTGGCCACATTAATAAAATATTTACATCCAAACAATTATCACATCCCTTTCAAGAATACTTTGTTTTGTTTTGAATGTTTATAAATATATATGTTTTCCTCTTATAAATTATTTTATTTTATTTTATTTGTGTAAGCTTGGTAGATCTCCTTTTCTATTAATATTTCATAATAATGTTTTTGCTTTCAAAAAACTGATGGTGGCCTCAACCTGCCCATAGGGAAGCCAGGTCTGTTGGCCACCTATCTGCATCAAACGTTGTCCAAAATTTAAACAAACTTATTCTAATACAAAGAATTTCAAATTCAAAGAGAAAGGTTTCCAAATCCTCTGACCTTAGACCATGAAAGTTTGGAAGAAAAGATGGAGGGATGGTCTTCATGTACACATTAACATCAATACCTTGAATGGGAAATCCAAGAGGGTCTTCTTCATTGTCATCATTTCCATCCATTTCTTCTTCCTTCTCTGCCATCTCTTCTTCCTCTACCTGAAAAAATGAATGATGATGTGGCTCTTACTGCACCACATGATCAAATGGGGGGTGGGTTGTTGTTGGAGAATTTTTTGTTTTTATGATTGAATGAAAACACTAACGCAATGAAAATTTATGTTTTTGAAATGAAATATGCCTGATGCAAACCTTTTTTGTTTTTGCAGAAAGTAAAAAGAAATGAATCAACTAAGGAAGAAAACAATGCATACTTTGACACCTCCCCAACAACAGTGCTAAAAAGTGATGAGCCTCATTATTACAACAAGAATGTTGCAACTCCTAAGGCTACCAACTTTAATTATCAACCCGGGGTTCATACAAACTTAAGAGGTATCGACACTATATGTGCAACATACAATGTTTCCTTCCTTTTTTGTCATGATGTAATGGAGTGCATGTAATGAAATCAATTCCTAAACTAATTGCAGAAAATGAAATGCACGAAATGGAAACCTTAACCTATTGCAAGAAAGAAAGTACAAGGAAAGAAACATATTCTAATTTCATAAATTAAAGATATTGAACTAAATTGCAACCATTAAATTTCAAAGAGTTTAGATACATTAAAAGGGTTCATTAGAGGTGGCAATAAATAAAATCATCATTGTATTATCCAATTCATAAATTTTTCCATTAGCCCAAATTGCTGAAATGTTTTACATGGGTAAAGAGGCAAGTCCTAAGTGGTCTTTAGTCTTCCGTAATCATTGATTTGGAGCCTATGGGCCATGATTGAGCCCTAATGAACCAAAACCAATCTTTTTGAGCAAATCTAGGCAACTATATACATGCTGGAAGAGTACTATAGGAAACAACAGATTTACTACAAGAAACTATAATTTACCGAATGACCAAGCAAATAAAATCCAAATTGGACGGGAAAAAGATATTATTGACTAGGATGTCTTAGGTCTCCATACCAAGTGGAATCATTCAAAAATACTTTTGTTAACCCATGCTAAAAAATAGCAGAAAATTACTACTCTAAAATGTAGAAATTCAAGAACTAGTGAGCTAGTAAATCTATCAAATGCCTAACCTAATCAAGTGAAAATGAAATGGGGTAATTTTTGTTATTAACTAGAATTTTTTTGGGATCTAATGCAAGTTGAATCAACTTGATTGAAGATCGTTAAAATGCTCTAAAAAATAGCAAAAATTTACTGTTATTTGCCACAAGGGACTTCTAGAAATCTAGATTTGGGAATAAACAAACTAATTCAAGTAGCTCAATGATTATTATGACCTTACAAAGATGTTCCAATGATGAAATGATGCTTGTGATCCTTCAAAATAACTTACTTCGACCATTTAACCCAATCCTACAACAAGAAACCATTAATACTAAATGAGAAAATAGAACAAAGATAAGAACAATATATGCATGTGAATAAAAAGTGAAAAGAAGAAAGGTAAATGATACAAAAGGGCTCTAAGGCTCCTAGGATGGCCAAGCCCAAGGAAAATTAAATTCCTATGATGGAGACCAAGATATAGAAGTTGAACATGGCACCAATCTTCATTATTTCCATCGATACAATTACATCCTTGCAAGAAATGATGGTGGAGATGCAAAAATACGAGTTCTCTCCACAAGAAGACTAATAAAAATTAACCCCTAGATGAAAATTCAACTTGTTACTTATAAAAAATGATTAGGAATCATTCCCAATAAAAGGAGGAAGCTTTCCCCACCAAAATCCCTTGATTAGTGGATCTGCCTCCCAATACTAGGAATCTGCATTAAATGGTAGGGAACACATTCCTAGATTTTCTCAATCATTGGAGCTCCACAATCTGTGCCATAATTCCAAAATATCTTGTTGATTTATTATTTAATATTGATCCTCATGTAGTAAGTAGCAGGTCCCTAGATTATCTCCTCCTCAAAATCTCCATAATCTGCCCAATATTCTCACAATATTCCACAAAAATAAATAATATTAGGCACAAATATGCAATTATCGATAAACCTTCATAATGAACATATTAAAGTTAAAAATACATTTTCTAATGCAAAAATAGAGTTTAATGTGTTGAAGGATGGTCAAATAAGCCTTAATTTATGTCTAATTTCGAGGCCCATCATTGACCATGACAGGCATTTTGTCAAACACATTGTGAACATGTAATCTATAGGTCATATATGCATATATGAGCATAGGGGTCTAATAATTATCTGAAAATCATCAAGAAGGTATAATTCCATCTCATAATAGCTGCAATAACATCTATTATGTCATGCACTCAATAATCAGCCATTTACCAATAAAAACATGATTATATCCATAACTATAATATTTCATGAAACCATGCTTATAACCAGCATATAACAAAAATAATGACAATGATAGAATAACCATCAAATCCACATAATAACAAGTATAAATACTCATGAAATACAAGAGGAAAATAACTCTTATTAACATATGAAAAATCCAACCAAGTCAAGAACTTCCACATACCGCCTGACCATAGATTGGGTTGTGTTGGGTAGCTGATCCCCCACATAATAGTTTTGGGACTTAAAGCCCACAATTTTGGGTAATGGTATTGTAAAAGGTCTGCAAAGTGCGCGGAGCGTGAATTGTAATAAGTCAAGTCAAAGGGTAGTCTTCCCTAAAACATTGTAATTTAATCTAGAAGGTGTCAAATGTATAAATAGAGCGAGGCTCTAAGTGTAGAAGGTAGCTTTTGTTTAGATCTTAAGCGTATGGGTTTCTAAAAGTGATATTCATTCTGAGTCTGTAAGTCTGATTCGTAGGTGGTAGTAGTAGGAGTAGGCTCTGCAGTTGTGTGCATAGAGGCCTGGTAGAGTCTGCAACTGTGTGCACGGACCCCTACAACTGAGTGCGCAAGGTGGAATTGGATTGTACTGGAACAGAAGATTAATAAAATATAATTGTTTCTAAAATATTGTGTATCTGCTCGTAGATCTGTGTGTTTATTCTTCAATTTGGTTTTATGCATCTCTTTAAGGTTTATGCTTGCATGCACTTGTTACGAACATTGAATGATTAATAAAGACTACTGAATTAAGTCAGATATATAATAAAAACATACTAAGGGTAAGGGATCTAGACAGTGCCTCTTCGCGCTTGGTGTTATCACAAAATCAAGCATTGAAGGCTGCCAATCAGCAAGATTCTGTGTAACTATTTCAAACCAGGCTTTGGACTAAGGCTTAGCCTCCTTAGTCTGAGAGGGCTCTCTCACAGATTATGAATATTGACTAATGACAAGAAAAGATGGCTAACTCTTATAAGACACATGAAAAATAAGCTGGCTGGACAACATTGAATTGATTCCCATTGGGCTTATGGAGTCTCTCATATCTCAGCAAACAAAAACACTATCTTTTCATAGAAATCAGGGCACTTTACATCTATATGTTCATACGAGGAATCATTTGCATTACTGTAATTTTTTTATACATAAACTATAAACAGTCTTCTCCAAAATATCCAACCCATATTACATCCAAGTTTGATCTATATATAGAGATACATCCTTAACCACTTTGAGCTTCCTCCTCCAGCCTGAGGGAGCTCGAAGATTGCTACTAATTACCCCTGTCTATTGTTTAACTAACCCATTAAGTACATTAAGTGCTGAACTGGAATTACAAAGAGTCCTAATTAAACTACATATCTAATTCTATCTTCCTCGTATCATGATTCCTCCTTGCAGCTTTGACACCTGGCTTTCTCTTCGTTCAGCTGAGATGGAATGAGATGGCATAAGATGGGCAATTAATTCAATGTTGTCCAGCCAGCTTATTTTTCATGTGTCTTATAAGAGTTAGCCATCTTTTCTTGTCATTAGTCAATATTCATAATCTGTGAGAGAGCCCTCTCAGACTAAGGAGGCTAAGCCTTAGTCCAAAGCCTGGTTTGAAAATGTTATCACAAAATCAAGCACTGAAGGCTGCCAATCAGCAAGATTCTATGTAACTATTTCAAACCAGGCTTTGGACTAAGGCTTAGCCTCCTTAGTCTGAGAGGGCTCTCTCACAGATTATGAATATTGACTAATGACAAGAAAAGATGGCTAACTCTTATAAGACACATGAAAAATAAGCTGGCTGGACAACATTGAATTAATTGCCCATCTTATGCCATCTCATGCCATCTCAGCTGAACGAAGAGAAAGCCAGGTGTCAAAGCTGCAAGGAGGAATCATGATACGAGGAAGATAGAATTAGATATGTAGTTTAATTAGGACTCTTTGTAATTCCAGTTCAGCACTTAATGTACTTAATGGGTTAGTTAAACAGTAGACAGGGGTAATTAGTAGCAATCTTCGAGCTCCCCTCAGGCTGGAGGAGGAAGCTCAAAGTGGTTAAGGATGTATCTCTATATATAGATCAAACTTGGATGTAATATGGGTTGGATATTTTGGAGAAGACTGTTTATGGTTTATGTATAAACAAATTTCAGTAATGCAAATGACTGTGTTTTCTTCTCAGGATTCACAATGGATCTTCTTGTTCAAATGTGTGATGGTATTCTTTCTTTAAGGTTCTTTTACAGTTTTGTTAATGCATAATCACTCAAAACTCATGAATCATGATCTGACTTCCTGTATGCCTTGGCAAACTGTGGTTTCAAAGTTATGTTTGAACATATAGATGTAAAGTGCCCTGATTTCTATGAAAAGATAGTGTTTTTGTTTGCTGAGATATGAGAGACTCCATAAGCCCAATGGGAATCAATTCAATGTTGTCCAGCCAGCTTATTTTTCATGTGTCTTATAAGAGTTAGCCATCTTTTCTTGTCATTAGTCAATATTCATAATCTGTGAGAGAGCCCTCTCAGACTAAGGAGGCTAAGCCTTAGTCCAAAGCCTGGTTTGAAATAGTTACACAGAATCTTGCTGATTGGCAGCCTTCAGTGCTTGATTTTGTGATAACATTTTGGTGCGTCTGCCGGGAGCCTGAAGATTATTCTTTCCCGAAATTATGAAGCTGAACTTCTGAAGGTAGCAGGAGCTCAGAAGGTTTTTGAGGCTGCAAAACTACCTTGGCGACTCCATTGTTGAAGAATTCGAAATTCATAGGTTCATGGTGATTCCACTGGAGTTATGAAGGACCCAGAAGCTACCATTCTTAGTTCAAGGTATGCATGCATAGATTTTTCAGGAATTCATGGTTTCCCAAATCATTTTCCCAAGGATGCATATTTTCTAAGGAATGGTCCCAAATTTAATGGAGAAGATTTGAGTTTAACTCTGAAGCATATCTCAGATTTCTGTCATTTTGCTGAGCTTCTTAGAGTTAAACATGAGGATGTTTGCATTATGTTATTTTATGATTCACTTCAAGGGAAATGCAAACAATGGATTGAAAGTTTTCCTATCAAATCCATTAAGTCATTTCAAGACTTATGGCTTATGTTTTTGGAGGAATGGATAGATAGGTCAGAGGTGGTGGCAAACTCGCCTTCAGTTGAGGGTCTCAAACAATGGAATGATGATCATATTAATGAAGAAATAGGTGAAAATTTTTCTTTGTCCTTGTCCTCGTATCTAAAGTCATTTGACTGTAAAGCAGAGGATAAGATGAGATTTTTGGATGAAGTTGCTGAGGACATTGAAAAATAAATTGAAGGTTTAGAAAGTCAAATTCAGGCATACAGTTTTCATAATCATGATCATTATTTTCAAAAGTTTTCTATGGCAGAACACAAGGAGAGAGTGTTGCTTCCTTTATCTTTCACGATTAAGGAGCTGCACACTGTTGTTGTAGATCAGTTTGCACAACCTGAAAGTTATAAGAATCATCAAGCTGATCATGTATTCTGGGATCCTGTAGCTGACTACATGGAAGAGTTTTACTCTCAAGTTTTTCAGTTTTTCTATGAAGATCAGAGGCAATTTCAGTGGCAGTGGTCATCACAATTTCATTGTGGCTCTGAACTCCGATGCAGTCAAAAAACTCAAATATCAGATAAAACAGAGGATTGGCTACATTGGAAATTTCATATTGATTGAGCAGAAAGAAGTTGAAATTGTTAGGGTAGGTAGGTAGGTAAATGCAAATAAGCTCAAGGTCAACTGAGCATTTTTCAGTAGAAGTAGCTTTCTTTCTCCTACAGTCATGCTTGTCAAGCAAATTTCTGTTTGTCATAAATGGATAAGGCACTGGATCTGCATGTTCTTAGTGTACTGCAGGAGCACACTATCCCAAGTGGAGCCACTGTTATCACTCAAGAAAAAAAAAAAAAAAATTTCACATCAGTTCGGTTGTTTGTCAAAGGCACATAAATCCTTTCTATCAGTTTCGCAGCGCAGCTCGGTTTAGGTTATTTCGTAGCGGAAAACACCGAGTTTGCACTAACTGCGCTACGAAATGGGGAATTCGTGCTGATCCATAGCACATCTCACCCCGACTGTCATATTTTCTGTAAGAATTTTACGGGAATAGCATGTGTAAGGCCTTGCATGACGGTCACAATATGTTCTTCCTGCTAAAAGTACCGGGGGAATATCGTTATGTGTAAGGAATGGAAATGAGCTACCCTTCTGTGTCACTCATGTTCCAAGTTGGAGGTAATGCAACATATCATAATATGGGTGCTTGCAAAGAGACGATTTACAGTTGTACAAGAAAAAGTTGCGGTGGACATGAAGTGGACATAATGCACTTTCAATAGGAACCGCAATTCCAGGTCGTTTGTATGGCACCAACATAATTGATAATACAAATGGCACTGGAGGAGATAGGTTTGGCCATTTGGTTGATTTATATGCATCCACACAGTCGGTATCTTGATGGATTGGATCCTCAAGGAAATGGAAATGGTGCTAATTTTAGTGCACAGAATGATTGGCAGGGAACGTAGTGGCATGGTTTGATTGACAACTCCTTTGGTCTTCTGGAGAATGCAAGCCCATATGCATCAACTGGTAGCAAAGGGACTTACACTTTTGAGTTTTCCAGGCCCCTGCGCACATCTGATCGTCTTCAACAGGATGTTCAATTTGTTATAGGACAGACACACAATTTCTCGGCTGTCAGCGGAGGATATGTTTCCTTGGGGGCGTTGTTGAGTATATTTTACCATCAGTTTCCGTCTTGTTTGGAAAAGCTCAGAGACTAGAAGAATTTTCTATGCAACTACCAGAGATAATAATCACCACTGTGGACGGGAAGAGATGAATTATCAGTTCAGTTTGGGTAATTTTTATTATAAGCTCCTCATCCATGGCATGTAGCAAAAATATTTAATGGGTGTGAAGATTCGTGTAAGCAGAGGCAGAATTTAAATTAGTGCTTTAATGGAATCCATCGAAGGACAGGGGACATCAAGCAGGCTCGTATTGGTGGCCATAGACGAGATCGACGAGAGCGTTAACGCTCCTCATTGGGCTCTTAACAACGTGTTAACATCGCAGGATAGAATCATTTTAATTCATGCTCAGCGCCCTCCAAATCCCCTTTTCGCAGCTCGAAGACCTGGTTATGGTGCAAGCATAATTAACTTTCAATCCGTATGTCAGCGAAAGCCGGGGTAGAAGAAGATACGCTCTTGGAGCTGTCATTTTCTTGGGGTTAGTTTTTATATAAGGGTCTCCCTACTCATTTTTGTAGCATGCACATGCCGAAACATGATGAATGGATGATTCTAGAGGATGAGAATGGTGAAGATTCAAGAACACTCTTCCTTTCTGGAAAAACTGGCCTAAGTGCAGGTTGGAGAGGATTTTCGATCCAACATCAGTTGGTAGACGGGAATTGTTTGGTTTTCCAAATGGTCCAACCAACGAGATTCAAGGTATACATTGTCAGAGCATCGGGTTTTGAATCGGCAGTTGCTTCAGAAGAGCAGGCAAATAACACTGAAAATTTACCATCCACATCTACACTGCACTGTCGTTTGGCTTTTGGATGCATAGCGCCGAACCCAATTCGGAATTCGAGAGCGGGAGGTAAACGGTAAATTTGATGTTATATTGTGCAATGGCATTAAAAGTTTTCACAATGACTACTGAAGGCAGCTCAGAGATGCCAAGGTCAAATATTGATGTGGAGCTTGATTGTGCTCATGCGACTTGGATATCAAGTGATGTGGCACTGTTCTCAACAAAAACAGGGAATCTGCCCCTGTAATTCCTTTTTCTTTCTCCGGTCCTTGATTTAGTGTTTCAGGCGAATGGAGCACTAAAAATCATTGATAAAAAAAATATATTTAAGCTTTCACAAGGAAAATATGTTGCAGTGGAAAATCTCGAAAATGTGTATGGCCAGTGTTCTGCTATTGATTCGATTTGGGTTTACGGAAATAGCTTCGAATCTTGTCTAGTTGTTGTTGTTATACCTAATCAAGAGCACTTGAAAGTTGGGCCACAGATAATGGACAAACTGGAGATTTTACTGCATTGTGCCAAAATCCCAAGGCAAAGAATACATTTTGAATGAACTTAATGCAGTTGCTAAAAGTAGCAAGTTAAAGGGTTTCGAGTGTAACTTTAGTTGACCGACTACTGCCCTCCAATCTGCAGGCAATGCACAGAATCAAATGTTGAATAGCTGGTAGTATTTGACAAAAGGTTTCTCCTAGGAAAGCTCTCTCGTCCGCACAATGAATGAAATGCATTTGTTTAGAGATTTTTCTGCTGATGAATTTCATTTAACTGTAATGTCATCCGCTCCAGGATTTGCAAGAATTTCAAGCATGAATGTTATGAGCATTGATAAGTTATTTGTGAGCAAGGTGGCAGAGCAGTTAAAATCTCAGGGGAAATTGAAATTGTTTAAAACAGTTTCGCAGTTTCGTAGCGCGCTACGAAATTGCGAAACTGCTGTAGGTGTTGTTTTAAAAAAAAAAAACGCAGGCAAACAGTTTGAAGGAAGAATCAGAAGTTTGTAAAGGGAACACCTCAGTGACTTGAAAGGGATCAAAGGAAGCTGCTACAGCCATTCAACATATGCCAGGTGTACCTTTAACAAAAGGTGAAATCTTTTAACCTAAGTTTAAGATTTTTGGTTATAAAGCCACTTTATTGTCGGTGATTAGGGTTTGGAGAAGAGCTGCATACGAAAAGTTTTGGTTGGCACACCTGTCTACCAAGGAAGCCTCCAGCATATCAGGAGCATGGTGTTACCCTATTCTCTTGGGTTATTAAAGAATTAAAGTATCCACTGCTACATACTCGGTGATGGGGGACCAGAACCGAAAATTTAGGGATATTTTCAGCCAATACAGAACAGATCAAAGCCTTCGGTATTCAAAGCCAGCATGGGACATTAATTGCCCATCTTATGCCATCTCATGCCATCTCAGCTGAACGAAGAGAAAGCCAGGTGTCAAAGCTGCAAGGAGGAATCATGATACGAGGAAGATAGAATTAGATATGTAGTTTAATTAGGACTCTTTGTAATTCCAGTTCAGCACTTAATGTACTTAATGGGTTAGTTAAACAGTAGACAGGGGTAATTAGTAGCAATCTTCGAGCTCCCCTCAGGCTGGAGGAGGAAGCTCAAAGTGGTTAAGGATGTATCTCTATATATAGATCAAACTTGGATGTAATATGGGTTGGATATTTTGGAGAAGACTGTTTATGGTTTATGTATAAACAAATTTCAGTAATGCAAATGACTGTGTTTTCTTCTCAGGATTCACAATGGATCTTCTTGTTCAAATGTGTGATGGTATTCTTTCTTTAAGGTTCTTTTACAGTTTTGTTAATGCATAATCACTCAGAACTCATGAATCATGCTCTGACTTCATGTATGCCTTGGCAAACTGTGGTTTCAAAGTTATGTTTGAACATATAGATGTAAAGTGCCCTGATTTCTATGAAAAGATAGTGTTTTTGTTTGCTGAGATATGAGAGACTCCATAAGCCCAATGGGAATCAATTCAATGTTGTCTAGCCAGCTTATTTTTCATGTGTCTTATAAGAGTTAGCCATCTTTTCTTGTCATTAGTCAATATTCATAATCTGTGAGAGAGCCCTCTCAGACTAAGGAGGCTAAGCCTTAGTCCAAAGCCTGGTTTGAAATAGTTACACAGAATCTTGTTGATTGGTAGCCTTCAGTGCTTGATTTTGTGATAACACTTGGTACAAGGGCTACACGAAGGTCGAATAGCTATGCGAAACAGTACAAGTGTGAAAGATCGGTTTGCAAACTCTCCAGACTTCATCAAGACATCCCTAGGGTGCAGAAACCTAGTTCCAGAACCCTCCCATACTACCTCGAGTGAGACCTCAGTCCGCACTCTGAGGAATGTTGCCGAAAGTGTCGGTAGTTTCGGGATTTGTTTGCTAAAACACTTCTAAATCTGCGTCAGGCCCCATCAAGCCAACAGGTTGAACTAAATATTTCTTCCAGCTAATCACCCATGTTCCATATTCCAAGCATCAATGTGGGATTTCATGGAATAAAGCAAGAAAAACCAAACCAGAGGTTCCAAAGGCCAAACCACCTCAACCCTCAACCAGTGATTCCACCTCACGGTCAGACACCGCTAACCATCACCAGATCAGTCTCTACCCAATATGTCTAGGGATCCAAATCATTTGTTCCAACCCAGCTCCAAGACTAGTAACTCAACCCACAACTGTCGCAGGGTTCTAGAGAATTTTTCTAACCAAAGCTTCCAAGACTAGTAACTACACCCAAGTTGTTCCAGGGCTTCTAGAGCATTTGTCCAACCAAGGCTCTAGGAACTAGTAACTCAACCCAAAGTCATAAGGAACATGAGCACCAATCAGAACAAGTAAGTAGAAAACCCACAACACCATGGTTATCAAGGAAACGGTGAGGCTAATCAAAACCACAATCAATCCAGACAATCCTCCATGCCAATGATAGATAATAACCAAATAACCACATGCATATACCATGCATTCCAAAAATATCAAGGAAATCATACATGCAACTCAATACCTGCAAAGAAATAATGTTGTATTTGTTGATCCCATTGTCCCCTAACGCTTTCCTACTTTTCCTTTTCCTTCTTCCTCCAAATACAAAGTATGCCACAATGATCCAAGAAACCGTAAGTGCATAAGAGTGTGAGAAAGAGAATATAAGATAGATCCAAGCTAAAACTAATAAAAGGTTGAACTGACAAAAGCTGTGAACTGATCCTCAAAATCCTTTTTATCATTGAGGTGTCTATTTTCATCATTTTCCTTCATTTTTCCTTCAATTTACCTCACTTGCAATTTTGTGACCTTTCACCTTCCTTTTCTCCTATTTTCCATTATTTTCATAAATAAAATGCCAATTAATGTCTCTTTGTGTTTCCAAAGCCTTTACTAATTCTTTTTCCAATTTCCATAGCCATTAATTAATTACTAGTGATCCCCAACACTATGTTTTTGCCCAACATTTAACTTGAAATACGTATCCCATGACCTTGGTCTTATTTTTCCTTTATTAACTTTATTACATGGATTTTTAACTGGGGATGTTACAACCTTCACCCCTAAGTCTTGCCTCTTCAATCTATGAGAGGGGGAAATGGGGATGGCACTACCTAATCTGGTCTATCTTTTCACAACATAATCGTCAACGAGGTCTGTCAACTATAAATCAGACTAATCACTTTAAAAATTTAGTTAGAGAAATGGATTTTCTTAGTCATGAATTGTTCGAGCATAAAATTCAATATGATAATCATATGCCTTTTTAGGTTAAGAAAGAAATATCATCAATATTCCTTCGAGAAAGGATTTGTAAGGTTGTCCAACCTTCAGTTGTGTTATTAAATTAATTTTAATTAATAATTATCAGATATTTAATTAGATTTATGTCCAGTGGTGGCTCTCTCCACACTAGTGTGGCCATCACCATTATCTTTACAGGAGGAAGGGTAGAATAGGGGGATCTTAAAAACCCCAGCCCTTTAAAGGGACATCATCCTTGGTGTTCAATAATAGAGAACATATACAATAATTTAGCCTTATAGCTACAACTCTTTACATCAATGAACTTTTCCCATGTTGTAAATTTTCATATCTAAATATGTCATTCATTATCTTCAATGCTTTCTTAGGGAACATATTCATATCATTGCTTCCTAGGAAACACCCAATTCATTTCTTGTTCCCAGATAGTATGGATATGACTCCTTGAAAACCCATTTACTTCTATTTCCTCTTCCTTGTAGTCACACACCTTCCAAATTCATGTATCCTCTTAATTTCCTCCCCAATACCTCAAGTGATCCATTCCTTGGCAAGGCTTCCTCGCATAGGAAGAGTCTTGATGGTGGAGCATAGACAAGGCATCCCTTTGGCTTGCTCTCATAACAAAACACATTTTTCATGGAATATCTCATGGCAATCAATGCATATCATAGGTTTTCATTGTCACACAATGGCCTAGTTCCTAAGGTCTTAATCCCCACTATGCTTCTACTGCACCACTCTAATATTACCATGATAATACCACTAATATTTCCTATGATCAGCGCCAAATACATTTTTTGGTTGTCTAAGAAATTCACCCATATCACAAGCCTCTAGTTATCATAGAATTTCATCATAAAATTCTAAATCAACTTAAACCACAATTTCAATAGAAAAAATATTTAGGAATATACTTCTATTTACAGTTATTCTCTACTTCTTTTGAATCCACAACGACTGAGTGGTTTAAAAGACAAACAAAGCACTCAATGGTGTGATTAATTGTTTGGAAGACACTAAGTGCTTTAACAAATAATGCAATCACTTAGTGGTGTAACAATGAAACCGCAAGCACTAAATGGTTTCACAAGTAAGCACTAAATGGTGTATATAATTGTTTGGAAAGCACTAAGTGGTTTCAAAGACCAAGAAATCACTTAGTGGTGTAATAGCAAACTAAAAACACTGAGTGGTTTCATAGACAAAGAAAGCACTCAATGGTGTAATTAATTGTATGGCAGGCACTAAGTGGCTTCAGATACAAAGCAAACACTTAGTGGTGTAATAGCCAAATTGAAACCAATGAGTGGATTCACTGAAATCAAGTACTCAATGGTAAATATTCTCCATAGCTCCATGTCGTATCCATCCAACCTTTAAGTCTTATGTCTAACTCCATCTTTAATGAATAAGGCCCCGTGAGCTCACATCTCAGTGAGCATGGGGAAAATTTGTTCTCCCACCAATTACTCACCCCTCGAGGCCCATGAAGCCCCTATTCCAGGAAGTATAGCTATGCAAGGGATTTTATGGCATAGGCTCCCATCATCTACTCACCCTTCTAAGCCCAAGAAACCCCCATTTGGGGAAGTCTACCTGCAATCTAATATTTCAATCAACAAAACAATTATCATTATTAGTACATACATTCTGTCCATTATAAAGATTCATAACATATGGAAATGATCTGAGAATGATTACACATATAAAAATTCTATAAGTCCATCTAATTTCAATTATATTGAAATGAAACTATCACAACATCATGTGTGTGTGTGTCTCATTAATTCCAATCATTTCATAATGCAATCAAACATTTATTCTAACAAACCAATGAGCAATAAATGAGAAATTAATATCTCTAAATTCATGTGAAATTTAGTTATGCATGCATTAAAAATTCACTATAATATTTTCAAACTAGAGGATACCTACATTAACCATACTCTTTCTTGGGCATCCATAGGATACATTCATTAAATTTTAAACAAAGATATCAAATTAAACGGAAAGGAATTCTTACCAAATTCCTTTCTTTTACCTTTTCTTGTCTTGACTTACTTTGTTGTCACCGCAATCATTCCAAGCTAGAGTATTTTAAAGAATTCTAGGTAGGTATTAACATACATGTTGTTGAAATATTCAACAATTCTTGTGCATTTTTATTTGATAAGCATGTATCATCACGCACACATTCCATCTTGTTATTCTTGGAGTAAACTTTCAATTTTTATTGTTTTCATTCATTCACACAAAAAATTCATAAGTATATGCATGAGTAAATTTATAATGGTAGTTAACAACAAGAGGTCATTCTTTCACACTTTCCCAATGGATCCCCCACATGTCATGGTATCCATCAAGTAACTTCACTATATTACTCAAAACATAACAAGTACTAATTTTTATTTGAATTCCATTCACACAGTCATCATATAAAAATAAATTGAATTAATCATCCTCCTACTTATGATGGTTCTCAACAAATGACTTGTCAAATGAAATGGAATCATTATAGCTTTATCTCATTATTCACATATTCATAACATGTAGAATATACATTAGCTAAGCACTATTTAAGTTAGGGAAACTTCCTTCTTATGTTATTTTCATAGTTGTCATATCATTGTCTATTTTGTTCAAGTGGACCTAGCCGGGTCCTTTTGGTGGATCTATTTCTCATTTTCTACCCTCTAGTACAATTTATCACATGCACAAGATTTAATCAGGGTATTGAACATTTAGTTTTGTTTTATTCAACTCTTCTCCATGAGATTATTTACTTCTATTTTTAGCACCCAACAAAGCAAAGTAAGACTAAACAAATAAGGAAATGAAAATGAAAAATGGAGAAAACCCACAACAAAAGCACATAACAAACACCACAAAGCATGGCCATGATCAAAGTCAACAAAACAAAAACATGTAGCCAACAACGAAAAAAAAACTACAAAATATCTTGATTCAAAACACATCAAACATTATGTATTTACTTTAACAAGAGAACTTAGTATGTGCACAAAATTTTAATCAGAGTCTTCCCTAGGGTCTACAACAACTTTATGATCCCAGAAAGATTTATAAATAGTTCAAAATGATTTTTAAGTATTTTGGATAACTTGTGGTGATGTTTCCTCATCTCTCTTTCACAATGTTCATTGTTGTTTCAGGTGTCTGAAATTTACATGAGCTATTCTTATTTCATTCTTTGTAAGGGAATGTACAGATAAGGTGTTTGATGAGTCACGATATTACAACAAGGATGTTGCAACTCCCAAGGCTACTAGCTTTAATTTATTAATACGAATTTCATACAAACTTAAGGGGTGACAGTGCTATATCAACATGTTGACGGTTTTGTAAATTCATCAACCAAGGGGGTCTCCCCAGTATGAATTCCCAATAAGCCCTTACATAATTTGGATTAGGAGCCCCAACATAAAATATGGTTGGTTTCTACAATAGATCTAACCTGGAAATATGTAACAATGGAAAATATGCCCAAGAAATATCAATATCGATCTAGAAATATAAAATATAAATGCTTATTTTTATTAATAAAACCCTTGAGGCAGGATAACACCATAAAACTACTTCTTCAGGAAGGATATCACTCCATAAGCTAATGCTTGTCAATACAACAATACTTGGCATCTCTCAATGAGGAGTCTCTAACTTCTATATAGGCTTCATATATACAATACCATGAGTTATTACCATGTGTATCTCAATACCATACATCTAATACAATGGGCTTATCACATTGTTCCTTAACTACTTATGGTCCCTTGCATAATGAGTTAACCCCTTTATTTATTAAATATGTCCCATCACATTATTACATATTCCCTTGGCTACCTCCCTCTGTACCCCATAATATCCCCCCTAGGTATACTACATTACACCTCTCTTAAACATGTTTCATCTTCAAAACATGAGAATAACACAAATAATAAGATCTATTCAAAAGAGTAGTCCACTCATGCAATGCACATGCATCTAGCCATCCCAAAGAAAGGTGAACCCTCGATATAGCTAGTGCCTCACTCACTTGAGATGGAAGTTGTTTCTGTTGGTTCCCTACGTCGATTTGTTATGCGTGCCTCATCGCACCTCTCTGTGTGTTGTTCATGGGTTGTTGTCCTTGTTTTTAAGTTTGTGCCCCCTTGTTGGTTGTTTTCTAGCTGGGTGATGTGGGTGGTGATATGCTGAAGTTTTAACTAATGGTGTATATTTCTTCAATTTTCCACCTAATGGAGACTGAGTAGTATTTGGTACCTGTTGTGGTGCCTGCACTTGTTGCTTGTCTTGCATTATTACTTCCACCATGGACTCCTCATCTGATGTGTCAGTACCTACAGTGTTTTATGCTTAAGCCTCCTTGGGCTCTACCTTTTTATTGAGAGAAATATCCTATAATGTAATTTTCTTCTTTTTATACGAGAGCTTCAAGAATTTCTTCTACACATTAATATTGATAATACCAATAGATTCCATCGTAGATTATCCCAAAAAAACA
The DNA here is from genome assembly GCA_031772625.1 of Pinus tabuliformis. Taxonomy (NCBI): domain Eukaryota; kingdom Viridiplantae; phylum Streptophyta; class Pinopsida; order Pinales; family Pinaceae; genus Pinus; species Pinus tabuliformis. Next base: position 309,827,872 of record CM062815.1, on the reverse strand, counting down.
TCCATATTAGCCATATCTAAAGCATAAAAATCAGAATGCAACACATACTTATCCATATAAATTGTCAAATCTTTATAAATTTGAACAACATCATAATCTTGTGTGTGATCAATATCTTGGACTGAGACTTGCAATTATTTTTCCAAATTAACATTGATAAAATTATGCTTGCAACTAGGATTGATAGACACAATGATATTCTCTTTCTAAATACTTCCATGAACCTGTAATATGGAAAAATTAGTAGAAAATGAGTCTTTATGGCTCTTATTATCCTTCTTCTTATCATGATACCACTTGTTTAAAAGGAGCTTTTCAATCTCTTCATCGAGAAGTTTCCCTAGTTGATCATGGTTAAGTGAGTTCCACCATATGGCAGCCTCATCCTTGAAATCTTTCCATGGTCCTAATACCCAAGCTATTGGGTAGTTTGACTTCCTAAATGTTAGGTATTATTCAATAGTAGTACCATCCTATTTTCCTATACAAATCATCTTCCTAGAACCCTTAGAAAAAAAAGGTTTTGAAGAAAATCACTCACTTTGGCGAAAATTTAAGATGGACATAACTCGGTTAATATGGCCCATAGTCCTTATTATAGTGTATTTACGGAAATAGAATGACCATTCTACATCCTTCCATGTTATTGAAATTCCGATCTGGGTAATATGGAAACTCAGATTCGCGCTACAACTGTCTCGCCGTCACAAAAATTCTGAAAAAAAAAAAAAAGAAGAGTTGTTTTAAATCAACGATATCTCCCTCATCCAAACTTCGATTCAACCGTTTTTTTTGAATTTGGGTTATTTTTGTATATGATATCAGATATGTAATTAGTTTCACAAAATTCCCCACAAAAAACTACAAATTTTTACTAGAGAGTCATCATCCATGAATTGTCATTAGAAACATTTATGCAAAACAACTGATTTTAAATTAGCGATATCTCCCTCATCCAGACTCCAATTCAACTATTTTTTTTTTAAATTGGGTGTTTTTTGCAAGAAATTTAGATATGCTATTTTATTTTCAAATTTTTCACCAAAATGTTCATATATGATCTACAAACTCTCCGCCCAAGAAATTCCTGCAACAAATGAAAAACAGTTCTCCCCCTCTTTGCCCAAGAAAGTGTTATGATACCACTTGTAATAGATATGACCTGGAAATATATAACAATGAAAAATATTCCTAATAAATATCAATATAAATATAAAAATACAAAATATAAATGCTTATTTTTATTAATCAAACCCTTGAGGTAGGATAACACCATACAACTACTCCTTAAGGAAGGAGAGCACTCCACAAGCTAATGTCTATCAATACAACAATACTTCACATCTCTCAATGGGAGGTATCTAGCCTCTATATAGGCTTCATACATACAATACCATGAGTCATTAAAATGTGTCTCTCAATACCATATCTAATACAATGGGCTTATCACATTATTCCTAAACTGCTTGTAATAGATATGACCTGAAAATATATTAAAATGAAAATTATACCTAGTAACTACAAATAATGCCATGAGAAATATAAGAACAAAGTATAAAAGCTTCATATATTTATTAATAAAACCCTTGAGGTAGGTAACACCATACAACTACTCCTTAAGGAAGGAGATCACTCCACAAGCCATATGCTTGTCAATACAACAATACTTGACATGTCTCAATGAAGAGTCTCTAGCCTCTATATAGGCTTCATACATACAATATCATGGGTAGTTACCATGGGTCTTTCAATACCATACATATATTACAATGGGCTTATCACATTATTCCCTAACTACTTGTGGTCCCTTGCATAATGTGGGTTAACCACTTTATTTATTAACTATGGCCCATTATATTATTACATCACCCTCCGTACCCCATATGATCCCTCCTAGGTATACTATAGTTTCCATTACTCACACATCTTCCTTAGCTACAATTATTAACATAAGGGATTGTGCAAACAATATTTGAAACAAGCAAGTAAGTTGACACTGTGAGGTATACAATCACAATGCATATATGGTACTTTCACGAAAATAAAAGAGAGAGCGTCTCTAGAAGGAAACTAATAGTATTATCCTAATATAGACACACAAGAGCATGGAAATAGATCGTTAGTTAAATTGCAAAGTAGTTCATAAGACAACAACAATCATAAAAGCAAGTAACAATGCACATTCATCAAGATCCATACCAAATCCAATGAAATAGTTCATTTTCATTAGTATGTGTTAACATAAACAAATAATGTAAAAAATGAAAGAATAGTCTCACAATTATTCATGACATATGCATGAAAATGCATTGGCTAAAAAAGATTCATTTATTAAGTGAAAGTCCCAAGATATACAATTACCATGCTGCCACCCTAGTCCCAATAGTGGAACATTAAGCCACCACTTGCTCCTCCAAAGAAATATCTTCTATCCTATCCCAAGCTAGAGAATCCAAGTTGAAGTTCAAGTCCCAAGCGTCCTTTTTCTTGAGTTATGAGGTTGTATTTATAGCAAATGAGGTGAAATCCACCTCTCATGTGACTCTCGACCTCCCTCATGACCCTTGAGCTTCTACTATGACTCTTCAAATTCTTACATGACCTTTGAGATAATATATGACTCTATAATTCTCTAGTGACTCTTCATATTCCAAGTGGGACCATTTGGTTTCCACACATTTACATTTTCTTATTTTGAAAATTAAACATGAAATCCACAAATTATGTCACAAGACACATTGACACATATGACATTGGAATGGAATTTGTACAAGCCATGACTTGACAATGATGGTATGACACTTCATGATGATGTGGAAATCCCAAGTTTCTCTCTTTGTTGTTTTGAATTTGACTTCATCGTGATAGATCTTTGTGTTTTCTTCATATTCACCCTCCAAAGGGTATAGGTGAATGTTGGAACCTTCCAAGTCAACTTCTTTGTCTAGATCCAAGATTCCTTTATGTTCTTCATGATGGTTCCTATAACACCCCACCCCACATTTATGCACTTTGAACTTCTTACTAGGATAAACATGAGCTGAGAGTTACTATTGTTATATCTCCAAATCTCACTCTTGATATTTGTGATGCTGCATTTATGGCCTAAGGCAACCCCTCCTTCCAGACTTGGTCCAAATACTTAAAAAACAGTGTTTTACACCATGTACGCAACATTTCCCTTAGATAAACGTGTGTGTATGCAGGTCTGTGTATACCCAACCCGCGTATATGTCTTAAAACACTTTAAAAAAATTAAATCTCCTTAATTTCGGGTGGAGATCATGGGTTTTACCTATTGATTACCTATTAGTGCCCGTGGCCCAACTGTTCCCAATGAATTCCCAACTAAAAAACTACTTTGGGAGAAGTATAAAAAGGCTTCAATGGGAAGGCCTAAGGGAGGAGAGAAGAGAGAGAATTACTCTATTGAGATTATCCCTGATCAAGTCTGAAGATCCTTGTGCTTCCAACACTTCCCCCACTACAGGAAACTCTTGTTTCCTTGAGTTATGATGTTATTTCACTAGTTGAGATATCCTTGTGTGAGTCATCGAAGGAGTCTTTTGAAGACTTGGGATTGAATGGAGGACGGCTCCGCTTGGAGCCAGCAAGACGAAGATTCAGGTGATATCATTCCTTGCTTTGTTTTAGTTATCTGCAATAAAGAAATATTTGTCTCATTCCCGAAATCAATCTTCTTTATGCATATGATGTTATTGTTATGGTTTACATATGAATAATTGTTTCAATGTACAACTAACCATCTTTCAATAAGCTATGAAGTTGATTTATAAATGATACTTTGTCCATATATTGCTATGCTTCTTTGAATTGGCTGTTTTACAAGTTCAAGGATCAAGAGGAACTCCAAGAGGGTTTGGACCCTGACTAGATCTACCCGAACGAAGGACTCCCAGGTGCACCTCTCTTTGTGTAGTTTGCTTATTTAAGTATCATGGCTATGTGGAATGCTTGTCTTTTACTGTAGGTAACCCCCCTCTGCTAGGGTGTTGACCCAAAGCCCTAAGGGACTTTGTCCATTAACAGAATTGGCGACTCCACTGGGGACAACAACATTGTTATTCCTAGTTTGGGTTAATTTAAGCCAATTAGTGTTCAACCATTGGTTTTCTTGCCGTAACTGATTTGTCTGTTCCTATAGGAACTCAGGCTTTAAGTCTGAGCAATTTCTTTAGACCTTTTTTTTTTCTTGTGAACTGTCATATACGCAGTTCTGTCAGGTTACAGTAGCTTATGTACACAAGTTTCCCCATATGAACCCATGTATACGCAAGGTTCTTTGGGCTGAATCACGTATACATGCAACTGTGTATTGCCACAGTCGCGTATACCCTAATTTTCCAAGATTTTTTCAAGTCTTTCTATCTCAGAAAATTTGTTTGCTGGTCTGAGTATTTCCTGAGTAGTCAAGTTTTGTTGTCAGTCTTTGGTTTTGCAACAAGTTTACGGTTTTGAATTCTCTCCTGTTGTGGAAAGTTTTGATCTTGTTTTGTTTTGTTGCAAGTGCCATCATTTGTGTTTGATCACACAAGATTCTTTCTGAGAATCTTGGCTGTTTTGGTCTTCCAGAGAAGAAATATTGGTTCCAATCTTTGTGACAAACTTTATTTTTGTGATCTTCTTGCTTTGTGTCAAAACTGCATCTTGTGGCCATTTGCTTTTCTCACTTTTTGAAAGTTGTTGATTGACAATTCTGAAAGTTTTCTTTCTTGGTCTTTTGATCATTGTCTCCAAGCTCTTTTTGCTACTTTTTGGTCTTTCAAGGCATCTTGAAACACCTATTTTGTTGATTTTTCACCCATGTTGAGTTGATAACTTGCAAAGTGTTTTTGTTGCCCATTTTTCAGTCTTAAAGCCTTCATAGTATTTGGAGCACTTTTGAAAAGTTGTGTCCTTTTTTTTTTCTTTTTTCCTTTTGTGAAAAAGAAAAATCCTTAAGAACTTGGTTTTTGCTTTGATTTGGTTTATTTTTGCGAGTGAGAGTGCATTTTGTTTGTCTTAATATTTGCTTTTAGTGTTCAGACGAAAATGAGCATTAGGAACTTATATTCTATCTAGACATTTGAGGTGGCTAATTAGAAGAGATAAACAATTTGTTTTCATCTTTGCTTTAGAGTAATCTTAAATTCTTGCATCTTCATTACACCTTGCATTAGGTTAGTTTGCATGCTTAAAGCATTAGTAATATTTTTGTGAGTGTGAAGTGTGTTGCAAGAAAAGAAAGGAAAAAAGTATTTTGTTTTTTAGGAGTTTCGTAGAACCCACATAGAATTCTCTTTTCATCGAAAGAAAAATGATTGCATTCATGTGGTAACTTTTCATTGATTCTGATTGAGTCATACTCACATCATTAGTTTCACTTCCGCTTATCCCTTGACTTAAGAACAACCCATTTAAAAACAAGCGCTAAATAAAATATACTAGAACTTTTTTATATTGTCAATTTAGACACATCAAGAAGTTTTAGGATATTTAGGGCCTTGGATTAGGCGAGTGGAGAGAAAACTCTCCAAGGGCACTTTAAACTATCAAACATAGAAGTTTGAATAACGAGTGCAAATCCAATAGCGTTAGGGAGACCAGGAAAGCTTCGGATCTGGGAGTTAAGCACGAGGGTTTTTGAAGATAAGGAAGAGAGATACCCCCTCTCCTACTTGTCGGATCCTACCTCAAGACTATTCCACCTGGCTTCTGACACAAGTTGGTAACCTTAGTTGCTTATCCTAGGGATCTACACAGGTGGTTGTGGAGGGGAATCCCGTGGCACCTAAGGTTGACGTTGTATCACTCTCAGTAGTACTTCTGGAGGGCACCCTTGCGAAGCTTGGGGGCTTGCACCGGCACAGGCTGTTGTTTGGAGGTTAGCCTAACTTCCTCTAATACCTTCGCTAGTAGGCCTGGGTCGTTATTATCCCAAAATATCTTCAGAAAGCCCCTACTTCACTTTCTTGTAGTTTGGTGTCTGGTCCTCATCACCTGGAGCGGAAATACTTGAAAGTTGTTTGATTGACTGATTTCTTTAGGGACTTTATAGTTGAGTGCTCTTTGCTCTTTTCTATTTGAATCGGTCCCAAAGTTAGAAAAATTTCATTTGGCACTTGGAAGCTTAAAACAAAAAATCATGGAATCACTGCCAAAAATCCATAGGTGATTCATGTGGAGACTTTCATTGTTGTAATAGTTTTTGGTCACGATGTTCTAGATCAAAATGATAGAAATTTTCTTCAATGAGATCACAGAAGTGCTCAAGTGAGTGTGCACTATCAAACGACAGGCTACATAGCCATCGATGTGGAGATTCATGAAGTGTGTATGCAATTAGTAGACTAGATTTTTTGTTAGAACAACCATCTTCCTCATGAATCATGAAAAGAAAGTCATGTAGGAACTTAGGCCAGGCCACTTTGCCTTCACCATCATATGTGTATGTGGACAAGAGTGCCATAGACATATTTGGGCACTTCAACCCCAATATTATATGTCAATAAACTAGGTATCTTCAACCCCTAATAGAGTTTTTTCATACCCTAAAAGTACATGGTCATCTGATTACATCATTCCCCAAAAGTTCCACCTGAGAAACCCTCTAGAAATGGTCTAAACTGAACCATATTGACTGCTACACTGGCCAGGTGTGATGCATAATGAGTGATACACTGCTCAGGTGCAATGCATACTGATTAGGCCTTCTATAGGGTGTGATGGGTGAGGATGGACAAATGTCTGAGACAGTTTGCTAGGTGGTTGCTCATGGAATCTTCTAGAAACTTCTCCTATGACACTTGCCTCTCTAAATTCACCTAGGGATGTGTAAGAGATCTAAACATCAGTTATCTCTTATCTTGTGAAGCCAAATGTGACAAGTGGAATGACACTAATCAAAACCCTAGAGATGACTCACACCCTTGCACACATCTATAAATGGATCCCTCAACTAAGAGATCTAGGGGCTGGAATTTTGTGAATTGCAAGGAAGTGCTAATAGTTTGTAATTGATAAAAAGGGCATTGTATTGTTGGTGTGATCTTGCTATTTCATGAGGTGAAGAGGGCTTGATGTTGGGAGGATGATGCTGGATCAGACAACTGGGTTGTAATTCTCCCTTCTATTTAATAAAGTTCTTCAAGTTTTCTTCCATATGATTGTGCAATTGTGAATGTTATTATTTGTGAATGCTATTATATGTTCTTTATGTATATGATTTTGTAATGTGTATATTGTAATAGATCAAGATGCTTTGATGGTTCTTTGTTACTGTGTTTCTACAGGTACTCTCTAAGCGAGATAAGAACGGGGAGGAGTTGTAAGCTCTGTCAAGGGGGAGAGAGATCAAGCAAGGGATTAAACGGAAGTTCCAGGTTGGTTCCATTGTCTTTCTCTTATCCATTACACATAGAAGAAATCGTTGAATTTCTTTGAACAATTGTTTCTAGGGTAGCTTCCAAACCTAGAGGGCTAGTCATTCAAAAAGACACTAGTTTTCCCAGAAACAAAGAGATCAAAGAACTCCCTCGTGATGGTGACATATCCGGCATGCAAAAAACATCATGGAGGGAGTAGAGTGCAAGACTCCACGACAGATATGTAAAGGTTCAAAACAAGATGAGAGGACATAGCTTGTCAACTAGCCCTCCTAGCGCCAGAAATGTTGACGGTGCTGGACCTGGCAACATGTCAAGGGATCTCCATGGTAAGAAGTCCCAATTAGACCTCAAACCATTTGGTGTAGGATCCCAACAGTGGGTCGTATGGTAATGCCTTGACCACGATTTCACATAGAGGAAAGTAAGATAACTCTGCTGGTAGCAAGGGTGTGACATATGCAGTAAGTCAAGGAAGGTGCATGAGAGGCTCTAACACATGGGGGTTGAGATGAGTGTGCCCCTTGGAAACCTATGATAGCACGGATTTAAGAAGTGAACACACGAGAAAAGATGCATCACAACATGGAAGGAAAGTTAGGTATCAGTCCAAAGTGATGGTTAAACCAACAACACATTTTAGGAAGATTCATACATACATACGAATAAATAGCCATACATGCATGTGTAAGAAAACAGATACATATATCATTTAGAGTAAACAAATAGCTGAAATACAATACAACATATGCATGAAACATGTTGGCTCTTGTTATATTAAGAAGTGTAAGTTCTAGTCATACAATACATCCATGTCCAACCATTAGTTCTGACAGTGGAACGTTATAGCCACAACCGCTTGCTCCTCCAAAGAGATTTACTAGCTCTACACATTGGAGAAGCTAAGGCTCGTTACAATACTGTCCAAGCTCTCTCTAAGATAGCCCTATTGGAAGCTTGGCTGACCAAAAGCCTTTACAATGAGTTATGAGGGACTATTTATAGAAAAGGGTGGGGTGACCCTTGACATTCCCCTTTGTGACAGTTCATCTACCCTCATGACTCTTCATCTACTCTATGACTATTACATCCAACTATTGACACTTGAACTTACACTTGACAAGACGTTACATTACAATGCACATGTACCCATGTGAGACAGAAATGGCTTAAGAAAGCCATGAAAGACAACAATATGACTCAGACAATCGTGGGAAGTCCAACTCTTCAACATCCTCGCGATGATCAAACTAATGCCAAGATTAGTAGTCAGTGATAGTGTCTACGTACTCCAAGGTGACATCTTTCTGGATCCTGACTCTTACATCCATAGCATATGGGTACATTGCTTAGGCTTCTGTATCCAACTCATCTGAAAGCATGCACATCATTGTCTTCAACACAACCGAACCAACAACATACTTGTGCATGGTGTCTGCACTAAGTAGCAAGTCTGGGCTGGTGGCTATGCACATCAACTCGTCAAAGTACAAGTAAAACTCTAATTAGACCTGTGCCTTTGTCTTTGCCTGGGTGAGAGTCCCAATAGATTGGATCGCACGTGCACACACCACAACATCCATATTCTTGAATACATGTGCATGGGAAGCCTGTAGACTAGTGATGAATGGCGGGAGCTCTTCATAGTTCTGGATCTGACTCTGAATCCCTGCCTTTAGCTCGATCGCTCTGGGCTTCATCATCTTAGGCAAGTGAAGCAGGGTTCCCTTGTATATCATCGTCCATGTTCACATGTAATCAACAACATCATGCACATTCGACAAGATATGTGATCTTCTAGCACATCATTGTTGCCATCCGTTTAGATGGATGACTGAATTATGCATGGTACCAAACTTGGAATACAATGCCTGCATAACTGTGTCAAGGGACAATACTTCATCTAGTATTGCCTTGTTTAGTTCTGCTTGGGTGAATGTTGTCACTAACTCTCCTCCTTCCTTAGCCGTCTGTATCTCCTTAGTCATTCGCTCATTCTCTGCTATCAGAAAGCGGACACTTGAGCTAGTGGCTTCAACATATGCTCTAGTCACATCGGCCAAGGCTTTCGGATGCTTTTGCACGTCATACATGATCACTCGTTCCTCATACTATGCAAGATATGTATGATCATCCAAAGTTGACACTCTGTGGGATTGCACAAATCTATGTTGAGACTCGTCGAATGAGATGTTGTGCATCTCTCCTTTCGGTTGATCTCCAAGGATCTCAGTGTCTCCTTGGTCACTTGGGACTTGCTCATCTTCTGGATGCAGTGAAGTTGGTGGGTCAACCTCTTGGTGGTGAGGCATGAGGTCGATGTCCCACTCTAACTCCTGTTTCTCCATGTTTGTATCCATTTTTTCAAGCACTCACTTTATCTCTTGAGCAATATCTTGCTCCTACAGTGGTTCACCTTGTTTTCTTGATTCCAACTGTTCTGATGAGTCCACTACCTGTACGGGCATTGTTTCATCTGTCTGCATGTGTTGCATCCCCTGTTGTACATGTTGTTGTTGCGCCTCCCTCTCCTATTTGCGCAGGTCCTATTCCTTTCGAAGTTGCTCCTTCAACTCATGCAACTCCTTCTCTGTTTCCTCCATTCTCCATTTCTCTCTCTGCCTTTGCGCGTTTCTCTTGTTGCGTTGTTGCCTCTTTGCCTCTATGGCCATAGCTACTTTCTCCACAAGTGGATCTGCTCAGAACTTGTAGCTTTGCTCTTCCTCCATGCGATCGACAATCTTCCTCTTGCCCTTGTCGCGCACTGGTATGTTTACCTCTACTGCTTCTAGTGCTCTCCAAGATGCTGCTTCATGTTGCTTCACTAACCATAACACAGCAAAGCCGACCAGTTCATTGAGTCTAGAGGAGTTGTAACAATATCTCCATTGGTCCTCCTCCACCCAATGACATGCCCCATGGATCTAGTTGAATTGTACTCTCATGCAGTGATCTTTCACAAGACAGTGTGGGTCATACAGATTGTAACTTCAGAGGTCGAATGGATGCTTCTTCATATGCTCTTCTTCGACATCTACATGCTTGAAACTTCGTATCTCGTATAAACCAATACAAAATGGAAGAGCGGGCCAAGGTGCCTTCTTCTTCTGGTGCAGCCTAGATGTCAATCCTGCCAAGATGTGATATTCTACTTCCTACATGATGAGTATGTCCATGGAAAACTTTTGTAGAACATGTAGAGGCTTCTCCCCACTCTACATCCGTATGAAGGTGTCAGATGGTGAGGCATGCCAATCATCTATGTCTATCAATGCCTCCATTGTTTCCTTCGACATGCAGGGTGGATCCTGTTCAAATATCATCTTGTAAACCAGGGTGAAAAAATGATCGGACAGCCATGTGATAACTCCTCTAAAGCTACATTCAAACAACATCTTATAATAAGTGTTCACAGCAGTCACTATTGGTGACCATACCCACTTCAAGCTTGGGAACTCCTGTTGGGCACAGACTGCATCCAAGATGTAGGCAGACATGTAGATTTCTACTTGCATACCTATGGGAATCTGTTGAGACCTTGTTACCTGTTCCTTCAGCTTATGAGCCAACATGCCAGGCTAGTTGCATGGTTTCCCTCTCTGGCCAGTTGGTCTAGCGTGATTTCCCAACTCTGTGGGAAGGTTTCCATGCTTTCTTGGCCATACAATCAACATGCAAAGATGACCAAGTATTGATATGCCTTCTGTAGTATATTTGTCTTGTAGACCTGGTTGCATGTCATCCTGAATCTAGCCGGATCCTTTACCCATTTCTTCAAAATGTCTCTGGAGTTGGCATTGCTGCTAGGTAAGCTGAAGGGAGTCTCCATGATAGTCACAGGCTCCAACATCTGATACATCTCATCATAATCATGTGCCCTGAAGGTTGCAATATTCATCTTGCTGACACTATTCAAGGTCATCGTCATGGGATTAGTGTGTGAGATGATCCAGTGTATCATGTCCGCGCATGGGAACATGGGGTATCTGCATGCAATCTGGTACAAGCCAGACTTGTGGATGTTCACATATACCTGGTGGTCTTTGAGGTCTTCCCCAAATGTGCCTACAAATGCATCATTGACCTCTTGCCATTTCAGCTTGATTTCCTTGTCTAGAATCAGCTTGGTATCTTCATAGATCAGTAGACGTGCGGACACTTGCTCAACTGCTTCTCCAGTTGCACTTCGGTTAGTGTCCTATGATCCTACTCTCTTGGAGGCCATTGATCCTAAATTTTTAAGAGGCAAACAAACACCTGCTAGATCTAGAGACAAAGCAACATGCATGGCAAGAAATCTATCAGCAAAAACCAAAGCAAATTTAGGAACAACATAACAAATACCCCAAGATGGACTAGCAAGGATTGCACAATTTCTTCTGTGAGATTGGGATACTGGCTTCCAAACTTGCACAAAAGACAGTTTAGGCTATCTGGGAGGTATGATTGGCTACTAGAATTGCGCAATGCGTAATCCAGGTTGACTGTTGACTGTTGGAATTGCGCAATGCGCAATTTCAGCTGGCACTGGTTGCAGGCTCAGTGACTACATTGCGCAATTTTTTAGGCCAGTAGTCACTGTCCCTCCAATGCAAGACTGGAGGTTAGATCCTATATAGATATTCACATTTCTTGAGAGGAAGAAAGAGCCTTCCTTCTCAGGATTGCGCAATGTTGTCTTAGTGAGGCAGAGTCTGGGCCAAGGCTGCCCAGACCTGCCGACGAGCAACTGAAAGCAGATGTGAAAGTGAATGCACGGCGATATTGAGTGTAAGTAGAAGCAAATGATCATGCATGAAAATAGTGAATGAAATATTCAGAAAATAGAACTACATGCATGTGGGTGAAGCGTTAAAAAAAATCAAGAAAACAACACTCACACAAGTGAAAACACAAAAAGCGACAGAAATGCTGCAAAAGACAAGTTGAGACCACTTAATCGTGAATAGTTGAGCTTGATGTGTCGAAGAGTCCTAGAGGTACTGTGGGATGTTAGAGCTCTAATATCTATGTGAAGAAATGAGCTCTGAAGTGTCGAATAAATAAGTTTGAAGCTCATGATGCGCATGCCACGAATCTAGGAAAAAGCGACACTTGGAGGAAAGATTCTAAAACAATCTTTGCATGTAACCTCCAGATGCTAAACATAGCTCCCTGAATCAAGGGATTATTTTTGCATGTTGCTTTTTCTATTCTGGGAAAAAGTAGCCCGTGCATGCAAGTCAAGTTTCTTTGGTCCCCGGTGGAACTGATCAACCCAATTGCACATGCAAGGGCCTACTCAACTACTGGGAAAAAATGTGCATTTCTGGGAGGGAGCTGGGCTAGCTGCCTAGGAGATTTGCATAATTCCTAGACAGCGCAGCTTACTGCTACCTAGGATTTCGCAATTACTGGGATAAGCAGCTCTGTTGGGAGGAATTGTGCAATTTTCTAGATGAAGCTTGACTGGCAGATTTGCACAATTCTGGAGCCCAGCAAGCTGCTAGACAGAATTGCACAATTTCTTGAGGGAGTTGCTCCAGCCTGCAGCTAGACCAAGTCCGAAGAAACAACCTATGAGGGAAATGCTACAAGCTTTGATCAATAGGCTATCATTGTGAAAGAAAATCACTAGGGCTTGTGTACTTGACAAAGAAAGACATGGTGTTGTGAAAGGTTGGTAAGGAGGCTCCAAAACAATGCTAAGGCAAAATTTTGGAGGGTGGTTGTAGCTGCTACAATAGGTACATAATGATTCTTATCAATAGTGAGGATGCTTATGTTGTTGAAGTGTTTAAATGATGCATCATGCTATGCTGCGGTCATCAATTACTTGTGATGAAATCATAGATGATACTTTGCTTGAGCCACTTAGTTGTTTTGATGCTTCTTATCAAATTTATGGATGAATCTTTTGATGATACATATAGTTATGTTTCTTACATGGTGATCTTCATAAGTTCAAGGAGAAGAACAAAGCTTGAGTACACATATTCAATATTTGATGATGTTAAGTGTCACTCATTTCTGTTATGTTGCTGCCATAATGCCTTCAAAGATGCATAAATTCGATATGGTGCAGTTATGGATGAGGATTCCTATAGTTCCTGGCTCTCACATGGTATATTGTTCGAAGATTGTTGCACTTGATGGTATCAAGAAAGTTTGACAAATGACTATGAGCTCATGGTCTTCCTTTCACGTTGATGAGAAGCTAGATATATATTTCTATCGCTATGGCAGATACATGGATGATTACTTAAGTTGTGATGTTGGCCTTAAAGGTCCTCTTGTATGAATAAATTGGCCAAGAGAATGGTGTTATTGCAGGTTTCATGAAGACATGGCTATTTGGAGACATGTCTTACTTAGTCACATAATGATGATGACTTCTTACTTTATGATGATAGGTTTGATACTCACATATGTTGATTATCATGGTTGATCTTTATCAGATGTGGGATGGTAGAAAACTCCTTAGTGATGATTCATGGTTGATATATTGAGGTTTGTTGAAAAGAACATGCACTTCCTGATACGATAATTTGATGAAGATGTTGTGGTCATGGATGATGACATGGTGCTTTCACATATATATGATATGATGTGAATGGTTTTGTATTACTGCTTGGAGATATGACATATGCTTAGTTGATCCATGGAAGGAAATGTTAAGGAATTTTCTACTAAGGAAACAGAGCAAGTTGATCTTGATAAGCTCAAGAGGATGAGTTGATACCTATATGCATCATAATTAGTCACAGGTTGATGATATTAAATCTACATTGACTTATCTTGCGAACTGATACACGTTGTTGTTCTTGATGTTGTTGACAGATGCTTATGGTGCATATCACATATGGTGTATGATAGTTGCTAATAACTATCATGATCTTGTTTAGGTCTTTTGTCTTTGTTATAAATTTCATGTATATCATTTGATGAAAAGGTCATCGTGTAATAATATGTCTCTTTCTATCATAGTCTATTAGGGAAGAGTCCTTTTGGACACATGATGTAATTTGTACCCCCACTATGCATGGGAAGGATGATGTAATAATTGCAATTTTCAATCATGTATGAACATTTTATGTATCCCCACTTGGTTGGGATATTGATGTAAGTATGGTATTGAATGTGATAGGAAGGTAATACTAAGTTATTCATAGATTCATGTGCTTCATTTTTCACCCATCAGATATTTCAACATGTGCTCAATAGAAGCATGATCAGAGATTATGACATGTGCTCAGGGGGAGTTTGATCAGAGAATCTAGCATGTGCCTAGGGGGAGCATGATCAATTTCCATATTCAACAATTCAAATATGGAAGTCTTCATTTAACTTTGGTCATCCCTTTTCCCTTGATGTCAAAGGGGGAGAGTAGCTTGGTGTTTGGAGAGTAGCTTGATGTTTTGAAAAGCTTGGTGCTTGTCTTGATGTTATTTATAGGTTGTGGTGACCAAACACCAAAGTGGTTGCCATCAAGTCCAAAGGGGGAGATTGTTGGCATTATGATGCATATGTTATCCTTGATGGCAACTCACTTGTAATAGAACAAGTATATGATAACTAAATGAATCTACAGGTCAGATCAGAGGTGACATAATGATGGAACAAAATAATGGGTCAAAGGTTTATGGATCATAATCATAAGCTTGATACAGGAGATTGTTGGCATTATGGTAGAGGTGTTTTCCTTGATGGAAACTCGCATTGTAATAGGTCAATTATGAGGTAACAGAGTAATGGAACAGAATAAAAAAATGATGGGTCCAAGGATTATAGATCAGAATAAAGAAATTTAGGAAAGAGAATGTTTTAAGTTGTATACATTGTTTAACCTAGTCCATGTCACTTATACACTCGGGTACACAGAATAAAAAGGAGTGTATACGTATTCACGTAGTTTCACAGAAGGAAAAGCGTGTATGGGATGGAAAATTAAGGTTAAAGAATACCAAGGGTTCCTACCATGGTATTGGACCATAGTAATGAGCACGGCAAAGAATATTGATCCCGTCAAAGAATACCATCGGCATAACTATGGTTTTGACCCGAGGTATTGAAAAAGGCTAAAACTATATAAGGAGGTGAAGATCAAAGTGTGAGGGTGTGCAAGTGATGAAAATCTTATAAAGAGTTAGATCAAAAGAAAATATTCATGTTATGGATTTTTGATATTTTTCTTGATCTTAGTATGCACCTGAGTGTTTCATGATGAATGAGATCTAATAGGTCTGAAATAATTATGCACTAATGATATATCAGGATCATAAGACCTAAAATGACTTATCATTATATGATATGATAATGGATAGGCTAGATCTGAGTGCTAACGCATGCTTTATCCTTTAAATGTTATGATCTAGGTATATATAAAGTCTTGAAAATTTGCAAAGTTATAAGTCATTATTTGCAGATCTATACGCAGGTTTGCCTCGGTGAAGACACGTATACACACGGATTTGGAACTTCCAAGTAGCATATGAAAAAGAAAGGCTTGTTTTTCAGAAATGATTGATCTATCTGATCAAAGCTACTATTTTACTATTGTTTGTCAATGATGTCTTGATTAGATCTGAAGTTAAACTGATTATATGAGGAGATTGAGTCTGGCTGACTGATTGATTAAATAAGAAGGGTGATCTTTGCTTCTATCTGTTTAGAACTCTGTAATATGATAGTAGATCTTCATAATGTCTTTGGTCAGTACAATTTTTGGTTCATAAGTTTTATGTTCAGTATCTTTAGAGGTATACATAGGTGGAGCTACAGAAAGTAGTGTATACTCGCAGGTTGTACTCATTGAAGTAGCGTATACATTGACATATGATTTTTGAGGTTGCACTTGGTTCTGGTTGTTGATGAAGTGTTCTAAGTTCAGTTCCGTGTACTGGTTATCTAATTGTTCTAGTTGATTGGTTGAATTTTGATTAAGTGTCGGTTGATTGGATTTTGAGTGAATGGTAGATCCAGTTGTTTTAGAAATTGATGATTGGGTGCTTCAATTGTGTCAAAGGTTTCAGTGATTGTTTGATCAGTTGTGTCAAAAGTTTCATTGATTGGTTGATTCAGAAATAGATGATTAGGTTTCAGTTATGTCAGGGATTGATGATTGGGTTTCAGTGATTGATTGATTCAGATGTGTCAGAGATAAATGTCAGTGTTGCAGTGATGAGTTATAGTTTGATTTTTGATATTGATATTATGTGTTGATAATGGGTCCAGTATGAAAATTTGATGAAACGCGGCCTACAAGTTACGATGTGTTAAATTAGGTGGATCTAGTCTGAAAATTTGATGAAACGTGATCCATGGAGGATGCTGAGGATGCTGATGAATTCGAAGCTTATTACTAGTAGTAGCTAGTGATTAGATCAAGGGGTAGGAGCTCCCTTCTAGTAGTAGCTAAATAATGAGTGAAGGTTGTAGCATTCTACAGGCTGGTGCCTATGTACTGGCACCAGTTTACGCCAGTACAAGAACCAGGGGGTTGTAGCTCCCTTCCAGTAGAAGATGGAGAACAAGTGAAGGTTGTAGCCTTCTACAAGTGGGTGCCTACGTACTGGTATGAGTCTGTGCCAGCACAATATTGTAAACAACTTTTTCTCTATGTTAAAAAGAAGATAGAGATGACAACAGTAGGTGGTTTTTTCCCGTATTGGGTTTCCACCTTAAATCTTCATGTTCATGTGTTTTTCTTATGCGTGATGGTTTATTTTTTTTGTACAACACATGGTTATTGTTTATCTAATGTTTAATAAAGTGTTGATGCATTGGCTGAAGACAAACATATGATGAATTAACTAAATCATAAGTTTACTGGATGTACGCTAGTTTTCTTGAGAACAATCACGTACCCATGCAAGTTCCTTTCACTAAAGTCACGTATGGAAATATGAATATGAAAATAAAAAATGATTGATTTGAAAATATTGATTCACCCCCCCCCCCCTCTTAGTATTTTTCCCAACAGAAGATACGTCGACTTTTGTCATTTTTCAAAGGATTTGGTAATAGGTATCCATCATCTCATTCATTTTTCACATAAGGGTTTGCATGACCAACATTTTAATAGGATCTCCTGCTCCCTTGTCTTTCTTTTCTTCCACCATGGGAGGTTGTTGGAGTCTATGAGGACGGTCTTGCAAAGAATCAAGTAGTTTGAGCCCCACTTCATTATACCTTTACCTCATTGGAGACATGCATAAAAAAATGGATAAATAGCAGGCCGCTCTGATACCACTAATCAGGATTGTCTGAGGAATGAGACAAAATATTGGTAATAAAAAAATGTCACAAGTGCATAAAAGAAATAATGTAGAGTAAAGTCATATGAAAAGAGTTTAATATTTTTAAATGGTAAAAATATCGTGGGACTACATCATGAGAAAAAATTTCATGCTTTTACAATAATGAAGGCCCATGTTTATATTATTTATGGTGTCTTTTCACCTAGAGTCATGCAATTTTTTCATATTTCCAATACCATGGGTTACGAAAACCATGGTTGAATACCATAAATCACTATGGTAAAAACTAATGAATAGTTGTATATGGTAAAATATAATTGTATGATTATATTTTTATTTTGTTTTCTTCCACCTCTCGAATACCATGGGTGGATACCATGGTTTACCAAAACCATGGGCTAGGAAACCACCAACAATAAAAAATAATTATTGGCAATGGTGATTTGATGGAAAAGGTGGATAGCCACCAATTTCCACTCAATGAAAATGGAGACGTATGATATGGATTAGATCACTATATAATTAATCATTCATCTTAATGCTTTCAAAGTGTAATATTGAAGGAATCAACTTATAGAAGTAGTTTTAGTGGTAGGATCCAGTTTGTAAAATTACAGCCTAAAATGTTTTGGGGTCAATTTGAGGCCTTAAATGATGTTATTTCATAGTAAACTCTTTCTTAATAGAGGACCATGCTACATTTTTCTACCCTCAAATACATTTCCAATGGTGTAAGAATCGTGTCAATTATTGTTTAAATGCAAAATTTATGCCTCACATAAATTTACTTATCGTGATTGACCACCATAATTCAAGAGGATTCCATGTTATACCCAATTACACATGGAAAAAGGGCTAGTCACAGGAATACTATGAAGAAAACTATAAAATGGTCAAACGTGTAACTCTAACTAAGGGTTGGAGTCAAACTTAAACCCTTTTTGGCTATAAGGATGTGTTATAAACGAGCCACTATGAGGAAAAGGGGTTCTATTTTTTTCGAGTGCATTTTGTTCCATAGTAGAGCAGAGTAGCCAAGAGTGGATAGAGAGAGATAAAAATAGAGGGGGTTTTTGTTCTATAGTAGCCCACAAGCCATTGGTTTCAGGTAACATCATAGAGACATCCTTATCTTTTTTATTTGCATCATTTCCATTCAGACAAAAGAGAGCAGAGTAGCCTCACCTTTCAACTTGGTCTTCTCTCGAAAGGGTTTCTGAGATCATATCTTGGTGTTTATTGTGATTGGTGTATGTTTGTATTTCGTTGTTCTCTGTTTTTCACAATTTATCTATTACAGCATACACAGGAAAAATAATAATAATAATAATTATATATATATATATATATAAATTTAAGGAAATTGACACTCATAATATAAATTTTAAATTTTATCTTTTTGTTTATTTTAATAGATTTGTTTCGATGAATTATCCAATGGAATATCTATGAAAATTTACATATAAAAAATGTTGTATATAGGTTTCATGCAACTTTCAATAAAATTGTTCCATTTGATGTGATTTATATTTCAATAGAATTATAAGTTTATTTATATTAAAGTAATTCAATGTCGACATTTTTTTTTAATGAAATGGTTACCACATATATTATACAAATTTGGTTACATGTCAAATTTTTCTGTGATTTCAGAGGCTTCACTATTCCAATACATCCATAACGTATTTTTCATGCCTTTGTTGGTTCTGTTGACTACAATTCTACATTGATATTTGGCATAAATTATACAACCCCCCCCCCCCCCCCCCCTCACCTAAAAAAAAAAGAGAAAACTTACAATACATTTTAATTAAAACATTAAAAATAAAAAAGAACCAGAGGGCCTAGCTTCTATGGCTGCACCTAGGTTCACTTATGCCACTCGAGATGCATTTTCTCCTCTCACCATTGGAATTCAAAACTCCATAGGTTGTATACCTTTACCATCTTCCAAATATTTCATTTTGATCTTAGTCTTACCACTAGGAAGGGGGTCCATCCATTAACTTTGAGCTTTAGAACTAATAACTCCACCTCCATGATTACCAACTTCTTATCCAACTTTCTCTGCATCCATTCATACCTCTTTTCCAACAACTAAAACCTCGTGTCCTTGTCATATGCCATTCCCAACCTTCTTTTTGATATCTCCATCATCCCAACCACTTCCTTTAACAAATTATCGACAAACTGGAGCCAACGTTGTTGGTCACTCTCCTCTGGTTGCACTTCATGAATCTCCAAATATTTCCTTTTCAAAATCATCTTTCCTATCCACAAGAATAACCACAGCTCAAATGATTCTGGTAGAGCACTCCCAAAGGCCCACTTAAAAAATACAGGTGGGGCATGGGACTAAATGTGACATCACCCATGCGGAGAGTTAATATCTGTATCTACCAATATCTAAAAACCTGAGGAATGATCTGATTTTGTCTTAGGTCCCTATAATACTAGTTTATTCCCTTATTATTATTGTCATTGTAGCCCCTTGTTGTTATTTTTGTTCCCATTTTGTCCCCATATTTTTATTATCGTGCCCCATAGAAGCCCACTATTGTTATGGTTGTGCCTTACATTATTATTGTTACATCGGCTCTGATTATATTATGACCCCTTAGACTCTTATATATAGAAAGGAGGTATTGTCATTTGTATCATCTAAGAATTGTTAATTTGTGTAATGTAAAGGAGGTTTCCCCCTCAAAGAGTCTGATTTTGAATTCGTTTATCTATATTTTATTCTATTTTGTGAGTTGGTTGCATAACATTTGGTATCAGAGCTTTGGATTCTAGGGTTTCGCTACTTCAAATAGGTCATTGTGGAATTTTCTCTATAACTTTTTTTATACAGTTTCAGAAGAGCAAATTAAAACCCATTTGAGCCAAAATCTTGGTGAACCTCAAAAACGAATTTCAGATATCGAGTCACTATATTTTCAGATATATTATCCAAGGAAGTTAGGATTTTTACAGGATCTTGAATTATATCTCAAACAGGTGACCTGGGGAAATCATCATACCTTTCTCTCTGAGCATCAGATTAAAATTTCATAAAAAGGTACAAAAATAATACAAAATTTATTTATTTTTGTATCGTTTCCAAATCCGAAGTTTGAAACAGTGACACGTGGCACTTTGTACATGTTCACTCTACTGAACCAATCTATAATCAGGTCATTGTGGGAGATTTGGAATAACTATTTCTTGGAGAATCCAATATTGATCTGACTTGCAGGGTTGGAAAGAGGACTCAGAGGGCTACCTCGGGACGGAATTTTAGACCTTGGAGAGCCAAAATTATAGAGATATAGTAGATTCAATATCGAGCTCCTACAAAGAGAAAAAATGGTGTGTAGATTTTTTAAAATTTTGCATAATTTTGGTTTGAAAAATTAGTTTGAAGGAATTCAAAGGGCATAGTGAAGCATAATTATCATTAATTGATTCCCCGAAGAAAGAAAATTGAAACACCTAATAAACAACCTGAAATCTCTAGCATGACTCACAAAGAAGAGGAAGAAATGCAACATGATATATCAAAATTACAAGACCAATTGCAACAAATTTCACTCTTGCAAAAAGTAAGAGAAGCTAAGATGGATGGTTTAAAGAAAGTCATGGAAGAGAAGACGAATGGCGTGGAAGCTAAGACGGATGGCATGATGGATGGATTAAAGAAAGGCGAAGAAGCTAAGATGAATGGCGTGGAACCTAAGGTTGATGGCGTAGAAGCTAAGATGGATGGTTTAGAAGTACACATTGAAGATATGAAGAAAGACATGGAAGGTTTTAAAGGATGTTTGGCAAAGTTGCTACAAGAAAAGATTCCTAATGGCGAAAAGGTAGTAGAGGAAACTCATAATGAGAACAAAAGAAATGTTAGTCATGATTTCATAGACTCTAACATTAGATTGAAGGTCCACCATGTTCCAAAGATAGATATGAGGAAGTTTGATGGTAAGGATCTCGTCACATGGATACTACAGATGGAGCAATATTTCGATCTCCATAATGTGAAAAAAACACAAAAGATACACATTGCGAATTTATATTTAGAACCCAATCAGTTTGTATGGTATCGATGGCTTTTCTCTCGTAAACAAATTGTCACTTGGGAAATTTTTACGTAAGAAATGATAGCACACTATGAGGATATAAAAAGAAACACTTTTTTTTAGCCAATTGATCAATCTCAAACAAAAGGGTTCAATGGTGGAGCACATTAAGGGCTTCCAAAAATTGAATATAAGGGTAAAAGATATTCTAGAGGAGAATAGGATCGATGTGTTCATAGGGACTTTAAAGGAAGCCTACCAATCATAACTATAAATATGGAAGTGTTGTTGCCCCTAGCCTTCCACAACCTACAAGGTTGACACTGCAACAATTAGAAGAAAAAAGAGAAAAAGGGCTTTGTAACAATTGTGATAGAAAATACACTAAAGGTCATAAGTGTGTTGAGAAGAAATTATTTTACATAGATCGTGAAGAGGAAGAAGAAAATGAACAAGAAACATCAAAATAAGAGGATATGCACCAAGAACAAAACCTAGAGAAAGAATAAATGAATCCAACCATATCTTGTAATGCATTGGCTGGAATTACCACTCCTCAAACTATCAAGATAGAAGTACATATCAAGAAGAAAAAGGTAATAGTGTTGATTGATTCGGGAGAACCCATAATTTTATTCATTGTAAGATAGTGAAGGAATTGAATTGCTTCCTATATTCAACACCAGAGTGTCAAGTGATGGTTGCAAATGGAGGAACCATAAATTGCTTTGGAAAGTGCCATAATATCAAGCTATCCATGGGAGAATGTGTGTTGAAATGTCCAATTCTTTCCATTCCAATGGGTAGTGTTGATGTTGTACTAGAATTCTAATGGCTACAATCTTTGTGTATGATGGCTTATAATTTTCAAGAGATTTTCTTTATATATATATATATATATATATATATATATATATTTTACAGAAGGAAAGGAAGTTGAATTCAGGGGTATCACAGGTAAACCAGGAAAGATAATCAGTTCTAACGACATGAAAAAGCTTCTAAAGAAAGAACAATGTGGCGTAATTGCACAATTATGTTCGCTAGAGGTTTCCACATCGAAATCATATATTTCGCCAGATCTCCAAAAAGTATTGGACAAACATTCCAAGGTATTTGAGACTTCCAAAGGCCTCCCACCTATTCGTGATCATGATCATGCTATTAATTTGATTCCAGGAAGTGTTCCTCCAAACATCAGACCTTACAGATATCCCTATGCCCAAAAGAGTGAAATTGAATGGATGGTTGCAAAAATGCTAGAGGTTGATATAATTCAACCTAGTAAAATTTATTTCTCTGCTCCAGTAGTATTGGTTCACAAGAAGGATGGATCATGGTGCATGTGTTCAGATTATAGGGAGTTAAAAAATCTCACTATTAAAGATAAAATTCCCATTCCTATCATTGATGAATTACATGGAGCAATTTACTTCACCAAGTTCGACCTTCGTTCAAGATATCATCAAATCATAATGAATACTAAAGACATTCTGAAAACAACATTTAAAACTCATGAGGGTCATTATGAATTTTTGGTCATGCCTTTTGGCCTCACCAATGCACCTTCTACATTTCAAGGTTTGATGAATTCCATTTTAAAACCCTTCCTTAGAAAATTCGCGTTAGTAATTTTTGATGATATACTAATCTACAACAATTCTTGGAAGGATCATGTTCAACATGTTGATAGAGTTCTCAAACTATTGGAGGAGAAACAATTATATGCAAAAACCTCCAAATTTTTATTTCGAGCAAAAGAGGCGGAATATTTGGGTCATATTGTATCTCATGAAGGTTTTAAGGTAGACCATAGCAAAATTAAAGCCATTAAGGAATGGAAAATTCCCACATCCATAAAGAATCTATGAGGATTTCTCAGGTTGACAGGGTATTATCACAAGTTTGTTAAGAATTATGGGAGAATAATAGCACCTCTAACAACATTACTGAAGAAATATGAATTTTCTTGGACTCCAGAAGCAATGAAAGCCTTTGAGCATCTTAGAGAGGAAATGTGCCAAGCCCCGGTCTTAGCTATGCCAGACTTCACAAAAACCTTTATTGTGGAATGTGATGCCTCAAGAAATGGAATTGGTGTTGTTTTAATGCAAGAAGAAAGACCCATTGCTTTTGAAAGTCGTCCAATCAAAGGAAAGTATTTACACAAAGCTATTTATGAGATGCACTTAAGAAATAATGACCTTAACTAATGGGAAGACACTTCAAGGTAAAAAAATATCATGATAGTCTTAAATACTTTTTAGAACAAATATTATCTTCAGAAGAGTAGAAAAAATGGGTGACAAAGATTGGGTTATGACTTTGAAATCATCTACAAAAAAGGGAAGAAAAATGTTTTTGCAGATGCACTCTCAAGAAAGGATGAGGATGTGGAAGCATTTCTTTACGCCATTTCTATTATCCAACTAGATTGGATAAACGAAGGAAGGGATGAATGGAAGAATGATGAAGAAGTGTAGCAACTCATTCAAAAGTTGTAGCAAGATCCCAGTACATCTGATACATTTAGTTGGAAAAATGATTCCTTATGGTACAAAGATCGCTTATACCTCTGTAAGAATTCCCAACTCAAACAAAATATTATTCTCGAATTGCACACCTATTCCTTAGGAGGTCATTCAGGATTTTTAAAAACTTACCACAGGGTTAAGAAGGAATTTTTCTAGGATGGCCTTAAATCTGATATTCAAAAGTTTGTGGTGGAATATTTGGTTTTCCAACTAAATAAAGTTGAGACAATTAAGACCCCAGGTCTATTACAACTTTTATTCATTCCAAGTCAACGTTGGTAGGAGGTTTCAATGGATTTTATCACAAGTTTGCCCAAGTCTAAAGGAAAGAGTGTCATCATGGTGGTAGTTGATAGACTTACCAAGTATGCACACTTTTGTGCATTATCTCATCCATTTAAATCCAGTACAATTTCTATTGCATTTATGGAAACAATTCAAAAGCTACATGGAAACCCAAAGATTATTATAAGCGACAGAGATCCTATTTTCACTGGAATTTTTGGACAAAAATATTTTTTTGTCTCAGTACTCAATTAGCTCATAGCTCATCTTATCATCCTCAATCTGATGGGAAAATTGAGATAGTGAATAAATGTTTGGAAGGATATCTTTGTTGCTTCGTATCTGATAAACGGACACAATGGGTCAAATGGTTGCCTCTGGTTGAATGGTGGTATAACACTTCCTTCCATACTGTAGAAAAAATGACCCCATTTATGGCACTTTATGGATATCATCCATCGCCCATCACATCATATTTAAGACAAAATTCTAAGGTTCAAGCGGTGGAAGATCACATCAAGCATCAACAAAAAGTTCTCCAACTCTTAAAGGATAACCTGACTTTGGTGTAGAATAGAATGAAACAACAAGCATATCAACATCGTAGCAAAAGAAGTTTTGATGTAGGTGATTGGGTATTTCTATGACTACAACCATATAAACAAATGTCCTTCAAGCAAGCTAAGAAGGATAATAAATTATCCCCAAAGTATTATGGTCCATACAAGGTGTTGCAAAATATTGGTACTATGGCATACAAATTGGAACTTCCTGCATCTTCCCGAGTGCACCCATTTTTCCATGTTTCATGCTTAAAGAAGGCTATAGGTGACAAGCTCCCAGTTCAAACAATATTTCCATAACTTGAAGAGGAAGGAAAAATCATATTGGAACTTGAAGCAGTCACTGAAAGAAGAACTCGATAGCTATGAAATCGATCAATTTCAGAGTATCTCATCAAGTGGAAGAACTTACCCGCTGAAGATTCCACATGGGAGGATGATAATTTTATACGTAATCATCCATAGCTACTCAAGCGTTAATGACAACACTTTTTTGAAGGAGATGGGCATGTTAGGTACTTGTAATACTAGTGCGTTCCCTTATTATTATTGTCATTGTAGCCCCTTATTGCTATTGTTGTGCCCATGTTGTCTCCATATTATTATTATTGTGCCCCATAGAAGCCCACTATTGTTATTTTTGTACCCTTACATTATTATTGTTATGTCGGCTCTGATTATATTGTGACCCCTTAGACTCCTATATATAGAAAGGAGGTCTTGTCATTTGTATCATCTAAGAATTTCATTTGTGTAATGTAAAGGAGGTTTCCCCCTCAAAGAGGCTAGTTTTGAAGTCATTTATCTATCTTTTCTTCTATTTTGTGAGTTGGTTGCATAACATTCTACCATAGAATTTATGTCTCGACCTAAGCTGCAATGCATTTCATTTAAAAACAGAGTGCATAATTGAGTGAATCAAATCGTTGGCATATTAAGAAAACTATCATCCCATTTAATCCTTATGTTTTTCCCTTTCCATTTGTCGAATCGACACAGTCTTTAGCTCATGAGATGATGGATTTTGTACACACCACCTCCATGTGCAATTAATTACCTACGATGGACACCAAATGCGAAATTCTTGAGAGAAATGTCGCCACCTTTGTGGATTACTTCAAAAATATTATTTTGTTCTTTTTCCAAAGTTTGGTGGCCATTTTGGCCAACTATTTCTATTCAGATCAATTGAGGATACCTCATGGAATTAGGGAAAGAGACCTTTGATTATGGTTTAGCTCAAATATTCCTTACCTCTGCCTTTCACCTTGATCGACAAGGTTATCAACCTCCACATTCAGATGCCTATAGATGTGGAAAAAGGCTAAATCCTCAAATTTCTTCAGCTGCATAGCGATCCTTTTCAATATTACAGAGTTAGGATTTCCTCCCCCGGACGTTAATTTGTAAACTTAATAACAATAATTGAAACTCCTAGAACCATCATTCTCTTTATGTCTCTACTGATGGCTAGGGCTAGACCTTTCCAAAGGGCCAAAAATTTAGTGTGATTATTTGTTAGAGTGCCCAACCCCTAGGCATAATGTATCTCTATTTTTTCATCGAGGCAAAAGATCACCCCTCCCACTCTTGTCATCTGTTAGTTGTTGAAATTTCCTTATTTTACCCTACCCTTACCCTAAATTATTTTACTTTAACCTTTATTTTACAACTTGAATTAAGCCTTTTACATATGATTCTTGGTTCCTTTTAATGATTTTCTTGGATATAGATTACATAATATTATCATTTTGTTAAAGAGGTTAAATAGGTTTCTATTTCCATGTAACTCATTAATTTACATTTCCTTAAGGCTTGATAAGTACTTGTCATTAATTGAAGTCAAATTGGTTGGTGCAAGATCACAATATTCATGTACTCACTGTGGTTCCTGTACCGAACTTGGGCAATAAGTCGGTTCGATGTAGATTGCCTCCAAATGTATCATAGTTGTCAATAGGGAATGGCGCACACCTGCCATTGAAGATTTGTTTCATTTTCTGTATAGAGCTTGGAGCGTTATGAGTATGCTAAACATGGAGGTTGGTCATCAGTTGTTGCATTTCACGTTGAGTTAATTCACTACAACTGAGAGCCGATAGAACATGTATAAATTAGGATTATTTAATAGGATAGGTTAGCTATATCCTGGAAGACTTTGGCATTTGTTTTAATTTTGAGATCTGTATCGCCATAACCCTCTAGGGTTGGATCCATTTTTTTATGTATACTTGCAGAGACTTTTGATTTTCTCAATAAAAGGAGTTCATGTCGGTTTTTATCTATCATTCCTATTATTTCTTGTAATGATAACCTTGCTCATATAAGCTCAGAGTTTTCTTAAGAGGGAAACGAGCTAGTTGGTTAGGGCCCAGCCAACCCGTTCGTTCTCCTCGATTTATCGTTGTGTGCATTAGGTACAAGAATGATTGGTTAGAAGGTTGTTTTCTTCATGTTGAGCATGCATGTTTGGTAAAACTCTTGTGGTTATCTTTCTTTCACTGCGTGATCTCATATCTGAGGGATTTTTGTGTGCGTTAAGTGTGTTTCATTTCAGTTTAAGCATTTTCATTTATTTTCTGAAGCATCGCAATATGTCCTTTTCTTCTAAGAAATTTTTCTTGAATCGTTTTTGAATGATAGTCAGGGTTGCAGGTTCTGATGATTTAAGTTATGTTCAAATATTTATTTCTTTTGTAGCGAGCACACTTTGATTGAAATATAAATTGTAACTATGTGATGGTATTGATCTCTCTGTGTATAATCTTATGATCAAATGATATCCTTTTCCTTAATGAATGATCGTGAGTCAGCACTTTGAGTACAAGAATCATTGATGTTGTTTTCTGAATTTAGGACTGAGAGATACAGGTTTTTATATGATTAGACTAAATTCGTTCATATGTAGAGTATATGCCACACTGTGATAAACACTTAGAGAGGGTTTGAGTTTGGGATCTTTTAAGTAGTGATTCTCTATTTTAACGCAAGAATTTATCGTTTATTAAACTAATATAATTTCCATGAATCTTTGCAATTTATCTTCTTGAACTGAAAGTTTGCATTTGATTTGGGATTTCTTCCGTTGTTGCTCAAGTTAAATTTTCCTTTTGCATTTGTTAATTTCATGCTTGATGAACACAGCGTATTGATTTATGAATTAAGGAATGAAGGGTTGTCGAGTGTATATTTATTTTGGTACAGGAATAGAGTGTTCTAGTACAGGAACGGATTTGTTCTGGTACAGGAATAAAACTGTTCCAGTACATGAATAAGATCTCTCTGGTACAGGAAGAAGAATTAAGAATACGATAGAACATAATTTCCCTTTGTTTTCTCAGCACTGGAATTTAGCTGCAGGAACATATCTTTGCTTTTCGAATTCTTCTTGAGTTTTGATTGAATGGCATGCTTTATTTTTTCAGCAAAGTCTTTGGTTAATTCTTTTGAGTGAATCCAGTACCTAGAGTGGAGTGGTGTCATTTTGTTGGCAAGAACAAATAAGGATTGGAAGGTTTTCCTTGTAATTTATTCTTTATGATTATGCATGATTCAATTATTAGAATAGAAGTAGGATTTGCAGGGTTAAATCCAAAATCTTTGGCATTTCCTGTGCTACGCCTCAAAGCTTACGTAGACCTGGTTTGACAAATTAAGTGTTGAAGGAATTAAATTAAATTGTAATTCCGGCACCCAACACCGCCCGTATTTTATTTTGGCTTTATTACCAATATCTTATATATTTCATTTTAAATGATTTTGAATTTATATAAAAATAGAGATTTATTATTTTTATTATAAA
This sequence comes from Pinus tabuliformis, assembly GCA_031772625.1. Lineage (NCBI taxonomy): Eukaryota > Viridiplantae > Streptophyta > Pinopsida > Pinales > Pinaceae > Pinus > Pinus tabuliformis. The sequence continues at coordinate 309,799,007 of CM062815.1, read as the reverse complement.
ATAAAATTACATTGAATTGTGATTCAGTAGAGAGGCTCATTCTACAATCTAGAATGAGGGGACATATACTTATGCCCATGTTCAATTTGAAGTTGATACTTGTCCTTAAAAAAAAATACTTTAAACGAAAAAACATTGTCACCTATAATAAAAACATAAATAATTATACACATTTGGCTAATTTTAATTAAAAACATTATAAAACATTAATACGCACATTCTCACTTTCACTCTCTTCGATTAATAAATAAAATATTTCAATATTTATGTTAAATAATATAATTTTATAGAGATAAAGTAATTAAAATTTAAATGTGTGTGTGTTCTCTTTAATATTTACTTTAGTAAAATATTTCAATGCTTTAAAGGAAAAAGTAATTAAAGGTAAAATAATTTAGTTACTTCTTAATAAGAGGAAAATGTGTAACTCATTCAATTTTTAATATAAAATATTAATAATAATAAATTATTCAAAAATACAATTTAAACAATGAAAAATTACACATGGTTTATATAGAGAGACAAAAAACTACTATAGATCTACCTTAATCACTTATTTATCAAACACTAAAAGGGATTAAATCTCTTGACGTGTAAATTGTTTTTCAAGTTTTGCATTCTAGAAAGAGGTTTGCATATAATGAGATTTGATCCATCTTGGCTTTTGGTAGATCCATGGTTAAGATAGATCTATACTAATTAAACATGTGTACAAAAAGTTTCATAATCAATTTTTCATGATGATTTTCTATCACTTAATGTTCTTATCAAATCAAAAATAATATTCAACATTGATTGATTTAAGAAAACATCTTATAATAATTCTTAACAACTCAAAAATGATATTCAATATTGATAGATTTTAAAAATTTAAATAGTGGTTAAATATTTGTATAAAAAAATTCATAATCGATTTTTCATAATAGTTATCTCTATTACTTACTCAATGTTCTCATCAAATCAAATATAATATTAACATTGATAGATTTAAAATAATATTCTTATCCAACCAAATATGATACTTCATACTAATAAATAAATAAATAAATAAAAAAGCATCATATATTTTTATTAAATCAAATATGATATTTGATATTGATAAATTAAAAAAAAAAATTCCTATAATATTTTTATTAAATATAACATTTGATACTGATAAATTATAAAAAACATTCGATATTTATCAAATCAAATATAATATTTAATATTATTAAATTAAAAAAAAAAAAACAAAAAACAAACAAAACCATTTTATAATATTTTTATTAAATCAAATATAATATTTAATATTAATAAATTTAAAAAAACACATTTTAACACATTTTATAAAATTATTTTTAAAAAGTTAAAAATATACCATTACTTATATTCATTAATGTTAAGAATAATGATGTACTCATTCGTTATAATTTAAAATGTATATTTAAAAATATCATGGGAATATGCCAAGCTTAGTGCTAAAGAGATGTAGTCACTTACATAAAGAAAAGCATGTTCCTTTATCTTCTTTATGACACCACTTTACATGCTTTGGACATTATGTGGTGTCTTTGTCACAAGACTTAGGAATCCATAACAATTCACTTTCTAATGTCTTTATTGTTGGTTGTTGAGGAGAGATTAGATTCACTGACCCTTTTGTTGGTTGTTGAGGAGAGATGACATTGAGTGACCATTTTGTTTCCCTTGGCAATCCAAAGTCTACATGGTGGGCCAAATTTAATATGGCATGCCTTGGCTTTTCTTTTTCACCTTTTAAAAAAGGTGAGATTTTTTTTTTTTTGAGAAATGAGTGAAGAGCATTGAACATGGTTATGTTTCCAATATCATATAGATTTTCATACAAAGTTGGAATTTGAAAAATAATTTATTTGAACATTTTTTCATTGTTCTTCAACTGATTTTCATAATTTTAAACTAAAACCTCAATAATTTTATAATTTTTTAAACTGTATTTGACAGCAAAATCACCTCGTAAAATAAAATCAGTTATCTGCACTTTTCATATCTCCAAAACCTTCATAAGTGTCAAGAGTCCTTTGATCTTTTCATATCTCCAAAACCTTCATAAGTGTCAAGAGTCCTTTGATCTTTTCATATCTCCAAAACCTTCATAAGTGTCAAGAGTCCTTTGATCTTTTCCTTTCTTAGTCAAAATTATCCTGACTTCTTTGGGGAAATGTCTTCAGCAATTTACCCAGCAAATTTCAACCCTGATTCCATGGTCCTACCCACATAAAGTGGGAAACTAAAAGGAGATCCGCAAAGTGAAGATGCTAAAGTGATAAGAGGGTTTTCATCTTTTAAGAAAAGAGGCATCTTAAAAAGTCCCTTTTATTTTATTTTTTAATTACCGTTTCACTTTGTCCGTATACCTAAGTGGGGCCATGGCGTGTAGACTACTAGTTCCAGTCAACGTCCTTAGGCACGAATAAATCACGTGGCATACAAAAGGCTATGTCAGGAAACCGACATAATCCTATTATAATTATTATTTGATATTCTTTTTGTTTATTGATACATAGATATTCCAACACGTAGTACTTTTCCGTTCGGTCACCTGTCCGGCGTAAATACGTTACCAAAATGGATTGAGTTTCCGTTAGATGACGCTGCCCAAAACTTTTAATACGGCCAAGGTTTTGGTAGTGAATTTTAATTACGCTCATAGGCATGTATTTTTTGGAATAAAGTTTTTGGGAATTTAATGTAATTATCAATAATAGATAGATGATAGAGATCTATTTTTTATAGGAAATATTATAGAATATTGTTTTTTATTTTTAATTAGATTGATTAATCAAAAAATTAATTATGTTATAGCAATAAAATGATTTATGGTTTTTGGAAATTATAATATTGGTTTATGATAATATTTTTTTATGATAAAACTAATTTGAATGGTTAGAGTTAAGAATATTGTTATATGTTTTTTTAAATGTATATATATTTTATTTATATATTAATTCTTTTTATAATTAACAATATTAATAATTAAAAATAAATTTATAATTTAATTAAATTTTATGATATTTTTAATTTTAGCAACATGAGATGTATCATGAAGTAAGTGTTTTAATGTTGGTTATTTATCAACCATTTAATTTGTATCACTGTTTTAGTTTATATTTATGATGGTAAGTATGGGATTCATTACAAACAAAAATTACAATTAATTATATTATGGAAGCTCTTATCATTTTCAAATAATAAAGTAATAAAGTAAAAGTAATATGTTTTGTGAAAAATATTTAAAATAGTAAAAAGTACTACGTGGCATTGATTAAGGGGATAGGCCACTTCAAATTTATTACCAACCACATGATTTATTATTCAAAGTTAGGATTTAATTTACTAGCTTTACTTTTGAAATAAAGTAAACAAGAAGTGAGTTACTTTTACAATATTAGTTTTTAGCATTTCTTGCCGAAAAGATGGGTTAATTTTGGCTTCACTTTAAAAGAGGGAAAGATTATGGTTAATGGAACATCAAATCAATAATGTATCTTTTAAGAAATGAATAGTAATAAGAAACATTTAGAATTATTAATGTCATATGGAAAGCAACCTTGGACTCAAAATTGTCACATATAGCTCAAAATCTAGGATACAATCAATTATGAGAAGGGGTGGGAGACCCTCATTTGCGTGTTCTTCCCCTTGAAATTGCATGCTTATCACATATTGTCTCATATGTATATGGTGCTTAGTGGGATAATGGTATTTGTAACACATGCCCATTTATTAAAAGCCGAGAATTATATATATAACCAAATTTTACATAAGGGATGACAATATATAGATCTTGATTCAAATTTCTTAACTAAGCATTCATTTTTCTATTCCAAACTCCTACACACAAACTACCTTAAGACATGAAAATATAAAAATTCCCCCCTCAAAATATCTCAGACCTTCGTTCTAAGGTCACCATCAACTTCTACTACTTGAGAACTTTTCAATGATATTAATTTCATCAAAATCTATGCTTTCAACACAAAGTTATGGCCCTCAGAAGATTCTCTTTTGTGTCATGTCGACATCTGTACAATTAACATGTGGTTTCATGTGGTAGTCCTACCCACATGCCATCACCATCCTGCACTAGTTTGCCAAGTCAATATCGAGGTCTGGGATTTTATTTAATCGTCCTTGCAATTATTTCAAGTTTTTTCAAATTCTAGTATTTGGCATTTTCAAATTATTTGGATTTGAGATTTTATTTTTTTGCCAACGATTATTTCCATTTCTTCTATATTTTTGGATTTCCACTATGTCAATAAGTCAACTTTCTGGATATATGGATATGAAGCCAGTCATCATGACAATTTCCATCTCAACTATCATGTCAACATGCCATGTCCTCTTAACTTATCCTCCTTCCCAAGTCAACATGACACATCAACCTACCACATTAACATGGCACATCATCCTACTCACCTTAGATATCTAGGGTTTACCTATGTGGAATCCATATGATCCATGCAATCTACCCCATTGGCATCCAAATATGGGTTTTTCTAGAAAAGGACAATTTCAAGATGTTTTGAATTTTTGGAATTTTAGATCCAGATAAATAGAGAACTTTTGAGTCCTCTAGATATCTAGATGTTATCAATAGAAGGAAAATAATCCTAGCAATGGATGGCAAGTATCAATTATTGAATTCTATATCATTTTCATTTTTGAATTTTGTCAAGTGTTAGGATTTTTTTTTTAATAATTGATGGAAAGGGTATGTTGAGAGATTCCACTCTTACAATTCATTTATGCAAGGTTCCGAGGTTGAGGTTCTAACTCTATAGACTTTTCATTGTCCATAATTTTTAAAAGTTTCACTTTAATTGGTTTTTCTGAATGCTCAATTATATAGATGTCCTTATAACAAGGGTATTTTCTCTTTACAAACCTTCCACCCTCTATTCCCTTTTCTCCTTTATCCCTCAGTCATAACCACCAGCATCCCATGTGACTAAGGCTTAAGGCCAAGATTTCAATCCCCAAACTAACAAAGTTTTAGACTTTCAATTCTTTTTTCTAACACATTAGTTTTCACTATAAAAAAGATTGACTAAATTAACTATGACTCTGTGTCCAATTAAATGCATGAAGCCAATAACACTTGGATAACAAAATATCACACCACTCACAAGAATTGGACATCAAATGAAACTATTTAACAAAACAAGGGCTCAATATGCATTCAAATAGTATTATCACGAAATCATGGGAAACAAATATAAAGTTCTATATCTCTAGAAACTACCAAGAATGAGATTATCTAGTTTTTAAAAGAGGTACCATAACATAAAAGAGAAGAATCTTGTAACAACATATTAAAATATTTATTCTATTTCCTCCATTTCACAGAGGTTACAAGGAAGAAAATGCAAACTTATATAACATGCATAACTTCCAAAAAATTACCTTCAATTTCACATCCTCAATAATTCAAAACACAATAAGATTTCCACTTTTTTACCCATGACATATTCAAATTTCAAAATCTACAAGTTACATGAATAAATATAGAAACATAAACTTATCCATATATAATGAAGATGATTAGTAAAACGAAGTAGACCAAATGATTTTCACCTTAACCATAGGTAGTTCACTACATAACTCCACCCATTATCCAGGCTATGATACCACTAAGGTGAATTAGGAACCATTATTCTGGGTTCAATCTATAAATAATTCAACCATGTAATTCCCATTACCAATTTTTATAAAAAATAGAGTAGCTTCAGGAACCCCTATTATTTATCACTCATAATACAAGAGGCTTTCCTTATTTATCACTCATAATACAAGAGGCTTTCCTTATTTTACTCAGTCTCTTAGAAGTCCGTTCCCTTAATGTTTTTCAGTGACGATATAGAAAGCTCCAATTGATGTCTCAAAACTTCATAACATATTTTGTGGTGAGTCATGGCTCTTCGGCAATATTATGAATTAGTTTCATGGCTAGTATGAACTATATGTTTGTGGCACATTGTTTTCTACTCTTCTCCTATCTAAAACTTATCTTATCTTCCCTTTATCCTAGCCTCCTTCCTCCTATTCAAAATTTTCCCAACCATTCCCCTCTAATAAGAAGTTCCACTAACTACTTCTTGTTGTTCCAAGAATGTAGATGAGACATCTTGTTATAGTATATGAGTGATGGATTGACTATATAAACTTGTTTTCTCCACTACTCATAGCTTTAATAAAGTGAAGATGATAAAGTAGGTCAGATAGGAAGAATAATAAAGAAATCCCTTATACACATTTACACATCCTCACTAGCGGCATCATAGTCCTATTATTGATCATGTCTACTAGTCTTGGTCATCATCATTTTATTAATTGCAAAAGTAAAAATATTTACAATGTTCATAACACCATATATATATATATATATATATATATATATGTCGTGATGAACATTTTAACATCAAATAAAAATAGCCATGTATAGTTTGAAAGAAATTTAATAAATTAGAATTAGAATATTAAAGTATTGTTGTTCAACGAAAATAGGGACATGTCAATCTTCATCATCATGTAAGAAATGTCATTGATTTTGAGTTGATGGACTATTTCTTTGTGTTTAGAAACTTCTAAATATATAAGTAAAGTCAATCTTCATTTTAATCTTGAAATAGGATTTTTTTTTAATACTATGTAATTATTATTTCAAACTTTTTGAAATTATATATGGATGTAACTTTCATTCATAACTTCTTTTTATAAATGTAATTTATCTTTTTATTTAAAAAATAAAACCAAAAACCAAAAACACATATATGATGGATATTTTTTGTTTTTTTTGCATGCAATTTTTAGTGAATATAGTTATAAAATAATTTTTTGTTAGAAGTAGTACAAATATATTAATGATATAAAAAATTATAAAATTTGAGAAGAGTTTTGTGGATAGTAATGTAATTACATTTTTTTTGGGAAATTTTCTAAACTATCAACGATTTCACATTTGTAGTAAAGAAATATCAAGCATTGTGGCTCAAGTGAAGGGAAACATACATCTTTGAGAAGGACTTGTAGAGTAATGAGGCCAGTCAATACCAAAAAGTAAGAATGAGAGGCAAACATAATGGTATTAGTTCAAAGAAGCTTGAGAAGCTAAGCCGATGGAATTAGAGGTTTAATTATCATAAGTGAGCTAACCAAATTTTATTTTTATTTTGACATTTTTACCATTTTTTTTTGACATTTATCTAATTAAAGCCATTTTCCCTTTTTAGAGGGTTTTTTTGGAGTAATTGGAGAGATAGATCCTTCAAAAAGTTCTATGAACCATACAGAGAAGGTCTCTTCATTCCGTCCAACAATTTCAGTCACAAGCATTTGCATTGAGGGGGATACTAATGAAAAATCTTCCACTTTTGCAACCTACATGAGGGGAATAGGCACCTCATTTGGTTAAGTCAAACAAGAAGTCATATCCTACTCTTGTGATTCTTTTTTGAACACTAGTTAACAACCTCTGCTAGAGACTTCTTCAATGGAAAATGTCATCCTTTGGGTTTGTATTTATTTCATTTTCTTCTTAAGTGAATACTCATTAGAGAGAAATATTCCCGTAAATGTCACATTTAATGAAAAATCTTACATCTAAAAGTCATATTCTCATAATCTAATATTTAGATTGACTGATAAAAGTTTCAAAAACATTTGCTTATTCAAATTCAACTAAATCCTCTTATCTCATCACATTCTTGTAATCTACATTTTCATAGCACTTTTGTTCTCCATCAGATTCTTAAAAAGTGAAGATACTTTTAGTTAAAAAGATATATTCAAAGTTATTGTTGTCATAGCACTTTTGCCCTCCATCAAGTTCTTAAAAAGTGAAGGTACTTTTAGTTAAAAAATATGTTCAAAGTTATTGTTGTCATAGCAGTTTTGCCCTCCATCAAGTTCTTAAAAAGTGAAAATACTTTTAGTTAAAAAGATATGTTCAAAGTTATTGTTAACAAATGTTCAAGTTATTGTTGGCAAAAATGACATAGTAAAAAAAGTATGCCTTTAATTTTCACTATTATCAAAGTTTATCAATGAACATGGGCTTATACACATGCAAATATTCAAGTCAAAGACTCAAAATCACGATAAACATGGTATGACAACAAAAAGGGTAAACTACATAGAATTTATGGTACTTGCCTGCAATGAATGTGGGATATATGGCTTTTAATTTTTAAAAAGATACAACCAGATGGAGTATCAGTCACTCCCCTCACTGATCTGTTTTCACGCCCTTTCATGGTCGAAAACATTGTACGTTTGAGAACCGACAGGCATTTAAAAATCGAGATAAAGTCAGTGTCGGATTATTTATTGGAGCGAAAAAACCATTGGCTACGGAATAAACATGTTGATAATTATCTCAACTCGACTGCGTTGGGTTCTCGAACTCTTGGACTAAATGGCTACCTGGTTCTATAAGTGTATATTTTGATCTATTTTAGTAGGTTGGAATTTTAAAACAGAGTTATTATCCATTAAGTTTGATAGTTCTCTCGAGAATTTTGACGGTCTTGTAAAATTTTAAGCTGTATTTGATGAGTAAATCAACCTGTGACGAACAATTTGATCATCAAATTCCATCCCTGATTCCCTGCCTCCCACCTTGACTTTCCAAATGAGAATTAAGATACGTTGAATTTTAATTAAGTGGATAGAGGCTATAGGTTTTTTTATTTTGACATAGGGTTTTTAGAATTTTAATTTAATTATTAACTATTTTTAAAGAGATGATAAGAATTTAATTTTCATGAAATATTATAGAATATTCTTAGTAGTATTTACAAATTAAAGGTTGAGATTTATTTTCCATGTTATTTTTGTTTTTTAAATTAATTAATTAATTAAAAAATAACATATGAATAAGTGTCATATAAAATAAGTTGTGTTTTTTTGGACATGTGGTACTCATAAACCATGGCTTATGGTATTGTAATAAAACCTATTTATAGATAAAGAATTTGCGTGGTAAACTGGGGTGAATCTCTAGAGTTAAAAATCTTGTTACATGCCTTTTTAAATGCATATATGTTTAATTCATATGTTAATTCTTTTTAACATTAATAATAGTAAAATAATAATTTAAAAATAAATTTGTAATTCTGTTAACGAGTTGTTTTTAAGTGTGACTGTTTTGAAAAAATTTCAGGTTTATTTTCCTATCTAATTTGTCTAGAATTTCACAAGGATTCATTGAAATCACAAATTTGATGGGTAAAGTCAAAAAACCAATTTAAACAACATAAATCAAGATTTAATTTTTAACCAACTAAAAATCCCCAAAAACTCTAAAAATTCATACTTAAAAACAACTCCGTTAGTTAATTTTTATAATCTTTTTTATTTTATTTTAGCAACATAAAATATATCATGAAGTAAATGTTTTAATGTTTATGGTAAATTGATACCTATAATCCCTTTTCAATCATTTAATTTATATGACTATATTAGATTATATATTTAAGATAATAAATTAAAATTTATTACAATTGAATTATCATTTTTAAATAATAAAATAAAAACAAAAATATTATATTTAATAACAAAGATTTAAAATACTAAAAACTATTGATGTGAAGTTGACAAAAGGGTTAGGAGACTTCAAAATTATTACAAACCAAATGGTTTACTATTCAAAGTTGGGATACAATTTATTACCTTTAATTTTGAAATCGAAATCAAGTAAACAAGGAGTGAGTTACCTTTTCAATATTAGTTTTTATCGTTCGTTGTGATAAAATGATTGAGAAATTGATCCGTGGGTTAATTTGGGCTTAAAATCTAAAAGAGGGAAGGCTTATTGTTAATGGCACATTAAATCAAGAGTCTAACTTTTAAATGAATGAATAGTACTCAGATATATTTATAATTATTAATTTCATATGGAAAGCAACTTTGGACTCTAGAAATTGTTATGGACCTAGATTTGCAACTTTGGACTCTAGAAATTGTTATGGACCTCAAAATCTAGGATACAATTAATTATGAAGGGACGGGAGACCTTTATTTACATGCTCTTTGCTTTGAACTTGTATGCTTATCACTTATTGTCATGTACATCTATGGTGATTAGTGGGAGAATGGTATTTATAATATATGCTTAGTTATTAAAAATTAAAAATTATATATAGTTAAATTTGAGATAAAGGATGATAATATATAGATTTTAATTCAAATTTCTTAACTAAGTATTTATTTTTATATTGCAAACTTTTATTTTTAGATTACCTTAAGAACTAGAAATATCAAAATTTCTTCCTTCTCAAAATATCTCAAACCTTCTTTCTAAGGTCGCCATCATCTTTTACTCATGGGGAACTTTCCAATGATATAAATATCAACAAAATTCGAACTTTCAACACAAAGTTACTACCCTCAAAAGATTCTCTTTTTGTGCCATGTCAGCACCTGTACAGTTGACATGTGGTAGTCCTACCCACACGGCATCACCATCCTGCACATGTTTTCTAATTCAATATCGAGATCCAGGATTTTATTTAACCATCCCTACAACTATTTCAGGTCTTTTTAGAAATTTATAGTTGTTTGACTTTTTTGAATTATTTGGATATGATATTTTGTTTTTCCACTAGTGATTGTTATCATTTCTTCTAAATTTTTGGATTTCCACTGCGTCAACAAGTCAAACTTTCTAGATATCTAGCTACGAAGTCACTCACTATGACAATAACCATCTCATCCATCACATCATCATGCCATGTCCTCTTGACCTATCCTCCTTGCCATGTCAGCATGACACATCATCCTACTCATCTTAGCTATCTAGGGTTTACCTATGTGGAATCCATGTGATCCATGCAATCTACCCGATTAGCATCAAGATCTGGGCTTTTCTAGAAAATGGAAATTTCAAGAAGTTTCAAATTTCTGGAATTCTGGATCCAAGTAAACATAGAACTTGTGAATCCTATGGAAATCTAGATGTTATCAATAGACAAAAAAAATCCTAGCAATGGATGGAAAGAATGCGTTATCAGATTCTATATCTTTTCAATTTTTTAATTTTTTCAAGTGATGGGAAAGGTTTTTGATAACTGATGGAAAGGGCATGTTGACAAATTCCACTCTTGCAATTCCTTTATGCAATATTCCAAGGATTAGGTTCTAACTCTCTAGTAACTCCAAGTCGAAAATTTATCTAGACGTCCTTAGAACATAGGCATTCACTCTTTACCAACCTTCCACCCTTTATGCCATTTCTTTGCTAGCCCTTAGTCACAACCACCACTAGCTCATGTAACCAAGGCTTAGGGCCAATATTTCAATCCCCAAACTAACAAAGTTTTAGAATTTCAATTATTTTTGCTAACACGTCAATTTGCACTATAATGAAGATTGGTTGAATTATCTAAGGGAAGAATCCATGTCCAATTAAATGCACGAAGCTATTTACACTTGAATAATAAAATATCACACTAGTGACAAGAATTGGACATCAAATGAAACAATTTAACAAAACAAGGGCCCAATATACCTTCAAATAATATTATCATCGAATCATAGGAAGCAAATATAGAGTTCTATATCTTTGGAAACTACCAAAAATGAGATTATCTAGTTTTTAAAGGAGATATCACACCATAAAAGAGAAAAATCTTGTAATGAAATATTAAAATATTTATTCTATTTCCTCCATTTCATAGAGGTTATGTTGGGCTCCCTAGAGTGACACCATGTTGTGTTGTGGTACAGAGCCCGAGAACATCAAAATGGGCTCTAATTGTTGTTTGATTATCAAAAAATTCAAATTTAGGCTTCAATTGTGATCACCCTATGTCCTAAAATATTATTTGTGTTTGACGCTTTCATAGTGTTGGTGTACTTTCTTTCTTTGCCAAACAATGATTGATATAAGATGATATTGCAACAAATATGAAAACCACACATTAATTGTTTTCAAGAAATTATATATGATTGCAAAATTCAAACTTGAAAGATTGATTATAACAAATCCATATTACACATTCAAACCACATGCATCTCATTTTCCCCTTTAATTGTCACAAGGAAAGAAATAACATGTCGAATTCTGTCATAGTCATAACATTAAAGCTTCATGTGAATTTATGTTATGTCCTTCTTTAAACGATCAATTATAATAAAAAAACTAACAAAATAAAAATTGTATATAGCCTAGGAAAATGGCTTGCATTCGACCATCCTTGAGCACTCTTCATGAGCACGTGTTATACACAATTAGCCTTTAAGTCTGTCTTAAATTTGTTTCAGAATTAATGTTAATTTGAAAGTGGTTTGATATCAAGGTTGGGGAAAAAACCATTACATTAATCCTTTTATTGGGCTTCATTTTCGTTGATTTTGAGTAGGAGCATTCATAACCCTTGGGTTTGACATGGAAATTAAAAAAAAAAAAAGATGGATGAAAATGAAGAATTAGGCTTTACCTAAATTAAAGGAGAAATTAAGAATTCCTTTATGAAAAATAAATGTTAGAAGATAATTCTTCCATGTATAATTTAGAATTAGTTGCAGATTTGTAGGTGGATGTTGAGAGAATATCTCAACCTCCCTATTTATATTTGGAATTGGTTGGATCTCTCAAGCACCATACATATGTGTTGTATCAATGTGATTTAAGATAGATAATAATAAAATTTCTTTGTGTGTGTATACCTCTGTTTTTAACATGGTATCAGAGCAGGTCTGAGCCTGTCTCCCTTACAGGAGGGCTCAGGGGGATGAAAGAGATATGAGATTTAATGTTCTATACATAGAGTAAGAGTGTGCTTGTTTTATGTTGTGTATGACTTTGTGTGGAAAGAATTGCTATGCGAGTGTCAAAATTTGTCGTCTCTTCTTTGTCCTTTTCATTGCCCAAAATGAATGCTCATTCAAGCATCACGACTTTGCGTGTGAGGCTTGTCGAGAGAGAGTAGATCTTCAATGAAGGAGTATAGATTTGTGTGAGTACGTGGTTGATCATTGTGTAATGAATTTTCGTATGGAGAAGTGTGGCTACCCAGAACATTGGGGCCTCGAAATGGAGTGCAAGGTCCATGTTGCTTAGAAGTGTTCCTAGCCCAGACCATTGTGTTTGGAAAGAAAAGAATGGTTTATTACATTGTGATGTGTTTTCATTGTATACAAACTGGGATTTTTCATTAAAGGCCAAAATTTTATTAATTTTTGGAGCAAATGCATCTACAAGTTGTTGAGGGTTTAGGATTTGGAGAAACTTGAGCTTTGATCTAGGAAAAGGTATTTGGTTGTATGCAGAGGAATATCTTCATGAAAGGTATTCTTCTGTGAACTTGGGTGCGGAATAGAAACATTTGTTATGCGGCTATGAATATCTGACCGTAGAGGATTCCTCTTCTTTTTGGTCTTCTTCTCACCCATGGGCTTGTGGGGTTTGTCTTCTTATTTCATATTGTTGATTGGTGTGAAGACCATATTGTGGACAAAGCGTCGTTCTAGAGGCCTGAGAATTGCATCTGCTATTAGAATGGGTACTCCTAAAGTGTTTCCAATGCAAAAGCATATGCTTGAGTGAAATGAACAATCTACGTAGAAGTGGAATTCCTCCACCAAATTTGTCAAGGACGAGTCTGTGTCTCCTCAAATTCCATTGTGAGAGGCATCCAAAACTGCTTATATATTTTAATATCCTAGATTTATTTGGTGTTTATTAAGCAATGTATTTTTAACGAGTGTTATATTTCTTGTTTGAAAATTAAAAAGTGCAGAACCAATTATTGAACAGTGTTTCATAAATAAAATTAGTGGTTCTTGGCGCTCGAAAACCCTTGAACACATCACTAGTTTGATTGTGTTTATACTGTTATGGTTTGTTTTTCTTGGCACTCATAAACCCCTGAGAAACAACTATAGGTTATAGTATGAGATCCATGTGTGTGAAGAAGGTCAAGTTGTTAGATCAACTCTTGAACACATTCAATATTCAAACCATTTTCCTAGCCACTAATGGATAGCTGAAAGCAAAATATTCAACAGTGTTGGGTTGTGTTATATTCTTTCCACAACTAGCCCATGTAGTGAACCAGGGGGTTAGAGGGGGGCGGAGCCCCCCCTTCGTTGCACTGATTGCACAACGGGGGGGTCATAGGGGGGTTTGAGGGGGGGTGGGTAGCCCCCCTCTATGTGGTACGAGGCAGCGCCCCGGGAATTTTTTTTTTGGACCCTATATTAGGTTGGGCAAACCTACTTATGGTTTTGTGCATGATTTTCGCACATGGTTTTGGACGCGATGGTTTTCGGTCCATGTTTTTGGACGCGATGGTTTTTGATCCATGGTATTGGATGCTTCAGCATGTATAAATATGTATTGTAACATTGAAAGGAACATAATGAAAAATCAAGCTGGTAGTCCCAGTTTTGGGATCCAAGGGAAAATCTCTGTGTATATGTGTTTTATGTGTTATTCTTTCGCATTGTTTATTTTCTGTGTTTTAGAATTTGTATGCAGGTAATTTCTGTATGGGGTTAAAACCTACATTTGGTATCAAAGTTGTTTTGGCTTCAAGGGGATGCCTTTATTGCTGAGGGGTTGTTCTCGGACCTGTGGTAGATCCTGTTCAATGGGAGATCTACGGGATCGATTCTAGTGGTGAGAAGATGGCGAGTAGTGGAAATATAAAAATCGAGAAATTTAATGGTTAGAGTTTTGAGTTGTGGAAACTCAAGATGGAGGATCTATTGGTGGACAAAGATCAGTGGATCGTGGTAGATCCAGGTACCAAACCAATGGGAGTATCTGATGAAGAATGGAAGAAGTTGGATCGCAAGGAAAAGAGCACAATACAATTGTGTGTCTCAGATTCAGTATTGCTGAATGTATCAGGGGAAGCTATGGCGAAGGCTTTGTGGGATAAGTTAGGGACTTTGTACCAATCTAAGTCTTTGGTCAATAAATTGTTCCTACGAAAAAAGCTGTATAACCTAAGGATGAAAGATGGAGACTCAGTGATAGAGTAGTTGAACGCATTTAATACTGTGGTAAGTCAATTATTATTTGTTGATATTAAAATTTCAGATGAAGATAAGTGCATTAGTTTTTTGTGTTCTATACCATATTCATGGGATAGTCTGGTTATTGCAATAGGTAGTAATGCAATTGCCTTGCAATTTGATGAAATAGTCTCATCCTTGTTGACAGAGGAGATGAGAAGGAAAAATATGGAGAGCCAGAATGGTGATGCCTTGTCTATACAAGGACGACCCAAGAACAGAAACAAAAATAAGTCATCGAGTGGGAGATCTAAATCTAGAGGGAGATATAAATCTCCAGGAAAACCTGTAAAGGTGGTGTGCTGGAAATGCGGAAAGGAAGGGCACTACAAAAGGGACTGTAAATCTAAAGTTCTCGAAAAAGGAAAGGGATCTGATGATGTTCCTTCCGCAGAGGCAAAAACCACCTCAGATGAAGGTGGGGATGTGTACTTGGCTTCTTCAAGTACACATGTAGATCGCAAGGCATGGTTGATTGACTCAGGTGCATCCTTTCACTTCACTCCCCATAGAGAGTGGTTATGTGAGTATGAGAAATATGATGGTGGTGATGTCTCCTTGGGGGATGACAGGAAGGCTAGAATCGTTGGTCGCAGAAAAGTAAAGTTGAAGTTGCAAGGTGGAAGTGTTAGAACACTTCCGGGTGTTTTGAATATTCCTGCATTGGCTAAAAATCTGATTTCTGTAAGCAAGTTGGATGATGCAGGTGTAAAAACAATGTTCGAGAAAGATACCTACAAGATGGTTTAGGGAGCACTGGTATTGATGGGGGGAGTTCAGATTGGAACTTTGTACAAGTTGCAAGGTAGCATTGTTGTTGATGAGTGCAACAGTTCTGTGGTTCCTGAAAGTGGAGCAGAAAATCTAGTGGTTTCTGGAGAGAAGACCATGTTGTGGCATCAAAGACTTGGACATATTGGAGAGAAGGGCCTTCATATACTTCATGGTAAAGGTATGGTAGAAGGTATGAGTAATAGCTCTCTGGATTTTGATTTCTGTGAAAATTGTGTATATGGGAAGCAGAATTGGGTGAGTTTCCCCTCTGGTTGTAAGAGGGCGAAACAGATATTAGAGCTTGTGCACAGTTATGTGTTTGGACCTGTGAAGGTTCCATCATTGGGTAAGTTTGTGTACTATGTATCATATATAGATGAATTCTCAAGGAATAAATGGATATATTTCCTTAAGAAGAAATCTGAAGTCTTTGATAGGTTTAAAGAATTTAAGGCTCTGGTGGAAAACCAGACAGAGAAGAAGATAAAGGCATTGAGGATAGATAACAGTGGAGAGTTTTTCAGTAAGGAATTTGAAGAATTCTATAAGAAGTGTGGTATAGCACGATAGAAGACTACTCCATATACACCTCAACAAAATGGAGCTGTAGAAAGAATGAACAAGACGTTGATGGAAAGGGCAAGAAGCATGCTTAGTGGTGCTGGGTTAGGACAGGAATTCTGGGCAGATGCGGTGGAGACAGCATGTTACCTGGTCAATAGATCACCTTCATCAGCGTTGGAGGATAAGACTCCACAAGAGGTATGGACTCATAAGAAACCCTCTCTTTCATATCTGAGGGTATCTGGATGTGATGCATATGCACATGTTCCAAAGGAGAAATGAACCAAGTTGGATAGTAAATATGAAAAGTGCATCCTTATTGGGTATAAGGATGGTTTAAAGGGTTATAAGATTTGGAACCCAGTAACAAGGAAGGTTGTGTACAACCGAGATGTGGTGTTCAGAGAGGTGAAAGATGTTATTAAACATGAATTCCAACCAAAGGAACCTGAGAATATAGAGTTTGAGCTAAAGGAGGAAGAATCAGACTCTACAACGGAGGAGGAATCAAAAGATGAAGAGCCACAAACTCTAGGTGTGAGAAGATCAGTTCAAGAAAGAAGGCAACCAGAAAGGTATAGTCCATCTTCTTTCTGTTCAAATTTTTCTTTATCTATTACTGATGATGATCCCAGAACTGTGAAGGAAGTAGTAGATTCAGAGGATGGAAAACTCTGGAAAGAGGCCATGGTTGATGAAATTGCATCTTTGCACAAAAATGAGGCTTGGGATCTGGTGGAGTTGTTGGCTGGAAGGAAACCCATTGGCAACAAATGGGTGTTCAAGAAGAAGACAAATGTAGAAGGAAAGGTGGAGAAATACAAAGCTCGGTTGCTAGCAAAAGGTTATTCCCAGGTGCTGGGAATTGATTTTGGTGATATTTTTTCTCCTGTTGCCAAGGTAACTTCTATTAGATTACTTTTATCTGTTGTTGATGTTTTTGATTTTTGGGTAGAACAGATGGATGTGAAGACAACATTTCTTCACGGGGATCTGGAAGAGGAGATCTACATGGAGCAACCTGAAGGCTTTGCGGTGAAGGGTAAGAAAGAATTGGTATGCAAGTTAAAGAAGTCTTTGTATGGGTTAAAACAATCACCAAGGATGTGGTATCAGAAATTTGATACATTTATATGGGGACTTGGCTTCACTAGAAGCAAAGAAGATCACTATGTGTATTTTAAATTTATTGGTGAACGTGTTATTTATTTGGTCTTGTATGTGGATGGTATGTTGTTGATTGGAAATAACAAAGAAATTATCCATGATTTGAAGACCCAATTATCCTCCAAATTCGACATGAAAGATCTTGGTGCTGCAAACTATATTTTGAGCATGGAAATTAAAAGAGATCGGGAAAATAGGAAGCTCTGGTTAAACCAGAGGAAGCATGTCGAGATAATACTGCAGAGGTTTAATATGCAGGATAGTAAACTAGTGAAGGTTCCTATTCCTGTAGGTGTGAAGTTATTTGCCGAATAGTGTCCCAAGACACAAGAAAAGGAAGAGGACACGTTTCGTGCTCCATATGCAAGTGTAGTGGGTAACCTAATGTATGCAATGGTCTATACTAGACCAGACATTGCACATGTAGTGGGAGTATTGAGAAGGTTTATGTCAAAACTAGGGAAGGAGCACTGGACAACAATGAAGCGGGTTTTCAGGTATTTACGTGGCACTACTGATTATGGCTTGTGCTACCAAGGAAGACTAGGATTGGATAGAGTGTTGGATATTCGTGGCTTTGTTGAGGCAGACTAGGCTGGAGATCTGGATCAGAGAAGATATACAAGTGGGTATGTGTTTAACCTATTTGGAGGTGCATTGAGTTGGATGAGTAAGAAACAATCTGTAGTGGCACTATCAACTACAGAGGCAGAATACATGGCAGCCACTGATCCAGGTGGATATTGGTGGCCACCTGCCAAGTCCACCTGGACCCCCACCATTGTCTTTCTCAGCATTTTCAGTTTCCTTAATTGTAGCACAACTTACTATTTTTAGCAGTTTTTCGGGTCCTGAACTTCCGGAGGCATTTTGATAATGCTCGGATAGATCTTTCTAATGAGCTATTGTACGCGTCAAACGGAGATCATATGGAAAAGTTACGACCCCGGGAAGTTGATGTACCAACTTACCCCCAAACGGGGCCCACAGTTTGGCGTTTCATCTCCTAGGGTTAGGTTTTGGAATGTTAAGGGTTTTCCATTGTTTCTCAACAATAAATAGGCCTTCGAGCCTCATTGTAACACAGTTCAGAGGCATGTAGCCATCACATCTCTTCTCAGAGATAAGCTACCATCGCCCTAGCTGGTTTATTTCCATTTCTGGTTGTAAGCATATTTCAGTATTTTCCATTAATGAAATGAAGTATTATTTCCGCTGCATCTTTGTGTATATGGTTATCTCTGTAATTTGTTGCGTTCCTGTTTAAATCCGGATCAGTGGTATCAGAGCGGTCTGCTTTTTCTCTGTTTTTCTTTGCATGTCCCCAACAATGTCGGGATATAAGGAGTTAGGGCTTGAACTGGTTGAACCTTTGCAAGACCAGCCTCCCAAATCCCGACGGTCTCCCATGGCGGACGAGAAGAAAGACAAGGGGGTAGGAGATCCCATCAAAATCTTGCTCGAAGAAGCCCTCGAGCGACAACGGAACGCGATGATGGACAGCTTTGCCCAGATCCTTCAGCGGCTACCCAGAAGCAACACATCGGCTTCCAACAGCTACTTTGGAAACGCCACACCCTTTAAGGTACAAGTTAATTTTGAAATCCCCATATTCGAGGGTCAGATAGACGCAGATGCCGTAGATAAATGGTTAAATCTGCTAGAGGGTTACTTTTCTGTTCATGAATTTTCGAGTTGGGAAAAGATTGTTTTTGCTCTCCTCAAAGCAGCCCCCCACGTCAAGGACTGGTGGGAAACCTACTACGAGCAGAAGGATGAAAGTACTGGCTCACTATTTTAGCTGCACCCACCTGGGATTCGTTCCGGGATGCCATCAAGGAGCAGTACTACCCTGTCGGGAGCTATGAGGATGAATACATAAAGTGGACCACGCTGCGGCAGGGAAGGGACTAAGACGTGCCAGAGTTCACCAATCTTTTCCATACCCTTCGCACAAAGATGGGTATCAAGGATTCGGAGCAACATTTGATACTCAAATACCATGGCTGCCTGCACAAGTACATCCAGGAAGAAATACAATTCCTAAACATCCCCTCGCTCGGCGCAGCATACCGGTATGCTGTCAAGGTCGAGCAGAAGTTTAAACAAAAGAAGCGAGACTTTGGATCTGCGAATCTAAAGCAAGGGAAAGGTGCCCCTAAACCACAAAACAAAGGACAAAGCCAAGGCGGGACAGCCCAAGACAACCAGCCGAAGCTGCAAGCAAAGAACAGTGCCGCGAAGCTGAGAAAGGACACTGGAAAATGGTGCGAGTTCCGTAAGAGCTCCACTCACAACACAAGTGAGTGTCGGGCCAAGCAGTCACTGGTGGCTGAGCTAAAGGTTTCAGAATCAGATGCATGTTCCGACTCTGAGTCAGAACCCGATAAGGGGTATGAAAAAGGGAAGCAGATCATTGATGCGGACCCCAGCACCACTGTTGCTACCGCAAAGATCCAGAAAAATGAACCCGAAGATCCAGAGGAGGAGGAGCGTCTCTTCCACTCCCAGATGTGGGTAAAGGGCTCCCCGATACAATTCATTGTTGATAGCGGGAGTCAAAAGAACCTCATTTCGGCAGAGGTTGTGAAGCGGTTGGGCTTACTGACCACAACACATCCACAACCGTACACCATTGGGTGGCTTCACCAAGGACGAGATCTTCGCGTGAGCCAGCAGTGTCGCCTTCCATACAACATCAAGCCCTTCACGGATGAGGTATTGTGTGACATTTCTCCCCTTGAAGTTTGTGATGTATTACTAGGACAACCATACTTGTGGAAGCGACATGCTGTGTATGAATCAAGGCCCCGTGCTGTTATTATTACATTGGGAAATAAGTTGTTCAGGATACCAGAGGTAGCACCACCTGCCGCCCTCTCTTTGATTACTGCAAAACAATGCAGTAAGATCATTTCCAAAACCAGGAAATTTGTTTTCCTGATGATACGCCCTCAAGGAAAGAAGAAGATAGTGGCCGCGGCCTCCAAACGGGGCCCCTATGCACGACAACTACAGATGGACAAGATTGCGGAGGAGTACGAGGACATCTTCACCTCCCCAGCAGGGGTTCCTCTGCACTGTCAAGTCAAGCACTCCATCGGTCTGACCCCAGGTGCGCCGCTACCCAATGGACCAATTTATCGGCGCTCCGTTCTGGAGAACGATGAAATCAAGAGGCAGATTCAGGAGCTCCTGCAGAAAGGTCACATCCGTCCGAGTTCATCGCCCTGTGGGAGCCCGATCGTGTTGGTACAGAAGAAGGATGGGACGTGGAGACTCTGTATTGACTATCGGGCGCTAAACAAGATCACTGTCTGTAATAGGTACCCGATCCCGCGGATTGATGACCTCCTAGACCAACTAAAGGGGGCGAAATATTTCAGCAAGATCGACTTGAAGTCGGGATATCACCAGGTACCAATCGAACCCTCCGATGTGTGGAAGACTACCTTCAAATCCAAGGAGGGCCTCTTCGAATGGTTGGTCATGCCTTTTGGATTGACGAATGATCCTGCAACCTTTATGAGGCTAATGGATGACATCTTGTGGCCATTCACCAACTCCTTTGTAGTAGTATACTTGGATGACATTCTGATCTTCAGCCAGAGTTGGGAAGAGCACCTCCACCACATCCGACAGGTTCTCCAAACACTGCGGCAACACAAGCTATGTGCCAATTTGGAGAAATGCACTTTTGGCATGACCCAGGTTCAGTATCTGTGATACATCATTGATGAACAGGGGGTGCATGTCGATCCAGCCAAGATCCAAGTCATTCAGGATTGGCCCTCTCCAACCACTCTAACAGAGCTCCGCAGCTTTCTAGGTCTTGCCAACTTCTACCGCAGGTTTGTGTTGGGGTTTTCTCATATTTCTTGGCCCTTGAGTCAAGTCACCAAGGGCAGGGCGAAAGCAAAGTTCTTTTGGTCTGAATCTCAACAGAAGGCATTCAGGGAGTTGAAGGATCGCCTCTGCACGGCACCAGTGCTCGCATTACCAGATTTACAACAACCATTTGAGGTCGAGACAGATGCCTCTGACTATGCTATTGGGGTAGTCCTTACTCAACATGGACATCCAGTGGCATATCACGGTGAAACACTTTCAGACACAGTCCGGAAGTACCCCACTTATGATAAAGAGATGTATTCCATTGTACAGGCCTGCCGACAATGGAAGCATTACATTCTGGGGAAGGAAACGGTCATCCACACAGACCACTGACCTCTGCAGTTCATACAGACCCAAGGGAAATTGCAGAATGATCGCCATCAGAAGTGGTCTACATACCTGCAACAGTTTCACTTGAATATCAAGTATAAAAATGGCAACACCAATAATGTTGCGGATTGCCTCAGTCGACCACTGATCATGGCGCTAACCACCATGCTCAACTCTTGCGGGCACGAGACTTCTGATTGGCCACTTCCCTACAAAAGCGACCCAGAATTCGGCCACACATACCAGACACTCTTGGAGGGTCGGTAGGTTGCAGATTTTCACCTCCAGGATGCCCTATTATGCCACCTCGGTCACCTTTGTGTTCCTTCAAGCGAGCGTGCCAAGATGATTTGGGAAGCACACTACAGTCAGGCTGCTGGGCATTTCGGGGTCGAGAAAACAGTGGCAGTACTGCAAAATTATTTCTATTGGCCGAATCTTCGACAGGATGTTGGGAAGTACATCCGATCATGTATTGCCTGTGCCGTTGCCAAACCAGCCATTAAGAAGCACGACCTCTATACCCCGTTGCCTACCCCTAGTCGACCTTGGGAATCCATCTCCATGGATTACATGTCAGGCCTTCCTTCCACTAAGCATGGAAATGACTGTGTTTTTGTGGTCGTCGACAGGTTCTCGAAGATGGCCATTATGGTGGCCTGCAAGAAGAATATCACAGCAGAAGCCACTGCTAAACTCTTCTTTAAACGAGTGTGGGTGCACTTTGGGATCCCACAGTCTATCATCTCAGATCGGGACAGTCGGTTTCTCAGCACATTTTGGTCCAGTCTTTGGTCAATGCTGGACACCAAACTCACAAAGTCCACAGCCTTCCATCCTCAAACTGATGGCCAGACAGAGGTTGTCAATAGGATGATTGTGCACATTCTGCGCATGTATAACTCAAAGCATCCACGCACATGGGACGAGAGCCTCCCCTATGTTCAACACAGCTACAACCGAGCTCTTCACAGCTCCACTGGCCATAGCCCTTTTCAGGTGGGTTTGGGATTCCAGCCACTATGCCCCATTGATGTGGCCATGCCACTTGCAGCTACTCACATGAATTCAGCTCATGTCCAGTCCAAAACAGATAAGGCCACTAGCTTCATTGAGCGCATCCAACATATTCGCCAGCAGGTCCATGACATTCTTGAGAAATCAAATGCCAAGTACAAGCAGCGACATGATCAACATCGGGTGCCACACAAGTTTCAGGTGGGCGACAAAGTCTGGTTGCATTTGCAAAAGGAATGCCTTACTGGAGCCTATCGGAAATTGAGACCACTCCGATATGGTCCTTACACCATTACTAAGGCTATGGGAGACAATGCATTTGAGCTCAGCATTCCCCCATTCCTTGGCCTGCACCCAGTGTTCAATGTGGACCGCCTTCGACCATACTTTCCACCATTGCTAGACACATCCGAAATTGCAGAACAACTCAAACCCACAGAATTAAATCCATATTGCATGGAACAATCTGCAACTGATCGGATCATGGACACATAGATCAAGAACACTCGCCAACAGAATATCCAACTGTATCGAGTTGTCAAAGCAGGCCAACTCCTTCAGCAGGGCAAGTGGCTCACTAGGGAACAAGTTCAGCAGAAGTTTCATCATCTCATGGAGGAGCTCAACGCAATGGGGACCATTGCTTCCTAAGGGGGGAGGAATGATCCAGGTGGATATTGGTGGCTACCTGCCAAGTCCACCTGGACCCCCACCATTGTCTTTCTCAACATTTTCAGTTTCCTTAATTGTAGCACAACTTACTATTTTTAGCAGTTTTTCGGGTCCTGAACTTCCGGAGGCGTTTTGAGGCCCTAAATGACATTTTTTGGGGAATCCAGGGGCAACATGGGTCCATTCCAACAATGATAGTGCTCGGATAGATCTTTCTAATGAGCTATTGTACACGTCAAACGGAGATCATATGGCAAAGTTACGACCCCGGGAAGTTGATGTACCAACTTACCCCCAAACGGTGCCCACAGTTTGGCGTTTCATCTCCTAGGGTTAGGTTTTGGAATGTTAAGGGTTTTCCATTGTTTCTCAACAATAAATAGGCCTTCGAGCCTCATTGTAACACAGTTCAGAGGCATGTAGCCATCACATCTCTTCTCAGAGATAAGCTACCATCGCCCTAGCTGGTTTATTTCCATTTCTGGTTGTAAGCATATTTCAGTATTTTCCATTAATGAAATGAAGTATTATTTCCGCTGCATCTTTGTGTATATGGTTATCTCTGTAATTTGTTGCGTTCCTGTTTAAATCTGGATCAGCCACTCATGCAAGCAAGGAAGTAGTTTGGTTGTAGAGATTGTGTTCAAGTATGGGGTTATTACAGGGAGCTATAAGGATAGACTGTGACAGCCAAAGTGTAATTTTCTTGGCAAAGAACCCTGCTTACCATTCAAAGACAAAGCACATTGATGTTCAATATCACTTTTTGAGGGATATGATAGAAGATAAAAAGGTGTTGCTAGCAAAGGTGGACACTTTAAAGAATACTGCAGATGCATTAACAAAAATTGTGAGCTCTGAGAATTTATCTTGGTGTAGAGAAACAATGGGCATTACAGGGATAGATAAATGACTAAGCTCTCCCATGGCCCCTTGTGGAAAGAAAACAACAAGTGGGAGAATGTTGGGTTGTGTTACATTCTTTCCACGACTAGCCCACGTAGTGAACCGGGGGGTTTAGAGGGGGGACGGAGCCCCCTCTTCATTGTGCCGATTGCACAGCGGGGGGTGGGTAGCCCCCCTCTACAGGGTCTAGGGCAGTGCCTCGGGAATTTTTTTTTTGGACCCTATATTAGGTTGGGCGGACCTACCTATGGTTTTGTGCATGATTTTCGCACATGGTTTTGGACGCAATGGTTTTCGGTCCATGGTTTTGGACACGATGGTTTTCGGTCCATGGTTTGGATGCTTCAGCATGTATAAATATGTATTGTAACATTGAAAGGAACATAATTAAAAATCACGCTGGTAGTCCCGATTTTGGGATCCAGGGGAAAATCTCTGTGTATATGTGTTTTATGTGTTATGTTCTCGCATTGTTTATTTTCCGTGTTTTAGAATTCGCATGCAGGTAATTTCTGTATGGGGTTAAAACCTACAAACAGATAGTGATTAGTCCATATAATGGTTCATCACTTGATTTCTCTTATCGCGGAAGCCCCAACAAGCTGAGTCGTTAATATTGTTGATCTTGCAAAGTTCATCATCAATGGCCTGAAGCAGGTGTACTTTAAATGAGTCGTAAGGTAAGCTCGAAGACATGGAGAAAGAAAGATTGAGGTCCAGATGACTGCAGAGTGGTAGAGTTGTTGATGAAGACCAGTGAGACAAAGATTATTTTTATTGTTATAATGTGTGTTGTAATTGTGTATGTAAGAATTAAGGGGGGGTGTTGGAAGATAATTCTTCGATGTGTAATATAGAATTAGTTGCAGATTTGTAGGTGGATGTTGAGAGAATATCTAAACCTCCCTATTTATATTTGAATTGGTTGGATCTCACAAGCACCATAAATATGTGTTGTATCAATGTGATTTAAGATAAATAATAAAATTGTTTTCTTTGTGTGTGTATACCTCTGTTTTTAACAATAAACCCTGGTGGATGAATGAGAAATTAAGAATTCAACAATTAGAAAACATATAATTATGAAATTTGCTTGTTCCTTTAAAACCCTAATAAGAAATATCAAGAAATCCAAGATACTCTTCAAGCTAGCTTGATAGATCTTACAAAACTGAAACAAACCATCATATTGATGCCAAAATTAATTTCAGCCAAGATCTTAAAACAATTATACACAATTTACATAGTAGATAAGGTTCACAACTCAAAATGCTATGAAAATTGCATAAACTTGCTTTCTATAGTAGTTAAATTCAAAATAAAGGTGACATGAACACACACACGATGAGAGAAATAGAAAACCTAATAGTTACTTCAAAATTCTTCCCCAAAATTGCTTCAAGACCTCCCAACAATTCACCAAAAATTTTGGCAGAGTTTCCTGTACAACTAATATTTTGCCCCCTTTACATTTCAAATTGAGGCCTATATATAGGCATTCCAAGAGCTTGGCCCTACCATAAACTAGTATTAGTATATGGAAAACCACTCAAGTTTGTTACAAAATTTTCCAGTTGTATTGTAACTAACTTCATTTAGAAATTTCTTTTGGGAATTCATTATTCCTGTACCGTCTGCCTTTCCTGCACCAGGTGGACAACCAACCAATTGACTCTTAAAATATCATATCTGTTAAATATTGGTGTGCATAGCTCATTGAGGGTTTGTTCCATTCTCTGTATTAGGCTTGGAGCGTTATGAATGAACTAAATATGGAGGCCGATCGTTGTTCAAATGTATTTTTCTATTAAGTTTCATTACGGTCGAGAGCGGAGTTTTGTGTATAAATTAGGGATTCTAGGGTGGACTTAGGAGGGCGATACACTGACGAATTTTTGACAGATACTATGATATTTTTGTATTTCAATATTTTCTAGGCTAGATCTGGAATCCACGATGTATATTTGCAACTCTTGAAGTTTAATACAAAGGACTATGCCAGTTATGCATTTTCGCATTCTAATATATTTGTGATGTATTATTTGAGTACCTAAAGTTCTAGATCTCATAGCAGGGAAACGAGCTGGTTGGCTAGGGCCTAGCCAACCCAACTCGTTCTCCGTTTTTCGTAGGTATATTAAATTTATTTTTATGCAAGGTTTGAGCAGGTTATATTTTGTTCTTTCAAAGTTAACAGGTTTTGACTTCTTCATAAGCTGTGTTATTTGGATCCAAAGTGTGCAGACTTGGGTGTGCTTATTTCCTTCTTTCCTTTGATGCATGTTTAATTTCCTTTTTGCAAAATGAGTGCATTTTAGTTGCTTACACTAGTGCGTTTTCATTTATGGAAGTGAAGGTTACTCAGTTTACTTCTGTAAGTCCTTTTATTTCCTACAAGATTCATTTGCTTCCTTTTGCAAATTGTGTTTTATTTCTGAGTGAAGTTTCCAAGCATTCTCAGCATGAAAGTTCAGTTTAGAATTAATTTATCTTTATGAGCTTTAATGAAACACTGTTTGAAATATATAGATCTATGCTTGCACTCGTTTCCCTTATGGAAGTAACTCAGTTTAACATTGAAATTATTGAAGGGAACTCTAAGCTAAAACTTATATTTATAATAAGTTCAGATTTGATTTACATAATAATAGTCATCTCAGGAGGAAGCCTGCTTGTATTTAGATCAGATAGTTATTTTTCACATGCAAGAAGTTTCCTGTTCTAGCAAGGAGCTTTCTTTGACTTTGGAAGTACCTTTCATTTCTGAATGTATGATTAGTTAAAGAGTATTTTGCTTATGAATGTTTATTTCCGTAGCTCTATTTTGCCTTAAAATTTATTCTTAGTTAACACCCTTTTAATTTTATGCAAGTGGTTTGGAAACCCAGTACAGGAACACTGATTTATTGGTACATGAACCTTTGTTTCGGTACATGAAACGATATCCTAGTATAGGAACCCAGAGCTCTTGTAAGAAGGTCGAAATTTTTAGTGCAATCACAATACACACTTCTAGTGCAGGAATATCGCTTCAGTACAGGAACATCGTTGCGGTGCAGGAACAATAGTTCAGTCCAGGAAGGAAAATATTTAATGAAGAAAAATGTCCTTAACAATTTCATTACTTCTTTATCCTACGATTGCACTGACGTTTAGTCTCAAATGTCTACTTTTCCATCTTTTAGTGGTCAATATTGTTTATGCTGATTTGAATTCCCTTTCATTGAGTTTTCGCAATGTACTTTGCTTTTTTATTCCGGCACCAGAATTCTTTTGGTGTTATATTATGTCCATTATTTTGATTCTGCATGCATAATTAGGAAAGATAGAAGTAGGGTTTGCAGGTTGTTTAATTCCTTCTCTGGAATTTCCAGTGTTGTGCCTCTAAGTTTACGAACTCCCAGATTGACAACTAAATGTTGGTCCATTAATATGCCCTATATTGCACCCAACAAAGGGAGTCAGCCAAATGTGTAGTTACAATTATTCCTAAGCTTTGCAAACAAATCCTTAAGAAGGGGCCAAGTACTCTCGTGAAGATGAGCACCCTCCCAAAAATCCAAAGGTGGAGTAGGTTCATCTGTTTAGGTACTAGGGAAACCTGCTCCAGTCACCTTGTGTTCATCCCTAAAAAGTATGGCCACTAAGGTTACCTCAAATCACATACACCATGGGGTGGGGGTTGTTGTGGAAATTATGTGTTCTAATTACAACGTTAAAGCATCAATCCGGGGTCGTAAGACTTAGATGCAAAAGCACAGGTAACGTGGGATCAGAGCATCTAACCTAAATTATAATCAAATTCCTAAAATTGATTCTTATTCCTATTCCTGAATTAAGTACAAAACACAAATCACTAAACAATTTTAATCTCAATCTAAGTAAAGTAAATCAATCAAAACTTAATTTCAATGCAAGTAAAACTTAACTACAATGAAACCACATTGATGCATTAACTACAAAATACTCATAAGCTATCTACGGAATTCAACCTATGTTCAATGAAAGCATTCATTCAATCACTCTAATGCTAATCAAGACAGAGCATTCTATTCGAAGAACATGAACACTAAATCAAAAAGCATGAACACTAAATCTATGCTAAGCTCACGAATATGAAATCTAATTTAAACTAATGAATATGAAATCTAAACTAAGCTCTGGAGTTTCTGATCTACTTTGGCTCAATCAACAAAAGACATTCAAATGCAAAGGCTTCTAAAATAATGCTATCTCAAACAAATTGAATTATAAAACTCAAAGCGATAAAAAAAAAGACATGTAAGGAAATTGAAACTCTATTGTCAAAGAATTCATCAAATCTACTATCCTAATCAAGCTAGTGACAAAACTCAGATAAATCAAAACCTCTGTTCATAATTAAAACTATTGTTCACAATCAAAACTCAAAGGAATCTAACTATTGTTTATGATAAAACTCAGAGGAGATCTAACCTATTGTTCATGATAAAATTAAGAAAAAATCAAAGCTATCATTCATAACGAAACCTCAAAAAAATCAAGACCCTTGCACACAGTAGAACTCAAAGGATTGAAGCTATTTAACGAAACTCACAAAATCGAAACCATTGCTCACACGAAACTTCAAAGAGATTCTACAGTCATGCACACAATTATTAATGTTAACACAACCGTGTTTTCATTATATTTCACAGTCAATTGAGGAACATAGAATTGGAGCATTAATGTAATTCCATCAAATTCATGAGGTATACAGAGTATGGGTTTAAAATACTTTCAATGCTTCAAATGTGATTTTGAATCAAGAATAGTTCATAAACGTTTATGTATAGTAAGATTCTCAAAAGAAACAATGATATATTAAATCATCGCTCAGAATGACCTTGATCAAGTTATATTGATGTAGAAAGTTTATGTTTGTTCACTTGGTCTATGAAATTACAACAAGAAATTTAAGTACAAAAAAACAACCGAAGAAATCTCACAAAATGTTGTTGTAAATTAATAAAACAAACTAATCCTACGATCTACTAACTATAAAACTTGTTTTCAAAGGTGGTGGATCCTTTCCACTCTTGGAGCAAGCATAGATTAACTCAAATCACTTAAACTCAAGAACCCAAATCACTTACAACATTTAAGTACATAATTGGAGTTGTATTAAAATTCAAAACATAAATTCATATCGATACCTTATTTCAGTCCTTTCGATCTATCCTCATCTATCCTCCTTCTTCCCCCCCCCCCAAAAAAAAAAAAATTAATACAGGCCATGGCTAAGCCATTTATAAGATTTACAAGACGAATTAGTCATTTCCCCCAACTCTGGAAAATTGCCCATTTTTAACAAGTGGACCTCAAAGATATATCTTCCTAAGCATGGAGAATTTTGCCAAAAGGTTTGGAGGGAGCCTAATTTGTTATATTTTAAATAACAACCTCTCTTTCATTTGTCTCATTCAAATCTAGCTCCTCAAAAAACGTTCCCAAAGTTGGTTGTTTGGGTCTTTTTGTAAGATTCTAGAACTCTGGAAAAACAATCATTTTTTTTATAAAACTGCCTCAAAGACCTGCGTATAACTTTTAGACCAATTCGAATCTAGAGAAACCATTTTAGAAATAGATAAATTTTTGTATTGGTAAAAAAAAAAACCAGTTTCTCATATTTTCCAGATTCACCTCTAGCTACATGCAAATCGAGGTTAAACGTGGTAGTTTGGAAATTGAGCGAATTTTTAGCATATTTGTTGATTTGCTTTTAGAGACCCACATGTTTGGCCTGGGTGCAATCCAACTCATGGGAAGGTGTTATAACATCATTTTTGACAATAAGCTTCCTCAGTTTTCCCCGGATGCATGTCAAAATGTCGAAGCCCCAAATTGGATATTTCTGTAATCTACTTGCACCAACTAGTTTAATTGACCTATGAGGAATTTTGGCAATGGAAACCTCTGAAAAATTAACTTAGAAAAAAACGTCATTAGTAAATAATGGAAAAATCATCCCTAACCATTGAAAATATAAGAAAACTAATCATAATCAACCACAAGATGCAAAATGTGATTTGAGGGCAAGTTAAGGAATTATGGTACAGAATGAGTGTAACAGTATATCAATTTAGGTTATCAAAGGTGGTAATATATAGTGGAAAATTATGCATATTTGAGGCCCAACAGGGTTCATGGTTGTGAACAGTACACTGTGTGGGTAGGGCACATGAGTCCCCGACTCAGCTTCGATATCCCCAAGGGGATCTCCAGTAAGCAAAATACCCACCAAAATTCAATTGAAGGTGGGCTACTTCTCTCACACTATGATGTTTTCTAGCGCTTAACTCCATTGTAAGTGGAGAAGTACCGGATGATAAGAGTGCAATATAATTTTACTCTCATTAATGACACTTGTCTTAGTTTCCAAATCTTGAATATTTTACTCACCACAACCTATCCAAAGATTCTACCTTAAACTAATCTGTATGTATGCTAAAAAGAGAGTTGTTGATTACTTTTATTAAGTAATTGATTTTATGTGAAATTGATTAATGGCTCTGGAGTGGGTGGTGATGTATGGATTTTAGTGAGGCTTTGGTTCAAACCATGCAAGAGAAATGCTCTTATATTTCCATTCAATGAATAAGAGTTCTTAAAGGGAGACAATAACTATACACCATTTCAGAATTCATAAATCTGAATTCAGTCTAAACACATGCAAAGAAATGCAAACACGCAATGCACTTAAAACGAACCTAATATAACATAATAGATCAAGCTAAAATAAAAGAAATAAAAACATTTTTCTTTTTTATTTTTTCAAAAATCAAATGCAACTAAGCTATTCTTCAAAAATAAAAATGACCATGTAAGCAACCAACCAGCCAAATCTCATAGTTGTAGGTCCCAAGAACATACCATAGGAAACCTATCCAACACAAGAATCCAAATAACTAGGTGGATCTCAAGATTTTGGGTTGATAATGAGACCCAACAAGGAAAATAGAGTGTTAGTAGCAGAGCTACCACTCTGTCCAAGAAGTAGAGATGTGTTATAATGATCTAAACAACACTAGAAGGGTGCATTATAGAGGATTGGGATGAAAAAAGGGTCTAATTAGGGTCTGAGCAGAAGATGTGAACAACATAATTGGTCTAGAAGTGTACAAGGTGAATATAATTCAAATCGAGAGGCACATAAAGACATGGAGAGAGATAGAGATCTAGGAACTAGGAGATCAAAGCTGGGAACTAAGAGCGTCTCCAGGGGAGTCACCAATTATGTTTCCAAAGTTTCTGATCTACTTTGGCTAAATCAAAAAAAGACATTCAAATGCAAAGGCTTCTACACTAATGCTATCTCAAAGAAATTGAGTTATAAAACTCAGAGCGATCAAAACAAATGACATGTAAGGAAATTGAAACTCTATTGTCAAAGAATTCATCAAATTTACTATTCTAATCAAGCTAGTGACAAAACTCAGATAAATCAAAAACTCCGTTCATAATTAAAACTATTTTTCACAATCAAACCTCAAAGGAATCTAACTATTGTTTATGATAAAACTCAGAGGAGATCTAA
Organism: Pinus tabuliformis; assembly: GCA_031772625.1. Classification (NCBI taxonomy): domain Eukaryota; kingdom Viridiplantae; phylum Streptophyta; class Pinopsida; order Pinales; family Pinaceae; genus Pinus; species Pinus tabuliformis. Next base: position 309,767,083 of record CM062815.1, on the reverse strand, counting down.
CCTATTGTTCATGATAAAATTTAGAAAAAATCAAAGCTATCATTCATAATGAAACTTCAAAGAAATCGAGACTCTTGCACACAACAGAACTCAAAGGATTGAAGCTATTTAATGAAACTCACGAAATTGAAACTATTGCTTACACGAAACTTCAAAGAGAGTAATGCACACAATTCTTAATGTTAACACAACCCTGTTTTCATTATATTTCATAGTCAACTGAGGAACATAGAATTGGAGCATTCATGTAATGCCATCAAATTCATGAGGAATATAGAGTATGGGTTTAAAATACTTTCAATGCTTCAACTGTGAATTTGAATCAAGAAGAGTTCATAAATGTTTATGTATAGTAAGATTCTCAAAAGAAACAGTGATATATTAAATCATCGCTCAGCATGACCTTGATCAAGTTTTATCAATCAAGGAAGTTTATCTTTGTTGACTTGGTCTATGAAATTACATCAGGAACTTTAAGTACAAAAAAACAACCTAAGAAATCTCACAAAATGTTGTTGTAAATTAATAAAATAAACTAATGCTATGATCTACTAACTATAAAACTTGTTTTCAAAGGTGGTGGATCCTTTCCACTCTTGGAGCAAGCCCAAATTAACTCAAATCACTTCAAACTCAAGAAACAAAATCACTTACAACATTTAAGTACAGAATTGGAGTTGTATTAAAATTCAAAACATAAATTCATATGGATACCTTCTTTCAGTCCTTTAGATCTATCCTCATCTATCCTCCTTCTTCCCCCCCAAAAAAAAATTAATACAGGCCATGGCTAATCCATTTATAAGATTTACAAGGTGAATTAGTCATTCCCCCAACTCTGGAAAATTACCAATTTTTAACAAGTGGACCTCAAAGATATATCTTCCTAAGCATGGAGGATTTTGAAAAAAAGTTTGGAGGGAGCCTAATTTGTTATATTTTAGACAACAACCTCTCTTTCATTTGTCTCATTCAAATTCAGCTCCTCAAAAAACGTTCCCGAAGTTGGTTGTTTGGCTCTTTTTGCAAGATTCTAGAACTCTGGAAAAACAATCATTTTTTTATAAAACTGCCTCAAACACCCTTGTATAGCTTTTAGACCAATTCGAATCTGGAGAAACTGTTTTGGAAATAGATAATTTGTTATATTGGTAACAAAACCATTTTCTCATATTTTCCAGATTCACCTCTAGCTGGACGCAAATTGAGGTGAAACGTGGCAATTTGGAAACTGAGCTAAGTTTTAATAGATTTGTTGATTTGCTTTTAGAGACCCACATGTTCAACCTAGGTGCAATCCAACTCATGGGAAGTTGTTATAACATCATTTTTGACAATAAACTTCCTTGGTTTTCCGCGGAAGCATGTCAAAATGTTGAAGCCCCAAATTGGATATTTTTGTAATCTACTTTCACCAACTAGTTTAATTGACCTATGAGGAATTTTGGCAATGGAAACCTCTTGAAAATTAACTTAGAAAAAAATGTCATTAGTAAATCATGGAAAAATCATCCCTAACCATTGAAAATCTAAGAAAACTAATCATAATCAACCACAAGATGCAAAATGTGATTTGATGGCAAGTTAAGGAATTATGGTACGGAATGAGTGTAAAATTGAATGAATTTAGGTTATCAATGGTGGTAATATATAGTGGAAAATTAGGCATATTTGAGGCCCAATAGGGGTCATGGTCGGGAAAAGTACATTGTGCTGGTAGGACACATGAGTCCCCAACTCATCTTCGATATCCGCGAGGGGATCTCCAATACACAAAATACCCACAAAAATTCAATCAAAGGTGAGCTACTTCTCTCACACTCCGATGTTTTCTAGTGCTCAACTCCCTTGTAAGTGGAGAAGTACCATATGATAAGAGTGCAATAGGATTTTACTCTCATTAATGACACTAGTCTCAGCTTCGAAATCTTGGGTAGTTTACTCACCACAACCTATCCCAACATTTTATCTTAAACTGATCTGTGTGTATGCTAAAAAGAGAGTTATTGATTACTTTTATTAAGAAATTGATTTTATGTGAACTTTATTAATGGATCTGGAGTGGGTGTTTACGTATGGATTTTAGTGAGACTTTGATTCAAACCATGCAAGAGAAATGCTCTTATATTTCCATTCAATGAATAAGAGTTCTTAAAGGGAGACAGTAACTATACACCATTTCAGAATTCATAAATCTAAATGCAGTCTAAACACATGCAAAGAAATGAAAACATGCATTTCACTTACAACTAACCTAATATAACATAATAGATCAAGCTAAAATAAAAGAAAGCTAAACATTTTTCTTTTTTCTTTTTTTAAAAATCAAATGCAACTAAGCTATTCTTCAAAAATAAAAATGACCATGTAAGCAACCAACTAGCCAAATCTCATAGTTGTAGATCCCAAGAACATACCACAGGAAACCTATCCAACACAAGAATCCAAATAACTAGGTAGACGTCAAGATTTTGGGTTGATAATGCGACCCAACAAGGAAAACAGAGTGTTAGTAGCAGGGCTAACACTCTGTCTAGGAAGTAGAGATGTGCTATAAGGATCTGAACAACACTAGAAGGGTGTGTTATAGAGGATTGGGATGAAAAAAGGGTCTAATCAGGGTTTGAGCAAAATATGTGAACAACATAATTGGTCTAGAAGCATACAAGGTGACTATAATTGAAATCGAGAGGCACATAAAGACATGGAGAGAGATAGAGATCTAGGAACTAGAAGATCAAAGCCAGGAACTAAGAGCATCCCCACGGGAGTCACCATTATGTTGTAGGAATTAATGCATAGGTGATGGTGGACAAAAAAACCCTCTTAGGTCTCCCAGGGCCTAAGGAATATGGAATGAAGTGACCTGTAATTGTTTAGAGATACATGCAATCATATCATGTTAATCTAGGAATTGACAAAGCAAGAGAGAAGGATTACTTGTTAGCCTTTTGTACAAATCCACTGGAGTTTTTAGTGTGACAGAGAAAGTATCCTCGATCATCTTCACAACATATAGTAATTTAACAATAGAAAACATCAACATATAACAAAATATAGAGTTAGCATCCATCAATAATAAACATCAGTCTTGCCATTGAACCAACATATACAGAAAGAAGGTATGAATATCATCACGTAGACATAAGAAGAGTAGATCTATATTATTAGATGTGAGAGGAATGATTACAACCATGATTTTTGAATCAAGTCTTCCCTTAGCTCCTATCTCTTCTCTCTCTCTCACAATCAACTTCTCAATAGCATAACAACGCACAAATTTTGATCCCAATTATTGTGGTCTAGCCTCCAATTTATAGGTGATAGGAGGTTTAATCCTTGCCAATTTCTCCATAAGTTTCATTTGGGAAAAAGATAGATGTTGCATTTTCTTTATTTCTCTTTCCTCCTTTGATTGGTTCTTTTAGGATTAGTAATTTCCTCTGACAAGTATGAGGTAGATGTTTCCGGATTTTTGGAGTTGACATTGAGTGAAAGATGGAGTGTTAGTTAGTCAACTCACATTTGAACCTTTGGAAGCTCATGAAAATCTAGTAATGCAGCCCTTTAGGAAAAACACAATGTATATTCCTAGGTTAACGTGCCTTTCTAGGTTATGGACTGCATTAGCATGTTGTTTGTCTGTGTCTGGGGTGTGTTACCCTGGAAAATAGGCCCATAAGTTAGGTTTTATTCCAATTAGAAGTGTTCTTCTCCTCTGACCTGATGAGGAGGTCATTTTCTGTATAACAAAAAATGTTTACTAACCTTGTTAATAATGCCCACATTTTCACCTTGAAAATGTCATTACTTCCTTTGATTTTATGAACTCGTCAGCTTCTTATGGGTTTATGGGGAATTTCACTGCTTCAAAGTGTGATATGTGTTTTGTTAGATTACTGTTGTAGGGGTAAGATAATTATTTTTCAGTTCAACTTATACACCATGAGTTCTCTAAACAAATTCATGAATAAGGAAGAATCAATCCTTTCTTTGGTTTTGGGGTTTTCTTCACCAGCGAAACATAATGTTGCAACGCTAAAAGAAAAAGGGTTATTAGGAAATTTTACTAACTTGTGGCCACAATATGAAGCCATTAAATATTAGGTTTCTATTAAATGGCAAAATCATGAACCCTCAAACATTTTCTACTATGGAGATAGATATTACACATTTCTTTTTGAAAACCAAAAATATAGAGATCAGATCTATAATTAGGTCCTTATTTCTTTGGTAGCAGAGGCTTGTTTCTAAGTCATTGATCTCTAGAATTTAACCCCATGATGGAAATATACTCTACACATGTGTGGATAATATTTCCTTATATGCCTCTTATTTGTTAGGGTCACGAAATTTTTAAGGATATAGGAGATAAACTAGGTCGATTTATCACCAGTGAGAAGTCTCATGGGAACAATCTCTTGTATGAAAGAATTTGTGAGGAAGTAGATTTCTCAAAAGGCCTTCTTGAGGTGATTCAACTAAATTTGAATGGTTGGTTTCACCTCTATTCTTTGGATTACGAGCATGTTCCATTTAAGTGTAATATGTGTCATAAGTATGGACACTTCACAAAAAGCTATCCAAAAGCTCCTGTCTCTCAAAGTTATCCAAACCCATTGCATCCTCCCAAAGAGGAGAAAGAAGAAAATAAGAAAGGATTCCATCTAGTGAAAAAGAAATGAAGGAAGCATGGAAATAAGAAGAAACAAACATGTAAGGATGAATCTCCCCATCAACCTATTTATAACAATAGTTTTGAAGTCCTAAATGTCTTTGAGGCAAAATATTAAAATATTGAGGTCCAAGTGGATTAGCCAATGCTAGATCCTCCTGATTAAAAAAATGAAGAAGGCCTCGACTAATATTCTACAAAGGAAAATTCTACGATGGGAATTTTTTTTTCCAAAGGTTCCTTCAACATTAAAATATGAAGAAGAATATAAGGGGACCAAGAAGTAGCGCAAACCCTCCTTCTCTTCCCCTTCATATTCACAAGTGATTAAAAAATAACATTCTTCTCCACTAATAACAATAAGAAAGAAATACTATAGTAGAAAGAACCGTGGTCCTGATCCCTCTTGTGGGTCCAACGATGCGTTGTCTCCTAGAAATTTATAGACATGTTTTTTTAATTCATTTTACTGTGAAAACAATTTATATAATTTACCCCTCCCATGAAATAGTAAGAATAATAACCTGAAGATTTAGTTTTGGAATTCCCCCCCCTAACTATTATTAGGAGGTTGGTTTTTATCCTTTTTAGAATCTTTTGAGGAAAAAGCGATGTACTTCATTATGTATTTGCCACTTCTAGGGGTATATTTTCAGTAAAATCCAAGTACTCATTCTTGTTTAAAAGAACATATATGATAAATTATACTTAAAAATATGAAATCACCACTATGAGGGTTTATCTATCTTTAGATTTTAGGATCTATAAATGATTGTTTATTATCTATACATAAAAATTAAAATTTATGTAGAAAATAGAGAACAATGAAATAAAAACTCTCAAATCACATTCGACACAATATATATGTCCTAGGAAACCTTTTCACGAGAAAACCTAGTGATCTGATATTCACCCTATGAATGGCATCAGTTAAAGATTTTTTAAACTAAGGTATTACAGACTCATGTGCTGGTGTGTGTGTTCTGTGTTATTGTAGCAAGGGATCGATTAGATTGCCAATACATAGACAATAATATGGAATGAGAGTAGAGAAATACAGTAAGAAAACACAAAGACACAAGCAACTTTAATAAGGAGTTCACCCTATGCTCCAGGGCTACGTCTCCGGTCTAGCTTTAGTGGTGGCCTTGTTTTATTGTGTCTTTGGGCAGAGAATTTACAATACAGGGACTCAATGTGAGTTCACCTGAAGCAGGTGTTGCTTGGCAGGGTGGTCTTTGTATTTCCCAAGCCATTGGAGTACATAGACTCTTCTTCCTCCTACCAGCTCTGTGACCTTCTGGTATACAATGGCAAGAGCCCAATGTGGTGCTTAGCCCGGACAGATCCTCTATGGGATGGCTTGAATCTTCAAGCTCTCGGGTGCTTGATGTTACTGCTGATCAGCTCGACCCTCTATCTCCTTTGCTCTGCTTTACTTTTCTCTGTGTTTAGTCCTCCTCTCAGGGTTCACTGTTCCACTTCTTCATCTCTCGACTTCTGTCTCTCTGTGTCTAACTCCACTAACTGATTTAACTTCCTTTGTTCATGGCTTTAGCCATTCGATCCCTATGTCTGTTTGATTCCTCTTCTGCCTCTGTCAATTCACCTTTTGCGGCTTCGCTGGGAGTTACCTGTTCGGCGTCATCATCAGTGCTCAAGGAGTTGCCACTTGTCTTCCTCTAAACGGTGCCAGGATGCTTCGTCAGTTCGTTTCTTCAGTTATATCGTGGATGTGTTCTTCCTCCACTGTGGTGTTCAAACAGATTTCAAATCCCCTCTAAAATGTGGCTTAATTCCCTATCGATTCCGCTTCTCCCATCGGGCACGATCTCAGCCGTCCGATCTGGGCCCTCCAGATCCGACGCCCTACGCATGTTTCACACGGTTGACTTTCTCGACCGATAGTGCACGATCAATTGTGGTTTTCTCTCACCTCCGCTTGCCACGCGTCGATTGGTGTATGGAATCGCTTCGCTTTCGTCCAAAACCTCTTACTATTTAAGGGCTCCTCGATAAAAACCGCTGGTTTCCAGAGCGCGAGTCCTGCCTTGTACATTTAGCGCTTTTCCATTTCCACCCATGGTCCCCCGATTCCCCCACGCGACCGAGTGCTCGGGCTTTTCCATTTTGGCCCTGTTCACCCAGCAATGCGCTGCATCAAAAATCACCTCTTTTTCCCATTTCGGGGCTCCCAGAGGCTAGTTCAACTTCCCGCGCAGTCTCCATGGGCCTCGGTCAGCGTGCTTTGACCGAGGTCCTCGTCATTCCATGTTGGATGCCATTGCCACTGGTTCAGGGTGTTTTTAATCATTGTTCTAAAATTATTTAGAGATTTGTTTGACCTGATACAGTCATGGTTCTTTGACAGTCTTCTATGGAACCAATTCGGATCATGGCCTTCCCACTGAAAAAGCTTTTGGACCACCAAAAGTTGGTTTTTAAGCATCGACTAAGTGAGGATATTGTTTCTTCACTTGTCTAATCTCAATCCACTTTTCCCTGCTCAGCTTTGAACCTTTGAGCCCAATCCTGAGGTACTCAACATCTCCTCTGCGCGTCATTCTCACCTTCCTGTCCAGCACTGTCTTCTTGCAACTCATTAAGATACTCAGGTAGCAGGTCATCAATAGAAGGCAATTTACTTTGCTCTTCAGGGTCCTCAATCATTGAAGGTTCAAACAATCTCAAGCAATCTGCATTTACGACTGAGTAGATGTGCATGTAAGCTGGTAAATCAAGGCGAAAAGCATTTCCACCAATCTTCTCAAGTATCCTAAAAGGTCCATACTTGATAGGCTTTAGCTTTTTACCTTCACATTGCATCCTGTCCTTGCTAATATACAACCAGGCTTGGTCTCCAACTTGAAAACTATGCTCCATCCAATGCTTGTCATGCCTAGCCTTGTACTTGGCATGGCTCCTTTCCAGCTGTTCCTGTACTGCCTAGTGGATCTCCTAGATTTGTTCAATGAACCTAGTTGCCTTGTCCACATCACTGTGTCCTTCAACCATGGTGTCTTTACCAAAGACAAAATCCAAAGGAGACCTTGGTATGAAACCAAAACAGGTCTCAAAAGGAGATCTCTGTGTAGAAGAGTGTTTGGCTCTGTTGTAAGCATGCTGCACATAACACAAGTGTTCATCCCAAAGCTTAGGATGTTTACTGCAATATCCTCTCAGTAACTGGATCACTGTCCTGTTTACTACTTCTGTCTAGCTGTCTGTTTGTGGATGAAAAGCTATGCTTTTCTTCAGTTTGGTGTCCATTAGTTCCCACAGACTAGACCAAAACTTCCCCACAAATCGGGTGTCTCGATTAGATACAATGGAAGTGGGCAATCCAAAATGAACCCATACATGTTCAAAGAACAATTTTGCAGTCTGTTCAGCTGTGATCTGTTTATTACAAGGTATCAAAATACACATTTTGCTGAACCTATCCACAACAACATATAGAAAATCATGACCTTTCCTAGATTTAGGCAGTCCTCCAACAAAATCCATGGAAACACTTTCCCAAGGGTGAGAAGGAATTGGCAATGGAGTGTACATGCCTAGTTTTCTATTGCTGGGCTTACTTTTAGCACACATGGCACACCCTCTTACATACATATCAAGAAAAGGTTTGAGTACATCATTCATTAATCTCATGAAAGTAGCAGGAGCATTGGTCAAGCCAAAAGGCATAACCATCCATTCATATGATCCCTGCTTTGTTTTGAAAGCAGTTTTCCATGCATCTTTCTCTGCAACTGTGACCTGATGGTATCCACTATGCAAATCCAGCTTGGTGAAATAAACGGGCTCCCTTCAATTGATCTAAAAGATCATCTATGTGAGGAAGGGGTAACGATTCTTGATTGTTATCTTGTTTAGTGCTTGGTAATCTATGCACATTCTCCAAGAGCCATCTTTCTTTCTCACCAAAAAGATTGGTGACCCACATGGTGATGTGCTAGGCTTGATGAAGCCCTTCTCGAGTAACTCCTGCACCTGCTTCTTGATTTCAACATTCTCTAAAGCAGACAACCTATACATCCCAATGTTAGGCAATGGAACATCTTGCTGCAAAATAATATCATGTACTATTCCCTTTTTGGGTGGCAGACCTTTAGGTTCTTGAAACAATAAATCATACTCTGAAACAACCTTTTCTATGTCATCTTGTTGTTCAGCATTATAGCCTTCAAATACATTGGTTTTATCAAGTTTCTTTTCCTTTACAACCATCAGTAAGCATTGTTTGCATGAATTAATCATTCTTTTCATCAGTCCTGAGTTTATGAGAGTATAATTATTCTTGAGCTTATGAGCTCTTACAAAGTATTTGATTCCATCTTTGACAAGTAGATACTTATTCTCAGCTCTATAGAAAATAGCCTTTCTATCATACAAGTAAGGACTTCCTAAAACAATTCCATATATATCCAAAGGAATTATGTCTAACTCAACCTCATCTACAAATACTGATCCAAAAGAAAACTTGAGTTTGCACTGTCTAGTCACTTGTAGTTGTGCTTTATCATTCAACCATCCTAATGGATATGGTTTCTTGTGAGGTGTAGTTTCTAATCCCAATTTCTTTACAATTGCTTTAGAAATTAAATTTACTTGTGTGCCACTATCAAACAAAGTATCAATCTTTTTATTTTTGGAAATAACTCGAATATGGAAAAGCTCATGCCGCTTTCTCTCATTTTCTTCATCAATAACAGATTGAGCAGAATTACTAGTAGATGATTCAGAATTCTTACCTTTTATACTTGTGGCTGCTATAGTTGTTTCATCTCCCGAGTCTGACCCCAAATCTTTCTGAATAGCTGCAGCTGTCTTCTTCTTCTTGCCCTCGGACTTCTTGGGTCTCAGCTCTGGATGTAGAAACCAACAATGCTCATCATCATGCCCCTCATTTTTACAGTGAGTGCATCAAGCTTTAGCTTTCTGTGCTATGTTAACCTTCCTTGCCTTCCACTTATGTTTTCTTTTCTCCTTTCTCTTGCTTACAGTGGGTTGGGATGGTCCCAAAACTTTTGGATTTCCATTCTTTCCTCTAGCTTCTAGATGAGTAGCTTGTACAGATACCTCATCTATACTGGTGGGATTAAACATGAGGATGGTATGCCTCATGTAGCTGTGTAGACCACCAATGTACTTCAAAAGAGTCTCTGGTTAGTCTAATGAGATACCCAATATCAATGCTCTCTTTTTGAACTCTTGAGTATACCCTTGCACACTTTACCCTTTCAACTGTCGAAGAGTTTTCCAACTCATCATGGCTTGTTGCATGTAGGCCAATGGATAGAACTGCTTTTTGATTGCAGAAACAAAGTCACTCCAGACAGAGATGGTTTTACCATGTCTTTTCATATCAGCTTGGGTTCTGCCTTCCCACCAAACCAAGGCAGTGCCTACTAAGCGTAGGCTTGCCAGCTGAATCTTACTCTTGTCTGAGTTTATGTTCTGTACCATGCAATACACATCAATCTGTCTAATCCAATTGTCAACCTTTTCAACATTTAGCTCTCCATCATATATAGGCAAATCAAATTTAACATCTAGCTTGATCAAATATGCTTTATTATTACGCACATGGCTATTAGGAGGTGTGAGAAAGCTTTCCTCTTTCCCCTTTCCTTTGGAGTTGTCATGGAAGTGAGACTCATCTTCTTCTTTATCTTGTTTAGAGCCTGCTGCATCTTCCACCTTTTGCTTTCTAAAGTCTCTGTACATTTCTTCAACCATAGACTTTATAGCTAGGAAACTCTCTATGAATTGAGGGTCTGGCCCTACAGAAGCTTCCTCTGACATTGTCTTTTGACAATAGACTCTCCCAATTTCAGGATTAGTTTCCACCAACTCTCCTTCTCCTAATTTGAGCTTTGATCTTGTGAGCATTCATAGCTAAACCAACACAAGCTTGTCTAACCTTACAACCTAAAGCTCTGATATCACTTGATTTGATATTAACCTTATTAATAACATCAATTAAAGATTTATTAAACTAAGGTATTAAAGACTCATGTGCTGGTGTGTGTGTTCTGTGTTATTGTAGCAACGGATTGGTTAGACTGCGAATACACAGACAATAACATGGAAAGACAGCAGAGAAATACAGTAAGCCAACACGAAGACACAAGCAATTTTAATAAGGAGTTCACCCTATGCTCCAGGGCTACGTCTCTAGTCCAGCTTCAGTGGTGGCCTTGTTTTATTGTGTCTTTGGGCAGAGAATTTACAATACAGGGACTCAATGTGAGTTCACCTGAAGCAGGTGTTGCTTGGTAGGGTGGTCATTGGATTTCCCAAGTCACTGGAGTACACAGACTCTTCTTCCTCCTACCAGCTCTGTGACCTTCTAGTCTACAATGGCAAGAGCCCAATGTGGTGCTCAACCTTGACAGATCCTCTATGGGATGGCTTGAATCTTCAAGCTCTCGGGTGCTCGATGCTGCTGCTGATCATCTTGGCCCTCTGTCTCCTCTGCTCTGCTTTATTGTTCTCTGTGTTCAGTCCTCCTCTTAGGTTTCATTGTTCCACTTCTTCGTCTCTTGACTTTTGTCTCTCTGTGTCTAACTCCATTCACTGATTCGACTGCCTCTATTCATGGCTTTAGCCATTCGATCCCTATGCCTGTTCGGTTCCTCTTCCGCCTCTGTCGATTCACCTTCTGCAACTGCACTGGGAGTTCCCTGTTTGGTGTCATCATCAGTGCTTAGGGAGTTGCCACTTGTCTTCCTCTAAATGGTGCCAGCATGCTTCGTCGGTTCGTTTCTTCAGTTACATCATGGATGCGTTCTTCCTCCACCGTGGTGATCAAATGGATTTCAAATCCCCTCTAAAACATTGCTTAATTCCCTATCAATTTCACTTCTTCCATCAAGCGCAATCTCAATCATCCGATTTGGGCCCTCTAGATCTGACGCCATATGCACGTTTCACGTAGTTGACTTGCTCGACCAATAGCGCATGATCAACGGCGGTTTTCTCTCACCTCTGCCTACCACGCGTCGATCAGTGTATGGAATCGCTCCGCTTTCATCCAAAACCTCTTACCGTTTAAGGGTGCCCCGATCAAAACGACTGGTTTTAAGAGCATGGGTCCCACATTGTACATTTAGCGCTTTTCCTTTTCTACCTATGGTCCTCCAGATCCCCCACTCGACCGAGTGCTCAGGCTTTTCCATTTTGGCACTGTTCGCCCAACGATGCACGATTAGCGCATCAAAAATCACCTTTTTTTCCCATTTCGAGGCTCCCAGGGGCTACTTCGGCCTCCCGCGCAGTTTCCATGGGCCTCGATTAGCGCGCTTTGATTGAGGTCCTCTTCGTTCCACGTTGGATGCCATTGCCATTGGTTTAGGGTGTTTTTGATCGCTGTTCTGAAATTATTCAGAGATTTGTTCGACCTGATACAGTCATGGTTCTTTGACAGTCTTCTATGGATCCAATTCAGATCACCTAGATGGAAGGTGAGGTCACTTTGCTGTCTTTCTCTAAATAGAAAATGGATGCAAGTACAAAGAATTAAGGCTTATGGATCATGGGTTGCTATAGTACACAAATCCTCTTTGCATGCTCTCTCCCTGTCCCTCTTGGCTGCTATCCTCATCCATGGAACCAAATGCCCTTGAAAAAAATGGGGCATCTTTTCCTCCTAATGGCCCAGTTATAACATAGCCCAATAGCTTACTAGTGGTTAGGTTTGACTCCTTCAACTCTTACCTAGAGTTGCAGTATGGAATCTTCTAGAATATCCTTTATCGTGATCATGTGGCTAGCCCCTTTTCCATTAGTAATGAGCTTGATGTTGCATCCTCTAGAGTGATGGTTGACAAAAAGGAAGGATAACTTTTGAGTAGCATAACTTTTGCACAGAGACTTCGAATGAGGAAATTCTTACACCATTCAGGTCCCTGTGTGTAGAATAGGAAAAAGAGGTTTTCACCAAGTGTAAATGTTTTAGCCCCAAAAAATGTCATTTGATGCCTCGAAATTCTCCCCAAAGGTTTTAGACCCCAATTTTCAAATTGGATTTTGTTGGTGAAAATGGTCATGTGAGCTGATTCATCCACTTCTTCCACTCTGGAAGAATTAATATGGATTAAAAAAATATAATTATCCAATATAGATCACACCTATCAATTTTGGGAGGCTTTTGGTACCAAAAATATTCTACTGAATGAGGTGAAGAAATTCTTGTTCCACCTCCTCCCTGGTGTACCATTTAACCTTGCCTATAACTTGTCCTTTCAACCCAATTTTTCAAAGGTCATGATTCCCCTATATTGTAGTTTTGGGCCTCTTCTACAAAACTATTACTTTTTTCAACTCTGCTTGAGGATATGGTGCCAAATCCTCTAGAGAAGTTAGGATTTGTTCCTCATCTCGATCTAACATGGAAGGCTCATAAAGATCCAATTCTATACATTCAAAACTGAGTAAATGTGCATGTATGGGGGTAGGATGAGTCTATAGGATTTATCTACCACCTTTTCCATTATCTCAAGGGGACCATATTATAGAGCCTTGATTTTCTTACCAAGACCATGTAGCCTCTCCTTGTTCAACTATAACCATACTCTATCTCCCACCTTGAACAACTTCTCTATTTTGTGCTAATCGTGCATGGATTTATATTTTTCTTGTGACTTCTGTAGTGTCTCCTGTACCTATATATGGATTTTCCTAATATTTTCTATAAAAAAATTAGCCCTCAAGGCGTCCCTTATAAGATCCGTCCTTACTCCTCCTTACCACCAATATGTAATAACCAAAGGTGAAGGTCGAAAATATCCAAAACAATTTTCAAATGGGGACTTAATAATAGAAGTGTGGACTACTCTATGATAAGAGTGTTGTATATATACTATATTTTTATACTAAGTCTTTGGATGTTTTTTGTTGTAACCCCTCAAAAGCTACATCAAAGTCCTATTCACTACTTATATCTTCCCATATGTCCAAGGATGGAATGTTGTATAACTCTTCAATTTTGTGTCCATTTTATACCATAATATAGTCCAAAATACACTAAGAAATCTCAAGCCCTTATATGAAATGATGCTCCTTGGTATCCCAAAGTGCACCAAGACCTGTCCAAAGAACAAGTTTTATGTTTCTTACACGCTAATGGAATATTTTTATACTAAGTCTTTGGATGTTTTTTGTTGTAACCCCTCAAAAGCTACATCAAAGTCCTATTCACTACTTATATCTTCCCATATGTCCAAGGATGGAATGTTGTATAACTCTTCAATTTTGTGTCCATTTTATCCCATAATATAGTCCAAAATACACTAAGAAATCTCAAGCCCTTATATGAAATGATGCTCCTTGGTATCCCAAAGTGCACCAAGACCTGTCCAAAGAACAAGTTTTATGTTTCTTACACGCTAATGGAATTTTTAGAAGGCATAAAAACACACATCTTGATGTTCCTGTCAACTACCATGAATAGGTAGTCATGTCCCTTCCTGGTTGTTTGTAAGCTTAACACAAAGTGCAAGAAAATTATCTCCCAGGGATGATATAGACCCTATTTCCTTTTACTAGGCTTGATGACACAATAAAGCACATGTCATCTTATGAACCTAGATACTTTTTCATTACATCTTGGGCCAATACAGATACCTATACAATTTGGCCACTGTCTTCCCTACACCAAAGTACCTTACAACATTTGAGGTGTGAGCCTTTATAATTAGCTACAATCACTCACCTTTAGGAACACATAAAGTATCCATCCTGTAGAGTAACTTGTCCAGGAGATGGTAGTCAATGGTGTTGCCACCATTGTGCACATGACTCTGGCTCTACAACTGTTGAAACACCCTGAATTCCTCATCCTTTGAATATGCCTCTTTATATGCATCATGGGTGAATGGCACCATGTGCATCAGAGTTCTCAAAGCTATGATCTTTGATGTGAGTGGCCTTGAAATCATGTCATACAACTTGTTCATTCTTCACTTCTTATACTTGATCTCTAAATGAAACTACTGCAGAAACCCCATCCTCTTGTAATGCTTGGTCTATTGTAGCTTACTCTAGGCTCGCAAGTATTGTAGTGGATTGTAATCTATGAGGATTATTGTCTCCTTCCCCATTAGATAGTTCTTCCACTTTTTCATAACTTTCACTAGGGAATAAAACTCCTTGTCATAGGTCGGGTAGTTAAGAACTTACCCATGAAATACTTCTAATTATAGCATATAGTCCTTCCTCCCTACATGAATACTGTTATAGACATTTTTGTGCCTCGCGTCAAGGAGCAGGGAATGTCGATAATTACAGGGATCCTCAGTCCCTAAACATGTTGTTCTTACCCCTAAAAGAACAAGGTCATCAATCAACAGCACTTCCAATCAGTTCTCCACCTGAAAACACTTCAGAACAGGCTTATTTTGGATCATGTTAGCTGCTTAACTGAGCTTCTGCGCTGTATTGCAACTGTCCCACTCTGTACCTGCACTGGAAGTCAAAAACAATGAAGGCTACCTGCGCTGGGCGAGATTGGCCAAGTGGCACAGTCATCCTGCAAGGTGTCAGTTGCCCAGGAAGCTTCCAAACTGACACTTGGGTCATGAGATTCGCCCTGTGATGAGTAAGAGGTACTTGATCACCATGTGTAAGCAAGGATCTCCAAGTGGACACAGGAACTGAAGATTAACTGAAGATGGAGAGGACACTAGTCAGCTATATGCCAGCCTCCAGCTGACTCATCCTTTCCTCTTCCCTCCTATATATAGAGCTCTTCTATGAGGTCTAAGGAGGCTGGAATTTTGTATAAGCAAGGAGGTGCTGTTGGTATACTGCCAGGATTATTGGGTGATTGTTTTACTAGAGGTAAAGAAGAGAGTTCTTGCTGCCGAGGAGGTGCTGCTGGATTGGGGCCAACATCATTGGTTGTAACTTCCTCTGGAACCCTGTTACTTTCTATCAATAAAGTTTGCATGTTCTTCTATATACTTGTTTTACATAGATGCTTTTGTGTTTACATGTATATTTGATGCAACCTAATCCATGCTTCAATTATGATTGCTTGTATCTCGTAGTTTGCTCCCTTTTGTTGTGCAGATTCTGTGTGTAGCTGGATCTGCTTGGAGAGTAAAGAGCTGGGAACGGGATACAAAGTGAGAAGGACAAGGATCGACTAAGCGCAAGACACCAGGTTGGTTGATCCTCTTTCTATTCTCTCTGTGCTTTCATAAAGATGAACATGAAAACTTTGTCATTCAGTTGTTGCTAAAGTCTGTCACCTTTAGAAAGGGTTAGTGTCATCCGCATCGGATACTTTTCCCCACAACAAACTGGCGACCCCGCTGGGGAGATCCTAGTATCTTGTTGTTGTAGTATTTTGCTATTCATTTCTTGAAGAAAAGAGTACCGAATCGAAAAGCTTTTGACTCTATCAAAAGCGAAGTAGAGGGTTTTGCTACTCTTGCTCCTTTGCTGAGCAAATTCAAGATTTAAAGAGCTAATCTACAGATGAATCCTTACTCTTAGTGATAGATCTTTATCCTCTTGATCATCCCTTAGCCTGTACTTAACCCATAGCATTTTATTTCAGTCAAAACAGTACATTTTTGAGCTTTTTATGACCCGGAATTCTTAGCAGACGTAACTCTCGTAAGTCAGTGCAGGCTGTCCACTGGCAGTCTGCATTACAGCGCAGGTAGTCCCTTCGGGAACTGCGCTGAGAGTGAAACTGGTGAACTAGTGCTTGCGCTGGTCCAGTTGGCCTTAGTCTAGCTCAGCTCTTCCTTTGTGTCTTGGCCCTGTTTGCACTTGTTTTTGGCTGATTGCTTGCTGGTTATTGTATTTGCTGTAGACCTCATCTCCTTGACATTATTCCGCCTCAGTTGTGTGATGAAATTGTAAACGTTCTTTCAGTATTTCTTGTTTCAGTTACAATTTCCCATTGTGAAAAGTGAACCTAGTAGCTGTGGCCTCTTAGATTGCGATCTTATGAGTTAGTGTTATTGCTGTTCATAGCTGTTTTGGATTGGTTTGCTTCTCACTTTATGGTTTGAATCTATACTTTTCCTGTATTTAAAACAAGTCTTTCATAAGGTGTTCTTTTGATTGTGGACAAGCTTGTTTATTTCTACTTGAAAGTTGATTCAAAAATCATACAACCGTTTCCTTTTGTTAAGCATCAACATTAAGGATAACGAAAAGAAATACATGCATTGTGCATTTTGCATTTGACTGTATGCTTGACGATTTAGGAAAATGTGCATTTTAGTGTGTGTTCTTTGATCTGTGGAAAAAGTTGTGTCTTGCTCTTTCCTCAAGTAGATTAAGGTTTTCAAAGTTGAAAGATTGAAAAGATTTTGCTTCTCATTCTTAGATTGCATATAGGAAGTTGTATATATACATCTCGTGGCGAACCTGAAAGGCAAACTGTTAAGAAAGATCAACATTAAAATAAACTCAATTTACATAATAACGCTTTGGAATTTAATGCAAACATCTAGAGGTCTAGGTAGAGACGTGTTCCGGCATCGTTAAACATAGTGACTGTCGATCTCTACGAAGGTGGGTGATTCCTCCTGAGAGTCGGTGGCACTAACACGGATTTGAGCTCCCGCGTACCGTCGCGTATATTGGGAGACCCCTATAGGCTTTTATCCTTTATCCTTAGGAAACCGTGTCGGCCGCCCTACTGATCGCGATGCAGTGAACACAACATTCACGAAGATCGACCACCCGTACCGTAAAACGTATTCTGTGGTTTCGCGAAAGGTTTGGCACACCCTCTGCCTAGATCTCCAGAGCAGTTTCTTTTGGCCTTTTTCAAACTCTATAACTGAAAAGGTCCAACCGAGCATTTGTCACTTCGGGCTCGTTAATACATCGAAGGCGACTAGAGTCATCTTTAGCTTTTTCTCGACTCTTAAAACATGAAAAAGCAAGTTTGTGTCTAAAAGCGTCGTAAATAAAACTTATTTTAAAGCGGAACATAATCACCTGTTATTCCCACGTTGATCTTTCAGTTGAAAAGTATGGAGCCCACCAACCAAGGAAGTAACCTTGGCGGAAGTCCAAATCCCTTCTCCTCTTGGGGAGATGTTGGTGCGCCTCATATGGCTACATTGTCACTTCCAGGATTGACAATCGACCTTCCTGTTTGGCTCTTTTCAACTAATGTTGTCCAAATCGCCACTAATCCTGAGCAGTCGAATCAACTGTCAGAACAATCTAGAACTACCCACCAGCCTTCTACATCTTGTGATACTTCCTCTGATCCTTCATCTTCGCAGGGTAGAGCCGGCAAAAGTCAGCCTCCCAAGGAGAAGAAGGAAAAGAAGAAGAAAGGGAAGAAGTAGAAGGAGCCTCTGGCGAAGGCGACTGGGGGCAAGCAGAAGAAAACTGACAAAAACCCACACACTGCACCGACCGGGCCTAAATCGCCATGTGTCATTTGCAAAGGGATCCATTTCCATCGTGATTGTCCTTGTATTCCCCGGATACTAAAGGACTGGTCCCCGAGGTTGCACAATCCGGTAGCATCAACCTCTGGTTGTCAAGTTGATTGCATTCCCTCAACTAGCGAGAGTGAAGGACGAAGAAGGGGACCAAGATCACCCTGTCTATTGTGTGAAGGTCACCATGCCATCCACAAATTTCCATTCTTAGATGAGGCCAAGAGAGTTTTGGAAGATCGCCCGGTGTCACCGGTGCAACTTCCGCCTGGATACCGAAAACTCGCGCCTAATCCCTCGATAGTTGAAAATCCAGTTGAACCACTCAAGTGGTCAGCTGATGTGTCAGTCATTGAGAATGAACCTACCGAATCTAGACCAGACGAAAGTCTAAAGGTCGAAACGGCAGTTGACCCGGTTCTTCCTTCAAAGGTTCTATCGTCCAATGACTCCGTCATTGAAGACCCGTCTTCAAATGACACCGTCACCGAAGTGTCGTCTTCATGTGACACCCTCACTGATGAGAACAAGGATGACACCATCCAGGTTCTCTTTATCAGCACCGACTCCGACGAGCATCCGGGCAATGCGCCCATTCCTTTATCGCAGGAAGGAACATCATCTGAGTCGTATCCGGCCGTATATTCGGTCCCACCACCAAGCAACCTGGTTGTATCCTTTGATTGGAATCAACTAGGCAGACCCCGGTTACCAGCCAGTACACCATTTAGAATCATTGTCCAGATCTATAGAATGGTTATGGCTGGTACTATCATTGATGAAGGGGCGTCTGTGAGTATCCTTTCCTCTATTGCTTGGAAAGCACTGGGTTCCCCAGCGCTTTTACCTGAGTTGAGAAATCTCTCAGGTTTTGATAAAGGAACCAGTCGACCATTAGGGATCCTCCCCGATGTACCTATTACATTGAAAGGGAAGACCGTCAGGATGAACGTGTTGGTAGTTCAAGGACCCTTGGATTATAACCTACTCCTTGGACGCGACTATATTTATTGCATGGGAGCGATAGTCTCCTCACTCTTTAGAGTAATGTGTTTTCCACACGAAGGAAGGGTGGTCAAGCTCGTAGACCAACTTTCATTTTCGGGATCTCGCATCGCAAATAGTCAAATACCAATCCTAAATGGTCTGTTCACTCAAGATTCGCCTCCGTCCCCAGTCCTCCTTCCCGATGAATGCGAGTGATTCGGAAAGAAAGACTAGGACCCAGGGGGCATGCACCCTGGTCTGCTTCGGGCAGAGGAAACTCCGGATATAAGGAAGAATTTCCGCAGAAGAACATGACTAGTCCGTACCCCGTCCGTGGAAGGAAGTGGGGTTGTTCTGGAATAGTGTTCTTTTGTTAAAGTTATGTGTTTGGCAAAAGATTCATTCACCTTTGTCTAAAAAAGTGGGCAATGCCCAAGTAGGAATTCCCTTATTGTAACAAGTAGTCACCATCTTTAAATTCAAGCCTCGCCCATCGAAACATATGTTTTGAAGGATAAGCAGGGGCAGTAAACTAAGAAGGAGACCATATTGTTGTAACAGAGGGTAACCATCTTTGGACAACCCAATGATAGACACCACCGAAGAAAGAGATTGATTTGCGGCAGCGAATAGAACCACTCTTCGGATAATAAGAAAGAGGCAAGCCTCCCTCAATAATACCAATGTTTTATCTTTGAGTAGTGTTCTTCTATTGTCACATAGCTGTTTGTTAAAAGTGGGCCGACAGGAAGTCTGAGTACTGCGTAAGACCCCTTAAAATAACGAGAAGACAAGTATCGTTAGCATTAGATTAGCAAGATGACAAATAAGTAAGAACACCCAGAGAAAAACAAAAGTAGGGGAGAGGAGGGGCAGCCTCGAAATTCTATCCTATACCTGGGGGCATGCAAACTTTTGGAATGCAAGCAAGGGACGACTATTGATTTTTTAAATTTTTAGGTCCTCCCTTTAAACCTGTAGGTCTAACCCGTTAAACTCGTAGGATTAGCCGTTTCCAACCTTGCATGAAGAAAGCCTGTGGGGCAAAAGTAAAATTTGCCAAATTTGGAGCATAGCTGTGGTAAGGCCCAAGCTCTATAAAAAATGGATCCTTAGAGGAGGCGTTCTTTTTATGACTGGTATATCGAGCAGTTTTAGCATATAGTTCATGCTCGTTTAAAAAATAAACGCGAAAATCGAGCAGTTTTATGACTGAATTTATGCTCGTTAAAAAATAGAAAAGTGTGAGCAAAAGTTTCCCCCAGAGTTCAAGTTCATGGAAAAAATGAACCGATAAATAACCTTTTGAGATCGTAAATTCATCAGCCATAAGAACCTTGATCGTGTTTTCATCCATCACCTCCACTGTTCATTTGGCCGATCATTCACTTCCATTTGTGTGTTTACCTCTTTTGAGAAACAGCTGCGAAGAGTGATTTCACCTAGCCATCCTGGTGACACTGCCGAGATTGGAAATTCCAACCTGTACCTGGAATCTGTAGCTATCCCTGTTTATCACTCGTTCCTCAAAAGACGAGTCTTCTTTCAGCTCTTTTCACTGACTCGTAAAATATGAAAAGTTTGCCGAGTTTTGGCCTTCCAGCTCGTTAAAATAACCGGAACGCTATCCCTCCTCTAAATTTTAATCTTTTTGGACCTGAGGGATTATTGCACAAAAGGATCGAGCGCTTGTCTTGTTCGGCTCGTTAAAAGTACCGAACAGCCATCCCTTCTGTATTGTTTTATACTTTTTCGGACTTAAGGGATTTGCTGACGAAAAAGGAATTATGGAGTTGACTTTCTGTACCTTTTTAGACTCTCTAAAAATGAAAAGGACCGAGTTTTCCTTGTCGTTAGACTCGTTAAAATGATTAAATAGCGACAAACTTGTCTTTAGACGAGAACGAGTTTCCCTATCGCTAGGCTCGTTAAATCTTAGCGATAGGCTTGCCCGAAGGGCAGGTTATAGAACAAGCATATGTTATCCTCCTCAAGCTTGACAAAAATAAAGAGGTACTGGTCAGAAATGACTGGGGAAAAATTGGGAGAACATCAAAGTTTAGAGGTAGCAAGTCACTCTTGAACATGACACTTTTCTTCCGTATCACATCGGGTTGGGTTGTCTCATTCACCGGTTTCATCACCATGGTCCTCGCCACACCATCCAGTCGGGGTAATGCTACCGATCCAGCACATCAGTGTCGTTATATGTTCAAGAGGGGTCATTCAGAAAGTGTCAACCGTGTCCCATCCACTACCATACATTTTCCTTCATCCATTTCATGATCACCACCCTGAATCATATGTCACAGTTTGTTTCACCTCCACTAAATCATTAGCTCCGTTCCGTGTCATTGATGTGGGATTCATCAAGGCCCTCCTTTGACGGATCACTTCTTGTCGACTTCAGCTCATTATCCAAGAAGTCGATCTAGGAACACCCCCATCAGTACTTTGAAGCTTGCATGCCTCAATGGCAAGTTTCTCACTTCCGGCGACAGGTATACATCAATGACCTTCGACCAGAAGATTTTGCGTGGCGTTCGACGCCAAGTCCTTTATTCACGCCACGTGAATTGTACTGCCGTACCTTGAGGGTCATCGTCATTATTGGTGATTCCTCTCGCGCTTGTTAACGGTTTTCATTATTGACCGGTAATCAAGCGATGTCTTTCCATGTTTGACTTCAGCGTAATTCTCACATGGATCGACTTGTACTTAGAGTGAAGATCGAACGAGTTTGAAGACCCCGGATCTAGTTTCATCCATCCGGGCTGCGATATATATTCAGGAAATATAAAAGCATTTGCCATGTACATCATTGCAGCAGATGATCATCCTCCTCAAAGGATGATAATTTTAGCGGAAGATTATCAGTGTGTCTTCAGACGATCGTCTGTCATATGTACCAAAATGTATTTATAGAAAGCTGAGCATGGGAATACCCGCCTCAGCTAGATCATGAGAATAATGATGAATGAAAGATAATGTATTGTATTGTATTGTATTACAGGGCACTCTCCTCAGCACTGGAACGAACTTCAGACCCTCTAGCTAAAGCATTTCACCCGATTAACGGCCTCATACTTTAGGGGGCAATTGTTATAGACATTTTTGTGCCTCGCGTCAAGGAGCAGGGAATGTCGATAATTACAGGGATCCTCAGTCCCTAAACATGTTGTTCTTACCCCTAAAAGAACAAGGTCATCAATCAACAGCACTTCCAATCAGTTCTCCACCTGAAAACACTTCAGAACAAGCTTATTTTGGATCATGTCAGCTGCTTAACTGAGCTTCTGCGCTGTATTGCAACTGTCCCACTCTGTACCTGCACTGGAAGTCAAAAACAATGAAGGCTACCTGCGCTGGGCGAGATTGGCCAAGTGGCACAGTCATCCTGCAAGGTGTCAGTTGCCCAGGAAGCTTCCAAACTGACACTTGGGTCATGAGATTCGCCCTGTGATGAGTAAGAGGTACTTGATCACCATGTGTAAGCAAGGATCTCCAAGTGGACACAGGAACTGAAGATTAACTGAAGATGGAGAGGACACTAGTCAGCTATATGCCAGCCTCCAGCTGACTCATCCTTTCCTCTTCCCTCCTATATATAGAGCTCTTCTATGAGGTCTAAGGAGGCTGGAATTTTGTATAAGCAAGGAGGTGCTGTTGGTATACTGCCAGGATTATTGGGTGATTGTTTTACTAGAGGTAAAGAAGAGAGTTCTTGCTGCCGAGGAGGTGCTGCTGGATTGGGGCCAACATCATTGGTTGTAACTTCCTCTGGAACCCTGTTACTTTCTATCAATAAAGTTTGCATGTTCTTCTATATACTTGTTTTACATAGATGCTTTTGTGTTTACATGTATATTTGATGCAACCTAATCCATGCTTCAATTATGATTGCTTGTATCTCGTAGTTTGCTCCCTTTTGTTGTGCAGATTCTGTGTGTAGCTGGATCTGCTTGGAGAGTAAAGAGCTGGGAACGGGATACAAAGTGAGAAGGACAAGGATCGACTAAGCGCAAGACACCAGGTTGGTTGATCCTCTTTCTATTCTCTCTGTGCTTTCATAAAGATGAACATGAAAACTTTGTCATTCAGTTGTTGCTAAAGTCTGTCACCTTTAGAAAGGGTTAGTGTCATCCGCATCGGATACTTTTCCCCACAACAAATACTGATTCCATAACATACTCAGTCACATGCGTATCCACTTTAAAGGATTGCTACAAGTTTAGTAATGATGAACTTGTGCTTAACTAATCTTACCTTTTAGCTCCTAAAAGGTCCTTTGCTAAGTCTTCCCCCATGGGAAAATCTTGCCATTTTATTTTATGTCATGGAGTGGTGCTGGTACTTTTGAAAATGAAGCTATGAATTTCCTTAAGTATTGTGTTTCCCTAATGAAAATCGTAGCCTTATAAACATTAGTAGACATAGACCATTCCATGATGGACAACATCTTGGCAGGATCTATATTCATCTCTCCTCCACCTATCACATACCCAAATACATTAAATATTTTCGTGCAAACTCACACTACTTGAGATTTTCTATACATTGGTGCTTATATAATGTCTCTATCTCCTACATCAAATGTGAGAGGTGCTCCTCCTAGGTAGCACTGTGTGCCAATATATCATGAAAATAGATAATAAGAAATGAATCTATAAAAGGGAACAATATATCATTCATTAACCTCATAAATGTACTCGGTGCATTGCATAGGTCAACCACTCATATAAACCTTTCCTAGTTTTGAGCCAATTGTCTAGATATATTCTTCTTTAACTCGAACCTAGTGATATTTGGACATTATGTCTAGCTTTCGGAAGTATTTTGTTTGTTGCAATTGATCCAATAACTCAACTATCTTGTGTAGGGGGTACCTATTCTTGAGCATGATTTTTTTCAACACCGTGTAATCAAATAAACATCTTCCAAGTCCCATCCTTTTAGCACTATGTGTTGGAATTATGATGTATGTGTTGTACTTGATGGAAACCCACTTGTAGCAAAACAACTCACCTGTATATGGTAACTAGATGAATCTACAAAAGAGATATCATATGTGACAGATGTGATGAAATGCAAGGCAACTTCAAGGAATCAATTCAGAAGGAAACTCACTCAGATGAAAGTATAGCAGGTAAACAACAAAGAATTATAGATCAGTCTTCATAGAATGAAGAAAAAGAGGTATACACAGGTTCACCATTGACCAAGCTGCGTATACATGCAGGTTCACTGTATACATGTACACACACACTTTCACAGAAGGAAAAGCGTGTATACCTTGGAAAACTAAATTTTTGGTCCAAATTATTTGGTCCATGGTATTTTGATCCATGGTATTGGTCTAAGGTATCGGGTTTGAGGTATTGACCCCAGGTATTTGGTTGAAGGTATTGGTCCTAAGAGGTTTTGGTCCATGGTATTGAGAAAGGCCTAAGACTATAAAAGGAGGAGAAGATCATTAGGCCAGGGTGTGCAAGTATCGAATATCTGATGAAGTGTGAGATCTAATATGCAGGTTATTGGATTATGTTGTTGTGTTTGATCTAAACCAAGGATGAACCTTAGCGGTTGATGAAGGATAAGATATAATGATGTATCAGGATCTCAAGGCTTGAAGTGAATTATCTTTATGTGGTTTGATCGTTTATCTGAATAACTGGTGCATGTTGTAGTCTGTAAATATGACGATCTGGGTATGATTGAAGTCTGGAATAGTTGTAATGTTTAAATCATCATTTACAGATCTGTACACTGGTTTTCCTTGAGGAAAGTGTGTATGCACGTAGGTTTGACATATGCAAGTAGCATATACCTTATAAAATATGTTTTAGTTGCTTCTGTTTGCTATTGCAGTGTTCTGGGTTCTGGCTTGGGTTCTGGTTACTGTATTCTGGTAACAACATTCTGAATGATCAGATTGATGGAGTGATTGATAGATTCAGTTGTGGTTGATTCAAAAGGAGATTGGTTTATGAAGATATATTTTATGATTGATTGATGTTATTGATGGATCTAGTCTGAAAATTTATGAAACACGGTCCCTGGAAGAAAAGAGAGGGTTGTAGCCTTCTCTAGGCCGGCACATACATACTAGTAAACATATTAGCTAGTACAAGAGCTAGGGGGTTGTAGATCCTCTCCAGTAGAAGCTGGAGAATGAGAGAAGGTTGTAACCTTCTACAGGTAGAACCCTGTGTACTGGTATAAGATTGCACCGGTACAAAATTGTAAACAAAATTCTCTTATCATTAAAAGAAGACAAAGACGATTGCAGCAGGTGGTTTGCACCCACATTGGGTTTCCACCTTATATATTGGTATTCATGTGTGTTACTTATGTGTGATGCTTTATTCTATTTTTATTGCACTGTCTAATGAATTCCTGATATACTAGTTAAAGTTCAATGCATGAATTTGGGTAAATCAAAAGATCTCTGCATATACGCTGGTTGCATTAAGTACAGTTGCATATACACACTAGTTCAATAAGCTGAACTAGCATATACAAAACGGTTTTGAAAATTAAATTATTGTTGGGTAGCGGAGGCCCCGCGCAATGGTTGTGGGACTCAAAGTCCACAATTTTGGGAAAAATTATGGTAAAGACTCCGCGAAGTGCGCAGAGCGTGAATTGTAATGAGTCAAGTCAAAGGGTTGTCTGCCCGAGAATAATGTAAAATAATAGGAAGTAATTCGGCCTGCCCATGATCCAAAGACCATGGGAATATATAAATAGAGCAAGGCTCTATGGCTAGAAGTCAGTTTTTTTTGGAAGCTTTTGACTAGATCTGATGTGTATGGGTTGGTGAAAGAAATTGTTATTCTGCGTCTGTAAGTTCGAGTCAAAGGTGTTAGTGGGTAGATAGAGGCTCTGCAGCTATGTGCACAGAGGCCTGGTAGAGTCTGCAGCTGTGTGCATGGGCCCCTGCAGCTGAGTGCGCAGGGTGGATCTGGTTGTATTGACGAAAGATAATAATAAAGATAAGTTGTTTTCTAAAATATCGCAGATCTATTGTATTCTGGTTTATGCATCTATTATATGAGTTTATTTCTTTAAAGAATTATGGTTGCGTGCACTGGGATTTATTGTTAAATGTTTTCTTAAAGACTGTAACCAAAATATCAGATTGGTAACAATTTCCGTAATAAGAAAGTACACTTGTGCGGATCTACGCATAGTAGTACAGAGTGGCGCGAGGCCACAGAACGGTTTGCGACCCCTCTAGATCACATCAAGACATCCCAAGGGTGTGGAAACCTGGTTCCAGCATCCTCCCCTGCTACCTTGGGTGGGACCTCAGTCCGTGCTCCACGGGTTGTTGCCGAAAGGGCCGGTAGCTATGGGATTTGTTTGGCTAATAACTCTTCTGAACCTGGGTTAGGGCCCAATAAGCCAACAAATGGTTCTGTTGCCGGGACCAGGATCTGCCTAAGGGATGTCTGATGTCGGAACAATGGAACCCTACAAAGAAAGAGCTTGAAGATTGGTTGGATAAGAAGCTTCATGAGTTCATGGTACAGGAAAACAGAAATCCATGGATATCTGAGGAAAGGTGGCTGGATCGCTACATATACATAGAAATCCACGAGATCTTCTTTGCATCTTTCTCAACAGAGCTATATGAGTGGATTGCGAGGCTAGCTAATAGTCAGGGAAGGTGCGGACTAGATCAACCCATCATGTGGATGCCAGAGTTGGTGTGTAAGCTGGAATCATCTGAAGATAAATTTGCACGGGCAGTAGATCACTGGTTGGATCGAATAATAGGAGGGTTTATAACTGAGTTCACGATAGACACAATTGTGAGTTAAAGCGAGGCAAAAAGGTGCTTTCTCCAAGGACCATGGGGTAAGTACATCAAATCATTGAATACTTGGATTGAAATGCTGTTATGTGAAAAACGGGTTATGTGCATCCATTGATTTCTGGGGTAATGAGGAGTGGAAGAGGTTACCGAGGGACTGAAGGATTAGAAAACAGTCCTCTGATTTCACTCTCACGAGAAAGCGAGGAGGAGATCGCAGGGTTCTCTCTGAGAAGCATAGTCCAATTGATAAAGCAACACATTCCACTAATACCACCGCCATCCACGCTATCACCTACTTCACCTACATCCAACCCATCTTCACCTACCCCATCGCCACCACCACCAAGGGTTGGGATGGTAGGTGTGATCAAGTTGCCGGTACTTAGGGGTGTAGGAAATGAGGAACCAGATCAGTTTTGGTTCGTGGTAAAGGCTGTATGGGAAGCCCAAGGCATAACAGATGAGAACATCAAAAAGGCTTCTCTGGTTAGCGTGCTACAGGACCCCACATTGACGTGGTATATAAAGTACTCTAGCAATCACCCGAATGCAGGAATAGCGATGATTCAAGACACACTGAACAAAAAATTTGGCCGACCAAAATCAGAAACATAGTCGATCATTGGGTTCAAGGAGATTGCGATGATGCCTGGTGAAACCCCGTGGAATCTGGATCAGAGATTGAAAAGTACAATCTGTGGGGCTAACATGACGCTGACGGATGCACAACATTGTGCATGGTTTGTGGCATCGTTGACACCACATCCGAGGACGACGCTATCACAATAAAAGATATCAACCCAAGCTGAAGCATTGGAGACAACGATGAGGTTGCATGAAACTCCAATACAGGATTCAGGGTTGGGAGTTCAGCAAATCCATGTGCAACTAAAAAACCTGTGCTTAGAAATGAAAAGTTTGAAGCAAGAAAGGGCACCCCGACTAGAGGCGCGTACCAAAGTAGGATGCATCAAATGCAAAGGTTAAGGTCACGATAAAGACCACTACCTCGTATTCACAAACTATCTGGCGAGAGGGGGACCTATGCCATTAAGGCTGGAGGTACAAGGAGGGCCAAGTGTGGTGCTTGCCCTATGGTACGTGATTTGTCAAGTAGGAGGAAAGCACGCAACAGACCACTGCCACCTGTTGTAGAAGTATACCCAGACTTCGCAACAACTGTATTGCAACTTCTGTAGGTCAGTGGGTCACAATGAGCAAACTTGTTGAAGCTACGAGCTAATGATGGAAAGGACCCCAGCCTATCGAATGCAAACTGAGGCGCGGGGTTTTGACCCAGCCGCTTCCCCTTGGGGAATTCCAAGGACTTGGAAGAGGAAGAGGAATGGGGCCATAGACAGCTGATCTGTTATAATTGTGGTGGGTCGGGGCATTACGCTCACAACTGTACTAACTCTACGAGAATATCTTGTCCATACTGTGAGAAGTTTGACCATGAAATGGTAGACTGTCTGACACTAATTGCCTAGATGTGCGAAAAGGGGGTATTGCAGCCCACTCCAACTCAAAATGTCCAAATGATGAAGTCAGAACCACGCGAAGAGGACCCTAGCGTAAACATGGTACTAAGGAGCGGTGCAACTATAGGGGGAGATGCGTGGAAACAACCTAGAGAAGATGGGAAGGGTCGTGATGCCCCTACAAGGGAACCTGACTTTGAGATGGAACAGGTGAAGAAGACGTCTAAGGAAGCTCAGAAGAGCTTCATGGAAGTCTCTACTCCAGGTAGAAGGGATCCAATTGAGCCGGGAATGGATCCCTCTATGCTTACCACCTTTTTAAAGACATGTATGAAGTTGCTGCGTGACAATAGAGTCGTTAAAGTATTGCAAGAGTTGATTACTAAGTGCATAGGGTCAGGTGAGCCACGCATAGTGCGGAAACTGTGAAAACATGATGTACGCACCGGGCGGGAGATGCGAATGATGGCGCAAATTGACAAGTACGAGATGGACTAGGTCATTCTGGATTTAGGGTCGGGTGCGAATGTGTTGCCTAAGAAAATGTGGGAATGCATGGGTAGTCCTGCACTATAGTGGTCTCCTATTCAGCTGTGGATGGCCAACCGACAAAATATCTTACTGATGGGACGACTGTAAGGGTGACAGTGGACAATGAAGGTGTAAGTACGTAGACCGACTTTGAGGTAATAGAAATTTTTGATGACAGTAATCCATACCCTACATTGCTAGGAATCGATTGGGCCACGGACATGAATGGGGTCATCAACTTGAAAAGAAGGAAATTGACATTCGAAAAAAAATCATTTTGGTTAATAGTTCCACTGGACCCAGTTGAAGGAGTGTGCTACACTGAACCGATGCACGACGAGGACAGTGACGATGAAATGGACTGCATCTACCAGATAATAGCGCAAGACCAGGATCGGGTGAATCCCATAGTGGATGGGAGAATCTCATGGGAGTGTGATAGTTCTGCACCTCAGATTCAGACGAGGAGATCAAACAATGGCAGAACCAATTGCATGAAGTCACAACACTCAACTGTAACATGATGATTAGATCACTATGATGCATGACAATCGAGGTATGTAAATAGCCAGCGGACAATGACGCAACAAAGGAGGATGATTTTATCAATCTTTGCGGAACTTCAATCATAAGGCCGAAGTCGAAGGGGGTGAGGGAAGAAGCATCGCTCGCGGTAATCACACCAGGGTGGTGTGCACAAAGGAAGCTGAGGTGGAATGAGCACAGAGGTAGATGGCAGTTCCGGATACAGATTGGTGGACGTGCGTGGCGAACGCAACCAGGGCAACCATGACAGAGCAGGGTGGCCAACCATCTACAACGGTGGGCACAGTTGTATGCTGTGCAACCATCGACCCAACTGAATCTACGCGTAACAAGGGTTCGCTGGGCGATAAGACTGTACACAAAGCAGGGTGTGCCAAGGGAACTCTATCCACAGTCGGACGGGAAGTAAAGAGAATTTCCCTAACCACTGCCCCTGCAGTTCAACCTGAACGAAAAGACCTCGACAAAGGGATCCGGCCGTTGCAGGAAGCCATTTGGCACAGTAGTTTGAGACAAGCCATGACCCTGCTATCATGGTTGCGACTGCACCCTACTGAAAAAGGGAGCACGAACCACAATGCGCTATCTGATTTGAAGGTATGCGAAGGGTGCCCGCAGCCCGGGCTAGCTTGGAAAAGGAAGGCTCACATGAAGGGTGTGTCTACTTGACTGTCTGTAGGAGACCTAGTCTCAACACTCCACGTAGTTGAAAGAGGGCACGGACTATAAAACAATCTGCAGGAAGGTTGCGAGATTTGGCTGTGGTGCGCAGGGCCAGTAAAAAGCATAGAACGCACCCGCGTACCAGGGGCTATGCTACCGCATGGAGTGGATGGAAGGTGACCGTTGCAATTACTGTTCATGATAAGATGTCCCATTTAAGACACCGAGGATTGCTGCGGGATTTGTTTGGCTAATAACTCTTCCGAGCCTAGGTTAGGGCCCAATAAGCCAAAAATTATTGATATAATAATACTGATTCACCCCCCCTTTTAATATTATTTCCAACAATTGGTATCATAGTAGGTCCTTTAGAAGAAGCTTGATCACTTGAAGGTAGATCTATCATCATGAGTAATCAAGAAAGTGGGGGATCCATCAAACCGCTAATCTTTGATGGAAGCAACTTTGTTTATTGGAAGGTAAGAACCACAACCTATCTTCAATCTCTTGGAACAGATGTTTGGAAAATCTTGGATGGAGGATATATATTTCCATCAGCAATTCCTACAGATACTATAGGTAAAAAGCAATATGAAACCAATGGCAAGGTTGTCAATACATTATTGGGAAGTCTGTCACAATTGGAGTTTGTCAAAGTTATGCAACTCAAATCAGCCAAAGAAATATGGGGCAAAATCATTCTAAGCTACGAAGGAGACTCTCAGGTAAAACATGCTAAACTGAAAACTCTCATAATTCAATATGAAACTCTCAAGATGCACAATGATGAAAGTATAGCTAGTTACTTTTTATGTATAGATGAGATTGTTAATTGCATGAAGAATCTGGGTGAAGAGATAAAAGAAGTTACCTTAGTTGAAAAAATTTTAAATCCTTATTTGCTAAATTTGAATCAAAAGTATCTGCCACAGAAGAAAAGCATGATCTACAGACTATTACTATGACACAGCTTCACAGAATCTTAACTTCCTTTGAGATGAGAAAATGAGGTCCATTAGATATGAGATAAGCCGCATTTAAAGCTTCAGCAAAAGGAAAAGAAGAACTCAATGAATCGGGACACATTTCAGAAGATGAAGAGGAAGAAAACTTTGTCAAGAAACTTCAATGGGGTTTCGGAAGATTCAGAGGTAAACTACCTTTCAAATGTTTTTCCTGTGGTAGAGTCGGTCATTATGCTACCAAATGTCCTCATAAAGATAAATATGATAAAGGGAAGGAATCTGCCAAATGGAATAGAAAACAAAGTGTAAGTAAAAAGAGCTACTACACTCATGAAGATAGCGATGGTTTATCAAATAGTGATGAAGATGAAAATAGTAATGACTATAGACTTCTGATGGCTTATGAAGATGATGATTTTTTGGATGCTTTAGATGAGATGATATTTATGAAGAAATATCTAAACTCAAAATCTGTTTAGAAGAAAAGAGTATGATTATAGATACCTTGACATACCAACTTGTTGAAAGAGAAAAACACAATGAAAAGCTTGAATGTGAAATTGTGGGTCTAAGAAAGGATCTTGAGAAAACAAAAGCTCTCAATCTTAGATTTGCTAAAGGATCAGAAACCTTAAATGAAATTACCAAATTTTAGTGCTCTCCTCTGATAAAGACAAGACTTGGATATACTGAAGAAGCATCTCAATCACAAAAGCCGTCAACCTCCACTAAAAGCTATCTTGATGTAGCAAAGAGTAATGGACAATTTCACAATCGTCAGCAAAGGCATAAAGTAGATCACCAGGTAAATCAGGCTCAATTTACTTCAAGGATGAACAGAAGCCAGAACCAACCTTAGGTAAATCGTACTCAATTGGCTTCAAAGATGAATATCAATAGAAACTACAATCACCAGGTTAGTAGATTCGATAATTGCCGGAACTTCTTTAATGGTCAATGTTTCTCATGTCATAATTTTGGACACAAAGTTGCTCAATGTGTTGCTTACAAAATCGTCATGACTAGAGAAGCATGAAATCAAAGGAATATGACAGGGATCAAGAAAAGTTCCTATAATAACTTTTCTCTTCTTGAAAATGAAATAGAATGCTCAATATGTAACAACTTTGGCCATGAAGAATTTGAATGCAGGAGTAAATTTCGACAGATATCTCAACAGAAGCAAACTCCATTAAATCCCAAAATATGGAGAAAGAAAGAACTACGAACAGAAAGATGTGGTATAGCCTTGTATGCAGAAGGACAAGAAAACCAGTGGTACATCGACAATGGATGTTCAAAACACATGACAGGTGACAAAGAAAAACTACACTCATATAATGCCTTAGAAAAGGAAAAGAGTGTCTCATTTGGAAATGACACTCCTGCTATCATAAAAGGTAAAGGCTCTGTTTTCTTGAAAGAAAAAGTTAAAGCTGGGAATGTTATGTATGTTGATGGCTTAAAGCATAACCTGTTGAGTGTTAGTCAAATGTGTGATCAAGGAAATGAAGTAGTGTTTCGATCAAATGGATGTGTTGTTCGTGAGCTTGATACAGGTGAAACCACGATCAAAGGTACAAGAACTCCAAACAACCTATACATACTCAAGGGAGGATAGCAATAGTGCTATCTAAGAAAAAATGATGAAAATTGGCTATGGCATAGAAGATTGGGACATATATGCTTTTCTCAAATAAGAAAAGCATGCAGATTCCAGGCTGTTTGTGATCTTCCAGATATCAACATTCCTGAAAATACTATATGTAAATCATGTCAATTCGGTAAGCAAACTAGATCTCACTTCATCGAAAAGGAAGGATCAGCTAGTAAGCCTCTTGAACTTGTTCATATTGATTTATGTGGACCATCAAGGAAAAAGTCACCTCGTGGAGAATAATAATTTATATTGTTCATTGATGATTTTTCTAGAATGTGTTGGATAGGTCTTCTAAAGCATAAAGATGAAGTATTTGAAAAGTTCAAAGCCTTCAAAGCTTTGGTTGAAAATGAATCAGATCGCAAAATCAAATGCCTCAGATCTAATCGAGGAGGGGAATTTACCTCGGATGAATTCTTTGAATTTTGTGAACAACATGGAATAAAAGGGCAGTTCTCCACTGCAAGGACTCCTCAACAAAATGGAGTGGTAGAAAGGATGAATAGAACTGTTCAACAAATGGCTCGTGCTATGCTAGATGAATTTGGAACTCCTGCAACCTTATGGGGTGAAGCTGCATTCGCCGCTATCACTATTCTCAGCCAAGAAAATGTTCGAGCAAACAACACTTAAACTCCACATGAACTTTGGTATGGTAAGACTCCTACTGTAAAATATTTCAAAGTTTTTGAAAGCAAATGTTACATCAAAAGGACTGATGAAAAACTTGGTAAGCTTGAACCCAGAGCAGATGAAGGTATTCTTCTTGGCTACTCTTCCCGAAGTAAAGGATATAAATGTTATAATAAGAGACTTGGGAAAATTATTGAAAGTATTGATGTTGTGGTTGATGAAGCATGCAAAAATCCAAAACAGATAAAATCTGAAGATTATGACAATGAAGAAGATGAGGATCATTTTCCCACATCAAGTCATACTGATTCTGAAGAAGAAACTAATGAAGCACCAAAAGAAGAGATAACGATAGAAGAAAAGACTTCTTCTAGGTATGCTTAGAAAAATCATCTAGAAACTTAGATTTTGGGGGAAAAAGGGGCAGGTGTGCTGACAAGAAGAACCATTGCCGAAGCCTCAAGCTATTTAGCATTACTATCTTCCACTGAACCGCAAAATTTAAATGAAGCATGCAGAGATGAATGTTGGGTCAAGGCCATGAATGAAGAACCTGAGCAAATTGAAAAGAATAATACTTGGGAATTAGTTCCTAGACCTCATGACAAGAATATCAAAGGAACTAAATGGATATTAAAAAACAAGCTGAACGAAAATGGAGAAGTTATTAGAAACAAGGCTAGAATTGTTTGTAAAGGATATGCTCAACAAGAAGGTATAGATTTTGAAGAAAATTTTGCACCTGTTGCTAGACTTGAAGCTATAACAATGTTTCTTGCTCTGTCTAGTTTTCAGAAATTCAAAGTATACCAAATGGATGTAAAACCTGCCTTTCTTAATGGAGACTTAGAAGAAGAAGTCTATATTGAACAAACAGAAGGATTCATTCTCGGAAATGATGCAAAACTTGTATGCAAACTCAAAAAATATCTCTATGGTCTAAAACAGGCTCCAAGGGCATGGTATTACCGTCTTGACAAATATCTTCACCAACAAGGTTTTTCAAAGGGGTCAGTAGATAACAATCTATATACAAAGATGGACACTGGTAAATTGCTAATAATTGTTGTGTATGTTGATGATATCATTTTTGGTAGCAATGAAGAGTCCATGAGTTAGGATTTTGCTTCAGTAATGCAGCAAGAATTTGAAATGTCCTTGCTTGGTGAGCTTACCTATTTTCTTGGTCTACAAGCTCAACAAAATAAAGATGGTATTTTTCTCTCACAAACCAAATATCTCAAACAGATCCTGAAAAAGTACGGCATGGAAGATTCTAAACCAGTATGTACTCCAATGATAACAAGATGCAGTCTTAGCTCAAATGATGAATCAGCAGCAATATATCAACCAACTTACAGATCCATGATTAGCAGTCTACTTTATCTAATAGGTACCCAACCGGACATCGTGCATGCAGTGGGAATAGTTGGAAGATTCCAAGCAAATCCAAATCGATCACACCTTCAG
Organism: Pinus tabuliformis; assembly: GCA_031772625.1. NCBI lineage: Eukaryota > Viridiplantae > Streptophyta > Pinopsida > Pinales > Pinaceae > Pinus > Pinus tabuliformis. Next base: position 309,732,220 of record CM062815.1, on the reverse strand, counting down.
GCAGTCAAAAGAATTTTCAAATATCTTCAAGGAACACAGAATTTTGGCTTATGGTATCCTAGAGATACAGATCTTACACTTCATGCATATACAGATGCAGATTGAGCAAGAAGTGTTGATGATAGAAAAAGCACTAGTGGTGGTGCATTCTGTGTGGGTTCCAGGTTAGTGTCTTGGTTCAGCAAGAGACAAAGCTCAATTGCATTATCTACAGCTGAAGCAGAATATGTGGCTGTTGCATCTTGCTGCACACAACTACTTTGGATGATGCAAATCTTGCAAGACATTCAGATCAGATGTATTCCACCCATCTCCATTCTATGTGATAATACAAGTGCCATCAGTATTTCAAAGAATCCAGTCATGCACTCCAAGACCAAGCACATACCCATCAAATATCATTTTCTACATGAACAAGTGCTTGAAAAAAAGGTCAAATTGGAGTATGTTCCCTCCAAAGAACAGGTTGCTAATATATTCACTAAACCACTGCCCAGGGAGACATTTGAATATCTCAAGCAAAAACTGGGAGTAGTTTCTGCATCATCTTGGTGTTAAATCCTATTTTTCAGAGAAAGGTAGTTATACACGAATTTCATGAAGCATAGTCGTGTACATACGCGAGTTTCTGTGGGCATAGTCATGTATATGTTGGTTTAAAGAAAAGCAGTAGGCCAGACTTAGGAAAAAGGGGTCTGCTATGGTTCAGTCGCTTATCTGCTCTGTATGGCACAGGTTCAGGGGGAGCATATGCTTCTAATAATGCATTGTTGGCATTATCTTAGAAGATCTTGGTATAGATCCGCATAATTGTCTTGATTCAGGTGACTCCTTTGATGATGGAAATATACAAGTTGTTGATGTTGCTGATGGATTCTTAAGGTGCAAAGAATATATGGTGTATGATAGTTGATGACTATCATGGCCTTGTTTAGGTCTTTGGTCTAAATGTCATGTATATCTTTTAAAGACCCATGAGTCATATGATGTAATTTGTACCCCCATATGCATGGGAAGGATGATGTAATAATTTATATTTGAGTATATCCCCACTTGGTTGGGTGGATGAGTCAAATTTGGTATATCCCCACTTGGTTGGGAGATGGATGTATGTATGAGTCATTGGTGATAGGAAGGTCATTTGTGATGTATGTAGTCATGTTATTCTTTTAGAACATCTTTTTGCAGACTTTGCTTATGCTCAGTGGGAGCATGGTCTCAATCATGAGAGCTCAATCAACACACTTCAACATATCAAAGAATTCAACATGCACTCAGTGGGAGCATGACTCTTTTCCCTTGATGTAAAAGGGGGAGAGTGACTTGGTGTGGTTGTTGCCATCAAGTGCAAAGGGGGAGATTGTTGGAATTATGATGTATGTGTTGTACTTGATGGCAACCCACTTGTAGTAGGAAAACTCACCTGTATATGGTAACTAGATGAATCTACAGAAGAGATATCAGATGTGATAGATGTGATGAAATGCAAGGCAGCTTCAACGAATCAATTCAGAAGGCAACTCACTCAGATGAAAGTATAGCAGGTAAACATCAAAGAATTACAGATCAGTCTTCACAGAATGAAGAAAAAGAGGTATACGTAGGTTCACCATTGACCAAGCTGTGTATACACACAGGTTCACTGTATACAAGCCACATATACGTACACACACACTTTCACAGAAGGAAAATCACGTATACGTTGGAAAACTAAATTTTTGGTCCAAAGTATTTGGTCCATGGTATTTTGATCCATGATATTGGTCCAAGGTATTGGGTCTGAGGTATTGACCCCAGGAATTTGGTTGAAGGTATTGGTCCTAAGAGGTTTTGGTCCATGGTATTGAGAAATGCCTAAGACTATAAAAGGAGGAGAAGATCATTAGGCCAGGGTGTTCAAGTATCGAATATCTGATGTAGTGTGAGATCTAATATGTAGGTTATTGGCTTATGTTACTATGCTTGATCTGAACCAAGGATGAACCTTAGCAGTTGATGAAGGATAAGATATAATGATGTATCAGGATCTCAAGGCTTGAAGTGAATTATCTTTATGTGGTTTGATCATTTATCTGAATAACTGGCGCATGTTGTAGTCTGTAAATATGATGATCTGGGTATGACTGAAGTCTGGAATAGTTGTAATGTTTAAATCATCATTTACAGATCTGTATGCAGGTTCACTTTAGAAAAAGAGCGTATACACGTTGGTTCTGCATATCAAAGCAGCGTATACGTCATAAATTTGATTTGCAGATCTGTATGTTGGTTTGCCTTGAGGAAAGTGCGTATGCGCAGGTTCGACACATGCAAGTAGCGTATACCTTATAAAATATGTTTTAGTTGCTTCTGTTTGCTATTGCAGTGTTCTGGGTTCTGGCTTGGGTTCTGGTCACTGTATTCTGGTAACAACATTCTGAATGATCAGATTGATGGAGTGATTGATAGATTTAGTTGTGGTTGATTCAAAAGGAGATTGGTTTATGCAGATATATTTTATGATTGATTGATGTTATTGATGGATCCAGTCTGAAAATTTATGAAACGTGGTCCCTGGAAGAAAAGAGAAGGTTGTAGCCTTCTGTAGGTCAGCACCTACATACTAGTAAACATATCAGCTAGTACAAGAGCTAGGGGGTTGTAGCTCCCTTCCAGTAGAAGTTGGAGAACGAGAGAAGGTTGTAGCCTTTTGCAGGTAGAAGCCCGCATACTAGCATAAGATTGCACCAGTACAAAATTGTAAACAAAATTCTCTTATCATTAAAAGAAGACAGAGACGATTGCAGTAGGTGGTTTTCACCCACATTAGGTTTCCACCTTATATCTTGGTGTTCACGTGTGTTATGTGTGATGATTTATTCTATTTTTACTGCACTGTCTAATGAATTCCTGATATACTGGTTAAAGTTCAATGCATGATCATTTGGGTAAATCAAAAGATATTTGCATATATGTTGGTTGCATTATGTCAATTGTGTATACAAACTAGTTCAATAAGCTGAAGTAGTATATACAAATCAGTTTTGAAAATTAAATTATTGATCTAAATATACTGATTCACCGCCCCTCTCAGTATTATTTCCAACACTATGATGATGGGTGACACACATGGTGATCAACTCGGTTGAATAAAAACTTGTTCCAGTAGCTACTGCAACTGTTTCTTCACCTTGCTTCTATAAAAAACAACCTATAAAACCCAATTTTTGGTAATGGGGAGTCTGACAAAAGTTGGATCTCATGTTATTATTCTCTCTTGGGTGGTATCCCTTTAGGATCTCGGAAAACATCCGTGTATGCATATAGAAAATATTTGAGTTGCTACTTATATTTCTTAGTACACTCCTCCATGGATGTATTCACTCTTACTAACTCTTCTATAGACTCATTCTTTCTTAAAAATAATAGATCAAATGTCTTTCTAGAATTGATCAATTCTTTGCTTGGTTGGCACTCAATACTAAAATTTTTGACTTGCCTTTGTGTGTGTTGATGGTGAAAAAAATTCCATTCTTGACGAGATAACACTGGTTAGATCTTCACATGAAGATTGCATCCTGCATGTACATGTAGGGACTTCCAAACACCACTCCAAATACATCAAGAGGAACTATATATAGTATAATTTTGCATTGTTTTTTTACCTTTAACTTTTCATCCTTGTTTACCCATCCTAATGGATATGGGATTGGAGGATCATGAAATTCCAATATAAATTTGCTGACTACCTCTACTGCAATGAGATTCTCATGTGATCCTGAGTCAAACCTAGAATAAATCTCTGTTTTCTTGACCTATATCTTTATGTAGAATATTTTGGTCATTTCATTCTATTCCTATTGTTGAAGGCTACTCAAATTCACCTCCTTCTGCACTGAATTATAGGTGATCTTCTCATCCACATCCGAGCATATTTTAATCTAGTTGCTTGAATAAATTTCCATGAGATTCTTCTTCTTATTATATTTCTTTTTTTTCTTTAGGTTAAGCTCCAAATGAAGCTTCCAACACTTTTTCTCTGTATCATTGTCAATATTATAGTGGTTTCTAGGATCCTTGCATTAGTATGTTGTGGCTACCATATTTTTATATTCCTCCCTTTCAACTTATTCTTCCCATCCTTAGAAGCATCTTGATGCTCCTTCTACTTTGATCCACTTGTTTTTTCTTTCTTTTGTCCTATTTTCTCCAAGTATTGTGATTTTAGACAAGCCTCGTCCATAGATCTAGGTTTAAAAAATATCACTTTATTTTGTAAATGGTTTTCTAGAGCCCTCAGATACTTAAGGAGTGCATCTATTATTTTTGCGGAGATACCCAAAATTATGGCCATCTTTCTCAACTCTATTGTGTACTCCTATACACTTTTTCTTTGCTTCTTCCTAAAGTAGTGCCAATAAATCCACTAGTCCTTTACATATTTGATATGGTAAAATTATGACTTTAGGATAGTTTAAAAGTCCTCCCATTTAGTCATTGGAGGATATCCCTCCAATATAAATTTCTCTTTGTGTATTTTCCATCAGGTCAATGCATGGCCCTCTAATTTCAACCACATAACTGAAACCTTCTATTCTTCCTCTATATAATAAACACTGAAAGAAATTTCTAATTGCTGCATCCAATGATTTAGCTTCAAAGTTCCAATATCACCTTGGTACAACTTGATATCGAACTTCAATTCCATTTTGAATAGGGACTATGAATGGTTCATGGCACTTGAACTAGGTATTAATTTCAGTCTTGTTAGCCTACCACCTCAATAAAATGTGCTTTTACAATGCTTGTCAGGACTATCAAAATCAAATTTTTCATGTCAGTAGGTTCACATAGTAAAATTTGGTCACTGTTTAGTCAGTCAAGAAATTAGGTCAGTCTTTTGAAAATCCACTCATGTTGGTCACCTATCACATTTCTATGAAGGTGTCATAATAAAAGCAAGTGAGTCATCATCATCATTCCATTTAGTTTCAGGTCATCCATTAGGTCGCTAGGGTTTCCAAGGTCCATCATTTTCATGAATAAATTCAACAGTGAATAGAACATGACAAGTAACTCTTTGGTATTGATTTGTGATTTATCACACATTCATCATGTTTAAAAAGTTCCAAAAGAAGAAATTCCATTACTCAAGAAAATGAAAAGATAGCTCAAGTTTCAGTTGTAAAGGTGACTCTATTTTTAAAAGTGAAAAAATCAGTTTTTCAAAGGTTTGTGGGTCCCATTTCTTTTTAAAAGGAGAAATAAATTTTCCTATATAAACTCAAAAGCCCCACCTCTTATTCACTCTGAGTATCAAGCTCTCCACCCTAAAAGAGAGAAAAAGTCGATTTTTTAGGCAAAACTGGCAAAAATCCATAAGCACTGCACTCAGGAAGCCTGTGCTGCGGTTGGAGGTCTGGTGCTGTGCTCAGAGACACTGCGCTATCCTCACGAAATGTGCTCAGCCTAACTACACTGCACTTGGGGGTTGAGTGTCCAGAAAATGCCCAAATTTCTCCCAAATTCAAATTTTAAGCCTTTTTAACTTGATTTCATTGCTTCCTAAAACAAACAACAAGTAAGCACATCATTGCACTTCTTTGTTTTTCAAAATCATCTCATGCCCAAAATCATCTCATGCCAATGATTTTTCCAATTAGGGTTTTGTTGTGAATTTTTCATGGAGAATGATAGGTTGATGATGGCCATTTTTATTTCTTGGTTTTTAAACATGTAAAATTTTGCCATACACCTATATACATGTTTGATAAACTATTTAAAAACATTCAATCAACCTCCAAATAGAATTTTACCTCTCCAAAAGGGAAATCCTAGTTATTTCCTAGGGTTTTTTTGGCACTTTTACTAAAAAAAGCTATGTTTTTACCTCCTCACAAGAATATCATTCCTCCATTGTTATTCCACTCATTTTCATCAGCTCTCTATATTTCATTTCCACCTCTTTCAAACCTCCCTTAACATTTTTTCAAATTCCACCTTCCCATCACTCCATTTTCCACTCATACCTCACAGCTTTTCTCATTTTCTGCTGCTAGGGTTTTTGTTATCATGGAGGAAGAATCTTCACCAGAGAGGAAAAGACATCACAAGGGAGGGAAGATCCTCAGATATGAGCCATCAAATTGCACTGAAATCAACTGATATCCCTTTATCAAACAGTGGTTTGAAGGTGTACATTGCTTGGATTTCTACCAAAGGGTGAGTGAGGTCGGTTTTCATGAGCAGTTGACAGATTGGGTGGCAACTTAGTTGAAGGGTGAAAGTGTTGTTATTGCTGGTGTTGAATTCACTTTTTCAGTAGCCTCCATTTCACTTGCTACAGGGCTACCGGACAATGGTGAATATTGGTTCAAATGAATGAGCCTAGATCTTGAGTATTATAGGCCCTTCTTAAAAACAACATACAGGGAAAAACATGCTCATGTTATTCCTTTCAGATACTTATTGGAGAAGTATGCCCCTTTGATGAAGATTGTCATGAAGTTCTTTACATGTGAAGGAAGATTCTCCAGGTTGTATGCTTATCATATTCACCTCCTAATGCATTTTACCTCTTAGAAGCCACTAAATATGTGCAACTACCTATATAGGAGCATTGCCAAAATGTTAGAGAGGATTTAGATGAAGAAAAAGGAGCACTACCCTAGCCTGTTTCATCATAGTCTGATCAAGACTATAGTCCTTCACTAGCTTGCAGAGAAAGGTATGACTTGGGAAACCTTTTTGGAAACAACTCTCAAATGGCATGAAACTAATGTGGCAGCTCAACCATCTAGCATGCCAAAACAACAAATGGAAGTGGGGTCCTCTAGCAAATTAGTTGAGAAAACCAAAGCGCCTAAGCCTAAGGTGACCAGGATGTACAAGAGAGGAAAGAGACTTGTGTTTGCTTCTCATGATGAGAAAGGGGCCAAGCCTTCTACATCAACAAAACATGGATCGACAACGAAAGATAAGGACATGGTTGAACATGAATTTGAGCTAGTTGATTCAGAGGTAGAGGATCAGACTTCAAGCATACAACAGATGATCAGATATAAAGACTATTAGATCAAAGAGCTCATAGTGAACATGGAGAGAGCAAGGTACATAATTTCATTTCTAAAACAGGAGAATAGTCAGCTCAAAGCAAAGAAATTAATCATGGAAAGAGAGCAAACCAAGTTATTGTAGCAGGTTGGCAAAGGCAAAGAATTCATTGAGTCAAGTGAGTCTGAAGGAACAAAAGGGAAAGGTAAGAGGAAAAGGCCAAGAACAAAGGACCTAAAGAAGGCATTGCAAGAAGAACAAGAACACATTCTATTGAATGAAGATCTAGACCTAGAGGACAAAATTACTCTTGAGGTGAATCAATACAAGGAATATTGGCTCAACAGGGTGAATTAACACTTGGAGAAGCTTCTAGAGAAGGAAAATAGAGACAATCAACTACTCAGGCATATGGCGCACCACTACCAGGCTCAAAACATGATTACCAATGTCAAGGTAAAGCAGCTTGAAAACAAGCTCAAAGAAATCAAAAAGGAAGAAAAGGACGAAGGAGCCTAATTATCTTCTTTATTCATAGGTATCATTGCATTGGAACCCAGTTCATAGTGTGGCGGAAACGCCGCCCGTAATATTTACACTGTGGGGGGGGTCCCCCGAGGGGGGGGGGGGGGTGGGGCGCAACTGCGACCTTTGGGAGCCCCCCTTGGTGGGGGATCGGGGGTAGCGGCCCCAAAGATAAAAATAGATGTAAAATTGCCTTGTAAAATGTTGTAATTTCATAGTCAATCTGAGTTGTTCATTAGGCAGAGATCTAACAGTAGAAGTTATGTTTAATTTAGGGTTTTTTTCCCTAGAAGGCAACCCCTTGCTATATATGAGGGAATTGTATTGCATCTATGTAGATCCGTATTCTGAGTGAGGTAGAGAGAGGAGATTGAGAGGAAAGAGGGAATTACAGTGGATCTGCTGTAGGTTGTATCTCTTCAGTTTGTTGGATAATATAAAAGGAAGGACTAGTTGTTTCTCCATGGACGTAGCCCAAATTGGGTGAACCACGTATATCTATGTCTCTCTTGTTTTATGCGTATTTTTGTGTTTGTATTTCTGCAATATATTTTATGTGTTTTGTTGCTCTGTAATATATAATTTTCTAACAAATAGTACCAGAGTCGAAGGTCTATTTGTCTGATAAACTCGTAGGAGGGAAGGGTTCTTGGTTCGAGTGGGAGTAATGGCAGAAGATGGTAGGTTTAGGGTCGAAAAATTTAACGGCCAAAACTACCAGTTGTGGAAGATGCAAATGGAAGATTATTTGTACCAGAAATATTTGTACAAACCATTGAGTGGAAAGGCAAAGAAGCCGATGAGTATGACCAACACATAATGGGATATTCTCGACAGAAAGGCATTTGGAACAATACGGCTGTGCCTAGTGGCGTCGGTAGCCTTTAATATTTCAAAGGAAACGAAAACAAAGGGTTTAATGTCGACATTGGCCAAACTATATGAAAAACCCTCGGCTTCAAATAAGGTATTTATTATGAAGCATTTATTTAATATGAAGATGTCAGAAGGTGGATCTGTTGCTGATTGTTTAAATGAATTTAATACAGTTACCAGTCAGTTAAGTTTTGTAGGGGTAACTTTTGATGATGAAGTTAGGGCTCTGTTGTTTCTATGCTCATTGCCAGAAAGTTGGAATGGTTTAGTTATGGCCATTAGTAACTCTATCTCTGGATCTAGTACTTTAAAGTTTGATGATGTTGTTGGTGCAATCCTTAGCTTGGGAATGCGATGGAAAAGCTCCGATGAGACATCAAGTAATTCTTTGACTGTAGAGACTAGGGGAAGAAAAATGGAAAGAGGAAAGAGCCCAAGATTTCGCAGTAAGTCAAGGAAAGGCAGATCCAATTCTATATCGAGGATAGTGTGATGGAAATGCAGAAAGAAAGGACACCTGAAGAAAGGATGCAAGTCTCGGAAGGGAAAAGAAGGAGACACGCAGCAATAAAATAATCATGAAGAGAATGTGATAGGTGATGTGTTGCAAGATGCTTTGATTCTTTCATTAGAAAATATTATTGATGCATGGGTGATAGATTCAGGGGCCTCATTCCATGCCACACCTAATAGGAAACATTTTCAAGATTATGTTCAAGGAGATTTTGGACAGGTTCGATTGGGTGGTGATAAATCTTGTAAAATCATTGGAATGGGTACATTTTTCATAAAATAGCAAAATGGAAATCAATGGCTATTGAAGGACGTAAGGCATGTTCTAGATCTGAAGAAAAATCTAATTTCAATAGGGCAGTTGGGAGGTGAAGGATGTGTAACTACTTTTACAGATAAAACTTGGAAGGTCACTAAAGGAGCCCTGGTAATAGCAAAAGAATAAAAGGTTGGTACATTGTATTTATGCAATGGTATTTCTAATTCTATTAATGCTTTAACATCTACATGAGCAGATACGACATTGTGGCATCATAGGCTTGGGCACATGAGTGAGAAGGGGATGCAGATCCTTCACTCAAGAAATTTGTTGCTAGGTTTGAAGCATGTTGATTTGGAATTCTATGAAAATTGTGTTTATGGAAAAAATAAGAGAGTCAGATTTCTCAATGTTGGGAAATAAAAGAAGAACGAAAAATTAGAGCTTGTGCATACAGATGTATGGGGACCTGCTCAGATATCATCTCTTGGTGGCTCTCACTATTATGTTACTTTTATTGATGATGCAACTAGAAAAACCTAGATTTATTGTATTCGAAATAAATCTGATGTATTTGATACTTTCAGTAAATGGAAAGCTTTGGTTGAAAATGAGATAGGAAAAAGGTTGAAGTGTCTCAAATCAGACAATGGAGGTGAATATTGCAGCAAAGAGTTTGATAGGTACTATTCAGAAAATGGAATTCACAAAGAGAAGACAGTTCCAGGAACACCACAACAAAATGGTGTGTCAGAAAGGATGAATGGGACAATCATGGAGCGTGCAAGGTGCATGAGATTCCATGCAGGATTGCCTTTAAAATTTTGGGTAGATCTTGTAGATACTGCTGTTTATCTAATAAACGAAGGGCCTTCAGTTTCCTTGGATTGTGGTATTCCAGAGGAGGCATGGACATGTAAAAAGGTAAACTACTCTTTTTTAAAGACTTTTGGTTGTGAAGCCTTTGTCCACATTAATAAAAAAAAGAAAACAAAGCTTGAGGAAAAATCAAAGAAATGTACCTTTATTGGATATGGTGTTAACTATTTTGGTTATTGTTTTTATGATTATGAAAAAACAAAAAATCATTAGGAGCAAAGATGTCATATTCAATGAAAAGGTTTTGTATAAGGATCAGCTACAGGAAAAGAAACAAGAAAAAGAAAACAGAGAATACACAGTGCTTGAAGAGATCACAGAAAAAGTGATGGTGCCTGAAAATCATAATGATCAACAACTAGAACATCATAAGCTACCACAACAACAACAAGCACCTCAAACACCTGAAAGTGGTGTTAGAAGATCTACTAGGATATGTAGACCCCCTAAATGATACTCTCCTTCATTATATTATGTACTGTTGACTAATTTTGGTGAACCAGAATGTTATGAAGAAGCAGTGCAGGTAGAAAGCAGGAAGAAGTGGGAGTAAGCCATGAAAGAAGAGATGGAATCCTTAGCACATAACCAGATTTGGGGCTTAGTCAAGTTGCCTGCAGGTAAAACAACATTGCAAAATAAATGGGTTTACAGGTTGAAGGAAGAAGATGGAGGTAGAAAAAGGTATAAAGCTATATTTGTGGTGAAGGGGTGATATGAAATGGGGCACTAAAGGCTTCTTGTCTGCTTACAAGAACCTCTCCCATTCCAAAGCTTAAACAATTTCCAAGACCAATGCTTATGATTGATAATTAGTGGAATTAATAACTTGAAATAGGTGTATGGTTTGTTTGCCTTTAATTGTTCAAGTGCTTGAGTTCGTTTTCTTAAACTAATATTTAAACATAAAATGGTAAATGCAATGTAGCAATAAGAAATCAAAAAAGACAACAATATAATATGGAGTTCACCCTGATATCTTGGGCTATGTCTCCTTGAGCTCTAATAAAATCGACTAGGCTCTTTGGGATTATGTCTTGAATTCATTTACATGTCTTTGACTCAATGGCACAGGTTTACAACTGAACCAATGGGCTTAGAATGCCCTCTTTATCCATGGCTATTTGGCTCTCTTGCTCTCGTCGCTCGGCTCTCGGCTCTTGGCTCTTGGCTCTCGGCTCTGGCTCTCAGCTCCTAGCTCTCGACTCTGGCTCTCGGCTTTGGCTCTCGGCTTTGGCTCTCGGATCCTCACTCTCAGGTCCCAACTCTCAGCTCTTGGCTCTTACTCTTTGTCAAGCCTCCAACCTCTGGTGGCTCTTTCCCTGTCCTCCCAACCTCTAGTGGCACTTTGCCAATCTACAGCTCTCTAGCCTTCTGTGCTCTGCAACTCTGATGCACTTAGCTCTCTGGGAAATCACCCCTTTCCCATCACCCCAACCTCTGGTGGCTTCTCGGCTTTCATGAGCTTCTTGTTTCTCTCGACCTCCAAGCGACCCCTTCTCAATTGTGCTGTTTTTGTTATCTCTCGGCCTCTGTGAATCCACACTGATTATGTTCTCTGTGTTTTTATAACAGATTTTTTTTCACCTCCCAAAAGCATGGAAGACCTATCATTTGGTCAAAGAATCTGTTTTCAAATTGAAAGAAACGACAACACGGGGTAACCCAATCATTTTGCTTTCCTCCTACAAAAATCCCGAATTCAAACACGTAACGGAAATACACAGGAAAACTCACGAAAACACATCATGAGTCTTTAAGTCGGGACTTCAAATTATATGAATCACGCTTATAATCCCATCGGGTCCGCGCTTTATCGCATATTGCAATCGCACGTCGCGTTGGCCTGAGGTCCATTCAAAAACCCATGGTTTGTTCTGATGCGATGACTATCGCCAATCGTCGATTGCTGATCTCTTCCTCGCACGCTGTCATTTGACACCTCCAATTGCGATTAGCGATTAATTCCTGATCGTTGATCTACTCCTAGATCCAATGGTCGATATGCCATCGCAATCACTTTATCGGCTTGACCGCAATCACAATTTGCAACCGCCCGAGGCCTATACAACATCCTGTGGACTGCTCTGATGCGATATACATCACCAATCGCCGATTGCCACTTGCCGCCTATCACAATCACTTTATCAGCTCGCCCAAGTTCTGATATCGAATGGAAACCTATCTCTGATGCGATATGTCGTAGTCGGGGATCCTTAAGGCCTACTACTTCACCCTTTAACATTGCGATGTGATATTACATATAGAGCCTGCCCTTTATGCCTTTGCGATGCGATATTCTTTAAGGAGCCCTTAAGTCCCATTTATAAGAAATTGCCTCCTTTTCTAAGGATAATGGGCAATCTTCTTTTTACAATAACTCCTTCATCTGGAGTCCATTCTAGTCCATTCAAATTGCAGTGGATTCAAATTGAAAAGATCTATGCAATGAGACTATTCCCAAGAGTATCTTTTGACTTTCATTTTCCTCTGAGAGAATATTTTTAGACTTATAAGTCTATACTAGATCCATTTTGGATCACACCTTCCCACTAAAAAGCTTTTGGACTCCAAAAGACTGATATACTTATCTGAATAGTAAATAAGAGTACCTCACCCTCTTCTTTTAGCCTCCATACACTTGCCCTACATAGTTCCTCTGAACCAAAGCCTTTGAACACTCCCTTCCTAGATGTGCTTGTCCTCCTGGGAAGAACTGTCTTCCTCCTTGACTTCATGCTGAACTCTTGCTGAGAAGGTTACAGAAGGTAGTTTGAACTTCTCTTCCTTGATCATTGATCCAAGGTGGCTCAAACAAATGTAAAGTTACATTTTCTTCACAAAAATTTTCATTTGTACCTGTTACAAAAATGTTCTATTGACATCTTGTCAAGAACAACAGAATTACAGACAAAACTGGATGGCCTAAACTCTTGCTTCATCAAAAGAAATAGATTTCACATCTTGTGAACACCTCCATGTCTTTACATCTACATACAAATGATTGACTAGATAACAAGCCAACAAAACATGCCTTTAAAACAATTGACCCTTCAAGTCAAGCATGTAGAAAAAGAACTTTAGGATTCTTTTTCAAATATGAAATACTTCATCATTATCTCCATCTTGGAGACCAAATCAACTTTTCCCAAGTCAATATTACATCCATGTTTAAAAACAAAGCAATCAACCCTTCAAGTTAATTACACACACATGTTCAAATAGAATGAAATCATCAACATCCTTGTGTTCATGCACATCATTCTCATGCATGCATTTCATCCTTCAACTTTCACTTAAGTACACTGTACTTTTGAAGCTGAAATGAACATAATGTTGTAGCAATAAAGTGAGTCTCTTACTCAACTTTTCCATTCACCTTCTTGGTAAAACCCTGCAACTTTCATTCCATTAACAAAGAAATGCAAATATATGTGATACATTTCTTTTCACATCAAAATATATGCAACTTTAATTGGATAAGAACTCTAACCATTTCTTACCAATCCATTTCAAAGGTCCTTCCTTTGTCTGCACATCAACAACAACATGTGAATCATCCTGAAACACATCATTCATGGAATCTTTCTTTCCATTCCTGCCATTCTCTCTTTCCACCCTCTTCAAGTTTTGTGGAAGCATTGTTGGATTCAAAGTCCAACATTTTGCAGCAATATGTCCTTTCTTATGGAAGTAAGTGCAACACATGTGCATCTTCTCAATAGCATGATTTGCCTTGTCCAATGGACCTTTGGCTCTTTGCTTCTTTTCCTTCAAAAGTTTCTTGTATGTGGCCATTCTCTTCCAACATCTAGAAACATTATGGTTATCCAAACCACAAAAGGATCATGTAATTCTTTTCCCATGCTTATATGGAAATTTACCATGCTAAACATAATCAAAAGGAATATGATTAGAACCAGATTTATACCTTTCTTTTTCACCTTTATAACCTTCATGAGGAGGTGAATTGAATGAAGAAGTAGCTCCCTTTGGAACACCATCAACCTCTTCAATGGTTTCAGAGTTTCCACAACTCTCTAGGTCAAGTGTATGCTTATGAACATCTTCATCTTGAAAATGATGTTTCAAGCTATTGCATTCCCCAAGAATACAATCTTTACACTTTTGAGGTAGAAGACCTGACATGAAACTCCTTCTTGGAGCTATTTCAATGGTCTTCATGGTAGCTTTGGAACTTTATCCATAAGATTGTCCACAGGCAAGACCCAAATACTTAGGCCTTTCCTCAACCATTATTTGCTCAACAATACCTTGTGCATGTTTGCCAAAGCCTTTTCCTTCATAGCCCATCTTGGACATTAGCTTGGAACCTATGCCTCTTGTATGTTTTTCAAAAGAACCAACATAAACATTCTTAGAAGAATTTGAAGACAAACAGGAATTTTTTACCTCTTCTTCAAGCTGATACTTGACCAAGGATTCTTTGGCAACAAGGAGCTGTGTCTCCAACTCATGCATCCTTCTCAAGTTCATATTTGCAATATGAAGTTGCCTCTCCATTTCCTGCAATTTGTCAGAAAGCAACTGCTTCTCTTCCTTCATGGAATTCAACTGCTCTCGAAGTATGATGCTCTTCCTTCCATCCTCATACATTTCTCTCACCATATCCATCATGGTGGACAAGTCTTGCTTCATGTCTTCATCAAAGACTCTTGTGAAGAAAGAAGACTTTGAGGACTCACTTGTAGAAGTTGTAATTATCAAAATGAACAAAAGAACTTCAAACAAGATTAACAAGGATCTTATTCAAGCAACCTTTTGCAACAAACCTCTTGTGCTTCAAGGATTGCTTTAAGGTCCTTTGGGATAAGAAGAATGCCTTCACCCCTTCTTCCTTCTTGTCCTCTTTCAGACTTAGCTTATCAATAATTTTCCCTGAACCTTTGCAACTCAAACAACAGTCAGTTTACAAACAATCAAACAAAAGAATTTGACTATTTGAACACCTTTCAAGTCAAACAAGCATATAGATTGCTCTGTCAATCAAGCATTTTTCTTTGATCAATCAAGCATCATGATGCCACCTGCTTCATGATACCACCTGCTCTGGTATAACTTGCTCTGATACCACCTTCTTTGAAGGTGGGTTAATCAACCTGATGCTTCAATACCACTTGATCTGAAATGGGGCACTAAAGGCTTCTTGTCTACTTACAAGAACCTCTCCCACTCCAAAGCTTAAACAATTTCCAAGACCTATGCTTATGATTGATAATTAGCGGAATTAATAACTTGAAATAGGTGTATGCTTTGTTTACCTTTAACTGTTCAAGTGCTTGAGTTCATTTGCTTAAACTGATATTTAAACATATAACGGTAAATGAAATGCAGCAATAAGAAATCACAATAGACAACAATATAATATGGAGTTCACCCTGATATCTTGGGCTACATCTCCTTGAGCTCTAATCAACTTGACTAGTCTCTTTGCGATTATGGCTTGAATTCTTTTACAAGTCTTTGACTCAACTCCATAGGTTTACAACTGAACCAGTGGGATTAGAATTCCCTCTTTATCCCTAGCTATTTGGCTCTCTGGCTCTCATCCCTCGGCTCTCAGCTCTTGGCTCTTGGCTCTCGGCTCTAGGTCTTGGCTCTGGCTCTCAGCTCCTGGCTCTCGGCTCTAGCTCTCGACTCCTAGCTCTTGGCTCCTGGCCCTCGGCTCTGGCTCTCAGCTCTCGGTTCTTAGCTCTTGCTCTTTGTCAAGCCTCCAAACTTTGGTGGTTCTTTCTCCTGTCCACCCAACCTCTGGTGGCACTCTGCGAATCTACAACTCTCTGACCTTCTGCACTCTGCAACTTTGTTGTGCTCAGCTCTCTGGGAAATCACCCCTTTTCCATCGCCCCAACCTCTGGTGGCTTCTCGGCTTTCACGAGCTTCTGGTTTTGCTCGACCTCCAAGCGACCCCTTCTCAATTGTGCTCTCTATGTTATCTCTCGGCCTCTGCAAATCCACACTAATTGTGTTCTTTGTGTTTTTATAACACATTTGTTTTCGCCTCCCAAAAGCATGGAAGATCGATCATTTGATCAAAGAATCTATTTTCCAATTGAAAGGAATGGCAACATGGGGTAACCCAATCATTTTGCCTTCCTCCTACAGAAATCTTGAATTTGAACATGTAACGGCAATACACAGGAAAACTCACGAAAACACATCATGAGTCTTTAAGCCGAGACTTCAAATTATATGAAATCGCACTTATAATCCCATTGGGTCCATGCTTTATCGCATATTGCAATAGCACGTTGCATTGGCCCGAGGTCCATTCAACAACCCATGGTTTGTTTCGATAAGATGACCATTGCCAATTTTCGATCACTGATTGTTTCCTCGCACGTTGTCATTTGACACCTTCGATTGTGATTAGCGATTAATTCCCGACTATTGATCTGCTCCTAGATCCGACGGTTGATATGCCATCGCAATCACTTTATCGACCTGATCGAAATCGCAAGTCGCAACGGCTTGAGGCCTATACAACATCCCGTGGACTACTCCGATGTGATATACATCGCCAATCGCCAATCACTGCTTGCCGCCTATCGCAATCGCTTTATTGGCTCGCCCGGGTTCCGATATCACATGGCAACCTATCTCCGATGCGATATGTCGGAGGTCGCAATCGGGGATCCTTAAGGCCTGCTGCTCCGCCCTTTAACATTGCGATGCGATATTACATATAGAGCCTACCCTTTATGCCTTTGGGATGCGATATTCTTTAAGGAGCCCTTAAGTCCCATTTATAAGAAATTGCCTCCTTTTCTAAGGATAATGGGCAATAATAGAGTTCAGGCTTCTGTGATCCATATCAAGTTAAGAAAGATTCTTCGGCGAAAATCACATGGAATATCATTTGTCAACGCGTTTCGAACCAACTAGTGTGGTTCATCGTCAGGACAAGTTCAAGAAACAGATCCAGCTTAGCATGATAAATAGTCCGAGCAGAGTCTCCAACGGCTAAATTAACGGCTAATTTTGACCTTAGGACCCAGGTCAAATTCTTATTTACTAATTTAATGATATTATTATAATTATAATTATTATTATCTTTCTTATGGAAATAAGTTAAATTAGGTAAAAAGGTTGGTTTTAAAAAGGGAATCTATTTATTTATTTAAATTAATATATATATATATATATATATATATATATTTTTAGGTTATAAAGGTAGGATTAATAATTTTAATGGTTGGTTAGATAATTTATTTATTTATTTATTCAAATTATTAAATAATTATTATTGGTATTATATATATATATATATATATATTAAAAACATAAGTTGACTAGTATTTTTATTCATATTATAAGTTGACTAGATATTATAATAATAGAATACCTAAAAATAAATATAGAAATAATAATTTTATTTAAATTATATTAATATAAAAATAATAATAATTTTATTTAATTTTTATTAATAGATAAAAGGTAATTAAGTTAGAAAATCAAAGATAACTATTATAAGTTAATGGGAAAATGAGTAAATCCCTCAATAGAATATATAAATAAAATAATGTTAATTAAAAGAATCATTTGATTAATAATTTAAAGTTAGTTAACTAAATGACCTAAAATAATAATTTTATTTCCATTTTATTAATATAAAAATAATAATTTAATTTGGATTTCATTAAAAATAAATAAATAAATTATTACCATAAGTTAAAGGAAAAAGATATAATAAAATAAATTAATATTATTTAGAAGAATCATACAGAAAAGGTAAAAAAGGACCTTATAAGAACAACAAGGCCAAAATTGGTTAAAAATCTAAAGGACAAAATTAGTTAAAAGGACATCAAAATAAGAGGGCTACAAAATATCAGAAGACATAGAAAGAAAGGAGAAAACAAAAAATAGAAATGACACTAAAATTAAAATAAAAAAATAAATTAGTTAAAAATAAAGAAATGAATTAAAAATAAAAAATAAAAAATAAAAAAATAAAAAATAAATAAATAATAAATAAATAAATAAAATAATTATATGTATATAAAATAAAATAAAATAAAATAATAGTAACGAAAAACGACAAAAAAACAAAGAGGATGAAAAAACGACTAGGACGAGAGGGCAGGGACCCAACACCTACTGACTTTCCATCCATCATCCCTATTGAGATTTCTTGGTCTCTTTTCAATCTCAAGCGCTTTCCTGAATTTCCGATGGTGGAAATGTGAAACCTTAGCAATAACATTGGCCTCTTCAATACAAACATGATGATTGGTTTTCTCAGCATGTTCAGCCAAAGCGGAAGACTTAGCTCTCCTATGCTTAAGATCCGCTGCGTGCTCGCTAATCCTCTGATTAATGGAACGACCAGTCTCCCCAATATAGGGGGTCCCACAGGAACAAGGGATCATATAAACGCCCTTCATATCCTTAGGGTCGATAGGATCCTTCACTGATCTGAGGGACATACGAATGGTGTTCAGGGGCCTAAAGGTCACAGGGACATTATGCCTTTTAAGAATCCTGCCAATTCTATCAGTGGTCCCTTGAACATAAGGAATATGGACACCTGGAATACGATCTCTACGTTCTCTTTTAGCCATAGAATTCCTGGAGGCTTTAAGGAAAGCCCTATGACCCAAGAATCTACTATAACCATTCTCCGCAAAGACATCCAGCAGATGGGATTTTTCTTTTTCAAAGCTCTTCTTGTCTGAGATCCTCAGGGCCCGAGTAGCAAGGGTACTAAGGACACCCATCTTCTGTGCCGGGAAATGGTGGGAACTGGCATGAAGATACTACTCCGTATGAGTTTTCTTCCGGAAAACTCGATGGGCGAGGGAGCCATTATCATTCCTAGAAATAAGAATATCAAGGAAAGGAAGGCAACCATCTACCTCCTGCTCCTTAGTGAACTTAATGGCCAAGGATTGCCTATTGAGATGGTCAAAGAAGAGATCAAGCTCAACCTGGCCATGAGACCAGATGACATTGGTGTCATCCACATACCTCCTCCAAAGCTTAAGAAGGAGCCGGGAAGAGTTCAGAGCCTTAGACTCAAAATCTTCCATAAACAGATTAGCAACAATAGGGGAAAGGGGGGATCCCATTGCCACCCCACATGTTTGCTCGAAGAACTCCCCTTCAAAACTGAAGAAGGTGGAAGTGAGATAGATCTCAACCAACTTGGCCGTGTCAGGATCTGTTATGGGCAATCTTCTTTTTACAATAACTCCTTCGTCCGGAGTCCATTTTGGTCCATTCAAATTGTAGTAGATTCAAATTGAAAAGATCTACATAATGAGACTATTCCCAAGAGCATCCTTTGAATTTCATTTTCCTCTGTGAGGAATATTTCTTGACTTAGAAGTCTATACTAAATCAATTTTGGATCAAGGGGTTTGCATAGAAAAAGGGTATAGACTTTGATGAGATATTTTCTCCTGTTGTTAAAATGACCTCAATCAGAACTATTTTAAGTCTGGTAGTAGCTGAAGATTTAAATCTTGAAGAGTTAGATGTAAAGACAACCTTTCTCCATGCAGATTTGGAGGAAAAGATATCTTGTGGAGGTAAATCCCCTCTGCGGATAGAGACGATCCCTACTAGCCCAGACCGGGTCTAGCAATAATCAAACAATGCTATCACACAAGTTCCTAATTGCAAATTAAAGGTGGATGATGAGAACCTACTTGGATTCCAATGCTAATATTCGTAGAAGAGACGTCGCTCTCGTTCCTTTGCTTCGGCCGGTCACGATCCCCACGATCTCCGTGATTGGACACCTGCACATGCAAAGAACAACACAAATACAAGCATAAAATCCAATAGATGCAATTCTATATCAGTCAGAAAAGATATAACTCAACATCAATCATTACAAAGGACAATGAGAGTGGAACCATAATGATATTCATCTATTATTGATAATCAAAGAAGAATACAACCATAGTTCTGACGTCAAATCCTCCTTTGGATGGGTGATCAGCTACACAAGTCTTGCAAAGCTTGTGGGATGGGAAACAAGCCTCTCTCTCCTTGGTGACAAGAATCTCCTCACTTAGATTTTGCCTTATGGATGCAAAGAAGGCTCTTGCAACTTCAAACTCTTGAACTCCTGGAATTCTCACTATCACTAGCACTCTGCTGGAACTAGCTTGCTCAAGGCATAGAGACAAGCTTTTATAGATAGAGAGGAAAGAGATAGGATCAACCAAATTATTCATGGGATTGGATTTATCACTAAGAAGCTTCCGTGAAAGGTGGAAAACCACTTCCCTTCTATGGAGATTCGAAGCCAAACCATCCTAGCTCAACATAGATTCAGTTGGTGAATGGGTTAAGGAGAACCTTCGGAAGCTTGTTTGTTAAAAACTTTACTCAATTCGGTTGGCACGAGTGCGACTCTGAGATAGAATGCCAATGGCGCGCCCTCTTTAGAGGATTTCCCCCATTAGCGTGAGCAGTACACTGTGGAACTGCGCCAATGCAAAAAGAGGTCTTTTTATGGGTATTCTGCAGGAGATGTCTTCAGGGCATATGAAGCTCATACTTAGGGGAATATGATGCAAGTGGTTTCAGGTCATGTCACTTCTCACAGGTCCCGGAATGAGTCCTCCAGTGTGCAGGAGAGGGGTAACAGGGACGGTGACAAACAGTGACAAATTACTGTGTAACAGATGCCCCCTAAAGCATGAGGCCCGAGGTAGAGAGAGGGGTGAAATGCTTTACAAGAACATGCGTAACTGAAAACACTGCCGCCGGAGAACCTACATAAAGAAGTAAAACTGATATCTCAAGTACATGATATATGTGGTATGGGCGCAGCCATCCATAACAGAGTACATAATAATCTAGATCCAAGGTATGGGCGCAGCCATCCAGTGAGGATCGATGAATAGACTCAGGCATGGTCGTAGCCATCCAGTGAATGAGTCATGTAATGATCATAATAAGCCACAAATCGCAGCTTGGATTCCAACAAACAAAATTCAGGGTCTTGCGCTCCATCTCGACCTGAACAAAGTACAAGTTCAGGCATGCGAATACATGAGTTGAAGTCGAACATGCACGAACATCGCCTGATTACCCGTCAATGATGAAAACTGTTAACAGATGCGAGAGGTACCACCAATAATGAAAATGGTCCTCAAGGTACTATAGGTACAATCTACAGTGTCTGAATCAATGAGCTGGCATCGAACACCTGTAGAACCATTCGATCGGAGGCCAATGATGAAAACCTCTCGTCGAACACGAAGAACCTGCCATTGAGGCATGCAGGCTCCAAGGCACCGGAAGGGAGTCTCTAGATCAGCTTCCTGGATAATGAACTGAAGTCGACAGGAAGTGACCTTGATCAAAGGTGGGCCATAGTGTTTCCCACATCATTGACACGAGACAGAGGAAGAATGTTGTTGTGAATTAGAATTATGTGATGTATCAGAGGGAGGTTTTAATTCTTGCAGAGGTCAACTTCTCTTGAACATATCGACGACACGACAATGGACTTGGCAGTATTTGACATTAAATGATAAAGGGTCATGGTGACAAGGCAATGAGAAGATGAGAGGTCAAACAGGATAACCCAAACCCATGGAGGCTAGTGTAAAACAATATGAGATGTCCCCACCCAGACACGAATGCAGACAAGTGCCATGTTCAAGAGCGACATACTGCCGACACGACAATAGTTATGGGTCCATTTTCCCCACCATTTTTGGTGAGTACCCCAGTTATTTTTAACAAGCTTGACGGGGATATCATATGCTTGTAAGGCATCATGATGACAGAATTCGATGTCATTAAGTTTTAATGAGCCTGACACAGGAAGAACTTGGCGTCTTTTCCTGTTTAAAGAGTCTGAAAAGACAGTAGAAAAGAAAACTCCAGGGGGGTCCTTTTTCGTAAAGTTGTGTCTCCCGAGCCTGAAAAAGTATAGAACAATGCTCGAAAGAATCGCCCAATCATTACGATGGAGGAGTACTTTTCATATGTAGTGACATTGACTTGAAAAAGGAAAAAAGTGATCGATATCACGTCGTTTCCTGACCATTAACGAACCTGAAACGACAAGGGTCCGATGATCTTTTCATTTTTTACACGGTCGGAAAAGAGTTTAAAGACGACCACCTCTTATTTACGTTTAACGGGTCAAGAGGGATAACTCGACGATATTTTCATGTTTAGCGAGTCAGAAAAGAGATGAAAGATGACTCCACAGTGACTTTTTCGTGTATTTACCAAGTCTGAAAAAGTATAAAATACAACTTGTTTCACCATCGAAGTTGCGTAAAAGACCTGTTGCTGCACAAGAAGCAAGCGTAAAATCCATTTTCGACCAAAAATATATTAAAATATTCAAAAAATAACTTTTTAAACCTAAGTGCAAGTCAAAAAGTTTATAAATATGGTGAAAATGTAAAAAATAGAATTACTTTTACTTTTACCTCTTTGAATAGTAGCAGTGGTCCGTTTGGGGAGTAAACTTCAGACGGTGATTACGGTCAACTCGTGCAACCATTCGGGATTTCGTCGGTTCCAGGTAAGAGGCGCTTTCCTTAGCTCCATTTCCGTACCTTTTTTATGCATTTTGTTCCCTGATTGAGCCTCTGCAAGGAGGATTTTAAAATTTAGGGCCGTGCCCCATTGGCACGGGTATCCGGCACGGACCCGCGCTAATGGGGTGATTTGCCTAAAGGGGCCGCGCCATTGGCGCGACTGTTTTAGAAACAGTCACGCCAACCACGCGACCTAATTTTTTATGTGGAATTTCCCGTTGCATTTGAAATTTGTCCGGTTTGTAAGCTTACCAGTGCTCCAATAATGATTTATTCATCCTTGTGGGTGCAGGAAACAAGCAAAAATGGTGGTGGAATGGAAAGAACGGGAACATGATTTCGTAGATGCCTTGGCTATAGAGGATGAGGGATGCATGAACGCTTTAAGAGACTATGGTCTCAAGAAATTCTTCCTCACATCTTACCTGCGAGCTCAGCCCAAGTTATTTCAGTTCATAGTTGATGCTTGGGATGTTGATGACCAAGTATTTTGCTTACGGGACCAAACCTTAGAGCTGGACGTGTCTGATGTGTATTTCATTACCGAGCTGTCATGGAGAGGGGTGAGTCCTATCTTGACTGGAAGTAGACCTTCCGGGAAGAAGATGGGTGAGGTGATGGCCCGAGTGTGTCCAGGAGCACAATTTGGGAAAAACAGTGCTAAGGTAGATATTGCCACCATTCGGGATTTGGTCCTCAAGGTGATACTGTTCACCATCACTCGTGTAGCCGGGGTACATGCGCCCCATGAGGCGAGTAAGAATCATCAACTACTAGCAACAGAATGCCTCAGCCCCACCATTTTTTACTGGGCTACAGCGGTGACCACCAATATCAAAAGGCAACTTACAAAGTGTAAGTGAGAAGGAGTGAAACAGTTCGGGTATGGCTCAATTGTAGTGTCGTTCTTCTTGGAACGATTGCCCCTCTTTCAGATCCAGGGAGCTATAGTGGCTGATCCATTGCCACGAGAGCCTAGGATGGCTCGCTGGGTAGCACTGATGCCCAGAGGAGGAGGGGGCCAGCAGATGTCCTGGTGGCCCAAGTTCTTTATATGGCTCCGTCGTCAGCTGATCGTAGTGGAGGATTGGCCATACGTGGGGACTAACTTCATCGGGGATCTAGCCACTTCTAGAGGGAGAGGAGTGGGACGAGGAGTTAGGTATGATCACTTTTTTTTTTGATGTTTTATGTATTTTTGTTTTTGTTAATAAATACATGTTCTGATGATAGTTGTACATATATGCAGACGTTGGCCAGAGCGACCAGCCGACTTGTCTCCTATAGCGTGGAGGTTCCAGCCCGCAGCTGACCCTCAGGCAGAGGGTGTCGTGGGGGAAGAGCTGGTGCAGAATCTCGAGGGACTCACCCGAGGGATTCTGGGTTACGCTAGACTGGCGGACGTGCCCTTTGCATACCAGAGGCACACAGTGGGGGTGCCGACTCGCATCCATCGTCTGTTGAGACGATTGGTGTGCGCGGTGACGTGCTATCATGAGCACCACCGCGATTAGACTTCTAGGCTTCTTTTATGCATATTTTTTGAGGGACATGTCATCCCGGGATGTATCAGGATGAACATGTATTATTTTTTGAACTATGTAACGCACGCGGTGCAAACATTGCGACACACATATATATATATATATATATATATATATATATATATATATATATATATATATATATACATATGCCTATGGTTTATTATTGTGCTTTTATGTGCTTGCTTGTATAATGTTTTGATTATAAATTACGCAAATGTCTATCTAATACATGATTAGCTAATGCATCAGATAATGTGTTTAATCGTCATGGAATATGCTGATATGTGATGAAGTCAAAATTCCTTTCTAACAATTTAACACGTAAGTACAACCTTAAAATGTGACGGTCTCTGACAGAATATCGCCCATTGGGCTGATGGACGACAAGTTGAGAGTCTAGGTTAACAACCAATGTATGAATACCGAGATTAATCGCCTCGGCTAATAATTCAATAACAGCACTATATTCAGCAACATTGTTTGTAGTACAGCCTAAACACACACCTTGAAGATCTATCAACTCACCGTGAGGATCGTAGATCACCCACGCCGTAGAGGACAAATTGTGAGTGCTGCGGTAGGCACCATCAGCGAAACCAACATAAGGTGCACCCGACATCTGCACAAGAAGAAAAAACACAATAAGGGGCAATCACGAGATGTAAATCGGGTATGGGTTCATTTTTACACAAGCTTGAACCATGGAGAACTTTGCTTGGATTCAGTTTCATGTTTACACAAGCTTGAAACAAAAAACTATGCTTGTTATGAGTTTGCATGCCCCCAGGCATAATGACGCAAAACGAGGTACATTCCCCCCAAGCTTCATTGCATTCAACAAAGTGGATGGAATGAAGGTTCACTCTCGAGATCTATGAAAGACTCGACTTATATTTTACGAGATCTTAATCAAAGACTCGATTTGGAAAAGGAGGAGTTGTTTCATTTTTTTAATGAGGTTGACACAGTAAAAGAACTATCCTCATAAGCCTTGTTTCATTTTTTTAAACGAGCTTGACACAAGATCAGGAACTATTCTCGACCACCTTGTTTCATTTTTTAACGAGGTCGCCACAAGATCAAAACTATCCTCGGGACACATTGTTTCGTTTTTTAACGAGGTCGCCACAAGATCAAAACTATCCTCGGGACACAAGCTTGAACCAGGAAGGACTCTGCTTGTTGGAAATGCGCATGCCCCCAGTGCAATGGCACAGGATGAGGTGCATGCCCCCCAAGCTTCATTTCATTCAACAAAGTGGATGGAATGAAGCTTTACAAGATCTTAATTGAAAGATGCGATTGGAAAGGGGGAATTATTTCATTTTTTAATGAGGTTGACACAGTAAAAGAACTATCCTCATAACCCTTGTTTCATTTTTTAACGAGCTTGACACAAGATCAGGAACTATGCTCCGACCAAGCCTAGTTTCATTTTTAAGGAGCTTGACATAGGAAAGGAACTATGCTCTGACCAAACCTAGTTTCATTTTTTAAGGAGCTTGACACCAGAAAGGAACTATGCTCCACCCGAACTTCATCATAATGAATAGAAAGTCGGGGCTTCCAAGATTTCCACTCCCAGTGGAAGGGAAACATCTTGGAAGTCAGGGCCCAATGCCCCCAGGACACTATGCACGATGGCGGCATCACTGGATCTAGGCATGGGATAGGTGGCCATGTAGTTGATCTGTGGTGGGGTAGATGCAACTGGTGGATGAAAACTAGGAGGGGAAGACAACGACGTAGGAGGCATCGGGGGACTAATAAATGACACTTGATCGATAGTCACAATTCTTCCATCGTGCGGAAAGCAAACCACACGGAAAAGCGAAGAAACGAGGGCCCCCATTGCGTAAACATAGTCGCGACCAAGGAGAATACTAAAGTCTAAAACACCTTGGGTAACCAAGACGTCTATATAGGTGGTTTTTCCTCCCAAAGTAATAGGGAACTTTGGGAGAATGCCTAGAGATGGACAGGCTCCTCTGTCAAAGGCCAACAAATTCTGAGTGACTGGCCCAAGTTTTGGGGAACCTAAAGCTTGCCAAGTAGTGTATGGCATAAGACTGACAGACGCCCCTTCATCCAAAACAGTGCCAGGTACTGTCTTAGCACAGGCATGTACTGTGATCTGGAAAGGAATATGGGATGAAGGCAACCGGCGATCAGGCGATTCCAATCAAAGGAAGCAACCAGAATACTTGGTGGGGGAATCGTATGATTGCCCCCATGTGCTAAAGGAACCAAAGGAGAACCTTCAGGAGTAGCTGGGTTAAGAGAGTCATTTCGGGACTTAGGAGAATCTGAAGAGACAAGAAGAACATGGGCGTGATTCTCTTCCGAAACAGAGTGAGCGAGCGGTGGACTTGAGTCGACACTCTTTCTGACCAATGGTTGGTCTGGAACAGGCTGGGGACAGTCGGGTTCGGGAAGAGGGGCCTGGACAAGAGAAGAATTTGAAGCAATCTCTTTGTCAGCAGGGGGATGATCTGCAGCTGCAGAGAGACGTTGATAACCAACGGGAAGTTGGGGTGAAGGAGCTGTAAGACTTTCCAAGACAACGGAGGCTTTATCCATGAGTGGACAAAGGTGAAGGGGATGATTGCCTTCACAAAGTCTACAGGGGATTTGAATCTTCCCTTTTCCCTTACCATTCCCGACTGATAAGGTAGCATCGCCGTGAGCTTTAGAGGACGATGAGGGGCGGGCCGGATCGCGAGACCATACTTCTAGTACCCTGGGAATGCCAGGACAATCGCGAAGAAGATGGTCCTCCTTGCATAATCGACAAGGAAACTTGACCTTCCGCGGAGGAGCAGAAGGGGGCCCGACTTCAGGTATACTTGAGGGGGTAGCTGCACTTGTAACCTCTCCCTTAGGAGCCTTCTTCTTCTTCGTCTTCTTCTTCTTAGCCACCCGGTTACTCGAATCTAGACATTCACCAGGTGAAGTAGAAGATGAGGACGTAGAAGTGGGCGTAGAAGGGTAGAGATCCACCTTAGAATCAACATGATGTTGTTCAGGTGGAGGGACGGATTGACTAGATGATGAGACGGCAGGGACCAAAGAGGTTGAGAACAACCAAACCAGCAACCCAACAGTTAACCCTGGGAGGGACAACGTCGCCATATAAGGAGCACCAACATTTCCAAAAGGAGCGAAATGACCAGGGTTCCCGTCAGAGGGGATCCCTGGGTTGGTGAACCCTGGAAAAGTTGCCATCGAGAACGAAAAGAAGCCTACTCAAGCTAACGCAAACAAGATCTAACTAGGTAAATGTGAACGCGGCCAAATAAATTTTAAGACAAATAAACTAAACTTGACCTTTTCATGTTTTAAGAGTCGAGAAAAGGACAAAAAGGTGACTCTAGTCGCCTTCGAATGTTTTGTGAGCCCGAAGTGACAAGTGCTCAAGTGAGCCTTTTCATTTAAGGAGTTTGAAAAGGATCAAAAGTGACTACTCTGGAGAGCTAGGCAAAAAGGTTTACCAAACAAATCCGTAAAACTGCATATACACCTTGGCAGTCATATGAAAACCAAGGACTTCCCGTACGGCAGTCAATCTTCCCGAATGTTGTGTTCAGTGTGTTACGGGTTGTAAGGCGGCAGACACGGCTTCCTATGGATAAAGGATGATAACCTAGTGGGATCTCCCCATATACTCGACGGTACGTGGGAGCTCAAGTCCGTGCTAGACCACTTGTTGCGTCACAGAAGGAGGAATCACCCAACCTTAAGTGAAACAAAAGTGACTAGGTTTAACGACGCCGGAGCACGTCTCTAGCCTAGACCTCTAAACAGTGAGCGTTATGTTCCAATGCATTTTTAAGTTCATTCAGTTCATTTTACGATTGATCTTGAATTAGGTTTCGGTTTTCAGGTCCTAACGTATGTAATCTCTCACAATTCTCTAAATGCAAGCTATATGCCAAAAAGTATCATTTCGTTCGATGAACACTAACTACGAGAGAGTTGAGAACTTTTCAATCAAACAAAATTACCATAAACAATCAGGAACCACTCTAATGCAGCTAATGGCAATAAACAAAACTTTTCTTTGAAGTCACTAATCAATGAAAAGCTCTAATTTCCATTAACTAATTCAAAGCAAAAGAGATTGTTTGTTTCTTTTTTGATGGCAAAATGCACTAAACAAATTTTGAGAAACAATAACAAAGAGTAAAAAGACACATTTCACTCAATGAAAATACAATCAAGTCCGTAAATACCAAGGCAGTCCTTCAGAACCAAGAGAAGATCTCAAAGACCTCAATGGGCCATGTAATCTAAGCCCAAAATGAAGCCAAGCGAAATCCAAGCGAAAAGAAGAGAATCACTCGAATAACGCAATAAAAAGATTAACAATCACTGAACAAGTGCAAGAGAGTAACCAAAAAGTTGACTGGACCAAAAGAAGACCAAAACTCCTAAGGAAGGCTCAATGCACAAAGCCACTAGATGCCCTAGGGCTAAAATATGAAATCGGTGGAAAATGGCAAACACCCAATGTATGCAAATGTAATCTATGCACACTTTTCATTCATATCCTGAAAATGAGAATTCTAATTATGCAAGAGAATTCTCAAACACATGATGATTCTAATGTAATCTAAGAACCAATCAAGTGCAAATCAAGAAAAACGGGTGTGAGTTCCAAAGATCATAAACTAAAAACACTCAAAGGCGATTAAAAAGGGGAAATTTTTTGCAAAAACAAAAGCAAAAAGATGCAAAATTGTGAAAAGACTGAGACAAACCTCCAAGTAATGATCAAAGGAAATCAAATTAATAATTTGCCAAAAAAACTCAAAACCAGTCAAACAAGACTCTGACACACTCAAGTGATTGAAAAAGGTGTAGCTAGACACAAAACCCAAGCTTGGAAGGCTGCAAACAAGCAAACTGGAAAAGTTCACAGGCCTGGCGCGACTGTCAGGCGGAAAACTAGTGCCAATTGAGGATTGGCGCGGGCTGTACACTGGCAAGTGGCGCCAATTGGCGTGACTGTCACCCAAAAAAGAGCGCCAATCAAGTTTGCTAGCTTAAAAATAAAAACAAGCAGTCCAAGGCTTGGTCGACAGTATCCAGATAGACTAGGCAGCAAGAGACAACAGAGCATCCAACCCAGAAAGCTATCTAAGCAATCAAAACAAGAGAAACCAAAGAGACAAGACAAACTCCAAGTTGTTTAGTTCGTAAACCAAACTGGAGATTGACTGAAGTGGCGTTGATCTACTTCGCTAATGCAAAGCAATAGCGTTTCGAAGGCTATCTGGCCGTACTTCAGGCTCCGTCTAAAGTTTACAAATCGAACAACAAGCTAACTCCCCAGCGGAGTCACCAAATTGTTGTGGAGGTAAATCCCCTCTGCGGACAGAGACGATCCCTACTAGCCCAGACCGGGTCTAGCAACAATCAAACAATGCTATCATGCAAGTTCCTAATTGAAAATTAAAGGTGGATGATGAGAACCTACTTGGATTCCAACGCTAATATTCGTAGAAGAGACGTCGCTCTCATTCCTTTGCTTCGGCCGGTCACGATCCCCACGATCTCCGTGATTGGACACCTGCACATGCAAAGAACAACACAAATACAAGCATAAAATCCAATAGATGCAATTATATATCAGTCAGAAAAGATATAACTCAACATCAATCATTACAAAGGATAATGAGAGTGGAACCATAATGATAGTCATCTATTATTGATAATCAAAGAAGAATACAACATAGTTCTGACGTCAAATCCTCCTTTGGCTGGGTGATCAGCTACACAAGTCTTGCAAAGCTTGTTGGGATGGGAAACAAGCCTCTCTCACTTTGGTGACAAGAATCTCCTCACTTAGATTTGGCCTTATGGATGCAAAGAAGGCTCTTGCAACTTCAAACTCTTGAACTCCTGGAATTCTCACTATCACTAGCACTCTGCTGGAACTAGCTTGCTCAAGGCATAGGGACAAACTTTTATAGATAGAGAAGAAAGAGATATGATCAACCACATTATTCATGGGATTGACTTTATCACTAAGAAGCTTCCATGAAAGGTGGCAAACCACTTCCCTTCTATGGATATTCGAAGCCAAACCATCCTAGCTCAACATAGATTCAGTTGGTGAATGGGTTAAGGAGAACCTTCGGAAGCTTGTCTGTTAAAAACTTTACTCAATTTGGTTGGCGTGAGTGCGACTCTGAGACAGAGCGCCAATGGCCTTCCCTATTTAGAGGATTTCCCCCATTGGCGCGAGCAGTACACTGTGGAACCGCGCCAATGCAAAAAGAGGTCTTTTTATGGGTATTCTGCAGGAGATGTCTTCAGGGCATATGAAGCTCATACTTAGGGGAATATGATGCAGGTGGTTTCAGGTCATGTCACTTCTCACAGGTCCCGGAATGAGTCCTCCAGTGTGCAGGAGAGGGGTAACAGGGACGGTGACAAACGGTGAAAAATTACTGTGTAAGAAGATATATATGCAGCAACCACAAGGATTTAAGGAAAAAGGTAAGGAGAAACTAGTGTGCAAGTTGATGAAGAGCTTGTAAGGCTTAAACTAGGCTCCAAGGTAGTGATATCTAAAATTTGATAGGTTTATGTCTGAACAAGGTTATACTAGATGTCACTCTGATCGTTGTGTTTATCTCAAAAAGAAAAATGATGGTAGCTATATTATATTGTTATTGTATGTAGATGACATGCTTGTTGCAGGTTCTAACATGCAAGAAATAAATGTGCTCAAAACAAAATTGGTGAACTCATTTGCGATGAAGGATTTGGCTACTGCAAAACAAATCCTTGGTATGAGAATAACTAGAGATAGGAAGAATCGAAAATTAACATTGTCTCAGAGTGAGTACATAGAAAAGGTGTTGAAAAGATTTAATATGTAGAATGCAAAACTAGTTAGTATACCTTTGGCTAGCCATTTCAAACTAAGTAAGGAGGTGTGTCCCAAGACTCAGGAAGAAATGGTTGATATGTCTAAAGTTCCATATGCATCAACAATTGGAAGCTTAATGTATGCAATGGTCTACACAAGGCCTGATATTGCACATGCTGTGAGAGTTGTAAGCAAGTACATGAACAATATAGGGAAAGAACATTGGATGGCAGTGAAGTGGATTCTCAGGTATTTGAGAAGCACCACAAATCAAGCATTATTCTTTCATGGTTCAAACATTGCTCTATAGGGATACGTTGATGTAGATACGGCTGGTGATAGAGATAAAAGAAGGAGCACAATGGGGTATGTGTTTACTGCAGGTGGAACAACTATCAGTTGGGTTTCAAAACTGCAAAGTGTTGTTTCACTCTCAACAATGGAAGCAGAGCATGTTGCTGCTACAGAGGCTAGTAAAGAAATTATTTGGTTACAAAGGTTTCTGGATGAATTGGGTAAGAAGCAGGAGTTGGAAAAGTTATACAGTGACAGCCAGAGCGCCATACATCTTGCAAAGAACTTTGCATTTCATTCCAAGACAAAACATATATAGCTCAAGTATCATTTCATATTGTTAGCATTGGAATATGGATAGTTGAAGCTGGAAAAGATACACATTAGCCAGAATCCTGCAAATATGTTAACAAAAGTTGTAACCAGGGAGAAACTGAGATTTTTCTTAGTTCCAATTAGTTCTCAAGTATGATGAAGAAGATGAGAAATAGCCAGGTCCAAAGTGGAGTCATTGTCTAGCAAAAGAAGCAGCGGTGAGGCTGCTATAATCAGTCTCCAAGTTGGAGATTTTTGGGTGTGGAGCCTAATTATCTTCTTTATTCATAGGCATCACTGCATTGGACCCCAGTTCATAATGTGGCAGTAACGCCACCTGTAATATTTACGTTGCAGGGGGGGGGGGGGGGGGGGGGGTTGCAGCTGCAACATTTGGGAGCCCCCGCCCTAGCGGGGGATTGGGGGCTGCGCCCATGAAGCTAAAAATCGATGTAAAATTCCCTTGTAAAATGTTGTAATTTCGTAGTCAATCTGAGCCATTCATTAGGCGGATATTTGACGGTAGAAGTTATGTTTTATTTAGGGGTTTCTTCCCTAGAAGGCAACCCCTCACTATATATGACATAACTGTATTGTGTCTATGTAGATCTGTATTCTGAGTGAGGTAGAGAGAGGAGATTGAGAGCGAATAGGGAATTACAGAAGATCTGCTGTAGGTTGTATCTCTTCAGTTTGTTGGATAATATAAAAGGAAGGGCTGGATGTTTATCTGTGGACATAGCCCAAACTGGGTGAACCATGTATATCTATGTCTCTCTTGTTTTATGCGTATTTTTGTGTTTGTATTTCTGCAATATATTTTATGTGTTCCGTTGCTCTGTAATATATAATTTTCTAACACTCTTGATCTCCCATATAATCGAAACTTTGTGTTATCACACCCATATTTTCCTTAATATCTCGAGCTTATTGGTTTGGGCCACCATAAGGAGATTCACATTATGTCCTATATCTACAACTTGTGCTTCCAACGGTGAAAATCTCTCCTCTGTAGGATCATGAGGGTTATTCATAGATTTCTCAACCATGACTAAGGTTTTGTGACTTTTGGCTTGGCCAAGATAGATTCCCTACAAATATCCATAAGACACCGAAATAAACTTTCCCTGATACCAATATGGTTCATAAATTCTATGGATATTTTACTGGACAATTTGTTAGGACAAATATAATAAATTATACCTAAAAATTTGAAATCTATACTATAAGGGTTTATTTTTTTTAGTTTTCAAGATCTATAATTTCTTTTATTGCATGTACAAGAAAATTAAATTTTATGTAGAAAATAGAGAAAAAATAAATTAAAACTCATAAACCAAATTTGATGCAAGATATATCCTAGGAAACCCTCTCACTAGAAAACCTATCTGGAAGGTGAGGTTGCTCCGCTCTCTTTCTCTAAATATAAAATGGTTGTGAGTATAAAGCAGTAACGCCCATGGCCCATGGGTTGCTATAGCGTACAAATCCTTCCTGTGTGATCTATTCCTATCCCTCTCTGCTACTCTTCTCATCTATGGAACTAAATTCCCTTGAAAAGAATAGAACACCTTTTCCTCCTAGTGGCCTAGTTATAACACAACTTGATAGCTTACTAGCCGTTAGGTTTGAATCCTTCAACTCTTAACTAGTGTTACAGTATGGAATATTATAGTGTGTCCTTCATCATGACCACGTGGCTAGGCCTTTTTCCATGACTAATGGGGTTGATGTGGCATCCTTTCAAATTATGGTGATAAAACAAGAAGGTCAAATTTTGAGTGGCATAAATTTTGCATGCATACTCCAATTGAGGCGATTCTTACACAATCAGAAAGGTATTTATGTTATAATAGGAAACAAAGGTTCTATATTAAAGAAACAAATTTTTAACCCCAAAAAATCACCTTTTGATGCCTCAAAATTCTCTGGAAGGCTTCAAACCCCAATTTTTGAAACTGGGTCCCACCGGTGAAAATGGTCCATGAGCTGATTCCTCCACTTTTTCCACTATGAACGCATAAATATGGATGATAACAATACAATTATATAATATATATAATTGGGGATATTGGAACCCTTATTTCCTTTGGTAGACTCAATTCTTTCTCTCAAGCTTCAGGCTCAGTCTTCAAGCCTTTTCTTTTTCAACCTATGATTACTTTATTTCTTCTCAAACTCTTTGATTCCTTAGTTCTGAGGTTTTCATGTTGTTTGTATGTCTCCATTAGTGGTTCAATAAATCTGTGTCTAATCATAAATTCATCCCAAACCTCATCCTTTCTATGTAATCTGCAATCGAAATTTTAACTAAGCCAAATTAATATAAAATATGTTCTAGGTTTCTAAGTTTATTTTGGATATACTTTTCAATCTTCTTAAGAGTATCCAATAAGTAAAAAGAAACATTTATTCACTTACAAGATTGGAAATGCATGAAAAATATTAGATGATAAAAGAAAACTCGCATGTGCCTCCCTTTGCAAGTAATGTACTTTTGGATTTGTTCTTGAATAAATTCCTTGGAATTCCTTTACAATTTAACATAAATATTCTTAAAGATTTTTCAACATTCACTTCCAAATATATTCCTTCAGATTATGGTTTTTAAACTATTTTTCTCTAGTTAAAGATAGATCAATAGCTCTAGCTATAAATCTCCCTGATACCTATAGTCACAAATCAACCACTTATGCTTGAACATCATGAAATTTTTCTGCAAATTCCATAATCACTTTATCATTCTCTATGAACTTTTGAAAGAAGGGTATCTATCTCACATTCTAAAACCTCCTCTTTCATTTAGGGTATGCTTGTAGAAATTTGAACCCATTAGGTTTGTGTCTTACCCATAGACCCATATTTGGGAAGAATTCATGAACATAGATGCTTAGATTTCACACATTATACCACTGTTTTATCATTGACTTCTTAGTGATTCATGGAAGAAATATAGCAATTTATGGGAACAATTCCTTTTGGGTTTGAATTTGGAGCCAAAAACAATGCAATTCTGTTAACCCCATGAATTTATAATTAAACAATTAATTTCATTATACTGCATCAATTCATATTATGGGGTGATCAACATCATATTCTAATTTGAATTTCAATGATTACCATGATATGTGGTCATTCTCTAGGTTTGGTTTAGTGACGACGATAATATATGGCATTAATAACAGAGGAATATGGTAAATGAGAGAACTAAGGCTTATATGGTACAAATGTTTAGGACATACACCATAAAAGATATTAGAGGTTTGAGGTTTGTTTTTATTTTATGCATTTTTAAAACTTTAAGAATAACAAATTGATTAAAAACCATTACCTCAATAGATGTTGATGCTACTTTTGGATATCCTTTGTTTCTAGTAATTGTTTTGTCAAAATATGTCTTTTTTCAATGAAGAATTTCATGACAAAGTGCATGTAATTCTTTAAAAAAATCCATTTTGACACCAATATACTAGTCGTTATAGGAACACTTAAACTAAAATGTTGAGGATCCATTGGACTTCAAACAGTTAGGGATATTTTGCATTTTTAATTTGGAATAATGGAGTTGATTCTGTGGACCGAGATATTTACAAATTAGTAAGTGAACCAAATTATGCTAACATATGGAACATTTATTAGACTACATGAAAATGAAGTTCTAATAAAAATTGTATAGATTTTGAAGCTATTCTAAATTTTACTTGCCAGTGCCCTAGTTTTAAAAGAAAATTCCTATTCAATTGTCCCAACAAGATGGTTCTCCAAAATGAACATTTTATTATTTATTATATATTTATTTTGTGGAAGAAAATCAATTTGAGATGGAAATAAGTTAAAAATTCCTTTCTTAAACTATCTATTTTAGATTCATATTGCAAGTCGTTGATGAATTCTTCTTTGGTTAAAGGCTTTTGATATAACCGTATCCTATTGCCATTTACCAGAAACATGAGTACTCCATCATGAATGGTTTTTAATTTCACTAACCCATTATTGAAAGATAATATAATTTAATAAGGGCCTCGCCAATATATGGTGAATTTTCCTTTAAAAGTTTTGAAATTGGAATAAAAAAGAAGGGCCTAGTCATCTACTTGGAATTGCTTTTTATTCATAAAATTTTCATGGCATTTCATTTTCTACTGTTGAATGAATGTAGTATGTTGAAAATATTATTGCTTGATGTCATACAATTCATTGAGTTGGTTTATTCTTTGTTGTTGTGTCTCTGAGAGATTTAAACCTATTTTTTTGTTGTTTTATAAGTATTTATTTAGAACTCAATAGGAAGCAAAACTTACTTTACATATACCAACTTATATGGTGAAAATCTAGTTGTAATTTTGTAGGTGATATTGTATGCCCATAGTGATTCCAGAAGCTTATTTACCCAAATCTTTATGATGAAGTTGAAATGTTTTGGAAATAATGGCTTCTAGAAATTCATTAGTTGAATCCACTTTCACATTACCTTGTGGATGACACGGGGAAGAATTTTGATGTCAGATCTAGTACTATTTCATATTATTATAAACAATATTTGATGCAAATTAAGCACCTTAATTTGTTAAAATCTCCCTTGTTGGGCGCAACCCAACTTAGCTAGATTTTGTGAAGATTTTGGGCAAGAAACCTAAGTTTTGTGGAGTGCGTAGTAGAAAAGATGTCACGGAGAACGAAGTGGACCGCGCAACAGAGCATCAGAGCATAACGAAGAACACGCAGTAAAGTCATTGATCATTATAGGGGCTTTGCGGTGAAGCCCCTTCCTTTTAAAAAAACATATAATATTGTATAAGTTGATGGTTTTGGACCATAGTCCTTTCTATTTTGGAAACCATGGTGTTGGGTCCATGGTAATGTAGCAACGTAATCCCCCATGTAATAGTATATATAGGGATGAATAATAGAGAAGGAAGAAATCAAGTATTGATCGGAAATATATGTTTATGGTTGTATTCTATTGATCTAAGAAAGGAAAGGCGTCGCAGTTGTGTGCATGGAGGCCTGGATCTGCAGCTTAGTGTGCAAACCATCTGCAACTTAATGCGTAGACACCCTACAATTGTGTGTGCGGGGAAGAAATGTTTGTTATATAAATTCTATATTATAAACAACATTTCTTGTGGACATAGTCCCACATTGGGATGAACCATGGTAAAATGTGTGTCTATCGGTGTTTATTTGCTTAATATCTGCACTTTATTTTAGTATTGTGAAGTTTATGGATGTTTATGTTATGTTTAAGTGATGAATGTAATTATGTGAAATAAAGTATAAGTGTGAAGTATTTTGTGAAGGTGAATTAATAATTAAGTGTTAAAACATAAAGAAAATACAGAAGTTCCACATTGCAACATCCCTCAGGCTACAAAAACCTGGTTCTACAACCTTCCATAATCACTTCAGGTGAGACTGCGATCTGCTTACAGTCGCTATCGCGAGGGCCAGTGGTTGAGAGTTTTGTTGGTGCGTAGTAAACTATGAGCCTGGGTTAGCCCAACCTAAGAAAACAAATGGTTCCATTGTCAGGATAGGGATTTGTTTGAGGAATGTTTATGTGGCATCTGTCAAAGAAACAAATCCAATATTGGGTAGAACAGAAGGAATGAGAATTCATAGAAAAAGAGAATAAAAACTATCGTTTGTCAACTTGGAGGTGGTTGGAGAAATATATTTTCGATGATCAATACGAAATATTCTTCGGCTTAATCCATGTGGAGCTATATGAGTGGATATCAAGGTTGACTGAGAGAAAAGACTACTTTAAAGGAGACGAACCTAACGGGTGGAATCCTAAATTAATACAAGGACTCATGAACACTGACAGTATGATCTCAAGAGATGTTGATTTCTGGATCGATAGCATCTTAGGAGGATTCATTACTGAGTTTGCGGTAGACTTGATTATGTCCTATAGCGCAACAAAATGAAAAATTTTAAAAGGACCGCTAGGTAAGTTCTTAAAATATTTGAACCTTTGGATTAAGATGCTTTTGTGTGAAAAGGGGATTTTACGAATGCAATCAGACTATTAGTTACTTATGTTTGGGAGAAGATCTAAAGAAGAAATTGGAACAACGCAGAGTGGAAAAATATATAGAATAGTCACTAGAAAGATATCTTGTGGCCAAGATCCAAAGAATTTTATAGAACTTGACTATAACCTTCTATTAAGTGAATTTGAAAGTGAATATAATCATCCTGAGAACCCTGAAGTAACTCCGCAGTATTCACCCTTCCAACCTGAAAGTTCACTGAAGCCATAATCAAGTAATAATCAGGGTATTTCTAGTTTTCCCCATCCCCCATCCCCCTCCTACCCCACCTACTCCTCATCCCCCTCCCCTTATGAATCCTCCTCCCCCTCTCCCTCCCCCTCTCCCACCATGAAGAAATATGGTCGATGATATTAATTTGCCTATTTTTAAAGGGACTGGATCAGAGGATCCAAAGCAATTATGGTTCTTATGTAAAGCAGTATGGACAACGAAGTAGGTCCATGATGAAAACATGAAGAAAGCACAACTTGTTACAACATTCCGGGATAGAGCACTGACATGTTACATGAAGAAATATGGTCGATGATATTAATTTGCCTATTTTTAAAGGGACTAGATCAGAGGATCCAAAGAAATTATGGTTCTTATGCAAAGCAGTATGGACAACAAAGTAGGTCCATGATGAAAACATGAAGAAAGCACAACTTGTTACAACATTCCGGGATAGAGCACTAACATGGTACATAAAGTATTCGAGAAATTAGAACAAACCATTTGCAGACATTAAAACAATGTTGGTAAAAGAATTCAAGAAGCTGAAGTCTGAGTTGTAGTGCATCACAAAGCTAAAAGAAATCAAACAAAATCCTACTGAGTCTGTGTGGGAATTTGATCAAAGATTCAAGATACAATTAGATAGGGTGAGCTTCGAAATAGCTTTGCAGCAACATAAAGAGTGGTTTATAGCTACATTGCTTCCACATATAAGATTTCCTTTGTCACAACAGAAGATAGAAACTCAAGTCGAAGCCTTAGAACTTGCGATGAAGTTAGAAGCTTCACCGATAGGGGATACCAATGTAGGTATGCAGTAGATCCAGAGTCAGCTGGAAAATTTGACTCTGCAGATACAAGATATGAATAAAAGTAAAGAAGTTCAAGAAGAAGTACGGTGTACAAAGTGTAAAGGAGAAGGCCATTCTAAGGAACAATTCTCTCTCTTCAGAAACTACATGGCTAGTGGAGAACCAAATCCTTTGAATCCTTGATCTAGCTTATGGTGTGAGATATGAAAAAATAGGGGTGAACATCATGATAAAGAATGTTATCTATTGCAAAGGTATGTGTAGACTCCAAGGAACCTGTAT
Organism: Pinus tabuliformis; assembly: GCA_031772625.1. NCBI lineage: Eukaryota > Viridiplantae > Streptophyta > Pinopsida > Pinales > Pinaceae > Pinus > Pinus tabuliformis. Next base: position 309,693,189 of record CM062815.1, on the reverse strand, counting down.
TGCAAGTTCTGTAAATCAGTTGGACATGATGAAAATAATTGTCTAGCTTATGAATTAATGATGGATCGAAGTGCTGATGCATATAGGATGAAAGTTGAAGAACATGGACATGAGGAACATGAACAACGCAGTGGTCAAGGTGGCTATAAAGGTCGAGTTTGAGGTACTGATTGAGGTGGTGGAGCTGGTCGAGGATGAGGACAGATTATATGTTATAACCATGGCCTGAAAGGACACTTCACAAGAGATTTTCAGAATCATACCAAGACATGCAAGCATTTCAAATATTTTGATCATTTAATTGAAGAGTGTCCGATACTTATAAAAAAAAATACAAGAAAAGAGGAACTAGTAGCCGACACAGAACATCCAAATGATGACTGCGGAACCAAGGACCGGTGAACCTCCCATAAATATTGTAACAAGAAGTGGAGATGTGACTAGGGATGATAAAGTAAATGGGAAGAAGGAAGTTGAAGCTACATGGGTAAGAAAGACTACTGAAAAATCCCCTATGTTTGAAATTCAAAAGGAAAAATAAGTGTTTATGGAAGCGAAGCGAAGCTTTATGGATGCAAGAGCTTCGACATCGAGCCATAGCAGAATCAAAAGAATAGTTGTGATCTATCATCTTTGACACAAGGCCAAGTTCTGACAATACAGGAACAAGATGTAACATATCAGGTAGATACTCTAAAATATTTTCTTCAAACTTGTATGAAATTGTTGCGAGATGAAAGAGTTGTAGAAGGACTTCAAGAATTAATAAATTCCTACGCATCCAGAGAAGTACCGCGGAGTGAGATGTGCAAAGTTAACAATTTACATAAACAAAAGAGAACTGGAAAAGAAATGAGGCTTAGTGCACAAATAAGAGAATATGACATGGACCAAGTTATTTTAGATCTGGGATCTAAAGCTAATGTCTCGGAAAAGCAAACATGGGAATTAACGGGTAAACCAAAGTTGTAATGGTCACCTATTTAGCTAAGAATGAAAAACCAACAATAGATTGTTCCTATAGGAAGACTACTAGGCATTGTAGTAGACATTAAAGGGGTGCGCACTACTATTGATTTTTAAGTGATAGAAATTGTGGATGACAGTAACCCCTATCCTGCACTACTTGGATTGGATTGGGAATTTGCTAACATGGCTATAATCAACTTAAAGAAGAGGCAAATGATATTTGAAAGCAAAAATATGAGAGTCATTGTTCCATTAAATCCATCAAAAGGAGCAAGGTATACTAAACCCGTTAAAGAAGAGTACAATGCAACAAACATAGACAACACTAATAAGATAACAACCAAAGTAGGAGAATGGATTGATCCCACTATAGATGGAAAATTGGGCTGGGAACAAGACAGTTCTTGCACTTCATATTCAAAAGAAGAATTAGAAAATTGGGAAAATAGGTTACATGAAGTGTCTACAAGGAAATGTGCAAAAATTACTAAAGCAGTTCACTGTATGAAAATTGAGGTATGTGACTTACCCTTTTATGATGGTTTGGGTAATATAAATATTTTTCTTGAAGAATATGAAGAAAAGGTACCAGATTAAGAGAAATTCTTCGACGTAAATCACAAGATAAAACATTTGTGACGCGTTTCGAACCAACTAGTGTGGTTCATCGTCAGGTAGAAACATAATTGGCAGATACATATAGTTAAAGGTACCAGATTGTCAAATATTGTTAGCTCTGGATCTAGCATTAAGAGCTACTTTTGCTAGATGGTGAGGTACACATAAGAAGAATATAGGAACTTGGTAGGAATGTCGAAGGTTGATATGGATAAGGTTTGGTCAGGTAGAAACATAATTGGCAGATACATATGATGATCAAAATGACATTAGAGAGAACATCTAACTTTGTATGACAACATGGAAGGATAGTCCATAAGAAGAATGGGTGCATGGGTTCATCCATACATTGGAGACAATTCCTCAAAACTAGTACTTGGAAACAAAACTTCGACATGCTACTGCGAGCTGGGGAGAGATGGTTAATGTGTTTATATTGAAATTTGTATTCTAATATGATTGTCCATATATAGATTCAACCTTTCATATAGTTAAAAAGAAGATTTTTTAGAACGAAATTCCACTCACTTAGTAGCCTGATTGGGCTGTGCATCTACATAATGTACTGGAATGCTACAACATCAATGCAGAAGAAGATGAAGACCCTCACAATATTGACATAGTATAATTTGGAGGCTACTGTGAAGTGAATGGACCTGAATTAGAAATACCAGATATAGAAAATACATTAAAGACAAGGAAGGTGAATATAGGTCAAAAGATGAGCCGAAGTTCACAACAATAGGAGATTACTGGGATGAATAAATAGTCAACAAAGCAATAGATATTTTGCATGAAGACTGAGAGTTATTCCCTACTAACTTCTCATATATGAAGGGCATAGTAGGAGACTTGGGAGTTATGAAGATTCCTTTAAAGCCTAATGCGAAGCCTATCTGGAAAAGACCCTACATATTGAATCCAAAATATATGGAGAAAGTAAAAGAAGAGTTAGATAAAATGATAGTAGCAAGGATCATTAAACCTGTGCAGGAATTAGAGTGGGTAAGTCTTATGGTAGTCTAGGGAAAGAAGGCTAAAGAAGAAATCAAGATTTGTGTGGATCTAAGGAAATTAAATGATGCATGTGTGCATGATCCCTTCCATACACCCTTTACAGATGAAGTGTTAGATAATGTAGGTGGACAAGAGGCCTACTTATTCACATATGGATTTTCAAGATACCATCATATCATAATTGCATAAGAAGATCGACATAAGACTACCTTCACTATATAATGGGGATCATATCAATATACAGTGAAGCCTTTTGGACTGAAGAATGCCCCTGCCATATTTTCAAGAGTGGTGGTTTCAACTTTCAAAGAATATATTCACAAGTTCTTAGAAGTATACTTCGATGATTGGACAATATTTGGGTTGTTGAAGAAACATGTTGCAAGCTTAAGACTAATGCTCGAAACATGTAGATAGTATCATATTTATTTGAATATTAAGAAGTGCATATTATGTATACCTTTTGGTATATTGTTGGGACATATTGTTTGCAAGCAAGGATTGATGGTGGATCCTGCAAAGATTGCTATTATTGTGAATTTACCTCCACCAAAAATAGTGAGACAACTTTGCACCCCTTTGGGACATACAGGATATTACAGAAAATTTATCAAAGGATATGCACAGATTACTACACCTATGGAAACAATGCTGAAGAAAGATGTTACTTTCCTAAGGAACAAAGAATGTCAAAAGAGCCTTGACACACTAAAAGAAAAGATGGTAACTACTCCTATACTTGTATTTCCATATTGGAATAAGGAATTTCATGTTCATGTGGATGCTTCATGCATAGCTTTAGGACTGATGTTGGCAGAGCTTGGTGTAGGAGAAATCGACCACCCTATAGCTTTTGCAAGTAGGAAACTATCTAAAGCATAAAAGAACTATACAACTACAGAAAGAGAATGACTAGCTATGGTTTATGCTTTGCATAAATTCAGAAATTATTTGTTGGGATCACATTTTAAGATGTTCATAGACCACTCTGCACTAAAGTACCTAGTCAATAAGCCTATTTTAGGAGGAAAAAATTGCAGATGGCTATTATTATTTCAAGAGTATCATTTTGAAGTTGTTGTTAAGCCAAGAAGACTAAATGTTGGACCTGATCATTTTTCAAGGTTGGAAATAGGAGAAGAACCAATGAATATAGAGGATAATCTTCATAATGTGAAATTGTTTGTAATCAGGATAGCATATGATCACTTCATTGATATTATTTAGTTCATAATCATAGGGATGGCTCCTTCAAAATACACTTGCAATAGACGAAACAATTGGTGGTTAAGGCAACAAATTTTTCATTGATAGTAGGACATTTACGTAAAACGGGACTAGATGATATACTGCGTAGGTATGTCCCTGCACAAGAAATACAGATAATTTTAACAAAATCTCATAGTGCCGCAGCTGGTGGAAATTATGCAGGTAAAGTTACTTTGCAATTTTTTTTAAGAGAAGGACTATGGTGGCCTACACTACACAAAGATGCAAAGGAGTATTGTCAAGCTTGTGATATCTGCCAAAGAACAGGAAAAAATTCAAGGAGAGATGAGATGCCACTAGTACCACAAGTAACTTTGCAGGATTTTGACAAATGGGCTATTGATTTTGTCGGACCTATCAATCCACCAGGGAAAAGGACTGGTGTGAGGTATATAATCACTGCAACTGATTATTTGACAAGGTGGGCCGAAGCACAACCAGTGAAGGATTGCAACACAAAAAATGTTGTGAAGTTAATCTTTGAATACATACTATCTAGATTTGGGTGTCCAAAGATACTGATGAGAGACCCAGGGTCATATTTCTTGAATAGGACCATTGGAGCATTAACTGAGTAATTTCAAGTTTACCACCAAAAAAAAAAAATCCTTATCATCCTCAGGCAAATGGAACTATGGAAACATTCAATAAAGTTTTGGAGAATGCATTGACCAAGGTATGTAATGTGAATATGGATGACTGGGATGTTAGAATTCCAGCAGTATTATGGCCTTATAGGACTACTTGCAAAAATTTGTCATGTCAAACACCCTTTAGGTTGGTTTATGGGCAAGAATTTGTGATGCCCATGGACTACATTGCCCCTAGCCTAAGAATCACAGCTTTTACAAATATGACAGACCTAGACATAATGGAAGAAAGAATGTCATAGTTACTTTCTCTGGAAGAAGACAAGTTTATAGTAGGATTTCATCAACAAGTGAAAAAAGCAAGAGAAAAGGCTTGGCATGACAGGCACATTAAGCAAAAGAAGTTTTAGGTAGGAGACCTTGTTCTCCTCTATGACAGTAAGTTTGTGAAATTTCTAGGGAAATTCAAAACACACTGGTTAGGCCCATATGTTATTAAGTATATTATTGATGGAGGCACAACACAATTAGCAAAGTTAAATGGAGAATTAATTCAAGGAAAAGTGAATGGCAGTAGATTGAAGTTGTACAGGGACAACCTTGTCCCTACAGCTTCACCCTAAAGAAGAAAGAAGGAAAGTATTAGTGTCACATGCAGTTGAAAGTGGACACTGGACTATAAACTACATTGCAAAGAAAGCTTCGATGAAGAAATTACTTCGCTACAATCAGGAATATGTCAAAGTTTGCAGGAAGCTGCGATGTAAGAAGGAGGTGTGCTACAGTACGGAACATGTCAAAGTTGGTTGAAAAGTAGAAATATGACCGTTAAAAGGGAAAGACATGTGTCAAGTTGCATTTAAGATAATAGTTGGCATAATTTAATGATAGATACACATTTAATGACGCAATCTGAACAAAATTGGGACAAAATCAAATCTAATGATGATGTCTGAAGGTTGGAATTGTTATAAATAGCTAAATCTACCTTAGATTAAGAACCTTCTTGAGATTAATAGTGAAAAGTAGTTGTAAATATTTCTTGCATGAATATCCTGTCGACTGAAGAGTTTGTTCGAATATTTAACGAGAGAGGTATAGAAGGAGTTATGGAAGCAGCTGCCACAACAAAAACTGATACACCAACAACATCACCAGTCACACCACTCATAGAAGAAACACCCACAATAGTAACACTGCAACAACAAAAGGCGTGGACATCGCCGAGGCAAAAGCAACCCAAGGAAGTTAGAACCAAGAAAAAGAATGACAAGAAGCATGCCAAACTTGTGAAGTCTCAGAAGAAAACTCAGTAGGTCAACATTAAAGAAGAAATGGAGGAAATCTAGGTGGAGGAAGGTGGCATAGTGTTCATATCACCTCTACTTGCATATATCTCACCAAGGAAGCCAAATGCTAAACCAGTAAAGCATTCGAAGGATACAAAGTATAAAATATTCACACCTCTATTTCCAGAGGATGTTCCATTTGAAGGAGAGCTTTTAGGAAAAATCCTGCAACTGAAATTCATAGATAATGATTTTGATGACCGAATGAAGTGCCCACAGTTCACACCAAGCTAGTACTTACAACTAGTTCACTACCCAGATAGAAGAGTCACAAGATTAGAACCACAACAATGGGAAAATGGGTTGGAGTAGTCAAGGCTGCTCAACATGTTAAATGTGTCACACTTTGGCAGGAGTTCATCAAACAAAGTGTGTGTTCAACAATTGTTGATGTTAGTACATGACAGACACTTGTGGATGGGGAATAAAATCCCCATAGACCAAATGTTGATCTAGAGGATCACGAGATTACCATACCAAGGGTGGAACCCCATGAAGGAGTTCGTTGGGAAGGACCAAGACCGTGCCTTGGCAGAAAGCATGAAGCAAAAGTATGGATTGGTGAAAGGAAATAGGGGCTATGACATAAACTCCATCAGTGACCAAGAAGTCCACTTCGTGGCACATATTATGGTTGGCAAGATTATGAGGAAGTGTCGTGCAAATTAAGTCCCTGCGCTAGTGGTGGCTTTAGCCGCGTAGTGCACAAATGGAGTCCAGTATAACAGGGTCACGTATTGATGCAAAGAATTCCTGGACAACTGTCGCGAGGTCCAGGATAAAGGTACATCTTTCCATTATGCCTGCTTACTATTGATAATTTCTATGTTGACATGGAAGGAACGAGAGGATACACAGTTTCCTTCGATAGAAGAAGATGTATGTGAGGCCATTTTCAGGTGGTACAAATGCAATATTTACACCAACATTTAATTTTTCAATCTAGGTAAGTAAACTTATAGGCATATCACAATATATGCCAGAATATGACCTCAGGGATCTGTCAAATAAAAACCAAGCTTTTGCAAGAAATTCAAAATAAGCATCATTCAGGAAAAAGAATAAGACTCTTCGAAGGCAAAGTAAACACACTCCGGGAATCTACTTCTAGTTCTAGCTCCTCTTGTGGGTTGAGTTGACTCCTACGGAAAGTATTCCTTAGTTTTCTAGGGGACAAGGGAATGTAGATCCCATTCAAAAGGAAGTGATTCAAGAAATAAAGAATGCAGGAACCTCTTAAAAAATTACTGCGATGTTGCAAATATGAAAAGAATGAAATAAAACTAGCAACTTCATTCCAACTAATTTAATGAAATGATTGAAATATTTTAAAAGAGATCTAAATTATATTGCTTCTCTGGAAATTATTCAATAGTCAATGTGTAAGGAAAGTGTGCACTTTTCTTTGTTACAAGTTTTTCATCCTGGCCTAAATCATCGTTCCTACACTGCAACAACGTCCCTGCACTTGAACGATGTGCCTGTATTGAAGCGATGTGCCTGCACTAGAAGATGTCTTATTCTTGCACTGAGTATATCAGCCTAAAACAGCAGTTAATTATGATGAAGGGATATAAATTTTTAACCTTAAATCATTCCAAGAATTCTTGTGAGAAATTCACTTTCCAATTAAACAATATTATAATATTTACTTATGCTAAACCTTGCATTTGCTTATTAAGAGTGTAGCAATAAATGTTTTTCTGCAAAGTGCACGAACCAGTCTCATATAGTAATTCAAAGACAATCACGAATACATGTTAAGTTAAATTGACCGGAACTCTTACCCAGCCATTGTTTCCTTCACCATTATATCGTGAAAGCAAATCTCGTTATGCACCAACGAAATCAAGGCAAGTGTCACACTTAACTTGTAATGGAAATAAGAGATGCAGTAAAACATTCAATGCTTATCCTTTTCCTTGGTCTTTATAAAAATATATAACAATATTATTAATTGACTAAAATGATCAAAGCTATGAGAAAGAGTTGTAGATAAAATCACCAATCGAATGATCAAAGCATAAAACAAAATGTGAAATGAAATTACAAAATGGTATTAAATCACACTCACACACTATGCAGAAACTAAAATGCAACAAAAGAATTCTAAGAGGTTTTTGAAAACGCATTGGCTGGTGGGCCTAACCACCCAGCTCATTTCCCTTGTAGCAATTTAAATCACAGTGCAAGCAGATTCATAAGAAACATAAATGTAAGTAGAATGCTAAAATGTCTATTAATCTTGAAGTCTTGTTACATCATGACTGAACAAGTTGCACTTGTCTCCAATGGTACCCTCTAGGGATCATCCCACTGGGCACACATCTCCTCCTTCCTTGCACAATCAGAACCAATCCTCCTTCTACAATGAAGTGCACTTTACAATCTTCAATCTGCCATCATACACACCTACGTAACTCCTCTTATATTATTTTTACATGATCATTTCCTTAGAAAATAACATGGGGATTGAATATCAACTTATATTAATCAATATGATATTAGTACAACAATTTTCCTATTGAAGGAATGAAGATTTGACACGAATTTCCCAAACTTGGTCGTTTTCTGCAATTTTGGAAAAACTGATATTTTTAGCAAACTGCCTCCAAAGAACTCTTCGTATCTCCTTAACCATTACGAATTTTGGAAATTTATTTGGAAGAAACCTAGCTTGTTATGTTTAAAACAATAACCTTTCTCATAATTTTCTGTTTCAGCTCCACTACCTCAAAAATTGTTCCTGAAACTGTCTGTGTGAAATCGGAGATCCTAAAATTCTAGAAAAATAGTCTCTTTTTATAAAACTGCCTCAAAGACCCTTATGTAAATTTTATACCATTATGAATTTTAGGAATCTATTTGAGGTTTGGTCAACTTTCTATACTGGACCAAAACCCATGTTCCAGAATTTCTCTATTCGTCTTCACTTGCAAGGAAAATGAGGAGGAAGTTGGCAATCTAGAAACTGTTGCGAATTCGGGATTGAAGCATTAATTATTCCCTAAACATAAATCCATACCACTTGGGTGTATCTTAACTTATGTGGAAGTGTGATTTTTTTTTTTGAACAAAAACTTCTTTCATATTTGCCTAGAAATGAGTCAATGTATGAAAGCCCCAAATTGGTGCAGGCTTGTTGGTGCAGGCACAACTGGTGCAGGAATCCTGGTGTAGGCACAACTATAAAATCTGAATTAGTGTAGGGATGCTAGTGTAGGCACAACTGGTATAGGAACTACTAGTACAGTAATGTTAGCACCTGCCACACAAGAGCTTGATGTTAATGACATTTTCACATTAAATACTCTTCAAATTAAAAAAACAAGAAGAGTTCATAGATCAACAACTGTCAGCTCTAAATTATTCTAAATAATAACTTAATAATGCATAAAAAGAATAACAATGACTATGAACATCTAGTATAGGTATAGAGTTATTCAACAAAAAGTATGAAAATCTGGACAAAATGGAGGCTACACTCCCCCATGCTGACCTTCTTGCATGTCCTCATGCAAGCCAAACAATAAGATTATAAAACCATGGAAGAAAGCAGGGGAATGTTTAAATATTAATGATCATACTATGCTCCCCAACAAAAGTGTTAGCAAAAATCTTAGCAAGGAAATATTAAGATACCTGGTACGTCGTCATTTTTTAAGGACTCATTAAGTCTGCAACACCACTATTAGATTTCCAACTAAAACCATGTTACAACTCTTATGAAAGTATTGAGTGCAAGAATGATAAAATTGCAACAAGAGCAGGTACAGGAAAGCAATGCTTTGTGCCATACATTATGGAAAATGAGTACTACACCTTTATGATAGACATCACATACCTAATGTATTGTTTCAAATGAACTCCCTGCTTGTCATAGATTTCAGAGCTCTTATTTCTGTCTAGAGTCTTATTGTATGATAAAAAATAAAATCTCTGTTGAAAAGGTGCAATTTCATGAAAATTACCATAAGATTCCTGCACCTAATACAACAATCCTATACCTAGGTCACATAGTGCTTATTTAGAGGCAACCACAATCAATAGACATTGTTTTCCATCAACACCTGGTGAGTAATCATCGCTGAGTAATTCATCACTCTAAATACCATAAAGAATTGGAGTTATGATACCAGAAAAGGGAAATAAAAATAGAACAAGATGACACCTTCCTGGACCAATTAGAAAACACTCTAAATTTTGTTGTCATCTAGATGCAAAACTAAGTTTCTTCTTAATCCAGCATAAAGAATAACCTTCACTAAGGGTACCACATCATTAAAGATTCTTAATTTTTGAAAAATAGAACTCAAAGCATCATGCTCAAATCATCTTAAAACCATTGTCTAAGAAATAAAATGATGAGTTTTAGGGAAAGAGAAAGATAACCGAGTAAATATTAGTATGCAATTAACTTTAATACCATAGACATAGCCCTGCTGCCTGCAGGTGTCTATAACCACGGAAGGGATGTCTTTTAACCCAACAAAATGCTTATGTCCCACTTACTAGATATAGATTCATAGTTATCTTATTTAATTTTAAAAGTTAGATGAAGGCCACTGGCCTTGCTTGGTAACCAGCTGATGGCAGTGCAACTCACAAGAAGTAACACAGATGAATAGGGCGGTTCGTGATGAGACCTCTTATCTTCCAGCGTTTCAATTGAAAGTTGTTACTCTAGCTTGGTGATCAGCAGCAATAATGTCATGCATGTTAGGTATCATGATCGTGGTAGGTCGACCCATCATGAGACCTCATATCCTCCCCTAAATCTTTTGAAAAATCTGATTTTAATTAACTTCAAAGGTTACTTAATAAGTGGGGAGGCAGATCTACTCCTTAAGAGTACGGGATGGTGTGAAAAGTTTTTAATGACCAATCATTACTAGCTAGTTCCTCTACCCTAAAGAATTATTAAAAATATCCTAGATAATGACTAAAATATTCTTTAAGTTAATAATGCTAGTGTTCTCATGAATAGATTATTATGATATTTACAAGAGTGGTCCACCATAGGTGGCGCTCCAATAGTACCTTCTAAGGGAAACTGAAAATATATATCTTAGATGACAACATCATTAGAGTGGTTAATAACGGTTACTTTTGCAAAATCATGAGGTATTAGAGTGAATCATACTCAACAAGATTTGTCATAGATGTGTGCGTTAACAATCGATGCAGATCAAAATCAATTTCAGTGTCTATGCTTTGAAAGTCAAAACCCCAATTGCATCGTTGTAACAACTTTATTCATGGAATTTCTTTATTCTTCTACCCTACTCTACCCTAAGAAGTGGAAGAATCCCTTTTAAGTATAGGAGGAATTCCAGTTTAACCAAGTGCGCAATACGAGGATAATCATATTCATGTTCAAATTTATAAAGTATATGCAAGAAAATACCAAAACATGAGGAACCAACTACATTAACTAACGTGATGCTACAAATTGCCGCATGATAAAGGAGGGATGAATACTGACAGTCATCTGAAACCAAGATTCAATGGGATCCATATACTCTTGGTCATTTGATTCATGGGCAACATCTGGTGCATCATGCAAATCCTCCAATTTTCTTTTTTCATCTTCTAAAGTGAAGGATGGATTAGGTTGGTGTTCTTCAATCTCGGCTTCTAATGGCTTCTCCTCATCAAGCATGATCCATAGCTTCTCGGTCTCCCTAGGAAGATCTTCTGGTTCTTCATGATCTTCTTGTTCAAGAGGAGTAGACCGATTTCTAATTGATGCCAAGATGTGTTATTTTTGTGAAGCAGAGACCTAAACTTCTACTAGAATTTGAGATTGTTCTTTGAATAACATCACACTTCCTGGCATTTTCCTGTTAGCTGGAAAGTCTTGTCAGCACCTGGATTGAGAGTGGGGTTTTTTTTAACACCTGAAAACCTCAAAAAATCAATTGCAGTAAAAAGAACAAACCATGATTGTAAACTAAGGAAATCACACTTGCGGAAATTAAATAACCTTTATTGCAGAAAAAAGTAACACACTTTTCAGTAAAATAAATTGCTCATAAAAAAATCAATTGAAGTAAATCAAGCATCACACTTTGCAGAAAGAAAAATTACTCATAAAAACTAAATTGCAGTAAAAGAAACAAATTAGGCATCACACTTTGCAGTAAAGAAAATCACTCATTTGTAGAAAGGAAAACATGGCTTGTGATCTCTTTGGGAATGTTGTCTAGTATGCTTCAACAAGCAATGGAAATATCATTAATCTAGAAATTCAATGTGAAGGAAAGGGAAAAGCATGAAAAATCGTTGAGGCCTTATCCTACAACGCCTCCTCGGCAACGGTGCCAAAATGTCAGGTGATATAAATGCAATATTTACACCAACATTTATTTTTTCAATAAACTTAGAGGCGTAGCAAAATATATTCTAGAATATGACCTCAGGGATCTGTCAAATAAAATCCAATCTTTTGCAAGAATTCAAAATAAGAATTATTCAGGAAAAAGAGAAAGACTCTTCGAAGGCAAAGTAAACACATTCCGAGAATCTACTTCTCGCTCCTCTTCCGGGTTGAGTTGACTCCTGCAGAAAGTCTTGCTTAGTTGTCCAGGGGACAAGGGAATGTAGGCCCCATTCAAAAGAAAGAGATTCAAGAAATAAAGAATGCAAAAACCTCTTAAAATATTACTGCTATGTTGCAAAGATGAAAATCATGAAATAAAACTAGCAACTTCATTCCAACTAATTTAATGAAACCATTGAAATATTTTAAAAGAGATCTAAATTATACCACTTCTCTGGAAATGATTCAATATTTAATGTTTAAGGAATCTGTGCATTTTTATTTGTTATAGGTTTTTCTTCCTAGCCTGAATCATCGTTCCTGCACCGCAAGAGTGTGCCTACACTGGAACAATGTGCATGTACTGAAACGATGTGCCTGTACTGAAGTGATGTGGTTGCACCAGAAGATGTCCTATTCCTACACTGAGTATATTGGTCTAAAGCGTTATTTAATTATGATGAATGGATATAACTTTTTAACCTTAAATCATTCGAAGAATTCTTGTGAGAAATTCACTTGCCAATAAAATAATATTTTAATCTTTACTTATGTTGAACCTTGCATTTTCTTATTGAGAGTGCAAGAATAAATGTTTTTCTGGAAAGTGCAGGAATCAGTCTCATATAATAATTCAAGGGCAATCATGAATACATGTTAAGTTAAATTAACCAAAACTCTTACTCAGTAATTGTTTCCTTCACCATTATATCCTGAAAGAAAACCTCATTATGCAACAATGAGATCAGGGCAAGTATCACACTTAACTTGTAATGGAAATAAGAGATGCAGTAAAACATTCGATGCTTATCCTCTGCCTTGGTCTTTATAAAAATACATAACAATATTATTAATTGAACTAAAATGATCAAAGCTATGAGAAAGATTTGTAGATAAAATCATGATCAAATGATCAAAGCATAAAACAAAATGTGAATGAAATTACAAAACAATATTAAATCACACTCACACACTATGTAGAAACTAAAATGCAGCAAAATAATTCTAAGAGGTTTGGGGCAACGGACTCGTTGGTGGGCCCAACCACCCAGCTTGTTTCCATTGCATCAATTTAAATCACAGTGCAAGAAGATTCATAAGAAACATAAATGTAAGTAGAATGCCAAAATGTCTATTAATCTTGAAGTATTGTTACATCATGATTGAACAAGCTGCACTTGGCTCCAATGGTCCCCTTCAGGGATCATCACACTGGTCATGCAGCTCCTCCTTCCCTATACAATTAGAACCAATCCTCCTTCTGCAATGAAGTTCACTTTACAATTTGCAATTTTTCATGAGGCCCACCTTTGTAACTCCTTGTTTTATATTATTTTTACATAACAATTTCCTTAGAAAATAACATGGGGGTTGAATCACAACTGATATTCATCAATAGAATATCAGTACAACCATTTCCCTATTGAAGGAATGAAGACCTGACACGAATTTCCCAAATCTGGTCGTTTTTTGCAATTCTGGAAAAACTGATATTTTTAACAAACTTCCTCCAAAGAAATCTTTGTATCTCCTTACCATTACAAATTTTGAATTTTTTTTAGAGAAAACCCATTTTGTTATGTTTGAAACAATAACCTTTCTCAAAATTTTTGGGTTCAGCTCCATTTCCTCGGAAATCGTGCCTAAAACTGACTGTTTGAAATCTGAGATCCTAAAATTATGGAAAAAAAGTCTCTTTTTATAAAACTACTTCAAAGACCCTTATGTAACATTTATACCATTACGAATTTTAGAAATCTATTTTAGGCTTAGTCGATTTTCTATACTGGGACCAAAACCCATGTTCCAGAATTTCTCTGTTCGCCTTCACCTGCACAGAAAACGAGGAGGAAGTTGGTGTTATAGACATTTTTGTACCTTACAGCTCTAAGCATGAAATGTCCATAATCTAAGGGATCCAAAGTCCCTAAAAGTGTTGTTCCTACCCCTAAAGGAACAAGGTCAACAAATTACAGCTTCTCCCAGAAGTTCTCCACCAGAAACTACTCAAAATTGGTCAAAACTGGATCAGCGCACCTAAATGCACTACCAGGGTGCTATGCAGTGCAGGTTGTACACTCAGGAAGTGCGTTTCAGTGCACCTAAATACACTATGAGGGTGCGATGGACAGGAAAAGACAAGTGTCGGAGACAGCTTGCGAGGTGGATGATCATGGAATCTTCCAGAAACTTCTCATGGGACACTTGCCCCTCAAAATCGCCCAAGGATGAGTAAGAGATCAATGAGATCTCCAAGTGGCATCAAGAACTACCAGAGAGAAGACACTAATCAAAAACCCAGAGCTGACTCACACCTCTACAAATATCTATATATAGATCTCTCATCCCAGAGATCCGGGGGGGGGGCTGGAATTTTGTACTTTGCAGAGAATTGCTATTGGTTTGAGATTGAGATTAGTACATTGGGTGATTTATGCTTTGTTGGAGGAGAGGAAGGGATTCCTTTGCTGGGAGGTAGATGCTGGATCGAGACTCACTTGGTTGTATCTCCTCTTGGACTTTCTTATTCTATCAATAAACTATTTGAGTTTCTCCTACATGCTGTGTATCAATGATGTTTTGTTATATTTGCATGTTTAGCTTAATCTGATCCTGAGCTTTTTATGAATGTATATCTATATCTTCATGTAGTTTCTCTCTCTTGTGATCTTGCAGGAATTCGGTGAAGCTGGGCTGGTAAGGGAGCAGGGAGCTGGGAGCTATTGAAGAGAGGAGAGATTGGATCAACAAACTAGCGAAAGACACAGGTTAGTTACATCCTTCCTCCTCATTTACATTTCATAAAGAAGAATACTCAAGTAAGTTTCCTTGTTTGTTGCTAAGGCACTATCACACCTTAGAGTGGGATAGGGGTGTTCTGAATAGATACTTTTCCCAACAACAAATTGGCGACTCCGCTGGGGATCGTATCTAGTTAGTTTATTTGTGTTTCTATTGTTGTTCTTCTCATAAACTTAGGAGTGGAGAATCGAACTGCATTTGCCATTTACAAATGCAAAGTAGAGATCTGCCACTCTAGTCCACTCACTGGGCCTGTTTATGATCTGAACAAGCTGATCCAAAAATGCTCTAACTGCCCTTTGTGATAGCTCTTAGTCCTCCTTTAAATCATCCTCCTAATTGTACCTTATTGATAGCTTTTATCCGGCCAAAAACCTCAGATCAAACTACAAACCGTGACCCAGAACCCAGAGACAATTCTCGTTTCTTCTTCAGCGCAGGCTCTGTGAAGAGACTCTGCATTTCAACACAGGTCCCGAGAGGGCTACCTGCGCTGCAATTCAGTTTCTCTGTGCAACAGGTGCGCTGATCAACCTTTGCCCTGTGCAGTTGTGGTTCTTTGCATCCTTGTGTTCAGTTTTATCTCTGACTTTTGCAGCCTGTTATCACTGTGTGTACCTATCTGAAAACCCCTTTTCTCTACCTTAATTCCGCCTCAGTTGTATAAAAGAAACTGTATTTTTTTTTGTGTATTGGTTACATCATTTGCAGTTTCCCATTACAAAAGTAAACTAGTCATACTGTCACCCTTAGATCTAGACCTGTCGTAAGTGTCGTTTTGATCTTAGGAGTAGGTTTTTTTGCTGTTGACAGTTGATTGCGCTTTTACTTTTGTCTTTTGGTTTGAATTTGTGAATTTCTAGTGTCAAAACAAGTGTTTACTTCAAGATTATAAAGTGTCGTAATCGTCTTTTTGATTTCAAAAAGAAACTTGTTTGTGTTTTCACTTGAAATCGAATTCAAATTTGTACAACAACTTTCTTTTTAGGCATCAATATTAAGAAAGTGAAAACAAATACATGCATTTGTGCATTTGCATATTGATCGTTTGTATGGTTTGATTTAGGAAAAAGTGCATTTACAGTGTGCTCTTTGCTCTTTGAGAAAAGTTTGTGTCTTTCTTTTCCCCTTGTAGCTAGGATTTTCATTGTTGAAAAGAGATAAAAGCTTGCTTATCATCTTTAGACTGCATTTAGGAATTGTATCTACATCTCGTGGTGATCCAAAAAGGCAAACTTCTAAGAAAGATCAACCTAAAATAAATTGAATGAACTTAACAACGCTTTGTAACTTAACGCACAACATAGAGGTCTAGGCTAGAGACGTGTTCCGGCGTCGTAAAACCTGGTGACTGTCGGTCTCACTGATGGTTGGGTGATTCCTCCTGAGAAACGATAAGCGCTAGTACGGATTGTACTCCCACGTACCATCGAGTATATATTGGGAGACCCCTATAGACATAAAACCTTTCTCCATAGGAATCCGTGTCGGCCGCCCTACTGATCGCAATGCACTGAACACAGCATTCGGGAAGATTGACCGCCCGTACCTTAAAAAGTATTCTGCGGTTTTGCGAAAGGTTTGTTGTTGGGAAAAGTATCCAATACGGAATGACCCTATCCCACTCTAAGGGTGATAGTACCTCAGCAACAATCAAAGCAAAGCTATTCGAGATTACTTCTTTATGAGATGTAAGAGAGGGGAGAAAGAGATCCACTAACCGTTGTCTTTCGCTAATGATTGATCCAATCTTCTCTCTTTGCTGCTTGTTCCCAGCTCCTTGCTCTTTCACTGGCCCAGCTACACCAAGATCCTGCAAAATAGAAAGAGAGGGAAACTACAAGAAGCATACATTCATAATTGATTCAAGGATTAGGATAAATCAAATACACAAGTATAGCAATACATCATTGAGACACATGCATATAGAAGAACCTAAAATGCTTTATTAATGGAATAAGTAAAGGTCAGGAAGTAATACAACCATAAAAGGCCCAATCCAGCATCACCTCCCAGCAGAAAGAAATCTCCTCTTCACCTCCTTCAAGCAAATCACCCAATAGTTCTATACTCAAACCAACAGCACTTCCTTACATTCAAAAGATTCCAGCCTCCCTAGACCTCATGAGAGAGCTCTATATATAGGAGTTTTGGAGAAAGGATGAGTCAGCTTGTAGCTGGCATGAAGTTGACTAGTGTCCTTTCCCACTTCAGTTATTCTTCAGTTCTTGAGTCCACTTCGAGGTTTCTTGCTTCCACTTGGAGATCTAGACCCTCTTACTCATCACAAGTCGAATTCCCTGATCCAAGTGTCATTTTGGAAGCTTCCTGGGCATTGACACCTTGAGGAATGACTGTGCCACTTGGCCAAACTCGCCCAGCGCAGGTAGCCTTCTTTTCAGTTGACATTCAGTGCAGGTACACAGTGGAGTAGTTGACATTCAGCGCAGATGCTCAGTGGAGCAGTTGACATGATCCAAAATTAACTTGTTTTTGAGTGTTTTCAGGTGGAGAACTGATATTTAGTGTTGTGGTTTGCTGATCTTGTTCCTCTAGGGGTAGGAACAACATGTTTAGGGACTTTGGATCCCTTAGATTATTGACATTTCATGTTTCATGCTGTAAGGCACAAAAATTTCTATAACAAGGTTTGGCACACCCTCTACCTAGAACTCTAGAGAAGTCCCTTTCGTTTCTTTTCAGACTCCTTAATGGAAAAGGTCCATCTGAGCACTTGTCACTTCAGGCTCATTAAAAATCGAAGGAGACTAGAGTCATCTTTTTCTTTTTCTCGACTCTTTAAAATTGAAAAAGCAAGTTGTGTCTAAAGCGTCTAAAATTCATTTAATTCGGAAGCACATTTCCCCTTTGTATTTTAGTTGATCGAGTAATCCACAATCGTGGAAGAAAGTCAATTGAAACCCCGTTGTTCGCGGAGGCTTACGAGTCAACCGTCTTTGTCTCCAGAATCGAAAACAGTACGAACAAAGCGAACTCGTTTAACCGGTTCGAAATCTCCTATTAAAGTTAGAACAAGTGTTCCAACAACATCCGAGATTCCGGTTACTCCAAACATTTCTGGAAACCCTGCCTCTACAGAAGAAGTTCAACAGCCACAGAGGGACAGTGATACTGATCCTAGTCTGAGAGCAAACACTTGTGTTACTGAACCAGTTCCATCTGCAACCGGTTCGGAGAGTCTTGCTCCTCAAACATCTGTCGCTGTCGATTCAACCCCTTCTTCGGCACCAGAAATATTTTACGGACCTGACGGTCTTCCCCTTCCACCTGGTTTGATTGCGATAGAGGAAATTGTAGAAGATCCGCAAGCAAGTACTCCAACACATTTTGGAGTCAGGGTCACTCTATTTCCTTCGACATCAGAAGTTAGTCTACCACCAGTGGAAGTTCCTGTAGAATCGCTAGGTAATCTTTTGGATAGACTCAAAATGTCTGAACAACCATCGACATCCAGGACTGTGTCGTCTGACACAGTAGTGGCACAGCCTCCTACTGCTACTCCAACGATGTTCAATGGTATACCATCTGTCCCGGCAAGTTATCAACAACAAGCCGGAGTCCCATCAGGGACTACTTCAACGACATGGTTAGTTCCTATTTCTTCATCTGGATTATCATCTGGTATTTCTTATGTTGAAACTCAACAAATTGATCTGATGTGTCTTCAAAGGCCAATCTACCCTTTAAGTATTGGATTGCCACCATATGGAGGGCAGTATGCCTTTTCATTGTTCCCTCCCGGAGAACAGCCATATGGGAGTTTACAACAAAGTTCAGGTCAAACTGGAATTACATCCAGCGTTTGGGTACCAATACTGCCTCAGCAACCAAGGGTTGCATATTCAATGCAACCAGTCCACCCTGTGTCGAATATTCCCACTATACCTGGTATGGTGATTGCGTCACAAGTACAAGCGCTACCTGTTGTATGTCAACCCCAATCTCAGGTTGCAATACAACAACCTCTTGTCTCGACAACTCAATCACAACCTCAGGTTAGTGCCTCCTTATCTGGAGCGACTCAGGCTCAAACAATTACTATGAGTCCTCATCTTGGTCAATCATCCAGTATTGGACAACAGCAAATGGTCCAACAACCATGGTTGGTTCAATCTCAACAACCGCCATTCCAGCAATCATATCAAGGACCTGAGCAACAAGTCTTTGTAAGTAATGGGCAACCATACTATAATGGTTATGCCCATCAACCTTGTCAAAGTTGCCAGCATCATGCTGATATGCAAAGACCCACTGCTCAGGTGATTCGATCTTATCCTGGGTATGCTTCACCTAACCTGAATCAACAGTTGCCCTTTGTAGCAACTCTAGAATTACCAGATCTAAACCAGCTGACGAGTGATCCAATTGCTTATGCCCCTTGGTGGCCAACGATTCCACATAAACTTCCATCAGATATTCCTAAATTTAATGGAAATCCAGGTGAATATCCATCGAATCACGTGATGACATTTCATCTATGGTGTTCGTCAAACACCCTAAACGATGATTCGATAAGGCTTCGCCTTTTTCAGAGGACGTTAACGGGCCCAGGGGCAAAATGGTATATTGAATTGCCTAGAGCTTCGTTCGACAACTTCAGTACCTTAGCCACAAATTTCTTAACCCATTTTCAATTACCGATAAGGTATGAAACGACAACTGAAATCCTAACCAACTTCAAACAGACAACGACCACTCACATATCTGACCATATACATGAGTGGCGACGTCGTCGTAGGATGGTAAAAACGTACGTTCCCGATCAGCTATTAGCTGAATGGTTTATCAAGTCCTTACTTCCTATAATCACGGAAGATGTCGCAAAGGGGGGGGGGGGGTCGTAACGGAAGAGCAAGTTATCGCTCATGCGCAATATCTGGACTTGGTCTATACTTAGTCTGGCACACTCTACGACAAAATACCTGATGCCCCTAGACTGGAATTCTCAATTCCTCCTCCTCCTAAATCAAAGAATGACTCTCACGCCGGCGATGGCGTGATTGGTACGACAGACACGAAATCGACAAAGGCTACATCTAAAAAGGCCCGTAAGATTCCTAGTCAAAATGAAAATGAGGAACTTCTTGCCTCGGAAGTAAATGTTGTGTCGACTGACAAGGGCAAACAGCTAAAGCAACCAGGGGGCAAGAAGAAAAATAAAGGGAGAAAAAGGAAGCAGGATGAGTCATCTCCTGGAAAACCTTCTGCAAACCCTTCTGGGCAAAGGAAACCCCCTACGGGGTGTCATATATGCGATGAGGATCATCGGACGAGAGATTGTCCACATAAAGCTGAAGTTAAGAAACTCTTTAAGAGTTCAAAAAACTCAGCAGTATTGACTGATCCGTTTCCAAGCTCGGGAACCAAACTGGTTGCTAATCAAAATGCTTCCCGATCCCAAGTGCTTATGTTGTCTATCTCAAAGCAGCAAAATGATGCTTTGGCAAGGAATAAAGATTACGAGAATCCACAGGTGTCGCATAACCAGGCTAATGAACAAGCTAGTAGCTCGACAACAACTTTGACCAAAGTTGTGCCACCCATCATTCCTGAACAAATGATAAAGTCGCCAAAGGGAGTAGTGCACAAATCGACATTTAATCCTCATGCAAAAATAGCACAGAATTATAATGTAATAGAGGACCTGGCCCAATCGCCATCCGCTATGTCGACACTTGAGGTACCGCAAAATTGCCCCTCCCAAGAGCAAGCTTTATTATCAGCAATAGGTGGGATTGGCCCAATGGATTCCAATCTTGTGGCCTTTGATCATAAAGGATATGACCCTCAATTACCAGCTCAACTAGCTTTCCTTATTCAAGTGAAAGCCCTCAACAAAACTGTTCATCGAACAATTATTGAGGAGGGGGCATCCACATGTATTATGTCGATGAGTTGCTGGAAAAATTTAGGCTCACCACCCTTGTCGCGATCTTCAACAATGATAAAAGCATTTGATGGAAGATCATACACTCCATACGGGATTTTAAGTAACTTGAAAGTTGAACTAGGGGGCAAAACAATAGAAGTTGATGTTGAAGTAATCGACGGAAACCTCGATTACAACATCCTACTGGGAAGGCCCTGGATATATGCCATGGCCGCAGTTGTGTCGACCTACTTCAGGAAGATTGCATTTCCCTGTCAAGGAAGAATTACAATCATCGACCAACAAACATTTCTCCCCAACAGTTCACAAGTTACGAGAAGCATTCCAATGATCCATGGAAGCGATCATCCGCTTCAAAATATTGGAATAGGCCTCCTAAAAGACCCTGCCTTAATGGGTACTTTTGCCCTACCGCCTCCAAGTAATCTGGCGAAAGTGGCCACAGTGGAAACCTACAATATGAAATCTTCTATATCTAATGGATTCAGAAGATTCCTAAACATTTTGTCAGCATGGATCATCGCCCTAATAGAAATATTGTAGCAATCAATTTTCTTGGCCTGGGGGGCAAACCAAAATCAACACTCATCGAGTGTTTGGATAGATAGGTCTAAGGAAAATGGCACCTCTTCAAATCCTTCGTCACTTGTACATTCTACAAACGAAGGAATCATTCAATCAATGGTAATTGACGGGGCGCCATGGAATGATTCCCACCATCGTTCCCTTCTCCCGGATTGTGGAGAAGATACTAAAGATGACCTTTATCATCCTTCAGTTTTCGATTTTCTATCAAATACTGTAAATACAGTGGGCTCCGAGGACGGTTCTTATCTCGTGTCAACCTCGTTAAAAAATGAAACAAGGAGTCATGAGGATAGTTCTTTTACTGTGTCAACCTCATTAAAAAATGAAACAATCCCCTTTCCAAATCTCAAAGGTAAACCTTCATTGCAACCACCAAGTTGAATGCAATGAAGCTTGGGGGGCATGCACCTAAATTTGCGTTATTATGTTGGGAGCATACAAACTTATCACGAGCAGTGTTACTGCAGGGTTCAAGCTCGTTAAAAATAAACCTGCGTCGAGCAATTTTAGCGCATAGTTCATGCTCGTTAAAAAATAAACATAAGATCGAGCAAGTGTTTCAACCCGCGTTTAAGCTCGTTAAAAAATGAACTATCCTCTGGTAAATAACCACCGTGAATATAACATTATCAGCAATTAAAACCTTGGTCGTGTTTGCAGCGTCACCTCCACTTTTCCATTGGCTGATCATTCACCTCCATATGATTGTCTACCCATTTTGAGGAACAACTGCGAAGAGTGATTTCACTAGCCATCCTTGTGACACTGCCGTGCTTGGAAAATTCCAACCCTTACCTGGAATCAGCTGCTACCCATTTTATCACTCGTTCCTCAAAAGACGAGTCTTCTTTAAGCTCTTTTCATTTGACTCGTAAAATATGAAAAGATTGCCGAGTTTTGGCCTTCCAGCTCGTTAAAGCGACCGGAAAAGCTATCCCTCCTCTAGATTTTAATCTTTTTGGACCTGAGGGATTATTTCACAAAAAGATCGAGCGCTTTTTTTGTTTGGCTCGTTAAAACTATCGAAAATTCATCCCTTCTGTATTATTTTATACTTTTTCGGACTTAAGGGATTAGATGACGAAAAAGGAATTTCGGAGTTAACTTTACGTACCTTTTCAGACTCTCTAAAAATGAAAAGGACTGAGTTATCTTTGTCGTTAGACTCGTTAAAAAGATTAATAGCGACAAACTTGTCTTTAGACAAGAACGAGTTTCACTATCGCTAGGCTCGTTAAAACATAGCAATGGGTTTGCCTGAAGGGAAAATTATAGAACAAGCATATGTTATCCTCCTCAAGCTTGACAAAAATAAAGAGGTACTAGTTAGCAATCACTGGGGAAAAATTGGGAAGAAACTCAAAGAACCTTTATTGGTAGCAAGTCGCTCTTGAACATGACACTTCCACTCCGTGCCTGAGTCGGGTTGGGTTGTTTCATTCACCAGTCACATCACCATGGTCTCGCCATACCATCCATATTTGGGGTAAATGATACCAATCCATCACACAAGTGTCGCTGATATGTTCAAGAGAAGTCATCCAGAGAAGTCAACCATGTCCCATCCACTACCATACATTATACTTTATTCTTTCATGACCGCCACCCTAAACCATATATCATCAGATCGTTTTCACCTCCATCAAAATCATTTGCTCCGTTCCGTGTCACTGATTTGGGATACATTAAGGCCCTCCTTTGACGGATCAATTATTTTCAACATCAGCTCATTATCCAAGAAGTTGATCTAGGAACACCCCCTTCAGTACTTTGAAGCTTGCATGCCTCAATGGAAAGTTTCTCACTTCTGTCGACAGGTATACATCAATGACCTTCGACCGAAAGATTTTGCATGCTGTTCGATTCCAAGTCCTTTATTCACACCACGTGAATTGTACTGCAGTACCTTGAGGGTCATTATCATTATCGGTGATTCCTCTCGCGCTTGTTAACAGTTTACATCATTGACTGGTAATCAAGCGATGTCTTTCCATGTTTGACTTCAAAACATTTCTCACATGGATCGACTTGTACTTAGAGTGAAGATCGGACGAGATTGAAGACCCCGGATGTTGTGGGGAAAAGTATCCGATGCGGATGACACTAACCCTACTCTAAAGGTGACAGTCTTTAGCAACAACTGAATGATAAAGTTTTCATGTTCCACTTTATGAAAATACAGAGAGAATGGAAAGAAGGTCAACCAACCTGGTGTCTTTCGCTTAGTCGATCCTTGTCCTTCTCTCTTTGTATCTCGTTCCCAGCTCTTTGCTCTCCTAGCCGATCCAGCTACACACAGAACCTGCACAAAACAAGAGAGCAAACTACAAGTTACATGTACTCATAACTGAAGCATGGATTAGGGTGCATCAAATATACATGTAAACACAAAACATCTATGTAAAACAAGTATATAGGAGAACATGCAAACTTTATTGATAGAAAGTAACAGGGTTCCAGAGGAAATTACAACCAATGATGATGGCTCCAATCCAGCAGCACCTCCTCGGCAGCAAGAACTCTCCTCTTCACCTCTAGTAAAACAATCACCCAATAGCTCTAACTGTAATCCAACATCACCTCCTTGCTTAATACAAAATTCCAGCCTCCTTAGACCTCATAGAAGAGCTCTATATATAGGAGAGAAGAAGAGAGGATGAGTCAGCTGGAGGCTGGCATATAGCTGACTAGTGTCCTCTCCCTCTTCAGTTAATCTTCAGTTCTTGAGTCCACTTGGAGATCCTTGGTTACACATGGTGATCAAGTACCTCTTACTCATCACAAGGCGAATCTGATGAACCAAGTGTCAGTTTGGAAGCTTCCTGGGCAGTTGACACCTTGCAGGATGACTGTGCCACTTGGCCAATCTCGCCCAGCGCAGGTAGCCTTCATTGTTTTTGACTTCCAGCGCAGGTACAGAGTGGGACAGTTGCAATACAGCGCAGAAGCTCAGTTAAGTAGCTGACATGATCCAAAATAAGCCTGTTTTGAAGTGTTTTCAGGTGGAGAACTGATTGGAAGTGCTGTTGTTTGATGACCTTGTTATTTTAGGGGTAAGAACAACATGTTTAGGGACTGAGGATCCCTGTAATTATTGACATTCCATGCTCCTTGACGCGAGGCACAAAAATGTCTATAACAGTTGCCCCCTAAAGTATGAGGCCGTTTATCGGGTGAAATGCTTTAGCTAGAGGATCCGAAGTTCGTTCCAGTGCTGAGGAGAGTGCCCTGTAATACAATACAATACATTATTTTTCATTCATCATTATTCTCATGATCTAGCTGAGGCGGGCATTCCCATGCTCAGCTTTCTATAAATACATTTTGGTACATATGACAGACGATCGTCTGAAGATAGACTGATAATTTTCTGCTGAAACTATCATCCTTTGAATAGGATGATCATCTGCTGCAATGATGTACACGGCAAATGTTTTTATATTTCCTGAATACATATCGCAGCCCGGATGGATGAAACTAGATCCGGGGTCTTCAAACTCGCTCGATATTCACTCTAAGTACAAGTCGATCCATGTGAGAATTGCGCTGAAGTCGAACATGGAAAGACATCGCTTGATTACCGGTCAATAATGAAAACCGTTAACAAGCGCGAGAGGAATCACCAATAATGACGATGACCCTCAAGGTACTGCAGTACAATTCACGTGGCGTGAATAAAAGACTTGGCGTCGAACGCCATGCAAAATCTTCTGGTCGAAGGTCATTGATGTATACCTGTCGCCGGAAGTGAGAAACTTGCCATTGAGGCATGCAAGCTTCAAAGTACTGATGGGGGTGTTCCTAGATCAACTTCTTGGATAATGAGCTGAAGTCGACAAGAAGCGATCCGTCAAAGGAGGGCCTTAATGAATCCCACATCAATGACACGGAACGGAGCTAATGACTTTAGTGGAGGTGAAAACAAACTGTGAAATATGATTCAGGGTGGCGATCATGAATGGATGAAGGATAATGTATGGTAGTGGATGGGACACGGTTGACACTTCCAGAATGACCCCTCTTGAACATATAACGACACTGATGCGATGGATCGGTAGCATTACCCCAAATGTGGATGGTGTGGCAAGGACCATGGTGATGAGACCGGTGAATGAAACAACCCAACCCGATATGGTACGGAGGAAAAGTGTCATGTCCAAGAGTGACTTGCTACCTTTAAACTTTGATGTTCTCCCAATTTTTCCCCAGTCATTTCTGACCAGTACCTCTTTATTTTTGTCAAGCTTGAGGAGGGTAACATATGCTTGTTCTATAACCTGCCCTTCGGGCAAGCCCATCGCTATGATTTAACGAGCCTAGCGATAGGGAAACTCGTTCTCGTCTAAAGACAAGTTTGTCGCTATTTAATCATTTTAACGAGTCTAACGACAAAGAAAACTCGGTCCTTTTCATTTTTAGAGAGTCTAAAAAGGTACAGAAAGTCAACTCCATAATTCCTTTTTCGTCATCTAATCCCTTAAGTCCGAAAAAGTATAAAACAATACAAAAGGGATGGCTGTTCGGTACTTTTACGAGCCGAACAAGACAAGCGCTCGATCTTTTTGTGCAATAATCCCTCAGGTACAAAAAGATTAAAATCTAGAGGAGGGATAGCTTTCGGTCGTTTAATGAGCTAGAAGGCCAAAAACTCGGCGAACTTTTCATATTTTACGAGTCAGTGAAAAGAGCTCAAAGAAGACTCGTTTTTTGAGGAATGAGTGATAAACAGGGATAGCAACTGATTCCAGGTATAAATTGGAATTTTCCAATCACGGTAGTGTCACAAGGATGGCTAGGTGAAATCACTCTTCGCAGCTGTTCCTCAAAATAGGTAAACACACATATGGGGGTGAACGACCGGCCAAATGAAATGGAGGTGATGGATGAAAACACGACCAAGGCTTTTAAGGCTTATAAATTTACGATCGCAATGGTTATTTACCGAGATAGGTTCATTTTTTAATGAGCTTGAACTTTGGCGGAAAAACTCTGCTCACACTTTTCTATTTTTTAACGAGCATAAATTCCGTGGTAAAACTGCTCGATTCATGGTCAAATTCCATTTTTTACTTTTACTAGCTTTTCTCTTTTCAAATGTGGTACTTCATCTTCAATTGCTGCAACAAATTTTGTTAGAAATGGACAATATTTGCATGAAAACGAGATTATTACCCTAATATTTAACTTTAAACTGTGTAAAAAGTCATATAAGGGGTTTTTACCTCTCATTTACCATTTCATTTGCATTTTGCTTGTTGGAGCTCTGGAGGTGCCTCTTCTTCCTTGATTTTCACTAGCTGATTCCGGGAGATTCTGTGGACGATTTTCGGCGCCGTTTGGACCAGGTAGGAGCTAAACCTTAGCCCTTCAGCTTCATGGTTTCCTTTTTCAGTTTCATGCCTGTTTTTCAGAGCTTCTGGGCCCCAGGGGTTTCATTAGGGCGCCCTGGCATCAGCGCAGGTTCCCCTTTCGAAATCTGCGCTGTATTTCAGGCAGCCTTAAGGCAGACTGAGTTCCAGAGCAGGGGGAACACTCTCTGCCTGCGCTGGGCCTAAAAGGGCTGATTTTGCATGAGTTTTTTGATGATTTTTCGCCAGATTTTCATCAAAATCAGGAACTTACTCTTTCTCTTGTTTGATTGTAGGGAACTTTGGATAAAATGTCCCTTACATGGCGAGAACGAGAACATGAAGCAGAGGACATGGTTGCACTCCATGACCCAGTCACGGTGAACGCGCTTCGGAACTGTGGCCTGCTGAAGTTCTTCCGTATCTCTAGCATGAGAGCACAGATTTCTTTACTGCAGTATATGCTTGATGCTTGGGATCCTGTTAACCAAGTATTCCAGATTAGGGGGAAGTCCTTCCCTTGACCATAGAGGACATGTACTTCTTGACTGGGCTGTCAAGGCGGGGTGCTCCCATTTCTTTGTCAGGTACGGCTCGAGGGACTACTTCCACCAGAGACTATATCCGTCAGTATTGCCGGGAAGGTTCACAGCCGAGCAAAGACGGCAAGATCAATATCCGTGACATCACTGACAGGTCTCTCAGGTCCATTCTGTTTACTATTGGTAGGATGGCCGGTAGCGCAGCTTTGCATGTTGCCAACAGATCTTATATGCAGCACGCCTTGGAGTGTCTCCAACCGAAAGTGTTTAACTGGTGTGATGCAGTACTTATTCAGATGAAAATTCAATTGACCAAGGTAAAGGACGGGGGGCTGAAGAACTTTGGATTTGGTTCTATTCTCACTGCCTTTGTCTTGGAGAAAATCCCATTGATGCAACCTCAGTACATCTTGCTTGATGTGCCTTCTCCGACCGAGCCACGCATGCAGAGGTGGGTTGACCATATGTCCCGGCATGCTGGTCAACCTCATATTACATTCACTGAGTCCTTATTTAGGTGGTTCGAGCGTCAGGAGATGGCCTTTTCTGAGTATCCATACGTGGGTATGGACTACCGAGGTGATCCAGACTTGGTGCTTCCGGATGGCGAGAAATGGGGTGCTATTGGTAAAATCTCTGACCATATCACTGTTTATTATTTTCATTCATGATGTTTACTGTTCAAAATTGATCAAACTCTTGGGTGCATGCAGATGTTGGTCCTGTTCGTCCAGTAGCTCGTCCACGGTCGCCAGTTGCTGCCCCAGCAGCAGAGTCTGCTAGGAGAGTGGTTATTCGCGACCTTGGTGATACTGAGATACTTGCAGCTGTGCAGGAGCAGGTTGAGAGCCTTACTCGTGGTCTTCCGGATGTACAGATTGACGAGTTACCTTTACAGTTGCAGCGGCACACCATCGGCGTGCCTAGACGATGGAATCGTCTCTTGCGCATGATCGCACAGACCGTGACGTACTTTCATGAGCACCACTAGGATAGGGTACCCCCTAGCATCTTTTTGAGTTCTAGGTCATATGACCAATTTTGTTTTGATTACAGCACATTATGTACAAACTATAAACAACTTTATATATTTTGATTTTCGGAGTTTATTTCAGTTTATTGGTGATCCACTTGCATAGCACCGATGCATCTCTTTTTATATATGTTGTAAATGTCTATCTAATACATAGTTTGCTAATGAATCTGTTAATGTGTTCAAGTTTCTGGAAATATGTTGGTATTGAATTGAATCAAACTCTCTTTCCAAAATCTTAACTCTTAGAAACATACGATAAATAGCTGGATTGCGGACTGAATATATACCAGTGAGTTGTAGTATCACAAGTTGTGAGTCTAGCCTAACAATTAGTCGGCGTATACCATGAGCGATGGTATCAGAGAGGAGTTCGATCAACGCACTATACTCAGCGATATTGTTTGTTGACCGTCCAATACACACACCTCTGAAACTCACTAACTCGCCGCTTGGATCAAAAATGGCCCAGGCGGCGGAGGACAAATTCCGTGTACTACGACTCGCTCCGTCGGCATATCCCACATATGTATCAGAATAACTCGACATCTGCAACAAACGAGAAGGGTGGATTACTACCGAAACAAACATTTTAGCGAAAACAAAATACAACAAAAGCACTCGGGTTACTATTTAGGCATAGTAACGCTTGAGGTACAACCCGTTACGGGGTTGCGCCAGTGGTATTCCGTCATAATCTATTAACTCGTAGGCTCCTTTTGCTAACACCCTTTTAACAATATAGGGACCCATCCATAAGGACTGAAATTTTCCTGCTCCTAATTTATCGGATTCTTGGCCGTAAAGCAAAACCAAGTCACCTTCAGAGAAGTTGCGCGGTTTGACATTCTTGTCAAACTGTGCTTTGACTCGTTTCTTATGAGCCTCGTTTGCCAAAGCGGCATCATGACAGTTTTCATCCAACTGGATCAATTCCAGGAAACGAGCCTCTTCTTCTGAGGTTCCGGGGAGGAGGTGAATTGCGAGTTTAAGAGACGAAATTTCGCACTGGATCGGTAAGACTGCCTCTAGGCCATACACCAATTGGAATGGTGTGAACCCAGTGGCGTTCTTTACCGAGGTTCGGTAAGCCCATAATGCTGAGTACAGGATTAGATGCCATCTTCTCTTGTGAACCCTGATCATCCTTTGCAACATACGCTTCAGGACCTTGTTGATTGCCTCAACTTGTCCGTTGGCTTGTGGATAATACGGGGTAGAGCTGTCGTGCGATAGCCCTAGTTTGGCAGCTAATTCAACCATCATGTGATTGCGAAAATGCGATCCATGATCTGTCACTATAGCTTGCGGAACGCCGAACCTGGCGACTACATGATTAAAAAAGAAAAGGGCAGCTGTTTCACCAGTGTTATCCAATGTAGGCATCGCCTCGGCCCATTTGGTAAAATAGTCAACAGCGACTATAATATACCCATGCCCCCCGGTCTAGGTGGGGTTACATTGCATGAAATCGATGCCCCACTTGGCGAAGGGCCCAACAGCAACTATCGACTGTAAGGGTGCGGGTGGTCTTCTGGTTTTGCTATCAAAGATCTGACATGCATGGCAACTTCTGACAGCTATTATGCAATCTTTAAACATAGTTGGCCAGAAATATCCTGCTCGTAAGATTCTTTGTGCTATTGCATATCCAGATTGATGCCCCCCGCACGCGCCTGAATGACAATCATTCAGGGCTTTTTCGGCCTCCTCATGGGTAAGGCACCTCCTCAGAACTGTATTGACGCCACGACGGTAAAGCGTATCACCGACGATCATGTAGTCTTTAGATTGGTATCGTATACGTTTCCGTTCCGAGTGTGAGGTATTAGGCCTAAATTTTTGGGTTTGGAGATAAACAATGATGTCTCCATACCACTCATCGCTTACTGATATCAGAAACAAATTTTCATCCACGATTGACTCTTCTGATGTTTCATCGTTGGATGACGATGGGAGATCACATAATAATTCCGCGAAAACTAGAGCTTTCTTTGATTTGGATTTTACAAAATCTAAATCAAACTCTTGAAGGATGGCTATCCATTTTGAATATTTGCCCCCAAGCAACTGTCACGACAGTATATATGTCATGGGATTGCAGTCTGACAAAACGATAGTTTTCCTAAAGAGGACATAATGTCGAAACCTTTGAATCGCTTGAACAGCAGCAAGCGCTAGTTTTTCAACATAGGAATATTTACTTTCTGTATCATTTAAGTTTTTACTTAAATAATAAATAGGATGTTCGATTCCATCGACTTCTTGCACTAAGACCATCGCAATGGTCGTATCTGCTGCAGCTAGATACAGGTTAAAATCTCTTTGATAGTCCGGGGTGTACATTAATGATGCTCTTACTAGACAATCTTTCAGAGCGTCAAAGGAAGCTTGCGCAACCTGGTCCCAGAAAAAAGGTACATCCTTTTTCAAAAGACGAGTATAACCTTTGGCAAGTTCTGCGTAATTTGGAATGAACCTCCTCAGAAAGTTTGCTTTCCCTTGGAGTTTCTGAATCTGAAGCAAATTTGAAGGTGGAGGCAAATTAATGATTGCCTGAACCTTACACGGGTCGAGACGAATCCCATCCTTAGAGACAACAAAGCCAAGTAAACAACCAGAACCGACGCAAAACACACACTTGTGTGGATTGAGTCTTATCTTGTAATGTCGACAACGTAGAAATATCGCTCTCAAATGCCGCAGATGATCAGTCCGCTTTCGCGAATGAGCCGGAAGATCGTCGAGATAAGGTTGAACAATGTTCTTGATGTCATGGAAGGCATAATTCATTGCCCTCTGAAACGTCGCCCCTGCATTCTTTAAACCAAAGGGTAATTTTCGATAAGCGAATGTGCCCCACGGACAGATGAATGCAGTCTTAGACTGGTCCTGTGGGCGGATATTTATTTGATTATACCCGGAAAATCCATCCATAAAGGAAAAGATTTCACATCCGGCGCATTCATCAATTATCTGGTCGATGAAGGGTGTAGGGTAGTTGTCCTTTGGACAAGCTTTGTTTACATCCCTATAGTCGACGCACACTCTTATCGTCCCTTGTTTTTTCATAACAGGGACAATATTCGATACCCAATCGGTTAGAGGAACCGTGTAGATGAATCCAGCATGGAGGAGTTTTTCAACTTCCGCCTTAATGGCAGCGGATTTATTCGGATGTACCTGCCGAAGCCGTTGTCTTACTGGTTTGACATCAGGATACATTTTAATTTCATGTTCAACTATGCTCAAGTCAATGCCTGGCATTTCATCATATGACCATGCAAAGACATCTCTAAATTCGCGAAAGAGAGCACTATATATTTCCAGTTCTGAAGGGGAACAACTTTTGCCGACATGAATATTCTCAACAACATCAGATTTTGTCGAGATGTTTATGGCTACAGTCTCTCCAATATTGGATAGGTTTCTCTCTGAATCCACCGTATTTACAGTATTTGTTAGGAATTCAAATACTGAAGGGTGGTATAGGTCGTGATGAGTTTCTTCTTCACACTCTGGAAGAAGGGAACGATGGTGGTTATCATTCCATGGTGTCCCCTCAATCATCATTGATTGTAAGATTCCTTCGTCAGTCCCATGAACTTTTGACCATGGATCTAATGGGGTACCATATTCTTCGGACCTATCTACCCAAACGCTTGACGAGCGTTCATTTGGGCTAGCCTCCCATGCCTGAAACATTGATTGCTACAATATTTCAATGGGGCTAGGAGGCAATACCACTTGATGATCCATGACGACTTTGTCTTCTGCGACCTTCGATGAAGATACCATGTTGCATGTTGCTACAAACGGGATATTCCCTTCATGTAAAGGAGGTGGCAACGCGAAAGTTCCCATCATCGTGGGATCTTTTAGCAATCCTACTCCTATATCTTTTATCGAATGGTCGCTCCCATGGATCAGGGGAATGCTTCCAGTAACTTGTGAACCATTAGGGAGGAAATTCTGTTGGTCGACGATCATAATCCCTCCTTCAAACGGGAATGCGATCTTCCTAAAATATGTCGACACTACAGCTGCCATGGCATATATCCATGGTCTTCCCAGTAGGATGTTATAGTCAAGATTGCCATCAATGACTTCAACATCAATCTCCACTGTTTTTCCTCCTAGTTCAACCTTAAAGTTATTTAGGATACCGTACGGAGTGTACGACCTACCGTCAAATGCTTTCAATGTCATCGAAGATCGCGACAAGGTTGGAGATCCAAGAGTTTTCCAGCAACTCATCGACATGATACATGTCGATGCACCCTCATCAATAATCGTTCTATGAACAGTTTTGTTGAGTGCTTTCACTTGAATAAGGAAAGCTAATTGCGCTGGTAACTGAGGATCATATCCCTTGTGATCAAAGGATACAAGATTGGAATCTTTAGGATCCACTCCACCAATTGCAGATAACAATGCCTGCCTTTGGGATGGGCAATTTTGTAGTACCTCAAGAGTCGACATAGCAGATGGCGATTGGGCCAAATCCTCCACTACATTATAGTGTTGCGCCGCTCTGGCGCGAGGGTTGAATGTCGACTTGTGGACTACTCCTTTAGGCGGCTTTATTGTTAATTCATGCGTGAGGGGGGGTACAACTTCTGCCGAAGTCGTTGTCGAACTATTGGGTTGATCTTTCCCTTTGTCGTTCGACACCGGCGGATTCCCATAATCTTTATTCCTAGTCGAGATCAAAGCATCACTTTGCTTAAAAACCGACAACATAAGCACTTGAGACAGGGAAGCATTTCCACTATCAACCATATTTTGACCTGGGGCGGGAAACGGATCAGTCAACACGGCTGAAGTTTGGGAACTCTTTAGGAACCTCTTTAACTCAGCTTTGAACGGACAGTTCTTTGTTGAATGATTTTCATCACATATTTGACATGGATAAAATTGTTTCTTTTGCCCAGGAGGGTTTGAAGAAGGTTTTTGAGGGGATGATCCACCTTGTTTCTTCTTCTTCCCTTTGTTTTGTTTCTTCTTGCTTCCTGGTTGATTGGAGTTTTTGTCTTTATCCGTAGATACAACATTTACCTCCGAAGCAAGAATCTCTTGATTTGCTTTTTGATTCGAAGTCTTACGGGCTTTCTTATTCGAATCCCTTGTCGACTTAGCGTTTGCAGTTCCAATCACGCCATCACCGGCATGAGAGTCACTGTTCGATCCGGGAGGAGGAGGGATTGAAACTGAGGTTGTTGGTATTGCACCATCCATGGTTGTGAAGCCATGTTTTGCTGTGCGACACTAACCGACGGACCAAGATGCGGGGTTATAGTCCCCGTTTGTATCTGTGTCATCCCGGAAGTTGGCGATTGTGGTTGTGTTGTAGGGTCAATAGGCTGTTGCATTACAACTTGGGGTTGACATACAACAGGCATCGATTGAACTTGCGACACGGTTACAATTGCTGGCGTCGTCGGGATACTAGACATAGGTACAGATTGTTGCATAGAATATACAACTCTCGGTTGTTGGGGTAACATAGGCACCCAACCACTCGTCGTTACTTCAGTCAAACCTGAATGTGGTTGAAAACTGCCGTATGGGTATCCTCCCGGAAGAGGAAGTGAAAGGGCATATTGCCCCCCATACGGTAACAATCCGGAGCTCAAGGGCATAGATGGCCTTTGAGGACTGGATGGCCCGAAATGATTCCCAAAGGGATCAATTTGTCTAGTTTCAACATAAGAATTACCGGGTATTATACCGGAAGAACAAACTGGAACAGACCAAGTTGTCATAATAGTCCCTGGGTGGACTCCTTCTAGTTGATGAGAGCTAGTCGGGACGGCTGGTATGCCGGCAAACATCGTTGGAATGGTAGCAGGAGCTTCTGCTGTCACTGTGTCGTTTGGCACAGTCCTAGATGTTGACGGTTGTTCAGACATTTTAAGTCTATCCAATAAACTTCCTAACGATTCTTCAGGAACTTCTTGTGGCGATAGACAAACTTCTGATGCAGAAGGAAAAAGAGTGGTACCTACTCCAAAATGAATTGGAGTATTCGCTTGCTGGTCCTCTACGATTTCCTCTATTGCAATCAGACCAGGAGGAAGAGGCAGACCGTCAGGTCCGTAAAAGATTTCTGGTGCCGAAGAAGGGGTTGCTTCGACAGCGACAGTTGTTTGAACAACAAGACTCTGTGGACCAGTTTCAGATGGAACTAGTTCAGTTATGCAAGTACTTGTTTTCAGACTAGGATCAGTATAACTGTCCTTCTGTTGCTGTTGAACTTCTTCAACAGAGGCAGGGATTCCAGAAATATTGGGAGTGACCAGAATCTCAGATGTTGTTGGAACTTCCGTTCTAACTTTAAAAGGAGATTTTGACCTGGTCCAGCGAGATCGCTTTGCCCGTACTACTCTCGGTTTCGGAGACAAAGGTGGTTGACTCGCAAGCCTCCCTGAACGACGGGGTTTTAATTGACTTTCCTCCACGGTTGCGGATTACTTGATCAACTAAAATACAAAAAGGGGAATTATGTTTCCGTATTGAATGAATTTTATTAGACGCTTTTAGACACAACTTTGCTTTTTCATGTTTTAAGAGTCGAGAAAAAGCTAAAGATGACTCTAGTCGCCTTCGATGTATTAACGAGCCCGAAGTGACAAATGCTCGGTTGGACCTTTTCAGTTATAGAGTTTGAAAAAGGCCAAAAGAAACTGCTCTGGAGATCTAGGCAGAGGGTGTGCCAAACCTTTCGCGAAACCACAGAATACGTTTTACGGTACGGGTGGTCGATCTTCGTGAATGCTGTGTTCACTGCATCGCGATCAGTAGGGCGGTCGACACGGCTTCCTAAGGATAAAGGATAATTGCCTATAGGGGTCTCCCAATATACGCGACGGTACGCGGGAGCTCAAATCCGTATTAGTGCTATCGTCCCTTAGGAGGAATCACCCACCTTCGTAGAGATCGACAGTCACTACGTTTAACGACGCCGGAACACGTCTCTACCTAGACCTCTATTGTGAGCGTTATGTTACAATGCATTTTTAGATTCATTCAATATATTTTAAGTTGATCTTGTTTATCAGTTTGTCTTTCAGGATCACCACGAGATGTATTGGTACAAATTCCTAAATGCAGCTAAAATGATAAGCAAGCTTTCACAATCTTTTTAGCTTTGAAAATCCTAACTACTGAGGGGAGAGAAAAACAATATCTTTCCACACAGAGCACCAAGCACAAACTAATGCACTTTCTCCTAGATCAGACACCCAAACTTATCAAAATGCAAATGCAAGATGCATGTATTTCTTTTCTTTTCCTTTAATGTTGATGTAGACAAAAGGAAAACTGTTGTATGATTTTTGAATTCAATTTACAGCGTAAACAAACCAGTTTTTTCTAAAATGAAAAGACGCTTTACAGGTACTTGTTTCAACACCAAAAATATATGAGTTCAAACCATAAAGTGAAAAAGCAAACAAACTCAAACAGCCATGAACAGTAATGAAACTAGCTCATAAGATCATACAGACACTTTTACAGTTCAGGATCTAAGAGGTCACAACTATACTGGTTCGCTTTTCACAATGGGAAACTGTAACTGAAACAAGAAATACTGAAAGAACACTCACAGTTTCATCACACAACTGAGGCAGAATAATGTCAAGGAGAAGTGGCTTACAGCAAGTACAATAACCAGCAAGCAATCATCCAAAAACAAGTGCAAACAGGGCCAAGACACAATAGGAAGACTGAACACGACAAGGGTTAACTGGACCAGCGCAGGTTCTAGTCTGCCAATTCTACTCTCAGCGCAGTTCCCGAAGGGAGTACCTGCGCTGTAATGCAGGCTGCTTGTGTACAGCCTGCACTGACTCACGAGAGTTTCGTCTATAAAGAATTCCGGGTCATAAAAGCTCAAAAATGCACTGTTTTTGATGAAATAAAAAGCTATAGGTCAAGTACAGGCTAAGGGATGATCAAGAGGATGAAGATCTATCACAAAGAGTAAAGATTCATCTGTAGATTAGCTCTTTAAATCTTGAATTTGCTCAGCAAAGAGCAAGAGTAGCAGTCCCTCTACTTCGCTTTTGATATAGTCAAAAGCTTTTCGATTTGGTACTCTTTTCTTCAAGAAATGAATAGCAAAATACTACAAACACCAACAAGATACTAGGCTCCCCAGCGGAGTCGCCAGTTTGTTGTGGGGAAAAGTATCCGATGCGGATGACACTAACCCTACTCTAAAGGTGACAGTCTTTAGCAACAACTGAATGATAAAGTTTTCATGTTCCACTTTATGAAAATACAGAGAGAATGGAAAGAAGGTCAACCAACCTGGTGTCTTTCGCTTAGTCGATCCTTGTCCTTCTCTCTTTGTATCTCGTTCCCAGCTCTTTGCTCTCCTAGCCGATCCAGCTACACACAGAACCTGCACAAAACAAGAGAGCAAACTACAAGATACATGTACTCATAACTGAAGCATGGATTAGGGTGCATCAAATATACATGTAAACACAAAACATCTATGTAAAACAAGTATATAGGAGAACATGCAAACTTTATTGATAGAAAGTAACAGGGTTCCAGAGGAAGTTACAACCAATGATGATGGCTCCAATCCAGCAGCACCTCCTCGGCAGTAAGAACTCTCCTCTTCACCTCTAGTAAAACAATCACCCAATAGCTCTAACTGTAATCCAACATCACCTCCTTGCTTAATACAAAATTCCAGCCTCCTTAGACCTCATAGAAGAGCTCTATATATAGGAGAGAAGAAGAGAGGATGAGTCAACTGGAGGCTGGCATATAGCTGACTAGTGTCCTCTCCCTCTTCAGTTAATCTTCAGTTCTTGAGTCCACTTGGAGATCCTTGGTTACACATGGTGATCAAGTACCTCTTACTCATCACAAGGCGAATCTGATGAACCAAGTGTCAGTTTGGAAGCTTCCTGGGCAGTTGACACCTTGCAGGATGACTGTGCCACTTGGCCAATCTCGCCCAGCGCAGGTAGCCTTCATTGTTTTTGACTTCCAGCGCAGGTACAGAGTGGGACAGTTGCAATACAGTGCAGAAGCTCAGTTAAGCAGCTGACATGATCCAAAATAAGCCTGTTTTGAAGTGTTTTCAGGTGGAGAACTGATTGGAAGTGCTGTTGTTTGATGACCTTGTTCTTTTAGGGGTAAGAACAACATGTTTAGGGACTGAGGATCCCTGTAATTATTGACATTCCATGCTCCTTGACGCGAGGCACAAAAATGTCTATAACACCGGATCTAGTTTCATCCATCCGAGCTGCGATATATATTCAGGAAAAATAAATACATTGATATGTACAGCATTGCAGAACAGATAATCATCCTACCAAAAGGATGATGATTTCATCAGAATCATCAGTCTACCATCAGACGATTGTCTGTCCTATGTACATAAAAATGAATTTATAAAGATGAGCATGGGAATGCCCACCTCAGCTAGATCATGAAAACAGTATGAAAAATAATGTATTGTATTGTATCTTATTACAGGTCTCCTCCCAGCATTGAATGAACTTCGGATCCTCATAATAAAGCATTTCACCCGATAAATGGCCTCATACTTTAGGGGGCAACTGTTATAGAAATTTTTGTGCCTTACAACTCTAAGCATGAAATGTCCATAATCTAAGGGATCCAAAGTCCCTAAAAGTGTTGTTCCTGCCCCTAAAGGAACAAGGTCAACAAATTACAGCTTCTCCCAGAAGTTCTCCACCAGAAACTACTCAAAATTGGTCAAAACTGGATCAACGCACCTAAATGCACTACCAAGGTGCTATGCAGCGCAGGTTGTACACACGAGAAGTGCGTTTTAGTGCACCTAAATACACTGTGAGGGTGCGATGGACGGGAAACGACAAGTGGCGGAGACAGTTTGCGAGGTGGATGATCATGGAATCTTCCAGAAACTTCTCATGGGACACTTGCCTCTCAAAATCGCCCAAGGATGAGTAAGAGATCAATGAGATCTCCAAGTGGCATCAAGAACTATCAGAGAGAAGACACTAATCAAAAACCCAGAGCTGACTCACACCTCTACAAATATCTATATATAGA
This sequence comes from Pinus tabuliformis, assembly GCA_031772625.1. Lineage (NCBI taxonomy): Eukaryota > Viridiplantae > Streptophyta > Pinopsida > Pinales > Pinaceae > Pinus > Pinus tabuliformis. Next base: position 309,654,544 of record CM062815.1, on the reverse strand, counting down.
TCTCTCATCCCAGAGATCCGGGGGGGGGGGGCTGGAATTTTGTACTTTGCAGAGAATTGCTGTTGGTTTGAGATTGAGATTAGTACATTGGGTGATTTATGCTTTGTTGGAAGAGAGGAATGGATTCCTTTGCTGGGAGGTGGATGCTGGATCAAGACTCACTTGGTTGTATCTCCTCTTGGACTTTCTTATTCTATCAATAAACTATTTGAGTTTCTCCTACATGATGTGTATCAATGATGTTTTGTTATATTTGCATGTTTATCTTAATCTGATCCTGAGCTTTTTATGAATGTATATCTATATCTTCATGTAGTTTCTCTCTCTTGTGATCTTGCAGGAATTCCGTGAAGCTGGGCCGGTAAGGGAGCAGGGAGCTGGGAGCTATTGAAGAGAGGAGAGATTGGATCAACAAACTAGCGAAAGACACAGGTTAGTTACATCCTTCCTCCTCATTTACATTTCATAAAGAAGAATACTCAAGTAAGTTTCCTTGTTTGTTGCTAAGGCACTATCACACCTTAGAGTGGGATAGGGGCGTTCTGAATAGATACTTTTCCTAACAACAATTGGTAGTCTAAAAATTGCTGCGAATTCAGTGCTAAAGCATTAATTATTCCCTAAACATAAATCTGTTCTACCTGGGTGTATCTTAGCTTATGTGGAAGTATTCAAACAACATTTTGAAGAAAAATCTCTTTCATATTTTCCTATAAATGTGTCAATGTATGAAAGCCCCAAATTGGTGCAGGCATGTTGGTGTAGGCACAAATGGTGTAGGAATGTTGGTGCAGATACATCTATAAAATATGAATTAGTGTAGGGATACTGGTGTAGGCACAACTGGTAGAGGAACTGCTAGTACAGGAATGTTAGAACATGCCACACAAGAGCCTAACATTAATGACATTTTCACATGAAATACTCTTCAAATTAACAAAACTAGAAGAGTTCATAGATCAACAACTGGCAGTTCTAAATTCCTCTAAATAATACATTAATAATGTGGGAAAAGAATAATAATGACTATGAACATCCAGTACAAGTATAGAGTTATGCAGCAAAAAAGTATGAAAAATTGAACAAAACGGAGGCTCAACAGCCGTGATGTATGCTTCATTATGACATACCACTCAACCATCGTGCACACAGGAAAACAAGATATTTTTTATACTATACCAGATGGATCTACACATGCTCGTAAACCAGTATCCGTGCCTATTGCTAAGTTTATACAAACAGGACAACGTTGTGGTGAGGTTCAAGGTGGATTTTCATAGATTGTACATACAAGCGTATAAAGATGCGAAGAAGCAATGACATGCATTTCCATATATGGTCAAAGAGGATGATCTACTAGAAGTAGTGTAGACATGGCCCGTAGATTGGATGACTCTACTGGAGGAGGTAGGAGATAGCGCAACAGAAGAAGAAGAGTTGGACACTTTGCACCATGGTGAAGGAAGTGGAAAAGACAAGGAGAAGGAAGTGGAGGAAGAGGAAGAGGAAGAAGAACACCATGAATAAGAACATCATGATGAAGAGGATCCTTAAGGAGGCGAGGATATGATGAAGTAGATAGAGAAGGAAAAAACAGAGAAATCTACCACAGAGAAAAGGAAAAGCCAAGGCGAAGTTTTCACCAAGGCCAGGAAGAATCATAAGTTGGATAAGTGAAAGGAGCTCACACCAATGGTTCTCACTAAGGGATACTTGGACCAAATTGGAGACAAGGTTTAGGGTATCATAATGGAATCTTGGAAAAGGGTGAAAGATCGCTACAATGAGCTTATCACAGGTGTGCAGGGAATGATTACAGAGTTGAATCTTTTGGCATTGTCAATTAGACAGCCTGCACAAATACCAGAAAGGATTACAGAAGGAAGGTCAATTGTGCCTACCCTTGTAGAAAGGCTAACATAGATGCCTGTAGGGGCTCTACAATTTGAGTCAGAAGAAATTCAACAACATGCCAAGGAGTTGACACACATAAATATGAACATTGCAGCAATGTTGCTACCAAGGTTACATAAGCTACATTAAGGGACTACATACAAATTGAAGCTAAGGGAAGAGCGTACATCGTAGCTCAACATACAGGTGGAAAAGGAGAGGGTCATGCTATCATAAAAGCTTGACCAAACAATACAAGAGAGAGAATAGATAGCAAAATAATATCAACAGCTGAAAGACGCAGTAGAAAAGATATGTAAGGGAATGTATACGCTTGATATATATAACAAGTTATACAACTTGAAGTGATCAACACCAATATGGTTTCCATCAAGTCCAAAGGGGTAGATTGTTGGCATTATGGTACATGTGTTGTCCTTGATGGCAACCCACATACATGTCAGTTCAGAAATGATAAAGGGTATCTGACATTGTAACAGGTATATTTAGAGGTAATAGAGTAATGATATAGAAGAACAGGACGATGGGACAAAGGATTACAGATCAGAATCAAGAAATTAAGCAAAGAGAATGATTTAAGTTGTATACATTGTTTACCCTAGTCCCAGTAGCGTATACATGCGGGTACAAAAAATAAAAGGAGCGTATACATATGCATGTAGTTTCACAGAAGGAAAGGTGCGTATGGGATGGAAAATTAAAGTTAAAGAATACCAAGGGTCCATACCATGGTATTAGCACATAATATTGAGCAGAATAATGGTTACTTGATCCCGTATAAGAATACCATATATTACAAGTGTGGTTTTGGTGCATGGTATTGACAAAGGCTCTAAGTATATAAGGAGGAGAAGATCAAATGGCTAAGTGTGCAACTAAAAGGGTTTTTCATGAATACTTCTATCTGAAGTATATTTTGTCATGTAAGGGCTATGGTTATGATATAGATATGAAACATCTTGTGCACCCATTGATACAACGTTGGATCAGGATCACTTGAAATGACTTATCATTGTATGATCTGATAATGGATAGGCTAGATCTAAGTGCTAACGCATGTTTTATCCTTTATATGCTATGATCTGGGTATATCTTAAGTCTTGAAAATCTACGAAGTTATAAGCCATTATTTTCAGATATATATGCAAGTTTTCCTTGTTGAAGGCGCGTATACACGCGGGGTCGGCACTTCCAAGTAGCGTATTCAGAGGAAGGGATTGTTCTTAAAAAATGACTGATATATCTGATTAGTGTTGCTGGTTTACTGTGGTTTGTCATTAATGTCTTCATTTGATCTGAAGTAAAATTTATTATATAAGGAGATTGAATCTAGTTGACTGATTGATCGAGTAAGAAGGGTGATATTTGCTGCTATCTGTTTAGAACTCTGTAATATGATAGTAGATCTTCAGAATGTCTTTGGTTAGTACAATTTTTGGTTCAGAATTTTTATGATCAATATCTTTAGAGGTATATGCAAGTTGGGTTACAGAAAGTAGCGTATACACATAGGTTGGCCTCATTGAAGTAGTGTATACATTCTAACATATGATTTCTGAGGTCGACGTTGATTCTAGTTGTTGATGTAGTGTTATGGGTTCAACTCTCTGTTCTGGTGACAAGGATCTGACTGTTCATATGGATTGATTGTGTTTTGCTTAAGAGATGATTGGGTTTTAGTGATTGGTTGATGCAGTTGTATTTGATGGTTGTATTATAGTTTTGGTGATTGATTTTAAGCTTCAATGTTACTGATGGGTCCAGTATGAAAATTTGATGAAACATGGCCTACATATTGTGTTTATGTGTACCAAGAGTATCCAGTCTGAAAATTTATGAAACGTGGTCCCTGGAGGAAGAGTGAAGGTGGTAGCCTTCTGTAGGTCGGTGCCTACGTATTGGTAAACATATCAACCAGTACATGAGCTAGGGGGTTGGAGCTCCCTTCTAGTAGAAGTTGGAGAATGAGAGAAGGTTGTAGCCTTCTACAGGTACATTCCTATGTATTGGAAAAAGTCTGCACTAGTACAAAACTTGTGAACACTTGTTATAATAAGAAGATTGAAGACTGAGATGACATCAATGGTGATTTTTTCCCACACTGGGTTTCCACCTGAAAAATCTTTGTGTTCATGTGTGTTGATTTATTCTATTTTTACTGCATCTGTTTACTGCTTAGTAAATGCATCACACTCTGATTTAAGTTCAACAAACAATGAATTATGTGTTTTACAAGTTTAATATATATACGCTAGTTCGATTCATTATAATCGCAGACATACATAGTTTGGTTTCTGTAAAATAACGTATATAGTTTGAAAAGGAAAAATTATTATTCTGAAAGTTTAAATACTAATTCACTCTCCCCACCCGCTCACTATTTTTCCCAACAATTGGTATCAGAGCAGATCCTTGAGATGAAGCTTGATCTATTGAAAAAAGATCTCTCAAGATGAGAAATCATGAAGGAATGGGATCTATCAGACCACCAATATTCAACGAAAATAACTTAGCATATTGGAAGATAAGAACCAGAGCCTATATTCAGTCACTTGGAGCTGATGTTTGGGAAATTGTGGAAGGAGGATACCAATATCCAGCAACAGTCCCCATAGATCCAACTTAAAATAAATCATATGAAACCAATTCCAAAGTTGTGAATGGATTATTGGGAAGTCTATCAGAATCAGAATTCGTCAAAGTCATGCAGCTCAACACAAACAAAGCAAAATGGGACAAAATCATTCAAAGCTACAAAGGAGACTCCTAGGTAAAACATGCTAAGCTCCAAACTCTCAGAATTCAATATGAAACTCTCAATATGCATACTGATGAAAGTATTGCTAGTTACGTTTTACAAGTAGATGAGATTGTAAATTGTATGAAGAATCTGGGTGAAGAAATAAAGGAGGCTACTTTAGTAGAGAAAATTTTGAGATCTCTATCTTCTAAATTTGAGTCAAAAGTATCTGCCATTGAAGAGAAGAAGGATCTACAATCTATTACTATTGTTCAACTTCATGGAATTTTAACTTCCTTTGAAATGAGGAAAGGAGGTCCATTAAATATCAGAGAAGCCACTTTCAAAGTCTCGGCAAAGGGAAAATAAAAGGAATATATCAAGGAATTAGGATATATATATATATATATATATATATATATATATATATATATATATATATATATATATATATATATATATATATATATATATATATATATATATATATATATATATATATCATAAGAAGATGAGTGAAATGAGGAAAGGAGGTCCATTAGACATCAGAGAAGCCACTTTCAAAGTCTCGGCAAAGTGAAAATAAAAGGAATATATCAAGGAATTAGGATATATATATATATATATATATATATATATATATATATCAGAAGAAGATGAGGTAAAATTTGTGAAGAAACTTCAATGGGGTTTCAGAATATTCAGAGGTAAGCTTCCCTTCAAATGTTTTTCTTGTGGTAGAGTTGGTCATTATGCTACTAAATGTCCTCATAAAGATAATCATGACAAAGGAAAGGATTCTGCAAAAGGTAATAGGAAACAATTTGTTAATAGAATAAGTTATTATACTTGTGAAGATAGTGATGGCCTGTCCAATAGTGATGAAGATGAATTTGAACAAGATATTAAACTACTCATGGCTTATGAAAATGATAAGTTTATGGATGCCTTAGAAGAAGAATATTTTTTTGAAGAAATCACTCAACTCAAAATCTTCTTGGAAGAAAATAATATGGTCATAGACACTTTGACACATCAACTCGCTGAAAGGGAAAAGCACAATGAAAAATTAGAGTGTGAAGTAGTGGGTCTAAGAAAAGAACTTGAGAAGACAAAATATTTGAATCTTAGATTTGATAAAGGATTAGAAACCTTAGATGAAATCATCAAGTTTCAGCATTCTCCTCTTATAAACACTGATCTTGGATACACTGGAGAAGCATCCCAACTAGAAAAGTCTTCAGCCATCATTAGAAGCTATCTTGATGCAACAAAAACCAGTCAACAATGCATCAATCCTCAACAAGAGCCTAAAGGTACTCCCCAAGTAAATCATGCTCATTCTACTCCAAGGGTGAACATCAATAGAAGCACCAACCAAAATGTGAACAATACCAAAATATTTTATGATCACAAAAACTTCTTCTTTAATGGACAATGTTTTTCATGCCATATATTTGGTCATAAGGTTGCTCAATTTGTTGCTTACAAAACTATCATGACTAGAGAAGAAAGAAAACAAAGGAGCGTGAATGGAATCAAGAAGAGCTCTTATAATAAATTTTCTCCTCTTGAAGATGAAAAGAATGTTCATTTTGCAATAACTTTGGTCATGAAGAATCTAAAAGCAGGAGAAAATTTTGGCCAACATATCAAAAGGAGCAAACATCATCAAACTCCAAGGTATGGAAAAAGAAGGAACTACAGTCAGAAAGATGTGGCATAGCTCTATTTGCATAAGGACAAGAAAATCAATGGTACATTGATAGTGGATGCTCAAAACAAATGACAAGTGATAAAGATAAACTCATTTCAGACAATTATTTAGAAAAGGAAAATAATGTCTCTTTTGGAAATGACACACCAGCTGTCATTAAGGGTAAAGGTTCTATTTATCTAAAAGAAAATGTTAATGTTGGAAATGTTATGTATGTTGATGGTTTAAAGCATAACTTATCGAGTGTCAGTCAAATGTGTGATCAAGGAAATGAAGTTGTGTTTCAATCAAAATAATGTGTGGTTCGTGAGCTTGACATAGGAAAGACCATAATCAAAGGTACAAGAACTCCAAGCAATCCATATATACTGAAAGGAGGTCAAGAACAATGTTATCTCAACAAAATAGAAGAGAACTAGTTATGGCACAGAAGACTGGGGCATCTAAGCTTTTCTCAAATAAGAAAATCATGCAGGCTCAAGGTTGTTCATGATCTTCCATATATCATCATCCAAGAAAATACCATCTGCAAACGATATCAATTTGGTAAGAAAACCAGAGTTCAATTCAATTCCAAAGAAAGATCATCAAGTAAGCCTATTCAATTCATTCATACTGATTTCTGTGGACCAACAAGGAAAAATTCTCCTCATGGAGAAGAATACTACGTTTTATTCATTGATGATTTTTCTAGAATGTGTTGGATTGGTTTATTAAAACATAAAGATGAAGAAATTGAAAAGTGTAACGTCGTTAAATAGTGAATCCATACAGGTGAGGATAGTTTTAAATAGAGGAGGAATGACCTGTTTTTGTTATGAAACCAGCTCAAGAAAAGATAGAAAAGATAGATCAACGCCTTAGAATTCAGCCTCTTCGAGGGGGAAACCTCCTTTACATTACATAAATGAACAATTCTTGGATGATACAAATGACAAAACCTCCTTTCTATATATAGGAGTCTAAGGAGTCACAATATAATCCAGCCGACCTAACAATAATAATATAAAGCCACAAAAATAACAATAGAGGGATTCTATGGGGCACAGAAATAACAATATGGGGGTAATAGGGGCACAACAATATAAATAAGGGGTATAACTACAATAGTAATGGGGTAATCACTAGTATTATAGGGACCCAACATGCCCCTCTCCTTCAAAAAAGTGTTGTCCTCAACGCTTGAGTAGTTTTGGATACTTCTGCATAAAATTCTCATCCTCCCATGTGGAATCTTCAGCGGATAAGTTCTTCCACTTGATAAGATACTCTGAAATTGATCGATTTCGTAGCTGTCGAGTTCTTGTTTCTGTGACTGCTTCTGGTTCCAATATAATTTTTCCTTCCTCGTCAAGTTCTGGCAATATTGTTTGAATTGGGAGCTTGTCACCTATAACCTTCTTTAAACATGAAACATGGAAAACTGGGTGCAATCGAGAAGCTGCAGGAAGCTCCAATTTGTATGCCATAGTACCAATCTTTTGCAACACCTTGTACGGACCATAATACTTTGGTGATAATTTATTATCCTTCTTAGCTTGCTTTAGGGACATTTGCTTATATGGTTGTAGCCGTAGGAATACCCAATCACCTACATCAAAACTTCTTTCACTGCGATGTTGATCTGCCTGTTGTTTCATTCTATTTTGTGCCAACACGAGGTTATCCTTTAAGAGTTGGAGGACTTGTTGTTGATGTTCGATGTGATGTTCCACTGCCTGAACCTTAGAATTTTCTCTTAAATATGATGTGATGGATGGTGGTTGATACCCATAAAGTGCCATAAATGGGGTCATTTTTGTTGCTGTATGGAAGGAAGTGTTATACCACCATTCAGCCAGAGGCAACCATTTGACCCATTGTGTCTGTTTATCAGATACAAAGCAACGAAGATATCCTTCCAAACATTTGTTTACTATCTCAGTTTTCCCATCAGATTGAGGATGATAAGATGAGCTATGAGCTAACTGAGTACCAAGACAAGAAAATAATTCTGTCCAAAATTTCCAGTGAAAATGGGATCTCTGTCACTTACAATAATCTTTGGGTTTCCATGTAGCTTTTGAACTGTTTCCATAAATGCAGTAGAAACTGTACTGGCTTTAAATGGATGTGATAATGCACAAAAGTGTGCATACTTGGTAAGTCTGTCAACTACCACCATGATGACACTCTTTCCCTCAGACTTGGGTAAACCTGTGATAAAATCCATTGAAACCTCCTCCCAACGTTGGCTTGGAATGGATAAAGGTTGTAATAGACCCGGTGTCTTAATTGTTTCAACTTTATTTTGCTGGCAAACCAAACATTCCGCCACAAACTTTTGAATATCTGATTTAAGGCCATCCCAAAAAAATTCCTTCTTAACCCTGTGGTAAGTTTTTAAAAATCCTGAGTGCCCTCCTAAGGGAGAAGTGTGCAATTCCATAAGAATCTTTTGTTTTAGCTGGGAATTCTTACAGAGGTATAAGCGATCTTTGTACCATAACGAATCATTTTTCCAGCTAAATGTATCAGAAGTACTGGAATCTTGTTGTAGCTTTCGAATAAGTGCCCACACTTCTTCGTCATTCTTCCATTCCTCCCTTGCTTCGTTTATCCAATCTGGTTGGATAATAGAAATGGCACACAACAATGCTTCCACATCCTCATCCTTTCTTGAGAGTGCATCTGCCACCACATTTTGCTTCCCTTTTTTGTAGATGATTTCAAAGTCATAACCCAACATCTTTGTGACCCACTTTTGTTGCTCTTCAGAGGATAATCTTTGTTCTAAAAAGTATTTAAGGCTATCATGATCCGTTTTTACCTTGAAGTGTCTTCCCATTAGGTAGGGTCGCCATTTCTTAAGTGCATGGAGTATTGCCAACATTTCCTTCTCATAAATAGCTTTGCTTAAAAACTTTCCCTTGATTGGACGACTTTCAAAAGCAATGGGTCTTTCATCTTGCATTAGAACAGCACCAATTCCATTTCCTGAAGCATCACATTCCACAATAAAGGTTTTTGTGAAGTCCGGTGTAGCTAAGACCGGTGCTTGGCACATTGCCTCTTTAAGATGTTCAAAGGCCTTTGTTGCTTCCGGAGTCCATGAAAATGAATCTTTCTTCAATAATGTTGTTAGAGGTGCTGCTATTCTCCCATAATTCTTAACAAACTTGCGATAATACCCTGTCAACCCAAGAAATCCTCGCAGATGCTTTATGGATGTGGGGATTTTCCATTCCTTAATGGCTTTAATTTTGCTAGGGTCTACCTTAACTCCTTCATGAGATACAATATGACCCAAATATTCCACCTCCTGGACTCCAAAGAAACATTTGGATCTTTTTGCATATAATTGTTTCTCCTCCAATAGTTGTAGCACCCTGTCAACATGTTCAACATGATCCTTCCAAGACTTGCTGTAGATTAGTATATCATCAAAAAATACTAACACAAATTTTCTAAGGAATGGTTTGAAAATTGAATTCATCAAACCTTGAAATGTTGAAGGTGCATTGGTAAGGCCAAAAGGCATGACCAAAAATTCATAATGACCCTCATGAGTTCTAAATGCCGTTTTCGGAATGTCTTCAATCTTCATTCTGATTTGATGATATCCCGAACGAAGATCCAACTTGGTGAAGTAAATTGATCCATGCAATTCATCCAGTAATTCATCAATAACAGGAATGGGGAACTTATCTTTAATAGTGAGCTTGTTGAGCTCCCTATAATCCGGACACATGCGCCATGATCCATCCTTCTTGTGCACCAATACTACTGGAGCTGAGAAAGAACTTTGACTCGGTTGAATTATACCAGCCTCTAGCATTTCTGCAACCATACGTTCAATTTCACTTTTTTGGACATAGGGATATCTGTACGGCCTGATGTTTGGAGGAACACTTCCTGGAATCAGATGAATAGCATGATCATGATCACGATCACGCATAGGTGGGAGACCTTTTGGAGTCTCAAATACCTTGGAATGATTGTCCAGGACTTTTTGGAGATCTGGAGAAATAGATGATTCCAATGTGGAAACATCTAGCGAACATAATTGTGCAATTACACCTCTTTGCTCCTTTTTTAGAAGCTTTGTCATGCCATTAGAGCTGATTATCTTTCCTGGTTTCCCTGCAATACCCCTTAATTCAACTTCCTTTCCTTCCGTAGAAAATTTGATGAAAAGTTCTTGAAAATTAAAAGCTATTGTACCCAAGGATTGTAGCCATTGGACTCCTAGTACAACATCAGCACCTCCCATTGGAATGGAAAGCATTGGGCTAGTCAATACATATTCTCCCATGGATAGCTTGATATTATGGCACTTTCCAGAGCAATTTATTGTTCCTCCATTTGCAATCATCACTTGACACTCTGGTGCTGGATATAGGAAGCAATTCAATTCTTTTGCTACCCTACAATGAATAAAATTGTGGGTGCTTCCTGAATCAATCAACACTATTACCTTTTTCTTCTTGATTTGTCCTTCTATCTTGATGGTTTGAGGAGTGGTAATTCCCGCCAATGCATTACAAGATATGGTCGGATTTATTTGTTCTTCATCTAGGCTTTGTTCCTGGAGTATATCTTCTTCTTTTGACCTTTCTTGCTCCTTTTCTTCTTCCTCTTCACAATCTATGTAGAATAATTTCTTCTCAGCACACTTATGACCTTTAGTGTATTTGCTATCACAACTGTAACAAAGCCCTTTTGCTCTTTTTTCTTCCAATTTTTGTGGTGTCAACCTTATAGGTTGTGGAAGACTAGGGGCAACAACACTTCCGTCTTTATAGTTGTGAGTGGTATGCTTCCTGGTTGCCATAATTTTGCTTTCCATTTTTCTTGCTAACCTGAATGCCTTCTCTAATGAATCAGGTTCCCAAAGGCGAACATCATGTTGGATATTATCCTTTAAAGACCCTATGAACACATCAATCCTATGCTCCTCTGGAATATCTTTTACCCTTATGTTCAATTTTTGGAACTCCTCAATGTGCTCCATTACTGAACCCTTTTGTTTGAGACTTATCAATTGGCTAAAAAAAGTGTTGCTTTTTGTATCTTCATAATGTGCTATCAATTCTTCCGTAAAAATTGCCCAAGTGATAAATTGTTTACGAGAGCAAAGCCATTGATACCATACAAACTGATTTGGTTCCAAATATACAGTTGCCATACGTACCTTTTGTGCGTTTTGCACATTATTGAGATCGAAGAATTGCTCCATCTGTAATATCCATGTGGCGGGATCCTTGCCATCAAACTTCCTCATATCGATTTTTGGAATATGGTGATTCTTCGATCCAACATTAGCATCTATGGAATCATGATTAACATTTCTTTTGTTCTCATCATGAGTTTCCTTTACTACCTTTTCACCATTAGTGACCCTTTCTTGTAGCAACTTCAATTCTTCCATGTCTGTCTTCAAATCTATCTTCAAATCTGCCATGTATCTCTTCAAATCTATCTTCGAATCATCCATCTTAGCTTCCATGCCCTTTATCTTAGATTCCACGCCATTTATCTTAGATTCCATGCCACTTATCTTAGCTTCTGTTAGCTTTTGTGAGCGTGACATTTGTTGCACTTGTTCTTGTAATTTTGATATATCATGTAGCATTTCTTCCTCTTCTTCATGAGTCATGCTAGAGCTTTCAGGTTCCTTACTAGGTGTTTGCATTTTCTTTCCTCGGGGCATCAGTTACCAATAATAATGCTTTACTATGCCCTTTGAATTGCGTTAAACCAAGCTTACACAAAAATTAAAAAAAAAAAACTACACACCTTTTTTCACTTTATAGAAGCCTGATATTGAAACTAATGTATATCTGCAATTTCGAATCATCCAGTTTTGAAATTGCTACCTGTCGTAGCCTTCTGTGTCTTCTTTCGAATGCCACAAGTCTGAGCCAAATTGGATTCTCCAAGGAAGGGTTATGTGAAATCTCCCACAATGACTTGCTTTTAGACTGGTTCAGTAGAGCGAACTTGTACGACGTGCCACAAGTCACTGTTTCAACCTTTGAATCTGAAAAACACATACAAGAAACTAAACTCCGTCCTCTTTTTGTACCTTCTTACGAAATTTCAATCCGATCCCCAGAGAGAAATTTATGACGATTTTCCCGAGGTCACCTGTTTTGAATGTAATTTAGGAGTCTGCAAAAAGACCAACTTCCTCAGATCATATCTCCGCCAATATCGCGCGAAAATTTCTGAAATTCGGACCCAAGGTTCAACACGATTTCTTCTCAAATGGGTTTTTTGTGCGACTTCTGAAACATCACAAAAAAAAAGTTATAGCGAAAATGCCACGATGACCTGTTTGGAGTAGCGAAACCCTAGAATCCAAAGCTCTGATACCAAATGTTATGAAACCAGCTCAAGAAAAGATAGAAAAGATAGATCAACGCCTTAGAATTTAGCCTCTTCAAGGGGCAACCTCCTTTACATTACATAAATGAACAATTCTTGGATGATACAAATGACAAAACCTCCTTTCTATATATAGGAGTCTAAGGAGTCACAATATAATCTAGCCGACCTAACAATAATAATATAAAGCCACAAAAATAACAATAGAGGGATTCTATGGGGCACAAAAATAACAATATGGGGGTAATAGGGGCACAACAATATAAATAAGGGGTATAACTACAATAGTAATTGGGTAATGACTAGTATTATAGGGACCCAACAGTTTTAGAGTTTTAGGAACCCAACGTTTCAGACTACCAAGTGAGTCCGTCATCAGGGGATGCGACAATAGATATTCTAGATATATTCATGATGTATCCAAGAGCTATATTTTAAGTTATATATATAGGTTATGAAGGAGTTAATATAAGAAATTAGGTCGGCCAATCTCCACTTAGTTTATTAATATTCAGATTTATTTATTTTTTATTTAATTAATTTGTTTACTTAAATTAATTAATTTGTTTAATTAATTAACTAACTTGTTTAATTAATTCCCTATAATTTTATATATGATTCCTATTGTTTATTTTCTCACTGTTTAATATGAGTATAAGGACTATATGTCTATTTTAATACACGTGTTATCATGCTATTATAATTAATAAATTATGATTTTAATTTATTTTAATATTATCAAATGGTTAGTTATGAAATAACCCATTATTTGATTATATGTTTAGTTAATTAATTTGTTTAATTAATCAATTAGTTGTTTAATTAATCAATTAGTTGTTTAATTAATTAATTAATTTGTAAAATTAATTAATTAATTTGTTTTAATCAATGCTCTAATTAATTCTCTAATTAATTAACTAATATGTTTGTGTAATATATTAATTGAACAAATTAAGTAATTAATTTGTTAAACTAATTAATTACTTAATTACTTAATTTATTTGTTTACTTAATTAACTCACTTGTTTAATTAAATCGTTATAATTTTCTATATGATTCTTATTGTTTATTTTCTAACTGTTTTAATATGAGTTAATACGACTATATGCTTAATTTAAATACATGTGTTACCATGCTGTTATAATTAATAAGTTATGATTTTAATTTATTTTAATATTATCAAATGATTAGTTATGAAATAATTAATTATTCGATTTATATGTTTATTTATGTTTTTGTTTTATTGTTTGAGGAGGATGTTATATAATGTTTTCTTGTTGAGTTGATTTATATTTTATTAATCTTTTAATGATAGATGAGGGATTAAATTATTAAAAAGGATATGAGTTAATTATTGGTTCTTTAAGATCTCAAGTAAAGGTTTCTAGGTGTTGCTTAGTTTTAATCCATCATCTTGGTTCAAGTTGTTCTTCCTTTTTTCTATTTCAATGGCTTCTTTGATTTTCCTTTTAAGATAGTGGTCTTCTTTTCTAACTAGTTTGGCTTCTTCCATGCAAATGTAATGAGAAGAGGAGTGAACATGTTTTGCTAAGGCCGATTTTGAGGTCCTTTCCCTTCTTAAGTCAGCGGTGTGTTCTTTAACTCTAATGTTAAGAGACCTACCTGTTTCACCTATGTATTCTTTTCCATATGAGCAAGGAATAACATAAACACCTTTTTGAAGGTTAGGGTTGATGGGATCCTTGACTGAGTTGAATAATTGTATGTTGGTGTTGGGAGGGGCGAAGGCTACATTAATGTTGTGTTTATTAAGAATTTTAGTAATTTTATCAGTGGTGCCTTTTATGTACGGAAGGGAGACCTTAGGAGTTGATGAATTTTGATATTTAATTATAACAGCACAGTAACACATGTATTTAAATTAAACACATAGTCGTATTAACTCATATTAAAACAGTTAGAAAAATAAACAATAGGAATCATACAGAAAATTATAAGGATTTAATTAAACAAGTGAGTTAATTAAGTAAACAAATTAATTAATAAATTAAGTAATTAATTAGTTAAACAAATTAATTACTTAATTTGTTCAATTAATTAATTACACAAACATATTAGTTAATTAATTAGAGCATTGATTAAAACAAATTAATTAATTAATTTTACAAATTAATTAATTAATTTAACAATTAATTAATTGATTAAACAACTAATTGATTAATTAAACAAATTAATTAACTAAACATATAAATCAAATAATGGGTTATTTCATAACTAACCATTTGATAATATTAAAATAAATTAAAATCATAACTTATTAATTATAATAGCATGATAACACATGTATTAAAATAGACATATAGTCCTTATACACATATTAAATAGTGAGAAAATAAACAATAGGAATCATATATAAAATTATAGGGAATTAATTAAACAAGTTAGTTAATTAATTAAACAATTAATTAATCAATTAACAAACTAATTGATTAATTAAACAAATTAATTAAATAATAATAATAATACTAATAATAATAAGAATAAAAAGAAAAAATAAATAAATAAATAAATTTAAATATTAAAAAATTAAGTGGAGATTGGCTGACCTAATTTCCTAGATTAACTCCTTCATAACCTATATATATATATATATATATATATATATATAACTTAAAATATAGCTCTTGGATACATCATGAATATCTCTAGAATATCTATTGTCACATCCCCTGATGATGGACTCACTTGGTAGTCCGAAACGTTGGGTTCATAAAACTCTATAAAAGTCATTCCTCCTCTATTTAAAAGTTTAAGGTCTTCAAAGATTTGGTTGAAAATGAATTAGATCTAAAAATCAAATGTCTCAGATCTAATCGAGGAGGATAATTCATATCAGATGAATTTTTTGAATTTTGTGAACAACATGGAATAAAGAGGCAGTTCTCTGTTGCCATAACTCCTCAACAAAATGGTGTGGTGGAAAGAATGAATAGAACAATTCAACAAATGGCTCGAGGTATGCTTGATGAGTCTGAAACTCTTGACACCTTCTGGGGTGAAGCTGCACATACTGCAGTAAATATTATTAACAAAGCTCATGTACATGTAAATAATGATAAAACTCCATATGAATTTTGGTATGGTAAACCTGATACTATAAAACACTTCGGAGTTTTTGGAAACAAATGTTTCATCAAAAAGACAGATGAAAAACTCGGTAAGTTTGAACCCAGAGTAGATGAAGGAATATTTCTTGGTTATTCATTTGGAAGCAAAGGATACAAATGTTATAATAAGAGACTTCGAAAAATTATTGAATGCATTGATGTTGTAATCGATAAAGCATGCATAAATCTGAAACAAGTGACATCAGCAAAGGAAGATGATAATAATGCAGACGGTGAATGCTTTCTCATATCAAATTGAAATGACATAAAGGAAGAAACCAATGAAGCATCAGAAGAAGATGCATCTGATAGGGAAAATGCTCCATCCAGGTACGTTCAAAAGAATCATCCATAATCTCAAATTCTAGGAGAAAAAGTGTCTGGAGTACAAACAAGAAGAACTCTTGTAGGATATTCTAGTTATCTAGCATTATTATCCTCCATAGAACCACAAAATGTAAATGAAGCTAGCAGAGATGAATGTTGGGTTAAGGCCATGGATAAACAACTTGACCAAATTGAAAAGAATGATACTTGGGAATTAGTTCCTAGACCTCATGATAAAAATGTTATAGGAACAAAATGGATATTCAAGAATAAGTTGAATGAAAATGGAGAGGTTATTAGGAATAAAGAAAGGCTTGTTTGTAAAGGGTATGCTCAATAAGAAGGTATAGAATTTGAAGAAACTTTTGCATCTGTTGTTAGACTTGAATCCATAAGAATGTTTCTTTCTCTTTCAAGTTTTCAAAAATTCAAAGTTTATCAAATGGATGTAAAATCTACATTTCTTAATGGAGACTTAGAAGAAGAAGTATACGTTGAAAAACTAGAAGGATTCATTTTGGGAAATGATGCAAATCTTGTAGGAAAACTCAAAAAGGCTTTATATAAACTGAAACAAGCTCCGAGGGCATGGTATTATTGTCTTGACAAATATCTTCAACAACAAGGATTCATAAAAGGATCTATAGACAACAAATTATACACAAAAATTGAGAAAGATAAGCTGCTAATTATTGTTGTTTATGTTGATGATATTATGTTTGGTAGTAATGAAGAATCTATGAGTCAAAACTTTGCTTCTGTTATGAAGCAAGAATTTGAAATGTCTTTACTTGGAGAGCTAACCTATTTTCGTAGTCTACAAGTGAAACAAACAAAAGATGGCATCTTTCTTTCATAAAATAAATATCTCAAGCAGATTCTAAAGAAGTATGGAATGGAAGATTCCAAACCAGTATGTACTCCAATGGTAACAGGATGTAGTCTCAGTTCTATTGATGAATCTCCTACAGTGAATCAACCAGACTACAGATCTATGATTGTATGTCTACTTTATCTAATGGGTACTAGGCCAGATATCATGCATGCAGTAAGAATTGTTGGAAGATTCCAAGCCAATCTAAAAGAATCACATCTTTAGGCAGTAAAAAGAATATTAAAATATCTCCAAGGAACTCAAGAAATTGGTATATGGTATCCTAAAGATACATATCTCACCCTTCATGCATATAAAGATGCAGATTGGGCTAGAAATGTTAATGACCAAAAAAGCACTAGTGGAGGTGCATTTTATATGGGATCATGATTAGTATCTTGGTTAAGCAAGAAACAAAGTTCGATTGCCTTATCTACAATGGAAGCAAAATATGTGGCTACTGCATCTTGCTGCACACAACTACTCTGAAAGATGCAAACATTACAATATATTCAAATTAAATGTCTTCCACCCATCTCTAACTTATGTGATAATACAAGTGCTATTAGTATTTCAAAAAATTTAGTTATGCACTCCATGACCAAGCACATACCCATTAAGTACCACTTTCTATGAGAACAAGTGCTTGAACAAAAGGTTAAATTGGAGTATGTTCCCTCCAAAGAAGTAGTTGCTGATATGTTTAATAAACCTCTTCCCAGAGAAGCATTTGAATATCTCAAACAAAAGTTGGGAGTTGTTTCTGCCTCATCCTGCTGTTAAAACCAGTTTATTCAGATTAAGAGGAATGTTTCCTATACGTGGATTTCAAGAAGTAGAGTCATGTATATAGATGAGTTTCTGTGCCAATAGTAGCATAGCATAGGTTCAGGGGGAGCATTAGCCCTCAAAACATTATGTATTGTTGGCATCATGGTTACTAAATTAAACTATGGTCTTAGTTATTAATGTCATTTGATGAAAATGTCATGTAAATACCTATGGTGAAATAATATGTCTCTTTCTATCATAGTCTATTATGAATGAGTCCTTTTGGACATATGATGTAATTTGTACCCCCACTATGCATGGGAAGAATGATGTAATAATTGCAATTTTTAGTTATATACAAACATTTCGTGTATCCCAACTTGGTTCGGTGATTGATGTATGTATGAGTCATTGGTGATTGGAAGTTCATACTCAAATAGTTGATTTATAGAGTCATGTTATTCTTTTGAAACATATTTCTGCAGACTCTGCATGTGCTCAGGGGGAGCATGGATAGTATAATGCATCTCCACATGTACTAAGGGGGGGAATATATTGGTCTGCCCTTTGCCCTTGATTTCAAAGGGGGAGAGTATCTTGGTGTTGCTTGATATATATAACAGGTTCTACAACTTGAAGTGATCAACACCGATATGGTTTCCATCAAGTCCAAAGGGGGAGATTGTTGGCATTATGGTACATGTGTTGTCCTTGATGGCAACCCACATACAAGTCAGTTCAGAAATGACAAAGGGAAACTCACATTGTAACAGGTATATTCAAAGGTAATAGTGTAATGGTATAGAAGAACAAGATGATGGGATAAAGGATTACAGACCGGAATCAAGAAATTAAGGAAAGAGAATGCCTTAAGTTGTATACGTTGTTTACCCTAGTCCAAGTAGCGTATACACGTAGGTACATAGAATAAAAGGAGCGTATACATATGCATGCAATTTCACATAAGGAAAAGCGTGTATGGGATGGAAAATTAAGGTTAAATAATACCAAGGGTCCATACCATGGTATTAGCCCACAATATTTAACGGAATAACGATTACTTGATCCCGTCTAAGAATACCATAGATTCTAAATGTGGTTTTGGTGCATGGTATTGACGAAGTCTCTAAGTATATAAGGAGGATAAGATCAAAGGGCTAAGTGTGGAAGTGAAAGGGTTTTTCATGAATACTTCTGTATGAAGTATATTTTGTGTTGTAAGGGTTATGGTTATGATATAGATTTGAAACATCTTGTGCACCCATGGATACAATGTTGGATCGGGATCATGAGACCTGAAATGACTTACCATTTTATGATCTGATAATGGATAGGATAGATCTAAGTGCTAATGAATGTTTTATCCTTCATATGCTATGATCTAGGTATATCTGAAGCCTTGAAAAGTTGCGAAGTTATAAGTCATTATTTGCAGATCTATACACAGGTTCACCTCACTGAAGACATGTATACATGCGGGGTTGGCACTTCCAAGTAGCGTATTCAGAGGAAGGGCTTGTTATTCAGAAACGATTGATCTATCTGTTCAGTGTTTCTGGTTTACTATTGTTTGTCAATGATGTCTTCATTAGATCTGAAGTAAAACTGATTATATAAGGAGATTGAATCTGGTTGACTGATTGATTGAGTAAGAAGGGTGATCTTTGTTGCTATCTGTTTATAACTCTATAATATGACAATAGATCTTCACAATGTCTTTGGTTAGTACAGTTTTTGGTTCAAAAGTTTTCTGATCAATATCTTTAGAGGTATATGTAGGTTAGGTTACAGAAAGTAGCGTATACATGCAGGCTGGCCTCATTGAGGTAGTGTATACATTCTGACATATGATTTTTGAGGTTACAGTTGATTTTGGTTATTGATATAGTGTTTTGGGTTTAGCTCTGTGTTCTGGTGATAGTGATATGACTGTTCAGATGGACTGATTGTGTTTTTCTTCAGAGATAATTGGGTTTTAGTGATTGGTTGATGCATTTGTATTTGATGGTTGTATTACAATTGTGGTGATTTATTTTGAGCTTCAATGTTATTGATGGGTCTGGTATGAAAATTTGATGAAACGCGGCCTGCATATTATGATGATGTGTACCAGGAGTATCCAGTCTAAAAATTTATGATACATGGTCCCTAGAGTAAGGGTTAAGGCTATAATCTTCTGTAGGCTGGCACCTACGTACTAGTAAACATATCAACCAGTACAAGAGCTGGGGGATTTTAGCTCCCTTCTACTAGAAGCTGGAGAACGAGAGAAGGTTGTAGCCTTCTACAGGTAGATGCCTGCGTACTGGAAAAAGTATGAACTGGTACAAAAATTGTAAACACCTTTTATAATAAAAAGATTGAAGTCTGAGATGACAGCAAAGGGGGAGAGTATCTTGGTGTTGCTTGATATATATAACAGGTTCTACAACTTTAAGTGATCAACACCGATATGGTTTCCATCAAGTCCAAAGGGGGAGATTGTTGGCATTATGGTACATGTGTTGTCCTTGATGGCAACCCACATACAGGTCAGTTCAGAAATGATAAAGGGAAACTCACATTGTAACAGGTATATTCAAAGGTAATAGTGTAATGGTATAGAAGAACAAGATGATGGGATAAAGGATTACAGACCAGAATCAAGAAATTAAGGAAAGAGAATGCTTTAAGTTGTATACGTTGTTTACCCTAGTCCAAGTAGCGTATACACGCAGGTACATAGAATAAAAGGAGCGTATACATATGCACGCAATTTCACATAAGGAAAAGCGTGTATGGGATGGAAAATTAAGGTTAAATAATACCAAGGGTCCATACCATGGTATTAGCCCACAATATTGAACGGAATAACGATTACTTGATCCCGTTTAAGAATACCATAGATTCTAAGTGTGGTTTTGGTGCATGGTATTGACGAAGTCTCTAAGTATATAAGGAGGATAAGATCAAAGGGCTAAGTGTGGAAGTGAAGGGGTTTTTCATGAATACTTCTATATGAAGTATATTTTGTGTTGTAAGGGTTATGGTTATGATATAGATTTGAAACATCTTGTGCACCCATGGATACAATGTTGGATCAGAATCATGAGACCTGAAATGACTTACCATTTTATGATCTGATAATGGATAGGATAGATCTAAGTGCTAATGAATGTTTTATCCTTCATATGCTATGATCTAGGTATATCTGAAGTCTTGAAAAGCTGCGAAGTTATAAGTCATTATTTGCAGATCTATACACAGGTTCACCTCACTGAAGAAATGTATACATGTGGGGTTGGCACTTCCAAGTAGCGTATTCAGAGGAAGGGCTTGTTATTCAGAAATGACTGATCTATCTGTTCAGTGTTTCTGGTTTACTATTGTTTGTAAATGATGTCTTCATTAGATCTGAAGTAAAACTAATTATATAAGGAGATTGAATCTAGTTGACTGATTGATTGAGTAATAAGGGTGATCTTTGTTGCTATCTGTTTAGAACTCTATAATATGACAATAGATATTCATAATGTCTTTGGTTAGTACAGTTTTTGGTTCAAAAGTTTTCTGATAAGTATCTTTAGAGGTATATGTAGGTTAGGTTACAGAAAGTAGCGTATACATGCAGGTTGGCCTCATTGAGGTAGTGTATACATTCTGACATATGATTTTTGAGGTTACAGTTGATTTTGGTTATTGATACAGTGTTTTGGGTTTAGCTCTGTGTTCTGGTGATAGTGATATGACTGTTCAGATGGATTGATTGTGTTTTTCTTCAGAGATAATTGGGTTTTAGTGATTGGTTGATGCATTTGTATTTGATGGTTGTATTACAATTGTGGTGATTTATTTTGAGCTTCAATGTTACTGATGGGTCTAGTATGAAAATTTGATGAAACGTGGCCTACATATTATGATGATGTGTACCAGGAGTATCCAGTCTGAAAAGTTATGAGACATGGTCCCTGGAGGAAGGGTTAAGCCCGTAATCTTCTGTAGGCTGGCACCTACATACTAGTAAAAATAACAACCAGTACAAGAGCTGGGGGGTTGTAGCTCCCTTCTAGTAGAAGCTGGAGAACGAGAGAAGGTTGTAGCCTTCTATAGGTAGATGCCTGCATACTGGAAAAAGTATGAACTGGTACAAAAATTGTAAACACCTTTTATAATAAAAAGATTTAAGTCTGAGATGACAGCAACGCTGGTTTTTTCCCACATTGGGTTTCCACCTGAAAATTCCTGGTTTTCATGTGTGTTTCTTATGTGTGTTGATTTATTATGTTTTTACTGCATCTGTTTACTACTTAGTAAATGTATCACACTCTAATTTAAGTTCAACAGACAATGAATTAGTTGTTTTACAAGTTTATTATATATACCTTGGGTCCATTCATTATAGTCACAGACATATGCAGTTTGGTTTCTGTAAAATAGAGTATACAGTTTGAAAAGGAAAGATTATTATTCTGAAAGTTTGAATACTGGTTCACCCCCACCCCCTCTCAGTATTTTTCCCAACAAGATCTGAGAGCTAGATGAGATTGGAGTTGAGGGACAATGTATTATCACTTGTATAATCATCTAAATTGCATGTAGTTAGAGGAAGGCCTATGAGGATTGCACAATTCAAATTTAGGAATTTCCCTAATTAATAGGGGCTCATTCCCTAGGAAAGAGTTCTAGGAAATAGGGACTTGGGAAAGCCAAAATTTGGTTAAGTATTGGCTTGGGCTTGTCTAGGAAGCAGTGAGACAGATAGAGATAGTGCGGAGGTTGCTCAGGCTTGAACAAAGAATTCTAATATTCTCATATTTTTTTACTAATGCAATATAAAAATAGCAGGGGTTTTTAGATGTGGACTTCCCAAAGAAATCATTGTGTGATGTGTTGATTGAATTCTTTTTCTTTTATGCTTCATGATTTCGTGATTGTTTAATTGTTTCTGCTGATGAGTAGAGTAGTTTCAAGTCTATTTTTTTAGTTAAATACAATTAGAAGTTTGAATCTAAAAGGAATTTATACAAAGTTTTCTCACACATCTTGCATTTTTTTCCTTCCCATGTTTTCATCCTACTAGCGCTTAGCAGATGGTTCCTAATTTGGTGGGTTTGTATAGTTCTGTGACATTCTCCTTCTTGCATTTAATGCACACTTGAAACAAATATATGAACTTCAACCAAATTTCTATCTTTTCTTTGTGTGCAGCCCACCATCATGTAAGAGTTGTTTTCATAGCTACCTTTAAGGATGGTAATATAAGTTTCTCCATTACCTGTGACTCAAATTTGTTCACAAAGGCACACACATCAGTAATTCCTTCATAATTTTTGGGATCATGTACCTTTGTTTCAATCCAAAATACTGCATGGGTAATATGAGCACATCTTCTAGTGGATATTTCATGTTACTTGTGCTGCCAATTTTCATGTTCTTCATCTGGATCTAAGGTGTAGGAATTAGTACTCCCCCATCTTAACATTCCATCAATAGTTGGATTAACATAGTCATCCATGTGTGTAGTGACACTGTAAATGTTATCAATATTTTTGTGTTGAATCAATCCCTTATCAGTTCCAAATATCAATATCCTTCCATTGGATCTAATGGAACTAGCACTCTCGAATGTCCTGATTTGAAGATCATTTTACCTCTTTTAAGGTTGATTATAACCTGATTATCAAAATCCTAGTCAATCCTATGTAAGATAGGATAAGGATTAGTATCATCCAAAATCTTAATTACCTCAAAATCAATGATGCTTTTGACTCCATCAATATTGACCTCTACCCCTATTAATCTGTCAATAAGAAAGATTATGGATTGGTTGGTCATTCTTAGTTGGATAAGTGACCAAATTAGCTTTGGCACCCCTGTCATCTCCCATGTATGTATAAGAATAATGTTTACATCCAAACCTAGGTCCATGATCACATGGTCCATGTCATATTCTTCTATCTACGCATCAAGTCTAAATTTCCTATTCATACTTTTCTTTCACATAATCTACTTAACTAGGCATAAACAAGTCTATGCAATAGGAATTTACCATTCTTGCATGCACTGGTTGATCATCCTATGGAGCTTGTTTAGGCCAATCTACTCATTATTAATTCTAAACAATTTTTTAAGAAATTCTTGATGGGGATTTTATCTTCATTCACTTCTATTAGTGTCTACATCATATACAAGTAGTTCTTACTATGCGTCGAAATTGACGAACCCCACCCCATAATAGCCAAATCTCTTCTAGCTTCCTTAAATGCTTATTTTTTCTTCACTAGATCAAACTTGGGAGGTGGCTTTGATGCTTTTCTTACTCACTAGTGTGCCTAGTTTCTTTTTCCACTTGCGTCTACTCCTATCCTCGTCCCTCTTCGTGTAATTTATCCCACTTATGGATGGTTTTCACGCACTTCAACAACTATCATTTTTATGTTTTGTTCCCTTTTTTCCTGCCACTTCACAATTAACTAAGGATAGTCTTCTATAGCATGATCAATTGTTTGCAATAGGAACATGTTGTCTAGGGGTTAGGTAAATCCCATGTAAAGTGTCTTTTTTCCTCTACCTTGAAATCATTATACTCTTCATTACATCCCTTAACCTCTTCCTCAATTATATGCTTTGGGTGTATTATATATTGACATTGCAGCTTCAAATCCTTCAACCTTTTGTACCTTATACATATCAATATTCTGTTCTCTCATTACATCAAATACAGGAAATGTATGGATGTTTCATATTACTAACTTACAAAAGTCACATAATAGATTTTTCACCAAGCTCTGATACTTCTACATCATAGGAAAAGTTATTGGTATGTGACCCAAAAATATACAAATGTTACATCATAGTCCCCTACCTTGAACCAAATGACTTGTAGCTCCTGTATCCATGTATGTTATCACAATTTGGAATTCATTCCTATGATGGCCTTCCTTCCTCCATATAGTACACTAAAATTCTTTAGACTTTTCCTAGGTCCTACAATTGTATTGTTAAGGTTTCTAGCTACAACTAGATGTGTCATCCCTACATTTTTTTGACTTCTTGCAGGAGATGCATCTAGCTTCATGGTAGTATCTAAGGCCTCATACTATGAAGAAAATTTCTACTGAGTTAATGGGATGCATATATGAGGCAACAATCCTACAATAAACCATTATTTATGTTGTGCATATGGAATTTGAAATGTTAGTCTATCCAACAAAACTTTAAAACTCTAATCAAAGTCCTATACTGACTCATTAACATGATGCTTAATCTCCTTAATCTTTGTGATACATTGGGATTCTGATTTTGGTTTTTGGAATTCCTTTAGTAACACCTACCTACTTTCTCCCAATGATCCATCTTGTCCTCCCAATGTAGTAGCCTTATATTTCATGTACCAAGTTAATGCATGATCCCTGAAGGTGGTCTCCAAATATGCAACCTTCATTGGTTAGTCATAGATGTGTTTAGCAATCCATACTACTTCATACAAAAAAGAAATACGTTGCTTGGGATCCTTTGTCCTACTGCCATGAAAGATCGACATTTTCATATTAAAATCAACGTCTGTCATGATGCTCTGTGTAGTTCTAATTTGTGATACTTTTAACTGATTTAATGGTACTTTAGGTATTTCTTCACTACTTCCACTACGTTGACTACCTTTACTACTTTCCTTACTCTCTTCACTAACTGAAACTAACTGCAACAAATTACTAGGTTATCTTACCTCTTAACTGGGAGACACGTGAGGGGGCATGGGTTTGCCACAAGGTATGAAATGAATAGGGTCACTAGGATACATAGGTTATTCTTGTTCTAAGCTAAGATGATGGTTTCCTTCCTTTTCCCTTCCTTTTATACTATGTAATATTTTTCTATCCTCTATGCATAACACTCCATTTGGTAGGTGATCAATGTTGATTTCTTCCTCTTGATTACTAAGTTCCCAACCTTCAATATTGTGCTACCTTTTCATTCCTTCTATGAAATTTCTTGTTGTCCTTATATCTATCATAGGATTTGACGTAGACCTATCCCTTACCTCATTACTATGTTGAAATCTTACTCCACTATGCAACACTTTGCTAAAAACATTTATCATGCTTTCCTCCTATGTTGATGTACATGTTCTCACACTTCTTGTATCTTCTATGCTTCTATCTCTCTGATGTCTCAACACCCTTATTCCATATAATATTTTAATTGATTTATTATATTCCTCACCTTTATTCCCTTAGGCCATCCACTGGTCATCCTCCAGTATCCACATTATGCATAAATAAATTCATTCCCTCATGGTATCAAATTCCAATGACATCAATCCTTTATCATATAATAGAATCATTATCTAGGTAAATGATCATCTCAATAATTTTTCTCGAGGTCCTTTATGACTGATTGCCCTCTATCACAAATTCAACAATGTAACCCTCCAATATATTATTAATCCAAAAATCTACTACATGTGAGACCTTGTTGCTTACAAAGTTAATATTCACATCAATTTAGGATTCCAATTATGTGGTGTAACTGGGCACCAGTTTCCAACTTCCTCTACTAGTCTTTGCAACCACTCGACCAAAACAATTAGGTATTCAAAAAAGAAAATTCCATGAAAATCTATGAAGACATACCTTTGCAACCATTTCTTGTAATTGATTCACTGTCTTCTAATCTATTCTATCACAAATTCATGTTCCTTCTTCTATACCCACTACTATATTAGTAGGCCTTCACATCACCTTTATTCATAGATCTTTCTCCTGACAATGTAACCATTTTTTGGTGCACATAGGGAAGACCTGACTATATAATGAATTAGATAACCAAACCCCTCATACACCGACTCTTTCAACACCACTTGTGAGCAGGTGAAGTCACACTCGAGGAATCTTTAATGGACTCTAGGAACATAGACAATTATACAATGATGAATGAGATATAGATTCTACACTTATCATCAGTTTTATTCAACATCTTTGTCATTAAGAACATAAAATTGAGTTATATCCCTATTCTAGAAATTAAATCCATTATATTCAAGAGAACCATAAAATAGGAAAAATTACAGTTCATGATATCATGTGAAATCACATAAATTAAGTTAAAACAAATATGTTATTATTATTGTGAAGTCTCCATTACATTCCAACTGTCGCATCTCATCAACCTAATAGATCAACTATTACAGTGTAAGACTCATACAAAAGCATCAAAACCCATCATTAGAATATTTATGTCCCATTTTACATCGTGGTTTTATCTATTTATATATTTTCATTAAAGTGTAAAGCCGGAAAAAAAAAAAAAAACTCTTTTTACTATGGGTGGTATATATTACCATGGGAAAAACCCCATAGCCTAAGCCTAACAACTTTCCCTATTTTTGCATTCCACGCACTGACCCTTAGTATACCTTCTCATGTAGTGTTCCTTTGCATAGATCCAAAAACCTTTCCTCAAAACATTGCTACAACAATCTTCAATTATAAGGTATGCACATTCTAACTTCTATGTTTGTATGCATGTGCTTGAGATTCTTCTGATTGCACTTTCTTCACACACGGTCTGGTGGATTTTAGGAAAATTTTGCAAAGAAAAAACTCCTTCTATCGAATCTATTTTTGGTACAACAATGGGCTTTCTTATAAATGATCACAAAAATCATCTCTTCTTATAAGTGGATACCACTATTCTAACCATTGTATATGTACAATGCTTTCTCTATTCTAATAGAATTTTTATTTCATTGTACTTTTCATTTCTTTTATATATTGTTATCATCTTTCATTTTGTTGTCAATTTAATTAATACAATATATCTTCATGAGAAGGTCTCCAGATTAGAACACTTCATCACAAGTCAAGGCTCAAATCAAGTAAGTCCTAAGGGGCAATCTTCCAATTTTATTCAGTTTGTTAAAATGAAAAAATACAATTGATAAATGATTAAATATTAGAGAATTATATGAATCTTAGGAAGACTTCTTATATGTCATGAAGAATATGTTTAATATTATCTATGTACATTATCATAAATGCAATGAGGAATGAAAGGATTGAAGATGCAACAACACCATTAGTGTACAATAAAGTCACATTATCCATTTTTGTATTGAGGTGTTATAATATTTGTAGGTAACCTCAATCAACCAAAGTTTAGTTAGTCAATGGTTTGGTTTGGAAATATGAATAGGAATGAATCTCAACAACTCTAGTAAAGAACAATTGACAAGGAACAACAAATTAATGGGACGATCCAAATCAAGTCAATGAGAGCAACAATTCACTAGTCAAGTTGATGGGTAGATGGTCAAGTTGAGAGTAGTTACCTTATGGTTATTGTTCATAGGTAATCAAGTAGCTGACATAAGTTGATAATTGATTGGAGTAGTCTCAGGGATCACAATGGGCATACATGCATAATCAAATTAGACTAGTGGTCGAAAGGGAATTAATTATAGTCAAAATTGGTTAAATATTGGTTATGAATCCCAAGATTCTTGGGATCTTAGCCATTTATATTCAATTACCTGTATTGATATGAGTTTCTTTGAATTAGGGTTTTATATGCATATAAATTGGGAATGATGTAAGGTTGATGAGAGATGATGTATGATGAATCTTCATAACTAGTAAACATTGGGTGATGTATGAGCACATTGATCTTAAGTGTGCACCAAGGTTGATGTTTATTATAATTGTTGTAGTGTTTTCTTCTCAATGATGTACAAAAAGAACCCTCTTAAGATTGTGGATGACAAACAATCTCTACAATAGAAATGATTGTTAAACATTGTAGATGTATAGCTATTGATAGAAACAAAACCTGCCAAAATTATGATCTATGCTACAATCATAGTTAAACAGTGAAAGAAAGAGTAATAACCCCAAACATCCAATGGAAACTAGATATGTAAAGAATAATTTTATAATAACACCTGTGAAGAGAACAGATAAATGTTACTAGTCCCCCTCTATGGGATGGGTTCTTGGCTATCCTCAAATGTCTTCAGCTTCTTGTAGAGTCTCTCTCCTATATAATGCATAAACCCAACAAAAATATGGTGTGCGAAAATGAAAATAATCAGAGTTATAACAATGAGTGCAACAATGAAAATAATCAAAGGTGAATAATGAATGGAAAACCCTTCTATTTATAACAAAATATTGAGTTATCTGCGAATAATGAGCAATAATAAAATATTATTGATCACATTCTTGGAATAACCACTTGGAATATTTTATTATATGTGTTTAGGAGGGAAAAAGTATTTCAAATTTTATTTAGAAATAATAAATAAATAAATGATTTATTTATTATCTCAAGGAAATAGTTAAGGAATAATAAATAAATAATGATTTATTTAATTATTCCTAAGGGATTTAGTCAAGTTTAACAAAGAATAGTTATTAATTAATGTTTAATTAGTTATTATTAGAGAAAAATAAGAAGAATAATGATTTATCTATTTATTTTTCATGATTGGGTCAAATTTGACAAGGAATAATAATAAAACAATGGTTTAATTAATTATTCCTAGAAGAAAATCAAATAAATAGTGATTTATTTAATTATTGTCCATAGGTTTAACTATAAATTACTTAATAAAGGTGGTTTATTAGGTAATTTCTCATAGTGAAAGCAATTTTACTAGGGTAAAATTGGCTTTACATGGTATACTTCGATCCATCTAATAAATTAGGCTAGATGATCAATTTTTTGGTGATAACCATAATAAGCTATAATATTAAGTTGAGAATACAAGAGCAAAGAAACTCAAAGTTTGGTTGGTTTTCTTAGTTAAGGGTTTTTATGGTAAGATATCTATGTGTCATGTAATTCTTTATGGTGTGCCATTTCTTATTTTCTCATCTTTAAGTTTCGTTATGTGCATTTAAAGGTTTATGTTAATTGAGATTCTAGTTTATTTTATATGTCTAGTCAACTTTACATTTGTACTTTGGTGTCTAAAGTGTAAGGTGGTGTAAGTCAAGTGCCTTAAACCTAACATCTTCTATTAGAGACCATTTTGGCTAAAAAAGGACTTCTCTACTATCAAAGGTTGAGGTTCTTGAACCTAGATTTGTTAATAAATGTCTTTCGTTTTTAGATATGAGATAAGCTTATTCAAGTGGAAGTCTTAAGACAAAAATTCAGTTAAAGAAGGATGGCTAGTAGTACAAGAATTGAGATTTATAAGTTTAATGGCAAGAATTTTGATCATTTAAAGCTTAAAATGGAGGATCTCCTCATAGATAGATAAGGTTGGATCAATGTGCATCCAAAACCAACGTCAACAGGCATGTTGACAGAGGATTAGGAGTGATCTAGATTTAAACAGGAACACAAAAAATTATAGAGATGACCATAAATACATAGATGTAACAAAAATAATACTTCATTTCATTGATGTAAAATACTGAAATACGCTTACAAACATAAATGGAAATAAACTAGCTAGGGCAATGGTAGCTTATCTCTAAGAAGAGATGTGGCAGTTGCATGCCTTTGAACTGTCTTACAATGAGGCTCAAAGGCCTATTTATTGTTGAGAAACACTGGAAAACCCTAAACATCCAAAAGCCTAACCCTAGGAGATGAAGCGCCAAATTATGGGCCTTGTTTTGGGTAACTTGGTACATCAACTTCCTAGGGTCGTAACTTTGGCATACGATCTCCGTTTGACACACACAATACCTCGTTAGAAAGATCTATCAGAGGAATACAACTTTGGGATGAGAAAAATTGGCTTATGGACCCATGTTTATCTGAGTTTTCCCAAAAAACGTAGTTTAGGGCCTCAAAACGGCTCTAGAAGTTCAAGACCCGAAAACTGCCAAAAATAGTAAATTGTGCTACAAATAAGGAAACTGAAAAACTGAAAGAAACAATGGTGGAGGTCCAAGTGGAATAAGCGGGTGGCCACCAATATCAACCTATATCATTCCTCCCCCTTAGGAAGAAATGGTGCCCATTGCGTTAAGTTCCTCCATGAGATGAGAAACTTCTGCTGAACTTGGTCCCTGGTGAGCCACTTGCCCTGGTGAAGGTGTTGGCCTGCTTTGACAAATCGATATAGTTGGATCCTTTGCTGTTGAGTGTTCTTTCTCTACATGTCCATGATTTGATCAGTTGTGGCCTATTCCATGCAATCTGGATTTAACTCTATAGGTGTGAGTTGTTTTACAATGTTTGATGTGTCTAGCAATGGTGGGAAGCATGGTCAAAGGCGGTCAACATTGAACACTGGGTGCAGGCCAAGGAATGGGGGAATGCTGAGTTCAAATGCATTGCCTCCCATAGCCTTGGTAATGGTGTACAGACCATATCGTAGTGGTTTGAGTTTCTGATAGGCTCTAGTAAGGCATTCCTTTTGCAAATGCAACCAGAATTTGTCGCCCACCTGAAACTTGTGTGGCACCTGATGTTGATCATGTCGCTGCTTGTATTTGGCATTTGATTTCTCCAAAATTTCATGTACCTACTGGCAGATATGTTGGATGTTCTCAATGAAGTTGTTTGCCTTATTAGTTTCGGACTAGACATGAGCCAAATCCGCTTGAGTAGCTGCAAATGGCATGGCCACATCAATGGGACACAGTGGTTGGAATCCCAAGCCCACCTGAAAGGGGTTGTGGCTAGTCGAGTTGTGGAGAGCCTGATTATAGCTGTGCTGGACATAGGGGAGGTTCTCATCCCATGTGCGTGGATTCTTTGAGTTGTACATACGCAGAATGTGTACGATCATCATGTTGACGCCCTTTGTCTGGCCATCAGTTTGGGGATGGAATGTTGTGGACTTAGTGAGCTTGGTGTCCAACATCGACTAGAGACTGGACCAAAATGAACTAAGGAACCTACTATCCTAATCTGAGATGATATATTTTGGGATCCCAAAGTGTACCCATACTTGTTCAAAGAAGAGTTTAGCAATGGCTTCTGCTGTGATATTCTTCTTGTAGGGCACCATAATGGCCATCTTCGAGAATCTGTTGACGACCACAAAAACACAGTCGTTGCCATGCTTAGTAGAAGGAAGGCCTGACATGTAATCCATGGAGATGGATTCCCAAGGTCGACTAGTGGTAGGTAACAGAGTATAGAGGCCTTGCTTCTTGATGGTTGGTTTGGTAATGGCATAAGCAGTGTAGGGTCTGATTTACTTCCTGACATCTTGTCAAGGATTCGGCCAATAGAAATATTTCAGCAGTACTGCCACCATTTTCTCGACCTCAAAATGCCCAACAGCTC
Source organism: Pinus tabuliformis (assembly GCA_031772625.1). Taxonomy (NCBI): domain Eukaryota; kingdom Viridiplantae; phylum Streptophyta; class Pinopsida; order Pinales; family Pinaceae; genus Pinus; species Pinus tabuliformis. Next base: position 309,622,472 of record CM062815.1, on the reverse strand, counting down.
GACTATAGTGCGCTTCTGAAATCATATTGTCATGCTCTCTTGAAGGAACACAAAGGTGACCCAGGTGGCATAACAGGGCATCCTGGAGGTGAAAATCTAGAACATGTTGACCCTCCAAGAGTGTCTAGTATGTGTGGCCAAATTCTGGGTCTCTTTTGTAGAGAAGTGGCCAATCAAAAGTCTCGTGCCCACAAGAGTTGAGCACGGTGGTTAGCGCCATGATCGGTGATCAGCTGAGGCAATATGTAACATTATTGGTGATTCCCTTCTTATACTTGATATTCAAATGGAACTATTGTAGGTATGTGGGCCACTTCTAATGGTGATCATTTTGCAACTTCCCTTGCATCTGTATGAACTGTAGGGGCTGGTGGTTTGTGTGGATGACCGTTTCCTTCCCCAAAATGTAATGCTTCCATTGTCGGTAGGCCTGCACAATGGAATATATCTCTTTGTCATAAGTGGGATACTTCTAGACTGTGTCTGAAAGTGTCTCACTATGATATGCCACTGGATGCCCATGCTGAGTAAGGAATACCCTAATTAGCATAGTTAGAGGCATCTATCTCGACCTCAAATGGTTGTTGCAAATTTGGTAATGCAAGCACTAGTGCTGAGTAGAGGCGATGTTTCAATTATGCGAATGCCTTCTATTGAGATTCAGACCAAAAGGTTTTTCCTTTCACTCCTCCCTTGGTGACTTTACTGAAAGGCCAAGTGATATGAGAGAATCCCAACACGAACCTGTGGTAGAAATTGGCAAGAACTAGAAAGCTGCGAAGCTCTATCAGAGTGGTTGGAGCTGGCCAATCCTGAATGACTTGGATCTTGGCTGGATCCATATGCATCCCCTGTTAATCAATAATGTATCCCAAATACTAAACTTGGGTCATGTCAAAAGTGAATTTCTTCAAATTGGCACATAGCTTGTGTTGCCGAAGTGTTTCGAGAACCTATTGGATGTGATGGAGGTGCTCTTCCCAACTCTAGCTAGAGATAAGGATGTCATCCAAGTATACCACTACAAATGAGTTGGTGAATGGCTACAAGATGTCATCCATCAGCCTCATGAAGGTTTCAGGAGAATTTTTCAACTCGAATGGCATAACTAACCATTAAAAAAGGCCCTCCTTGGCTTTGAAGGTAGTCTTCCACACATTGGAGGGTTCGATTGGTACCAGGTGATATTATGACTTCAAGTCGATCTTGCTGAAATATTTCCCCCCCTTCACTTTGTCCAGAAGGTCATCAATTCATGGGATCAGGTACCTATTCCAGACAGTGATCTTGTTCAGCGCTCGATAGTCAATACATAGTCTCCAAGTCCCATCCTTCTTCTGTACCAAGACAATCGGGTTCCCACGGGGTGATGAACTTGGTCGGATGTGACCTTTCTACAATAATTCCTGAATCTGCCTCTTGATTTTGTCATTCTCCAGAATGGAGCACGATAGATTGGTCCATTGGTTAGTGGTGCACCTGGGGTGAGATCGATGGAGTGCTTGACCTGGCAATGCATAGGCACCCCTGCGGGGGAGGTGAAGATGTCCTTGTACTCCTCCACGACCTTGTTCATATGTTGTTGTCATGCAAAAGGGCCCTGTCTAGAGGTCATAGCAACTGTATTCTTCTTTCCTTGAGGGCGTATCATCAAGAAAACAAATTTCCTGGTTTTGGAAATGAGCTTACTCCATTGTTTTGCAGTAACCAAAGAGATGTCGGTAAGCGGTGCTACCTCTAGTATCCTATACAACTTATTTCCCAAAGTAATGATAACAACACGAGGCTTGGACTGATACATAGCATGTCACTTCCACAAGTATGGCTGACCTAATAATACATCACAAACATCAAGGGGAGAAATGTCACGCAATACCTCATTCGTGAAGGGCTTAATGTTGTATGGAAGGCGACACTGTTGGTTCTTGCAAAGAACCGTCCTTGGTGAAGCCACCTGATGGTGTACATTGTGGATGTGTTTTGGTCGGTAAGCCCAACCACTTCATGACCTCTACTGAAATGAGGTTTTTTTGGCTCTCGCTTTTGACAATGAACTGTAGCGGGGAATCCTTTACCCACATCTGGGAGTGGAATAGGTGCTCCTCCTCCTCTGGATATTCGGGTTCCTCCTTCTGGATCTTCATGGTGGCATTGGGCTCCGCATCAATAATCTTCTTCCCTTTGTCATTCCCCTTATCAGGTTATGACTGAGAGTCAGAACATGCATCTGATTCTGAAGACTTTAGCTCAGTCACCAGTGACTTCTTGGCTCGACACTTGTTTGTGTTGTGAGTGGACCTCTTATGGAATTCACACCACTTTCCCATGTCCTTCTTCAGCTTTGCGATGTTGTTATTTTCTTGCGGCTTTGGCAGGTTGTCCTAGGCCACCCCGCCTTGGATTTTTCCTTTGTTCAATGGTTTGGGGTCACCTTTCCCTTGCTTCAGATTTGCAGATCCAAAGTCTCGCTTCTTCTATGTAAAATTTTGCTCGATCTTGACAGCGTATCGGTATGCCGTGCCAAGTGAGGAGATGTCTAGGAACTCCATCTCATATTGGATGTACCTATGTAGGCAACTGCGGTATTTGAGTACCAAATGCAGCTCAGAATCCTTGATACCCAACTTTGTGCATAGGGTGTGCAAAATATTGGTAAACTCTGGCAGATCTTGGTCTCTTCCCTACTGTAGCATGGTCCACTTTATGTATTTATCCTCATAGATTTTGATAGGGCAGTACTACTCCTTGATGGCATTCTATAATGAATTCCAAGTGGGTGCGGCTGAAAATAGTGATGTCGTACATTCATCCTTTTGCTCACAGTAGGTTTCCCACCAGTCCTTGATGTGGGGGGCGGGTTTGAGAAGAGCGAAAGTAATCTTTTCCCGACCGGAAAAATCATGGACAAAAAATACCCTTCTAGCATATTTAACCATTTATCTATAGCGTCTGCATCTATCTGACCCTCAAATATGCGAATGCCAAAGTTAACTTGCACCTTAAAGGGTGTGGTGCTCCTAGAGTAGCTGCTGGAAGTAGATGTGTCACCCTTGGGTAGTCATTGAAGGATCTGGGAAAAGTTGTCCATCATCGCGTTCCTTTGTCTCTCGAGGGCCTCTTAGAGAAAGGTTTTGATAGGATATCCTACCCCCTTGTCTTTCTTTTCATTTGCCATGGGAGGCCATCGGGATTTGCAAGGATGGTCTTATAGAGGCTCGACCAGTTCAAGCCCTAACTCCTTATACCTCGACCTTGTTGGGGACATGCAAAGAAAAATAGAGAAAGAACAGACCACTCTAATACCACTGATTTGGATTTAAACAGGAATGGAACAAATTACAAAGATGACCATAAATATAGAGATGCAACAGAAATAATACTTCATTTCATTGATGTAAAATACTAAAATACACTTACAAATAGAAATGGAAATAAACTAGCTTGAGCGATGGTAGGCTATCTTTGAGAAGAGATGTGGCGGCTACATGCCTCTGAATTACAATGAGGCTCGAAGGCCTATTTATTGTTGAGAAACAATGAAAAACCATAAACATCCAAAAACCTAACCCTAGGAGATGAAGTGCCAAACTATGGGCCCCGTTTTGGGTAACTTGGTACATCAACTTCCCGGGGTCATAACTTTGGCATATGATCTCTGTTTGACGTGCACAATACCTTGTTAGAAAGATCTATCTAAGGATTACAACTTTTGGATGAGAAATATAAGTCCAAGGACCCTTGTTTCTCCCAATTTTCCGAAAAACATCATTTAGGGCCTCAAAACGGTTCCAGAAGTTCAGGACCCGAAAAACTGCCAAAAATAGTAACTTGTGCTACAAATAAGGAAACTAAAAAACTAAAAGAAACAATGGTGGAGATCCAAGTGGAATAGGTGGGTGGCCACTAATATCCACCTGGATTAGGGAGAAACTTGGAAGAAAATCGTGTATGATTCAAATTTGTCTTGCATATTTACTATTGTTAAATGTCTTAGGGAAAGACACTACTAAGAAACTAAGGGGTAAGTTGCCAAACTTATACTATTTGAGATCACTGGTGAATAAGTTGTTTCTTTGGGAAAATGTCTATCTTCTGAGGTTGAAACATGATGATTCAATCAAAAAACACTTACATGCATTCAATATTGTGATTAGTTAACCATTGAATATGGATATTTCCATTACAAAAGAGGAAACATGTATTAATTTGTTGTGTTCTTTTCCAGACTCATGGGATAGTCTAGTTGTGGCTATTGGCAGTAATACAACCAGACTAGCTCTTGATGATGTGGTTCCATTTCTATTGTTGGAGGAGATGAGGTGAAGGAATATGGAAGGATTAACAAAATATGAATTTTTGGTGTGAGGTCAACTATTATGTAGAGAAAAAAGAAAAATCTACAAAAGGAGATCTAGATCAAAAAGAAAATATAAGTCTTGTACAAAGTCAATAATAATATGTCATAAATGTGGAAAAGTAGGGCATTACAAAAGATACCAAAATTTTAAGATTATTAAATAGAGAAAGGGGTCTAATGAGAAATTGACTAGAGGAAGAAATAATTCGGATGAAGGAGGAGATGTGTATTTATATTCAACAAGTACACAGTCAAATCATAAGGCATGGTTGATCAACTTAGGAGCATCATATCATATGACAATCGCAGAGATTTTTTTGTGAGTATGAAGAATATGATGGAGGGTATGTATACCTAGGGATGACTTGACACGTAGTATAAGTAGTTAAGGAAAAGTTCGAATGGTTCTAAAGGATGGTCAAAGTAGGACATTGTTGGGGGGTGCTACATATTCTAGGTTTGGCTAGAAATATGATGTCTATCAGCCAAATGGGTGATGCAAGTATACATACCGTATTTGAGAAGTATTTATGTAAGATGCTTCATGTAGCAATGGTGTTGATGAGAGGTTTTCTTATTGGGACATTGAACAAGATATTAGGGCATATCAACTTAAGTGGATACAATAGTGCAATCATTCTTGAAATTGATGGGACAAGCCCTTGTCTAGTCAATGAAACCATATTGTGGCATCAAAAAATAGGACACATTGGAGAAAAAGAAATTTGAGCTATGAAAAGAAGAATTAAGTTTGAAGGTTTTCTTGCTAACTATCTATAATGCAATTCCTGTGAACATTGTGTTTGTGGGAAACATAAGTGTGTTAAATTCCCATATAAAGATACAAGGGAAAAAAAAGTTTTGGAGCTAATCCATAGTCATGTATTTGAGCCAGTTCCAATACAATCAATGGGTGACTCCATATATGATATATCCTCCATTGATAATTTCTCCAGGATGTCATGGCTGCATGTCTTGAAGGAGTTATATGTTTTCAATATATTTCAGGAGTTCAAATCTCTTTTGGAAAAATCGCTATCTAGGAAGATTAAGATGTTGAGAACTAAAAATGGAGGTGAATTCTACCATAAAGAATTTTAGTAATTATGAAAATATCATGGGATAGTATGCCAAATGACTACTCCATACACTCCTAAAAAAAAATGGAGTTACAAAAAGAATGAATCATAAGGGGAATTCTCAATAGTGTGGGATTGCCACAAGAGTTTTGGGTAGAGGTAGTCAACATTGCATGTTACTTGGTAAATAGGTCTCCATCATCAATGTTAGTAAAAAAAATCCATATGAATTATGATTTGGTAAAAATACATCACTCACATATCTTTGAGTCTTTGGCTATGAGGCTTTTGTCCTATCCCAAAGAAGAAATGTAAAAACCTAGATAACAAGGAAGTTAAACATATTTTCATTAGCTATAAGAATGGAATGAAGGGATATAATTTGTGGGATCCAATGACAAGGAACACACTTTATGATTGATACATGATATTTATGGAAGCTAGGTGTACTTCTAGGACATAAGAGACCTGATGAAAGGAGAAAGGAAAAAAAAGTTGGTATATGACTTGATGTTAGAAGAAAGTGACTTATGATGATTTGGCTAAGTTGAATGAAAAGGTGGAATGAAAGACATTGGTTTGAGGAGGTATGGTCAAGTAAGGAAAGAACTTGAAAGGTATGATCTTCTATTGATGATGTATCCAAATTAGTTGGAGAATAAATATACTCAAAAAATCATAAACTTTGGTTGAGATCCATTAATGAAGAAATGGATTCTTTAAATAAGCATGAGACAGGGGATTTGATCAAATTACCTAATGGAAGGAATCCTTTTGGTTGTAGGTGGGTGTTCAAGAAAAAAGTTGAATGTAACAGGTCAAGTCAAGAATTAAAATGATCGATTAGTTTTGAAATTTTACTCCCAGGTCGAGGGAGTCGAATATGGTGAGGTATTTTCCCCTAGGCAAAATTAAATTCCACTAGAGTATTGATGTCTCTGCCTGCAAAATTTGGTTTGGAGATAGAGAAAATGGATGTAAATACAATATTTTTGCATGGTGATTAAATTACAAGAAACTTCCAAATGGATTTATAATAAAGGGAAATGAGACGTTAGTCTACAAGTTAAATAAATCCCTTAATGGTCTTAAGAAATCACCTAAGATATGGTATGGAAATTTTAACATAAAAATCCAAGGATTAGGATTTGTGAAAATCCAAGTCAATCACTATGCATATTTCAATTTGGAAAGAAATTGTTTCACATATTTAGTGTCATATGTTGATGACATGTTGTTAATTGGAAACAACATGGGTGAAATTAGGGAGGTGATGATGCAACTATCCTCCAAATTTGACATGAAGGATCTTGAGCCTACACATTTCATTCTTGGAATAAAGATTAGGAGATACTGCATATTTAGGAAACTCTAGATAAGTTATATAAAGTATGTTGAAACAATTCTGATGTGTTTCAACATGCTAGATTATAATTTGGGTGAAGGTACCAATTCCTGTTTGGGAAAGAGTAATTGTTGAACAATGTTCAAAGACATAGAAGAAAGAGAGGACATGGTCAATGTTCCATATGTAAGTTTTGTAAGTAGTTTGATGTATGCAATGGGTTGTACTCAACCAAATATTGCTCATGTAGTGGGAATATTGAGCATAAACATGGAAACACCTCGAAAAAACACTAGTGTATTGTCAAAATAGTTTTTAGGTACTCTTGTGGAGTAAGTAAAAATGTGATACATTATGATTAATGACTTGAGGATGAAAGTGAAACAATTGTATAAGGACTTGTTGCTGTTGAATGGTCGAGTGATCTTGAAAAAAGAGGGTTGATTATTGGATATGTGTTCAAGTTTTTTGATGGTGCTATTAGTTGGATGAGTAAGAACAATCGATTATGGAACTATTGATGATGGGAGTTAAATACATGGTAATCACTTATGCAAGCAAGGAGGTGGTTTGGATGCTGCAACTATGCTTAGAGATTGGGTTTGCTCAACAAGTAGTAAGGATATGTTGAGACAGTCAGAGTGTAATATACCTTACAAAGAACCCAACTTACCTTCAAGGAAAAAAATTATTGATGAATATTAGTACCATTTCATTAAAGAAATGGTGGAAAGCAAGAAGGTGCTGCTAGTAGAAGTAGACACGATGAATAATGTTGCATTATTTCTAACAAAGTCACTAGGTGCTAGTAAATCTCTTGGTGTAGAGACAAGTTGGGCTTTGGAGCTCTGGTTCACTTAAAGCATAATATTTTTAGTTCATGCAAAGAATACCACAAGTGGCAGAATGTTAAGGTGTTGTACTCTTCATATTTAATCTCAGTTTAATAAAGTTTATTCAGTTTATGGTTTCGGTAAGCTAGATGACTACAAATGACCCTTAACAAGTTTAGTTCAGAATAATTAATAAGGAAAAACAAGTTAATGGGATGGTTAACATCAAGTCGATAAGAAAAACAAGTCGAAAGTTGAGTTGATAGGTTGATGATAAAGTCAAGAGAAATTAAGTTAGTTGAAGTCGATGGGTAGTCAAGCAACAAACAAAAGTAGTCAAGGTGACCAGATTTGGGAATACACACATAAGTGAGTTAGATTGGTGGTAAAAATGGAATCAAAAACCTTCAAAACTTGTTGGAAAATGATTATGATGTTTGAGATTCGAAATATTTTAGCTTATGATCTTCAACCACCTGCATTGATTCAAGTTGCTTTGAATTAGGGTTTTTTATGCCTATAAATAGAGCATGATGTAAGGCTAATGAGAGATTATGTATGACAAATCTTCATGAATAATAGAATATTGGGTGATGTATGAAAACATTCGTCTTACATGTGGATTGAGGTCGGTGTTCATTATAACTAGTTGTAATATTCAGTTGAGAATAGAAGAATGGTGAAACCCAAAGGTTGTCTAGTTTTCCCTATTTAAGGGTTTCCAAGCTAAATATCTATGTTCTATGTAATTCTTTATGGTGTGCCATCGTTTATTTATAATATTTAGGTTCTCTCATGTGCATTTAAATGTTTATGTTAATTGAGCTTCTAGTCAGTGATTTATATGTCTTATAAACTCTATATTCAAACTTTTGGTGTCTGAAGAGTAAATTAAGTTCCTTAAGCCCAACATTTTGTTTATGCTAATTAGTTTATACATCAATAATTTTATGTGTCATACATTGGTGATGCATCTCTTCCTACCTTTCTTTAATAACTTTGAAATATCACAAAGAATGCAAACCCCCATTATTAAAACATAAATGAACTATGATAATTAACTATTTAGAGAGAGTATGTTTAAGCACCTAGGGTGGACTAAAAAATATGTAGAGAAAAATTAAGAAGCAAGAATTTAAGAATGTAAAGGAGACATAAACATTAAGCATGAGGGGAAACTACCCTCATTTACCTTGCATAGCAACCTAATATAAACTTAGAACTCCTATTTTTAAAATATATATTAACAATGGATCAAATATTAGAATAAAATGTTACCCATAATAATAAACTAACACTACCAACGAGACATTAAGATTATGCTCCTTACAACTACTCCACAAGCTAAATATCTATTGTACTAAACTTAAATTACTTTCCATGAGGGGGAGTGATGTGAGCCTCATCAAAACCAAAGCCATAGTCTCATTATAGGTTAGTTGGGTCGATATCCCCCGGTTTACAACAAAAACACTCAAACCTAAACTAAAGACGATATTTTCTTATTAATTTGCTAATAAATTATATTCTTACCAAGATTAGAGTTTTTTAAAATCTTGATTTTACTGAATTGATCTAAATTTAATTAATGAAAAATAATAATGAATTAATTCAATAATGATTACATAATATTTAACCATAAACACCATATATATCATTTAAATTTTAAGAACAAGAGGTCTTGGAAAAGGGCCAAAGACTTTGCTTCATCATTCATGGAAATATAGCTACCAAAAGTAAATTTTTATTCTATATTTCTTTCATAATCCGTAATAACTCTTTTCACACTTACATTTTGCAATTTATTAAATAATTAAATAAGAAATAATTAATTATAAATTTAATTATTTATTTTATTAAATTTTATAATTATTTATAATTATACAAATAATTAATTTTATAAAATTGTATAACTTGCTAGATTTTATTTATTTACATTTTAATGATTGGCAATTTTTAATTCATATGTGCAAAATATAACAAAATCGTCTCTAAATACAAAAAGCCAATAAAAAGTTCATATTTCGATATAAGACAACAATTGTACTAGTCATCCTAGTACAAGTCCAACAAAGCAATTTGCGCCAGCCCAAAATGAAGTAATTTAGGGTTCTAGTAGTAATTTAACATGCAATGTCGATCATTATTTCTTTTGATGTTTAATATTATGCATTTTACTTTACTTTAAATTAAATTAATTATATATATATATATATAGATATATCTATATCTATATATATATATATATATATAAAAACACCTTTCTCCCACATCTACCTAAGTAACCAGTCAGCCGGGGTAAATATGTGATGAGAGGCTACTACGATATGATTCAACCTCTTAAGTCACGTTAAGGAAGTGGAACCGACAGAAACACATCATAGAAACTTTCAAAAACAACAACAGGACTCCTAAGAACCATCCCAAAATTTCTCGTAACCAGTCCTTCAGTCCCATTGAGGTTTTAGACCACTTGACCCCTGGACACTCCCATGTTATAGACCTGAGAGCATCCAGGAGGCTCTGGACGCTCTCATGACAAGACATGCAAGCATCCAGGGACTATTTTTCTTAGTGTTGTGCCAACATCCCTTGGATTTGAGCCACTTTTTCAGGCCGAGAGCCCAGGTCACTGCCCAGAATTGAAGATAACAAATAAATGATGATAGAATTTCAATTACTTGAACAAGCCCTTGACTGGACCCCTACTAGCCATGACAGGAATTTTGTCAAGCATGTCACAAATATGTAATCTACAAATGTAAATAATATATCTAAGGAAAGGGATCTCATACTCATAGGAGAATCTCTAAGAAGCATTGATGCCTCAACACGTTAGCTGTCATTTCATCCATTAGGTCATAGATACGTTTTCATTCATTTACAAGTGAAAACATGATGAGAGCCAGACATATCCACTGTCATAATACATATTCATAACTAATATAGTAACAACAGAAATACCAAGGAGCCAACAACCATATAATCCACATATAAACTAGTATAATACTCATGAGATAACAATGAGAAATAACCTCATATTAGTGATGCAAAAGCCAACCTGGTATGGAAGTACCACATTCCACCCAACCGTAGACATGGCTAAGACAAATCTCTCTTCAGTCAGTCACCCCAGTGCCATATTCCAAGCATGAATGTGGGATCTCATAAAACACAACAATCAAAACCATTCAGGGCTCCCAGAGGTCAAACCACGTCAACCCATAACACAATGATTCCACCTCATGGTCGGACATCACAAAACCATCATCAAATTGGTATCTACCCAAGCCTTCCAAGTCTCTAGAGCGTTTGTTCCAACCAAGGATTCCAGGACTAGTAACTCAACCCACAACTTATCCGAGCTTCTAGAGTGCTTTTCCAACCATAGCTTCTAGGACTAGTAACTCAACCCACCAAGGGCTTCAAGAGTGTTTTTCCAACCAAGACTTCCAAGAGTAGTAACTCAACCCAAGTTGTTACAGGGCTTCTAGAGTTTTTTTCCAACCAGGGCTTCAAGGAACTAGTAACTAAACCCAAGCTAAAGGAAACATGAGAACCAACCAGAAACACAAAGAAATGAACCCACAACACCATGGCTACCTAGGAAATTGTAGGGACACACAAATACACTGTCAATCTAGGAAATTCTCCATGCCAATGAAATATGATGACCAAGAACCCACATGCATGTGCCATGCATGCTTAAATTAGTGAGGAAAACATACATGCAACTTGGTACTTGCAAGAAAAACCCATTGTAGTTGCTGATCCTGATGTCCTCTAGCGCTTTCCTACTCTTCATTTTCCTTCTTGCTCCAAAACTCCGAGTATGCCACACTCTCTAAGAGTGCTTCAAGAAAACTCTAAGTATCCAAGAGTATGAGAGAGAGAATAGAGAGAGAGCTCCAAAATTGAACTGACCAAGTTTACACTGGCCAAGTTTTCCAACCGATCCTCAGAATCCTTTTTATCAACGAGGTCTCTATTTTCTTCATTTTCCATTATTTTCCTTCATTTTCCTCCTCACATGAAACTTGTGACCTTTCACCTTCCTTTTCTCCTATTTTCCTTTATTTTCATAAAAAAATGTGCCAAAAATGCGTTTTTCCGTTTTAATTCCTTTGCCTTTTCCAATTTCCTTTAGTCATAATAAACCAAAATGAACACCCATGCCAGGATGTACTACCCAACATTCAGGTTGGAATACATGTCCCATGACCGTGGCCTTATATGAATTTTTAACCAAGGCTGTTACAGAATCCTTGCCCTTGGTGGAACACCGTCCTTGATGTTTAATGACACCTTTAACCAACAAGATTGCTATAAGAAAAAAATACTACCTTTGGAGCTTTATAACAAAACTCATTACAGTATTTACACTAATAACCACATATACACACATACACATTTTCTTCACCCAACAAATAATCATATTTTCTATGGAGATTTATAAATCCAACCCGATACAATATTTATAATAATACACACTGTTATAGACATTTTTTTGCCTTACAACATTGAGCATGAAATGTCCATAATCTAAGGGATCCAAAGTCCCTAAACATGTTGTTCCTACCCCTAGAGGAACAAGGCTAACTAACCACAGCAATTCACAGAAGTTCTCCACCTGAAACCACTCAAAAACAAGTCAATTCAGGATCATGTCAACTGCTCCACTGTCTACCTACGTTGAATGTCAACTCCAACAAAGGCTACCTGCGCTAAGCGAGTTTGGACAAGTGACAGGCTCATTCCTCAATGTGTCAATGCACAGGAAGCTTCCAAAATGACACTTGCCTCAGGGAATTCGACTGGTGATGAGTAAGAGGTTCCAAATCTCCAAGTGGAAGCAAGAACCTCCAAGTGGACTCAAGAACTGAGAGAGGAAGAGGACACTAGTCAGATCTCAAGCTGACTCATCCTCTCTCCAAAATAACTATATATAGATCTCTCCTCCATGAGATCTAGAGGCTGGAATTTTGTTATTGCAAGGGATTGTTGTTGGTTTGAGACTGGAAACATTGGGTGCTTAATGGTTTGAAGGGAGCTGAAGAAGGAATTCCATTCTGCTGGGAAGGAGATGCTGGATTGGAACCCTCTGGGTTGTATCTCTTCCTGAACCTTGTTATCAATCAATAAAGCTATCTTGGTTTTCTCCTATATACTGGTGTATTTGTATGATTGCATTAGTGTATTTGATTTACTTCTAATCCTGAATCATTTATGAATATGAATATATGCCTTTGTGTTGTGTTCTTCTCTTGTCGCAAGTAGCTGTTCTCTTGTCACAGGTAGCTGTTCTCTTGTGATCTCGTGGGAGTCAAGTAGTTGTTCTCTTGAGCAAGCAAGGAGGCAAGTAGCTGTGAACACCCAAAGAGAAGAGGATCTAGATCGAGGGACAAACGGAAGACAACGGTAAGTCTATCGATCTCCCCTCTTTCATATTTCATAAAGGAAGAAACCAAAATAGCTGTATTTGTTTGTTGCTAAGGCACTGTCACACCTTAGGTGGATAGGATCGTCCTGCATAGGCATTTTTCCCCACAACACACACATATAAACATATACACATTTTCTCAACTAATAAATAATAGGCTACAATGCTTGCATCTGCAACAAGGGAATCCAGAAGCTCACACCTCCACCCTCAAGGTAATACCAGGATTCATCTCCTTCCTAAGAAGTCCAGAATCTACTGCGAAAGTAAAAAATACATCAATGTATAGCATTGCAATCCTATTCCACTTGTCCTCTCAGTGAACAAATACGGCTCATTGTTCCCAGGCACACTCCCATTGTGCATCTGATTCTATCTAGTGATGCTAATTACCAAAAAAAATCCATTCCTGACCTTCCCTTCTCTTCTACACAGTCCCTCAGGAAGTCTGGTCACCCCCTTTCGTGTAGTCACACACCTTCCAAGTTCCGGTGGCACCCCCATCCTAGGTAGTCCATACCTTGGCAAGACTTCCTCGCATCGGAAGATCAAAAACCAAGGGATATCCCTTCCTTAAAACCATCATATCGGTCATAACATTCTCATGGAAATCAATGGACACTATTGGGTACCATTGTCCCATAATGGCCTTGCTCCTGAATACTAAACCAACATAGTGTTGCATTTTCAAATTCCTTTTGTTTTTGCAAATTCTTGCAGTCAATTTCAACCACCCAACTGAGCATGTTCATGCATTTCTGTACCAAGCACATAATTTCCATTAGATTCAAAATAAATCAAAATAACTTCAAATCAAGACTCATTGGTGGCCCATCAAGAAGTTACATATGCAATTATGTTCGCTTCCTGTCACAATAATTCAAACTAATATCTTTGACCAAATCATCATGTATAAACATATCACATCAGGTTAGCTCAAAAAACAACCATCATAGATCAAAATCATAAATCACATGTAACCATCATAAACCAGAATCATAGATCACATGTAATCATCATAAACCATAATCATGAATCTCATGCATAATAAAACTGAAATAAAATACTGATACTTATCCTTTAATCAACCCTTAGCTTCTACCTTTGTCATTATTTTGTATGCACACCAGATTGTTTGCCACACCCGACAAACACCCAGTGCCTTCTCCTCAACCATGTGCACATAGACATAGTGTGCATCACACACATACAACCACACATGACATACAACACCATGCCATACATGCATCCACACGTTACACACAACACATACACCTACACCCAATGTAAAACACAACACGAGACATATGCCTACATTCTGTGTACACCACCACACAATACATACACCTATACCTGATGTACAACACAATGAATACACATGTCACGATACAACAACTGCACAATTCATATACATAGTATCGCATGCACTCAATACAACATGTATGACATGCGCACAATACCACACATACAACAATACCATATGTACAACATGTACATAGTACCACCTGTACATTGCACCACCTGCACAATGTGTATGCATCATCACATGTACACAATACCACTTGCACAACATGTACACAATTCCACATGTACACTGTACCACATGTACAATGTGTACACAACACCAGACGTACACAACACCATGTGCACGACTTGTACACAACACCAGACGTACACAGCACCATGTGCACGACATGTACACAACACCATATGTACATAGCACTACATATACAACATGTACACACACTATATATAAATAATAAGGTATGCGCACAATATCACAGATGCAACATGTACAACATATAGTAACATATTCACATAAATAGTACCACACATCCAAAACCACATTGTCTCTACCAAGAAACCTTGCTTCTAGTGTCTTATCCATGCTTATCCTAGCATTCCGCGGATTACGTTGTTTTCATTCTACTGATGTATCTCTCATAATTAGCTTGTCCATAACATAAACATAAACATAGTATAATCACATAATATCAATTCATATCCACATGATACTGACCTGATAGAACTATTAGGCTACTCTTCCCACTTGATTCTTCATGGACTAGGAATCTCTTCATGCCATTCAACTGCATAAACAATCATTCCTCCACAAGAACGATTCCTGATGACCCTGTCAAAGAACGATATATATCTATCTATCTATCTATCTATATCTATCTATATATATATATATATATATATATATATAAACATCAAAATAAAACAATCATGATCAAAACATAATTATCAAATATCATAAGGTCAAGGTTAAGAGAACTCCCTTTACCCGTGCAACACATGCACAAAATCGAGAACAATAGTTCCAAACATAGCCAAGGCATATGACACCTCAAATCCATTCACCTTAGCTTTCTTGATTACCTTTCCTATGAATGTCCTACCATAATCCATTTACACTAATGAACCCAACCAGTCCAACTAGTTGTCATACTCTTGCCTTCAAATTCCATGCATCGAGATTCACCCAGACCTTACATCACTTGCTGGATTCCACACAGGTCTCCCAGAGTTCCATCAACTTTCTCCTTCCCAACCAATTCCCAAGGCTCAAAACTTAAAAAGAAATCACAAGAAACAAACAAGAAGAAAACCATGAAAACCAATAGCAATATGACATCACAACCCAAGTGGAATGATCATGCACTAGACGTAATCAAAATCACAAATTAAGCGCAATAATCACAAAATGCCAAAAGCACAAGATTAGAAACAAAGATCATAACTCAATCCCATGGTTCCCAAGGAAAGATCAACCCAATCCTTCTTCAAGATTTCATGGAAATTTATTTTTCAATGTAATCCCCTACATCATACTTCCATAAAAACATAACTTTCAGTGTATAAATAAGCATAACAATACACCAGTTACCTTGCCTTGTTGTGCCAAGCATGTTGTCTTTCATCTGAACACATCCACGCCATCTCTCAAGGGACTCCAATCCCTTGACAGATCTAGCTATAAATAGACACTGTTTGTTATGCCTGCCAAATACATGTCCATGAATATAGCACATATCCACACAATGTCAGACAAAATCAAGGTTAATAAGGCTTCCTATATGCAAAGCACTCATTCATTTGGAATTAAACTTTCCAAACATAGCCAAAGGAATTTCCTTCCCAATTCATTTCTTTTACCCTTTTACTTTGTTTCAATACAGTCTTACTATGCACTGTCACATTACCCATTAGTCATATAACACATCAACTATTACCTTATCAAGCTAATACCAAGCATGTTACCCTGCAACTACTCACATATGTTAGCGACATGTTCCAAATATCAAGACAATCATATATCAATTTGAAATCAACCTTTACCAAGACTAACAATCATGTCATAATTCATAGTCAACTCATAGTCTTTAGACATAATGCTACAATTTTCACCTACTGATCCAGGTGGATATTGGTGGCCACCTACCAAGTCCACCTGGACCCCCACCATTATCTTTCTCAACATTTTCAGTTTCCTTAATTGTAGCACAACTTACTATTTTTAGCATTTTTTCGGGTTCTGAACTTTCGGAGCCATTTTGAGGCCCTAAACGAAGTTTTTTGGGGAATCCGGAGGCAACATGGGTCCATGGTATGGACCGATGTTGCCCGTTCCAACAATGATAATGCTCGGATAAATCTTTCTAATGAGCTATTGTACGCGTCAAATGGAGATCATATGCCAAATTTACGACCCCGAGAAGTTGATGTACCAATTTACCCCAAACGGGGCCCACAGTTTGGCGTTTCATCTCCTAGGGTTAGGTTTTGGAATGTTAAGGGTTTTCCATTGTTTCTCAACAATAAATAGGCCTTCGAGCCTCATTGTAACATAGTTCAAAGGCATGTAGCCATCACATCTCTTCTCAGAGATAAGCTACCATCGCCCTAGCTGGTTTATTTCCATTTCTGGTTGTAAGCATATTTCAGTATTTTCCATTAATGAAATGAAGTATTATTTCCGCTGCATCTTTGTGTATATGGTTATCTCTTTAATTTGTTGCGTTCCTATTTAAATTCGGATCAGTGGTATCAAAGGGGTCTGCTTTTTCTCTGTTTTTCTTTGCATGTCCCCAACAAGGTCGGGATATAAGGAGTTGAACCTTTGCAAGACCAGCCTCGCAAATCCCGATGGCCTCCCATGGCGGACGAGAAGAAAGACGAGGGGGCAGGAGATCCCATCAAAATCTTGCTCGAAGAAGCCCTCGAGCGACAACGGAACGTGATGATGGACAGCTTTGCCCAGATCCTTCAGCGGCTACCCAGAAGCGACGCATCAGCTTCCAGCAGCTACTCTGGAAACGCCACACCCTTTAAGGTACAAGTTAATTTCGAAATCCCCATATTCGAGGGTCAGATAGACGCAGCTGCCGTAGATAAATGGTTAAATCTACTAGAGGGTTATTTTTCTGTTCATGAATTTTTGATTCGGGAAAAGATTGTTTTTGCTCTTCTCAAAGCAGCCCCCCACGTTAAGGACTGGTGGGAAACCTACTGCGAGCAGAAGGATGAAGGAACTGGCTCACGATTTTCAGCCGCACCCACCTGGGATTCGTTTCGGGATGCCATCAAGGAGCAGTACTACCCTGTCGGAAGCTATGAGGATGAATACATAAAGTGGACCACGCTGCGGCAGGGAAGGGACCAAGACGTGCCGGAGTTCACCAATCTTTTTCATACCCTTCGCACAAAGTTGGGTATCAAGGATTCTGAGCAACATTTGATACTCAAATACCGTGGCTGCCTGCACAAGTACATCCAGGAAGAAATACAATTCCTAAACATCCCCTCGCTCGGCGCAGCATACCGATATGCCGTCAAGGTCAAGTAGAAGTTTAAACAAAAGAAGCGAGACTTTGGATCTACGAATCCAAAGCAGGGGAAAGGTGCCCCTAAACCACAGAACAAAGGACAAAGCCAAGGCGGGACAGCCCAAGACAACCAGCCGAAGCTGCAAGCAAAGAACAGCGCCGCGAAGCCGAGAAAGGACACTGGAAAATGGTGTGAGTTCCATAAGAGCTCCACTCACAACACAAGTGAGTGCCGGGCCAAGCAGTCACTGGTGGCTGAGCTAAAGGTTTCAGAATCAGATGCATGTTCGGACTCTGAGTCAGAACCCGATAAGGGGTATGAAAAAGGGAAGCAGATCATTGATGCAGAACCCAGCGCTACTGTTGCTACCGCAAAGATCCAGAAAAATGAACCCGAAGATCCAGAGGAGGAGGAGCGTCTCTTCCACTCCCAGATGTGGGTAAAGGGCTCCCTGATACAGTTCATTGTTTATAGCGGGAGTCAAAAGAACCTCATTTCGGCAGAAGTCGTGAAGCGGTTGGGCTTACTGACCACAGCACATCCACAACCATACACCATTGGGTGGCTTCACCAAGGACGAGATCTTCGCGTGAGCCAACAGTTTCGCCTTCCATACAACATCAAGCCCTTCACAGACGAGGTATTGTGTGACATTGCTCCCCTTGAAGTTTGTGATGTATTACTAGGACAACCATACTTGTGGAAGCAACATGTTGTGTATGAATCAAGGCCCCGTGCTGTTATTATTACATTGGGAAATAAGTTGTTCAGGATACCAGAGGTAGCACCACCTACCGCCATCTATTTGATTACTGCAAAACAATGCAGCAAGATCATTTCCAAAACCAGGAAATTTGTTTTCCTGATGATACGCCCTCAAGGAAAGAAGAAGACAGTGGCCGCGACCTCCAAACGGGGTCCCTCTGCACGACAACTACAGATGAACAAGATTGTGGAGGAGTACGAGGACATCTTCACCTCCCCGGCAGGGGTTCCTCTGCACTGTCAAGTCAAGCACTCCATCGATCTGACCGCAGTTGCGCCGCTACCCAATGGACCAATTTATCGGCGCTCCATTCTGGAGAACAATGAAATCAAGAGGCAGATTCAGGAGCTCCTGTAGAAAGGTCACATCCGTCCGAGTTCATCGCCCTGTGGGAGTCTGATCGTGTTGGTACAGAAGAAGGATGGGACGTGGAGACTCTGTATTGACTATCGGGCACTGAACAAGATCACTGTCCGTAATAGGTACCCGATCCCGCAGATTGATGACCTCCTAGACCAACTAAAGGGGGCGAAATATTCAGCAAGATCGATCTGAAGTTAGGATATCACCAGGTACCAATCGAACCCTCCAATGTGTGGAAGACTGCCTTCAAGTCCAAGGAGGGCCTCTTCGAATGGTTGGTCATGCCTTTCGGATTGACGAATGCTCCTGCAACCTTTATGAGGCTAATGGATGACATCTTGCGGCCATTCACCAACTCCGTTGTAGTAGTATACTTGGATGACATTCTGATCTTCAGCCAGAGTTGGGAAGAGCACCTCCACCACATCCAACAGGTTCTCCAAACACTGCGGCAACACAAGCTATGTGCCAATTTGGAGAAATGCACTTTTGGCATGACCCAGGTTCAGTATCTGGGATACATCATTGATGAACAGGGGGCGCATGTCGATCCAGCCAAGATCCAAGTCATCCGGGATTGGCCCTCTCCAACCACTCTAACAGAGCTCCGTAGCTTTCTAGGTCTTGCCAACTTCTACCGCAGGTTTGTGTTGGGGTTTTCTCATATTTCTTGGCCCTTGAGTCAAGTCACCAAGGGCGGGGCGAAAGCAAAATTCTTTTGGTCTGAATCTCAATAGAAGGCATTTAGGGAGTTGAAGGATCGCCTCTGCACGACACCAGTGCTCGCGTTACCAGATTTACAACAACCATTTGAGGTCGAGACAGATGCCTCTGACTATGCTATTGGGGCAGTCCTTACTCAACATGGACATCTAGTGGCATATCACAGTGAAATACTTTCAGACACAGTCCGGAAGTACCCCACTTATGATAAAGAGATGTATTCCATTGTACAGGCCTGTCGACAATGGAAGCATTACATTTTGGGGAAGGAAACAGTCATCCACACAGACCACCGACCTCTGCAGTTCATACAGACCGAAGGGAAATTGCAGAATGATCGCCATCAGAAGTGGTTTGCATACCTGCAACAGTTTCACTTGAATATCAAGTATAAAAAGGGCAGCACCAATAATGTTGCAGATTGCCTCAGTCGACCACCAATCATGGCACTAACCACCGTGCTCAACTCTTGTGGGCACGAGACTTCTGATTGGCCACTTCTCTACAAAAGCGACCCAGAATTCGGCCACACATACCAGACACTCTTGGAGGGTCGGCATGTTGCAGATTTTCACCTCCAGGATGCCCTATTATGCCACCTCGGTCACCTTTGTGTTCCTTCAAGCGAGCGTGCCAAGATGATTTGGGAAGCACACTACAGTCGGGCTGCTAGGCATTTCGGGGTCGAGAAAATAGTGGCAGTACTGCAAAATTATTTCTATTGGCCGAATCTTCGACAGGATGTTGGGAAGTACATCCGATCATGTACTGCTTGTGCCATTGCCAAACCGACCATTAAGAAGCACGACCTCTATACCCCGTTGCCTACCCCTAGTCGACCTTGGGAATCCATCTCCATGGATTACATGTCAGGCCTTCCTTCCACTAAGCATGGAAATGACTGTGTTTTTGTGGTCGTCGACAGGTTCTCGAAGATGGCCATTATGGTGGCCTGCAAGAAGAATATCACAACAGAAGCCACTGCTAAACTCTTCTTTGAACGAGTGTGGGTGCACTTTGGGATCCCACAGTCTATCATCTCAGATCGGGACAGTCGGTTTCTCAGCACATTATGGTCCAGTCTCTGGACAATTCTGGACACCAAACTCACGAAGTCCACAGCCTTCCATCCTCAAACTAATGGCCAGACAGAGGTTGTCAATAGGATGATTGTGCACATTCTGCGCATGTATAACTCAAATCATCCACGCACATGGGACGAGAGCCTCCCCTATGTTCAGCACAGCTACAACCGAGCTCTTCACAGCTCCACTGGCCATAGACCTTTTCAGGTGGGTTTGGGATTCCAGCCACTATGCCCCATTGATGTGGCCATGCCACTTGCAGCTACTCA
Organism: Pinus tabuliformis; assembly: GCA_031772625.1. Classification (NCBI taxonomy): domain Eukaryota; kingdom Viridiplantae; phylum Streptophyta; class Pinopsida; order Pinales; family Pinaceae; genus Pinus; species Pinus tabuliformis. The sequence continues at coordinate 309,601,379 of CM062815.1, read as the reverse complement.
CATGAATTCAGCTCATGTCCAGTCCGAAACAGATAAGGCCACCAGCTTCATTGAGCGCATCCAACATATTCGCCAATAGGTCCATGACATTCTTGAGAAATCAAATGCCAAGTACAAGCAACGACATGATCAACATCGGGTGCCACACAAGTTTCAGGTGGGCGACAAAGTCTGGTTTCATTTGCAGAAGGAACGCCTTACTGGAGCCTATCGGAAATTGAGACCACTCCGATATGGTCCTTACACCATTACTAAGGCTATGGGAGACAATGCATTTGAGCTCAGCATTCCCCCATTCCTTGGCCTACACCCAGTGTTCAATGTGGACCGCCTTCGGCCATACTTTCCACCATTGCTAGACACATCCGACATTGCAGAACAGCTCAAACCCACAGAATTAAATCTAGATTGCATGGAACAAGCTGCAACTGACCGGATCATGGACACACAGATCAAGAACACTTGCCAACAAAATATCCAACTGTATCGAGTTGTCAAAGCAGGCCAACTCCTTCAGCAGGGCAAGTGGCTCACCAGGGAACAAGTTCAGCAGAAGTTTCCTCATCTCATGGAGGAGCTCAACGCAATGGGGACCATTGCTTCCTAAGGGGGCAGGAATGATCCAGGTAGATATTGGTGGCTACCTGCCAAGTCCACCTGGACCCCCACCATTATCTTTCTCAGCATTTTCAGTTTCCTTAATTGTAGCACAACTTACTATTTTTAGCAGTTTTTCGGGTCCTGAACTTCCGGAGCCGTTTTGAGGCCCTAAACGACGTTTTTTGGGGAATCCGGGGGCAACATGGGTCCAAGGTATGGACTGATGTTGCCCGTTCCAACAATGATAGTGCTCGGATAAATCTTTCTAATGAGCTATTGTACGCGTCAAACGGAGATCATATGCCAAAGTTACGACCCCGGGAAGTTGATGTACCAATTTACCCCAAACGGGGCCCACAGTTTGGCGTTTCATCTCCTAGGGTTAGGTTTTGGAATGTTAAGGGTTTTCCATTGTTTCTCAACAATAAATAGGCCTTCGAGCCTCATTGTAACACAGTTCAGAGGCATGTAGCCATCACATCTCTTCTCAGAGATAAGCTACCATCGCCCTAGCTGGTTTATTTCCATTTCTGGTTGTAAGCATATTTCAGTATTTTCCATTAATGAAATGAAGTATTATTTCCACTGCATCTTTGTGTATATGGTTATCTCTGTAATTTGTTGCGTTCCTGTTTAAATCTGGATCACCTACTACACTCAAGTACATATCAACTATCTCAACACGTACGTGTGAGTAAAACCATCTTAAAACAAGATCATTTCTTGATGAAATGTTATGGACACTTACTCATATCATGCAATTAAACAAGCATTCAACAACAGATAAATGATATAATATACACCAACACTCAAACACTAAATAGATGACATAATAAAAAATTAAAACACAAAGTAGACGACATGAGAAAGCTCATATCTTAATGTATCTCAGGGGAGGTTATCTTGTTTGCACAATCCATCCAAATTAGCATGATATAACTTCACAACATATCAACTCAAAAATAAATAAGGTCATGATATCCATAATAGTTACTAGCTAACATGTTAACTTCATAAACTCATAAACATTTGTCATTTATGCATAGCAATCACATATTTATGATCAGTCTAGATTAGTACATCACAATGTCACAAATAAGTCAACTCATACCTGAATGTCATAATGCTAAACATCTACATAGGACAATCCAATTTAGTATGATACATATAACATCAAGATATTAATGCTATAACCCTAATCATCAAGTTAACTAACATATAACAACAGTAAGTTAACATATAACAGGATCATCAACAACATATAACATAATCATCAAGTTATCTAACCTAAAACAACAATAGAAATGCATACAACCACAAGTTATTATCATTCATGGTTATTCGACACATGTGCATATGACTACACTAATCAACTAGCATCTATCATGTATTTAACCATAACATCAATATAATGAAAGGCATACACATAACTATAATGCATATAACAATCCTTAATCTACATACCTTCATGCCAACATACAACTTGTAGGATGACATACTCTTGCCTCGAGGTCCAATGATACAACTTCACTTTGATGATCTGCATCGCCTGCTCTATCTAAACCAACACATTAGAATCATAACATAACAACTACATCATGATGATCTAATTGTATACAATGACCTCACAATGCATTTCTAACGTACCCTACGTGCATAACCATAACCATGACAATGCATGCATATAGACACTGACATGCATAACAATGCTTATACACCCATGCACTCATAATGACACATCCCACAACAATGTCACTAACCTTCACATGGAAAAATCACTACAACCAAGATCAACACCATGTAAATGCAACACACACATGGAATACAAGCATAAGGAACACTTATGAAAAGTACATGAATGCATAACTAACACACCACCCATCAAGTCTGAGAGGTGAACCATGCTTTGATACCACTCTATAACACCCTCCTCCCACATCTACCCAAGTAACCGGCCAACCGGGGTAAACATGTGACAAGAGGCTACTATGATATGATTTGACCTCCTAAGTCATGTTAAGGAAGTGTAACCGATGGAAACATGCCATACAAACCTTCAACAATGGCAACAAGACTCCTAAGCAACATCCCAACCATTCTAGTAACCAGTTCTTGGGTCCCATTGAGGTTTTATACCACTTGACCCCCAGACGCTCCCATGTTATGGGCCTGACAGCATCCAGGAGGCTTTGGACGCTCTCATGACAAGGCATGCCAGTGTCCAGGGACTATTTTGCTCAGTGTTGTTCTAGCGTCCCCAGAATTTGAACTACTTTTTCAGGCCCAGAGCCTAGGTCACTACCTAGAATTGAAAGACAACTTCAGAACAAAAACATAACAAAGAAATGATGACACAATTGCAATTACTTGAACAAGCCCTTGATTGGACCCCTACTAGCCATGACAAGCATTTCGTCAAACATATCACGAATATGTAATCTACAGGTATAAATAGCATATCTAAGCATAAAGGTCTCGTACTCATCTGAGAATCACTAAGAAGGATTGATGCCTCAACACATTAGATTCCATTTCATCCATTAGGTCATAGATACATTATTTATTCATTTTTAAGTGAAAACATGATTAGAGACATACATAACCACTATCATAATACATATCCATAACCAACATAATAACAACAAATATGTAGAAATTTTGAATAATTTAACACATATTCAATGGAGATTATCCTGATCATGTACTATTGCGGAAAACATACACAATACATAAGCTCCTCTACGTTGATCATCTATATAGCAGCATCAATAACAATAAAACATCAAGAGCATTCACACATTAACAAAACATGTATCCCAGGGAAAGCATCTCGCTAAAAACCCCAACTATCTGTATATTAATGATTGAGTCATGCAACATTACATAGCATAATACTTCTCACAAGTATCTCCACCTCTGTTACACACAATACAGCTCAGATCCGATCTCCAAATCTCTTCCACGACTTGCCTGCCTCCACTGCTCAATACCTGCTCAAGAACTGATGAGAATGGCTCACCAAACTCGTTTTTCACCTGCAAAATAGTCACTCACACTTTGTTGGACATGATCACAAGCTATAATGTGGGAAAATACGTGAGCAAACTCATTGGCATACTCAATCCCTTGATTGTGCAAGATCTGGTGCACAACTATAGTCACAACTGATAGCAATCTGATTCTCTACCACCTGTCCCTGTTGAACTGAACATGCACTAACATGCAACTGAGTTAACTGATGTATTCATTAGTTGTATTATGAGTTAATAACTTGTGAATTAATTAATAAATAATTCACCCAACTCATCTCTAGTCTATTTTCCAGTTAGACTAAATACAACCAGTTTAACAAAGCTAAACTGAACACAACTCCATCAACTCCACAATCAACTCCACCAAACTCAACTAATTGAGTTCTAACTGAAGTCATGCATGCAACAACTCAACTGACTCATAAGAAAAGCGTATTTCCTTCTGACAGCTGCATGTGCCACCTCTGTAGCTCAAACTGAAGTGCTCCAAGAGAATAAGATTAAGTTTATAGTCCAAATATTATTGTGAGACAATATTATCTGACTTTTCTATTTTTGACAGCCAGTCTAAAAATAGACTTTGATCACTCACACTGTGATCACTCACACTTTCATCAAAAATAGAAGTTCATCTATTTTTCCCAACTTGACCAATCATCCATAAACAGCAACCTGCAATCCATAGACATGATCCATATGTCTAAAAATAGACATAGTCTAAAAATAGACTTGCGCCAAAAATAGCCTGCGGACCCACTTAGTGAAGGCGACTCTTTTCACTAAGCTCCATCATCTTGTTGCAATCTCAACACTCACTCTCGACAAGATATGGATTATCAGCAACCCCTATCCTACCTCGGTGGTACTCGAATTTGCTCCTGGTGAGAGCCTTCGTTAGAATATCAGCATCCTGATCCTCCGTTGGAATGTACGAAAGTAACATGATCCTCCACTGCACACAATCTCTGATATGATGGTACATGATGTCAATATGTTTAGATCTATCATGAAATACAGGATTAGCCGAGAGTTTAATGCAACTCTGGTTATCACAGTAAATCACAGTAGGATCCAAATGAGAACTGAACAAACCAACTAGGATCTTCCTCATCCATATAGCCTTGCATGCAGCCAAACTTGCTGCCATATACTCGGCCTCCGCTGAACTGAGTGCCACAGATCTTTTTTTCCTGCTGTACCAAGAAACTGCTGTCGATCCAATACTGAAGACCCCTCCTGATGTGCTCTTTCTGTCTGTTGGGCTCCCTGCCCAATCTGCATCCGTGAAGCCACATAGGTTCATGTTATAGACATTTTTGTGCCTCGCATCAAGGAGCATGAAATGTCGATAATTACAGGGATCCTCAGTCCCTAAACATGTTGTTCTTACCCCTAAAAGAACAAGGTCATCAAACAACAGCATTTCCAATCAGTTCTCCACCTGAAAACACTTCAAAACAGGCTTATTTTGAATCATGTCAGCTGCTCCACTGAGCTTCTGCACTGGAATGCAACTGTCCCTCTTTGTACCTGCGCTGGAAGTCAAAAGTAATGAAGGCTACCTGCGCTGGGCGAGATTGGCCAAGTGGCACAGTCATCCTGCAAGGTGTCAACTGCCCAGGAAGCTTCCAAACTGACACTTGGTTCATAAGATTCGCCCTGTGATGAGTAAGAGGTACTTGATCACCATGTGTAAGCAAGGATCTCCAAGTGGACTCAAGAACTGAAGATGAACTGAAGAGGGAGAGGACACAAGGCAGCTTCATGTCAGTCTCAAGCTGACTCATCCTCTCTTCTTCTCTCCTATATATAGAGCTCTTCTATGAGGTCTAAGGAGGCTGGAATTTTGTGTTAAGCAAGGAGGTGCTGTTGGATTACAGTTAGAGCTATTGGGTGATTGTTTTACTAGAGGTGAAGAGGAGAGTTCTTGCTACTGGGGAGGTGCTGCTGGATTGGAGCCATCATTGGTTGTAACCTTCTCAGAACCCTGTTACTTCTATCAATAAAGTTTTTCATGTTCTCCTATATACTTGTATTACATTGATGGATTGTATTTACTTGTATATTTGATTCACTCTAATCCATGCATCAGTTATGAGTAGATGTGTCTTGTAGTTTCCTCTCTTGTTTTGTGCAGGATCTGTGTGTAGCTGGACCGGCAAAGAGAGCAAGGAGCTGGGAACAAGAGACAAAGAAAGAGAACAAGGATCGACTAAGCGAAAGACACCAGGTTAGTTGACCTTCTTTTCCTTCTCTCTGTACTTTCATAAAGGAAATCATCAAAGCTTTACTTTCAGTTGTTGCTAAAGACTGTCACCTTTAGAGTAGGGATAGGGTCATCCGCATCGGATACTTTTCCCCACAACAAACTGGCGACTCAACTGGGGAGCCTAGTATCTTGTTGGTGTTTGTAGTATTTTGCTATTCATTTCTTGAAGAAAAGAGTACCAAATCGAAAAGCTTTTGACTATATCAAAAGCAAAGTAGAGGGACTGCTACTCTTGCTCATTTGCTGAGCAGATTCAAGATTTGAAGAGCTTATCTACAAAAGACTCTTTACTCTTTGTGATAGATCTTCATCCTCTTGATCATCCCTTAGCCTGTACTTGACCTATAGCTTTTTATTTCAGCAAAAACAGTGCATTTTTGAGCTTTTTATGACCCGGAATTCTTTGTAGACGAAACTCTCGTGAGTCAGTGCAGGCTGTCCACAGGCAGTCTGCATTATAGCGCAGGTGCTCCCTTCGGGAACTGCACTGAGAGTCAAATTGGCAGACTAGAACCTGCGCTGGTCCAGTTAGCCCTTGTCTTCCAGAAGTTTCCCTTTGTGTCTTGGCCCTGTTTTCACTTGTTTTGCTGATTGCTTGCTGGTCATTGTACTTGCTGTAAGCCATTCTCCTTGACATTATTCCGCCTCAGTTGTGTGATGAAACTGTGAATGTTCTTTCCGTATTTCTTGTTTCAGTTACAGTTTCCCATTGTGAAAAGCGAACCAGTATAGCTGTGACCTCTTAGATCCTGAACTATAAAAGTGTCTTTGTGATCTTAAAGAGCTAGTTTGATTACTGTTCATGGCTGTTTGAGTTTGTTTGTTTTTCACTCTATGGTTTGAATTCATACATTTTTAGCGTTGAAACAAGTACCTGTAAAGCGTCTTTTCATTTTAGACAATACTTGTTTGTTTACGCTTCAAATTGAATTCGAAAATTATACAACAATTTCCTTTTGTCTACATCAACATTAAGGGAAAAGAAAAGAAATACATGCATCTTACATTTGCATTTTGATAAGTTTGGGTGTCTGATCTAGGAGAAAGTGCATTAGTTTGTGCTTGGTGCTCTGTGTGGAAAGATATTGTTTTTCTCTCCCCTCAGTAGTTAGGATTTTCAAAACTAAAAAGATTGTGAAAGCTTGCTTATCATTTTAGCTGCATTTAGGAATTTGTACCAATACATCTCGTGGTGATCCTGAAAGACAAACTGATAAACAAGATCAACTTAAAATATATTGAATGAATCTAAAAACGCATTGTAACATAACGCTCACAATAGAGGTCTAGGTAGAGACGTGTTCTGGCGTCGTTAAATGTAGTGACTGTCGATCTCTACGAAGGTGGGTGATTCCTCCTGAGGGACGATAGCACTAATACGGACTTGAGCTCCCGCGTACCATCGCGTATATTGGGAGACCCCTATAGGCAATTATCCTTTATCCTTAGGAAGCCGTGTCGACCGCCCTACTGATCGCGATGCAGTGAACACAGCATTCACGAAGATCGACCACCCGTACCGTAAAACGTATTCTGTGGTTTCGCGAAAGGTTTGGCACACCCTCTGCCTAGATCTCCAGAGCAGTTTCTTTTGGCCCTTTTCAAACTCTATAACTGAAAAGGTCCAACCGAGCATTTGTCACTTCGGGCTCGTTAATACATCGAAGGCGACTAGAGTCATCTTTAGCTTTTTCTCGACTCTTAAAACATGAAAAAGCAAAGTTGTGTCTAAAAGCGTCTAATAAAATTCATTCAATACGGAAACATAATTCCCCTTTTGTATTTTAGTTGATCAAGTAATCCGCAACCATGGAGGAAAGTCAATTAAAACTCCGTCGTTCGGGGAGACTCGCGAGTCAACCACCTTCGTCCCCGGAACCGAAAGTAGTACGGGCGAAGCGATCTCGCTGGTCCAGATCAAAATCTCCTTTTAAAGTTAGAACGGAAGTTCCAACAACATCTGAGATTCTGGTCACTCCCAATATTTCTGGAATCCCTGCCTCTATTGAAGAAGTTCAACAGCAACAGAAGGACAGTTGTACTGATCCTAGTTTGAAAACGAGTACTTGCATAACTGAACCAGTTCCATCTGAAACCAGTCCACAGAGTCTTATTGTTCAAACAACTGTCGCTGTCGAAGTAACCCCTTCTTCGGCACCAGAAATTTATTACGGACCTGACGGTCTACCTCTTCCTCCTGGTCTGATTGCAATAGAGGAAATCGTAGAGGACCAGCAAGCAAATACTCCAATTCATTTTGGAGTAGGTACCACTCTTTTTCCTTCTGCATCAGAAGTTTGTCCATCGCCACTGGAAGTTCCTGAAGAATCGTTAGGAAGTTTATTGGATAAACTTAAAATGTCTAAACAACCGTCGACATCTAGGACTGTGCCAAACGACACAGCGACAACGGAAGCTCCTATTGCCACTCCAACGATGTTTGTCGGCATACCATTTGTCCCAACTAGTTCTCATCAACTAGAAGGAGTCCACCCAGGGACTATTATGACAACTTGGTCTGTTCCAGTTGGTTCTTCCGGTATAATACCCGGTGATTCTTATGTTGAAACTAGACAAATTGATCCCTTTGGGAATCATTTTGGGCCATCCAGTCCTCAAAGGCCATCTATGCCCTTGAGCTCCGGATTGTTACCGTATGGGGGGCAATATGCCCTTTCACTTCCTCTTCCGGGAGGATACCCATATGGCAGTTTTCAACCACATTCAGGTTTGACTGAAGTAACGACGAGTGGTTGGGTACCTATGTTACCCCAACAACCGAGAGTTGTATATTCTATGCAACAATCTGTACCTATGTCTAGTATCCCGACGATGCCAGCAATTGTAACCGTGTCGCAAGTTCAATCAATGCCTTTTGTATGTCAACCCCAAGTTGTAATGCAACGACCTATTGACCCTGCAACACAACCACAATCGCCAACTGCCGGGACGACACAGATACAAACGGGGACCATAACCCCGCATCTTGGTCCGTCGGTTAGTGTCGCACAGCAAAACATGGCTTCACAACCATGGATGGTGCAATACCAACAACCTCAGTTTCAACAGGTGTACCAAGGATCTGAGCAACAGATCTTTGCGAATAGTGGGCAACCCTATATTCAGAACGGGTTAAATCAACCACTTTACAGTGGCCAAGCCCAACAGCCATATCAGTCATATCAACATCAGTTGCATTATGCTGGTGTGCAAAGGCCTACCGCTCAGGCAATTCCATCGTATCCTGGGTACGCCTCGCCAAACCTGAATCAGCAGTTGCCATTCGTGGTGACCTTAGAATTACCAGATTTACATCGATTAACGAACGATCCAATCGCCTATGCCCATTGGTGGCCAGCGATTCCTCACAAACTTCCTTCGGACATTCCTAAATTCAATGGAAATCCGGGCGAAGACCCGTCGAATCATGTGATGACATTCCATCTGTGGTGTTCGTCGAATACCTTGAATGATGATTCGATAAGGCTTCGCCTTTTCTAGAGGACATTGATTGGTCCGGTGGCCAAATGGTATATTGAATTACCTAGAGCCTCTTTCGACAATTTTAGTTCCCTAGCCACGACTTTCTTAACACACTTTCAGTTACCTATAAGGTACGAAACTGGAACAGAGATTTTGACCAATTTCAAGCAGACAACGGCCACATATATCTGATCATATACATGAGTGGCGTCGTCGTCGCAAAATGGTAAAAACCTATGTTCCAGATCAGCTATTAGCTGAGTGGTTTATAAAGTCACTTCTGCCAGCAATTACAGAAGATGTGGCCAAGGGAGGCGTCGTAACAGAGGAGCAAGTTATTGCTCGTGCTCAATATTTGGACTTAGTGTATACTCAGTCGGGCACGCTCTATGATAAGATACCTGATGCCCCCAGACCGGAATTTTCAATCCCTCCTCCTTCCGGATCGAATAGTGACTCTCATGCCGGTGACGGCGTGATTGGAACTGCAAACGCTAAGTCGACAAGGGATTCGAATAAGAAAGCCCATAAGACTTCGAATCAAAAAGCAAATCAAGAGATTCTTGCTTCGGAGGTAAATGCTGTATCTACGGATAAAGACAAAAACTCCAATCAACCAGGAAGCAAGAAGAAACAAAACAAAGGGAAGAAGAAGAAACAAGGTGGGTCGTCCCCTCAAAAAACTTCTTCAAACCCTCCTGGGCAAAGGAAACAATTTTATCCATGTCAAATATGCGATGAAAATCATTCGACAAAGGACTGTCCGTTCAAATCTGAGTTAAAGAGGTTCCTAAAAAGTTCCCAAACTTCAGCTGTGTTGACTGATCCATTTCCAGCCCCAGGTCAAAATATGGTTGATAGTGGAAATGCTTCCCCGTCTCAAGTGCTTATGCTGTCGGTTTCTAAGCAAAGTGATGCTTTGATCTCGACTAGGAATAAAGATTATGGGAATCCGCCGATGTCGAACGATAAAGGGAAAGATCAACCCGGTAGTTCGACAACAACTTCGGCAGAAGTTTTACCCCCCCTCACGCATGAATTAACAATAAAGCCGCCTAAGGGAGTAGTCCACAAGTCGACATTCAACCCTCGCGCCAGAGCGGCGCAACACTATAATATAGTGGAGGATTTGGCCCAATCGCCATCTGCTATGTCGACTCTTGAGGTACTACAAAATTGCCCATCCCAAAGACAGGCATTGTTATCAGCAATTGGTGGAGTGGATCCTAAAGATTCCAATCTTGTATCCTTTGATCACAAAGGATATGATCCTCAGTTACCAGCGCAATTAGCTTTCCTTATTCAAGTGAAAGCACTCAACAAAACTGTTCATAGAACAATTATTGATGAGGGTGCATCGACATGTATCATGTCGATGAGTTGCTGGAAAACTCTTGGATCTCCAACCTTGTCGCGATCTTCGACGACATTGAAAGCATTTGACGGTAGGTCGTACACTCCGTACGGTATCCTAAATAACTTTAAGGTTGAACTAGGAGGAAAAACAGTAGAGATTGATGTTGAAGTCATTGATGGAAATCTTGACTATAACATCCTACTGGGAAGACCATGGATATATGCCATGGCAGCTGTAGTGTCGACATATTTTAGGAAGATCGCATTCCCATTTGAAGGAGGGATTACGATCGTCGACCAACAGAATTTCCTCCCTAACGGTTCGCAAGTTACTGGAAGCATTCCCCTGATCCATGGGAGCGACCATTCGATAAAAGATATCGGAGTAGGCTTGCTAAAAGATCCCACAATGATGGGAACTTTCGCGTTGCCACCTCCTTCCCATATAGTGGATATCCCATTTGTAGCAACATGCAACATGGTATCTTCATCGAAGGTCGCAGAAGACAAAGTCGTCATGGATCATCAAGTGGTATTGCCTCCTAGCCCCATTGAGATATTGTAGCAATCAATGTTTCAGGCATGGGAGGCGAGCCCAAATGAACGCTCGTCAAGCGTTTGGGTAGATAGGTCCGAAGAATATGGTACCCCATTAGATCCATGGTCAAAAGTTCATGGGACTGACGAAGGAATCTTACAATCAATGATGATTGAGGGGGCACCATGGAATGATCACCACCATCATTCCCTTCTTCCAGAGTGTGAAGAAGAAACTCATCACGACCTATATCACCCTTCAGTATTTGAATTCCTAACAAATACTGTAAATACGGTGGATTCAGAGAGAAACCTATCCAATATTGAAGAGACTATAGCCATAAACATCTCGACAAAATCTGATGTTGTTGAGAATATTCATGTCAGCAAAAGTTGTTCCCCTTCAGAACTGGAAATATATAGTACTCTCTTTCACGAATTTAGAGATGTCTTTGCATGGTCATATGATGAAATGCTAGGCATTGACTCGAGTATAGTTGAACATGAAATTAAAATGTATCCTGATGTCAAACCAGTAAGACAACGGCTTCGGCAGGTACATCCGAAGAAAGCCGCTGCCATTAAGGCGGAAGTTGAAAAACTTCTCCATGCTGGATTCATCTACCCGGTTCCTCTAACCGATTGGGTATCAAATATTGTCCCTGTTATGAAAAAACAAGGGACGATAAGAGTGTGCGTCGACTATAGGGATGTAAACCAAGCTTGTCCAAAGGACAACTACCCTACACCCTTCATCGACCAGATAATTGATGAATGCGCCGGATGTGAAATCTTTTCCTTTATGGATGGATTTTCCGGGTATAATCAAATAAATATTCGCCCACAGGACCAGTCTAAGACTGCATTCATCTGTCCGTGGGGCACATTCGCTTATTGAAAATTACCCTTTGGTTTAAAGAACGCAGGGGCGACGTTTCAGAGGGCAATGAATTATGCCTTCCATGACATCAAGAACATTGTTCAACCTTACCTCGACGATCTTCCGGCTCATTCGCGGAAGCGGACTGATCATCCGCGGCATTTGAGAGCAATATTTCTACGTTGTCAACATTACAAGATAAGACTCAATCCGCACAAGTGTGTGTTTTGCGTCGGTTCTGGTCGTTTACTTGGCTTTGTGGTCTCTAAGGACGGGATTCGTCTCGACCCCTGTAAGGTTCAGGCAATCATTAATTTGCCTCCACCTTCAAATTTGCTTCAGATTCAGAAACTCCAAGGGAAAGCAAAATTTCTGAGGAGGTTCATTCCAAATTACGCAGAACTTGCCAAAGGTTATACTCGTCTTTTGAAAAAGGATGTACCTTTTGTCTGGGACCAGGTTGCGCAAGCTTCCTTTGACGCTCTGAAAGATTGTCTAGTAAGAGCGTCATTAATGTACGCCCCGGACTATCAAAGAGATTTTAACCTGTATCTAGCTGCAGCAGATACGACCATTGCGATGGTCTTAGTGCAAGAAGTCGATGGAATCGAACATCCTATTTATTATTTAAGTAAGAACTTAAATGATATAGAAAGTAAATATTCCTATGTTGAAAAACTAGCGCTTGCTGCTGTTCAAGCGATTCAAAGGTTTCGACATTATGTCCTCTTTAGGAAAACTACCGTTCTGTCAGATTGCAATCCCATGACATATATACTGTCGCGACAGTTGCTTGGGGGCAAATATTCAAAATGGATAGCCATCCTTCAAGAGTTTGATTTAGATTTTGTAAAATCCAAATCGAAGAAAGCTCTAGTTTTCGCGGAATTATTATGCGATCTACCATACATTATCCTTCATCCATTCATGATCGCCACCCTGAATCATATTTCACAGTTTGTTTCTGAAACATCAGAAGAGTCAATCGTGGATGAAAATTTGTTTCTGATATCAGTAAGCAATGAGTGGTATGGAGACATCATTGTTTATCTCCAAACCCAAAAATTCAGGTCTAATACCTCACACTCAGAACGGAAACGTATACGATACCAATCAAAACACTACATGATCGTCGGTGATACACTTTACCGTCGTGGTGTCAATACGGTTCTGAGGAGGTGCCTTACCCATGAGGAGGCCGAAAAAGCCCTGAATAATTGTCATTCAGGCGCGTGCGGGGGACATCAATCTGGATATGCAACAGCACAAAGAATCTTACGAGCAGGATACTTCTGGCCAACTATGTTTAAAGATTGCATAATAGCTGTCAGAAGTTGCCATGCATGTCAGATCTTTGATAGCAAAACCAGAAGACCACCCGCACCCTTACAGCCGATAGTTGCTGTTGGGCCCTTCGCCAAGTGGGGCATCGATTTCATGCAATGTAACCCCACCTCGACCGGGGGGCATGGGTATATTGTAGTCGTTGTTGACTATTTTACCAAATGGGCCGAGGCGATGCCTACATTGGATAACACTGGTGAAACATCTGCCCTTTTCTTTTTCAATCATGTAGTCGCCAGGTTCGGCGTTCCGCAAGCTATAGTGACAGATCATGGATCGTATTTTCGCAATCACATGATGGTTGAGTTAACTGCCAAACTAGGGCTATCGCACGACAGCTCTACCCCATATTATCCACAAGCCAACGGACAAGTTGAGGCAATCAACAAGGTCCTGAAGCGTATGTTGCAAAGGATGGTAGGGGTTCACAAAAGAAGATGGCATCTAATCCTGTACTCAGCATTATGGGCTTACCGAACCTCGGTAAAGAACGCCACTGGGTTCACACCATTCCAATTGGTGTATGGCCTAGAGGCAGTATTACCGATCCAGTGCGAAATTTCGTCTCTTAAACTCGCAATTGACCTCCTCCTCGGAACCTCAAAAGAAGAGGCTCGTTTCCTGGAATTAATCCAGTTGGATGAAAGCCGTCGTGATGCCGCTTTGGCAAACGAGGCTCATAAGAAACGAGTCAAAGCACAGTTTGACAAGAATGTCAAACCGCGCAACTTCTATGAGGGTGACTTGGTTTTGCTTTACGACCAAGAATCCGATAAATTAGGAGCAGGAAAATTTCAGTCCTTATGGATGGGTCCCTATATTGTTAAAAGGGTGTTAGCAAAAGGAGCCTACGAGTTAATGGATTATGACGGAATACCACTGGCGCAACCTCGTAACGGGTTGTACCTCAAGCGTTACTATGCCTAAATAGTAACCTGAGTGCTTTTGTTGTATTTTGTTTTCGCTAAAATGTTTGTTTCGGTAGTAATCCACCCTTCTCGTTTGTTGCAGATGTCGAATTATTCTGATACATATGTGGGATATGCCGACGGAGCGAGTCGTAGTACGCGGAATTTGTCCTCCGCTGCCTGGGCCATTTTTGATCCAAGCGGCGAGTTAGTGAGTTTCAGAGGTGTGTGTATTGGACGGTCAACAAACAATATCGCTGAGTATAGTGCGTTGATCGAACTCCTCTCTGATACCATCGCTCATGGTATACGCCAACTAATTGTTAGGCTAGACTCACAACTTGTGATACTACAACTCACTGGTATATATTCAGTCCGCAATCCAGCTATTTATCGTATGTTTCTAAGAGTTAAGATTTTGGAAAGAGAGTTTGATTCAATTCAATACCAGCATATTTCCAGAAACTTGAACACATTAACAGATTCATTGGCAAACTATGTATTAGATAGACATTTACAACATATATAAAAAGAGATGCATCAGTGCTATGCAAGTGGATCACAAATAAACTGAAATAAACTCCGAAAATCAAAATATATAAAGCTGTTTATAGTTTGTACATAATGTGCTGTAATCAAAACAAAATTGGTCATATGACCTAGAACTCAAAAAGATGCTAGGGGGCACCCTAGCCTAGTGGTGCTCATGAAAGTACGTCACGGTCTGTGCGATCATGCGCAAGAGACGAGTCCATCGTCTAGGCACACCGATGGTGTGTCACTGCAACTGTAAAGGTAACTCGTCAATCTGTACATCCGGAAGGCCACGAGTAAGGCTCTCAACCTGCTCCTGCACAGCTGCAAGTATCTCCGTATCACCAAGGTCGCGAATAACAACTCTCCTAGCAGGCTCTGCTGCTGGGGCAGCAACTGGCGATCATGGACGAGCTACTAGACGAACAGGACCAACATCTGCACGCACCCAAGAGTTTGATCAGTTTTGAACAGTAAACATCATGAATGAAAACAATAAACAGTGATATGGTCAGAGATTTTACCAATAGCGCCCCATTGCTCGCCATCCGGAAGCACCAAGTCCGGATCACCTCGGTAGTCCATACCCACATATGGATACTCAGAAAATGCCATCTCCTGACGCTCGAACCACCTAAAGAAGGACTCAGTGAATGTAATATGAGGTTGACCAGCATGCCGGGACATATGGTCAACCCACCTCTGCATGCGTGGCTCGGTCGGAGAAGGCACATCAAGCAAGATGTACTGAGGTTGCATCAATGGGATTTTCTCCAAGACAAAGGCAGTCAGAATAGAACCAAATCCAAAGTTCTTCAGCCCCCCGTCCTTTACCTTGGTGAATTGACTTTTCATCTGGATAAGTACTGCATCACACCAGTTAAACACTTTCGGTTGGAGACACTCCAAGGCGTGCTGCATATAAGATCTGTTGGCAACATGTAAAGCTGCGCTACCGGCCATCCTACCAATAGTAAACAGAATGGATCTGAGAGACCTGTCAGTAATGTCACGGATATTGATCTTGCCGTCTTTGCTCGGCTGTGAACCTTCCCGACAATACTGACGGATATAGTCTCTGGTGGAAGTAGTCCCTCGAGCCGTACCTGACAAAGAAATGGGAGCACCCCGCCTTGACAACCCAGTCAAGAAGTACATGTCCTCTATGGTCAAGGGGAAGGACTTCCCCCTAATCTGGAAAACTTGGTTAACAGGATCCCAAGCATCAAGCATATACTGCAGTAAAGAAATCTGTGCTCTCATGCTAGAGATACGGAAGAACTTCAGCAGGCCATAGTTCCGAAGCGCGTTCACCGTGACTGGGTCATGGAGTGCAACCATGTCCTCTGCTTCATGTTCTCGTTCTCGCCATGTAAGGGACATTTTGTCCAAATTTCCCTACAATCAAACAAGAGAAGGAGTAAGTTCCTGATTTTGATGAAAATCTGGCGAAAAATCATCAAAAAACTCATGCAAAATCAGCCTTTTTAGGCCCAGTGCAGGCAGAGAGTCTTCTCCCTGCTCTGGAACTCAGTCTGCCTTAAGGCTGCCTGAAATACAGCATAGATTTCGAAAGGGGAACCTGCGCTGATGCCAGGGCGCCCTAATGAAACCCTTGGGGCCCAGAAACTCTGAAAAACATGCATGAAACTGAAAAAGGAAACCATGAAAGTGAAGGGCTAAGGTTTAGCTCCTACCTGGTCCAAACGGCGCCGAAAATCGTCCACAGAATCTCCCGGAATCAGCTGGTGAAAATCAAGGAAGAAGAGGCACCTCTAGAGCTCCAACAAGCAAAATGCAAATGAAATGGTAAATGAGAGGTAAAAACCCCTTTTTATGACTTTTTACACAGTTTAAAGTTAAATATTAGGGTTATAATCTCATTTTCATGCAAAATTTGTCCATTTCTAACAAAATTTGTTGCAGCAATTGAAGATGAAGTACTACATTTGAAAAGAGAAAAGCTAGTAAAAGTAAAAAATTAAATTTGACCATGAATCGAGCAGTTTTACCACAGAATTTATGCTCGTTAAAAAATAGAAAAGTGTGAGCAGAGTTTTTCCGCCAAAGTTCAAGCTCATTAAAAAATGAACCTATCTCGGTAAATAAACCATTGCGATCGTAAATTTATAAGCCTTAAAAGCCTTGGTCGTGTTTTCATCCATCACCTCCATTTCATTTGGCCGATCGTTCACCCCCATATGTGTGTTTACCTATTTTGAGGAACAGCTGCGAAGAGTGATTTCACCTAGCCATCCTTGTGACACTACCGTGATTGGAAAATTCCAATTTGTACCTGGAATCAGTTGCTATCGCTGTTTATCACTCGTTCCTCAAAAGACGAGTCTTCTTTGAGCTCTTTTCACTGACTCGTAAAATATGAAAAGTTTGCCGAGTTTTTTGGCCTTCTAGCTCGTTAAACGACCGAAAGCTATCCCTCCTCTAGATTTTAATCTTTTTGGACCTGAGGGATTATTGCACAAAAAGATCGAGCGCTTGTCTTGTTCGGCTCGTAAAAGTACCGAACAGCCATCCCTTCTGTATTGTTTTATACTTTTTCGGACTTAAGGGATTAGATGACGAAAAGGGAATTATGGAGTTGACTTTCTGTACCTTTTCAGACTCTCTAAAAATGAAAAGGACCGAGTTTTCATTGTCGTTAGACTCGTTAAAATGATTAAATAGCGACAAACTTGTCTTTAGACGAGAACGAGTTTCCCTATCGCTAGGCTCATTAAATCGTAGCGATGGGCTTGCCCGAAGGGCAGGTTATAGAACAAGCATATGTTATCCTCCTCAAGCTTGACAAAAATAAAGAGGTACTGGTCAGAAATGACTGGGGAAAAATTGGGAGAACATCAAAGTTTAATGGTAGCAAGTCACTCTTGAACATGACACTTTTCCTCTGTACCACATCGGGTTGGGTTGTTTCATTCACCGGTCTCATCGCCATGGTCCTTGCCAAACCATCCACATTTGGGGTAATGCTACCGATCCATCACATCAGTGTCGTTATATGTTCAAGAGGGGTCATTCTGAAAGTGTCAACCGTGTGCCATCCACTACCATACATTATCCTTCATCCATTCATGATCGCCACCCTGAATCATATTTCACAGTTTGTTTTCGCCTCCACTAAAATCATTAGCTCCGTTCCGTGTCATTGATGTGGGATTCATTAAGGCCCTCCCTTGACGGATCGCTTCTTGTCGACTTCAGCTCATTATCCAAGAAGTTGATCTAGGAACACCCCCATCAGTACTTTGAAGCTTGCATGCCTCAATGGCAAGTTTCTCACTTCCGGCGACAGGTATACATCAATGACCTTCGACCAGAAGATTTTGCGTGGCGTTCGACGCCAAGTCCTTTATTCACGCCACGTGAATTGTACTGCAGTACCTTGAGGGTCATCGTCATTATTGGTGATTCCTCTCGCGCTTGTTAACGGTTTTCATTATTGACCGGTAATCAAGCGATGTCTTTCCATGTTCGACTTCAGCGCAATTCTCACATGGATCGACTTGTACTTAGAGTGAAGATCGAACGAGTTTGAAGACCCCGGATCTAGTTTCATCCATCCGGGCTGCGATATATATTCAGGAAATATAAAAGCATTTGCCATGTACATCATTGCAGCAGATGATCATCCTATTCAAAGGATGATAATTTCAGCAGAAAATTATCAGTCTACCTTCAGACGATCGTCTGTCATATGTACCAAAATGTATTTATAAAAGCTGAGCATGGGAATGCCCGCCTCAGCTAGATCATGAAAATTGAATGAAAAATAATGTATTGTATTGTATTACAGGGCACTCTCCTCAGCACTGGAACGAACTTCGGACCCTCTAGCTAAAGCATTTCACCCGATAAACGGCCTCATACTTTAGGGGGCAACTGTTATAGACATTTTTGTGCCTCGCATCATGGAGCATGAAATGTCGATAATTACAGGGATCCTCAGTCCCTAAACATGTTGTTCTTACCCCTAAAAGAACAAGGTCATCAAACAACAGCATTTCCAATCAGTTCTCCACCTGAAAACACTTCAAAACAGGCTTATTTTGAATCATGTCAGCTGCTCCACTGAGCTTCTGCGCTGGAATGCAACTGTCCCTCTTTGTACCTGCGCTGAAAGTCAAAAGTAATGAAGGCTACCTGTGCTGGGTGAGATTGGCCAAGTGGCACAATCATCCTGCAAGGTGTCAACTGCCCAGGAAGCTTCCAAACTGACACTTGGTTCATAAGATTCGCCCTGTGATGAGTAAGAGGTACTTGATCACCATGTGTAAGCAAGGATCTCCAAGTGGACTCAAGAACTGAAGATGAACTGAAGAGGGAGAGGACACAAGGCAGCTTCATGTCAGTCTCAAGCTGACTCATCCTCTCTTCTTCTCTCCTATATATAGAGCTCTTCTATGAGGTCTAAGGAGGCTGGAATTTTGTGTTAAGCAAGGAGGTGCTGTTGGATTACAGTTAGAGCTATTGGGTGATTGTTTTACTAGAGGTGAAGAGGAGAGTTCTTGCTGCTGGGGAGGTGCTGCTGGATTGGAGCCATCATTGGTTGTAACCTTCTCAGAACCCTGTTACTTCTATCAATAAAGTTTTGCATGTTCTCCTATATACTTGTATTACATTGATGGATTGTATTTACTTGTATATTTGATTCACTCTAATCCATGCATCAGTTATGAGTACATGTATCTTGTAGTTTCCTCTCTTGTTTTGTGCAGGATCTGTGTGTAGCTGGACCGGCAAAGAGAGCAAGGAGCTGGGAACAAGAGACAAAGAAAGAGAACAAGGATCGACTAAGCGAAAGACACCAGGTTAGTTGACCTTCTTTTCCTTCTCTCTGTACTTTCATAAAGGAAATCATCAAAGCTTTACTTTCAGTTGTTGCTAAAGATTGTCACCTTTAGAGTAGGGATAGGGTCATCCGCATCGGATACTTTTCCCCACAACAATTCACCTCACCCTCCTGTCTGTACCACAAACCATATCCCGATGTGCCTCTCAAGTAGCGCAATACATACTTGCCCGCCTTCCAGAAGAGCTTGGTAGGCTTAACCATAGCTTGTGAAAGCTGGTTAACTGCATAGCATATATCAGGTCATGTATTGACTAAATACATCAGCATACTTTCCCTGAGAAACAAACAGTCCACCACTGCACTGCCATATTTCCAATCCCAGGAAATAATGAAGGAGGCCCAAATCCTTCATCTCAAACTCTGTAGCAAGATCCTTCTTGCATGACAGTATCAACAGCTCATCACCCGTTAGAATCAAATCATCAACATACAATACAATGATAAGCAACTTACCCTCCACCACAATCCGGTATAGGTTTGGATCTGCCTCGCTCTTGGAGAATCCAAGTCCTGTGAAATAGCTGTCTATCCGTGTGTACCAAGCACGTGGTGCTTGCTTCAACCCATACAACGCTCTCTTGAGCCTGCACACATGCGACTCGCTACTGAAGACTTCAAAGCCTTCGGGTTGCTCAATGTACACCTCCTCCTCAATGACTCCGTTGAGGAACGCAGTCTTCACATCCATCTGATGAATGTGCCATCCCATCTGCGCTGAGAGAGCAAGAATCGTCCGTATGGAAGAATATCTTGCAACAGGTGCAAAGGTCTCCTCATAATCGATCCCCTCAATCTGTGAAAAGCCTCGGGCAACAAATCTTGCCTTGTACTTCTCCACACTCTCGTCAGCTGCCTGCTTAACTTTGTAGATCCATCTCGAACCCACCACTGATTTCCCTTCTGGTCTAGGAACAATCTCCCATGCACTGTTTCTGACAATAGAATCATACTCTTCCACCATGGCGTCTACGGATGCGGGATCCTCCACAGCTTCCTCAAAAGAGGATGGCTCAGTCACAACACACTTGCTCATAAGAGCCATGTATCCAGTGTACCGATCAGGTGATTGTCTCTGCCTGCGTTGGATTGTAGGTGGTCCTACAACTTTCTCTGCATCTTGAGCCAGTCGCTCAGCTTCTGTCAAGCGCTTTCGCCCTCTGATGGTTGGCGCTACATGAGTGGTCTCTTCCACTCCATGAACCTTGTCCTGTGGCTGATCCACGTCTTGAAGCTCATCCTTGGGAACTAATAGCTCCTCATCTGCATGCAAGTGTAGCTCCCTCTCAAGCGAACACTTCATGGCTTTCTCCTCCTAAAATTTTATATCCCGTCGCACAACATTTTTACCACTGTCTGGCAAATACACACGATACTTGTGGGGCGTATCAGTGTACCCCACAAATATCCCAACCTCTGTGGTCGGCTCCAACTTCTTCCTGGCATCCTTCATCACATGCATGTAAACGTTAGCACCAAAAATCCTCAAATGAGAAATATCAAGCTTCTTACCAGAATAAGTCTCCTCAGGTGTACTCATGCCAAGTATCCTATGAGGACAACGGTTCTGCACATAAACTACTATATTGCATGCTTCCGCCCACAAGTGAAGGTGTAGGCCCTGATCATGCAACATTGCCCGTGCAACACCCACAATCGTTTTGTTCTTTCGCTCAGCTACCTCGTTCTGATGTGGGTTATGGGGAGCTATGAGCTCTCTACGAATCCCTTCTGTCTTGCAGAAATCCTTGAACTCGTCCAAGATGTATTCACCACCATTATCGCTCCTAAGAGCCTTCACCTTCTTCCCCAACTCCTTCTCAACCAGTGCTTTGAATTCATAGAACTTTGAATATGTCTCGCTCTTCTTCTGCATGAAGAAGATCCATCACTTACGAGAGAAATCATCAACAAAAATCACATAATACCTGTGTTTTGTTGTCGAAGCAACTGAGAAAGGTCCACACACGTCTGTGTGAATTCTCTCAAGGATCGTCGTGGCACGACTATCCTTCTTGTGAAAGGTGGCTTTCACAAACTTCCCCAAAGTACACCCCTTGCACTGATCTGACTGCACAAGTGTACCTTTAGGAAGCCCTGTAGTGATCTGCTGCAGTATCTTCAAGGCTCCATGGTGAAGGTGGCCCAATCTCCTGTGCCACAGCTCGCCATCATCCCGGCTCACCAATCCTTCTGCCTTGCCTGCCATTGTTGTGCATCCATCTACATGCAACTGATAAAGGTTCCTCACTCGAACCCCTATCTTCCGGGTCTCACCAGTTGTCTTGCTGCGCAGGAAGGCCTTTCCCTCGCTGAAAACAACATCATACCCCTTGTCTTCTAACATCGCCACTGAGATGAGATTCTTCTTCAATCCTGGAACATGCATGACTTCCTTCAATACAAAGGGTTTACCAGACTCCCTCTCAAAGGAAATGGTACCGATACCGGTCGCACTGTATCTACCATCATCACCCATCTCGATGTGCACTCCAAGATCTTTGTCCTCCAGATCAGAGAACAAATCTCTATCTCCCGTCATGTGAAAAGACGCACCACTGTCCAAGAACCACACTGATCCCATCACACTTGAAACCAAGCATGCGATCAATGAAAAATCAAGCTCGAACTGAGAAGCTAAGGCCTCTCCCCCTGCAAATCCAACAGCTTGCTTGTTCTTCTTCTTCTGCGGACAATTTGTGGCATAGTGTCCGTGCTGGTGATAGTGAAAACACTTCACCTTGGACATGTCCTGCTTCTTTCCTTTCGCACCGGAATGAGAAGCTTTCTTGTTCTTCCCCTTCTTTTCTTTGGCAGCCAAAGCGCAATTCTCTTCATCATATACCTTTGATGAAGATCCATTCTCACATTTATTGTTACTGAGTTTATCCTTGAGCGCCAGGTCGCTCTTGCTTTGGAATAACATTCGCAATCCGTTGAAAGACATTTCAACAACACTGCTGCAAATTCGAATTCCACCAGCTCCATCTCAACTGCCTCGGATCTAAGATTCGTGAGAACACAATATTTCTCGTACAGAGATTGACTGTATGGGCATTCACCGGATATCTCACCTTCCAAAGGAAGGATGAATCCAGAGGCTACCTGGCCCGATTACAGACTCTGCATGAAGAAATAGAATGTAAACACTTCCTAAATAGTAGATCTGATAATCAATCCTTGCTTGATATCCTGTAAAAATCTCTTCTACAAATGAAGCAGCTCCGATACCATGTAGAAAAATTTTCTACAAACCATCTAGCTCTGATACCATGTAGAAATTTTGAATAATTTAACACATATTCAATGGAGATTATCCTGATCATGTACTATTGCGGAAAACATACACAATACATAAGCTCCTCTACATTGATCATCAATATAGCATCATCAATAACAATAAAACATCAAGAGCATTCACACATTAACACAGTATGTATCCCGGGGAAAGCATCTCGCTAAAAACCCCAACTATCTGTATATTAATGATTGAGTCATGTAACATTACACAGTATAATACTTCTCACAAGTATCTCCACCTTTGTTACACACAATACAACTCAGATGTGATCTCCAAATCTCTTCCACTGCTTGCCTGCCTCCACTGCTCAATACCTGCTCAAGAACTGATGAGAATGGCTCACCAAACTCGTTTTTCACCTGCAAAATAGTCACTCACACTTTGTTGGATATGACCACAAGCTATAATGTGGGAAAATATGTGAGCAAACTCATTGGCATACTCAATCCCTTGATTGTGCAAGATCTGGTGCACAACTATAGTCACAACTGATAGCAATCTGATTCTCTACCACCTGTCCCTGTTGAACTGAACATGCACTGACATGCAACTGAGTTAACTGATGTATTCATTAGTTGTATTATGAGTTAATAACTTGTGAATTAATTAATAACTAATTCACCCAACTCATCTCTAGTCTATTTGCCAGTTAGACTAAATACAACAAGTTTAACAAAGCTAAACTGAACACAACTCCATCAACTCCACAATCAACTCCACCAAACTCAACTGATTGAGTTCTAACTGAAGTCATGCATGCATCAACTCAACTGACTCATAAGAAAAGCGTATTTCCTTCTGACAGCTGCATGTGCCACCTCTGTAGCTCAAACTGAAGTGCTCCAAGAGAATAAGATTAAGTTTATAGTCCAAATATTATTGTGAGATAATAATATTTGACTTTTCTATTTTTGACAGCCAGTCTAAAAATAGACTTTTATCACTCACACTGTGATCACTCACACTTTCATCAAAAATAGAAGTCCATCTATTTTTCCCAACTTGACCAATCATCCATAAACAGCAACCTGCAATCCATAGACATGATCCATATGTCTAAAAATAAACATAGTCTAAAAATAGACTTGCGCCAAAAATAGCCTGCGGGCCCACTTAGTGAAGGCGACTCTTTTCACTAAGCTCCATCATCATGTTGCAATCTCAACACGCCCTCTCGACAAGATATGGATTATCAGCAACCCCTATCCTACCTCGGTGGTACTCGAATTTGCTCCTGGTGAGAGCCTTCGTTAGAATATCAGCATCCTGATCCTTCGTTGGAATGTACGAAAGTAACATGATCCTCCACTGCACACAATCTCTGATATGATGGTACCTGATGTCAATATGTTTAGATCTATCATGAAATACAGGATTAGCCGAGAGTTTAATGCAACTCTGGTTATCACAGTAAATCACAGTAGGATCCAAATGAGAACTGAACAAACCAACTAGGATCTTCCTCATCCATATAGCCTTGCATGCAGCCAAACTTGCTGCCATATACTCGGCCTCCGCTGAACTTAGTGCCACAGATCTCTGTTTCCTGCTGTACCAAGAAACTGTTGTCGATCCAATACTGAAGACCCCTCCTGATGTGCTCTTTCTGTCTATTGGGCTCCCTGCCCAATCTGCATCCGTGAAGCCACATAGCTTCACCTCATCCTCCTGTCTGTACCACAAACCATATCCTGATGTGCCTCTCAAGTATCGCAATACATACTTGCCCGCCTTCCAGAAGAGCTTGGTAGGCTTAACCATAGCTTGTGAAAGCTGGTTTACTGCATAGCTTGAGAAACGCAGTCTTCACATCCATCTGATGAATGTGCCATCCCATCTGCGCTGAGAGAGCAAGAATCGTCCGTATGGAAGAATACCTTGTGACAGGTGCAAAGGTCTCCTCATAATCAATCCTCTCAATCTGTGAAAAGCCTCGGGCAACAAATCTTGCCTTGTACTTCTCCACACTCCCGTCAGCTGCCTGCTTAACTTTGTAGATCCATCTCGAACCCACCATTGATTTCCCTTCTGGTCTAGGAACAATCTCCCATGCACTGTTTCTGACAATAGAATCATACTCTTCCACCATGGCGTCTACGAATGCGGGATCCTCCACAGCTTCCTCGAAAGAGGATGGCTCAGTCACAACACACTTGCTCATAAGAGCCATGTATCTAGTGTACCGATCAGGTGATTTTCTCTGCCTGCGTTGGGCTGTAGGTGGTCCTACAACTTTCTCTGCATCTTGAGCCAGTCACTCAGCCTCTGTCAAGCGCTTTCTCCCTCTGATGGTTGGTGCTGCATGAGTGGTCTCTTCCACTCCATGAACCTCGTCCTGTGGCTGATCCACGTCCTGAAGCTCATCCTTAGGAACTAATAGCTACTCATCTGCATGCAAGAGGCCCGTTTCTTGGAATTAATCCAATTGGACGAAACCCGTCATGATGCCGCTTTGGCTAATGAATCCCATAAGAAACGAGTAAAGGCGCAGTTCGACAAAAATGTCAAACCCCGTGTCTTCTCAGAAGGTGACTTGGTCTTGCTTTATGACCAAGAATCCGATAAATTGGGAGCTGGTAAATTTAATTCTTTATGGATGGGTCCCTATATTGTTAAATGATTATTAGCAAAAGGAGCCTACGAGTTAATGCATTATGACGGAATTCCACTGGCGCAACCCCGTAATGGGTTGTACCTCAAGCGTTACTATGCTTAAATAGTAACCTGTATGCTTTTGTTGTATTTTGTTTTCGCTAAAGTTTTTGTTTTGGTCGAGTAATCCACCTTTTTACATTTATTGCAGATGTCAAACCTTCTAGAGACATGTATTGGATATGCCGACGGAGCAAGTCGTAGTTCGCGGAACTTGTCCTCCGTAGCCTGGGCCATTTTTGATCCAAGTGACAAGTTAGTAAGTTTCAGAGGTGTATGTATTGGTCAATCAACGAATAACATCGTTGAGTATAGTGCGTTGATAGAACTACTCTCTGATTCCATCACCCATGGCATACACTGACTAGTCGTCAGGCTAGACTCACAACTCGTAATACTACAACTCAATGGTATATATTCCGTCCGCAACCCAGCTATTTATCGCATGTTCCTAAGGGTTAAGATTTTGGAAAGACAATTTGATTTAATTCAATACCAGCATATTTCCAGAAACTTAAACACATTAACCGACTCATTAGCAAACTATGTGTTAGACAGACATTTGCGACATTTATAAAAAGAGACACATCATCAATGTTGTACATATGGATCATATAACTCAACCAAAATAAACCCGAAAATCAAAATATATATATATATATATATATATATAAGTTGTTTATAGTTTATACATAATGTTCTGTAACCAAGACAAAAATCTGTCATATGAACCAAAAACTCAAAAATGCTAGGGGGCACCCTGGCCTAGTGATGCTCATGATAGCACGTCACGGCCTGTGCAATCATGCGCAAGAGACGAGTCCATCGTCTAGGCACACCAGTAGTATGCCGCTGCAACTGTAAAGGTAACTCATCAATCCTCACATCGGGAATGCCGAGAGTAAGGCTCTCAACCTGCTCTTGCACAACTGTAAGGGTCTCGGCCATGTCAAGGTCGCGAAGAATAACCCTCCCGGCAGTCTCTCCTGTTGGGGCAGCGACTGGCGCTCTCGGGCGAACTGCTGGACGAACAGGACCAACATCTGCATGCACACATGAGTTTGATTAAAGTCTTGATAGAATAAAGCACAAGGACATTATAAATAAGAATAGTAAATAGTAAGATGGTCAAATATTTTACCAATAGTGCCCCACTGTTCGCCATCCGGCAGTACCAAGTCCGGATCGCCTCGGAAATCCATACCAACATATGGATACTCGGAATAGACCATCTCCTGATGCTCGAACCACCTGAAGAAGGTATCAGTGAAGGAAATCTGAGGTTGACCAGCATGCCTAGACATGTGATCAACCCATCTTTGCATGCGTGGCTCGGTAGGTGAAGGCAAGTCGAGTGCGATATACTGAGGCTGCATCAGTGGTATTTTCTCCAAGGCAAAGGCAGTCAGAATAGAACCAAATCCAAAGTTCTTCAGCTTCCCGTCCTTTACCTTGTTCAACTGACTTTTCATCTGAGGAAGTACTGCATCACACCAGTTGAATATTTTCGGTTGGAGACACTCCAAGGCGTGCTGCACATAGGATCTGTTGGCAACATGAAGAGATGCGCTACCGGCCATCCTACCGATAGTATACAGAATGGACCTGAGAGACCTGTCAATAATTTCACGGATAACAACCTTGCTGTCTCTACTTGGCTGGGATCCTTCCCTGCAATACTGACGGACATAATCTCTCATGGAGTCATTCCCTCGGGCCGAACCTGACAAAGAAATGGGGGCACCCCGCCTCGACAAACCCGTCAAGAAGTAAATGTCTACCACGGTCAAAGGGATAGATTTGCTCCTGATCTGAAATACTTGGTTGATAGGATCCCAAGCATCAAGCATATACTGCAGTAAGGAGATCTGTGCTCTCATACTAGAGATACGGAAGAACTTCAGCAGGCCACAGTTCCGCAGCGCGTTCACCGTGACAGGGTCATGGAGGGCAATCATGTCCTCTTCTTCATGTTCTCGTTCTCGCCATGTAAGGGTCATTTTGCTCAAAAGTCCCTGCAAAACAAACAAGAGAAAGAGTAAGATCCTGGATTTGATGAGAAACTGGCAAAATTTTCATCAAAAACTGTGCAACAGAACTATTTTTCTATGCTCAACACAACTGGCTAGTATCCCACCTGCGTTGAAGGTCAAACTGCCTTCATGCAGCTTGACATTCAACACAGGTTTCGAATGGACTGCCTGCGCTGATGGCAGAGTGCCCTGACAAAACCCTAAGGGCTCATGGGAATAGGAAAACAAGCACAGAATGGAAAAAGGAAACCATGAAAAGAAAGAGCTGGAGTTTAGCTCCTACCTGGTCCAGACGGCACCGAAAAACGTCCGCAGAATCTCCCGAAATCAGCTGGTGAAAATCAAGGGGGAAGAGGCACCTCCAAAGCTCCAACAAACCAAGTTCAAATGAAATGGTAAAATGAGAGGTAAAAACACCTTTTAATTGCTTTTTACGTAGTTCAAAGCGAAATATTAGGGTTCTAATCTCATTTTCATGCAAATGTTATTCATTTCTAACTAGTTTGATGCAACAATTGAGGATACAGTACTATCTTTGAAAAGGGCAAAGCTAGTTATGGTAAAAATCGAAAATTTGACCATATAATTTCGAGCAGTTTTAGCACACAGTTCATGCTCGTTAAAAAATAAACTCAAGATCCGAGCAGTTTTAGCGCATAGTTCATGCTCGTTAAAAAATAAACATAAGACCGAGCAAATGTTTCCACCCGCGTTTAAGCTCGTTAAAAAATGAACTTTCCCGGTAAATAACCACTGTGAATGTAATATCATCAGCCATTAAAGCCTTGGTCGTGTTTGCACCATCACCTCCACTTTTCATTTGGCTGATCGTTCACCTCCATATGATTGTTTACCCATTTTGAGGAACAGCTGCGAAGAGTGATTTCACCTAGCCATCCTTGTGACACTGCCGTGATTGGAAAATTCCAACCTGTACCTGGAATCAGCTGCTAACCCTGTTTATCACTCGTTCCTCAAAAGACGAGTCTTCTTTAAGCTCTTTTCATCTGACTCGTAAAATATGAAAAGATTGCCGAGTTTTGGCCTTCCAACTCGTTAAAGCGATAGGAAGTGCTATCCCTCCTCTAGATTTTAATCTTTTTGGACCTGAGGGATTATTGCACAAAAAGATCGAGCGCTTGTTTAATTCGGCTCGTTAAAACTATCGAAAACTCATCCCTTCTGTATTGTTTTATACTTTTTCGGACTTAAGCGATTAGATGACGAAAAAGGACTTTTGGAGTTAAATTTATGTACCTTTTCAGACTCTCTAAAAATGAAAAGGACCGAGTTATCCTTGTCGTTAGACTCGTTAAAATAATTAAATAGCGACAAACTTGTCTTTAGACAAGAACGAGTTTCACTATCGCTAGGCTCGTTAAAACATAGTGATAGGCTTGCCCGAAGGGCAGGTTATAGAACAAGCATATGTTATCCTCCTCAAGCTTGACAAAAATAAAGAGGTACTGGTCAGCAATGACTGGGGAAAAATTGGGAGAAACTAAAGAAAACTTTGATGGTAGCAAGTCGCTCTTGAACATGACACTTTTCCTCCATACCACAATCAAGTTGGGTTGTTTCATTCACCGGTCACATCCATGGTCTCGCCATACCATCCATATTTGGGGTAATGCTACCAATCCATCGCATCAGTGTCGCCACATGTTCAAGAGAAGTCGTTCAGAAAAGTCAACTGTGTCCCATCCACTGCCATACATTATCCTTCATCCTTTCATGACTGCCACCCTGAATCATATGTCACAGATCATTTTCACCTCCATTAAAATCATTAGCTCCGTTCCGTGTCACTGATGTGGGATTCATTAAGGCCCTCCTTTGACGGATCGCTTCTTGTTGACATCAGCTCATTATCCAAGAAGTTGATCTAGGAACAACCCCTTCAGTACTTTGAAGCTTGCATGCCTCAATGGCAAGTTTCTCACTTCCGGCGACAGGTATACATCAATGACCTTCGACCGAAATATTTTGCGTGGTGTTCGACGCCAAGTCCTTTATTCACACCACGTGAATTGTACTGCAATACCTTGAGGGTCATTATCATTATCGGTGATTCCTCTCGCGCTTGTTAACGGTTTACCTCATTGACCGGTAATCAAGCGATGTCTTTCCATGTTCGACTTCAGAACATTTTTCACATGGATCGACTTGTACTTAGAGTGAAGATCGAATGAGTTTGAAGACCCCGGATCTAGTTTCATCCATCCGGGCTGCGATATATATTCAGGAAAGATAAAGACATTGACATGTACATCATTGCAACAGATAATCATTCTACTCAAAGGATGATAATTTCATCAAAATTATCGGTCTACCATCAGACGATTGTATGTTCTATGTACAGAAAAATGAATTTATAAATCTGAGCATGGGAATGCCCGCCTCATCTAGATCATGAAAGCAGTATGAAAAATAATGTATTGTATTGTATCTTATTACAGGTCTCCTCCCAGCATTGGATGAACTTCGGATCCCCCTAATAAAGCATTTCACCCGATAAACAACCTCATACTTTAGGGGGCAACTATTATAGACATTTTTGTGCATTACAGCATTGAGCATGAAATGTCCATAATCTAAGGGATCCAAAGTCCCTAAACATGTTGTTCCCACCCCTAGAGGAACAAGGCTAACAAACCACAACAATTCACAGAAGTTCTCCACCAGAAACTGCTCAAAAACAAGTCAATTCAGGATCATTTCAGTGGCTACACTAGCTGTTTGCGCTGAATGTCAAAGCCAACACTGGCTACCTACGTTGAATGTCAAAGGGAACACTGGCTACCTACGCTGAACGAGAATGAACATGTGGCAGGCTCATTTCTCAAGGTGTCAAAACCCAGGAAGCTTCCAAAATGACACTTGCCTCAGGGAATTCGACTGGTGATGAGTAAGAGGTTCCAAATCTCCAAGTGGAAGCAAGAACCTCCAAGTGGACTCAAGAACTGACAGAGGGAGAGGACACTAGTCAGATCTCAAGCTGACTCATCCTCTCTCCAAACATCTATATATGGATCTCTCCTCCATGAGATCTGGGGGTTGGAATTTTGTTATTGCAAAGAATTGCTATTGGTTTGAGATTGGAATCATTGGGTGCTTAATGCTTTGAAGGGGGTGAAGATAGGAATTCCATTTGCTGGGAAGGAGATGCTGGATTGGAGCCCTCTGGGTTGTATCTCCTCCTGAACCTTGTTATTCATCAATAAAGCTATCTTGGTTTCTCCTCTATGCTGATGTATTCTTGATGTATGATTGCATTAGTATGTTTAGTTTATTTCTAATCCTGAACTAGTTATGAATATGAATCCATGTCTTGTGTAGTGTTCTCTTCTTGTGATCTTGCAGAAACCTCTTGATGCTGGGGGAGCGAGAAGGCAAGTAGCTGGGAATCCTCCAAGAGAAGAGAGACCAGATCGAGGGACAAATGGAAGACACCGGTTAGTCCATCCATCTCTCTCTACATTCTTAATTCATAAAGGAAGAAATGTTAGAATAGCTGTCTCTGTTTGTTGCTAAGGCACTGTCACACCTTAGGTGGATAGGATCGTCCTGCATAGGCATTTTTCCCAACAACAAATTGGCGACTCCGCTGGGGACATTTGTTTAGTCATTTTATTTGTGTTTCTATCATTGTTTGTTTCATAGACTTGACAACAACAATCGAACTGCATCTGCTACTCCCAGATGCAAAGTAGACAGTTGCTGCTTTGATCCAATCACTGGACTTGTCTATGATCTGAACAATGGACTCACAAATGATTTTATGATCCTTTGTGATAGATCTTAGTACTCCCTCAAAGCATCCCTTTGATTGTACCTTGCTTGTTGCTTTTATTTGGCCTAAAACAGTGAATTAAATAGCAATCTGTGACCCAAAACTTGTGGGAAACGAGAGTTTCTCCTTCAGTGCAGACCCAGTGAAGGGATTCTGCATTTCAACACAGGTCCCGTGAAGGCTACTTGCGCTGAATGTCAAAACCCCTGTGTTGAGGTTGTGCTGAACCAGTTAGGCCTTGTGCAGCTGGGGTTCTCTGCTCCATTTTGCCTTGTTTTGATCTCTGATTTTTGCAGCCTGTAACCAGCATAGGTACCAGTCTAATAACTCCTTTTCTCTGCTTAAATTCTGCCTCCTTTTGTACAAAAAGACTGTGAGTGTTTTTATGTGTTTTTGCGTCATTTACAGTTTTCCTTTGCATGAGTGAAATAATCATCCTGTAGCCCTTGATTCAGATCTGTTGATTGTGATCGTAGGAGAGAGTTCATTGCCTGTTTGCAGTTGATTATACATTTACTTTTGCATTTTGGTTTGAGTTTGTCTCTTTTAAGTGTCGAAACAAGTATTCATTTCGAAAATCGTTAAGTGTTGTAATCTCTTCTACCCTGTCTGATTTCAGAAAAGTAAACTTGTTTGTACTTGTCATTTAAAAGTGAATTCAAAGTTGTACAAAAAGCTTTCTTTGTAGGCATCAATACTAAGAAAGCGGAAAACAAACACCTGCATTGTGCATTTGCATTTGATAGTTTGCATGTCTGATTTAGGAAAAGTGCATTAGAGTGTGTTGATTTCTCTTTGAGAAAAGATGGTGTCTTTCTTTTCCCTTAGTAGCTAGGATTTTCAAAGTTGAAAAGATATAAAGCTTGCTTATCATCTTTAGACTGCATTTAGGAATTGTATCATACATCTCGTGGTGAACCTTGAAAGGAAAACTTCTAAAAAGATCAACCTAAAATAAATTGAATGAACTTAACAACGCTTTGCAACATAACGCACAACATAGAGGTCTAGGCTAGAGACGTGTTCCGGCATCGTAAAGCCTGGTGACTGTCGATCTCGTTGATGGTGGGTGATTCCTCCTGAGGGACGATAGCGCCAGTACGGATTGTGCTCCCACGTATCGTCGCGTATATATTGGGAGACCCCTATAGGCATAAAACCTTTATCCTTAGGAAGCCGTGTCGGCCGCCCTACTGATCGCAATGCACTGAACACAACATTCAGGAAGATCGACCGCCCGTACCCTAAAAAGTATTCTGCGGTTTTGCGAAAAGTTTGGCACACCCTCTGCTTAGAACTCCAGAGCAGTTCCTTTTGGCCTTTTTCAGACTCTATAACGGAAAAAGTCCATCCGAGCATTTGTCACTTCGGGCTCGTTAAAACATCGAAGGAGACTAGAGTCATCGTTAGCTTTTTCTCGACTCTTTAAAACTAAAAAAGCAAGTTGTGTCTAAAAGCGTCTAAAAATTATTTTAATTCGGAAACACACTTTCCCCTTTTGTATTTTGGTTGATCGAGTAATCCGCAATCGTGGAAGAAAGTCAATTGAAACCCCGTCGTTCGCGGAGGCTTACGAGTCAACCGTCTTTGTCTCCGGAATCGAAAATAGTACGGACAAAGCGAACTCGTTTAACCGGTTTGAAATCTCCTATCAAAGTTAGAACAAGTGTTCCAACGACATCTGAGATTCCGGTTACTCCAAACATTTCTGGAAACCCTGCCTCTATAGAAGAAGTTCAACAGCCGCAGAGGGACAGTAACACTGATCCTAGTCTGGGGGCAAATACTTGCGTTATTGAACCAGCTCCATCTGTGACCGGTTCAGAGAGTCTTTCTCCTCAAACAACTGTCGCTGTTGATTCAACCCCTTCTTCGACACCAGAAATATTTTACGGACCTGACGGTCTTCCTCTTCCACCTGGTTTGATTGCGATAGAGGAAATTGTAGAGGATCCGCAAGCAAGTACTCCAACACATTTTGGAGTCGGGGTCACTCTATTTCCTTCATCAGAAGTTAGTCTACCACAAGTGGAAGCTCCTGTAGAATCGCTAGGCAATCTCTTGGATAGACTCAAAATGTCTGAACAACCGTCAACATCTAGGACTGTGTCGAATGACACAGCGACAGCAGAAGCTCCTGCCGTCACTCCGACAATGTTTTCCGGCATACCATCTGTCCCGACTAGCTCGCAATCGCTAGAAGGAGTCCACCAAGGGACTATTTCGACAGTGTGGTCTGTTCCAGTTTGTTTCTCCGGAATAATATCCGGCAACTCTTATGTTGAGACTCGCCAGATTGACCCATTTGGAGGTCAATTTGGGCAATCCAGTCCTCAAGGACAAACAATCCCCTTGAGTTCCGGATTGCTACCGTATGGGGGGCAGTATGCCCTTTCATTACCCCCTCTGGGAGGGTATCCATACGGGAGTTCACAACAATATTCAGGTTATTCTGGAGTTACATCAAGTGGTTGGGTACCTATGCCACCTCAACAACCAAAGGTTGTATATTCTATGCAACAGTGTGTACCTATGTCGAACATCCCGACCACACCGGCTATTGTGACAGTGTCGCAAGTTCAAACATTGCCTGTTGTATGTCAACCTCAGATTTCTCAGGTTGTAATGCAACAGCCCCTTGACCCTGTGACACAACCACAATTGCCAACTAGTGGGGTGACATAGGTCCAAACAGGTAAAATTACCCCACACCTTGGTCCAACAGTTAGTATAGCGCAACAGAACATGGCTTCACAACCGTGGCTGGTGCAATATCAACAACCGCAATTCCAGCAAGTGTACCAAGGTTCTGAGCAGCAGATCTTTGCGATCAGTGGACAACCGTATATTCAAAACGGTCAAAACCAACCGCTCTACAGTGGTCAAGTCCACCAACCGTATCAGTCATACCAACATCAATTACATTATGCTGGTATGCAAAGGCCCACTGCTCAGGCAATTCCATCGTACCCTAGGTAAGCACCTAACCTGAATCAACAGTTACCATTCGTGGAAACTTTAGAGTTACCCGATTTACACTGGTTAACAAACGATCCAATTGCTTATGCCCCTTGGTGGCCAACGATTCCTCACAAACTTCCTTCAGACATTTCTAAATTTAACGGAAATCCGGGTGAAGATCCATCGAATCACGTGATGACCTTTCATCTATGGTGTTCGTCAAACACCTTGAATGATGATTCGATAAGGCTTCACCTATTTCAGAGGACGTTAACGGGTCCAGCGGCTAAATGGTATATTGAATTACCTAGAGCCTCGTTTGACAATTTCAGCTCCCTAGCCACGACTTTCTTAACCCATTTTCAATTACCGATAAGGTATGAAACGGGAACAGAAATCTTAACCAACTTCAAACAGACAACGGCCACTCATATATCTGATCATATACATGAGTGGCGACGTCGTCGTAGGATGGTAAAAACGTATGTTCCCGATCAGCTGTTAGCTGAATGGTTTATAAAGTCGTTACTTCCTGCTATAGCAGAAGATGTGGCAAAGGGGGGAGTCGTAACGGAGGAGCAAGTTATTGCTCCTGCACAATATCTAGACTTAGTCTACACTCAGTCTGGCACGCTCTACGACAAAATACCTGACGCCCCTAGACCAGAATTCTCAATTCCTCCTCCTCCTAAATCAAATAGTGACTCTCATGCCGGCGATGGTCTGATTGGCACGACAAACGCGAAATCGACAAAGGCTTCGTCTAAGAAAGCCAGTAAGAATTCGGATCAAAATGCAAAAGAAGAAATTATTGCTTTGGAAGTAATTGTCGTTTCAGCAAATAAAGGCAAAGAAACCAATCAACCAGGAAGCAAGAAGAAGCAAAACAAAGGGAAGAAGAAGAAACAAGGTGAGTCATCCCCTGAAAAAACTTCTTCAAACCCTCCTGGAAATAGGAAACCACCCCCCTCAGGGTGTCAGATATGTGATGAGGATCATTGGACGAGGGATTGTCCATACAAAGCTAAGCTGAAAAGGTTCTTCAAAAGTTCGCAAACCTCAGCTGTATTAACTGATCCGTTTCCCAATCCAGGTCAAAATCTGGTTGATAGTGGAAATGCTTCCCCGTCGCAACTGCTAATGTTATCAATCTCCAAGCAACAAAATGATGCTTTGATTTCGACAAGGAACAAAGATTACGGGAATCCTCAGCTGTCGAACGACAAAGGTAAAGATCAACCAAGTAGTTCGACAACAACTTCGACAGAAGTTGTACCACCCATCATTCCTGAATTAACAATAAAACCGCCAAAGGGAGTAGTACACAAGTCGACATTTAATCCTCGCGCCAGAGCGACGCAGCATTATAACATAGTGGAAGATTTGGCCCAATCACCATCCGCTATGTCGACTCTTGAAGTGCTACAGAATTTTCCATCCCAAAGGCAGGCTTTGTTATCGGCTATTGGTGGGGTTGATCGTAAGGATTCCAATCTTGTATCCTTCGACCACAAAGGATACGATCCTCAGTTACCAGCTCAACTAGCTTTCCTTATTCAAGTGAAAGCCCTCAACAAAACTATTCATCGAACAATTATTGATGAGGGGGCATCTACATGTATTATGTCGATGAGTTGTTAGAAAACTTTAGGGTCTTCGACCTTGTCGCGATCTTCGACGACATTGAAAGCATTCGACGGAAGGACTTATACCCCGTGCGGTATCCTTAATAACTTGAAAGTTGAACTAGGAGGAAAAACAGTAGAAATAGATGTTGAAGTCATCGATGGGAACCTTGACTACAACATCCTACTGGGAAGATCGTGGATCTATGCCATGGCAGCTGTTGTGTCGACTTATTTTAGGAAGATCGCATTCCCTTTTCAAGGAGGGATTACGATCGTCGACCAACAAGACTTCCTCCCTAATGGTTCACAAGTTACAGGAAGCATTCCCATGATCCATGGAAGAAACCATTCGCTTCAAGATATCGGAGTAGGCCTACTGAAAGACCCCACATTAATGGGAACTTTCGCACTTCCACCTCCAATCTATATAGGAGAATTAGCATTGGTAAGAGCCTGCAACATGATATCTTCCACGAAGATCTCAAAAGATGATATCGACATGGATCATGCAATGGTTTTGCCCCCAAGCCCTATAGAAATATTGTAGAAATCAATGTTTCGAGCATGGGAGGCGAACCCAAATCAACGCTCATCAAGCGTTTGGGTAGATAGGTCTAGAGAATATGGTACCCCATTAGATCCTTGGTCGAAAGTGCATGGGACTGACGAAGGAATCCTAAAATCAATGTTGGTTGAGGGGGCACCATGGAATGATTGCCACCATCGTTCCCTTCTTCCATAATATGAAGAAGATACTCAGCATGACCTTTACCACCCTTCAGTTTTTGAATTCCTATCAAATACTGTAAATACGGTGGATTCCGAGTGAAACTTATCCAATATTGAAGAGACTATAGCCATAAATATCTCGACTAAAACAAATGTTGTAGAGAATATTTATGTCGGCAAAGGATGTTCTCCTTCAGAACTAGAAATATATAACGCTCTTTTTCGCGAATTCAGAGATGTCTTTGCTTGGTCATATGATGAAATGCCAGGCATTGACTCGAGTATCGTTGAACATGAAATTAAGATGTATCCTGATGTCAAACCAGTAAGACAACGGCTTCGGCAGGTGCACCCCAAGAAAGCCGCTGCCATTAAAGCAGAAGTTGAAAAGCTCCTACATGCTGGCTTCATCTACCCGGTTCCTCTAACCGATTGGGTATCGAATATTGTCCCTGTTATGAAGAAACAAGGGACAATTAGAGTGTGTGTCGATTATAGGGATGTAAACCAAGCTTGTCCGAAGGACAACTACCCTACACCCTTCATCGACCAGATAATTGATGAATGCGCCGGATGTGAAATCTTTTCATTCATGGATGGATTTTCTGGGTATAATCAAATAAATATCCGCCCACAGGACCAGTCAAAGACTGCATTCATATGTCCATGGGGCACATTCGCTTATCGAAAATTACCCTTTGGTTTAAAGAACGCAGGGGCGACGTTTCAAAGGGCAATGAATTACGCCTTCCATGACATCAAGAACATCGTTCAACCTTATCTCGACGACCTTCCGGCTCATTCGCGAAAGCGGACTGATCATCCACATCATTTAAGAGCGATATTTCTACGTTTCTGACACTACAAGATAAGACTCAATCCGCACAAATGTGTATTTTGCGTCGGTTTTGGTCGTTTACTTGGCTTTTTGGTCTCTAAAGATGGGATTCGTCTCGACCCTCACAAGGTTTAGGCAATCATTAATTTGCCTCCACCTTCAAATTTGCTTCAGATTCAGAAACTCCAAGGGAAAGAAAACTTTTTGAGGAGGTTCATTCCAAATTACGCAGAACTTGCTAAAGGTTATACTCGTCTTTTGAAAAAGGATGTACATTTTGTCTGGGATCTGGTGGCGCAAGCTTCCTTTGATGCTCTGAAAGATTCTGTAGTAAAAGCATCATTAATGTATGCCCCGGACAATCAAAGAGATTTTAACCTGTATCTGGCTGCATCAGATACAACCATTGCGATTGTTTTAGTTCAAGAAGTCGATGGAATTGAACATCCTATATATTATTTAAGTAAAAACTTGAATGATACAGAAAGAAAATATTCTTATGTTGAAAAGCTAGCACTCGCTGTTGTTCAAGCGATACAAATATTTCGACATTATGTCCTCTTTCGGAAAACTACCATTCTATCATATTGCAACCCCATGACTTATATATTGTCGCGATAGTTACTGGGGGGCAAGTATTCAAAATGGATAGTGATCCTTCAAGAGTTTGATCTGGAATTTGTGAAATCCAAATCAAAGAAAGCTTTAGTCTTCGCAGAATTATTGTGCGATCTCCCATCGTCGTCCAACAATGAAACATCTGAAGAATCAATCGTGGACGAAAGTTTGTTTCTAATATCTGCAAGCAATGAGTGGTATGGAGATATAATAATTTATCTCCAAACCCAAAGATTCCGGCCTGACACCTCTCACTCAGAACAGAAACGTATACGATACCAAGCGAAAGACTACATGATCGTCGGTGATACACTTTACCGTCGTGGTATCGATACAGTTTTGAGAAGGTGCCTCACCCATGAAGAGGCCGAAAAAGCCCTGAATGAGTGTCATTCAGGCGCGTGTGGGGGGCATCAATCTAGATATGCTACAGCACAGAAAACCTTACGAGCAAGATACTTCTGGCCAACCATGTTCAAAGATTGCATAACCGCAGTCAGAAGTTGCCATGCTTGTCAAATTTTCGATAGCAAAACCAGAAGACCACCCGCACCTTTACAGCCAATAGTTGCTGTTGGGCCTTTCGCCAAATGGGGCATCGATTTCATGACATGTAACCTCACCTCGACCGGGGGGCATGGGTATATTATAGTCCCCGTTGACTATTTTACCAAATGGGCCGAGGCGATGCCTACATTAGATAACACTGGTGAAACAACTGCCCTTTTCTTTTTCAATCATGTAGTCGCCAGGTTCAGGGTACCACAGGCTATAGTTACAGATCATGGGTCGCATTTTCACAATCACATGATGGTTGAATTAGCTGCCAAACTAGGGCTATCTCACGATAGCTCTACCCCGTATTATCCGCAAGCCAACAGACAAGTTGAAGTAATCAACAAGGTCCTGAAGCATATGTTGCAAAGGATGATCGGGGTTCACAAAAGAAGGTGGCACCTAATCCTGTACTCAGCCTTGTGGGCTTACCGAACATCGGTAAGGAATGCGACCGGGTTCACACCTTTCCAACTGGTGTATGGCTTGGAAGCAGTCTTGTCAATCCAGTGTGAAATTTCGTCTCTTAAACTCGCGATTGACCTCCTCCCTGGAACTTCGGAAGAAGAGGCCCATTTCTTGGAATTAATCCAATTGGATGAAACCCGTCGTGATGCCGCTTTGGCTAACGAAGCTGATAAGAAACGAGTCAAGGCGCAGTTCGACAAAAATGTCAAACCCCGTGTCTTCTCAGAAGGTGACTTGGTCTTGCTTTATGACCAAGAATCCGATAAATTGGGAGAAGGTAAATTTAATTCTTTATGGATGGGCCCCTATATTGTTAAATGAGTATTAGCAAAAGGAGCCTACGAGTTAATGTATTATGAAGGAATTCCACTGGCGCAACCCCGTAATGGGTTGTACCTCAAGCGTTACTATGCTTAAATAGTAACCTGTATGCTTTTGTTGTATTTTGTTTTCGCTAAAGTGTTTGTTTTGGTCGAGTAATCCAACTTTTTACATTTATTGCAGATTTCAAACCTTCTGGAGACATGTGTTGGATATGCTGACGGAGCAAGTCGTAGTTCGCGGAACCTGTCCTCCGCAGCCTGGGCCATTTTTGATCCAAGCGGCAAGTTAGTAAGTTTCAGAGGTGTATGTATTGGTCAATCAACGAATACCATCGCTGAGTATAGTGCATTGATAGAACTACTCTCTGATGCCATCACCCATGGCATACGCCGGCTAATCGTCAGGCTAGACTCACAACTCGTAATACTACAACTCAATGGTATATATTCTATCCGCAAACCAGCTATTTATCGCATGTTCCTAAGGGTTAAGATTTTGGAAAGACAATTTGATTTAATTCAATACCAGCATATTTCCAGAAACTTAAACACATTAACCAACTCATTAGCAAACTATGTGTTAGACAGACATTTGCGACATTTATAAAAAGAGACACATCATCAATGTTGTACATATGGATCATATAACTCAACCAAAATAAACCTAAAAATCAAAATATATATATATAAGCTGTTTATAGTTTATACATAATGTTCTGTAACCAAGACAAAAATCGGTCATATGAACCAAAAACTCAAAAATGCTAGGGGGCACCCTGGCCTAGTGATGCTCATGATAGTACGTCACGGCCTGTGCAATCATGCGCAAGAGACGAGTCCATCGTCTAGGCACACCAGTAGTATGCCGCTGCAACTGTAAAGGTAACTCATCAATCCTCACATCGGGAATGCCGAGAGTAAGGCTCTCAACCTGCTCCTGCACAGCTGTAAGGGTCTCGGCCACGTCAAGGTCGCGAAGAATAACCCTCCCGGCAGTCTCTCCTGCTGGGGCAGCGACTGGCACTCTTGGGCGAACTGCTGGACGAACAGGACCAACATCTGCATGCACACATGAGTTTGATTAAAGTCTTGATAGAATAAAGCACAAGGACATTATAAATAAGAACAGTAAATAGTAAGATGGTCAAAGATTTTACCAATAGCACCCCACTGTTCGCCATCTGGCACTACCAAGTCCGGATCGCCTCGGAAATCCATACCAACATATGGATACTCGGAATAGACCATCTCCTGACGCTCAAACCACCTGAATAAGGTATCAGTGAAAGAAATCTGAGGTTGACCAGCATGCCTAGACATGTGATCAACCCATCTCTGCATGCGTGGCTCGGTAGGAGAAGGCAAGTCAAGTGCGATATACTGAGGCTGCATCAGTGGTATTTTCTCCAAGGCAAAGGCAGTCAGAATAGAACCAAATCCAAAGTTCTTCAGCTTCCCATCCTTTACCTTGTTCAACTGACTTTTCATCTGAAGAAGTACTGCATCACACCAGTTGAATATTTTCGGTTGGAGACACTCCAAGGCGTGCTGCACATAGGATCTGTTGGAAACATGAAGAGATGCGCTACCAGCCATCCTACCGATAGTATACAGAATGGACCTGAGAGACCTGTCAGTAATCTCACGGATAACAACCTTGCTGTCTCTACTCGGCTGGGATCCTTCCCTGCAATACTGACGGACATAATCTCTCATGGAGTCATTCCCTCGGGCCGAACCTGACAAAGAAATGGGGGCACCCCACCTCGACAAACCCATCAAGAAGTAAATGTCTACCATGGTCAAAGGGATAGATTTGCTCCTGATCTGAAATACTTGGTTGATAGGATCCCAAGCATCAAGAATATACTACAGTAAGGAGATCTGTGCTCTCATACTAGAGATACGGAAGAACTTCAGCAGGCCACAGTTCCGCAGCGCGTTCACCGTGACAGGGTCATGGAGGGAAATCATGTCCTCTTCTTCATGTTCTCGTTCTCGCCATGTAAGGGTCATTTTTCTCAAAAGTCCCTGCAAAACAAACAAGAGACAGAGTAAGATCCTGGATTTGATGAGAAACTGGAAAAATTTTCATAAAAAACTATGCAACAGAACTATTTTTCTATGCTCAACGCAACTAGCTAGTATCCCACCTGCATTGAAGGTCAAACTGCCTTCATGCAGCTTGACATTCAACGCAGGTTTCGAATGGACTGCCTGCGCTGATGGCAGAGCGCCCTGACAAAACCCCAGGGGCTCATGGGAATAGGAAAACAGGCATAGAATGGAAAAATGAAACCATGAAAAGAAAGAGCTAGAGTTTAGCTCCTACCTGGTCCATACGGCGCCAAAAATCGTCTGCAGAATCTCCCGAAATCAGCTGGTGAAAATCAAGGGGGAAGAGGCACCTCCAAAGCTCCAACAAACCAAGTTCAAATGAAATGGTAAAATGAGAGGTAAAAACACCTTTTAATTGCTTTTTACGTAGTTCAAAGCGAAATATTAGGGTTCTAATCTCATTTTCATGCAAATGTTATTCATTTCTAACTAGTTTGATGCAGCAATTGAGGATACAGTACTATCTTTGAAAAGGGCAAAGCTAGTTATGGTAAAAATCGAAAATTTGACCATATAACTTCGAGCAGTTTTAGCACACAGTTCATGCTCGTTAAAAAATAAATGCATGATCCGAGCAGTTTTAGCGCATAGTTCATGCTCGTTAAAAAATAAACATAAGACCGAGCAAATGTTTCCACCCGCATTTAAGCTCGTTAAAAAATGAACTATCCCGGTAAATAACCACTGTGAATGTAATATCATCAGCCATTAAAGCCTTGGTCGTGTTTGCACCGTCACCTCCACTTTTCATTTGGCCGATCGTTCACCTCCATATGATTGTTTACCCATTTTGACGAACAACTGCGAAGAGTGATTTCACCTAGCCATCCTTGTGACACTGCCGTGATTGGAAAATTCCAACTTGTACCTGGAATCAGTTGCTAACCCTGTTTATCACTCGTTCCTCAAAAGACAAGTCTTCCTTAAGCTCTTTTCATCTGACTCGTAAAATATGAAAAGATTGCCAAGTTTTGGCCTTCCAGCTCATTAAAGTGACAGGAAGTGCTATCCCTCCTCTAGATTTTAATCTTTTTGGACCTGAGGGATTATTGCACAAAAAGATCGAGCGCTTGTTTAATTCGGCTCGTTAAAACTATTGAAAACTCATCCCTTCTGTATCGTTTTATACTTTTTCGGACTTAAGGGATTAGATGACGAAAAAGGACTTTTGGAGTTAAATTTATGTACCTTTTCAGACTCTCTAAAAATGAAAAGGACCGAGTTATCCTTGTCGTTAGACTCGTTAAAATCATTAAATAGCGACAAACTTGTCTTTAGACGAGAACGAGTTTCACTATCGCTAGGCTCGTTAAAACATAGCGATAGGCTTGCCCGAAGGGCAGGTTATAGAACAAGCATATGTTATCCTCCTCAAGCTTGACAAAAATAAAGAGGTACTGGTCAGCAATGACTGGGGAAAAATTGGGAGAAACTAAAGAAAACTTTGATGGTAGCAAGTCGCTCTTGAACATGACACTTTTCCTCTGTACCACAATTGGGTTGGGTTGTTTCATTCACCGGTCACATCCATGGTCTCGCCATACCATCCATATTTTGGGTAATGCTACCAATCCATCGCATCAGTGTCGCC
The DNA here is from genome assembly GCA_031772625.1 of Pinus tabuliformis. Lineage (NCBI taxonomy): Eukaryota > Viridiplantae > Streptophyta > Pinopsida > Pinales > Pinaceae > Pinus > Pinus tabuliformis. Next base: position 309,557,961 of record CM062815.1, on the reverse strand, counting down.
ACATGTTCAAGAGAAGTCGTTCAGAAAAGTCAACCGTGTCCCATCCACTGCCATACATTATCCTTCATCCTTTCATGACCGCCACCCTGAATCATATGTCACAGATCGTTTTCACCTCCATTAAAATCATTAGCTCCATTCCGTGTCACTGATGTGGGATTCATTAAGGCCCTCCTTTGACGGATTGCTTCTTGTCGACATCAGCTCATTATCCAAGAAGTTGATCTAGGAACAAGCCCTTCAGTACTTTGAAGCTTGCATGCCTCAATGGCAAGTTTCTCACTTCCGGCAACAGGTATACATCAATGACCTTCGACCGAAAGATTTTGCGTGGTGTTCGACGCCAAGTCCTTTATTCACACCACGTGAATTGTACTGCAGTACCTTGAGGGTCATTATCATTATCGGTGATTCCTCTCACGCTTGTTAACGGTTTACCTTATTGACCGGTAATCAAGCGATGTCTTTCCATGTTCGACTTCAGAACATTTCTCACATGGATCGACTTGTACTTAGAGTGAAGATCGAACGAGTTTGAAGACCCCGGATCTAGTTTCATCCATCCGGGCTGCGATATATATTCAGGAAAGATAAAGACATTGACATGTACATCATTGCAGCAGATAATCATCCTACTCAAAGGATGATAATTTCATCAAAATTATCGGTCTACCATCAGACGATTGTCTGTTCTATGTACAGAAAAATGAATTTATAAAGCTGAGCATGGGAATGCCCGCCTCAGCTAGATCATGAAAGCAGTATGAAAAATAATGTATTGTATTGTATCTTATTACAGGTCTCCTCCCAGCATTGGATGAACTTCGGATCCCCCTGATAAAGCATTTCACCCGATAAACCGCCTCATACTTTAGGGGGCAACTATTATAGACATTTTTGTGCCTTACAGCATTGAGCATGAAATGTCCATAATCCAAGGGATCCAAAGTCCCTAAACATGTTGTTCCCACCCCTAGAGGAACAAGGCTAACAAACCACAGCAATTCACAGAAGTTCTCCACTAGAAACTGCTCAAAAACAAGTCAATTCAGGATCATTTCAATGGCTACACTAGCTGTTTGCGCTGAATGTCAAAGCCAACACTGGCTACCTGCGTTGAATGTCAAAGGGAACACTGGCTACCTGCGCTGAACGAGAATGGACATGTGGCAGGCTCATTTCTCAAGGTGTCAAAACCCAGGAAGCTTCCAAAATGACACTTGCCTCAGGGAATTCGACTGGTGATGAGTAAGAGGTTCCAAATCTCCAAGTGGAAACAAGAACCTCCAAGTGGACTCAAGAACTGACAAAGGGAGAGGACACTAGTCAGATCTCAAGCTGACTCATCCTCTCTCCAAACATCTATATATGGATCTCTCCTCCATGAGATCTGGGGGCTGGAATTTTGTTATTGCAAAGAATTATTGTTGGTTTGAGATTGGAATCATTGGGTGCTTAATGCTTTGAAGGGGGTGAAGATAGGAATTCCATTTGCTGGGAAGGAGATGCTGGATTGGAGCCCTCTGGGTTGTATCTCCTCCTGAACCTTGTTATTCATCAATAAAGCTATCTTGGTTTCTCCTATATGCTGATGTATTCTTGATGTATGATTGCATTAGTATGTTTAGTTTATTTCTAATCCTGAACTAGTTATGAATATGAATCCATGTCTTGTGTAGTGTTCTCTTCTTGTGATCTTGCAGAAACCTCTTGAAGCTGGGGGAGCGAGAAGGCAAGTAGCTGGGAATCCTCCAAGAGAAGAGAGACCAGATCGAGGGACAAACAAAAGACACCGGTTAGTCCATCCATCTCTCTCTTCATTCTTAATTCATAAAGGAAGAAATGTTAGAATAGCTGTCTCTGTTTGTTGCTAAGGCACTGTCACACCTTAGGTGGATAGGATCGTCTTGCATAGGAATTTTTCCCCACAACAGGAGTGGCAGAGAGAGCTACAATGCATGGAATCCCAGGACAATGCAGAGCATGCAGGTTGTAGCAATGCGAGAGGCACAAGTGAGTTGCACAGTGTAGGGTAGCACAGAGAAGGGTGCAATGGTGCGAGATGTATGGAGATGTTGTAGTAGCGTAGAGGTCAGAGAGGGAGCACTTGTCAGCTGCAGATAGAGCTTCAACATCAGAGTATGTTTCTAGCCCAACAGAGAGGTCAGTTGGGAGTTTTTTTGTTCCGAGAGTTGCTGGAGCAACCACACTTGGTAGATGTGTTGCATACAGAACATTCCAGAGGTATAAGATCAGGTTTGAGAGGAAGCCTTTCTTGTTGAGAGGGAGTGTTGAAAATTGGCAACAATAAATTGCTAAAAATAGAAGTGCTAAAAATAGCAGTTTGGGCATCAGTGTTGGATTGGGCAACAGGGAATGAAAAATGGAAGTGCTAAAAAAAGAAGTTCTATTTTTAGCAGTAAAAGTTGGATTCCTATTTTTAGACAGTCCCTGGTCTAAAATAGGAAGTAAAATTCGAATTTGGTCTTACCAGCAGTTTGAATATTAATTAATTAATTCTCCATGAGTTAATTAGTTAAGGAAAATCAGACTTGAAGTCTTTAGGAGAACATGCAATTATTTCTCCACTAATTGGGGAATGTTTCCTTGATTTGCTTCACTGATTGAGGAATTAAGGATGAGTTCTATATTCAGAGGATCAATTGACTTAGTTTAACTTAGTCAAGTTCAGTTAGATTAATTTAACAAGTTGTTAAATTAATGAGATACAGTGTGTTGATGCTTGCATGCATGTGACAACTGTTATTTTCAGATAACTGTGTATTCACTCATGGATAACTGATGCATGTCAGTTCAGTCAGAGTCCCAATTGAGATCAGAGAAGGGACAGTGTACTATTAGTCGGATGAATATTTTTCCTATAAAGGAAGCTCATCCATGATGAGGATTTATCTCCTTCAAGTTTGTGCAGTTAGATCAGAGGTTAGTGAGTGTGTGAAGAGGCCAATTCACACAGGTGGTAGCACTGGACCTCAAGGAAAATTCACAAGGAAATAGGAGGCTTGGAGGGCAGAGGAGAAGGTTTGTGAGAAGCCTTTGACTGTTTATAAGCAGTAGAGGGATTGTACTGAGAGTTGGATAGCTTCCGAGCTAAGGCTTTGTGTAATATAGACTATATTTCCACTTGTATGATAATACAAAGATGGGGTTTTAGGCTGGTGCTTTCCCATGGTTATATCTTCTATATTATGTGTGATTGATTCCTTCTTATCAGTTATATGTGTTCTTATTGATGTTGCTCATGGTTGATTAAGCTTTCGCTAAATTGTTTGTAGGAGTAGATCATGTGTTTTGCTTTAGTACATTGCATTACCAGGTTGATCTATAGGTGGGAAATTTCTACATGGTATTAGAGCTAGCTGATTTGTAGAAAAAGTTCTACATGGTATCAAAGCTAGCTGATTTGTAGGAAAAATTCTACAAAATTCTACATCTAGAGCATTTGTTCCAAACAAGGCTTCTAGGACTAGTAACTCAACCCACAACTTATTTGGGCTTCTAGAGAGTTTGTCCAACTAGGGCTTCCAGGACTAGTAACTCAACCCAGCAAGGGCTTCTAGAGAATTTGTCCAACCAAGGCTTCTAGGACTAGTAACTCAACCCAAGCTGTTACAGGGCTTCCAAAGTGTTTCTCCAACTAGGGCTTCCAGGAACTAGTAACTCAACCCAAGCTAAAGGAAACATGAGAACCAACTAAAAACACAAATAAATGAACCCACAACACCATGGCTATCTAGGAAATGGAAAGGCTAGTCAAATCCATTGTCAATCCAGTCAATCCTCCATGCCAATGACAGGTCATGACCAAGAAACCACATGCATGTGCCATGCATGCCAAAACTAGTGATAAAAACATACATGCAACTCGGTACGTACAAGCAAAATCCGATGTAGCTTCTGATCCCGATGTCCTCTTGTGCTTTCCCACTCTACCTTTGCCTTCTTTCTCCAAAACTCTAAATATGCCACACTCTCCCAAAGTGCTCCAAGAAAACTCTAAGTATCCAAGTGTATGAGAGAGAGAGAATAGAGAGAGAGCTCCAAAATGGAATTGACCAAGCCTTCCAACTGATCCTCATAATCCTTTTTATTAATAAGGTCTCTATTTTCTTCATTTTCCATTATTTTCCTTCATTTTCCTCCTCACATGCAACCTGTGACCTTTCACCTTATTTTTCTCCTATTTTCCTTTATTTTCATAAATAAATGTGCCAAAAATGCCTTTTCCAATTTCCTTTAGCCATAATAAACCATAATGAACACCCATACTAGGATGTCCTACCCATTATTCAGCTTGGAATAAATGTACCATGACTGTGGCCTTATATATTTTTACATAAATTTTTAACCAAGGTTGTTATATATATATATATATATATATATATATATATATATATATATATAATCCAACACCTCTATCTCTTTTATGTATTGTTTGATTGCAAGGTAACATAATAAATGTTCTCTCACATGCTCTTCATTGAATTTTATGAATTAATCGTGATTTTTTATTTTTTTTAGAAATGAGTAGATTTTATATTAAATCTATGTTTGGTCATTGCAGATACCTAGGAAATTAGTTACTTGTTTGTTTCTAGTGTCTAATCATTTGGAGAAGAAAGTGTTGGTAGCTTAAAAAGACTACCTGCGAAGACTAGTATGACCATGGAAAATTTTAAGGGCTCATATCTGCAAGTGGGCTAATTTTCAATGGCTTTTACAAAAAAAAATGTTTGTCAATTTCCATTTGTTTCTAAAATGATTAACCCACATTTTATAGTATAAAATTATTTTATCTTAAAAATCATCAAAAAGTTATATAGACTAATATAAAATCATTAGAAATATAAATATTTTTACAAAAATTTTGCCAAACATTTTACAATTTGCATATTAGGGACTGGTAAGATTCGTTAAGGTTTCTAAACTTTAAGATAAACTTCCATCTTTAAAATTTTCCTTGAGTATGAATATATGATGACAAGATTACATTATACATATGCATCCAAGCAAAAGAAAAAAATTTCACTGAGAGTACATTAGTATATGGGGTGAATTCCCTCATCCATAATCTGTTGAGGTCAAGAATGAAACTTCCTGCATGCCTGCTAGTAGCACTTGATTCAAAGTTCTTGTAGTTCATGACAATGATATGCTCTTGCAGTCCTTTAATTTGCTAGCATAATGCATCCATCTCATCAGATTGATGAGTCTATCTACTCTTCGAGTCTTGAGTTTATTCCAATATATCAATGATGGTTCTCATTTGTTCTTGCAATTTCATGTTTGTCTTGAGAATATCAAGTTTCAGTGACTCCATCAATTGGCTACAATTGTTACAAAGTTTCCTATTACTATCTCTGAGATCTTTTCTTTTACTGGCCCTCATTTTGGTCCAACTGGGAATGAATGGCTAATGGTACCATAGAATCCTTTGAGAAACCTATGCGAGAATGATCAGATGTCATTAACCCTTGAAATGGTAGCTCTTAGGGTCCTAGAGAACCTCGTGGGCTGAGTAGCAAATAGACTAGAAAAACCAAGCATTAGTATAGTGGATTGCCTACACAGGGAGCCACAAATCCAACTGAGGGGAAAATCCAATATACTAAATATGATAGAATGTGAATTTTCAAATAACAAGGTACACCTTTGAGACTCTGAGAAGAAATATTTACTACAAATTCAAGAGAATATTTACACGCTTGCCAAGTTTGAGAGAGCTAAGCATGTAGGATATTACCAAGCAGGGGAGAGATGCTTACCTAATGAGGAATTGGATTTATTGTCAAAACAATGTAGAGACCATGCATATTGAAAGCCCAGAAGCATTGATTTGTACTCTGATTATACAACAAAGATTGTGAAAAGAAATCATTTTTGCAAGTGATCCCACTATGCCGGGAACTGATGTCACCAGGAACATCAAGCCAACTAGACTTTCTTAAAGTAGGAATTCACTGTGCATTACATAGTTTCAATTGAGAAAATCCTACTAAAGTGGCCAAAGAAATTTACATAGAACAATTACATGGACTCGCCAATATCCTAAACCATCCTCTTACCTAAGTCTATAGGTGTCAAAATTGGGAAATTTTTCGTGCTCGAAAGTGATAGTGCTCCATTAAATTATATAGTTGATCGATCTTCGCACATGCTTTTCTCTTAATGTCACCATAGTGGATATAATTGTCACTTCCTAGGTGTCAATTATCAATAGAGATGGAGGTCCTGTGCTGAGATCAAACCATCGCCTACAAATATACTTTGATCATGCAGGGCGACTTAGAGAAACCTGCATGTGTCGATTTACCTAACGATGCCATGATAATATGTTGGCCTCATCCAATATTAATTTAATAATTACTAATATAAACTTTGATCTGAAGGTGCAAATGACTTTTATAATGTGTTAATACCATGGAGTTATGCTTGTAGGGAAGGGATGAGGGGTCAAGGAAAATTCCTCCACCCCTATACACCATTGAACTCTAATTGACCCACCTTGACTAGGCATGCTTTACCACCTTTATGACCAACATCTGTGTTTTGGTTTCTTAAGACATGGAAGAAATATTTTTTAAGGATACCCTCTCATAACCTTGTTCTTCACTGCAACATGAGCTTGCTATTTTATCCTTTGGCTAGGTTCCTTTATGTAAGTAGTCATTCATTATAAGTGAATGCCCTACAATAGTGATAAATTAGTAACATGCATTTCCTTAGCCAAGAAAAAACCTTGTAGCAAACCATGCATCTTTGCCTCGTTATTGGCCATATGCCCCAATCCCTATGAATACCTTGTTACAATTTTTCTATCAGGGGTTATACAAAACCCCTATCCCTCCTTCCACCCCAGAATTATTCATAAAATTTATTAATATATATCTAGTTAATAGATTGTGCAAATGTTTAGTCAGTTAAATAAAAAAAATTAATTATTCCTTATTATTCATAAAATATTAATTTTTTAATATACATTTAACTATAATCCTATATATAATTTTAAAATTTTATCCCTATTATGTTATTTATCTATAGTTTAACCAAATACCTTTAACATTTTTTTTGATAATCCAATATAAAATTACATAAAGAATAGAAATAATACATATTTAATTTAATTTAATAAATTTATTAGACTAAGTTTTATGATAATGTTTTGTATTATTATGTCGCTGCATGACATATAGGATCTATAGAGATGTATTAGTTTGCCTGTACTAAAAAAAATGGGCATTTTACAAAATTAACATTAGTATTCTATGTAATTGTTTTGTGGATGTCATTCTATCATCGTGTCATGAGTCCATTACCTGATGGCTTTTGCTACATGCATTTCGTTCATCCTTATCTCCTTGTTGCTAAGAGGGTTTTTGTCACCTTCTTTTTGTTTGTCCTTATCTCCTTGTCATTCCAAGGTGACCTTGAATGGATATGGGTACATGAATATAGCTTTTCCATAATGCCCCACTCCTTTCCTTCTTGATAATCAATCTCCCTCATCCTGCGTCTTTCTCAAGAAGAAATATTTTCTGCACTATGTTCCACTTTCTCTCCTTTCTCTACCTTCCAACATTAGAGGAGTAATGACATGTTCAACTATGCAAACTCAGGACAATAAATCAATCGATTGTATATCAATTCTCATTAATGAAAATGATGATCCATCCTTGGTATGCTAATGTTTGACTTCTATGGATTCTCCCCAGCCATATGCAATCATAAAGATACACAAGCCTTGTAGATGGGATAAGAATGAGTTGTGTAAGAAATCTATAGTTAGGGCAAATTATATGGTAGAGAAAGAAATATTTTTCAGATGACTACATCTCTCATGACTCTAATAACATCCTAATTTTTTCTTCATATTAAAGAAAAATTGATAAACCCTTGCAAGAAGTTGCCCCCCATTTTTCTCATTACAAAACTATATCCACTGGCCAAGAGGAATATTTTGCGAGTTTATACACTATTAGAACTCACTTCAAACCTTGAAGCGAGTATCAATGTAGGAAACTCGACATCAGCTAATGATGGTGACTATATCCTTCTCAACACTATCGAAGAAAACACTAAAAGTGATATTGTCCTGACTAGAAGAACAACAGTAATGATTGAGAATCTAGCTTGATCGTAACCAGACTAGAAGGATGATAGTCATGATTGAGAATCCAGCTTGATCATAACCAGAGTGTAGATTCCGATGAGCCAAGAATTTTCTTCATAACTGTTAGATGTAGGGAATCTGCAATTTACATAGTAATGTGATGCCCTAGGCCATCTTTATGTAATTGCACATTTCAATGTATTTTAGAAATCAATCTAAATCAATCCAATGCTTAAACATCTTTATGTAATTACACATTTCAAAATATTCAATATTACAAAAATCTAAGTGACATTCATTTGACTTTATTAAATTTCCAAAATTTTCTTAACTCAATCCACTTCAAATACAGCCAACACAATACAATCATTCTTCCTGCTTCGATTTACGTTGATAGGAACTTATATGAATAGAGATCACGGGATGCAACTACATAAGCTCATCTTTTCAAAGAATGCTTTCCATAATTCTAACACAGTTTATTTGATGGGTTGGTAGTTGCACATTTTCAATCTTTGAAGGTGTGCATTAACAACTTATTATTTTTCTTAATTATCAGATTGTAGAAATTTTTGAGTGGATTCATTGTCATATTAAATAAAAACTATAGACCACCCGAGACAATTAAGTTATTTTTCATTTTATATTTTTTGCTATTTATTTTTATTATATCTTAAAGGTTTTTTTGTCTGAGTGCAGTGTGATAAGTATTTTACAGCGAGATATTAAAAAGATGAATAATTTTTTAACTATTTAATCTAAGATTCACACATATTTTTTAAAATATAATTAAAATATTTATTAAATAAAAAAATTATTATTTTTAATAAAAAACTATGTATATATTTGATTATTTTTAATTATAAATTATAAAATATCAATAATCTTATTCTCATTGTATTTATTTAAGAGAAATACTAATAAGAAATAAATATTTCATATAAAATATTTAGATATCTCTATAAAATAACATAACTTTATATCAAGATTATATTGAGAGATAAAATTATTGAAAATGAAGAAAATTATATATTTCCTTTTTTTTTTATATAGTTTTACCAAATGTGTAATTTTACTTTTAAAAATATATAAATATAAATTTTAACAAAAATATTTAAATATCAATATTCACACATACATATACATATCCTTTCATGGTGAAGATAAGATTAAATTGATGCATATATATATATATATATATATATATATATAGGGATAATTTTTTGAGATCAAAACCAAATTTAATAATCTAAATAAATTTAGAATTCAAAAAATTTTAATTCCTCTAAACATTTATATATCCGAATTCAAGAAAAAATTACACTAGTACCATATAACACATTATACAATAATGGATATTCGTGTATCCATATCCACTAATTTTCTCAAGTTCAAATATTGTCAGCTTATAATCATCAATAGAGAAATAATTATATTGCTCTAACAAAACTCTTTAGGTTGCATGTAACCATCTCCGATTAAATTTTTTGAAGGAAGTTCCTCCTATCCTTTTGAAATTAAGTAATTATGAAAAATTCATTATTGAACAGAATTTGATTCTTTTGAAAGGTAAAATCCCACTCCAAAAGATACACACTATACTGATTATTGAGGGCTAATGCAAAATCCCAATTCCTTAAATGATGTATTCCCTAAATGACGTATCTATTTTGAGTAGCTTGTTAATAAAACAATAGAAGTTGCATGGCAGCAAGTCCCTGCCATGAGCGGGCTTCAAGAAAAGAAACACCACCAGAAAGTTAAAGTAAATAAGGAAACAACAGCCCTGAAAGCCACTGTATCAGCAATGACAAGAAGATGATCAGAATTTTTATCGCAGCAAACAACTGAATCACAATTTGTGGAAGAACCAGCAAGTTAGTCTATTGCACTACTGCAGTCTTGCATTAATCCAAGAAAATCCTTTAGAACATGAAACACATGCCACCTAATAATCAATGTCAAAACAATAAATACTGCCAACTGAGCCAAGCATATGATATTTAGTTGTGTTGATATGCATATTTGTATGTAGCCCTAAAAGCCACTGTTCATTGAGCTTCAATTTTCGTATGACTATCAACAATGGCAAGAAGATGATCAGAATTGTTACTGCAGCAAACAAATGAATCACAATCTGTGGAAGAACCAGCAAGTTAGTCTATTGCACTACTGCAGTCTTGCATTAATCCAAGAAAATCCTTTAGAACATGAAACACATGCCACCTAATGATCAATGTCAGAAACAATAAATACTGCCAATTGAGCCAACCATATGATATCTAGTTGTGTTGATGTGCATATTTGTATGTAATGTAAAATGATAAGCATACTATTAAGCCCTGAAAGGAACTGTTCATTGATCTTCAATTTTCATATGACTATCAGCAATGGCAAGAAGATGATCAGAATTTTTACTACAGCAAACAACTGAATCACAATCTGTGGAAGAACTAGCAAGATAGTCTATTGCACTATTGTAGTCTTGCATTAATCCAAGAAAATCCTTTAGAACATGAAACACATGCCACCTAATGATCAATGTCAGAAACAATAAATACTGCCAACTGAGCCAACCATATGATATCTAGTTGTGTTGATATGCATATTTGTATGTAGCCCTGAAAGGCACTGTTCATTGAGCTTCAATTTTCGTATGACTATTAGTAATGGCAAGAAGATGATCAGAATTGTTACTGGAACAAACAACTGAATCACAATCTGTGGAAGAACCAGAAAGTTAGTCTATTGCACTACTGCAGTCTTGCATTAATCCAAGAAAATCCTTTAGAACATGAAACACATGTCATCTAATGATCAATGTTAGAAACAATAAATATTGCCAACTGAGCCAACTATATGATATCTAGTTGTATTGATGTGCATATTTGTATGTAATGTAAAATGATAAGCATATTGTTAATCTCATTTAATGAGATAAGATATTTGCCTAGAGAAAAAACTCAGGCACATACCACTTTTAGCAAATACAAGGTGGGTTAAATCTGGGTGAGGAAACCTATTAAAGTAAATCAGATCATTCTGCTGATTAAGACAACACCCTCATTCTAATCAGCTTAGAAGTTAGAAATAGCTAGCTAGCAAGAACCCTTGAAATAGAAAGAAGAGGCCAAATAGGCTTGTGTTGAGCTGTGGAGGGCCTCCGAAGGCCTGCGTTAAGGATTAAAAGGTAGATTTTAGGCTTGAAAGAGTGCGTGCAGGAGATAGAGACTGCTATAGACAATGTTAAGATTACTGTTGAAGATATTTTTCAATGCCTTGCAACTAAGAAATTAACTAGGAACAGTGGGATAGATGGTAGCTAATATGCATCCTTGGCAAGCCAATGCTCCATAGTGTAGCTGGTTCCTAAATCAACCATACATATGGGCCATGGCAGTATGCCATTATTTCAGCGCAACCTACTACATAAATTAATTAATGATTGCACAATCTACGCCTTGCATTAACTTTAGGTTCTATACACCATCATGAATACTTAAGGGTAGCATTCACATCTTTGGCATATCATGCATACTCATTTGAAAGGCTTCCAGAACCTGGTCAAGTCCAAGCCGCTTGTGAGTTTTACTAAAAAAGGCTTTGCACTGCCCCTCACTTTTTGTTGCAACATGTTGAGAGATGTTCTTAAAATCTTTACCAAACATTGCAAGGGCAGTCACAAAAAGCTACCTCTCATGATTCGTCCACTGGGAATCAAATTCCTTTGTGATAGTTGTTGCAAGTCATGGACTTTGAACAACATTTACTTTATTGGAATGTTTTGTAGTCACATTTCTTCCAGTGATAGAACCTACAGCAGAACCATCTCTAAGAAGTGTTTTCACTGAAATAATTCAAAACAATTGCTTGCACTACAAGGGAAAACTAAAAATTCTTGAACCAAGGGAAATACAAAATAGGGTAACATAATTTTTAATCTTTTACAATTACGTGATTTTTTTTGATATGCATTTCACTTGAGACAACATCAAGAATAAAATGATGAAACTATAAATCAAACCAAAAACTAAGCTTGCTTCTCAGTCACCGAAGGCTCGCTCACCACTTATTACTTTTTCTATCTAACTGACCTTTATAACCTACTGACCTCAATTTAGGTGGGAAAACATAACAGAGGGAGGAGTAGTTTAGATATGTTAGGTAAAGATCCGTCAGAGGGAGGAGTAGCTTAGAGATGTCATCTATGTCAGATAAGGCAAGAGCACAGGTATCAATATTTTATATGCTTCATATATGTTGATATAGAAGAAGATAGAACAACCTTGGTCGAGCGAGTACCTTCCTCAAATTAGTTATAAGGGTCAGAACCAATGTACAACTCCTCACAATGAGTCCTGGTCCGTTTCCCCAAAAACAGAAATGAAGTTGAGCCTTAACTCCTGTAAAAATGCCAAGGAAAATTCAAATCTCGGCCATTATAAATAACCAGGCTTTCTTCCCCTTAGTCTGTAATTGCTGTGAAAATATTCAAATTCTCTACAAAGGAAGGACAAATTTAAGTTTAAAAGGTTTATTAGAACAGAAATTTATCCGTCAGTGCATGCAATTGAGTGAAATTCAGTCTTCAAAAGGTTTAAAACATAAAGAATTTCGAGCAAAGAAATTGCAGTCGCAAGAATTTTGAGAAGCATCATCTTTTGAAAACGTTCTCTGGTGAATTTTCATGCGAATTTTTTGGGAAAGAAAATACCATTGCCGTTACATTTGTGACAAAAAGTAGAATTCAACAGTTCACCAGTTTTCAATCATGGTTGTTTGAAGTCCATACCCAACTGAGCATGAAGACCACTAGAAGCAAGGCCATGCCCGAAGAAGAAGCCATAAGCAAGCCCCATGAAGATTGAACCAAGCCCTTAGATATGAGAATGTTAAATAATAATAATAATAAAGTAAATTAAATTAAATTAGAAAGAGATGTTGCCACGCTAGGAGCATGCTTCCCAGGTTTCAAAGGTATGGAGATCTTTGGCTTTCACGACCCGAACATACAAATATTGCATATACTCTACTAGATCATAAGTCCTTCCTGTCTTATCTCGAATCATGGTTACCATTGCCATTGCCAGTGCCACCACCACTGCCTCCATATTTTTCATTGACAGTATAAACTATCAACCCAATGTCCCCCTTTATGAGCAATAACATACTCCTTTTCTCCAGCGGGAGCCTCTGCAAACTCTCCTCCCTTGCTAACTCAATGCCTGACAGAAACCCCCTACACGTATGACCAATAATCCCTTTCAGATGTAGATTTTGAAACTGATAGATGCAATTCAGTCAGCCATTCATTCCAAATGCCTTCCTTCCCTTCCTGGCTATTTAGATGATGAGTGGGCAACCATTTATGGAAGCTTGAGGAGATAAGAAGCAGATGCGAATCATATGTGGGTTCTTGTCCGTAGAAGTGCTTCCAAGTTGAAGGCATAAGGTGAAAGGCTCCCGGGTAAAGGGTTATTCCTTCCTTCTCCTTCTGTGGTGGGCTTTCCTTCATTGTTGATGACTGAAGGTGGAATTGATAGGTTATAGGGTTATGGCAAAAGGTGAAATGTTAAAGAGGCCCAACGTAACTACAAGATTTTTAGATCCAACCCTATACTAGTCAAAGTTGTAGAGCTTTAGAAGGATGACACAATTAGATGAACCCTGACGAGTTTCAGTGCTGCTAGTCCTGCAATAAGATTTACTGACGTTGCACACGTCTTCTTGTTTCGCTTCACACATTTCTTTCGCTGCTTCTTAATAGAACCAAAGCATAACATTTCTTCTACCGCTTCTTAACAGTGCATGCATCCATGGAGAAAAATAGTTGGCGCTCGAGTAGTGTGGCGATGTTGGATTTCAGGAAAGCTTGTTTAGATGCCAAAGATGTAACCACCGATTTCAACACATGTGAGTCTCTGTTTCATAGCAATTTCGATTTCGACACATATGTGAGTCTCTGTTCCATAGCAATTTCAAGAATCATAGCGTCTAATATTATTTTATCCGCATGGTTTTCATATGATACAGTATTTTTCTTGTTTGTGCATATGCCACCACTCTTGCAGATATTGCAGCAAATTGTACTCTGATCAGTTGGAATCAGATGGCTTAAATGTATGTGACTGGTGCCTCGACTTAGAAGAAAAGGAAAAAAATAAGAGACAAAAGAAATGTTGAATTGGAGGAAATGGATAGTAGGAATACCAAGGAGATAGTTGCCAGTGAAGCAAATTCCATGAAGGATGTTGCATCGGTAGCCTTTGAGAAACTCAGGAGGGCTAATGCTAAGCCCACGCATAATCCATTCAATGTCTTCATCCATTCAATGGACACCTGGTTACATGCAAACATAAGATATGGCACCTAGAAGTTGTGGCAGGCAGGAGTGGCAGGCGTACAAGCGGTGATAAGTAGTGGTGGTAGGTGTACCTTGGCATACAAGCAGGGTTGATGGTTCCTCTATTATACCATGCAGTCAATGGAAATCCAAAATAGTGGAGCTAACATGTCGTTGACTAATGCCAACAATAGATTAGGTAGTATTTTTAGGAGTTTAAAAATATCAAGCAAACACAAAATTATAACTTATGCTTTAGCTTCGGATTAGCTTCAGATTAGTTTCGGTCCTCGAGAGGAGGCCAAATAACATGATTTATCAATATGTGTGTACAAACTTGGTTTATAGTTGATCAAAGAGGAGTAAAAGGAGTAAAAGTATCACTAATAATGCTAAAGTGCTCATTTCCGATTACTATAGTCCATGCCGAAACGACAGGTACTAATAAGGTTCAACTACTGATGCTTTTATGATAAAAGGATATTATATTTATAATTATGGGACTCACTTAGAAATATCTCATTGTGATTAAGTTGAAATGCCTAGTTAGAGGTGGGATGCTATTGTTGTTGATATATTTGTCTTGAACTACATTTAGCTTGAGCCTAGAGCTAATTTTTTGTATCTAATTTATATATAAATTAGTGAATATTTAACAGTCTTAGTAATTATGAAATTAAATTGAACATAACTTGGATATTGATCTACATTTTCTCTTTATTTGAGTTTTGTTAAATAAAATATATTAGCCAAAAATTTATTTCTCCATATATCACACTCATTATATTAATGAATATGAATATCACCATTTAACATAACTGTGATATATATATGTTAATTTTTATAGGGCTATATTGTTTTTGTTTTAGATAATTGCATTTCATTATTTACATATTGAATTCACCCAACATCATAAAATTATTCAACGACATATGCAATTATGTAGAAATAACAATATCTCATCAATGCAGCGGAATATAAAGGAATAATAGAAGAAAAGCATTCACACGTAGAGACACAAGATTGGTTTGAGGCCAGGGAAAAACCCCATAAGGGGGAAAACCCTTTCAAATTATTCTTCTTATTAGATCATCATTGTATGATTCAACAAAGAGAGAGTAAAATAATCCAATTCTTTATCCACAAGACTATCTGGAAAAATCAACTAAACAATATCCCAACGATGAACCCAACAATAATACTAATCAAAGATATCTTTTTCGAGCCTATGGTAAACCTATCATCAATTGTCGAAATCTGCAGTCAACTGTGATCAACTGTCAAAATCAAACCCTAGGTTCCAAAAGCATGGAGAGATAGATGTGTGTGTAGCTGAAAATTTCCAACCACACACATTGGCTTGTGTGCCTGCAGTTGTAACTGAAAATATCATGTGGCAACCCTGCGGTTGAGAACCAAAAACCCTAATCACACGTGCGAGCTTCGAACCCTGCAAATTTGGACCTAAGTGAAACAAATTCCGCGAACCAATGGAAGGCTTGTGCGGGCCAAAACAATGAAAGAATAATGACTGATGATCTCCAAATGAGGATCACTTGACTTGTATTTATAGCCATCCAATGGTGCTCAATTTTCTTTTTGGTCAAACTGTCCCTTTTATGCACATGGGGGTTTCCATATTAAAATATATTTTTACTTAACCAAATTAAATTCTTTTAAGGGATTATAGGGGTCTTTGTTGATGAGGAAGATTTTCCAAAGCAGGATTTTTTTCCTTGAGCTACAAAAATTAACACTCCATCTCAGCTAGGAACAAATTGTCAACTATAACATATGTCCTATCAGAAATATCTCATCACCATCAAATGTTGTCACCGCATATCTCGACTCATCTCCGCTCATATCCGTGCATGTGCTCATGTGTGCTCATCTATGCTCATTTGTCCATCTCTGCTTATGCTACTATGCTCATTATCTCTTCTCATATGTTGAACACTCTTGAATCTAAAAGAAAAATAATTTGATATCAGAGGGGAGTCCAATATACCACCCTCTATTCATTAGGGAATCACTGCTACCACCCAAAATTATCTGCTAGCAGGGAGCCCAATGCTACTACCCAGGAAACATTAGAGAGATTAACATCAGGGAGCCCTACTAACCCTGAAATCACATGAGGGAGCCTATCTCAACCCAAAATCCAATCACAATGAGGAAGGTCCTATGCGACACTCTCACTTCATGTCCATGACAGTGGGGAAGATCCTATGTGACACTCACCCCAAGTCATTTCATAGGTGAGCATATATCCTCCACACTATGTCAAGAAATAGGTGAGATACTACTTACGAAGCAAGGATCGCGACCATCCCATTGTATAATCAATGGGCGAGACACCACTTGCTATACTAGGTAAGGATCACAACCATCCTATTGTTCATTGATCTTCCCAGAAATGAACCCAAGGAGTCATGTGGTAGAACACCTTCATCTCTAGCTTGAGCAGGATGCCACTTACCATAAGTAGTAAGGATCAAGATTAACTCAAGAAACCAACACCCATTAGCCAGATGGGTGGGAAATACAGATGCCAACTGGGGCATAATCTACATAGACCAATATAGGGGAGCAACATCTTCCACCCTATGGGTGACAAATAGGGGTGATACCCTATTTTCCAAAGATCCCTCAACCCTAGGAGCCGTACCTCTCAATTCCTCACACTGATAGATTAGACAGGGGGGGAGAGTTAGCTCAGTGTCCTTGATCAATCCTGCTCTTTGTAGATCATAATCATATCAAAATGCTCATATCTAGTACCAACTTAAACTACTCACTTAATAGGTCAATCACACTGCCTCATAAACTACCAAGAGAAAAAGTCCTTTGATTTTCCTGTTTATGCAGTTCATAAAATCAAATATTATGTTAGAATAAATATATATCACAAAAGGATACCTTATTCATCCTCCCTCTCATAGAGGTAGCAACCACAAGCTTAAGTTTGTCTCATATAGTAGTGTTGACTCAATGCATGAAGATATCTCAGACTCAACAATATACAATATTTTATGCCAATCATATCCCACTCTTTATTGTTATAATGTGTCATTGTCATATCCAGAACCTACTCAAACAACTCACCAAAGAGCTTTCTCAACCCAACTACCCACAGCTAGTCGTGCTAGCAACAATGTACTCAACCTCAATTGTGCTTAAAGATATAGACTTCTATTTCCTGATCATAAAAACTGTCATGGCAGATCCCAAGCTAAAGCAACACCTAGATGTGCTCTTTCTATCAATAATTATTTCCATCCCAATCATCATTAGTGTATCTATGTAGTCATACATCCCTATAAGTATATCTCAGACCAAGATTAATCGTCCCATGTGAATATCCCAAAAGATGTTCTTGGTGGCAACCCAATGTGTATGAAGCAACTCAATCATGAGTTGACTCAGGTTTTTCTCTACAAAACATGTATCTAGATGGGTGTTACAAGGAACATCAATTCCTCAATCAACTGTAAGTTTCCAATTCAAAAATATCTTTGCATAACTTTCCATCGGGGTGTTCAAGGATTTGCCTTCCATGATGCCAAATAACTTCACAATGTCTTTTCCTTTTCCAAACTTCTAATTTCAGAAAGTAGTGTATCATGCCAAGGTCTTCCATCTTGATCTTAGAGGCCAACTCCCTCTTACTTTGATCATCAGAGGCTTGTTACCACCAAGAATAGATCATCAACATATAAAACAAAAATCAAAGGCATACCTTGGACCACTTTGATCGACAAATATTCCAAGATTTACCAAGTAACTGTAAATGTGGACATACCATGCTCGGAGCTTGCTTCAAACCATACACTGTTTTTTGCAAACATAATACTTGACCAAACCAATATTCTCAACCTTAAACAAATTAATAATGTGAAAATTTATCAAACCAAAACTAATATTAAATCCATAAATTTTATGCCAATATCACAAACTCTTCGGACCAGGTGTCAGTAAGAGCTCACACCCAAATAGAAGGCTACAATCTTATCTATTTTTTCTATTAGTGTTGTAGATCTAACCCAAAAATATATGATAACGGAAATTACCCAATAAATAACAAGATAGAAATAGATAGAACTTCTTCTTTATTATCAAACCCTTAAGGTAGGGCAACACCATACATTCACTCCTTAAGGAAGGAGAACATTCCACAAACCATATGCCTGTTCATACAATAATCCTTGACTATCTCCCAAGTGGAGTCTCTAGCCTCTATATAGGCCTCATACATACAATACCATGGGTCATTACCATGGTTCCCTCATACCATCAACTAATACCATGGGCCCATTACATTATTATTAACTACTTGTGGTCCCTTACATGACATGGGTTAACCACCTTATTTATTACTATGCCCCATCCCATTATTACATTATTACCTTGGGTACCTCCCTTGGTACCCCATATTATCCCCCCTAGGTATATAACATTCCACCCCCCTAAGCATGTTTCGTCCCCGAAACATGGGAAGAACATAAATAATAAGATCTACTCAAAAGAGTAGTCCACTGGTACCATGCACATGCATCTAGCCATCCAAGAGAAAGGTGAACCCTCAATCTCACTGGTGCATCTAGTTCGTCAGAAGATAAGGCCAAATTAGCAGAGTTCTACCTCCACAATCTGGCCTTGCCTAATGAAGTTTCCTGGGATCCCAATACTGCCTTGGGTGATATGCAATTGATGGCGTTCGCTTCATGGTTGAACCATGAGGATCAAAGAGTTGCTGAAGCAAAATCGGTCATGAACCGAGAATTGAACGAGCCATTGTTCATTCGAGCAGAACCAGAGGATCCAGTTGCACTCATCTCAGCACACCAACACTTGTCTACTGATCCCATAGCTTCCTTGAGATATATGGACCAACAGGCCCAAGCCATAGCTCATTTTGAAGACATGGAAAGACTGTTAGGAGAAAATGCTGCCCAAGCATGCACAGGCAAGTGGAATACATTGGCACACAGTTTGAAAATCCGAGAGTACCATACCCCAACTCGGATGAGGGAAGCTTTGGTAAGGGTAGACCTTTACAAGAAATCCATGCAAAGCCTCCAGGCCAGCTGGATTGGCCTTAAACTCAGCCCACCACTGCTGCTAGGATTGACTAAAGGCAGCACAGAGAAGGATGACAGTGAACAATGGGAAGAGGTGAACAGGAAAGCTGGGTTTCATATCAATAAGGAGGACACTACCACAGAGGCTTGGGATGTAAGGGAAGCAGTAAAAGCAATGAAGGATGAAGATTTGGACTAAGTTGCTCAAGGATGAGCAAATATTTTAGCTGGGGGGTGATGTTGAGCCCCAATTTTTGGTAACAATTTGGGCTCATTTGGCCTACTTACCTTGCTCAACCCTTCATCTTTTATCACTTATGCATTCATTTCTTGGTATATTCGTGTTATTTGTAGGAAGAAGGGCAGGCATTATATCTATGTGGCTAATACATGATGATTTTAGGTTTTTTGGCATTAAAGGGAGCAAAGACCACGCAGAAGGAGACAAGGAGACAACAAAGGTGGCATTGCAGGTTTATAGGGAGGTTGTCTACAGCCCTAAATGACTTCCCTCGTGATCTCCACCCTAACTCCGAGCTCCAACAGCTCTCCCCACCGAGCTTAAAGGCAGCCAACGGGTTCTACAGGAACAGCAGTTTAACTTTCAGTTGGACAGCCAAGCTCCACGTATTGAGGAAGCCAGTTGGATCCTCATCATGTATAAATATTAAGGCCGTAGCCTTTGATAGGAGCTTTTTGAACTTTTGAACTACGGTTGCAATTTCTAAGCACGAGCTACAGCTCGGTTTTTGCTTTTTGTAAGCCAGTTTTGGCATGATGTTAGACTCATGATTATTCAATAAAGGCAGGCAGCTTTGGATTCAATTCTGAGTTTTTAAGGGAGCTATAGCTCTCAGGTTAGGGCCCAACCTGAGAGCAATAGACCTCCTCTTCCTTGTATTGTTATTTGTCTTTCCTTTCAGCACTTTATTCCTCTGTTTTGCATTTAGAAATTACAGTCTGCTGATTTGATTTCTTTTATGTGATTGAGTAGGATTAGTTTACGGTTCAAGTGCTTTTAGTTGCTTAGATTAGAGTAGGAGGATCAGCATTCATTAGAGCTCCAAGAAAAGGCTGACAGTGCACTCACTGCCATCTCTGTTTAGAGATTGGGGGTGTAGACCGTACCAGCCACCAAAAAACGCAGTCATACACTTTCATTCAAGCTGCAACACAGTCATTTCAATCGTAGATCCATCCATGCATTCTGATCTTGAGCAGTATTTCTTCATTCCAACTGTTTTTTGCAAACATAATACTTGACCAAACCAATATTCTCAACCTTAAACAAATTAATAATGTGAAAATTTATCAAACCAAAACTAATATTAAATCCATAAATTTTATGCCAATATCACAAACTCTTCGGACCAGGTGTCAGTAAGAGCTCACACCCAAATAGAAGGCTACAACCTTATCTATTTTTTCTATTAGTGTTGTAGATCTAACCCAAAAATATATGATAACGGAAATTACCCAATAAATAACAAGATAGAAATAGATAGAACTTCTTCTTTATTATCAAACCCTTAAGGTAGGGCAACATCATACATTCACTCCTTAAGGAAGGAGAACATTCCACAAACCATATGCCTGTTCATACAATAATCCTTGACTATCTCCCAAGTGGAGTCTCTAGCCTCTATATAGGCCTCATACATACAATACCATGGGTCATTACCATGGTTCCCTCATACCATCAACTAATACCATGGGCCCATTACATTATTATTAACTACTTGTGGTCCCTTACATGACATGGGTTAACCACCTTATTTATTACTATGCCCCATCCCATTATTACATTATTACCTTGGGTACCTCCCTTGGTACCCCATATTATCCCCCCTAGGTATATAACATTCCACCCCCCTAAGCATGTTTCGTCCCCGAAACATGGGAAGAACATAAATAATAAGATCTACTCAAAAGAGTAGTCCACTGGTACCATGCACGTGCATCTAGCCATCCAAGAGAAAGGTGAACCCTCGATCTCACTGGTGCCTCACTCGCTTGAGATGGAAGTTTATCGTGGCAGCTCTTCTGTGTTGATGTGTAGTGGGTGGATCTTCTCTCCTCGTTATCCGTCATGTGACTACTTGGTTTCCATCTTGATGGTTGTCTTGTGGGGTGATGTGGGTGATGATATGTTGAAGTTTTAACCCACGATGTCTTTTTCTTTAATTCACCCTGTTGTGGTGCCTGTTGTGGTGTCTTCTTTTCCAATATGAATTCAACCACTGAGCCGTCCTCTGATGTATCAGCACCTGTAGCCTTTTCTGCTTCAGCCTCTGTTTGTGTTTGATTATCTATCATTACTAGCTCATCATCAAACTCTGGAACATCTTCTGCTTCAGCCTCCTTGGACTCTACCTTCTTATTAATGGAAATATCCTGTAATGTAATTTTCTTCTTTTTATACCAGAGCTTCAGGAATTTCTTCTGCACATTAATATTTATGATACCCACTGATTCCATCCAAGGGTATCCCAAAACAACATCCATGTTATCCATATCTGAAGCATAAAAATCACCATGAAACACATACTTATCCATAGAAAGTTTCAAATCCTTATAAATTTGAACAACCTCATCATCAACCTATGTACTTTCAATTTGTTTCGCTGGAACTTGCAATTTTTTTGCCAAGTTGACATTTATGAGATTATGCTTGCAACTAGGATTTATAGAAACAATGATCTTTTCTTTCTGAATCAATCCATGAACCTTCAATAAGGATATACCAGTAGGAAATAACCCCACCTGTTTCCCCTTATCTTGTTTTCTAGTCTGAGACCATTTGTCCATAAGGAGTTTTTCCATTTCTTCATTCGAGAATTTGGACAAGGCTATAATGCCCAGTGAGTTCCACCATATGGCGGCCTCTTCTTTCAAAAAAAGTGGTACCATAAACTTCCATCTCTCCTCAAATATTTTCTTTAGGTTTTGTATGAATTCTTCAATACTGGGGCTATCATCTTTTCCAGTAAAATTTTCCATGAAGAGGGTTTGAAAAAAATTCACTTACTTTGGCGAAAAATTTGAAATTGTCACAGTTTTGTCAATATTTCTCTGAATCACTATTATAACCTATTTTTAGAAATGGAACAATCATTCTGCATCTGCCCAAGTGGTAGAAATCTTGATCCAAGCACTTGAAATTTCAGATCTGTGCTGCTACTCTCCCGCCGTCACCAAAATTTCTACAAAAAAGGTTGATTTTAAATCAGCGATATCTCCCTCATCCGGACTCCGATTCAACTGATTTTTTTTTTTAAATTGGGTATTGTTTCCCAAAGAATCCAGATCTGCAATTAGATTTTGCAGATCTTGTGTTAGAACGTCCATATCTGCGCCACAATTTCGTTGCCCCGAAAATTTGTCTACCACACCACTGATTTTTAGATCAGCGATATCTCCTTCATTCGGACTCCGATTCAACTGATTTTTTTTTTTGAAATCGGCTATTTTTTCACAAAGAATATCGATCTGCAATTGGATTTTATAGATTTTGCACAAAAATGTATAGATCTGATCTGCAAAGTCGCCGCCCCCGAAATCCTGCAAAAAATAAAAAAAAAATTCTCCACGGTTTTCCCAAGAAAGTGCTCTGATACCAATTGTTATAGATCTAACCCAAAAATATATGATAATGGAAATTACCCAATAAATAACAAGATAGAAATTCTTCTTTATTATCAAACCCTTAAGGTAGGGCAACACCATACATTCACTCCTTAAGGAAAGAGAACACTCCACAAGCCATATGCCTGTTCATACAATAATCCTTGACTATCTCCCAAGTGGAGAATCTAGCCTCTATATAGGCCTCATACATACAATACCATGGGTCATTACCATGGTTCCCTCATACCATCAACTAATACCATGGGCCCATTACATTATTATTAACTACTTGTGGTCCCTTACATGACATGGGTTAACCACCTTATTTATTACTATGGCCCATCCCATTATTACATTATTACCTTGGGTACCTCCCTTGGTACCCCATATTATCCCCCTTAGGTATATAACATTCAACTGTCATCAAGAAATATATGCCATCCACATAATCATGATAATAATTATATACAACAAGGATAAGTCGTATAATAAAAATCATTTCATGTTGAATCAAAATTGTTTACACTTCAATTAATGTGCCAAATGCCATTGATGTCAATACATAATCAATTATGTCTACATATTAATATCAAACGACATCAAGTAAAATCACCATTATCAAGAATCAAACCTGATCAAAACCATAAATTTTTATCAAATCCAAAACATATCTATGAATTGTCAAGTAGCATGTCACAAACCCAATATTGCTCATCTATAATAAGTCAAGCCAATAAGCCAAATTTTCTCAAGCCCTTGAAATTGTTACCAAATATTGTCATAAACTAGCTCAAATGATCAAGTCAAGGAAAGCAATATACTAATATGCATATTTCAATCCCCTGCAAACACAATATTAGATAAGACATTAAAATTATCTATAATAAGTCAAACATTATGTATATCTTAAGAAATTCCCTGCTCATAAAACTATCTATCATCTACTCCATGTTTGTAAATATGTCATACTTCAGGTGTGCTCCTAGTCTTGTGCATAAGATTCTAGTTTTTGTGTCCTACAGGCTCAACCACACCCTTAGGCCTTCTTCCATGTGGTTGGGAGGCTTATAACCAAACCCTTAAGCATTTCTCCAGTGGTTAAGGCATTGACTAGGAGAAACCTTCTCTACTCAATTCAAAACTTACAAAAACGACTTCAACATCAGATGGTTATTCCTATCCGAAATCCTTCCTTCAAAAGTCAAGTGTCTTCTATTCATTATCTACAAATAATAATAGGTGATGGAATCTTACGAAGAGTTTCTCCCTTTGAATGGGAAGCCAATTCAATCAACATTAATCAAGACATCAACTAGTCTATCATAATATCATCATGCATCAGCAGAATTGTTAGATCATGAAATCAAACTATATTAGATTCTTAGACATATATGCATCATAGTCATAACATATCAACATCAACTACTTTATCATTACATATGAAAATGACATCAAACTTTCATCAAGGGTTAGTATCATGTAATTAGGGTAGTTGACAAGTGGATCAACATACTTCAGGGGTCATAATCACTACATCACTTCTTTATCATATTACTTAATCATCAAGTTAGGGCATCCAAATTTTTTATACTGGAAAACTTACTAAGCTTATCAAAACCTAACCAAGGTCAACAAGAAGATCCTGAGTATCTATGTTATTGTTACACTTTCATCACCAAGGTTACCATGCTCATCACAATCATTAACAATAGTATAAAATCACAATATACCAAAATCAATGTATCTAGCCTGCTTTAGAAAATCCATGAAAATACTTTCCAAATATCAAGAGTACCAATACATCGCATGTGTTAGAAATCAAACTTTCATAGGAAGGTGATATTATTGCCATACCTCAGGGATTACCTTTCCATCCAATACTGCATATATAATACTGAAATAATACACTATACATACCTTGAAGTATTCAAATATGTGTGCAACTTGTAGCTCTTACTTGCATATCATAATTTTTGGGTGCTACTTTGAAACCTTTTCATCAAGTACCTTCTTTTGTACTAACTCTCTTTTCCTACACCTTAGATGATCCTTAAGAAGGATCTGTTTATCACATCTCATCAGCGTTCAAGAGTCATTACTGTCCATTGTCCATATAACAATGTTGGCTTCAATATATCCAATTGTCTTCATCAACAACAAGGCCTAATTGACATTAGCCCATCTTGGGTTATACAGAATCTATCACATGTGCTAGAACAAGTCTTTATCATACTTCAGGGTTTCTTCTAAATCCTAACCTGAAGATAACCATCAAACCCTAATAACCAAATTGCCTAGTGTTTCCTTCAAACCCTAACATTCTTTTATGTCTCCTCCATCTTCTCTTGCTCTCATCAATGGTGTCTTAACATGGGTGATATCAATGACTTTTATTCAGACTATATCTAATACCATGTTAATTTTTCTAGGGATATATTGTTCGTTTCTTTAAATAATTTCATTTCATTATTTACATATCGAATTCACCCCACAACATCATAACATTATTCAGCAACATATGCAATTATATAGGAAGAACAATAAAATCATCAATGCAACGGAACGTAAAGGAACAATTAAAGAAAAGAATTCACACATAGAGACACTAGGACTGGTTGGAGACTAGTTCAAAACTCCATAAGGGGGAAAACAATTTCAAATTCTTTTTATTATTAGATTTTCATCAAATTATTCAGCAAAGAGAGAGTGCAATAATCCAATTCTTTACCCACAAGGCTATTCGACAAAATCAACCAACAATGTCTTAAAGATGAACCCAATAATATTACTAATCAAATATATTTTTTCCCAGCCTGTGGTCAACTATCATCAATTGTTAGAATCTACATTCAACTGTGATCATCTATCAAAATCAAATGCAGAAATTCTCACTGTAGATCACCTGATAATGCAATATACTAAAGAAAAATACTTGATCTACTTCTACAAACAAACTTGCAAAATCTTAATCGATTTTGAGCAAGATCAAATAGAACAAATATAACAGAGAATATGAAATCAATCACACATGAACAAAAAAGAATACTCTGGGGAAAGACACAGCTAAAAACCTCGCTATCTATATTATCATACAAGTGGAAATATCTCAGGATTACACAAAGCTTTATCTCACAAGCTATCCAGTTGTCAGTACAATCCCTCACTACTGCTCATAGACAGAAAATAAAACACATATGCCTTCCTTCAGTCCTCCAAGCCTCCTATTTCCTTGCGCAGTTTCTCTTAGGTCTTCAAGCTACCACTTGTGTGTAATTACCTCACACACTGCTCACCAACCTCAGAAATAACTGTGCAATCCTCAAGGAAAGAATTCCTTCTACATGCAAGAGATATCCTCATGGGAATATTCCTGCAACTGATAGTACACTGTCCCATCCTTTGATCTCAACTGGGTCTTTGTCTGAACTGACATGCATGAGTTATTTATGAGATAATATTAAGTTATATGAAGTACACTAGTTGCATGCATGCATGCGTTGACTAGCTGAACTCACAATCAATTCCACAAACTGTTGGAACTAATCTAACTGGACTTAACTGAGTTAATTGAGCTAACTAATTACAACTCAAAGTACAACTCATCCTGATCTCCTTAATTAAGGGATAACTTCCTCAATCAAAGGGATAATTGTTGCATGTCTTCACATAAACTTCATGTTTGATTTTCTCTAACTAATTAACTCAAGATGAATTAATTAATTATTTTACAAATAGCTGCTGAGCTCAAATTCGAATTTTAATTCACAATTTTAATTTAGGGACTAATTAAAATTGGAATCTATCCCGAAATGCTATCTATAAGAATGCTATTTTTATCATTTCTATTTTTAGCATTTCTTGTTGCTATTTTCAACACTCCCTCTCAACAAGAAAGGGATTATCTATCACCCTGATCTTGTCTCTGTGGAACTCGAATTTTCATTTTGATAATGCCTTAGTCAAAATATCTGCATCCTGCTCCTCGGTCGAAACATAATGCAACAACACGATCCTCTTCACCACACAATGTCGAAGATGATGATACCGGATATCAATGTGCTTGGACCTGTCATGAAATACTGGATTCTCAGAGAGTTTGATACAACTCTGATTATCACAATAGATCATAGTGGGATCCATCCTCTGATCAAACAACCCAACTAGAATTTTCCGCATCCAAATAGCCTCACATTTTGCTTGGCTTGCAGCCATGTATTTGCTATGGGGTAAAATGCACAGTGTATGGAGAATGTAAATACCCTCAAAGGTCTTCCTGGGACCTTCGATAGATTGTAAGATTATCTACAACTGCACAAATTTACATGCATGTTCATAGACAATAACTAACTATCAAAGCATTAGAAGTAGATTACCTCAAGTCTCCATGTAGATTTGTTTGGAGATCACAATGCAGCCAAGTGGAACTCCCTCAAAGTCGGCTCCAAAGTCAAGTCCTGCACATAGAAGAGACAAGCATAATCACAGCATACAACTTTGATAACTAATACATGAATATATAACAGAACATCTAATTGCATACAACTAAGCTACTCATGCTAATAGGCATTGAACAAACAACTAAATGAATGATAGTATCAACACCATGAGTAGACAGTACAATTGCAGTTCTATATTAATGTTGGAAGAGTGATTACAACCATCTATTTTATCATCCTTCCTTTACCCCTCGAGCTTCTCTCTCTCTATCCCTTCTTGCTCACTTCTTATGATATGAGTCAATGCTCAACAGTGAAGTATGCTATCCTTTCAAATGCTCTGATCTCTTTCAAAATAACCCTCACTTTGCTTATATAGAAATTGAGTTAGGGTTGCCAAGCTCCTACTTGAGTTGACTAGGTCAAAAGCAATGAACTTGCCATGCTTTTCATCTCTTTCCCATTTGCCTCATTTTTTCATATTAGAAATCCTCCAAATATCTCGAATTTGGATGTTTCCTTGCTTTTCTTGAGTAATTTAGGAACAAATATCTAGATATTTGTGAGCCAATTTGTTCCTTTGACCCTTGGAACTTCACAAAGTTTCACTAACGCTATTCCCATACTAGTAACATGCTTTAGTAGGGTCACTAAGGCACCTCCAGGCTTGGTAACAAGCTTTATAAAGCAGATTGTTAGTGTACAACCAGCGTTAGTGTGGAATCAAGGCCCGTGATTGTGGTCTTTGTTTCAGCTATCATGTCTTTCCTTTCTGAGTTGATGAGGAGGTTAATTTGTTGTATAAAAGATGCCCCCTAAAGTATGAGATCAGAGGCAGGGACGATGGCCGAAATACTTTAATAAAACTCTAATTTTCCTTTCGGAAAGAGAGAGAGGATAGAAGCTTCGGGCAGTTCTGGAAACCTGATACAACACATATATATAAACTGCTAAAATCATGTCCTAAGTCGGGTATTCCCATGCTCAGTAGCTATGTCAGAGAATTTTTCTCCAAAGAGATATGACAAATGCTGGCCGCTAATAAGCACAATGCAGATCCAGTGTCATAATAGAATCATCTCGATAAGTTTTCTCCAAAAAACAATATCCGCAACTTGGGAGAGGAAGCAAGGCTGAACGACGCAAGCCTCTACCCAAGGTCCTAATTTCCGCTTCACTGAACAACATAGATTGATACATGTGAATATATGCATTGATGTCGAACATGCACGAAATCATCTGATTACCAGTCAATAATGGAAACTTTTAATAGACGCAAGGAAGGCCACCGATAATGGTGATGGTCTCTACGATGCACAGTATAATATAATGAGTGTGAAAGATGTCTTTGTCATCGAACACCCATTAGAATCGCTTAACCAGGAGCCAATAATGAGAACCCCTAGTCAAACACAAGGAAACCTGCCACTGATGTCTGCAAGTACCAAGGCACTAAAAGTGTTTCTGGGTTATCTTCCTAGATAGAGTGTTGAAGTCGATAGGAAGAAACCTGTCGAAAGGTAGGCAATAATGTATCATACATCAATTGACATGAAACGGAACAAGAATGATTTTGTTTTTTATGAATATTTTGAGCATTTGGGTCTAAACAATGGCGGGCATGATGGAAGGATATGCTTGATGGGTTGATGGAGGAAACAAAAGGTTAACCCTTGAACAATAGAAGGCACGACAACGGTTTTAACCATGCAGCACTAGACTCATGAACACTACAGAGTGTTAGGATACAGAGATGAAATTACATCAGGGTATTTAGGCTAAACTCATAGGACGGTAGGATTGATATTGAGAGGCCATCACAAGGAAGGTTTATTTGAGGGAGTTCCATGTTCAAGGGAATGACTACTGCCAAACCATGGTTCTAATACTGAATGTTGCTATACTATCAAATTTCCCCATCTTATTAGTTTAATGAGTCCAGACGGGTAAACTCGTCGATCTTTTCATATTTAAAGAGTCTGAAAAGGACCGCAAAAAGAGCGACTCTTTTCCCTATCTGATTAGTTTAATGAGTCCAGACTTGCAAACTCGTCAATTTTTTCATGTTTTAAGAGTTTGAAAAGTATCGTAAAAAGAGTGACTCTATATCTTGTTTGTGTAATTTAACAAGTCTAGACTAGACAACTTAGTGGTCTTTTCATATTTAGAGTGTTTGAAAAGATCGTAAAGAGCAAATCTATGGTGGTCCCTTTGTCATAGTTGTTAGCCGGGTGCGACAAAAGGTTAATAGTATACCCAGATTGGTTACTTTTCCATAAGTTAATCTATTGAATCCGGATAAAGAGAAACCTATGTTCAATAGATGTCGACCTCATTTTGTTACGAGTATGAGGAGACAGACTAAACTCGTTTTTCGTCATGAATTTTTAATGAGTCACGCGACAACAAACTCAATACCTTCATCAAATTTTAACGAGTCAAATGAAAGAAACTCAAGGTATCTTTTTCAGTTTAGTGAGCGAGGAAAAAGAGGTAAAAGAACTGCTCATTCCTCCTTCGATGTTTTAACAAGCCTGAAGGAGAGAAAAAATCGGGGATTTTTCGATTTAAGAGTGAGAAATGGTCCCAAAAAAGAAAGTGCTCTAGTTGTTGCCGTATATTTTTAACGAGCCCAGTGACAAAAACTCGAGATTTTTCGGTTTAACGAGCGATAAAAGTACCTAAAATAATACTCAGGTCATCTTTATAAATGTTTAACGAGCCTAAAGACAAAATTCGGGATTTTTTCAGTTTAATGAGTGAGAAAAAAGCGCCTAAAAAGAATTTCTCAATTGGTGTTTTTCAGTTTAATGAGCTAGAAAAAAGATCAAAAAAGAGTTGCTTAGACCATTGTCATATATGTTTAACGAGCCCAATGATGAGAGGCTCAGGGATATTTCTATTTTTTAAAGAGTAATAAAATATCCCAAAATGTGCTCTATTTCTTCGTTGTAGTAGTTTAACGAGCCCAAAGAAGGAGACTTAAGGTTTTTCGGATTAACGTACAAGAAAAATACCATAAAAAGAACGCTCTATCTTCTTCATGGTAGTTTAATGAGCCTAAAGAAGGAGACTTAAGGATTTTTCGGATTAACGAGCAAGAAAAATACCAGAAAAAGAATGTTGGATCTTTCTTGATCTCATGCTTGACAATAGAAGGGTATATGCCATGAATTTTCTCATAAGACCAAGGGAAAACATCGTGGAAATCCTTAACAGGGTAGGTGAAGCTCACAGTTTCCTCAGGATTACGATTGGCTCCAATCTGTATGTTTTCCACGATGCCTGTCATGACATAAATATCGATGAGCAATGTTTTTAAAATATTGCCCTTGTTTCCTTCTGAGTCCAAATATTGGATAGTCATATATGGTGAGGAAACAATTTCATGTGTGTCAGGTGACAATATTTGAAGAGGAATCATGTCTGAATCAGATATCAAAACACGATGGTGCGAGTCCTCCCAAGGTCGCTCTTCTAAACTCGTGATCTCTCTAATATTTTCGTCCATCGGTAGTACTTGATTGAGTGGATCGAAAGAAGGAGTGGCTATGGGAGGGGCAGTGGTACCGTTGGCCGAAACCAAAGTGACCAGAGATTGGGATGCAATTTGAATGGCTTCGCAAGTCAATTCAGCTGGTGATAGTGGCATTTGTTCTCCCTAAGTGTCAATGTCTGAAGGAGCCGGTAGGATCCATGGATCAGTTTGTTCATGAGGAACAGATGAAAGCATATTGACCATCTGTGAAACCTTCGATGGCTGAAGAGGGAGACAACCCATGAGGGAAGAAGCCTTCAGTAGACCGGTACCGATCCTGACGTAAGAGTCAGGTACACCACCCACTAAGGGTACAGAGCTGCTAGGTAAT
Source organism: Pinus tabuliformis (assembly GCA_031772625.1). Classification (NCBI taxonomy): domain Eukaryota; kingdom Viridiplantae; phylum Streptophyta; class Pinopsida; order Pinales; family Pinaceae; genus Pinus; species Pinus tabuliformis. Next base: position 309,526,474 of record CM062815.1, on the reverse strand, counting down.
AGGGAGTAATCTGGGGTGCAAAAGGACAACTAGTCTACTATGACTATCTTTGCATCGAAGGGAAAGAGGATGATACGAAAGACCGAAGACACAATGGCCTTCATGGAATAAGTCCAAATGCGGCCCAAAAGCAGATTATAGTTGAGTTTATGATCCACGACTTCAGTATCTACCGTTACCATTTTCCCACTCAAGGTGATGGGATAGCTAGCTAGGTAACCTTTTGGGATGAAAGTGTGGCCATCGAAAGCTTTAAGGGAATTCGACGGTGGGGTTAGGGTTGGAGAACACAGAGTGAACCAACATGAAGCTGACATGTCATAGGTAGAAGCACCTTCATCGATGACAGTTCTGTGTATACCTTTATGTTTCGAAGTTATATGCACCTGAAATGCAAGCTGATGAGAAAGGGGAGGTTTACACTTGTCCATGTCGAAAATAGCAAGCATGGAATCCTTTGGGTCGATACCACCAATAGCCAAAAGAAAAGCTTTCTGTTGTGTTGGGCATGTTTGTAATACTTCGAGCACCGACATAGCCGATGGTGCTTGCGCCAAATCTTCTACAATGTTGTAGTTTTGGGTGGCATGTGCAGATGTATTGTGCGTTGTGCGTCGAAGTGCCCCTTTTGGGGTTGAATTACAAGGTCTGCAACCGGTCTTTTGATATGCAAATCATTGGGCAGCGGTGGGTTTTTACTTGAGGAAGGTTCCGTTGCATGAGCGACAAGAGCTCCATAAGATTTGGCTCTTGTTTGTAGATCTACCGTTTCAAATGTCTAAACAGTAGAAGATCCTTAACCAGCTGAAGGATGTTGGGAACCATCATTTCCCCTTGTGGGGGTTGTGGTTGGTTTTTAGTAAGTTTTTCCTATTGCTGAGCAGGGAAAGGAATATTCAGGACAGTAGTGGTCCTACCAGTATCCTTTTGAGCAATGTATTATGTGCACTCTTGAAGACGTGGACAGTGATAAGTCATGTGGTCATCAGCACAAATTTTGCAAGGAAATATGTTGGGTTTATCCTTTTCCTCGTTAGGAGGCACAACGGCCTTCTATTTTGGGTTTTGCTACTTTATTGACTGCTCTTTAGAAGGAGTGGTCTTTTTCTTATTCTTCTTTTTCTTACCATCGAGATTTTGTGTAGACTACATAGAGTTTATCTCAGTGGTAGGAAGAGCAGTTGATTTGGTAGTAGTGGAATTATTGGGGTTGCTAGGGGCATTGGGGATTATGTCGTAAAGAGTGCTAGACTGTGAATATATCATATCTAAGTGCTGAGCATGACGTATGGATTGGTATTCTGTGACTGCACCACCTAGAGTGACATCTCTAGTGATTTGCGGGAGTAAGGACCTGCAGAACCAGTCTGTTAAGAGAAAGTCTAGGAGGGGAGCTTTGACTAACCTCTGCCTACGTCTCCATTCATGTATATGATCGGAGATGTGGGTGGTGGTATCCTGACGAAATGAAGTGAGAAGCTTTGTCCCAGTCTCATAGCAGATGGGTAGCTGGAAGTGCTTTAGGAATTCCATCACTAAAGCATCAAAGGTGTTTACTAACACGTGTGGTAACTCAATACATCATTTAGCTACGTTTCTAGTGAGGGTGCGGGGAAAAAGACGTAACCTGACACTATCATCCACCATGGAGTTAGAAACACTCCAAACATGGTAGGTGTTGATATGGGTGCCCGGATCCTCTCCTTTCTTTCCATTGAACATAGGGATGTTCGTTGGTATCTTATGCGGGATCGGTGGCCATTGTAAGTTATGATAGATGGGATCGTTTGTGAGTTTGTATAAGTCAGGTATATCCAACATTGCCAAAAAAGGCAAAGATTTTGGTGCCCCCGACTTGGACCATGGCAATGACATATGATTTGAGAAGCCTTGTGCTCCTCCCATCATTTGGCTCCCAATATTATACATGGGTTGCATGATGTAGCAGTTTCCTTGAGGTATGGTGTTGTAGAGTGGATTTCAATGAGGATTTTGATACTGGGGTATAGAATTGCCCCCAGGATAAGCGGTGCCCCCTTTACTCATTTGAATTTGTGAGTGGCATGCCCCCATGGATTGGTTGGGACCACCTTAAGGATTCCCGCTCGACACAGAACTAACCATTTGTCCTTGATTGACATAAGGGATGCTCATGTTAATTAGCGACTGACCATGCTGATGAGCCCCAATTTTTGGTAACAATTTGGGCTCATTTGGCCTACTTACCTTGCTCAACCCTTCATCTTTTATCACTTATGCATTCATTTCTTAGTATATTCGTGTTATTTGTAGGAAGAAGGGAAGACATTATATCTATGTGGCTAATACATGATGATTTCAGGTTTTTTGGCATTAAAGGGAGCAAAGACCACGCAGAAGGAGACAAGGAATCAGCAAAGGTGGCATTGCAGGTTTATAGGGAGGTTGTCTACAGCCTTAAATGACCTCCCTCGTGATCTCCACCCTAACTCCGAGCTCCAACAACTCTCCCCACCGAGCTTAAAGGCAGCCAACGGGTTCTACAGGAACAACAGTTTACAGCAGTTTAACTTTCAGTTGGACAGCCAAGCTCCACGTATTGAGGAAGCCAGCTGGATCCTCATCATGTATAAATATTAAGGTCGTAGCCTTTGATAGGAGCTTTTTGAACTTTTGAACTACTGTTGCAATTTCTAAGCACGAGCTACAGCTCGGTTTTTGCTTTTTGTAAGCCAGTTTTGGAATGATGTTAGACTCATGATTATTCAATAAAGGCAGGCAGCTTTGGATTCAATTCTGAGTTTTTAAGGGAGCTATAGCTCTCAGGTTAGGGCCCAACCTGAGAGCAATATACCTCCTCTTCCTTGTATTGTTATTTGTCTTTCCTTTCAGCACTTTATTCCTTTGTTTTGCATTTAGAAATTATAGTCTGCTGATTTGATTTCTCTTATGTGATTGAGTAGGATTATTTTACGGTTCAAGTGCTTTTAGTTGCTTAGATTAGAGTAGGAGGATCAGCATTCATTAGAGCTCCAAGAAAAGGCTGACAGTGCACTCACTGCCATCTCTGTTTAGAGATTGGGGGTGTAGACCGTACCAGCCACCAAAAAACGCAGTCATACACTTTCATTCAAGCTGCAACACAGTCATTTCAATCGTAGATCCATCCATGCATTCTGATCTTGAGCAGTATTTCTTCATTCCAACTCCATGCACGATTTTTCTCTGAAGTTTACCTTGTTGTTCGTTGATTTAATAACACAGTTAGGATAGGTTGATGAATTCTTGGTTTTGTGCAGATTTGTTTCCTTTACACTGTGTTGCATCACTCTGTTATCTTCTTCTTCTTCTCAACCACGCCTAAAGTCACCTACCCAACCTCTGTTCAGCTCGTTTTCCTTCCAACACTTCTACTGTTCACGTAGCTCCGTCTTTTTGGACTTTTCATTGCTTCCACCCTTCTACCCACCAACCAACTGTACCCACTCTTTCCTCATCTCATATCTATGTCCCTGAGCCATCCTAAGCTCCCTTTCCATTCTACCTATCCACCCATACAACTCCTCCACTCCTCCATCACCCAAAACTCCAACCACAGAACATCCTGTAGAAGTTAGCAGACTCCCTGTAGAAATCCCGAGCTTCCTGTAGGATCCCCTACAGACATCCTGTAGAAACCTGTAACCTCGGTTGCCAAGCATCTGAACGTTGTGGACTTCTGTGGAACGACGTTTTGGATCCCCTGGAACCTCTCCTAGCCCTCCTGACCTCTCCCAAGTTTTCTTTCCCTTCGAACTACCCCTGCACAGTCAAACCCTAATAAGAAACACAATCATAATAACTCCAACCACTTAAGCAAAAATACAAAAACAATGTTCTTTTCGGCAGAAGTAGCTTAAATTCATGCATCTCATATCACGTGAAGTAATGGCATCATTTCTAGAAGTTTGCACTCCCACCATTGCATCATAGAGATTAGACTAGTCAGATTAGGGTTTACTAGGGTTTCCCTGTTTTGTTGGCTTTCAGTTCATTATTGCAAAGTAGGTTAATTTCCTTTGAGATAGCCTTCGTCCATCATTTAGAAAGCTTCTTCTGAGAGCATATAGAAGTTGGCTTGAGCCCTAGTGGACTTGTGCCAGCTGACCAAGTGACAGTTGCGACAAGAGCTAGTACTTGTGCATACAGCACCGTCGCTTCCAAGTTTGTTACGAACTACCGGGTTGATAAAATTAGAGATAGGAAGCTCCAGGAGTTGTAGCATTATTGCTACAATACTGGAGCCCACCACCTTTTTGGTGCCGTTGTCAGGGAAGCGTCAGAGTATTAGTAATTGTTGCTTTTCTTCCATTTTCTTACTCTTGCCTTCTGCTAAGTAGTTTATTTCATTTCCATTCTGCAAAAGTAGCATAGACATTTCCTGCTTTCATAGATTAGCATTTCCTGCTTTCATAGATTAGCATTTCCTTCTTTCATAGATTAGCATTTCAATTCTGCAAGCATAGATTAGCATTTCCATTTCTGCAATCTCATTTGAGCAAAGTAGATTAGTTCTTTCATGCTTTCAATTTAATTCTGCATCTTTATTTCAGTAAGATAGTTAGTTGTAGATCAATCTGTTTCAGTTTTGTAGGTACCAAAGAAAAAAAAAAACAAAAGCAATCAAAAAAAGTATTTCCATTTCATGCCTCGTAGGAATCGAGATAAAACAGGAAAATTCTTACCCAACACCCCCACCACATCACTGAGTCACCCTTCTCTCTTCTTCGGTGACAGTGATCCAGAAGAACCTATAGGTGAACCTCCTGTGATATACGAAGATCCTATAGCAGAAGAAGAATTCGATACCATCCCATCTGAAGCTATGGCTGACAATAGAAGAGAAGATGAGAGAATAGAAGGTGCCTTCCCCATCCGAGAGACCAATGTAAAGATGAAAATGAAGAACATTAGCCCCTCCGCTTTACCTCACTTCCATGGACTGACTACTGAAGATCCTGATACCTTCCTGTTTGAGTTTGCTGTCCTTTGTAGAACCTATGACTATACTGAAGATGAGAAGAAGCTGAAACTCTTCCCTTCAACTCTTAAGGATGCAGCATTACGCTGGTTCATGGGCTTACCTGGGAATAGTATCACCACTTGGGCTCAGATGCAGCAAGCTTTCAATACCAAGTACCGGGATTACTGTAGGTCCAAGGAAACCAAGGGAGAAATCTTTCGGCTGACCATGGGAAGCGATGAGTCCTTAGAGGATTATGAGGAGAGGTTCCAACTTAGCCATAAGCGGGCCAGGTGCACACTTGACCCTGAATCCCTCAAGTTGGTCCTGCTCCGAGGAGTTCCTGAAGACCTCTTAGATACCCTTCACATGTTAGCTGGGGGGGATATTTACCAACTACCTTATGAAGACATCAAGACTGTGTTTAGAAACCACTCTAGGGCAGCTCGGAAACGAGGTAGAGGAAACCTCCTCTCAACTGGTGTCCCTTTCTCCAAACATGAGTTTGCAAATCAATTAGAAGATCTTAAGAGTGAGGTGAGACAGACCATTGCCATGCAGCTGGACACATTCAGGATCCAGCAGAAGAAGGAAGAAGCTGAGAGAGCCTTGGCTATCTTCTGCCCTAGATGTACCAAGAGACACCCTAAGAACGAATGTCCATTGCATTCGGTTGAAGTGTGTTTCGTTTTTGAGGAGGACCATCCCACAAACCAATGTCCAACCTTACTTGGATTTAAAGCCATGTACCAAGGGACAGAAGCTCCCACTGAACCTCTCTATTACCTCAACCAAAGGAGGCCACAAGGACCTAGACCTTACCAGCAGGGGATGCAAGGGGCACCTCAAGCTTATTATAGCCACAACCAATCGACTCCTATGCCTTCCTGGGGTCCCCCTGCTCATCCTTCCTAGTCTATGCCTCCTCCATGGTCTTATCCACCTCAGTACCCTACTTAACCCACTACTCATTCTTATCACTCACATGACCAGCCACAGCCTCAGTGGAATGCACCTCAGTCGGGGTGGAGGCCCCAGTACAACACTCCTCCTGCCATTTTGCCTCCACCACCAGTTCAACCTCAACCATTACCTCCTGCTCCTCCAAGGCAACCTCAAATACCTGCTCAACCGAACCCGAACCCCAACAATAGACAGGCCTAGTAGGTATACACTGGGGAAACATCATGCCCTACTTATGCTGTGGAGATCCAGGAGATCAATCTTTGATCTGGAAAGACTCTTTCGGATCGCCAACCTCCTCCCCCAGAGGATGAGGAAGATAAACATGAAAGTGAACCAAAGGCTATTCCACCCTTTCCTGAGAGACTAACAGCCACCACACAACCCAACCCAGAGGAGGATGAGCTCCTGGGTGAGCTCAAGCAGTTGTGTGTGAAAATACCACTTCTCCAAGCCATCAAGGATGTGCCAATATACAACAAACTGGTTAAGGAAAAGTGTTTCAAACACCTAGGCAGGCGAAAGAGAGATGCTTCAACCATCAATGTCTTAGGACAACTGTCTGACCTTATGTTAGGACAAGTCATATGCAAAAAGTATCTAGATCCTGGGAGTCCTGTAGTAGATGTCCACATCAATGGCATCATCATACCTCACATTTTGATCGATTTGGGGGCCGCCATTAATGTGATGACCAGGGATACCATGCTCAAACTCAATCTTCAGGGTTCCTTGAGGAAGACCTCGATAGTTCTGCAACTTGTAGATCGCTCCACTATGACTCCCAAAGGGATTGTGGAGGATGTCTTGGTCTCTGTCGACTCTTGGGAATACCCTGCAGATTTCTTGGTTCTCCAACCCAAGGCAAAGCTTACTGGATATCCTCTTAATTTGGGAAGGCCTTGGTTAGCCACTGCAGATGCTTACATAAGTTGTCGTGCAGGAAATATGACCATCAAAAATGGTCCTATGTCCAAGCAGCTAGTCCTATACCCTCCTGCCCAACCTTCCTTAGAGCATGTCTTACCACTTTGATTGGAGGAAGGAGAAGAGGATGAAGTGTACTCAGCAACTTTGTGCACCCTAGATACCACTAGAAGAGACCCCCCAACCGAGGATGACTTGATTGAGACCTTGATCCAGAATCCACCTTCCAGTGCACTCTCCTTATAGAAATTGGTGGAGGATGCCCAAGCCAGCACCTTAGTGGATCTTTGTACAACCAACCCTGTCACTCCCAGAGTCAAGAATGTGGAGTTCGGCCCTGAGAGAACATTAAAGATCAGCTCCTCCCTATTTCCTTCCCAGGAAAAGGAGCTGTGTAGCCTGTTGGCCAGTCACCTAGATTCTTTTGCTTGGAGCTATAAGGAGATGAAAGGAGTCCATCCCTCGGTCTGTACCCATCACATATACATCAAAGAAGGTTGTAAACCGGTTAGGAAACCTCAGAGGAGAATGAATCTAGCCCTTAAGGACATTGTCAAGGAAGAATTGCAAAAATTGTTGGATGTCGGATTCATTTACCCCATCTCAGATAGTGAATGGGTGTCCCCTCTGGTGTTGGTTCCCAAGAAGAATGGGAAGTGGAGATTCTGTGTGGACTATCGAGAACTGAACAAAGCTACCAAGAAAGACCATTTCCCTCTACCTTTCATATATCAAGTGTTGGATGGACTGGCAGGAAAGAAGTTCTTCTCTTTCCTGGATGGGTTTAGCGAGTACAACCAGATTCAAATCAGCCCGGAAGACCGAGTTCTTCTCTTTGTGCTATGCAATGCTCCTGCTACCTTCCAGAGAGCTGTCTTGAGCATCTTCTCGAAGCTGGTCCATGATGCAGTGGAAATCTATATGGATGACTTCACTCCTTATGGGGCCAACTTCCAGGAAGCATTGTCCAATCTGGGAAAAGTCCTAACCAAATGCATTGAGATGAACCTATCCCTTAGTCCTGAAAAATGTGAATTCCTGATGACTGAAGGGACCGTGCTAGGCCATACCATTTCTTGCCAAGGGTTACAGGTGGATCCTAACAAAATTGCTCTCATCAAGAAGGTTCCACCTCCTCAAAAGGTAAGGGATGTTCGGAGTTTCTTAGGATTAGCAGGGTATTACAGGAGATTCATTAAGGACTTCAGCAAGCTAGCCTCGCCATTGTTTGGCCTGTTGGCAAAAGATGTGGAGTTTAAGTGGACTGATGATTGTCAGAGGGCTTTGAATGAATTAAAGGACAAGTTGGTGTCAGCCCCAATCCCGAGAGGTCCAAACTGGGCCCTACCTTTCCACATCCACACTGATGCCTCGAACAAAGCCATAGGTGCAGCTTTAGGACAAGTTGAACAGAAACTTCCATATGCCATTTACTTTGTTAGCAAAAACTTGTCCAAAGCTGAGCTGAATTACATTGTAACTGAGAAAGAGTTTTTGGTTGTGGTCCATGCACTGAACAAGTTCCGACATTATATCACTGGCTATCAAACATTTGTACATACTGACCATGCTGCAATTAGATATTTAATGAATAAACCAGATGTGAATGCTCGTATTATTAGATGGTTACTTTTGTTGCAGTAGTTTGATTTGACCATTGTTGACAAACCAGGTAAAGAAAATGTTGTTGCTGACTTTTTATCTAGATTGGATTTGTCTGCAGATGAGGATGGAACAGTGGATGACCAGATGCCCGATGAACATCTGTTTGCTATCTCAGCACTCTCTCCATGGTTTGCTGATATAGCAAAATACCTTGTTTCAGCACAGTTCCCTCCGCACCTATCTTCAAGAGAGAAGAGCAGAATCATCAGAAAAAGTGCCTCATTTACTTGGATCGGGGGCAATCTGTTCAAGCTTGGCCCTGATCAGATCTTAAGGCGTTGTGTAAGGGAGGAGGAAGTCTTTGATATCCTCCTCACCTGTCATGATGGGCCTTGTGGAGGACATTTTGCAGCAAAAAGAACTTCCTTCAAGATCCTGCAGGCAGACTACTATTGGCCCACACTTCTTCAAGATGTCAGAAGATATATCAGCCAATGTGACCAATGCCAAAGAATGGGGAAACCAACTCAAATGGATGAGATGCCTCTCCAACCTCAAGTGACTCTTGAGCCATTTGAGAAGTGGGGTATGGACTTTGTGGGTCCAATCAACCCTCCTTTGAGGCAAAGGTCCTACATCATTGTGTGTACTGACTACCTGACAAAGTGGGCAGAGACTAAAGCAATCAAAGCAGCAGAAGAAAAGGTGGCTGAGTTCTTAAGAGAAAACATCTTCTACAAGTTTGGCTACCCAAGAGAGCTGGTCACCGATCAAGGGAGCCAGTTCACATCCAACCTGGTTGAAGACTTACTAGCTCACCACAAGATCAAGCATAGGACTTCCACCCCCTATCACCCTCAAGCAAATGGGCAGTTGGAAGTCACCAATAGAGCATTAGAAGGGATCTTGACTAAGGAGGTGAGCAGCAGCAAAAAGGACTGGGCAGATCGCCTGGTTGAGGCCACATGGGCTTACAACACAACCTGGAAGACCACCACCGGCTTCACACCTTATGAGCTGGTCTATGGGAAGAAAGCTTTGTTGTCCATTGAATTTGAATACAACACTTTGAGGATGGCAGCTCAGCTGGACCTAGATCTCAGTCATGCACAACAAGAAAGGTTATTGCAGCTAAATGGACTGGATGAGCACCGAATGCAGGCCCTCCTTCACTCAGAAGTGGTTCAACTTCAGAGAAAGGTGTGAGATGACCAACATCTCCATGATAAGAAATTTCAGCCGGGAGATTGGGCCTTGTTGTATGACTCCAAATACAAAGATTTCAAGGGGAATTTGAGAACCAGATGGCTAGGACCATATGCAGTGGAAACATGTCATGACAATGGATCTGTTCTTATTCGGACCATTGATGAGGAAGCCATCCCCATGCTTTTCAATGGGAATAGACTAAAGATCTACAGGAATCCTCTCTCAAGACAAGAGTTCATCAAAACTATGGAGAAATCAGTGTTGGTCATAGAGAAGGGTTCTGCCTCTCCTTTGGGCATACCCTGAAAGATCTAAAAAAAAAGAAAAAAAAAGAAAAAAAATAATAAAGATCCTTGGGTGAAAACCTTTCTGAGGTGCCCAAGGCAGGTGGTAGGGGTGAAAACCTCATTGAGGCGCCCCTATTGTCTTTCAAAAAAAAAAAAAAAAAAATTGGAAAAGGATCCTTGAGTGAAAACCTCTTTGAGGCGCTCAGGGTAGATGGCATGGGTGAAAACCTCATTGACGCACCCCTGTTATCTTTCAAAAAAAAAAAGAAAAAAAAAAAAGAGAAAAAAGAAAAAAACAATAAAAAAAAACAAGGTCAGCAAATTCATAATGTAAAATTGCATGCAAGTTGCAGGTGTTCTATGGAGGAGAGGAAGCCTCTCAACTCAAAGCCAAGGATCCTTATCATGCTTTCAGGAGACCTCACCAGCACCTCCTCCAAGAACACTCATTTTCTCCAAGGTATGTGCAATTTTATTACGGCTTGAGTCTTCTACAGGAATACGTAGATTTTCTACAAGAAGATGCAGATTTTCTACAGGAAGGTGCAGACTCTCTACAGGAAACACAACCTTTCTACAGGAAGCTCTGTATTTCTACAAGAAACTTCCTGTAGAAGTTCAGGACGGCCCAGAATCCATTTCATAAGGAAATCTAATGACTAAGGATCGGTTTGGACGCATGCAAGCTATTGTTATCTCCCTTGCACATTGTTGTCACCTCGTCCTGCCCTCCTTGTCGACATGCAACGAAGTTACCTGCACCAGCAAAGCAGATCGATGAGTTATCAAGAAAAAGCAATTTTCAAATGAAAAAAACACTGATATCTCATACCATATCCATCCCAGTCATCCAGAAACCCTGGGAGAGTGATTGGGCAGCCAAATCCTTCGTCGTGCAGCATGCACCCAAGGAGGAAGAACTGTTACAAGACATCCCGCGGGAGTCCTGTAACAGTTAAGCCCGCTAGAGTGTATACTATTCACAGCGCCGGCCATATGCAATGAACGCGGACGCATGTAGCCAAGCATCAACTCCATCATCGGCAGCCTATAAACATGAACCTCCGGGCCTGTGCAAATTCACCAGCAGCAGATAGATCCATTCATCATCGTCCGAAACCCGAAAAATCGTGTTGCAGCCGCGCAGGTAAGTGTCTCGACCATTTCTTCCGTCAGATTGCATGAATTTTACTTTGAATTGTTTGCAAAGTGTGAAGTGAATGGGTTGAGCGGCTGTATGGCCAGTTGACTGGCCACGTCGACCGGTTAATGGTCCAGTCAGATGTTTGGGTGGCGGCCGTGACAAAAGGAATGGGCAGCACACACGTGAGAGCAATCCCCGTCGGGAAAAACGGATTTAGCAGAAGAAACGGCGGTGGATCTGCTGGAGGGATGATGCGGTAGTAAGTGAACTCGCAGACAAATGATGGAACGATGTCATCCAACGGTCCGACAGGAACAGCTCACCCTCGCACCACGGATTTCGCCGATTTGAATCTAATCGGCTAGATTGCCCGCATGCATTTATCATTCACCGTTTGAAGCTCGAGTGAACATTCGGATCCCTCCGCAGTTCGAAACTCTGAGCCTTTGGCTATCAGAACGTCTGTGAAGCAACACCGAGAGCGTAGACCAACTACATTCTTCCCCAGGAATCACGCGCTGCTCCTACATGAAATCTGTTTCTACAGGATAGCGGGTTCCTCACGTAAAAAGGTGGCAGATAAAAAGGTAACCCTGAACTCTCCATGCACTTGGTTTTTAAAGGTGGCAGAATCGTCGTCTACAGTCTGGTCGTAGAAAGTGGTTGCCAGTGTTGCCTGTTGTGCATAGACTGTCGTTCTACAGGATGATAGTGTAATTAAATTGTGTTAAGGTCCTCAGGGATAAGTTTTGTGGATTATTTGCACGACGGAAGCGTAATTCTACGCTCTGTCCCAATAAGCCAAATTTCTTCCGCATTCGCCACCGCTAGCAACAGTTTTTATCATGCCGGGTGGGTTTATTACACGGGAACCCACTGATTCATCAAAGTTAAGAGAAAACCAGGAGGTGGTGGAGCTCTTCACACGAGCACAATGGATATCCTTTTGTGACAAGTTGCAGGGTTATGACGACGAAGTGGCAGAAGAATTTTTACAAGCTTTGAGGCTGAAATCCAAAACATTGGCCACCGTGAACTTCAGGGGCCTTAGCCTCAAGCTCACCCCGCAATATATCAGTCGAATTACTGAACTTCCAATGGGTTTGCCATGGGATAAGGAAGAAAGGAAGTTGAGCCAGCAGGCAAAGAAAAAATTCTTTCCACCTAAGGAGTAATTCTCGGAGACAAAAATGGGGTGCGTAGAACCAGTTTGCTGCCACCATGGAATGAAGTTAGCCTGCAAATCATGAATTATATAACCTGTGAAGGCTGTTTCAGCATTGTGTACGGGTATCACTTCAGGTTGCTCACTGAATTGAGACACCAGATTGATCTTCCTGTAGAAAACAAACTGAGCATTCCTTATTTCCTGCTACAATCTCTAATTGAGTGTGCCACAAAATTAAAAGAAGGCATACTAGATCAGGTAGCCCACCATGGATTGATCAAACTTCTTGTGGAGGATGTGCTTCATTCATATAAGGTTCCCCTCTCATGGGAAGCATTCAGAAATTTGACAAGAGATGGAGACATAAGGATGTTGACCGAGGAAAGTGGTTCCTCCAGCAGTGAGGAAAAAGAAGTAGTGGCCGCGAGAAAGAAAGAAACAGGCCAGAAAACCCCAACCACAATGCAGAAGAAAGAACAAAGGAGGAAGCACGAAAAAAAGGATGACAAAGAAAAAGGTGACACACCCATCTTGTCAGCAAGAGAGAAAAGGTTGCAGAGCAGAATGGACAAAGCTGAGAAGGTCCACATCAGCACAAGTAACTCATCAGCACCCGCAACCAAACCAAAAAGAAAAACCCATGCAGCAAAGCAAGCCAAGGTGGTGACACCTGTGTCTACAGGAAAGCAGAAACAGGCTTCTACAGGAAGCCCGAAATTGGCTAAAACAGGGTCTTCTACAGGAAGCCCTGAAAAGGTGAAACCCAAGGAGAAGAAAGCTGATATTCGTGAAAGGGAGGCAGCAGCTGTGCTGGTCACCCTCAGCACACCACCTAAGCCAAAAGAAAAGAGAAAGAGGGAGACCCCTCTATACTTTAAAGCTCGAAGAAGTGTTAGGATAAAGACGGGCAAGCCACAGCCTCCGTCCAGCAGCTCGATTATTATTGAAGATGCCCCTACATCGCCCAAGGAAACGTCCCCCTCTAGGATATCAGTCACCTATGAGAGGGGGATCAGCATTCATTAGAGCTCCAAGAAAAGGCTGACAGTGCACTCACTGCCATCTCTGTTTAGAGATTGGGGGTGTAGACCGTACCAGCCACCAAAAAACGCAGTCATACACTTTCATTCAAGCTGCAACACAGTCATTTCAATCATAGATCCATCCATGCATTCTGATCTTGAGCAGTATTTCTTCATTCCAACTGTTTTTTGCAAACATAATACTTGACCAAACCAATATTCTCAACCTTAAACAAATTAATAATGTGAAAATTTATCAAACCAAAACTAATATTAAATCCATAAATTTTATGCCAATATCACAAACTCTTCGGACCAGGTGTCAGTAAGAGCTCACACCCAAATAGAAGGCTACAACCTTATCTATTTTTTCTATTAGTGTTGTAGATCTAACCCAAAAATATATGATAACGGAAATTACCCAATAAATAACAAGATAGAAATAGATAGAACTTCTTCTTTATTATCAAACCCTTAAGGTAGGGCAACACCATACATTCACTCCTTAAGGAAGGAGAACATTCCACAAACCATATGCCTGTTCATACAATAATCTTTGACTATCTCCCAAGTGGAGTCTCTAGCCTCTATATAGGCCTCATACATACAATACCATGGGTCATTACCATGGTTCCCTCATACCATCAACTAATACCATGGGCCCATTACATTATTATTAACTACTTGTGGTCCCTTACATGACATGGGTTAACCACCTTATTTATTACTATGCCCCATCCCATTATTACATTATTACCTTGGGTACCTCCCTTGGTACCCCATATTATCCCCCCTAGGTATATAACATTCCACCCCCCTAAGCATGTTTCGTCCCCGAAACATGGGAAGAACATAAATAATAAGATCTACTCAAAAGAGTAGTCCACTGGTACCATGCACGTGCATCTAGCCATCCAAGAGAAAGGTGAACCCTCGATCTCACTGGTGTCTCGCTCGCTTGAGATGGAAGTTTATCGTGGCAGCTCTTCTGTGTTGATGTGTAGTGGGTGGATCTTCTCTCCTCGTTATCCGTCATGTGACTACTTGGTTTCCATCTTGATGGTTGTCTTGTGGGGTGATGTGGGTGATGATATGTTGAAGTTTTAACCCACGATGTCTTTTTCTTTAATTCACCCTACTGTGGTGCCTGTTGTGGTGTCTTCTTTTCCAATATGAATTCAACCACTGAGCCGTCCTCTGATGTATCAGCACCTGTAGCCTTTTCTGCTTCAGCCTCTGTTTGTGTTTGATTATCTATCATTACTAGCTCATCATCAAACTCTGGAACATCTTCTGCTTCAGCCTCCTTGGACTCTACCTTCTTATTAATGGAAATATCCTGTAATGTAATTTTCTTCTTTTTATACCAGAGCTTCAGGAATTTCTTCTGCACATTAATATTTATGGTACCCACTGATTCCATCCAAGGGTATCCCAAAACAACATCCATGTTATCCATATCTGAAGCATAAAAATCACCATGAAACACATACTTATCCATAGAAAGTTTCAAATCCTTATAAATTTGAACAACCTCATCATCAACCTGTGTACTTTCAATTTGTTTCGCTGGAACTTGCAATTTTTTTGCCAAGTTGACATTTATGAGATTATGCTTGCAACTAGGATTTATAGAAACAATGATCTTTTCTTTCTGAATCAATCCATGAACCTGCAATAAGGATATACCAGTAGGAAATAACCCCACATGTTTCCCCTTATCTTGTTTTCTAGTCTGAGACCATTTGTCCATAAGGAGTTTTTCCATTTCTTCATTCGAGAATTTGGACAAGGCTATAATGCCCAGTGAGTTCCACCATATGGCGGCCTCTTCTTTCAAAAAAAGTGGTACCATAAACTTCCATCTCTCCTCAAATATTTTCTTTAGGTTTTGTATGAATTCTTCAATAGTAGGGCTATCATCTTTTCCAGTAAAATTTTCCATGAAGAGGGTTTGAAAAAAATTCACTTACTTTGGCGAAAAATTTGAAATTGTCACAGTTTTGTCAATATTTCTCTGAATCACTATTATAACCTGTTTTTAGAAATGGAACAATCATTCTGCATCTGCCCAGGTGGTAGAAATCTTGATCCAAGCACTTGAAATTTCAGATCTGTGCTGCTACTCTCCCGCCGTCACCAAAATTTCTACAAAAAAGGTTGATTTTAAATCAGCGATATCTCCCTCATCCGGACTCCGATTCAACTGATTTTTTTTTTGAAATTGGGTATTGTTTCCCAAAGAATCCAGATCTGCAATTAGATTTTGCAGATCTTGTGTTAGAACGTCCATATCTGCGCCGCAATTTCGCTGCCCCGAAAATTTGTCTACCACACCACTGATTTTTAGATCAGCGATATCTCCTTCATTCGGACTCCGATTCAACTGATTTTTTTTTTTGAAATCGGCTATTTTTTCAAAAATAATATCGATCTGCAATTGGATTTTATAGATTTTTCACAAAAATGTACAGATCTGATCTGCAAAGTCGCCGCCCCCGAAATCCTGCAAAAAATAAAAAAAAAATTCTCCACGGTTTGCCCAAGAAAGTGCTCTGATACCAATTGTTATAGATCTAACCCAAAAATATATGATAATGGAAATTACCCAATAAATAACAAGATAGAAATAGATAGAAATTCTTCTTTATTATCAAACCCTTAAGGTAGGGCAACACCATACATTCACTCCTTAAGGAAAGAGAACACTCCACAAGCCATATGCCTGTTCATACAATAATCCTTGACTATCTCCCAAGTGGAGAATCTAGCCTCTATATAGGCCTCATACATACAATACCATGGGTCATTACCATGGTTCCCTCATACCATCAACTAATACCATGGGCCCATTACATTATTATTAACTACTTGTGGTCCCTTACATGACATGGGTTAACCACCTTATTTATTACTATGGCCCATCCCATTATTACATTATTACCTTGGGTACCTCCCTTGGTACCCCATATTATCCCCCTTAGGTATATAACATTCAACTGTCATCAAGAAATATATGCCATCCACATAATCATGATAATAATTATATACAACAAGGATAAGTCGTATAATAAAAATCATTGCATGTTGAATCAAAATTGTTTACACTTCAATTAATGTGCCAAATGCCATTGATGTCAATACATAATCAATTATGTCTACATATTAATATCAAACGACATCAAGTAAAATCACCATTATCAAGAATCAAACTTGATCAAAACCATAAATTTTTATCAAATCCAAAACATATCTATGAATTGTCAAGTAGCATGTCACAAACCCAATATTGCTCATCTATAATAAGTCAAGCCAATAAGCCAAATTTTCTCAAGCCCTTGAAATTGTTACCAAATATTGTCATAAACTAGCTCAAATGATCAAGTCAAGGAAAGCAATATACTAATATGCATATTTCAATCCCCTGCAAACACAATATTAGATAAGACATTAAAATTATCTATAATAAGTCAAACATTATGTAGATCTTAAGAAATTCCCTGCTCATAAAACTATCTATCATCTACTCCATGTTTGTAAATATGTCATACTTCAGGTGTGCTCCTAGTCTTGTGCATAAGATTCTAGTTTTTGTGTCCTACAGGCTCAACCACACCCTTAGGCCTTCTTCCATGTGGTTGGGAGGCTTATAACCAAACCCTTAATCATTTCTCCAGTGGTTAAGGCATTGACTAGGAGAAACCTTCTCTACTCAATTCAAAACTTACAAAAACGACTTCAACATCAGATGGTTATTCCTATCCGAAATCCTTCCTTCAAAAGTCAAGTGTCTTCTATTCATTATCTACAAATAATAATAGGTGATGGAATCTTACGAAGAGTTTCTCCCTTTGAATGGGAAGCCAATTCAATCAACATTAATCAAGACATCAACTAGTCTATCATAATATCATCATGCATCAGCAGAATTGTTAGATCATGAAATCAAACTATATTAGATTCTTAGACATATATGCATCATAGTCATAACATATCAACATCAACTACTTTATCATTACATATGAAAATGACATCAAACTTTCATCAAGGGTTAGTATCATGTAATTAGGGTAGTTGACAAGTGTATCAACATACTTCAGGGGTCATAATCACTACATCACTTCTTTATCATATTACTTAATCATCAAGTTAGGGCATCCAAATTTTTTATACTGGAAAACTTACTAAGCTTATCAAAACCTAACCAAGGTCAACAAGAAGATCCTGAGTATCTATGTTATTGTTACACTTTCATCACCAAGGTTACCATGCTCATCACAATCATTAACAATAGTATAAAATCACAATATACCAAAATCAATGTATCTAGCCTGCTTTAGAAAATCCATGAAAATACTTTCCAAATATCAAGAGTACCAATACATCGCATGTGTTAGAAATCAAACTTTCATAGGAAGGTGATATTATTGCCATACCTCAGGGATTACCTTTCCATCCAATACTGCATATATAATACTGAAATAATACACTATACATACCTTGAAGTATTCAAATATGTGTGCAACTTGTAGCTCTTACTTGCATATCATAATTTTTGGGTGCTACTTTGAAACCTTTTCATCAAGTACCTTATTTTGTACTAACTCTCTTTTCCTACACCTTAGATGATCCTTAAGAAGGATCTGTTTATCACATCTCATCAGCGTTCAAGAGTCATTACTGTCCATTGTCCATATAACAATGTTGGCTTCAATATATCCAATTGTCTTCATCAACAACAAGGCCTAATTGACATTAGGCCGAACTACCCCTGCACAGTCAAACCCTAATAAGAAACACAATCATAATAACTCCAACCACTTAAGCAAAAATACAAAAACAATGTTCTTTTCAGTAGAAGTAGCTTAAATTCATGCATCTCATATCACATGAAGTAATGGAATCATTTCTAGAAGTTTGCACTCCCACCATTGCATCATAGAGATTAGACTAGTCAGATTAGGGTTTACTAGGGTTTCCCTGTTTTGTTGGCTTTCAGTTCATTATTGCAAAGTAGGTTAATTTCCTTTGAGATAGCCTTCGTCCATCATTTAGAAAGCTTCTTCTGAGAGCATATAGAATTTGGCTTGATCCCTAGCGGACTTGTGCCAGCTGACCAAGTGACAGCTGCGACAAGAGCTAGTACTTGTGCATACAGCACCGTCGCTTCCAAGTTTGTTACGAACTACCGGGTTGATAAAATTAGAGATGGGAAGCTCCAGGAGTTGTAGCATTATTGATACAATACTGGAGCCCACCACATGCATGCTTAAGAATGGAGGGGGAACTATTACGTTCCCTACCGACATGTGTATATTGGGAACCCCCCAGGTATATGGATTTGGGGGTTTGAACTATACAATGGCGGTCAACCATATTGTTGGTAAATGGGAACCATGCCCATAGTGCCACATTGAGCATTATAGGGAGCGATGTATGTGGCACTTGTCGAAGGTATGTAGTTTGACACTAAAGGGGTGGAACTCGGCATTGGCTAGGTTCCACTCGTAGAGGGTGTTATGTGAGTGGTTGTACCTGGGACAAATGGGATAGCGAGATTTGCCATTAACGGTGTTGTGTTGACTGTCGACTAGGGAAGTGGTGGAGGACCGAAAGATTCCAAAAAGTTCCACGACCCATTAGTCGTTGACGGGATAGATGGAAATGTTCCAACTACAGAAACAGGAAGTACAGGTACCAAGGGAGCCAAGACAGGTTCCAACGGATTCATGAGCGGAGGGTTATAGGGAGGAAGGAATCCTTCGCAAAGAAATCCTCCTGCAAACTTGAATTTTCGGTTGTCCAAACAGATCCCGTGTGAGATCTAGGAGACTGATCCGCCGAATATGGGGAATCCAATTCAATGGAACTTGACAGATCTTCCACAATGAGTGGAGGAAGGCCTAGTAATCGTCTAGAGTGATGATGAGGGCCGGATGTAGCCACGGTGACTGTTAATTTTTATCAATAAATTTTATCATGATATTCATTAGTCTCAAATGATAGCACTCAGGTACCTAAAAATATATAAAAAATACACTAAATTGATCAATCAACAAACAGAGGGAAATGACCCTGTCTGATAAGCACCGATCACTAGAGATGAAACCTAGTATCTCAATGAATAACAGAGAAGGCTAGCCAGATGTACAGTTACAATTACTTTAGAGCTTCGCCCGAACCTCAGATTGAGGGGCCAAGTACTCTCGTGAAGACGAGCACCCTCCCAAAAACTGAAGACAGAGTAGGTCCATTTGTTTTAGGTACCAGGATAGCCCATCCTAGTCACCTTGTGTAAGTCCCTATAAGTTTGGCCACTAAAGATACCTCAGATCACAGACACCACCGGGGGGGACATAGTCATAGACAGCACACTGTGTGGGCAGGATACCTGAGTCCTCGACTCAGCTCTGAAATCCCCGAAGGGATCCCCAATACATAGAATACCCAAAGGATTTGTAAGAGAAGGTGGGCTACCTTCACTTACAGTTCGATGTTGTCTCGTATTTAGCTCCGCTTTTACTGGAGTGGTCTTGGTAGTATGAGTGTAGAAGGAATTTTTCTCTCTTTTAATGACACTAGTTTGGTGTTCGATCTTGGGCAATTTTACTCACTCTGCTTATCCCAAGATCCTAGCCTAGCTAATGTTTATTTTCTCAATAAAGAGTTACTGATTGATTTTAGGTAAATTTTATGTGTACTTGAATATTGTCTTCGGTAGGGGAGTTGACGTATGAAATGTGATGAGACTATGACTCAATAAATCATACAAAAAACAATGCTTTAAAAAAAAATTCAATTCGATGAAAACAAGCTGTATTCTACGAGTGAGAGTTTTTCACATGTTCATATTATTTCCATGCATTGCAGTCATTTAACACATTCCTAACCAAAGAAATTCTTTCCAATGTTTCTTAACAACTACTTGAAACCAAAATAAAGCAGCTTTTAACCAGCTAAACAGAAGGATGAATAAAAATGTGAGTCATTCTTTCGAAAAAAATGCTTTTAAGAAAGAAAAACAAAAATGATTTCCTAAAAAAAAATTCAGGACACCTATTTTGCTAGCAAAATATAGTTACAGATCTTCCTTCAGTCCATGAGAAGGCTTCCTATCCCTTTTGGCTTTCAGACACTAATAAAAATCAAGGTATTGGGAGAATAATGCTCTGTAACAGTGGCTACAGAGAGTTAGTAGGCCCACTAACACTCCATGTGAACATGCACAATGCTTTATAAAGCTTTGTGTAGCCTGCTAACCTACGTTAGTGTAGGAAATCAGTCAAACAAAGGGATTTCAAGATCAGATTCAGAGGTGAATAATTGTAGGCAAGATGAAACAAGATCTTTGGTGGGTTAGCAAGGGATTGCAGAAGTATAGGGAGCTCTTAGAAGGAGGAGAAAACATAGAAGAGTCTAGGTAAATCGGGAACTAGATGTATAGTCCCTAGTAGAGTCGCCAATTCTGCTATGGGGTAAAATGCATGATGTATGGATAATGTAAATACCCTCAAAGGTCTTTCCGAGACCTTCGACAAACTGTAAGATTATTTACAACTGCACAAAGTTACATGAATTTTCATAGACAATAACTAACTATCAAAGCATTAGAAGTAGATTACCTCAAGTCTCCGTGTAGATTTGTTTGGAGATCACAATGCAGCCAAGTGGAACTCCCTCAAAGCCAGCTCCAAAGTCAAGTCCCGCACATAGAAGAGACAAGCGTAATCATATCATACAACTCTGATAACTAATACATGAATATATAACAGAACATCTAATTGCATACAACCAAGCTACTCATGCTAATAGGCATTGAACAAAAAACTAAATGAATGATAGTACCAACACCATGAGTAGACAATACAACTTTAGTTCTATATTAAGGTTGGAAGAGTGATTACAACCATCTATTGTATCAGCCTTCCTTTACCCGTCCAACTTCTCTCTCTCTCTCTCCCTTCTTGCTCACTTCTTATGATATGAGTCAATGCTCAACAGTCAAGTATGCTATCCTTTCAAATGCTTTGACCCCTTTCACAATAACCCTCACTTTGCTTATATAGCATCTGAGTTAGGGTTTCCAAGCTCCTCCTTGAGTTCACTAGGGAAAAAGCAATGAACTTGCCATGCTTTTCAACTCTTTCCTATTTGCCTCCTTTTTTCAGATCAGAAGTCCTCCAAATATCTCGAATTTGGATGTTTCCTTTCTTTTCTTGAGTAATTTTAGGAAACAATATCTAGATATTTATGAGTCAATTCGTTCCTTTGACCCTTGGAACTTCACCAAGTTTCACTAACGTTGTTCCCATACTAGGAACATGCTTTAGTAGAGTCATTAACGCACCTCCAGGCTTGGTAACAAGCTTTATAAAGTAGGTTGTTAGTGTACAACCAACATTAGTGTGGAATCAAGGCCTGTGATTGTGGTCTTTGTTTCAACTATCATGTCTTTCCCCTCTGAGTTGATGAGGAGGTTAATTTGTTGTATAACAGTATTCAGCCTCTGTTGAGCTAAGTGCAACTGACCTCTGTTTCCTGAAGAAACTGCCACTGAACCAAGGTTGAAAATTCCTCCTAAAGTGCTCTTCCAATCTGATGGACTCCTTGCCCAATCTGCATCTGTGAAGCCCTAAAGCTTCACTCCCTCTGTCCATCTGTACCATAATCCATACTGAGATTTGCCTCTGAGGTATCTCAGCACTGTTAGGATATTCCGACACATAGGATATAGTTAAGTTCAACTTGGTCTAGCATAGAGTTAGGTTAGAGTTAGGTAAAGTGTGTTTCTTTACCGTTGTACATTTTGTAACTTACAATCCGACGGTCATGATATGTAGTGATCCGACGGTTCACTCTCACCTCGGTATTACCGACACTTGATCCGTGGCTTGACACCCGATTGGTCCATGAGTTCTATTTAAAGTGCATGGAGGGTCATTGTTCGGGAAATCTGTGCATGAGAGAAGCTTATGTAAATTTTCATTCTTTGATTAATAAATTGCCTGTAGTACCCACGTTGGGACAGGCCGTGGACTGTTTCCCTCCTTGCACTCTGAGGGTTTTAACCACGTCAAAAATACTGGTGTATTGATTTGAGATCTGGTTGTGAGCGGTGTCCTTTTGGTATTCTTTCTGTGGAACTTACCCTGTAAATTCTTACATGGTATTAGAGCTATTTGAGGGCCGCGTCCGTTGGTGATCCAAATCTGAAGCCGGTAGAACTGCATGCGGCTGTCGTTTCCTAGATCTGTTGTTTCTGACTGCTTTCGGGCCAAGAGGACTACTCTGTTGCGTTCGGAGCATCTGTTCCAGTGAGGAACCCCTTTCGTTTCATGCGAAAAGGTTTCCGGTAGCCCTAGCTGCGTCATTTTTCAGATCGGGAGGTATACAGTGTTTTTTTTGCAGTTTACTGTTAATTTCTCTCTGCTTATTTTGGTCTCAGTTTATTTAGCCTTTTTTTTTAACCGGATCTATACCTTTCATTTCTGCATATGCTCTTTGCCCTGCGACTCTGTTCGATCTGTGCAAATCAGAAACAGAAAGGAAGGATTTTTCTCATGCGTATGCTCTTTTCCCTGCACCTTAGTGTGATCTCGGAAAATCAGAAACATTGAGAAAAATATTTAGTTTTTCGGCTAAAGCTAACCTTGAGATTTTTTTTTTTAAATTTCTAGTTTTTTGGCTAAAGCTAACTTCGAGCCGCAAGGTTCGTTTTTCTTTGCATATTCGTGTTGGGTTTTGTGTTTTGTGTTTTGTAGGGAAAAAGAGCTTTCTCAAGGCAAGCACGCAAACCGAGGCCCCCCCCCTCTCTCTCTCTCTCTCTCTCTCTCAAATTTTTTGTATAGACCAATTGGTTCAAAGCTATTTTTAGAGAGTAGAGGTCTTGGGTTCAAGTCTCCATTTTGTGGGGGCGGATTTTTTCATTCCCGCACATTCGCGCACTTTGCCGGCAACATCAATAAGTTTTTTTTCAAAAATCCATAACTTCTTCATCCGGAAGCCTTTTTCAGAGCCGTTTTTTTTTAAACTGCCTATTTTTTCGAGATCTATCCGTTGGTACACTTAATTTCAGCATCTTCAGCTTCAGTTTTTTTTTTTTAAATGGAAAGTCCATGCCAAGTCATTCTTGACAGCACTAACTACTTCCAATGGGTAGAATACATGGAATATTTACTTAGAAGTAAAGGTCTCTTCAGAATAGCCACAAACCAAGAGAAGAAACCAACAGATGAAGACAAGGCGGCAAAATGGGAAAATAGACAAGATCAAGCACGTGGTTTGATAGGGATGTCTATTTCTCCTGATCTTAGATTCCACATTGCAGGACTTGAGACTCCTCATGAAGCATTAGAAAAACTTGCTAAAGTTTTTGGGATTAAAAATGAAATTAGATCCCATCAACTTGAAAATGAGCTGCTTACTTTGGATCCTAATAACTTTTCTTGCATTGAAGATTTCTTGTCCAAATTCAAGACCCTTAGATATCTCTTGGAAGGTGTTAAAGTTAAGAAAGATGATGGTAACCTTATTTATTCCATCCTTACTAAGTTAGGACCAGCCTACTCTGTATTTGTTTACACTTTCCATTCTACAAGGGAAGCTTTCATTTGTCAAGGACAAGAATACAAGGCCCTTCCTTTGACTCCTTTTGTGATTCCTTAATAAGAGAACAAGAAAAACTCTTACACCTTGGTCTTCTTAATCTTGGAAACTCTTCCACGAAAGCGTTAGCCGCCCAGCAGCACCCAAATTCAAAGAATCCTAAGAAGTCATATCCTCAAAAGAATGGTCCTAAACCATCTCAGCCTCAAAATGAAAGATCATTTCAGCAAAATGATAAGACCAATAAAAACAAATGGAAGAAGACTGATAGACATTGTAACTTTTGTAATCGAGATGGCCACTTAGAATCTAAATGCTTTAAGAAGATGGAAGCCTTGGAAGCCGCAATGAAGAAACATAACATCCATCTGGAGCCTACTTCAACTTCAACTTCCGGAACGACACTTTCTGCATGTCATCGTCAATCATCTCAGTCTGGTTATGCATTAAATGTATCTTCTTCTTCTTCTCATTCTCATGAGTGGCTCATTGATTCTGGAGCCTCTTGTCACATGGCCAAAAACCAAGCCATGTTTTCTTCTTTAAATGATTGTAACACCAAAAATATATATATTGGTGATGATAGATCTCTTAATGTTGTAGGGACTGGAATTGTTCATCTAGACAATGGTCAGTTCAATGATGTATTATGTGTTCCAAACTTATCCTGCAACCTTCTATTTGTCTATCAGATAACTCATTCAGGTGAAGGTAAAATCGTTGAATTTTCACCTCATGATGTTGTAATCAAGGATCTAAAAGATCCTAAACAGATTCTAGCTATTGGTCTTGCTGATGATTCCAAAAGGTTGTATAAGTTTCACAACTTTGGGTCATCCCATCTTCCCTCAGTATTTGTTGCTCATAATGATGAAGTGAGCAAACTTTGGCATGAGCGGTTTGGTCACTTAAACTATCGCTCCCTTCAGCATCTATGTAAAGAAAATATGGTGACAGGTCTTCCTATGGTATCTTGCAAAGATGGTGTTTGTTCCGGATGTGTACTCGGAAAACATCATCTGGACAGTTTTGACAAACGTGCCTCTTGGCACGCCTCAGCCCCTTTACAGCTTGTGCACAGTGATTTATGTGGTCCTCTTCCTGTTGCTTCATTCTCTGGCTGCAAGTACTTCTTAACTTTCATTGATGATTTCTCCAGACGCACTTGGGTATACTTCTTAAAGCTCAAGAGCGAAGTATTTACCACTTTTTTGTCCTTCAAAGCATTTGTTGAAAAACAATCTGGACATCAAATTCTTAAGCTAAGAACTGATAATGGTGAAGAATATGTTAAAAACGCATTCATCAACTTTTGCACCGAAAATGGAATTCAAATGCAACATACTGTTCCATACACTCCACAACAAAATGGTGTAGCTGAAAGGAAAAATCGCACCTTAAAGGAAATGGCTAATTGTATGCTGCAATCTAAAGGACTCAGTCTTAGTTTTTGGGCCGAAGCAATTAATTGTGCAAATTATATAATCAATCGCACTCCTACTAAGGTTCTAGAGAATATCACTCCAGAAGAAGCTTGGAGTTCCATTAAACCAGATGTAAGTCACTTTCGTGTGTTTGGAAGTGAAGCATGGGCCCATATTCCAGATGAAAAGCATAAAGCTTTAGAACCTAAGAGTGAGAAATGTACTTTTGTTAGATATTCTGAAGATGTAAAAGGTTATAGACTTATTCCATTTAAGTCCAAAAATGTTATCATTAGAAGAGATGTAAAATTTGATGAAAATAAATCGGCCTGCGAGCCTAGTCCGGCGGATGTGCCACCTCTTCCTATCTCTTCTATCTTTGAAAACATTTCTTCTTCTGATGATGAAAGCGAGGATGATAATCCTCCCCCACCTTCTCAGGATCCTCAACTTCCAAGATGGGTCTGTGCTACTCGGGATGCAGCAGGTGATCTTGCCGGTGATCCTACAGATCAGCGACGTACACGTTCTCAGTTTGAAAGAGCCTCTTCTTTACTGGCTCAAGCTCCAGTAAATCATGATCCTGACACTTTTGCAGAAGCTTCAGGCCATCCACATTGGGAAGCAGCTATGAATGAAGAATATCATTCATTGATGACCAATGATACATGGGATCTTGTTCCTCTACCAAAGGGACGCAAACTTGTTAGATGCAAATGGGTTTACAGAACCAAGTATGGACCAGATGGGAAAGTTGATAAACATAAAGCTCGTCTAGTTGCTAAGGGATTTTCACAAGTTGAAGGCATTGACTACACTGAAACCTTCTCTCCAGTTGCCAAAATGAACTCTATCCGCCTTGTTCTTTCCCTTGCTGCCTCTATAAAATGGGAAGTCCATCAAATGGATGTTAAATCTGCCTTCTTGCATGGGGACTTGCAGGAAGAAATCTATATGGAACAACCCATTGGCTTCATACAAACAGACTCCAGCCTCGTTTGTCGACTTAAGAAATCCCTTTATGGCCTTAAGCAAGCTCCTCGGGCTTGGTATGCCAAAATGGATAGCTTTCTTTTAGAATCTGGCTTTTCTAGGTGTCATTCTGACAATACTGTCTACACCAAGAAAGTGGGCAACTCTCTTATCATCCTTGTTCTTTATGTTGATGATCTTATTCTTACTGGTAGTGATCCCAACCTTATAAACCATGTGAAGTCCAGCCTTAAAAAGAAATTTGAAATGACAGACTTAGGACACTTACACTATTTTCTCGGTCTTCAAGTCTTGCAATCCCAAGAGGGTATTTTCCTTTCCCAGTCCAAGTATGCTTGTGATATTCTTCGTCATTTTCACATGGAAGACTGTAAGCCAGCCCCTTCTCCCTTTCAGTCTGGAGTCAAAATTTCAGTCTCTTGTACTTCTCCTGAAGTTGATGCTACCTTATACCGACAACTTGTCGGAAAACTCTTGTATTTAACCCATACTCGTCCTGATCTTTCCTTTGCTGTTGGCCTTGTTGCTCGTTTTATGCAAAACCCCCGTGAAAGTCATTGGAAAGCAGCTAAAAGAATACTTCGTTATGTTCGAGGTACAGTACAGTCTGGGATTCATTACAGTGCCAAAGCAGCTCCTCTGTTAGTTGGTTTCACTGATTCTGATTGGGCTGGTGACCTTGATGATCGGAAGTCTACTGCCGGTTATGTCTTCACTCTTGGTTCAGGACCTATTACATGGGCTTGTAAGAAACAGACTGCCATTTCTCTTTCGTCAGCAGAAGCAGAGTATCGTGGTGCTGTGGAAGCTAGTAAGGAAGCCTTGTGGCTTCGTCAGATCCTATCAGAGTTTGGCTTTGAGCAGCAGCATCCAACCACACTTTGGTGTGATAATCAAAGTGCCATTCAGCTATGCAAAGATCCAGTCCAGCATCAGCGCAGCAAACACATTGAACTACACATGCACTTCATCAGAAAGCTCATTCATGACCATGTTCTTGAAGTGCAATATTGTCCAACAGATGATCAGGTTGCAGACATCTTCACAAAGGCTCTCACAAAGGCGAAGTTCACTAAACTTCGATATATGCTTGGAGTTCAAGAAGTTTTCACTAAGGGGGGATAGGCTCTAGTGCCTCCTTCCTTCTCCTATTGTGTCATATTTGTAAATCCTTCAATCCTATCCCAAGTTGTTCTTAAGGGGGGATGTTAGGATATTCCGACACATAGGATATAGTTAAGTTCAACTTGGTCTAGCATAGAGTTAGGTTAGAGTTAGGTAAAGTGTGTTTCTTTACCGTTGTACATTTTGTAACTTACAATCCGACGGTCACGATATGTAGTGATCCGACGGTTCACTCTCACCTCGGTATTACCGACACTTGATCCGTGGCTTGACACCCGATTGGTCCATGAGTTCTATTTAAAGCGCATGGAGGGTCATTGTTCGGGAAATTTGTGCATCAGAGAAGCTTATGTAAATTTTCATTCTTTGATTAATAAATTGCCTGTAGTACCCACGTTGGGACAGGCCGTGGACTGTTTCCCTCCTTGCACTCTGAGGGTTTTAACCACGTCAAAAATACTGGTGTATTGATTTGAGATCTGGTTGTGAGTGGTGTCCTTTTGGTATTCTTTCTGTGGAACTTACCCTGTAAATTCCTACAAGCACATGCTCCACTGCATTCCAAAACAGCTTGGTAGGTTGAACCATAGCTTGACTTAGCTGGTTCACCGTAAAGCACGAATCTGGTCATGTGTTCACTAAATACATCAATGAACCCACAAGCTGTCAATACACAGTAGCAGCTACTACCTCACTTGAAGTAGCATCCTCCTTCCTCCAGTTACCTGCTAGAGGAGTCTGCATGGGCTTGCACTTCTCCATGTGGAATCTCCTGAGTATCTCATTGGCATACTTGCCTTGAGACACAAACACTTCCCCATCCTTCTGCAACACTTCCATGCCTAGAAAGTAGTGCATGAGACCCATGTCTTTCATCTCGAACTCTCTTGCAAGGTCCTCCTTGCAAGACTTGATCAATTGATCATCACCTGTTAATATTAGATCATAAACATAAAGAAAAATGATCAATGGCTTACCTTCTACCATGATGTGGTATAGGTTCGCATCTGCTTCACTCTTTGTGAAGCACAACCTGGTGAAATAACTGTCGATCCTGGTGTACCAAGCATGAGGTGCTTGATTCAGCCTGTACAAAGCTCTCTTGAGTCAGCACACATGTGACTCACAATCGAAGGTCTCAAATCCTTCCAGATGCTCTATGTACACCTCTTCCTCAATCTTGCCATTGAGGAATGCAGTCTTCACATCCATCTAATGGATCTTCCAACCCATCTGTGCTGATAGCACCAACATCCATTTGATATATGAGTACCTTGATATAGGAGAAAAAGTCTCATAATAGTTGATCCCCTTGACCTGTGAGAAACCACGGGCAACAAACCTTTCCTTATGTTTCTCCACACTACCATCAGCTGATTTCTTTACCTTGTAAAGCCATCAGGAACTCACCACTAACTGGTTCTCTGGTCTTGGAACAACATCCCAAACACTGTTCCGAACTATGGAGTCATACTCCTCCACCATAGCATCAACCCAAAATGGCTGCTGCATTGCTTCCTCGAAGGAAGATGGTTTGGTCTCTATACATTCCCCAACAAGGGCCATGTACCCAATGTACTACTTAGGTGACCTCCTCTATTTGCACTGAGAAGATGGCTCTTCCACATTCTCTCTCACATCCATCAAAAATCTATCAGCCTCCCTTGAGCGTTTCTGCCCATCTCTGGAAGACTCTGCATGAGTGGATGTCTCCACTCCTGGATCCTTTGCATGCAGCTGCTCCGCATCAGCTGAGGCTCCTCCTCCTTAGTAACCAAAAGTTCCTCCTTTGCATGCAACTTGAGATCCCTCTCAAGGGAAACTCGCATGGCCTTCTGCTCGTCGAACTTTAGATCTCTGCGTAACACTGTCCTTTAACTGGTAGGCAAGAACACCCGATAGTTGTGGGGTGTATCAGTGTACCCCACAAGTATCCCCAACTCTGCTATTGGCTCTAGCGCTTCTAGGCATATTTGGTCACATGGAAAAATACCGATGAACCAAAGATCCTGAAGTGACTCACATCTGGTCTCTTTCCGGAGAAGGCCTCCTCTGGTGTCTTCATCCCCAGTATGCGATGAGGGCTTCTCTTCTGCAAGTATACCACTGTATTGCATGCCTCAACCCACAAATGAAGTGGTAGGCCTTGGTCATGCAGCATCGCCTGAGCTACTCCCATAATCGTTATGTTCTTCCTTTCGGCCACCCCATTCTGTTGTGGATTATGGGGTGCCGTCAACTCCCGTTTAATTCCTTCTGCTGCATAGAAGTCCTTAAACTCTTGAGAGATATACTCTCCACCATTGTTGCTTTGTAAGGCCCTTATCTTCTTTCCTGATTCTTTCTCAACCAAGGCTTTGAATTCACAAAACCTTGAGAAGGTTTGATCCTTCTTCTGCATGAAATAGATCCAGCATCTACAAGAAAAATCATCAATCAAAATAACATAGTACCTTTGTTTAGTGGTGAAGGCTATCAAGAATGGTCCACACACATCTATATGAACTCGCTCCAAGATTGCTCCAGCTCAACTGTCTTGATCCTGAAAGGAAAATTTTGCATACTTACCCAAGGTACAACCTTTTCATGTATCCACTTGCTCAAGTTTACCCTTGGGAAGTCTGGTAGAAATCTGCTGCATGATCTTAAAGGCCCCATGGTGCAAGTGACCCATTCTTCTATGCCATAGCTTGCCAATATCTTAGCTTTGCACCAGCTCTTCTTTGGAACTCAATGCAGCATAGTCATCTAGCTTTAGCTTGTAGAGATTCTTCACTCGAATCCCAATCCTCTTGGTATGTCCTGTGATGATGTGTCTCAGGAATGCCTTTCCTTTACTAAAGACTACATCATAGCCTTTGTATTCCAACATTGCGACTGATAGTAGGTTCTTCTTCAATCTAGGCACATACTGTACATCAGTCAAGGTGAGAGGAGCTCCATGCTCCCTCTGAAACTCAACCGCGCCTTCACCTAAAACAAGGTACTTTTCATCATCGCCCATCTCTATGCGCTTCTAGAGGTCCTTCTCCTCCAAGGTACTGAATAAACGCTTGTCGTCGGTCATGTGGAATGAGGCTCCATTGTCCAGGTACCAAACGCAACCCACCATCGATGAAACCATGCATGCGATGAGGGTGAAATCCAATTCTAATTGTGAGGCCAGTGCCTCACCATCCGATCCTTTTTAGGATCCCTTCTTGGATTTCTTCTGTGGACAATTTGTTGCATAATGGCCCACCACATGACACTTAAAGCACCGCACTTTAGATTTGTCAACCTTCTTCCCACCATGGGAAGAACTCGATTTAGAATGGGAAGCCTTCCCTTTCCCTTTCATCGCCTTACTCGCTAAGGCTAGATTTCTTCATCATCATGCTTTGATGAAGAACCATCTCTGGTGCTTCTCCTGATCTCCTCCTGCATTAGATCTGACCATAGTCATTCCCAATCTGGAAGTTTCTCTCTTCCATTTACTGAGTCTTGGTAGCTATGCCAGCTCTTAGGAAGACTGAGGAGAGCAAGACTCACCATGTCATCATCAACTGTCGTGATTCCTACACTTCCAAGCTCATCCTTGCAGGTGGTGAGCTTGTTCAGATATGTAGAGATTATGTCGCCCTCTTCACACTTGATTTTTCGAAGCTTGTCTTTCAGTGCCAACTTCCTCTAATCGCTGTTGTTCTGATATAGATCCTTCAATGTTTTCCACATTGAAAACAGTGTCTCCTTCCCATGGAGACTCGAGACAATGTGGTCTCGAACTCCCTCAAGAAGAATCCTCTTCACTCTAGCCACACATTTCTTCCATTCCACCAATTCTTGGGCATTAGCTGCTGCTGGCTTGGGGACTTCTTGATCAATGAAGTCCTTCAAACCGTTGTCCTCTAATACCGCTTCCATATGATTCTTCCAGGCTATATAATTTGAGCTGCCATCCAGGGCATACTCGAGTCTCAAACCATTGAACACCATTGGTGAAATTTGAGATGTGATAAGAATTTGATTTCTATAATCAAGAACTTCAAACTTCGAACTTCTCCCTTCTTTGTATAATGTTCTTCGCTTTGATCACCTTTGCTTTGATACCATGTAGAAATTCTCACTGTAGATCACCTGATAATGCAATATACTAAAGAAAAATACTAGATCTACTTCTACAAACAAACTTGCGGAAGCTTAATCGATTTTAAGTAAGATCAAATAGAACACATATAATAGATAATAAGAAATCAATCACACATGAACACAAAAGAATACTTTGGGGAAAGCCATAGCTAAAAACCCCGCTATCTGTATTATCATAAAAGTGGAAATATCCCAGGATTACACAAAGCTTTAGCTCACAAGCTATCCAGCTATCAATACAATCCCTCACTATTGCTCACAGATAGAATAGACAACACATATGCCTTTGTTTAGTCCTCCAAACCTTCTATTTCATTGCGCAGTTTCTCCTGGGTCCTCAAGCTGCCACTTGTGTGTAATTACCTCACACACTGCTCACCAACCTTAGAAATAAATGCGCAACCCTCAAGGAAAGAATTCCTTCTGCATGCAAGAGATATCCTCATGGGAATATTCCTACAACTAATAGTACACTGTCCCATCCTTTGATATCAACTGGTCTCTGTCTGAATTGACATGCATGAGTTATTTATGAGAGAATATTTAGTTATCTGAAGTACACTAGTTGCATGCATTCATGCATTGACTAACTGAACTCACAATCAGTTCAACAAATTGTTGGAACTAATCTAACTGGACTTAACTCAATTAACTGAGCTAACTAATTGCAATTCAAAGTACAACTCATCTTGATCTCCTTAGTTAATGGATAACTTCCTCAATCAAAGGGATAACTGTTGCATGTCCTCACATAGACTTCATGTTTGATTTTTTCTAACTAATTAACTCAAGATGAATTAATTAATTAATTTACAAACAGTTGCTGAGCTCAAATTCGAATTTTAATTCAAAATTTTAATTTACAGACTAATTAAAATTGGAACCTATCCTGAAATGCTATTTTTAGCATTTCTTGTTGCTATTTTCAACAGGTTCCAATCGCACGGAGAGAGAGTTGTGTGTGTGGCTAAAACATTTTAATCACATGCATAGGCTTATGTGCTTGTCGATGTAACTGAAAATATCTTGTGGCATCCCTGCGGCTAAGAACCAAAAACCCTAATCACACATACGAGCTTCAGACCCTGTAATTTTGGACCTAAACGTACCAACTTCCGCAAACCAACCTCAAACATGTGTTAGCCAAAACAAGGAAAGAAGAATGAGTGATGATCTCTAAATGAGGGTCACTTCACTTGTATTTATAAAATCCAATGGTGTCTAATTTCCTTTTGGGTCAACTTGTCTTTTTTGTGCACATGGGGGTTTTCATATTAAAATATATTTTTCCTTAATCAAATTAAATTCTTCCTAGGGTTAGTAGGGGTATTTCTTGATGAGGAAGATTGTCCAAAGGAAGGAATTTCTCAAAGAGCTAACCAAATTAACAATATTTTAAATGGAATAATGAAATTCAATAGCAATCCTA
Organism: Pinus tabuliformis; assembly: GCA_031772625.1. Taxonomy (NCBI): domain Eukaryota; kingdom Viridiplantae; phylum Streptophyta; class Pinopsida; order Pinales; family Pinaceae; genus Pinus; species Pinus tabuliformis. The sequence goes on along the minus strand of CM062815.1, from coordinate 309,493,464 downwards.
TAATTCATTATAACAAATCTTAAAGATAATTATTTTGTATAATATTTATTTTAATTTTTATCAATAATTTTTTAAATTTAATTTATAAATATATTGTATAATTTCATTTGAGTTAAAGATTTTATGAGAGGATAAACTTGTGCTATAGCTATAAAGAAATTAACAAGATATTAAATATATAAATTTTCAACAAAAAAAATTTATTTCAAAAAATTTCATATTCATACATATCATTTCAACTAAATAAACTAAAAAAATATATTCTCAAAATTCATATATACAAACAAAAATGACATTCCAGGATTCTTTTATTTATAATGGTTAATTAGAACCTTATTCTTCAACCATTTTATAAATTTGACAAAACATACCCAAACATTCTCGATTAACAACTAAAAAGTGTATATGTAACATGATTATAAGATAAAATGTTATTCAAGAACCTTTTTCTATAAATTGTAAATCTCCATGATGCAGTAGAATAGAAAATGCAAAGATGATTATGGAGATGATCAACACGTGCTTTGAAATTGAAGCATTTATAGTTTATGGTTGTTCCAATTACAAATAATTGAGTAAAGGTACAGTGATGTTATCAACATTATTAACATGATGGAATTTTTTATATCAATGGACATATGTCCCTTATAATTGATAAAAAATTCATAGGTTTTTTTAGAGTGAAAATGTATGAGATACATTGTTCACTTCTTTATAAACATGCAAAGAAAGTAAGATATTATGGAATGAGATGTGGTGAAGCAAGGTAACTTTCATGTTTTCAATTGAGAGTGTAATAAATGGAATTTCATAGTCGGGAGTTAAATTATTAAAAAAGAATTAAAGATATTGATTAAAATATTTGAAAACGTTTTAACCAAAACTTACTATAAGGAAAATTTCAAAGATGGATATTTGTATTAAAGTGTAGAAATTTTAATAAAATTTACTAGTTTTTAATATGTAAATTATAAAATATTAGCGATTATTTTGTAAAAATATTCAAATTTCTAATTATTTTATATAATTTTTATAATATTTTTGGTGATTTTTAAGGTAAAATAATTTTATGTTATAAAATTTAGGTTTCTAGGGTTGCTAAGTGAGCTACCCCAGAAAACAATTTAATGACTAAGCTAAAAAATATAATTATTATTAACTATGGTGAATCGATAAGTCATTGGTGTAGTCAAGAAAAGGCTTAAAGCTAAACGTTTTGGCTATCACTATAACTTTAATAGTATATCCAACATCCCGCAAGCTAAATATACTAATAAATTATGATTTAGCAAGAGCCAAAATATCTGAACCCAACTAAAGTGGACTCTATGGTAGAGTATGCATACTTTACATGTTTTCTTTTTATTTATTTTTCTTTTTATTTTTTATTTTACTTTCAAACTTTATTACAACAAATCAACACATCCCTAGTTAAAAATGAAACCTATCAAGAAAAAAATAATAAATCATTTTCCCAATAATTGGCATTTATTGAACTATCTTTAAAATTCAACTTAGTTGATGGCAAAGAAATAACAAACTATATTCATCATAATTGTTATTTACCAACTTGGCCATATCTAAACTTGAACTTAGATGATCCCTCAAAAAGTTATAATAGGTATAATTAGATTGAGTAGGTAAAAGAAGAATTATTAAAGAAAATATTATATATATATATATATATATATATTCTATGTGGTTCACAGACCCTAGAAATCGATGACCGTTACGTTCACAAAATATTTGTATTAAGAAGATCCTCCTAAAGGAATTACTTCCTACCAACTCAACTATGGAGCTTCATCCTGAGAATATTGAGAGAATTGAACTCATTATATCTCAATAAAAAAGTACTTTAACGATGAATTATGTTATGCATATATTATATCCCTGAAAAATATTAAAGATTCAAACAATTGCAAATTTTTAGTTGTAATTACTTTATGATAGTAAATACATTACAGTTGAATGAATCCTTTTTTAATCATATTTCCATGTTAAAATGGAAAATGCACCATTTGAAGGATTTAAAAATATAAACATGAAATACATATTGTGTAATAGCCCCTGGTTGATTTTCTATGTAAATAAAATAAGATCAAGGTCATGAGACACACATTCCAAGTTGAATGTTCGGAAAAGCATAGCGATGGGTATCACTTGTGATTAATTATTGGCTATGGGAATTGGCAAAGGAATTGACAAAAGAAAAGTGACAATAATTGGCATTTTATTTATGAAATAAAGGAAAATAGGAGAAAAGAAAGATGAAGAGACACAAATTTGCATGAGAAGAAATTAAAGGAAAAATGAAGGAAAATGAATAAAATAAAGGCCTTAATGATAAAAGGGCCTCTAAGGATCAACTTACATCTTTTGTCAATTGATTGTTTGTCTTCTCATTTTTGGAGTTCTCATTTCATTCTCTCATTCTCTCACACTCATGCACACTTAGAGAAATCTTGGAGCATTCTTGGAGCACTTGATCACTCACTCAAATTTGAGAAAGAAGTAAAAGGAAAGCAGGAAAGTGCAAGGGAACAATTGGATCAACAACTACAGCTAGATTACTTTGCAGGTAACAGGTTGCATGCATGGTTTCCTTGTTAATTTCTAGATACATGGTATATGCATGTGATTTTTTGGTTATGTGATGTCATTGGCATCGATATTTTCCTAGATCAACAGTGGGTTTAGTATTGCCTTTCCATTTCCTAAATAGCCATGTCGTTGTGTGTTTTTCCACTTGTTGTTTTTCTGATTGGTGCTCATGTTCCTTATGGTTGTGGGTTGGAACAAATGCTCTCGAAGCCTTGGAATAGGTTGGGTTGAGTTACTAGTCCTAGATCCTAGGTTGGGACAGAAGCTCTAGAGCCCTTTGTGGGTTGATATACTAGTCCTTGGAGTTGGGTTAGGCATATGCTTTGGAGCCCTGGAAGGTTATGGGTTGAGTCACTAGTTCCTTTAGCCTTGTACAACTTGGGTAGAGACCATTTTGATTGATGTTAGTGATTTCTGGACTGTAGAGGTGGAATCACTATGGATGAGGGTTGAGGTGGTTTGGCCTTTGGAAGCCCTGGCTTTCTTTTGTCTTGGTTTATTCCATGAGATCCCACATTCATGCTTGGAATATGGCGCGGGGGTGACTTGCTAAAAGAGATATTTAATTCAGCCCAATCTATGGTTGGGCATTACGTGGACGTCCCTAACTTGGTTGGTATTTTCATATATTAATAAGAGCTATTCTTTTAGTGTAATTCATGTATACTTTTATTCATTATGTTGGTGATATTATGGTTGAGTTGCCATGGTTTCTATGTTGGATATTTGTTGGTTACATGATGTATTTTATCTATGGCTCATACCATGATTTGTTTAGTTATCTAATGGTTGATGAATATATGAACTAATAAGTGTTATTGCATATATGTCAAGAGGGCATAGAGACTTCTTGGTGATTTTCAGATGAATATCAAACTCTTATGATCATATATGAATTCATGACATGTAGCTTACATGTTTTCCATGTGTTCGATGAAATGTCCAGTGTGTTCTATGTTGTCTAGGTCAAGTTCTACCTTCAAGTTTGAATGATTAGCATTGTCGTTTTGCGAAAAATGATTCTAGAAAGTTACATGAAGTTTTGGGTAGTGGTATAGATACTAGCCTAGAAAATTGGCTTAGATCCTAAGACTGCAGGTATAAAACTAGAGATCTATGGTCATAACCGTATGGAGCAAGGCTTGTGAGTGTGGTTGGAGGCTCACAACCACATGCAAGTAGTGTCAAGGGTGCAATTATAGGCCTAGGTCAATGAAACAAGGTTCCAAATCAGGGATTGACCACCTAAGGTGTTTCATGATGCAGGAGCATCTGGACTTAGCCAGCAATGTGATGTTTTGTTCACATGTTGTGGCTAAATGAGTTGAATTTCACTAACTTGAGTGGTCAAAAGTCAGTTTTGGTAGAGAGGGTTGGATCTCTTGAAGATGAGTTTTACTTGATTATTGTAATAGTTAGGAAATTGTCTTATTTTAGACAAAGGGCTAAGTTGTTAGCATAGGTGTGTAATAGAGCTTAAGAATAGAGATTTGATTGTTAGATTGGTTAAAATAGAGACCGAGGTGTTAGTGCAGTTAGAATAGGATTGACTCATAAAATAGAAGAAAATGTAATGGAAAAAGATTAGCCGAGCTGAGATGATTAAGGTTTGAGTGATAGGCGAGAGTTTGAGTGTTAGAGAGGGTTTTGAGATTAAGACAGAGGTAACGTAAATCATTGTAATTGAGTCGAGAGGGCCAAGACTCTGTAACCATTATTATAATGAATAAATTGTTTTAGTGTGCATCTATGTGTTAATCCTGGTGTGAACTCTCATTTAACTTTGTGTATCTCTATTCTAAATGTAACCAGGTATTTTCTTTGCTTTTCACACTTTACACGTAATTCTCAGTTTTTATGTGTTTTTTTCATAAATCGCGGTCATTAAGCGTTAAAGGGGTAATCTTGCGATTAAGCACTAAAACACTTGTTAAGCTCTTTACTTAAGTTTAAGTTAATGCACGTGGTTATATTGTAAAAGCAGGTTTTAAACAGCAAAGGTGTTTATCAAGCAAAAGAAAAGTTGTAACTGGTATTTCAGGGTAGTCACCCGATTCCACTAACCAAGTGACACGTAGCACTCAGGTGGAGAGAGAAAACCACTTTATCGGGTGGGTATTCTCCGTGCAAGTGGTTCACCCGATATCGTTGTGAACCGTTGGATCCAACGCGCCTTGATCAATGGTGGAGGATCAATGGACTGTTTTGTTGATTGGGTTGAGTTATGATCGTTAGATCTGGAGAGAGGAGATCAACGGCGTAGAGCGATCACCGAATTTCTTTGTTGATCGGGTTGAGTAAGGACCGTTAGATCTGGAGAGAGGAGATCAATGGTGTACAATGATCCCAAAGTGCTTTGTTGATCAGGTTGAGTGTTGACCGTCGGATCTGATAGAGAAGAGATCAACGACGTAGAGAGAAGCATTGTTTATAAAAGGAAAGTCAATGTGGGACTGAAGTTTTAAGGGAAAAAGTAGGACCCTCAGTGTAAAGTAAGCTACGTTATAAAATCTGCTTGAACACATCTGATTGGTTCTAAAGTAACCAATCGTCTACTTTTAAGACTTCACCTTGTTTTCACCAACCTCCTACATCACTTCAACTCCTATGTGATCTATATTCCCTGTAGGATGTCAGTTTGTGCTCAAGTTGTAGGCCCCACTTTCTTAACTGGAGTTAGGAGATCATGTTAGGTCATAATGACACTCGTCTCATGTTTACCCTAGAAAGCTTGTGAATTTGGGTATGTGGGAAGGGGTGGTTATATATTGGTATTGGTACAAACTAAACTAACTTTGTTGTTTTATTTTAAGGTTTTTTTTTTCCATTTTAATTAGCTTTTGTTTTAGGTAAGCAAGTTATTTTATTGGAATTAAAATATGATTGGTAGAGAAGTTAACAAAACCTATATGACTATAGTTTGACTCAAATATGTCATGAATTCAAATAAATAGAAAGTTTATTGATATGCTCTAAAGGAAATAAAACTAGACTTAAAAATTAAAAGTTGAAGGGAGAAAAAGTGTTCAAAAAATTACCTAGAGCATCCCTTCAGTGAGGGATGAAACTAGAGAAAACTAGGTGCTTGGTTGACTTAGCTAAAGTGCCTATGAGAATATAAGAGAAAATAATAAATGAGGACATCAAAACTTGGCACTGATAGGGTTGCCACATCTTGAGTTGACTTTATGAGAATGGGGAGGCCTTTGGAGGAGCTTGTTTTTGCCTATAGAATGATTCCCTCATGCTTCTTGGTTAGCCATGAACATAGGGTAAGAAAGAATAAATTCTATTTTTCTAGAGCATCAAGGTGTTGTCGAAATTCCTTGTAGTCTAGTTCTTTTCTGACATGGCTTGGGCTATGAAAGTCTTTCTATGCCAATACAATTCCACAATGTAAAGAATTTGGTGTCTCTGTGATCCAGATCTTGGGGGGAGGCCCCCAAGATCTAAAACATTGAAATGGATCTTAGGGGGGAGGCCCCCAAGATCTAAAAAAATTGCCAAAAGAAAAAGAGTAGAATGCCCAATAAACAAAATGACAAAGAATTTTTTTATTAAAACAGATAATAACTACAAGGACTACATTGTGGTGGACAAAACTGTCCTTTTACAAAATGTGACTTGTTACTTATAGTATTTTTCACTTACAATACCATGGGTCAATTGCATGGGTGAATGAATACCATGGGTGGATGTCACAATACCAAGGGTCAATTCCATGAGTGAATGAATACCATGGGTGGATGTCACAATACCATGGGCAAATACCATGGGTGAATGAATACCATGGGTGGATGTCACTTACAATACCATAGGTGGATAAATAATATGGGTGGATAAATACCATGGGTGGATGCCACTTACAATACCATGGGTAAATTCCATGGGTGGATGAGTAACATGGGTGGATGAATACCATGGGTTGATGCCATTTTCCATTCGGATCATTCCTCTCTCCTTAAGAAGCAATGTTCCCCATTGCGTGAAGTTCCCTCTTGCGAAGCCTTTGTTGAATATGAAGACCCCTTAAAGAGAAGGGTTTTATGTGGTTAACCCATAACCATGATGAATGATGATCCGAGGATAGAGATACCCCATAATTCTTATTACCAACTGTGATACTGACAGTGTGCAACCTAGCAAATGGACATCGATGAAGTGTGGGTTTGTGGATGACCCATAACCATGATGAACGAAGATCCGAGGATAGAGATACCCTATAATGCTTGTGACCAACTATGATACTGACAATGTGCGGCCTAGCAAATGGAATTTGATGAAGTGTGGGTTTGTGGATGACCCATAACCATGACAAATGAAGATCTGAGGATAGAGATACCCCGTAATGCTTGTGACCAACTGTGATACTAACAGTGTGCGGCCTAGCAAATGGACTTCGATGACAAGGATTTTGTGCAGTTGACCCATAAGCGTGATGTTAGTTGTTGATGAAGTAGTAGGTGCCTACATAGCCTGGGCTGGGAAGGCACGTCTCCAAATAACCCAAGCTGAATGTTGCTATGCTAAAAATGATGAATGTGAAGCAAGTGCCTACTAAAGTGGGGTGGGAGGGCACGTCTCCAATGGGAACCCACTTCGAATGCTGCTCCAGAATTAAAATGGACATAACTCGGTCAATATAACTCAGAATATTTATTATAACGTGTTTTTGGAAACAGAAGAATCATTTAACATCTTCCCATGTGTTGGAAATCCTTATCTAGACACTCTGAAATCTCGTATTCACACTGCAACTCTTCTGCCATCATAAAAGTTCTGAAAAAATAGTTGATTTTAAATCAGCAATATTTCCCACATTCAAACTCTGATTCGACCCATTTTTTTTTGAAATTGGGTGATTTTTATAGAGGAGCTCATGTCTACAATCAATGTTTTGAAATTCTACAAAAAAGCTGCAAAAAATTATAGGAGAGTCGTCGTCCACCAGTTTTCATTAGAAAGAAATCTACAACATAGCTGATTTTAAATCAACGATATCTCCCTCATCTAGACTCTAATTCGGCCGATTTTTTTTTTTTTGAATTTTGGAATTTTTTTCACAAGGAATCCAGATCTGGTTTTTTTTTTTGGTAAATATTGCACCAAATGTTTTAGATTTGATCTGAAAACTCACCATCCAAAAAAAAATTCGTGCAAAAAAATTAAAAAAAGAAAAATTCTTCCTGCTTGGCCCAAGAAAGTGCTCTATGGAGGTCGCAGCACGTGCCTGAAGTTTATTGAATATTGCTGCAAAAATTTGAAACTGAAATATGCATGAAACCCTCATTCGCATGGAATCATAACCTGCTCTGATACCACTAATTCGGATCTTGGGGGGAGGCCCCCAAGATCTAAAACATTGAAATGGATCTTGGGGGGGGGCAAGATCTGAAAAAATTGCTAGAAGAAAAAGAGTAGAATGCCCAATAAACAAAACCACAAAGAATGTTTTTATTAAAACAGATGATAACTGTAAGGACTACATTGTGGTGGACAAAACTGTCCTTTTACAAAATGTGACTTGTCACTTATAGTATTTTTCACTTACAATACCACGGGTCAATTCCATGGGTGAATGAATACCATGGGCAGATGTCACAATACCACGGGTCAATTCCATGGGTGAATAAATACCATGGGTGGATGTCACAATACCATGGGTGAATGAATACCATGGGAAAATACCATGGGTGAATGAATACCATGGGTGGATGTCATTTACAATACCATGGGTGGATGCAATTACAATACCATGGGTAAATTCCATGGGTGGATGAATAACATGGGTGGATGAATACCATGGCTTGATGCCATTTTCCATTCAGATCACTCTGGCCCTACTGGTTCTTAAATCTGGGATGTATTGAGATACTTGTTGATCTACATTTGTGTTGTCTCTGTAAGCCTTGAGTATTTTAACCTCTTCTTCAATGGGCCATATAAAGTGTCGGGTGTTTGAAGGGATCGATTCCTTGTAAATGTCCATTGTTGTGGCTACATCGACTGCAGCTCTGGTTCTTCAAACAATGGCTTTCCTTTGCAAGAAACACACATATTCATAGTGAATAACTAGGGGAAGAAAAATTTAATGCCATAATTGTTTGAGATTAGTGGATTGGAAAACAGAAGCAGATTAAGAGTGAACCAACTTATCAAAATCTGAGGGAGATTGAAGTGCCAACCTTATAAACAATTAGAGAGATAACTTCCAGGGACATTCATTGAGTGTGCGAACATTATAAATATATGTGGAAACTTGATTTTGACATCATGCGAGCAAGCTGCAACTTTCTCCATCTCCATCACCAATGAGGGAGCATTTTAACCATCATCACCTACTAACAATGTTGTATGGCGGTCATCAACAAATGGAGCTGCAAGTGGACTAATGCAAATTAAAAGGATCAAGTACATATGCACTATACCAACATGAAACATCAAACATTGAGTAAAAGAGAGATAATAGAAATAATCTTTCCCTTCTTAAAGGGTGTGGTCAAAGCTTTAGAAAAAAATATTTTAGATATTAAAAACATATATAATTCAATAACACTTACAAAGTTGTTGAGACTTTGATCTCTCTTTAAAAAGATTAATAAACTTCATATAAACTGAGGAAACATTTCAACTTCATGTAAACTGACGAGACATTTCAACCCAAGCTTTCTAACATACCTCTCAAACAGACATCAAACATAGCTTTACACCAAAAAGTTTAATATTGAATATTAACATTTTAAACATTAAATCTTATCCTAATTAACATGGAACATGCACTTCATATATTCTTAGTTTAGTATTTTATTTTTATTGAAATGAGTCTATTGCTATCTTGATGTTCTTTTCATACTATATAAACATTATAACATAAAATGTTAATTATATTTAAAAGAAAATAAAATGTTCATTATTTTTATTATACTTTTAAGATAGTTAAAAAACTATTAGAAAGCATTGATTAAAGGAAATAATTGTAATTTAATTTTAAAAATAAATAATTTATATATCAAATTTTTAAACTTCAGTCGCGGTGGGTGTGAACTATGCTTTTCTCTGAACTAATCTAAATAAAATTTATAATAATTAAAAATTAATTATCATTTATATATTCTCAAACACCAAATATTTTCCAAATATATTTTATAGTTAACATTTCATATCATTTATTCCCAATGTTTAGTGTTGAGTAGCTAAATCATGGATCATGATGAGTCACCTAGGTTCATTGATCATAGGTTGTTTCATGGTGTTGATTCCAATAACAATAATGACCTCCAAATATGGCGGTTAACTTTAAATGTTTGATTGTTTGTTTATTTATCTATTTATAATATACATATAAATATAACCTAGGTTCATTGATCATAGGTTATTTCCTGGTGTTGATTCCAACAACAATATTGACCTTCAAATACATTTATATACCCTGAACTAATATATTGTGGTGGTTAATTTTAAATATTTGTTTGTCAGATTGTTTGTTTATTTATTCATATAAATGTTTTTAAATAATGAGTCACCTAGGTTCATTGATCATAAGTTGTTTCATAGTGCTGATTCCAACCACAATAATGACCTTCAAATACTTTTATATACCATAAACTAATACATTGGGGTGGTTAATTTTAAATGTTTATTTATTTATAATATAATATAATATAAATACAAATGTTTTTAAATAATTGTATAATTGTGTTATCCTCGTATTCTCCATTGGGCATTAGCCAACATATTCTCCTAATCAACCAAAGAATATATTTAAATACCCATATAAATATCCTATTATATTATTATTCTTCTTATTTTAATTATGTACCATATCTATCCACTTAATAGAGCATAGTTGGCTCACGTAATCACATGTTTAGTTTATGTAAAAAAACCCAAGATATATTCTATTTCCTTTTGTTTAATTATAAATTTTTAAATTTCATATATATGTATATTTTTAATATAAGGATTAGTTCCCAATTTATTAGAAGATGGAAGTCATAGTGTAAGAATATTTTTTCATGATGCATCCTATGGTGATGTCTAACGTCATAGCAAATATTTTTAAGGGGAATATTTGGTAAGACAACATTATCTTTTTGTTTCCTTTTTCCATTTACATTACTTATTAATGCTTTATGGGTGACCTCACTATTGATTCATTACTCATTTCTAAGTTAATAAAGTGCTAAAGATAGGTTTTTTTATTTCAATTTCCACTTTTATCCAATGATATTATTACATTTTTAGTGTTCTGCATCTTATCATTCTATAAGATTCGAGCTTGTGTAATGATTGATTTACCTTCCAGATGAGTTCGGATTATCACAGTTACGAAATATTGAAGTATATCGTCCACTGAAGGTTTTATTTTTTTATATTAGTTACATTAATTTGGGGGGTTATCAATTAGTGAATGTTATTATAATGGTTAGATTAAATTATGCAAGTTTTTTTTAATGTAATAGGATTACTATTTTTTCCCAACACAAGTTTGAATTTCAAATTATTTCATATGTGTGTGGTAAAAGATTTTTTTCATTAATTAGAGAAAATTGTATATAATTTAAATTTCTAAAAGAGGACTAAAATCTAGAAGATACTTGAAACTAATAAGTTGCCTACCAAGAATAGAAAATCATAGAACTACTATGATAATCATAACAAAATAGAAAACTCTTTGAGGATTCAAGATTTCAAGGGGTAAAATGCCTCTAACATCTGCATGACTTTCCCCGTGTTGACTAATTGTTCGTAGTCTTCTTGGATTTCTGTGTTATTTCTCTTATGCCCTCGTTTTTTGGCTTCTTTTTCATGCTTGGAGACCACCTTGAAATCCATCATATGAAACTCAAGACTGGATTGTGAAGAAATCGAGCCCAATTGCTTACTTCTAAGGTATTCCTTATACAAAATCTTAGCCTAGTGAGTTGCCATGTCCATCACATCTTTTCCATTCGATGCTTTCGCAAAGGAAATCAGTTGTGGGTCATCCAGATCCATATCCTTTGGTAAGTCTTCTACTTCATCTTCTTCCAAAGGGGAGCTAATCATCTCCTATAGTAATGGATTTTGTTGATGCTCTTCAATATTGACTTGCTCTGGAGACTCCTTCTAAGAGGAGAGAGACTCAGACCTATTTTTTGATCTATGGATCTAGTTAGGATTTGAGGTAACCTAAGGAATCAAATTTCTACTTCTTTGGGGGATTTTTCCTGAATCAATTGCCTCTTTTTGAGAAGGGAATTCCTTAAAAGTTTCCTTGGTATTCATCGAACAATCCCTAATAAGATGCCCATATTGATGACAATGTGTGTGTCTAAAGGGGACCTATTCATAATCTAGAGACTGCTTCCAAACACTATCTTGATAGTAAACATCTATTGAGGTTGGAAGAGGCAGGGAGATATTCATAGAAACATAGATCTGTGCATATGAAGTGTATCTCCCTCTCTTGGTAGCCTTTGATATTTTGACAAAGTTTCCGTTGGAATTATCAATGCTTTCAAGTGTTTCCTCCTCCCAATATTCTTTAGGGAGAGAAAAGACACGGGCCACACCAAGGCTACAAGGAAATCCTCCTTCTCTAGATTATATTACTCCTAGAATCGCATGAAGAGCCTTATATTGTTGAAAAAATACAACCCTCCTTCAAAAACCCTCAATTTTTGTTCTAAGCTCGAGAAAATTACTGTAGAAAAGCCTTGGTCGCTAACTCCAATTCTATTTGACCCTAAGGGTTTCATTTATTTTTGATCCGACCAATCAAAACCTTTTTAGAGGGCCATAGTCCAATAAATTTTCAGATCAAAGCATGATCCTGCATATATTGGATATATTCTCTAATCTTACTAGATTTAATCTCGTATTTTTTATCTTGAAATGCTTTTGGTAGGCAATGCCCTAGATTTCTAGATTTCCACAATTCACATAGTGGAGGGTTTGTTATGACCTCATGCACCCCTTTTTGTCCAACTCCTCTATTAAAAGGATATTGACGATGAGGATATTGATGGGGAATACTAGTAGATCTAGATTTAGTATGAACTCTTGAAACAATATGGCTAAAGCAAGGGAGAAATACCCCTCTCACAAAGCTAAGCATAAGCGACTATGTGGGTTGATGGGTGATATGAGCCTATAGGCAAGAGGTTGCTAGGGTTTGGTACCTTGGTCGGTTGATGGTATTGGACATGTACTAGGATTTGGGTGAGCTATTTCCCTAGAGAGTTGAAATTCCTAACTCAAGGGTGACCCACTGTTAAGAGAAAATGAACAGTAAGGTTTATGGTTAGGAGGAACATCGAAAGTCTACAACCAGTTGGTGAAAACAAAATACTAGTGTTTTATTTTCTATATTTATTTATTTTCCATTCCAATAATTCATATATTTTTGTGAAATGTATATGAATCATAATTTAGTAATGATATTCGTGATAAATTACCATGAATTTCACCATGCCATAATTTCCATAGGAAAAGGAAATTTTCTAGAATACATGTTAGTAGTCATAATAAGCACATAATTAGGCCTTAGCTAGCAACCATATTTAAAATGAATGGGAAAATTATTAGAAAACCTAGATTACAAAGTGCCACACCTCGATGGGCATGCCATAAGGATTGGTGGAATGCACTAGAAAACAACTAGAATGGACCAATAGTGGGCTAGGGATGCTATAGGTGGTATACAATCCTAGGGTTACAACACTTAGGCCATATGAGTTGAAAATTATGATTACATGAAAAAACACATGTTGTTGGGAAAATGTTTGACATAATTCAAAAGGATTATAGATGGATAATGTTCTCAATTCCAAATGAGATCCATGTGAATGATGAATGTAAAGGATAAAATTATGATTTCAAGCTCAAAATTTGTGGAGTGACAAGCAAATTTTAGTAACATAAATGTTAAAATTCACATAGACATAAAAATGAAAAAAAAATGAGTATTATTGATGGAAAAAAAAATTATAAAAATAATATTAATAGAATAAAATAAAATAATATATGGTGATGTTAGCGCTGAGGTGCCAGTACCACATGGAAACATTAGGTAGTTGATGAGTTAGTAAGTGAGGAGGCTAGGTGGCGAAACCTATTATGACTGGGCACCATAAGGTGGATGTTGTGCACTAAAATGTTGTGTCTTTCAACACATGATGTGTTAGAACTTTGTAATCCCTCCAGGCTGAGGAGAGCAACCCAAACGTAACCAAAAAACAATCCTTAGGGCTGAAAGCTAGCCCTTCCAAACCTAGAGAGGGCTCTCTCTTGTGAAATATTCTGGATCTTAGGCTAGGTCTATAGATCAAGGTAGAATAATTTTAATAATTTGATGGCATGGGAGAGGGAAAATCCATTGAGCATGGAGTCAAATTAAGCTAAATATTTTCAGTGCTATGATGGGAAAATGAAGAATCCTTAGATAGGGGCAAGGTAGGCAATCCTTTATGGTGTCTTTGTCAAATTTCATTGTAGAGAGGTGAGTAGAGGAATAATGAAATTGATAATATCTAAAGCATCTAGCTGAGGATGAATTTTAGATATTATGGTGGAGGAAAAAACACTAAAATGTTTAGTTACTTATAACAAAGCACCTGAAAGTGAATTCTGAAATAAATTTGTTTAAGTAAACAATGAAGAAAAAACATCTAAGTATGACCATAAAAGAATATAAAAAAAAAACAAACAGGAGATAAACATCACCATAAATGATTAACACGGGAATCCTTGAACAAGTAGACTCCAACCTTCATCATTCACTAGAATGTTTTTAACAGAATTGCACAATGTCTTTTCTCTATCACACGCCAACTCACTTCTGATAGAAATTTACAAAATATAAAGGAAAAACTCTTTCCCAAGATAAGGAGGTTGAGTTCAATGATTTCCCCAAAGATAGAGTCAATTACATTAAGATTTAGAACTACCTGCTAGGAAATAGGGATCAAATCTATCTAAAATAAGGATCAAATATTAGATCATATATCTTAAATCATGACATATGTTAGGAAACTAAAGGAGTTTTTTGCAGATGAACTTGTTCTTGAGAGAAAACTCTCTCTGTTTTCAAAAATTATTCTCTAGGTCCTCAAAATCCATGCCCAAATATCATGACTAAATCAGGGAATGATGAAATCTAAAACAATAGGTTGTAAAGATTCATTCAAATATTCCAATATGTGACACATATGAAGAAACTGAAGGAGGTTTTTGTTATTTAGCTTGATTTTGACAAAGAATCGTTTGGATTTTCAGAATTCATCTCCATTTTCTCAAAAACTATTCTTGAAGTTGACTGCTAAAACAGTAAAAAATGCAGCAACACACTTCTTCAAAAAAAAACACAACAGAAACACAACAAATTTTGCATCTATGAAATTTAGCATTTCCTTCAAAATTAATTGAGCCAAATATATTTTAGATGATTTCTGGAGCTTAATCAACCTCTTTAGGACCTTCAAACCTCTTAGTTTCTTTATGTTCTCCAAACCACCACCTTTTCAATAGGAATACAACAAATCCCCTATGGTATAAATGCAACAAGCTCTCGTTTGATATCTAGGGAATCTCAAGAGGATGAATAAAAAACTTGATGGATTTTTGAAGGAAAAAACATGTCTTTATAACCCTCCATGTGGTCCAAAACTTTCTTTAATTGTAATGATAACTTTTCACAATTAAAAATTTCCAAGCACAACACAAGGGAGAAGTGCAGTGGCAACCTTACACCTTTGGTACTTGCAAGTGGTGACAAAGATATGACATACAATTTGATTTGAATATGTAATTGAATGAGAAGACACCACTAACTTGTCCCAATGATGAAAAACCAAACCCATTATTATCTTTATCCATGACTTGGATGACACATTAACCCTAGACTTACTAAACCTAGACTTTTCATGAAATCGATGACTTGATGTCTTTCATCACTCAAAATATTTAATATATCCTGTCCTAAATTGACACTAAAGACTTGATATCACACTCTTCACAAAACTAAGGATTTGAATTCACACTCTTCACAAAAACTAAGGACTTGATCTCTATGAGATCATAGCAATACTTTTACACATTGACCAAAATGATGAAAAGACTAAACCTGACTTTGATTACCATAGCATAGGACTCTAACATTGACTCCAATGGGGATGACATCCTCCCTATGAGGTGTCAAAGAACATCTTAGACTAGTAGCCTAATCCATTGGGTTGCTACCAATCCTACAACATGTTCCTGCTCTGTAAGCCTGAGAACCAAAACTGAAATCTAAACTGAAACTAAACTGTAACTGGATTCTCCAAACAACTACTGCTTTAATCTGAAACACATTCTGAAAACTGAATTAAGAATCTCTAAAAAAAATGCTTAGAGTGTTGATCATATTGGCACCTATATCCTACTTTATCTAGCTAATCAATCCAATCACGTAAAAGCATATTTCCAATATATCCAATCAAATAAATGGCTACTTGATTTCACTTTGCTTTCTGCTCCTCCAAACATAAATAAAAATTTGAAACATGAAAAATCAATCTTCCATCTAAAACCAATCCCTATGTTCGAGAAGAACATAAAACCAACCTTCTCTAATGACCATAACAAACTAGAAAAATGGTCCTAGAAAAATATGAAAAATCGCCTCCTTTTGATGAGCTAAGATAAAAGGAAAAAATTCATTCCTAAATGATGGTTTGTCTTGGTATATGTCTTTAGTTTCAAGGCCATTCTCAAATTAATAAGCAACAAACTATTCTCTTGTCATGTCATGTACATCAAATTAATACTTTTCATATCGTTGAACAAATTCAAATAGAACATCCACATAATGTGCATCAAAAACAAAAAAGATGGACCTTTCTTGTGATTCATTATGAATATCCTTTTGGCCTTTAAAAATTTGTGAGATTGATGATTCCAAGGACATAAAATCATTAATTAATTCAGTGTCATCCAAGGAGTTTAAAACATCCTGCTTTTATTCAATATTTCCTTGTAACTCTAGGCAACTATCCTCGTGAATGATTTCACTACTTAGATTTTTCATGCATCGAATTTCAGAACTTTTATTTTCATAAGATTATTCGACATTATTTTCTTGAAACAAGGATTCAAAAAATGTGAAATTTGAAGAACAATTTGATTGGATATCCCCATTTTTAAATATGAACATCTTCATGATACTCAAAAGAAGGAACATGAATTTCAACATAAAAATTATGATCAGTTTAACTTTTGGACATGGGAGAAACTACTGTTTGCTGAAACTTCTTTTGATTATCATGCCAACTAGATTTTGCATCTTCTTCCTTATGGTTAAAACGGTTCTCATGAATAGCCTCTATAACCTCTTCATCCTTAAATTGATCATCTTCATAAAAACTTTCCAAATGTTCAATAAAGTTTTCAAAATGTGTGCAACGGTCTTTGACCAACAACAAGGAAGGATGATATTCTTTATATCTCTCATAAAATAATGTATGAAAATATCTAAGAGAATACAAAAAAATATTTGGCAATCTTTCATACCATAATTGTGCATTTCCCTCCAAGGATACCATAAACATCTTCATCAAGTAGTTCTCATGAAATTGAACCCATTGCTTATGTACATGCATGTGAAATTTGACCAAATGAAGAGTAGCATCATATCCTTTTCCATATTTGAGTCAAGGTAGATAAGTTTGCCAATTTACATGAGGCATGTGATTTGGAAAACCTAGAATGTGATCTCGATTCATAGGAGCATACCTTGTAGAGATAGAACTCAGCTTGAGCCAGTAGAGTTTCCAGTGGAATGTTGAAAGTTGAATTCTAGATCTCGTTGACAATGGAGTTGCGCAGTGAATAATGCACAACCTTCTTATATTTGAAAACTATTGTTAGTGAGAGAAAACACCTCGAGGTAAGGGTTGACAACCTTAACAGAGAGAAAGAAAACTATCAGCAAGAATCTCTCATTCAAGCAACCATACTATGAAAACTAGTAAAGAGGGTTTAGGAAGAATACCTGGAGATCCTATGTTTGATGTATATCCTATAGGGTCTAAACCCTCTATTTCCTCCAATACATTAAGACCTGAAACACAAACTAGAGGAGCATATACATAGCAAATATTTCAAAGAATGTGCATATTAGACATGTTAGATCATCAAGTATAGATATATAAATCGTAATATGTTAGACATGAATTATAGAACACATGATATCAAAACATTTCAGGAACAAGACAAATATTATTTTATTGACAACAACAAATAGCAGTGGAAGAATAAAACCTGATTCGTCCACGGCACCAATGAACCATCCTCTAGATCCATCTAGCCCGAGCCTCAAATATCACCTCAATATGTGCAAAAGGATGTCATATAATGGAAGATGAACATCTCTACAAGGAAACAAGGGTTTCCTATGACTAGAAGTGTAGGAGGCACAGGGAAAATCATAGTTGATCTAGGGACAAAATGAATAGAATGTCAATATCCTATCTCCTTCTATGAATTAGGCCTTCCCATGAGGTGTATAAATAAAACCAGAAATCAGTTGATTCAATTAGGCCACGGGCTCCTGTAGGTGGGATTTCGGTGAAACCCATAAAAACCGCTCGAGAATATAATTTTTATTTTTATTTTAATTATGTACACAAGTTCGGTATTATGGTACCTGCGTGTACACATGCTTTTTGAAGGGCAGAGTCACGTATGGAATTTAAAAAATTGTTTTTTAATATATGATCAAGTCCAAATGGGAAAGGGTTACACAAGGCCATATAAAAGAATCATGACTATAGGAGTGTTGAATAATGCTATAACATATGCCCCTTGATATATGAGGTCAAGGGGTACATGATGGTCGAAATGTATTAAGTGCACAGAGAGATCATTTGAGAACCTGAGAGGAGATCACCAGATTCCAACTAGCTGAATACTTATGTAAGGAATCAGAAAGAAGACTCATGTCTAAGGCGGGCATACCCATGCTCAAAGATAATAAAGCATGCCCATTAATAAAGTACAAAGTGAATCCATAATGTATACATAAGTGTGCAATGAAAACTGAATAATACATAGTGGATCATATGATCATAGCCGAAAAGGAGTAGAGTGGAGCTATGTCTCAATATCACATGTATAAGAACTGATCAATGATGCTCGAAGAATGTCTGATCACTGATACTGCATAACTTGTCCCCAAAATAGTACCATGTCATATAGGTGGAATAGCGGTACTGCATAAAACTCGGGTGTAAACATATAGAATGTTGCTGAGATGAACTGCAACATATAAGGGTGTCTGGCTACATTGACAGAAAAGCTAAAAGGAC
Source organism: Pinus tabuliformis (assembly GCA_031772625.1). NCBI lineage: Eukaryota > Viridiplantae > Streptophyta > Pinopsida > Pinales > Pinaceae > Pinus > Pinus tabuliformis. The sequence continues at coordinate 309,474,532 of CM062815.1, read as the reverse complement.
TCATGAGTGAACCAATATGCTAACACAACCTGATGTCTTCACCAACCACAGATTGTACATTTCTACTCAATGGGAATAAATGAGCTAAAGTCGACCATGTGAGAAATTGTTTGATTACCTGTCATTGATGTATATCGTTAATCAATGCGAGACAACTCACCAATAATGGTGATGAGATTGAAGGTACCCCAGTACAATCTAACAAGTGTGAATAAATGTGTTGAAGTCGAACACTTGAGCGAATCTATCAATCATGAGACATTGATTTATTCTCACTGTCGATAGCGAAGGAGCCTTACATTAATCATTGCAAACCCTAAGGTACTAAAAAGGGGACTCTAGATCTTATTCTGAGAGCAATGAGTTGGAGTAGATAGTAAACGATCTGCTAGAAGGAAGGCATTAAGGCATACCACATCAACCATCATGAAAGTAACCTGCATGCCAATAATTTGGAAGAACTTGGACGAAAAGAGATGAAGTAACCATTCCGAAGTACATTTTCGACATACACAAGATGTGGCTAACGCACGATAGAATCCCTCTAAACCAACCAATAATGAAAGCTTAAATAGAGGCGAGGGATCCACTAGTAGCGTGAAATGGAAACCAAGGTACTACACAGATCTCAATGTGTGATAATGTAAGTTGACGTCAAACACAAGGGAAACCACTCAGTCAAAGACCCGTGATACTGATCGATGTTGAGCACAAGGTCACCTATCAATGATGTAAATAGGGCCAAGGTGCGGCTATAGGCCTATTCTTAGAAAAAAAATCAAAGTCGATAAGTGTAGACCCACCAACAAGAAGTCAATAGGGACCTTCTTAACCAGCACGAGTGAAGGACCAAATAATTGATGTGATACTGAAGATAACTCTGACAGACTGGGTATGGACAAATGAAAATGACACTGTAGAATGGTTGACATGGGTTGACTTCCCTTGAACAAAAGAACTACTCATATATAACTATATTCTAGCATAAAATAACTTTGTATACATTTGCAATGCAGGAGGCATTAAGAAAATCTCCATATGATTGGAATAGATAACTAATTGGAGGAGGACTGACTCAATAAAAATGTTATGGCTCTCCTAAAGTTAAACTAAGTCCCATCCCCAAATGGCGGAAATAATTGTTTTGAGTGCTTTGTTCAAGGTCGACATAACTGACTCTTTCTTCCATCAAATATGGAAGCAAATGTCTTCTTCCCGTTGTTTTTCAAATATATATTTTTTTTGTCTTTTTCATATTTAAATCTTGAAAAAGAATAAAATAATTCCTATAGTATGATGGAAAGAACGAGTGTCTAAAAACAGATTCTCTAGTCCTGGGACTAGAACATTCCTATGCTCAATGCAAGGTGACAAAACTGGTCATTGACACTCAAATGGATATTCTTTCCATGAGTGGAAGGTGTCAAGTCACAAATGTAAATGAATGCATGGTTTTGAACTTGCAAAAAATGTCATGGTCAAAAGTGGCTTATACAAGAGTCCAAATGAAGCTGGCTTAAATCCAAAAAGATACAAGTAGTCAATATGCAATGCAACGATACAACTTAACACATGGGAGCCTCTACAGTATAAATCTAGGAAAATAGCGAAGAAGAAGAAGAATAAGGCTTCATCGAAAAGTCATGTCGGGACTAAAGAGGACTCCTGAGCCTAAACAATTTGTACAACATGGGCAACATATGCTAGTGAGGAGCTAACCAAGAAGCCAATATAAGGAATGACTCTACCATTAAGTTACAATTTGTAAAAAGGTGAGTGAAGTGGTTAAACGTAATAATATACCCTATGGAAAAATATTGCAGTATGAGGTTAAAGAGGATAATGCAATGGAAAGTGATATATCCTAACCTATATGCCTGTAATGAAAATGATACCTGCCATGATAGGTCTAAAATAATGGAGTCGAAATGTCAAAACAACATCTATATTGGCTTGATGGTACCTGACCCAGGTTTAGCGCTAATTTAGCCAAGAAAATCCCTACACTACTGCCCTTTTGGCATCAATCCATGGAGCACAGACTCAAGTCTCACCCGAAGAAGTATGGGAGGATGCAGGAACCAAGTTTTCGCACCCAGGGATGGTAATGATGTCATTTTATACCCTAATACTTCTTTCGCATAGATCGATAAACTTTTTAGGGCTTATCGATATACTTCTCTTATTTAGCTTCGAGACCTTCGCAAAGGTCTGCGATCATCGTTTGCGTACCCTAAATAGGAAATTTAGACACTTACGCACCTCTGTAATTACTCTTGCGGCTGTATTTAACCAGATTAGACTAAGTAGTGGATAAATTCAACATGCATTATGATTATCTTAGCGTAAATATATATTCGTACTTGCGTTCATATAACAAAGTAAAACACATAGATTCACACATCAATACAATACTAAATCATAAACCCAGTATTCAACATAACATAATCGCATGCATTCATAGCAAAAGTAAAATAGCTCATACACAGGTAATTCTAGAACAATTCTCTTTATTTATGCTTAGATCTCCTTTACAGACTCTAACTACCTTGCACACACAGTTGCAGGGGTCCGCGCACTCAACTGCGGACTTCTACCATAGGCCTATACGCACATAGCTGCAGAGCCTTTTTCCTACGCTAAGACTCTTCATTGTTAGCTCTCACAGACCCATTACATCAATGACTCTTCAAAACATATCTAAACTGAACTAAACCTATACAACTTCCTTAGACTCTTCTAAGACTTCCCTTTTTATACAATCCCATGGTCCGCGGACCAAGGGTGGATCTCATAAATCCGACACAAGTTACATAAACTAAGGGTGGAAACCCTTGATGACTCTTTACATCTTCGCGCTTCGCGACCACAAAATGCAGAGACTTTATATTATTTATACAAAATTTGGGCCTTTAACCCCAAAACTGACCCTAGGGGACCCATTCCCAACAAGCCCCCAACACAAATCTGGTGACTCGCCCCCGAGTCACTTTGATGTTACAGAGATCTTGTTGCAAAGACCTCCCAGCTCCACTTGTACTACTGCAACCTTGGTGGTACACTGCATCATCGCCTACTTAACCTACTCGACCAGCTGCTCTGTCACTGGTCATGCACTATCTATGTGTATTTTCTATTGTGGTCCCAACAGACTAGCCAATTTTCCTTTGATGGAGGTCGTGAGAACATAGGCTCCATCTAGCCAAGGCCCCAATCTGGCCTTTAGTACAGCCTCCTTGCGTTGTGCTATGTCCACCTGTTCCTTCAGTTCCTTCACTTCCTGTAGCTTCGACAACCTCTATGTGATGGAGACGGTGCGCACCATTGCCTTGACCTTGTCATATCTCTACTGTAGTTCCCTTGCTTCTATTTCTAGTCACTGTATGTTGGGATCTTCCTCCAGGATGGTAACTATTTTGAGTGACTACTCTAAGCACGAAGTGCACTCCTTCACTACGGCATCTACTGCGGCAGCTGCATCCTTGACAGTTTCCTCACACTGCTCTCTGACTGCTGGTGGAGTCAAAGGCTGGGCCCTCAACTCGAGCTCCATGATCTTAAGGTTCAACTCAAACTAAACCTTAGCTAGCTCTGTCCTTGCATCTCACACACCTGCAATGAGCTTCTGAATTCTTGTGTCAACTGTCAGATCTTCTGGGATATTCAACTCTAGAATAGTTCTGCAGGCCTCATCTACCACAGTTGTGGTGCATTAATTCTTCTCTATGATCTTCTTAAGGAGATCAAGCATGGAAGTCTTTTCTATGAACATTTAGGCATTTTTGACCTTCTGCTTGCTGATCTCATTCAACACGCACTGCTCTCTAGCCCGAAGTTCCGTGATCACACCATCTTGTAGAGTGTGAATGGTTGCACTTGGAAGCACAGCCAAGTTCAACCCAACTTGCTTGAGAGTGATGATGGTGGCCTTGTCAGCTTCCACTTCTATAGTCAATGCTCCATCCAACAGCACGATGGCCTGGGGGTCCAATGAGCGGACCAACTCCACTGCTTCTGAGGTCATATGTGCCAAGCTAGTTGATGCCACGCTGCGCTGTCCTGCATTGGTCTACACTTGAGTGGCCTAGATCTGCAGCTTGTGCAGACCCATCTAATTGGCAACCAAGGCTTGATTCTACTACTACTCGAACTATTGTAGTAGTTCCGCAGTCATGTCCCTAATTGTGCCCCTGATATCATTTAGATCACCTTTAGTCAAAGTGATTGGGTCAAGTGATTATTTGATGGCCTTGGAATTCTTTTGCAGCTGTACTTTTTCCTACTCCCTAGTGCGCTTAGCCTGGAATGGAGTAGTCTCTGGGTCTGCACCTCCCTATCCGGATTGTTGCTCTTCTTCCTCCGTCTGCAGAGAAGGAGAATTTTGACTTCTGTTAGAGTCGTGCTATTCCTCTTCTTCCTCCTCCTCTGCCTACCTCTTAGCAGTGGGCTCTTCTTTAGCTTTGTCTTGGCCTCCTTTTTCCTTATGTCGGCTAACTACTGCATCTTTAGTTGGGCCTCTTCCTTCTTCTACTTCATGGAAAACTTACTAGACCCGGATGACAATTCTGAAGCCATGCGCCACTCTGATGGCCAACCTTCCAGGACTGCTATGATTGCATCATCCATTGCTAGGTATGGAAGATCATACCATTTTTTCTCGGGGTCCTTCTGCGCCCTGATGGAAACATAGTGGAAGTTCGCTTTGAACTCCACATATCCTAACAACTACTCAAAGACAGTTGGAGATAACCTTGGCTTACGGTTTATCATGGCGCGGATGCTTGCCTCCGTCAGCACCCAAAATATTTTAGCGTCCTTGACCCTCATGGCATCCTTAGTGGCCTAGAGCGAAGCAAACTTCACTGCTTCTAGTAGATTTGATGCGACCGAGGGAAACTGGTTGTCCTCCAGTAATTCCCATACAACCAGCACAATTGAGAGTAAGATCCAAGCGCAATGGAAGGTCTTACTCTCATCTTGTGCTTCTCTGTAGTTCGCTAGGAACTCACCGTAGAGGTAGTGTGCCCAATTAGATTGTACGCCCTCCTCACACCAGGCCGCTATTGACACAACATGTGCCACCACTTCATCTGCATGACACTTCCTCATTATTTTCCAGCCAAAATCTAGGTGGCAAACTTAACTGTGAGGTTGGTTATGCTGGCAATTGAGTATCCAGGTGGTTTCTTGGCGAGCTTGAATTTGTCCTTCATTCTCACGGCGAGGTCACGCTCGCCCGTCTTTTCACCAAATGCCATGGCCAGATTCAACCCTGAATGTGGGAGCAATGTGACCCTATGGATCAACATATCTGTGATGGGTATCGGCTCTCCTAACCATAGGCACCCATTGTGCACTAGCATAGCAACTGATTGATCACTATTAAGGTTATGCGTGTAGGTGGTAATGCGCCACCCATAGCAGGTTTAACAGTCATGCCTTGTCCACCCATTTCATCCACCACTGCAGATCCAGTGCAGTGACACTAGAATCTTTATAAAATACATGGGCCATAAAGGTATTAGTTGCCATGTGGGGGAATTACTTTGTGTCCGCCAAGTCCTAATCCTCTAGCTTGAGAGCAGGAATTCGCGCCAAGCAGGACCCTTCAAACGTGATCTGGTCTGGTAGCAATGGGTTATTTAGCATAAATTTCCCTGCATCCATGTCCTTCAGGACCTTCACCTTACCCTGGCGCGGAGGGATGTACTCGGGTAGCTTTGAGATAGGGTCTACACCCTCTATGTCAATGTCTTTTGTGCCCATATCCACATCTTAGGTGCCCTCCTTAGATTCTAAGTCCACCACCTTACCTTTCTCCTGTGCGGTGGGCTTTCCCTTCTGGTGCTTTCTTGGCAATTCATGCACTAGCTGTGTTGCTTTCTACTTATCCTTCTTTGTCTTGGGACCCTCTTTGGGTGGCGTAGGCATCGACTTGGGTGACCTCTACGATTTTGGCACTTCTACAGGAACTTCTACACTTGCAATCTCAGGGGCATCTCCCTCAGATGCCATTGATCCTCTAGAATTGGTGGTTTCCATGGGCATCAACATTAGTCCAGTAAGAAGCTCCTAGGTTGCTTGAGGCAACTTGTCAAATACTGAACAAGCCACCAAAGCCTCGAAATAGTCAAGGTTCATGCGTGCCTAATAGCTCAACATGTCAATTCTCAGAATGAAAATTGTTTTTCGTTGGCCAGCCATCTATAATTTATAGGCAAACTCGAATTTGAATCCGACCGTTTCCCCCAAAATATGCTCATAAATGCTAGATTTGCGGCATATTTTCACAGATCTCACTCTTAAATTATGACTTAAATGTCGCACCCCTACTCAACTTAGCCGTTTTGCCACTATCAACTCATGAACAGTGACCATAATGGTCACTTTCTGGCTACCTTACATGATCTCTCCTCCTATAGCACAACTCCCTTCACACTTTTGCCGATACTGTGACATTCCCCCCTTTCGTGTAGTTCTCTAGTCACGCAGCTCTTCAACCTAGGCAGTGTAGTTTAATAGTCCTGCACCTCCTTTCAGCTTCCTAGATCACTAATATTGTGCCTCCATCATATAGTCATCTGGCCGGATCCCCGGTGTATGGCTTCAATCAACTGCCATTCACCTTCCCTGGAAATGGCTCTCCATTCAACTTCACCAACTGAACTGCTCCATCATTGGTAATCTCCTTGATGGCATAGGGCCTCGGCCAATGCATCCAAAATTTTCCTGGAAATTTGTCAAACTTGATGTCATACAATAATACTAAATCATTTACCTTGAAGCTATGTAGTTTGATGTGCCAATCGTGCCATGCCTTTTCAAGCTCCTTTCGAACTTGCTGATGGAATCCAGCCAAAAATATATCTTCTTCCAGCTCTACTAATTTCATGAGCCTTTCTTCCAGAGCTCCGCGATCTACCATTCCTGTGAATGCCACTGTGCATAGATTAGGTACAATGTACTCCATCGACATTACAGCTTCTACACCATAAACCAGCCTGAACGATATTTGTCTAGTCAAATTTTTTCAAGTCGTTCTATAAGCCCATAGCACCGCGGGTACACGCATATCCCAGTCATTCCTTTGTGCATTGCAAAAATTCGTAAGCACGTTCTCCAATATCTTATTAAATGCTTCCACCATCCCATTAGCCTGCGGGTGATACTCCGTACTCTTTTGATGATAAACCTAGAACTCCTTCGTTAACACGCTGATCGTCTCATTAAGAAAATGCGTACTGCGATTGCTCATCAAAATATTCGGGAAACCAAATCTAGTCAGTACATACTCAAAGATGAACTTTGTTGCTGTTTTCATTGTATAGTCCTTCACAGGTTGCGCCTCTGCCCATCTGATCAAATACTCAATCGCGGTGCTGATGTATCGCACACCCATCTTATTTTCTGGAGGCTGAATTGGTCCTACAAAGTCAATCGCCACTTTTCAAATGTCTGTAATGACATCTGTGGATTCAAAGGTAGCTCATCCCTCCGTGATGGCCTGCCCATCCTTTAACATGCATCACATGCCTTACAATAAGCCTTGCAATCCTTAGGAAGCATCGACCACCATAGCCCAGCGCGTGGAATCTTCTACGCTATAGCTTTTCCTGCATAATGTCCCCCCACAACTCCTCCATGAGATTCAATTAGGATGCTTCTTTGTTCAAAACCAAGCACATAACTTCATAGAATTTCATTCGAGCCCATTCTATACAAATTCCCTACAATGATAGAGAAGTATGTCGTGTGCACTACGAACTCCTTCTTTTGTTGACTAGTATACCCCTCTGGAGCTGTCCTCGTCATTGAGAAGTGTATGATATTTTCAAAGTGATTGTTCATGACACACACTGCAAAGAGTTGAACATCAGGTAGTCCTTCCTCCAGGTTAGTAGGATCCTCTCCTATTTTAATGTGTGATAGATGATCTAGTCCTGCATTCAATCATCCTGTCTTTATGATAACTTTGAAGTCATATTCCTGAAATAGCAACAACCATCTGCATATATTCCCCCCTAACACAATCTTGTTAGCCAAGAACTTCAATGTAGAATGGTCTGTATACATCTTGAAGTGTTTGCCTAATAAGTAGTGGCTGAACTTCTGAAGAGCGTACACCATAGCCAAACCTTCATGCTCTGTTGTTGAATAGTTCTTCTTAGCTTTAGCCGACTTCCTACTCGCAAATACTCTAGGGTGATCCAATTCTCCCTCATCGGTCTGTGTCAGTACTAGCTCGAGCTCAATACATGACGCGTCCACACGCACATGAAATTCCTTCTTCCAATCCAGGAAGATTAGGATTGACACATTGACCATATTTTCCTTCAACACATCTAAGCTTTGCTGACACTCTTCATTCCAACAAAACGTAGAATACTTCTTTAGTGGCTTCCCCATTGGTGTGGTGATTTGGGCATAGCTTTTGATAGACTTCCTATAGTATCCTATATGCCCCAACGTTGTGAACAACTATTTCACCCTTCTTAGTGCCTCTAAATCAATTATAACCACGATCTTAGCAGGGTCTACCATCAAGCCTTGTCTGCATACCACATGACCTAGCAAGATCCCAAAAGGGATACAGAACAATAGTTTCTTCAAATTGAGTGTGATCTGGTACCTCCAAAATGTATCCAACATCAAGTGTAGACTAGCTACATGGCACTTTACCAACCCAAAGACCGTCTAATCATCGAAGTATACCTCCAAAAACTTGTGAATGAAGTCCTTGAACGTCGCAATGACCACGCGCAAAAAGATCGTCAGCACGTTCTTCAGTCCAAACAACATCACCGTATACTGAAAGCATCCCCATTCAGTCGTGAAAGTCATCTTACTTCTATCCTCTGGTGCGATCTTGGTCCGATGGTACCCCAAAAACCCATCCGTGAATGAATATGCCTCCTATCCTCCTACATTATCCAGCACCTCATCAGTGAATGGAGTTGGAAAGGGATCATGTATGCAGGCGTCATTCAACTTCTTGAGGTCTACACATATCCTTATTTAATCCTTCTATTTCTTGTCCTAAACTACCATTGGGCTTACCCAATCAGAATCTTCTTATTGTTCAATGATGCCCGCCACAAGCATTTTATCCAACTCTAAGCAGACCCTTTCTTTATACTTCAGATTGAGGCGATATGGCCTCTGCCTGATCGGTTTCGTGTCTAGTTTCAGTGTATTTTTAATGACTCCCAGGTCTCCTATTATCCCCTTTAGGTCTGAGAACTTTGTAGGGAACAAGTCTTGGTATTTGTGGAGCAATTAAACAACCTTATCTACAGTTGCGTCATCCCAATAGTCCCCAATCTTTGCAAACTTCGGCTCCGCCTCTGTCCCAATTTTTACATGTCTTGTTTTTAGTGGCATGGTGATATATAGATTTTCAATTTGTTGTCCTTCAACTTCGTGGTGACCTTCAGTCTTTGGGATTTTAATGTTCCTTGGGTTCTCATCCTCTTCTGCAACAGTCACATTGTAGCACTCCAACGCGTGGCTCAGCTGGGTGGTCCAATTTGGCTGAATTAGTCCAAGGGATCCTACGGTACTCTACAGATTTCTCCCTTAACTTCCTATAATGCCTTGCTAATACTTTCAAACCCATCCTCAAAGCTAAACTTCATCATAAATCCCTATCGCAAAATGTCCCATTCTTTAGTACCATGGCAGAGGTCTGTTTCCAAGTACCATTTCATCAGTATTACATCCAAACTATGACAAAGTATATGTACCCATTCAGGCTGAGGCTCCGTTCCATAAACCTTAGTCTATTTGGCCAAGTGATCGCATGGGTCATTCCTTCCATCATATTTCTCTGTTAGCCATACTTTTGGCTGACCAAACCGCAATCTCATCATTTTTCTGTACATGTGCCAATCGTCAAAATTGTCTTTGTGCATACCCCACCATCTCGTAGCTGTAATGCGTAGCGCCCAATCCAAGGTCTGGAAGTGATAATTCTCTGGCACTTCCCTTTCGAATGCATCCAAAAAGTCGTCGACATCAGATAGACCATCATAGTAAGGAATATTTCTTACCTTTGACGATACACAATGCAATGACTTGGTCATCATATTACAGCATAGCGTAGATACTTCATGGAGTTGATTTTGTTAGTGCTCCAACTTCTCATCTGAATTTGATGTGAAGGAACTTTCACAGTCCAAAGCAATGCGTCCATCTGTTGTTGGATTCACCCAATCCTAATCTTGCATCGTTATCTTATAAATCTGGTCCAAATCATCATCACTTTCATAATCACGGACCAGTTCAGTATAGCGCAGTCCTTCTGCAGGGTCTAGGGGCACTACTACGTGGAGTGATTTCTTCTCAAATATCATCTTCTGCTTCTTCAAATTGATTACCCCATTCATGTCAGTGGCCCAATCGATCCCAAGGAGTACAGGGTAGGGATTGTTGTCATCCACAATCTCTATCACTTCAAAATCAACCAATGCACTCGCGCCCTCAATATCCACTGTCACTCCTTGCAACCTTCCCATGGGGATGATTTTCTGCTGATTTTTCATCCTTAACTGAATCAGATACCACTACAGTGCAGGTCTCCCCATCCTTTCCCACGTATATTTAGGTAGAACATTCGCATCAGATCCAAAATTACTTGATCCATCTCATATTCTCCTATCTTCGCAGTGAGCCTCATCTCACGCCCCGTTCTTGCCTTATGCTTACCAATCTTCCTGACTACGCACGGTCCATTAGGAGCGTTTTCTTTCCCGACACACTTATTTATCAGTTCCTGTAGTCCTTTCATAGCCTTGCTGTCACGCAATAGCTTCATATAGGTTTCTAAGAAAGTAGTGAGCATGGAAGGGTCCATCTCTTTAGCCAGCTTATCTTGACTTCCTCAGGTAGAGGCCTCAGCGAAGCTTTTCTTTGCTTCCATAAATGTTTTGTGTGCATGCTTTAGATCAAACTCGACCTCCTTTTCTAGAGCTTTACGGACCCATTCACTTTCTTCAGCTTGCTTCCCCTTATCTTCACGAGTTTTCATCCCACTCCACAGCACAATATTTACCTTAGGATCCTCTTCACGAGGCTCAACCCTCATCATCCACAGGTTCTGAGTCAGGTGCAGAAGCTGCGCCCCCTTTTCACGTATCTTAGCCAGCAATACTGGGCAATCTTCAGTTGCATGGTCAAACTGGGTACAATAGTGGTATGACAGACGCGTCGGATTCAGGCAGTCTCCCACATAGTGTCCTAGTCCTCCACTGTTGTAACAAATGACCTATCCCAAACGTCTACCAAGTCTTCCTCCACCTCAGCCTCATCCACACTCCTGATATTTGACTCGCGCTCCCCCAAAACCTTGGATTGGAGGCCATGTTTCTACCTGCACCCTACATGCAGGAGTTCTATCCATCATTAACTCGTAACTACAACAATTGCGCTCTACGGTGTGGGTGGATGGGGTATTCGTGGGAACCCTTGCTTTATCAACTAAGAAATGCTCTGTGGAGAAGCCTGTGCTACTTCCTCATTGTCACTTAGAGGAGGTTCAATTAGCGGGCTATATTTAGGGCCTATTTTTCCTCTGTTCCTGAATGTCCTTCCACTTTGTGTAGCCCCAAACATCAAGGTAGATGCATAAACCACTTTTCACACGAGATCATCTTAATCCAGGTATTTAAAGACTTTAAATACTTACCTCACGACTCCTTGAAGAAGCGGCGCTCTGCTTCGCTATAACGGACCGAGGTATCGACCGTAAACTCTATCATGAACCATCATATGATACGATTGAGCCAATAATTGACAATGCATGTGATCTTATCTTCAGAGGGTTCTAATCTCCACACTAACTCCAGGGCCTGGACTATTGGATCGTCAAGCCTCCACCTTCCTTGGTCGTCTACCAATTTCGCGATCCACTCGTACAATTTGACTGGGAAGGAACAAAAGAAGATCTCATGTATCTTTGTGTACAAATATCTGTTGAATCACTGTTCTTTCGTCAGTCATGGATTCTTGTTCTCTTGCACCACGAATTCTTGGATCTTTTTATCTAACCTTTATTCGATCTCTTTATTAGTTGGATTTCAGTGATGTGACATCACACATCTCTTTATGCAAATCGAGGTCCCATCAATGGAACCATTTTTTGGCTTGATGGGCCTTGAGCCAAGTTCAACGATAATTTAGCTAAGAAAATCCCTACACTACTGGCCCTTTTGGCACCATTCCGTGGAGCGCGGACTGAAGTCTCACCCGAAGCAGTATGGGGGGATGCAGGAACCAAGTTTCTGCACCTAGAAATGATAGTGATGTTGTTTTATACCCTAATCCTTCCTTCACACAGATCGATATGATTTTTAGGGCTTATCGATATACTTCTCTTATTCGGCTTCGAGACCTTCGTGAAGGTCTTCGATCATCCTTCATGTACCCTAAATAGGTGATTTAGATACTTACACACCTTTATAATTACCCTTGCAACTGTATTTATCCAGATTAGCTTAAGTAGTGGATAACTTCAACATGCATTATGATTATCTTCATGTAAACAGATATTCCTACTTGCATTCATATAACAAAGTAAAACACATAGATTTGTGCATCAATACATCATTAAATCAAAAACCCATTATCCAACATAACATAATTACATGCATTCATAACAGAAGTAAAATAGCTCATACACAGGTAATTCTAGAATAATTCTCTTTATTTATGTTCAAATCCCCTTTACAGATTCTAACTACCTTGTGCACATAGCTACAGGGGTCCACTCACTCAGCTATGGACTTCTACCCTAGGCCTCTACACACATAGCTGCAAAGCCTCTTTCCTATGCTAAGACTCTTCATTGTTAGCTCTCACAGACCCATTACATCAATGACTCTTCAAAACATATCTGAACTGAACTAAACCTATAAAACTTCCTTAGACTCTTCTAAGACTTCCCTTTTTATACAATCCCATGGTCCACGGAGCAAGGGTGGATCTCATAAATCTGACACAAGTTTCATAAACTAAGGTTCGAAATCCTTGATGACTCTTTACATCTTCGCGCTCCGCGACCACAAAATGTGGATACTTTACATTATTTATACAAAACTTGGGCCTTTAACCCCAAAACTAACCCTAGGGGACTCGTTCCCAACAATCTCAAAGTCTTCATTTATCCTAAAAAGAAACCTTCCACAACATTTCAAGAAAAAATTTAAAAGTTCATAAAAAATTAATAAAAATTAAAAAAATGAACTTTCAAAACATGGGTTTTAAAATTTCACTATAAAAAGACATTTGTGCTTACCACAACTCATTTTTACTTGCAAGTGTTGAGATTTTGAGAGCTTGGGGAAGAAATTTGAGCATCCATAACCAACGGTTTCCTCAAACCATTTGTCAACCAACTCCTTCCAAGTAATTCTAAACTCAATTTCTAGTCATTTCGTGCAACTTGAGTCAGATCTAGTGATTTTTCACTACAGGATTTTGAATTTAAAATTATGCTTTTGCATGTACATGGGTTGGGTTTTTGACAACTGTGTGTAGAAATCCCTACATGTGAGTTTTCAAAAGAGAAGTCGCATATGCACGCGACTTTCTTTCAGAAAAATGTGTATACATAGCTGGATTTGAGGAAATAAAAAACTAATGGATGAAAATGTCTCAAATTGCAGGATGTTGATTGTTTGGAAGGAAAGAGAGCATAGTGAGCTTGATAATGAGGTTTTAGGAGATCAAGAATCTTTATATGCTCTGAGAAATTGTGGATTGCTCAAATTCTACATGCTGGTAAACATGAAAACCCAAACTTGGTTGCTAGAAATTCTTGTCCATTACTAGGACCCAATCCAAGTTTTCTTTATGATAGATCAAATACCCTTCACAATAATAACAGAGGATAATTACTTCATAACAGGGCTATCCCGAAAATGGGATGTAGTTCATCTAAAAGAGAGGGCCCAAGGAGGCCTAAATGTCTCTGATTACATGGAGATCTATTGAAGAGAAGGAACTGATAAAGTCAGATCTCAAATTCCGATACAAAATGTGAGTAGCTTACCAATCAAAATAATTCTCTTCACAATTTTCAGAGTGGCAAGTTTGGCAGCTCTACAATAAGGCTCTTGATCAGCAGTGTTCTTTGCAATAGAGTTCCTTTGACCCAAAATATTTGATTGGTGCTCAGGCCTCCTGACTTGCATGAAAAAGCAACTAAATTTAGTGAAACGAGGGAAGACAAAGAATTTTGGCTATGGTATCATACTTTTCTCTTTCTTATTTGAGAGAGTTACAACCCTCCAACCTAGAGTGTCTACCACCATCAGTAGTCTTAGAGATCCTAGGATGGCTAGATGGTCAGATCTGATCAGGCGACTAGGTGGAGGCGAGGTTACCCGATCAACATTCGCTGACGAGTTCTTCCTATGGTAGGAGGAACAAATCATAGCCATAGACGATTATCCCTATGCAGGCATTAACTATCGAGAGGACCCAAAGCTGGCCCTTCCAGAGGGCGCTACATGGGGCAAGATAGGTAATTTTTTTTTAAATTTTTATCTTATTTTATATGTTTATTATGAATATGATATTTAAGAAGTTGAAAAACCTTTTTTCTTGAAACAAAATCTTACAAAATTATATGATCATGATGAAAATGTTGGACCAGTAATACTTGAGGGTCATCCTAGACATAGGCATCATGGAAAAGACACAGAGAGAACTGTAGATGAGACTGAGAAGGTATTACACATAGTGCAGAGGAACTTGGAGGGTCTAACTCGCCAAGTTCCAATGGTAGCTATAGCGAACCTCCTTGAGGGTCTTCAAAGGTAGGTGGTAGGATTACCACGAGAATGGGTGTGGCTCATCTGACAAGTGGAAAATTCCATCATCCACTTCCATGATTAATATCTAGGGAAGCGCCTACAGACTTAGTTTCTAGATGGCTAATCATTTATGGACATGATCGGGCCTAAGCTTTAATTTTGTAGGACATTTGTCCACATTTTGTAATACTTTGAACATATTATTCCTATATATGTATAGACAATTTCTTGATTGTTTGATCATATATACAAATGATTTTATGGTATTTTGATTTTAATGTGATGAATGATTAATATTCCAATCTAATGCTTTATTAGCTATAGAATCAGCAAATGAATTTTCTGATCATGGAATATGAATGAAATTAATATAAGTAAATGATATTTCCAATATCTCACTCTTAGAAATTGGCGATGTAATAATGGATATCTCACACAATATATATTGTTTAATTGATACACCACCAGTTGTGAATTTAAATAACCTATTAATGATTCAATACTGAACATTATTGCTTCAAATAGTAAATTAATGACAACATTGTATTCATCCATATTATTGGATGTAGGACCGATACATGTACCTCTTGTGATTAACAACTGAATAGATGGATAGTAAATTACCCAAGTGACAGAAGCTAAGTTCTGAGTATGTCTATTAGCACCATCGACGAATCCTAGATACACCAAATCACCCATTGACACCTGCCAAAGTAGATCAAAATAGCACCGTCACCACGAGACCCATAGACAAAAATAAACATCTACATACAATATTTACAAAAGAAAGAAAATGTTAGGCATAATACTTCTTAAGATAGAGCCCATTTCTAAACTCCGACAACACATTTCCATCAAAGTCAACCAATTCATAATCCCCTTTTTTCAAGATCTTTTTAATAATGAACGAACTGTACCACATAGGTTTGAACTTGCTTGTCCCTAAGGTATCTTTATCTTGGTCATAGACTAGGACACGGTCACCTTCAAAGAAAACCCTAGGAAGCATCATGTTATCATATTGGGTTTTTACTCTCTTCTTATGAGACTCATTTATTATGGTCGCATCTTCACACAACTCATTGAGATGTTCCAAATGAAGAAGGCATTCTTAGATACTAGACATTTCTGGAAGAAGTTTGACTGCTATTTTAAGGGATGGAACCTCACATTCTACGGGGAAAATTGATTCCAAACTGTAAACTAATTGAAAAGGAGTGAAACTCATGGAAGTCTTGACCGACATGTGGTATGCCCAAAGTGTAGGATATAGCATGATGTGTTAGTTGGATCTAGCTTTATTGACTATCCATTGTAGGATGACTTCAAGAGATTTATTCACAGTTTAAACCTAACCATTGGCTTGAGGATAATATGGAGATGAATGCTCCTGCCGGAAACCCAATTTTAAAGCCAACTCAATCATCATCGTATTATGGAAGTGACTTCCATGGTCAGTGACAATCTCCTTTGGAATACCGAAACGGGAAATGAATTGGTTGAAAATAAAAAGGGTTGATGTCTCACCATCATTAGTAAAAGTGGGCATAACTTCAGACCACTTCATAAAGTAGTCCAATGCTATGATAATATACTTTTGACCTTTCGCCGAAGCTAGGTTACAACTCGTAAAATCAATACCCCACTTTCTAAATGGATAGACGGTGATTATGGGGAAAATAGGACCTGGATGAGCGCACATTTTCCAAGCGTATATTTTACAAGAATGGTATTTTTTGACCACTTCCATATAATCTTTAAAAATTGAGGGCCAAAACTAGCCTGCATGCATGATTTTTTGGGTTGTCACAAGCCCAGATAGATGACTTCCATAAGCTCCATTGTGGCAGTCATTTAAAACAAACTCAACTTATTCTAAGGTTAAACAACATCTAAGGATTAACTCAACTCTGATATACAGTATCACTGATAATAAAATAATTTTTGGCCAGGTGATGCAATCTTCTACGTTCATCCTTTGAAAAATATAGAGGAAGCTTCGAAGTATAGAGATATAAAATTGATTTCTCCATACCAAGGATCTTATGAAGAAATGAGGAAGAGATGTTCATCAGGCAATGACTCTTCATAAACAATATCTTCTTTACAAGGAAACTGTAAGATCAATTATGTGAATACTAAGGATTTTTTAGATTTGGTGGACATGAATTCGAGATCGAATTCCTATAATATTAAAATCCATTTGCTATATTTTCCCACAATCACTCGCCTACTAAGGACAAAATGAAATGTGTTGACATCGTCCAACACAAATTTTTTTCTAAGAAGAATATAATGACGAAGTTATTGGCTAGCATGAATTGCTGCTAAAGCTAATTTCTCTATATGAGAATATTGAATTTCAGGACCGACTAAGCCTCAAATCAGATAGTAAACCACATGCTCTTTAAGAGTTTGGTCTTCTTGAACCAGAACCATCCTAATGGTTGATTCTACTGCAGCGAGATATAAGAGGAAATCCCTGTTATAATCAGGTGGAATCAAAAGAGGAGCAGAGGTCAATTCTTTTTTCAATGCATTAAAGGAGCGCTGAGAAAAATCATCCCATACAAATGGAACTCCTTTCTTCACTTAAGAAATTGGCTTTACCTTGGAGACTCTGAAGTTGGTGAACTGTAGACAAGGGAGGCAACTGAAATATTTCCTCAACCTTGAAGGGATCTACACGAATCCCTTGATTGGATACTATGAACCCAAATAACTGACTGGATGTGACAACAAAAACACATTTATTAGCATTCAACCAAATTTTATAGTAACAACATTGTTCAAAAACCAAGAGGAGGTGATGTGGATGATAAATTCTCTTTCGAGAATGAGTAGCTAAGTCATCTAGATATGCCTATATAATGTGCTTGATGTCATTGAAAGTGTAATACATGGTCTACTGAAAAGTAGCTCCAGCATTTTTAATGCAAAAATACATCTTATTGTACGAAAATGTACCCCAAGTGAAAAATAAATTTTGTCTTGTGTTGATCTTCAGGATCGATAGTTATTTGATTATATCCAAAAAAACTATCCATGAAGGAAAATACCTCATTCCAATGCACTCATCAATGATATGATCGATAAATGAAGTGGGGAAATTATCTTTAGGACAAACCTTATTTAAATATCCAAATTCAATGCATACACGGATCGTTCCTTGCTTTTTATCAACAAGGACTAGGTTTGAGACCCATTCAGTTAATGCAACAGGGTATATGAAACCTGTCTTTAGCATTTTTACAACCTCATCTTTAATAGTCGTTGCTTTCCTAGGGTTTAACAGTCGAAGCTTCTGCCTTACAGGCTTAGCATTTTCGTAAGTCTTGATCTCATGCTGAACTATAGATGGATTGATCCCAAGCATTTACTCATAATAATAAGCAAACACACCTTGAAATTATTTGAAATGGTTCGCATAACTTTTGATCTCTTCAGGGGAACATGCACCTTTGATGAAGACATTTTTTATAATATCGGGATTCTTGGAGATGTTCACCGAAACACTTTCCGAAATATTGGACATATTACCTTCAGAAAAAAAATTTCTTGGAGCCAAAGGATTTAAGATTTTGTGAACACTTTTAGTTGAAGAACGATTGGACAAGCTTAACTCAAGTCGATGTAAGTCAGGGAGAAAATATGGCTGATGATGCAATTCATCCCACGATCTTTGTACACTAGTCATTGTTTCTAGGATTGCTGGTGGGCTCCAGTATTGCAACAATAATACTGCAACTCCTGGGACTCCCTTCTTTACTTTTATCAACCTGGTAGTTCGTAACAAACTTGGAAGCGACGATGTTGTATGCACAAGTACTAGCTCTTGCCGCAACTGTCACTTGGTCAGCTGGCACAAGTCCGCTAGGGGCTTAAGCCAACTTATATGAGCTCTTAGAAGAATATTTTTAACTGATGGATGAAAGCTAACTCAAAGGAAGCTAATCTTCTCGTGGAAAGAAACTTAAAGCCAAAAAGTAACGCAAACCCTAGCAATCCCTAATTTTACCAGCTAGTCCTACTGATGCAAAGGAGAGAATGTAAACTACTGGAAGGAATGCCATTACTTCTATGAAGGTAAAATACATGTGTCTAGACTACCTCTACTTGAAGAAAACATCTTTTTGTATTTTTGAATAAGTTATTAGAATTATCATGCATGTGCTTTTGACTGGATTTTTACTATGCAGGGGTGGATCAAGGAGGAGGAATGCTTGGAAAAGGTTGGGATGGTTCAGAGAGGGTCTAAGGAGTCCCTAACACCCTTCTGGAGAGTTTCACAAAGTTTGGCTATCAAAGAAACCTCATTTGTGAGCTTCTACAGGAAGTCTACAGGGGTTCTACAAGATGTTCAGAGATTTCTACAGGATGTTTAAAAAGTGGATTTTAGAGGATGGGTGAGTGAGGTAAGATGCATGAATGGATAGGGAGGTAGGATGGGGGCCTGGAGTGACCCAGGGACTGGTGGATGGAGTGGTGAGAGGGTGTATAAGGCTGACTTGGCTTCAAGACGACTAAGACAAAGATGGAGAAAGAAGGTAGGGTTACGTGGGCAAAAGGACAAGTGTGAGATGAGGAACCTAGCTAGGACATGGAACAACTGGCTTTGATGAAGCTTAGGCAGATGAGAGAGTGGTAGAGATGCCCTGCACGGTGTACATTCAACCAAATCAACAAAATCCTACAAATAATCAAAGTCCTAGCTAATCTAATCTAACTGTCAGTGAGACGAATGAACAACAGCTTTATTTGGAAAGAAAAACATGTACATCAATCATGCAAAGAAACATTTTAGAGATCTGAATCCATAACTAACTTTTGCAAATGGAAACAGTACACTAAGGATTGCATGGTCAAGCAAACTAGTGTTTTTGTTGGGGCAGCACTGTTTCTTCAATTCCAGCCCCTGATCCAATAAGGATGAGGTGAAACTGAGAGTGTTGTTGACCCTTTTCTTGGAGCGTTATCTGTTATTATCCCACGAATCTATTTTAAACATCTGAAGCAATTCTATTCATAACTAGTGACCTATTTAACCAACACAACTAAATCTGCCCAACAGAAATACGCTTCAAATGCATAAAAGGAAAACAACGATGCATAAAGGAAAGGTAACAGTAAAAAGAAGGAAGCCCTAGGCTCTCAGGTTGGGCCCAACCCTGGGAGCTATGGCTCCTATAGGAAACTTAGAGTTGATATAAAATCGGATTGCCTCTCATTATCAAAAAATAGTCATAAGTCAAGAGTTATGCCAAAATGGCTACAAGAGAACAAAGTAAAGCTAGCAGCACGATAGTGTAATATATGAAATGGTTTCCAAAAGTCCCTCACGAAGGCTGAGGCCTTAACATTTATACACCACGAGGGCCCTAGATGGCCTCCTAAATCTATGGGACTTGGCTGCCCAAACTGTGAGTAGACAGCTCCTTCCAAAATTTGCTTGGCTGCCTTCTAGATCCGGTTTTGGTGGCCTTTGGAGCTCGGAGTTGGGGGTGAAGATCCCAAGGAAGACTATTTAATGCCGTAGACAACACCCCTACGAATCCTCACCCCAAGCTTGGCTGTCTTCTGGCCCATGATTGCTCAGTTTTTCTCCAACATGTGTCAAGAAAACTTGAAATGAGCACGTGTTAGCCACCTAGGAAGAGTGACTACCCTTATTCGTACAAATGACATAAACATAGTGAAAAATAATGCATAAGATATGGAAAATGAA
Source organism: Pinus tabuliformis (assembly GCA_031772625.1). Lineage (NCBI taxonomy): Eukaryota > Viridiplantae > Streptophyta > Pinopsida > Pinales > Pinaceae > Pinus > Pinus tabuliformis. The sequence goes on along the minus strand of CM062815.1, from coordinate 309,453,994 downwards.
GGATTGAACAAGGATAATTAGGCCAACTGAGCCCAACAAGTTACCAAATTTGGGGCTCATCATCACCCCCCTGCTAAAAGGGTTGCTCATCCTCTGAGCAACTAGTCCAGCTCCTCGTCTTTCATTGCTTTAATCACCACCCTCACGTCCCAGGCTTCTGAAGTAGTATCCTCCTCACTATCATGGAATCCATCCTTCCTTTCCACCTCTTCCCACTGCTTATGCTTTTCTTCTTTTATGCTTCCTTCTAACAATCCCAAAAGCAAAGGTGGACTTAGCTTGAGGCCGATCCAGCTGGCCTGGAGGTTCTGCATAGACTTCTTGTAGAGAGGCACTCGTGCCAAGGCCTCCCTCATTCTAGTTGGAGTGTGATATTCCCTGATTTTGAGGCTGTGGGAAAATGTGTTCCACCTACGGGTGCAAGCATGAACATAATTGTCCCCTAATAATCGCTCCATATCCTCGAAGTGTGTTATGGCCTGAGCCTGCCAATCCGTGTACTCTAATAAAGCATGAGAGTTGGTTGCTAGGTGATGGTGGGCTGATATCAATGCTGTGGGGTCCCTTGGCTCTGCTCTAATCAGCAGTGGTTCATGTAGTTCTCGGTTCATGAGATTTCTGACCTCTGCCACTCTCTTTTCTTCGTGGTTTATCCATGAGGTCATTGCCATCAGCTGCATATCCCCTACTGCTATGTTGGGGTCCCATGAGGTTACATTTGGAAGGGCCAAATTATGAAGGTAGAACTCTGATAGCTTGGCCTTGTCTTCTAATGAACTTCTGTTACATAAATCCATGAACTGCTGGGGGTTTTGGATTTGGGAGATACCCCTCTGTGCCAATGTGTTAATTTGGAATTGCAGCCACTGATCTCTTAGGTATAGGCCATAGGATTTGGCCGGCTTCCTACATTGCAGAGCGTCCATTGCCCAATTGGCCATGCAGGCCAGTTGTGCCTCCTTTTCTTGCATTTGTTGTTTTAGAGATTGTATCTCTATGCCTACCTGCAATTCCCTTTCTTGTAGTTGCCGGTTTAGTTCCTCAAGATCAGCTTGCATTCCTTCTTTTTCTTGAGGTTCTGCTGCGGTGTCCTTGGCTACTGTGTCCTCTTCTTTCCTTTGTCCTTGTAGTTGTAGCTGTCATTTGAGCTGCTCATTTTCTTCCTGTAGAAATACTCACTGGCAGTTTCCCACATGTTTTGCCATAGCCAATTCTCTTCTTTCCTCCTTGAGTCTCCAAGGGACCTATATCTACTACTCCTTTAGACTTGGCTATTCTCATCCATGTGTGGGTCCTCACTCTTTCTTCCTCTAGTGCAAAGAAAAGCGGAACTGTGAATTTCTGTGGAATGATTTTTCTGGCCTCCAAGAAGTTATAATAAGATCCCAAGCTGGGCTGGAGGCTAGGTTCCATAATGTGCTATACCTCTTCTTCCTTTTGTGGTGATTTGGTTGCCTCCCCTTCCATTCTTTCGGTCTCCTTGAGCCTGGCCAATGTTTCCTGTAGAATAGCTTCAGCATCCTGTAGAGAGGCTTTTGAAGCCAATCTTTCCATTCTCTCCCTCTAGGTAGATGTCTTCGGGCTCCCCTGCTCATAAGTGACTGATTCTTTTGAGGAGGACTTCTCCTTTGGTGAGGTAGGGGTGTCTTCAATGGTAATTGGGTCTATGGATAGAGGTTGGGGTCTGTCGGTTTTAATTTTTACACTTCTTCTCGCTTTGAAATACAGAGGAGTCTCCCTCTTTCGTTTTTCCTTTGGCTTGGGAGAGGTACCTAGGGTGGCCAGCACGAATGTTGCCTCCTTAGCTAGAATTTCGGCCGATTTCTCCTTCTGCTTTCCTTTTTTTGGACTTCCTGTAGAAAGTCCTGTAGTGGCTGGTTTTTGGCTTCCTATAGAAGCCGTTTTTAAACTTCCTGTAGAAATAGCCTTTTGGTTTTTTGTAGAAGCAAATGGCACCGTTTTAGCCTGCTTGGCGGAGGGTTCATTTTCCTTTAGCTTAGCTGAGGCTGCCTTAGGGGTGCCCTCACTGGCTTGGACTTTCTCAGTCCTTTCTACCCTGCTCTGTAGTCTTTTCTCCCTGGGTGTTGGTGTAATTTTACCACCCCCTGTTTTGGCAGCTTGGCTTTTGTCTTGTGTTCCTTTCTGTTCTTTCTTTGGTGTTTTGCCGGGGGTTTCTTGTCCTTTAACTTTCTTCTCTGCCTGTGTGTGCTCCTTCTCCTCGCTGCTGGAGGAAGTGAGATCCTCGGCCAAAATTCGGATGTCATCACCCTTAGACATATTTCGAAAAGTTTCCTAGGAGAGAGGGACAGTGTAAGTGTGGAGTGCATCTTCCACGAGGAGCTTGATAAGCCCATGATGGGCTAGTTGGTCTGGCGTCCCCTCTCTCAGTTTGGTGGCACACTCAATCATGGACTGCAAGAGGAAGTAAGGAATGCTCAACTTTTGCTCTGAGGGTAGGTTCATTTGGTGCCTGAGTTCTGTGAGCAACCAGAAATGATAGCCATACACGATGCTAAGTCGCCCCTCACACGTAATATACTTCATAATTTGGAGGCTAAATTCACTCTAGAACGACTGTAGGCTAGTTCTTCGAACTCCATTCTTGTCCTCTGAAAATTGTTCCTCTGGCAAGAAGAAATCTTTTTTAGCTTTCTGACCCAATTTCCTCTCCTCCTTATCCCAGGGTACCCCCATCGGTAGATCAGTTACTCTGCTAATGATCTGTGGGGTGAGTCTGAGGGTCAATCCTCTGAAGTTGACAACGACCAATGTCTTTGAATTTGGCTTCAAGAACCTTAGGAATTCTTCTGTAATTTCGTCATCGTGACCTTGAAGCTTGTCACAGAATGACATCCAGTGTGCACGGGAAAACAAGTCCACCACCTCAGGGGTTTCTCATAATTTCTTGGAGTCCGAAGGCTCTTTTCTAATGAACCCTCCCGGCATGGTAAAAAACCTGCTTTTGTTTTTCTGAACTTGCCTGCTCGTGTACAGAAGGAGAGCTTCGGGATTTTTCTACACAGAGCACAGAGCTATGTCTCTGTTATGCACAAAGTCATATAAAATTCACAATTTCCCACCGGTGAGCCTTGACAGTGGCTCAATTTTAATTCAAAACCCTGGAGAAAATCTCGCATGCAGACTACGACGACAATTTCATGCAGCGATAAGAAAACGGCTTTTGAATTCATAAATAGACTTTATTCACATTTTCCCTACCCTCTCAACACGTCGAATTCACCACCTTTTGAATCATTTGCATGGGAAATTTATGTTCAGGCCTACCTCACTAAGAATTGCCACCCTCGACGTGAACAGTCCAAGCTTCTCTGTAATGTCGGGCTCCCTGTAGTGCAGCTTCCTATAGAAATTGTGCACGGCTTCTGGAGAACGTTATAGTGGTTCTGGACTTTCTGAGCAGCAACAAGACGTTGGAATAGGCCAAGAACTTAGGCTAACAACCTTCAGAGGATTGAGGACACGTACTCGGCTACAAAACGGTTGTGAGTAGATGACTGCAGTGCATCATAAGTGATTCAGCCGACCGATTTTGAATTGCTGCGGAATTCATGGCGCGGGGGTGAGTTGTCCCAGTCGATCCGTTGGCTGACGTCACCGCCATCATTCCGCGACATGTCCCTGACCGCCAAATTCTTCCCTCTGCATTCACCGCCGCCATTCCTGTTATACTTCCGCTTCTCTCCGACTGGACGCTTCCCACGTGTCAATTGCCTGTCTTTTCGACATAACCAAAGCCATTTGGATCCGACAAGGCCATCGGATTGGTTGTGGTGGCCAGTTGAATGGCTACCCGACTTTTTCAATCCGTTCATTCTCACAGTCATGCACATTTATAGTATAGCTTATGTAATTTGACAAAATAAGGTTAGGCACTTACCTGTGTGGCCGTAGACGTGGGTTTTCTCGGGCTTCAGGACGAGGAATGTTGGATCTGCTTGCTGCTGCTTCGTGCACGGCTGCTGGAGCTCCTCTTCATTGGTTGCTGCTGGCTATGAGACCTTGAGACCCGATTTCCTGGTGGTGAATGCTGCATGCACCGGCTTCATGAGCTGCTGGTGTCTCCATGGTATGTGCTCTAGCCGGATCAGCTGCTACAGGATACCTGTAGGACATCCTGTAGTCGTTTCTCCTCCCACAGTGCATGTTGAAATAATTGAGTCGCGTTCACAGGTGCAGGGTCCTAAGATTGCCTTGACAGGTAAAGTGTGTGAGCCTCTGCATGCTTTATTTCCCACTTGAATCTTTTTTATTTTTTTATTTTTTGAGAAAACAAAGTTTTGGTACGACTGTGCAGGTATATTTGACCATATGGCAGCAATGGTGGTGAAAAGAGGTGAAACAAGTGGAGGATGGAAGAAAAGAGGGGTTGCATGCCTCCTCAACGGACTTCAAGCTTCAAATTCTTCTTCATAATCGGTCCTGGCCCGCCCAAAGGCTCTATAGGATGTTTCCTGTAGAAATACAGAACTTCTTGTAGAAAGTCCTGTAGCTTCATGTAGAAGGCTAAACCATGACCAGATTGTGTCCAAACGTTGGAAGAAATGAGTGTTCATGGAGGGAGTGTTTGTGAGGTTGCCTGGTAGCTTGGTAGGGACCCTTGTCCTTGAGTTGAGAGGCCTCCTTTTTGCATTGTGTTCCTGCAACCTGCAACAATTTCCAGAGATTAAACCTGTTTTTTTTTTCTGTTTCTTCCTTTTTCTTGTTTTCTTTTTCTTTCTTTTTTTTTTTTTTAAGAGACAGCAGGGGCATCGCAATGAGGTTTTCACCCCTACTATCTGCCTTGGTCGCCTCAAAGAGGTTTTCACCCAAGGATCTTTTTATTCCAATTCTTTTTCAGAGAGACAGCAGGTGCGCCTCAATGAGGCTTTCACCCCTACCATCTGCCTAGGGCGCCTCAGAAAGGTTTTCACCCAAGGATCTTTTTTATTTGCCTTTTTTTATTTATATATAATGATGCTCAGGGTATGCCCAAAACAGAGGCAGAACCCTTCTCTATGACCAGCACTGATTTTTCCATAGTTTTGATGAACTCTTGCCTCGAAAGAGGTTTCCTGTAGATCTTTAGTTGATTCCCATTGATGAGCATGGGGATGGCTTCTTCATCAATGGTCTGGATAAGGACAGAACCATTATCATTACACTTCTCCACTGCATATGGTCCTAGCCATCTTGTCCTCAACTTCCCCTTGAAATCCTTACGTTTGGAATCATACAGTAGCGCCCAATCTCCCTGCTGGAATTGTTTGTCATTGAGGTTCCGGTCATGCCATATCTTCCTCTGAAGTTGAACCACTTCTGAGTGAAGGAGGGCCTACATTCAGTGTTCATCTAACCCATTCAGCTGCAATAACCTTTCTTGTTGAGCATGGCTGAGGTCTAGGTCCAGCTGAGCTGCCATCCTCAATGTGTTGTACTCGAACTCGATTGACAACAAAGCTCTCTTCCCATAGACCAGCTCATAAGGTGTGAAACCGGTTGTGGTCGTCCAAGTGGTGTTGTAAGCCTAAGTGGCCTCAACCAGGCGATCTGCCCAATCCTTTCTGCTACTGCTCACCACCTTATTCAAAATCCCTTCTAATGCTCTATTGGTGACTTCCACCTGCCCATTTGCTTGAGGATAATATGGGGTGGGAGTCCTATGCTTGATCTTGTGATGAGCAAGAAAGTCTTCAATTAAGTTGGAGGTGAACTAGCTTCCTTGATCGGTGACTAACTCTCTTGGGTAGCAAAATTTGTAGAAGATGTTTTCTCTTAAAAACTTAGCCACCTTTTCTTCTATCGCTGCTTTGATTGCCTTGGTTTCCGCCCGCTTTGTCAGATAGTCTGTGCACACAATGATGTAAGACCTTTGCCTTGAAGGAGGGTTGATAGGACCCACAAAATCCATACCCCACTTCTCAAATGGCTCAAGAGTCACTTGAGGTTGGAAAGGCATTTCGTCCCTTGGAGTCGGTTTCCCCATCCTTTGGCATCGGTCACATTGGCTGATATATCTTCTGACATCTTGATGAAGCGTGGGCCAATAGTAGCCTACCTGTATAATTTTGAAGGCAATCCTCTTGGCTGAAAAATGTCCTCCACAAGGCCCATCGTGATAGGTTAGGAGGATGTCAAAGACTTCCTCCTCCCTTACACAATGCCTTAAGATCTAATCGGGGCCAAGTTTGAATAGGTTTCCCCCGATCCAAGTGAATGAGGCACTTTTCCTCATGATTCTACTCTTCTCCTTTGAGGATAGATGCGGAGGGAACTGTACTGAGACCAGGTAGTTTGCTATGTCAGCAAACCAGGGAGAGAGTACTGAGATAGCGAACAGATGTTCATCTGGCATCTGGTCATCCATTGTCCCTTCTTCACCTGCAGGTAAATCCAATCTAGACAAGAAGTCAGCAACAACATTTTCTTTACCTGGTTTGTCAACGATAGTCAAATCAAACTGCTGCAAAAAAGTAACCATCTAATAATACGAGCATTCACATCAGGTTTATTCATTAAATATCTAATTGCAACATGATCCATATGTACAAATGTTTGATAGCCAGTGATGTAGTGTCGGAACTTGTTCAGGGAATGGACCATGGCCAAGAACTCTTTCTCAGTTACAGTATAATTCATTTCTGCCTTGGATAAGTTTTTGCTGACAAAGTATATGGCATATGGAAGCTTTTGTTCGACTTGTCCTAAGGCTTCCCCTATGGCTTTGTTTGAGGCATCAGTGTGGATGTGGAAAGGTAGGGCCTAGTTTGGACCTCTCAAGATCGGGGCGGACACCAACTTATCCTTTAATTCATTCAGAGCCCTCTGACAGTTGTCAGTCCATTTAAACTCAACATCTTTTGCTAAGAGGCCAAACAATGGTGAGGCTAGCTTACTAAAGTCTTTAATGAATCTTCTATAATATCTCGCTAAGCCTAAGAAACTCTGGCCATCTCTTACCTTCTGAGGAGGTGGAACCTTTTTTATGAGAGCAATTTTGTTAGGATCCACCTGTAATCCTTGGCGAGAAATGGTATATCCTAGCACGGTCCCTTCAGTCATCAGGAATTCACATTTTTTAGGACTGAGGGATAGGTTCATCTCAATTCACTTGGTTAGAACTTTTCCAAGATTGGACAATGCTTCCTGGAAGTTGGACCCATAAGGAGTGAATTCATCCATATAGATTTCCACCGAATCATGGACCAGCTCAGAAAAGATGCTCAATACTTCTCTCTGGAAAGTGGCAGGAGCGTTGCATAGCCCAAAGGGAAGGACTCGGTAGGCAAAGGTACCCCAAGGACAAGTGAAGGTGGTCTTATCTTGGTCCTCCGGGCTGATTTGGATCTGATTATACCCGCTGAACCCATCTAGGAAAGAGAAAAACTTCTTTCCTACCAGTCCATCCAACACTTGATCTATGAAAGGCAGAGGGAAGTGGTCTTTCTTGGTGGCTTTGTTCAGTTCTCTGTAGTCCACACAGATCCTCCACTTCCCATTTTTCTTGGGTACCAACACCAGAGGGGAAACCCATTCGCTGTCTGAGATGGGGTAGATGAATCCTGCATCCAACAATTTTTGTAATTCTTCTTTGACAATGTCCTTAAGGGCTGGATTCATTCTCCTCTGAGGTTGCCTGACTAGTTTACAATCTTCTTTAATGTAGATGTGATGGGTACAGACCGAATGATGGACTCCTTTCATCTCCTTATAGCTCCAAGCAAAAGCATCTAGATGACTGGCCAGCAAGCTACACAGCTCCTTTTCCTGGGAAGGAGATAGGGAGGAGCTGATCTTAAAAGTTCTCTTGGGGCAAAACTCCACATTCTTAACTCTGGGAGAGGTTGGATCAGTCACACAGAGGTCCACTAAGGTACTGGCTTGAGTATCCTCCACCAATTCCTCTAAGGAAAATGCACTGGGAGGTGGATTCTGAATCAAGGTCTCAATCAAATCATCCTCGGTTTGAGGACCTCCCCTGGTGGTTTCTAAGGTGCACAAGGGTGCAGAGTATACCTCATCCTATTCTCCTTCTTCCAACCAAAGTGGTAAGTTATGCTCTAACAGAGGTTGGGCAGGAGGGTATAGGACTAGCTGCTTGGACATAGGACCATTTTTGATGGTCATGCTTCCTACTCGGCAGCTTATGTAAGCATCCGCAATGGCTAACCAAGGCCTTCCCAAAATAAGGGGGTATCTAGTAAGCTTTGCCTTTGGTTGAAGGACCAAGAATTCTGTAGGATACTCCCAAGAGTCAACAGAGACCAACACATCCTCCATAATCCCTTCGGGAGTCATGGTGGAGCGATCTGCCAACTGCAGGACTGTCGAGGTCTTCCTTAAGGAACCCTGAAGGTTGAGTTTGAGCATGGTGTCCTTGGTCATCACATTAATGGCAGCCCCTAGATCAATCAAGGTGTGGGGTATGATGGTGCCATTGATGTGGACATCAACTACAGGACTCCCAGGATCCAAATACTTTGGACATATTACTTGCCCCAACATAAGATTAGACAGTTTCCCTATGACATTGATAGTTGAGGCATCTCTTTTTCGCCTGCCAAGGTGCCTGAAACACTTTTCCTTAACCAGTTTTTTGTATATCGGTACATCTTTGATGGCCTAGAGAAGTGGTATTCTCACACACAACTGTTTGAGTTCTCCCAGAAGCTCATTCTCTTCTGGGTTGGGTTGTGTGGTTACTGTTAGTCTCTCAGGAAAGGGTGGAATGGCTTTGGGTTCACTTTCCTGTTTGTCTTCCTCGTCCTCTAGGGGAGGAGGTTGGCGATCTGGAAGAGTCTTCCCGGATCGTAGGTTGATCTCCTGGATCTCCACAGCATAGGTAGGGCATGTTGTTTCCCCAGTATATACCTGTTGGGCCTGTCGGTTTTTTGGGTTCGGGTTCGGTTGAGCAGGAATTTGGGGTTGTCTTGGAGGAGCAGGAGGTAATGGTTGTGGTTGATCCGGTGGTGGAGGCAAAATGGAGGGAGGAGTGTTGTACTGGGGGCTCCACCCCGATTGAGGTGCATTCCACTGAGGATGTGGCTAGACATGTGAGTGAAACGAATGAGTAGTGGGTTGAGTATGGTATTGAGGTGGGTAATACCACGGAGGAGGTGCATACCAGGAAGGATGAGCAGGGGGACCCCAAGAAGGCATAGGAGCAGATTGGTTGGGGCTATAATAAGCTTGGGATGCCCCTTGCATCCCCTGCTGGTAAGGTCTAGGTCCATGCGGCCTCCTTTGGTTGAGGAAGTAGAGAGGTTCAGTGGGTGCCTCAGTCCCTTGGTATATGGCTTTAAATCCTGGTAAGGTTGGGCATTGGTTTGTGGGGTGGTCGTCCTCACAAACAAAACATACCTCTACTGAGTGCAATGGACATTCATTCTTAGGGTGCTTCCTCGTACACCTGGGACAGAAGATGGCCAAAGCCCTCTCATCTTCCTTTTTCTTTTGCTGGATTCAGAATGTATCAAGTTGCATGGCAATGGTCTATCTCACCTCACTTTTGAGGTCCTCCAGCTGATTAGCAAACTCATTCTTGGAGAGAATAGTACTAGCTGAAAGTGGGTTTCCCCTACCTCTTTTCCGAGCTGCCCTAGAGTGGTTTCTAAACACAGTCTTTATATCCTCATAAGGTAGTTGGTAAATATCTCCTCCAGCTAGCATGTGAAGGGTATCTAGAAGGTCTTCAGGGACTCCTCAGAGTAGGACCAACTTTAGAGATTCACGGTCAAGTGTGCACCTGGCCCGTTTATAGCTAAGTTGGAACCTTTCCTCATAATCTTCTAAAGACTCATCGTTTCCCATGGTCATCTGAAATATTTCTCCCTTGGCTTCCTTGGACCTACATTAGTCCCAGTATTTGGTATTGAAAGCTTGCTGCATCTGAGCCCAAGTGGTGATACTGTTTCCAGGTAACCCCATGAACCAGCGTAGTGCTACATCCTTGAGGGTAGAGGGAAAGAGTTTCAATTTTTGCTCATCTTCTGTATAATCATAGGTTCGACAAAGGATAGAAAACTCAAAAAGGAAGGTATCAGGGTCTTCAGTAGTCAATCCATGGAAGTGAGGTAAAGCGGAGGGGCTTATGTTTTTCATTTTCATGTCTCCATTGGTCTCTCGGATGGGAAAGGCACCTTCTATTCTCTCATCTTCTCTTCTACCGTTTCGGTTTTCAGCCCTGGCTTCAGATGGAGTGTTCTCTAACTCTTCTTCTGTTATAGGATCTTCGTATATCTCAGGAGGTTCACCTATAGGTTCTTCTAGATCACTGCCACCAAAGAAGAGAGAAGGTTGACTCAGTGATGTGGTGGGGGTATTGGGTAAGGATTTGCCGGTTTTATCTCTGTTCCTACGAGGCATGAAATGGAAAGACTTGTGATTGCTTTTGTTTTTTTTTTCTTCTGGTACCTGCAAAACTAAAATAGATTGAACTGCAACTAATCTATCTTTCTGGAATGGAAATGCGGAATTGAAATGAAAGCATGAAAGGACTAATCTATTTTGCTCAAATGAAATTGCAGGAATTAAATGCTAGTCTACGCTTGCTGAATTGAAATGCTAATCTACGCTTGCAGAATTGAAATGCTAAGCTATGAAAGTAGGGAATATCTACTTTACTTTTGCAGAAATGAAATTGTAGAATGGAAATGAAATAAACTATTTAGCAAAAGGCGAGAGTAGGAAAATAGAAGAAAAACAACAATCACCGATACTCTGACGCTTCCCCAGCAATGGCGCCAAAAATATGGTGGGCTCCAGTATTGCAGCAATAATGTTGCAACTCCTGGGACTCCCTTCTTTACTAATATCAACCTGGTAGTTCGTAATAAACTTGGAAGCGACGGTGTTGTATGCACAAGTACTAGCTCTTGCCGCAGCTGTCACTTGGTCAGCTGGCACAAGTCCGCTAGGGGCTTAAGCCAACTTCTATGAGCTCTTAGAAGAAGCTTTTTAACTGATGGATGAAAGCTAACTCAAAGGAAGCTAATCTTCTTGTGGAAAGAAACTGAAAGCCAAAAAGTAACGCAAACCCTAGAAAACCCTAATTTTACCATCTAGCCCTACTGATGCAAAGGAGAGAATGCAAACTACTAGAAGGAATGTCATTACTTCTATGAAGGTAAAATACATGTGTCTAGACTACCTCTACCTGAAGAAAACATCTTTTTGTATTTTTGAATAAGTTATTAGAATTATCATGCATGTGCTTTTGACTGGCTTTTTACTGTGCAGGGGTGGATCAAGGAGGCGAAATGCTTGGAAAAGGTTGGGATGGTTCAGAGAGGGTCTAAGGAGTCCCTAACACCCTTCCGAAGAGTTTCACAAAGTTTGGCTATCAAGAAACCTCATTTGTGAGCTTCTACAAGAAGTCTGCAGGGGTTCTACAAGATGTTCAGAGATTTCTACAGGATGTTCAGAAATTTCTACAGGATGTTTAAAAAGTGGATTTTAGAGGATGGGTGAGTGAGGGAAGATGCATGAATGGATATGGAGGTAGGATGGGGGCCTGGAGTGACCCAGGGACTGGTGGATGGAGTGGTGAGAGGGTGTAGAAGGCTGACTTGGCTTCAAGATGGCTAAGACAAAGATGGAGCAAGAACGTAGGGTTACGTGGGCAAAAGGACAGGTGTGAGATGAGGAACCTAGCTAGGAGATGGAACAGCTAGCTTTGATGAATCTTAGGCAGATGAGAGAGTGGTAGAGATGCCCTGCACGGTGTACATTCAACCGAATAAACAAAATCCTACAAATAATCAAAGTCCTAGCTAATCTAATCTAACTATCAGTGAGACGAATGAACATTAGCTTTATTTGGAAAGAGAACCATGTATATCAGTCATGCAAAGAAACATTTCAGAGATCTGAATCCATAACTAACTTCTGCAAATGGAAACAGTACACTAAGGATTGCATCGTCAAGCAAAATAGTGTTTTTGTTGGGGTAGCATTGTTTCTTCAATTCCAGCCCCTGATCCAATAAGGATGAGGTGAAACTAAGAGTGTTGTTGACCCTTTTCTTGGAGATTTATCTGTTATTATCCTACCAATCTATTTTAAACATCTGAAGCAATTCTATTCATAACCAGTGACCTATTTAACCAACACAACTAAATCTGCCCAACAGAAATATGCTTCAAATGCATAAAAGGAAAACAACGATGCATAAAGGAAAGGTAACAGTACAAAGAAGGAAGCCCTAGGCTCTCAGGTTGGGCCCAACCCTGAGAGCTATGGCTCCTATAGGAAACTCAGAGTTGATATAAAATCGGACTGCTTCTCATTATCAAAAAATAGTCATAAGTCAAGAGTTATGCCAAAATGGCTACAAGAGAACAAAGTAAAGCTAGCAGCACTGTAGTGCAAAGTATGCAATGGTTTCCAAAAGTCCCTCATGAAGGCTAAGGGGTAGTAGAACGGGGTGTTGAAGCCCCAAAAATCAGGTCTACAAAAAGGGGGATACCCACCCGGTCCGGACCTTCGTTAGCAGCTTCTTTTCCATTTGGTATAGTGGCTCCGACTGGGGATATGGGACCAGTTTCCCAATTTATGTGTGTGTGTGTGGAGAATTGATATTTCTTTTCTAACGGTTTCTAAATGGAATGCGTTTACTCTAACTCTAATCTAATAACATGCAATTGTATTCTAATAAATAGAAACATCTAATTCTACACTAACCCGGGGTGTAATCCTTCTGTTATGCGATCTAAAATGATTTCAAATAACAATTGGTAATAAAGATCATTCAACTGTTATGAGAAAAGAATTCAATAGAGATGAACCACTTCGTATAAAGAGTTAGACGAAACAATTGTGAAAAAACATATCGCATAATAAGCTACTCATATATTAAGCATAAATAAATAGTTATCGCTGTATAGAAGTGCCAAACGATAACTCAAGCATTCACGCATCAATATATAAACAACTAAACATAAATATCACTTTAACACAAAGGCAGAAATAGTTAAGAGATAAAAGTACCATTTGTAACTAGTCCTACTCATGCGCTTCAAGAGATAATGATTTATCTCTCCTTAATCCAACATCCACTAACAGTACAGAAGTGTAACATTAGTAGTAGATATTAAAAGTAGATATCAATAAATCCTGTTCCATTCATTCATCAAAACCTCCTCAGAGGGTACAAAAGTGCATGTTCTGGGGATACGTTTTTGACAAATTTCAGGACCCTTCTCTAAATGCATGAGAAGGGTTTAAATACTAATAACTAAACCTAAAAATAACTTATTACAAAAATGTAGGATACGTTTTAAATGACCGTCCTCATTTTAGCAAAAATAAAGAAAAATTAAAATTAATATTGAATCTAAAATTAAAAATACTAACTAACTATTCCTGTATCTGCTCCTTGAAATCGCAAGCGTTCAACATTTGTTTGAGAAGAGTCGGCTGGCCGACTTCCGATTTTAGTTGTGCTGCGAAAATGGAATCGGCAAGAGCTGGCGCCATCTTCTCGGCAGAATTGATGATACAATTGAGAGTCATGCACTCGCTGTGTGGTTTTACCAAGTATGCCCAGTAAGAATCCCAATTCAACTTAGTTAATCTTTTGATTGATTCTGCCTTTTCTTGAGCCTTCTATCTCCAGCCTGTTTGTAGTTGCTGTACTTTTGGTAGATACCCTGGAGTGGTTTCTGATATCAGATTTGCCCTATGCAAATTTTCATTTACGCAGTCAATAACATTGTTTGCTGTTGTGGCTGCTTCTTCTGCTGCTTGCTCTGCTTTCCTAATTTGCGCATCCCATTTGTTAAAGAGCATTTCTTTGTGATTAGCATTGATTATTGGTGCACCTGCTCTTTTTCCCTCCTCTGTTTCTTGCCAAGCCGAATATTCAGTAACTTGTTTATCAATTAAATCATAATCATGTCGTAAATCCACGACTTGATTATTGATTTTATCACTTATTTCACAATACGAGTTCCACTGTGATATTCTTTGGCTCAATGCTTCCTGTTGCTCTAGTAGTTGTTCGTTCAAGGAAATTTATTCTGTGATGAATTCTGTAAGTTTAGGATCATCCTTATGCATCTTCTGCATATCCTGTAACTGTTTTTCTCTCTCAGCCAAACTGTTTTGGTAGCCTTTCTACATTTGTTGGAAGTCCTGTTGTAGCCTTTCAAGCTGTTTCTGTGCTTCGTTGTTGGTGTTGGCTTGTTGTAGTTGTTGCTGCAAAACCTGTATCTAGTCTTCCTTTTCTTTTAGCAGTTGTTGTACCTCAGATGCTTTATCAATAGTCACTGAGGCATATGCTCCTGCGATCTAAGATAATTTGGTGAGATTCTCAATGGGATCGGTAGTAGGATCTTGCCATAGGACATCTAATTGATCTGCATCATGAGAGAGCACGTTTTCCAAATTCCTTTTCTTCCTTTGTCTTTTCACTACTGCCTTGTGTTTTGGACTATAAAATATATCAAGAGGAGGAATCTCTTCTATCTTGAGTATAAGTTTAGAGGATGGGGTAATAGGAATATGTTCCATATCTGAGACATTGCTAATTGTTCCTGTGACTATATCTTTTGTTGTCTGCACATTGCTCACAAGTGTCTTTGTGCTTTGTCCTTCAAGATTGATCAAATCATTGAAGGTCTCCCATTCTTTATCTAGCTCAGTTCTGACTAATGGTGGCTGAAATATGAGAGGGGGAGGATCTATTTGTGGGGAGGTAAAAGCCTGTTGTTGTAGGAGCTCTTTTGATTGGGCAATATCCTTTACTGACCCCTCGCTTTTACCATGGTCACTTTCTGATCTCTTGGAATGTTCAGATGTTTCTTTTCCAGACTTAGATTTGGATCTGTCTGTGCCTAAACTTCTACTGAGACTGATACTCGGAGTTGGTTCCCTTACGGGTTCCAAGTGTAGTTTTTCCAAGGGGATACTAGCTAACCTCCTTTCCCTGTATATCTTGAACTCTTGAAATTCTGCTCGAGGGAATCGCATTTGGGCCGAATTTCGAATTTCTTCAAGTTTTATTTTTTTTTGGAATATGTCATCAAAAAGATCATCTTCTCCAGAAAACACCTTTATTTTGAGTTCAGTAGTGAAATTCTTAGCAATATCAGAAATTTTAACAATTGTAGACATGTTATGTTGTTTACTTCTTTGAATGCATGACCTACATAAAATAGTGAAAAGGCCCCATAGGCCATAGGAAATTGTGGCCAAATAGCCTTCTTTTTGTCTTTCAAATCTTTAGTTAAACTTCCTTCTCTTCAGGTTTGATAAGTAATTTCTCGTGCCATGAGTTTATCAAGAACATTTAAAGGTAAGATGTGAGGGGAAGCAAGACTTCCGAATACCCTGACATATGTAAATATTTCTTCTCCGAACCATCTCACGACAAGGAGTATATCTACCTTTGCTTCAGAAAATCTTGGAGCATCTTTATCATATAACACTTTGTACATGGGCAACATGATTCCATGACAAATCTTGTAGAAATGTAGAGTGAACTTAGAGTCCCACAGTTCTTTATGATATATATGAATGGGTAAGGGGTCTTGAGTCGTCCATTTCCAACCCATCAAAGGAAACTTGGAAACATAACAGATCGCATCCATCAAATACGCAGATAAGTAGAAAGGGGGATAAATTCTCTGAGAAATAGTTCTTTTAGACTGGTAATTTACAATGGCCGTGACTAAGTTATCAGACAATATTTTAGCCCAATCCACAATAGTAGAATTAGTGGAAGCATCCAATAATGGTAGCCATTCAGATGAAAATTTGTTAATGTCTGGCTTTCAAAAAAGTCTACAGAGCATGGCAGCAGCAAAGCAGTATGGGGAGGTGAGAGAACCAGTACTATACATACCATGTTTATCTTTTTTTAGTGGTTCGTCCCTCCTCGACCAATCTTTGGTGCATTCTACCAGGTCTTGATTTTCTTTTGCAAAATTCTCCATGAACTGTTTGTTATAATTCGCCTATGGCTCTGGTAAATGATACATGAGCCTCAAATCTTGTGAAGTGAATGAGCCAATGAGTCCTTGACCCTGAGTCTTAAATTGTCTGTTTCTGATATCAACGCTGTCCAGTATCCATTTAACCATGTTCGTGTATGGAATAATTTTGGGCCTCGCCGCTATTCGGTGTAAGAAAGAACAAGCTAGCTCTGTAATGGATGCCTCAAAAGAACCATGTGATCCTACAGTAGCCGCAACTTCCATCACTCTGTGATTCTCTTCCTCAAGTAGACTATACATGCCTTCCCAAGTAGCAATACCAGTGTCTCTGTTACAAGCAGTGTCTGTATACAAGGTTGCCATTTCTTTGTTTTCGTAACTTGGAGATTTCCCTTTCTTTCCCATAATGTCCTGAATACTGCTTTGTATATTTCTCTGTTCTCTGTTCCTGCAGTTTACAAGTGAAGTGAGAATAATGATAAGTAAAGGTGACAAGAAAGTTTTAAATGATGAAGACATATAAAATACACCACCTTAAGTGAAATGAATTTTCGATAAGCACAAAGCCATATTCCATTAATGACTGGCAACTAACTCATTAATTAGCATTAAAGTGCATAACCAGGTCTCGGTTTATGGAAAATACTTTTTCGAACCACGAGCCCAAAAGACCTACGATGAAGCGGATCGCAACATCGCAAGATCACTATATCGCAATATTGCTAGATCGCAGCATGTGTCAATCATTCGTTAATCTGATTTCGGTGAAATGCGATTGCGATATGCGCCATCGCATATCGGCAATTTGAGGTAAGTGAGTTTTGGGGCATGCGATGTAATAAATGTTTTTTAAATGCGTAGCTTTGCATCGCGATCTCGCAATCTTAGACTCTTGCTTGTAAGGAGGTATCCATTATCTTTTTGCGATGTGATACTTCTTAAGGCGTGATTTTATCCTACCTTACCATAAAACTTAAGCTTTTTAGACTTTTCAAGGATATTCTTCTAAGCTTATGACGGTAAGTTTTATTAAAAGGGAAATGCAAGCACTAATTAATTTTTAATTTTTTTACTACAGGTCCCCACTTATTTAGTATTAGTAATAACACCAAATAAGAAGGGGGGTTGTTGCTGGCCACAACAATTGGTGATTCACTTGGAAGAACCAGTTATCTCTGCTTTTCTTTTGGATTTTCTAAACTTCCAAAACATAAAATTTTCCAGAAAATTAAACTTTATTATAGAAAGACAAAGTACATTATGCTTTTACCTATCAATGATATTTTGTTTCTTCTATTTTCAACTTTGATTATTTACTCCCTCAAGCTAGTCCTTGTATCTACATCAGTCATTACTTGGTTTATAAAGATAAAAACAAAGCCTTCTCTATAAATCAGTTTTGAATATGCTCATTTGTCGTAGGTAGAGCCTCTGATGCCAGCAAGCGTTTATAGCCTTGACAGGGTTACCTGTTACCCAACAATGATCCTGTATCCTACTTAGAGAAATTTACAACTTTCAAAGAGAAATCCATATCCACACTTATTGCTTTCATTTTCTTTGTTTACCCTTAAAGAACAATGTCTTGGTTTGATAGCCAATTTATGACACAATCATTCACTTGATTTATGGCTTTGCTGAACAAGCTGGCTCATGATGAGACCCCTTGTCTTTTGATTGCAAAAATCTTGAGTCATTGCCCTATTGTGGTATGCAGTATTGGCAAAGTCAGCAAGCTATAATAGCTATGATCATGATAAGCCAGTTCGTGATGAGACCCCTTACTCTTTAAGTTAAAGTGTATCATTGGATTATTCTCTGAACGTTGAAGTTTCCTAGGTGGGAAGGAAGTCATTGTTTCCTTAAGACAGCTCTGGACGACAATGGTAGAGTTTTTGGAAAGAGATTTTCTACAGAGAATCTTCATTTTTGTTATTGATACCTTTCATTGGACTGATATAAAACAATTTCTTACTAAAGGTCGTTTTTTGTCAAAATTTACAAAGTTGAAACCAGTATCATTTCTAGGCCTAGAGTCTTTAACTGTATCTTTCAATAATAATGACCAATTTTCTAAAAGACTTCTATTTATACAAGTGAAAAAACAAAATCTAAAAGAGAATTTGTGTCTTTTCCGTGAATTTCTAATGTAACCGTTTACAACTGGTTTTATTATAAAACTAAGGCAACTAATCTACAAAATAGAAGAATAATCTCCTATGGAAAATATTTTTTGAGGATCTGTCCATTAATAGGTAAAGATTCTCTTTTTCCTATTAAATCTTGTAACATAAAAGTAGACGGACCTATGACTTCTATGATTTGAAAAGGGCCAAGCCACATTCTTTGAAATTTTGTATGTTTCCCTTTTTCCTCATGAGCTTTGTCCCATTTTAAAACTAGATCTCCCATCTGAAAGTCTTTTCTGGATATCATGTTTGAATCAAAAGAGGCTTTTACTAATGCTTGATGATGAGCGTGAGTTATTTTTGCCTATTCTCGTTGTTCTTCTAACTTAATTATTTCCAGCTGCCTTAGTTGTAAGGAAGAAGTTGCTGCTTCATCAATATATTGAACCAAGGCTAAAGAGGGAATTTCCAAATGAGTTGGAAGAACCACTTCTTTCCCATAAACTAAATTGAAGGGGGAAGTGCCGATGGAGGCTTTCTGCATTATTCGATCTGCCAATAAAGCATATATTAAAGTCTTATGCCAATTTTTATGATTTTGGTCAATGGTTTGCTTAATAATTCTGATTAAGTTTTTATTTGTAGATTCATCTAATCCATTCCCCTGTGGATAGTAATTGGTAGAGTATTTAAGCTTGAAACCCCTTTTGAGTGCAAATTTAGTCATTGCATTACCAGAAAAATATGATGCATTACCAAACATTAAAGCAGAAGGCAACCCAACCTGGTGATTATGAACTGGTCTATGAACTCGATGATATGTTCAGCATTAGCCGTCTTCAGTGGAATTGCTTCTACCCATTTAGTAAAGTAATATGTTGCTGTAAGGATATATCTATGCTATTTAGAAGAGTGAGGAACGATCTCACCTACTATGTCCAATCCCCACTGATCGAAAGGTTGCTCAATGTTAACTGGTTGTAATGGCAAGGATGGTTTCTTTTGTCTCCTAGCAGTGGTTTGAAAAACTTGACATTTCCTCACGTAGTTATGTGAGTCTTTGAATAATGTGGGCCAATAATAGCCTGTGCGTAAGATTTTATGAGCAGTAGGGTTTCCAGCATAGTTTCCGCTTACTGGCCCATCGTGGAGTTCCTGCAAGACTTTTTCAGCTTCAGATTTCTTAAGACATCTAAGGAGAACAAAATCATAATTTATTCTAAAAAGAACATCGTTCACGAGCTGATATTGTTTGGCTTTCAACCTTAGAGCTCTTTTATTGGTATGATCAAGGTTTGAAGGAGCATATCCATTCTTTAGGCTTACCTCATACATTTGAATCTTGGAAGATGGTATTTCGGAAATGAGAGATGCTCTAGCCAGCATTTTGCAAAAGCCTTGACCTTTTACAATACTTGTTGGTTTGATTTCTATATCATATTCCTGTAAGGCGGTAACCCAATTGGCTCTTTTCTCACCCACATCCTTCTGTACTAGAATATTTATTACCGTTGGGAATGGTACTATGTTTTGTATGTGTTTTGAGTAAAAAGGGCCTAAAATATTTAATTGCTTTGAAAACAGCATAAGCTTGTTTCTCTACATTTGAATAATTCAACTCAGCTCCCTGTAGATTTGAACTGAAAAAAGCAATTGGGGCTTCTGCCTTATCTTGATTTGCTTGAGTGAGTATTGTAGCATATGATCTATCAGAGGAAAATGTATATAAAATAAAGGGATTGGAAAAATTTGGAGTTGCTAAAGATGGAGCGTTAACAATTGCTTGTTTGATCAGATTGAATGCCTCATATTCGTCTTGGCCCCATTTGAAGTTTGAGTTCTTTTTTATCATTGCTTTTAAAGGAGACACGATTCTTGAAAAATATGGGACAAATCTCGTTACAAAATTAATCTGGCCAAGGAAAGATTGCATAGCTTTCTTATTATGAGGTAGAGGAACTTTGGAAATCTCCTTGATTCTGTCAGGATCAATATGAATTCCAGATTTTGACACTATGAATCCAAGAAGTTTTCCTTCACTTAATGTGAAAAATGATTTTTTTGGGTTAAGTGAAATTCCATGCTTTTGCAATGTTGGAAGATTTGTTTTAAATCTCTAATATGATTGCCTCGTTTCTTGGAATATACTTTTATATCATCCAAATAGATTACCACTGATTATTAACTAACCCCTTGAATGCGATGTCCATGGCTCTCTGAAATGTGGCACCAGCATTAATCAGACCAAATGGCATCTTTTGATATGCGCATGTGCCCCATTTAGTTCTGAATGTGGTTTTTAATTGATCATCGGGATGTACCAACACTTGATTGTATCCTGAGAATCCATCCAAGAATGACATTAATTCTGACCCCGCGACTGCCTGCAGTATTTGTTCCATGGGAGGCAAAGGAAAATTATCCTTTTGGCAGGCTTTGTTAAGGTTTCGAAAGTCAATGCAGATTCTAATGTCTCTGTTTTTCTTTCTAACGGGAACCATATTGGAAACCCATTTGCAATGTCGAACAGGAAAAATTATTTTGGCTTTCAATAACTTATTGAGTTCAGATTTGATCTGGTTTTCTAGATTGGGATCGATCTTTCTCAACTTTTGCTGGACAGGTTTTTCATCGTTTGTCATTGGAATAGTATGTTGGATGATGGAGGTGTCGTACGTTTTGAGTTCATCGTAATTCCAAGAAAAGACACTTTTGTATTGTCTCAAGAGACAAATATACGCTAATTTTTCTTCAGGAGCTAGGCCAAGGCCTAGGTTGATATTTTGTGCTTTGGCATCAGTTCCTAGATTTACTAATTCATAGGTCAAAGTTGAACTTTGCAGTTTTGAATTGGTAGATCTTTTAAACTAATCTTTCAAATCATAAAGGTCTTCTAACTTGACTATTGACTTAGGTATGGCATTATTAGTGCTATCTTGTTGCAATTGTCGGTCATGTTGGTCTTCGTCAATTATTTGATTGGTGTAGGATCCTTCAGATGTGAGGAAACTCATGATATCAGGATCGTCACTGAAAATCCTCCAATTAGTAATATTATCAGGAATAGATGGTCTAAAAATTAATTCAATTGAAAATCGATTAGGGCTAAAATCTTTTGAAGGAATGAGCTTGGAAGCTATGTTAGCTAAGAGATCTGTACTAGCATTTTGGAGTCTAGGAATTGATGAAATATTAAATGCTATAAAGTGTTCAGTCAGATCTTGAACTAAAGATTGGTAATGTTTTAAATGACCTGATAAACAATGTATAGTATTATGTACCTGTCTGATTACAATTTCAGAATCTCCGAAAAAGTGAATGTATTTGACTTCTAATCTGATTGCTTTGTATAACCCTTGGACTAAAGCCTCGTATTTTGTGGTATTGTTGGTGCAATCAAATTCGAGTCTACAAGTTAGCATAGTTTTATCTCCCTTTGGACTTATTAACATGCATCCTGCTCCTGCTCCTTCGCTAGAATTAGAACCATCAAAAAATAATTTCCAAAATAAAGATTTATTTACAGGACTATCTATAAAATTAATACATTTAGAACTATCTGTTTGAGAGAAATTTTCTACTTGAGATAAAACAAAATGTTCTAAGTAAGGTGAAGTATGAGCATTAAAATTTCCTAGGAAAGAATCTACTGAGTAGTTTCCAATGATGTTATTGTTGTATGCTACTGGTTCATTTGCTCCCTCCAATTTTGTTACTATGTCTTTCTGATGTCTTTCCTACTCAACTTTTATTTGATTTGGTTTACCATTGTAAGGGAGCCACATGTGCGACCTGTCAGTTGCAAAGTATCCATGAAGTTTTTCTAACCAATTTCTGCTAAGAATTAAGCCATAAAATTCCGGAATGCTAGCAACTAAAATGTTGATAACTTGACATACCTTTGGATTGGATGAGAGCCTTATGGTAACCTGATTTAATTCACCGATCACTTCGACTTGTGATCGATCTAGCTGAACTATGCGCATAGTGGATTTTTGTGGTTGAACGTTCGATTTTGCACATATTGACTTTGGTAAAATATTCGATGAAGCTCCAGAATCCACTGAGCAATTATGCAAATTTTTATTGAAAATTTCATAAGTAAGAAGAAAGGGGGGAGTATGAGATCTCAATCTTCCTCCAATTAAGACAATATCGTTTGGATCAACTTTATTAATCGCATTAGCTGGAGGTCTTCCCATGTCATGGGAAGCTTGAGAGATTACAGTGGCAGGCAAAGGTGCAACTAGTACAACATGTAATTCTTTCAAAAGTATCTTTTGTTAGCGTTTTAACTTTCTCAATTCGTAAAAGGTGATATTGTCCCTAGTATTTTTCATGTCTTCTATGATATTATACTCCATTTCATCCAAAATGATCAACGTTTTAGATGGAGTTGATGGGTCTGTTTGGATTGGGTTGGTTTGAGTCGCTTTAGGTGTCGTTTTCTTAGCTGCGACTTTATCCTTAGTCGTCGAGCTTGCGCTGTTTGGCTTAGGTGTAGGTTGAGGAGGATCAAGTTGATTTCTACTGCGAGTACTAACTGGGGATGCCTCTTGATCCTCTTCATCTGGGAGGATGAAATCCCACATACCTTGTAACTCTACAACTTCTTCTTCATCAGTATGTTCTTCAGTAGTGATTTCCTCTTCTTCTTCTTTGGATTCAACACTTGTAATAGCGTTAAGGGGTTTGCAATCGGTCGAAGGGTTTCTTTTAAAAGTTCTGTACAGCTTTTTAGAAGAAGTTTATGCCACTTGTTTCTTAATGTTGATCATCTCGTTAGAAATGGTCTTCAAAACTTTTTGTAATCATTCTAAATCGAATGGATCTTTCGATTGTTTTTTCTTGCGATCTTCCTTGAAAGAAACCTTCTTAGATTTTTGTTCTTCTATTGCATTTTTCTTTTCTAGGGCTATAATATGTTTCTTTACTGCTATTGCTTCTTTCATATTTTCAGCTAAAGTTGTTTTGTTAGTCCTATCAACAAAGATTGTTATGTTTGATGGTAAAGCAGTGATGTACAATTCACTTCGCACTTCTTCGCTAGGCTTGGAAGCAGTAGGAATTTTGTTTAACAGTTTATTGAAACATGAATTAAAATCTTTGATAGGTTCCCTTGACTCGGCCCTAAGGTTAGACAAGTCGTTGATCAATGTCGTTGTAGACCTGTCATCACCGAACTTAGACAGGAATTGTTCTTGGAAGATATCTCAACTAGTGATAGATCCAGATGGTAATGAGAAATACCATGATCCAGCCGCTCCTTGCAGAGTATAAGGGAAAAGTCAGACGACAACATCTTCGTTGGTAACTCCATTAAGATTTATGGATAACATAAAGTTATTTATATGCTCTTCCGCTAGCATGCCTGCTTCAGGATTAAACTTAGGCAGCCATTTTTCAGGATGGGCCGGTAACTGACTCAAAGGTGCAGGCATTAATATTGCCGCTGGGTTATTCCATGGAGAATGGGCCATCGCTGAACTACTAACAGAGGAAAGTGCAGAAGATGATCCCTGCGGTTGAGAAGATGAGGATATTACGACTCTAGATGATTGAAAAGTAGATGTGGGAGTACCGGTGGACAATGATTTTAAGTGGAGGAGTGGATGGTTGACTTCACGATGGAGAGGTTGAGATGGATGATGATGATGAAAGAGTCTCGCTATCAGAGCCTTTAGGATATTTCCTTGCTCTCTTCCTTGTGGGTAGAGGTAACTTGGTTGGCTGAATGCCAAATTTTTCGCTCTTTAATCTAGTAAGAGGATGAGCAGGGCTATATTCTGAAGTCACGCTGCCTTGAGATTTATCAAATCTTTGAGGAGATATAGAAAATCGATGAAGTTTGTGAATCAAAGATTCAACTTCAGGAGGTTCAATAGTAGATTGTTCTTAAATGTCAGGGTTTGTAGCAGCGGTTGTTGCTCTTGCAACTTCTGGCTCTGGATTTAAGGATTCTAAATGCAATGGAGAAGTCAGGTGAGATGGTGAGGGTGATTTACTCTCAGAATGGTATTTAGATTTAGACTTTATTTCCATTCATAGTTCGATGCCCTCCTTCTAGTGCCAAATATGTTGAAGCCCCAAAAAAACGGTCTACAACAAGGGGAATACCCACCCGGTCTAGACCTTGGCTAGCAGCTCCTTTTCTATTTGGTATAGTGGGTCCAACTGGGGATATGGGACCAATTTCCCAATTTATGTGTGTGTGTGTGTGGAGAATTGATATTTCTTTTCTAACAGTTTCTAAATGGAATTCCTTTACTCCAACTCTAATCTAATAACATTCAATTGTATTCTAATAAATAGAAACATCTAATTCTACACTAGCCCGGGGTGTAATCCTTCCGTTATGCGATCTAAAATGATTTCAAATAACAATTGGTAATAAAGATCATTCAACTGTTATGAGAAAATAATTCAATAGAGATGAACCAATTCGTATAAAGAGTTAGACGAAACAGTTGTGATGAAAAAACATATCGCATAATAAGCTACTCATATATTAAGCATAAATAAACAGTTATCACCGTACAGAAGTCCCAAATTATAACTCAAGCATTCACGCATCAATATATAAACAAATAAACATAAATACCACTTTAACACAAAGGCAGAAATAGTTAAGAGATAAAAGTACCATTTGTGACTAGTCCTACTCATGCGCTTTAAGTGATAATGATTTATCTCTCCTTAATCTAAAATCCACTAAGAGTACAGAAGTGCAACATCAGTAGTAGATATTAAAAGTAGATATCAATAAATCATGTTTCATTCATTCATCAAAACCTCCTCAGAGGGTACAAAAGTGCATGTTCTGGGGATAAGTTTTCGACAAATTTCAGGACCCTTCTCTAAATGCATGAGAAGGGTTTAAATACTACTAACTAAATTTAAAAATAACTTATTACAAAAATGTAGGATATGGTTTAAATGACCGTCCTCATTTTAGAAAAAATAAAGCAAAATTAATACTATATTGAATCTAAAATTAAAAATACTAACTAACTATTCCTATATCTGCTCCTTGAAATCGCACGCGTTCAACATTTGTTTGAGAAGAGTCAGTTGGCTGACTTCTGATTTTAGCTGTGCTAGGAAACGGAATCGGAAAGAGTTGGCGCCATATTCTCGGAAGAATTGATGATACACTTGAGAGTCATGCACTGGCTGTGTGGTTTTACCAAGTATGCCCAGTAAGAATCCCAATTCAACTTAGTTAATCTTTTGATTGATTCTGCCTTTTCTTGAGCCTTCTGTCTCCAGCCTGTTTGCAGTTGCTGTACTTTTGGTAGATACCCTGGAGTGGTTTCTGATATCAGATTTTCCCTGTGCAAATTTTCATTTATGCAGTCAATAACACTATTTGCTGTTGTGGTTGCTTCTTCTGCTGCTTGCTCTGCTTTCCTAATTTGCACATCCCATTTGTTAAAGAGAATTTCTTTGTGATTATCGTTGATTATTGGTGCACCTGCTCTTTTTCCCTCCTCTGTTTCTTGCTAAGCCAAATATTCAGTAACTTGTTTATCAATTAAATCATAATCATGTTGTAAATCCACGACTTGATTAGTGATTTTATCACTTATTTCACAATATGAGTTCCACTGTGATATTCTTTGGCTCAATGCTTCCTATTGTTGTAGTAGTTGTTCGTTCAAGGAAATGGATTCTGTGATGAATTCTGTAAGTTTAGGATCATCCTTATGCATCTCCTGCATATCCTGTAACTGTTTTTCTCTCTTAGACAAACTGTTCTTGTAGCCTATCTACATTCGTTGGAAGTCCTGTTGTATCCTTTCAAGCTGTTTCTGTGCTTTGTTGTTGGTGTTGGCTTGTTGCAGCTGTTGCTGCAAAACCTGTATCTAGTCTTCCTTTTCTTTTAGCAGTTGTTGTACCTCAGATCCTTTATCAATAGTCACTGAGGCATATGATCCTGCGATCTAAGATAATTTGGTGAGATTCTCAGTGGGATCGGTAGTAGGATCTTGCCATAGGACGTCTAATTGCTTTGCATCATGAGAGAGCATGTTTTCCAATTTCCTTTTCTTCCTTTGTCTTCTCACTACTGCCTTGTGTTGTGGACTATAAAATATATCAAGAGGAGGAATCTCTTCTATCTTGAGTATAAGTTCAGAGGATGGGGTAATAGGAATATGTTCCATATCTGAGACATTGCTAATTGTTCCTGTGACTATATCTTTTGTTGTCTGCACATTGCTCACAGGTGTCTTTGTGCTTTTTCCTTCAAGTTTGATCAAATCATTGAAGGTCTCCCATTCTTTATCTAGCTTGGTTCTGACTAATGGTGGCTGAACAATGAGAGGGGGAGGATCTATTTGTGGGGACGTAAAGGCCTGTTACTATAGGAGCTCTTTTGATTGGGCAGTATCCTTTACTGACCCCTCGCTTTTACCATGGTCAGTTTCTTATCTCTTGGAATGTTCAAATGTTTCTTTTCCAGACTTAGATTTAGATCTATCTATGCCTGAACTTCTACTGAGACTGATACTTGGAGTTGATTCCCTTACAGTTTCCAAGCGTAGTTTTTCCAAGGGGATACTAGCTAACCTCCTTTCCCTGTATATCTTGAACTCTTGAAATTCTGCTGGAGAGAATCGCATTTGGGCTGAATGCAGAATTTCTTCAAGTGTGCTTTCCTGTTGGAATATGTCATCAAAAATATCATCTTCTCCAGAAAACACGTTTATTTTGAGTGCGGTAGTGAAATTCTTAGCAATATCATAAGGGTCGAACGGTCTTCCCAAAAATTTGAACAATTGTAGACGTGTTATGTTGTTTACTTATTTGAATGCATGGCCTACATCAAATAGTGAAAAGGCCCCATAGGCCACAGGAAATTGTGGCCAAATAGCCTTCTTTTTGTCTTTCAAATATTTAGTTAAACCTCCTTCTCCGTAGGATTGATAAGCAATTTCTCATGCCATGAGTTTATTAGGAACATATAAAGGTAAGACGTGAGGGGAAGCGAGACTTCCGAATACCCTGACATATGTAAACAGTTCTTCTCCGAACCATCTCACAATAGGGAGCATATCTACCTCTGCTTCAGGAGAAAATCTTGGAGCATCTTTATCATATAACACTTTGTACATGGGCAGCATGTTTCCATGACAAATCTTGTAGAAATGTAGAGTGAACTTAGAGTCCCACAATTCTTTATGATAGATATGAATGGGTAAGGGGCCTTGAGTCTTCCATTTCCAACCCATCAAAGGAAACCTAGAAACATAACAGATCACATCCATCACATACGCAGCTAAGTAGAAAGTGGGATAAATTCTCTGAGAAACAGTTCTTTTAGACTAGTAATTTACAATGGCCATGACTAAGTTATTAGACAATATTTTAGCCAAATCCACAATAGTAGCATTAGTGGCAGCATCCAATAATGGTAGCCATTCAGATGAAAATTGTTAATGTTCGGCTTTCCAAAAAGTCTACAGAGCATGGCAGTAGCAAAGCAATATGGGGAGGTGAGAGAACCAGTACTATACATACCATGTTTATCTTTTTTTAGCGGTTCGTCCCTCCTCGACCAGTCTTTGGTGCATTCTACCAGGTCTTGATTTTCTTTTGCAAACTTCTCCATGAATTGTTTGTTATAAGTCGCCTGTGGCTCTGGTAAATGATACATGAGACTCAAATATTGTGAAGCGAATGAGCCAATGAGTCCTTGACCCTGAGCCTTAAACTGACTATTTCTGATATCAGCACTGTCTAGTATCCATTTAACCATGTCCGTGTATGGAAGAATTTTGGGCCTCGCCACTATTCAGTGTAAGAACGAACAACCTAGCTCTATAATGGATGCCTCAAAAGAACCATGTGAGCCTGCAGTAGCCGTAACTTCCATCACTCTAGGATTCTCTTCCTCAAGTAGACTATACATGCCTTCCCAAGTAGCAATACCAGTGTCTCTGTTACAGGCAGTGTCTGTATACAAGGGCGCCATTTCTTTGTCTTCAAAACTTGGAGCTTTGCCTTTCTTTCCCATAATATCCTGAATACTGCTTTGTATATTTCTCTTTTCTCTGTTCTTGAAGTTTACAAGTGAAGTGAGAATAATGATAAGTAAAGGTGACGGGAAAGTTTTAAATGCTGAAGACATATAAAATACACCACCTTATGTGAAATGACTTTTCAATAAGCACAAAACCATATTCCATTAATGACTGGAAACTAACTCATTAATTAGCATTAAAGAGCATAACCAGGTCTCGGTTTATGGAAAACAATTTTTCGAACTGCGAGCCCGAAAGATCTGCGATGAATCGATTTTGCGATTTGCTTCACAATATCGCAGATCACAACATCGCAAGATCGCTATATCGCAATATCGCTATATTGCAGCATGTGTCAATCATTTGTTAATCTAATTTCCGCAAAATGCGATTTGCGATATGCGCCATCGCATATCGGCAGTTTGAGGTAAGTGATTTTTGAGGCATGCGATGCGATAAATGTTTTTTAAATGTGTAGCTTCACATTGCGATCTCGCAATCTTAGAGTCTTGCTTGTAAGGAGGTATCCATTATCCTTTTGCGATGCGATATTTCTTAAGGCGTGATTTTATCCTACCTCACCATAAAACTTAAGCTTTTTACACAGCTCTTACCACAAACCAGAACTAATCCGGGTCCTCATTCCCTACTCCTCTGAATACGAGTAGCTTGATCGTGCTTGCCATGCTGAACTGCGGGTTTGGTGGAGGTGGGGTGGTTGAAGATGGAGGTGAAGTAGGTGAAGTAGGTGATGGCATAAGTGGAGGTGATAGCTATAGGATGCACTGCCTTATCAAACTGACCGTTCTTGGGGAAACCCAAGCACGCTCTTCCTCACTCTCTCACGAAGGTGAAATTAAAGGACTGTTCCCTAACCCTTCGATCCCTTTGTAGATTTTTGTGCTCCATGCTGCTCCACTCATTAATGTATTCGCATAACCTGATTTTCACATAACAACATCTTAATCTAGGTATTCAGGTATTTTATGTACCTACCTCTTGGTCCCGTGAGGAAACGTCATTCTTCTTCGCTAAAAATCACAGTTGTGTCTATTGTGAATTCAGTGATAAACCCTCCTATTATCTGGTCGAGCCAATGGTTGATGGCCTGTGCGATCTTATCTTTTTGATGCCTGTAGTCTGCGCAAGACTCTGGAGTCCACACTATCGGTTGATCAAGCTTGCACCTTCCCTAGCTGTCGGCTAGCCTCATGATCCAATCATAAAGCTCTAAAGAGATGGTCACGAAGAAGATCTCGTGGATTTCCGTATATATGTAGCGATCTAGCCACCTCTTCTCAGATATCTGCGGGGTTTTTCTTTCCTGTATTACGAACTCGTGAAGCTTTTGATCCAACCAATCTTCAATTTCCTTCTTCATAGGGTTCCAGTGTTTCGACATCAGACATCCCTTAGGCAGATCTCGGTCCCGGCAATAGAACCATTTGTTGGCTTATTGGAGCCCGACCCAAGTTCAAAAATGTTTTATCCAAACAAATCCCAAAAATACCAGTCCTTTCGCAACAGTTCGCAGAGCATGGACTGAGGTCTCACCCGAGGTAGTATGGGAGGGTGTTGGAACCAGGTTTCCGCACCCTAGGAATGTCTTGATGAGATCTGGAGAGTTCGTGGACCGATCTTTCGTACTTGTACTGCTTCACGCCGTTATCTGACCTTCGTAGCCCCAGTACCAAGTGCGAAGAGGCGCTGTCTAGATCCCTTATCCTTAGTATGTTTTTATTATAGATCTGACTTAATTCAGTAGTTTTTATCAATCATTCAATATTTGTAACTATTGTGTGCAAACATAAAACTTAAAGAGATGCATAAAACCCTAACAGAAGAATAACCACACAAATCTACAAGCAGATGCAAAATATTTCAAAAAAACTTATCTTTTATTATTCTTTGTTCCAGTACAATCCAATTCCACCCTATGCACTCAGCTGTAGGGGTCCGCGCACATAGTTGTGGACTCTACCGGGCCTCTGAGCACATAGCTGCAGAGCCTACTCTTACTACAACCTACGACTTGGACTTACAGACTCAGAGTGAATATCATTTTATGAACCTCATACAATTTAGATCCGAACCCAGCTTTCAAAAACTACCTTCTACACCTAAAGCCTCACTCTATTTATACATTCCCATGGTACGCAGACCATGGGTAGGCCAACACATTCTATAATAGATTACAATATTTTAGGGCAGACTACCCTTTGACTTGACTCATTACAAATCACGCTCCACGCACTTCGCAGAGCCTTTACAATACCAATACTGAAAATTGTGGGCTTTAAGCCCCAAAACCTTTACACGGGGCATCCGCTGCCCAACATGTATTAAGGGTTAAAGACCAAGTTTCCCAGGTCCTTCGTTTGATAACACAACAAACAATAAAGTGAAAAATAAGTGACAACAAGAAATAATCATTAATGTCTTAAGCATAATTTCTCCACAGCTAGGAAATTGGTTTCTTAAGGTACAATAGGTCCCAAGAAGAAGGCCAAGGACCAGAGGCCTAAAAAGAGCATTAGAATTAGAAAAAGAGAGAGAGGCTGAACTAGCTAATGAGCTCAACCTAAATGAACGATTTTCCAAAATGGTCAATGAGAACCAGGAACATTGGCTTGAGAGGGTGAACAACCATCTTGAAAAACTCCTAGACAAGGCCAAAAGGGACAATAACATTCAGAGAAAGATGGCAAAGTATTATTGCTGAAGAAACCAAATAGCAAGGGCAAAGCTCAAGGCTGCTAGGGAAAGAATTGAAGCCCTAACTCACCAAGAAAAAAAGAAGAAGCTTGATATACTTGTAGAGGCTTCACTCCATGCCTAGCAATATAAAACATCACCTCCTTAGCAAATTTTGAAGACTCTTGGCTCATTTTTGGTAAAATTGTCTTTCCTGTCTTTTTTGAGGCAATTTCATATCCGTTGTTTGGTCAACACTTTTTTGAGGCACTTTTTCGAGAAATGGAAGATATCAGTGGATTCACAAGGGCCAATACATCTAGGAAAACCATGTTTCCAGCCTTGGAAAGAAAAACTGGTAGGTGAAAAAGGAAGAAAACCACCTAAAAATCATGTTTCTGCCTCATTTCTGGACCACGTGCTGCATGTTTGAGTAGTATTGTGAGAATGGATTTTTGGAGGGTCAAATCAAGCCCATTTTCAAAACCAAGGGGATTTTTGGAAACTAGACATAATAAGATTTCCATTGAGCTATATTGGGCTCAATTTGGACATCAGGAAGTCATGGCGCTGCGTGTTTGACAATTGGCCAAGTTTTACATTGTTTCTCTCCAAAATTGATTTTTACCTATGAAAACTCATTGTTTTACTGATTTAATTGATTTAGTTGATGTAATTATTATGTTTTTACTGTTACCTAGGGTAAGTACATTAGGTAAATGGCCTCCATGACTTGTAATGAATAATTTTTCTTAAGTTAGGGATGAGTCACCTTGACCACCCTACACTCTAGCTATCAGTTCAGTTTTTGTTGTAATTTCTCCTCCTCTCATGGATTCGACCCCTAAGGATAGGATGAGTTGGTTCGAGGCCTATATCATGTAAGATTTTAGTCATTCTACAGGTTGGACTCTATTGGATGTTGTACAAGTGTTTCATACTTTGGCATGAAATATATTGGATGAGTTGTAGCTATTTTGGTGGGATTCTTGTGGCATGGTATTTTGATATTGTTTCCTCTTTAGTTAAATATATATGAATTTTTTGTACCTTCCATGATCCATGTTTGATTTTAAAGGTGTGATAAGAAAAATTCATCTTTTATGCTCTGTTTTGGGAAAATCATCATAAATTATTCCATTTCTTCAATTTAAAAAGAATTCATGGTTTTCATGCTCTTTATAGCACCTCACCAGTCTAAACCATTTCATCACTATACTACAAAGTGTTCAAGTAACTTGCCTACCTTTCCCCATCAGATGTCTACAATTCTGACCCTCTTTTGCCCTAACCTA
Organism: Pinus tabuliformis; assembly: GCA_031772625.1. Taxonomy (NCBI): domain Eukaryota; kingdom Viridiplantae; phylum Streptophyta; class Pinopsida; order Pinales; family Pinaceae; genus Pinus; species Pinus tabuliformis. Next base: position 309,421,919 of record CM062815.1, on the reverse strand, counting down.
GTTCACTCTTAGACTTAATTCACTCATCCAGTGACTACCCCAATCAAATCAAATCAAACAACCCCCTTGAGCTACTATATCTAGCCTAAAACCCTAATCTATCCAACCCTCTTGGCTGTGATTCTTTGGAGAGATCCCTCTCCGGCTTGGTAGGGCTAGCTACCAAGTCAAAAGATTGGTTTGCGGTTACCTCAGCTGGACTCTTCCTCAACCTTGGAGATCTGGAGGAGTGATAACAGTATCCAAAGTGTGAAAAAATATGTGAACCCATTCCGGCTATGGTTCCTCTACCCATGCTTTAGTCGATCACACCAAATGTTTGTATGGATCATCCTTCCCTATGTATTTCTTTGTCATACGGGTATTCGTGTACCTAAACCTTACCTTCATCATTCTCCAGTATTCTTTCCAATCGGCGAAGCTGTCCTTATGTGTATCCTACCAATGGGTAGGCGTAGCTTGCAGTGCCAGATCTAGTGCTTGGAACCGATGATCTTATGGCACATCCCTTTCAAACATATTAAGTAAGAAATTAACATCTTCTATTCCATCATAATAAGGTAAATTTTGTACCTCAGTGGATATGCATCGAAGAGATTTTGTCAACATATTATAGCACAGAGAGGAAACTTCATGTATTCGGTTCTGCCAATGCTCAAGCTCTTCATCAAAATATAAAGTGCGGGACCTATTCCTATCCCATGTGATCCACCCATCTATTCTAGGTTTGATCCAGTCCTCATTGTGTGCAATGATCTTATAAATCTAATCAAGATCATCCTCCTCATCATAATCGCGGACCGGTTTAGTATATCACGCACCTTCAGTTGGATCCAATGGAACAATAACTCGGAGCTCCTTTCTTTCGAATGTCATTTTGTGCTTTTTGAGATTAATAATTGCATCCATATCAAAGGCCCAATCAATTCCTAATAGCGCAGGGTAAGGGTTACTATCATCAACTATTTCGATCACTTCAAAATCAGCTAGGGTGCTCGCTCCTTCAATATCTACCATGACCCCATACAGGCACCCCATAGGAATGATCTTTTGTTGGTTTGCCATATGTAGTTGGATAGGAGACCATTGCAATGCAGGCCTCCCCATTATTTCCCATGTTTTCTTTGGTAGAACATTCACATCAGATCCTAGATCGATAATTACCTAGTCCATCTCATACTCCCCAATTTGTGCAGTTAGTCTCATCTTGCGACTTGTTCACTTCTTTCTTTTGCCCACTTTGCGTACTGCGTGTTGTTCTGGAGGAGTTTTAATCTTACCTGTACAATTATAAATCAACTCTTGTATCCCTTCTATTGCCTTTCTATCCTGTAGAAGCCTCATACAAGTCTTCAAAAATTTTTCTAACAACAAAGGGTCTACGTATTATGTACTATTGTTTCCTCCAAGATTCTCTTGACTTCCTGAACTAGAAGCTTCTGCGAGGCTCTTTTTAGCTTGCATAAAGTTTCCTTTGCGTGGCTCAGATCGAACCCAGCTTCCTTCTCAGCAACCTTACATACTCATCCTTCAACCTTTAGCTGCTTCCCCTTATCTTCTTGTGTGGCTATACCTCTTTGTGTCATGATATTGACGTAGCACTCCTCTTCGCGAGGCTCCACTCTCATCATTTTGATATTCTGTGTAGGTTATTCAGCTTTATTTTCTTGTATCTTTGATATAATTACCAGGCAATCTTTTCCGACGTGGTTAAACTGCTAGCAATACTGATAGGAGGGGTGCATTGGATTCTAACAGTCGCATGCAAAATGGCCTACCTCTCCACAACTATAAAAAATAACCTGTTTGTGACCCCTTCCATCTCCTACTCCTCACCCTCTTCCTCGGCCTTGGAATCCTCCACGCGCTACACCCGCCCCCTAATATTGAGGTCGATTTTCTGCCTACATTGTATATGTAAGGGTCCTCTCCATCATTATCTCATAGCTTCGGTATTTGCGCTCATCATGTCCAACCAAATTACAGAAACTGCAAAACAATTGTTGCGGGCTCTGTACAAAATTTTGTAGGAGATATGACAGTTATCAGTGATGTGCTTCCCAATGATTTGTCAAATAATGCATCATAAAGCTACTCCTATGCTTGTCCCTGCAGTGTTTTCTAGCTTCAAGGGGAGAGGACTTCCCCTAACAAGATCATTCTAGTAGACTAGATAGCGGTCCTTATCATGACCATGAACCTCACATTTCAGGCACCAAAACTCTACGTGCACCTCGGGTTCGACTTCCTTTCCCTTCTTAAGGCTCTATAACTCCATGTGAAGGCTGGATAATTTTGATTGAATATGTTGTACCCCCAGATTCGTATCCTGCACAAGTGGAGCGTCCAATCACATGGAAATCTCCAAGGCTTCATCTTGTATTCCTATTTTCTGTTGCGACAGTGGAAATCTCAGACGAGGTAGGAGTGAAAGAATGTACCAGTCTCTATGTTGATCATCTGTGATTCTCATGTTAGCTTTCGGAATCATACACTTCAGCCTTTGATCAAAGTCCCATGTAGACTCATATACCCTCTTTTGGATCTCTTTGAACTCTGTTACTAACTGTGCTTATGACTTGGGTTTCTTAAATTCATTGTTCAATTCTCGTTGTGCTTCTAACATAGTCATGCTGGGTTTTCCTAATAAAAACTTGATATACCAACTCAGTTACTAACTGTGCTTATGACTTGGGTTTCTTAAATTCATTGTTCAATGCTTGTTGTGTTTCTAACATAGTCATGCTGGGTTTTCCTAATAAAAACTTGATATACCAACTCAGTGCTCAGTCTTGTAGCGTTGTGACCAGTTGCACTTTCTTCATGTCATCATCAGTGATCTGTTGCGCCTTCCATACAGCGTCTACAACAAACCAAAATTACTCAGGGTCTTCACTCCCTAGACACTTAAATTCAAGCATCTTCATCATGTTTGCCATGTTGAATGATGGAGATTGAGGTGGAGTCAAAGGTGTAGGTGTGTGGGGTGGAGGTGGAGGTGGAAGTGGAGTGGATGGATGTGGTATCCCTCTAATACTCTGGTTTACGATATACAATGCACTTCAAGGTGTCTTCATAATACTACCTTCGTTGTCATTGTCAGATGATCCCAACAATGGACTATATTCAGAGCCTCAATCTAGGTTCCTTCTGAATGCTCTCCTGCTTCACGTAGTCCCAAAAATAAATTTAAAGGCATAACCCACTTTTCACACAATAACATCTTAAACTAGGTCTTCAGGAATTTGAGATACTTACCTCTTGGTCCCTTGAAAAAAATGCACTCTGCTTCACTATAACTGGCAATGTATCAATTGTGAACTCAGTAATGAATCCTCCGAGAATATTATTGATCTAGTGATTGACAGCCCGCACGATTTTTTTTTCTAAAGCCTCCAAGCACTTCACTAGTCTGGGTTCCACACAATAGGGACGTCAAGCTTCCACATACCTTGATTGTCTGCCAATTTGGACAACCATTCATGCAATTCGCATGGAAAATAGCACAATAATATCTCGTGTTCATTCGTGAATATGTATATATTCATCTACTCTTCCTTTGACAGGTGTGCATTCCTGTTTCCTTGAGCTGCAAACATGTGTAGTTTCCGATCTATCCACCTTTCAATCTCTTTTTTAGAGGGAAACCACTTATCACACATTCCTTAGATATATCTCGGTCCTAACAATGGAACCATTTATTGGCCTGATGGGTCCTTACCCAAGTTAAAAGTTAGTTGCGCCGACCAACAAAACCCTAAACTACTGGCCCTTTCAGAAACAATCCAAGTAGTGCAATTTGCACTCTCACCCGAAGCAGTATTGGGGGATGAAAGAACCAGATTTCTATACCTAGAGGTCAGTGTGATGGGTTCCTGTGGCTTTTAGGGCCTAGTTCGGTCTTCACGAATCTTAATCCTACCAAAACAAATAATTGCAGTAATTCATATAAACAGAATCCATACCTTCACAAAGGCCTTCAAACATTCATTACATCAATAAATTAAGTTGATCTACTACTTTCATGCATTTATTAAGCATTCATTCATACAAATCTAGATACAAAGTGAAAATACAAAAACTACAGAAGTAATTACAGATGCACATATACACAAATCATGGCTCAAAACTATCTTTATATTATATGTGTTCTTTCAATTACAGACTCTTCTTCCCTGTGCACTTAGCTATAGGGGCCCATGCACTCAGCCTACGAACTTACCAAGGTCTCTGCATACTCAACTACAGGAGCCTTCCACCTTGCCTAAGTGAAGGAAACAGACTTTCTTGCCTTCGCTCACTTGCCAATACAATGATCTTCTAGTTATGAGTTACTTCCTAGACTTGCTATGACTTTTCTATATATAGCCTTCCCTTTTACAATACCATGGTTTGTGAACTGTGGGCTGGTCTCAAAAATCCCTATTTTCTAACCACCTAAGGGATTAAATCCCCTTTCGACTCTTATGACCTTTGCACTCCACTTCCTCAAAAATCAGAGACTTTACAATTATACAAAAAATTAATGCAAAAATTTTACCCGAGGAGACCAAAATTATAATGAAAAAATGAAAGAGATAGTGTTGGGGGTCCAAGTGGAATAGGAGGGTCGCCAAAAATATCCACCTGGATCAGTCCTCCCCCCTTAGGAAGCAATGTTCCCCATTGCATTGAGTGCCCCCATGAGATGTGGAAACTTTTGCTGAACTTGGTCTCTAGTGAGCCATTTTCCTTGGTGCACGAGTTTTCCAATATTGACAACCTGATACAATTGGATATTTTGTTGGCGAGTGTTCTTGACTTGTTTGTCCATAATCCAATCAATTTGGTCTGTTCCATGCATTCTGGGTTTAAATCTATTGGTGTGAGGTGTTCTGCAATGTCTGATGTGTCCAACAATGGTGGGAAGTATGGTCAAAGGCGGTTCACATTGAACACTGGGTGCAGGCTAAGGAATGGGGGAATGTTGAGTTCAAAAGAATTGTCTCCCACAGCCTTGGTAATGGTGTAAGGACCATATCGGAATGGTCTAAGCTTCGGATGGGCTCTGTGAAGGCGTTTTTTTTGCAAATGCAGCAAGACTTTGTTGCCCACCTAAAACTTGTGTGGCACCTGATTTTGATCATGTCACTGCTTGTGCTTAGAATTTCACTTCTCCAGGATGTCGTGAAACTACTGGCAGAGGTGTTGGATGCATTCGATAAATCTGGTCGCTTTATCAACCTTAGACAGTACATGTGTGGATTATGTCTGCGTAGTCGCATGAGGTATGACAACATCAATCAGACATAATGGTTGAAATCCAAGACCCACTTGAAAGGGACTGTAACCAGTCAAGCTATGGAGAGATCTATTATAATTGTTTTGCACATATGGAAGACTCTCACCCTAGGTTCAAGGATGTTTGGAGTTGTACATGGGAACTATGGGCACTATCATCGTATTGACGACCTCTGTCTGGCCATCAGTCTGGGGATGGAAGGCAGTCGATTTGGTGAGCTTAGTGTCCAATAGTGTCCAGAGGATTGACCAGAATGTGCTCAAGAACCTGCTATGCCGATCTGATATAATGGTTTGCAAGATCCAAAAATGTACCCATACTCATTCAAAGAAGAGTTTGGCAGTGTCCTTTGCTATGATACTCGTCTTGCAGGCTGCCAATGCAGCCATCTTAGAAAATTTGTCCACAGCCACAAATACACAGTCATTACCATGCATGGTAGAAGGGAGGCTAGACATATAATCCATGGAGATGGATTACGCGGCTAGTTGGGAGTAGCAATAGGAGTGTACAGGCCTTGCTTCTTGATGGTTGGCTTAGTGATGAAGTAGGAAGTGGAGGATTTTATATATTTCCCAACATCTAGTCATAGCCTTCTACACACCAAAGTGTCCTACGATGTGACTGTAGCGTGCCTCCCAAATCATCTTGGCATGCTCTCTTGAAGGAACGCAAAGCTAGCCCAGGTAGCATAATAATGCATCCTGGAGGTGGAAATCAGGAACTTGCTTTCACATACTATCATTTGGTATATAGAGGCAAACTATGGATCATTTTTGTATAGTTGTAGCCATCCAGAGGTCTTGTGACCACAAGAGTTGAGAATAGTAGCCAGTGTTGCAACTGGGGACCAGATGAGGCAATCTTCAACATGATTAGTGCTACTCTTTTTGTATTTAATGTTCAAGTGGAAGCAGAGGTGGTGCTTCAACTCAATGAATATCTTTTGTTGGTACTCGAACCAGGAAAAAAAAAATTGCCCCGCCCTTAGTAATCTGACTCAAAGGCCAAGTGATATGGGAGAATCCCATCATGAACCTCCAATAGAAATTTGCAAGGCCCAAAAAGTTATGAAGCTCCATTAAAGTGGTTAGGGCTGGCCAATCCCGAATGAATTGGATCTTGTTTGGATCCACATGCATGCTATGCTCATCTGTGATATAACCCAAGTATTGGACCTGCCTCATGCTAAAGGTGGATTTCTTCACGTTGGCACATATTTTGTTTTGCCGAAGGATTTGAAGAACCTGTTGAATGTGTTGCAAGTGTTCTTCCCAAATCTTGCTGAAAATGTGAATGTCATCCAAATAAACCACCACGAACGAGTTAGTGAAGGGCCCCAAGATGTCATCCATTAGCCTCATAAAAGTAGCATGGGAATTTGTCAACCTGAAGAGCATAACCAACCATTCAAAAAGGCCTTCTTTGGATTTAAAGGAGGTCTTCCATACATCTATGGGCTCTATTGGAACCTGGTGATAACTAGACTCAATATCAATCTTATTGAAATACTTGGCCCCTTGAGTTGGTCTAGCACGTCATAAATCTGTGGGATTGGATACTTGTTCTTCACAATGATTTTTTTTAGTGCCCTATAATCAATGCGAAGCGTCAAGGTGCCATCCTTCTTCTGTACATGTACAATCGGTCTCCCACAAGGCAAGGAACTTGGTCAAATGTTCCCTTTCTACCACAACTCCTGGTTTTTCCACTTGATCTCTTCATTTTCTAGAATGGAATGGAAATATATCAACTCATTGGGTAGAGGTTATCCAAGAGTCAGATCAATTGAATGCTTGACCTGACAATGCAAGGGTACCCCTGTGGGTGAGGAGAATATGTCCATGTATTCTTCCATGACTGTATCCACCTGCTTCTATTTCTTGGAGGAACCCTTCTTGAGGGCCATGGATGTGGCTACGACCTTTCCCTTACTTTGAGAGTGAATCAAAAAGAAAATAAGTTTCTCACTCTGGGAGATGACCTTATTGCATTTATTAGCGGAGATCCAAGAGATGGTGTAGATGGGGCTACCTCTGGTATCCTGTATAACTTAGTACCCAAATAAATAATAATAGAGTGAGGTCCAGACTCATATACATCATGTCTCTTCCATAAGTATGGTTTTCCTAATAATAAATCACAAACTTCAAAAGGAGTAACATCACACAGTACCTCATCGGTGAAGGGCTTGATGTTGTAGGCAAGGTGGCACTGATGGTTGACGCAGAGAGCTCTCGTCCTTGGTGAAGCCACCCAATCGTATATGGCTGCGGATGCATTGTAGTCGATAGGCCGAACTGCTTCATGACCTCTACTGAAATGAAGTTATTTTGTCTCCCACTATTGACAATCAACTATAGCGAAGAACCCTTCACCCACATTTGTGAGTGGAATAGGCGCTCCCCCTCTTTTGGATCTTTAGGCTCAATCCTATAGATCTTGGTGGTGGCCACAGTGGCACTAGGCTTTGCGTCATCCTCGGGCCTCAAGCCCTAGCCATTATCTCTTGGAATTTCCCACTACGCAAGCCTTAATCAACCCTACCTTATCTTGTACATTTCACACTCTTCGTGGATGGTAGATTCATCCCTTGGCCCTTGTAATGGTCCTATACAATACCTAGATTCTTAACCTCCTCAATCATTGTGCATTGTGCATCCTCAATGATCAATCATGTCACCCTTTCCTCAAGGACCTGTGCTCTACTCCCAAGCCTTTCCTATCTCTCTTTCCGTTGCACAATGTGAACTTACAATGCCCATATCTTCACCCCTTGCCTCCTAAACCTGCACTATTTGCCTAAGAAGGCCTTCCTCTCATTCCTTGCACACTGTCCCATCATAATCAACATCTTACATGAGAAAACAAGGTAGAGTAGGTGATTTTGGGACTCCTATTGTCTTGCCATGAGTGGATTTTAATTGTAGAATTATCATCCTAACATAGCAAGATGATGTTCAAAGAGGTCATTAAGAAGATGTTTCAAGAAGACACTTGTGGAGATGAGATACTAAGATGTTATCATCCAGAAGTAAAGGAATCTTGGACCACGACAGAGAAATGGAAACCCATGTTGACTTAGAAGGTTCCAATAATTATTCAAACCCTTTGGAGGGTGAATATGAAGCTCATCTTAGATTAATCATGAAGAGTTGAAGACATAGTAGCAAAGAGAATAACTTGCCACCAATACATTACAATGAAGTCTCATGTCACAGTCACTAAATTGTAGCTTCACAATGTGAACACGAGAGTGTTATTTTGTTCTATGTATTTTCGCTACATGATTGATGGAATGTAATTATGTAATTTCAAAATTGGAAAATGTAAAATGTTTGGAATCCCAAGGGTCACACATGGAATGTGAAGAGTCATTAGGGAGTCCAAGAGTCATGTAGGAGTTCAAAATTCATTTGGGAGCTCAAGAGTTATGAGGGGGGTCAAGATTCACATGGGAGGTGAATGGTTACCTCATTTTTTTATAAATAAACCCTCATAACTCAAGAAAGATACTTTTCACCTTGCCTTCTCAAGCTAGGCATAGGAGAGAAGATCATTCTTTCAAGGAGCAGGTGGTGGCTGCATGTTCCACTATTAAGGCTAGTGATGCAGATTTCTAATTGTGTACCTTGGACCTTTAAATTAATTTTTTAAAGCTCTTAGAGACATCACACTTTAATGCATGTATCTTGAATGTTGTAAGACTATTCTTTCTTGTTTTCGATGTATGTTTTCTTTCATATGTACTAAATAAAATGAATTATTTCGTTGAATTTGGTATTCATCTTGTTGAATATGCATCCTTACTTTCTTTCAATATCGATGTTACTTTGTGAACTATTTTGAAAATTAACCAACGATTCTTCATATGTATGTGTGTTCCTTTATTAGGATGGTACTATTACTTTTGTTTTAAAGTCTCACTCTTTATTTTCCCACTCATGAAATTAATTTGTACACATTACAACTGTTTGTTTCACAAAGTTCACTTACTTTATTATTTCAAAAGTATATGCATGCTCTCTCATGTTGTAAATTACAACCAAGGCAAATATTCAAGATCAATATAATGGTGGTTGGGCCAAATTCTCATATGGGGCTCCTATCCCAAATGGTGTGAGGTCTAGTTGGGACTTCATAACAAGGAAACCCCCTACTATTGGTAGCATCCAGCTCCATCAACAACTTCATAGTGACTGGAAGAGTAACTAGCTAGAGGAGTGAACAAACTCATATGTATGGTATGGATCCTGGGCAAGTTAAAACCCAGTTATGAGGAAATTATAAAAAAAAAAATTCCTCTTCAAGGGTGATTTGACTAATGCTTCCATTTTTACTAAGACTCAAGAAAATGAGATCACTTCATTTTTCTATCTTTAGTTTCCTTCATAGTTTAGTGAGCACGAAAGAGAATACAAGTAAGATCAATAGTTCGTTTTTCATTCAGTTTTAATGAATCCAAAATAGAGATAAAAGGATACTTTGTGTCTTTCAAGTTTTAATGAGCATGAGAAGGACACAAAAGAAGCTTTTCTTAGACAACTGAGTTGTATAATGGTAGCAACTAGTTCTGAGCTAACAGAACCACCCTAAGCATAATGAAGTAGAGAGGCTAGAAAAGGAGACCACTCATTGTAGCGGGCCCTCCAAGAAAGGTAAGAAGACCAATTGAAAGCAAGAAATGGGCCAAGAATAATGTGAAAGTGGTGGATAAATGAGACCAATTCTTATCAACATGAAAAAGTGAGGCTAAAATGTCACAACAATCACAAGGTATAAAAGGGGTGGAATCCTCCTGGGATAAAGACAGAAGATGATGAAGAAGAGTAAATGAGGCTTAGATTCTAAGTCATAGCAGGAAAAAATGATGGATTCCAAGTTGGGAAAATAATGTTGCATGGACACCAAAATGGAACAGAAGTGCTAATCTAGGGCATCCATGTATAGGAAATCTCTACCGCTAAGTTATGGCATGAATCAAGAGACGAGTTAATATCATAACTTGATAGGATCATACCTGAGACGCAATGAAGATGGAAATGATGATAACCAATGCAAAAAATATGGAAGTGAAAGACCTAACCCTACATTCCATGTAAAGAATAACACACTTAAGGTCCCATGGACGTCATAATAAAAATGCCACCATATCTTGTAAAAATTATCCAAAAGAACTAGACCCATGGTTAAATCACATATTAAAAGAGACAAAACTTGGATTAGGTAAAAATAGGACCATATACTTTTTAATTTTTGATTTTTGTAATTTTTTATATTTTTGGCATATATGATATAATAGAAAAGTACTCGTATCATACAGCAAACCAAAGCTAAAATACATATGTAGTGGGTAACATCAGTTGACCATTGTCGGGCACAAGCCGACTCCCATACATGAACTCATGGATTGTTGTGGGTACCATATGGTGCACCATGATGGGACCATTCCATAGAAAGTTGAATTTTTAGATTCCTAAAGGTTGATGATGTCAGGGAAAGCCTAGAACCATAATGTATTCAAGAATGACCTGAGGACATAAAGTGTGAGTAGTCTTATGAGCTAAGGTATGTTATGTAACATAATCATAAAATAAAATAAAAGATAGATCAATGACCAGAAAATAAACCTCTTCTTGGGGGAAACCTCCTTTTACATCACATAACTGAACAATTCTTAGATTATACAAATGATAAGACCTCCTTAGTATATATAGGAGTCTAAAGGATCACAATATAGTTAGGGCCTACATAACAATAATAATGTAAGGGCACAACAATAACAATAGTGCACTTTTATGGGGCACAACAATAACAATATCCTACATGGGACACAACAATAGAAATATGGGGGCTACACTAGTATTATAGGGACTTAACATGCCCCTCTCCTTCAAAAAATTGTTGTCCTCAAATCTTGAGTAGTTCTAGATGCTTCTCTATAAATACTCATCTTCCCATGTGGAATCTTTAGTGGGTAAGCTCTTCCACTTAATGAGATACTCTAAAATTGATATATTTCGTAGCTACCAAATTCTTGTTTCCATGATTTCTCCAAGCTTTAATATTTTTTTTCCTTCCTCATCAAGTTCTAGCAATATAGTTTGAACTAGAAGCTTGTCACCTATAAACTTCTTCAAACATGAAACATGGAAAACTGGGTGTATTCATGAACAAGCAAGTAGCTCCATACTACTTGGGTGATAAGTTATCATCCTTATTAGCTTAATTGAATTACATTTGTTTGTATTTTTGTAGTTGTAGAGATATTCAATTGACCACATCAAAACTTATTTCACTGTGATGTTGATCTGTTGTTGCTTCATTTGATTCTATGTTAAAATCGGATTATACTTTCAAAGTTAGAGAACTTGTTGTTAATTCTTGATGTGATTTTCCACATCTTGAACCTTAGAACTATATCTTAGAGATGATGTGATGGGCGGTGGATTGATATCCATAAAATTCCATAAATGGGGTCATTTTTGTTGTGGTATGGAAGGAAGTGTTATACCATCATTCAACCAAAGGTAACCACTTGACCCGTTATGTTTTTTAATTAGATAGAAAGTAATGAAAATATCCTTTCAAATAGTTGTTCACTATCTCACTTTTCCCATCAGATTGAGGATGATAAGATGAGCTATGAGCCAATTGAGTACAAGGACAAGAAAATAATTATGTCTAAAAATAGCCAGTGAAAATGGTATCTATGTCACTTATTATAATCTTTGGGTTTCCATGGAGCTCTTGAATTGTTTCTATAAATCCAGTAGCAATTGTATTGGCTTTAAAAGGATGAGATAATGCACAAAAGTATGCATACTTGGTAATTCTATCAACTACCACCATGATGACACTCTTTATTTCAGATTTATGTAAGCCTATGATAAAATCCATTGAGACCTCCTCCCAATGCTAACTTGGAAAGGATAAAGGTTGTAATAGACCTAGGGTCTTAATTGTATCAACTTTATTTTGTTGGAAAACCAAACATTTTTCCACAAACTTCTAAACATCAAATTTAAGGCCATCATAAGAAAAAACATTCTTGACCCTGTGGTCATTTTATAAATATCCTAAGTTTCCTCGTATAGGAGAGGTGTGCAATTCCAAAAGAATTTTTTCTTTAATTTTGGAATTATCACATACATATAAGAAATTATTGTATTGTTGGCTTAGGGGGTCCTGACCTAGGTTCAAAGATAGTTGTGACAAACAAATCCCTACACTACTAGCCCTTTCGGTAGTAATCCGCATAGTGTAGACTGAAGTCTCACCCAAAGTAGTATGGGGGGATGCTGGAACCAAGTTTCTGCATCTAGAGATCGGTGTGATGTATTTTTATGACCTATATTTTCCTTTGTGCAGATTTCTGAGCCCTTAAGTCTTAGTGTTGTATCTTCTCTCAATCAGCCTCAGGACCTCTGCGAAGGTCTATGACTAGTTTTTGCAGACCCTGAACAGGAAAATTAGCTACTTATGCGCACCATAGATTACCCGTAAGTCAATATTTACTCAGATCTACCTAAGTGTTCAATAACTTTAACCAAAAATGTTATGATCTTCACGTAATCACTTAACATTAATTACATTCAGATAATAAGATGGATCAAGTAAGTTCATGCATCAATGCATCATTATTTTATAAAGACATCATTTCATCACAACATATATCGTAATCATACATAACAGAAGTAAAGAGATAAAACACAGGAATTTCTGCAATAGTCTTCTTTATTGATCTTCAGTATAGATTTATAGACTCAATGCCTCCCTATGCACTCAGCTGTAGGGGTCCACACACTCAGTTGCAAAGCCTTTCCTCTTACTTTCTTGTGTTAACTCTCTGGACTCCTTCCGTTCTACCCATAGACAAAAGACTTCTCTCTCCCTTAGATTCTCTAAGACACACATATTTATATAATCCCATGGTCTGTGGACCATGAGTAGATCTTCAAAAACTAACTCAAGTTTACATGAATGTGGGTAAAAAACAACTAACTTTGTGCTCCGTGACCACAATTTTCAGAGACTTTACATCTTTTTACATCAAAACTTGGGCTTTTTCCCCAAAAATGACCCAGGGTACCCCATCCCAACAGGCCCCCAACACAAAGGTCATGACTCACCCTCAAGTCACTCGGCTGGCACGGTGATATTGTTGCGAAGCTCCCCCAACTCCACCTACACAACTACTACTTTAGTCATGCTCTTCTTGGCTACCTTCATCACTTGTTCGACCAGCTGATCTGTAGTTGGTCCTTTGCCGGCTCGCTTGAGCTTCTACTGTGTGAGTTGAAAGTTCATTAGATTTTCCTAGATGTTGGCTGAGACTTTGTAGGCTTCATCCAAGCAAGGACCCAATCATTCCTTAAGCACTGTCTCTTTTTTCTGCGTTTCTTCCACTTGTGCAAGGATCTTCTTTGCCTCCTGCAACTTGGCGAGGCTTTGTGCTGTAGCAATGGAGCGTGGCGTCGCCCTAACATCGTCGTACTACTAGTGGAGCTTGTGGATCTTTGTATTCAATATCTATTTGATGGGATATTCTTGTATGGATGTCACCACTTCCATGGCCTGTTCGAATAAAGCTGTGCAGTTAACGACCATGAAATCCACAATAGTTATCCCTTCTTTGACGGTAGCATTGTGTTGTTCCCTAACTTTGAGCGAAGTTGAAGGCTATGAATTAAGCTCCAGTTCTATGATTTTCATGTTGAGCTCAAATTGAACTCTTTCCACCTTTACATTCACCTTGCAGACGCCCATAGCTAGCTTCCGAATCTTGGCCTTGACCGGTGCCTCCTCAGGTATGTGCAACTTCAACACTGTCCTACATGCCTCTGCAACTGAGGCTGCTAGCTGGGCACTCTGTGCCTGGATCATTTCCCTTTCCTTCAAGGCCTCCATCTTCTCAGCGAACGTTTGCTCAATTTTCACCCGATACTCACTTACTAAGATGAGAGCGCACTGCTCTCGCGCTCTCATTTCCGCTTTTACGCTTGTCTACAGCGCATGAAGATACTTGTTAGGGAGCACTACAATATTGAGGTAGATGTTCTTTAAGGTGTTAACGGTGATCTTATCATTGTCTGACTCTATGCTCAGGGATCCTTTTGGAAGCACAACTATCCTAAGGTCCATTATCCTGACCAGCTCTAGAGTCTAACTTGTCCCTGGTTCCAGGCTCGTCAATGCAGTTCCCACCTTACCTGTGCCCCCCTGTATCATGCTTGTCTAGATCTACAATTTGCACAAATGCTTCTGAGTATTAGCTAATGACTGCAGGTGTTGTTGCTCGAATTGTCGCAATAGTTCATTGGTTGTGTCATGCACTTTTTCCCTGATCTCGTCGAGTTCACGCTCTGCCAATGTAATGGGATCCATCGGTGGCTTGGTCACTTTTGTCTTCTTCCAAGACCCCTCCTATTACTACTCCCTGTACCTTTTTACCAAAAATGGAGTGCTTTGTCCCTCATCTCCTCCACCGACCTGCACCAACTTCTCTTCCTCTTTGGTTTCGGGTGAAGGGGATTTACCGCTTTGCTCAGAGTCACGCTACTCTTCTTCAGCCTGCTTCTTTGCAACATGCTCCTCGTCTAGTCGAGCCTTCTCCTCAGTTTCCTTCTTTCATTGCACAACCAAATTTTGTGTCGCCTGCTTCGCTACATCCTTCCTCTTTCTCTCTATTGAACTCCTCATGCCTTTGCTTGTACCCACGGCCAAGTCGGACATAGAGTGCCAGTCTGCTAGCCAATGCTTAATTACTTCCTGAATCACATCATCCGTGGTGAGATATGTTAGATCAAACCACTTTTGTTGCGGATCCTTCGACGCTTGGATATAAATGTGATGGAAGTCTACCTTGAATTCTGCATACTCTAACAATTGTTCATACATGATAGGGGACGATCGCAGGCACTGGTTAATGGACATGCGAATGCTCACCTCCATAGAAACCTATAAAATCTTCGTTTTTGTGACCCGCGCAGGGTCCTTGGTGGCCTAAAGGGAGGAAAATTGTGCAGCCTTTAACAAACCTGCCTCCAATGGAGGAAACTGACTATCCTCCAGCATCTCCCAAGAAACCAACATAATGGAGAGCAGCAACCATGTGTAGTGGAAGGTCTTGCTCTCATCTTGAGCCTCGTGACAATTCGCAAGGAACTCGCTACAGAAATAGCACGACCAGTTAAACTACACGCCCTCCGTGCATTGTATAGTTAATGATATCGCGAGCGTTGGAACCTTGTCCGCATGACACTTCCTCATGACCTTTCCGACTAGTATCTGGGTGGCAATTTTCACCGCGGGGTTGTTGATGGATGTTATGGAGTACGTGCGAGGCTTTTTGAGAAGTTCAAATTTCGTCTTCATTTTCTCTGCAAAGTCCCGCTCACTTGTCTTTCCACCAAAATCCTTGGCCAAATTCAAGCCTTCATGTGGCAGGAGCGTGATCTTGTGGATGCGCATGTCCATGATGGGGATAGACGCACCAAGCCATAAGCACCCATCATGAACCAGAGTCATTAGTTGTTGTATACAGGTGGTATTTATGTTAGAGCGGTGGTAGTGGGGCACCCACAGTAGGTTCAATAACCCAGACTTCTCTACTCCGCAGATCCACTAAACTGTCTCCAATGTAGTGACACCAGAGTCTTTGTAATATTCTTGTTTCATGTAATTCTCTTTTGTGATGTGGGGGAACCATTCATGGTCAGCCAAGTCCCAATCCTCCATCTTTAAAAGTGGAACCTATGCTAGGTGCAGACCTTCGAAGGTTATCTTTTCCAGTAGTAGGGGAATATGAATGACAAATTTCTTTGTGTCAAGGTCCTTGGTGACCTTCACCTTCCCTTTATGCGGAGGGATGTAGTCTGGAAACTTGGTGATGGGCTCCACGCCCTCAGAATCTATATCTTCAATACCCTCTTCGGCCTCAAAATCTACAACCTTCTTAGGTTTCTTGTCCTTCTTCTATGTCTAGATAGCAGAGTGCTTTCTAGGCGACTCAAATTGGAATTGGCGGGTGGCCACCAATATCCACGTGGATTATTCCTCCCCCCTTAGGAAGAAATGGTCCCCATTGCGTTGAGTTCCTCCATGAGATGAGGAAACTTCTGCTGAACTTGGTCCCGGGTGAGCCACTTGCCCTTGTGAAGGAGTTGGCCTGCTTTGACTTGATACAGTTGGATATTCTGCTGGCGAGTGTTCTTGATCCGCGTGTCCATGATCCGATAATTTGTGGCTTGATCCATGCAATATAGATTTAACTCTATAGGTGTGAGTTGTTCTGCAATGTCTACTGTGTCCAGCAATGGTGGGAAGTATGGTCGAAGGTGGTCCACATTGAACACTGAGTGCAAGCCAAGGAATGGGGGAATGCTGACCTCAAATGAATTGTCACCCCTAGCCTTGGTAATGGTGTAGGGACCATATCAGAGTGGTCTGAGTTTACGATAGGCTTCAGTAAGGTGTTCCTTATGCAAATGAAACTAGAATTTGTCGCCCACCTGAAACTTGTGTGGCACCCGATGTTGATCATGTTGCTGCTTGTACTTGGAATTTGATTTCTCCAAAATGTCATGGACCTATTGGCAGATATGTTGGATGTGCTCAATGAATTTGTTTGCCTTATTAGCTTCCGACTGGACATGATCTGAATCTCACTGAGTAGCTGCGAATGGTATGGCTACATCAATGGGACATAGTGGCTGGAATCCCAAGCCCACCTAAAAAGGGTTGTGGCTAGTCAAGCTGTGGAGAGCAGAGTGATAGTTGTGCTGGACATAGGGAAGGCTCTCATCCCATGTGTGTGGATGCTTTGAGTTGTACATGCACAGAATGTGTACAATCATCCTATTGATGACCTCTATCTCGCCATCAGTTTGGGGATGGAAAGTTGTGGACTTAGTGAGCTTGGTGTCCAGCATCGACCAGAGACTGGACCAAAATGTACTGAGGAACCTGCTATCCCGATCTGAGATGATAGAATATGGGATCCCAAAGTGTACACACACTCATTCAAAGAAGAGTTTAGCTGTGGATTCTGCTGTGATATTCTTCTTGTAGGCCGCCAGAATGGAAATCTTCAAGAATCTGTCGATGACCACAAACACACAATCATTGCCATGCTTAATAGAAGGAAGGCCTGACATGTAATCCATGGAGATGGATTCCCAAGGTCAACTGGGGGTAGGAAGCGGAGTATAGAGACCTTGATTCTTAATGGTTAGTTTGGCAATGGCATAGGAAGTGTAGGATCTGATGTACTTCCGTAGAAATACTTCTATAGTACTGCCATTGTTTTCTCGACCCCGAAATGCCCAGCAGCCCGATTGTAGTGTGCTTCCCAAATGATCTTGTCTTGCTCACTTGAAGGAACACAAAGGTGTCCTGGGTGTCATAACAAGGCATCCTGGAGGTGAAAATATGGAACTTGCTAACCCTCCAAGAGCATCTGATATGTGTGGCTGAACTATGGGTCGCTTTTTTAGAGAAGTGGCCAATCATAAGTCTCGTGCCCACAAGAGTTGAGCACGGTGGTTAATGCCATGATCAGTGGTCAGCTAAGGCATTCTGCAACATTATTGGTGCTACCCTTATTATACATGATATTCAAATGGAACTGCTGCAAGTATGTGGACCACTTTTGATGGTGATCTTTTGGAAACTTCCCTTGCATATGTATGAACTGTAGGGGTCTATGGTCTATGTGGATGACCATTTTCTTCCCCAAAATGTAATTCTTCCATTGTCAGCAAGTATGCACAATGGAATACATACTTTTCATAAGTGGGATGCTTCCAGACTGTGTCTAAAAGTGTCTCACTGTGATATGCCATTGGATGCCACTGTTGAGTAAGGAATACCCCAATAGCATAATCAGACACATCTGTCTCGATCTCAAATAGTTGTTGCAAGTCTGGTAAAGTTAGCATTAGTGCAGAGCAAAGGCGATGTTTCAACTCTACGAATGTCTTCTGTTGAGATTCAGACCAAAAGAATTTTTCTTGCACTCCTTCCTTGGTGACTTGACTCAAGGGCCAAGTGATATGAGAGAATCCCAACACGAACCTATGGTAGAAATTGGCAAGACCCAGAAAGCTACGGAGCTCTGTCAAAGTGGTTGGGTCTGGCCAATCCCGAATGACTTGGATCTTGGCTAGATCCACATACACCCCTTGTTCATCAGTAATGTATCCCAGATACTGAACCTGGGTCATGCCAAAAGTGCATTTCTCCAAATTGGCACATAGCTTGTGTTGTCGCAGTGTTTGGAGAACCAGGTCGAATGTGGTGGAGGTGTACTTCCCAACTCTGGGTGAAGATCAAGTTGTCATCCAAGTACACCACTACAAATGAGTTGGTGAATGGTTGCAAGGTGTCATCCATCAGCCTCATGAAGGTTGCAGGAGCATTCATCAACCCAAAAGGCATAACCAACCATTTGAAAAGGCCCTCCTTGGCTTTGAAGGCACTCTTCCACACATCAGAGGGTTTGATTGGTACCTGGTGATAGTCGGACTTCAAGTTGATCTTGCTGAAATATTTTCCCCCCTTCAGTTGGTCCAGAATGTCATCAATCAATGGGATCAAATACCTATTCCGGACAATGATATTGTTCATCGCCCGCTAATCAATACAGAGTCTCCAAGTCCCATCCTTCTTTTGTACCAACACGATTGGGCTCCCACGGGGCGATGAACTCAGATGGATGTGACCTTTCTATAATAGCTCCTAAATCTTCCTCTTAATTTCTTCATTCTCCAGAATGGAGCGTTGATACATTGGTCCATTGGGTATCAGCACACCTGAGGTTAGATCGATGGAGATCTTGACCTGACAATGCAGAGGCACCCCTATGGGGGAGGTGAATATGTCCTCATACTCCTCCATGACCTTGTCCATCTATTTTTGTCATGTGGAGGGGCCCTGTATGGAGCTCATGGCCACCATCCTCTTCATTCCCTGAGAGTATATCATTAGGAAAACAAATTTCCCGGTTTTGGAAATGAGCTTACCGCATTGTTTTACAGTAACCAAAGAGATGGTGGTAGGAGGTGCTACCTCTGGTATCCTATACAACTTATTTCCCAAAGTAACAATAATATCACGAGGCCTTGACTCATACATAGCATGTCGCTTCCATAAATATGTTTGGTCTAATAATACATCACAAACATCAAGGGGAGCAACGTCACATAATACCTCATTCATTAAGGGCTTGATGTTGTATGGCAAGTGGCACTGCTGGCTCACGCAAAGATCCCGTCCTTGGTGAAGCCACCTGATGGTGTACGGTTGTGGATGTGTTGTGGTCGGTAAGCCCAACTGCTTCATGACCTCAACCGAAATGAGGTTCTTTTGGCTCCCGCTATTGACAATGAACTATAGCAGGGAACCCTTTACCCACATCTGGGAGTGGAAGAGGTGCTCCTCCTCCTCTGGATCTTCGGGTTCCTCCCTCTGGATCTTTGTGGTGGAAACAGTGGCATTGGGCTCTGCACTGATAATCTACTTCTCTTTTTCATTCCCCTTGTCGAGTTCTAACTCAGAGTCGTAACATGCATCTGATTCTGAAGCCTTTAGCTCGACCACCAGTGACTGTTTGGCCTGACACTCACTTCTGTTGTGAGTGGAGCTATTATGGAACTCACAACACTTTCCCATGTCCTTCTTTGGCTTCATGGCATTGTTCTTTGCTTGCAACTTTGGTGGGTTGTCCTGGGTCGCCCTGCCTTGGCTTTGTCCTTTTTTCTATGGTTTGGGGGCACCTTTCCCTTGCTTCAGATTTGCAAATCCAAAGTCTCACTTTTTTGTTTAAACTTTTGCTTGATCTTGACCGCATATCGATATGCCGTGCCGAGAGAGGATATGTCCAAGAATTCCATCTCATCCTGGATGTACCTGTGCAGGCAACCGAGGTACTTGAGAACCAAATTCATCTCAGAATACTTGATACCCAACTTCGTGCAAAGGGTATGAAAAATATTGGTAAACTCGGGCACATCTTGGTCCCTTCCATGTCTTAGCATTGTCCACTTTATGTATTTATCCTCATAGCTCCTGACAGGATAGTATTGTTCCTTGATGGCATCCAGGAAAGAGTTCCAAGTGGGTGTGGCTGAAAACAGTGAGTTTGTACTTTCATCCTTCTGCTCACAATAGGTTTCCCACCAACCTTGATGTGGGGGGCTGCTTTGAGAAGTGCAAAGGTGATATTTTCCTGGCTCGAAAAATCATGAATGGAAAAATATCCTTCTATACGATTTAACCATTTATCTAAAGCGTCTGCATCTATATGACCCTCAAATATGGGAATGTCAAAGTTAGCTTATACCTTAAAGGGTGTGGCGCTTCCAGAGTAGTTTCCGGAAGTAGATGCATCGCCCCTGGGTAGCCACTGAAGGATCTGGGCAAAGTTGCCCATCATCGCATTCCTTTGTCACTAGAGGGCTTCCTCGAGCAAGATTTTGATAGGATCTCCTGCCCCCTCATCTCTCTTTTCATCCGCCATGGGAGGCCGTCAAGGTTTGCAAGGCTGGTCTTGAAAAGTTTCGACTAGTTCAAGTCCTAACTCCTTATATCCCGACCTCGTTGGGGACATGTAAAGAAACACAAAGAAAGAGCATACCGTTCTGATACCACTGATCTAGATTTAAATAGGAATGCACCAAATTATAGATATAACCATAAATATAGAGGTGCAGTAAAAATAACACTTCGTTTCATTAATATCAAATACTGAAATATGCTTACAAACAGAATCGAAATAAGACTAGCTTGGGCAATGGTAACTTATCTCTAAGAAGAGATGTGGTGGCTACATGCCTCTGAACTGCATTACAATGAGGCTCAAGGGCCTTTTTATTATTAAACAATAAGAGTAAACCCTAAACAACCAAAACCCTAACTCGAGGAGATGTAACACCAAGATTTTATGGGCCCCATTGGGGTGAGTTGGACAACCAACTTCTTGGGGTCATGACTTGGTCATATTATCTCTGTTTGATGTGCATGGTAACCGTTGGAAAGATCTCTCAGAGGACTATGACGGGAAAAACTTGTTGGCAGTAGATTGCCAAAAAAACATCGTTTAGGGCCTCAAAACAGCTCCAGAAGTTTAGGACCCAAAAAAATGCTAAAAATAGTAAACTTTGCTACAATTAAGGAAACTGGAAAACTGAAAGAAACAATGCTGGGGATCCAAGTAGAATTGGCGGGTGGCCACCAATATCCTCTTGGATTAAGGTCTCGCGCACTGGTGTAGGCTTCGTCCTAGGTGACCTCGGTGCCGTAGGCACAGGAGCTGCTCCTTCGTAGGCAACAATTCCTTTAGTTCTTGCAGTCTCACCTGGTCCGTACATAGTGTTGTAAATGAATTTTCGGGTTTCCTCGAGTAGATTATCAAACATGGAGCTTGCGACAAAATCTTCAAAAAACTTATGATTCATAAGTGATGGAAAGCACAGCTCAAAAACTCTAAGGGTGCAATATGTTCTCTGTTGGACTGGCACACATAATTTATAGGAGAATTTGAATTCAAATCCGACCATTCCCCAAAAATCTGTCCATTAATGTTGATTTGGCAGTAGATCTCCAAAGATTTCAGCCTTAAATGATGCCCACCCGCTCCTCTTAACTGTCTCCTAGCTATCAAATCATGAGAAGTGAATCCAACGGTCATTTTCTGGTTGCCCTGCATGGTATCACCCTCCATAGTGCAACTCCCTTCGCGTGTCTTCTCTTACTGTGACATCACCCTGTTTCATGCAGCCCCCTGTCGCGAAGTCCCCAAAATCGGGCAGAGTAGTTTATAGTATCACACTCCCTTACAGCTTCTTGGAGCATTAATATTTTTCATTAGCCATATAGCCATTGAGACGGATCTCCTACATACAGCTTCAACTAGCTCCCATTCACCCTTCCCGGGAAAGGTTCTCCATTCAGCATTGCAAGCTAAACCGCGCCCCCATTTGTGATTTCTTTGATGACATATGGACCCAACCAATGCATCTGAAACTTTCCTGCAAACTTATCAAACTTACTATCATATAATAATACCAAATCATTTACCTTGAATGTGCATAGCTTGATGTATCGATCATGCCATGCTTTTCCATGTTCCTTTTGTACTTGCTGATGAAACCAACCAAGAATATGACCTCTTCGAGCTCCATTAACTGCGCGAGCCATTCTTCCAAGGCTTCATGGTCCTCCATCCTGTCAAAGTTGTTAAGCATAGACTAGGCACAATATATTCCATAGGCATCACATATTCTATGCCATAGACCATTCGGAAAGGTGTTTGACTTGTTAGTTTTTTGCAAGTAGTCCTGTATGCCCATAATACTGCTGGTACGCACACATCCCAATCATTCTACTGCACATTTCAAATATTTTTTAGCGCATTCTCCAATATCTTATTGAAGACCTCCACTGTTCCATTAGTTTGAGGATGATATGGCATACTCTTCTGATGATACACCTGAAACTCTTATGTAGTGCGCTAATCGTTTCATCGAGGAAGTGTGTACCATGATCACTCATCAACATTATTGGGCAGCCAACTTTGGTTAACACATACTCAAACAAGAATTTAGCTATTTTGGCTCATATACAATCCTTCACAGGCTATGCCTCCACCCATCTGGTCAGATACTCTGTCGAGGTGATGATATAGTGCACACCTGTTTTCTTTCCTAGAGGTTGAATAAGTCCTACAAATTCAATAGCCCATTTCTCAAATGGTTGTAATGACACCTAAGGATTCAGAGGCAGCTCATCCCTTCATGATGGCCTGCCCATTCTTTGACATGCATCACATGCCCTACAATATGCTTTAGTATCCTTATGTAATGTAGGCCACCACAACCTGGCACGCAAAATATTCTATGTCGTTTCCTTTCCTGAATAATTCCCTCCTACAGCCCCTCCATGAGCCTCGACAAGGATGTTGTTTCTTTGAACATTGGGCACATACCGTGAGAGTATCTCGTCTGAACCCATCTTATATAAATGTTCTGCAGTTACCAAGAAATCAATCACGCGTATTGCCAACTCTTTCTTTTGTTGAGTGATGTAGCCTTCTAGAGTTGTCCCTGTGGTCAAAAAGTAGATAATATCTGCAAAGTGTTTGTCTACTACGCGCACCGCAAAGAGTTGCATGTCGGGCAACCCTTCCTCCAAATTAGTAGGCTCCTCCCCCGTTTCAATTCAAGACAAGTGGTCAGGTCCTGCATTCAACCTTCCTGGCTTCACAATTTCCTCAAAGTCATATTCTTGAAACAGCAGCAACCATATGCATATCTTTCCCCCCCCCAACACAAGCTTATTGACTAGGTACTTCAAGGCGGAGTGGTCTGTGTACATCTTGAAATGTCTGCCCAATAGATAGTGTCTAAATTTTTGGAGCGCATACACCATAGCCAATCCCTCGTGCTCTGTCGTGGAGTAGTTCTTCTCAGCCTTTGATAATTTCCTACTCACAAAGGCTATAGGGTGATCCATCTCTCCTTCGCCAACCTGTGTTAGCACTACTCCCAACACAATACATGAGGCATCAAAGTTCACATGGAATTCCTCCTTCCAATCTAGGAAGACCAAGATCAGCGCAGTGACCATCTTTTCTTTCAATACATCCAAACTATACTGACATTCTTTATCTCAACAGAATGTAGCATCCTTATTTAATAGCTTCTCCATAAGCATGCTAATCTAAGCATAAGCCTTAATTAACTTTCGATAATACCCAGTATGGCCCAGCATTACATGCAACTGTTTGACACTCCTTAGGGCCTCCAAATTGACTATTATGTGATCCTTGCAAGATCCACCATTAGTCCTTGCTTGCATACCACATGACCCAGCAAAATGCCAAAGGGGACGCAGAATAAGCACTTCTACAGGTTCAGCGCGATCTGATATCTTTGGCATGTATCCAACATTAACCGTAGATTGATTACATAGCGCTTTACTAACCCAAACACCGTCCAGTCATCAAAATATACCTCCAATAATTTGCGAATAAACTCTTTGAATGTCGCGATGAATACGCGAGAGAATATCACCGGCACATTCTTGAGTCTAAATGGCATCACCATGTATTGAAAACACCCCAATTATGACATGAAGATTGTTTTGCTCCTATCTTCCGGTGTGATCTTAATCTGATGGTACCCATAGAACCCATCAGTGACTGAGTAGGCCTCCTGCCCTCTAGCATTGTCCAGTACCTCATCAGTAAATGGTGTCGGGAAAGGATCATGGATGCAGGCATCGTTAAGCTTTCTTAGATCCACACAAATCCGTATCTCTCCCTTCACCTTATTTTCCTGAACTACATTGGGCTCACCCAATCAGATTCCTCCATCGGTTCGATAATGCCCGCTTCAAGAATCTTGTCCAATTCCAAGTGGACCTTTTCCTTATATTTGGGATTAAGGAAATATGGCCTCTGCTTAACGAGCTTCGCGTTTGGTTTCAAAGTTATTTTCATCACACCAAAGTCATCTATGATGCCTGTCCAAAAAATTTGTTGGAAAAAGATCTTTGTACTCACGAAGTAACTCAAGAACTTTATCCACTGTACCATCATCCCAATAATCTCCGATCTTCACAATTTTGGTTCTGCTTCAGTACTAATGTTTACTTGCCTAGTTTCCAACGGTGCAGTGATATCTAGGTTCTCTATCTGTGGACCTTCGACCTCACGGTGACCTTCTATTTCTGGGATATTGATATTCCTTAGATCCTCATCCTCCCTTTCAACAGTCACATTATAGCATTCCAGCATATGGCACAACTAGGTGCTTCAATCTGGTTGAACCAATTCCAAAGGATCCTACGGAATTTTAAAGATTGTTGCCTTAACCTCCTGTAGCACCTCATCAATGCTTTCGAATCTCTCTTCAAAACTGAAGATCATCAAAAATCCTTCCCTTAAGATATCGCACTCCGCAATGTCATGGTGGAGCTTTGTTTCCAGGTACCAATCCATAGGGATTATATCCAAAGTGTGATAGAATAAGTGCACCGATGCTAGTTGTGGCTCTGTTCCGTAGACTTTAATCCACTTTTCTAAATGATCATATGGATCATTTCTCCCATAATATTTCTCAGTTAACTGTACTTTAGGATGACCAAATCACATCCTCATCGTCCTCCTATAATCGCGCCATTCATCAAAGTTGTCCTTCTGCGTACCCCACCATCAAGCAGGCGTAGCGCATAGTGCCAAATCTAGCATCTGAAAACGATGATCCTCCAGGACTTCTCTTTCAAAAGTATCCAAAAACTTATCTACATCAGTTAAAACATTGTAATAAGGTAAATTTCCTACCTCCAATGACACAACGTAATGATTTAGTCATCATATTGCAACGCAACGTAGATACTTCATGCAGCCTATTCTGCAAATGCTCTAATTCTTCATTTGATTTTGAGGTACAGGAGCTTTCGCGATTCCATGCAATCCATCTATCAGTTGATGGATTAAACCAATATTGGTCTCACACCGTAATTTTTTAGATTTGATCCAAATAATTATCACTTTCCTCATATTCGCGGACTGGTTCAGTATAGTGCGGTCCTTTTGTAGGGTCCAATGGTACTACAACGCGGAGTGATTTCCTTTCAAACAACATTGTCTACTTCTTCAAATTGTTGACCTCACTCATGTCAATAGCTCAATCAATACCAAGGAGCGCAGGGTATGGATTGTTGTGATCAACAATCTCTATCACTTTAAAATCATCCAGTGCGTTCACACCTTCTATATCTATGGTCACTCCTTGCAATCATCCCATAAGGATAATCTTATGCTGGTCCACCATCCTCAACTGAATCGGAGACCACTGCAGTGCAGGCCTCCCCATTCTCTCCCATGTCTGTTTAGTCAAAACGTTCACATCAAATCCCAAATCCAAAATAACTTGGTCCATCTCATAGTCTCCTATTTACACAGTGAGCCTCATCTCGCGTTTTGTCCTTGTCTTATGTTTTCTAATCTTTTTGACTACATGGTGTCCTTCAGGAGCATTTTCTTTCCTGGTGCACTTATTTATCAATTATTTTAGCCCTTTCGTAGCCTTTCTATCATGCAGTAGTTTCATACAAGTCTCCAAGAAGGTGGTAAGCACAGAGGGGTCAACCTCTGTAGGTGCGCTGATTGCTGGCAGTTTGTCTTGACTTCCTGAGGTAGAGGCCTTAGCGAAGATTTTCTTCGCCTCCATAAACGTTTCCTTTGCGTGCTCCAAATCAAACCCAACCTCCTTTTCTGGGGCCTTGCGGACCCACCCACTTTCTTCAGGTTGTTTTCCTTTATCATCACCAGTCGTTATTCCACTTCATAGCATGATATTCACATTTGGATCTTCCTCATAGGGCTCGACCCTCATCATCTGTAAGTTCTGGGTAGGATGTTGAGGCTGCACCTTCTTCTCCTACATCTTAGCTATCAACATAGGGAATTCTTCTATTGTGTGGTCAAACTGAGTGCAGTATTGACATGACGGGTGTGTCTGACTCGTACACTCCCGTGCATAGTGCCCTGGTGTTCCGTAATTATATAAAATGACCCGTCCAAGACCTCTACTAGATCCTCCTCCTCCTTGACCTCTTCCATGCCCCATATGCCCTGATCCAGAGGCTAATTTTCTGCTTGCATTCGATATGTAGAAGTCCTCTCTGTCATTTGTTCATATCTATGGCAGTGGCGCTCATTGTGGCCCACCGATTTGCAGAAATCGCAAAACAATTGTTGTGGTGTCTACACAAAGTTTTGCAGCAAATGGTAGTTATGTGTTACATGTTTTCCAACCACATGAGAAATAGCACACCATAGCACGAGCCCCATACCTGGTCCTTCTGGAGCTTCCTACCTCAGGGGCATCGCCGCCCCCCCGTGAGATATAATTTGGGAAGGCAGGGAAATGGTCCTTATCATGCCCCTGGATCTTACAATTGAGGCCCCAGACTTCTTCTCGCACCTCTATCCTGGCCTCATTTTCTTTTTTCAAGGTCTGCAATTCCAAACAGAGGTTCTGCAACTACGAGTGAATTTGTTGGACTCCCAAATACGCATCCTGAATAGGTGTTTCATGTAATCTCATCGCGATTTCCAAAGCTTCCGCTTGAGTTCCTATGTTTTGTTATGATAAAGCAATCCTTCGATGGGTGAGGAGTGAGGCTATAAACCACTCGCGATGTTGAATATATGTGAGATGCATATTAGCTTCGCAAATCCCGCACTTCAGTCTTTGATCTAGATCCCAGGGCGTCTCACCGGGCCTCATCGTGATTTCCTTAAATCCAATTCCTTATTTCGAGTTAGACTTAGGTTTACCAAATTCTTTGTTCAAAGTGGTCTGAGTATCTGCTAATGACGCCAATGGATTATTAGTGCAGTACTTAACGTACCATGTCAGCGTGCGATCCTATAGAGCGGTAACCAATTGTGCCTTCTTTATATTATCATATGTATTCTGTTGTACTTTCCACACAACCTTCACAACAAACCAAAACTGAATTAAATTTCTAACTAACCATTATTAATTTTAATCCATTTTTATTAATTAAATTTCTAATTAACCATCCTACAAAACCATTGTGGCCGATCCCTTTATATATAATCAAAACCAATAATGTATATTAAAACATTTTTTTCATCGGGACCGCGGGCTCATACAATATCGGAATTCATTAAAATGCTTCCCCGATGTTGCTTTTAAGAACTTCCAATACTTCAAACTCCATATTGGAACCTCGGGGCCTTTGGATATCAGAGGCATGTGACAAAAAGTTACGATATAACATACTCCCTGATATCAGAATTCTTAAAAAAATAAGGTTCATCGAAACCTCGGACTTATGGCATATCATAACTTCTTATAACAAAGGTTCTGATATTTAATTTCCCTAATACCCCGATATGTAACTTCGCTGGATGGTCTACACGAAGCCTCCAATGTCTCGATACTCCATTTGCGTGGAATAAATAGGTTTGGAACAAATCAAAGGGTTTCATGCAATAAGAGGTTTTTGTATATGATTTTACTATGTTCGATAATTTAATTTTTATATTATAATCTTTGTATATAATTTAATTAACTAATTTGTAATTTATAAATTAATAATTTGTAATTATTATTTAATATTTTAATTAACTTGGATATATTGGATTAATAGATATACTTAATTAACAGCCCATTAAAATTTATTAACTTAATAAGATTTTTTGGGCCTAGGCATGCATTTTTTGGAAATTTTGGCAATTTTAGTAATCCAACTTTGGAGAGACATATCTAGAGTCTTACTCAACCAAATGAAGCTCACAATAGCTCATTGGAAATCTAAGACAGAAGAAAATAATCTAGGATAGTTAACTTTAGAAAAAATTATCATTTAATGACTCAAATATCGCAAAAGGCAAAATGACGAATTTGCATCAAAAAATAATTTTTTATGTTGATTTGGGGAAATTTTATTGGCTTTGGAAAAACTATTGTTACTAATTCCTCCTCTAACATTACTCTAAAGCAAATCAGACTCAACAGAAGCAATCACATCTTGAAATTTGTTTGGATTTTAATTTATTTTGTTTTTAACAGTTTGTTGAGAATGATTTTTTGTTTTCTATTTTGTTCATCAAATCTATTTTAATTTCTGAATTTCAATTATTTGGGGCAAGAAAGCAGTTGGGGAGATGAGGAAGAGAAGACTTGGAACAATGGAATTGCTCCAACAAGAGAGGAAATAGAATTTTGGTCAATCAATTTATTGAAGAAAATTTGTTTATCTCACCGCTCTCCCACTTTGGTTTTCATCTTGTAATTATAAATATGACTTTTGTAGAATTGAAAATGGGTTTTAGATATCAAACTTGGTGAGGAAATTCTCTGCAAAGAGAAGGATTTTTGCACTACTGTAGTGAGCAAAATTTTTGTAGAGCATTAGCTAGTTTGGACTAGACTTGTGCATATAAAAAGAGATGTATTTCAGCTCTAAAAATTTCATGGTATCATAAAATTTTATGAGAATTTCATGTGCTCATAGGCTATGATCAGATTTTTAATTCTTGTACACTATTTGTCAAAGATAGAGGTTGATTGGTGGCCTGCAATTAGTAAAATTTGAGGCAATTCTTGATCCAGATAAGTATGTGTTCTTGAAGTTTTGCGCTATTGTAAATTCATTTAATACAGGCTTGTTTTAATCATTTGAAAGCTATCTTTTAATGATGGATATAATTGCTATCAAGTTAACTATTGAATTTGAATAGATAACCAAGACATACTTGTTAACTATTTATCAAATTCATGTCAAGTTTATCTTGGTTTAGTAATGATTATTTTATGAGAACTATTTCCTTAATTCAGTCATATATGTGTTTTAGTTTGAATTCATTTTATTTGAATTTGAATGTATGTGCACCAGATATTTGATGACTATTCATCAAATAGATGAATACATATACTTTCTTGAACTACTAATAAGCCTTGGAACTATTTCCACGCCTTATTGACTTCACTTTTAGTTCAAATTCAAAGTTGATCCAGATCCCCTTTTACCGTTCTCTTGGTTGAGAGGGGGACTAATCCTTCTTTCAATTGAGATAGATTTAGGATTTACTTTCTGTTACTTAGAGTAGATATGCATTTAGTTTTAATCATTAAATTCTAGAAGTCATCTTAAACAAGGGAAGACTTTAGACTGGCTTGGCTGAGCCATTAATTCGGCTTAAGGGTCTCTTTCTTGCATGAGCTCTGCAAGAGGGAAGATCTAATGTCTCTTCTCTATTGGAAAATAATAGACATACTAAAAGCCAACAGATATAGAAATAGGGTAATTGGACCCAATTAAAGCAGTCAAAACCACCATTCCAAACAAAAAAGGAGATGCTTTAAGTTCCCGACTGGGTGGTCTTCCTTATAATGTTGACATGGTCATTTTGGACCATCAACATTTTTGGCGCTAGAAAGAGGGCCTGACGACTTGTTGTCTTTTGGAGTTTTTGTATCTTAAATTATTTATTTAATCACAATGGCTTATCCCAAACTTCCCATTTGGAGTTGTATCTCTAGACGTGCATCTTCCAATACCTCACTTGAAATAGTAAGACACTTGTCAAAGGTAAAATTTAGCAGTAATAATAATGCTTCTACATTTGATCATGTGTTACTGTTTATTCAAAATTTTGCAAATTCTAATTTTCATGATATTGATGAAGGTATTTTGTGCAGAATTTTTACTCTTACATTCTCGAGAAAAGCTAGAAGATGGTGTCAATCTCTTCCAGTTGCCTCTATTCACATTTGGAATCAACTTATCAAAACGTTCCTCTCTGAATTTGATGGTTATGATTATGAACTCGTATGTGATGAATTTGAAGGTTTACAAAGGTTTGAAAATTAATCTTTCATGGATTTTACTATTAGATTTCGATTAAATTGTTTAATATTCAAATTTGAAGATAAGCCTTTAAATATTGAGTTGATGGAATGTTTTGAGTATATTTTTTCTCTCCCTTGCATTCCCAATCCATATGAAACCATTTCAAGCTTGGACGAATATTCTTTTGTATTTATTAACATGATTGAGAATTCCAATAAGGAGGTGCATACCAATCATAATGAAGTTATCTTTGCCATGTATGATAAATTTCTTCATTTAGTGCACACTTCCTACAACGTTGATAATGACTTTGATGTACTCCCACATGTAAATGAAATATAATCACGAAGCTTGGAAAATTCTAATAATCAACTACAAGAAGATACTAGTAACAATATTGAAGAAACAGTTGCCTTGAAATCATAAAATCACTCTAAAATTAACTCAGAAAATCAAATATTAAATGAGCAAGAAAAAGTAGAAATCAAGGATTACAATAATATGCAATCTACTGTAGAAATTTCTAGATTTTATCATGATGATTAAATGCCAAATTCAAGGTAGCCAAACAATAATCTTCAAGAAAGCACAATTAACAAAATGAATGATCAACAATCTATAATTTACAATGAAGAAAACACACATGATTATGCAAATAGAGATATTTTCATATTCATTTCTTTAAACTCATATTTCTCTCTTTATCCTGATATTTTTGCTGATAGTAATTTGTCTCCTCTTTGCATTAATATTGTTCTAGAAAACAGAGAGGTTGGTATTAATAAATTGCCACTAAGTTTTTATCAAGATAGATAATCATTCTTTAGATAATCTTCGGCAAAATCACATAACCAATCTTATGTCGACGCGTTTCGAACCAACCAGTGTGGTTCATCGTCAGGACAAGTTGAAGAACCAATCCGGCTAAGCTGAATAAATAGAGTGTGCAGAGACTCCAACGGCTATATTGCCAACTGCTAATTTTGACCTAAGGATCCTAGTCAAACCCCTAACAATACTATAAATAGCTACAACAGGTAAATTTGTTAATTTATATCTAAAATTAAAATCGATTTGATATTTTTTATTATTTTTTTTAGTATATAATATAATATCATATTTACTATAATGGTCATATGTCTATAATTATTATTATTCTAATATTATTTAAATATTATGTCATTCTTAAATTTAGTTATATTAGGTAATTTTTCTATAAAATATACTATTCTACAAGTTTGACTAGGATCCTTAGGTCAAAATTAGTAGTTGGCAATATAGCCGTTGGAGTCTCTGCACACTCTATTTATTCAGCTTAGCCGGATTGGTTCTTCAACTTGTCCTGACGATGAACCACACTGGTTGGTTCGAAACGCGTCGACATAAGATTGGTTATGTGATTTTGCCGAAGATTATCTAAATAATGTTATGGATCACAGAAGTCTAAATTCCTAGATAATCATTCATTAATCATTCTTCTAACATTGTTGAACACGTGCTCAATATTCCTTTTTTTCTTGATATATCATATGGGAATGAAGGGAATCCTAAATAATGTCATGAAGTCATTTATGATGATTTCTCTGACATTGAGTATGTGCATTTATCTTACTCTCCATTAAATTCTCATGATAAAAATCATATCATATTTGAGAATGAAGAAAACTTAAATTATGAAATTGTTCCAATTAATTCTCATTCTCAAACAATAACTCATTTTTGTGATTTCAATATTCAAGCATCCATCCCAATTTATGATTCTTATGATGATCAAGTTCTCACTCCTATTCATAATCCAGAATGGTTCTTTCTCCCATAAGGTGTTGACAATGATCTTTCTAATTCTACAATTTTGACAAGTGCTTGTGAGAAGGAAATTACGTCAAATCAATCCCAATTGTGCTATAACATTTATTGTAACAATAGTGTAAATTATCAATTGATTTCATTATTTTTCCTTCATTTATTTTGTTTGTTTTCAACTTTGATGGTCATATCTTATCAGCTTGCTTTGCCTTCTACAGTGCATCTTCAACATGAATCAACAATTGTGAGCGCATTGATTCAATGTGATCAGCTATCTAACCCAATTGAATATCTCCTACCATAAGCACTAAGCCTCCATCCACACTTCATTGATCCATTTCAAAGTTGTTTAGAAGCTTCATTTTCATAGAAGATTGCTAATATTTTTTCTAATGACTTGTTTAATAGTTTTTCAACCTCTCTTTCATATAATCTCTTCCATTCTTTATCAACTATTCATCCATATTTCTATGATGACATAGAGAATTGATTAGAGGTAACTCCAAGAGAGAATGTTTGTAAGTAAACGGCTTGTAAATAAACCGCTTTATGTAAATATGTTAGCAATAAATGTACATTATGCATTCAGATTTAGTTTTGTTAGTTTAATTATATTTGTATTTTTGTTACTGATATTTGATCTGTACATACATGTAGGAAATAAAATGTTTGCATGGTTACATTGGAAGTATGACTATACTTCGTCATGTTTCTTTTTCATTCAGTTAGGATTAGGAATGTATTAGTTTAGATTCCTTTTTATGTTTGTATTAATTTCATTATTGCATATTTTTTATAAACATATAATCAGCCCATGATGCTCCCTTGCATCTTCTTCATTCTCCAACAAAGAGTGTTTGAAAAGTATTATTTCTCAAATTATGTTTATGCTACATTTGCTTATTCTTCTTGGTGAAGCTTCATCATATTGTTGAAATTTGCAAAGAAAATTTGGAATGGTGAAGTTCTAAAAGAATCTTTACAATCAAACACTCTTAAGAAATTCAATTTTCAATTCACAAGTGATTCCTATATTATCATTTTTCACCACTCTTGTCCCTCGATGTAAATATGAAGTGGATGAAAATTGAAAGTTCATTACTTATCATTTTAATAAGTAGATGATTTTGAACATATGAAAATTTTGAGAAATGCATGGGAGAATTTGAAGATTCATGAGGTAAACTTGCAAAAAAAAAATCTAGATATGTGTCCATATGTTCATCTTCATTTGTTGCCAATTTCTCTTTTCATTAGTTTATCTCTTATTTATGTTTTACTTCTTTTTGCAAGTCTTCATTAGCTTGATTTGGATACTTGATTTTTTTTTTTTTAGCAAATCTAGTTAGCTTTATAATAAAGCAAATAACCAACTTTTTCTGAATCATAAACATGTTCAAGGAAGTATTTTTCTTTTTTTATCAGAAATGCTTCTGTTTTGCATTCTAAAGGCTTCTCTACATATTTCCCTTTCTTTGAAAATTTAGCAATATGAGTAAAAAATCATATTATGCTTCGTATTGATGTAGTTGAAATGAAATGATTGGCTCCCTCTTATTCAGATTTGTTATAAGAAAAGGAAATTTTTTAAAAATATTGTAGCCAGTTGTAAAAAGTGCTCTTATACAACTTTGACCATTCTGAATCTTATATTTTCCAGGTTGAATTCAACCTTTGCATTGCACTCATCTCGTTTCCACTTTAGTCAAATTTTATTCTTCCGAGATGATTGAGAGCCTCTATTGGGTAAATATTAGAATATCAATCCTATGTTATTCATTTTTCCGAGATTTTCCATTTCTCTCTATTTTGAGCCTCTTAATTTCTCAGATTAGTGAGATACTGAATTAGATAATCTTGTTGGCCTCTCATCAATTCATCCATTACTATATAGTTTGACTTATCATTTCTTATCTTTGTATCTTTACATTGACTTCCATGTTACTCTGATATTCGAGAGCTTGGATGTGCTTTTAATTATAATTTAGTCCAACATCCAAGTATTCATTGATCGGGATGACTTTATGACTTTGGGGATATACATTCTTCATAGTGTGTGCACATGGGCCTCTTTTTTAATCTTCTCGACAATATTCCTTAAAAAAATTTCATCATTTGTGGCTTATTTACTTTTTGTCCTTGTCCCACTATTGGATGCCTCATTTCATCATATGATCATCTTTTAATATGCATCCTTTTATTTGCTTTTCAAAGACACTTTTGAGTAGCCATTATAATATTGCAACAATTGATAAGGAATTTGGAATAGGTAAAGGTAATAGATCATGGGCAACCTTTTTTTTAATTCTCTTGTAATTTTCCTATTTATGATGTATCACTCCATATTTTTCAACTGTAGATTCAAGTCATGTCCTTGTCTTCACAAACCATTATTGCATTGTTGGGGTATTGTTCTTGTTTCTTGACATTTTATGAAAATCATGGAGCACATTTCTGAAATATGAAATCTGAAATATAAAGATAACAACTGTCGCTACAATTCATAGAGAAGTACATCATCATTCTCATTTTTTATGAATTTTATTTACTTCAGATTCCTTAAACATGTAACATTATTTTCATCTAGTTTACTGCTTGTTTTCATTCACGTTTAATAAATGATCATTTTGGGTCAATGATATTTCAAAGAGTACAACTTATTCATGATTTTAATTCCAATTAAAAGAAGAGGTTATATTTGTTGGAGAAAACGATATTTCTCAAGTAAAATTAAATGAAAATTTCCAATGGTAAATTTCATACGCCCACTGCCATCCTTTTCCAATTCTTTACATTTTATTTTCAGTTTTGTTTTTAGTTTTTTCTTATGTGTGTGTGTGTGTGTGTGTGTTTTGTAGGACCTTAAGAATTGTTTCACACCCCTACTAGCTCATATTGGGAACTCATTCTCTTTATTGTTTTCTTTCGAGTTTTTGGAAGAGTAGTAGTGATGTTCAAATCAGTTAAATTGGGGAGTCCCTAAACCTTTTAGTTTGTTTCTCAAGCACTCTTTTGATCAGAAAATTGTTAAGATGCTTCCATTGCAGGCTTTGTTGTGAAACAAGAAAATTTACAACATGCAAAGTGATCCAGGTGGCTCTAGAGAGACACGCAGGACAAAGGAGGCTCAAAAATCAAAGTGTTTGGATTGTGCACAAACTAGGACTAGATCGAAGACCTCGTTGTCCTGATCGTGGAGGTATAAATGGCTCGTCAAACTGAGCCTGTATGCGAAATGAGCTCTTCAAAGTTTGACATGATAGGAAAAAATGGGGCCCATAGCATGCCACATGGCATCCCAGTAAGCAGAGGGGGACCCACATGGAATCCCATCAGCCATTGACACTTGGCATTCTCTCATTTGTCTCCTAAACTGGAATAAGAGACAAAGATCATGGGAAATGGTTAAATAAATAACCATATAACGAAATGTTTAAATAGTTATTAAAATAACTATATAAAAACATCCAAAACACATGGTTTCAGGATCGGTGGCAATAAACCCCATCAAACCCTTTGAATAACCTTATTGCAACAATAAGCATTTCCATATGGGATCGGGATTGGCAGTAATAACCTCCGCAGGACCCTCCTCCACGGGCAGTAATCCCTGATAAGAGCACCGATATCTCTGCCATGCCGACCGTCGATAAGTGATGATCGGCGAAGTCCGATATAAGCGTCGATACCTCCACCGTGCCGACCACCGATAAGTGATGATAGCCGATTTGGATATCGGCGAAGTCCCGGTAAAAGCACCGATATATATGCCTCCACCATAGCCGACTCCCGATTGCGATTTATATGTAACGCTAATAAGGTGTTAAGCGCAGGGTTTAAGGGGTGAGCCACCCAAAGCGGAGCTGACCCCTATTTCAACATATTTATGGGTTAAAAGGGTTGATATATGGAAGAGGCAGGATTTGATCCCCAACCTCTCCTCAACGACCCCTATTATTTACCATTAGGCCAACGACCTCTTTGTTGGAAAATCCGCTGATGAATTCTACTTAAACAGTCATTTTTCTCTCTACACAGAGTTAGAGGAGGAGAGAGACTATAGGCACAAATTTCGAGGTAGAATGCAGGCACAAATTTCAAGGCAGTGAATTAATTAATATTTTCATGTAGGAACCATGAATTTTGCGGGGGGGAATTTTCACTTTGTCAGGATTTGACAAGTTTTATATGGTTTTTACACCTCTCATCACCACAAACACAATGGTGTTGTTCGTTTCTTCATCAGAGGTCTACATTTTCCATTCAGTTCCAGAATGCACATGGAACCATGGTTTCAGCAAAAACATGGAGTGGAATCATGAGCCATGAAATTTTCCCAAGGAGATAAAACTTTGACATTTCATAATATAGTCCAGTTTATACTTGTTTTTCATGGTTTTCCACGGGGCTAGCAATGGCTAGATCAGATTCGCCATATGAGTTGCAGATTTCTAGTCCATCCATGGAACAGAATCTTTGAGGAATCCCAGGGGAATCTAGAAGATTCCTTGAGCCCAGAATTCTCAACTTCTCAGAATTCGGATTTTGGATAGTCGATTCAGCACTACTCAACGCCATAAAGCTGATGGTGGCTTCAGATTTCTTATTCTCTCATTTCTTCTTCTAGTCACTTTTCTAAGTGCCAGTGTAGATGCCCACATTCTTGTGCGAACAGCCATCTTCATGAGATTGATGCCTTGAGAGCAATGGTCCAAGCAGCTTCAGCAATGAGACATCCACTTCTTCAGATGGCCCTTGGTTGTGAGGTATATGATGTGTTCATGTACTTCTTCTTTCTGCATTATGTTGTATAGATCCATGATTGATGTTGATGCAGGATCTTGCTTATTTCATGTTGTCATGATTCTTTGCTTCATGTTATGCAGAATCTTTTATGTGATGTACTTTTTGTCATAACTCATCATGTTATGCTTTGAGATCCCTTATTGTATGTTGATGGGATACTCATGATGTCATCATGCATGTCTTTTGTTTTGGCATCTCTTTTGTGCCATGTTGGCGGGATGCTCACCATGCATGTTTTTGTGTCATACTAATAAGAGTCTTTTGATTGAGAGTTCTAGTTTTGGAACATCTCTTAGAGCCACTCTTGCATGAGGGTATTCTTCCTTGTATGATCGAGACATCATCTCTGTGTACATCACCTCATTGACAGTGCATAATGCAGCGACCTACACCATCTTGATATCGGGGCCCAGAGACATAGTTCTTCCTAGACGAACTCCGTTATCAACGCTTATGTTTTCAGGTGATGATGATTGTTATGTTCATATTCTTTACAATTTGTAGTTGTATTTGTTAATGTTCTTTTAAAAAGAAATTTTAACACATCACGAAAGTAAAAGGTCTTGGAAAGGTCCTTCTTCACACCCGGACCTAGATCAAGTGGTATCAGAGCAGGTCTTTTCGTTGATGTGATTTGAAATGTGAACAATGGAACGTGCAATGACATAGGATGAGAGAGCGATGTGTGAGACCATGCTCGACATCTCCAAGAAAGTGAAAATTGTGTATGAAACTCTACAGAAAGAACTTAGGAAAAGGAGAAGTTACAGCTTCAGTTGAAAGCCACCGAAGAGGCCATGAAAGAACTGAAGCAAGACAGACATAATCTTCAAACAGAAAATGATGAATTGAATATGCGTCTACATGAAGAAAAAGAGGAGAAACAAAGTTTGCTACTACAGCTACAAGCAAAGGATGAGGCCTTAGAAAAGCTACAGCATAACCATGTGAGGTAAAAAGTAGTTCTCCATCTTCATGTATGTTTCTTGATGATGACTTCATTGTGTTTGAAAATCATACCATAGGAATTGTTTCCAAACTATTAAAGAGAATGGGGTATGAAGGAAAAGGCTTGGGCATTAATGGTCGAGGCATTGTCAATCCCATCTAAGTAGAGTAATTATCATGTCGAGCAAGACTTGGGTATGTCGGGAAAGAAGTTGGGGAATGCACTGAGACAGTTAGCGATCCACCAACAATAAATGATGAGCAGCCCTCATCCGTTCTTTCCAAGTCGAAAGAGAAGGCAAAAAATGTTGATTTCCTTTCGATTTCATCTTTTGATAGTATGATGTTTGTTGGAGATTTCGAGATCCCGATTACAGGGACAAATATGAGGCTCCTTACAAAGACAAGGCACGAGGAGAAAGAACTTGGTGCTACGAACCAAGGCATCACTCAACCTTTGAAGGTTGCACATGAACCTTGATTTGCAGGCTCAAGGTACACTAAAGGGGAGTGCTCAAAGGTGTCAGAGTTGTTCGAGACATCGTCAAGGAAAGATAATGATGGCAAAACATCCCCATCATCCCATGGCAGTTTCCATTGTAGGGAGAGAGCTGAGGCAAGCTCTCATCACCATACTGACATCAAAGACTGTAGAAATTTTGAATAATTTAACACATATTCAATGGAGATTATCCTGATCATGTACTAATGCGGAAAACATACACAATACATAAGCTCCTCTACGTTGATCAAGAATATAGCAGCATCAATAACAATAAAACATCAAGAACATTCACACATTAACACAATATGTATCACGGGGAAAGCATCTCGCTAAAAACCCCACACTATCTGTATATTAATGATTGAGTCATGTAACATTACATAGCATAATACTTCTCACAAGTATCTCCACCTCTGTTACACACAATACAGCTCAGATCTGATCTCCAAATCTCTTCCACTGCTTGCCTGCCTCCCCTGCTCAATACCTGCTCAAGAACTGATGAGAATAGCTTCCCAAACTCGATTTTCACCTGCAAAATAGTCACTCACTCTTTGTGGACTTGAGAAAAGGCTAAAATGCGGGCCAAATACGTGAGCAAACTCATTGGCATACTCAATCCCTTGATTGTGCAAGATCTGGTGCACAACTATAGTCACAACTAATAGCAATCTGATTCTCTACCACCTGTCCCTGTTGAACTGAACATGCACTGACATGCAACTGAGTTAACTGATGTATTCTTTAGTTGTATTATGAGTTAATAATTAGTTTAACAACTCATCATTAGTCTATCTGCAGTTAGACTAACTACAACCAGTTTAACTAAGTTAAACTGAACACAACTCCATCAACTGTACCTCCAGTCCACTAAACTCAACTCACTTGAGTTATAACTGAAGTCATGCATGCAACAACTCAACTGACTCATAAGAAAAACGAATTTCCTTCTGACAGCTGCATGTGACACTTCTGTAGCTCAAACTGAAGTGCTCCAAGAGAATAAGATTAAGTTTATAGTCCAAATATTATTGTGAGATAATAATATTTGACTTTTCTATTTTTGACAGCCAGTCTAAAAATAGACTTGATCACTCACACTGTGATCACTCACACTTTCATCAAAAATAGAAGTCCATCTATTTTTCCCAACTTGATTAATCATCCATAAACATAGACATGATCCATATGTCTAAAAATAGACATAGTCTAAAAATAGACTTGCGCCAAAAATAGCCTGCGGGCCCACTTAGTGAAGGCGACTCTTTTCACTAAGCTCCATCATCTTGTTGCAATCTCAACACTCCCTCTCGACAAGATATGGATTATCAGCAACCCCTATCCTGCCTCGGTGGTACTCGAATTTGCTCCTGGTGAGAGCCTTCGTCAGAATATCAGCATCCTGATCCTCCGTTGGAATGTACGAAAGTAACATGATCCTCCGCTGCACACAATCTCTGATATGATGGTACCTGATGTCAATATGTTTAGATCTATCATGAAATACAGGATTAGCCGAGAGTTTAATGCAACTCTGGTTATCACAGTAGGATCCAAATGAGAACCGAACAAACCAACCAGGATCTTCCTCATCCATATAGCCTCGCATGCAGCCAAACTTGCTGCCATATACTCGGCCTCCGCTGAACTGAGTGCCATGGATCTCTGCTTCCTGATGTACCAAGAAACTGCTATCGATCCGATACTGAAGACCCCTCCTGATGTGCTCTTTCTGTCTGTTGGGCTCCCTGCCCAATCTGCATCCGTGAAGCCACATAGCTTCACCTCATCCTCCTGTCTGTACCACAAACCATATCTCGATGTGCCTCTCAAGTAGCGCAATACATGCTTTCCCGCCTTCCAGAAGAGCTTGGTAGGCTTAACCATAGCTTGTGAAAGCTGGTTAACTGCATAGCATATATCAGGTCGTGTATTGACCAAATACATCAGCGACCCCACCAACTGTCGATAAACAGTGGCATCCACTTCTTCTCCCGAAGTGGCATCCTCCTTCCTCCAACCTCCAGGAAGAGGAGTATCAACAGGCTTGCAGCCATGCATGTTGAAATTCTCCAGTATCTACCGAGCATACTTGCCCTGAGAAACAAACAGTCCACCACTGCGCTGCCATATTTCCAATCCTAGGAAATAGTGAAGGAGGCCCAAGTCCTTCATCTCAAACTCTGTAGCAAGATCCTTCTTGCATGACAGTATCAACAGCTCATCACCCGTTAGAATCAAATCATCAACATACAGTACAATGATAAGAAACTTACCCTCCACCACAATCTGGTATAGGTTCGGATCCGCCTCGCTCTTGGAGAATCCAAGTCCTGTGAAATAGCTATCTATCCGTGTGTACCAAGCACGTGGTGCTTGCTTCAACCCATACAGCGCTCTCTTGAGCCTGCACACATGCGACTCGCTGCTGAAGACTTCAAAGCCTTCGGGTTGCTCAATGTACACCTCCTCCTCAATGACTCTGTTGAGGAACGCAGTCTTCACATCCATCTGATGAATGTGCCATCCCATCTGCGCTAAGAGAGCAAGAATCGTCCGTATGGAAGAATACCTTGCGACAGGTGCAAAGGTCTCCTCATAATCGATCCCCTCAATCTGTGAAAAGCCTCGGGCAACAAATCTTGCCTTGTACTTCTCCACACTCCCGTCAGCTACCTGCTTAACTTTGTAGATCCATCTCGAACCCACCACTGATTTCCCTTCCGGTCTAGGAACAATCTCCCATGCACTGTTTCTGACAATAGAATCATACTCTTCCACCATGGCGTCTACCCATGCGGGATCCTCCACAGCTTCCTCGAAAGAGGATGGCTCAGTCACAACACACTTGCTCATAAGAGCCATGTATCCAGTGTACCGATCAGGTGACTGTCTCTGCCTGCGTTGGGCTGTAGGTGGTCCTACAACTTTCTCTGCATCTTGAGCCAGTCGCTCAGCTTCTGTCAAGCGCTTTCGCCCTCTGATGGTTGGCGCTGCATGAGTGGTCTCTTCCACTCCATGAACCTCGTCCTATGGCTGATCCACGTCCTGAAGCTCATCCTTAGGAACTAATAGCTCCTCATCTGCATGCAAGTGTAGCTCCCTCTCAAGCGAACACTTCATGGCTTTCTCCTCCTGAAATTTTATATCCCGTCGCACAACAGTTTTACCATTGTCTGGAAAATACACACGATAGTTGTGGGGCGTATCAGTGTACCCCACAAATATCCCAACCTCTGCAGTCGGCTCCAACTTCTTTCTGGCATCCTTCGTCACATGCATGTAAACGTTAGCACCAAAAATCCTCAAATGAGAAAGATCAGGCTTCTTACCAGAATAAGCCTCCTCGGGTGTACTCATGCCAAGTATCCTATGAGGACAACGGTTCTGCACATAAACTGCTGTATTGCATGCTTCCGCCCACAAGTGAAGGGGTAGGCCCTGATCATGCAACATTGCCCGTGCAGCACCCACAATTGTTCTGTTCTTCCGCTCAGCTACCCCGTTCTGCTGTGGGTTATGGGGAGCTATGAGCTCTCTACGAATCCCTTCTGCCTTGCAGAAATCCTTGAACTCGTCCGAGATGTATTCACCACCATTATCGCTCCTAAGAGCCTTCACCTTCTTCCCCGACTCCTTCTCGACCAGTGCTTTGAATTCACAGAACTTTGAATATGTCTCGCTCTTCTTCTGCATGAAGAAGATCCAGCACTTACAAGAGAAATCATCAACAAAAATCACATAATACCTGTGTTTTTCTGTCGAAGCAACTGAGAAAGGTCCACACACGTCTGTGTGAATTCTCTCAAGGATCGTCGTGGTGCGACTATCCTTCTCGTGAAAGGTGGCTTTCACAAACTTCCCCAAAGTACACCCCTTGCACTGATCTGACTGCGCAAGTGTGCCTTTAGGAAGCCCTCTAGTGATCTGCTGCAGTATCTTCAAGGCTCCATGGTGAAGGTGACCCAATCTCCTGTGCCACAACTCGCCATCATCCCGGCTCACCAATCCTTCTGCCTTGCCTGCCATTGCTGCGCATCCATCTTCATGCAACTGATAAAGGTTCCTCACTCGAACCCCTATCTTCCGGGTCTCACCAGTTGTCTTGCTACGCAGGAAGGCCTTTCCCTCGCTGAAAACAACATCATACCCCTTGTCTTCTAACATCGCCACTGAGATGAGATTCTTCTTCAATCCTGGAACATGCATGACTTCCTTCAATACAAAGGGTTTACCAGACTCCCTCTCAAAGGAAATGGTACCGATACCGGTCGCACTGTATCTACCATCATCGCCCATCTCGATGTGCACTCCAAGATCTTTGTCCTCCAGATCAGAGAACAAATCTCTATCTCCCGTCATGTGAAAAGACGCACCATTGTCCAAGAACCACACTGATCCCATCACACTTGAAACCAAGCATGCGATCAATGAAAAATCAAGCTCAAACTGAGAAGCTAAAGCCTCTCCCCCTGCAGATCCAGCAGCTTGCTTGTTCTTCTTCTTCTGCGGACAATTTGTGGCATAGTGTCCATGCTGGTGACAGTGAAAACACTTCACTTTGGACATATCCTGCTTCTTGCCTTTCGCACCAGACTGAGAAGCTTTCTTGCTCTTCCCTTTCTTTGCTTTGGCAGCCAAAGCACAATTCTCTTCATCATCTCCCTTTGACGAAGATCCGTCCCTGGTACTCCGCCTGATCTCCTCCTGCACAAGATCTGACCATAGTCTTTCCCATCCTGGCAACTTCTCCCGACCATTGACAGAGTCCTGATAGGAATGCCAACTCTTCGGAAGACCAAGGAGAGCCAAGCTCACCAAGTCCTCATCATCGACAGTAACCCCCACACTTCCCAGCTCATCTCGACACTGAGTGAACTTCGTGAGATACTTGGGAATACTATCTCCCTTCTCGCATTTGATGTTTCTGAGTTTATCTTTGAGCGCCAGCTTCCTCTGATCGCTCTTGCTTTGGAATAATTCTGTTAATGATTTCCACATCAAATATGGAGTAGCCTTTCCATGGAGGCTGGACACAATGTGATCCTTCACGCCCTCCAACAGAATTCTTCGACATTTTGCGATCTTCTTTTGCCAAGCATCAGCTTGAGTAGCATCAGTAGGCTTTGGGATATCCGTATCTATGAATTCCTTCAGCCCGTTATCATCCAATACTGCCTCCATCCTGTCCTTCCATGCAATATAGTTTGAGCTGCCCTCAAGAGCATACTCCAATCACAATCCGTTGAAAGACATTGCTGCGTTGTCACCAAGAAAACACTGCTGCAAATTCGAATTCCACCAGCAACCAACTCAACTGCTTCCGATCAACCCTCGCTTGATATCCTGTAAAAATCTCTTCTACAAATCAAGCTGCTCCGATACCATGTAGAAACTTTTTCTACAATTATCTAGCTCTGATGCCATGTAGAAATTTTGAATAATTTAACACATATTCAATGGAGATTATCCTGATCATGTACTAATGCAGAAAACATACACAATACATAAGCTCCTCTACGTTGATCAAGAATATAGCAGCATCAATAACAATAAAACATCAAGAGCATTCACACATTAACACAGTATGTATCACGGGGAAAGCATCTCGCTAAAAACCCCACACTATCTGTATATTAATGATTGAGTCATGTAACATTACATAGCATAATACTTCTCACAAGTATCTCCACCTCTGTTACACACAATACAGCTCAGATCTGATCTCCAAATCTCTTCCACTGCTTGCCTGCCTCCCCTGCTCAATACCTGCTCAAGAACTGATGAGAATAGCTTCCCAAACTCGATTTTCACCTGCAAAATAGTCACTCACTATTTGTGGACGTGAGCAAAGGCTAAAATGCGGGCCAAATACGTGAGAAAACTCATTGGCATACTCAATCCCTTGATTGTGCAAGATCTGGTGCACAACTATAGTCACAACTGATAGAAATCTGATTCTCTACCACCTGTCCCTGTTGAACTGAACATGCACTGACATGCAACTGAGTTAACTGATGTATTCTTTAGTTGTATTATGAGTTAATAATTAGTTTAACAAC
Source organism: Pinus tabuliformis (assembly GCA_031772625.1). NCBI lineage: Eukaryota > Viridiplantae > Streptophyta > Pinopsida > Pinales > Pinaceae > Pinus > Pinus tabuliformis. The sequence goes on along the minus strand of CM062815.1, from coordinate 309,377,116 downwards.
TCATCATTAGTCTATCTGTAGTTAGACTAACTACAACCAGTTTAACTAAGTTAAACTGAACACAACTCCATCAACTGTACCTCCAGTCCACTAAACTCAACTCACTTGAGTTCTAACTGAAGTCATGCATGCAACAACTCAACTGACTCATAAGAAAAACGAATTTCCTTCTGACAACTGCATGTGCCACTTCCGTAGCTCAAACTGAAGTGCTCCAAGAGAATAAGATTAAGTTTATAGTCCAAATATTATTGTGAGATAATAATATTTGACTTTTCTATTTTTGACAGCCAGTCTAAAAATAGACTTGATCACTCACACTGTGATCACTCACACTTTCATCAAAAATAGAAGTCCATCTATTTTTCCCAACTTGATCAGTCATCCATAAACATAGACATGATCCATATGTCTAAAAATAGACATAGTCTAAAAATAGACTTGCGCCAAAAATAGCCTGCGGGCCCACTTAGTGAAGGCGACTCTTTTCACTAAGCTCCATCATCTTGTTGCAATCTCAACAAAGACAGCAAAGGAAGGTATAATCACTTTCAATATTTGAATGTTCATTTTGATCATGTTGCTAATAATGAACGAAGACAAAGGCATCGGAAAACATGTAATTTTTGTGGTGTACCTAACCATACCTTTTCCGAGTGTTGGAAAAGAATGGTAGCACTCACAAGGATGAGGCGTAAAAGACCCTCTCAACAGCATGAAAAGAAACAGGTTAAGAAAATATGGAGGAAGAAAGCCTACTGCAATCATTGCGAAAGAAATGGCCATCAGAGAGCCACTTACTGGAATCTCCATCCAGAACAACGCCTTAAAGAAAAAGCGTCGGTGCGTGAAGCAGGAAGAGCAGTTGTTCGACAAGAAAAACCACCTCAAGGAGGTGACCCATTCACATTGATAAGTGAAAAATGGTTTTTTTGACTTGTTGTCATTTCATGGTCATTCTTTGTAAATCATTTGTTGCATTTTTTAAGTGTAAAAGTGATGATGTGTTTCCATCACTTGGTCAGCAACAATGATGTCTGGTCATGTTTTGAGTCGTATTTTGAGTTGCATGTTAAAACTATGAAAGTGATGTTATGTTTCCATCACTTGTCAAAACAATAGCGTCTGGCCTTATGTATGTAAATCATGTGTTGCAATGATGATGTGTTTTCCATCACTTTTTGAAGCAACCATGATCGATTGGCCTTATTGTCATAGCTGGGGTATTACATCCATCTTGTTGTGAACTTGACCACCGAGTACATGTTATAAACTCGTGGCAAGTATGGGACGTTTGGGTCTTTGGTTGGTCATGTTATTCAAAGCATGTGATTTGCAAACAGTGTGCTACAGGTTGTAGAAGTAGCAGGTGTCGGTTCGTCGCTTAAGGCTCTGAAGAACAAAGGTGAAGGAGATAGAAGCGAGACCTTTTTAGGACGCTTCTGATGCGGATAGGGTACAAATAGAGATGCAGATTATTTTTAATGCTTTTGGAGGACCAAATGCTCCTTAGTGGGGAAGACTGATGCAGGTGGCTCTAGAAAGACACGAAGGACAAAGATGGCTCAAAAATCAAAGTGTTTGGACCAGATCAAATACCTCGTCGTCCTGATCATGGAGGTGCCAACGGCTCATCAAACTAAGCCCGTATGCGAAAGATAGAGCTCTTCAAAGTTTTACATGACAGGAAAAAGTGGGGCCCACAACATGCCACATGGCCTCTCAGTAATTAGAGGGGGACCCACATGGCAGCCCATCAACCATTGACACTTGGAATTCTCTCATTTGTCTCCTAAACTAGCATAAGAAACAAAAATTGTGGGAAATGGTTAAATAAATAACCACATAATGAAATGTTTAAATAGTTATTAAAATAATTATATAAAACCATCCAAAACACATGGTTTCGGGATTGGCGGCAACAAAACCCGCCGAACCCTTTGAACAACCTTATCGCAACAATAAACATTTCCATATGGGATCAGGATCGGCGGTAATAACCTCCGCCGAACCCTCCACAACTGCCGTAAACCCATATATATATATATATATATATATATATATATATCGCATATGTCATATGTCAGTGTAACCCCCGATAAGGGCGCCAATACCTCTGCTATGCCGACTGCTGATAAGTGATGATTGCAGATATAGAGATCGACGAAGTCCCAATATAAGCTTTGATACCTCCGTCGTGACGACCACCAATAAGTGATGATCACCGATTTGGATATCAATGAAGTCCCGGTAAAAGTGCCGATATATATGCCTCTGCCATAGCCGACCGCCGACTGCGATTTATATGTAACATCGATAAGGTGTTAAGCGTGGGTTTTAAGGGCCAGGTTGCCCAAAGCGGTCCCGACCCTATTTCAACATATTTATGGGTTAAAATGGTTTATATATGGAATAGGTAGGATTTGATCCCCCGACCTTTCCTCAACGACCCCTATTATTTATCATTAGGCCAACAACCTATTTGTTGGAAAAGTTGCCGATGAATTCTACTTAAACAATCATTTTTTTCTCTGCACAGAGTTAGAGGAGGAGAGAGACTACAGGCACAAATTTCAAGGCAGAATGCAAGCATAGATTTCAAGGTAATGAATTAATTAATATTTTAATGCAGGAACCATGAATTTTGCAGGAGAGAAAAATTTTAACTTTGTCATAATTTGACAAGTTTTATATGGTTTTTACACCTCTCATCGCCACAAACACAATGGTGTTGTTCATTTCTTCATCAGAGGTCTACATTTTCCATTCAGTTCCAGAATGCACGTGGAACCATGATTTTAGCAAAAACATGGAGCGGAATCATGAGCCATGAAATTTTCCCAAGGAGGTAAAATTTTGACATTTTAGAATATAGTCAAGTTTATACTTGTTTTTCATGGTTTTCCACAGGAATCGCAATGGCAAGATCAGATTCACCATCTGAGTTGAAGATTTCCAGTCTATCCATGGAACAAAATCTTTGAGGAATCCCGGGGCAATCTAGAAGATTCCTTGAGCCCAGAATCCTCAACTTCTCAGAATTCGGATTTTGGATAGCCGATTCAGCACTACTCAATGCCATAAAGCTGATGGTGGCTTCAAATTTCTTATTCTCTCATTTCTTCTTCTAGTCACTTTTCTAAGTGCCAGTGCAGATGTCCACATTCTTGTGCGAGCAGCCATCTTCATGAGATTGATGCCTTGAGAGCAATGGTCCAAGCAGCTTCAACAGTGAGACATCCACTTCTTCAGATGGCCCTTGGTTTTGAGGTATATTATGTGTTCATGTACTTCTTCTTTCTGCATTATGTTGTATAGATCCATGATTGATGTTGATGCAGGATCTTGCTTATTTCATGTTGTCATGATTCCTTGCTTCATGTTATGCGAAATATTTTATGTGATGTACTTGTTGTCATAACTCATTATGTTATGCTTTGAGATCCCTTGTTGTATGTTGCTGGGATACTCTTTATGTCATCATGCATGTCTTTTGTTTTGGCATCTCTTTTGTGCCATGTTGGTGGGATGCTCACCATGCATGTTTTTGTGTCATACTGATAGGAGTCTTTTGATTGAGAGTTCTAGTTGTGGAACATCTCTTAGAGCCACTCCTGCATGAGGGCATTCTTCCTTGTATGATCGAGACATCATCTCTGTGTACGTCACCTCATTGACAGCACATAGTGTAGCAGCCTACACCATCTTGACACTGGGGCCTGGAGACGTAGTCCCTCCTGGACGAACTCCGTTATCAACGCTTATGTTTTCATATGCTGATGATTGTTATGTTCCTCTTCTTTACAGTCTGCAGCTATATTTGTTAATGTTCTTTTAAAAATCAATTTTAACACATCACGAAAGTAAAAGGTCTTGGAAAGTTCCTTCTTCACACCTGGACCTGGATCACAAAGACTTCTCATTTGTTTTAATTTCACCACGTGACTGTTATTAACCTTACTCTTCAGAGCCTAATTGTTTATAACTCTGCAAGATAAAATTCATTAAAAAATATCAACATAAGATAAACGCACTCATGGTTGCTTTATTACACTCTTTTGTTGAGACATTTTATAATTAGTCTTGTCTGGTTTTTCTTTCAAATTTGGGTTTCTCCTTTCAGCTTTTCCTTTGATTTTTATATTTTTGGAGTTTTTTTATTTTTTTTATGTCAACTTAGATTTCTTGTGCTTTATGTTATTGGTTATGGTTTGATTTTGGTGACTCCATCAAGATTTATGTAGAAGGAATTTATTTTTCCTCACCCAACAGTGGTTGATAGACATGGGAAATATTTACTTTGTCTATCTCAATGAGTTTCATTTACTATTAAAGGTATATCTTTATGGAATCATAAAACCCTCTTTCTTTAAATATTTTCAGTGGAGGAACATGCACCCTTTTTAAGTCATATAGTTCACCTTTTCAAGGAAATAACTGACCTGATTTTAATTAAAAGGATGCTTCCCATCCCTCTATTGTATAAAAACCTCTTATTAATAGTTGCAGGGAAATATTTTTGGAGTCAACATTATGGAAGTATTATATGCATTAGCATAAGTATCTATTACCATCACACCTCTTTCACTCAGGTACATCATAAACTAAAGCTCGCAAATGCGCTTATGAAAAGGGTGATCAAAAAACAAAGCATGGGAAATATAAGTAAACATGTCAAGGCTATGAATGATCACTAGCAGCGGGGCCATGCATGTATGGCATAGAAGACAACGTTGTTGGGGTATTGATTAGGCTCGCTAGCAATGAAGCGATGTCAGAGACCATTCATAACAATGGATATATATTTTATAAAAAAAGTCTATCTGTACCTTCTTCTATTTCTCATACGAGGTAAACTTAAATATTACATTTTTCCCAAAATATGGATTCATGACTTGACACTTAGTCAATTTGAGTACTTATCTTTTTGAAATTATATTTCTCAATTCATTTAATGTGGGGCCCATGCAAAATGTTTTACCATTTGATGACTTAATAAAATTCTTCATTTTTTACCTTTGGGTAAATTGAAGTTCATCATTTGTTTTAACTGGAGATAATTGGTTATTCCCTGTATGTCGCCATTGTTAATGTGAAAACACAATGCCCCCATTTTTTACTTATTTACTTCAAATAATGGGGACCCTTTCAGTAAATTTGGGCTAAATCACCTTTTAATGTTTTCTTCTAGTTAAGTGTCCTACAATTTTGCCAATTTTTTATTTTCTTCGGATTATTCTTTTTTATTACTTCATTGTGTTCGAATTTTTACAAGTTTTCCATCTGTTCTTATTTCAATTAATTTGGATGCATGGTTTGTAAATGGTGTTCATCTGAAGTCCGATAATTTTTACAGCCGTGGCTAAAAAATGTACAAAATGTAAATTATAATTTTTTTTATGTAAATATTATTAATTTTAATTAATTTTTATTAATTAAATTTCTGATTAACCATCATACAGAACCACCATAATCGAGCCCTTTATATATAATCAAAACCAATGATATATATTAAAACGTTTTTTTCATCCAGACCTTGAGCCCATACAATATCTAAATTCATTAAAATGCTTCCCCGATGTTCCTTTTATGAACTTCTGATATTCCGATATATAAAAGTCTTGATATGGAATACCCCACGTACTTCAAAATCCATATTGAAACCTTGGGGCCTTCGGATATCATAGGAATTTGAAAAAAAATTACAATATAACCTACTCCCCGATATCAAAATTTTCCAATGCACATCACAGCCCCTAATAACTTAATTGTCCAACACATAAGGTTCATCGGAACCTTGGACTTATGGCATATCATAACTTTTTATGGCTCATCAGAACCTTGGACTCATTTCCCCGATACCCTGATATGTAACTTATCCCGATGGTCTACACGAATCCTCTAATGTCCCAATACTCCATTCACATGGAATGCAATATGTTTGAAACAAATCAAAGGGTTTTGTATATGATTTCATTATATTAGATAATTTAATTTGTATATTATATTTTTTGTATATAATTTAATTAACCAATTTGTAATTTATAAATTAATAATTTTTAATTATAATTTCCCAGATGCGGGTGTTTAGGCACGCAGGTACTATGCAACGACCTTGGGTTGGCAAGTGGCGAGGCCACCTGGCCACCCACGCTTCCACTTAGAAGCATATACAGAAAGCCACCAATGATATTAATGGCACATTAATGAACTGCGTAGGTCGAGGCTTCATCAATTTGGTTTTTAAGATGGCCTCCTCAGACTGTCTTGCCCCCACTCTGCCTCCTCTAAACTGCAATTGTCTCCCTGCTGCTGCAGAGCCGACCTCGCACATGACAACGGGGAGACACTTCCAAGTTCTATGCTGCATTGAGAAGGTGGATGGTGCACATTTCTCACAGAGTCTTCTATCCTGCCTATGGACTGGTTCCTTGGTCTTGAATCTCTACTCTGAACCGTTGATTACAGGTCCTTCTGTTCCCATTGACCACTCAGTCTTTGGCACTGCTCCTTCTCGTCCTCGTCCACTCAATTTTGCCGAGATGAGCATGCCTCATCTGTGTCATCAAATGTGATGCAGGAGGGGCAGTAGCAGAGGAATATCACCCCCCCTCCTTGTTCCTCTTTGACTCGTCCCCCTCTGAATCATCCTCCCTTTCAACGGCTCATTTCTTTGGACGTTACCTAGCCACTCGCAATGGTCGAGGGTGGGCTCAGACTGCAGGTCCTTAGCCTGTTGACGCTGCTCCCCAGCCTCCTATTGCCTCTGTTTCATCTCTGCATCCCAGTCATTCTGCACAATTTCAATTTCGCTGCACGTTGGAATGTCCCTGCATAATAACGACTATCTCAGTGGCATTTAGAGAGGAGCCACAAAACTCTGAAGACCCAGCCTACAATACTTAGGTGCAGAACACCACTAACAAGAGAAAATCCCCTGGAAGCAGCTCAGGGATGCAGCGAAGCAGCTCAGGGACACACATAAGCAACTTAAGGATGCACCAATCCAGGCCGCTTCAAGAACATGGAAGAAACTTCAAGAGACAAACAAGATGCAGAAGATGACATGGAGGTGTACAAGTGTCTGGTAGTGGAAGAACCTCCTCCTCCTCCTAACGACACCTAGTTGGTCAATGTTTTTTAGGTTATGGGTTCCCAACTCCTAATACTATGGGTCTATTCTGGTGTTTTTTTTATGCAATGTTGTTAATTTTTATGATTGTTCAAAAAATTGTTCCACTCTGGCACTACAGGCTATTACCCCTGCGTGGGTAGCAAACTCTTAGAGTTTTGGACTAGTTTCCCCGGTGTGGGCAGTCTCTTTCCAGTCTTTTGTTGTTAAACATGGCAAATTTGGGGCTTTCTCTATAGAGGCCAATGCCTCCTTGTACTACTTTTGTTACATTAATAGAATTAGTCTAATTTAAAATAATAATAATAATTATTATTATTATAATTTAATATTTTAATTAACTGGCATATATTGGATTAATAGTTGTAATTAATTAACAACCAATTAAAATTTATTAATTTAATTAGATTTTTTTGGCTCAGACATGCATTTTTTAGAAATTTTGGTAATCTCATTTTGGAGAGGCATATCTAGAGATTTACACAACCAAATGAATCCCACGATAACTCGTTGTAAATCTAAGATAAAGGAGAATAATCTGGGATGTTTAAGTTTAGAAAATCTTATCATTTAACGACACATAAATCTAGAGAAAGGAAAAGTGACGAATTTGCATCAAAATTAAATTTTTATGTTGATTTGGGCAAATTTTATTGGATTTGGAAAAACTGAGGTTACTAATGCCTCCTCTAACATTAATCTAAAGCAAATCAAACTCAGCAAAAGCAATCGCATCTTGAATTTATTTGGATTTTAATTTTTTGTTTTATTTTTAACAATTTGTTGAGAATGGGTTTTTGTTTTCTATTTTGTTCATCAAATATATTTTAACTTCTGAATTTCAATTGTTTGTGGCAGTAAAGCAGTTGGGGAGATGAGGAAGAGAAAACTTGAAACAATGGAATCTAGCAAGAGAGGAAATAAAATTTTGGCCAATCAATTTATTGAAGCAAATTTATTTATCCCACAACTCTCTCATGTTGGTTTTCATCTTGTAATTATAAATATGGCTTTTGTAGATTTGAAAAGTGGTTCCAGATCTGAAACTTGGTGAGGAAATTCTCTACAAAGAGAGGGATTTTTGCACTACTGTAGTGAGCAATACTTTTGTAAAGAATTAGCTAGTTTGGACTAGACTTGTGGAGATTAAAAGATATGTATTTCAGCTCTGAAAAATTCATGTTATCATGAAATTTTCTGAGAATTTCATATACTCAAAGGCTATGATTAGATCTTTAATTCTTGTAAACTATTATCGGAGATAGAGGTTGATTGGTGGCCTACAATTAATAAAATTTGAGGCAATTCTTTATCCAGATAAGTATGTGTCCTTGAAGTTTTGCACTATTATAAATTCATTTGATGCATACTTGTTTTAATCACTTGAAAGCTATCTTTTAATGATCTATCTAATTGCTATCAAGTTAAATTATGAAATCGAATAGATAAGAAGGACATACTTGTTAACTAATTAGAAAATTCATGTCAAGTTTATCTTGGTTTTAATAATGATTGTTTTATGAGAACTATTTCCTTAATGCAATCATATATGTTTTAGCTTGAATTCATTTTATTTGAATTTCGATGTATGTGCACCAGAGACCTAATGACTATTCATCAGATAGTTGAATATGTATATTTGTTTAAACTAGTAATAAGTCTTGGAATTATTTCCCCGACTTATTGACTTCACTTTTATCTCAAATTCAAAGTTGGTCTAGGTCCCCTTTTACCTTGCTCCTGGCTGAGATGGGGACCAATCCTTCTTTCAATCGAGATAGATTTAGGATTTACTTTATGTTACTTAGAGTAGATCAACATTTAGTTTTAATCATTGCATTTTAGAATTCCTCTTAAATAGGGGCAGACTTTAGAGTGGCTTGCCTAAGCCATTAATTCAACTTAAGGATCTCTTTCTTGCATGAGCTCTGCAAGAGGGAAAATCTTATGTCTCTTCTCTATTGGAAAATATTAGACATATTAAAAGCCAGAAAATATAGAGAGAGGGTATTTGGACCCAATTGAACCAGTCAAAACCACCATTCCAAACGATAAAGAAGCTACTTTAAGTTCTTGACCTGGTGGTCTCCCTTATAATGTTGACATGGTCATTTTGGACCATTAACACAACCCGAGAAATCCTCAAAGTTTCCTTAAAGTTGTCAGGGTTTTCCATTCTTTGATTGATTTAATTTTGTTAGGGTCTACCTTAACACTCTCGTGAGATACAATATGACCCAAATATTCCACCTTCATTAACCCAAAGCAACATCTAGAGGTTTTTGCATACAACTGTCTCTCCTCCTATAGTTTGAACACCGTGTCAACATTTTGAACATTATCCTTCCAAGACTTTTTGTAGATTAGTATATCATCAAGAAAAACTAACATAAATTTTCTAAGGAATGGTTTAAAAATGGAATTCATCAAACCTTGAAATATGAAGGTGCATTAGTAAGTCCAAAAGGCGTGATCAAAAATTCATAATGACCTTCATGAGTTATGAAAGTTGTTTTTGAAATGTCTCTAATCTTCATTCTATTTTGCTGATAATTTGAAAGAATATTCAGCTTGGTGAAGTAAATTCTCCATGTAATTCATCCAAAAACTCATCAATGATAGGAATGGGAAATTTATGTTTAATAGTGAGCTTGTTGAGCTCCCTATAATCTAAACACATACACAATGTATAACCACCCATCCCACATTTACCTTTTTTACAATATCTCCAGGGTAAACATGATCTAAGTGCTACTATGACATGACACAACCTCCAAGTTCTAGTGATGTAAGTGGGGCCTGTAAACCGACAACTTACTGGCATCCCTCAGGGAATATAGATCACTCAGGATCCTAACAACTGTAACACCCTCCTCCAACATTTACCCAAGTTAACTGGTATGTTGGGGTAAACATGTGAGGAGAGGCTACTAGAATTTGATTCAACCTCCTAGGTCACCTAAAGGAAGTGGAACTGACACAAAACAATCAGTCTGACCTTTTACATATACCACAAAACCTAGAGGAGCCAACCAACCCTTCCAGGTGATATACCCCTGCAATAACTTGAAACTTCACTGTGAGCCTCAGTCGCTCCCACGACATGGGAATGCATGTGATTGGGGCCCTTCAGCCACTCTCAAAGGATGGACACGCAAGAAACTAAGGTCTTTTTCAGCTAGTTATGAGCTTGCGACCTTGAATTTTGTGCCACCTTTTCAAGGCCAAAACTCGAGCCACTACCCAGAACTCCATGAAACTTTCAAGCATGAAAAGTGACATCAAAACAATGAAACAAATTCAAATAATTGAACAAATACTATATTATACCCCTATTATCCATGACAGGAAGTTCGTCAAACATGTCACAAATATGAATTCTACAGGTCATAACAACATATCTGAGCATAGAGGTCTCATACATATCTGAGAATCACTAAGAAGCATTGATGCCTTATCACATTAGTTGAATTATCATCTATTAGGTCATATATTCATTATACATTCATTTACAAATCAAAACATGATGAGAGACATACATCATCATTATCGTAAAACATGCTCATAACCAACATATAACCAACAGAAATATCAAAGATACATCAGCCATAAATGTCTCACATGAACCAGTACATTTTCTCAAAAAATACCAAGCATAAATAGTTCTCATTAATGAATGAAAAATCCAACCTAGTATGAAAATACCACGTTCCACCCTGTTAAGGTCAGTCAGTTCATCCTGTCACCAATGATCAAATATGCTCTTACAAGGTGTTGGTAGGGTGTCAAGTCAAATTTTTGTCATTTCAGTGAATCTTCAAATAAAAATTTGGTCATTTGATATTAATGTCTTGGTCATTGCTTCTCCCTTCACTTACTCATGGTCTTTATCACTCATCATTCTCATTGTCTTATTTGAGGTATCATATCTTCATTTAAGTGTCTTGGGTCATGAAATGGTTAAATTCATCATTTTAGGTCATGGTCTAGGGTTTCACTCCATGTGTCATCATGATATCATAGGTCAAAACAAAAACATGTCCATAATGTCATTAAGTGGGTAAAGGGAGTCAGTAGCTTAGGGAAAGAAAAATAAAGGTAAAGGTAATGTTTTATTTCAAATAAGACAATGTTTCAGTACACAACCTCGTCTCATCATTTCTCATAGGGCCATTTTTGCTTCAAAATATGTTTCTGACCAAATGGAGAAGAATTTTACAGAAGTGAAAGAGTTTTTTGTCAATGATAGGCCAAGGAACAAAAACATCCTTCAGTTTATATACATGTATTATTATTTGAGAGAAATTCCCAAACTACACTTGGAATGGGAGAGTTGTTACACTTCTAGACAATTTGACTTCAAGACATATTTTTGAAGAAAACTAACAAACTAATAATACACTCATAAAATAAATATCAGACATATAGAAAAACCAAACATGGTGGAAAAGGCCTTAGCCTTACAGCATTCCTCACATTCTCTTTATTAATCAATCCAATGTACAAAGAATGGTAATAGTACAAATAAATACACGAGGAAGTTGGTCTCAAGATAGTACGTCTATCTTGGACACTATGGTTGAGAAAATGTCTCAACAACACACTAATCTAGGAGCCTAACTAGTTGGAGAGAATCTTTCAACCAAATAAGCCTAAACTGACCCCTAATCATGAGGAACAAACTCAATCTAGAAAGGTAGGATTAAATCCTAACTTTCATGATTTTAATTAATTTAGTTATTTGGACTTAGAATTGTTTTTAATGTGAGAGTGAGGCTAACATTCCCCCCCTCAATGACAAGTCCAAATTAAGAACCAGGAACCATCTTCCAAGTTCTCATGCTAAAACTATTGATCCTCAAAAAACATTGGCCTGAAGAACCGCCAAAGTTGGATGCTGAAGAAATTGCAATATGAAGAGATCATGAGTCCGCTGCATGTCTGATTCATCTCTGAATGTCACTTGACAACTCCATCATGTGCCAAGCTACAAAAAGATCCATCTGTCCTTTTCTGCAATCAGTATCCTTTGTCCACTAAAAAAATATAGAGAACGCCCACTGGCTGATGACGTTGAAAAATAACTCATTGTTGCTTTTGTTGTGTTTGAAAACTGCACGCTGCTAACTTTGTTGTTGATCGCCCACTCGCGAATTTGTTGATGCTCACTCGCTAATGAAAATGCCCATTGGCTGCTTCGTTTTTGTTGTCAAGACTTTCAATCTGACAACCACTGTCAATTTCATTGACATTTCCCCCTTTTGTCAGCTAAAAGGAGAGACAATTTTCTTCAAATTATTTCTGAACTCCCCCCGTTCGGGTGTAGGAGTGTTTCACTGGTGTACTCCCCCATTCAACTGCATGAGAGTACCATCTTAATTTTTACTGTTGGCTACAATATGTGTGAGTGAATTCGATTGTAAAATTTATACAATCATTTTACTATGGATGACCATTCCCAAGGATCAATCCATGAATAATCAATCTTCAATATGCTTGATTTTTGTTGTTTGTTGCATTGTGCTGATAAATGATTTGACTCGCAACAATGGTGACAAGGATGGAGATCAAAACACTGATCTTCTATATGACTATTTCTTTGACAATGAAGGCATTTTGATTTGACTGCAACTTCAGTTTGCCCACATGTCTATTGTCTGCAACTTTCTCATGGCTTTTTGATGTTATTTGATCAAGAAATCCTACACTGATGAACTTGATCGGCTTAGAATAATCGGGGATATGCAAGTTGTTTTCATCTTTTTCATATCCTAAGCCTCGTCAATTTCTGTTACTTTGGATTTCTTCCCATGGCTTGATGATTGGTTTGGAAGAAAGTTGAACTAGATCAGGGACCACTTTGATGACACTTGAAGTTGGTTGGATTAGTGACTTGGAATCATGAGCTGAATTTGTATTGTTCAAAGACTTGGAAGCACCACTCTTCTCTAGCAACTCAGTTCTCTGTAGTTGTGACTCCAGTTGAAGGAATTCAGTCATTTCATGTGCATGTTGAAGATGCACTTGAATATGAACAAGATTTGTTTTGCTGATGTTCACCATGTCACCAGCTAATGATAAAATCAAATTGTTAAGAATTTGGAACAGTTGAATGTGTGTCGCCATGTTAGCTTGCTCACTTTGAATTCAGGCTCGCTTGTACTGTTACAGATTGTTGATGCTTAAAAAACTTGCTAGAGTTTTATAACTTGGTTTCTTGAACTCTTGATTTCACACTCGCTTGATGACGATCGCTTTGCTTGAATGCTTCACTGACACTTTGTGAATGCTACAATCAACTTCACACTGGCTGGTTTGTTGTAGATGTTGTGCTTTGAACTTTCGCAGTTGATTTCAACACACTCGCTTTCTTGGTTGTTTGAATGACATGCTTGCTTGCTTTGTTGTTTGAATAAGCATAATACAAAGAGAGCGTTTTGAAAATTTGAACACAAGTCATGCACACGTATTCATTGCACACGATGTACCTAAGATCCCATTATTCAATTTCCAGCGGATCTAGGACACAAGCACCACAAAAATTATTATTTTATTAATTACTGGATTACATCATTCTTCAATCTCACAACTTTTTCGTGGAAACTTCTCAATGAGAATGTCACACTGGCAAACTTTGGAAGCAAATTGTCTTCAAAAATTACCTGCACTAACTCAATCACTCTCAAAGTAAAATATTACTTTGAATTACAATAATGTTTTTCACTTATCTCTCCAAATTTACAAAACGCTTATAGCTCCAAAATATAAAAAATAATTGCACCTTATCACTCCAGAAAATCACACCTTATCTCTCCATAATAAAAAAATTAATGCACCTCTCTTCAAAATTACCTTATTTCTCCAAAACACTCCTTATTACTCCATTAACCTTATAAATATTATAAATATTACAAATCTTAAATATATATATATATATATATATATATATATATATATATATATATATATATATATATATATAATCCACTTTTCACTCGAGAAGGCTCCTCCTTATCACTATTAGAAAAAATTTTAAAAATATTAAATAACCTTTATGTAGTCACTTGAAAAAATTGAACAGATCTCCTTATAAAAAATCAAAGCATACTTTAAAAAATTCATTTGGAGAAGTTACCGTAGCAACAAAAATGTTATTTTCCGCATGAATCAAAAAGAGCTTGAATCTGCAATATGCAAGGTGTCAAGTGATGCTACATAAATTGTGCTCTTGCCACCACTATTGCCACGCTCTTATTTGTTTGGCTCATTATGGTGGAAGCTTCTACAAACAAACCCAACTGCAATTGGATCAAATATACTCTTCCACGAAGACTGGATTTTTCAATGCAGATCTCTCACACTTAATGTGCTCAAACTATGCACCATGAACAAAACTAATGCCTCTTTCACTGGTAAGCTACTTCAAGTCTCACACCCTCAGTAATCTTTCGAAATGTAAATGCCAAAGGAGAATTTCCCAAAGCAATCTTCAAAATATAAACGCTGCCAAAGAAGAACTGCCCAAAGGAACCTTCAAGATCTAGTGCCAAAACTGCCCTGACCGATCTTCTAAATAAAACTGCTAAAATATAACTCGTTATCAATCTTCTGAAAATTCCAAAGGAGAACAGATCTGAACAGCTCCAAGCACTGAACTACTAAACAACACGTATTCAACAATCTTCAAAGATCAATCTTGAAACTGCTGAAGAGGATTGTCCAGTTATCTTCAACAATCAAACTACTGATGTCGAATTTTGAAACTTGGAACTGCACTCTAACACAGGTTGCTGAAAGAGGATCTGGGGCACCTCTGTTTTGGCAGGTAATATGGTCGAAGAGGACCTCGTGGACTACGAGGAGGACCCCATGCCTCAACAGGACATCTGGGCATATAATAATCGCCCTGCCATGAAACCCTGGGGTAAAGATCATGTTTCTGAGACAGCTGCCTCTTCCTTACATCCACAACTGCCACTCTCGGGGAAGAAGAAACACACTAATATTAACCTGGCTGACCTTCCGGCTCTCGAATGTCCGCCCCTCTCACCGGCAACTCTCCATCTTCTAGGTACCTGTTTGCAGAATTCTCCTTCATTTGATTCGCCTCTCCAGAAGCCTACTCTACCCTCTTTGCCTACTCCCCCTCCGCCTCCACCGCCCTCACACCCTCCATCTGTTTCATTGATGTCGTCGAACTCCCAGGGTACATTGTGACCCCCCCGTTCACTGCTCTCGGGCACCAGTAGTATCGGCCCCCGCTCCCCTATCCACTCGGGTTGTTTTAGCATGCCGTTGCTTCCTGCACGCTCTGCGGGATCCGCACAGCACAACACATCTAATCCGTGCCGCAAACTTCTAAAGGATTTCCCTATTGGAAAGCGCTCGGAGAAACTGAAAAAAGGCAAGTGCCTTCGGGCTATAGATTCGGATATCAATCTCACATTTGGTGAAGACGTTCAGATGGCGGATGCTTTGGAAAATGCCCGAAAGGTTCTGGTCGGCAGGGTAAGGGGTCGTACCTACTCGGTGGAAAGACTAAAGCTATGGACAGAGGAGATTTGGGGCTCTCTTCTAAAAGAGCTACCAGTGATCAGGGTCCTTGCGAGGGGCTGGTTCGCATTGCATTTTCACAGGCCCGAATATACCCAATGGATACTTTCCCAATACTAGCATATTGAATTGGCACCAGTCCTGCTAAAGTGCTAGGATCCTCTTTTCGACCCGGAGCATTAACAATTGGGTGCCGGCCCTATTTGGGTTCAACTTCCTGGTTTGCCCATGCAATTTTGGACTCCGCAAGTCTTCAAGAGAATAGGTGACGCATTGGGCACCTACCTGGAGCATGACAAATCCTATGAACAAACTGGAATCATGACCATGGCTCGCATCCTCGATCATCTTGACACCAGGCCAGGACTGGAGGAGAAAATCACCCTGCATCGCAGACACTTCTCGCGCAAGAAACTACTAGACTATGAAGGTGTACCATTTCGATGTCGCAGATGCCACAAAATCGGCCATCTGTACAAAGACTGCCCTCTGCTTTCGGGGGTGACATCTGAGGATACAAAAGGACCCAGACAACAGCCTATAGTGGATCAAAACATAGGAGTAAATAATCTTGTGGAAGGGGATCGGACTCATAACGAGACTCCAACAAATGTGGTATCAGAAGGTGCCAAGAAGACCAACAACAGAAGGAAGGCTACATCCACTCCTGCACCGCCGCGCACTCGATCCAAGACAGCGGAGACTGCATCATCTGATCCGGGGAAAGAAATACAATTGCCGACCGGCTCTCGAAAGAAGCGGTGGATCGTCCTCTAGGAGATTGGCTGATCGAGGAACACAATCCAGAGGGGATGCACAGCTTCTATCATAGACCATATATCGATGGTCCCCTTCAGGGAGGCAATGACCTCTTCTAAGTTTTGCACTACCATGATATTTATTGTACATTCTGCAGTTTTTACAGCTTTTTTGATATGCACCTGTATAGCGATTATACTCTACAGACCTGTTTTTGTATAGCGATATTGCACTACTATGAGGGACATTGATCCTATACTGTATCCTTGTGGGTACTTATATGTAATTTTGCTTTTTGAACAGTGGTGAAAATCACATTACAGCATATGCCAAGGCATCAACAGCATGTAATTTCTTTTAATAGAAATTATGAATTTTCTTCTTCGGAAAAAAAAAAAAAAAAACAGGTTGTTGAAAGAGCCACTAATTAAAGGTGCCCCAATGTGTTTCAATCGGTGACCTTTTGACTACTGAGATGGAAGATGCAGTAAAATAGTCACCAATCTCCAAAATCATAGACTCATAAAATGTGCTAACTAAGAAGAAAATCCCATAGAAAGGGATAACTCAAGAATGAAAAGTATAGAGTTATAGTCGAAATATCTACCAAAACAAAGAACTAAAAGCTCGAGGATGCTGGACTCCATCATCTGATGCCAAGGTCGTGCAAGAGGTTGCCCTGATGGTTGCTCCAATACCACATGAAGAAAACTAACAAACTAATAATACACTCATAATATAAATATCAGACATATAGAAAAACTAGACATGGTGGAAAAGGCCTCAACCTTATAGCATTCCTCACATTCTCATTATCAATCAATCCAATGTACAAAGAATGATAATAGTACAAATAAATACATGAGGAAGTTGGTCTCAAGATAGTACGTCTATCTTGGACACTATGGTTGAGAAAATATCTCAACAACACTAATCTAGCAGCCTAACTATTTGGAGAGAATATTTCAACCAACTAAGCCTAAACTGGCTCCTAACCATGAGGAACAAACTCACTCTTGAAAGGTAGGATTAAATCCTAACTTTCATGATTTTAATTAATTTAATTATTTGGACTTAGAATTGTTTTTAATGTGAGAATGAGGCTAAAAAATTTCGGAGATTTTGAGCAAGTGTTGGCAGTTCTTAAGGACTCTATTGTGTAGCAGACATCCTAATATTTCCAATGGTACCTTCAGATAGTGATTTTGATTAGTGGAAGGCATCCAAAAGTGCTCTGCAAATTGGCGCTGCGCTTTTGTGAAAGACATCATGGGTTTTTGGAGTGACCTTGGGAAAATCAATTTTTCTCCCTGCTCGAGTGTCCAAATTACATTCTTCATGAGTCCATCGTGTAGCAAACTGCAAGAGATTTCCAATGATTTATCACGTTTGAAATTTGGAGCATTTTAAGGCCTCCAAAAGCTATTTGTAAGACGGTGTTGCGCTGCGCTTCTAGAGGTGGCGTTGCGGTTCCATGAACTGCAACGCGCTTCTGCTAACTGCACTGCGCTTGTGACAGAGTAGCCTAAAAACTTCCCAAACTCACCCAAATTTCAAATTTGAGCTTGCATTCCTACTTTTTATTCTTCTAATCTTATTCATAAGGTTTCTATCATAATTGAGGGATATTATTCACCATCAGAAAGGAGAAAACACCATAAAGGAGGCAAAATCCTCAGATATGAGCCTACCAACTGCAATGAAATCAACTCATCACCATTCATCAAGCAGTGTTTTGAAGATGTCAATTGTCTAGGGTTTTGTAAAAGGGTATGTGAAGTGGGTTTCCATGAACAGCTAACTGATTGGATTGCCACCCATCTGAAAGGGGAAAGGGCCATCATAGTAAGGGTTGAGTTTACATTTTCAGTAGCTACCATTTCTCTTGCCACAAGGATACCTAATCATGGAGAGTACTAGTTTAAAGGCATGATCTTGGACCTTCAACATTACAAATATTTCTTGAAATCACCCTACAGAGAGGCCCATACACACATAATCCCATTTAGGTACCTATTGGAGAAGTATGCACCATTGATGAAGGTTATAATGAATTTTTTCACCTATGAGGGAAGATTTTCCAGATTGTATGCATATCACATCAGGCTTCTAATGCACTTCACAACTCTAAAACCTCTCAACCTGTGTAATTATCTATGTAGAAGCCTTGTTAAAATGTTTGAGAAGGTACAAGTGAAAGACAAAGAACACTACCCTAGTCTTTTTCATCACAACTTGATAAATATTGTAGTTCTCCATCAGCTAGCAGAAAATAACATGACATGGGATTCATTCATAGAAATAGCTTTGCAATGGCATGAAACTACTTTTTCAGTTCATCATCAAGACATATCAACACAACAGGTGGAGGTAGGATCATCAAGAAAGTCAGTGCAGGTTCCCAAGCCATATAGACCCTAGGTGACTAGAATGTATTAAAGAGGAAAAAGGCTTGTGTTTACTTCTCAAGTTGAGAAAAGGGTCAAGCCTTCTACATGAGAAAAATAGGGATCACATGTATAGGATGAAGACCTAATTGAACATGATTTTGAATTGGTGGACTTAGAAGCAGCAAACGAACCTTCAAACATGAAACAGATAATCAAAGAGAAGGATTCTCATATCAAAGAACTCATGGACAATATGGCAAGAGCAAGGTTCATCATCTCCTTCCTTGAGCAAGAAAATAGTTAGCTTAAGGCTAAACAACTCATCATTGAGAAAGATCAATATAAGGTGTTGTAGCAAGGAGGCAAAGGAAAAGCAGTTTTAGATCCCAGTCAACATGACGAAACTGAAAAACAAGTTAGGAAAAAGAGGCCAAGGACCAAGGGATTCAAAAAGGCATTGAAGGAGGAGAAAGGGCATAATCTGCTAGATGAAGACCTAGACATGCAAGACATAATTGTCTTGGAGATCAATGAGGATAGAGAGTATTGGCTAAATAAGCTCAATAACCACTTAGAACAACTTCTTGACAAAGCCAACAAGGATAATCAGCTATTGAGACACATGGCCCATCATTATCAAACTAGAAACATGATATCCAATATCAAGCTCAAGCAGTTGAAAAATAAGCTAAAGGAAACCCTAAAGGACAAAAATGAGAGGGATAACTTGGAGATGCTTGTTGAAACATCCATGAGGGCATGACATACCTCATTTTTCATGTCATGACCAATTTTGAAGGTTTTCTGATCATTTTGGGTTTTTTGGCTATTTTGGTGCCTAATTCAGAAAATTCGCTAGTCACAGAAGCGCAACGCCTTAGCGTTGCGCTTTTTCCTCAAGCATACAAATGAAAAATGGTTTGCAGTTTTGGAAACATCATGGCATCCTCTCAAAACCCATTTCATTATATTTCTCGGAGGGCCTAATTTTTGAGAAAAAAGGAGAAAAAGGGGTCAAAAATCAGCATTTTGCCCCTCTTTTTGGCAGGCGCTACACTTCTAGAGATACCTTGCGAGAATATATTTTTATGGCCTTCCCATGGGTCATTTTCAAAAACTAAAGGTGTTATGGAAATTATACTTGCAAATCTAGTTGACCGTTCTTTCATATCTTCATTTGGGCTTTAGGAAGGCACCTTAAAGTGGTCTCAAACTCGGCACTACGCTTCTACAAATTTCTATGTTTTTCATTTAAATTTCACTGTGTAATTTCCTTGTTTTCAGTTTGACTTGGTCAAAGTCAAAAATCTTGATGTAATTGAAGTTATTTCAAGGTTAGATGATGTAATCATAAATAAATAGACATGATATGTTGTTTTTATGGTTACTTAGGCCTCATAAAGAAAGAAAAATTCAAAACAAAGTCTAAGAGAAGAGTTTGTATTTGACCTTCTCACTCTCACCTATTGGTTGAGAGAATCTTGGACACAGTTCCACCACCTAGGAATTTGAATCCTGAAGGTGGGGAAGTTTTTTAATTGAGTCTATATGTATCATTTCTCATTCAGAGAGAAGGGTTGGACTTTTTTGGAGAAGGTATGTTTATGTTCTCTTCAGCTAATATAGGAGCAGTTGCAACTATATTTCAGGAACTCTAGTTCAATGAGTCTATGGTGTTCTCTTTCTCTTTCTATTAGTTTCTAATGGATAAATCATCTCTCTTTACATGATTTTTCTTCTTCCTATGAATTTCCTTGTAGTTATATAGACAAGAATTGTGAATTTAAGCTATGTTTATGTGGAATTCATACTTGTGTTTCCTTTCTTCTAAAGCTAATGAATTAATGCATTCACATGCTCATTACTTTCTTTTAAGCTCACAAATCTATAATACATTGAAAAACACTCCAATTGCACCATAACACACTGATATCTGGCTCCTATTTATACCTGTCTCTACATACTTGAAGCCTAGACCTAATTACCTGCTCTAAACCCTAGTCCAACAAACCTAAAAAACCTAAATTCACAAGAAATAAAAACAAACTTATATATCTAGCCTAAAACCTATCTCTTTTCATATATTCATTAACAAATCCTTTGAGAGATCCATCTCTGGGTCAGTAGGGCTAGCTACTAAGCTAAAAGTGATTCGAGGTTACGTCTTTCGATCTCCTCCTCGGCCTAGGAAATTGTAGAGGATAACACACCCAACCATAGATTGGATGAGCCATGTCTCTCTTCATCCAATCACCACCATGCCATATTCCAAGCATGAATGTGGGACTTATCACCAAAAGCATCCAGTGTTGTCTGAAGCTACACCACCTCACCCTCAACAATAGGACCAGGATTTACTGGGATCCCCATTAGATCATTAGGCCATAAATAATAAACATACAATACCATGATTTACCACAACCCTCATTGGAGCACTAGGCCAAGAACAAGCATGGGTGCCACCAGATATCTCCACCTACACCATGAGGAATATTTCTATCCCAACCTCTCAGCTTTATCGTGTATCCCACCATTATCGGTCAAGGGGTTCCTAGGCCTTCGAGGTCTCCAACCTCTAGGATTTACTGTGTATCCCATCCCAGGATTCCTGGACCCAATCAAGGGTACTCACCACTGAGCTTTATCGTGTATACTGCCATTCACTAGGCAAGGGATTCCTATACTCAATTGAGGTGTTCACATTCAGGCTTTACCATGTATCCCATCCTATGATTCCTAGGCCTTGTGAATAATCCTGGGACCACCCCACTCAACTTCAAGTCCATCCGGCAATCTAGCTCAACCAAAACATGAGAACCCATCACACCATGACCATCTGAAAATGGTAAGGCTAGGCTGAAAAACACCGCCACACCTGGGAAAACCCATTCCAATGATAGTAATAGAACCAATAGGACACATGCATAACTATGCATGCCAAAACTAGAAAGGAAATCATACATGTAACTCGATACTTGCAAATAATCTCGATGTAGCTGCTAGATACTGATCTAGCAACTTGATCCTTGCTTTCCTTTGCCTTCTTGCACCAAATCTCCAAGTATGCCACACTCCTCCAAGAGTGCTTTGAGAAAACTCTAAGTGTCCAAGAGTGTGAGAGAGAGAGCTCCAAAATTGAACTGACAAAAGTCTGTTAACTGATCCTAAGAAACATTTTTATTAATGAGGCCTCTATTTTCTTCATTTTTCATTATTTTCCTTTGATTTGCTCTTCACATACAACCTATGACCTTTCACCTTCATTTTCTTCTAATCTCCATTATTTTCATAAATAAAGTGCCAAAAATAACTTTTTTCCTTTCCAAAACCTTAGCCATTGTCTTTTCCAAATTCCCCTTAGCCATAAACACATCAAGTGATTCCCACTATAATAGTTTTCCCAACATTCTTCTTGGAATACATGTCCTATGACCATGGTCTTATATATTTTTACATGTATTTTTAATCAAGTTTGTTACAACAACCACCCCACGTGATCAATCCTTGAGCTAGAACTCTTTTTCACTAACTTAACACCCCAACCGCACCCTTGACACACTGTCCATGTGGTTATGAGGCTCCAACCACACTCATAATCCTGTCTGCATGTGGTTATGAAAAAAATCCCTTGTTTTGTGTATGTGGTCATGATAACTATGCCATTTTTTCAGGAAAGAGTCTAGACCACTACCCAAAACTGCTTGTAAGTTTCCAAAAACATAAATAAGGTGATAATAAGGCTAACCATTCAAAACTTGAACAATATCTTGACCGGAACATGCCCAGTACATGATAGAAATTTTTTCAAACATATGGTAAACATCAAACCTACATGTCATGAATGCATATCTGATCATGAACTTTTGAACTCTATTTGAGAATCACCACGAAGGCCCAATTCCCTCTCAAACTAGCTACAACAACACTTGTTAGCCCATGTGTTCATCAAACATTCAATAACTTATCAAACCATGAGATATATCCATAGCTAGATCACATCATAAAACGATGCATATAACCAACATCGAACTATAATAGTATTAATTTTTCTTAGGGCTATATTGTTCTTTGCTTTGATAATTTCATTTGTTCATTGACACATTAAATTCACCCCATAACATCATAATATTATTCAGATTTACATTATTTATAAACATATGCAATTAAGTATAAAGAACAATATCATCATCATCATTGTAGTGGAACATAAAGGAACAATAGAAGAAAATCATTCTATAAAAAATCATGCAAATTCACAAGCTCATGCAATGTACTAAAGCAAAAGACAAGAATTTACTTCTACTTTCAACCAACGGAAGCCAATAGATTGATGAAAATAATAATTCACAAGAGGAAGATAATCAATGGCACATAACATAATATGTATCCATGGAAAGCCACAACTGAAAACCCCTACTATCTATATTGCACTAATCAGAAATCCAAGATGATAATACAATGTTTGTTCTCACAAGAACAATCCCAGCACTCAATATGATCAATCTCCCAACTCACAAGCAAGCTCAAGCCAAACCTTAGCCTCTTTTGATGCTCTCCAAGCCCCTATTTCCTTGCACCCTTGGTCAAATAATTTGGATGAATACAATATGCTCTGCTAAACCTTGAGCTTAACCTGCATAAGTATTTCTTATCCTCTTCCTGATGACTTCCTTAACTTAATACTTAGCCAAATTTCCAAGCCTCCAAACATCTAATTATTTGCAGAATTCCTGAGAGAATTAGCCCATATTTAAAGGGAAATCCTCACTGCGCAATCCTCAACTGATTCAATGCATGATATTTACAATTCAGTAAATCATACAACTAATAGTACATTGCCCCTGCACTCTAGTCTCAACTGGGTCTTGCTCTGAACAGGCATGCATGAGTTTTCGATGAGTGAATATTTAGTTACCTGGAGTAACACTTGTGGATGGACCAATGCACCAACTAAATGTTAGTCCTCTATTAGTTCCACAAATAGTTAGAACTAATTTAACTGAACATAACTCAGTAAACTGAGTTATCTAATTACAACTCATAATTAAACTCATCCTGGACCCATAAAACTTAGGGAGAACATATACATGACTTCCAAAAGACTTCCAACTCGAAATTCCTAATTTAAATAAGTCAACCTAACTTAGTTAACTATTACAAGTTTCTATGAGAAAATAATTCGATTTTAATTCTCAGTTTAATTCAAGGACAAATTAAACTGGAATTTCTGAATTCTATTTTTAACATTTATTGTTGCTATTTTCAACACTCCCTCTCAACAAGAAAGGAATTCAACTCGATCCTGATCCTGAACCTTTGGAATGTTTTGCATGCAGTACTTCTCTCTAGTGTTGTTTCTCCAGAAACTCTAGAAACAAAAAAAAGCATCCAACTTGAGTTAGTATGATGCATCTATAATCAATGTCTCTTACTGCTATTGCCTCTGTCAAATAAAATCTCCATTCTTCTATTGACTCTGACTTTCTGCACTGTTGTTAACCTTTCTCTGCATTTTTTCAGTATCTGACTACTCTAGCATTTGTCACTTTGATATATGAATGCATCAATCCCACTAATTCCTCTCGCTAATATGTACGTTGAGCTCCCATAGCAAGGTACGATCCATGAGATAAAACCACTCAATGGACCCTACGCAATTTCAACCCTCTTTGGACTATCACTTCACATCGCCCCACCTCACACCTAGAGGTATGGATTCATGTGATCCATATTCCCACTTGGATCAAAATTTCCCCCTACTAGAGGTCTCTGCATGAGTGGATGCCTCCACTCAATTTCCTCTCAGCTTCTCAAATTGTGGTTGCTCCCCAATTGTCTGAGACTACTTCTTTTGGGGTTGCGTATTGAGAGGTAATTTACTCTCTCTCTCTCAACCACCAAGTATCTAAGCCTTTCCTTTCTCCTCAAGGCTTTACATGCATATTGTACCTCAATTTCATATAGGTTCTTGGCTAGCACACCAATTTGTTTCATCTATCTCGCCATCATGGAATTTTCTAGAAAAATATCTAATTTTAAATCAACGATATCTCCCTCATCCAAACTCTGATTCGAATGATTTTTTTTTGAATTTGGGTATTTTTCCATGAGGAATCCAGATATTCTTTGTAAACTCATAGCCCAAAAAAAATGGCTTTGATACCTGTTATAGCTCCAAATCTCACTCTTGATGTTTGTGATGCTGCACTCATGGCCTAGGGCAACCTCTCCTTCCACACTTGGTCCAAATACTTAAAAAATAGTGTTTTACTCCCTATACGCGACATTGCCTTGAGCTAAACGCGTGTGTACATGGGTCTGTGTATACCCAACCCGCGTATATGTCTTAAAACACTTAAAAAAATTAAATCTCCTTAATTTCAGGCAGAGATCACAAATTTTACCTGTTGATTACCTATTAGTGCCCATGGCCCAACTGTTCCCAATGAATTCCTAACTAAAAAACTACTTTGGGAGAAGTATAAAAAGGCTTCAATGGGAAGGCCTAAAGGAGGAGAGAAGAGAGAGAAAGATAACTCTACTGAGATTTTACTTGATCAGGTCTAGAGCCTTCCCCTAGAAGGCGGAGAGGTAGTACATCCAGAGGGTTTCATCCCGTGGCAGCTGACACATCAGGGATTGATCCTCCCCTCGGGGGCATTAGTGTTCAGGATAGGCCTGGAACTTCTGTAGAACTAGAGAGGAACACTCTAGTTTTTTCTCGAGTTCTCTTTCAATCAGAAGATAACATAGAGGTAGAAGAACTCCCAGAGTCCTTCGTGGCTCCGAATTATCCTCTACCTTCTAGCCATCTAGATGCGTTACAATACGTTGGGACTCCAACGCATAGACTGTCAAGTCCAGTTCATATTGTGCACTTACCCTCGATGACCACCACTGGAAGCATGGCTTCTACCACAAGTGTTACAACCATGCAGACTCCAACATCAGCACAAGGGGGAGGAACTATTTCAATCCCCTCTGCATCTTTATTTGGGTCTTTTACTAGCACATCTTTATTTGGGTCTACCTCCATTCCTTCTACGAATGGAAATTCCCAAGCCAATGCATCTAGTTTTGGATTCTTCCCGTTTGGCACCCATTCACAGGGTATTCTGTCAATTCCATTTAGTGCCTCCACATCCATGATGGGTGGGTCAGCTTCATTCCAGGGTTTTCCTTTTGGAAGTCATCATATACCACATTCCAACCTAACAATAGGATCTATGCCCTTTTCTTCTGCAGGACAAGGCAACAAACCCTTTCAAGGTTGGACTAACCTTGCGGTTAGTGGCATAGGAACTGGGAATCCATTTTTCGGCCAACAAGGGAATAGGCCGTACTCCACAGTTAGTTCATTTCGAAGTATTCCTCCCTTAGCTTCTTGTTGGAGAGGTAAATCCCCTCTACGGATAGAGGCGATCCCTACTAGCCCAATAGGGGTCTAGCAACAATCACACAATGCTGCCATGCATGTTCCTAGTTACAATTAAACGAGAAGTAAAGAGCACCTACTTGGATTCCCGCGTTGTCGTTTGACGAAGAGATGTTGCCTTCGCTCCTCCGGTTCAGCTGATCACAATCCTCCGCGATCCCCGCGAACGGACACCTGCACACACGAAGAGAAAGAAAATGCAAGTGTGAAATCTAGTAAAAGTAACCATATGTCAGTCAGAAAAGACATAATTCACATTTACCCATTGCATAGACAAACGAGAATGGAACAATAATAGCAGTCATCTATTATTAATCAGAATAGAGAAGAGTACAACCAAATGTTCTGACGTCGATAAACTTCTCAGGAGGGATCAGTCAGCATGTATCTCAAGCATTCACCTTTGAGGATGGTTCTCCCAAGACAAACAACTCTCTCTCTCTCACACAAATGTCACAAACAAACTTCCCCAAGCAATCAATCACTTCCACACCTAACACACCAAACCTATAGCAGCAATCTGAGCACTACAAGCTCTGTACAATCCAAGCTAAGTCTAACTAGTTCCAACTAGCTGCTCATGGTAATGGTGGAAGTTTATATAGGAGAAGGAGTCTCCTAAAAGGGTGGAAGGATGAGCTTATCTTCAAGGGAAGTAGTTGCAAAGGGTCGAACATACATGCCATAGAAAGGAGTCGACATTCACAAAGCTAACAACCAAGCCTGGAGAGATCTGGAAGGCTGGTTGTTTGAACAAATTCGCCCAAACTGGATCAGCGCGGATTATATGGAGACTGCCGCGCTGTCAGCACATATCAATAACTGAACAAGTCACATCAGCGCGGAAGAACACGGGAAAGGCGCGCTGTGCACCATCGCGGAAAAGTGATGTTCTTCTACGATGGCAGCGCACAGAATACACTGGAAGGCGCCTGTCATCGCGGTTATTTTAGGAACAGACGCGCTGATGCACAAAACTTTGGAAAAGTGGGTTTTTAAGCCAGTTCAGGGATCAAACACTTAGTGATTGTGAATTCTGGACACAGCAGGGTGACTGACAGGAAGGCAGTGATAAATTATTGTGTAACAAATGCCCCCTAAAGCATGAAGACCGAGAGAGTGGGAGGGGTGAAATGCTTTACAACACACGCCGAACTGGAACACCACCAGGAAGTACCGAAAATCTCTGACAATCAAATACATGCAGTCTAGGCATGGGCGCAGCCATCCAAAAGACATGCGAGAATGGTCTATGGTATGGACGCAGCCACCCAGCTAAAGAGACCATAATAATGATAAGGTATGGTCGCAGCCATCCATGAAGACTCAAGTATGGGCGCAGCCATCCATCAATGAGTTATGTAATGATTATCTACAAAATCGCAACCTGGACCATAGTGAGCAAGGATCCAGGGTCTTGCGCTCCATCTCGACCCGAACAGAGTACAAGTCCAAGCATGTGAATACATGGGTTGAAGTCGAACATGCATGAACATCGTCTGATTACCGGTTAATGATGAAAACCGTTAACAGACGCGAGAGGTACCACCAATAATGACAATGGCCCTCAAGGTACTATAGGTACAATCCGTGGCGTGTGAATCAATGAGTTGGTGTCGAACACCCACGGAATTATTCGATCGAAGGTCAATGATGTGAACCTTGCGTCGAACACGAAAAACCTGCCATTGAGGCATGCAGGCTCCAAGGCACCTGGAAAGAGTCTCTAAGTCACTTTCTCGGATAATGAGTTGAAGTCGACGAGAAAGGACCTTGATCGAAGGTGGGCCATGATGATTCCCACATCATCGACACGAGACAGAGGTATAATAGTTTGTGATGAGATAGCGAACGAGGTTGCATTGTGGCAGAGGACAACTTTTCTTGAACATATAACGGCACTGTAACGGATTTGGCAGTACTTGACATCAAACGAGCAGCGGATAAGATGGTGACGGCGATGAACAGATGAGAGGTCAAATAGGATATCCCAAACCCATGGAGGCTAGTGAAAACGAGATGAGATGATCCCACCTAGACACGAAACAGCGGAGTGCCATGTTCAAG
This sequence comes from Pinus tabuliformis, assembly GCA_031772625.1. Taxonomy (NCBI): domain Eukaryota; kingdom Viridiplantae; phylum Streptophyta; class Pinopsida; order Pinales; family Pinaceae; genus Pinus; species Pinus tabuliformis. The sequence continues at coordinate 309,348,780 of CM062815.1, read as the reverse complement.
AGTGACGTACTGCCGAGACGACTGTAATCATAGTTCCATTTTCCCCACCTTTGCAGGCAGGTACCCCGATTATTTTTGGATGACAAGCTTGACGGGGATAACATATGCTTGATGTGTGTCATGTTGACAATATCCGATGTCATTGAGTGTTTAACGAGCCTGACAAAGGAGAAACTCGGCTTCTTTTCTTGTTTCGAGAGTCTGAAAAGAACGCGGAAAAGGAGACTCCAGGGGGGTCCTTTTTCGTACAGTTGTGTCTCTCGAGCCCGAAAAAGTATAAAACGATGCTCGAAAGAACCGCCCGGTCATTACAACCGAGGAGTACTTTTCATGAATAGTGTCTCCGACCTGAAAAAGTAAAAAAGCGGTTGAAAACACGTCGTTTTAGAGCCAATATCGAGCGCGAAACGACAAACACCCGGCGATCTTTTTGGTTTACCGGTCGGAAAGAGAGCTTAAAAACGACCGCCTTTCGTTCCCTTTAACGAGCTGAAAGGAAGCTCGGCTATCTTCTCTTGTTTAACGTCAGAAAAGAGCTTAGAGACGACACTTTTTTGGGGATCACATGAATTGTGGACCGGCATGACCAAGCCGCTATACTTGTACCTGCACAAGGGCACTACCCGCATAAATCCATTCGATATATGTAAAAAACACATGCTTAAAACAAAACCAGGACTAGTTTTATGGTTAAAAATGGTAAAAACCCAAAAAATATGGCAATTTAGGAGTTTTTACTATAGATAGGGGGGAGTAATAAGTCATTTTTACCATTTTACTATTTGAGAACATGAAGGACGTGGAGGAGCCAAAACGTTGACGGAGCGATTTCCAGCCCGTACGGAGACCATTTCCAGATCCGCTTCTTCCAGGTAGGTTCTCGTTCCCTTGCCCTGCATTCTGGTTCATTTTAGTAGGTTTTTAACGGTCGAATTGGCCCAATTGGGCATTTTTTATTTGCATGGGTGCGCCCTCGGTCAGCGCGGAAATCGCCCACGGGGTCGCGCTGACCGAAAAATAACAAACGTAGCCAACTTCGGGTCAGCGCGGAAAAGCCGTGTTCTTCCGCGCTGACCTCGCATTTTTTACAAAGGGCCGCCATTGTCATCGCGGCTGTTTCTAAAACAGCCGCGCTGGCGCGGAAAAAATTTTGTTTTTGATAAATGAACGTAAATTTTTCATGGAGGCACTTCTAATTTGTTTCTATGGTTTGTGCAGGACATCATGGCCTTTCAATGGCAAGAGAGAGTTCACGATGTGGAGGATGTAGCTGCTTGGGGAGACGTGAATTGCTGCAACGCCATGCGGGCTTGTGGATTCATGAAATTCTTCCTCACGCCGCGTTTGAGAGCCCAGCATGATCTTCTGGAGCTGCTGATCAGGGCATGGAACCCGGTGGACCAAAAATTCACCATCCGTGGTCACGACATTGAGTTTGACCACATGGACATCTTTTTCTTGACTGGATTGTCGTGCCGAGGTGCGAGGCCCATCTTGGAGGGGCAGCGCCCTAGCGGCGGTACTCTGGATGACTTGATGGCTCAGGTTTGCCCGGGGGCGGTGAAGACGCGGAGTGGGAAGTGCTCGATCCCCATAGTGAGAGACATAGTGCTGCGCACCATCCTGTTCATGGTGACCCGGGCGGCGGGTAGCATGGCGAACCATGAGGCGTCTAAGACCCATCTCCTACTAGCTCTCGAGTGCCTCGAGCCTACCGTGTTTGATTGGTGCACGGCAGTGTGCAACAACATGAAGAGGCAATTGAGCAACTGTCGTCGCGGGGAGACGAAGCAGTTCGGCTATGGATCGATCCTGGTCCCGCTCATTCTGGAGCGAGTACCAGCCATGCGGCTGCAGTCTATGGTTGTGGATGCCCCCAGGGATCCTCGAGAGACGAGGGCCTCACGATGGGCTTGTATTATGCCACGTGGGGGTGGCGGCCGGCCACATAGCTGGGGGGCATTTTTCAGAGACTGGCTGGATCAGCAGGAGATCTTCGTGCAGGATTGGCCATATGCGGGGATGGATTTCCGCAATGATCCTGATTTGGTACTGCCTCCGGGTGAACAGTGGGACGATGCAGGTATGACACTTTTTGTCTTTTTGAGTTTTGTATTGTTTTTTAATTTTCATGTACATGTCCTAATAAATGTCTTGTCATGCAGATGTGGGGCCTACTAGACCGATTGGCCTGGCTGCCACGGCACGGAGAGAGGGCCTGGGAGCCAGAGCTTTGGCCTTAGCCCCTCCAGGGGCCAACACATCGGAGACTATGGCTCGCAACCTTGAGGGGTTGCTGGAGGGGGTGCCAGACTACCAGGGGGTCGAGGAGGTCCCCGTGGAGCATCAGATTCACACAGTGGGGGTGGAACCCAGAGTGCACCGCCTTCTGAGGCGGGTGGCACGAGCGGCTGTGTACTACAGAGAGCACCATCCAGCTGACTAGTCGTCTAGGTTTTATTTCCACTGTTATTTTGAGACATATGACTCAGATGTATTGAGATTTTGGGACATGCACTTCTATTTTTGAGCACCTTAGTGCGCCACACGATATATATATATATACATACCGATTTTTTGGATGAGTTGTTGTTACATGTGATGATGTATTCTTTATGTTACGCGTTTATTCAGTACAATTTGTGATCTTATGTATGAATTTGCACGACACTCGACTCATGGATTTTATATTTTTAATGCAAGCTTAAAAGCACACACATGCAAACTATGCTTGAAATGATTTATTTACATATGCTTATGGTCTTACTATGCTGTTCTATGCTTTCTTGTATGATGTTTATCTGTTTCGCAAATGTCTATCTAATACATGATTTGCCAATGCATCAGTCAACGTATTTAATCGTCTCGGAATGTGCTGATAAGTAATGTAATCAAAATTCCGTTCTAACAATCTTACACGTAGGTACAACCTTAATATGCGCTGGTCTCTGACGGAATATCGTCTGTTGAGTTGATGGACAACCAGCTGGGAGTCCAGGTTCACCACTAGCTCTCGGATGCCGAGGTCAACTGCTTCGGCAAGTAATTCTATTACAGCGCTGTACTCGGCAACGTTGTTAGTGGTACGACCTAGGCAGACACCCTGAAGGTCTAACAACTCTCCGTGAGGATCGTAGATCACCCACGCTGCCGAAGACAAATTACAAGTGCTACGGCAGGCACCATCAGCGAAACCAACATAAGGGGTACGAGACATCTGCGCAGGAAAGAGAAAGCATAATAAGGGGCAAAACACGCCTTCACACCAAAGCAAAAAGAAACTCATGCAGTAAAAACTCAAAAACACACGTATATACAAAGTGAATGTGAGCAGCTATGCATAGTATTTCTTCAGATACAACCCATTACGGGGCTTGTCAAGAGGATTTCCTTCATAGTCAATCAACTCACATGCGCCCTTTTGTAAAACACGTTTCACGATGTAGGGCCCTAACCACATGGATTCGAGTTTTCCTGCCCCCAGCTTATCCTTAGCTTGATTGTAGAGCAGTACTAAGTCTCCCTCAACAAAGGAACGAGGATGAATATTCTGATCGAAGTGAGCTTTGACTCTCTTCTTCTGTGCTTCGATAGCCAGAGAAGCCAAACGACGAGTCTCGTCTAACCGTTCTAGGTAAAGAAGCCGCTCCTCCACTGGAGTGGTGTTGGGGAGCAACTCGACAGCTAATTTTAATGAAGGAATTTCACATTCGACGGGAAGGGTAGCCTCCAGTCCATAGACCAGTTGAAACGGGGTGAAACCGGTGGCATCCTTCACAGAAGTCCGGTAGGCCCACAAGGCCGGGAAAAGCATTAGATGCCAGTTTGACTTGTGTATATTGACGGTGCGTTGAAGCATGGTGATCAGAACTTTGTTCACGGCTTCAACTTGACCGTTAGATTGAGGATAGTACGGTGACGAACTATCTTGCCGCAAGCCTAGCTGGGTCGTTAACTCTGTCATCATATGATTTCGGAAATGCTTTCTGTGATCTGTAACAATAGCCTGAGGGACTCCGAAGCGAGTGATGATATGATTGAATAAAAACTGCGCCGCTGTGTGACCGTCTTCGTTTAATGTAGGCATCGCTTCGGCCCACTTGGTGAAATAATCCACGGCAACGATAATGTACCCATGCCCCCCGGCCGAACGAGGGTTACAGGACGTATAATCGATGCCCCATTTGGCAAATGGACCTACGGTTACGACAGGGTGCAGTGGTGCAACAGGTGCACGCATCTTCCGGTGGTAAACCTGGCATTCATGGCATGCGCGTACAGCAAGGATGCAATCCTTGAATATAGAAAGCCAGAAATAACCAGCGCGGAGGATCTTTTGAGCGGTAGCGTATCCGGACATATGGCCGCCACAAGCGCCGGAGTGGCAGTCATTCATGACTCGCTCAGCTTCTTCGAGGGTTAAGCATCGGCGAAGAATAGAATCGATGCCGAGGCGGTATAGGGTGTCGCCCAAAATGCGATACGGTTGAGCTTGATGACGGATCCGTCGTCGAGCATCTTTCGATGTATTGGGATGAAACGAAGACGTTTGTAAATATACAATGATGTCCCCGTACCATGGGTCGAGAGTGCTGATGAGAAAGAGCGTTTCATCTGGAATCTGCTCCTCTGAATGAGATGGTGCAGACTGAGATGGTAAGGAACAGAGCAGTTCGGCAAAGACCAGTGATTTCTTAGACTTGGCGGCAATGAATTCCAAGTCGAACTCTTGGAGGATTACAATCCACTTCGAGTATTTGCCCCCCAGCAACTGACGTGACAGAATGTAGGTCATGGGGTTGCAGTCAGAGATCACGGTCGTTGTGTGCAACAAGATGTAATGACGGAAATGTTGGACAGCACAGACAGCGGCCAATGCCAACTTCTCGACATATGCATAGCGAGTCTCCGTATCCAGGAGGTTGCGACTAAGATAGTATACAACGTGCTCCGTGCCATCGTCGTCGTCTTGCACTAAAACCATGCCGATGGTGGTATCGGCAGCGGCCAGATAAAGGGTGTAGTCACGGTGGTAATTTGGAGGTCTTAGGAGCGGAGCTGAGACCAGAAGGTCTTTAAGACGCTCAAAAGATTGTTGAGCGATAGCGTCCCAATGAAAGGGCGTGTCTCGCTTTAGTAATTGCGTGAAACCCTTGGCCACCTCGGCATAATTTGGGATGAATCGTCTAAGAAAATTAGCTTTTCCCTGCAAGCTTTGTAACTGCTGTAGAGTGGCAGGGGGAGGAAGATTCAAAATGGCCTCGACTTTAAGGGGATCCAAGCGGATGCCCTCCCGGGAGACGATAAACCCGAGTAGTCGGCCGGATTCCACGCAGAAGACACACTTATGCGGATTGAGTCGAATACGGTAGTGTCGACAGCGAAGGAAGATTTCGCGTAAATATGATGGATGGTCTCGGCGTTTAGCTGAATGAGCGGGTAGGTCATCCAGGTAAGGTTGTACGATGTGTCGGATATCATGAAAAGCATACGACATCGCACGCTGGAAAGTGGCGCCGGCATTTCTGAGACCGAAAGGTAGCTTCTTGTAAGCGAAGGTGCCCCAAGGACAAATGAAAGCAGTCTTGTGCTGGTCTGCGGGGGCTATGTTGATCTGGTTGTAACCAGAGAAGCCGTCCATAAATGAATAAATTTCGCTTCCTGCGCAATCGTCGATAAGCTGATCAATAAAAGGCGTAGGAAAGTTATCTTTTGGACAGGCGCGGTTGATATCGCGATAGTCAACACAAACCCGAATAGTGCCCTGTTTTTTATTGACAAGAACTATATTAGATACCCATTCTGTGAGGGGAATGGCATAAATGAAACCAGCTCGAAAAAGTTTTTCAACTTCGGCCTTGATGGCTGCAGCCTTTCGAGGGTGCACTGGGCGTAAACGCTGACGAACAGGCTTAGCCCCAGGATAGGTAGGGATTTCGTGCTCCACGATACTGGGGTCAATGCCGGGCATTTCTTCGTAAGACCATGCGAAAACATCACGAAATTCACGAAATAGATCTGTGTAAATTTGAATTTCCTCAGGAGTGCATGTGACTCCAATATGAATATTTTCGACAACGCCTGTTTTGACAGAGATGTCGATAGCCAGAGTCTGCGTAATGTTACCCATGTTCCCTTCCGAAGACACTTGATATAACTGGATAGGTGTTTGGAGAGGGATATGTGGGAGACATGAAGCAAACTTTCCGAGACACGTGGCCATTTCCGAATGAGGAGGGAGAAACGAAGAGCGATGGTGGTGATCTGACCAAGGGAGCTCTTCGGGAGACATAGTCTCGATGATAGCCTCGTCGGAGGGAAATGATTCCTTCAGGGGGTCCGAAGTGGCCTTTTCTCCCAACCAAGGGAAGGTTTCAGGTGAATCGGGAACGCTGCCTGGAAGAGCAGGTTCAGGGGTTGAAGCCGATGCAGCGACTATCTCGATGTAGTTGAGCTCGGCTGGGCTCAACGGCATCATCTCGCCCCAGGAGTCTTCTTGATTCACGGGAGGGAGAACCCATGGATCAGAATGTGTTGTGATCATATTAACGGAAGTGAGATTTGGAGTTGGGAGGGGAAAAACTCCCATCAAGGAGGGATCTTTAAATAATCCGGCACCCACACTCTCTAGCGATTTGGAGGTATGCTCCACGAATGGTACATTCCCTTCAGAAGAGGAAGCAAAAAAGGACAGCTGGTCCACTGTGACGATTTTCCCTTGATGGGGAAAACGAACGACACGAAATAAGGAGGAAGCCACGGCTTGCATGGCATAAGTCCAGCTTCGTCCTAGGAGGAGGTTGTAAGTGAGATTAGCGTCAACTACTTCAACCTCGACTTCTACAGTTTTCCCTTCTAAAGAGATAGGTAAACGCGGGAGGATACCATGTGGACGAGATTCTCTTCCGTCGAAGGCCTCTAGGGTGGTGGGAGACTGGCTCAGAGCAGGGGAACCAATAGCCTTCCAACAAGCAACCGACATGATGCAGGTTGAGGCTCCTTCATCAATGACAGTACGGTGAATCGTCTTGCCTTTGATGAGAACTTGTATAAGGAAAGCCACCTGATGAGGCAATCTCTGCGTGAAACCTTCGAGGTCAAAAGAAATTAAATCCGAATCTGCCGGGTTGATGCCACCGATTGCTGATAGCAGGGACTTCCTCTGGGAGGGGCAGCTCTGGAGGACTTCTAACGCGGACATAGCAGACGGAGCCTGAGCTAAGTCCTCGACAATGCTATAATGCTGAGCGGCACGAGCATTGGGGTTATAAGATGACTTCCTGAGTACACCTTTGGGAGGGGGTCGGGGGATCGTCTCGGTGCTGGGCCGTTCAATGTGAAGAGGGCCAGAACTGGACGCGGGAGCGCTGGAGGGGGCCTCCGGCTCCTTCCCGGCTGAAGATGGATAATCTTTCGCTCGAGTCGTGATATGGACGGGAATGGTTCCAGCCATGAAAACTTGAGAACCGAACGAGGAAGAGGATTGGGAAGGGTCTGCCACCTGATGCGTCTGCTGGGATGGGAAAGGTTCTTTAAGCACGGCGGGGGACCCTGAAGCACCTTTTAAAAGCCGACTAACCTCGGATCGCCTGGGGCAGTCCTTGGTGTAGTGATCCTCCTCACAAATGAGACAAGGATACTTAGGCTTCCGCTTGGCTCCTTCCTCGGAGGGAGGTTTAGGAGGATTCTGCTTAGGTTGTCCGGATTTTTCTTTGGCCTTTCCTTTCTTTTTGCCTTTCGAGGATTTGTCTGCCGCGGTGGACTGAACGGCATTCACCTCGGAGGTATTCCCAGGAATAGATGGGCTCTGAGAAGCATTCTCGTTAGAGGTGTTTTGTTTCTGCTTCCTAGAACTCGCGGTCGATTTCTTACTTGATGAATTCACGGAGCCAATAACCCCATCAACAGACGGTTTTGGTGGAGCTTTGGTTTGCCCGTGCCTCGGGGCATCTGGCAAATAGTCATACAAAGTACCTAACTGAGAATACACTAAGTCGAGGTATTGAGCTCGCGCAATCGCTTGCTCCTCAGTTACACACGCCCCCATTGCAATATCTTTGGCAATTTTAGGGACAAAGGACGTGGTAAACCAGTCGGTCAGGAGTTGATCGGGAATCCAAAATTTAATCAAACGACGGCGCCTTCTCCATTCATGTATATGATCGGAGATGTGTGTTGCCGTATCCTGTTTCAGAGACGTGAGCAAATTGGTCCCAGTCTCGTACCGAATGGGTAACTGAAAATGAGTAAGAAAGGCCATAGCCAACGAGTTAAAGTCTGAAAACATGCCGCGATTAAGTTCAATGTACCATTTTGCGGCCGAACCAGTGAGAGTCCTCTGGAAGAGGCGCAGTCGGATAGAATCATCAAGCCATGAGTTAGATGAACACCAAAGGTGATAAGTCATTACGTGGGCCTGAGGATCCTCTCCGGCTTTGCCGTCGAACTTTGGACAGTCACCTGGTATCTTGGTCGGAACCGGTGGCCAATATGAGTTATGTAAAATAGGATCGTTTGTTAACTTGGACACATCGGGTAGTTCCAACGTAGCCAAAAATGGTAGCTGCGGGTTGAAGGACATCTATGGCTGAGGGTTCGAGGCGGTATTAGGGTTCCACCCAGATTGGGGTTGCCCCCACGAACTTTGTCCGGACGGGCCTGGCCCGAAAGGACCGGGCGCGTAGGCACTTTGTCCCAATGGACCTGGTCCAAAAGGACCTGGCGCATAGGGGGTTTGTCCGTAGGAGTTTTTTCCATGTGCGGACGACTGTCCCTGTGTTTGCCCCCCAGCTCCCCATGAATTAGCAGCTTGCCCGCCAGGTTGACCATATTGATAATTTTGATAGGGAGTGGCCTGTGGTTGTTGATAATTTTGGTAAGGAGCATATTGATTTTGCCCCTGGGGTTGCTGGTAGCCATGTGACTGCTGGGTCCCATACGGAGCCTGGTAGGCAGGCTGCGTTTGGTATGAGGGTTGATAGCCTATTTGAGTCTGAGGCCCAGAGTACTATCCTTGAACCGGCTGAGGTTGGACCATATGTCCCGAAGGTTGACTTGGTCGGATTCGAGATGGACCTGGTTGGTTAGCAGGATAGCCTTGCTGAACGCCAGGTTGTCCATGTGCCACCAAGGGTTGTCTTCGCGGAATGGGTGGTCGAATTGGCTGGATAGCTGGTGGACGTCGAGGTTGGCCAGCTTGTCCAGGTTGACGATGAGGGTAGACCCCGGGTTGATTTGGCTGTATAGACGGTTGGCCCGTTTGTCCCCCACCGTAACCGGGTTGGGAAGAGGACTGGGCTTGCTGTACGGCAGGCTGCCCTCCTTGGTATATGGGCTGAGCAGAGGGTTGCCCCCCTCGCCCAGAAGGATTCATGACTTGAGGGGCAGGTGGGCCCTGTTGAACATAGGGTTTTCCTCCCTGCCCAAGGGGATACCCTTGCTGGATGGCTGGTTGATTTGAAGGATTGTAAACTGAGACAGTTTGTCCAGAGGGGTACCCTGGTTGGAAACCAAGATGGTCTTGAAAAGACGGTTGCTCTGGCTGCCCAGTAGGTTGATTCTGATATGGATATGGCGGACCTCCAATATCCATAGGTTGTTCCTGGTAAGGTCGACATTGTGGATGCCCAGATTGTCCTGGGTCAGGCGGGCCATACAATGGTTGCCCCTGGGGGGGCTGCACATAGAATGGCGGGTCCTGATTGGGTGGTCCTATGGGCTGCCGAGGAGGATCTCGGTTTCCAAAGTACTTAGTAGTGTGGTCATACACGACATTCAAAGATTCCTCGTTTTCTTCGAAAGGGCGACGAGGGAGACCTGAGATTTCCTCAAGAAACTCACCATTTTCATCATAGAAGAAGATAGGACCATCGTAATTTGGGTCCGTTATAGGTTCCCCATAAGCATCATATGGTCCTGATCCTGGAATGCCTCCAACAAAAGAACCAGCTTGAGGGACTTCAGACGAGGAAACCGGTACAGCACTGATGATCGGAGTCGAACGCGCTACACAAACAGTAGGTTGAGTGGGAACTGAGGTGACGGGCGGGTTGAGTTCTGTCGTGAGGGGTGGAAAAAGAGGCTGCGAAACAAAAGGGCCGATCGAGGCAGCGAGACTAGGATCCCATATAGTGGTAGAAGTTGTTCTAGCGGCATACCTATCCCTCAGCGATTGATATCGTGAAGGGACGGGAGAGGAAGCCGGGATGGGGGTCTCGATGTCTGTGACCACGGGTGTTTCGATGTCTGTGACCGCAGGTGTCTCACCTGTACTGGAAGCTGCCCCCTCCATCGGAGATGACATACCTAAAGGGGTACGGGGGGTGCGGGGGGTATCCCAATCTTCCTCCCAGACGGGATTCCAATCCTCTAAGTAATCTGGGTTGCCTGGGGAACGTGCGTTGATAGGCTGGATACTCGGAACAATGGGAAGAGTACCGCCTACAACTGATACCTCGGGAGCAACAGAGGATGGAGAACCTTGATCACTTATACCAGAGGTTGATGGGTCAGCCAGGATGACCAGACCCCTTAGAACTCCTAAAGGAAACTACCGATAAAAGCCTACTCAAAACTATCGCACACAAGACCTAGAAAAGGTGATGTTATCGTGGCCAAATTAATTTTAAGACGCAAGGACCAAACTTGACCTTTTCATATTTCAGGAGTCGAGAAAAGGACAAAGATGACTCCAGTCTCCTTCGAATGTTTAATGAGCACGAAGTGACAAGACGCTCACAGGCACCTTTTCGTTTAGGGAGTCCGAAAAGGATCAAAAGCGACTGCTCTGGAACTCTAGGTAGAGGGTGTGCCAAACTCTTCGCAAAACCACAGAATACTTTTTAGGGTACGGGTGGTCAATCTTCATGAATGCTGTGTTCACTGCATTGCGAATCGTAGGGCGGCCGACTCGGCTTCCTATGGATAAAGGATAAAAGCCTAGTGGGGTCTCCCTATATACTCGACGGTACGTGGGAGCGCAGTCCGTATTAGACCACTATCGAATCACAGAAGGAGGAATCACCCAACCTAATGTGAAACAACAGTGACTATGTTTTAAGACGCCGGAACACGTCTCTAACCTAGACCTCTAAATATTCGCGTTTAGTTCCAATGCGTTTTTAGATTCATTTGGTTCATTTTACAGTTGATCTTGAGATTAAGTTTCGATTTCAAGCTCTATCGTATGTTCGCTCACAATTACTTAGATGCAATCTATATGCAAAAGAATTTCGTTTCGTTCGATGAATTCTAGCTACGGGAGAGCAAAGAATTTTTTAAACCAAACCAAACGAATACAAACAAACAAGTAGCTAAATGCAACTAAAGCGAGGAAAGGAAACTTTTCTTTTGAAAATGCAAGTCAACGAAATGTTCTTTTCCTTTTCGAATTTTTAAAGCAAGCTACTAATTCGATTTCTTTTCAGTGACATAAAACACCTAAAGGAATTTGGAGGAACCTGAACACCAAGTAAACTACTTAATGAGAGCACACAAAGTTCCCGAAACACTCAACCAAAGTTTCGAAATCAAAAGAAAACAAAGCAATGCACGAGCTATGTGATCTAAGCTCTGCAAAACAAGCAAGGATCGCAAGCAAGGAGGAAGCGAAAAAGACCACTTGGAAGCACAATCCAACACACTCTGACAATCACTGAACAAATGCGAAAACGAGCCTAGAACGAGCTGGTCAATCAAGCAAACAGAGATCCTCACGGGAGGCTTGACACACACACGGCCACTAGATGTCCTAGGGTTCAGAGTGCGAAATCAATAGAGAAAAGCAAACATCCAACGGACCAGAGTCACAACCAGTCAATTAGAGACTCAACACAATCGAGCAATTGCAAAAGTAAGGATGAAAACACGAACCAAGCCGCGAGAAGGGAAGGTGTTTGCAAACTCAAAACCGAGCAAAACGAAACCCTATGAAGCTAAGCTTCGTAATCAAACAGTTCAAAGTTCAGACAGTGAAAAACAAGTCATTAGACAGGTGGAGAGAAGAAGGGGAAGTCACAGCAAGAGGTTCAGGAGGCCAATTTGGTCAAAAATGAGTTTTTCAGGCTCAGCGCGGGTAGCCTTCAGCAACTTGGCGCTGACAGGGGGAGGCCTTCAGCAACTTTGCGACGTCAGCGCGGAAAGACAGGGAAAAAGCGCCCTGTCTCGAAAAAACGAGGTCAGCGCGGATATGAGGCATACAGACGCGATGACTGAAATCACAAAGAAGAGGGGGCGCGATGTCAGTGCGGAAGGACACGAATAAAGCGCGCTGCCCTTGAAAACGAGGTCAGTGCGGCTGTTAGACGTACAGACGCGATGAAGAGAAAACCAAAGAACGGGGTCGCGATGTCAGCGAGACTGTTCCGAAATAAAACGCGCTGAGAGCAAAAAACAAGGACAGCCAAAATAAATACTTCCCAAACCAAAGGCAGGAGCTTTTCAATAATAAAAACGCTTTCCAGAAACACGCAGAAAGTTTATAAGCAACAACGACAATCCCCAAAACTCGACAAGAGGTCAATCAAAAACCAAACACAAAAGTGGACTCAAGAGACAATAAGGCTGATCCCCAGTGGAGTCGCCAAATTGTTGGAGAGGTAAATCCCCTCTACGGATAGAGGCGATCCCTACTAGCCCAATAGGGGTCTAGCAACAATCACACAATGCTGCCACGCATGTTCCTAGTTACAATTAAACGAGAAGTAAAGAGCACCTACTTGGATTCCCGCGCTGTCGTTTGACGAAGAGATGTTGCCTTCGCTCCTCCGGTTCAGCTGATCACAATCCTCCGCGATCCCCGCGAACAGACACCTGCACACATGAAGAGAAAGCAAACGCAAGCGTGAAATCTAGTAAAAGTAACCATATGTCAGTTAGAAAAGACATAATTCACATTTACCCATTGCATAGACAAACGAGAATGGAACAATAATAGCAGTCATCTATTATTAATCAGAATAGAGAAGAGTACAACCAAATGTTCTGACGTCGATAAACTTCTCAGGAGGGATCAGTCAGCATGTATCTCAAGCATTCACCTTTGAGGATGGTTCTCCCAAGACAAACAACTCTCTCTCTCTCACACAAATGTCACAAACAAACTTCCCCAAGCAATCAATCACTTCCACACCTAACACACCAAACCTATAGCAGCAATCTGAGCACTACAAGCTCTGTACAATCCAAGCTAAATCTAACTAGTTCCAACTAGCTGCTCATGGTAATGGTGGAAGTTTATATAGGAGAAGGAGTCTCCTAAAAGGGTGGAAGGATGAGCTTATCTTCAAGGGAAGTAGTTGCAAAGGGTCGAACAGACATGCCATAGAAAGGAGTCGACATTCACAAAGCTAACAACCAAGCCTGGAGAGATCTGGAAGGCTGGTTGTTTGAACAAATTCGCCCAAACTGGATCAGCGCGGATTATATGGAGACTGCCGCGCTGTCAGCACATATCAATAACTGAACAAGTCACATCAGCGCGGAAGAACACGGGAAAGGCGCGCTGTGCACCATCGCGGAAAAGTGATGTTCTTCCGCGATGGCAGCGCACAGAATACACTGGAAGGCGCCTGTCATCGCGGTTATTTTAGGAACAGACGCGCTAATGCACAAAACTTTGGAAAAGTGGGTTTTTAAGCCAGTTCAGGGATCAAACACTTAGTGATTGTGAATTCTGGACACAACAGGGTGACTGACAGGAAGGCAGTGATAAATTACTGTGTAACACTTCTACTTGGAATCCTTATTAGGGGTTATCAACTCCTTATAATCCTTTAGGACGGAGCTTCACTGGTTATGGAGGTTTTTCGGCTGGAGTTGGTCAAACTCCGAGTTTTTTTGGATCACAAGGTTTGCCTTTTGGTCCAGCTAGTTCTGTTGGTTACTTCGGGCAGCCTAGTGCCTTCCAAAATCCAGGCCAATCTTTTCATAACTTTGGGAGCTCTGCCTAGTCCAGGTGGAATCCCCCAGGTCCTCCAAGGCTTCCTTTTCTAGCAACATTAAATTTCCCAGATCTCACGAAATTAATAAACGATCCAATCAAATACAATTTGGCTTGGCCTCCGGTCGCAACCAGACTCCCTTCGGACATTCCAAAGTTCAAGGGGAAGGGCGGTGAAGACCCAGGCGGCCATGTAACCACATTCCATTTGTAGTGCTCATCAAACTCCCTTATCGATGACTCGATTAGGTTGAGACTTTTTCAACACACCTTGACTAGCAATGTAGCCAAGTGGTATATAGAGTTTCTAGTGGGCAGCTTTACATCTTTCACCGATTTGGCTAATATTTTCCTAAATCACTTCCAGTTGCCCGTCCGTTATGATGCCGGAACTGAACTTCTGGCCAATTTTCGTCAGGACACAGCAACTCGCATTTCTGATCATATTCAGGAATGGAGACGGAGAAAGAGGCTCACTAAAGCCGAAATTCCTCTGGAATACCATCTCAAATGGTTTTTGAAATCTTCACAACCTAAAATCTCTAAGGATGTCTCTCTGTCTGGAGTCTGTTCTGAGGAGCAAGCTATTTTTAGGGCCTAGCAATTAGAATTGATTTATTCTAAGTCTAGGATTCTACAAAAAAAATTGCCTAATGCTTCTAGGACTAAGGTTGATCTAGCCAAATCTAAGCCAAGTCCCCATGTAGATGGTATCGTTGGATCCATAGACACCAATGCAGTGAACCTGTTGAGCCAATTGTAGCAGTTGTCTTTACAAACTGCTCCTAACAATTAGGTCACATCGTCTAACCCTTCGTCTTCTTAACCCTCTTCAGTTAATGTCGTCCAATCCTCCAATCCCAAAGGAAATCAAAATTCCAATGGGAAAAAGAAGGGACGAGATAAGAAAAAGAGTCAAGATGGGAAGACTAACACAAATAAACTTGGAAATAATGCTGGTGGTGGTGGAAATGAGTCTAGAAAGAAAGTCAAGTTTCCATGCAAGTTATGTGGTGGAGACCATTTAACTCATCTCTGCTTAAAGATTCAAGACGCTCAGCGCTTGTTAGGGTAGCAAGGGACTTCTGGTTCTCAAGTTATGTTAACCAACCCTTTCCCCAAGGGCAACAAATACTTGCCGGCGCAAGTTCAAATCATGGTACCTCTGCAGGGGGCAACTAGGAAGGGGAGAAATCATCAAATGTTTTCATGATGGGTTCTAATGTCCATGTGGCCACTCGGTCACATGATTACGGTGAAACTAAAACATCCAAGGACAAAACTGCTCCCAGAAACACCGACCTTCATATTGATCGACCCCCTGTCGAGACTATACCACGGATACTGAAAGGTTCCTCTAAATGCGTGACTATCAATCCTAGTGCTAAGACCGCCCAGAATTACTCCATTGTTGAGGATCTAGCTTAGATTCCATGCATTGTGTCCACTTTAGAGGTTCTCCAATTGTGTCCAGCTCAATGAAGTGCTTTGCTTTCAGCAATTGGGGCAGTTGATCCAGAAAATTCTTTAGCTCTCACTTTTGATATGAATAATGTCAAAAAGAGACTTCCTCATCATATGGCTTTCCAGATAAAGTCTACTTACCGGAAAACTAATATTTTTCGGATAGTTATAGATGATGGAGCTTCCACATGTGTCATGCCTATGTCATGTTGGAAGGCCATTGGATCACCTTCAGTTGTTCCTTCACCTACCCTCTTGACAACGTTTGATGGTCATTCTCATAAGCCATACGGGATTATCCCAGCCTTTCCTATATGTGTTGGAGGAAAGGTCATCAATATCAAAGTAGAAGTCATTGATGCTAACCTAGATTACAATCTCCTCTTAGGAAGGAACTGGGTATATGAAATGGATGCTATTGTTTTGACTCTATTTCGTGTCATTTGCTTTCCTCATGAAGGGAAAATCATCAAGGTTGATTAATTGGATTATTCTCTAGTTGATCCTCGAGCAACTTCGGATTCTACTATTCCGATGGTGGATAACCCCCGTCCGCCTACTGAGAATCTGGGAGTCGGGATGTACTCTTCCTTGATGGGTACTTTTGATCTTCCCCCTCCTATAACTAGAATAGATACAATTTCATCCTCCAAGGAGCCTTTATGGAAAAAGTTTGTTCAAGCTCATTATTTTTTAGATCTTGGAACCTTATCTTCATCTGTGACCACATCGGATGATGGCAAGGTGGGTGAAATAGAATCTTCTATGCCTGCAGTAGAGCTTAGATGTGTATCTACTAATAACTCTGCAGACAACCATTCTACCTCTTTCTCTGGGGAGGAGTTGGATGGTGATGTGGCTCATTCTCGAACCCCCAATTCCACTTCTGCTTTGGATTTCTTAGATATTGGTTTTCCATCCCACGAATCGATATTCGAAGCAATGACAGTCGTAGATTGACCTTTGGAAGATTTACATGATCCTCCTTTGCATGAAGTCGAATCTAGGTCCTCCATTCTGACTAGCAATGTTTGTACAGTTCCTTTGGCTCCAACACAATTATTTGCTGAAGGAAGTATATTGATTGGTTCCATAATTGTACCTATAAACACCCCTAGGAACAAGTTGGCGGTGTCCCCTGATCAGCTCTACCTTAAGAAGTACTCTACTTAGAAGCTAGGCAATGGCTTATTTGTACATTTTGTATGTTTGTACATATCTCATCAGGAGTTTTTTGATATAAACACTTTTTGGTCTACTGTGACAGGTGTTGATGGATGACTTGGTCTATTTTTTATTCGCCGATGGTGCTAATTGGCACACTCGGAACCTCGCTTCCGCAGCTTGGGTAATCTACTATCCAACTGGTCAATTGATGGTGTCAAGGGGAGTATGCATTGGTCCCGCTTCAAATAATATGGCTGAGTATACTGCTGTCATTAATTTACTATCCGAAGCAATTTCTTATGAAATCGATTCATTGGTAGTCTATCTTGATTCACAATTGATAGTGTCACAACTGAATAACATTTATCGGGTAAGGGATCCATGTTTATATCGCCAGTATTTAAGGGTGAGGTTGTTGCAAAGATCATTTACTTACATTAATTATTTGCACATTCCAAGATCTCATAATTGGTTAGCTGATTCTATCGCTAATCAAGAATTAGATTGGCATATCATTCATTCATCACAATAAAATCAAGCATCAAAAAATTGAAACTGTATATATATATATCATAAAATGTCTCGAGTGTACATAAGTGTGTCCAAAATAATATACAAAAATTGGGACTCAAATTCCCATAATCATGTCCAATACATCTAATGCCCTAGCTCAGGATGAGTAGCTAAGTATGCAACTACTGCTTTCGCCACACGCCTAAGAGTGCGAACCCAGTCTTCCTCGTTTGCACGATCCAGTGTCGTCAACCTCTGATGATCATGTTGAAAACACACCGTCGACTAGTGAAAGTGAAGCCCCAGGACAAAAAGGAAAATATAGATTTCCTTGTAAACTGTGCGAAGGCGATCATGCTGTCCACCGTTGTCCCTTCTTAGACGAGGCTAAAGGAGTTTTGGACGATCGTCCGGTTTCACCGTTATGACTTCCTCCTGGATATAAAAAACTCTTGCCAAGTCCGTCACTAGTTGAAAATCCGGCTAACCCACCCAGGTGGTCGGTCAAAGCGTCTATCATTGAAGACAAACCATCTAAACCCATACCAGATGAAAGTCAAAAGGTCGAGGTGGCAGTTGACCTGGTCTTGTCTTCAGAGGTTCCATCTTCAGATGATACAGTCACTGAAGAGAACAAGGATGACACCGTCCAAATTCTTTTCGTAAGCACAGACTCTGATGAACATGGGGGAAATTTACCCATTCCTTTACCGCAGGAAGGAAGTTCGTTAGAGTCGTACCTGGTCGTCTATTTGGTCCCACCTCCAAGCAACCTAGTTGTTTCCTTTGACTGGAATCAACTAGGCAGACCCCGTTTACTGGCTAGTGTACCATTCCGAATCATTGCTCAAATATATCGAATGGTTATGGCCGGTACCATCATAGATGAAGGGGCTTCTGTTAGTATCCTTTCCTCGACTACTTGGAAAGCGCTTGGTTCGCCATCGCTTTTTCCTGAGATGAGAAATCTTTTAGGCTTTGACAAAGGAACCATTCGACCGTTAGGGATCCTTCCCAATGTGCCCATAACATTGAGAGGGAAAACCGTTCAAATGAACGTGATGGTAGTCCAAGGACCCCTGGATTATAATCTACTCCTTGGATGAGACTATATTTATTGCATGGGAGCAATTGTCTCCTCACTCTTTAGAGTAATGTGTTTTCTGCACGAAGGAAGAGTGGTCAAGCTCGTAGACCAGCTTTCATTTCCCGGATCACACATAGCAAATAGTCATATACCAACCCTGAATGGTCTTTTCACACAAGGAATGTCTCATCAATCCCCAGTTCGTCCACCTGATGAGCGCGAGTGATTCGGGGGACATGACTGAAACCCAGGGGGCATGCACCCTAGTCTGCTTCGACAGGAAAACTTCGAGTATAGGGTAGGTTTCCGTGAGAGATATATGACTAGTCTGTACTCCTGTCCGTGATTGGAAAAGGGGGTTAGACTGGAATAAGATTCCCTCGTCAAAGTTATGTGAGTGGAGGCGTCTGCACCACTCGCCTTTGTCTATTTCGATGGACATCGCCGAAGAAGTGTTTTGTTTGCGCTCTGAATAGAACAATCTTTGGTAACCTGAAAGAGGTAGACCTTTCCTAATAAAACAAATGTTTTGTCTGAGATTTGAAGGGTGACTTTGAAACTCTGTTTTATACCTGGGGGCATGCAAACCTTTTGGCGTGCAAGCGAAGAGTGATCATTTATCTGTTTTTTGGATTGGTCGTTTCCTAACTTGCATAAAGAAAGGATGTGGGGAAAAGATTTGAAAAATTGTTGTTTTTAAATGAGACATTTTTATTATACGACTGGATTAATCGAGAAGTTTTAGCACATAGTTCAAGCTCATTAAAAAATAAACATAAGTCATGAGCAAATGTTTCCCCCAGTGTTTAAGCTCAATCAAAAAAAAATGAACCGATTTCCGGTAAATAACCATCGTGAATGTAGTACTTCAGCCTTTAAAGCCCTGGTCATGTTCTCACCATCACCTCCACTCTATATTGGCCGATCATTCACCTCCATTTTATTGTTTACCCCTTTTTAGGAACAGCTGCGAAGAGTGATCCCACTAGCCATCCTTGTAACACTGCCATGATTGGAAAATTCCAAACCTTACCTGGAATCAGCTGCTACCCAATTTTATCACTCATTCCTCAAAGATGAGTCTCCTTTAAGCTCTTTTCAACTGACTCGTAAAATATGAAAATATTGTTGAGCCATTGGCCTCTCTAGCTCGTTAAAGGGACCGGAAGTGCTATCCCTCCTTTAGATTTTAATCTTTTTGGACCTGAGGGATTATTACACAAAAAGATCGAGCACTTGTTTTGTTCGGCTCGTTAAAAGTATCGAAAATTCATCCCTTCTATATTGTTTTATACTTTTTCAGGCTTAAGGGATTAGATGACGAAAAAGGATTTTTGGAGTTTCCTTTACATCCCTTTTCAAACTCTCTAAAATTGAAAAGGACCGAGTTATATTTGTCGTTAAACTCATTAAAACCTAATAGCGACAAACTTGTCCATAGCAGACAAGAACGAGTTTCACTATCGCTAGGCTCGTTAGAACATAGCGATGGGTTTGCCCGAAGGGAAAATTATAGAACAAGCATATGTTATCCTCCTCAAGCTTGAAAAAAATAAAGAGGTACTGGTCAGTAATGACTGGGGAAAAATTGGGAAGAAAACTTGAAGAAACTTTGTTGGTAGCAAGTCGCTCTTGAACATGACACTTTCACTCTACATCCAAGTCAGGTTGGGTTGTTTCATTCACCGGTCACATCACCATGGTCACATCACACCATCCACATTTGGGGTTAATGCTACCAATCCATCATGTCAGTGTCGCCAATATGTTCAAGAGAATTCACTCAGAGAATTCACCTGTGTCTCACCCGCTGCAATACATTTACGCTCCATTCTTTCATGACCGCCACCCTGAACCTTATATCACCAGATTGTTTTCACCTCCATTAAAATCATTTGCTCTGTTCCGTGTCATTGATGTGGGATTCATTAAGGCCCTCCTATGACGGGTCACTTCTTGTCGACATCAGCTCATTATCCAAGAAGTTGATCTAGGAACACCCCTTTCAGTACTTTGAAGCTTGCATGCCTCAATGGCAAGTTTCTCACTTCCGGCGACAGGTTTACATCAATGGCCTTCGACCGAAAGATTTTGCGTGGTGTTCGACGCCAAGTCCTTTATTCACACCATGTGAATTGTACTGCAGTACCTTTAGGGTCATTATCATTATCGGTGATTCCTCTCGCGCCTGTTAACAGCTTACATCATTGGCTGGTAATCAGGCGATGTCTTTCCATGTTCGACTCCAGAACATCTCTCACATGGATCGACTTGTACTTTGAGTGAAGATCGAACGAGATTGAAGACCCCGGATCTAGTTTCATCCATCCGGGCTGCGATATATATTCAGGAAAATAAAGACATCAAATGTACATCATTGCTGCACAGATAATCATCCAATCAAAGGGATGATGGCTCTACCAGAATCATCAGTATACACTCAGAAGATTGTCTGTCCTATGTACGTGAAAATGAATTTATAAAGCTGAGCATGGGAATGCCCACCTCAGCTAGATCATGAAAATATTATGAAGATAATGTATTGTATTTTATCTTATTATAGGTCTCCTCCCAGCTTGAAAGAACTTCGGATCCTCATGATAAGGCATTTCACCCAACATCAAAAAAGATTAACGACCTCATGCTTTAGGGGGCAACTGTTATAGACATTTTTGGGCATTGCAACCCCAAGCATAAAGTTTCCATAAACCAAGGGCTCCTAAGTCCCTAAAAGTGTTGTTCCAACCCCTAAAGGAACAAGGTCAACTGATTACAGCTTCTCCCAGAATTTCTCCATGAAAAACTGCTCATAACTGGTCAAAACAGGATAATTTCACCTGCTCCATAGGCAAAGTGCGTTGCATCTCACCTAAGTACACTCTGTGGGTGCGTTGCATTTCAAAAAGCCCTTCTATGGGGTGCGATGGGTGAGAAGTGACAAATGGCAGTGTCAATCCGCGAGGTGGAGAGGCATGGAATCTTCCAGAAACTTCTCCTATGACACTTTCCTCTCTGAATTTGACCAAGGATGAGTAAGAGATCATCAATCTCCAAGTGGAAGAAAGAACTATCAGAGGGAAGACACTAATCAAATCACAAGCTGACTCATCTCCCTTAAAGATATCTATATATGGATCCCTCGTCCCAGAGATCCAGAGGCTAGAATTTTGCATCTTGTAAGGAATTGTTGTTGGTTTCTTGAGGCAACATCATAGTGTTGGGTGATCTAAGCTTTGCATGAGGTGAAGAAGGGCTTACTTGCTGAGAGGATGATGTTGGGTCAGAACAACTGGTTGTAACTCTCTTGGCTCTTTCTTGATTATCAATAAAAGCTATTCAAGTTTTCCTCCATACTCTTGTGTTGTTTATGCTTTATGCATTTGTATGGTCAATTTACATCTGATCCTAGATTGCTTATGATAGTAGATACATGTTCTTGTATAGTGTTATGCTACTTTGATTCTACAGGTACTCTGTGAAGCTGGGTGTACAAAGAAGCAAGTAGCAAAGGACTATCAGAAGAGAGAGGAATCAAACTAGGAGCCAAGCGCAAGACAGAGGTTGGTCTCCTTTACTCTTCTCTCATCTATCTTTCATAAAGGAAAAACGAAAGTAGCTTTACTTTGTTTTTTTCTAAGGTATCTACCACACCTTAGTGGGATTAGCAGTTCTGCATAGACACTTTTCCCTGTAACAAGGCACGGGACACTACCAAGGTAGCTAAAGAAAAGCAATAGGCAGCAGAAAAGGAGCGCGAGGGCCATAAGTCATCATCGCCTAAGGAAGAGCCTGAGACAGAGGAAGGTGGTGTAGACTCACAAACAGTGTCTACACAGTTGAAGCGCCAGTTCCCAAGAGAGTAGGTGGGGACGCAGAAGAAGTCAAAAGGCTCTAAGACTTCTTTCGACCTGATCACCCTCACCGAGGGGGATCTGCATGACATCGGAGAGACAGTGTGCGGCGTCACCGTGAAGGAAAATCAGATGGCATTGGGGGCCCTCCAGGAATGGATACATAAGTTGCAGGTGCGCACTCCTCAGCCTGGTCATCAGCCTGGTACTCTGTCGACCAACCTCACATAGGGATGGCTGCAGCCGAGGAAATGTTGCACGCCCACATGAATAATACTATAGTGTTGCCGAAAGGAGCACTAGCTACAGAAAATGAGCCCGACAGACCTATGGTGAGTGCACTAAAAGGAGTGGGGATCAACAAGGATGCGCTCCCTCAGGAGACACTGTATATTCTGTAGGACGGAGTAACTACAGAATTGCGGGCTAGGGAGGGCCGCGTGCTACAGGTGTTGAGTGAACAGCGAATTAACATGGAACAACTAAGCCTGCAGTGCGATGAGGTCGTAACATATAATAGGTAGCTAGTGCAGGTGGATGAAGAGACCTGTTAGGTGGTCCCTAAGTTGGCCATCCCAGTAGACGCACCATCAGAGGCGCACATCCAGAGGTTAGCAGCAAGGGTGCACGAGGTGCGAGAAGAAATGGCTAAGGTTCAACTGGAGCTGAACCTTCAGATAGCTAAGCTACAATTGAAGACGCAGCCTTCAACCCCACCAGAGGTGAGGGAACAATGCGCCAGCACCATCACAACGGGAACAAAGGAGATCAGTAGTGAAGTGAAGGACTGCACCAAATTTTTGGAAGAGTCATTCAAGGTCCTCACCACTCTGTAGGAGTACCCGAACATACAGTGCTTAGAAATAGAGGCGTGTGAGCTGCAACAAAGATATGATGATATAAAGGGGACCACACAAACGGTGGCCCTTGCATAGAGGCTCATGCAGATGCAACAGGCAAAAGCGCATAAGGAGTAGGTAGACGCAGCACGACATGAGGAAGCGGTTTTGAAGGCGCACGTCCAACCATGGATCAGTGAAGCATTCATCATTACAGCCTCGATCAAAGCCAAGCTCGCGCAGATGTAGGGAACGTAGGAGTAGAAGCAAGGAAGCAGTTCAGATACTATGGTCTCTGCAGAATGCATGCAGGAGGTACAACAGGCAGTTGCTCAGTGCATAGCCGATCTTGCAGCAGTTTAGGCAGAATTGGGAGGTATCCACGTGAAGATATCCGCATTGACAGAGTGACTCGAGGGCGAGTCGCGATGTTTGTGTTGGGGGCCTGTTGGGCGCGGGATCCCCCAGGGGAAGTTTTAGGGCTTAAAGCCAATATTTTGACTAAAGTTGATGTAAGACTCCGTGTTGTGTGGGCGCATAGCGCAAACTTGTAAATGAGTCATACGGTTGTCCGCCCTCATTTTTGTAATGTAATGTTGGCTTTAGATATCTACCCATGGTCTGCGGACCATGGGATTGTATCAATAGAGTGAGGCTCTAAGTTGTAAAAGGGGAATCAAGTCATGAATGAAAGATGAAGAACTAAGTCTTATCTGAGTGTAGAGTCGATTCTTTGGGTTGTAGAGTAGGAGAAGGCTCTGCAACTGAGTGCGTAGAGGCCTAGTAGTCCACAGCTGAGTGCGTGGACCCCTGCAGCTGAGTGTGCAGGGTGAGTCGAGTCTGTAACCTTTGGAGAAGTATATCATTTATGTGTATCTTTTTCCATTTTTTATGCATTGAGTCTATTGGGTATGAATTGCATTTTTACTGTTCATATGTGCAAACTTATATGATTATGTTGATTAGGAGAATATAAGACAAAGTATCCGTTTACATGAAGTTAACTAACAGTTATAAGAAGATAAGTAAGATCTGTGGTGTAACTTGGGGAATTAGTGCAGATCACTACCTGGGCAGCGCAAAATCACCTCAGCCCTTGGTGAGGGCTGCACGAAGGCGATCATAACAGATTGTGAAGGTCTCGCAGGTGAGGACAGTGTGTGAACTGACTTGCACAAAGCTATTTACAGTTGGACTAAATCGACCCCTCAGACATATCCAGGGTGTGGAAACTTGGTTCCAGCATTCCCCCATACTGCTTCGGGTGAGACCTCAATTTGTGCTCTGCGGGCTGTTATCAAAAGGGCCAATAGTGTAGGTATTTGTTTGGCTAATTAACTCTAAACCTGGGTTAGGCCCCATCAAGCCAACAACTACATGAGACCCTGATGCAAGATCCTAACCTAGAAGTTCAGCAGATCCATGCACAACTGAAGAATTTGTGCCTTGAGATGCAAAGTCTAAAGCAGGATAGGAAGGTTCGGCTAGAGCTACGTGAAGAGGTATGGTGTGTGAAATGCAAAAGTCAGGGCCATGATAAAGACCATTACCCGGTCTTTAAAAATTACCTTGCAGGAGGAAGACCGATGCCTTCAAGCCTGGAATCTCAAGTAGGACCTAGCGCAACTCCTGCTTTGTGGTGCGTTATCTATCAAGTAGCCAAAAAGCATACCATGGATAATTGCCACTTGTTACAGAAGTATACGCGAACTCTACAATAATTGTTTTTCAACTTTTGCAGATCAGTAGGACATGATGAGTGTACTTGCAGGAGCTATGAATTGATGATGGATAAAACTCCCACCTATAAGGTTCAAGCCGAAACACGGCCCTTTGACCAAAATGCAGGGATGGCATGGACAGGATTTCAGGGGTACAGACGAGGCCGAGGCAGAGGAGGACCTGGTAGAGGTCGCAGACATTTGATTTTCTATAATTGCAGAGGGCCAGGACACTACACCCGCGATTTCACTAATCCAGCGCACCGGTCGTGCAAGTATTGCACGTTGCTTGATCATGAAATAGAAGATTTTCCTATGTTGATAGCTAGTATGCATGAAAAAGGAGTACTACCACCTCCCCTGAATTAGAACCTGCAGATGATGAGGTCTAAGCCACGCGAGGAAGATCCGAATGTAAATATAGTGCTCTAAAGTGGGATCGCGATGGGAGATGACAAGGGGAAACAGCCAGAAGACAGTACATGGGTTCGCAAAGCCCCGACAAAAGAGGCCGAGTTCGATTTGGAGCATGCTTATGAAGCATTCATGGAATCTAAGAAGAGCTTCGTTGAGACCTCCACTATAGGAAGCAAGGATAAATCGGAGTCAGAGATGGACCCCTCTATGCTCACAACTTTCTTGGAAGCCTGTATTAAGCTACTGCATGACAGTGAGGTTGTGAAAGGGTTACAGTAACTTATCAATAGATGTGTTGGGACTGTGCCAGGTGAACCACATGTAGTTTGCAAGATCGGAAAGCATAAGACAAGGACAGGGCGTGAAATGAGACTCACCGCGCAGATCGGAGAATACGAAATGGATCAAGTCATTCTGGATTTGGGATCAGATGCGAATGTTCTACTGAAACAAACATGGGAGCGAATGGGGAGACCTGCATTGCAATGGTCTCCAATTCAGTTGAGAATGGAAAATCAGCAGAAAATCATACCCATGGGGAGGCTGCAGGGAGTGACCATGGATATTGAGGGAACGAGCATGCTGGCAGACTTTGAAGTAATAGAGATTGTTGATGACAGTGATCCCTACCCTGCACTCCTAGGAATTGACTGGGCTACAGATATGAATGGGGTAATCAATCTGAACAAGAAAAAAAAATCTTTGTGAAGAAACCACTACGCGTAATAATACCCCTGGATCCCGTGGAAGGATTGCGCTACACAGAACCAGTCTGCGATTATGATAGTGATGATGATTTGGACTGCATATATAAGATATCGGCACGAGACCAAGGTTGGTTGAATCCCACCATGAATGGATGAATAACATGGGATCGTGAGAGCTCCTGCACTTCGAACTCTAATGAAGAAATAGAACGTTGGAAGAATCGGTTACATGAGGTAACTACGTTGAATTGCAACATGATGACCCGGTCACTGCGCTGTGTATCATTAGAGGTAAGAAATCTGCCTATTTATGATGTTCTAAACGAGGTAGATATCTTTTTGGATGCATTTGAAAGGAAGGTACCAAAAGCACGATGCTTCCAAGCCTTGGACTAGACACTACGCACTATGCCCGCAAGATGGTGGAGTATGTAAAAAGGAAGTTTCGATGATTGGTGTGAATGTAGGAGAATGATGCAAGCACAATTTGGGAAGCCCAAGATGTGACTAACAAATAATTATGATGGGCAGAATGATCCGTGTGCGCATATGGCCAAATGGATGCAGGATTATGAAGAAAAGCCACAACCTAAGTGGGTTCACTTGTTTTATCATACCTTCGATGTTATCCCAATGAATTGGTATATAGAAACAGAGCTCCACCATGGGACAGGTGAATGGGATATCCTGCGTGGAGGATTCATGATGAAATTTAGCTTTGAGGATGGATTTGACAGCATTGATGAAGCACTACAAGAGGTGAAAGAAGCCATCTTCGATATACCGCAGGATCCTTTAGACCTGACGCAGCCTGTATGGGCTACTCAGCTGAGTCCCACACTAGAATGTTATAATGTAATTGCTGAAGAAGATGATGAAAATCCATGGAAAATTAACATTCCAGAGACATAAGGCCACTGCAAGGTTTAAGGACCATAGATTGAGAACCCTAATATAATTGCACCAGTGAGAACTAGATAGGTGAACATTGGTACGGAGGTAGAGCCCAAATTCACGAGGATTAGAGACTACGTGGATGACGCGACGTTGGATAAGGTCATTGAATTTCTCCATGAATACCAGGACTTATTCCCTACCAATTTTACAGATTTGAAGGGAATAATCGGAGATCTAGGATTGATGAAGATCACATTAAAACCCGACGCGAAGCCATTTAAGCAGAGGCCTTACTGCCTAAATCTAAAATACAAAGAGAAGGTTCACTTAGAGCTAGACAAAATGCTAGCAGCAAGCATCATTGAGCCTGTGGTGCAAGAGAAAAAGCAGAAGGATGAGATAAGGATATGCGTGGATCTCAAAAAACTGAATGACGCTTGTGTGCATGATCCTTTCCCAACTCTGTTCATAGATGAAGTGTTGGACAATGTAGGTGGCCAAGAAGCATACTCCTTCACTGATGGGTTCTCTGGGTACCACCAAATCAAAATCGCACCGAAGGATAGGAGCAAGACAACCTTCATGACTGAGTGGGGTTGTTTTCAATACATTGTAATTCCGTTTGGGCTGAAGAATGCGTCATCTCTCTTTTCACGCATGGTTGTCGCGACATTCAAGGAATTCATTCATAAGTTCCTAGAGGTCTATTTTGATGACTAGAATGTATTTGGATGCCACGTAGCAAGCTTGCGCTTTATGTTGGATACCTGTCGAAGATACCAGATCACGCTCAACCTCAAGAAGTGTTTGTTTTGCTTTCCTTTTGGGAATCTATTGGGGCATGTGGTTTGTAGACAAGGGCTGATGGTAAACCCCACAAAGATTGCACTAATTCTAAACTTGGAAGTGTTGCGGGGTGTGAAACAGTTGCATGCTACCCTATGACATATGGGATATTACAGAAAGTTTATCAAAGGCTATGCCCAGATCACTGCTCCAATAGAAAAATTGTTGAAAAATGATGCCTCATTCTACTGGAATGATGACTGTAAGAAAAGCCTGGATATATTGAAAGAAAATATGGTTACTATGCCGATTCTAGTCTTCCCAGGCTGGAAGAAATAATTTCATGTACATGTTGATGCATCCTGTATAGCGCTGGGGGAAGTACTAACACAAGATGGCGGAGAAGGCTTGGACCACCTTATCGCATTCGCAAGCCACAGATTATCCAAAGCCGAGAAGAACTATTTTACCACTAAACGCGAGGGACTATCTATGGTGTATTCACTCCAAAAGTTTCAACACTACTCGCTAGGAGGTCACTTTAAGATGTATAAGGATCACTCCGCACTAAAGTACTTGGTCAATAAGCCTGTGTTGGGGGGGCGCATATGTAGATGGCTCTTAATGTTTCAAGAATACGATTTTGAAGTTGTTGCGAAGCCTAGACAATTGAACACAGGACCATATCACCTATCGCGCATTAAGATTGGCGAGGAACCTAATAATTTGGAGGAAGGATTACCTAGCGTGCATCTTTTTGTTGTGCATGTCACAGATGGAAATTTTGAGGACATAATACACTTCCTAACAATAGTAACTACGCCGGAAGGATATGTTGTCTAGCAAAAGAAGGAGTTAGTGGTGCGCGTGACAGATTTCTCTGTCATTGCTGGGCATCTATACAAAATGGGGAACGATGAAATACTTCAAAGGTATGTACCTGAATTTGAATGAAGCAGCATCCTCTCAAACACTCATGGGAGCACTACGGGAGGACATTATACAGGAAGAGCAACTGCACAGAATATTCTACGTGCAGGCTTGTGGTGGCCAACACTTCATCAGGATTTAAAAGCATATTGCAAGGCATGTGACGTATGTCAAAGAACAAGTAGGCTATCACAGAGGGAGGAAATGCCTTTGAATCCATAAATGATGTTGCAACCTTTCGAAAAGTGGGCAATAGATTTGTAGGACTTATTCAGCCCCGAGAGAGGCACGAGGTATATTATCACTACAACTGATTACTCGACTCGTTGGCCAGAAGCACAGCCGGTGAAGGATTGCACAGGTGCGAATGTCATGAAGTTTCTATTTGAACATGTATTGACACGATTTGGATGTCTAAAGATCTTGATGAGTGATCGTGTTACGCATTTCCTGAATGAGATGATCAGCGCGCTGACGGAAGCGTTTTAGGTGTATCATCAAAAGAGCACACCTTATCACCCACAAGCTAATGAGACAATGGAGGCATTCAACAAAGTGCTTAAAAACGTGAGGCATTCAGCATACCTGTAGTATTCTGGGCTTATCGGATGACGTGTAAGAAGTTAACAGGACAGACACCCTTTAGGCTGGTATACGATGTTGAAGCCGTAATGCCTATGGAATGCATCATGCCTAGTCTGCGCATAGCATCTCTCACAGGTATGATGAATCATGGAGCCCTCGAAGATAGGCTCGTGCATTTGGATGAACTCGAAGAAGAGATATTTTTGGCTAGATTTCACTAATAGTTCCAAAATCAGCACAAAAGGGCATGGCACAACCGACATATTAATTTGTAAACCTTTAAGGTGAATGACTTGGTGTTGTTATATGACAGTAAGTTTCATAAATTCCTTGGAAAATTCAGGATGCACTGGTTAGGGCCGTATGTTATTAAGGAGATTACCGATGGTGGCGCAGTCTAGTTGGTTAAGTTCAATGGAGATCCCTTCCCAGGAAAGGTGAATGGCAGTCATTTGGAGCCATACACAGATGGCCCGACCATATGAATAGCTAATAGAAGCACAGTCTTAGCACTCTAGATAGCTGAAAGGAGGTGCGGGACTATAGAATACACAACCCAAGAGTTGAACAATTTCAGGACTGCGCAAAGTAGCGAAGTGTCACAGGGTCCGCGACAATGTGAAGACAGTTGCGCTAGCGCGCAGGTCTGCTGGAAAGTGACTATTAAAGTCACTATTCATGATTTGATGGTCAGTTTGAGGCCAAATGGAGTGGGTGGCAGGAATTTAAGGTGATATTTATGGGTTAGATTCATGAAAATCTGTCACCAATCTAGCATTAATGGGCCAAATGCGGGGGGAACAGTCGAACTTGAATTCAAAGAGGACTGTAAATTAGAAGTGGTTGTCCAGTAGCAAACACTTGGCAATTTGAGAACTAAGTTGTTGCGTGCTCAAGTATACATGAACCGAGACCTATTTGAGACTATGAAAGCAAATTCATTGTTTGAGAAACTACCAGACATACTGCAAGAATTGTGGAATAGCGCTATGTCAGCACCCGCAAAAGCCATGGACACATGAATAGTGATAGCCGAGGAATTCGCACTGGAAATTGCAGTAGTAGAACCTTCAGAGAGTGTCAGAATAATAGTTGAGGTCCCTAAATCACCCAGAACATTAAGACCTAAGAAGGATAAGAAGGTTATGATCCTAATGTGTGTCTCACCATGAAACCCATACAGGACCAGGCTCACCTTGTAGGAAAAGGGGAAGGCTATTAATCTGGAGGCCAACGAGGAGGAATCTGAAAAAATCTTGGTGTAAGAAGAGGATGAGGAGATGGAAGTTGAAACCCAGGGTGCAGACCCTATTACCAAGCTACCAGAATATGTTCCTCCATGCAAGGGCAAAGCCAAAGTGCTGAAGGACATAGATGAGAGAAAGAGCTCTCTGCAAACCCTGTTGCTCCTAGATGATATTATTTTTGAGGGGCCGCACTTAGGGCGAGTTCCTGTACTGAAGTTTGAAGATTGGGACCTCGCGGATCATGAGAAATTCCTACATTTAGCGACTGAGCAGCTAATGCGCTGACGGATTGACGCGATGGCTGGAATGATTGAATTGGACCCATGCAAATGGCTCATGGGTATAGAGAAAGCTGGGTTGCTAAACCTACTCTAGGTGCCACATTACCATTGCATCCCAGTGACTGTCTTCGTCATCAGGCAGCTGCTCTGCTTGGTGGATGATGGGTGTTTGTGGCTGGAGGAGACCGTTCCCATCACAGACCACTTGATTCATCGAATCACAGGGCTGCCTTAGTCAGGGGAGGATCCAGCCAATATTTCAGAAGGAAAAGGTGGCAAGTTGGCCCTCGTGGAAGTGATGAAGAAGAAGTTCAAGTTGGAGAAGAAGAAGTGACGATATGCCATCTCCAGCATTAACAACCCTGCAGTCAAGGTCGTGACACAAATACAACCAGGAAAAGTAATGCGAAAGTATTGCACGTATGAGGTGCTCACAGCTGTGATTGCACTAGCAGCCCAATGTGCAAAAGGCATCCAGCTCAACTGGGTGAACTTTTTATGTGGTGAGTTCCTTGTGAACTGTTGCGAGGCACAGGAGCAGGGCAAAATGTTTCACTACATGTGGCTCCTATTGTCAATCATACTAGTGGCATGGGAGCTGTCCAAAGGTAGCCAATTCCCTTCGGTCGCGTTGGACCTTCTAGAGGCAGCGAAGTACGCTTTGTTATGGGCAACCAAGGACGTGTAGTGGATAAAAGACAGTAAGATATTTTGGGTCTTAATGGAGATGAGAATCAGGATGGGATCAATCACAAGTCGTGGTTGTCGCCCGTAGTATATGCCAGTTTCAAGAGCTTTGCAGAGTTCAAAGTGGATTTCCACCAGGTTTTTATTAGGGTGCAGAAGGACCCTATGACGACATGGCATAACCTACAGTACCTGGAAAATGATGATGTAATTTTCACAGTCCTTGAGTCTTGGCTTCCAGAATGGCGCGCTCCATCTGGCTGCATGGTGGAAGTGGAAAACTTCATTGCGTAGCACACGAAGGAAGAGACAAAGCTCTGAATGGCGTAGCTAGTGGAAAAGCACAGAAAGGACGAAGCAGAGGCTAAGGCCTAGGTAGCGTGTGACACTGCGAAATTGGCTGAGCTGCAGCAAACAGGAGGAGCAAAGCACAAAGGAAAGAAGTCACCTTCGCCTGGAACTTAGGTAGAAACAAAGACAGAATAAGGTGGCGCAGACCCATAGATGACATCCACCCAACTCAAGCATCCGTGACCATGGAGCAGGCAGTGTCGCAAAAGAAAACAAAGGCATCCAAGACATCTTTCGACCCAATCACCCTCATTGAAGGGGATTTTCCTGATATCGGAAAAAAGGTGAGGAATGTCACCGCGAGGACCCTCCAATAGTTCAAAGAGAAGCAGCAGTTGGTATTGGGGGCTCTCTGGACAAAGTTGCAGGGGTTGCAAATATGCATTCTACAGGCTGGCACAGTGTCCACCAGCCTCGCGATTGGCACTTCAGTTGTCGAGGAGATGTTGCGCACAAGGGTGACCAACACAATAGTGCTACCAGATGGGGCACTTACTATAGAGAAGGAGGCCGACAGGCCCACGGTTAGCAGTTTGAAAGGTGTTGGATTGAACATGGCCACGCTCTCTTGGGAAATGCTCTACCTCTTATAGGATGGAGTCACCATGGAACTCAGGGCCCGGGAGAGTCACGCTCTATAGGTGATGAGTGAGAAGTGCATCAACATTGAGTAGTTGGGCATGCAATGTAATGAGGTAGTGGAGAAGATCAAGAACATTATGCAGGTAGCAGAGGAAGCTAGCTAGATGGTTCTTGAATTAGACATTCAGGCAAAAGAACCGATGGAGGTGCGCATCTGCAAGTTGGCCACAGGGGTGCGCGACGCTCGAGTAGATATGGCCAGGGTTCAGCTCAAGTTGAACCTACAGATCACAGAACTGTAATTGAAGAATCAGCCTTCAACTCTGATGAAAGTTAACGAACAGTGTACCACCGCTGTTACAACAGAAATGGCAGTGGTTCACAATGCAGTGACAGACTGCATGCAGCTGTTTGAATAGTCATTCAAGGTCCTAACCACCCCTTAGGGGGACCTGAATGTAGATCGCCTAGATACAGAGGCGTGTGAGCTACAACAAAGGTATGACGAGGTAAAAGGGACCACGCAGATGGTTGCCCTTACGCATAGGCTTTCACAGATGCAGGAGGCAAAGGCGCTCACGAAATAGGTGGATGGTACTCGGCGTAAAGAAGCAGTTTTAAAAGTGCACCTACAACCATGGATAGACGAGGCTTACGCGATTATAGCCTCCATTGAAGGAAAGCTCGCAAAACTACAGGCAGCTCAGCAGAAGATTCAGAGCAGCAGTTTAGCAGCAGTCACCAAACAGCGCATGGAAGAAGTCCAGCAGGCGGCCGCTCAATGCGTTGCTGACGTTGCGGTGATCCAAATGAAGCTGGGAGGTCTTCGCACTAACATCTCTGCACCTGCAGAGTGACTCGAGGGCAAGTCATGATGTTTGTGTTGGGAGCCTGTTGGGCGTGGGATCCCCCAAGGACAGTTTTGGGGCTAAAAGCCTAGATTTTAGTCCAATTTTGTAATCCAAATGTAAAGACTTTGAATTTTGTGGTCACGGAGCGCATAGTTATTAAAGAGTCATAACATTGTCTAACCTTATTTTGAAAATGTAATGTCGTCTGTAGAAGATCTACCCATGGTCTGTGGACCATGGGATTGTATAAATAGAACTAATCTCTAAGTAGTTAGAGGAATTAGATTAAGATAGAAGAATGGAATCAAGCAAGATATGACGTATGAGAGATAGCTCTGAGTAAAAGTCTAAGTTTTGGGTTGTAGTGTAGGTAGAGGTTCTACACCTGAGTGCGTAGATGCCTAGAAGTACGCAACTAAGTGCGCGGACCCCTACAGTTGAGTACGCGGGGCAAGTCGAGTCTGTAAATTGCTTGGAATTATCAATAAAGAGAAGTATTCTACAATTTCTGTGTCTTTATTTCCTGTCTATGCATCTTGTTATATTGGGTATGAATTTCACTTATAATACTTATATGATGCGTTAAAATATATAATTGTGTTGGATAAGTGACTGCAACTAAGCACATTTGTTTACACGAAGATAATTAAGATATGTTAATTAAGATAAGTAATATACTTAGCATAGTTAGGAAATATCATAGTTTGTTGCCTTAGCAGCGTGAAAGTATATCAGCTCCAGGTTAGGGTTGCGCAGAAGCCGATTGTATCCTTTCATGAAGGTATTGAAGGGTGGAAAAAAGAGCTAGGAAATTTGTGTGCAGGTAGGAATAGCTAGAATAAAAGGACATCACATCCATTTCATAGATGCAGAGACTTGGTTCCATCATCCCCCATATTTCTTTGGGTGAGACTTCAGTACGCACTCCACGTGCTGATGCCGAAAGGGCCAGTAGTGTAGGGATTTGTTTGGCTAAATAACGTTGAACCTGGGTCAGACCCCCACAAGCCAACAACTATGTATAGAAACTAATTCAAATCCTTGGTTATCATACAATGAATAAAATTATGGTTACTACCTGAATCAATAAATACTATTACCTTTTTATTCTTGATATATCATTCTATCTTGAGAGTTTTAGGAGTGTTAATTCCTTTCAATAATTTACAAGATATGGTCAGATTCATTTATTCATTTCTAGCCCCTAATGTTGGTTCCTGGTGTATATATTATTCTTTTGATGTTTCTTATTCCTTTTAGTCCTCATCTTCACAATCTATGTAAAATAACTTCTTCTCAGCATGCTTATGACCTTTAGTGTATTTGATATCATAACAGTAAAAAATCCCTTTTGCTATTTTTTCTTCCAATTGTTGTGGTTCCAACCTTGTAAGTTGTGAAAGGGTAGGAGCAGCAACACTTCCATATTTATAGTTATGAGTGGTAGAGCTCCTTGTTGCCATAAATTTTCTTTCAACTTTTATTCCCACCCTAAATGAATTCTCCAATGACTTAGGTTCCAAAAGGAGAACCTCATGTTGGATAATATCCTTTAAAGTGCCTATGAAGACATCAACCATATGCTCCTCAGGAATATCTGTTACCTTGATATGCAATCTTTGGAAGACCCCAATGTGCTCCACCATTAAACCCTTTTGTTTGAGATTTATCAATTGGCTAAATAAGGTGTTTTTCTTTGTATCCTCATAATGTGTTATCAATTTATCCGTAAAAATTGACCAAGTTAAAAGAGATTCACCAAAAGGAAATCCATTAATATAACACAAACTGATTGGGTTCTAAATATAAATATGCAATGTGTACCTTTTGTGTGTGTTACACATCATGTAGATCAAGGAATTGATCCATCTATAGTATCCATGTTACTGGATCCTTGCCATCAAACTTCCTCATATAAATCTTTGGAATGTGGTTGGTCTTCAACCCAAATTTAGAATCTCTAAAATCATGATTCACATTATTTTTGTTCTCATCATGAGTTTCATGGAATACCTTGTCACCATTAGGAATCATTTCTTGTAGCAACTTTGTCAAACCTTCCATTTTCGATTTTAAACCATCCTTCAAACCTTCCATTTTTGTTTTTAAAACATCCTTCAAACCTTCCATGTCCCTTTTTATTTTTTATTCTAAACCATCCATGTTCTCTTTTAAACCATCCATATTAACATTCATCATCACTTCCAATTCATTTTTGGTTACTCTTTGTGAGAGGGAAACTTGTTGGACTTGGTCTTGTAATTTTGATATATCATGTTTCATTTCTTCCTCTTCTTCATGCATCATAATAGAGTTTTTTAGCTACTTACTAGGAGTATCCATTTTCTTGTTGTGAGGAACAATGCAACCAAATAATGATATTTATGATTTACTATGCCCTTTGAATTACTTCAAACTGATTTTTCAAAAAAATGTTAATGCAAATTTAAAAAAAAAATACACACCTTTTCTTTCTTTCATTTTAGAGATTGATATTAAAATAAAATCATCTCTGTAATTTCAGCCTCTGGAGGTTTGAAATTCCTTCCTACGGCAGCCCTCTAATTCTTCTTTCCAATTCCACGAGTGTTAGGTCCCTATAATACTAGTGTATCCCCCTTATTTTTATTGTTAGTGTAGCCCCCTTATTGTTATTATTGTGCCCATGTTATTTTTCTGCCCCATAGAAGCCCACTATTGTTATTGTTGTGCCCTTACATCCTTAGGCTGTGATTATATTGTGACCCCTTAGACTCATATATATACAAAGGAGGCCTTGTCATTTGTATCATCTAAGAATTATTCATTTATGTAATGTAAAGTACGTTCCCCCTTAAAGTGAATACTTTTTTAGTCGTTGATCTATCTTTTTGTGAGTTGGTTGCATAACAGTTTGTATCAGAGCTTTGGATTCTAGGGTTTCAGTACTTCAAACACGTCATCATGGAAAGTTTGCTATAACTTTTTGTCTAAGAATATTCATAAGCTAAAATTTCG
This sequence comes from Pinus tabuliformis, assembly GCA_031772625.1. Lineage (NCBI taxonomy): Eukaryota > Viridiplantae > Streptophyta > Pinopsida > Pinales > Pinaceae > Pinus > Pinus tabuliformis. Next base: position 309,312,881 of record CM062815.1, on the reverse strand, counting down.
ACAAGTTCGAGCCAAAATATTGGTGAACTTCGTGCCAAAATTTCAGATATTTCTTCGCTATATTTTCTAAGATATGGTCCGAAGAATTTAGGATTTTTTCATGCTCTAGAATTCAATCTCAAATAAGGGACCTAGGGAAAATCTTTGTAACTTTCATTTTAGGAATCAGATTTGAATTCTATAAAAAAATGGCTAAAATCACACGGAATATAGTATTTCTTGTATAAATTTTAGGGCCGAAGGTTGAAACAGTGACACGTTGTATCCCATACAACTTCGTTCTATGGAACTAGTCCATAATCAGGACATTGTGGGAGATTTGGCATAACTCTATATTGAAGAATAAAATATTGGTCTAACTTGTGGAATTGGAAAGAAGATTTGTAGGGCTATAATAGGACTGAATTTTACACCTTGGAGATCTTAAATTACAGAGTTACAACCATTTCAAGATCGATCTCGTAAAAAGCAAGAAAAGGGTGTGTATTTTTTAATTTTGCATAACTCTTTTTTTGAAAAATTAGTTTGAAGTGATTCAAAGTGAATATTGAAGAATATATATCAGTATTTGGTTCTAAAATTCCTGTAAAGAAAGATAATTCTACACCCAGTAATCCCTCACAAATCTCTACTATGACACATGAAGAAGAAGAACTGTAACATGATATATCAAAGTTACAGGACCAAGTGCAACAAATTTCGCTCTCACAAAGAGCAACCAAAGATGACATGGATGGATTAAAGTGGGACATGGATGGTATAAAATAAAACATGTATGGCTTAAACGGGGACATGGGTGGTATAAAAGGTAACAAGGATGTTTTTAAAGTAGAGATGGATGTGATGAATATCAAGCTGGAAGGGTTGACAAAGTTGTTGTAAGAAAGGCTTCCCAATGGTGACAAGGTAATCCATGAAAATCATGATGAGGAAAAAAGTAATATGAATTATGATTTTAGAGATTCCAATGTGGGATTTAAGAACCACCACATTCCAAATATAGATATGAGGAAGTTTTATGAAAAGTATCCGGTAATGTGGATACTATAAATGGAGTAATATTTTGATCTATAGGATGTGCAACCCTCACAAAAGGTATATATTGCATCTTAATATTTAGAACCCAATCAGATTTTATGGTATAGTTGGCTCTGTTCTCATAAACTAATTGTAACTTGGTCAATTTTTACGGAGGAAATGATAGCACATTATGAAGATACAAAGAGAAAAACCTTCTTTAGTCAATTGATAAATCTCAAACAAAAGTTTTCAATGGCAGAGCACATTGAATACTTCCAAAAATTGAATATTAGAATAGCCAACATTCCATAGGAGGATATGATTGATGTCTTCATAGGAAATTTAAAATATAACATCTAACATGAGGTTCACCTTTGGGACCCTAATTCATTGGAGAAGGTGTTCAAGGTGGCAAGAAAAGTTGAAAGACAAATTATGCCAACAATCCTAAAGTATACCACTCAAAACTATAAAGATGGAAGTGTTGTTGATCCTAGTCTTCCACAACCTACAAGGTTGACACAACAAAAGTTGGAGGAAAAAAGAGCAAAAGGGATTTGTTACATTTGTGATAGAAAATACACTAAATGTCATAAGTGTGATGAGGAGAAATTATTCTACATAGATTGTGAAGAGGGGGAAGAAAAGGAACAAGAAACATCAAAAGAGGAGAATATACACCAGGAACCAACCCCATATAAAGAAGAAATGAATTTGAGCATATCTTGTAATGTATTGGCAAGAATTACCACTCCTTAAACTCCCAAGGTAGAAGGATATATCAATAAGAATAATGTAATAGTGATGATTGATTCGGGTAGTACCCATAATTTTATTCATTGTAAGATAGCTAAGAAATTGAATTAATTCCTATATCCACCACCAAAGTGTCAAGTGATGGTTGCAAATGGAGAAACTATAAATTGCTCTGGAATGTGCCATAATCTCAAGCTAAACGTGGAGGAATATGTATTGAATAGTCCAATTCTTTCCATTACAATGGGTGGTGATGATGTTGTACTAGGAGTCCAATGGTTACAATCTTTGGGGACGATAGCTTTCAATTTTCAAGAACTTTTCTTGAATTTTTTTTTGGAAGGAAAGGAAGTTGAGTTAAGGGGTATCGCAGGGAAACCGAGAAAGATAATCAGTTCTAATGGCATGATAAAGCTTCTGAAGAAATAACAACATAGTATAATTTCACAATTATGCTCACTAGAGGTTCAAACATCAAAATCATCTACTTCTCCAGATCTCCAAAAAGTCTTGGACATTCATTCCAAGGTGTTTGAGACTCCCAAAGGCCCCCCACTTATTTGTGATCATGATCATGTTATTCATTTGATTCCATGAATTCTTCCTCCAAACATCAGCATACAGATATCTTTATTCCCAAAAGAGTGAAATTTAACGTATGGTTGCAAAAATGCTAGAGGCTAGTATAATTCAACCTAGTCAAAGTTCTTTCTCTACTCCAATAGCATTTGTGCACAAGAGGGATGAATCATGGCGTATGTGTCTGAATTATAAGGAGCTCAACAAGCTCACTATTAAAGATAAATTTCCCATCCCTGTCATTGATGAATTGTTGGATGCCTTACATGGAGCAATTTAATTCACCAAGCTAGATCTGTATTCAAGATATCATCAAATTAGAATGAAGACTGAAGACATTCCAAAAATAGAAATCAGAACTCATGAGGGTCATTATGAATTTTTTAGTCATGCCTTTTGGCCTTACTAATGCACCTTCCACATTTCAAGATTTGATGAATTCCATTTTCAAACCCTTCTTAAAAAAATTGTGTTAGTATTTTTTTGATGATATACTAATCTACAGTAAGTCTTGGAAGGATCATGTTCAACATTTTGAGAGGGTGCTCAAACTATTGGAGGAGAAACAATTATATGCAAAAAATTCCAAATGTTTCTTTGGAGTAAAGGAGGTGGAATAATTTGGTTATATTGTATCTCATGATGGTGTTAAGGTATACCCTAAAAACTTTAAATCCATTAAGGAATGGAAACTCCCCAAAACCTTAAAGCATGTTCGAGGTTTTCTCAGGTTAACAGGGTATTCATAAGTTTGTTAAGAATTATGGGAGAATAGCAGCGCCTCTAACATCATTACTGAAGAAAGATGCATTTTCTTGGACTCCAGAAGCAATGAATGCCTTTGAACATCTTAAAGAGGAAGTGTCCAAGTACCGGTCTTTGCTACACCAAACTTCACAAAAAAATTATTGCGGAATGTGATGCCTTAAGAAATGGAATTTTTTTTGTTTTAACGCAAGAAGGAAGACCCATTTCTTTTGAAAGTCGTCCAATCAAAGGAAAGTATTTACACAAACCTATTTTTGAGAAGGAAATGTTGGCAATACTTCATGCACTAAAGCAATGGCAACCTTACCTAATGGGAAGAAACTTCAAGGTAAAAACAGATCATGATAGTCTTAATTACCTTTTGGAACAAATATTATTTTCAGAAGAGCAACAAAAATGGGTGACAAAGATGTTGGGTTATAACTTTAAAATTATCTTCAAAAAAGGGAAGAAAAATGTTGTTGCAGTCGCACTCTCAAGAAAATATGAGGATGTGGAATCATTGCCTTGTGCCACTTCTATTATCTAACTTTAGGATGTGGAAACATTGCTTTATGAATGGAAGAATGATGAAGAGAGGTGTTCACTCACTCAAAAGTTGCAGCAAGATCCCAGTACATCTGATACATTTAGCTGGAAAAATGATTCATTATGGTACAAAGATCACTTATATCTTTGTAATACTTCCAAACTCAAATAAAATATACTTTTGGAATTGTACAGCTCTCCCTTAGGATGGTAATCGGGATTTTTAAAAACTTACCATAGGGTCAAGAAGGAATTTTTTTGGGATGGCCTTAAATATGATATTCAAAAGTTTGTGGCAGAATGTTTGGTTTGCCAACAAAATAAAGTTGAGACAATTAAGACCCCAAATGTTACAACCTTTATCCATTCCAAGTCATCGTTGGGAGGAGGTCTCAATGGATTTTATCATAAGTTTACCTAAATCTGAAGGAAAGAGTGTCATCATGGTGGTAGTTGATAGACTTAACAAGTATGCACACTTTTAGGTGTTATCTCATCCTTTTAAATCTAGTACAGTTTCTACTGCATTTATGGAAACAATTCAAAAGCTTCATTGAAACCCAAATATTATAGTAAGTGACAGAGATCCCATTTTCACTAGATATTTTTAGATGGAATTATTTTCTTGCCTTGGTACTAAATTATCTCGTATCTCATCTTATCATCCTCAATCTGATGGGAAAATTGAGATATTGAACAAATGTTTGGAAGGATATCTTTGTTGCTTTATATATGATAAAAAAACACAATGGGTCAAGTGGTTACCTCTAGTTGAATCATAGTATAACACTTCCTTCCATACTGCAGCAAAAATCACCCCATTTATGGCACTTTATGGATATCGTCCACCATCCATCACATCATCTTTAAGAGAAAATTATAAGGTTCAAAGAGTGGAATATCACATCAAGCATCAACAAAAAGTTCTCCAACTCTTAAAGGATAACTTCACTATGGCATAAAATCGAATGAAACAACAGTCAGATCAGCATTGCAGTGAAAGAAGTTTTGATGTAGGTGACCAGGTATTTTTACGGCTACAACCATACAAACAAATGTCTCTCAAGCAAGCTAAGAAGGATAATAAATGATCACCAAATTACTATTGTCCTTACAAGGTGTTGCAAAAGATTGGTACTATGGCATGCAAATTGGAGTTTCTTGCATCTTCCTGAATACACCCAGTTTTCCATGTTATTCTTAAAGAGGTTAGTGGTGACAAGCTTTTAGTTCAAACAATGTTGCCAGAACTTGACAAACAAGGAAAAATCATATTTGAGCCTGAATCAATCACAGGAAAAAGAACCCGGTAGCTATTGAATCGATCAATTTTAGATTATCTCATTAAGTGGAAGAACTTACCCATTGGAGATTCCACATGGGAGGATGAGAATTTTATATAGAAGCATCCAAAACCAGTCAAGCATTGAGGAAAACACTTTTTTGAAGGAGAGGGGCATGTTAGGTCCCTATAATACCACTATAGCCCCCTTATTGTTATTGGTGTGTCCATATAAACCCCATATTGTTATTGTTGTGCCCCATAGAAGCCCACTATTGTTATTATTGTACCATTACATTATTATTGTTATGTAGGCTCTGATTATATTGTAACCCCTTGGACTCCTATATATACAAAGGAGGTCTTTTCATTTGTATCATCCAAGAATTGTTCATTTATGTCATGTAAAGGAGGTTTACCCCTCGAAGTGGATGCTTTTTAAGTTGTTGATCTATCTTTTTGTGATTTGGTTGCATAAAAACAAGTAAGACCAAGAATGGATTCTTCAAGAAAACATTATGCCAAATCTCCCACGATGACCTGAATATGCGTTGGTTCGGTATAGCGAACTTGTACGGTATGCAAAGTCCCACTATTTACGTATTCAGTCCTAAAATTGATATATGATAAACTAAAGTTTGTGCTGTTTCAGTAACTTTTTACAAAATTCAAATTTGATGCACGAAGAGAAAGTTATGGCTATTTTTCTTGGAGTGCCCTTTTTAGACTAAATCCTAGAGCATATAACAATCCCAACTTATTCGGACCATATCTAAAAAAATATAGCAAACCAAGATCTAAAATTTTTACACAAGGTTCAACAAGAATTTGAATCCACATGGTAAAATATTTAGCTTTTCAAGAGTTGAAAAAAAAAATAAATAAATAAATTATAGCAAAAATTCCAAGGACATGTTTGAAGCAATAAACCCCTACGATACAAATCTATAATACCAAATGTTACGTAACTAGATCATAAAAAAGAAGAAAAGATAGATCAATGGCTAGAAAATAAGCTTCTTTGAGGGGAAACCCTCCTTTTACACCATGTAAATGAACAATTCTTGGATGATAAAAATGTCAAGACCTCCTTAATATACATAGGAGTCTAAAGTGTCACAATATAATTAGGGCCTACATAAAAATAATAAAGTAAGGGTGTTAGGTAAACTTGACTCAGGATAAAGTCAAAGTTGACCAGGTTAAACAGTGATGGTTTTGGAGCACATGGTATTGTGCACCCATGGTATTCTACCCATGGAGCAGTTTGATAGAAGTTTTTGAGTGAATCAAATTGAGAGAGGATGGATCAGAATCGCAGTAGCAATAAAAAAAATAATAATGAAGCCAAAATTATTGCATGTAAATGGGCATACTACTGTAAGACCTGGTAAGGCATGTGTACCCCTCGGTGATCACTGGTAAAGTCTAGGTTAGACCTAGGTGATAGAGGGGATGTCAGGTTAACAATACCCCGGGTAAAAACTCTAAGGGGGGTAAGAGCTAGAGTGAGCGGGATTGTCTCACTTAGCAGGTTTGGCTGGAGTTAGTCAAGGAACCCCAAGTAATGTTTAAGAGGGGAATTCTTAGGTAAACTTGACTCAAGATAGAGTCAAAGTTGACCAGGTTAAATAGTGATGGTTTTGGGGCACATGGTATTGTGCACCCATAGTATTCTACCCATGGTATTATATGTAATAGAGCTTATAAAAGGCTAGAAGGACTTCATTGTAATGCAAGACCTGGAGGTGAGCGGTGAAGGCTCATTTGGTCGGATTGGCCAGGGTTTTGGCCAAGGATAATGAAATTTCATTATGGTTTGGTTTTTCCCCGGGTTTGGGGTTTTCAAGGATAAACATTTGTGTTTATGTGTTTATGGTTGTTGTTGGTTATTTTTATATTTATTCCTCTCAGTAATTCTCAGTGATTATTTATGTTATGCAGCAAATTTTTTAAGAAAGGGCACAACAATAACAATAGTGGGCTTCTATAGGGAATAACAATAACAAGATGGGAGATACATGGGACACAACAAAATCAATATAGGGGCTACACTATTATTATGGGGACCTAACAATGTAGCTCGTTGAACATAGTTATCAAGACATAAAGGGGGTACAAGACACTCATCAATGGGAGGATGTGGGTTGAAAAAATCATTAGAAATTTCAATATCAAAAACCCAAGACTTGATTATATCCAAGGATGGAACATCTAGGAGTTGTCAGTGAAATTCCCCCGGATCCGATTCAAGATTTACATGTCCAATCTCCACCAATTCTTGTTCGGGGAAAATAGAGGCATGAAAAGACAGTCTCCTTGGGATGAGCAAGTGAATCTATAACGTCCAATATGACTTTTCAAGAAGGAGATGTGTCATCAAGGGAGTTACGTGGAATAGGTAGAGTGACAACATGTATGGGAGAAATGTCTTGATCATAATCCATATTAAGGTGGAGCTTCTAAAAATTCCATGTAATAAAAGTTAATAAAGGCAAAATAATAACCATGGTTGATGGGACACTTATTCCAAGCTGAATTTTGGGCAAGAAATCCTAGTGTGGGTGTAAGGGCCTGATTCCTATTATTAGAGCCTCAATCTATTATACACTAACAGATCTATTTTCCTGCTGATTTGAAAGTAATAAAATGAGCTTACTAACCTTCTTACATAGCTTTAAACATTTAACATCTTATCATTTTATCATAAGCAACATAAATTAAGGTGAGCATTCCATTGATATCAACTTAACAAGAGTAGTCCATGGAAAATACTTGTTCTGGTGGTTGATGATGATACCTTTGTCTTATAGCTCCAGCTGAACACTCCTTATCACCGACCCAACCGGATTTACCTCCCAGCCAACTAGGAAATAAATTCCTAGCCCAGGAAACCTCCACAGGTTCCCTAGCCCTCCGTGCCCAAGTCCAACCAGATATAGTGTGTCCTCAAGAATAATGTGCAAAACTAGATAATGATACTTTCCTCCTCTCAAACCCAAGAAACCTCCACAGGTTTCCAAGGTCTCCCAAAACCATAACAAGGCCAAACAATCACAACCAACCCCCACAATCCTAAGCAAGACTCCAACTCCCCCCCCCTTTTCTTCCTTCCCCCTTCCCTTTTTATACCCTCTTTCCTCAACCACCTCTCATTAATGTCATTAACTCTCACCCATCCTTGGTTGACTTCTCTTCTAAGCTAGGAGTACATTTGGAATTGTGACATGAATATAAAATTGAGAATTTAATGGGAAAGGATCATGTCTTCTCCCAAGTAAATCTGTGTCAGGCAGAAAGAGTCGATAGTGCGGACACAACCAACCTCCCTAGGAGCCTAAGACTCTCTAGTGACAAACAAGACAAACAAGAGCAATCCTTCTCTAAACATGCATTTACTATATGAGAAATCAAGTGTTTAGATCCTACCTGTAGTCCAACGCCGTTGTAGCAGTCCAGCCTCACTGATCCGGATGAGCTCCTCCTTCACTTCGAAACCTGCGTTCACTAACAATCAAACGATTAAATAGCACTTGATAATCTCATAAAATAAAACATATTTAACACATATACCAAGGAGTACATGAAACAACTCATAAATAACAAGTTATTGAGAAGAATGGACTCATTTGCACTAATAGGAAACAAAAGGAACAATTACAACCTGAGCCTTGGTGTTGTGAAAGTCCCTCCCAGGGTCCATCAAGGGTTCTCCTTTACTTTGACAAAGCTCACCCACTTCCAAATAGAACAAGCAAAGATGGCAATCTCTCCTCACAAGCTTCTAAATGGGAGTCCTAATTCCAGCAGCATCTACCCTTAGAAATGTTTAGCTTCCAACCTCTCCTCCTTCTGGCCCAATGCCTATATTTATAGTGCTCTAGAGGAAGTTATTCAGGTCCACCATCAATGGGATGGTCCCCTCTTTAGGTGGGATAGCCCCCTTATTGATGGGATAAGTTCCTCTTTGGTAGGGGTACATGAACCATCTGGAGGCGCTCAATACACGTCGAACAACCTTCTAGAATGCTCTCGAAATGACCACAAGTAACTTTTTAAAGATGAAACTTGCGCATTTTTACCTTTACAGGGGTACGCACCTGCCCCTTTACATACAGAGCGTACAAGTACGCAGCTTTTGTGAACATTAGGTGCGTATCCGCAGGTAAGGTTGAGAGAACCTGCATACCCAGAGATAAATACATTTACAAAGACTTTCTCTCTTTCTTGAAGTTTGACATGGAGAGCAGAGGCATGAGACTTGCCCAGGAGGATAGCATGACTGTTGATAGAGCCATACCAACTGTAAATAGTCATGGTGACATTTTTTAGTGTAACAGATTGCCCCCTAAAGTGCAAAGCCTGTAGTAGATTAGGGTTTTGTATTATCTAGGAAGGGTGAAGCACTTTATCATTTCAAGGAATATCTTGTGGAGAGCCTGGTCAGAACCTACAATTTTCAACACAAAATACATGTATAAGATTATATCATCACTGAGGTAGGCATTCCCATACTCATATCAAAACTTTAACTAACAAACTAACTACTCTGATACAGGAATGATCTTGCAGTACATCATAATCATAGACTTTTGTAGACACAGTATGGGCGCAGCCATCTGTTTATGATTAGTCTACTTAGATAATGAATACAAAACTCCTCGCAGCCTAGATGGTGGAAACTAGATCCAGGGTCTTCATTTATGCTTCCCGAATTGGTACGATTCTAGCCATGCGATTAGATGGGTTGATGTCGAACATGGTAGAAACCACTTGATTACCAGTCGATGATGTAAACTGTTAACAAGTGTGAGAGAGACCACCAGTAATGTCAATGGTTCTCAAAGTACCCAGTACAATCCATGAGATGTGAATGAATGAGTTGATGTCGAACATTTCACGGAATCCTTCGATCGAAAGTCAATGATGTAAACTGACGTCAAAGGCGAGAAACCTGCCATTGATGCATGCAGACTTCAAGGTACTGACGATTTCTAAGTCATCTTTCTAGATAATGTGATGATGTCGATAGAAAGCGACCCGTTGCAGGCAAGCTCACAACACGAAATCATTGTTCAAGTTGAAGAAATGTTGCTGTAAGGACTGACTCAGGGATCGTCAAATGGATGACAAGTATTTTGCAGATGAAAGTTTTGCTTGCAGACCTCTTGAACACATAACAACACAACAGATGGCTTGGTGATAAACGACTCAAAGTTAATCCCCGGAACCCGGATGAAGACTTTCAATGTGGTTTGATCAACTGTGAGGTAAAGGATTTCCCAACCCAGGTGAATGAAAAGTGTCGTGTTCAAGAGTGGTAATAAAGTTTCTTCTGAGACAAAAGATAACAAATAGGCTCATTCTTCTCTCTTTTCCCCCACCATTTCTGGCAAGTACCTCTTTATTTTTAACAAGCTTGAGGAGGATAACATATGCTTGATTATAAGCTCATCCTTCGGATGAGTCCAACCTAGTTTTGATTCGAACCCTAGGAAGGAGTGGTTCGTTCCTGTTTGTAATTGAACAGGTCCTTTACTGTGAAATTTTAACGAGCCCATTATAGGAGAAACTTGGCATTTTTCATTTTTAGAGAGTTTGAAAAACTTAAGAAGACTCCAGGTTGAACTTTTTTCGTAAATTTGTGTCCCCCAAGCCTGAAAAAGTATAAAATAATACCTGGGAGAACCGCTTGATCTTGCGACCAAGGAGTACTTTCATGATTAGTGTCTCTGACCTGAAAAGTAAAAAGCGATCAACGACACGTCGTTTTATTTCCGTATCGAGTTTGAAACGACAAAAACCCGGCAATCTTTTCCTGATTTTACGGTCAGAAAAGAGCTATAAGGGGACCGTCTTTTAATTTCGTTTTAACGAGTGTAAAAGAAACGCTCGGCGATCTTTTCATATTTTAGGAGTCAGAAAAGAGCTTAAAAGATGACTCTGATGTGAAAAATGATAATTTACTCTAAAGTCCCTTTGTCCTGCACAGAAACAACACATTACTCATACCTATTTAAGATGGGAAAAAATTCATCGAAAATGTCCTTTCATGGTGAAAAATAAACAAATCTAGCATTTATTTATCCAAAAAACCTATAAAAAGACTTCTTACCATGTCATTTTTACCATTTTACTGTTGAGGTTGAGAAAAGGGCTTTTGACAAGAAACTTCCCGTGGAGATTGCGGAGAATCCGACCGTCGGAATCGAACGTCGTTTCACCAGGTATTCTACAACACCCCTCTCTTGTTTTCCATCCGTTTAGAATTCAGTTTTAAGCTTTTATTTGATTTTTTGGGGGCATTGGGGTTTCAAAATGCGCCCTTCGGGGTACGCAGGTCATGCACTGCTGACCTGTGTACCCCGATATTTTCCCAATGGGAAAATTACGGGGTGTACGCACCTGGCCTTAAGGGAACCTGCGTCCGGGCGCTCTGTCCCTAAAGGCCGGGGTGTGTACCCCGCAAAACACAAATTGAAACCCTTGGCCCTCCAAAATAGACCAAAATTTTTAAATTTTATGGATTCTCACTGATGTTTTATGATGTGCAGGGAGCACACCATGCTTGATTGGCGTGAAAGAGAGCACGAGGATGTTGATTTGGCCGCGATAGGTCATCAACCTTCCATTGATGCATTAAAAGCATGCGGAATGTACAAATACTAGGCCATACCTGGCATGAGGGGCCAAGTGCCTTTTCTTGAGTGGCTGGTCGAAAGGTGGAACATTCACGAGCAATGTTTCTACATCAGAGAGCACCAGCTCGAGATAGAGCCCTCTGATATATATTTTCTCACTGGCTTGCCTAACAGGGGCGAGCAACTTTCTCTATTCGGGACTAGGCCGGGTGGCCAATCCCTTGCTAGTCTCCGACTAGAGTGGTGCAACAACCAAAACCATGAGAAGGGGATAGAAATCAAGTACCTATCCCGACCTGAACTTATGGTGATAGCCTTTACTGTTACCAGACTTTGCGGCGCGACCACTTTGCACCAAGCCACTGGTCCCAAATGCGGATGGCTATAGACTATTTCCATGGCACCATTTTCAACTGGTGTGATGTTGTGTTGGCTAATTTGAAGGGCCAACTAACCAGGGCAAAGAGAGGACAACTGAAGACCTTTGGATATGGGCCTATAGTTGTCAGCTTTGCCCTAGAGAGAGTTCCAATGCTGGTCCCCCAGCATCTTACAGTTCCAGTTGGGGCTCCTCGGGAGCCTAAGTTGACGAGATGGGTTGCGGTAATGGCCCGGCATCCTGATGAGGGCGCAGCAGTTGTTCGATTTCCTGATGGTTACCTTCACTGGCTAGAGAGCCAGGTCTTTGCTATTCAGGACTTTCCTTATGCCGGAATGGATTTTCGGAATGATCCGGACATGGTTCTTCCACAGGGAGAACAGTGGGACGACAGAGGTATCTCATTTTTCACGATTTTTCAAATTATATATATATATATTTTTGTTTTTATATATCGCCTCAAAACTGACAGCACAAATTTTCAAAATGAAGATGTAGGTCCACGGCGTCCAGCCAACCTCTGGCTTTTGAGAGGAGAGTACCAGTTGTACCAGCACCAGCCCCACAGGATGCGGCTGCAGAGACCTTAGCCGAGCTGGAACAGGATCTAGAGCGTCTGACGGCGGATATACCAGAGACCACCATAGATGACATTCCCATTCGACTTCAGCGCTATGTGGTCGCAGTCCCAGGACCTTTTAAGAGGTTCTTGTGTAGGGTAGCGCGGGCAGTGGTCTCGTATAGAGAACACCACCAGTGATTGGCTAGTCACTTTTGTAGACACATATGACATTTTTGGTTTTTTGTACTTATCATTTTTGCCTATCATAAGGTGTTTTTCAACCTATGATCGAAGACGATGTATATTTTTTGACACACTCCTATCTATATATATATATCATTATTACCAGCTCATTTTGTTTAAGATATGTGATGAAATGTTTTTAAATTTACTTTCATGATTATCGTAAATGTCTGTCCAACATTCAAGAAGCAATTGCATCTGCTAATGTATTTAAAGACCTTGGAATATGTTGATATTCAATGTAATCAAATTCACGTTCCAAGAGACGCACTCTCAAAAACAACCTTAATAACACAGGATTTCTAATGGCATATACTCTATTAAGCTGTAATACAACAAGTTCAGAATCTAACCTCACTATCAAACGTCGAATTCCAAATGAAATAGATTCAGATAATAATTCAACCACTGCACTGTATTCTGCAATGTTGTTCGTCGTTTGACCGAGGCTTACCCCATGCATAGAAACTAACTCTTCAGAGGGCGAATAGATAACCCAAGCTGCGGAAGAGATATTCCGTGTACTACGACAAGCACCATCAGCAAATCCAATGTATGTTTGGAGAGGCGTCGACATCTGCAATATCAAGAGTAAAACCAAGATAAGCCAGAATAACGACAAAAACACACTTTCTAAGCTAAGCACACTAACTAAACTAACAAACATACTAGCTAGAAAGAACACCTAACCTAACTAAACATTCCCCATACCCATCATTTAAGCATAATACCTCTTAAGGTAAAGTCCATTTCTGGGTTTACCCAAAGAGTCCCCATCAAAATCTACCAGCTCATAGGCCCCTTTTGCTAGCTTTCGCTTTACAATGTAGGGTCCATGCCACATAGGAACGAATTTTCCAGCACCTAGCTTATCGTTAGCTTGATCATATAATAGCACTAGGTCTACCTCCGAAAAACTTCGAAGGGTCACATTTCTATCATACTGAGATTTCATTCGCTTCGCGTGAGTCTCGATTGCCAATGCAGCGTCACGTCGAGTCTCATCTAACTGAGCTAAGTATAATAAACGTTTCTCCTCTTCGGAAGTGGCTCGGAGTAATTCGACAGCCATTTGAAGTGATGGGATTTCGCATTCAATGGGTAACACAGCTTCCAAGCCATAAACTAGCTGGAAAGGAGTGAACCCTGTTGAAGTTTTCACTGAGGTTCGGTATGCCCATAGCGCTGAAAATAACATGTTGTGCCAATTCGACCGATGAATACCAATGGTTCGTCGGATCATGATAACCAGAACTTTGTTGATAGACTCAACCAAACCATTCGCTTGCGGATAATAAGGAGTAGAGCTATCGTGGCACAAACCAAGCTGGCTTGTAAGCTCAGTCATCATAATGTTTCGAAAATGGCTCCCATGGTCAGTGATGATTGCTTGTGGGACACCAAACCTAGTTATAATATGATTGAATACGAAAACTGCAGCTGTTTTTTCGCTTGCGTCGAATGTAGGCATCGCCTCGGCCCATTTAGTAAAATACTCAACCGCGAGGATGATATACGCATGCCCCCCGGCCGAGTGAGGGTTACAAGTAATAAAATTGATACCCCATTTGGCGAAAGGACCAACGGAAATTATAGGATGGAGAGGAGCAGGTGGTGCGTGCATCTTGCGATCAAACACTTGACAGTTGTGGCACTTCCGGACCGCAATGATACAATCTTTAAACATGGATGGCCAGAAATAGCCAGCGCGCAACACCTTCTGAGCTGTGGCATACCAAACATATGACCACCACATGCTCCAGAGTGACAATCATTCAAAACCCTCTCAGCCTCTTCGTGAGTTAAAAAACGTTGAAAAACTAAGTCTGCCCCCCAACGATAAAGTGTATCTCGAATAATCTTATATTGCTGGGATTGAAACCGAATTTTTCGACGTTCCGACTTTGAAGCTTCAGGCTGAAAGGTTTGGGTTTGGAGATAGATGATTATATCCCCGTACCACGGATCTAAAGTACTGATAAGAAACAAAGATTCATCCGCAATGGACTCCTCTACCACAGTTTCTGTGTCAGCACGCGGGAAATCACACATCAATTCCGCAAAAACTAAGGATTTCTTAGACTTGGACTTCTCAAACTCCAAGTCGAACTCTTGCAGGATAACGATCCATTTAGAGTACTTTCCCCCTAGCAGTTGTTTTTTCAAAATATAAATCATAGGGTTGCAATCCGAAATGACTGTAGTTTTACGGAGAAGAATGTAGTGACGAAAACGTTGGACAGCTTGAACGGCTGCCAGGGCCAATTTCTCCACATGCGAATATTTTAGCTCAGTGGGGTTTAATTTCCTACTAAGATAATATATCACATGTTCTGCTCCGAATTCATCTTCTTGAACTAACACCATTCCAATGGTGGAATGCGAAGCTGCGAGGTATAAGAAGTAGTCCTGGTTGTAGTTGGGAGGATGAAATAACGGTGCATGGGTCAACGCGTGTTTAAGTGCATCAAAAGATTGTTGGGCAATATCGTCCCAAAAGAATTGAGCGTTCTGTTTCAACAACCGTGTAAAACCTTTAGTGACCTCGGCGTAATTTGGAATGAATCGGCGTAAAAAATTCGCTTTCCCTTGCAAACTTTGGAGTTGGCGCAAACTCGAAGGAGGAGGCAATTTGATGATAGCTTCGACCTTCGAGGGATCGACGCGAATGTCGGCTTTTGAAACAACAAATCCCATTAATCGACCCGTCTTTATACAGAACACACTCTTTTGGGGATTCAACCGAATTCGATAATGCCGACACCTCATAAAGATTGCTCGTAAGTGGACAAGGTGATCAGCTCGATGTAAAGAATGAGCAGGAAAATCATCGAGGTACGGTTGCACAATGTGCTCGATGTCATGAAATGCGTAAGACATCGCCCGTTGAAAAGTGGCCCCGGCATTCTTAAGTCCAAAAGGTAATTTTCAATAAGCAAATGTCCCCCATGGACAAATGAATGTCGTTTTTGGTTGGTCGGCAGGTAGAATATTGATTTGATTATAGCCCAAAAAACCATCCATGAAGGAAAACATTTCACTTCCGGCACAATCATCAATAATTTGATCGATATAAGGCATAGGATATTTGTCTTTTGGACAAGCTCGATTTATATCCCTATAGTCGATACAGATTCTTATTGTTCCTTGTTTCTTGTTGACCGGAACAATATTCGATACCCAATCCGTTAACGGGATTGGATAAATGAAACCTGCTTTACAACTTTTCGACTTCTGCTTTAATCGCAGCCACTTTCCGAGGGTGAATCTGACGCAACCGTTGCCGGACAGGTTTAGCGTCCGGGTAGGTCTTTATTTCGTGAACAACAATGGCAGGGTCGATTCCTGGCATTTCCTCGTAAGACCAGGCAAACACATCGCGGAATTCTTGGAATAGGGCCTTGTAAGTTTGAATTTCTTCTTCTGTACATGAGGCACCTATATGAATGTTTTCCTCAATTCCGGGCTTCACTGAAATATCAATGGGAATAGTGCGAGAAATATTCCCTAAATTCAACTTTGAATCAGAATGTTTCGTTGGATTCTGAGCATCTTTGACATATTCAGTGGTAAAGATAGATGAAAAATCATTTTCAAAAGCATCATCCTTAGGTAAAAACAAAGATCTGTGATGGAGATCTTCCCATGGTAGATCGTCTACACTTAGGATTTCGCGAAGTTGCTCGTCAGATGACACGACTTCGGGAAACGCTATCCGTTCTAAGGTTGATGTGAAAAGTGATTCTTCACTGACCACATTCATTTGGTCGATTTGGGTTGAATGCGAGTTGGTAAAAGACATGACGGCTTCATAAGCAATTTCATATGGACTCAAAGGCATAGCATTACCGAATGAGTCTATCTCAGATTCAGATGGGACAATCCAGGGATCATCATAAATAATGTTGTCTGATGTAATCATATGAAGTGATGCAAATGAAGGGTCTGCGTTGATTGGAGGGAAAGGAAAAGTTCCCAGTAAACCGGAATCTTTAACTAAACCTACGCCAACGTCCCTATAAGGGATTGTTGTCTTACCGACATGCTGGATACTCTCTGAAGAGGCTGGGTTGGATGAAAAGTATGTCAGCTGATCAATCGTTACGATCTTACCGTTATGTGGAAACTTAATTACTCTGAAGACCGATGAAACGACCGCTGTCATAGCATATGACCAACTTCGACCCAAAAGAAGGTTGTAGTCTAGAGGGGCATCAACCACCTCCACATCCAGACTAACGGTTTTACCTTCTACCCCTATAGGCAATTCCTGTAGAATACCAAACGGACGGAACCCACGGCCATCAAAGGCCTTAAGGATGGTCAGGGATTGGTTCAACGAAGGAGAACCAAGCGATCTACAACATTGAATCGACATAATACACGTAGAAGCTCCCTCATCAATCACAGTTCGATGAATAGGCTTGTTTTTTACTATCACTGGAATTTGGAAAGCAATTTGATGGGGTAGACGCGGTGTACTATTTTCTAGATCGAAGATTATCAGGTTTGGGTCCTGAACATCAACAGCTCCGATAGCCGACAAAAGTAATTTTCGTTGTGCTGGGCATGATTGCAGCACTTCTAAAGCCGACATTGCTGAGGGTGAAACAGCTAAGTCCTCAACAATGTTGTAATTCTGGGCTGCTCTCGCATGTGGATTGAAAGCAGACCTTCGAAGTACACCCTTGGCGGGTGGTTTGTTTACTAAGTCCAGGTTAGGTTTTTGGATCTGTAGTGGATCGGAACCAGGAGCTGAGGTTGATGGATTAGAATGAGAAGATTCTGCTTCCTTACCATCAACAGGATTCTTGCGATCGAGTCGCAATCCTCACATGAGACATCATCAAAATGGGTTCTTCACTGGCAGTCGAGGAAGAACCTATCATCTTACTTTCTTGCTTTGGAAATGGATCTTTTAACACAGCAGTAGTGGGAGAACCTTTGACTATTTTCACAACCTCAGCCCGATGAGGGCAATCTCTTGTAAAATGATCCTCTTCACAAATAAGACAAGGATATCGAGGTTTGCGCTTTTCGTCATTGGTTTCCGACTTTTCCGTTTTCTCCTTCGGAGCTTTGTCTGCTTTAGCCTTCTTCTTTCCTTTCTTCTTTCCACCATTTTTTGATTTGGCTGTAGATGACTCTACAGCGTGAATATCGGCGGAAAGTTCAGGAGAAGACTCTCCTGTCGGGGAATCAGGCAAAGTGATTATAGGAGTAGTAGAATTCTTGGAAGACTTCTTCTTGCTCTTTGTATTCACGATGCCAATCATACCATCAGCGGCATGAGATCCCGAAGGAGAAGCAATGATTTGATTCGATTTTGGAAGATCTGGAATCTTCTCGTGTAACGTACCCGACTGAGTATAAACTAAGTCAAGGTACTGCGCCTGAGCAATGACTTGCTCCTCAGTAACTACTCCGGCCTTAGCTACATCTTCAGTAATCTTCGGTAATAATGATTTAACAAACCATTCAGCTAAGATTTGGTCCGGAATAAAAACTTTCACTAACCTTCTTCGACGTCTCCACTCATGAATGTGATCAGAAATATACGTGGACGTCGATTGTTTTAGTGAAGTTAACAATTCCGTGCCGTTATCGTATCTGACCGGCAACTGAAAGTGAGTTAAGAACGAGGTAGCTAACTAGCTGAAATTGTAAAAAGAGGCTCGTGGTAACTCAATGTACCACTTGGCCGCGAGACCAATGAGTGTACGCTGGAAAAGACGTAAGTGGATCGAATCATCCGAGATAGAATTTGAAGCACACCAGAGGTGGTAAGTCATCACATGATTGGACGGATCCTCTCCAGACTTACCTTCGAACTTGGGTATATCACTGGGCAACTTATTTGGCATTGGCGGCTAGAACGGAAGATATTGAATTGGATCGTTCGTTAGGCGCATCAAGTCTGGTAAATCCAAAGTTGCAATAAACGGTAACTGTCGATTAGGATCTTTAAAACTCTGGGTCACAAGACCAGTCCCAGGAGGAGGATATCCAGGATAACTAGGAACAAGAGTCGCATTAGGGATATTATATCCTCCTGGAAAACCAGGATTAACCGGATCGTACTAGGGTTGTTGAGGTTGTTGATAAGTGTACCCAGGATACGGTTGATACTGGTAAACCGGCTGTTGGACAGCTTGCCCATGTTGGTACTGTCCCTGGTACGGTTGTTGAACAAATTGAGGTTGAGTAGTGACAACAGTACTTATATCAGGCTGACCTGTAGGCATCTGGACCATGGTTTGAATCGTAGATCCACACAACGGTAAAGATGTCTGAGGAGTGGTTGCAGAGACAATAGAAACTGGAGCTGTCGATACTCCAGAAGTAAGTGCGGCAGATGTAGCGGTAGTTGCAGCAGCCGTTTGAGATGGAGTACTAGGTGCAATTGGCGGTTGAGTAACTACCGAAGTTACAGAAGTTTGAACATTTAACTGGACAGGTTGCGGTTGCTGGGGTGGACCAGAAACTACGGGTTATCCAGCTTGAGGTACCAACTGTATACTTGGTTGCAACACCTGTTGACCCTGTGATGGATCCCACACTATCATTCCAGGGTATTGACCCGTAACAGGTTGAGGATACTGAGATCCATAACCGGATTGAGGATAGGATTGATAATTGAAAGGTGCAGTTCCCATACCTTGAACATATGACTGACCTTGAGGTGGTTGATAACCTTGACTCGAGTATTGACCTTGAGGTTGATAACCTTGAGGTAAATATGGATACTAGGGTTGGCCTTGACCTTGAGGTTGATACCCTTGAGGTTGATACCCTTGAGGTAAATATTGATACTGAGGTTGACCCTGGGGTACATATTGAGGCTGGGGTTGACCTTGAGGCATGTATTGCACCATAGGTACATACTGACCTTGAGGTTGCCCCCCAAACACGATTTGTGTACCTTGAGGTTGCCCCCAGGCATTAACTGAGGCTGCCCCCCAGGCGGTAATTGGCCACCTTGAGGTTGGGAAACGGGAACTGAACCTGACATCATGTAAATGTCTCCTACACCCAATGGTATATTACCATTGTTTCCAGCTAATAACCCATGATCAACGGGTTGAGGAGATGCCCCCGCAAAGGTACCAGAAAGTGATTGATACCCGATGGGAACAGAAGGACCGTCGTGTAAGAAAGATTCAGGAGTTTGAGTAAACACGGATGACTGACCAGACATATTTACAGGAGTATAAATACCTCCAGGTGGAAAGGGAGTACGAGGTGTAGAAAAACCTACTCCTGAGTTGTCTAAATAATTGGTTAACGAAAGGTACCAAGTAGTACTTCTAGGAGGATTGTAAAAGATAGATTCACGCTCCCTGAGCTCAATAGTAAGTTGATCTTCAAGGTTAGAGACGCCTATTTCTTCCTCTGGAGCAAGTTCTTCGATAGCAATCAGACCAGTAGGAAGATTTTCGGTGATAACTCGTTCTACTCTTGGTGAATCTGGAACACTAGAAGTCGGAGTAACAGGTTCAGATATTTCAGGTTCTTCGCCTGTATCACTAGTAGACAAAAAACTACCAACAAGCTCAGAAACTGTAACAGCTTCGGGATTATAACCTGTCTCTAGACTTTGGTAATCTTGATGGACTACCAAGGAAGATTCTCCTTCTTCAGGTGAACCTACTCTACTGCCACTAGGAGGAGTTACAAGGACCTTCAAACCTTCTAGATTACTGGGGTCATCTCGAGGAGGTTCACCCCAAAGTCTACGGGATCTCCTCAACCATTCGGCCACAAAAACAACTTCAGGAGACTGGCCTCGAACTCTACAGGACTGTCTCGGTAATTCCGCCACAGCTAAAAACTTTTAACTACTACACACGAAAACAAAGTAAAATCTCAAATCAAACCACCTAAAGTCTCTAAAGAACCAAACAAATTTGAATCACACGCCTAAAGAATCTAGGGCGTCAAACCAAGCACAAACAGTAGCCTTCCAGAGCGAAAACGCTAGTTGGAGATGAAACCCAACATCGTCGGATTCAGTACAGAAGTGGCGGGTGGAACAGTTACCCCGGAAACCTGCTTAATGAATAGACCGGCACAAGTTCCTCCACTTTAACCGTCTCGAGTGAACTGAACCCCCCGAAAAATTCAAGTGAGTCTAGCCGACGTCTGCTCCAGGTATAGTGGGATCTTCCCTCCACCGTCACCTCGGTAGAATCCTAAAGATAATGGTCACTAAGGTTACCAACCGCAACAAATGCACCTGGGGGAACAATTTACACTCCGACAGCACGCAAGGGCAGAGTATAAAGCTCAATCCCCTTGCTGGTTCCTTGACAATAATCCAAGGTTTACCGACAAGTGACCCCTGGCTCCTCGACAATGGTTAATCCGAGGTTTACCATTTGTAATACGTGCGTGTCTGGCGTCGTTCCCAACGAGGGAGGATTGATCCCCTCACTGGTTCGGACACGAGCTCGTGCTTCTCCTTTAAGAGGAGCTTTCCCAGAGTACAAATGAGACAATTGGATTTATTCTATCACAAGATAAGCTACTTGTTTGGTTTTGTTGTCTTGGAGAGTTAATTACTCTCCTACTCCAAGACACTAGCCTGATCTAAATTGGTGTTTCAGAGCCCTAGTAAATAAAAGTTACTACGTTGATTTTACTTTAAGCGTTAATTTTATGGTTTTTCTTAAAGACAAAAGGTAGTGGAAATGAAACCAATGGTGTGTAGACTCGACTCAAACCACTACAAAGATGCACCTAAGATGATTTACGTTATTTTTCTCTTTCAATGAAATTCCTAACTAAGAGAGTTGAGAAATGCAAATTTTATAGAAAACAACTTTCTTAGTAAAGACAATCAAAGAAACAATTCTCTTTATCTTTCCAAGCATACAAACATGACAACTCCTTACGTGCACGAAAAACTCTTTTTCTTTCAAAACCCTTCAAAGCTACTTGAAACAAAACTTTTCAAAGGAAATGTTTTTATATTTTCTCTTATTTAATAAAGCATATAAATCTATTTTAATGAAAATCAATCTCAAAAGCTATAAAATCTATGAAAAACTTGACTCACAAGCAAATCAAAAAGAAATTTACTCTAAGCAAACCTAACGAGGCAAAAGCCTACAAGGATGATTCTAGGTTGTTTTACTTCACCAAAATCAAGCCAAGGACCAGCTAATGCAGAATCAAAAGACCAGTCAAAACAAAACTCAAATCTTTTTGTTCTTTTTGTAAAATACAATTCAATACTCAATCAACAAGCACTTCGAAATTTGCCAAAGAGACCACTCAAAGGTAAGTTGCTCTCACAGGTAGACTTTATGACAGGTCCGACTTCTAAGAAGGCTGACAAAACCAGAGAGATCTAAGGCTTGACAACTTCTACCGCCAAAGTCACTACAGGACCTACTCAAAAATCAAACCCTAAGGCTTAAACTTCTATGAAATCCACTAAAGCACTCAATGCTATCGAAACAAGTTCAGGTGAAGGTCTTTGACAAGAGACTAATGGATCTGGGCAGTAAAACCTAAGAAAAATCAAAATCTAAGAGGAAAAATGTAAAAAATGGAAATTTCTTAATTTTTAGCAGGGTACGCAGGCAACCCGTTAAGACAGGTGCGGGCCCGCTCTGTGCACACAGCAACAGTGCGTACAAGTACGCACTGTGCAATACTCAGAGGGTGCGTACTACTGAAAAAGCCAAGAAAAACTAAATTCAATCTAACCCTAAGCTAACCCACCCAAATGTAAAGTCACAGAGCCAAAAACCAGAAAATAAATGACTTTTCTCATATCAAAGTTGCATACAAAGGAAAAGGCTTTCACATCAATGGAGCCCCCAGTGGAGTCGCCATTTTGTCAGGCGAAAAGAGTCGATAGTGCGGACACAACCAACCTCCCTAGGAGCCTAAGACTCTCTAGTGACAAACAAGACAAACAAGAGCAATCCTTCTCTAAACATGCATTTACTATACGAGAAATCAAGTGTTTAGATCCTACCTGTAGTCCAACGCCGTTGTAGCAGTCCAGCCTCGCTGATCCGGATGAGCTCCTCCTTCACTTCGAAACCTGCATTCACTAACAATCAAATGATTAAATAGCACTTGATAATCTCATAAAATAAAACATATTTAACACATAGACCAAGGAGTACATGAAACAACTCATAAATAACAAGTTATTGAGAAGAATGGACTCATTTGCATTAATAGGAAACAAAAGGAACAATTACAACCTGAGCCTTGGTGTTGTGCAAGTCCCTCCTAGGGTCCATCAAGAGTTCTCCTTTACTTTGACAAAGCTCACCCACTTCCAAATAGAACAAGCAAAGATGGCAATCTCTCCTCACAAGCTTCTAAATGGGAGTCCTAATTCCAGCATCATCTACCCTTAGAAATGTTTAGCTTCCAACCTCTCCTCCTTCTGGCCCAATGCCTGTATTTATAGTGCTCTAGAGGAAGTTATTCAGGTCCACCATCAATGGGATGATCCCCTCTTTGGGTGGGATAGCTCCCTTATTGATGGGATAAGTTCCTCTTTGGTAGGGGTACATGAACCATCTGGAGGCGCTCAATACACGTCAAACAACCTTCTAGAATGCTCTAGAAATGACCACAAGTAACATTTTAAAGATGAAACTTGCGCATTTTGACCTTTACAGGGGTACGCACCTACCCCTTTACATACAGAGCGTACAAGTACGCAGCTTTTGTGAACATTAGGTGTGTATCCGCAGGTAAGGTTGAGAGAACCTGCATACCCAGAGATAAATACATTTACAAAGACTTTCTCTCTTTCTTGAAGTTTGACATGGAGAGCAGAGGCATGAGACTTGCCCAGGAGGATAGCATGACTATTGATAGAGCCATACCAACTATAAATAGTCATGGTGACATTTTTTACTGTAACAATTTGAAAAGTACATTTGGGAATGTGAAGTGTAATTACATGGAGAGGACCATGTCTTCTCCTTAGTAAATGTGAGGGTACATTGGGGTATGTGAAATGAATAAATATATATTGATGATAAGATGGAGAGGACTATGTCTTCTCCCAAGTAAATGTGAGAGTACATTGAGGAATGTGAAATGTGCTTACATGGAGAGGACCATGTCTTCTCCTTAGTAAATGTGAGGGTACATTGGGGTATGTGAAATGAATAAATATATATTGATGATAAGATGGAGAGGACTATGTCTTCTCCTAAGTAAATGTGAGTGTACATTGGGGAATGTGAAATGAATACATATATTATGAAATAATGGAAGGAGACCATATCCTACATAATATTCAATTTGAGAAGGTAAGTGGGGAATTTGAATAATGGAAATCATAAATTTATATTAGACCAATATTTCTCAATATTTTCAGATAATGTAAATATTAACAAAATTTGTAGGATAAGATTTAAGTGGGGCATTACATACGCCCCTCCTTCAGAAAACTTCGTCCCGAAGTTAGAATGAAAAGATACAAGGAGTTTGAAAGCATAGCAAACCAGAGAGAGTTATAGCATTAAAATTCGATAAGTTAGACAATGACATTACTTCCCATCAAGAGTCTCCAACTGATCTATATCTTCCTATCCACCCTGGCCTACTTCTGTTCCCGCCCTATCCGTCCTCTGCTGCTCTATTAGTGGCAACGGCCATACTAACCACCAATAAAACCGACATGGCGGAAGTGTCGAATACCTCGACCGAACTTTCCCCAGTAGGCATCTGGCAATCGTCATCACACGTCTAGGGGGAGCGTTCAGCTGTCCTCCCCACGAGTCCAGGTTTCAGAGGATACACGGTGGGAAACACCTCCACCCCTCCTTCAGAGCACAGACCACACTACAGAGCTGGTTGGACTTGTCATCGAATAATCCAGTCAGGTCATCTTGCCACCTGTCATTTTCATTTTACTCATGTCATAAGAGTGCATATCAAGTAGATACCAAATGTAATAGAACAATGTACATCGTACCTTTCCTCATTGGTTGTCTCGACCTCCCCCAATGGGATGTTAGATCTTGGTTATCATACAGTTCTTTCCAATCTGTAGTTCAGTTCTCATCCATGCATATATATAACCACAAAATAGATATAGATACATGATCTTAAACACCATGTTTATCAAACTTAGTGTCCACATGTCAATTTTTGTTGTTCATACTGGAATTAAATCTTACATCAGACAAATCATAATTTCACTAAGCCATTGATTAGATAAATCATATATATATATAAGCCTATATGATGCAATAATAACTCTGACAAGTCATGCACTAAATAAATTGTAACCAAGTAAGTCATACATTTGGTCATACATCCAACATTTCCATCATCAATACCAAATCCATCAATTGATTTTCATGTGTCCAGCCAGATGTATATAATGTTCATAAATCACAACATGGAACTGCAAAAGAGAGCCTTAACATAGGTGGCTATCTATGTTAAAATGGGCATCATAAACGCTCATGTGACATCCTTGTGGAACCCCTCAATAACAATTAGAGTTGGAACAGATTCAACTGTCCATCATGGAAAATAGCATTTGGACCCGTATATGCTATAAGGTGGTACCAAAACCAAAATAATAGCAAGCAACAGATTAGTGCACTATCAATTCCACTAGGAGGTGCTAGTATAAGTTTTATGCATATATTTCCTTTAAAACCTTAGTGAATATAAAAGTCCCGCTCTTCCAATTTGATGGTTTTTTTTTTTTCCTTCATCTTCCAACCCATTTAGTTAATCTTGAAAATAAAAGACTCCAAACTTCAGAAACTGTTTCCCAACATGATTTTCATACTTTATTTTTTTTGTAAATTGAGAGGAATGTCCTCTAAATGTCAAAAGGTTCAAATTTATTATATATTTAATCATTGTTTACTAGTACTAAAACAATCTCATGATATATATATTGCAGCTCACAATATGATCAGACAAATGAGAAATAATTAAATGAACGAAATAATTGCCTTTGCCCTGTTGCTATTAGTATTTCCCCTCTAAATGGCATCACATTTCTAAAGATGCCTACTCTTTTCATAAGTGGCCAGTGACCACAAAAGTTGCAAAGAAAGTTGAGGGTCCTTTTATCCAAAACTAGAGACACATTATTTTTTTTTACGACATTTTTATTCAACACTAGAATAAGGGTAAAAGTGTATCCTAATATTTTCACTAGCCTTTTATTGACTAAATAAGCTTCCATTCTAAAATCCCAAATTCTCTACGAATTGATCTTCTCATTTAATTTAAGATCATTAAAAACAACTGTCAGAGTAAGCCTTACACAAGCCCATAGTATTCAATCTATATTTTCACTAGAAAATTCTACCCCACTAGACCATCTTTGTCAGGTCTCCATCTGTTATGCACCATGCAATAATTATTGGCATCCTCTTTTCCTCAACCTTAGGTTACATCATGTCAGCCCATTTTTCTTTGGATTGTTTGCTTGCTGGTTTTATTGTTTTTCTATGTTACATGTACCTATTCATTATTAACTAATTTCTTGATTACTTTCTAGATTTCTTCGTCTTAGTAAACAAACAACATGACAAAGCATACTTACTTATTCCTATTATTAGAGCCTCAATCTATTATACACTAAGAGATCTATTTTCCTGCTGATTTAAAAGTAATAAAATGAGCTTACTAACCTTCTTACATAGCTTTAAACATTTAACATCTTATCATTTTATCATAAGCAACATAAATTAAGGTGAGCATTCCATTGATATCAACTTAACAAGAGTAGTCCATGGAAAATACCTGTTCTGGTGGTTGATGATGATACCTTTGTCTTATAGCTCCAGCTGAACGCTCCTTATCACCGACCCAACCGGATTTACCTCCCAGCCAACTAGGAAATAAATTCCTAGCCTAGGAAACCTCCACAGGTTCCCTAGCCCTCCGTGCCCAAGTCCAACCAGATATAGTGTGTCCTCAAGAAGAATGTGAAAAACTAGATAATGATACTTTCCTCCTCTCAAACCCAAGAAACCTCCACAAGTTTCCAAGGTCTCCCAAAATCATAACAAGGCCAAACAATCACAACCAACCCCCACAATCCTAAGCAAGACTCCAACTCCCCCACCCTTTTCTTCCTTCCCCCTTCCCTTTTTATACCCTCTTTCCTCAACCACCTCTCATTAATGTCATTAACTCTCACCCATCCTTGGTTGACTTCTCTTCTAAGCTAGGAGTACATTTGGAATTGTGACATGAATATAAAATTGAGAATTTAATGGGAAAGGATCATGTCTTCTCCCAAGTAAATCTGAAAAGTACATTTGGGAATGTGAAGTGTAATTACATGGAGAGGACCATGTCTTCTCCTTAGTAAATGTGAGGGTACATTGGGGTATGTGAAATGAATAAATATATATTGATGATAAGATGGAGAGGACTATGTCTTCTCCCAAGTAAATGTGAGGGTACATTGGGGAATGTGAAATGTGCTTACATGGAGAGGACCATGTCTTCTCCTTAGTAAATGTGAGGGTACATTGGGGTATGTGAAATGAAGAAATATATATTGATGATAAGATGGAGAGGACTGTGTCTTCTCCCAAGTAAATGTGAGTGTACATTGGGGAATGTGAAATGAATACATATATTATGAAATAATGGAAGGAGACCATATCCTACATAATATTCAATTTGAGAAGGTAAGTGGGGAATTTGAATAATGGAAATCATAAATTTATATTAGACAAATATTTCTCAATATTTTCAGATAATGTAAATATTAACAAAATTTGTAGGATAAGATTTAAGTGGAGCATTACAGTGGGTGTTCATTTTGGTTAATATGGATAAGGAAATTGGAAAAGGAAATGGCTAAGGCTTTGGAAAGGAAAAATGGAATTTTGGCACATTTATTTATGAAAATAATGGAAATTAGGATAAAAGGGTGGTGAAAGGTCACAAGTTGGAGGAAATTTAAGGAAAATAATGGAAAATGAAGAAAATAGAGGCCTCATTAATAAAAATTATTTTGAGGACCAATTCACAGACTTTTGTCAGTTCAGTTTTGGAGCTCTCTCTATATTCTCTCTCTCACATATTCTTGGACACATAGAGTTTTCTTCGAGCACTCTTTGAGGGTGTGGCATACTTGGATTTTTGGAGTAAGAAGGCAAAGGAAGAGCAAGAAAGCGCAAGAGGACATTGGGATCAACAGTTATAGCAGTTTTTTCTTGTAGGTACCGAGTTGCATGTATGTTTTCCTCACTATTTTTGGCATGAATGGCATATGCATGTGGATTATCGCTCATGATCTGACACTGGCATGGAGGATTTCCTGGATTGATAGTGGATTTGCCTAGCCTTTCCAATTGCTAGATAGCCATGGAGATTGTGGGCTTATTTCCTTGTTTTGTTTTGGTTGGTTCTCATGTTTCCTTTAGCTTGTGTTGAGTTATTAGTTCTTGGAAGCCATGGTTGGACAAACACTCTAAAAGCCCTATAACAGCTTGGGTTGAGTTACTAGTCCTCGAAGCCTTGGTTGGAAAAATGATCTAGAATCCCTAGGTGGGTTGAAATACTAGTCATGGAAGCCTTGGTTGGACAAACGCTCTGGAAGCCCAGAATAAGTTGTGGGTTGAGTTACTAGCCTTAGAAGCCTTGGTTGGAAAAAACTCTTTGGAGCCCTAGAAGGCTTGGGTAGAGACCAATTTGATAATGGCTTAGTGATGTCTGACCGTGAGGTGGAATCATTGTTGAGGTGGTTTGCCTTTGAGGTGGGTGACTGGCTAAAGAAATTTTTGGCTCATCCATGTCTACGGTTCAGTGGTTCATGGAATTTGCACAACTATTTGGCCTTTGCATCATTAATATGAGTTTATTTCTCCTTGTTATTTTATGAGTATTGTACTGGTTTATATGCGGATTATATGGTCATTGTTTCTTTTGTATTTATGTCCCTATTATGTTGGTTATGAATATGTATTATGACAGTGGCTATGTATGGCTCTCATCATGTTTTCACTTATAAATGAATGAACAATGTATCTATGACCTAATGGATGGAATGGAAGCTAATGTGTTGAGACATCAATGCTTCTTAGTGATTATCAGATGAGTATGAGACCCCTATGCTTAGAACTATTAATTACACTGTAGATTACATATTTGTGATATGTTTGATGAAATTCTTGTAATGGCTAGTAGGGGTCCAGTCAAGAGTTTTCTAAATTTTTGCATTTGCCTCATTGTTTCCTTGTTATATTTCTATTATGAATGTGTCATTTAATTCTGGGCAGTGACCTAGGCTCTGGGCATGAAAAAGTGGCTCAAATCCCAAGGATGCTAGCACAACACTAAACAAAATAGTCTCTAGATGGTGACATTCCTTGTCATGAGAGCATCCAGAGCCTCCTGGATGTTGTCAAGCCCATAGCATGGGAGCGTTCAGGGGTCAAGTGGTCTAAAACCTCAATGGGACCTAGGGACTAGTTACTAGAAGTGTTGGGATGGTTCTTAGGGGTCATGTAGCTGATGTGGAAGGTTTGTATGGTGTGTTTCTGTTGGTTCCACTTCCTTAACATGACTTATGAGGTTGAATCATATCATAGTAACTTCTCATCACATATTTACCCTGGTTGGTTGGTTACTTGGGTAGATGTGGGACAAGGGTGTTACAAAGTGGTATCAAAGCATGGTTCACCCTCAGACTGGATGGGCAGTGTGTTGGTCATGCGTTTATGTCATTTTCATGTGTGTTAATAATCCTTGTGGTCTTTGTTCTTGTTGCATATGTATGGTGTCGGTCATGGTTGTAGTGATGTCACCATGTGAAAGAGGATGTTGTTGTTATGAAGTATGTCGTCATAAGTGTATGATTGGTTATATGTTTTTTATTCTTACGTATTGTAAGTGTATGTTGGTATGGCTTTTGTTGTCATGCATGAGGTCATGGTATGTGTAATTCGTATGTCCATGCATTGTTGACTGGACTCTAGCTAGATAGATGGGTATATGCTTATATGCTTATGTTCTCTATTTGTATATGTTATCATGATTATGTTATACATTTATCACGTTGTTTTTTTTATCTGCAGATCGGGCATCCTACCCAAATTATGCTAAGGTATGTTGTTTTATTGTGATTTGGTTTAGCTGATGTGATATTGCTTGAAAGAGGAATATCAAAGATGACTGGCAAGATGGTAAACTACAGATCTTGAGACTCTCCCTATGGATCATATGAGCAGCATGGTGTTGGGAATTCCTCTGGTTTGGAAAATACATTGAGAAGCTTAAAGGAATAAATAAGGAGTTGTAAGGTAGACATTGACTAAACCATATAAGCACACGAGAAACTGGCATATGTAAATGTAGTGATACTTCAGAGTTTGTCAGAATTACAGCGATATGGACCACTTTAGATTAGCCATCAGCATGAGGAAAAAAATAATGGGGCATATGGAAGTAGGTTGCATGGTTTTCATAGGTTAGATTGTTACGCTCTTAACCTGCGAGAAGATACTAGAATACCAATTATGCGAAGAAATATAACCCAGAACACAAAACAATGAGAAATAACAACATGTATTTTATTATTCAGAAAGAAAGCAATGTTCACTTGCCTCTTCAAGGGGGCAACCTCCAATAGAGAAGGGCTCGATTACAAAATAAGACACGACATTCCTCAATGGGGAGCCTCTATTCTTTATATAGGATTCATACATGCAATACCATGGGTCAGTACCATCGTTCTTATTAATACCATCTATCTAATACCATGGCCTATTTGCAACTAACTGTGGTTCCTTCTTTAAATGTGGGTCAACCACTTACAATTATTAATATGGGCTTTATTGACTCTTTAACTAACTATAACTATGATTCAACCCTATTACATAAATAAGGTGGTTATGGCTGGACCCTAACATGCCCTCCCCCATAAAAACAGCCTTGTCCACAAGGCTGAAGCTGTGGACACTGCTGAAGAAGAGTGGTTGGTTCCCAGGTCGCATCTTCTGGAGAGGTGTCTTTCCACTTGACGAGGACTTCCTTGATCGTACGACCGAGCAGTTGTCGTTCTCGCGTGTCAAGAACCTATTCAAGCTGGAGCTAGATTGAACCTTCTTCATCCAGTTCCGATAGACTGGTTTGAATTTTGCAATTGTTCCCAACCACTTTCTTTAGGCATGATACATGGAAGACGGGATGGATTTTTATAGTGGTTGGCAAGGCTAGCTTGTAGGCTACTTCTTCAATGCACTAAAGTATTTGATACGGTCCGTGGAATTTTGGAGATAATTTTTGACAACCCTTTTCTTTGAGTGATGTTTGCTTATATGGTTGCAACCTCAAGAATACCTGATCCCCTTCTTGAAATGTGTGCTCTAAACGATGTTGGTTTTCTTGTTGCTTCATGAGATTTTAAGCTTGATGGAGATTATCTTTGAGGTGGGGAAGCATGGTTGCACGGTTCTGTAGGAGTTGATCCACTGCTTATACTTTAGAGCATCCCGGGATATAAGAAGTAGGTGAAGGGGGGAGTTGACCATAAATTGGTTCATATGGAGTCATCTTGGTGGTGGCATGATAGTTAGTATTATACCACCATTCGGCTAGAGGTAACCACTGTACCCATAGATGTTTCTTTTCTGAGGTGAAACACCTGAGGTAGGTCTTTAGACATTTGTTGACTCCTTTAATTTGACCATCAATTTGGGGATGATAGGAAGTACTGAGTTGTAGTTGGGTACCTTGTAGCTTGAAGAGTTCCTGCCAAAAGTTACTGGTGAAGATCGGGTCACGATCAAACACAATGGAAGTGGGCATGCCATGCAATTTGAAGATCTACTCCATGAAAGATTGAGCCACCAAAGTGGGTGTAAAATGGTGGGGTAGGGCACAAAAATGAGCATACTTAGAAAGTTTGTCCACAACCACCATGATGACTGACTTGTTTCCTGACTTCGAAAGACTAGTAGTGAAATCCATAGAAACCTCCGTCCAGATTGAGGCAGGGATGGGCAATGGCTGTAAAGCACCTGGGGATTTAACTTTGTCTCCTTTGTGGCGCTGACACACATCACATTCAGCTACAAACGTAAGAATGTCATTTTTCATGCTTGTCCAAAAGAATGAACGTTGAGTGCGAGCATAAGTCTTCTGAAAGCTTGAATGTCCTACAATGGGAGATGAGTGCAACTCTGCCAAAATGTGACTTTTGAGGGTGGATGTTGGTGATATCACTACTTTTTCCTTGTAGCAAAGAATCTCATCCTGCCAAGAGTAGCCCATTGTGGAATTTGGATCTACCTGCAATTTATTAATGAGTTGGGAGAGCGAAGGATGTGAAAACCATTCCTTGCGAGCCTCTTCAATCCACTCTGGAATGGGAAGAGAGATTGCTAGCAGGGTGCTTTCCTCCTCAAATTAGCATGATAAAGCATCCGCTACAACATTTTCACACCCTTTCATGTAAATTATCTCATAATCATATCTCAACACTTTGGCTAGCCATTTATTTTGTTGTGGTGAGGATAGGCGTTGCTCCAAAAATATTTAAGGCTTTGATGGTCTGTGTCGATTTGGAAACGTCGCCCCAATAAGTATGGTCATCAGGTATCCACTGCATGTAAGATGGCCATCATCTCCTTCTCATAGGCAGTTTGTCCCAAATTTTTCCCACTTAGTTGTCGGCTAGTGAAGGCCAAGGGTTGACCTTCCTGCATTAAGACAGCCACAATACCCGTCACATTCAATCACAAAAGATTTGGTGAAGTCGGGTAGTGCCAATATGGGAGTGGAACACATGGCATGTTTGAGAGCTATAAATGCCTATTGCACTTCATCATTCCAAAGGAATGAATTTTTCTTGAGAAGGTGAGTGAGGGATCTAGCGATGTGACCATAATTGCAGACAAATTTGTGATAGTAGCGGTGAGTGTTAGGCCCCTATACTACTAGTGTAACCCCTTATTGCTATTAGTATAACCCACTTATTATATTGATGTACCCATGTAGTGCCCATATTGTTACTATTGTGCCCCATAGAAGCCCACTATTGTTATTATTTAGCTCTTACATTATTGTTGTTATGTCGGCTCTGATTATGTTATAACCCCTTAGACTCCTATATATAGAAAGGAGGTCTTTTCATTTGTATCATCCAAGAATTGTTCATTTATGTAATGTAAAGGAGGTTTCCCCCTCGAAGAGGCTGAATTCTAAGGCATTGATCTATCTTTTCTATCTTTTTCTTGAGCTGGTTTCATAACATTTGGTATCAGAGCTTTGGATTCTAGGCTTTCGCTGCTCCAAACAGGTCATCGTGGCATTTTCGTTATAACCATTTTTCTGCAATGTTTCAGAAGTTGAAAAAAAAACCCATTTTAGAAGAAATCACGCTGAACCTCGGGTCTGAATGTAAGAGCTTTTTGCACTATATTTGCGGAGATATGATATGAGGAAGTTGGTCTTTTTGCAAACTCCTGAATTACATTCCAAACAGGTGACCTAGGGAAAATAGTCATAACTTTCTCTCTAAGGATCAGATTGAAATTTCATAAGAAGGTACAGAAAGAGGACGGACTTTAGTTTCTTGTATGCATTTTTCATATCCAAAGGTTGAAACAATGACCCGTGGCAGGTCGTACAAGTTCGCTCTACTGAACTAGTCTATAATCAAGTCACTATGGGAGATTTCGCATAACTCTTCCTTGGAGAATCCAATTTGGATCAAACTGGTGGCATTGGAAAGAGGACACAGAGGGATACTATA
This sequence comes from Pinus tabuliformis, assembly GCA_031772625.1. NCBI lineage: Eukaryota > Viridiplantae > Streptophyta > Pinopsida > Pinales > Pinaceae > Pinus > Pinus tabuliformis. The sequence continues at coordinate 309,279,392 of CM062815.1, read as the reverse complement.
GGTCACAATTTCAGAACCTAAAGATCTGAAAGTACAAAGTTACAGTCGTTTCAAGGTCGAGCTCCTAAAATCAAGAAAAAGCAAGATGAGGAAGTTTGATGGCAAGGATCCGGTAAATTGGATACTTCAAATGGAGAAATAATTTCATCTACATGGTGTCCAACTGTTACAAAATTTATGTATTGCATCTTGATATTTAGAACCAGATCAATTTTTATGGTATGAAGGGCTTTGTTCTCATAAACAACTTGTTACGTGGTCAATTTTCACGGAGGAAATGGTAGCACATTATGAGGATACAAAGAGCAACACCTTCTTTAGAGAAACACCACAACAATTGGAAAGAGTAAAAGGGATTTGTGACATAGTGGAAAGCAAAATTATGGAAACCAGGAAGCGTACCCCTCACAACTATAAAGATGGAAGTGTTGTTTCTCCTAGCCTTCCACAACCTACAAGGGTTACACCACAACAATTGGAAGAAAAAAGAGAAAAAGGGCTTTGTTACAATTGTGATAGCAAATGCACTAAAGGTCATAAGTGTGCTGAGAAGAAATTATTTTACATAGAATATGAAGAGGAGGAAGAAAAGGATCAAGAAACATCAAAAGAAGAAGATATACGCCAGGACCCCACCCTAGAGAAAGAAGAAATGAATCAGACCATATCTTGTAAAGCATTGGCAAGAATTACTTCCCCTCAAACTCTCAAGATAGAAGGACATATCAAGAAGAAAAAGGTGCAATAAGTGAAAGATCACATCGAGAAAGAAGAAATGAATCCAACCATATCTTGTAATTCATTGTTCGAAATTACCACTCATCAAATTATCAAGATAGAAGGACGTATCAAGAAGAAAAATGTTCAAGAAGTGAAAGATCACATCGAGCATCAAGAAATGAATCCGACCATATCTTGTAAAGGATTGGAAGAAATTACCACTCCTCAAACTCTAGAGATAGAAGGACATATCAAGAAGAAAAAGGTTCAAGCAGCGAAATATCACATCGAGCATCAACAACAAGTTCTCCAACTTTTAAAGGATAACGCCACTTCGGTGCAAAATCAAACGAAACAACAGGTAGATCAACATCATAGTGAAAAATGTTTTGATGTAGGTGATTGGGTATTTTTACTGCTACATCTCAAGCAAGCTATTTATGAGAAGGAAATGTTGGCAATACTACATGCACTTAAAAAATGGCGATCTTACCGAATGGGAAGACTCTTCAAGGATGAGGATGTGGAAGCATTGTTTTGTGCTATTTATATTATCCAACTAGATTTGATAAACGAAGCAAGGGATGAATGAAAGAAGGACGAAGAAGTATGGCCACTTATTCAAAAGTTTCAAAAGCTCCCAATTCAAACAATATTGCCAGAAATTGAAGAGGAAGGAAAAATCATATTAGAACCTAGAGCAGTCACAGAAACAAGAACCCGACAGCTACGAAATCGATCAATTTCAGAGTATCTCATCAAGTGGAAGAACTTACCCGCTGAAGATTCCACATGGAAGGACAAGAATTTTATACAGAAGCATCAAGAACTAGTCAAGTGTTGAGGACAACGCTTTTTGAAAAAGAGGGGCATGTTAGGCCCCTATCCTACTAGTGTAACCCCTTATTGTTATTAGTACAACCCACTTATTATATTGATGTACCCATGTAGTGACCATATTGTTACTATTGTGCCCCATAGAAGCCCACTATTGTTATTATTGTGCCCTTACATTATTATTGTTATGTCGGCTCTGATTATGTTATGAACCCCTAGACTCCTATATATAGAAAGGAGGTCTTTTCATTTGTATCATCCAAGAATTTTTCATTTATGTAATGTAAAGGAGGTTGCCCCCTCGAAGAGGCTGAATTTTAAGGTGTTGATCTATCTTTTCTATCTTTTTCTTGAGTTGGTTTCATAACATTTGGTATCAGAGCTTTGGATTCTAGGGTTTCGCTGCTCCAAACAGGTCATCGTGGCATTTTCGTTATAACTTTTTTTCTGCGACGTTTCAGAAGTCGCACAAAAAACCCATTTGAGAATAAATTATGTTGAACGTCGGGTCCTAAATTTCAGATATTTTCGCTCTATATTTGCGGAGATATGAGCTGAGGAAATTGGTTTTTTTGCAGACTCCTGAATTTCATTCCAAACAGGTGACCTGGGGAAAATCGTCATAACTTTCTCTCTGAGCATCGGATTGAAATTTCGTAAGAAGGTATAGAAAGAGGACAGACTGTACTTTCTTGTATATCTTTTTCAAAGCCAAAGGTAGAAACAGTGACACGTTGCACTTCATACAAGTTCGCTCTTCTAGAAAGGTCTATAATCAGGTCATCTTGGGAGATTGTGCATAACTCTTTCTTGGAGAATCCAATTTGGATCAGGCTGGTGGCATTGGAAATAGGGCACAGAGGGCTACTACAGGTTGCAATTTCAGAACTTAAAGATCCGAAAGTATAAAGTTACAGCCGTTTCAAGATCGAGCTCCTAAAATCAAGAAAAAGCAAGATGAGGAAGTTTGATGGCAAGGATCCAGTAAATTGGATACTTCAGATGGAGCAATATTTTGATCTACATGGTGTACCATTGTTACAAAAGGTATGTACTGCATCTTCATATTTAGAACAGGATCAATTTTTATGGTATGAAGGGCTTTTTTATCGTAAACAGCTTGTTACGTGGTCAATTTTCACGGAGGAAATGATAGCACATTATGAGGATACAAAGAGCAACACCACAACAATTGGAAAGAGTAAAAGGGCTTTGTGACATATTGGAAAGAAAAATTATGGAAACCAGGAAGCATACCCCTCACAACTATAAAGATGGAAGTGTTGTTTCTCCTAGCGTTCCAAAACCTACAAGGGTTACACCACAACAATTGGAAGAAAAAAGAGAAAAAGGGCTTCGTTACAATTGTGATAGAAAATGCACTAAAGGTCATAACTGTGCTGAGAAGAAATTATTTTACATAGAATATGAAGCGGAGGAAGAAAAGGATCAAGAAACATCAAAAGAACAAGATATACACCAGGACCCCACCCCAGAGAAAAAAGAAATGAATCAGACCATATCTTGTAAAGCATTGGCAAGAATTACCACTCCTCAAACTCTCAAGATAGAAGGACATATCAAGAACAAAAAGGTGCAAGAAGTGAAAGATCACATCGAGAAAGAAGAAATGAATCCAACCACATCTTGTAATTCATTGGTCGAAATTACCACTCCTCAAACTATCAAGATAGAAGGCCATATCAAGAAGAAAAATGTTCAAGAAGTGCAAGATCACATCGAGCATCAAGAAATGAATCCGACCATATCTTGTAAAGGATTGGAAGAAATTACCACTCCTCAAACTCTAGAGATACAAGGACATATCAAGAATAAAATGGTTCAAGTAGTGAAAGATCACATCGAGCATCAACAACAAGTTCTCCAACTTTTAAAGGATAACGCCACTTCAGTGCAAAATCAAATGAAACAACAGGTAGATCAACATCGTAGTGAAAGATGTTTTGATGTAGGTGATTGGGTATTTTTACTTATACAACTCAAGCAAGCTATTTATGAGAAGGAAATGTTGGCAATACTACATGCACTTAAAAAATGGCGACCTTACCGAATGAGAAGACTCTTCAAGGATGAGGATGTGGAAGCATTGTTTTCTGCTATTTCTATTATCCAACCAGATTGGATAAACGAAGCAAGGGATGAATGGAAGAAGGACAAAGAAGTATGGCCACTGATTCAAAAGTTGCAAAAGATCCAAATTCAAACAATATTTCCAGAAATTGAAGAGGAAGGAAAAATCATATTGGAACCTGGAGCAGTCACAGAAACAAGAACCTGACAGCTACGAAATCGATCAATTTCAGAGTATCTCATCAAGTGGAAGAACTCACCCGCTGAATATTCCACATGGGAGGACAAGAATTTTATACAGAAGCATCAAGAACTAGTCAAGCGTTGAGGACAACGCTTTTTGAAGGAGAGGGGCATGTTAGACCCCTATACTACTAGTGTAACCCCTTATTGTTATTAGTATAAGCCACTTATTATATTGATGTACCCATGTAGTGCCCACATTGTTACTATTGTGCCCCATAGAAGCCAACTATTGTTATTATTTAGCCCTTACATTATTATTGTTATGTCAACTCTGATTATGTTATAACCCCTTAGACTCCTATATATAGAAAGGAGGTCTTTTCATTTGTATCATCCAAAAATTGTTCATTTATGTAATGTAAAGGAGGTTTCCCCCTCGAAGAGGCTAAATTCTAAGGCGTTGATCTATATTTTCTATCTTTTTCTTGAGCTGGTTTCATAACAATGAGACCAAAAAATCCTCTCAAACTCTTCAAGGTCTTTGGTTGGGGCCAATCGTGCATTGCTTGGATATTTTTGGGATCCACCCTGACACCTTCACGCCCCATAATGTGGCCCAAATACACGACTTCTTTCATGCCAAAAGAGCACTTGGACAATTTGACAAATAATTTTTTCTTCCGGAGCAGTTGCAAGAGCAGGTCTACATGTTGAAGATGTTTTTCCCAAGTGAGGCTATAGATGAGGATGTCATCAAAGAAAACAAGGACAAATTTTCTGAGATATGGTTTGAGCAGGTGATTCATGAGGCTCTTAAAAGTGGATGGGGCATTATAGAGACCAAATGGCATGACCAAGAATTCATAATGGCCTTCATGAGTTCAAAAAGCAATCTTTGGAATGTCTACTTCTTTCATGCGAATTTCGTGATAGCTCAAGCGAAGGTCTATCTTAGTAAAGAATTGAGCCCCATTTAGTTCATCTAGAAAATCATCAACAACCAGGATGGTAAATTTATCTTTGACCGTCAGGTTGTTGAGGGCTCTGAAGTCTGGACACATGCACCATTCCCCATCTTTCTTGAGCACCATGACCACAGGCGATGAATAAGGACTAATGCTAGGATGAATGACACCAGCTTCCAGAAGCTCCTTGATGATTTTTTCAATTTCATTATTTTGGGCAAAAGGATATCCATATGGGCACACATTTGGTAGTTATGCTCCTGGGACCAAAGTAATGCTATGATCATGTTCCCTTGTCAAGGGTGGAATCTTATGAAGCTTTTCAAAGACCTACAGATGGTTATTTAAGACCTGTTGCATCTCAGGATGAATATGAAGAGAAGTGGGCTCTAAGGCCTGGATGGCATTAAATTGGGCTATAACTCCATGGTGGCCCTTTTTTAACAACTTTTCCATCCTATGCGAGCTGATGATAGGAAGAGCACCTGCCTGGAGTGGTATGCGTGTGGTCATTCTACTTAAAGCTCATATATAACTCCTGGAAATCCATTGTGATTGGGCTGAGTGTGCAGAGCCATTCAGCAACCCAGACAATGTCACACCACCCATGTTGATGGCAAACATTGTGGGTCTTTAGGTGATAATCCCCCATCTGAAGTTTGACATTTTCACAGCGGTCGTCACATTTCATTGTCCCCCCATCAGTAATCTGGACCTGCAAATTAGAGGCTACTCTGACAAAACAATGCACTGCTTCGTCGACCCTTTGATGGATAAAATTATGTGTACTTCCACTATCAATCAAGACTACTATAGGGAGATGTTTAATAAAACCTCTAATTTTGAGAGTTTGGGGAGAAGAAATGCCTGCCAAAGCATGGAGTGAGATAACTAGTTCTTCTGGTGTAGCTGGGAGCTCATTGTCTTGTTGGTTGTCCTCATCCTCCTCCTCTGGTCCCTTAAATGGTGGAGCTTCCTCAGATGAACTGTGATTAGTACCATCAATTTGAAAGAATTTGGGTTCCTTGCATTTATGCCCCGGGGAGTATTTGTCATCACAGTAGTAACACAATCCTTGCTTTCTTCTTTCCGCCATTTTTGTTGGTGACACCTTTTGAACCTTAAGTGTTTGGGTAGTGCTCGAAGCCTGGGTGGGGCGTCCCTTGGCTATGAAATTTGGACGAGTCGACTGGGCCGCTAACGCACATTCTACTTCACGAGCTATCGTGCAAGCTGCCAGCCATGTGACTGGGTGGTGCATCCGAACGTGGGCTTGTATGGCATCTTTGAGACCACTGATAAAACATTCCAAGTAGAATTCATCTACTATACCTCTTGTGTGGAAGGATAATGCTTCAAAGGCTTTAATATATTCTTGCACTATCTGTCGGAGCTTAGTAAGATGGCCCAAAAAGTTAGATTCATGGTCAAAGTGATCAGAAAGGGCTTTTGAGAATATCTTCCAAGTCATTGGAATTGCATAGCATCGTTGATGCCACTACCACCATTGCCATCTTTCTTGGTCCAAGTAAAAGCTTCCCACACTTAGCTTAGTCTCATCATCTCTTATGTGACTCAATGTGAAATATTGCTCCATTTGTGATAGCCATATGGCTGAATGAGATCCATCAAATTTATACATGTCCATCTTGGGTGGTCGAGGATGGGACTGTTGGTGGTTTCCATAGAAGTGAAGAGAATGGCTAGATTCGCCCTCATGCTTTTCATTAAAAACATATGCCTCCGATTGTACCCTCGACTTGCCCTTTGTGATTGTTTCATTTAAGGACTAGATCTACTTCATTAACTCCTCCAACTTTTGTTTAAGGGTGTATATCTTCTCATTGGCCATAGCTTAAGCTCTGGTTTGTACCATGCATAGATCTGGTGCACTTGTCGTTAGTGTGAAAAAAAAAAAAAATGGGACCACCCGAAATTTTGACGTTGACAAGTGAATGGTACCATCTTGCTCAGCCTATCAGCCTGATTCTTATGGGCTAAGTCTCCTATAAGCGTCCCAGGAAGGTCTCTTTACTCCAAAAGGAGTTTTACTCCTCGCTTAGGAATACTGCAGTGGGCGATTCCCAGAAAACTTAATTCTACCCAATGTCCTCCGAGAATCACTCCAAGGTATAGGAGCCACAAACCTCCCTGCAAAAATAGTCAAATATGTTGACGAAACCCTCAACTGCAAAGTATGACTAGGAATGTGGCAGTGATCCAACCCCCACTGCTAGATTTGATTGTTACGGCTGCGACAAAACCCAACCTGCTAGATCTGATCTGGCAAAGAAGATGATGTGTGATCTATAGAGAGACAAGGGAACTATGGTCTCAAGGAGTGTCAGGTGCTACAGATCGCAATATACATAAGGGTCCAACAAAAGTACTCGGCCCAATCTTTCAGGGCACTAACTAAGGAGGATCAACCATACCCTTAGTCATACTACCCAACTACCCTATCGTACGTGCGAGTAATCTCCCCGAGTGATGTTCTATGTGTACTGTAGCAGCAAGACAGCCAACGGTTTATCTATGGCGAGGTTTCAAGTGAGCCTAGGGGGCTTCCGATATACCCAGAGGGTACTTGGAAGATAATCTATGCACGGTTTTGTCTAATGCACTACTACTCAAAGGGGTACCCATAGGGGTTACAAGGGAGTCCAACAAGCATGACCACCTCTTGTATTTCCTGCATGCATGCCTCAAAAAATCTGCATGTTTATGCGCTCAATGACAGATCCTGTGGTTTAAAGACGCTGAAACACATCTCTAGCCAAAAAAATTCTGCTAAAAATGAAAATCCCACCAGCCCTGGAAAGTGCTCGGATACCACTTGTTATGCTCTTGACCTGCAAGAAGATACTAGAATACCAAATATGTGAAGAAATATAACCTAGAACACAGAACAATGAGAAATAATAGCATGTATTTTATTATTCAGAAAGAAAGCAATGTTCACTTGCCTCTTCGAGGCAGCAACCTCCAATAGAGTAGGGCTTGATTACAAAATAAGACACGATGCTAATCAATGGGGAGTCTCTATTCTTTATATATGATTCATACATGCAATACCATTGGTCAGTACCATGGTTCTTATTAATACCATCTATCTAATACCATGGCTCATTTGCAACTAACTGTGGTCCCTTCTTTAAATGCTGGTCAACCACTTCCAATTATTAATATGGGCTTTATTGACTCTTTAACTAACTATAACTATGACGTGACCCTATTACATAAATAAGGGGGTTAGGGTTGGACCCTAACATAGATGGAGAGGACATAGTTAGAGATGGCAGATTATTGGATACTCTAGATAGAAGAGGTGATAGACACAGGTACCATTCTAGTTTTGGTTCTGATAAGCATGATGATCGACATCATTATCATCCTTACAGGAGGAGCGATAAGGGGTATTTTACAGATGAGTTTAAGAAATAAAATACACCTACATTTTATGGAGAGATGAAGAAATCGCAGGATGCAGAGGCATGGTTGCTTGGCATAAGGAAGTTCTTCAAGTTGCATTATTACTTAGACAACATCAAAGCCAGAATAGATACATTCATTCTCAAAGGAAAAGTAGACATTTTAGTGGGATGATGTGAAGAATATCAGAGGTATACATGAGGAGAACTTGACATGGAATGAGTTTTAGCGACAATTCAAGAATAAGTACCTATTAGAGATATACTTTGATGACAGGGAAAAAGAATTATACGAGCTAAAGATGGGATCTATGAAAAATGAGGAGTACACTAGCAAGTTCTTGGAGCTACTGAGGTATGTGCCTTACCTCAAGGAGGAGAAGGCCAAGATTCAGAGATTCACTATTGGGTTATTGACGGCATTCAAATACAGGATTGAGTTCGATGGACCTAGATCATTAGAGGAGGCCATCTAAAAGCTAAAGCATTGTTGTGAAGAATCGAAGCGCAGATCCAAGACTAATCTAGACTGGAAAGGTAATGCAAAGAACAAAGGAAAATGGGACAAGAAGCGAGCAAGACCTCAAGATTTAGGTAATAATGAGAATGTAGTTCCACCTAAGAAGTTCAATGCATCTGATAGAGGACAAGGACATTGATCTTAGGAGCTGAACAAGGATGCAGGCTAGAAGCAGATAGAGTGTTGGACTTGTGGCAAAGATCATCACAGGAGAGATTTCCCACAGATTCAGTGTGGTAGGCCTCAGATAGATAGTGTGCATGAGGCATAGGTTGTTGGGGATGTTGGTCAGAGCGTTCCTCGTATTTATGCAGCATTGGATAACAAACAGGCAGACCATCAGGCATCTATCATTGAGATGGATGGTAAGCTTTGTGATCAAGTTATTTATATTTTTATTGACCCTGGATCTAATTACGGCTATGTTAGTTATGACTTGGTGGATAAGTGTGGTTTGAGTAAGGAATTTCATGAAGAATCTTGGTTAGTGTAGTTGGCTACAGGTACAAAGAAGTGAGTTCATCATTGGGTAAGAGCTTGTGCATTTGATTTGAATGGTATGCCTACCGCAACACATTTGAATGTATTACCATTGGGATCATATAGTATGTTGTTGGGCATGGATTCATTGTACCTTCATATAACACAGGTAGATTGTTATGGAAAATCCATTAAGTGTTTAGATGACAATGGGGAACAAAGAGTTTTGTGAGGTAAGAAGAAAGAAACATCAGTTAGAATGGTGACATCTATGTAGGAAAAGTGTAGTTGCAAAAAAGGGTGTATGTTATTCACAGTGCACATTTCTAGTGACAAAGGTAAGGAGGTTGAGGATGCAAATGTTTTGAGTAGGTACCCAGTTCTACAGTAGTTCCAGGATGTTTTTCCTTAGGATATTTCAAAGTTGCCACCTCACAAGGAGTTAGAATTTTCTATTAAGTTGGTGCTAGGGGAAACTCCGACATCAAAGGCACCTTACAGAATGAGTACACCTGAGTTGATAGATTTGAATCCGCAATTGAAGGAAATGTTGGATAAGGGATGCATTAGGCCAAGTTTATCACCATGGGGCGCACTTATATTGTTTGTGAAGAAGAAGGATCACACTCTTAGATTATGCATTGACTACAGGCAGTTGAACAAAGTGAGCATCAAGAATAGGTATCCATTGCCGACAATTGATGACTTGTTTGATAAGTTGAAGGGAGCAACAGTTTTCTTGAATATTGGTCTCAAATCTGGATACCACCGGGTACGCATCAAAGAGGAGGACATTTATAAGACAACTTTCTAGACTAGGTATGGGAATTATGAGTTTTTTATAGTTCCATTCAGTTTGACTAACACTCTGGCTACATTTATGTGCTTAATGAATAGTGTGGTGCATCTGTATGTGGATAAGTTTGTTATTGCATTCATTGATGGAATATTGGTATATTCTAAAAATGAGGAAGAGCATGTTGAGAATTTAGCAACAGTGTTCAGGTTTTTGAGAGAGCATTAGTTGTATGCTAATCTCAACAAGTGTAGTTTCTTTTAGAATGAGGTACATTACTTGGGACATGTTTCCAAGGAGGGCATAGCAGTGGATCCAAAAAAGATAAGGGCCATCATGGAGTGGCTAGCTCCGAGGAATGTGGATGAGGTGAGATCTTTCCTGGGGTTGGCAGGTTATTACTGAAGGTTCATCAGGAAATTCTGATAGATCTCTTATCATATCACATCATTGTAGAGAAAAGGTAAGAATTTTGAATGGACAGAGGAGTGTGAGGCTATTTTTGAGTAGCTCAAGCAATTTTTGACACATGCACCAGTGTTAAATATTGTATATGCAAACAAAGAGTTTGTAGTATGCACATATGCTTGCAAGAAAGGACTTGGTGGAGTCCTTATGTAGGATGGATAGGTGGTATGTTATGAGTCATGAAAACTGAATGAGAACATGAAGAAATACCCCACACATGATCTTGAGTTGGCAGCGATCATACATGCATTGAAGATGTGGAGGAACTATCTTCTAGGCAAGAGGTTTGTGTTGATGAGTGATCACAGTGATTTGCGGTATCTATTTGACCAACCAAACCTAAATGGTAAGTAGGCTCAGTGGTTGGCCATGATCAGTGAGCTTGATTATGAGATCAAGTATATCAAAGGTAAAGAGAACAGGGTGGAAGATGCTCTTGGTAGGCGGATACAGGTAAATCACTTAGCATCTATGAGCTCCTATGCGACAAAATTACAGGATAAGAGCTTGCAGGAAGGTCAACAGGATGTCAGGTATATAGATATTATGCACAGGTTGCAGCAGAGTACAGGTACAGGTAGTGGTATAGGTGAAGGTGCACATGATGTGGATTATTACCTTACAGTGGATGGATTGGTTAAATTCAGAGACAAGATATATATGCCAAACAATAGTGATCTCAAGAAGGTGATCTTGAGGGAGTTTCATGTGAAAACATATTCAATTCACCCAGGCTATCAGAAGACATTGACCGCAGTAAAGAGATTTTATTATTGGCCGAATCTGAAGAAGGATGTAGCAGAGTTCATGGATAGGTGTTTATATTTGTAGCATGTGAAGGCAGAGTGTAAGCATCCAAGTGGACTACTACAGCTGATTTCTCTTCCTGAATGAAAATGGGAGGTCATTTCCATGGATTTTATCACAGGGTTTCCAAGGACAGTGAGACAGCATGATTCCATCATGGTAGTGGTGGAAAGGTTGACAAAGGTTGTGCACTTCATTCCACTAAAGTAAACATTCTCAGTTAGTGATTTATCACTAATATTCATTAGAGATGTGGTAAAATTGCATGGAGTTCCAAAGAATATTGTGTCAGAAAGGGATGTGAAGTTCACTTCCAAGTTTTGGAAGGAGTTGTTTGTAGGTTTGGGCACAGAGTTGGCCTTCAATATAGCTTATCATCTACAGAAAAATGGACATACTGAGAGGGTCAATAGGTGAGAGGGTCAATAGGATATTGGAGGACATGTTGAGAATGTACATGATGCATCAACATCGAAAGTGGGAAGAGTATCTTCCATTGGTAGAGTTCCCGTACAACAATGTGTATCAAGAATCTTTGAATATGAATTTGTTTGAGGCATTGTATGGGCTGAGTTGCAATACTCCCATCAATTGGATTGATCCAGTTAACAGAGTGTGGATTGGACCGGACATGTTGGCGGACAGGGAACAAGAGATGCAGCTTATAAAGAAGAATCTAAAGGCAGCACAGGATACGCAAAAGATCTATGCAGATCGGAACAAGTTATTCAAGGAGTTCCAGGTTGGGGAACATGTGTACTTATGCATCAAACCTAAGAAGAGCTCCTTGCGGGTTGGATCATGTGCCAGGCTGGCACCCTAGTTTTGTGGACTCTTCAGTATTATTTAGAGGAATGGGCCAGTAGACTATCAACTTGCACTACCTCCAACAGTGAAAATCCATGATGTTATGTGTCATTTCTTAAGAAGTATGTTAAAGATGTTGATCATGTGATTAATTGGTCTATATTGCAGGTGGAACCAAATGGAGAATTACAGTCGAAGGGTCAATGTATATTGTAGAAGAAAGTGCTCATCCTCTGGAACCGAGAAATCGAGAAAGTTAAGGTGCAATGGAATCACTTTATTCCCAATGAAGCTACATGGGAGATGGTGAATTAGGTGTGGGCTATGTATCCTTCATTGTTTGTCAGTTAAGGCAAAGTACTTTTGGTATGGTGTTTTGGTATATGTCTTGGTATATGTTTTGGTACATGTTTTGGTGATGATTGGTATATGTACATATGTATATGGATGTAAATACCACCATGAGCTATGTTATAAAGCTACAATAAGTGGTATGTGTGTCATGTCATTATGTTGTTATGTTTGTTATGTTTTCATGTTGGTTTTCTTCTCAGCAGGTTGATCATTGTAAATACTACAATGCGCTAAGTTATAAAGCTCCATCGGAAGCATGTTTTTCTTACAGCAATCTTGTAGTTATAGGCATTGTTGAACACCGAGGATGGTGTTCCCCCACGAGGGGGTTCATAACCCTGGTGAAAATTCCATGTAATAAAAGTTAATAAAGGCAAAATAATAACCATGGTTGATGGGACACTTATTCCAAGATGAATGTTGGGCAAGACATCCTAGTGTGGGCGTTCATTTCGGTTAATATGGCTAAGGAAATTGGCAAAGGTAATGGATAAGGCTTTGGAAAAAAAATGGAATTTTGGATCATTTATTTATGAAAATAATGGAAATTAGGAGAAAGGGGAGGTGAAAGGTCACATGATTCATGTAAGGATGAAATTGAAGCTAAATAATCGAAAATGAAGTAAATAGAGGCCTCATTAATAAAAAGGCTTCTTAGGATCAGTTCACAAACTTTTTTGAGTTTAGTTTTGGAGCTCACTCTCTCATACTCTTGGACACTTAGAGTTTTCTTAGAGAAATCTTGGAGGGTGTGGCATACTTGGAGATTTCGAGCAAGAAGGCAAAGGAAGAGGAAGAAAGCGCAAGAGGACATCGAGATCAGAAGTTATAGTAGGTTTTTCTTGCAGGTACTAAGTTTCATGTATGTTTTCCTCACTAGTTTTTCCATGCATGGCAGATGCATGTGGATTATTGGTCAAGATCTATCACTGGCATGGAGGATTTCGTGGATTGATAGTGGATTTGCCTAGCCTTTCCATTTCCTGGATAGCCATGGAGATTATGGGTTTATTTCCTTTCTTTTTTTTTGGTTCTCATTGTTCCTTTACATTGTGTTGATTTATTAGTTCCTCGAAGCCTTGGTTGGGAAAATACTCTGGAAGCCCTAGGTGGATTGAGTTAATAGTCCTGGAAGCCCTGGTTTGACAAATGCACTGGAATCCTAGAATACGTTGTGGGTTGAGTTACTAGTCCTGGAAGCCTTGGTTGGAACAAACACTTTGGAGCCCTGGAAGGCTTGGGTAGAGACCAATCTGATGATGGTTTTATGATGTCTAACCATGAGGTGGAATCATTGTTTGATGGGTTGAGGAGATTGGCCTCTGGAAGCCCTGGATGGTTTTGGATTGATGTGTTTTATGAGATCCTACATTCATGCTTGGAATATGGCATGGGGGTGACTGGATGAAGAGATTTTTGGCTCAGCCATGTCTATGGTTGGGTGGTTCATAGAAGTACCACAACTGGTTTCGCTTTGTATCATTAATATGAGGTTATTTCTCCTTGTTATTTTATGAGTATTGTACTGGTTTATATGTGGATTATATGGTTTTTCTTTCTTTCGTATTTCTATCCCTATTATGTTGGTTATGAATATGTATTATGATAGTGGATATGTATGGCTCTCATCATGTTTTCACTTGTAAATGAATGAACAATGTATCTATGACCTAATGGATGGAATGGCAGGTAATGTATTGAGGCATTAATGCTTCTTAGCAATTCTTAGATGAGTATGAGACCCCTATTCTTAGATATATTATTTACAACTGTAGATTACATATTTGCAATATGTTTGATGAAATTCCTATCATGGCTAGTAAGGCTCCAGTCAAGGGCTTGTTCAAGTTTTTGAATTTGTGTAATTGTTTCCTTGTTATCTTTATGTTCTAAAGGTGTCATTCAAATTCTGGGAAGTGGCTTGGGCTCTGGGCCTGAAAAAGTGGCTCAAATCCCAGGTACGTTGGCACAACACTGTGCAAAACAGTCCATGGGCACTGGCATGCCTTGTAATGAAAGCGTCTAGAGCCTCCTGGACATTGTCAGGCCCATAACATGGGAGCGTCCGGGGGTCAAGTGGTCCAAAACTTCAATGGGGCCTAGGGGCTAGTTACTAGAAGTGTTGGGATGGTCCTTAGGGGTCCTATAGCTAATGTGGAAGGTTTGTATGGTGTGTTTCCGTCAGTTCCACTTCCTTAACATTACTTAGGAGGTTGAATCATATCATAATAACTTCTCATCACATGTTTACCCTGGTTGGTCGGTTATTTGGGTATATGTGGGAGGAGGGTGTTACATCTGAAGGGAGGAGAACCCCTAGTGAAAGGCATCCCTCCTAACATAGAATCACCCCAAGTTTGAGGTGTTCCACACCAAAAATCTAGTGACCCTAAACTAGCTAGAGGAAAACAAAGATCCCCTTGCATATTTCCCAAAGAAAAAAATATCGTATTAGGTAAAGGAATCATAGGAATAGATGAGTTAAGTGTAAATACCCTAGCTATGATTAGTTGACTAGGGTTTTCCCCCTTTCCAAACACAAAAGTGGAAGAAGGCAGAGATAAAGAAAAACTCAGTAAACTTGTAGGGGTCACAAAAGTAACTGGTGGAATGCCCCATGCAAAGGAAAAAGGTGTTGTCAAAGTAGGAGAAGTGGACCCTATCACACTAAGTAGTGGTAATGATGACCTAAAAAAAGATATTGTTGATGTAGAAGTGATGAGGGACCCATCTCCCCCATGTTATAAGCACGACTCTCACCAAACATATGATGAGAGAACAAAGAAAAGGGTTCAAAACGAAAAGGTCTCAGTTACACATGAACAGGGCCAAAAGTGTTGGTCGAAGGATGGTTTTCATTTGGTGGTGGACTCTCATCAATCACTTCAATAGTAACTAGGACTTACCCCCAAGAACCAAGGTTATCCCCTCCAACCTGAGTGTGGTCTAAGTCCTACATTGTCGAAGCTATTCTATGTCTTCTAGGTGGTGGACCTTCCTCTTTAGGAGAAAGGTTTAAAAGTCTTCAAGAACATTGGATATTTTGGTCAGCCACAGTGAATATAATTTATTATTCAATTTAATTAATTAAGACACCCCTATGGTCAACTAGACTGTTGGTCGCAGGATCCCCCAAGGGCAGTTTTGGGGCTTAGAGCCCAGATTTTGGTCCAAGTTTTGTAATTCCAATGTAAAGACTCCACATTTTGTGGATGTGGAGCGTGTAGTTATTAAAGAGTCATAAGTTTGTCTGCCCTTATTTTGACAACATAATGTCGGTTGTAGAAGATCTACCCATGGTCCGTGGACCATGAGATTGTATAAATAGAGCGAAGCTCTAAGTAGTTAAAACAATCACAGAATATCTAAGGAATGATGATGTACGCGAGATAGCTCTAAAGTGTAAGTCTAAGTTTTGGGTCGTAGTGTAGGTAGAGGCTCTGCAGCTGAGTGCGCAGAGGCCTAGTAGTCCGCAGCTGAGTGCGTGGACCCCTGCAGCTGAGTGCGCAGGGCGAGTTGAGTCTGTAATCATTTGGAAGTATTAATAAAGAGAAGTTTCTATCAATTCTACGTCTTTATTTATTGTTTTATGTATTTGTTATATTGGGTGTAAATTTCACGTCTAATGCTTATATGATGTGTGAATGTGTAATTGTGTTGGTTAAGTAAACGCAAGTAAGAATATTTGTTTACACGAAGATAACTAAGATCTATTAATAAGATAAGTAAGATACTTGACGTAGTTTGGGAAACATCACAGTTCGCTTCCCTAGTGGCACGAAAGCATCTCAGCCCCTAGTTAGGGCTGTGCAAAAGCCATTTATAACAAATCACAAGGGTACTGAAGGGTCGAATAGAGGGTGAAGAAACCTGCGTGAAGGTGGGTCTAGCTGGACTAAACCAACATCATAACCATCTCAAGGGTGCGGAAACTTGATTCCAGCATCCCCCCATACTGCTTCGGGTGAGACTTCAGTCCGCGCTCTGCGGGCTGATGCCGAAAGGGCCAGTAGTGTAGGGATTTTTTTGGCTAAATAACTCTGAACCTGGGTCAAGCCCCCATAAGCCAGCAAATGGTTCCATTGCCAGGATCGGAATCTGCATGAGAGATGTGTGATGTCATATCATTAGAATCCAACTAAGAAAGAAATCAAAAGTTGGTTGGACAGAAGAATTCACGAGTTCGTGGCGCGGGAGAATAGAAACCCACAACTATCAAAAGAAGAGTGGTTAGACAGCTACCTATATACGGATATCCACAAAATATTTTTCGCGTCCTTCCCTACTGAGCTATACAAGAGGATCGCGAAGCTAGTAGATAGCCAAGGAAGGTGGAAACCTAACGGTCCTATTGTGTGGACCCCAGAGTTAGTGCAAATATTAGAAGCATCAAAGGATAAGATCACACACACCGTTGATCATTAGCTCGATTGTATTATAGGAGGATTTGTTACTGATTTCATGGTTCACACCTCAGTCAGCTATAGCGAGGCATAGTATGCTTTCTCAAAGGAACAAGAGGTAAGTGCGTAAAGTCTTTGAATACTCAGATTAAAATGATGTTGTGAGAAAAGTGGGTTATGCAATTACCTATATGTTCGAAGCTACGTGAAGCAGAAAGGTTTACAGGAACGAAGGAAATAAGGGTCCATAAAATAGCCCCTTGATTTCACCTCCGCGAGGAAACGAGGAAGAGCTCGCGAAGCTCTCTCCACAAATTTCTATTCAACTGATAAGACAAAGAATTCTGTGAATACCACCTCCACCCACACCACCACCGGCTTCACCGCCATCACCTCCATCGTCGCCTGTACCAACTCCACCACCACCGCGATTCAGTATGTCAAAACAGTGAAGTTTCTTGTGTTCAAAGGTTTGGGAAATGAAGATCCAAACTAATTCTGGTTCATTGTGAGGGTTGTATGGGAAATCTAAGGTGTTACAAATGACCATATAAAGAAACTGACATTGGTTAGCGCCCTGCAGGATCATGCACTAACCTAGTATATTAAGTATTCCAACAATAACCCAAATGCGAGAGTCACAGATATCCAAATAGCGCTAAATATAGAATTTAGTAGTCCTAAGTCTAAAGCACAGTCGATTGTGGGATTCAAAGAGATCACAATGATACCAGGTGAGACTCCTTGTGAACTAGATCAGAGGCTGAAATTTATGATTCGTGAAGCCAATATGAATCTGGCAGATGGATAGCATCGCAAATGGTTTGTAGCTTCGCTACTACCTCATTTAAGGAGTGCACTATCTGTTATAGACATATTTGGGCACTGCAACCCCAAACTCATATGTCCATAAACTAAGGGCTCTTTAGTGCCTAAAAGTGTTTTTTCATACCCTAAAGGATCATGGTCAACTGATTACATCATTTCCCAGAAGTTCCACCTGAAAAACTACTCAGAACTGGCCAAAACTGGACCATACTGACTGCTCCATGGTCAAGGTGCAATGCATACTGGCTGCCAAACTAGCCAAGCACGATGCATACTGAGATGGCCTTCTATGGGGTGTGATGAGCGAGAATAGACAAATGGCAGAGACAGTTTGCTAGGTGTATGATCATGGAATCTTCCAGAAACTTCTCCTGTGACACTTGCCTCTCTGAATTCGCCCAGTGATGAGTAAGAGATCAAAGAAATCTCCAAGTGGAACCAAGAACTATCAGTGGAATGACACTAATCAAAAATCCAGAGCTGACTCACACCCTTGCGAGACATATATAAATGGATCCCTCATCTAAGAGATCTAGAGGCTGGAATTTTGTATTTTGTAAGGAAGTGTTGTTGGTTTGTTGGTGAGAAGAGGCAATGCATTGTTGGGTGATTTTTTTGTTCATGAGGTGAAGAGGGCTTCTACACTGGGATTATGATGCTTGATCAGACAGCTGGGTTGTAGTCCTCTCTTTCACTACTATTAATAAAGTTCTTTGAGTTTTCCTCCATATAATTGTGTGTTTATGAATCTTATTGTTTATGAATGCAATTATATGGTCAATTTGTTTCTAATTCCGCATTGTTTATGACATTTTTGATGGAGATGATTTGATGGTTTTTTGTTACTTTGACTCTACAGGTACTCTTTGAAGCGAGACAAGTAGGAGAGTGGAAATTCTATCAAGGAAAGGAGAAATCAAGCTAGGATCAAAGCGGAAGATCCAGGTTGGTCCTCTTTTCTTCCCTCTAATCTATCACACTTAAAGGAATTCTCGAAAGGCTTTCATTGTTTGTTACTAATATAGCTACCCATCTTAGTGGGACTAGCAGTTTGAATGGACACTATTTTTCCCGAAACAAAATGGCGACTCCACTGGGGACCGAATAGTTTGTTTTGTTTGTTTATTGTTTGCTTTATAAACTACAGATGGAGCCTGAAGTTAGCCAGCTAGCCTTTGAAATGCCTTTGCTATGCAATTGCGAAGTAGATGAATGCTACTTCAGTCAATCTCTAGGTTGGTTTATGAACTGAACATCTAACTTAAAAAGAATTCTAAGTACCCTTGTGGTACCTCAGAACCTCATAAGATCTTACCCCTATGCTTTGTTTTTACTGTCCATCATTACTTAGCCTAAATCATTGAACTTAGCTGCATATTTTGAGCAAAAACCAAGCTCAGTTTTGCTCCTTGGTCCATCGCACTAGCTGTAACTGTGCAACCTGGATGCATCGCACCTCTTATGTGTTGCAGGTGAGATACATCCCTATTTCCCTATGTTGTAGGTGCAATGATTGAGTGATACAGTTTTTTCTCTCCAAGAGTTGGTTTTTCTCCTTGTTTTCAGCTCTATTCAGTAGTTTTGTTGTTCATGATCAGTATCTTCTTGCTGAAACCTTCTTCCTTCACATATTTTAGCCTCCATCAGTTAGGAATTGTAAATGTTTTTGTGTATTTTTGAATCATTTATAGTCTTCCTTTGTCGAAAGTAGCTTAATCGAACTGTCGTTTTTATGCAAGTGTCGTAATTTTCATTTTGAATCAAAAGAAGAGTGTCGTAACGTCTTCCTCTTCTAGATAGTTGATGTACTTTTTTCATTGTACTTGATTTCAGTTATTAGCATTTGAAGTGTCGTTTTGTAGTTTTCAATTCGAAATCGAAAAGTGTCGTCTTAGTCTTCCTTTCGTTTTGAAAAGAAATTGTTAGAAATGTCACTTTAAAAGAAAATAGTTCAGATCTATACTTAGCTTTCCTTTTTGGCATTCACACATTAAGGAAGCAGAAAACAAATACATGCATGTGCATTTGCATTTTGACTGCATGCAAAATTTGATTTAGGAAAGTGCATTTAGTGTGTGCTCTATGCTCTCTGCTGAAAGAAAAATCATAATCTTCTTTCCTTTGTAGCTAGGATTTTCATTGCTAAAAGAAACATAAACGATTGTTTATCATTTAGATTGCATATTTAGGAATTTTACATCTACATCACGCGGTGAAC
Organism: Pinus tabuliformis; assembly: GCA_031772625.1. Lineage (NCBI taxonomy): Eukaryota > Viridiplantae > Streptophyta > Pinopsida > Pinales > Pinaceae > Pinus > Pinus tabuliformis. The sequence continues at coordinate 309,259,481 of CM062815.1, read as the reverse complement.
CTTGAAAGACAAACTTCTAAGAAAGATCAACTCTAAAATAAATCTCAATGAACATAAAAATTCTTTGGAACCTAACGCAACACATCTAAAAGTCTAGGCTAGAGATGTGTTCCGGCATCGTAAAACCTGGTAACTATCGTTTTCATCGAAGGTTGGGTGATTCCTCCTCTTTGATACGGCAAGTGCCAGTATGGACTTGTACTCCCTGTACCGTCGAGTATATATTGGGAGACCATAATAGGCTTATACCCTTTATCCTTAGGAAGTCGTGTTTGTCGCCCTATCGATCGCAATGCACTGAATATAGTATTCGGGAAGATTGACAGCCGTACATAAGTCCTTTGTAATTTCTCCATCATTATCACCAAGGTGTATTTTGCAGTTTTGCGATCGGTTTGGTAATCCCTCTGTCTATATTTCCAAAGTAGTCACTTTCGTTCCTTTTCGACTCCTTAAAAGAAAAGGTCCATCTAAGCACTTGTCACTTCAGGCTCATTAAAATCGAAGGAGACTAGAGTCACCTTTAGCTTTTTCTCGACTCTTAAAAATTGAAAAAGAAAGTTACGTTAAAGTGTCTTAAAATTTATTTAAATCGGAATAACATCCTTGTTCCTTAGTTGATCTGAGGTTGAGATAATGGAGTCCACCAATCAAGGAATCCCTCTTGGAGGGAATCCTAGTCTCTTCTCCTCTTGGGGAGATATTGGTTCTCCATATATGGCTACATTGTCCCTTCCAGGAATCATAATCGGCCTGCTGGTATGGCTTTTCTCGACCTCTTTTATTCAAAACACTGTAATTCCTCAACAATCTAATCAGCAACCAGATGATACTGAAGTTACCCCTTCACCTCTACTTCATTTTTTTCTCCTTCCCTTTCTTCCTCTTCGCTTGGTAAAACTAGTGACACTAAAAGCCAAGTAACTGAGAAGAAAAAGAAAGGGAAGGAGAAGAAGAAGAAACCAACTAAAAAAGGGAACAATCATGCATCATCTGACGAAAATCCACACACTAAACTTTCCAAACCAAAAAATCCATGTGCAATTTGCAAGGGGACCCATTACCATCGAGATTGCCTTTGCATCCCGCGGATCTTGAGAGAATGGTCTCCTCGTTTGCACCATTTGGTGTCATCAACCTCTAACAGTTAGGATGACATCACACCATCAACTAGTGAAAATGAAGTCAATAGACAGAAAGGAAAAGTCAGATTTCCATGTAGGTTATGTGAAGGTGATCATACTCCTCATTGTTGTCCTTTTCTGGATGAAGCCAAAAGCATTTTGGATAACTGTCCTGCTTCACTGCAGCAACTTCCACCTGGATACAGGAAACTCTTACCAAGTCCTTCACTAGTTGAAAACCTGATTGACATAACTCAATTGTTCATCGAATTGCCTATCATTGAAAGTGAACCTTCTAGTCCATACCGGACCAAATTCAGCTAGTCGAAATGGCAGTCGACCCAGTCTTACCTCTAGAAGGACCACCTTCGGATGATACTATCATCAAAGAGAAGGAGAACGACACCGTTCAAATTCTTTTTGTCAAAACAAAGTCTAATGAACTTGGGGGCAATCCACCCATTTCTTTACAACAGGAAGAGACCCCCCCAGTTCATGAGATTTATCCGGACATTTATCCAGTACCTCCTCTGAGCAGTCTAGTCGTTTTCTTTGATTGGAATCAACTAGCAAAACCCCACCTTCCATCTAATGTACCATTCTGAATCATAGTACAAGTTTACAAAATGATCATGTCTGGCACTATCATAGATGAAGGGGCTTCAATGAGTATCCTTTCCTCAGCTGCTTGGAAAGTGCTTGGTTCACCATCGCTTTTGCCTGAAAAACAAAACTTGTCAGGCTTCAACAAAGGAACTAGTTGACCGTTAGGGATCCTTCCAAGGTTACTGATAACTTTGAGAAAGAAAACCGTTCATTTGAATGTGATGGTAGTCCAAGGTCCACTAGATTACAATACTCCTTGTACGTGACTATATATATTGCATGGAAGCTATTGTTTCCACATTCTTTCGAGTGATCTGTTTTCCACATGAAGGCAGACTGGTGCAACTTGTTGACCAACTTTCATTTCCTGGTTCAAACACAGCTATGAATCAACCATCATCCCTAAGTGGTATCTTCGTGTCAACGATGTCTCTTCAACCTTCATTCCATCCACCTAATTACCGCGGGTAGTTCGATGAATGTTCTGAAGTTTATGGGGGCATGCACCCTAGTCTGCTTCGGCAGGCAAACCCAGAGGAAAAGAAAGATTTTCTTGAAAAGTCATAATGCTTGGACTGAAGAAACATTCACGTATAGGTTATGTGATCAGTCTGATACACTTATTTCCTTTGTACGATTGTGATTGGAAGCTCACACCATTCACCTTCGTACGTTATGTGATTGGAAGCTCACACCAATCACCTTCGTCTATTTCAATGGACAAAGAAAAGGAAGAGTTTTTGTCTGCCGACAGAAAAAATCCTGCCTAACCACAAGGACTTCCATTTGGTAACTTGGAAACTCTCCTTTTACTGAAACACCTAGGGGAATGAAAACCTTTATATGTAAGCGAAAAATGACCTTTGATTTTCTTTGGTTTGTAGGTTCTCAACCCTTTAACCTCATAGCTCGATTTTTTCTAGCCTGCATAGAAAGGCAATGAGCACATGTTATAGTAGTGTTCAAGCTCATTAAAAAATAAATCTACCAAGAGACATTTTCAGAAGAATGGTAAAGAGCAATGTTCCCACAAGGTTCAAGCTCGTTAAAAAATAAACCTGCACTGAGCATAGTTTTCCCCTGGTTCAAGCTCATTAAAAATGAAACCACCTTTGGTAGATAACCTGTGTGATTGCTTTGCTATCAACCCTTTTGAACCTTGGTTGTGTTCCTACCATCACCTCCATTCATTTGGCCGACCATACGCTTCCACTTGATTTTTTACCCTTTTGAGGAACAGCTGCGATGAGTGATTCTGATTGCCACCCTCTTCACACTGCCATGTTTTGAGAAGTTCCAAACTTACCTGGAACTGGTTGCTACCCAAAAATACCACTCATTCCTCAAAAACGAGTCCCTTTTAAACTCTTTTTAGACTCATTAAATATAAAAAGATTGTCAAGCCATTGGCCTTTCCATCTCGTTAAAGTAAAGGGAATGCCATCCCTCTCATATATTTTAATCTTTTTGGACCTGAGGGATTATTAAACAAAAAGATCGAGCGCTTGTCTTTGTCAGCTCATTAAAGCTATCGAAAAGTCATCCCTTTTGTACTATTTTATACTTTTTCAGACTTAAGGGATTATGCCACGAAAAAGGACTGTTGGAGTCTCCTTTTTGTCCCTTTTCAAACTCTCTAAACATGAAAAGGACCGATTTATCTTTGTCGTTAAACTCGTTAAAACAATAGCGACAAACTTGTCCACCCAGACAAGAATGAGTCTCACTGACGCTAGGCTCGCTAAACACAAAGTGACAGGTTTTCCCAAAGGGCAAATTATAGACCAAGCATATGTTATCCTCCTCAAGCTTGACAAAAATAAATAGGTACTAGTCAGCAATGACTGGGGAAAAAGGGAAGAAACTTGAAGAGCTTTATTGGTACCAGGTCGCTCTTGAACATGACACTTTCACTCCATCACCATGATTGAGTTGGATTGGGTTTTTCCCTTCACCATCACCATCATTCCTCCATACCATCCATGGGGTTAACGCTACCAATCCATATCAGTGTCACAGACATGTTCAAGAGAAGTCATTCAGAGAATTCATCATCCAGCAAATGCCTCATCCACTGCAATAACTCCACCCTTCATTTTTCATGACCGCCATTCCTGAACCTTATATCATCAAATCGTTTTCACCTCCAGAAAAATCATTTGCTCTGTTTAGCATCGTAGATGTGGGATACATCAAGGCCCTCCTACAACAGGTCACTTCTTGTCAACAGCTCATTATCCAAGAAGTTGACCTAGAAACAACCCTTTCAGTACTTTGAAGCTTGCATGCCTCAGTGGCAAGTTTCTCACTTCCGGTGACAAGTTTACATCAATGACCTTTGACCGAAAGATTTTGCATGGTTTTCGACATCGACTCATATATTCACACCACATGAATTGTATTGTAGTACCTTGAGGGTCACCATCATTATCGGTGATTCCTCTGGTGTCTGTTAACAGCTTACATTATTGGCTAGTAATCAGGCGATGTCTTTCCATGTTCGACTTCAGAACATCTTTTCACATGGATCGACGTGTACATCGGGTGAAGATTAAACGAGTTTTGAAGACCCGGGATCTAGTTTCATCCATCTGGGCTGCGATATATTCAGGAAAATAAAGACATTAATTGTACACAAAAGCTACACAGATAGTCATCTAAGCCAAGGAAGATGACTCTTCATGCGAAGAATCACCAGTCTGTAACAGCAAACAATTATCTATCCTATGTACATGAAAATGAATTTATAAAGCTGAGCATGGGAATGCCCGCCTCAGCTAGATCATGAAAATAATATGATGATAATGTATTGTATTGTATCTTATATAGGTCACCTTCCAGTTCGAATACCTCGGATCTTCATGATAAAGCATTTCACCCGACATCAGAAGATTTAGGACCTCATGATTTAGGGGGCAGCTGTTATAGACATATTTGGGCACTGCAACCCCAAACTCATATGTCCATAAACTAAGGGCTCTTTAGTCCCTAAAAGTGTTGTTTCATACCCTAAAGGATCATGATCAACTGATTATGTCATTTCCTAGAATTTCCACCTGAAAAACTACTCAGAACTGGCCAAAACTGGACCACACTGACTGCTCCATGGTCAAGGTGCGATGCATACTAGCTACCAAACTAGCTAGGCGCGATGCACACTGAGATGGCCTTTTGTGGGGTGCGATGAGCGAGAATCGGCAAATGGTAGAGATAGTTTGCTAGGTGGATGATCATGGAATCTTCCAGAAACTTCTCCTGTGACACTTGCCTCTCTGAATTTGCCTAGTGATGAGTAAGAGATCAAAGAAATCTCCAAGTGGAACCAAGAACTATCAGTGGAATGACACTAATCAAAAACCCAGAGCTGACTCACACCCTTGCAAGACATCTATAGATGGATCCCTCATCTAAGAGATCTAGAGGCTGGAATTTTGTATTTTGTAAGGAAGTGTTGTTGGTTTGTTGGTGAGAAAATACATTGCATTTTTGGGTGATTTGCTTGTTCATGAGGTGAAGAGGGATTCTACACTGGGAGGATGATGCTGGATCAAACAGCTGGATTGTAATCCTCTCTTTCACTACTATTATAAATTTCTTTGAGCTTTCCTCCATATAGTCATGTGTTTATGAATCTTATTGTTTATGAATGCAATTTTATGGTCAATGTGTTTCTGATTCCGCATTGTTTATGATGTTTTAGATGGAGATGCTTTGATGGTTTTTTGTTACTTTGACTCTACAGGTACTCTTTGAAGTGGGACAAGTAGGAGAGGAGTGGCAAATTCTATCAAGGAAAGGAGAAATCAAGCTAGGATCAAAGCAGAAGGTCCAGGTTGGTCCTCTTTTCTTCCCTCTAATCTATCACACTTAAAGGAATTCTCGAAAGGCTTTCATTGTTTGTTTCTAAGATAGCTACCCATCTTAGTGGGACTAGCAGTTCAAATCGACACTAGTTTTCCCTGAAACACTATCGCAGTAGAAGATAACAACTCAGGCAGAGGCCTTAGAGATTTCTATGAGGTTACATGAGACCCCGATGCAAGATCCTAACCTAGGAGTTCAACAGATCCACACACAGCTGAAGAATTTGTGCCTTGTGATGTAGAATTTGAAACAGGACAGGACGGTTCAACTAGAAGTGCGGGAAGAAGTGTGGTGTGTAAAATGCAAGAGTCAGGGTCATGACAAAGACCACCTCCCGGTCTTTACAAATTACCTTGCAAGAGGAGGATTGATGCCTTTAAGGCCGAAAGTTCAAGAAGGACCTAGCGTGGCTCATCATTGGGTAATTATATGGGCCTTAATTCACCTCCTAGCTTAGTCAAACCAACTATTCTCATAATTTATTGCATACTTTTGATTATATTTTGTTTATGAGATGAGTTAGAGTTGGATATTTTGCTTTGTGGTCTAATGTGCATTTAATATAGGATTAAAGGATAAAAGCAAGGAATTTTGGCAAAGACCTTGGTCAAAACTCAAATGGGACAAGGGAGAGGAATTATAGGAGGGAAATCCTCCTCATTTACTACCCCTCCATTTGAATATTCCTCCATCAGCGTGAAGTGCAAACAGCCAAATCATGAGGACAAGAAGGTAGCCGAGCAAGTGAAAGACAAAGAACCAGTTTATCTTGAGCTTGGGAGACAAGCCTCCCTAATTTTAAGGAAGTCGTTGGAGACTTCAAATGTATAAGTAGAGAGGCCTAGGACCTCAGTAGGATTCAATTTTTTTATTGTAAAACTCTATTCTATTTTCGAGCTGCAAGACTTGTGACAGTTTTTTATGTAATCCATTATTTTAATAATAAGAATGAGTTTTTTTTTGAGCCAAAACTGAGTTAACTCAAAGGGCTGAAGCTCATGGGTTAGGGCCCAACCCTAGCAGCCAAGGCTCCTCTTTATTGTACATGTATACTAGAATAGATTCATAGTTTAATTGTTCATTTGCTTAGTAGGTTCATTTCCATTACAGTAGTGTAGATTATAATGGTTGTATGTTAGTTTGCTTCCATTTCTGCCTTCTTTCAATTAGTAGGTTAGCAAGGAGAAAAAGGATCACCATAAGGTTTTCAACAGGTGTCTTGGCCTCACTTCCTCCCTCTGGGACCATGACTTGAGGAAGAGACCCTTCAATAGCCCCAAAAACACAGATTTCTAGTTCTTGCATGAGCTTTGGAGTTTGTTGTCTTGATTCAACATTTGTTTCATTTCATTGTCATCTTTTTCCATTACTCCATTTCTGCAATAAGATCTCACTCATGCTTTCATTCCCTTCCACACTTTCTTCATGCATAATCTAGGCAATTTATTCATGTTTTTCTAGTTTATGAAAATGTATCTTGGTGCATAGTTCTTGGAAAACACACATGTTTTAAGCAAAGTAGGTACTTCAGGAGGAGACCCAAACTTCATCACCAGCAACCACCTTCCACTTCATCCACCCTAGCCATCTCTTGTTCCACCATCACCCTCACTAGTTTTTTTGTCATTTTTCATTAAAATTTCCCTAGATACATTGAGTGAATCTAGCCATCTCTGATATTGGATATTGACTCTTGAGTGTTCCTAGACCTTCTAACACCCCATTCCACTCATCACACACCTTTTCCAAGCTTCCCAACACCTCACAATTAGCTCTCAGTCGTATCTTGTAGGTTTCCTGTAATTCCTACATGATCATCCTGTAGGTTTCTAGTACATCCTGTAGGTTTTCCTGAAACGGCCTGTTTTGAGGCCAAATTGATGGGGAACCTCTAGGAAGTCAAAAAAATCCTCCTAGGACCCTTCCACACCATCCAACCACTCCATAATCCTTTTAGCCATCCTCAATCACCTTCCATCCACCTGTCACAAGAACAATTAATTTGCATACTTGATTTCGCCTAAAAAAACCAAAAAAGTGAAAACAGATTTAGTTTAGTTTTCTTACTTACACATTAGTATGGTTTGATGCTCTTTAATTTTGTAGCTTAGATAGCAGCATTAGGTTAGTGATGATTTAGCAATTCTTCTTAGCACAACTGTTTAAATGGTTAATTAGGATATGGTGTGATTTAGCATTACATGTTGTTTTCTTCATTACTGCAGCAGTGTAGCTCTCTTAGAATAGATTTGCTCTTCTTCCATCAAAGAATAAAGCTTATTTTGAATCTATAGAAGTCTGGCTTGGAACCCCTAGGGTCTCTCGCCGGATGAACAATGACAACAGGCAAGACCTTCACTTTTACTTGTGCATATAGCACTGTCACCTCCAAGTTTGTATGAACCCCAAGTTGATAAGTAAAGTTGGTAGCCCAGGAGTTGCAGCATCATTGCTGCAATACTAGTGGTCATCAGTGCGCGATCTCTCAAATAGCTAGAAAACATGCCATAGATAACTGCCACTTGTTACAGAAGTATACACAAAATTCGCAGCTTTTGTTCTGCCACTTTTGTAGGCTGGTGGGACAAGATGAGCATACTTGCAAAAGCTATGAGTTGATGATGGATAGAATACCCACCTACAGAGTTTAGGCTGAAATGTGGCCCCTTGACCAGAATGCACAGATGGCGCGGACAGGATTTAAGGGGTGCAGATGAGGCCGAGGTGGAGAAGGACCTAGTATAGGTCGCAGACAGTTGATTTACTACAATTGCATAGGGCTAGGACACTATGCCCACGATTGCACGAATCCAACGTGCCCATTGGGAAAGTATTGCACGTTGTTTGATCATGAGACAGAAGATTGTCCTAGGCTGATAGCTAGGATACATGACAAAGGAACGCTACTGCCTCCCCCGACTCAGAACCTACGGATGATGAGGTCTGAGCCGTGCGAGGAAGATCCGAACATGAACATTGTGATCTAAAGTGGAATCGTGATGGGAGATGACAGAGGAAAATATCCTGAAGACAGTACTTCAGTTTGCAAAGCCCGGATGAAAGAGGTCGAGTTTGATTTGGTGCGCGCTCGGGAAACCTTCATGGAAGCTAAGAAGAGCTTCGCTGATGCCTCCACTTCAGCAAGCAAATATAAACCAGAGCCAGAAATGGACCCATCCATGCTCACAACTTTTCTGGAAACTTGTATGAAGTTACTATGCGATAGTAAGGTTGTGAAAGGGTTACAAGAACTTATCAATAGATGTGTTGGGACTGCACCAGGAGAATTGTACGTAGTCCGGAAGATCGAAAAACATAAGACAAGAACGGGACGACAAATAAGACTTACCACGTAGATCGGAGAATACGAAATGGATCAAGCCATCCTGGATTGGGGATCGGATGGGAATGTTATGCCAAAATAGAAATGGGAGCAAATGGGGAGACCTATGCTGCAATGGTCTCCAATTCAGCTAAGGATGGTGAACCAGCAGGAAATAATACCCATGGGGCAATTGCAGGGAATAACTGTGGATATTGAGGGGGTGAGTGCACTGGTAAGTTTCGAAGTGATAGAGATTGTGTATGACAGCAATCCCTACCCTACACTCTTGGGAATTGACTGTGCCACTGATATGAATGGGGTAATTAATCTAAAGAAGCGAAAAATGATCTTTGAAAAGAGATCACTACGTGTAATTATACCCCTGGACCCCGCTAAAGGACTGCGCTATACAGAACCGGTCAGAGCGATGATGATTTGGACTGCATCTATAAGATAACAGCGCGAGACTAGGACTGGGTGAATCCCACCGTGGATGGATGGATTACATGAGAGTGCGAGAGCTCCTACACTTTGGATTCTGACGAAGAAATGTAACGATGGCAGAATCGGTTACATGAAGTAACTACGCTAAATTGCAATATGATGGCCAGGTCGCTTCACTGCATGTCGACAGAAGTAAGAAATCTACCTACTTATGATGGTATAAATGAGGTAGATACCTTCTTAGATGCATTTGAAAATGAGGTGTTGGAAAAGCAATGCTTCCAAGCCTTAAACTAGGTATTGCGCGCTACGCCCACAAGATGGCGGGGTGCGCACAAGGGAAGCTTTGATGGTTGGCGCAAATGTAGGAGAATGATGAGAGCGCGCTTTGGGAAGCCTAAGATGTGACTAACATACAAGTATGATGGGAAGAATGATCTGCGAGTGCATCTAGCCAAGTGGACGCAGGCCTATGGATAAGAGCCCCAACTTGCGTAGAGGCACGTGTACTCTGTGCTAAAACACCTGGTCAATAAGCATGTGTTGGGGGGGCGAACTTGCAGATGGCTCTTAATGTTGGGAAGACATTATGCAGGAAGAGAAACCATGCAGAAGATTCTATGTGCAAAATCATTCAACAAAGTACTAGAACCTATGCTGACCAAGGTATGCAATGCGTAGTGATTAGGACCCATGCGTACCTACAGTGTTATGCACTTATCAAACAACGTGAAAGAAATTGACAGGACAGTGTTGTTGGGAAAAGTATCCAATACGGAATGACCCTATCCCACTCTAAGGGTGATAGTACCTCAGCAACAACTGAATGCAAAGCTATTCGAGATTACTTCTTTATGAGATGTAAGAGAGAGGAGAAAGAGATCCACTAACCGTTGCCTTCCGCTAATGATTGATCCAATCTTCTCTCTTTGCTGCTTGCTCCCAGCTCCTTGCTCTTTCACTGGCCTAGCTACACAAAGATCCTGTAAAAGGGCAAGAAAAGGAAACTACAAGAAGCATACATTCATAATTGATTCAAGGATTAGAATAAATCAAATACACAAGTATAACAATTCACCATTGAGACACATCCATATAGAAGAACCTCAAATGCTTTATTAATGGAAGAAGTAAAGTTCTGAGAGTGTTACAACCATAAGAGGCCCAATCCAGCAACACCTCCCAGTAGAAAGAAATCTCCTCTTCACCTCCTTCAAGCAAATCACCCAATAGTTCTATACTCAAACCAACAGCACTTCCTTACATTCACAAGATTCCAGCCTCCCTAGACCTCATGAGAGAGCTCTATATATAGGAGTTTTGGAGAAAGGATGAGTCAGCTTGAGGCTGGCATGAAGCTGACTAGTGTCCTCTCCCACTTCAGTTATTCTTCAGTTCTTGATTCCACTTGGAGGTTCTTGCTTCCACTTGGAGATCTAGACCCTCTTACTCATCACAAGGCGAATTCCTTGATCCAAGTGTCATTTTGGAAGCTTCCTAGGCATTGACACCTTGAGGAATGACTGTGCCACTTGGCCAATCTCGCCCAGCGCAGGTAGCCTTCATTACTGTTGACATTCAGCGCAGGTACAGAGTGGAGCAGTTGACATTCAGCGCAGATGCTCAGTGGAGCAGCTGACATGATCCAGAATTAGCTTGTTTTTGAGTGTTTTCAGGTGGAGAACTGATATTTAGTGCTGTGGTTTGCTGACCTTGTTCCTCTAGGGGTAGGAACAACATGTTTAGGGACTTTGGATCCCTTAGATTATTGACATTTCATGCTTCATGCTGTAAGGCACAAAAATGTCTATAACAGTTGCCCCCTAAAGTATGAGGTCGTTTATCAGGTGAAATGCTTTATCAGGAGGATCCGAAGTTCATTCAATCACTGAGAGGTGACCTGTAATAAAATACAATACAATACGTCATTTTCATTCTGCTTTCATGATCTAGCTGAGGCGGGCATTCCCATGCTCAACTTTATAAATTCATTTTGGTACATAGAACAGACGATCGTCTGATGGTAGACTGATAATTGTCTGCTGAAATTATCATCCTTTGAATAGGATGATCATCTGCTGTAATAATGTACATATCAAATGTCTTTATATTTCCTGAATATATATCGCAGCCTGGATGGATGAAACTAGATCTGGGGTCTTCAGACTCGTTCGATCTTCACTCTAAGTACAAGTCGATCCATGTGAGAATTGCGTTGAAGTCGAACATGGAAAGACATCGCTTGATTACCGGTCAATAATGTAAACCGTTAACAAGCGCGAGAGGAATCACCGATAATGATAATGACCCTCAAGGTACTGCAGTACAATTCACGTGGTGTGAATAAAGGACTTGGCGTCGAACACCACGCAAAATCTTCTGGTCGAAGGTCATTGATGTATACCTGTCGCCGGAAGTGAGAAACTTGCCATTGAGGCATGCAAGCTTCAAAGTACTGAGGGGGGGTGTTCCTAGATCAACTTCTTGGATAATGAGCTGAAGTCGACAAGAAGCGATCCATCAAAGGAGGGCCTTAATGAATCCCACATCAGTGACACGGAACGGAGCTAATGATTCTAGCGGAGGTGAAAACAATCTGTGAAATATGATTCAGGGTGGCGATCATGGGTGGATGAAGGATAATGTATGGCAGTGGATGGGACACGGTTGACTCTTTCTGAACAACATCTCTTGAACATATAACAACACTGATGTGATGGATCGGTAGCATTACCCCAAATGTGGATGGTTTGGCGAGGACCATGGTGATGAGACCGGTGAATGAAACAACCCAACCTGATGTGATACGAAGGACAAAGTGTCATGTTCAAGAGCGACTTGCTACCATTAAAGCTTTGAGGTTCTCCCAATTTTTCCCCAGTCATTTCTGACCAGTACCTCTTTATTTTTGTCAAGCTTGAGGAGGATAACATATGCTTGTTCTATAACCTGCCCTTCGGGCAAGCCCATCGCTATGTTTTAACGAGCCTAGCGATAGGGAAACTCGTTCTCGTCTAAAGACAAGTTTGTCGCTATTTAATCATTTTAACGAGTCTAACGACAAGGAAAACTCGGTCCTTTTCATTTTTAGAGAGTCTGAAAAGGTACAGAAAGTTAACTCCAAAATTCCTTTTTCATCATGTAATCCCTTAAGTCCGAAAAAGTATAAAACAATACAGAAGGGATGAGTTTTCGATAACTTTAACGAGCCGAATAAAACAAGTGCTCGACCTTTTTGTGTAATAATCCCTCAGGTCCAAAAAGATTAAAATCTAGAGGAGGGATAGCTCTTCCGGTCCTTTTAACGAGCTGGAAGGCCAAAACTCGGCAAACTTTTCATATTTTACGAGTCAGGAGAAAAGAGCTCAAAGAAGACTCGTCTTTTGAGGAACGAGTGATAAACAGGGATAGCAACAGATTCCAGGTACAGGTTGGAATTTTCCAATCATGGCAGTGTCACAAGGATGGCTAAGTGAAATCACTCTTCGCAGTTGTTCCTCAAAATGGGTAAACAATCATATGGGGGTGAATGATTGGCCAAATGGAATGGAGGTGGCAGGTGCAAACACGACCAAGGCTTTTTATGGATAATAAATTTACGATCACAATGGTTATTTACCGGAATAGGTTCATTTTTTAATGAGCTTAAACTCTGGAGGAAACTCTTGCTCAATCTTATGTTTATTTTTAAACGAGCATGAACTATGTGCTAAAACTGCTCGGATCTCGCTTTTCTATTTTTTAACGAGCATAAATTCCGCGGTAAAACTGCTCGATTATATGGTCAAATTTTGATTTTTTATCATTACTAGCTTTTCTCTTTTCAAGTATAGTACTGCATTTTCAATTGCTGCAACAAACTTTGTTAGAAATGAATAATATTTGCATGAAAATGAGATTATAACCCTAATATTTCACTTTGAACTACGTAAAAAGCCATTAAAAGGTGTTTTTACCTCTCATTTACCATTTCATTTGCATTTGGTTTGTTGGAGCTCTGGAGGTGCCTCTTCCCCCTTGATTTTCATCAGCTGATTCTGGGAGATTCTGCGGACGATTTTCGGCGCCGTCTGGACCAGGTAGGAGCTAAACCCTAGCTCTTTCTTTTCATGGTTTTCTTTTCCAGTTCCATGCCTGTTTTCCAGTATTTCTGAGCCCCAGGGGTTTTGCAAAATCGCCCTAGTTTCAGCACAGGTTCCCCTTTCGAAACCTGCGCTGAAGGTCAAGCTGCCTTAAGGCAGCCTGACCCTCAGCGCAGGTGGGAGACTCTCTGCCTGCGCTGGGCTCAAAAACTGAGTTTTTAGGTCATTTTTTGATGATTTTTTCGCCAGTTTTTCATCAAAATCAGGAACTTACTCTTTCTCTTGCTTGCTTTGCAGGGAACTTTGAACAAAATGTCCCTTACGTGGCGAGAACGAGAACATGAAGAGGAGGACATGATTGCCCTCCATGACCCGGTCACGGTGAACGCGCTGCGGAACTATGGCCTGCTGAAGTTCTTCCGTATCTCTAGCATGAGAGCACAGATTTCTTTACTGCAGTATATGCTTGATGCTTGGGATCCTGTTAACCAAGTATTCCAAATTAGGGGAAAGTCCATCCCCTTGACCATGGAGGACATGTACTTCTTCACTGGGTTGTCAAGACGAGGTGCCCCCATTTCCTTGTCAGGTACGGCTCGGGGGACTGATTCCACCAGAGATTATGTCCGCCAGTATTGCAGGGAAGGTTCTCAGCCGAGCAGAGACGGCAAGATTGTTATCCGTGAGATTACTGATCGGGCTCTCAGGTCCATTCTGTACACTATTGGTAGGATGGTCGGTAGCGCAGCTCTACATGTTGCCAACAGATCTTATATGCAGCACGCCTTGGAGTGTCTCCAACCGAAAGTATTCAACTGGTGTGATGCAGTACTTGTTCAGATGAAAAGTCAATTGACCAAGGTAAAGGACGGGAAGCTGAAGAACTTTGGATTTGGTTCTATTCTGACTGCCTTCGCCTTGGAGAAAATCCCACTGATGCAGCCTCAGTACATCATACTCGACTTGCCTTCTCCGACCGAGCCACGCATGCAGAGGTGGGTCGACCACATGTCCAGGCATGCTGGTCAACCTTAGATTACTTTTATTGAGGCATTCTTCAGGTGGTTCGAGCGCTAGGAGATGGCGTTTTCTGAGTATCCATACGTGGGCATGGATTTCCGAGGTGATCCGGATTTGGTGCTACCGGATGGTGAACAGTGGGGCGCCATTGGTAAACTCTTTGACCATATTACTGTTTACTGTTCTTATTTATAATGTTGTCGTGCTTTATTCTATCAAGACTTTTAATTGTACTCTTGGGTGCATGCAGATATTGGTCCTGTTCATCCAGCAGTTCGTCCGAGACCGCCAGTTGTTGCCCCGGCAGTGGAACCTGCTAGGAGAGCTGTTATTCGCGACCTTGACGATACTGAGACCCTTACAGCTGTGCAGGAGCAGGTTGAGAGCCTTACTCGTGGTCTTTCGGATGTACAGATTGACGAGTTACCTCTATAGCTGCAGCGGCATACTATTGGTGTGCCTAGACGATGGACTCGTCTCTTGCGCATGATTGCACAGGCCGTGACGTACTATCATGAGCACCACTAGGCTAGGGTGCCCCCTAGCATCTTTTTGAGTTTTTAGGTCATATGACCAATTTTGTCTTGGTTACAGAACATTATGTATGGACTATATAAATAGCTTATATATATTTTGATTTTCGAGTTTTATTCTGGTTGATTTATGTGATCCATATGTACAATCTTTGATGATGTGTCCTTTTTATAAATGTTGCAAATGTCTATCTAACACATAGTTTGCCAATGAGTCAGTTAATGTGTTTAAGTTTCTTGAAATATGTTGATATTGAATTGAATCAAATCGTCTTCCCAAGATCTTAACCCTTAGGAACATGTGATAAATAGCTGGATTGCGAACAGAATATGTACCATTGACTTGTAGTATTACGAGCTGTGAGTCTAGCCTGACAATTAGTCGGCGTATGCCACGTGTGATGGCATTAGAGAGTAGTTCTATCAACGCGCTATACTCAGCGATGTTACTCGTTGATTGCCCAATACACACACCTCTGAAACTTACTAACTCGCCGCTTGGATCAAAAATGGCCCAGGCTGCGGAAGATAGGTTCCGCGAACTATGACTCGCTCCGTGTGCATATCCAACACATGTCTCCAGAAGGTTCGACATCTGCAACAAATGAAAAAGGTGGATCACTCGACCAGAACAAACACTTTAGCGAAAACAAAATACAACTAAAGCATGCAGGTTACTATTTAAGCATAGTAACGCTTGAGGTACAGCCCGTTACGGGGTTGCGCCAGTGGAATTCCGTCATAATCCATTAACTCGTAGGCTCCTTTTGCTAACACCCTTTTAACAATATAGGGGCCCATCCACAAGGACTTGAATTTAACTGCTCCCAATTTATCGGATTCTTGGTCATAAAGCAAGACCAAATAACCTTCAAGGAAGACACGAGGTTTGAAATTTTTGTCAAACTGAGCCTTGACTCGTTTCTTATGGGCTTCGTTAGCCAAAGCGGCGTCACGACGGGTTTCATCCAACTGGATTAATTCCAAGAAACGAGCCTCTTCCTCTGAAGTTCCGGGGAGGAGATCAATTGGGAGTTTAAGCGACGAAATTTCGCACTGGATTGGCAAGACTGCTTCCAGGCCATACACCAGTTGAAAAGGTGTGAACCCGGTTGCGTTCTTTACCGACGTTCGGTAAGCCCACAAGGTTGAGTACAGGATTAGGTGCCACCTTCTTTTATGAACCCCGATCATCCTTTGCAACATACGCTTCAGGACCTTGTTGATTGCCTCAACTTGTCCGTTGGCTTGCGGATAATATGGGGTAGAGCTGTCGTGAGATAGCCCTAGCTTGGCAGCTAATTCGACCATCATGTGATTACAAAAATGCGACCCATGATCTGTAACTATAGCCTGTGGGACGCTGAACCTGGCGACTACATGATTGAAGAAGAAAAGGGCAGCTGTTTCACCAGTGTTATCCAATGTAGGCATTGCCTCGGCCCATTTGGTAAAATAGTCAACAGCGACTATAATATACCCATGCTCCCCAGTCGAGGTAGGGTTACATTGCATGAAATCGATGCCCCACTTGGCGAAGGGCCCAACAGCAACTATCGGCTGTAAAGGTGCAGGTGGTCGTCTGGTTTTGCTATCAAAGATTTGACAAGAATGGCAACTTCTGACTGCGGTTATGCAATATTTGAACATGGTTGGCCAGAAGTATCCTGCTCGTAAGATTCTTTGTGTTGTCGCATATCCAGATTGATCCCCCCACACACGCCTGAATGACAATCATTCAGGGCTTTTTCGGCCTCCCCATGGGTAAGCCACCTCCTCAAAACTGTATCGACACCACGACGGTAAAGTGTATCACCGACGATCATGTAGTCTTTTGCTTGGTATCGTATACGTTTTTGTTCGGAGTGAGAGGTGTTAGGCCTGAACTTTTGGGTTTGGAGATAAACTATGATATCTCCACACCACTCATCGCTTACAGATATCAGAAACAAACTTTCGTCCACGATTGACTCTTCCGATGTTTCATCGTTGGACGACGATGGGAGATCGCACAATAATTCTGCGAAAACTAGAGCTTTCTTTGATTTGGATTTCACAAATTCCAGATCAAACTCTTGAAGGATCGCTATCCATTTTGAATATTTTCCCCCCAGCAACTGTCGCGACAGTATATAAGTCATGGGGTTGCAATCTGACAAGATGGTAGTTTTCCGAAAGAGGACATAATGTCGAAACCTTTGAATCGCTTGAACAGCTGCAAGTGCTAGTTTTTCAACATAAGAATATTTACTTTCTGTATCGTTTAAGTTTTTACTTAAATAATAGATAGGAATTTCAATTCCATCGACTTCTTGAACTAAAACCATTGCAATGGTCGTATCCGCTGCAGCCAGATACAGGTTAAAATCGCTTTGATAGTCCGGGGCGTACATTAATGATGCTTTTACTAGACAATCTTTCAGAGCATCAAAGGAAGCTTGCGCCACCTGGTCCCAGACAAAAGGTACATCCTTTTTCAAAAGACGAGTATAACCCTTAGCAAGTTCTGCGTAATTTGGAATGAACCTCCTCAGAAAGTTCGTTGTCCCTTGGAGTTTCTGAATCTCAGAAGCAAATTTGAAGGTGGAGGCAAATTAATGATTGCCTGAACCTTGCAGGGGTCGAGACGAATCCCATCCTTAGAGACTACAAAGCCAAGTAAACGACCAGAACCGACGCAAAACACACATTTGTGCGGATTGAATCTTATCTTGTAGTGTCGGCAACGTAGAAATATCGCTCTTAAATGTTGCGGATGATCAGTCTGCTTTCGCGAATGAGCCGGAAGATCATCAAGATAAGGTTGAACAATGTTCTTGATGTCATGGAAGGCATAATTCATTGCCCTCTAAAATTTCGCCCCTGCGTTCTTCAAACCAAAGGGTAATTTTCGATAAGTGAATGTGCCCCACGAACAAATAAATGCAGTCTTTGACTGGTCCTGTGGGCAGATATTTATTTGATTATACCCAGAAAATCCATCCATAAATGAAAAGATTTCACATCCGGCGCATTCATCAATTATCTGGTCGATGAAGGGTGTAGGGTAGTTGTCCTTCGGACAAGCTTGGTTTACATCCTTATAATCAACACACACTCTGATCGTCCCTTGTTTCTTCATAACAGGGACAATATTCGATACCCAATTGGTTAGAGGAACCGGGTAGATGAATCCAGCATGGAGGAGTTTTTCAACTTCCGCCTTAATGGCAGCGGCTTTCTTGGGGTGTACCTGCCGAAGTCGTTGTCTTACTGGTTTGACATCAGGATACATTTTAATTTCATGTTCAACGATACTCGATTCAATGCCTGGCATTTCATCATATGACCAAGCGAAGACATCTCTAAATTCGCGAAAAAGAGCGTTATATATTTCCAGTTCTGAAGGGGAACAACCTTTGCCGACATAAATATTCTCTACAACATCTTTTTTAGTCGAGATATTTATGGCGAGAGTCTCTTCAATATTGGATAGGTTTCGCTCGGAATCCACCGTGTTTACAGTATTTTTTAGGAATTCAAAAACTGAAGGTGATAAAGGTCACTTTCAGTATCTTCTTCATATTCCGGAAGAAGGGAATGATGGTGGTGATCGTTCCATGGTGCCCCCTCAATCATCATTGATTGTAAGGTTCCTTCGTCAGTCCCATGTACTTTCGACCAAGGATCTAATGGGGTTCCATATTCTCTAGACCTATCTACCAAAACGCTTGATGAGCGTTGATTTGGGTTCGCCTCCCATGCTTGAAACATTGATTGCTACAATATTTCTAAAGGGCTTGGGTACAAAACCATTGCACGATCCATGTCGACCTTCGTGGAAGATATCATGTTGCATGTTGCTACAAACGGTATATTTCCCGTATAAAAAGGGGGTGGTAGCGCGAAAGTTCCCATCAATGTGGGGTCTTTCAATAATCCTACTCCGATATCTTGAATTGAATGGTTGCTGTCATGGATCATGGGAATGCTTCCTGTAACTTGTGAACCATTAGGGAGGAAATTCTGTTGGTCGACGATCGTAATCCCTCCTTCAAAAGGGAATGCGATCTTCCTAAAATAAGTCGACACAACAGCTGCCATGGCATAAATCCATGGTCTACCCAATAGGATGTTATAGTCAAGATTTCCATCAATGACTTCGACATCAATTTCTATTGTTTTTCCTCCTAGTTCAACTTTCAATTTATTAAGGATACCGTATGGGGTATAAGTCCTTCCGTCGAAAGCTTTTAATGTCGTCGATGATCGCGACAAGGTTGGGGATCCTAAAGTTTTCCAGCAACTCAGCGACATAATACATGTTGATGCTCCCTCATCAATTATTGTTCTGTGAACAGTTTTGTTGAGGGCTTTCACTTGAATAACGAAAGCTAATTGAGTTGGTAACTGAGGATCATATCCTTTGTGATCAAAGGATACAAGATTGGAATCCTTAGGATCAACCCCACCAATTGCTGATAACAAGGCCTGCCTTTGGGTTGGACAATTTTGTAGGACCTCAAGAGTCAACATAGCGGATGGCAATTGAGCCAAATCTTCCACTATGTTATAATGCTGCGCCGCTCTGGCGTGAGGATTAAATGTTGACTTGTGTACTACACCCTTTGGCAGTTTTATTGTTAATTCAGGGATGATGGGTGGTACAACTTCTGTCGAAGTTGTTGTCGAACTACTTGGTTGATCTTTACCTTTTTCGTTCGACAGCTGAGGATTCCCATAATCTTTGTTCCTTGTTGAAATCAAAGCATCATTCTGCTGTTTTGAAACCGACAACATAAGGACTTGCGACGGGGAAGCATTTCCACTATCAACCAGATTTTGACCTGGGTTGGGAAATGGATCAGTTAACACAGCTGAGGTTTGGGAACTTTTAAAGAACCTCTTTAACTCAGCTTTGAATGGGCAATTCTTTGTGTTATGATCCTTATCATCACATATTAGGCATGGATAATTTTGTCTCCCTTTCCCAGGAGGGTTTGAAGAATTTTTGCCAGGGGATGACTCACCCTGTTTCTTCTTCTTCCCTTTGTTTTGTTTCTTCTTGCTTCCTGGTTGATTGGTTTCTTTGCCTTTATCTTCCGATACGGCATTTACTTCCGAAGCAAGAATTTCTTCTTTTGCATTTTGATCCGAATTCTTACGGGCTTTCTTTGACGAAGCCTTTATCGATTTCGTGTTTGTCGTGCTAATCACGCCATCATCGGCATGAGAGTCACTATTTGATTTAGGAGGGGGAGGAATTGAAAATTCCGGTCTAGGGATGTCAGGTATTTTTTCATAGAGTGTGTCGGACTGAGTATAAACTAAGTCCAAATACTGCGCACAAGAAATTACTTGCTCCTCTGTTACGACTCCCCCCTTGGCCACATCTTCCGTAATAGCCGGAAGTAGCGACTTTATAAACAATTCAGCTAATAGCTGATCGGGAACATATGTTTTCACCATCCTACGACGACGACGCCACTCATGTATATGATCAGATATATGGGTAGCAATTGTCTGTTTAAAGTTGGTTAATATTTATGTTCCCGTTTCGTACCTTATCGGTAATTGAAAATGTGTTAAGAAAGTCGTGGCTAGGGAACTAAAATTGTCGAAAGAGGCTCTTGGCAATTCAATATACCATTTAGCCGCTGGACCTGTCAATGTCCTCTGAAAAAGGCGAAGCCTTATCGAATCATCGTTAAGGGTGTTCGACGAACACCACAGATGAAAAGTCATCACGTGATTCGATGGGTCTTCACCTGGATTTCCATTGAACTTAGGAATGTCAGATGGAAGTTTATGAGGAATCGCTGGCCACCAAGGGGCATAAGCAATCGGATCGTTGGTTAACCGGTGTAGATCGGGTAACTCTAAAGTTGCCACGAATGGTAACTGTTGATTCAGGTTAGGTGAAGCATAACCAGGGTACGATGGAATCGCTTGAGCAGTGGGTCTTTGCATACCAGCATAATGTAATTGATGTTGATATGACTGATACGGTTGGTGGACTTGACCACTGTAAAGTGGTTGGTTTTGACCGTTTTGGATATACGGTTGTCCACTGTTCGCAAAGATCTACTGCTCAGAACCTTGGTACACTTGCTGGAACTGCGGTTGTTGGTATTGCACAAGCCACGGTTCTGACGCCATCAACTGTTGTGCTATGCTAACCGTTGGACCGAGGTGTGGGGTAATTGTACCCGTTTGGACCTGTGTCGCCCCACTAGTTGGTGATTGTGGTTGTGACCCATGATCAAGTGGTTGTTGCATTACAACCTGAGAAATCTGAGGTTGGCATGCAACAGGTATCGCTTGAACTTGTGACACTGTTACAATAGCCGGTGTGGTTGGGATGTTCGTCATAGGTACACACTGTTGCATAGAATATACAACCCTTGGTTGTTGAGGTAGCATAGGTACCCAACTACTTGATGCAATTCCAGTATAACCTGAATACTGTTGAGAACTGCCGTACGGATATCCTCCTGAAGGAGGTAATGAAAAGGCATACTGCCCCCCATACGGTAGCAATTCGGAACTCAGAGGGATTGTTAGTCCTTGAGGACTAGATGGCCCAAATTGACCTCCATGAGGATCAACCTGTCGAGTCTCAACATAAGAGTTGCCGGGTATTACTCCGAATGAACAAACTGGAACAGACCACACTGTCGAAATAGTCCCTTGGTGGACTCCTTCTAGCGGTTGAGAGCTAGTTGGGATAGCTGGTATGCCGGCAAACATCGTCGGAGTGACGGCAGGGGCTTCTACTGTCGCTGTGTCATTTGACACAGTCCTAGATGATGACAGTTGTTCAGACATTTTAAGTCTATCCAATAGATTGCCTAGCGATTCTACAGGGACTTCCACTCGTGGTGGATTAACTTCTGATGAAGGAAATAGAGTGACCCCGACTCCAAAATGAGTTGGAGTACTTGCTTGCGGATCCTCTACAATTTCCTCTATCGCAATCAAACCCGGTGGAAGAGGAAGACCATCAGGTCCGTAAAATATTTCTGGTGCCGAAGAAGTGGTTGCTTCGACAGCGACAGTTGTTTGAGGAACAAAACTCTCTGGACCGGTTACAGATGGAACTGGTTCAGTTATACAAGTATTTGCCCCCAGACTAGGATCAGTATTACTGTCCTTCTGTGGCTGTTGAACTTCTTCTATAGAGGCAGGGTTTCCAGAAATGTCTGGAGTAACCGGAACCTCAGATGTAGTTGGAACACTTGTTCTAACTTTTAAAGGAGATTTTGAACTGGTTAAACGAGTTCGCTTTGTCCGTACTGTTTTCGATTCCGGAGACAAAGACGGTTGACTCGAAAGCCTCCGGGAACGACGGGGTTTCAATTGACTTTCTTCCACGATTGCGGATTACTCGATCAACCAAAATATTAAAAGGGGAAATTTGTGTTTCCGAATTGAATGAATTTTATTAGACGCTTTTAGACACAACTTGCTTTTTCACTTTTTAAGGGTCGAGAAAAAGCTAAAGATGACTCTAGTCTCCTTCGATGTATTAACGAGCCCGAAGTGTCAAATGCTCGGCTGGACTTTTTCAGTTATAGAGTTTGAAAAAGGCCAAAAGAAACTGCTCTGGAGATCTAGGCAGAGGGTGTGCCAAACCTTTCGCAAAACCACTAAATATGTTTTACGGTACGGGTGGTCGATCTTCGTGAATGCTGTGTTCACTGCATTGCGATCAGTAGGGCGGCCGACATGGCTTCCTATGGATAAAAGATATATGCCTATAGGGGTCTCCCAATA
Organism: Pinus tabuliformis; assembly: GCA_031772625.1. Classification (NCBI taxonomy): domain Eukaryota; kingdom Viridiplantae; phylum Streptophyta; class Pinopsida; order Pinales; family Pinaceae; genus Pinus; species Pinus tabuliformis. Next base: position 309,236,728 of record CM062815.1, on the reverse strand, counting down.
TATACGCGACGGTACGTGGGAGCACAAGTCCGTATTAGTGCCACCGACTCTCAGGAGGAATCACCCACCTTCGTCGAGATCGACAGTCACTACGTTTAACGACGCCGGAACACGTCTCTAGCTTAGACCTCTATGTGTTTGCGTTATGTTTCAAAGCGTTGTTAGGTTCATTCAATATATTTTAAGTTGATATTTTTAAATTTTTCCTTTCAAGGTTCACCATGAGATGTTTTGATACAAATTCCTAAATGCAGTCTAAGATGAGAAGCAAGCTTTTTCAATCTTTTCGACTTATGAAAATCTTAACTACTGAGGGAAAAGAGAGACAACATCTTTTCACACAGATCAAAGAGCATACACTAATGCACTTTTTCCCTAAATCAACATACAAACTTACATGTAAAATGCAAAATGCGGGTATTTCTTTTCTCTTTCTTAATGTTGATGTAATACAAAAAGAAAGTTGTTGTATAATTTCGAATTCAATTTCAAGTGAAAGCAAACAAGCTTGTCCAAAATCAAAAGACAACTTAAGATTTACTTGTTTCGACACTAGAAATATATAAATTCAAACCATATGACGAAAGCAAAAGCTCAATCAGCTATGAACAGCAAATAAACTAACTCTTAAGGTCAAAACGACACTTATCACAGGTCTAGATCTAAGAGGTCACAGCAAGACTAGTTCACTTTTTGTTATGGAAACTGTAAATGGCATAAGAAATACACAAAGAACAAATACAGTCTCTTTATACAACCGAGGCGGAATAGTGGCAAGGAAAGTTGGTTTCAGATAGGTACATTGACTGGTAACAGGCTGCAAAAACAAGAGTGAAAACAGGGCAAGAAACAGCAGGAAACCCTAGTAGCACTAGGCAAGACTCGTTCAGCGCAGGTGGTACACTGTCAGTTTGACATTCAGCGCAGGTAGCCCCTTCAGGAACTGCGCTGAAATTCAGACAGCCTTCACACAGCCTGCACTGAAGAACGAAACTTTCGTTTCTCTTGGTTTCCGGGTCACAGATTGCTCAAAAATTCACAGTTTTTGGCCAAATCAGAAGCTATCAGTCAAGTACACATTAAGGGATGAAAAGCTATCACTAAGAGCTTATTAGAGTCCTTGTGGATCAGCTCTTCAAATCATAAACTTGCCCAGAAACTGAGCTAGAGTAGTTGCCCTCTACTTTGCATTTGAAAGATCCAAATGCAGTTCGATTCGGTACTCCCTGTGTTTATGAAATGAATAGAAAAAACACAAACAACCAACAAGATACGATCCCCAGCGGAGTCGCCAATTTTTTGTTGGGAAAAGTATCCAATACGGAATGACCCTATCCCACTCTAAGGGTGATAGTACCTCAGCAACAACTGAATGCAAAGCTATTCGAGATTACTTCTTTATGAGATGTAAGAGAGAGGAGAAAGAGATCCACTAACCATTGCCTTCCGCTAATGATTGATCCAATCTTCTCTCTTTGCTGCTTGCTCCCAGCTCCTTGCTCTTTCACTGGCCCAGCTACACAAAGATCCTGCAAAAGGGCAAGAAAAGGAAACTACAAGAAGCATACATTCATAATTGATTCAAGGATTAGAATAAATCAAATACACAAGTATAACAATTCACCATTGAGACACATGCATATAGAAGAACCTCAAATGCTTTATTAATGGAAGAAGTAAAGTTCTGAGAGTGTTACAAACATAAGAGGCCCAATCTAGCAACACCTCCCAGCAGAAAGAAATCTCCTCTTCACCTCCTTCAAGCAAATCACCCAATAGTTCTATACTCAAACCAACAACACTTCCTTACATTCACAAGATTCCAGCCTCCCTAGACCTCATGAGAGAGCTCTATATATAGGAGTTTTGGAGAAAGGATGAGTCAGCTTGAGGCTGGCATGAAGCTGACTAGTGTCCTCTCCCACTTCAGTTATTCTTCAGTTCTTGATTCCACTTGGAGGTTCTTGCTTCCACTTGGAGATCTAGACCCTCTTACTCATCACAAGGCGAATTCCTTGATCCAAGTGTCATTTTGGAAGCTTCCTGGGCATTGACACCTTGAGGAATGACTGTGCCACTTGGCCAATCTCGCCCAGCGCAGGTAGCCTTCATTACTGTTGACATTCAACACAAGTACAGAGTGGAGCAGTTGACATTCAGCGCAGATGCTCAGTGGAGCAGCTGACATGATCCAGAATTAGCTTGTTTTTGAGTGTTTTCAGGTGGAGAACTGATATTTAGTGCTGTGGTTTGCTGACCTTGTTCCTCTAGGGGTAGGAACAACATGTTTAGGGACTTTGGATCCCTTAGATTATTGACATTTCATGCTTCATGCTGTAAGGCACAAAAATGTCTATAACAGACAGACACCTTTTAGGATTGTCTATGGAGTGGAAGTTGTAATGCCTATGGAATACATAGTGCCTAGTCTACGCATAGCAGCGCTCACAGGTATGACGGATTGTGAAGCCCTGAAGGAGAGGCTCGCACAGCTGGATGAGCTTGAAGAGGAACGATTTTTGGCTGGATTTCACTAGAAGGTCCAAAAGCAGCATGAAAAGGCATGGCACGATCGACATGTTAAGTTGTGCACCTTTAAGGTGAATGATTTGGTGTTGTTGTATGATATTAAGCTTGATAAATTTCCAGGGAAGCTCAGAATGCATTCGCTGGCACTGTATGTTATTAAGGAAATTATCGACGGTGACGCGGTCCAACTGGTTAAGTTAAATGGAGATCCCTTCCCAGGAAAAGTGAATGGTAGTCATTTGAAGCCATACACAGGTGGCCCGACCATCTGACTAGCTGACAGAAGCATAGTCTTAGTGCTTTAGGCAACTAAAAGGAGACGCGGGACTATAAACTACTCTACCCAAGAACTACGCGATGTCAAGACTGCACGTAGTAGCGAAGTGTCACAGGGTCCGCGATAGCATGAGGACAGTTGCACTGCCACGCAGGTTGGCTGGAAAGTGACCATTAAAGTCACTATTCATGATGTGATGCTTGGTTTGAGGCCAAATGGAGCGGACGGCAGGCATTTAAGGCGAAATTTATGGGTTGCTAAACCTGCTAAACCTGCTCTGGGTGTCACACTAACACCGCGCCCCAGTGACCATTTTTGTCATCAGGCCGCTGCTCTACTTGGTGCATGATGGGTGCTTATGGCTGGTGGAGCCCATCCCCATCATAGACCATCTGATTCACTAGATTACACGGCTACCTTGCATAGGGGAGGACCCACCAAAAATTTCAAAGGGAACAAGTGACAAGTTGGCCATCATGGAGGCAATGAAAAGGAAGTTTAAGCTGGAGAAGAAGAAGCGAGGGTATGCCATCTCCAACATCAAAAAACCTGCAGTCAAGGTTGCAACACAGATATTGGTAGGGAAGGTGATGTGGAAGTGCCACACGGATGAGGTGCCCGCGCTAGTGGTTGCACTAGCAGCGCAATGCGTAGAAGGGATCCAGTTCAACTGGGAAAACTATCTATGCAGTGAGTTCCTTCCGAACTACCGCGAGGCACAGGAGCAGGGCAAAAACATTCCATTACGCATGGCTCCTATTGTCGATATCCCTGGTGGCATGGGAGTTTCCCGAAGATAGCCAGTTCCCGTCAGTTGCGTAGGACCTTCCAAAGGCAGTGAATTACACTTCGCTATGGGCAACCAAGGACACACAGTGGATCAGAGAGAGCAAGATATTTTAGGTTCTAATGGAGATGAACATCCAAATGGGGATCAATTGCAAGCCGTAGTTATCGCCCACTGTCTACAATAGCCTGTAAAGCTTTGCGGAGTTCAAATTCGACTTCCACCATGTCTTCATCAGGGCAAGAAAGGAACCTATGAAGACATGGCATGAGTTACCATACCTAGCGACTGACAATGTAATCTTCGTGGTCCTTGAGTCTTGGCCGCCGGAGTGGCATGCTCCAGCTGGCTCCGTCGTGGAAGCAGAGAAGTTCGTCGTGTAGCAGAAGAAGGAAGAGACAAAACTGCGGATGGCACAGCTGGTGGAAAAGCACAGGAAAGAAGAAGCAGTCGCTAAGGCCCAGGCGGCGCGCGACACTGCGTAGTTGGTGAAGCAGAAAAAAACAGCAGAAGAAGAGCACAAAGGACAGAAGTCACCTTCACCCGAACCGGAGATAAACACAGAACAAGGTGGTGTAGAACCACAGACAATGTCCACCCAACTCAAACATCTGTGCCCACAAGAGCAGGTAGGGCCACGAAAGAATACAAAAGCCTCAAAGACATCTTTTGACCCTATCACCCTTACAAAAGGATATTTGCATGATATCGGCGAAACGGTGAGGGATGTCACCACGGAGGCCCTCCAGCAGTTTGAGGAACAACACCAATTGGTATTGGGGGCCCTTCGGACACAAATACAGGAGTTGCAAGTGTGCACTCCACAGGCTAGCACAGTGTCAACCAGCTTCGCAGTCGACACTTCATCTACCGAGGAAATATTGCATGCCAAGATGACCAACACAATAGTGCTACCAAATGGATCACTCATCGCAGAAAATGAGTCCAACAGTCCTATGGTCGGCAGTTTGAAAGGGGTAGGATTAAACATGGTTGTTCTCCCTCGGGAGACGCTCTATCTCTTGCAGGATGGAGTCACCACAGAACTTCGAGCCAGGGAGAGTCGCGCTATACAGGTAATGAGTAAGCAGGACATCAACATTGAGTAGTTGAGCCTGCAGTGCAACGAGGCCATGGAGAAGAACAAACAAATAGTGCAGTTTGTGGAGGAAGCCTGCCAGATGGTCCCGAAGTTCTCCATCCAAGTAGAGGAACCGGTGGAGGTGCACGTAAGAAAGTTAGCCACAGGGTTGCACGATGCAAGAGAATAAATGGCCAAGGTTCAGCTCAAGCTGAACTTTTAGATAGCAGAACTACAGTTGAAGGCTCAGCCTTCAACTCCGCTGGAGGTCAAAGAACAACATACCACCACGGTCACAACAGTAATGGTGGTGGTTGACACTGTAGTGGCAGACTGCATGAAGCTGTTCAAACAATCATTCAAGGTCCTCAACACCCTACAGGAGGACCCGAACATAGAATGCCTAGAGACAGAGGCGCGTGAGCTGCAGTAGAAGTACGACGAGGTAAAAGGGACTACGCAGACGGTTGCCCTTACACAGAGGCTTGCAAGGATGTAGCAGGAAAAGGCGCTCAAGGAGCGGGTGGATGTCGCTCGGCATAAAGAGGCAGTCTTGAAAGCGCACCTACAACCATGGATCGATGAGGCATATACAATTACAACATCTATTGAAGCAAATCTTGCGCAACTGCAAGAAACTCAAGAGAGGATTCAGGGAAGCAGTTCAACAACAGCAATCACTGAACAACACATGGAGGAAGTTCAGTAAGTAGTTTCTCAGTACGCTGTCGAACTTGCAGCGATCCAAACAGAGCTGGGAGGTCTTTGTGCTAAGATCTCTGCACCAGCAGAGTGACTTGAGGGTGAGTCATGATGTTTGTGTTGGGGGCCTGTTGGGCACGGGATCCCCCAAGGTCATTTTTGGGGCTTAGAGCCCAGATTTTGGTCCAAGTTTTGTAATTCCAATGTAAAGACTGCATTTTGTGGATGCAGAGCGCATAGTTATTAAAGAGTCATAGGGTTGTTCGCCCCTATTTTGATAACGCAATGTCGGTTGTAGAAGCTATACCCATGGTCCGTGGACCATGGGATTGTATAAATAGAGCGAAGCTCTAAGTAGTTAAAACAATCACAGAATGTCTAAGGAATGATAATGTATGCGAGATAGCTCTGAAGTGTAAGTCTAAGTTTCGGGTCATAGTGTAGGTAGAGGCTCTGCAGCTGAGTGCGCAGAGGCCTAGTAGTCCGTAGCTGAGTGCACGGACCCCTGCAATTGAGTGCGTAGGGTGAGTCAAGCCTGTAATCATCTGGAAGTATTAATAAAGAGAAGTTTCTATTAATTCTATGTCTTTATTGCCTCTTTTATGCATTTGTTATATTGGGTATGAATTTCACTTCTAATGGTTATATGATGCGTGAATGTGTATAATTGTGTTGGTTAAGTAAACGCAAGTAAGAATATTTGTTTACATGAAGATAACTAAGATATGATAATAAGATAAGTAAGATACTTGGCGTAGTTTGGGAAACATCATAGTTTGCTGCCCTAACGATGTGAAAACATCTCAGCCCCTAGTTAGGGCTGCACGAAAGCCAATTCTAACAAATCGCGAGCGTACTGAAGGGTCGAATAGAGCACAAAGCACCTACGTGAAGGCATGTCTAGTTGGACTAAACCAACATCACAACCATCTCAAGGGTGCAGAAACTTGGTTCGAGCATCCCCCCATACTATTTCGGGTGAGACTTCAGTCTGTGCTCTGTGGGCTGATGCCGAAATGGCCAATAGTGTACATATTTGTTTAGCTAAATAACTCTAAACCTAGGTCAGGCCCCCATAAGCCAACATAGACTTGAACTAAGAAAAGCATGTTATCAAATCTATGGAGTCAAGCACACAAACCAAGAGAAGCAAAGGGATCTTCCCACATTCAGAGCTTGGTTTATCAGGGCCTAATTCAACTGTGAAGATGTAGTTGGGACAATTACATTAACCTCCTACTTAAAGGCTCTTACACCTAGAACCAACTACCCTTATGAGTTTTGGGGTTCCCCCTAGGATAACCGAGTGAGGTTTTTAACTAACGTATACCCCAAGCATATCAAGAATGTCCCCCCCACTATCACCTGCATAAGATACCTAATATTATGTCCATTAAGGATACAATTTATGATAACCTGACTTGGGGGAATAATCGTCAATTAGGTCAGTGTGCAAGAATAGGGAAACTAGGCTCGAAACCTCCAAAGAGATTATTCAAAGTGATCCATGTGTCTCTTGAGGAAATCCCCAAGTAATACGTGCACATTAATGCCACTAAGGCCAATGAAATGGGGTACATCACTCCGTTTATCTCAATGTGACCTTGTGATTGACCCTTGTTTGAGAAGGGCTTCTTTGGCAAGATGCTACTACAAATGGATTTCCACTCCCTAACCCAAGGTTCTAATTTTTGTTTTGGTAGCCTTAGAGAGTTAAACTCACCATCTATTCTAAGGCCCTAAACCCTAATCTAGTGTTGGTCTGCTACCAGAGAAAAGAAAAAATGTTAAATAAATTTTATTAAGCATTAATTTTAGTGGTTTTTATTTACTTAGGGGTAATGGCATGCAACTAATATGATGTGTAATTACTCAAGACCCAATCTTAATGAAAGCTACATGAAATGCATTTTTTTTTCCTTTTTTGTTCAATGAAATCTAGCTAAAGAAGGGAAGAGAGTATTTTTTGTTTCAAAAAAATGATAAGAACCTCATTCACTCCCAATATTTTCTTCTAAAATTCACTAAATTCATAACAAAGATTTGATGCAAAAAAAAACTCAAGAAGAAACACAAAAATATTTCAAACAAAACCAAGCAAGAACACAAGGCACTCAAAATCTCAAAACTTGCTTTGGAAAAGAGGATCACCAAACGTAGTTTATCACATGTAGAAAGAAATTTTTAGATATATAGTTCAATATGGACAACAAAAACCATGCAACAACAATGATCTAAAAAAAAAAAAAAAACCTAATTGGAGGACACAATTTGATAGGTTTGAAAACAAAAGGGAATCTTTGTGATCCAATCAAATGAATAGATTATAAAAACAAAACCAGACCAATAAAATCTAGTTTTTCACAACCACAACAAACAAAAGAAAAAAAAATAATGGAAGCAACCAAAATGAAGAAAAGAAGCCTTGACAAAAGGACCAAAATTGCAAAACAAAATAGATCCAACTCAAAAACAACTTTTCTAAAGTAGATCTCATACATATATGAACCTATACAATTAATGGAGAATAGATCTAGCAAATGAGATAGAGAGATGAGGGGAAACCCCTTAAAAAACTCAAAATTACAAGGAAGATGCACCCATGCTATGCACAAAAAGAGTCTCAGATGCAAGCATGCAGTGTACAGACCATGTCTTTGCTTAAAAGAGTTTGTGTTCCACTACTAGCCACTTCTTTAGACCAATGAAAATTGGAAAATCAAATCAAGGCAAGATTAATTCAGATCCAAGGTAAATTAGCCTAAAAAACACTCAGCCTGAGTCAAAAAATAAAGAAGAAAACTCAGATAAAAACATAAAACCAATATCTAAGGTCAAAGAAGCAGAGGCACAAAAATAGGGTTAGACTCCCCAATGGATTCGCCAATTCTGTTGTACCAAAAAAATATATCTAATATAAGGATTGTTGCTCCATGGATTTCGCCTAGAATCTTCCAGACCGTGTGTGAAAAAAGTGCAATCAGACCAATCCAAAATGCATGCATACAAACATAGAAATTACAAAGTGTGTAAACAAAGCATACCTTCTAACTAAAGAGGCCATTATTTGGTGCAACTAGCCTGAAAGATCCACTAGAAGTCTTCACTCCTTGCTTTCAAATCCAAGAAACTACACAAATGCAAACGACAGATCTATTGAACCACATATCTTGCAAAATCCATTAGCATGAACACAATTGAAATCTAATGTATAACATGAATGAGACAAGAGAAACCAATATAATGGGAAAGGAATCAAATTTTCATTAACAAGTCAAAATGAATATGGTATACCATCAATATATGAGCACTCCTCCTCAACTTGCAATCCCAGTCTCGTCGTAGATCAGGGATAGTCTCTAGGCACACAACAACATAACAGATCTTGTTATAGACATTTTTGTGCCCTAAAACTCCAAGCATGAAATGTCCATAAACCAAGGGATCCTAAGTCCCTAAAAGTGTTGTTCTAACCCCTAAAGGAACAAGGTCAACAGATTACAGCTTCTCCCAGAAGTTCTCCACCAGAAACTGCTCAGAATAGGTCAAAACAGGATCATTTCAGCTGCTCCACTGGCTAGGTGCGTTGCATTGCACCTAAATACACTGTGAGGGTGCGTTGCATTTTAAAAGTCCCTTCTGTGGGGTGCGGTGGGCGAGAAATGAAAAATGGCAGTGTCATTCCGCGAGGTGGAGAGACAATGGAAGCTTCCAGAATCTTCTCCTGTGACATTTGCCTCACTGAATTCGACCAAGGATGAGTAAGAGGCCTTCAGTCTTCAAGTGGAAGCAAGAACTGACAGAGAGAAGACACTAATCAAATCACAAGCTGACTCATCCCCCTTACAGATATCTATATATGGATCCCTTATCCCAGAGATCCAGAGGCTGGAATTTTGCATATTGTAAGGAATTGCTTTTGGTTTTTTGAGAAAAACATCAGATTGTTGGGTGATCTATGCTTTGTTTGAGGTGAAGAGGGGCTTCTTTGCTGGGAGGTTGATGCTGGGTCAGGAACCACTGGTTGTAACTCCTCCTGGATCTTTTCTTGTTTATCAATAAAAACTATTTGATTTTTCCTCCATGCTTTTGTATCATTTATGCTTGTTACATTTGTATGGTTAACTTAAATCTGATCCTAAGTTGTTTATGAATATAGATCCATGTCTTTGTATAGTGTTCTTCTTCTGTGATCTTACAGGTACTTTGTGAAGCTGGGTAAGTAAGGGAGCAGGTAGCTGGAGACTATCAAAGAAGAGAGGGATTGGATCAAAGGATTAGCGCAAGACACAGGTTGGTTCTTTCTATTCCTCTCTATCTATAGTTCATAAAGGAAATACAAAAGTAGTTTTTCTCTGTTTGTTTCTAAGGCAGCTGTCACACCTTAGTGGGATAGAGCAGTTCTAAATAGACACTTGTCCCTGTAACAGATCTCTCTCATTAATTCTGACTAACTCTTCTCCTCTTGAAAAGGTTATATTATATAGACCTTTTACACCATTTGAGAGGATGTATCTGGACATCTAAGGGCTCAAGAAGCTAGGAAAATTCCACAATAATTGACCCCTAGCCAACTCATGGACAAGTAGGTTGAGATGATCTCCTTGAGAATGACAATATCTAGAATTTTCACTAAAGACACAGCCAATAAAAGGTAATTATGTGTCTAAATACCTAGGATATACATTGTATAATAGAGTTCGGACATAATATGTCAATGTCCTGGGAGTGTCTCTACTGCTAAAGAGGCAAAACCAAGAGGAAAAATTGTGCATCAAGGTTAACAAGTCAAAGGACTTTCTTACTGACTCAAAATCGGTAAAATATGCTATAACACCCATAACAAGAGACTATTAAAACTATATTTTATAATAATGTCAAAATTCCTAAGTGGAAAAATCCAGCTCTAACACTAGGAGCTAAGATGGTGAAAGGAAGGTGGGTCAGAGGGAGCCTACTCGGAATGTTAATTTCTCAAAGCTAGAACTTTCATATATGAACTCTTTTTTGGAGGCTCTTTGGTTTGTTGGAAATTCTTTTTCCAACTTTATTGGTGCTAGTATCAAGACATCGTAAGGGGGATTGACCATTGAAAATGTGAAAAATGGATAGTAAAGATTATGAACCTATGAATGAAAAATATTCATGATCGTTTCTAAGATGTTGGTAAATTTAGGATAGTTGGTGAGACAACTTGTGAATGACAATTTAAATCAGACGCATTAAAAAAAATGTGAAGTGTTCTAGGTTTCTCAAAATCTTGTTTCGGTTGATTTATTTACACTAATAGTTGCAAACAACCATTCTTCTATAATTGCATTGAGAGGTGCTCAACCCAAAATGGGGGAGATGAGATATTATAATGAAGCATTAAATTAAAATAATATAATAATAAAACATAATGTCTTGAGGAAAAAAATCATAATATACATATCACATTAAAAGAAACTTTAATAATAATGATTCATATTAGTAATCATGATATTACAAAACTTCATATTTAAATTTAATAAATGAACATATAAGTTAAAATAAGTTTATTTTTATATATAAAGATGTAAAATATATAAAAAGTATAAATAGTAGCTATAAATTAAAATCCATTTTACCATATAAAATAAAATATTAATGATTCATATTAGTAACCATAGTATTTTAAAATTTCATATTTACATATTTACATCTAGTTAATTATAAAAACCTAATACTTACAATAAACTCTTTTTGTAACCTACATTGATGTTGAAGGCATACGTATGTAAATATATGTATTATTAAGATGTTGATAAAGAAAAAATAAGAATAATTTTTATAAGAGATGTGAAATTTTTAAAAATATAAATGGTATTATTAAAAATGTATGTAAATCCAATTTAATTTTGAATCTATCAAGTATGAGGAATCAAATCTAACAAAATGAAAATATTTTCTTAAATTTTAAGTGGAAAATTAAAATATACATTTTAAAATATTTGATCCTTTTTAACATTTGATAAATCCAAATTTAAAATAAATCTATACTAATCATAAATCAATATCAGATAAATGATACAGAATTATACCTTGCATTCAAGATACGATCTATTGGACTCAAGGGGACGCACGCGGGATTCGACAGCTGCTCCCATGGCCGCCGCAGCAACCCTCCTCCTCGCTCAGCAAGCAGGGAAAGACTTAACAGGCAGGGCGGAATCGAGAATTGGAGCTAGGGCTTATGCCCGGAACCCATATGCGTCCTCGTCGGCGGTATATTTCGGCCAAAGCGCAAGCGGGGTTCTAAATCAGAGAACAAACAAAGAAATTACAGCGCTCACGCCCACCGTAACAAGGATCTGGTCGAGTCACCTTCAGAAAGACGCAGGAAAGCCGAATACTCAGAATAAAGACACGGGAGGAGAAAGGAAAGGGATCCTGGGCGCTGTGGGTATCGGATCTGCAGCATTTCCCATAGGAATCAATGCTGAAATCAATGGAGGAGGGCTGCATGAAGCGGATCTACTTCCCTCCACTGTAAATAGATTCAAAAATCCCAGATCTGGCCTGGATCTACCCGATCCGGAAAACAATCAAAGGAAACGACAAAATCCAAGAGATCTGGAACCTCTCTCGAATACGGCCGGATGAGTCAGATCTGGCTAGAATCGAGCCACCCCAGACTGCCAGGTCAGGATTCCAAATTTTTGTAAAAACGCCAAAAGGAACCACAAGCGTGATCTGGACTTATGACAGCGACAGGGTCTCAGATCTGAAGAACAATATCGCCAATCAGACTGGCTACCCGGGTGAGGAACAATACCTGTTAAATGAGGGCAGATCGCTGCAGGAATGCAGAACCATGCAAGAATACAACATCAAGCCAGGCTCCACAATCATTCTCAATATGAGACTAAGAGGTGGAGCTGAAAATGCTGGAACTAGCTTGCAAAACAAAGGGTCTTTTAAGGAAGCAGTGAAGGGTAAAGGAAAAAATCCCACAAATGTCACTGAACCTCCGGGGCAGTACATTGTAGATTAATTACCGGGGAGCCCATCTATCTCCATCGAAATACCAGAGGTAAAAGAAATACATTCAGATTTACAGAAAAAAGCAGTTATTTGTAGATTTAATGGTTTTTGGCCTAGAACTAATGCATTGTATCAATGGATCTACTCGGTTTGGACAAAAAATTGCCAAATCTACCTATACCCAAAAGGGTTTTTTATAGTATGCTTTGAGACAGAAGAAGAAAAGGAAACAATTCTCAACCAAGGGCCATGGTTCTGGGGCAGTGCTGGACTTTTTATTATCCCTTGGTTTCCGGATTTTGATGCCAACACCATGGTGGTATCAAGGATGCCAGTATGGGTTAGGTTGCATAATCTCCCTTTACATTTTTGGCATTTAAAGGTTTTAATAGCAATTGGAAATACCTTGGGGAGAATGTTAAAGATAGACGGAGACCGATACATAAAAGGAATATTTACTTTTGCCAGAATATGCATTGAGGTAGATCTCAGCCGAGGACTACCTGAGAGCATCATTCTGAATTTCAATAATACACAGTGGAAACAACCCCTGGACTATGAGAATACTGCCTTCAGATGCCGGGGATGTCAACAAACAGGTCATCTGTACAATTCATGTCCAAACCACAATAAGAGCAAGCAACAACAATGGAAGCCGAAAGGATGGCAGAACATAGATGCAGTATATAAGAAGGCAACTACAGCAAAGAAAGAAGAAGAAAATATACCAAAGGATAAAAATCAGGACAATAAGGATAAAGAGATTAATGAGGAAAAGGAACAAGAGACCCAGATGGAAACAGGTGGTAATAAACGAAGTCATAGCCCTAAAGGATCGGATTCAGATAAGGAGCAACCAATGTGTACGATCGAAAACTAGCTAGCCGTTCTTGACTCCCCTCCCAACATGGATGGTTGGCGGAAAGTGGAGAAGAAGAAGCGCAGGAAAACTTAGGTCAGCAGGGCTTTCTTTTTGGGTTGCAATCCGGAAAATTGGTGCAGCTCTCTTTTCTTGCCTTTAGGCAGTGTTGTATATTGCAGGCTGTGTGATCTTCCCCCACACAGCTAAACTGAATGCTTTTTGCATATGCTTGTAACTTTTTATTTTAATAAAAAGTTCGCTTTTTTGTTTGGAAAGAAAATCAATATCAAAATATAAATAAATAATAATAAATTAATATTCCAATTTTATAAATTCCAACTTCAGATCATAAAATCTCACTTTTATTCCAGGAAACAACAAATCGAATTCCAAATCCTACACACAAGCATCGAAAATCTTCAAATATAAGAAGAAAACATTTAATTTAAAATACATATAATCCGTTCTTCATATACTAAAACCCAAAAAAATATTCATTACCGCATTTTACAATTACATTAACTAAATATTAAATTATGAAATCCTCAAATCTAAAAAGAAAACATTTAATTTAAAAGACATATAATATGTTCCTCATATACAAAAACCCAAAAAAATATCATTATTGCATTTTACAATTATATTAATTAAATATTAAATTATAAAGACATTTTTCAGATTAATCATATTAGTAAGATTAATTATATTAATAAAATTAATTCAAAAAATATTTTCATTATTAATATAGATCACAAAAATCTAACATTATTAAAAAAATAAAACCAGGATATATCAAATCATAGTTACATACTATATCCATGACATAATTTTGACTTCACGTGACACCACGCAAACCATCTAATATAATTCAAAATTTGTTTGTTTTTTCTCGGAATTAAATAAAATATACCCACAAGAGGTTTTATACATGTTCGAGGCAATTTTCACTTAAATTATTTCGATACTCTCCCTTTTATAACTTTATTGACAAAGCAAGTGTTCCATTTAAACGTGTTGCCTACTTTTTCTTTTATTTTTATCCAAAAAGTATATTGATTTTAAAATGACTTGGAATTTTAGATGGAAACATAGAATTATTATTATTGTTACAAAGTAAAGGTACATTATAATTAAAAATAGACACTTGATTATTTTATATTCATGATATGTTAAGTCTTTTGAAGTCATAAGGCATTACTCATTCATTTATTTTAAAAATGCAAAATTAAGAATATTATTAAGAATATGTTATCTTAGTGCTTTAAAAAAAGCATTGAAGTACATAAGCATGTAGACAAGGCAAATCATGTTCCTTTATGGTTATGACATTTCCTCTGAGACAATTGTGACACGTGGCCTAAATCATGTTCCTTTATGGTTATGACATTTCCTCTGAGACAATTGTGACACGTGGCCTATGGTGGTCTTGTCTTGGAGAATTGAGACCCACATTACTTTACTCATAAAGTATTTAGTGTTCAGAGTGAGATAAGATTGATGTTCCCTTTTGCTTCCTCAACACACTCACTAACCATTCTTTTATTAATTAAATGATAAAGGGGAACATTAGAAAACAATAATAATTGTTATGCCAAGCTTTCAATATGTGGGACTTGGGTCACTCATTTGGAAAATATCATATCTTCCATATTTTACTTTATGTGGCAGAAAGTGAAAAGGATGAGTCAATCTCTCTGCACCATAAGGATGGCCATAGATGTTGCATGCCTCTCTGTACCCCTCTAATTAAAAAATAAATTAATAAGAACCCCAATAAAGAAAAAGGGGTGCAAATCTTTTATAAAAAGGTGACCAGATAAAATAATCTACTTTTACTTTTAGTGTTTTATTATTATTAAAATATCTTCAATTATCCTTATTTTGCCCACGTGTCATTTCTATTTTTCTTTTGATGTTTTTATATATTCGAATAAAGTAACTCAATAACATAATATTTCTTTCGCTTTAATGTTTTATTATTATTATTAAAAAGTTTTACCGTTATCTTTTTTCTTTGTCTACGTGTTATTTCTTTTCTTTTAGTGTTTTTTAATCATTAAAAAACTCTCTGCCTATCTTTTTCACTTTTTATCCACGCCTTATGGCTTTTTTTCAATTATCCCTTTAACACGTGGCGACCAGCGCGCATAAGATACTCCTTCAGGTCAACGTCTTTGGTCCAGCTACGCGCTATTCGCGGCCAAGAATAAGCCACGTGGAAAGCAAAGTTGTTTGATCCTTAAATTTTCCACTTTCCAAGCAAAATAAAGATAATATAATATGGACTAATAATAATTAAATCACTTGTTGGAGATTTTTTTAACTCAAGGAACCTTTAGTTTAATGACTGTGTTTCTTTATGAGAACATTAAATTTATTTTTTAAAGTAAACTTTAATATACTTTTCATTGCGTGACCACCGAAGCTGCCGGTGCATTGACAACATCTCAACCTAACAATTCTATTGGAAAAAAATCTCGACATAACAATTATGATAGTCGCTTTGTTAATCAACTCCTTTGTTAGAGAATGTCGATTTACGAGGAATAATATTTTTATTTTATTTTTAATTTCAATGACAATTCTATGCTTTATTAAATGATTTACATGGGGATATTTATATTAATTTATAATAGTTAAAATTGATTTTAAAACCTATTTTAAAATACTAAAGACAAAATGTTATTCTATTTATAAAATTAAAATTCCCATATAAAATATCAAGTATATGTATAACTAAATGGAGGATTCCCCAAGCATCTACATGTGGAAATCCTCAATTTGTTTCAACATATTTCTCTATAATAAAAGATATTGGAAAAACGATTTTCAAACTTTTCTTTGACTTACATGAATTAGTGTAGTGGTACCACTTGCTTCAAAATCACAGATAATGTTTGAGTAGATAGCACAAATGGCTGAAAATCAAAGATAATGATTGAGTAGATAGGTAAGTATGACAAAATCCGTTTTCCATCCTCAAAAGTATATATCTATCTATATATATATGTCTAGGTCTGTGTTTTTTTAATATTTAATTTATTTTTATTTTAGTAATATAGATTTTTTTTTTTAAATTACTTAGGTTAAAAAGATAATTTTATTTTCTCATTTTCCAGTTTATGATTTTTTATAGTTATTTATAAATTATCATGGATATTTAGCAATTTATCACAATAATTTCTGCAATATTATGCAAGTTATTTCCTTAAATCTTAGATTTAGTATTACTAGCCTAATGCTTGAATTTTAGAAAATAACTTAAACATGGAAGTGAAAGAACAAAGAAATCAACATACAAATGAACATAAGAAGTATCCTTGGAACTCGATAAATGAACAATTCGTGGATGATTCAAAAGACAAGACCTCATTGGTATAAATAAGAGTCTAAAGGGTCAAAATATAATTAGGTCCTACATAACAATAATAATGTAAGGGCATACAATAACAATAGTTGGTTTCTATGGGGCACAATAATAACAATAGTGGGCTTCTATGAGGCACAACAATAACAATATCGGGGCTACACTAGTATTATAGGTACCTAACACTAGGAATCTACATATTTAGTCCACCATCCCTTAAGTTGTGAATGGCATTTATAGGTATTTTAACCAGTGCTAGGAAGCCTCTCACTCTTCACATTAATTAGCTTGTTCTTCTACAATCAAGACCCAAATCTAGATGTATTCTTAATGGATGGGAGCCCAACCTCTAAGAGAAAGATTTAATAGGGTGTATTGTTTTTAATTTTAAGATTATTAATTATACAACACTTCTATATTTGCTTGATTTTCTCAAAGTTTCTTTAGAAATGATACAACAATAAGGAATTTGTGTTTAGTTAATTAAATCTACCAAATCTATGTTGAACTAATTAGCAAGATTATTTGAGGAATTATTAAAGGAAATGAGTGGTATAATGAAAATCTATGGGAATTAGTTCCCTATTTATAGGACAAGATTTAAGGGAACTTCACTAGTTCCCATTGACGGGTACATTCCTAATGACCCCCTATTTATGTAGGGCAATGGTCCTTAAAGGAGAGAAACTATTCCACACCCACACTTTCATAAATCAACATCCCTTCATAAATTGACAAACTTGAATGGTGATGTCTGATCATTGTGGAAGGTTTAGATCCACAATCATTGGGTAATGTCTCAATTAGAATATTTGTCGTAGTATTGCTACAAATCATTTTTGAATAATCATGGTTAATATGTACCAAGTTTTCATGTAAAAGTACATAGAGGCATATTTATTTAGGATAAGGATTGTATTGGGTGAAAATACTTTATGACAATGTAATGCTATTGGGAACAAGTCTAAAGAATTATTATTCATTTAAATACCAATAAATTTAAAGAGGTTTGATGGAACTATTGGAGGTATTAGAAAAAAAAGTTGTTAACCATTATTGAAAATGGGGATTATCTAATCTTTACACATATTTGTAAAGGTGTAAGGCATTTTTGGAATTTTATTTGATAACAAATAAGAAAAAAATGCATTTTTGTGTGGTAGATCTACTTAAAATTTAATCAGTGGATCAAAGAAACACACGAACATGTGTGTGTGCGCGCCCGTGCATGTGTGTGTGTGTGTGCGTGCGCATCGTGGTTACTTTCAATGCCTTATGCTTGTATTGGTGCATTTTTTCTTACATTATTTTGGAAAACCATATTCAAACATGCATGGGCACAACAAGCAACAAATTTAAACCAATCTCACTTAAATAAGGAAACCATTGGAATAAAGCAATATAAATTTAAGGAGACAAGCAAATGGATAGGGAAATTTGCATTTGAAGATAAATATTTATTTTGCATAATAAGGAAGGTCACTTGTAATTGTTATTTGTGAGATCTTAGATGGTTGATTGAAATCATTTGTTGGAAGTTTATAAATACATTAATGAACCAAATTTTTGCATTGAACATATCATCATTTAGTGTGAGTCTCGCTCAATATTTACTTATGTCTCATTAAGAGAGTTTGAACCTTACCTTAACTTGGAACTTGTTAGGCACATTGCTACAAAACAACATGATATGATTTATTTATTATATGAGTAATTCTGAGTATGTTTGTAAGCTAAGAATAGTTAGAGGCATAAGGTTGGAGTTGCAAGAAGCCCTTGCAAACTTCTTGAAGTTCCAAAAATTTGCCTATTTGTCACACTTTGGAATTTGTACTTATAATCATTTAATTTGTCCCATCATTAAATAGGGGGATTAAAGGTGTTGGATTAAAGGTGTTTGGTGAATTTTTTTCTTTTGTTCACAACATTTGGGGCTTTCATTGATGGATTTCTGGTAGTTAAAGTACTTCTTTGGATTAGGATTGTGATTAAAGACTTGTATAGTCTTCTACAAACATTAACTATCGTTGCACAAGGAATAAATTTTCAAGACAACAAAATAACTTAGTAATGCAACTACATGTATGCACATCATGCATGACCTTCCTAAAACTCAAAACAAGTTCTCAACATATGAGTTAAGACATCTTTCATAATTAGGGTATACTTCAACAATGTGATCCCATTCTTGAATCCTTCACAGGTTATTTTAGATTAATAGTTGCTAATAATGAACAAGAAGACCTCAAACACCATATAATTAAGGATTCCATGGATGAATTGGATGAAGGAACTAAGGATAAATTTGAGGTGAAGAGAATTAACATTGTTAGAACTTGGGAATATTTGTAGCTCAAGAGGAACAAATTTGTCTTAGGATATGAAAATAGTGAGTATGAATTCTTTCATATTTATAATTACTCCATACATATTACATTTATTAGCATTATATTTTTTAATGATGATTTGTAGAGGCATACTATTGATTCCAATAAGTTGGATAAGTATTATAAAATCATCATGAAGAACAAAATGACGCAGATTATGATTATGATAAGTGGGATGAAGTACTAGAGGGCTATGATGAGGATGATGGTGATTTTGATAAGTTGCATGAAGCACGTGAACTATGTCAACATTGTTATTGGATTGGCCATAATGAATTGCATTGTTTTTATCCCAACGCATGTAGTTTTGTAGGAAAATAAATCACCTTTCAGAATGTATCCTAAGTGAATGAATATCAATCGAAAACATGTACATTTTGGCTAATTATGCACTTAATATTGGATTTTGAAATGAAAATTATGGGAATAACCCTACCACCAAGCTTATACATAGTTGTAGACATGTTTAATATGAGACGTTTCAACAACATATGGATTACATGTTTTCACTCAGGAGGAGATGGTTTTAGGGAATGATAGAGGCCTAATTGAGGTCATGTTTTGAGTTCAATAGTTTTTCTTCAAACTCCACTCAAATACATTATCATTACCCTTTTCCAATTTTATTGAGGATATGTTAGTATTGTTGATTCACAAGTCTTGGGACTTCTCATTTTTAAGTTGACAATGGAGAATATATTGATGATGATTGTCAGATTTCAAGTTTTTAAGTATACTTTGGCTTTTTTAGAATTATGGCATCTTCAAGATGACGAATAGAGGACTTTTTTTAGGATTTATTTTGATAACTTTGGATTGGTTAATTTAACCTTCAAAAGATAGCATCAATATATTTCAACACTTGGCATTTTTTAGAGTTTTTAAGGTTTTGGGGACATTGACACCAATGATGTTTTAATGGATGGGTTGCCACATTTTGGTATTTAAGGATTTATTCTCTTATAAATTGCTTTCATCATTTTTTCTTGTCAAAGGAAAGAGGTCAAAATTGAACAATTCCTTGGAGAATCCTCAAATTCCCTCCCTCATTTTTAGAGACGTGGCACTCCTATTTTAAGTTTTAAAATTTATTTATTATCCTAAAGAGGGTTGAATGATAAATTAAAAACCTCAAAATGCTCTTAAAGATTCAATGATCCTCTTCCAATCATGAGACTACTTGAGAAGGACCCACAATTTTTAAATATTAAAAGAACAAAATTAAATATTGTAAGAAATTATGACTAAGAGAGCTATCTTCAACAACAACAAAAAAAATCTTTCTTAATATTATGTAATCACATAATCAACTATGACTTTGCAATATTGAACGAAAATAGAAAATATGCTAAGGTCACCAAGGAAATTAAAAGGACCACACCTTAAAGGTCAAATGAATTGAAAAAGAGACATATGCTCAAGATCCTATTGATCTAAAACCATACATAAATGAAAGCTAAATGGAAACTTAAGTAGTTATATGTGGAGACGAATTAAAATAATAACCCAAATGTAACAAATTCAAGACAACCTAAAATAAGTGGGTTGAGATAGCATCAACAAAATTTCATTGGAAAATACACTACTACAAAAAAAACACTTTTAGGTGAGGTCATTATCTGCATCCAAAAGTGGAATTAGGGGGGGAGGGGTTAGCATTAGGGGTTGTTTTTGAAATAACCCCCCCCCCCCAACACTAAAAGCATTGCTTCTAAAAGTTGATCCTTTTAGGGGAAATTTTTTAAAATATATGAACCTCCCCCAAAAGTGGTTTTTTGGCGATAGTTCCAATCGTCCCTAAAAGGTGACTTTTGGGGGCAGTTTGGAACTCCCCCTTGAAAAGTGACTTTTGGATGCAGTTTTAAACCCCCCCCCCCCACCACATAAGAAAAAATCACCTCTCTAATTCAATCGTTTTAGGGGTGACTTTTGAAGAGATAAAAACCCCCATCATAGGAACTTTTAGGGTCATTAGGAGCCCCCCTCGTAGCACCTTTTGGGGGCATCAGGATCCCCCCTTGTAACGATTTATAAGGGGGGGTTAGAACCCCCTTGTAGCAACATTTAGGGGCATTAGGAACCCCCTAATAGCAACTTACAAGGGGGGCTTATAACCCTCATTGTACTGACTTTTCTAGGCGCTAGGAGGCCCCATTGTACTATCTTTTGAGGGCATTAAGATCTCCCCTCATAAAAAATTACGAGTGGGGTTTAGAGCCACCATGTAGAAACTTTTGGGGGCATTAATAACCCCCATTATACTACATTTTTGGGGTGTTAGGAGCCCCCCTTGTAGCAACTTATGAGGGGGGGTTTAACAACCCCTTTGTAGTAGCTTTCAATGTCTTACAAACCCTCCTTTCAATGTGTGTGTGTGTGTGTAACCTAGTTACTAGGTAAAAAATATACATTTAATTTATAATTAGATATCTTACAAGTCATCCCCCCTTGAGATGCTTTATCCTCGAAGAAATAATAAGAAAATATCTTAGAATTCAATTGGTGGTACAAATCAACAAGAGATGTTACTCTTAATTTAACAGATGAAGGCTTGCACTCATCTAGTAAACTGGAAATTCAATCCCTCAAGAAATCAAAAGGAATATTGTACATATGACAAGGATCCCAGTAATAATTACTAGAGGATGTCACAACAAAAATGATGCAACACAAGTCTCAATAATGGAATTCATTATGAAAAATAATATTTTCAATGAAAGTCACTTCAATCCTTTGTGAATGATCATGAGTTTGAGTAGTGACCTAAACTTCATCAATTATGTGGTTTTGTGTGATTTATCTTCAAATTTAATGGTTTGAACTCCAATTTTATCACCAACATTGAAATTTATATCAACTACTTGAGCTTTTCCCTAGTCATCGATGCATTCTTTAATATATTCTTTCATATGTGAATTTATATCTAATGAAGTTTGGTCTTGATTAAGGAATTTTGAATGTCTACGAATTATATGGTCAAAAATGGCATCAATGCACTACTACATACAGGAGGGTTTTAAGATAATATTTAAGACAACTTTTTATTAAACTATCTTAACTTGAGAGAAAAAGAAACTTGTGTATTGTCTTAAATAGTGTATTTAGGTGAGTGTCTCAAATTATTGTCTTAAAAAATACCCTATAAAGACAATGTAGAACACATGAGTTATTGACTCTTAAGAGACACTTTAATTTTTCTCGCTAGAGACAGTATTATCTTTTGTCTCTCTAGAGATGATAGTTGAGATTAAAAACGTATTGTCTCTATAGAGACTATATGTCCTTTATTTCAACTATTGTCTCTCTAGAGACAATATGAAAAAATATATTAAAAAAATAAACTTCGCCAAAACTCTCGATCGAGAGTTTACCAATCAAAGTAGTTTTAATCTTTATGCATTTTTTTGTTATGAGGTGGAAAATTCAATACCTTGACAACTGTATATTACGAGTTACAAACATTTTTAGGTAAGGAAAATACAACAAGAAGATAAATGTTAGAGTTGGATTGCTTCATAAATATGCACAATTTTTAATATGTCAAATGATGTAACAGTCAAAAGCATATAAATTGTGACCAATTTAACCTTGATTACACGTTCAAACAAAAATTTTGAATGACCACTCACTATTGAAGTAGGCTCTTGTTGGCTTGATGGGGCCTAACCTAGGTTCAGCTTTAACTGCACCAACCAACAAAACCATAATTGTTGGCCTTTTCAACAACAACCTGCGTAACGCAAGCTACAGTCTCACCCAAAGCAGTATTGGGGGATGCTAAAACCAGGTTTCTGCATCCAGGGTCCTGTGTGATGGTTTCCTAATACCCTTGTGGCTTAGATCTGCCTTCGCGCATAGCTACTCCTTTCGAGAGACAAATACTGAAAATATAAGACCTTAGAGTCTTCGTTAAGGTCCTTAATTGTACTTATCATGCATAAATATTACAGTTCTACCAGTTCTGCACAGTAAATATCATTAATTCATATTAAACAGATTACTGAGCAAATATATATAAACTTAGCAGAAGTAAATAAAAGAACATAGATGCATCATTTTCGGCCCAAAACAGTCTTTATTAAGTATAAGCATTTAGATACAGACTCTTTATCCCTACGCACTCAGGTACAGGGGCCCGCGCACTCAGCCTGCAGACTTACCGACATCTTCATGCACTTAGCTACAGAATCCTTCTCCTTTCGCCTAAGTGCAAGAAACAAACATTTATGCCTTAGAACCTTGCCCTTATAATGATTATTTCTTACTTCAGATATCTCTAGACTCACTATGAATCAACTTTATATAGTCTTTGCTTTACATTACCATGGTCCGTGGACCATAGGTGGGTCTCAAAACAACTCTATCACCTACCCAACTAAGGGACTAAAGCCCCTTTGACTTCTACTAGCTTCGCGCTCAGCTTTTCCACATTTTGCGGAGACTTTACATTTGCTACCAAAAGATATTACAAAATTGACTCAAAAATTAACAAAATTGACCCCAGGGACCCAATACCAACAAGCCCCCAACACAAATTGGGTGACTCACCCTCGAGTCACTTAGTTAGTGCCTCGATATTGTGCAGAGGTTAATGAACTCTATTTGCAACATAGCTATGTCAGTTGATCCCTGCACCACAGCTTGCTGCACTTCCTCTACCGGCTTTTATGTAGTCAACCCCTCCATTGTGAGGCGCATCA
The DNA here is from genome assembly GCA_031772625.1 of Pinus tabuliformis. NCBI lineage: Eukaryota > Viridiplantae > Streptophyta > Pinopsida > Pinales > Pinaceae > Pinus > Pinus tabuliformis. Next base: position 309,213,031 of record CM062815.1, on the reverse strand, counting down.
TCCTTTGAGTCTGCTGGAGTGTCTTCAAATTTTCCTGGATGGATAGAGTAAGCTGACTTGCTTCCTATGTCCATGGTTGTAGTATGGCCTTTAAAACGACCTCTTTTCTCTGTAGCTCTTCAATTTGTGAGTGTAGTTGTTTTCCTTCCTACAATTGAGAGAGGCGTTGGATTGGCGCCAAAGTGCACACAGTCGCCCTAATTTCATCAAACTTTCATTGCATCTCCCGAGTATCTGTGCCAAGTTTATGCAAGTTTGGGTCCTCCTACAGAGTCGTCCATAGTTCCATGGCTTGTTCGAAGATCAGTGTGCAGCCTGTGGCTGTTGCATCCAAAGTGTCCATGCTCTCCCTAATGGCTACTCTGTGCTGCTCTCGGATTTTAGGTGGAGTGGTTGGCTGCGATTTCAATTCCAGTTCTGAGATCTTCATTTTAAATTCACATGTTACCTAGTCAAACTCATCCTTTGATACTCTTACTGCTACAGCCAACTTCTGAATCTTCACGGATGCTTCGGCATCCTCTGGAATGTGAAGGTTTGGTAGTGTCTTGCATGCTTGTGTATTGTTTCCTCCAAGTTCTAGCTTCGCGCGGCCATTTCATCCTTTTCTTTCAGCGCCCAAGCCTTTTCTGCGAAAATATTCTCATTTTTCATCTTGACCTCGTTGATAACTAATGGTGTGCACTGCTCCCTAATTGTGAGCTCGTCTTATACCCCCTGATGAATTGTATGGAGGGTCTGAATGGGAAGCGCAACTAAGTTGACACCAATATCCTTGATCTATCTGAGCTGGGTGTTTGCGTCATCTACCTCTGCGCATAGTGATCCTTATGGTAATGGGATAACTCTGAGGTCCAAATTCCTATCTGTGTTGAGCACCAACATGCTGGCTTGCTGCAGGCTCGCTTGAATCCCGCTCTCTTGTCCCACGCTTTCCTGAATTTAAACCTATTTGAATCTACAACTCGTGCAGATCCTTCTACATGCTCCCCAGCATCTGCATGTACTGTTGCTCAAACTGTGTCCACAACTCTGTCGTTATGTCTCAGACCTTATCTCTGATCTCATCCAAGTCCCCTTCAATGAGGACCATTGGATCCGCATGTGCATGCTTGTCTGATTTCTGCTTCTTCCTAGGCCCGGAAGTTGTCTCCTTGGTTCTCTTCTACAATTTAAAGGGAGTTCTCTGCTCCTCGCCACCGCCTCCTTCCTCCTCGGACCCTTCCTTGTCCGCAGTATGTTGAGAATAAAACTCCTCAACTTCCAGTGTGGCCTCCTTCATGGCGTGCTCCTTGTCAGTGGTTGCCTTAGCAGTAGCTTCCTTATTTTCCTGTGCTACTTTTTCTTGGGTTGTGGCCTGCTCAGCCTCTTTCTTTTTCTGCACTGGTTTTTCTCGAGCAGCAGCCTACGCAACTTCCTTTTTCTTCCGTACTATTGTGGCCTCCGCAGAGGAACTTTCCCCTGTCGTGCTTGTTCCTGCGCCAAGATCTGATGGATTCCTCCACTTGGCTGGCCATTTTCCCATGACTTCCTGTACATCTACGTTCATGACTAGGTATGGAAACTTGTACCATACTTTCTTAGGATCACTCCTTGTGTAGATGGATACATTATGAAAGTCCACTTTAAACTTCGTCTAGGCCTCCAATTACCCAAACAATGTTGGTGAAAGCCTTGGCCTCTAGTTGATCACAGTGCGAAGGTCCATCTCGACTAGCACCCAAAACACTTTCGTCTCCATGACCCTCTCTGGGTCCTTCGTTGCACATAGCGAAGCGAACTTCGTATCCTCCGGTAAATCATCGTCCTATGGAGGGAACTGGATGTCCTCTGGGAGCCTCCACGTGATGAGGGAAACTAATAACAGCAGCCAGGCATAATGGAATGTCATGTCATCATCTCGTGCTTCACAACAATTCAACAGGAACTCTTTGCAAAGGTACTGCGCCCAATTTTACTACACCCCCTTCGCGCATTATGCAGCCAAGGAAATGACTAGCTCCAGCACCTCATCCATGTGACACTTTCTCATAATCTTACAAACCAAAATCTGGGTGGCAAACTGCACCACCCTATCGGTGATGGAACATATAGAGTATCCACGTGACTTCCTCACTAAGCCATACTCGCACTTCATTTTGTCCGCAATTTGTTTCTCTTAACTCTTGCCTCCAAAATCCTTGGTGGGATCCACACCTTGGTAGGGAAAACTTATGATATGGTGGATGTTGTGTGATGGGGATGGGCTCTCCCAGCTAGAGACACCCATCATGCACTAGCGTAAGCAATTGGCATACACACACCATGTTTATAGTGGTTTGGCTAAAGCATGGTACCCAAAACATATTCAGCAACTCAAATTTTTCAACCCTCGCGACCCACTTCATAGTCTCCAGTCACATGACTCCAATCTCCTCATAGTATATCTTTGCCAAATATTTGTTTCTCGCCAAGTGCGGGAATTTCTCGTGATCAACTAGATCCCAATCCTCCATTTTGAGTGAAGGAATGAACCCTAATTATGTGCCTTCAAATGGTACTTTCTCCGATAATAAAGGTGTAGAAACCATAAACTTGCCAGAATCTGTATCTTTCGGGACCTTCGCTTTCCCCTTTTGCAGAGGGCGATAATTCGAGAGCCTAATGATTGGCTCACCCTCCTCAACATCCAACTCTTCAACCCCGTCGTGGAGCTCCTCTACGTCAATATCTAATGGTTCATAGGATTGTTTCAATTTTTCCATCTTCCCTTTTTGTCGAACCTCCATAGGGTTCTTCCTCGATGACTGTCATACCAGTATAACCTATGGTTTCTTCTATTTCTCCTTAGCAGTGGATGGTTTCGGCCTAGGCATCCTCGACGTCGTAGACATAGATGGTGTAGCTTCTATTTCTGACACAATTTCAGGGGTTGCGGCGTCAAAGACAGCGACTTCAGAGATAACGGCTTTAGAGACAATGGCTTCTGCAGGATTAGTTGCAGACATTTTCTCGAAGATGAGCTCATGGTTCCACTCAGGAAAATTTGTGAACGTTGGCTGTGACAGAAGTACCTCCCAATATTCTTAGTTCATAGGTTTCAGAAAACAGAGCTTACCAATAATTTTCAAAAGGCAAAGTGTTCTACTGAAGTCCAACATGCTAGATTTATAGGTAATTTCGAATTCAAATATAATCGTTCCCTCCAATTTATGCTTATAAATGCATCTTTGGCGGCAAATTGCCCAATATTTGTGCCATAAATGTAGCCTGCCCACTCCTCTTAATGGTATTTTCACCATCCAATCAGCTATAGTGCATCCAACGACTATTTTAGACTCATCTGCGTGGCACCATACTCCATGGCGCAACCCTCTTGGCGTAGCTCCTTTTTCCACACTTTTGGCTTCCCTCACGCAGGCCCCCTACTTTGTTTTCCCATTCTTCGGGTAGTGTATTTTATAGTCCCGTACTTCCTTATAACTGCTTGGAGTACTAATAATGTCCTACTATCATGTAGTCATTACACAGGGGAAGGATCACCTTGATATAACTTCAATCGACTCCCATTGACTCTTCCCAGAAATATTTCCCCATTCAGCTTCGCAAGCTAAACTGTGCCACCATCTGTAATTTCCTTGACTGCATAAGGCCTGAACCAGTGCATTTGAAACTTCCCATGGAACTTCGTGAACTTGCTATCATATAGTAGCACTAAATCATTCACCTTGAAGGTGTGTAGCTTAATATGTCAATCATGTCAGGCCTTCTCGTGCTCCTTCTGCACCTGCTTGTGAAATCATGCTAGAAATCGGTCTTCTTCTAATTCCATCAACTGTGCGAGGAGTTCCTCCATAGTTTCACAATCCACTATATCAGTTAATGCTTCAATTCACAAGCTCAACATAATATATTCCATAGGCATCACAGACTTTATCCCATAAACCAATCTAAACGGGGCTTTTCCAGTCAACTTCTTACACGTCGTCTTATATTCCCATAGGACCACTGGTATGCGAACATCCCAATCATTTCTCCACACATTGTAGACCTTCATTAATGCATTCTTCAAGATTTTATTGAATGCTTCAACCATACCATTTGCATGAGGATGATAGGGCATACTCTTCTAATGATAAACCTGAATTTCTTCGAGCATTGCGGCAATAGTTTCATTCAGAAAGTGCTTACCCCTGTCACTCATTAATATTTTAGGACACTCAAACCTTGTCAAGACATACTCAAATAGGAAATTCGTGGTTGTATCGGCACTACAGTCCTTCACCGGTTGTGCTCCTGCCCACCTCATCAAGTATTCAGTCGCAATTATAATATACTGCACACTAGTCTTTTTCCCTGGGGGTTGTATCAGATCCACAAAGTCAATAGCCTATTCGTCGAACACATGTAATGAAATCTGAGGATTCAAGGGAAATTCATCCCTTAGTGATGGATTTCCCATCCTCTGACATGCATCACATGCCTTGAAATATGCCTTAGAATCCTTATGTAGCATTGGCCACCATAATCCTGCGCGGAGAATCTTTTGCGCAGTCGCTCTACCTTCATAGTGTCCTCTCGCCACTCCTCCATGTGCTTCGGCGAGGATACTAGATCGTTCAAACTCTGGAATGTATGGACGCAGTATTTCATCAATACCCATCTTATACAAGTGTCTCGCAATCACATAAAAGTCGGCAGCGCGGACCACCAATTCCTTCTTCTACTGAGTAGAATATCCTTCTGGGGTCATGTAAGTAGTTAGAAACTAAATTATATCAGCAAATTGATCATCTGTGACCCGTACAGCAAAGAGTTTCACATCCGGCAACCCTTCTTCCAAACTAGTTGGTTCTTCTCCTGTCTCAATTCTGGATAGATGATCTGGTCCCACATTCAACCGCCCAAGCTTCACAATCACCTCAAAGTCATACTCTTGAAACAGTAATAACCACCTGCAAATCTTCCCCCCCAACATAGGCTTGTTGACTAGGTATTTGAGAGTGGAGTGATCTATATACATTTTGAAATTTGCGCCCAAAAAATAATGTTCAAACTTCTGTAGCGCGTAGACCATCGCCAATCCTTCACGCTCTGTATTTGAATAATTCTTCTCAACCTTTGACAGTTTCAAGCTCACAAAGGCTATAGGGTGATTTATCTCACCTTCGCCCGGTTGGGTTAATACCGCACCCGACGCAATACAAGAGGCATCCACATGCACACGAAATTCTTTCTTCCTGTCGGGAAACACCAAAATAGGCACAGTCACCATATTTTCCTTTAATACATATAGAGTGAACTGACACTCATCATCCCAGCAGAAGGTCACGTCCTTCTTCAGTAATTTCTCCATTGGCGCAGTTATTTGTGCATAAGCTTTGATGAACTTTCTATAGTAACCAGTGTGCCCCAAAGTTGCGCGCAGCTGCTTTACATTCTTCAGTGCTTCTAAATTGACAATCACTATTATATTCATGGGATCTACCATTAATCCCTTCTTGTAGACCACATGACCTAACAGTATCCCATAAGGCACACAAAAGATACACTTATTCAAATTTAGAGAAATTTGGTATGTGCGACAAGTAGCCAACATGAGGCGCAGACTTGCAACATGGCGTTTTACCAACCTAAACACAACCCAGTCATCAAATATACTTCTAAGAATTTATGGATGAATTATTTGAATGCTACAATTATTGTTAGAGCCTAGATTTGTCTCAGGCTGAAAAGACAAGGTTCTAGGTCCACATCAAACCACGCTCAGCCTCGTAGCTAGCCCTACGAGGACAGGAGAGGGCTCTCTCTGGGTCAATCTAGGAAAAAGGTGATCAATGAGGCTCGAGATGACTAAATTGGCAATTGATCTTAGGCTAGGTATGAAGTACAAGGAGTTTGAGGTTTATTTTTGAGGTTTTTGTTGAATCAAAGGAAAAGGCAATTTTGGGTGCGGGGATGAGACACAGTTTTTGCAGAGGTCTACTTGGGGTGAGGTAGGTGATTGTTTTGATGCTTTAAAGATAATGGATGGCTAGATCTGACTGGTGAGAAGCTAAGGAGAGCAAGAAACTTTCAAGGATTCTCCTTAAACAGAAGAAAACATGGAAAATCAAACAAACTTAAAGGCAGAGCATAACAATCTATGGATTCTACCTTAGCACTTCATTTGTTCAATTGCAGAAGATGAAAGAAGGAAAATGATACACATTAACAACTTACAATTACAAAAATAAGCACACCATCAACACACAAAGCCACAAGGATCCCAAACAGTGTTGCAAAACCTTGGTCTTTCCTTTGCCAAAAATGCAGAAGTGAATGTACAATAGAGTGTTAAGCTTTTCCCAAGAGTCCAACCTGTGCTACTGACTGAAAATTTACATATATAGATCAAGCCAACTCATTCCCTAACCTCTAGGGGTCGAGCTCCTCCTTCTAGGAGCAGTTTGAACAAATTCTAAACATGGAGCAAGAATCTAGGTGACCAAAACAACCTGCCTCTAAAAAGAAGGAAACTGATTCATTACATTAATTTCTTGCTAATATGTGAATGAATCATCTAGAAGAAGGTAAATAAGTGCCATGTTACCTTACACACATCAAATTACATCATTTTGGGTCAAAAATCACATCAAGAAGTGAAACTGGTGAAAACTGGCCGAATTCCTGAGCTGGAGGATGAAAACTGGACCAAAAACCTCTATGCGTAGCGCCCTGATTCCTATGCATAGCGCACATTTCAGCCTGTTTTTGGGGCACTTCCTGACATCGAAATCAAGCTCACAATAGCTGGTTGGAAAGCTCTAGATGTCTACTATCCAGCCCAAGTGGAATTTCCCAATTTGGAGCTCATTTGCCCCCTCAAAATTTCATTCTCCCAGAAGTACTTCCTGTTGTTGCAAAAGGTGGCAGCAAGGTGGTTTTCATGGTGTTTTTAAGCCTTTTGATCATCTAGAACTTGATGAAATGCTTCGACAATAACTGAGCATGCATAACCTACCATGAAAAACCAAAAAATACAAAGTTTTCCTCCATAAAGTGTCCCAATCAAAAGCGAGCGCGCCGACGCGCTACTCATAGAGTGGAAAAAACTGTTTTTTGGGACCAAAAATTTCAAAATGACAAAAATTTCTCCGAATTTGCTCAAATTTGAAGTGAAGACCCTCCATCATGTGTCATGCTCAGCCAGCGAAGCCTCGGCCAAAAATCGAAGTGGATCTAGCCTCTTTCGTCGTTTTAGTGCTCATCTCAACCTCCTTTCCAAAATCTTCATTTTTGCTTTACCGACATGCATGCGAGCCCAATAATGGTTTTTCATGTGACGAAGCATGTCTTTGTCTCTATTGGCCTTTGCCAACAACTCCTCCAAATGTCGATTGACTTTCTCAAACCAAAATTACCGCTCAACAGGTGTCAAATCACCAGGTCTTTTACGGGCCAACCTTCGGTCTTCACGGATTTGTCACAGCTCAATAAGTGTATGCTCATCCTCTAGGTATTTATTGCACTACTCCAAGTATTTGATCAAACATTCTGCCTTCAGTAGCTTCTCATTCAAGCTGTCAATCTCGATCTTCTGCTCTTGGATGATCTCTTTCAGCTTCGAGCTAGGAGAGCTCCTATCCACATCACTCAATGCAACATCAACATCATGACCACCTTAATTTCCCTCCTCATAAATTGACCTCTTGCCTTTGTCCTGAACCTGTACCTGTATTGAAGAAGAAGGCGAGACCCCTTCCACACCATGTGGAGATAGTACTCATCGTGTAGCTGCAAATAAGGCCATGTGGCCTTGCTGATATGTCACATATGCTGGAGCATTGACATGCTCGGTCTCAGGAATGTCAAACTGGTGTGAAGGCTCTCCCTCATCATGAACTATCTCTGGAGGTGGCTGTGGCACTGTGAAAAAGTCACGAGAAATAAAATCCTCCCAAGTAATGCCCTGTTATGCCAACTGATGAACCACTACGATCTTGATCAGCGCGTAATGATAAATACTTCTATGTTGCTGTGCTGGGGTCTTCTTTTGTACTAAGACAACCATCCTCTCTATGTTGCGAAACATGAAGTATGGAATGTTCATCAAACGTACCCTTGTGAAATGCATCAACAAATGGACATGGTACGCATAAAGACGCGAGAATCTTCCCTCACAACTGAAATACCGAATGATGAGTTTCATCAAAGGTGCAAACTGATCACTCAGGTATTGGAAAGGAAATACCCTGCTCAAATGCCTCATATACCCGGGTTTGATGTATGGCTCATAGTAGGATTTCTCTAACTGCTGACGCTTATTCCACTGCTCTCCAATATTTGGTATCCCAGTGGCCTCTGCAATAGTCTCTGGTGACAAAATGAAATCAACTCCGGCAAGATTTACATGGCCATCATGTAAATGTAGAACAAACAAGCGAGCTAGTTCACGATGATACTGGATTTGTGAAATTAGCTCACTAGTGATAGCATGACTGATAGCGAAAAAAATCCACTGCAAGCAGGCAAGCCTGCAATTGAACCAAAGAAGTGGGCTCTTCCCTGAGATGCTTACCACCTTTGCCACCTTTGCGAGGCCTCCGTGGCACATTACCCTCTGTTGTGGAATCACTGTCATTCTCCTGCTCATAAACTGAATCTGTGTCTAACATGGCTTTGAAAACACAATGTCTGCAATATGTATGTTGATATAGGGGTGGTGAAATCAGAATTTCAATGCATACCCAAAACCCACATATGTTTACCACAGCATCATAAGAACCAAGCCATAATGGTAATAACTCTGTTTTCAGTGTATTGGCATAAAACAGTCACTGTTTTGATCACAAGGACAGTTTTGAAAAATGAACAAAAATGTGAAGTGCACCCTTTTTTATGTTGGCTAAAACTTGACAAATGAGTTATTTCACCAATGGAGAATGGGAAAATCTTCACAAAGCCACTCACATGTCTTTTTAAAAACCCTAAGGAATGATTTTGGTATGAGCATAGGGTTTCATTTTTCTACACCCAATATATCAAATTTCCCACCTCAAACATACTACGAACAATTTAAAATTGACTGAGCAGCCATGAAACACCTACTTGCAAGTTTTGGAGTCGATTTGGCAAGATCTGGACGCATTAACAAAAAAATTTGGTGTTGTGACTAAGTGCGTAGCGCCCAAACCCAACGCGTAGAGCACACCTGTGTGCGTAGCGCCTGTGTATTTTTACACTGGCCAGTGAGGCCCAGTGCATAGCGCACAGCTATGCGCGTAGCGCACAGATCCAACACGTAGCGCACACCTCCAAACATTGTCCACAAGTATTCAAACACGGTTTCAGCCTTCACAAATTCAAACACGATTTTGCCTTGGGAATTTTTGAACCAATGGACTTGTTTCCCCTTTTATATGTGAACAAAATATCTTACCAAATCAGATTTGATTTAAATTGATTCAATAACCCACTTTATAATGTTTGGCACTTTGACATCTTTGGTCTTTTATTACAATGCTGCTTTTTGACTTTCTCTTGCTTTTTCTGAGGTTTGGACTGATAATATTTTGTTGATTTTTGTAGGGATCCGGCATTTTGGCTTTGGAGAAGATCATAGGCTTTCTCTGAAGCTTTTTGAAATGAAACAAGTGCAATTATTTACAATAACAATTTTTAGCTCCAAAATAGAGTTTTGGACTAAAAATGTTTTAAATGCTTTCTGAGAAAAATATTAAATGAGATGAAACCAACCTCATGGCCTGCGGGCTTTTATTATGTGTATGCAAAGGACTGACAACCCTAGACTCTATGACTAAAGACTTTTTAACGAAACTAATCTTTTATGACGATGAATGCAATGATCATGTACTTCGGTGATTTTTTAGAAATTTTTGACTAACCCTGCAGGGACAAGCATGAGGAAACACAAGACAACCAGACCCCCTCGTCATTCAATGGCATGCCCCTAGCAAAATGCAACGAAGTGGAACGAGGGAGACACCTAAAAATGATATGCAAAAGCGAAAAGATCTCTGACGGAGGCTTGTAAGGACCGACTCTAACATTGGCTCCAATGGGGATGGTGACTCCTTGGAGATGCCAAGAATGGCAGATCTCTGGGAGAGCCAGATAGTGCCTTTATCCATTGGGCTATGGAGTCATGATTTCGACAAACAATCCAATATGTTGACCCAATTTATTTGACTGAAAATTAACTTGCAAATGACTCAGGAATATGACTAACTAACCGACTCGACAAACTGAACTCAAACTGAAATCTTTCCCCAGAATTATAGCCTTCACTGCGGGCCCCAGACTGAAGAAATGATCACAGCACACACTTGCATCGAAACTGAAATGAAATGGTATTTACAATGCTAATAGGACAGCAGAAAAACTCAGAAAATGTACCGCTTGAGCAGCAGACCATTGACCAGCCCTCCTGGAAAATCATCCCCGTTCATTTCCTTAAGAAGAAAAGCGTTCTGACCTCGAAATGCTGCAATCTTAAAAGGACCTTTCCATAGATTTTCAAACTTGCCGTGTTTTCCCTTTTCTTCATTTCCTTCTTCAGTAATTTCTCCATTGGCGTAGTTATTTATGCATAAGCTTTGATGAACTTTCTATAGTAACCAGTGTGCCCCAAAGTTGCGTGCAGCTGCTTTACATTCTTTAGTGCTTCTAAATTGACAAGCACTATTATATTCATGGGATCTACCATTAATCCCTTCTTGTAGACCACATGACCTAACAGTATCCCATAAGGCACACAAAAGATACACTTCTTCAAATTTAGAGAAATTTGCTATGTGCGACAAGTAGCCAACATGAGGCACAGACTTGCAACATGGCGTTTTACCAACCTAAACACAGTCCAGTCATCAAATATACTTCTAAGAATTTATGGATGAATTCTTTGAATGCTACAATTACAACTCTTGAAAAGATCGCGGGTGCATTCTTCAGCCCGAATGGCATCAATGTGTACAAGAAGCATCCCCACTCCGTTGCGAAGATCATCTTGTTGCGATCCTCCAACGTGATCTTAATATGATGGTACCCTAAGAACCCATCAATGAATGAATAAGCTTCCTACCCTCCAAAATTCTCCAAAACTTCATCTATAAATGGTGTTGGAAATGGGTCATGAACGCAAGCATCATTGAGCTTTCTCAGGTCTACGCATATTCTGATTTCACCCTACTGCTTCTTCTCTTGAACTACCATAGGGCTCACCCAATCAGATTCTTCTACTGGCTCAATAATTCCTGCTTCCAACATTTTGTCTAGCTCTTTACGCACCTTTTCCTTATACTTTGGATTCAGTCGGTAAGGTCTCTATTTCACGAGCTTCACATCGAGCTTTAAAGTGATCTTCATCACTCCCAGATCCCCTACTATTCCCTTCAAGTCTGAGAACTTGGTAGGAAACAAGTCCTGGTATTCGCGTAGCAGCTCCGCAACTTTATCAACTATATCTTCATCCCAATAATCTCCTATCTTTGCAAACTTAGGCTGCGCATCGGATCCAATGTTTACTTTCCTGGTCTTCAAAGGTTCTGATATATCAAGGTTCTCTGCTTTAGGTCCTTCAACCTAGCATTGTCCTTCAGTCTATGGAATATTGATTTTTCGCGGATCATCTTCTTCTTCTTCTGCAGTCACATTATAGCATTCCAGTGCATGGTGCAACTATGTACTCTAGTCCAGTTGAATCCATTCTACTGGCTCTTCAGGAGTTCTAAAGATAGCGGCCTTAATTTCTTGGAGTGCTTCATCAATGCACTTGAATACATCCTCAAAGTTGAAAGTTAATAAGAAACTCTCCCTCAAGATATCCCATTCAATTGTCCCATGGGGTAGCTCTATTTCCAAATACCAGTTCATTGGGATAGTATCGAGGGTATGACAGAAAATATGTACCCATTCTAGTTGTGGCTCTTCTCCCAAAGTTTTAGTCCACCATGCCAAGTGCTCACGCAAATCCTCCTTTCCTTCTATATTTATCAGTCATCTGGGTATTATCGTATCCAAACCTTAGCTTCATCATTAGCTTGTATTCCTTCCAGTCAACGATTTACTTATGCGTGCCCCACCAATAGGCAAGCATAGTGCACAGTGCCAATTGAAGTGCCTAGAATCAATGTTCCTCTGGCACCTCCTTTCAAAATCATCCAAAAAGAGATTAACATCATTTAAGCCATCATAATGCAGAATTTTTCTTACCTCCATAGATAAACACCACAATGATTTTGTCATCATATTGCAATGTATCGTAGAGACCTCATGCAACCTATTCTGCCAGTGTTCGAGCTCTTCATCTGAGTCTGAGGTACATGAGTTGTCTCTATCCCAAGTGATCCGCCCATCTGCAATGGGATTGATCCAATATTCATCACGTGCATCTATCTTATATATCTGATCCAAATCATCGTCCTCCTCATATTCACAGACTGGTTCAGTGTATCGCGCTCCTTAAATAGGGTCTAATGGCACGATAAATCTAAGCGACTTCTTCTCAAATGTCATCTTTCACTTCTTTATATTAATCACCACATCCATGTCAAAGGCCCAATCAATTCCTAGTAGCGCAGGGTAAGGATTTTTGTCATCCACTATTTTGATTACCTCAAATTCAGCCAATGAACTCGCTCCTTCAATGTCCACTCTTACCCCATACAAGCGCCCCATACGAATGATCTTTTGTTGATTGGCCATACGTAGCTATATAGGAGACCATTGCAGCGCAAGTCTCACCATCCTTTCCCACGTCTACTTAGGTAGTACATTCGCATTAGAACCCAGATCCAGGATGACTTGGTCCATTTCATACCCCCCAATCTACGCGGTTAACCTCATCTCGCACCAAGTCTACTTCTTGTGTTTACCTAGTTTCCTCACAGCACGTTTTTTATGAAGGAATCTTAATTTTTTCCGTACAATTGTCAATCAGATCCTGGAGCCCTTCTACCACCTTCTGATCCCTCAATAGCTTCATACAAGTTTTGAGAAAAGTGGCTAACAGTGAAGGATCCACATCTTGCACTTCACTATTTCCAACCGGTTTTTCCTGACTCCCCAACGTAGAAGCCTCAACAAAGTTCTTCTTAGCTTCCATGAAAGTTTCTTTAGCTCGGTTGAGGTCAAACCCAACTTCCTTTTCAGAAACTTGGTGCACCCATCCCTTAGTTTCTGGTTGCTTTCCTTTATCTTCTCCTATAGCCATACCACTGTGCATTACAATATTAATACTATGGTCTTCTTCACGAGGCTCCACCCTCATCATCTAGATGTTCTACATAGGCTATTGTGTCTTTTTCTCCTACATCTTTGCAATCGGCACCGGGCAGTCTTCTATCACATGATCAAACTGTCTGCAATATTGAGAAGATGGATGTGTTGGGTTTTAATAGTGGTGTGCAAAATGTCCAACTTCACCACAGTTGTAAAAAATAACTTGTCCATGACCTCTTCCAACCCCTCCTCCTCTTCCTCTTCCATGGCCTTGGAATCCTCCGCATGCTGCACCGCGCCCTGATCTGGAGGCTGGTTCTTTGCCTGCATTCGATATGTATGGGTCTGCTCCATCACTAATTCATAGCTGCTACAGTTTCATTCATCATGCCCAACCAATTTACAGAAGGTACAAAACAATTGGTGCAGTGTCTGAACAAACTTCTACAAGAGGTGACAATTATCAATTGCGTGCTTCCCAACTATCTGACAGATAGTGTACCATAATGGTACTTCCATGCTCGGTCCATATATTTTTAGTTTTCAGAGGCACATGACCTCCTCCAATTAGGTAATTATGATACACAGGGAATTGGTCCTTATCATGTCCTTTGTATTTGCATTTTATACACCAAACTTTAGTGGGCACCTCTGCTTGAGCTTCCTTCCTTGTTTTCAAGCTCTGCAACTCCATGTGAAAACTTGTCATCTGCGACTAAATCTGTTGTACTCCAATGTTCGTATCTTATACTGGTGAGGCTTCCAAACTCATCACGATCTCCACATCCTCTACTTGCATTCCTATCTTCCGTTGCGATAATGGTAATCTTAGATGAGGAAACAATGAAGCAATGCACCAGTATCTGTGTTGATCATCTGTGATGTTCATATTAGCCTGTCGAACCAGGAATTTTAGCCTCTGATTGAAATCCCACGAGGATTCATTTACCCTTTTTTTTATTTCCTTAAACTCTGTCACTGACTCTGCTTGATACTTAGGCTTCTTAAACTCACTATTCAACGCTTGCTGAGTCTCTGCCAATGTCGCGCCAAGTCTGTCTTGACAGAACTTGATATAGCAAGTCAGTGCCCTATCCTGCAGCGTTGTGACCAGCTGCGCTTTCTTTAGGTTATCATCAGTGATCTGCTGTGTTGTCCACACAGCATTTGCAACAAACCAGAATTTCTCGGGGTCTTATCTCCCTACCCCTTTAAAGTGTTTGCCATGTTGAATGGTGGAGGTGGAGGTGGAGGTGAAGGTGTAGGTGTATGCGGCGGAGGTGGAGGCAGAGGTGGAGTGGATGGATGAGGTATCCTTTGGATACCCTGACTTACCAACTGCAGCGCACTTCACGTGTATTCAGAATAGTTCCTTCAACATCACTTGGAGAGGATACCAATAGCAAACTATATTCAAAGCCTGATTTTTTGTTCCTTCTTAAGGCTTTTCTACTTCAGGTAGTCCCAAACATCAAGGTAATGGAATAACATGGTTTTCACACAACAACATCTTAATCCAAGTTTTCAAATATTTAAATACTTACTTCGTGGTCCCTTGAAGAGCCTGCGCTCAACTTCGCTATAATTGATGGTCGTATCAATCTCGAGCTCAGTGACAAATCCTCTTATGATACGATCAATCCAGTGATCAACAACCCGTGCGATGTTATTTTATGAAGTTTCCAAGCGCCTCACTAGCTCTGGATTCGACACAATTTGGACCATCAAGCCTCCACGTACCCTAATTTTCCACCAATCTAGACAGCCACTCGTGCAATTCACAAGGGAAGAAATAGAAAAAGGCTTCAGTTTCATCTGTGTACAAGTATCTATTCAACCAATGTTCCTTGGATAACCAAGGGTTTCTATTCTCCTAAGCTACAAACACGTGAAACTTCTGATCGATCCACTTCTCAATTTCATTCTTTGTAGGGAACCACTTATTCGACATCACACATTCCTTAGATAGATCCCAGTCCTGGCAATAGAACCATTTGTTGGCTTGATGGGGCTTGAACTAGGTTTAGCTTTAACTATTCCAACTAACAAAACCATAACTTCTGGTCCTTTCGGCAACAACCTATGTAGCACAGGCTGCAGTCTCACTCGAAGTAGTATTGGGGGATGCTAAAACGAGGTTTTTGCATCCAGAGGCCTGTGTGATGATTTCCTGATACCCTTGCGACTTAGATCTGCCTTCGCACAAATCTACTCCTTTCGATAGACAACTACTGCAAATCTAACTAAATGACCTTCAGATCTTCGTGAAGGTCCTTAATAGTACTTATCATGCATAAATATTACAAATCTACCAGTTCTATGTAGTAAATAAGCATTAATTCATATTAAATAGATTATAGAGCGAAGATATATAAACTTAGTAGAAGTAAATAAAAGAACATAGATGCATCATTTTCGGCCCAAAACAATCTTTATTAAGTATAAGTGTTCAGATATAGACTCTTTATCCCTGCGTACTCAACTGCAGGGGCCTGTGCACTCAGCCTGTAGACTTACCAAGGTCTCTGCGCACTCAGCTACAGAAGCCTTCCCCTTTCGCCTAAGTACAAGAAACGTACCTTTCCTACCTTAGCACCTTGCCCTTACAATGATTCTTTTCTACTTCAGATGTCTCTCTAGACTCGCTATGAATCAATTTTATATAGCCTTTTCTCTACAATACCATGGTTCGCGGACCATGGGTGGGTCTCAAAACAACTCTATCACCTACCCAACTAAGGAACTAAAGCCCCTTTGACTTCTACTAGCTTTTCGCTCTTCTTTTCCACATTTCACGAAGACTTTACATTCGTTACCGAAGGATAATACAAAATTGACTCAAAACTTAACAAAATTGACCCCGGGGAACCCATCCCAACAGCTCTGCAATGAAAACATATACAAAGTTCCAAAGTAATTTATATCTATGTCTCTTCTGATTTTTCTACATGTAACTAAATCCTCCACCCTACAAAACACATACCAATATTTAGCATCTTGACCTAACTAATGTACATATATTCTTGACAACATAGGAGAACTTCAAGCAAGTCTAACAAGCTTTTCACTAATTTCCCATACTTTTTTAGCTTTCTCGAGATCACTAGCTTCTTCAAATAATTGATTCTCAAATGAAGTTGAGTTGTTAATCTAACTCCAATATACACCAGTCTTGGCCAAACTTGTATTACTCACAACCTATATTACATACAATTAAATCAGTTTCATGAAAGTAGAGACTACAAATAAGATGAAATTTACTAAATTCAACTATAATATGAACACAAAACAATCCTAAATATGGAGTCTTCCAGTCAAGAAAAAAACCCATTAAACAGACCCATAAATTCTTCAATTTACCCTTCTTCTAGATACAAAAAATGTCAACAAGATCAAGAAGAAACCCTAACAGGAACAAGTGCAATAGCCCTAGTGAAACCTCAAATATGAAGAGAAAAGCCCATAGCAAGTGCACGTGACAAAGAAGGATATATCTCATCAAATATATGAAATATGCCCTATAGGATATGCATGAAACAGTCATTTAATAAGTGTTCCAAAGGATGAATGAACAACCCAACAGAAGGACACACAAGATACAAGGAATCCAACAACAAAGGATAAATAACAATCACATGTAGAATGCCAAGCATAAAAAGAGAGAAACAATGAATAAGGAAGAGGAGGCCCACACCCACTCTAATACTATTTTGAGATCACAAGAGATAAACAAGGATCAAATGGAACCAACTAGAAAAAGCTTCATCCACATATACCAAAAACACATACAGATAAAAGAAGATGAACCCATGAATAAGAGAAATGCAAGATGCAAGTTCCCATGCACTAAATAATCACACAAGGGAACAGGTAATCAATGATCCCAAAATTTATTTGTACAAATTATGGTGAGTGTGTATTTATACACACTCTAAGATAGGGTGCCCTCCTAGAGAGGGGTTATGGACTCACAAATCTAGGCCAATCTTAAACACCCATATATAACATAATGAAGAGTTTGACTATGACATATTTCAAGACAAAACCCTAAACACGCTTAAGATGCACATAAGGCAGGTCATCCCATGGACTTATGTGAAGAGTACACATCTCACCCATTGGTTGATGGTGTCCAAACATGCGCCTTGGACCGACAAGACCCCAAATGAAAAATTGATCAAATGTTACCATGTACTTTGGACATGTCCAAGGGATTTCAGGAGGTAAATCACCCACATTATAAATGTTATGTATAGATTCCATCATCCACCATGCAACACCTAGATTTACCATGCCTACGAGAAGTGTACCCATGAGCTATGAAAATTAAACTAAGTTAGAACCAGAATATAGGAAATAATTATGAAACATAGAGGAAATCACCAAGAGGAGCATTTAATTTAGATGTTAGAAACACACCTGAGCAATGTACATACAACTGAGGAATTTTCATATAATGACCAAGCTTGAGGTCTACAAGGAAAGAGAGTGAATTTATGCGGCTTATCTTGCCATAAATCTTGAATAGTACATTGGTTATACATTTCCACGACAAGGTGTAACTAAACATATATTGTGCTATAATATCATAACCTGATTGTTGTTTTTTATAGGAAATCATAAAAATTATGTAGTCACTCAAACGAAGCTATTTGAGAAATTAAAGAGAGATCTGTCATACAATCTCATATTATCTAGTTAGATAAAACAAGAAAAAAAAATTATTAATTTACTAACTAATTATGTTACTTGGTGGAAACATAAAAGCCATATGCTCCCTTTCAAAACTCAATTGTATCCCACTTAGGATTGGACTTGAAACAAAACTTGATCAATTTCTCCTAATGGGAAAACAAAATTGGAAAGCAAGAAAAATCACTGCATATAGTTTTGATTTTTCCCTATACTCAGTAAGTTGAGTTTCATACCCTATAGACACAAGAAAGAAATGGCAAATTAATTAGTAATAAATAAACTTCACGGGGCATAGAATGAAGCAATACAAGAGGGTGAGGAAGAAAAATGCCCCAACCTTGGAAAAATGCAATGGAATTTAAAGGGATTGCAAAAACAAAACCTTTAGTGGGAACTTGCACCAGAAAGGAAACCTTAAAGTAACATGTGTCCACATTCATTATAAGAGGAAATTACAAAAATCAAATCTGGTTTTAAGTTGCTTTAATGACCCCAATTAGAAGAGTTATCAACCAGACAATTGCACATGTTAGTATCAAACCGACCATGGAATTTGAACCTCGTCCTTTCATACAAATGATACTAAAATACGAAATCCCATGCTACACACTAACAATATGAAAAACCACCATTCTGTGACTCCCTTATAATTCCTCATCAAGTGTGCATGCACATCTAATTTACTAACATTTAGAGTAGATGATCTCCTCTTAAGAATGTCACTATGAACATAAACTTTACTCTTCATCATCATTAAAAGAATGGACACCCCATTTATTTTAAATTTTCAAAATAATGAAGAAGGAGCAAATGAATTAACTAGGGGAATTCATTGTCCATTGAATAGGAGCACATGTGTAAAAGTTGTAATTCTTACACATCTCGATCCAATAGAAAGAGAAAAAATAGGGGTGAGATAAAGCTTTCCATGGTCATTATAAGCCATTTCATTCAAATTAAAATCTGATGTCAAGATCCATTTTGCTTCATATTTCTAACTAGTGGCAATAAACAAATCAATAGAGAAAATGGGGAACTTACTAGCTTTGAATATTTCATATTTCTAATAGGATAAATGAATAATTATGTAAATGGATATCACAAACCCAATAGCAACATTCAATATTGAAAAGCATGGTGTGACTCGGGGACTTCCATGATATGTTGAAATTTTATCCCAATCAAAGGAGAATGCTCCTAGACCTAAACTCTTGTATCCTGAACCAAGTTGATTAGTTGTGATATTATGAGGCCATATCCAACAAACCCATGAGAAAAATGTTAAAATTGTGAACATGTATCCAAGCCTTGTATAGTATGTGAAGTTGGCCACTGTGAATATTGTGAAGAATTTCATATTGGCGACGCATCCTCAAGGGACCACGAGGTAAGTATATTAAATCTTTGAACACTTGGATTAAGATCCTATTGTGTGAAAAGTGGGTTATGCAAATAAATTAATGTTTGGGATTACGCGAAGTGGGAAGATCTACAGAAGCGGAAGTAGTGAAGAATTAGAAACCAATCCCTTAATTTCACCCTCGTGGGAAAGTGAGGAAGAGCTCGTGAAAGTCTCTCCGAGAAGTGCGGTTAGTCTAATAAGGCAGAGGATTCCGTGCTTACCACCTCCACTGCCACCCGTCTCACCCTCCGCACCACCATATCCACCCACCCCACCTCTGCCACCACTGCAGTACAGTATGGCAAGTGCGATTAAACTACCGGTATTCAGAGGAGTAGGGAATGAAGATCCGGACCAATTCTAGTTCGTGGTAAGGGTGGTATGGGAAGCAAAAGGAGTAGTGGATGACAATATCAAGAAGGCTACACTGGTAAGCGCATTGCAGGATCGCGCATTAACATGGTACATCAAGCATTCTAATGACCATCCAAATGCGAGAATCGCAGAAATCCAGACCGCATTGAACAGGGAATTTAGCAGACCAAAGTCGGAGACACAATCAATTATCGGGTTTAAGGAGATCGTGATGCTCCCATGCGAGACCCCCTGGGATCTAGACCAAAGACTGAAGGGTATGATTCATGAAGCCAATATGACTTTGACGGATGGACAACACCGCGCATGGTTTGTAGCGTCACTAATGCCGCATTTAAGGACGATGATGTCACAACAAAAACTTTCCACCCAGGCTGAAGCTTTGGAGATGGCAATGAGATTGCATGAGACCCCTATACAAGACCCTAGTCTAGGAGTCCAACAAATCCATGCGCAACTGAAAAATCTGTGTCTGGAGATGCAGAGTTTGAAACAGGACAGGAAACCTCAACCAGAGGCACGCGAGGAGGTATGATGCATAAAATGCAAAGGCCAGGGGCATGAAAAGGACCACTGTCCAGTGTTTGCGAATTACTTGGCGGGAGGAGGGCCGATGCCATTAAGACCTGAGGCACAAGTAGGACCAATTTGTAATTTCTACAGGTCGATAGGCAACGATGAATGCACCTGCATAAGCTACGAACTAATGATGGATCAAACTCCTGCCTACAGGGTGCATGCTGAAACACGAGCCCTTGACCCAAATGCAGGAATGGCATGCGCTGGATTTCAGGGGCGCGGATGAGGTCGAGGTGGAATGGGACCAGGAAGGGGTCGCGGACAACTAATTTGTTACAATTGCGGAGGGCCAGGGCACTATGCCTGTGATTGTATAAACCCGACAAGGACATCATGTTTGTATTGTACTTAGTTTGATCATAAGGTAGAAGACTTCCCTACATTAATAGCGAGACTGCGCGAAAAAGGATTACTTCAGCCCCCTCGTACTCAGAATTTGCAGATGATGAGGTCTGAGCTACGCGAAGAAGACCCGGATGTAAACATGATGCTCAGGAGTGGTATGACCACTGGCAATGATAAAGGTAAGCAATTAGAAGAAAGTGCATGGGTTTGCAAGGCTCCTACAAAGGAACCCGAATTTGATTTAGAACACGCAAAGGAGACATTCATGGAATCTAAGAAGAGTTTCATGGAGGCCTCCACTTCAGGTAGTAAGGATAAACTAGAACTAAGGATGGATCCTTCAGTTCTCACTACCTTTCTAGAGACATGCATGAAACTGCTATGCGACATCAAGGCAGTAAAAGGACTACAAGAACTTATCACTAGGTGCACGGGGTCAGGAGAACCGCATGTGGTCCAGAAACCTGGAAAGCATGCATTGCGCACAGGAAGGGAAATGAGGTTGACTGCACAAATCAGCAAGTATGAAATGGATCAGCTAATCCTGGATCTCAGATCAGATGCAAATGTACTACCGAAACAAACATGGGAACGCCTAGGCAGACCCACACTACAATGGTCTCCTATTCAGTTACGAATGGCGAACCAATAGAAGATCTTGCCCATGGGAAGATTTCAAGGGGTAACGGTGGATATTGAAGGTGCGAGTGCGCAGGTGGATTTTGAAGTGATAGAGATTGTCGATGACAGCAACCCCTATCCTGTGCTACTAGGAATAGACTAGGCCATCGATATGAACAGAGTCATAAACCTGAAGAAGCACAAAATGATCTTTGAGAAAAAGTCACTACGTAGTAGTACCGTTAGATCCAGCCGAGGGAGCGCGATACACTGAACTGGTGCACAACGATGATAGTGATGACGATCTTGCTTACATCTACAAGATAACTACATGAGAACGGGATTGGGTGAATCCGACTGCAAATGGAAGAATTTCGTGGGAGCGCGAAAGCTCCTGCAATTCAAATTCAGATGAAGAAGTAGAGCAATGGCAGAATCGGCTACACGAAGTAACAACGCTTAATTGCAACATGATGGTTATATCACTTCGTTGCATGACGATAGAGGTCAGGGATCTACCTACCTATGATGGGTTGACAACAGTGGATGAATTCCTGAAAAAATTTGAAAGTGCATAACCAGAACAGCAACTGTTCGCTACTCTGAAATGGGCATTGCGCGCGACGCCCGCAAGATGGTGGGGTACATATCAGAGAAGCTTTGAGGACTAGCGCAGATGCAAGATGATGATGCGCCTATGATTTGGAAAACCCCAACTAAGGATGAGAGCCAGTCACCAAGCGCAGAACAACTTCCGCGCCCACCTTTCCCGACGGGTACAGACATATTCCATGCAGCACGTACAAGCGCACACCACTCCCCAAATATAGAAACGGAACAAAACACAGCAGCAGGAAAGACGAAGCACGCCAAAGACTATCCACGGAGAAGCATTCAATAGGGTGTGCGAAGTGATGAACACGGTTCACCAGGTGAAACGCACTGACTGGGACCTGCGCGTGCTAGCAGTTCGATGGGCCTATAGGACCATGTACAAAACCCTGACGGTGAAAACGATTCTAAGGTTCAGGAATAGAGTAGGGACCGTAATTTCTGAGGGGCATGCAATTATGAATCCACACATAATAGCACCTGTAAGTGTGACAGTGCGCGAAGCCCAGGATGAAGACATCACACAGTTACGCGAGGTAGAACACATAAGAATTTAGCAAGCCATTCAGTGATGGAACCTTAGACTTCGCAAACTTGAAAAGGACCTAGTACGACCAAGAAAGAAAAGAATTTTATTGGACGAAGAAGTCAAGAGGCTAGAAAATGAGATCAAGCGAGCATGTCTCGTCGATAAACCAAGGATGACAAAGCAAGGTGCGAATGATCATACTCATGAGTTAGAAGACTATCGCTGAGAATTGATTAGTCTACTGCCATGGCTAGGACCACATATCACCACACGCAGTAACCAAGGGAACTCACTACATACAGTAGAGCACACGACACCGACTGTCGCAAGGGAAATTGAGGATTTTCAGCGGACTATACTGGAAGGCAAGCTGGAGCCTGTCACAGGTGGTACGACCACCTGACTAGCTATAAGAAGCACAGTCTCGGCGCTCCAGGCAGTTGAAAGAGAGCGCGGGACTATAAAAGATTCTGTTTGGGAGCTGCGCGATAAGCGAGGTGCGCAGAAAGTTAGCAAGTCACAAGGTTCGTGCCTGTGCACGAGGGGCTACGCTATCGCGTGGGTAGGCTAGTAGTGACTGTTGGTGTCATTGTTCATGACGGGATGTCCGGTTTGAGGCCAAATGGAGCAGGCAGCGGACATTTAAGACAACAGTTATGGGCAAGATTTTGGAAAATCTGCCGCCAAGAAAGCATTAATGACTCAGAATTGGGGGGAACGGTCGAATTTGAATTCAAAAGGTGCTATAAAACTCCAGGGGCTAGCCACGAGACAACACTTGTTCACTTGAGACTTGAGCGGTTGAATAAAGCACAGAGTGTTGAGCGCCGAGCGATATTCGAGCCCCTAGGTTTGTGAAAGACCGCATACAATACAGACAAGATGACAGATACCAAGGTAGGTTGGGCTTTGAAGAAGGAACTGCTGGCGAGGCCGCACTGACCCACATGGTACACGATGTTCCCAAAGATACTGGGGTTGCGCTAGAAATCTTGAAATCCCCTCGGACGCTGAGAACGAAAAAAGATAAGCAGACAATGGGACCAGTCCACATGTCCCCGAGGAATCTGTGGTTCGGTAAGCTATCAATGGAGGAAAAGGGCAAGGTTGTCACCATTGAGTCATATGAAGACGAGGAGGACTTACAGGATCTGATTGCTGAGGTAGAGGAAGAAGAAGACATGGAGGCAGACATCCAACCGATGCGCTCTGCGGTAAAATTGCCTGAGTATGTCCCTCCACGAAAGGGGAAAGCTAAGGTACCAAAGTATCTGGATGCAATGAACAGTACGATCCAGACCCCGCTCCTCCCCAATGGAATTACCTTTTAGGGTCCACTCCTAGGACGTGTTCCTACCCTAAAATTTGAAGACTGGGACCTCACGGATAGCAAGAAGTTACCACACTTAGAGACGGAGAGCCTAATGAAACAGAATAAGGAGGGGTCGGTGATCACATTACAACCGCAAAAAAGGCTACGTGGTATGGAGAAGGCTAGGTTTCTTCATCTATTGTGGATACCATACTTTCACGACTCGCCCATCACCATTTTTGTCATCAGGTAGCTGCTTTTCCTGGTGCATGATGGGTACTTATGGCTGGAGGAGCCTATTCCCATCACGACAGATCTCATCCATATAATTTCTTGGCTTCCCTGTAAGGGAAAGGACCCCGCGACGATAGCAGGAAAAAGCGGCGATTTGGCTCTTGTGGAAGCCATGAAGAAAAAATATAAGCTTGAGAAGAAAAAGAGGGTTTACACCATCAGTAGTATCAAGGATAAAGGGGTGTGTGTAGCCACCCAACTCTTGGCCAGTAAGGTAATGAGAAAATGCCATGGCGATGAAGTACCAGCGCTGGTAGTTGCGTTGGCCGAACAATGCATGGAGGGGGTCCAGTTCAACTGGGCCGAGTTCCTCTACGAAGAATTTTTATTCAACTGCAAGGAGGCCCAGGAGCAAGGTAAGACCTTCCACTACGCGTGGTTGCTCTTGTCCATCTTGCTAGTAGCGGGAGAACTGCCGAAGGACAGTCAGTTCCTGAGCATTGAGCATGACTTATCAGATGCCGTGAAGTACGTGTCACTCTAGGCTACTAAGGACGCGAAGTGGATTCGCGATACAAATATCTTCTGGTTGCTCATGGAGGCGAGAATATGGATGTGGATTAATAGGAGGTCGCGCCTGTCCCCCACAGTGCACAATAGTCTATGGAGTTTTGTAGACTTCAAGGCAGACATTCAGGGCGTGAAAGGATCTGGCACAGCAGTGGACAAAGCTCCCATTCATAACCATTGACGACGCAATCTTTAAAGTGTTAGAGTCATGGCCTCCTGAGTGGCGCACCCCAGATTTGGCAGAGTTAGATAAGATAGCAACGCAGAAAATGAAGCATGATGCCAAGCAACACGTCACCGAACTGGCCGAGAAAAGACGCAACGAAAAAGCGGAAACCAAGGTCAAGGCAGCCCGTGAAGCGGCACAGGCAACCGCGGAGAAAAAGAAGGCAGCCGAAGCAGCAGCAGCGTAGATAGCAGAGGCCTAAATAGTGTAAGCAGAGTAGGGCCAAGCAGTGTCTGTAGGACAGGAGGCAGAGCACACGGACCTTGCAGAAGGGAGCGCAAACCCAAGAACCACCTCGACCCAACTCAAATAGCCACGCGTCACAGAAAGATCGGGTCCAAGAAAAAGGGTCAAGGCCTCAAAGCTGGCCATCGACCCGATCACCTTAACTGAAGGTGACCTCCATGACATCGGCGAGACAGTTCACGATGTCACTAGTGAAGCGCTCCTAGACTTCATGATGGAGCAACATAATGTGTTGGGGGGCCCTCAAGATGCAACTGCAGGAGTTAAAGGTGTGGCCCCCTCAGGAGGGAATCTTGTTTGCCCACGTCGTAGTAGGAACTTCAACAATAGAACAGATGTTTTGCACGAGGATGGCCAACACAATAGTGTTTCCAGAAGGAGCATTGGTATCAGCAGATGCGATGGACCGAATGACGATTAGCATGATGAAAGGCCTCAGCCTTAATCTAGCTGCCCTTCCCCGAGAAACACTCTATCAGCTATAGGATGGAATAACAATAGAGATGTGTGCCAGGGAGATCTGCGCGATCCAGGTTCTGAGCGAGCAAAAGATAAATATAGAACATCTTAGCTTACAGCGCAATGAACTGGTGCCACAGAACAAATAGTTGGTGTAGACAATAGATGACGCTTGCCGACGCATCCCAGAGTTGGCTATCATAGCAGATCTACCGGTAGAAGTGCAGATTCACAGTCTAGCAAGTGGAGTCCGCGATGCTAGAGAAGAGACAACAAAGGTGCAGCTAGAGTTGAATCTCCAGATTTCTGAACTACGGTTGAAGGCACAGCCTTCCACTCCCCCAGAGGTCAGAGAGCAGTGTGCTAGCGCTATTGTAGCAAGGATGGAAGAGATTGGAGGTGCAATGCATGACTGTACCACCATGTTGGAGCAGGCGCTTGAGGTCCTCACGACATTGCAGGAGGACCCCAACATTCAGCGGCTGGAGACAGAGGCACATGAACTCCAGCAACAATATGACAACATCAAAGGGACTGCGCAAACAGTAGTCCTTACTCGGTGGCTTGCAAAGATGCAGCAAGACAAGGCATTAAAAGAGCAAGTGGATGCGGCACGCCATAAGGAAGCCGTTCTCAAAGCACGCGTCCAGCCATGGATTGATGAAGCCTTCAGTGAAGATTTAGGGGATGCAGGTACAGATGCAGCGCAGCATGCTGGAAATAGAGGGCTCAGAAGACAGAATACAGCAGGTGCAGCAGGCAGTAGCTCAGTGCGTTGCCGACATTCAGGCCATTCGGGACCAGTTGGAGGGACTCAGCACCAAGATCACCGCCCTGACAGAGTGACTTGAGGGCGAGTCACGATGGTTGTGTTGGGGGCCTGTTGCGCATGGAATACCCCCACAAAATGTTTTGGGGGTCAATGCCCAGGTTTTGGTCAAATATGATGTAAGACTCTGCGAATTGCGGGAGCAAAGCGCAAAATGTACATTGAGTCATAGGTTTGTCCGCCCTAAGTAATGTAATGCCATGTCGGCCTACCCATGGTCCGCGGACAAGGGATTGTATAAATAGAGCGAGGCTCTATATTGTATAGGGAAGAGGGGATAGATGAGCATGGATGAAGTCTAGAAGATAGCGGATAGAGAAGAAGCCTAAGTGTCTTGGGTCATAGTAGTAGGAAGAGGCTCTGTAGCTGAGTGCACAGAGGCCTAGTAGAGTCCGCAGTTGAGTGCGCGGACCCCTACAGCTAAGTGCGTAGGGTGAAGTTGAGTCTGTAACCCAAGAAGAAGAATAATAAAGAGAAGTTTGATTCTAAATAATGTGTATCTGTTTCTGTATGATTTTCTATGCATTTATACTGTTTTGATTATCGCGCACACTTATATGAATAAAGAACACTGTTTTAGGATAATATCAGGTTAATAGTAAGGAACTTGGGTAATAACACAAATCGTGCCTCGAATAGAGCTGCGCGAAGGCAGCATTTCAGGGTGCAAGGTACTGATAGGTGCGTGTAGTGATGTGAGTGCAGGGTCAAACCGCGGACCACCCAAAAACATCTCTAGGGTGCGGAAACTTGGTTCTAGCACCCTCCCATACTACTTCGGGTGAGACCTCAGTCCGCGCTCCACGGACTATTGCCGAAAGGGCCAGTAGTACCAAGATTTGTTTGGCTAAATCATCTCTGAACCTGGGTCAGGCCATTATAAGCCAACAATGAATCTAAAACACACAATCATATTGTGTTCTTTGCCTTTCGATCCAACTTCTTCCATTCTTCATCGGACACTCCCGTTGCTTTAGTACTCGAATCTACTGCGATACACTGATATTTTGTTGACACCTAATCCTTGTGATTGGATAAATATATGTAAACAAATAAATGAGAAATATGAGCAGTCATCGGGAGATGAACTGAACAGTCTCTCCCTCATGTATATAATAGACCTACCTAATGGAATAGATAATACGAATAAGTTTTTGCTTAATGGAGTTACTGCCTGGCCTGACATGGTATCAGAGCTAGCTCCTTTTTTTAGCCTTTATGTCTTTGTAACTCCCTAGTCTGCTCCCTTGCTCTCCATATAATTCAGTGATTGTTTACCTGCGCTCTCTATCTAACATTACCTGCGCTCTCTGTCTAACATTTCCTGTGCTCTCTGTACCTGTGCTCTCTGTCTGACA
This sequence comes from Pinus tabuliformis, assembly GCA_031772625.1. Lineage (NCBI taxonomy): Eukaryota > Viridiplantae > Streptophyta > Pinopsida > Pinales > Pinaceae > Pinus > Pinus tabuliformis. Next base: position 309,185,439 of record CM062815.1, on the reverse strand, counting down.
TTACTTGCATAGTTTGCGTTTCAATCACATCACTTGGGTTTGGCTTTCCATTGACATCGCTTGGGTTTTGATTTCCTTTCAAGTTGCTCTGTTTTGGCTTTTCATGCACATCTATACGGTTTGCAATATCAACCAATGCACTCCTTCACCTGCAATATGTACCCTATTCTATTGAACGCTGTCACATGGAGGAAAAGAACGTTGTCACATTGAAGAACGTTGCTTCGGTGGAAAACAACACTACTCCGTTGAACACTGGAGGAAAAGAACGTTGTCACATTGAAGAACGTTTCTCCGGTGGAAAACAACACTGCTCTGTTGAACGCTGGAGGAAAAGAACGCTGTCACATTGAAGAACGTTGCTCCAGTGGAAAACAACACTGCTTCGTTGAACACTGGAGGAAAAGAACGTTGTCACATTGAAGAACGTTGCTCCGGTGGAAAAGTACGTTGCTCCGATGGAAAAGTACACTGCTCCGTTGAACGTTGTTACAGTTATTGTTAATACGCATATAGTTTTTCAATGAGGGCCTACGGAAATGGTGTGATTTGAGGTCAAAGGGGAGATGCTTGATAGGTTATTGCCTGAAAGCCTCCGTATTTTCTGCTGCTCCTGCGTGTTGAACTCCTAAACAAAAAAAATCAGTTCATATTTTTATGCAATGTTGAGAGTTGCGCCTATCAATAATCCTCTGTGCCCTTTTGGTTGAATAATATTAATTTTGCGGAATACGTTGTGTGATTTGTTGGTTGGCAATGGGTGGGGAGACAGCATGGCTATGCGTGGGTATGGACGGGACACACGCTTTGTTTTGGCCATATTTCTGTAATTTTCACCACAGTTCTTTATGATTGTATCAGCGCAGAGGCATTAAGGTTAAAGGAGTAATAGTTTATCTTTGTGTGCTAAATGTTGAGACTGTGAAGATGTTTTCCTTATTTTATTAGTCATTCTGGATTTAAGGAATACAATATATTGATAATGGTGCAGTGAGCAGTTCCTTTTTGTCAAGGGCATGGATGCTTGATATATCGTATGAAATAAGGTTGAAAATACAAATGGTGATATTCTATATGGATAAAATATAGTTTTTCTCTTTGCTAGCAGAAGTATTTTTTTACAGTACACAGATTTTTTTGCTAGCAGAAGTATTTTTCTATCAGCAAAAATATTTTTTTTACAGAATGCATTCAATCATATCCATGGTGGGAATAGTTCTCACTAGCAAGGAGAACTATCCTGAATGGTCCCGGATGATAAAACACACCCTCATTTTCAATGAGTTATGGAAAGGAGTGTGTGTTGGAGAAGGAGACAATGACCCAGTGCAGCCTACCTCAGACAAAGAGCTTGTCATTTGGGAAAACAAGAACAGCAAAGCTTATGCATTAATAGCAACATCTGTAAATGAAGAGGTGAGTCGCCATATTTCATCATATTCAACTGCCTTTGAAGCCTTACAAAAGCTGAAAGAACTCTATGACTCACATTCTGCACTTGAAGTTGTCCAACTCATGATTAAACTCTTCACTCTTGAACTACAAAATAATGATCCTCTTGCTCTTGCATTTGAAGTAAAATCTATAATGCATGATATTAAATCCACTAAGGTTGAATTGGATATTCCTCTTATCACTTTTCTCAAGGCACTTTATCCCACTTACTCCAATTATCTTGAGTCATTGCAAGCAAATGGAAATCTCAAAGATATAACCTTTGACTCCCTTGTGAAAAAGTTTGCTGAAAGAGAGAAAGCTTTTGGAAAGAAGACAACCCTTGAATCTTCTGAAGAGGTTGTGTGCATTGCTCATAAAGAAAAGCAACCTGCTCAAGATTCTACAAGAGGAAGAGGTGGACGAAGAGGAAGAGGAAGATTATTTCATAGGCAGGGGGGCAGACATTCTCAAGGAGAAAAGGCAGATTTGCACTGCATTCGTTGTAAAATAAATGGATCACATGATGCCTCTACATGCAAGCTACCATGGGACAAAATTGAGCAAAAAAGAAACCAACAGAAAGGTAAAACTGATGATACAGACAAAGGTAAAGCACCTGAATCCACTCACTATGTTGTGGCACAATGTAACGTTGGAGTAAATGAAGATCTATTTAATGCTTCACTTGATTCTTGGAAAAATGATTGGTTTCTTGATTCAGGAGCAACCTGCCACATGACTCATAGAAAAGATTTTTTTGAAGATTTCACTGACAATGTTGATGGAGCAGTATACTTTGCAGATCAATAAAAAATCAAGCCATCAAGGCTTGGCATAATCAGGCTTAAACTGCCTGGTCTTCCAGACTTTCTTCTGGATCATGTTCTATATCTCCCACAGCTCAAGAGAAACTTGCTGTCCTTGGTCCACATCCGCCAGCAAGGTCACTCCATTCATATATTTGATGGAAAGCTTGAGGTAAGAAAAGCATCTGACCACTCACTTGTCATGAGGGGAATAGAAGAAGAAAGGCTTCTCAAACTGCAAGGAACCTCTGCTCATACACAACATTTCTCATACATTTCTCATCATGAAGAAGGTACACTTCCATCAAGTTTATTATGGCATGCTAGATTTGGACATTTGAACTATGACAGTCTTCGCTTGTTGAAGAAAAATGGTGTTGCTGGTTTGCCTACAATTCCTATGAAACTTAAGCAATGTGATGCTTGCATTTTAGGAAAGCATAGCAAACAGTCTTTTCATGATTCACATTCAAGAGAACATGGGAAACTTGAACTCATTCATTCAGATTTATGTGGTCCAATGCCTGTTCCTTCTGCAAATGGAAATAAATATATCATGACATTTAATGATGACTACACCAGAATTTGTTGGGTTTATTTTTTGAAGAACAAATCTGATGCTTTTCAAACATTCAAGAATTTTCATAAATGGATTGAAAATGATGCACAATCTCATATTAGGTCTATTCGCACTGATAATGGAAAAGAATACACATCAAATGAACTTGAAAACTATCTTCGCCAACATGGGATCAAACATCAAACAAATGTGCCTTATAATCCCCAACAAAATGGTGTAGCTAAAAGAATGAATAGGACAGTCTTAAATATGGTACGATCCATGCTCTTTTTCAAGAATGTAAAGATAATGTTTTGGGCTGATGCTGCTCTATGTGCTGCATATATAAAGAATAGATGTCCATCTAATGCTATAAGAAACAAGACTCCATATGAAATGTGGTATGGACATGTTCCTTCGGTAAAGCATCTTAGGGTCTTTGGTTCCACCTGTTATGCCATGATACTAAAGATACATAGAAACAACTTGGTGCTAGAAGTCGTAAGTGTATCTACTTGTTGTACTCAAACACCTCTAAAGCATACCACCTCTATGCTGAAGTAAATAAGAAGTTTGTTATATCTAGAGATGTAATTTTTCTTGAATCATCTAAAACTGACAATGTTGTTGAGCAGCAACTTGATTGCTTGGATAGATTCGCAAAATAAAAATTATTTCAAGAGTTTGATAATCAAATTCCACATCTTGAAGGGGGGATTCCTATACTAGATCAACAGTTGGAATCTTCTTCTAAAGAACACTCTCCCCCGCATGAAACTACAACAACAGATGATGCTTTAAGTGATGTAATTGATAGAATTGGGAGACTCAATCTTGATTCAGTCCCAACTCAATCAACAGAGAAGCCTGGACCATCTCAGAAAGGTCCCCCAAAGTGGCTGACAAAGACACTTGAAAGTGTTCATCCTGATGAAGTTGGAAAGACAGGAACCATAAATTCAAACCGGCAAAATGGAGGTAATGTAGATGACTCTAATTCACCTGTTGATATGGATGTTTCTTATGATTGTGAATTGAACTTGTCTACAGATTTTAACCAACTTCCTTCAAAGAAGTTGTTTCTCATGATGAATGGAAAGAAGCGATGCAAAAGGAGTATCATGCCCTCATAAAGAACGGCACTTGGAAGCTGGTTGATCCTCCATTAGGAACCAAACCAATTGGCTGCAAGTGGGTCTACAAGAACAAGTATAAAGCTGATGGCTCACTTGACAAGCACAAAGCTAGGCTTGTGGCAAAAGGTTTTGCACAGAAGGAAGGGGTTGATTATGAGGAGACGTTTTCTCCCATAGCAAAATGGGCTACCATCTGGACACTCTTTGCACTAGCAGCTCAGAACGGTTGGAAAGTCCATCAAATGGATGTAAAAACTGCTTTCTTGAATGGAGATCTAAAAGAGAATGTTTTATGTCCCAGCCTGAAGGATTTGTTGTGAAAGGACATGAACATAAAGTATGCAAACTTGTGAAGTCCTTGTATGGCCTCAAACAAGCACGCGAGCCTGGTATGAAAAACTAATTGAGCATCTTTTGAAACTCAATTTCAAACATTTTGATCTTGATGATGCAACTTTATTTGTCAAGAAAGTTGGCAAAACAGGGAACAATGAAAGCTACATTGCATCCATAAAGAAGGAATTGGGGAAAAGTTTTGAAATCACTGATTTGGGCTATGTTCATTACTATCTTAGCATTGAAGTAACTCAACATCCAAAGTCCATAATTCTTTCTCAAAAGAAATACATTGGAGATTTGTTGAACAGGTTTGGCATGACAGAGTGCAATCCTCTTACTACTCCAATGGAACAAAACTTAAAGCTCACATCTATTGAAGGAAAAGAATTTGAGGATGCAACAAAGTATAGACAACTTGTAGGAAGTCTCAACTACCTAACTACTACTAGACCAGACATTTCGTTTGCCGTTGGAATCCTCTCCAGGTTTATGCAAAAGCCATGTGAGGGACATTGGTCTGCTGCAAAAAACGTTCTAAGGTACTTGAAGGGAACTCAAGACTTTGGAATCAAGTATACACAGGTGGACGACTTCAACTTGATTGGATACTCTGATTCAAACTTCGATGGAGACAAAGAAACTGGAGTATCAAATTCAAGATATGTTATGAGTCTTGGATCAAGAGTTGTCTCCTGGAGATCACGCAAACAATCAGTTCCAGCAGATTCCACAACAGAAGCAGAATACGTGGCAGCAGCTGAAGCAACAAAAGAAATTGTGTGGCTCAGGAAAATTCTTGAAGATTTGCAGGTAAAACAAGTACAATCCACTCCACTCATGATTGACAATACCTCTGTAATAAAGTTGGCCAAGAACCCAAAGTTCCATGATCAAACGAAGCACATCAATACTAAATATCATCTGATTCGACATCATGTTGAGGCCAAAACAATCCATCTCCGTCATTGTTCCACAAATGAGAAAATTGCAGACATCTTCACCAAAGCGCTTGGAAGATAAAAGCTTGAATGATTCAGAACGATTCTTGGACTCACCAACATCCCTTCAGATTACGGGGGGGAATGTTGACACCTAATCCTTGTGATTGGGTAAATATATGTAAATAAATAAATGAGAAATATGAGCAGTCATCGGGAGATGAACTGAACAATCTCTCCCTCATGTATATAATAGACCTACCTGATGGAATAGATAATACGAATTAGTTTTTGCTTAATGAAGTTACTACCTGGCCTGACATATTTATCCACCAACAGATCCTCCATCTTGAGTTTCCACAACTCAAAACTCTAACCATTAAATTTCTCGATCTCTATCTTTCCACTGCTCGCCATCTTCTTTCACCACCAGAATCGATCCCGCAGATCTCCCACTGAGCAAGGTCTACCATAGGCCTGAGCGAAACCCCTCAGCAACAAAGGCGTCCCCTTGAAGCCAAAACATCTCTGATACCAAATGCAGGTTTTAACCCCGTACAAAAATTACCTGCATACAAATTCTAAAACAGAAAATAAACAATAGTGAGAGCATAAGACATAAAACAAATATACACAGAGATTTTCCCCTAGATCCCAAAATCAGGACTACCAGATTAACTTTTCATTATGTTCTTTTCAATGTTACAATACATATATATACATGTTGAAGCATTCAATACCATGGACCGAAAACCATCATGCTCAAAACCATGTGTGAAAACCATGCACAAAACCATAGGTAGGTTCGCCCACCTAATATAGGGTCCAAAAAAAACAAAAATTCCCCAAGGCACTACCCCGGAACCCATAGAGGGGGGCTAACCGCCCCCCTCAAACCCCCTATGACCCCCCTATTGCGCATCGATGCAACGAAGGGGGGGCTCCGCTCCCCCTCTAACCCCCCAATTTAACTAGGGGAGCTAGTCTTGGAAAGAATATAACACAACCCAACAGTTAGCCTATTGTTAGGGTTACTAAGTGGTTTAACTGAATCCTTCTTAATCCCATAGGATTCAATCCTTGATTATTGGTCATTGACCTTACTGATATTAACTTTTATTTACACTAGAATTGGACAACCCACATGACTATACTCCCTAGCTTTGTTACGAACCTTGTTATATAGTAAATATTTGTAATCATTTGTTAAGGTTTTAATCAAAACAAAGAGTTATTATTTAAATTGGTTCTAGCCTTAAATTTTTACCAATGTTTATTATTTATGGGAAGAAAAAAATTGGACATAGATGGTTTCATTAATTGATCCCCTTATTGGAGCCTATGGTAGCATGTTTCATTCACACTCTTTTAATTCACATATATCGTGAAATACAAATTAACTTGGGGGCTTCATAAGTTGTCAATTGGACCTTTTGGTTACTTAACCAAAATGATGATTTTACATCTATGAGCTTGATCTGAATCTTGGGAGGAGGCCCCCAAGATCTAAAAGATTGAAATGGATCTTGGGGGGAGAGAACCCCAAGATCTGAAAGATTGAAATGGATCTTGGGGAAGAGACCCCCAAGATCTGAAAGATTGAAATGGATCTTGGGGAAGAGACCCCCAAGATCTGAAAACTTGAAATGCTAGAAGAAAAAGAGGAGAATGCCCAATAAACAAAACCACAAAGAAACTTTTTTATTAAAACCGATAATAATTGTAAAGGCTACATTGTGGCGGACAATCTGTCCTTTTACAAAATGTGACTTGTTACTTATAGTATTTTTCAGTTACAATACCGCGGGTCAATTCCATGGGTGAATGAATACCATGGGTGGATTTTACAATACCACATGCAGATGCCATTTACAATACCATGGGTAAATTCCATGGGTGAATGAATACCATGGGTGGATTTTACAATACCACGGGCGGATGTCATTTACAATACCATGGGTAAATTCCATGGGTCGATGAATAATATGGGTCGATGAGTACCATGGGTTGATGCCATTTTCCATTCGGATCATTCCTCCCTCCTTAAGAAGCAATGGTCCCCATTGCGTAAAGTTCCCTCCTACAAAGCCTTTGTTGAATATGAAGATCCACTGAAGATAAGGGTTTTACGTGGTTAACCCAAAACCCTGATAAATGAAGATCCGAGGATAGAGATACCCTGTAATGCTTGTGACCAACTGTGATTTTGACAGTGTGTGGCCTAGCAAATGGACTTCGATGAACTGTGGGTTTGTGGATGACCCATAACCATGAAGAACGAAGATCCGAGGATAGAGATACCCTGTAATGCTTGTGACCAACTGTGATACTAACAGTGTACGGCCTAGCAAATGGACTTCGATGAAGTGTGGGTTTGTGGATGACCCACAACCATGATGCTGGTTGCTGATGAAGTAGCAGGTGCCTACATAGCCTGGGGTGGGAGGGCACATCTCCAAATAACCCAAGCCGATTGCTGCTATGTTGAAACTAATGAATGTGAAGCAGGTGCCTACTAAAGTGGGGTGGGAGGGCACGTCTCCAATGGAAACCCACTCCGAATGCTGCTCCAGAATTAAAATGGACATAACTCGGCCAATATAACTCAGAATATTTATTATAACCTGTTTTTGGAAGCAGAAAGACCATTTTGCATCTGCCCATATGATAGAAATCCTGATCCAGGCACTAGAATTCCAGATCTGCGCTGCAACTCTCCCGCCGTCACCAAAATTTCTGCAAAAAAGAGCTGATTTTAAATCAACGATATCTCCCTCATCCGGACTCCGATTCGACTGATTTTTTTTTTGAAGTTGGGTAGTTTTTCCCAAAGAATCCAGATCTGCAATTAGATTTTGCAGAACTTGTACCAGGACATCTAGATCTGCGCCGCAAAATCGCTGCCCTGCAAATTGTCTGCAACCCCACTGATTTTTAAATCAGTGATATCTTCTTCATCCGGACTCCGATTCAACCGATTTTTTTTTAAATCGGCTATTTTTTCACCAGGAATACAGATCTGCAATTATATTTTGCAGATCTTGCACCAAAATGTACAGATCTGATCTGCAAAGTCGCCGCCCAAAAAAAAAATTCTGCAAAAAAATGAGAAAAGAAAAATTCTTCCTGCGTGACCCAAGAAAGTGCTCTGTGGAGGTTGTAGCACATGCATGACGTTTGTTGAATATTGCTGCAAAATTTGAAACTGAAACATGCATCAAACCCTCGTTCCCATGGAATCATAACCTGCTCTGATACCACTGATCCGAATCTTGGGAGGAGGCCCCCAAGATCTAAAAGATTGAAATGGATCTTGGGGGGAGAGAACCCCAAGATCTGAAAGATTGAAATGGATCTTGGGGAAGAGACCCCCAAGATCTGAAAGATTGAAATGGATCTTGGGGAAGAGACCCCCAAGATCTGAAAACTTGAAATGCTAGAAGAAAAAGAGGAGAATGCCCAATAAACAAAACCACAAAGAAACTTTTTTATTAAAACCGATAATAATTGTAAAGGCTACATTGTGGCGGACAATCTGTCCTTTTACAAAATGTGACTTGTTACTTATAGTATTTTTCAGTTGCAATACCACGGGTCAATTCCATGGGTGAATGAATACCATGGGTGGATTTTACAATACCACATGCAGATGCCATTTACAATACCATGGGTAAATTCCATGGGTGAATGAATACCATGGGTGGATTTTACAATACCACGGGCGGATGCCATTTACAATACCATGGGTAAATTCCATGGGTCGATGAATAATATGGGTCGATGAGTACCATGGGTTGATGCCATTTTCCATTCGAATCAGAGCTACCAATAAATTTGTTGGGTATATATTATTTTTATCTATGCCTTAAATTATGCTTTTAGTTACAACCCTTCCATGTCACCCTCCTTTTTACTCCCTCATGGTTTTTTAACAACTCAATGGTGCATGTGACATCCATAATCTTACCTCAGTCCCTTTGTCTCTTCTTCTATAATGCTTGTGGCCCAATTTTGTCTCTCCATTCTTCACATTTATGGAGAATTTAATAATTAAGTTGGTGCACTTGTCTAAGCTATTTTAGATATATACCTTGTATGCAAATAACTTCATCATTTCTTTGAATTGCTTCACTAGTTCCATTCTTTATCATGTCTTCTATGCTACCAGTTATGTGTAGGTATGACTCTTTCTCTCTCTCTTCATGTGTGTTGTTGTCTACTTCCATGCATTTCATTTTCATAGATTAGGTGTTGTTTGCATGATATACTAGTATCTAGGATTTCATTCTTACCTTTCACTACTTCCTCCTTCATTTTTTCTTATCCTATTACATGATACTTTTCATTACATTATTTTACCTACATTCACATGTCATTGATTGAAACTTTATTTTCCTCTCTTATCTTCATTGCAATGCCTCCCTAATTTTCTTTCATGATTTTCTATGCCTACATGTGGCGCATACATAATTCAACTTCAAAACACCATGAGGATGAGTGGGTAAACCTTTTTCTTTACTTTTCACACAATGATTCCCTATTGATGTGAGGGAATGAAGGCTTACCACTTATGCCACATGGGAAACATCCAAATAATCTCACCCTCATTATTCCCCCTTGCATGTCGCTTCTCTTGATATATTAGCTTGGGTATTGAGACTAATACCATTGGTACTTCATTTTTCTTTGATTATCACATTTCATTTGCTTGATTTATGATGACGGTTTAATTACACTTCATGTCAAGTTACAATTGTTGTAATTTATGAGACCATTACTCTTGGCATGGCTGAAAATATAGTGTAGGTAATTTAAACTTTGCAATATCCATGTATAAAACTCCTATATAGATTTTTGCACCTTCCAATAACTATATACAAAGCTTGCCTTATTATGGCACAATAAAATCCTTTAGAAACTCACAAGCATTGAAGTCCTTTCCTTGAGTGATTATCTTATGGTCTTAACATATGATTTTAGGTCTCTAACCTAATCTTATAGCCTAATTTATTAATCTCGGGATGTTAGGAGGTTTCCCTTTGTTTTTCCTTGGTCTCATACCTTATTTAATAGTTTTTATTCACATATGCTCCTAATTTAATTTTCCTATAGTTGGATTGGGATTTATTGGGTAGCCTTGCAACCAAAAGAATGTTCAAAATTGTTAGAAACCCACTTTGGGACCATGCGCACACCTCACGTTCGATGAGTGTGCTCTTATGTATGGGTAAAAATTAGGGAACTTTTATCCATTGACTTGTCTCTTTTAGTTCTCTTCTTACCATGGGTGGTAATGTGTTTATCAAGCCCTATGTGTAGCATGAATGCTAAATCATTATTTTTCAAATGATATACATGATTTTTATGAGCTTAGCACACATGGTTTTCTACTTCTCCCTTGCCATTAAAAGGTTCATAACTAATGATTAGGAAATTACAAAGAACATTTTGTACCATAAAATTATTGATGACATTGGAATCATTAGACAATGACTAGTAAATACATATAACTAAGTCATTCCATCTCCTCCTTTTCTCCTTTAAGGAATATTTATTAGATTATATTTTATTCTTTAAAAATATTATAGGCTAGTTTTTGTACATGAGCTCTCATATACTCCAGAATCTCCTTTGATTTCTTATTCCAATCATCCTCCTTACTAAAGTAAGTGTTATGGTTTATGTTCTCCGCTTTCACCCATTGATTTGGCTCCTCCCTTTTTATTTTTGGCATGGATATCACATTTTATGGTGGTCATGGAGCATTCCTACTTTCTTCACACTTCAATTAATTTCTTCCCATCCCTTCTTAAGGGAAAACTTTAGAATTAACACGAGGTAGGAGACTTTCTCTTACTAAGGAAACGTGAACATGCATACTTATGTTAACATTTAATGTAGCTTCATTTGTTTGCATGCTTATTTGTTTGTTTTTTACATATACATGTGAAGATTGGAAAATCTTGGTTTTTATAGGTGGATTCATTCATACTCTTTTTCTTACATTTCTAGATTTTACGACAAAATTGATAATAAATCTTAATTATTGTTTTTGTTTTTTATTTGCATTTGAGTTAAAGGAGAAAAAATTAATAATCCTAAGAGAAAAGTGATGATAAATCACAATTATTGTTTTTTTTTTTTTTGTTGCATTTGGGTCAAAAAAGAATTAAGATAAAGATTTATTTATGCTATTACATTCTTCTTGTCTAGCTTTTATAGCTAATTAAGCTAATTACAAACCAAACGCAAAGGGACAAGAAAAAATAGTTTTACTTCCCTTTTTTCTTTGTTACTTTTAGTTCTCGGATAAGTTAATTATTCATATATATACTCTTGTAAATAAGATAAAAATAGTCTTCAACTAGAGGTTCACTAATAAGATCAAACCCTTAATAAATTTAGAGAGCCTTGACCATTTATTTTTTCCTATTTTTCTCACCTTTATCCAAAAATTGAAATTGGGTGACAACTTCAGGATATCAATCTTAACTAAGTTAACATTCTAATGTTAATGTAAAGAGTTATGTGGTATGATGTCGTTTATCGACGCCATAAATTCGCTCGGATGATAATTTTTTTGTCGGAATCTGATATTTTTTTTTTTTTTAAATCAGAGCGCATGAGTGTTGGAATCGTTTTTTTCATGGTGGAAATAAATTCAACATCATCAAGAACTTCTAGAACACCCAAAATACTAAAATTTAATAGTTGTAACCCAAATTTTATCATAATTTTCCCAGAATTTTTATTATTTTAACACCAAAGAATTTTTATTATTTTAACACCAATTTATAAGTTTTTTAGCCCACTTTTCGGTGTTGTCCTTTAGCGTTTTCCTAATAGTCTCTTAGCATTAGTTGTTCCTACAACTAAAAGGTGATTTATCTTCGTTATAAAGTCAACAAAGGAGAGGTTGGTTTATCTTTGTTATGGAGTTAACAAAGGAGTTAATGAAGGTATTTTTCAAGGTTGGTGATATTGATTGAAATGCATACATCTCATTCTTGGATGGACGATGATGAGCTCTTACTTCACAAGTACAGAGAGCTCTTACTCACTTCCATCGTTGAAAAACATTTACCATTACTATTTGTATTTTTCTAGTTTTAGTTCATTGCACTTTTAAAATAATTATAAAAGGTTAAATGAATGTATGAGATGTGGTCATTCCATGAATGTACGAGATGTGGTCTCCTCGTGAATTGATTGACTCTTTTTTTTGGGAAGTCTCGAGGACATGGTTCTCTCATAAAACCCACCTTCTCTCCACATTTTTTCCTCATTGTGTTTAATTGGATTTTACTTCTACATTTTTTTCTCATGGTGTTTAATTGGATTTTACTTCTACTAACTTGAATATGAGATATCAAATAAGTGTAAGTCTTGTGTGATGTTTATAAGAGTTTGTGTAATGATTCTAGCTTAAGGATAATAAGTGTCCCGCTTGCTTCAAGTTTAAGTTTATAACTTAAAGTTTATATAAGTTTATGTGATTATTTGTGAATATTTGAATATATTAAGTTTATGTGATTATTTGTGAATATTTGAATATTATATATATAGATATAAAATAATTTTTGAATTTTATGTTTATTTGATTAATAAATTTATATTATATTTTTAATGAGTAATTACATATATTAGAAGAATTTATTAGCTCGTGTGATATATGGTTATTAGTAAATCTATGGGGTTTATGACTTGTCTTTCTCTCCACAAACTGAGTTACTGGCGGATTTGAATCTTGAATCTTTCAATTTATCTCAAAGCTCACATTACTTCTATCACCAATTATGATGCTGCCCCTTGGGATATATTTTTGTTTTATATTATTAGCAATATTTATTGTAATAATGTGTACTATTTTATAAATAAAAGTTATATTGACTCTTCTTTTTTGCTTTCATTTAAAAAAAAATCTCTACTTCTATAAGTGCATGGTAATGCTACCGAAGGTTTCCTTGTTAATATAAATGAACACCTATTTATGATAGTGGAGAAATTTCATTTTTATAAAGATTAAATAGAACATATTCTTTCTATAAATTTTGACTTTTTTAAGATCACTAGCTTCCCATAGAGGATTTTTTTTATTAAAAGTGAAATAAATCTTTCAATGAATTTATAGAATGTAGATAAAGTTTCAAAGATTAAAATTAGGAGACTATAATATGTGTTATGTATTATCATTTTATGTTATCAATTTTTGTGAGAGAATAAAAAGGGGAAAGATATCAAAGATAAATTAACAATGTGGTTAAAGGCTTACATTCACCTTTAAAGTGACAACATAGAATAAGTGTGAATAAGTGTATATAAATATTATATATATGCAAATATTTGCAAACAAATTACTTCTTCTACATCATTAATAAATTCTCCATTCATTAAAAACAATGTACTTATAGTAAATCCTCAAATAAATTTCTCAGTAATTTAATTGAGAATGAGTGATGTGTAGAAATTCCCACCTGTAGATCACCTGATAATGCAATATACTAAAGCAAAATACTTGATCTACTTCTACAAACAATTATGCGGAAGCTTAATTGAATATAAGCAAGATCAATAGAACACATATAACTGATAAGAAGAAATCAATCACACATATTATAGAAGAAATAATCCGAGAAAAGCCTCAACCTAAAACCCCAATCTCTGTATTATCATACAAGTGGAAATATAGTCCGGATTACAAAAAGAATCAGCTCACAAGCTATCATGTTCTCTCTGCAATCCCTCTGCTGCTCATAGACAGTCAAAGGCCTCTCTCAAACCTTCTCCTCTACCCTCCAAGCCTCCTATTTCTTTGCGCAATTTTCCTTGGGGTCCAGTGCAGCCACTTGTGTGAATTGGCCTCTTCACACACTCACTAACCTTTGATCTAACTGCGCAATCCCGAAGGAGATAAATCCTTCTCCATGGATGAGCTTCCTTTATAGGAAAAATCCATCCATTTGATAGTACAATGTCCCTCCTTTGATCTCAACTAGGTCTCTGTCTGAACTGACATGCATGAGTTATTCATGAGAGAATATTCAATTATCTGAAGTGCAACAACTACATGCATGCAAGCATTAACTAACTGAACTCACAATTAATTCAACAAATTGTTTAAATCAATTTAATTGGACTTGACTCAGTTAATTGAGCCAACTAATTAATACTCATCATCCTTATCTCTTTAACTGATGGATAAATTCCTCAATTAATGGAGAAACTGTTGCATGTCCTCACATAGACTTCATGTTTGATTTTTCTCAACTAATTAACTCATGATGAATTAATTAATTTATTTTCAAACAGCTGTTAAATTCAAATTCGAATTTTACTTCGTATTTTAGTGCAGGGACTGACTAAAATTGGATTCCATCCTGAATTTTTCTATTTTTAGCACTTCCATTTTTAGCATTTCTTGTTGCTATTTCAACATGATGGATTATAAATGTATAATTTCTTTGCCTCAAAATTACTCTCACAATTAATCTAACAATATAAGTTATGGTAAATGTAATGATTTCTTAATCTCTTTCCATTTAAAAATAAAATGAATTTTAAAATTTCTAATTAAACTTTGTTTATTTTTTTTTTAATTCTAACTAAATAACTCTTTTAAGAGTGTACGCATGTATTAAAATCAATTAAAAATAAGTCTAAGTTTAATCCCTTTGAAATGTGTATATGCATGAAATAGTTGTGTCTTCACTATGTCACACGTTAAGGTGGATAGAAAGTGAACCCATTCTCTAACCTAAATGAATTTATAAGTACAAAGACTTGTATAGGCACTAAACCATCATTATCACCTCAATCATAAATAACAAATATTAAAAAAAGGGGAATTAATAACTTGAAATAAAAACAAAACATTTGACAATTAAGACCAACAAAAAGTTAACTAAATTCATTCAAATTCAATCTGCGTAAAATGCCTATACCTTTGAAATACTTGTACCTTCAAGGTAGAATAAGTTAATGCACCTTCATCATGTCATAAGTTAAAAGTTAAAATTGATGGAAAGTAAACACATTCTTTATCTTAAATAAATTAACACTTACAACGAATTACATAACCATTAAACTT
Source organism: Pinus tabuliformis (assembly GCA_031772625.1). NCBI lineage: Eukaryota > Viridiplantae > Streptophyta > Pinopsida > Pinales > Pinaceae > Pinus > Pinus tabuliformis. The sequence continues at coordinate 309,170,137 of CM062815.1, read as the reverse complement.
TCATTTTCATCTCAATATTAATATTTTTAAATCAATAAATAAATATTAATAATAAAGCTAAATCTAAATATTTTCAATAAAAGTAAATTATTGGTAAATTTGGTCAACTTCATTATTAATATTTGAACTTACAACAAAAAGATTATTAACTTCTACTTCCTACACCAAAGAAATTATTAACTTCTAATTCCTTTTTGTAAATTCTTTTTGTTTAATCATTGAAACATAAAGTCATATTTTTCATTAATTATATTTCATTTTATTAAAATTGATACCTGATGTTGAAATTTATAATTATATTGTATATAAATACACCTAATCACACATCTTATTTATTAATTATAAAATTTATACATAAATTTAAATTAAAATAATTTTTTTAATCTTAATAATATTAAGATTGGTAAAATAAAATCAAACTAGAGTTAAATTTGTAACATTTTACATGACCCCAAAATATATAAATACAATTTTTACATCACTTCAAATAAATAAATTCTTCCCCCCCACACATATAAAAAAAACTAACCATGATTAGTTTTATGACATGCAAACACATAAATCATATGACATGGTGTAATTATTTGGGATTCTATTCATGATGCTCGATGTTTGATAAGATCATTCCATCATGAATGAAACATAAACATAATTATTTAGAGTGATGTGTTCGTGGCAATGTGATATTTGTGAATTTAATTTTTTAAAAATGATTTTTCACAATCATGAGTACTTGCACATTAAAAAATCCATATCTAGTAAAAACCTACTCCATGTATCTTCATTATAGTTATGAGTCATCTCCACATTAAATAACCATATCTAGTAAAAACTATCTTCATTATATTTATTATTTATGTGAGCATTAATAATGAAGCATAATGTGCTTGATAATAATTATCTGAATTGGAATGTCTTCTCCCTTCATTCAGGTGAAGAAACACACATGCATGCTCATGCTATATGGAGGTAAGACAATTGAATGTTACTGAAGGAACTAATATGGAACTGCCACTTTGAGATTCCACCATCATGAATGGCATACATCAAAGTCATTTCACTAAGTGAATTACAACTAATGATGTTTTTCAAATTATTCTAATGTTCCTACTTTTACTCATTAACTTATATGTCAACAACACAAATCATTTAGAACTTTAGTCATTAACTTATATTGCAACCAGACAAATCATTTAGAATTTTTTTTGGAAAATAAGAGTACAATTATTTCGCTGTATGGTTTTATTAGGTAAAAATTTGTGATAAATGTGGGTATATACAGAATAACATTTTGTCATGGAGTATGTAGCATATAAAAATATTCGCATTTAATATGAAAATAATTTAAAATTTGACAATATATATTATTTATTTAACAAATATAAAATCAATTAGAATAAAATTACTAGTAAAATTACTAGTTTTCTAGTCAAGACTTAAAAAAAACCACATTAAAAAATATAAAAATATAAAAAAAAAAAAACCACATAAAAAATAAGTTAAAATTGTTATACTCTAAATTCCATAAACTACTCAACCCACGTATAAAATCAATTAGAATAAGATTACTAGTTTTCTAGTCAAAACTTAAAAAAAAAACCACATCAAAAAAAATATAAAAATGAGTTAAAATTGTTATACTCTAAATTCCCTAAACTACTCAACCCACATTATTAAAATCATTCGTTCATTTCTAAAACTTATATATTCAAATGACGACGTGGACGTCACATACAGTAATGCCGTGTCAAGGCCTTACATGTTCGTTATAATTATAAATTCATTTGTTTACAATATTTAGAGAATATATCAACTTGGTGCTAATAAGATAATCTTAATTACGTCTGCGTTTTTCCTTCGATATTCGAAGTTGACGTGTCATTTTGTCTGTTGAGTAGTCACGCTTGCCAGGTGTCATGCTTTTAAGAGATAGATTTAGTGTAATGGTGAGGACGACAAATGGACGGTGTGCCTTTTCGCTTCACTTCACCAAATGTCTCCTCCCTCACGTGAATGCTCGCCGAAGTGTCCTCCTTTTAGTGGATACCATATAAAGTGTAAGCTACTCTTTTAAAAAATGGTATTGTCAAATCATGTAGCAAATATTTTTTCCATGCTCGGTGTCCCAAGTCAAAGTTTTATATATAAATATTTTTTTGGTGTATATAGATAATAAAGTTTTTTATTGATTTTGAAATTCCGAAGAATTTAAATTTAGCAAAAATTTTGAATATCGTTTCATCATGTACCAAGCTTGAATTATGATGAAACTTTATTTATGTTTAAAAAATTTATAAATGTTTTATTTGATTTTTAACTTAAATTTATTATAATTAATAAATTTAATTTTTATAGTTAGAAAATTATCTGAATTTAGTAGTGAAATTAATAGTGAGGACAATTATTTATGGCTATTATTTGTGAATGCAAGTTTATTCATCATTGTTATTTAAGAAAATCACGTCACTTGGAATGCACTGCTACAATCATGCTACAATCATTTTGGTTGTTATTAGCTAATGCACGTTGACTCATCACTGTTATTCAAGAAAACCATGCAACCTGGAATGACAAGCTGGTGGTTCTTAAGGGGGCATGCTTTCACTCTAGCCAAATTCCTTTGGGTCTTGGACCGTTAACTTGTTTCCCTCTTAGCCAAACAAACACAACTTTATGACATACTCCAGGTAGCTAATGCAGGGTTACTCATCACCGCTATTCAAGAAAACCACGCCACCTGGAATGATAAGCTGGTGGTTCTTAAGGGGACATGCTTTCACCCTTGCCAAATTCCTTTGGGTCTTGGACCGTTAACTTGTTTTCCTCTTAGCCAAACAAACACAGCTTTATGACATACTCTAGGCCCACAATAAAGATGATTTAATAAGTGAATAAATTCACTTTCTTTTCTATTTTTTTATTACCAACATAGACCCATCTTAAATACGGATCTAACATGAGCCAAGAAGGATCCATTTTCTTCACGTGCAATTTTTTATGAGTGGACATTATTTAATGTTTTGTATAGTTATTTAATTTGTTTAATTTTTAGATTTTTATTTTCTTTTACGGAGATGAGCAAAATTTCAACTTTGATGACGGATGGACAACGTTACACATCATACTAGGCTATAGGATGAGCCCACATCATACTGGGTTGTAGAATGAGGCTCTCGGCTCAATGAAAAGAGTTCATAATTCTACTTGATGAGAATTTTAATCATAATACTATGATATTTCCATTATACATGAAATTTGAATGGTGATAGAATTCTACCCATTTTATTATGATTAGTTTTAACAAAATTTTATTATAATTAAAAATATAATGGAAATGTGTTTATCTTATTATCTGAATAAATGTGTTTATTTTAGAATAAGGTTTCCAAAATTTTAGTTTAATTATTAACAATTATTAAATGGATGGTGGATATTTAATTTCCACAAAATATTTTAGAATATTTTTAATAATATACACAAATCAAAGGTTGAGATTTATTTGCAAAGTAATTATGTAATTTTTGTCATTTTAAATAAATTCATTAATTAAAAAAATGTCGTGTGAACAAGTTCTATATGCACTAAGTCATGGTTTTTTGGCTACATGGTATTGATAAGTTATGGTATTAGCCCATGTATTGTAAGAAAACCTATTTACAAATTAAAATTTTCCATTATAAAGTGAAAACGAATCTCCACGGTTAAAAATCTTGTTACATGTTTTTTCAAAATGTATATATATTTAACTTATATTAAGTATTTTTATGATTAATAATAATAAAATTATAATTTAATTATTTTTTATGATTTTTTAAGAATATGATATGTATTATGAAATGTGTGTTTTGACATTTATTATGAATGGATATTTATGGACTTTTAAGAGTCAATTAATTTATATGATTGTGCTAATTTAAATGTAAATAAATAGATTTTTTTTTAACCAAAAAAAATTAAACTTTGACTGTTATGAGGATTTAAAGTCATTTTAAAATGATGAACATCAATTGGGTTTTGAAATAATACGTTGTATCAAAGTAAAATTTTGTTTCATGAATTCATCAAAATATTAGATTGCCTACTAATTAACATCTAGACCTTTAGGTAAAAACAATAATGATTAATTATATAACACTTTTTTTAATTAATAAAATTAAAATTAAAATTGTAATTGTAATGTAATTAATAAAGGAGTTGTTTTTATGACTTTACTGGAATTTTTCGTGGATTTCTAGCACATAAAATTTTGTGGTGAAATCTTGATTTGGGTTGTTTAAACTGGTTACATGGATTCAACACCCTGAAAAACTCCCAGGTTGTAACAACCCCTGGTTAAAAATTCATGTAAAAAAATATAAGACCAAGGTCATGGGACACTTATTCCAAGTTGAATGGTAGGCAAAACACCCTATTGGGTGTTCATTTTGGTTTATTATGGCTAAGGAAATTGGAAAAGGCAATGGCAAAGAGACATTAATTGGTATTTATTTATGGAAATAAGGGAAATTAGGAGGAAAGGAAGATGAAAGGTCACGGGTTGCATGTGAGAATGAAAATGAAGGAAAAATAATGGAAAATGAAAAAAATAGAGGCCTCGATGATAAGAAAAAAAACTTATGAGGATCAGTTCATGGCTTTTGTCAGTGTTATCTTTTTTTAGTTTTAGCTTGGAGCTCTCTATTCTACTTTCTCGCATACTCTTGGACACTTCGAGTTTCTTGGAGCACTCTTGGAGGAGTCTGGCATACTTGGGATTTGGAGAAAGAAGGCAAAGGAAGAGTAGGAAAGCGCAAGAGGACATCAAGATCAATAGCTACAATAGGTTTTGCTTGTAGGTACCAAGTTGCATGTATGATTTCCTTGCTAGTTTTGGCATGCATGACATATGCATGTGGTTTCTTGGTTATGGTCTGTCATTGGCATGGAAGAATGCCTGTATTAATGGTGGATTTTCCTAGCCTTGCCATTTCCTAGATACCCATGGCGTTGTGGGTGTCTTTCCATTTGTTTCCTGGTTGGTTCTCATGTTCATTATGGTTGTGGGTTGAGTTATTAGTTCCTAGAAGCCTTGGTTGGACAAACACTCTGGAAGCCCTGTAACAACTTGGGTTGAGTTACTAGTCCTGAAAGCCTTGGTTGGACAAACGCTCTGGAAGCCCTTGGTGGGTTGAGTTATTAGTCCTATAAGCCCTAGTTGAAAAAACGCTTAGGAAGCTTAGCAACAATTATGGGTTGATTTACTAGTCCTCGAAACCTTGTTTAGAACAAACGCTCTGGAGCCTTGGACAGCTTGGGTAGAGACCAATTTGGTGATGGTTAGTGATGTCTGGCTGTGAGGTGGAATCGATGGTTGAGGGTTGAGCTGGTTTGGCCTCTAGAAGCCCTGGTTTGGTTTTGTTGGATTTGTCTCATGAGATTCCACATCCATGCTTGGAATATGGCACGGAGGTGATTGGTTGAAAGAAATATTTGGTTCAACACAATCTATGGTCGGGTGGTACGTGGAAGTCCCATACCTGGTTACATATTGCATACGTTAATAAGAGATTCTTTCCTCTTGTATTTGATGGGTAAATATACTTGTTCATATGTGGTTTTTATGGTTGTTATATCTTTGTTATTTCTGTTGAATATATGTTGGTTAAGAGGATGTTTTATGACAGTCTTAATGTATGGCCCTCATCAAGTTTCAATTAGAAAATGAATGAGCAATGAATATATGACCTAATACATGATAATGTAGCTATTGTGATAAGGCGTCAATACTTCTAACGAATCTCAGATAAGTATGAGACCCTTATGCTCAGATATGTTGTTATGACCTATAGATTTCATATTTGTGACATGTTTGACGAAATGTCGGTCATGGCTAGTGGGGGTGAGATCAAGTACTTGTACCAGTGATTGCATTAGTTTCATTATTCCATTGTTATTTATCATTTATGAAAGTTTCATGAAGTTCTAGGCAGTGGCCTGTGCCTTGGCCCTGAAAAACCGATATAGAATCTGGGGTCGTTGGCTTAGAACTAGCTGAAAGAGTCCACAATTGATGACAATCCTTGTTGTGGGAGTGAATGGAAGGCCTCAGTCGCATGCATGACTTGTCATGGGAGTGGCTGGGGGTCTAGATCAATGAAATGTCAAGTTGTCTCAGGGGTTGGTAACCTAGAAAGGATGGTTGTCTCCTGAAGTTTTTGTAAAGTGTGTGGAAGATCAGAATGGTTTTTTTTTTGTCAGTTCCACTTCCTTAACTATACATGGGGAGTTGAATCACATCATAGTAGCCTCTCGTCACATGTTTACCCCAATGGACCGATTAAATTGGGTAAATATGGGAGGAGGGTGTTACATAGTGGTATTAGAGCATGGTTCAACACTTGGATTGGATGGGTAGGATGTGAATTGTCATGCATGCATGTAGGTTGTATATGTTCTTGTTATGTATGCATGGTGGTGGTCATTATTACAGTTGTGTTTCCATGTAGGAGTTGATGATGTTGTTGTTGGGATGTGTTTGTCATGAATGCATGTCAGTTGTATATGCATTTGTTATGCATGTCAATGTTTATATGTTGTTATGCATGCATTTTCATGGTCATGGTTATGCATGTATAGTAGGTAAGAGATGCATTGTGATGGTCATTGTTGTGGTCTTGTGTCATCATGATGCTATTGGTATGTTATGATGTTGATGTGTTGGCTAAGATGAAGTAAGAGATGTAGATCATCAAAGCGAGGTTGCAGCATTGGACCTTGGGGTAAGAGTAGATCATCATATAGGTTTGTATGTTTGGCATGCAAGTATGTTGGTTAATAGTTTTTATAAGCATTAGGGTCATGTACATGTTTGTTAGTCTATGGTTTTTGTGGTTACATATATGATAGATGTTAGTTAATCAGTGCGATTATATGCATATGTGTTGGATAATCATGAATGATAGTAATTGGTTGTTATATGCATTATGGTAATATGCATGATGAGTATGATGTTATATGTATCATGATAATCTAGATTGGCTTGTGCGGATGGTTATAGTTACGATATTTAGGTATGAGCCGACATATTTGTGATATTATGTCATACTAATTTAGACTGGTTATGCATATGTGATTGTTATGCATGAATGATAATTGTTTATGAGCTTATGATGTTAACATGTTAGTTAGTTACTATCATGGATATCATGACCTTATTTATGTTTGAGTTGATGCGTTGTGAATTTATATCGTGCTAATATAGATTGATTTTGCGGACAAGATAACCTCCCCCGAGATACATTAAGGTATGAGTTTGCTTATGTCGTCTATTTGGTGTTTGAATGTTTGATTATGTCGTTTATTTGGTGTTTGAGTGTTTTTTGTCTATTAAGTCATCTATCTGTTGCTTGAATGTTTGATTAATTGCATGATATGAGTATGTCTTTATAAGATTTCATGAAGAAATGATCTTGTTTTAAGATGGTTGTACTAACAAATTATGTGCTGAGACAACAAATATGTACTTGAGTGTAAGTGGGTACTAGTTGTAGTATTATGATTAATGACTTTAAGTTAATTGAAGATTATGACATGACTATTCATCTTGGTAAAGGTTGATTTCAAATTAATATACATGATGTCTTGATCTTTGGAACATGTGACTAACATGTATGAGTAGTTGCAGGGAAAAATTCTTGGTATTGGTGTGACAAGGTAATAGTTGATGTGTTTATATAACTAACAGTTGGGTGATGTGATAGTACATAGTAAGACTCGCTTGCAATAAGGTAAGGGTAAAAGAAGGAATTGGGTGATAATTCATTTGGTTATGTTTGGAAACCACAATTCCATACTTTGAATACTTTGAATAAAGGAAGTCTTATAAACCTTGATTTTTTCTGACATTATGTGAATATGTGCTATATTTATGAACATGTATTTGACAAGTATAAAAATTGGTTTCCAATTATAGTTGGATTCGTCAAGGAATTGGAGTCCCTTGAGAAATGTTGTGGATGTGTCTAGTTACAAGGAAACGTGCTTGGCACAACAAGGTAAGGGAATGGGTATATTTTATATTTATTTATGCATTGATAGTTATGTGTTTATGGTAATGTGATGCAGGGATTGCATTGCAAAGGATACTTCCATGAAATCTTGAAGAAGGCTTGGGTTGAGATTTACCTTGGAAGCATTGAGAACCATGGGGTTGAATCATGGTGTTTGTTGGGAGTTTTGTGATTTCGGTCTTTTGTGATTTGTTTGTGCCTAGTTTGCAGTTCCGTTTATGTCTAGTGCATGGGCATGCCACTTTGTTTGTAGTGTTGTGTTGTTATTGGTTTTCTTTTGTTTATTTCTTGTTCTTACCTTTGATGTTTTTAGGGTATTGGGAATTGGTTGGGAAACTGAAAGTTAATGGAGCTTGGAAAGAGTTGGATGAAGCTCAACAGGTAAGGTAAGACCTGGGTGAAGTCAATGCATATATAAGGGCAGCTGAAGGCAAGAGTATGGTAGTTAGTTGGATTAATTGGGTCCATTGGTTAAATGGATGGTGGCAGGCCAGTCATGAGAAAGGTAGCTAGGAAAGGTAAAGTAAATGGATTTGAGGAGTCAGATGCCTTGGCTATGTTGGGAACGGTTGTTCTCAATGTTGTGCATAAATAAAATGGAGTTCTCTTAACCTTGACCTTATGGTATCTGGTAATTATGTTGTGATCATGATTATGTTGATGTCTCTATATGTATACATGTATGTATGTATGTCGTTGTCTGATAAGGTCATCATAGATCATGATTGTTTTATGCTAATTTTTATATGTATGTATGTATGTCATTGTCTAACAGGGTCGTTATGGATCATTTTTGTGGAGGAATGATTGCTTATGTAGGTGAATGGCATGAAGAGGTTCCTAGTCTTATGAGGAATCAAGTGGGAAGAGTAGCCCTAACAAATCTATGAGGTCAATATCATGTGGATATGAATTGATATTATGTGATTATATTATGTCTATGTTATGGCAGGTAATGTTGAGGGATACATTAGCGGGATGAAAGCAATAATTGATATTATGTGATTATATTATGTCCATGTTATGGCAGGTAATGTTGAGGGATACATTAGCGGGATGAAAGCAATGTGATCTGCGACATGTTAGGGCAAGCATGGATGGTGGAAAGACACTAGAAGCAAGGTTGTCTGGGAAGGACAATGAGGTCTTAGGATGTGCAATACTAGTGTTGTGTACATGTAACATAAAGTATTATGTACATATGATGTTGTGTGCCTATTGTATATATGGTGTTTTGTGTATATTGCATAGGTAATGCCATGTATAGATGGTGTTATGTACATGTTGGATATGCAGTGTTTTGTACATATCGTACTGTGCGCATCTTGGATATGTGGTGTTGTGTGCATATGGTGTTGTGCGCATGTTGGATATGCAGTGTTGTGTACATATGGTGCTATGTACATGTTGTATATGTAGTTTTATGTACATATGGTGTTGTGTGCATGTTGTACATGTGGTGCTATGTACATATGGTGTTGTGTGCATGATTGTACAAGTGGTGTTGTTTACATGTTGTACATGTGGTGTTCTGTGAAGGTGGTGCAGTGTACATGTGGTGTCGTGTACATGTTGTGTATGTGGTGTTGTGTCCATTTGATGTTGTGTACACGTTGTACAGGTGGTGCTATGTACATGTGGCGATGTGTACACATTGTGCAGATGGTGTCATGTACATGTGATGTTGTGTACACATGTGTATTGTGTTTCTCACCGAATGTAGGAGTATGTATTGTGTTATGTTGTACATTGGGTGTAGGTGTATGTGTCGTGACATATATCAAATTTAGGTGTATGTGTTGTGTGGTGTCGTATGTTGTGTGTGGATGTATGTGTTGTGATGTACATTGTGTATGTGTACGTGATTGAAGAAAAGAAAAGGAATTGGATGCTTGCCAAGTGTGGCAATGAATCCAGTGTGTACACAAAAGGACAAAGGACAAAGGTAGAAGCAAAGGACCAATTAAAGGATAAGTATCAATATTTTATTTCAATTTTATTATGCATGTGATCTGTGATTCTGACTTACGATGGTTTCATGTGATCTATGATTTTGGTTTATGATGATTGCATGTGATTCATGATGGTTGTGTTTTGAGCTAACTGGATGTGATATGTTTATACATGATGATTTGGTCAAGAGCTAGTTTGGCTTGTTGTGACAGGAAGTGAACATAAGTGCAAGTGTACCTTATTGATGGGCCACCAATGAGGTATGATTTGGATTTATTTCAATTCGTTTTGAATCTAATGGAAATTATGTGCTTGGTACAAGAAAGCATGGAAAATGCCCGATAGGGTGGTTGAAATCGACTGCAAGAATTAGAAGTGTCAGTAAAAGGAATTGGAACATGTAACAATATGTTGGTAAAACACTTCAGGAGGAGGGCCATTGTGGGACAATGGTACCCAATAATGTCCATTGATTTCCATGAACATGCTATGAACAATATGATGATTTTGAGGCAGGGATATGCCTTGGTTTTTGGATTTCCTATGCGAGGAAACCTTGCCAAGGGAGGGGTCACCCGAGGGACTATGTAGCAGAGAAGGGGATGCCCACGGAACTTGGAAGGTGTGTGACTGCACGAGAGGGGGTGACTAGATTGCCCGAGGGACTGTGTAGCAGAGAAGGGAAGGTTGGGGATGGATTTGTTTTGGTCATTAACATTGTCAGATGGAATCAAATACACATTGGGAGTGTGCCCTAGAATAATGAGTCGGTAACTATTTACTGAGAGGACAAGTGGCGCAAGATTGTAGTGTTGGACATTGGGTGCAACTTTGACTTTGATAGTGGATTCTGGACTTCCTTGGAAGGAAGTGAATTCTGGTATTAATTTGAGGGTGGAGGTGTGAGCCTATGGATTCCCTTGATGCTAATACATGCATCATATCATTTTATTTTTTGGTTAGAGCAAATGTGCATATGTGTATATGTGTATATTATTGTAAATATTGTATCAAGATGTGTTATAAATCTCCATAGGCAGTATGATTATTTGTTGGTCGAAGCAAATGTGTATGAGTGTATATGTGGTTATTATTGTAAATAACGCATTGAGTTGTGTTATAAAGCTCCAGTAAACAGTATGATTGTCATATCTTTAGCAATGGCCATTGTAAATACTGCAATGAGATGTGTTATAAAACTCCATAGGCAGTATGTTTTGTTTTTAGTGGTTTTTGGTTATAGGTGTCATTAAAACCGAGGACAGTGTTCCCCCAAGGGGGAGCGTCAAGCCCACGAGTCAGCAGTTGGTGTGCGACGAGTTGGGTGGGTGTGCTCCCGGTTATGTGCGAAAAGCCGAGCATGCGACGAGTTGATGGTGCGACGGGTCGGTGAGTGGGCGAGTCGGTTGCAACGAAAGGTTGCGACGATGGGACAAGTTGGAGGAGTGCGACGAGTTGGGGTAGTTGGTTAAAGGCACTTGAGGCACGAGCGCGATGAGCCAACGGAGGTCGAAAAACTAAAATTTTGCTAAGTGTGCGAACTTGGTGAAGGCAAATTTATATCACACATGTGGACCCGATGGGGTGGTGACATGGGCGAGCTGACGTGAGTTAGAGGTGCGTTTCGCTGAATGGGCAAGTCAACCTGGGCAAGCCGGCCCATGACTTAACCATGGAGAAACATATATATGGGTGGATGCCATGGAGGAATAAATCACAAGTTTGGAAGTTCATAAGTGTGAGCTCAAGGTGAGGGTGATCTAAAGGGTGGACGTGGAGAAGGTGCAATCGGCTCTTTACTGCAGCACCGAACCAAAGTGCCGAAGATGCAAAAACGGTGTGCTAAACAAGTTCTTGAACGAGCTAAACGAGTTCTTGAATGATGCACTAAACAAGTTTCCAAACGGGCGGCTAAATGGTTAGGTGAATGACGAACAATATGAGGTTCTGAATGATGGGTTCTGAACGAGTTTTTTGAATGAGTTCCTGAAAGACGGGTTCTGAATGGGTTCCTGAACGACGGGTTTTGAACGAGTTTTCTGAATGAGTTCTGAATGGGTTCCTGAATGATGGATTCTGAACGGGTTCCTGAATGACGGGTTCTGAACAGGTTCCTGAACGACAGGTTCTGAACGAGTTCCTGAACGACGGGTTTTGAACGAGTTGCCGAACGAAGTTCTGAACGGATTCCTAAATGAAGTTCTGAAAGGATTCCTGAATGAAGTGTTGAATGGATTTCTGAACGAGTTGTTCAATGAGTTCCTGAACGAGTTTTGATGAACGTGCGATGGGCGGTAGAATTGGTGGGCGCTCCGAACAGTGGTTCGGGCAAGGCTACACGGTGCAGGCCGAGTTGTACATTTTGACAGAAATTGCTCAAGAGAAGTTGGGGTTCTCTCACAAAGACTGTAATTGTATTTTATAAAGATTGTTATTATCATTGTGGGCATACCCATATTCAGGGAGTTTCCCCTCACGTTAATTATCCATTGTGCACATGTGTAAAAGGTAATAATGATGAAAGAAGAACAATTGAATGTTTCCGCTGTGTTATGAAAGTTAATACTCAGAAAGTGAAAAATAAAGTAAGTATGGAATGTTAGGTGTAGTCCACACTTGTAATTATTGTTAGAAAGAATACGGGTGGTGGTTCCGCTCCCCCCTTCGTGCGGTTGAAAGAATACCGCCAGGGTAGGGGCATGATAGGGAGGGTTCTGTAACAACCCACAGTTAAAAATTCGTGTAAAAAATATAAGACCAAGGTCATGGGACACATATTCCAAGTTGAATGGTGGGAAAAACATCCTAGTGGGTGTTCATTATGGTTTATTACGGCTAAGGAAATTGGCAAAGACAAAGAGGCATTAATTGTCATTTATTTATGTAAATAAAGGAAATTATGAGGAAAGGAAGGTGAAAGGTCACAGGTTGCATGTGAGGAGGAAAATGAAGGAAAAATAATGGAAAATGAAGAAAATAGGGGCCTAAATGATAAAAAGGCTTATGAGGATCAGTTCATGGCTTTTGTTAGTGTTAGGTTTTTGTCAGTTTTAGCTTGGATCTCTCTATTCTAGTCTTTCTCTCATACTCTTGGATACTTAGAGTTTCTTGGAGCACTCTTGGAGGAGTGTGGCATACTTGAGATTTTGAGCAAGAATGCAAAGGAAGAGAAGGAAAGCACAAGAGGACATCGAGATTGGCAACTACAATAGGTTTTTCTTGCAGGTACCGAGTTTCATGTATGATTTTCTTACTAGTTTTGGAATGCATGACATATTCATGTGGTTTCTTGGTTATGATTTGTCATTGGCTTGGAGGAATGCTTAGATTGACGGTGGATTTTCCTAGCCTTGCCATTTCCTAGATAGCCATGGTGTTGTGGGTGTCTTTCCTTTTGTTTTTTGGTTGGTTTTCATGATCCTTATGGATGTGGGTTGAGTTACTAGTGCTTGGAAGCCTTGGTTGGATAAACGCTTTGAAAACCTTGTGACAACTTGGGTTGAGTTACTAGTCTCGAAAGCCTTGGTTGGACAAGCGCTCTAGAAGCCCTTGGTGGGTTGAGTTATTAGTCCTAGAAGCCCTGGTTTGACAAACACTCTGGAAGCCCAACAATAAATGTGGGTTGAGTTACTAGTCCTGGAAGCCCTGGTTGGAACAAACGCCCTAGAGCCCTTGACAACTTGGGTAGAGACCAATCTGGTGATGGTTAGTGATGTTTGACCGTGAGGTGGAATCACTGGTTGAGGGTTGAGGTGGCTTGGCCTTTGGAAACCCTGGTTTGGTTTTGTTGGATTTGTTTCATGAGATCCCACATTCATGGTTGGAATATGACATGAGGGTGATTAGCTGAAAGAAATATTTGGTTTAGCCCAATCTATGGTCGGGTGGTACATGGAAGTCTTAGACCTAGTTTCATCTTGCATATGTTAATAAAATATTATTTCTTCTTGTATTCGATGGGTAAATATACTTGTTCATATTTGTTTTTTATCATTGTTATATCTTTATTATTTATGTTGAATATATGTTGGTTAATAGGATGTTTTATGACAATTTTGATGTATGGCTTTCATCATGTTTTGATTAGAAAATGAATGAACAATGAATATATTATATGCTAGATGATAATGCAACTATTGTGATAAAACATCAATACTTCCTTATGAATCTCAGATAAGTATGAGACCCATATGGTCAGATCTGTTGTTACGACTTGTAAATTTCATATTTGTGACATGTTTGACGAAATGCCTGTCATGGCTAGTAGGGGTTAGATCAAGTACCTGTACCAGTGATTGCATTAGTAGCCTTATTCCATTCTTATTTATCATTTTTGAAAGTTTCATGAAGTTCTAGGCAGTGGCCTAAGCCCTGGCCCTGAAAATGTGGCATAAAACCTAGGGTTGCTAGCTCAAAAATAGCTAAAAAAGTCCATAGTCATTGGCATGCCTTGCTATGGGAGCAACTGGAAGGCCTCAGTCACATGCATGGCTTGTCATGGAGCGACTGAGGGTTTAGATCACTGAAATGTCAAGTTGTCTTAGGGGTTGGTCACCTAGAAAGGTTGGTTGGCCCCTGAAGGCTCTGTAGCATGTGTGGAAGGCCATAATGTGTTGGACACCTAATCCTCAATGGTTAGTGTTACACAGTAATTTGTCACCATTTGTCACCGTCCCTGTTACCCCTTTCCCGCACTTTGGAGGACTCATTCCGGGACCTGTGAGAAGTGACATAACTTGAAAACACTTGCATTATGTTCCCCTAAGTATGGACTTCATATGCCTTGAAGACATTTCCTGCAGAATATCCTTAAAAAGTCCCCTTTTTCCATTAGCGCAGATCCACAGTGTATTACCCGCGCCAATGGGGGAAATCATCCAGTTGGCGCTCTATCTCAGAGTTATACCCGCACCAACCGAGTTTTGGAAAGCTTTTTAACAAACGCACGCCCGAAGGTTTTTTCCTTTTGACTCATGAAGCTTTTTAAGGATAATGCCAATCTCATGGATGTTGAGATTCATCGTATCTCCCTTTCCTCTATCCATAATAGCTTTTCGAGGATAATGCCAATCCCATGGATGTCTTGATTCATTGTATCTCTTCCTCCTCCTCCATCTATAAAAGCTTGTTTTGTTGCATTTGACAAGCTAGTTTTGAGCATAGGGAGAATTATACTGTCAGAAGTCTGAGAGATTGTTGTAAGAGTCTTCTTTGCATTCATAATCAAAGAGAGAGAGGCTTGTTCCCAATCCCGACAAGCTTTGCAAGACATATGTAGCTGATCACCCAGCCAAAGGAGGATTTGACGTCAGAACTATGGTTGTATTCTCCTTTGTTGATTATCAATAATAGATGACTATCATTATGGTTCCATTCTTGTTGTTCATTGTGATGATGTTTGAGTTATATCTTTTCTAACCGATATATAATTGCATCTATTGGATTTTATGCTTGTATTCGTGTCATTCTTTGCATGTGCAGGTGTCCATTCACGGAGATCGTGAGGATCGTGACCGGCTGGAGCAAAGGAACGGGAGTGTCAACTCTTCTACAACACTAGCGTTGGAATCCAAGTAGGCTCTC
Source organism: Pinus tabuliformis (assembly GCA_031772625.1). Taxonomy (NCBI): domain Eukaryota; kingdom Viridiplantae; phylum Streptophyta; class Pinopsida; order Pinales; family Pinaceae; genus Pinus; species Pinus tabuliformis. The sequence goes on along the minus strand of CM062815.1, from coordinate 309,154,553 downwards.
ATGATCCACCTTTAATTTGCAATTAGGAACTTGCATGATAGCATTGTTTGATTGTTGCTAGACCCATTTTGGGCTAGTGGGGATCGCCTCTATTTGCAAAGGGGATTTACCTCTCCAACAATTTGGCGACTCCACTGGGGACGCTATTTGTTGTTTGATTTGTAAACTTTGGACGGAGCCTGAAGTACGGCCAGGTAGCCTTCGAAACGCTATTTCTCTGCATTAGCGAAGTAGATCAACGCCACTTCAGTCAATCTCCGGTTTGGTTTACGAACCAAACAGCTTGGAGTTTGTCTTGCACCTTGGTTTTCTCTTGTTTTTCCTGCTTAGATAAGCTTTCTGGGTTGAATTTTTAAGTTGTCTCTTGTTGCCTGGTTTGTCTGGATACTGTTGATCAAGACATGGACTGCTTGTTTTTATTTTTAAGCTAGAAAACTTGATTAGCGTGATTTTTTCCCTGAAAATCGCGCCAGTGGGTGCATGTTGCACAAAAGCAACTCACGCTAATTCCTTAAAAGCACGAGTTACAACCTGATAGTCGTGCCAGGCCTGTGAACTTTTCCAGTTTGCTTGTTTGGAAACCTTCTGAGCTTGGATTTCTGTCTGGTCACATCTTTTTCAACTACTAGAGTGTGTCAGAGCTTTGTTTGACTGGTTTTTGACCTTCATCCTTCAGGTGTTTGCCTCTTTCCATCGATTTCATATTCCAGCCCTAGAGCATCTAGTGGCTTTGTGCATCGAGCCTTCCGTGGGAGTTTTTGGTTCTTTGATTGTCCAGTCGACTTCTTGGCTACTTTTTGCACTTGTCTAGTGGTTGTCAAAACTTTTTATTGTGTTCTTTGAGCAATTTACCTCTTTTTCGTTTAGATTTCGCTTGGCTTCATTTGGGCTTAGATTACATAGCTCATTGAGGTTTTTGTGATTTTTCTTGGTTTGAAAGATTGTCTTGGTGTTTCAGGGACTTGATTGTGTTTTCATTGAGTGAAATTTGTCTTTTTACTCTTTGTTATTATCTCTCAAAATTTGTTTAGTGCATTTTTCCATCGAAAAGAAAACGAACAATCTCTTTTGCATTGCATTAGTTAATGGAAATTAGAGTTTTTCATTGTTATTAGCGATTAGTCACTTAAAAAAAAAAAAAAAATCTTTTATTGCCATTAGCTGCATTAGAGTCATTGTTGATTGTTTTATGATCATTTTGTTTGATTGAAAGATCTCAACTCTCCCGTAGTTAGCATTCATCGAATGAAATGATATATTTTGGCATATAGCTTGCATTTAGGAAATTGTGAGAGATTACATACGGTAGGACCTGGAAACTGAAACCTAATCAAAGATCAACTGTAAAATGAACTGAATGAATCTAAAAATGCATTGGAACTTAACGCATACATCTAGAGGTCTAGGCTAGAGACGTGTTCCGACGTCGTTAAACCTAGTCACTATTGTTTCACATCATGGTTGGGTGATTCCTCCTTTTGTGACTCGATAGTGTTCTAGCACGGATTTGTGCTCCCACGTACCGTCGAATATATGTGGAGACCCCACTAGGTTATCATCCTTTATCCACATGAAGCCATGTTTACCGCCTTACAAGCCGTAATTCACTGAACACAGCATTCGGGGAGATTGATTGTCGTATGGGAAGTCCTTGGTTTTCATATGATTGCCAAGGTGTATATGCAGTTTTACGGATTGTCTGGTAAACCCTTTGCCTAGTTCTCTAGAGTAGTCACTTTTGATCCTTTTCGGACTCCCTAAAAGAAAAGGCTCACATGAGCATTTGTCACTTCGGGCTCACTAAACATTCGAAGGAGACTAGAGTCATCTTTTTGTCCTTTTCTCAACTCTTAAAACATGAAAAGATCAAGTTCAGTTCCTTTGTCTTAAAATTTATTCGGCCGCGATTCACATTTACTCGATTAGATCTTTTTTGCGTTAGTTTGAGTAGGGCCCTTTCTCGTTAGCTTCCCTAGGATTTTGTGAAGTTTTCATCCCGGCGGAATTACCAATTTCGTCTTCATCCTTTGCTGAGATACTAGTTGTGAGTGATACTCTTCCTGTTATTCCGAGTATACAACCGATTAATTCTCGTGCTTTAGGCGACGAGACTTACGAATTTCATTGGAACCCCGTTTGGGAACCTTCTGAAGACGGTATCCCTTTTTGGGAATACACTTCCCCTCATGTTTTGGCCCCACTATTTTCTCCCGATATGGAGGAAGTATCCCCTACTTCAACTGAAGAATCCGTTGCGATGAGCGGTGAAATTCCCACCGCAACGGAACCTATACCTGTTAGTAGCACCCCTACTACTGGGAGACTACCTCCAGGCTACAAAGAATTAAAGGATGTTATGTCTTCTAGGACTCCCTCCATGAGTTCTATTTGGTCACAACTCGCCTTTCCCACCACGGAGCCTTTTACTCCACAAAGTTGCAGTACGTCTGTTACCTCAATCCCAACCATTCCAACGGTATGTGTAGCTTCTTCGACCCCTGTTTTCAGTGGTCCTTCGGCCTCTATATTCGGAGTCGTTGATCCTACGTCAAACGTCCCAGCAGAGGGACCATACGACCAGTATTTACGACATCTTGGTAGGCCTTTGTCGTCTCAACCGATTGTTGAGATTTCGGTCCCATTGTCAATTGATTGGGGCCCCACCTATTATCACGGTGGCCAAGCATCATCTATGCAACCCCAAGGGCCACCTAATCAAGACCAACAATCTTACACAGGGCAACCTGGGAGCCAACAAGGACAACCCTTCTAGGGACAACCTTTGGCCTCTGGTGGTCCGTCTTTCACCTCTTATGATCAATATTTTGGTAACCCAGGTCAATCTTCTGTTCAACAAGGCCAACCTGGTATCCAACAAGGTTACCCTACTGGACAAATTGGTCAATCGTATGTTCACCCACACCAACCTAATGTCCAGTATGGTCTAACATCTGGACAAGCTGGTCAACCTACCATCCAGTATAGTCAAGCACCTGGGCAAGTCGGCCAGCCTCAAATCCAATCAGGCCAACCAACTGCCAAGCCCACTCGGCCATCTGGTCCGTCAGGACAACCCTTAGTTGTGCAACAACAACTCCACCCCCAGCAAGTACAACCTTCTCGGCAGGTGGGCCAACCTCAATATCAACTACGTCACCCTTCCGGCCAGATAGCCCAACCTACAGGACATCCTTCCGGCACTGCTCAACCGGGCACTCAAATGGTTGTTGTCTCACAAGCTCAACCCGGTTTTATGCCCCAGGCTGGACCCCAGGCCCCATACGGTCTTCAAATGCAATTTGGAATTCAATCTCAACCAGACTATCAAACTCAGCTTTTTTCTCAAACTCAGTTTGGAGTCCAGCTGCCTTATGGTTACCAGCAACCCCGAGGGCAACCTTCGTATGCCCCATATCAAAATTATCAACAACTGTAGGCAAATCCTTATCAGAATTACCCACAACCATATGGTGCTCCTGCAGGACAGTTTGGTAATCAATGGAACGCTGGGGGGTAGAACCAAAATCCCTACGGACAAAACCCTATGGGGTCCAGTCCGTTCGGACAAAGCCCATGGGGGAAACCGCCAGTTGGTTGGAACCCTGGTGCTCCATCTTACCCGCAGCCCCAGATGTCCTTCAATCCTCAGTTACCCTTCTTAGCAACCTTAGAATTACTGGATGTGTCCAAACTAACCAATGATCCCATTCTCCATAATCTGTATTGGCCTCCGGTTCCAACGAAGATTCCCGGTGATTGTCCCAAATTTGATGGTAAAGCTAATGAAGATCCTCAAGCTCATGTCATGACCTATCACCTGTGGTGTTCATCGAATTCATGGCTTGATGACTCGATTCGGCTTCGCCTTTTTCAAAGGCTCTCACTGGCTCTGCAGCTAAGTGGTATATTGAGCTCACTCGCGGATCCTTTCAGGATTTTAACTCGTTGGCTATGGCATTTCTAACTCATTTTCAATTGCCCATTCGATATGAAATGTGTACACACCTCTTGTCATCCTTAAGACAGACAACGGATACGCATATCTCTGATCATATCCATGAATGGAGACGGCGTAGATGTATGATCAAGTTTTGGATTCTCGACCAACTTCTTACCGACTGGTTTACGACTTCGTTCGTTCCTCAAATAGCACGGGACATTGCAATGGGGGCATGTGTCACTAAAGAGCAAGCTATCATGCGCGCTCAGTACCTTGACTTGGTTTATTCCCAGTCTGGTACATTGTATGATTATTTGCCTGATGCCCCAAGACCAGGAACATCCAAAGCCCTGCTAACACCATCTGTTGACGGTATCATTGGTTTTGTTAACTCATCCTCGAAGAAGAATTCCGTGAACCCTGGGAAGCAAAAATCAAATGCTTCGAATGAACACACTTCTCAGGCTACACCCACTTCGAATATTACTTCCGAAGTCAATGTCGTCCAGTCCACCACGGCAGACAAAGCTTCGAAAGGAAAGAAGAAAGGAAAAGGGAAGAATAAACCGGATCAACCTAAACAGGACTCCCCTAAACCTCCACCCGAGGAAGGTGCCAAGCGCAAACCCAAGTATCCTTGTCTTATCTGTGATGACGATCACTATACCAAGGACTGCCCCAGACGGTCCGAAGTTAGTCGTTTGTTGAAAGGCACTCCTGGGACTCCTGCGGTGCTCAAAGAACCCTTTCCCTCGCAACAAACTCAAATGGTGGCTAACCCCTCTCAACCTCCATCTTCCTTCGGTTCTCAAGTATTTATGGCTGGAACAATACCTGTCCACATCAGTACTCGGACAAAAGAATATCCGTCATCGGCCGGGAAAGAGCCTGAGGTCCCCTCTAGTGCTCCTCCGTCGAGTTCAGGCCCGCTCCACATTGAGAGACCTAGCACTGAGACGCCTACTCGACCCCCTCCAAAGGGACTACTCCGGAAATCTTATTACAACCCAAATGCTCGTGCTGCACAACACTACAATATTGTTGAGGACTTAGCTCAGACTCCGTCGGCTATGTCCACTTTAGAAGTTCTCCAGAGCTGCCCTTCTTAGAGGAAGTCCTTGCTATCGACCATCGGTGGCATAGACCTGGCCGACTCGGACCTGATTACTTTTGATTTGGAAATCCATACGCCGAGACTGCCTCACCAAATCACATTCCTCATACAGGTTATTATTAATTCCAAAACAATTCATCGTACAGTCATTGATGAAGGTGCTTCAACTTGCATCATGTATGTTGCCTGTTGGAAAGCTATTGGTTCTCCGACGCTAAGCCAGTCTCCCACAACCTTGGAAACTTTTGATGGAAGAGCATCCCGTCCCTATGGTATACTCCAACATTTTCCCATCTCTTTGGAAGGGAAGACGGTCGAGATGGAAGTTGAAGTTGTTGATGCTAATCTTACCTACAACCTCCTTCTCGGACGTAGCTAGACATACGTGATGCAAGCTGTAGCTTCGCCTTTGTTTCGTATCATCTGTTTCCCTCATCAAGGGAAGATGGTTACCGTAGACCAGCTTTTATTCTTTGCTTCCTCTTTTGAAGGCAACATCCCTTTTGTGGAGCATACCTCCAAATCATATGAGAGTCTGGGAGCCGGGCTTTTTAAAGATCCCGCCCTCATGGGTGTTTTTCCGCTCCCACCTCCTAATGTCGCTTCTGTCAATATGATTACTGTTCGTTCTGATCCGTGGATCCTCCCTCCCACTGATCAAGTAGAATCTTGGGGCGATGAGATGCCATTGAGTCCTGCCGAGCTCAACTACGTTGAAATCGTTGTAGCATCGGCTCCCTCTTCTGAACCTGCTCCTTCGAGCAAAGTTCCCAACTCGTTCGCTCCATCCTCATGGCTTGGAGATGAGACTTCTTCAGACCCTTTAAAAGAAATATTCCCTTCTGACGAAGCCATTATTGAGACTATGTCTCCCGAGGAACCTCCTTGGCATGATTATCACCATCGTTCCTCGTTTCTCCCTGCCCATCAGAATATGCTTACTTGTCTCGAACGGTTTGCTCCTTGTCTCCCATTTCAAACCCTTCAAACACCTATCCAAGTTTATCAAGTGTCCTCTGAAGGAAATATGGGGAACATCACGCAAACTCAGCCTATTGACATCTCTATGAAACTAGGGATTGTCGAACATCTTCACATTGGAGTCACTTGTACTCCAGAGGAGATTCGACTCTATACCAATCCTTTTCGCGAATTTCGTGACGTCTTTGCATGGTCCTACGAAGAAATGCCCGGCATTGATCCTAGCATAGTGGTGCATGAGATATTAACGTATCCAGGTGCTAAGCCTGTTCGTCAACGTTTATGCCCTGTACACCCCCGCAAGGCTGTAGCTATTAAGGCAGAAGTGGAAAAGCTTCTTAAAGCTGGTTTTATTTACCCTATCCCACTCACAGATTGGGTCTCCAGCATCATGCCTGTGAATAAAAAATAGGGTACCATTCGTGTTTGTGTCGATTATCGTGATATTAATCAGGCCTGTCCTAAAGATAATTTCCCCACACCATTCATTGATCAAATTATTGACGAGTGTGCCGGAAGCGAAATGTACTCCTTTATGGACGAATTTTCTAGGTAAAACCAGATAAGTATTGCCCCCGTTGATCAACACAAGACCGCTTTTATCTGTCCATGGGGCACTTTTGCTTATAAGAAGCTCCCTTTCGGTCTCAAAAATGCCGGTGCTACCTTCCAACGTGCAATGTCTTACGCTTTTCATGACATTCGCCACATTGTACAACCATACCTGGATGATCTACCAGCTCATTCAGCTAAACGTCAGGACCATCCTACTCACCTTCACGATATATTTCTTCGCTGTCGACACTACCGTATCAAACTCAATCCTCAAAAATGTGTCTTCTGCGTTGAATCAGGCCGACTTCTCAGGTTTATCGTCTCCCGAGAGGGCATCTGTTTGGATCCCCTTAAAGTCGAGGCTATTTTGAATCTCCCTCCCCCTGCTTCTTTACAGCAATTGCAAAGCTTGCAGGGTAAAGCCAACTTTCTGAGACGATTCGTTCCAAACTATGCCGAGGTGGCTAAAGGTTTCACACGGTTGCTAAAGCGAGACGTCCCTTTCTGTTGGGATACTGTCGCTCAAGAATCTTTTGAGCGTCTCAAGGGTCTCCTTGTTTCCGCTCCATTATTGTGTCCTCCGAACTATCATCGCGACTATACTCTGTATTTGGCCACCGCCGACACCACTATCGGCATGGTTCTCGTTCAAAGTGACGATGATGACACTGAGCATGTTATATATTATCTCAGCCGCAACCTTTTAGACACGGAAACTCGATATGCTTATGTCGAGAAGTTGGCTTTGGCCGTTGTTTGTGCCGTCCAACGTTTCCGTCACTACATTCTGCTGTGCACTACCACCGTGGTTTCTGATTGCAACCCCATGACGTACATTTTGTCACGCCAGTTGCTGGGGGGCAAGTACTCAAAGTGGATTGTCATCCTCCAAAAGTTCGACTTGGAATTTACCACTGCCAAGTCTAAGAAATCCCTTGTATTCGTTGAGTTACTTTGCTCTTTGCCATCTTCTTCAACGCCCTCTCACTCAGAGGATCATATTCTGGATGAGACCTTGTTTCTCATTAGCACCCTCAATCCCTGGTACGGGGATATCATCGTATATCTTAAAACGACCTCTTTTCGCCCCGCCCTGTCCAAAGACGCTCGGCGAAGGATCCGTCATCAATCTCAACCATACCGTATCATTGGGGATACACTATACCGCCTCGGTGCCGACTCTGTTCTCCGCCGATGTCTAACTCTCGAGGAAGCTGAGCGTGTTTTGAATGACTGCCACTCTAGCGCCTGTGGTGGTCACATGTTCGGATATGCCACTGCCCAAAAAATCCTTCGTGCTGGTTACTTTTGGCCCTCTATCTTTAAGGATTGAATTCTTGCTGTCCGCTCTTGTCATGAATGCCAGATATACTAGCGGAAGATGTGTGCGCCTCCCGCTCCATTGCATCTTGTTGTCACCGTTGGCCCTTTTGCAAAATGGGGCATTGATTATACGACCTGTAACCCTCGCTCGACCGGGGGGCATGGGTATATTATCGTTACTGTCGATTACTTCACTAAATGCGCCGAGGCGATGCCTACATTAACTGAAGACGGTCACACAGCGGCGCAATTCTTGTTCAACCATGTTATCTCGCGATTCAGCGTCCCTCAAGCCATCGTCACTGATCACGAGAAGCATTTCCGTAATCATATGATGACGGAACTAACAACCCAGCTGGGCTTACGACATGATAGTTCGACTCCATACTACCCTCAGGCCAATGGCCAAGTTGAAGCTATCAACAAGATTTTGGTTACAATGCTTCAGTGTACCGTTGTCATGCATAATTCTAACTGGCATTTGATGTTGTTCCCTGCCTTGTGGGCCTACCGAACCTCCGTGAAGGATGCCACCGGTTTCACTCCATTTCAACTAGTTTATGGACTGGAGGCTACCCTTCCAATCGAGTGCAAAATCCCTTCATTAAAATTGGCCGTCGAACTACTTCCCAACACTACTCCGCTAGAAGAACGCCTTCTTTACTTGGAACGGCTAGATGAGACCCGTTGCTTAGCCTCTCTGGCCATTGAAGCACAAAAGAAGAGAGTCAAAACTCACTTCGATCAGACTGTCCATCCACGTTCTTTTGTTGAGGGAGATTTAGTCTTGCTATACGATCAGGCAAACGATAAGCTGGGGGCAGGAAAACTTGAGCCTATGTGGCTAGGTCCTTATATTGTCAAGAAATTTTTGCAAAAAGGGGCCTACGAGCTAATTGACTATGAAGAGAATCCTCTCGAGAAGCCCCGAAATGGGTTGTACTTGAAAAAGTACTATGTGTGATGCTTGTACACTTTGTTTTGTACATACATGTACTTTAGCAGGTGTGTTGTGTGTGTGTGTGTTTTAGTTTTGAAGGTGTGACTGCCGCTTATTGTGTCTTTCGCTTCTTGTGCAGATGTCTGATACACCTTATGTTGGTTTCGCTGATGGTGCCTGCCGCAGTACTCGCAACTTGTCCTCTGTGGCGTGGGTGATCTATGATCCTCATGGCGAGCTGATAGATCTTCAAGGTGTGTGTTTGGGCCGTACCACTAACAATGTCGCCGAATATTGTGCTGTAATTGAACTACTTGCTGAAGCAATTAACCTCGGCATTCGTGCATTGATAGTGAACCTAGACTCTCAACTTGTCGTCCACCAGCTCAATGGGCAATATTCCGTCAGAGACCATCGCATTCTAAGGTTGTATTTACGTGTGAGATTTTTAGAAAGGAACTTTGATTTCATTACATATCAGCATATTCCAAGACAATTGAACACATTAACTGATGCATTGGCTAACCATGTATTAGATAGACATTTGCGTAATAGATAAAACATCATACAAGAAAGCATATAAAGCACAATAATAAAACCATAGAAATAGGCATATGTATATATATATGTGTGTCGCAATGTTTGCACCACGTGCATCATATAGTTCAAAAAATAATACATGTTCCTCTCAAATACATCCGGAGACGACATGTCTCTCAAAAAATATGCATGAAAAAGAAACCTAGGAGTCTAGTCCCGGTGGTGCTCATGATAGCACAACACCGCGCGCACCAAGCGTCTCAACAGACGATGGACACGATTAGGCACCCCCACTGTGTGCCTCTGGTATGCTAGTGGCATATCTCCCAGTCTAGCGTAATCAGGAATCCCTCGGGCGAGTCCCTCGAGATTCTGAATCAGTTCATCCCCCTCGGCACCCTCTTCCTGAGGGTCGGCTGTGGGCTGGTTCCTCCGAGCGATGGGAGACATGCCAACTGGTCGCTCTAGGCCAACATCTGCATGTATATACAATTGTTGTTAGGAAAAACATGTATTAACAAAAAAAAACATATAAAACATCAAAAACAAAAAGAGATCTTACCCAGCTCTTCGTCCCACTCCTCTCCCTCGAGTAGTGGGAGATCTGGGTCTCCCATGAATTTAGTCCCTGCGTATGGCCAATCCTCCACCACAATTAGCTGACGGCGGAGCCATATAAAGAACTCAGGTCTCCAGGACATCTGCTGGCCCCCTCCTCCCCTGGGCATAAGTGCCGCCCAGCGAGCCATCCTAGGCTCTCGTGGCAAAGGATCAGCCACTATAGCTCCCTGTCCCTGAAAAATTGGTAATCATTCCAAGAAGAATGATACCACGATCGAGCCATACCCAAACTGCTTTACCCCTCCTCGCTTGCACTTTGTAAGCTGCCTCTTGATGTTGGTGGTCACTGCTGTGGCCCAGTAAAAGATGGTAGGATTTAGACATTCTGTGGATAACAGAAGATGGTTTTTTCTCACCTCATGGGGTGCTTGAACTCCTGCAGCTCAAGTAATGGTGAACAGTATCACCCTGAGAATCAAGTCCGGAACGGTGGGAATATCCACCTTTGCGCTGTTCCTTCCAAATTGCGCCCCTGGGCACACTCGGTCTCGAACTTCGGTCATCTTCTCCCCGGAAGGTTTACTCCCGGTCAAAATGGGCCTCTCCCCTCTCCGTGACAATCCCATGATGAAGTAGACATCGGACACATCAAGCTCCAGCACTTGGTCCCGTAAACGGAACACTTGGTCATTAGCATCCCACAAATCAATTATGAATTGCAATAGCTCGAGCTGAGCGCGCAAGTAAGGCATAAGAAAGAATTTCTTAAGCCCGCAGTCCCTTAGGGCATTCATACACCCTTCATCCTCAAGGGCCAAAGCATCTATGGCATCATGTTCTCGTTCCTTCCATTCTACTACCATTTTGCCTGCTTTCCTGCACCCACAAGAACACATAAACCACAATTAGATCACTGGTAAACTTGTAATCTAGTTAGGTTCAAAATGCATTGGGAAATTTTAAGCGAAAAATTGAGTTGCGTGGTTGGCGCGACCCTTTTAGAAAAATCACCCCATTAGCACGGGTCTGTGCCGGATACCCGCGCTAATGGGCGAAGCCCTAAATTTTTTAATACCCCTTTGCAGAGGTCAATCAGGAAGCAAAAGCATAAAAAAATGTATGGAAATGGAGCTAAGGGAAGCGCCTCTTACCTGGAACCGATGAAATCCTGAATGGTTGCATGGATTGGCCGTAATCACCGTCTGAAGTTCACTCCCCAAACAGACCACTGCTACTCTTCAGAGAGGTAAAAAGTAAAAGTAATTCTATTTTTACCATTTTCACCATATTTATAACTTTTTGACTTATACTTAGGTTTAAAAAGTTACTTTTTGAATATTTTAATATATTTTTGGTCGAAAATGGATTTTACGCTTGCTTTTTGTGCAGCGACAGGTCTTTTACGCAACTTCGATGGTGAAACGAGTTGTATTTTATACTTTTTCAGACTCGGTAAATACACGAAAAAGTCACTGTGGAGTCATCTTTCAGCTCTTTTCTGACTCTCTAAACATGAAAAGATCGCTGAGTTATCCCTCTTGACTCGTTAAACGTAAATAAGAGGCGGTCGTCTTTAAACTCTTTTCCGACCGTGTAAAAACGAAAAGATCGTCGGACCCTTGTCATTTCAGGTTCGTTAATGGTTACGAAACGACGTGGTTTCGATCGCTTTTTTACTTTTTCAGGTCGAAATCACTACTCATGAAAAGTACTCCTCAATCGTAATGGTCGAGCGGTTCTTTCGAGCATTGTTTTATACTTTTTCGGGCTCGAGAGACACAACTTTACGAAAAATGACACCCTTGGAGTTTTCTTTTCTGCTATCTTTTCAAACTCTCTAAACATGAAAAGACGTCGAGTTCTTCCTCTGTCAGACTCTTTAAAACCTGATGACATTGGATTCCGTCGAAATGACGCTTAACAAGCATATGCTATCCCCATCAAGCTTGTTAATAAAAATAACTGGGGTACTCGCCAGAAATGGTGGGGGAAAATGGAACCATAATTATTGTCGTGTCGGCAGTATGTCGCTCTTGAACATGGCACTTGTCTTCTTTTGTGTCTGGGTGGGGACATCTCATCTCGTTTTTCACTTGCCTCCATGGATTTGGGTGATCCTGTTTGACCTCTCATTTTCTCATTGCCTCGTCACCATGACCTTTGATCCATTGATGTCAAACACTGCCAAGTCCACTGTTGTGCCGCCGATATGTTCAAGAGAAGTTGACCTCTGCAGAATAACAACCTCCCTCTGATAGCTCACATAATTCTGATTTACCACAACATTCTTCCTCTGTCTCGTGTCGATGATGTGGGAAACACTATGGCCCACCTTCGATCAAGGTCACTTCCTGTCGACTTCAGCTCATTATCCAGGAAGTTGATCTAGAGACTCCCTTCCGGTGCCTTGGAGCCTGCATGCCTCAATGGCAGGTTCTTCGTGTTCGACGTGAGGTTTTCATCATTAGCCTCCGATCGAATGATTCTATGGGTGTTCGACGTCAGCTCACCGATTCACACGTCGTAGATTGTACCCATAGTACCTTGAGGGCCATTGTCATTATTGGTGGTACCTCTCGCGTCTGTTAACAGTTTTCATTATTGACTGGTAATCAGACGATGTTCATGCATGTTCGACTTCAACTCATGTATTCGCATGCTTGAACTTGTACTTTTTTTCGGGTCGAGATGGAGCGCAAGACCCTGGATTTTGTCTGTTGGAATCCAGGCTGCGATTTTGTGGATTATTGTGATTATTACATGACTCATTCACTGGATGGCTGCGACCATGCCTGAGTCTATTCATCGATCCTCACCGGATGGCTGCGCCCATACCTTGGATCTAGATTATTATGTACTCTGTTATGGATGGCTGCGCCCATACCATATATATCATGTACTTGAGCTATCAGTTGTATCTCTCTATGCAGATTCTCCGGCGGCAACTGCATGTGTTCTTGTAAAGCATTTCACCCCTCTCTCTCTCTCGGGCCTCATGCTTTAGGGGGCATCTGTTACACAGTAATTTGTCACCATTTGTCACCATCCCTGTTACCCCTTTCCCGCACTTTGGAGGACTCATTTGGGGACATGTGAGAAGTGACATAACTTCAAAACACTTGCATTATGTTCCCCTAAGTATGGACTTCATATGCCTTGAAGACATTTCCTGCAGAATATCCTTAAAAAGTCCCCTTTTTCCATTAGCGCGGATCCACAGTGTATTACCCGCACCAATGGGGGAAATCCTCCAAAGAGGGTGCGCCAGTTGGCGCTCTGTCTCAGAGTTATACCCGCGCCAACCGAGTTTTGGAAAGCTTTTTAACAAACGCACGCCCGAAGGTTTTTTCCTTTCGACTCATGAAGCTTTTTAAGGATAATGCCAATCTCATGGATGTCGAGATTCATCGTATCTCCCTTTCCTCTATCCATAATAGCTTTTCGAGGATAATGCCAATCCCATGGATGTCTTGATTCATTGTATCTCTTCCTCCTCCTCCATCTATAAAAGCTTGTTCTGTTGCATTTGACAAGCTAGTTTTGAGCATAGGGAGAATTATACTGTCAGAAGTCTGAGAGATTGCTGTAAGAGTCTTCTTTGCATTCATAATCAAAGAGAGAGAGGCTTGTTCCCAATCCCGACAAGCTTTGCAAGACATATGTAGCTGATCACCCAGCCAAAGGAGGATTTGACGTCAGAACTATGGTTGTATTCTCCTTTGTTGATTATCAATAATAGATGACTATCATTATGGTTCCATTCTTGTTGTTCATTGTGATGATGTTTGAGTTATATCTTTTCTGACCGATATATAATTGCATCTATTGGATTTTATGCTTGTATTTGTGTCATTCTTTGCATGTGCAGGTGTCTATTCATGGAGATCGTGAGGATCATGACCGGCCAAAGCAAAGGAACGGGAGTGTCAACTCTTCTACAACACTAGCGTTGGAATCCAAGTAGGCTCTCATGATCCACCTTTAATTTGAAATTAGGAACTTGCGTGATAGCATTGTTTGATTGTTGCTAGACCCATTTTGGGCTAGTGGGGATCGCCTCTGTCCGCAGAGGGGATTTACCTCTCCAACAGTTAGTGTGGAAGCTGAATGGACAAAAGGAGTCCAAGAGACCTTGGGATGTGAAACCCAATGGTCACAATATGTACTATAAATGTATATCAGTTGTTAATAAAAATTGTACTGTCATGTTTTATCTTTCCTATTTGTTGTTGCCCATCTGTGTTTAACATGGTATCAGAGCGGGCGAATTCTGGCCCTGCTCATATTTGAGTCACTGTTTTCTTGTGGCCTTTCTCTCAGCGTCAGTTCTACCCTCTACTCATCAAACATGCTACCATACCCTGTCTTCTTGTCAGAACTGCTGCCCTCCATCGTTTCTCTGTTTGAGAGCCAATACCTAATTCTTCCTTGAAGAACGCTTAGTCTTCTAAACTTGCAACCTGCAAACACTCACCCAATAACAACTCTCTGCGGGGGTCATTGTCTACGCTCAATCCTCTTACACTTATAAATAACGCTTATTTTTTCCTACTGTTTGTCAGGCCTCTAAATAATGTCTCTGCCCACTCTTGTTGGCTACCAAATGCACTTGACAGTCCATAACAATTTTTACAGTGAAACGCTTGTAGAAGACAACGTTCATTTTTATCATTAACCTGTCTGAGGGCACTATTGTATTCTGCATTGAACGTTACTTCTTTTGATGTCTACTGTCCTCTCGCTTATCGCTACAGACTTTTGGCGTTACATTCAATCATAGTCTGATCACTATAAAATTCTGCGTACCATTCAAATTTCTCTATACCTTTCTGGCTCACCCACCATCCTGAAACTGTCAGACGTTACATTCCAACGTTGAATACGTTACATTCCTCCAATTCTGAATACGTTGAATCATTCTTTGATTTCAGGAGCTGGAGATGGTATGTGCAATGGAAGCTTCGTGAACCTGATGTGAAACGAGCAAGCAACCTTCCATTGTTTTTCCAGCTTTTGAAATTGTAGTAAAAGAAATCCGCATAAAGAGTTGTCTGCACGAGCCCAGATACGCAGGGTATCCATCGGAAGTAATGTTTTTCAGTGAAATAGTGATAAATCCAATTTAGGATGTAGAACCCCCTGTAAGCCGCAAGAAAGAAAATATATTGCCTCGTCAAGTTGTCTATGTTCCTGCTCCTCTATAATAAAACTAGTTGTAGAAGAATAGCAACTGCTTCCAAGTAAATAGAGAATGCCCAGAGAACGTCTATGAATGTAAACCTGTCGTGTACGAGGAGAGCCAAGATGAAGCAGGGAGTACCAAAGTTATAAAGATCATCTTCATTACGGATTTAATGGTGTGGATCTTCAGCAGCAGAACCAGGACGCTCACTAAATGCGTCATGCCCCTTGCTAACCTGAAGATATTCCTTTTCGCTCGTTAAACAACGAAAATCCCCGAATCCAGGAACTGGGGTCAGAACAATGCGATGGAACCGTTGCGAGAACCAAGAAAACCTCTCGTGTTTGCTATCTTTCTTGGCGACACAACATCATTTGGAAGCTCAGCAACTGAGTAGAGCTATCTTGGCCAAAGCGATAAACATGACAGCGACGACATCAGAAGTATTGTGAACCCTGGAGGTTGGCGTGTGCGCTCCTGCAAATGGGTATATATATCATATTTGTTGATAAATTTCCTATGAACTATGGTTGTTCTCTGTGCATGGCTTGATGGACAAGTTCCCTTGTACATGGTTCAATGGTGTGATTGGAGCAATGTCCAAATTGAGGGTGTAAGGGTCTTAATCCACTGAAACCTGCTGCCACATATGAATGCTTGCTGAAATTCTGAACAAATTCTGTGTACGTTGTCGCTTTCAAAGACTAGATGCCTGTAGTGTGATTGTTGGAGATCAAATACTTCACTGGTATAAGAATTGCTGCTATCGTCCTGTAATGAGTGATGCAACTATGCATTTAATTCCTGAAGCAATAATCTTCTTGAACGAATTTATTATTTTCTGGGCAAGTCAATTTGCTTAATCCAGAGACAAAATTCGATTATAGTTGGAGGCTGACTTAGTATTGCCAGAGATCGTTGGGATTGCACAAGTCTAGGTGTGAATTCCTCTGCTAATTTCAGAAAGGTTGGGTAGCTGGACGTGCATCTTCAACCGTGGCTGTAGTAGGCATTGTAAAGCAGAGGTGAGGAGGCCGTGTTTATCAGTCTTTCCCAAAGTGTATGCGCTGCGTATGATGCATTCAAGGAGGTTGCTTATGGTAAGACAATGTATGGTGTGAAAACAATGATGATTCGATCCATTTCTTTGGCGTTAACTATATTCCATGATTGCAAATAATGTGACAACAACTTTTCATTCCATGTGGGCCACAAAAATGGTTTTAAATGCATCCCTTCCCAATGAAGAAATGGAAGCGTGAGAGGTTTTGAATCCAGAGTTCAAAGCATTGTTCCTTCTCTATTCTTGTCAGGTTTTATATATTAAGAAATTTGCCTCTTAAAATCCCGTGGTTGCTCTTCAATCTGGCATATGTGTTGGTCATTTTTCTTGTCGATTCATGCTCCTTATGTGGCGTTTATTACTTTATGTTATTTCAAATGTGTTGGAATATGAAGCTTATATAACCAAACACAATTGAAATCGAGATCCATTACTATTTTTGAAGACAATTGCAATCTGTTGTAAAATCCAATTGTATTGACATATTGTGAGTGAGTGTTGATTTTTCTCTACAAGTTCATAGTTCTGATCAGTGTAATTTTGACAATGAATAAAATAGCCACAGTTGGTGAAGTATTGGAGTTCTTAAAAACTTTGATACATTCCTCTGATCATGGTACAGTAAGAATAAGCAAAGCTTCTCTTGTTGACATTAGAACCTGTTTGCTTAATGTACAAGAGAATATTGAGTTTTTGCAGCTTGAGACAAAGCTACAACAGGAAGAATTACAACAGTGGAGTCATCATTTTGAACCTGTTTCTGTTCAGAAGATTGAAACAGACTCCCATAAACAATGAGACAATAATGTTATAGTTGGTTCAGATTTAATACCCAATAAAGCAACAGTTGTACATGCAGATGCAGAAACTCAGTCTGCAATTCCCAAGCCCATCATCAGACCTTGGGAACAGCTTGTCCACAACAAGCACAGAACCAGTCTTGGATATGACAAGGACTTGTCCTTTCATATTTCAGACTACTCAAAGCCCATTCAGTTTCAGAGTGCTGGATTCATTCATGATAGTTCACATCCAGCTGTTCCAGATTCTGCTCCTCTTCCACAGCAGCAACAACAACAACAAATTGTGAAATGCCAACACTGTGACCGAGTTGGCCATTTGAAAGATCACTGTTTTGATCTTCATCCATGTAAGCACTGTCATAAAACCACCCATTCTTCACACAGATGCTTCAGAAACAAACGTCCTACAAGAAAAAAGATTCATCTTGGATGGATCGCTTCCTGGCAATGGGCATCAACAGCCAAGAAGATATTCCAGTCACATGTCAGAACTTGTTCCAGAGTATTGATTAGTCTTGCAGTTGAGTTTTCTCCATCATCTCACCTTGTATCTGATAGGGGGGAAATGATGGTCATTTACAAGCTTCAAAGCCACATTAAGCGAGCCTGAGCCACAACCTGCCACACCAGTTTCAGAGTTGTAGCCAGAAACAAAGATGCCCCTGAGCATGCCTCCAGTTGGTAATTTGGGACACTTCCTCTAGCAGAAGACTTCAACTTCTTGCCAGTTTCAGAAGAATTCCAGGAACAAAATTGAGAACACTTCCTCTAGCAGAAGACTCCAGCTTCTTGCCAGTTTTGGAAGAGTTCCAGGAATTGCATTAAGCATTCTAGAGTTATTGGTCATCCTTAAACCATCACAGGTTGAGACTTCCCTTTTCAGGTTGAAGTTCTCCCTTTATACGGGGTGAGACCTCCCTTTCATGGTTGAAGGTTTCCCTCTTCAAAGCAATAGGAGCACTTCCTCTAGTAGAAGACTTCAACTTCTTACCAGTTTTGGAAGAGTTCCAGGAACTGCACAAAGCGTTCCAGTGTTGGTGGTCATCCTTAAACCACCGCCCTTTATACCAACATTTCAGAGAGCATATTCAGCCTAGTGCTGCCATGCATTTTTGCACATTTTGTATTACAGCTATCTTCTTGGACTCATACATAACAATTCGGATTAAGGGGGGGAATGTTGGACACCTAATCCTCAATGGGTTAGTGTGGAAGCTGAATGGACAAAAGGAGTCCAAGAAACCTTGGGATGTGAAACCCAACGGTTACAATATGTACTATAAATGTATATCAGTGGTTAATAAAAATTGTATTGTGTTTTATCTTTCCTATTTGTTGTTGCCCATGTGTGTTTAACAATTTTGTTGTTTCCACTTCCTTAATTGTACATGGGGAGTTGAATCACATCATAATAGCCTCTCGTCACATGTTTACCCTAGCAGATCGGTTAACTTGGGTAAATATGGGAGGAGGGTGTTACATGGGCACTTCGATTGTTCATCCATCAAACTTGTGATTTCAATGAATCCTTGACGGATTCTAGACAAATTAGATTAAAAAATAAATCATAAAACTTTTCAAAAAGTCTCACTTAAAAACAACTCAATTAATAAAATTAATTCTATTTTAGATTCTAAATAAAATTAATAAATAAGTTAGTACTAATTTGATATAAATATTTATCCTAATTTGATAACATTATATCAATTTAACTAAATTTAAAATAAATTTATTACTTTTATTAATTTCATTTATAATCTTTAAATTAATATATATATATATATTTTATTATTATTCTATCTTCAAAATTTCACATAATTAAAATTTAAACTTTAATCTCGCATTCTTCACATCATTAATTAAGTTTTCACTTGAAAACGTCAAACATCTCAATAAAAGCACAGTTTTCCAAAAATCTTCATTATTATAATTAATATAAGATACTTTTTAATTAAAAACAACAATAATTAATTACATAACACTTTCAAAAAATATTAATAATATTAAGAACAAAATTTCAATGTAATTAATATGGATGATTTCTTCAAAAAACAACCATGATTAATTATATAACACTTTGGAAAAAAATAATAAAATGAAAATCAAAATTTCATAAAAAGATGAAAGTTCATTTTTTTTTTTTTAATTTAAATTGATTTTAAATTTAATCAACAAATTTATATACGATGCTCTTAAATACAGGAAAATTAAATTATAATGAAAACTAAGTATTAAGGGATTTTTCTAGTGCATTAGATTAAATATTATTTTTTGAGATTTAATTACTTTAAGTAAATCATCACTTTAAGTAAGTCATTAATGTATGACTATTTTTCATGAAAGATAGTTGTAACTAGATAATTTCTCATGATTTTTGAATAGTCTACTTAACACTCATTGCATCGGGAATGCTTATAAGGATGAAGAAATGGAATTGAAACTACTGAAATGAATCATATAGCATCAATCATCACTTCCCGAACTTACACCCAGTAAGTAAAACTTCCTAAAAAAATTGCTAACGTCTTAAATTATGTAGACATTGAGGAAACCAAAAATTGAATTAGAATTGCAATTTATTTATTGGTTTTCACACCTCTATTCATCTTCACCGTCTTAAACAAAAATCTTAGATAAATTCATAAAATTTCAAATTCCATGCCTAAAGAATATCCCTATTCAAGGAAAATGGCGTGCTGGTTGAAACACACGGACTCCGCTTGTATCCGACGGTATGGGGACTCCGGGATTGTGGGAAAGTACAGACTCCGTCGGATTGAGTATACAGCACTGTCCGGATAATTTTGCTGGAGCCGTCGTCGGCCGCGGAACGCGACGCGGCAAGGGAAGTTTCCGGACCGGCGGGCCCCACAGCTTTCCGAACCGATAATATCGGAATGGGTTTTATTGTTTACTAATCTTGTTTAGTGGATGACGTGTACTATACGCCAACTTTTGGGCTTTTCGCGTCACTTAACGGCCGATAAGGCACAGGCAGACCGTAAGTACAAAGCTGTGATGTGTCAGCAGATGAATTGGGTTCACGTTAGATGACGCGAAATCGAGCGGTCCACGGGATAGTAATTTCTGGGCCACATGTAGTTTGTGGTTTTGGTGAAGGTTGCTTTCCACGTCAGCACAGCCCCCGATTCCTAAAGGGCGGTCACGTGGGGTGCTAAAGCCGCTCCCGGCAGGGTTAATAGATAAGTATGGCCGGCGCCTGATGGGTTCGTGGAATTGGGCCGCCATGAGAGGGATTCAGGATTTCCGGGCTTTTGAAAAGAAAGTTAGATTTATTGATGGAAGTGGGGAGATTGAGTTTCGGAATTCCGTGTAGAACGGGGTGAGTTGCGAGGAGATTTGCAGTTTGGGGATTGGGTTTTTTCGAGAGGGGCGATTTTGATTTTCCCATTTACGATGTCGAAGGATTGCGTGGTGGTTTGTTTGAGTGGCAACGACAGAATTCATGGTCATCCGGACGAGAAGGGATTCGATCCCGGGTTCAAGCTCTTCGGGAAGACTATCCCGGTGCGCGCAGCAGAGGAAATAAAGCAGGAGGAACCTGTTTCTGGGCAGCAGCCTGGATCTCACAAGGTTCGAACTCTAGACCTCGAGGTGTAAGCAAAAGTCAGATCTTGTAGTTATCGCGAACGATTTGTCTAATATCTGTATGTGTTATTTTTGCAGGAACAGAGCCCGGAAGGCGAGGAGGAAGTTCAGCAGGAGACTGGTAGCAGCAGCGAGGATGGGAAGGATGAGAGTATGAACGAGGGAAAAAGCGGGGGGCAGAAGACGGTGTTGAAGAAACCAGACAAGCTTCTGCCGTGCCCAAGATGCCAGAGCATGGATACCAAATTTTGTTATTACAATAACTATAACGTGAATCAGCCGCGTCATTTCTGCAAGAATTGCCAGAGATATTGGACGGCCGGGGGGACGCTCAGGAACGTGCCGGTGGGTGCCGGGCGCCGGAAGAACAAGCATTCCGTAGCGGCGTCCACGGTATCCTCGCATTACCGTCAGGTAATCTCGGCGGCTTCCGAGTGTGGCCTTGGGGTTCGAACCGATGACCAGGACTCTGGCGTCGACCAGGTTATGATCCCCTGTGCCGCGCTGCCTGCGTCCTGTGTGCGGCCGCTCAAGGTCGCGGGTTCGAGGATTCAAGTCGTACCTGTGGATGTATTGGAGTCCGGTGCCTCCACCGGGACTGTGCTCAATTTTGGGTCTGAAGCTCGGAATAAAATACAACGTGGAGGGGATAGCGATCCGAGCATTGAGAAATCGACAATGGAGTCTTCTTCTGGGTTTGGAAAAGAGGCGACTGCTCATATCAATCAAGCAGCCCCTCGGCCACAGATGGATCCGTCACCCAATTGGGCAAATGGGGCTGCTGGGGCTGCGTTTTTTGGAGGTGCCTGGTCATATGGGTGGAATTTTCCAAACCCAGCATGGAATGCCGCTGCTGCTGCTCTTGCCCCTGGTTGGCCCGGTTTGTCTTGGCCCATGGTTCCTGGATCCTACTTTCCTCCGCCTCCTCCTCCTCCTCCTGCCGGATGGGGGCCTGCACCATGGGCTTCTGGACCCTGGGCCGCCGCCGCTGCCACCACTGCTTCCAATAATCCCGCTGCTGCGGATTCTGGGTCTCCATCTCTGGGTAAGAGGCCACAGTCTGAAGATGGGTGTTTGTGGGTTCCCAAGACACTGAGGATTGATGATCCAGGGGAGGCTGCAAAGAGCTCAATTTGGACAACATTAGGCCTAGGGGACAAGCCGGAGTCTGCCATCACTAGTGGGGGGATTTTTAAGGCCTTCCAACCCAAGACACAGGGCGCTAAAGATTCAAGAAAGGCTTCGCAAGCTCTGCAAGCAAATCCTGCTGCCTTTTCAAGATCGTTATCCTTCCATGAGAGCAGCTAATTTCATTCAAACAGCCCAATCCAGCAAAATGATGAGTTTGTGCAGAAATACTGGTTTTGATTATAAGAGCAGGGTTCAGACATATACTCATGTTCTTACTGTGGCTTGGGAGGTCCATACTCTGGACTCTGCACTAGCACTAGAAGTAGCAATAACTGGCTTATAATTGAGAGAGCCCTAATAGATTGCCTCTCCCTCCCTTTCATGCTCCGGGGAAGGTGTTAGCAGAACAAAATCATAGAGAGAGCCTATATGAAGAGAGATTGCCTGTTAATGCTGTTCAATCTACCCTTTAAAGTATTTTCTTCCTGATTGCTCACAAGAGCTGATTGGGAGATATACAATCTGTATATGATTACAATTTTTGCTTCCTTTTGGGAGTCTATGCTTAACTTTTTTATTTTTGGGGAGTCTAAATTGGATGTAAAAATTATGGGTATTGATGATGAATGCAGTTACCTCAAAAGGTGACAGTAACTAGGACTAGTCTTAAGCAGAGCCAAACTTGTAAATTAGATTAGACATAAGCACAGGTGAGGTCCGAAGAGTTTTTCTTCAACGGTCTCACCGGACTCAGGAGCATATTGTGCAGAAGACTTTGGACCAGAGCATATTGTGCAGAAGACTTTGGACCAAGTCGAGTGTATATATATATTACATTTGTGTCTCTGTAAGATGTATAAAGATCCAGACCTGTTAACCTTGTATAGCTTGTCCTCCAATGAGTGTTAAAGAGCAAGTGATCTTTTTAATGGACACAAAATTTCGAACTCGTGAAGTATTTTTCTTGTTACTTCGCGTTGGAGGCATAAGAACAAGGACATCAAAAAGTTTGTTGCTTGCTCTTCTTGTTACGATTCATAAAAGCTTGCTTATGCTCATTATCATCAGGTCTCGTATAATTGAAATTGAGCTCTATGTTTTGAAGCAATCTTGTCTTTCATGTTATACGATGTAAGTTTAGAATCGCAACAATACTTCTGAACTGGGTACATGAATTTTTTTATCTTTATCTAAATAGAAATAGTACGCCTGGGTTACTTGTGATCATGGATCTGATCATCAAGAAGGGTTGCTGTTCATATATATATATTCTTATTCTTTATTTACAAACCAGTAGCAATGCTATTATTCCTCTGTTACAGATTCACAAATAGTAAAAATTTACTTGCATTTCATTGAAAGCTAATTCTGGGGGACACTAGTTCGAAGATAAAAAGGACTGTGCTTTAAAATTAATCTCTGCTTATTGCAATGGTGCTGATGTGTATAAGCGTGGAATATAACCATCCAATTGAAAAAGGAACGATGACTTTAGTGATGCCACTTTATGTATGAGAAGCTATATCTTGTTTTCTTCCTTCCCAAAAGGTACGCATCAACAGATTTGGACTGTGTTAAAGGAGTAGAAGAGTCTTATTAACAAGGCTATTGTGTGTTCATCGTTAATATAGTCGTAAAAGGTTATGCCATGTGTAATGGGTATGTCGGTGTAACGGTGATGGGTCGCAGGACCGAAGACTATTCACTCCCTGTAACTTGAAAACTATTTTTCACGGTCCTGAATTTGGGAGAGGGGAGGGTCCCTCATGGCCTTCATACAAATCTGTCCTTTTAGAAGATAACGGAGCGCCAGAGTCATCGCAGCAAGCAAAGGGGAGTTATCATTTTAATCGCTGTATTTCTAAGACCTTAACAACCCCTCCAAAATAAAAATTCCGACAGAAGCCATTAGCTACATGTCTAGTCATGCCCTAATATATCAATTTATAGGGGTTTGAACTTTTGGTTAACAGAATTTATGCCCAGAAACGGATATCTTCAACATGGTGAATCAAAGGGTTTATCGATCTGCACTTCTGTGCAAAGGGTTTCTTCTTTGTCGAAGTCAATGAATGCCAATATAGTGAGGAGGCTTTTGAAGCTGGCTCGTATGTTTTAAGACGGGTTAATTTGCATTACTGGAGACATATTTTCGACCTGACAGAGGAGTTGTTCAAAGCACCTGGTATGGGTTTGACACCGTTCTCTTTCTAATGAATTCTGGAATTAAAAATTAAAAATGAAAAGATTTTGAAGCAAACAGGAAAATCTAGGAAAAATGATCAAATTCTCTTCCATTACTTGTGCTAAAGATTACAGATCATATTCCAGGGTATGTAACCAGATGAAATTTCCGAGCGGCTCTGTGATATCATAATCCCAGGATATCAAAACTGGTAACAGGTTGAATCTTTGATTACGAACAAATACTTTCTAAAGTCGAAATCCCATAAAACAAAAGTAACAGATGCGACAGGGTGTACAAGAAATGCTCTGAAACTTGAAACAGGGTAAAAGGAATTTGGAAAAGAAATGATATATTCAGGGGACAAATTACTGAAAGGGTCAGTGAAGATCAACATCACACCCTCATACAAGTATGAAGGTCATTCCCCGTGGAAGCATGAATTTCGGATAAAAGTCAGGAAAACGAGCTTCAAGGAATTACTGGGAATGTAGGAGCAAAGTAAGGAAAAAATCTAGAGTTCAAATGTCTAGAAGTTACTTACCCATACGCTTTTAGTGTATATGAAACCGGTAGTGTAAGAAGATGTAAGTAATATGAAAACAAATCTTATCACTAATTCAGGTTACGGTCACTAATTAAGGTATTTAGAATTTATTTACAGTAATTTATTCTCAAAAGCTAATATATCTTTTTTACTGAAAAAATTAGTAAAACAAGATAAAAAGGTCACTAATTAAGGTATTTAGAATTTATTTACAGTAATTTATTCTCAAAAGCTAATATATCTTTTTTACTGCAAAATCAGTAAAACAAGATAAAAAAGACAAATTAAAGATCACAAAAACAAATTACTGGAAAAATCAGTAAAACAGTATAAAAAGGACAAATTACTTAAAGGATCACTGAAGATCAACATCACACCCTCATACAAGTATGTGCATCATTCCCCATGGAAGCATGAATTTCGGATAAAAATCAGGAAACCGACTTTCAAGGAATTAGTACGGAATGTAGGAACAACAGCTGGATCAAGAGAAAGGAAAAAATCAAGAGCGAGTATATATCTTAGGAGCTTCATGTAAGGACTATATCAAAGTTTCCAATTCCCTATTTTTTTCATGCCTTTTTGGGCTATAGTACCTATTAAGAATTTTTGTCACATGCTGACATATTTCTGGAGAATAGAACCTAGGTGGAGTGTCATGTCTAATATATTATTTATTGATCAATTGAATTGAACCAGTGATTTTGTATTAAAGAGTGTCTTTTGTCAATAACAGTATATAGGAGTGTCTTAACAGAGCACCCAATAACGGCCTATCTAAAATCACTAGGAATTAAACCAGTGATTTTGCATCAAGGAATGTATTAACAAAGCAGCTAATGATCCAAAACCACAATCACCAGGAATTAAACCAGTGATTTCGCATCAAAGAATGTCTTAACAAAACACCTAATGATCCAAAACCACGGAGAATTGAACCAATAACTTCAATATCTTCACATTAAGAAGTGTCTTAACAGAACACCCAATATCGACCTATCCAAAACCCTAACTCTCGCTCCCTATTATTATTAAAAATAAAAAAAAAAAAAAAAAAATTTGGATGAGCATTACGCCAACGATCTCACAGAACCATTTTAAAATAAAACGCTTCAAACAACTCCAACAAAAGGCGCTGATCAAAATTAATGTGATTGATCACTGAATCATAACTTCAAACAGATTGCTCCTCTCCGTTAAGGATAAAGCCATGTTCTACGTTTACAGAGGAGGATCCAAATGACGAGTTTCTAAAGATGCAGAAAATATAATGTAAACTTGTGGGATTGACAGACCGTAAATATGGTGGATTCAAGCCAGATGCAAACGTTGGATGAAGTACCTTAAACCACACCTAAATAAGCTCCCCATCGACATGGAGAGACTTTCATGGAATGTAAGGGGCCTAAATACCCTTGAGTGAAAGCAAAATTAGTAAGGCAGAAGATTTCCTAGGAGAAGCTAGAGACTGTTTGCATATGTAGGCAAAAGTGTGGCCATGAGAAGTTGCAAATTTGTTCACCATCAATGTGGAAAGGCTGTGATGTTATGCCAGATAACTCAAGTTAATTTGCAGGGTCACAAGCCATTTTGTGGAACCCAAAAACCAATTTTCTGGAAATTCAAAGTGGTACTAGATGGTGGATTCGGACAGAGTGAGCTTCAGTGTAGAATTACAATTATTAGGCTCCCACTGGTACTGCTAAAAAGTTGGACTGTTGAACAGATTTTGAGCGATCTTCTCAAACTCTCCATGGGAATCGCGTATTCTTCTTGGGATTTCAATACGAATATCAATTCTGATTAAAAGAAGGTGAGAGAATAACTGATGTGTAGGTTTAGAATTAATTGAGCATTATACACGGGCAGTTTTGTTTTGTTATTTTTTTTTTTCTTTAAATATTTTGGTTAAAATTTTAATTTAATTTGGAGTAGTGTTAATGTTTAATGGAAAAATGATTTTTTTGTTTTTTTTTTAAATATCATCATCAAATTTTATCTTATTTTGTTTTGTAATTTTAGATCATTGATTTCTATTAGTTTCAAAAAAAATAGATTTGTATATTTTTCAAGCTCAAATTTATCTTGAAGAACAACATAAAAATACCAACACAACTATTAAGACTCAGACTTTCCCAAGAAGTAAACTCTATGGGTACTCATGATAATAAGAGAGATAAGACTTGAACTAGTGGTTTTTCCAACAAAACAAACTAAATGTAGCGGTGCATATTTGATTTAACAAACGAACAACAACTATCATACTTAAACTAGACTATAATATCTATATAGAAAATGACAATTGACTGGCAATAGAGAAAAATAAGAGCCAAATTAGTGATGGACTTAAACATCCAAGATGATCACTGGGCACTGTGGAGAGGAGTTTGATTTGACCACATTGAGGGCTGGTACGTTGATGACAACTTCCTCGTTCTAATGAACATTGGAATCTGTATCTGAGTCTGAAACCACGAAGCGCTCCACTCTATTTAGTGTAACCACTATATCATCCAGATCATACCTGATGTCCCTCAATATTCTCTTCAACTCTTCCTAACCAACAAAAATTTTGTCTCGAATCACCATATCTGACGGTGTGCTAAAATAGAATGCAAGAAATACAATCTTCTCTTTCTCAACTTTCTTGGGTTTGGAACCCATTTGAAATTGCCACTACAAATTTCTGAGTTAGAATGATACATCCGGTCTCCGAACTCCTTTGCTTCTAGAGTGATAATCTCCTTTCTAACCTCCATGGGAGTGGAATTGAAGAAGTTTGCAACCGACTCCCACCCGAACAGTCTACAATGTTTGGACAAAGAAATCCCCAGAGCACCTCCCCTCCGGATGGGTAATCTTTGACGAGGAGCCATGTGAGCTTGAACCATGTATTCAACACAAAAGACAATCTTTTGGATTCACTGACTTAACTGGCCGCGACAGGCAGCAAGAGAATAAGACACCTTTGAAACACAAAAGGCCAATTTATGGTTGACAGATGAAGTGAAATTCCCCACTACTACCACAAACTACAAGTTGTCAAGAAACCTTTAAAGGAATAGTTGTTGACCAACAAAGACGTAGAAACCCTTACCTATCCAAATCGTACACTGAAACACTTCACTAGAAACCGTTATGGTAAGAGGAGAAGACTGTATGGCAACTTGGGATATGAAAATTGACCTAGGGATAATGAGACGATGAACTAATTTAGAACCAAATGGAGAAGGATCTGCTATAACTTAATCCACACACCGATACATGACAGATAAATGAAATCCCAAAGGGGTCGAGGGATTAAGGTGTCATCGATGGAAGAACAACAACCAATTCGAAGGAGGGTGTAGACCTTGTATTGTGTAAAAATAACATGAAAAACATTGACTAACTAGATGAAACCAAATATAATGCGTGGAAAAACTTTGACCTTATAACAAATCGCTATTGAATACAGTGACGACCAACATTGAAGCATGAATTGGTCGAACCCTCCCAGAATCTCACATAAAAACAACAATGTACACAACCTTCCCTTAACTGTGAAACAACCAATTGAGAAACAAATACCTAAACTTAAGTGTAGCACTAGAAAGTTTCCAAAGACATTGACAACTCGTCTGTCATCCTGAGACACTAGCAAGACTTGTATATATAGTTGCAGTGATAATATAACGTTTACATGGTAAGCGCTGAACTCTCAACAATTTCCAGAACAACCACCAAGTGTATTGCTTACCCTAGGACTCCACCATCGTAAGACAACATGTCATGGTGAACTCATTAATGAACCTTCTCCAAATGTCAGTGAAATTACTTACTGCATCCAATCTGCCATAGGGGAGATGATCTATAGCTGAACTGACAGAACGAATCAAGTGTCTGAACCCTTGACATACTCAAAACCCAAATCTCCCATCCTCGTGCAATAAATTTGAAAGGACCTTAATATTTGGATATCGTAAATTGAGGCGAGAGTACGCCACGCACGTCCTATGCGAGGCCAAGTGGAGGGCGAGGCTCTTCCTCTAAACACTGCCTCCACCTTCACCAAACAAAATTTCTGCATGCCAATCATCACCTTGATAAGAAACCTATAGTAAAAAAATTGCATCATACTCCATTCCAGTATTCTGTTACCGATAAAGCACTCCATCAAAGAAATCATCAAAATTTATCAAACTTAATCGAACTTAAACCATTTATAAAATAATATTTATCCCCTATCAATAATTTCCACCCTTTATCTTCCCAACTTAATAATCTAATAAAGCTAATCCCCTCACAAATTAATTAAGTGATAATTATTCCGTTATAACTTACCATAAGGCTCTACCATTTCTTCAATATCCTTTTGGTTAAACGCTCTGACTCTCCCAAATATTGAGCATTAGTAGGCTTCTTATCATCATATTCATGGATCCCAACTATGAAAGCACTAGATGACAAAATGTCTATCACGTTTGAAATCGGAGCTTAAAGAATGAAATATGAAAAGCACTAGATGACAAAATGTCTAACATGCATCTCCGTATTTTACATGGAAATTTATATAGGTTTGAAGGGGTGCAATTGGAATCTTTCAAAAAAATCAAGGCCTTGGAAGTATGGAAAGCGGATTTGAGGGACACGTAAAGCTATTTTCAAACAAATCGAGTTCCTAGAATTATCAAATCGAAGCTCTAGAATTTTTAGCCATAAATTCTAATGAATATATGAAATATTTTGAATAAAATAATAAGAAAAGTTACAAAAATTATTTGATTATTATGTTAATTTTATAGGGAAAGATGATATTTTATCTCACAAATTTGATAGGAGTGAATAGAAACAAACAATTCGAGCTCTTAGAATTATTAAGTCGAAGTTCTAGATTTTTTAGCCATAAAATCTAATGAATATATGAAATATTTTGAATAAAATAATAAGAAAAATTATAAAATTTATTTGATTATTATGTTAATTTTAGAGTGAAAGGATGATATTTTATTTCACAAATTTGATAGTAGTGAATAGAAATTTTAAGTATAATTAGATTTATATTATTATTTAAGTTTTAGTAAATGGGAATGATGTAACTAGGAGTTTTGCTCAATTTTACATCTACAGTTTGACTAATTTTGTTGAAAGTTGAATCAAAGTTTTAGATTAATGAGAATCCTAATATATATATTACTGAATTTTAATAATTTGAGGGAAGTTTATTGCAATAATGATAGCTTTTTCAAAGATGCCATGCCTAAATAAGGTGAACTAGTGAATGAATAAGAAGCTTTTTCAAGGACACAACATCTTATTTTAAGATATTCAAATACACAACATGAATCTCTTTGATGTATATATAGTAGATAAAGAGCGAAAACATCATACAATAATAAACCTACTTAATTGTAATTAATATAGTGATAATAAATGATGACTAGATTTGTGGCTTAATATGCACCTCTCCTTCAAACAAGTGTTTCCCTCAATTTTGATGAGTTGTTGATGATTCTTTATGAAGAATTCATCTTTCCAAGTCACCTATTCTCTATTGGTAAGTTCTTCTACTTGATTAGGTACTCAATGATTTCTTTGGGCCTTAGTTGTTTGATTCATGTTAATAAATCAATTAATTGGGCTTATATTTTTATAACCCATCCAATTTTCTGATGATATGTAAATTGTCAGAGATATTCTTCCAGAACAATTTGTCACAACACATTTAAAATATTATGAAATTTTATATTTATACAAGTTATTTCCTTAGATTTTAGATTATTTATTTACTAGTTTTTTTTTTTCAAATTTACGAAATATTTGAAATAACAAATTGAATGAATAGACACATAGAAACACCATCCATAAATGAACACAAGATTTATCTTAGAAAACCCAATATAGGAGAAAAATCAACTAGCAGGTGAGGCATATCCTCTTCTCTCTTTGCTTTAGTCATAGAAATGAACATTCAGAGGAATGAGCACTCCTATGTAGTTACCTTTGACAATGTGACTTGAATGGCTACTACAAAATCATCCTTCCCCTCCGTTATGCTCTCAAAATATGACTCTCATATGTTTTTCTCAACTATGAAACAAGTACAATGCAAAATAATGGAACCCATTCTGCTCCTATCAACTAGATATTTAACATAAGTTGATAACTATCTAGGGTTAGGGGCTTGAATTCCTCAATCGTCAATGTGATAAGGTTTTGGACCTTGAAAGTCCTCACATGGCTAGCCCCACATGTGTGAATAAAGGGGTTTTGATGTTGCATCCATTTGTACCATGGTGGTCGACTGGGTCGATCAACTTGTTGGAGGCTTAAATTCTACATAAGAATTTTGATTGAGGTGATATTGAGATTGTTGGAAAAAACTTGGAATGTAGAGTGCCCAAGTCATTAGGGGAATTTTTGAGGTAAAAAATGAGCCTCAAAACAAAAAATATACTAATAAAATTAACTTTAAAAGAACCAATAGGATTTAAGATGGTAATGTCATGCCCAGGGGAGAATATTTTGGAGGGAAAAGCATAAAACTATTTTTTTCTTCGTATTTTCAGCTTATCTCCTTGTAGGTTTACTCAAATTTCAAGTGTGGACATTTGTTGGATGCACAATCAAATTCCACATCCAACGAGTACCTGCTATGCATACTTCTAAGTAGACCCACATTGAAAAAAATGAAAATACATGAAAAAACCATGTTGAACTTGTTTTTTCATGTTTTTTCAAATTATTATTATTATTATTATTATTATTTATTTATTTATTTTTAATTTTTATTTTTATGTAGGTCTACTCAGAAGTATCCAAAGTGGTTACTCGTTGGATGTGAAATTTAATTCTACATCCAATGAGTGTCTAGACTTGACATTTGTGTAAACCTATAAGGAGATGCGTTGAAAATACAATAAAAAGAGAGTTTTCTTTATTTTTCTTTAAAAATTCGTAACTCTTATTTTATTATTTTAACTATTTTTTTATTATTCCCCTTACGAGACCCATTTTAGACTTCAAAATTCTCCCAATTTTCAAACCATGAAACCCCAAAAACATCATTTGATGCCCCAAGATGGATCCTCAAGGTTCTTGTCATAGCCGTTACAACACCACCATAATATTTTAACATGTACACCTAAATTTTGGGTCGCATAATTGCTTTTCAATGTTTTAATGGTCATTCTGGTCGCTTCACTTGGTCTAAATCCTTAAATAACCTAGCTATCATCAAGGCTATGGTTGCTCATTACTGTCACATGACACATTTCTTATGCTTGAACATGTTATCATTTGTGGCATTTGCAGTCAATCAATTTTGTGAAGGATCTTTTAGCCTTGTTTTTAGTATTCCTCCATTTATGTTTACATAGGTTAAGGGTTCTTGGTTTTTAAGAAGCTATGAGGATTATAGTCACACATGTATTTCCTATTCCCTTGCATGCCTAGATACAAGTAAAGTCACTTCAATTTCAAGTGCTAGATGCTAAAAAATTTAAGTAGAAAGTTACTAATTAAGGTTTAACATGGTTGTTGATGCTATAGTCTTTGTTATCAAAAGGTTACTAATAATTGGAGGGAATCCTGGCTCAGAATGCTAAATCATTTCAAGGAGTTTTGAAGGTTGGTGTTATCAATTACCAAATCCAACAAAATTATGCAAAGACCAAAATATTTGGCCTCAAAGAACACCAAAATTATATGTTTACTCCATTAGAAGCGATGGGAAAGGATCCATGATAGAATACACCGGGGAGTGGAACTTGAAGGATGTCAAGAACTATTGCTTAGATCTATTGCCAAGGTTTTCAAAAATAATTGATAGTAATGATATTAATGATATGTCAAAGGAATCACAGAAGCTACCTCGGGTGTTATTACTCACCACAAAAAAGCACACCCTAACAATTTGGAAAGCTCTTAGTGGGTTATATTATAATAGAATACTATTTTATGACTTAGAGGTTGTTGATGCATCACATCCTATTGCTAAGAAGTTTGGAGTCAAGGAACTTCCAACTATGATAGGAATTTTGTCTAATGGTGAAGTAACTGTTCTGGAAAGTGATAGTGGATTTGAAAAACTAGGGTCACAAAAGGTAGAAGAACTTGGAAAACTTATCGAACATTTAGAAAACAGGAATTCAAAGGATAGTGATGCCAAAACAAATAGTCAATCAATCCAATGTGCAAAGGGATGTATTTCTATGCTTACCAAGGAAAATGAAGACATGTTATATGGAAAAGATACACCTCTCTCTATGTTTGGTGTGCAAAACAAAAGACATTTTTACTTGCTTGGAATTGATTCCTTTTGGGTTGCTTACAAGCTTCACAAAGGAAGATCTACTATTTACAAGAGCCCTGTTATCATAGAGGATGCATAAAGGTTTAGTAGTGAGATTTTTGATGGATATGTTTAGTTCACAAAAGTTCACCAGAAGCCAGAAATAACCCAAATGGATCAATTGATAGATCCAAGACCCCCATGGGTCATATTTGTTTAATAGATCAACTTCTCCTAGTTTTTGTATTATTGTTTGCTTCTCTACCCAAATTAATGTAAATCAGGAGTGCTGTCAACGTTTTCCCTCACTGTTGATCAGTGCTCATAGTTAAAAGGAAATATTCAAGAGGGCCACTAAAGGTAACTATGATCGAAGAAATAAATTCAAGTTTGAATGTTTTTATGATACACCAATCTCAGTTTTGTATGGTTACCTGTGTAATATCGATTGTGGTACATGGGAAGGTTCTAGTCTATGAGATCCACATTTAGATAATGAACTTTTAGCCTTTGGGTGCTTCACTCATGTAATGTAATTTTTTTTGGAAACATTTCAATCCATCGTATTGTTATCATTGATAATGAACAATTCCAGTAACAAAACAATATTGTAATGATCTTCGTGGTTGTTCTAAAAGGTTTGGTTGGTGATTTGAAAAAGGCAATGAATGATGGAGAACCTATTATGATTTAGGGGATACATTTAGATCCTAGTATTTATCTTATGCCTGAGGAGGAATTAATCAAGTGCAAATGTGAAAAGATTCAAATATAACCTTAAGGACACTGCAATTGGAATATTTTGAGAAATGGTGGAGTTTTTCTTCATGGACTATAGGCTTTTGATGATATTGGTCATTCCTATTCTAAGATTTTTGTTTTTAAACCTACATACAACAAATCGAATTATCATCTTGTGTTTCAAACTATTTTAATCATGGTTGGGATCCTTATATCAGGTGTATCTTTTATATTTTGAGCCAATCCATGAGGAAATATGGCATATGAGGGATCCTCCACCTTGATGTAATAGTAAAAGGAACAAAAGAGATACATGAAGAACATAATAAAATTATTCAGTGTGGGGCAATACAACCTGTAAAGGCTACATTTGCAACATCAAAGGGATACCTTTTGACTTTAGGAAAAGATCAGAGCTTTGCGTTTTAGGAAAAGTGAGAAGTTCTGCCTTGTATAGGATGTTTGGTCCCGATTCTATGCTCTCATTAAATTTTTAACCAATAACTGTGTAGAAATATCTGTCTATGGCTTGGTAGTGCAACATTGTTTTTGTGTACGTAAGTGTTTGAGATATCCTAACAACTATATGATTCTTCTTGGGTCAATACCTAACTGATTAAAATCACTTCTAACAAGACATGTCTACCCTTATCTCATAGAAGGACGTTGGAAATTATAGGTTTGGTGGAGAAAAGGGAAGATGATATTGACAATGTTCTAGTAGACACACTAGGGAAGATAGAAATATTTATTTGGTTTGCTTTAGGAGCCATGATTATAGAAGCTTTTGCATCTACATTTCCCACTTTGGTGTCTTATGTGATTCATACTCCTCGCTTAACAAGTTTGTCTACTTTTATGAGTAATATGCTTTATGCATGCAATATTCTATACAAGACACACTTGCCTCTTGTTCTTGTGTTTAACAATATTGATGTATCTGACCATTAGTTTGACTTAGTGACATTTGGTAGCATTTTTTAATTGATGGTGGCAGACATGGAAAAACAACAGATAGAAGATTTCGAGACATTTTAGAAAACAATAGTGACAAATCCTACACGTTTGACCTTAGTAGAAGCTTATGTCTTGTGCTTGATGAGTTTGATCGAAATTTGCGCTCTATTGGGGTATTGTAAGTAATAGGTGTCGGAATGGATGAGTTCTTTGTAGCAATTGAAACAAGTGCATGGAGAACTACAAGGTTGATCTTGAGAAACAATGTGTAGAAAAAAAATTCGTAGAGGAGGAGCAAAAGAAAGAAGATACAGATAGATTGATAAAAGATTTAGACAAGTCAAGGGGTGAACATGTTGTTCTAAGATCCGTTGATGTAAGGAACATGACAAAAAGGATAATGAATATGTACAAAAATGAAGCATATTGAATCATTACTCACCCACCCCATCTTAAATGATAATAATATTCATGATTGAAATGGAGAACATTATTTGATAATTAGTGAATCTGACATGGAAATGTTATCTGATAACTTGTGAGTCTGAATGGAGAACGTTATTTGACATTGGCTAGGATAGAAAGCTATAAGATAGAAACACTCAGAATTAATACCACAAGCGTTAAGTTTTAGGAAATGATTCATATCTATTAGTAATAATCAATACCTAACCCTAACTCGACACACAATTGGCCATTACATAGGATTTTAGAAGGCTTAATTCCCTAGTTCTAAATGATTGACTAACTCTCTTATGATCTAGGGGCTTAACAATGGAAGGAATATTAGCTTGTGTTGTGCTCACTTCATGTACTGTTGGATTTAGGGAGTTAGTGGATGCCATAAAAAAATAGCTCATCATTATCTCCAAGGCTGGTTTATTTTGATGTTCAAACCCCAACATGGATTCCTGTTTGTAGACTTAATACAAAGGAGTCAAATGCTAATTTTTTGAGGGATTTGCTTCATGTAGTGCTTTAGTACATACCTCAATGCATTTGATTTTTTCCATCGACCTTGTATAGTTTTTCCTTTGAGAATACAAGGGCTAACTTTGTGATCAACTCGTTTAAATACCTATTGGTTGCATAGGTGAAGGGATATAATTGGTACCTATTTGTTTTGCAGAGAATCCAACCGTGCCTACATGAGAAATAATACCATTTAGATTTTCCAAGTAGTGGAAATAGGAAAATATTGCTTCAAATAATTATCTACAATGTCTATAATGGTTAAATACTACTCAGGCTTCAAGTAGTTTCTTTGGGTAGCAACCCCAATTCAAGTATCACACACACACACACACACACACATGCACTTCCTATCACCCTTGAGACCAAATTGATCAACAAACTTATCTTCTATCACTAAGTCGTCGACAAATGGATGTGCAACTTAGGAGGCATGATGGAGAGACTTGGATAAACAGTTGTAATTTTTCTTTTAGCTTAAGAAATCGAGTTAGGGTGGAAGAGTGATTTGCATAAACAACTGCACATGACGTTGATGAAGATGATCCAGACTTATGCATGAATGCAACAAAATATAGATATACACATAAACACAAAGATGCAGTAGAAATAAAACTTCATTTCATTAATATTAAAGAACTGAAATATGCTTACATACATAAATGGAAATATACTAGCTCGAGCGATGGTAGCTTATCTCTGAGAAGAGATGTGGTGGCTACATGCCTTTGAACTGTGTTGCAATGAGGCTCAAAGGCCTATTTATTATTGAGAAACAATGGAAACCCTAAAAATCCAAAAACCTAATCCTATGAGATGAAGCATCAAAATTGTGAGCCTTGTTTGGGAAAATTGGTACATCAACTTCCCGGGGTCATAACTTTGGCATACAATCTCCGTTTGGACATCATAATACCCTGTTTCAAAGATCTCAAAGAGGAGGCCAAAAACAAACGAATAAATTGATTTGGATCTTTTCTAGTCTCTCTGTTTTCCCTAAAAAATGTCTTTTAGTCCCTCAAAATGACTCCGAAAGTTTAGGACCCGAAAAAATTGCCAAAAATAGTAAGTTGTGTGCTACAATTAAGTAAACTGAAAAGAAACAATAGTGAGGGTCCAAGTGGAATAGGCGGGTGGCTACCAATATCCACCTGGATTAGAAGAGGATTGTGTAGATGATTTATTAGGAGATTTGAAGGACACTTACCATTTTCTCTGCCTTAATCATCTAAAAGGGTCAACCTTGTTACAAAAAATCAACCTTCTTTATATGTGCACTGTTGTGAAGGAAAATCCCCTCTGTGGACAAAGGCAATCCCTCTAGCCCAATGAGTGGGTCTAGCAACAAACCAAACAATTTGATACACACTTTCCTAGCTTATGCTTGACAAATGCAGGAAGAAGGAGGAACCTACCTCGTTATGATGCTAATCACTCAATCCTTAGAGATGGCTTTGAATCTTTCGTTCCAGGCCTCGCTCCTTAGTTGTTCTTCACGTCCAAAAACCTGCAAGGAATATCAAAGTACTATGCAAGATACGAGAGAATATATAACATACATCAAACATAAACTACTTAACAGATCAAGGAACATTAAGCTAATAGCATAAACATTTACACAATTAAGGAAAGTGAACAACATATGTATATATTAAGAAACTAGAAAGGGAAGCATACAACCTATAACCTGATGTTGGACCCCTCTTTTGGTGGATGTCCAAGTCCAAGCAAAGACTCTTCAAGCACTCCTTCTCCAAGCTAGAATGGGCAGCATGTAAGCATAATCTCAACAGAGGGTTGTAGCAATCAATGACCAACCCTTTGGGGAAGGAAGGGAGTGAATTTATAGGAAGGGAGAGGGAGTTAGGGATCCAAAAAAGAGGGAGGAAGGTCCAAATATCAAGGGGAAATCCCCATGATGATAATATCAAGAGGCCCAAATGAGAGAGCTCGACCATATCAACAACAACCAATATGCAACTCGCTATTCTCGAAGGTTCTAGTGAGCGATGCTTCTCCTCTAGTTTAGGAAAGCATTATAGAAGGAGATTAGTGCGATTTTTCCTATGAAAACCCATGCTAGCAGCTTGAGTGTATAACTGAGAAACCTGCCATCAGGATGGGCAGAAGTGGAGCAAAACACGTTGATGCAAAAAATGAGGTTTTAGGCAACTTTTTTTAGAATGATTTTAGGGTAGTTTTCCTTTATTCTTCAAGGAGGTTTTGGTTTGTATATCATGATGGATATGTTGCACAGTAGTCAATGTTTTGGCACTTCAAGATATGGAATGAGAAGTGAACATGAGATATGACAAAACACTGTGTAACATGCACTTGTTCACAAGAAAATATAACACAAATGGGTAGCCTATAATCCAGACATCACGAGGATGATTTCCTCATGGGACCCTGCAAACATAATAAAGATGAATTATTGTAACATGAATGAATCCAGATCATTCATGGAATACGAAGGATGAGAACTCATTTTTACAACTTGTTGAGGAGGAGGTTCTTACCCAATTGACAACAAGATTGAAGTCACAAAAACATAATTGAATGATAAAATTCAGTCTCAAGATGAAATTGATATTTCAAGATTGACGATTTTGGGAGAATTATGTTGTTTTTCCATGATATTGGTGTCTAGGATAAAATATTATAATCAATGATGCTACAAAACCAAGTATCAAAACAAACTACTTTTCGCAGTGGCATAATATGCAATAGTAAAACAACACGTGCCCAAATATAGACAACATTTTACAAATTTTACAACCCAAATTTGTTATATTAATAAGAATGATAATACAATAGTCTAATGCTCTCGTACCAGGGGTAATGGCCCTCATACATCCATTGATACAAGACAACAACTATGGCTTGGTGTCACCAACTATTACCACCAATCTACCTTGAAAAAAGCACATTCACTGCCTAACTAATGTAGTCAACTTCACAACTACCTTGGTCATACCCTGAACACGCCTTCCCTGTCCTTCAACTCTCAATGTGCAGCAACACAACTATGCCTCTATTAATGAACCATTTCCATTAGTTCACTAAACATGACTCCACCTACCCTCTCATTGACTGTTCATCCTTCAACACATCAACACATTGAGACTCCTATTGAGTTGTTCACAACTCCGTTTGTTCACAACTCTCAACTTCCCACTGCTGCTCCTCAACTCTTTTGGGAATTTCTTCCCATTGGTGCCTCCCTGCTCTACCTTATGAAGACACACTTAGGGTTGGAGGGCTTCCCACTATCACTTTTGAATGTACCTCTCCAACAATGAACTTAGGGCATGGAGGAATGCTCAAATTCTGCTGTATATGTCCTTCTCCATAAGGCAAGTATAGGGCTAAAAAATCCTCCTGGTTGATCAAACCTTTGAACCCTTCTTCTATCACTTCTAACAATCCCTTAGTCCTTTAAGAGATTTTTTCCTTAGGGATTGAAGCAAGCCTCTACAATCCTCCACATGTTTTTCTTTAGGTTGCTCTGACTCTTCCACTTCTAACAGGCCTAAAGTTCTTCTTAGGTCACTACACTTAGGGCTCAGATTTGGGCACTTTCACACTACCCTCCATCAGTCCACAAGTGTCCAAAAAAATCAACCAAACATCAATGACACATACCTCTCTGTTGTAGCATTTGCTCACTGGTTAGGGCATCCATACACTCAGATTACTCTTCCTCTTGGCTGCTAACAGTCCTCCACAAACTGTACTCTTTTAGGACCTCATCGTCCTGGAAATCATATTGATATTACATATCTCTAGGGATGCTAATGTACTGTTATAGGGTTCTACTATTGGTTAGGGCTTATGTTAGCCCTAAAGTCTCCTCTCAAAACCCTAACTCAATTGTAGTTTGCTTCACTTGGAAAGCTACTCCTATTCACTACTCCTTTGGTTGACTTGTGCTTGGATTTTAGGCCTTTCGACCCCTTCAATTTGCCACTACATATATTGACCTAGGTCTACAACTACCATAAGATCTGTGACCTCCAAATCAGAAGTAAACCACACCTCAAACTGACCATAAAACTGCCCAATCTGGCCTCCAACAATTGCAGCCTTAACTCCACAATAAGCCTAAATGTTTTTCTCCCAAAGCAAGGGTATCCACCCTCTTGAAAACATGTTATCTCAAGCTCGGATCTCATGCAAATACATCATAACCTCTGTGTCCCTCAAACTTGAGGTATAAAAGCCACAAACCATCACAAAACAATCGAAAAGTATGACCAATCAACTTAGCCTACTGAAAATTCATCTTGGCTTCCAAAATAGTCACAAAGACGCCTCACCAGCCCTCTTTTCCTTCACTTGGAATCTCCCTCTAACCTACGGCCCAACCAGATGTCTCTTCCTATATGTGTTACTCCATGGATGTGTGTCAAATAGGCTCCCATCTCATCTCTATTTATATAATCTTCTAAGGAAATGTCTATCCCAACAAAATGTCTCCTCAAGTCAAGGCCGACTTGATTTCTCGACAATTTTCCCACATATAACTTTAAAAATTCATATCTCAACTTCTAGACCTCATATTTCGATGATTTTTGTCACCATTGGTTTCTCCAAAAGTCCTCTATCATATCCATCATTAAAATAATCAATCATCATCACAGTTTCACACCCACAAACATATTTGTGTGTCCATTCCTCCAAAAGTCACTAGCCTAGGGTTTGGAGTACCTCTCAAGATAAAAAATCTCAACACTCCCTCTTAGCGAGCGAGGTATTTCCAACAATAGGAAGTCTCCATCAACATCATTGCTGATGACACTAGCCCATTTGGTGTCCATCATTGTAGTATACTCTGTAGAATGAACCTTGTAATCTTGGTAGTGCCTCTGCCTCATCTCATCTGAACTTGAATACCTCAACACTTCCATAGGATTGACCCCTCTAAAGCTATACTCCTTCTGAGTATACACGATCTCCATTGGATCAACCTATCATTGATCTCATGTCCTACAAGGTCAATCCCAGTTGTGGTCAAACATGGCTCATCATCATCACAACCCAATCCTGCAAGCACTCATCCTCTTGGATCAAACACTATTCATGCACATCCCTCCAATCTCAAATATGAAACACCATGATCATAGCAAAAATAGCTTGCTAATATGTAGTCCATCACATGAAGCAATCTCAATCATACCAATCTCGTCCATGCTAAAGTAATCCTTGAGTTGTCCCAACAATCCATGGAAAATCATAGGAAGTCCATGATCAACAACCTGTACTACAACAAACTGTTGTTCACCAGGATCTCCACCAATCCACCAAAAATCCCATCCAATCTCATCACCAAACTAGTCAAGACCACATCCCCATGTCTTCAACTGTACCCTCTGCTCTATGATATAGACAATCCTAGCTCCCTCTTAGCTACTTCGATGCGCGCACTTTGATTCACTGGCCCTTCAAAGTAGCTTTGATACCATGTTGTTTTTCCATGATACTAGTGTATAGGATATCTTACAACCAATGATTCTACCAAACCAAGTATCACAACAAACTAATTTTCACAACAGAATAATATACAATAGTAAATCAACGCGTGCACAAATATAGACAACATTTTACAAATTTTCCAGCCCAACTTTGTTATATTTATCAAATTGATAATATAAAAATAGAGGGCTCCCATATCATGTATAATGGCCCTCATACATCCACTGATACAAGGCAACAACAACTAGGGCTTGGTGTCACCCATGTTACCACCAATCTACCCTGAACAAAGTACAATGACTACCTAGCTGATGTAGTCGACTTCATAGTTGCCTTGGTCATATCTTGAACAAACCTATGCGGTCCTTCGACTCTTGATCTGCAACAACACAAATCTACCTATATCAGAGAACCAAATCCATTATGTCACTGAACATGGCTCCACCTACTCTCTCACAGATGATTCATCTTTCAACACATAAACACATTGAAAGTCATGTCGAGTTGCTCACAACTCCGTTTGTGAACAACTCTCAACTTCCCATTATTTCTCCTCAACTATTCTGAGACTTTCTTCCCACTAGTGATTTCCTTTGTTGCTTGATTAATACACACTTAAGGTCGGATGGTTTCCCACTATCACTATCAAATTTCCTTCTCCATCAATGAACTTAGGGCAAGGAGGAATTCCCAAATTATGTTGTAGATGTCCTTCTCCACAAGGAAAGTCTAGGGATACAAACTGCTCCTAGTTAATCAAACCTTTGAGCTCTTCTTCTGCCACTTCTAACAATCCCTTCATCCTTCAAGATACTTTTTTCTTAGGGCTTGAATAAAGCCTCTACAATCCTCCATAAGATGTTCTTTAGGTTGTTCCAACTCTACCACTTTTAGCAGGCCTAAAGTCCTTCTTAGGTCACTGTTCTTAGGGCTCATATTTGGAAACTTTCACACTACCCTCCATTAGTCCACAATTGTCCAAAAAAATTAACCAAACATCAAAAACACATACCTCTTTGTTGTAGAATTTTATCATTGGTTAGGGAATCCAACCACTCAGATTTCCTTTCCTCTTGGATACTAACAGTCCTCCAAAAACTGTCCTCTTCTAGTACATTATCCTCTTGGAAATCACATCAAAATTACATACCTCTAGGGATGTTGGTGTAATTTTGTAGGTTTTTGTTGTTGGTTAGGGCTTACGTCATCCCTAAACTCTCCTCACAACACCCTATCGTAGTTGTAGTTTGCTTCACTTGGCAAGTTGCTCCTATTTGCTGCTCCTTTAGCTGACCTATGCTTGGATTTTTGGCCTTTTCGGCCCCTTCAATATGCCACTACAAACCTCATCCTAGGTATACAAATACTATAGAATTTGTGACCTCTAAATCAGAACTAAACCACACCTCAAAATCACCATAAAACTATCCAATCTGGCCTCCAACAATTGTGGCCTTATCTCCACAACAAGCATGAATATTCTGCTCCCAAAACAAGGGTCTCGACCTTCTTGAAGATGCCCTGTCTCAAGATAGAACCTCTTACAAATACATCAGAACCTCTACAACCCTCAAACCTAAGGTAGACAAGCCACAAACCATAAAAAAATAGCCCAAAAGTATGCCCAATCAACTCAGCCTACTGCAAATTCATCTTGGCTTCCAAAAAAATCACAAATATGCCTCACTATCCCTCTTTCCCTTCACTTGGAATATACCTCTAACCTACAGCCCAATCAGATGTCTCTTCATAGACATGTTGCTCCATGCATGTATTTCAAACAAGCTCCCATCCCACCTCTATTTATATAATATTATATGGAAATGTCTAGCCCAACAAAGGGTCTCCTCAAGTCAAAGCCAACTTGACTTCTCTAGACAATCTACCCAGACATAACTTCAAAATTTCATATCTCAACTTCTAGACCTCAGATTTTGACAATTTTCATTGC
Source organism: Pinus tabuliformis (assembly GCA_031772625.1). Classification (NCBI taxonomy): domain Eukaryota; kingdom Viridiplantae; phylum Streptophyta; class Pinopsida; order Pinales; family Pinaceae; genus Pinus; species Pinus tabuliformis. The sequence goes on along the minus strand of CM062815.1, from coordinate 309,111,711 downwards.
CCCTAGTTTCTTCAGAGGTCCTCTATCATCTCCATCAGTCAAATAATCAATCCTAATCATTGTTTCACACCCACATGCTTGGGTGCAAAGCCCACATGTTTTGGTTCTCAGCCAACAAACATATTTGTGTGCCAATTCCTCCAAAACCTAGTAGAATAGGGTTTGGGGTACCTCCTAAGCTACAAATCTCAAGACTTAGGAGGAACAATGGAGAGACTTGGATGAAAAGTCATAATTTGTCTTTTGGCTTAAGAAAGCGAGTTAGGGAGGAAGAGATATTTACATAAATGACTGCACATGAAATTGATGAAGAGGATCATGTAGATGATTTATTAGGATATTTGAAGGAAATTTACTATTTTATCTACCTCAATCATCTAAAAGGGAAAGCCTTGTTACAAAAAAATCAACCTTATTTATATGCACACTTGTTCACAAGAAAATATAACACACATGGGTAGCCTATAACCCAGACATCAGGAGGTTGAGTTATTCATGGGGCCCTACAAACATAATAAAGATGAATTCTTGTAATATGAATGGTTCCAGAGTGTTATGGAATATGAAGGATGAAAACTCATTTTTACAACTTTCTAAGGAGGAGGTTGTTACCAAATTGGAAGAAATATTGAAGTCACAAAAACAAAATTGAATGATAAAATTCAGTCTCAAGATGGAATTGATATTTCAAGATTAAATATGTTGGGAGAATTAAGATTGTTTGGATGATTGTTGACTATTTACACATTGCATCCTCAAAGTCCATTGTGTCCTCTTATCATATTGTAATATTGTGTTATATACATGAGTGTAATAAATGGTACAATTTGTAATAGCCTTAGGTTAAAATTTCATGTAATAAAGTTAATAAAGGAAAAATAATACCAAGTTCATGGGACACATATTCCAAGTTGAATGTTGGGCAAAACATCCTAGAGTGGTGTTCATTTGGTCTATTATAGCTAAGGGGAAACTGGAAAAGGCAATGACAAAGGTGTTGAAAATGTAAGATGCATTAATTGGAAATTTATTTATGAAAATAAAGGAAATTAGGAGAAAAGGAAGGTGAAAGGTCACATGTTGCATGTGAAGAGGAAAATGAAGGAAAAATAATGGAAATTGAAGAAAATAGAGGACTCATTAATAAAAAGGATTCTGAAGATCAGTTCACAACCTTTTATTAGTTTAGTTTTGAAGCTCTCTCTCTATTTTCTCTCTCTCCTACTCTTGCACACTTAAAGCATTCTTGAAGCATTCTAGCATTGGAGGAAGGAAGATAAAGGAAGGACAAGAAAACAAAGGGAAGAAAAGATCAATCAAGGAAGAGTTGGATCAAGCGAATACGCTGGGATTACTTGCACATATCGATTTTCACGTATGATTTCATTGCTAGTTTTGGCATGCATGGTATATGCATGTTTGTATTGGGTTCTTTTGCTATCATTGTCATGAGTTTTGCTAGGTGTGATAATGGTTTTCAACCTTGCCTTGTCATTTCCAGATAACCATGGTGTGATGGGGTTTTTTCTTAGTTGATTTGGATTTTTGGATGGTTTCGAAACAAAGTGGGGTAGTCTCAAGAAAATTCCCAAAGGCCTCGAAATCCTTGGACCGGTAAAGGTGGGATATGAAGTAACGACTAAGGGTGGAGATGGGAAAGTTCCTCACAGTTTAGGGGAGAGATCCGAAGGCATCCATGCTTGTATAGGTCTAGTAATCCTTGGACCAGTATATGGTGAGATTGCAGTAAAGCCTGGTAGTGTATGTTTCTTATTTAGGCACATGAATCCTTAATTGGTATATGGAAGGATTGTGGTAAATCCTGAGGAAGCCTTGGTTTTTATGTTGTGAGTTCCACATTCATGCTTGGAATATGGCACGAGGGTGATTTTCTGAAAGAAAGATTTGGTTCAACCCAATCTATGGTCGGGTGGTATGCGGAAGTCCCTGAATTGGTTGACTTTTTCATATGTTAATAAGAGCTATTTTCCTATTGTGTGTTATGTGTAAATGCACTTGTTATTATGTGGCTTTAGTGGCTATTATATCATTGATATTTCTCTGGTTATATGCTAGTTATAAGCATGGTTTATGACAAACTTTGGTTATGACTATGTTGTAATGGCTACAACCTCCCTCCAAAATTTTGCCTTAGCTTCATTTTGGAGCCTCCCTACCGACCATCCTCAATAGCATGTCTTTCACTATCAAGCACATCAGCTTCAACTATTTCGTAGAGTCTTGTCAGCTTGCGCATACAAGTTTGTTCCACCCCCTTCATAGGCTGCTATCCGGACTTAGTGTTAGTTGCTGGTTGAGCAGCTTCCTTTGGGAATTGCGCAATTCTGGAGGCGAACCAACCTTCCCTCTAGAAATTGTGCAAACCTAGCTGGATACCCAGCTGGGCTCTAGAATTGCACAATTCTTCCTGTTAGGCATCCTCCCAAAAGTTGCGCAATTCATCCCAGGACAATTGATCAACTGATCCGAATTGGATCCATAAAGAACTCTCAAGAAACCATGACTGTATCAGGTTGGGACAAATCTCAAAAGAATTCCAAAACAATAATAAAAAAAACCCTTGAACCAGTGGCAGTGGCAGCCAGCGTGGAATGACGAGGACCTCGGTCAAATCACGCTGACCGAGGCCCATGGAGACTGCACAGGAGGCCAAATTAGTGCCTAGGAGCCCCGGATCGGGAAAAGGAGGTGGAATTTGATGTGTAATTAGCGTCTAGCACTAATCATGCATTGCTAGGCGAACAGGGCCATGAAGGAGGAAGCATGAGCACACAGACGCATGGTGAGCTGGAGAACCACGGGCAGAAAAGCGAAAAGCACTAAAGGACAAAGGTGGGACCCGCGCTCTGGAAAACCAACGGTATTGATCAGGGTGCCCTCAAATGGTAAGAGGTTTTGGGTGAGAGCGGAGCAATTCTATTCATCGATCGATGCGTGGCAAGTGGAGGTGAGAGAAAATCGTTTTTGATCGCACGCTAATAGTCGAGCAAGTCAATTGCACGAAACGTGCGTATAACGTTGGATCTAGGGGACCTAGATCGGACGGCTGAGATCGCGCCTGATGGAGGAAGTAGAATCGACGAAGGAATACACCACATTTTAGAAGGATTTGGAATCCATTTGAATACCACGGTGGAGAAGGACTTCATCCACGATGTAACTGAAGAAACGAACCGACGAAGCAGGCTGGCTCCATTTAGAGGAGGACATATGGTCACTCCCTACGAGCTGGTGATGATGCCAAACAGGGAACTCCAAGTGCGGCTGTACAAGGTGAATCGACAAAGACAGAAGAAGAACCGAATGATCTTGGAATGGATGGCTAAAAGCCATGAACAGAGACAAAATACACAGTTAGAGTCAAAGAAGAGACTGTGAGGGATAGAGAACCTAGAGAGATAGAGAAAGAGACTAGAATCCCTACAGGAGGATGGAGCACATAGAATAGTAAATCAACAATAAGAAAGGATAGAGGGTCAAGTTCACCAGAGGCAGCATCGAGCACCAGAGGCTTGAGAGATCCAAGCCATCCCAGAGAGGATCTGTCCGGGCTGAGCACCACATTGGGCTCTTGCCATTGTAGACCAGAAGGTCACAGAGCTGGTAGAAGAAGAAGAGTTTGTGCACTCCAGTGGCTTGGGGAATCCAAGAACCACCTTGCCAAGCAAACCTGCTTCAGGAGAACTCACATTGAGTTCCTGTATTGTAATTCTCTGCTTAAAGGCACAATAAAACAAGGCCACCACTTAGAGCTGGACCAGAGATGTAGCCCTGGAGAATAGGTTGAACTCCTTATTAAATTTCTTGTGTCTTTGTGTTTGCTTACTGTATTTCTCTGATGTCTTTCCATTTTATTGTTTGTGTATTGACAATCTGATTGATCCGTTGCTTCAATAACACAGAACACACACTAGCACATGAGTCTGTAATACCTTTAAACAATAAATCTTTAACTGATGTCACTCATAGGGTGAATATCAGATCAAGTGGTATCAGAGCTCTAGGCTGTAAGGTTAGACAAGCTTGTGTTGGTTTAGCTATGAATGCTCACTAGATCAAAGCTCAAATGAGGAGAAGGAGAGTTGGTGGAAACTAATCCTAAAATTGGGAGAGTCTATCCTCAGAAGACAATTTCAGAGGAAGGCTCTGTGGGGCCAGACCCTCAATTCATAGAGTTTTCTAGCTATAAAGTCTATGGTTGAAGAAATGTATAGAGACTTTAGAAAGCATAAGGTGAAGGATTCATCAGGCTCTAAACAAGATAAAGAAGAAGATAAGTCTCACTTCCATGACCACTCCAAAGGAAAGGGTAAAGAGGAAAGCTTTCTCACACCTCCTAATAGCCCTGTGCATAATAAGAAAGCATCTTTGATTAAGTTAGATGTTAAATTTGATTTGCCTATATATGATGGAGAGCTAAATGCTGAAAAGTTAGACAATTGGATTAGACAAATTTATGTGTATTGCAGGGTACAGAACATAGACTTAGACAAGAGTAAGATTCAGCTGGCAAACCTATGCCTAGGAGGCACTGCCTTGGTTTGATGGGAAGGCAAAACCCAAGCTGATATGAAAAGACATGGTAAGACCATCTCTGTATGGAGTGAATTTGTTGCTGCAATCAAAAAGCAGTTCTATCCATTGGCCTACCTGCAACAAGCCATGATGAGTTGGAAAACTTTTCGACAGTTGAAAGGGCAAAGTGTACAAGGGTATCATCAAGAATTCAGAAAGAGAGCACTGATGTTGGGTATCTAATTAGACTCACCAGAGACTCTTTTGAAGTACATTAGTGGTCTACACAGCTACATGAGGCATACCATCCTCATGTTTAATCCCACTAGTATAGATGAGGTATCTGTACAAGCTACTCATCTAGAAGCTAGAGGAAAGAATGGAAATCTAGAAGTTGGGGGACCATCCCAACCCACTATAAGAAAGAGCAAGGAGAAAAGAAAGCAGAAGTGGAAAGCAAGGAAGGCTAAAACTGCACAGAAAGCTAAAGTTTCATGCACTCACTGTAAAAAGGATGGGCATGATGATGAGCATTGTTGGATTTTGCATCCAGAGCTGATATCTAATAAGTCTGAGGGCAAGAAGAAAAACACTGCTGCAGCTATTCAGAAAGATTTGGGGTCAGACTCGGGAGATGAAACAACTATAGTAGCCACAGGTATAAAAGGTAAGAATTCTGAAGCATCTACTAGTAATTCTGCTCAATCTATTATTGATGAAGAAAATGAGAGAAAAATACATGAGATTTTCCATATTCGAGTTATTTCCAAAAATCAAAAGATTGATACTTTGTTTGATAGTGGCTCACAAGTAAATCTAATTTCTGAAGCAATTGTAAATAAATTGGGATTAGCAACTACACCTCACAAGAAACCATACCTATTAGGATGGTTGAATGATAAAGCACAACTACAAGTGACTAGACAGTGCAAACTCAAGTTTTCTTTTGGGTCAAAATTTGTAGATGAGGTTGAGTTAGACATAATTCCTTTGGATATATGTGGAATTGTTTTAGGAAGTCCTTACTTGTATGATAGAAAGGCTATTTTCTATAGAGCTGAGAACAAGTATCTACTTGTTAAATATGGAATCGAATACTTTGTAAGAGCTCATAAGCTCAAGAATAATTATACTCTCATAAACTCAGGGTAGATGAAAAGAATGATAAATTCATGCAAACAATTCTTACTGATGGTTGTAAAGGAAAAGAAACCTGATAAAACCAATGTGTTTGAGGGTTGTAATGCTGAATAACAAGCTGATATAGAAAAGGTTGTTTCAGAGTATGATGTCTTGTTTCAAGAACCTAAAGGTCTGCCACCTAAAAAGGGAATAGTACATGATATTATTTTGCAGCAAGATGTTCCATTGCCTAACATTGGGATGTACAGGTTGTCTGCTTTAGAGAATGTTGAAATCAAGAAGCAGGTGTAGGAGTTGCTCGAGAAAGGGTTCATCAGGCCTAGCACATCACCATGTGGGTCACCAATCGTTTTGGTGAGAAAGAAAGATGGCTCGTGGAGAATGTGAATTGATTACCGAGCACTGAATAAGATAACAATAAAAAATCGTTATCCCCTTCCTCGCATAGATGATCTTTTAGATCAATTAAAGGAAGCTGTTTATTTCACCAAGCTGGATTTGCACAGTGGATACCATCAGGTCAGAGTTGCAGAGAAAGATGCATGGAAGACTGCTTTCAAAACAAAGCAGAGATTGTATGAATCGTTGGTTATGCCTTTTGGCTTAACAAATGCTCCTGCTACTTTCACGAGATTAATGAATGATGTACTCAGACCTTTTCTTGATGATTTTGCTATTGTGTATCTAGATGACATTCTGATTTTTAGTAAAACGTGGGAAGAACATTTAAAGCATGTTAAACAGACATTAGATGTTTTGAAAAGAGAAAAACTTTATGTTAAACTCTCAAAATGTGAATTTGGCAAGACATCTCTAAACTACTTGGGTCATATAGTAGGGGGAGGTGAATTGAAAATAGATCCCTCTAAAGTTGTAGTCATTATGAACTGGCCTAAACCTAGGTTTGCTACAGAAGTGGGAAGCTTCTTAGGAGCAGCACAATATTGGAGGAAGTTCATTTCTAACATCTCCTCGATTGCAGCTCCCTTACTTGCTTTAATAGGATTGAATAAGGTGTTTCAGTGGGGAGGCAAACATCAGAAAGCCTTCGAAAGAGAAAATTAGTACATAAACTGTACTAACAATACTAGATCTGCAAAGACCATTTGAGATCCAAACTGATGCCAGTGACTATGCCATGGGAGCAGTGTTGACACAACACGGTAAACCCATATGTTATCATTTTGAGACTTTTAATCCTGCAGTAGTTAACTATCCTACATATGATAAAGAATTGTATGCATTAGTTCAGAGTGTGAAAAAGTGGAAACATTACTTAATGGGCAAAGAGACAGTAATACATACTGATCATCAAGCCCTTCAATATCTACACTCCCAAACTAAGTTGCAGCAATCAATACATTACAGATGGATGGGTTTTCTACAACAGTTTCATTTAGTCATCATATATAAAAAGGGCATACATAACAAGGTTGCAGACATGTTATCTAGACCCATTATAAATGAATCTACCATACTTAAGCATAATTCTGTGCTACATGAAAGCTATGTAGAATAATATGCTCAGGATATGGACTTTAAGGATGTATATGCAACTTTGAGTCAAGGAAAAAGAGTAGAAGAATTGGACTATCACATGAAGGACCAACTCTTATACCATTGTGGGAAACTCTGCATTCCACAAACTGAGAGGATAAAGATAATTAGGGAAGCACATACTTCTCTGATATCAGGTCACTTTGGGGTAAGTAAAACAGTTGCACAATTGTAAAGATTCTGCTATTGGCCAAAAATGAATGAGACAGTTTCTAGATATGTAAGAGGGTGTGTTATGTGTGCTAAAAGCAAGCCCAACAATAGAAAACTAGGCTTGTACACTCCATTACCAGTTCCTTCTCACCCTTGGGAAAGTGTTTCCATGGATTTTGTTGGAAGACTACCTAGATCTAGGAAAGGTCATGATTACCTATATGTTGTTGTGGATATGTTCAACAAAATGTGTATTTTAATACCTTGTAGTAAATAAATTACAGCTAAACAAACTGCAAAATTGTTCTTTGAACATGTATGGGTTCATTTTGGATTACCCACTTCCATTGTATCTGATCGAGACACCCGATTTGTGGGGAAGTTTTGGTCAAGTCTGTGGGAACTGATGGACACCAAATTGAAGAAAAGCATAGCTTTTCATCCAAAAATAGATGGCCAAACAAAAGTAGTAAATGGGACAGTGATCTAGTTTCTGAGAGGTTATTGCAGCAAACATCCTAAGCTATGGGATGAACACTTGTGTTATGTGCAGCATGCTTACAACAGAGCCAAGCATTCTTCTACACAAAGATCTCCTTTTGAGACTTGTTTTGGTTTCACACCAAGGTCTCCTTTGGATTTTGTCTTTGGTAAAGATACCATGGTTGATAGACACAGTGATGTGGACAGGGCAACTAGGTTCATTGAACAGATCTAGGAGATCCACCAGGCAATACAGGAAAAGCTGGAAAAGATCCAAGCCAAGTACAAGGCTAGGCATGATAAGCATCAGATGGAGCATAGTTTTCAAGTTGGAGTCCAAGTCTGGCTATATATTAGCAAGGACATGATGCAAGGTGAAGGTAAAAAGCTAAAGCCTATCAGGTATGGACCTTTTAGGATACTTGAGAAGATTGGTGAGAATGCTTTTCGCCTTGATTTACCAGCTTACATGCACATCTACTCAGTCATAAACGTAGCTTGCTTGAGATTGTTTGAACCTTCAATGATTGAAGACCCTGAAGAGCAAAGCCAATTGCCTTCTATTGATGACCTGCTAATTGAATATCTTAATGAGTTGCAGGAAGACACAGTGTTGGACAGGAAGGTAAGGACTTGAGCACCTTAGAATTGGGCTCAAAGGTTCAAAGCCGAGTAGTGCAAAGTGGATTGAGATTGGACAAGTGAGAACGCAGTACTCTCACTTAGTTGATTCTTAAAAACCAACTTTTGGTGGTCCAAAAGCTTTTTTAGTGGGGAGCCCGTGATTCGAATTAGATCCATAAAGAAATTTCAAGAAACCATGACTATATCAGGTTAGGAAAAATCTCGAAAGAATTCCAAAACAGTGATAAAAAACACCCCTGAACCAGTGGCAATGGCAGCTAGCATGGAACAACGAGGACCTCGGTCAAATCGCACTGACCGAGGCCCATGGAGACTGCGCAGGAGGCCAAATTAGCCCCTTTAGCGCTAATCGCGCATTGCTGGGCGAACAGGGCCGTGAAGGAGGAAGCCCGAGCACACGGACGCATGGTGAGCTGGAGAACCACAGGTGGAAAAGCGAAAAGCATTAAAGGATAAAGGTGGGACCCGCGCTCTGGAAAATCGACAGTATTGATCGGGGTGCCCTCAGATGGTAAGAGGTTTTGGATGAGAGTGGAGCGATTCCATTCATCGATTGATGGATGGCAAGCGGAGGGGAGAGAAAACCACTGTTGATCACACGCTAACGGTCGAGCAAGTTAACTGCGCGAAACGTGCATATAACGTTGGATCTGGGGGACCCAGATCGGACGGCTAGGATCGTGCCCGATGGAGGAAGCAGAATCGACGAAGGAATACGCCACGTTTTAAAAGGATTTGGAATCCGTTTGACCATCACGGTGGAGAAAGACTTCATCCACGATGTAACTGAAGAAACGAACTGACGAAGCAAGCTGGCGCCATTTAGAGGAGGACATGTGGCCACTCCTTATGAGCTGATGATGATGCCAAACAGGGAACTCCAAGCGCGGCTGCAGAAGGTGAATCGACAGAGGCGGAAGAAGAACCGAGCGGTCTTGGAATGGATGGCTAGAAGCCATGAATAGAGACAGAATACACAGTTAGAGTCAAAGAAGAGACTGAGAGGGACAAAGAACCCTGAGAGATAGAGAAAGAGACCAGAATCCTGAGAGGAGGATGGAGCACCGAGAACAGTAAAGCAACAGTAGGAAAGGACAGAAAGCCGAGCTGACCAGAGGCAGCGTCGAGCACTAGAGGCTTGAGAGATCTGAGCCATCCCAGAGAGGATCTATCCGGGCTGAGCACCACATTAGGCTCTTGCCATTGTAGACCAGAAGGTCACAAAGCTAGTAGAAGAAGAAGAGTCCGTGCACTCCAGTGGCTTAGGGAATCCAAGAACCACCCTGCCAAGCAAACCCGCTTCAGGAGAAGTCACATTGAGTCCTTGTATTGTAATTCTCTGCTTAAAGGCACAATAAAACAAGGCCACCACTGAAAGCTGGATCAGAGATGTAGCCCTGGAGAATAGGGTGAACTCCTTATTAAATTTCTTGTGTGTTTGTGTTTGCTTACTGTATTTCTCTGCTGTCTTTCCATTTTATTGTCTATGTATTGGCAATCTAATTGATCCGTTGCTTCAGTAACACCGAATACACACCAGCACATGAGTCTGTAATACCTTTAAACAATAAATCTTTAACTGATGTCACTCATAGAGTGAATATCAGATGATCAACCTAGAAAATGTGCAATTTTGGGCAGTAGTTACTTGCTTCTCCCAAAAATTGTGCAATCCCTCTGGGACATCTAGCCTAACAACTAGCAGAAATTGCGCAAATCAAGCCAGGCACCCTGCTGGGGTCAGAAATTGCAAGATACAGTCAGATAAGCTTCCTTGAGAAAATTGCGAGGTCTGACCTAGGACAGATGCTCAACCTAGAAATTGCGCAATCCTGGGAGATAGTCACCTGTTCCTATCAGAAATTTCACAATCCCTTTGGGACAACCATCTTTGCTCAGTCGAAAAACTGCACAGATTTTCATCCGAGGCTTGCAAACTGATGCATTTGCCTTCAGGTTGACCAGTTCTCTCCGGGACCGAGCAAAACTAATTTGCATGCATGCACTGCTTCTCCCAAGGTTCCATGCAAAGACATCCGTTGATTTAGGGATCTATTTTTAGTAGCTAGAGATTACATGCAAGTATCATGTCAGAAACCTCTCGCCAAGTGTTTCTTTTCCTAGATTTGTGGCATGTGCATCATAACCTCGATTTTATCAAAACTCAACAACCGGATGCTATAGAGTTCATTCCTCACCTTACAACTATGACATCCCACACTACATCTAGGAGTCTTCGACACATTCAACTCAGCTGTTTTAGGGTAAGCCCGCTTTTCATGTCTTGTGCTACCTTTTTGCCGCTTTTTGTGTTTTGCTTTGTGCGAGTGACGTCTGCTTAATTTTAGTGAATGCTTGCTATCGTTTTCATGTATGTTAGCTTGTAAAAGCACCGTGCATGCGTGACATTGTTTTTTCACAAACGATATCCGTTGCGAAGACTCGGTTCACACACATGTATGCTTTCCCATTTTATGAATCCTTCTCTTGTTGTTTGCATGTATGCTCATTCAATCTTATTTGCACTCATCTCATTATGCATTCCAACTTCTCATGTTTTCAGTCGCCCATTGGTCGGTTTGCGCTGCCTTGTCCCAGATCGTCCCTTTCCCGATTAGCACTGCGCATTTCTGGAAATGAGGCTCTGCTTTCCCTCTAGAAATTGTGCAAGTTTGGCCCAACACTAAACTCCAGGCTTGCATTGTGCAATTCTTGGAGGCAGTGTTTTGCTGGCCCCAGAAACTACGCAATGTAGTTTGCTGGTTGCATGTCACTGCTGATCGAAATTGTGCATTGCACAGTTTAAGTCCTCAGCAAACCAGGATGAACTGTGCATTTCACAGTTACAGTAGTTTGTAATCCTCCTGACAACCCGGACTATGCCTTGTGCAGTTTTGGCAGTAAGTCTCCCGACCTCCTGGCAAAAATTATGCAACCTTCACGATCAGTCACACAGGTATGTTGCAAGTCAGTCCTCAAGTTTGTTTCAGTTTTCAACTGACAGATTTCTTGCCATGAGTGTTTCTATGTCTCCAAGCATCACAGATGTTCATCTGTCTCTCAACAACACAACTACAATGGCCTTCAGTAGAACAGAGTCAGAGGACACCGTTGATAGCACAATGGAGTTTGCAGCCAAGAAAGTGTTTGTGAGCTTGCCTACCTATGAAGACATCAAGTTGTTCGTAGACAAGAACCTCAAGATAAGATGGCAGCAACATCATAGCAAGCAGCACCATCAACAACGACAGAAGGAAGCACACCTTCATGCCGCGAGTGCAAGAGGAAGGTTGTTGACAGCATAGAGGTAGAGAAAAGCTACAAGTTCAAAGCAGATCCACTCATGACGAAAGAAGATTTGGATGTTGAGGCTATGAGGCGACGACATGACACAAATATCGTGCGAAGGTAGAGAAAGGAACAGAGAAGGAGTTGCATGTTCTAAAGCAGCAACTCAAGGTAGAACAAGAGCTGCACATACAAGAGAATGAGTTATAGTAGGAATAGGTACAATAGGGGGCACAACATGCATAGACGGATGAAATTGCACTCGTACAAGTTATAGATCCATCCCAGCAGCTGGCACAGAGTAGACAAGGTGAGCAGTGTTGTTGACCACATGCAAGGGAATTCAACAACATGCATGTCATTGTGCACATGCATGTGATCCCACCCATTTGGCACACTCACCAAGGTGAAGACAAGAGGCAAGTCCAACTGGAGCCGAACATGTATTTTGACAAGTTGATGCGCATGGTCACCAAAACACACTTGGAGATCAACAAAAACACTATGCATCAGTATTTCACTGGTCCAACCACACTTAAGACAATGATGTGCATGATATCAGATGAGTTGGATAGATGAGCCATATCAGTGTACCCAGATGCAACGGAGGCAAGATTTTCCTTCAGAGAGACGTCACCATAGAGTGCATAGAAAACCTCACGGATGACCAAGATTGGCATCAGCTCACCACCTTCGAACATCACAAGGATGTAAAAGAGTTGGTCTCACCGCAACGTTCCAAGTGTCAGTGATGTCTTGAATGGCTTGCTCAAGCCATTTTGTCTCACATGGGCACATGCGTATTGTAATGTAATGTCTTTTCAAGTGTCTATAGTTGAATGTAATAGTGATAGAGTAGTTAAAGAGTTATGAGGATAGATGAATGGTCAAAAAGGGGAATGTTAAGGGTCACCCCACCCTTTTCTATAAATAGTCCCTCATAACTCATTGTGGAGGCTTTTGGTTAGCCAAGCTTCCAATAGGAGTATCTTAGAGAAAGCTTGGAAAATATTGTAACTAGCCTTGGCTTCTCCACTATGCAGAGCTAGCATATCTCTTTGGAGGTGTAGGTGGTGTGGCTGTAATGTCCGGCTAACGGAGTTAGCGAGTGTACATGGATGTATTTTATGACTGGAACTTACACTTCTTAATATAATAGAGACAAAATGTTTCATGCATATGTAGTGCTATATTCCAGCCATCTTTTTTACTCTAATGATATATGTATTTGTTTGCTTACACATACATGAATGGACTATTCTGTATAAGTATGTATGAATCTTACTAAAATGTGTTGATTGGTTTAACCGTCACTTGGGATTTCTCACTATCTTGCTTTCTAGCTGGTGATGCATCTTCGCTCGTGTGTTCCCTTCCAAGCCGTGTACTAGTACAGGTTTCCAAGGGGTGCACTCACCCCACTTTCCGTGTGTTAGAATTGTTCATGCACCTTCCTTGACTCATCGCAGTTGTCACACCCTTTCTACCAACATGGACATCTTACTTGCTTCTATGCGAAACCAAGGTCAAGGCGATACTGTACGACCCACTGCTGGGACTCCTACACCAAATGGTATGAGGTCTAATTGGGACTTCTTACCAGGGAGATCCCTTGACATGTTCGCCGGTCCAACACCGTCAGCATTTCACCACTAGAAGGAGGGCCAGATGACAAGTTAAGTCCTCACATCTGTTTTGAATCTCTACATATCCATCATGACTAACTATAGAGTTGCTCTTCCGGAGTGTATGTCTTATGGAAACGATTTCATTATCTCAGAAAATATCTCAGATAACTTGTCACATAAAACATATGATGGTGGAGGCCACGTATCCTTGGTTAGGCATACAATTGGTGTTGTAGGCTCATGCGAAAGACATGGAATCTTTGAAGAATACATGACCTACGCATTATTCGTCTACACGCTTTGAGGGAACCCAATGCAATGTTGTGCCATGCTGCCTAAAAAATCTATTCATTCTCTTGCTCATCTAGTCATACAGATAGACTGTGATCTCAATCACTTTAACCCAAAAGCACTCGATAAAGAAATTCTGAAATTACGAAAAGCACCCGATGAATCCATTGATCAGTTTCACACATGCTTTTGTAATCTTGCATATTGATTCCATGAAGATGAAATTGATTGGGAATTTCTTGATGGGAGATTTAAGTATCTTCTTTACATATATGAAAATCCATAATTCTTGAAATCATTCAAATCCCACTTAGCACACTTCAGTGATGGAGCTGTGCAATCACATGCATGCACAGTTGTTGTCACAAGTGACTGTCCACCTTCACATCATCAAATAGCTCCACCATCGCAGATTGATGTGGGAGATTATGCACACACATATGTTGAGTTGTCACCATTTCTCACCCCACCTGCTCTTGATATCTGCGCAGATTTGTCTTGCAAGCCTGTTGGTTGTCACGTGGATTCATTCCTTCAACCTCCATCCCCGTGTTCTATTGATCTTCCAGATTGTACTATCTTGTGTTCTTAAATTCCAGACTCTTCACCTATTGTGAATGAGGATAAAGATATTGACGGAGTTAGTGTTGTGCAGCTAATCTGCACCATCATTCATGATGAGTGCTAAAGCGGTGAAAGATGACTCCCTTCCAACCACACCTCATCCCCTTTATCCTGACATCCCTCATGATTCTGCCATTGCTGGTTTCCCCTGTGAAAACTCATTTCTAGATGTTTCTACTTCTGATCATTCACATGACATTTCGGATGTCATTTTGTCATTACATTGCAGAGAGGACACATATTCCTTTGAAAATCTGTTCAATCTGTTATCTGTCATTTCTGAAAACACAGAGGGTGAACATCCTTGCTTCTCATCTACCCCTCTACACGATTCATCAAATTATGAGGATGCCAACAAACGTCTTGAATTTTCTGATCTTGGTTGTCGTGATCTCTCCACTTCTTCATCTGATCACGATGTTAATTCAATTGTTGTTAATCTATCTAAGGCACTGGTCTACGATGATCTATTTGTCGATGAAGTCGAAACCCACTAGACTGTTGAGGCACTTTAGCCCGAGCTGATGGTTATGTCAGGTCCTCATTGTCCCGAAGTTGGTTTCACTTCTGATCAGGAAATTGTTGAAACATGTAAGGCTCCTCATCACTCTCTACTTTGCATTGAAGATCAACCAAACACCCAGATTTTGTTTCCTCCACTCGAACTACATGATACCATCGCTCATGCACTGGAGGAATCTTACACATAAAGCACACTTTCACAATGTAAGTGGTATACCTTTCTCACGTTTTCTTGCATGTCATGGTCAAGGGAATGCATACACTCATCATCTGCACGCAGTGTAGCACAACACCATGGCAAGTCCACAGAGTGCATGTCACGCACTTGCACTGACTTATGTTCTATGGATGTAGTTAAACCCAAAGTGTGTGTTTCTTCATTGTTGTATCTTTCACATCTGCTGGTTCGCACAGATGTGTTGTTCACGAACCATGCCTTCACCGACATGGGTCAACCAATGCGCCGGTGGTTACATTGTAAGTATCACTTCACATGAGATGACCCATGCACTGTTAGCTTAGGAGTAGGAGTAGTGTTTTCTTTTTCAGTTGTTTGCTTGCATGGATGTTCTCTTCTTTCTTTGTGTGTTTGTTTTCTTACTGGATTTGTTTTCACGTTCTCTTCTACTTCTTGCTTTGATTTTTGGTTTGTTTTATTGTTATATTCCACAAGGTTAGTTTCACATGGACTATGTGCAAATCTTGAAAAAAGCTGGGTAAAGTACAAGAGGACTTGAACAACTATCAACATTTGGTTATCTATTGTTCTCCCTCTTATGTAAAAACTTGTTGTCTTCAGTCCATGATACATCAATGGAAAATACATACTGTTCGAAGTGAACCTTGGTGAAAACACAATGCTTTCACGCTAACTAGTATCACCTACTCTAGTAAGATGTTTTTGGGTTAATCCTTGTCAACTCATTCAAGTAGAGTAAGGCAAGGGGGAAAACTTTAACAAGCACGTCAGAGGTATATATAAACTACTTCTCTGAAGGAACAACCTCTTATGATCTCAATAAGTCATGATCCCTCTTCCGCCTTTGAAATGAATAAGTGTAATGAACAATTATGAAAATGAAAAATGAAAAATGAAAAAGTGAAAAATTTCAAAAAAATGAAAAATGAATAAGGCGAAAGAAGAGAAAGGCTTCCTACATAGAGAGATGATGCAAGTAACTGTGTCAGGGTACTGACCAGGCTCACTGGTAGTGGAGCGATGCTTGTGTTCCTACGTGACTCTGCTGGGGTGCTGTCCAGGCCTGCTGGTAGCGGAGCAACACCAGAGATGAAACTAAAACTCTCACGACTATACTACTTGTGCACCAATATACCCCTCATCCTTAATTGAAACAAGTGTGTTGGCTTGGCTTGGAATGTGTGGCGATCGACTAAAAACTTGGAAGATGATAGATCTTACAATCAAGCAAGTGTGGAAACCAAGAACAATAGAGAATTGAACAATACTTCTGGAGGTGTTAGACTTGCTTTTCACAAACAAGGTCCATTCAGAGAGCTGGAGTTCTACTAGTGTGTCACTAAATGTTGTAGTAGATACAACCACCTAATTTTTTTTTCCTTAGCTTCATTTTGGAGCCTCCCTATCGACCATCCTCAGTAGCATGTCTTGCACTATCAAGCACATCAACTTCAGCTGTTTCATAGAGTCTTGTCAGCCTGTGCATGCGAGTTTGTTCCACCCCCTTCATAGGCTTCTTTTCAGGCTTAATGTTAGTTGCTGGTTGAGCAGCTCCCTCTGAGAATCACACAATTCTGGAGGGGAACCAACCTTCCCTACATAGATTGCGCAAACCCAGTTGGACACCCAGCTGGGCTCCAGAATTGCGTAATTCTTCCTGTAAGGCTTTATCTCAAAAATTGCGCAATTCATCCCAAGATAGTTGCTCAACCCAGAAATTGCACAATTCTGGGCAGCAGTTACTTGCTGCTCCCATAAATTACGTAATCACTCTGGGACAACCAACCCAAAAACTAGTAGAAATTGCACAAATCCAACCATGTAGCCTTCTGGGATTAGAAATTACGAGATACAGTCAGACAAGCTTCCTTGAGAAAATTGCGAGGTCTGACCCAGGACAACTGCTCAGCTCAGAAATTGTGCAATCCTGGTAGACAGTCACCCGTTTCTCTAAAAAATTGTGCAATCCCTCTGGACAACCATCTCTGCTCAGCCCAGAAACTGTGCAGATTTTCATCCCAGGCTCACAGACCGATGCATGTGCCTTCAGGTTGACCGGTTCCCTCCGGGATCAAGCAAAACTAATTTGCATGCATAGACTGCTTCAACCACGGCAGCATGCAAAGACATCCCTTGATTCAGGGATCTATTTTTAATAATTGGATGTTGCATGCAAGGATCATGTCAGAAACCTCCGGCTAAGTGTTGCTTTTCCTAGATTTGTGGCATGCACGTCACAACCTCGATTTTATCAAAACTCATAAATTGGATGTTGTAGAGATCATTCCTCACACTGTCCTTGTAGCTCTGACATCCCACACTACATCTAGGATTTGTCGGCACAGTTAGCTTAGCTGTTTCTGGGTAAGCCCACTTTTCATGTCTTACGCTGCGTTTTTGTCACTTTTTGTGTTTCGCTTTGTGTGAGTGTCGTTTGCTTAATTTTAGTGAGCACTTGCTATCATTTTCATGTATATTAGCTTGTAGAAGCACTGTTTCAGTTTTCGTTCGCATCTCACTGCTGTTGCATGCATGACATTGTTTTTGTACAAATAGTCGCCATTGTGGCGATTCGCTTCACACACATGCATGCTTTCCCATTTTCTGAATCATGCACTTGCTATTTGCATGTATGATCATTCACTCTTGTTTGTACTCATCTGATCATGCATTCAGACTTCTCATGCTTTCAGTCATTCGTCGGCCAGTCTAGGCTGCTTTGTCCCAGACTGTCCCTTTTCCCAGCTAGAACTGCACATTTTCAGAAGTGAAGGCTTTGCTTTCCCTCTAGAAATTGCATAAGTCTAGCCCAAAACTGACCTCCCGGCTTGCATTGCACAATTCTTGGAGGCAATGTCCTACGGGCCCCAGAAACTGTGCAATGCAGTTTGCTGGTTGCATGTCATTGTTGACTGAAATTACACATTGCATAGTTTCATTCCTCAGCAGGCTAGGCCGGACTATGCATTGTGTAGTTATAATAGTTAGTCAGCCTCTTGATAGCCTGGACCATGCCTTTCGTAGTTTTGGCAGTCAGTCTCCCAACCTCCCAGCAGAAATTGCGCAACCTTCACGATCAATCACACAGGTATATTGCAAGTCAGTCCTCAAGTTTGTTTTGGTTTTTGACTGACATATTTCTTTCCATGAGTGTGTCTATGTCTCCAGGCATAAGTTTGTCTATCTCTTAGTAGCACAAGCACAATGGCCTTCAGGAGAACAAAGTCAAAGGACACCGTTGAGAGCACAACGGGGTTTGCACCCAAACAAGTGTCTATGATCTTGCCTACCTATGAAGACATCAATTTGCTCGTAGACAAGGAAATCTAGATAAGATGGTGACAAAATCACAACAAGCAACACCATTAGCAGTAGCAGAAGGCAACACACTTGCATGTCGCGAGTGCAAGAGGAAGGTTGTTGAAAACATAGAGGTGGAGCAAAGATGTAATTTCAAAGCAGGTCCACTCATGACGAAATCAGGTTTGGAGGTTGAGGCTATGAGGTGGCGACATGACACAAAGATCGTGCGAAGGCAGAGAAAGGAATAGAAAAGGAGTTTCATGTGTTGAAGCAGAAACTCAAGGAATAACAGGAGCTTCACAAATGAGAGAATGAGTTGCAGTAGGAATAGGTACAATAGGGGGCACAACATGCATAGATGGATGAAACTACTCCCGTACAAGTTATATATCCATCTAAGTGTTGGGTGCTAAAAGGTGTCTATTACAACTCCTAATTTTCTCACATTAGTTATCAATCTGGGCAAGTCCTTTTATTCCAAGAGTGTACACAATATGTGTAAGCTATAAATCTAGAGAGTAATGCTTTTTAAAATGAAATATAAACCTTTGATACAAGAGTAAATGGATGCATTTATAAAACTCAAACTGCACTATTAACATAAATATTACATCTAAGCGTCAAGAATTAATCCTCAAGTGAAATTGTAATCAAATCTCAAAGAAGCAATTCAATTGACAATATCATCAACCGAGAGCGTAGTAGCATTAACCAATCTCTTCTAGCTGATTCTATCTAAATCACACTCAATCTCAATTAAGCAATTCAAATGGAAATGATGTCAACCAAGAGTTCAATATCATTAACCATTCTCTTTCAACTTATTCTATAATAACCACACTCTTATCGTAATCAACAAGATTCAATGCCTTAATTGATAATCAATTTAATCTACATTAAGCATAAATGGAATCAAATGAAAAAGTTGCGAAGTACATAAGGCCAGAATAAAGGAAAGTAAACTAATTGCAATACAGGAAATCAGAAAATAGCGAACAAGATAAACTAGTAGAGAATGGAAAAACATCAAACCAATTAAACATGTGTGAATTAGAAAGATATAACACAAAAGATAGCAGTTTGATCCACCAGAGGCCGGGCCCTTAGCCACCAACGAATACTGCTAAGCTAATTTAGAGAATACGAATGAACAAAAACATAAATCATGTATTAACCATTTAACTCAATCCTCATTACAATACGGTCGTGTTCCTCAAAAGCACGAGTCTGTAAATTAAAATTACAATTTGAAATAAATAGAGATTGATCCCCTTTCCTCCTACAATTTTCACTTTTATAGTAAAAAAGGGTAAAAGATAAATGTGATCCCTCAGGATCGGGAGATCCTGAGGGATTCACAACTGAATGTTATCTTCTGACATTCTTCTTATTTAGCATTGATCCTCCTAATTTGTCATCTGGCCTGACCGCAACCGACGCACCTTATTCCTCCTTTGTTGGTTTATGCTGTTCCATCTCTAGGGGACAACAGCTGTTCCTTTCATCGTTTTTCTGCATAAAAAGGAATAAGAGCTAGTTATTGTGGCTAAATCTTAATTGAGAGTAGTTCACTCATTTCTTATCATAATCCATCAATATGTTAGCGTATCAAGGTATGAAAGAGATAAGAAAAGAGGAAAAAGGAAATGTAATTGAGAGTAAATACATACCCATTGCATAACACAACATACTCCCCTGCTTACCCTGTTTCGTGTCCTCATGAAAAATGAATGGTTCTTATGCAATATAGTTAAAGAGTAGGCTGGAGAGAAAGCTTAAAAAATTGGCCTAAAGCCATGGTGTTGGGCTAGGAGCACAAAGGCGACATTTTCTTGCCCTTCAGGAAGCTCATAGTTAGCCCGATACCCTTCAGGGGGATACCAAATAATGGGACTCCGAAATCGGCATCCCAACCAATGAGGTCCTTCTCTCAAAATAAGATTGTTGTAGGCGATCATTCGGGCTGCAACAACTTTAAAAATCCTATAATTAATTGGTTCCCTTTCTTTCACACCATTAGTGGAGATTGTCCATCTGAGCTTAGATGCAGTCAGGGATCTTTCTTGAATGGAGAGGAAATATGATATTCCTTTCTGCACGATCTCCCAATGTATGGGCCATAAAGTTTTAATCACCCCCTCTCATTTCATCAGCTTTTTATGGTTGGCAAACATTTGTAAAGGGTGTTTAGGTTCACTCCTCACCCAAAGATCCAATCCATGTTCCTATTTTTGGAATGAATTATAGGCTTTAAACCATTTGATTTAGTTAACCGCAAAAGAGATAAAAGCCTAGAATTGAATGTCTCCAACAAAAGGATTAGGATTATTTTCCACCTCGTTTTCTAATATGAAATTATGTAGATAGGACTCACAAAGAAGCCTCTGGACCTTTGCACCATGTTCCTTGCAGCTATTTATAAAATCTTCAATTGTCCCTAATTCAATTGGTTTACCAGCTCTTACGGTTTTGATTTTTAATAACACATACTGTTCTAATAAGAACAAGGCATAATTGGTGGTGGGAGACCTACATGTCAGGACATCTGAATACAATGAGTAGATGATGTTTGTCTGACTCATGACTCTGTCTAGCTTGAGTTTCACCTTCTCCAACTTTTCTTCCCCCTTTGTACACCTGTCAAAGGTCTCGTTCTCCGTTATAGTTAGTTACCTAAGTTGTTTCTGCAGCTCTTGATATCTCTGCAGGGGAATTGTCTCTTGTTCATATTGTTCTAAAGTGAGCCAGGCTTGTGTCAATTCTTCTTGAAGATTTAGTAAAATAGGGTCATGGTGCGTCAGGATGTCTTTGGCTTGTATGTTTGTTTGAGTGCCTATGCTACAAGAGGGGATATCCTTTGTCTGCACTTCTTTGTTGTGGGAGGTCAAATCCTCCATCTGAGCAGCTGTATCTACTAAATCTTCATGCAATCCCACTTGAGTGGGGATTTTTCAAGTAGGTATGAGCTCAGTTTGAGTCCCTATAGCCCTACCTTCACATAATTCCATTTGCACGACCACATTGGCTACCTCAATTTCGTTCTGGATCCGTGCCTCTTTTGAGGAGTAACTGATCTACTAATGGTCTCGTTAATAGCCTCTATCTCTAAAGAGCTTGGTTGTTCACCCTGGCTTTGCTACAATAAGATCGTGTCTCCAGATTGATTATCGGACTCCCGAATAACCTCTGTGTCTGCTTCCTCTTCTTGGCCTGTGACTTTTATGTCTAGACATTCTTGTTGTTGATCATGACTGTTTTCCAATGGGAGTATGTCACTATATTGGTTCTTTGATTCCTGAATAGCCTCTATATCTACTTCCTCTTCTCGGTTTGTATCTTTTGGGGAAGGAAAAATTCCGATATGGCCAGAATTCCCTGGAGATTGGGCTTCTCCTAAGTTAGGATTAAGCGTTTCTTCAGGCTGCATGTAGACGTTCATATTGGCCAAGACCTGGGTCATCCCTGCCTCGAAATCCTACAAAATAGTGTCTTGAGAACTCATATTTGGTGTTGGAGGAGGCCCTACTTTGTTTTCTCGTTCATTGTCGGAATGCCCTGCTCCTTCCTACACTGAGTCGGGTCTATCTCCTCCCTCAGGTTAAGGATTTGGGATTATCTTGTCCCTGCAAGTCTTGTACATTTACCGAGCTAGATGATTCTGTTGGTTGACTAGCATTACCTTGAGGATTTTAAGACGTTCCCTGGTCTAAATTCAACCTTGTAGATCATCTACGCTTGTGAGGTCTGCTTCCTGAAGGGGCACTCCTTTTTATTTTTGGAATAGGATTAGGTGCTGGTAGGTTTTCACGTCTTTTGAGGGCCGATATGAGATCATCCCATGTTGATTGTTGTTGGGCAGGGTTGTGACTAAATATTAACCTGATCAGACAATGGTGGCTAACTACTCTCTCTGTGTGTTGAGCCCGTCTCATCCTCTTGGTAGTGTCATGCAATAATGAATTCAACAGTGCAGGAAAATTAACAGAGCATTTTTGTTTTAAGACTGCTAAAAGTTTGAGTTGCCATGGCCTTAGCATGTCTCGATGCCCATCACAGGTAATATAGTTCTAGACAATTCGTGCCAATTCTTCCCATGGTTCTCCGAGACAAGATGGCCAAATGCCTTTGCCCTTATTGATTAGCTCTTGTCCTTCGTCCCTAAAAATATCCATAGCATCGTGCAACTTTAGTTGCTTGTTAGCCCATACTGGTCCTTCTGCCGGTAGCCCAGACACCTCTGCTATCAGAGCATCTGATACGATGATTTGTCTACCTCTCACCAAGGATTTTCCATTCTGTAGATGCTATAGAAATTCAATGGTGATTTCCTCATTGGGGGGTTGAAATCTTGTAAAATATGCTGTCCATCCTGCGCAAGCAAGAATTTCCCTGGTTCTATTGGAGACAACCAGTATTAAAGGTTCTAGGCGCACTGTTTTACCTCCAATGATGCTTGAGTTCTTCCTAATCTTACAAACGATTAGTGTAGTGGGAGAAAACATAGCAACGAGCAGTAGCTCAGAGATGGAACAACGAGTAGTTGTAACAACACTATCAGGTGATGTTTTATGAAAATAAATATTGTAAATCAAGGACTGTTATAATGCCACACGCTCTATTAATATGGGACGTCGTATTATCCTACAAAATCCAATAAAATGATGACAGTGCATGCATGAGTGTACTGGGGGTCCCCGCCCCCTCTCGAAATTAAAGGTCGCCTATGACCGAATGGATGGAAAGATGACGTTCTAGCGGTGAAGTACAGGGGTGATGGATTGGGCAGTAAAGGTGGTAGAGTACGTATATTAATTAAAGGATCGTAAAAGGATATTGGAGTAATGAAAATGAGGCGTGTAATGAGAATTATTAATAAGTGATAAGATGCCATGAGGTGATGCGATAAGTAAAAATGACAACATACGTAAGAGATGATACCTTACCGCCATTATTCCACTTGAAAATGATGTGATTGATTTATAAAAGATTAACTCATGCATAAAGGTTAAAGGTAAGGTAAGTTAGGGAAATAATCTCTTCGTAGAAAAAATAGAAAAATAAGAAGAGGGCATTGTAATAATTATTGATGTAGGAAATAAAACTTCAATACCATAAGTAGAGCTTCTGCTGCCCGCAGGCATCCATAGCCTTGACAGAGTTTCTTTCTAGCCCTTGGGAGCCAGGATCCTCTATGTATAGTTGGGGAAGTGCATTATGATGTCCACAATAGAGATCAATGTGCTGGCATGGTAACCAGATGAACACATTGCCATTCATTGAGAAGTAGCGAAAATTGGTCAGGTCGGCTTGTGATGAGACCTCCTGTTCCAAAGATTTTGTTTCTTGAGGGATCCATTGGATCATATCCCTAGTGTGGTGGCCATAATGGAAATGCCACTTTTCCGCATCCCTATGGACATGGTAGGCTGGCTCGTAATGAGACCCCCTATCCTCCATATGTAGATAAAAAAAATTAAATTTGTTAGTGAATTTTATATATATATATATATATATATATCTATATATATATATATATATATATATATATATATATATATATATATATATATATATATATATATATATATATATATATATATCTATTTTTTTATTTACACTCCCCATTTTATATAGAGAGGGTGGCTTAGTACTCCTTAAGAGTAGGGATGGAGGAAGAAGTTTGAACATATTAATAGAAAAAAAGTATACCCATAATCTTATTGATAATAAGCAGAGATAATTATACTAAAGGGAGTAGAACCAACATGGTGAAGATAGTCAATCAGTATCATTTATAACAGAAATGAGGACAATAAAGTGATATAGATAATTGTGTCATTTCTTTTTCAATCATCAAAAAGCAGTCTTGTTAGAGATAATAATGTTAAGGATATTCGCTTGCTTTAATAGACTCCATACTTTTTGTCCTCATATATGTATTGTACTTTATGCCATAAATAGGATTAAAAAAAAATGAGCTGGGATGGGCTAGGAATGATCATGCAAGGGGAAGAAAGGGTTGTTCTTGAAAATACTCCCAAAGTGTTGTTCCCTTGAGGGAACAACAAAAACACTCGAAAAAGTGCTGTTCCCTGGAGGGAACAATGGAAAAATGTTGTTCCCTTTAGGGAACAACAAAATCATACTCAGAAAAAAGTGTTGTTCCCTGGAGGGAATAGAAAAGGAAAACATACAGAAAAAGTGTTGTTGCCTTTAAGGAACAACAAAAAAATACTCGCAGAAAGTGTTGTTCCCTACTCTTCCCTGTAGGGAACAACAAAAACACACGGAAAAAGTGTTGTTCCCTGTAGGGAACATCAAAAGAAAATAGGGAGAGAAAAAAAATAGACAAGCAATCATCCCTACTGCTCTAAACAATAGAAGGGCAATGATACAGAAGAAAGAAAAACAATAGAAAAAAAACAATTGTATTTACAAGTCTCAAAAATAACTTTTTACAAAATTGGTGCTGCTGAAGAGTTGCCTTCTGCAAAAAGAATTTGTATTGTAGAATCTTCGCGTATTTGTTGGCAAAAGGATTCCCTTGTAAGAAGTTTGTGGTAGAGGCATACCTGATGCCCATTTTCTTTAAAGGAATAGCCAGACCCATCAATGGTGGCTAATGTAAGGGTGCCATTATCGTGCACTTCTTTTATCTCGTAGGGACCTAACCATCTAGTCTAGAGTTTGCCCAGGAAGTCTTGGAACCTGGAATCGTACAGAAGCGCCCAGTTTCCTTCATGGAATGTCTTTTTCTTGATGAGGGCATCATGCCATTTTGCTCTTTGTTGTTGAATAAGTGCAGTATGTTGAAGAGCCAATAGCCGGATTTCATCTAATTCATTTATTTGTTGTAATCTGTTGATTTGTGCTTCATTCAAATCCAACCCCACTTCTTGGGCTATCCTTAATGTCTGTATTTCAAATTCTATGGGGAAGATAGGTTCCTTACCAAACACCAGCTGATATGGGGAGTATCCTGTTGTATTCCTCCAAGTCATGCGATATGCCCACAGGGCTTCTAGCAATTGGGTAGCCTAGTCGCGTCTGTGTGAGGAAACTGTCTTTGTTAGAATGGCCCTGATTACCTTGTTGGTACTCTCTACTTGGCCATTTGCCTGCGGGTGGTACGGAGAGGTGATTCTATGCAAAATGTGATGATTTTTTAGTGTAGTAGCAATCTTATGGCCTACAAATTGTGTCCCTCCATCCGTAATTATTTCTCTGGGTAAACCATACCACACAAAAATTTCAAAGAGAAAATTGATTACTGTTTCCTCTGTTGCTCTTGGTAACACTACCTCCTCCACCCATTTAGTCATGTGTTCCATTGTAACCAGTATATATGATTTTTGATTTATTGGGCCGACGAAATCGTGGGTGTAGGGGCATCTCATCAAACTAGCCAGGGCGACCCATTCTTTGGTAGCTATCGCATGCTTGGACAAATTTCTTGGCATCCTTAAAAATCATGGGCCAATAATAGCCCATCTGTAAGATTTTATGTCTAGTCCTGCAGTCTGCAAAGTGTCCACTGCAAGGTCCATCGTGGCAGGCTTTTAGGATATCGTAAATTTCGTCTTCCTCGATACACCTGTGGATATGCATATCGGCTCCTGTGTGAAAGAGGTATCCTCCGATCTAGGAGAACCGAGTGCTGCGTTGCACTATCAATTTCCTTTCTCTGGGTGTCAGGTGTTTGGGTAGTTTTCCCACTGCTAAGTAATTCGCCACATCTGCATACCACAGTGTTTTCACGGTCACAACAAACAGGTGCTCATCGAGGAACTGGTCTTCTACCACCATTGCGTTGTCTATTCTTGGCACTCGGGAGAGGAAGTCTGCCACCAGATTTTCCTTTCCTGGTCGATCCTTGATCGTTATGTCAAATTCCTGCAAAAGGATTAACCATCGTGTCACTCTTCCATTCGTAATAGGTTTATTAGCTAAATATTTGATAGCAGAGTGATCAATATACAGGACTACAGGGTATCTTGTTATATAGCGTCTAAATTTATTAATAGCATAGATTATAGCTAGAAACTCCTTCTTTGTTACTGTGTAATTCAACTCAGCAGGAGTTAAATTTTTGTTGATGTAGTATATCGCATAGGGTTTATTTTCTTCTTCTTGGCCAAGAACTGCTCCAATGGATGTATCTGATGTGTCTGATGAAATCTGGAATGATATATCCCAGATTGGGCCTCTTAATACTGGTGTTGTTGATAGTACCCGTTTTAATTCTGCAAAGGCAATGTCACATTTTTCAGTGCATATAAAATCAATATTTCCTGTCAAGGCATATAATGGTGAAACAATATGTGAATTTTTTTTTATTATAAATATTTGATAACATTCAGCAAATCCCAGAAAACTGCGTACCTCTATTTGAGTGCAGGGGATAGATAGTAAGAGGATTACCTGTATTTTTGCTGGATCTACCCGAATTCCAGTTGCTGAGATGTAATGGCCCAGGATCATGCCTTCTGTCATAATCATATGTCATTTCTCGTGGCTCAAACAAAGCCTAGTAGCAATGCATCTTTCTAGGACTTTCTCCAATGTCTATAATGCCTGGTCGAAGTCATCTCCATAGGGTGTGAAATCATCCATGTATACCTCTAATCCTTCATTTATAAAGTCTGCAAAAATACTGAGTACGGCTCTTTGGAATGTAGCAGATGCGTTGCACAGTCCAAAAGGTAATACCCTATAAGCAAACGTCCCCTAGGGGCAGGTGAAAGTAGTCTTATATTGGTCTTTGGGGACAATTTGGATTTGGTTGTAGCCACTGAAGCCATCCAGGAAAGAGAATTTTTTTTTACTTGCCAATGTCTAAAACCTAGTAAAAAAACGGAAGGGGAAAATGGTCTTTTTGCATTGCTTTGTTAAGCTCTTTGTTATCAACACATATACACCATTTCCCATTCTTTTTAGGAACCACAAATAATGGAGAAACCCATTTACTGTCAAATATAGGATAGATAAAATTCACATCTAACAGTTTCTGTAGTTCATCTTTAACGATATCCTTTAGGTGAGGATTTAATCTACATTGAGGTTGTCGTACGGGTCTTGCGTCTTTTTCAGTGTAAATGTGGTGCATACATAGTTGAGGGTCAATCCCTTTCATATCTAGGTAATCCCAGGCAAAATCCTTTTTATATTTTCTAAGGATTTGAATAAGCTTCTGCTGCTGGTCATCACTCAATTTTTTGTTAATGTTAAGGATTTTCCCTGACTCAATTTCAATAGTTTTGCTATTATAGACAATTGTTGTTGGTATTGTTTGGTCATTGATATCTTTTAAAGGATCTCCTTCAATCTCATTATCAAGGACTGCTTTAATCATGTGACATTTTAGATTAGATACTGCAGTAGGGTGGTTAATGCAAGGGTTAATAATATCGTTTTCTGTTTGGTTTTTAAATTCAAGAGCATCTGCTACAGTTAATGGTGATCGAATATTTTCTGTTAAATATGTTACAGGCTGCTTCCTAGTTTTTATTATGGTTAGGCTTGACTGAGCTGGAGGGTATAAAGCTAGGTTCTTCACATCATTCCCTCTAGTTATAGTCATACTGTCTGTTCGGCAACTTATATAAGCATCAACAGTCGCTAGCCAAGGTATTCCTAATATTAAAGGATTTCCATCTAGCTGGTTTCTAGGATTAATAATAAAAAAATCTGCCAGGTATTCCCAAGAGTCTACAAACACCATCACATCCTGTAATGTCCCTTCTGGTTTAATAACTGAACGGTCAACAAGTTCTAGCAAGGTCGTAGTTGGATCTAAGGCTATGATGCCAAGCCTCTCGTAGGTTGTTGTTGTGAGAATATTAATGGCTGCCCCTAAATTAACTAACGCATTGGGAAAGGAGCATCCATTTATTTGTACTGTGATAATAGGGTTTCTTGGATCTTCATATTTCACCAATTTCTCTTTGCCTAATAATAGATCAGACAAAGTTTTGACTACATGGACAGTTGGTGTTATCTTTATTTTCCTTGTAGACTTTTTGGCACACAATTCCTTAATGGTTTTTTCATAGATTGGAATGTCTTGAATAGCCTGGAGGAGGGGTATTTTTATGCAAATATTTTTTAGTTCTCCCAGGAGATCAAAGTTGGGATATTCAATTGGGCGAGGTATAATCAATCTTTCTGGGAATGGCAGAGAAGAGGTAATTATTTGTTTTTTACTTTTCTACTTGACTATATTGTCCCTTTTAGGTGTTTGTTCTATAGTCAATGGCTTATTTGGGTATGGTTCTTCAAGTTGCAGATTTTTATCATCCTCTGGCACGATTATTTGTCCAAACCTCCATTTGAGTTCCTTACATTCTCTCAACTTAGTTTCCGGATCCAAAACTTCAATGATTTGTACCGACTGGACTGGTCTGTTGTTAGGATTTGGGTTGGGCTGGGCTGGGCTGGGAGTTGCGGTTGTAGATTTGATTAAGGATTCTGCTGCAACGTATAAGGTGATGGTAGCAAGGGTTGAGGTAGGGGGACTGTCCCTACTGGCTGGTTCGTGGGTCTTTGCTAGCTTGATTGCTAATTTTGGTTTTGTGAAGTGGAGGGGGACCATTGAGATGGATATGGGTTGTTATGCCAGAATGATGGAAGGTAAGAGGGATTTGGCCAAATATTGTTCGGATTTGACTGATTAGACCAAGGTGGCATGGAGAATGCTTATGGTGGCCAATTAGGAAAGGGTGGCTGTGTAGGTTTTAACCCCGTACAGAAATTACCTACATACGAATTCTAAAACACAGAAAATAAATAATGTGAGAGTAGAACACATAAAACACATATACACAGATTCTTCTGTTGGATCCCAAAACCAGGACTACCAGCTTGATTTTTCATTATGTTCCTTTCAATGTTATAATACATATTTATACATGCTGAAGCATCCAATACCATGGACCGAAAACCATCGCGTCTAATGCCATGGACTGAAAACCATCGCATCCAAAAAACATGTGCTAAAATCATGCACAAAACCATAGGGGGGTCCGCCCAACCTAACATAGGGTCCAAAACCAAAATTTTCCGGGGCACTACCCTGGACCCCATAAAGTGGGGTTACAGGTGCCCCTCAAAACCCCTGTTAACTATGTGGAAAGAATATAACACAACCCAACAGGCTGGTTTTGCCATGTAGCTCCTGTATATTGGTGGGAATTGTATTATGAAGGCTGAAAGAATGAAGATGGGTCGGTAGGCATACCTATTTGCCGTGCTTGCCATTTGCGACATTGGTTTAACAGGTATACTAGTTCTGCTTCTTCCTTTTCCTCCTTGAAGACCGCTTTTAATCCTGGGAGTGATGGGCAATTTTCCGTGGTATGTTCGTTGGTGCATATAACACAGGTTTGTACCATATCCAGTGGGCATTCTTTATGACTATGTTTCTTTCTGCTTGGCTTGCATGATGTCTAACTGTGTTGTCAAGGTTCCCAGGATATCCATTTGAAATCTTCAAGCAGGTTTCCGATTTCAGCACGAGTAACGCTTCCTCCAAAGACATTGTTGTCCCTGGTGATTGCATCATGTTCAGTTGGTTTCAATCTTGTACTGCCCCTTGAGCACCTGATGCACAAATCAATAATATTAGCATAGTCTTCTTGATAAATATCACCTTTACCCATGATATTTAGTGTCTCTATCCATTGTTCTTTCATCCCTTTAATCATCGTGGTTTTTAGAACATTATCAGACAGATTTTCATAAGGAGACTTTTGGAGGTTATATTGGAAACACTCCACATATTCTTCCAAAGTTTCGCTAGGCTTTACTACCATTTGGAATATCTCATCTTTTAGTTCTCTAGATCTGCAATAATCTTGATATTTTTTAAGGAAGGCAGTTTTCATTTGGTCCCAATCGTTGATGGTGCCTCCACTCAGTCCCATAAACCAACGCAGGGCTGCTCCCTTTAAAGTGGAGGGAAAAAACTTCAGTTTCTAGGGGTCGGTGGTGTAATCATAACCCCTACATAGGACATCAAATTCAAACAGGAATGCATCCAGATCTTCTGAAGTGAGTCCATGAAAGGTGGGAATGTTTTGTAATGGGATATCTTTCATGGGGGTGTTGACAGCAGTGTCAACAATAGGATACTGTAGTGTAGAGGTCTGGGGTGGTTGTGGATTATTGGCCATTTGGTCAAATATATGCTAGTATCCTTCTGGGATCTCCAGAGTTGGAGAGTTGTTCCTAGGATGTCCAGAAGAGGCGGGAATGATTCTAACAACACTCCCTTGATCTGGGACACTAGGTGTCCTTTGCTCATGTCGGCCGGATAAATCGTTCTTGCGGACAAGATTGATCTCCCTAGTATCAACTGATATCTAGCAACAAGTAGAACAAGCAAATCTACCTTTCTCTAAATATTGCGATTTATAAATAAAAACCAAGAGGTGTTTTAGACCCTACCTTAAGTCCAATGCTAGTTTGTGGCAGCCACGCTTCGACTGTCTGAACGAATTTCCTTTTAAGAACCTGCAAATACAAACAAGCACACATCAAATAACACTTGCATAGCCAATATAATAAACCATATTCATCATGGTGATCAAGGAATCCATGAAATAAACCATAGAAGACAACTTATTGAGAAAAATAAACTTGATTGTATTAACTTTGAACAAAGAAGAACTTTACAACCTTTGGTGCCTTGATGTTGCACAAGCTCATCCCAGGGTCCAAGCAAGAATCTCCTCTACTTTGACAAGCTTCACACTCTTCCCAATGAGATCAAAAGGTATGTAATCTCTCCTCTCAAGCTCAATTAGGAAGTCTAAATCCCAACAGCATTTACCCTAAAAAATATTTAGCTTTCAACCTCCTCAGTAACCAACCCAATGCTTCATTTTATAGTGCAAAGGAAGGAAGTTACAGGTCCACCTATGAAGGGATAGAGTCCTCCTTCAAAGGGATAAGCTCCTCACATCAAGGGGTTAGCTCCTTAAAGTATGGGATGCATGAACCTTAAAGGAGCGAACTTACCACCTCAAGATTCCCTCTAGAAGCTTCCAAAAATAACCCAAAGTGAGTTTTTAAGAATGTACTTGCGCCTTTTTGACTTTTACAGGGGTCCGCACCCATTACACAGAGACAGAGCGGTCAGGTATGCAGGGGACATGACCAATAGGTGCGGGACCGCAGGTAATGCTAAGAGAAAGTGCAGAACTAGAGTTTTAGAGATTTTTAAGGGCTTTCTCTTATTTTCAAGGCTTGACATGAAGAATTGAGGTTTAAGACTTGCAAAGGAGGAAAGTATGAGTGGTGATAGACTCACACCGATTGCAGAATGTCATGGTGACAATATTTTGTGCAACAGCTCAATTACTACCTCAAGAGATCTTGGTTCTGCTAATTTAACCTTAGATTTCCCTGTTTCTCCTCCTTCACGGAGGTTGCAAGAATTCCATTCTTGTGAGGGAATTGATTGTGAATTTTCAATATCTTGAAAACTCTATTCAGTCCCTTCAGTTTTATTGTGAACTTCAGTGTAGGATACAGATGGTGATCCTATGGCCTAAAGGGAGACAGTAGGGTGTCTAGAAGCAATGGTTCGGGGTCCTACTGATGGCTGAGACTCAGCTTTCCTTATGATTTCATCAATAAAATTTGATCGTCCAAGGGTCACCAGCCCCTTAGATTTTTCAGGTTTAGGATGTGGGATTATATCATTTTTTTGTCTTTTGTTCTTAGTCATTCATGCAAATTCAAATGTTTATTTCTACCTTAAATTCCTAGAAATTCTGCTGGAAAGTGGGTAGGGGAGCAAGTATTTTACTTGCTCCTTACGTAGGTTCTTACCTCTCGTTTTTAATACCCAGTTCTCCCTCAGTAGACAAACATCAAACACCTACCTCACTTCTATGCAATTGTGCTGAAAAGTGGGTGAAGGAGCAAGTAATTTACTTGCTTGTTACATGGGTTCTTACCTCTTGTTTTCAATACCCAATTCTTTCCCAGTAGCAATTATCAGATATACATCACTCTTTGTAAAATGGCAACACTCTCCCTGACAGCGGCGCCAAAATTTTGGGTGCTAAAAGGTATCTGTTACAACTCCTAATTTCCTCACATTAGTTATCAATCTGAGCAAGTCCTTTTATTCCAAGAGTGTACACAATATGTGCAAGCTATAAATCCAAAGAGTAATGCTTTTTAAAATGAAATATAAACCTTTGATACAAGAGTAAATGGATGCATTTATAAAACTCAAATTGCAACTGTTAACGGAAATATTACATCTAAGCATCAAGACTTAATCCTCAACTGAAATCATAATTAGATCTCAAACAAGCAATTCAATTGACAATAGCATCAACCGAGAGCGTAGTAGCATTAACCAATCTCTTCTAGCTGATTCTATCTAAATGACACTAAATCTCAATTAAGCAATTCAAATGGAAATGATGTCAATCGAGAGTTCAATAGCATTAACCAATCTCTTTCAGCTGATTCTATAATAACCAAACTGTTATCGTAATCAACAAGATTCAAAGCCTTAACTGATAATCAATTTAATCTACAGTAAGCATAAATGGAATCAAATGACAAAGCTGCGAAGTACATAAGGTCAGAATAAAGGAAAGTAAACTAACTGCAACACAGGAAATTGGAAAATAGAAAACAAGATAAACTAGCAGAGAATGGAAAAACATCAAACCAATTAAACTTGCATGAATTAGAAAGCTATAACACAAAGGATAACAGTTTGATCCACCAGAGGTCGGGCCCTTAGCCACCAAAAAATATTGCTGAGCTACTTCAGATAATACAAATGAACAACAACGTAAATTATGTATTAACCATTGAACTCAATCCTCATTACAATATGGTCATGTTCCTCAAAAGCACGAGTCTATAAATTAAAATTACAATTTGAAATAAATAGAGATCGATCCCCTTTCCTCCTACAGTTTTCACTTTTATAGTAAAAAGGGGTAAAAGATAAATGTGATCCCTCAGGATCGGGAGATCCTGAGGGATTCACAACTGAATGCTATCTTCTGACATTCTTCTTATTTAGCGTTGATCCTCCTGATTCATCCTCCGGCCTAACCACAACCGACGCGCCTTATTCCTCCTTTGTTGTTTTACGTTGTTCCATCTCTAGGGGACAATAGCTGTTCCTTTCGTCATTTTTCTGCATAAAAAGGAATAAGAGTTAGTTATGGTGGCCAAATATTAATCAAGAGTAGTTCATTCATTTCTTATCATAATCCATCAATATGTTAGCGTATCAAGGTACGAAAGAGATAAGAAAAGAGGGAAAAGGCAATGTAATTGAGAGTAAATACATACCCATTGCATAACTCAACACTAAGCAACTAGCATAAGGTAGACAAGGTGAGTAGTTTTGTTGATCACATGCAAGGGAATTTAGTAGCATGCATGTCATTGTGCGCATGCATTCGATCCCACCCATTTGGCACACTCACTGAGGCAAAGAAAAGAGGCAATTCTAGCTGGAGCTAAACATGTATTTTGACAAGTTGATGCACATGTTCACCAACACACACTTGGAGATCAACACAAACACTATGCATCAATATCTTGCTGGTCCATCCACACTCAAGATGAATATGCGCATGCTATTAGATGAGTTGGACGGAGGAGTCACATTAGTGTACCCGGATGCAATGGAGGCAAGAGTTCGCTTCAACTAGATGTCACCATTGAGCGCATGGACACCATCACGGACAACCAAGCTTGGCATCAGCTCAACACCTTCGACCATCACAAGGATGTCAAAGAGTTGGTCTCACCACAACGGTCTGAGTGTCAGTGATGCCTTGCATGGCTTGCTCAAGCCATTTTGCCTCACATGGGCACATGTGCATTGTAATGTAACGTCTTGTCAAGTGGAAGTTCAAGTGTCGATAGTTGAATGTAACAGTCATAGAGTAGTTGAAGGGTCATGAGGATAGATGAATGGTCACAAAGGGGAATGTCAAGGGTCACCCCACCCTTTTCTATAAATACTCCCTCATAACTCATTGTAGAGGCTTTTGGTTAGCCAAGCTTCCAATAGGAGTATCTTAGAGAAAGCTTGGACAATATTGTAATGAGCCTTGGCTTCTCCACCGCGCAGAGCTAGCATATCTCTTTGGAGGTGCAGGCGGCTGTGGCTGTAACATCCTGCTATCAGGGCTAGTAGGTGTACATTTATGTATTGTATGATTGGAACTTACACTTCTTAATATAACAAATCCAACACATTTCATGCATATGTCGTATTGTATTCCGACTATCTTGTTTACTCTAATGATATATGTATTTGTTTGCTTACGCATGCATGTATGGAATATTCTATATAAGTATATATGAGTCTTACTGAAATGTGTTGATTGGTTTAATCATCACTTTGGATTGCTCGCTATCTTGCTTTCTAGCTGGTGATGCATCTTCGCTCATGTGTTCCCTTTGAAGCCACGTACTACTATAGGTTTCCAAGGGATGCACTCACCCCACTTTCCGTGTGTTAGAACTGTTCATGCAACTTCCTTGACTTGCCACTGTTGTCACACCCTTGCTACCAATAGGGACATCTTACTTACCTCTGTGTGAAACCACGGTCAAGGTGATACCATACGACCCACTGCTGGGAGTCCTGCACCAAAAGGTTTGAGGTCTAATTGGGACTTCTTACCGGGGAGATCCCCTGACATGTTGGCGGTCCAACATCGTCAACAAACTCTCATAATGTTTTGATTAGTAAATGAAATTTTAATGAATGAATGACCTAATAAGATCATATTGTAGCTATGGTGAGAAGGCATAAGACCTTCTTGACGATTCTTAGATAAGTATGAAATCCATATGTTCAGATGTTCTTGACGGAATGTCTATCATGGTGAGGATGAGTCAGATCATGTCCTTGTTCAAGTTTTACATTAGAGGCCTTTTATTCTTGTTATTTATCACTTATGAGTGTTTCATCAAGTTCTAGGCACATGCCTAGGTCACTGGCACAAAAATGGCTTAAAAAGTATGTACTTGCATGGAGGCCTTATTGTCGGAGTGAATGGAGAGTTATAGTCGCATGGAGGGCTTGTCATGGGAGTGATAGGGGTTTAATTTAATTAAAAGGGAAGTTAACTAAAGGGTTGGGTACCTGGAGTGGTTGGTTAGTCTCTAGGGGTCCTGTAGCTCTGGAGGAAGATTAGTTTGGTTTTGGTTTGTGGATTCCACTTCTTTAAATATACTTGGGGAGTTGCATCATATCATAGTAACTCTTCGTCACATGTTTACCCTGGTAGTCTGATTGGCTTGGATAAATGTGGGAGGAGGGTGTTACAGAGTGATATCAGAGTGGGTTTCGTTCTCTTTGGGTGATGTCTGGTTTCCATTCTCTTTGGGTGATATTTGTTACGATAGAGTGGTATCAGAGCATTGTTAAACCCTTGGAATGGATGGGAAAAATGTGTTTGTCATGCATGCATGTAGGTTGTATATGTGCTTGTTATGTATTCATCGTGATAGTCACTGTTATAATTGTGTTGTCATGTGAAAGTTGATGATGTTGTTGTTGGCATGTGGTTGTCCTGAATGCGTGTCAGTTGAATATGCATTTGTTATCTATGTGGATGTATGCATGCATTACCATGGTTATAGTTTTCATGCATGAGGTCGTGGTATGTAGTTAGTATTGTCATTCATGGTAACTAGATAATGATGGATATGATGTTGGTATATTGTTATGATTATGATTATACATGTATCATGATAATCTGGTTGATCTTGTAGATGAGATATCCTCCCTTGAACTATACTGAGGTATGCTGATTATGTTTATATTTTGGTCTAGATGACATGGTATGCTTGTAGGAAGAAGAAGAAGATCAAAGATGACTAGAAATATGGTGGATTATAATTCATGAGATTCTATGTATAGATTAGATGAGCAACATGGTGATGGGTACTCTCCTGACATAGAAAACACTTTGAGAAGTTTTAAGGAAAAAATAAGAAGTTGCAAAGCAGATAATGAAAAATCATTCAAGTATAGGAGAAACAAACAAAGGTCAATGAAATCATCCTTCAGAGTTTGTCAGACTTGTAGAGACAGGGACCTCTTAGAATCAGTCATGGAAAAGAGGACATGACTAATGGGGAATATGACAATAGATATCATGGTGGGCACATGTCAGATACTGAGGAAATGATAAAAGATGGCAGTTTCTTGGATACCTCAGATAGGAGAGGTGATGGACATAGGTTCTATTCTAGTTCAGGTTCCAATAGGTACCATGGTCATCATTGCTATCATCCTTATAGGAGGAGTGACAAGGTATATTTTCCAGATGAGTTTAAGAAATCCAAGCCACCTACATTTGATGGAGATTTGAAAAAGCTAGAAGATGAAAAGGCATGGTTACTCAGGAATGAATAAGTTCTTTGAGATGCATGATTACAGAGAGAACATGAAGGTCTGAATAACTATTTTCATTCTTAAAGAGAAAGTAGACATATGGTGGGAAGATGCGAGGTGTGTAAGAGACATCAGGATAGAGGATTTGAGTTGGCATGAATTCAAGAGACCTTTTAGGAAAAGTTACTCTTCAGAGAGGTATTGTGACAATAAAGCTAAGGAATTATATGAGCTAAATATGGGATTGATGATAGTTGAGGAGTATACGACCAAGTTCCTTGAATTTTTGAGGTATGTACCATATATTAAGGATGAGACAACCAAAGTTTATATATTTGTCAATGGATTTCCATTAGCATTTAGAGATCAAATTGAGTATGATGAGCCTCGATCACTTGAAGAATTCATCGGAAATTTGAGACACTTTATGAGAAATCAAGGCGTAAGAAAAAAATTCAGCGACGTTGGAAAGGGAAAGACAAGACTAAAGGTAAATGGGAGCCGAAAAGAGCAAGACCCCAAGATGCAGGTGAAAAAGAGAATGTTGTACCTTACAAGAAGTTTAATGGACCTTAGCCTGGAGAACAACAAAACAAAGGTGATGGTAGGAGACAGTTGCAGTGTTGGACATGTGGTAAGGAACATATTAAGAAATATTGTCTGTAGAATCAAGGTAGTAGGCCTCAGATCTACAGTGCTTAGGTGGCACAGAGAATTGGGGAGGCTGGGAAGAGCATTCCTTGGATTTACACAACATAAAATAATAGGCAGGTAGATCACCAGACATTTATTATTGAGATTTATAGTAAGATTTCAAGTTGTTTATATTTTGATTGATGTTGGATCTAAATATAGTTATGTTAATCCTAACCTGGTGTATAAGTGTGATTTGAATAAATAAGTACATGAAGAAGCTTGGTTAGTGTAGTTGGCTATAGGTACAAAGAAAATAGTTCATCATTGGGTAAGAGCTTGTACATTTGAGCTAAATGGTATGCCTACATTGGCACATATGAATGTAGTTCTGATGGAATCATATCGTATGCTTTTGGGTATGGATTGGCTGTACTTTCACAATACCAAAGTAGATTGTTATGAGAAGGCTATTGCATGCTTAGATGACAATGGAGGACAAAGAATCTTGCAGGGTAAGAAAAAGGCAACAACAGTCAGAATAGTTACAACTATGCAGGCGAAGCACAACTGTAGGAAAGGGTGTGTTTTATTTGTAGTGACAAAGGTAAGGATGTTAAGGATGAAAAAGTATTGAATATGTACCTACTTTTATAGTAGTTTCAGGATGTATTTCCCACATAGAGTTCATATTTTTCACCTCACATGGAAGTGGAATTTTCTATTGAGTTGGTACTAGGGGCAACACTGACATCTAAGGAACCTTACAGGATGAGCAATCCAAAGCTAGTAGAATTGAAGTTGCAACTGAAGGAAATGATTGACAAGGGATACATTAGGCCAAGTGTATCGTGGTGGGGTGCACTAGTGTTTTATGTGAAGAAGAAGGATGGTACTTTGAGGTTATGCATTGATTACAAGAGGTTGAACAAGGTAACCATCAAGAACAGGTATTTGTTGCCGAGGATTGATGACTTATTTGATTAGTTGAAAGGAGCAACACTATTCTTGAAGATTGATTTTAGATCCAGATGCCATTAGGTACACATCAAAGAATAGGACATTTACAACAATGCTTTCCAGACCAGGTATGGGCATTATGAGTTTGTTGTAGTTCCTTTTGGTTTAACTAATGCTCCATCTATTTTCATGTGTCCGATGATTAGTGTGTTGCCCCCTTATTTGAAAAAGTTTGTTATTGTATTCATTGATGATATATTGATATATTCTAAGAATGAGGAAGAGCATGGTGAACACTTAGCAACACATATCGATATTGATAAGAGAGCATCAGTTGTATTCCAAGCTTAGTAAATGAAGTTTCTTTTTGAAAGAGGTACATTACTTGGGGCATGTGGTTTCCAAGGAAGGCATAACAGTTGTTATAGCACTGTTTACCACTCTTGGTATTTGTGATGCTTTATTTATGGCCTAGGGCAACCCCTCCTTCCAGACTTAGTCCAAATATATAAAAACCAGTGTTTTATTCCTTGTACGCTACTTTTCCCTGAGCTAAAAGCGTGTACACACGGGTCCGTTAATACCCAACCCACGTATATGTATTAAAACACTTAAAAAAATTAAATTTCTTTAATTATGGGTGGAGTTCACGGGTTTTACCTGTTGATTACCTCCTATTTCCCATGGCCCAACTGTTTCCCAACTAAAAAACTAATTGGGAGAGGTAAAAATAGACTTCTATGGGAAGGCCTTAAGAGGGAGAGGAGATAGAGTTATTATATTGAGATTATCCCTGACTGAGTTTGATGAATTCCTGTGCCTCATGCACTTCCCTAAGCTTCAGGAAACCCTTGTTTCCTTGATTATAGATATCATTGCTTTTGCTTGAGATATCATGGTGTTGGTGATGGAAGAAGATTGTTGAAGGCTGGGATAGGACGAATCCGGAGGACGGTTTCGCTTGGAGCCAAAGAAAGACTCAGGTGAATTCTCTCCATATTATTTATAGCTTACTACAATAAAAGAAATGTTGTCTTGTTTCTGAAATTAACTATGTTTATGCATCAAATTATGTTTTAATTCATATATGAATGTCATTTTGATGCATGATCAATCATTTGTTTATATGATATAAAGTCAATTTCATGGATATGATTTACTTCTATACTGCTATGTATGTTCGAATTGAATGATTTTCAGGTTTGAAGAACATTGGGAGTTGCAGAGGGTCTGAACCCTATGGGACCTACTCGAACGAAGGAAATCCGGGTACGGTCACTCTTACGTAGTTTGATAATATAAGCATTTTTCCTGAGCTATATGAGTATTTCTTGTTGTAGTTTGCTTCTGCTCTGTTGGGGTTCTAACCCAAAGCCCTAGGGTGCCTCCACCTGAAACAGAATTGGCGACTACACTGGGGATAACAATCTTGTTATTCCTGGTTTTGGTTGTTCATTATCAATCAGGGCTCAATCTTTGGTTTGCTTGTGGTTACAATCTTATTTGGTCTATTAGACTCCTAGGCCTCAAGTCTGATCTTTTGGATCAGACTTTGTTTTTTATTTTTTCTTGCAAAGCTTTATATACACTCTTTAATTTGTTTACAGTAGTGTATACACGCTTGTTTTTGTAAAGTGAACTCATGTATATGTGAGTTTCCTGTGTCAGAAGCGTGTGTGCACACTTCTGTGTTTGAACACAGTCACGTATGAAAATTTTTGCATTGTTTTTTCAAATCTTTCAGCCCAGATAGATTTGTTGCCTGGTCTTTTCAGTCTCTATGTGGTCAATTGCTGTATAAAGGATTAATTATTCTGCAAGCTTACTGTTTCAAAGTCTCTTCCTCATTGAAAAGATTTGGCCTAGGTTTGCTTCTTTAGCGAGTTTGTAATTTTTGTTTTGGCACACAAGACTTCGTTCTGAAGTTCTTGATTGTTCTGGTCCTCCAGAACACGAGATTGTTTTCAGTTTCAGTGTCAAGTCTGGATTTCGCATCTACTTGCTTTGCTTTCCTTTTTCTTGTGGCCTCATAGCCTTTCTGCTTTTTGAAAGTCTTTTTGACGAATTTGGAAGTATTTCTCTCCTGGATTCTTGGTCAGTTTGTCAAACTCTTTGCTTCTATTTGGGTCGTTTTGTACAAGTTGAAGTTTTTTTGCTCAAGTTTCCATTCATTTTTGAGTTCGTAACTTGCAAAGACCCCTTGTGCACTTTTTTCGATCTTTGGAGTTTTAGTAGCATTTTGGTGATTTCAAAAAGTTGTTTTGGTTGCTTCTTTAAAAAAGAAAAGATCTTAGAAAACATTGTTTTTGTTTTTATTTTGCCAAGTTTGGTTTATGGTTTCTTTTTGTTTTTGAAAGTGAATTGTAATCTTTTACAATTTGTCCTTCTTGTTTGGAGAGAATTGTGTGTTCAAAATTTGTGTCCTCTTCAGTACTAAAGTTGGATCATTGTTAGTTATAAACAATTGCTTTTGCTTTTTGAGTGTTATTTAGGATCTTACGTCTCCATTATATCTTGCATTAGGGTAGTTTGCATTGTTAAAGCATTCATAGTCTTTTAGTTTTTGGGTGTGTGAAGTGTGTTTCAAGAAAGAAGAGAAAAAAGTACTTTTCTTTGTAGAAGTTTTGTAGAACCCATATAGAGATCTCTTTTCATCGAAGAAAAAATGATTGCATTCATGTAGTTAGTTTTTCATTGATTTCTATTGCGTCATACAAACATCATTGGTTTCACTCCCATCTATACCCTTGACTTAAAGAACAACCATTAAAATCAAGCGATTAATTAAAATAAACTAGAACTTTTATGTTGTCATCAGAATACACCAACAAGTTTAGGTTTATTAGGGTCTTGGATTAGGCAAGAGGAGAGTTAACTCTCCAAGGCCGCTCAAAATTAAAAAACATAGAAGTTTGATTAATGAGCGAAATCCAATAGCATTAGGGAGAACGAGAAAGCTCCATAACTGGGAGTAAAGCACGAGGGAGAGTGAAGATAAGGACGAGAGATACCCCCTCTCTTACTTGTTGGATCCCGCCTCACGAATGTTTCGCTCGGCTTCTGATACGAGTTGGTGACTGTAATTGCATATCTTAGGGATCACACAGGTGGCTGCGGAGGGGAATCCCGTGGCACCTGAGGTTGACGTTGTATCACGTTCAACAATACTTTTAGAGGGTACCCTTGTGAAGCTTGGGTTCTTGCACTGGCAAAGGCTATTGTCTGGAGGTCAGTGTAACTACCTCTAATACCTTCGCCCTTGTTATTAAATTTCTTGTATTTTGGTGTCAGAAGGCCCTTGTTATTAAATTTCTTGTATTTTGGTGTCCAATCCTATTTTCAGAAGGCCCTTGTTATTAAATTTCTTGTATTTTGGTGTCCAATCCTAATCACCTAGAGTGGAAATACTCGAGAGTTTTTTGATTGCTGATACCTTTAGGGAATTTTTAGTGAGTGTTCTTTGCTCCTAGTCAGCCTAGCTTTATAATTTTTTGAGTCTTTAAGTAGATCTTTTAAAATAATTCAAAGTGGCTGATCGACCATCTCGACGA
This sequence comes from Pinus tabuliformis, assembly GCA_031772625.1. NCBI lineage: Eukaryota > Viridiplantae > Streptophyta > Pinopsida > Pinales > Pinaceae > Pinus > Pinus tabuliformis. Next base: position 309,069,795 of record CM062815.1, on the reverse strand, counting down.
TCTAGGAGACTTCGTTGGTTATCACCTACGAGTCCTAAGCCTTCTCCTAGAAGGCGTAAGAGCGATTCTACTGGCGATTTTCAACCAGTGGCAGCAGGTGCATCGGAGATTGGCCCTTTGCTTGGGGTCATTAGTTCACAAGATAGACCTGGCACCAGTAGATAGTTAGAGAGGAACACACTAGTTATTTCTTGAGTACTTTTTCAGTTAGAAGATAATATCGAAGTTGAAGAGATTTTAGAGTCGGTTGTGGCTCCAAATTCTCCTCTTCCTCCTGATCATCTAGACATTCTATTGTACGTCGGAACCCCGACTCATAGGCCTTTGAGCCCAGGTTTACATCCATCTATTCCTTTGATGACCACTACTGGAAGCATGGCATCTACAACGGGTGTTACAAGCATGCAGACTCCCATATCTATATAAGGAGGAGGAACTATTTCCATCCCTTCTATTACTCCTAGCACGACTATATTTGGGTCTACTTCCATTTCGTCAACGAGTGGAAGTTCTCAAGCTACTGCATCTAGTTTTGGAATTATCCCTTATGGAATGCCGTCTCATAGGATTCTTGTAGTTCCTTTGAACATACCATCGACCGCCTCTACATCCATGATGAGTGGATCAAGTTTTTTTCAAGGTTTCCCATTTGGAAGGGGTCATATACCACATTCCAATCCAATAGTAGGGTCAATGCATTTTCCTTTTACAAGTCAAGGTAATAACCCATTCCAGAGTTGGACAAACCCTATGGTTAGTGGATAGGAGCTGGGAATCAATTTTTCGACCAACAAGGGAATGTGCCATATTCTTCAGTTAATTCATTTCAGAATTTTCCACCCTTTGCTAATGCATGGAATGCTTATCAGGGGCTTTTATCTCCTTTCAACACTTTGTTAGGGGGTAACTTCACTAGTTACGCAGGATTTTCGATAAGAGTTGGTCAAACTCTAAATTTTTTTGGACCACAAGGAGCACCTTTTGGTTCAATAGGCTTTATGAGTTACTTTGGGCAACCTGGTGTTTTTCAAAATCCAGGTCATTCTTTTCAAACTGTTGGGAACCCTGCCCGCACTGGATGGAATTCCCAAGGTCCACCATGACTCCCTTTTCTGGTCACACTGAACTTGCTAGATTTGACTAAATTGAGAAATGATTTGATTCAGTAAAATCTGGCTTGGCCTCCGGTCCCAGCTAAAATTCCCCTGGATATCCCAAAATTCGAAGGGAAGAGTGGTGAAGATCTGGGAGACCACGTAACCACATTTCACTTATGGTGCTCATCCAACTCCCTGATAGATGATTCGATCAGGTTGAGGTTATTTCAGCACACCCTAACCAGAAATGTAGCCAAATGGTATATACAGTTGCCACGGGGCACCTTTACTTCTTTCTAGGATTTGGCTAATGTCTTTTTGAACCATTTTCAGTTGCCTGTTTGATATGAAGCTAGAACTGAACTTTTGGCTAACTTTTAGCAAGACACCGCAACTCACATTTCGGATCACATCTAGGAATGGAGGAGGAGGAAAAGGCTTATCAAAGCTGAAATCCAACCAGAGTTCCTTCTCGAATGGTTTCTCAAATAATTACAACTTGAGATCTCAAAGGATGTGTCTCTTTCTGGTGTTTATTTGGAAGAGCAGGCGATTTTCCGAGCCCAACAATTGTAATTGATATATTCTCAGTCTAAGATTCTTCAGAAAATTATACTTGATGCTCCTAGATCTAAGGTTGATTAGCCAAATCGAAACTAGGTCCCCATGCTGATGGTATAGTCAGATCGATTGATGTTAACGTGGTGAACCTATTGAATCAATTACAACAGTTGTCTCTACAAACTTCTTCTTCTAACCAGACAACACTGTCTGTATCTACAGCTTGCCAACCTACCTCTATAAATGTCGTTCAGGCCTCTAACCCTAAAGGAAATAAACAATTTGATGGGAAGAGAAAGGGATGAGGTAAGAAGAAGGACTAGGAAGGAAAAGGAAATGCAAACAAACCCGAAAATGGTGCCGGAGAGGGTAGGAAAGAGTCCAAGGAAAAGGTAAAATTTCCATGCAAGTTATGCAATAGAGATCATATGACTCACCTCTGCCGTAAGATGCAAGACGCTCAAAACTTATTAGTATAGCAAGGGTCCTTTAGCTCCCAAGATATTATGACTAACCCTTTTTCCCAAGGGCAACAATTACTTGTTGACGTGAATTCTAATGCTGGTACCTTCGCAGGGGGCAACCAGGAAGGAAAAAATTCATCAAATGTTTATATGATGAGCTCTCATATCAACGTCACTATGCGAGCACACGATTATGGTGAATCTGAAACATCTAAGGCTAATCTGTTCTCAAAGCCACATAACCACTTCATATTGAGCGGCCCTCTATTGAGTCTATATCTCGGATACTGAAAGGCTCCTCAAAGTGCTCAACTATTAACCCTAATGCTAGGGCAGCCCAGAACTACTCGATTGTAGAAGATCTAGCTCAAACTCCTTGTGCTATGTCTGCATTGGAGGTGTGCTAGTTGTGCCCTACTCAGAAGTGCTTTACTTTCGACAATCGATGTAGTGGATCCAAAGAATTCTTTAGTGCTCACTTTTGATATGTTGAATGTCAAAAAGAGACTTCCTCACCATATGGCTTTCCAGATAAAGTCCACATATTAATAGACCAATATTTTTCGGACCGTTATAGATGAGGGAGCTTCCACATGCGTGATGTCTATGTCATGTTGGAAGGCCATCAGATCACCTTCAGCTGTTCCTTCACCAACTCTTTTGATGATATTTGATGGACATTCTCATAAGCCGCATGGGATTATCCTGACATTTCCTATCTGTGTTGGGGGAAAGATAGTGAATATTGAGGTAGAAATTGTCGATGCGAACCTAGATTATAACCTCCTCTTAGGCAGGAATTGGATTTATGAGATGGATTCCATAGTTTCATCATTATTCCACATCCTCTATTTTCCTCATGAGGGGAGGATTGTTAGAGTTGATTAGTTAGATTGTTCTCGAGGTGACTCTCATGCAACTTTAGATTCTACCGTTCCATTGGTGGACAAACCCTGTCAACCTATTGAGAATTTAGGAGTTGGGATGTACTCTTCATTAATGGGTATATTTGACCTCCCTACTCCTACAGCTAGAATTAATGCCTCCTACAACTAGAATTAATGCGATTTCATCCTCTAGGGGACCTTCTCAGAAAGAATTCTTTCGAACTCATTATTTTTCGAACCCTTGGCCGTTACCTTCATCTACCACCATATTAGATGGAGTGCAGGTAGGTGGAATGGCATTTCCCATGTCTGCAGCAGAACTTACTTATCAATCTATCGTTAACTCTGTAGATAATCGTCCCACTCCTTTTTCACAAGAGGAGTTAGATGGCAATGTGGCTCCATCTTGGACCCTCAATTCTACTTCAGCTCTGGATTGCTTGGATACAGTCTTACCATCTGAAGAAGCAATTTTGGAAGCAATGATGGGTGTAGATCGACCATGGGAGGATTTACATCAATGTTCATATTTTCTCCCTCCATTTCGTGAAGTTGAATCTAGTTTTTCCAATCTGTCTACTAGTGATGTTTGTGCAATTTCAAACCCTTTGGCTCCAGCACAATTTTCTACCGAAGGGAACATGTCGGTTATCTCACGAAATGTACCTGTCAACATCTCTATGAATCCTAACGTAATCAAAAATGTCTTCATCGGTGTTGATTGTTCCCCTGAAGAAATTCAAATCTGCACCAATATCTTTAAAGAGTTTTGAGATGTGTTCGCTTGGTCTTATGAGGAAATGCCTGGAATTGATCCATCTATGGTCCAGCATGAGATCAAGACATACGAAAATGCCAAATCTGTTCGTCAAAAGCTTCGACCGGTCAATCCTTAGAAAGTGGCAACTATTAAAGCTGAAGTTGAAAAGCTTCTTAAGGCAGGTTTCATCTACCTGTTCCTCTAACTGAGTGGGTTTCCAACCCAGTCTCGGTAGATAAGAAGCAAGGAACGATCTAAGTATGTATCGACTTTAGGGATTTAAATAAAGCTTGTCCAAAAGACAATTACCCCATGCCTTTTAGTGATCAAATTATTAATGAATGTGTAGGCAATGAAATTTTTACAATCATGGATGGATTCTCTGGTTACAATCAAATTACTATCCGTCTAGAGGACCAGCATAAGACAACCTTTATTTGTCCTTGGGGCATGTTTGCATACAAGAAGATGCCTTTTGGCCTTAAAAATGCTGGAGCTACTTTTCAGTGGGCCATGTCTTATGCTTTCCACGACATCAAACATGTTATTGAAGCATACTTGGATGACTTAGCTACTTGTTCTCATAAGAGAATTGATCATCCCATCGACCTTCGGTTAGTCTTTGAGAGATGTCGTTTTTATAAAATCCGGTTGAATCTGAATAAGTGTGTTTTTGCGGTCACATCCGGTCGGCTGTTAGGATTCATTGTATCAACTGAAGGGATTCGAGTTGATCCTTTCAAGGTTGAGGCAATAATTCAGTTGCCTCCCTTGTCTTCCATTCATCAACTTCAAAGTCTCCAAGGAAAGTCAAATTTCTTGAGGATATTTATAGCAAATTACGCCGAGATTGCCAAAGGGTTTATGCGTTTTCTTAAGAAAGGAGTTCCATTTTTATGGGATGATTTCGCTCAACGATATTTTGATGCTTTGAAAAAAGCATTAACATATGCTCCATTATTGAATCCACTAGATTATGGTAGAGATTTCCTTTTGTATCTCACTGTAGCATAATCAACCATCGGTATGGTTCTGGTTCAAGAGGATGATGCTCTCAGTGAGCTATATGAGTATTTCTTGTTGTAGTTTTCTTTTGATGTACGAGTTGTATAAGTATTTCTTGTTGTAGTTTGCTTATGCTCTATTGGGGTTCTAACCCAAAGCCCTAGGGTGCCTCCACCTGAAACAACAGTGGATCCAGAAAATATAAGGGCTATCATGGAATGGGTAGCTCCTAGGAATGTGGATGAGTTAAGGTCATTTATGGGTTTAACAAGTTACTACATGGGGTTCATTAGGAAATTCTCGCAGATTTCATATCTTATCACATCATTGCAACGAAAAGGAAATAAATTTGAATGGACAGAGGAATGTGAAGCAAGTTTTGAGCAATGGAAATAGATGTTGACAAATGCTCCAGTTCTGAAGTTTGCAGATGCAGATAAAGAGTTTGTGGTGTGTATAGAAGCTTGTAAAAGAGGACTTGGTGGAGTTCTGATGCAAGAAGGATATGTGGTATGTTACGAATCAAGGAAACTGAATGAGCACAAGTAGAAATATGTGACACATGACCTTGAGTTGGTAGTGATCATCCATGCTTTGAAGATGTGGAGACACTATCTTCTTGGTAGATGGTTCATCTTGATGAGTGATCATAGTGGATTGAGATACCTATTTGACCAACTAAATCTAAATTCTAGGCAAGCTAAATGATTGGCGAAGATCAATGAGCTTGTATTCGAGATAAGGTGCATTAAAGGAAAGGAAAATAGGGTTGCATATGATCTTAGCATAAGGGTGCATGTGAATCATATTGAAACTATGATTTATTATGGGATAGATTTACAAGATCAAATCTTACAAGAAGGACAATAGGATGACAGGTATAGGGAGCTTAGGCACATGTTACAACAAAAGGGTACAAGTGATTAGGATGTGGACTGTCATCTTACAACAAATGGTTTGGTCAGATCTAGGGACAAGATCTATGTTCTAGACAACAATGAGCTCAAGAAGATTATCTTGAGGGAATTCCATGTTAATCTGTATTCAGGTCATCCAGGATATTAAAAGACATTGACAACTGTGAAGAAATTTTATGGTTGGACGAATTTGAAGAAGGAGGTGGTAGAGTTTGTGGCTAGATGTTTGGATTGCCAACAAGTAAAAGCAGAGTGCAAGCATCTAGGTGGTTCACTACAACTGATTCCAATTCCAGAGTGGAAATGGGAGGTCATATCTATGGATTTAATTACAGGTTTGCTGAGGACATCTAGACCACATGATTCCATTATGGTTTTGGTTTATAAGTTGACAAAGGTAGTGCACTTCATTCCAGTGAAGTCTACTTATTCATCTAGTGGCGTAGTACATGTCTTCATCAAAGATATAGTGAGAATGCATGGTATTTTGAAGAAGATTGTGTCAGACAGAGATGCCAAGTTCACTTCCAGGTTCTAGAAAGATTTATTTGCAAGACCGGGTACAGAGTTGGCCTTCAACATAGCTTATCATCCGTAGAAAGATGGAAAAATAGAGAGGAATATGATATTGGAGTATATGTTGAGTATGTATGTGATGCATCAACTATAGCTTTTAACCCTTTACAGAAATTTCCTGCAAAAAAATTCTTTAAAAGTCAGAAAATAAACAATGACAAGAGCATAAAACATAAAAAAATATACACTGAGAATTTCCCCTGGATCCCAAAACTGGGACTACCAAATTGATTTTTCATTATATTCCTTTCAATGTTACAATACATATATATATATATATATATATATATATATATATATATATATATATATATATATATATATATATATATATATATATATATACATGTCAAAGAATCCATCAAACCCAATCCATTAACACTAGATTAGAACAAAACCGTAGTTCCCTTGATCGGATCTACAAAATACCATGGGAAGAAAACCATCATGCCTAAAACCATGGGTGAAATCCATGAATAAAACCATAGGTAGGTCTGCCCACCTAATATATGGTCCAATTTTTGTTTGTTTTTTTTCACGGAGCGCTGCCCCGGACTCGTGCAGGGGGGCTACCACCCCCCTGCAAACCCTCCAAAATGGGGGGCTATCACCTCCGTGCGACCCCCCCACTGTGCTCGATGCAACAAAGGGGGAACTGGCACCCCCCTCTAACCCCCCAGCTTCACACGTAGGGCTAGTCGTGGAAAAAATATAACACACACCCAACATCAACAAAAAAAGTGGGAAGAGTATATTCCACTGGTAGAGTTTTCTTAGAACAATGGATATCAGGAGTAATTGAGGCTGAGACCGTTTGAGGCACTGTATGGGCAGAGTTGTAATACTCTTATTAGTTGGAGTGATCCAATGAACAGGGTATTAATAGGATCAAACATGTTGGTAGAGATGGAACAAGAAATGCATGTAATTAAGAAGAATCTAAAGGTAACACAAGACATACAAAAGAGTTATGCAAATTAGCACAGGGTTTTTAAGGGGTTTCAGGTCAGGGAACATGTGTATTTGCACATCAAGCCTAAGAAGATCTCCTTGAGGATTAGATCATGTGTGAAGCTGGCACCTCATTATTGCGGGCTTTTTGAGATCCCTGAGAGGATTAGACCAGTGGCCTACAAACTTGCACTGCCTCTGACAATGAAAGTCGATGATGTTTTCCATGTTTCATTGCTTAAAATATATGTAAAGGATGTTGATCATGTTATTGATTGGTCTGTATTGCAGGAGGATCCAGAAAGAGAATTCTAGCCAGAAACTTAGTGCATTTTCCAGAGAAAGATGCTCATGCGCTGAAACTAAGAAAATGAGTAGGTTAAAGTGCAGTGGAAGCACTTTTTGGGCCTGATAAAGCTACATGGGAGATGGCTAATCAGATGTAGGCTATGTATCCTTCATTGCTTGTCAACTGAAGAAAAATCGTTTTGGCCTATGTATATATGTATATTTATGTAAATACTGCAATGAACTATGTTATAAAGCTCCAATAAGCGATATGGGTGTCATGTTGGTTTTATTTTTAGTAGGTTGATCATTGTAAATACTGCATTGAGCTAAGTTATAAAGCTCCATGGGTAGTGTGTTTTGCTATTCAGTAGTCTTGCTGGTTGTAGGTGTCATTGAACATTGAGGATGGTGTTCCCCTAAGGGGGAGGTGTCTGTAACATCCTTGGGTTAAAAGTTCATGTAATAAAGTTAAAAAAAGAAAAATAAGACTAAGGCGATGGGGCACGTATTCCAATATGAATGTTGCACAAAAAATCCTAGAGGGGTGTTCATTTGGTCTATTATAGCTCAGGGGAAATTGGCAAAGGAAATGAAAAAGGTGTTGAAAAGGAAAAAGTCATTAATTGGAATTTTATTTATGAAAATAAAGGAAATTAGGAGAAAAGGAATGTGAAAGGTCACTTGTTGCATGTGAGGAGGAAAATGAAGAAAAAATAATGGAAATTGAAGAAAATACAAGCCTCATTAATAAAAATGCTTTTGAGGATCAGTTCACACCTTTTGTCAGCTCTGTTTTGGAGCCCTCTCTCTATTTTATCTCTCTCTCATAGTCTTTCACACTTAGAGAATTCTTGGAGCACTCTAGCATTGGAGGAAGGAAGACAAAGGAAGGAAAATAAAGCAAAAGGAAGCGAAGATCAAGCAAGGAAGAGTTGGATCAAGGAGCTACAACAAAATTACTTGTAGGTATCGAGTTGCATGTATTATTTCCATTCTAGTTTTGGCATGCATGGTATATGCATGTGTGTATTGGGTTCTCTTGCTATCATTGACATAGGTTTTTCCAGGTGTGACAGTGGTTTTTAGCTTTGCCTTTCTATTTTTGGATATCCATGTTGTAATGGGGTTCTTTTTCTTGGATGAAATGGATTGCTGGATGGTTTCAAAACTGAGTCGGGTGGTCTCAGGAAAATTTCTAAAGGCCTAGAAATCCCTAGACCGGTAAAGGTGGTATATGCGGTAAAGCCCGAGGGTGGAGACAAGCAAATTACTCATGGTTTAGGTCGAGAGATCAAGAGGAATCCATGCTTGTATAGGCCTAGTGATCCCTGAACTGGTATATGGTGGGATTGTGGTAAAGCTTGGTAGTGTACATTTCTTGTTTGGACATTGGAATCCTTGACCAGTATATGTTAGGATTGTGGTAAATCTTGGTTGTAGAGATGAGGGTTTTGTACTAGGAATCCTTGACTGGTATATGGTAGGATTGCAGTAAAACTAGAGGAAGCCCTGATTGTTTTGTTGTGAGTCCCACATTCATGCTTGGGATATGGCACGAGGGTGATTGGCTAAAATAAATATTTGGTTTAGCCCAATCTATGGTCAGGTGGTATTTGGAAGTCCCTGCCTTGGTTGTATTTCACATATGTTAATAAGAGATATTTTCCTCTTGTGTATTATGTGTAAATGTACTTGTTATTATGTGGCTTTAATGGCTGTTATATCATTGATATTTCTCTGGTTATATGCTGGTTCTAAGCAGGGTTTATGATAGACTTGAGTTATGGATCTCATCATGTTTTGATTAGTAAATGATTTTTTAACGAATGAATCACCTAATAGATGATATTTCTACTATGGTGAGAAGTAATCAGACCTTGTTTATGATTCTCAAATAAGTATGAAATCCCTATGTTCAAATGTGTATTTATGACATGTACATTACATGTTCATGATGTGTTTGATGGAATGTATATCATGGTTAGGATGAGTTAGGTTAGGTCCTTGTTCAAGTTTTTCATTAGAGGCCTTTTATTATTTTTATTTATCGCTTATGAGTGTTTCATCAAGTTCTGGGTAGAGGCCTAGGTCCTAGCCCTGAAAAAGTGGCTTAAATCCCATGGTTGCTGGCACAGAATTGGTTAAAAAAGTTTGTAGTTGCATGGAGGCCTTGTTGTGGGAGTAACTAGAGGGTTATAGTCATATGGAGGGCTTTTTATGGGAGTGACTGGGAGTTTAGTTTAGCTAAAAAGCAAGTTAACTTAGGGTTTGGGAACCTGGAGTGGTTGGTTCACCTTTGGGGCTCATGAGGAAGATAAGTTTGGTTTTGGTTTATCGATTCCACTTCCTATACTTGGGGATTTGAATTATATCATAGTAACTCCATCACACGTTTACCCTAGTAGGCCAATTATCTTGGGTAAATGTGGGAGGAGGGTGTTACATAATTCATCCAAGATTCATGTGGAATATGAATAGTACACAATATTTGAATATGTTGAGACATTTGAAGAGTCATGGGAAGGTGGAAATTCACCTCCCCATTTGTATAACTATATCCTTGTACATCTTACATAGGGATTTTAGCACTTGAGTCCAGTTAGTAGAGAGATAAATGTTAGTACTAGAGCTTTGAGCACTCTTGCCCTTGGAAGGTAGTAGGTTGAGTTGTCGTGAGGCTATATGGTTTTCTTGGAGATGATATGAGTAACCCTCATTCCAGTATTGGATTTTGATGGTATTGTAGTGCATGGACTTGAACTGAAACATTATTAATGAGAAGTTCTTCATTTTTTTTGCATAGATTCCCATGCATTCCTCTACTAGTTGTAATGGCTAACTGATACTCCAATAATGTGTTCATGCGTGATTTCATGTGGGTTATATGTTGATGAAATAGTTTGTTTCCTATTTCTCATGCGTTTGCTTGATTCCATGTTTTCTCGTTCCATGTTAATACTAGTTAACTGTTAACTAATTTGCAACTAAATCTAGTACTTTGTTACTTGTATGTATTGGATGTTTTTTGCAACTGATTCCTCTTTGAGATGTACTTCTTGTATTTGTATTATTGCTATATTCTTGTACATTGTTTTGCAAAGTTTTTCAATCGTGGGTTGATTTCGTTCTCATATTATAGGCATTTCATACTTGTTCTCACACTAACTTCTTTTGACTCGAAATCCAAGAGGAAAAAACACACGATGTTAGTCACACCCACATACTAGATGGGGCTCCTATCCCAAATGGTGTGAGGACTATTTGGTACTTCACACCTGGGTGACCCCGTTACTGCTTGTGATACATTTTGGCCCGTCAAGACATTTGGTTCTAGAAGGAGGGCATATGACAAGATTACCTTGTGGATCTTACATCTTAAATATTTGATCTTAAATGGCTCCTTCTTGAATCTCTATTTGGGGTTGTTTTTATGGAAGTGTAGATATTGATATACCCATCAAGATAGTTGATCTCTTGTCTCAAAACAAATTTGATGGCAAGGGTGATATCCCTGCATCTGAACATGTGCTTTAATTTCTTCAAAAATGTGTTTCTAATGATGTGTAATGTCAAGATGTCATTTGCATATTTTTCTCTATTACGCTTGAAGATCGCACCAAAGCATGGTGTGTGACCACATCTATTCATTGTTTGGAGCAATTCATTTATGAATTTCAGTATTCTTTTCATAGGTATAATTTTGAAAATCTATTTAAGAAGATCAATGAACTTAAACTGAAACGAAATGAATCATTGGAGGATTTTGCTAATAAATTTCTCAATATTTGTTATATATTTCCTGAGAGAGAGGTGGATTGGAATCATTTGCACAAAAAACTACCACGTTTGGTTTACCTCCCTAAATATGAATTGGATGTTGATAATCAATTAAAACATGATTCTAACAATATGTAATATATCAATCAACTTGATTTTGTACCTACCTTTTTCATACCAACTTTTTCCTCTTTTTTGAATGTAATTCAAGGTGAGCCTCATGCCTCAAAGGGGGAAGTGTCACCTCTGATATATGTCATCCTCCACCATATTCATTACCCAATGAACTAAGTTCTTGTGCAAATGATGGTCTTGATTATCCATGAATCAGGCAATGAAGAATTTTTGCATGAAAAAGAGCAAAGTTGTCTTTCTTTACAAGCTATTCTAAATCCCTCAAAATTAGGACAAGCTGAAAATGCCATTGGTAAACCATGTCTTAATTATCATGTTGATGAAATTCAATTTGATTGATTTAATTTTCCATCCCCTCATGAGGTGCTCTTATATTCACATTCCTACCATGACAAACATTGTCTTGGGCCCATTAGAGGAAATTTGATTTTAAAAAGTTATTTCCGTGTTAATTAAATGATTTCCATGTCAAAATAACATGAATATTTATTTTAAAAAGTTAACATTTGTTGAAAATAACAATAAGAAATGTTAAAAATAACATCTAGAAAAATCCTAATTTAATTTGTCCTTGAATTAAATAGGAATTAAGTTGTAATTCTAATTCTCATAGCAACTTGTAACAATTAAATAAGTTAAGTTGACTTAGTTGGCTTAGTAAACTCGAGTTGGGAGTCTATCTAGAGTCACGTAGAGTTATCCCTAAATTTTAGGTGCCCACGTTGAGTTATTATTGAGTTTAATTATTTAATTCAGTTAAATTCAGTTCAACTAGTTCTAACTGATGGAGGAACTAGTGAGAGGTCAAGTGAATTAATTTGGATTTAATTCAAATGCAATGATCAATCAGATAAATGATAATTCACTCATAAATAACTCATGCATGTCAGTTTAGAGGAAGCCCAAGTTGAAATTAGAGTTCAGGGACAATGTACTATCGGTTGTAAGTAAAATAATCTAAATTAAACCAATGGTGCATGCAATCAGAGGAAGGCCTATGGATGGATTGCACAGTTATGAGTGAGGAATTTCCCAATTAAATATGGGATAATTCCCAAGGGAACAATGCAAGGAAGTAGGAGCTTGGAAGGCAACATATTTGGCTAAGTATTGGCTTGAGCTGGTTTGTGAAGTAGTGAGTGAGATTGTACTTGTGCAGAGATTGTTTAGGTTGAACAAGCATTGTATTTTCTTCTCAAATCTTCTAGTTAATGCAATATATAGATAGCAGGGGTTTTTAGCTAAGGATTTCCCCATAAAATTATTGTGTTATGTGTGATTGAAATTCTTCCTTTTCTGCTTCATGATTTCATCGATCAATTTTTGTTTCCGCTGATGAGTAGAGTAGATTCAAGTCAATTATTTTAGCATATCACAATATGCAGTTTGAATATACAAGAAAATTCTACATGGTATCAGAGTTGAAATCACTATAGAAGAGGAGAATACGAGTTTTTTGTGCAGGTGAAATCGAATTTGCAGTTTCATACTTCAAAGCCAGTAGGATGTTGTTCTACAGATTGAGACTTGAGTATGCCCTTGAGGGTAGCTTGAATTACATAGCTTGGAAGGATAGGATGGAGGTAGTGTTGGAAGACAACGGGTTGAAGGAATTCATAGATCATGATATCTTGAAGCCTCTAACATATGATGCTAAAGATATCGCAGAATGGAGAAAGTGTGTGGCAAAGGCGAGAAGGATTATCCTAGAAGGAGTTCGAGATCATATTGTCTCGAATCTCCATGGTAAGGAAACTCCATTTGCAATGTGGAAGGCATTGATGGACATGTTTCAAAACAATAGTGACCACAAGAAGCTGGCACTGAAGGACAAGCTCAGAAAGATCAAGATGGAGAAGGGTGAATCAATTCTAAAGTACTTGACGAAGTTCACCTAATATCGGGATGAGCTTGGAAGTGTCGGGGTTACTGGTGTAGAAGACAATTGCAGAAGGCGATCTGGTGAGCCTAGAACTTCTAGGAATTCCCAAGAGATGGCACAACTAGTAGGACTCAATTAATGGGAGGGAGAAGCTACTAGAGTGGGAGTGATTGTGGTCTGACTTGGTACAAGAAGAGATTCAACAAAACACTAGAGACAAATCCTCATCCAGGCATGATGATGAGGAGAATTGTGCCTTAGCTGGAAAGGTGAAGAAAGGAAAGGGGAAGTAATCCCATTCCAAATCAGATTCTAGTCAGGGTGATAAGAAGAAGGACATGTTTAAAACTAAATGTTTTCACTGTCACAAGCCATGACACTATGCTACAAAGTGTTCGCACAAGAAGGTAGGTAAGAAGCCCTTCGGAGGAGCGACAAGTGAAGCTCTAGCTTCAAAATTAGAACTTGATTTCACTCTCATTGCATGCATGGAAAGAACTATAATGGGAAGCATGTGGTATCTTGACAGTGGTGCCTTGTTCCATATGACGAAGAATAGAGATCTCTTTAATGACTTGGAGGAGAAATAACTGAAGCAGAACATAGAGTTTGGAGATGATGGGAGGTATAACGCAACCGACATCGATACAGTTACTTTTCAGAGGGAGTCTGTCTCCCCTCTCAGTCTCACATATGTGATGTATGTTCTAGGATTAAAGAATTTTTTTTTTTTTTTTTTGTCGCAACATTGGAAGACCATGGCTATGATGTGATATTTAGAAAAGGAAAGGTTTTACTTAGACACATCTCCATGGGCCAGGTGAAATAGATCGGTGTACGAGTCAAGAACTTGTATGCACTTGAAGTGCAAGATGCATGAAAAGCCTTGAGGAGCAAGGCAAAGGTTATAGACTTGGTGGTTGAGAGGGAGCATAAATTACCTCTCAACATGCAACCTCAGAAGAAACCTCCACAAGTTGTGGAGCAACCACAATTGGAGAAGCTGAGAGGAGACAGGGTGAAACCATCCACTCAAAAAGAGACCTACAGTAGGGGGAAACTTCAATCCAAGTGGGCAGAGAGAGCACATGAAGCCATACCTCCAGGTGTGAGGTGGGGTGATATGAAACCATAGTCCCAAGAGTGCAAAAATTGGTTAGGATCCATTGAGATGTTTTTTGTCTCATGGATCATTACCTTGCTATGGGGGCCCATGGTATTCAGTAGCAAGAGGATTAGTGTCAGTCAAATATTGAGGAGTGCAGAGAAGTTTTGACAACAGAGCAAGAGGCTAAGTAGCAGAGTTAACCGCAAAACAAATTTTCCCACTAGATAGTTGCAGACACAATTGATTCAGTTTATTTTATTTGGATGCTTGTTTGGGTTATGTATGTCGCAATAGCAACAACAACATTCACAAGTGTTGCATGCATAACATTCCAAAGGTACCGGATCAGGCTAGAGTTGAATTCATTTCTTGTTGAGAGGGAGTGTTGAAAATAGAAACAAGAAATGTTAAAAATAACATCTAGAAAAATCCTAATTTAATTTGTCCTTTAATTAAATTAGGAATTAAATTGTAATTCTAATTCTCATAATAAATTGTAAGAGTTAACTAAGTTAAGTTGACTTAGTTGTCTCATTAAATTTGAGTTGGGAGTCTATCTAGAGTCATGTAGAGTGATCCCTAAATTTTAGGAGCTCGGGTTGAGTTCTTATTGAGTTGTAATTATTTAATTCAGTTAAATTCAGTTCGACTAGTTCTAACTGATAGAGGAACTAGTGGGAGGTCAAGCGAATTGATTTGGATTTAAATTCACATGTAGTGATAAATAAGATAAATGATAATTCACTCATAAATAACTCATGCATGTTAGTTTATAGGAAAACCCAATTTAGATTAGAGTTCAAGGAAAATGTACTATTAGTTGTAAAATCATCTAAATTAAACCGATGGTTCATGCAATCAGAGGAAGGCCTATGGATGGATTGCGTAGTTAAGAGTGAGGAATTCCCAATTAAATATGGTCTAATCCACAAGGAAACAATACAAGAAAGTAGGAGCTTGGCATGCAACAAATTTGAATAAGTATTGGCTTGAGCTGGGTTGGGAAACAGTGAGTGAGATTGTTCTTGTGCAAATATTGTTCAAGTTGAACACACATTGTATTTTCTTCTCAGTTATTCTGGTTAATGCAATATACAAATAGCATGTATTTTTAGCTAAGGCTTTCCCGAGAAAATTATTGTGTTATGTGTGATTGAAATTCTTCCTTTTCTGCTTCATGATTACATCAATCAAGTTTTGTTTGCGCTGATGAGTAGAGTAGATTCAAGTCAATTATTTTAGCATATCACAATCTGCAATTTGAATCTACAAGAAAATTATACAACATTGAATTTCCATGTCATAATGTGTAGGCGAATAAAAATCCTTTAAAATTCAAAAGAGATACATGTGTGACTAGCACCAACAAATCTTTTAATTATATAATTTACCTACCATAAGTGTGAATAGTGCCCAAGTGACCCAAAACTACATTAAACATTAAAAATAAAGTTAATATCTTATTCTACAAAAGTTATAATATTGAGAATTTTTTTAATGAAGAGTAAACCATGGGTTGAGTGTGTTTTTAATGACACGTAACTAATTTTAATTTTAAATTTACTTTTCTAATTTAAAATTTATTAAATCTTATGTATATATATATATATAGATATATATAAGCGTGCATTTATTTGGGTGATTTAAATTTAAATTTACTCTTTTAATTTAAATGTGTATTATATATAGTTATTTTCAAAAACATGACTTTTATTTGTGTAATTTTGATAAAAGTAAAATAATAAAAGTGATATATTAAAAAATTATCTACATGCCATTATTTTATAAATTTCTTAATTTTTCTTAGATGACTATTTTTAAGTTGAAATTTCCTCTAATTGAAAGTGAATGTGAAAATAACTTTATAGAGCATAGGAAAAATACTAATTTGGTGATTCCTGAGGAAAATATGCATGTGCCAAATCTAGATTTGAAGTATGATTTGATGGGAATTGATATTTCTTCAAGATAATCTTTTCATCTTTTTCCATATTCAAATCATTACTCCTTGTGTCATGATTTGTTTAATGAGTTTGCTACATGAACAATCACTTTAAATCCTCTAGATCTTCATTTTGTTGGGATATATTATAATCAAGTACAAGATGGTGATTTCTCACATTTGGAAGAAGAAAATGATATAAATACTTTTCATCTCTTGTTTGATTTTCAATCATCAATATGTGAAGATGGGGATTCTACAAATTGAACCATTCATGAAATATATTTGGTTGATTCATCCCCATTCTTGATCATTGAAGAATCTTGTGTTTTTACTTGATCAATGTGAGAAAATCTAAGCATTTAATCAAATCAGCGCTTCCAATAGCTGTCTTCTTATTAAATGATCTGATCGATACATTTTATGATGGTTTCTTGTGTACATATATTGATCTTCCCAAGCCATCCAGATTTGATCATTCAACATTTGACGGTTTAGATACCTATCAAGAAGATGAGGCACTTCAGTGTTTGCTAATGGTTATGTCAGGACCTCATCATCCTGATAAGATCCTTGGACTAGGTAAGATTGGGGTTTTCTCACAAGAATCTTTGTGTAGCTTAATTGCGTTGAATGAATCCACATCTTTCGAATTTTTTAGGGTTTTCAAGTTGATCATTTTGTTTATCATGATAGAATCACTGATTGGTTGGAAGAGTCCTTTCATGTAAACTCTTCTGCAAGCAAGCAACCACTCATGTCTATTTTTCCTTCTACAAATTTGTATAAATTTGAATACACATCTTTGACAGGTTTCCAAAGTTTTCAAGTTTATCATTTTGTATATCGGTTTAATATTCCTTTCTAGCTAACTCTTTTGCCAGTAGGTGAGACCGACTCTCTTTTGTGCAAGTTACATAGGTAAATATCATTGTATTTGATTATTGTTTTGCATTGGTGCTAATCGCTGATATCTATGTCTTTGTAGGTCATGCACAACTCAAGTGGCAACATTGGAATTTTGACTTCACATGATCCAGATCTCATTTTTAGTTATATTACAATTTGGGTTTAGTTCCAATTATTTGTTTGTTAGAATAGTTTTACATGGCTGTTTTCTCACAGAGTTTATTTCATTCTTTGCATTTTATTTTTCTCCCACATGTAGTTGTATTTTCTTTGCATTTACTTGGCTTCATTTCATGGTTCTTTCAATCTTCATTTAGTTTTGTCTCCCAATATTTATTTTCTTTTCATTGCATCTAATCTTTGATGGGTTGTGTTGCATTATTCACATACATTTCATTTAACCCCATTTCTATGCATTACTTTTCTCTTTCATTTCATGTGACTCTATTCAGTCTTTGCATCTATTTTATTCCATTAAATTAATTTTATTTTCCATTTAACATCATTCCCTGCATTTCTCTTCATTTAATTGCATCTAGCAATTGTTTACATTTCATTGCATGGCTCTTTTAGTTTTCCTTAAGCTTAGTTTTGTTGCATTACATTTTCATTGCATGTAGATTTTGTACACTTCATTGCATTGTGCATCTATATTTCATTTAGATTTTCCTCACAATGTTTTTCTTTGTCATTGCATTTAGTTTTCTATTTATTTTATGCATTGATCATTTGCTTTCTAGTTAGTATTTTTTTCTTGCATTTCTCTTTTCAGCTGCATTTAGTTTTGCACTGCATGATTCACTTACCTTTCCATTTCAGACTTGTTCTTTGCATTTTCTCTTTAAAAATTGCACATAAATAAAACCGTAAAGAGATTCTTTACCCATCTGACCATAATATTGGAATCCCTAATCAATGGGTATGTGTAAGGCTATGATGGTTGCTCCATGAGGAAATTACTTGCAAACTTTGGTATTGAACTACATCCTGATTTATCTTTTCCATAAGTCTGATATTTTTAATGAGGAAAATATTGATTAGAGGGGAACTATGGTAATTCATAATGCCTATATCTATAATCTAAACTCTATTCCCAGTCTAGTCCTGAACATATTTTATTTTTTCTCTTTTACTACTCACTTGTCAGTTGGAGATGTGACATGAGGGAAAAACTAAGTCAAAAAATATTTAGTTTATGTAAAACAAGAAACAACCTCCCTTTCTCATAAAATACGTTGGGATTCCTCATCCACCTTGGTGCAAAGAACACCTTAATAAATGATGCCAAGTTCTAATAAAGAGAAAAATAAAATAAAAAGGGTAAATGCATGAGAAAGGCTGCTCGTGCAGAGGGTTGAAGTAAGCGACTTTTTTTGGGCTATGGATGTTCGCTGGCAGTGAAGCAATGCTTGTGATTTCTTGAGTGATTCCATCAGGGCTATGGACAATTGCTGGCACAGGAAAAAAAACTAGAACTCACTTTAAGTTCTGAACATAATAAACTCTCTGTCATGTTATCCATAGCATTTCCAAAGACTTACATGCATGATAATTTAGTTTATTGTGTGAAGATAAACAAGAACTAACAATGGGATAGATGAATGACATAAATCAAAGTGGCACCCACAGTATGAGTTCAATTCTTCCTCACAATTATTTTTAAAATTCTATCTTCTGAAGGGACAAAGGTAAAGATGCTAGATTCTATGAGTGGTTTGCCAATTATTGTAACAGTTACACCAACCCCCAAAAGTTTTAACTTGTACACCTAAATTTTGGGCCCCCCTTGCTTTTCAATGTCTTTATGGGAATTCTTGTCGCTGACTTCGTCTAAATCCTTAAATAACCTAACTATCATCAAGGCTATGGTTTCTCATTACTCCCACAAGACACATTTCCTATGCCAAAACACATTATTATTTGTGGCATTTTGAGTTAATCTATTTTGCAAAGGATATTTTAGCCTTGTTTTCAGGATTCCTCCATTTATGTTTACATAGGTGAAGGGTGCTTGATTCTTAAGACGCTGTGAGCACTATTCTCATACATGTCTTTATATGTTCAGGTTTAAGGCATGGTTACAATCAGAATAGACAACTTGCCCCCATTAGAGGTGACTCTTGAAAGAAATTTGTTACTATTGGATTTCCTATTCCCTTTCATGTTTGGATATGGGTCAAGTCACTTCAATTTCAAGTGTTGGACGATAAGAAATTCAAATAGAAGTTTATGGATCAAGGTTTAACATGGTTTTTGATGTTATACTCTTCGTCATCAAAAGGATACCAAGAGTTAGAGGGAATCCTAGATCAGAATGTTAACTCATTTCAAGGAATTGTGAAGGTTTGTGTTATCAATTGCCAAATCCAACAAAATTATGAAAAAACCAAAATTTTTGGCCTTAGAAAACACCAAAATTATATGTTTTCTCCATCAAAAGAAATGAGAAAGGCTCCATGATATAATACACTGGGGATTGGAACATGAAGGATGTCAGGAACTATTGCTTAGATCTACTACCAAGGTTTTTGAAAATAATTGATAGCGATGATATTAATGATATGTTGAAGGCACCATAGAAGCTACCTCGAGTGTTATTACTCACCACAAAAAAGAAAAACCTGGTAATTTGGCAGGCTCTTAGTGGGTTATCTTTTAATAGAATACTCTATGAATTAGAGGTTGTTGATGCATCACATCCTATTGCTAGGAAGTTTGGAGTCAAGGAACTTCCAACTATGATAGGAATATTGTCTAATGGTGAAATACTTTTTCTAGAAAGTGGCAACAAATTTGGAAAAATAGGGTCATAGAAGGTGTAAGAACTTGGAATTCTCATTGAAAAATAAAAAAGAGGAATTTGGAGGCTAGTGATTCCAAAAAAATATTCAATCAAACCAATGTGAAAGGGACATATTTTTATGCTTACCAAGGAAAATGAAGACATGTTATGTGGAAAAGATACGCCTCTCTCTATGTTTGGTGTGCAAAACAAAAGACATTTTTAATTGCTGGGCATGGATGCCCTTTGGGTTGCTTACAAGCCTCATCAAGGAAGCTATGATTTTTATAAGATCCCTCTTATCATAGATGACGTGGAAATATTTATTAGTGAGATTTTTAATGGAGATGTTTAATTCACAAAATTTCTTCGGAAGCTGAAATTATCCCATAGGGAGCAGTTGATAGATCCAAGGTCCCCACAAGTCATATTTATTTGATAGATAAAATTCTCTTGGTTTTTGTATTATTGTTCACTTCTCTTCCCAAATTAATGTAAATTAGGAGTGTTGTCAGCATTTTTCCTCAGTGTCGACCAATGCTCATACTTAAAAGGAAATATACAAGAAGGCCACTAAATGTAACTATGATTAAAGAAATAAATTTAAGGTAGAATCCTTTTATGAGACAACAATCTCAATTTTGAATGGTTACCTGTGTAATATCGATCATGGTATAGAAGTCTAAGAATGGGATAGTTATATTCTATGGGAACCAGATTCAAATAATGAAAATTTAGCCTTTGGGTGCTTTGTTCGAGTAATCTAATCTATTTTGGAAGTATTGCAATCCATCATATTATTTTCATTGATCATGGACAACTGTAGTAACAAAAAAATATTTTTATGGGCTCCATGGTTGTTCTAAAAGGTTTGTATGGTGATTTGAAAAATGATATGAAGGATGGAAAGCCTATTATGATTGAGGGGATAAATTTATATCCTAGTATTTATCATATGCCCGAGGAGGAGTTAATCAAGTGCACATGTGAAAATATTCAAAGATAATGATACAGACACTGCAATTGTATGATTATGAGAAATGATGGAGTTTTGATTCTTGGATTGTAGGGTTTTGATGATATTGGTCACTCCTATACTAATATATATTTTTTAAACCTATAGACAACAAATAGAACTATTAACTTGTGTTTCAAATTATTCTAGTTGTGGTTGGGATTCTTATATAAGGTGTATCCTTTTTATTTTGAGCCAATACATGAGGAAATATGGCATATTAGGGATCCTCCACCTTGATATAATGGTAGGAGAAATAACAAAGATACATGAAGAATATAAAAAAAGTATTTAGTGGGGCGATACAACATTCAAAGGATACATTTGTAGCACAAAAGGATACCTTTTGACTCTAGGAAAATACCAGAGCTTTGAGTTTCTCGAAAAGTGGAGTAGTTCTACCAAGCACATGATGCTTGATCCTCACACTGATTTTGTTAAATTTTTAACCAATAATAGTGTGGAAATATTTGTCTATGGCTTGGTAATAAACACTATTTTTGTGCACATAATTGTTGGATTTATCTTGACGATTGTATGGTTATTCTTGGGTCAATCCTTAACTAATTAAAAATACTTATGACAGGACATGTCTACCCTGATCCCATGGAAGAATGTTGTAAGTTATAGGATTAGTCAAGAAGAGGGGAGATGATCTTGACAATGTTCTTATAGATACACCAAGGTAGTTAGAAATATGTATTTGGTATACTTCAATTGCCATAATTACATCATATTTTTCTTCTCCCTTTCCCATTTTGGTGTCTTATGTGATTCATACTCCTCACTCAACAAGTTTTCCTACTTTTATGAGAAATATGATTTATGCATGAAATATTCGATACAAGACACCCTTGCCTCTTGTTCTTGTGTTTAACAAGATTGATGTGTCCCACCATTAGTTTTTTTAAGATACATTTGGTAGAATTTTCTAATTGATGGTGGTATACATGGAAAAACAATGGATAAAATATTTTGAGGCATTTCGGGTAGCAATAGAGAATGAAAAATCGTACACTTTTGACCTCACTATAAGCTTATGTCTCATGCTTCATGGGTTTTATCAAAATTTTCCCTTTATTGGGGTATCAATAGAACTAGGTGTTGGAATGGATGAGTTCTTTGCAATAGTTAAAGCAAATACATGGAAAACTACAAGGTTGATATTAAGAAATGACGTGCAGAGAAAGAACGCTTAGAGGAGGAGAAAAAGAAAATAGACATGAAAATATTGATAAAATATTTAGATGATTCAAGGGGTGAATGGTTGTTTTGAGCTCTGGTCCATGTAAGGAACATGACACAAAAGATAATGAATATGTATTCTGAAATGTATGGCATCATTGCTCACCTTCCCCATCCTAAACGATAATAATATTCATGATTGAAATGGAGAATGTTCTTCGACATAAGGAATGTTATATGATAATTAGAAAATCTGACATGGAGAATGTTATATGATAACTAGTGAGTCTGAATGGAGAACATTATCTGACATCAAATTGTTAGAATTTGGGACAATACTAAGAAGGGGGATGAATCAATATTGTAGGAAATTTTGAAATTTATTTTACTTATGTAAAATACTAGGACACCAATAAAAAAATTAACAAATAATTCATATTAGTAACTGATCCAGGTGGATATTTGTGGCCACCTGCCAAGTCCACTTGGACCCCCACCATTGTTTCTTTCATCTTTTCAGTTTCCTTAATTGTAGCACATTTTAATATTTTTAGCAGTGTTTTGGGTCCTGAACTTCCGGAGCTGTTTTGAGGCCCTAAACGATGTTTTTTTGGGAAACATGGAAGCAACATGGGTCCTTGAACCAATTTTTCTCTTCCCAAAGTTGTATTTCTCAGATAGATCTTTCTAACGAGATACTGTGCGTGTCAAACAGAGATCATATGCCAAAGTTACAACCCGGGAAGTTGTTGTACCAATTTACCTAAATGGGGCCCACAGTTTGGTGTTTCATCTTCTAGGGTTAGGTTTTTGAATGTTTAGGGTTTTCCATTGTTTCTCAACAATAAATATTCCTTTGAGCCTCATTGTAAGACAGTTCAAAGGCATGTAGCCGCCACATCTCTTCTCAAAGATAAGCTACCATCGCCCTAGCTAGTTTATTTCCATTGCTATTTGTAAGCATATTGTAGTATTTTACATTAATGAAATGAAGTATTATCTCCGCTACATCTCTGTGTTTATGGTTATCTCTGTAATTTGTTGTGTTCCCATTTAAATCCAAATTAGTGGTATCCGAGTGGTTTTCTTTTTCTCTTTTTTTCTTTGCAAGTCCCCAACGAGGTCGGGATATAAGGAGTTAGGGCTTGAACTGGTAGAACCTTTACAAGACCAGCCTTGCAAATCTTGATGGCCTCCCATGGCGGATGGAAAGAAAGACGAGGGGGTAGGAGATACTATCAAAATCTTGCTCGAAGAAGCCCTCGAGTGACAAAGGAACACGATGATGGACAACTTTGCCCAGATCCTTCAGCGGCTACCCAGGGGCGACGCATCGGCTTCCAACAACTACTCTATTAACGTCACACCATTTAAGGTACAAGTTAATTTTGAAATCCCCATATTCGAGGGTCAAATAGATGTAGATGTCGTTGATAAATGGTTAAATCTGCTAGAGGGTTATTTTTTTGTTCATGATTTTTCTAGTCGAGAAAAGATTCCCCCACGTCAAGGACTGGTGGGAAACCTACTGCGAGCATAAGGATGAAAGTACAAGCTCACTATTTTCAGCCGCACTCACTTGGGATTCATTCTGAGATTCCATCAAGGAGCAGTACTACCCTGTCGGAAGCTATGAGGATCAATACATAAAGTGGACCACGTTGTGGCAGGGAAGGGACCAAGACATGCCGGAGTTTACCAATATTTTCCATACCCTTTGCACAAAGTTGGGTATCAAGGATTCAAAGCAGCATTTGGTACTCAAATACCGCAGCTACTTGCACAAGTACATCCAGGAAGAAATAGAATTCCTGAACATCCCCTCGCTCGGCACGGAATACCAATATGCCGTCAAGGTCTAGCAAAAGTTTAAACAGAAGAAGTGAGACTTTGGATTTGTGAATCTGAAGCAAGGGAAAGGTGACCCCAAACCGTAGAACAAAGGACAAAGCCAAGGTGGGGCGGCCCAGGACAACCCGCCAAAGCTGTAAACAAAGAACAATGCTGAGAAGTTGAAAAAGGACATTGGAAAGTGGTGTGAGTTCAATAAGAGCTCCACTCACAACACAAGTGAGTGTCGGGCAAAGCAATCACTAGTGGCTAAGGTAAAGGTTTCAAAATCAGATGCATGTTCCGACTCTGAGTCAGAATCCGACAAGGGGAATGATAAAGGGAAGCAGATTATTGATGTGGGGCACAACACCACCGTTGCCACCACGAAAATCCAGAAGGAGGAACCCGAAGATCTAGAGGAGGAGGAGCGTCTCTTCCACTCCTAGATGTGGGTAAAGGGATCCCCACTACAGTTCATTGTCGACAGCGGGAGCCAAAAGAACCTCATTTCAGTAGAGGTCATGAAGTGGCTAGGCTTACCGACCATAGCACATCCACAACCGTACACCATCGAGTGGATTCACCAAGGACAGGATCTTCGCGTGAGCCAGAAGTGTTGCCTTCCATACAACATCAAGCCCTTCACAGATGAGGTATTATGTGTTACACTAAAAAATGTCACCATGGCTATTTACAGTTGGTATGGCTCTATCAACAGTCATACTACCCTCTTGAGCAAGTCTTATGCCTCTGCTATTCATGTCAAACTCCAAGAAAGAGAGAAAGTCTTTATAAAACATGTTTATCTCTGGGTACGCAGGTTCTCTCAAGCCTTGCCTGCGGGTACGCACCTTTTGTTCATAAGGTCTGCGTCCAAGGACGCTCTGTATCTAAAGGGGCAGGTGCGTCCCTCTGAAAAGGTTAAAATGCACAAGTTTTATCTTCAAAAACTTACTTGTGGTCATTTCTAGAGCATTCTAGAAGGTTATTTGATGTGTATTGAGCGCCTCCAGATGGTTCATGCACTCCTATCAAAGAGGAACTTATCCCATCAATAAGGGAGTGATCCCATCCAAAGAGGGGACTATCCCATTGATGGTGGACCTGATTAACTTCCTCCTGAGCACTATAAAAAGAGGCATTGAGCCAGAAGGAAGAAGGTTGAAAGCTATAGATTTCTAAGGGTAAATGCTGCAGGAATTAGGACTCCCATTTAGAAGTTTGTGAGGAGAGATTGCCACCCTTACTTGTTCTACTTGGAAGTGGGTGAGCTTTGTCAAAGTAGAGGAAGACTCTTGTGGACCCTGGAAGGAGCTTGCACAACACCAAGGCTCAGGTTGTAATGGTTCCTTTTGATTACCTTTAATGCAAATTGGTCCATTCTTCTCAATAGCTTGTTGTTAATGGGTTATTTCATGTACTCCTTGGTCTATATGTTGAATATGCTTTGTTTTATGTTATAATCAGGTGCTATTTAATTGTTTGAACTGTTGGTGATTGCAGGTTTTGGAGAACGGGAGGAGCTCATCCGGATCAACAAAGCTTGGACTTCTACAATAGCGTTTGGACAGAGGTAAGAACGAAACACCTTGATTTCTCATATCATAATGTATGTTTAGAGAAGGATAGCTCCAATTTGTTTTGTTTGTCATTAGAATGTCTTAGACTTCTAGGAAGGTCAGCTGTGTCCGCACCCTTGACCGATTCCGTGTGACAAATTGAGGAAAGTTCCTTTTACTGTGTCAACCTCGTTAAAAAATGAATCAGTGTGTCCGAGGAGAGTTCCTTTTACTGTGTCAACCTCGTTAAAAAATGAATCAGTGAGTATGAGGACAATTCTTTTCTTGTGTCAACCTCGTTAAAAAATGAATCAACTCCCTTTTCAAGTGTTTCCAAGATCTTGAAAGTAAACCTTCATTTCATCCAGCCGGTTGAATGCAATGAAGCCTGGGAGGCAAGTACCTCGCTTTGCATCATTATGCTGGGGGCATGCAAACTTTTTGAGCATAGTTCCTTGTCTTGTGTCAAGCTCGTTAAAAAATGAAACAAGGGTAGGTTAAGTAGGTAGATTGTAGAGAATAGTTATGAGCATAGTTCCTTGTCTTGTGTCAATCTTGTTAAAAAATGAATCAAGGATTTAGAGCATAGTTCCTTGTCTTGTGCCAAGCTCGTTAAAAAATGAATCAAGGTTTTTAGAGTAAAGTTTTTTAGATTGTAGAATAGTTATGAGCATAGTTCCTTATCTTGTGTCAAGCTCGTTTAAAAAATGAAACAAGGGTTTTGAGGATAGTTTTTTCCTGTGTCAACCTCACTAAAAAATGAAACAACTCCCACAAGTCTTTCCATGATCTTGAAAGTAAAGCTTCATTCCATCCAACTCATTGAATGCAATGAAGCTTGGGGGGCATGTACCTTGATTTGCGTCATTATGCTGAGGGCATGTGAACTTATAACAAGCATAGTTTTTCGTTTCAAGCTTGCGTAAACATGAAACCGAATCCGAGCATAGTTCTTTTCCTGTGTCAAGCTCGTTAAAAAATGAAACAAATCCTCCTCTACTTGGGTCGAAACTTTGACTAGATCTCAAATGTTAAGTTGTATATTTAGGTTAGTTATTTCAGTGTTTTGCATAATTTTCTTACAGTTTTAGGTTGAGTCTTTCAAATGATCTCGTAACTGAACATTCATTTCATCCAACTGGTTGAATGAAATGAAGCTGGGGGGGCATGCGCTCTAGCAGTTATGCTTAGGGGGCATCAAGCATAGTTTTTGTTTCAAGCTTGTGTAAAAATGAAACTACTTTGAAGCATAGTTTTTCCCTGTTTCAAGCTTTTGTAAAAATGAAACCTATCTCGAGTCAGTTTCAGTTATTTTCAAGACTCGTTAAACTCATGAAAATCCCGAGATTATTTTGCTATCTTTCATTCTCGTAAAACAAATGAAAATGCCGAGTTCTTTCCGTCTTTTCTTGCTCGTAAATCAAATTGAAAGTCGGTCATATGAGTACATTTTTATCATTTTTTCGAACTCATTAAAACTTACGAAAAAGTGAAGACCATGAGTACATTTTTGTCATTTTTTCGAACTCGTTAAAACTTACGAAAAAGTGAAACCTCAGAGTCATCTTTTAAGCCCTTTTCTGACTCCTAAAACATGAAAATATTGCCGAGCGTTTCTTTTACACTCGTTAAAACGGAATTAAAAGACGGTCCCCTTATAGCTCTTTTCTGACCGTAAAATCAGGAAAAGATTGCCGTGTTTTTGTCGTTTCAAACTCGATACGGAAATAAAACGACGTGTCCTTGATCGCTTTTTACTTTTCAGGTCAGTGACACTAATTATGAAAGCACTCCTTGGTCGCAAGATCAAGCGGTTCCCCCAGGTATTATTTTATACTTTTTCGGGCTTAAGGGACACAAATTTACGAAAAAGTTCAACTTGGAGTTTTCTTAAGTTTTTCAGACTCTCTAAAATTGAAAAACGCCTAGTTTCTCCTATACTGGGCTCGTTAAACATTTCACAGTAAAGGACCTGTTCAATTACAAACAGGAACGAACCACTCCTTCCTAAGGTTCGAATCAAAACTGGGTTGGACTCATCCGAAGGATGAGCTTATAATCAAGCATATGTTATCCTCCTCAAAGCTTGTTAAAAATAAAGAGGTACTTGCCAGAAATGGTGGGGGAAAAGAGAGAAGAATGAGCCTATTTGTTACCTTTTGTCTCAAAAGAAACTTTATTACCACTCTTGGACACGACACTTTTCATTCACCTGGGTTGGGAAATCTTTTACCTCACAGTCAATCAAACCACTTTTGAAAGTCTTCAACCGGGTTCCGGGGATTAACTTTGAGTTATTTAGCACCAAACCGTCTGTCGTGTCATTATGTGTTCAAGAGGTCTGCAAACAAAACTTTCATCTGCAAAATATTTGTCATCCATTTGACCATCCCTGAGTCAGTCCTTACAACAATATTTCTTCAACTTGAACAATGATTTCGTGTTGTGGGCTTGCCTGCAACGAGTCTCTTTCTATCGACATCAGCGCATTATCTAGAGAGATGACTTAGAAATCGTCATTACCTTGAGGTCTGCATGCATCAATGGCAGGTTTCTCGCCTTTGACGTTAGTTTACATCATTGACTTTCGATCGAAGGATTCCGTTAAATGTTCGACACCAACTCATTCATTCACATCTCATGGATTGTACTGGGTACTTTGAGAACCATTGACATTACTGGTGGTCTCTCTCACGCTTGTTAACAGTTCACATCATCGACTGGTAATCAAGTAGTTTCTACCATGTTCGACATCGACTCATTTATTCGCATGGCTAGAATCGTACCAATTCGAGAAGTAGGAATGAAGACCCTGGATCAAATCTTTACCGTCCAAGCTGCGAGGAGTTTTGTATTCATTATCTAAGTAGACTAATCATAAACAGATGGCTGCGCCCATACTGTGTCTACAAAAGTCTATGATTATGATGTACTACAAGATCATTTCTGTATCAGAGTAGTTAGTCTGTTAGTTAAAATTTTTATCTGAGTATGGGAATGCCTACCTCAGTGATGATATAATCTTATCCATGTATTTTGTGTTGAAAATTGCAGGTTCCAACCAGGTTCTCCATGAGATAATCCTCGAAATGATAAAGCGCTTCACCCTTCCTAGATAATACAAAACCCTAATCTATTCCAGGCTTCGCACTTTAGGGGGCAATCTGTTACACTAAAAAATGTCACCATGGTTATTTACAGTTGGTATGGCTCTATCAACAGTCATACTACCCTCTTGAGCAAGTCTTATGCCTCTGCTATTCATGTCAAACTCCAAGAAAGAGAGAAAGTCTTTATAAAACATGTTTATCTCTGGGTACGCAGGTTCTCTCAAGCCTTGCCTGCGGGTACGCACCTTTTGTTCATAAGGTCTGCGTCCAAGGACGCTCTGTATCTAAAGGGGCAGGTGCGTCCCTCTGAAAAGGTTAAAATGCACAAGTTTTATCTTCAAAAACTTACTTGTGGTCATTTCTAGAGCATTCTAGAAGGTTATTTGATGTGTATTGAGCGCCTCCAGATGGTTCATGCACTCCTATCAAAGAGGAACTTATCCCATCAATAAGGGAGTGATCCCATCCAAAGAGGGGACTATCCCATTGATGGTGGACCTGATTAACTTCCTCCTGAGCACTATAAAAAGAGGCATTGAGCCAGAAGGAAGAAGGTTGAAAGCTATAGATTTCTAAGGGTAAATGCTGCAGGAATTAGGACTCCCATTTAGAAGTTTGTGAGGAGAGATTGCCACCCTTACTTGTTCTACTTGGAAGTGGGTGAGCTTTGTCAAAGTAGAGGAAGACTCTTGTGGACCCTGGAAGGAGCTTGCACAACACCAAGGCTCAGGTTGTAATGGTTCCTTTTGATTACCTTTAATGCAAATTGGTCCATTCTTCTCAATAGCTTGTTGTTAATGGGTTATTTCATGTACTCCTTGGTCTATATGTTGAATATGCTTTGTTTTATGTTATAATCAGGTGCTATTTAATTGTTTGAACTGTTGGTGATTGCAGGTTTTGGAGAACGGGAGGATCTCATCCGGATCAACAAAGCTTGGACTTCTACAATAGCGTTTGGACAGAGGTAAGAACGAAACACCTTGATTTCTCATATCATAATGTATGTTTAGAGAAGGATAGCTCCAATTTGTTTTGTTTGTCATTAGAATGTCTTAGACTTCTAGGAAGGTCAGCTGTGTCCGCACCCTTGACCGATTCCGTGTGACAAATTGAGGAAAGTTCCTTTTACTGTGTCAACCTCGTTAAAAAATGAATCAGTGTGTCCGAGGAGAGTTCCTTTTACTGTGTCAACCTCGTTAAAAAATGAATCAGTGAGTATGAGGACAATTCTTTTCTTGTGTCAACCTCGTTAAAAAATGAATCAACTCCCTTTTCAAGTGTTTCCAAGATCTTGAAAGTAAACCTTCATTTCATCCAGCCGGTTGAATGCAATGAAGCCTGGGAGGCAAGTACCTCGCTTTGCATCATTATGCTGGGGGCATGCAAACTTTTTGAGCATAGTTCCTTGTCTTGTGTCAAGCTCGTTAAAAAATGAAACAAGGGTAGGTTAAGTAGGTAGATTGTAGAGAATAGTTATGAGCATAGTTCCTTGTCTTGTGTCAATCTTGTTAAAAAATGAATCAAGGATTTAGAGCATAGTTCCTTGTCTTGTGCCAAGCTCGTTAAAAAATGAATCAAGGTTTTTAGAGTAAAGTTTTTTAGATTGTAGAATAGTTATGAGCATAGTTCCTTATCTTGTGTCAAGCTCGTTTAAAAAATGAAACAAGGGTTTTGAGGATAGTTTTTTCCTGTGTCAACCTCACTAAAAAATGAAACAACTCCCACAAGTCTTTCCATGATCTTGAAAGTAAAGCTTCATTCCATCCAACTCATTGAATGCAATGAAGCTTGGGGGGCATGTACCTTGATTTGCGTCATTATGCTGAGGGCATGTGAACTTATAACAAGCATAGTTTTTCGTTTCAAGCTTGCGTAAACATGAAACCGAATCCGAGCATAGTTCTTTTCCTGTGTCAAGCTCGTTAAAAAATGAAACAAATCCTCCTCTACTTGGGTCGAAACTTTGACTAGATCTCAAATGTTAAGTTGTATATTTAGGTTAGTTATTTCAGTGTTTTGCATAATTTTCTTACAGTTTTAGGTTGAGTCTTTCAAATGATCTCGTAACTGAACATTCATTTCATCCAACTGGTTGAATGAAATGAAGCTGGGGGGGCATGCGCTCTAGCAGTTATGCTTAGGGGGCATCAAGCATAGTTTTTGTTTCAAGCTTGTGTAAAAATGAAACTACTTTGAAGCATAGTTTTTCCCTGTTTCAAGCTTTTGTAAAAATGAAACCTATCTCGAGTCAGTTTCAGTTATTTTCAAGACTCGTTAAACTCATGAAAATCCCGAGATTATTTTGCTATCTTTCATTCTCGTAAAACAAATGAAAATGCCGAGTTCTTTCCGTCTTTTCTTGCTCGTAAATCAAATTGAAAGTCGGCCATATGAGTACATTTTTATCATTTTTTCGAACTCATTAAAACTTACGAAAAAGTGAAGACCATGAGTACATTTTTGTCATTTTTTCGAACTCGTTAAAACTTACGAAAAAGTGAAACCTCAGAGTCATCTTTTAAGCCCTTTTCTGACTCCTAAAACATGAAAATATTGCCGAGCGTTTCTTTTACACTCGTTAAAACGGAATTAAAAGACGGTCCCCTTATAGCTCTTTTCTGACCGTAAAATCAGGAAAAGATTGCCGTGTTTTTGTCGTTTCAAACTCGATACGGAAATAAAACGACGTGTCCTTGATCGCTTTTTACTTTTCAGGTCAGTGACACTAATTATGAAAGCACTCCTTGGTCGCAAGATCAAGCGGTTCCCCCAGGTATTATTTTATACTTTTTCGGGCTTAAGGGACACAAATTTACGAAAAAGTTCAACTTGGAGTTTTCTTAAGTTTTTCAGACTCTCTAAAATTGAAAAACGCCTAGTTTCTCCTATACTGGGCTCGTTAAACATTTCACAGTAAAGGACCTGTTCAATTACAAACAGGAACGAACCACTCCTTCCTAGGGTTCGAATCAAAACTGGGTTGGACTCATCCGAAGGATGAGCTTATAATCAAGCATATGTTATCCTCCTCAAAGCTTGTTAAAAATAAAGAGGTACTTGCCAGAAATGGTGGGGGAAAAGAGAGAAGAATGAGCCTATTTGTTACCTTTTGTCTCAAAAGAAACTTTATTACCACTCTTGGACACGACACTTTTCATTCACCTGGGTTGGGAAATCTTTTACCTCACAGTCAATCAAACCACTTTTGAAAGTCTTCAACCGGGTTCCGGGGATTAACTTTGAGTTATTTAGCACCAAACCGTCTGTCGTGTCATTATGTGTTCAAGAGGTCTGCAAACAAAACTTTCATCTGCAAAATATTTGTCATCCATTTGACCATCCCTGAGTCAGTCCTTACAACAATATTTCTTCAACTTGAACAATGATTTCGTGTTGTGGGCTTGCCTGCAACGAGTCTCTTTCTATCGACATCAGCACATTATCTAGAGAGATGACTTAGAAATCGTCATTACCTTGAGGTCTGCATGCATCAATGGCAGGTTTCTCGCCTTTGACGTTAGTTTACATCATTGACTTTCGATCGAAGGATTCCGTTAAATGTTCGACACCAACTCATTCATTCACATCTCATGGATTGTACTGGGTACTTTGAGAACCATTGACATTACTGGTGGTCTCTCTCACGCTTGTTAACAGTTCACATCATCGACTGGTAATCAAGTAGTTTCTACCATGTTCGACATCGACTCATTTATTCGCATGGCTAGAATCGTACCAATTCGAGAAGTAGGAATGAAGACCCTGGATCAAATCTTTACCGTCCAAGCTGCGAGGAGTTTTGTATTCATTATCTAAGTAGACTAATCATAAACAGATGGCTGCGCCCATACTGTGTCTACAAAAGTCTATGATTATGATGTACTACAAGATCATTTCTGTATCAGAGTAGTTAGTCTGTTAGTTAAAATTTTTATCTGAGTATGGGAATGCCTACCTCAGTGATGATATAATCTTATCCATGTATTTTGTGTTGAAAATTGCAGGTTCCAACCAGGTTCTCCATGAGATAATCCTCGAAATGATAAAGCGCTTCACCCTTCCTAGATAATACAAAACCCTAATCTATTCCAGGCTTCGCACTTTAGGGGGCAATCTGTTACACTAAAAAATGTCACCATGGTTATTTACAGTTGGTATGGCTCTATCAACAGTCATACTACCCTCTTGAGCAAGTCTTATGCCTCTGCTATTCATGTCAAACTCCAAGAAAGAGAGAAAGTCTTTATAAAACATGTTTATCTCTGGGTACGCAGGTTCTCTCAAGCCTTGCCTGCGGGTACGCACCTTTTGTTCATAAGGTCTGCGTCCAAGGACGCTCTGTATCTAAAGGGGCAGGTGCGTCTCTCTGAAAAGGTTAAAATGCACAAGTTTTATCTTCAAAAACTTACTTGTGGTCATTTCTAGAGCATTCTAGAAGGTTGTTTGATGTGTATTGAGCGCCTCCAGATGGTTCATGCACTCCTATCAAAGAGGAACTTATCCCATAAATAAGGGAGTGATCCCATCCAAAGAGGGGACTATCCCATTGATGGTGGACCTGATTAACTTCCTCTTGAGCACTATAAAAAGAGGCATTGAGCCAGAAGGAAGAAGGTTGAAAGCTATAGATTTCTAAGGGTAAATGCTGCAGGAATTAGGACTCCCATTTAGAAGTTTGTGAGGAGAGATTGTCACCCTTACTTGTTCTACTTGGAAGTGGGTGAGCTTTGTCAAAGTAGAGGAAGACTCTTGTGGACCCTGGAAGGAGCTTGCACAACACCAAGGCTCAGGTTGTAATGGTTCCTTTTGATTACCTTTAATGCAAATTGGTCCATTCTTCTCAATAGCTTGTTGTTAATGGGTTATTTCATGTACTCCTTGGTCTATATGTTGAATATGCTTTGTTTTATGTTATAATCAGGTGCTATTTAATTGTTTGAACTGTTGGTGATTGCAGGTTTTGGAGAACGGGAGGAGCTCATCCGGATCAACAAAGCTTGGACTTCTACAATAGCGTTTGGACAGAGGTAAGAACGAAACACCTTGATTTCTCATATCATAATGTATGTTTAGAGAAGGATAGCTCCAGTTTGTTTTGTTTGTCATTAGAATGTCTTAGACTTCTAGGAAGGTCAGCTGTGTCCGCACCCTTGACCGATTCCGTGTGACATTTCTCCCCTTGAAGTTTGTGATGTATTATTAGGACAACCATACTTGTGGAAGTGACATGTTGTGTATGAATCAAGGCCCCATGTTGTTATTGTTACTTTGGGAAATAAGCTGTACAGGATACCGGAGGTGGCACCACCTACCACCATCTCCTTGATTACTGCAAAACAATACGGTAAGCTCATTTCCAAAACCAGGAAATCTGTTTTCCTGATGATACGCCCTCAAGGAAAAAAGAATACAATGGCCACGACCTCCAGACAGGGCCCCTCCGCATGACAACTATGCATGACAACTACAGATGGACAAGGTTGTAGAGGAGTACGAGGACATCTTCACATCCAGGCTCACAGGGGTTCCTCTGCACTGTCAGGTTAAGCACTCCATCGATCTAACCCCAGGTGCGTTGCTGCCCAAGGGACCAATCTATCAGCACTCTATTTTGGAGAATGATGAAATCAAGGGGTAGATTTAGGAGGTGCTGCAAAAAGGTCACATCCGTCCATGTTCATCGTCGTGTGGGAGCCCGATCGTGTTGGTACAGAAGAAGGATGGGACTTGGAGACTCTATATTAACTATCGGGCGCTGAATAAGATCAATGTCCGTAATAGGTACCTGATCCCATGAATTGATGACCTCTTGGAACAACTAAAGGGGGGAAAATATTTCAGCAAGATCGATTTGAAGTCAAGATATCACCAGGTGCCGATAGAACCCTCTGATGTGTTGAAGATTGCCTTCAAAGCTAAGGAGGGCCTTTTCAAATGGTTGGTTATGCCTTTCGGATTGATGAATGCACCTGCAACCTTCATGAGGCTAATGGATGACATCTTGTGGCCATTCACCAACTCATTTGTAGTGGTATACTTGGATGACATCCTGATCTTCAGCCAGAGTTGGAAAGAGCACCTCCACCACATCCAATAGGTTCTCCAAACACTGTGGCAACACAAGTTATGTGTGAATTTGGAGAAATGAACTTTTGGCATGACCCAGGTTCAGTATCTAGGATACATTATTGATGAACAGGAGGTGCATGTGGATCCATCCAAGATCCAAGTCATTTGAGATTGGCC
Source organism: Pinus tabuliformis (assembly GCA_031772625.1). NCBI lineage: Eukaryota > Viridiplantae > Streptophyta > Pinopsida > Pinales > Pinaceae > Pinus > Pinus tabuliformis. The sequence continues at coordinate 309,034,800 of CM062815.1, read as the reverse complement.
ATCTCCAACCACTTTGTCAGAGCTCCGCAGCTTTCTAGGTCTTGCCAACTTCTACCACAGGTTCATGTTGGGATTTTCTCATATCACTTGGCCCTTGAGTCAAGTCACTAAGGGAGGAGCAAAAGAAAAATTCTTTTGGTCTGAGTCTCAACAGAAGGCATTCACGGAGTTGAAAGATCACCTCTGCACGACACCAATTCTCGCATTACCAGACTTGAAACAACCATTTGAGGTCGAGGCAGATGCCTTTGACTATGCTATTGGGGTAATCCTTACTCAACACGGGCATCCAGTGGCATATCATAGTGAGACACTTTTAGACACAAGCTAGAAGTATCCCACTTATGACAAAGAGATGTATTCCATTGTGCAGGCTTGCCGATTGAATGGAAGCATTACATTTTGGGGTAGGAAACGGTCATCCACACAGACCATCGACCCCTGCAGTTCATACAGACCCAAGGGAAATTGCAGAATGGTCGCCATCAGAAGTGGTCCACATACCTGCAACAGTTCCATTTGAATATCAAGTATAAGAAAGGTAGCACCAATAATGTTGCAGATTGCCTTAGTCGACGACCAATCATGGCGTTAACCACTGTGCTCAACTCTTGTGGGCACGATACTTCTAATTGGCTACTTCTCTACAAAAGCGACCCAAAATTTGGCCACACATACCAACCACTCTTGGAGGGCCAGCATGTTCCAGATTTTCACCTCCAGGATGCCCTGTTATGCCACCTGGGTCACCTTTGTGTTCCTTCGAGTGAGCGTGCCAAGATGATTTGGGAAGCACACTACAGTTGGGCTACTGGACATTTCGGGGTCGAGAAAACAGTGGCAGTACTGTAGAAGTATTTCTATTGGCTGAATCTTTGACAGGATGTCGGAAAGTACATCAAATCATGCATTGCATGTGCCATTGCCAAACTAACCATCAAGAAGCAAGGCCTCTATACCCCGCTGCCTATCCCTAGTCATCCTTGGGAATCCATCTCCATGGATTACATGTTAGGCCTCCCTTCCACTAAGCATGGAAAAGACTGTGTTTCTGTGGCCGTCGATGGGTTCTCTAAGATGGAAATTATGGCTGCCTGCAAGAAGAATATCACAGCAGAAGCCACTAATAAACTCTTCTTTGAATGAGTGTGGTACACTTTGGGATCCCATAGTCTATCATCTTAGATCGGGATAGCAGGTTCCTCAGTACATTTTGGTACAATCTCTGGTTGATGCTCAACACCAAACTCACTAAGTCCACAACCTTCCATCCTCAAACTGATGGACAAACAAAGGTTGTCAACAAGATGATTGTACACATTCTACACATGTACAACTCAAAGCATCCACACACATGGGACGAGAGCCTCCCCTATGTTCAACACAGCTACAACCGGGCTCTCCACAGCTCGACTAGCCATAACCCTTTTCAAGTGGGCTTGGGATTCCAGCCACTATGTCCCATTGATGTGGCCACGCCATTTGTAGCTACTCACGCAGATTCAGCTCATGTCCAGTCCGAAACATATAAGGCAAATAGCTTCATTGAGCACATCCAACATATTCGCCAGCAGGTCCATGACATTATGGAGAAATCAAATGCCAAGTACAAGTAGCGACATGATCAACATCGGGTGCCACACAAATTTTGGGTGGGCGACAAAGTCTGGTTTCATTTGCAAAAGGAACGCCTTACCGGAGCCTATCGGAAACTCAGACCACTCTGATATGGTCCTTGCACCATTACCAAGGCTATGGGATACAATGAATTTGAGCTCAGCATTCCCCCATTCCTTGGCCTGCACCTAGTGTTCAATGTGGACCGCCTTCGGCCATACTTTCCACCATTACTAGACACATCCAACATTGCAGAACAACTCATACCTACCTTGTTAAATCCAGATTTCATGGAACAAGCTGCAACTGATCGGATCATGGACACATAGATCAAGCACACTTTCCAGCAGAATATCCAATTGTATTGAGTTGTCAAAGCAGGCCAACTCTTTCACCGAGGCAAGTGGCTCACCAGGTACCAAGTTCAGCAGAAGTTTCCTCATCTCATGGAGGAACTCAACGCAGTGGGGACAATTGCTTCCTAAGGGGGGAGGAATGATCGAGGTGGATATTGGTGGCCACTTTCCAAGTCCACTTGGACCCCCACCATTGTTTCTTTCAGCTTTTTAGTTTCCTTAATTGTAGCACAATTTACTATTTTTAGCAGTTTTTCAGGTTCTAAACTTTTGGAGCCGTTTTGAGGCCCTAAACGACATTTTTTGGGAAAACTGGGAGCAACTTGTGTCCATGGACCAATGTTTCTCTTCCAAAAGTTGTATTTCTTGGATAGATATTTCTAACGAGATACTATGCACGTCAAACGGAGATCATATGCCAAAGTTACGACCCCGAGAAGTTGATGTACCAATTTACCCAAACGGGGCCCATAGTTTGGTGTTTCATCTTCTAGGGTTAGGTTTTTGGATGTTTAGGGTTTTCCATTGTTTCTCAATAGTATAGGCCTTCGAGCCTCATTGTAAGATAGTTCAGAGGCATGTAGCCGCCACATCTCTTCTCAGAGATAAGCTACCATCGCCCTAGCTAGTTTATTTCCATTGCTGTTTGTAAACATATTTCAGTGTTTTACATTAATGAAATGAAGTATTATTTCCATTGCATCTCTGTGTTTATGGTTATATCTGTAATTTATTACATTCCTATTTAAATTTGGATCAGTAACACATGAATCAATTATTAGAACCACAAATGCATAGAAATTATTGTGTAGATCTGGAACTACTCATGAAATTTACTAAAACACAAGACTCAAATCTACTCTACTATTTTGTTGAATTCAATTCATGATTGAGAACAAAAATCATAAACATGCAAGAATAATTTTCACACATGCACAAAGATTTATCTATGGGAAAGCAACTGATCAAAACCCCTTCCTCTTTGTACTGCATTAATCAAAGAATAGAGATGAATAGATATGCTTGCTGAAGCCTAAGCACAACATGCAAGTGCATAATCTGTCTGTCTTCCTAACTAACTGATTCTGGCCAACACTTAGCCAATTTTCAAGCTGTCCAAGCTCCTATTTCCTTTCATTGTTCCTTAAGGAATTTGGCCCCCATTATTTAGGAAATTCCCTCAATTGTATTGCACAATTCCTCTAGGTTCTTCCTATGAATGCATGCTACACCATTACACATTGGAATAGTCTAACTCTAATAGTACACTGCCTTGGAATATCAATCTCAACTAGGTAACTCAAATTATCTGCATGCATCAATTACTTTGGGCTGATTTATTAGTTAACTGGTTGATCATTGAGTGTGGTTGAAGTTCCACTTCCATAACTTGACCTCCACTAGTTCCTCTAACAAATAGAACTAGTTTAACTGAATATAGCTCAATTTAACTAAAATAAATTGCTACAAATTAGAAATCAATCATATTGAACTGAAATCAAGCTTCCCTAATTTGAATTAACTGAGTTAGCTGTGTGAAAGTGCCATGTCACCTCAATTAACTACCTCCAATATTTCTGTTGAAATAGAAATTCCAATTTTCTCTAGTTTGACCAAGTCAAAGTCAAACTGATATTTTCTTCCTACATTTTCAATACTCCCTCTATACAAGAAAGAGATGATCAACCACTCTTGTCCTGCACCTATGGAACTTGAACTTCCCTCTTAACATGTCCATTGTCAAAATGTTAGCATCTTGTTCTATTGCCAGAATGTACTGCATCAACATTATTCGCCTCTATACAAAATCCCGTAAATGGTGATATTGGATATCTATATGGTTAGATCGATTGTGAAAAACATGATTTTCGTAGAGCTTGATGCAACTCTGATTATTAGAATAAATCACAGTTGGATCCATCATATGACCAAACAATCCAACAAGTATCTTTCTGATCCAGATCACCTCACATGCTGCTTGAATTGCAACCATGTTTCTACTTATGCCGAGTTGAGTGAAACAAATATTTGCTTCCTGTGGTACCAAGAAACTGCTGTGGATCCAACACTGAAAATTCAACCTATGTACTCTTTCAGTTTGATGGAGTCCCTGCCCAATCTATATCTATGAAGTCACTCAACTTCACTCCCTTCGTCTGTTTGTACCATAGTCCAAACTAGGTAGTGACTCTAAGGTACCGTAGAACATGCTTAAATGCCCTCCAAAATAGTTTGATTGGCCTAACCATATCTTTTCTTAGATAGTTGACTGCATAACACACATTTGGTCGTGTGTTCACAAGATACATTAGTGGACCCACCAACTACCGGTAGACAGTAGAATCCACTTCCTCACCTGAAGTTGCATCCTCTTTCCTCTAGTTGGTCACCATAGGTGTCTCCATGGGTTTTCAGCTATCCATGCAGAACCTCTGAAGTATCTCATTGACATACTTTCACTGAGAGGCAAATAATTCCCCATCACCTTGCCATACTTCCAATCCGAGAAAGTAGTGCATGAGACCCATATCCTTCATTTCAAACTCTTTTGCAAGGTCCTCCTTGCAATATTTGAGCAACTGCTCATCACCAGTTAAAATAAATTCATCAACATATAAGGAAATAATAAAAAATTTGCCTTATACGAAAATTTGATAGAGGTTTGCATCCGCTTCAATTTTGGTGAAGCCTAAAATGGTGAGATAGCTATCGATCCTCATGTACCAAGCAGAGGGTGCTTGCTTGAGGCCATGCCATGCTTACCTGAGTTTGCACATATGAGACTCTAGATCACAAGTATCGAAGGCTTCTGGTTGCTCGATATACACCTCCTCCACAATAAATCCATTGAGAAATTCTATTTTCACATCATCTGGTGGATCTTCCACCCCATCTGTGCAGTTAGAGAAAGAATTAATCTGATGGATGAGTACCTTGCTATAGGAGAAAAGTATCCTCATAGTCAATCCCTTCAACCTAAGAGTACACCTTGGCCACAAATATGGCCTTGTACTTTTCTATGCTTCCATATTATGCATACTTTACCTTGAAGATCCATATTGAACCCACAACTTATTTTTCTGCTGGTATTGGGACCACTCCCCAATGTTTACAATGGATTCATACTCATCCACCACATCAACCCATACAATTTCCTCTAATTCTTCCTCGAAAGTGGATGGCTCAATATCTCCAAGCTTAGTCATTAGAGCCATGTAGTTAGTGTACTGATCTGGTGATCTTCTTTGCCTGCACGTATTTGAAGTAGCACCCATATTCTCCCTAATATCCTGCAAAAGTATCTCAACTTCCTTGGTCCTTTTCCTGCCTTCTCTAAATGGTTATGCTTCAGTGGTTGTCTCTATTCTCTGCTCCTTAATTTGTCGCTGCTCCAAAACTTCTCGAGGTTCCTCCTTTGGAGCTAACAACTCCTCTTCTGGTGGGATTTGAAGCTCCATCTCAAGAGATCACCGCATGATCCAAAATGGATTTAGTAAAGCCTCCAGATGAAAAGTATTCAAATACAGGTGAAAGTAGGATTATGTTGAAGTGCTTGTTAATATGATCCAACGGTGCAAACAGTGTGTAAATCTGAGTTTGGATGAAGAAATTAGGGCCAATTAAAGAGTTGGGCCAAAAAAGTCAATGCCTACATCAGTAGGACATGTGACAACCTGGGAAAGAGTCGTAGGTTCTTGATGATGTCAGCGTAGAAGATAATGTGGCAGTTTGTGATTGGTTCATACCACAGGCGATGGGATCAGCGAACAAGGGCGGAGATCGTTTGATCAAAGGAGATCGACGCATATTGCATCGAAACATGCAAGAAGGTTATCTTGGAAAACAGACGTGATGAGGTTATGCAAAAGAAGTTAAACTCCTTTGAGTTTGGGTAGAGAAGCAGTAAGTGGTTTATCATGTGCCTTCAAGGTAGGAAATGGTTTTCCAAAAATCTGCATGATTCCACTTAACGGTCGACACGTAGCATCCTAAAACCACTTTCTCGCGTGCCTTTGGAGAATTAGCAGATGTGCTAGTTGGAGCGCGAGATCGTGCAACAGCCGTCGGATCCCTCAGAACAGATCAATGGTGCAGATTGTCTGGAGTAGTTGATGAGTGGGATGCGATAGCCGTCGGATTGTTTGTTCATGAGATCAGCACCGAGAAAAGGTTGGAGAGTCGGGGTCCACCCTGCGCCTGTTGGTCCTTTGGTTTATAGTCTGTTTCTATTATAAACGTATTATTATGCGTTTATTGTAGTTTGTAATTGTACGTGGTATATAAATACCATAAAACAAAAAATTTGAGAGAGGGGAGTGTGTTGTGAACCATTCAAGGGGGTTTGGAGGTTAGAGTGACCAAGTACAGTCAAGTGTATCATCGTTTCGACTCAAAGATTCAGGTTGAACAGAGCGATGAGATCCGTTTTCATGGTTGAGACTTTGTTTTTGAGCTCACACCTGTAACAACTATTTGAAGACATAATAAAGAGGTCAACACTGGAAGCTAAAGGACCAGGAGATGTAGCCAGGAAGTCTGGTGAACTCCTTTATCAATTTTGGTTGTGTTGATGTGTTTGATTGTGTTTTATAATTGTTTAAGTGTTTATGTTATTTGCAATCTTATCGATCCATTGCACTAAGTAACATAGGCAACTTCACACATAGTCTGTAATACCTTTTTCAAGATCAGATCAAGTGGTATCAGAGCTTAAGGTTTTTAAGGTTTGACAAATTTGCGTGGAGATTTTAATGCTTACTAGGTTGAGGCTCGGACGAGGTGAAGGTGAACTTGTTGAGGAAATCCAGAGATTGGAATGGACATTTCACAAAGAAGGATGGAAGATGAAACACCACTTGGGTTAGAATCCTAGTTCTTGGATAGTTTCATGATGATACATGCTATGGTGGAAGAAATGTATAATGAGTTTAAAAAGGTCAAAGGCGAAGGTACTTCATCACCTAGACCAGACAGAGGAGCAGAGGAACCTTTTCTTTTTGTCCCTCTAGATAAAGATGATAAAGGAAAAGGAGAAAAACCTCCTCCATCTCCTCCATCGTCACCATCATCGTCTTCTTCTCATAAAACTAGTTCCTCTAAGAAGAAGAAAAAGAAATCCTCTTTGATCAAATTAGATGCAAAATTTGATTTTCCAATTTATGATGGAGAACTTAATGCTGAAAAGCTTGATAATTGAATAAGGAAAATTGATGTATATTGTAGGGTGAAGAAATTTGATTCGGAAAAGAAGAAGATCCAGCTGGCTAGCCTTCAACTTGGAGGAACCACACTTGTGTGGTGGGAAGGCAAGACACAAGTAAATCTCCAAAAGCATGGTAAAATCATTTCAACTTGGAATGAATTTGTTTCTGCCATTAAAAAGAAATTTTATCCTTTGGCTTATACGCAACAAGTAATGATGAGTTGGCAAACACTATGTCAATTGAAGGGTCAAAGTGTTTAGAGTTATACTTAGGAATTTGATTTAACATTAGGCATATCATTGGACTCACCAGAGACATTGTTAAAATATATAGGTGGTCTTCATAGTTATTTGAAGCATACTATACTTATGATTAATCCCACTAGCTTAGATGATGTATCAGTTCAAGCAACTCATCTAGAGGCTAGAGGTAAAAATGTAACCCTAGATGTTGGGAAATCATCCAAATCTATTGAAAGTAAGATTAAAGGTAAGAAGAAACTGAAATGGAAGGAGAGGAAAACAAACACTGTGAAGAAGGATAAACCTTAATGCACTCATTGTAAGAAGGAAGGAGACGATGAGGCACACTGCTAGTCTTTGCATCCATAATTGAAGCCTAAGAAGTTAGGGAATAAAGAGCGAAAGAATGCCACTGTTATTCAAAAGGACTTGGGATCAGACTTAGGTTATGAGACAATGGTTACAACTACATGTATAAAAGTTAAAGATTCTAAAGAATCTACAAGTAATTCTTCGCACTCTGTTGATAATGAAATTTATGAGAGGAAAAGAAATGAGCTATTTCATATTAGAGTCATTTCCAGGCACACTAAAATTGATACTTTATCTGATAGTGGGTCACAAGTTAGTTTGATTTCTGGAACAATTGTAAAGAAGTTGGATCTAGAAGCAAAACCTCATAAAAAGCCATATCCATTAGGTTGGGTGTGTGATAAAACAAATCTACAAGTCATGAAACAATGTAAACTTCATTTTTCTATTGGGTCAACATTTGTAGATAAGGTTGAGTTAGACATAGTCCCATGGATATATGTGGAATTGTATTAGGAAGTCCATATTTGTACGATAGAAAAGCTATCTTCTATCGAGCTGAAAATAAGTATCAACTCACTAAGGATGGATTTGAATATATTGTAAGGGCTCATAAAATCAAATATAACTTTTCTCTCATACATTCAGGACAGACGAAAAGAATTGTAAATTCAAGTAAGAAATTTTTACTAATGATTGTAAAAGCAAAGGATCTTGATAAATCCGATGCATTCCAAGGCTGTAATCCTAAACAGAAAGCAGATCTAGTTAAAGTTGTTTCCGATTATGATATTCTGTTTCAAGAACTTAAAGGGCTTCCACCCAAGCGAGAGATAGAACATGAGATTTATTTGTAGAAAGATGCTCCACTACCTAACATTGGAATGTACAGGTTATCAACTCTAGAGAATGCAGAGATAAAGAAGCAGGTACAAGAGTTGCTTGATGAAGGGTTTATTCGACCAAGAACATCACTATGCGGATCAACTATTGTGTTAGTGCGAAAGAAAGATGGTTCATGGAGGATATGCATTTATTTAGAGTACTAAATAAAATCACAATAAAGAATCATTATCCTCTTCCTCGTATTGACTGTTGGGTTGTGTTATATTCTTTCCACGACTAGCCCACGTAGTTAACCAGGGGGTTAGAGGGGGGGAGGAGCCCCCCTTCATTGCGCCGATTGTGTAGCGGTGGGGGGGGGGGGGTCACAGGGGGTTTGAGGTGTACCCGTAACCCCACTTTATGGGGTCCGTGGAAATGCCACAGAAAATTTTGGTTTTGGACCCTATGTTAGGTTGGCCAGACCCACCTATGGTTTTGTGCATGATTTTCACACATGTTTTTTGGACGCGATGGTTTTTGGTCCATGGTATTGGATGCTTCAGAATGTATAAATATGTATTATAACATTGAAAGTAACATAATGAAACATCAAGCTGGTAGTCCTGGTTTTGGGATCCAGGGGAAATCTCTATGTATATGGGTTTTATGTGTTATGCTCTCATATTTTTTATTTTCTGTGTTTTAGAATTCATATGCAGGTAATTTCTGTATGGGTTTAAAACCTAAATTTGGTATCAAATCAGTTTTGGCTTCAAGGGGATGCCTTTGTTGCTGAGGGGTTTCGTTCGGGCCTATGGTAGACCTTGTCCAATGGGAGATTTGCGAGATTGATTCTGGTGGTGAAAGAAGATGGCGATCAGTGGAAAGATAGAGATCAAGAAATTTAATGGTCAAAGTTTTGAGTTGTGGAAACTAAAGATGGAGGATCTGTTGGTGGATAAAGATCAGTGGATTGCAGTAGATCCGGGTACTAAACCAATGGGAGTGTCCGATGAAGAATGGAAGAAGTTGGATCGGAAGGCAAAGAGCACAATATGATTGTGTGTCTCAGATTCAATATTGCTGAATATCAGGGGAAGCTATGGCAAAGGCTTTGTGGGACAAGTTAGGGACTTTATACCAATCTAAGTCTCTGGTGAATAAACTGTTCCTGTAGAAAAAGCTGTATAACCTGAGGATGAAAGATGGAGACTCGGTGACAAAGCATCTGAATGCATTTAATACTATGGTAAGCCAGTTAGCGTCTATTGATATTAAAATTTCAGATGAAGATAAGTGCATCAGTTTGTTTCGTTCTCTACCAGATTCATGGGATAGTCTGGTTATTGCAATAGGTAGCAATGCAACTGCCCTACAGTTTGATGAAATAGTCTCAGCCTTGCTGACAGAGGAGATGAGACGGAAAAATATGAAGAGCCAAAATGGTGATGCCCTATTTGTACGAGGATGGTCCGAGAACAGAAACAAAAATAATTCATTGAGTGGGAGATCTAAATCTGGAGGGAGATCTAAATCTCCAGGAAAACCTGTAAAGGTGGTATGATGGAAATGCGGAAAGGAAGGGCACTACAAAAGGGACTGTAAATCTAAATCTCCTGATAAAAGAAAGGGATCTGACGATGCTCCTTTTGCATAGGCAAAAACCACCTCAGATGAAGGTGGGGATGTGTACTTGGCTTCTTCAAGTACACATGTAGATCATGAGGCGTGGTTGATTGACTCAGGTGCATCCATTCACTTCACTCCCCATAGAGAGTGGTTTTGCGAGTATGAGAAATACGATGGCGGTGATGTCTTCTTAGGGGATGATAGGAAGGTTAGAATCATTGGTCACGGAAAAGTAAAGTTGAAGTTGCAAAGGTGGAAGGATTAGAACACTTTCGGGTGTTCTACATATTCTTGCATTAGCCAGAAATCTAATTTCTGTAAGAAAGCTGGATTATGTAGGTGTAAAAACAGTCTTCGAGAAGGATACCTACAAAATGGTTCAGGGAGCATTGGTATTGATGTGGGGAGTTCGGATTGGAACTCTGTACAAGTTATAAGGTAGCACTGTTATTGATGGGTGCAATAGTTCTATGGTTCCTGAAAGTGAAGCAGAAAATGTAATGGTCTCTGGAGAAAAGAACATGCTGTGGCATCAAAGGCTTGGACATATTGGAGAGAAGGGCCTTCGAATACTTCATGGTAAAGATATGGTAGAAGGTATGAGTAATAGCTCTCTGGATTTTGATTTCTATGAAAATTGTGTATATGGGAAACATAATTGGGTGAGTTTCCCCTCTAGTAGTAAGAGGGTGAAACAAATATTAGAGCTTGTGGACAATGATGTGTTTGGAAATGTGAAGGTTCCATCACTGGGTAAGTCTGTGTACTATGTATCATTTATATATGAATTCTCAAGGAATACATGGACATATTTCCTTAAGAAGAAATTTGAAGTCTTTAACAGGTTTAAAGAATTTAAGGCTCTGGTGGAAAAATAGACAGAGAAGAAGATAAAGGTGCTGAGGACAAATAACGGTGGAGAGCTTTACAGTAAGTAATTTGAAGAATTCTATAAGAAGTGTAGTATAGCACGGAAGAATACTACTCCATATACACCTCAGCAAAATGGAGTTGCAGAAAGAATGAACAAGACGTTGATGGAAAGGGCAAGAAGCATGCTCAGTGGTGCTGGGTAAGGACAGGAATTCTGGGCAGAGGCAGTGGAGACAACATGTTACCTGGTCAATAGATCACCTTCATCAACATTAGAGGATAAGACTCCACAAGAGGTATGGACTGGTAAGAAATCCTCTCTTTCACATCTGAGGGTATTTGGATGTGAAGCATATGTACATGTTCCAAAGGAGAAACGAACCAAGTTGGATAATAAATTTGAAAAGTGCATCTTTATTGGGTATAAGGATGGTTTAGAAGGTTATAAGCTTTGGAACCCAGTAACAAGGAAGGTTGTATATAGATGAGATGTGGTGTTCAGAGAGGTGAAGGATGTTATTAAACATGAAGTCCAACCAAAGGAACCTGACAAGATAGAGTTTGAGCTTAAGGAGGAAGAATCAAACTCTACAGCAGAGGAGGAATCAGAAGATGAAGAGCCACAAACTCCGGGTGTGAGAAGATCAGTTCGAGAAAGAAGGCAACCAGAAAGGTATAGTCCATCTACTTTTTGTTCAAATTTTGCTTTGTCTATTACTGATGATGATCCCAGAACTGTGAAGGAAGTAGTGGATTCAGAGGATGGAAACTCTAGAAAGAGGCCATGGTTGATGAAATGGCATCTTTGCACAAAAATGAGGCTTGGGATCTAGTGGAGTTTCCGGCTGGAAGGAAAACCATTGGCAACAAATGGGTGTTCAAGAAGAAGACAAATGCAGAAGGAAAGGTGGAGAAATACAAAGCTTGGTTGGTAGCAAAAGGTTATTCCCCGGTGTCAGGAATTGATTTTGGTGATATTTTTTCTCTTGTTGCCAAGGTAACTTCTATTAGATTACTTTTATCTGTTGCTGCTGCTTTTGATTTTGAGGTAGAACAGATGGATGTGAATACTGTTGGCATTATGATTCAGGTTTGGTGCTATGGCACAGGTGTTGTACTTGATGGCAACTCACTCAAGAGGTAGATCTCTGTTCAGGCTCTCAAAATCATAGAAAATGAGATACCCGTAGGTGAGCCTAAGAAAAGCTGCGGACCCGCAGGTACCCCGACCAAGAAATGCGGACATACCCGTAGGTACTCTGTTCAAAAGGTGCGGACCTTAATTTCACTCACTTCAATGCAGAGAAGAGCGCACACGTGGGAATTATTATGAATGGTCCATGGTATTTAGTCTGATGTATATGATCTTATGGTTTTGGTCCGTGGTATAACATCTAAATTATTGAACCCGGTTTTGGGTCGCTTGTATCGGTTCTCTATGGTTTTGATCCTTGGTTTGAGTATGGGCTTGCCTATAAAAAGGAAAGGAGATCATTTGGCTAGACACTTTTCGAATATTGAATATCTTAAGATCTGAAATTTTGGGTGATCGGTTTGATAACGCTAGATCTAAATCAAGGTGAATACTGTAAATTGCAAGGAAAACCTATCGTAATCTCATTGGCACATGATCAGATCTGTGGATCTGACGATCTGTGGCACATTGGAGGACTGATAAGTTGGCTCTATTCGGAGGTCTGTAGGCGATACACAGCGCAGGTGCGAAGGTACGCAGCTCAGCAGAAGGTGAAGGTGCATAGGTACGCAGTGCAGCAGAAGGTGCTGGTGCGGAGGTACATAGCGTAGCAGAAGGCATAGTGTGGAGGTACACAGAGGAACAAAAGGACCAGGTGCGGAGGTACACTGTCAGGCAGACAGTGCAGGTGTGGATCTCCGCAGAGGTATGCAGAGCAGTAGAAGGAGTAGGTGCGGAGGTACGCAGAGCAGCAGAAGGAGTAGGTGCGGAGGTACGCAGAGCAGAAGAAGGATGAGGTGCAGATTTGCGCAATTTAGGCACAGAAGAGCTGTGGATATTCTCAGGTTTCTATTGGTGAAGTTGTGGACTTTTCTTGAGTTAATTGTTGGCTGCCTTTTATCTATTGTTGAAGAGTTTTGGGTTTAGATTACTGGTATTGCTGTTCTGGTTACTGCATTCTGAGAATTTATTGGTTGATTCATTGGGTGATTGTAAAAGGAGATTGGTTGATTCACATGTTCTTGATGATTTGATGTTCATGGATCCAGTTTGAAAATTTATGAAAAGTGGTCCTTGGAAGAAAAGAAGTAGGTCAGCACCTACGTACTAGTAGTTCATCTAGTACAAGAGCTAAAGGGGTTGTAGCTCCATTCCAGGAGAGACTGGTAAATGAGAGAGGGTTGTAGCTCTCAGCAGGTTGCAACCTGCGTACTGGTAAAGGAATGCACCAGTACAAAATCATTGTAAAAGAAGTTTTTAATTGAAAGAAGATAGAGACATATTGTAGCAGGTGGTTTTCACCCACATTGGGTTTCCACCTTATATCTGTTGTTATTTGGTGTGACTATCTATTTTTCTTGTTCTTGCTCATTATTATATGGTACTGACATACAAATCAATGATCAATATCTAAAGAATAAATTAAAGTATAAATCTGGAAGATATATTGAAAATAATTAGATAATACTGATTCACCCCCCCCCCCTGAGTATTATTTCCAACATTGGTATCAGAGCAGGTCCTTTTGAAGAAACTTGATCGCTTAAAGGAATATCCATCATCATGAGCAACTACGAGAGAGAAGCATCTATCAGGCCACCAACTTTTGACGGGATAAACTTCGTATATTGGAAGGTAAGAGTTATTGCCTATATTCAATCTCTTGGTACAGAAGTCTGGGATATCATAGATACAGGGTACACTTTTCCATCAGCAACTCCTACAGATCCGAATGAGAAGAAGAAATATGAAACAAATGCAAAGGCTATCAATACTCTACTAGGATGTCTATCTCAATAAGAATTCATGAAGGTTATGGAGTATAAATCCGCAAAAGAAATATGGGACAAGATTGTTCTGAGCTATGAAGGAGATGATCAGGTAAAACGAGAAAAACTTCAAACCCTCAGAATTCAGTATGAAAATCTCAAAATGCACAATGATGAAAGTGTGGCTAACTATTTCCTTCATGTAGATGAGATTGTTAATTGTATGAAAAATTTAGGTGAAGAAATAAAAGAGGCTGTTGTGGTTGAAAAGGTTCTAAGATCTTTGTCCCCTAGGTTTGAATCTAAAGTTTCTGCAATAGAAGAAAAGGAGAATCTACGAAACCTTACCATGTCACAGCTGCACGGAATTTTGATTGCTTATGAAATGAGGAAAGGAGGACCATCAGACAAGAGAGAAGCTGCCTTCAAGGCTTCCAGCAAAGGAGATTACTATGAGTCAGGACACGTGTTAGAAGAAGAAGAAGAATCAAATTTTGTCAAAAACCTTCAACGGGGTGTTGGACGATTCCGAGGTAAGTTACCTTTCAAATGCTTTTCTTGTGGAAGAGTCGGTCACTATGCTGCCAATTGTCCTCATAAGGATAAGATTGACAAGGGGAAGGAACTTGTTAGATGGAACAAGAAACATAATGCAAATAAGAAAAGCTATTACACTCATGAAGATAGTGATGGACTTTCAAATAGTGACGAAGATGAACGAGGTAATAATTATAAACTTTTAATGGCTTTTGAAGATGATGATTATATGGACGTTGTAGATGAAGAAGGTCTTTATGAAGAGATTTCTAATCTCAAAATTTGTTTAGAAGAGAAAAATGTGATTATTGATTCTCTGCAATGTCAACTGGCTGAAAGGGAAAAACATCACGAAAAATTGGAATGTGAAATTGTTAGTCTTAGAAAAGAGATTGAGAAAACAAAAGCTCTTAATCTTAAATTTGTTAAAGGATCTGAAACTCTGGATGAGATTATCAATGTGCAGCGTTCTCCACTAATCAAGATAGGTCTGGGATATAATGGAGAAGCATCTCAAGCATCCACCTCAAAAGTTATCTTGATGCAGCAAGGAGGAGCGAGTAAAGGCCTAATAGAAATCATCAGGTAAATCAGGGACAGTTTACCTCAAGAATGAACAAATACTATCAAGAAAATTGGGGGCAAGCTACCTTAAGGACAAACAGAAGCTACAACCAGCCACAGGTAAAATCTTTCGAATTTGCCTCAAGAATGGATGTCAGTAGAAACTATAATCAGTTGGTTGATAGATTTGATAATTGCAGGAGTTTCTTCAATGGTCAATGTTTCTCTTGCCATAACTTTGGTCACAAAGCAGCTCAATGTGTTGCCTATAAGACAATCATGACTAGAGAAGCTCAAAAACAAAGAAGTATGATTGGAATCACAAAAAGGACCTATAACAACTTTTCCGCCCTTGAAAGTGAAATTGAATGTTCTATTTGTAATAACTTTGGTCATGAAGAGTCTGAATGTAGGAGCAGGTTTCGGAAGACAACTCAGAAGGAACAAACCTTAAATTCCAGAACATGGAGAATGAAGGAACCACAACTAGAAAGATGTGGGATAGCTTTATATGCAGAAGGACAGGAAAATCAATGGTACATCGACAGTGGATGTTTGAAGCATATGACAGGTGATAAAGAAAAAATTCAATCATATAGTGATTTAGAAAAAGGAAAGAAAGTTTCTTTTGGAAATGATACCCCTGCAGTCATAAAAGGAAAAGGCATTGTTCAGTTGAAAGAGAAAGTCAAGGCTGGAAATGTTTTATATGTTGATGGCTTGAAGCATAATCTACTGAGTGTCAGTCAGATGTGCGATCAAGGAACTGAGGTAATATTTTGATCAAATGGATGTAGTGCTCGTGATCTTGATACAGGAAAAACAGTGATCAAAGGCATAAGAACTCCAAATAATTTATACATATTTGAAGAAGGACAACAACAATGCTATTTGAGCAAGAATGATGAACACTGGTTATGGCACTGGAGGTTGGGGCATCTAAGCTTTTCACAGATAAGGAAGCATGCAAATACCAGGTAGTTTGTGGTCTTCCAAACATCAGAATTCCAGACAATACAATATGCAAATCGTTTCAGTTTGGTAAGCAAACCAGAACTAACTTCCCTGAGAAGGAAGGATCAACTAGCAGGCCTCTTGAACTAGTCCATATAGATGTATGTGGACCATCTAGGAAAAGGTCACCTTGAGGAGAAGAATACTTCATATTATTCATTTACGACTTCTCCAGGATGGTTTGGATAGGACTTATGAAGCACAAAGACGAAGCCTTCGAAAAATTCAAATCTCTCAAAGCCTTGGTTGAAAACGAATCAGATCACAAAATTAAGTGCCTTAGGTCTGATAAAGGTGGGGAGTTTACCTCAAATGAATTTTTCGATTTTTGTGAAGAACATGGAATAAGAAGGGAATTCTCTACAGCTAGGACTCCTCAATAAAATGGAGTAGTGGAAAGGATGAACAGAACAGTTCAATAAATGGCTCGTGCTATTCTTGATGAATCTGGAACTCCCGCAACCTTCTGGGGTGAAGCTACATTTGCTACGGTCGTTATTCTCAACAAAACAAATGTCCGGGTGAACAACACTCAAACTCCTTAGGAGCTCTAGTATGGTGAGACTCCTTCGGTAAAACATTTCAAAATCTTTGGAAGCAAATTTTATATTAAGAATATTGATGAACATCTTGGCAAGTTTGAACCTAGAGCAGATGAAGGGATTGTCCTTGGTTATTCTCCTCACAGCAAAGCATATAAGTGTTACAACAAAAGACTTGGAAGAATAGTTGACAACATTTATGTAGTGGTTGATGAATAAGGAAACATTCCTAGGCAAGTAAATTATGAAAATATCAAAGAGGATGAAGATCATCCTTCAAATCAGATTGATGATGAAGAAGAACCTCAAGAGGCACCAAAGGAAAAGATAAGGATAGAAGAGAAGACTCCATCCAGGTATGTTCAAAAGAATCATCAAGAATCTCAAATCTTGGGGTAAAAGGAGGCAGCTATACAAACAAGAAGACAATTGCAGAAGCTTCAAGCTATTTGGCATTACTCTCCTCCACTGAACCAAAAAATGTAAGAGAGGCATGCAAAGATGAATGTTGGGTCAAGGAAATGGATGAAGAACTTGAGCAGATCGAAAAGAACAACACTTGGGAGTTGGTTCCTAGACCAAAAGATAAGAATGTCATAGGTACAAAATGGATCTTCAAAAATAAGTTGAATGAAAATGGGGAAGTAATTAGAAACAAGGCCAAACTTGTTTGTAAAGGGTATGCTCAACAAGAAGGAATAGACTTTGAAGAAACTTTTGCTCCCGTTGCTAGACTTGAGGCCATCCGAATGTTCCTTGCTCTCTCAAGCTTTCAGAAGTTCAAAGTATTTCAAATGGACGTGAAATCAGCCTTTCTGAATGGAGACTTAGAAGAAGAGGTGTACATTGAGCAACTAGATGGTTTCATTCTTGGGAATGATCCAAATCTTGTATGCAGACTAAAAAAGGCTCTTTATGGTCTTAAACAGGCTCCAAGGGCTTGATACTATCGTTTGGACAAATATCTTCATCAACAAGGCTTTTCAAAGGGATCAGTAGATAACAATCTTTATATAAAAATTGAAAATGACAAATTGCTAATACTTGTTGTGTATGTAGATGATATTATCTTTGGCAGCAATGAAGAAACTGAGTCAAAACTTTGGCTTGGTGATGCAGAAAGAATTCAAAATGTCATTACTTGGAGAGTTGACATATTTTCTTAGTCTACAAATCCAACAAAATGAAGGCGATATCTTTTTGTCTCAAACCAAGTACCTCAAGCAGATTTTGAAGAAGTATGGCATGGAAGATTCAAACCAGTATGTACCCCTATGGTTACAGGATGCAGCCTTAGTACAGATGATGAATCAGCAGCAGTGCATCAACCAACCTATAGATCCATGATTGGAAGTCTACTTTATTTGATAGGTACCCGACCAGACATCATGCATGTAGTGGGAATAGTTGGAAGATTTCAAGCAAATCCCAAGGAAACTCATCTTCAGGCAGTTAAGAGAATATTCAAGTACCTTCAAGGAACTAAAAAATATGGCTTATGGTATCCTAGAGATACAGATCTCACACTTCATGCTTATACAGATGCAGATTGGGCCAGAAGCGTGGATGAAAGGAAGAGCACAAGTGGTGGTGCATTCTTTATGGGTTCCAGATTAGTATCCTGGTTCAAAAGAAAACATAGTTCGATTGCTTTATCTACAGCTGAAGCGGAATATGTGGCTGCTGCATCTTGCTGCACTCAACTCCTTTGGATGATGCAGACCTTGCAGGATTTTCAAATCAATTGTACACCACCTATCTCCAACTTATGTGATAATACAAGTGTAATCAGAATTTCAAAGAACCCAGTCATGCACTCAAAGACCAAGCACATACTGATCAAGTATCACTTTCTCCGGGAACAAGTGTTGGAACAAAAGGTCAAATTGGAGTATGTTCCTTCTAAAGAACAAGTTGTTGATATTCTCATCAAACCACTACCCAGGGAAACTTTTGAATACCTCAGGCAAAAGCTGGGGGTAGTTGACGCATCATCTTGTTGTTGAATCTTATCTATTTCAGAGATTGTTGGTTGTACGCGAGTTTCATATGGGGTATACGCGTACATTCGCTGGTTTATGGATTGGTCAAAGACCATCTGGTACAGGTTCAGGGGGAGCATATATTCTTCTAATAATGCATTATTGGCATTATGGTAGAAGATCTTGGAGGAGAAAGTACAGAAGGAGAACATGGATGCTGATATGAATATTGCTGCTAATATGTCTCTATCTCTTTTGTCAAGATCATTTATGGTGTATGGTGGATTATTGTTCTTCTTGAAGAATTTTTCTTTTGCAGACCTGGTCTATAGTCAGGGGGAGCATGATTAGCAAATCAGAGACTTCAGCATGTTCTCAGGGGGAGCATAACCCTTTGCCCTTGATATCAAAAGGGGAGAATGACCTTGAGGATCTTGGGGTTGCCATCAAGTTCAAAGGGGGAGATTGTTGGCATTATGATTCAGACTTGGCGCTATGGCATAGTTGTTGTACTGAATGGAAACTCACTCAAGATGCAGATCTCTGTTCAGGCTCTCAAAATCATAGAAAATGAGATACCCGCAGGTGAGCCTAAGAAAAGCTGCGGACTCGTAGGTACCCCGACCAAGAAGTGCAAACATACCCGCAGGTACTCTGTTAAAAAAGGTGCGGACCTCAATTTCACTCACTTCAATGCAGAGAAGAGTGTGCACGTGGGAATTCTTATGAATGGTCCATGGTATTTAGTCTGACGTATATGATCTTATGGTTTTGGTCCGTGGTATAGCATCTAAATTATTGAACCCCGGTTTTGGGTCCCTTGTATCGGTTCTCTATGGTTTTGATCCTTGGTTTGAGTATGGGCTTGCCTATAAAAAGGAAAGGAGATAATTTGGCTAGACACTTTTTGAATATTGAATATCTTAAGATCTGAAATTTTGGGTGATCGGTTTGATAACGCTAGATCTGAATCAAGGTGAATACTTTAAATTGCAAGGCGGATTTATCGTAATCTCATTGGCGCATGATCAGATCTATGGCACATTGGAGGACTAATAAATTGGCTCTATTCGGAGGTCGGCAGGCGATCCACAGCGCAGGTGTGGAGTTATGCAGCTCAGCAAAAGGTGAAGGTGCGGAGGTACCCAGTGTAGCAGAAGGCGCTGGTGCGGAGGTACACAGTGCAACAGAAGGCACAGTGCGGAGGTACACAGAGGAACATAAGGACCAGGTGTGGAGGTACGCTGTCAGGCAGACAGTGTAGTTGCGGATCTGCGCAGAGGTACACTGAGTAGCAGAAGGAGTAGGTGCGGAGGTACGCAGAGCAGAAGAAGGATCGGGTGCGGACCTGCACATTTTAGGCACAGAAGAGCTGCGGATATTCGCAGGTTTCTATTGGTGAAGTTGCGGACTTTTCTTGAGTTATTTGTTGGATACCTTTTATCTATTGCTGAAAAGTTTTGGGTTTAGATTACTGGTTTTGCTGTTCTGGTTACTGCATTATGAGAAGTTATTTATTGATTCATTGGGTGATTGTAAAAGGAGATTGGTTGATTCACATGTTCTTGATGATTTGATGTTCATGGATCCAGTTTGAAAATTTATGAAAAGTGGTCCTTGGAAGAAAAGAAGTAGGTCAACACCTACGTACTAGTAGTTCATCTAGTACAAGAGCTAAGAGGGTTGTAGCTT
Organism: Pinus tabuliformis; assembly: GCA_031772625.1. Taxonomy (NCBI): domain Eukaryota; kingdom Viridiplantae; phylum Streptophyta; class Pinopsida; order Pinales; family Pinaceae; genus Pinus; species Pinus tabuliformis. The sequence continues at coordinate 309,014,447 of CM062815.1, read as the reverse complement.
CCTTCTAGGAGAGACTGGTAAACGAGAGAGGGTTGTAGCTCTCATCAGGTTGCAGCGTGCGTACTGGTAAAGGACTGCACCAATACAAAATCATTGTAAAAGAAGTTTTTAATTGAAAGAAGATAAAGACATATTGCAGCAGGTGGTTTTCACCCACATTGGGTTTCCACCTTATATCTGGTGTTCTTTGGTGTGACTATCTGTTTTTCTTGTTCTTGCTCATTATTATATGGTACTGACATACAAATCAATGATCAATATCTGAAGAATAAATTAAAGTATAAATCTGGAAGATATATTGAAAAGAATTAGATAATACTGATTCACCCCCCCCCTCAGCATTATTTCCAACAAAGACAACAATTCTTCACGGGGATCTAGAAGAAGAGATATACATGAAGCAACCTGAAGGCTTTGCGGTGAAGGGTAAGAAAGAACTGGTATGCAAGTTAAAGAAGTCTCTATATGGGTTAAAATAGTCACCAAGGATGTGGTATCAGAAATTTGATACATTTATACGGGGACTTGGCTTCACCAGAAGCAAAGCAGATCACTGTGCGTATTTTAAATTAATTGGTGACCGTGTTATTTATTTGGTCTTGTATGTGGATGACATGTTGTTGGTTGGAAATGACAAAGAAATTATCCAGGATTTGAAGACCTAATTATCCTGCAAAATCGACACAAAAGATCTTGGTGCTGCAAACTATATTTTGGGCATGGAAATTAAAAGAGATCGGGAAAAGAAGAAGATCTGGTTAAACCAGAGGAAGTCTGTTGATACAATATTGCAAAGGTTTAATATGCAGGATTGTAAACAGATGAAGGTTCCTTTTCCTGTAGGTGTGAGGTTGTCTACTGAATAGTGTCCCAAGACACAAGAAGAGGAAGAGGACATGTCCCGTGTTCCATATGCAAGTGTAGTCGGTAGCTCGATGTATGCAATTGTCTATACTAGACCAAACATTGCACATGTAGTGGGGGTATTGAGCAGATTTATGTCAAAACCAGGGAAGGAGCATTAGACAAAAGTGAAGCAGGTTTTCAGGTATTTGCGTGGAACTAGTGATTATGGTTTGTGCTACCAATGAAGACCAAGATTGGACAAAGTGTTGGATATTTGTGGCTTTGTTGATGCAGAATGGGTTGGAGATCTAGATCAGAGAAGGTCTACAAGTGGGTATGTGTTTAACCTATTTGGAGGTGCAGTCAGTTGGATGAGTAAGAAACAATTTGTAGTGGCACTATCAACTACAGAGGCAGAATACATGGCAGCCACTCATGCAAGCAAGAAAGCAGTTTGGTTGCAGAGATTGTGTTCAAGTATGGGGTTAGTATAGGAAGCTATAAGGATAGACTGTGACAGCCAAAGTGCAATTTTCTTGGCAAAGAACCCCACATATCATTCAAAGACAAAGCACATTGATGTTTGGTATCACTTTGTGAGGGATATGATAGAAGAAAAAAAGGTGTTGCTGGTAAAGGTGGACACTTTGAAGAATATTGTAGATGGATTGACAAAATCTTTGAGCTCGGAGAAGTTCTCTTGATGTAGAGAGACAATGGGCATTTTAGGGCTGGAAAAACAACTAAGCTCTCTTGTGACACCCTATGGAAAGAAAACAATAAGTGGGAGAATGTTGGGTTGTGTTATATTCTTTCCACGACTAGCCCACGTAGTTAACCGAGGGGTTAGAGGGGGGGAGGAGCCCCCCTTCGTTGCGCCGATTGTGTAGCGGGTGGGGGTGTCATAGGGGGTTTGAGGTGTACCAGTAACCCCACTTTATGGGGTTCACCCTAGAACATTTTGGTTTTGGACCCTATGTTAGGTTGGGCGGACCCACCTATGATTTTGTGCATGATTTTCGCACATGTTTTTTGGACGCGATGGTTTTCGGTCCATGGTATTGGATGCTTCGGCAAGTATAAATATGTATTATAGCATTAAAAGGAACATAATGAAAAATCAAGTTGGTAGTCCCGGTTTTGGGATCCAGGGGAAATCTCTGTGTATATGTGTTTTATGTGTTATGCTCTTGCATTGTTTATTTTCTGTGTTTTAGAATTCATATGCAGGTAATTTTTGTACGGAGTTAAAACCTACATTGACGATTTATTAGATCAATTAAAAGATGCAGTTTAATTCTCTGAATTAGACTTGCGAAGCGGCTACCATCAGATCAGAGTTGTAGAATAGGATGTATGGCAAACTGCTTTCAAGACGAAGCAAGGCCTTTATGAATGGTTGGTTATGCCTTTTGGCTTAACTAACTCTCCTACTACGTTTATGCGAGTCATGAATGATGTATTTAGACCATTTATTGATGATTTTCTAATAGTCTATTTAGATGATATTCTTGTTTTTAGTAGGACATGCAATGAACATGTAAAGCACATAAAGTAGATTTTAGATGTTTTAAAACGAGAAAATATCTATGCAAAACTGTCAAAATGTGAATTTGACAGAACATCTTTGAATTATTTGGGTTATTGTAGGGGGTGGTGAATTGAGGATAGATCCATATAAGGTAGAATTCATTGTAAACTGGTCTAAACCCAATACTGCTACAAAAGTTAAAAGTTTCTTAGGGGCAACGCAATATTGGAGAAAGCTTATTGCTAACTTTTCTTTGATTGCAGCTCATTTACATGCTTTGACAAGTGTGAAATAGGTGTTTCAGTGGGGAGGCAAATAGCAGAAAGCCTTCGACACATTGGAAGAAAGGATCCGTACAATGCCAGTACTAGCACTACCAGATCTTCAACATCTATTTGAGATTGAGGCAGATGCAAGTGAATATGCCATGGGGGTAGTGTTGATGCAGCACAAAAAGCCTATATGCTTTCATTTTGAGACATTTACATCATCAGCAGTTAACTATCCTACATATGATAAAGAATTGTATGAATTAGTTCAGAGTGTTAACAAGTGGAAACATTACATAATGGGTAAAGAAACAATCATACATACAGATCACCAACCACTTCAGTATTTACACTCACAAACTAAATTGCAACAATCAAGACATTACAGGTGGATGGGTTTTCTACAACAATTTCATCTTGTTATCAGATATAAGAAGGGCATACATAATAAGGTTGCATACATGTTATCAAGACCAATTATAAATGCATCCACAATACTTAAGCATAATTCAGTAATTCATGAAAGTTACATTGAACAATATGCTCAAGATACAGATTTTAAGGATGTATATGCAACTTTAAGTCATGGCAAGCAGGTAGAAGAATTGGATTATTATATAAAGGACAAACTCTTATATCATTTGGGAAAGTTATGCATTCCATAAACTGAAAGAGTTAACATAATTCAAGAAGCACATACTTCTCTCATATCAGGTCATTTTGGTGTAAGTAAAATAGTTGCACAATTACAAAGGTTTTGTTATTGGCCACGAATGAATGAGACAATTTCTAGATATATCAAAGGATGTACTATGTGTGCTACAAGCAAGCCAAGTAATAGAAAATTAGGCTTGTATACTCCACTTCCAATTCCTTCTCGTCCTTGGGAAAGTGTTTCCATGGATTTTGTTGGGGGATTGCCAAAGTCTAGAAAGGGTCATGATTATTTGTATGTAGTTGTGGATAGGTTCAATAAGATGTGTATTTTGATACCATGTAATAAATAGGTCACAACTGAACAAACTGCAAAGTTGTTCTTTCAAAATGTATGGGTTCATTTTGGGTTACCCACTTCTATTGTATCTAATCGATATTCTCTATTTGTTGGGAAATTTTGGTCAAGTGTATGGGAGTTAATGGACACAAGGTTAAAGAAGAGCATGACATTTCATCCGTAAACAGATGGTCAGACAGAATTGGTCAACATGACAGTGATACAGTTGCTTCAAGGACATTGCAGCAAGCATCCCAAACTTTGGGATGAACATTTGTGTTATGTGCAACATGCTTACAACCATGCAAAACATTCTTCTACTAAGAGATCTCCTTTTGAGACTTGTTTTGATTTTATACCAAAGTCTCCCTTGGATTTTGTCTTTGGTAAAGTCATAGTAGTTAATGGACACAATGATGTGGACAAAGCAACCAAGTTCATTGAACAAATCCAGGAAATTCACCAGGCAGTATAGGAACAACTGGAAAGAAGCCAAGCAAATTATAAGGCCCGACATGGTAAGCATCAAGTTGAGCATAGTTTTCAAGTTGGTGACCAAGTCTGGTTGTACATCAGCAAAGAAAGAATGAAAGGGGAAGGTAAAAAGTTGAAACCAATTAGATATGGTCCTTCCAAAATACTTGATAAAATTGGTGAAAATGCTTTTTGCCTAGATCTACCAGCTTACATGAAAATCTATTCAGTCGTTAATGTTGAAAACTTGAGGTTGTATGAACCTTCATTGATTAAAGATCCTGAAGAGTAAGGTCAGCTACCTTCCAATGAGGATCTATTGCCAGAGTATCTCAATGAGTTATAGGAGGACACAGTTCTTGACAGGAGGATAAGAACTTCGCGAAGGGGAAATGTTGAGTATCTTTGAGTTGGACTCAAAGGTACAAATCCAAGTAAAGCACGATGGACAAAGATTAGAAAAGTGAAGGAACTTAATCCTCACTTACTCAATAGGTAAAACCAACTTTTGGTGGACAAAAAGCTTCTAGTGGGAAGGAGTGATCCAAAATGGATTCAGTAAAGTCTTCAGATGAAAAGTCTTAAAATACATGTGAAAGTAGGATTATGTTGAAGTTCTCATTAATACAAGCCAACGGTGCAAACAGTGTGTAAATCCAAGTTCGGATGAAGAAATTAGGGCCAATTAAAGATTTGGGGCAAAAAAGTCAATGCCTACGTCAGCAGGACATGTGGCAACCCGGGAAAGAGTCACAGGTTCTTGATGATGGTAGTGCAAAAGATGATGTGGAAATTTGTGATTGGTTCATACCACAAGTGATGGGATCAACGAACAAGGAAAAATATCGTTCGGTCAAAGGAGATCGATGCATATCACGTCGAAACATGCAAGAAAGTTACCCTGGAAAACCAACACAATGAGATTATGCAAAAGAAGTTAAACTCCTTTGAGTTCAGGCAGAGAAGCGGTAAGTGGTTTATCGTGTGCCTTCAAGGCAAGAAATGGTTTTCCAAAAATCTGCACGATTCCACTTAGCAGTCGACACGTAGCATCCTGAAACCGCTTTCTCACGTGCCTTCAGAGAATTAGCAGACATGCTAGTTGGAGCGCGACAACCATCAGATCCCTTAGGACAGATCAATGGTGTAGATTGTTTGGAGTAGTTGATGAGTGGGACGCGATAGCTATCAGATTGTTTGTTCTCGAGATCAACATCGGGAAAGGGCTGGACAGTCGAGGTCCACCCCGTGCTCGCCGATCCTTTGGTTTATAGTCTATTTATATTATAAATGTATTATTCCGTGTTTATTGTAGTTTGTAATTGTATGTGGTATATAAATACCATAACGCATAAAAGTTGAGATAGGGGAGTGTGTTGTGAACCGTTCCAGGGGGTATGGAGGTCAGAGTGACCAAGTATGGTCGAGTGTATACTCATTTCGACTCGAAGATTCGGGCTGAACACAAAAATGAGATGTATTTTCATGGTTGAGACTCTATTTTTGAGATCACACCTGTAACAACTATTTGAAGACATAATAAAGAGGTTAGCGCTGGAAGCTAAAGGACTAGGAGACGTAGCCAGGAAGTATGGTGAACTCCTTTATCAATTTTGGTTGTGTTGATGTTTTTTATTGTGTTTTATAATTGTTTAAGTGTTTATGTTATTTGCAATCTTATCGATCCATTGCACTAAGTAACATAGGCAACTTCACACATAGTCTGTAATACCTTTTTCAATATCGGATCACCACATGGCTTTATCTTCATCAAATTTTACATCCCTTCACACAATTGTCATTCTAAGGGATGAAAATTACACATGGTAGTTGTGGGCAGTTTCCGTGTAACACAAAAATACCCCCAATTTTGATGTCATATCTAGATTCCTCCTTGATTCTTTGGAGACATGGTAGTAAGCAGAGGCTCCAAAAATCCTGAAGTGTGACACATCTAGCTTCCTCCCTGAGAAAACCTCCTATGGTGTAATCACATCAAGAATCTGATGAGGACTCCTATTCTAAAAATAGACCGTTGTGTTGCATGCTTCTGCCCACAAGTGCAGGGGTATTCTTTGGTCATGCAACATCACCCTTGCTTATCCCATAATGCTATGGTTCTTCCTCTTAGCCACCCCATTTTTCTGTGGGTTGTCGGGTGTTGTCAACTCTTATCAAATGCCTTCTTTTTCACATAAATTTTTAAATTCATTCGACACATACTCACCTCCATTATCGCTCCTAAGAGCCTTCACCTTCTTGCCCATTTCTTTCTCAACTAGTGCCTTGAATTCTATGAACTTGGAGAATGTCTCATCCTTCTTCCACATGAAGAAGATCCAACAATTCCATGAGAAGTCATAAAAAAAAATGAAAAAATATTTGTGTCTGACAGTGGAGGCTGTCAAGAAAGGTCCAAAAACATCAGAGTGGATCCTTTCAAGGACTGCATGTGCTTTGCTATCCTGATAATGGAATGTGGATTTTGTGTACTTCCCCAAGGTACACCCTTTGCATATATATTGCTTCTCTAGTGCTCCTTTGGGGAGGCCCATGGCTATCTGTTGCATAGTCTTCAAAGTGCCATGAGGAAAATGGCCAAGTCTTCTATGCCAAAGTTCACCAACATCATGACTCTTCACCTTCTCCGCCTTTGTGCTCAATGCAACACAATCCTCCACATCTAGCTTGTAAAATTTCTTCACACGAATCCTTATCTGCTCCACCTATCCCATGGCTATGTGTCACAGGAATGCCTTTCCTTTGTTGAAGATCACATCATAACTACAGTCTTCCAAACTTGCAACAAAGTCAAGATTTTTATTTAGGACCAGAACGAACATGAAATCCTTGATCTGATCGTGCTGCACCTTCCATAATATCCCATCTCAATGTGCATTTGTAAGTATTTTTTCTCTAGGTCACTAAGAAATTCTCTATTCCCCATCATATGGAATGAGGCACCAGAGTCTAGTATCACACACTCCCGATCACTATGCTAACCATGCATGCAATGAGGGTAAAGTCAAGATCGAACTATGAATCCACAACTTCACCTGTTGCTCCACTCGAGGTATTCTTTCTTGTCCTCTTCTATGGAAACTTCATGGCATAGTGCCCAAATTCATGACAGTGAAAGCAATTGATTCTAGAAAAATATTTCTTCTTCCCCCCTTGTCTAGATTTTAGTTTGGATTGAGATTTATTACCTTTTCCCTTTTTTTTCTTTCCAGCCAAGGCACAAATTTATTCATCCTTGCCCTTGGATGAAATCCCATCTCTGGTATTTCTCTTTATTTCCTCCTGTACCAAATCAAACCACAGGCATTCCCAATTTGGTAGTTTCTCCCTCCCATTCAACAAATCTTGGTAAATGTGCTAGCCCTTGGGAAGGCTTAGAACTTCTAGGCTTATCAAATCATCTTCTACAACAGTAACACCAACTTGACCAAGTTCATCATGACATTGTGTGAACCTACTTAGGTATTGCGTAATAGTCTCGTTCTTCTGTATCTTTATTTTTCAAAGTTTATCCTTGAGCGCCAGCTTCCGGTGGTCACTACGATTTGGGAAAAAATTTGTCAGTGCTTGCCACATTACATACAAAGTATCTTTCCCATGGAGATTTGAGACAATGTGGTCTCTTACTCCCTCTAATATGATTCTCCCCACCTTGGATACACACTTCTTCCATTCAGCTAGATCCTGAGTGTCAACTATTGGTGGTTTCGAGATGTCATTATTGATGAATTCCTTCAATCAATTATCTTCTAGTGCTACCTCTATGTGGTCCTTCCAAGAAACATAATTAAAGCTTCCCTCTAGGGCATACTCGAGTCTTAGTCCATAGACATCCATCCTTCTAGCTCTGAAGAATTGACCCTGTAAATATGATCCTACTGCAATAACAACTTCAAAATTTATTCTCTATTTTGAATCTTGCTCTAATACCATGTATATATTATTATGTAGATTTGAAACTACTCATGGAATTTACTAAAACACAAGATACAAATATACTCTACTATTCTATGGAATTGAATTCATGATCGAGAACATAAATGATAAACATGCAAGAATAATTTTCACACATACACAAAGATTTATCTAAGGAAAGAGACTGCTCAAAACCCCTTCCTATTTGTATTGCATTAATAAAAGAATAAAGATGAATACATATGCTTGCTAAAGCCTGAGCACAACTTGCAAGTGTATAGTCTATCTATCTTCCTGAATGAATGACTCTAGCCAACACTTAGGAAAATTTCAAGCCGTGCAAACTCCTTTTTTCCTTGTGTTGTTCCTTGAGGAGATTAACCCTATTATTTAGGAAAATCCCTCAATTGGATTGTGCAATTCCTTTAGGTTCTTCCTCTGACTGCATGCACCACCAGTACACATTGGAATAGTGTACAACTGATAGTACAATTCCTTGGAATCTCCATCTCAACTAGGTAACTCGAATTCTCTTTATGCATCAATTATTTTGGGCTGATTTATTAGTTAACTGGTTGATCAGCGAGTGTGGTTGAAGTTCCGCTTCCACAATTTGACCTCGACTAGTTCCTCTAACAGTTAGAACTACTTTAATTGACCATAACTCAATTTAATTGAAATAAATTGGTATAAATTAGAAATTAATCATACTGAACTGAAATCAAACTTCCCCAAATTGAATTAACTAAGTGACAAGTGCCATGTCACCTCAGTTTACTACCTCTAAGATTTCTGTTGAAATAGAAATTCAAATTTTCTCTAGTTTGACCAAGGCAAAGCCAAACTGAGATTTTCTTGCTACATTTTCAATAAAATGGAACACATAGATTCTTTAAAATTTATTCAAATTAATTCACAAAGGCAAGCTTCTACTTGTTACAAGGTTCTCTGTTTACAACCAGAAATAAGCTACTACTCCCTTATTTATTAGCTACAATTGAAAGGAGCTACAACCCATAATTTTATAGGTACCACTGAAAGTATCTCCAACCGCTAATTGTTTACCAACAACTACTGGAATGAGATGCAACCCCTGATCTTCAAGATAACACTTTCCTGACCTCAATGATTCATCTTTCATGTCATTTTCAAACTCAAATAATTAAGTCCACTTCCTTACATAAAAAAATAATTTCTCTCTTCAAACACTCATCAAAACACACCTTCAATGTTAAATCCACTGAAATTGACCAACATACTCACACAAATTTCAAATCTTGAAAATTTGACCATACTTTTATTTGAGCTGATAGTTCTGGAATTAGAACTTTAGTTATCTTCTGTTATGAAACCAGCTCAAGAAAAAGATAGAAAAGATAAATCAATGCCTTAGAAATCAGCCTCTTCAAGGGGGCAACCTCCTTTACATTACATAAATGAGCAATTCTTGGATGATACAAATAACAAAGCCTCCTTTCTATATATAGGAGTCTAAGGAGTCACAATATCACCCAGCCGACCTAACAATAATAATATTATCCTAACAATAGAGGGATTCTATGGGGCACAATAATAAAAATATGGGGACAATAGGGGCACAACAATATTAATAAGGGATACAACTACAATAGTAATGGGGTAATCACTAGTATTATAGGGACCTATCATCTTCAACTCTTCAACATGCATACAAATTTATTTTTTCCTTTGCCTTGCTTCAAACAGGTCTTCTAAATGTGATCTTCAAGCTTCAAACACTGTTCACCTGTTACTACAAGAAAATATGAGTTTAATTTCTCAATTTTTCTATTTTGGAATTGTTATTAGACTTTAGAAGATGTTTTGAAATTTAGTTGATTCCAAAATTTTCCAATCTGCCAAATAAACTGATAAATATGTCCACTGCCACTAAACTTGCTGCCAACTCATTCATGCCTTTGATTTAAAACTTTAGTCCTCTGCTTGATATGGCATAAATTCCAAATTTAAGTGTTGTTGGCCCGTTCATGTAAAGTCTTCAATATAGGCTCAAGCACTTATATAAAACCACAAATAACGAATGGGACCACTATTGGTATAGAACGTTTTGCTGGCCCATTCTCTAGCTCCTGACATTTATTTCTTGGGAAAAAATATCTCTTGAAAAAATATATCACTACAAGTAAAATACCTTCTAGCGGAGGTTATAATGAAATATTTTTGTCCTATAAAATCAGAAAAAATTATCAAAAACACATTTGCTAAAACATTTGTTTGCAGTAGTGGATCTTTTAGTAGATATTATAATAGAACTTCATCATAACTGAAAATATTTGGGCAACCTAAGATTTTAGCAGATGTTTTTTTAGCAGTGACCTTCATGAAAAAAGTAGCACCAATGCACTACATATATAAAAGCACTGGGGCTACATACATAAGTAAAATCACCAAGGTGTTGAATGAAAAAAACACCGGTGCCTGAAATGTATACTGCAATGGTGTGTATATATCAAAAAACACCCCAGGGAATTATTTTAAGGAACGACATCGGGGAAGGAAAAAAAATATTACAGACCCAATGCTAATATTTAAACTCGCAACATCGATGCGTATGATTTGTATAAATGCACATGTGCGCTAAGTATGTAAAAGAACTGATGTCGTGAATTTTAATAATGCACCAGGGCTAAAAACAACATTTTGTAGCACTAGGGAATTAGTTCTATGAAAGCACTGGTGCTTTAAGAATTACAATGCACTGGGGTGTTAATTGCAAACAATATGGTGCTTGAAGAACTAAATGCCCTGTTGCTGTCAGTTTCCGAAAAGGCACGATCATGCAGAAAAGAGCTGTAATAGTTCTTTTATATAACATAAAACACCAGTGCATGTTTATGTTATGGACACACTGGTTTCTTGTATGATATTTTATCTTTTTTGGAAACATCGACCTGTGATAGTGCAATTATTGTGATTTTAAATTTTTCTATTCATAAAGAAATTGACATATATCTTAGAAAAATATTCATATAAATTAAAATTTGATTAGTTAATTTTTATATGATGTTTGGATTAATTTTTTATATTATCATATTTCACTTCTCTTCATTATAATATTGAATCATCCATATATTTAATCAATGGTGTAAGATTTCACAATGACATTGGATAACATAATAGAATAAGTTAAAATTTATTTTATTATATATAAATAAGTGGCTCTTTGTCATACAAAATGGGATTGTTATTGGTTACCCATTGTATTTCAATTTAGACACTATGTCCATTACATTAAATAAAATGTCTAATTTTCACAAACAATTATTTCAAAAAATACAACAGATTACATTGATATCCAAATAGATCATCATTCTCCTTTGGAATTTCTGTGAGTGCTAAAGCCGCTTCCATGACTTCGATTATTTGGATGAATGCTTTGTTGATTGCATTGATTTTTTTTTTTTTCTTGATCTTGTTCCATCTACAAACATAACAATCAAGTGTAATGAGTGTATATACATTGTTGAGAATAATGAAAATTGAAATAAATAACATACATCATTGTAAATTGAATAAAAATATACCATAGCAAGGAGTGACTCATAAACTATACACATGGTTTCAAAACGAAGTCTCATGCCTTGTTGCAAAGGGTCTTCTATTGGTGTAGTTCCATAATCTGTTTCCTGCATGCTTTAAACCCCATTATAAATCATGGATTTAATATAAAGGATTTTTTTGTTCTATTAATTATAAAATCAGAGAAGTTAAACAACATATATACTTTTAAATTCCACAATTAATTTTTGATATGTCAACATATACTCACAATCCATATTTAACCCAATGCCAATGATGGTAATAGTGGTTTGGTGTAATGTAATTATAAAAAACCAATTGCATTGATGTGCTTATTAATATCATTGATATTGTACTAACGACATTTAATACTTTTTGAAGTTATGATCCTAGTGATGATGAGCGACCAACCTACCATATTCCAGTGCACCCCACTACAATGTCAAATTGATAGAAGGTTGCATTAAGAGAAAAAGTCAGAGAGGAAGCATAAAAAGAATGGTTGAATCAACCACCTATTCAATTCCCACTATGTCTCGATTCACCAATTAGGAATGACTACAAGAATAGTAGTTCTTCATCACAAGTTGGCAATGGAAGCAATCAAATAGAGGTTTTTATGGATGATTACTTACGGGATATGACTTCCATGGACGAAATTTTTTTAGATGTATTCTTGAATGATGAGATAGGGGATGATGCTCATATCACTGATACCTTATTCGAAAGGCTGAAATTTTCTTCTGCAATCCCTCTCTTTAGACCTAATGGAAAGACAAAGTCTACTTAGATAGGGACACCGATGCTGTTATACAACTTGAAAGAAAATTTTGGCATGCTAAATGCATGTTTTTTGACAATATTGAGGTAATTCACCTGCGATCAAGTCCCTTATATTTTCAGAAATATTGTCAGACAATCAATGTTAAAAATGGTCAAGTTTATGAACATTAAATATTGACATTGTACAATTATTTTCCCCACCAACTATAGATTATTCAAGGATAAGGTTCTTCCAAGTGATAATGTCTTGTCGAGTAGTTGCGAAGAGGCAAACCAATTATTGAAAATGCTGGGTGTTGAGTACATATCATATCATGCATGTCTGAATGATTGTATTCTATATAGAGGAGAATATGCAGAAAAATATATATGTTTGAAATGCAGGCATGGCATGTATCATAAAAAGAAGAAGAAGTAAATCACACGGTCCTTCTCAGAAGATATTGAGGAACATTCCTATAATCCCAAGGATTCAAAGGTTCTTTCGTTGCAAATAATTAGCTATGATGGAGGGATGACATACCTCACAAGAAAGTGGGTCAGGAGTTATGCGAATCCCAACAAATTCAATAGCCATGAAGCATATAGAGGATAGATGGCTTGAAAAATTTAAGGATGAAGTACGAAGTCTATGAATCAGTACAACCGTGGATGGAATCAACCCATATTTCCTCAAAAACACCAAGTATTCTATTTGGATTGTAATAGTGATCAATAACAATATCCCCCCATGGTTTTCCGTGAAGAATGAACATCCTATGTTGGCTCTAATAGTCCCTAGTAGAAGACAAGTGAAGAATATGGATGTCTACTTACAACCATTCATAGATGAATTGAAGGAATTATGGCAAGGGATACATATGTATGATGTATTGAGGCCCATCACAACAAAGAGGAGTTTTACATTGTATGTCGTATGTTATTACACCATACATGATTATCCAAGCTTAGGATTTTTCTTTGGTAAATTACATTTTTATTGATTTTTTTATGTATGTAACAATATTGTTAATTTAATTTTCTAAACTTGTTATGATATTCATGGTTGCTAACGTGCCGACCTGTATACAATAATTTCGTAGGTCTTGTAACAAAAGGGTATCATGGATGTAAATGTTGTGGGACTTCTCTGAAGGCTATGTGGTTTTACCACCTACGAAAGCCAGTGTATGATTGCTCCAGGGTATTCCTCCTAGAAGAACATCCTTACAGAAGAGCAACATCCACTTTCAATGGTAAACCAAAGAGAACCCAAAGGTTGCAATAATGACATAAGCTGAATGACTTAGATCATATGAGAGGGAGAAGGAGAAGGAGTTTTCAATAAAAAATTGATTCAAAGGGGAGCCTATGTTCGATGATCTAGAAATCTTTGACACGTATGTTGAGAAATTTCCCATTGAGATGAAAAGGAAATCTATATTTTTATGAGCTCCCATATTGGGAGCATCCTAAGGTTTCCCACTTACTAGATCCCGTGCATATATTTAAAAATGTTTCATCTTCTTTATGGAGACACATATCATCAAAAGAAAATGACACATTGGCTATTAGGAGAGATCTTATTTCTTCAGAAACTAAAAATAAATATTGGCGAAGACAATAAACTAGAGGAGAGGCTGGTCACTCTTGGTCTTTCAAAGAAGGTAATGTCCCATGGATTTTAAAGAAAGATGATATTTCTTTGGGAAAGGAATTTATAATGTGTGTGAGTGTGCCTTCTTTATATGGGTCTTCACTATGGCATTGCTTCATTGTGGAAGACCATTTTTTTGGGTTGAAATTGCATGACCATTTGAGCCTTCTAATAGTGAATATGTTAAAAACATGATTTTATTATTTTTATTTTTATTTTTATGCAATGGGATATTTTATAATTAATTTTTTTATAATGTAAAATTTACTGTGCAATGTCATTATCCTCAACCCAAACGTGGGTGTGTGAACCATGTATTCCCCCAGGACCTACGCCATGCCATATCTAAATTATCTGCATTTGTACGCTAGATCACATCGAAGGATATTCATATGGCTAACATTCCACGGTGGTATCAAGAGATAAATGATACTTTTTGTATGTTTGAGAAGGAACTTCCAACGAGTTTCATGGACTTGCAGGTTCTTCTTCTAATTCACCTAGTAGATGAGTTTGAATTAGTTAGGGTGGTTTCTTGTTGTTGGATGTTCTTCTTAGAGAGGTACATGAAGAATTTGAAAGGTTTTGTTTGACAAAGGGAAAATCCTGAGGGGTGTTGGTTGATAAAAGGTGTCTTTTAAAACTCCTAACTACCCCACATCAATCATCAACCCAGGCAGGTCCTTTTATTCCAAGAGTGTACACAATATGTGCATGCTATGAATCCAGAGAGTAATGTTTCTTAAAATGAAGTATAAACCTTTGATACAAGAGTAAACGGATGCATTTATAAAGCTCAACTTGCAATTATTAAAGGAACTATAACATCTAATCTTCAAGACTCAATCCTCTACTGAAATCGTAATCAAATCTCACACAAACAATTCAATTAACAATAGTGTTAGCCGAGAGCACAGTAGTAATAACCAATCTCTTCTTAGATGATTCAATCTAGATCATATTCAATCTTTACGAAGCAATCCAAATGGAAATGATATCAATTTGAGAGTCCAATAGCAATAACCAAACCCTTACAGCTGATTAAATCGATGTGATTCACTATCTAAATAATTTAATCTGCAATAAGCATAAATCAAATCAAGTGACAGTGCTGTAAATTATATAAAGAAAATATACTACTTCAATACAGGAAAGCGGTAAATAGCGAATAGGATAAATTCACAAAAAACAAGAAAATTATCAAACCAATCAAACTTGCGAGAATAAGAAATATATAACACAAGGAAGCAGTTTAATCCACCAGAGGCCGGGCCCTTAGCCACCAGCAAACACTGCTGAGCTACTTCAGAGAATATGAATGAATAGAAACTTCAATTATATATTAATCATTGAACTTAAGTAGTGTTACAACATTGTCGCATTCTCCAACATCACGAGTTTGTAAATTAAAATTACAATTGAAATAACAGAGATTGATCCTCTTTCTTCCTACAACCGTTTGCTTTTATAGTCAGAAAGAGGTAAAAGATAAATGCGATCCCTCAGGATCTCCCGATCCTGAGGGGTTCGCAACTGAATGCTATCCTCAGACACCATTCATATTTTGCACTGATCCTCCTGATTCGTCCTCCGACCTGTCTGTAACTGACACTCTCCATTCTCCCTTTGCTAGGTTACGCCGTCCCTTCGCTAGGGAACAACAACTATTCCTTTCATTATTTTTCTGCATAAAGAGGAGTAAAAGTTAGTTATGATAGCTAAATCTTAACTGTGAGTAGTTCATCCATTTCTTATCATAATCCATCGATATGTTAGTGTATTAAGATATGAAAGAGATAAGAAAAGAGGAAAAAGGTGATGGAATTAAGAGTAAATACATACCCATTTCATAACTCAACATACTCCCCTGCTTACCCTGTTTCATGTCCTCATGAAAAGTAAGTAGTTCTTATACAATGTAGTTAAAGAGTAGGCTGGAGAGGGAGCATTGAAAATTGGTCTAAAACCATGATGTTGATCCAGGAGCGCAAAGGCGAGCCATTCCTTTCCTTTAGGAAATTTGTAGATAGCCCGATAACCTTCAGGAGGATACCAAATAATGGGGCTCCGAAACCGACATCCTAACCAATAAGGTCCTTCTCTAAAAATAAGATTGCTATAGATGACCAAATGGGCCACAACTGCTTTAAAATTTCTATAATTAAATGGCTCCCTAGCCTACACACTACTAGTGGAGACCGTCCACCTGAGCTTGGATGCAGCCAGATAGCTCTCTTGAATGGAGAGGAAATATGATAATCCTTTCTGTATAATCTCATTATGAATGGGCTCTAAAATTTTAATCACACCTTCTCATGTCATTAGACTCTTATGGTTGGCAAACATTTGTAAAGGGTGCTTAGGTTCACTTCTTACCCACGGATCCAATCCATGTTCCTATCATTCCAGAATCGTCTTGAAATAACTTAACAAACTCTTCTTTTGAGAGTGGCTTGTGGTAGACTTTTAACCGGTGGTCATTCACAATAAAGGGAGTTTGAAGTTCATCGATAGTCTTCACTCTAACTGCTCCGTTATTAAAGACTTCATCAATCTCATATGGGCCAAGCCAATGAGTTTGAAATTTCCCTTTGAAGTCTTTAAATTTCGAATCAAACAAGAGTGTCCAATCACCCTTTTGAAACTTCTTTTCCTTGATATGTCGATCATGCCATTTACTTCTTTGGTGCTGAACTAGATCGGTTCTTAGAATTGCATCTTGTCTCATTTCATCTAGTTCATTTAACTGGTCCATTCTGTGCTTTTGGGCTTCTGATAAGCTCATCCCCAATTGAACTGCTGTCTTGAAGGTCTTGATTTGGAACTCAATGGGGAACAGGACTTCCTTCCCATAAACAAGTTCATAGGGAGAATGTCCTGTAGTGTTCCTCCATGTAGTTCTGTAGGCCCATAAGGCTTCAGGAAGCCTTTCTGCCCAATCTCTTCTATGAAGATGAACAGTCTTTGTGATGATGCTTTCAAGAACTTTATTTGTAGATTCTACTTGACCATTCGCTTGCGGATGGTATGGAGTAGATGTTCTATGCTTAATCTTATATTCCTCCATCAGCTTTTCCACCATCCTTGATGTAAACTGGCTTCCCTGATCTGTTACAATCTCTCTTGGGACACCAAAACGAGTGAAAATATCCTTGAAAAGAAATTGAACAACTGAATTTTCAGTAGCAGAAGTTAATGCTATAGCTTCTACCCACTTGGTAACATAATCAGTACAAACCAGTATATATCTATTTTGCTTGGATGGCGGATTAATTGGTCCAACAAAATCTAGAGCCCATTTCTCGAAAGGTTCTATGCATACCTGTGGCTGTAGTGGCATTTCATTTGAAAGAGTTGGTCTCCCAGTTCTCTGACAACTGTCACACCTTTTAACATATTTCTTTGCATCCTTAAAGAGAGAAGGCCAATAATATCCTGATGAAAGGATTTTATAGGCAGTCCTCTTATCAGAAAAATGTCCGCCACAAGGTTCGTCATGACATGCTTTAAGGATGTCAGGCATCTCATCCTCTCATACACATCTTCTGATCATCAAATCTGGCCCTGTTCTGAACAATTCATTAGAGATCCAAGAATAAAGTGAACTATCCTGAATGATTTTCCTTTTCTCATTAGGAAATAAATGTAAAGGTAATTTTCCAGTAACTAAATAATTAGCAATATCAGCATACCAAGGGGTTTTGGTAGTTACTGCAAACAAATACTCATCTGGAAATTTGTCCTCTACCGGAGAGTCCTCATTAGTGTTTTGGATTCTAGACAAGAAGTCAGCTACTGTGTTCTGCTTACCTGGTCGATCTAACACAGTTATGTTGAATTCTTGTAAAAGCAAAAGCCATCTTGTAACTCTACCATTAGTGACTGGTTTGTTCATAAGGTATCTAATGGCAGAGTGATCAGTGTGGACAAAGGTTTCATAGCCAATTATATAGTGTCTAAACTTGTTTATAGCATGAACAACGGCTAGAAACTCCTTTTCAGTAACAGTATAATTTAACTCAGTAGGAGTCAAATTCTTACTCGTGTAATAAATGGCATAAGGGATCAAATCCTTTTGTCCCAAAACAGCTCCTAAAGCTGTATCTGAAGCATCAGTAGAAATGTGGAAAGGGAGTTTCCAATTTGGACCCCTTAAAATGGGTGCTTCAGATATTCTAGATTTTAAAGCTTCAAAGGCAGATTGACATTCAGGATCCCACTTAAATTCACAATCTTTGGTAAGTAATTTGAAAAGAGGGGATGCTATCTTTGTGAAGTTTTCAATAAATCTTCTGTAGTAACCAGTAAACCCAAGAAAACTTCTAACATCTCTTTGGCAATTTGGAACAGGTAACTTAGAGATGACTTCTACTTTAGATCTATCAACTTTGATTCCATCTCCTGAAATATGATGTCCTAAAACAATCCCTTCAGTAAACATCATAAAACACTTTTCATGACTTAAAGAAAGATTTGTTTCCTTACATCTTACCAGTACTTTTTCCAAATTTGCCAAAGCTTCTTCAAATGTATTACCATAGACTGTGAAATCGTCCATGTAAACCTCTACACAATCATGAATCAGATCTGAGAAAATTCCTAGTACAACCCTTTGAAATGTGGCTGGTGCATTGCATAAACCAAAAGGGAGTACTCGATAGGCAAATGTCCCCCAAGGACAAGTAAAGGTGGTTTTGTCTTGATCTTCAGGTGCTACCTGAATCTGATTGTAACCACTAAAACCATCCAAGAATGAGAAATACTTTTTACCTGCTAAAGTGTCTAATACCTGATCAATAAAAGGTAGAGGAAAATGATCCTTTAAGGTTGCCTTGTTCAATTCTCGATAGTCAATGCAAACTCTCCATTTACCATTCTTTTTGGGTACTATAACCAAGGGAGAAACCCATTGGCTATCTGAAATGGGGTAAATGAAGTTTACCTTGAGCAATTTCTGAAGTTCTTCTTTCACAATTTCCCTAAGATTTGGATTCATCCGTCTTTGTGGCTGCCTAATAGGTCTGCTGTTTTCTTCAATGTAAATATGATGAATACAAGTCTTAGGGTTGATTCCTTTCATGTCGGTATATTCCCATGCAAAGGCAGTGGAATGTTTTTGCAACAGTTTAGTTAATTCTTCTTGTTGTAGTCTTCCCAAGTTTTTGTTAATGTTTAATGTTTTTCCTGGAAAGATTTCAACTGAAGAACTACCAAACTCTTCCATTGAGAAGAGAGACATTTGTCTAGAGGAGAGATATTCAATATCTGCATCTAACTGGAATTGTGAAGAGTCATATTCTAAAGGTGCCTCAAAATTTTCTAATGTATTTAGAATTTGACTGTCCTCACTGATTTCAGAGATGGTTAGAACAGGTTGAAGAGTTTCCTCATCATTAATCCACTCATCTTCTCCTATTTCTGTTATTGCCTTTGCGGGAGGATACAAGTTGAATTTCTTGGTAGAATTACCATCTGATATATACATGTCTCCCGACCTACAACTTATGAAAGCATCAGCTGTGGCCAGCCAAGGTCTTCCTAAAATAAGAGGATGTCCTCCTAGATTGTTCTTGGGAGTTAAAATCATAAAATCAACTGGATACTCCCAAGAGTCTAGTGAGACTGGAATGTCTTCCAATACACCATCAGGTTTAATGATTGATCTGTCTGCAAGTTGCAGCAAAGTAGGTGTAAAGAGAAGATTAGGAAGTTTTAACTGATCCATGGTCTGTCTACTCATAATGTTGATAGCGGCTCCTAAGTCAATCAAAGTATTTGGGATTTCAACCCCATTAATATGAGTTTTAACAATAGGGCTACCGGGATCTACATATTTTTGCATGGTAATTTTACCCATCATAATGTCTGCAATTTTTCCAACTAGATGTATCCTTTTTGTGTCTCTGGTTCTTTTTATTGTTTTTTTCAAACTCATCTCCTTTATTGTCTTTGCTAGAATGGGAATCTCCTTAATGGCTGTTAACAAGGGGATCTTGATACAGACATTTTTTAATTCATCTAGAAAGCTATAGTCAGGCAACCAAATCTGCTTCTCCACTCCTTTATCAATTTGCAATCTTTCAGGAAAAGGAGGAATAGTTGAAGATGTAGGTTGCTCTACTAAGGGAGCTGATTCTTTTTCTTTTTCTTTAATGCTTGGGTTTTGAAGGGATACTTCAGAACCTTTATTGGCTTTGAGAGATTCTTCCTCAGAAATGCTTGGTTGTTGAGTACTTGTAGAAGGTTGGTCTAAGATTCTACCTGATCTGAGTTGGACCTCATTGAGAGGGACAACCATATAGGTAGGGAATGGTTGACCTTCCATAAGTGGTTGACCTTCCATCACATAAGCATTTTGAGGATTCCTATTATTGGGGTTTGGTTGAGGTTGAGAGGGAAGTTGATTTGGCCTCTGCTGAGATTGTAACAAGAGTTGAGAATTTTGATTTTGTGGAGGAGATTGTTGTTGAGAGAATGGTAATGACAATTGTTGACCTTGATTTGGAAGTTGGGGAGCTTGCTGATTCTGAAAGGATTGAGGATATTGATAGAATTGGGCAAATCTCCCATAAGGATTTTGCATTTGCATGCTTTGCAACCATGCTTGGAAAGGATTTTGTGGTTGTGACCAAGGTTGTTGCCAAGGATTCCAATTTGGTGGGGGCTGGAAATTCATAGAGTTGTTAGACCCTTGATTTTGCTGCCCCTGCCAAGGTTTCCTTGCAACAAAACAAAGAGATTCAAGCGTACTTGGATCTTCTTGAAAGACTGCTTTGAGGCCAGGGATTGAAGGACATTCCTTGGTCTCATGGGTTTCTGAGCAAATTACACAGGTTTCCACAACTTGTGCTTCCAAGGGACATTCCCTTAAAGCATGCTTCTTTCTACACTTCGGGCAAAAAATGGTCATAGCCTCGGCTTCTGCCTTTTGTTTATTCTGAATCTTAAGGGTATCAATTTGTTCACTAAGACTCCCTAAGATGTCAGTTTTAAATTCATCTAGCATATTACCAATTTCAGCCCTACTCACTGATCCTGTTGCAGATTTATTTGCCCTAAGGAGAGAAGGATCTCTAGGCCCTTTTTGAGTTTTTGATTTGCCTCTTGAGAGATGGGTACATAGTTCTGCTATCTCACTGAGAGGGAGTTGAGAAATATCCCCTTTCCCCATCATGTTTAAGATATCTATCCACTCATCCCTAATGGCTTTTAATAAGAGGGCTTTTAAGGTCTCTTCATCCAAGGTGCTCATTTTTGCTCTTTTTAGATTATATTGAAATCTCTCAAGTAAATCTTCTAAGCTCTCATCTTCTTTTTGCATCATTTTAAAAACTTCTCCCTTATGATCAGTAGGCATACAATAGTCCAAATACCTATCCAAAAAGGTTTGTTTCATTTCATCCCAGGTCCTAATGGACTGAGTAACTAATCCCATGAACCATTTCAAAGCTTGATCTTTTAATGTTGATGGGAACAGTTTGAGTTTCTGAGTATCATCCAGATAGTCATAAGTTCGACACACAACTTCAAATTCAAACAAGAATGTTTCAGGATCCTCAGTTCTTAATCCATGAAAATTTGGGAGGACGGATGGTGATATGTTTTTCATGGTGGCTCGGGAGTCCTCATCAACAATGGGAAACCCAAATGTGTTATCCCCATCTCTATTTCCTCCAATGGGACCTCTACCTCCTCCATTGTTATTGTTATTTCCTCCTCCTCCTCTACCTCTACCTCTACCGCCTCCTTCTTCTTCTGCCATGATGATTCTCCTAGGGATTTCAAAATCTTCTGGTTCTTCTACAAAGGGTGAATGAGAAGAGATTTCTCCTTCCTCTTCAGGTGAGTCTATTTCCTCAATTACAATTGGTTGTCTGGTAGGGGAAAGAGAAGAGTCTCTTCCTAGTTCAAACTCAATAGAAGGTATAGGAGAGTCAACTCTTGGTTCTTGAATTTCAGGACTAGGAGTTTCGGTTGGAGATAAGGGAGGTATCTCTTGTCTATCTCTTGAAGCAGATGGACTTGTAAAAATTGAACTTCGAGCTCTAGCTAAAAACCTTCCCCTAGAATCTCTAGCTCTATGCATGTCATTTTTATTTTATCCTCAAGTCAAGTTAAATAGTTCCTTTTCTGATCTTCCAGTTCACTCTAGGTGCAAGAAGAGAGCATACTTAAGAAACTATTAGATTAATAACTTTCTCCTTTCTGATCCTCCAGATCACTTCAAAGTGCAAGAGGAGAGCATACTTAGATAGGTTATTAATTGCTTTCCTTGAAGTTGTTGTTTTTTTTATATTTTTTCTTCTAAGAATATGGCTACTTAATTTCACTTCCCCGGCAACGGCGCCAAAATGTTTAGTCAATTTAGTGTTAGCTAAATTGCTAGTATTTATTGTCAACCCGGGGCTCGTAAGCTGATGAAGTGAAGGTGTACTATATGTACTTAAGTATCCTCTTAGAGTTTTTCTTATCGTTGGGGGGTGTTGTTGCGGTTTAATTATGTTCCTAGATGGAATGAGAATTTATACACAAGTGAGTGATGGTGTGTGTGTAGAGTGAATTCTAAATGAGTGGAAGTGTGTGTTGAGTGATTTCTAACTATTTGCTTGAAAGGAAATGCTTGGAATGAATTAATGAAATTGAAATGACTTGAAATAAACTTGAAAGCAAATGACCACTACCAATGGCACTAGACACCGTTCAAGTTGTTGCCAAATAAAGGAAAAAGAATCACTTTTAGAACCCAAGAATGAAAGATGATCTCTTTCTAACTCAATGCCTCAATGCACATGTACTGTGTAAAGCACGGAAAGAAAGTAGCTTAAGTGGAATTATAAAAGTGAGAAAAATATGCTTGAAAGACTAATGATAAAAATTTGCTATTCCTAATACTCTACTTCAGCCATATGTACTATGGGAAGCATGATTAGAAAGTAGTGAGGAAATAGTCTAGGAAACACTTTAAAATCAAAACTTTTACTTTAAAGACTAGTGGTAATGATTTACTCTTTCTAACTCAATACTTCAAAACACATGTACTGTGTAAAGTAAGGAAAGAAAGTAGTTTAAAAACAGTCCAAAAAGTACCCAAACAAGCTGCAAGTTAGTAATATTTTGATCTTGAAAGATGTTAGCTTATGATGAAGATCATACATATATGTAAACAGCTCTTTGAGAAATAAATTTAAAAACTAGCTATAAAGGCAAAAACAACACTTGAATTGTCAACTTAAAATACCATCAGCTGCAAAGCAAACACAACACATATAAAAATAAATCCCGGGCAAAAAGGAACCTGCAAAAGATAACACTGATCAGCTGAAAATAAAAGAAGACAAGTAAACAAAACTATACATTTTCAAGAAAGCAAATAAGGAAATGATAAAATGCTGCACAAGAAATACTCTACAAAAGGCTGAGATGGGCAGGGGCCCTCTGTCCATTCAACCATAAAAGACTTCAAATAGCTGGAAACTTCAAAACAGTGCTTGTATTTATTACTCCATTTGCAACAGGTCACAAAATAGAGTGCTGGAAAAAAAACAGAGTTTACAACCGCTCCTTAATTCAACACAGTACAGCAAAATATTACCAATCAAAAAGTCTTTTGAGCGTACGCAGACGCATCAATTTATAGGCTTTTCTAACCTATCTACGTGTACAACTAGTTAACAGAAAAACGAAAGACAGTCATGCGTATTAAAGGTCTGTTTTGACACATCACGGTTGCATAACGAGTTTGATGGTTCCTGTCATCATGGATCATAAATCCTGGTTGGATTGCGTTCCCTATCGCCTTCAGAACTTGGACAAATCGCTATTGGAGATGCCGTGACCGAACAACCTTCAAACACCGTTGAACCACTTTGAGTTGACCGTGGTTAAACCTGCTTTGACCATGGCTGAAGGTGACGTGTATGGTTGAAACAATAGGATAGGAACCTCGACCATGATGATATCTAGGTGCCCATGTGGCCTGTCTAGCAATCCGACACGTGGATCATAGTGTTTAACAAAATGGCTGCAGGATCTCCAGATAGCTGCGGGATCATCAGATAGCTGCGGGATCCTGTAAGTATGTCAAAAAAAACTAAACAAATAATCATCCATTAGCAAACTTGCTTGATCATGCTTATTGACACTGAATGTAATGATCTGAGAGGTTTTATGGTGGAAATGAGGCAAAAGTGAAGGAAAGATAAGGAAAAGTGAAGGAAAATGGTAGACAAATGGGTGTAAAATAGAGGTTCTACAGAATGGCCTCGATTACTTTGTTGGTACTTTCTGCCTGGCCATTTTCCTGCGCGTGGTATGGAGATGTAATTATGTTCAAAATGTGATGATTTTTTAATGTAGAAGCAATCTTATAGCCTACAAATTGTGGCCCTCCATCCGTAATTATTTCTCTGGGCAAGCCATACCGCATGAAAATTTGGAAAATAAAATGGATTACTGTGTCCTCTGTTGCCCTTGGTAATGCTTTTTCCTCCACCCATTTAGTTACATATTCCATTTCAACCAGTACATATGTCTTTTTATTAAATGATGGGTTTATCGGGCCAATGAAATCTAACGCCTAGTGTTCAAAAGGTTCAATGACTAACTGTGGATGTAGGGGCATCTCGTTAGACTGGCCAAGGAAACCCATGCTTTGGTAGCTATTGTATGCTTGGACAAATTTATTGGCGTCCTTAAAAATGTGGGCCAATAATAGCCCATTTGTAAGACGTTATGTCCAGTCCTACAGTCTGCAAAGTGTCCATCGCAAGGTCCATCGTGGTAGAATTTTAGGATATCGTAGATTTCGTCTTCCCTGACACACCTGCGGATATGCATATCGGCTCATGTGTGAAAGAGGTATCCTTCGATCTAGGAGAATCGAGTGTTGCTTTGCACTATTAGTTTTCTTTCTCTAGGTGTCAGGTGCTTGGGTAATTTTCCCACTACTAGGTAATTCACGACATTCGTGTACCAAGTTGTTTTCACAGTTACACAAATAGGTGCTTGTCAGGAAACTGATCTTCTACAGCCATTGCGTCGTTTGTTTTTGGCACCCGTGATAGGAATTCTGCCACCAGATTTTCCTTTCCTGGTCGATCCTTGATTGTTATGTCAAATTCCTGCAAAAGGATTAACCATCGTGTCACTCTTCCATTCGTAATAGGTTTATTAGCTAAATATTTGATAGTAGAGTGATTAGTATACAAAACCACAGGGTATCCTGTTATATAGTGTATGAATTTGTTAATAGCATAGATTACAAATAGAAACTCTCTCGGTCATGGTGTAATTTAACTCAGGAGGAGTTAATTTTTTGCTGATGTGGTATATTGCATAGGGTTTCCTGTCTTTCTCTTGGCTGAGAACTGCTCCAATGGCCATATCTGATGCATTGGATGAAATATGGAATGGTAAATCCCAGTTCGGGCCTCATAATACTGGAGCTATTGATACTAGCCATTTCAATTCTTCAAAGGCAATGTTAAATTTATCAGTCCATATAAAATCGATATTTCTTGTCAAAGCATATAATGGTGCAACAATTTGGGAGAATTTCTTTATAAATCTTTGATAATATCCAGAGAATCCCAAAAAACTATGTACCTCAATTTGAGTGCAGGGGGTAGGTATTAAGAGGATTATCTGAATTTTTGTTGGATCTACATGAATTCTAGCTGTTGAGATGTAATGACCCAGGATTAGGCCTTCGGTCATCATCATGTGGCATTTCTCGTGGCTTCAATAGAGCCTAGTAACAATGCATCTTTCCAGGACTTTCTCTAGTGTTTGTAATGTCGGCTCGAAGTCATCTCCATAGGGTGTAAAATCATCCATGTACATCTCGAGTCCCTCGTTTATCAAGTCTGCAAAGATGTTGAGTATGGCTCTCCGGAATGTGGCAGGTGCACTGCACAGTCCAAAGGTAATACCCTATAAGCAAACATCCCTGAGGGGCAGGTGAAGGTAGTCTTATCTTGGTCTTCAGGGGCAATTTGGATTTGGTTGTTGCTACTGAAGCCGTCTAGGAAAGAGAAGATTTTTTCCCTGCCAATGTGTCTAGAACATGGTCGATGAACGGGAGGGGAAAATGATATTTTTGAATTTCTTTCTTAAGCTCTCTGTAATTAACACATATACTCCACTTCCCATTCTTTTTAGGAACCACAACTAATGGAGAAGCCCATTTGCTATCAGATATAGGATAGATGAAATTTACATCTAACAGTTTCTATAGTTCATCTTTAACAACATCCTTTAGGTGAGGGTTTAATCTTCATTGAGGTTGTCTAATGGGTCTCGGATATTTCTCAGTGTATATGTGGTGCATACATAATTGGGGGTCAATCCCTTTCATATCTGGGTAATCCCAAGCGAAAGCCTCTTTATATTTTCTAAGGAGTTGGATAAGCCTCTACTGTTGGTCATCAATTAGGTTTTTGTTAATGTTTAGGAATTTCCCTGGCTCAATTTCAATGGGTTTGTTGTTATAAACAGTTGTTGTTTGTATTGTTTGGTCATTGATATCTTTTAAGGGATCTTCTTCAATTTCATTATACAAGGCTGCTTCAATCATGTGACATTTTAGATTAGATACGACAGTTGGGTGGTTAATGTAAGTTGTTATCACAAAATTTGACCCTGATAGGCCGCTGATCAAGTAGACTCTGAGTAACTCTTTCAAACCAATCTTTTGGTTGAGGCTTAGCCTCCTCAACCTGAGAGGGCTCTCTCAATAGGTTTAAGATTTTTGATTAATGATTAGATGGCTAACTCTAGGAATAAAAATGAACAAAAATATATAACTGGTTGAATCAAAGATTAGTAAACATCTATTGGGCTATGGAGTCAAGATAGTCTTCAACAAAACATCATGATCAGCAAAACATGGAAGTCAAGGCACTTGGAGTTTAGGTTTATAAGTAAAACAGTAACACAATGAATCAACACAGTTTACAAGCATGTGAAGGAAGTTAGAGCATTTTCCATTGAATTCTAAGTATCACAAGCTCATACCAATGCAAATAAGTAATTGAAAAAGGCCATAAAAACATCAAACACATAAACCCCTTGTGAATCTTGAGTAGTAAAACTGATCTCTGTATTAAGTTTGAAAAACCACAGTTTATTACAATAACACAACTTTATTTTGCTAATATTAATGCCAACCTTGAGAAATTCGACCTCATGCTTCATATAGAGTATTTAAAACCTTGGATTCTATGATCCATCCTTAGGAGAATTCGAATTTCTAAAATTGACACCTATCTACTCATAAAACAAACTCTTAATTACAAACTTACAGCTAACTGTATTTTAGGAGTCCTAATACAAATAGGAGTAAAACTCCTAAAACATGTTTCAACAACCTTATCTAAGACTTAAATACATTCTTTGACAGCTACTAATCCATGTCTTTGACCTTTATGATGCCTCTAACATTATCACCAACCCTGCTGATCCATGACCTAACTGTCCAAAAACTGTCTTAGAACAACATGTGTACAACTAGAAAATTATGATCTCTGAAAATATGGATTCAAAGAAAGCCTTGTTTCTCTCAAATGGTAACACTTTTGAGGAAAGTAAGAGAGGTTATTGTATCTGGAGATTTTATGAAGAGAAAAAACTTTCAGAATTCTAAAATACTTTTTCATTTGGCTAGAAACTAATCATGAAGTGAACTACTAAAACCAGAAAACATAATTTTTCTCAATGACTTTCAGTAGTTTCATAGCGCAAGTTGAGTCATCAATTTGTCCCACATCATAGTGAATTTAAAGAAATGTAAAACAGTTTCTATAGTTAATTATTTTAGGAAGAAAAACCTCTTTCATATTTTAAAAATAAGTTTTCAATTACTCAGGAACCCCCTTGGAAGTTGAGTACTAAAAACATAAAAAGTGCTAAAAGTTCACCTTCAGCAGTTTCATAGCATGCTAACAAACTATTGTGTATGCTCTTTTTTCAACACATTTTTCAAAAATATGCATTATGGGGATTTTCAAAATTTCATAAGGACTGATATGATCACCAAGAACCAAAAAAACTTAACTTTATAAGATGTTCCTCTTCAAAAATGATCTTATCAAAATTGATTTAAGATATATCTTTTACTGCCCTTTTTCATCACCTTGTTTCATTGTTGCTGTAGCTTCTCTTCAGATTTTGTTAACTATATTTCTAGGTCTTCAACCTGTCTCTTCAATCTCCTGTTAGTAGCTCTCAATTGAACATTCATCATCCTTACAAATCTGGCTTCTTTAATTGCAGGTATGATTGCAAAAATTTAACCCTAAACTTAATGGAATGACTTCTAAATGGAAAATGTGACCTATTTGACCATGAAGTGAACCTAAAGGACTTTATTTGGAAATGAAAGATGACATTTTAAGACTTCAAACCCTATAACTTACCATTTTATCAAGACTAAAATGACTTTTAGACCTCCTTGAAATCATGACCAAAAGCAGAGTTGACACAATGATGTTTTGAGAATTTTTGGGTGATAACATAAGTGTTAATAATGTCATCTGCTGTTTGATTCTTAAATTCAAGAGCATCTGCTACAGTTAGTGGTGATCGAATATTTTCGGTTAAATATGTTACAGGTTGTTTCCTAGTTTTTATTATATTTAGGCTTGGCTGAGTTGGAGGATATAAAGCTAGGTTCTTCACATTGTTTCCTCTGGATATAGTCATACTTTCTATTCGACAGCTTATATAAGCATCTGCAGTCACTAGCCAAGGTCTTCCTAATATTAGAGGATGTCCATCTAGCCGGTTTCTAGGATTAATAATCAAGAAATCTGCTGGGTATTCCCAAGAATCTACAAACACCATTACATCCTGTAATGTCCCTTTTGGTTTTACAATTGAGCGGTCAGCAAGTTCCAGCAAGGTCGTAGTTGTATCTAAGGCCGTGATGCCAAGTCTTTGATAGGTTGTTGATGTGAGAATATTAATGGCTGCCCCTAGATCGACTAATGCATTGGGAAAGGAACATCCATTTATTTGTACTGTGACTATAGGGTTTCCTGGGTCCTCATATTTCACCAGTGTTTCTCTGCCTAATAATAAATCAGACAAAGTTCCGACTATGTGGACAGTTGGTGTTGCTTTTATTTTCCTCGTAGGATTTTTGGTACACAATTCCTTAATGGTTTTTGCATAGATTGGAATGTCCTGAATAGCCTGGAGGAGGGGTATTTTTACACAAAGATTTTTTAATTCTCTTAGGAGATTGAAATCAGGATATTCGATTGGGCGAGGTATAATCAATCTTTATGGGAATGGTGGAGAAGAGGTAATAGTTTGATTGTGGATTTTCTATTTAATTGTATTCTCTGCTTGAGGTGTTTGTTGTACAAGTAGTGGTTCTTCTAATTGTTTGTATATTTTTATCACCCTCTAACTCGATTATCCGTCCAGACCTCAATTTGAGTTCATTACAATCTTTCAACTTATTTTCCGGATCCAGACCTTCAATAATTTGTACCGACTGGACTGGTTTGTTGTTAGGGTTTGGGTTGGGATAGGTTGGGAGTTGTGGTTGTAGATTGGGTTGAGGATTCTGCTGCAATGTATAAGGTGTTGGTAGTGTAGGTTGAGGCAGGGGGATTGTTCCTGCTGGCTAGTTTGTAGGTCTTTGCCAGCTTAACTACCAGTTTTGGTTTTGTGAAGTGGAGGGGGACCATTGAGATGGATATGGATTGTTCTACTAGAATGGTGGAAAGTAAGAGGAATTTGGCCAACTATTGTTTGGATTTGATTGATTGGACCAAGGTGGCATAGAAAATTCTTGTGGTGACCAATTAGGAAAAGGTGGCTGGTTTTGCCTTGTAGCTCCTGTGTATTGCTAAGAATTATATTGTGAAGGCTGAAAGAATGAAGATGGATTGGTAGGCATACTTTTTTGTCATTCCGAAAGAATGAAGATGGATTTAATAGGTAGACTGGTTCTGTTTCTTCCTTTCCCTCTTTGAAGACTTCTTTTAATCCTGGGAGCGATGGGAAATTTTCTGTGACATGTTTTTTAGTGCATATGGCACATGTCTCTACTATATCCAAGGGGCATTATTTATGACTATGTTTCTTCTTGATTGAGGGCAAAAAATAACCAGGTTCTATTCTTCTTCAGCTTGCTTTTGCTTGGCTTGCATGATGTCTAATTGTGTTGTCAAGGTTCCCAAGATATCCATTTTGAAATCTTACAGCAGGTTGCCAAATTTGGTAGGAGTAATGGTTCCACCAGATATTTTGCTGTCCTTGGTGATCATATTACGTTCTGCTGGTTTTAGTCTTGTACTGCCACTTGAGCACCTGATACACAAATCAATAATGTTAGCATAGTCTTGTTGATAGATAACACCTCTACCCATAATATTTAATGTCTCTATCCACTGGCCTTTCATCCCCTTAATCAGTGTGGTTTCTAGCACATTATCAGGCAAATGCAGACTTACGTAGGGAGACTTTTAGAGGTTATATTGGAAGCACTCCACATACTCTTCCAAAGTTTCACTAGGTCTTGCTACCATTTGGAATATCTCATTTTTTTGTTCTCTAGATCCACAATATTCATAATATTTGTTAAGGAAAGTAGTTTTCATTTGGTCCGAATCATTTATGGTGCCCCAACCCAATCCCATAAACCAATGCAGGGCTGCTCCCTTTAAAGTGGAGGGAAACATCTTCGATTTCTAGGGGTTGGTGGTGTAATCATAACCCTGACATAGGACGTCGAATTCAAATAGGAATGCATCCGAATCTTCTGAAGTGGGCCCATGAAAGGTGGGAATATTTTGTAGAGGGATAGCTTTCATGGGGTGTTGAAAACTATGTGAACAATAGGATACTGTGATGTAGAGGTCTGGGGTGTTTATGGATTATTGGCCATTTGATCCTTACCAGTACCCTTCCGGGATTTTTGGAGCTAGAGAGTTATCCCTGGGTTGTCTTGAAGAGGTGGGAATGATCCTAACAACACTCCCTTGATCTAGGAAACTAGGTGTCCTCTACTCAATTACTATCTGAGGGGATCTTGGTCCCTTTGTTTCCCCTGTTTCTCCTCCTCCTTCATGAATGTTGAAAGAATTCCTTTCTTGTGAGGGAATTGGTCGTGAATTTTCAATGTCTTGAAAACTCTGCTCAGTCCCTTCAGTTTTACTGTGGACCTCAGCATAGGCTATAGATGGTGAGCCTGTGGCTCGAAGAGAGACAACAGGTTGTCTGGAAGCAACGGTTCGGGGACCTACTGATGGTTGAGATTTAACTTTTCTTAAGATATCGTCGATAAAAGTTGATTGTCCAAGGGTCACCGCTCCCTTAGATTTTTCAAGTTTGGGATGTGGAATTGTATTGTTTTTTGGTCTTTTCTTCTTAGTCATTCATGCAAAAAATTCAAATGTTTATTTCTACCTTAAATTCCTAGCAATTTTTTTGGAAAGCAGGCTGGGGAGCGGGCATTTTACTTGCTTCGTACGTAGGTTCTTACCTTCCATTTTTAATACGCAGTTCTCTCTCAACAGAAAAATATCAAATGCCTACTTCACTTTTCTGTAATTGTGATGAAAAGTGAGTAGAGGAGCAAGCACTTTACTTGCTCGTTATGTAGGTTCTTACCTTCCGTTTTCAATACCCAATTATTTCCCAACAACAATTATCAAATATACATCACTCTTTGTGAAATAGCGACACTCTCCCTAGCAACAACGCCAAAATTTTGGTTGATAAAAGGTGTCTTTTAAAACTCCTAATTATCCCACATTAATCATCAACCCAGGAAAGTCCTTTTATTCCAAGAGTGTACACAATATGTGCATGCTATGAATGCAGAGAGTAATGTTTCTTAAAATGAAGTATAAACCTTTGATACAAGAGTAAAAAAATGCATTTATAAAGCTCAACTTGCAATTATTATAATAAATATAACATCTAAGCTTCAAGACTTGATCCTCTACTGAAATCGTAATCAAATCTCACACAATCAATTCAATTAATAATAGATCAGGTGAGGCATAGTAGAAATAACCAATCTCTTCTTAGTTGATTCAATCTAGATCATACTCAATCTCTACGAAGAAATCCAAATGGAAATGATATCAATATGAGAGTTCAATAGGAACAACCAAACTCTTACAGCTAATTAAATCGATGCGCTTCACTAGCTAAATAATTTAATCTATAATAAGCGTAAATCAAATCAAGTGACAGTGCTGTAAATTATATAAAGAAAATACACCACTTCAATATAGGAAAGCGGTAAATAGCGAATAGGATAAATTCACAGAAAATGGGAAAATTATCAAACTAATCAAACTTGTGAGAATCAGAAATATATAACACAAGGAAGCAGTTTAATCCACCAGAGGCCGAGCCCTTAGCCACCAGCGAACATTGTTGAGCTACTTCAGAGAATACGAATGAACAACAACTTCAATTATATATTAATCATTGAACTTAAGTAGCGCTACAACACAGTCACATTCTCCAATAGCACGAATCTGTAAATTAAAATTACAATTGAAAATAATAGAGATTGATCCCCTTTCTTCCTACAATCGTTTGCTTTTATAGTCAGAAATAGGTAAAAGGTAAATGTGATCCCTTAGGATCTCCCGATCCTGAGGGGTTCACAACTGAATGCTATCTTCAGACACCCTTCCTATTTCGTGCTGATCCTCTTGATTCGTCCTCTGACCTGTCTGCAACTGACACGCTCCATTCTCCCTTTGTTGGGTTATGCTTTCCAGTCGCTAGGGAACAACAACTGTTCCTTTCATCGTTTTTCTGCATAAAGAGGAGTAAAAGTTAGTTATGATAGCTAAATCTTAACTATGAGTAGTTCATCCATTTCTTATCATAATCCATCGATATGTTAGCGTATTAAGATATGAAAGAGATAAGAAAAGAGGAAAAAGGTGATGGAATTAAGAGTAAATACATACCCATTTCATAACTCAACAAGGGGTCTATGGTAGAGGGGTATATATCATATGCGTCTTTCCATTATGCTAGTGAGTACATCAAGAAGATCGAAAACACACTAGGTGTAGTGATTTGGGATGAAGGAAGGGATGAAGATAAAAGAAAATGGAATCTTATCGAAATGAATGGAAAGAGGTGAATGATAAAGAGTAAGTGGCTTATCATTTGTCAACTTTCTAAACAGTAACTATTCACATGAACTTCATATTAATGCATATTTTGATCTCATATGTACTATATATGTTGGTTTGATTTCATCAACGAATTTAGAAATTGAAGTCACCAACAAATTCATTGTTTACAATATGGAAATGACACAACTGTGGGTCACATTGTACAAGTAGAAGAGGAGGAAATGGGACAGTGATAGGAAATAATTCAAATGGTTGAATGGTAGAAGCATGCCTTATCTTGATCATTTAAAAGAAAATATGCCAATGACACACCCTAATAGTTGGGTTGCTGATTAAGTTAGAGAGAAATACAATGCATGTGGTTGTTGCGCGTGTGTTGAAGAGGATGTGATAAACATAGGGATTGGGTGCAACAACTTGGTAATAATTTTTTATTTTTATTTTTATTACATATTGCACCTTTGAATTATAACACACACACACACATATTGTTTTGAATTATGTTTGGGTTATTAGACACATGACACCGTGGTTTTTTCACTTTTTTTATAGGTGCATTTTTTCCCATCTACATGGGCATATGGACATCATTTTCACATGGAGGATTCCAATGATGGATGCATGATACAAGACTATGGAGTGGAAGTCGAGTTCAACCAATCTAGTCATTCTAGCCACAGTGATTAAAACCTAATGCAAGGGGAATTAGGTTACATTGGAAAGATACAAGAGATCATTCATGTGGACTTCTCTTCATTCCAATGTGTTATTTTTAGGTGCAAGATGTGGGACACCTTTAATCGGGATAATGTAAAGGAAAATCACGACAGTGGGATGATATCTATCAACTCTAGAAAGATGTGCCATGATGCTAGGGAGTTTGATGTTTTACCAAAACACTGCAACCATGTGCTTTTTCACCCAGATGTGTTGGACAGGGATTAGTGGTTTGTATTAAGACATGAACCCATATCAAAACATATTTTTAGGAACAACATTGTTATATTGCCAAACGAGGAAGATAACCAGGGAAATAACAATGAAGAGTGATATGTACTTGTGTTATTTCATCATTTATACTAATTATATTGTTTCTTTATTCGTCTTTTTGGGATTTTATATAACTGGTAAGAGTCACAAATGTTTTTACACGTTTTTTTGCAGTGGAAACATTTTTACACTTAAAACTAAGTATTTCCAATTGTGTACGATATCTATGACAATAAGGATTCAAGGTCACAATCCTTCTCAATTAGGAAAATGAGAAGAATATAACCAAAATGTGAAAATAGTTAATTTAGAAACAACATTGAAGATTTATTCTCAATTTAGATACTTACTAGTTTATTAATCAGTTCACATGTTTTTTCTTCTTGTTTAGTTCAAAATTAATATAAGTCATGTAGTGATAACTCTATGGGAACTTTAACAATGAAAAAATTGTGTATCAATTTGTAAGATTAAATTCTTGACATTAGAGGTAAAGTCATGTGTACTATACTAAAATTCATGTTTTTGCAACATTATGTAAATTAAAAGGAGGCCGTATGCATGTATAAAATGCTGATTACATCTTTTTTTGGAACATAAGAGAAACAAATGGGCTTACATGGATGCATGAGAGACTTTAATGTTTTGTTCATGGATAATGGAACAATTCTGAATTTTGTTTTCAATGGTAATTACAGATAAAAGTTGAAATAATAAATATTTTATGACTAGGAATTAAATAATAAATAATCTGATGGTGATTAAGAGGCATTTGTTTGACTTTCTAATAGACTTGGTGATGCATTTTTTTTCCTATTTAGATTATGTAAAATAAATATCTATTTTTAAGTAAATGACTTAAAGTAGATATGTCTTTATCATTGTGAATACGATGTAATATTAGCTAGGAGAAATGTGAAAACATGAATTTTAGATACTATCTCATGATAAGTATGTGGAAAAAATAATATTTCTTGAGTTGTTCATTAAGAAATAATCAAATATATTATTTGTCGAAAGTTTAAATATAATATAGTTTGATTTTTGTATTATTTAACTCATATTTTATATTAAAAAAGTTAAATTTAAACCAATGCAATAACAAATAAAGGACCAAAATAACACCAAAATGTTATATCTTTACTACTAGAAAAAGTTCACTTGCCTCTTTACGTGAGAATTTGCAATAGAGAAAATCCCCAACTACAAGTAACTTCACAAGCCTTATCTTACATTTTTTGATCCTCATATTTAGAGAGAGAAATTTCTAATTTAAATTGGTAAGATTTGCTATAAATATTAAATTTAAATTGCTTGAAAATCTCATAACTTTAGTGATAAATTAAATTTTATTAAAATAGATTTTTTTATAGTTATATTAAATCTAAATTAATTATAAAAAATTTCGACTTAAGTTTTTTAAATTTAACAATAGATTGAATTTTATAAACCAATATAGATCCATATTAACAATAGATCTACCAAGAGCCGAGAGGGATCAAATCTCATTATATGAAAATCTATTTTTAGAATGTAAAACTTGAAAAAAGATGTACATGTCAAAAGATTTAATCTCTTTTAGTGATTGATAAATCTGTGATTAAAATAGATCTATAGTATTGATTTTCTATCTCTCTCTCTCTCTCTCTCTATATATATATATATATATTGACCATAGTGTAATTTTGATTGGTTAAATTGTGTTTTTGAATAATTTATTATTATTAATAATTTATATTAAAAATTCAATGAGCTACAAATTTTCGTGTTATTAAGAACAAACTCAATTATTTTACTTTTAATTATTTTTTCCTTGTGAGTATTGAAATATTTTATTAATTAGGTTAGAATGAATATGAGTGAACTATCTAAGCAATAGAAAGACATTTATCGTAATTTTACAATCACAGTTTCAACCATACTAAACTTTGTAATTTATAAAAATATCTTTGCACTATTTTTTAAAGTAAGTCGTTTTGCATGCGATTTCATATATAAAAATTTGATATAAGTTCACTAATACACAATGTATAATAAATATTATTTCATAAAAATAAACATCACTATTTTAACCATCTAACAAACATAAACATCATCTAAGATACACATTAAAATTCACTACTGTCATCTAATTATATACGTCTCTAACACATATAAATGTCATTAGCTAGCACACAAATCTAATAATCCAACATGGCATCCTCATCATGATCACATCTAACAAAATACAAGAATTGTAACCTAACATCATCACCACACACATCCTCAAATTAATATACATCTCATGTCAAATAAATGTTATCACATACACATCTATCTGCAAGGACATTAAATGAACATAGCTAACATATCATAAAAATATACACATCAACACCAACATATAAATTAAGTAAATAAACATGAACAGAAAAAAACATCAACATATAAATTAAATACATAAACATGAACAAAAAAATATTGACCATCTATATATATAGATATATATATATATATATATATATATATATATATATATATATATAAACAAACAAGTCAAATAATTGCTATCAAATATATGATACAACAGACGTAGTAGTGGTAGCCTGGTTTGCAACAGAAGATGATGGATGGTCAAGTACTGCCTCAACTATCGAAATTTGAGGTGGGGGAGGAGGTGGCTGATTTTCTCTCTAAAGAGAAACATGAGGCACATCCTCTAGCTCTAGCATATGATCATCAAGATAATGACAAGGAGCTATACTACTAGAAGAATCACCGACACTTTGACCATGATCTGATGAGGTAGTACTAACAGAAGCATGATCACCACCTTCATCATCATGATCCAACGGGGTAGCCCTATGTGAAGGCTCATCTGACGTATCTAGCACTACATGCTCTGCATCCCTCCTCATTGCTAGTAGCATGTTAACTCTATTGATATGATGCATAAGAGTCATCATATCGCATGGATAGTCCCTCAAGAGATCCACGAACCTAGGGTCTACACTAATTTCTCGAGCCCTCACAGGGAGGAATCCTATGTCAACCAAAAACTTAGACAATCCAGTAGTCAATCCTAAATCTCAGACAAACCCTATGGGCCTTGATACCCATGCCCCCATGAGGAAGTGCCTCACCATCTTGGACCTCACCCATCTCCTCATCTACTACCTTTGGTGAGGGAGGAGGCATGTACTTAAAAAATTTGCCAATGTCTACAAAATATTTAGTACACAACCATATTTAGACAATTTCATTAAACAATTTAATAAAACAAGTTAAAGAATGTGTTAGAATAAACTTTATTCTAATTAATTAAGATAACAAAATGAAACTAGATTAATTTAAAGAAAACACTAATATTACCTTTATTGTCTGCACTCTCATCTAACATGAAGTGGATGTTGGGAAATTATCTCCAATCAATAGTTGTGTACGGAAAAATAAACAAGATAAATGCGTGGTCATCCTCACTGGCGAGTAGCACTAGTGCTTGGGTAGAAATCCTGGCCGGATACTTTGGTAGGGCCCTCTTGGGCATCATATAGGCACACAAGCGCATGTGCACCTCAGTCATCGTGTTGGAATTTCTATGTCTAACTGTTAGAGACCCTTCATGTACTTTACTAATTTATTCCTACCTACCTGTTCTGTTAATTAACATGTTATGCTCAACACATTACATGTCATCAACCGAAGGAAAAAAAACAAGCACACAAGTAACACTGTTGTTTTTGGACCACTGTCCCTAGAAAAGCCCAAATGCGAGAAAACCAGTGCAACTATTTGAGGGTTTTGTTATTATGTAGTTTCTGAATACAATCTAGGTGCCAAAATTGGCTCACCCAATAGAGAATAATATCGATAGTTGTACCTCTCTACTCAGAAGCAGATATTCCAACCGAAACATCGGATAAACACCCCGATAGCTCCCAACTCCAATCTGCCCCATGAAAACCCCATCTTTGGCCTCTAGGGACTACGTCAACCCTTTTTGGCACAACGTCTACTCAACGTCACCGTAGCTTTCCCCATGTCATCCTCTGGAGGCCCTGCGTCAACCCTTAGAGCCTCTGCATCACCCATGCTGGCTCTCTGAGGCACTGCATAGCCGCTGGCTGCCTCTGGGTGAGCTCTTGTTGGCTCTGCATGAACCTCTGGCTGGCTCTGCATCCCTCTCTCCCAGCTTCTGTGCTGATCCTCCTGGTACTATCTCTACCTCTCTGCTTTTTCTTTCACTACCCCTCAGCTACAACTCTGATAACTCTTTTGACTTCCTTAGCAAACCATGCCCCAGAAAATCAAAATCTTAATCAACTCGGTGTGTTCTACAAGTGACCCTCAAGCCTCTTATTATACTTTTCTCGTTGAAAATTCAACGGCCAAGATTAAGTCCCTAATCAACGGCTAAAATTAACTCATTGTTGATCCATGACTTTTGGACCCTTATAACACAGTTTTATATTAATACACATTAATATTTTATTTTCCCTAAGTTTATACTTAGGGACTCCATTAAAAATATTAATTATTTTAATATCTCCCAAACTATTTAGAAGCTGCCCAAACCATTTATGGGTATTGGAGATCTCATCTACTTTAGCCTCTCCACCAATTTCTGTGGCTAAAGCACATCCGAGGCTACCCCAAATCAACACATCAGACTAGGAGGGATATGGTAAAATGTAGGCCTCCTCTTTGGAAACCTCTCAAAAAATAAACAAAAAAAATATCAAGCAAAAGGGAAGCTTGTCCTCCCTTGTATCATTGCACAACATCTATCTAAAGCCCTACAAAACTACCTAAAAAAAATGGCAGGCCATCTGATACATCATGGAACCTAAATCAAATAATTAAAACAATACAAAATATGGAAACTAATTCACTACCCATTAGTAGTAAAATGTGCAATGGTGGTCACTAATAATGA
This sequence comes from Pinus tabuliformis, assembly GCA_031772625.1. Lineage (NCBI taxonomy): Eukaryota > Viridiplantae > Streptophyta > Pinopsida > Pinales > Pinaceae > Pinus > Pinus tabuliformis. The sequence goes on along the minus strand of CM062815.1, from coordinate 308,975,397 downwards.
GAGGCATGATATGTAACCTTGAAAAAAAATGAATCGGAAGAGATGAAAGAGGAGACCCGACGAGGGTTAGGGTTTGGGCCGGAGTTCTGAAGCCTGAAGCATTTCCCCCTGAGCCTATGCTTGTGCCGTTCTAGACACTCTGTGCATCGTACGACTGACGCCATTTCACCTCCACCATTCTTGGTTGTGGTCAGGATTTTTACCCCTCTTTTTTTTCACTAACCTCTCCTCGATCTTCTCCACTTGCTCCTGGTCTTAATAGTGACGGGCACAAATTTCTTTACGGCAGCAGCTGGCATGGGACTTTTGGGGCAGTTATGGATGACCTATTGGATTATTTGGAGGACCCATTAGAGGGCGCCCCCATCTGAAAACAACACATGCAAGCCCAATTGGCTTGTTCAATTACACTTGCGAGCCATCCAACACAATAACGATGCTACCCTCGATCTTAGGAACCTCGTGTTTGGTCGTTACCCTCTGAGAGGTCACCCCCTCCTGGCCGACTTATACAACTCTATTTTAGGGAAAACTAGTGTCAATTCGAACTGCTAGTCCCACTAAGATGGGTAGTTATCTTAGAAACAAACAATGAAAGCTTTTCAACCTTTAAGTGTGATAGATGAGAGGGAAGAAAAGAGGACCAAACTGGATCTTTCGCTTTGATCCTAGCTTGATTTCTCCTTTCCTTGATAGAATTTTCCACTCCTCTCCTACTTGTCCCACTTCAAAGAGTACCTGTAGAGTCAAAGTAACAACAAACTATCAAAGAATCTCCATCTAAAACATCATAAAAAATGTGGAATCAGAAACAAATTGACCATACAATTGCATTCATAAACAATAAGATTCACAAACACATGATCATATGGAGGAAAACTCAAAGAAACTTTATTAATAGTAGTGAAAGAGAGGATTACAACCCAACTTCCTGATCCAGCATCATCCTCCCAGTGTAGAAGCCCTCTTCACCTCATGAACAAGAAAATCACCCAACAATGCAATGTCTCTTCTCACCAACAAACCAACAACACTTCCTTACAAATTACAAAATTCCAACCTATAGATCTCTCAGATGAGGGATCCATTTATAGATGTCTTGCAAGGGTGTGAGTCAACTCTGGGTTTTTGATTAGTGTCATTCCACTGATAGTTCTTGGTTCCACTTGGAGATTTCATTGATCTCTTACTCATCCCTGGGCGAATTTAGAGAGGCAAGTGTCACAGGAGAAGTTTTTGGAAGATTCCACGATCATCCACCTGGCAAACTGTCTCTGCCATTTTCTATTCTTGCTCATCGCACCCCATAGAAGGCCATTTCAGTATGCATCGCACTTGGCCAGTTTGGAAGTTAGTATACATCGCACCTTGCCCATGGAGCAGTCTGTATGGTCAGATTTGGCTAGTTTTGAGTAGTTTTTCAGGTGGAAATTTTGGGAAATGATGTAATCAGTTGACCATGATCCTTTAGGGTATGAAACAACACTTTTAGGGACTTAAGGAGACCTTAGTTTATGGACATATGAGTTTGGGGTTACAGTGCCCAAATATGTCTATAACAGCTTCCCCCTAAAGTATGAGGTTGTAAATTTTCTGATGTCGGGTGAAATGGTTTATCATGAGGATCTGAGGTATTCGTACTAGAAGGTGACCTGTATAAGATACAATACAATACATCATCATCATATTATTTTCATGATCTAGCTGAGGTGAGCATTCCCATGCTCAGGTTTATAAATTCATTTTCATATACATAGGACAGACAATCGTTTGCTGTTGCAGACTGGTGATTCTTCACATGAAGATTCATCTTCCCTGGCTTAGATGACTATCTATGTAGCTTCTGTGTATAGTTGATGTATTTATTTTCCTGAATATATTGCAGCCCGGATGGATGAAAATAGATCTGGGGTCTTCAAAACTCATCCAATATTCGCTCGATGTACAAGTCGATCCATGTGAAAATATGTTCTGAAGTCGAACATGGAAAGACATTGCCTTTTTACCAGCCAATGATGTGAGTTGTTAACAGACGTGAGAGGAGTCACCCAAAATGATGATGACCCTCAAAGTACTACAGTATAATTCACGTGGTGTGGATATATGAGTTGATGTTGAACACCACGCAAAATATTTCAGTCGAAGGTCATTGATGTAAACTTGTTGCCAGAAGTGAGAAACTTGCCATTGAGGCATGCAAGCTTCAAAGTAATGAAAGGGTTGTTTCTAAGTCAACTTCTTGGATAACGAGCTGATGTTGACAAGAAGTCACCAATCATAGGAGGGCCTTGATATATCCCACATCTACGACGCGAAACGAAGCAAATGATTTTTGTGGAGGTGAAAACGATCTGATGATATAAGGTTCAGGAATGGTGGTCATGAAAAATGAAGGGTGGAAGTATTGCAGTGGACGAAGCGTTTGCTGGATGGTGAATTCTCTGAATGACTTCTCTTGAACATATTGGTGACACTGATATGGACTGGTAGCGTTAGCCCCATGGATGGCATGGAGGACCAATGGTTATGGTGAACAGAAACTCAATCACAGTGATGGAGTGAAAGTGTCATGTTCAAGAGCGACCTACTACCAATAAAGTTCTTCAAGTTTTCTTCCAATTTTCCCCAGCAATTACTAGTACCTCTTTATTTTTGACAAGCTTGAGGAGGATAAGATATGCTTGGTCTATAATTTTTCCTTTGGGAAAACCTGTCGCTTTGTGTTTAGCAAGCCTAGTGTCAGTGAGACTCATTCTTGTCTGAGTGGACAAGTTTGTGGCTATTGTTTTAATGAGTTTAACGACAAAGATAACTCGGTCCTTTTCATGTTTAGAGATTTTGAAAAGGGGCAAAAAAGAGACTCCAATAGTCCTTTTTCGTGGCATAATCCCTTAAGTCTAAAAAAGTATAAAATAATATGAAAGGGATGACTTTTTGATAGCTTTAACGAGCCGACAAAGACAAACACTCGATCTTTTTGTTTGATAATCCCTCGGGTCCAAAAAGATTAAAATATATGAGAGGGATGACATTCCCTTTACTTTAACAAGCTAGAAAGGTCGATAGCTCGACATATTTTTATATTTAACTAGTCTAAAAAGAGTTTAAAAGGAGCTCGTTTTTGAGGAACGAGTGGTATTTTCGGGTAGCAATTGGTTCTAGGTAAGTTTAGAACTTCTCAAAACATGGCAGTGTGAAGAGGGTGGAAATCAGAATCGCTTGTCGCAGATGTTCCTCAAAAAGGTAAACAATCAAGTGGAAGCGTATGGTCGACAAAATGAATGGAGGTGACGGAAGGAACACAACCAAAGTTCAAAAGGGCCGATAGCAAAGCGATCACAAAGTTTATTTACCAAAGGCGGGTTTATTTTTTAGTGAGCTTGAACCTTGTGCCAACATGTGCTTAGTGCAGGTTGATTTTTTAACGAGCTTGAACCTTATAGGAACATTGCTCTTACCAGTGTTTTGATAATGTCTCTTGGTAGATTTAGTTTTTAATGAGCTTGAACACTACTATAACATGTGCTCATTACCTTTTTATGTAGGCTAGAAATGACCGAGCTACAAGGTTAAAGGGTTGAGAACCTATAAACTAAGAAAATCAAAGGTCGTTTTTCACTTGCATGCAAAGGTTTGCATGCCCCCAGGTGTTTCAGTAAAAGGAGAGTTTCCAGGTCACCAAATGGAAGTCCCTGCGGTTAGGCATGATTGTTTTTGTCGGCAGACAAAACCTCTTCCTTTGCTTTGTCCATCGAAATAGATGAAGGTGATTGCTGTGAGATTCCAATCACATAACTTACGAAGGTGAATGGTGTGAGCTTCCAATCACAATCATACAAAGGAAATAATTGTGTCACACTGATCACATAACCTATATGGGAATGTTATTTGGTTCGCGTATTATTACCTTTCAAGAAAATCTCTCTTTTCCTCTGGGTTCGCCTGTCGAAGCAGACTAGGGTGCATGCCCCCTAACCTTCATCACACTCACTGAACTACTCGTGGTAATTAGGTGGATGGAATGAAGGTTGAAGAGACATTGTTGATATGAAGAGACCACTTAGGGATGATGGTTGATTCATAGCTGTGTTTGAAACAAGAAATGAAAGGTGCCCACAACCCTTTTCAGGTGGGCTTGGGATTCCAGCCACTATGCCCCATTGATGTGGCCATGCCACTTGCAACTACTCACACAGATTTGGCTCATGTCCAATCCGAAACAGACAAGGAAACCAGCTTCATTGAGCACATCCAACCTATTCTCCAGCAAGTCCATGACATTCTGGAGAAATCAAATGCCAAGTACAAGTAGCGACATGATCAACATCGAGTGCCACACAAGTTTCAGGTGGGCGACAAAGTCTGGTTGCATTTGCAAAAGGAATGCCTTACTGGAGCGTATCATAAACTGAGACTACTCCGATATGGTCCTTACACCATTACTAAGGCTGTGGGAGATAATGCATTTGAGCTCAACATTCCCCCATTTCTTGGCCTGTACCCAGTGTTCAATGTGGACTGCCTTTGGTCATACTTTCCACCATTGCTAGACACATCTGACATTGCAGAACAACTCACACCCAAAAAATTAAATCCAAATTGCATGGATCAAGCTGCAATTGATCGGATCATGGACACATAGATCAAGAATACTCGCCAATATAATATCCAATTGTATCGAGTTGTCAAAGCAGGCCAACTCCTTCACTAGGGCAAGTGGCTCACCAGTGACCAAGTTCAGCAAAAGTTTCCTCATCTCATGGAGGAACTCAACGCAATGGGGACCATTACTTCCTAAGGGGGGTAGGAATGATCCAGGTGGATATTGGTGGCCACCTGCCAAGTCCACCTGGACCCCCACCATTGTTTCTCTCAGCATTTTTAGTTTCCTTAATTGTAGCACAACTTACTATTTTTAGTAGTCTTTTGGGTCCTGAACTTCCGGAGCCGTTTTGAGGCCCTAAACGATGTTTTTTTGGGAAATATGGGGACCAATGTTGCCCTTCCAAAAGTGGTAATTCTCGGATAGATTTTTCTAAAGAGCTATTGTACGCGTCAAACGGAGATCGTATGCCAAAGTTACGACCCCGGGAAGTTGATGTACCAATTTACCCAAACGAGGCCCACAGTTTGGCATTTCATCTTCTAGGGTTAGGTTTTGGAATGTTAAGGGTTTTCCATTATTTCTCAATAATAAGTAGGCCTTCGAGCCTCATTGTAACATAATTCAAAGGCATGTAGCCACCACATCTCTTCTCAGAGATAAGCTACCATCGCCCTAGCTGGTTTATTTCCATTACTGTTTGTAAGCATATTTCAGTATTTTACATTAATGAAATGAAGTATTATTTCCACTGCATATCTGTGTTTATGGTTATCTCTGTAATTTGTTTCGTTCCTATTTAAGTCCTGATCACACTAGTTTTCCTTCATGTGGAAAACACATCACTCAAAAGAATGTGGAAACAATAGCTTCCATGCTATATATATCGTCACGTCCAAGGAGTAGATTGTAATCTAGTGGACTTTGGACTACTATCATGTTCAAATGAACACCTTTCTTTATCAAAGTTATTGGCAACTTTGGAAGGATCCCTAACGGTCAATTGGTTCCTTTGTTGAAGCCTGACAAATTTTGTTTTTCAGGCAAAAGCGATGGCAAACCAAGCACTTTCCAAGCAATTGAGGAAAGGATACTCATTGAAGCCCCTTCATCTATGATAGTGCCAGACATGATCATTTTGTAAACTTGTACTGTGATTCAGAATGGTACATTAGATGGAAGGTGGGGTTTTGCTAGTTGATTCCAATCAAAGAAAACGACATGCTCGGAGGAGGTACTAGATAAATTTCTGGATAAGTTTCATGAATTGGGGGGGTCTCTTCCTGTTGTAAAGGAATGGGTGGATTGCCCCCAAGTTCATTAGACTTTGTATCAACAAAAAGAATTTGAACGGTGTCGTTCTCATTCTCTTTGGGAACTGTATCATTCGAAGGTGGACCTTCTGAAGGCAAGACTGGGCCAGATGCCATCTCGACCAGTTGAATTTGGTCTGGTGTGGACTCAGGAGGTTCACTTTCAATGATAGGCGATTCGATCAATAATTGAGTTATGTCAATCGGGTTTTCAACTAGCGCAGGACTTGGCAAGAGTTTCCTGTGTCCAGGGGGAAGTTTTTGCGGTGAAGCAGGACGATTATCCAAAATGATTTTGGCTTCATCCAAAAAAGGAAAATGGTGAAGGGTATGATCACCTTCACATAAACTACATGGAACTCTAACTTTTCCTTTCTGTCCATTGACTTCGTTTTCACTAGTTGATGGTGTGCTATCAACCGGACTGTCAAGGGTTGATGACACCGAATGGTGCAAACGGGGAGACCATTCTCTCAAGATCCGCGGAATGCAAGGGTAATCTCGGTGGTAGTGGTATCCCTTGCAAATTGCACATGGAGTCTTTGGTTTGGAACGTTTAATGTGTGGATTTTTGCTAGATGATGTATTGTTGTTCCCTTGTTTAGCTGGTTTCTTCTTCTTCTCCTTCCCTTTCTTTTTCTTCTTAACTACTTGGTTTTTAGTGTCACTAGTTTCACCAAGCGAAGAGGAAGAAGGGGAAGGAGAAACAAATGAAGTAGAAGGTGAAGGGGTATATTCAATATCATCTGGTTGCTGACTAGATTTTTGAGGAATTATGGTGTTTTGAACAACAGAGGTCGAGAAAAGCCATACTGGCAGGCCAATTGTGATTCCTGGAAGGGACAATGTAGCCATATATGGAGAACCAATATCTCCCCAAGAGGAGAAAGGACTAGGATTCCCTCCAGGAGGGATTCCTTGATTGGTAGACTCCATTATCTCACCTCAGATCAACAAAGGAACAGGGATTTTATTATGATTAAAATAAATTTTAAGACACTTTGACGCAACTTGCTTTTTCAATTTTTAAGAGTCGAGAAAAAGCTAAAGGTGACTCTAGTCGCCTTTGATTTTTAATGAGCCTGAGGTGACAAGTGCTTAGATGGACCTTTTCTTTTAAAAAGTTGAAAAGGAACGAAGGTGACTACTCTGGAAATCTAGACAGAGGGATTACCAAACCAATCACAAAAATCCAAAATACACCTTGATGATAAATGATAGAGAAATTACCAAGGACTTATGTACGATAGTCAATCTTCCTGAATGCTGTGTTCAGTGCATTGCGATCGATAGGGCGGCAAACACGGATTCCTAAGGATAAAGGATATCAGCCTATTGTGGTCTCCCAATATATACTTGACGGTACGGGGAGCACAAGTTTGTACTGGCACTTGTCGTATCAAAGAGGAGGAATCACCCAACCTTTTATGAAAATAATATTTACCAGGTTTTACAATGCCAGAACACATCTTTAGCCTAGACTTCTAGATGTGTTGTGTTAGGTTCCAAAGTGTTTTTATGCTCATTGAGGTTTATTTTAGAGTTGATCTTGCTTAGAAGTTTGTCTTTCAAGGTTCACCATGTGATGAATATGTGAAATTCCTAAATGTGCAATCTAAAATGATAAACAGTCGTTTATGTTCTTTTAGCAATGAAAATCCTAGCTACAAAGGAAAGAAGATAACAATTTTTTCTTTCAGCAGAGAGCTTAGAGCACACACTAAATGCACTTTCCTAAATCAAATTTCGCATGCAGTCAAAATGCAGATGCACATGCATGTATTTGTTTTCCACTTTCTTAATGTGTGAATGCCAAAAAGAAAGCTAAGTACAGATCTGAACTATTTTCTTTCAGAGTGACATTTGTAACAATTTCTTTTCAAAACGAAAGGAAGACTAAGACGACACTTTTCGATTTTGAATTGAAAATTGCAAAAAGACACTTCAAATACTAATAACTCAAATCAAGTACAATGACAAAAGTATAATCAACTATCTAGAAGAGGAAGACTTTACGACACTATTCTTTCGATTCAAAATGATAATTACGACACTTGTATCAAAAACGATAGTTCGATTAAGCTACTTTCGACAAAGGAAGATTGTGAATGATTGAAAAATACACAAAAACATTTATAGTTCCTAATTGATGGAGGCTGAAATATGTGAAGAAAGAAGGTTTCAATAAGAAGGTATTGATCATGAACAACAAAAATACTAAATAAAGCTGAAAACAAGGAGACAAAACCAAACTTTCAGAGAAGAAAACAGTATCACTCAATCATCACACCTACAACACAGGGAAACAGGGATGCATCTCACCTACAACACATGGGAGGTGTGATGCATCTAGGTTACACAGTTACAGAGAGTGCGATGGACCAGGGACCGAAACTGAGCTTGGCTTTTGCTTAAAATATGCAGCTAAGTTCAGTGATTTAGGATGAGTAATAATGTACAGTAAAAACAAAGCATAAGGGTAAGATCTGATGAGGTTCTGAGCTACCACAAGGGAACTTAGAATGCTTTGTAAGTCAGATGTTCAGTTCATAAACCAACTCGAAGATTGACTAAAGCAGCATTCATCTACTTCACAATTTCATAGCAAAGGCATTTCGAAGGCTAGTTGGCTAACTTCAGGCTCCGTCTGTAGTTTATAAAGCCAACAATAAACAAACAAAACAAACTATTCGTTCCCCAGTGGAGTCACCATTTTGTTTCAGCGAAAACTAGTGTCGATTTGAACTGCTAGTCCCACTATGATGGGTAGCTATCTTAGAAACAAACAATGAAAGCTTTTCAAGAGTTCCTTTAAGTGTGATATATGAGAGGGAAGAAAAGAGGACCAACCTGGATCTTTCGCTTTGATCCTAGCTTGATTTCTCCTTTCCTTGATAGAATTTTCCACTCCTCTCCTACTTGTCCCACTTCAAAGAGTACCTGTAGATTCAAAGTAACGGCAAACTATCAAATCATCTCCATCTAAAACATCATAAACAATGCGGAATCAGAAACACATTGACCATACAATTGCATTCATAAACAACAAGATTCATAAACACATGATCATATGGAGGAAAACTTAAGGAAACTTTATTAATAGTAGTGAAAGAGAGGATTACAACCTAGCTGTCTGATCTAGCATCATCCTCCCAGTGTAGCAGACCTCTTCACCTCATGAACAAGAAAATCACCCAACAATGCAATGTCTCTTCTCACCAACAAACCAACAACACTTCCTTACAAATTACAAAATTCCAGCCTCTAGATCTCTCAGATGATGGATCCATTTATAGATGTCTCGCAAGGGTGTGAGTTAGCTCTGGGTTTTTGATTAGTGTCATTCCACTAATAGTTCTTGGTTCCACTTGGAGATTTCATTGATCTCTTACTCATCCCTAGGCGAATTCAGAGAGGCAAGTGTCACAGGAGAAGTTTTTGGAAGATTCCATGATCATCCACCTAGCAAACTGTCTCTACCATTTGTCTATTCTCGCTCATCTCACCCCATAGAAGGCCATTTCAGTATGCATCGCACCTGGCCAGTTTGGCAGTGAGTATGCATCACACCTTGCCCATGGAGGAATCTGTATGGTCCAGTTTTGGCTAGTTCTGAGTAGTTTTTAGGTGGAACTTCTAGGAAATGATGTAATCAATTGACCATGATAATTTAGGGTATGAAACAACAGTTTTAGGGACTTAAGGAGCCCTTAGTTTATGGACATATGAGTTTTGGGTTACAGTGCCCAAATATGTCTATAACAAACTCCTCCTTCGTCGCCGTCCACCCTGAATTTTGTGGCCCACTCCATAGGCCCTAATATAGCTGACTCCTCCTCAGGTCTTGTTGGCTTAATAGGGTGTAACCTAGGTTTAGAAATGTTTAGCCAAACAAATCCTGACGCAACCGGCCCTTTCGGCAACAGTTCGTGGAGCGCGAACTAAAGTCTCACCCGAGGTAGTATGGGGGGGTGCTGAAACCAGGTTTACGCACCCTAGGGATGTCTTGATGTGGTCTGGGTTTGTGCAGAGCGATCCTACACATTGCATTGCTTCCACACAAATGTCTTCCCAGAGCAACTACCTTAGTCAAGCACAAATGCAATTTACCCTTTTCTATGGTTAATATTATTATAGATCTTTTGTTACTTATGAAGGTACAACTCTTTCAGTTATTATTTAACATAAAAAGACATACACATAATCATAAATCAGGAATAGATGCATAAACATGAATCTAGAACAGATACATGATATTTCAAAATCAACGTATCTTGTTATTTCCTTTATTCAATTACAATCCACTTCCTTCCCTGTGCACACAGTTGCAGACTCAACCAGGCCTCCGCGCACACAGGTGCGGAGCCTCTATCTCCTATTACAACCCAAACTTGTACTTACAGACTCAGATCTACTATCACTTTCAGACACCCATATTACTTCTTCTATTACCAAAATAATTGCCTTTTACACTTAGAGCCTTGCTCTTATTTATACATTCCCATGGTCTGTGGACCATGGGCAGGCTGACACATTCTAGATTAATTTATAATATTTTAGGGCAGACTACCCTTAGACTTGACCCATTACAATTCGCGCTTTGTGCACTTCACGAAGCTTTTACAATACAATACCCAAAAATGTGGGCTTTAAGCCCCAAAACCGTTATGCGGGGGATCTGCTGCCCAACAGGCCCCCAACACAATCATCGTGACTCGTCCCGAGTCACCTCACTGGAGCAATAATCTTTGTGCGAATTTCATCTAGTAATCTCTGCACTTCACTTACGTCCGCAATACATTCCTCTGTTGTCTACTGTATTCGTTGTATGTGTATCTTAGACATTTCTTCAGCAGGCACAAGTCCCTGCCTGAGTGCATATACAACCTGCATGTGTGCTAGCGTTCCCTCGATCTTGGCGGTGACCGTGAATGCTTCCTCAAGCCAAGGCTAGATGCATTCTTTAAGCATTGCTTCCTTCTGGTGCACAATGTCCACCTGGGCTTTTAGAGCACGAGCCTCCTTTATCTTAGCCAACTGTTGAGTAAGGGCGACCATCTGCACTGTCCCCCTGATGTTTTCATAAGCCTATTTCAACTCTTGCGCTTCTCTCTCTATCCATTGGAGCGTCGGGTATTCCTGTAGTGAACTAAGAGTGACAAGTGACTGGTCTAGCAAACTAGTGCATTCCTGTATGGCGCACTTTATTTATTCCAACCCTGCTTGAATGGCCTGGTGCCGCTGCTCGCGGACCTCCGGCAGTGTAGAGGGTTGTGCCTTCAACCTTAGTTTTGCGATCTGTAAGTCGAGGTCCAACTGGATCCTCGTGGCTTCCTCCTTTGCCTCATAGAATCCACTAGCCAATTTATGGATCCATATGCCTACTGGTAAGTCCAGTGCAATCTCGAGCTTGGGGGCGCGGCGAATTGCTTCCTCGACGGTTTGTTCCAATTGCTGAATCCATGCTACTGCTTTGTCACGTTGAAGGCTTAGTTGCTCAATGTTGATTCGCTGTTCGTTGAGCATCTATATTTCATGTCCTTCCCTAGTGTGGAGCTCTCTCATTGCTCCATCCTATAATTGATACAGTATTTCTCGTGGGAGGGCAACCAAGTTTAACCCAAGTCCCTTGAGCCGACCTATTGCGGCTCTGTCCTCTACATTATTTTCCATAAGTGCTCCTTCTGGTAGCGTGGCAGTGTTAGCCATTTTGGCCCACAACAACTGCTCGGTCTCTGATGTACCTGTATCCCCATAAGCGGCTACCCTTCCCTATTGTGGAGGTCATACCTGAAATTCTTGTAGTTGCATTATGAGTGCCCCCAACACAGTCTGTTGCTCCATCATTGCCTCCTGGAGCACCTCCCAGGTGACTTCATGAACTGTATCACCAATGTCACATAGGTCACCCTCAATCAGTGTGATAGGCTCCCCATCCAACTTGGACGCCTTGGTCTTCTTCTGAGGCCCTATTCGTTCTATCACACACAGCCTTTTTAAGGGTGTAGAGGTGGTGTGTGGGTTCGTGCCTTTTGTCGTATTATTTTCCCTTTGCCCTGCAGTCAAGTTTGGGCCTCTTTCATCCTGTGTCGAAGTGCCCCCTACTGTTGCTGTCTTTTCCACGGTGGCCTTTTTTGCCTCCTGGGATGCCCGTACTTCCTTGGCTAGCTATTCGTTCTGCTTTTGTTGTGCCAGACTCTTGACTGCAACCTTCTGATTTTGAATCTCTATCTCATTGCGCACCACCAAATATGGTGTGCACCATTCTGGTGGCCACATATCGAGTATTGCAAACACAACGTCATCTATTACGATGAAGGGGAGTGTGGTCCACTTCTGCTCCTGATATACACATGGTGCATATTTGCTTCAAATTCTGCGAGACTCTTCACACTGTCATAGACCATGGCGGACAGGCATGGTCATTTAGTGATCCACACCTGTATGCTTGCCTCCATCAGTATCCAGAAGATATTGGTTTCACGGATTTGCGTGGCATCCTTTGTCGCCCATAGCGATGCATATTTTGCTGCCTCTGGCCAATTCTGGTCAAGGGGAGGAAACTGACTATCTTCTGGCAATTCGCGTGTAACCAATAGTATTGATAAGAGTAACCACATGTAGTGGAAGGTCTTACCCTAACCTTGGGCCTCCCTACAGTTTGTCAGGAACTCATCGCAAAGGAATTGCACCCAGTTGAACTGTACCCCATCTGCACATTGCTCGGCTAGCACAATGACCGTTGCTGGTACCTTGTTGCCCCTACATTTTCTCATCACCTTTCCTGCCAACAACTGGGTGGCGACACGGACCCCTTTGTTCTGAATACTAGTAATAACGTACCCCTCTGCTTTTTCTCCAACTTATATTTCTTTTTGATGGCCTCTGCAAGCATCAAGTCTCCACTTGTGCTAGCTATTTTTGTGGGGTCCCTTCCTGCATAGGGAAGCTGAGAAATCTGATGAATGAGCTCCACCGTGATAGGAATGGGCTCTTCCAGCCATAAGTACCCATCATGCGCTAAGTAAAGCAGTTGCCTAATGACAAATATGGTGATCGGTTCCCGATGAAAGTGCAAAATTGATAGGAGGTGGAGTATCCCAGCCTCCCCCACCTCGCGCAGCCATGTCTGTGGTTGTAATGTTGTAACGGCCCCTTCGATGCTTAGTTCCATCAGCTCGCTAATTTCTAAATGGGGAAACTTCTCACTGTCTGCAAGGTCCCAATCTTCAAATTTCATAGAGGGAATGCGGCCCATAGTCGTTCCTTCAAATAAAACCCCTTCAGGGAGGGATGGAGTGTTAAACATACTGTTAACGGTGTCCAAATATTTAGGTACCTTTACCCTCCCTTTCTGGGGAGGGACATACTTGGGCAGTTTTGTTGCAGCCCGTATTGGCTGGATGTCTTCGTCCGTCTCTTCTTCTGGTTCCATTTATTTGACAAAGGTTGGAGGATCCTCCTCCTCATCATCGCTCTCAATATTAACTATTTTCCCCTTTTCTTCCATCAACAATTTACCAAAAGGCGGGTTTTGTGGAGACATACGGACGGGTCCTGCTACCTACAGATCCTTTTTGGACCTCGATGTCCGTGGTGATTTAGGGATTTTTGGTGTATCCCCTCCCAGTGGTGTAGGACTCTGCAGGGCTCCCTTGGTTGTTGACATGAGTTTGATAAGGCACTCCTATGTATCCTTCGGCAAGGCTTCAAACCACAGACTCACTCTTACAACCTCCTCATTCATCAGATGCATGCCCGCTTGATAATGCAATAACTGTATGCCAAGGGTTTCTTGATAGGGGGTCATCTGTGATTTATAGGCCCGTTGTAATTCCAACTCAACCCTCCCATCATTAATGCTATACTATCAGCAGATCATTCGAATCAATTTCTGACTTTATGTCTTAAATGTCCACTGCCCCCTTCTTTTTTCCTTAACTCGTACATCTTGTCATGAATAGTGGCACCAATGGTAACTTCCTTGTTTATCCGTGTAGTAGCGTAGCCCATTCCGCGAGACCGCAATCTGTGGGACATACCAACCCTGCGTGTACTCTTGTTGTCGCGCAGCTTCCTAACAGAGTGTTTATAGTCCCACACTCTCTTTCAACTGCTTGAAGCAGATTGCCCCCTCTTCAGTTAGTTAGGTGGTCACACCCTCTTGGTGCACTGTTACCATGTCCTGGCGAACAACCCTCAACATGGTTTCTTTCATAATCGCTATGCGCATTGTTGGATGCAAAACATTCTCTTGATTTCTCTTAAGAGTGAGGCACGACCTTAACCACAATATTCGACCAATTACCTTGCAGTCACATTCCTTCAATCCATCCTTAGGTTTTCACATATCCAGCTACAACTTTCTAGGTTTGTCATGTAGAAAGTCCTCCTTTAGTTCTTTTTCCCACTGTTTAATCTCTACGTCCATCATCATATTCTACCTTCTGAGAAGTACTCTATTTTTTTCCAATTCGCGAAGTTGCACATTTCCTTGCCGAATGGCTTCCTGAATCCATTCATACTCCTCTTCTCCTGGTTGTATGAGCCCTTCAGCCTAGACTTCGCACACTATTCTTTTCTCTGATATTACTACATCCATGGCCTTCTACAGAGGTGCTTCAGAGACCTCAGTTCTGGTACCATTCTGCAGCCTCAACTTCGCGGCCATGTTTGTGCAGGGCATTGGATGTGCCCATCTGACCCATGGGATGCGCATAGCCCCCTTTTTATATTGTATCGCTAACCCTTATTCATGACTTTGCATATTTTGGCAAACTCTCTCCCCTTCGCACTTGGTACTGTGAGCCGCCGTTGCATCCTGTTAAATCCTACGCATGTAACTCTGTCGCACGTCTGAACGGTATTCTGGTATGGTACTTTCGATTTTTTCTAAGGCTTCATCCAATATTGTTATCCCATCATCTGTTAGCATTTCCCTTGCTTCGGTTGTCATGTGTCATAGTGAGCAAATCATCAGGTTGCAATTCAATGTGGTTACTTCATACAACTTGTTCTGCCAGCGTTCTATTTCTTCATCGGAATCCGACATACAGGAACTGTCACGCTCCCATGAGATTCTCCCATCTTCAATCGGGTTTACCCTATCCTGATCTTACAATGTTATCTAGTAAATGCAGTCCAACTCATCGTCGTTGTCATCTTCGCGCACAGGTTCAGTTTAGCGCTCTCCTTCGGTGGGATCCTTCGGAACTATCACATGTAGGGACTTTTTCTTGAAAATCCTTTTCCGTTTCTTTAGGTTGATGACTCCATTCATATCCATTGCCTAGTCTATTCCAAGTAATACGGGGTAATTCTTACTATCATCTACAATCTCTATTACCTAGAAATCTGTCTGCGTGCTCGCACTGTCGATATCCACTGTTACTCTTGTTAATCTTCCCATGGGCAAGATATTTTGTTGGTTCGCCATCCGTAATTAAATAGGAGACCATTGTAGTGCGGGCCTACCCATGCGTTCTCAAGTCTACTTTGGTAATACGTTTGCGTCCGAAACCAGGTGTAAGATTACTTGATCCATCTCATATTTGCCAATTTGTGCTGTCAACTGCATTTCCCGTTTGGTGCACATAGCATGCTTCCCCATTTTTCGAACTACGCGTGGCTCCCCTGACCCTACGCACCTAGTGATCAACTCTTGTAGTCCTTTAATTGCATTATTATCACGCAGCAGTTTCATACATGTATCTAAAAAGGTATTTAGCATAGAGGGATCTAGGCCCATCTCTCGTTGATCCCTACTACCTAGAGTAGAGACCTCCGCAAAGCTCTTCTTAGCTTCCATAAACATTTCTTTTACGTGGTTCAAGTCAAACTCAGGTGCCTTTGCAGGAGCCTTATGTACCCAAGTATCCTCTTCAGGCTGCTTCCCCTTATCTTCCCCCATGGTCGTGCCACTTTTGAGCATCATGTTTACATTGGGGTCCTCTTCGTGTAGTTCAGACCTCATCATTTGGATATTTTGCATCGGAGTGGGCTGCAGCACCCATTTTTCACACATTTGTGCGATCAACGTCAGACAATCTATCATTTCATGATCAAACTATTCACAGTATGGGAAAGATAGTCTCATCGGGTTGGTGCAATCACAAGCGTAGTGCCCAAGTCCTCCAAAATTGTAACAAATTAGCTGTCCGCGGCCCCTCATGGGCCGCATTCCCCCGCGACCTCGGCCTCGCCCTTGGAAGCCACCCTGTGCTATTATTGTAGCTGGATTGAGGCCTCACATTTTTGTCTGCATTCGATAAGCTGGGGTCCTATCCATCATTAGTTCATAGCTCCGACATGTTCGCTCATCATGACCCACTGATCTACAGAAATTATAGTACAGTTGCTGCGGAGTCTGGGTATATTTCTGCAACAGGTGATAGTTTTCCATTGCATGCTTTCCTCCCACTTGAAAAATCATGCACTAGAGTGTAGTAGGCACACTCGGCCCTGCTTGTGCCTCTGGTCTCAATGGCATCGGTCCCCCTCCTGCCAAATAGTTCGTGAATACAAGACAATGATCCTTATCATGACCCTAGCCTTTGCATTTTATACACCACACTTCTTCACGTGCCTCTGGCTGGGGCACCCTATCCTGCTTCAAACTTTGCATCTCTAAGCATAGGTTTTGTAGTTGCATGTGGATTTGTTGGACTCCCAACCCCAGATCTTGTATTGGTGTTTCGTGCAACCTCATTGCCATTTCCAATGCCTCTGCCTGGGTTGAGAGCTTCTATTGTGACAGTGCCGTCCTCAGGTGTGGTGTCAAAGATGCCACAAACCACGTGTGGTGTGCTATGGGGTAAAACCTACCCTCAAAGGTCTTCTTGAGACCTTCGACAGATAGTAAGATTATCTACAAAAGCTACCAAGTTACACACATGTTCATCTATCAAACATAAATTGATAGGGTATGGAAAGAGGATTACCTTTAGCTCTTTCTAGATTTGCTTGGGGATCTCTATGCGGCAAGAAGAACTCCTTCAAGGCCCGCTCCAAGATAATTCCTACACAAAGGACAAGGCAAACCAATCACAACATACACTTATGAAAACTAATGTAAGAATGCACAACAAACATGTATTAGTGTATAACTTAACTACTCATCTCGACAAGCATCAGAATGAATAAATAAATGAACCACATTACCAACACTATGGGGTAGGGAACACAACTGCAGTTCTATATTTAGAATGAAAGAGTGATTACAACCATCCATTGTATCAGCTTTCCTTACCCCTTCTTCCTCTCTCTCTCTCTCTCTCTCTCTCTCTCTCTCTCTTTCAGCGAGCTTCTTCAAGAATATGACAGTTCACAACAGCTCTATGGGCTATCCTTCCAAATGCTCTGACCCCTTTGCAATGGCCCTCTCAATGCTTATATAGCAATCAATTTGGGGCTGCCAAGCTCCTCCTAGAGTTCATTAGGGAAAAAGCCATGAATCTGCCCTATTTACAAGCTTTTTCCCATTTGCCTTCATTCTCAGATTGGAATTTCTCCAAATATCTTGACTTTTGGAGTTTCCTTTCTTTTCTTGAGCAAATTTGGGGATTTAATATCTAGATATTTATGAGTAGATTCATTGGCATGATCTTTTGACCATCCCTTAGGTTCACTAACGCTCCCCCTGGTCTAATAACATGAATTAGCAGGGTGACTAACGCTCCTTTATTCTTGGTAACAAACTTTATAAAGTAGGTTGATAGTGTATAGAGAGTGTTAGTGTGGATTCCAGGCCTGCAATTGTGGTCTTTGCTTCAATCATCTTGTCTTTCACCTCTGAGTTGATGAGGAGGTCAATTTTTCCTATAATAGATTCCCCCTAAAGTATGAGATCAGAGGCAGAGACGATGGCCGAAATACTTTATGAAAAACAAACTGTAATTTGCTGTCAAAATCTTTGTAGAGAGAGAGAGAAGTTTCGGGAAGCAAGGAAAACCTAATACAACATAGATACATATATATAAACTACTAAAATCATGTCCTGAGTCGGGAATTCCCATGCTTAGTAGCTATGTCAGAGTAATTTTCTCATCTGTGATATAACAATGTTGGTCGCCAATATGGCACAGAGCAGATCCAGTGTCATAATAGATCATCCTGAAATAGTTGTCTCCAAAGAACAATATCCGCAGCTTGGGAGAGGAAACAAGGCTGAATGATGCAAGCCTCTACCCAAGGTCTTGATTTCGGCTTCATCGAACAACATAGATCGATACATGTGATAAGATGTGTTGACGTCGAACATGCACAAAATCATCTGATTACCAGTCAATAATGGAGACCATTAACAGATGTGAGGAAAGCCATCGATAATGGTGATGGTCTCCAAGATGCACAGTGCAGACTAGTGAGTGTGAAGAATTTATTTGTCATCGAACACTCGTAGAATCACTTAACTAGGATCCAATAATGAAAACCCATGATAAAACACAAGGTAACCTACCACTAATGTATGCAAGTACCAAGGCACTGAATGTGTTTCTTGGTTATCTTCCTAGATAGAGTGTTGAAGTCGATAGGAAGAAACCTATCGAGAGGTAGACAATGACGTATCCTACATCAGTCAACCCGAAACTGGACAATAATGATTTTGTTTTTTGTGGAATCTTTTGAGCATTTGGGTCTAAACAACGGATGGCATGATGAAAGGATATGTAGGATCGGTTGATATAGGAAACAAATGGAGACCCTTGAACAATAGAAGGCACGACAACGGTTTTAACCAGACAACACTAGACTCATGAACACTACAGAGTGTTAAGATACGGAGATGCAATTACATTAGGGTATATAGGCTAAAACTCATAGGATTGTAGGGTACATATTGAGAGGCCATCAAAATGAAGGTTTATCTGAGGGAGTGCCATGTTCAAGGGAACGATTGCTGCCAAACCACACTTTCTAATACGGAATACAATTGTATTGTCCACTTTTCCCATATGATTTTTTTAATGAGTCCAAATGGGTAAACTCATCGATCTTTTCATGTTTAAAGAGTTTGAAAAGGATCACAAAAAGAACGACTCTTTGCCCTATCTGATTAGTTTAATGAGTCCAGACAGGAAAACTTGTCGATTTTT
The DNA here is from genome assembly GCA_031772625.1 of Pinus tabuliformis. NCBI lineage: Eukaryota > Viridiplantae > Streptophyta > Pinopsida > Pinales > Pinaceae > Pinus > Pinus tabuliformis. Next base: position 308,956,387 of record CM062815.1, on the reverse strand, counting down.
TCATGTTTTAAGAGTCTAAAAAGTATCGTAAAAAGAACGACTCCATATCTTGTCTGTGTAATTTAAAGAGTCCAGACTAGAAAACTCAGTAGTATTTTCATATTTAGAGAGTCTGAAAAGATTGTAAAGAGAGACTCCATGGTGGTCCTTTTGTCATAGTTGTTAACCAGGTGCGACAAAAGGTTAATAGTACACCCGAATTAGTTACTTTTCCATATTTTAATCTATTGAACCCGAATAAAGAGAATCCTTCTTCCAATAGATGTCGACCTCATTTTGTTACGAGTACGAGGCGACGAGCTAAAATCGTGTTTCATCGTGAATTTTTAATGAGTCACGCGATGACAAACTTAATACCTTCATCAAAATTTTTAATGAGTTAGATGAAGAAAACTCAAGGTATCTTTTTCAATTTAATGAGTGAGAAAAAGAGGGAAAAGAACGACTCATCCCTTCTTCATAGTTTTACAAGCTCGAAGGAGGGGAAAAACTTGGGGATTTTTCGATTTAAGAGCAAGAAACTATCCCAAAAAAGAAAGTGCTCTTGCTGCTGTTGTCTATTTTTAACGAGCCCAGTAACAAAAACTCAGGATTTTTCAGTTTTAACGAGCAGGAAAAGTACCTAAAAGAATTCTTGGGTTATCTTTAGCAATTTTAACAAGCTGCAAGACATAGCTCAAGATTTTTTTCAGTTTAAAGAGAGAGAAAAAAGTGCCTAAATATAATGCTCCTTCGGTCTTTTTCAGTTTATGAGCTGGAAAACGATAAAAAAAGAGTTGCTCAGAGCATCGTTGCATATATTTAACGACTGCAATGATGAAAACTCGGAGATGTTTATATTTTTTAAAAAGCAATAAAATATCACAAAAAGTGCTCTAACCATCGTTGCAAAGATTTAACGAGCTTAACGTTGAAAACTTAGAGATGTTTATATTTTTTAAAGAGCAATAAAATATCCCTAAAAGTGCTCTATTGATCGCGGTATATGTTTAATGATCCCCACAACAAAAAAACTCGGAGATGTTTATATTTTTTAAAGAGTAATAAAATATCTCCAAAAGTGCTCTATTTAGAATTGCATGCAGCTTTTATTGCTTTTCATTCCTGAAAGTACTTTCATCAAAAAGTGGTAAAAAGTATAAAAAAAGTAGCAATTCCTATTATTTGCGTTCATGCATGATAAAAAATCATGGAAGGACTACTTCCTCTTTAATGATTTTAAAAAAATCATGTCTCTAAAATTTATATAAGGAGATGCTTTGAGCTATCACATGCATCATTTTCACTATTTTGAAGTTTGTGAGAGCTTTGCTAGAGCTAAAGAGGAGCAGATTTTTTGCGGACCATTGCAGGAGATCAGGGCAACCATTCGACGTGCTGTTAGTCCCAAGTGAGAGCTAAAACCTTGTTCTATGCCTTACTAAACCTTTCTTAACAACTTTATGGGTGGAATTTTGCAGATCTAAGGTGCCCTAGAGCCTTATTTTCACACTAACGCCCTCTAGATGGCCAGTAGGGAGTGTTAAACACTCTGTACGAGCCATTGGAGGGCATTAATCATCCTTGTGTAGCACCAGGCGTAGCATCAGGGCTGTAGGGAGCAATTAAAACCCTCATTCATGGATTCCTGAAGTGATTTTGCCTCCTTTTAACTGTTTTTAGGGTTATTTTGTGCAGGTTTCAGGCTGAAATGACTGACCTATCGAGAGAACGGGCCCATGAAAATGAGGAATTTCTGATGTAAAATGATCCAACATGCATAATTGCATTGCACCAATGTGGTTTATTGAAGTATGCAAAGCTAGAGCTAATGAAAGGATAGGAGGATTTACTAAGATGGATCATACAGCGCTGGGATGAACATGAGCAAGTGTTCAGGATTGAGATTAGGTGCTGGCGATTGACTGGGATGACATTTACTTTTTTACTGGTTTGTCATGCCGTGGGGCACAAGCAAACCTTACCGGTGGCAAGTCAGATCCATGATCTACTTCAGAGTTGGTACAGATCTACTACATCTCTAAGAGTGGACTTGTTAGCAATAGAGTCCTTATAGAGAGGATTCGACCGCAGTCTATGAGGGAAGTTTTATGGTTGATTGTACAGTTGGCAGGGTCAAAAAGTTCCCACGTAGCGACAAAGGCTCAAATGTTGCTTGCGATTGACTGTGTCCAGCCACAGATGTTCAACTGGTGTGAAGCAGTGCTTTTCCAGTTGAAGGCAGAAGTGACAGCATGCAAGACCCGTACCCAACACAGTTTTGGGTATCGTACTATCATAGTCTCATTTTTCCTTGAGAGGGTACCTATCATGTGCCCACGAGTGAGCTTAGGTCCCTTTGATCCGAGGGAGCCCAGGCGGGGTCGCTGGTCATCATTCGATCCTCGCACAAGTGGAGGATCACTCCAACACTTCTTTGACGAAGACTTCTTCTAGTGGCTCCGTAGCTAAATTGTGATTGTTGATGACTATGCCTATGAAGGCATGGACTTTACCAGTGACCCAGACTTGATGCTACCACTCGGGACCAACTAGGGTCCTCAAGGTGAGAATAGTTTTGATAGTACTTAAGTATTTTTGCACTTTTGAATGTATATGTAATGCTTTTTAAAGGTGAAATAAGAACTGACATGAAACTTTTATGCTTAACACAGATGTGGCACCAGTACGACCTATAGGCGAACCTCGCTATGTGCGGCGAGGTGGCCAACTACTTGTTGAGGGGGCCATGCTGACAGTCTCCGCGAGGTTCTGAGAAACCTAGAGGATTTAACTATGGGTGTCCCCCCTTCCTATGAGGGAGATTCTTGCTCATATGCAGCGACACATCGTTGGTGTACCTGAGTGGTTTCTGGTTCCTCTTCGGAGGGTAGCTAGCGTTGTTTTAGCTTTTCTAGAGAAATAGGCTCTTTTTAGCAAGTGTTCTGGCGTAGCCATATGAGTGCTTGTCGCTGGGTTTTGAGCCATTTTGTACTTAAATCATCCAAGTTTTGGAATATTTTGATGTAAAAAACTGGATTATGATCTATAGATATACACATATATTTTTGGTATTTGGTGGTGTAAATGTGTTTTTAAATATTTTTTGTAACAAATTTTTAACTTTAGTAAATGTTTTACTTCTCATGCATGCTGCTATAAAGAATGAGACAAATTCCAATCCAATACATAGTTAGCTAACGAATCAGCGATTGTATTTAATTCTCGATGAACATGCTCATATATGATTATTTCAAATGGACATTCCAAGAGTCGCACCCTTAGATAGTTACGTAACAAGGTTGGATTACGAACATGATAATGGTTTGTCAATTGCATAATGACTAGCTGGGAGTCTAACCTGACCACCATATTGGAGATGCCCCTTGATGATGCTTCCGTGAGAAGCAAAACGATGGACATGTACTCGGCAATATTGTTTGTGGCGGTACTAAGAAAGATTCCCCCAAAGCAAAATAGTTCCAACTCGGGTGTATAGATGACCCAAGAAGCTGATTCAATGTGCTGTGTGTGACCACTAGCACCATTCGTGTATCCTACGTATGATAAGGGCAAGGAAGATATCTACATTACGAGAAGAATTCATGAGACAAGTACTCCACTAAATAACAAACAATCCAATCACATCAAAAAAAGTAAGCAAAACTTATGAATACATAAAATTACAAAGCACATGCCCAGTGCAATACTAGGCACAATACTTTTTTAGATAGAGCCCATATTTGGGCTCCTTGAGTGGGATTCCGTCCCAGTCCTACAGTTCATATGCTCCCATGGGGAGGACCTTCGTTATGACATAAGGACCTAGCCAAATGGGTCGAAGCGTGCATGTCTCCAAGAGGTTATCTTTTGAGTGATAGAGCGATACGAGGTTGCCTTCTTGGAAAGAAGAAAACCTAACCGCTTTCGAAAATTGGGTTTGTACCTGCTCCTTGTGAGCTGCAAGTGCCAAATTAGCATTTCGACGGGTTTTATCTAGTTGTTTAAGGTATATTAGGTATTCTTTTTTGGCAGTAGGGCCAGGCATGGGTTCAACGACTATTTCTAGGGAAGGGATTGGCCGCCCATTTTGTTTTGCCTCGTCATAAAGTTGGATCTCATTTGCAACAAATGACGGATTAAAGTCAGGTATTTCCTCGTGAGACCAAACAAATTTATCATGGAATTTCTCATGTAGGTAGGTGGAGCTTGCAATTTCCCCAGGACTGCAATCTGCTTACATCTGGGTGTCCTCCACAATGCCTGTCGTGACTAGAATATCTATGGGCAATGACCTGGAAGTGTTGCCCATATTTCCTTCTGCCCCAAAAGTTTGGTTGCTTGTATAGGGTTGGGAAATGATTTCATTTATGTCAAAGGATAGGACTTGAAAAGGCATCATGTTTGAATCAGATGTCGAAACACAAAGATGCCAATCCTCCCAATGTTGCTCTCCAAAACTCATGATTTCTTGAATAGCTTCGTCCGTAGATTGGAGTTGATCGAGTGGATCTACAGGAGGAGCTGTTATGGGAGGATATGTGGTATCATTGGAATTAACCAACATGACTGGAGATGCGGGTTGAATGGCTTGGTCAGCCGATTCAGCTGGTGACAGCATCATTTGGTCTCTGAATGTGTCAACATATGAAGGAGCCGTGAGGATCTAGGGATTGGTCAATTCATGAGGAATTGATGAAAGCGTGTTGACTGATTGTGAAAATTGGGGTGGCTGAAGAGGAAAACAACCCATCATGGAAGAAGCCTTCAGTAGACCGGTACCTAAACTGACATAAGAGTCAGTTCCACCTCCTAGTAGGGGTACGAAGCCACTTGGTAATGGTGAATAATTGGGCGTGCAGAAAGACAACTGATCCACTGTAATGACCTTTCCATCCAATGGAGATAGGATGATACAAAAGGTAGTGGATACGACGAACATCATGGCATATGTCCAACTGCGACCTAACAACAAATTATAGTCGAGTTTCTTGTCCATGACTTCTACATCCACCGTTACTATTTTTCTAGCCAAAGTGATGGGAAAACTGGCTAGGTATCCTTTTGGGATAAAGGTGTGGCTGTTGAAATCTTTCAAGGAGTTTGATGGTAGGGTTAGGGTCGAAGAACCTAGGGCGAGCCAACATGCAGCCGACATGATGTAGGTTGAAGCACCTTTGTTGATGATAGTTTGGTGTATACCTTTACCTTTCGAAGTGATAAGCACTTGAAATGTAAGTTGGTGGGAAAGGGGGGGTTTACACTTGTCGATGTCGAAAATAGCAAGCATGGAATCCATAGGGTCAATACCTCCGATAGCTGAAAGCAAAGCTTTCCATTGGTTGGGGCATGTTTGTAATACTTCGAGCGCCGACATAGCCAACGACGCTTGCGCAAAATCCTCTGAGGTTGTAGTGTTGGGTGGCACGTGTAGATGTATTGTGCATTGTGTGTCAAACTGCTCCCTTGGGGGGTCGAATTACAAAGTCCTCAACCAGCCTTTCAATATGTAGGTTGTTGGGTGGTGATGGGTTTTGACCTGAGGATGGTTATGCTGCCGGAGTGACAGGAGCTCCATAAGAGTTGGCTCTGGTGGTGAGTTCTACCGTTTAAAATGTGTAAACAGTAGAGCTTCCTTCGCCAGCTGAAGGATGTTGCGAACTATCGCTGCCCCCTGATGTGGGGTGCAGTTGGTTAGCAACGAGATTTTGCTGCTGTTGAGTAGGAAAAGGATTTCTAAGGACAACATGTGCCTTACCAGAATCTCTTTTGGAAAGGTAATATGTGCATTCTTGAATACATGGACAACGCCAGGTTACGTGGTCTTTAAGATAGATTTTGCATAGATATTTGGTGCCTTTGTCCTTTTCCTCATCAGTAGGCACAACGACGTTCTGTTTTGTGTTGGTTGCTTAGATGACTGCTCTTCAGAAGGAGTGGTCTTGTTCTTATTCTTCTTGTTCTTTCCACTGCATTTCTGTGTAGACTGCACAGAGTTTATCTCAGTGGCAGGAAGAGTAGATGCTTTAGTAGAGGGGTCCACTGCCAACTTGGCAATGGAACCACTATTAAAATTGGCAACCAGGGAAAAACTTCATGTGGGTCATCTTATTCATGGATAATAATATTTTTATTATATTCCTCTCGTCGAGAGGTGTAGGATTGATATAAAGATCATCCAATTCTGATAAGTATTCATGGAGATATGAATTTATTTTGATTATGGAATTATTATCAAGCCGACCTACAACTCATGTAGGCTCAGAAGCCCAACAATCGCATCTATTCACCCATCAACGTTGTGTATAAATATAAGAGGACTTTTCCTCATTTGGACTCACTCATCTCATCACATCTCTCTCTCTATACTGCGCAGATATGAGTCTCTTCTCTACTGCGTTGAAATGGGTCTCTCTCTCTCACACATGTGAAGCCAGAAGCTGTTGAATTTGAAGCTACAACTGCAGAAGTAAAGATTTACTTGTGTGGCCTAGAATATCTCCTAATCTAAACTGCGCTGTAGGTTCATCTGAACCTCCTTTGAAAGCCGCAACTTTTGGTGGTGGAATGAAGTCAATCCGACGAACGATTTGCAAGATATCGATTGCCCTAGTTTGAAGCTGGAAACTACTGAAACTGAAGCTGCAACTGCAGAAGTAAATATTGACTTGCGTGGCCTAGAAGATCTCCTCATCTGAACTGCACTGTAGGTTCATCTAAACCTCCTTTGAATGCCACAACTTTTGGTGGTGGAATGAAGTCAATCCGACGAACGGTTTGCAAGATATCGACTGCCCTATTTTGAAGCCGGAAATTGTTGAAACTGAAGTTGCAACTGCAGACGTAAAGATTGACTTGCGTGGCCTAGAAGATTTCCTCATCTGAACTGCACTGTAGGTTCATCTAAACCTCCTCTGGAAGCTGAAACTTTTGGTGGTGGAATGAAGTCAATCCGACTGTCGGTTTGTGAGATATGGTTTGCCCTAGTTTGATAATGAAGCTGCTAATGTTGATGCTGCTGATCTAGGGTTTGCTACTGCTGATATGAATCGGATTTATTGTACTATTTATCTCTGCTGAATTATTGAAGATAAAAGAAGATTTGATTAAAGGGTTTCCCCACACATTGTGGGGTTTGTCCTTGGCTATCCGCCACATCTTGTGTCTCTTGTCTTGGCTTGTTTTCTGTCGATCATTTAATGTTCTATCTGCACTTTACTTTATGTACATGTGATTGATAATCGGTGGAATATAATAAGAAAAATAAGTAAACTGTTATAAGCATAGAACATACCATAACTTAACATGGTATCAGAGCTGAGGTGAAGACAAAGCCCGAGCAAGAGCAAGAGCAATCATTGAAGAGAAGATTGGCAAGGCTATCCTAAAATAACTATGGGGTCCTCAACACTCTTTCCTGCCGAAGACAAGCTCCGTGAGAAAGCTGACTATCACAGATGGAAGATGTCTATCGATCTAACCCTTGAAGATCAAGGAGTGTTGGACCATGTAAGAGGAAATATTGTTGAGCCTTCATCAAATGCATCTGCTGCTGCCTGGAACAAATGGAAAAATGGAGAAGTCAAAACAAAGAAGATCATCTGTGACTCTATCGACAAATGCTTGGTGGCCTACATCTATGATCTAGACACCTCCAAGGAAATCTACGATAGACTGGTGAGTTTATTTAAAGTCAATGATGCAAATCAAGTTTTGTTTCTTAGAAATAAGTTGAGGGAAATCAAGAAGGGTAAAGATGAAAGTATGCAAGCATACTTCTTAAGAATCACCGAGATCAAGAACGATCTCCTATCTATTGGGGAAACTATTACTAACAGAGAAATGGCACTCACAACTCTTGGAGGATTGCCATTTGAATGGTATGTGTTCAGGACTACTCTTTTGAACTATAATGTAATTCCTGGTTTCGAGGAATTAATGGCTAGATGAAAATGACGATGTTACATTTGCGATAAAGCAAGTCACTATGTATGAGAACATGAGCATCATGATGAATGAGATAATGGACATAAAGGGCAACATGAGATCATGGACATATAGGATAGCATGATGATGATGCACACTAGTTTGAGCAGCATTATGATGGATAAAATCATGGACATGGGCAGCATGATGATAATCATGATTAGAGAAGCATGGTACAGTATGCAGTGGTGCAACTCGAAATCCCTCTGATGGCAATCAAAGGAATGGCAAATTCAACAGCAAAGGTAATAGGAGAGCTGGGAATCAAGGAAGAAGACAAGCATTCAAGAAGGCTAGAAATTCTAGGATGTATTAAATGCACCTGACCTCAAAAGGAACCTAGTGTCCATCTTGGCAATGGAAGACAGAGGCTACAAGGTAACCTTCAGCAATGGAAAGGTACCTATATGGAAAAATAATGTTAAAGATGCCTTTACTCTTGGGTTTAGTGTTGATTCATTATATCAGGTCGATGGAAGTATGCTAGGTGTCATGTCTTATGACACATCTCTTCAGTCCAAACTTTGGCATTAGAGGTTTGCCCCCTTCATTATAAAGCTATACTCGGTGTAAGACAAATGGTGACAGGGATGCCCGAATTCTGAGTAGAGAAAGAAGGTGTATGTCCAGGATGTGCTGAAGGAAAGCTCAAAAGGGGACCATTCCCCTCAAGCCAAAGCAAGACCTCCGATATATTACAATTGGTTCACTCAGGCATACCTGAGGTTGGCATTAAGAGGGAGACTACTACACCACATACTCCTGAGCAGAATGGTGTGGTGGGAAGGAAGAACCGAACGATGATGGAAGCTGTCCGGGCCATGCTAGATGATCAAAGACTTCCAAAGTTTCTATGGGCTGAAACTACAATCACCGCCGTATATGTACAAAATCAATGCCCTCATCAAGCATTGGGTTCCAAGACTCCTGAAGAAAAGTTCACCGCAAGGTGAACAATCTTCTGAATTTGAGGAGCTCTCAAGAAGCCGACACTAGGGAATCGAAAGAAAAGGGTGATGAATCAAAGTCTGATGTAGAAGAACCCATGGATCTGATTGATTCTCATCCACATGAGCCTTCCTCTTCTAGGAATAGGTCTTCATGGCTTAGGGGGATACTTGATGATGCTGAAGGACATGCCGCACCCTGAGGAACCTTCCGTCAAAGTAAGAAACTTAACAGGTATCAGGGATAGCTGACCATCATACAAAACGAGCCTTCATCATTCTCAGATGTCGTCAAGCATTAACTATGGAAGGGTGCTATAACCATAGAATATGCGTCTATTATGGAGAATGCTGTAGGAGAACTACTTCCCAGACCCTGGACAAGACAATTGTTACTTCAAAATGGCTTTACAAGATAAATCATGCAGCAGATGGAAGCACGAAAAATTATAAGGTTCGTTTTGTTGCTCGAGGTTTCTCCCAAAAGGAAGGTATAGACTATGATGAGATATTTGCACCTGTTTCTAGATATACGACCATCTGCTCGATCATAGCCCTTGTCGCTTCACAAGGATGGAAACTACATCAGATGGATGTCAAGACTGCGTTCTTGCATGGCTCAATCAAAGAAGAGGTCTACGTGGAGCAACCCGAAGGATTTGAGATTTATGATCGAAAATCTCATGTATGCAGGTTGAAGAAAGCTCTCTATGGGCTGAAGCAAGCACCCCGAGCATGGTATGAGAGGATCGATAGCTACTTGATGAAGCTGGGACTCACTAGGAGTGAAGCCGATCCTAACCTTTACTTTAAGGTTGAAGATGACAAGCCTCTTATACTAGTATTGTATGTGGATGACCTCTTTCTAACAGGTGCAGACCCTCTCATTCACAAATGTAAGAGGGAGCTGGCCTCTGAATTTGAAATGAAATACCTAGGACTGATGCACTACTTCCTAGGACTTGAAGTATGGCAGAAGCCAAGGGAAATTTTCCTATCTCAAGGGAAATATGTGGTAAAGATATTGGAAAGATTTGGTATGATGGACTGCAAGCCTGTGACTACCTCGAGGATCTTAACTTTTAGAAGTTATATGGTAGTGATGTCGGACCAGATTTGGGAAATGCCTCTGAGTTTCATAAACTCATTCGCATTGATGTTCTTGGTGAACCTCCGTCCGAACATATTTTTTGTAGTTAACATTGTGAGCTCATATTTGGTTGAGCCTCACTGGATTGATGCAAGGAATCTTCTGAGATGTCTTCAGGACACAATCTCTCATGGATTAAGATACACTGCCGGAGATGTGAGACTACTTGGATATATTGATGTTGATTGGGCAGGCAGTGTGGTGGACCGTAAGAGCACTTCCGGGTGTTGTTTCACCTTGGGATCTACTTCAATATCCTGGATGAGCAAGAAGCAGAAGTCGGTGGCTTTGAGCACTGCCGAAGCAGGATATATTGTTGCTAGCATAACCTTGTGTGAGGCAATCTGGTTGCGAAAGCTCTTCAGTGAGCTGTTTGGATTTACATTGGATACCATTGTGATTCTCTGTAACAACCAGAGGTGGGATTCGATTATTGAGGAATACCGTATTCATCAATTGCTCCAGCAGATAGACATCATATGGGATATGGTAAGTCGATGAGCAAGGAAGCTCCATCACATTAAGATGATGTACAGGTTGATACACCTTGTCAAAGCCCTGAGGAAATATCTAATCTGTGATTTTCCCAAACAACTTGGAGTCGGTAAGAAACCCTTGTACAAGGGTCCTGCATGTTGCATACATTGAGCTCTGGGAGCTCTGAGGGCTTGCGGTTATTACTGGAGCAACATACCACCACAGGGTGAATCACCCTCCCCTGGTGGTGCACACTGGAACAAGATGATTCGCTCTCTTGTGGGACAAGATGATTCACTCTCTTGTGGAACAGGATGATTCGCTCTCCTGTGTAGCAGGATGATTAGTTCTCCTGTAAGGCCTGGATTGATGTGTTCTCCATGGCGATTGTAGCAGGATTGATGTGTTCTCCTGTGAGGCTTGGATTGATGTGTTCTCCATGGCGATTGTAGCAGGATTGATGTGTTCTCCTGTGAGGCCTCGATTGATTTGTCCTCCATGGAAATTGTAGCAGGATTGATGTGTTCTCCTGTGAGGACAGGATTGATTAGTTCTCCTGTCAAGGCATCCTACCCATGCAGTATGGGAATCATGGGAAGTACCTCTCATCTGATCAATGAGCAGGGAAATGAAGTTAGGGACCATAGTAGTACCGATGGACGTATCGTAGTAACTACCGTACTCCCTATGCTAGGATGACCTCCATTGATCTGGGATCAATGATACTAGTCTGGGACCAGTGGTAGGAGTTGTACCATACTATGAAACTGACTTCGGGTCGGTTTAGATTGGTCTGGGATCAGTGGTACATACTCTGAGACTGACTTTGAGTCTGTGGAGGATGATATTGGTCTGGGACCATTGGAGTTGTACTCACTGTGACGCTGACTTTGGGTTGGTTGAGATTGGTCTGGGACCAGTGGTACATACTCTGAGACTAACTTTGAGTTAGTATGATACATCCTCGATCATTTCTTCTTCTTCATAATTTGGACAAAAGAAAAGCAGAACAGAACAATGCAAGAGCAGAGCAAATCAGGCAAAACAGTACAGATCAGTGCAGGCAGAACAAGACAAAGCATAACAGGCAGAATAGAGCAGAGCAGGGCAAGGGTCAGGCTGTACAAGGCAGTGCATTTGATGGATGAATAGTAACGACCGATAGACAGATTGCAGATGAAGTTCTCCATGGTTGAGAGGGAGTGTTAAAATTGGCAACCAGGGAAAAACTTCATGTGGGCCATCTTATTAATGGCTAATAATATTTTTATTAGATTCCTCTCGTCGAGAGGTGTAGGATTGATATAAAGATCATCCAATTCCGATAAGTATTCATGGAGATAAGAATTTATTTTGATTATGGAATTATTATCAAGCCGACCTACAACTCATGTAGGCTCAGAAGCCCAACAGTTTCATCTATTCACCCACCAACGTTGTGTATAAATACAAGATGAATTTTCCTCATTTGGACTCACTCATCTCATCACATCTCTCTCTCTCTACTGTGCAGATATGAGTCTCTTCTCTACTGCGTTGAAATGGGTCTCTCTCTCTCACACATGTGAAGCCGGAAGCTGTTGAATTTGAAGTTGCAACTGTAGAAGTAAATATTGACTTGCATGGCCTAGAATATCTCCTCATCTGAACTGTGCTATAGGTTCATATGAACCTCCTTTGAAAGTCGCAACTTTTGGTGGTGGAATGAAGTCAATCCGATGAACGGTTTGCAAGATATCGACTGCCCTAGTTTGAAGCCGGAAACTGCTGAAACTGCAGAAGTAGAGATTGACTTGCGTGGCCTAGAAGATCTCATCATCTAAACTGCATTGTAGGTTCATCTGAACCTCCTTTGAAAGTCGCAACTTTCGGTGGTGGAATGAAGTCAATTCGACGAACAGTTTGCAAGATATCGACTGCCCTATTTTGAAGTCGGAAACTGTTGAAACTGAAGCTGCAACTGCAGAAGTAAAGATTGACTTGCGTGTCCTAGAATATTTCCTCATCTAAAATGCATTGTAGGTTCATCTGAACCTCCTCTGGAAGCTGAAACTTTTGGTGGTGGAATGAAGTCAATCCGACTGTCGGTTTGTGAGATATGGTCTGCCCTAGTTTGATAATGAAGCCGCTAATGCTGATGCTGCTGATCTAGGGTTTGCTACTGCTTATATGAATCAGATTTATTGTACTATTTCTCTCTGCTGAATTATTGAAGATAAAAGAAGATTTGATCAAAGGGTTTCCCCACACATTGTGGGGTTTGTCCCTGGCTAGCCGCCACATCTTGTGTCTCTTGTCTTGGCTTGTTTTCTATCGATCGTTTAATGTTCTATCTGCACTTTACTTTATGTACATGTGATTGCTAATCGGTAGAATATAATAAGAAAAAGAAGTAAACTGTTATAAGCATAGAACATACCATAGCTTAACAACCACTAAGTTGTTTTACAGCGACCCCAGAGGTTGTGCCGACAATCCCGTCGGCGTGTACTCCAGGGTGTTGAGTGGTGGGAGGATTCGGGTTACCGGGAGCATGGGGGATTATGTCGTAGAGAGTGCCAGACTGTGAATAAATTAAATCTAAGTGCTGGGCATGATGTATGGATTGGTCTTCCATGACCGCACCACCTAGAGCGACATATCTAGCGATTTGTGGAAGTAATGACCTACAGAACTAGTCCGTTAAGAGAAAGCTTGGGAGGGGAGCTTTGACTAACCTCCACCTACGTCTCCATTCATGTATATGATAGGAGATGTGGGTGGTGTTATCCTGATAAAATGAAGTAAGGAGCTTTGTCCTAGTCTCGTAGCGGATAGGTAGCTAGAAGTGCTTCAGGAATTCCATCGCTAAATTATCGAAGGTATTTACTGACGCGCATGGTAACTCAATATACCACTTTGCTGCATTGCTAGTAAGGGTGCGGGGAAAAAGACGTAACCGGACACTATCATCCACCATGGAGTTAGAAACACTCCAAAGATGGTAGGTGGTGATATGGGTGCCCAGATCCTCCCCTTGTTTTCCGTCGAACTTTGGAATGTCTGTCGGTATTTTATGTGGGATCGGCGACCATTGTAAGTTGTGGTAGATGGGGTTGTTTGTCAGCTTGTATAAGTCAGGAATATCCGATGTTGCCAAAAAAGGCAGATTGTTGGGTGCCCCCGACTCGAACCATGGTGATGACAGATGACCTGAGGAGCTCTATGCTCCTCCCATTTTTTGGCTCCCCATAGTGTACATGGGTTGCGTGGTGTAGCAGTTGCTTTGTGGTATGGTGTTGTAGAGTGGATTTCCATGAGGATTTTGATATTAGGTTATGAAATCGCCCCCAGTATAAGTGGTGCCCCCTTGACTCATTTGTGTCTGTGAGTAGGGTGCCCCCATGGATTGGTTGGGTATCCCTTGTGGATTCCCAACCGACACAAAACTAACCATATGGCTTTGATTGACAGAGGGAACACTCATGTAAATCAACGATTGTCCATGTATACTTGAGAATTGAGGGGGAACTGTGACATTCCCCATCAAAATGTGCATATTGGGAACCCCCCCATATATTTGAATCTGGGGGTTGGAACTGTACATTGGCAGCCGACCTCATTGTTGTTAAATAGAAATTGCACCCATAGTGCCGCATTGAGTGTTTTATGGAGCACTATATGTGGCACTAGTCGAAGGTATGCATTGTGGCACCATAGGAGTGGGACCTGGCATCTGCTTGGTTCCACTTATAAAGGGTGTTATGTGAGTTGTCATACCTGGGACAAACGGGATAGTGGTATTCCACATTACCGATGTTGTGATGACCGTCGATTGGGGAAGTGGTAGAGGACCAACAATGTCTCTAAAATTCCACAAACCGTGAGGCATCAACTGAATATATGGGAAAATTCCACCTACTGAAGAAGGAAGTAGGTACATTAGCTCCGCTGACAAAGGGATCAAAAAGGATCCAAGCATGCCCCAAAAGTCTTCAAAATCCTCTTGAGGATCATTCAAAGTCAAAACCATCGCAAGAGGAGAGCCCTTGGAAGGGCAGAAATACACTATCGGGAGGCCTAAAACACTCTAAAACCACAAAAAAACCCATAGGCACAGGCTTAAACAATGGATGCATGATAGCCATTCGATCTGGCCGATCAATGGCCCAGATCTAATCGGTGGATCGCAGATCGGGAAGGCCATGGGGCAAGGCCTTTACATATAGCAATATGCGATTGCGATTAGATCGCAACGCAATATCGCATTGGTGGAGGTAAGCTAGCAGGGTAAACGTGGATCAAGTGCGATCGCGATGAAGGACTGCTATCGAAGCGCCCACTTCGCATCGCAGGATTGCAAATCGGTGGATCGAATGTGGCACTTCACCAAGGGCCAGAGGGCACATATGTATTTGCGACATGATAGCTAGACCTGACGGTTATATAACACTCTATTGCATGTTATTTCAGGTCTGCGCTAAAGCCGTTTTCAATGGTTTTCAGTGCATTTTCGTTGTATAAACAAAATACGAAGGAACCTTGGGGCAGTGCGACATGTGACAGCGACGTGAAGGGCAGACCCGATAAAGGAATTGGTCATGTTTATGGACCTTTGAAGTCCGAAAAGGACAACGATGGGCGAGATTCAGCAGTACTACAACGTTTTCGCTGTTTATGACCCGAACAACCACAACAAGAAAAAAACTTTCACGACTGTCATCTGAAAGGGACCGGTACAGGTATTTCATAGGTACGATAGCCACTCCATTGTTGGTTCAGGTGGCAAGCCATCCTTAGAGGAGTATTGCAGTCATGTTACATAACAGAAGAACGATTCGGCAGAAAGATGACAATCGGCAAACAGAGCCCGGAAAGGGAAGGAGAAGGGCCACTGCATGCCTCAACCCAAATCAAACGAAATCATGGAACATAATGGGGCATCTTTGGCATTAGAGAGCTCCCAGGCATCATAGCAGGCTGCCAAAAATATCTGAATATGGTCATTCCTCTGTCAGAAGAGGAAAATCTCCGAGCCATGCCTGCCTATTGAGGGAATCAAATAGTTAAGGGACAGATCAGACAATTCTAAGACTTTGAGCCTTCTGGAAAGCTCAGGAGCATTGTAAAGGGCCTATAAAATGTAGAAAATTACAGGTAACAAGGGTTCAACTTCTGGAAACTCATGAGGCTTTGCTACTCAAGCTTCTCATCTTCATTTTTAGTAATACAAGCTTCTTTTTCTGTTACATGTTTAATGTCCATTTCTTTCCTATTCTATGCTTGCACTTGAACAATTTGTTCAGGATTTCTGTGTGTTTAAGGCTAGATAACTGTCATATCTCTGCTTTGATACATTAGATTTGCAAGCTTCTCTGCTGCCTATGGCTAGCCATTTATATGTGTGATTATATATGCATCTACTAGTATAGTCAGTAAGTTCATTTGATGCCTGTAGCTAGCCATTCATATAGGTTCATGTATGCAATCTGCTAGCATAGTCAGTGTTCTCCATCTATCCATTAAATATACAAACTATTGAACATTAGCAGTCTAAAGCCTTGTGTTATTGGGGGTGTTCATGCATGTCCTGAGTAAAAACATAGTTGAAATGGTTATCTGGCTTGATCTAAACCATAATTTATTCCGATAGTTCAGACAACAATATTAAAGATCATATGTTACTAGGCATCTCTGATTTACAACCTCGGAGAGTTTCCTAGAGTGATAACATAATTGGCGCCGTTGTCAGGGAATGGAAACTGAAGCTCAGCTTCCCTGGGAAATGACATAGACCCAACTTTGATGATAGACAAAGTCCAAGCACATTTTTGGCTGTAATCATCTATCTGGCGACTCTACTAGAGGTCGAACCTCTTGGCGACTCCACTTCATAATTCTGGCTCAGTTTGTGAGGCATACTCGGAGAAATCATCAGAAATCGCAAGCTAACCTAGTACCTGACCCAGAAAAGACCATCAATGAGAAGAAAGTATCGCAGAAAGGAGCATCGGGTTCAGGTAAACCTAAACCATATTATATATCTCTTCAAGAAGATCCTTCAATAGAACAAATACATGTTGAGAGTACAGATTCTAATACTAGTAGTGAAGAAAAGCCCTCAGAAATTCATAAAGCTCGTTATTCTTTAGTTTCTCCTTTCATTGTTAGCCCAAAGGGAACCTCGCCTCTTATTAACCATACTCCTTTGGCCTCGTCAATCACTCCTCTGCCTTCTGTTATTCAGACTTCTAGTACTCTTTTAGTCACCACAGTTATGGCAGGTCCGCAAGCACCCACCAAAATGGAAAGAATCATAGCCGCTAGGTATGGACCTCTAATACTGCCCACTCCTTTGAATGCTATGTCCACTGGAGAATATCAGAAGTATATGCCTAAGTTCACTGGGACTGAAGGTGTCATTGTTGAAGAAAACCTTGAGTCTTTTATAGCTATGCTGATAATCTATATATTAGTGAAGATGATGTGTGGATGAGAGTCTTTGTCCAAAGCCTAGATGGGGAGGCTAGGAAATGGTTCAGAGAACAAGCCCCGAGATCTATAGCAGATACCGAAACTTTAAATGATACATTCCTAAAACATTGGGGAGATAAAAAGGACTTGCTATACTATCATACGGATTTTGGGAACCTGAAGAGGGAAAATGGGGAATCCTTGCCCGATTTTAATAAAAGATTCAATCGTATGTATAGTAAGATACCAATTGAGGTAAAGCATACTGTTGAGGAGGTAAATCCCGTCTGCAAACAGAGGCGATCCCTACTAGCCTAGACCGGGTCTAGCAATAATCATACAATGCTACAGTGCAAGTTCCTAATTGCAAATTAATAGACCAGTGATGAAGGCCTACCTAGATTCCTCACGATCTCTGTGAATAGACACCTGCACATGCAAAGAACGACAAAAGCACAAGCATAAAATCTAGTGTATGCAACTATATGTCAGTCAGAAAGGACATAACTCATCATCACCACAAATAATAACAAGAGTGGAACCATAACCAATAGTCATTCATTAGTAATCAATCAAAGAAGAATACAACCAAAGTTCTGACGCTGGATTCTCCTCTAGCGGGTCAGCAGCACATGTCTCGCAAAGCCTGTCAGGAATAAGGACAAGCCTCTCTCTATTTGGATCTTGGACAATAATCTCCTTGCTTGGATTTGGCCTTAAGGAAATCAAGAAAGCTCTTGCAACATGAAGCTCTTGGGAATTTGGAATTCTGAATCTTTGGAACCTAAAAAACTATCCAACTCCAAAAACTCTAGAACTAGCTTGCCAAGGAAAATGGACAAGCTTTTATAGATGGAGGAAGGGGAGTTGGGATCATCCACAATAATCATGGGATTGGCCATATCATCAAGGAAGCTTCCATGAGAGGTGGCAAACCACTTCCTCTCTGTGGAAATCCGTAGCCAAACCACCCAACTCCAGATAGATTCAGTCCACGAATTTGTTAGGATGAAACTTTCGCCGTTTGTTTGTTAAAAAACACCATTGATTATAGTTGGCGCGGGTGTGACTCTGTGACAGAGCGCCAACTGGAACACCCTCTTTGGAGGATTTCCCTCATTGGCGCGAGGGCTGCACTATGGAACCGTGCCAATGTGAAAAGGGCTATTTTTAGGGTTTTTTAGCAGGAGATGTCTTCAGGGCAAATAAAGCTCATGTCCAGAGGAATGTAACACAAGTGTTTGTAGGCCATGCCACTTCTCATAGGTCCCAGAATGAGTCCTCCAAAACGTGGGAGAGGAGTAGCAGGGACGATGAAAAATTTCTGTGTAACAGATGCCCCTGAGAGAGAGAGAGAGAGAGAGGGGTGAAATGCTTTACGAGAACATGTACAACCGAAAACACTTCCGCCAGAAAACCTGCGTAGAGAAGTACAACTGATATCTCAAATACATGATATATGTGGTATGGGCGCATCCATCCATAGCATAGTACACAATAATCTAGATCCAAGGTATGGGTGCAGCCATCCAGCGAGGATCGATGAATAGACTCAGGCATGGTCACAGCCATCCAGTGAATGAGTCATGTAATAATCATAATAATCCACAAAATCACAGCCTGGATCTCAACAAACAAAATCCAGGGTCTTGCGCTACATCTCGATCCAAACAAAGTACAATTTCAAGCATGCGAATATAGTAGTCAAAGTCGAACATGCAGGAACATCTTCTGATTACCAGCCAATGGTGAAAGCTGTTAACAGACGCGAGAGGTACCACCAATAATGACAATGGCCCTCAAGGTACTATAGGTACAATCTACGGTGTGTGAATCAGTGAGCTGGCATCAAAAACTCGTAGAATCATCCGATCAGAGGCCAATGATGAAAGCCTCACGTCGAATGCGAAGAAACTGCCATTGAGGCATGCAGGATCCAAGGCACCAGACGGGAGTCTCTAGATCAGCTCCTGGATAATGAGCTGAAGTCGATAGGAAGTGACCTTGATCGAAGGTGGGCCATAGTGTTTCCCACATCATCGACACGAGACAGAGGACGATAAGGTTGTTGTGAATCAGGATTATGTGAGTTATTAGAGGGAGGTTGGTATTTCGCAGAGGTCAACTTCTCTTGAACATATTGGCGGCACAACAGTGGACTTGGCAGTATTTGACATCAAATGATCAGAGGTCATGGTGACAAGGCAACGAGCAGATGAGAGGTCAAACAAGATCACCCAAACCCACGTAGGCAAGTGAAAACGAGATGATATGTCCCCACCCAGACACGAATGCAGACAAGTGCCATGTTCAAGAGTGAGATACTGCTGACACGACAATGATTGTGGTTCTATTTTCCCCACCATTTTTGGCGAGTACCCCAGTTATTTTTATCAACAAGCTTGACGGGGATATCATATGCTTGTAAGTGTCATTTCGACAGAATCCAATGTCATCAAGTTTTAACGAGTCTGACAGAGGAAGAAATCAACGCCTTTTCATGTTTAGAGAGTTTGAAAAGACAACAGAAAAGTAAACTCCAGGGGTGTCCTTTTTCTTAAAGTTGTGTCTTTCGAGCCTAAAAAAGTAGAAAACAATGCTCGAAAGAACCGCCTGACCATTATGATCGAGGAGTAATTTTCATGATTAGTGACATCGACCTGAAAAGGTAAAAAAGCGATCGAAATCACATTGTTTCGTAATCGTTAACGAGCCTGAAATGACAAGGGCCCGACAATCTTTTCGTCTTTACTCGGTCGGAAAAGAGTTTAAAGATGACCGCCTCTCATTTACGTTTAGCGAGTCGAGAGGAATAACTCGGCATTCTTTCCATGTTTAGAGAGTCAGAAAAGAGCAGAAAGATTACTCCATAATGACTTTTTTGTATATTTACCGAGTTCGAAAAAGTATAAAATACAACTCGTTTCAGCTTCTAAGTCGCATAAAAACATGTTGCTGCACAAAAACAAGTGTAAAATCCATTTTCAAAAAAAATATATTTAAATATTCTTAAAAAATGACTTAAAAAAACCTATTTTGAGTTAAAAAAAACCATAAATATGTCAAAATGGTAAAAATCAAATTTACTTTTTGCTTTTACCTCATTGGAGAGCGATAGTAGTGCTTTGGTGTGCGATCTTTGGGTGACGATTGCGACAAATCCGTGCGACCAATCGGAGCGTCGCCAGTTCCAGGTAAGAGGCACCTTCTCATGCTTCATTTTAGTCCATTTTTTAGTCGTTTTTGCTTGCTCCATCGACCTCTGTGGAGGAAATTTGAAAAATTTGGGTTGCGCCCATTGGCGCGGGTATCGGGCATGGACCCGCGCCAATGGGCCTTTTTATCCCAAAGGCCCGCGCCAACGGCTGAGCGCATCCTTTTCTCAAATTTTAACATTTTAATGCATTTTAACTCCATTTCTTAGGTTACCAGAGATCTAATTTATGTTTTTTGATTATGTGGACGCAGGGAAACGAACAAAATGGCAATCCAATGGAAGGAAAGGGAGCATGACAGTGTGGACACATTGGCCATAACAGACGAAGGTTGCATGGAAGCCCTTAGAAATTTCAGGCTAAAAAAATTCTTCCTGACCTCCTACTTATGAGCTCAACTGAGCTCTTGCAGTACTTGATCAATCTTTGGGACGAACACGAGCAAGTGTTCCGTATACGAGATCAAGTGTTGGAACTAGATGTTCTAAAATCTACTTCATCACGGGACTATCACATAGAGGTCGACAGGGAGCAGACCATCTGGCAAAAAGATAGGCGAGGTGATGGAACGGGTGTGCCCAGGGGCACAATTCAGGTCCGGGAATGCAAAGGTGGATATTGCCACCATTCCAGATCTAACACTCAAGGTAGTGTTATTGGCCACAGAGTGTCTGAATCCCACTATCTTTGATTGGGCGACAGCGGTGACTACCAACATGAAGAGACAGCTTACAAAAGCTAAGCGAGGCAAACTGCAGTAGTTTGGGTATGGTTCTATCCTGGTATCGTTCATTCTGGAACGATTACCAATCTTTCAGGGCCAGGGGGCCATCGTAGCTGATCCAGTACCACGGGAGCCAAGAATGGCTCGCTGGGCAGCATTGATGCCCAGAGGGGGAGGAGGCCAAAGTTATTTGGGTGGCTTCATCGCCAGCTGATTGTGGTCGAGGATTGGTCGTATGCAGGGACTGACTTCAAAGGTGACCCAGGTCTCCCACTGCTAGAGGGAGATGAGTGGGATGAGGAGCTGGGTATGACCTCTTTTTGATTTTATTTGTTATGATTTTTTTTTTGTTAATACATGTTCATTCTAGCAATAGTCATATGTGTATGTAGATGTTGGCCCAGAGAGACCAGCCGGCATGTCCCCTATTTCGCGGAGAAACCAGCCTGCAGCTGACCCTCAGGAAGAGGGTGCCGAGGGAGGGGAGCTGATCCAGAATCTCCAGGGAATTTCTTGGGGGATTCTGGATTATGCCTGGCTGGTGGATGTCCCACTAGCGTATCAGAGGCATACAGTGGGAGTGCCTAGTCGCATCCACCGTCTTTTGAGATGCCTAGTGCGTGCGGTGACGTGCTATCATGAGCACCACAGGGATTAGACACCTAGGTTTATTTTTATGCATATTTTTTGAGAGACATGTCGTCTCCGGATGTATTAAGACGAACATGTATTATTTTTTGATCTATGTGATGCACGCTGTGCAAACATTTCGACACATATATATATACATATGCCTATTTTGGATGGATCTTTTACATGTGATGATTTTTTTATATGTTATGCAGATGTCTAACACAAATGCAATCTAATGTATCAGTTGCATAACAAACGACCCAATGTGAAATGTATTTAATCACATATTTTATTTTTACGCAAGCTTAAAAGCACACGTGACCACACATATGAAAACTATGCTTGGAAATGGATTTTATTTTTATGAAAGCTTAAAAGCACACACATGCAAACTATGCTTGAAAACAAGGGAAAACGGGCATGCCCCCCAGCATGATGTCTCAATTCGAGGTACATTCCCCCCAAGCTTTAGTCCATTGAAAATGGAGTGAAGGTTGACAATATTGTAATCGCACTTGAATTGCACGAGCTCATGTTTCATTATTTTAACGAGGTTGACACACTTAAAAGAACTATCCTCGTGACACCTAGTTTCATTTGTTAAGGAGCTTGACATAGGAAAGGAACTATGCTCCGACCAGACCCAGTTTCATTTTTTAAGGAGCTTGACATAGGAAAGCAAAATATGCTTCGACCAGACCTAGTTTCATTTTTTAAGGAGCTTGACATAGGAAAGCGAACTATGCTCCGACCAGACCCAGTTTCATTTTTTAAGGAGCTTGACATAGGAAAGCGAACTATGCTCCGACCAGACCCAGTTTCATTTTTTAAGGAGCTTGACATAGGAAAGCAAACTATGCTCCGACCAGACCCAGTTTCATTTTTTAAGGAGCTTGACATAGGAAAGCGAACTATGCTCCGAACGAACTTCATCATAATGAACAGGAAGTCGTTGCTTCCAAGAGTGTCAGTCCTGGTGGAAGGAAAACATCTTGGAAGTTAGGACCCATACCCCCAGGACACTATGCACGACGGCACCATCACTGGATACAGGCATGGGATAAATAGCCACGTAGTTGACCTGTGGTGGGGTAGATACAACCGGTGGATAAAAACCAGGAGGGGATGGCAATTGTGTAGGAGGCACCGGGGGACTAAAGAACGATAATTGATCTATAGTCATGATTCTTCCGTCGTGTAGAAAACAAACCACACGGAAAAGTGAAGAGACGAGGGCCCCCATGGCATAAACATAGTCACGGCCAAGGAGAAGACTGAAATCTAAAGCACCTTGGGTAACCAGTACGTCTATATAGACGATTTTGCCTCCCAAAGTAACAGGAAACTTCAGGAGGATCCCTAACAGTTGACAGGTTCCTCCGTCAAACGCCGTCAGATTATGTGCGACCAACACAAACTGTGGGGAGCCCAAATCTTGCCAAGTAGTGGAAGGCATAAGACTGACAGATGCACCCTCATCCAAGACAGTGCCAAGTACTACCTTATCATAGGCATGTACTATAATATGGAAAGGCACATGGGATGGAAGGCGGAATGTAGTCAAAGGACTCCAGTCGAAGGAAATGACAAAACTAGTTGGTGGGGGAATCGTATGATTGCCCCCTTGTGCTACAGGAGACGAAGAAGGACCCTCTTGATCAGAGAGGATAGGAGGGTCGTTCTGAGACTCAAGAGAATTTGACGAGACGAGAAGAACATGAGCAGTAGAATCATGATGCTCCTCCGAAACAGAGTAATCAACAGGTGGTGAACTGAAGTCAACTCTCTCTCCGACCAATGGTTGGTCTGGAGCAGGCTTGGCACAACCAAGTTTAGAAGGAGGAGGACAGACAAGAGAAGAATCTAAGTCGATCTCTTTGTCCACAGGGAGGGGGTCAGAAGAGAGCCTTTAATAACCAACATGAAGTTGGGGTGAAGAAGCTGTAAGACTTTCCAAAACAACAGAAGCTTTATCCATGGGCGGACAAAGGTGAAGGGGATGGTTTCTTTCACATAGTCTACAGGGGATTCGAATCTTCCCTTTCTTCTGAATGTTGTGAGTTGATAGGGTGGCATTGCCATGAGCTTCAGAGGACAATGAGGGACAAGCCGGATCGTGAGACCATACTGCTAGGATCCTGGGAATACTAGGACAATCACGAAGAAGATGGTCACCCTTGCACAACTTACAAGGAAACTTAACCTTCCGCGGGGGGGGGGAGGGCGGGTGGAAGGTGTTTCGACCTGGGATGGATTTGGAGCAGTAACTGCACTTTTAGCCTCTCGGTTATGAGAATTCTTCTTATTCGTCTTCTTCTTCTTCTTCTTAGCCACCTGGTTACTTGAATCCAGACTTTCACCAGGTGAAGTAGAAGATGAGGAGGTAGAAACAGGTGAATAAGGGGAGAGGTCCACCTTGGAATCAACATGATGTTGTTTGGGTAGAGGAACTGATTGACCAGTAGTTGAGAAATTAGAGACCACAGAGGTTGAGAACAATCAAACAGGCAACCCAATGGTTAACCCAGGTAAGGACAAAGTTGCCATATATGGAGCACCAAAATTTCCAAAAGAAGGAAATGGACTAGGGTTTCCATCTCGGGGAAACCTTGGCCGGTAGACTCGGGGAAGGTTGCCATCGAAAACGAGAAAGAACCCTACTCAAGCTAATGCAAACAAGATCTAACAGGGTTGATGTGAATGTAGTCGTATAAATTTTAAGACACAGGAACAAGACTTGACCTTTTCATTTTTAAAGAGTCGAGAAAATGAAAAAAGATGACTCTAGTTGCCTTCGAATATTTAATGAGCCTGAAGTGACAAGTGCTCATATGGACCTTTTCTTTTAGGGAGTCCGAAAAGGAACGAAAGTGACTACTCTGGAGAAACTAGGCAAAAGGTTTAGCAGACAACCCATAAAACTGCATATACACCTTGGTAATCATATGAAAACCAAGGATTTTCCGTATGACAGTCAATCTTCTCAAATGCTGTGTTCGGTGCGTTACGACCTGTAAGGCGGCATACATGGATTCATATGGATAAAGGATGATAACCTAGTGGGGTCTCCCCATATACTCGACGGTACGTGGGAGCTTAAATCCGTACTAGACCACTATTGAGTCGCGGAAGGAGGAATCACCCAACCTTGAGTGAAACAAAAGTGACTAGGTTTAACGACGCCGGAGCACGTCTCTAGCCTAGACCTATAAATGTGTGCATTATGTTCCAATGTGTTGTTAGATTCATTCAGTTCATTTTAAAGTTGATCTTGGATTATATTTAAGTTTTCAGGCCTTACCATATGTAATGTCTCAAAATTTAGGATGCAGCTAAAATGAATGAAGTATCCTTTTTCTTCGATGAACACCTACCTACGGGAGGGTAGAGAGATCATTTCGAAACCAAGAAAACCAAGGAAACATGCAGTCACTCAATGAAAGCAGACATCAATTCCTAAAATGCAAAAGCAGTCCTTCAAAAACGAGAAAAGTCCCAAAGACACAAATGAGCCGTGTAATCTAGGCCCAAAACAAAACAAAGCGGAGTTCAAGTGAAAAAGAGGTAAGTCACTCAAACAATGCAATGAAACGATTAACAACCACTAAAAGAGTGCAAGGGAGCGATCAGAAAGTCAACTGGACCAATAGAGGACCAAAACGCCTAGGGAAGGCTCGACACACAAAGCCACTAGATGCCCTAGGGCTAGAAACGTGAAATCGATAGAAAATGGCAAACACCCAAAGGGTAAAGGTTAAAGCCAGTCAAACAAGACTCCAACACACTCAAGCAGTCGAGAAAAGGTACCCAGAACAAAAGCCAAGCTTAGGAGGCTCAAAAACAAGCAAACTTCAAAAGTTCCCAGGCCTGGCGCGACTGTCAGGCTACAACTAGCGCCTTTTAATGATTGGCGCGGGTTGTATATGAGCAACTAGTGCCAATTGGCATGACTGTTATGTTATAAAAGAGCGCCAGTAAAGTTTGCTATTCCAAAATAAAAAATAAGCGATCCAAAGCTAGGCCAACAATAACCAGGTAAACCAAGAGGCGAGAAACAACAAAAGAACTCAACCCAGAAGGCTAACCAAGCAGGTAAAAACCAAGAAACAACCAAAAAGCAAGACAAGCTCCCCAGCGGAGTCGCCAAATTATTGAGGAGGCAAATCCCCTCTGCGGACAGAGGTGATCCCTACTAGCCCAGACCGGGTCTGGCAACAATCATACAATGCTATAGCACAAGTTCCTAATTGCAAATTAATAGACCAGTGATGAAGGCCTACCTGGATTCCTCACAATCTCCGTGAATAGACACATGCATATGCAAAGAATGACACAAACACAAGCATAAAATCCAGTGTATGCAACTATATGTCAGTCAGAAAGGACATAGCTCATCATCATCACAAATAATAACAAGAGTGGAACCATAACCAATAGTCGTTCATTAATAATCAATTAAAGAAGAAAACAACCAAAG
This sequence comes from Pinus tabuliformis, assembly GCA_031772625.1. NCBI lineage: Eukaryota > Viridiplantae > Streptophyta > Pinopsida > Pinales > Pinaceae > Pinus > Pinus tabuliformis. The sequence continues at coordinate 308,930,346 of CM062815.1, read as the reverse complement.
TTTTGACGCTAGATTCTCCTTTGGCGGGTTAGTAGCACATGTCTCGCAAAGCCTGTCAGGAATAAGGATAAGCCTCTCTCTCTCTTTGGATCTTGGACAATAATCTCCTTGCTTGGATTTGGCCTTAAGGGAATCAAGAAAGCTCTTGCAGCATGAAGCTCTTGGGAATTAGGAATTCTGAATCTCTGGAACCTAAAAAACTATCCAACTCCAAAAACTCTAGAACTAGCTTGCCAAGGAAAATGGACAAGATTTTATAGATGGAGGAAGGGGAGTTGGGATCATCCATAATAATCATGGGATTGGGCATATCATCAAGGAAGCTTCCATGAGAGGTGGCAAAGCATTTCCTCTATACGGAAATTCGTAGCCAAACCACCCAACTCTAGATAGATTCAGTCCAGGAATTTGTTAGGATGAAACTTCCGCCGTTTGTTTGTTAAAAAACACCACTGATTATAGTTGGTGCGGGTGCGACTCTGTGATAGAGCGCCAACTAGCATGCCCTCTTTGGAGGATTTTGCCCATTGGCGCGAGGGATGCACTATGGAACCGAACCAATGGAAAAAGGGCTATTTTTAGGGCTTTTCAGGAGGAGATGTCTTCAGGGCAAATAAAGCTCATGTCCAGAGGAATTCAATGCAAGTGTTTGTAGGCCATGTCACTTCTCATAGGTCCCAAAATGAGTCCTCCAAAACATGGGAGAGGGGTAGTGGGGATGGTGAAAAATTGCTGTGTAACACCTACCACCACCTCTGCCAAACTTGCCTACGCCAGTGCCTTTGACTCTGATTTTTGTTTGCTGCTGAGAGAAAGAAGATGCGCTACCCTAGCTGAAATGCAGGATGCACCACTAGAGGTAGAATCTAACATTATGGCTATAGAAAAGCTCAAAATTCACGCTGATAGAAGGAGGTAGAGAGGTGAGGCTTCTTCTTCCTCTGCTTCATCTTCAGATACCAAACTTGATAAAATGACTAGAATGATCGAGTCATTAGCTACTAAAGTATCTAACTTGGAGGATGAGCAGAACTCTGGGAAGACAAGGCTCTCGGGCACATTTGCTCCAAGAAATCTGAATCCATTTAGAAGAACAAATGAAAAATTGCAAATCATTCAGAGGGGTAAAGAAACTAACGAGGATCAAAGAGTTAAAGCTCCTTTCCAAAATGTAGTCATGGAGGAGGAACAAATTGAAGATGAGGATGAATTCACTGTATGGAAGATAAAGGCAGTGATGCGTTTTTGACATTGGCTGCATGGTGGGCTCCAGTATTGTAGCAATAATGCTACAACTCCTGGACCTTCCTTCTTTAGTTTTATCAACCCGGTAGTTCATAACAAACTTGGAAGCGACGGTGCTGTATGCACAAGTACTAGCTCTTGTCGCAGCTATCACTTGGTCAGCTGGCACAAGTTCGCTAGGGGCTCAAGCCAACTTATATGAACTCTTAGAAGAAGCTTTTTAACTGATGGGCAAAAGTGAATGTCAAAAGAAGCTAATCTAATTGCAAAAAGGAACTGGAAGCCAACAAGAAACGCAAACCCTAGCAAACCCTAATTCTACCAGCTAGTCTTACTGATGCAGAGATGGGGATGCAAACTACTGAAAGTGATGCCATTACTTCTACGAAGGTGAAATGCAGGTGTTTAGACTACCTATATCCGAAGAAAACACTTTTTATATTTTTGTTCCAATTATTAGAATTATCATGCATGTGCTTTTAACTAGCTTTTTACTCTGCAGAGGTGGATCAAGGAGGTGGAAGGTTTGGAAAGTTCAGAGAGGGTCTAAGGGGGTCCCTAACACCCTTCCAGAGAATCTCACAAAGTTTGGCTCCCAAGAAACCGTGCTTATGAGCTTCTACAAGAAGTCTGCAGGGGTTCTACAGGATGTTCAGTAATTCCTACAGGATGTTCTACAATCGGATTTTTGGGTGATGGATGAGTGGAAGAGGCTGCATGGGTGGATAGGGAGGTAGGAGAGGGGTTTGTAATGCCTTAGTGACAGAGAGATGAGATGATGAGGGGGTGTGCTAAGCTGGTTTGTCTAAAGGAGGGTAGAGGGAATGGAAGGCCGAGAAGGTAGGGTAACGTGGGTAGTAGAGTAGCTGAAAGACAAGAGGTCTAGTTGGGAGATGAGTAGTTGGCCTGAGCAAGGCTTAGAAGGACAAGAGAGTGAGGGAGTAGCGCTGCACAGTGTAAACGAAACAAATCATCCATGTCCTGCACATAACCGAAATATTATTAACTTATTCTAACTGTTTAATAAAACCAATGAACAACAACGTTATTTCTAAGGAGAATCATGCATGGTACTGAAACAAAGAAACACTTCAAGAGATCTGAACGCATGGACACTTCTACAATCGAAAATATTACACCACAGATTGCATGAACGTGTAAACCAATGGTTTTGGTGGGCAGCACTGTCTGCAATTCCAGCCCCTAGAAAGAGGTGAAATTGAGTGTGCAAGCAACCCTTTTCTGGAACCTTTATCAACTCTAATCTCTTCAATTTATTGTAAACAGCTAAAGCAACTCTATCTTCTATCAATGACCTACTTAACCATACCAAGCAATCTGATTCAACAACTGTGTTTCAAATGCATGTAGATAAAAACCATAATGCTGAAAGAAAGATAACAATACAAAGGAAGGAGGCCTTAGGCTCTCAGGTTGGGCCCAACCCCGAGAGCTATGGCTCTTTTAAGAACTCAGAACTGAACTCAAATCTGCCTGCTTTCCATTAAAAGATAATAATCATAAGTCAAATAACATGCCAATAATGGCTACAAAAGAGCAAAACAGAGCTAGCAGCTCGTAGTCCAGAATGTGAAACAAGGTTTCAAAAGTCCTTTTCGAAGGCTAAAGCCCTATCATTTATACATCGCGAGGCCCCAAGCTGGCCTCCTAAATCAGTGGGGCTTGGCTAACCAAACTAAGTGAACTGCTGCTTCCTCAAAATCCATTTGGCTGTCTTTAAATCCGGTTGTGGTGGCTGCTAGAGCTCGGAGTTGGGGGTGAAGATCCCGAGGAAGGTCATTTAATGCTGTGGACAACCCTCCTACGAATCCTCAACCCCATCTTGGCTGTCTTCTGTCCTTATCTGCTCAGTTTTTTTCCAATCATGTGTCAAAAAACCTGAAATGAACACGTGTTAGCCACCTAGGAATAGTGACTGCCCTCATTCGTACAAATGACATAAATATACTAAAAATGATGCATAAGTTATGAAAAATGAAGTATTGAGCAGAGGTAGTTAGGCCAAATGAGCCCAAAATGTTACCAAATTTTGGGCTCATCATCACCCCCCAGCTAAAATGATTCCTCATCCTTGAGCAACTAATCCAGCTCCTCGTCCTTCATTTCTTTCACTGCCACCCTCACATCCCAGGCCTCTGAAGTGGTCTCCTCCTCACTGGCATAGAACTCAACCTTCCTTTCCACCTCTTCCCACTGCTTTTTCTCTTCTTTTTCTGTGCTGCCTTCCATCAATCCTAACAGCAGAGGTGGGATTAGCTTGAGGCCAATCCAGCTGGCTTGAAGGTTCTGTATGGACTTTTTGTAGAGGGGCACCCGTTCTAGAGCTTCCCTCATTCGAGTTGGAGTATGATATTCTCTGATTTTAAGGCTGTGGGACAATGTGTTCCAGCGGCGGGTGCAAGCATGAACACAGTTGTCCCCTAACAGTCGCTCCATATCCTCGAAATGTGCTATGGCCTGTGCCTGCTGATCCATGTATTTCAATAAAGTTTGAGGGTTGGTGGCTAAGTGTTGCTGGGCCGATAACAACGTCGTGGGATCCCCTGGCTCTGCTCTGATCAACAGTGGCTCATGTAATTCTTGGTCCATGAGCTCCTTGACTTCTGCTGCCCTCTTTTCTTCATGGTTCAACCATGAGGCAAATGCCATCAATTGCATATCCCCTACAACTTTGTTGGGATCCCATGGAGTCACGTTAGGAAGGGCCAAATTATGGAGATAGAACTCCGAGAGTTTGGCCTTATCCTCTGATGAAATGCTATTACATAATGTTGTGAGCTACTGGGGGTCTTGGAGCTGGGAGATACCCCTCTGTGCCAATGCATTTATCTGAAATTGCAGCCACTGGTCTCGTAGGTACAGGCCATAGGATTTGGCCGACTATCTGCATTGTAGAGCATCCATGGCCCAACTGGCCATGCAAGCCAGTTGTGCCTCTTTTTGCTGCAACTGCTATTTGAGAGCTTGTATCTCAATTTGTGCTTGCAGTTCCCCTTCTTGTAGATGCGAGGTTGGCTCCCCAAGACCAATTTGCAGTCCTTCTCTGCCTTGATGTTCTGCTGTAGTGTCCCCTGAGGATGTGCCCTTTTCCTTCTTCAGCTCATGTAGCTGCAGTCTCAGTTTTTCGTTCTCTTCCTGTAGGAACACCCGCTGGCAGTTTGCCACGTGTTTAGCCATAGCTAATTCCTTTCTTGCCTCCTTGAGTTGTTCCTCCAAGGGGCCTTTGTCTGCCACACCTTTTGATTTAGTTATTTTCATCCACGTGTGGGTTCGTACCCTTTCTTCCTCCAACGCAAAGAAAAGTGGTACAGTGAATTTCTATGGTATAATTTTTCCAGCTTCTAAGAAGTTATAATATGAGCTCAAACTTGGCTGGGGACTAGGCTCCGGAATATGCTCTTTTTCTTCTTCCCTTGGTGGCTCTACTTCGTCTTCCCTGAGTGGTGATGAGGGTGCCTCTCCCTCCATCCTCTCTGTCTCCTTAAGTCGGGCCAAGGTTTCCTGTAGAGCGGCCTCAGCATCCTGTAGCAGGGCTTTTGAAGCCAACCAGTCCATCCTCTCCTTCCAAGTAGTTGTCTTCGGGCTCCCCCTCTCATAAGTGACTGATATATTTGAGGGGGACCTCTCCCTTGGTGAGGTAGGAGTATCTTCTATAGTAATTGGGCTGCTGGATGGAGGTTGGGGCTTGCCTGTTTTGATTCTCACACTTCTCCTAGCTTTGAAATATAGAGGGCCTCCCTCTTTCTCTTTTCCTTTGGCTTAGGAGGTGTACCGAGGGTGGCCAGCATGGCTGCTGCCTCCCTTGCAAGAATTTCCGCCGTCTTCTCTTTTGGTTTTTCTTTCTCAGGGCTTCCTGTAGAAGGCCCTTTATTAGCTAATTTCTGGCTTCCTGTAGAAGCCGTTTTTGGTTTTCCTGTAGAAACAGGTGGCACCGTTTTAGCTTGTTTTACTGCGGGGGCTTTTCTTTTTGACTTGGCTGAGGCTGCTGTCGAGGTGCCTTTACTGACGTGGACCTGCTCAGTCTTGTCCACCCTGCTTTGTAACCTTTTCTCCTTGGGTGTCAATGCGGATTTGTCATCCTTCTCTTCGGCAACCTTTTTCTCTTGTTTTCCTTTTTGCTCTTTCTTCGGTGCTTTGGCTGTGCGTTCTTGGCCTTTCCCTTTCTTCTCTGTGCGTACTGACTCCTTTTCCTCGCTGCTGGAGGAGGTGAGCTCCTCGGTCAACATTTTGATATCGCCATCCTTAGCCAGATTCCGGAAGGCTTCCCACAAGAGAGGGACTTTGTATGTGTGGAGTGCATCCTCCACGAGGAGCTTAATCAGCCCATGATGAGCTACCTGGTCTGGTGTGCCCTCTCATAATTTGGTGGCACATTCAGTCATAGACTGCAGGAGAAAGTAGGGAATACTTAGTTTGCTTTCTGCAGGTAGGTCCATCTGATGTCTCAACTCAGTGAGTAGTTGGAAATGGTACCCATATACAATGCTGAACCGTCCTTCACATGTGATGTATTTCATACTTTGGAGGCTGACCTCACTCCAAAGTGGCTGTAAGCTAGTTCTGCGAACCCCATTCTTATCCTCTGATAATTGCTCCTCCGGTGGGAAGAACTCCTTTTTAGCCTTCTGGCCTAATTTCCTCTCCTCCTTGTCCCACAGTACCCCCATTGGAAGCTCAGTGACTCTGCTGATGAACTGTGGGGTGAGTTTGAGACTCAAACCCCTGAAATTGACAGTGGCCAGCGTTTTTGATTTTGGCTTCAGAGCTCGCAAGAAATCCTCTGCCACCTCGTCATCATAACCTTGAAGTTTGTTGCAGAACGACATCCATCGTGCATGAGTGAACAGTTCCACCACCTCAGGGTTCTCCCTTAGTTTCTTTGAGTTTGTCGGTTCCTTTTTGATGAATCCACCCGGCATGGTGAAAACTTGCTATGTTAACCAGAGGTGGCGGGTGCGTATCAAAATATGGCCTTTCAGATTTTCTTTGGGACAGAGCATAGAATTACGCCTCTGTCACGCACGCAATTCGTGAAGATTAGCTATAGATGAGCCTTGACAGGGGTTCAATTATAAATCACATCCTGTAGAAAACCCCACATATACTTCAACAACAATTCATGCAAAAGGAAGACGACGCTTGCAATTTTATGCTCAGACTTTTTGAAGACGTCGACTTCGCCACCCTTTTAACCAATTGCATGGGAGGAACAGGTTCAGGCTTACCTTTTCCAATTCGCCACCTTTGACATGAAGGGACCAATTTTCCTCGTGGCAGTGAGCTTCCTGTAGCGTAGCTTTCCTGTAGGAGTAGCGCACGGGTTCTGGAGAGCACGGCAGTGGTTCTGTGTCTTCTGTGCCACTACCAGACGTTCGAACAAGCTGAAGACTTGGAGTAACGAGCTTCAGAGAAATTCGGACGCTCACTCGACTTCAAAATGGCTGATGATAAATGAGTGGAGTGGCGATCCAGCCGGTAGATTTGAATCCTGGCCAAACTCGTGGTGCAGGGGTGAGCTGTCCCTGCCAGACCGTTAGACGACGTCACCTACTCATTTCACTGCAAATCTCCCCGACTGCCGCATCATTCCCCGCATATCTGCCGCCTCCATTTCCATTAAATTGCGCTTCTCCCCGAATGGACGCTTCTCACGTGTCCACTACCCGTTTTGCTTGCCACGACCACCTCTTTCCAAATTTGACTAGACCATTGGACTGGTCGTCATGGCCAGTTGAATGGCCATTCGACTACTCAACCCATTCATTTCATACTTGGAAACATTCTAGAGTAGTATTCATGTAATTTGACGAAAGAAAGGGCGAGGCACTTACCTGTGTGGCCGCGACATGATTTTCAGGTTTCAGGATGAGGGTGATTGGATTCACGTGCTGCTGCTATTTACACAGGCCTGGGGGTCCTTCCTTGCAGACTGCCACTGATGACGAAGCTTGTGACTCGGCTGCATGTGCCCGCTCTATTATTGCATGTTGCAGGCGATTTAATGGTGTACACTCTAGCTGGATGAACTGCTACGGGATTCCTATAGGATGTCCTGTAGCAGTTTTTTCCTCCTCGGGTGCATGCTGAGACAGTGGAGATGGTGGCATCACAGCCATGATCGCAGGGCCCTCGGATGGCTTTGATAAGTATTGCATGGTATCTCTGCATCTTCTTTCCATTTGAGAAGCGCTTCCTCTGATAATTCAATGTTCTGTTTTGACTGTGCAGGTATTTTCATTGCATGGAAACTGGGGTGGTAGAAGGAGGTGACAGCAGCGTGTGATGGAGAAAATATTAGCTTGCATGCCTCCGTTCCGGACCTCGGGCATTAGATCTCCCCACACAATTAGTTCTGGGCCGTCCAAAACTTCTACAGGAAGTTTCCTGTAAAAATATAGAACTTCCTGTAGAAACTCCTGTAGAAGACTAAACTGTGACCAAATCGTGCCCAGACCTTGGAGAAGATGAGTGTTTCCGGAGGGGGTGCTGGTGAGGTCACCTGGTAGCATCGTAGGGACTCTTATCTTTGAGTTGAGGGCCTCTTTTCCTTCATAGAATACCTGCAACCTGCATGCATTGCCACATTGTGAACTTGCTTTCCCTATTTTTTTGTTTTTTTCTCTCTTTTTTTTTTTTTTTTGAAAGACAACAGGGGCGCCTCCATGAGGTTTTCACCCTTACCATCTGCCTTGAGTGCCTCAAAGAGGTTTTCAATCAAGGGTCTTTTCTCAAACATTTTCAGAAAGATAGTAGGGACGCCTCAATGAGGTTTTCACCCCTATCATCTGCCTTGGGAGCCTCATAAAGGTTTTCACCCAAGGATCTTTATTTTTATTTATTTTATTTTTATTTTTTTTTAAGATCTTCAGGGTGTGCCCAAAACAGAGGCAGAACCCTGATCTATGACCAGCACTGATTTTTCCACAGTTTTGATGAATTCTTTTCTTGAGAGAGGTTTCCTGTAGATCTTCAGTCGATGCCCATTGACAAGCATAGGGATGGCCTCCTCATCAATGGTCCGAATAAGAACAGATCCATTGTCATGACATTTTTCCACTGCATATGGTCCCAACCATTTGGTTCTCAGCTTCCCCTTGAAATCCTTATGCCTGGAATCATACAACAGCGCCCAATCTCCTGGCTGAAATTGTTTGTCATTGAGGTGTTGGTCATGCCACACCTTCCTCTGAAGTTGAACCACTTCTAAGTGAAGAAGGGCCTGCATTCGATGCTCATCCAATCCATTCAGCTGCAATAACCTTGTTTGGCATGGTTGAGATCTAGGTCCAGCTGAGCTGCCATACTCAAAGTGTTGTACTCGAATTCAATTGACAGCAGAGCTCTCTTCCCATAGACCAGCTCATAAGGTGTGAAGCCGGTTGTGCTCTTCCAAGTGGTGTTGTAAGCCCACGTGGCCTCAACCAGGCGATCTGCCCAATATTTTCTACTGCTGCTCACCACCTTAGTCATGATCCCTTCCAATGCTCTATTGGTGACTTCCACCTGCCCATTTTCCTGAGGATGATAGGGGGTGGAAGTCCTATGCTTGATTTTGTGATGAGCTAGCAGGTCTTCAATTAAGTTGGAGGTGAACTGGCTTCCTTGATCAGTGACTAGCTCTCTTGGGTAGCCAAATTTGTAGAAGATGTTTTCTCTTAAGAACTCGGCCACCTTTTCTTCTGTCGTTGCTTTGATTGCCTTGGTTTCTGCCCACTTTGTTAGGTAGTCTGTGCACACAATGATGTAAGATCTCTGCCTCGAAGGAGGATTGATTGGACCCACAAAATCCATACCCCACTTCTCAAATGGCTCAAGAGTCACTTGAGGTTGGAGAGGCATTTCATCCCTTGGAGTCGGTTTCCCCATCCTTTGGCATCGGTCATACTGGCTGATATACCTTCTGACATCTTGATGAAGCGTGGGCCAATAGTAGCCTGCCTGCAGGATTTTGAATGCAGTCTTCTTTGCTGCAAAATGTCCTCCAGAAGGCCCGTCATGACAGGTGAGGAGGACATCAAAGACTTCCTCTTCCCTTACACAACGCCTTAAGATCTGATCAGGGCCAAGCTTGAATAGGTTGCCCCCGATCCAAGTGAATGAGGTACTCTTTCTGACAATTTTGCTCTTTTCTCTGGAGGATAAGTGCGGAGGGAACTGTGCTGAAACAAGGTAGTTTTCTATATCAGCAAACCATGGAGAGAGTACTGAAATAGCAAACAGATGTTCATCGGGCATCTGGTCATCCACTGTTCCATCCTCATCTGCAGGTAAATCCAACATAGACAAAAAGTCAGCAACAACATTTTCTTTACCTGGTTTGTCAACGATAGTCAAATCAAACTGCTGCAACAAAAGTAACCATCTAATAATACAGGCATTCACATCTGGTTTATTCATTAAATATCTAATTACAGCATGATCAGTATGTACAAATGTTTGATAGCCAGTGATATAATGTCGGAACTTGTTCAGTGCATGGACCACGGCCAAGAATTCTTTCTCAATTACAGTGTAATTCAGTTCTGTCTTGGATAAGTTTTTGCTGACAAAGTAGATGGCATATGGAAGTTTTTGTTCAACTTGTCCTAAGGCTGCCCCTATGGCTTTGTTCGAGTCATCAATGTGGATGTGGAAAGGTAGGGCCCAATTTGGACCTCTCAAGATTGGGGCAAACACCAACTTGTCCTTTAATTCATTCAGAGCCTTCTAACAATCGTCAGTCCATTTAAACTCAACATCTTTTGCCAAGAGGCTGAACAATGGCGAGGCTAGCTTGCTGAAGTCTTTAATGAATCTCCTATAATATCCCTCTAATCCGAAGAAACTTCGAACGTCTCTTACCTTTTGAGGAGGTGGAACCTTCTTGATGAGAGCAATTTTGTCAGGATCCACCTGTAACCCTTGGCAAGAAATGGTATGGCCTAGCACGGTCCCTTCAGTCATCAAGAATTCACACTTTTTAGGACTAAGGGACAGGTTCATCTCAATGCACTTGGTGAGGAATTTTCCCAGATTGGACAATGCTTCCAGGAAGGTGGACCCATAGGGAGTGAAGTCATCCATATAGATTTCCACCGAATCATGGACCAGCTCAGAAAAGATGCTCAAGACGGCTCTCTGGAACGTGGCAGGAGCATTGCATAGTCCAAAGGGAAGAACTTGGTAAGCAAAGGTACCCCAAGGACAAGTGAAGGTGGTCTTATCTTGGTCTTCCGGGCTGATTTGGATCTGGTTATACCCGCTAAACCCATCTAGGAAAGAGAAAAACTTCTTTCCTGCCAGTCCATCCAACACTTGATCTATGAAAGGTAGAGGAAAATGGTCTTTCTTGGTAGCTTTGTTCAGTTCTCGGCAGTCCACACAGATTCTCCACTTCCCGTTTTTCTTGGGAACCAACACCAAAGGGGACACCCATTCGCTATCCGAGATGGGGTAAATGAATTTGGCATCCAACAATTTTTGTAATTCCTCCTTGACGATGTCCTTAAGGGCTGGATTCATTCTCCTTTGGGGTTGCCTAACCGGTTTACAGTCTTCTTTTATGTAGATGTGATGGGTACATACCGAAGGATGAACTCCTTTCATCTCCTTATAGTTCCAAGCAAAAGCATCTAGATGACTGGCCAATAGACTACACAGCTCCTTTTCCTAGGAAGGAGATAGGGAGGAGCTGATCTTTAACGTTCTCTCAGGACCAAACTCCACATTTTTGACTCTGGGAGTGACAGGGTTGGTCACACAAAGGTCCACTAAGGTACTGGCTTGGGCATCCTCCACCAATTCCTCTAAGGAAAATTCACTGGGAGGTGGAGTCTGGATCAAGGTTTCAATCAAATCATCCTCTGTTGGGAGGCCTCCCCTAGTGGTGTCTAGGGTGCACAAAGGTGCTGAGTACACCTCATCTTCTTCTCCTTCCTCCAACCAAAGTGGTAAGTCATGCTCTAATAAGGGTTGGGCAGGAGGGTACAGGACTAGCTGCTTGGACATAGGACCATTTTTGATGGTCATGTTTCCTGCACGACAGCTTATGTAAGCATCTCCAGTGGCTAACCAAGGCCTTCCCAAAATGAGTGGGTATCCAGTAAGCTTTGCCTTTGGTTGCAGAACCAAGAAGTCTGCAAGGTACTCCCAAGAGTCAACCGAGACCAAGACATCCTCTACGATCCCTTCGGGAGTCACGGTGGAGCGATCTGCTAGTTGTAGGACTGTCGAGGTCTTTCTCAAGGAACCCTGGAGGTTGAGTTTGAGCATGGTATCTCTGGTCATCACATTAATGGCAGCCCCCAGATCAATCAATGTGTGAGGTATGATGGTGCCATTGATGTGGACATCTACTACAGGACTCTCGGGATCTAGATACTTTGGGCAGATGGCCTGCCCTAACATAAGATCAGACAATTGTCCTATGACATTGATGGTTGAAGCATCTCTTTTTCGCCTGCCTGGGTGTCTGAAACACTTTTTCTTAACCAGTTTGTTGTATATCGGTACATCTTTGATGGCTTGGAGAAGTGGTATTCTCACACACAACTGTTTGAGTTCCCCCAGAAGCTCATCCTCCTCTGGGTTGGGTTGTGTGGTGGTTGTAAGTCTCTCAGGAAAGGGTGGAATAGCCTTTGGTTCACTTTCCTGTTTATCTTCCTCGTCCTCTGGGGGAGGAGGTTGGCGATCTGGAAGAGTCTTCCCCGATCGCAGATTGATCTCCTGGATCTCCACAGCATAGGTAGGGCATGATGTTTCCCCAGTATATACCTGCTGGGCCTGTCTGTTGTTGGGGTTCAGGTTCGGTTAAGTAGGCATTTGGGGTTGCCTTGGAGGAGTAGGAGGTAATGGTTGTGGTTGAGCCGGTGGTGGAGGCCAAATGGCGGGAGGAGTATTGTATTGGGGCCTCCATCCTGGTTGAGGTGCATTCCACTGAGGCTGTGGCTGGGCATGTGAGTGAAACGAAGGAGTAGTGGGCTGAGTATGGTACTGAGGTGGGTAAGACCATGGAGGAGGTATAGACTAGGAAGGATGAACAAGGGGTCCCCAGGAAGGCATAGGAGCAGATTGGTTGGGGCTGTAATAGGTTTGGGGTATCCCTTGCATCCCCTGCTGGTAAGGTCTAGGTCCATGTGGCCTTCTTTGGTTGAGGAAATAGAGAGGTTCAGTGGGCGCTTCTGTCCCTTGATACATGGCTTTAAGCCTAGGTAAGGTTGGACATTGGTTCGTGGGGTGGTCCTCGTCACAGACAAAACATACCTTAACCGAATGTAATGGGCACTCATTCTTAGGGTGTTTCCTTGTACACCTAGGGCAGAAAATAGCTAAAGCCATCTCAGCTTCCTCTTTCTTCTGCTGGATTCGGAATTTATCAAGTTGCATGGCAATGGTCTGTCTCACCTCACTCTTGAGATCCTCTAATTGATTTGCAAACTCATGTTTGGAGAAAGGAATACCAGCTGAGAGGAGGTTTCCTCTACCTCTTTTCCAGGCTGCCCTAGAGTGGTTTCTAAACATAGTCTTTATGTCCTCATAAGGCAGTTGGTAAATATCTCCTCCAGCTAGCATGTGAAGGGTATCTAAGAGGTCTTCAGGGACTCCTCAGAGCAGGACCAACTTGAGGGATTTGGGGTCAAGTGTGCACCTGGCCCGTTTATAGCTGAGTTGGAACCTTTCCTCGTAATCTTCTAAAGACTCATCATTCCCCATGGTCATCCGAAAGATTTCTCCCTTGGTTTCCTTGGACCTACAGTAGTCCCTGTACTTGGTATTGAAAGCTTGCTGCATCTGAGCCCAAGTGGTGATACTGTTCCCAGGTAAGCCCATGAACCAGCGTAATGCTGCATCCTTAAGGGTTGAAGGGAAGAGTTTCAGTTTCTGCTCATCTTCAGTATAGTCATAGGTTCGACAAAGGATGGAAAACTCAACCAGGAAGGTATCAGGATCTTCAGTAGTCAGTCCATGGAAGTGAGGTAAAGAGGAGGGACTGATGTTCTTCATTTTCATGTCCCCATTGGTCTCTCAGATGGGGAAGGCACCCTCAATTCTCTCATCTTCTCCCCTATTTTCAGCCATAGCTTCAGATGGAGTGGTCTCTAACTCTTCTTCTGCTACAGGATCTTCGTATATCTCAGGAGGTTCACCTATAGGTTCTTCTGGATCACTGTCACCAAAGAAGAGAGAAGGGTGACTTAGTGATGTGGTGGGGGTGTTGGGTAAGAATTTGCCAGTTTTATCTCGATTTCTACGAGGCATGAAATGAAAAGACTTCTGATTGCTTTTTTTTTTCTCTGGTACCTGCAAAACTAAAATAGATTGAACTGCAACTAACTATCTTGCTGAAATGGAAATGCGGAATTGAAATGAAAGCATGAAAGAACTAATCTACTTTGCTCAAATGAAATTGTAGAAATGAAACGATAAGCTATGCTTGCAGAATTGAAATGCTAATCTACGCTTGCAGAAATGAAATTGCGGAATTGAAATGTTAATCTATGAAAGCAGGAAATGTCTATACTACTTTTGCAGAAAGGAAATTGCAGAATGGAAATGAAATACTACTTAGCAGAAGGCGAGAGTAGAAAAGTAGAAGAAAAGCAACAGTCACTAATACTCTGACGCTTCCCCGGCAACGACGCCAAAAAGATGGTGGGCTCCAGTATTTTAGCAATAATGCTACAACTCCTGGAGCTTCCTTCTTTAGTTTTATCAACCCGGTAGTTCGCAACAAACTTGGAAGCGACGATGCTGTATGCAAAAGTACTAGCTCTTGTCGTAGCTGTCACTTGGTCAGATGGCACAAGTCCGCTAGGGGCTCAAGCCAACTTCTATGAGCTCTTAGAAGAAGCTTTTGAACTGATGGGCGAAAGCGAATGTGAAAAGAAGCTAATCTAATCGCAAAAAGGAATTGGAAGCCAACAAGAAACGCAAACCCTAGCAAACCCTAATTCTACCAGCTAGTCTTACTGATGCAGAGATGGGGATGCAAACTACTGAAAGCGATGCCATTACTTCTATGAAGGTGAAATGCAGGTGTTTAGACTACCTCTATCTGAAGAAAACACTTTTTGTATTTTTGTTCCAATTATTAGAATTATCATGCATGTGCTTTTAACTAGCGTTTTACAGTGCAGAGGTGGATCAAGGAGGTGGAAGGTTTGGAAAAGGTTGGGAAAGTTCAGAGAGGGTCTAAGGGGGTCCCTAACACCCTTCCAGAGAATCTCACAAAGTTTGGATCCCAAGAAACCGTGCTTATGAGCTTCTACAGGAAGTGTGCAGGGGTTCTACAGGATGTTTCAAAACTTCTACAGGATGTTCAGTAATTCCTACAGGATGTTCTACAATCAGATTTTTGGGTGATGGATGAGTGGAAGAGGCTGCATGGGTGGATAGGGAGGTAGGAGAGGGGTTTCTAATGCCGTAGTGACAGAGAGATGAGATGCTGAGGGGGTGTGCTAAGTTGGTTTGTCTAAAGGAGGGTAGAGGGAATGGAAGTCCGAGAAGGTAGGGTAACGTGGGTAGTGGAGTAGCTGAAAGACAAGAGGTCTAGTTGGGAGATGAGTAGTTGGCCTGAGCAAGGCTTAGAAGGACAAGAGAGTGAGGGAGTAGCACTGCACAGTGTAAACGAAACAAATCATCCACGTCCTGCACATAACCGAAATATTATTAACTTATTCTAACTGTTTAATAAAACCAATGAACAACAAATTTATTTCTAAGGAGAATCATGCATGGTACTGAAACAAAGAAACACTTCAAGAGATCTGAATGCATGGACACTTCTACAATCAAAAATATTACACCACAGATTGCATGAACATGTAAACCAATGGTTTTGGTGGGAAGCACTGTCTGCAATTCCAGCCCCTAGAAAGAGGTGAAATTGAGTGTGCAAGCAACCCTTTTCTGGAACCTTTATCAACTCTAATCTCTTCAATTTATTCTAAACAGCTAAAGCAACTCTATCTTCTATCAATGACCTACTTAACCATACCAAGCAATCTGATTCAACAATTGTGTTTCAAATGCATGTAGATAAAAACCATAATGTTGAAAGAAAGATAACAATACAAAGGAAGGAGGTCTTAGGCTCTCAGGTTGGGCCCAACCCCGAGAGCTATGGCTCCTTTAAGAACTCAGAACTGAACTCAAATCTTCCTGCTTTCCATTAAAATATAATAATCATAAGTCAAATAACATGCCAATAATGGCTACAAAAGAGCAAAACAGAGCTAGCAGCTCATAGTCCAGAATGTGCAACAAGGTTTCAAAAGTCCTTTTCGAAGGCTAAAGCCCTATCATTTATACATCTCGAGGCCCCAAGATGGCCTCCTAAATCATTGGGGCTTGGCTGACCAAACTAAGAGTGAACTGCTGCTTCCTCAAAATCCATTTGGCTGTAAATCCGGTTGTGGTGGCTGGTGGAGCTCGGAGTTGGGGGTGAAGATCCCGAGGAAGGTCATTTAGTGTTGTGGACAACCCTCCTACGAATCCTCAACCCCATCTTGGCTGTATTATGTCCTTATCTGCTCAGTTTTGTTCTAATCATGTGTCAAAAAACCTGAAATGAACACGTGTTATCCACCTAGGAATAGTGACTGCCCTCATTCGTACAAATGACATAAATATACTAAAAAATGATGCATAAGTTATGAAAAATGAAGGATTGAGCAGAGGTAGTTAGGCCAAATGAGCCCAAAATGTTACCAAATTTTGGGCTCATCACTGTATACGAAGAGTCTTTGCTGCAGGAGCAAGACAGTCAAAGGTGGGACATAGAGGCTGTTCCACAAACTGAGGAGCAGCAAAGATATAATCTGAGGTCAAATGCAAATAATGTCAAGGAGAAGCCTATCCAAAATGTTGTCGTCCAAACAAAGACCCAGAATAGCAGATAGAGAAGACCAGCAGCTGATCCAGTCATCCTCAAAGCACCAGTTCAAGAGGTAAGAGGTTATGACAAGTTACCTCTCTCTTTCAACTTTGAATCAGAAGTTCAGAAGTTAAAAATATCTGTGCCTCTGATAGAACTGGTAAAGAGTGAAGTGTTTAGAAAGCCTATCCTTGAAGCTCTTGAGGTGAAAACCACACAAACCTCCACTGACTTTGTCAATTTTCAAGACGATAGGCCTGAAGTTGTGCTAAGCCCAATGATTGAACCTGCCAATGATAATTCTCCATCTTTTTATGTCTCCTTGACCATTCATGAAAAAATTCTCCACAACTGCCTCCTAGATACAGGTGCTAGTCACAATTTGATGCCTAAAATTATCATGGAAGAGTTAGGCCTTGACATCACCAGATCATATCATGACCTATTCTCATTTGATTCAAGAAAGGTGAAATGTCTGGGATTGATTAAAGATTTAGCCATTACCATAACCCAGCTGTCCATGAAGAGCATAATGATGGATATTGTGGTGGCAGATGTCCCTCCTAAGTTTGGCATGCTATTGTCTAGAGGGTGGATTAATAGACTAGGTGGGACATTGTAGAATGACCTATCTTATGCCACTGTCCCAGTTTTCAGAGGAGAAAGCAGGAGATTGTATAGAGAAGCACAACTGGCATATATCATCAGTCATGAAAATAATCCTTCTAATCATCCCATTTATGCGATGGACACTAATTTTGGATCATGGATCCTCCAAATTGAAGAATCTCAGAAGGCCTCGTTGCAGCTCAAGAAACCAATTGTTCAGGCTGAGGGGGAGCA
Organism: Pinus tabuliformis; assembly: GCA_031772625.1. Classification (NCBI taxonomy): domain Eukaryota; kingdom Viridiplantae; phylum Streptophyta; class Pinopsida; order Pinales; family Pinaceae; genus Pinus; species Pinus tabuliformis. The sequence continues at coordinate 308,913,383 of CM062815.1, read as the reverse complement.
AGAAAATCAGGTTTGGGAGATGTTCTTTGATGGAGCATGTTCCAGGGAGACTGCAGGAGCAGGGGTGGTGCTGATATCTCCAAAACAAGAAAGCACACAACTGTCTTTTAAGCTAGCCTTCCAAGTCACCAATAATATAGCAGAGTATGAAGCTATGATACTGGGCCTTAATGCAGCAAAAGACAGAGGAACCCAGAATCTGAAGGTATTTGGAGATGCTGATTTGATCATTCAGCAAGTAAATAAAACATTTCAAGCAAAGAACCCAAGGCTGAAAGCATACAGAGATGAGGTACGGAGGGTCAGAGATTCTTTTGATTAGTTCTGTATTTCATATATTCCTAGAGCCCAAAATCAGCTTGCTGATTCCCTTACTGTGTCTGCTAGTCTATTTATCCCTCCCATTCCTCCCAGACTAGTTTATGAAGTCCAAATGAAATATAGACCATCCGTGCCTAATAATGTCCAGCATTGGAAAGTTTTTGATGATGATGATGAGATAAATAGGTTTCTGCAACTCATTGACGAATTTTATGAAATGCAAATTGACCAAGAAAATGAAGCCTTATAAGAGACACCCCAATCCCAGCTTAGCAACAAAATTGGCAAAGATAGCATTGTCTAGCTTCCCAGCAATCATATTCCTAAGGGTCTAATTCCTATAGAAAGACTGTTTGACCAAAATGATGTACCCTATAAGGCTACCCAAAATGAAGATCAGTCTGCAGTCTATAAGCATGATGTAGGGAGTCTAGGTCAGCCAAGATACATAAATCTATCCACCCATCTGTCTGCCGACCAAAGTGTTGAGTATTGCAATTTAATGAAGCAATTTGCTGATGTCTTTGCCTGGGAATATGGTGACCTGAAAACATATGACAAGAAGATCATCCAGCATAAAATCCCTCCAGAGAAAGACACCAAACCTTTCAAACAGAAGCTGAGGCCAATAAATCCTATGCTCCTCCCTCTGATTGAAAGAGAAATAAAAAAGTTGATGGCTGCCAAAATCATAGTCCCTCTCAGATATTCCAAGTGGGTAGCCAACCTAGTAGTGGTGAGGAAGAAAAGTGGAGAAATCAAACTTTCTGTTGATTTCAGAAACTTAAATAAATGCTCCAAGAAAGAAAATTATCCTCTACCAAAGATGGAGCAGTTGCTACAGAAGGTATCAGGAGCCAAAGTCATGCCTTTCCTGGATGGATTTTAAGAGTATAATCAGGTTGTTGTGCATCCAGATGATTAGGATAAGACTACATTTACTAGTCCTTGGGGCACCTTTATGTATTCCAAGATGCCTTTTGGGTTGATGAATGTTGGAGCCATCTTTTAGAGAGCTATGGATATAGCATTTGTGGGAGAGAAGGATAAATTCGTCCTTATCTACCTCGATGATATAACAGTATACTCCAGCAACCACCAAGACCATGTGCAACATTTGAAGAAAGTATTTTTGAAGTGTAGAAGGTTTGGGATTTCAGTAAATCCTAAGAAGTCACAGTTTGCTTTAGAAGAAGGCAAGTTGTTGGGACATATTGTTTCTACTGCAAGTGTCCAAATTGACCCAGAAAGAGTAAAATCAATACAAACCTTGTCTGTACTGAGATCGAAGAAGGACATTCAGTCCTTTCTAGCCAAGATTAATTTTGTAAGGAGGTTTGTCCCAAATTTTGTAGAACTCGTGAAGCATACTACCTCGATGTCGAAGAAGGGGTCAGAGATCAAATGGAATGGTGTAGCAAGAAAATCATTTGAGTCCATTAAGAAGGCAATTATGGAGGCTCTCACTTTAATCAGTCCAAATTACAGCAAGGAGTTCCACATATTTTCTTTTGCCTCTGACGACACCCTTGCAGTAGTCTTATTGCAAGCAGATGAATAAGGCTCAAAGCATCCAGTGGCAGTTTTCAGTAAAACCTTAAGGGATGCTGCGCTGAGGTATGATATTATTGAGAAACAAGCATACACTCTTATCAAGTCTTTGAAAGCTTTCAGAGTTTATATTCTGCATTCCAAAATAGTTGCATATGTACCCTCTGCTGCAATAAAAGATGTATTAACACAACCTGATGCTGATGGAAGAAGGGCTAAATGGATCGCGAAGTTAATCAAATTTAATATAGAACTGAAGCCCACTAAGCTTGTCAAAGGTCAGGGTCTTGCCAGACTATTAGCTGAAGAAAATTGCAGAACATTGGACATGAACCTCATGTGTTTGAATTCAGAGAATGGTCAAACAGAAGAAGAGGAAGCAGTTGAACCAGGAGAAAAGCAGTCACTGACAGAGAATTTAGCTTCTTGTGATTGGTATTCTACAATAGCTAATTTCTTGCTGAAGCTGGAAATTCCTCCAGGCCTTACTCAAAGTTAGGCCATAACTGTTAAACTCAGGGCAAAAAAATACTGCATCCATGAAAATCTGCTCTATTGGAAGGACCCATTTGGAATGCTTTTGAGGTGTTTGGACAAAGAACAGTCAATGGAAGTTATGCAGGAGTTTCATTCCAACATTTGTGGAGGACATCATTACTGGAAAGCTACAGCGCACAAGATCCTCAGAGTTGGGTACTATTGGCCCACCTTATTTTCTAATGTCTTTTCATTTGTTAAATCTTGTGACAGGTGCCAAAGATTCGAAGGGAAACAACAATTGAAGTCCCTGCCCTTAAAACTAGTACATGCAACAGGACCTTTTTAGCAGTGGGGCTTGGATTTCATTGGAGAAATCAATCCACATTCCAGTGGCCAACACAGATGGATATTGGTAGCCACTGATTATTTTACTAAGTGGATTGAAGCAATCCTTACTAGAAAGGCTGATCGTAATGTGGTCATGAAGTTTTTGATTGAGCATACCTTCACCAGATTTGGTTGTCCACATAAATTAGTCACAGATAATGCAGCAGCCTTCAGAGCAAAAGAATTGGTGGAAATGTGTAACTCAATGGGAATTAAACTGGTTCATTCCACCTCATACTACCTGTTTGGTCAATTTAGTGATGTCTAAATTGCAACTTTTAAATGTCAACCTGGGGCTCGTAAGCTGATGAAGTGAGGTGTACTATATGTACTTAGGTAACTGTTTTCTTAATCTTTTGTCGTTTTTATCTTTTTAGTTTGTTTTTGATTATATCTTTCCTAATATGATGTGATGGAGATGAAATAAAGCGAGTGAATGTGTGTGATTGTGATGATTTCTAAGTGATTTCTTGAAAATTGAAGAGTATTCTAAAAGAAAGCTTGAACAATAACTGAAATAAAATTAAAGCTTGAAATCAAATAAAAGACTAATGGCATCGGCCCAGTATCTCTGCTGTTGATGAAAACGAAAATGAAATCTATATTAACTCAATTAAAAGCAAGAACAACTACTTTACAAAATCTAATCAATGTGAAATCTAAGTGAGAAAAATCACACTATTTTAACCTCTTCTTAATGATGTGAGAACAGTTATGAATAGGTCAGTAATGTGAGTCTTAAAGCAAAATAAAACCAAGCTGTACTAAATGATATTTTGGCTCCAATAAAGTTAGTTGATTGTAGAAAAAGAACCATCAATAGGTGAACAACTTGATAACTACTGAGCAGAAAGTAAAGTGCAAGTTGAAGGAATAAAACTAATGAAAATCAAACTGCAGAAAAGTAAAGGTCAGCAGTCTAGACAAGATGATCACACATGCCACTAGTTGTAAAAATAAAAGCAAGAAAACTATCCCGGGCTCGCCTAAGAAACCTGCATAACACACTGATCAGTCATGAACAAAAGTGCAGAAATGTAAATCAGCGGAATTCAAAGTTTATGTATAGCTATTATACATGTTGAAAAGAAATAAAAATGCAGCAAATAAAGAGACATATGTACAACTATTATACATGAAATCAGAAAACGAAATACAAGAAATTAAACTACTGTACAGAGGCTGCAGCAAACAGGGGCCCTCTTCCTACTTCAGCCAATCCAAAGAGCAGTTACACGCTTAGAAACAGAACAGTCTTCTCATGTATTGATAACAAGTTTAAAAGTACAGTGCGGAGCTCAAAACAATTACAAAACACGACTACAAAACGACTAACTATCCAGCGTTGAAAGACGCTTTATTTATACAGAGAAAAGCAAACTAACTTAAGGAAACTTCAGCTATTCAAGCAGCTGTGTAAAAACACGTAATCTGGCTGCGTCCTCGGATTTAGGCAGCGATCGTTGTGGGCATTCAATCCGCTGTTGGATTCTTGTTTCCCACTGTCTTCGTGGCTGAAGAAGGTGCCACCTGTTCTTCACGTGCTCCAAAACAGAACACACAGAGCCGTGCCACTGCCAATGACCTCTGTTGACGGGATTTGCCTCCTCGTTGACTACAGGTTTTTATGACCAGTTTGGGTGAGCTGGAGGGACACACACCACGTCCTTGGTTCCACAAACTTTCCCATGTGGCTCTTCTTCCCGGAGGACACCTGGAACATACCATTTAAGAAAACAGCTGTGGAATCCGGGGTTGGCTGCGGAAACCGGGATCAGCTGCGGAAACCCTGTGTGAGCTGCGGAAACGCAGCACTTTGAACCAAAATTCTAAACCAACAACAGTCATTAGCATAATTAGCAAACCATGTAAAAAGTCCTAAAATACATTGATTTGAGAAATTTGATGGAGGGAATGAGTGGCAAAAGAAGGAAATGAATAGGAAAAGGAGGCTGAGAGGATGTGTAAAGAAGTGCAGGTTTGAGGCTCAACATACCCCCACTGTGAAGGTGTTGCATGTCCTCATGCAACCAAAACTTTGTCATTATTTTCAATTCATGTGCTCAGATGCTTCTGCCAAAACATCCAGCCTTCTTCTCTTTCTCCTTGATGCCAAAATGGTTCTCGGTTTCTTGACTAGACACCTGAATTTCAAATTGATCAGTGCCCTGCTCAACTTCTTACACTTTTTGTTCAACTTTCTATTCTTCTTCTTCCATAGTCCTAAGTGAAGCATGGTATTGTCATGGACAATCTTGTCCACCTTGCTTTGTTCTTTCAATGCTTCGTTTTCTTGTTTAATATGCCGGTTCAGGACTTCTAGCTCAAACACCTCCTATTTTAAAGATTGGACCTGTTCATCAAGAGGCAATATAGTGCTTGGACATTTAACTGATTGCTCCAAGGTCTCCAAATAATTGTATGCCTCCTGTTGGTCAGGGTCAGTTTCAGGTGTTCTTCTCGGCCTGAACTCAAATTCTTGAGGACTGTTTTCTCTTTCCTGCTGAAAGGGACTTTCCTCTCATGGAGGACTTGGCTCAATGATTAGCTGAGTTGGAGTCTTTTCAGGTGTGCCTTCTCCCAAATCAATGAAATGTGATTGTTTTTCTTTAGTCACACTCATTTTTTATTTAAGTCTACCGCTTCTTCTCACTAGTACACTAGTGCTCTTTTGCTGACTACTCTGTTTTTCTTTTTATTTCTTCTTTGAGAGGGCAGTAGCTTGGAGTTGTACTAGTCTATCAGCCAAGGTTTGAGAGTCTTCTTCTCCTGACGGTTCAGGTAATGGATATGATTCTTGAACAATTGTTTTCCCTTTATCCTTTTTCTGTTTCTTAGTTTTATCTCCCTTTTCTTCTTCTTGAGCAGTTTCCTCAGTTTCTTCTATAGGAGGATTTTGGGCTGCAACACCTCTTTCTCTTCTCCTACTTCTTTTTGGGACTCTAGGGGAACTGCTAGAGGCTTCAGTCACCTCTTGGAAATGGTTTCTGATTAGAAACTTTTCCCATGTATCCTTGTTATTTTTCAATTGCTCTTCTATGAGAATTTTAATGAACCCGTGATGATACAAGTGGGGTTCAATATGACCTACATTCTTTTGGACAGTGAAACTCATTTTCTTTAGGCTTGCTAACAGAAAGTAGGGTAAATTGAGGGCATGGCCTTCCATGAAATTCGTCATAATCCTTGCATGGTACATATACATAGTGCCAAAGCGGCCCTCACATGTGATAAACTTTTGAACAAGTAACAACAATGCAGTCCATTCTTCCTTAATTACATGCACAGGAATCCCTTCAGTGAATATTGAAGTGTCCATACCTGGGTTCTTAAGCATGTCTTTCCATCCCTGATATTCCAATGCTCTGTTCTTAAACCATCTGTCTCCCTCTTGTGGTAAACCGGTTGCTGCTACTATGGTGTTCTCTGTTATTGTGAATTTCAGGTCCCCAACTTCCACGGTGTGTCCATTGAAGGATCGAGCAAATGCTTTCGTGACCTCCTTATTATATCCTCTGAATTTTTGAATAAAATTTAACCACTTTGCCTTCTTTAATGCTTCCTTCGTCTGTGGATACCCTTCTAAATACTTTGGACCCTCAGGTTCAGCTCTAAGCAGCTTCCCCATCTTCGGCTCTCAACTTCGGCTGAAGCTTTGACTGTGTGTGGATGCTCAAGGAGGATGCTTACGGGAAAAACATGTGGATTACAGCTGTAAGTGGAGTAGCCGTAACGTAATGCAAGGCGTATTGCAGAACTGTAATCGGGGTTTGAAACAGAGCTGTGGAGTTTGTGGCAGAAATGAGAGTGGAAATAGTGTGAGTACAAGGGAGTAGAAGACAAACACGAGAAATGAGTTCAACGCATGCGGAAATGGAGTGATAAGTGGACGGAATAACGGCCGAATCCTTTAGAGTCGGGTGGCTTACGCACACGTCTAAGAATTGGCTGGGGAAATGACGGTAAGGAGAGTCGTGGTACATTGGGTTACGTCACAGAGGTATGGCCAATAAATGAAAGAGCAGTCCCATTTCGATTTTAAATTAATAGTGATTATGGGGCCATTAGACAGGAATGAGGTGGATGAAGCATTATCGTGGAGGAGGAGTGGGATGATCTTGCTGAATCATTGAATTTAGTGGCTCTGTCCACGATTTAATAACTATGCATAACATGACCTTAAATTGTTGTTTGGAAAAGATTTTGATTATACCTTCATAAGTTTGCCATTTGTTGATTAAGGTTGCTGATCCATTATTGCTTTCTTATCTTGCAGATGCCTCATATCCTTGCTGCCCTTGGCGATGATGATACCTCTGACTGTGATTTTTGAAAAAAGAGTGCTGCTGCTGTAGAGACAGAGTGTGCTGGCTGCGGAATCATTTCGAGCTGCGGAAACTGGTGCGAGCTGCGGAAACGGTTCCCAGCTGCGGAAACTAAGACAACTCCCCTTTTTGCTGCACAAATTTAGTTAGAAAAACAACTAACTGAATGAAATAGTCCTGAGAGGGACTTTTATTAATGGAATGGAATGAAATGGAAATGGGGTGGAGTGAAGTGGAATGGAGATAAAGATGAGATGGAGGTCAAGATGGAAATGACAAGTGAGGTGGAGTGAAGATGGAGAGAAAGAGATTTTTTTTTTTGGAAAATATAGAGTGTCAGGTGTCCCTAATTTTCACTCCATATTTTCTGTATAAGACCGCCAATCTGAGATTGGTTTTCAGGCTTATACCCATTTTTTTTTTTTTTTCAGAAAGAAACAAAGACTAGGCTGATGGAGGAGAAGAATTCTTCTCCACTAGTCTCATTGCAGAATTCTCTTGAAACATTTTGACAAAGTCCTCTTTTGAGAGTGGCTTATGATAAATTTTCAATCGGTGGCCATTCAAAATGAGAGGAGTTTGAAACTCATCAATAGTCTTGACTCGAACTGCTCCATTGCTAAAGACTTCATCAATCTCATATGGCCCAAGCCAATGAGTTTGAAATTTTCCTTTGAAGTCTTTAAACTTTGAATCAAATAGTAACGCCCAATCTCCCTTTTGAAACTTCTTCTCTTTGATATATCTGTCATGCCACTTAGTTCTTTGGTACTGAACTAGATCGGTCCTTAAAATTGCATCTTGTCTTATTTCATCTAGCTCATTCAGCTACTCCATTCTGTGCTTTTGGGCTTCTGATAGACTCATCCCCAACTGAACTGCCATCTTGAAGGTCTTGACTTGGAACTCAATGGGGAGCAAGACTTCTTTCCAATAAACAAGTTCATAGGGAGAATGTCCTGTTGTGTTCCTCCATGTAGTTCTATAGGCCCATAAGGCTTCAGGAAGCCTTTCTGCCCAATCTCTTCTATGGAGATGAACAATTTTGGTGATGATGCTCTCAAGAACTTTGTTTGTCGACTCCACTTGACCATTTTCTTGCGGATGGTATGGAGTAGATTTTTTATGCTTGATTTTGTATTCTTCCATCAGCTTCTCCATCAAGTTAGAGGTAAATTGACTTCCCTGATCTGTCACAATTTCTCTTGGGACACCAAAATGAGTAAAAATATCCTCAAAAAGAAATTGAACAACTGAATTTTCAGTGGCAGAAGGCAATGCTTTGGCTTCTACCCATTTAGTAACATAATCAGTGCAAACCAATATATACTTCTTTTGTTTAGATGGTGGATTAATAGGTCCAACAAAATCTAAAGCCCATTTCTCAAAGGGTTCGATGAGTACCTGTGGCTGTAATGGCATTTCATTTGAAAGAGTTGGTCTCCCTACTCTTTGTAAGCTGTCACACCTTCTAACATATTGTTTTGCATCTTTGAAGAGAGAAGGCCAATAATATCGTAAAGAAAGGATTTTATAGGCCGTCCTCTTGTCAGCAAAGTGTCCACCACACGGTTCATCATGACATGCCTTAAGGATGTCAGGCATTTCATCTTCCCGAACACATCTTCTGATCACACAATCTAGCTCTGTTTTGAACAATTCATTAGAAATCCATGAATACTTTGAACTCTCCTGAATGATTTTCCTTTTCTCATTAGGAAATAAGTGTGGAGGTAGCTTCCCTGTAACCAAATAGTTAGCAATATCTGCATACCAAGGAGTTTTAGTAGTTACTGCAAACAGATATTCATCTGGAAACTTATCCTCTACGGGAGAATCTTCGTTAGTATTTTGGATTCTAGACAAGAAATCAACAACTGTATTTTGTTTTCCTGGTCTATCTAACACAGTAATATTGAATTCTTGTAAAAGTAAAAGCCATCTTGTGACTCTGCCATTAGTAACAGGTTTGTTCATGAGATATCTAATTGTAGAATGATCAGTATGGACAAAAGTTTCATAGCCAGTTATTTAATTTCTAAACTTGTTAATTGCATGAACAACGGCTAAGAACTCTTTTTCAGTCACAGTATAATTTAACTCAGTGGGAGTCAAATTTTTACTGGTGTAATAAATGGCATAAGGAACTAAATCCTTTTGACCCAACACAACTCCTAGAGCTGTATCTGAAGCATCTGTGGAAATATGGAAAGGAAGTTTCCAATTTGGCCCTCTCAGAATGGGTGCTTCATATATTCTTGTTTTTAGAGTTTCAAATGCAGATTGACAGTCAGGATTCCACTTGAATTCATAGTCTTTTGTAATTAATTTGAAGAGCGAAGATGCTATCTTGGTGAAGTTTTCAATAAATCTTCTATAATATCCAGTAAACCCAAGAAAACTTCTAACATCTTTTTGACAATTTGGAATAGGTAACTTAGAGATGACTTCAACTTTTGATCTATCAACTTTAATTCCATCTCCTGAAATATGATGTCCTAAAACAATCCCTTCAGTAAACATCATGAAGCATTTTTTATGACTTAATGAAAGATTTGTTTCCTTACATCTTATAAGGAATTTTTCCAAATTTTCTAATGCCTCTTCAAATGAATTACCATAAACTGTAAAATCATCCATATAGACCTCTACACAATCATGAATTAGATTAGAAAAGATTCCTAATACTGCCCTTTGAAATGTTGCAGGTGCATTACAAAATCCAAAAGGAAGTACTCAGTAAGCAAAAGTTCCCCATGGACAGGTAAATGTGGTTTTGTCCTGATCTTCAGGTGTTACCTGAATTTGATTGTAACCACTAAAACCATCCAAAAATGAGAAGTACTTTTTGCCTGCTAAAGTATCTAATACTTGATCAATAGAGGGTAAAGGAAAGTGATCCTTCAAAGTTGCTTTGTTTAATTCCCTGTAATCAATGCAAACTCTCCATTTACCATTCTTTTTAGGTACTATAACCAAAGGAGAAACCCATTGGCTATCTGAAATGGGGTAAATGAAGTTTACATTAAGTAACTTTTGGAGTTCTTCTTTCACTATCTCCCTAAGGTTTGGATTCATCCTTCTTTGAGGTTGTCTGATTGGTTTACTGTTTTCCTCAATGTAGATGTGATGAATGCAAGTCTTAGGGTCAATGCCTTTCATATCGGTATACTCCCATGCAAATGCAGTAGAATGTTTTTGCAAGATTTTGGTTAGCTCCCCTTGTTGTGATTTTTCCAAGTTTCTGTTGATATTCAATGTTTTTCCTGGAAAAATCTCAATGGCAGAACTACCAAACTCTTCCATAGAGAAAAGAGACATTTGTCTAGATGATAGACACTCAATGTCAGAATCCAACTGAAAATGTGTGGAGTCATATTCTGAAGATGGTTCAAAATTTTCTAATGTGTTCAAAATTTGACTATCTTCACTAACTTCGGAAATGGTAAAGACAGGTTGTATAGTATCTTCATCATCAATCCACTCATTATCCCCTATTTCTGTAATTGTTTTTGCTGGAGGATACAGATTGAACTTCTTTGTCGAATTACCATTAGAAATATACATATCCCCAGACCTACAACTTATGAAAGCATCAGTTGTGGCTAGCCAAGGTCTTCCTAAAATAATAGGATGTCCTCCTAGATTACTCTTGGGAGTTAAAATCATGAAATCCACTGGATATTACCAAGAGTCTAGGGAGACTGGAATGTCTTCTAATACACCATCTGGTTTAATAATTGATCGATCTGCCAATTGCAATAAAGTATGTGTAAAAGGAAGATTAGGAAGTATTAGCTGTTCCATAGTCTGTCTACTCATAATGTTAATAGTAGCCCCTAAGTCAATCAAAGTATTTGGTATTTCTACCCCATTGATATGTGTTTTGACAATTGGACTACTAGGGTCTACATATTTCTGCATAGTAATTTTTCCCATCATGATATCTGCAATTTTTCCTACCAGGTGGATCCTTCTGGTATCTCTTGGTTTCCTTCCTGGTCTTTTAAGGCTCAACTCCTTTATTGTTTTTGCTAGAATAGGAATTTCTTTAATGGCTTGTAACAAGAGAATCTTGATACAGACATTCTTCAATTCATCTAGAAAATTATAGTCAGGCAACCAAATTTGTTTTTCCACTCCTTTGTCAATTTGTAATCTTTCAGGAAAAGGAGGTGTGGATAAAGATGCAGGTTGCTCAACTATGGGAGTTGTGGGGGTTAATTCTTTTTCTTTTTCTTTTTGAGTGCTTGGGTTTTGAAGAGATGCTTCAGAACCCTTATTGGCTTCAAGAGATTCTTCCTCAAAAAAGCTTTGCTTTTGATCATTTATAGAAGGCTTATCTAAGACACTACCTGATCTCAGTTGTACTTCATTGAGAGGAACAATCATATAAGTAGGAAATTGTTGACCTTCCAACATGTAAGCATTTTGAGGATTTTTATTATTGGGGTTTGGAAATGGCTGAGAAGGAAGTTGATTTGACTTCTGTTGGAATGGAAGCAAGAGTTGAGAATTTGGATTCTGATGAGAAGGTTGTTGTTGTTGAAATGGCAATGATAGTTGTGGATTTTGATTTGGAATTTGTGGAGCTTGTTGGTTTTGAAACGATGGAGGATATTGGTAAAATTGAGAAAATCTCCCATAAGGATTTTGCATACCTTGTACCCATGATTGAAAAGGATTTTGAGGTTGGGACCAAGGTTGTTGCCAAGGATTCCAATTTGGTGGGGGTTGAAAATTCATAGAGTTGTTAAACCCTTGATTTTGTTGCCCCTGCCAAGGTCTCCTTGCAACAAAACAGAGAGATTCAAGTGTATTTGGATCTTCTTGAAAGACAACTTTGAGCCCAGGGATTGAAGGAAGATCCTTGGTCTCATGATTCTCTGAACAAATTACACGTCTCTACAACTTTTGCATCCAAGGGACATTCGCTTAGAGCATGTTTCTTTCTACACTTTGGGCAAAATATGGCCAAAGCCTCAGCTTATGCTTTCTGCTTATTATGAATTTTAAGGGTGTCTAATTGTTCAATAAGACTTCCTAAGATATCAGTTTTAAATTCATCAAGCATATTGCCAATCTCAGCCCTACTTACTGATCCAGTTGCAGATTTGTTTGCTCTGATGAGATAAGGATATCTAGGCCCTTTTTGAGTTTTAGACTTCCCCCTTGAGAGATGGACACATAGCTCTGCTATATCATTGAGTGAAAGTTGAGATATATCTCCTTTCCCCATCATGTTCAGAATATCTATCCATTCATCTCTAATGGCTTTGAGTAGAAGGGATTTTAAGGTATCCTCATCTAAGTTGTTCATTTTTGCTCTTTTCAAGTTGTATTGAAATCTTTCAAGCAAATCCTCCAAATTTTCATCTTCTTTTTGCATCATTTTGAATACCTCATCCTTGTGATTGGTGGGCATACAATAGTCCAGGTACCTATCCAAAAATGTTTGTTTCATATCATTCCAAGATCTTATGGATTGAGTGAGTAATCCCATGAACCATTTCAAAGCTTGTCCTTTAAATGTTGAAGGAAACAATTTGAGTTTTTGAGAGTCATCCAGATAATCATAGGTTCGACACATGACTTCAAACTAAAATAGAAATATTTCAGGGTCCTCATTCCCTAACCCATGGAAATTTGGGAGGACAGATGGTGAGATGTTTTTCATGGTGGCTCGGGAGTCCTCATCGACTATAGGAAACCCGAATGAGTTATCTCCATCCCTATTTCCCCCAATGTTACCTCGACCTCCTCCATTGTTTCCTCCTCCTCCTCCTCCTCTACCTCTACCTCTACCAAATCCAGGTGCTCCTTCTTCTGTCATGGTAGTCTCCCCGAAGACTTAAGAGTTTTCCGGTTCCTCTACTAAGGGTGAACGAGAAGGAATTTCTCCCTCTTCTTCAGATGATTCTACTTCTTCAATTACAATTTGCCCTCCTATGGAAGGAAGAAAAGGGTCCCTTTCTGATTCAGATTCGATAGATGGTGTGGGAGAGTCAACTATTGCCTCTTGAATTCCAGGAATCCTAGGGCTAGGAGTGTAAGTTGGAGATGATGGAGGTGTCTCTTGTCTATTCCTTGAAGTAGATGGACTTGTAAAAATCGAACTCTTAGCTCTAGCTAAAAACCTTCCCCTAGAATCTCTTGCTCTATGCATGTCATTTTTTTATTTTTCTTCAAGTCGGGGTAATAGTTCTCTTTCTGATCTTCCAGGTCACTCTAGGTGCAAGAAGAGAGCATACTCAAGAAACTATTAAACCAATAACTTTCTCTTTTCTGATCCTCCAGGTCACTCTAGGTGCAAGAGGAGAGCATACTTTGAGAGGTTATTAATTTTCCTTCCTTGAAATTTTCTTGTTTTTTTTTTTTTAAGAATTGGCTACCTAATTTCTCTACCCCGGCAACGGCACCAAAATGTTTGGTCAATTTAGTGATGTCTAAATTGCAACTTTTAAATGTCAACCCGGGGCTCATAAGCTGATGAAGTGAGGTGTACTATATGTACTTAGGTAACTGTTTTCTTAATCTTTTGTCGTTTTTATCTTTTTAGTTTGTTTTTGATTATATCTTTCCTAATATGATGTGATGGAGATGAAATAAAGCGAGTGAATGTGTGTGATTGTGATGATTTCTAAGTGATTTCTTGAAACTTAAAGAGTATTCTAAAAGAAAGCTTGAACAATAACTGAAATAAAATTAAAGGTTGAAATCAAATAAAAGACTAATGGCATCAACCCAGTATCTCTGTTGTTGATGAAAACGAAAACGAAATCTATATTAACTCAATTAAAAGCAATAACAACTACTTTACACTACTTTACAAAATCTAATCAATGTGAAATCTAAGTGAGACAAATCACACTATTTTAACCTCTTCTTAATGATGTGAGAACAGTTATGAACAGGTCAGTAATGTGAGTGTTAAAGCAAAATAAACCAAGCTGCACTAAATGATATTTTGGCTCCAATAAAGTTAGTTGATTGTAGAAAAAGAACCATCAATAGGTGAACAACTTGATAACTACTGAGCAGAAAGTAAAGTGCAAGTTGAAGGAATAAAACTAATGAAAATCAAACTGTAGAAAAGTAAAGGTCAGCAGCCTAGACAAGATGATCACACATGCCACTAGTTGTAAAAATAAAAGCAAGAAAACTATCTCGGGCTCGCCTAAGAAACCTGCATAACACACTGATCAGTCATGAACAAAAGTGCAGAAATGTAAATCAGCAGAATTCAAAGTTTATGTACAGCTATTATACATGTTGAAAAGAAATAAAAATGCAGCAAATAAAGAGACATATGTACAACTATTATACACGAAATCAGAAAACGATATACAAGAAATTAAACTACTGTACAGAGGCTGCAGCAAACAGGGGCCCTCTGACTACTTCAGCCAATCCAAAGAGCAGTTACACGCTTAGAAACAGAACAGTCTTCTCACGTATTGATAACAAGTTTAAAAGTACAGTGGGGAGCTCAAAACAATTACAAAACATGACTACAAAACGACTAACTATCCAGCGTTCAAAGACGCTTTATTTATACAGAGAAAAGCAAACTAACTTAACGAAACTTCAGCTATTCAAGCAGCTGTGTAAAAACACGTAATCTGGCTGCGTCCTCGGATTTAGGCAACGGTCGTTGTGGGCATTCAATCCGCTGTTGGATTCTTGTTTCCGACTGTCTTCGTGGCTGAAGAAGGTGCCACCTGTTCTTCACGTGCTCCAAAATAGAATACGCAGAGCCGTGCCACTGCCAATGACCTCTATTGACCGGATTTGCCTCCTCGTTGACTATGGGTTTTTATGATCCGTTTGGGTGAGCTGGAGGGACACACACCATGTCCTTGGTTCCACGAACTTGCCCATGTGGCTCTTCTTCTCGGAGGACACCTGGAACGTACCATTTAAGAAAACAGTTATGGAATCCGGGGTTGGCTGCGGAAACCGGGATCAACTGCGGAAACCAAAATTCTAAACCAACAACAATCATTAGCATAATTAGCAAACCATGTAAAAAGTCCTAAAATACAATTATTTGAGCAATTTTATGGAGGGAATGAGTGGCAAAAGAAGGAAATGAATAGGAAAAGGAGGCTGAGAGGATGTGTAAAGAAGTGCAGGTTTGAGGCTCAACACTACCCTTAAGGCTATGGTTTAGCAGAATCTTCCAACAAAAGTCTGACAAGGATAATTAAGATGCTGTTGGAGGACAACAAAAAGAATTGGGATTCTAAGCTCAAATATGCACTTTGGGCTGACAAAGTGACCATTAAAAGATCCATAGGAAATTCTCCATTCAAGCTAGTATATGGAACTGAGGCTGTGTTCCCAATTCAGTTGACTCTCCCTGTGGCAAAGTTCCTGCAACAAGAACAGAATGAGGAAGAAAACATGGTTAAAAGGATCACTGGTTTGGCAGAGGTACATCAAATCAGAGAACAACTTGTTGAAAAGGCTGCAATACATCAGAAAAAGATTAAAGAAGCTTTTGACAAAAGGACAAAAAGAGATAATTTTTAGGTTGGAGACTTGGTTCTGAAGTGGGATGCACTAAAAGAAAAGAAAGGCAATCATGGGAAGTTTGATGCTTTCTGGACAGGGCTTTTTATCATTTCTCAAATCCAAGGGAACAATACCTTCATGCTGAAGAGCATGGGAGGAGAAGAAGTTTTTGATGGCCCAGTAAATGGGCAGTTCTTAAAACCTTTTTTCGTTTAAGGCTTTAAAGCCTTGTCATTGTAAATATGTTTTTTACAGTTTTTATTTTTTCTCTTTCTTTTGCAAAATAGACTCCATGCCTAATGGAACACTAGGGCAGAGATTTAATTTTTTTTTCATAGGAAATACATTGATATGTGATTCTTGAAACCTCATGGGGAGGCTTTCATCCCCAGAAGGAGCCAGTGTTAGCTCCGCTAACAAAGGGATAAAAAAGGATCCAAGTATGCCCCAAAAGTCTTCAAAATCTTCTTGAGGATCATTCAAAGTCAAAACCATCGCAAGAGGAGACCCATTGGAAGGGCGGAAATACACTATTGGGAGGCCTAAAACACTCTAAAACCACAAAAAAACCCAGAGGTGCAGGCTTAAACAATGGATGCACGACAGTCGTTCGATCTTGCCGATCAATGGCGTAGACCTAATCGGTGGATCGCAGATCGGGAAGGCCAAGGGGCAGGGCCTTTACATATAGCGATATGCGATTGAGATTAGATTGCATCGTAATATCGCATTGGCGGAGGTAAGCTGGTAGGGTAAACGTGGATCAAGTGCGATCATGATTTGTGATCAATGATGAAGGATCGCTATCGAAGCGCCCACTACGCACCGCAGGATCGAAAATCAGTAGATCACATGTGGTGCTTCACCAAGGGTCAGAGGACACATATGTATTTACGACGCGATAGCCAGACTCGACGGTTATATAACACTCTATTGCATGTTATTTCAGGTCTGTGCTAAAGCCGTTTTCAGTGGTTTTCAGTGCATTTTCATTGTATAAACAAAATACGAAGGAACCTTGTGGCAGTGCGACATGTGACAGCGACATGAATGGCAGACTCGATAAAGGAATTGGTCATGTTTATGGACCTTTGAAGTCCGAAAAGGACAACGATGGGCGGGATTCAGCAGTACTGCAATGTTTTCGCTATTTATGACCCGAATAGCCACAACAACAAAAAAACATTCACGACTGTCATTTGAAAGGGACCGGTACAGGGATTTCATAAGCACAATAGCCACTCCATTGCTGGTTCAGGTGGCAAGGCATCCTTAGAGGAGTCTTGCAGTCATGTTACATACCAGAAGAACGATTCTGCAGAAAGACGACGGTCGGCAAACAGAGCCCGGAAAGGGAAGGAGAAGGGCCATACACGCCTCAACCCAAATCAAACGAAATCATGGAACATAATGGGGCATCTTTGGCATGAGAGAGCTCCCAGGCATCATAACAGGCTGCCAAAAATATCTAAATATGGTCATTCCTTTGTCAGAAGAGGAAAACCTCCGAGCCATGCCTACCTATTGAGGGAATCAAACAGTTAAGGGACAGATCAGAAAAGTCTAAGACTCTAAGCCTTCTAAAAAGCTCAGGAGCATTGTAAAGGGCCTATAAAAGGTATAAAATTACATGTAACAAGGGTTCAACTTCTGGAAACTCATGAGGCTTTGCTACTCAAGCTTCTCATCTTAATTTTTAGTAATACAAGCTTCTTTTGCCGTTACATGTTTAATGTCCATTTCTTTCCTATTCTATGCTTGCACTTGAACAATTTGTTCAGGTTTTCTGTGTGTTTAAGGCCAGATAACTGTCATCTTATCTCTTCTTTGATACATTAGATTTGCAAGCTTCTCTGCTGCCTATGGCTAGCCATTTATATGTGCGATTATATATGCATCTGCTAGTATAGTCAGTAAGTTCATTTGTTGCCTGTACTAGCCATTCATATAGGTTCATGTATGCAATCTACTAGCATAGTCAGTGTTCTCCATCTATCCATTAAATCTACAAACTATTGAGCATTAGCAGTTTAAAGCCTTGTGTTATTGGTGGTGTTCATGCATGTCTTGGGTAAAAACATAGTTGAAATGGTTATCTAGCTTGATCCAAACCATCATTTATTCCAATAGTTCAAAAAAAAATATTAAAGATCATATGTTACTAGGCATCTCTGGTTTACAACCTTGGAGAGTTTCCTGGAGTGATAACATAATTGGCGCCATTGCCAAGGAATGGAAACTGAAGCTCAGCTTCCCTGGGAAACGACATAGACCCAACTTTAATGATAGACAAAGTCCGGGCACATTTTTGGTTGTAATCATCTATCTGGTGACTCTACTGGAGGCCGAACCTCTTGGCGACTCCACTTCATAATTCTAGCTTAGTTTGTGAGGCATACTCGGAGAAATGCTCAGAAATTGCAAGCTGACCTAGTACTTGACCCAGAAAAGACCATCAAGGAGAAGAAAGTATCGCAGAAAGGAGCATCGGGTTCAGGTAAACCTAAACAATATTCTATATCTCTTCAAGAAGATCCTTCAAAAGAAGAAATACATGTTGAGAGTACATATTCTAATACTAGCAGTGAAGAAAAGCGCTCAGAAATTCATAAAGCTCCCTATTCTTTAGTTTCTCCTTTCGTTGTTAGCCCAAAGCGAACCTCGCCTCCTATTCAACATTCTCCTTTAGCCTCGTCAATTACTTCTTTGCCTTCTGTCATTCAGACTTATAATACTCTTTTAGTCACCACAGTTATGGCAGGTCCGCAAGAACCCACCAAAATGGAAAGAATCATAGCCGCTAGGTATGGACCTCTAATACTACACACTCCTTTGAATGATATGCCCACTAGAGAATATCATAAGTATATGCCTAAGTTCACTGGGACTGAAGGTGTCACTACTGAAGAACACCGTGAGTCATTTTATATCTGTGCTGATAATCTGGATATTAGTGAAGATGATGTGTGGATGAGAGTCTTTGTCCAAAGCCTAGATGGGGAGGCTAGGAAATGGTTCAGAGAACAAGCCCCAAAATCTATGGCGGATATCGAAGCTTTAGATGATACATTCCTAAAACATTGGGGAGATAAAAAGGACCTGCTATACTATCATACGGAGTTTGGGAACCTGAAGAGGGAAAATGGGGAATCCTTGCCCGATTTTAATAAAAGATTCAATCGTATGTATAGTAAGATACCAGCTGAGGTAAATCCTACCCCCACCTCTACAAAACTTGCCTACGCTAGTGCCTTTTACTCTGATTTCTGTTTGCTGTTGAGAGAAAGAATATGCGCTACCCTAGCTGAAATGCAAGATGCGCCACTAGAGGTAGAATCTAACATTATGGCTGCAGAAAAGCTCAAAAGTCACACTGATAGAAGGAGGCAGAGAGGTGAGGCTTCTTCTTCCTCTGCTTCATCTTCAGATACCAAACTTGATAAAATGACTAGAATGATTGAGTCATTAGCTGCTAAAATACCTAAGTTGGAGGTTGAGCAGAACTCTGGGAAGACAAGGCTCCTAGGCACATTTGCTCCAAGAAATCCGAATCCATTTAGAAGAAGAAACGAACAATTGCAAATCATTCAGAGGGGTAAAGAAACTAACGAGGATCAAAGAGTTAAAGCTCCTTTCCAAAATGTAGTCATGGAGGAGGAACATTTTGAAAATGAGGATGAAATTCACTGAATGGAAGATAAAGGTAGTGATGCCTTTTTGACATTGGCTGCATACGAAGAGTTTTTGCTGCAGGAGCAAGATATTAAAAGGTGGGACAAAGAGGTTGTTCTACAAACTGACGAGCAGTAAAGATATAATCTAAGGTCAAATGCAAATAATGTCAAGGAGAATCCTGCCCAAAAAGCTGTCGTCCAAACAAAGACCCAGAATAGCAGACAGAGAAGACCAGCCGCTGATCCAGTCATCCTCAAAGCACCAGTTCAAGAGGTAAGAGGTTCTGACAAGTTACCTCTCTCTTTCAGCTTTGAATCAGAAGTTTAGAAGTTAAAAATATTTGTGCCTCTGATAGAACTGGTGAAGAGTGAAGTGTTTAGAAAGCCTATCCTTGAAGCTCTTGTTACACAGTAATTTGTCACTGTTTGTCACTATCCCTGTTACCCCTTTCCCGCACACCGGAGGACTCTTTCTAGGACCTGTGAGAAGTGACATGACCTAAAACCACTTGCATTATATTCCTCTAAGTATGAGCTTCATATGCCCTGAAGACACCTCCTGCAGAATACCCATGAAAACGACTCTTTTTGCATTAGCGTGGGTCCACAGTTCACTGCCCGTGCCAATGAGGGAAATCCTCTAAAGAGAGCACGCTATTGGCGCTCTGTCTCAGAGTCGCACTCGCGCCAACCGAATTGAGTAAAGTTTTCAACGAACAAGCTTCCGAAGGTTCTCCTTAACCCATCCACCAACTGAATCTATGTTGAGCTAGGATGGTTTGGCTTCGAATCTCCATAGAAGGGAAGTGGTTTGCCACCTTTCATGGAAGTTTCCAAGTGATAAAGCCAATCCCATGAATAATGTGGTTGATCCTATCTCTTTCCTCTCTATCTATAAAAGCTTGTCTCTATGCCTTGAGCAAGCTAGTTAGTAGTTCCAGTTCCAGCATAGTGCTAGTGATAGGGAGAATTCCAGGAGTTCAAGAGATTGAAGTTGCAAGAGCCTTCTTTGCATCCATAAGGCCAAATCTAAGTGAGGAGATTCTTGTCACCAAGGAGAGATAGGCTTGTTTCCCATCCCAACAAGCTACAAGACTTGTGTAGCTGATCACCCAGCAAAAGGAGGATTTGACGTCAGAACTATGGTTGTATTCTTCTTTGTTATTTATCAATAATAGATGACTATCATTATGGTTCCACTCTCATTTTCCTTTGTAATGATTGATGTTGAGTTATATCTTTTCTGACTGATATATAATTGCATCTATTGGATTTTATGCTTGTATTTGTGTTGTTCTTTGCATGTGCAGGTGTCCAATCACGGAGATCGTGGGGATCGTGACCGGCCGAAGCAAAGGAATGAGAGCGACGTCTCTCCTACGAATATTGGTGTTGGAATCCAAGTAGGTTCTCATCATCGACCTTTAATTTGCAATTAGGAACTTGCGTGATAGCATTGTTTGATTGTTGCTAGACCCGGTCTGGGCTAGTAGGGATCGCCTCTGTCTGCAGAGGGGATTTACCTCCACAACAGCTCTTGAGCTGAAAACCACACAAACCTCCACTGACTTTGTCAATTTGCAAGATGATAGGCCTGAAGTTGTGCTAAGACCAATGACTAAACCTGCCAATGATAATTCTCCATATTTTTATGTCTCCTTGACCATTCATGAAAAAATTCTCCACAACTGCCTCCTAGATACAGGTGCCAATCACAATCTGATGCCTAAAACTGTCATGGAAGAGTTAGGCCTTGAAATCACCAGACCATATCATGACCTATTCTCATTTGATTGAAGAAAGGTGAAATGTCTAGGATTGATCAAAGATTTAGTCATTACCCTAACCCAGCTGCCCATGAAGAGCATAATGATGGATATTGTGGTGGCAGATGTCCCTCCTAAGTTTGGCATGCTATTGTCCAGAGGGTGGATTAAGAGACTAGGTGGGACATTGCAGAATGACCTATCTTATGCCACTGTCCCAGTTTTCGGAGGAGAAAGCAGGAGATTGTATAGAGAAGCACAATTGGCATATATCATCAGTGATGAAAAGAATCCTTCTAATCATCCCATTTATGCAGTGGACACTGATTTTGGAGCATGGATCCTCCAAATTGAAGAATATTAGAAGTCCTCGTTGCAGCTCAAGAAACCAATTGTTCAGGCTGAGGGGGAGCAAGCAAATCAGGTTTGGGAGATGTTCTTTGATGGAGCATGTTCCAGGGAGACTGCAGGAGTAGGGGTGGTGCTGATATCTCCAAAACAAGAAAGCACACAACTGTCTTTTAAGCTAGCCTTCCAAGTCACCAATAATATAGCAGAGTATGAAGCTCTAATACTAGGCCTTAATGCAGCAAAAGACAGAGGAATCCAGAATCTGAAGGTATTTGGAGATGCTGATTTGATCATTCAGCAAGTAAATAAAACATTTCAAGCAAAGCACCCAAGGCTGAAAGCATACAGAGATGAGGTATGGAGGGTCAGAGATTCTTTTGATTATTTCTGTATTTCATATATTCCTAGAGCCCAAAATCATCTTGCTGATTCCCTTGCTATGTCTGCTAGTCTATTTATCCCTCCCATGCCTCCCAGACTAGTTTATGAAGTCCAAATGAAATATAGACCATCCTTGCCTGATAATGTCCAGCATTGGAAAGTTTTTTATGATGACGATGAGATAAAAAGGTTTTTTCAAGTCATTGATGAATATTCCGAAATGAAAATTGACCAAGAAAATGAAGCCTTGCAAGAGACCCCCCAGTCCCAGCTTAGAAACAGAATTGGCAAAGATAGCATTGTCCAGCTTCCCAGCAATCATATTCCTAAGGGTCTAATTCCTATAGAAAGATTGTTTGACCAAAATGATGTACCCTATAAGGCTGCCCAAAATGAAGATTAGTTTGTAGTTTATAAGCATGATGTAGGGAGTCTAGGTCAGCCAAGATACATAAATCTATCCGCCCATCTGTCTGCCGACCAAAGTGCTGAGTATTGCAATTTAATGAAGCAATTTGCTGATGTCTTTGCCTGGGAATATGGTGACCTGAAAACATATGACAAGAAGATCATCCAGCATAAAATACCTCTAGAGAAAGAGACCAAACCTTTCAAACAGAAGCTGAGACCAATAAATCCTATGCTCCTCCCTTTGATTGAAAAGGAAATAAAAAAGTTGCTGGCTTCCAAAATCATAGTCCCTCGCAGATATTCCATGTGGGTAGCCAACCTAGTAGTGGTGAGGAAGAAAAGTGGAGAAATCAGACTTTGTGTTGATTTCAGAAATATAAATAAATGCTCCAAGAAAGAAAATTATCCTCTACCCAAGATGGAGCACTTGCTGTAGAAGGTCTCAGGAGCCAAAGTGATGTCTTTCCTGGATGGATTTTAAGAGTATAATCAGGTTGTTTTGCATCCAGATGATCAGGAGAAGACTACATTTACCACTCCTTGGGGCACCTTTATGTATTCCAAAATGCCTTTTGGGTTGATGAATGATGGAGCCACCTTTCAGAGAACTATGGATATAGCATTTGTGGGAGAGAAGGATAAATTCATCCTTATCTACCTTGATGATATAACAGTATACTCCACCAGCCATCAAAACCATGTGCAACATTTGAAGAAAGTGTTTTTGAAGTGTAGAAGGTTTGGGATTTCAGTAAATCCTAAGAAGTCATAGTTTGCTTTAGAAGAAGGCAAATTGTTGGGACATATTGTTTTTGCTGCAGGTGTCCGAATTGACCCAGAAAGAGTAAAAGCGATACAAACCTTGTCTGTCCCGAGATCGAAGAAGGACATCCAGTCCTTTCTGGGCAAGATTAATTTTGTAAGGAGTTTTGTCCCAAATTTTGCAGAACTTGTGAAGCATATTACCTAGATGTTGAAGAAGGGGTCAGAGTTCAAATGGAATGGTGTAGCAAGAAAATCATTTGAGTCCATTAAAAAGGAAATTATGGAGGCTCCCTCTTTAATTAGTCCAGATTATAGCAAGGAGTTCCACATATTTTGTTTTGCCTCTGATGACACCCTTGCAGCAGTCTTATTGCAAGCAAATGAAGAAGGCTCAGAGCATCTAGTGGCATTTTTCAGTAAAACCTTGAGGGATGTTACGCTGAGGTATGATATTATTGAGAAACAAGCATACACTCTTATCAAGTCTTTGAAAGCTTTTTGAGTTTATATTCTACATTCCAAAATAGTTGCATATGTACCCTCTGTTGCAATAAAAGATGTCTTAACACAACCTGATACTGATGGTAGAAGGGCTAAATGGATCGCGAAGTTAATCGAATTTAATATAGAATTGAAGCCCACTAAGCTTGTCAGAGGTCAGGGTCTTGCTAGACTATTAGCTAAAGAAAATTGCAGAACATTGGACATGAACCTCATGTGTTCGAATTCAGAGAATGGTCAAATAGAAGAAGAGGAAGCGACTGAACCAGGAGAAAAGCAGTCATTGACAGAGAATTTAGCTTCTTATGATTGGTATTCTGTAATAGCTAATTTATTTCTGAAGCTAGAAATTCGTCCAGGCCTTACTCAAAGTCAGGCCAGAACTATTAAACTCAGGGCAAAAAAATATTACATCCATGAAAATCTTCTCTATTGGAAGGACCCATTTGGAATGCTTTTGAGGTGTCTGGACAAAGAACAGCCAATGGAAGTTATGCAGGAGTTTCATTCTAGCATGTGTGGAGGACATCATTACTGGTAAGTTATAGCCCACAAGATCCTCAGAGCTAGGTACTATTGGCCCACCTTATTTTCTAATGTCTTTTCATTTGTTAAATCTTGTGACAGGTGCCAAAGATTCAAAGGGAAACAACAATTGAAGTCCCTGCCCTTAAAACTAGTACATGCAAAAGGACCTTTTCAACAGTGGGGCTTGGATTTCATTGGAGAAATCAATCCACGTTCCAGTGGCCAACACAAATGGATATTAGTAGTCACTGATTATTTTACTAAGTGGATTGAAGCAATCCCTACTAGAAAGGCTGATCATAATGTGGTCATGAAGTTTTTGATTGAGCATATCTTCACCAGATTTGGTTGTCCACATAAATTAGTCACAGATAATGCAGTAGCCTTCAGAGCAAAATAATTGGTGGAAATGTGTAACTCAATGGGCATTAAACTGGTTCATTCCACCTCATACTACCCTCAAGGCAATGTTCTAGCAGAATCTTCCAACAAAAGTCTGAAAAGGATAATTAGGAAGCTGTTGGAGGACAACAAAAAGAATTGGGATTCTAAGCTCAAATATGCACTTTGGGCTGACAGAGTGACCATTAAAATATCCACAAGAAATTCTCCATTCAAGCTGGTATATGGCACTGAGGCCGTGTTCCCAATTCAGTTGACTCTCCTTGTGGCAAAGTTCCTGCAACAAGAACAGAATGAGGAAGAAGACATGGCAAAAAGGATCACTGATTTGGCAGAGGTACATCAAATCAGAGAACAACTGGTTGAAAAGGCTGCAGTACATCATAAAAAGATCAAAGAAGCTTTTGAAAAAAGGACAAAAAGAGATAATTTTCAGGTTGGAGACTTGGTTCTGAAGTGGGATGCACTAAAAGAAAAGAAAGGCAATCATGGGAAGTTTGATGCTTTCTGGACAGGGCCTTTTATCATTTCTCAAATCCAAGGGAAGAATACCTTCATGCTGAAGAGCATGAGAGGAGAAGTAGTTTTTGTTGGCCCAGTAAATGGGCAGTTCTTAAAACCTTTTTTCGTTTAAGGCTTTAAAGCCTTGTCATTGTAAATATGTTTTTTACAGTTTTTATTTTTTCTCTTTCTTTTGCAAAATATACTCCATGCCCAATGGAACACTAGGGCGAAGATTTAATTTTGTTTTCATAGGAAAGGCATTGATCTGTGATTCTTGAAACCTCACGGGGAGGCTTTCATCCCCAGACGGAGCCAGTGTTAGCTCTGCTGACAAAGGGATAAAAAGGGATCCAAGTATGCCCCAAAAGTCTTCAAAATCCTCTTGAGGATCATTCAAAGTCAAAACCATCGCAAGAGGAGAGCTCTTGGAAGGGCGGAAATACACTATTGGGAGGCCTAAAACACTCTAAAACCACAAAAAAACCCACAGGTGCAGGCTTAAACAATGGATGCACAACAACCGTTCGATCTCGCCGATCAATGGCCCGGATCTAATCGGTGGATCGCAGATCGGGAAGGCCAGGGGGCAAGGCCTTTACATATAGCAATATGTGATTCTGATTAGATCACATCTCAATATCGCATCAGCGAATGTAAGCTGGCAGGGTAAATGTGGACCAAGTGCGACCGCGATTTGCTATCAGCGATGAAGGATCGCTATCGGAGTGCCCACTTCGCATCTCATGATCGGAAATCAGCGGATCGCATGCGACAGTTCACCAAGGGCCAGAGAGCACATATGTATTTGTGACGTGATAGTCGGACCTGACGGTTATATAACACTCTATTGCATGTTATTTCAGGTCCACGCTAAAGCCATTTTCAATGGTTTTCAATGCATTTTCATTGCATAAACAAAATACAAAGGAACCTTGGGGTAGGGCGACATGCGACAGCGACGTGAAGGGCGGACTCGATAAAGGAAATGGTCATGTTTATGGACCTTTGAAGTCTGAAAACGTCAACGATGGGCGGGATTCAACAGTACTGCAGCGTTTCCGCTGTTTATGACCCAAACAGCCACAACAACAGAAAAACATTCACGATTGTCATCTGAAAGGGACTGGTACAGGGATTTCAAAGGCACGATAGCCACTCCATTGCTGGTTCAGGCGGAAATTCATCCTTAGAGGAGTCTTGCAGTCATGTTACATACCAGAGGAAGGATTCGGCAGAAAGATGACGGTTGGTAAACAGAGCCCGGAAAGGGAAGGAGAAGGGCCATTGCACGCCTCGACCCAAATCAAACGAAATCATGGAACATTAACAGTCATGTGAGCATTGCGGTCATCCTAACAAACATAATGGGGCATCTTTGGCACGAGAGAGCTCCCAGGCATCACAGTAGGCTGCCCAAAATATCTGAATATTGTCATTCCTCTGTCAGAAGAGGAAAACCTTTGAGCCATGCCTGCCTATTGAGGGAATCAAATGGTTAAGGGATAGATCACACAAGTCTAAGACTCCGAGCCTTCTAGAAAGCTTAGGAGCATTGTAAAGGGCCTATAAAAGGTAGGAAATTACATGTAACAAGGGTTCAACTTCTGGAAACTCATGAGACTTTGCTACTCAAGCTTCTCATCTTCATTTTTAGTAATAAAAGCTTCTTTTGTTGTTACATGTTTAATGTCCATTTCGCTCATGTTCTATGCTTGCACTTGAACAATTTTTTTAGGTTTTCTATGTGTTTAAGGCAAGATAACTATCATCTTATCTCTGCTTTGCTACATTAGATTTGCAAGCTTCTCTGCTGCCTATGGCTAGCCATTTATATGTGTGATTATATATGCATTTTCCAGTATGGTCAGTAAGTTCATTTGCTGCCTATAGCTAGCCATTCATATAGGTTCATGTATGCAATCTGCTGGCATAGTCAGTGTTCTCCATCTATCCATTAAATCTACAAATTATTGAGCATTAGTAGTCTAAAGCCTTGTGTTATTGGGGGTGTTCATGCATGTCCTGGGTAAAAACATAGTTGAAATTGTTATCTGGCTTGATCCAAACCATCATTTATTCCAATAGTTCAGAGAATAATATTAAAGATCATATGTTACCAGGCATCTCTGATTTACAAACTTGGAGAGTTTCCTGGAGTGATAATAGGTACCACGGGAGCAATGATAGGATCCGACAGATTTATAAGCGGAGTGTTAAAGTGAGGAAGAAATCCTCCAGTAAACTGGAATCGTCGGTTGTCCACACGGATCCCATGTGAGATTTAGGAGACAGATTCCTCAAAGATGAGGAATCCAAGTCAGTGGAACTCGGTGAATCCTCCACAATGAGTGGAGGAAGTCCTAACAATCGTCTGGAGTGACGAAAAGGGCCGGATGTAGCCACGATGACCGTTAAGTTTTATCAAATAAATTTTAATGGGATATTCTTTAAATTCTCAAGAATGATAACACTCAGGTACCTAAAAATAAAAAATACATGAAATATATCAATCAGCAAATAGAGGGAAATTACCTCATCTGATAAGCACTGATATTTGGAGATGAAACCTAGTATCTCAATGAATAACAGAGAAGGATGGCCAAATGTATGGTTATGGTTACTTTAGATCTTCGCTTGAACCTCAGATTGAGGGGCCAAGTAATCTTGTGAAGACGAGCACCCTCCCAAAAACTGAAGACAAAGTAGATCCATCCATTTTAGGTACCGGGACAGCCCGTCCCAGTCACCTTGTGTAAGTACCTAGAAGTTTTGGCCACTAGAGATACCTCAAATCATAGACATTATTAGGGGGGACATAGTTGTAGACATCACACTGTGTAGACAGGACACCTGAGTCCCTGACTCAATTCCAAAATCCACGAAGGGAACCCAATACACAGAATGCCCAAAGGATTTGTAAGAGAAGGCGGGCTACCTTCAATTACAGTCTGATGTTGTCTCGTATTTCGCTCCGTTGTTAGTGGAGTGGTCCTGATAATATGAGTGCAGAAGGATTTGCACTCGTTAACGACACTAGTTTTGGTTTTCAACCTTGGGAAATTCACTCACATGCTTATCCCAAGGTCCTAATATAGCTAATGTTGGTTTGCTCAAAAGAGTAACTGATTGATTTTAATGTATATTTTAGTGTACTTGATTATTTGTCTTCAGTAGGGGTGTTGACGTATGAATATGGTGAGACTCTCGACTCAATAAACCATGCAGGACAATGCTTTGAATTTTTTTTCAATTTCTTATGAAAACAAGTCTTATTCTACATATTCATCTTTTCACATATTCATGGATTCATCCGTTCATCTAAATCCATTCAACACTTGCATAACTGAAAGATTCTTTTACCAATATTTCCTAACAACTACTAAAAACTAAAATGAAGTAGCTTACAACTATTTTGACAGAAGGATAAATACAATTTATCAGTCTTTCTTTAAAAAAAAATGTCTTTTAAGAGAGAAAAACTAAAACATTTTCTTAAAAATAAATTTCAAGACACCAAATTTGTTAACATAATACTGTTGCAGATATTAATTTAGCCCCTGAGACAAGTTCCCCCCCCTTTGGTCCACAGAATCTTCTGGAAAACATGGAAATGGGAGACTAACACTCTGTTTCAATGTAAACAGAGAGTTATTTGGGCCACTAACACTCCCTGTACACAGGCAGAGAGCTTTATAAAGCTCTGTGTAGACTAGAAACCTGTGTTAGTGAGGGAAATAGCTCAAACAAAGGGCCTTTAGGATTACTTTCTGAGGAGAATGAAAACTAGCAGGATGTAACAAGATAGATGGTGGGTTAGAAAAGGATTTGAAGAAGTAGGAAGCTCTTAGAAGAAAGAGAAGAACTGAGTGGAGTCCAGGTTGACTGGGAACTAGATTTATAGTCCCCAACGGAGTTGCCAATTCCGCTATGGGGTAAAATGCATGGAGTGAAAACTACCCTCAAAGGTCTTCCCGACACCTTCAACACACGATAATATTATCTGCAAAAGCTACCAAGTTACACACATGTTCATCTATCAAACATATATTGACAGGGTATGGAATGAGGATTAGCTTTAGCTCCTTCTAGATTTTCTTTGGGATCTCTATGCGGCAAGAAGAACTCCTTCAAGGTTGGCTCCAAGACAATTCCTACAAAAAGGACAAGGCAAACCAATCACAACATACACTTCTGTAAAATAATGTAAGAATGCACAAAAAACATGTATTAGCGTATAATTTAACTACTCATCTCGACAAGCATCATAATGAACAAATAAATGAGCAATGTTACCGACACTATGGAGTAGGGAACACAACTGCAGTTCTATATTCAGAATGAAAGAGTGAGTACAACTATCCATTGTATCAGCCTTCCTTTCCCCTTCTTCCTCTCTCTCTCCCTCTTTCAGCTAGCTTCTTCAAGAATATGACAGTTCACAATAGGTTTATGGGCTATCCTTCCAAATGCTCTGACCCCTTTGCAGTGGCCCTCTCAATGCTTATATAGCAATCGATTTGGGGCTGCCAAAATCCTCCTAGAGTTCATTAGGGAAAAAGCCATGAACCTGCCCTGTTTACAAGCTTTTCCCCATTTGCCTTCATTCTAAAATTGGAATTTCTCCAAATATCTTGATTTTTGGAGTTTCCTTGCTTTTCTTGAGAAAATTTGGGGATTTAATATCTAGATATTTATGAGCAGATTCGTTGGCATGATCTTTTGAACATCCCTTAGGTTCACTAACGCTCCCCCTGGTCTAACAACATGAGTTAGCAGGGTGACTAACTCTCCTTTATTCTTGGTAATAAGCTTTATAAAGTAGGTTGACAGTGTATAGAAAGCGTTATTATGGATTCTAGGCCTGCAATTGTGGTATTTGCTTCAGTCATCTTGTCTTTCACCTCTAAGTTGATGAGGAGGTCAATTTGTCCTATAACACGGTGTTGCGCATCCGTCAGTGTCATATTAGCCTCATGGATCGTACTTTTCAGCCTTCGATCTAGATTCTAGGGGGTGTCACCTGGAATCATCGTGATCGCCTTGAATCCGATAATCGACTATGTCTCCAATTTTGGTTGGCTAATTTCTCTATTCAATGCAATTTGAATTTCTACTATTCCGACATTCGGGTGATCATTCGAGTGCTTGATATACCAAGTGAGCGCGCAATCCTGTAGTGCACTTACCAATGTGGCCTTCTTAATTTTATCATCCATAACCCCGTGTGCTTCCCACACTACTCTTACTACGAACCAAAACTAATATGGGTCTTCATTTCCTATTACTCTAAATACAGGCAACTTGATCGCGCTTGCCATGCTAAACTGCTGGATTGGTGGAGGCAGAGTGGGCGAAGTTGGAGGTGACGAAGGTGATGAGAGTGGTGGCATTATTAGAGATGATAACTGTGGAATGCACTGCCTAATCAAACTAACCGTACTCCTCAGAGAAACCCAAGCACGCTCTTCCCCATTTTCTCATGGTGGTGAAATTAAAGGACTGTTTCCTAACCCTTCGATCCATTCGAAGATCCTTCCACTTCACGTCGTTCCGCTCATTAATGTATGCACATCACCCATTTTTCACATAACAACATCTTAATCCAGGTTTTCAAAGACTTGATGTACTTACCTCACGGTACTTTGAGAAAATGTCTTTCTACTTCGCTATAGCTGAGGGTCGTGTCTATTGAAAATTTAGTGATAAATCCTCCTATTATCTGATCCAACCAATGATCTACGACCCACGTGATCTTATCTTCAGA
Organism: Pinus tabuliformis; assembly: GCA_031772625.1. Lineage (NCBI taxonomy): Eukaryota > Viridiplantae > Streptophyta > Pinopsida > Pinales > Pinaceae > Pinus > Pinus tabuliformis. The sequence goes on along the minus strand of CM062815.1, from coordinate 308,882,755 downwards.
TGCCTCTAGCCTGCACACTAACTCCAGAGTCGACACTATCGGTTTATCAAGCTTGCACCTTCCCTGGCTATCTACTAGCCTTGCAATCCAAGCATATAGTTCCAAAGAGAATGTTGTGAAGAAGACCTCGTGGATTTCTGTATATATGAAGCGATCCAACCACCTTCTCTCGGATATTTGCAGAATTTTGTTTTCCTATATTATGAACTTGTGTAGCTTCTATCTTCAATTTCTTTCTTTGTAGGGTTCCAGTGTTCCAAAATTAGACATCCCTTAGGCTGATCCTGGTCCCGGCAACGGAACCATTTGGTTGCTTAATCAGGCCTGACCCAGGTTCAGAAATGTTTATCCAAACAAATCCCGACAGTATGGCCCTTTTGGCAATAGTCTATGGAGCGCAGACTGAAGTCTTACGTGAGGTAGTATGGGAGGGTGCTAGAACCAGGTTTCCGCACCCTATGGATGTCATGATGCGGTCTAGCTTTGCACTGAGTGATCCTACGCACTACATTGCTTCCACATAGCTGTCTTCTCAGAGCAACTACCTTAGTCAAGCAAAAATGCAATTTACCCTTTTCTGTGCTTAATATTATTATAGATGTTTTTTTACTTATGAAGGTACAACTCTTTCAGTTATTATTTAACATAAACAGACGTGCGTAATCATAAATCAGGAACAGATGCATAAACCAGAATCTAGAATAGATACATGATATTTTAAAATCAACTTATCTTATTATTGCCTTTTTCTAGTTACAATCCACTTCCTGCCCTGCACACACAACTATAGGGGTCTGCGCACACAGCTGTAGACTCAACCAGGTCTCCGTGCACATAGTTGCGGAGTCGCTATCTCCTATTACAACCCAAACTTGTACTTACAGACTCAGATCTACTATCACTTTTAGACACCCATATTACTTCTTCTATTACCAAACAAAATGTATTTTACACTTAGAGCCTTGCTCTTATTTATACATTACCATGGTCTGCAGACCATGGGCAGGCCGACACATTCTAGATTAATTTATAATATTTTAGGGTGGACTACCCTTAGACTTGACCCATTACAATTCGTGCTCTGTGCACTTCACAGAGCTTTCACAATAAAATACCCAAAAATGTGGGCTTTAAGCCCCAAAACCATTATGCGGGGGATCCGCTGCCCAACAGGCCTCGCATCCTTCCCACCATCACTAGGCTCCTACAACCCCTCTGCTGCTCTATCCAGTGAACGCTTGGTCACTGTAGTAGGGTTTCATTCGACATTGATTTCTTTGACCCCTCCATCTGGAAGTTTCAATGAGATCCTATCCATCTCCAGAGCTTTCCCCTCTGGGCCTCCTTCAAATCCTCCTAACCCTACTACAAACCCTCCTTCGAGAGGTCCTCAGCAGGGCTAATCTGATGCAGGGCACATGACAAGCAATAAGAAGAGGTGCGTAAGATCTAAAGCACAGGACATAATATTAGTTTGGGTTAGGACATTTAGTGGGGAGACACCATGGATACAACAGATAGAATTTTGGTTGGAAGAGTATGGGGATGGAATGATACTGTGGCCAGGCTGAAGAAATGGATAATCGAAGTATGGGGACATCATCTGGCTGATCTTCCCTTTGTCCAAACCTTTGTCAGGGGATGGTTTGCATTAATATTTTCAAGGGTTGAGCATAGAAACTTGGTCCTGTCATCAATCTGGTATATTAAATAGGCTCTCGTCCTCCTGTGCGTGGAATCCCCTCTTTGATCCAGAGAGAGCAACTTGGGGTTGGCCCCCTTTGGGTTCGCCTGCTAGGACTACCCCTGTAGTTCTTGTCTGAAGACATATTTAGGCGCATCGGGAATACCCCAGGTACATACCTGGAACATGAAAAATCCTTCCTTTCAATCGGCATGATGGCTTACGCAAGGATACTCGTACACTTAGATACTGGGGAGGGATTACAAGAGCACATCACCCTCCAATAGAGAAATTTTTCAAGGCTACATATATTGGATTATGAAGGGTTTCCCTTCAAATGTAGGAGATGCCATAAGGTTGGTCATCTCTTTCGGGACTGCCCACTTAAAAGAAAAACAAGAACAGGGGAGTATGGCAAGGAAATTCTGACAAGGAAACATAAATCGCAAGAGGAGCATCCCCTCTTTGGAGATGCAGAGATTCATTCTAACCCTAAAGCAACTAAGGAGACACCCGCAAAGGAGGTCCCAAAGAAGTGCAGCAAAACACCTCATTGACCTCCCACTTCTCCACTCACCAAGGCAAGGGCAACTGCTGGGGCTATGTTATCTTTGGGTAAGAGTACTTCTATACCTTGCTATATTCATATTTTTGCTCCATTCGAAAGTATTGCACTCTATGCTTCTGTTAATAATAAGGACTATGTCGGCTGCACTCAACCCCCCATTTATATGGCTTTCCCCCTACATATCCCCTCTCCCACCTTCTCTATCACCCCACCTTCCCTACCAGAGTCCCCCCCTAACATAACCCCTGCTCCGGAGTCTGGGCCTGCTTCCCCCAAATACCCGACTTGATCCAAGGTGAAAATACAGGCCCTAGACCATTTAGGTATCGGTCTGGATGCAACCCCCATCCCTCCTAAACTTCCTTGAGGACGTCCTTCCTCTCTCTCCAAAGAAAAGTTGTAGGCTGGAGAGGAGATTACATCAGGGAAAAAAAACACCATCCACATGGCACTTAGAGCTTTGAATACCATGGAAAACCCCCCACCATGAATCTATTCTTATTCAATTGCAGAGGGCTTTCTAGACCCGATAAAAAATTAGCACTTTGAAGACTGATCTATGAAGAATCCGTCGATGTAATTATTCTTCAAGAAACCTTGGGTACTATTGATTCCATCTCCCATTTGCTCAAATTCATGCTCCCGGGATGGTCCTTTATAGAACTTGATGAAAATGGATGATTGGGTGGCATTTCTCTGGGATATAACACTCGAACCACCAACCTTTGTTGGGGAGTCTCTGGGAATATGGGGGCAGATATTTACTCAGCCGACTCGAGCATTGAGATCAGGCTTATTAATGTGTATGGGCCTTGCCATCATAGGCCTAAATTCCAGGATTAGTTTTTGAGCTCTGATTTTCTACAAAAGGACCACTTAATCCTGGGAGGGGATCTAAATTTCCCCATAGGCCTCTCTGAATCATGGGGCTATCATGCCCAGTATAATCCCCTATTAGCTTATTTTGAGAACATCCTGGAAACCCAAGTTTGTTGGACATCCCTTCAACAAAGTTTCAACCCACCTGGAGGAATAAAAGAGTTGGGGAAGACAACCTTACGAGAAGACTAGACCGCTTCTTTATTAAGGAATGCCTTCTAAAATTGGGGTTCAATTATAGACAGTGGGTGGGATCAAGAGGATTATCAGATCATCTGCCTATATATTTTGAAATCAGAGGGGGGAATTGATAAGCCTAAGGGTCCTTTCAAATTCAACTTTTCCTAGCTAAAGGATGAATCTTATGTTCGCATGGTCATGGATTATTGGGAGGCCCATCCCCCTGCTATTGGGGGCATATAGTAGAGGGTTTTTCTCATAACCTAAAAGAGCTGAAGAGACTCTCTAAAATTTGGGCACATAATAAGAGAGTACAGGATGACCATACCCTAACGGATATCGAAGCAGAGATTGCTGACTTTGAAAAAGATTAGGGAGGAGTCTTCACCTTGACTGAACATAAGGATAATCTCACATCCTTATACACTAAAAGCGGAAAAATATTAAAGGATAGAGAAGAATCATGGAGACTGCGAAGGAGGGAAATCTGGTTTCTAGAGGGAGACGATAACAAGAAATTTTATTACAAATTTTCAAATGGTTGGAAAGCAATCAACACCATATGGCAGGTCACGAATGAGAATGGGAACTCTGTAAGCACCTTCCCACACCTTACATCGTTGGCATCATCACACTTTAAGAAGATTTACAGACCGCCCACTAATTCCACCCTTTCTCAAATCATTCGAGTGGCACAACTATTTCCCTGTTTTGTGGATCAGGAGGATGCATCAGATTTGACTAAGGAGGTGACTCTTGGAGAACTTGAAGGCACTCTCAAATGGTTCAAGAGAGACAAGAGCCCAGGAATGGATGGCTGGTCGGTGGATTTCTATTTGTCTTTCTTTGAGACACTTGGTGCAGACCTCCTCAAGGTCGTCGAGGATAACAGGATCAATGGGAAGATGTATGAAGATTTCAATTCTACATTCATTTCCCTCATACCCAAAACCGATAATATGGACTCGTATGATGACCTCCAGCCCATTTCATTGTGCAACTATATCTATAAAATCATAGCTAAGATCATAGCCAATTGACTGCGGCCCATCCTATCCACCCATATCTCACCTGAGCAATTTTCCTTCTTGCAAGATTGACATATCCATGAGGTGGTTGGAACAACATAGGAGGTGTTGCACTCTCTACAAACTAAGAAAATTAAAGGTATGATACTAAAGGTTGATCTCTCAAAAGATTTTGACAAAGTAAGATGGTTATATATAAGAATTCTTCTAACACACCTTGGGTTTCCATTCAAATTTATCAAATGGATCATGAGCTATATTACTAATTGTTGGAGAGGTAAATCCCCTCTACAGATAGAGGCGATCCCTACTAGCCCAGAGTGGGTCTAGAAACAATCAGTCAATGCTACTACGCAAGTTCCTAATTGCAATTAAAAGGTAGGCAAAGAACACCTACTTAGATTCCAGCGCTGTTGTTTGATGAAGAGATGCCACCTTCTCTCCTTTGCCCTGGCCGGTCACAATCCTCCGCGATCTCCACGAATAGACACCTGCACACATGAAGAGGAAACAAACACAAGCGTGAAATCTAATAAAAGCAACCATACATCAGTCAGAAAGGATGTAATTCGCATTTAACCATTGCATAGACAAATGATAATGGAACAATAATAGTAGTCATCTATTATTAATCAAGCAGAGAAGAGTACAACCAAATGTTCTGACGTTGGTAACCTTCTCAGGAGGGGCCAGTCAGCAAGTGTCTCAAGCATTCACCTTTGGAAATAATTCTCCCAAGACAAGAAACTCTCTCTCTCACACAAGCAACACAACACAACCTTCCCTAAGCTATCATGCACTTCCACACTTATCACACCAACTACCTACTAGCAGCAGCACACAAAAACACTATGAATTCCTTGATGTCAAAAACTATTCCAAAAAACTAGCTGCTCATGGGAATGGTAGAGGTTTATATAGGAGAAGGAGTCTCCTTGAATGGTGGAAGGATGAGCTTATCCCCAAGAAAGGTGGCCCATATGACGAAAAGACATGCTATAGAAGGGAGGGCGATACTCACAAGGCCAACAACCAGGTCTGGAGTCATCTGGAAGGTTGGCTGTTAGAACAAGTTCGCCCAAACAGGATCAGCGCGGATTATAACAGGACTGGCGCGCTGACGTCGCACCTCACTAACTGAGAAGGCTATGTCAGCGCGACTCAATACAAAGGCAAGACGTGTTGGCTCATGAAATTTGATCAGCGTGGAAAACAGGTGTACTTCCGCGCTGGCAGCGCATTTGGTCTGTTATGGAGCACCCATCAGCGCGGTTATTTGGACAAAAGTCGCGCTGATAGCAAAAACTTAGGCAAAGTGGGTTATTTGGCCAGTTTAGAGAGCATGAGCGTGATGAATTTGATTTCATGACACAGTAGGGATACTGACAGGATGACAGTGACAAATTGCTGTGTAACAGATGCCCCCTAAAGCATGAAGCCCGAGAGAGTGGGAGGGGTGAAATGCTTTACAAAACTGCCGAACTGGAACACCACCAGGAAGGACCTGCACGTATATACAACTGATAGCTTGATTACATGTAGTCTAGGCATGGGCGTAGCCATCCAAAAGACATATGAAGAAAGGTCTGTGGTATGGACGTAGCCACCCAGCTGAAGAGACCATGATGATAACAAGGTATGGTCGCAGCCATCCTAAAGGACTCAGGTATGGTCGCAGCCATCCATCAATGAGTCATGTAATATCAATCCACAAAAATCGCAGCCTGGCTCACAACAGACTAGAACCAGGGTCTTGCGCTCCATCCCAATCCGAACAAAGTACAAGTTCAAGCACGTGAATACATGAGTTGAAGTCGAACATGCATGAACATCGTCTGATTACCAGTCAATGATGAAAACTGTTAACAGACGCGAGAGGGGCCACCAATAATGACAATGGTCCTCAAGGTACTATAGGTACAATCCACGGCATGCGAATCAATGAGCTGGCGTCGAACACCCGCGGAATCATTAGATCGGAGGCCAATGATGAAAACCTCGTGTCAAACACGAAGAACCTGCCATTGAGGCATGCAGGCTCTAAGGTACCTGGAAGGGGTCTCTAAGTCACCGTCCTGGATAATGAGCTGAAGTCGACAGGAGGTAACCTTGATCAAAGGTGGGCCATAATGTTTCCCACATCATCGACACGAGACAAAGGAAGATTAGTGTGATGAATCAAAAGTATGTGAGGCGTCAAGGGTAGGTTGTAACTCTGCAGAGGTCAACTTCTCTTGAACATATCGGCGGCACGATAGCGAACTTGGCAGTATTTGACATCAAATGAGTAGGGGTCATGGTGACAAGGCAATGAGCAGATGAGAGGTCAAATAGGATAACCCAAACCCACGAAGGCCAGTGAAAAACAAGATGAGATGGTCCCACCCAGACACAAAGCAGAGGAGTGCCATGTTCAAGGGCGACATACTGCTGACACGACTATGATTATAGTTCCATTTTCCCCACCATTTCTGGCAGGTACCCCGATTATTTTTGGATGACAAGCTTGACGGTGGTAGCATATGCTTGAAAAAGTGTCATTTCGACGATACCCGATGTCATTTAAATTTTTAATTTTTAACGAGTCTGACAAAGGAAGAACTCGACGTCTTTTCCTATTTAGAGAGTCTGAAGAGACAGCAGAAAAAAAAACTCTAGGGGGGTCCTTTTTCGTAAAGTTGTGTCTCTCGAGCCTGAAAAAGTATAAAACAATACTCGAAAGAACTGCCCGACCAAAATGATCGAGGAGTACTTTTCGTAAATAGTGACTTCGACCCGAAAAAGTAAAAAAGCGGTCAGAAGCACGTCGTTTTGGAGCCAATAACGAGTTCGAAACGACAAAAACCTGACAATCTTTTTAGTTTAAACGGTCGAAAAAAGAGCTTTAAAGGCGACCGCCTCTCATTTTTTTAACGAGTCAAGAGGGGAACTCGGCAATCTTTTCATCTTTAGACGGTCAGAAAAGAGCTGAAAGCAGACCTCCATTTTTATTCTCTTTAACGAGTCAAAAAGGGAAAAATACTCGGCAATCTTTTCACATTTTACGAGTCAGAAAAGAGCTTAAAGGTGACTCATCCTAGAGGAACGAGTGGTATAAAAGGTAGCAACTGGTTCTGGAAATGGTGGAACTGCTCAAAACATGTAATGGTCAAGAGGCTGGCTAATAAAACCACTCATCGCTGCGGTTCCTAGGAAAGGAAAAACAACCAAGTGAGAGCACATGATCAGCGAAAGAGATGGTAGCAATGGAACGAAACAACCAAGGCTCATCTAGCATAATTCAGCGGATAAAAATGGGAATCACGAGATGTAAATCGGGTATGGGTTCATTTTTACACAAGCTTGAACCGTGGAGAACTTTGCTTGGATTCGGTTTCATGTTTACACAAGCTTGAACCGAAAAACTATGCTTGTTATAAGTTCGCATGCCCCCAGGCATAATGACGCAAATCGAGGTACATGCCCCCCAAGCTTCATTGCATTCAACAAAGTGGATGGAATGAAGGTTCACTCTCGAGATCGATGAAAGACTCGACTTGTATTTTACGAGATCTTAATCAAAAGACTCGATTTTGAAAGGGGGTTGTTTCATTTTTTAATGAGGTTGACACAGTAAAAGAACTATCATCATAACCCTTGGTTCATTTTTTAATGAGCTTGACACAAGATCAGGAACTATGCTCGGACAGAGCCTAGTTTCATGTTTTAAGGAGCTTGACACTGGAAAGGAACTATGCTCCAACCAGACCTAATTTCATTTTTTAGGGAGCTTGACATAGGAAAGTGAACTATGCTCCGCTCGAACTTCATCATAATGAACAGGAAGTCGGGGCTTCCAAGAGTGGCGCTCCCGGTGGGAGGTCAATATCTCGGAAGTCAGGACCCAATGCCCCCAGGACACTATGCACGACGGCGACATTGTTGGATATAGGCATGGGGGAGGTGGCCACGTAGTTGATCTGGGGTGAGATAGATGCAACAGGTGGATGAAAACCAGGAGGGAAGGACAATTGTGCCGGAGGGGCTTGTGGACGAACGAATGATAATTGATCGATCGTCACTATTCTTCCATCATGTGGAAAGCAAACCACACGGAAAAGTGAAGAAACAAGGGCTCCCATGGCATACACATAGTCACGCCCAAGGAGAAGACTGAAGTCTAAAGAACCTTGGGTAACCGAGATGTCTATATAGACGGTCTTGCCTCCCAAAGTAATAGGAAACTGTGGAAGGATCCCTAATGGTTGACTCGTTCCTCCATCAAAGGCGGTGAGATTCGGTGCGACAGGTACAAGCGATGGGGAACCCAAAGCCTGCCAAGTAGTAATGGGCATAAGACTAACCGATGCGCCTTCATCCAACACAGTGCCAGGCAGTGCCATATGGGAGGCATAGGCGGTGACCCAGAAAGGCACATGGGATGGAAGGGGAGGGTTAGTCAAACAACTCCAATCGAAGGAAATGACCGAACTACTTGGTGGGGGAACCATATGGGTGCCCCCCTGCTCGAAAGGAACCGAATCGGGATTCTTCGGAGAGGTTGGGACGGGAAAACCATTATCAAGCTCAGGAGAATTCGATGAGACGAGAAGAACATGGGAATTTTTCTCTTCCGAAACAAGGTGGTCGACAGGAGGTGGACTCCAGTCAACACTCTTTCCGACCAATGGTTGGTTTGGAACAGGCTGGACACAGCCAGGTTCGGGAAGAGGGGCCTGGACAAGAGAAAAATGTGAACCAATCTCATTGTCGGGAGGCGAATGATCTGTAGCTGCAGAAAGACGTTGATATCCAACGGGGAGTTGGGGTGAAGGAACTGGGAGACTTTCCAAAACAGTGGAGGCTCTATCCATGAGTGGACAAAGGTGAAGGGGATGATTGCCTTCACAAAGTCTACAAGGGATTCGAATCTTCCCTTTTCCCTTACCATTCCCAACTGGTAAGGTAGCATCGTCGTGAGCTTCAGAGGACGATGAGGGGTGGGCCAGATCGCGAGACCATCCTTTTAAGATCCTGGGAATGCCAAGAGAATCACGAAGAAGATGGTCCTCCTTGCATAATCGACAAGGAAACTTAACCTTCCGCGGAGGAGTGAAAGGGGGCCCGACTTCAGGTGTACTCGAGGGAGTAACAGTCGTACTTGCATCCTCTCCCTTAGGGGACTTCTTCTTCTTGGTCTTCTTCTTCTTCTTCTTATCCACCTGGTTACTCGAAACGAGGTCTTCACCAGGCGAAGTAGAAGATGAGGACGTAGAAGTAGGCGTCGAAGGGGAGAGGTCCACCTTAGGATCAACATGATGTTGTTCAGGTGGGGGGACTGATGGACTAACAGCCGACATGGTAGGGACCAAAGAGGTTGAAAACAACCAAACAGGCAACCCGACAGTTAACCCTGGAAGGGTTAACGTTGCCATATAAGGAGCACCAACATTCCCGAGAGGAGGGAAATGACCAGGATTCCCGTCAGGAGGGGAACTTGGGTTGGTGAACCCCGGAAAAGTTGCCATGGCAAACAAAAAGAAGCCTACTCAAGCTAATGCACACAAGATCTAACCAGGTAACATTATCGTGGCCGAATAAATTTTTAAGACACTGTAACTAAACTTGACCTTTTCATGTTTCAAGAGTCGAGAAAAGGATGAAAAGATGACTCCAGTCTCCTTCGAATGTTTAATGAGCACGAAGTGACAAGATGCTCACAGGCACCTTTTGTTTTAAGGAGTCCGAAAAGGATCAAAAGTGACTTCTCTGGAGATTCTAGGCAAAAGGGTTTACCAAGCAATCCGTAAAACTGCTTATACACCTTGGCAATCGTATGAGAACCAAGGACTTTCCGTACTGCAGTCAATCTTCCCGAATGCTATGTTCGGTGCGTTACGGCTCACAAGGCGGTAGACTCGGCTTCCTATGGATGAAGGATAAAAGCCTAGTGGGGTCTCCCTATATACGCGACGGTACGTGGGAGCACAGTCCGTGTTAGACCACTATCGAGTCACAGAAGGAGGAATCACCCAACCATAATGTGAAACAACAGTGACTATGTTTAAAGACGCCGGAACACGTCTCTAGCCTAGACCTCTAGATGTTTGCGTTAAGTTCCAATGCGTTTTTAGGTTTATTCAGTTTATTTTATGGTTGATCTTGGATTAAGTTTCGATTTCAGGTCCTATCGTGTGTTCTCTCACAATTACCTAGATGCAAACTACATGCCAAAGAATACCATTTTGTTCGATGAATTCTAGTTATGAGAAGGTAAAGAATTTTTTGATCAAACAAAACAAACGCAAGCAATCAAACAATCTAATGCAGCTAAAGGCAAGGAAACGAAACTTTTCTTTTGAGAATGCAAATCAACGAAATGTTCTTTTCCTTTTCAATTATTGAATACAAAGATACTAGTTTGATTTTTTTTTCAATGGCACAAAGCACCTAAAATGAATTTTGAGGAACAGGAACACCAAGCAAAAAAGGATAAAATCACTTAATGAAAGCACACAAAGTTCCCAAGACACCAAAACAGTTTCTCCAAATCAAAGGAAAAACAAAGGCTTGTACGAGCTATGTGATCTAAGCCCAACAAGGCAAAAAGGAATTCAAGCAAGAAGGAAGCAACTGTGAACTGATCGATCCAAACAATCGTAATCTATGTTTGGTAGTGAAGAAATCGAACCAACATAAAAAAGTGGTTCAATAATCGACACTAAAAATCAACCAGCAACAAGCAGTGAAAAATCCTCAAGCAAATCAATAAGAGGGTTGTGGATGAACCTTGAATAGACAAGTAACCCAAGCAAATGGTTTCTCGATGAAACTTCTAAAGGGCTAGGTCACATGGTAAAAAAACACAAGACTCACTCGAATGAAATCAAAGAGAGAGTGCCCCTAACCAAAAGTAATCAAAACAAGCTAATGAGGGACAAGAAACAACAAGGGATAATAAAGATTGGTGAATTCAGGAGATAAAGTTATAAAAACAACTTTTCAGGAGTCAGTGCAAGTTTTACACTGAGAACCCGAGATGATCAAGGGTCAGCGCAACTTTTACACAAACCACCCGCGCTGTCAGTGCGACTTTTGTCCAAAAAACCGAGCTGATCTCAGAAAAACACAGTCGTCGCGGGAATTAAGCTAGAAACACAAGGTCAGCGCGGGTAGAAAGCTAGCAAGTGGCGCTGACATCGCGACTATACACGTCTTTTCCACACTGATCCGATTTTCCAGGATCGTCGCGATTGTTAGGCATATTTACGCGATGAACAGGATGTTTCAAAAGGGTGAGCGCGATATCAGCGTGACTGTTAAAATTAAATCCGCGATGGAGCTCAAAAATAGTGACAGGCAAATCAAAACTCCCAAATCAAAACAACCAATCTTTCAATCAAACAGGGGCATTTCCCAGATCAACCCAGGAAACGCAAAAGACTAATAATTAATCCCCAAAATTTCAAAAGAGACCAACAATCAAACTCAAGACAAAGATGAACAAAAAGGACAAGGGCTGGCTCCCCAGCGGAGTCGCCAAATTGTTGGAGAGGTAAATCCCCTCTATGGATAGAGGCGATCCCTACTAGCCCAGAGTGGGTCTAGCAACAATCAGTCAATGCTACTACGCAAGTTCCTAATTGCAATTAAAAGGTAGGCAAAGAACACCTACTTGGATTCCAGCGCTGTTGTTTGATGAAGAGATGCCACCTTCGCTCCTTCACCCTGGCCGGTCACAATCCTCCGCGATCTCCGCGAATAGACACCTGCACACACGAAGAGGAAACAAACACAAGCGTGAAATCTAATAAAAGCAACCATACATCAGTCAGAAAGGATGTAATTCACATTTAACCATTGCATAGACAAATGAGAATGGAACAATAATAGTAGTCATCTATTATTAATCAAGCAGAGAAGAGTACAACCAAATGTTCTGACGTCGGTAACCTTCTCAAGAGGGGCCAGTCAGCAAGTGTCTCAAGCATTCACCTTTGGAAATAATTCTCCCAAGACAAGAAACTCTCTCTCTCACACAAGCAACACAACACAATCTTCCCTAAGCTATCATGCACTTCCACACTTATCACACCAACTACCTACTAGCAGCAGCACACAAAAACACTATGAATTCCTTGATGTCAAAAACTATTCCCAAAAACTAGCTACTCATGGGAATGGTAGAGGTTTATATAGGAGAAGATGTCTCCTTGAATGGTGGAAGGATGAGCTTATCCCCAAGAAAGGTGGCCCATATGACGAACAGACATGCCATAGAAGGGAGGGCGATACTCACAAGGCCAACAACCAGGTCTGGAGTCATCTGGAAGGTTGGTTGTTAGAACAAGTTCGCCCAAACAGGATCAGCGCGGATTATAACAGGACTGGCGCGCTGACGTCTCACCTCACTAACTGAGAAGGCTATGTCAGCGCGACTCAATACAAAGGCAAGACGCGTTGGCTCATGAAATTCGATCAGCGCAGAAAACAGGTGTACTTCCGCACTGGCAGCGCATTTGGTCTGTTATGGAGCGCCCATCAGCGTGGTTATTTGGACAAAAGTCGCGCTGATAGAAAAAACTTAGGCAGAGTGGCTTATTTGGCCAGTTTAGAGAGCATGAGCGTGATGAATTTGATTTCATGACACAGTAGGGATACTGACAGGATGACAGTGACAAATTACTGTGTAACGTTAATATATCATTCAATGTTCTGGTAAATGGAGCGGAATCACCTTTCCTTCATTCAGAAAGAGGCCTTAGACAAAGATGCCCCCTATCTCCACTACTCTTCCTGCTCATCATGGAAGGGCTCATCAGACTCATCAAAGAAGAACACAACAGGGGCAGACTCCAAGGGATCAAAATCACTGATAGATGCATACTGACTCATTTATTATTTGTGGATGACGTGTTGATATTCCTCAATGGAGGAATAGGGGACTTGACTATCATGAAGAATACCTTATCTCTGTTTCAATCTGCTACTGGCATGATTGTTAACTGCAACAAGTCCACATTGAAAGCACCCGGATGCTCTCCAAAGATTCAAATTTACCCTGATGAGAATGGAGGATGGTCTTAGATACTTGGGATATAAGCTAAATCCCCTAGGATATAGAATAACAGACTAGACATGGCTAATATCCAAATTGGAAAAAAAGACTCAATAATTGGTATCACAAGTACTTATCCAGGGTAGGTAGATTAATCCTCATAAAAGTAGTACTGGAGGCTACTCCGCTATACTGGATGTCATTAGCATGGATACCTAGGGGCATACTCTCTAGGATACAAACCCTATGCTATAGGTTTCTTTGGAAGGGAAAACAATCTGGAAGAATCTTTGCCTGGGTCAAATGGGAAGCTCTCTTACTACCAAAGAAATGGGGAGGTTTGGGCATCAATAAATGGGGAGGTTTGGGCATCAAGAAGTTGGAGGACTTTTCCTCAGCTCTAGTAGCAAAAATTGGTTGGCATATCATCACTTCAAGCAGCTTGTGGACAAGGATGGTCACCTCAAAATACATTGCACCACTCAATTTGATGGACTGGCTAAGACAACCTCTAAGATACACCATAGGGATATTTGTTATATGGAAGGCAGTGCTGAAATCTCTGGAAATCATCAGAACTGGCCTTACTTGGAGAATACAATCTAGAACTGCTATGTGAATAGGGGAGTATCCTTGGATTGGATTCCGGAATGCCCACAATTTTCCCATCGAGCTAAAAATCCATCTTAGTGCAACAGATTTTACCCACATTAGTCACATTGCTGACCCTGATCATACCGCTATGTTTCAACAAGCCTGGAAATCAGCGCGCATCTTGCACATGCCTTAGAAGTGGGAACAACAATGGGTTGACTACACAATGGCCTTAACATAAGCACACATTAGAATTATTTAAGGGGAGGAGAAAATAATATGGGTGCTTGCAAAGTTAGGAAAATACTCTCCCAAGGAGGGTTATCTTGTATTAGATGAGGCACACCGACCTCAAGATATCGAGCACTGGTGGAAACACTTGTGGAAGCTCAAAGCACCCCCAGGACCCAACTTCTCATGTGGACAATTCTAAAAAATAATATCCCCACTGGCGATAACCTCCTTAAACGAGCTCAACATTGACCATTTTGGTGCTGCTTGTGTAAGAGCAACAATGAATTTGTGGACCACCTTTTCCTCAATCGCCAGGTCACAAAGGACCTCTGGAGCTCGACCTTATCGGCCTTTTCCTCCTAGATCATATGGAAGGGATTGACTATCAAGGAGGCCTGGTCTACTTGGTGGACTAGGGAATACCCATCTAAATCTAGAGATCTTCCCATCCTTATTTGCTGGGCAATCTGGATAGCCCGCAATAAACTCATATTTCAAAACATTACCCCTCACTAGCCCTTCATTTCTACTCACATTATGACTGATTATAACATCATCCCTGGTGATGAGGATATCGCTTGGCCCCGTACCATTATTCAAAAATCCATTAACCACCTGCTTCCTTTGGATTTTTTTGATGGATCAACACAGGAGGCTGGCTATGGGGGAGGTGCCATCTTGTACCTCACTGAATCCCACTACTTTAAAATACAAATGGGTCTGGGAAGAGGCATAAACAACTACACTAAACTAATCACAACTAAATTCCTCATACAATTCGCTTTGGAAAAACACTGTAGAGATCTACAATTGTTTGGCGACTCAAAAGTTGTATGTGATTGCATAAATAAAACATCAAATTGTACTAGATATTCACTAAGACAGATCTTGGATGAGGCATACTGACTTATCACTCATTTTGACTCATTTGTATGCCATCATAATTATAGGAAACAAAATTTAGCTGTCGATCTATTATCCAAAGAAGCTACCATCAGGCCTCTCGATACTTGGATGATTCAGGAACAAAAGGATGGCTCTCATTAGCAATTTTACCATCGGTCGTTTATGGACATAGTAGACTAGATGGATCAGAGGGAGCCTGGTTATATGTTTATTTTTGCTACCATTTGTAAATATTTATACATGATTTTAAATTAACAGATGTATATATAACAGTCATGCACTCTCTCTGCTAGAGTAATTTTGTTTTAACTTTGCTGAACTTCATCAAAGATCCGTGCCTCCCTGCATGGATATAAGGCACCAATTTTGCTATGTTGGTTTATCTTTTATTTCGACATGCACTCTACCTCTCTTACAACATATGCATTATGCATATACAACATGTAATTTTCTTTCATGTAATAGAAATTACGATTTTTCCAAGGGGAAAAAATAATGAGAGGCACCTAACCTCCTATGCAAGAAAAGAAGAAATCCATAGTTGTCACCACGCACCTAAAAATTTGCATAACATACTACATGAGCCCCAACATATATCTGAGATTAGACAAGCTAACTCTCTACTACAACCCCATGGGGGACATCAAGGAACTGGGGAAAATCCTCCCCTCTCCTAGATAGGAGAGATAAAATATATGTCCTCGTCAGAGGGCCTATACCATGTCTTAGGACTGACATGAAAATCATGCTCTTGGACACTTCATACGTGGATTAGATGTGCCAAAAAGATAGAGTGTTCCTTCAGGGATGTAGTCTCCTCATAGTACTTAAGCAGGACTACATTCCTCAAGTTTGCTTGGGTTGTTGTGCTAATAGGGTGAGGGTATAAATCCGTCTCCCTCTCTCGGGCCTCCCATGGTCAGAACACATTGTATTGGTCCGCCATTTGTTCCTGTTCCTGCTGCTGTTCCCTTTGTTGACATATTTTCTACATGATTAACATGTAAAATACATCAACCTGTTATGTAAAACATAATTTTTTTATTAAATGAAAAATTTATTTATAAATATGGAAATATAACTTTCAATTAAAAAAAAAAAATTCCCCGGTGCGCCCAAAAAAGAGTAATGCACCCTCTCTGGTGTGCTATCAAACAAAAATGCACTAGAGACAGTGTGTACATATGCATGACTCACCTATTTTGGTTCACATATATACATTTTCATCGTGGGGTGTCTCAAACTTATGCACCAGTTTGCACGTATAACCTTTTTGCATTGGTACAAAACGTTTAGGTTATCAAATGGATCAAGCTATTTTTTTAATATTATGTGTGCAGTGCATTTGGTAATTATAAATGAAACGCATGTAACCTAAAAGTTTACGCACCAATGTACAATATATAGTTTTTCCCGGTGTGTTTTCATTTACAAACTCATCACAAAATAATGGTGTGTCAGGTTCATGCACTGAACTGTGGTGCACCCTATAAATTTATAGGGTGCACAACTATCGGTGCGAGTCGAAGTTGTTGAATGCACTATTTAGTTTTTTTTTTTTTTTTAAACAATCAATTTTTTTACCTATTTTACAATTCTAATCCGCTAAAAAATTAAATTATATAGAAATATATACATTACCTAGAAATTTGGTTGTCGGGGAGGCATTGTTGACATGTAATTGAGAAAAAAAAATTCATTGCCATTTGAGAAAATTAGGAAGTCACACATTAAGCATGGTACATAATGATGGTGAGAAAGAGAAGAACTGATGTTAGGATGCTTGCATGAAGCAAGAGTGACATTGGTACTTCAGATCTCTACAACATTGTAGATGGTAAAAATGAAATTTACGGCTGATATGTTTTTTATTATTTAAACCTCTTTCAATGCGTTATTATAAAAGCATCGGTGCATCAAATATTCAAGAGCATCAATTTTTTCTTTTTAATTAAAAATCCTATAGCTGTGCTCTTGTTAAGATGCACTGGGGCATTTAAATACATGTACTGCATTGATGACTTATCAGACTATAGCACCACATGTTTTAAAAATTAAAAATTGCCTAGCAGTGCTCTTTCAAAGACACACAGAGTGTTTTAATACATGAACAACACCGATGCTTCGTAATAAGATAACACCATTTAAAAAAAATAAGAAACCCCTCTAGTGATGCTTTTGTTAAGACACACCAAGGTGTTTTAATTAATTGACATCACTAGTGCTCTGTGGGAATATAACACTACATTTTAAAAACCCCCTAGCGGTGTTCTTTCTAAGTTGGATCGGGAAATTTTAATACATGAACAAAAGCGATGTTTCATTGGAATATAACAATGCATTCTTTTGAAAATTAAAAACTATAACGATGCTCCTTCTAAGTATGCACCCGAGCGTTTTACTATAAGAAGGGAACTGGTATTGCAGGTGGAGTATAGTGCCAATAATTTTTAAAATTTAACCTTTATCTGATGTTATCGATTATTCAAGCATTGGTGCATGTTATACTATGCACACATCAGGGCATTATAGTACTAGTTTAACACTAGGTTACCGTCATAGTATAGCACAGGACTAAGAAAAAGGAATTTTACGGCCAACATTTTTGCAAATTAAACCATATTTAGTTGCTATCAAGTAGCATACACATCGATTCTCTTTGTTAAAGCATCAAAACTTTTGTATATTGTATACAAACTGTCAAAAAACATATGCTAAAACATCTGCCCACCCACCTCCACTAGTGACCTTTGTTACAAACAATGTTTTGGGCTATTTTTATAGGGGCTTCCACAAAAACCTCCACTAGAATTTATTTTCCATGTAGTGTTTGTGATGCACTGATCCAGGTGGATATTGGTGGCCAGCTGCCAATTCCACTTGGACCCCCACCATTGTTTCTTTCAATTTTTCAGTTTCCTTATTTGTAGCACAATTTACTATTTTTGGCAGTTTTTCTGGTCCTGAACTTCCAAAGCCATTTGGAGGCCCTAAACGATGTTTTTTTGGAAAAATAGGAGTAATATGGGTTGATGGGCTAATGATTTTTTATCGCAAAGTTGTAGTCCTCAGATAGATCTTTCTAACAATGTATTGTGTGCGTCAAACGGAGATCGTATGCCAAAGTTACGACACTGGGAAGTTGATGTACCAATTTACCGAAAACGGGGCCCATAGTTAGGCGCTTCATCTCCTAAGGTTATGGTTTTGGATGTTTATGGTTTTCGATTGTTTCTCAAAAATAAATAGGCCTTCGAGCCTCATTGTAAGACAGTCCAGAGGCATGTAGCCGCCACATCTCTCCTTAGAGATAAGATACCATCACCCGAGATAGTTTATTTCCATTTCTGTTTGTAAGCATATTTCAGTATTTTAGATTAATGAAATGAAGTATTATTTCTGCGACATCTCTGTATTTATGGTTATATCTGTAATTTGTTGCATTCTTGCTTAAATCTGGATTAAAGGTATCGTAGCAGTCTGCTCTTTTTCTGTTTTTCTTTGCATGTCCCCATTGAGGTTGGGATATAAGGAGTTAGGGCTTCAACTAGTCGAACCTTTGCAAGACCAGCGTCACAAATCCCGATGGCCTCCCATGGCAGTGCTATAGTGATTAATGAATGGGTGTTTGGTGATGTAGAAAAACTTCAAGGATCTTCCCAGGATCCTCAATAGATAATCAGATTAGTTGCAACTGTCACAAAGATACATGCATATCTATGTTTAACAAATGAATAACAAAGCGAGAAGGACTTATTACCTCGAGTCTTAGTGTGGTGTTGCTAGAGAGCACAATGCAGCTAGGCAGAAGACCCCTGAGCTAGCTCTAGATCAAAACCTACACATAAAAAAGACAAACGTAATATCACATCATAAAACATTGATAAAAAATGTATGAACATATAAAAGATATCTAATTTCATATAACTAAGCCACTCATGCTAGGAGATATTAGATTATCATATAAACAAGTTGTACTACCAACATCACGGAGTGGAATACACAAATGCAGTTCTATATTGATGTAGAAGGAGTGATTACAACCATTAGTTGCATCAACCTTTCCTTACCACTCCAACTCCTCTCTCTCTCTCCCTTCTTAACCCCTTATGATGCCTTAGTCTAAGACTCTGCTTGACAGCCAAATAGGCAATCCTTTCAAATGTTTCAACCTCTTTTATAGTGGCCCAAGCTTTGCATATATAGCATGTAGGTTTAGGGTTGCCAAGTCCTTCATGAGTTTCATTAGGAAAAAGCAGTGATGTTTCATGCTTTAGTGTTATTTCTTGCTTGCATACTCCATTAGGAATTAGTAATTCCCCCAAACAGGTCAAGTTCTGATGTCTCCCTGCTTTTATGAGCTGACATAGGAGAGAAAATAGGGATATTTTCTCAGTCAATTCGCTCCTTTGACCCATAGAAGTTGATGTAGGTTCACTAACGTCATTCCCGAGGTAGAAAGTAGAGTTACCCTAGGCACTAACACACCCTTAAGCTTGCTGAGAAGATTTATAAAATAGGTTGATAGTGTCTAGACAATGTTAGCATGACAACTGGGCCTGTGAACTTGGTTAGTCCTTCAGCCATCATGTCTTTGTCCTCTAAGTTGACGAGGAGGTCATTTTCCTATATAACAGATGCCCCCTAAAGTGTGAGATTAGAGGTTGCGATGATGGCCAAAATGCTTTATATTTAATTTTCCTTTTCTTTTGGAAAAAGCAGATAGAGGATCAGATCTTCGGGTGGTATGGGAAACCTTATACAACACATATATATAAAACAACTAAAATCATGTCCTGAGTCGGGCATTCCCATACTCAGTGTCTATGTTAGAGTTATTTTCTCAGAAAAGAGATATGACGATACTGGTCGCTGATAAGGACAATGTGGAACCAGTGTCATAATAGGATCATTTTGATGAGCTATCTACAAAAAATAATAACCACAACTTGGGAGAGGAAACAAGGCCGAGTGATGCAAGCCTCTACCCAAGGTCTTGATTTCTGCTTCACCGAACAACATAGATCGATACATGTGAATATATGCATTGATGTCGAACATGCACGAAATCATCTGATTACCAATCAATAATGGATACCGTTAACAAACGCGAAGAAGGCCATCGATAATGGTGATGGTCTCCAAGATGCACAGTACAATCTAATGAGTGTGAAAAATGTTTTTGTCATCGAACAGTCATAGAATCATTTAACTAGGAGCCAATAATGAAAACCCCTGATCAAACACAAGGTGACTTGTCACTGATGTCTGCAAGTACCAAGGCACTGATGTGTTTCTGGGTCTTTTTCCTAGATAGAGTTTTGAAGTCGATAGGAAGAGACCTGTCGAAAGGCAGGTAATAAGGTGTCCTACATCAATTGACATGATATGGGACAAGAATGATTTTTTTTTTGAGGAATCTTTTGAGCATTGGGTCAAAGCGATAGAGAGAATGATGGTAGGATATGCTTGATGGGTTGATGGAGGAAACAGAAGATAAAGTTTTTCCCTTGAACAATAGAAGGCATGACAACGTCTTTAACCATGCAGCACTAGACTCATGAACACCAAAAAGTGTTAGGATACAAAGATGCAAGAAAATCAGGGTATATAGGCTAAAATCATAGGATGGTAAGATTCATATTGAGAGGTCGTCACAGGGAAGGTTTATCTGAGGGAGTGCCATGTTCAAGGGAACGATTGTTGCCAAAAAACTCTTTCAAAATATGGAACATAATGCAGTTGTATTATCCACTTTTCCCATCTGATTAGTTTAGTGAGTCCAGATGGGTAAACTCATCGATCTTTTCATGTTTTAAGATTTTGAAAAGGACCACAAAAAGAGCGACTCTATCTAATTAGTTTAATGAGTCCAGAAAGGAAAACTCGTTGATCTTTTCGTGTTTTAAGAGTCTGAAAAGGATCGTAAAAAGAGCGACTCTATCCTTCATTTATGTAATTTAATGAGTCCAGATGAGACAACTCAGTGGTATTTTCATATTTAGAGAGTCTGAAAAGATTGTAAGAATGACTCCAGGGTGGTCCCTTTTTCATAGTTTTTAACTGGGCGCAACAAAAGTTTAATAGTATAACAAGAATGGTTCCTGTCACACGGAATCTGTCAAGGGTGCGGACACGACTGACCTTCCTAGAAGTCTAAGACATTCTAATGACAAACAAGACAAAATGGAGTGATCTTTCTCTAAATATACCTTTTACAACATGAAAACTACAAGTGTTTAGGCTTACCTTATTCCAAAACGCTATTGTTGAAGTCCGTTCTTGTCGATCCGGATGAGCTCCTCCTTCACATCAATCCCTGCAACCACAAACAATCAAACCATTACCAAGCACTTGCATTTCATACAATAAAACATATATTCAACATGCAGACCAAGGAACACATGAAATAACTCATTAACACAAGCTATTGAGAAAAATAAACCAGTTTGTATTAATAACGAAACAAAGAAACTCTTACAACCTGGCCTTGGTGTTGAGCAAGTTCCTCCCAGGGTCCATCAAGGGTTTTCCTCTACTTTGACAAAGCTCACCCACTTCCAAGTAGAATCATGTAAAGACAATCTCTCCTCACAAAGGTTCTAATGGAAGACCTAAATCCTGCAGCATTTACCCAAAGAAAATGTATAGCTCCAACCTCCTCTCCCTTTGGCTCAATGTCTTTATTTATAGTGCTGTAAAGAGGTTATTCAGGTCCACTATCAATGGGATCATTCCCCTCTATGGGTGGGATAGCTCCCTTATTGATGGGATAAGTTCCCTCTTAATAGAGATACATGAACCAACTGGAGGCGCATCCATTTCATCAAACCGACCTCTAGAATGTTCTAGAAGTAACCACAAGTAACTTTTTCAAGATTAAACTCACGCATTTTGCCTTTTACAGAAGGACGCACCTGTCCTTTTACATACAGAGCGTCCATGGACGCAGCTTTTGTGAACATGGTCAGCGTCCCCGCAGGTAAGCTTAGAGAGAACCTGCGACCCCAGAGATAAACATAGTTTTTACAAGACTTTCTCTCTTCTTTGACTTTGAGATGGATAACAGAGGCATGAGACTTGCCTAAAAGGGGTAGCATGACTGTTGATTTGAGCCATACTAACTGTAAGTAGTCAAGGTGACATTTTTTAGTGTAACAGATTGCCCCCTAAAGTGCGAAGCCTGGAATAAATTAGGGTTTTATAATTCTAGGAAGGGTGAAGCGCTTTATCATTTCAAGGATTGTCTTGTGGATGACCTCGTTGGAACCTGCAATTTTCAACACAAAATACATGGATAAGATTATATCATCACTGAGGTAGGCATTCCCATACTCAGATTCAAAACTTTAACTAATGGACTAACTATTCTGATACAGGAATGATCTTGCAGTACATCATTTTTATAGACTTTTGTAGACACAGTATGGACGCAGCCATCTGTTTATGATTAGTCTACATAGACAATGAATACAAAACTCCTCGCAGCCTGGATGGTAGAAACTAGATCCAGGGTCTTCACTTCTACTTCCCGAATTGGTACGATTCTAAGCATGTGATTAAATGATTTGATGTCGAACATGTTAGAAACCACTTGATTACCAGTCAATGATGTAAACTGTTAACCAGCGTGAGAGAGACCACTAGTAATGTCAATGGTTCTCAAAGTACCAAGCACAACCCGTGAAATGTGAATAGATGTTTTGATGTCGAACACTTCACGGAATCCTTTGATCGAAAGTCAATGATGTAAACTGACGTCAAAGGCGAGAAACCTGCCGTTGATGCATGCAGACTTCAAGGTACTGTCGATTCCTAAGTCATCTTTCTAGATAATGTGTCGATGTCGATAGAAAGCGACTCGTTGCAGGCAAGCCTGCAACACGAAATCATTGTTCAAGTTGAAGAAATGTTGCTGTAAGGACTGACTCAGGGATGGTCAAATGGATGACAAGTATTTTGCAGATGAAAGTTTTGCTTGCAGACCTCTTGAACACATAACGACACGACAGATGGCTTGGTGACGAATACTCAAAGTTAATCCCCGGAACCCGGTCAAAGACTTTCAAAGTGGTTTGGTCAACTGTGAGGTAAAAGATTTCCCAACCCAGGTGAATGAAAAAGTGTCGTGTTCAAGAGTGGTAATAAAGTTTCTTTTTGAGACAAAAGGTAACAAATAGGCTCATTCTTCTCTCTTTTCCCCCACCATTTCTGGCAAGTACCTCTTTATTTTTAACAAGCTTGAGGAGGATAACATATGCTTGATTATAAGCTCATCCTTCGGACGAGTCCAACCTAGTTTAAATTCGAACCCTAGGAAGGAGTGGTTCGTTCCTGTTTGTAATTGAACAGGTCCTTTACTGTAAAAGTTTAACGAGCCCAGTATAGGAGAAACTCGGCGTTTTTCAATTTTAGAGAGTCTGAAAAACTTAAGGAAACTCCACGTTGAACTTTTTCGTAAATTTGTGTCCCTCAAGCCCGAAAAAGTATAAAATAATACCTGGGGGAACCGCTTGATCTTGCGACCAAGGAGTACTTTCATAATAGTGTCGTCGACCTGAAAAGTAAAAAGCGATCAAGGACACGTCGTTTTATTTCCTTATCGAGTTTGAAACGACAAAAACCCGACAATCTTTACCTGATTTTACGGTGAGAAAAGAGCTAAAAGGGGACCGTCTTTTAATTCCGTTTTAACGAGTGAAAAAGAAACACTCGGTGATCTTTTCATGTTTTAGGAGTCAGAAAAGGGCTTAAAAGATGACTCTGATATTTTGTTTGTGAAAAATGACAATTTCCCTCGAAGTCCTTTCGTCCTGTACAAAAGCAACACATTACTCATACCTGTTTAAAATAGGCAAAAATACGTCGAAAAACATCTTTTCATGGTAAAAAATGAACTCATTCACCCAAAAAACCTATAAAAAGACCTTTTACCATGTCATTTTTACCATTTGAGTTTGGAGGTTGAAAAAGGAGCTTTTGACAAGAAACTTCCCGTGGTTGCTGCGGAAAATTTGACCGTCGGAATCGAACGCCATTTCATCCAGGTATTTTACACATCCTACTCTGCATTTCTATCCGTTTAAAATTAATTTTTTGGTCTTAGTTTCATTTTTTGGGGAAGTTTTGGTTTTGGGATGCACCTCTCGGCGGACGCAGGTGCCCTTCGGGTGACCTGCGTCCCCCGACTTTTTCTCATATGGGAAAACGGTCGGGGGACGCAACCCGCCTTCAGGCCAGCTGCGTCCGGACGCCCTGTGCAACAAAGCTGGGGTGCGTCTTCCGAGAAGCGCGCATTTCAAAACCCCAACTCCTCCAAAAAGTCACCAAAAAACCTCAAATCAATTTCTAATTGCCTTTTTTGATATGCAGGGCATTAATCATGTTAGACTGGAGAGAGAGAGAGCATGTAGAGGAAGATGAAGCTGCAATAAATCACCAACCTTCTCTGGATGCCCTAAGAGCATGCGGGTTATACAAGTATTGGACCATACCGGGCATGAGGGGCCAAGTAAGATTCTTGGAATGGCTGGTTGAGCGATGGAACGTGCAGGAACAATGCTTTTACATAGGAGGGCACCAGCTTGAGATAGAGCCCTCGGATGTATACTTTCTCACTGGCTTGCCAAACAGAGGTGAGCAACTCAATCTTGCGGGGACTAGGCCGGGTGGCCAATCCCTTGATAGTCTCCGCGAGGATTGGTGCACACGTGGGGCTCACCATTCAAAAGGCATAGAGATAAAACACATCACTCTGCCTGAACTCAAAGTCATTGCGTTCACGGTCACCAGGATTTGCGGCGCGACCGCTTTGCACATTGCTTCCGGATCCCAAATGCGGATGGCAATTGACTGTTACCAAGGCACCATCTTCAACTGGTGTGAAGCTGTGTCGGCTCATATGAAGAGCCAACTAACCAAGGCAAAGAACGGACGACTAAAGACTTTTGGATATGGGCCCATAGTCGTGAGCTTTGCCTTGGAGAAAGTTCCAATGCTGATCCCTCAGCAACTCACTGTTGATATCTTGGGTCCTTGGCAGCCAAAGCTGATTCGATGGGTTGCGGTGATGGCCCGGCATCCTGACGAGGGTGCGGCAGTGGTTCGATTCTCAGATAGTTACTTTGACTGGTTAGAGGGCCAGCTTTTTGTGATACAGGACTTTCCGTATGCCGGAATGGATTTCAGTGGTGATCCGGACATGGTTCTTCCACAGGGAGAATAATGGGACGACAGAGGTACTTTTATTTTCACAAGTTTCCTAATTATGTATTTTTTGTATTTTTTATATATATCGTCTCAAAACTAATAGTAAAACTTTCTCAAAATGTAGATGTTGGTCCACAGCGTCCAGCCAACCTCCGGCCTTATGATAGACTACATCCAGCTGCACCGGTACTGGCCCCATAGGACGCGGCTGCAGACGTACTAGCTGAGTTGGAGCATGATCTAGAGCGTCTCACGGTAGACATACCTGAGACTACTATGGACGACATTCCTATCAGGCTTCAGCGTTTTGTAGTCGCAGTCCCTGGACCGTTTAGGAGATTTTTGCGTCAGGTAGCCCGCGCAGTGGTGTCGTACAGAGAGCACCACCAGTGATTGACTAGTCACTTTTTGTAGTCACATGTGACATTTTTGACTTTTTGTACTATCATTTTGCCGATCATAAGGTGTTTTCAACCTATGATCGAAGACGATGTATATATTTTTTTGACACACTTCTATCTATATATATCACTATTACCGGCTTATCTTGTTTAACATGTATGATGAAATGTTTTTAAATTTACTTGCATGATTATTATAAATGTATGTCCAACACTCGAGAAGCAATTGCATCTGCCAATGTATTCAGGGACCTTGGAATATGTTGATATTCAATGTAATCAAATTCACGTTCCAAGAGACGCACTCTCAAAAACAACCTTAATAACACAGGATTTCTAATGGCATAAACTCTATTAAGTTGTAATACAACAAGTTCAGAATCTAACCTCACTATCAAACGTCGAATTCCAAATGAAATAGATTCGGATAATAATTCAACCACTGCACTGTATTTTGCAATGTTATTCGTTGTTTGACCGAGGCTTACCCCATGCATAGAAACTAACTCGTCAGAGGGCGAATAGATAACCCAAGCTGCGGAAGAGATATTCTGTGTACTACGACAAGCACCATCAGCAAATCCAATGTATGTTTGGAGAGGCGTCGACATCTACAATATCAAGAGTAAAACCAAGATAAGCCAGAATAATGACGAAAAACCACACTCGCTAAGCTAAGCACACTGACTAAAATAACACACTTGCTAGCTAGAAAGGAAATCTAACCTATCTAAAAATTTCTCCATACCCATCATTTTAAGCATAATACCTCTTTAGGTAAAGTCCATTTCTGGGTTTACCCAAAGAGTCCCCATCAAAATCAACTAGCTCATAAGCCCCTTTTGCTAGCTTTCGTTTTACAATGTAGGGCCCATGCCACATGGGAATGAATTTTCCGGCACCTAGCTTATCGTTAGCTTGATCATATAATAGTACTAGGTCTCCTTCCGAAAAACTTCGAGGGGTTACATTTTTATCGTACTGAGCTTTCATTCGTTTCGCGTGAGTCTCGATAGCTAAAGTAGCGTCACGTCGAGTCTCATCTAATTTAGCCAAGTATAATAATCGTTTCTCCTCTTCGGAAGTAGCCGGAAGTAATTCGATAGCCATTTGAAGTGATGGGATTTCGCATTCAATAGGTAACACAGCTTCTAAGCCATAAACTAGCTGGAAAGGGGTGAAACCTGTTGAATTTTTCACTGAAGTTCGATATGCCCATAGCGCCGAAAATAACATGTTATGCCAATTCGTTCGATGGATACCAATGATCCGTCGAATCATGATGACTCGAACTTTGTTGATTGACTCAACTAAACTGTTGGCTTGCGGATAATAAGGAGTAGAGCTATCGTGGCGCAAACCAAGCTGGCTTGTAAGCTCAGTCATCATGACGTTTCGAAAATGGCTCCCATGGTCAGTAATGATTGCTTGTGGGACACCAAACCTAGTTATGATATGATTGAATACAAAAACTGCAGCTGTCTTGCCGCTTGCGTCGAATGTAGGCATCGCCTCGGCCCATTTTGTAAAATAATCAACCACGAGGATGATATACGCATGCCCCCCGGCCGAGTGAGGGTTACAAGTAATAAAGTCAATACCCCATTTGGTGAATGGACCAGCGGCAATTATAGGGTGGAGAGGAGCAGGTGGAGCGCGCATCTTTCGATCAAACACTTGACAGTTGTGGCATTTTCTGACGGCAAGGATACAATCTTTAAACATAGACGACCAGAAATAGCCAGCGCGCAACACCTTCTGAGCTGTGGCATACCCAGACATATGACCGCCACATGCTCCAGAGTGACAATCATTCAAAACTCTCTCAGCCTCTTCGTGAGTTAAACAACGTCGAAAAACTAAGTCTGCCCCCCGGCGATAAAGTGTATCTCCGATAATTCTGTATTTCTGGGATCGAAACCGAATTTTTCGACGGTCTTCCTTGGAAGCTTCAGGCCGAAAGGTTTGGGTTTGGAGATAGATGATGATATCCCCATACCACGGATCTAAAGTGCTAATAAGAAACAAAGATTCGTCCGCAATGGACTCTTCTACCACAGTCTCTGTGTTAGCACTCGGGAAATCACACATCAATTCCGCAAAAACTAAAGATTTCTTAGACTTGGACTTCTCGAACTCCAAGTCGAACTGTTGCAGGATGACGATCCATTTAGAGTACTTGCCCCCTAGCAGTTGTTTTGTCAAAATATAAATCATAGGGTTGCAATCCGAAATAACTGTAGTTTTGTGGAGAAGAATGTAATGACGAAAACGCTGGACAGCTTGAACGGCTGCCAGGGCCAATTTCTCCACATGCGAATATTTTAACTCAGTGGGATTTAAGGTTCGACTAAGATAATATATCACATGTTCTGCTTTGAATTCATCTTCTTGAACTAACACCATTCCAATGGTGGAATGCGAAGCTGCGAGGTATAAGAAGTAGTCCTGGTTGTAGTTGGGAGGATGCAATAACGGTGCATGGGTCAACGCGTGTTTTAGTGCATCAAAAGATTGTTGGGCAATCTCGTCCCAAAAGAATTGTGCGTTTTGTTTCAACAACCTTGTAAAACCTTTAGTGACCTCGGCGTAGTTTGGGATGAATCGGCGTAAAAATTTCGCTTTCCCTTGCAAACTTTGGAGTTGGCGCAATCTCGAAGGAGGAGGCAATGTGATGATAGCCTCGACTTTCGAGGGATCGACGCGAATGCCGGCTTTTGAGACAACAAATCCCAGCAATCGACCTGTTTCTATGCAGAAAACACACTTGTGGGGATTAAACCGAATTCGATAATACCTACACCTTATAAAGATTGCTCGTAAATGGATAAGGTGATCAGCTCGACGTAAAGAATGAGCAGACAAATCATCGAGATAGGGTTGCACAATGTTCTTGATGTCATGAAATGCATAAGACATTGCCCATTGAAAAGTAGCGCCGGCATTCTTAAGTCCAAAAGGTAATTTGCAATAAGCAAATGTCCCCCATGGACAAATGAATGCCGTTTTTGGTTGGTCGGCAGGTAGAATATTGATTTGATTATAGCCTGAGAAACCATCCATGAAGGAAAACATCTCACTACCGGCACAATCATCAATAATTTGATCGATATAAGGCGTAGGATAGTTGTCTTTTGGACAAGCTCGATTGATATCCCTATAGTCGATACAGATTCTTATTGTTCCTTGTTTTTTATTGACGGGAACAATATTCGATACCCAATCCGTTAACGGGATCGGATAAATGAAACCTGCTTTCAACAGCTTTTCGACTTCTGCTTTAATTGCAGCCGCTTTTCGAGGGTGAATCTGACGCAACCGTTGCCGAATGGGTTTAGCATCTGGGTAGGTTTTGATTTCATGAACAACAATGGCAGGATCGATTCCTGGCATTTCCTCGTAAGACCAGGCAAACACGTCGCGGAATTCTTGGCATAGGGCCTTGTAAGTTTGGATTTCTTCTTCAGTACATGCAACACCTATATGAATGTTCTCCTCGATTCCGGGCTTCACTGATATATCAATGGGAATAGTACGAGAAATATTCCCTAAATTCAACTCCGAATCAGAATGTTTCGTTGGATCCTGAGCGTCTTTGACATATTCAGCGGTAAAGATAGATGAAAAATCATTTTCAAATGCATCGCCCTTAGGTAAAAACGAAGATCTGTGATGAAGATCTTCCCATGGTAGATCATCTACACTTAGGATTTCATGAAGTTGTTCGTCAGATGACACTTCTTCGGGAAACGTTATCCATTCTAAGGGTGAGGTGAAAGGTGATTCTTCACTGACCACATTCATTTGGTCGGTTTCGGTTGAATGAAAATCGGTAAAAGACATAAGAGCTTCATAAGCAATCTCATACGGACTCAACGGCATAACATCACCGAACGAATCTAGCTCAGAGTCAGATGGAACATACCAAGGATCATCATAAATAATGTTTTCTGACGTGATCATATGAATTGTTGCCGACGAAGGGTCTACGTTGAATGGAGGGAGAGGAAAAGTTCCCAGTAAACCGGAATCCTTAACTAAACCTACACCAATGTCCCTATAAGGGATTGTCGTTTTACCAACATGTTGGATAGTTTCTGAAGAGGTTGGGTCGGATGAAAAGTATGTCAGCTGATCAATAGTCACGATCTTTCCGTTATATGGAAACTTAATTACTCTGAAGACCAATGAAACGACCGCTGTCATAGCATATGACCAACTTCGACCCAAAAGAAGGTTGTAGTCTAGAGGGGCATCAACCACTTCCACATCCAGACTAACGGTTTTACCTTCGACCCCTATAGGAAATTCTTGTAGAATAACAAACGGACGGAACCCACGGCCATCAAAGGCCTTAAGGATGGTGGGGGATTGGTTCAATGAAGGAGAACCAAGCGATCTCCAACATTGAATTGACATAATACACGTAGAAGCTCCCTCATCAATCACAGTCCGATGAATAGGCCTGTTTTTGACTATCAC
The DNA here is from genome assembly GCA_031772625.1 of Pinus tabuliformis. Taxonomy (NCBI): domain Eukaryota; kingdom Viridiplantae; phylum Streptophyta; class Pinopsida; order Pinales; family Pinaceae; genus Pinus; species Pinus tabuliformis. The sequence goes on along the minus strand of CM062815.1, from coordinate 308,852,553 downwards.
TGGGATTTGGAAAGCCATTTGATGTGGGAGACGTGGTGTACTATTTTCTAGATCAAAGATTATTAGGTTCGGGTCTTGAACATCGACAGCTCCGATAGCCGACAAAAGCAATTTTCGTTGCGCTGGACATGATTGCAGCACTTCGAGTGCCGACATTGCTGAAGGTGAAACAACTAAGTCTTCAACAATGTTGTAATTCTGGGCTGCTCTCGCATGTGGATTGAAAGCAGACCTTCGAAGTACACCCTTGGCGGGCGACTTAATCACTAAGTCTGGGTTAGGTTTTTCGATCTGTAGTGGATCGGAACCAGGAGCTGAGGTTGATGGGTTAGAGTGAGAAGATTTTGCTTCCTTACCATCAACAGGAGCCTTACTACCATAATCTTGCGATCGAGTCGCAATCTTGACATGACACATCATCAAAATGGGTTCTTCACTGGCATTCGAAGAAGAACCTATCATCTTATTCTCCTACTCTGGAAATGGATTTTTTAACACAGCAGGAGTGGGAGAACCTTTGACTATTTTCACTACCTCGGCCCGATGAGGGCAATCTCTTGTAAAATGATCTTCTTCACAAATGAGACAAGGATATCGAGGTTTGCGCTTTTCGTCATTGGTTTCTGACTTTTCTGTTTTCTCCTTTGGAGCCTTATCTGCTTTGGCCTTCTTCTTTCCTTTCTTCTTTCCACCGTTTTTTGGTTTGGCCGTAGATGACTCTACGGCGGTGAGTTCAGGAGAAGACTCTCCTGTCGGAGAATCAGGCAAAGTGATAATTGGAGTAGTTGAAGACTTGGAAGACTTCTTCTTGCTCTTCGTAGTCACGATGCCAATCATACCATCAACGGCATGAGATCCCGAAGGAGCAGCAGCAATTTGGTTTGACTTTGGAAGATCTGGAATTTTCTCGTGTAACGTACCCGACTGAGTGTAAACTAAGTCAAGGTATTGTGCCTGAGCAATGACTTGCTCCTCAGTAACTACTCCGGCCTTAGCTACATCTTTAGTAATTCTTGGTAATAATGATTTGACAAACCATTCAGCTAAGATTTGGTCCGGGATAAAAACTTTCACTAATCTCCTTCGACGTCTCCACTCATGAATGTGATCAGAAATGTACGTGGATGTCAATTGTTTTAGCGAAGTTAATAATTCTGTACCATTATCATATCTGACTGGTAACTGAAAATGAGTTAAGAACGAGGTAGCTAACTGGCTAAAGTTGTAAAAAGAGGCCCGTGGTAACTCAATGTACCACTTGGCCGTGAGACCAATGAGTGTACGCTGGAAAAGATGTAAGCGGATGGAATCATTTGAGATGGAATTTGAGGCACACCAGAGGTGGTAAGTCATCACGTGATTAGACGGATCCTCTCCAGACTTACCTTCGAACTTGGGTATATCGTTGGGCAACTTATTTGGCATTGGCGGCCAGAACTGAAGATATTGAATTGGATCGTTCGTTAGGCGCGTCAAGTCAGGTAAATCTAAAGTCGCAATAAATGGTAACTGCCAGTTAGGATCTCTAAAACTCTGAGTCACAATACCAACCCTAGGAGGAGGATATCCAGGATAACTAGGAACAGGAGTCACATTTGGGATATTATATCCTCCTGGAAAACCAGGATTAACCGGACCGTACTGGGGTTGCTGAGGTTGTTGATAAGTGTACCCAGGATACGGTTGATACTGGTAAACCGGTTGTTGGGCAGCTTGCCCAGGTTGATACTGTCCCTGGTACGGAGGTTGAACAAATTGAGGTTGAGTAGTAACAACCGTACTTGTACCAGGTTGGCCTGCAGGCATCTGGACTGTGGTTTGAACCGTAGGTCCAGACAACGGTACAGATGTCTGAGGAGTGGTTACAGGGACAGTAGAAACCGGAGCTGCCGATACTCCAGAAGTAAGCATGGTAGATGTAGCGGTAGTTGTTGCAGCTGTGTGAGGTGGAGTACCAGGTGCAATTGGCGGCTGAGTAACTACCGAAGTTATAGGGGTCTGAACACTTGATTGGACAAGTTGCGGTTGCTGGGGTGGACCAGGAACTACAGGTTGTCCTGCTTGAGGTACCGACTGTATACTTGGTTGCAACATCTGTTGACCCTGTGACGGATCCCACGTTAACATTCCAGGGTATTGACTCGTAACAGGTTGAGGATACTGAGATCCATAGCCGTATTGAGGATAGGGTTGATAATTGTAAGGTGCAGTCCCATATGGTTGCCCTTGAGGTTGCCATAGGTTGACCCGTAGGTTGATAACCTTGAGGTAAATACGAGTACTGGGGTTGACCTTGACCTTGAGGTTGGTATCCTTGAGGTTGATACCCTTGGGGTTGATACCCTTGGGGTTGATACCCTTGGGGTTGCCATCCTTGAGGTTGCCATCCTTGAGGTTGATATTGATACTGAGGTTGACTTTGGGTACATATTGAGGCTGGGGTTGACCTTGAGGTATGTATTGCCCCATAGGAGCGTACTGACCTTGAGGTTGCCCCCCAGACACGAATGAAGTACCTTGAGGTTGCCCCCCAGGCATTAACGAAGGTTGCCCCCCAGGCGGTAATTGGCCACCTTGAGGTTGGTTAACGGGAGTTGAACCTGACATCATATAAACATCACCTATACTCAATGGTACATTACCACTGTTTCCAACTAATAACCCATGATCAATGGGTTGAGGAGATGCTCCCGCAAAGGTACCAGAAAGTGATTGATACCCAGTAGGAACAGAAGGACCGCCATGTAAAAATGATTCAGGACTTTGCGTAAACAATGATGACTGTCCAGACATATTTACAGGAGTATGAATTCCTCTAGGTGGAAAAGGAGTACGAGGTGTAGAAAAACCTACTGAGTTGTCTAAAAAATTGGTTAATGCAAGGTACCAAGATTCACTTCTAGGAGGACTGTAAAAGATGGATTCACGCTCCCTTAGATCAAGGGTAATTAGATCTTCAGAATCAGAAACGCCTATTTCTTCCTCTGGAACAAGTTCTTCTATAGCAATTAATCCAACAAGAAGATTTTCGGTGATAATTCTTTCTATTCTTGGTGAATCAGGAACACTAGGAGTTGGAGTAACAGGTTCGGAAATTTCAGGTTCTTCGCCTGTTTCACTGGCAGATGAAAAACTACCAGCAAGCTCGGAAACTGTAACAGCTTCGGGATTGTAACCTGTTTCTAAACTTTGGTAATCTGGATGGACTACCAAGGAAGATTCTCCTTCTTCAGGTGAACCTACTCTACTGCCACTAGGAGGAGTTACAAGGACCTTTAAACCTTCTAAATTACTGGGGTCGTCTCGAGGAGGTGAACCGCTAAGTTCACGGGATCTTCTCAACAATTCGGCCACAGAAACAACTTCAGGAGACTGGCCCGCAATTCGACGGGACCGTCTCGGTAATTCCGCCACAATTAATGATTTTTAACTACAACACACGAAAAAAAAGTAAAAATTTCAAATCAAACCACCTAAAGTCTTCTAAAGAACCAAACAAATTTGAAGCACACGCCTAAAGAATCTAGAGCGTCAAAGCACACACAAACAGTATCTTCCGGACCAAAAGCGCTAGTTGGTGATTAGGCCCAACCTCGCAGGATTCAGTACAGAAATGGCGGGTGGAACAGTTACGCCGACAACCTGCTTAATGAATAGACTGGACCAAGTTCCTCCACTTTAACCGTCTCGAAGTGAAGCGAACCCCCAGAAAATCCAAGTGAGTATAGCCGACGTCTGCTCCAGGTACAGTGGGACCTTCCCTCCACCGTCACCTTGGGTAGAATCCTAGATATTATGGCCACTAAGGTTACCAATCACAACAATTACACCTGGGGGAACAGTCTAAACTCTGACAGCACGCAAGGGCAGAGTAAAAAGCTCAATCCCCTTACCGGCTCCTTGACAGTAATCCAAGGTTTACCGATAAGTGACCCCTAGCTCCTCGACAATGGTTAATCCGAGGTTTACCGTTTTTTATACGTACTGTCTGGCGTCGTTCCCAACGAGGGAGGAATGATCCCCTCACTGGTTCGGACACGAGCTCGTGCTTCTCCTTTAAGAGGAGCTTTCCCAGAATGTAACTGAAACAATTGGATTTGTTCTACTCAAGATAGACTATCTGTTTGGTTTTGTAGTCTTGGAGAGTTAAGTACTCACCTACTCCAAGACCCTAGCCTAAGCTATGTTGGTGCTTTAGAGCCCTAGAAAATAAAAATTACTAGATTGATTTTAATTTAAGCGTTACTTTTAAGGTTGTTTCTTAAGTCAAAAGGTGATGGAAGTGAAACTAGTGGTGTGTTGACTCGACTCGAAATCACTACAAAATGCACCTAGGATGATTTACCCACTACTTTGCTTTTTCGATGAATTGTTTTAACTAAAAAGTTGAGAGAATGCAATCTTTATAAAAGCAACTTCTTAATTGAAGACAATCAAAGAAACAATTCGTTTTTCTTTTCCAAGCATAAAAACATAACCTCTCTTTACATGCACGAAAAAACTCTTTTCTTCTTTCAAAAACAAAAAGCTACTTGAAACAAGACTTTTTAAAGAAGATGTTTTTGTATTTTTCTTTTAATAAAGCAAATAAATCTAATGTAACCAAAAATCAAACTTAACGACTATTAAAATCTATGAAAATCCACTCATAAGCAAACTAAAGGCAAATTTATTCTAAGCAATCTTAACGAGGCCAAAACTAACAATGATTATTCTAAGGTGTTTTACTTGATCACAATCAAATCAAGGACTAGCTTATTGCAGAACCAAAAACTAGTCAAAACAAAACTCTAATCTTTTTTGTTCTTTTGTAAAATGGAAATCAATACTTTATAAACAAGCAATTCGAAATTTGACCCAAAACAACTCAAATGGCAAGCTGCTCACACAAGGAGACTTTCCGACAGGCCCGACTTCTAAGAAGGTTGACTAACCAGAGAGATCTAAGGCTGGACAACTTTCTACTATCAAAGTCACTACAAAACCTATCTAAAAATCAAACCCTAGGTCTAAACTTCATCGAAATCCACTAAAACACTCAAAGCTCACAAAACAAGTTCAGGTGAAAATTCTTGACAGGGTACTAAAGGATCTGGGCAGAAAACACTAAGGAAAATTAAAATCTAAAAGCAATTTAAAGCAAAAATGGAATTTTCTTAAATTTTACAGGAAGACGCAGGCCACCCGTTATCACAGGTGCGGGCCCGCTCTGTGCAAACGGCGACAGCGCGTCCAAAGACGCACTGTGCAGTACTCAGAGGGTGCGTCCTTCTGGAAAAATGAAGAAAAACCAAATCTAACTAAATCTAAAGCTAAGCCACCCAAATACTAATTCTCACAGTCAAAAACCAGAAAACAAAAATGATTTTCTCAAAGCAAAGTTCATATAAAGGAAAAGACTCTCTCATTAATGGATTCCCCAGCAGAGTCGCCAATTTGTCACACGGAATCTGTCAAGGGTGCGGACACGACTGACCTTCCTAGAAGTCTAAGACATTCTAATGACAAACAAGACAAAATGGAGTGATCTTTCTCTAAATATACCTTTTACAACATGAAAACTACAAGTGTTTAGGCTTACCTTATTCCAAAACGCTATTGTTGAAGTCCGTTCTTGTCGATCCGGATGAGCTCCTCCTTCACATCAATCCCTGCAACCACAAACAATCAAACCATTACCAAGCACTTGCATTTCATACAATAAAACATATATTCAACATGCAGACCAAGGAACACATGAAATAACTCATTAACACAAGCTATTGAGAAAAATAAACCAGTTTGTATTAATAACGAAACAAAGAAACTCTTACAACCTGGCCTTGGTGTTGTGCAAGTTCCTCCCAGGGTCCATCAAGGGTTTTCCTCTACTTTGACAAAGCTCACCCACTTCCAAGTAGAATCATGTAAAGACAATCTCTCCTCACAAAGGTTCTAATGGAAGACCTAAATCCTGCAGCATTTACCCAAAGAAAATGTATAGCTCCAACCTCCTCTCCCTTTGGCTCAATGTCTTTATTTATAGTGCTGTAAAGAGGTTATTCAGGTCCACTATCAATGGGATCATTCCCCTCTATGGGTGGGATAGCTCCCTTATTGATGGGATAAGTTCCCTCTTAATAGAGATACATGAACCAACTGGAGGCGCATCCATTTCATCAAACCGACCTCTAGAATGTTCTAGAAGTAACCACAAGTAACTTTTTCAAGATAAAACTCGCGCATTTTGCCTTTTACAGAAGGACGCACCTGTCCTTTTACATACAGAGCATCCATGGACGTAGCTTTTGTGAACATGGTCAGCGTCCCCGCAGGTAAGGCTAGAGAGAACCTGCGACCCCAGAGATAAACATAGTTTTTACAAGACTTTCTCTCTTCTTTGAGTTTGAGATGGATAACAGAGGCATGAGACTTGCCTAAAAGGGGTAGCATGACTGTTGATTTGAGCCATACTAACTGTAAGTAGTCAAGGTGACATTTTTTAGTGTAACAGTTCCTTTTCCGTGAGTTAATCTACTGAGTCCGGATAGAGAAACCTATGCTCAATAGATATTGGCCTCATTTGCTACGAGTATGAAGAGATGGAGTAAACTCGATATTTGTCATGAAATTTGAATGAGTCACGTGACGACAAACTCAATACCTTATCGAATTTTAATGAGTCAAATGAAGAAAACTCAAGGTATCTTTTTTAGTTTACTGAGTGAGGAAAAAGGGGTAAAAGAAATACTCATTCATTCTTCGTAGATTTAACGAGCCCCAAGAAGGGAAAAAACTCAGGGATTTTTTGATTTAAGAGCAAGAAATATTCCCAAAAAAGCAAGTGCTCATATCATCGCCGTAAATGTTTGACGAGACCAATGACGAAAAATCGGGGTTTTTTTCGATTTAACGAGCGAGAAAAATTCCTAAAAAGAATGCTCAAAGCTTCATAAGTTTTTAACGAGCTTGAAGAAGGAACTTAGGGTTTTTTCAGTTTTATGAGCGAGAAGAAGTCCTAGAAAAGAATTCTCAATCAATATTTTTTAGTTTAGTGAGCTAGTAAAAGAGGGAAAACGAGTTGCTCAGACTATCGTCGTAAGTGTTTAATGAGCCCGATGATGAAAAAATTAGGGATTTTTCAGTTTTAGAGTGAGAAAAATTCTGATAAAAGAAAGCACTCATAGAGAATTGCACATAGTCATTTTTGTCGTTCAATCCTGAAAATTCTTTCATCAAAATGTGAGCAATTTATGTTAATCTGGGGTCATGGCGCATGATAATTATCATTAGAAATGAGATAATTCTACTTTAATGACTTCAATTAAGATAAGTCATGTATCCAAAGTGAGTATAAGGGAGTTCATGAGCCTCCACTTTCACGATTTCCATCATTTGAGAGCTATAAGAGTGTTTTGCAGCTAAAGAGGAGCAGATTTTCCACGGATGATTGCGGGAGATCCAAGCGACCATTTGACGTGCTGTCAGTCCCAAGTAGGAGCCAAAGAGCCAAAACCCTAATCTATATTCAACCTTTTTTACCAGCTTTTGGGGTGATTTTTTGGAGATCTGGGGAGCCCTAGCTCTTTAAATGCGCCTAACGCCCCCTAGAAGGCCTGTAGGGGGCGTTAAATTCCCTTTATGACCTACTGGAGGGAATTAATCCTACCTGTATCTCACTAGGGGGACGTTAGTGCATGAGGGTGCACCCCAAGACCCCAGGTAGTGATTTAATAAGAATTTTTGCCCCATTTTCACTGATTTTTGGGTTGATTTGTGCAGGTTTTGAGCGATTATGACTAGTCTATGGAGAGAACGGGCCCATGACTGACAAGAATTGCTGGTTCAAAATGATCCTACTTGCATACTTGCATTGCGTAGTTGTGCATTAATGAAGTATTCTATGTTGTACTTGATGAAAGGTCAGTAGGACCTATTGAGCTGGATTATTTAGCATTGGGATGAACATGAGAAGGTGTTTAGGATTGGAGATCATGAGTTGGACGTTGACCGCAATGATATATAATTTTTGACTGGTTTGTCATGTAGAGGAGCATGGGTAAGCTTGACTGGGGGTAGGTGTTGGGCATGGAATCCCCCCACAGCAGGTTTTGGGGATCAAAGCCCAAGTTTTGGTCAAAGGTTTTGTAAGACTCCGCGAATTGTGGGCACGGAGTGCGAAGTAGAAGATGAGTCATAGGGCTCTTCACCTTAAAGTAATGTAATGTAATGTAAAGTCATCTCGGCCTACCCATGGTCCATGGACCATGGGATTGTATAAATGGAGCGGGGCTCTAAAGTCGTAACGATAGTGAATAATGGAATGGGTAGCGAAGGAATGGTTCAAGCTTAGAATAGAATTCTAAGTGTATTGGGTTGTAGTAGTAGGAAGAGGCTCTGCAGCTGAGTGTGCAGAGGCCTAGTAGAGTCCGAAGCTGAGTGCACCGACCCTTGCAGTTGAGTGTGCATAACAAAGTCGATTTTGTAATCGGGACAGAAAGCAAATAAAGAGAAGTTTATCCTAATTTTGTGCATCTAATCTTGAATTGTTATTCTGTTGCTATGCATTAATTTTTCTCTCTTTATTTGCTGCGCGTAGTTGAGTAAATGTTTGTATGGTTCAGAATACTTATATATGAAAATAATTTAAGTAACAGTGCATAATTAAGATAGATTCAGGTAAATAATAAGGATCACGCTGCGAATAAGATTGCGTGAAGACAACATCACAGGCCGTGAGGTGCTTACTAATGCGTGCAACATAGTGAGCGTGAAGGTTAGACCACGTACCAATCCAAACATATCAGACATCCCTACGGTTTGGAAACCTGGTTCTAGCACCCTCCCATACTACTTTGGGTGAGACCTCAGTCCGCGCTCCGCGAACTATTGCTAGAAGGGCCAGTAGTACCAGGATTTTCTTGGCTAAATCACCTCTGTACCTGGGTCAAGCCCCACTAAGCCAACAATAGGCCTGATCCTCGATCCACCCTAGAGTTGGTACAAGCTTACTTTATCCCTAAGAGTGGACACGTTAGAAATAGAGTCCCCATAGAGAAGATTAGGTATAGATCTATGAGGGCCATTTTATGGTTGATTGTGTGCTTGGTGGGGTCAAAGAGTCCCCGCGTTGCAACAAAGGCCCAACTATTGCTTGCAGTTGACTGTGTCCAACCTCAAATGTTCAACTGGTGCGAAGTAGTGCTTTTCCAGTTGAAGACACAATTGACCGCATGTAAGACTCAAACCCAACATAGTTTTGTGTATGGCATTCTCATTGACTCATTTATACTTGAGAGGGTACCTGTTATGTGCCCGAGGATGAGCTTAGGTCCCTTTGATCTGAGGGAGCAGGGACAAGGGTGATGGGCATCACTTGATCCTCACACAGGAGGAGGACCTATCTGACACTTCTTCGAAGAATATTTCTTCGAATGTCTTAGTGGCCAGATTATGATGATTGACGACTATGCCTATGAGGGCATGGACTTCACCAATGACCTTGACTTGATTCTGCCTCCTGGGACCGATTGGGGGCCTTAAGGTAATAATTATTTTTGATAGAACTTAAAGTATTTTTAAGCTTTTGAATATTTATGTTACACTTTTGTTGATTTTATGGGTGAACAAGTACTGATATGAAGCTTTTTGCTTGACATAGATGTGGCACCAGTACGACCTGCAAGCGAACCTTGCCAAGTGAGGTGGGGATGCAAACTGTAGATTTTAACCACTTATAGAAATTACCTGCATACAAATTCTAAAACACATAAAATAAACAATGCGAGAGCATAACACATAAAACACATATACATAGAGATTTTCCCTTGGATCCCAAAATTGGGACTATTAGCTTGATTTTTCATTATGTTCCTTTCAATGTTATAATACATATTTATACATGCCGAAGCATCCAATACCATGGACCAAAAACCATCGCGTCCAAAACCATCGACCGAAAACCATCATGTCCAAAAACATGTGCGAAAATCATGCACAAAACCATAGGTAGGTCTACCCAACCTAACATAGGTTCCAAAACCAAAATTTTCGGGGTGCTACCCCAGACCCCATACAGTGGGGTTACATGTACCCCTCAAACCCCCTATGACCCCCTCGCTACACAATCAACACAACAAAGGGGGGGCTCTGCTCCTCCTCTAACCCCCCAGTTAATTACGTGGGCTAGTCGTGGAAAGAATATAACACAATCCAACATTTTCCCACTTGTTGTTTTCTTTCCACAGGGGGCCACAAGAGAGCTTAGTCATTTATCTAGCCCTGCAACACCCATTGTTTCTCTACACCAAGAAAACTTCTTAGAGCTCACAGTTTTTTCAATGCATCTACGGTATTCTTCAAAGTGTCCACCTTTACCAGCAACACCTTCTTGTCTTCTATTTAAAATACACACAGTGATCTGCTTTGCTTCTGGTGAAGCCAAGTCCCCGTATAAATGTATCAAATTTTTGATACCACATCCTTGGTGACTGTTTTAACCCATACAGAGACCTCTTTAACTTGCATACTAGTTCTTTCTTACCCTTCAAAGCAAAACCTTCAGGTTTCTTCATGTATATTTCCTCTTCGAGATCCCCATGAAAAAATGTTCTCTTCACATCCATCTATTCTACCTCAAAATCAAAAGCAACATCAACAGATAAAAGTAATCTAATAGAAGTTACCTTGGCAACAAGAGAAAAATATCACCAAAATCAATTCCCGACACTTGGGAATAACCTTTTGCTACCAATCGAGCTTTGTATTTCTCCACCTTCCCTTCTGCATTTATCTTCTTCTTGAAAACCCATTTGCTGCCAATGGGTTTCCTTCCAGCTGACAAGCCCACCAGATCCCAAGCCTCATTTTTGTGCAAAGATGCCATTTCATCAACCATAGCCTCTTTCCAAAGTTTTCCATCCTCTGAATCTACTGCTTCCTTCATAGTTTTGGGATCATCATCAGTAATAGATAAAGCAAAATTTGAATAGAAAGCATGGAATATACCTTTCTGGCTGCCTTCTTTCTCAAACTAATCTTCTCATACCTGGAGTTTGTGGCTCTTCATCTTCAGATTCCTCTTGTGCTGTAGAGTCTGATTTTTCCTCATTTAGCTCAAACTCTATCTTCTTTGGTTCCTTTGGTTGGACTTCATGTTTAATAACATCTTTCACCTCTCTGATAACCACATCTCGGTTGTACACAACCTTCCTTGTTACTAGGTTCCAAAGCTTATAACCCTTTAAACCATCCTTATACCCAATAAAGATGCACTTTTCAGATTTACTATCCAACATGGTTCGTTTCTCCTTTGGAACATGTACATATGCATCACATCCAAATACCCTCAGATGTGAAAGAGAGGATTTATTACCAGTCCATACCTCTTGTGGAGTTTTATCCTCCAATGTTGATGAAGGTGATTTATTGACTAGGTAACATGTTGTCTCCACCGCCTCTACCCAAAATTCCTGTCCTAACCCAGCACCACTGAGCATGCTTTTTACCCTTTCCATCAATGTCTTGTTCATTCTTTTTGCAACTTCATTTTGCTGAGGTGTATATGGACTAGTCTTCTACCATGCTATACCACACTTCTTACAGAATTCTTCAAATTCCTTACTGCAAACCTCTCCACCATTATCTTTCCTCAACACCTTTATCTTCTTCTTTGTCTGGTTTTCCACCAGAACCTTAAATTCTTTAAACCTGTCAAAGACTTCAGATTTCTTCTTAAGGAAATATATCCATGTATTCCTTGAGAAGTCATCTATAAATGATACATAGTACACAGACTTACCCAGCGATGGAACCTTCATAGGTACAAACACATCACTGTGCACAAGCTCCAATATCTATTTCACCATCTTACCACCAGAGGGGAAACTAACCTGATTCTGCTTCCCTTGATACATTCAGCAATATGGAATCTGAGACACACAATCATATTGTGATATTTTCCTTCTGATCCGACTTCTTCCATTCTTCATCAGACACTCTCGTTGGTTTAGTACCCAAATCTACCGCGATCCATTGATCTTTATCCACCAATAGATCCTGCATCTTGAGTCTCCACAAGTTAAAACTCTGACCATTAAATTTCTCGATCTCTATCTTTCCACTGCTCGCCATGTTCTTTCACCACAAGCTCGAGAGAAACCCCTCAGCAACAAAGGTGTCCCCTTGAAGCCAAAAAAAACTCTGATTCCAAATGTAGGTTTTAATCCTGTACATAAATTACCTGCATACGAATTCTAAAACACATAAAATAAATAATGTGAGAGCATAACACATAAAACACATATACATAGAGATTTTCCCCTGGATCCCAAAACCGGGACTACCAGCTTGATTTTTCATTATGTTCTTTTTAATGTTATAATACATATTTATACATGCCAAAGCATCCAATACCATGGACCAAAAACCATCGTGTCCAAAACCATGGACCGAAAACCATCACGTCCAAAACCAGGTGCGAAAATCATGCACAAAACGATAGGTGGGTCTGCCCAACCTAAAAATTTCTGGGGCACTACCCCAGACCCCATAGAGTGGGGTTACCTATACCCATCAAACCCCCTTGTGACCCCCCCACTTCTCAATCGGTGCAACGAAAGGGGGGCCTCTCCACCCCCTCTAACCCCTTGGTTAACTACGTGGGCTAGTCATGGAAAGAATATAACACAACCCAACACCAACTACCTGATGGGGGGGGTGTGATGCTGACAGTCTTCGTGAGGTTTTGAGGAACCTGGAGGGATTGAGCATGGATGTGACCCCCCTTCCTATGAGGGAGATCCCCACTCATATGTAGCAGCACACAGTCAGTGTGCCTAAGCGGTTTTTTGTTCCTCCTCGGAGGATAGCTAGAGTAGTATTATCATTTCATGAGTAGTAGGCTCTGTTAGTAGGCACTTTGGCATAACCAATAGGTGTTTTTGGCTAGGATTTAGTGGCCATTTTTTTACTTAAAACACACAAGTTTTGGAATATTTTGATGTAAAAGACTAGATTCGATATATATATATATACATATATATATATATATATATATATATATATATATATATATATATATATATATATATATATATATAGATATATATAGATATTGGCATTTTATGATGTAAATTTTTTTTAAGTGTTTTTGTAAATTTTTAACTGTGTAAATATTTACTTTTCATACATGTATCTATAATGAATGAGATAGATGCAAATCTAACACATAGTTTGCCAATGAATCAACAACTCTATTAAATTCTCTAGGAATGTGCGCATATGTGATAACTTCAAATTGACGTTCCAAGAGTCGTAGCCTTAAATAATGATGTAACAAGGTTGAATTATGAACGTGATAATGATTTGTCAATTGCATGACAACAAGCTGAGAGTCTAACCTGACCACCAGATTGGAGATGTCCATTGATGACACTTCAGTGAGAAGTGAAATTATAGACATGTACTCAACAATATTGTTGGTGCCTGTACCGAGAAAGACTCCCCCATAACAAAACAGTTTCTAATTAGGCGTGTAAATGACCCAAGCAGCTGATGCAATGTGCTGTGTGTGATGACTGGCACCATCCACATATCCTACATATGCTAAGAGTAATGAAGGCATCTGCATTATGAGAGAGACGTATGAGACAAATAACTCAATAAATACCAAAATATCTAGTCACATCAAAAAATAAGAAAAACTTATAAATACATAAAATTACAAAGCACATTCCTAGTGTAGTACTAGGCATAATACTTTTTCAAATAGAGCCCATTTCGGGGCTTAGCAAGTGAGATTCCTTCCTTGTCCTAAAGTTCATATGTCCCTTTTGAGAGGGATTTTTTGACAACATATGGACCAAGCCATAAGGGTTGAAGTGTTCTTGCCCATAAGAGGTCATGTTTTTTATGATAGAGTAAACCAAGATCTCCCTCTTGGTAAGAATGAGGCTTGACCCTTTTGTCGTACTGGGCTTTGACTCGACGCCTGTGGGCTTCGAGTGCCAATTCGAAATCTCGACAGGTTTCATCCACTTGATTTAGGTATAGCAGGAGCTCTTCTTCAGCAGTAATGCTGGGAAGGAGTTCAACGATGATTTGTAAGGAAGGAATCTGACACTCGATTGGTAAAATTGCTTCCAAGCCATAAGCTAGTTGAAAAGGTGTGAAACCTGTAGCCATTTTAACTAAAGTTTGGTATGACCATAGTGTAGGATATAACATGCGATGCCAGTGGGTTTTATGATTCCCTACTAACCTACGGATCATGGTTTTTAAGATGCCATTGACGACCTCTACTTGACCATTAGCTTGGGGGTAGTAGGAGGATGATTGATCCTGGCGAAAACCTAGCAGCGATGTTAAGTCAGACATCATGTGATTCTAAAAATGAGACCCATGGTCTGTAAAGATTGTGCGGGGAAAACTGAAGTGAGAGATGACTTGATTAAATAGGAATAGTGTCTTGGTCTCCCCATCAGCCTAGAAGGTGGGAAGGGCTTCGGCCCATTTCATGAAATAGTCCAGAGCTACAATAATATTGTTGTGTCCAACAGAGGAGACAGGGTTTCAAGTTACGAAGTCTATCCCCCATTTGGAAAAGGGGATGACGGATATAACTAGGTGTAGGAGGGCTAGAGGAGTGTGCATTTTCTTTGTAAACACTTGACAAGGATCACATTGCCGGATAGCCTTGATACAATATTTGAACAAGGTCGGCTAGTAGTAGCCCGCGTGCAAATTTTTTTGAGCAGTAGATATGTTAGAAAGATGAGTGCCACATGCCCCAACATGGAAGTCATTTAAAACATGTTCTACCTCTTCATGAGTGAGGGAACGTTAAAGAACTTTATCTGCACCGTGGTGATATAACGTATCATTAAGCACTAAATAGTGTCGTGCTTGGTGGCGAATGCGATGGCGGTCAACTAACAATAGCTCAAGGTGGAAATGTTTTGTTTGGTGGTAGACAAGAATGTCACCATACCAAGGGTCAGTTGTGTCGATACGATAGACAACTTCATTCAGAAGAGGATCATCAGCTATCTTGTTAGGATCGACAATGGGAAGATCTGACAAAATTTTAGCGAAGACTAAGGAATTTTTTGCCTTGGAAGCTGTGAAAACCAAATTAAATTGTCGGAGGATCACAATCCATTTTGAATATTTCCCTCCAATTACTTGATGAGACAAAATGTGTCTCATGGGATTCTTCAAGGCGAGGACAGTATTTTGTCGCAGCAATATGTAATGTCGGAAGCGGTTGACAATAAAGACAAATGCCAAGGATAGCTTTTCCACATGTGAATATCTAAGTTCGGGCATAGCTAGGCCTTTCAGTAGATAATATACCACATGTTCACTTCATTCGTCATGAGTTTGAACCA
This sequence comes from Pinus tabuliformis, assembly GCA_031772625.1. NCBI lineage: Eukaryota > Viridiplantae > Streptophyta > Pinopsida > Pinales > Pinaceae > Pinus > Pinus tabuliformis. The sequence continues at coordinate 308,837,185 of CM062815.1, read as the reverse complement.
ATACCATTCCTAGAGAGGATGGCGAGGCTGCCAGGTATAGAAGAAAGTCACGCCCATATTTAGGAGCGCTAAGGAGTGGGGCTGATATAAGCGCCTTTTTGAAGGCATCAAATGATCATTGAGCTTGATCATCCCATAGACATGACATTCCCTTCTTAAGTAGGTGCATAAATCCTTTCATTAGCTCAGCACAGTTTACGATGAACTGTTGTAAAAATTTTACTTTACCTTGCAAACATTGGAGCTGCAGAATCAATTGTGGTTCGGGCAATTGAGTAATTTCTTTCACCTTATTGGTATCAACCCTAATTCCATACTTGGAGACAATGAATCTAGGTAAGCATCTAGACTTGACAAAGAAAACACATTTATGTGGATTCAGACATATGTAATAAAACCAACACCTAAGAAAGATAGCTCTTAAATGATCCAGGTGTTGCGCTTGCTTCTTGGAATGGGTTGGAAGGTCATCCAAGTAAGCCTGAATGATATGTCTGATATCATGAAATGCGTAGTCCATGGCCCTTTGAAATGTTGCTCCAACATTCTTTAAACCGAATGGGAGTTTTCGATAGGCAAAGATTCCCCATGGGCAAACGAAGGTGATTTTGCGCTGGTATTTTGGTTTTATGCCAATTTGGTTGTAACCTGAAACCATATATGAATGAGAATGATTCACAACCGGCATAGTGTTCGCTGATTTTGTCGATCAACGGTGTCGGATAATTATCCTTTGGACACACGACATTAAAGTCTCGATAGTCGACACATACACGGATGGTTCCTTGTTTCTCATTGATAGGAACTGCATTGGAAACCCATTTCGTTAAGGGAATGGGATAGATGAACCAACACGTTACAACTTTTCCACCTCAGTCTTGATGGTTGCCATTTTGCAGGGGTGGACAGGCCGAAGCCTTTTTTGAACAAGTTTAGCATTGTCGTATATCTTGATCTCATGCTAAAAAATAAGAGGATCGATACCGGACTTATACTCGTAAGACCAAGTGAATACATTGCGAAATTCCTTAAAAAGGCAGGTGAAGCTTGCAATTTCATCAGGATTGGAATCTGCTCCAACCTGGATGTTTTCTACGATGCCTGTCGTGACAAAAATATCAATGAGCAATGTCTTTGAAATATTGCCCATGTTTCCTTTCGAGTCCAAAGTTTGGATAGTTGTATATGGTGAGGAAACGATTTTAGGTGCGTCAGGTGATAGGATTTGAAGAGGCATCATGTCTAAATTAGATATCGAAACATGATGGTGCGAGTCCTCCCAAGGTCGCTCTTCTAAACTCATTATCTCTCTAATAGCTTCGTCCATAGGTAGGACTTGATTGAGGGGATTGAAAGAAGGAGTAGTTATGGGAGGGGTAGTGGAATCGTTGGCCGTGACCAAAGTGACCAGAGACTCAAATGCGGATTGAATGGCCTAGTAGGTCAACTTAGCTGGTGGCAGTAGCATTTGTTTTTTGTAAGTGTCAATGTCTAAAGGGGCTGATAGGATCCAAGGATCGATTGGTTCGTGAGGAATCGATGAAACCATATTGACCATCTGTGGAACTTCTAGCGGTAGAAGAGGGAAACAACCCATTAGGGAAGAGCCCTTTAGTAGACCAGTGATGATACTGACGTAAGAGTCAGGTACACCACCCACTAAGGGTATAGAGCTGCTTGGTAATCGGGAATAATCAGAGGTGCAAAAGTACAACTGGTCCACTATGACTACCTTTACATCCAATGGAAATAGGATGATGCGAAAGATAGTAGACTCAATGGAAGTCATGGCATAAGTCTAACTGTGACCCAACAAGATATTATAGTCGAGTTTTCTATCTATGAATTCGATGTCCACCATTACCATTTTCCCATACAAGGTGATGGGGTAGCTAGCTAGGTAACCTTTTGGGATGAAATTGCGGCCGTCGAAAGCTTTAAGGGAATTCAATGGCGGGGATAGGGTTGGAGAACCCAAAGCAAGCCAACATGAAGCCGACATTACACAAGTTGAATCCTAAGGGTCGATACCACCAATAGGCAAAAGTAGAGCTTTGCTTTGTGTTGGATAGGTTTGTAATACTTCAAGCACTGACATAGATGAAAAAACTTGTGCCAAGTCTTCTACAATGCTATAGTTTTGGGCTGCATGTGCAGATGTATTGTGTGTTGTGTGTCGAAGTAACCCTTTAGGTGCGAGAATCACAAGGTCAGCAACTGACCTTTCGATATGAATATCTTTAGGCGGTGGTGGGTTTTGACTTGAGGAGGGTTCCTCTGCATGAGCGACAGGAGGTCCATAAGGTTTGGCTCTGGTTTGTAGATCTATCGTTTCAAAGGTGTAAACGCTAGAGGGTCCTTCACTAGCTGAAGGATGTTGCGATCCACCATTGCCCCTTTGCAGGGGTTGGGGTTGGTTTGCAATAAGATGTTGCTACTGCTGAGCGGGGAAAGGACTATTTACGAAAGCAGGGGTCTTGCCAATATCCTTTTTAGCAATGAAATCTATGCATTCTTAAAGACTCGGACATTGATAGTGTCGTGGTGGAAAAAGTCATTTGGGCTGACACAACTGACCTCCCTAGGAGTCTAAACTCACTAGCGACAAACAAGACAAAATGGAGTGATCTTTCTCTAAATATACCTTTTACAACATGAAAAGTACAAGTGTTTAGGCTTACCTTATTCCAAAACGCTGTTGTTGTAGTTCGTCCTTGCCAATCCGGATGAGCTCTTCCTTCAAGTCAATTCCTGCAACCACAAACAATCAAACAATTACCGAGCACTTGTATTTCATATAATAAAACATACATTCAACATGCAGACCAAGGAACACATGAAATAACTCATTAACACAAGCTATTGAGAAAAATAAACCAGTTTGTATTAATAACGAAACAAAGAAACTCTTACAACCTGGCCTTGGTGTTGTGCAAGTTCCTCCCAGGGTCCATCAAGTGTTTTCCTCTACTTTGACAAAGCTCACCCACTTCCAAGTAGAATCATGTAAAGACAATCTCTCCTCACAAAGGTTCTAATGGAAGACCTAAATCCTGCAGCATTTACCCAAAGAAAATGTATAGCTCCAACCTCTTCTCCTTCTGGCTCAATGTCTTTATTTATAGTGCTGTAAAGAGGTTATTCAGGTCCACTATCAATGGGATCATCCCCCTCTATGGGTGGGATAGCTCCCTTATTGATGGGATAAGTTCCCTCTTAATAGAGATACATGAACCAACTGGAGGCGCATCCATTTCATCAAACCGACCTCTAGAATGTTCTAGAAGTAACCACAAGTAACTTTTTCAAGATAAAACTTGCGCATTTTGCCTTTTACAGAAGGACGCACCTGTCCTTTAACATACAGAGCGTCCATGGACGCAGTTTTTGTGAACATTGCCTGTGTCCCCGCAGGTAAGGCTAGAGAGAACCTGCGACCCCAGAGATAAACATAGTTTTTACAAGACTTTCTCTCTTCTTTGAGTTTGAGATGGATAACAGAGGCATAAGACTTGCCTAAGAGGGTAGCATGACTGTTGATTTGAGCCATACTAACTGTAAGTAGTCAAGGTGACATTTTTTAGTGTAACAGATTGCCCCCTAAAGTGCGAAGCCTGGAATAGATTGGGTTTTGTAATTCTAGGAAGGGTGAAGCGCTTTATCATTTCAAGGATTGCCTTGTGGATGACCTGGTTGGAACCTGCAATTTTCAACACAAAATACATGTATAAGATTATATCATCACTGAGGTAGGCATTCCCATACTCAGATTCAAAACTTTAACTAATGGACTAACTATTCTGATACAGGAATGATCTTGCAGTACATCATTTTTATAGACTTTTGTAGACACAGTATGGACGCAGCCATCTGTTTATGATTAGTCTACATAGATAATGAATACAAAACTCCTCGCAGCCTGGATGGTAGAAACTAGATCCAGGGTCTTCACTTCTACTTCCCGAATTGGTACGATTCTAAGCATGTGATTAAATGATTTGATGTCGAACATGTTAGAAACCACTTGATTACCAGTCGATGATGTGAACTGTTAACAAGCGTGAGAGAGACCACCAGTAATGTCAATGGTTCTCAAAGTACCAAGCACAACCCGTGAAATGTGAATAGATGTTTTGATGTCGAACACTTCACGGAATCCTTTGATCGAAAGTCAATGATGTAAACTGACGTCAAAGGCGAGAAACCTGCCATTGATGCATGCAGACTTCAAGGTACTGTCGATTCCTAAGTCATCTTTCTAGATAATGTGTCGATGTCGATAGAAAGCGACTCGTTGCAGGCAAGCCTGCAACACGAAATCATTGTTCAAGTTGAAGAAATGTTGCTGTAAGGACTGACTCAGGGATGGTCAAATGGATGATAAGTATTTTGCAGATGAAAGTTTTGCTTGCAGACCTCTTGAACACATAACGACACAACAGATGGTTTGGTGACGAATAACTCAAAGTTAATCCCTGAACCCGGTTAAAGATTTTCAAAGTGATTTGGTCAACTGTGAGGTAAAAGATTTCCCAACCCAGGTGAATGAAAAGTGTCGTGTTCAAGAGGTAATAAAGTTTCGTTTGAGACAAAAGGTGACAAATAGGTTCATTCTTCTCTCTTTTCCCCCACCATTTCTGGCAAGTACCTCTTTATTTTTAACAAGCTTGAGGAGGATAACATATGCTTGATTATAAGCTCATCCTTCGGACGAGTCCAACCTAGTTTAAATTCGAACCCTAGGAAGGAGTGGTTCGTTCCTGTTTGTAATTGAACAGGTCCTTTACTGTAAAAGTTTAACGAGCCCAGTATAGGAGAAACTCGGCGTTTTTCAATTTTAGAGAGTCTGAAAAACTTAAGGAAACTCCACGTTGAACTTTTTCGTAAATTTGTGTCCCTCAAGCCCGAAAAAGTATAAAATAATACCTGGGGGAACCGCTTGATCTTGCGACCAAGGAGTACTTTCATAATAGTGTCGTCGACCTGAAAAGTAAAAAGCGATCAAAGACACGTCGTTTTATTTCCTTATCGAGTTTGAAACGACAAAAACCCGGCAATCTTTTCCTGATTTTACGGTCAGAAAAGAGCTAAAAGGGGACCGTCTTTTAATTCCGTTTTAACGAGTGTAAAAGAAACACTCGGCGATCTTTTCATGTTTTAGGAGTCAGAAAAGGGCTTAAAAGATGACTCTGATATTTTTATTTGTGAAAATTACAATTTCCCTCGAAATCCCTTTGTCCTGCACAAAAGCGACACATTACTCATACCTGTTTAAAATAGGCAAAAATACGTCGAAAAACATCTTTTCATGGTAAAAAATGAACTAATTCATCCAAAAAACCTATAAAAAGACCTTTTACCATGTCATTTTTACCGTTTGACTTTGGAGGTTGAAAAAGGAGCTTTTGACAAGAAACTTCCCGTGGTCGCTGCGGAAAATCTGACCGTCGGAATCGAACGCCGCTTCATCCAGGTATTTTACACATCCTACTCTGCATTTCTATCCGTTTAGAATTAAGTTTTAGGTCTTAGTTTCATTTTTTGGGGGGGTTTTGGGTTTATAATGCGCCTCTCGGCGGACGCAGGTGCCCTTCGGGTGACCTGCGTCCCCCGACTTTTTCTCACATGGGAAAATGGTCGGGGGACGCAGCCCGCCTTCAGGCCAGCTACGTCCGGACGCCCTGTGCTACAAAGCCGGGGTGCGTCCTCCGAGAAGTGCGCATTTCAAAACCCCAACTCTCTCAAAAAACCACCAAAATTCTTCAAATCAATTTCTAATTGTCTTTTTTGATATGCAGGGCATTAATCATGTTAGACTGGAGAGAGAGAGAGCACGTAGAGGAAGATGAAGCTGCAATAAACCACCAACCCTCTCTGGATGCCCTAAGAACATGCGGGTTATACAAATATTGGACCATACCGGGCATGAGGGGCCAGGTAAGATTCTTGGAATGGCTGGTTGAGCGATGGAACGTTCAAGATCAATGCTTTTACATAGGAGGGCACCAGCTCGAGATAGAGCCCTCGGATGTATACTTTCTCACTGGCTTGCCAAACAGAGGTGAGCAACTCAATCTTGCGGGGACAGGCCGGGTGGCCAATCCCTTGATGATCTCCGCGAGGAGTGGTGCAGACCTGGGACTCGCCATAAAAAAGGCGTAGAGATAAAACACATCACTCTGCCGGAACTCAAAGTCATTGCATTCACGGTCACCAGAATTTGCGGCGCGCCGCTTTACACATTGCTTCCGGATCCCAAATGCGGATGGCAGTTGACTGTTACCAAGGCACCATCTTCAACTGGTGTGAAGCTGTGTCGGCTCATATGAAGAGCCAACTGACCAAGGCAAAGAACGGACGACTAAAGACTTTTGGATATGGGCCTATAGTCGTGAGCTTTGCCTTGGAGAGAGTTCCAATGCTGATCCCTCAGCAACTCACTGTTGATGATTTGGGTCCTCGGCAGCCAAAGCTGATTCGATGGGTTGCGGTGATGGCCCGGCATCCTGACGAGGGCGCGGCAGTGGTTCGATTCTCAGACAGTTACTTTGACTGGTTAGAGGGCCAGCTTTTTGTGATACAAGACTTTCCATATGCCGGAATGGATTTCAGAGGTGATCCGGACATGGTTCTTCCACAGGGAGAACAATGGGACGACAGAGGTACTTTTATTTTCACAAGTTTTCTAGTTATGTATTTTTTATTTTTCATATATATCGTCTCAAACTAACAGTAAAATTTTCAAAATGCAGATGTTGGTCCACAGCGTCCAGCCAATCTCCGGCCTTATGATAGACGACATCCAGCTGCACGGCACCGGCCCCACAGGACGCGGCTGCAGACGTACTAGCTGAGTTGGAGCATGATCTAGAGCGTCTCACGGTAGATATACCTGAGACTACTATGGACGACATTCCTATCAGGCTTCAGCGTTTTGTAGTCGCGGTCCCTGGACCGTTTAGGAGATTTTTGCGTAAGGTAGCCCGCGCAGTGGTGTCGTACAGAGAGCACCACCAGTGATTGACTAGTCACTTTTGTAGTCACATGTGACATTTTTGACTTTTTGTACTATCATTTTGCCGATCATAAGGTGTTTTCAACCTATGATCGAAGACGATGTATATATTTTTGGACACACTTCTATCTATATATATCACTATTACCGGCTTATCTTGTTTAACATGTATGATGAAATGTTTTAAATTTACTTGCATGATTATTATAAATGTCTGTCCAACACTCGAGAAGCAATTGCATCTGCTAATGTATTCAGGGACCTTGGAATATGTTGATATTCAATGTAATCAAATTCACGTTCCAAGAGACGCACTCTCAAAAACAACCTTAACAACACAGGATTTCTAATGGCATAAACTCTATTAAGCTGTAATACAACAAGTTCAGAATCTAACCTCACTATCAAACGTCGAATTCCAAATGAAATAGATTCGGATAATAATTCAACCACTGCACTGTATTCTGCAATGTTATTCGTTGTTTGACCGAGGCTTACCCCATGCATAGAAACTAACTCGTCAGAGGGCGAATAGATAACCCAAGCTGCGGAAGAGATATTCCGTGTACTACGACAAGCACCATCAGCAAATCCAATGTATGTTTGGAGAGGCGTCGACATCTACAATATCAAGAGTAAAACCAAGATAAGCCAGAATAATGACGAAAAACCACACTCGCTAAGCTAAGCACACTGACTAAACTAACACACTTGCTAGCTAGAAAGAAAATCTAACCTATCTAAAAATTTCTCCATACCCATCATTTTAAGCATAATACCTCTTTAGGTAAAGTCCATTTCTGGGTTTGCCCAAAGAGTCCCCATCAAAATCAACTACTCATAAGCCCCTTTTGCTAGCTTTCGCTTTACAATGTAGGGCCCATGCCACATGGGAACGAATTTTCCGGCACCTAGCTTATCGTTAGCTTGATCATATAATAGTACTAGGTCTCCTTCCGAAAAACTTCGAGGGGTTACATTTTTATCGTACTGAGCTTTCATTCGTTTTGCGTGAGTCTCGATAGCTAAAGTAGCGTCACGTCGAGTCTCATCTAATTTAGCCAAGTATAACAACCGTTTCTCCTCTTCGGAAGTAGCTGGAAGTAATTCGACAGCCATTTGAAGTGATGGGATTTCGCATTCAATAGGTAACACAGCTTCTAAGCCATAAACTAGCTGAAAAGGGGTGAAACCTGTTGAATTTTTCACTGAAGTTCGATATGCCCATAGCGCCGAAAATAACATGTTATGCCAATTCGTTCGATGGATACCAATGATCCGTCGAATCATGATGACTAGAACTTTGTTGATTGACTCAACCAAACCGTTGGCTTGCGGATAATAAGGAGTAGAGCTATCGTGGCGCAAACCAAGCTGGCTTGTAAGCTCAGTCATCATGACATTTCGAAAATGGCTCCCATGGTCAGTAATGATTGCTTGTGGGACACCAAACCTAGTTATGATATGATTGAATACGAAAACTGCAGCTGTCTTGCCGCTTGCGTCGAATGTAGGCATCGCCTCGGCCCATTTAGTAAAATAATCAACCGCGAGGATGATATACGCATGCCCCCCGCCGAGTGAGGGTTACAAGTAATAAAGTCAATACCCCATTTGGCGAATGGACCAGCGGCAATTATAGGGTGGAGAGGAGCAGGTGGAGCGCGCATCTTTCGATCAAACACTTGACAGTTGTGGCATTTTCTGACGGCAAGGATACAATCTTTAAACATAGACGGCCAGAAATAGCCAGCGCGCAACACCTTCTGAGCTGTGGCATACCCAGACATATGACCGCCACATGCTCCAGAGTGACAATCATTCAAAACTCTCTCAGCCTCGTCGTGAGTTAAACAACGTCGAAAAACTAAGTCTGCCCCCAGGCGATAAAGTGTATCTCCAATAATTCTGTATTGCTGGGATTGAAACCGAATTTTTCGACGGTCTTCCTTGGAAGCTTCAGGCCGAAAGGTTTGGGTTTGGAGATAGATGATTATATCCCCATACCACGGATCTACAGTGCTAATAAGAAACAAAGATTCGTCCGCAATGGACTCCTCTGCCACAGTCTCTGTGTCAGCACTCGGGAAATCACACATCAATTCCGCGAAGACTAAAGATTTCTTAGACTTGGACTTCTCAAACTCCAAGTCGAACTCTTGCAGGATGACGATCCATTTAGAGTACTTGCCCCCTAGCAGTTGTTTTGTCAAGATATAAATCATAGGGTTGCAATCCGAAATAACAGTAGTTTTGCGGAGAAGAATGTAGTGACGGAAACGCTGGACAGCTTGAACGGCTGCCAGGGCCAATTTCTCCACATGTGAATATTTTAACTCAGTTGGATTTAAGGTTCTGCTAAGATAATATATCACATGCTCTGCCTTGAATTCATCTTCTTGAACTAACACCATTCCAATGGTGGAATGCGAAGCTGCGAGGTATAAGAAGTAGTCCTGGTTGTAGTTGGGAGGATGCAATAACGGTGCATGGGTCAACGCGTGTTTTAGTGCATCAAAAGATTGTTGGGCAATCTCGTCCCAAAAGAATTGTACGTTCTGTTTCAACAACCGTGTAAAACCTTTAGTGACCTCGGCGTAGTTAGGGATGAATCGGCGTAAAAAGTTCGCTTTCCCTTGCAAACTTTGGAGTTGGCGCAAACTCGAAGGAGGAGGCAATTGGATGATAGCCTCGACTTTCGAGGGATCGACGCGAATGCCGGCTTTGGAAACAACAAATCCCAGCAATCGACCTGTTTCTATACAGAAAACACACTTGTGGGGATTCAACCGAATTCGATAATGCCTACACCTCATAAAGATTGCTCGTAAATGGACAAGGTGATCAGCTCGGTGTAAAGAATGAGCAGGCAAATCATCGAGATAGGGTTGCACAATGTGCTTGATGTCATGAAATGCATAAGACATGGCCCGTTGAAAAGTAGCGCCGGCATTCTTAAGCCCAAAAGGTAATTTGCAATAAGCAAATGTCCCCCATGGACAAATGAATGCCGTTTTTGGTTGGTCGGCAGGTAGAATATTGATTTGATTATAACCTGAGAAACCATCCATGAAGGAAAACATCTCACTTCCGGCACAATCATCAATTATTTGATCGATATAAGGCGTAGGATAGTTGTCTTTTGGACAAGCTCGATTGATATCCCTATAGTCGATACAGATTCTTATTGTTCCTTGTTTTTTATTGACGGGAACAATATTCGATACCCAATCCGTTAACGGGATCGGATAAATGAAACCTGCTTTCAACAGCTTTTCGACTTCTGCTTTAATTGCAGCTGCTTTTCGAGGGTGAATCTGACGCAACCGTTGCCGAATGGGTTTAGCATCCGGGTAGGTTTTGATTTCATGAACAACAATGGCAGGATCGATTCCTGGCATTTCCTCGTAGGACCAGGCAAACACGTCGCGGAATTCTTGGAATAGGGCCTTGTAAGTTTGGATTTCTTCTTCAGTACATGCGGCACCTATATGAATGTTCTCCTCGATTCCGGGCTTCACTGAAATATCAATGGGAATAGTACGAGAAATATTCCCTAAATTCAGCTCTGAATCAGAATGTTTCGTTGGATCCTGAGCGTCTTTGACATATTCAGCGGTAAAGATAGATGAAAAATCATTTTCAAATGCATCGCCCTTAGGTAAAAACGAAGATCTGTGATGGAGATCTTCCCATGGTAGATCATCTACACTTAGGATTTCGCGAAGTTGTTCGTCAGATGACACTTCTTCGGGAAACGTTATCCGTTCTAAGGTGAGGTGAAAAGTGACTCTTCACTGACCACATTCATTTGGTCGGGTTCGGTTGAATGAAAATCGGTAAAAGACATAAGAGCTTCATAAGCAATTTCATACGGACTCAACGGCATAACATCACCGAGTGAATCTAGCTCAGAGTCAGAGGGAACATACCAAGGATCATCATAAATAATGTTTTCTGACGTGATCATATGAATCGTTGCAAATGAAGGATCTACATTGAGTGGAGGGAGAGGAAAAGTTCCCAGTAAACCGGAATCCTTAACTAAACCTACACCAATGTCCCTATAAGGGATTGTCGTTTTACCAACATGTTGGATAGTTTCTGAAGAGGATGGGTCGGATGAAAAGTATGTCAGCTGATCAATAGTCACGATCTTACCGTTATGTGGAAACTTAATGACTCTGAAGACCGATGAAACGACCGCTGTCATAGCATATGACCAACTTCGACCCAAAAGAAGGTTGTAGTCTAGAGGGGCATCAACCACTTCCACATCCAGACTAACGGTTTTACCTTCGACCCCTATAGGCAATTCTTGTAGAATACCAAACGGACGGAACCCACGGCCATCAAAGGCCTTAAGGATGGTGGGGGATTGGTTCAACGAAGGAGAACCAAGCGATCTCCAACATTGAATCGACATAATACACGTAGAAGCTCCCTCATCAATCACAGTCCGATGAATAGGCCTGTTTTTGACTATCACTGGGATTTGGAAAGCCATTTGATGGGGGAGACGTGGTGTACTATTTTCTAGATCAAAGATCATTAGGTTCGGGTCCTGAACATCGACAGCTCCAATAGCCGACAAAAGCAATTTTCGTTGCGCTGGACATGATTGCAGCACTTCGAGTGCCGACATTGCTGAAGGTGAAACAGCTAAGTCTTCAACAATGTTGTAATTCTGGGCTGCTCTCGCATGTGGATTGAAAGCAGACCTTCGAAGTACACCCTTGGCGGGCGGCTTAATCACTAAGTCTGGGTTAGGTTTTTCGATCTGTAGTGGATCGGAACCAGGAGCTGAGGTTGATGGGTTAGAGTGAGAAGATTCTGCTTCTTTACCATCAACAGGAGCCTTACTACCATAATCTTGCGATCGAGTCGCAATCCTGACATGAGACATCATCAAAATGGGTTCTTCACTGGCATTCGAAGAAGAACCTATCATCTTATTCTCCTGCTCTGGAAATGGATTCTTTAACACAGCAGGAGTGGGAGAACCTTTAACTATTTTCACTACCTCGGCCCGATGAGGGCAGTCTCTCGTAAAATGATCTTCTTCACAAATGAGACAAGGATAACGAGGTTTGCGCTTTTCGTCATTGGTTTCCGACTTTTCTGTTTTCTCCTTTGGAGCCTTGTCTGCTTTGGCCTTCTTCTTTCCTTTCTTCTTTCCACCGTTTTTTGGTTTGGCCGTAGATGACTCTACGGCGTGAATGTCGGCGGTGAGTTCAGGAGAAGACTCTCCTGTCGGAGAATCAGGCAAAGTGATAATTGGAGTAGTTGAAGCCTTGGAAGACTTCTTCTTGCTCTTCGTAGTCACGATACCAATCATACCATCAGCGGCATGAGATCCCGAAGGAGCAGCAGCGATTTGGTTTGACTTGGGAAGATCCGGAATTTTCTCGTGTAACGTACCCGACTGAGTATAAACTAAGTCAAGGTACTGTGCTTGAGCAATGACTTGCTCCTCAGTAACTACTCCGGCCTTAGCTACATCTTCAGTAATTCGTGGTAATAATGATTTGACAAACCATTCAGCTAAGATTTGGTCCGGGATAAAAACTTTCACTAATCTTCTTCGACGTCTCCACTCATGGATGTGATCAGAAATGTACGTGGATGTCGATTGTTTTAGCGAAGTTAATAATTCTGTACCATTATCGTATCTGACTGGTAACTGAAAATGAGTTAAGAACGAGGTAGCTAACTGGCTAAAGTTGTAAAAAGAGGCCCGTGGCAACTCAATGTACCACTTGGCCGCGAGACCAATGAGTGTACGCTGGAAAAGACGTAAGCGGATGGAATCATCTGAGATGGAATTTGATGCACACCAGAGGTGGTAAGTCATCACGTGATTGGACGGATCCTCTCCAGACTTACCTTCGAACTTGGGTATATCGCTGGGCAACTTATTTGGCATTGGCGGCCAGAACTGAAGATATTGAATTGGATCGTTCGTTAGGCGCGTCAAGTCGGGTAAATCTAAAGTTGCAATAAACGGTAACTGCCGGTTAGGATCTCTAAAATTCTGAGTCACAATACCAGCCCCAGGAGGAGGATATCCAGGATAACTAGGAACAGGAATCGCATTGGGGATATTATATCCTCCTGGAAAACCAGGATTAACCGGACCGTACTGGGGTTGCTGAGGTTGTTGATAAGTGTACCCAGGATACGGTTGATACTGGTAACCGGTTGTTGGGCAGCTTGCCCAGGTTGATACGGTCCCTGGTACGGAGGTTGAACAAATTGAGGTTGAGTAGTAACAACCGTACTTGTACCAGGTGGGCCTACAGGCATCTGGACTGTGGTTTGGACCGTAGATCCAGACAACGGTACAGATGTCTGAGGAGTGGTTACAGGGACTGTAGAAACCGGAGCTGCCGATACTCCAGAAGTAAGCATGGTAGATGTAGCGGTAGTTGCTGCAGCCGTGTGAGGTGGAGTACCAGGTGCAATTGGCGGCTGAGTAACTACCGAAGTTACAGGGGTCTGAACACTTGACTGGACAGGTTGCGGTTGCTGGGGTGGACCAGGAACTACAGGTTGTCCTGCTTGAGGTACCGACTGTATACTTGGCTGCAACATCTGTTGACCCTGTGACGGATCCCATGTTAACAATCCAGGGTATTGACTCGTAACAGGTTGAGGATACTGAGATCCATAGCCGTATTGAGGATAGGGTTGATAACTGTAAGGTGCAGTCCCATATGATTGCCCTTGAGGTGGTTGATAACTTTGACCAGGGTATTGACCCGTAGGTTGATAACCTTGAGGTAAATACGAGTACTGGGGTTGACCTTGACCTTGAGGTTGATACTCTTGGGGTTGATACCCTTGGGGTTGATACCCTTGAGGTTGCCATCCTTGAGGTTGCCATCCTTGAGGTTGATATTGATACTGAGGTTGACTTTGGGGTACATATTGAGGCTGGGGTTGATACCCTTGGGGTTGATACCCTTGAGGTTGCCCCCCAGACATGAATGAAGTACCTTGAGGTTGCCCCCCAGGCATTAACGAAGGTTGCCCCCCAGGCGGTAATTGGCCACCTTGAGGTTGGTTAACGGGAGTTGAACCTGACATCATATAAACATCACCTATACTCAATGGTACATTACCACTGTTTCCAACTAATAACCCATGATCAATGGGTTGAGGAGATGCTCCCGCAAAGGTACCAGAAAGTGATTGATACCCAGTAGGAACAGAAGGACCACCATGTAAAAATGATTCAGGACTTTGCGTAAACACAGATGACTGACCAGACATATTTACAGGATTATGAATTCCTCCGGGTGGAAAAGGAGTACGAGGTGTAGAAAAACCTACTGAGTTGTCTAAAAAATTGGTTAATGCAAGGTACCAAGGTTCACTCCTAGGAGGACTGTAAAAGATGGATTCACGCTCCCTTAGATCAAGGGTAATTATATCTTCAGAATCAGAAACGCCTATTTCTTCCTCTGGAACAAGTTCTTCTATAGCAATTAACCCAACAGGAAGATTTTCGGTGATAATTCTTTCTATTCTTGGTGAATCAGGAACACTAGGAGTTGGAGTAACAGGTTCGGAAATTTCAGGTTCTTCGCCTGTTTCACTGGCAGATGAAAAACTACCAGCAAGCTCGGAAACTGTAACAGCTTCGGGATTGTAACCTGTTTCTAAACTTTGGTAATCTGGATGGACTACCAAGGAAGATTCTCCTTCTTCAGGTGAACCTACTCTACTGTCTCTAGGTGAACCTACAAGGACCTTTAAACCTTCTAAATTACTGGGGTCGTCTCGAGGAGGTGAACCCCTGAGTTCACGGGATCTTCTCAACAATTCGGCCACAGAAACAACTTCAGGAGACTGGCCCGCAATGCGACGGGACCGTCTCGGTAATTCCGCCACAATTAATGATTTTTAACTACAACACACGAAAACAAAGTAAAAAATTTCAAATCAAACCACCTAAGTCTTCTAAAGAACCAAACAAATTTGAAGCACACGCCTAAATAATCTAGAGTGTCAAAGCACACACAAACAGTATCTTCCGGACCAAAAGCGCTAGTTGGTGATTAGGTCCAACCTCGCAGGATTCAGTACAGAAATGGCGGGTGGAACAGTTACGCCGACAACCTGCTTAATGAATAGACTGGACCAAGTACCTCCACTTTAACCGTCTCGAAGTGAAGCATACCCCCCAGAAAATCCAAGTGAGTATAGCCGACGTCTGCTCCAGGTACAGTGGGACCTTCCCTCCACCGTCACCTTGGGTAGAATCCTAGATATTATGGCCACTAAGGTTACCAATCACAACAATTACACCTGGGGGAACAGTCTAAACTCCGACAGCACGCAAGGGCAGAGTAACAAGCCCAATCCCCTTACCGGCTCCTTGACAGTAATCCAAGGTTTACCGATAAGTGACCCCTGGCTCCTCGACAATGGTTAATCCGAGGTTTACCGTTTTAATACGTACTGTCTGGCGTCGTTCCCAACGAGGGAGGAATGATCCCCTCACTGGTTCGGACACGAGCTCGTGCTTCTCCTTTAAGAGGAGCTTTCCCAGAATGTAACTGAAACAATTGGATTTGTTCTACTCAAGATAGACTAACTGTTTGGTTTTATAGTCTTGGAGAGTTAAGTACTCACCTACTCCAAGACCCTAGCCTAAGCTATGTTGGTGCTTCAGAACCCTAGAAAATAAAAGTTACTAGTTCAATTTTAATTTAAGCGTTACTTTTAAGGTTGTTCTTTAAGTCAAAAGGTGATGGAAGTGAAACTAGTGGTGTGTTGACTCGACTCAAAACCACTACAAAATGCACCTAGGATGATTTATCCACTACTTTGCTTTTTCGATGAATTGTTTTAACTAAAAAGTTGAGAGAATGCAATCTTTATAAACGCAACTTCTTAATTGAAGACAATCAAAGAAACAATTCAATTTTCTTTTCCAAGCATAAAAACATAACTTCTCTTTACATGCACGAAAAAACTCTTTTCTTCTTTGAAAAACAAAAAGCTACTTGAAACAAGACTTTTTAAAGAAGATGTTTTTGTATTTTTCTTTTAATAAAGCAAATAAAACTAATATAACCAAAAAGCAATCTTTAACAACTATCAAAATCTATGAAAATCCACTCATAAGCAAACTAAAGGCAAATTTATTCTAAGTAATTTAAATAAGGTCAAAACTAACAATGATTATTCTAAGGTGTTTTACTTGATCACAATCAAATCAAGGACTAGCTTATTGCAGAACCAAAAACTAGTCAAAACAAAATTCTAATCTTTTTGTTCTTTTTGTAAAATGGAAATCAATACTTTATAAACAAGCAATTCGAAATCTGACCCAAAACAACTTAAATGGCAAGCTGCTCAAACAAGGAGACTTTACGACAGGTCCGACTTCTAAGAAGGTTGACTAACCAGAGAGATCTAAGGCTGGACAACTTTCTACGCTCAAAGTCACTACAGAACCTATCCAAAAATCAAACCCTAGGTCTAAACTTCGTTGAAATCCACTAAAACACTCAAAGCTCACAAAACCAGTTCAGGTGAGAATTCTTGACAGGGTACTAAAGGATCTAGGCAGAAAACACTAAGAAAAACCAAAATCTAAACGCAATTTAAAGCAAAATGAAATTTTCTTAACTTTTACAGGAAGACGCAAGCCACCCGTTGTCACAGGTGCGGGCCCGCTCTGTGCAAACGGCAACAGCGCGTCCAAGGACGCACTGTGCAGTACTCAGAGGGTGCGTCCTTCTGGAAAAAGAAAGAAAAACCAAAGCTAACTAAATCTAAAGCTAAGCCACCCAAATACTAATTCTCACAGTAAAAAAAACCAGAAAATAAAAATGATTTTCTCAAAGCAAAGTTCATATAAAGGAAAAGACTCTCTCATTAATGGATTCCCCAGCGGAGTCGCCAATTTGTCGCGGCGGAAAAAGTCATTTGGGCTGACACAACTGACCTCCCTAGGAGTCTAAACTCACTAGTGACAAACAAGACAAAATGGAGTGATCTTTCTCTAAATATACCTTTTACAACATGAAAAGTACAAGTGTTTAGGCTTACCTTATTCCAAAACGCTGTTGTTGTAGTTTGTCCTTGCCAATCCGGATGAGCTCTTCCTTCAAGTCAATTCCTATAACCACAAACAATCAAACAATTACCGAGCACTTGTATTTCATATAATAAAACATACATTCAACATGCAGACCAAGGAACACATGAAATAACTCATTAACACAAGCTATTGAGAAAAATAAACCAGTTTGTATTAATAACGAAACAAAGAAACTCTTACAACCTGGCCTTGGTGTTGTGCAAGTTCCTCCCAGGGTCCATCAAGTGTTTTCCTCTACTTTGACAAAGCTCACCCACTTCCAAGTAGAATCATGTAAAGACAATCTCTCCTCACAAAGGTTCTAATGGAAGACCTAAATCCTGCAGCATTTACCCAAAGAAAATGTATAGCTCCAACCTCTTCTCCTTCTGGCTCAATGTCTTTATTTATAGTGCTGTAAAGAGGTTATTCAGGTCCACTATCAATGGGATCATCCCCCTCTATGGGTGGGATAGCTCCCTTATTGATGGGATAAGCTCCCTCTTAATAGAGATACATGAACCAACTGGAGGCGCATCCATTTCATCAAACCGACCTCTAGAATGTTCTAGAAGTAACCACAAGTAACTTTTTCAAGATAAAACTTGCGCATTTTGCCTTTTACAGAAGGACGCACCTGTCCTTTAACATACAGAGCGTCCATGGATGCATTTTTTGTGAACATTGCCTGCGTCCCCGCAGGTAAGGCTAGAGAGAACCTGCGACCCCAGAGATAAACATAGTTTTTACAAGACTTTCTCTCTTCTTTGAGTTTGAGATGGATAACAGAGGCATAAGACTTGCCTAAGAGGGTAGCATGACTGTTGATTTGAGCCATACTAACTGTAAGTAGTCAAGGTGACATTTTTTAGTGTAACAGATAGGTCATGTGGTCTTTGACACAGATTTTGCAATGGAATCTAGTGGGTATATCCTTTCCATCGTTAGAGGGCACAACAACCTTCTACTTTGGGTTTTGTTGCTTTGTTTACTGCTCTTTAGAAGGAAAGGTATTTTTTTATTCTTCTTGTTCTTACCACTGGGTTTCTGTGTAGACTACACAGAGTTGATCATGGTGGTAGGAAAAGTAGTTGATTTGGTAGAGGGGTCCAATGACATCTTGATAATGTGACTACTAAGTTGTTTTACAGCAGCCCCAGAGGTTGCGCCGATAATCCCATCGGCGTGTGATCCGGGTTGCTTAGTAGCGGGAGCATTGGAGTTGCGAGGGGAATTGGGGATTACATCATATAGAGTGCGAGACTATAAATATATCAGATCTAAGTGCTGGGCACGATGAATGGATTAGTCTTCTATGACCGCACCACCTAAGGCGACATCCTTAGTGATTTGGGGGAGTAGAGACTTGCAGAACCAATCTGCTAAGAGATAGTTTGGGAGGGGAGCTTTGACTAACCTTTTCCTACATCTCCATTCACGTATATGAATAGAGATGTGGGTGGCAGTATCCTGATGTAATGAAGTGAGGAGTTTCGTCCCAGTTTCAGTGTAGATGGGTAGTTGAAAGTGCTTTAGGAATTCCATCGCTAGATGATCCGAATTGGATCCTTAAACACTCTTATAGTTTCCTGAACTCTGTAAAACTCATACCGAAGTTTCAAAGTGCTATGGATGTCGAGCTTATCAGAAATAACCTCTAGACAATGGCAATTTTTGGTAAGCACGAAGCAATGAGGACCCTTAGTCAAAGCGCGCAGACCATTAGCCCATGGTAACTGCGTGTTGGCACAAATTGGCAAAATGGGAAGTCAGATCCAGAAATGGAGGCAGTTAGTGAAGGAAATCCCCGAGTGCTCGATCACGAGGAAAACATGAAACCATGTGGAAACCATCAGAAGGTGGGTCCTGTGCCCAAAACCAGCAGGATATCGCATGGATGTCAAGCGGTAATCTGGTTTGGCCGAGTTCAGCGTGATGCCACACACCGGGTGACACGCGTCCAGTGGATGTGAGAGAAAACCAGTTACATCGCGTGAGTAACAATCAAGCAACTTACCCACGCGATATGGATGAAGACTGTAGGATTTGGAGGCCCTAGATCAACGGTGGAGAAGCAATCCGATGGATGACCATATTCGATAAGGAAATAAGCTGAGGTGAATAAGATTTGATATCCGACATGACCGATGAGTTGGCAGAGAGAATAGTTTCATGGGAAATCTTGGATCAATGGAAATAACAACCGTCCAAAGAGAACTGACACTTAGTTCACGAGGAAATAGGTGGCCACCTCTCTGTGAAGCATTACAATGATGATGACACAGATCAGGGGAATTACAGCGAATAGAGGTAGGAGCTCTAGAGAGTCGATAAGTGGAAACGAATAGTCAGGGAGTAGATTGGCTTTAAGCCACGAACAGACAGAGAAAGTAGGGAGGAGAAGAAGTAGTAAAAGAGAGAAAAGAGAGAGAGAAGCAAAAAATTTGCAGAGAACAGAGAAGCCGAGCTGACCTACAGAGCAAAGGCAACATCGACAGATAGAGACAGAGAGAGTCTGAGAGTCTGTGAACTCCAGAGAAGGCTTGAGAGGTCCAAGTAATTCCTATGTGTATACCTGTCAGGTATTGAGTACCAAATTGGACTCATACCACTAAGACTAGTTGAGGTGTTATAGACATTTTTGTGCCTAACAAAATGAAGCATGAAATGTCAATAGTCTAAGGGATCCAAAGTCCCTAAACATGTTGTTCCTACCCCTAGAGGAACAAGGTCAGCAAACCACAGCACTAAAAATCAGTTCTCCACCTGAAAACACTAAAAAACAAGCTATTTCGGGATCATGTCAGCTGCTCCACTGAGCGTCTACGCTGAATGTCAACTGCTCCACTCTATACCTGCGCTGAATGTCAAAAGCAATGAAGGCTACCTGCGCTGGGCGAGATTGGCCAAGTGGCACAGTCATTCTACAAGGTGTCAAATGCCCAGGAAGCTTCCAAAATGACACTTGGATCAGGGAATTCGCCTTGTGATGAGTAAGAGGATCTAGATCTCCAAGTGGAAGCAAGAAACTCCAAGTGGACTCAAGAACTGAAGAATAACTGAAGTGGGAGAGGACACTAGTCAGCTTCATGCCAACCTCAAGCTGACTCATCCTTTCTCCAAAATTCCTATATATAGAGCTCTCTCATGAGGTCTAAGAAGGCTGGAATTTTGTGCAAGTAAGGAAGTGTTGTTGGTTTGAGTATAGAACTATTGGGTGATTTGCTTGAAGGAGGTGAAGAGGAGATTTCTTTCTGCTGGGAGGTGTTGCTGGATTGGGCCTATTATGGTTGTAACACTCTCAGAACTTTACTTCTTCCATTAATAAAGCATTTGAAGTTATTCTATATGCATGTGTCTCAATGGTGTATTGATGCTTGTATATTTGATTTATTCTAATCCTTGGATCAATTATGGATGTATGCTTCTTGTAGTTTCCTTTTCTTGTGCTTTTACAGGATCTTTGTGTAGCTGGGCCGGTGAAAGAGCAAGGAGCTGGGAGCAAGTAGCAAAGAGGGAAGATTGGATCAACCATTAGCGGAAGATAATGGTTAGTGGATCCCTTTCTCCTCTCTCTCTCATCTCATAAAGAAGTAATCTTGAATAGCTTTGCATTCAGTTGTTGCTGAGGTACTATCACCCTTAGAGTGGGATAGGGTCATTCCGTATTGGATACTTTTCCCAACAACAAATTGGCGACTCCACTGGGGATCGTATCTTGTTGGTTGTTTGTGTTTTTGCTATTCATTTCATAAACAAAGGGAGTACCAAATCAAACTGTATTTGGATCTTTCAAATACAAAGTAGAGGGCAGCTACTCTAGCTCAGTTTCTGGGCAAGTTTATGATTTGAAGAGCTGATCCACAAGGACTCTAATAAGCTCTTAGTGATAGCTTTTCATCCTCCTTGTCATCCCTTAGTGTGTCCTTGACTGATAGCTTCTGATTTGGCCAAAAACTGTGAATTTTTGAGCAATCTGTGACCCGGAAACCAAGAAAAACGAAAGTTTCGTTCTTCAGTGCAGGCTGTGTGAAGGTTGTCTGCATTTCAGCACAGTTCCCGAAGGAGCTACCTACGTTGAAGGTCAAACTGCCTGTGTACCACCTGCGCTGGACCAGTTTTGCCTAGTGCTACTGGGGTTTCCTGCTGTTTCTTGCCCTGTTTTCACTCTTGTTTTTGTAGCCTGTTACCAGTCAATGTGCCTATTTGAAACCAACTTTCCTTGTCACTATTCTGCCTCGGTTGTATAAAGAAACTGTGTTTGTTCTTTGTGTATTTCTTGTACATTTACAGTTTCCCATAACGAAAGTGAACTAGTCTTGCTGTGGCCTCTTAGATCTAGACCTGTGATTAAGTGTCGTTTTGATCTTAAGAGTTAGTTTGTTTGCTGTTCATAGCTGATTGAGCTTTCGCTTTCGTCATATGGTTTGAATTTATATATTTCTAGTGTCGAAACAAGTAAATCTTAAGGTGTCTTTTGATTTTGGACAAGCTTGTTTACTTTCACTTGAAATTGAATTCAAAGTTATACAACAGCTTTCTTTTTGTGTCACGCAAACATTAAGAAAGAGAAAAGAAATACTTGCATTGTGCATGTGCATTATGACAGTTTGCATGTTGATTTAGGGAAAAATGCATTAGTTTGTGCTCTATGATCTGTGTGAAAAGGTGTTATCTTTCTTTTCCCTCAGTAGTTAAGATTTTCAAAGTTGAAAGATTGAAAAGCTTGCTTATCATCTTAGACTGCATTTAGGAGTGTTACTATACATCTCGTGGTGATCCATAAAGGCAAACTGCTAAACAAGATCAACCTTAAAATAAATTGAATTTACATAACAACACATTGAAACATAACGCAAACACATAGAGGTCTAAGCTAGAGACGTGTTCCGGCGTCATTAAACGTGATATCTTAGCGTTGAGTGGTTGGGTGATTCCTCCACGGTGAAGCGATAAGTATCAATACGGACTTGTGCTCCCACGTACCATCGCATATATATTGGGAGACCCCTATAGGATCAAAGCCTTTATCCAATAGGAAACCGTGTCAGCCGCCCTACTGATCGCAATGCAGTGAACACATCATTCACGAAGATCGACCACTCGTACCGTAAAACGTATTCTGTGGTTTTGCGAAAGGTTTGGCACACCCTCTGCCTAGAACTCCAGAGCAGTTTCTTTTGGCCTTTTTCAAACTCTATAACTGAAAAAGTCCATCCGAGGATTTGTCACTTCGGGCTCATTAAAACATCGAAGGAGACTAGAGTCATCTTTAGCTTTTTCTCGACTCTTAAAAAGTGAAAAAGCAAGTTGTGTCTAAGCGTCGTTATAAAATTTATTTTAAACGGAACATAATCACCTCCTATTCCCGCGTTGATCTTTAGGTTGATAACATGGAACGCCCCAACCAAGGAATTCCACATGATGGAAATCCTAGTCCTTTCTCCTCTTGGGGAGAAGTTGGTGCGCCCCACATGGCCACATTGTCGCTTCCAGGACTGACAATTGGCCTGCCTATTTGGCTATTTTCAACCAATGTAGTTCAGAACACCATGGTTCCTGAACAGTCGAGTCAACAGTTAGATGAGTCTAGAGCTGCCCACCAGCCTTCTACTTCCTATAACTCTTCCTCCAATCCTTCATCTTCGAAAGGTAGAGCCGGCAAAAGCCAAGCTCCCGTGGAGAAGAAGGAGAAGAAGAAGAAGGAGCCTAAGGCGACTGGGGGCAAGCAAAAGACATCTAACAAAAATCCACACACAGCACAGACCGGGCCTAAATCACCATGTGTCATATGTAGAGGAGACCACTTCCATAGAGATTGTCCCTGTATTCCCCAGATACTAAGGGATTGGTCCCCTCGGTTGCACAATTCAGGAGCATCAACCTCTGATAGCCATGTCGAATGCTTACCGTCAACCAGCGAAGGTGAAGGGTCAAGACAAAAGGGGGGAGCAAGATCCCCCTGTAGACTGTGTGAAGGCGGTCACGCCATCCACCGTTGTCCCTTCTTAGACGAAGCGAAGAGAGTTTTGGAAGATCACCCGGTTTCGCCGTTGAGACTTCCTCTTGGATACAAAAAACTCGTGCCAAGTCCTTCGTTGGTTGAAAACACAGCTGGCCCGCTCAAGTGGTCAGCTGAAGTGCTAGTCATTGAAAATGAACCTACTGAATCCAGACCAGACAAAAGTCTAAAGGTCGATACGGCAGTTGACCCGGTTCTTCCTTCAGAGGTTTCATCCTCAAATGACACCGTCACTGAAGATTCATCTTCAAATGACACCCTCACTGAAGAGAATAAGGATGACACCATCCCGATTCTTTTCATCAACACCGATTCTGATGAGCATCAGGGAAATGCGCCCATTCCTTTATCACAGGAAGGGACATCGTCAGGATCGTATCCGGCCGTGTATTCGGTCCCACCACCAAGCAACCTGGTTGTGTCCTTTGATTGGAACCAACTAGGCAGACCCCGGTTGCCAGCCAATATACCATTCAGAATCATAGTCCAAATTTATAGAATGGTGATGGCTGGGACTATCATTGATGAAGGGGCATCTGTGAGTATCCTTTCCTCTATTGCTTGGAAAGCACTGGGTTCCCCGGCGCTTTTGCCTAAGATAAGAAATCTCTCGGGTTTTGACAAAGGAACCAGTCGACCATTAGGGATCCTCCCCAATGTGCCTGTTACATTGAAAGGGAAGACCGTTCAAATGAATGTGATGGTCGTTCAAGGACCCTTGGATTATAACCTACTCCTTGGAAGAGACTATATATATTGCATGGGAGCTATAGTCTCCTCACTCTTTAGAGTAATGTGTTTTCCACACGAAGGAAGGGTGGTCAAGCTCGTAGACCAACTTTCATTTCCAGGATCACGCATCGCAAATAGTCAAATACCAACCCTCAATGGTCTATTCACTCAAGAAATGTTTCCACCCCCGGTCCTCCTTCCCGATGAGTGTGAGTGATTTGGAAATATGGGAGTGGAACCCAGGGGGCATGCATCCTGGTCTGCTTCGGGCAGAGGAAACCCTGGGTATAAGGTAGAATTTCCGCGAAAGAATATGACTAGTCCGTACCCCGTCCGTATTTGGAAGAGGGGTTGTTCTGGAATAAAATTCTTTGGTAAAAGTTATGTGTTTGACAAGTTGTAGTCATTCACCTTTGTCCTATCTGAAAAGATTAGTAGACATCGCCGAAGAAAGAGATTGATTTGCGGCAGCAAATAGAACCATCTTCGGGTAACAAGAAAGAGGCAAGCCTCACCCTTTAAAACAAATGTTTTATCGGATAAGTAGGGGCAGCCTTGAAATTGTATTTTATACCTGGGGGCATGCAAACCTTTTGGAGTGCAAGCTAGGAGCGGTTATTTATCTGTTTTTAGGATTAGCCGTGTCCGAACTTGCATAAAGAAAGGATGAGAGGGAGCAAAGCTTAGTGAAGATGAAGCTCTATAAAAAATAGAGATCTCACAGGAGACATTTCTTATCTTATGACTGGTATATCGAGCAGTTTTAGCATAAATTTCATGCTCGTTAAAAAATAAACGCAAGATCCGAGCAGTTTTAACGCGGTCTTCATGCTCGTTAAAAAATAAATAAAAGCAGTGAGCAATGTTTTCCCCAGAGTTTAAGCTCATTTTTAAATAAAAAATGAACCTATTTCGGTAAATAACCATTGTGATTGTAAATTTATTAGCCATGAAAAGCCTTGGTCGTGTTTGCACTTGCCACCTCCATTCCATTTGGCCGATTGTTCACCCCCATATGATTGTTTACCCATTTTGAGGAACAGCTGCGAAGAGTGATTTCACTTAGCCATCCTTGTGACACTGCCGTGATTGGAAAATTCCAACTTGTACCTGGAATCTGCTGCTATCCCTGTTTATCACTCGTTCCTCAAAAGATGAGTCTTCTTTGAGCTCTTTTCAATTGACTCGTAAAATATGAAAAGTTTGCCGAGTTTCGGCCTTCCAGCTCGTTAAAGTGACCGGAAGAGCTATCCCTCCTCTAGATTTTAATCTTTTTGGACCTGAGGGATTATTGCACAAAAAGGTCAAGCGCTTGTTTTATTCGGCTCGTTAAATTTATCGAAAATTCATCCCTTCTGTATTGTTTTATACTTTTTCAGACTTAAGGGATTAGATGACGAAAAAGGAATTTTGGAGTTAACTTTCTGTACCTTTTCAGAATCTCTAAAAATGAAAAGGACCGAGTTGTCTTTGTCGCTAGACTCATTAAAATGATTAAATAGCGACAAGCTTGTCTTTAGACGAGAATGAGTTTCCCTATCGCTAGGCTCGTTAAAACATAGCGATGGGCTTGCCCGAAGGGCAGGTTATAGAACAAGCATATGTTATCCTCCTCAAGCTTGACAAAAATAAAGAGGTACTGGTCAGAAATGACTGGGGAAAAATTGGGAGAACCTCAAAGCCTTAATGGTAGCAAGTCTCTCTTGAACATGACACTTTGTCCTCCGTATCACATCGGGTTGGGTTGTTTCATTCACCGGTCTCATCACCATGGTCTTCGCCAAACCATCCGCATTTGGGGTAATGCTACCGATCCATCACATCAGTGTCGTTATATGTTCAAGAGATGTTGTTCAGAAAGAGTCAACCATGTCCCATCCACTGCCATACATTATCCTTCATCCACCCATGATCGCCACCCTGAATCATATCTCACAGAGTGTTTTCGCCTCCACCAAAATCATTAACTCCGTTCCGTGTCACTGATGTGGGATTCATTAAGGCCCTCCTTTGACGGATCACTTCTTGTCGACTTCAGCTCATTATCCAAGAAGTTGATCTAGGAACACCCCCCCCAGTACTTTGAAGCTTGCATGCCTCAATGGCAAGTTTCTCACTTCCGGCGACAGGTATACATCAATGACCTTCGACCAAAAGATTTTGCGTGGTGTTCGACGCCAAGTCCTATATTCACACCACGTGAATTGTACTGTAGTACCTTGAGGGTCATTATCATTATCGGTGATTCCTCTCGCACTTGTTAACGGTTTACATTATTGACCGGTAATCAAGCGATGTCTTTCCATGTTCGACTTCAACGCAATTCTCACATGGATCGACTTGTACTTAGAGTGAAGATCGAACGAGTTTGAAGACCCCGGATCTAGTTTCATCCATCCGGGCTGCGATATATATTCAGGAAATATAAAGGCATTTGATATGTACATTATTACAACAGATGATCATCCTACTCAAAGGATGATGATTTCAGCAGAGAATTATCAGTCTACCATCAGACGGTCGTCTGTTATATGTACCAAAATGAATTTATAAAGCTAAGCATGGGAATGCCCGCCTCAGCTAGATCATGAAAGTAGAATGAAAAATAATGTATTGTATTGTATTTTATTATAGGGCACCTCTCAGCGATTGAATGAACTTCGGATCCTCTTGATAAAGCATTTCACCCGATAAACGACCTCATACTTTAGGGGGCAACTGTTATAGACATTTTTGTGCCTAACAGCATGAAGCATGAAATGTCAATAATCTAAGGGATCCAAAGTCCCTAAACATGTTGTTCCTACCCCTAGAGGAACAAGGTCAGCAAACCATAGCACTAAAAATCAGTTCTCCACCTGAAAACACTCAAAAACAAGCTATTTCTGGATCATGTCAGCTGCTCCACTAAGCATCTGCGCTGAATGTCAGCTGCTCCACTCTGTACCTGCACTGAATGTCAAAAGCAATGAAGGCTACCTGCGCTGGGCAAGATTGGCCAAGTGGCACAGCCATTCTGCAAGGTGTCAAATGCCCAGGAAGCTTCCAAAATGACACTTGGATCAGGGAATTCGCCTTGTGATGAGTAAGAGGATCTAGATCTCCAATTGGAAGCAAGAAACTCCAAGTGGACTCAAGAACTGAAGAATAACTGAAGTGGGAGAGGACACTAGTCAGCTTCATGCCAACCTCAAGCTGACTCATCCTTTCTCCAAAACTCCTATATATAGAGCTCTCTCATGAGGTCTAAGGAGGCTGGAATTTTGTGCAAGTAAGGAAGTGCTGTTGGTTTGAGTATAGAACTATTGGGTGATTTGCTTGAAGGAGGTGAAGAGGAGATTTCTTTCTGCTGGGAGGTGTTGCTGGATTGGGCCTATTATGGTTGTAACACTCTCAGAACTTTACTTCTTCCATTAATAAAGCATTTGAGGTTCTTCTATATGCATGTGTCTCAATGGTGTATTGATGCTTGTATATTTGATTTATTCTAATCCTTGGATCAATTATGGATGTATGCTTCTTGTAGTTTCCTTTTCTTGTGCTTTTACAGGATCTTTGTGTAGCTGGGTCGGTGAAAGAGCAAGCAGCAAAGAGGGAAGATTGGATCAACCATTAGCGGAAGATAACGGTTAGTGGATCCCTTTCTCCTCTCTCTCTCATCTCATAAAGAAGTAATCTTGAATAGCTTTGCATTCAGTTGTTGCTGAGGTACTATCACCCTTAGAGTGGGATAGGGTTATTCCGTATTGGATACTTTTCCCAACAACATGAGGTTGAGATTCAGTAAGGGGAGTCTATGTACTCTAGAGACTTGGGGAATCCAAGTACAGTCCTACTGATCATTATCTATTAAGTGAGACTCAATTCGAGCTCGCTTTTGTAAAACTCTACTTTTTAAGACACAATAGAAAGGCCACCATTGAAGGCTAGACTAGGAGACGTAGCCCAGGAGGATTGGGTGAACTGCTTATTAAATTTATTGTGTTTTTGTATTTGCTTACTGCTTCTCTCTTACTGTTTCAGCGTCTGTGTATTTTAGAATCTTATCGATCCATTGCATAAGATAAGATAGGAACACCCCAACACTTGATTCTGCAATACCTTCATTAATTAACTGAGATCATTCATGAGTGATTTCAGATCAAGTGGGACCAAAGCTTCTAGGTTGTTTAAGGTTAGACAAGCTTGTGCTAGTTTTTTTTGTTGAATGCTAACTAGATCAAAGCTTAAATTAGGAGAAGGAGAGTTGGTTGAAACTAATCTAGAAATTTGAAGAGTCTATTCCAAGAAGAAAATGTCAGAAGAAAATCCCTTGGAATCAGATCCCCAGTTCATGGATAGTTTTATGACCTTGAAGTTAATGGTGGAAGAAATGTATAGGGACATTAGGAGACATAAATATGAAGACCCATCTGGCTCCAACCAAGACAAAGGAGTATAAGAGTCTCTCCTCCATGACCACTCTAAAGGCAAAGGGAAAGAAGAAGAATTTCTCACACCACCTAATAGCCCTGAAAGTAAAATGAAGACATCTCTAATTAAATTAGATGTTAAATTTGATTTACCAATATATGATGGAGAGTTGAATGCAAAGAAGCTAGATAATTGGATCAGACAAATTGATTTTTATTGCAGAGTGCATAGTATCGACTCAGACAAGAGTAAGATTTAGCTGGCCAACCTATTCCTTGGAGGCACTACCTTGGTATGGTGGGAAGGCAAGACACAAGATGACATGAAGAGACATGGTAAGATTCTTTTTGTCTGGAGTGAATTTGTTTCTGCAATCAAAAAGAAGTTCTATAAACACTAGCTTACATGCAGCAAGCCATGATGATCTAGCAAACCCTTCGCCAATTGAAAGGGAAAAGTGTACAAGGTTACACCCAAGAATTTAGGAAAAGAGCTTTGATTCTAGGAATTTCATTAGACTCACCTGAGACTCTGTTGAAGTAAATAGGTGGTCTACACAGCTACATGAGGCACACCATCCCCATGTTTAATCCCACTAGTACAGATGAGGTATCTATTCAAGCTACATGTCTATAAGCTAGAGGAAAGAATTGGAACCTAGAATTTGGGGGATCATTCAAGCCCATTTCAAGCAAGAATAAGGAGAAAAGAAAATAGAAATGGAAAGAGAGGAAGGCCAACACTACATAGAAATGAAAGTCTTCATGCAGTCACTATAAGAAAGATGGGCATGATGATGAGCACTGTTGGATTCTGCATCCAAAGCTAAGACCTAAGAAGTTCGAGGGCAAGAAGAAGAAGACTGCTGCAGCTATTCAGAAATATTTGGGGTCGGACTCAGGAGATGAAACAACCATTGCAACCAAAGGTATAAAAGGTTGTCCGCTTTAGAGAATGCATAAATCAAGAAGCAGGTGCAGGAGTTGCTTGAAAAGGGGTTCATCAGACCTAGCACATCACCATGTGGGTCTCCAATTTTTTTGGTAAGAAAGAAAGATGGCTCACGGAGAATGTGCATTGATTACCGAGCACTGAATAAGATAACGATAAAAAATCATTATCCCCTTCCTCGCATAGATGATCTATTAGATAAATTGAAAGAAGTTGTTTATTTTTCAAAGTTAGACTTACATAGTGGATATCATCAGGTCAGAGTTGCAGAACAAGATGCATGGGAGATTGCTTTCAAAACAAAGCAGGGATTGTATGAGTGGCTAGTTATGCCTTTTGGCTTAACTAATGCTCCTGCTACTTTCATGAGAATAATGAATGATGTACTCAAACCTTTTCTTGATGATTTTCTTATTTTATATTTGGATGACATTCTTATATTTAGCAAAATGTCGGAAGAACATTTAAAGCATGTTAAGAAGATACTAGATGTTTTGAAAAGAGAAAACTTTATGTTAAACTCTTAAAATGTGAATTTGGAAAAACATATTTGAATTATCTGGGTCATATAGTAGGGGGTGGTGAATTGAAGATATATCCCTCTAAAGTTGCAGTCATTGTAGACTGGCCTAAACCCAAATCTGCTACAGAAGTTAGAAGCTTCTTAGGAGCAGCACAATATTGGAGAAAGTTCATTTCTAACTTTTCCTTAATTGCAGCTCCCTTACATGCTTTAACAGGATTGAACAAGGTGTTTCAGTGGGGAGGGAAATAACAGAAAGCCTTCGACACCTTGAAAGAAAAGATTATACAACACTAGTACTAGCACTACCTAATCTTCAAAGACTAATTGAGATCCAAATGGATGCTAGTGACTATGCCATGGGAGTAGTATTGATACAACATGGTAAACCCATATGTTATCATTCTGAGACATTTTATTCTGTAGTAGTTAACTATCCCACATATGTGTTTTTGGGAAAAGTATCCATTCAGAATGCCCCTATCCCACTCTAAGGTGTGATAGTGCCTTAGCAACAAACAAGGAAAACTATCTTCGTATTCTTCTTTATGAAATGTAAATGGAGAAGAAGGATGTAACTAACCTGTGTCTTTCGCTAGTTTTTTGATCCACTCGTTCTCCTCTTTGTTCGCTTCCCGCTGCCTGCTCCCTCACTGGTCCAGCTTCACCAAGTTCCTGCAAGATCACAAAAGAGAGAAACTACACAAAAGACATAAATTTACATTCATAACTAGGTTAGGATCAGATTTAAGCTAAACATGCATATATAACAAAACATCATTGATATACAAGCATATAGGAGAAAATCAAATAGTTTTATTGATATGATAAGAAAGTCCAAGAGGAGATACAACCAAGTGAGTCCCAATCCAGCATCTACCTCCCAGCAAAGGAATCCCTTCCTCTCCTCCAACAAAGCATAAATCACCCAATGCACTAATCTCAATCTCAAACCAACAGAAATTCTCTGCAAAGTACAAAATTCCATCCCCTGGATCTCTGGGTTGAGGGATCCATATATAGATGTAAGCAGAGAGGATGAGTCAGCTTATGTTTTGACTTGTGGCTTCTCTCTGTCAGTTCTTGCTTCCACTTGGAGGCTGAGAGCCTCTTACTCATCACTGGTCGAATTCATTGAGTAAAGTGTCATTAGAGAAGATTCTGGAAGCTTCTAGTGTCTGTACACCTCGCGGAATGACACTGCCATTTGGCATTTCTCGTTGCAACGCACCTAGCTAGTGTACTGGGGTGCATTGCAACGTAGGCAGCTAGTAGAGCATCTGAATTGATCCTGAATTGACTGATTCTGAGTGGTTTTTGGTGGAGAACTTCTGGGAGAAGCTGTCATTGGTGGACCTTGTTTCTTTAGGGGAAGGAACAACACTTTTAGGGACTTTGGATCCCTTGGATTATGGAAATTTCATGCTCAAAACTGTAAGGCACAAAATTGTCTATAACATTTGCCCCCTAAAGTATGAGGCCGTTTATCGGGTGAAATGCTTTATTAGGAGGATCCGAAGTTCTTTCAATGCTGGGAGGAGACCTGTAATAAGATACAATACAATACATTATTTTTCATACTGTTTTCATGATCTAGCTGAGGCGGGCATTTCCATGCTCAGCTTTATAAATTCATTTTTATGTACATAGGACAGACAATTGTCTGATGGTAGACTGATGATCTTGATGGAATCATCATCCTTTTGGTAGGATGATTATCTGTGCTGCAATGCTGTACATGTCAATATCTTTATTTTTCCTGAATATATATCGCAGTCTGGATGGATGAAACTAGATCTAGGGTCTTCAATCTCGTCCGATCTTCACTCTAAGTACAAGTCGATCCATGTGAGAAATGTTTTGAAGTCGAACATGGAAAGACATCGCTTGATTACCAGTCAATGATGTAAACTGTTAACAAGCGCGAGAGGAATCACCGATAATGATAATGACCCTCAAGGTACTGCAGTACAATTCACATTGTGTGAATAAAGGACTTGGCGTCGAACACCACGCAAAATCGTTCGGTCGAAGGTCATTGATGTATACCTGTCGCCGGAAGTGAGAAACTTACCATTGAGGCATGCAAGATTCAAAGTACTGAAGGGGTGTTCCTAGATCAACTTCTTGGATAATGAGCTGATGTCGACAAGAAGTGATCCATCAAAGGAGGGCCTTAATGTATCCCACATCAGTGACACGGAACAGAGCAAATGATGTTGGTGGAGGTGAAAATGATCTGATGATATATGGTTCAGGGTGGCGGTCATGAAAGAATGAAGTATAATGTATGGCAGTGGATGGGACACGGTTGACTTCTCTAGATGACTTCTCTTGAACATATCGGCGACACTTATATGATGGATTGGTAGCATTTACCCCGAAGATGGATGGTATGGTGAGACCATGGTGATGTGACCGGTGAATGAAACAACCCAACCCGACTCAGGCACGGAGCGGAAGTGTCATGTTCAAGAGCAACTTGCTACCAATAAAAGTTCTTTGAGTTTCTTCCCAATTTTTCCCCAGTCATTGCTGACCATTACCTCTTTATTTTTGTCAAGCTTGAGGAGGATAACATATCCTTGTTCTATAATTTTCCCTTCGGGAAAACCCATCGCTATGTTTTAACGAGCCTAGCGATAGTGAAACTCGTTCTCGTCTAAAGACAAGTTTGTCGCTATTAATCTTTTTAACGAGTCTAACGACAAAGATAACTCGGTCCTTTTCATTTTTAGAGAATCTAAAAAGGTACGTAAAGTTAACTCCGGAATTCCTTTTTCGTCATCTAATCCCTTAAGTCCAAAAAAGTATAAAACAATACAGAAGGGATGAATTTTCGATAGTTTTAATGAGCCGAACAAAACAAGCGCTCGATCTTTTTGTGCAATAATCCCTCAGGTCCAAAAAGATTAAAATATAGAGGAGGGATAGCACTTCCGGTCGCTTTAACGAGCTGGAAGGCCAAAACTCGACAATCTTTTCATATTTCACGAGTCAGATGAAAAGAGCTTAAAGAAGACTCGTCTTTTGAGGAATGAGTGATAAAATGGGTAGCAGTTGATTCCAGGTAAGGGTTGGAATTTTCCAATCATGGAAGTGTCACAAGGATGGCTAGTGAAATCACTCTTCGCAGCTATTCCTCAAAATGGGTAAACAATCAAATGGAGGTGAATGATTGGCCAATGGAAAAGTGGAGGTGACGGTGCAAACACGACCAAGGCTTTAATGGTTGATAATGTTACATTCACGGTGGTTATTTATCGGAGGATAGTTCATTTTTTAACGAGCTTATACGCGGGTTGAAACACTTGCTCGATCTTTATGTTTATTTTTTAACGAGCATGAACTATGCACTAAAACTGCTCGATCTTATGTTTATTTTTTAACGAGAATGAACTATGTGCTAAAACTACTCGATAACATGGTCTAGTTTTGATTTTTTACCATAAATAGCTTTGCCTTTTCAAAGATAGTACTGTTCTTTCAATTGCTTCATCAAACTAGTTAGAAATGAACAACATTTTCTTGAAAATGAGATTAAAACGCTAATATTTTACTTTGAACTACGTAAAAAGCAATTAAAAAGTGTTTTTACCTCTCATTTTACCATTTCATTTGAACTTGGTTTGTTGGAGCTTTGGAGGTGCCTCTTCCCCCTTGATTTTCATCAGTTGATTTCGGGCGATTCTGTGGACGATTCTCGGCGCCGTCTGGACCAGGTAGGAGCTAAACCTGAGCTCTTTCATTTCATGGTTTCCTTTCTGCATTCTGTGCTTCATTCCCTACTTTTCTGAGCCCCTGGGGTTTGATGGGCTCGTTCTGCCATCAACGCACCTTGGGCACTTGGAACCTGCACTGAATGTTGACCATTGTGAAGGCAGTTTGATAGTCAACGTAGGTTGAACACTGTGCAGGTGCGTTGGGCGCAGAAAAGGATTTTGTTGCACAGTTTTTGATGAAAAGTTTTGCCTGTTTCTCATCAAAATCAGGATCTAACTCCCCTCTTGTTTGTTTTTGCAGAGATATTGGAGCAAAATGACCCTTACATGGTGAGAACTAGAACATGAAGAAGAGGACATGATTGCTCTACATGATCCTGTTACAGTGAACGCGCTGCGGAACTCTGGTTTGCTGAAGTTCTTCCGCATCTCTGGCATGAGACAACAGATCAACCTACTGCAATATTTGCTCGATGCTTGGGATCCTATCATTCAAGTTTTCCAAATTAGGGGAAAATCTATCCCCTTGACCGCAGTAGACATTTAATTCTTGACTAGCTTGTTGAGGCGGGGTGCCCCCATTTCTTTGTCAGGTTCGGCCCGAGGGAGTGACTCTATGAGAGATTATGTCCGCTAGTATTGCAGGGAAGGATCTCAACCGAGTAAGGACGACAAGATCATGATCCGAGATGTCGCTGACAGATCCCTTAGGTCTATCCTGTTTACTTTTGGTAGGATGGCCAGGAGTGTGTCTCTTCATGTAGCCAACAGATCCTATATGCAGCATGCCTTGGAATGCCTCCAACCGAAAATATTCAACTGGTGTGATGCAGTACTTCTTGTGATGAAGAGTCAGTTGACCAAGATAAAGGACGGGAGGTTGAAGAACTTTGGGTTTGGTTCTATTTTGACTGCCTTTGCCTTGGAGAAGATACCACTGATGCAGCTGCAGTACATTGCACTCGACATACCTCCTCCTACTGAACCACGTATGCAGAGATGGGTTTACCATATGTCCAGGCATGCTGGTCAGTCTCAGATTTCGTTTTCCGATACCTTCTTCAGGTGGTTTGATCGGCAGGAGATGGCTTATGCCGAGTATCCATATGCTGGCATGGACTTCCGGGGTGATCCGGATTTAGTATTGCTGGATGGCGAGCAGTGGGGTGCTATTGGTAAAATCTTTGACCCTATCACTGTTTACTGTTTTTATTTATAATGTCCTTGTGCTTTATTCTATCAAGACTTTTAATCAAACTCTTGTGTTCATGCAGATCTTGGTCATGTTCGTCCAGTAGTCCGTCTGAGAGTGTCGGCCGCTGCCCCAGTAGGAGAGGCTGCCGGGAGGGTTATTCTCCGTGACCTTGATGTGGCCGAGACTCTCACAGCTGTGCAGGAGCAGGTTGAGAGCCTTACTCTCGGTATTCCCGATGTGAGGATCGACGAGCTACCTTTGCAGTTACAGTGGCATACTACTGGTGTGCCTAGACGATGGAATCGTCTCTTACGCATGATCGCATAGGCTGTGACTTGCTATCACGAGCATCATTAGACTAGGGTGCCCCCTAGCATTTTGAGTTATGAGGTCATGTGACTGATTTTGTCTTGGTTACAGAACATTATATGTAAACCATAAACAGCTATATATATATTTTGATTTTCGGGGTTTTATTCTGGTTGAGCTATATGATCCACATGTAAAACATTGATGATGTGTTTCTTTTTATAAATGTCGCAAATGTCTATCTAACACATAGTTTGCTAATGAGTCGGTTAATGTGTTTAAGTTTCTGGAAATATGTTGGTATTGAATCAAATCAAACTGTCTTTCCAAAATCTTAACCCTTAGGAACACGCGATAAATGGCCGGGTTTCGGACGGAATATATACCATTGAGTTGTAGTATTACGAGTTGTGAGTCTAGCCTGACGATTAGTCGGCCTATACCATGGGTGATGGCATCAGAGAGAAGTTCTATCAACGCGCTATACTCAGCGATGTTATTCGTTGATTGACCAATACATACACCTCTGAAACTTACTAACTCGCCGCTTGGATCAAAAATGGCCTAGGTTGCGGAGGACAGGTTCCGCGAACTACGACTCGCTCTGTCGGCATATCCAACACAGGTTGTCTCCAAAAGGTTTGACATCTGCAATAAATGTAAAAAGGTGGATTACTCGACCAAAACGACCACTTTAGCGAAAACAAAATACAACAAAAGCATATTGGTTACCATTTAAGCATAGTAACGCTTAAGGTACAACCCATTACGAGGTTGCGCCAGTGGAATTCCGTCATAATCCATTAACTCGTAGGCTCCTTTTGCTAACACTCGTTTAACAATATAGGGGCCCATCCATAAAGAATTAAATTTACCTGCTCCCAATTTATCAGATTCTTGGTCGTAAAGCAAGACCAAGTCACCTTCTGAGAAGACATGGGGTTTGACATTTTTGTCGAACTGCGCCTTGACTCGTTTCTTGTGGGCTTCGTTAGCCAAAGCGGCATCATGACGGGCTTCATCTAATTGGATTAATTCCAAGAAATGGGCCTCTTCTTCTGAAGTTCCGGGGAGGAGATCGATTGCGAGTTTAAGAGACGAGATTTCGCACTGGACTGGTATGACTGCTTCCAGGCCATATACCAGTTGGAAGGGTGTGAACCCGGTTGCATTCCTTACCAATGTTCGGTAAGCCCACAAGGCTGAGTACAGGATTAGGTGCCACCTTCTTTTGTGGACTCCGATCATCCTTTGAAACATACACTTTAGGACCTTGTTGATCGCTTCAACTTGTCCGTTAGCTTGCCGATAATACGGAGTAGAGATGTCGTGAGACAATCCTAGCTTGGCAGCTAATTCAAGCATCATGTGATTGCGAAAATGCAATCCATGATCCGTGACTATAGCCTGTAGTACGCCGAATCTGACGACTACATGATTGAAAAAGAAAAGGGCAGTTGTTTCACCAGTGTTATCTAATGTAGGCATCGCCTCGGCCCATTTGGTAAAATAATCGACTGCGACTATGATATACCCATGCCCCCCGGTCGAGGTGGGGTTACATGTCATGAAACCGATGCCCCATTTGGCGAATGGCCCAACAACAACTATTGGCTGTAGAGGTGCGGGAGGTCTTCTGGTTTTGCTATCAAAAATTTGACAAGCATGGCAACTTCTGACTGCAGTTATGCAATCTTTGAACATGGTTGGCCAGAAGTATCCTGCTCGTAAGATTTTTTGTGCTGTAGCATATCCAGATTGATGCCCTCCACAAGCTCCTGAATGACACTCATTCAGGGCTTTTTCGGCCTCCTCATGGATGAAGCACCTTCTCAGAATTGTATCGATACCACGACGGTAAAGTGTATCACCGACGATCATGTAGTCTTTTGCTTGGTATCGTATACGTTTCTTTTCAGAGTGAGAGGTGTTAGACCTAAACTTTTGGGTTTGGCGATAAATTATTATATCTCCATACCACTCATTTCTTGTGGATATCAGAAACAAATTCTCGTCCACGATTGATTCTTCTGATGTTTCATCGTTGGACGACGATGGGAGATCGCATAATAATTCTGCAAAAACTAGAGCTTTCTTTGATTTGGATTTTACAAATTCCAGATCAAACTCTTGTAGGATTTCTATCCATTTTGAATATTTGCCCCTCAGCAACTGTCGCGACAATATATAAGTCATGGGGTTGCAATCAGACAGAATGGTAATTTTCCGAAAGAGGACATAGTGTCGAAATCTTTGTATCGCTTGAACAGCTACAAGCGGTAGTTTTTCAACATAAGAATATTTACTTTTTGTATCATTTAAGTTTTTACTTAAATAATATATAGGGTGTTCAATTCCATCGACTTCTTGAACTAAAACCATTGCGATGGTCGTATCTACTGCAGCCAGATACAGGTTAAAATCTCTTTGATAATCGGGGGCATATATTAATGATGCTTTCATTAAGGAATCTTTTAAAGCATCAAAGGAAGCTTGCACAACCTGATCCCAAATGAAGGGTACCTCCTTTTTCAAAAGACGTGTATAACCTTTAGCAAGTTCGGCGTAATTTGGAATGAACCTCCTCAGAAAGTTTGCTTTCCCTTGGAGTTTCTGAATTTGAAGCAAATTTGAAGACAAAGGCAAATTTATGATTGCCTGTACCTTGCACGAGTTGAGACGAATCCCATCCTTGGAGACTACAAAGCCAAGTAAACGACCAGAACTGACGCAAAATACACATTTGTGCGGATTGAGTCGTATCTTGTAGTGTCGACAATGTAGAAATATCACTCTTAAATGCTGCGGATGATCAGTCCACTTTCGCGAATGAGCCGGAAGGTCGTCAAGGTATGGTTGAACGATGTTTTTGATGTCATGGAAGGCATAATTCATTTCCCTCTGAAACGTCGCCCCTGCGTTCTTTAAACCAAAGGGTAATTTTCGATATGCGAATGTGCCCCATGGAAAAATGAATGTAGTCTTTGACTGGTCTTGTGGGCGGATATTTATTTGATTATACCCGGAAAATCCAATCCATGAATGAAAAGATTTCGCATCCGGCACATTCATCAATTATCTGGTCGATGAAGGGTGTAGGGTAGTTGTCTTTTGAACAAGCTTGATTTACATCCCTATAGTCAACACACACTCTAATCGTCCCTTGTTTCTTCATAATAGGGACAATATTTGATACCCAATCGGTTAGAGGAACCGGGTAGATGAAACCAGCATGGAGAAGTTTTTCAACTTCTGCCTTAATGGCATCAGATTTATTGGGGTGTACCTGCCTGAGCTGTTGTCATACCGGTTTGACATATGGATACATCTTAATTTCGTGTTCAACGGTACTCGAGTCAATGCCTGGCATTTCACTATATGGCCAAGCAAAGACATCTCTGAATTCACGAAAAAGAGCGTTATATATTTCGAGTTCTGAAGGAGAACAACATTTGCCAACATAAATATTCTCTACAACATCTGTTTTAGTCGAGATATTTATGGCTACAGTCTCTTCAATGTTGGATAAGTTTCGCTCGGAATCCACCGTATTTACAGTATTTGAAAGGAATTCAAAAACTGAAGGATGATAAAGGTCATCTTGAGTATCTTCTTCGTAATCCGGAAGGAGGGAACGATGGTGGCAATCATTCCATGGTGTCCCTTCAATCAACATTGATTGTATAATTCCTTCTTCGGTTCCATGCACTCGCGACCAAGGATCTGAAGGGGTACCATATTCTCTAGACCTATCTACCCAAACGCTTGATGAGCGTTGATTCGGGTTTGCTTCCCATGCTAGAAAAATTGATTGCTATAATACTTCTATTGGGCTTGGGGGCAAAACCATTGCATGATCCATGTTGATATCGTTTTCTGAAATCTTTGTGGAAGATATCATATTGCAGGTACCTATCGACGCTGCTTCCGCCAAGTTGATTGGAGGTGGAAGAGCGAAGGTTCCCATTAGTATAGGATATTTTAGTAGGCCTACTCCGATATTCTGAAGCGAATGGGGGCTTCCATGGATCATGGGAATGCTTCCTGTAACTTGTGAACCATTGGGGAGGAAGTTTTGTTGGTCGACGATTGTAATCCCCCCTTGAAAGGGGAATGCAATCTTTCTAAAATAAGTCGACACAACAGCTGCCATGGCATAGATCCACGGTCTTCCTAGTAGGATGTTGTAATCAAGATTCCCATCGATGACTTCAACATCTATTTCTATTGTTTTTCCCCCTAGTTCAACCTTCAAGTTATTTAGGATACCATATGGGGTATATGTCCTACCGTCGAATGCTTTTAACGTTGTCGAAGACCGTGACAAGGTTGGAGATCCTAAATTTTTCCAGCAACTCATCGACATAATACATGTAGATGCCCCCTCATCAATAATTGTTCGATGAACAGTTTTGTTGAGGGCTCACTTGAATAAGGAAAGCTAGTTGAGCTGGTAACCGAGGATCGTATCCTTTGTGGTCGAAGGATACAAGATTGGAATCCTTAGGATCAATCCCACCAATGGCTGATAACAAAGCCTGCCTTTGGGATGGGCAATTTTGTAGTACTTCAAGAGTCGACATAGCGGATGGCGATTGGGCCAAATCTTCCACTATGTTATAATGCTGCGCCGCTCTGGCGTGAGGATTAAATGTCGACTTGTGTACTACTCCCTTTGGTGGTTTTATTGTTAATTTAGGAATGATGGGTGGTACAACTTCTATCGAAGTTGTTGTCGAACTACTTGGTTGATCTTTACCTTTGTCGTTCGACAGCTGCGGATTCCCGTAATCTTTGTTCCATGTCGAAATCAAAGCATCATTTTGCTGCTTTGAAATCGACAACATTAGCACTTGCGACGGGGAAGCATTTCCACTTTTAACCATATTTGTTCCTGGATTTGGAAACAGATCAGTTAACACCGCTGAGGTTTTCAAACTTTTAAAGAATCTTTTAAGCTCAACTTTGTATGGACATTCTTTCGTCCAATGATCCTCATCACATATCTGACATGGATATTTTGGTTTCCTATCTCCAGGGGGTTTGAAGAAGTTATTTTAGGAGATGATTCACCCTGTTTCTTCTTCCCTTTGCTTTGTTTCTTCTTGCTTCCTCGTTGTTTGGTTTCTTTGCCCTTATCTGCTGATACGACATTTACTTCCGAAGCAAGAATTTCGTCTTTTGCATTTTGATCTGAAATCTTACGGGCCTTCTTGGAGGTGGCCTTTGTCGATTTCACGTTTGTCGTGCCAATCACACCATCGCCGGCGTGAGAGTCATTGTTTGATTTATGAGGAGGAGGAATTGAGAATTCCGGTCTAGGGGCGTCAGGTATTTTGTCGTAGAGTGTGCCAGACTGAGTATAGACCAAGTCTAGATATTGCGCACGAGCGATAACTTGCTCTTCCGTTACGACTCCCCCCTTTGCCACATCTTCCGTTATGGCAGGAAGTAATGACTTGATAAACCATTCAGCTAATAGTTGATCGGGAACGTACGTTTTTACCATCCTACGACGACGTTGCCACTCATGTATATGATCAGATATGTGAGTGGCCGTTGTCTGTTTGAAGTTGGTTAGGATTTCCGTTCCCATTTCATACCTTATTGGTAATTGAAAATGGGTTAAGAAAGTCGTGGCTAAGGTACTGAAGTTGTCGAACGAAGCTCTAGGAAATTCAATATACCATTTTGCCGCTGGACCCGTTAACGTCCTCTGAAAAAGGCGAAGCCTTATCGAATCATCGTTTAGGGTGTTTGATGAACACCATAGATGAAAGGTCATCACATGATTCAATGGATCTTCACCTAGATTTCCATTAAATTTAGGAATATCTGATGGAAGTTTATGAGGGATCGCTGGCCACCAAGGGGCATAAGAAATTGGATCATTCGTTAACCGGTGTAAATCAGGTAACTCTAAAGTTGCCACGAATGGTAACTGTTGATTCAGGTTAGGTGAAGCATACCCAACATATGATGGAATTGCCTGAGCAGTTGGCCTTTGCATACCAGCATAATGTAGTTTATGCTGGTATGACTGATACGGTTGGTGCACATGACCATTGTAAAGTGGTTGATTTTGACCGTTTTGAATGTACGGTTGTCCACTGTTCGCAAAGATCTGCTGCTCAAAACCTTGGTATACTTGTTGGAATTGTGGTTGTTGGTATTGCACCAGCCACGGTTGTGAAGCCATGTTCTGTTGTGCTATACTAACCGTTGGAGCAAGGTGTGGGGTAATTGTACCCATTTGGACCTGTGTCGTCCCACCAGTTGGCGATTGTGGTTGAGTCACAGGGTCAAGGGGCTGTTACATTACAACCTGAGAAATCTGAGGTTGACATACAACAGGCAGCGTTTGAACTTGTGACACTGCTACAATAGCTGGTGTTGTCGGGATGTTCGACATAGGTACACATTGTTGCATAGAATACACAACCCTTGGTTGTTGGGGTAGCATAGGTACCCAACCACTTGACGTAACTCTAGTATAACCTGAATACTGTTGTGAACTCCCGTATGGATATCCTCCCGGAGGGGGTAATGAAAGGGCATACTACCCCCCATACGGTGGTAATCCGGAACTCAAAGGAATTATTTGTCCTGGGGGACTAGATTGCCCAAATTGACCTCCAAATGGATCAATTTGTTGAGTCTCAACATAAGAGTTGTCGGATATTATTTCGGAGGAACAAACAGGAACAGACCATACTGTCGAAATAGCCCCTCGATGAACTCCTTCTAGTGGTTGTGAGCTAGTCGGGACAGATGCTACACGGGCAAACATTGTCGGAGTGACGGCAGGGAGTTCTGCTGTCACTGTGTCAGTCGACACAGTCCTAGATGTTGATGTTGTTCAGACATTTTGAGTCTATCCAAAAGATTACCTAGCAATTCTACAGGAACTTCCACTGGTGGTAGACTAACTTCTGATGTCGAAGGAAATAGAGTGACCCCAACTCCAAAATGTGTTGGAGTACTTGCTTGTGGATCTTCTACAATTTCCTCTATCGCAATCAAACCAGGTGGAAGGGGAAGACCGTCAGGTCCGTAAAATATTTCTGGTGCCGAAGAAGGGGTTGAATCAACAGAGACAGATGTTTGAGGAGCAAGACTCTCCGAACCGGTTGCAGATGGAACCGGTTCAGTAACACAAGTGTTTGCTCTCAGACTAGGATCAGTATCACTGTCCCTCCATGGCTGTTGAACTTCTTCTGTAGAGGCAGGTTTTCCAGAAATGTTTGGAGTAACCAGAATCTCGGATGTTGTTGGAACACTTGTTTTAACTTTAATAGGAGATTTTGAACCGGTTAAATGAGTTCGCTTTGTCCGTACTGTTTCCGATTCCGGAGACAAAGACGGTTGACTCGTAAGCCTCCGCGAACGACAGGGTTTCAATTGACTTTCTTCCATGATTGCGGATTACTCGATCAACTAAAATACAAAAGGGGAAATGTGTTTCCGAATTAAATGAATTTTAGACGCTTTAGA
The DNA here is from genome assembly GCA_031772625.1 of Pinus tabuliformis. Classification (NCBI taxonomy): domain Eukaryota; kingdom Viridiplantae; phylum Streptophyta; class Pinopsida; order Pinales; family Pinaceae; genus Pinus; species Pinus tabuliformis. The sequence goes on along the minus strand of CM062815.1, from coordinate 308,794,713 downwards.
CACAACTTGCTTTTTCAATTTTAAAGAGTCGAGAAAAAGCAGAAGATGACTCTAGTCTCCTTCGATTTTTAATGAGCCTGAAGTGACAAGTGCTCAGATGGACCTTTTCCGTTAAGGAGTCTGAAAAGGAACGAAAGGGACTGCTCTGGAGTTCTAGGTAGAGGGTGTGCCAAACTTTTCGCAAAACCGCAGAATACTTTTTAAGGTACGGGCGGTCAATCTTCCCGAATGCTGTGTTCAGTGCATTGCGATCAGTAGGGCGGCCGACACAGCTTCCTATGTATAAAGGTTTTATGCCTATAGGGGTCTCCTAATATATACTCGACGGTACGTGGGAGCACAATCCGTACTGGCACTTGTTGTCTCTTAGGAGGAATCACCCAACCATCAGTGAGGCAATGGTTACCAGGTTTTACGACGCCGGAACACGTCTCTAGCCTAGACCTCTATGTTGTGCGTTAAGTTACAAAGCGTTGTTAAGTTCATTCAATTTATTTTAGGTTGATCTTTCTTAGAAGTTTTCCTTTTTGGATCACCACGAGATGTAGATACAATTCCTAAATGCAGTATAAAGATGATAAGCAAGCTTTTATCTCTTTTCAACAATGAAAATCCTAGCTACAAGGGGAAAAGAAAGACACAATCTTTTCTCAAAGAGCATAGAGCACACTGTAAATGCACTTTTCCTAAATCAACATACAAACTATCAAAATGCAAATGCACATATGCATGTATTTGTTTTCACTTTCTTAATATTGATGCCTAAAAAGAAAGCTGTTGTACAAATTTGAATTTGATTTCAAGTGAAAAACACAAACAAGCTTCTTTCAAAATCAAAAAGACGATTACGACACTTTATGATTTTGAAGCAAATACTTGTTTCGACACTAGAAATTCATAAATTCAAACCAAAAGACAAAATTAAAAGCGTAATCAACTGTGAACAACAAACAAACTTTCTCCTAAGATCAGAACGACACTTACGACAGGTCCAGATCTAAGGGCGACAATATGACTAGTTTACTTTTGTAATGGGAAACTGCAAATGATGTAAAAAATACACAAAAAAAAGTATAGTTTCTTTTATACAACTGAGGCAGAATTAAGGCAAAGAAAAGGGGTTTTCAGATAGGTACACACACTGATAACAGGCTGCAAAAAACAGAGATAAAACTGAGCAAAAAGAAGCAGAGAACCACAGATGCACAAGGCAAAGGCTGATTAGCACACCCCTTGCACAAAGAAACTGAATTACAACGCAGGTAGCCCTCTCGGGACCTGCGTTGAAATGCAGAACCTCTTCACAGAACCTGCACTGAAGCAGAAACGAGAATTGTCTCTGGGTTGTGGGTCACGGTTTGCAGTTTAATCTACGGTTTTTGGCCGGATAAAAGCTATCAATAAGGTACAATTAGAGGGATGATTTAAAGGAGGATTAAGAGCTATCACAAAGGGCTGTTAGAGAATTTGTGGATCAGCTGTTCAGATCATAAACAGACCCAGTAAATGGACTAGAGTAGCAGATCTCTACTTTGCATTTGTAAATGGCAAATGCAGTTCGATTCGGCACTCCTAAGTTTATGAGATGAACAACAATAGAAACACAAATAAACTAACTAGATACGTTCCCCAGCGGAGTCGCCAATTTGTTGTTGGGAAAAGTATCCATTCAGAACGCCCCTATCCCACTCTAAGGTGTGATAGTGCCTTAGCAACAAACAAGGAAAACTATCTTCGTATTCTTCTTTATGAAATGTAAATGGAGAAGAAGGATGTAACTAACCTGTGTCTTTCACTAGTTTGTTGATCCACTCGTTCTCCTCTTTGTTCACTTCCCGCTGCCTGCTCCCTCACTGGTCCAGCTTCACCAAGTTCCTACAAGATCACAGAAGAGAGAAACTACACAAAATACATAAATTTACATTCATAACTAGCTTAGGATCAGATTTAAGCTAAACATGCATATATAACAAAACATCATTGATATACAAGCATATATGAGAAACTCAAATAGTTTTATTGATATGATAAGAAAGTACAAGAGGAGATACAACCAAGTGAGTCCCAATCCAGCATCTACCTCCCAGCAAAGGAATCCCTTCCTCCCCTCCAACAAAGCATAAATCACCCAATGCACTAATCTCAATCTCAAACCAACAACAATTCTCTGCAAAGTACAAAATTCCAGCCCCTGGATCTCTGGGATGAGGGATCCATATATAGATGTAAGCAGAGAGGATGAGTCAGCTTATGTTTTGACTTGTGGCTTCTCTCTGTCAGTTCTTGCTTCCACTTGGAGGCTGAGAGCCTCTTACTCATCACTGGTCGAATTCATTGAGGCAAGTGTCATTGGAGAAGATTCTGGAAGCTTCCAGTGTCTATACACCTCGCGGAATGACACTGCCATTTGGCATTTCTCGCTCAGCGCACCCTGGTAGTGCATTTAGGTGCGTTGCAATGCACCTAGCTAGTGTACTGGGGTGCATTGCAACGCAGGCAGCTAGTAGAGCATCTGAATTGATCCCGAATTGACTGATTCTGAGTGGTTTTTGGTGGAGAACTTCTGGGAGAAGATGTCATTGGTTGACCTTGTTCCTTTAGGGGCAGGAACAACACTTTTAGGGACTTTGGATCCCTTGGATTATGGACATTTCATGCTCAAAGCTGTAAGGCACAAAAATGTCTATAACAATATGATAAATAATTTTATGCATTAGTACAAAGTGTGAAAAAGTGGAAACATTACTTAATGGGAAAAGAGACAGTTATACATACTGATCATCAACCACCTCAATATTTACACTCACAAACTAAGTTGCAGCAATCAAGACATTACATATGGATGGGTTTTCTACAACAGTTTCATTTAGTCATCAGATATAAAAAGGGCATACACAATAAAGTTATAGATATGTTATCTAGACCTATTATAAATGCATCCACTATACTTAAGCATAATTAAGTACTGCATGAGAGCTAAATTGAACAATATGCTCAAGATATATATTTCAAAGATGTATATGCAACTTTAAGTCAAGGAAAATGAGCAGATGAATTGGATTATCATGTTAAGGACCGACTCTTGTATCATTGTGAGAAGCTATGCATTCCACAAACTAAAAGAGTAAAGATAATTTGAGAAGCACACACTTCTCTAATATTAGGTCACTTTGGGGTAAGTAAAACGGTTGCACAATTGCAAAGATTTTGTTATTGGCCAAAAATGAATGAGACAGTTTCTAGATATGTAAGAGGGTGTACCATGTGTGCTAAAAGCAAGCCCAACAATAGAAAACTAGGCTTGTACACTCCACTGTTAGTTCCTTCTCATCCTTGGGAAAGTGTTTCCATGAACTTTGTGGGACGACTGCGTAAATCTAGGAAAGGTCATGACTATTTGTATGTTGTTGTGGATAGGTTCAGCAAAATGTGTATTTTGATACCTTGAGATAAATAGATTACAGTTGAACAAACTGCAAATTTTTTCTTTCAACATGTATGGGTTCATTTTGGATTACTCACTTCCATTGTATTTGATCGAGACACCTGATTTGTTGGGAAGTTTTGGTCTGAGTCTGTGGGAATTGATGGACACCAAATTGAAGAAAATCATATCCTTTCATCCATAGACAGATGGCCAGACAGAAGTGGTCAACAGGACAATGATCCAGTTTCTCAGAGGCTATTGCAGCAAGCATCCCAAACTTTGGGATGAACATTTGTGTTATGTGCAACATGCTTACAACCGAGAAAAACATTCTTCTACACAGAGATCTCATTTTGAGACCTGTTTTGGTTTCACACCAAGGTCTCTCTTGGATTTTACCTTTGGTAAAGACATAGTAGTTGATGGACATAGTGATGTGGACAAAGCAACCAATTTCATTAAAAAAATCCAAGAGATTCACCAGGCAGTATAGGAATAGCTGGAAAAGACAAGGCAAGGCATGACAAGCATCGGATGGACCATAGTTTCTAGGTTGGTGATCAAGTCTAGTTGTATATCAGCAAAGACATAATGCAAGGTGAAGGTAAAAAGCTAAAGCCAATAAGGTATGGACCTTTCAAGATACTTGAGAAAATTGGTGAGGATGCTTTTCACCTTGATTTACCAGCTTACATGCACATCTACTCAGTCGTTAATGTAGGACGCTTGAGACTATTTGAACCTTCATTAATTGAAGATCCTGAAGAGCAGAGTCAATTTCCTTCTATTGATGATCTGTTACCTAAATATTTCAATGAATTGCAGGAAGATATAGTTCTGGATAGGAAGGTCAGGACGACACGCAGTGGAGATGTTGAGTACCTCAGGATTGGACTCAAGGGTTCAAAGCCAAGCAATACAAAATGGATAGAGATTGGAAAGTGAGAAAACTATACCCTCACTTAGTTGATGCTTGAAAACCATCTTTTGGTGGTCCAAAAGCTTTTTCAGTGGGAAGGCCGTGATCTGAATTGGATCCTTAAACACTCTTATAGTTTCCTAACTCTGTAAAACTTGTACCAAAGTTTCAAAGTGATATGGATGTTGAGATTATTAGAAATAACCTCTCGACAATGGAAATTTGTGGTTAGCATGGAGAAACGAGGACCCTTGGTTAAAGCGTGCAAACCGTTGGCCCATGGTAACCGCGTGCTTGCACAAACTGGCAAAACGGGAAGTCAGATCCAGAAACGGAGGCAGTTTCTGATATGTGATTAGCGCTAAAGCGCTAATTGCATATCGCAGGGAAAAACTCTTAGTGAAGGAAAGCCTTTAGCACTCAGTCACGAGGAAAACAGGAAGTCGTGCGGAATTCGTTAGAAGGTGGGTCCCGCACCCAAGATTGGCAGGATATCGCATGCACATCGAGCGGTAAGCGAGTTTGGCCGAGTTCAATGCGATGCCACACACTGGGTGACACACATCTAGTGGATGTGAGAGAAAACCACTTACATCGCATGAGTAACAGTCGAGCAACTTACCTACACAATATGGATGGAGACCATAGGATCTGGAGGCCCCAAATCAATGGTGGAGAAGCAACCCGATGGATGACCGGATTCAACAGGGAAATAGGCTGAGGCGAATAAGATTTGAGATTTGGCATGACCAATGTGTTGGCAGAGGGAACAATTTTGCGGGCGATCTTGGATCAACAGAAATAATGATCATTCAAAGAGAACTAACACTTAGTTCGCGAGGAAACAGGTGGCCACCTCTCTGTGAAGTGTTATAGTGATGATGATGCAGAGCAGGGGAATTCCAGTAGATAGAGGTAGGAGATCTAGAGATCCAGGAAGTGGAAATGAACAGTCAGGGAGCAGATTGGCTTTAAGCCATGAACAGACAGAGAAAGAAGGGAGGAAAAGAAGCAGTAAAAGAGAGCAAAGAGAGAGAGAAGAAAAAAATTACAGAGAACAGAGAAGCTTAGTTGACCTACAGAGCAAAGGCAACATCGACAGACAAAGACAGAGAGAGTCTGAGAGTTTGTGAACTCTAGAGAAGGCTTGAGAGATCCAAGGAACTCTTCTGTGTATACTTGTTAGGTATTGAGTACCAAATTGGACTCATACCATTGAGACCAGTTGAGGTCGAGATTCAGTAAAGGGAGTTTGTGTACTCTAGAGACTTGGGGAATCCAAGTACAGTACTACTGATCATTATTTGTTAAGTGAGACTCAATTTGAGCTCACTATTGTAAAACTCTACATTTTAAGACACAATAGAAAGGCCACCACTGAAGGTTGAACCAGGAGACGTAGCCCAGGAGGATTGGGTGAACTCCTTATTAAATTTGTTGTGTTTTTGTATTTGGTTACTGTGTCTCTCTTATTGTTTTAGTGCCTGTGTATTTCACAATCTTATTGATCTATTGCATAAGATAACATAGGCACACCCCAACACTTGAGTCTGTAATACCTTCATTAATTAACTGAGATCATTCACGAGTGATTTTAGATCACTAGAGCACCAAAGGTATTGAATGACACACGTGGTAACTCAATGTACCGCTTGGCTACATTTCCAGTAAGGGTATTGGTAAAAAGACGTAACCGAATACTATCATCCATCATGGAGTTAGAAACACACCATAGATGATAGGTGGTGATGTGTGTACCCAGATCGTCCACTTTTTTCCTTTCAAACTTTCGGATGTCTGTCGGTCTTTTATGCGAGATTGGCACCCAAAGTAAGTTATGATAGATGGGGTCATTTGTAAGTTTGTACAAGTCGGGGATATGAAGCATTGTTAAGAAAGGAAAAGTATTTGATGTCCGCGAATTAGACCAAGGAAATGATATATGACTTGAGGATCCCTGCGATCCTCCCATCATGTTGTTCCCAATATTATACACAGGTTGCGTGGTATAGTAAGTGCCTTGGGGTATGGTATTGTATTGTGGGTTTCCATAGGGATTGTTAGGCTGGGGGATAGAAGTGCCCCCAGGATAAGCAGTGCCCCCTTGACTCATTTGAGGTTGTGAGTAGGGTGCCCCCATGGATTGATTGGGACCTCCTTGAGGGTTCCTACTTGCCACATAACTAACCATAGGTCCTTGACTAACATAAGGAGGGTTCATGTCAATTAGTGACTGACCATGCATACCTGAAAATGAAGGGGGAATTGTTATGCTCCTAGCCGATATTTGCATATTGGGAGTGGTGCCCCCAGATACCTGAATCTTGGGTTTAGAACTATGGATGCAACCCATATTGTTGGTTGAAGGGACCCGCGCTAACTGTGCTATATTGAGCGTTATAAGGAGCACTATATGTAGCACTTGTCGAAGGTCCAGGGGCTAACACAAAAGGGGTGGAACCTAGAATGTACTGGGTTCCACTCGTGGAGGGTGTCACGATAGGGTTTGAACCTGGGACAAATGGGATAGAGGGGTTCACCATCAGAGGTGTGGTACTGACTATCGATTGGGGAAGTGGTGGGGGACCAAAAGTGTCCAAAAAATCCCATGACCCATTAGTCGTCGACGGGATGGGTGGAAATATTCCAACTGAAGACAAAGGAGGTACAAATGCAATGGGAACCAAGAGTGGGCCCAACAGGTTCATAATCAGATGATTGTCTGGAGGAAGAAATCCTTCAGTAAAGAAATCCTCCGGTAAGCTTGAATCATGGGATGTCCAAACTGATTTTGTGTGAGATATCAGAGACGGATTTCCTGAAGGCGGGAAATCTAGTTCACTGGAGCTCGACGGATCCTCCACAGTGAGTGGGGGAGGTCCTAACAACTATCTATATTGATGACGAGGGCTGGATGTAGCCACGATGGTCGATAATTTTTATCAGTAAATTTTACAGTGATGTTTATTGAAGTCTCATTGATAACACTCTGGCACCTAAAAAATAAAAAATACACTAAGTAAATCAATCAACAAGAAGAGGGAAATGAGCCTGTATGATAAGAACTGATAAATGGAGATGAAACCTAGTATCATAATGAATAACAAAGAGAGCTGGCCAAATGTACAGTTACAGTTACTCTAGATCTTCGCTTGAACCTCATATTAAGGGGCCAAGTACTCTCGTGAAGACGAGCACCCTCTCAAAAACCAAAGATAGAGTAGGTCCATCTGCAGCCTGCCCCAGTCACCTTGTGTTAGTCCCTAAAAGTATGGACACTAAGGATATCTCAATCATAGACACTAATGGGGGGAACATAGTCGCAGACAGTAAGCTGTGTGGGCAGGATACCCGAGTCCCCGACTCAACTTCGATATCCTCGAAGGGAACCCCGATACACAAAATACCCAAAGGAGATGTAAAAAAAGGCGGGCTACCTTCACTTATAGTCTGATTTTGTCTTGTATTTAGATCTGCTTTTACTGGAGTGGTCCCGGATAGTATGAGTGTAGAATGATTTCTCTCTTTTAGTGACACTAGTTTTGGTGTACGATCTTGGCAATTAACTCACACTGCCTATCCCAAGATCCTAGCCTAAACTAAAGTGTTTTTACTCTAAAAAGAGTTGCTGATTGATTTTATTAGGTAGATTCTAAATGTACTTCGTTAGAGTTTTCAGTATGGGTGTTGAAGTATGAAATTATATGGGACTCTGACTCAAATCATGCAAAAACAGTGCTTGTAAATTTTCACTTTCGATGAATAAGTTGCTTCTACAAAGGGAGAGTCATTCATATATGAATATTCATTCCATGCATCCTATTCCGTACAAAACTATCATAACCGATAGAAATTCAATGTTCACTAACAACTATTGAAACCAAATAATGCAAAACTTAACCAGCTAAGCAGAAAACAATAATTTTTTTTGTATTTTTTATTTTAATGAAAAAAAAAGCTTTAAGAAGTAAAGCTATTTTGTTTAAAAAAAAGTTTGTTCAAGACATAGATTAGTCAAACAAGTGCAGCTGTAGATCCCTAATCAATCTGTAAGAAGATTTCCCAACCCATGAGTTCATAGGGTAAGTTGTTTATCAAGAAATGGCTGACTAATGCTTAGTACTAGAGGCTACAGAGAGTTAGTTTCAGTACTAACACTCTGTTTGTGAGGGCATAGTGCATAATAAAGCGCTGTTTTCATTGATAACCTACATTAGTGAGGGAAAACACTCAATAAATAGGTTGTGGGGATCAGATCTAGGGTTGAGCACTGAAAGAAGGGTGTTGTATGGTCCTGAGCGGTCGGAAAGGGAATGAAGAAGTGTAGGAAGGCCTAGAAGAAAGAGAGATCTAGGAACTTTATGGGAAAAACCGAGAACTAAGTGTAGTCCCTAGTGGAGTCACCAATTCTGCTATAGGGATTAATGCACAAGTGTTTGGTGATATAGAAATCCCTCAAGGATCTTCCTGGGATCCTTGGCAGACAGTCAGATTAGCTGCAACTGTCACAAAGATACATGCATATCTATGTTTAACAAATGAATATCAAAGCGAGAAGGACTTATTACCTCGAGTCCTAGTGTGGTGTTGCTGGGGAGTGCCATGCAGCTAGGCGGAAGACCCCTGAGCTGGCTACAGATCAAAACCTGCACATAGCAAAGACAAACGTAATATCATAGTGTAAAACCTTGATAAACAAATCTATGAACATATAAAATATTTCTAGTTGTATATAACTAAGCCACTCATGCTAGAAGATATTAGATTGACATATAAACAATTTATACTACCAACATCACAGAGTGGAAAACACAACTACAGTTCTATATTGATGTAGAAAGAGTGATTTTAACCATCAGTTGCATCAGCCCTCCCTTACCCCTCCAGCTCCTCTCTCTCTCTCCCTTCTTAACCTCTTCTGATGCCTTAGTCTTAGACTCTACTTGATAGTCAAATAGGAAATCCTTTCAATTTTTTCGACCTCTTTCACAATGGCCCAAGCCTTCCATATATAGCATGTAGGTTTAGGGTTGCTAAGTCCTTCATGAGTTTCATTAGGCGAAAACAGTGATGTTTCATGATTTAGTGCTCTTTCCCATTTGCATACTCAATTAGGAATTAGTAATTCCCCCAAACAGGTCGAGTTATGATGTTTCCCTACTTTTATGATCTGACATAGGAGAGAATATAGGGATATTTTCTTAGTCAATTCACTCCTTTAAGCCATAGAACTCGATGTAGGTTCACTAACTCTGTTCTCGGGGTAGCAAGTAGAATTACCCTAGGCATTAACACACCCTTAAGCTTGCTGAGAAGCTTTATAAAGCAGGTTGATAGTGTCTAGACAACGTTAGCTTGACAAATGGGCCTTTGAACTTGGTGAGTCCTTCAGTCATCATGTCTTTGTAATCTGAGTTGATGAGGAGGTCATTTTACTGTATAATAGGCAAATGAAAAGAAAGACGAGGGGACAGGATATCTTATCAAAATCTTGCTCGAAGAGGCCCTTGAGCAACAAAGGAATGCGATGATGGATAAGTTTGCCTAGATCCTTCAGTGTCTAACTAGGGGTGACACATCTACTTCCAAAAGCTACTCTGGAAGTGCCACACCCTTTAAGTCACAAGTTAACTTTGACATTCCCATATTTGAGGGTCATATAGATACAAATGTTGTAGATAAATGGTTAAATATGCTAGAAGGGTATTTTTCTGTTCATGATTTTTCCAGCGGGGAAAAGATTACTTTCTCTCTTCTCAAAGCCACCCCCCATGTCAAGGATTGGTGAGAAACCTACTGCGAGTAGAAGGATGAAAGTACGACCTCACTATTTTCAGCCATACCCACTTGGAATTCATTCCTAAATGCCATAAAGAAGAAGTACTACCTTTTCAGAAGCTATGAGGATAAATACATAAAGTGGACCACATTGTGGTAGGGAAGGGACCAAGACATGCCAAAGTTTACCAATATTTTTCAAAACCTTCACACGAAGTTGGGTATCAATGATTCTGAGCAACATTTGGTACTCAAATAACGCAATTTCCTACATATGTACATAGATGAGATGGAGTTCCTGGATATCTCCTCTCTCAGCATGACGTACCAATAAAATGTCAAGATTGAGCAGACGTTTAAACAGAAGAAGCGAGAATTTGGATATGCAAATTCGAAGCAAGGGAAAGGTGCCCCCAAACCACTGAACAAAGGACAAAGCCAAGGTGGGGTGGCCCAGGACAAACTACGAAAGCCACAAGAAAAGAAGAACACCGCAAAGCTGAAGAAGGACATGGGAAAGTAGTGTGAGTTCCATAAGAGCTCCATCACAACACAAGTGAGTGTCGGGCCAAGCAATCACTGGTGGCTGAGCTAAAGTCTTCGGAATCAGCTGCATGTTTAGAATTTAAGTCAGAACCTGATAAGGGGAATGACAAAGGGAAGTATATTATCGATGCGGGGCCCAATGCCACCGTTGCCACCAAGAAGATCCAGAAGGAGGAACTCGAAGATCCAGAGGAGGAGGAGCACCTCTTCTACTCCCAGATGTGGGTAAAGGGCTCCCCGCTACAATTCATTGTTGACAGTGGGAGCCAAAAGAACCTCATTTCGGTAGAGGTCGTGAAGCATCTAGGCTTATCGACCACAACACATCCACAACCATACACCATCGGGTGGCTTCATCAAGGACGAGATCTTCGCGTGAGCTAGTAACATCGCCTTCCATACAACATCAAGCCCTTCACGGATGAGATATTGTGTGATGTTGCTCCCCTTGATGTTTGTGATGTATTATTAGGCCAACCATACTTGTGGAACCGACATGTTGTATATGAGTCAAGCCCTCGTGTTGTTATTGTTACTTTGGGAAATAATTTGTATAGGATAGCGGATGCAACACCACCTACCACCATCTCTTTGGTTATTGCAAAACAATGCAGTAAGCTAATTTCTAAAACTAGGAAATTTGTTTTCCTGATGATACATCTTCAAGGAAAGAAGAAGACGGTGGCCACGACCTCTAGACAGGGCCCCTTTGCATGGCAACTACATATGGACAAGGTCATGGAGGAGTACGAGGACATCTTCACCTCCCCCCGCATGGGTTTCTCTACACTGTCAGGTCAAGCACTCCATCGATCTGACCCCAGGTGTGCTACTACCCAATGGACCAATCTATCGACACTCCATTTTGGAGAATGATGAAATCAAGAGGCAGATTCAGGAGCTACTATAGAAATGTCACATCCGAGTGAGTTCATCGCCTTGTGGGAGCCTGGTTGTGTTGGTACAGAATAAGGATGGGACTTGGAGACTCTGTATTAACTATTGGGTGTTGAACAAGATCACTATCCGAAATAGGTCCCTGATCCCATGGATTGATGAACTTATAGACCAACTAAAAGGGGGAAAATATTTCAACAATATTGATTTGAAGTCAGGATATCACCAGGTACCAATCTAACCCTTTGATGTGTGGAAGTCTACCTTCAAAGCAAAGGAGGGCCTTTTCAAATTTTTGGCTATGCCTTTCGAGTTGATGAATGATCCTGCAACCTTCATGAGGATAATGGATGACATCTTGTGGCCATTCACCAACTCATTTGTAGTGGTATACTTGGATGACATCCTGATCTTCAACCAGAGTTGGGAAGAGAACCTCCACCACATCTGACATATTCTCCAAACACTGCGGGAACACAAGTTATGTGCCAATTTGGAGAAATTCACTTTTGGCATGACCCAAGTTTAGTATTTGGGATACATTATTGATGAACAAGGGGTGCATGTGGATTCAGCCAAGATCCAAGTCATTCGAGATTGGCCATCTCCAACCACTTTGATCGAGCTTCGTAGCTTTCTGGGTCTTGCAACCTTCTACCACAAGTTTGTGTTGGGATTTTTTTCATATCACTTGGCCCTTGATTCAAGTCACCAAGGGAGGAGCGAAAGAAAAATTATTTTGGTATGAATCTCAATAGAAGGCATTCACAGAGTTGAAACATCACCTCTACTCGACACTAGTGCTCACATTACCAGACTTGCAACAACAATTTGAGATCGAGACAGATGCCTCTGATTATGCTATTGGGGGAGTCCTTACTCAACATGGGTATCCAATGGAATATCATAGTGAGACACTTTCAGACATAGTCCAGAAGTATCTCAATTATGAAAAAGAGATGTATTCCATTATGTAGGCCTACCGACAACGAAAGCATTACATTTTGGGGAAGGAAACAGTCATCCACATAGACCACCAGCCCCTGCAGTTCATACAGATGCAAGGGAAGTTACAAAATGATCGCCGTCAGAAGTGGTCCACATACCTACAACAATTCCATTTGAATATCAAGTATAAGAAGGGCATCACCAATAATGTTGCAGATTACCTCAGTTGACCACCGATCATGGCATTAAACACCATGCTTAACTCGTGTGGGCATGAGACTTCTAATTGGCCACTTCTGTACAAAAGAGACCTAGAACTCACCCACACATACTAGACACTCTTGGAGGGTAAGCATGTTCCATATTTTCACTACCAGGATGCCCATTTATGCCACCTGGGTCACCTTTGTGTTTCTTCAAGCGAGCGTGCCAAGATGATTTGGGAAGCACACTACAATCAGGCTACTGGGAATTTTGGGGTTGAGAAAATGGTGGTATTACTTCAGAAGTATTTACATTGGCTGAATCTTCGACAAGATGTCAGGAAGTACATTAGATCCTGCACAGCCTGTCCCATTGCCAAACCGACCATCAAGAAGTAAGGCCTCTATACTTTGTTACCTACCACAAGTCGACCTTGGGAATCCATCTCCATGGAATACATGTCGGGCCTTCCTTCTACTAAGCATGGAAATGACTGTGTATTTGTGGTCATCAATAGGTTCTCAAAGATGGACATTATGGTGGCCTACAAGAAGAATATCACAGTAGAAGCCACTGCTAAACTCTTCTTTGAACGAGTGTGGGTACACTTTGGGATCCCACAATATATCATCTCATATCAGGATAGTAGGTTCTTCAGTACATTTTGGTCCATTATCTAGTCAATGCTAGAAACCAAACTCACTAAATCCATAGGCTTCCATCCCCAAATTGATGGCCAGACAGAGGTTGTCAACATGATGATCATACACATTCTGCACATGTACAAATCAAATCATCCACACACATGGGATGAGAGCCTCCCCTATGTCCAGCACAACTATAACCGGGCTCTCCACAACTCGACTGGCCACAACCCTTTTTAGGTGGGCTTGGGATTCCATCCACTATGTCCCATTGATGTGGCCATGCCATTTGCAGCTACTCAGGCAGATTTGGCTCATGTACAGTGCAAAACAGATAAGGTAAACAAATTCATTGAGCACATCCAACATATCTTCCAATAGGTCCATGACATTCTGAAGAAATCAAATGCCAAGTACAAGTAGCGACATGATCAACATTGGGTGTGTTATAGACATTTTTGTGCCTTACAGAATTGAGCATGAAATGTCCATAATCTAAGGGATCCAAAGTCCCTAAACATGTTGTTCCTACCCCTAGAGGAACAAGGCTAACAAACCACAGAAATTCACAGAAGTTCTCCACCAAAAACTGCTCAAAACAAGTCAATTCCGGATCATTTCAGTGGCTACACTAGTTGTTTGCGTTGAATTTCAAAGCCAACACTGGCTACCTACGTTGAATGTCAACTGGAACAAAGGCTACCTGCGCTGAACGAGAGTGGACAAGTGGCAGGCTCATTTCTCAAGGTGTCAAAACCCAGGAAGCTTCCAAAATGACACTTGCCTCAGGGAATTCGACTGGTGATGAGTAAGAGGTTCCAAATCTCCAAGTGGAGGCAAGAGCCTCCAAGTGGACTCAAGAACTGACAGAGGGAGAGGACACTAGTCAGATCTCAAGCTGATTCATCCTCTCTCCAAACATCTATATATGGATCTCTCCTCCATGAGATCTAAAGGCTGGAATTTTGTTATTGCAAAGAATTGCTGTTGGTTTGAGACTGGAATCATTGGGTGCTTAATACTTTGAAGGGGCTGAAGATAGGAATTCCATTTGCTGGGAAGGAGATGCTGGATTGGAGCCCTCTGGGTTGTATCTCTTCCTAAACCTTGTTATTCATTAATAAAGCTATCTTGGTTTCTCCTATATGCTGATGTATTTTGATGTATGAATGTATTAGTGTATTTGGTTTATTTCTAATCCTAAACTAGTTATGAATGTGAACATCTGTCTTTGAGTATTGTTCTTCTCTTGTCGCAAGTAGTTGTTCTCTTGTGATCTTGCAAGAAGTTGTAGCTGGATAAGCAAGAAGGCAAGTAGCTGTGAACACCCAAAGAGAAGGGAGATTGGATCGAGGGACAAACGGAAGACACCGGTAAGTCTATTGATCTCTCTTCTTTCACATTTCATAAAGGAAGAAACCAGTATAGCTGTACTCGTTTGTTGCTAAGGCACTATCACACCTTAGGTGGATAGGATCGTCCTGCATAGGCATTTTTCCCCACAACAAATTGGCAACTCCGCTCGGGAGATTTGTTTTAGTCATTTTATTTGTGTCTCTATCATTGTTTGTTTCATAGACTCAATAGCAACAATCGAACTGCTTCTGCTATTCTCAGTTGCAAAGTAGACAGTTACTGGCTTGATCCTTCACTGGATTTTGTCTATGATCTGAACAATGGACACACAAATGATTTGATGATCCTTTGTGATAGATCTTAGTACCCCCTCAAAGCATCCCTTTGATTATACCTTGCTTGTGTTTTTGATTTGGCCTGAAACCGTTGATTATTGAACAATCTGTGACCCAGAACCCAGTGAGAAACGAGAGTTTCTCCTTCAGCGCAACTACTGTGAAGGCATTCTGCATTTCAACGCAGGTCCCGTGAAGGCTACCTGCGCTGAATGTCAAAACCACAGTGTTGAGGTTGCGCTGAACCAGTTTTGCCTTGTGCAGCTAGGGTTCTCTGCTCTCTGTTTCCCTGTTTTGATCTCTGTTTTTTGCAGCCTGTAACCAGCAGAGGTACCAGTTTGATAACTCCTTTTCTCTTCTTGAATTCTGCCTCCTTTTGTACAAAAATACTGTGAGTGTTTTTATGTGTTTGTGGCATCATTTACAGTTTTCCTTTGCATGAGTGAAATAATCATCCTGTAGCCCTTGATTCAGATCTGTTGACTGTGATCTTAGGAGAGAGTTCATTGGCTGTTTACAGTTGATTATACATTTGCTTTTGCTTATTGGTTTGAGTTTGTCTCTTTTAAGTGTCGAAACAAGTGTTCATTTCGAAAGTCGCAAAGTGTTGTAATCTCTTCTACCCTTGTTGATTTCGAAGAAGTAAACTTGTTTGTACTTGTCATTTAAAAGCAAATTCAAATTTGTACAAAAATCTTTCTTTGTAGGCATCAATACTAAGAAAGCGAAAAACAAACACCTGCATTGTGCATTTGCATTTTGATAAGTTTGCATGCTTGATTTAGGAACAGTGCATTAGAGTGTGCTGATTGCTCTTTGAGAAAAAATGGTGTCTTTCTTTTCCCTTAGTAGCTAGGATTTTCAAAGTTGAAAAGATATAAAGCTTGCTTATCATCTTAGACTGCATTTAGGAATTGTACCATACATCTCGTGGTGATCCAGAAAAGGCAAACTTCTAAAAATATCAACTTAAAATAAACTGAATGAACTTAACAACGCTTTGCAACATAACGCACAACATAGAGGTCTAGGCTAGAGACGTGTTCCGGCGTCGTAAAGCTTGGTGACTGTCGATATCGTTGAAGGTGGGTGATTCCTCCTGAGGGATGATAACGCCAGTATGGATTGTGCTCCCACGTAACGTCGCGTATATATTGGGAGACCCCTATAGGAATATAACCTTTATCCTTAGGAAGCTGTGTTGGCCGCCCTACTGATCGCAATGCACTGAACACAACATTCAGGAAGATCGACCGCCCGTACCTTAAAAAGTATTCTGCAGTTTTGCGAAAAGTTTGGCACACCCTCTGCCTAGAACTCTAGAGCAGTTTCTTTTGGACTTTTTCGGACTCTATAATAGAAAAAGTCCATCCGAGCATTTGTCACTTTGGGGTCGTTAAAACATCGAAGGAGACTAGAGTCAGCTTTTGCTTTTTCTCGACTCTTTAAAATTGAAAAAGCGGGTTGTGTCTAAGCGTCGTTAAAATTTATTTTAAACGGAATAATCATCACCATTCCCTCGTTGATCTTCGAAGTTAGTCTCTTTTCATCGTAAGTTCTTGTAGAATCGCTAGAAAATATTTTGGATAGACTAGATATGTCTGAACAACCGTTGACATCCAGGACTGTGTCATCCGACACAACAGCGGCAGAGCCTCCTGCTGCTACCCCAATGATGTTCGATGGTATACCATCTGTCCCGGCAAGTTATCAACAACAAGCCGGAGTCCCATCAGGGACTGCTTTGACGACATGGTTAGTTCCTATTTCTTCATCTGGATTATCATCTGGTATTTCTTATGTTGAAACTCAACAAATTCATCCAATGTGTCTTCAAAGGCCAATCTGCCCTTTAAGTACTAGATTGTCACCATATGGAGGGCAGTACGCCTTTTCATTGTTCCCTCCCGGAGAACAACCATATGGGAGTTTACAACAAAGTTCAGGTCAAATTGGAATTACATCCAGCGGTTGGGTACCAATACTGCCTCAGCAACCAAGGGTTGTATATTCAATGCAACCAGTCCACCCTATGTCGAATATTCCCACTATACCTGCTACGGTTACTGCGTCGCAAGTACAAGCGCTACCTGTTGTATGTCAACCCCAACAGCCTCAGGTTGCAATACAACAGCCTCTTGTCTCAGTGACTCAATCACAACCTCAGGTTAGTGCCTCCTTATCTGGAGCGACTCAGGATCAAACAAGTACTGTGACTCCTCATCTTGGTCAATCATCCAGTATTGGTCAACAACAAATGGTTCAACAACCAGAGCTAGTTCAAACTCAGCAACCCCCATTCCAACAATCATATCAAGGACCTGAGCAACAAGTCTTTGTAAGTAATGGGAAATCGCATTTCCAAAGCAGTAATAAACAACCATATTATAATGGTTACGCCCATCAACCTTGTCAAAGTTGCCAGCATCAAATACATTATGCTGGTATGCAAAGACCCACTGCTCAGGCGATTCCATCTTATCCTGGGTATGCTTCGCCTAACCTGAATCAACAGTAGCCCTTTGTAGCAACTCTAGAATTACCAGATCTAAACCGGCTGACGAATGATACAATTGCTTATGCCCTTTGGTGGCCAGCGATTCCGCATAAACTTCCGTTAGATATTCCTAAATTTAATGGAAATCCGGGTGAAGATCTGTCGAATCATGTGATGACATTTCATCTGTGGTGTTCATCAAACACCCTAAACGATGATTCGATTAGGCTTCGCCTTTTTCAGAGGACGTTAACTGGTCCAGCGGCAAAATGGTATATTGAATTGCCTAGAGCTTCGTTCAACAACTTCAGTACCTTAGCCACGACTTGCTTAACCCATTTTCAATTATCGATAAGGTATGAAACGGGAACAGAACTCCTAACCAACTTCAAACAGACAACGGCCACCCACATATCTGATCATATACATGAGTGGAGATGTCGTCGTAGGATGGTAAAAATGTACGTTCCCGATCAGCTATTAGCTGAATGGTTTATCAAGTCGTTACTTCCCGCTATAACGGAAGATGTGGCAAAGGGAGGAGTCGTAACGGAAGAGCAAGTTATCGCTCGTGCGCAATATCTAGACCTGGTCTATACTCAGTCTGGCACACTCTACGACAAAATACCTGACGCCCCTAGACCGGAATTCTCAATTCCTCCTCCTCCTAAATCAAACAATGACTCTCATGTCGGTGATGGCGTGATTGGAAAAACAAATACGAAATCGACAAAGGCTACATCTAAAAAGGCCTGTAAGATTTCTAGTCAAAATGAAAATGAGGAACTTCTTGCCTCGGAAGTAAATGCCATGTCGACTGACAAGGGCAAACAACTGAAGCAACAAGGGGCCAAGAAGAAAAAGAAAGGGAGAAAAAGGAAACCCCCTGCGGGGTGTCATATATGCGATGAGGATCATTGGATGAGAGATTGTCCACATATAGCTGAAGTTAAAAAACTCTTTAAGATTTCAAAAACCTCAGCAGTATTGACTGATCCATTTCCAAACCCGGGAACCAAACTGGTTGCAAATCAAAATGCTTCCCGATCCCAAGTGCTTATGTTGTCTATATCAAAGCAGCAAAATGATGCTTTGGAAAGGAATAAAGATTACGGGAATCCACAGGTGTCGAATAACAAGGCTAATGAACAACCTAGTAGTTCGACGACAACTTTGACCGAAGTTGTGCCACCCATCATTCCTAAACCAATGATAAAGTCACCAAAGGGAGGAGTACACAAATCGACATTTAATCCTCGTGCCAAAGTAGCACAGAATTATAATATAGTAGAGGACTTGGCCCAATCATTCTCCGCTATGTCGACACTTGAGGTACCGCAAAATTGCCTCTCCCAAGAGCAAGCTTTATTATCAGCAATAGGTGGGATTGGCCCAAGGGACTCCAATCTTGTGGCCTTTGATCATAAAGGATATGACCCTCAGTTACCAGCTCAACTAGCTTTCCTTATTCAAGTGAAAGCCCTCAACAAAACTGTTCATCGAACAATTATTGATGAGGGGGCATCTACGTGTATTATGTCGATGAGTTGCTGGAAGAATTTAGGCTCACCACCCTTGTCGAGATCGTCAACGATGTTAAAAGCATTTGATGGACGATCATACACTCCATACGGGATTTTAAGTAACTTGAAAGTTGAACTAGGGGGCAAAACAATAGGAATTGATGTTGAAGTAATTGATGGAAACCTCGATTACAACATCCTACTGGGAAGACCCTGGATATATGCCATGGCCGCAGTTGTGTCGACCTACTTCGGGAAGATTTCATTTCCCTTTCAAGGAGGAATTACAGTCGTCGACCAACAAACTTTCCTCCCCGACAGTTCACAAGTTACAGGAAGCATTCCAATGATCCATGGAAGCAATCATTTGCTTCAAAATATTGGAGTAGGTCTCCTAAAAGACCCTGCCTTAATGGGTACTTTTGCCCTACCGCCTGCAAGTAATCTGGCGGAAGTGGCCACAGTGGAAACCTACAATATTAAATCTTCTATATCTAATGGATTCGGAAGATTCCTAAACATTTTGTCAGCGTGGATCATCGCCCTAATAGAAATACTGTAAATACAGTGGGCTCCAAGGACGGTTCTAATCTCGTGTCAACCTCATTAAAAAATGAAACAAGGAGTCATGAGGATAGTTATTTTACTGTGTCAACCTCATTAAAAAATGAAACAATCCCCTTTCCAAATCTGAAAGGTAAACCTTCATTCCAACCACCAAGTTGAATGCAATGAAGCTTGGGGGGCATGCACCTCGATTTGCGTTGTTATGATGGGGGCATGCAAACATAAAATCGAGCAGTTTTAGCACAAAGTTCATGCTCGTTAAAAAATAAACGCAAGATCCGAGCAGTTTTAGCACATATTTCATGCTCATTAAAAAATAAACATAAGTTCGAGCAAATGTTTCCACCCGCGTTTAATCTCATTAAAAAATGAACTATCCCGGTAAATAACCACTGTGAATGTAATATCATCAGCCATTAAAGCCTTGGTTGTGTTTGCACCGTCACCTCCACTTTTCCATTGGCCGATCGTTCACCTCTATATGATTGTTTACCCATTTTGAGGAACAACTGCGAAGAGTGATTTCACCTAGCCATCCTTGTGACACTGCCGTGATTGGAAAATTCCAACCTGTACCTGGAATCAGCTGCTAACCCTGTTTATCACTCGTTCCTCAAAAGACGAGTCTTCTTTAAGCTCTTTTCAGCTGACTTGTAAAATATGAAAATATTGCCGAGTTTTGGCCTTCCAGCTCGTTAAAGCGACCGGAAGAGCTATCCCTCCTCTAGATTTTAATCTTTTTGGACCTGAGGGATTATTGCACAAAAAGATCGAGCGCTTGTTTTGTTCGGCTCGTTAAAACTATCGAAAACTCATCCCTTCTGTATTGTTTTATACTTTTTCGGACTTAAGGGATTAGATGACGAAAAAGGAATTTTGGAGTTAACTTTATGTATCTTTCCAGACTCTCTAAAAATGAAAAGAACCGAGTTATCCTTGTCGTTAGACTCGTTAAAATCATTAAATAGTGACAAACTTGTCTTTAGACGAGAACGAGTTTCATTATCGCTAGGCTCGTTAAAACATAGCGATGGGCTTGCCCGAAGGGCAGGTTATAGAACAAGCATATGTTATCCTCCTCAAGCTTGACAAAAATAAAGAGGTACTGGTCAGCAATGACTGGGGAAAAATTGGGAGAAACTAAAGAAAACTTTGATGGTAGCAAGTCGCTCTTGAACATGACACTTTTCCTCTGTACCACAATCGGGTTGGGTTGTTTCATTCACCAGTCACATCCATGGTCTTGCCATACCATCCATCTTTGGGGTAATGCTACCGATCCATCGTATCAGTGTCGCCATATGTTCAAGAGAAGTCGTTCAGAAAGAGTCAACCGTGTCCCATCCACTGCCGTATATTATCCTTCATCCTTTCATGACCGCCACCCTGAATCATATGTCACAGATCGTTTTCACCTCCGTTAAAATCATTAGCTCCGTTCCATGTCACTGATGTGGGATTCATTAAGGCCCTCCTTTGATGGATCGCTTCTTGTCGACATCAGCTCATTATCCAAGAAGTTGATCTAGGAACAACCCCTTCAATACTTTGAAGCTTGCATGCCACAATGGCAAGTTTCTCACTTCCGGTGACAGGTATACATCAATGACCTTCGACCGAAAGATTTTGCGTGGTGTTCGACGCCAAGTCCTTTATTCACACCACGTGAATTGTACTGCAGTACCTTGAGGGTCATTATCATTATCGGTGATTCCTCTCGCGCTTGTTAACGGTTTACATCATTGACCGGTAATCAAGCGATGTCTTTCCATGTTCGAATTCAGAACATTTCTCACATGGATCGACTTGTACTTAGAGTGAAGATTGAACGAGTTTGAAGACCACAGATCTAGTTTCATCCATCCGGGCTGCGATATATATTCAGGAAAGATAAAGACATTGACATGTACATCATTGCAGCAGATAATCATCCTACTCAAAGGATGGTAATTTCATCAAAATTATCAGTCTACCACCAGACGATCGTCTGTTCTATGTACAGAAAAATGAATTTATAAAGCTGAGCATGGGAATGCCCGCCTCAGCTAGATCATGGAAGCAGTATGAAAAATAATGTATTGTATTGTATCTTATTACAGGTCTCCTCCTAGCATTGGATGAACTTCGGATCCCCCTGATAAAGCATTTCACCCGATAAACAGCCTCATACTTTAGGGGGCAACTGTTATAGACATTTTTGTGCCTTACAGCATTGAGCATGAAATGTCCATAATCTAAGGGATCCAAAGTCCCTAAACATGTTATTCCTACCCCTAGAGGAACAAGGCTAACAAACCACAACAATTCACAAAATTTCTCCACCAGAAACTGCTCAAAAACAAGTCAATTCAGGATCATTTCAGTGGCTACACTAGCTGTTTGCGCTGAATGTCAAAGCCAACATTGGCTACCTGCGTTGAATGTCAAAGGGAACACTGGCTACCTGCAATGAACGAGAGTGGACATGTGTCACGTTCATTTCTCAAGGTGTCAAAACCCAGGAAGCTTCCAAAATGACACTTGCCTCAGGGAATTCGACTGGTGATGAGTAAGAGGTTCCAAATCTCCAAGTGGAAGCAAGAACCTCCAAGTGGACTCAAGAACTGACAGAGGGAGAGGACACTAGTCAGATCTCAAGCTAACTCATCCTCTCTCCAAACATCTATATATGGATCTCTCCTCCATGAGATCTAAAGGCTGGAATTTTGTTATTGCAAAGAATTGTTGTTGGTTTGAGACTGGAATCATTGGGTGCTTAATACTTTGAAGGGGCTGAAGATAGGAATTCCATTTGCTGGGAAGGAGATGCTGGATTGGAGCCCTCTAGGTTGTATCTCTTCCTGAACTTTGTTATTCATTAATAAAGCTATCTTGGTTTCTCCTATATGCTGATGTATTTTGATGTATGAATGTATTAGTGTATTTGGTTTATTTCTAATCCTAAACTAGTTATGAATGTGAACATCTGTCTTTGAGTAGTGTTCTTCTCTTGTCGCAAGTAGCTGTCCTCTTGTGATCTTGCAGGAAGTTGTAGTTGGATAAGCAAGAAGGCAAGTAGCTGTGAACACCCAAAGAGAAGGGAGATTGGATCGAGGGACAAATGGAAGACACTGGTAAGTCTATTGATCTCTATTATTTCACATTTCATAAAGAAAGAAACTAGTATAGCTGTACTCGTTTGTTGCTAAGGCACTGTCACACCTTAGGTGGATAGGATCGTCCTGCATAGGCATTTTTCCCCACAACAGGGTGCCACACAAGTTTTAGGTGGGCGACAAAGTCTGGTTGCATTTTCAAAAGGAATGCCTTACCAGAGCCTATCGAAAACTTAGACCAATACGATATGGTCCTTACACCATTACCAAGGCTATGGGAGACAATTCATTTGAGCTCAGCATTCCCCCGTTCCTTCGCCTACACCCAGTGTTCAATGTGGACTGCCTTCGGCCATACTTTCCACCATTACTAGACACATTTGACATTGTAGAACATCTCACACCAATAGAGTTAAATCTAGATTGCATGGAACAAACTGCCACTGATTGGATCATGGACATGCAGATCAAGCACACTCGCCAATAGAAGATCCAACTGTATCGAGTTGTCAAAGCAAGCTAACTCCTTCACCAGTGCAAGGGGTTCACTAGGGACCAATTTCATAAAAAGTTTCCTCATCTCATGGAGGAACTCAATGCAATGGGGACCATTGCTTCCTAAGTGGGGAGGAATGATCCAGGTGGATATTGGTGGCCACCCGCCAATTCCACTTGGACCCCCACCATTGTTTCTTTCAGTTTTTCAGTTTCCTTATTTGTAGCACAATTTACTATTTTTGGCAGTTTTTCAGGTCCTAAACTTCCGGAGTCATTTCGAGGCCTTAAAAGACATTCTTTGGGAAATATGAGAGCAACATTGGTCCATGGATTGAATTTTATCATCCCAAAGTTGTAGTCCTTGGATATATCTTTCTAACGAGGTATTTTGCATGTCAAATGGAGATCATATGCCAAAGTTACGACCCCGGGAACTTGATGTACCAATTTACCAAAAACGGGGCCCATAGTTAGGCGCTTCATCTCCTAGGGTTAGGGTTTTGGATTTTTATGGTTTTCCATTGTTTCTAAAAAAAAAATAGGTCTTCAATCCTCATTGTAAGATAATCCAAAGGCATGTAGCTGCCACATCTTTCCTCAGAGATAAGCTACCATCGCTCGAGCTAGTTTATTTCCATTTTTGTTTGTAAGCATATTTCAGTATTTTACATTAATGAAATGAAGTATTATTTATGTTTTATCTCTGTATTTATGGTTAGCTATGTAATATTTTTCATTCCTATTTAAATTTGGATCATGCACCCTTGAATTTATGTTGAGAACATTTCCTTCGTGGGCGTATTCATGTGGTTCCCCCTACTAGTTGGCGCGACCAATGAAATTTTAGCCAGTATTGCATGTGTGCCACATTATTCTAGGAATGTAATTTTTTTCCATTAATTTCCATCATTGTTCATGCCTCTCAGATTTTTTCTTTGTGGAGGTTTCCAGCCAGTGCTCGCTTAAGTTTCTGCTAGGGAGGTTTCTTCTAGGATGAGCTTACTCCGGGGTTACATGTCCCATGGGGAGCACTACTACACTTGGGGACCAATCACATACTCGGTGGGATGAGATGTCACTCCAAACTATCTTCCACCTATGATAGGGTTCCATGTGTCACCAACTCACTGGTGCCACATGTCACCCAATTGTGGCCCACTTGGCCACCCAAAAGTGCTGAAAACACATGCCACATGCCACCTCTGTGCTAATTTCATAATGCTAACTGTACCTTCACATCATCGCCTCGAGCCAATCAAATTATGTTATGTCATCACCATGAGTTAATAAAAATCCACCACACTCCATCCAAGTAATGATAGAAAGAGGATCCCATGCCTTTTTTATCTCCTAATTTCTTTGATAAATGCAAAAACCACTAGGTTCAAGCCTACTACCACTCTTGCACTACAAATCTTGGTGATAATTTGAAATTTCTTCTTGGAGAAATCTTTGAGGGGTTTCTTCTTAGGTACCAAGGTATTGTGGGCTCCCCCTCATTCTCGCCGAGAACCATTTTTTAACAAAACATCATATGCATATATTCATTTCTTCTGAGGTTCTTTTCATTTAAAGTTTTGAGGTTCAAGGTGATATGTCTCTAGGGACTACCGTACTCAACTCTAAACCATTCGGGGAAACTCCGCCAGGATAATGTGCTATGAGGGATCCACCACCAACTAATTGGTGATTTCTCTGATAATATGTTGTCGCTCAACATCTACCTCACCCACTATTAGCGGCTCCGCCAAGTTTGGAAAAGAATTGCCATCAAATTGATCCTCCACCAAACTGGCTCTGCAACTTTTTACTTTGGGGTACTAAACTTTGACTAGAAATAACTTCTGATCCATGAATCCATTTTCAAACTTTTATATACCGTTGAAAATCTCTTTCATATCTCTATCCATCTAAGTAGGTTACAAAATATACTAATATGATATCCTATACCAGAAATGGCTCCAAAGTCTCTACATCCATCCTTTCCCTTGCCATACTTGAGATGATCCTATTTATAAATATATCTTATTTTGCAATCAACTTCTTCACCTTTGCCATCAATGGCAACATATTTCTAACATTAGATACCCTTTTGGCATTGATGGAAACACCATAATCAAACAAGCAACATATCATAACTCAAGCATAAAAGAAAAAACAAGTGTATTCTTTACTTCTCTTCTTCTCCTCTTATGACTATTTCTCCCACTTTGATGCACTTCTCCTCTTGTGAATGTTTCCTTTAATGGATTCCTGCCTTTTTTGGTTCTACTCCATTTATGTACTTCTCCTTATTTGGTGTACCTCTCCCTCTCCTTTTGTTTTTTTTTGAGATCCTTCACCCCGATTTTTTTTGTTTGAGGCTCTTTCCCCCCTTTTTTTGTTTAAGGTACTTCCCCCCCCTTGACGTCAATGAAAAAGAAAATAATGTGCTCCCCATGCCATATATATACCCCTTTATTTTGATTATATTGTGGAACTAGTAGATTTCTTTAGATATGGTGAGTTCTTTTCTTGTTGCTTTGCGAAAATTAATTCACAATTTAGACAACAATCTTAGACATGCAATAAGAAATAACACACATGCAAAATACTTTTCTAGGGGAAAGAAACTGCTAAAAACCCCTTAACCCTGATTGGATTAATCAAATGAATAGAGAATGTATTACAATTTCTAGTTCACTCTGAGCTCAACCTGCAAGTGAATAACATATCTCTCTACTCAATGAGAAGCTCTAACCCATACCGTTGCGGCCTTCGTTTTGATAGTTTGTAGAGAAAGAGGCTAATGACAAGTGGCATAGGTAGTTGTTGGGAAGTTGCAGAGTTAACAATCGAGGGAAGAATGGAGATTGAAGGAAGGCTGGGAGTTGCAGAGGAGTGGTGGGAATAAGTAGGGGCAACCAAGCAGGAAAGAGTAGAGGTAGCCAAGGATGAAGACATATGAGCAAAGGGAAAAGGAACTCAGAGTTCGAGTAGATGGCAGAAGATAAGAAGAAGAAGAAAAAGAAAAGGAGGGGTTATTGTTGTTCAGTTGCATAAAATATGTAGTGTTTCCATTCTTCTTGTGCTGCGGAGCAATGAGAAAGGCTACATGATTATATTTGTATGATTTTGTACACTTTTTGTGTGATTTCTACTGTTGATGATTAGGCTATGAGCCTTATGTATTGTGCTTATGTTATGCTAATGAAGAAGACTATTTTGGAGTTATATTGTGTTCTTGTGTATTATGCTGGCTATTCAAATTTTTTATATATAAGCATCTATTTAGGTAGTCTTTTGGTGTAACGTGGATAGATTGTTACGATCTGGTGGGTTTGCAAGTTAGGCTACTGTCCTTTGCTCTCTTCTAGGTGATATGATTACCTTGGTATCAAATTCCAACCCCCATATAACTTCGGTCACGAAATGCCTTGGGTGAGACTCCTTCCCCTTCCTGGGTAAGGTGAAAATGCATAAGTGCTAGGCTACAATAGAGCCTTATTGGCCCCTTGCACCCAAACCTAGGGTCTCAACCCTGTTGTCATTTTTTGCCAACAAATGGTTCCATTTCCAGGATCAGAAATTCAAAAAGAGGGTTCAGAATATGGTATCAAGGATTTTTAAGAAAGAAATACGAAACTGGTGGGACGAGCAAGTGGACTGGTTTGTTTCTCAGCAAGCTCATCTTTGCCACCGAGCTATTGCAAAACTAAAATACGAGTTCCTATATTTGAAAGCTGCAAGTGATTTGTATGAGATATTCTGGTGCAAGTTTCCAGAAGAACTATATAATTGGTTACAAAGATTACAGGTGAAAGGGAGGTCAGGTGGACAAAAGTTGTCGCATTGCGACTGAACTTAGGTAGATATCACTGTGTTCGACCATCTTGACATGGATATTATGAGATAAATAAATTTTTGTGTGCAGACCACACTAGAAGGGTACATTGTCGAGTTTGCATAGAAATCCATATGTCCTTTTAAAAGGTTGAAGCCGTGTTGCAAATGGGTTTGAGAGGGAAGATGTTGGAAGAAATAATCCTCCGGATTAATTGTTAACGATGGAAGAGGGCTTGCTTGTATTCCAAAGTCCAAGCATGGTAGCGTAAACACCTAGTACTAGGGGAAGGACCTAAAGAGAGGGATGCTACCGAGTAGGGGACCATGAAGTTATTAGGAGGATGGAAGTAAAAGATTCATGAAAGGCCAAGGAATTGAGAGTGCAAAGGAGAGTGTGGATAGTGGAAAAATGGTAGGAAAGGGCCATGCAGGTAATTAAAAGGTAGCAATAGGAAATACACCAAGAAATAGTGGTATTGAGGAGCCTATAAGAGGAAGGAAGGATGGAAGAGAACTCAGTGAAAAGGATGGAGAAATTTGGAAAAACTGGGAGCTCAGAAGGTGATAAGATCCCCCCCTTATCAATCGTGTGGGAGGGGTTGGATGGAACTAGTTGCATTGGCTTAGAGGAAGGTCCAGAGGATGATATATACTTTGTTATGAAAAGAATGTTAGTAGAAGATTATGCATCAGGAAGAATCAAGGATCCATCCCCCCAAGGCTTAGGTAGTATCTCCCCCAACCTTCCCCTGGTAGTCTACAACAATCCTGGAAAATTTCCTTCTAAATTGCTTAAAACGATAAGAGTGCATAGTGTGCATGTTAATTATAAGGTTAGTGCTAGTAACAGTGGAAATAATAGTAGTATTATGGGTTTACAAGGATCTCTACAACCAGGATCACAAGGCTTTGTGTTGTTAGCATGAACGCAGTCGATAATGGCGGGGTCATTCACAAGGTATCCATAAGTCTTTGGAAGGGGAAATGAAGGCATAGAGATACACTGGTATATATGCGAGGCTATCTGGAGATCCCACTAGAAGCATGATAATGTGAAGCTAATAGAGTTCCATACCACTCTCAAGGAAAGGGCCTTGAGATGGTTTATAAAATAGTCAGAGTTACACTAGAACCCAATTATGGAAGAGGTTAAAAGAGAGTTTGTAAAAGAATTCAAACTTCCCCAGATGGATTAGAAAGGGTTTTTAGAGCTATGGGAGATAAAGCAGTGGGAGGGAGATACTAAATGGAAACTAAAGAAAATATTTAAGGATGTAATTGGTAAAATCAGCTACACAATAAACTCGAATCACCAAAGGGATTGGTTTATCAAAGCATTGTTATCCATCACCCAGACATTGTTGACGCAACAAAAGATTGAGATGTTGCATGATGCAATAAAGAAATCAACCCGGATAGAAGCTATGGTAGGGTATTCGCGTGAATACCAGGAGGAAGAAACTTCACACGATCCCTCTATCTTGGGTCTTCAACACCAAATTGCAAGTCTAACGGAGAAGCTAAAATATCTACAAACAACCTGCCCAACAAAACCAAATGTGTGGTGCACCAAGTGCTTAATGGGTTCCAGGGAAAATTTTAAGAACCCCCCTTAAATTTATAAATATAATAAATGGGCGAATCTCCATGGTATATAGGAAAAATGGAAGGCGATTTTATCAATAATATAATATGTATATATAATTTTTTGGCGAATCTCTCACCATGCATGGCGAATATTTTACTCAATTATAAAATCTTGTAAGATCTTGGTGAGTCTTTCACTAAATAATAAAACTTTGTAAAGTCCTAGTGAATCTTAGCATAGGCTACATGCTGGTTTAATTCCCCCATTTAAATAGGATACATTCCAGGTGAATACCATGGGTCAATACCATGTGCCATTTTGGTGAATACCATGGGTCAATACCATGTGCCATTTTTATTTTTATTAATTCTAATATTAGGGTTAATAATGGTTTTTTGCATGGTATTAATAACAATCTAGACCATGGTATTTGTCCCATAGTATTTTGGCCATAGGTTTCACCTAAATATAACCCATTTTTTGAGTGTTCGTAAATATAAGGTGACTTATGGAGTAAATATAAAAAAAATGTTTTATTTGTTTACCATACCTCTCATTTATTTATATTTTTATTAATTTACCATACCTCTTTTACAAATATGGTATTTTGCCCATAGGATTCACTTAAATAAAACCTCTTTCTCGAGCCTTCATAAATAGAATGAGGGTTATGGACTAAATATAAAAAGAGGTTTTATTTATTTACGATACGTCTAGTTTATTTATATTTTTATTTGTTTACCATACCTTTTGAGTAAGTATAAAAAGAGGTTTTATTTATTTACCATACCTCCACTTTACCTATATTTTTATTTGTTTACACCCTTACATGTATATAAGGTGACTTATGGAGTAAATATAAAAAATGTTTTATTTATTTACCATACCTCTCATTTATTTATATTTTTATTAATTTACCATACCTTTTTTATAAATATGGTATTTGGCCCATAGGATTCACTTAAATAAAACCTATTCTTGAAAATGGGCAATGGAAGCTTGTAAGTCCTAATTTCAAGGGCTAAATTTACCTTTTTTACCCTCTCCCTTAAAATAAGGTGGGCTATTTGAGGTGATTTGTAAAAATGAACTATGATACAAATATTCGCCCACTAAAAATTTAAAACCCTTTAATTTCGCCAAAGGGCAAACATTCACCCCTAAAATTATCCTTGATGGATTCAAGGTCATGCTACCATGAAATTTCGGAGGCTACAGGGAATGGGTACCATGTCGGCTCTAGGGGGACCACATCGGCCTCCACCCACAATAGGAATCACGGTGGTAAGATCGTAAGGGATGTATGCTAGTCAATAATAACAGGAGCACTATGAAGTATGCGGGTGGTATGGACACCCTCCTCGATTATGTTCGGTATTTCAAAAGCACTCTAATGTCCCAAATAAAAATTATTTTGAGTTATGCACTTCCACAAATCACCACACTGACTAGTGTAGAGCACTGGATGCTCTAGTAGACATGTTAGACTGCTCAATCTTCCGGGTCAATGGGACTGCTCGAGGTGGGCAAGGAGGAGGAACAAGGGCTGGAAGGGCAAGAGGTAGGGGTCCAGTTCGTTGTTACAACTGTGAAAGGGAGGGGAATGTTGCATGAAATTTCCCTCTACCAGAGAGGCCCTGGTGCTCTTAGTGTAAGGTCAATGCCCATGCGACGAAGGATTTTCTGGAGTTGATTGCAAGATGGGAGGAGTGTAACAGGTAGAGGGGAGTGAATTTGATCAACACAGAGCTAAGGATCATGGAGGTAGCCTCGATATCCAATATTAGCATAGTTACACGCAGAGGAAAAAACACAAGGGCTAATCAAGGCACTCCAGACCAACCTACAATCATTCGGTTGGACTCCTCAAAGCAGCCATATAACCTCTAGAAGAAGAAAAAATATTACAAGGAGGAAAAAAAATTGTTTGAAAATTTGGCTAGAGGTGGAAGACTACCAAAAGGGAAAACATAGTCTTGCAAAGACAAGACCCTAGACCTTCCAAAATCCACAATTGTCAGACCTATTAAGGAGTGTTTAGGTTATTCCTACAAATTATCAATGATGACCAGATGTTGGGGAAGTTGCGGAGGAGTCTGAAGGCAACCATACCAGAGGAAGAAGATGATGGAGGAGAAATCTCCACTAACTTACCTGAAAGAAAAAAAAAAGAGTAAGTATAAATAAGAAGGGAACAAGTAGAGAATTCAGAATTGATGTGAAAATTGTAGGATTTTAGATCAAGGACACTATGCTAGATCTTGGTTCTGATGTGAACATCCTACCAAGAAAGTCATGGGAGGCACTTGGGAAACCCTACTTTACATTCTCACAAATCCAATTATGGATGGTGAATCAATATTGTATACTTCCAATTGTGGACTAGAGGACGTGGAGGTAGATGTAGTAAGAGTAAACACACATGCAAATTTTGAAGTAATAGATGTTATGGGAGACAAGGATCCTTATCCAACATTGTTAGCAGTAAGAGTGATTCAACCAATAGACCCATATCAGGGACCCAGGTTCACAAAAATAGTAGATGACAGAGAAGAGCCAAGGATGTTAGATCAAATCTACAGACTAACAATGGGTAAGATAAAGGATTACATAAACCCAACTGCTAAAGGATCAGCTGGAGGAGAATTTAGAGTTTCGAGGTTGGCTTAGAAGTCACATGGGATGATTGGCAGTAGGGCAGGTATGAGGTCAACACCAGACGTTGCAATACGATATGTGGGATCAATTGGATTGTAACATAGGTAAGAGACTTTCCTGTCTTTAATGGTATAGACTTAGTATATTAATTTCTCAACAAGGTTGATGTAATTGTGAGTGAAGAACATAAAATACCATTACTAAATGTTGCATTGCAAGAGACCCCAACGCGATGGTGGGGGGTCCACCACAATTATCTCTGGGACTGGGAAATGATCACGAGAGAAATGTAAGAGAGGTTCAGATAGGTAGGGAAATACCCCTGAGATTTTTCGAAGTACAGAGGGAATTTCGGTCCTTGACAACACCTGGAATGATGTAAAGACAGGTGGGACTGAGAGGGGGTTTCGAAATAATTATGGGTGCATGGGTTCATACATAAATTGGGTACATTTCCTAAAGCCTAGCATGTACAATAAGAAATAAGGAGGCAAACGGGATATTGGGATTGTTAGTGCCTAAATCTACCTCAGGCTAAAGGAAGGTAGGTCTAGGGTAACATCAAACCACGCTTAACCTAGTAGCTAGCCCTACTAGGTCAGGAGAGGGCTCTCTCCTAGTCAATCTCAATTAAGATATTGGCAACTAGGGCTTGAGATGACTAAAATGAATGCTGATTTTAGGCTAGGTATAGTAGATTAGGGTTTCTGGTTTGTTTTTAGGTTTCGATTGCTAGATCAATTGGAGAAGGCAGCTTGGGTCCGGGAAATCAACTCAGGGATGCAGTCATGTTATGTGGGGCGAGGTAGACAAGCGTTTATGTAATATAAATGGATTGAGATGGTAGAGTAAGATAGTTGAGGAGTTGAGGAGGGCACAAGAAACTATGAATCCTCTTCAAACAGTGAAAACATTGAAAACTAAATGCATTCCCAAGACAAAGCACTATAAATCTAGGGTATTTTATCTATTCATCTTGAATCGTTTAGTTTACAGGAAATATAGGGATGTGGATACATATAAAATATCAAAAAAACGCATTACAAAGAGGAAACAATACATAAACTCACTGTCACAAGAATCCCACAAAAATAGTTGTGAAACCTGGTTTTATTCCTTTCCAACTGCTGATACAAAATGTTTAGTGAGTCTAACACTTCTACCAAATTCCAACCTCTACACTATTAAATTCATAAAATATATACATTTTCTCATCCTTGTACTAAAGGAATTGAGCTCAACCATTTTCTTCAAAATAGAATCAGTTACATTAAACTTGGACCGAATTTCTGAAAATAGGTGTTGAAGATGAACTCGTATCTCCTAAACCATAGCACTTGTTACAAAAATGAAAGAGGTTTTTGTAGATAAGGTAATTTTGGAGAAACACCACTCTCAAATTTTGTAAATTCGTTTCCAGTTGAGTGTAATCTGTACCCCAAAATAATCTCTAAAACAGAAAATCATTTAAATTTTAAATTTGTGAAAATGAGCTGTAAAGATCTAGTCACATATCCCAATTCATGACACCTGTGAAAAAATGAAAAAGTTTTTTGTTATATGGCTTGTGGTTAAAACAAATTTCCTTGGGTTTTGCAAAATTACTTTCCATATGTTGTAAAATGGCACCGCACTAAAATGACTAAAACAGTAAAATAAATGAAAATTTTGCTTTGTTTTAATGCAAGCTCCAAATATCATTGTATATATCCCACATAGTAGCATCTGTGCATAAAATGAAGGAGGTTTTTGTTATTTCAAAAAACTCTTTCACCTTCGAAAAATTCCTTACCATTATTTCATAAACTGATCTTGTAGAAAACTTGTCGTTGTGTGCATCAACTAACCTCAAAACATGCATAACCAAGAATCACTCATTCATTTCGATCATATCTTCTGATCCAAAAAATGGTTATGTGAGTGTGATATACTGTTGGAAATATTTTTCTGAGCTTATTCTAATGGGAATACTTAGGATATTATTTGCACTGAAGATCATGTGCAAAACATCTCTGAAAAACTAGACATAGTAAGAGCTCATTTTGATCCCTGGTGACAGGCTGCGAAGACTGGAACTAACATCGGCCTTATTGTGGATGGAAACTCCTTGGAGGTGTCAAGAACCTTGTAGAACAAGTGCCTCATCCATTGGGCAATACGTTCAAACAACTGCAAACTCGAAAAAACTCATACCAATCCAAACATACACATACTGCAACCTGTACATAACAAATACCAGAAACTAAAATGTTGCCTTTGGAAGCTTATTTATTTACAAAAACCTACCATAATTTGCTGCAAAATCAATGGATCAAGTGATGTTGTAATGCCATATCAACCATCAAGTAACTGTGACAAAGATGTTGCTTGGAAATGCTTGAACGAGGACACAATTGGAAATTCTTCCAGCAATATATACCCATAGTACCTCTGGCTCTATAAAAGGCACCCTCGTTTTTCTTTCAACTTAAAAATATATTCCATATATGCTACTATGGGATCATAGAAACTAGATTCTATCTGCTGCCCCAGCTCATTAACAAATCTCTTGTTTGGAGATTGTCACATCCTCGCTGTAAATCATAACATCCTTCAATCCAACCATCCAAGGGTAGCCTTATCTTTTCTCCTTTGGGAGGAGGGAGAGTTTCCAAGAATTGTTTAGGGTTTTAGAATTCATGTAATTTAATTTGAAAATCTAATAGTTCAATTTCATTTTCCAATCTTTCAACCACTAAGCCAAGAAAATAATATTTATTCTCAGGTGTGAGTTGGTTGGATTTCAAGCTAAGAAACAATGATGTTAAAAAACTCTGATCAATTTGAAATTTTGCAATCTCATCCCTTAAAATCAATAAAATTTCACTAGATAACGGATTTTCCACATATCCTGTCATCGGTGATTACCATCAATGTTTCTGAACACTGGATTCTTTGGCAGTGAAGTCGAAGCTCAGGATCTTGAACATTGGAGTCATCAAGTAGATGATTTCAGCCTTCATATATGTCTGACTGTTGTCCACCATCAACAATCATATTTTCAACTTGAATGATCTTTCCCGGAGAAGATCTGTCACCTCTTCCCCAATATGGTGGCCACTATGTTAGTGCCTAAATCTACCTCAGGCCGAAGGAAGGTAGGTCTAGGGTAGCATCAAACCACGCTTAACTTGGTAGCTAGCCCTACTAGGTTGGGAGAGGGCTCTCTCTTTGTCAACCTCAATTAGGATATTGTCAACTAGGGCTTGAGATGACTAAATGAATGTTGATTTTAGGCTAGGTATAGTAGATTAGGGTTTCTGGTTTGATTTTAGGTTTTGGTTGCTGGATCAATTGGAGAAGGCAACTTGGGTCTGGAAAATCAACTCAGGGATACAGTCATGTTCTGTGGATCAAGGTAGACAAGTGTTTATGTACTATCAATGGATTGATATGGTAGAGTAAGACAACTGAGGAGTTGAGGAGGGCACAAGAAATTATGAATCCTCTTCAAACAGTGAAAACATTGAAAACTAAATGCACTGTAAATCTATTGTATTTTGTCTATTCACCTTGATTCATTTAGTTTAGAGGAAAGAGAGAGATGTGAATACATATAAAACATCAGAAAAACTCATTACAAAGAAGAAACAATACATAAACTCACTGTCACAAGAATCCCACAAAAATCGCTGTGAAACTTGGTTTTATTCCTTGCCAACTACTGATATAAAATGTTCAGTGAGTCTAACACTTCTACCAAAATCCAACCTATACACTATGAAATTCATAAAATATATACATTTTCTCATCCTTGTACTAAGGGAATTGAGCTCAACCATTTTCTTCAAAATAGAATCAGTTACATTAAACTTGGACCGAATTTTTGAAAATGGTATTGAAGATGAACTTGTATCTCCTAAACCATAGTACCTGTTACAAAAAAGAAAGAGGTTTTTGTAGATAAGGTCATTTTGGAGAAAAACCTCTCTCAAATTTTGGAAATTCGTTTCTAGTTGTGCATAATATGTGACATAAAATCATCTCTAAAACAAAATATCATTAAAAATTTAAGTCTGTGAAAATGAGTTGTACAGATATAGTCACATATCGCAATTCATGACACCTGTGAATAAAATGAAAGGGGTTTTTGTTATATGGCTTGTCTTTAACAGAAACCTCCTTGTTTTTTTCAAAATTACTTTCTATCGGTTGTAAAATGGCACCGCACTAAAATGACTAAAACAGTAAAATAAATGAAAAAATTGCTGTGTTTTAATGTAGGCTCCAAATATCACTATATATCTCCCACATGGTAGCACCTGTGCATAAACTAAAGGAGGTTTTTGTTACTTGGTTTGTGATGGACAAAAAACTCTTTCAATTTTGAAAAATTCCTTACCATTATTTCAGAAACTGATCTTGTAGTAAACTTGTCGTTGTGTGCAACAACTAACCTCAAAACATGCATAACCAAGAATCACTCATTCATTTCGATCATATCTTCTGATCCAGAAATTGGTTATGGGAGTTTAATATACCGTTGGAAATATTTTTTACGAGATTATATACTTAGGATATGATTTTCATTGAAGGTCATGTGCAAAACATCTCTGAAATCCAGACATAGTAAGAGCCCATTTTGATCCCTGGTGACAGGCTGCAAAGACTGGAACTAATAGGGATAATTTGGCCGAAAAATTTGTCAGTAGTTTCTATTTTAGAAATAACGACAAGAGGCTGACTGAGGCGTTGCACTCTATCAAGTGGATAATACTCACATCGGGTCATTTATGGGATGGATGCATAGTCTAGAGGACTTTACAATATTTATACAAGTCAGGGTATGCATAGGCAATGGTCTGTGGAAAGGTGGACAAAGAACCAGATGAGGATGACTTGGAGGGGTTACAACACTTGACACTCCACGAGAATTACGGGGAGAGAGGCATTAAGGAGGAACTGGTAACTGATGCTCCACACTTACTCCCAGTGAATTTGCAGAAGCACAACATTGGAATGAATGACAAACCCAAAATAGCATCGATTCAAGACTATTGGGATGAATAAACTACATAAGAAAATTTTGATCTCCTAAGAGCACATGAGGATTTATTTCCCTCATTAGTTACAGAGCTAAAATGGATCAACGGAGACATTGGAGAAAATAAAATTGTACTAAAACCCGAGGCAAAGTCGGTGGATCACAGGCCGTATAGGTTGAACCCAAGAGTTAAGGAGAAAGTAAAGAAAGAAATAGATAAGATTCTAGAGGCAAGACTTATTTTTCTGGTGGATAGGGTAGAGTGGGCCAGTCTAATCATGATACAACACAAGAAGGATGCTACAGAGATAAGGGTCTGTGTGGACTATCACAATCTTAACAATGCTTGTGTATACGACCCCTTTCCAACACCATTTAGTGATGAGTTCCTAGACAATGTAGTAGGGAATGAAGAATATTCCTTCACCGATGGCTTCTCAGGCTACCACCAGGTAAAAATCACTGAAGAGGATAAGAAGAAAACAACCTTCACTACAGAATGGGTATTGTATGCCTATCATGTGATGACATTCAACCTTAAGAATGCACATGCAATATTTTCGAGAATTGTGATTACAGCCTTCAGAGACTACATCGACAGGCTCTTAAAGGTCTACATGGATGATTGGTCGGTATATAGCTCAGTGAATCAACATTCCAGTCTACTCAGGATAATGTTTGATCGCTACAGACAATTAAATATATCATCAAAATTTAAAAAATGTATATTTTTGGTGCCCTTTGGAACACTATTGGGACACATTGTGTGTAGAGAAGGGGTGTGCGTAGATCCTGCCAAGGTTGCAACAATAGTCAACATGGACCCACTTGAAAATATAAAGCAACTTAGATCTACATTGGGGCATACTGGGTACTATGAAATATTTATCAGCAACTACGCCTCCATCATTGCATCAATGGAGAAACTGCTGAGGAAGGCTGAAGCATTTATGTGGTCGGAGGAGTGTCAAGATGTACTAGACATACTAAAGGAAAAGGTAGTAAGTGCACCAATTCTAGTCTATAACTACTGGAATAAATAATTCCATGTCCATATTGATGCATCTAGTATTTCTCGAGGGGCAGTGCTAGCTCAGTTGAGAGAAGGGAGCCTTGATCACTCGATCTATTTTTCCACTAGGAATTTATCCACCATAGAAAAGAATTACACCACAACAGAAAGGGAGGCACTAGATATGGTCTACTCTCTTAAAAAAATTAGACACTACCTTCTTGGGGGCCAATTTAAGCTTTTTACTAACCACTCCACTTTGAAATACCTAGTAAACAAGCCTATGCTACAGGGAAGAATTTGCAGATGGTTGTTGTTATTTTAGGAATTTACTTTTGAAGTAATTGTAAAGCTGTGCCAATTGAGTGTGGGATCAGATCACCTCTCAAGGTTGCAATCAGGATAAAGTGGAGGATCCCTGGATGATCAACTGCTTGATTCCAACCTATTCCGAGTGGAATCAATGCCCGATTACCTAGAAGAGATTGCAGCCTTCCTAGCTATAGGGAAATATTTGGATGAATACACAGATAGACAAAGGTAACACATGGTCATGTGAGCAACCGATTATCAAATAATCACGAGGCACCTATACAAATTGGGCTTGGATCTAGTGTTGTGATGATGTGTCCTTCACCATGAGAGACACGATGTACTATGGGAATGCCATTCAGGAGTTGCAAGTGGCCACATTGGGGGGGAAGTTACAACCCCGAAGGTGTTTATAGTAGGATTATGGTGGTACACAGTCTACAAAGATGCCAAAGAATATGCCAAAGGATCTGATGCATGCAAAAGTGTTGGAAAGTCGTCACATCGAGACAAACTCCCATTACAACTGGTATGTGCCTTATAGATATTTGAAAAATGGGCATTCGAATTCATAGGGCCGATCAATCCACCAACACGTCACTCTCATGCCAGGTACATAATCACGACAACATAATATCTCAGCAGATAGACTAAACTAGCACCTGTGAAGGACTGTCCAAAGGATACTGCCGCTAGGTTCATATGTGAGAATGTCATTTCACAGTTCGAGTGCCCCAAGAGCCTGACTAGTGACCAAGGAACTCATTTCATCAATGAAATAGTTTCTTCCCTACTTCAAAACTTCATGATACGACATGATTGCAGACCAATGGAACCATAGAAGCATTCAATAAAATATTGGAAAAGGGTTTAACTAAGGTATGTTTGGCCAATAGAGATGATTGGGATGAGAGGGTGCTAGCGACACTATGGGCATACCACACAATGATCAAGTGACTACAAAGACATACACCCTTCAAAATTGTGTATGGATGGGAAGCTGTGGTGCCGATCGAATTCGCTATTCCAAGCATCTTTATTGCCTAGGCCACTAAAATGACAGAGGAGGCATCGCTCCAGAAGTGATTAGATGAATGCTTGGAACTTGATGAAGCAAGGTTCCTAGAAGATTTTCACCAAATGGTTGAGCAAAGAAGGAGAAAAGAGTGGCATGACTAGCATATCAAGAAGAATTCATTCATAGTAGGGGGGCATGTTCTATTATATGATAGTAAGTTCCTGAAGTTTCTGGGAAAGTTACAGATGCACTTCTCAGGCCCATTCATTGTTGTGGAGATTAGGAGTCTAGAGCTATCAAGCTCACACAACTAGATGGAGTACTATTGCCTAAAACATTTCCATTGCTACTCACAATTGGTTGGGTCTCTGAATGGGGATCATAGGTAGGATTAGGAGAAGTCAGTAGGAGTCATTTAGTTGCATCACCATTTCCTGTGTCAATAATTTAGTTTATTTTCTTTTCTTCTTCATTAACTTGCACTGATAAGTCAACCTTGAAATTCTTCCCAATAAGGTTGTCGGACATGAGTTTTAGTTGCAGCTTTAATTCCACAACATTGAAATTGTTTGTGGTAGGCGGGGTGGGGGCATAAGTTACACATGATAACGATCGTTTCCGTAATACTTAGACAATAATTCTGGTGTCTATCCAGATTCCTGTAAAATATTTCCCATTATAGCAATAATTAATTTCGAAATGTCTTGCATTATGATAACATAATTACCCATCAAATCGACCTTTCCTTTTTCAAAAGTTTGTCAGCCAAGTGAGGTCTAGCTCAGCTGACGAATTAACACGTTAGAGTCTGCATAGGGAAAATTCTCATGATAATTAGTTAGCGAGTCTTTTTAGAAAGGTCATGTCAAGGTGGTCTACTGATTTTGCATGGAAATGCCAAATTTCTTCGAGCCTGAAGCTAAGGTGGTAGAGTTGTTGTTTAGTTCTCAGGGCTGTCATTCAAAGATTTGCTATCAACCACCCGTGATTTTAGTTTACCAGCGTCGTTCCAGCATGACAAAGGTAATTATCTCCTTTCCCGAGGTTGGGTTGGACTTAAGAATTTCAATATCAGAGTCGTTTTATGGAAAGTATGAAAAACCACGCTCATTGATAATGATTTGGGAGACTCATTCCAATTTCCAACCCTAAAGAGCAAAGTATATATAGAATAAGTAACAAAGGAAGACGGGACGTCAACGATCAAAGTTAGGAGAGACTACAGAGGGATACAATGTTCCACCCTATTACATCTAAGGAGTTTTCTTGTGTTTTGCACAACTATCACAACAATGAAATGCACTAGGTTTTTTATCAACAAGATGCATGACGGGTCACTATGGCTTGAAAAAGAGTACCCAATTCATGCGGTCGAGATTCAGAGACTTACAAACCTATCATTGTCAGGAGATGCGGCCTCAACCACATTTCATACCAATTAAAGAAGAGTGAAGAAAAAAGGAGATGCCGACTAATATGCCAAGTATAACACCAAGCGAGGGGGCAATGGATCAAATCAATTTCTCTTGCTACATCATAGCAAGGAAATTGATGTGCCATTTCTCAAACAACAAGTGCACCTTGGACATGATTTCAGTCACGGAGCATTGCATAGAGGGCACCCAACTGAACTAGTGTGATTTTCTCCTTAATGAGTTGTTTGAAGCCTGTGAAGACATCTATAAGAGGACCGCCAATTTCATTTACGACTATTTGGTAGTTTCTTTAGCAATGTGGAAGTGGATCCCACAAGAGGACAAGGATTTAGTGCCAATATTATAGGACTAGCCCTTGGCTCTCTAATACGTGCCATGGAGGACTTTGGGAGACCCGAGCAACAAAGAAATCAATGAGGCTTCATTTGGCAGTTAGTATGTAAATTTTCTTGAGGTGATTAGAGCTACAGAAAGGATCCCCATATCACTATTAGACAAATATTCAACAAAAATTTGGTTTGGGGCTACTCATGGGAACACCTTTGTAAGGCCACACTACGTTCACCTTCACACGTTCAAGATGTGGGCTTAGAAATTTGTGTTATCAGCTAAAGCTTTTCACACAGAGGTTAAGTCTCGGTGGGGGACATAGGCGAAATTAGAGAGGGAAAGTGCATGTATTTCTTTGATGGGATGGTCCCATCGCCACTACCAAGAGAAATAATTGCAAAGACTAGGAAGAGGAGTGCTATGCACAAGCTATAATTGGTCTTCACACAAATGAAGAAGTAGATGAGCTCGCTCAAGGAGACCATCGCAAATATCATCATCTCATCAGGTTTGGTTCCCAAATGGGATGAGTCACATAGTTTTATATAGTAGAACCCTCAAGTTACCACCCCTCTTGTTATTACAATACTAGTTGTAGGGCCTCATTCAGAGTCTAAGCCTACCATCCCCAAACCTCATAAAACAAAAAGCACCAAGCCTCCATCTAGAGCCAAGAAGCAAAAATCAAACTCTGTAGTGCAAATTGTCGACCTCACCATCGAGGGACCCCAGTCTGTCATGGCCTCACCCGTCACAGAAGAATTCACGCCCTCCAAATCCATATCTTTGTGAAAATCGTGTGACCCATCCCCACACACCACATCGACCTCTGCCAGCTTGTTAGATACAATTCCCTTTGGGACATTTCTGGTCACAGAGGACATGAAAGTTGATTAAGTTATTCAATTCTCTATGATAGTCCCTCAGTGGAGGAATCTTTACCACCTCCATGATGTCATTTTTACTAGATTCAGGCCCATTTCTAGACACAATAGCCATCATTCTACAGTTTCATGTTACCACTATTGAGCCCTTCATGCTCCCATTTTTTAAATCCCCCGTTGCACCAAATCATGTTTCCATACTATCAACTCCTCAATTTTTAGAGCCATCACAACAAGCTACATCACCCCACATAAACTCAAACAAGTCTATTACTTGTAGGAATCTCCTACAAAGTTGATTCCTGAATCCATCTAACATGAAGCAGAATGATCTCCAAAGATGGTCCTCAACCCAATTGTTCAGATTTATTGAGCAAGCCGTGCAGAGATATTCACAAATACACAATGACCTTAATGCTGACCATGAGTAGCAACAACGACAAATTCCTACCCTCACATCCAAACAGGACCAACTACGCTATGAAAATCAACAACTTCAGGATTAGGTTGATCAGATCACTTCGCGATTCCAGACCATTTATGATGTGGTAATCGAGGCTCCAGAATATTTCTCTGCCTGCACCCTAGTCGAATGTTGTGACCATATCCAGACTGCGTGCAATAGCCTAATCTAAACTAACCAAGAGCTCAGGAAGAACCTCGACATTGCAAGAAAGGAACTACTAGACCCTTCCATGGTGTATGCTGAGGAGATTGAGAAAAATGTTACCACTCTTAACGCCTCCATCCTCGAAGCTTTGAATGATGGATGCACCTTACTGTAGCAGGTTCATGATTGGTCCGACAACTTAGAAAAGAATAATAATTTGGTCTACTCACTCCACCAACAAATAAATCAATTCCTTGCTGCCATTAAGAACTCTAAGGACAAGGAACAACATAAGTAGTTTCAAGTAGAATTCACCACTTTGGAATGTCGTGTCCAGCAGATCAAGGATGAGTTGGACAAGACCAAACAAAAACTCTACGATATTCGGCCCACGATCCGAGTTCTTGTGGACACACTGTAATAACTCAGTGAGGATATGGAAGAACAATGGGCTTCCCTACTGGTGACACAACCAGATCAACTAACGTCTAGCACAATGCCAAAATTTGTAAAGTAAACAGCTGAGGACCTTGGTAAGCAACACTAGACAACTACAATCAATTCCATTAGGTGACTACTTCACCTATGCCAAAGTTGGGGCCTTCATTTGGAGAAGTAGGCCAAGAAGAAGTAGCAACGACACTAGGGGAAGTACCACCAACAATATTAGCAGAAGCACTAATATAAGCATCAACAAAACTGATAACACCAAGGGAAGATTGACTCATGGACGAGTCAATGGACTGTGGCCAGACCCTGTTGGAGCCTTCATTTTGATATTTTAGGGAGATAGAGGCTGATAAAAAGTGGTAGATGTGGTAGCTGGGAAGTTGCGGAGTTGATAATCGAGGTAAGACCAAAGATTGGAGGAAGATTTGCAGTCACGGAGAAGTGGCGGGAAGAAGCAGTGACAACCGAGGGAGGAAAGAGCAGAGGCAACTGAGGATGAAGACAACCGAGCATAGGGAAAAGGAACTGGAAATTTGAATGGATGGCAGAAGATAAAAATCAAAAGAAAGAGTGAAGTAGGGGTTTTTGTTGGTCAGTTGTATCAATTTTTTAGTGTTTCCATTCTTCCTGTGTTCCAGATCAATGAGAAAGTCTCCATGATTATATTTGTATGAGTCTGTACACTAGTTGTGTGATTTCTCTTGTTGATGATGAGACCGTGAGCCTTTTGTATTATTCTTATGTCATGCTAATGAAGAAGACTATTTTGGAGTTATATTGTGTTCTTGTGTATT
Source organism: Pinus tabuliformis (assembly GCA_031772625.1). NCBI lineage: Eukaryota > Viridiplantae > Streptophyta > Pinopsida > Pinales > Pinaceae > Pinus > Pinus tabuliformis. The sequence continues at coordinate 308,751,539 of CM062815.1, read as the reverse complement.
ATGCTAGCTATTCAATTTTTTTATATATAAGCATCTGTGTAGGTAGTCTTTTGGTGTAACATGGATAAGTTGTTATGATCTTGTTGGTTTGCATTTTAATCTATCATCCTTTTCTCTCTTCTGGGTGATATGATTCCCTTGGTGTCAAATTATAACCCTCGTCTAACTTAGGTCATGACATGCCTCAGGTGAGACTCCTTCACCTTACCGAGTAAGGTGAAAATGTCGACGTTGTGCTAGACTACAACAAAGTCTTGTTCGCCCATTGCACCCAAACCTAGGGTCTTAACCCTGTTGTCATTTTGTGCCAAAACATATTCAATTTATTAATTTGCATGAGCCCCTATTTCCTTGCATAATTTCGGAGGAATTAGGCCCCTATTATTTAGGAAATTTCCTCCAATTTATTGTGCAATTCCCAAGGTTGTTGATTTAGTTGCATGCAACACCTGTACACTTAAGACTAGTTTACACCTGATGTTACATTGGCTTGGAATCTCCACCACTTCTGGGGAACTTGAATTCTCTACATGAACTAGCTATTTTTGGCTAGTTGATCAATTAACTAGATGATCACTGAGTTAGACTATTGTCCCACTACACAACTAACCTTCCACTACTTCCATAAACAATGAGAACTAGTTTAACTGAAAACAACTTGAAATAACTAACCTTGATTGCTACAAATTAGAAATCACACATTATTAACTAAAACACAAGCCCTCTAACTCAAATTTACTGAGGTAACTCAGTGACAAGAGCCATGTCACACAAGTTAACTACCTCCAAGTTGTCTGCTGATGTGGAAATTTAAATTTTCTCAATTAGACCAAGGAAAAATCAAATTAACACTTTCTTGTTGCTTTTTTCAACACTCCCTCTTAGAAAGAAAGGTATTATCAACCACCACCATCCTACACTTTTGGAACTCAAACTTCCCTCTTGACAAAGCCTTTATCAAAATGTCAACATATTATTGCTCTATCGGAATATATTGTAGCAACATTATCCGCCTTTGCACACAATCCCGTAAATGATGATACCAAATATCTGTATGCTTGGATCGATTGTTAAATACTAGATTCTTAGAGAGATTAACACAACTATGATATCAAAATAGATCACAGTTGGATCCATAATCTGACCAATAGTCTTACAAGTATCTTTCTCATCTAGATTGCCTCACATGCTACTTGACTTCCAAGCATGTTTCTACTTCTGTTGAACTAAGTGCCACAAATATTTTCTTTCTGCCATACTAGGAAATCACTATAGACCTAACACTAAAAATTAACCTGATGTACTGTTTTGGATAGATGGACTCCCTACCCAATCTACATCTATGAAGCCACACATCTTCACTCCCTATGTCAATGTGTATAATCCACACTGCGTAGTGCCTTTGAGGTACTATAAAACATGCTTTGTTTCCTTCCAATACAATTTGGTCAGCCTAACCACAACTTGGATTAAATGGTTGACTTTATAACACATATCTGGATATGTGTTCAGAAGATACATCAGTGAACCCACTAGTTACTAGTAAATGATAGCATCCACCTCTTCCACTAAAGTGGCATCCTCCTTGCTTGGGTTGGTTTCTAGAGGTGTTTCCAGGTGGAATATTTGCAATATCTCATTTGCATACAATCCTTGAGGTACAAACAGTTCCCCATTGCCATACTTCCAACCTAAGGAAGTGGTGCATGAGACCGATGTATTTCATTTCAAATTACCTTGCAAGGTCCTCCTTGCAAAATTTGATCAACTGCTCATCACCAGTCAAAATTAAATCTTCAACGTCTAAGACAATAATAAAAAATTTAACTTCTACCAAGATATGATAGAGGTTTTCATCCACTTCACCTTTGGTGAAGCCAAAACTTGTGAGATATCTATTGATCTTGGTGTACTAAGCATGAGGTGCTTGTTTGAGACCATACAACACTCACTTGAATCTGCACAAATGAGACTTTTGATCAAATGTATTAAAACCTTCTTGTTGCTCAATGTACACCTCCTCCTCAATAACCCCATTGAGAAATACTATTTTTACATCCATCTGGTGGATCTTACACACCATCTGTGCAACTAGTGAAACAACTGATCTAATGGATGAATACCTTTCTACAAGAGAAAATGTTTCCTCATAGTAAATTCCCTCAACTTGAGAGAATCCTTTGGACAAAAATCTAGCCTTATACTTATTTATGCTTCCATCTGTTGCATTCTTAACCTTGAAGATCCATCTCAAACCCACAACTTATTTATCTGCCAGTATTGGGACCACTTCCCAAACATTGTTCTGTACAATGGATTCATATTCCTCCACCATTGCATCAAACCAAACATGTTTCTCTACTACTTCCTCAAAAGAGGATGATTTAGTCTCTACAATCTTAGTCATTAGGGCCATGTAGCAAGTGTACCTCTCAAGTGACCTCCTTTTCCTGTGCTAATTTGAAGGAGTTCCCATATTCGCCCTCACATCCTACACCAATCTATTAGCTTCCCTAGTCCATTTTTTCCTTCTCTGGATGGTTCTTTTTGAGTGGATGTCTCCACTCTTCCTCCTCTCTGATCCTCAATTTGTGAATACTCCACAACTGCCTGAGGGTCCTCCTTTGGAGATAAAATCTCCTCTTCTAGCAGGATCCGAGGCTCCCTCTCAAGAGAGAACCACATCACTTTCTCCTCATCAAAATTTACATCCATTTGCACTATACCATTACGAGGGATGGTAAGTACATACAATAGTTGTGTGGAGTTTCAGTGTAACAACAAAAACTCCCAACTCTATTGTTGGCTCAAGCTTCTTCATAGAATCTTTGGGGACATGACAGTAAACAAGGGCTCCAAAAATCCTGAAATGAGACACATCTGAATTTCTCCCCTAGAAATCCTCCTCTGGTGTAATCATACCAAGAATCTGATGAGGACTCTGGTTATGCAAGTAGACTGTTGCTTTACATGCCTCTGCCCATAAATGAAATGGTAGGACTTGATCATGTAGCATACATCTCACAACTCCCACAATTCTCTAGTTATTTATCTTAGCTACCCCATTCTAATATGGGTTGTGGGGTTCTTTCAACTCTCTTTGAATGCCTTCTTTCTCACATAAATACTTGAATTCATTCGAAACATAATCACCTCCTTTTTCGCTCTTGAAATCCTTTACCTTCTTGTCGATTTCTTTCTCAACTAGTCCCTTGAATTCTACAAAATTGGAGAATGTCTCATCCTTCTTCCACATGAAGAGGATACAACACTTCCTTGATAAATCATCAATAAAAATAACAAAATATTTGTGCCTGGTAGTGGAGGATATCAAGAAAGGTCCACAAACATAAGAGATGAATCTTTCCAGGACTACGTGTGCTTTGCTATCTTGATCATGGATTGTGGATTATACATACTTCCCCAAAGTACAACCTTTGCAAACATCCCACTTCTAAAGTGATAATTTAGGGAGGCTAGTAGTTTTCTATTGCATAATTTTTAGGGCACCATGATGCAAATGGCCTAATATCTAGTGCCAAATTTCATTGACATAGTGGCTCTGCACTTTCTCTACCTTACTACTTAATGTAGCACAATCTTCCACATCCAAATTGTACAAGTTCTTCACACGAACCGTAATTCACTTCACCTGTCCAATGGATATGTGTCTTAGGAATGCTTTCCCTTTTATAAAGATGTCATCATAACCACGGTCTTCTAAAACCACTATAGAGATGAGATTCTTCTTTACGTCTAGAACAAACATGACATATTTGAGGCGAAGAGGGGATCCTGACTCCCTCTGAAAGGTTACTGTACCAATATCGGTAGCACTGCACCTTTTGTCATCCCCCAACTTAATATGCATTTGGAGATATTTATCCTCCAAGTCATTGGAACACTCTTTACACCTTGTCGTGTGGAACAAGGCACCAGTGTCCAAGTACCACATGCTCCCCATCACTATGTTAGACATGCATGTGATAAGGGTGAAGCTAAGCTCGAACTATGAAGCCAAAGCTTCACCTTCTATGCCTCCTGATTTTTTCTTTCTAGAATTTTTTTGTAGACACTTCGTAGCATAGTGCGTGAATTCATGAAAATTGAAGCATTTGATTTTGGACAAGTCTTTCTTCTTTCTCCCTTGGCTAGATTTTAGTTTAGTTTGAGATTTCTTCCCTTTTCCCTTATTTCCCTTTCCAACCAATGAAAAATTTTCTTCATCCTCTGCCTTGGATGAAGTTCCATCCCATTTATTTCCCCTAAAATCTTGTTGGACCAAATTGGACCACAACCTTTCCCACTTCGGTAATTTTTCCCTTCCATTCATTGAGTCCTGGTAGCTATGCTAGATTTTAGGAAGGCCTAGAAGAGCAGGATCACTAGGTAATCTTCTACAACTGTCACACCAACCCCTCCAAGCTCATCAAAAACTTGTGTCATTCTGTTGAGATATTACATAATAGTGTCATTCTTTTACATCTTTATATTTCATAGTTTGTCTTTGAGGGCTAGTTTCCTATTATTGCTTTTATTCTGGAAAATGAGTTTCTTTCCCATGGATATTTGAGACAATGTGGTCTCGTACTCCCTCCAAGATTATTCTCCTCGTCTTGGCTACATATTTCTTCCATCGAGCTAGGTTCTGGGCATCAACTGATCGTGGTTTTGCAATGCTTGTCTTCACATATTCCAACAATCCTTTGTCATAAATCACTGCATCCATGTGATCCTTACATGAAATTAAATTTGAGATACCTTCCAAGGCATACTCTAATCTCAACCCAGTGAAGGTCATCTTCCCAACTCTAGAGAGATCCTGCTACACTGAAGCCAAAAATTTTAACCTCTTAAACAACAATTTTGAAATTCCTATTCTAATGTGAATCCTGCTTTGATACCATGTAGAAATATGGTGTATAATTACAACTATGTTGGCTTGAGGAGGCCTAACCCAGGTTCAAACTTATTTAGCCAAAAAAATACCTACACTACTGGCCCTTTCGACATCAGCCCGTAGAGTGCAGACTGAAGTCTCACTCGAAGCAGTATGCGGGGATGCTAGAAATAAGTTTTCACACCCTTGAGATGTCTGTGGTGACGATTTAGTCCAAATGTGCTTATCTTCGAGTAGGTTACTTCACGCACCATTCTAACCTTCAATACCCTCGCAATCTGTTATAATCGCCTTTCACGCAGCCCTAACTAGGGGCTGAGATGCTTTCACACTGCTATGGCAGCGAACTACACTATTTCCCCAAACTACACCCTGAATCTTACTTATCTTCTTACAAATGTTAGTCAACTTCACATAAACATATATTCTATCTTGTATTCACTTAATCAACACATTCATACATATTTGTGCATCATATAAGCATTAAAAGTGCAATGTATATTCAATGTAATAGATGCATAAAACAGAAAATAAATACTCATAATGGATATGAAAATTCTCTTTATTAATGCTCCAACTATTATAGACTTGACTCACCCTGCGCACTCAGCTATAGAGGCTTCTCTTACTCTACAACCCGAAGCTAGACTTTACACTTCAGATATGACTCAACTCTTCATCCTTAGATCTGTGTCTTAACTGCTTAGAGCCTCGCTCTATTTATACAATCCCATGGTCTATGGACCATGGGTAGATCTCTACAGCTGATATTACAATAGCAAAATTGAGGGTGGACAACCCTATGACTCTTTTACAAGCTATGCGCTCTGTGCCCACAAAATGCGGAGTCTTTACATTGAAGTTACAATTTTTGACCAAAATTTGGGCTGTAAGCCCCAAAACTTCCCTTGGGGGATCCCGCGCCCAACAGGCCCCCAACACAAACATCATGACTCTTCCTCGAGTCACTCTATTGGTGTAGAGATATTTGCACAAAGACCTCCCAATTCTGTCTGGATTGCTGCATGATTAGCAGTGCATTGTGCGGCTGCCTGCTCTACCTCCTTGACGCGTTGTTTAGAGACCGCTGTAGCTGAACTGCTGCCCTGAAACTCTTCTTGTTTTGCCTGCAGCTGTGTGAGCTTTGATTCAATGGAGGTGGTAATGACGTATGCCTCATCAATCCACAACTATAAGCGCACCTTCAAAACAACTTCCTTATGTCGAGCATCATCTACCTGTTCCTTGAGTGCTTTTTCCTACTACATCCTCGTGAGCCTTTGTGTAAGGGAAACTGTTTGCGCGGTCCCTTTTACTTTGTCATATTTCTGTTGTAGCTCACGCACCTTTGTCTCTAGGTGTTGTATGTTCAGGTCCTCCTGGATGGTGGTGAGAACCTCGAACGACTACTCGAACAGGTTTGTGTAGTCTGTGACTGCACTGTTAACCTATTTGTGGAGTTGAAGGTTGCGCCTTCAATTGCAGTTCAACTATCTGAAGGTTTAGTTCGAGCTGAACCATAGCCATCTCTTCCTTTTCCTTGCGCACCCCTATTGCTAGTTTCCAGACGCATGCCTCCACTGGCTCTTCTTTTGGGATGGCCAACTTCGGGACCATTTGGCAAGCTTCCTCGACCACCTGCACTAGCTATCTATTCTGTGTCACTACCTTGTTACGTTGCATGCTCAACTGTTCGATGTTGATGCACTGCTCTCTCATTGCTTGGAGCACGTGACCCTCCCTGGCTCACAGTTCTGTAGTAAATGCATCCTGCAAAACATAGAGTGTCTCCCAAGGGAGTGCAACCATATTTATCCTGATTCCCTTCAGCCCACTGACCATAGGCCTATCGGCCTCATTTTGTGTAACTAGTGCTCCCTTTGGTAGCATGATTGTGTTAGTCATTTGGGCATGCAACATCTCCTCGGCCGCTACCGTGCTTATTGCGAGGCTGGTTGACCCAATGCCAGCCTGTGGGGTGTGCACCTGCAACTCCTGTATATGCGCTTGGAGAGCCCCCAACACCATCTGGTGTTCCTCCATGAGTTGCAAGAGGGTCTCTGCTGACGTCCCTCACCGTCTCCCCAATGTCATGTAGATCCCCCTCAGTGAGGGTGATCGGTTCGAAAGAAGTCTTTGAAGCCTTCAACTTCTTCTATGGCCCTACATGCTCTCTTGGGTGCGGTCGTTTCAGCTGGGTGGACGCTGTCTGCGTGTCCCCTCCACCTAACTCTATATCTATCTAATGTTTAGGTGAAGGCGAATTTTATCCCTCCTGCTCTTCCTCGGTTGCCTTCTACTTTTCTTCAGCCAGCTTTGCAGTGTCGTGTGCCGCCTAGGCCTTAGCTGCTGCCAGTTTGTTCTTGCATTTTTCTGCCAACTGTGCCATCCATAGTTTCGCCTCGTCCTTTTTTGTTGTGTGGTGGAATTTTCTTCTTCCACTGTGGAGCTGGCTGTAATGCACCACTCTAGTGGTCACGACTCAAGGACTACGAGGATGACATTGTCTGTCGCTAGTTAGGGTAGCTCACGCCATGTCTTCACTAGATCCTTCCATGCCCTAATGTAAACATGATGGAAATCTACCTTGACCTCCGTAAAGCTCTCTAGATTGTTGTAGACGGTGGGTGATAACCATGGCTTGTGATTAATCGCCATTCTGACGTTCATCTCCATGAACACCTAGAAGATTTTACTATCCCTTATCTGTTGTGCATCTTGGGTTGCCCACAACGAAGTGTACTTTGCTTCCTCCAGAAGGTCCTGTTCAATTGTTGGGAATTGGTTATCTTCAAGAAATTCCCATGCCACCAGTACTATGGACAATAGAAGCTAGGTATAGTGAAAAGTATTCTACTGCTCTTGTGCCTCGCGGCAGTTCTCAAGTAACTCTTTGCATAAGTAGTTTTCCTAGTTGAACTGGACCCCTTCTACGCATTGTATTGCAAGTGCAACCACCAGTGCAGGCACCTCATCCATGCAGCACTTCCATATAGCCTTCCCTGCTAATATCTACGTTGCGACTTTGACCGCAGGGTTATTGATGCTGGAAATTGCATACCCTCTCTTCTTCTTCTCTAGCTTGAACTTCTTCTTCATGGCCTTTGCAATGGCCAAATCATCACTCTTACCCTCTGAGATGTTCGTTGGGTCCTCCCCTTTGCAAGGGAGCCGGATAATTTTGTGAATCAAGTGGTCTATGATGGGGATGGGATCCTCTAGCCACAAGCACCCATCATGCACCAAGTAGAGCAGCTGCCTGATGACAAAAATGGTCATTGGGGCACGATGGTAATGTGGCACCCAGAGCAGGTTTAACAATCCTACCTTTTCTACACCTCTCAGCCACTTACGTGGCTCCAAATATATGACTCCAGTCAATGCATATTTATTTTCACGCGTTAGCTACGTGGTTGCCAAATGTGGGAACTTCTCGTGGTCCTCGAAATCCCAGTCTTCAAATTTTAGTACAAGAACTTGCCCCAAGTGCGCTCCTTCAAAAATGATGTCATCGGGAGCATTGGAGTCTGCAAAGAGCTCTTTCTCTCATCTATATCTTTAGGCACCTTAGCTTTACCCTTCCGCAGAGGAACATATGTGGGTAGTCTAGTAAAAGGTTCCGCACCCTGGGTGTCAACCTCCATTTCTACTTCCTCCTCCTCCTCTACCAGGATTTCTTCAAATTCTTGCTCCTCATTGGCCTCCAAATTAATAGCCTTCCCATTTACTTCCATGGTAAGCTTAGTCCTTAACAAATTTCTAGGGGATATGCACATTGGTACCATAGCCTTCTTTTCTTTCTTGGGTCTTAGTATGCGTGGAAATTTAGGGATTTCTGTGACTATCCCAACACTTTCTATGACTTTTACTTCCGTGATGGCCTGTGTGGCTTCCTCAACGGTCATTACTCCGGTATCAATGGCTTCCTCAGGCACTGCCATAATGCTATTCCACAATTCTCTTAATGACTCAAGTAATTGCTCAAACAAAGAATTTGCCTTCAGAAGATTGAACAGATCTGGGTTCATGAATGTCTATGTGTGTAACAACTCAGTCCTGAAATTTCCAAGTGTTGTTTGCTAGAAAACCATTTGTAATTTATAGCATCTTTTGAATTTGAATTCAACCATTCCCCCCATTTTTAGTCCATTAGTACTCGATTGGCAGTAGATTTTCAAGAATCTAGCCCACAAAGTTTTCCCTAAATGCCTGCCACCCACTCCATTTGGTCTCAAACCAACCATCACATTGTGAATAGTGACTGTAATGGTCACTTTCCAACTGACCCACGTGCAACACAGCTACCCTCAGTCCTAACATCGCGCAACCTCTGGGAAGAGTAGTTTATAGCCATGCTCCTCCTTTCAGTTCATTGGAGTGCTAAGACTGTGCTTTTGTTAGCTAGTCAGATGGCCGAGCCCCCTGTGTACACCCTCAACCAATTGCCATTGACTTTTCCTGGGAAGAGTTCTCCATTTAACTTTACCAACTGTATCGTGCCACCATCTATGATCTCCTTAATAATATACAATCCCAACCAATGCATTCTGAGCTTCCCTGGGAATTTATCGAACTTACTATCATACAACAACACCAAATCATTCACCTTGAAGGTGCACAACTTAATATGTCAATCGTGCCAATCCTTTTCATGCTGCTTTTGGACCTGTTGGTGAAATCCAGCCAAGAATCATTCTTCTTCGAGCTCCTCCAATTGCACGAGCCTCTCCTCCAGGGCTCCATGGTCCGACATACCTATGAGCGCTACTATGCGTAGACTAGGCACGATTTATTCCATAGGCATTACAACTTCCACTCAAGAGACAAGCCTAAAAGGTGTCTATCCCGTCAGTTTCTTGCATGTCATCCTATAAGCCCATAATACTGTGGGTACGTGTAGGTCCCAATCACTTCACTGCGCATTGCATACCTTGTTGAGTGCTTCTGTGTGGAGAACCTTTGAGCGACTGTTCTTCCTACATAATGTCTTCCCAACATTAAGAGCCATTTTCACATTTCCCCTCCAACACATGCTTATTGACCACACACTTCATTGCAGAGTTCATGTGCATCCGCATAGGTTGTTTTCCATATGCCTGCAGCCACCTGGCTAGACGCATGCACGGATCATCTCGTCCATTGTATTTATCTGTCAGTCACACCTTAGGCTTCCCAAATTATGTGCACATCATTCTCCTACACTCACACTAGTAGTCAAAGATCTCTTTGTGCGTACCCCACCACCTCACGGGCGTAGCGTGCAATATCTAGTCCAAGGCCTGGAAGCATTTCTTTTCTGGAATCTCCCTTTCAAATTTATTCAAGAAGGTATCTACCTCACTTAGACCATCATAAGTAGGTAGGTCTCTTACTTTTGTCGATACTGTAGAAATTTTGAATAATTTAACACATATTCAACAAAGATTATCCTGATCATGTACTATTGCGGAATACATACACAATACATAAGCTCCTCTACGTTGATCATCAATATATCAACATCAATAACAATAAAACATAAAGAGCATTCACACATTAACACAGTATGTAACCCGGGGAAAGCATCTCGCTAAAAAACCCACACTATCTGTATATTAATGATTGAGACCATGTAACATTACAAAGTACAATGCTTATCACAAGCTATCCAGTACCAGCTCCACCTGTTACACACAATACAGCTAAGATCTGATCTCCAAATCTATTCCACTGCTTGCCTACCTCCACTGCTCAATACCTGCTCAAGAATTGATGAGAATGGTTTAACAAACTCGTATTTCACCTGCAAAGAATAACTTACACTGTTTTGGACGTGAGAACAGGCTACAATTCTTGATATTGGCCAATTAATTGGCATACTCAATCCCTCTGATTGTGCAAATCATCATGCACAACTATAGTCACAACTGATAGCAATCTGATTCTCTGACACCTGTCCCTGCTGAACTGAACATGCACTGACATGCAACTGAGTTAACTGATGTATTCTATAGTTGCATTATGAGTTAATAACTTGTGAATTAATTAATAACTAATTCACCCAACTCATCTCTAGTCTATTTGCCAGTTAGACTAAATAGAACCAGTTTAACAAAGCTAAACTGAACACAACTCCATCAACTGCACCTCCAGTCCACTAAACTCAACTCACTTGAGTTCTAACTGAAGTCCTACATGAAAATATTAGTCATCCCATAGGTAACCACATTTTTCCTTCTGGGATCTGCATGTACCACATCTGTAGCTCATCCTGAAGTGCTCCAAGTGAATAAGATCAAGTTTATAGTCCAAATATTATTATGAGACAATAATATTTGACTTTTCTATTTTTGACAGCCGGTCTAAAAATAGACTTTGATCACTCACACTGTGATCACTCACACTGTGGTCACCCACACTGTGATCATCCCTGCTGGGATCAAAAATAGAACTTGCGCCATAATTTTCCTGTGGGCCCACTTAGTGAAGGCCACTCTTTTCACTAAGCTCCATCATCTTGTTGCAATCTCAACAGATACGTAGCGTAGCGACCTTGTCATGATATTACAATTCAGTGTAGTTACCTGATTCTGTCATTGCTTCGTCTCCTCGTCTGAATCTGAAGTACAAGAGCTTTCACACTCCCATGCAATCCACCCATCCGTAGTGGGATTCACCCAGTCTTGGTTTCACACTGTTATCTTATAGATGCTATCTAAATCATCATCACTTTTATAGTTGTGCACTAGCTTCATATAGCATGATTCTTCATCAGGGTCTAGGGGTATAACTACGCGCAGTGACTTCCTTTCAAAAATTATTTTCTGCTATTTTAGATTAATCACCCTATTCATGTCAGTGGCCCAATAAATTCCTAAGAGCGCGGGGTAGGGATCACTGTCATCGATAATATCTATCACTTCAAAGTCTGCCAGCGCGCTCGCTCCCTCAATATCCATGGTTGTTCCCTGCAATCACCCCATGGGTATTATTTTCTGCTGGTTTTCCATTTGCAGCTAAATTAGAGACCACTGTAGTGCAAGTCACCCCATTCACTCCCATGTCTGTTTCGGCATAACATTTTCATCTGATCCTAAATCTAGGATGACTTGATCCATCTCATATTATTCGATCTGCATGGTTAGTCTCATTTCTCTTCCTTTTCTTGTCTTATGTTTTCTAATGTTCCTGACTACGCACGGTTCTCCTGGCACGATCCCAACACATTTGTTAATGAGTTCCTATAACCCTTTCACCGCCTTACTATCATGCAGTAGCTGGGTCCATATTTGGCTCCGATTTATCTTTGCTTTTAGAAGTGGAGTCATCAACGAAGCTCTTCTTGGCTTCCATGAAGGTTTCCCGAGTGTGCTCCAAATCAAAATCTGCTTCTTTTGCCAGAGCTTTTCCAACCTAACTACTATCTTCTGGCTATTTTCCTTTGTCATCTCCCATCACGATTCCACTTCAGAGCACAATATTTACATTCGGATCTTCCTTGCGCAGCTCAGACCTCATCATATGCAGGTTCTAAGTCAGGGGAGGCGGTAGTGCTCCTTTGTCACGTATCCTAACTATTAGTGTAAGAAAATATTCTGTCTCATGATCAAACAAGTTACAATACAAACATGATAGACACATTGGATTTGTGCAATCGCAGGCATAATGTCCTGGTACTACACAATTGTATCATATCAACTGTCCGCGACCTCTTCCAGGTCCTCCTCTGCCTTGGCCTCATTCGCACCCCTAAAATCTTGTTCGTGCCATTCCTACATTTTGGTCAATGGGTCGCATTTAAGCCTAAAACCTGTAGGTGGAAGTTGTATCCATCATTAACTCATAGCTTCTACAAGTGCGCTCATCGTGTCCCACTGACCTACAAAAATTACAGAACAACTATTTCGAATTTTGCATATACTTTTGTAACAAGTGACAATTGTCCATGGCATGTCTTCCTGATATTTGATAGATCGCACACCACAGAGAAGGTGCCACGCTAGGTCCTACTTTCACTTCCGGTCTTAAGGGCATTAGTCCTCCTCTTGCAAGGTAATTTGTGAAAATTGGGTAGTGATCCTTGTCAGGACCCTGGCCCTTTCATTTTACACACCATACCTATTCACGTACTTCTGGTCGAGCTGTCCTGTCCTGTTTTAGACTCTGCATCTCAAGGCATAAATTTTTCAGCTATGCGTGGATCTATTGAACTCCTAAGTTAGGATCCTACATCATGGTCTCATGTAGCCTCATAGCAATCTCTAAGGCCTCTGCCTGAGTCGTTATCTTTTGCTGCGATAGCACACTTCTTAAATGTGGAATTAGTGAAGCTACAAACCACTCGCAATGTTGTCCATCCATCAGATTCATATTAGCTTCACGAATTGTACATTTCAGCCTCTGATCCAGCTCCCAAGGAGTCTCACCTAGTAGCATCATGATCTCTTTGAATCCAATGATTGACTATGCTTCAGACTTCAGCTTGCTAAATTCTCTGTTTAGCGCTGCTTGGATATCCATGATTCCCGCATTTGGATTATCATTGGAGTGCTTAATATACTAGGCCAGCGCGCAGTCCTCCAGGGTGCTAACCAATGTCGCTTTCTTTATATTGTCATATTTAACTCCTTGCGCTTCTAATACAGCCCTTACCATGAACCAAAATTGGTCCGGATCCTCATTTCCCAAACCTTTGAACATAGGCAACTTCACTGTGCTTGCCATATTGAATCGCGGTGGTGGTGGAGGTGGTACGGATGAAGATGAAGGCGATGGTGCTGAAGCTGGTGGTGGTGTAGGTGGAGGTGGTATTCATAGAATTCCTTGCCTTATCAGAGGGATCGCACTTCGTGGTGAGATCTCCGTGAGCTCTTCCTCGTCCCCTCACAGAGATGAAATCAAGGGGCTACTTTTTGGTCCCTTATTCCCTTCGTTCTTGTAAGCTTTTCCACTTTGCGTAGCCCTGAACATCAAGGTAACTGCATAACCCTCTTTTCACAGAATAACATTTTAATCCAAGTATTCAAAGAATTTACGTACTTACCTCACGGTCCTCTGAGAAAGTGTCACTTTGCTTCGTTGTAGCTAACTGAGGTGTTAACCGTGAAATTGGTAATGAATCCTCCTATAATATGATCGAGCCAATGATCAACGACATGTGTGATCTTATCCTCTGATGCTTCCAACCTTCACACTAACTCTGGGGTCCACACAATAGGACTGTCAAGCTTCCACCTCCCTTGGCTATCTGCTAGCTTCACAATACACTGATATAGCTCAATAGGGAAGGACGCCAAGAAGATTTTGTGGATCTCCATGAATAGGTAGCAGTCTAACCACTCTTCTTTTGATATTCGAAGGTTCCTATTCTCCTGAGCTACGAACTTGTGAATTCTTCTATCCAACCAGCCTTCAATTTCCTTCTTAGTTGGATTCCAATGATATGACATCAAACATCTCTATGTAGATTCTGGTCTTGGCAAGGGAACCATTTGTTGCCTTGAGGGGGCCTGACCCAAGTTTAGAGTTATTTAGCCAAAAAATTCCCTACACTACTGGCCCTTTCGGCAACAGCCCGCGGAGCAGATACTGAAGTCTCACCCAAAGTAGTATGGGGGGATGTTGGAACCAAGTTTCCTCACCCTTAAGATGTCTATGGTGATGATTTAGTCCAACTGTGCTTATCTTTGTGCAGGTTACTTCGTGCATTGTTCTAACCTTCAATATCCTCGCGATTCGTTATAATCGCCTTTCGTGAAGTCCTAACCAGGGGCTGAGATGCTTTTGCGCTGCTATGGAAACTAACTGCACTATTTCGCCAAGCTACACTGCGAATATTACTTATCTTCATACAAATATTAGTCAACTTCGCATAAACATATATTCTATCTTGTATTCACTTAATCAACACATTCATACATATTCACTCATCATATAAGCATTAAAATGGCAATGTATATTCAATGTAACAGATGCATAAAATAGAAAATAAATATGCATAATGGATATGAAACTTCTCTTTATTAATTCTCCAACTATTATAGACTCAACTCACCCTATGCACTCAGTTGCACGGGTTCGTGCACTCAGATGCGGACTACTAGGCCTCGCGCACTTAGCTGCAAAGCCTTCTCCTACTCTACAACCCAAAGCTAGACTTTGCACTTCAGATATGACTGAACTCTTCATCCTTAGATCCGTGTCTTAACTACTTAGAGCCTCACTCTATTTATACAATCCCATGGTCTACGGACCATGGGTAGATCTCTACAGCCAACATTACAATAATAAAATTGAGGGTGGAAAACCCTGTGACTCTTTTACAATCTACATGCTCTACGCCCAAAAGATGCAATCTTTACATTGAAGTTACAATTTTCGATCAGAGTCTGGACTCTAAGCCCCAAAACTTCCCTTAGGGGATCCCACGCCCAACAAACTACTCAAGAAATTTTAATCTAAATCAAGAGAGAAAATTCTACTCTACTGCTTTGTAGAAATGGATTCACAATTTAGAATGACAATTTCAGACATGAAATAAGAAATAAAACGCATGCACAATAATTTTCTAGGGAAAATCAATTGCTAAAAACCCCTTAAGCCTACTTGCATGAATCAGATGTATAGAGAATTTATTACAATTTCTAGCTCACTTTGAGCTCAACCTACAAGTGAATAACCTATCTCTCTACTTAATGAGAAACTTTGACCTAGATTTAGTCAATTTCTACCTCTGATTGAGCCCTTATTTCCTTGCATAATTCTTGAATAATTAAGACCCTATTATTTAGGAATTTTCCACCAATTTGTTATGCAATTCCCAAGGTTTCTCATCTAGTTGCATGCAACACCTGTACACTAAATATTAATCCAAAACTAATGTTACACTACCTTGGAATATCTACCAGTTAGGGAACTCAAATTCTCCACATGCACTAGCCATTTTGGGCCGATTGATCAATTAACTGGATTATCACTGAGTTAGAATTCTATCCCACTACATTATTGACCTTCCACTAGTTCCATCAATAGTTAGAACTAGTTTAAATGAAAAAAACTTGAAATAACTGACCTTTGTTGCTACAAATTAGAAATGACACATGCTTAATTAAACTCCAAGCCCTCTAACTCGAATTTAATGAGCTAAGTGACAAGTGACATGTCACACAAGTTAACCACCTCCAAGTTTTCTGCTGATGTGGAAATTTTAATTTTCTCAAATTTCCCAAGGAAAAATCAAATTGAGACTTTCTTGCTGCATTTTTCAATAGATCTCTTAGGAGCGATGTAGTGAATATATCATCTACCTACTCTAGCTTGACAATCTAATTTGCAACTTGCTATCAAAGGAAATGGTACTTGATAGGAATATGCCTTGTTTTTCAATGGAAAACAAGGTTCTTGGACGTGCTAATGACACTTGTATTATCACAGATTATTGGAATAGGATGATCATAGAACACTTATACATCTTGTAGAGTATACTTCATCTATAATGTTTGAGTGTAACAAGAAGCTACTGCTATATATTATGCTTCAAAAGTAGAGAGAAATATTGAAGCTTGCTTCTTGCTTAACCATGAAACAAGACATTCTCCAAGAAATAAAGCACCACCACTAGTGCTCTTTAAGTCATCTACATAACCTACCCAATCAACATTAGTATAAAAAATAAAAAATATTTACCTATTGGGTACCAAATTCTGTAGTCCATTGTGGGTCTAAGATATCTAAGAAACCTCTTTGTTGCTAGAAGATGGCTCTATCTTGGGGTTGCTTGAAATCTCCCAATAATGCGAAATTCTTGCATGATGTTTGGTCTTAAGGTTGTCAAATATAGAGGATGCCAATAATATATCTATATAATGCCTGATCCACCTCTGGTAATTCATTAGTATTTTCGAGCTCACAACCTGTAACCATTGGAGTTCTTACCAAAGAACATTCCTCCATTCCAAATTTATTCATTACTTCATTGAGATACTTGCTTTGTGAGATAAAATTCCTTCGGAGGACTATTCAATCTATAAACCGTGGAAATGAGAAATTTCTCCAAGCATATAATATCAAATCTGGCCTTCATATCAGCTGCAAATTGGCATGTTAGTTGACCTGAACCACTAGCAAAAATAATATCATCAACATAGACAACCACCACTAACAATTTTCCATTATTAGCTTTAGCAAATAAATATCCAACTTGGAATACCAATCTTGTGGGGATTTCTCGAGACCATACAAGGCCTTTCTCAACTTTTGAACATAAACTAGCTATTCTGATAACTGAAAACCAACAAACTGCTCAATGTATACTTCTTCACACAACTCTCCATTTAGAAAGGAAAATTTGACATCCATATGATATGTCTTGAATTTCTTGAAAAAAAAAAATGCCAAAAACATTCTAATCTCCTTTAATCAGGAAATAGGAGCAAAGGTTTCATCAAGGGTGATGAGCCCTAGTATTGCAAAAATAATGCTCTTGAGGCTATTGACTTAAATTATCAACCTCAGGTTCGTACAAACTTAAGATGGGTCGACACTATATGTGCAACATACAAATTACTCTTCCTATTTTGACTCCCTTTGGTGCAAGTGAAATAAGGAAATAAAATGAATTCAAATGAGAAAGGATCTAGGTAAGCCACTAATCATAAGTTGAAAAAGGTAAATAAGCAAACCTATTCTACTTTTTCTAGAAAGTAAATGACAAAAAAGGAAATCTATTCTAAATGAAAAATTGTAAAGCACAACGAACACCAAGAAAATATAATTTATATTGTTATAAAGGAAATGAAATTAAGGGAAATCAATTCTATCTTGGTAAAAAAGAAATTCCTAGACTACTTTCGCAAGAAGGAAATCACACTTTTCTTAAAGTAAATTGTTGAAATGAAATCTAGACTAATTACAGAAATCAACATTCAAGAAGAAAGAAATGTAAGATCTAAATTGCGACCTAACCAAGCCTCAACTCAATGAAAGTGGCCTCAGAGAATCCATAGGCTATAAATCTACTTCTACCATGAATTTGGAGTGAATCTAGGCAAGAAGGATTTTGAAAACAAATTGCTATAGGATTACTATAGGTTTGGTAAAGGATGTTTGTTGCTTGAGTTAACTTGCTAAATTCCCAATAAAATAAAATTAAAATGAGATGGGGTAATTTTGTTTTATTAATTACAATGTCCTAGGACTCCAATCTGAGTGGAATTATTCAAAAATACCCTTGTTAAGATATGCCAAAAAACAATAGAAAATTACTAATCTAAAAACCAGAAATTTTAGAACTAGTGAGCTAGTTAACCTACCAAATGCCTTACCTGATCAAGTGAAAATGCTATGGGGTGAATTTTGCTATTAAATATAATGTTTTTATGATTTAATATCAGTGGAATAAACTCAAAAGATCCTTGCTAACGTGTGCTAAAAAATAGCAGAAAATTACTATTGTTTTGCTACAGGATACTTCCAAAAATTCCAAAATTGTGAACTAGTAAACCAATCCAAAGGAGATCAATCATGGATATGAATTTGAAAGGTTTTTATAAGGATACATAATTCTTGTGACTTCATAAATAACCTGCAAAACAACTCACTTCAATAATTTAACCAATATAACCTACATCAAATGAAGCATGGATATTAAATGCAAAAAAATGAAATAATAATAAATGCAACCGAACAAGAGATTCAAAGAAGATAAAGATATTTGTACAACAGGGCTATGAGACTCCTAGGATGGCCAAGCCCAAGGATACTTAGATTTCTATGAAGGAATCAAGCCTTAGAATCCGAAAATGACACCAAACTTCATTATTTGAATCAATCCAAGTACATCCCTGTTAGAAATGAAAGTAAAGCCGCTAAACAACAATTTTTCTCCACAATAAGACTAAGAAATACTTGTCCCTAGAGGAAAATTCGAATTGGTACTTATACAAATAGATGGGGAAGCATCCTTCTTGAAAGGAGGAAGCTTTCCCTCCAAAATCCCTCAAAAAGTGAATCCAGTTACCAACATGTGGTTGCTACTACAACACCCTCCAAAATTTTTGCCTACCTTGGTCTTGTATATTGTCGTTGCAAACATTGAAATCCATTCCATGTGCTTCCTTTAAGTGTTTTGTCTACTTTTAGAAGAAAGAAAAAATGTCATCTTTTCACATGTTAGCTGTCACACAATTGTCACACTGAGGGAAATGTTTGGTTCATGTGTCATGGTGATCCAGGTCCTGGTGTGACAAAGGACCCTTCCAAGACCTTTTACTCTCATGATGTGTTAAATTGGATTTTTAAAAGAACATAAAGGAAGACATGTACATGCTGCAAAGAAGATGAACATGACAATCATCAACACATGAGAACATAAGCTGTTGATAACGGAGTTCATCTAGGAGGGACTACGTTTTCGGGCCTCGGTGTCAAGACGGTGTAGGCCACTGCATTAAGTGTTGTCAATAGTGATAATGTACATATGAGGTGTTGTCACTATCATACAAGGAAAATTCCCTCACGCAGGAGTGGCTCCAAGAGACGTTCTGCTACAAGAACTCTTAGTAAAAAACTCCTATTAATATGACATAAAACTCATGCATGATGATCATCCCGCCAACATGGTGTCGAGCTATAAAAAGGGTCTCTTTCACCTCTAATTACCTCACATTAGTTTGTCAATCCAGGAACGTTTTGTCATTTCAAAGAGTGTCTCAGTCTAAGGCTATCATTTGCTAGAGTAATGCTAGTAGTACAGTGTTTAAAAATACAAGAGTAAATAGATGCTTGTTTACAGCAAACTACTTCAAAAGATTAAACCACACATTCAGAAAACTAAGAAATTTATCAGTCAAGGGTTTAGTAGCAGTAACTCATCCCTTTGTAAACTGATGGAACTAAAATAAATCAGAGAACAGATGTGGATCTGGGAGCCAGAAAGTAAATGTCAATGCTCACTACAGCCTTAGATCACTCTTCACACCAAAATAACAATTGACAGGAAATGGAATGGCAGATAAGAAATGGAACAACAAAAATAGAACAGCAAATCTAAAATGGAACAACAAACAGGAAACTGTAATAGCAACTAAGTCTAACAAGCAGTAACACCTTAGTCTACAAGATCAAATGCACTAATCGTGACCTACAGGAATCAAATGGCAATCCTTCACTCTTAAGGATGAATTGAACAACACACCAAAATGAAACAGCACTGATTAATGATGAATTATAGAACAGCACTTGAAAACCTCACATACATACACGACACACCTTAATAGTAATTTGATCCAGTTATAAATCTCAGTTAGAAAGAGTACGACTGCATTTCCAAATGGAATAGAAATGTCTATAAACTCAACAATCGCAGAGACATAATCGCTACGATGAATTCCGTAATATCAATGAATAAGTGCACATCATAGAGGCTCTATAATTGAACAGCAACAATATTCTGTAAATACCGACAGTATTATATCAACACTTAAAAGAACAGTGATACGTTGCAGAGCTAATGCAAGAGTTCTGTCTTTAGAAACCTCAGTAAATTAAACATAACAGAGCATGTGATGTAAACTAAAAAAACACATCAGATTACCAAATAACACTGATAAAACCAAATGTAATAGTACAGGAGCAAGTGTCCTCCAGGGCCGGGCCCTTAGCCTCCAGGGGTACACCGCTTGAAGTTATTCTAGACTCAGAGATGAAATAGCAACCGAGTTTGTATTAATGCATAAGACGGAATTACAGTAGATCAGCTCTCAACGAGACTCGATGATCAAAGTTTCAATATTATGAGAAATTACATAAAACATAAGGACTCGACTAACTGTTCGAGCTAACCATGCTGCCCCTTTTATAATTGTGAAGGTGGAGATGTCTAGGTGCAAAAAATAGTTAAAGCAGCGATCCCTCAAGATCAAGGGATCTTGAGGGATTCGCCGAACCATTAGTCCTTAGTTATCTCTTTTCTTTCTTGCACCGAGCCAATATCTCCACTTCCTTTCCAGGGCTGATTCGCTTTGATTTGTTTTGCCTTGTTTGCATACGGTTCCCCGTCAAAGGGACAACAGTCAACCCTGTTAGAAAATTATATATTATGGAGCAATGGAACACATAAAATATTGCAGAAATATAAACACAGAAAGCGCATAAAACAAGAGAGACACAGATATATGTGGTTCATCCAGTTTGGGCTACGTCCACCCCGAACAGCCAGTCCTTCCTTTCTATTATCCAGCAAAATGAAGAGACACAACCTACAGCAGATCCGCTGTAATACCCTCTGTTTTCTCTCACAGCCTCTCCTCTCTATTTCCCACTCACAGAATACACATCTATCGCACAGCCTCAAATACAATGCCCTCATACAAAGAGAGGGGTTGCCTTCTAGGGCAAAAAACCCTAAACTAAACATAAGTTCTACCGTCAGATCATCCGCCTAATGAACGGCCCAGATTGACTAGAAATTACTATACTTTAACAAGGCAATTTTACAGCTGCGTTTAGCTTCGGGGGTGCTGCCCCCTAGACCCCCCCTACAGCGAATATTTTACGGGCGGCATTGCCGCCCCCATTTCGAATTGGGATCCAATGTGGCGATACCTTTGAATATAGAAGATAATCAGGCTCCACACCCAACAATCTCCCACTTGGAGACTGATTGTAGCAACTCCATTGCTGCTCCATTTGCTGGACAATGACTCTTATTTGGACCTGGTTGTTTCTCATCTTCATCGTCATCCTTGAAGACCAACTGAAACTGAGCATATTCTTATTTTCTCCCTGGTTACAACTTTTGTTAGCATATCTGCAGGATTCTGGCTAGTGTGTATCTTTTCCAGCTTCAACTCTCCATCTTCCAACACTGATCGTATGAAATGGTACTTGAGCTGTATGTGTTTAGTCCTGGAATGAAATGATGAGTTCTTTGCAAGATGAATGGCACTTTGGCTATCACTGTATAATGTGCCCATATCATGCTCCTTACCCAATTCACCTATAAACCTTTGTAACCAAATCATTTCTTTACTAGCCTCTGTAGCAGCAACATACTCTGCTTTTGTTGTTGAAAGTGCAACAACACTTTGGATTTTTGAAACCCAACTAACAGCTGTTCCTCCAATAGTAAATACATATCCTGTAGTGCTCCTCCTGTTATCTTTGTCACCTGCCATATCTGCATCAACATATCCTTGTAGGAAGATGTTTGAACCACCAAAGCATAATGCTTGATTTGTGGTACCTTTCAAACATCTGAGAATCCATTTCACCATGGAAAATTTTAGGGGCTAATGTTCGCCCAGTGGGCTAATTTTCCAGGATTTTTCCACAAAAAAGATTCGCCAATTTCCAATTTTATAAAAGATGATTCGCCCAAATTTTAGAATATAAAATTATTTTACCTTAAAAATCGCCAACATTATATAGAGACTATATATAAAATAATTATAAATTTGATTAATTTTACAAATATATCAATAAACATTTATAATTTGCATATTAGGGATTAGTGATATTCGCCAATGTTTTAAACTTCAAGAAAATTTTCCATCCTTAAAATTTTCCTTGCATTTCACTGCCATCCAATGTTCCTTTCCTGGATTGTTCATGTACCTGCTTAAAACTCCCACTGCATGTGCAATATCGGGCCTTGTGCAGACCATTGCATACATTAAGCTTCCAACTGCTGATGCATATGTAACTTTAGACATATAATCCATGTTTTCTTGGGTCTTTGGGCACATTTCCTTGCTAAGTTTGAAATGGCTAGCAAAAGGTGTACTAACTGGTTTTTCATTGTGCATGTTAAATCTTTTCAACACCTTTTGTATGTACTCATTTTGAGACAATGTTAATTTACGATTTTTCCTATCTCTAGTTATTCTCATACCAAGGATTTTTTTTGCAGCTCCCAAATCCTTCATTGCAAATGAATTTGCCAATTTTCTTTTGAGCACATTTATTTCTTGCATGTTAGATCCTGCAACAAGCATGTCATGTACATACAATAACAATATAATATAGCTGCCATCATTTTGCTTTTTCAATAAAACACAATGATCAGATGACATCTAGTATAACCTTGTTCAGACATAAACTTGTTAAATTTTAGATACCACTACCTTGGAGCCTGTTTTAAGCCATACAAGCTCTTCTTCAACCTGCACACTAGTTTCTCCTTCCCTTTCACCTCATATCCTTGTGGTTGCTGCATATATATCTCTTCCTCCAAATCCCCATGGAGAAAGGCTGTCTTTACATCTAACTGCTCAAGATGCAAATATTCAACTGCTACAAGACTTAAAATAGTTCTGATTGAAGTCATTTTAACAACAGGAGAAAATATTTCATCAAAATTAATACCTTTCTTCTATGCAAACCCCTTCACCACAAGTCTAGCTTTATACCTCTGTTTTCCTCCATATTCTTCCTTTAGCTTGTAAACCCATTTATTCTTCAATGTAGTTTTTCCTACAGGCAACCTGACTAAATCCCAAGTCTGGTTATGCATTAAGGAGTCCATCTCTTCTTCCATGGCTACCTCCCACTTCTTATTGCTTTCAACTTGCATTGCTTCTTCATAACATTCGGGTTCACCAGAATCAGTCAACAATAAATAATATAATGAAGGAGAGTATCATTCAGGGGGTATACTTATCCTGGTAGATCTTCTAACACCACTTTCAGGTGTTTGGGGTGCCTGTTGTTGTTGTGGTGGTTGTTGTTGTTGTGGTTGTTGATTATTAATATTTTCAAGCACCTTTACTTTTTCAGTGATTTCATCAAGAACTGCATATTCCTTGTTTTCCTTTTCCTGTTTCTTTTCCTGCAACTGATTCTTATAAAAGACCTTTTCATTGAATATTACATCTCTGCTCCTAATGATTTTGTGATTTTCGTAATCATATAAGTGATAACCAAAATCATTAATACCATATCCAATAAAGGTACATTTCTTTGACTTTGCCTCAAGCTTTGTTCTATTTTCTTTATCAATATGGACAAAGGCCTCACAACCAAAAGGCTTTAAAATAGGGTAGTTTACCTTTTTACCTGTCCATGCTTCCTCTGGAACACCACCATCCAAGGAACTTGAAGGCCGTCTGTTTATTAGATAAACAGCAGTATCTACAGCAACTGCCCAAAACTGTAAAGGCAATCCTGCATGTAATCTCATGCACCTTGCACGCTCCATGATTGTTCTGTTCATCCTTTCTGACACACCATTTTCTTATGGTGTTCTTGGAACTGTCTTCTCTTTGCGAATTCCATGCTCTGAACAGTACCTATCAAACTCTTTGCTGCAATATTCACCTCCATTGTTTGATCTAAGACACTTCAATTTCTTTCCTGTCTCAGTCTCAACCAAAGCTTTCCATTTCTTGAAAGTATCAAATACAACAGATTTACTCTTAATACAATAAATCCAAGTTTTTCTAGTTGCATCATCAATAAAAGTAACATAATAACGAGAGCCACCGAGAGATGATACTTGAGCAGGTCCCCATACATCTGTATGCACAAGCTCTATTTTTCATTCTTCTTTTCTTTCCCAACTCTGAGAAATCTGACTCTCTTCTGTTTTCCATAAATGCAATTCCCACAGAAGTCCAAAACAACATTCTTCAAACCCAACAACAAATTCCTTGAGTGAAGAATATTCATCCCCTTTTCACTCCTGTGTCTGAGCCTATGATGCCATAATGCTGCATCTGCTCCTTTGGAAGTTAAAGCATTAACAGAGTTAGAAATACCACTGCATAAATACAATGTACCAACCTTTTCGCCTTTTGCTATTACCAAGGCTCCTTTGGTGACCTTCCAAGCTTTATCTATGAAAGTTGTCACACAACCTTCACCGCCTAATTGCCCTGTTGAAATCAGATTTTTCTTTAGATCTGGAACATGCCTTACCTCCTTTAATAGCCATTGGTTTCCATTATGTTGTTTTACAAGAACCTTACCCATTCCAACGATTTTACAAGGTTTATCATCACCCAGATGAACTTGTCCAAAATCTCCTTGAACATAGTCATGAAAGTATTTCTTATCAGGTGTGGCATGGAATGAAGCCCCTGAATCTAGCACCCAGGAATCAGTAGTATTTTTGAAAGAAAGAATCAGAGCATCTTGTAACACCTCACCTGTCACATTTGCTTCATGATTGTTTTCTTGCTGTGCATCTCCTTCTTTTCCCTTCCGAGATCTACAGTCTTTCTTTAGGTGTCCTTTCTTTCCACATTTCTAGCACACTATCCCCGATCTGGACTTGGATCTACCTTTCCTTGATTTACTACGATATCCTGAGCTCTTTCCTCTTTCTATTTTTCTTCCTCTAGACTCTACACTCAAAGCATTTCCCAATGTCTCACTGGAGCTTTTTCGTCGCATTTCCTCGCTAAGGATTGTTATAGACATTTTTGTGCCTTACAGATATAAGCATTAAATGTCCATAATCTAAGGGATCCAAAGTCCCTAAACATGTTGTTCCTACCCCTAGAGGAAGAAGGCTAACAAACCACAACAATTCACAGAAGTTCTCCACCAGAAACTGCTCAAAAACAAGTCAATTCAGGATCAATTCAGAGGCTCCACTAGTTGTCTGCGCTGAAATGCAAAGTCTGCACTGGCTACCTACACTGCAACGCAGGTAGAAGCACTACCAGGGTGCGCTGAGCGAGAATTGACAAATGGCAAGTTCATTCAACAAGGTGTCAAGACCCTGGAAGCTTCTAGAATCTTCCTCAATGACACTTGCCTCAGTGAATTCGACTAGTGATGAGTAAGAGGAAGCAAGAACCTCCAAGTGGAAGTAAGAACTGACAGAGGGAGAGGACACTAGTCAGATATCAAGCTGACTCATCCTCTCTCCAAACATCTATATATGGATCTCTCCTCCATGAGATCTAGAGGCTAGAATTTTGTTATTGCAAAGAATTGTTGTTGGTTTGAGATTGGAATCATTGGGTGCTTAATGCTTTGAGGGAAGGTGAAGATAGGAATTTCATTTGCTGGGAAGGAGATGCTGGATTGGAGCCCTCTGGGTTGTATCTCTTCCTGAACCTTGTTATTCATCAATAAAGCTATCTTGGTTTCTCCTATATACTGGTGTATCTTTTATGTATGATTGCATTAGTATGTTTAGTTTATTTCTAATCCTGAACTAGTTATGATTATGAATCTATGTCTTTGTGTAGTGTTCTCCTCTTGTGATCTTGCAGAAACCTCTTGAAGCTGGGTGAGCGAGAAGGCAAGTAGCTGGGAACTCTGAAAGAGAAGAGAAATTGGATTGAGGGACAAATGGAAGACACCGGTTAGTCCATCCATCTCTCTTCATTCTTAATTCATAAAGGAAGAATACTAGAGTAGCTGTTTCTGTTTGTTGCTAAGGCACTGTCACACCTTAGGTGGATAGGATCGTCCTGCATAGGCATTCTTCCCCACAACAAATTGTCGACTCCACTGGGGACATCTGTTTAGTCATTTTATTTGTGTTTCCATCATTGTTTGTTTCATAGACTCAACAACAACAATCGAACTGCATCTACTATTCTCAGAGGCAAAGTAGACAGCTGCTACTTTGATCCAATCACTGGATTTGTCTATGATCTGAACAATGGACTCACAAATGATTTGATGATCCTTTGTGATAGATCTTAGCCCTTCCTCAAAGCATCCCTTTGATTGTACCTTGCTTGTTGCTTTGATTTGGCCTGAAACTGTAGATTAAATAGCAAACTGTGACCCAGAACCCAGTGAGAAACTCTCGTTTCTCCTTCAGCGCAGACCCTGTGAAGAGGTTCTGCATTTCACCGCAGGTCCCGTGAAGGCTACCTGTGCTGAATGTCAAAACCGCTGTGTTGAGGGTGCGCTGATCCAGTTAGGCCTTGTGCAGCTGGGGTTCTCTGCTTTGTTTTGCCTTGTTTTGATCTCTGATTTTTGCAGCTTGTAACCAGCATAGGTACCTGTCTAATAACTCCTTTTCTCTGCTTAAATTCCACCTCCTTTTGTACAAAAATACTGTGAGTGTTTTTATGTGTTTGTGGCATCATCTACAGTTTTCCTTTGCAAGAGTGAAATAGTCATCCTCTAGCCCTTGATTCAGATCTGTTGATTGTGATCTTAGGAGAGAGTTCATTGGCTATGTACAGTTGATTATACATTTACTTTTGCTTTTGGTTTGAGTTTGTCTCTTTTAAGTGTTGAAACAAGTGTTCATTTCGAAAATCATTAAGTGTTGTAATCTCTTCTACCCTTTCTGATTTCGAAAAAGTAAACTTGTTTGTATTTGTCATTTAAAAGCAAATTCAAAGTTGTACAAAAAGCTTTCTTTTTAGGCATCAATATTAAGAAATCAGAAAACAAACACCTGCATGGTGCATTTGCATCTTGATAGTTTGCATGCTTGATTTAGGAAAAGTGCATTAGAGTGTGCTGATTTCTCTTTGAGAAAAGATGGTGTCTTTCTTTTCCCTTTGTAGCTAGGATTTTCATAGTTGAAAAGATAAAAAGCTTGCTTATCATCTTTAGACTACATTTAGGAATTGTATCATACATCTCGTGGTGAACCTCAAAAGGCAAACTTCTAAAAAGATCAACCTAAAATAAATTGAATGAACTTAACAACGCTTTGCAACATAACGCCCAACATAGAGGTCTAGGCTAGAGATGTGTTCCGGCGTCGTAAAGCCTGGTGACTGTCGATCTTGCTGATGGTGGGTGATTCCTCCTGAGGGACGATAGCGCCAGTATGGATTGTGCTCCCACGTACTGTCACGTATATATTGGGAGACCCCTATAGGCATAAAACCTTTATCCTTAGGAAGCCGTGTCGGCCGCCCTACTGATCGCAATGCACTGAACACAACATTCAGGAAGATCGACCCCCCGTACCTTAAAAAGTATTCTGCGGTTTTGCGAAAAGTTTGGCACACCCTCTACCTAGAACTCCAGAGCAGTTCCTTTTGGCCTTTTTCAGACTCCATAACGGAAAAAGTCCATCCGAGCATTTGTCACTTCGGGCTCGTTAAAACATCGAAGGAGACTAGAGTCATCTTTAGCTTTTTCTCGACTCTTTAAAAGTGAAAAAGCAAGTTGTCTAAAGCGTCGTTAAAATTTATTTTAAACGGAACAATCACCGTTATTCCTGCGTTGATCTTTAGGTTGAGAAAATGGAGCACACCAACCAAGGAATTCCCCTTGGTGGAAATCCTAGTCCCTTCTCCTCTTGGGGAGATGTTGGTGCGCTCCATATGGCCACATTGTCGCTTCCAGGACTAACAATTGGCCTACCGGTCTAGCTCTTTTCAACCAATGTCATTCAGAACACCACTATTCCTGAACAGTCGAATCAACAGTTAGACCAGACCAGAGTTACCCACTAGCCTTCCACTTCATCTAATTCTCCCTCTCCTCCTTCCTCTTCGCTTGACGGAACTGGTAAAACAAAAAACCAAGTTCCTAAGGAGAAGAAGGAAAAGAAGAAGAAAGAGAAGAAGAAGAAGGAGCCAAAAGCAACTGGGCGCAAACAAGTGGCGTCTGACAAAAATCCACACACAGCACTGACTAGGCCTAAATCGCCATGTGTCATATGCAAGGGAGACCACTTCCACAGAGATTGTCCCTGCATCCCTCGGATACTAACGGAATGGTCTCCCCGTTTGCACAATTCGGTGGCGTCAACCTCTGATAGCCATGTTGACAGCTCACCGTCAACTAGTGAAAGTGAAGTCATAGGACAGAGAGGGAAAGCTAGATTTCCCTGCAAACTGTGTGAAGGCGACCATGCCATCCACCATTGTCCCTTCTTAGACGAGGCTAAAAGAGTTTTGGAAGATCGCCCAATTTTACGAGTGCAACTTCCTCCTGGATATCAAAAACTCCTGCCAAGTCCTTCGCCAGTTGAGAACCCGGATGGCCCGCTCAGGTGGTCAGCCGAAGCACCTATCATTGAGGATGAACCGTCTAAATCCATACCTTACGAAATTCAAAAGGTTGAGGCGGCAGTTGACCCGGTTTTGCCTTCAGAGGCTCTATCTTTTAATGATACCATCACAGAGGAAAATAAAGACGACATCGTCCAAATTCGCTTCATCAACACAGACTCCGACGAACAAGGGGGAAATTTGCCCATTCCTTTATCGCAGGAAGGAACTTCGTCAGAGTCATACCCGACCATCTATTCGGTCCCACCACCAAGCAACCTAGTTGTCTCGTTCGACTGGAACCAACTAGGCAGACCCCATTTGCCAGCAAGCATACCATTCAGAATTATCATTCAAATATACAGAATGGTAATGGCTGGCACCATCATTGATGAGGGGTCATCTGTGAGTATCCTTTCCTCTATTGCTTGGAAAGCGCTTGGTTCGCCAGCGCTTTTTCCTGAAATGAGAAATCTGACAGGCTTCGATAAAGGAACCAGTCGACCTTTAGGGATCCTCCCCAATGTGCCTATCACATTGAAAGGGAAGACCGTTCAAATGAACGTGATGGTCGTTCAAGGACCCTTGGATTATAACCTACTCCTTGGACGAGACTATATATATTGCATGGGAGCCATCGTCTCCTCACTTTTTAAAGTAATGTGTTTTCCACATGGAGGAAGAGTGGTCAAGCTCGTAGACCAGCTTTCATTTCCCGGATCACGCATCGCAAATAGTCATATACCATCCCTAAATGGTCTCTTCACACAAGAAATGTCTCAACCCAAGGTCCATCCTCCTGATGAGCACGAGTAATCTGGGAGGATATGACCGGAACCCAGGGGGCATGCGTCCTGGTCTGCTTCGGCAGGAAAACTTTGGGTATAGGGTAGGTTTCCGCGGGAGAATATGACTAGTCCGTACCCCGTCCGTGGTTGGAAGAGGGGTTGTTCTGGAATAAGATTCTTTTGTCAAAGTTACGTGAGAGGGCGGGCATCGTCACTCACCTTTGTTTATCTCGGTAGACATCGCCGAAGAAGTGTTTCGTTTGAAAGATTAACAGAACAATCTTTGGGTAACCTGAAAGAGGTAGGCCTCTCTCGGTAAAACAATTGTTTTGGCGGAAGATGAAGTAGAGGTAACCTTGAAACTCTGTTTTATGCCTGGGGGCATGCAAACCTTTTGGAGTGCAAGCAAGGGGCGGCTATTTATTTTTTAAATTTTTAGGTCCTTCCCTTTAAACCTGTAGGTCTAACCCTTTAAACTCGTAGGATTGGTCGTCTCCGAGCTTGCATAACGAAAGGATCCGGAGAAAAGCTTTGTGAGATGAAGCTCCATAAAAAATAGAATCTTAATGAGACATTCTTATCATATGACTGGATTAATCGAGCATTTTTAGCACACAGTTCATGCTCGTTAAAAAATAAACGCAATACCCGAGCAGTTTTAGCGCATAGTTCATGCTCGTTAAAAAATAAACATAAGATTGAGCAAGTGTTTCAATCCGCGTTTAAGCTCGTTAAAAAATGAACTACCCGGTAAATAACCACAGTGAATGTAATACCATCAGCCATTAAAGCCTTGTTCGTGTTTGCACCGTCACCTCCACTTTTCCATTGGCCGATCATTCACCTCCATATGATTGTTTACCCATTTTGAGGAACAGCTGCGAAGAGTGATTTCACTAGCCATCCTTGTGACACTGTCGTGATTGGAAAATTCCAAGCCTTACCTGGAATCAGCTGCTAACCCGTTTCATCACTCGTTCCTCAAAAGATGAGTCTTCTTTAAGCTCTTTTCATCTGACTCGTAAAATATGAAAAGATTGCCGAGTTTTGGCCTTCCAGCTCGTTAAAGCGACCGGAAGTGCTATCCCTCTTCTAGATTTTAATCTTTTTGGACCTGAGGGATTATTGCACAAAATGATCGAGCGCTTGTTTTGTTCGGCTCGTTAAAACTATCGAAAACTCATCCCTTCTGTATTGTTTTATACTTTTTCGGTCTTAAGGGATTAGATGACGAAAAAGGACTTTCAGAGTTGACTTTACGTACCTTTTCAGACTCTCTAAAAATGAAAAGGACCGAGTTATCTTTGTCGCTAGGCTCGTTAAAATCATTAAATAGCGACAAACTTGTCTTTAGACGAGAACGAGTTTCACTATCGCTAGGCTCGTTAAAACATAGCGATGGGCTTGCCCGAAGGGCAAGTTATAGAACAAGCATATGTTATCCTCCTCAAGCTTGAGAAAAATAAAGAGGTACTGGTCAGCAATGACTGGGGAAAAATTGGGAGAAACTAAAGAGAACTTTGATGGTAGCAAGTCGCTCTTGAACATGACACTTTTCCTCCGTACCACAATCGGGTTGGGTTGTTTCATTCACCGGTCACATCACCATGGTCTCGCCATACCATCCATATTTGGGGTAATGCTACTGATCCATCGCATAAGTGTCGCCATATGTTCAAGAGAAGTCGTTCAGAGAAGTCAACCATGTCCCATCCACTGCCGTACATTATCCTTCATCCTTTCATGACCGCCACCCTGAATCATATGTCATCAGATCGTTTTCACCTCCATCAAAATCATTAGCTCCGTTTAGTGTCATTGATGTGGGATTCATTAAGGCCCTCCTTTGATGGATCGCTTCTTGTCGACATCAGCTCATTATCCAAGAAGTTGATCTAGGAACAACCCCTTCAGTACTTTGAAGCTTGCATGCCTCAATGGCAAGTTTCTCTCTTCCGGCAACAGGTATACATCAATGACCTTCGACCGAAAGATTTTGCGTGGTGTTCGACGCCAAGTCCTTTATTCACACCACGTGAATTGTACTGCAGTACCTTGAGGGTCATTATCATTATCGGTGATTCCTCTCGCGCTTGTTAACGGTTTACCTCATTGACCGGTAATCAAGCGATGTCTTTCCATGTTCGACTTCAGAACTTTTCTCACATGGATCGACTTGTACTTAGAGTGAAGATCGAACGAGTTTGAAGACCCCGGATCTAGTTTCATCCATCCGGGCTGCGATATATATTCAGGAAAGATAAAGACATTGACATGTACATCATTGCAGCAGATAATCATCCTACCCAAAGGATGATATTTTCATCAAAATTATCAGTCTACAATCAGACGATTGTCTGTTCTATGTACAGAAAAATGAATTTATAAAGCTGAGCATGGGGATGCCCACCTCAGCTAGATCATGAAAGCAGTATGAAAAATAATGTATTGTATTGTATTGTATTGTATTACAGGTCTCCTCCCAGCAATGAATGAACTTCGGATCCTCCTGATAAAGCATTTCACCCGATAAACAGCCTCATACTTTAGGGGGCAACTGTTATAGAAAGTTTTGTGCCTTACAGCTATAAGCATGAAATGTCCATAATCTAAGGGATCCAAAGTCCCTAAACATGTTGTTCCTACCCCTAGAGGAACAAGGCTAACAAACCACAGCAATTCACAGAAGTTCTCCACCAGAAACTGCTCAAAAACAAGTCAATTCAAGATCAATTCAGAGGCTCCACTAGCTGTCTGCGCTGAAATGCAAAGTCTGCACTAGCTACCTGCACTGCAACGCAGGTAGAAGCACTACCAGGGTGCGCTGAGCGAGAATTGACAAATGGCAAGTTCATTCAACAAGGTGTCAAGACCCTGGAAGCTTCCAGAATCTTCCTCAATGACACTTGCCTCAGTGAATTCGGAAGCAAGAACCTCCAAGTGGAAGAAAGAACTGACAGAGGGAGAGGACACTAGTCAGATCTCAAGCTGACTCATCCTCTCTCCAAACATCTATATATGGATCTCTCCTCCATGAGATCTAGAGGCTGGAATTTTGTTATTGCAAAGAATTGCTGTTGGTTTGAGATTGGAATCATTGGGTGCTTAATGCTTTGAGGGAAGGTGAAGATACAAATTTCATTTGCTGGGAAGGAGATGCTGGATTGGAGCCCTCTGGGTTGTATCTCTTCCTGAACCTTGTTATTAATCAATAAAGCTATCTTGGTTTCTCCTATATACTGGTGTATCTTTGATGTATGACTGCATTAGTATGTTTAGTTTATTTCTAATCTTGAACTAGTTATGATTATGAATCTATGTCTTTTTGTAGTGTTCTCTTCTTGTGATCTTGCAGAAACCTCTTGAAGCTGGGTGAGCGAGAAGGCAAGTAGCTGGGAACTCCCAAAGAGAAGAGAAACTGGATCGAGGGAAAAACGGAAGACACCGGTTAGTCCATCCATCTCTCTTCATTCTTAATTCATAAAGGAAGAATACTAGAGTAGCTATTTCTTTTTGTTGCTAAGGCACTGTCACACCTTAGTTGGATAGGATCGTCTTGCATAGGCATTTTTCTCCACAACAAGGATAGCACCGACAACATCATCAAAATTTAAAGTACTAGATCCAAAAACAGAGTTACTAATGGCCATTACCAAACCATTCCAACTTTCTGGTAATGAGCACAAGAATAACAGAGCTATAACTACATCATCAAAGTTTACCCCTACAGAACTTAACTGACTTGTAACTGTATTAAAATAATTTAAATGGTCTGCAACAGATCCACCTTCCGACATCTTGATATTAATTAACCGTTCCATAAGAAATACCTTGTTTGATGCCAAGGGTTTTTCATATAGTTTCGACAACGTCTGAATCAAACCCTCTGTCGTGGTTTCCTTCGAAATGTTGAAGATGACTGACACAACAAGGCACAACCGTATTTTTCCGAGTGCCTTTCTATCGAGAAGGTTCCATTCTTCGTCTTTCATACCCGTCGGCATCTTTGATTTTCTGCCCAATGGTAGGTATAGATCTTTCTGATATAGATAATCTTCCATTTGCATCTTCCACAACGAGAAGTTTTGACCGTTAAATTTCTCGACCCTAAACTTACCATCTTCTGCCATTGCTCCCACTCGAACCAGGAACCCTTCTTTCTTGCAAGTTTATCAGCCAAATAGACCTTCGGCTCTGATACCAGTTGTTAGAAAATTATATATTATGGAGCAATGGAATACATAAAATATTGCAGAAATATAAACACAGAAAGCGCATAAAACAAGAGAGACACAGATATACGTATTTCACCCAGTTTGGGCTACGTCCACCCCGAACAGCCAGTCCTTCCTTTCTATTATCCATCAAAATGAAGAGACACAACCTACAGCAGATCCACTGTAATATCCTCTGTTTTCTCTCACATTCTCTCCTCTCTATTTCCCGCTCACAAAATACACATCTATCACACAGCCTCAAATACAATGCCCTCATACAAAGAGAGGGGTTTCCTTCTAGGGAAAAAAACCCTAAACTAAACATAAGTTCTACTATCAGATCATCCGCCTAATGAACGGCCCAGATTGACTAGAAATTACTATACTTTTACAAGGCAATTTTACAGCTGTTTTTAGCTTCGGGGGCGCTACCCCTGAAACCCCCCGCCAAGGGGGGGCTCCCAAAGGTTGCAGCTGCCCCCCCTGGATCCCCCCTGCAGCGAATATTTTACGGGTGTCGTTGCCGACCCCATTTCGAACTGGGTCCAATGTGGCGATACCTTTGAATATAGAAGATAATCAGGCTCCACACCCAACAGTGTGTGTTGTGATCTTTTCTTCAGTTTGGGGCCCGAAGTGAAGGCTATAATTCTAAAGAAAGATTTCAGTTTTGGGTTCAGTTCATCGAGTAAGTTTTTCAGTCATGTTGGTTTCATAATTGAGTCAGTTTGAGTCAAATTTCAGTCAGTAAATGAGTCAAAGCCTTGTGTTGTTTGTCGAAATAATGACTCCATAGCCCAATGGATGAAGGAACTGTCTAGCTCTTCCAGAGATCTGCCGTTCTTGGCACCTCCTTGGAGTTACCATCCCCATTGGAACCAATGCTAGAGTCGGTCTGGTCATCCCCCCGTCAGAGATTATTTCTCTTATTTCATTTCATTTTTAGGTGTCTCATTCAGCTCGATCATCTGCATTCCACTAGGAGCATGCCATAAGTGCATAGCTATATTCCAAAAGACTTGAAAGAACAGGAATAGTAAGCATCCTTAATTTAAAACAACAAGGGGAGCAAGCATAAGTAAAAGGAATACGAGGATTTTTCTATTTCAAATAGGAAGAGAAAAAGAACACAAGTGGTGTTCCTTTTGGAAAAAGGAACAGCAAAGATAAAAAATGATGTTCCTTTGGGAAAGGAACAATAGAAAACACGAATTTCATTCCTTTGGAAAAGGAACAGCAAAAATCGAAAACGTTGTTCCTTTGGAAAAGGAACAACAAAACACACAAATTCTGTTCCTTTGGAAAAGGAACAACAAAAATAAAAAATGTTGTTCCTTTGGAAAAGGAATAGCAGAACACACAAATGTCATTCCTTTGGAAAAGGAACAACAAAAATCGAAAATGTTGTTCCTTTGGAAAAGGAACAGCAAAACACACAAATGTCGTTCCTTTGGAAAAGGAACAGCAAAAATTGAAAATGTTGTTCCTTTGGAAAAGGAACAGCAAAACACACAAATGTCATTCCTTTGGAAAAGGAACAACAAAAATTGAAAATGTTGTTCCTTTGGAAAAGGAACAGAAAAACACCCAAATGTCGTTCCTTTCGAAAAGGAACAACGAAAAGAAAAAGTGTTGTTCCTTTGGAAAAGGAACAACAGAAAGCAAAAAATAAAGAAAAAGAACAAAATTAAAGCAAAATGACGGCCGATCCAAAAGGTGTTGTTCTTTTGAAAAAGGAACAATAGAATGAAAAAGTTGTCCCTTTGAGAAAAGGAACAACAAAAATAATAACATTGTTGCTGCTTCGAAAAGCGACGGCAAAGCGTTTGATTCAAAAATATGTACAAAAACAAAACAAAATAAATTATGTACAAACTGTGAAAAGAGGTAAATTACTTAATGAATCAAAGGTGAGGAAGACTTCTCTCCCTCCCCAAAAATTTCCATATCAGAGTCTTGGTGTAGCTACTGGCAGAAGGACTCCCGAGTGAGTGGTTTGTGATAAAGACGAACTCGATGGCCATTCACCTTAAAGGCATATCCGGAATCGTCAATAGTGATTAGAGTAAGAGTACCATTGTCATGTACCTTCTGGATTTCGTATGGTCCCAACCAATGATTCTGAAGTTTCCCGGGAAAGTCTTGAAACCTAGAGTCATATAAAAGTGCCTAGTCTCCTTCGTGGAAGACTTTATTTTTAATGAGAGCATCATGCCATTTAGCTCGCTGTTGTTGGATAAGTGCAATGTTTTGGAGTGCAGAGATCCTGATTTCATCGAGCTCATTGATCTGCTGTAATCGATTAATTTGTGCCTCAGTTAAATCTAAGCCAACTTCCTGTGTTGTTCGCAGTGTTTGGATTTCAAATTCTATGGGAAAAATGGGTTGCTTTCCAAACACTAATTGATAAGGTGAGTAACCAGTGGTACTTCTCCATGTTGTTCTGTAAGCCCACATTGCCTCTGGTAGTCTGGTAGCCCAATCACGTCTATGTGACGCAATTGTCTTTGTTAGGATTGCTTCTATTATTTTATTTTTGCTTTCTACGTGACCATTTGCCTGTGGGTGGTATGAAGTAGTGATTTTATGCTGGACATGATAGTTTTTGAGTGTTGCAGCTATTTTGTTCCTAGCAAACTATGGTCCACCGTCTGTAATTATATCTCTTGGAAGGCCATAACGCACAAATATATGGAACAAGAAATGTATGACAGAATCTTCTGTAGCTCTCGGAAACGCCTTTGCCTCAACCAATTTGGTGACATATTCTGTTGTCACCAGAATATATGTTTTTTGGTTTGAGGATGGGTTAATTGGTCCGACGAAATCAAGGGCCCATCATTCGAATGGTTCAATGACTAACTGTGGGTTCAAGGGCATCTCATCGGACTGACTAGGGCATCCTGCTCTCTGGCAACTGTCACAAGCTTGGACAAATTTCTTTACATCTTTAAAAATTGTAGGCCAATAATACCCTGTTTGCAGCACCTTATGTCCTATTCTGTGATCGGCCAAATGTCCGCCACATGGTCCGTCATGGCAGGATTTTAAAATGTCGAAGATTTCATCCTCTCGAACGCATCTTTTGATATGCATATCTACCCCTGTGTGGAATAGGTAGCCTCCAACCCACGAGAATCGAGCACTCCTCTGAACAATCTGTTTCCGCTCATTAGGAGTTAGATGTTTCGGTAGTTTACCTACTGCTAGGTAATTGGCAACATCAGCATACCAGGGTGTTCAAACAGTGATAGCAAACAGATGCTCGTCCGGAAATTGATCTTCCACTGCTGCTGCATCGATTGGCTTTGGAATTCTTGAGAGAAAATTGGCTACATGATTTTCTTTTCCAAGTCGATCCTTGATGGTAATATCAAATTCTTGCAATAAAAGAAGACATCTAGTTATTCTGCCATTTGTGATAGGCTTGTTTGCTAAATATTTGATGGCAGAATGATCTGTATACATGATAAAAAGATATCCAGTAATGTAATGTCTAAACTTATTGACAGCGTGTATTACAGCTAGAAATTCTTTCTCAGTAACAGTGTAATTTAATTCAGCAGGGGATAAATTTTTGCTAATATAATAAATTGCATATGGTTTTTTATCCTCTTCTTGCCCAAGGACTGCTCCAATGGTTGTATCTGAGGCATCAGATGATATCTGAAATGGAAAATCCCAATTTGGTCCTTGAAGGACTGGGGCTGTGGACACAAGCTTCTTCAGATCCTGGAAAGCATGTTCACATTTTTCTGTCCAAAGAAAATCAACGTTACCAGTTAGTGCATATAGAGGTGCAGCAATATGCGAAAAATGCTCTATAAACCTCCTATAATAACCAGAAAATCCAAGAAAACTGTGTACCTCCATTTGAGTGGTAGGAGTGGGAATAAGAAAAATTATTTGGATTT
Organism: Pinus tabuliformis; assembly: GCA_031772625.1. Taxonomy (NCBI): domain Eukaryota; kingdom Viridiplantae; phylum Streptophyta; class Pinopsida; order Pinales; family Pinaceae; genus Pinus; species Pinus tabuliformis. The sequence continues at coordinate 308,713,817 of CM062815.1, read as the reverse complement.
TGGTTGGGTCTACCTGAATGCCAGATGTTGAAATAAAGTGTCCTAGAATAAGTCCTTCAGTCATCATCATATAGCATTTTTCATGGCTTAAACAAAGCCTGGTAGCAATGCAACGTTGTAGGACTTTTTCTAGTGTATCCAATGCTGGATCGAAATTGTCTCCATACGGTGTAAATTCATCCATATATACTTCAAGTCCTTCATTTATTAGGTCTGCAAAAATGCTGAGGATAGCCCTTTGGAATGTGGCAGGAGCATTGCATAAGCCAAAAGGTAGAACTCTGTTGGCAAATGTTCCCCAAGGACAAGTAAAAGTGGTTTTGTCTTGGTCTTCAGGGGCAATCTGAATCTGATTGTATCCACTAAAGCCATCCAGGAAAGAAAAGAATTTATTTCTTGCCAGAGTGTCTAATACTTGGTCGATGAATGGGAGAGGGAAGTGGTGTTTTTGTGTTGCTTTATTTAGTTCTCTGTAGTCCACACAAATTCTCCAATTCCAATTCTTTTTTGGTACCACCACAAGCGGAGAGACCCATTTACTATCGGAGATAGGATAGATGAAATTGACATCTAAATTTTTTTGAAGTTCAGCTTTTACCACATCCTTTAGATGAGGATTAAGTCTCCTCTGAGGCTGGCGAACAGGTCTCGCATCTTTTTCAGATAGAGTGCCAACTACTTGAACTCTTGGATTATTTGCCATATTCATCCTTGATTTCTTTACACACAATCCTTTAATAGTCTTTGCATATATCAGGATGTCTTGAATGGCTTGGAGGAATGGAATTTTTATGTACAAATTCTGTAATTCTCTCAGAATGTCAAAATCAGGATATTGTGTAGGTTGAGGTATGATTAATCGTTCTAGGAATGGGGGAGAGGATGTGGTTGTTTGGTTATGAGTTTGTTGTTTGTTCACATCCTCTTCTTGTGACAAATGTTCTCTGGGTAACTGATTTTCAACATGGGTTGTCTTATCTCCATCAGTTTCAATAATACGCCCAGATCTTAGCTGAAGATCATTACACTCCTTCAGATCAGCTCCTATTTTCGATGTTTCTACTATTTGGACAGATTGGACCAGTTTGTTATTTGGATTGGGATTGGGTTGGGCTGGGAGTTGTGGTCTCATATTAGACTGGGGATTTTTTTGTAAGGTTGGCAGTGTAGGTTGAGGGAGCGACACGGTTCCTACTGGCTTATGCATCTGTCTTTGCTAGTTTTTCTGCCAGGCTAAACTTTGTGAAGTAGGGGGAGTCCATTGTGGTGGGTATGTGCTACTTTGCCAATATGGTGGGGTATACGGAAGATTTGGCCAACCAGATTGGCTTACCTGATTCAGCCACGGGGTTTATGAAGGAAACGACTATGGTGACCAATTTGGAAACGAGGGTTGGGATTGACTTTGCCACATATTATATTGTTCAGCATTATACTGCGGAGACTAAAAAGAAGAGGTTGGGTCTGAAAACATACCAGATTGTTGCGGCTGCCACTAACGGCGCTGGTTGAGCAAATATACCAATTCTGGCTCTTCTTCTGCTTCCTTATATACTGCTTTTAATTCGGGAAGTGAGGGACAACTTTCCGTAAGGTGATATTTTGTGCAGATGGCGCATGTTCGGACTGCATCTAGTGGACACTCCTTATGGCTATGTTTCTTCCTGCATTGGGGACAGAAGATTGAAAAATTTTGTTCTGCCTCCATTTGCTTCTATTTGGCTTGCATAACATCAAGTTGTGTAGTTAGCATCCCTAATATATCAGTTTTAAAATTTTCCAATAGATTTCCAATTTCTGCACGCGTTACTCCTTCTGTCGAAATTTTATTATCTCTTACAAACTGATCATGTTCTGCCGGTTTTAATCTTGTGCTGCCTCTCGAGCTCCTGATACATAAGTCAATAATGTCAGCAAAATTTTCCTGATAAATATCTCCTTTTCCCATAATGTTTAATGTTTCAATCCATTGTTCCTTCATGCCCCTAATTAATGTTGTTTTTAACACATTATCAGGTAAAGGTAGTGATGCATAAGGAGATCTTTGAAGATTATACTGAAAACATTCCACATACTCCTCTAATGTTTCATTTGGTCTAGCTACCATCTGGAATATTTCATCCTTCAGTTATCTAGACCTGCAATAGTCCTGATATTTTTTTAGAAAATATTCTTTCATTTGATCCCAGTTATTTATAACCCCGCCACCTAATCCCATAAACCATCTTAAGGCAGCCCCTTTTAATGTAGAGGGAAATAATTTTAGTTTCTAGGGGTCGGTGGTGTAATCATATCCCTACACAGCACATCGAACTCAGATAGAAATGCATCTGAATCTTCTAATGTAAGACCGTGGAATGTAGGGATATGTTGAAGAGGGATTGCTTTCATGGGCACATTTGCAGCAGTATCCACTATGGGGTATTGCAATATAGAGGTTTGGGTGTTTGGCTGGTTTTGAGACATTTGGTCGAATATATGCCAATAACCTTCTGGGATATCTAGGAGGGTATTCCTAGGTTGAGAAGGAATGGCATTAACATGAATGGTTTTAATAACACTTCCTTTGTATGGGATAATGAGAGTGCCTAATGTCTGAGGAGATTGAGTTTCTTCAACAATGATTTTTGCAGCACTTCCCTTGTCTTGGCTGTTTAATGGCTGAGTTGTCCCAAGAGGAGACCTCGGTTCCTCAGTTTCCCCTATCTCTCCTCCTCCTTCACAAAGATTGCTAAAATTCCCTTCTTGCAATAATTCTGGAGTAGAATTTTCAATTTCTTGAAAGTCCTGCTCTTCAGTTTGACTATGCACCTCAGCAAAGGCTATAGATGGTGATCCTGTGGCCTGAAGGGAACTAGTAGGCTGTCTAGAAATAACTTTTCTGGGTCCTACTGAAGGCTGAGATTCTGCTTTCTTGAAGATTTTGTCTATGAAGGTTGATTGGCCAAGGGTCACTGGCCCCTTAGCTTTTTCTGGCTTGGGTAGAGGTTTGGAATTCTTTTCTGGATTTTTCTACTTAGTCATGCACACAAATCAACTGCTAGATTCTACCCAAACAAAACAGCAGCAAATCTGTAGGAAAGCAGGCATAGGAGTAGGGTTGTTACATGCTCCACACATAGGTTCTTACCTTCCGTTTTTAAAACCCAATTCTTCCCGAGCAGGTTCTCACACTATTCTAAAAAAGAATAAATGGCTACACTCTTTCCCCGGCAATGGCGCCAAAATGTCGAGCTATAAAAAGGGTCTCTTTCACCTCTAATTACCTCACATTAGTTTGTCAATCCAGGAACATTTTTTTATTTCAAAGAGTGTCTCAATCTGAGGCTATCATTTGCTAGAGTAATTCTAGTAGTACAGTTTTTAAAAATACAAGAGTAAATGGATGCTTGTTTATAGCAAACTACTTCAAAAGATTAAACCACACATTCAGAAAACTAAGCAATTTATCAGTCAAGGGTTCAGTAGCAGTAACTCATCCCTTTGTAAACTTATGGAACTAAAAGAAATCAGAGAACAGATCATGGATCTGGGAGCCAGACAGTAAATGTCAATGCTCACTGCAGCCTTAGATCACTCTTCACACCAAAATAACGATTGACAGGAAATGGAACGGCAGATAAGAAATTGAATAGCAAAAATAGAACAACAAATCTAAAATGGAACACCAAACAGGAAACTGTAATAACAACTAAGTCTAACAAGCAGTAACACCTTAGTCTACAAGATCAAATGCACTAATCGTGACCTACAGGAATCAAATGGCAATCCTTCACTCTTAAGGACGAATTGAACAACACACCAAAATGAAACAACACTGATTAATGGTGAATTATAGAACAACGCTTGAAAACCTTGCATACACACACACAACACACCTTATTATTAATCTGATCCAGTTATCAATCTCAGTTAGAGAGAGTACGACTGCATTTCAAAATGGAACAACAATGTCTATAAACTCAACAATCGCAGAGACATAATCGCTAAGATGAATTCCGTAATATCAATGAATAAGTGCACAACACAGAGGCTCTATAATTGAACAACAACAATATTCTGTAAAGACCGACAGTATTATATCAAAACTTAAAAGAATAGTGATACGTTGTAGAGTTAATGCAAGAGTTTTGTCTTTAGAAACCTCAGTAAATTAAACATAACAGAGCATGTGATGTAAACTAACAAAACACATCAGATTACCAAATAACGCTGATAAGAAAACCACGCATAAACCAAATGTAATAGTACAGGAGCAAGTGTCCTCCAGGGTCGAGCCCTTAGCCTCCAGGGGTACACCGCTTGAAGTTATTCCAGACTCAGAGATGGAATAGCAACCAAGTTTGTATTAATGCATAAAACATAATTACAGTAGATCAGCTCTCAACGAGACTCGATGATCAAAGTTTCAATATTAAGATAAATTACATAAAACATAAGGACTCGACTGACCCCTCGAGCTAACAGTGCTGCCCCTTTTATAATGGTGAAGGCGGAGATGTCTAGGTGCAAAAAATAGTTAAAGTAGTGATCCCTCAGGATCAAGGGATCCTGAGGGATTTGCCGAACCGTTAGTCCTTAGTTATCTCTTTTCTTTCTTGCGCCGAGCCAATATCTCCACTTCCTTTCCAGGGCTGATTCGATTTGATTTTTTTTGCCTTGTTTGCATACGGTTCCCCATCAAAGGGACAACGATTAACCCATCCTTGTCCTTTCCTTTGGAACGACAGCTTTTCGTTTTTCCTTCTTCCTGCATAAGAAAATGACAATAGTCAGTGTTTTCATTTTGCACATTAATCTCACAAGTTTTATTACAATCCCTTATCATTTTCCTAGTTCATGATGCAAAAGGTTTGTAAGTTCTAATGAAAAGATGCTGAAATAATTACCAAAAACATACCTTCTTTAGTACTCCACACATGGCATAAAAAGGGATCTCAATGCAAACATACATGGCAACAACAGGAGTATCCCATCAACATGACAACAAAAGGGAACTCGGACAAAACATGATGAATCATGACAACAAGTACATCCCACAAATGATTCTGCACCACATCAAGCAAGAACCATGAAAACAGGTAAGAGACAAGATCCCACATCAAACATCAAATAGGGATCTGTGCAGTACAATGCATAGCAAAAGAAGTACATGAACACACTGCATATACCTCACATCCTGAGGCCATATGAAGAAAAGGATGTCAAACTGCTGAAGTTGTTTGGACCATCGATCTCACAAAATCGAATCTCATGGAAGTGACTGCTCACACATGAATGCTGACACCTACACTCCACTTAGAAAAGTGGCTGAAAAATGGAATGAGAAAATAGATTTGTAGCGTAGAATAGTGGAAAATCTACTATCAAATTTCCAAATTCTGTGAAAGTGGAAATCTGGGGCTCAAGGAATCTTTTAGATTCCCCCTAGATTCCTTAAAGATTCCCTCCTCCGGGTCCTCTGCAATTCAACTACTCAGATTAGGAAACTGACTATGCCATCGGGTTCGTGTCGCTGAGAGGTGTAAGATCAACATAAAGTTTGTCCAATTTGGACACTGCGAAAATTTCACCCTCCTAGAAATTTTGCTCAGTCATGGTTCCACCTGCATAGAAATTAATTAAAAATAAACTCTACCTCGTGTTTTGTGCCCACTCTTGGTTCCTCCATTTGTCTAGGCGCACTATGAAAATGAGGTTTATATCAATTTCCGGGTGGATTAACCAAGGAAATCAGTTTGGCGGATTGTTTAGGATTCTGCATAAGGTGGAGGAGGTTAGGAGTTCAAACCCCGCCCCATCCATGGTTTAACATTTTCTTGTTTTAACATAACTGCATGTATTTAAATGGGGATCGGGTCCACATTGGGTAGCTCGTCCCATGCCTCCCGCACTTAAAATTGGCACATTAATTGTTTGGGGTGTTGTTGGTACCGCGGTGCTGTCATGTGGTTGTACTGTGGTAATGACTGCGAGTTCCGTGGAGTGTGTCGTTGTAAGTTGAATACATTCATGGGGATGCCTACTCGGGGGCCAGCCACGTGGGCTAGGTGGGATCGACCCCTACCAGCACCCTTAACAAACCTTCCGGCCACATTCCGTTGGGTTTCATTTTATGTTTGGTGTTGGTTGGGTGTGGGCCGGGTGCGCACCCCATATATATAACTATATGCAATATTTGGGGGTGCGGTTGGACCGGCGGGTTCATGGCGTCAATATTTTTAAATTATTTTTTTATTTTTATTTTTTTTATATGGTTTTTGGGGGTGGCGGGGGTGGTGGCTTGCCACGACATTCATATATATATATATATATATATATATATATATATATATATATATTAAAAATGGGGCCTTTTTAGAATTTGTCTACCATAAGGGTTATTAGACAAATTAAAAAGGCAACAATTTTGCCCACTTCAGGAGCTAAGTTTCATGCCTCGGGCTTGGTCAAATTGTAGGACACTTAAACCTGGCCCACAATCCAACTTTGATAAGAACTTTGACTGGCTCGTTCTCCCTCATATGAGATCAAATTGACGAACCGTTTGCACCACCACAATCAGGACGACGATATCTACGCTCTAGTCCTGGTTCAAAATCATTCTGATCACTTTGATTTTCGAGCTTTCATAAGCCCTCTTTATCCTGTGTGTCTCTGGAGCCATCTAGGTCACATGGATGATCTATGTTGTTGTGTCATGAAGTGTTCTAAGTGTGACGTCATAGTCAAGTCATGTCATTGATCACATTAGCTCATTGATCCCTCACTTAGCCAAATTTCTGAAATTTCTCAGCAACTTAGCCTCATCCAGACTTCCTCAATTGTGCATTCCATAGTTCGAACCCTCAAGTTGCATATTTCCCCTTGACACTATGCAATGCACAGTTCCTGTATCCTAGGACCATGCACTGTGTAGTTCCAATGCTCAAGCTCGGACCATGCACTGTGTAGTTCCAGTGCTCAAGCTCGGACCATGGACCCCATAATTGTGAGATCCAGCCCTCCAGACTAGTCTTAAATGCACATTGCAAGTCTCTGAGATCAAGCTTAGCACTTGATCTCCTTAGCTGTGCAATTACACAATCACTAGGTCTAATATTCCTTGCAGAATTGCACAGTTAGACGAAGTTGTTGGGTGTGGAGCCTGATTATCTTCTGTATTTAAAGGTTTCAGCTGGATGTATACCCTAGGAAGACTATACAACCCTCCATGTGGGGGGGTAAATCCCCCCCGGCTGGGGGGTTCGAGGGCCAGTGGTCCCTCAGCAGGGGTTTGGGGGCAGCACCCCCGAAGCTAAAAATAGATGTAAAATTGCCTTGTAAAAGTCTAGAAATTTCTAGTCAATTTGGGCCATTCGTTAGGCAGATGATCTGATGGTAGAAGTTATGTTTAATTTAAGGTTTTTTTCCCTAGAAGGAAACCCTCACTATGTATGAAGGAATTGTATTGTGTCTATGGATATCTTTATTCTGAGTGAGGAAGAGAGAGGATATTGAGAGCAAAGAGGGTGTTACATCGGATTTGTTGTAGGTTGTATCTCTTCAGTTTGTTGGATAATATAATAAAAGGACTCATTGTGTCTTCGTGGACATAGCCCAAACTGGGTGAACCACGTATATCTGTGTCTCTCTTGTTTTATGTGTTTTCTATGTTTATATTTCTGCAATATTTTATGTGTTCCATTGCTTCGTAATATATAATTTTCTAACAATTGGTATTAGAGCCGAAGGTCTATCTGGCTGATAAACTCGCAAGAGAGAAGGGTTCTTGGTTCGAGTGGGAGCAATGGCGAAAGATGGTAGGTTTAGGGTCGAAAAATTCAATGGCAAAAACTACCAGCTGTGGAAGATGCAGATGGAAGATTATCTGTATCAGAGAGATCTGTACCTACCATTGAGCAGAAAGACAAAGAAGCCAATGAGTATGACAGACACATAATGGGATATTCTGGACAGAAAGCCACTTGGAAAAATAAGGTTGTGCCTAGCGTAGTCGGTAGTGTTTAATATTTCAAAGGAAATGACAACATAGGGTTTAATGTCGGCATTGGCCAAACTATATGAAAAACCCTTGGCCTTAAATAAGGTATTTCTTATGAAGCGTTTATTTAATATGAAGATGTTAGAAGGTGGATCTGTTGCAGACCATTTAAATGATTTTAATACAGTTACAAGTCAGTTAAGTTCTGTAGGGGTAAATTTTGATGATGAAGTTAGGGCTCTATTATTTCTGTGCTCATTGCCAAAAAGTTGGAATGGTTTAGTTATGGCCATTAGTAACTCTGTCTCTAGATCTAGATGTTGTCAATGCAATCCTTAGCGAGGAAATGCGACGGAAAAGCTCCAATGAGACATCGGGTAATGCTTTGAGTGCAGAGTCGAGGGGAAGAAAAATGGAAAGAGGAAAGAGCTTAAGATATCGCAGTAAATCAAGGAAAGGCAGATCCAAGTCCAGATCAGGGATAGTGTGCTGGAAATGCGGGAAGAAAGGATACCTGAAGAAAGATTGCAAGTCTCGGAAGGGAAAAGAAGGAGATGCACAACAAGAAATTAATCATGAAGTGAATGTAACAGGTGATGTGTTGCAAGATGCTTTGATTCTTTCTTTTGAAAATATTACTGATTCCTGGGTGGTAGATTCAGGGGCCTCATTCCATGCCACACCTAATAAGAAATATTTTCATATCAATGTTCAAGGAGATTTTGGACATGTCCATTTGGGTGATGATAAACCCTGTAAAATTGTTGGAATGGGTAAGGTTCTTGTAAAACAACAGAATGGAAACCAATGGCTACTAAAGGAGGTAAGGCATGTTCAAGATCTGAAGAAAAATCTGATTTCAAAATGGCAGTTTGGAGGTGAAGGTTGTGTAACTACTTTCACATATAAAACCTAGAAGGTCACTAAAGGATCCCTGGTAATAACGAAAGGAGAAAAGGTTGGTATGTTGTATTTATGCAATGGTATTTCTAATTCTCTTAATGCTTTAACCCCCACAGGAGAAGATACAGCATTGTGGCATCATAGGCTCGGGCACATGAGTGAGAAGGGGATGCAGATTCTTCACTCAAGAAATTTGTTGCTAGGTTTGAAGAATGTTGATTTAAAATTATATGAGAATTGTGTTTATGGAAAACAGAAGAGAGTCAGATTCCTTAGAGTTGGGAAAGAAAAGAAGAGCGAAAAATTATAGCTTGTGCATACAGATCTATGGGGACCTGTGTAGGTATCATCTCTTGGTGGCTCTTGTTATTATGTTACTTTTATTGATGATGCAACCAAAAAAACTTGGATTTATTGTATGTTAGCGCTTGAAATTTCACCTCAGGCCGAGAAAGGTAAACCTCAAGGCAACATCAAACCACTTAGCCTCGTAGCTAGCCCTACGGGGCAAGAGAGGGCTCTCTCCAATCTATCTCGAGAAAGATCTTCAATGGGTGAGATAACCAATAGGGTAACACTGATTTTAGGCTTATAAACTGATCAAAAGGGTTGATTTGGGATTTTTAGAGTTTTTGGTGGCAAATTGAGGAATGGCAATTTTGGGTGCGGGGATAGGACACAGTTTCTGCAGGGGGTTCTTTGGGGCGAGATAGGATACAGTATTGATGCCTTAGATTGAGGTGAATGGATGAGAAAGATAGGTGAGGAGCTAAGGAGAGCAAACAATAACTTTGAATTCTCCTTAAACAGTAGAAAACATTGAAATTAAACAAACTTAAAAGCAGAGCATGACAGTCATGAATTCTACTTTAACACTTCATTTGTTTAATGTGCAGAAGGAAAATAAAGGAAATGATTCACATAACACACTTACAAGTACATAGAGAAAACACACCATCAATACATGTAACCACAAGAATCCCAAAAAGGACTGCAAAACCCTGGTCTTCCTTAGCCAAAAATTGCAGAGATACAGTGAATAATACAATGATAGCTTATCCCTCAAGAGTCCAACCATGAAAATGAGCAAGAAAGTACATAATATAGATCATCTAACCTCTTTCCCTGCCTCCATGGGTCGAGCTCACTATCCTAGGAGTTGTTTCAACCACTTCTAAACCAAGCACTGAAAACTAGGCAGTCAAAACAACTTACCTCTATAAGCTAGGAAACCAATTCATTCATTTAATTTTCACCTTTTTCATGAATGAATATTCTAGAAGAGGTACATAAGTGTAAAATTTTCATAAAAGTACATTAATTACATCAAAGAGGATAATAATCCACCCCAAAAAGTCAAACAGGGTCAAACTGCGTTTTTCTGAGATGTACACTGAAATTTGGAGAAATTTGTCTGACGGGTCGCGCGCCTCTGCCTGACGGGTCGCACGCCTTTGGGACCACTTTTGGGGCACTTCTAGGTGTCCAAATTGAGCAAGAGTAGTCTTGTTGGAAATTTCTGTGAGTCGAATTTCCAACCCAACTGGAATTTCTGAATTTGGTGGTCATTTGCCCCTCCAAAATTGCAATCTCCCAAGACTGATTTCTGTGTCTAAAAAATGTGGCAGAAAGTCATTTTTTGCTTGTTTTTTTACTCTCTAGAGGCCCAAAACTTCATAAAATCTCTTGTCCATGGATGAGAATATGTAACTTCTCATGAAAAATCTAGAAATGCTGAGTTTTTGCAAAATGGAGTTGCCAGGATGAAGGGTCGCGCGGGGGGTGAGACCCGTTAATGGAGAAAACCTGTAAATTGCCTGAAAAAACCAAAATTTACCAAAAATGCTCAAAATTTCTTGGGATTTGTGCTGTGGCTAGGCTATTTAGTGCCTTGGTCCTTCAATGAGGCCTCGGCCAAGATATGGAGGGGATCGTGCCTCTTTCTCCTTTTTTGTGCCTTGGCCAACCGCCTTTGGAACATCTTCATCTTTGCCTTGCGCACATGCATTCTCGCCCAATAATGGTTCTTCATGTTTCTCAACAATTTTTTATCTTGGTTGGCCTTAGCCAACAACCTCTCCAAGTGAGCATTGAGCTGGATAAGCATGGACTCTCGCTCAGCGGGCAATGGATCACCGGGTCTTCTTCGATTCAAGTTGCGGTCACTACAGATCCTCCACAACTCATCAAGAGCTTGCTCATCCTCCAACTGTTTGTTGCGCTGCTCTAGATATGAGATTGTCCATTGTGCCCCCTCTAATATCCTCTTCAATGCATCATTTTCAGCTCTAAGGTGCTGAATGATCTCCTTAGACTCTAGGCTAGGAGAACTGACATCAAGATCAATAAGCTCGATAGCTGGAACACCTGATGGCCCCTCATCAATCTTGGGCTGCTTGCCCCTCTGTGCTACCTGTGCTGCTGAAGAAAGCGAGGCCCCTTCCACCTGCTGTGGAGATAACACTCGCTGAGCTGATGAAGGAGGCGAGACCCCTTCCACCTGCTGTGGAGAAAGTACTCACCGAGCTGCTGCAAATAAGGCCCTCTAGCCTCTCTGATAAGTAACCAAAAGTGAGGAGCTGACATGTCTAGTGACGGGGATTTCATGCTGCTGTGATGGTCCTCCTTCCTCATGAATAACCTCAGGATGTGGCGGTGGTGGTGCTGTGAAAAGCTCACGAGAGATGAAGTCCTCCCATGAGATGCCCTGCTGAGCCAACTGATGTAATACTACAAGCTGAATCAAACCATAATGGTAAAGGCTCCTATACTGCTGTGCCGGGCTCTTCCTCTGCATCATGGACACCATCCTCTCAATGTTCTGATAGAAGAAAACAGGGATGTTCATGATCCGTACTCGTGTGAAGTGCATCAATAGGCGAATATGGTACGAATATGCCTGTGAAAATCTGCCCTCACAGGTAAAATAGAGCATGATGAGCCTCATCATGGGAGCATACTCACTCCTGAGAAATCTGAAGGGAAACACTCCTGTCAAGTGTCTCATGAGTGCTGGTCTAACGAAAGGCTCAAAATGAACGTTGTCCAACACCTTGCGCTTATTCCATACCTCTCCGACATTGGGTATCCCTGTGGCCTGTGCAATCATCTCGGGTGTCAATGTAAAGTCCACCTCGGCAAGGTTGACATGTCCGTCATGCAAATGTAAAACAAATAGGCGAGCCAACTCTCTGTGGTGCTGAATCTAAGAGATCCTCTCGCAAAACTCATAGCAAGACATGTACTAGAAACATGAAACTGCCATAGGACAAGCCTATAAATCTGCCAAAGAAGTGGGCTCCTCTCTCTTATGATGACCACCCTTTCCACCCTTATGAGGCCTCCTCTGTACCTCAATCTCTGAAGCTGATGCCTGGTCATCACTCTGCTCATAGGTTTCGGTTTCTAACATTGTTTAAGGAGCAGAGTGGCCAAAATGTACTGCTGTTTCTACCTTGTAAAATGCTGATTTGTATGCTATTTCAAGGGGGACAAGGAGCATGAGGGGAATGTTAGGGGAGGGACACTTTAAAAGGTAAATGGGAATAAATATATAAAACAGGGATTTTGGGAAAAAAAAAAACATTGCAAAAATCATTGCATATGCATCATTATATACATTGTTTACATGGGTATAATGAGAGGTAGGGTTAGGGCTTGATTTTTCATTTTTTAGGGAAAAGGGGTAGAGTTTAGGTTTGCTTTACAAATTTAAAATGGAAATTTGTATAGAAAGACAAGGAAAATGACATGGGAAATGGGGAAAATGATTACAAGGGGAATACCTTTCAAATAGCATAAAACCCTAGGCATATTTTACAAATTTAAAATGCAGCAACATGGAGCTTTTCTCTTGCACATGGAGATCCTTTAAAAATGCAATCAAGATTCCCATTGACCATAACAAGCAACCATTCTTAAGTTGGAGAGCCTACCTTCGTCAATTTAGCGATTTCGGAGGGTCCTTGGATAAATTTGCAGTCGGTTTGGTAAGCAGGGCGCTGACGGGTCGCGCGCCTCACCCAACGGGTCGCGTGCCACTGACGGGTCGCGCCCGTTGAAAAATTACACTGCCGGAACGCGCTTGACGGGTCGCGCGCCTCTGACGAGTCGTGCACCTGGCCTGACGGGTCGCGCGCCTGTCCAGCTCTCAAATTCGCTCAAACACTCGCCCAATCTCTCTTGCAAGTGAGTTATATGCACAATGAGGGTGAATGGAGGGAGATTGGGCTTTTATAGCTTTGATTTGAAATAATTTCATGCCCAAACCCACTTTCTAATGTTTCTCTTTGACACTTTATAAAATTGACCATTTTGGTTTCCTCTGTCCTGAAATTGACTCATTTAATGCTTTTGCTCGATACTTTTTGCAGGGATATCATCTGAGGGATCTTGGCAAGGGAGCCAGGGTTACATGCTGTCTTTGAAATTTTTTTGAAATTTCATCACTTTTTACAAAAAATTGAAAAATTACCTTGGGTTTAAAAACAGGGTTTTTAAATCCAAGGTGAAAATTAACTGTACAAGATAGAAATTTTCGAAGAAACACTTTGAAATCATCCCTTTGGCTTGCTGGTCACTTACTGACCTTCAGAGACATGACCTTGTAAACAAACTTGACCAAAACCCTAGACCTAGGATTTTGACCTCAAGCCAAGACAAGACAAACTTGAAAGTGACTAAGGACTGAAATGACTTTGATCCAGCAATGCCAGGAAGGGGAGAAAGACACCAGCTCCTCCATCAGGGTTATGGCATGCCTAATGGGATGCAAAAATTGACATTGATGAGACACCTACTTATGCAAATGCAAAGAGCTTTGATCACTGATGGAGGGCTACAAGACCGACTCTAACATTGTATTCGAAATAAATCTGATGTATTTGATACTTTCAAGAAATGGAAAGCTTTGGTTGAAAATGAGACAGGGAAAAGGTTGAAGTGTCTTAGATCAGATAATGGAGGTGAATATTGCAGCAAAGAGTTTGATATGTACTATTTAGATAATGGAATTCGCAAAGAGAAGACAGTTCCAGGAACACCAAAAGAAAATGGTGTGTCAGAAAGGATGAATAGGACAATCATGGAGCGTGCAAGGTGCATGAGATTGCATGCAGGATTTCCTTTACAATTTTGGGTAGATGATGTAGATACTGTTGTTTATCTAATAAACAAATGACCTTCAAGTTCCTTGTATGGTGGCATTCTAGAGGAGGCATGGATAGGTAAAAAGGGAAACTACTAATTTTTGAAGACTTTTGGTTGTGAAGCCTTTGTCCACATTAACAAAGAAAATAGAACAAAGCTTGAGGCAAAATCAAAGAAATGTACCTTTATTGGATATGGTGTTAATGATTTTGGTTATCGCTTATATGATTATGAAAATCACAAAATCATTAGGTGCAGAGATGTAATATTCAATGAAAAGGTATTGTATAAGAATCAATTGTAGGAAAAGAAATAGGAAAAAGAAAACAGAGAATACACAGTGCTTGACAATATCACAAGAAAAGTGATGGTGCCTGAAAATCATAATGATCAACAACCAGAAAAACAACCACAACAGCAACAAGCTCTTCAAACACCTGAAAGTGGTATTAGAAGATCTACCAGGATAAGTAGACCCCCTGAACGATACTCTCCTTCATTATATTATGTATTGTTAACTGATTCTGGTGAACCAGAATGTTATGAAGAAGTAGTGCAGGTAGAAACCTGGAAGAAATGGGAGCAAGCCATGAAATAAGAGATGGACTCTTAGCACATAACCAGACTTGGGACTTAGTTAGGTTGCCTGCAGGTAAAACAGCATTGCAGAATAAATGGGTTTACAGGATGAAGGAAAAAGATGGAGGAAAACAGAGGTACAAAGCTATACTTGTAGTGAAGGGTTTTGCATAGAAGAAAGGTATTGATTTTGATGAAATATTTTCTCCTGTTGTTAAAATGACTTCAATCAGAACTATTTTAAGTCTAGTAGCAGCTAAAGATTTGCATCTTGAGCAGTTAGATGTAAAGACAACCTTTCTCCATGGGGATTTGGAGGAAGAGATATATATGCAACAACCACAAGGATATGAGGTAAAAGGGAAGGAGAAACTAGTGTGCAGCTTGAAGAAGAGCTTGTATGGCTTAAAATAGGCTCCAAGGCAGTGGTATCTAAAATTTGATAGTTTTATGTCTGATCAAGGTTATACTAGATATCACTCTAATCATTGTGTTTATCTCAGAAGGAAAAATGATGGCAACTATATTATATTGTTATTGTATGTAGATGATATGCTTGTTGCAGGTTCTAACATGCAGGAAATAAATGTTCTAAAAAGGAAATTCGCAAACTCATTTGCAATGAAAGATTTGGGTGCTGCAAAACAAATCCTTGGTATGAGAATAACTAGAGACAAGAATAATCTCAAATTAACATTGTCTCAAAGTGAGTACATAGAAAAGGTGTTGAAAAGGATTAATATGCAGAATGCAAAACCAAAACAATGTAAACTTTGAAACGGGAACTGATACTGTTACCCGTTTTGTAGAGGTGGCAAAAAAATGACCCGATTTTCAAAAGTGGTGATGCAGAATACACATGTTTTTTTTAGAACATGGTTTTTGGAACTTTAATTTTTTTCATGTGCATTAAGTTTTAGAATGGTAGTGAATGGTAGTGATTTTCATCCTGATTTTAAAAAGTGAGTATTTTGCATCACACCCTTTTTTTAAAAGACCTATTTTTTGACTTTAAATTTTCTAGTGTGTGAAATGTAAAAAATTATTTTCTAAATTTGATAGTTTTTGAGGTCGTCATTGTATTCATATTTTCTTGTTCTCTATCTTAATTTTTTTTTTTTAGTGGGGTTTTTATTATTTTGCGTTTTTAAATTAGAAAGTCGATAGTTTGAATTTTAGATAATCTACATGTTTAGACATCCTTAATTAATTTTTCAATCCACATGAAATAATTGTTTCTAAAAAACAACATTTTTTAACAATGGACATAAAAAATAACCATTTTTAACATAAATATAACAAAAAAACTAAACGTTTTGATAATTTTTTGCTAGAATTAACATGTCAAAATCACAATTTTTATACAAAAATATTAACTAAAAATGGTCAAATAATAGTTTTTTTTTATGAATTACATGTCAAAAAGATAATAATAACTACTTTTTTTTTTCAAAAAATAATGATTAACTTAAAAATCAATGCAAAAATCACATATTACCAATATTGAACATATAAAAACCCTAATTGAGTGTTTATTCTTCTCATAAAATGTCAAAGTCAAAACATTGCAAAGCTGGATTTACAAGCATAACTTAAATTTAATCAACAATGTCACGTAATCCAAATTCTTCGTCCTCTAGAGTTTCATCATTGTCCTCTTCCACAATATTTTCTATTTCATTTTGCTCATTTTCCTCTTCTAATGGGTCTTTGATGTCTGCAAATCTCCCAATATATGTCTTTCCAAACATTCCATGTAATGGTGGTTGGGGTTCCTTTGCCTTTTTTGCCACACGTGATTCACTAAAGTCCCCTTTCTTCAACCCAATTTCTCGCATTGCATCTCGAAGAAATTGAAGAGCATTAATTCTTTGCTGAATGAAATTGCATTGTAATGGATCTTTCTCAATTGCCGTTAGATCTAGCGAGGAGATTCGATGATTAAGGATATGTATGTAGGTCAAGCGATGTCTTCCTCCGCCGTTAGATCTAGCGAGAAGATTCGGCGATTAAGGATATGTATGTAGGTCAAGGTGAGTGTTATCCTTTGAGTTTGTTGTGCTTCATGGTGGGAATCGGTGGATTTCGGGTGGACTACATGCTCGAGGGTTATCCCCTCGTTCAGACCCAAAATCCTTTTAGAATGGTCTGTATTTCCTCAGTGGGTTCGATTCTAATTTTAACGTGGTTGCAGGTTCTCGTCCCGATATGAGCCTCATCCGTCAGATCTTTGAGGGGTGATCGAACGGTGTTGACTTATGTTTGTTTTTCGAGGGTTTTGTTGTTCGGTTTGTGGGTCTATGGCTTTAAGTAGTTTGATATTTCTTTAGCCCAAAGTTCCTTGGGGACTGTTGTATTTTATGTATTTTTCTTTACGATTTAATGAAATATAAGTTACAACTCTTAGTTTAGCAAAACAAAAAGAAAATTTGCTCAGGGGGAGTTCCAGTACAGGTACCAGTTCCCATTGTTTAGGTAGAGCATCTTTCTATTCACTGTGTTTTTGCGGTAGGCCAAGTCATTTATTCATATAAGCGAATGAATGTTAAACATGTATTTTTGTTTTCTGATTTTTGTCTTTATTTTTTATGCTTGTGGTTATTCCAATGTATTAATGTTTTGTAATTTGAAAATTATGAAATCAAAAGAGGAATGTAATATTTCTTTGGGTTAGGTTAGTTATCGAGGTTAATAAACAAACTATAAGCCATTGAACCAAAGGGGAACAATCATAAACGCTAATTAATGGGCTTGAATATTGCTGCAAGCCCTAGGTTAAGCCTGCATTATCCACAGACTAAACACACATACACACACACATATAAGTACTCTTGAAAACATAAAAAAATGTGTAAATGAATGTGTAGATTGTTTTTAATACTAAGTGAATTTATTGTTCTAGATATTTCTATCTAACACACATAAACATAATATGTTGAATGAAGGCTTTCAAGCTATTTTTGAAAAGTATCAACTGTAACTAATATAATGTAATGAGAAAAATATCAGAGTCGAAGAAAGTAATACATGAGAGCTAAGAAAAATTGAAAGAAAAACTAGTTTAAAATTAGTAATATTAGTAATATATGTCAAGCATACTATTATAGGATTTATCATTCACATGTGTTTCCTTCCAAGGTGTTTAATACCCAAAATGGTGAAAAAAAATTTAGATGTGAGAACATAAGGGTTTTTCTTTATTTTTCTAATGAAAAATGAACAACCACCAAAGAAGATGTACAAGCAACATGCATAACATAATAGTAACCTTTTACTATCCCTAGCAAAACGTAAATAATTTTTTTTGCATCTAGTTGCCTGGGGATACCATAGTTCTCCACACAATGTACCCAGATATGATTTATAAAGCACTTGTACAATCGACAATTTGTATAGAAAACCATAAAAGGAATATACTACATAATTAAATCTCCACAGGTAACCTCAAAAGAGCATGTTCTAGTAATGTAAGTGTGAGCAGTCAAAGACTCATTAAGAAGAAAGACAAGCATTTCTAAAATGTATTTGGTGAGAGTTATAAACCCCAACTCGTAAGCTTTTCATGCCAAAAAGGGTTCTTGGTCAAAACATTAAGTTATGAAAATTAAAGAGAAATATAACCAATTAAAAATAATCCACTCAATTAAAATATAGCATCTTCCATCACTTATTTTTATTATACTTTATTAATACCCTAATTAAAACCGTAAAAAAATTAAATTACATTTATAATACAAAACCATGAGTACACACCTTGCCATAATTTGTCGGAAACAATCTTAGCATCGGTTTCTAACATTAAAGCGAGTTCGGCCAAACACCAGGGAGAAAAGGCATAGTTCTCGGACAAAATAGCGATTTGAACAGAAGAAGAGAGAATGGCGTGCTGTATTTTGTCTGGAATGTGATCGCCCAACTCAAATTCGTCGGAATCGAGAAACACGCGCAGTCCCATTTGTCGGAGAGAATGGTAAAGAATGCTCGCCATCGACTTCTTCACATCAGCCCCTCGGTGATTGATGAATACGTCATATAACGATTGAGAGTTTGTGGTCGATGGATTAATGAAGTCGCTGCTGTCCTATTGATATCTTCTCTTCTCTCTCAAAAATGTGAGCGTTTGTTTTGGAGTAAATCTTTCTATTCTAACATTGTTACTGCATTTAGGATCTGAGATTTCTTATTCTCAGCAAATACTGCTATGCCATCCTCAAGCTTCCAAGTCACTGCTGATGAAATCTGCGGGGCGCCACCCCCGGGCCGCCCCGCCCCGCCCGAGGGGCGGGGCGGGGTGGCCCGGGGGTGGCGCCTGGCAGATTTCATCAGCGATTTCATCAGCAGTGACTTGGAAGCTTGAGGATGGCATAGCAGTATTTGCTGAGAATAAGAAATCTCAGATCCTAAATGCAGTAACAATGTTAGAATAGAAAGATTCGCCTGCGCAGCGCCACCCCCGGGCCGCCCCGTCCCGCCCGAGGGGTGGAGCGTCGATTCCCGGAATCGACGCTCCGCCCCTCGGGCTGGGCGGGGCGGCCCGGGGGTGGTGCCCAGCAGATTTCATCAGCGATTTCATCAGCAGTGACTTGGAAGCTTGAGGATGGCATAGCAGTATTTGCTGAGAATAAAATCTCAGATCCTAAATGCAGTAACAATGTTAGAATAGAAAGATTTACTCCAAAACAAGCGCTCACATTTTTGAGAGAGAAGAGAAGATATCAATAGGACAGCAGCGACTTCATTAATCCATCGACCACAAACTCTCAATCGTTATATGACGTATTCATCAATCACCGAGGGGCTGATGTGAAGAAGTCGATGGCAAGCATTCTTTACCATTCTCTCCGACAAATGGGACTGCGCGCGTTTCTCGATTCTGACGAATTTGAGTTGGGCGATCACATTCCAGACAAAATACAACACGCCATTCTCTCTTCTTCTGTTCAAATCGCTATTTTGTCCGAGAACTATGCCTTTTCTCCCTGGTGTTTGGCCGAACTCGCTTTAATGTTAGAAACCGATGCTAAGATTGTTTCCGTTTTTCATCATATTCCGCCTTACTTCGCTCGTCACTCTTGGGGAGTATACGCTGATGCATTTCGGAAACACGAATCGGATGGCAGATACAACAATGCAGAGATTAAGAAATGGAAGGAAGCCCTCCATAAAGCTTCCAATATCAAAGGATGGGAATTAAATGATCATAACGAGTAAGGATTATCAATAGCTGTCTTTATTTGGTTCTGTAGTTTTGCTGTTTGTCATTTATTTTAATATTTAACCATCGTATCTAGTTCTTAATTTTTACGAGCATAAAAAGCCTTTCTAGACACATAACAGATTGATTCCTTCTAGACACATAACAGACTGATTCTACTAAGTAAACAAATACAGAGAAAGTAGATCTCCGTATAAATTCCAGATGAGAAAATAAAAATCTTGGATTGATTAGATTCCGCATTATCACATGGCTTTCATGTAAATATGTTCAGGGACCTGGGGCAGCTCTGCAAGGACATAGTCGACACCGTATTAAAAGAGGTGAAGAGGAGATCATCATTAGAAGTTGCCGAACACCCAGTGGGGCTTGAGGAAGCTGTGGGTGAGTTCGACAGAAGAAGGGAGAGGGAGAATAATCCTAAACTTGTAGGAATAGTGGGCATGTGCGGGTCTGGTAAAACAACCCTTGCTACAGAACTGTTCAACGTCAAACGTTCTGCATTTGATGCCTCGTGTTTTCTCCATGATGTGTGCAAAACATCTGCAGTGAATAATTTGGCGACTCTTCAAAGAATTATTTTGAAAAGGTTACTGAATCTTGATTTAGAGATTGACAACGTGATTGAAGGAAAGTGGATTCTCGAGGATCGTTTCGCAAAAGTTGAGACCACTTCTCGCTTTCTCATTATTTTAGATGGCATTGATCATAAGGAGCAAGTAGATGCCCTCTTGGTCCAAAAAGTCCTTCAAACCAACAGTTTGATAATTATCACGTCCCGTGACAGGAGCGTGTTTACTAGCCGCCCCCAATCTATGCTCTATGAAATGAAATCGATGGCCGAAAAGCATGCGAGGGAGCTCTTTTGTAGGCACGCCTTCAACCAGCCCAGCCCAGTTATCGGATCTGAAAATGTAGTGGATGGCTTCATGAGACAGTGTTTTGGCTTACCTCTGTTGCTTAAAGAGTTCGGAGCCCTACTTAATGGGAAATCTGAAAAGGAATGGGAGATAGAACTGCATAACTCATTCGAAAGGCTGAATAGAGACATCAAAAACAAACTTCAAACGAGTTATGATGCACTGGAGCAGGACGAGAAGGAGATGTTCCAGGACGTTTCCTACTTCTTCACCAGCCACCCGAAAAATACGGCCATAAGGATATGGAATGCGTCGGGATGGAGTGGATTTCCGAACTATGCAACCTCAACAAACAGCGATGCAAACTCAAAACATTTTTTATGAACGAAGAAACGCTTCAAACCTTGAAGAGCCAGGTCTCAGCAAGCGGGCAACTGTCAGGAAATTGCTCTACGTTCGAAGTGCTGGCTGCTCATTTGTGGAGAGTAAGATGCCTAATTATATATATACTACGCCCTACCCAGATCAAGTGGACTCCTTCCACAACCATCTTTACAACTGATGCTATATCAAGTCGCTGTTGTCCTATTGATATCTTCTCTTCTCTCTCAAAAATGTGAGTGTTTGTTTTGGAGTAAATCTTTCTATTCTAACATTGTTACTGCATTTAGGATCTGAGATTTCTTATTCTCAGCAAATACTGCTATGCCATCCTCAAGCTTCCAAGTCACTGCTGATGAAATCACTGATGAAATCTGCCGGGCGCCGCCTGCGCAGCGCCACCCCCGGGCCGCCCCGCCCCACCCGAGGGGTGGAGCGTCGATTCCCGGAATCGATGCTCCGCCCCTCGGGCGGGGCGGGGCGGCCCGGGGGTGGCCCTGTGCGGGCGGAGAGACATGAATTTGATGCCATCCTGCTGTATAATGCAATGTCGCACTTATGTTCAAAATAACACCAGCTTCTGAAGGAGACTTTCCAAGTCCACCTTTCTTTAAATATTGCAATGCAGCATTGCACATTGTAAATGTTCCAACAGAGTCAATATCCAATACTATTCGGAAGCCATTTGGTGATAAATCCTCTGCAGCACAAAGAAAATTGCGCGCAACACCATTCACAAGAATATCAAGTCTTCCAAACTGCTTTACTGTTACTTCAACAACATGAGCAACATCCTCTATCTTGTGAACATCTCCTTCAATTCCAATGGCCCGAATGCCTGGCGCTTGGAGCGCTGCAGTAGCTTCCTCGACGACGGTCTTTACCGAAGATCAAAAGCATATAGCAGCAAAATCCACGAACTACATTGATAAATCTATTTCTAGGGCTGTTATCGTATGTCACATATTAAATTGAACCAAACTCCCCAATTTTAACGTTGTGTCAATGATTTCATATATAAATTCAATATCATTATACAATTGTACAAGAACAATAATCTAAACAATAGTAGTTCCACCTGTATCGGGCCATATATGACGTCCCAAACTATATGCAAATATTTTTCCATCCAGATCTATAGTATTTTAAAGCAGAAGAGTATTGATTCTAATTATACCTACAACCCTCCAAAAATATTTACTAAAAAAAGTTCATTTATTAGGTGTCCATCCAATTGAGTGACTATCCAAATCCAATTGATATAGCGGCAAAATTCACCTACATTGATAAATCTATTTCTAGGGTTCTATCGTATGTCACAAACCAAACTCCCAAATATTGACATTTTGTCCATGATTTCATCGATATATTCAATATCTTCATTTGATTGTACCAAACAATAATTTAAACAAAAGTAAAAGTAGACACAATATGGCTTCACAACAATAATTTAAACAAAAGTACAAGTAGACATAATATGGCTTCACAAACTATATGATAATATTTTTCCATCCATGTCTATAGTATTCTAATGTAGATGCCCTTTGCTTCTAATTAGACCTAGAGCCTTCCTCCAAAAGAAAGTATTAAAAAGGTCCATTTATTATTAGGTGTTAGTCTTCTCACACCAACATAAATTTTAGTGCCATAAGATTGGGACCTAATAAATGAACCTTTGTAACACATTCGCTGGAGAAAGGCTGTGAATCCCTATGTTTATGGGTTATTTAATTTTTATAGGTGACGGTCATATCATCCATTAACTCTGAGCAGGTCTTCCAGGAATATATATCCAATAGTATTTTACAGAAGACCTAGACCCGATTGTAACTTTGGTTATCGGAACTTCCCAGCAAGAAATTCAACGGTTGACCTTGCAGTTTGTTCTCGGATGACCCGAACATACAGTCTAGTTAAGGATGCATTAAAAGATTCTTTCACAGCATTCCTAAATATTAAAAGATTCACTGACAACTTTCCTCTAGATATTCACAGCATTCCTCCCTGAAACGTCGTAAAAGACTCGTTCACAACGTTCCTTTCGTTTAAGAGATGTATTAAAAGGTTCATCTATTCAGTGCAGGGTATTATTAATGAACTCTTATCACGTTTCATATGAAAGTATTCATATATCCATTCTATGCTATTATATTGTAGAAAGAGTGATCTAGGGTGCCAAATCCATGGTATATATATATATATATATATATAGATATATATATATATATATCCGCCATATCTTCCACTACTTCTTGGCAGGTTTCCGGATGGATGAACATTTCAGAGCTTTCACACATAGATATGGTGTAGGTAGTCAAATATTATGATTATAGTATGCAATATCAAGCTCAGTAATTTGAAGGTGCTTATTAGATCTTTCTGGGCGTGGGGGGCGGGTGGAAAATAAAAAAAATCTAGTCTAAATTACCCTTTGTTATATTCATTGAATATTAAACTTAAAGTTTTCTGCCAAAATAATGAGTAAAAGTCATTGATTCCCAATTTACTATAATGCATCATCAATTGTGCGTTGTAATAATTTTTAGAACATTGGTGTTCTCAAGTATCATGGATTCATTGGCACAATAATTTTTTAAAATATTATCTCATGGTGTTTTTTTTATGTCCTGGAGCACCACCAGTAGTGCATCATAGAAATTAAAGGCACATCAATACGGCCATGAAATTTGTTTATTAATGTACTTAAGATCTATTGGAGCATTGTTAAAGGTGAATTACTACATTTAATAATAATAATTGACCGACAATTGCAGGAAATTTTAACTCAATAGCGAGTTAAGATGTACCAAATCACCATAAATGGTATGTCCTTTCTTTCTAAGTATACTAACAAGCATAATAAACCAACAATATTCTCTATATATTAACCCATTGTACATAGTGTGGCTCGTAAAAGCATCAATGATCACTGCGAGTTGATGCACCACGTGGAATTTTTTTTGAAAATAATGAAAAGACAAACAAGTTAAAGAACAATTTTAAATTTTAAACCACTAAATACGTAGAGTGGGGGATAACAATCAATTTACTTGGTCCCTTTTTCATTCAAATAAGTATGGTTATGTTATGGTTAGTGTGTAGAGAAAAAATATATAAAAAAAATTAGTATTGTTTGCAAAAATCCACCATGGAAGTAGAGAGGAACTCTTCGCTTCAAGACGACAGAGATTCTAAAAAGGTTGTTACCAGAAGGAACAATGTTGACATGGGAGTCTACTGAAACCAGTCGTAGATTTAGAAGACTTTTGAAACCTGGAATGTTGGGCATGCATGTGAACTCAGATGGGGCACTAGTTGATGAAAGAGAAGAATATGGAACATCTTCGTCAGCATCCAGTCACTCATTTGAAGATGTGAATTCTGATGGTGTGCAAGAAAATATGAGTGATTTTGAATAATTGTTTAAGATAGTTTATATAACTGATGTATGCATCGTATCTTCAAATAAAATTAATGTTTTCCATATTTTGTTAGATGAGAAGTTATGAAGCATTTTTATGTTGTTGGATTATGTCTTAAGTATGATAAATTTTATTGTTTAAATATCTACAATGCAATATCAAATTAGAGATATAATGTCTGTTTTATTCAGTATACAAATAAAGACTTTTGAATTCATTCAGTGATATAATTTGTTCATAATGTCATGTTTTTTTAGTTTTATAGTTGAAAAAATTTCAATTTCTTTTGTATCTAGCATGTTGTGGTTGAAAACATGTTAAATTTATACTTAGGAAAGAAAAATGATATTCTACTAGAAACATTAATGTGTTTTTTCCTTAAATTTTAACTTTGTTTGAGACATAAAAAATTGGTTTTATTAGTATTTTTTAAAAAGTATGAAAATTGACCCTAAAAAAAAAAATCATTATTCCAGTATCAACACTTTCGTTCTGAAGCTATATTTTGCAGGAAAATTTCGTAGTCACTGCCATTTTTAAAACAGCCGCAAAATTGACACCTGAAAAAAAAAAAAAAAAACATCGTTCCAGTATACACACTTTTCGTTTTGAGCATTGTTTTTGTGGTTTTTTTGAGGTTTTTGGGCCAGAGTTCCCGTTTTGAGTTTATAGTTCCCGTTTCAAAGTTTACATTGTTCCAATTAGTATACCTTTAGCTAGCCATTTCAAATTAAGTAAGGAGGCATGTCCCAAGACTCAGGAAGAAATGGCTCATATGTCTAAGGTTCCATATGCATCAGCAGTTGGAAGCTTAATGTATGCAATGGTCTGCACAAGGCCTGATATTGCACATGCAGTGGGAGTTGTAAGCAGGTACATGAACAATCTAGGAAAAGAACATTGGATGGCGGTGAAGTGGAATCTTAGGGATTTGAGAGGTACCACAAATCAAGCATTATGCTTTGGTGGTTCAAATATTTCTCTACAGGGATATGTTGATGCAGACATGGCAGGTGATAGAGATAACAGGAGGAGCACAACAGGGTATGTGTTTATTGTAGGTGGAATAATTGTCAGTTCGGTTTCAAAAACCCAAAGTGTTGTTGCATTTTCAACAACAGAAGCAGAGTATGTTGCTGCTACAGAGGCTAGTAAAGAAATGATTTGGTTACAAAGGTTTCTAGATGAATTGGGTAAGAAGCAGGTGTTGTGCAGGTTATACAGTGACAACCAGAGTTCCATACATCTTGCAAAGAACTCTGCATTTCATTCCAAGACTAAACATATACAAATGAAGTACAATTTCATACGGTCAACATTGGAAGATGGACAATTGAAGTTGGAAAAGATACACACTAGCTAGAATCCTGCAGATATGTTAACAAAAGTTGTAACCAGGGAGAAACTGAGAATCTGCTCAGTTTCAGTTGGTCTTCAAGTATGATGAAGAAGATGAGAAATAGCTAGGTCAAAATTGAAGTCATTGTCTAGAAAATGAAGCAACGATCGAGTTGTTAATCAGTCTCCAAGTGGGAGATTGTTGGGTGTGGAGCCTGATTATCGTCTGTATTTAAAGGTTTCAGCCGGATGTATACCCTAGGAAGACTGTACACCCCTCCACGTGGGGGGTAAATCCCCCCTGATGGGGGGTCTGTGGGCCAGTGGTCCCCTAGCGGGGGTTTGGGGGCAGCACCCCTGAAGATAAAAATAGATGTAAAATTGTCTTGTAAAAGTCTAGCAATTTCTAGTCAATCTGGGCCGTTCATTAGGCGGATGATCTGACGGTAGAAGTTATGTTTAATTTAGGGTTTTTTTCTTTATAAGGCAACCCCTCACTATATATGAGGGAATTGTATTGTGTCTATGGATATCTGTATTCTGAGTGAGGAAGAGAGAGGAGATTGAGAGCGAAGAGGGTGTTACAGCAAATCTGTTGTAGGTTGTATCGCTTCAGTTTGCTGAATAATATAATAAAATAAGGACTGGCTATTTCTCCGTGGATGTAGCCCAAACTGGGTGAACCACGTATATTTGTGTCTCTCTTGTTTTATGTGTTTTCTGTGTTTATATTTTTGCAATATTTTATGTGTTCCATTGCTCCGTAATATATAATTTTCTAATAGAAGCAATGTGAAATCACTCAATCCGTATCACTGAGTCCTAAAATTGTGCAATCTCCCTACCCATTATATCTTGAATTGCGCATTGCACGGTATCAAGGCTCAAGCTTCACTCCTGATTGCCTAAGCTGCGCAATTGAAAAATCATCAAGTCTCTATTTTGTGGAAGTTTGTAATTCATGTTTTCTTTCACCTACACTAAAGTAGTTGAACTATTTCAGTACTTATTATCTTGAGAATTTTATGTAATGGTTACTATTACTATCACATCCTTGTGGACTATTCCACTAGATATTAGAAAAACATTTCTTGTTGATTGGTTGTAATGACTATCTCATCTTTGCAGAATATTTTATTGGATGTTAGACAAATCCTTCTTTGTAGTGTGTATCTACTAGGGCGGTACTATTACCTCTCTCTTAGAGGCTCACTTTATTTTCTCCCTCTGCAATAGAATCACCTTGACACACTTACAATTGAACACTCACCAGGCACACTCGCTTTTCGAAGGCACATTTGCACTCCTCTCCCTTGCTGACAATTAGAGAGAAGGAAAATATTTAAGAAACTAGAAATCGGGACATATTTTGGATGGGACTCCTTTCGCAAGTAGTGTGAGGTCTAATTTGGACCACATATCAGGGAGACCCCTTGAATGTTGGCAGGTCCAACACCATCAACATTTATGCCACTAGAAGGATGGAAATAATTTTTTTATGATTGATAACCTCAACCACCCAAATCCTAATTATTTCAGTCAAGGAAATAATATTCCCAACACCTCCCATACTCATATTTCTAAAGTTGGTGATTCTTCTCAGCTTGGTCTCAGAAAAACATACAAAAATTCTTACAACCATATCCAGGCCATCCATCCTATCACTTGTAAATTTGCAAGAGTAAATGGATTGATACCTAGAGTACATAACCTTTCGTATTTTCCAAAGAATAATGTGACCAACCCTACTGGGATAGTCGTTTCAAAAATTGAAGATTTGGTTCTCTCCACCCTTGAAGAGTTGGGAGAGACTGCAGAAAATGTAGAGAAAAAAGACCAACGTTTATCTTTTAACAGTGGTGACGATGACAATGTTGTACTCTCAAATGATACTTTCCATGGGTTAGTCAATGAAGAAGTAGATGGAGAAGACCCATTAGATTCCGACGATGAGGAGGAAAACAATGACAAAGATATGGCGAACCAAGATCTGGATAGGATGACTTAGGGCCCACTTGCACTACGAGTTGTGCTATAGAAGATGTTGATGCACCCGAAGAAATTTTTAACAAAGTATGAACCTAAAAAAGAAGTGAAGGCAGAGGACCACTTGGACAAATATTACCTGCATCTACAAATGCTTGAGGTATGTTCCATGTACCTTAGATGATAGTGCATCTATATCATATCATAGCCTTCCTTTGAACTCAATCCAGAATTGGAGGGGTTTTAAGAAACTATTTCTTGAGAAGTTTGCTAATGATAAAACCCGAGGCATGTTGTTAAGAGATCTGGGGAGTCTGAAGATGGAGCAGAAATAGAAAGTGAAGGATTTTAATCAGAGGTTTAAATGTATATTGAATAGATTTCCCATAGACAAAAAAGCTCATGGCTCCATCACTATTGATTATTGCACATCTTCCTTACCAACAAATATTGTATAGTTCATGAAAAGAACTATGAAGCTAACATTAGCTAAAAATTACAAAGAAGCAATCACAGTTGAAAAGGAATTGCACGCAATTGGAGTCATTACAGATGATGAATCAATAAAGGAATCCAAATACATAGGTAAAAGGTCTCAGGACTTTTTTTATGTAAGGCCAATGAGAAAGTGGTAACCAATCTTGAGAGGTTGACCCACACCATCAACTCTCTATCCAATGAATTAGCAGAGTTAAAAAAAAGGTCAAGCAAGGTCACCATGAGTAGCAAGCTTCCTAAATTTATCTTTCTGAGAAGGGCTACAAACTTTAGCAGTAGCAACAACCATCCAGCCAAGTCTACACAAAGCTCAAACTTTGTGCTGAATGTTGAGAGTATAAGCATGGAACAATATTGTCATTTCAGCAAGAGTATCATTCAAAAAAAAAAACAACAAAAACAAAAAACAAAAACAAAAAAAAAACATGCCCACAATGGAACCACAACATGAATACTCTTGATGCACATTTTTTTGATACAATAATTTCAGATGACCAGACTGAGCCGATATAAGAGAATGATGCTAACAAAGAAACTATGAATGTTTGACAAGAAGTGAATGCATTCAGTTGTGTTTTTGCAGCTAAGAAGAAGAGTGTCGAAGAACAACCATTGAGTGAGGCCTTGAATCAATAGAAAAAACTTGATACATTTGATAAACCAAGGGTTGGCCTCTACAAAAGACTTGACGAAGAAAAAATTGAAAGAGAATTTGTTGATGAAGATCACATCGGCCATCAAATCATCCCAGAAAACTCAGAGAAAGTCTAGAAATGTTGCTACAATGAAAAGTTCTTCTACAAACAACAAAATTAAGTTCATCATTTCGTAAGTAGAAGATAAATCAAATCCACTAGAGACTTTGGAAATGTCCCTCGCACTATATTATAACATAGTGGATGAAATGAAGAAATCTCATGCAAATATCTCACTCTTTGAAATGACAAAGACCTTTAGCCAACGAGAATTTCTTGTCCACACACTCGAACAGTCTGCCAAAGGTAATGATGCTTCTTCATAGAAGGGGTCTAGAAAGTCCTCTGGTTCCTTGGAATCTATACTTAAGACTTGAACATTAGATGCTAATACACTCTGCCCTCCATTTCTTTTAACGTTTTAAATTTTCAATTGTAATGTGCACAATTGCTTAGTCGATTCTGGTGCATCTGTAAACGTGATGCCTTTATATGTACCAAATAAAATCAATGGAAAATTGGATAAAAAAGATAGACAAACCATTCAAATAGACAAGAATCTTTTCCATGCTATTGGGGAACTTAGAAATGTGCTCATATTATTATCATCCGACCAACGAGTTCACCAATGTATAAACATAGTAATTTTGGACATTCCAGAAGTTTACTGTGCATTGCTGACCAAAGATTGGTCTGAGAAGTTACAAGGGTATTTTTCTACAGAATGGTCACACTTATGGATTCTGTACAAGGCTAAAAACAATCAAATCTAGGTTAACTCAGAGCCTTATAGGAAACATAATGTAACTCCCTTTGAAGCTAAAAATGAACATGTGGCTTTCACGGATATTAACTTTGGGAATTTATTCTCAGAAACTGATTTGGGGTGCTATGTTTCTCAGGCATCCCCGATCCCACTTGAAACATAGTTGGAACTCCTTCCTAGTCCAATTAGTGAAAATGACATTTGTACATTATGTAGGAGTAATGGTATTATTACTAGTGCAATAAATAGTCCTTGTACATATGATGTTTAGACATTGTATTTTGATGGTTCGAAGGCATAGGAGGGCTCTGGAGCTAGTTGTGTTTTAGTAGAACCATGATAGAGAAAACATGTGATCTAAGGCCGCCTGGAATTTGAGTGCATGAACAACACCGCGGAATATGAAGCACTCATCTTGGGCTTACAAAGGTCCATTGACCTCAATGTTGGGATTCTAAAAGTAGTATGTGACTCAGAAATTATCGTACAATAGGTACGTGACACTATACACTGTATGCCACCTCATCTAAAAGGTTATCAATAAGAGGTATGACATTTGATTTCTCATTTCCAACCTTTCAATATTTTTTATGTTCCTAGGATGCGTAACACAACACAATTTCAGATGCATTAACAAATACTATTGTTAGGTTATCACCGCTTAAGGACAATTTTTTTGTAGAAATTCTTTATAATCCTTCCATCCCTGACAATATTACTAATTTACACGTTTTTTAATGATGAACATCATATATTGCACTTTATGGTGAATACTAATGTATTTAAGGATGCATCTATGGATGAAGACAAGCAAGAGAGAGCATTGTAGGATGAAGCTTGCTTAAACAAAGAGAACCCCATGCTAAAAGGCACCATATCATTGGAAAAGTTGTATGACTTGAAAAACTACTTCAGAGGGTCAGTTAACGTAAAAATCCCTAGCTCAATGATGTCACATGAGAAAATAAATATTAGAACAAAAAAAGATCCAAAGTTTTTTAATCTTGGTACTTTTTGCACACCACAAGAGTGGAAAGCATTCCTCTGGTTATTCAAGCAGTACCAAGATGTTTTTGCGTGGATGTATGATGAGCTGAAAATTTATGACACATGAATAATCCAGAATGTGATTCTGATTAAAGAAGGGGTCAAGCCTTTCCAAAAGAAGTTGTGGAAGGTACATCCAAAAATTCAGCCTCTGATTCCAAAGGATTTAAGGAAACTGTTGGATGCTCAAATCAATTATAAAGTGTGACATTCAACTTGGGTATCAAATTTGGTCCTAGTAAGAAACATTTCTAGGGAAATCTGCTTGTGTGTTGATTAACGTAACTTAAACCATGCCTCAGACAAAGATGACTACCCTATGTCATCTATGGAATAGATATTGCAGATAGTATCAGGGTCATAAATGATTTCTTTTCTAGGTGTGTATTTTGGCTGTAACTAGGTTCTAGTCTTGAGTCTGACAAACTCAAGACAACATTTTGCATGAAGTGGGGTATGTTCAGATTCAAAAGAATGCCATTTGGGCTAGTAAATGCCAGTGTGACATTCCAACATGGAATGTAAATTACGTTTCGTGGAATGATTGGGAAAAACATAGTGGTATATCTAGATGATGTTATAATGTTTTCCAAGAAAATATATGACCGCCTACACCATCTAAGGAAAATATTCGAGAGATATTAGAAATACAGGATATCCCTTAATCCTAAGAAGAGTATTTTTGTAGTGTCTGAGGGTAATCTCTTGGGCCATATTATCATGAAGAGTGGGATTAAGGTAGACTTAGAAATGATCAAATCTATAATGCAGATTCCCTTCCCGGTGAACAAAAAAGCCATGCAGTCCTTCCTAGGAAAGATAATTTCTCTCAAATTTATCTCCAATTATGCTTAAATCATGAAACACATGTAGGAGATGGAAAGGAAGGATGCAATATATAAGTGGGATAAGAGGGAAAAGGATGCATTTTCCTGTATAAAGCAAGCTATAGCAAATGTGCCTATGTTGCACAACCCAAATTTAACCAAAGATTTTCTTCTCTACACTTTCAGATTTGATACTTCTCTCGCCATTGTGCTTACACAAAAGGATGATCAAAATAATGAGGGGCCAATATCTTTCATGAGTTCTAGCCTTCAAGGAAATGAATCAACTACCCGACCATTGACAAACAAGCTTATGTATTTTACAAGGTGGTGAAGCATTTCTGACCCTATCTCTTGAAAAATCATTGTATTATCTTTGTGCCACACCCATCGAGTAGATCACTATTTGTTCAACAAGAGCTGGGTGAAAGAAGAGCGAGCTGGATGACTAGTTTACATGAGTATGACTTAGATTTCAAACTAGTTCACATGATTAAGGGCCATGGTCTTTATCGGCTAAAAGAAAAATTAGTAGATGCGAAAGAAGAAGATCCATCTGGATGGGAGCATGAAATCAAAATGTATAATGTTGAGCAAGCTTCCCCCACTACCATCACAAACTATTGGTACAGGGATGTGCATCAGTATCTTGAGCATGGAACCATGCCCACTCATTTATCCACATGAAAAAAGAGGGAACTCAGGTTCAAAGAATTATCATACTAGTTGGTTCATGGGTTTCTTTTCAAAAAGCATCATAACAAAGTTCTGCTCAGGTGCTTGGAAGCGCATGACTCAGCGCGAGTATTGCATGATCTCCATGATAGACCAATCAGGGGACACTCCGCAGGTGACAAAAATACACACAAGGTTTTGCGAGCTGATTTATATTGGCCGACATTATTCAAGGATGCTCATGGTTATGCCCGCAAGTGTCTAGTTGCTCAAAGGTGTACCGACATAGGAAATAAGTGAGTCGCCCCATTACAACCTATTGTAGTGGAAGAACCATTTCAATAATGGGGCTTAGATGTGATTGGTGAAATTTTTCGGCACTTATCAAAGAAACACCACTATATCCTTACTGCTACATACTACTTCATGTGGTGGACATAAGAAGTTGCACTCAAACAAGTGAATGATTAGGAAGTCATCAAATTCCTTAAGCAGAATATCATTTCTAGGTTCGACATTCTGACTTCACTTTTTTTTGACAATACAACATATTTTTCATCGTTAAAATTATATGATTTTGCATTGGAAAATGGAATCGTATTGAAAAATTCAACTAATTATTATCCACAGGGAAATGGTCTTATTGATTCTACAAATAATAACCTCATCTACATCATAAAAAAGACCATTTTCTCTAAACATAGGAACTGGTACTTCGCTTTGGTGAACTCCTTATGTAGTGACTATGTCACGCCAAAACCATATCTTAATACGTCACCTTACTTCCTGGTGTACGGAAAAGAATCCATCCTACCCTCGAACATCTACCTACCTTCCCTTCAACTTTCACATGATTCCCATGGAAATCCTTGCTTATTGGTTCAGTGTAGGATAAACACCCTTTACAAGATGCAAGAAGAAAGGAAACAAGAAAAAGAAAATTTCTCACTTCACTAGAGTCGTATCAAGAAGTGGTTCGATAGGAAGTCTTCTAGGAGGAATGAATTCATTGTGGGTGACTTAGTCTTGAAGTGGGACAAAGCCCATGAGGAAAGAGGAAAACACAGTAAGTTCCAATCTCTGTGGATTAGACTGTTCACCATACATGAAAATCTTGGCCAACACACATATCGTCTATAATCACTAGATAGGAGGATTGAATCTTTTCGCATTAATGGAGATTACTTATAACATTATTTTCAATGATGATATGGGGATGTGCCCTGCCTTATGTACATAATTTATTTTCTTTCTTGTTTATTCATTGGTCTTGTTTTTTTTCATTTGTGTAAATAGGTGTCATGTGTGAACGTGTTCTCTGACTTCTTTACGTGTGATTGAATTGAAAAGTGTATTGTGACACCACAACATTTGGCTAACTTTTTACCATCCTTCCTTGTGTTGGTTATAGATTTTGGTCGATGAAGTTCCGATGGTAAATACGATTTGTCTGTAAGGAGAGTTTTGGTCAAACTATGATACTTATGTTTATTCTAGAAACGTTATGCCACACTTACTTCTGTGTTTAAGTGTTTTCATGCTTATCCAATCAATAGATGAGGAAGAGGGGAAACATATAAATGAGAAAACCTAAATCAGAGGTCTTTATATGATTATCTGAAGGAACAACCTGTATTTCTCTCAATAAGTCAGGACCCCTCTTCCACCCACACAATGAATAAGTGCTAATGCATGGTCCTCTTAAATATATAAATAAAGGTGAAAGAAGAGAAAGGCTTCATGTATAGAGAGGTGAAGAAAGAAACTCCACTGGGGAACTCTCTAGGCTTGTTGGTAGTGGAGCAATGTTTATGTTTCTGTAGTTACTTTGCTCGGGTACTATCCAAGCCTACTAACAATGGAGTAACACTGGAGATGAAGAACTATACTCTGAAAATCTAAAGCTTGCAAACTTCACTACCCTTTCTAATTCGAAACATTGTGATATTGTTGAATCTCATGCTTTTGTTCAACCGAGAGAGGGATAAACGAGACAAGTTTTACACATAGTGTAAGTGGGGTAGCCAATGAGATATGCATAATGAATCAATACTCCCTGAAGAATAATGATCTAGATCTCTTCAACTACCAGAATTAACCAAGATCTTTTACTTATGTGATGTTAGCAAGATTTCTTTTCAAAATAGTATGAAAAGCCACATGTTCATATTGTAAAGAAGGTGAAACATAATGAAAATCATTAAATCAAAGTACACAAAACACATTGATATTGGAATTCACCCAATGTGGGTTACGTCTCCAGGCCCAGTATCAAGAGAGTGGGGATGCTTCATTAAGTGTTGCAAATGATGATGGTTTTACATGGCATGTTCTTTGTCATTAAAAGGAAAAATACCCTCAACTTGAGTGGTGTGTCTCTCCACGAGATGTTCTCCCTAAAAGAACTATCACTCAAATGGGTCCTCCTTCAACATGACAAGATAAACAAATATCACATGATGTGGCAACAAGTATCCCTCAAAATAATGGTAATCGGGGATCTAAAAAATAAAGACATCATCATAAAAAATCGAGAAGAAAGACATGGCATAACAGCAACATATACCTCCACTTTCGAAGATGGCCGAAAAATGAAAAACTCAACCGCTGAAATGTACCACACCATTGAATTCCGAGTGATTAGTGGTGTAAAATAGGTTATAAACTTGTCATATTTGGACACTGTCAAATTTTGGAACCTCAGGAATATTGAAGATTCCCCCAAAGATTCTTTCCTAAATATGGTCATAAAATCCACTGCTCAAATGAAGATCCTAAGCATACCAATGTGTTCCTTGCAAAATTCTAAGAAAAATGACTACCGACATCATTCCGACACTAGAAAAAATTGACATCCAAGAAATATTTTAGATTCCACAAGATTCTCCAAAGATTCTTAACTGTTGGACACCTACATTTCCGCTACTCAGATGGATATTTTGACATCACAGTTGGACACCTAGCGAGAAAGCGTATAAAAATGACTATAAGCATGTCAAATTATGTCACTGACACCTTTGGCCCTCAAGGGAATCTTTTCAACATCTTAATATTCTCATGTTCATGGTTCCACACCCTCTGCAAATCATGGTTCCACCCTGGTTTGAGGTTCTACCTTCCCAGTTTCGGCCTCCATTGTTCATTGCCCCATGCATATGAGAAATGGTAGCTTAAGTAGTGGTTGGGTGGTGGATTTTACAAAGTCGCCATCCCTCGCGTAACAGCTATAGAAAGTATTTGAGGTGGGGAGGTCGGGGGTTCCAACCCCACTAATCCCCCACCTTAGCGTTTTGTTGAAACAATGTTTAATTATGGCATGCAGTTTGTTTTACCACCGGACTCCTTAATGACTAACAATTTTCGTTGTTAAATATGGGACCGCCCATTGGGAGCCGACCCTTATGGGCCATGCAGGTTCGACCCCCATTGGTTCCCCCTCCATACATGCTTTGGCATGTGGAAATTCTGGTGTTCCATTGTTATGTGTTATATGTTCTCTGGGGATGGCGGGGTTTGGCCACCTGCCACCCTGTATTACTTTGAATTTTAATATCATTTTACCATTGGGGGGTGGGTAGGTCCCACAGGTTTGACCTGTCCCTTTTTAATTTTATTATATATATATAGCACATTAGTTAAAATTCACCAACCCAAAAATAAGAGATATAGGAAAAATTAACCATCCTATAATTTTTCCCATTCTCGAGAGCCAGATTTCGTGCCCCGGTCCCACTAAATTTGTCGCCTCCTTAAGCCTACCACTTGGCCATGTTTGACCAAATTTTTTACCGTGAATAACTTGACCATACGAACTCGGATTTGAGTGTTATTCACATTGTTGGAATCAGAATGACAAGTACTACGATCCATTCTAGTTTGGGATCAATCCAACCACTTTGATTTTTGATCTATTTCTGGATTCTGAGCCTCTCTAGAGCCACCTAAATCATTCCTCCCCACTGAGGAGCTTTTGGTCCTCCAAAAGCATGAACATAATTTGCAACTATTGTGTACATTTTCTGCACCACAAGTGTCCTGACAGGTCACACTTCCTTCTCCTTCACCCTTTTCCTTCAGAGCCATAAGTGATGAACTGACACCTGCATCCTCTGCAAACCTATAGTACATATTTGAAAATTACATGCTCAATTACATGACCAATAATGACCCAAGCATCCCCATACTTGCCATGAGTTTATTACACATTATGTGGTCAAGTTTACATCATAATGGAAATCAATACCCCAACTATCCATAGAAGGTCAAAACGTCTTCATTGCTTTAATAAGCGATGGAAAACACATCATTGCTTTTACAATTTAAATCACATCACATGATTTACAATATGCGGCCATGGAAAGCTACCATATCTAGAAAAACCATCTCTCATTCGTAAAGGTGAATGGGTCATCTCCTTGTGACATATTTTCTTGTCGAACAACCTTTCCAACTAGTTCTTGCATGAGAGTTTTTTTCCTTAAGAGGCTGCTTTGGATGGAGACTCCAACACATCGCTATTTTATGTCTCCCTCTATTTCAATAACTACAAAAAGTCGTCTTCCTATATAACTGCTTAACCTTCTTCCTTCCTTGATGTGGAGAAGACCTTTCATGCCTCATCCTCTTTCTTGTTACCATTCTCTTCCAACACTCAACAATCACATGGTTATGTAAGCTACAAAAACCACATAGTTTTCTATGCCATGAATTCTGTTCATTATTAACAACATGCTTGTAATCAAAATGAACTTTAGAATACTAAGACTATTTATACCTCCTTTGACTGTCTCTGGTGCGATTATGGTGATGAGAGATTACCTTAGCTCTTCCTTTGCAATGTGCAATGCCATGGGAGGATTGTGATGTGTTTCAATCATTCTCTTTCTTCAATGGTTTCAACAATGTCTTGGAAGCTTCTAACACCTTTGAGCACTCTCCTCTAGTGTATCCCAAACCCGAAAATCGAGGTCTTTTGACAATGTGAAATGGCCGAGTCATTCCTTAGACATTAACAACAAGTCCTCCTCCTTTATACCCCATCTTGGTAAGGAGTCTCATGCCAGTTCTTGAAATGGGTACCTCCATGCTTTCAATAGAAATAGTGTCATGTGAAAACGAAACTAAATAATGATCAAAACTATTTACCTCAAGTGTTTATTCTGAAACAGGTTATGATTGATTTTCTAAGCCTTCTTTGCACTCCAATTCTTCCAAGGCCTCCTCCACGGCTCGTAATTGAAGTTGCAATATATGCTTCTCCTCTTTTTCTTCTCATATAAGTCTCCTCAATTTGATATTCTTGACTTGAAGGCTCTGAATGATCTCCTCATCTAAATGATGAGAAGATGATGAAAAAGATGAATGTACACTCGAGGGGGTAAATGAAGCATCGTCCTCTACTCTTTCTTTCTCCCATTCCTCTCTTGACATCTTCTCCTCATAAGCCGCATACATTATGTCTACCATTTTTGGCATCTTTTAGAAGACCTTGTACATATATCTGTCATCCTCCATTTTCTTTCTTGTTACACATTCAATTGTTCATACTCACAATTCACATCACTGAGAAGACTTCTTTGGTACCAAACTTGATCTAGATCTCTTCACCTACTAGAATTAACCAAGATATTTTACTTTTATTATGTTAACATAATTTCATTTAAAATAATATGAAAAACAACATGTTCATACTGTAAAGAAGATGAAACATAACAAAAATCATCAAATCAAACTATACAAAACACATTGATAATGGAGTTCACCCAATGTGGGTCACGTCTCCAAGCCTGATTTCAAGAGAGTAGAAGCTGCTTCATTAAGTGGTGCAAATGATGATGATATACAAGGTATGTTATTTATCATTACAAGGAAAAATACCCTCAACTTGAGTGGCATGTCTCTCCATGAGACGTTCTCCCTATAGGAACTCTCACTCAAATGGGTCCTCCTTCAACATGACAACCTAAACAAATCTCACATTATGTGGCAACAAGTATCCTTCAACATAATGGTAATCAAGGATCTCAACAATAAAGACATCATCTTAGCAAGCCAAGCAGAAAGACATGGCATAACTGCAACATATACCTGCACTTCTAAAGATGGTCGAAAAATTAAAATCTTGGCTACTAAAATGGACTGCACCACTGAATTCGTGGTGATGAGTGGTTTAAAATTGACTATAAACTTGTCCAATTCTAACCCCATCAAATTTTGGATCCTCGGGAATCTTGAAGATTCCCCCAAATATTCTTTCCTGAAGATGGCCGGAAAATCCACTACTTAGATGAAGATTCTGAGGACACCACTGTGCTCCTTGCAAAATTATGAGAAAAATGACTATAATGTCGGCATGATTCCAACATTGGAAAAAATCAACGTCCAAGGAATCTTTTAGATTCCACAAGATTCTCCAAAGATTCTTAGCTACTGGACACCTGCATTTCTGCTACTAAAATGGAGATTCTAACTGCATGTTTGGAATCCTGGTGAGAAAACATGCAAAAATTACTATAAGCATGTCAAATTCTGTCACTAGTGCCTCTTTCCCTCAAGGGAATCTTTTCAGCATCTTAATATCTCAGGTTCATGGTTCCACACTCTGCAAATCATGGTTCTACCCTGGTTCGAGGTTCCGTCTTCCCGTTTACGGTCTCTGCTGGTTGCTACCCCATGCATATGAGAAATGGTATCTTAAGTAGTGATTGAGTGGCAGATTTTACAAAGCCACCATCCTTGGCATAATGGCTATACAAATTATTTGAGGTGGGGAGGTCAAGGGTTGCAACCCCGATGACCCCCCACTTTGGCGTTTTGTTGAAACAAGGGTTAATTGTGCCACACAGTTTTTTTAACTGTCAGATTTCATAATAGCTAACTATTTTCATTGTAAAATATGGGACCACCCATTTGGGGCCGACCTTTGTGTGCCGGGTGGGTTCGATCCCCACCAGTTCCCCCTCCATACACGCTCTACCATGTGGCGGTTCCACCATTCCATTGTTATGTGTTATATGTTGTCTGGGGATGGCAGGGTTTGGCCACCTGCCACCCCATATTACTTTGAATTTTAATATCATTTGACCGTTGGGGGGTGGGTGGGTCTGGCGGGCCCGACCTGTCCCTTTTTAATTTGATTATATATATGAAACATTAGTTAAAATTCACCAACCCAAAAATAAGGGATATAGGACAAATTAACCATCCTATAATTTTAACTATTCTTAGGAGCCATATTCTGTGTCTCGGTCACGGTCAATTTGTAGTCTCCTTAAACTCGCCACTTGGCCAAGTTTAATCAAATCTTTGACTGTGAATAAATTGACCATACGAAATCAGATTTGAGTGTCTTTCACACCATTGGAATAATGGAAACAAGCACTATGATCTCGATATGGTTTGGGAGTAATCTAACCAATTTGATTTTTGATCTATTTCTGGATTCTGAACATCTCTGGAGCCACCTAGATCAAACACAGGCCTTGCACAAAAGAGTCAACCAAGAAAGACTCAAGCTAGAATTCTATCAGTGCGTCACCAAGTGTTTTCGCTACTACAACACCATCCAAAATTTTGGCCTGCACCAAATTTTAGAGCCTACCTTGGTCTTGTATATTGTTGTCACAACCATTGAAATCCATTCCATGTGTTTTCTTCAAGTGTTTTGGTCCCTTTTGCAAGAAAGGAAAAATGTTGTATTTTCACATGTTAGCTATCGCACAATGTATATAGGATTGTTTTGGTGATTTCAAGGGGTTATCTTTGTGAAAATTAGTTGATCTAACGATGTAAACATCCATCACACTCATTCCCAAATATTTAAGCACTGTCGCACAAGTGTTGTCACAGTGGTCGCAAAGTGTATCTTTGGTGTCTCACTTGTTGTAATTCATCACAAATTTGTCACACTAAGGGAAATGTGTGGTTCAAGTATCATGGATGATATATGTTGTTTTGCCATTAGGTGTTCTAAGGGTTTGGTCATAGTCAAGTCATGTCATTGATTACATTAGCTCATTGCCCGCACACTTAGCCAAATTTCAGAAATTTCTCAGCAACCTAATCTCATCTAGCCAAATTTTGAAAATTTCTCAGCAACCTAGCCTCATCTAGCCTTCCTCAACTGTGCATTACACATTTCAAACCCTCAGGCTACAACCTTTACCCTTAACATTGTACAATTCACAGTTCTTGCCTCCTAGGACTGTGCACTACACAATTCCAGTGCTCAAGCCGAACCTTTGCCCTGAGAATCATGAAATCCATCCCTCCAGCCTAGCCTCAATTACGTAATCAGGAGGCGTGCTCTACCTCTCAGTGATCCAGGTGGTTCCAGAGAGACACACTGGACAAAGATGGCTCAAAAATCAAATTGTTTGGATTATGCTCGAAACAGGTTCATGTTAAGTATCTCATCTTCTTGATCGCGGAGGTATGAATGGTTCGTCAATCTGAGCCCAGATGATGAAGCTATTGAAAAATAAGTTGCCTTGGTTCCTTTGGAAAAAGGAGGCTTTTCTCATAAAAATGGACTTAAATCCTTTATAAGGAAAATCACATCGAGAATCGTGTAAAAGGTGGACTTTAAGACTCCCAATCAGCGATTGCTGATATATGGGGCCGTTGAAGTTAAATCAGCGATATCAGTTCTTGTAAATTGGCGATGGAATGTCGGCATTGATGGATTGCGTCGGCAAAACCCAAAGGCCGAGGACTAGGACCCCTGGGTGTAGTGAATGTGATTAGTGATGGCATCGACAGATCCCTCAATATGCAGAGCTATTGGCAAAAGCGATAGTGATAAGTGATTAGGCACAGCCCCGATGGGCATTATAAGTCCGATTTGATAAAATTTTAAGATCTGATCTTTTATGTTTTGGTTGAATTTATCAATTTTTAGTGTATTTTTTTTTTAACAGGAGGAAGGCTATTCTGAGGATTTATTTGCACCAGCTGATGCTTCTATGCAAACGGCTTCCATTATAAACAAAATTGACCTCTGATTTTTCAACGCGGCTTTGATCCAAACATGTTATAAAACACGATGGATGCAGAGAGATGAGGGGGAAAAAAAGTTGTGTGAGGGGAGCATGGAAAGGCTATGTAACAGTGGGAAGTATGACAGAAAGCCTGAGAGGCTGCGTGGAAAGGCTGCGAGGAAGAGACCTGAGAGCCTGAGTGCCAGAGAGAGCTTGAAAGCCAGCACAGCGCTTGAACCCCATAGAGATACAGAGCTTGATCAATCCATAGTGTAGATAGCCATAGAGTCATAGTGCTTGAAATTCAGGTAGATCTAGAGCTGCAGTGACATAAGCCAGAGTGCTACAGAGCTAGATAGCCAGCGAGCTATAGAGCCAAGAGTCTAGAGCAGTTCTTCTCTTTATGATTGATTCTTCTTCTTGTGATCGATTCATCTTTTGATCAATTCTTCTTTGATTGATTCTTTTTTGTTCGATTCTTCTTGCAATCAATGATGAGAAATTGATGTTCAACAAGATTAATCGTTTTATTGATAGCTATGTGTTAGATGTCCACATTTCTGTGCAAGCAACCATCTGCTTTCATCCATGCCTTGAGATCAATGGTCTGAGCAGCTTCAACAGTGAGACATCCACTTCTTCAGATGGCCC
Source organism: Pinus tabuliformis (assembly GCA_031772625.1). NCBI lineage: Eukaryota > Viridiplantae > Streptophyta > Pinopsida > Pinales > Pinaceae > Pinus > Pinus tabuliformis. Next base: position 308,671,864 of record CM062815.1, on the reverse strand, counting down.
TTGGTTGTGAGGTATATGATGTGTTCATGTAATTCTTCTTTCTGCATTATACTGCATAGATCCTTGATTGATGTTGATGCAGGATCTTGTTTATTACATGTTGTCATGATTCCTTGCTTGATTTGATGTGGAATATTCTATGTGATGTACTTGTTGTCATAACTCATCATGTTATGTTTTGATATCCCTTGTTGTATGTTTCTGGGATACTCTTGTTGTTGTCATGCATGTGTTTTGTTTTGACATCCCTTTTGTGCCATGTTGGTGGGATGCTCACCATGCATGTTTTTGTGTCATACTGATAGGAGTTCAATTGAGAGTTCCAAGTTGTGGGATATCTCTTAGAGCCACTCCTGTGTGAGGGCATTTTTCCTTGTATGATTGAGACATCATCTCTTGTGTACATCACCATTATTGACAACACCTAACCCAGTGGCCTACACCATCTTGACACTGGGGCCCAGAGACATAGTCCCTCCTGGACGAACTCAGTTATCAATGTCTTATGTTTTCATGTGCTGATGATTGTTATGTTCCTATTCTTTTCTGCATGCAGATGTATTCTTTTATGTTCTTTCAAAAATAAATTTTAACACATCATGAAAGTAAAAGGTCTTGGAAGGGTCCTTCTTCACACCCGGGCCTGGATCAAGTGGTATCAGAGCGGTCTTTACGTGTATGTGAATTGCAGTGTGAACAATGGAATGTGCAATGACAAAGGATGAAAGAGCGATGTGCGAGACCATGCTCGACATTTCCAAGAAAGTGGAAATTGTGTATGAAACTCTACATAAAGAAATAGAGGAAAATGAGTGGTTATAGCTTCAGTTGAAAGCCACAGAAGAGGCCATGGAGGAACTGAAGCAAAACAAACATAATCTTCAAAAAGATAATGATGAATTGAAGATGCGCTTACATGAAGAGAAAGAGGAAAAGAAGAGTTTGCTACAACAACTACAAGCAAAGGACGAGGCCTTGGAAAAGCTGCAGCATGACCCATGTGAGGTAAAAATTAGTTTTCCATCTTCATGTATGCTTAATGATGATGATTTCGCTATTTTTGAAAATCACACCATAGGAATTGGCTCCAAATTGTTGAAGAGAATGGGGTATGAATGGAAAGGATTGGGCATTAATTGCCAAGGCATTATTAATCCCATCAAAGTAGAGGAATTACCTCGTCAGGTAGGACTTGGGTATGTCAGGAAAGAAGTTGGGGAATGTGCCACAATAGCTAGTGAACCACCAACAATGGATGATGAACAACCCTCATCAGTTCTTTCCAAACCGAAAGAGGAGGTAAAAGATGTTGATTTCCTTCCGATTTCACCCTTACATATTATGATGTTTGTTGGATATTTGGAGATCCCAATTACGGTGACAAAGATGAGGCTCCTTACAAAGACAAGGCAATAGGACAAAGAACTTGGTGTTAATAACCAAGAAATCACTCAATATTTGGAGGTTATGCATGAGCATCGATTTGCAGGCTCAAGATACACTAAAGGAGAGTGCTCAAAGGTGTCAGAGTTTTCCGAGACATTGATAAGATTTTCGAGGAAAGATAATGATGGGAAAACATCCCTATCATTCCACGGCAGTTCCCATTACAGGGCGAGAGCTGAGGCAAGCTCTCATCACCATACTGACATCAGAGACAGTAAAGGAAGGTATAACCATTTTCGATCTTTGAATGTTCATTTTGATTATGATCATGTTGTTAGTAATGAACAAAGATCAAGACATCGAAAGACATGTACCTTTTGTGTTTTACCTAACCATACCTTTTTTTAAGTGTCAGAAAAGAATGGCAGCACTCATGAGGCGTGAAAGACCCTCTCAACAACATGAAAAGAAACAGGTTAAGTAGATATGGAGGAAGAAAGCCTACTGCAGTCATTGCAACAGAAATGGCCATCAAAGAGCCACTTCCTGGAAGCTCCATCCAGAGTAGTGCCTTAAAGACAAAGCGTTGGTACATGAACCAGGTGAAGTAGTTGTTCGACAATTAAAACCGCCACAAGGAGGCAACCCATTCACATTGATAAGTGAAAAATGGTTTCTAGACATGTTGTCATTCATGGTCATTCTTTTTTAAATCACTTGTTGCATTTTAAAATGTAAACGTGATGATGTGTTTCCATCATGTGGTCAACAACCATGATGTTTGGTCGTGTTTTGAGTCACATATTAAAACTCTAAAAGTGATGTTATGTTTCCATCACTTGTCCACACAATAGTGTTTAACCTTATGTGTGTAAATCATGTGTTGAAGTGATGATGTGTTTTCCATCACTTTTTGAAGCAACCATGATGGGTTGGCTTTGTTGTCATAGCTAGAGTATTACGTCCATCTTGATGTAAAATTGACCACCGAGTATGCATTATAAACTTGTGGCAAGTATGGGAGGTTTGGGTCTTTAGTTGGTCATGTCATTTAAGCATGTAATTTGAAAAAAAATATACTACAGGTTACAGATGTAGCAGGTGTCAGTTTGTCGCTTAAGGCTCGGAAGAACAAAGGTGAAGGAGATGGAAGTGAGACCTTTTTAGGATGATGTGATGCAGACAGGGTATAGAGAAAGTTGCAGATTATTTTTCATGCTTTTGGAGGACCAAAAGCTCCTCAGTAGGGAGGATTGATCCAGGTGGCTCCAGAGAGACACACAAGACAAAGATGGCTCAAAAATAAAAGTTTTTAGATTATGCTCAAAATAGGTCCATGTTAAGTATCTCGTCTTCCTGATCATGGAGGTGCGAATGGTTCGTCAATCTGAGTCCATATGATGAAGTTATTGAAAAGAAAAGTTGCCTTGGTTCCTTTGAAAAAAGGAGGTTTTTCTCATAAAAATGGACTTAGAACCTTTATAAGGCAAATCGCATCGGGAATCATGTAAAGAGCAGACTTTAAGACCCCTGATCAGCTATTGCCGATATATGGGGTCGGAGAAGTTAAATCGGCAATATCAGTGCTTGTAAATCGGCGATGGAATGTCGGCATCGGTAGATCGGGTCAGCGAAACCCAAAGGCTGAGGACTAGGATCCTTGGTTGTAGCGAATCTAATTAGCGATTGCCAATATCGGCGATCGGAACGATCGGTGATCAGTGTCAGTAGATCCCTCAATATGCAGGTCTATTTGTAGAAGCAATAGCGATAAGCGATTAGGGGTGGACCCGATGGGCATTATAAGCCCAATTTGATAAAATTTTGAGATCCAGTCTTTTATGTTTTGGTCGAATTTATCAGTTTTTAGTGTATATCTGTTTTAACAGGAAGAAGGCTATTCCGAGGATTTTTTTGCACCATTCAATGCTTCTATTCAAACAACTTCCATTATAAACAAAACTTACCTCTAATTTTTCAGTGTGGCTTTGATCCAAATGTGTTATAAAACATGATGGATGTAGAGAGCCGAGGGGGAAAAAAGGTTGTGTGAGGGAAGCGCGGAAAGGCTATGTAATAGTGGGAAGTATGATAGAAAGCTAGAGAGGCTGGGTGGAAAAGCTATGAGGAAGAGAATCGAGAGCTTGAGTACCAGAGAGAGCTTGAAATCCAACGCAGCGCTTGAACCCCATAAAGCTACAGAGCTTGATCAATCCATAGCACAGATAGCTATAGAATCACAACACTTAAAATTCAAGCATATCCAGAGCTATAGTGACATAAGCCATAGCCAGCGAGCTATAGAGCCAAGAGTCTAGAGTAGTTCTTCTATTTATGATTGATGCTTCTTCTTGTGATCAATTCATCTTTTGATCAATTCTTCTTCAGCAAGCTTCAACTTTTTATTAACAGCTATGTGTCAGATGTCCACATTTCTGTGCGAGCAACCATCTACTTTCATCAGTGCCTTGAGAAAGATGGTCTGAGCAGCTTCATCAGTGAGACATCCACTTCTTCAGATGGCCCTTGGTTGTGAGGTATATGATGTGTTCATGTACTTCTTCTTTCTGTATTATACTACACAGATCCTTGATTGATGTTGATACAAGATCTTGTTTATTACATGTTGTCATGATTCCTTGCTTTATTTGATGCAGAATCTTCTATGTGATGTACTTGTTGTCATAACTCATAATGTTATGTTTTGAGATCCCCTGTTGTATGTTGCTGGGATACTCTTGTTGTCATCATGCATGTGTTTTGTTTTGACATCCCTTTTGTGCCATGTTGGCGAGATGATCACCATGCATGTTTTTGTGTCATACCAATAGGAGTTCGATTGAGAGTTCCAAGTTGTGGGATATCTCTTAAAGTCACTCCTGCGTGAGGGCATTTTTCCTTGTATGATCAAGACATCATCTCTTGTGTACATCACCATTATTGACAACACCTAATGCAGCGACCTACACCATCTTGACACCAGGGTCCAAAGACGTAGTCCCTCCTAGACGAACTCCATTATCAACGTCTTATGTTTTCATGTGCTGATGATTGTTATGTTCTTCTTCTTTTCCACATGCAGATGTATTCGTTAATGTTCTTTTAAAAATAAATTTTAACACATCATGAAAGTAAAAGGTCTTGGAAGGGTCCTTCTTCACACACAGTCCTGGATCACTCAGAATTGGCTAAAACAATGCAAAACCGATTATCCTGTTGGGATGGGGTCCCTTGGGTAAGCTTTAGGTTTAAAACCCCAAGTTTTGATGTATTTTTTGTAAATAATGTAAATTCTCTGCGATTTGTGGATGTAGAGCGTGTAGATGGTTAGGAGTAAAAGAGGGTTTTAGCCCTTGTTTATGTAAACATGAGTCGGCTTTAAGATCCACCCATGGTCCATGGACCATGGGATTGTATAAATAGGCATGTCTTAGAGAGTCTAATGGATAATAGGTTATGATGGATAATGAATGAAGTCTTGGAAGTCTTAGTGAAGAGAAGCAGGTCAGATAGGAGAGAAAGGATTTGCAGTTGAGTGTGTAGAGGCCTAGGTAGAGTCCGCAGCTGTGTGCGCAAACCCCTACAACTGAGTGCGCAGGGTAGTTTTGAGTCTTTAATACCATATTGAAGATCAATAAAGAAGATTGTTGAAGAATTCCTGTGCTTATATGTTCAATTCTATTTAATTATTATTGCAATATATGTTGTGAATGAATAATTTATTTATGAAATATTTATCTAATGAGGCACGACTCTATGGAATAAGCCTTAATAACTGTACGCACTTCATGTTAGGTACTTTCATGAAGATTATGATGTATTTTATTATGTTTATTAAAATAATTAAGTAGATATGTGTGAGCTTAGATCTAGGGTTATTTTCTGATGCGCGTAAGTGGATGGTTTGACTCTTAAGGTTTCGCAAAAACTAATCGTTGACCTTCACGAAGGTCTAGGGGATCTTTAAAGGGAGTTGTTTACTGAGCCCTAGGGGCTTATATATCTTTACAAAGGCATATCTAGGGCACTAAAAGACATCGCACTAACCTCTGGATACGGAAACTTGGTTCCAACATCCCCCCATACTACTTTGGGTGAGACTGTAGCTTGCACAACACAGGTTGTTGCCGAAAGGGCTAGTAATGTAGGATTTTGTTTGGCACAATTAACTTTGAACTTGGGTCAGGACCTCTTAAGCCAATAAATGGATCTGTTGTTAGGATCTTCTTGAAGGAGATGTGTGATGTCGTATCACTGGAATCTGACCAAGAAGGAAATTGAGAAGTGGTTGCATAGAAAGATTCACGAATTTGTGGCGCAGGAGAACAAGAATCCGTGTGTTATGAAACCAGCTCACAAAAAGATAGAAAAGGTAGATAAATTCCTTATAAATCATCCTCTTCGAGGGGGCAACCTCCTTTACATTACACAAATGAACAATTCTTGGATGATACAAATGAAAAGACCTTCTTTCTATATATAGGAGTATAAGGGGTCATAATACAATCAAAGCTGACATAGCAATATAATGTAACTACATAATAATAACAATAGTGGGCTTCTATGGGGCACAAATAACAATATGGGGACCGCGAGATAAGTATTTAATATATTTGAATACCTGGATTAGAATGTTTTTATGTGAAAAACAGGTTATGCCATTGCCTTGATGTTTGGAGCTACGCAAAGTGGAAAAGTCTTCAGAGATCGAGAGAAATCAAGTACTGATTATAGCCCATTGATTGGACATCCTTCAAGCGACCACGAGGGAGGAGTAAAGGCCTCACCATGGAGTGTTGTTCATATGATAAGTGTTACACCAAAAATTGTCACCTTGACATTCTGCAATCTGTGTGAGTTCATTACCACTCATACTTTCCTCCTTTGCAAGTCTAAAGCCTCAGTTCTTCATATCAGGCTTTGAAAGTAAGAGAAAAGCCCTAAAGTCTCTAAAACTCTGGTTCCACATTTTCTCTTTGCATTACCTGTGGTCCCGCACCTAATGGTCATGTCCCCTATGCACCTGACTGCATGTTGTGGGTGTGGACCCCTGTAAAAGTTAAAAAGGCACGAGTACATTCTTAAAAACTCACTTTCAGTCATTTCTAGAAGCTTCTGGAAGGAATCTTGAGGTGGCAAGTTCACTCTCTTAAGGTTCATGCATCCCATACCTTAAGGAGCTAACCCCTTGATGTGAGGAGCTTATCCCAGTGAAGGAGGACTCTATCCATTCATAGATGGACCTATAACCTCCTCCTTTGCACTATAAAATGAAGCATTGGGCGGGTTACTGGAGAGGTTGGAAGATGAATATTTTTGAGGTGAAATGCTGCTAGAACTTAGTCTTCTTTAGTTGATCTTTTACGAGGAGAGATTACATACCTCTAAGATCTCATTTGGAAGAGTGCAAGGCTTGTCAAAGTAAAGGAAATTCCTGTTTCGGACCCCAGGAAGAGCTTGTTCAACATCAAGGCTGAAAAGGTTGTAAGGTTCTTCTACTTCAAAGTCAATACAAATAAGTTTGTTTTTCTCAATAAGCTATTCATTTATGATTTATTTTATGGATTCCTTTATCACTATAATAGACATGATTTATGATATTTGATATGAAGGTGCTATTTGATGTTTGCTTGTTTGTGATTGCAAGTATTTAAAGATAACTCTTTCGGATGATCGAGGGATGACTACAATGAAGAAGCGTTGGATCTAAGGTAGGATCGTAACACCTCTATAGTATTTATTTGTGAATTTCATATGTCTAGAGAAATATAGATTTATTTGTCTGTTTGTTGCTAGATTATCTTGTGATACTAGAGAGATCAGTCTTGTCCGCAAGATCGATTTATCCGGCCAACAATAAGATAGGGTTTTCTGCGGACACATCATCCATCCACTCCACCTCCACCTCCACCTCCACCACATACACCTTCACCTACACCCCCACCACCACCACCTCCATTGAACATGTCGAACAAAATAAAGTTTCCAATTTTCAAGGGTATAGGGAGTGAAGATACAAATGAGTTTTGGTTTTTTGCAAATGCTGTGTGGACAACACAACAGATTACTGATGACAAAATAAAGAAGGCGTGGTTAGTTACTGCTCTTCAGGATCACGTGCTGACATGGTATATTAAGTATTGTTATGATCATCCTATGGCAACATTAGCAAAGATTAAGGTTGCTTTAAACAAAGAGTTTAGTAAGCCTAAGTTTGACTTGTAGTCAATAGTTGGATTTAAGGAGATCACAATTAGGGTTGATGAGATGCCTTGGGAGTTTGATCAAAGGTTGAAATGTGTCATTTGCAAAGCTAACATGAAGCTCATAGATGGTCAACATCGTAAGTTGTTTATAGCCTCACTTCTAGCCCACCTAAGGATTTATTTGTCATAGCAGAAGCTAGGAACTCAGGCAAAAGTCCTAGAAATTTTGATGAGGTTGCATGCGATGCCTATGCAAGATGTGACCTTGGGGGTACAACAAATCCATTCTCAGTTATAGAGCCTATGCTTAGAATTGCAGAGCTTGAAGAAAGATAAAGAGACTAAGCCAGAGGTGCGTGAGGAAGTCTGGTGCCTGAATTCTAAGAGCCAGGGGCATGATAAAGACCACTATCTTGTATTCACAAACTATATCACAGGAGGGGGACCAATTCCCTGAGACTGGAATCTACAGAAGGAATGAGCATGGGTGCTATGCTATCTGTCAGGTGGCTAGAAAGCACGCAGAAAATAATTTTTATTTGCTTCAAAAGTTCGTTCAGATACCACAAGAGTTTTTTTGTGACTTCTACAAATCAGTGGGCCATGATGAGCACCAATTTCACAACTATGAACTGATGATGGAAAGAACACCTATCCACTGAATGCAATCAGAAACTTGGCCTCTAGAGCAGGGTGCCAGAGGAGCGCATGGAGGATATCAGTGATGAGGATGAGGCTGAGGATGAGGAGGGCCTGGTAGAGGCCGAGGTCAGGTTATTTGTTACAAGTGCGGAACACCTGGGTACTGCGCATGAGAGTGTCAGAATCAGACATGCTCATCCTGTCAATACTGCAACCAATTTTATCACACTATAGAGGAATGCCTGATGTTGATAGCTAAGATGCAGGAGAAAAAGGTACAGCCTCAACAACCTATGAAAAACTTACAAATGATGAGAGCTGAGCCCCGCGAATAGGATCAGAATGTGAATATAGTGCTGAGGAGCGGAGTGATGACTGTGATGATAAGGGAAAACAAACTGAAGAGGACGTGTGGATCCGCAAGGGGCTCAAAAAAATAATTTGGTTTTGATTTGGTGCACACCAAGGAAACTTTCATGGAAGCCAAGAAAAGCTTCACTGAGGCCTCCACCTCAGGAAGCTAGAACAAAGTACTAGAAACTAGCGTGCCTGCAGAGGTTGATCCCTCTGTTCTTACCATGTTCTTGGAGACCTACATGAAGTTTCTGCACTATAACAAAGTTGTGAAAGGCCTAGAGGAGTTAATAAACAAGTGTCTTGACAAAGAAAATTCCCTTGATGGACACCGCGTAGTTAGAAAAATTGGTAAACATAAGGCAAGAACAAGGTGCGAGATGAGGCTCACCATGTAGATAGGAGAATATGAGATGGACCATGTCATTTTGGATCTGAGGTCTGACACAAACATTTTTCCTAAAGAGACATGGGAGAGATTGGACAGACCTATGCTGCAACGGTCTCCAATCCAACTTAGAATGGAAAACCAACAGAAGATCACCCCTATAGGATGAGTACATGGAGTAATAGTGGATATCAAAGGTGTGAGCATGCTGACCAATTTTGAAGTAATGGAGATCGTTGATGACAATAATCCATACCCCATGCTCCTTGGAATTTACTGGGCCATTGACATGAATGGAGTCATCAACTTGAAGAAGTGGACAATGTCATTTGAGAAGAAAACACTTCTAGTTGTAGTACCGTTGGACCCTGCAGAAGGGCTGCGCTACATTGAAACAGTCTGTGACTATGAAGAAAGTGAGGATGATTTAGACTAGATCTACAAAATAACAACGTGGGATCAAGACTGGATCAATCCAATAACAGATGGAAAAATTTCATGGTACTGGGAGAGTTCCTGCACCTTTGATTCAGATGAAGAGTTGGAGCATTGGTAGAATTGGCTACATGAAGTATCTACATTGCGCTGCAACATGATGAATAAATCGTTGTGCTGTGTTTTGTCAAAGGTCATAAATTTACCTTATTATGATGGTTTAACTGATGTGGATAGGTTTTTGGATGCATTTGAGTGTGAATTCCCTGAGCATCATTGCTTCCAAGCGTTACATTTGGCACTGCACGCTACGCCTACATGATGGTGGGATATGCACAAGGATAGCCTTGATGGATGTCGAGGCTGTAGAATAATGATGAGGTTACAGTTTGGTTGACCTAACCTTCGATTGAATGAGAAATATGATGGGAGGGATGATCCACATGATCATCTAGTGAAGTGAACTAAATCTTATGGAACGGAACCGCAACGAAAATGGGTACACTTGTTTTGCCACACTTTAGACACAATCCCCATGAATTGGTATTTGGAGACAGAGCTCTGCCATGGAACTACGGAGTGGGATAAATTGAGGGAAGGATTCTTAATGAACTTTAGTTTTGAAGATGGGTTCAAGAGCATTGATGAAGCACTGCAGGAGGTTAAGGTAGTGATCTCCAAAATACCGCAAGAACCTTTGGAATGGGTACAACTAGATTGGAGCACCTAGATACGCCATGCGTTGGAATGTTATAATGTGACTACTGAGGAGGAGGATGAAGATCCAAGAAATATTAATATTTCAGAGGCTGAAGGGCATCGTGAAGTCAAGGGCCCACAGATAGAGAACCCAGACATCACCACACATTTTTTTTTCTAGGTTAAGACTAAACTAAGTACCCACGAGGAATTGAACCAGTGACCTATCGCAAGGAGTGCCTTAACAGCGCACCCATTCACCGTCAATCCAAAGCCCCGTGGGCAGACATCACCACACATTGAAAACCAAGCACGTGAACATTGGGACTGAAGCAGAACTGAAATTTTCAAAAATTGGGGATTATTGGGATGACGCTACTATGGATAAGGTAGCTGAGTTACTCTACAAATATCAAGATCTATTCCGTACTAATTTTTCAGACTTGAAGGGCATAATAGGAGACTTGGGTGTTTTGAAAATCACTCTGAAGTTGGGTGCAAAGCCTGTTAGGCAGAGGCTATATCGCCTAAATCCTAAGGACAAGGAAAAGGTTTGCTTGGAGTTGGATAAGATGCTAGAAGCAGGCATCATAGAACCAGTGGAAGAATCTGATTGGGTGAGCCCAATGGTGGCTTAGGAGAAGAAGCATAAGGCTGAGATAACGATTTGCATAGATCTGAGGAAGGTTAATGATGCTTGTTTCCATGATCCATTTCCGACACCATTTACGGATGATGTATTAGACAACGTTGGAGGGTAGGAGTGTTATCAGGAATAGTGTCTATGCAGAGCTGCTAATCCCACTAAGGCTAGTAGCTACCTTAGAAACAAACACACTAAAAACTAATTTCGTTTTCCTTTATGAGAAATAGATAAGAGAAGAATAAGGAGACCAACCTCTGTCTTGCGCTTGGTTCCTTTCTTGATTCCTCTCTCTTCTGGTAGGTCTTTGCCACTCGATTCCTTGTCTACCCAGCTTCAAAGAGTACCTGTATAATCAAAGCAGCATAACATTATCCAAGAACATAGATCTATTATCATAAGCAATATAGGATCAGATGTACATTGACCACACAGATGCATAAATCATCAATCATACAAGAATATGGAGGAAAACTTGAATAGCTTTATTGATAATCAAGAAAGAGCAAAGAGGATTACAACCGATTGCTCTGACCCAACATCATCCTCTCAGCAAGTAAGCCCTTCTTCACCTCATGAAAATCTTAGATCACCCAACACTATGATATTGCACCAAGAAACCAACAGCACTTCCTCACAAGATACAAAATTCCAGCCCCCTGGATCTCTGGGATGAGGGATCCATATATAGATGTCTGCAAGGGAGGTGAGTCATCTTTTGAGATTTGATTAGTGTCTTCTCTTTGATAGTTCTTGATTCCACTTGGAGATTGATGATCTCTTACTCATCCTTGGTCGAATTCAGAGAGGCAAGTGTCACAGGAGAGGTTTCTGGAAGATTCCATGCTCCTCCACCTTGCGGATTGACCCTACCATTTGTCCCTTCTCACCCATCACACCCCATAGAAGGGCTTTTTGACATGCATCACACCTACTGTGTGTGTTCAGGTGGGATGCAACGCACTTCACCTATGGAGCAGGTGAAATGGTCCATTTTTTACTAGTTCTGAGTAGTTTTTCATGGAGAACTTCTAGGAGATGCTGTAATTAGTTGACCTTGTTCTTTTAGGGGTTGGAACAACACCGTTAGGGACTTAGGAGCCCTTGGTTTATGAACATTTATGCTTGGGGTTGCAGTGCCCAAAAATTTCTATAACAACCCCTAAAGCATGAGGCCGTTAATCTTTTGATGTCGGGTGAAATGCTTTATCATGAGGATCTGAAGTTTTTTCGAGCTAGAAGGCAACCTGTAATAAGATACAATACAATACATTATCTTCATTTTATTTTCATGATCTAGCTGAGGTGGGAATTCCCATGCTCAGCTTAATAAATTCATTTTCATGTACATATGACAGACAATCGTCTGAGTGTAGACTGATGATTTTGGTAGAGCCATCATCCCTTAGATTGGATGATTATCTGTGCAGCAATGATGTACATTTGATGTCTTTATTTTCCTGAATATATATCGCAGCCAGGATGGATGAAACTAGATCCGAGGTCTTCAATCTCGTTCGATCTTCAATCAAAGTACAAGTCGATCCATGTGAGAGATGTTCTAGAGTCGAACATGGAAAGACATTCCCTGATTACCAGCCAATCATGTAAGCTATTAATAGGCATGAGAGGAATCACCGATAATGATAATGATCCTCAAGGTACTGCAGTACATTCACGTGGTGTGAATAAGGGACTTGGCATCGAACACCATGCAAAATCTTTCGGTCGAAGGCTATTGATGTAAACCTGTCGCCGTAAGTGAGAAACTTGCCATTGAGGCATGCAAGCTTCAAAGTACTGAAAGGGTTGTTCCTAGATTGACTTCTTGGATAATGAGCTGATGTTGACAAGAAGCGATCTATCATAGGAGGGCCTTAGTGAATCGCACATCAATGACACAGAATGGAGCAAATGATTTTAATGGAGGTGAAAACGATCTGGTTATATACGGTTCAGGGTGGCGGTCATGAAAGAATGGAGCGAAAATGTATTATAGTGGGTGAGACACAGGTGAATTATCTGAGCGACTTCTCTTGAACATATCGGTGACATTGACATGATGGATTGGTAGCATTAACCCCAAATTTGGATGGTGTGATGGAACCATGGTGATGTGATCAGTGAAGGGAACAACCTAGCCCGACTCGGATGCGGAGTGAAAGTGTCATGTTCAAGAGCGACTTGCTACCAACAAAGTTTCTTCAAGTTTTCTTCCCAATTTTTCCCCAGTCATTGCTGACCAGTACCTCTTTATTTTTTTCAAGCTTGAGGAGGATAACATATTCTTGTTCTATAATTTTCCCTTCGGGCAAACCCATCGCTATGATTTAACGAGCCTATCAATAGTGAAACTCGTTCTTGTCTGTTATGGACAAGTTTGTCACTATTAGGTTTTAACGAGTTTAACGACAAAGATAACTTGGTCCTTTTCATTTTTAGAGAGTTTGAAAAGGGACGTAAAGGAAACTCCAAAAAATCCTTTTTCATCATCTAATCCCTTAAGTCCGAAAAAGTATAAAATAATACAAAATGGATGAATTTTCGGTACTTTTAACGAGCCGAACAAAACAAGCGCTCGATATTTTTGTGTAATAATCCCTCAGGTCCAAAAAGATTAAAATGTAAAGGAGGGATAGCACTTCCAGTCACTTTAACGAGCTGGAGAGGCCAATGGCTCAGCAATCTTTTCATATTTTATGAGTCAGTTGAAAAGAGCTTAAAGGAGACTCATTTTTTAGGAACGAGTGATAGATTAGGGTAGCAGCTGATTCCAGGTAAGGTTCGGAATTTTCCAATCATGACAGTGTCACAAGGATGGCTAACAAGATCACTCTTCGCAGCTGTTCCTCAAAAGGGGTAAACAATCAAGTGGAGGTGATGATGAGAACACGACCAAGGCTTCAAAGGATAAAGTACTACATTCACGATGGTTATTTACCGGAAATTGGTTCATTTTTTAATGAGCTTAAATGTTGGGGGAAACACTTTCTCATTGCTTATGTTTATTTTTTAACGAGCTTGAATTCCGCGTTAAAACTGCTTGATTAATCTAGTTGCATAATAAGGAGGTCTCATCTAAAAATGACATTATTTCAAAGCTTTTCCCCACATCCTTTCTTTATGCAAGTTAGGAAACAACCAATCCTACGAGTTTAAAGGGTTAGAGGGCCTATAAATTTAAAAAATAAATGGTCACTCTTCGCTTGCTTGCCAAAAGGTTTGCATGCCCCCAGGTATAGTGAAATAGAGTTTCCAGGTTACACCTCAATTTGCAGACAAAACATTTGTTTTATCGGGAAAGGCCTACCTTTTCAGGTTACTCCTCAATTTGCAGACAAAACATTTGTTTTATCCGAAAAGGCCTAAATTTTTCAGGTTACCAAAGATTTTTCTATTTGTGCCACAAACAAAACACTTCTTCGGTGATGTCTACTGAAATAGACAAAGGTGAGTGGCGCAAACGCCTCCACTCACATAACTTTGATGAGGGAATCTTATTCTAGCCTAATCCCCTTTTCCTAAATGGACGGGTGTGTCAGACTAGTCAGATATCCTTCGCGGAAACCTACCCTATACCTGAAGTTTTCCTACCGAAGCAGACCAGGGTGCATGCCCCCTGGGTTTCAGTCATTCCCTCTGAATCACTCACGCTCATCAGGAGGATGGACAGGGGATTGATGAGACATTCCTTGCATGAAAAGACCATTCAGGTTTAGTATACGACTATTTTCTATGTGCGAATCAGGGAATGAAAGCTGGTCTACGAGCTTGACCACTCTTCCTTCGTGCGGAAAACACATTACTCTAAAGAGTGAGGAGACCATGGATCCCATGCAATAAATATAGTCTCGTCCAAGGAGTAGATTATAATACAGGGTTCCTTGGACTACCATTACATTCATGTGAACAGTTTTCCTTCTCAATGTTATCGGCACATCAGGAAGGATCCCTAACGGTCGACTGGTTCCTTTCTCAAAGCCTGTTAGATTTCTCATCTCAGGTAAAAGCAATGGTGAACCAAGTGCTTTCCAAGCAGTTGATGAAATGATACTCACAAAATCCCCTTCATCTATGATGGTACTGGCCATAACCATTCTATATACTTGAGTGATGATTTGGAATGGTACACTAGCTGGTAAACGGGGTCTGCCTAGTAGATTCTAGTTAAAGGAAACAACCAGGTTGCTTGGAGGTGGGACCGAATAGACGGTCGGGTATGACTTTGACGAACTTCCTTCCTGCGGTAAAGGAACGGGTAGACTGCCCCCATGTTCATTGGAGTCTGCGTTTACGAAGAGGATTTGAATGGTGTCATTCTTGTTCTCTTCGATGACTGTATCATCTAAAGATTGATCCTCTAAAGGCACGACCGGGTCAACTGCCACCTCGACCTTTTGACTTTCATCTGGTATGGATTCATATGGTTTATCTTCAATTATAGATGCTTCGGCCGACCGCAAGGGGGTGTCAGTCGAATTTTCAACTAGTGACGGACTCGGCAAGAGTTTCTTATATCCAGGAGGAAGCCATAATAGTGAAACCAGACGGTCGTCCAAGACTCTTTTAGCTTCATCTAAGAAGGGATAACGGTGGATGCCGTGATCACCTTCACACAATTTACAAGGAAATTTATACTCTCCTTTTGGTCTAGGGGCTTCACTTTCACTAGTTGACGGTGCTCAACATGATCGTCAGAGGTTGATGACACCGGATTGTGAAAACGAGGAGACCAGTCCCTTAAGATTCGAGGGATGCAAGGACAATCTCGATGATAGTGGTCCCCTTTTCAAATGACACATGGAAATTTAGGCTTATTTGGTGCAGTGTGTGGATTTTTGCTAGACGATGCTAGGTTGCCCCTTTTCGCCTTTGGCTCCTTCTTCTTCTTCTCTTTCTTCTTCTTCTCCTTCTTCTTCTCAGTTACTTGATTTTGGGCTTTACCAGCTTCATCAAGTGAAGAGGAAGGAGGATAGGAAGAATTGGACGAAGTAGAGGGTTGGGGGGTAACTCTAATATCGTTTAGTTGCTGACTTGATTGTTCAGGAATTACGGTGTTCTGAACGACAGAAGTCAAGAAGAGCCATACGGGCAAGCCGATTGTCAATCCTGGAAGAGACAATGTGGCCATATGGGGTGCACCAACATCTCCCCAAGAGGAGAAGGGACTAGGATTTCCTCCAAGGGGAACTGCTTGGTTGATGGACTCCATTTTTCTCAACTTAAGATCAAGGTAGGAAAGGTGATGATTATTCCGTTTAAAATAAATTTTAGACGCTTTGACATAACTTGTTTTTTCAATTTTTAAGAGTCGAGAAAAAACAAAAGATGACTCTAGTTGCCTTCGATTTTTAATGAGCGTGAAGTGACAAGTGTTCATATGGACCTTTTCCATTAAGGAGTTTGAAAAGGAACGAAAGGGACTGCTCTGGAAATCTAGACAGAGGGATTACCAAACCAATCACAAAATTGCAGAATACTTTTTACGGTACGACAGTCAATCTTCCCGAATGATGTGTTCAGTGCATTGCGATCGATAGGGCGGCAGACACGGCTTCCTATGGATAAAGGATAAAGCCTATTTTGATCTCCCAAAATATACTCGATGGTACGTGGGAGCACAAGTCCGTACTGGCACTTATCGTCTCAAAGTGGAGGAATCACCCAACCAACAGTGAAAACAACAGTGACCAGACTTTACGATGCCAGAATACGTCTCTAGCCTAGACTTCTAGATGTTTTGCATTAGGTTCCAAAGCGTTTTTAGATTCATTAAATTTATCTTATAGTTGATCTTGCTTAAGAAATTTTCCTTTCAAGTTCACCGCGTGATGTAGATGTACAATTCCTAAAATGCAATCTAAGATGATAAACAGTCGTCTAATCTTCTTTTTGCAATGAAAATCCTAGCTACTAAGGAAGGAGAGATAACGTTCTTTCAACAAAGAGCAGAGAGCACACACTATATGCATTGTCCTAAATCAAAACAACAAACAGTCTAAATGCAAATGCACATGCATGTATTTGTTTTCATCCTTCTTAATCTGTGAATGATAAAAAGAAAGCTAAGTGCAAATCTAAATTATTTTCCAAAGCGACAATTACTAACAAGTTTCTTTTCATAACAAAATGAGGAAAATGACAACACTTTGTGATTTGGAACGTAAAACTTGTTTTCGACACTAGAAAAACTACTAATTCAGATCAAATACAAGAGTAACAGTGTAATCGACTATCACGAACAATTAGATTCTCTTCTATGATTGAAAACGACATTTGCGACACTTTCAAATCAAGAAATGACAGTACAATTATGCTACTTCTTTGTAAAGGAGAACTGGAAATGACTCAAAAATACATAAAGACATTTATAGTTCTTTGCACAATGGAGGCAAAATAATAGCAAGGAAAGGGGTTTCAAATAGAGGTGTACTGACTATAGGTAGCAAAACTCCTGAATAGAGCTGAAAAGAGTGAACACAGAAACCAAAATTTAGGAACAAGGCCTTGTCTGATCAGCGCACCTGTAACACAGTGAAACTGAAATGCAACGCACCTACTACACTCAGGAAGTGCACTGCATTGGAAGTTCACAGAACAGACAGTGCGCTGGACCAAGGACGAGACTTTGATTGGGTTCCGGGTCACAGTTTGCAGTTCAGTTCAGGGATTTAGTCCGAGAAAGTGGTAATCAGTAAATCAATCACAGGGGTAGATCTAAGGAGGTTACTAGAGCCACCACGAGGGTAATTAGAAAGCTTGTAAATCAATCGTTTAATTCATAAACAAAACCCGGAGATTGACTGAAGCATCGTTGATCTACTTTGCACTTGCATAGCAAATGCAGTTCAAAGGCTAGCTGGATTGACTTCAGGCTCCGTCTGTAAGTTTATAAAGTAAACAAATGTAGATGAACAAACACTCTACTAGTCCCCAGCGGAGTCGCCATTTTGTTATCGAGAATAGTGTCTATGCAGAGCTGCTAATCCCACTAAGGCTGGTAGCTACCTTAGAAACAAACACACTAAAAACTAATTTCGTTTTCCTTTATGATAAATAGATAAGAGAAGAATAAGGAGACCAATCTCTGTCTTTCTCTTGGTTCCTTGCTCGATTCCTCTCTCTTCTAGTAGGTCTTTGCCACTCGCTTCCTTGTCTACCTAGCTTCAAAGAGTACCTGTAGAATCAAAGCAACATAACACTATCCAAGAATATAGATCTATTATCATAAACAATATAGGATCAGATGTACATTGACCACACAAATGCATAAATCATCAATCATACAAGAATATGGAGGAAAACTTGAATTGCTTTATTGATAATCAAGAAAGAGAAAAGAGGATTACAACCGATTATTTTGACCCAGCATCATCCTCTCAGCATGTAAGCCCTTCTTCACCTCATGAAAAGATGAGATCACCCAACACTATGATATGGCACCAAGAAACCAACAACACTTCCTTAGAAGATACAAAATTCCAGCCCCCTAGATCTCTGGGATGAGGGATCCATATATAGATGTCTACAAGGGAGGTGAATCAACTTTTGAGATTTGATTAGTGTCTTCTCTTTGATAGTTCTTGATTCCACTTGGAGATTGATGATCTCTTACTCATCCTTGGTCGAATTCAGAGAGGCAAGTGTCACAGGAGAGGTTTCTGGAAGATTCCATTCTCCTCCACCTTGCAGATTGACCCTGACATTTGTCCCTTCTCACCCATCGCACCCCATAGAAGGGCTTTTTGACATGCATCGCACCTACTGTGTGTATTCAGGTGGGATGCAATGCACTTTACCTATGGAGCAGGTGAAATGGTCTAGTTTTGACCAGTTCTGAGTATTTTTTCATGGAGAACTTCTAGGAGATGCTGTAATTAGTTGACCTTGTTCTTTTAGGGGTTGGAACAACACCTTTACGGACTTAGGAGCCCTTTGTTTATGGACATTTTTCTTGGGGTTGCAGTGCCCAAAAATGTCTATAACAAGGAGGCCTACTCGTTCACTGATGGGTTTTCAGGGTACCATCAGATCAATATCCCGCCAGAAGATAGGAACAAAACAACCTTCACGACAGAATGGGGTTTTTTCCAGTATACCATGATGCCGTTTGGACTCAAGAATGTGCCTGTAATATTTTCTTGCGTAGTCATCCCAACATTCAAGGAGTTTATTCATAATTTCTTGGAGGTGTAATTTGACAAATGGATGGTATTTAGACTAGTAAAACGCCACGTAGAAAGCCTGTGCTTGATGTCGGATACACGTTGCAGGTACCAGATCACGCTGAACCTGAAGAATTGCATATTCTGTGTTCCCTTTGGAATCTTGTTGGGACATGTGTATGCAAGCAAGGGTTGATGGTGGACCTTGCCAAGATTATGGTGATAGTGAATCTAGAAGCCCGGAGAAATGTAAAGCAGCTACACGCAACGTTGGGACATACGGGATATTACAGAAAATTTATCAAAGCATATGCTCAGATTATCGCACCTATGGAAAAGATATTAAAGAAGGATGCCACATTCTGTTGGGATGAAGAATGTCAGCACAACTTAGATGTTTTGAAAGAAAAGATGGTCACTACGTCGATCTTGGTCTTCCCCGATTGGAAGAAGGAATTCCATGTACATGTTGATGCCTCATGCATTACATTGGGAGCAGTGCTAACATAGGCCAGTGTTGGGCGTGGGATCCCCCAAGGTACGTTTTGGGGCTTAAAGCCCAGATTTTGACGAAATTTAATGTAAAGACTCCGCGTTCTGTGGGTGCGGAGCATGAAGGTTGTAAATAAGTCATAGGTTTGTCTTCCCTAATTTTTGTGATGCAATGTCAACTTTAGAGATCTACCCATGGTCCATGGACCATGGGATTGTATAAATTGAGTGAGGCTCTAAGTTGTAAATAACGAAATGATAGCCATGAATGAAGGATGAAGAATTGAGTCTTATCTAAGTGTAGAGTCGAGTCTTTGGGTCATAGAGTAGGAGAAGGCTCTGCAGCTGAGTGCACAGAGGCCTAGTAGTCCACAGCTGAGTGCATGGACCCCTACAACTGAGTGTGCAGGGAAAGTCGAATCTGTAACCTTTGGAGAAGTAATAAAGAGAAGTTTTACATCATTTTTGTGTATCTTTTTCCTGTTTTTTGCATTGAATGTATCGGATATAAATTGCATTTCTATTGTTTATATGATGCGCAAACTTATATCAAGGTGTTGATAAAGTGAATATAAGATAAAGTATCTGTTCACGCGAAGATAACTAACTGTTATAAGAAAATAAGTAAGACATGTGGTATAACTTGGGGAAGTTGTGTAAATCACTACTAGGGCAACGCGAAATCACCTTAGCCCCTGGTGAGGGTTGTGTGAAGGTGATTATAACAGATCATGAAGGCCTTGCAGGTCAGGATAGTGCATGAAGGTATTCATAGTTGGACTAAACCGACCCGTTATACATCTCAAGGGTGCGGAAACTTGGTTCCAACATCCCCCCATACTACTTTGAGTGAGACCTTAGTCTACGCACCATGGGTTGTTGCCGAAAGGGCTATTAGTGTAGGGATTTATTTGGCTAATTAACTCCATACCTGGGTCAGGCCCCTCAAGCAAACAAATGGTTCCGTTGCTGGGACCAGAATCTTCATAGAGATGTTTGATGTCATATCATTGGAATCCAACTAAGAAGGAAATTGAAGGTTGGTTGGATAGAAGGATTCATGAGTTCGCGGCATAGGAGAATAGGAATCTGCAACTGAAAAAATAAGAGTGGTTAGACTGCTACATGTACACATAGATCCATGAAATATTTTTGCAACTTCCCTACCAAGCTGTACGCGTGGATCGCGAAGCTAGCAAATAGCCAAGGAAGGTGGAAACTCAACAATCCTATTGTGTGGACCCTAGAGTTGGTGCATAGATTGGAAGCATCGGAGGATAATATCGCACATGCTCTTGATCACTAGCTCGATCAAATTATAGGAGGATTCATTATTGAGTTCGCGGTAGATACTTCAGTTAGTTATAGCGAGGCAGAGTGACACTTTCTCAAAGGACTGCTAGGTAAGTACGTAAGGTCTATGAATACTTGGAGTAAAATGCTATTGTGTGAAAAGAGGGTTATGCAATTACCTTGATGTCCGAAGCTATGAAAAGTGGAAAAAACTATTGAAACAAAGGAAGTAAGGGACCAGAGAATAGCCCTTTGATTTCACCTTCGCGAGGGGACGAGGAAGAGCTCACGAAGGTCTCACTGCGAATTGCGATCCATTTGATAAGGAAAAGGATTTCGCGCATACCACCCCCACCCACACTGCCACCAGTTTCACTACCTTCACATCCATCTTCACCTGTACCACCTCCACCACCACCGTGTTTCAGTATGGCACGCACGATAAAGTTTCTTGTGTTCAAGGGAGAAGGAAATGAAGATTTGGACCAATTTTGGTTTGTGATAAGAGCTGTATGGGAAGCATAGGGAGTTACAGATGATAATATAAAGAAAGCGACGTTGGTCAACGCTCTATAGGATCATGCGTTGACCTAGTATATTAAGCATTCTAATGACAATCCGAATGTGGGAATCGTGGATATCCAAATTGCGCTAAACAAAGAATTTAGCAGGCCGAAGTCAGAAGCACATTTGATCATTGGATTCAAAGAGATTACAATGCTACTAGGCGAGACTCCTTGGGAGCTGGATCAGAGACTGAAGTGTACGATTCGCGAAGCTAAATGACTTTGACGAATGGACAGGTTTGTAGCATCGCTAATGCCGCATTTGAGGAACACACTGTCGCAACAGAGTTTAACGACTCAGGTAGAGGCCTTGGAGATCGTGATGAGGCTACATGAAACCCTGATGCAGGATCCTAACTTGGGAGTTTAGCAGATGCACATGTAGTTGAAAAAATTGTGCCTTGATATGTAGAATCTGAAACAGGAAAAGACAGCTCGACCAGAAGTGTGTGAAGAGGTGTGGTGCATAAAATGCAAGGGTTAGGGTCATGATAAGGACCACTGCCCTATGTTCACGAATTACCTCGCGGGAGGAGGACCGATGCCGTTAAGGGTGGAAGGTAAGGAGGACCTAGTGTGACACCTTATTTATGGTGCACGATTTGTCAAGTAGGATGAAAGCATGCTATGGATAGCTACCATTTGTTACCAAAGTACACGCATAATTCACAATAGTTGTTTTGTAATTTTTGTAGATCAGTTAGAGACGATGAACGCAATTGTAGAATCTATGAGCTAATCATGGATAGAACTCCCACCTATAGAGTTCAGGCCGAAATGCAGCCCCTAGACCTGAATACAGGAATGGCGCGAACCAGATTTCAGGGGTGTGGATGAGGCTAAGGTGGAGGAGGACCTGGAAGAGGTCACAAACAACTGATATGCTACAATTGTGGAGGGCTAGGACATTATGCTCGTGATTGCACAAATCCAATGCGTCCATCATGTCTGTATTATAACTTGTTTGGTCATGAGATGTAGGATTGTCCTATGATAATTGCTAGAATACATTACAAGGGAGCACTATTGCCTCCCCCGACTCATAACCTACAGATGATGAGGTCTGAGCCATGCAAGGGAGACCCAAATGTGAACATTGTGCTCCGAAGTAGAATTTTGATGGGAGATGATAAAGGAAAATAGCCTGACAATAGTACTTGTTGCAAGGCTCCAACAAGAGAAGCAGAGTTTGATTTGGAGTGTGCTAAGGAAACCTTCATGGAAGCTAAGCAGAGCTTCACTGATGCCTCCACTTCAGAAAGAAAAGATAGACTGGAGCTGGAAATGGACCCATCTATGCTTACGATGTTCCTGGAAACATGCATGAAGCTATTGCATGATAGTAAGGCTGTAAAAGGATTGCAGGAAATCATTAACAGATGTGTTGGGATTGTGCCAGGAGGACCGTGTGTAGTCCAGAAGATTGGAAAACACAAGAGTAGGACAGGAAGAGAAATGAGGCTAACCATGTAGATTGGAGAATATGAGATGGACCAAGTAGTTCTGGATTTAGGATAGGATGTGAATGTTTTGCCGAAGTAGACATGGGAGCGCATGGGGAGGCCTATGCTGTAATGGTCTCCTATTCAGCTGCGAATGGTGAATCAACAGAATATTGCAGGGAATCACCATGGATATTGAGGGAGAGAGAGCACTAACAGACTTTGAAGTAATAGAGATTATTGATGACAGCAATCCACACCTCGCGCTCTTAGGAATTGATTGGGCCACTGACATGAATGAGGTGATTAATCTGAAGAATCACAAGATGATTTTTGAGAAGAAGTCTCTGCATGTAGTTATACCCTTGGACCTTGCGGGATCGCGTTATACAGAGCCGGTGCATGACTATGAAAGTGACGATTATTTGGACTGCATCTACAAAATAACTGCGCAAGAGAAAGATTGGGTAAATCTCACCGCGGACAGAAATATCTCCTAGGAGCGTGAAAGCTCATGTACTTAAGATTCAGATGAGGAGATAGAACGATGGCAAAACTGGTTAATTGAGGTAACCACGCTTAATTGTAACATGATGACAAGGTCACTACACTGTGTATTGATAGAAGCGAGAGATTTGCCTATGTATGATGGTTTATGTGAGGTAGATGGTTTCTTGGATAGATTCGAAAGGGAGGTGCTAGAAAAGCAACGTTTCCAGGCCTTGAAGTGGGTACTGCACCCTACGCCTGCAAGGTGGTGGGGTATGCATAGAGGAATCTTTGAAGACTGGCACACATGTAGGAAAATGTTGCGCTCACGGTTTGGGAAACCTATAGGTCGATGGGCAGATAAATACAATGCATGGGATGGTCCGCACACACATTTGTCCAGGTGGGTACATGCATATGGTAAACAACCTGCATGGATGCACATGAGCTTCATGTGGGGAAATATGGTCAATAAGCCTATGTTGGGGGGGAAGTGCATGAATGGATCCTCAAGTTGGAACAACAGGGTGTGGAGAGAACGAGCGCATAGAAGGTTATCCAAGAAGAAGCATTTAACGAGGTGTGCGTAGCACTGAACAACGCATATAATGTGCAACAAAGTGATTCAGACATGCGCGTACTTGCAGTATTATGGGATTATAGGATGACATGCAAGAAACTAACGGGACAGACACTTTTCTCGCTGGTCTATGGAGTGGAAGTCGTAATGCTGATGGAATACATTATGCCTAGTCTGTGCATAACAGCGCTCACAGGTATGACAAACTGGGAAGCCCTGGAGGAAAGACTCGTGTAATTGGAGGAACTTGAGGAAGAATGATTTTTGGTTAGCCTTCACTAACAAGTACAAAAGCAGCGTGAAAAGGCCTGGCATGATCGACATATTAAGTTATGCACCTTCAAGGTGAACGATTTGGTGTTACTCTATGATAGTAAGTTTGATAAATTCTCGGGAAAATTCAAAATGCATTGAATGGGACCGTATGTTATTAAAGAGGTCATAGATGGAGGTTCGGTGCAGTTGGAAAAGTTAAATGGAGAACCCTTTCCAGGAAAAGTAAATGGCAGTCGGTTGAAGCCATACACGGGTGGCCCGATTATTTGACTAGTTGACCGAAGCATAGTCTTAGTGCTCCAAGCAGCTAAAAGGAGGTGCGCGACTATAACCATGTACAGGGAAGCAGTTCAGCTACAACGGTCTCTGAATAGCGCATGCAAGAGATACAACAGGAAGTTTCTCAGTGCGCTACCAATATTGCAGTAGTTTGGGTAGAGTTTGGAGGTCTTCATGTGAAGATCTTCGCACCGATAAAGTGACTTCAGGGCAAGTCACAATGTTTGTGTTGGGAGTCTATTGGGCGTGGGATCTCCTAAGGCAAGTTTTGGGGCTTAAAGCCTAGATTTTGACCAAATCTGATGTAAAGACTCCAAGTTTTGTGGGCATGGAGTGCGAAGATTGTAAATAAGTCATAGGTTTGTCTGCCCTCATTTTTGTAATGCAATGTCAGTGTTAGAGATCTACCCATGGTCCGTGGACCATGGGATTGTATAAATAGAGAGAGGCTCTAAGTTGTAAATAACAAAATGATAGTCATGAATGAAGGATGAAGAATTGAGTCTTATCTAAGTGTAAAGTTGAGTCTTTGGGTCGTAGAGTAGGAGAAGGCTCTGTAGCTAAGTGCACAGAGGCCTAGTAGTTCGTAGCTGAGTGTGCAGACCCCTACAGCTGAGTGCATAGGGTGAGTTGAGTTTGTAACCTTTGGAGAAGTGATAAAGAGAAGTTTTGCATCATTTATGTGTATCTTTTTCCTGTTTTGTGGATTGAATGTATCAGATATAAATTGCATTTCTATTGTTTATATGATGCATGAACTTATATGGAGGTGTTGATAAAGTGAATATAAGATAAAATATATGTTTACGTGAAGATAACTAACTGTTATAAGAAGATAAGTAATATCTACGGTATAACTTGGGGAAGTAGCGCAGATCATTGCTAGGGTAGTGTGAAATCACCTCAGCCACTCGTGAGGGATCCACGAAGGTGATTATAACAGACCACGAAGGCCTCGCAGGTCAGGATACTGTGTGCAGTGACATGCGCGAAGGTATTCAAAGTTGGACTAAACTGACCTCTCAAACATCTCAAGGGTGAAAAAACTTGGTTCCAGCATCCCGCCATACTACTTCCGGTGAGACCTCAGTTCGCGCTCTGCGACTGTTTCCAAAAGGGCCAGTAGTGTAGGGATTTGTTTGGCTAATTAACTCTGAACCTGGTTCAGGTCCCCTCAAGCCAAAAACCAGTGAGGGGGAAATGGACCATCCTATAGCCTTCGCAAGTGCGAAAAGAACTACTCAACAATTGAGCATAAAGGATTGGCCATGGTGTATGTGCTTCAGAAGTTCAGACACTATCTATTGGGAGGACATTTCAAGATGTACATGGATCAATTTGCCTTGAAATACCTGGTCAATAAGCCTATGTTGGGGGGGAAGATCTGCTGATGGTTATTGCTATTTTAGGAGAGGAACCTACTAATTTGGAGGATGCGTTACCAGATGTGCAGCTCTTTGCGGTGCGCGTAGCGAACAATCATTTTGATGATATCATCCATTTTTTGACTACGGGGATGGCACCAGAAGGGCATATAAGTTAGCAAAATAAGGAATTTGTAGTGTGTGTGACATACTTTTCAATGATTGCGGGACATCTGTATAAGATGGGTGTATATGAGATAATGCAAAGATATGTGCCAGATTTTGAGTAGAATAGAATTCTTGTTGAAGCTCATGGAGGGGCTGCGGGAGGAAATTATGCAAGAAAGGAAACTACGCAAAAGATTTTATGCGCAGGTTTATGGTGGCCTACCTTGCATAAAGATTCCAAGGCATACTGTAGGTCAAAGAACTGGCTGATGATCGCAGAGGGATGAGTTTCGATTGAATCCTCAAGTATCATTGCAACCATTTGAAAAATGGGAAATTGATTTTGTTGGGCCAATTCAGCCCCCAAGCAAGAAAACGTGTGTGCACTATATAATCACCGTGACAGAATATCTAACCAGAAGGGTAGAGGTAGATTTGGTTAAGGATTTCACAGGGGCTATAACAACGGAGTTCTTGTTTGAATATGTATTAACTAGATTTGGTTGGACAAAGGTATTGATGAGTGATCGAGGTACGCACTTTCTAAACGAGACAATTAGCGCATTGACTGAGGAGTTCTAGGTCTATGATCAGAAGAGCACATTGTATCATTGTTAGGCTAATGGAACAGTTGAGGCCTTTAATAAGATTTTCGATAATGCACAGAAGAAGATTTAAAATGCATAATGGAATGACTAGGATGTGTGCATACCTACAGTACTATGGGCTTATGGGACTACTTGTAAAAAGATGAAAGGGTAGACACCTTTTAGATTGGTCTATGGTGTAGAAGCTATGATGCCAAAGGAGTATATCGTACCTAGTCTATGCATAGAAACTCTCACAGTTATGGCAGATCACGAAACCTTGGAGGAATGGCTCGCGTAGCTGATGGAGCTTGAAGAAGACCGATTCTTGGTTGGATTCCATCAACAAGTACAAAAGGAATGTGAAAAAGCATGTCACAATTGACACATCAAGCTCCACAAGTTCAAGGTAAACGATATGGTATTGTTATATGATAGTAATTTCAGTAAGTTTCCGAGGAAATTTCAGATGCATTGGTCGGGGCCATATATTATCAAGGAAATTACAGATGGAGGCATAGTTCAGCTCGTGAAGCTGAATGGAGAACCTTTTCTGGAAAGAGTGAATAGAGGCTGCTTGAATTTGTATACAGGGGATCCTGCCCAATGACTATATGATGGTAGGACAGTCTTAGTGCTCCAGGAAGTTGCAAGAGAGCACAAGACTATAAACTACACTGCCAAGGTTGGAGGACTATGTAGTAGGCGGGCTGCACGAAAAATGGCAAAGCTGTCAGCATATGCAGTGTTCAAGGCTGACTTCCACGGGGTCTATATCTAGACAAAAAAGAATCCTACCAAGAAGTGGTATGACTTGGCCTACTTGGTA
This sequence comes from Pinus tabuliformis, assembly GCA_031772625.1. Taxonomy (NCBI): domain Eukaryota; kingdom Viridiplantae; phylum Streptophyta; class Pinopsida; order Pinales; family Pinaceae; genus Pinus; species Pinus tabuliformis. The sequence continues at coordinate 308,644,581 of CM062815.1, read as the reverse complement.
ATAGACTTCGATGTGCAAGAGGTAGTGTCATGCTAGCCAACCGAGTGGCGTGACCCTTCAGATTTCGCTATTGGGCCAAGAACAGGTGCAGAGATTGTGGCCACAAAGAAAAGGAAGGAGGCAAGCAAGTAGGCTGCGTAGAGCTTGGCTGCGCAGAAGAAGAATTATGTTGCAAAAAAGGCTCGGGTCAAGGAGGAACATGTTTCCAAGGAGAAGGAAGAGCAGGAGCAACGCGAGACCTAGAAATGTGACAAGTCATCTTCGATAGCAACACAAATAGAAACAGGGCAAGGCAGTAGAGGCTAGCACGAGCAACGCACCCCCTTCGTGGTAAAAAGGTGATAATTGGAACAACAAGATGGGTTGAGGAAAAAGCAGAAGGCAAACAAAACACAGGTTGAGCCCCTGGTGCTCACAAAAATTGATCTTGATGAGATGAGTGATAAAGTCAAGGGCATTGCCACAGAATTACTGCAGCAGTTGGAACAATAGTACATTCAGACCTTGCGAGGAGTGTAGAAGGATCTTCAAGATTTGTAGCTCCAAGTAGATGTCAGCAAAGTGAGTATCATAGTGGGTAGTTTGGCGTAAGAACAAAGTACTAGCGCGGAGCTAGTTCTGTGGCCAATGATAGACGTGTGAGTCTTCCCCTTACCTACAAGTTCATTACATGCCGAGACTAAGGAATAGGGCGCCCTCCTTGATAGCATCCCCAAGATGGGCCAGAACCTTGTCGTGATGCAACTAGAGACATTGCATGAATTATTACATGGAATTGTGGGAGAGTTTCACCTTCGAGAACAACGAGCACTTAGTGCTGTCAGCGAGATCAAGGTGAATAATCGGAAGCTGTTCACCGAGAAGACATAGATTTTGGAAGAAAATGAGGTGCTCCAAGTGGACAGTTCATGACTGGAGTCAGTGGTTGCAGAGGCATGCAAAACTATGCCTGAACTTCATATTCCTGAAGACACACAGCTATAAGCAAAGGTCAGGAGGTTAGCCTCTAGTGTGTGTGAAGAAAAGGTAGAGGTTAGTCGAGTTAAATTTGAACTCAACATGAAGATAGCCGATATGCAATTGAATATGTAGCCTTCGACTCCACCGGAAGTTTTGGGGCAGCGGGGAGCTGCGTTCAAGGAAGGACTGGCCACTCTGGATGCCACAATCGCAGATTTCACAACATTATTTGAGCAGGCAATGGAGTTGGTGGCTACTCTGCAGGAAGACCCAAACTTGTAGGAACTGAATATAGAGGCCATGGAGCTGCAAAAGCAATATGATGAAGTCAGGGCAATGACATGCTCAATTTCTCCAGTGTAGCACCTAGCCAAGTTGCAGGAAGGGAAGTAGCTCCTCGTGTAGGTAGAAGCAACCCAGACGAAGGAGGACTTTCTTATGGCCAGGCTGGGGCCTTGGTTAGATGAATCTTACCAGGTCATCACCAACATTCAGGAGAAGCTGATGGACTTATAGCAGATGCAGCAAACATTGAAACTGGCCATAGAAGGACCAACTATAAAGACGCTAGTAGAAGAGGTCAAGCATGCAACCACTCAGAGTGCTGCCGATGTTGCCGTAGTTCAGGTAGAGCTGGGGGATCTTCATAGCAAGATCACCATGCCAGATGAGTGACTCAAGGGTGAGTCACGAACTTTTTGTTGGGGGATTGTTGGGATGGGGTCCCGTGGGTCATTTTTGGGGTTAAAAACCCTATTTTTGATGTAATTTTTATAAATAATGCAAAGTCTCCGCGATTTGTTGATGCGGAGCATGTAGATGGTTAGGAGTCAAAAAGGGTTTTAGCCCTTGTTTATGTAAAGATGAGTCGACTTTGAGATCCACCCATGGTCTGTGTATTAGCACCTAAATCTGCCTTAGGCTGAAGGAAGGCAAAAATTAGGATAACCACAAACCATGCTCAGTATGGTAGCTAGCACTACCAGAGCAGGAGAGGGCTCTCTCCAGGTCACACTCAGTGAATGGATAGGAAAAATGGTCTGAGATGACTTAAAATGGTGATATTTACCGTAGGCTAGTAAGTGAAAAGGGATTTTGGAAAAGATTTTATGAAGTGACCGAGCTTCTGGGATGTATATGGGACTAGTTCTCAGCAAAGAATAGAGAATCAAATATGAAAGCATAGATTATTCCGTGAGGTAAGGTAGGTGGCAAGCGCAGAAATTTCGGCTTAAGGTAACGCAGAATGGAAATATTGTTGAAGAGAGTGAAAAGGGCATGGTCACATGAATCCTTTTCAATAGAAGAGTAACACTGTACATGAAATTTTCCCACAGGCAGAGCAATATAAATTGAATTCTACCTAATCTCACTTAGAAAATTTCACTGAAATGAAGCATAAAATGAAAATGAAACATAACAAGATACATATGGAACATAAGAGCACATTTTCTACACTCACGACCACAAGAATCTCATGAAACAGAGCCACTGCCTTTCATTAATTCTTTGTCAAAAATACACAGTTCATAAACAGAGTTTCTTTCCCACAGTCTCCGAGAAGTTACAAGCCATCCAACCTTTGCAAATAACTTGCATACAATATATAGAAAGTTTAGAGAAGAGATGGAACGCCCAGGGGTTGGGAATTTACTCAAATCATTTCGAAAAGGAGATGGAGAGCCAACCATCAGCTACAGGTGCAGCGCTCTCAAGCATGACATTTGGCTGGGGTGACCCTTTGCATTCTTTTGCCACTTGGATAGATGCCCATCTGGAGAGAAAACTCTTTAAATACCACCTTTTGTGCCAAAAAACTGAAGTGTAGATGGCCGGGCCAACTTGGAGAAGTCGCGACCCGAAATTTCGCGAAACGGGAGCAAATTGGTCGTTTTCTCCCCTGTGCGCCGCACCAAATTCTCTGTGCATCATGCCACTTTGGAGCCTGTCTTGGGGCACTTTCAGGTGTCCAAAATGTGCCCAAGTTGGCTTGTTGGAAATCCTGTCGTGTCTACTTTCTAACCCCACTAGAATTTCTCAATTTGGTGCTCATTTGCCCCTTCAAATCTTCATTCTCCCAAGACTGCTTTCTGTGTGTCAAAAAAGTGGCGGAGAGGCCATTTTTGGGTGTTTTTTGACCTTTAGGAGACCCAAAACTTGTCAAAATTTCTTGCACAGATGCCAGTAGTAGTATTTTTCGATGTTGAATCCAGATATGCAAGCCGTTCCTTGATTAGAGTCCTAGATTTTTAGCGTCGCGCCAGTGGCGCGGCGCACAAGGAGGAATTTCCTGTTTTGTGTCAAAAAAATTTGCTTGTGACCAAAATTTGCCCAAATTTTTTGAAATTTGGGCTGGAGGTTCCCTATGAAGTGATTTTTTGTGCCAAGGAAGCCTCAGCCAAGATTTGAAGCCGATCTTGCTCCTTTGCCTCCTTTGCCTCTTTTGTTGCTTTGCTCAATTTTGCCTTTAGGCTCCTGATTCTTGCTTTGGAACTCATGTTTAGGGCTTGGTAGTGATGATTCTTGTGCCTTGGCATGCCTTTCTCCCTATTTGCTTTATCCAACTACTACTCCAAGTGAACGTTCACTTTCTCTATCACATACTCCCGATCTTCGTCACTTTGCTCCATAGGTCTGCCTATTGTTTCCAGGATGTGTCGCGAGTTTTCCTTGATCATTTGTAACTCTATCTCAGCTATCCGAGCCTCAAGTTGCTTGTTCCTCTACTCCAGATACTGCACGTTCCACTTGGCCCTATCCAAGTCTAGGGATAGGTTCTCAATCGCAGACTGCTGCTCCTGAATGATCCCTACCTGAAGGTTCTGCATCTGTCTCATCATCCTGGAGGAGAACAAACTCGGTCGCTTGCTCTCCTGATGGCCCTTGCTCCTGCACTAGCTCCTCGCCCTTACCGTGCTCTTGTGGTGCTGATGTCGGAAGCGAGGCCCCTTCCACCCCGGGTGCATATAACACTTGCTTTGCTGCTGCGAAAAATGGTCTACTGCCCTTCTGGTATGTGATGTATACTGGCATGGTGGCAGTCTCATGGCGCTCAAACTGATGTGAAGGACTTCCCATCTCATGCTCAAAATGATGTGAAGGACCTCCCAAGAAATCCCCTGTAATCCCAATTGATGGTCTACCAAGATCCGGATGAGAGCAAAATGATAGACACTGTTTAGCTGCTGTCATGGGGTCTTGCGCTGAATGAAGTTTTTCATCTTCTCAATGTTGTTGTAGATGAAAAATGGGAGGCTCATCATCTGCACCCTGGTGAAGTGCATGAGCAAGTGGATGTGATAGGCATAAAGGCGAGAAAACCTCCCCTCACAACTGAAATACTTCATGATAAATCTCATGAGTGGGGAATACTCATCCCTCAAAAATCTGAATGGAAAAAATCTGGTGAGCTGGCTCAAGCAGCTGTTCTTGATGTAAGGCTCATAGTGATGCCTCTCCACCTTCTTCTTTTTATGCCACTGCTCCCCAATGTTTGGTATCCCTGTTGCCACTGATATAGCCTCCAGAGTCAAGGTGAAAGTGACCCTAGCCAGGACAGATTAGCCTCCCTGTAGATGAAGTGCAAAAAGGTGGGCCAACTCATGATGGAAATTGACATTCGCCACCCTTTGACACAATTCATAACATGCCAAGTGCTGGAAACAAGACATGGCAAGTTGGCATGCCTGCAGCTCAGTGAGGGTGCTTGGCTCATCTCTGAGATGTTTGCCGCTCCGGTGATGTCTCCTATGGGCCCTCTCTCCTGAAGATGTGTCGCTGTGGGTGATCCAGGTGGATATTGGTGGCCACTTGCCAAGTCCACCTAGACCCCCACCATTGTCCCTCTTGACATTTTCAGTTTCCTTAATTATAGCACAATTTACTATTTTTAGCAGTTTTCGGGTCCTGAACTTCCGGAGCCGTTTTGAGGCCCTAAACGATGTTTTTTGGGAAATCCTGCTGCTGCGATTTTTTAGATAAAAAATCGTTGTTTGCGTTATAGTCCTCAGAAAGATCTTTTCAACGGGCTATCATGTGCGTAAAACGGAGATCGTATGCCAAAGTTACGACCCCGGGAAGTTGATGTACCAATTTACCCAAACGGGGCCCATAGTTTGGCGTTTTCATCTTCTAGGGTTAGGTTTTGGAATGTTAAGGGTTTTCCATTGTTTCTCAATAATAAATAGGCCTTCGAGCCTCATTGTAAAGACAGTTCGGAACAGTTCAGAGGCATGTAGCCGACACATCTCTTCTCAGAGATAAGCTACCATCGCCCTAGCTGGGTCATTTCTATTTGTAAGCATATTTCAGTATTCTCCATTAGTGAAATGAAGTATTATTTCCGCTGCATCTCTGTTTTTATTGTTATCGCATCTCTGTATTTATGGTTATCTCTGTAATCTATTGCGTTCCTGCTTAAATCCGGATCAGTGGTATCAGAGCGGTCTGCTTTTTCTCTGTTTTTCTTTGCATGTCCCCGACGAGGTCGGGATATAAGGAGTTAGGGCTTGAGCTGGTCGAACCCTTGCAAGACCAGCCTCGCAAATCTCGATGGCCTCCCATGGCGGATAAGAAAGACGAGGGAGCAGGAGATCCCATCAAAATCTTGCTCGAAGAAGCCCTCGAGCGACAACGGAACGCGATGATGGACAACTTTGCCCAAATCCTTCAGCGGCTACCCAAAGGTGACGCATCAGCTTCCAGCAGCTACTCTGGAAACGCCACACCGTTTAAGGTACAAGTTAATTTTGACATCCCCATCTTCGAGGGTCAAATAGACGCAGATGCCGTAGATAAATGGTTAAATCTGCTAGATGGGTATTTTTCTGTTCATGAATTTTCAAGTCGGGAAAAGATTGTTTTCGCTCTTCTCAAAGCAGCCCCCCACGTCAAGGACTAGTGGGAGACCTACTGCGAGCAGAAGGATGAAACTACAGGCTCGCTATTCTCAGCCGCACCCACCTGGAATTCATTCCGAGATGCCATCAAGGAGCAATACTACCCTGTTGGAAGCTATGAGGATGAATACATAAAGTGGACCACGCTGCGGTAGGGAAGGGATCAAGATGTGCCAGAGTTCACCAATCTTTTCCATACCCTTCGAACGAAGTTGGGTATCAAGGATTCAGAGCAGCATTTGATACTCAAATACCGCGGCTGCCTGCACAAGTACATCCAGGAAGAAATGGAATTCCTGAACATCTCATCGCTCGGCATAGCATACCGATATGCCGTCAAGATCGAGCAGAAGTTTAAACAAAAGAAGCGAGACTTTGGATCTACAAATCCAAAGCAAGGGAAAGGTGCTCCTAAACCACAGAACAAGGGACAAAGCCAAGGCGGGGCAGCCCAAGACAACCCGCAAAAGCTACAAGCAAAGAACAGTGCCGCAAAGCCGAAAAAGGACACGGGAAAATGGTGTGAGTTCCATAAGAGCTCCACTCACAACACAAGTGAGTGTCGGGCCAAGCAGTCACTGATGGCTGAACTAAAGGTTTCAGAATCAGATGCATGTTCCGACTCTGAGTCAGAAACCGACAAGGGGAATGACAAAGGGAAGCAGATCATTGATGCGGATCCCAACGCCACTGTTGCCACTGCCAAGATCCAGAAAAATGAACCCGAAGATCCAGAGGAGGAGGAGCGTCTCTTCCACTCCCAGATGTGGGTAAGGGGCTCCCCACTACAGTTCATTGTCGATAGCGGGAGCCAAAAGAACCTCATTTCGGCAGAGGTCGTGAAGCGGTTGGGCTTACCGACCACAGCACATCCACAACCGTACACTATCGGGTGGCTGCACCAAGGACGGGATCTTCGCGTGAGCCAACAGTGTCGCCTTCCATACAACATCAAGCCCTTCACAGATGAGGTATTGTGTGACATTGCTCCACTTGAAGTTTGTGATGTATTATTAGGACAACCATACTTGTGGAAGCGACATGCTGTGTATGAATCAAGGCCCCGTGCTGTTATTATTACTTTGGGAAATCAGTTGTACAGGATACCAGAGGTAGCACCGCCTACTGCCATCTCTTTGATTACTGCAAAAAAATGCAGTAAGCTCATTTCAAAAACTGGAAAATTTGTTTTCCTGATGATACGCCCTCAAGGAAGGAAGAAGACGGTGGCCACAACCTCCAGACAGGGCCCCTCTGCACGACAACTACAGATGGACAAGGTCGTGGAGGAGTACGAGGACATCTTCACCTCCCCCGTAGGGGTTCCTCTGCACTGTCAGGTCAAGCACTCCATCGATCTGACCCCAGGTGCACCCTTACCCAATGGACCAATTTATCGGCGCTCCGTTTTGGAGAACGATGAAATCAAGAGGCAGATTCAGGAGCTTCTGCAAAAAGGCCACATCCGTCCGAGTTCATCGCCTTGCGGGAGCCCAATTGTGTTGGTACAGAAGAAGGATGGGACTTGGAGACTCTGTATTGACTATCGAGCGCTGAACAAGATCACTGTCCGTAATAGGTACCCGATCCCGCGGATTGATGACCTCCTAGACCAACTAAAGGGGGCAAAATATTTCAGCAAGATTGATCTGAAGTCAGGATATCACCAGGTACCAATCGAACCCTCTGATGTGTGGAAGACTGCCTTCAAAGCCAAAGAGGGCCTTTTCGAATGGTTGGTTATGCCTTTCGGGTTGACAAATGCTCCTGCAACCTTCATGAGGCTAATGGATGACATCTTGCGGCCATACACCAACTCATTTCTAGTGGTATACTTGGATGACATTCTGATCTTCAGCCAGAGTTGGGAAGAGCACCTCCACCACATCCGACAGGTTCTCCAAACACTGCGGCAACACAAGCTATGTGCCAATTTGGAGAAATGCACTTTTGGCATGACCCAGGTTCAGTATCTGGGATACATTATTGATGAACAGGGGGTGCATGTGGATCCAGCCAAGATCAAAGTCATTCGGGATTGGCCACCTCCGACCACTTTGACAGAGCTCCGCAGCTTTCTAGGTCTTGCCAACTTCTACCGCAGGTTCGTGTTGGGTTTTTCTCATATCACTTGGCCTTTGAGTCAAGTCACCAAGGGCGGGGCGAAGGCAAAATTCTTTTGGTCTGAATCTCAACAGAAGGCATTCATAGAGTTGAAAGATCGCCTCTGCACAGCACCAGTGCTCGCTTTACCAGATTTACAACAACCATTTGAGGTCGAGACAGATGCCTCTGACTATGCTATTGGGGCAGTCCTTACTCAACACGGGCATCCTGTGGCATATCACAGTGAAACACTTTCAGACACGGTCCGGAAGTATCCCACTTATGATAAAGAGATGTATTCCATTGTACAGGCTTGTCGGCAATGGAAGCACTACATTTTGGGGAAGGAAACGGTCATCCACATAGACCACCGACCCCTACAGTTCATACAAACCCAAGGGAAATTGCAGAATGATCGCCATCAGAAGTGGTCCACATACCTGCAACAGTTCCATTTGAATATCAAGTATAAGAAGGGCAGCACTAATAATGTTGCAGATTGCCTCAGTCGACCACCAATCATGGCGTTAACCACCGTCCTCAACTCTTGTGGGCACGAGACTTCTGATTGGCCGCTGCTCTACAAAAGCGACCCGGAATTCGGCCACACATACCAGAACCTCTTGGAGGGTCAGCATGTTCCAGATTTTCACCTCCAAGACGACCTGTTATGCCACTTGGGTCACCTTTGTGTTCCTTCAAGCGAGCGTGCCAAGATGATTTGGGAAGCACACTATAGTCGAGTTGCTGGTCATTTCGGGGTCGAGAAAACAGTGGCAGTGCTGCAAAAGTATTTCTATTGGCCGAATCTTCGACAAGATGTTGGGAAGTACATCAGATCATGTATTGCCTGTGCCATTGCCAAACCGACCATCAAGAAGCAAGGCCTCTATACCCCACTGCCTACCCCTAGCCAACCTTGGGAATCCATCTCCATGGATTACATGTCTGGCCTTCCTTCCACTAAGCATGGAAATGACTGTGTTTTTGTAGTCGTTGACAGGTTCTCGAAGATGGCCATCATGGCGGCCTGCAAGAAGAACATCACAGCAGAAGCCACTGCTAAACTCTTCTTTGAACGAGTTTGGGTGCACTTTGGGATTCCACAGTCTATCATCTTAGATCGGGACAGTCGGTTCCTCAGTACATTTTGGTCCAGTCTCTGGTCAATGCTGGACACCAAACTCACTAAGTCCACCGCCTTCCATCCTCAAACTAATGGCCAGACAGAGGTTGTCAATAGGATGATTGTACACATTCTGCGCATGTACAACTCAAAGCATCCACGCACATGGGACGAGAGCCTCCCCTATGTTCAACACAGCTACAACCGAGCTCTTCACAGCTCCACTGGCCATAGCCCTTTTCAGGTGGGCTTGGGATTCCAACCATTATGCCCCATTGATGTGGCCATGCCATTTGCAGCTACTCACGCAGATTCTGCTCATGTCTAGTCTGAAACAAACAAGGCGACCAGCTTCATTGAGCACATCCAACATATTCGCCAGCAGGTCCATGACATTCTGGAGAAATCAAATGCCAAGTTCAAGCAGCGACATGATCAACATCGAGTGCCACACAAGTTCCAGGTGGGTGACAAAGTCTGGTTGCATTTACAAAAGGAACGCCTTACTGGAGCCTATCGGAAACTGAGACCACTCCGATATGGTCCCTACACCATTACTAAGGCTGTGGGAAACAATGCATTTGAACTCAGCATTCCCCCATTCCTTGGCCTGCACCCAGTGTTCAATGTGGACCGCCTTCGGCCATACTTTCCACCATTGCTAGATACATCCGACATTGCAGAACAGCTCACCCCCACAGAATTAAATCCAGATTGCATGGAACAAGCTGCAACTGATCGAATCATGGACACACAGATCAAGAATACTCGCCAACAGAATATTCAACTGTATCGAGTTGTCAAAGCAGGCCAACTCCTTCACAATGGCAAGTGGCTCACCAGGGACCAAGTTCAGCAAAAGTTTCCCCATCTCATGGAGGAACTCAACGCAATGGGGACCATTGCTTCCTAAGGGGGGAGGAATGATCCAGGTGGATATTGGTGGCCACCTGCCAAGTCCACCTAGACCCCCACCATTGTCCCTCTTGACATTTTCAGTTTCCTTAATTATAGCACAATTTACTATTTTTAGCAGTTTTCGGGTCCTGAACTTCCGGAGCCGTTTTGAGGCCCTAAACGATGTTTTTTGGGAAATCCCGCTGCTGCGATTTTTTGGATAAAAAATCGTTGTTTGCGTTATAGTCCTCAGAAAGATCTTTTCAACGGGCTATCATGCGCGTAAAACGGAGATCGTATGCCAAAGTTACGACCCCGGGAAGTTGATGTACCAATTTACCCAAACGGGGCCCATAGTTTGGCGTTTTCATCTTCTAGGGTTAGGTTTTGGAATGTTAAGGGTTTTCCATTGTTTCTCAATAATAAATAGGCCTTCGAGCCTCATTGTAAAGACAGTTCGAAACAGTTCAGAGGCATGTAGCCGACACATCTCTTCTCAGAGATAAGCTACCATCGCCCTAGCTGGGTCATTTCTATTTGTAAGCATATTTCAGTATTCTCCATTAGTGAAATGAAGTATTATTTCCGCTGCATCTCTGTTTTTATTGTTATCGCATCTCTGTATTTATGGTTATCTCTGTAATCTATTGCGTTCCTGCTTAAATCCGGATCAGTGGGTCCCCTCCTCATACTCTGATGAATTTTCTGATTCCATTACTGCTGCTTGTACCCTGAGTTTTATGCTGCCCTTTGAATCCAATGAAACTGATAGATGCTTTGAAAATCTGTCACCAAGGGGCAATAAAACAGGGGAGTGTTAGGAGGGGAATGGTGAAAAAGGGAATAGGGGTTTAAAGGAGAAATTTATTAGGGATTTGGGAGTGTTTGGGGTATGGGAATAAAGGGGATGAATGGATATGATTACAATGTAGCTAGGGTAACTATTAGGGGAAACTGCTCCAGGGGAATTAGGTGATAGAGGTAGGGTAGGAGCATATTGAGCAATCATGTTACTGTAGCAAAACCCTAGCTTTTTTCCCTTCTTTGTGTCATTTTTGGGTTTACTTAATAAAAATTTTTCCTTTGATTTCATGGTCACCAAAACCATATTTTTCTTTGAGTTAAGGATCAATGGTGAAAGGATCTAGGGCCACCTTTGCAATTTTGAGAGCCATTTATAAAAATTTAGGCGATTCGGTTTTTTTTTTAGGCTCACAGGTCTGTGCGCCGCACGCTTTTCCCAAGGCGCCGCACGCCAGGTATGCGTCGCGCCAGTGAAATATTAACACTGTGGCTGGGCTCCTAGTGCACCGTGCACCCTGACTGCGCCACGCCACCTTGTGTGTGCACCGCGCACTGTCAAACGACATTAATTTTCTTGGAACTCTGGGGGTGGGTCTTAGTGGAGATTTCTAGGCGGTTTCCTTCGGAGACCAGGTGGAATGGAGGTGACAATGATGAGGAGTGAGGGGACAAGGCGATGGGAGCAAAACCGTGGTGGCGTCTTCACAAGTTTGCAACCCCGTTTATCATTTTTTCTTTGATGATTATTTTCATGGATGACCAATGTGCTTTGGATATGATTCAACATCTTAGAAACACCAAAACATTGACCAAATTGACAGAGAAGAGGTCTCATTCGAGCCTACTATTGTGGAGGTAAATCCTCTCTGTGGATAGAGACGATCCCTACTAGCCTAGACCGGGTCTACCAACAATCACACAATGCTATCACGCAAGTTCCTAATTGCAAATAAAAAGTGGATGGTGAGAACCTACTTGGATTCCAACGCTAGTGTTCGTAGAAGAGATGTCGCCCTCATTCCTTTGCCTCGGCTGGTCACGATCCCCACGATCTCCATGATTGGACACCTGCACATGCAAAGAACAACACGAATACAAGCATAAAATCTAGTAGATGCAATTATATATCAGTCAGAAAAGATATAACTCAACATCAAACATAAGACAATGAGAGTGGAACCATAATGATAGTCATCTATTATTAATAAATAACAAAGAAGAATACAACCATTGTTCTGACGTCAAATCCTCCTTTGGCTGGGTAGTCAGCTACACAAGTCTTGCAAAGCTTGTTGGGATGAGGAACAAGCCTCTCTCTCTTTGGGTGACAAGAATCTCCTTACTTAGATTTGGCCTTATGGGTGCAAAGAAGGCTCTTGCAGCTTCAAACTCTCTATCACTATGCTGGAATTACTGACTAGAACTACTGTAACTAGCTTGCTCAAGGCATAGAGACAAGATTTTAAAGATAGAGAGGAAAGAGATAGGATCAACCACATTATTCATGGGATTGGCTTTATCACTTAGAAACTTCCATGAAAGGTGGCAAACCACTTTCCCTTCTATGGAGATTTGAAGCCAAACCATCCTAGCTCAACATAGATTCAGTTGGTGAATGGGCTAAGGAGAACCTTCGGAAGCTTGTTCGTTGAAAACTTTACTCAATTCGATTGGCACGAGTATGACTCTGAGACAGAGCACCAATAGTGCACTCTCTTTAGAGGATTTCCCTCATTGGCGCGGGCAGTGAACTGTGGACCCGCGCTAATGAAAAAAGAGTTGTTTTCATGGGTATTTTGCAGGAGATGTCTTTAGGGAAAATGAAGCTCATACTTAAAGGAATATGATGCAAGTGGTTTCAGGTCATGTCACTTCTCACAGGTCCCGGAATGAGTCCTCCAGTGTGCAGGTGAGGGGTAACAGGGACAGTGACAAATGGTGACAAATTGCTGTGTAACACCTACCTCTTGCTTGCTAGCTTTCAACCGGGATATAAAACAAATTTGCAAGTGTTTTGAGCTCCTTGGTTGTGTGCGTCGCGGGCCAAGCCCAGTGTGCCGCGTGCCCTGAGTGCGTCGCACCCCTGTTGATTTTTCACTGTGGGTTGGCTGCCAGTGCGTTGCGCCCTCTGTGTGTGTCGCGCGCCCTGGTGTATGCGCTGCGCCCTTTGGAAACCGGCTCTCCTTCACTCAAACCCTCATGAATTTGCTCTCTCACCTTTGTGATTTCTCTCCAAGCTTGCCAAAGCACAAATGGTTTTTGTTTTGGGAAAAAACAAGTATATATAGGCTTGGGAGAGTTGGGTTTAATTTTTTCTTCTTTGAAAACCCACTTTCTAATGTTCATGTTTTACACTTTTTCATTGACTTTAAAACACTCTGCTTTTCATTTTTTCTTTGAAATTTTGGCTCTCATGATGGGAATTTCGACATTTCTTTACGGGGACTGTGTGACTGGGCACTTGGCCATGAAAACCATGACTGCATTGAAAAATTCGACTGGCGATTTTTTGGAAAATTTTGTCATAGTTGACCTTGTTTGACTTTTCTTCAAAACGGAGTTTTGAAGAAGAGCCAATGTCTCTTCAAGTGATGATGAAGCTTTCGGAACCATAGCTGTATAAGATCTCCCTCTGGCCTGCATGAATTGTTCTGGACATGTTTTCAAAGACCACATTTATGATTTACTAAGACCCAAACATAAAAGATGACTTTGCCCTATAATATGACCAGACCTTGACTATCATGAATTTCAGTGATTATAGACCAAGACTTGAACCAGTAGGGGCTAGACATGAGGGAAAATGAGTAGCATGACTTTCTCTGTCAAATCATGGAATTTCCCTAGTGAAATGCAGCTGAGTGGATGGAGCGGGACACCTAAAATTGAAATGCACAAAGAGCTTTGATCTCTGATGGAGGGCTAACCAGACCGACTCTAAAATTGGCTCCAATGGGGGATGGTAGCTCCTAGGAGGTGCCAAGAATAGTAGATCTCTGGAGGAGCTAGACAGTGCCTTTTGTCCATTGGGCTATGGAGTCATCATTTTGATAAACAACACAAGACTCTAACTTATTTATAAAATTGGAATAACCAAGAAATTGACTCAAACTTTACAATTGGAATAACTCAAAAACTGACTTTACATACTGAAACCAAACTGAAATAAAAATGGTATTTACAATGACATTGGAAGCAGTTTTAATAGATCAACAATGATACCGCTTGAGTGGCCGACCATTGATTGGCCCTCCAGGGCAGTCTTCCCCATTCATTTCCTTCAGAAGAAAGGCATTTTGACCTCTATATGTTGCGATTTTGAAAGGACCTTTCCACAGATTTTTGAACTTTCCATGCTTGCCTTTCTCTTCATTCCTTGCATCCCACTTCAGCACCACATCATCCAACTAAAATTTGTCCGCTTTAGCTTTTTTGTCATAAATTTTCTTTATCCTCTCCTACAACTTGGATGTGTTTTTGAAAACTTCTTCTCTTGTTTGCTGCAAGTGGATCATTTGATTCAGCCTTCTCTGCATGGGATCTTCCTCACTGTCAGCCTCCTAAAGAAGTTTGACCACCGGGGCAGCAAGAGAAGTGGGAAATACTGTGTCCACTCCATAAACCAGCTCAAACGGTGACATACCAATAGACTTTTTCTGACTGATCCGATCTCCCCAAGGTGCATGCACCAACCTCTTGTTCCAGCTCTTCTTATTTATTTCCAGCAGCTTCTTGATGATGTTGACCAAAGATTTATTCGAAGATTCCACCAATCCATTGCCTTGCGGATGATAGGCAGTTGAATGACCCAAAATTATATGATATTTATGACAAAATTCTACCATCCTTTTCGATTTGAAAGCTGTTGCATTATCAGTGATTAATTTGTTTGGACAACCAAAGCGAGACAAGATGTTATTTTCAAGGAATGAAATAATTATCGTGTCTGTCGCTTGCTTGGTAGGTGCTGCCTCAATCCATTTTTTGAAATAGTCCGTCGCTGCCTGGATATGCTGTCTGGGAGAGGCGGGATGAATTTCCCCAATGAAATCCAACGCCCACTGCTGGAATGGAGCGCTCACTTCGATAAGCTTAAGTGGCAAAGGCTGTAATTTCTGTTTCCCTTCGAAAATTTGACACTTATGACAGCGCTTTACCATCTTATGCACATCAGCAAACAAAGTAGGACAGTAGTACCCCGCTCTCAAAATTTTGTTCGCTGTTGATTTCCAAAAAAGATTTCCACCACACTCTCCTCCGTGGAAATCCTCCATGACTTTCTTTGCCTCCTCTTCCACCAGACAGTTTAACAAAATTCCACTGGGATCTTTCCAATACAGTGCAGAATTCAAGATACAAAACTTGGCAGCCTTCAATTTGAGTGTTCTCGCTTTGTTTCTAGCCATGTTGGGCGGTGGTGATAGATTTTTCAGCACATATATTATATCAGAATACCATGGGGACAAAGCAAACATTTCAGATACCTGAATTGACATTCCTTCCTCATTCTCCTCGGACATGGCAGCGATTAGATTTATGTCCAATTCATGCAAATTTGATTAAGCTATTAGCTTCACCAACCCCTGTCCTTTGACCAGCTTGGTAGGCTTTATCTCCACATCATATTCTAGCAAGGTTGTGATCCATTTGCCTCTTCTCCCTTCTAAATTGGTCTGCACTAAAACATCTTTAACACCAGTATTAGGAACATAGACCAGAATGTGAGAATGTAGGATGTACACCCAGAAATCCTTTAGTGCCTTCACCAATGCCAGGGGCTTCTCAATGATGTTGTACTTCAAAGCTACATCCCTTATAGCCCTGCTGAAGAATGCAATGGGTCTTTCATGATCATCCCTCTTCTGCAATAGTACCGCTGCCATAGTGTGCTCAGAAGCAAATGAAAACAATATGAAATCTTGAGTGTAGTCCGGGTTGACTAGAACTGGAGCTGAAGAAAGTGCTAATTTGACCAAGTTGAAAGATTTTACCACCTCATCTGTCCATTTCACCTAGCTGTCCTTCTTAAGCATATTGGTCATCTCTTTCAAGTGTTCCCCAAGATTAGGCACAAAGCGAAGCAGAAAATTCATCTTACCATTGAATGATTGTATCTCCTTTTTGTTCCTCGGCAGATCGATTCGCTGAATTGCTTGCACATGTGCTAGGTCTATGCAGATGCCATCTTTTGAAATGATATGCCCAAATAATTTGCCTTCCTCCATGGCGAATAAGCTCTTCTTATTATTCAGCGATAGACCATATTTCCTGCATTTTTGAAAGACAATTTTTAGGTGATGCATGTGTTCTTCATCAGATTTTGAAAACACCGTCAAGTCATCCAAGTACACCACCAAAAACACATCCTTCTCATTCGCAAACTCCAAGTCCATTGCCCGCTGAAATGTGGCACCTACATTCTTTAAACCGAATGGCATTTGGACATAGTGAAAGGTTCCCCATGGAGTGGTGAATGCTGTCTTGTCTCTATCATCTTCATGGACTGAAATTTCGTTATATCCAGAATAACCATCAAGCAGCGACATACGAGATGCCCCCACTACTCACTGAATTATATGGTCCATCTTGGGCAGCGGATAGTTGTCCTTCAATGAGACCTTGTTTAGATTTCTGAAATCGATGCATAGACAGATCTCACCGGTCTTCTTGCGTACAGGTACTAAGTTAGATATCCAATCTGAAAATCTGATAGGCACAATGATACCTAACTTGTACAACCTATTAACCTCTTTTTCGATGGATGGCAGAAACTTTGTATTTATCCTTCTTAGCTTTTGTCTAAATGGTTTTTGATTGGGCTTGATAGGTATTGTGTGCTGAATAATATTCGTATCATAGGTCCTTAAATCAGAATAATCCAAAGAAAATACATCTGCAAATGAAGCCATCAAACTGATATATTTGTCCTTGATTTTTGGCAGTGATGCTTTGGACAATTTCACTAACTTTGGATTGGCAGCTGTATCGATGTTGACTTCTTCCACACCTTTCTCCGTTGGCTGCAAAGTTGGCTTACGGGCTACATCATCCTGATCAAAAAGTTCCTCTAGGGGTATCAAGCCTTTAGGAATGATGTTATTCTTCAGCTGTAATACATCCATTTGATTGATTTGCACTTCTTCTGTACCATTCCCTTTGTTCTCATTGTTTTTCACATCAATTAAGGTTTCTTTGAACTTGCCTTTGTTGAGTAGAAAATCCTTAATCTCCTCATCATCTTGGAACACTTGCCAATGTCGCTAATTGTCTGGAATGGTTGGACGGTGCTTGACATGGATTTCAAATTTATCGTTGGAGTTCATGGGGATCTTCAAGCTGCTCGCTACCTTGGTAAGAGCATCAGCAATACTATTTTGTATTCGAGGCACACATGTCAAGGTGTATTCGGAAAATAGCTTCAAGATGTCCAAAACTGCAGCCCGCATCCTAGGATGTTTTGCTTGATACTCACCTTTGAATCTTCAGGCCAGCAATCAGAGCTTCATATTCGGCTTCATTATTGGAACATTCAAAGGCCAGCTTGTAAGAGCAAACCCTCACGCTACTAGGAACTTTGTTTGGGGCGGAGAAAGGACTGCGTACCCAAATTCCAATACCAGCGCCATCATTCCCTACTGCTCCATCAAAATCCATGGTCCACAAGCCTTCTTCTTCTTCTTGCAAGTGCTGGAAATATGTTTTCCGTCCATTGTTTCCTTGCTGTCCGTCGTTTTCAGCTGATTGCCCAATATTTTGTTGCTTTTCTTGTCCTTCTTTCTTCAAGATTTCCCTAAAAAATTTTGTTATCTCTGGAATTTTGTCTCCTTCTACTATCTGACTATCTATCTCATTTAAACTATCTGAAAACAAAACAAAAGACTCTAAATTTGTATGTACATAGTTTATAGGATGATTTATCGGTTTCTCCTTGCTTGTGATCATATATTTCATCTTTTGTTCCCGGTATAACTTCCTCATTTGTCCAAACACAAGGATTGTTGCATAGGAGAAATCCAGTTGTAGTGTCCCCTTCAATTTTGCTACCCAAGACCTTGAAAGAAGCATGCCAAACCTTGGAGGAATGTTTGCTACCACTACATCCATCAGAATGTTTTTCATAGGAAGATGATCTAAACTCACAACTAAGTCTTTGATGAGCCCTATTCACCTTACTCTGCTGGAATCGAATAAATAGAGATCATGATATTGGCGGGTGATGTCCAGACCAAGCTTATCCGTGACAGCCTTGGGCATGAGATTGTGAGAGGCTCCAGAATCGAACATGGCATTGTGTAGCACAAAGTCATGCAATCGTAAACTGATATAGAAGGGTGGAACATCACTCTGAGGAGACTCACCATTCGTCGATGGCCCAAAAATCATTTCAAGCTGGTCATCTTCCACATTTACCATGTCGAACATTGGGTCCAAATTCAACATTTTAGAAATCTGTCCTCTATAACCGTTGTTCTTCATGATTTCAGTCAAAGGGATGGATACCTTTAGCTTAGAAATCTCATTCTCTAGGCTGAAAGCGGGAGTTCTTTCTACCTCTTTGACTGGGATCTCTTTCCTTTCCTTCTCTTTTGATGTGGCTGGTTGCTGTGATTGTTCTACTAACTTTGATTTGCTGCTCTCTGGAACAACCGCCTCCTTTCCCTTTCTTTGTGTAGCTGATGGATCATTCTTTGTTGTTTCCCCCTCCTTCTTTTTCTGAATTGGTTTGGCCGGTACATCTTTGTTTCTAAGGGAATATCACTGTTGTTGTGTGGAAAAAGCATTCATATACCCCCTTTGATATTCTTCTGACTCTTCTTCCAACACGGTTTTGTTAGCTAGAATAAAATCGGTGTCTTGGTGTGTAGCCGAATTTACTGCACATTCTTCTTCTTCGGTGATGTAAGTAGGCAGCTCATCTGGAGTAAAGAGATGGTTTTCCTCACCTATTACATTCCTGTCCTCATCTGACTCCGGTCCATGCACAAAATTCTACTGCAAAGGTGTTTGTACCAGTTGTTGTGCTATTTGCTCTTGAGCCCGTTGATCTCTTTGTCTTATCCTATATTGTGGCTACTATTGGCCACGAAAGTTAGGATTCCTAACTTGTGGCTTTGGCTTGTCAAGTTTCACCCTTTCAAGCATATGTTCTACCTTTTTGAGCAGCTGATCCATTGAAGAAGATTCTTCTTTCACCATGGTTTTCTTCTCTGCTTTCGCTTTAGCTCTTTTGGACAACAGATTTGCCTCAACACTGACCGCAATTTTCTGCATGTCTTCCATTGTAGCCAGTTCTCTCTCTCTCAATTGGTACGCCATGTTAGCATCAAAACCATTCGAAAACTTCATCATCGCTAGTCCCACTGGTGGCTTTAGATGGTCTGGAATTTCGTTGCAGACTGTATTAAATCTAACACAATAATCTTGGACCGATTCACCGGCATTCCTATTGATTTGCTCGTACTCAGCCAAAATTTGAAGGGGATTCTTTTTCACTTCCCACCTGTTCAAAAATTGTCTTTGTAGTTCTGCCAAGGTAGTGATACTTGCAGCCATCAAACCTCTGAACCATTTCCTCACATCACCTGCAAATGTTTGTACAAAGAGCCTCATTGCTACGTTCTCCGCATCGATCTCATGAAGTTCATAGAAATCTGCCATTTCATCCAGATGTTTTTGAGCTATAATACTGTTAGGAGTGCCATCAAAAAATGGGATTTTACTTTGATAGTCATTTGGCATGTCATCTAGGACTTGGGGTAGAACAAGGGGTGCGAAACGGGCAGCCATCATTCTTGGTGGATTTGGCCTTGGAGGCATTGGAGGAGTGCACACAGTTTGCAAGGGGCTTGCACTTGGAGTTTGGGGCTGTGTGGAAATGTAGTTATCAATTAATTATTAGCTCTTTCTTTCTCAAGGTCTACAAGAAATTTCGGATTGGGGATGGTGTAATCAACAACCCTTTCAAATTTAGACTCAAACAAAGATATCTCAAATCGTTCGTCAAACTCAAGCTCTTCAAGATACTCAAAAATGTCAGGACATGAATGGGATTTCAACACAGGGGTTATGGTGCTTTCTTGATGAAGGAGTCTTGGGATCAAATTGGGATTTTCATAAATATGAGAAGGGTCCGAGTCTGGATTCGCTCTGGTATATCGTCTCAAAGCCAGCGTGCTATTGGGATAAATTACGGGACACAACCAACTTACTCAGCCTTTCCAATCCTAAGCTCATCATCCAGAAGCTTAGAATTATTATGAAACAAGGGGATTTGATTTTCAACTTGTCCCCAGTGGAGTCGCCACTATGTTACCACCTAAATCTACCTTAGGCTGAAGGAACGAAAAAATTAGGGTAACCACAAACCACGCTCAGTCTGGTAGCTAGCCCTACCAGAGCAGGAGAGGGTTCTCTCTGGGTCACACAGCGAATGGATAGGCAAAATGGTCTGAGATGACTTACAATCGTGATATTTACCTTAGGCTAGTAAGTGAAAACGGATTTTGGAAAAGATTTTATGAAGTTACCGAGCTTCTGGGATGTATATGGGACTAGTGCTCAGCAAAGAACAGAGAATCGAATATGAAAGCACAGATTATTTCGTGAGGCAAGGTAGGTGGCAAGCGCAGCAATTTCGGCTTAAAGTAATGTAGAATGAAAAGATTGCTGAAGATTAAAAGGGCATGGTCGCATGAATCCTTTTCAATAGAAGAGTAATACTGTACATGAAATTTTCCCATAGGCAGAGCAATATAAATTGAATTCTACCTAATCTCACTTAGAAAATTTCATTGAAATGAAGCATAAAATGAAATATGAAACATAAAAAGATACATATGGAACATAATAACACATTTGCTACACTCACGACCACAAGAATCTCATGAAACAAAGCCGTTGCCTTTCATTAATTCTCTTTCAAAAATACACAGTGCAGAAATAGAGTTTCTTTCCCACAGTCTCCCAGAAGTTACAAGCCAGCCAACCCTTTGCAAATAACTTGCATACAATATATAGAAAGTGTAGAGAAGATATGGAATGCCCAAGGGTTGGGAAGTTACTCAAATCATTTCGAAAAGGAGATGGAGAGCCAACCATCAGCTACAGGTGCAGCGCTCTCAAGCATGACATTTGGCTGGGGTGACCCTTTACATTCTTTTGCCACTTGGATAGATGCCCATCTGGAGTGAAAACTCTTTAAATGCCACATTTGGTGCCAAAAAACCAAAGTGTAGATGACCGGGCCCACTTGGAGAAGTCGCGACCCGAAATTTCGCGAAACGGGAGCAAATTGGCCGTTTTTTCCCTATGCACCGCACCAAATTCTCTGTACGTCGCGCCACTTTGGAGCCTGTTTCAGGGCACTTGCAAGTGTCAAAAATGTGCCCAAGTGGTATTGTTGGAAATCCTGTCATGTCTACTTTCTAACCCCCACTATAATTTCTCAATTTGGTGCTCATTTTCCCCTCCAAATCTTCATTCTCCCAAGACTGCTTTCTGTGTGTCAAAAAAGTGGAAGAGAGGCCATTTTTGGGTGTTTTTTGACCTTTAGGAGACCCAAAACTTGTCAAAATTTCTTGCCTAGACACCAGTAGTATTATTTTTCGATGCTGAATCTAGATATGCAAGCCATTCCTTGATTAGAGTCCTAGATTTTTAGTGTCGCGCCAGTGGCGTGGTGCACGGGGAGGAATTTCTTGTTTTGTGTCCAAAAAATTTGCCTGTGACCAAAATTTGCCCAAATTTTTTGAAATTTGGGCTGGAGTTTCCCTATGAAGTGATTTATTGTGCCAAGGAAGCCTCAACCAAGATTTGAAGCCAATCTTGCTCCTTTTCCTCCTTTGCCTCCTTTGCCTCTTTTGTCGCTTTGCTCAATTTTTCCTTTAGGTTCCTGATTCTTGCTTTGGAACTCATGTTTCGAGCCTGGTAGTGATGATTCATGTGCCTTAGCATGTATTTCTCCCTGTTTTCTTTGTCCAACTGCTGCTCCAAGTGAATTTTCACTTTCTCTAGCACATACTCCCGGTCTTCGTCTCTTTGCTCCATAGGTCTGCCTAGTGCTGCCAGGATGTGTCGCCGGTTTTCCTTGATCATTTGTAACTCTATCTTAGCTAGCCGATCCTCAAGTTGCTTGTTCCTCTTCTCCAAATACTGCATGTTCCACTTGGCCCTATCTAAGTCCAGGGATAGGTTCTCAATCATAGACTGCTGCGCCTAAATGATCTCTCCCAGCTCAGCATTTGTAGGTTCTGCATCTGTCTCATCATCCTGGAGAAGAAAAAACTTTGTCTCTTGCTTGCCTCATGGCCCTTCCTCCTGCACTGGCTCCTTGCCCTTACCCTGCTCCTATGGTGTTGATGTCGGAAGCGAGGCCCCTTCCACCCCGAGTGGAGATAACACTTGCTTTTCTACTGCGAACAATGGTCTACTGCCCTTCTGGTATGTGATGTATACTGGCATGGTGGCAGTCTCATGGTGCTCAAACTGATGTGAAGGAACTCCCACCTCATGTTCTACCTCTGATATCACCGATGGGGCGCTGAAGAAATCACGGGAGATGAAGTCCTCCCAAGCAATCCCCTGTAATCCCAACTGATGGTCTACCAAGATCCGGATTAGAGCAAAATGATAGACACTGTTTAGCTGCTGTTGTGGGGTCTTGCACTGCATGAAGTTTTTCATCTTCTCAATGTTGTTACAGATGAAAAATGGGAGGCTCATCATCCGCACCCTGGTGAAGCGCATGAGCAAGCGGATGTGATAGGCATAAAGGCGAGAAAATCTCCCCCCGTAACTGAAATACTTCATGATCAATCTCATGAGTGGGGCATACTCATCCCTCAAAAATCTGAATGGAAAAACTCTGGTGAGCTGGCTCAAGTAGCTATTCTTGATGTAAGGCTCATAGTGATGCCTCTCCACCTTCTTCTTCTTATTCCATTGCTCCCCAGTGTTTGGTATCCCTGTTGCCACTAATATAGCCTCCGGAGTCAAGGTGAAAGTGACCCCAGCCGGGACAGATTATCCTTCCTGTAGATGAAGTGCAAAAAGGCGGGCCAACTCATGATGGACATTGACATTTGCCACCCTTTGACACAATTCATAACATGCCAAGTGCTGGAAACAAGACATGGAAAGTGGGCATGCCTACAGCTCAGTGAGGGTGCTTGGCTCATCTCTGAGATGTCTGCCGCTCCGGTGATGTCTCCTATGGGCCCTCTCTCCTGAAGATGTGTCGCTGTGGGTCCCCTCCTCATACTCTGATGAATTTTCTGATTCCATTACTGCTGTTTGTGCCCTGAGTTTTATGCTGCCCTCTGAATCCAATGAAACTGATAGATGCTTTGAAAATCTATCACCAAGGGGCAATAAAACAGGGGAGTGTTAGGAGGGGAATGATGAAAAAGGGAATAGGGGTTTAAAGGAGAAATTTATTAGGGATTTGGGAATGTTTGGGGTATGGGAATAAAGGGGATGAATGGATATGATTACAATGTAGCTAGGGTGACTATTAGGGGAAACTGCTCCAGGGGAATTACCTGATAGAGGTAGGGTAGGAGCATATTGAGCAATCATGTTACTGTAGCAAAACCCTAGCTTTTTTCCCTTCTTTGTGTCATTTTTGGGTTTACTTAATAAAAAAATTTCCATTGATTTCATGGTCACCAAAACCATACTTTTCTTCGAGTTAAGGATCAATGGTGAAAGGATCTAGGGCCACCTTTGCAATTTTGAGAGGCATTTATAAAAATTTAGGCGATTTGGTTTTTTTTAGGCTCACAGGTCTGTGAGCCGCGCGCTCTTCCCAGCACGCCGCGCGCCGGGTATGCACTGCGCCAGTGCAATATTAACACTGTGGCCGGGCTCCGAGTGCGTCGTGCGCCTTGACTGCGCCACGCCACCTTGTGTGTGCACCGTGCATTGTCAAACGACATTAATTTGCTTGGAACTCTGGGGGTGGGTCTTAGTGGAGATTTCTAGGGGGCTTCCTTAGGAGACCAGGTGGAATGGAGGTGACCATGATGAGGAGTGAGGGGACAAGGGGATGGGAGCAGAACCTTGGTGGCGTCTTCACAAATTTGCAACCCCGTTTATCATTTTTTCTTTGATGATTATTTTCATGGATGACCAATGTGCTTTGGATATGATTCAACATCTTAGAAACACCAAACCATTGACCAAATTGAAAGAGAAGAGGTTTCATTCGAGCCTACCTCTTGCTTGCTAGCTTTCAACTGGGATATAAAACAAATTTGCAAGTGTTTTGAGCTCCCTGGTTGTGTGTGTCGCGGGACAAGCCCAGTGCGCCGCGTTCCCTGAGTGCGTCACGCCCCTGTTGATTTTTCACTATGGGCTGGCTGCCAGTGCGTCGCGCCCTCTGTGTGTTCCGCACGCCCTGGTTTATGCGCCGCGCCCTTTGGAAACTGGCTCTCCTTCACTCAAACCCTCATGAATTTTCTCTCTCACCTTTGTGATTTCTCTCCAAGCTTGCCAAAGCACAAATGGTTTTTGTTTTGGGCAAAAACAAGTATATATAGGCTTGGGAGAGTTGGGTTTAATTTTTTCTTCTTTGAAAACCCACTTTCTAATGTTCATGTTTTGCACTTTTTCATTGACTTTAAAACACTCTGCTTTTCATTTTTTCTTTGAAATTTTGGCTCTCATGATGGGAATTTCAGCATTCCTTTGTGGGGACTGTGTGACTGGGCACTTGGCCATGAAAACCATGACTACATCTAAAAAATTCGACTGGCGATTTTTTGGAAAATTTTGTCATAGTTGACCTTGTTTGACTTTTCTTCAAAACAGAGTTCTGAAGAAGAGTTGATGTCTCTTTAGGTGATGATGAAGCTTTCAG
Organism: Pinus tabuliformis; assembly: GCA_031772625.1. Classification (NCBI taxonomy): domain Eukaryota; kingdom Viridiplantae; phylum Streptophyta; class Pinopsida; order Pinales; family Pinaceae; genus Pinus; species Pinus tabuliformis. The sequence goes on along the minus strand of CM062815.1, from coordinate 308,619,932 downwards.
AACCATAACTATATAAGATCTCCCTCTGGCCTGCATGACTTGTTCTGGACATGTTGTTTCAGAGACCACATTGATGATTTACTAATACCCAAACATAAAAGATGACTTTGCCCTGTAATATGACTAGACCTTGACTATCATGAATTTCAATGATTATAGACCAAGACCTGAACCAGCAGGGGCCAGACAAGAGGGAAAATGAGTAGCATGATTTTCTCCGTAAGATCATGGCATGTCCCTAGCGAAATGTACCTAAGTGGATGGAGCAGGACACCTAAAATTGAAATGCACAAAGATCTTTGATCTCTGACGGAGGGCTGACAAGGCCGACTCTAACACTATAGACCATGGGATTGTATAAATAGGAGTGTCTTAGAGAGTCTAAGGGATAATAGGTCATGATGGATAACGAATTAAGTCTTGGAAGTCTTAGCGCAGAGAAGTGGGTCATATAGAAGAGAAAGGATCTACAGTTGAGTGCGCAGAGGCCTAGATAGAGTCCGCAGCTGAGTGTGCGGACCCCTGCAGTTGACTGCGCAGGGTAGTTTTGAGTCTGTAATACCATATTGAAGATCAATAAATAATATTGTTGAAGAATTCCTATGTTTATTTGTTTACTTCTATTTATTTATGATTTCGATATATGTTTTGAGTGAATAATGTATTTATGAAATATTGATCTAATGAGGAGAAATTATATGGAATAAGTCTTAATAATTGTATGAAGTTCATGTTAAGTACTTTCGTGAAGATTGTGATATATTATGTTATGTTTATTAAAATACTTAAGTAGATCTGCGTGAGCTCAGATCCAGGGTTATTTTTGATGTGTGTAAGTGGATGATTCAACTCTTAAGGGTCCGCAAAGACCAATCGTAGACCTTCGCGAAGGTATAGGGGCTGTTTAAAGGGAGTTGCAGTACCGAGCCCTAGGGGCTTATAAATATGCGCGAAGGAAAATATAGGGCACTTAAAAAACATCACATTGTTCTCTGGATGTAGAAACTTGGTTACAACATCCCCCCATACTACTTCAGGTGAGAATGCAGCCTGCGCTAAGTGGGTTGTTGCTGAAAGGGCCAATAGTGTAGGGTTTTTTTTGGCACAATTAAATCTGAACCTAGGTCAGGACCCCCTAAGCCAACATATCTCGACTCATTGAGTCCCAAAACTACACAATATGGCTTCCTAGTCCAGCTTGAACTATGCATTTCATAGTTTGAAGGCTCGAATTTCACCCTTGACTGCATGGGCTCTGCAATTGCACAGTCACTGAGTCTCTCCCTTAGCTTGCCATCTGGTTCTTCCTCAATGAGTGGATCAACATGCACCATCTTAGATTAGGGGTTTATTGAACTGATGTCATCTTGTCATGAGTGAATTGCAGATGTAGGTGCTCTATCGCACCATAAAAATATTATGAAGAAGGAGATTGAGAAGGGAAATATGGTGAAATACATCTTTGTAACTGATTATGCAAGTTGATCAATCAAGAGAAAAAAAATGGACACCAATTTGCGACCACAACTCAAGAATTGATATCATTGAAGACTCCTTACCTCTAAGCCATAAGGAGGTGGATAGAAGAGCATCATCAAGAAGACATGTAGCAAGTAATAACATAAGTTTCTTGACATTGCCCTATCATCAAGTAGTCCATGTCACCAGTGTCATGTCATGCCATGTCATGAGTTTTCATATGCCACATCATTATTGTGGATCATGTAATTTCTTATTTGAGAATTTATTGTAAAGTTGAAATCCAAAATACATGCACAAAAAATGAAGATTCATGTAGAGTCAAAAAGTCATCGGAAGTCAAATAGTCATGAGGGTTTTTGGGATAGGGTCCCCTGGGGTAAAGTTTTGTAATAAATTTTGGTATACATGTAAAGTTTCCGTGTTTTGAGGGAGCTGAGTGTGAAGGTCATAGGAGTCAAAAGGGGCTTTATTCCTTAATTTTCTAGAAGATAGGTATTTTTGTGACTTGCCCATGATCTGCAGACCATGCTATTGTAAAATAAAAGGCTATATATAGAAGAGTCATAGTGAGACTAGGAAGTAACTTGATATAGAAGATCATTGTATGGACAAGTAAGCTAAGACAGAAAAGTATGTTTTTTGTACTTAGGCGAAGGGGAAGGCTCCTACAGATGAGTGCGCGGAGACCTTGATAAGTCTGCAGGCTGAGTGCGAGGGCCCCTGCAGCTAAGTGCGCAGGGAAGAAGAGTCTCTAATTGAATGATTATATCAATAAAATACTATTTTGAAGCTCTACTTCTGTATTTTTGAACCTATCTTTAGTTATGCAATTTATGTGTATTCGATCTAATATTCTGATATTATATGAAGTAATGTTTAATTCATGTGCAAAAGTAGAAGATCTATGTTTTTACTTAATATTATGAATGATTAAGGCATTTTGCGAAGGTTAGGATTATGTATTAGCGAATTACTGCAATCATTTATCTTTTAAGGCTTAGGGTTCGCAAAGACTTAAAGAAGCCCTAGAATCTATAGGAAACCATCACACTAACCTCTAGATGTAGAAACCTAGTTCTGTTATCCCCCAATCATGCTTCAAATGAGATTGCAGCCTATGTTATGTAGGTTGTTGCTGAAAGGGCCAGAAGTTAGGGTTTTTTTGGTTGGATCCAACTAACTTTGAACCTGGGTTAGGACCCCTCAGGCCAACAAATGGTTCTATTTCTAGGACCGGGATCTATCTGAGGAATGTGTGATGTCAAATAAATGGTTCCCGATTAAGAAATAAATCAAGAAGTGGATATATGAAAAGTTGCATGAATTTGCGACTGAGGAAAATAGGAGTTCATGTTTGTCCAAGGAAGAGTAGTTGAATAGATATTTGTATACTAATGAGCATGAATTTTTTTTTGTTTTTTTTTGTGCGAATTACATGAGTGGTTGTCTAATTTAGCAGATAGTTAGGGTACATGGAATCTTGACAACCCTATTGTGTGGACCCCAGAACTGGTGAAGGGCTTAGAGGCTTCAGAAAATAAAATTGTGTGGGTTGTTGATCGCTGGATCGATAGTATTCTAGGAGGATTCATTACCGATTTCACAATTGATACGTCCACTAGTTATAGCAAGGCAGAGCGCAGGTTTTTCAAGGGGCCAAGAGGTAAGTACTTGAAGTCCTTGAAGACTTGGATTAAAATGTTATTGTGTGAAAAAATGGTTATGCTACTAAATTAATGTTTAGAAGAGATCTGGTGGGAACTATGTGAAGTGGGAAAACGTTCAGAAGAGACCTAGATCCAGGTTCTAACTACAATCATCTTTTAGGAGCGTTTGATAGCGACGAAGAAAGTAGTGTTCATAGGACATCGTTAGGTGCGTTGCGGGCGGTAAGACATAGTATCATAGGGATACCAAATCCTTCCACTCCATCTCCGCCATCACCTCTGTGTCAAACAACTACACCCACTAATGAGCACCAGTATTGCAGCAAGAATGTTGCAACTTCTGGGGCTACCAGCTTTACTTTATCAACCTGGGGTTCATACAAACTTGGAGGTGACAGTGCCTCATACACAAGTAAAAGTGATGGTTCTACCTTTTGTCACTGTTCAACTGGTGAGAGACCACTAGGGTTTTCAAGCCAGACTTCTATGGATTCATAAGAAGTTTGATTACTGATGAAAGAAAGAGAAATATACTCTAGGAGAAATCGTGTCTACTGCAATAAGGAAAAGGACTAAAATCCAATGCTAAAAACACACCATTTCCTAACTAACTACTCAAAAGTTATGCTTTATAAGAATGCCAAGGTAACATGTATGAAATGCTAGCATCCTAAGCATGAGAGTTCAAAACATCAAACATCACTACTATGCATGTAAAGGATTGAAATAAATCTGTTTTTTTTTCTTTTTATTCATTTATGGAAAAATAAGTGTGAAATCTAATCTCTTTTGGCGACGTGGCAGGTGGATTAGGGATGTTGGTGGATGGTTGGAAGGCTTGGGAGACCCTTACATGACATTGTGTGGCTTCCTGGTGGTTTTCCCTCAATTTGGCCTCAAAACAGGCCTCTGCAAGAAAACCTACAAGATGTCCTAAAAACCTACAAGATTCCCTGTATTTTTACAAGATATAGCTGAGGGAAAAATGATGGGTACTGGACGTGATGGAAGGCTTAGGGAAGGTGGTTGGTGGATGAAATGAAGTGAGAAAATGCCTAGGATCACTCATAACTCAAAACCAGGGTTGGGAGATGGTTGGATTTGCTCAACATGCTTGGAGAAGTTTCCATGTAAAATGATGAAATTGGTGAAGATCTTAGTGAAAGCAAAGAATGATTATGTATGGATGAAGTTGAAAAGAGGTTTCTTGCTATGAAATGTTTCTCTACTTAGGAAACACCTGCACTGCATCAAACAATGATATTTGCCCAAAAAGTCGTGTAAACAAGAAGAATTTCAATGAGCTAGAGAAACAAAGTTTAATGAGCTAGCTGTCTACTTCATGCACGAGGAAAATTTGTAGAATAATATGAAGTCATTAATGAGATCTACTATAAGACTGAAAATGGATGAAATGGTAATTAAATCATACACTTGCAAACTGATCAAATGCTGATTCAAGTATAGTAAACTCTAAATTCTGTCTTTTTGGGGCTGCATGGGGGTCCTTTCCTCAAATCATGATCCCTGAAGGAGGAAGTGAGGCCAAGAAACCTATTGCAGCTTTTTGGTGTTCCTTTTATCCCCTCTAACCTACTTCTGAAGTAAAGCACAAATGGAAGCAAACTAATAAACGAACTAATCAAATCTACACTACTTGCAATGAAACACTTCTAAGGACAATTTAACCATGAATCTATGAAACTAATCTAAGCATACATATACAAGAAGAGGATACTTTGCTACTAGGGTACGACCCTAACCCAAGAGCTTCAATCCTCTGAGTTAAATCAATACTAGATCATGAAAAATCTCATTCTCATTATCAAAACAGAAAATTACATAGCAATGTCTTCCACAAGTTTGAAGCTCCAAAATAACTAGTGTTTTTACAAAAATAATTCAAATCCTAATGAGGCTATAGGCCTCTTTATTTATAAAAATGAAGTCTCCAATGACTTTCTTAATTAGGGAGGCTCAGCTCCCAAACACGAGATGAACGAACTCTTTGACTTTCACTTGCTCGGCTTCCTTTTGATCTTCATGACTTGGTTCCTTGTACTCTGAGCTAGTGTGATTGATGGAGGAATATTCGAATGAGAGAGGATTAAATGAGGAGGATTTACCTCCTACAATCTCTCTTCCTTGTCCCATTCGAGTTTCAGCCTTTAATATTTCCAAAATTCCCTGATTTTCTCTCACAAACCTGCATTTAATGCACATTAGTCCACTAGGAATAATATCTCACATTGACTCATCTCATTAAACAAAATATAATCAAAATATGTAATAAATTGTGAGAAGAGTTGATTTGACTAAGCTAGGAGGTGAATTAAGGTCCATATAGTTACCCAATGATGAGGCTCATCACCCACACCTATGCCTCCACCTCCATCCTTCAACGTGTCAAACACGATGAAGATGCCTGTGTTTAAGGGTCTTGGGACTAAAAACCCTGAGAAATTTTGGTTCATAGAAGATGTTGTATGGAAGGCACAATAGATTACTAATGATGACATGAAGAAAGTGTAGTTATTTATGGCACAACATGATAGGTGCTGAGTTGGTACATTAAGTTTTGTTCAAGTAAACGCAATGCGACTATGTTGGAGACACAACAAGAGCTAAAAAATGGGTTTAAGAAGCTTAAATCATAAGCCCAGTCAGTGATGAATTTTAAAGAGATCCAACAGAGGGTAAATGAGTCCTTGTGGGAATTTGATCAAAGACTGAAGTGTGTAATCCAAAAGGCTAATACGAGGATCATAGATGATCAACACAGAGACTAGTACATTGATTCACTATTGCCTCATCTAAGATTGCCACTGTCTCAATATAAAATAGAAACACAAGCTAAAGCCTTGGAGATTTCCATGAGGTTGGAGGCTTCACCTATGCAGGATATAAATCTGGGGGTACAACAAATTCAATCATAGTTGGTGAATATACATATGGAGTTACAGAGTTTTAAGAAGGAAAAAGAAGTCCAACGCAAGGTGTGCAGAAGTTTGGTGCCTAAAGTGTAAGGGACATGGTCATGATAAGGACCACTTCCTAGTATACCAAAATTATCTTATTGAGGGGCTTCTATCCCCCTGAAACTAGAAGACACAACTGGGTTGAGTACAGGAGTAGCATTTTGGTGTGCTATTTTTCAAATCTCTAGGAAACACGTGACTGGTAACTATCATCTCCAACAAAAGTTTGTGCAAAATTTGTAACAATTGTTTTGCACTTTCTGCAAATCAGTAGGTCACGATGAACGCAACTGTCGAAGTTATGAACTAATGATGGAGTAGACCCTTATATATAGGATGCAGGCATAAAATCGGCCTCAAGATCAGGGCGTGGGTGTGGCACACAGAGGGTTCCAACGTGGAGGAAGGGAATGCAGAGGAAGAGATGGAAGGGGTCGGGGTCAAATTATTTGTTACAACTGAAGGGAAGCAGGTCATTTTGTGCATGACTGTAAAAATCCGATACACCCTTCCTATCAATATTGCAGGCAGTTTGACCATGTCATCGAATATTGCCTAAAAATTATCGCGAAGGTGAAAGAAAAGAAGACTCAAACCCAGTAACCTATGCATAACATCCAAATGATGAGGTCATAGCCTCGCGAAGATGAGCTTAGTATTAATATTGTTACACGAAGTAGTATCGACACTAGAGAAGATAAGGGGAAGCTACCATAAGTTGATGGATGGGTATGCAAGGCTACTGAAAAATAAGTGGGGTTAAATCTAAGCAAAGAAAAGGAAACCTTTATGGAGGCTAAGAAGAACTTCATAGAAGCCTCTACATCCAGAATTCAGGGAAAATCTGGAGGAAATGACAACGTGTAGGACATAGATCTTTCGTCGTTAGCAGCATTTTTAAAGACTTGTATAAAGCTTATAAGGGATAGAAAGGCAGTGGAAGGGATACATGAATTAATAGATAATTGTACGGGTAAAAATAAACCCCTTCCAGAACAACGTGTGGTATGAAAAGTAGGAAAGAACAAGAAGTGAGCTGGTCACGAGATGAGGTTGACTGCGCAAATTGGAGAGTACAAAATGGATCAGGTAATTCTTGATCTCGGATTTGATGCGAATGTTTTGCCAAAGAAAACTTGGGAGAGAATGGGGAGACATATGATGCAGTGGTTTCCCATCTAGCTATGAATGGAAAATCAACAAAATATCATTCCTATTGGGTGCCTATATGGGGTAACAATAGATATTGAAGGAGAAAGCGCCCTAGCTGATTTTGAAGTAATTGAGATAGTTGATCATTGTAACCCATACCCTGCACTACTTGGCATTGATTGGGACTTTAATATGGATGTGATCATCAATCCCAAAAAGCGTAGAATGACATTTGAAAGGAAGGAGCTCAGGGTTATTGTTTCACTAGATCTGACTCAAGGTGCGTGATATACTAAACTAGTCCGCGATTATGAGTAAGAAGACTACCTAGATCAAATCTATGAGATCATTATGCATGATGAAGACTAGATCAACCATACTATGGATGGATGAATCACCTGGGATAAGGACAATTCCTATACTTTAGATTCGAATGAGGAGCTTGAGCATTGGTAGAACCGACTACATGAAGTACCGTCGTTGCACTATAACATGCTAATGAAATCACTTCGATGCATATCCACTGAGGTGAAACTTTTTCCTTATTATGGTGGTTTATAAGATGTTAATTTATTTTTGTATAAGTTTGAAAGGGATGTATCGGAGGAACAATGGTTCCAAGCTCTAGATATTGCGCTGCATGCTACGCCTGCTTGTTGATAGGGTATGCATAAGGACAACTTCATGGATTGGAAGGAGTATTGAAGAATGATGAAGTTAAGGTTTGGATAAGCCAATACCCACTTAGTGGAAAAATACATAGGGAAGGATCATCCACACGAGAATTTTGCGTGATTAACGAAAGCATCGGAAGAAGAATCGCAACCGAAATGGGTTCATATATTATGGCACACGTTCGATACAATGCCCATGAACTGGTACTTGGAAACAATGTTGCAACATGGGATCGTAGAATGGGATGCGTCGACAAATGATGTTTCATGTGATCTTCGCCGAAAAATCTTTTGTAAACTTGATATGGATCACAGAAGCTTGAACTCTACTATAGAAAGTTTTTTGTTAATTTTTAGCTTTGAAGATGGGTTTGAATGTATTGATGAAGCACTGCAGACAATTAAAGATGCGATATTCAAAATTCCTGAAGAACCAATTGCGTGGGTACAATCAGATTAGAGTATGTAGTTGCGCCATGTGCTCAAATGTTATAATGTGACCACAGAGGAGGGTGAGGAAGATCCCAGAAAAATCAACATCCCTGAGTCTAAATGACAATGTGAAGTTGAGGGACCTCAGGCGAAGATCCCTGATATATCAGAGACTTTAAAGACTAAGAAAGTAAATATTAGATCATACACACAACCAAAGTTTGTGAAGATCGATGACTATTTGGATGAAGATAGAGTTGATAAAGTAGCAGAGCTTTTGTGCTAATACCAAGATTTATTTCCAACCAACTTCTATGATCTGAATAAGATAGTAGGGGATCTGGGCATCATGATGATTACTTTAAAGCTAGATGTGAAGCCAGTAAAGCAGCGCCCCTACCGATTAAATCCAAAATATAAAGAAAAGGTGCGCAAGGAGTTGGATAAGATGCTGGAATCTGGGATCATTGAACTTGTGGGGGATTCCGACTAGGTGAGTCCCATGGTGGTTCAAGAAAAGAAGCAACATGATAAAATTCATATATGTGTAGACTTGAGGAAGCTAAATGATGCGGGCATCCATGATCCATTCCCTAATCCATTTATAGACGAATTACTAAAGAATGTTTGAGGGCAGGAAGCCTACTCGTTCAAATATGGTTCTTAGGGTACCACTAGATCAAGATCACGCTGGAGGATCAGAGTAAGACTACTTTCATAACTAAGTTAGGTTGGTTTCAATACATAGTGATGCCTTTTGGACTCAAGAATACACCCACAACCTTTTCACAAGTTGTAATTGCGACTTTTAAGGAATTTATCCACAAATATTTGGAGGTCTACTTTAATGAATGGATCTTGTTTGGGTTGGTTAAGAACCATGTTGCTAGATTATGCCTTATGCTGGATACCTATCAAAGACATCAAATAGACCTTAACCTAAAAATGTGCATATTCTATGTACCTAATGGGATACTTTTGGGTCATGTGGTTTTCCAACAGGGATTGCTCATAGACCCTTCCAAGATTGCATTCATCGTCAATTTGGAGGACCCAAAGAATGTTAAATAGATTTGTTCAACATTGGGCCATACCAGATATTATAGGAAGATCATCAAGGCATATGCACAAATAAAAACTTCGATGGAAAGATTGTTGAAAAAGGATGCAACATTTTTCTAGGACAAGGATTGTCAGAAAAGTTTGGATGTTTTGAAGAAGAAAATGGTTACTGCACCTATTTTAGTATTCCCGAATTGGAATAGGGAGTTTCATGTTCATGTAGATGTGTCCTATATTACGCTAGGTGTGGTACTAACCCAACCAGCTGAAGGAGATATTGACCACCCTATAACATTCGTGAGTAGGAATTTGTCAAAGGAAGAAAAGAACTACTCGACCACAGAGCATGAAGGACTAGCGATGGTCTATGTGCCGCAGAAATTTTGACACTATCTGTTAGGAGCACACTTCAATATGTATACAGACCATTTTTCTCTAAAATTCTTGGTCAACAAGCCTATGTTGGGGGGTAAGATTTGTAGGTGGTTGTTTCTATTCTAGGAATATGATTTAGAGGTAATTGTGAATCTAGGATGCCTGAATACTAGTTTTGATCACCTCTCGCGGATTGAGACTAGTGATGAGCCTTCAAGTTTGGAGGAAGGGTTTCCTGATGTGCAACTCTTCACAGTTCACATTGCAGATTCTCAATTCACATATATAATTCAATTTTTGTCTACAGGAATGGACCCGGAAGGATATTCGATGCAACAGAAGAAAGAATTGGTGGTCCAAATGGCTGACTTCTCCATGATCGCTGGAAATTTGTAGAAAATGGGCTTTGATGAAATATTGAGTAGATATGTACCAAAGTATGAATGACCGAGAATTTTGGCAAAAGCACATGGAGGAGTAGCGGGAGGTCATTATGAAGGTAGAGTGACTACGTAGAAGATCATACACGTAGGGCTTTGGTGGCCGATGGTACCTAAGGACTCAAAGACGTATTGTAGGGTGTGTGATATTTGTTAAAGGATGGGGTGACCATCACGAAGGGATGAGTTTCCACTAAATCCACAAATAATGTTGCATGTGTTCGATAAGTGGGTGATAGACTTTGTGGGTCCAATTCAGCCACCAGGGAAAAATACGGGGGCTAGATACATTATCACCGCAACTGAATACTTGACCAAGTGGGTGGAGGAAAAGCAGGTGAAATACTATAGCGCAGCTACATCCGCAAAGTTTATATTTGAATACATATTCTCTCAGTTCGACTGCCCTAAAATTTTAATGAGTGATAGGGGCACACACTTTTTAAATTAAACCATTCCTGCAATGCTTGAGGACTTCCAGGTATATCATCAGAAAAGTATGCTCTATCACCCTCAAGCTAGTGGCATGGTGGAAGCCTTCAACAAGATTTTGGAGGTCGCCTTGAAAAATATTTGCAACGCGAAGTAGAATGAATGGGATGTGCACATACCTGTGGTTCTTTGGGCATATAGGACCACTTGTAAGAATTTGGCAGGCCAGACCCCACTCAGATTAGTGTATGGGTAGGAGGATGTAATTCCCATAGAATACATTGTGACAAGTTTGCAGATTGCGGCATTGACAAATATGGATGATCGCGATACTATGGAGGAGCATCTTGTGCAGCTGGTAGAATTGGAGGAAGATTGTTTCCTAGCAGGATTTCATCAACAGGTGCAGAAGGATCATGAAAAGGCATGGCATGATCACCACATCAAGTAGTGCACCATCAAGAATGAATATTTGATATTTTTATATGACAGTAAGTTTACAAAGTTCCCTGGCAAATTTCAAATTCATTGGCTAGGGCCCTATGTTGTTAAGGAAATTACCGATGGTGGCACACTTCAGCTCGCGAAGCTGAATGGGGAATTATTCCTAGGAAAAGCCAATGGCAATCGATTGAAGTTGTACATGGTTGATCCCGCCCCTTCGTAATGACTATATGGTTGTGGGATAGTCATAGTAATTTAGGCAGCTGTAAGGAAGTACAAGACTCTAAACTACACTGCCTGAAAGTTGGAAAGCCAAAGTAAGGGGGCTGCGCGATGGGTTGAAGTCAGGTGTTTTGGGGAGATGCACCAAAGAAGCTATGCCACAAGGATAGGTTCCACGTGGCTTTGCTGACAAATGAACGTTGGAAGAACTATAGATGATTGGATGAAAAATTTTCTATTGAAAGGAGCGGGGAAGATGCATTTATGGAGCATCTCTTTGGAAATATGCTGCCAAACATGCATTAATGATTGGAAAATGGAGGAAATGGTTGGATTTGAATTTCAAATCATCTTTAAATATGGCATGCTACCCTGCATTCGAACACTTCTCTTCCTAAGCATTTGTTTCTTTCTCAATAATTCCTGAGAATGAAAAATCAACCACACATAACACAGAAGAAATATCACTGGGAGAGCCTCAGCCTAAAACCCAAACTCTGTATTATCATACAAGTGGAAATCTTGTTCAAGTTACAAAAATAATCAACTTTCAAGCTATCCTGCTCTCTCTGCAATCAAATAATACAACTCGTAGACTGAATAGACACTGTATATGTCCTCCTCAAGCCCTCTAAGCCTCCTATTTCCTTGCACAATTTTTCTTGGGGTCCAATGATGTCACATGTGTGAATTGGCCTCATCACACTCACTAAACCTGAAGAAGTAACTATGCAATACTCAAGGAAATAATTCCTTCTGCATGCAAGGAATATTCGCAATGGAATATTCTAGCAATTGAAAGTACACTTCCCCTCCATCTAATCTCAACTGGGTCTCTGTCTGAACTGACATGCATGAGTTATTTATGAGAGAATACTCAGTTATCTGAAGTGCAGTAGTTACATGCATGCAAGCATTATTAACTGAACTTACATTAATTCAATAAACTGTTTGAATTAATCTAACTGGACTTGACTCAGTTAACTAAATCAACTAATTACAACTCATCCTTATCTCTTTAACTGATGGATAAATTCTTCAATTAATGGAGAAACTATTGCATGTCCCCACATAGACTTCAAGTTTGATTTTCCTTAACTAATTAACTCAAGATGAATTAATTAATTATTTTACAAACTGCTGCTAAGATAAAATTCGAATTTTACTTCACTATTTTAGTTTAGGGACTGACTAAAATAGGAAGGTATCCCGAAATTCTATTTATAGAATGCTATTTTTAGCACTTCCATTTTTCCATCCATTGTTGCTAAGATCAACATTGGCTAAACTGCTATTTATAGCAGTGCTATTTTTAGCAATTCTATTTTTAGCATTTCTTGTTTCTATTTTCAACACTCCCTCTCAACAAGAAAGGGATTATCAGTAACCCCAATCCTGTCTCTATGGAACTCCAACTTGAATTTTTAGAATTCCTTAGTCAAAATATCTGCATCTTGTTCCTTGGTCGAAACATACAGCAACAACATGATCCTCTTGACCACACAGTCTCGAAGATGGTGATACCGGATATCTATGTGCTTGGACCTGTCATAAAAAATTGGATTCTCAGAGAGTTTGATACAACTCTGGTTATCATAGTAGTTCATTTTAGGATCCATCAATTGACCAAAAAATCCCACTAGAATCTTCCGCATCCAAATGGCCTCACATGCAACCTGACTAGCAGCCATGTATTCAGCCTCTGCTGAGCTAAGTGCAACTGATCTCTATTTCCTGATGTACTAGGAAATTGTAGTCGAACCAAGGTTGAAGATTCCTCCATTAGTGCTCTTCTGGTCTAACGGACTCCCTACCCAATCTGCATCTGTGAAGACTTGAAGCTTCAATCCCTCTATCTTTCTGTACCACAATCCAAACTGAGTTGTGCCTTTGAGGTATCTCAGTACATGCTTCGCTGCCTTCCAAAACGGCTTGGTAGGTTGAACCATAGATTGACTCAACTGGTTCACCGCAAAGCATAAGTCGGGTCGTGTGTTCACCAGATACATAAGTGAACCCACCAGCTGTCGATAAATAATAGCCGCTACTACCTCACCTCAAGTAGCATCCTATTTCCTCTAGTTCCTAGCTAGAGGATTCTGAATGCGCTTGCACTTATCCATGTGAAAGCGCTTGAGTATCTCATTGGCATACTTGCCTTGAGACACAAATACTTCTCCATCTTTCTGCCACACCTCCATGCCTAGAAATTAGTGCATAAGGCCCATGTCCTTCATCTCGAACTCTCTTGCAAGGTCCTCCTTGCAAGACTGTATCAGCTGATCATCACCTGTCAGAATCAGATCATCGACATAAAGAACAATGATCAATTGTTTACCTTCTACCATGATGTGGTAAAGGTTCGCATCTGCTTCACTCTTGGTGAAGCCTAAACTGGTGAAATAGCTGTCAATCCTGGTGTACCAAGCACGGGGTGCTTGCTTCAGCCCATACAAAGCCCTCTTGAGTTTGCACACATGTGACTCACGATCGAAGGTTTCGAAACCTTCTAGCTGCTCAATGTACACCTCCTCCTCAATATTCCCATTGAGGAATGCTATCTTCACATCCATCTAGTGGATCTTCCACCCCATATGAGCTAATAGTGCCAACATCAATATAATCAATGAGTACCTTGCTACGGGAGAAAAAGTCTCATCGTAGTTGATCCCCTCGACCTGTGAGAAACCCCGGGCAACAAACCTTGCCTTATGTTTCTCAACACTGTCATTAGCTGCCTACTTTACCTTGTAAAGCCATCTGGAACTCACCACTGACTTACCTTGAGATCTTGGGACAACATCCCACACACTGTTCTGAATGATAGAGTCATACTCCTCTACCATTGCATCAACCCAGACTGGTTGCTCCACTAACTCCTCGAATGAAGAAGGTTCAGTATCTACACACTCCCCAACCAGGGCCATGTACCCAGTGTACCACTTGAGTGACCTCCTCTATCTGCGCTGAGAAGATGGCTATCCCACATTCTCCCATGCATCCAACATCAACCTGTCAACTTCCCTTGAGTGTTTCTGCCCATCTTTGGAAGTATCATCATGAGTGGATGTCTCCACTCTCGGATCCTCTACATGCGGCTACTCCACATAAATCTGAGGGTCCTCATCCTTAGGAACTGAAAGTTCCTCATCTACATGCAACTCTAGCTCCCTCTCAAGTGATAAGTGCATGCCTATTTTCTCATCGAACTTCAGATCCCTGCATACCATAGTCCTCTGAGTGGAAGGTAGGTACATCAGATAGTTGTGGGGTGTATCCATGTACCCCACAAGCATTCCCAATAATGAGCCTCATAAATGGGTAATTATATGGGCTCATTTTACCTCCTAACCTAGTTAGATCAACCATTCTCTTAGCTTATTGTATGATTTTCTAATTATATTTATGCTTATAGAGTGAGTTGAGTTAGTTATTATGTCATGTGGTCTAACATGTATTTAATGCAGATTATTGATGGATTTCGAGGTCAAAGTCAAGGATCTAGTGGTCAAACTGCAGAAACAACTCAAATTAGACATAGGAGAGGAATTATAGGAGGGAATACCCCTCATTTATTTCTTCTCACTTTGAATTCCCCTTCATTCAGCTCAGAGTACAAGCAGCTGAATCATGCATTAGAAGGCAGTCGAGCAAGTGGAAGATGATTGATAGTTATCTCGAGTTTTGGAAGCCAAGCCTCCCTGATTTTAAGGAAGCTATTGGTAGCTTCATATGTATAAGTAGAGAGGCCTAGGGCCTCACTATGGTTGACTTTTTTTGCTTGTGTAAACTCTGCTCAAATTTCGAGCTTACCATTTTATGACAGTTTTATGTAATCTTGCTACTTTTTGATAATGAAGATGGAATCCTTTTTGAGCTAGCATTGAGTTACCTCAGAGGGCTGAAGCTCTTGGGTTAGGACCCAATCCAAGCAGCCAAGCTTCTCTTTACTTGTATTTGTATGCTTTAGTTCAATTTGTAGATTAGTTTGTTGTTAGATGTATTTCTCTTATGGTTAAGAATAGGTTTCTTTTGATGAATTAGTAGCTTGTTTCCATTTTTTATTTCTATAGTAGGTTAAGCAGAGATTAGAGAAGATTCAAAAGGCTAGCAATAGTTCCTTGGCCTATCTTCCTCCCTCTGGGACCATGATTTGAGGCAAAGACTCTCTTGTTGCCGCAAAAACACAGATTTTCCTCATTCCTAGGACTTCTAGTGTTTGCAGCTCTCTAGTAGGTTGATAGTCCAGTTTTGCTTTGCTTTAGATATTCTTTATCATGTTCACTTCCTAATTTGCAATAGTCCTTTTGCATGCTTTCCTTTCTTACAGCATTTCCCAGCATTTCCTTCTATACATCATAGTTTAGTCCATTTTAATGCAAAACTCTATTTTTCCTAGGATGCACTCATTTCATTGGTTGCTTGATTTTCTTGATTGTCTGTTAGTAGAAGATCTCTTCCAGAAGTAGGCCAAATTACCAATGATCACACCCTCCATCTGATCCATGCCCTATAGGTCTCCCAAACCTCACCTCAATTCTATCCTAGTTTCCTTCATTTTTCATAGAACTTCTTCCTCTCTCCTTGAGCAAACCCAATCATCTTTCTCTCTCCTGGTGATTCATGGTAGACCTTATGTGCCCTAACACCTCATTCCAACCTTCATCCACATTTTCCACCCACTTTCACACTCTCAAAACAATGAAAATTTCTCTCGGCCTCCTCCTGTAGGCCTCCTGTAGTTTCCCTATTTTCCTCCTATAGTTTTCCTGTGTCCTCCTATAGTTTTTCCTATAGGCTTTCTTTTAAAGGCCGAGTGTGGGAAAAGACTCCAGAATGCCACCTAAGACCTCCTAGGACCCATCCACACCATCCTACATCCTCCCAATCTCCAAAACCACCCTTTAATTCCACTTGTTTGCTACCACACTCACACACAATAAATTAGATGCATGTTAAATTCACATAAAAACACATAAAAATCCAAAAATATGTTTTTTTGCTTATTTACTTCCAGAAATAGCATGGTTATATGTTGTTTACTTCCTTAAGTAGGTAATGGCATTTATTTCATGGTTTTCATAGTGTTTTTGGCAAAAGTAGAATTAGCTTGTTAATTAGGATTTATTAGTTTTTTCTTTACATTCCAGTCTTTCTCCTTTCTGCAGTTAGAATAGCATCTGTAGAGTAATATTTCTTTCCTTTCATCACACATGGAGCTTCTTCTGAAATCTATAGAAGTTGGCTTGAGCTCCTAGTGATCTGGTGCCAACTGACCAAGTGACTACCTACAGTGAGAACTAGTACTTGTGCATATAGCACCGACGCTTCCAAGTTTGTTACGAACTACCGGGTTGATAAAAGTAAAGTTGGTAGCCCAAAAGTTGCAGCATTCTTGATGCAATATTGGCGCTCACCACCCAACTCAGCTGTTGTGTCTAGCTTCTTCTTGGCATCTTTGGTCACATGACAGTAAACTGATGATCCAAAGATTCTGAAGTAAATTACATCAGGTCACTTCCCAGAATAGGCCTCCATCAGTGTCTTCATTCCCAGTGTATGATGCAGGCTTCTGTTCTACAAGTATACTACTGTATTGCATGCCTCAACCCACAAATGCAGTGGTAGGATTTGGTCATGCAACATCACTCGAGCTACTCCCACAATCGATCTGTTCTTCCTTTTGGCCACCCCATTCTGCTATGGGTTATGGGGTTCCGTCAATTCCTGTTTAATACCTTATGTAGTGCATAAGTCTTTAAATTTTTGGGATACATACTCTCCACCATTGTTGCTACGCAAGGCTTTTATTTTCTTTCTAGATTCTTTCTCTACCAAGGCTTTAAACTCACAAAACCTCAAGAAGGTCTGATCCTTCTTTTGCATAAAGTAGATCTAGCACCTACAAGAAAAATCATCAATAAAAATAACATAGTACCTTTGTTTAGCAGTGGAGGCTGTAGAGAATGGTCCACAAACATCTGAGTGAACTCGCTCCAGGATTGCTCCAACTCTATTGTCTCAATCCAGAAAGGAAGATTTCGCATACTTACCCAAGGTACAACCTTTGCATGTAGTCGTCTACTCAAGTTTTCCCTTAGGTAATCCAGTAGAAATTTGTTGCATGACCTTTAGGGCTCCATAGTGCAAAAGGCCCAATCTTCTATGCCCTAGCTCGCCAAAATCTTGGCTCTGCACCATCTCTGCTTTGGAACTCAAAGTAGCATAGTCATCTACCTCCAATTTGTAGAGATTCTTGACTCGAATCCCTATTTTCTTTGTCTGTCTAGTATCGATATGCCTCAGGATAACTTTTTTTACTAAAGACTACATCATAGCCTTTATCTTCTAGCATAGCGACAGACACAATATTCTTGTTCATACCTGGTACATACTTTACATCAATCAGGGTGAGGGGAGCTCCATGCTCCCTCTGAAATACAATCGTACCTTCACCTGAAACATGGTACTTTCCATCATTGTCCATATTGATTTGCATCTGGAGATCCCTCTCCTCCAAGGTACTGAAAAGATTCTTGCCACCTGACATGTGGAATGAGGCTCCACTATCCAGGTACCACACACATCCCACAATGGATGAAAACATGCATGCAATAAGCGAGAAATCTAACTCAAACTATGAGGCCAGTGCCTTACCGTTAGCTCCCTTCAAGGAACCCTTCTTGGATTTCTTCTGTGGACAATCTGTCGCATAATGGCCCACTTCATGACAATGAAAGCATCACACTTTCGATTTGTCAATCTTCTTCCCACCATGGGAAGAACCAGATTTGGGATGGGACGCCTTCCCTTTCCCTTTCCTTGCCTTACCCGCTAAGGATATATTTTCCTCATCATCTTGCTTTGATGAGGATCCATCTCTGGTGCTTCTTCTTATTTCCTCCTACATCAAATCTGACCAATCTGGTAGTTTTTCTCTTCCATTAACCGAGTCCTAGTAGCTATGCCAACTCTTAGGAAGATCGTGGAGTGCAAGACTCACCATCTCATCATCAACGTTAGTGATCCCTACACTTCCAAGCTCATCCTTGCAGGTTGTAAGCTTGTTTAGATATGTAGAGATCATGTCACCCTTTTCACACTTGATCTTATGAAGCTTGTCTTTTAGTGCCAGCTTCCTCTGATCGTTGCTATTCTGATATAAATCTTTCAATGTTTTCCACATTGAAAATGGTGTCTCTTTCCCATGGAGGCTCAAGACAATGTGGTCTAAAACTCCCTCCAGGAGGATTATCCTTGCTCTAGCCACATATTTCTTCCATTCCGCTAGTTGAGTAGCATCAGTCGACTTGGGGACTTCTTGATCAATGAATTCCTTTAGAATTTTTTCCTCTAATACTACCTCCATCCGATCCTTCCAGGCTATATAATTCGAGCTGCCATCAAGGCATACTCGAGTCTTAAACCACTGAATGCCATAGGTGAAATTGAGATGTGATAAGAACTCGATTTCTATATTTAGCAACCAAACTTTGAACTTCTCCGTCTTGTATGCTATTCTTTACTTTGATCATGTTTGCTTCAATACCATGTAGAAATTCCCACTCTAGATCAACAGATTATGCAATATACCAAAACAAAATACAAGATCTACTTCTACAACACTTTGCGGAAGCTTAATCGAATTGAGAAAGATCAAGAAAACACATATAACTGAGAATGAGAAATTAATCACACATAACACAGAAGAAATATCATGGGGAAAGCCTCAGCCTAAAACGCCAACTCTATATTATCATACAAGTGGAAATCTTGTTCAAGTTACAAAAAGAATAAACTCTCAAGCTATCCTACTCTCTCTGCAATCAAACAATACAACTCATAACCTAAATAGACACTATATATGTGCTCCTCAAGCCCTCCAAGCCTCCTATTTCCTTGCGCAATTTTTTTGGGGTCCAATGATGTCACATGTGTGAATTGGCCTCATCACACTCACTAAACCTAAAGAAATAACTGCACAATCCTCAAGGAAAGAATTCGTTCTGCATGCAAGGAATATTCATAATGAAATATTCTAGCAACTGATAGTACACTTCCCCTCCATATGATCTCAATTGGGTCTCTATTTGAACTGACATGCATGAGTTATTTATGAGAGAATACTCAGTTATCTGAAGTGTAGTAGTTACATGCATGCAAGCATTAACTAACTGAACTTACATTAATTCAACAAACTGTTTGAATTAATCTAACTGGACTTGACTCAGTTAACTAAGTCAACTAATTACAACTCAATATTACAACTCATCCTTATCTCTTTAACAAATGGATAAATTCCTCAATTAATGGAGAAGCTATTGCAAGTCCCCACATAGACTTCAAGTTTGATTTCCTTAACTAATTAACTCAAGATGAATTAATTAATTATTTTACAAATTGCTGCTAAGATCAAATTCGAATTTTACTTCACTATTTTAGTTTAGGGACTGATTAAAATAGGAAGGTATCCCGAAATTCTATTTATAGAATGTTATTTTTAGCACCTCCATTTTTCCATCGATTGTTGCTAAGATCAACACTGGCTGAACTGATATTTATGGCAGTTCTATTTTTAGAAATTCTATTTTTAGCATTTCTTGTTGCTATTTTCAACACAGAGGAAGGTAAGCCAATGACTTGGATACCAAAGTATATTCCACTACGCAAGTCCACAGCTAAATTGCCAAAAGATCTAGACAACACGAAGTTTATGGTGTCCACACCACTGTTGCTGGAGAAGGTGGTGTTCGAGTGCACGTTGTTGGCCCACATACCAACACTCAAGATGGAGGATTGGGACTTAGGGGATCATGAGAAATTCCCTCATTTGGCACCACCCAAATACCTGTCCAAAGTATACTATGAAGAATCAAAAGTTTTGTGGTAGGAACCAATGAAGTGGGTAATTGGTGTTAGGGCCGTAGGGCTCTTTAACATGTTTTGGTTTCCGCATTTCAGTCGCACCAACATAAACACCATCTGTGTGCACAAATTGCTCACACTAGTGCATGATGGGTGTCTCTGGCTGGGAGAACCCATCCTGATTATAGACATGTTGATCCACTAGATCACCTTACTACCATACCAAGGAGTGGATCCTACAGAAGCGATTGGAGTTAAAATGCAGGAAAAGAAGCTGGTGGACTAGATTAACAGCAAGTTTGGACTGATAAAGAAATCGTGCGGATACTCTATCTGCTCTATCTCGGATCCCATGGTACAATTTTTCACATAGATATTAGAAAGGAAAATAATGCGTAAGTGTTGCGCAGACAAAGTATTGGCACAAGTCATCTCTTTGGCTTTGTAGTGAGCCAAAGTAGTGCAGTATAACCGGGCTGAGTACTTATGCAAGAAATTTCTAGAGAACTACAGGGAGGCCTAGGATGAGGGAAAGGCATTCCATTACGCATGGTTTTTGCTACTGATAGCACTGGTGACATGGAAGACTCTGAAGGATAGTCAATTTCCTCCCTAGGATGTAGACCTTCCGAAGGTAGCGAAGTTCGCTTCGCTCTGTGAAACAAAGGACCTTGCGCACATCATAGAGGTGGAGATCTTCTGGGTCCTTTTTGAGATGGATCTGTGGACGATGATTAGCCAAAGGTTGAAGTTGTCACCCACACTATGATTAGTACGAGACCATAACTGATTTGAAAGAAAATTTCCACAATCTACATATTCACATGAGGAGGGATCCCATGAAGATATGGCACAAGTTGCCTTACTTGGTGGCCGAGAGAGACATAGTAGGGGTCATAAAAAAGTGGCTAAGTGACTAGCTCACCCTTTCCGATGCTGATGCAGGTACTAGTAAGGCCATGAAGGGTTCAACCGCATAGACGACGACAATTGAGAAAAATAAGGAAGCATAGCAGGATGTTACTCAGGAGAAAGTTGTGAAGAAAAAAGAAGTTGTGGCTAGAGAAAAAGAAGCGGCAACCAAAGAAAGAGAAACCTAGGAGACAACAACTTCATAGGTCACAATTGATGTTGTGGAGTCAGAAAAGGAGAAAACACCCAAGGAATAATAAACAGAGGAACATGGTGTAGGGGGTGCAGAGTTAGACTCCCCCTTCGTCATCCAGAAAAGAAAGAGGCAAACCTCCATTGGGCAGCACAAGAAACAAAAGTTTGACTGATCAGCAGGAGCGACCCCTTTAGTCCTTACTAAAGGAGATATAAATGAGGTATGTGACATGGTCTATGACACAATGACTAATCTTTGGGGTAACTTCGAGGAAAAGTACTAGCAAGCGCTGGGAAAGGTTCAACAGGATATGCACGAGTTGTAGATCCAAACAGGCAAGATACAGACAAGCGTGGACCAGGTGAGCGGGCAACAAGCGAGCCTGAATCAAGCGAACAAGTTAGTTCTAGATACAGGTAGGTCTTTAGATCTCCACATCATTCAGTTTCTAGAAGGATCCCTGTGTGCCAAAACAAAAGAACAAAGGGCCCAACTAATACAACTAAAGAACTTGGGCTTAAACCTCGTGACACTCCCTATCCAGACCTTGCACGAGATACACCAAGGGGTGTCCGATGAATTGCATATTAGGGAGAAGTGCACGCTGCTGGTAATCAATGAAGTTAAACAAACAACCAACATATTTTTGAGGAGAAGGTGCAGGCGCTTAAGGAGAAAGAGGAAATCAGAGCATGGAGCCAACATTTGGAAGCTTTCATTGCACAGGCTTGTAGTGACCTGCCTGACCTTAATATTCTCACTAATGTAGCCTCCACGAAGAATATTTGAAAGATGGCCACCATATTAAAGGATTCTAAAGATAAAATTGGCTGAGTCTAGTTCAAGCTGCAACCATAGATATTAGAGCTAAAATTGATGCTACAAACCACGACTCCCCCAGAAGTTAGAGAGTAGTACAGAGCTGCTATCGAAGAAGGCATGGTAACAATAACAAACATAGTAAATGACTGCACAAAGCTCTTTGAGAAAGCCATGGAATTGTGGACCTCACTGCAGGAGGATCCCACTTTGCAAAAGATCAGAGACGATATCAGAGAGAAGGAGTGGAGATTCGACGAAATCCAATAGACTGCGTGCAAATTGGCACCAGTATAATGGTTCACATAGTTGCAGGAAGGGAAGATGATCCAAAATGAAATTCAAGGGCTGCTTCGCAAGGAAGCAATTATTTCTACATGAATGCAACCATAGGTAGAAGAGGCCAGCTAGTTGACTTTGTTTCTATAGAGTAAGATTAAGGGGATGCATCAAACTCAAATGACCATGGGCCTTGTTGTTAAAGGCCCAACTACTAAAAAATTGGTCGAAGAAGTAAAACAGACTGTTACACAGGAAACTGTTGACGTACAAGTTTTGAAGTTGGAGTTCTACGAACTACAGGCCAAGATTGAAGCACCAGTAGAGTGACTCAAGGATAAGTCATGAAATTGTGTCGGAGGCCTATTGGGATAGGGTCCCCTGGGGTAAAGTTTTGTAATAAATTTTGGTATACTTATAAAGTATCCATGTTTTGAGGGAGCAGAGCGTGAAGGTCATAGGAGTCAAAAGGGGCTTTAGTCCCTTAATGTGCTAGAAGATAGGGAATTTTATGACCCACGCATGGTCTGTGGACCATGGTATTGTAAA
This sequence comes from Pinus tabuliformis, assembly GCA_031772625.1. Lineage (NCBI taxonomy): Eukaryota > Viridiplantae > Streptophyta > Pinopsida > Pinales > Pinaceae > Pinus > Pinus tabuliformis. The sequence goes on along the minus strand of CM062815.1, from coordinate 308,596,952 downwards.
GGCAAAGACTATATATAGAAGAGTCATAGTGAGTCTAGGAAGTAACTTGATATAGAAGTTCATTGTATGGACAAGTAAGCTGAGGCAGGAAAGTCTGTTTCATGTACTTAGGCGAAGGCTCCTGTAGTTGAAAGTGCACGGAGACCTTGGTAAGTCCACATGCTGAGTGCGCGGGCCCCTGCAGCTAATTGTGCAGGGTAGAGGAGTCTACAACTGAATGATTATATCAATAAAAGACTGTTTTGAAGCTCTACTTATGTATATGTGCACCTATCTTTATTTATGCAATTTTTGTGTATTCGCTCTGATATTTTGTATTTATATGAAGTAATGTTTAACTCGTGAGAAAAAGTAGAAGATATACATTTTTAATTAATATTATGAACGATTAAGGAATTTCGCGAAGGTTAGGATTATGTTTTAGTGAATTACTGCAATCATTTATATTTTAAGGGTTAGGGTTCACGAAGACTGAAAGAAGCCCTAGAAGCCACATCAACCCATCATAATGACCTATGGATGCAAAAACCTGGTTCTGTCATTCCCCAATATTGCTTTGGGTGAGACTGTAGCCTACACTACGCGGATTGTTTCCAAAAGGGCCAAAAGTTAGGGTTTTCTTGGTTAGCACAACGAACTTTGAACCTGGGTCAGGACCCCTCAAGACAACAAGCGTAATCAAAGAGTCACAAGGGAGGTAAATCATCATTCCTTTGGTTATATATACACCCTCATTGTGTTAACAAATAACTTTTCACCATATCTCCTCCCGCAAGGCATTAGAGAGACAAGTTAGTTATTTTTGGGAGCAAGGAGTGGCTCCAATGATCCAATATTAGAGATAGTGGTGTCTTAGAGGCTCATTTTATTTTATCCATTTGCATTAGAAGAAAATTTACAAACTTACAACTGAACACTCACTAGGCACACTCACTTGCTTTTCGAAGGAACATTTTCACTCCTCTCTCTTGCTGCCAGGTAGAGCCAAAGAAAATCTTTAATAAACCAACAACTGGGTCATATTCTAGATGGGGCTCCTATCCCAAATGGTGTGAGGTATAATTTGGGCCACATATCGGGGAGACCCCTTGAATGTTGGAAGGTCCAGGAGTGTCAACACAACACTAGGAATCTTCATGAAATGACAGGGAGCACATTTCTATATTTTCTCAATCATTGGAGATCTAGAATTTGTGCAATAATTTCATAATAACTTGTTCATTTATTATCCAATATTGGTCCATCCTGTAGTAGGGAGAAATTTTGTAGATTATCTCAACTTCTAAATCTTCATATTATATCCAATATTCTCACAATATTGTACAAAAATAAATAATATTAGGAACATAATATGAAATTATCTATAAACCTTCCTAATGAACATATTAAAGCTAAAAGATGTCATCCAATGTAAAAAGAGAGGTTTAATGTGTTGAAGGATGGTGATATGGGCCTTAAGTTGTGTCTAATTTATATGCCCATCATACCCCCTACTGAAAGTGTTGCTCATCATCTAAGCAATTTAGCGACCTAACTGTGCCTCATTCATCACCCTGGTAACTTACCTCTCTTTTGTACATTTCTCAGTCCTTTCTCTTAAGGATCTTAGTTATAGGTTATGCAAGGACACACAAAAAATATGGGTGTCCTTTTCATGCATTTTTTTAGACATATTTCAAGCACAAAAACATAACTTTTCCCTTTGCAAGTGAACTCTATTGGCTTCTATGCGATATTAGAATTATCTACATTTCATTCACACCTTCTCCCTTGACACCATCATTTCATTTTCACTCATACTTCCGAACTGTCTATGCGCATAAAAATCACAATTTTTCTTAAGACCATTAGTCTTCCTTTCTCCCCTTGTGTAAGATGGCCTCCTGAAGAGTTCTAGGATTGAAAAGTTATTCCACATCCTTTCCCAATATCTTGCTACCTTTTTTCACCATTTGGACACTTTTAGAACCCTCAAATCTCCCTCGAATGAAATCCTATATAAATATAGAGCATCATGTAGCATATTGTCTCATTCTTGTAGCACTTATTTTCCTTATTGTAGCAGGGTAGAATCCTCTTACAACTGGTTAGTCTTGGCTCCTATGGTGTCTAACTTTATTTGTGAGGATTGGAGCTACTTTCCCTTTGTTTGTAGGTAGGTTACTCCAATTTTCTTCTTATTCCCTCTAATCCTTCATTTAGGTGACTAGTTGATTTATCAGCTGTAATTGGGGTTACTGAGGGAGGTTAAGGCTTACCTCTCTTGAGTCTATTGCTTCTCCTTCTTTTCAAATATAAAGGACCATGATTTGGCTTCCTTTCCATAGGCTTGATTGGCGTGCCTAAGGCTTCTAGAGTGGCAACCACTTCTTTCTCAATGTTTCCTTCTAAAAAATTGGCTTTATACTCCTACCTCCTTATTTTTTAATGTATAGAGGTTTCTTCAATGACTTGAAGGCTCCTTGTTCCCATTTTTCTCCTTATTTTATCTTCTCCTTCGATTTTTATTTTGGCACTTTTTCTTCTACTTCAACCTCTTTCTTTTTCAACACCCTCTTCTCCTTATTATTCTTCTTTTGCAGAGCCATCATTAGTCATCTTTGATTAAAACCACCCCCCATGGCTCCCATTAGAGCTTCTTCCAAAGTTTTGCAAGAGAGTTATGTTATCAACTACTAGTTCTAGAGTGATTTAGGGTTTTTTTGAACAAAATTAAAAGGTGTATTGATGTTTGTTGGTTAAGGGAAGGAAAAATAACATTCCCAACTCAAATCAAGTTCATTCCTCCACTACATTCTCAAATTCACAAAGAAACTTCACACTTCAATTTAATTTCATTTCTGGAGATATGCTACAGGATTCTCTGTGGAAAAAAAATAATTAATTACATAAAAATTTTGTTCACAAAAGGTGAGGAAAGTCAGGTACTTACCATTCCTTTGGATATTCCTTCATAAATCTAGGGTTTTGTGGTAGAAATTGCTCAAATTGGGCTCCTTTACACTTCCTTGGTCAATCATGTAGCACATTGTCTGCATCTTGTAGCACACAATTTGCATCCTGTAAAAACTACTCTGTCTCTTGTAGCATATAGTCTGCATACTGTACCACTTAGTCTGTCTCCTGTGGCAACTTGTCTATGGTCCTAAAGCTTCTCTATGGAAAACTATGAGATTCCTGATGTAGCTTATTCGACCTCCAACGATGGAAGTGTGTCCCTTTACCATTTTTGGAATGAAACTCTTGGTACAAATAAAACTCTAGTCTACCTTATTCCCTTTTGTTGCCCCACCTTCCACCTTCACAGCTTCCTCATTGACCGATTGGCCCACCCTCATAGTCATCACCCTTTTTGACTTTGTCTTTTCTCCACATGTAATGAGGGAAAGATAACTTCAACCACTATTTGAGGGTGTCCAAGATTGTTGAACAATCCTTAGCTTATAGAACCTCATCTCTCATGCATTGATAACAATTTTTTAACCATAATACATTCAAGAGGAGAGGTGAAGAACAATGCATACCTTTGCCTACCTGATGGTCTCGTTGATATGTTGATCGCTTGATGGTTGGATGGAATTTATAGACATGGTTGAGGGTGCTTTTGAGTGTTTTATGAGATGTAATTTCTTTGTCTTCCTTCCTTTCTACAATTTGTCTAGGAAAATGAAAGTTTTTAAATTTTATTTGCTGATTGAAACTTGATGGTGTAAGTCCTTCTAAATGCAGGTGTTGTTCTTTGGATTTGATGTTGTTGTTGGTTGGGAGAATAGGGATCTTGTAGTAGTTTGTATAGGGACCTATAGTTACTAAAAATCATGTTTTTTAACCCTGCAATGCTCCATGTTGATTTACTTCTAGATCTAGTAATTTAGTTGTGGTCCTGCAGGAGATGTGCAAACTACTACAGGACTGTGTTTCTTCCTATAGCAATCACACAAACCATACTAGGACCTCTCATATTTCCAAATATCACTTAAAAAAGTTTTGATAATCTATAAGAATGTTAAATAAGCATGTCAGAGAGATTTTTGGTGATAGGAAAGGTGGGCGAAGGGTTGAAAGATATGGTTTTCGATGTGCAACGATGAATTTTTGTATGGAGAAGTAAATAAATTGTGTGGAGGATGGATGACAGTGGTGTGGTGGACTTATTTTTTCATTCTCCTAAGGAAAACATAAGATATGGACACTCTCTCTATGATGATCACAATCCTATAGCAATTTTGGTCAATCTTGTAGCATTCTGTGTCAATCCTGAAGCAACCTTGATTAACCCATATATCTCAAATGGTGGATTGGATTGACCTAATTCTTTTGAGCATGTTACCATCATCCTTAAGCATCTCTCCAATTTCTTGAAAAGTATGCATTTTAATTCGATGAAATTTATTGAGAATGTTAACATCATCCTCATGTAACTCCCCTTGAAACAACTCAAGAAAAATATGCATGGTTTTTGAGATATGGTCAAAACAATTTCTTCCTTATTTATTCTTTCAATCCTGTAGCAACATAGAACTTTCTTGTAGTGCTTCAGAACAACGATGAAAATGAGTGGGAAAGGCTTGGGAATGATGGGAAATGTCATGGAAATGTGTGAGGGTGATGGATTGACATATCCTTGGTCCCGTTGGAGCATTTGGGCAAAGGGGGAGAAAGCCAAGTTTGAATTTCTTTGGCTAGGATTTTGATCAAATTTTTTCTTTTAGTGATAACTTATTCTTGTTGGTTGCAAAGTTTGGAGAGAATTTGATTTCATCAAAGAGATATACATGTAGCAAAGGGTTTTTTTAATTTTCATTTATTTTCTTTATTTTCTCTTTTGTTAGGACTACTAGCTGTCTCAATGAGGTTTTCAACTAGTAACTCTGCCTAGGCGCCTCAGAGGAGGTTTTCACCTAGGATCTTTTTCCCTTTTTTTTTTCAACTCATTGACTTCCTCATGGAGGTTTTAAATTAGTGAGCCTATATTAGGCACCTCAAATGAGGTTTCCACTTGAGATTTTATTTTTCTTCTTCATTTCGTTTCTTTTTATTTTTATTTTCCTATCCTACTCTACTTGAAAAAAGAAAATCTCTTTCAAGTATAGGAATATTTCCAATGGAGCCATGTGCATAATAAGATGAGAGACAAAATCATGTGTAGCCTCAAAACATATTGTTTGACATGTACCCAAATATGAGAGACCAACTGTCTTGACTTTGATGATGCCAAACATTGTTGAAGAGAGTGGTGCTCCTACTTAGTGATTATCAGGAACCAAATTTCAATATAGATGTGATTCCCTTGGTTCACTTGCTCATCTTGATCATTCTTCATGTCTTATTTTTCCATGCCATTCAAATATTCTACTATTTTCTGATTAGCACCTTGAACACATAAAGGATCTGATGATAATCATTGTAGAAATTCTTCAATCTTAGGCTCTAATGGCTACTATCAATCAAAGGTGGTCCATGACTCTTTAGCCTTGTCTGGATCTTCTTATTCTGGATGTTTTTCTTTAATGATAGCAAAAAAATATTCTTTTTGGAATAATCTTCTTAATCTAAGATGAATTTCATTTAGATCAGAGGATATTTTTATATATTTTTAATCTCAACGTCGTAAGGGGGTTGAGGAGTTTTATTGTGGGGGTTTGGAAATTATTGTGCTAGTAGTTGAGTGGGAGTAGTTATTTGAAATGGTTGTGCTTGAGGATGTGGTTGTGGTGAATTTGGAAGTGATGGGTAGCATTGAGTTCAGTATGGAGGATGTTGAGGGAAATATGGATCACCCCATTGAGGGAATTGGTGTTGATATGGATGAAAAGGATGAATGAAATATTAGGGACCATAAGACCATGAATATGGATCACACGATGGATGATGATATGGGTAAAAAGAAGCAATGAGATAAGACCCCTGATGTGGTTGAAAATGTTAGGGAGGATAAGACCCTTATTGATATGGGTTGACAAAGTAGAGTTTTTCCATGCCTCCTTCTAGCTTCTAATGAGCCTTAGTATTGTAGCAAAAATGCTACAACTCCTACGGCTACCAACTTTAATTTATCAACCTGGGGTTTTGTACAACTTGGAGGTGACAGTGCTATATACACAACAGATGCATCATTCTACTCATGTCACTTCTCAACTAGGGCACTTGACCATTAGGATTCCAAACCAGTCCTCTATTGAACTAAAGGGAGTTTGACTACTAACATTGAATGTAAAGCTAGTTCTAGTGCAAGGAAAGTAAATTCAGGTCTATTCAGGAAATGAAAGCTAACAAATGCTAAAAGTTATGAAATTCCATAAACCATCTAGCTATGAAATGACAAAAATCATTGGCAGAAAGGAAACTATGCTAATATTGAAATTGATCATATAGCTATCAATACTGCTTCAAAAATAGAAAGTTACTCCACCATCTAAGAATTAAAACATGCAAGCATTAACTATCTCATTCACATTTGTAGAAAAAGTCTTAATTGCTAACTTCAAAGATATAAAAGCTAATGCTATCCGATCTTACAGTAGGGAAAGGAATGGGAAGGCTATTCTAGGTGGCACTTCTGGTCATGGAGTATAATATGATGCATTAACCTACTCCTATACTAGGCTATCCTATCATTTCATGTCAAAACAGGGTCAAAATAGGTTGCTACAGGTTTCCTACATGAAACCGCTACAGGATGTCCTGAAATGCTACGGGAAGTTAGTTGAGAGGCTTTGGAGGGTAAGAACAGTGATATGAAGTGTTAAAGGGGTGCATGATAGTGGTAGAAGGTGTAGGGAAGGTGAACATCACCCAAGGCCAATCCCAACACCCCAAGGAGGCCAAATTTTCCTAAGGTAGCTTTCTCATGGTGGCTAGAAAATAAAGGTTCGAACTATGGGCTGGTATGCCTCAACAAAAGGTGGAGAATACCTAGGTGAACATCATTGGAGGAGTCCCTTCCTATAGATAAAAAATCCCTTCAATAAAACCTGTTTTCATTTTCATTTATAAATCATTACATGTCCACATGGAAAACATGAGTTTAATTTGAGAAAGATGATCTATCTAATGTTTAGGTCTAGATATATGAAATGGACTACCTTTTAAGCTATAATAGCCTTAAGAAAAGGAAATAACAATTTTAGATTCTTCTAAGAAATCATAAACAATTATCTAGCTAAGAATGAAAATTAATCTATGCAATAAACAAAACTATGTTTTTGAGGCTGTGAGAGTGGGGTCCTCTAATCATGATCCCATGAGGAAGATGAGATAGGGGCCACTGTCACAAGATTTTATGGTGTAATTTCCTTCACTAAACTAGAACACTAATCTACCTCTTTAAACTAATGGAAGCAAGGTTAACGAACAATTTAAGTAACTTTCTAAGCTAACAGAAAGACATAAACTTTAGCTCCTAACTATCATTTTAAAATAATAATACAACTACAAAATAGGAACTTCTTCTGCTAGGGTTGGGCCCCAACCTAAGAGCTTCAACCCTCTAAGTCAACTGAGTTCTGGATCAAAACATTATTTCTCATTATCATAAAAATGTCAAGTACATCATAACAATAACAGTCAAAATGTTTAAGCTCAAATGGCCTCATGAATAGAACAAAAAATCGAATCCTAATCAGTCCCTTGGCTCTGTTATTTATACAAAATTGGAGCTACCAACAAATCCCTAGATAATAGGGATACTTGTCTCCCTAATTCAAGAACAAATCTTGCTTGACTGTCATAATGAAATTGGATTGATTGGCTGTCAAAGACACCGAGCTGATGAGATATAGTGGATGAATCATGCACTTAAGTCAACCCAAAACGGCTCCAATTCGTGCATTTAACACACATTAGGCCACATGACATAGTAACTCACCTTTATTCTTCTCACTAAGAAAAATATAATAAAATATGTAAATAAATGAGAGAAAAGTCAATTTAATAAGCTCGAGAGTGGCATTGTGACCCATATAGTTTACCTATTGATGAGCCTCATCATCACCCCCTACTAAACTTGTTTCTCATCCTCTGAGAAGCCTAGTCATTTATATCCATATCTTTCATAGCCTTTGTGCCCTCTCTGACATCGCAAGATTTTGTGGATGGTGTCTCTACTTGAGGATGAGACCATGCATTTTTCTCTACCTATTCCCACTTCTTCCTTTCCTCTTCTTCCTTCCTACCTTCCAGCAAACCCAACAACAAATGTGAATTGAGATTTAGTCCAATCCAATTCATCTTCAGTATTTTCGTGGCCTTCTTATACAGGGGTGTCCTTTCCAATGGATTTCTCAATCTCTTAGGAGAGTGGTAATCCCTGATCCAGAGACGGTGTGGCAGGTTATTCCATCTCCTTCATCATTCTTGTTGGCTCTCAGTCCCTAACAATCTTAAAGTTGTATCAAAATGGGAGATGGCATGTTCTTGGGTAGCCAGGTATCTTGGTGCAAGTTTAGCATCACTGGAAATGATGTTGTGGCTACTAATAACAACCATGGAAATTATTGTTATGCTATGATGTAGAGGGGCTCTCTTTCCTCTTTTTCTACTATTCTCTTCACCTCCTCATCCATGGACTTCTCATGACCGATCCATGTTGCAAGTCCCCCAACTTCACATTAGGGTCCCACAAATTCAAGTTTGTCAAGGAAAGGTTATGCAGGTAGCATTAAGATAATTTGGTCTTCTCTTCATGGGTGTTCTTGCCACATAGATAAATGAATTTTCTATAATATTTGAATGTCATGGTCCCCTGTTCTGCCAATGTCTTGATTTAAAATTTCATCCTTTGATCTTTGAGTATAATGCATATGATTTGGATGGAAGCCTGCATTGAAGTGCCTCTGTGGAGAGGCTTGCCATGGTGGCCAATTGGCCCTCCTTTTCTTGCAAATTTCTCCTCAACCATGTGTTTTCTACCTACAATTGTGTTCTCACGGTGTGCTCTCTATCTTTCAATTAACTCAACTCCCTAACCATCTCTAGGAGTTTTTTTTTCATATGGCCCACATATTCTACTTTCTTTGACTTAGCAATTTTCATCCATCGACGTGTCCTTCCTCTTTCTTTTTCAAGTTCAAAGAAGAGAGGGATTGAAATTTTTTGTGGTATCACTCTACCTCCCTCAATGAACTTGTAGTAGTAGCTCAGATTTCGTTATGGGCTAGGCTCCTACAACTCTAGAAAATATCCCTCAAATGTCTTTGGAGAAGCTACCCCCTCCTGTACTTGTGGTGTTTCTTCCTTGCCTTATTTTTGCCCTGTTTCTCTTTAAGTGGTTGTTTCTATCTTTCTTATAGCACCGCCAATGTTTCTTGTAGCACTATTTGGGTTCCTGTAACAGGCCTTTTCCTTTTTGTTGGAGGGTTATAGGTGCCTTTGTTTGCTTAGATGATGTTAACCTGGTGACAATATTCCTGACATAGGTGATGGTAGTATTTGAAGTTTCTTCTGGTGATGTGACTTTCTCAACATTCATTCCTATGGAATCTAGCTTCTCCTTTTTTTTTGTTCATTCTTCAATTATGATGGGTTCTTTTTGGTGTTTGTGGCTTCCCTTACTTAATCCTAGTGCTTCTTCTTGTTTTGAAAAAGAGGAGAGTCTGCCTCTGCCTTTTCCTCTTGGACTTTATGGGTGTGCTCAAGGTAGCTAAGGCAACAACTGCCTCCTTTTTAGTGGGTTCAGGAGACAATCTTAGGGATATCTCCTCTTCTTAAAGTGTAATATTTTTCTCAGGGCTGGTCTCTCCCTTCTGCACCTCCCCTCCTTTCTTTTCTTCATCCTCCTCTTATTTTTCTTCTTCCTCTACTTTGTTTGTTTCTACTTCTTCTTCTCCTTCTTCCTCCTCTTTTCCTTCCTCTTCCTCTTCCTCCTCTTCCTCTTAAACACTAGAGGTTGGGGCCCCACCATATTCAAGGACTCAAGTTTCAAGGAAGGCTTCTCTATCCATGTCTCTAAATGTGGACCAGAGAACATGAATTCTCGATTGGCCTAAGGAATCTTCCATTATTAGCTTAATGAGACCATGATGTACCAACTGCTGGTGTTTCCCCTGTTTCACCTTCTGACCCATGTATATAATGGATTGTAAAAGGAAATAAGGCACATTGAGCCTTGGTTTATGGGTACTCTGGCTCTGAATCTCAACTCATGGAGGAGTCTAAATTGGTAGCCATAGACTACACTTAGTCTCCCTTCACAAGAAATGTACTTAAGGATGTGGTAGACCACCTCATCCAAGGGATAGGGAAGGCTCTTCCTTCTGACCCCATTTTTGTCTTCAATTGGATTTTCATCATTTAGGAAGAATTTTTTCTTAGAAAAGGTGTTGCTAGCCTTGTCCTCCTTTCTCCATTTAACCCTTGGAGGAAGTGTTGTCACTCCATTGATCACATCACGGTTGATGGTAATGGAAAACCCTCTCACCATAGTGGTAGCACTTGTTCTTGCTTGAGGGTTTAGTACCATGGAAAACTCATGATCGTATCCCTTGAGAACCTAAAAGAAGCCTAACCAATGATGCCTTCTAAAGATATATACCACGAGGGGATGAAGGTGAATCCATGTTGTATCTGTGGGTTCTCTTCTATTGAATCCCCATCCCATTTTCTTCTCTGCTTTAGGTAGGTGCAATAGGTTTTGTAGAATAACTTTGGTATGGATTTCAAGGTGGTTGAGAGCTTAAATTTTTTATTGGATGACTGTAATTTATACAATTCCTTATAGCCAATGAATTTTTCTTATATATCCCCAATCTTTGTCTATTCCCAAGTTGTCTGTAATTACTAAAAGAGTGCAGAGTTTATCAATTATCAAAGCATGGAAAGAGGAGAGATGGGCCACTTAATTCTCAATGTAATTCTTGGGATTATGTCAATTGATGACCAAGTTGACCATAGGCACCCCCATGTAGACTTCCTGTGGAATTCTAGTGCTTCCTGTAGCTCCCTGTAGACTTCTTTGTTTCATGTAGTTGTTTCCTGAAGTTGTCTCGTATAGGATGACTAGAGCAGGGTTTGAATTTTCAATGGCTTCCCGAGCTGGTCTCTTTCTCCTTGATCTCAAAATGAGAAAAAAAAGTGCATGAAAGTTTGGGGTTTTATGCTATTTATGGTTGAGTCTCAGAGCACCGTGCTGGCTAGCAGTAGTACAAGATTTCCAAATTGGGACCGTTGGCCCATCGTTGGTGATCATTCACTTGCTCCTTGTAATCATCACCCACTCCCCCTTAATTGATTCGACCACATTTTTAACTAATTCCCATTGATGTGACACTTTGACGTGGCATGATGACTGAGATTTCATTTTTTGACCACAAGCTAAGGGTGGCCAAGTTAACTGGCCACCTCCAACTTATAAAAAGACATTTCTTCGAAATTTATACATTTTTCATTATATCATACATAGGGAAGAGATGGGAAGTTTCCATACCTGTGCCTACCTTTTGCTAATCGATGCATGTTGGAGTATTTTCCTTTTGTGCTGCTTCTCAAAGAAGTGCTCCTTTTCTCTCTTCCTGTGTATTTCTTCCTTCTTGTATAACTAACTGCTTGTCTATTCGTGTGTGCAAGTGCTTCATATATCTTTTCTGTTTCTGCTATTGTTGAGCCTAAATAAGGGAAACACAATGTTCAGAGGTGACAATATTCCTCCTTGCTCTGGTTGGGATGAAAAATTGAGTCTCAGGCTGGTTGCAGTAATGGCACATGTTGCTAAAGGAGATCTTGTAGCTGCCACATGAGATCCTGTAGTTGCCTCTTTTCTTCCTTTTACAATGATTCATTTTCTTAGAGGGATGTTGGATAGTGATGTAGGGGTTGGAGGACAATGAAATAGCTCTAAGGGAGTAGTGAATGGCTAAGGCAAGGGAGGAATTGTCCTCTGGTTTTTTCATTCTATTTGGACATTTTCCTGTGTCTTTTCTTGAACGAGATAGAGCTAGGTATGGGTATGGTGACTTGGACTAGGGATGCATAGATGATGGTGTTACACAAAAATATCATCACTATGATTATTTACAGTCAGTATGGGTCTATCATCACTTGTACTGTCCTCCTAAGCAAGTCTAAGACCTCAACTCTTCCAATCAAGCTTTGGAAATGGGAGAAAGATATTAAAAATAAATGTAACTCTGGTTCCGCACTTTCTCTCATGGTCACCTGCGGTCCCGCACCTTCTGTGTACAAAAGCTGCGTACCTACCCGCTCTGTCCCTAACGGTGTAGGTTCGGACCCCTGTGAAAGTCAAAAGGCGCAAGTTTTATCTTAAAAAACTCACTTTGGGTTAATTCTAGAGTTTTCTACAAGGAATTTTGACGTGGATTGTTCGCTCTGAGGTGGTTCATGCATCCCAAAAGACAAGGAGCTAATCCCTTGACTAAAGGAGCTATCCCTTTGAAGGAGGGTTTTATCCCTTTGAAGGAGGACCTAGTAACTTCCCTCCATTGCACTATAAATATAGGCATTGGGGTGAGGACTAGAGAGGTTAGAAGCTGAACATTTTGAGGGTAAATGCTGGTGAAATTAAGACTTCCTAGTTGAGCTTAAGAGGAGAGATCACATACCTTTTTGGCTTCATTGGGGAGTGAGTGAAACTTGTCAAAGTAGAGGAGACTTCTTGTTGGACCCTGGGGGAGCTTGTACAGTGTCAAGGCGAAGGTTGTAAAGTTCTTCTTCTTTTGAATTAATACAATCAAACTCATTTTTCTCAACAAGTATCTTATGTTATTTGTTTCATGGACTCCTTGACTTTCATGTTAAATATGTTTTATGCAATTGGTTTTTCAGGTGTTATTTAATTTGTTTGCCTTGTTTGTGTTTGCAGATTCGCGAAAAGTAGCTCATTTGGATCAAAGGAGTGAGGGCATCCACAAGCTTGCGTTGGACCAAAGGTAGGCCCTAAAAACACTTGTTTGCCATTGTTTATTAAAGCATATTTAGAGAAAGATAGTGTCTGGTTGGTTTGCTTGTCATTAGGTCTTCTTTAGATTCTAGGAAGGTCTATCTTTTCCGCAAGATCGACTCATTCCGTGCGACAAACTAGCGACTCCACTGGGGAATTGATTGTTTTCCTTGTTTATACTTTGACCTGAGAAACTGTATTTTATGTTTCTGTTTTTTACTTGATGATTGTGGGATTGGGTGAATTTAGTTAATTTTGAGTCAGTTTTTATTTCTCATACTTTTGGGAGAGGTACGCACCCTCTGAGTTAAGCACAGTGCGTACCTGTACGCACTTTTCCTTTGTACACAGAGCATGAACGCACCTATGTAAACAGGTTGCCTGCGTACCCTGTCAAAATTTTGAAAAATTTTAAATTTTTTTCTTTTTTATTAGTTTAGAATTTGTTTATAGGTTTTAGCCATTTCCCAGACCTGCTTGTTCCCTGTCAAAAAACTTTCCTTGGTTTAATTTCATTAGTGTTAGGGTTTTAGGTGGAATTCCTAAGAATTTTTCTTGTTGGGTTTGTTTTTCGTTTTTGGTTGTGTAGTGGCTCTGAGCTTAGAAGTCGTAGGGACCTCAGATTACCTTGGTGTCTACCAGTCTTCTTATGAGTCTGACCATTTATGAAATCTCCCCTTGTTGAGGAATCCGCTTTGTGTTTTCTCATTTCAAAATTTCAAAAAACTTGTATTTGAAAGTTGGAATTTTCATTTTTTAAAAAGAAAACGAAAGATTGGTTGTTTTTTGACTAATTATGATTCTGCATAAATTAGTCCTTAGCTCACATTTAGCTAAGTAAAACATCCTCAAAAAGACTTTTAGTAGGCTTTGACTTCAAATAGCTTCTTATAGTTTGTAGCTCTCAAAGTTAGTCATTTTAATTATTTTTGAGTGTTTTATTTACAAAATATAAAAAATCTCTTTTAGAAAAAGTTTGTTTTTGTGGTGGTTGAGTGCTTTGAAAAGAAAAGGGAAATTTTTGTGAAATAACTAGTTGTCTCATTTTGAGTGCTTTGGAAAGGAAAAAGCTCTTCTTTAAATTTGTTTAATTGAGAAAGATTTGTGTTTACAAAGTATTTTCATTCTCAAACTCTTTCTTAGTCTAGAAGTTCATCGAAGAGAAAAGATTGTTTAAATCATCTTAGGTGCATCTTTTTAGTGATTTCGAGTCGAGTCTTTACACCACGAGTTTCATCTCTGCCACCTCTTGACTTAAACAACAACCACTAAAATTAACGCTTAAAGTAAAATTCTCCTAGTAACATTTTATTTCTAGGGCTCTGATACACCAACTTAGCTTAGGCTAGTGTCTTGGAGTAGGAGAGTAATTAACTCTCCAAGACAATAAAAACAAACAAGTAGTTGTATCTTGTGGTAGGAAGAAATCCAACTGTTGCATTTATGCTCTGGGAAAGCTCCTCTTAAAGGAGAAGCGCGAGATCGTGTCCGAACCAGTGTGGGAATCAATCCTTCCTCATTGGGAACGATGCCAGATATTCACGTATTAAAAACGGTAAACCTCGGATTAACCATTATCGAGGAGCCTGGGGTCACTTGTTGGTAAACCTTGGATTATGTCAAGGAGCCTTCAAGGGGATTGAGCTTGCTACTCTGCCCTTGCGTGCGTATCAGATCGTAGACTGTTCCCCCAGGTGTATTTGTCTCAGTTGGTAACCTTAGTGGCCATATTCTTTAGGATTCTTCCTAAGGTGACAGTGGTGGGAAGATCCCACTGTACCTAGGGCAGACGTCGGCTAGACTCACTTGGATTTTCTGGGGGGTTCACTTCACTCGAGACGGTTAAGTGGAGGAACTTGGTCCAGTCTATTCATTAAGCAGGTTGCCGGGGTAACTGTTCTAACCGCCATTTCTGTACTGAATTCTGCGACGTTGGATTTCATCACCAACTAGTGTTTTTGGTCCGGAAAGTTACTGTTTGTATGTGTTTGATCTCTAGATTCTTTAGGCGTGTGATTCAAATTTGTTTGGTTCTTTAAAGGCTTTAGGTGTTTTTCATTGAGATTTTACTTTGTTTGCGTGTGAAGTAGTTAAAAGTTTTAACCGTGGTTGAATAACCAAGACAGTCCCGTAGACTTCGGGGCCAGTCTCCTGAGTTTGTAACCGTGGCTGATTTACTGAGGAAGTCCCGTAGACTTCGGGGCCAACCTCCTGAAGAAGTCCCGAGCCAAATTGAAGACTTGAAAGTCCTCGTAACTCCTAGTGGTAGTAAAGTTGGGTCACCTGAAGAAGGAGAGTCTTCATTGGTTGTACATCCTGATTACCAAACTCTAGTAACAGGTTACGATCTGCAATCAATTTCAGTTTCTAAACTTGCTGGTAGCTTTTCATCTACTAGTGATATAGGTGAAGAACCTGAGATATCTGAACCTGTTACTCCAACATCCGGGTTTGTCTCTCCAACTTCTAGTGGTCCTGATTCACCTAGGGTAGAAAGATTAATTACCCAAGATCTTCCTTCTGGACTTATTGCTATTGAAGAACTTGCTTCAGAAGAAGAAGTAGGCATCCCTATCCTTGAAAATCAACCTGTTCTTGATCTAAGGGAGTGTGAATCAATTTTTTACAGTCCACCTAGGAGTACTACTTGGTATCTTTCTTTGACTAATTATTTGGAAAACCCAGGGTTAAGTTTTTCACCACCTCGTGCTCCTTATCATCTTAGAGGTTTTTATACTCCCGTAAATATGTCAGGTCAGTCGTCCATGTTTACTCAATCGCCTGAATCCTTTTTGTACGGCGGTCCTTCTGTTCCCTCTAGGTATCAGTCACTTTCTGGTACTTTTTCGAGAGCATCTCCTCAACCCATTGAGCAAGGGTTATTAACTGTAAACAATGGTACAAATCCGTTGAGCGTAGAAGACATTCTTATGATGTCAGGTTCTATTCCCAATTCTCAACCTCAATGTGGCTAGTTACCGCTTGGGGGGAAACCTCAAGGTACACAATTTGCATCTAGGGGGCAACCTCAAAGACAGTATGTACCTACGGTACAGTACGTTCCTCAAGGTCAACCCCAGACTCAATATGTACCCCAAGGTCAACCCCAGTATCAATTTATACCTCAAGGTCAACCCCAGTATCAATACGTGCCTCAAGGGTATCTACCCCAAGGTCAGTACTCGAACCAAGGTTTCCAACCACCCCAAGGTCAATCTTATGTTCAAGGAACGGGAAATGTACCTTTCAATTATCAATCCTACCCTCAACTCGGTTATGGTCCTCAATATTCTCAACCTGTTATGGGTCAATACCCCAGAATGAACATAGTGTGGGATCCATCGCAAACCCAACAAGTGTTGCAGCCAAGTGTACAGTTGTCATCTCAAACTGGACAACCCTTAGTTTATAGTACACCCCAGCAATCAGTCCAGTCTAATATTCAAACTTTTGTACCTTCGGCAATTTCTCAGTCTGGGCCTACTGCGCCTCGTACTCCATCTCAAACGACTGCTGCAACTGCCGCAACATCTGTTCAATCTACCCCACCTACTTCTGGAGTATCGACAGCTCTGGTTTCTACTGTTCCTGTATCTACTCCTCAGACATCTTTACCACCGTCTGGATCCACAATTCAAACTACGGTTCAGATGCCTGTAGGACAACCTGGTTTAAGTACGGTTGTCACAAGTCAACCGCAATTCACCTATCAACTGTACCAGGGACAGTACCAATTCGGTCCTGCTGTCCAGCAGCCAGTTTATCAGTATCAACCGTATCCTGGGTACACTTATCAACAACCTCAACAACCCCAGTACGGTCTGGTTAATCCTGGTTTTCCGAGAGGATATAATATCTCGAACGCAATTCCTATTCCTAGTTATCCCGTATATCCTCCTCCTGGGGCTGGTCTCATGACCCAGAGTTTTAGGGATCCTAAGCGGCAGTTACCATTTATCGCAACTTTGGACTTACCAAACTTGTCGCGCCTAACGAACGATCTGATTAATTATCTTCTGTTTTGGCCGCCAATGCCGAATAAGTTGCCCAGTGACATTCCCAAGTTCGAAGGTAAATCAGGAGAGGACCCGTCGAACCATGTGATGACTTACCACCTCTGGTGTGCATCTAACTCCATCACAAATGATTCGATCCGTCTTAGACTTTTCCAGCGCACTTTAATTGGTCTCGCGGCCAAGTGGTACATTGAGTTACTGCGAGGAACTTTTTATAATTTTAGTCAGTTAGCTACCTTGTTTTTAACTCATTTCCAGTTGCCAGTCCGATATGAAAATGGCATGGAATTGTTAACTTCGCTAAAACAGTCAACATCCACGTACATTTCAGATCATATTCATGAGTGGAGACGTCGACATCATTTAGTGAAGGTATTTATTCCGGATCAAATCTTGGCCGAGTGGTTTGTAAAATCTTTGTTGCCAAAGATCACTGAAGATGTTGCTAAAGCCGGAGTGGCTACTGAGGAGCAAGTCATTGCTCAAGTACAGTACCTTGACTTGGTTTATACTCAGTCAGGTACGTTACACGAAAAGATCCCCGATCTTCCCAAGTCAAATCAAATTGCTGCAACTCCTTCAGGATCTCATGCCGCTAACAGTATGATTGACACGGTTAACACTAAAGGTAAGAAGAAATCCTCCAAGAATTTTTCTCCTATTATAACCTTGCCTGATTCCCCAACAGGAGATTCTTCTGCAGAGATTTCCGTCGATATTCATGTTGTAGAGTCATCTACAGCTAAATCAAAATCTGGTGGGAAGAAGAAAGGAAAGAAGAAGAATAAAATGGACAAAAGTTCAAAGGAGAAACCTGAAAAGGCAGAATCCAATGATGAAAAGAGCAAACCTCGTTATCCATGTCTCATTTGTGATGATGAACATTTTACAAGAGACTTCCCTCACCGTGCAGAGGTTGTGAAGATCGTCAAAGGTTCCCAAACTCCTGATGTTTTGAAGGATCCATTTCCAAGTCAAGACAACAAAATGATAGGTTCTTCCTCGAGTGCCAATGAAGAACCCATATTGATGATGTCCCATGTTAGGATTGCGACTCGATTGCAAGATTATGGTAGTAAAAGTCCTGTTGATGGCAAAGAAGCAGAATCTTCTCATTATAATCCATCAACCTCAGCTCCCAGTTCCAATCCACTACAGATCGAGAAACCTTACCCGGACTTGGTAATCAAATTGCCCGCCAAGGGTATACTTCGAAAGTCATCTTTCAATCCACATGCGAGAGCGGCTCAGAACTATAACATTGTTGAGGATTTAGTTGTTTCACCCTCAGCAATGTCGGCTTTGGAAGTGCTGCAATCATGTCCAGCACAGCGTAAATTACTTTTGTCGGCTATAGGAGCTGTTGACGTTCAGGACCCGAACCTAATAATTTTCGATCTAGAAAATAGTACACCGCATCTCCCTCATCAAATGGCTTTCCAAATCCCAGTGATAGTCAAAAACAGGCCTATTCATCGGACTGTAATTGATGAGGGAGCCTCAACGTGTATTATGTCGATACAGTGTTGGAGATCGCTTGGTTCTCCTTCACTAAATCAATCCCCGACAATTCTTAAGGCCTTTGATGGCCGTGGGTTTCATCCTTTTGGCAATCTATAAGATTTTCCTATAGGGGTTGAAGGAAAAAATGTTAGTCTAGATGTGGAGGTGGTTGATGCCCCTCTAGACTACAACCTTCTCTTGGGTCGAAGTTGGTCTTACGCTATGACAGCGGTCGTTTCATCGGTCTTTCGAGTAATAAAGTTTCCACATAATGGAAAGATCGTAACAATAGACCATATGGATTACTTTTCATCTGACCCAGCCTCTTC
This sequence comes from Pinus tabuliformis, assembly GCA_031772625.1. Taxonomy (NCBI): domain Eukaryota; kingdom Viridiplantae; phylum Streptophyta; class Pinopsida; order Pinales; family Pinaceae; genus Pinus; species Pinus tabuliformis. The sequence continues at coordinate 308,578,212 of CM062815.1, read as the reverse complement.
GGAGAGTATTCATCATGTTGGTAAAACGACTATCCCATATAAGGATGTTGGAGCAGGATTAGTTAAAGATGTCAGTTTACTGGGAACTTTTCCTTTTCCTCCAATCAACGCATCATCTTCATTTGCAACTATTCATAAGATTACATCAGACATCATTATTTAGGATGATCCTTGGATCATCCCTTCTGAATTTGAGATAGACACATTTGGTAATTCCACGCCTTTGAGTCCATATGAAATTGCCTATGAAGCCGTGTAGTCTTTTGCCGACCTGGGTTCAACCGAAATTGACTTAATGAATGTGGTCCGTGAGGAATCACTTTTCACATCAACCTCAGATTTAACTACGTTTTCTGAACTTTTTCACTCTGATGAGCAACTTCGTGAAATCCTATGTGTAGATGATTTACCATGGGAAGATCTCCATCACCGATCTTCGTTTTTACCTGAGGATGATCGTTTTGAAAATGATTTCTCATCAATTTTTACAACTGAATATGTCAAGGAACCTCAGAATCCAATGAAACATCCCGATTCAGAGTTAAATTTTGGAAACATCTCTCGAACTATTCCTATTGACATTTCGGTTAAGCCCGAAATTGTTGAAAACATTCATATAGGTGCCTCGTGTACAGATGACGAAATTCAATTATATAAGGCCCTATTTCAAGAATTCTGTGACGTGTTTGCCTGGTCCTATGAGGAAATGCCAGGAATTGACCCACGATTGTTGTTCATGAGATCAAGACTTACCCAGATGCTAAACCCGTTCGGCAACGTTTGCGTCAGATTCACCCACGAAAAGCTGCTACAATTAAAGCAGAAGTTGAAAAACTGTTGAAAGCAGGTTTCATTTATCCAATCCCATTAATGGATTGGGTATCAAATATTGTTCTGGTTAACAAAAAGTAGGGAACAATAAGAATATGCATCGATTATAGGGACATTAATCGAGCCTGTCCAAAGGACAATTACCCAACTCCCTATATCGAAAAAATCATTGATGATTATGCTGGTAGTGAAATATTTTCCTTTATGGATGGTTTTTCCGGATACAATCAAATCAACATTCTACCTGCCGATCAACCAAAAACGGCTTTCATTTGTCCATGGGGGACATTTTCTTATTGAAAATTGCCATTTGGGCTTAAGAATGTCGGAGCAACTTTTCAAAGGGCGATGTCTTATGCGTTTCATGACATCAAACACATTGTGCAACCGTATCTCGATGATTTGCCTGCTCACTCTTTACATCGAGCTGATAACCTTGTCCATTTACGAGCAATGTTTATGAGGTGTAGGCATTATCATATTCGGTTGAACCCACACAAATGTGTCTTCTGTATAGAAACGGGTCGATTGCTAGGATTTGTAGTTTCGAAAGCCGGCATTCGCGTCAATCCCTCAAAGGTTGAAGCTATCATCAAATTGCCTCCTCCTTCGAGTCTTCGCCAACTCCAAAGTTTGCAGGGGAAAGCAAACTTTTTACGACGATTCATTCCTAACTACGCCGAGGTTACAAAGGGTTTTGCCCGGTTGTTGAACCAAAACACTCAATTCTCTTGGGATGAGATAGCTCAGAAATCTTTTGATGCACTCAAACATGCGTCGACCCATGCACCATTGTTGCATCCTCCCAACTACAACCAGGGTTACTTCTTGTATCTCGCCGCCTCCCATTCCACCATTAGAATGGTATTAGTTCACGAAGATGAATTCGGAACGGAACATGTGATATATTACCTTAGTCGAACATTAAATCCAACTAAGCTAAAATACTCACATGTGGAGAAATTGGCATTGGCAGCCATTCAAGCTGTCCAACGTTCTCGTCGCTACATTTTACTACGTAAAACTACGGTAATTTCGGATTGCAACCCTATGATCTACATTTTGACCAAACAATTGCTAGGGGGAAAGTACTCTAAATGGATCGTTATCCTGCAGGAGTTCGACTTGGAGTTTGAGAAATCTAAGTCTAAGAAATCTTTAGTGTTTGCGGAGTTAATGTGTGACTTCCTGCGTGCTGACACGGAAACTGTGGCAGAGGAGCCCATTGCGGACGAATCTTTGTTTCTAATCAGCACTTTAGATCCGTGGTATGGGGATATCATCGTCTATCTCTAGACCCAATCTTTTCGGCCAGAAATTTCAAGGTCAAAACGTTGGAAAATTCGATTCCAGTCCCAACAATTCAAAATTATTGGAGATACTCTTTATCGTCGTGGGGTAGACTCTATTTTTCGACATTGCTTGACTCACGAAGAGGCTGAAAGGGTTCTAAATGACTGTCACTCTGGAGCATGTGGCGTTCATATGTCTGGGTATGCCACAGCCTAAAAGATATTGCGCGCTGGCTATTTTTGGCCGTCCTTGTTTAAATATTGTATTACGGCGGTCCGAAAATGCCACAACTGCCAAATTGTTTATCGTAAGATGCACGCTCCACCTGCTCCTCTCCACCCTATAATTTCCGTTGGTCCTTTTGCCAAATGGTGTATCGATTTTATTACATGTAACCCTCACTCGGCCGAGGGGCATGCGTATATCATCCTTGTAGTAGATTATTTTACTAAGTGGGCCGAGGCGATGCCTACATTTGAGGCAGACGGAAAAACAGCTGCAATTTTCGTGTTCAATCATATAATTTCTAGGTTTGGTGTCCCACAAGCGATAATCACTGATCATGGGCGTCATTTTCGAAACGTTATTATGACCGAAATTACAGGATAGCTTGGTTTATGTCACGATAGTTCAACCCCTTATTATCCACAAGCGAATGGTCTGGTTGAATCCATCAACAAATTTTTAGTTATCATGATCCGACAAATCATTGGGATTCATTGGTCGAATGGGCACAACATGCTATTTTCAGCGCTTTGGACGTACCAAACTTCAGTAAAAACATCAACAGGGTTCACTCCTTTCCAACTAGTCTATGGTTTGGAAGCTGTGTTACCCATTGAATGCGAAATCTCGTCACTGCAAATGGCCATCGAGTTACTTCCAGCCACTTCCGAAGAGGAAAAGCGTTTGTTATACTTAGCTCAATTAGATGAGAATCGACGTGATGCTACATTGGCAATTGAGACTCACGCAAAACGTATGAAAGCTCAGTATGATCGAGATGTGACCCCTCGAAATTTTTCGGAAGGAGACCTAGTGTTATTATATGATCAAGCCAATGATAAATTAGGCGCTGGAAAATTCGTTCCTATGTGGCATGGTCCCTATGTTGTCAAGCGAAAGCTAGCCAAAGGGGCTTATGAATTGGTAGACTTTGATGGGGACTCTTTGGGTAAACCCGAAAATGGCCTTTACTTGAAGAGGTATTATGCTTAAAAGAATGGGGTATGGAGATTTTTAGTTAGGACAGTTTTTCTTTCTAGCTGGTGTGTTTTAGTTTAGAAAGTGTGTTTAGCTTAGAGAGTGTTTTTCCGTCATTATTCCTGCTTATCTTGGTTTTACTCTTGATATTGCAGATGTCGATGCCTCTCCAAACATACATTGGATTCCCTGATGGTGCTTGTCGTAATACACGGAACATCTCTTCCGCAGCTTGGGTTATCTATTCGCCCTCTGATGAGTTAGTTTCTATGCATGGGGTAAGCCTCGGTCAAACAACAAACAACATTGCAGAGTATAGTGCAGTGATTGAGTTATTATCTGAATCTATTTCATTTGGAATTCGGAGTTTGATAGTGAGGTTAGATTCTGAACTTGTTGTATTACAGCTTAATAGAGTGTATGCCATTAGAAATCCAGTGTTATTGAGATTATTTTTGAGAGTGCGTCTCTTGGAACGTGAATTTGATTACATTGAATATCAACATATTCCAAGGTCTTTAAATACATTAGCAGATGCAATTGCTTCTCGAATGTTAAATAGACATTTGCAATAATCATACATGTAAATTTAAAACCATTTCATAACATTATTTACAAGATAAGCCGGTAATAGTGATATATATATAGGAGTGTGTCAAAAATACGTCATCCTTGATCATAGGTTGAAAAACACCTTATGATCAGCAAAAATGATAAGTACAAAAAAAAAATGTCACATGTGCCCACAATAGGCGATCATCCTATCATTGGTGATGATCTCTATAAGAAACCACTGCACGGGCCACCTTGTAAAGGAACCTCCTAAAAGGTCCCGGGACTCCAATCACATAGCGCTGAAGTCGACGAGGAATATCGTCTATAGTGGTCTCAGGAATATCCCCTGTCAAGCACTCAAGATGACCCTCCAACTCGGCCAAAACCTCTGCTGATTCATCCTGCGAGGCTGGCACGGGTGCAACTGGTTGCTTCCTATCGAAAGGCCGGAGAGCGGCTAGTCGCTGTGGACCCACATCTGCATTTGAAATTTTTACTATCAGTTTTGAGATGATGGAAAAAAAGAAAAATTAAAATAGGAAAAAGTTGAAAAGGATTTTACCTGACTCGTCCCACTGCTCTCCTGGTGGAAGAGCCATGTCTGGGTCACCGCGAAAATCTATCCCAGCGTAAGGGAAATCCTGAATGGAAAAGACCTGGTTTTCCAACCATTCGAAATACTCGGGTTCGAACCGAGCAACCTCTGTCCTCTCGTCCGGGTGACGGGCCATGACTCCAACCCATCACATCAGTTTGGGCTCTTGAGGAAGCCCAGCTCCAACAGTAAGGTGCTGTGGGATCAGCATAGGAACCCTCTCCAGGCTAAAACTCATGACCAAAGCCCCATAACCAAAGGTATTTAGTCATCTGCTCTTGGCCCTGGTCAGTTGGCCTTTCACATTGGCCAGCACAGCATTGCACCGGTTGAAGATGGTGCCTCAAAAGCAATCAACTGCCATACGCATCTAGGATCTGGTGGCAATATGTAATGCGGCAGCTCCGCAAAGTCTGGTGATAGTAAACGCAATCACCATGAGTTCAGGACGGGATATGGTCTTTATGTCTATCCCTTTGTCTCTAGCCTGGTTGTTGCAGTACTCTAGCCGGAGGCTATTGACAGACTGGCCACCTGGCCTAGTCCCGTGCAGAGTCAAGTCTTTGCCTCTCTTAGGAAAACTAGTCAAGAAATAAATGTCCACCGGCTCGATTTCGTGCTGGTGGCCGCCAATGAAAAAGCATTGGTCCTGTATGCTCCATCTATCAACCAGCCACTGTAAGAAATCCACCTGAGCCCTCATGCCAGGAATGGTCCAGAATTTGTATAGTCCACACGCCCTCAAAGCATCAAGTGAAGGCTGATGATTCCATGCGGCAGCATCCACGTCCTCATGCTCTCGTTCACGCCAATCTAGCATGATGTACTCTCTGCATCAAGTATAAAGATTAATTAAATTGCTAGAAAATATTTTGATTGGTCCTATTTTGAGAATCTTTGGGTTTAAAACCCTTGCGGTGGGTTATGCATCCTCTGAGTTAGACACAGTGCGTGGGTCTGCACTTTGTCTACATGGAGGGTGCGAACCCCGAGCTTTTTCCCAATGGAGAAAAATTCGGGGTCCGCGGGTCCGCAATGGTAAACTTGCGGACCCTCGCGCGTGGGTTTTGTGCCTAAAAACCCTCCCAAAAAATGAAATGAAGGACTAAATCAAAAAACTAAATGGTTGAAAATGAAGAGTAGGATGATGTGGATTACCTGGAGAAGACGGCGCTCGATTCCGACGGTTGGATTTTCCACAATCTTCACGGGAAGTTTTCTAAGCAAAAGCACTATTTTCTCACCCAAACTCAAACGGTAAAAATGAATCAACAAAGGCCCTTTTTATAAGTTTTTTGAGTAAATAAATCGCAAATTTTTTTATGTTTCACTTAAAAAAGGTATTTTGCGATGCTTTTATCTATTTCAAATAGGTATGAGTAATGTTTGTGTTTTTGTGTAGAATAAAGGATTATTCAGGCGAAATATATCATTTTCGACAGAAAAACATGTAGAGTCATCTTTAAGCTCTTTTCTGACTCCTAAAATATGAAAATATTGCCAAGTGTTTCTTTTAAACTCGTTAAAACGGAATTAAAAGACTGTCCACTTACAGCTCTTTTCCGACCGTAAAAACGTGAAAAGATTGCCGGATTTTTGTCGTTTCGAATTCAATATTGGTTATAAAACGACGTGTCATTGATCGCTTTTTTACTTTTTCAGGTCAAGGGCACTAATAACGAAAAGTACTCCTTGGTCGTAAAATATCAAGCGGTTCTCTCAAGTATTATTTTATACTTTTTCGGGCTTGGGAGACACAAATTTACGAAAAAGGTCAACCCTGGAGTCTTCTTAAGTTTTTTCAGACTCTCTAAAATTGAAAAAACGTCAAGTTTCTCCTATACTGGACTCGTTAAAATTTCACAGTAAAGGACCTGTTCAATTACAAACAGGAACGAACCACTCCTTATTAGGGTTCAAATTTAAACTAAGTTGGACTCATCCAAAGGATGAGCTTATAATCAAGCAAATGCTATCCTCCTCAAGCTTGTCAAAAATAAAGAGGTACTTGCCAGAAATGGTGGGGGAAAAGAGAGAAAATGAGTCTGTTTGTCATACTTTGTAACCACTCTTGAACACGACACTTTTATTCACCTGGCTTGTGAAATCCTTTGCCTAACAGTTGATCAAACCACATTGAAAGTCTTCAATCAGTTTCTGGGTATTAACTTTGGGTCAATTGTCACTAAGCCATCTTTTGTGTCGTTATGTGTTCAAGAGGTCACTGCCAATAAGCCATTCATATGCAAAATATCTGTCATCCATCTTGACCATCCCTAAGTCAGTCCTTGCAACTAAATTTCTTCAACTTGATCTATGATTTCGTGTTGTGGGCTTGCCTATGACGGATCATTTTCTATCGACATCAGCTCATTATCTAGAAAGATGATCTAGGAATCGTCAGTTCCTTGAGATCTTCATGCCTCAATGGCAGGTTTCTCGCCTTTGACGACAGTTTACATCATTGACTTTCGATCGAAGGATTCCGTGATATGTTCGACATCAACACATTTATTCACATCTCATGGATTGTACTGGGTACTTTGAGAGAAATTGACATCACTGGTGGTTTCTCTCACACTTGTTAACAGTTTACATCATTGACTGGTAATCAAGTGGTTTCTACCATGTTCGACATCAACACATTTATTCGCATGGATAGAATCGTACTATTTCGAAAAGTAGAAATGAAGACCCTGGATCTAGTTTCCACCATCCAAGCTGCGAGGAATTTTGTATTCATTATATTGTGGACTATTCATAAACAGATGGCTGCATCCATACTGTGTTCACATGAATCTATACTTGTGATGTTTTACAAGATCATTCCTACATCAGAGCAGTAGATAGTTTTCTAGTTAGTTTTGGTCTGAGTATGGGAATGCCTAGCTCAGCGATGATATGATCTCATATATATATCTTGCATTGAATGTTTTTACAGGTTCCGACCAGGCTCTCCACAAGATGATCCTCGAAATGATAAAGTACTTCACTCTTCCTATATGATAAATGAAATCCTCATCTACTACAGACTTCGCACTTTAGGGGGCAATCTGTTACACAAAAATATCATCACTATGATTATTTACAGTCAGTATGGGTCTATCATCACTTGTACTGTCCTCCTAAGCAAGTCTAAGACCTCAGCTCTTCAAATCAAGCTTTGGAAATGGGAGAAAGATATTAAAAATCAATGTAACTCTGGTTCCGCACTTTCTCTCATGGTCACCTGTGGTCCCGCACCTTCTGTGTACAAAAATTGCGTACCTACCCGCTCTGTCCCTAACGGTGTAGGTGCGGACCTCTGTGAAAGTCAAAAGGCACAAGTTTTATCTTAAAAAACTCACTTTGGGTTAATTCTAGAGTTTTATAGAAGGAATTTTGACGTGGATTGTTCGCTCTGAGGTGGTTCATGCATCCCAAAAGAGAAGGAGCTAATCCCTTGACTAAAGGAGCTATCCCTTTGAAGGAGGGCTTTAATCCTTTGAAGGAGGACCTAGTAACTTCCCTCCATTGCACTATAAATACAGGCATTGGGGTGAGGACTAGAGAGGTTAGAAGCTGAACATTTTGAGGGTAAATGCTGGTCAAATTAAGACTTCCTAGTTGAGCTTAAGAGGAGAGATCACATACCTTTTTGGCTTCATTGGGGAGTGAGTGAAACTTGTCAAAGTAGAGGAGACTTCTTGTTGGACCCTGGGAGGAGCTTGTACAGCGTCAAGGAAAAGATTGTAAAGTTCTTCTTCTTTTGAATTAATACAATCAAACTCATTTTTCTCAACAAGTATCTTATGTTATTTGTTTCATGGACTCCTTGACTTTCATGTTAAATATGTTTTATGCAATTGGTTTTTCAGGTGCTATTTAATTTGTTTGCCTTGTTTGTGTTTGCAGATTCGCGAAAAGGAGCTCATTTGGATCGAAGGAGCGAGGGCATCCACAAGCTTGCGTTGGACCAAAGGTAGGCCCTAAAAACACTTGTTTGCTATTGTTTATTAAAGCATATTTAGAGAAAGATAGTGTCTGGTTGGTTTGCTTGTCATTAGGTCTTCTTTAGATTCTAGGAAGGTTTATCTTGTCCGCAAGATCGACTCATTCCGTGCGACAGATGGATGAGTGGTTTCCATAATCAACCTATAATAGGCATGCATGATGATTTTCTTATCGAGTCCCCTTTCCTATAGCATTTCAGGACATCCTGTAGTGCTATAGGATCTTCCCGTAGCAGTTATAGGACATCATGTAGCAAGCAAGAAAATACAAAAAAGTGATTTTTGATGCTTGAAAATGGATATGAGCGGTACGGACATGGTTGGCATGGATGAGATGGATTTGATGGAGGGAGAAATGGAATGAAACTTGGCATGTTTTTCTTGTAGCTCTGCATCTTTCACTACCTTCAAATCCTGCAAAATCACAAAATTTATTAGTGGACAAGTTGGAATTTCTTGTCATGGTATTTATTTATTTAAATTGTTTTCTCCTTTTTTTGAAAGACACATATGCTACCTCAAGAGAGGTTTTCAACCTGCCTGCCTGCCCTGGGTGCCTCAAGGGAGGTTTTCACCCAGGGATATTTTTATTTTTATTTTTTCACTCTTGGGCTACCTCAAGGAGGTTTTCAACCCAAGAGTTGGCCTGAAATGCCTCATAGAGGTTTTCATCTAGGTTTATTGTTTTTTGTTTTGGTTTTTTTTTCCACAAATTAAAAACAATTTTCAAGAATTCTATGGCTTGGAAGCTAGGACATTCCAATCATATTTACCTCCTTACTAATGGTGGTGATGAACTCCTCCCTCGACAAAGTTATTTTGTAAGCTTTCAATCTATATGCATTGATAAGAAAGGGAATACCTTCCTCATCAATGGTCCTAATTTGAACAACCCCATTTTCATGGCACTTCTCTATCAGGTATGGGCCTAACCACCTTAGCATCAATGTTCCTTTGAAGTCCTTGAACTTGGAGTCATATAGCAGAGCCCAGTACCCTTCTTGATAAACCTTGTCATTGATGTTCTTGTCATGCCAAACCTTCCTCTATACTTGGAAACATCAGTGTGTAGAAGGGCCTACATCTTGAATTCATCCAAACCATTCAGATGGAGTAACATCTTCTATTGTGCATTTGTAACATCCAAACATAACCATGATTCCATTCTCAAGGCTTTTTACTCAAACTCAATGGAGAGAAAAGCCTTATTTCCATAGACCGAGTCATAAGTGGTGAAAACAGTGGTTGTCTTCTAGGTTGTATTATAGGACCAAGTGGCCTCCACTAGTCTCTGATCCCAATATTTTACGTTGGTTCTCACAAATTTGGTGAATATTTCTTCCAATGCTCTGTTGGTGACGTCTACTTGTCCATTGGCATGAAGACTATAGGAATTTGATTTCCAGTGTCTTATCCCATGCCCCGCCTCAACAAATTTTCAATTAGATGTGATATGAATTGAGCCCCATGATCACTAACTAGTTCTCTAAGGTAAAAAAAACTTGTAGAATGCATTCTCCCTTAACAACTCGACCACTTTCACTTCTATTTCTACCTTGAGAGCCTTGGTCTCAACTCACTTTGTCAAATAATCAGTGCATACAATTATGTGCCTTTTCTTTCCTAATGGTGGATCAATGGGTCCAATGAAAAACATGCCCCACTTATCAAATGGATCTAGGGTCACCTAAGGTTACAAGGGAATTTCAACCTTGGGAGTAGGTTTTCCCATCCTCTGGCACTGATCACATCGACTAGTGTGTCTTCTTGCATTTTGGTGGAGAGTGGACCAGTAGTAGCCATCTTTCAATACCTTGAAATTTGCCCTCTTGGCTACTAAGTGACCTCCACAAGGCCCATTATGATAGGCTAGAAGGATTTCAAATACTTTCTCCTCCTTGACACACCTCCTCAAAATTTTATTTGGGCCCAACTTGAAGAGATTTCCCCCAATCCAAGTGAATGGGGTTCTCTTCCTTACAATTTTGCTCATCTTGTTGGATGACAGATTTGGAGGGAACTTTGAAGAAACTGGGTTGTTGGCTATGTCAGCAAACCATGGAGAGAGAACTGAAATAGAAAATAAATGCTCTTTTGGAAGCTGATCATCAACCATTCCTTCCTTACCTGCAGGTAAAGTAAGTCTATACAAAAATTTTACAACTACATTTTCTCTGCCTGGATTATCAATGTTAGTTAAATCAAACTGTTGTAATAAAAACAACCATCTAATAATTCTAGCATTCACATCAGGCTTGTTCATTAAGTATTTGATAGCAGCATGGTCAGTATGCACAAAGGTTTGATAACCAATGATGTAGCATCTTAATTTATTCAAGGAATGGATAACAACTAAGAGTTCCTTTTCAGTCGCGATGTAGTTCAATTCAACCTTGGACATATTTTTTCTAATGAAGTAAATGGCATATGAAAATTTGTCATCTATCTGTCATGGAGCTGCTCCTACATCTTTTTAGATGCATCAACATGGATGTGGAAAGGAAGAGCCCAATTTGGGCCTCTGAGTATGGGTGCAATAGTCAACTTGTCCTTCAAGATTTCTAGGGCCTCTTGGCAACTTTCCGACAAGCAAAATTCAAAGTCCTTGGCCAGAAGTTTAAACATTGGTGAGGCTACTTTGTTGAAGTCTTTGATAAATCTCCTATAATATCCTGTTAGAACCCTATAATACTAGTGATTCCCCCATTTTTATTGTCATTGTATCCCTTATTATTATTGTTATGCCCCTGTTGTCTCCATATTGTTATTAGTGTGCCCCATAGAAGTGCACTATTGCTATTATTGTGCCCTTATATTATTATTGTTATGTCATCTTTGATTATATTGTGATCTCTTAGAATCCTATATATAGAAAGGAGATTTTGTCATTTGTATCATCCAAGAATTGTTCATTTGTGTAATGTAAAGGAGGCTTCCCCCTCGAAGAGTTTGATTCTAAGGTTATTGATCTATCTTTTCTATATTTTTGTGAGTTGGGTTCTTAACATTTGTATCAAAGCTTTGGATTCTAGGGTTTTTCTTCTCTGAATAGGTCATCGTGGAATTATCTCTATAAATTTTTCTCTACAAAGCTTCAGAAGCTTAAAAAAAACCCATTTGAGCTGAAATCATTTTGAACCTCGGGTCCAAATTTAAGTTCTTGTCTCGCTATATTTTTCGATATATGATTGGAGGAAGTTAGGGTTTTTGCAAACTCTTGAATTACATTCCAAACAGATCTGAAGGTTGAAATAGTGACATGTGGCACATCGTATAAGTTCGCTCTACCGAACAATTATATAATCAGGTCATATTGGGAGATCGGGCATAACTCTTTCTTGGAGAATCCAATTTTGATCAGATTGGTGGTATTAGAAAGAGGACTCAGAGGGCTACCGTAGGAAGAAATTTCAGACCTTGGAGATCCACAATTACAGAGATACAACATATTCAATATCAAGCTTCTACAAAGTGAAAAGAGGTGTGTAGTCTTTTTAAATTTTTTCATAAGTTTGGATTGAAAAATCAGTTTCAAGTTCAAAGGGCATAGTGAAGCATAATTATCATTAATTAATGCCCCAAAGAAAGAAAATGGAAACACCTAGTAAGCAACCAGAAAGCTCTAGCATGACTCATGAAGAAGAGGAAGAAATGCTACATGATATATCAAAATTACGAGACCAAGTGCAACACATTTCACTCTCACAAAAGGTAACAGAAGCTAAGATTGATGGTTTAAAGAAAGGCATGGAAGCTAATATGAATGACGTGGAAGCTAATATGAATGGCGTGGAAGCTAATATGAATGGTGTGGAAGCTAAGATGAATGGTGTGGAAGTTAAGATGGATGGCGTGAAAGCTAATATGAATGGCATGGATGCTAAGATGGATGGTATAGAAGAAAAACTGAAAGGTGACATGGAAGATTTGAAGATAGATTTGACTAGGTTTCTACAAGAAATTATTACTAATGGTGAAAGGATAGTAAAGGAAACTCATGATGAGAACAAACGAAATTTTAATCATCATTTCATAGAGTCTAACGTTGGATTGAAGACCCACCATGTTCCAAAGATCGATATGAGGAAGTTTGATGGCAAAGATCCCGTAACATGGATACTACAAATGGCGCAATATTTCGATCTCCATAATATGCAAAACACACAAAAGGCTTTCATTACAACTTTATATTTGGAACCAAATCAATTTGTATGGTATCGACGGATTTTCTCTCGTAAACAAATTATCACTTGGGAAATTTTTATGAAAGAAATGATAGCACATTATAAGGATACAAAAAGCAACACTTTTTTTAGCCAATTGATAAACCTAAAACAAAAGGATTCAATGATGGAGCACGTTAAGGACTTCCAAAAAATTAATATAAGGGTAAAGGATATTCCATATGAGCATAAGATTTATGTTTTCATAGGGAATTTAAAGGATAACATCCAACATGAGCTTCGCCTTTTGGAACTTGACTCATTGGAGAAGGCATTCAGGTTGGCAAGAAAAATGGAAAGCAAAATTATGGAAACAAGGACCACTCACAACTATAAGGATGGAAGTGTCGTTTCCCCTAGCCTTCCACAAGCTGCAAGGCTGACACCCCAACAATTGGAAGAAAAAAGAGCAAAAGGGCTTTGTTAGTTTGATATAAAATACAATAAAGCTCATAAGTGTGATGAGAAGAAATTATTTTACATAGATTATGAAGAGGAGGATGAAAAGGAACAAGAAATGTCAAAAGAAGAGGATATACACCAAGAATAAACCCTAGAGAAAGAATAAATGAATCCGACCATATCTTGTAATGCACTGGTCGAAATTACCACTCCTCAAACTATCAATATAGAAGGACATATCAAGATGAAAAAGGTAATAGTGTTGATTGATTCAGGCAGTACCGATAGTTTCATTCATTGTAAAATAACCAAGGATTTGAATTGCTTCCTATACCTAGCACCAGAGTGTCAAGTGATGGTTGCAAGTGGAGGAACCATAAATTTCTCTGGAAAGTGCCATAATATCCAGCTATCCATGGGAGAATATGTATTGAATATCCCAATTCTTTCCATTCCAATGGGCGGTGTTGATGTTATACTAGGAGTCCAATGGCCACAATCCTTGGGTACAATAGATTTTAATTTTCAAGAACTTTTCATGAAATTTTCTTCAGAAGGAAAAGAATTTGAATTAAGAGGTATCATAGGGAAACTAGGAAATACAATCAGCTCTAATGGAATGGCAAAGCTTCTAAAGAAAGAACAATGAGGCATAATTGCACAATTATGTTCACTAGAGGTTCCCACTTTGAAATCATATATTTCTCCAGATATCCAAAATGTCTTGGACAATCATTCCAAGGTATTTGAGACTCCCAAAGGTCTCCCACCTATTCGTGATCATGATAATGCTATTCATTTGATTCCAGGAAGTGCTCTTCCAAACATAAGGCCTTATAGATATCCCTTTGCCCAAAAGACTGAAATTGAATGCATCGTTGCAAGAATGCTAGAGGATGGTATAATTCAACCTATTCAAAGTTCTCTCTACTCTAATAGTGTTGGTGCACAATAAGGATGGATCATGGTGCATGTGTCTGGATTATAGGGAGATCAACAAGATCACTATTAAAGATAAATTTCCCATTCTTGTCATTGATGAACTATTGGATGAATTGCATGGATGAATTTACTTCACCAAGTTCGATCTTCATTCAAGATATCATCAAATCAAAATGAAGACTGAAGACATTCTGAAAACAACATTTATAACTCATGAGGGTCATTATGAATTTTTGGTCATGCCTTTTGGCCTTGATAATGCACCTTCTACATTTCAAGGTTTGATGAATTACATTTTCAAACTCTTAGAAAATTTGTGTTAGTAGTTTTTGATGATATACTAATCTATAGTAAGTCTTGGAAGGATCATGTTCAACGTGTTGATAAGGTTCTCAAACTATTGGAGGAGAAACAATTATATGCAAAAACCTCCAAATGTTTCTTTGGAGTACAAGGGGTGGAATATCTGGTTCATATTGTATCTCATGAAGGTGTTAAGGTAGACCCTAGCAAAATTAAATCCATTAAGGAATGGAAAATCCCCACATCCATAAAGCATATGCGAGGATTTCTCGGGTTGACAAGGTATTATCACAAGTTTGTTAAGAATTATGGGAGAATAGAAGCACCTCTAAAAACATTATTGAATAAAGATGCATTTTTATGGACTCCATAAGCAATGAAGGTCTTTGAACATCTTAAAGAGGAAATGTACCAAGCACCGGTCTTAGCTATGCCGAACTTCACAAAAACATTTATTGTGGAATGTGATGCCTCAGGAAATGCAATTGGTGTTGTTTTAATGCAAGAAGCAAGACCCGTTTCTTTCAAAAGTCATCCAATCAAAGGAAAGTATTTACACAAAGCTATTTATGAGAAGTAAATGTTGGCAATACTACATGCACTTAAGAAATGGTGACCCTATCTAATGGGAAGACACTTCAAGGTAAAAACGGATCATGATAGTCTTAAATACTTTTTAGAACAAAGATTATCTTCAGAAGAGAAGAAAAAATGGGTCACAAAGATGTTGGGTTATGACTTTGAAATCATATACAAAAAAGGGAAGCAAAATGTTGTGGTAGATGCACTCTCAAGAAAGGATGAGGATGTGGAAGAATTTCTCTATGCCATTTCTAGTATCCAACCATATTGGATAAACGAAGCAAGGGATGAATGTAATAATGACGAAGAAGTGTGGGAACTCATTCAAAATATACAACAATATCCCAGTACATATGTTACATATAGTTGGAAAACTCCTTCGTTATGGTACAAAGATCGCTTATACCTATGTCAGAATTCTCAACTCAAATAAAAGATTCTTATGGAATTGCATGTCTCTCCCTTAGGAGGGCACTCAGGATTTTTAAAAAATTACCACAAGATTAAGAAGGAATTTTTTGGGGATGGCCTTAAATATGATATTCAAAAGTTTGAGGTGGAATGTTCGGTTTTCCAACAAAATAAAGTTGAAACAATTAAGACCCTAGGTCTATGACAACCTTTATCCATTCCAAGTCAACATTAGGAGGAGGTTTCAATGGATTTTATCATAGGTTTACCCATGTCTGAAGGAAAGAGTGTCATCATGGTGGTAGTTGATAGACTTACCAAGTATGCACACTTTTGTGCATTATCTCATCCATTTAAAGCCAGTACAGTTTCTACTGCATTTATGGAAACAATTCAAAAGCTACATGGAAACCCAAAGATTATTGTAAGCAACAGAGATCCCATTTTCACTAGAAATTTTTGGACAGAATTATTTTCTTGTCTTGGTACTCATTTATCTCATAGATCATCTTATCATCCTCAATCTAATGGGAAAAATGAGATAGTAAACAAATGTTTGGAAGGATATCTTCATTTCTTTGTATATGATAAATAGGCACAATGGGTCAAATGGTTTCCTTTGGATGAATGGTGGTATAACACTTCCTTCCATACTGCAGCAAAAATGACCTCATTTATGGCACTTTATGGATATCATCCATCATCCATCACATCATATTTAAGAGAAAATTATAAGGTTCAAGCAGTGGAAGATCACATCGAGCATCAACAACAAGTTCTCCAACTCTTAAAGGATAACCTAACTTTGGCACATAATAGAATGAAACAACATGCAGATCAACATCACAGCTAAGGAAGTTTTGATGTAGGTGTCTGGGTATTTCTATGCCTACAACCATATAAACAAATGTCCCTCAAGAAAGCTAAGAAGGATAATAAATTATCACTAAAATATTATGGTCCGTATGTTGTGGGGAAAAATGCCTATGCAGGACGATCCTATCCACCTAAGGTGTGACAGTGCCTTAGCAACAAACGAGTACAGCTACACTGGTTTCTTCCTTTATGAAATGTGAAAGAAGAGAGATCAATAGACTTACCGGTGTCTTCCGTTTGTCCCTCGATCCAATCTCCCTTCTCTTTGGGTGTTCACAGCTACTTTCCTTCTTACTTATCCAGCTACAACTTCCTGCAAGATCACAAGAGAACAGCTACTTGCAACAAGAGAAGAACACTACACAAAGACATATGTTCACATTCATAACTGGTTTAGGATTAGAAATAAACCAAATACACTAATACATTCATACATCAAAATACATCAGCATATAGGAGAAACCAAGATAGCTTTATTGATGAATAACAAGGTTCAGGAAGAGATACAACCCAGAGGGCTCCAATCCAACATCTCCTTCCCAGAAAATGGAATTCCTATCTTCATCCCCTTCAAAGCATTAAGCACCCAATGATTCCAGTCTCAAACCAACAGCGATTCTTTGCAATAACAAAATTCCAGCCCCCCAGATCTCATGGAGGAGAGATCCATATATAGATGTTTGGAGAGAGGATGAGTCAGCTTGAGATATGACTAGTGTCCTCTCCCTCTGTCAGTTCTTGAGTCCACTTGGAGGTTCTTGCTTCCACTTGGAGATTTGGAACCTCTTACTCATCACCAGTCGAATTCCCTGAGGCAAGTGTCATTTTGGAAGCTTCCTGGGTTTTGACACCTTGAGAAATGAGCCTGCCACATGTCCACTCTCGTTCAGCACAGGTAGCCAGTGTTCCAGTTGACATTCAGCGTAGGTAGCTAGTGTTGGCTTTGACATTCAGCGCAAACAGCTAGTGTAGCCACTGAAATGATCCTGATTTGACTTGTTTTGAGCAGTTTTTTGGTGGAGAACTTCTGTGAATTGTTGTGGTTTTTTAGCCTTGTTCCTCTAGGGGTAGGAACAACATGTTTAGGGACTTTGGATCCCTTAGATTATGGACATTTCATGCTCAAGGTTGTAAGGCACAAAAATGTCTATAACAGTTTCCCCCTAAAGTATGAGGTTGTTTATCGGGCGAAATGCTTTATCAGGGGGATCCGAAGTTCATCCAATGCTGAGAGGAGACCTGTAATAAGATACAATACAATACATTATTTTTCATACTGCCTTCGTGACCTAGCTGAGGCGGGCATTCCCATGCTCAGCTTTATAAATTCATTTTTCTGTACATAGAACAGACAATCGTCTGATGGTAGACTGATAATTTTGATGAAATTATCATCCTTTGAGTAGGATGATTATCTGTTGCAATGATGTACATGTCAATGTCTTTATCTTTCCTGAATATATATCGCAGCCCGGATGGATGAAACTAGATCCGGGGTCTTCAAACTCGTTCTATATTCACTCTAAGTACAAGTCGATCCATGTGAGAAATGTTCTGAAGTCGAACATGGAAAGACATCGCTTGATTACCGATCAATGATGTAAACCGTTAACAAGCGCGAGAGGAATCACCGATAATGATAATGACCCTCAAGGTACTGCAGTACAATTCACGTGGTGTGAATAAAGGACTTGGCGTCGAACACCACGCAAAATCTTTCGGTCAAAGGTCATTGATGTATACCTATCGATGGAAGTGAGAAACTTGCCATTGTGGCATGTAAGCTTCAAAGTACTGGAGGGGTTGTTCCTAGATCAACTTCTTGGATAATGAGCTGATGTCGACAAGAAGCGATCCGTCAAAGTAGGGCCTTAATGAATCCCACATCAGTGACACGGAACGGAGCTAATGATTTTAATGGAGGTGAAAACGATCTGTGACATATAATTCAGGGTGGCGGTCATGAAAGGATGAAGGATAATGTATGGCAGTGGATGGGACACGGTTGACTTTTTCTGAATGACTTCTCTTGAACATATGGCGACACTGATACGATGGATTGGTAGCATTACCCCAAATATGGATGGTATGGTGAGACCATGGTGATGTGACCGGTGAATGAAACAACCCAACCCGATTGTGGTACGGAAGAAAAGTGTCATGTTCAAGAGCGACTTGATACCATCAAAGTTTTCTTTAGTTTCTCCCAATTTTTCCCCAGTCATTGCTGACTAGTACCTCTTTATTTTTGTCAAGCTTGAGGAGGATAACATATGCTTGTTCTATAACCGTCCCTTCGGGCAAGCCCATCGCTATGTTTTAACGAGCCTAGCGATAGTGAAACTCGTTCTCGTCTAAAGACAAGTTTGTCGCTATTTAATGATTTTAATGAGTCTAACGACAAGGATAACTCGGTCCTTTTCATTTTTAGAGAGTCTGAAAAGGTACATAAAGTTAACTCCAAAAGTCCTTTTTCGTCATCTAATCCCTTAGGTCCGAAAAAGTATAAAACAATACAGAAGGGATGAGTTTTCGATAGTTTTAACGAGCCGAATAAAACAAGTGCTCGATCTTTTTGTGCAATAATCCCTCAGGTCCAAAAAGATTAAAATCTAGAGGAGGGATAGCACTTCCTGTCCCTTTAACGAACTGGAAGGCCAAGGACTCGACAATCTTTTCATATTTTACGAGTCAGATGAAAAGAGCTTAAAGAATACTCGTCTTTTGAGGAACGAGTGATAAAACGGTTTAGCAGCTGATTCCAAGTACAGGTTGGAATTTTCCAATCATGGCAGTGTCACAAGGATGGCTAGGTGAAATCACTCTTCGCAACTGTTCCTCAAAATGGGTAAACAATCATATGGAGGTGAACGATTGGTCGAATGAAAAGTGGAGGTGACGGGAAAACACGACCAAGGCTTTAATGGCTGATGATATTACATTCACAGTGGTTATTTACCAGGATAGGTTCATTTTTTATTTTAAAATGAGCTTAAACGCTAGTGGAAACACTTGCTCATTGCTTATGTTTGTTTTTTAACGAGCATGAAGTACGCGTTAAAACTGCTCGGATCTTGCGTTTATTTTTTAACGAGCATGAACTGTGTGCTAAAACTGCTCGATGATAAGCTTGCATGCCCCTAGCATAATAATGCAAATCGAGGTGCATGCCCCCCCAAGCTTCATTGCATTCAACTCAATGGTTGGAATGAAGGTTTACCTTTGAGATTTGAAAAGGCGATTTGTTTCATTTTTTAATGAGGTTGACATAGTAAAAGAACTATCCTCATGACTCCTTGTTTCATTTTTTAATGAGGTTGACACGAGATAAGAACCGTCCTCGGTGTCCAAATCCATTAGATGTAGAAGGTTTCATATTCCACTGTGGCCACTTCCACCAGATTACTTGGAGGCGGTAGGGCAAAAGTACCCATTAAAGCAGGGTCTTTTAGGATACCTACTCCGATATTTTGGAGCGAATGATTGCTTCCATGGATCATTGGAATGCTTCCCATAACTTGTGAACTGTTGGGGAGAAAAGTTTGTTGGTCGAAGATTGTAATTCCTCCTTTGAAGGGAAATGCAATCTTCCTGAAGTAGGTCGACACAACTGCGGCCATGGCATAGATCCACGGTCTTCCTAGTAGGATGTTGTAATCAAGATTCCCATTGATGACTTCAACATCTACTTCTACTGTTTTCCCTCCTAGTTCAATTTTCAAGTTACTTAGGATACCATATGGGGTATATGTCCTTCCGTCGAATGCTTTTAATGTCGTCGAAGATCGCGACAAGGTTGGAGATCCTAAAGTTTTCCAGCAACTCATCGACATAATGCATGTAGATGCCCCCTCATCAATAATTTTTCGATGAACAGTTTTGTTGAGGGCTTTCACTTGAATAAGGAAAGCTAGTTGAGCTGGTAACTGAGGGTCATATCCTTTATGATCAAAGGCCACAAGATTGGAATCCATTGGGTCAATCCCACCTATTGTTGATAATAAAGCTTGCTCTTGGGAGAAGCAATTTTACGGTACCTCAAGTGTCGACATAGCGGACGGCGATTGGGCCAAGTCCTCTATCTGTGATATTTTCGCACAAGGATTAAATGTCGATTTCTGTACTTCTCCCTTTTGTGACTTTACCATTGGCTCAGGAACGATGGGTGGCACAACTTCGGTCAAAGTTGTTGTCGAACTACTAGGTTGTTCATTAGCCTTGTTGTTCGACAGTTTTGGATTCCTGTAATCTTTATTCCTCATCGAAGCATCATTTTTCTGCTTTGATACAGACAACATAAGCACTTGGGATCGGGAAGCATTTTGATTAGCAACCAGTTTGGTACCCAAGCTTGGAAATGGATTAGTCAAAACTGCTGAGGTTTTTGAACTCTTAAAGAGTTTCTTAACTTCAACTATATGTGGACAATCTCTCGTCCAATGATCCTCATCGCATATATGACACCCCGCAGGGGGTTTCCTTTTTCTCCCTTTCTTTTTCTTCTTGCCCCCTAGTTGCTTCAGTTGTTTGCCCTTGTCGGTCGACACGGAATTTACTTCCGAGGCAAGAAGTTCCTCATTTGCATTTTGACTGGAAATCTTATGGGCCTTTTTAGATGTAGCCTTTGTCGATTTCGTGTCTGTCGCGCCAATCACGCCATCGATGGCATGAGAGTCATTGTTTGATTCAGGAGGAGGAGGAATTGAGAATTCCGGTCTAGGGGCGTCAGGTATTTTGTCGTAGAGCGTGCCAGACTGAGTATAGACCAAGTCTAGATATTGCGCACGAGCGATGACTTGATCTTCCGTTACGACTCCCCCCTTTGCCACATCTTCCGTGATGGCAGGAAGTAATGACTTGATAAACCATTCAGCTAATAGCTGATCGGGAATGTACGTTTTTACCATCCTACGATGACGTCGCCACTCATGTATATGATCAGATATGTGAGTGGTCGTTGTCTGTTTGAAGTTGGTTAGGAGTTCTGTTCCCGTTTCATACCTTATGGGTAATTGAAAATGGGTTAAGAAAGTCGTGGCTAGGGTACTGAAGTTGTCGAATGAAGCTCTAGGCAATTCGATATACCATTTTGCTGCCGGACCAGTTAATGTCCTCTAAAAAAGGTGAAGCCTAATCGAATCATCATTTAGGGTGTTTGATGAACACCACAGATGAAAGGTCATCACATGATTCGACGGATCTTCACCCAGATTTCCATTAAATTTAGGAATATCTGACGGCAGTTTATGTGGAATCGCTGGCCACCAAGGGGCATAAGCAATTGGATCATTCGTCAGCCGGTTTAGATCTGGTAATTCTAGAGTTGCTACAAAGGGCAATTGTTGATTCAGGTTAGGCGAAGCATACCCAGGATAAGATGGAATTGCCTGAGCAGTGGGTCTTTGCATACCAGCATAATGTATTTGATGCTGGCAACTTTGGCAACTGTATGGTTGTTGGTAACCACTTTGTAAATGCGATTGCCCATTACTTACAAAGACTTGTTGCTCAGGTCCTTGATATGATTGCTGGAATGGGGGTTGATGAGTTTGAACCAGCTCTGGTTGTTGGACCATCTGTTGTTGTCCAATACTGGATGATTGACCAAGATGAGGAGTCATAGTACTTGTTTGAGCCTGAGTCGCTCCAGATAAGGAGGCACTAACCGGAGGTTGTGATTGAATTGTCGAGACAAGAGGCTGTTGTATGGCAACCTAAGAAACTTGGGGTTGACATACAACAGGTAGCGCTTGTACTTGCGACGCAATCACCATACCAGGTATAGTGGCAACATTCGACACAGGGTGGACTGGTTGCATTGAATATGCAACCCTTGGTTGCTAAGGCAGTATCGGTACCCATCCGCTGGATGTAATTCCAGTTTGACCTGAACTTTGTTGTAAACTCACATATGGTTGTTCTATGGGGGGGAACAATGAAAAGGCATACTGCCCTCCATATGGTGGCAATCCAGTACTTAAAGGGTAGATTGGCCTTTGAAGACACATTGGATCAATTTGTTGAGTTTCAACATAAGAAATACCAGATGATAATCCGGATGAAGAAATAGGAACTAACCATGTTGTCGAAACAGTCTCTGATTGGACTCCAGCTTGTTGTTAACAATTTGCCGGGACAGATGGTACACCAGCGATCATCGTTGGAGTAGCAGCAGGAGGCTCTGCTGCTGCTGTGTCGGATGACACAGTCCTGAATGTCAACGGTTGTTCAGACATATTTCGTCTATCCAAAAGATTTTCTAGTGATTCTACAAGAACTTTGTGATGAAGGTGGACTAAATTCGAAGATCAACGAGGGAAAGGTGATGATTATTCCGTTTAAAATAAAATTTAACGACGCTTGGACACAACTTGCTTTTTCAATTTTAAAGAGTCGAGAAAAAGCTAAAGATGACTCTAGTCTCCTTCGATGTTTTAACGAGCCCGAAGTGACAAATGCTTGGATGGACTTTTTCTATTATAGAGTCTGAAAAAGGCCAAAAGAAACTGCTCTGGAGTTCTAGGCAGAGGGTGTGCCAAACTTTTTGCAAAACCGCAGAATACTTTTTAAGGTACGGGCGGTCGATCTTTGTGAATGCTGTGTTCACTGCATTGCGATCAGTAGGGCGGCCGACACGGCTTCCTAAGGATAAAGGATATATGCCTATAGGTGTCTCCCAATATATACGCGATGGTACGTGGGAGCACAATCCGTACTAGCACTATCGTCCCTCAGGAGGAATCACCCACCTTCTACGAGATCGACAGTCACTAGGCTTAACGACGCCGGAACACGTCTCTATCCTAGACCTCTATGTTGTGCGTTATGTCACAAAGCGTTGTTAAGTTCATTCAATTTATTTTAGGTTGATATTTTTAAAGTTTGCCTTTCAAGGTTCACCACGAGATGTATGATACAAATTCCTAAATGCAGTCTAAAGATGATAAGCAAGATTTATATCTTTTCAACTTTGAAAATCCTAGCTACTAAGGGAAAAGAATGACACCATCTTTTCTCAAAGAGAAATCAGCACACTCTAATGCACTTTTCCTAAATCCAACATGCAAACTATCAAATGCAAAATGCACAATGCAGGTGTTTGTTTTCCACTTTCTTAGTATTGATGCCTACAAAGAAAGCTTTTTGTACAACTTTGAATTTGCTTTTAAATGATCAATACAAACAAGTTCACTTTTTCGAAATCAGAGAGGGTAGAAGAGATTACACTACTTAACGATTTTCGAAATAAAGACTTGTTTTGACACTTAAAAGAGACAAATTAAAACCAATAAGCAAGATTAAATCTATAATCAATCTGCAAACAACCAATGAACTCTCTTCTAAGATCACAATCAATCAGATCTGAATCAAAGGCTACAAGATGACTATTTTACTTATGCAAAGGAAAACTGTAAATGATGCCACAAACACATAAAAACACTCACAGTCTTTTTGTACAAAAGGAGGTGGAATCTAAGCAAAGAAAAGGAGTTATCTGACTGGTACCTATGTTGGTTAAAGGCTGCAAAAAACAGAGATCAAAACAGGGAAACAGAGAGCAGAGAACCCCAGCTGCACAAGGCCAAACTGGTTCAGCGCAACCTCAACACTGAGGATTTGACATTCAGCGCAGGTAGCCTTCACAGGACCTGCGTTGAAATGCAGACTGCCTTCACAGCAGTTGCGCTGAAGGAGAAACTCTCGTTTCTCCTGGGTTCTGGGTCACAAATTTCTCAAAAATCAACAGTTTCAGGCCAAATCAGAAACACAAGCAAGGTATAATCAAAGGGATGCTTTGAAAGCTACTAAGATCTATCACAAGGATCATCAAATCATTTGTGAACCCATTGTTCAGATCATAGACAAGTCCAGCAACTAGATCAAAGCAGCAACTTTCTACTTTGCATCCGGGAAAGATGCAGTTCGATTGTTGCTGTCAAGTCTATGAAGTAAACAAATGATAGAAACACAAATAAAATGACTAAAACAAATCTCCCCAGCGGAGTCGCCAATTTGTTATGGGGAAAAATGCCTATGCAGGATGATCCTATCCACCTAAGGTGTGACAGTGCCTTAGCAACAAACGAGTACAGCTACACTGGTTTCTTCCTTTATGAAATGTGAAAGAAGAGAGATCAATAGACTTACCGGTGTCTTCCATTTGTCCCTCGATCCAATCTCCCTTCTCTTTGGGTGTTCACAGCTACTTGCCTTCTTGCTTATCCAGCTACAACTTCCTACAAGATCACAAGAGAACAGCTACTTGCAACAAGAGAAGAACACTACACAAAGACAGATGTTCACATTCATAACTGGTTTAGGATTAGAAATAAACCAAATACACTAATACATTCATACATCAAAAGACATCAGCATATAGGAGAAACTAAGATAGCTTTATTGATGAATAACAAGGTTCAGGAAGAGATACAACACAGAGGGCTCCAATCCAGCATCTCCTTCCCAGCAAATGGAATTCCTATCTTCAGCCCCTTCAAAGCATTAAGCACCCAATGATTCCAGTCTCAAACCAACAGCAATTATTTGCAATAACAAAATTCCAGCACCCCAGATCTCATGGAGGAGAGATCCATATATAGATGTTTGGAGAGAGGATGAGTCAGCTTGAGATCTGACTAGTGTCCTCTCCCTCTGTCAGTTCTTGAGTCCACTTGGAGGTTCTTGCTTCCACTTGGAGATTTGGAACCTCTTACTCATCACCAGTCGAATTCCCTGAGGCAAGTGTCATTTTGGAAGCTTCCTGGGTTTTGACACCTTGAGAAATGAGCCTGCCACATGTCCACTCTCATTCAGCGCAGGTAGCCAGTGTTCCAGTTGACATTCAGCGCAGGTAACCAGTGTTGGCTTTGACATTCAGTGCAAACAGCTAGTGTAGCCACTGAAATAATCCTGATCTGACTTGTTTTGAGCAGTTTTTTGGTGGAGAACTTCTATGAATTGTTGTGGTTTGTTAGCCTTGTTCCTATAGGGGTAGGAACAACATGTTTAGGGACTTTGGATCCCTTAGATTATGGACATTTCATGCTTAATGCTGTAAGGCACAAAAATGTCTATAACACCGTACAAGGTGTAGCAAAAGATTGGTAGTATGGCATACAAATTGGGGCTTCCTGCAGCTTCCCGAGTGCACCCAATTTTCCATGTTTCATGCTTAAAGAAGGTTATTGGTGACAAGCTCCAGGTTCAAACAATATTGCTAGAACTTGACGAGGAAGGAAAATTCATATTGGAACCTGAAGCAGTCACAAAAACAACAACTCGAAAACTACGAAATCGATCAATTTTAGAGTATCTCGTCAAGTGGAAGAACTTACCTGCTGAAGATTCAACATGGGAGGATGAGAATTTTATACAGAATCATCTAGAACTACTTAAGCATTGAGGACAACACTTTTTGAAGGAGAGGGGCGTGTTAGGTCCCTAGAATACTAGTGATACCCCCTTTACTATTGTTATTGTTGTGCCCCTCTTGTCCCCATATTGTTATTATTGTGTCCCATAGAAGCCCACTATTGTTATTGTTACGCCCTTAAATTACTATTGTTATGTCGTCTTTGATTATATTGTGACCTCTTAGACTCCTATATATAGAAAGGAGGTTTTTTCATTTGTATCATCCAAGAATTGTTCATTTGTGTAATGTAAAGGAGGTTGCCCCCTCGAAGAGGTTGATTATAAAGTCACTGATCTATCTTTTATATCTTTTTGTGAGCTGGTTTCTTAACATATCCATCTAAGCCCAAGAAACTCCTAACATCCCTCTGCTTTTGAGGAGTAGGGACCCTTTTTAGGATGGAATTTTTATTTGGGTCCACTTGTGGTCCTTCCTGGGATATTGAGTGACCCAAAACAGTCCTTTCATTCATCAATAATTTAGACTTCTCAGGACTAAGTGATAGGTTCATTTCAATGCACTTATTTAATACTTTCCCCATGTTATAGGGAGCCTCCACAAAGTCACACCCATCAAGGGTGAAATCATCAATATAGATTTCTACAGAGTCACGGGCTAGCTCAATAAAGATGCTCAAAACTGCCCTTTGAAAAGTGGTAGGGGAATTATATAATCCAAAAGGAAGGACACTATAAGAAAATTTACCCCAAGGACAAGTGAAGGTGGTTTTATATTGGTCTTCTAGGTTGATGTGGATCTGATTATAACCACTAAACCCATCCAGGAAAGAGAAGAACTTCTTCCTTGCAAGACCATCCAAGACCTGATCAATGAAAGGTAGAGGAAACTGGTCTCTCTTAGTGGCTTTGTTTAGGTCTCTGTCATCCACATAGATCCTCCACTTTCAATTCTTCTTTGGGACCAAAACTAGAGGGGACACCCACTCACTATCTGAGATGGGGTAAATGAAACCAGCATCCAACAACTTCTATAATTCTTCTTTGACTATATCTTTGAGGGTTGGGTTCATTCTCCTCTGAGGTTGGCACACTGGTTTGCATCCTTCCGTAATGTAGATGTGGTGAGTACACACCAAAGGATGCACTCCATTGATTTCCTTATAGCTCCAGGCAAAAGCATCTAAGTTCTCTCTCAGCATGTTGCACAACTTCTCTTCCTAATGTGTTGAGAGAGAGGGATTGATTTTAAATGTTTTATATGTACCAAACTCTACCATTTTGACATGAGTAGGACTTGAGTCAACTAGGCACAAATAAGTCCAAGGGTTATCTTTATATTTCTTCACTAGCTCATTAAGAGGCATGGTGCTAGGGAGTTGGTTTTGGAGGATTTGATCATTGATTTCATATTCATCAGGTTTCCCCCCTCCTATAATAACATATAGGGTAAAAATTGGGTTGGATGTGGTATGGTATACTTCATCTTGCTCCTCCTCTTCCAACCATAAGGGTAAGTCACACTCTAGGTATGGTTGAGAAGGAGGGTACAAGACCAATTGTTTAGAAAAATTCCCATTCTTAATGGTCAGTGTTGGCTTGAGGGGGCTTGACCCAGGTTAAATGTTAAGTAGCCAACCAAATTCCTACACTACTGGCCCTTTCAGCATCAGCATGTGGAGCATGGACCGAAGTCTCACTCGAAGTACTATGGGAGAATGTTGGAACCAATTTTCCACACCCTTGAGATGGTTGTGATGTCGTTTGATCTCTTCTATCCCTACCTTCGCGTAGGTGACCTCGCTCTAGGGCTTGTAAGACAAACCCTATATTCTGGCTTTCAATACCTTCGCAGAAGTATACGATCGACCTTCGCGTAGCCCTAACCTAGGGCATAGGTACTTTTCGCACTACTATGGCAGCGCAGCGTGCAGATTCCTCAATTATCCTAAGTGATTCACTTATCCTATCAAATACTTAAAGTTATCACCGCGTAAGCAGATATTCATGATTACGTTCAATTATTCAGCATAATTTCACTCATTCGCACATCATATAAGCATAATAAAGGAAATTTATACACAAAATATCCAAACCCATCAACAGAAAAAATACACAAAAATTGCCAAATAACTCCTTTTATTAATATCTTCCAAGTATTACAGACTCTGTTCACCCTGTGCACACAACTATAGGGGTCTGCGCACTCAGTTGTGGACTTCTAGCCTAGGCCTATGTGCAATCTACTATAGAGCCTCTACCTATGTTACAACCCAAGACTTAGACTTCTTGCTATGACTCTTTTACTCATGCTATGCTTGATTATTCTAACTACTTAGAGCTTAGATCTTTTTATACAATCCCATGGTCCGCAGACCATGGGTAGATCTCTTACAACCGACTTTACTTTACAAAACTAAGGGTGGACTACCCTTTGTGACACATAATAATTTCGCGCTCCGTGACTACAAAATGCAGAGTCTTTACAATAATATTACAAAACTTGACTTAAACATGGGCTTTTAGCCCCAAACTACCCTTGGGGGATCCGTCTCCCAACAGGCCCCCAACACAAACATCATGAATCGCCCTCAAGTCACTCGGTAGGCACAGAGATCTTTGTGCGAAGCCCATCCAACTCAACCCTGATGACTGGAACTTCATCTATGCATTGAGCTAATGTCTGCTTCGCATCTTCAGCTATCTTCTCCATTATTGCCCCTACACTGTCAGCCTAAATTTTTTGTTGCGTCGCTTGCAAAGTTGAAAGCTTGCCTTCAATGTTTCCCGCCACTACATAAGCTTCCTCCAGTCAAGGCTTTAATAATGCCTCTAGCATTGCTTCCTTGTGTAGCGTTCCGTCCACCTGTTCCTTCACTGCTAGGCTTCCTGTAGCTTGGCTGACCTCTATGTCAGCGCGACAATTTTCGCTATGCCCTTAACTTCATCATAGCGTTGTTGGAGTTCGTGTGCTTCTGTTTCGAGTCTCTATATGTTTGGGTCCTTCTGTAAGCTAGTTGGGACCTCAAACAATTGTTTAAACAATTGGGTGTAGTCTGCTACTACGCTCTCCACTACCACGACTGCTTCTGTGACAGTGGCCACCCGCTGTTCCTTGACCTCTGGTAGTGTTGAAGGTTGAGCCCTCAACTGGAACTATGTAATCTACAAGTTCAGCTCCAATTGAACCCATGCCATCTCCATCTAAGTGTCGTGCACCCTTGTGGCCAATTTATGGATGTGGACCTCGACTGGCTCCTTCTCCAAAATGGCCAATTCTGGGACCATTCTGTAGGCCTCCTATATGACCTGTATTATCTTCTTACTCTGGATGGTAACCTCGGCCTCAGCGGCGATGACAACATCCCTCTGTAAGGCCATCTACTCATTGTTTATTCTCTGCTCGCTGATCACTTAGAGGGCGCAGTGATCGCGAGCCTTCAACTCCATAATTACTCCATCCTACAAAGATTGGAGTGCTTCGCATGGGAGCACTGCCAGATTCAATCCCACTCCCTTCAAGGTGCTAATAGTGGGCCTGTCAGCCTCAATTTTTATTTTCAGTGCTCCATTTGGCAGCACTAGCGCATTAGAAGCCTTTGTGCACAGCATATCGGCAACCTCTGATGTGCCAATAGCGAAGATGGTAGACACTGTACCAACTTGCGATGTGTGGGCCTGCAACTCCTGCAGTCGATTCTGGATGGCCCTTAGGATGATCTGTTGTTGCTTTTCAAATTGCTGCAGGGCCTTCGCAGTGACATCTCTGACTGTGTCACCGATGTCCTATAAATCTCCCTCCGTTAGTGTCATGTGGTCCAGTGAGGTCTTGTTCGCCTTAGACTTCCTTCTGGACCCTCCCTTTTCCGGCTCTCTTGGGCACTTAATTCAGCCGGACGTCTCCTAAGGGTGCGCATTGTGCTACTTTGTGTCCTCTTCTTAAGTTGTAGGTGAAGGCGACCACACGCCCTTGTCAGAGCCTCACTCTATGCACCCTGTTGTGGGGAAAAGTATCCGATTCGGATGACCCTATCCCTACTCTAAAGGTGACAGTCTTTAGCAACAACTGAAAGTAAAGCTTTGATATTTTCCTTTATGAAAGTACAGAGAGAAGGAAGAAAAGATTAACCAACCTGGTGTCTTTCGCTTAGTCGATCCTTATCCTCTCCCTTTGTCTCTTGTTCCCAGCTCCTTGCTCTCTTTGCCGGTCCAGCTACACACAGATCCTGCACAAAACAAGAGAGGAAACTACAAGATACATGTACTCATAACTGATGCATGGATTAGAGTGAATCAAATATACAAGTAAATACAATACATCAATGCAATACAAGTATATAGGAGAACATGCAAAACTTTATTGATAGAAGTAACAGGGTTCTGAGAAGGTTACAACCATTGATGGCTCCAATCCAGCAGCACCTCCCCAGCAGCAAGAACTCTCCTCTTCACCTCTAGTAAAACAATCACCCAATAGCTCTAACTGTAAACCAACAGCACCTCCTTGCTTTACACAAAATTCCAGCCCCCCTAGACCTCATAGAAGAGCTCTATATATAGGAGAGAAGAAGAGAGGATGAGTCAGCTTGAGGCTGGCATAGAGCTGACTAGTGTCCTCTCCCTCTTCAGTTAATCTTCAGTTCTTGAGTCCACTTGGAGATCCTTGCTTACACATGGTGATCAAGTACCTCTTACTCATCACAGAGCGAATCTCATGAACCAAGTGTTAGTTTGGAAGCTTCCTGGGCAGTTGACACCTTGCAGAATGACTGTGCCACTTGGCCAATCTCGCCCAGCGCAGGTAGCCTTCATTAGATTTGACTTCCAGCGCAGGTACAAGGAGGAGCAGTTGCATTCCAGCGCAGATGCTCAGTGGAGCAGCTGACATGATCCAAAAATAGCCTGTTTTGAAGTGTTTTCAGGTGGAGAACTGATTAGAAGTGCTGTGGTTTGATGACCTTGTTCTTTTAGGGGTAAGAACAACATGCTTAGGGACTGAGGATCCCTGTAATTGTCGACATTTCATGCTCCATGTCGCGAGGCACAAAAATGTCTATAACAGTTGCCCCCTAAAGTATGAGGCCGTTTATCGGGTGAAATGCTTTATCTAGAGGGTCCGAAGTTCATTCCAGTGCTGAGGAGGCGCCCTGTAATACAATACAATACAATACATTATTTTTCATTCTATTTTCATGATCTAGCTGAGGCGGGAATTCCCATGCTCAGCTTTTATAAATACATTTTGGTACATATGACAGACGATTGTCTGAAGGTAGACTGATAATTTTCTGCTGAAATTATCATCCTTTGAATAGGATGATCATCTGCTGCAATGATGTACATGGCAAATGTTTTTATATTTCTTGAATATATATCGCAGCCCGGATGGATGAAACTAGATCCGGGGTCTTCAAAACTCGTTCGATCTTCACTCTAAGTACAAGTCGATCCATGTGAGAATTGCGCTGAAGTCAAACAAGGAAAGACATCGCTTGATTACCGGCCAATAATGAAAACCGTTAACAAGCGCGAGAGGAATCACCGATAATGATAATGACCCTCAAGATACTGCAGTACAATTCACGTGGCGTGAATAAAGGACTTGGCGTCGAACGCCACGCAAAATCTTCTGGTCGAAGGTCATTGATGTATACCTGTTGCCGGAAGTGAGAAACTTGCCATTGAGGCATGCAAGCTTCAAAGTACTGATGGGGGTGTTCCTAGATCAAATTCTTGGATAATGAGCTGAAGTCGACAAGAAGCGATCTGTCAAAGGAGGGCCTTAATGAATCCCACATCAATGACACGGAACGGAGCTAACGATTTTAGTGGAGGTGAAAACAAACTGTGACATATGATTCAGGGTGGCGATCATGAATGGATGAAGGATAATGTATGGCAGTGGATGGGACACGGTTGACACTTTCAGAATGACCCCTCTTGAACATATAACGACACTGATGCGATGGATCGGTAGCATTACCCCAAATGTGGATGGTTTGGCGAGGACCATGGCGATGAGACCGGTGAATGAAACAACCCAACCCGATGTGGTACGGAGGAAAAGTGTCATGTTCAAGTGTGACTTGCTACCATTAAACTTTGATGTTCTCCCAATTTTTCCCCAGTCATTTCTGACCAGTACCTCTTTATTTTTGTCAAGCTTGAGGAGGATAACATATGCTTGTTCTATAACCTGCCCTTCGGGCAAGCCCATCGCTATGATTTAACGAGCTTAGCGATAGGGAAACTCGTTCTCGTCTAAAGACAAGTTTGTCGCTATTTAATCATTTTAACGAGTCTAACGACAAGGAAAACTCGGTCCTTTTCATTTTTAGAGAGTCTGAAAAGGTACAGAAAGTCAACTCCATGATTCCTTTTTCGTCATCTAATCCCTTAAGTCCGAAAAAGTATAAAACAATACAGAAGGGATGGCTATTCGGTACTTTTACGAGCCGAACAAGACAAGCGCTCGATCTTTTTGTGCAATAATCCCTCAGGTCCAAAAAGATTAAAATCTAGAGGAGGGATAGCGTTCCGGTCGTTTAACGAGCTGGAAGGCCAAAACTCGGCAAACTTTTCATATTTTACGAGTCAGTGAAAAGAGCTCAAAGAAGACTCGTTTTTTGAGGAACGAGTGATAAACAGGGATAGCAGTAGATTCCAGGTACAGGTTGGAATTTTCCAATCACGGCAGTGTCACAAGGATGGCTAGGTGAAATCACTCTTCGCAGCTGTTTCTCAAAAGAGGTAAACACACAGATGGAGGTGAATGATCGGGCAAATGAAAAGTGGAGGTGATGGTACACAAACACGACCAAGGCTTTTATGGCTGATGAATTTACGATCTCAAAAGGTTATTTACCGGTTCATTTTTTCTGAATGAGCTTGAACTCTAAAGCCTGCTCATAAACTTATGTTTATTTTTTAACGAGCATGAACTATGTGCTAAAACTGCTCGGATCTTGCGTTTATTTTTTAACGAGCATGAACTATGTGCTAAAACTGCTCGATATACCAGTCATAAAAAGAACGCCTCCTGTGAGATAGCTATTTTTTAAGGAGCTTTATCTCACGAAGCTATGCTCCAATTTTGGCAAGTTTTTACCTTTGCCCCACAGGCTTTCTTCATGTAAGGTCGGAAACGGCTAATCCTACGAGTTTAAAGGGTTAGACCTACAGGTTTAAAGGGAGGACCTAAAAATTTAAAAAATAAATAGTCGTCCCTTGCTTACATTCCAAAAGTTTGCATGCCCCCAGGTATAGGATAGAATTTCGAGGCTGCCCCTCCTCTCCCCTACCTCTTCTTTTCTTTGGGTGTTCACAGTCATTTGTCATCTTGCTAATCTAATGTTAATGATACTTGTCTTCTCGTTATTTTAAGGGGTCTTACGCAGTACTCAGGCTTCCCGTCAGCCCACTTTTAATAAACAGCTATTCGTGACAATAGAAGAACACTACTCAAAGACAAAACATTAGTATTATTGAGGGAGGCTTGCCTCTTTCTTATTATCCGAAGAGGGTTCTATTCGCTGCCGCAAATCAATCTCTTTCTTCGGCGGTGTCTATCATTGGGTTGTCCAAAGATGGTTACCCTCTGTCATAACAATATAGTCTCCTACTTTGTAGGCTGCCCCTGCTTATCCTTCAAAACATATGTTTTAATGGGCGAGGCTTGAATTCAAAGATGGTTACTATTCGTTGCGATAAGGGAATTCCTACTTGGGCATTGCCCACTTTTTTAGACAAAGGTGAATGACTCTTTTGCCAAACACATAACTTTAACAAAAGAACACTATTCCAGAACAACCCCACTTCCTTCCACGGACGGGGTATGGACTAGTCATATTCTTCTGCAGAAATTCTTCCTTATACCCGGGGTTTCTTCTGCCCGAAGCAGACCAGGGTGCATGCCCCCTGGGTCCTAGTCTTTCTTTCCGAATCACTCGCATTCATCGGGAAGGAGGACTGGGGGTGGAGGCAAATCTTGAGTGAACAGACCATTTAGGAATGGTATTTGACTATTTGCGATGCGAGATCCCGGAAATGAAAGTTGGTCTACGAGCTTGACCACCCTTCCTTCGTGTGGAAAACACATTACTCTAAAGAGTGAGGAGACTATCGCTCCCATGCCATAAATATAGTCACGTCCAAGGAGTAGGTTATAATCCAAGGGTCCCTGGATGACCAACACGTTCATATTAACGGTCTTCCCTTTCAACGTAACAGGTACATTGGGGAGGATTCCTAATGGTCGACTGGTTCCTTTATCAAAACCTGAGAGATTTCTCAACTCAGGTAAAAGCGCTGGGGAACCCAGTGCTTTCCAAGCAACAGAGGAAAGGATACTCACAGACGCCCCTTCATCAATGATAGTACCAGCCATAATCATTCTATAGATCTGGACAATGATTCTGAATGGTATACTGGCTGGTAACCGGGGTCTGCCTAGTTGATTCCAATCAAAGGATACAACCAGGTTGCTTGGTGGTGGGACCGAATATACGGCCGGATATGACTCTGATGATGTTCCTTCCTGCGATAAAGGAATAGGCGCATTGCCTTGACACTCATCGGAGTCGGTGCTGATGAAAAGAACCTGGATGGTGTCATCCTTATTCTCTTCAGTGAGGGTGTCGCATGAAGATGACTCTTCGGCGACGGTGTCATTTGAAGACGGGTCTTCAATGATGGAGTCATTGGACGATAGAACCTCTGAAGGAAGAACCGGGCCAACTGCCGTTTCAACCTTTAGACTTTCGTCTGGTCTGGATTCAGTAGGTTCATTCTCAATGACCGACACTTCAGCTGACCACTTGAGCGGGTCAACTGGATTTTCAACTATTGAGGGATTAGGCGCGAGTTTTCGGTATCCAGGAGGAAGTTGCAACGGTGAAACCGGGCGATCTTCCAAAACTCTCTTTGCCTCATCTAAGAATGGACATTTGTGGATGGCATGATTACCTTCACACAATAGACAGGGCCATCTTGGTCCCCTTCTTCGTCCTTCACTCTCGCTAGTCAACGGAATGCAATCAAAATGACAATCAGAGGTTGATGCTACCGGATTGTGCAACCTTGGGGACCAGTCCCTTAGTATCCGGGGAATACAAGGACAATCACGATGGAAGTGGATCCCTTTGCAAATGACACATGGCGATTTAGGCCCGGTCGGTGCAGTGTGTGGGTTTTTGTCAGCTTTCTTCTGCTTGCCCCCAGTCGCCTTCGCCAGAGGCTCCTTCTGCTTCTTTTCTCTCTTCTTCTTTTCCTTCTTCTCCTTGGGAGGCTGACTTTTGCCAGCTCTACCTTGCGAAGATGAAGGATCAGAGGAAGTATCATAAGAAGTGGAAGGCTGGTGGGTAGTTCTAGATTGTTCTGACTGTTGATTCGACTGCTCATGATTAGTGGCGATTTGGACTACATTAGTTGAAAAGAGCCATACAGGGAGGCCGATTGTCAATCCTGGAAGTGACAATGTAGCCATATGAGGCGCACCAACATCTCCCTAAGAGGAGAAGGGATTTGGACTTCCGCCAAGGTTACTTCCTTGGTTGGTGGGCTCCATACTTTTCAACTGAAAGATCAACGTGGGAATAACAGGTGATTATGTTCCGCTTAAAATAAATTTTATTAACGACGCTTTTAGACACAAACTTGCTTTTTCATGTTTTAAGAGTCGAGAAAAAGCAAAAGATGACTCTAGTCACCTTCGATGTATTAACGAGCCCGAAGTGACAAATGCTCGGTTGGACTTTTTCAGTTATAGAGTTTGAAAAAAGGCCAAAAGAAACTGCTCTGGAGATCTAGGCAGAGGGTGTGCCAAACCTTTCGCGAAACCACAGAATACGTTTTACGGTACGGGTGGTCGATCTTCGTGAATGCTGTGTTCACTGCATCGCGATTAGTAGGGCGGCCGACACGGTTTCCTAAGGATAAAGGATAAAAGCCTATAGGGGTTTCCCAATATACGCGACGGTACGCGGGAGCACAAGTCTGTGTTAGTGCCACCGACTCTCAGGAGGAATCACCCACCTTCATAGAGATCGACAGTCACTATGTTTAACGACGCCGGAACATGTCTCTACCTAGACCTCTAGATGTTTGCGTTATGTTACAAAGCGTTGTTATGTAAATTGAGTTTATTTTAATGTTGATCTTGCTTAACAGTTTGCCTTTCAGGGTCGCCACGAGATGTATATATACAACTTCCTATATGCAATCTAAGATGAGAAGCAAATCTTTTCAATCTTTCAACTTTGAAAACCTTAATCTACTGAGGGAAAAGAAAGACACAACTTTTTCCACAGATCATAGAACACACACTAAAATGCACATTTTCCTAAATCGTCAAGCACACAGTCAAATGCAAAATGCACAATGCATGTATTTCTTTTCGTTATCCTTAATGTTGATGTAAGACAGAAAGGAAACTGTTGTATAATTTTGAATCTAATTTCAAGTAGAAATAAACAAGCTTGTCCAAAATCAAAAAGACACCTTATGATCGACTTGTTTAAACACAGGAAATGTATAGATCCAAACCATAAAATGAAAAACAAACAAACTCAAACAGCCATGAACAGTAATAAAACTAGCTCATAAGATCACAAAGACACTTTTACAGTTCAGGATCTAAGAGGCCACAGCTATACTGGTTCGCTTTTCACAATGGGAAACTGTAATTGAAACAAGAAATACTAAAAGAACATTCATAGTTTCATCACACAACTGAGGCGGAATAATGTCAAGGAGAATAGTTTACAGCAAGTACAATGACCAGCAAGCAATCAGCAAAAAATTCAGTGAAAACAGGGCTCAGACACAAAGGGAAACCTTAGCAAGACACTGGCTAACTGGACCAGCGCAGGCTCTGGTCTGTCAGTTTGATTCTCAGCGCAGTTCCCGAAGGGAGTACCTGCGCTGGAATGCAGACTGCCTGTGGACAGCCTGCACTGAGACACGAGAGTTGCGTTTACAAGGAATTCCGGGTCATAAAAAGCTCAAAAATGCACTGTTTTTGCTGAAATAAAAAGCTATAGGTCAAGTACAGGCTAAGGGATGATCAAGAGGATGAAAAGCTATCACAAAGAGTAAAGAGTCTTTTGTAGATAAGCTCTTCAAATCTTGAATTTGCTCAGCAAATGAGCAAGAGTAGCAGTCCCTCTACTTCGCTTTTGATATAGTCAAAAGCTTTTCGATTTGGTACTCTTTTCTTCAAGAAATGAATAGCAAAATACTACAAACACCAACAAGATACTAGGCTCCCCAGCGGAGTCGCCAGTTTGTTGTGGGGAAAAGTATCCGACTCAGATGACCCTATCCCTACTCTAAAGGTGACAGTCTTTAGCAACAACTGAAAGTAAAGCTTTGATATTTTCCTTTATGAAAGTACAGAGAGAAGGAAGAAAAGATTAACCAACCTGGTGTCTTTCGCTTAGTCGATCCTTATCCTCTCCCTTTGTCTCTTGTTCCCAGCCCCTTGCTCTCTTTGCCGGTCTAGCTACACACAGATCTTGCACAAAACAAGATAGGAAACTACAAGATACATGTACTCATAACTGATGCATGGATTAGAGTGAATCAAATATACAAGTAAATACAATACATCAATGCAATACAAGTATATAGGAGAACATGCAAAACTTTATTGATAGAAGTAACAGGGTTCTGAGAAGGTTACAACCATTGATGGCTCCAATCCAGCAACACCTCCCCAGCAGCAAGAACTCTCCTCTTCACCTCTAGTAAAACAATCACCCAATAGCTCTAACTTTAAACCAACAGCACCTCCTTGCTTTACACAAAATTCTAGCCCCCCTAGACCTCATAGAAGAGCTCTATATATAGGAGAGAAGAAGAGAGGATGAGTCAGCTTGAGGCTGGCATAGAGCTGACTAGTGTCCTCTCCCTCTTCAGTTAATCTTCAGTTCTTGAGTCCACTTGGAGATCCTTGCTTACACATGGTGATCAAGTACCTCTTACTCATCACAGGGCGAATCTCATGAACCAAGTGTTAGTTTGGAAGCTTCCTGGGCAGTTGACACCTTGCAGAATGACTGTGCCACTTGGCCAATCTCGCCCAGCGCAGGTAGCCTTCATTAGATTTGACTTCCAGCGCAGGTACAAGGAGGAGCAGTTGCATTCCAGCGCAGATGCTCAGTGGAGCAGCTGACATGATCCAAAAATAGCCTGTTTTGAAGTGTTTTCAGGTGGAGAACTGATTAGAAGTGCTGTGGTTTGATGACCTTGTTCTTTTAGGGGTAAGAACAACATGTTTAGGGACTGAGGATCCCTGTAATTATCGACATTTCATGCTCCATGTTGCGAGGCACAAAAATGTCTATAACACACCCTGTTTGTTTTCCTACCTCCTTTCCTTTCTGCTCTGCTTTGGCCTTCTCAACGGTCTCCTTCTTCCTCTTCTCGATCAACTGTGCCATCTTCAGCTTGGCCTCATCCTTCTTCTTTTGTGCAATGGACTTGTTGCCACCCACATCCACGTCCATGGAGGTGCGCCACTCTACTAGCCATTTATCCAATACCGCATCGATGGCATCATCTGTGGCTAGGTACGGCAAGTCATACCACTTCTGCATAGGTTCGTTTTGTGCCTTAATTGAGATTCGATGGAAATTAGCTTTGAATTCAAAATAGCTCTATAGGTTAGCATATACCGTGGGAGACAATTGCAGCTTGCGATTGATAGCAATCATGATGTTCATTTCCATCAAGATCGAGAAGATCTTGCTGTCCTAAACACACTCCATGTCCTTGTTCGCCTATAGCAAAGTGCACTTCACTGCTTCAGGAAGGTCCAGCATGACCGAGGGGAATTGGCTTTCTTTTGGTAGCTCCCATGCTACGAGCACAATCGATAGCAAGAGCCACGCATAGTGTAATGTCTTGCTTTTCTCCTGCACTTCACGGCAGTTGGCTAGGAACTTGCCGCGAAGGTAGTCCAACCATGTAAACTGGACTCCTTCCATGCACTCTTGTGCGAGCATGACGACAAGTGCCGGCACACCTCATCGGTGTGGCACTTCTGCATCACCTTCCTTGTAATGATCTACATTTCCAGCTTCATAGCGGGGTCACAGATGCTAGAGATTGCATACCTGCCCGACTTCTTCACCAATTTAAACTTTTCTTTCATTGATTCTACGAGCGCCATCTCGCCACCCTTACCAGTAAAGATCATCGCTAGATTTTCGCCTGTATATGGCAGGCATGTGATGTGGTGAATCAACATATCAGTGATGGGTATCGGCTCCTCCAACCACAAAAACCCATCATGCACCAAGCATAGTAGCTGCTTGATGAATAAAACTGTCATGGGGGTTCGGTTATAGTCCGGCACCTAGAGAAGGTTGAATAATCCTTCCTTATCTGCTCCTTTGAGCCACTTTTGTGGCTCTAGTGCAGTCATTGTTGTCTTAGTGTATATGATGTAGTGCATCAACTATTTGGTTTCCAGGTGCAGGAACTTCTCATGGTTCGCCAAGTCCTAGTCTTTGAGCTTCAAAATTAGCACCCATGCCAAACGTAGATCATAAAATTGATCTCATCTGGTAGCAATGGGGTTTGCAGGGGAGTCTTACTTTCATCAATGTCCTTTGGGACCTTGGACTTAGGCTTGCATGGAGGGACATACTCCGGCAACCATGTAAGAGGGTTTGCACCCTGGGCTTCAACCTCCTCTATTTCCACTCCCACATCCTCATCGTCCATGGGGATGTCTTTGATATCATCCTCTTCTACCTCTGGGTTTATATCCTTGCCTTTCTCCTAGGCAGTAGCTTTTGTTGCGTTTCGTCTCGATGACACGTGCACCCAGATGGCACGCTGCTTTCCCTTCTTATCTTTCACGGTCTCCTTTGTTGGGGTTAACTTCGATCTTGATGTTCTTAGAGATTTTGGGACCTCCACCAGTACTTCGACTACTTCTGGAGTGACTATCCCCATATCAATTTCCTGCTCATTTCCTTCGGCAGCCACTCCTTCAGTGGTCATAGCTTCTGCATGGGTTGACATGATGCGTTTTACTAGTGCTTGTGTCTCTCTTGACAATTCTTCAAATGTTGAACTCGCTATGAGGTCTTGAAAGAATTCACAATTCATGTGTACCAGGGAGCTCAACAACTCAATTCTCAAAATGCCAAGTGTTTCATGTTGGACAACCACTTGTAATTTATAGGGAAATTTGAATTCAAATCCAACCATTCCCCCCAAAATTGGTTCATTAATGCTAGATTGGCGGCATATTTTCAATGATCTAAGCCATAAATTTCATCTTAAATGTTGGCCGCCGACTCCATTTGGCCTCACTTCTTCAGTCTTTTCATGAACAGTGACTCTAATGGTCACTTTCCAACCGACCTGTACAATTTCTCCCTAGGTATCACAACTACCTTCGCACTGTCGCAGACCTAGTGACACATCCTTGCTTCGTACCATCTTCTAATCGCGCAGTTCCCCAACTTGGGCAGTGTAGTTTATAGTCCTGCACCTCCTTTCAGCTACTTGGAGCACTAAGACTAAGCTAATTTCATTTAGTCACATGGCCAGATTGTTGGTGTATGGCTTCAAGCGACTACCATTCACTTTTCCTGGGAAGGGTTCTCCATTTAACTTGACCAGTTGTACCACTCCTCCGTCTGTAGTCTCCTTAATAACATAAGGCCCTAACCAGTGCATCCTAAATTTTCCAGGGAATTTATCAAACTTACTATTATACAACAAAACTACATCGTTTACCTTAAATGTGTCTAGCTTGATGTGTCAATCATGCCATGCCTTTTCACGATACTTTTGGACCTACTGGTGAAATCTAGCCAAAAATATTTCTTCTTTGAGCTCATCTAGCTGTGCGAGCCTTTCTTCTAGGGCTTCACAATCCATCATACCTATGAGTGTTGCTATGCATAGACTAGGCATGATGTATTCCATAGGCATTATGGCTTCCACACAATAGACAAGCCTAAAAGGGGTTTGTCCCGTCAACTTCTTGCATGTCATTCAATAATCCCACAATACTACAAGTATGCGTAGGTCCCAATCACTTCGTTGAGCATTGCAAACCTTGGTCAGCACATTTTCAAGAACTTTGTTGAATGCCTCCACTGTCTCGTTAGCCTGTGGGTGATAAGGTGTGCTCTTCTGGTGATATACATGAAATTCATCCGTTAGTGCACTGATCATCTCATTCAGGAAGTGCATACCATGATCACTCATCAAGATCCTTGGACATCCAAATCACGTCAGTACATGCTCAAATAGGAACTTTGCAGCCATCGCACCCATGAAATCCTTCACCGGATACACTTCGTGAAATGGGCAATAGATTTTGTTGGATCCATTCAGCCACAAGGGAATATAGGAGCAAGATACATTGTCATTGCGACAGAGTACTGACGCGATTGACAATGTATCTTGCTCCTATATTCCCTTGTGGCTGAATGGATCCAACAAAATCTATTTCCCATT
Organism: Pinus tabuliformis; assembly: GCA_031772625.1. Lineage (NCBI taxonomy): Eukaryota > Viridiplantae > Streptophyta > Pinopsida > Pinales > Pinaceae > Pinus > Pinus tabuliformis. Next base: position 308,537,149 of record CM062815.1, on the reverse strand, counting down.
TCACGAAGGGTTGCAATGTCATTTGTGGATTCAAAGGAATTTCATTTCTCTGCAATGGCCTGGTTTTTCTTTGACATACATCACACACCTTGCAATATGATTTTGTATCCTGATGAAGGGTCGGCCACCACAACCCTGCATGTAGAATCTTCTATGTGGTTTCTCTCCCTTCATAATGTCCTCCCACGGTGCCCCCATGAGCATCTACGAGGATGCTACTTTGTTCAAAATCAGGTACATACCGTCACAATATCTCATCAATCCCCATCTTGTATATATGCTCAGAAATGACAGAGAAATATGTCACGCGCACCACTAATTCCTTATTTTGCTGGACAGAGTATCCTTTTGGTGCAGTTCCTGTTGTTAGGAAGTGTATTATATCCTCAAAATGGCCATTCGTGACACGCACTGCAAATAGTTGGGCGTCAAGCAATTCTTATTCCAAGTTAGTAGGTTCCTCCCTTGTTTCGATGTGCGACAGATGGTCAGGTCCCACACTCAATCATCCCAGATTCGCAACAACTTCAAAATCATACTCTTGGAATAATAAGAGCCATCCACAGATTCGTCCCCCCAACACAGGCTTATTGACCAGGTACTTCAGCGTGGAGTGATCCGTATACATCTTAAAATGACCTCCTAGCAAGTAGTGTCAGTACTTCTAGAGTGCATACACCACAGCTAGCCCCTCGTGTTCAGTGGTAGAATAATTATTCTCTACTTTGGATAATCTGCGGCTTGCGAACACAATAGGATGGTCCAAGCCTTCTCCTCCATCCTGTGCTAGTACTGCCCCCAGCGCTATACATGACGGATCAACATGTCCATGAAACTATTTCTTTCGGTCCAGGAAGACTAGAATCGACGCAATAACCATCTTTTCTTTAATATATCCAAGCTTTTCCTACAGTCATCGTTCCAGCAGAACATGACATCCTTCTTCAACAATTTTTCCATCGTCACGATGATCTAGGCACAACTTTTGATAAACTTTCTGTAATGTCCCATATGTCCCAGAGTAGAGCACACTATTTCACACTCCTCAATGGTTCCATGTTCAGTATCACCATGATCTTCGTGGGGTCCATTATCACCCTAAAATTTTTGTTTCTAAGCTTTGGAAAGTTTTCCTTGTTTCTAGTCATAGTCTTATAGGTTTTGAGTCATCTCATCTCAACAAGTGTCATTCTCCTTTCCAAAAAGTTTCATAGCCTCATTCCATGTCCTAAAAGCCTCACCATGTGTTTTTACATCAGTTTGATTCCAAAGGATTCATGTTAGTCTTGGCCTAGTCTTTCCATGGTTTTTTTCGTGTCTAAGATCTATAAAAGAGTCTTGTTGGTATGGTCAAATAGGGTCAACACTCCGTTCTTGCCCATCACTGGTACCACATCACCTAAAATTCCATGTGTCAGACTTGTGTCAAGTTTTTCATAGTGAAAAACTCAATCTAGTTGTTTTCGTAGCGTAGACAGTGTAAAAAACCAGTTTTGCACTACGAAATCACTAAACTACGAGTTTTCGTAGCACGCTACGAAACCCCTGAAGCAGCCTGTTTCAGCAGAAAAATTGTTTTTACTAGTTAATTTCCAGAAGGTTTCCTGAGCAGCTGAGAACTCCATTTTGAAAAATGAAAGAGGATTTTCTTCCTAACATGCTGAACTACAAAAAACTCTTTCAATTTCTTCAAAATCATTCTGAGGTGGGAGGAATTTATGGTTAAACTTGCGCTACGAAACTGTTGAAAGTCAAGCTTGGTCTTTTGGTTTTAGCAATCTTTTTCAAGATCAGTTTCTGGTCACATGAAAATGTATTTTGGAATTATGAAGGAGTTTTCTCTTCATAAACTCTCCAGATAAAATAACCTATCTCACTTTCTTCATAAGTGTTTTCAGTTGGGAGATAATAAGCTTTCTTTGAAACCCAAAATTCAGAGAATGGATTTTTCCTGTTTGACACGTGTTTTTCAAGGATAGATTCGGGACAGCTGGAGAAGTATTTTAAAAAACAAAGAGAGGTTTTTGTTATAGACATCATGGAATACAAAAACCTCCTTCAGTTTCAAAAAATGTGTCATGGATGAGGAGATAAAGGCTCTATCCCACGTGCCATTTTCAGGGATCCTAAACCTAAAAACAGGGAAACATGTTCCCTAATTTCTAGGGTTTGTCTTCAGCAGTCATATGACCACGTGGGAGGCTTCATCAAATTCGACTTATTGAGGTTTAAATTTTTCAAATAATGCTTTAAATGCTTAGATAAGGTTGTTGTAATCATGATAAGGAGTTACACTCCTAGTTGTATTAGGTCACTAGCACTCCTAGTTAGCAGCTAGTTCTAATTAATGGTTTGTTTTATGGTTAGAATAGGTGTCACTGATGGAAAATTCGAATTCCATTGATGAGGGATGATGGAATAATAATTGTAAATGCTTTATATAGAGCAAGAGGTCGAATTAGCAATGGGTTGGAGACTTTTTGGCTCAGTTGCTTCTCTATGTGCATACTGTGTATATTTTTAACCTAATGCAGATTTCTACTTAGACAACTCAAGATTCATGAAGAGTTCTTGTATGTTCTTGTTATGATGGCATCTTCCAATACTTACATTGCAGTGGTGTTTAGTTATGATACTCAAAACTCATCAATGATTGTCTGACTTCCTTCATAGATAAACTAACTATGTTTCACTCTTTTGTATTTTCATTTCTGCACTTGAACTCTATAATGCCTTGACTTCCATGCTAGGTAGAATGCTTTGGCTTCACTATTCAGGATTCAAAGAGAGTTTTTAATGTCATATTGTCTCATGGATTTCCTCTTTCACTTACTTGCAGTGGTATGAATACATGTTACTTAGAACTCATCAATCATGCTCTAACTTCCTTCATGTATTTATAAACTGTGTTTCCTTGCATTGTATCTTTGTTTTGTTGATGCATAAAAACTCTCTATGCCCTGACTTCATGTTAAGCTGATCTTGATGTGGTACTGAAACATACTTTGACTCCATATCCCAATGGTAGCTAGCCTTCATCTTTCAACCCATAAACATATACAATTACAAACCATAGAGTTAGCCATCTATTCATATCTTTAATCTAAATCATTAACCCTTTGAGAGAGCCCTCTCAGGCTGAGGAGGCTAAGCCTTAGCTAAAAGATTGGTTTGAAATAGTTACACCGAGATAGTCTGATCAGTAGCCTATCAGGGTCCTATTTTGGTGATAACAAGGTCTACCATTATCCCTTGTCTGCAAACCACATGCCCAAATAGGTTCCCAAAAGGAACGCAAAACAAACACTTCTTGAGATTGAACGTGATCTAGTATCTTCGACAAGTATCCAACATCAAGCGCAAGCTTGCTACATGGTGCTTAACCAGCCCAAATACAATCCAATCATCAAAATATACCTCCAAGAACTTATGAATAAATTCCTTGAATGCCACAACAGCCTTGCATGAAAAGATTGCAGGCGCATTCTTAAATCCAAAAGGCATTATAGTGTATTGAAAGCAACCCCACTGAGTTGCGAATATTATCTTGCTCCTTTCCTCCAGTGTAATTTTGATTTGGTGGTACCCAGAGAACCCATCAGTGAATGAATATGCTTCCTGGCCACCTACATTGTCCAACACTTCATCCGTGAATGGAGTCAGGAAAGGATCATGCACACAAGCATCATTCAGTTTGCTGAGATCCACACATATCCTTATCTCATCCTTTTTCTTCTTCTCTTGCACCACCATTGGGCTCACCCAATCAGATTCTTCCATAGGCTCAATGATGTGTATCGCTAGCATCTTGTCTAGCTCTAAGCGGACCTTCTCCATGTATTTCGGATTGAGGCAGTAAGGCCTCTACTTAACCGGCTTTGCGTCAAGCTTTAACATGATCTTCATCACTTCAAGATATCCGATTATTCCTTTAGAATCCATAAACTTGGTAGGGAATAAGTCCTGGTATTCGCGGGGCAATTCAACGACTTTATACACCATCGCATCGTCCCAGTAGTCTCCAATATTTGTGAATTTGAGTTCTCCCTCTGTACCAATGTTCACTTGTTTCGTTTTCACTGGCGTGGTTATATTAGGGTTCTCAATCTGTGGTCCTTGAACCTCACAGTGGCCTTTTATTTGTGGAATGTTAATCTTCTGTGAATCCTTGTCCTCATATTCAGAAGTTACATTATAACATTCGAGCGCGTGACTTAGCTGAGTAGCCCATTCAAGCTGAATTAGGTCTAAAGGATCCTGCGGTATCCTAAAGGTGGCTGCTTTTACCTCTTGTAGCATTTCATCAATACTATCAAACCCATCCTCAAAACAGAAATTCATCATGAATTCTTCATGCAAGATATCCCATTCACCTATCCCATGGTGTAGCTATGTTTCTATATACCAATTCATTGGGATAACATCTAGGGTATGACAGAACAGGTGCAGCCACTTAGGTTGGGGCTTTTCTCCACAAGCCTATGTCCATTTGGCCTGATGCACGCATGGATCATTCTGCTCATTGTACTTGTCTTTCAGTTGCATCTTAGGCTTCCCAAATCGTGTTCTCATCATCCTCCTACATTCATGCCAATCATCAAAGCTTCCCTTGTGCATACCACACCATCTTGTAGGCGTAGTGTGCAGTTCCGAGTCCAAGGCTTGGAAGCGTTGATTTTCTAGTACCTCCCTTTCAAATGCATCCAAAAAGATATTTACCTCACTTAGACCATCATAAATAGGCATATTTCTTACCTCTGATGACACACAATGCAGCGACCGGGTCATCATGTTGCAATTCAGCGTAGTTACTTCGTGTAACTAATCTGTGAGCATTCTATTTCTTCATCGGAGTCTGAAGTGCAAGAACTATCACAATCCCACGTAATCTGTCCATCCACAATGGGATACACCCAATCTTGTTCTCACACTATTCTCTTATAGATACATTCGAGGTCGTCATCACTCTCATAATCACGAACAGGCTCAATATAGCGCAATCCTTCATCAGGATCGAAGGGTATTATTACGCACAGTGATTTCTTCTCAAAGGTCATCTTTTGATTCCTTATATTGATTACCCCATTCATATTAGTAGCCCAGTCAATTCCTAGGAGTGTGGGGTAGGGATTTTTATCATCCACAATCTCTATTTCTTCAAAATCATCCAGCGCACTTGCTCCCTCAATATCCATAGTCACCCCCTATAGCCGCCCCATGAGGATGATTTTCTGTTGATTCACCATCCTTAGTTGAATCGAAGACCATTGTAGCGCAGGTCTCCCGACTTTCTCCCAATTTTTCTTTGGTAGGACATTTGCATTTGACCCTAGGTCCAAAATGACCTGATCCATTTCATACTCTCCTATCTGTGCAGTCATTCTCATCTCCCGTCCCATCCTTGTCTTATGCTTGCCAATCTTTCGTACTACACGTGGCTCACTTGGCACGGTTCTAGGACATCTATTGATGAGTTCTTGTAGCCCTTTCATAGCCTTACTATCACGTAGTAACTTCATACAGGTTTCCAGGAAAGTTGTGAGCATAGAGGGGTCCATCTCTAGCTCAGGCTTATCATTGCTTCCTGAGGTAGAGGCCTTAGTGAAGCTCTTCTTAACTTCCATGAAGGTTTCATGAGCGCATTCCAAATTGAACTCATCCTCTTTTGTCGGGGCTTTGTGAACCCATGTACTGTCTTCTGGCCATTTCCCTTGTCATCTCCCATCACGATTCCACTCCAGAGCACTATATTTATGTTCAGATCTTCTTCGCGCAACTCAAACCTCATTATCTACAGGTTCTGATTCAGTGGAGGTAGTAGCGCCCCTTTGTCACCTATCCTAGCTATCAACGTAGGAAATTCTTCTGTTTCATGATCAAACAACATGCAATACTTGCATGACGGACGCATTGGATTAGTGCAATCGTGGGCATAGTGTCCTGGTCCTCTGCAATTGTAGCAAATAAACAATCCTCGAACCCTACCATGTCCTCCTCCACCTCGGCCTTGTCTGCGCTCCTGAAATCCTGTCCGCGCCATCCTTTCATTCTGGTCAAGGGGCCGCATTTCAGCCTGAAAGCTGTAGGTAGAGTTCTATCCATCATCAATTCATAGCTCCTGCAAGTACGCTCATCATGTCCTACTGACTTAAAATAATTGAAAAACATTTGTTGCAGTGCTTGTACATACTTTTGTAGCAAGTGACAGTTATCCATGGCATGTTTTCCAGCTACCTGACAGGTAGTGCACCATAAGGCAAGCCCCACACTAGGTCCTGCTTGAGCTTCCAGCCTTAAAGTCATTGGTCCTCCTCCTGCAATGTAATTTGCAAATACTAGGAAATGGTCTTTGTCATGACCTTGACTCTTGTATTTCACCCACCATATCTCCTCACATATCTCTGGCCGAACCGTCTTGTCCTGCTTCAGACTTTGCATCTCAAGGTACATATTCTTCAACTGCACATGGATCTGCTGAACTCCTAGATTAGGATCTTGCATCGGAGTCTCATGTAGTCTCATGGAAATCTCCAAGGCCTTTGCCTGAGTTGTTAACTTTTAATGCAACAATGCACTCCTTAAGTGTGGTAGTAGTGAAGCCACAAACCACTTGCGATCTTGTTCATCTGTCAAATTCATGTTGGCCTCGCAGATTGTACGTTTCATCCTCTGATCTAGTTCCCAAGGCATCTCGCCTGGTTGCATCGTGATTTCTTTGAATCCCATAATCAAATGCGCCGCAGATTTAGGCCTAGTAAATTCCCTATTTAGTGCTTGTTGGCTTATATGGGCCTGACCCAAGTTCGGAAGAATTATGTAGCCAAGAAAATCCCATAGTTTCCAGCCCTTTCGACAACAAGCTACGAAGCATGGACTGAGGTCTCACCTGAGGTAGTAGGGGAGGGTGCTAGAACTAGGTTTCCGTACCATTGGGATGTTTGGATGTGTTATAGACATTTTTGTGCCTTACAGCATTGAGCATGAAATGTCCATAATCTAAGGGATCCAAAGTCCCTAAACATGTTGTTCCTACCCCTAGAGGAACATGGCTAACAAACCACAGCAATTCACAGAATTTCTCCACCAGAAACTGCTAAAAAACAAGTCAATTCAGGATCAATTCAGAGGCTCCACTAGATGTCTGCGCTGAAATGCAAAGTCTGCACTGGCTACCTGCACTACAACGCAGGTAGAAGCACTACCAAGGTGGCTGAGCGAGAATTGACAAATGGCAAGTTCATTCAACAAGGTGTCAAGACCCTGGAAGCTTCCAGAATCTTCCTCAATGACACTTGCCTCAGTGAATTCGACTAATGATGAGTAAGAGGTTCTCAATCTCCAAGTGGGAGCAAGAACCTCCAAGTGGAAGCAAGAACTTTCAGAGGGAGAGGACACTAGTCAGATCTCAAGCTGACTCATCCTCTCTCCAAACATCTATATATGGATATCTCCTCCATGAGATCTAAAGGCTGGAATTTTGTTATTGCAAAGAATTGATGTTGGTTTGAGATTGGAATCATTGGGTGCTTAATGCTTTGAGGGAAGGTGAAGATAGGAATTTCATTTGATGGGAAGGAGATGCTGGATTGGAGCCCTCTGGGTTGTATCTCTTCCTGAACCTTGTTATTCATCAATGAAGCTATCTTGGTTTCTCCTATATACTGGTGTATCTTTGATGTATGATTGCATTAGTATGTTTAGTTTATTTCTAATCCTGAACTAGTTATGAATATGAATCTATGTCTTTTTGTAGTGTTCTCTTCTTGTGATCTTGCAGAAACCTCTTGAAGCTGGGCGAGCGAGAAGGCAAGTAGCTGGGAACTCCCAAATAGAAGAGAAACCGGATCGAGGGACAAACGGAAGACACCGGTTAGTCCATCCATCTCTCTTCATTCTTAATTCATAAAGGAAGAATACTAGAGTAGCTGTTTCTGTTTGTTGCTAAGGCACTGTCACACCTTAGGTTGATAGGATCGTCCTGCATAGGCATTTTTCCCCACAACAGGATGTGGTTTGAGAGGTTTGCGTACCGTCCTGTAGCTTCACTCTACGCTAGATCTGCATAGATCTAGATAATATTAACTTTCCCTTACCGCACTAGTTACAAATCTAATTTATTATTATAATCCAGATCTATTTATAAAGGTCTTTAAGCAAACATTTACTTCTTTCATTTAATTCGCATATTAAGATTAAACCTGATTCACAATTACTCAATAAGCATATGCACGCAGATCAAAACAGTTTCATTAACCATAAAAGAACAGAGTTGCGATAGTTCAGCTTAACACAGAATTCAGAAGAACTTATCTTTATTTCCAATTATCAACCTTACATCCAGATCTTCCTTGCGCACTCAGCTGCAGGGGTCCACGCACACAGCTGCGGACTCTTCCAAGCCTCTACGCACAAAGCTACAGAGCCTCTATCCTCTACCCAACCCCTCGATTCACACTTACAGACACTCTCAGAATGCTCTTTTCAGATACCCATTACATTTCAGATCTCCAAAATCATACCAAAACTTAGCTACTCTACCCATAGAGCCTCGCTCTATTTATACCTTTCCACCGACCGCGATCCATAGGCGGGCCAACTCATCTTACATTTATTTACATTATTTTTGGGCGGACTACCATTTTGACTTTAACTTATTACAACTCACGCTTTACGCATCTTGTGGAGTCTTTATCCTACTATTACCCAAAACCTCAGGCTTCACGCCCCATACCCATTGCGCAGGGATTCCACTACCCAACAGTCCCCCAACACAATCATCATGACTCATCCTGAGTCACTCAATTGGTGCATCCATCTTTGCGCAGAGTTTGGTCAGCAACTTCTGCATCTCTCCTATGTCGGCAGCAAACTCGACTGCAAATCTTTGTACCCTTTCCACCTGAGCTGATGAGGTATCTGTCTCATTTGCAATGGCTTGCTCCGTCACACAAAAGGCCTACATCTATGTGAGCTTGTTGTCAATGATTGTAGATACGGTAAACACTTTGTCAATCCAGGGCTGGATACACTCTTTAAGGGCGGCCCTTCGAACCTTATATCATCTAGAAGGAGTGGACTCTGGAGTTTCATTTTTGTAGCGTCTACGTCCTTCGCTAGCTTGGTCATCCTAGTCCATGGAGAAAGATATGGGGGTAATGATGGGAACTGGAACACAAGTTCTTCTTCCTTCACCTATGCTTCAATTTGATCGATCAGGTCTTGCAGGTTGTCCTCCTCCTCATCGATTTCATCGATCCCTGCTTTTCCTTTACTACCTATTGAATGCTTGTTGAATGGGGAGGCTCGAACGAGACCCATATTTTTCTTATTCTTCCTAGGCCATGGGGTGCGTGGGGATTTAGGGACTTTAAGAACTTGAGAGGGCTCCTTTTGATTCAACTACATCTCTTCAATGACTCATGCTCGGGTTCTTGCCATAGTGCTCATGGAGTATCTGGTAGCCGCGTACTTACTATTGTTTGTTAGTTCAAAGCGCCAAAAATCCAGTACCAGCCACACACTCTGAGATTTGAAAAAATATCTTTCACCCATTGGAAACTCAAGTCGGAAAATCTCTGCATCTCTCGTCCAGAATTTTCGCCTTAATACCCCGTCGCCCGCTCTGGTCTGACGTGATTTGACTAGCCTGTCAAGGTCCATGTGACTAATGGCTATCTTTTGATTTTTCCCCACGGTAGCGCTATCCTTTAGGTGTAGCTGCGGATGTGGGAACTGCTTAGCTTGGTGACGATTCCTTTTTCCGCGCAGGTTTTCTGTAGGCTGGTTTATAGTCCTGCACCTTCTTTCAACTACTCAAGGTATTGAGACTATGGTGTCCATGGCTAGTCAAGTATTCGCACCTTTGGTGCGAGATCAGCTCATCCCTGCTAACCCAAGTTGCAAGCACTCTTGAAGTGGTTGGGTAATTTCTCTGGGTTTTATGCTCTTTCGTGAGTGCAGGCACAACCATGATAGCAATGTCGCGGTGCATTTTGGGGCCCCTTGGCTTCGCAGTGTACCTTGCTTCATCGACCGAAGCTCCTGTTTGGAGGATCCACGACCACTCAGACTTTTCTAAGCTTCCTTCTATCGTCTATTGTAGGCCCAAGCTACCCATGGTATCTGCAACTTCTTGGAACCTCTGATAACCTTGGCACTAGTTTGTTGAGGGGGCTCCAAGCTACTACTTCTAGGCTGGGTAGATAACCACTCCTCAGATACTGATAGCCTTGGTTGGCGAGGAATGCTGAAACAAAATTCTTCTGATACGCAGAAATAGATATATAAATATTTTATTAAAAAGGTGAATTACAGATGATGCCATTTACAATGGGGTTTCCTGGCTTAAATACTGCCACGGGCACCCTTTGGGGAAAGGGCATGATCTTATGATCGTGCCCTTTCGTCTAATTAATCCTAAAATTAAATAATAAATATAAAATTAAAGACTAACTAAATTTTTACATAACATTGCCTTCCTCTCGAAAGAATGCTTTGTCCTCAAAGCATATGTAACGACGGATGTTGTTGACAAAATGCTTCATTCTCCAAAGAAGCGTTTTCTTCGGGTAAGTTCTTCCACTTGACCAGATATTCCAAGATGATCAAAGTCACACACTTTAAAAGGTCTTGGATTAATCTCTCAATTTCCATTTTTTAGAGATGTGTATATCGGTATGGCTTGATGTTGACGGGGTCTGACCCTGCCTTGACTTCTATTCTATGCTTAATTTCCCTATTAGGTGGCATCTTCATAGGTAGGTCTTGAAATACTTTTTCATGCTTCTGAACCAGATCTTGTATCTTTGGTGACTCTTCTCTAGTCATATTTGCAAATAGCATTTCTAATTGGTGACATTGTACTACATAAGCGGATGCTCCTCTTCGACTTAGCTTCATCATCTGAGATGATGATACAACTTGATTTTTTGGTGCTTGGAATCCATGTAGTTTGTAATTTTGACCTCCCCATTTGAATTTTATAAATTGTACTTGATGGTTGGCGGCATAAGTACCTAATGTTCGTAGCCATTGGATACCTAAGACTACATCTACTCCTCCTAATGGTACCATGAAGAATGGAGACTCTAAATTAAAGTCTTGAATGTGAAAATTGACCTTATGGAATTTCCCCACCTTTTCAATCTTCTTATCGTTAGCTACCATCACTTTCATGTTTGGTAAGGGAAATGAAAAGATATTGAGTCTCTTTGCCACGATTGCATCTAAAAAATTGTGTGTGCTTCCAGAGTCGATGAGAACCACTATGTTGTTCTTCTTTATGTGTCCTTTTAACTTTAAGGTCTGAGGTTGTGATATACTTGTCATAGTTCATAATGACACTTGCGGAATACTTTCTTCATCTAATTCTGGTGAGAATTCTGGACCATTTTCTGTATCTTCTATGTCATAATCTTCATTGTTTGAATCGTTGGTTGCTTCACAATTATATAGGTTCTTTGGTTCTTTTCCTTTAGCACATCTATGTTTGGGGTCCCACTTCTCACCACAGCATTTACATTTACCTTCTTTTATCCTTTGCATTTCCATATTAGATTTTTCGTCTTCACGACGATGTGGTGGAACATATCTTGTATTATTTGAGTCCATATACTGGGGTACCCTTCGTCTTGAATATGCTTTTTCTGCTTTTGACCAAAATATTGGCTCGGATTTCTTTTTAGCTATTTTTGCTTTTCGTCTTGCTAATTCTATTGATATAATGTCATGCAGCTCAAGTTCTGCTTGTAAATGGGATTTGAGTCCCAAGATGTATGACTGAATTAGACGAGATTCTGATAACCCAGGTACTCGTGTTACTAAGGTCTCTGATTCTTGCGTGTATTCGTCCACACTTCCTTTTTGTCGTAATTTGATGAGTTTTGAACAGAACTATTCTTCCTTTACACCTTGGAATCTTTTAAAGAATGCATCTTTAAATTTCCTCCAGCTAATGACGTGTGTTGTCTTTTTCCACCACATATACCAATTATATGCTTCTCCTTCCATTTTCATGGATGCATGCCTGAGCTTTTCGTCATCGTCATTGATGTCATATATCTCAAAGTATTCTTCTGCTTTATTTATCCATGCAACATTGTTTTTTCGTTTCCATCGAATTTAGGCATCTCGACTTTTGCCCTTCGCTGGTATGTTGCTAATGGTTGAGCGAAAAAAGGGTGTTGATTGGTAAAGTTATCCCAGAGTTGCTTGTTTGTAAAGGCTGTGTTACTCACTTCTTGGTGGGGTGTCACTGATTTTCTTGGGGTTTCAACTTTTTCATGAGAGTCTGTTGACTTTGTTGAATTTGATGAGATGTGTTCTTGATTCTCTTCATTTTCTTTTAGTAGTTGTTCGGGTGTACAATTCGACCTTTTACACAGAAGCTTCAGCATTGTTAAGGCATCTCTGATGTTTACTTCTGTTTGGACATGTTGATTTTCCATCTTTATTTCTATTCGATTTGTTGTATCGCGAAGATTTTTGATTTCGTCAGCTTGCTCCCCAAGCTTGATCTGGAATTCATTTAATCTTTTACTGACCTCATTGTGGTTGCTATTTATCTTATGCTCCGCGTCCAACAATTTTTTTTGGAAATCCGCCATTGTCATTGTCGATATCGATCGGGTTTGCGGGGGCGTTTATTTATTTGCCAACTTAATTTATTTTTTTAAAATAATCAAATCAAATTAATTAATTTAATTATTTGACATAAGTTAGTTTTTTTTTAATTAATTAAAATAAATTTAATTAAATTAAATTATGTATATAATATATAATATGATTATGTATATATGTTATATATATTATATACTTCACGTTATATATATAGATAAATGTTATATATATATATATATTCAAAAAAAAAAATATATATATATATATATATATACATATACATATAACATTTATCTATATATATATAACGTGAAGTATATATATATATATATATATATATATATATATATATAGATATATATATATATATATATATATATATATATATTTGAATATATATATACATATATATATACATATATATATATATATATATATATATATATATATATATAGATATAGATATAGATATAGATATATATTTGAGGTTATATTTAAATTTATATACCGTCACAACTGCTGGTGACAGTCATGTTCCTTGGAAATATCACGCAGCCACCGTAAAGGAAGGAGCCCACAGCTCACATCAGGTCACCGCAATGTTATTCCACGCAGCCACCGGTTACACAGAACTTGCCGCAGTTCTTTTTTTTAATGACAGTAACAAAAAATGACTGGCGGAGGGGCGGAATTCTGGACAGCAGCAGGTTGTCGTACAGCGGGCGGTACTTAATACGACGTAGGGTCAACAGTGATGGCAGCAGAACTACGGATAGCATAAACAGGGGTAGCGTAGGTGGATAAGGTGGTAGCAGAACAGGGATATGACAGGTGACGCAGTGGCGATGAAAATTGGTGATTGCCAGGCGAGAAGATCGTTTGCTCCGATACCAGATGAAACAAAAATTTGCTGATATGCAAAAATAGATATATAAATATTTTATTAAAAAGGTGAATTACAAATGATGCCGTTTACAATGGGGTTTCCTGGCTTAAATACTGCCACGAGAACCCTTTGGGGAAAGGGCATGATCTTATGATCGTGCCCTTTCATTTAATTAATCCTAAAATTAAATAATAAATCTAAAATTAAAGACTAACTAAATTTTTACATAACAAATGCGTACTTTGTTTTGTGCTTCCGACCGTGCGTGCATCTTCCTTCAACATCTGCACCCTGATGTTTGTATCCTTGGGGTGACCCTCTATCCAGGAGTAGTAGCTACATGGAGTGTGCTCGCTAATCCCTTTAGCGGTTCCTCTACCCCCACTGTCACCAACCGATTACAATTGAGCGTGGTTAGTTCATGTAGTCGGTTCTGCCATAGTTCAACCTCTTCATCTGAGTCTGATGTGTAAGAACTATTGTGGTCCCATGAGAGTTGACCATCCACTGTTGGATTGACCCTATCTTGATCCTGTGGAATAATTTGGTATATACAGTCTAGCTCGTTGTCACTTCCCGCATCACACACGGGCTTGGTATATCACGCCCCTTCTGTTGGGTCCAATGGGACTACTATGTGGAGATATTTCTTTTCAAAGATCATCTTACATTTTTTTTAGATTTATGATTGCATTCATATCTATTGCCCAATCTATCCCTAAGAGTGTAGGATATGGGTTACTATCATCCACAATTTTGACAACCTCAAAATCAGTTTGGGTGTTGGCTCCATCTATCTTTATTGTAACTCTACGCAGATGTCCCATAGGCAGAATATTTTGCTGGTTAGCCATCCTTAGTTGAATCAGTGACCACTGTAGTGGAGCCCTGCCCATACGTTCCCAAGTCTGCTTTGCTAAGACATTTGCATCGAACCCCAAATCTAAAACGACCTAATCCATCTCATAGTCCCCGATCTGGACTGTTAGTCGCATTTCCTACCCAGTGCGAAAAGCATGTTTGCCTAATTTTCAGACCATTCATGGTTCATCCGCTACCGCACACCATGTTATCAATTCCTGCAGCCCTCTTACTGCTTTGGCATCCCTCAGTAAGTGCATGTAGGTTTCCAGGAAGGTAGTTAACATAGATGTGTCCTTCACTAATACAAATTGATCCTTACTCCCTGATGTAGAAGCCTCTACTAATCTTTTCTTGGCTTCCATAAAGGTTTCCTTCACACGTTCTAAATCAAAGTCTAGTTGTTTTGGAGGGACGTTATGGACCCATGCATCCGTCTCTAGCTTGTTCCCTTTATCTTCTCCAATGGTCGTGCCACTTCGGAGCATCATATTTATGGTCGGTTCCTCTACACGGGGTTCTGCCTTTATCATCTGGACATTCTGAGTGGGGCTAGCAGGGGGCACCCCCTTTTAGTGCATCTGAGTGATCAACGTGGGGCAATCAATAGCTTCATGGTAAAATTGGTAGCAGTAAGGACCATAGGGTTTCGTCGGATTCGTGCAATCCTGCGCGCAGTGCCCCGGTCCTCCACAATTGTAACAAATTAATTGGCCTCACCCCTATCCAGGTCCCATGCCTCCACGACCCCGTCTGCACCCTTGGTATCCTCTCCGTACAAATGATGTGGTGGAGTCCTGTGCTTGGACTTCGGTTTGCATCCTATATGCTGGTGTTCTATCCATCAACATTTGGTAACTGCAGCAATTTCTTCCTCGTGATCCATCATCTGGTAGAAGTTACAAAATAAGTGTTGAGGAGGGGCTTGTTGTAGATTGGGCAATAGGTGACAATTGTCTGTAGCATGCTTTCCTCCAACTTCACAGATTGCACACCAGAGCGCAGGTGCTATGCTTGGCCCAACCTGCACCTCTGGTCGCAATGTTATGCCCGCCCCCTCCTGTCACAAGATTCACAAAAATTGGACAGTGTTCTTTATCATGGCCTGACCCCTTGCATTTGAGACACCATACTCCTTCTCATATCTCGGTCCTATTTTCCTATCCCTATTTCAAGCTTCACATTTCCAAACATAAATTTTGTATTTGTGCTTGGATTTGTTGTACTCCCAACCCTAGATCCTGGATCGGAATTTCGAGTAGTTGCATTGCTACTTCCAGTGCTTTAGCTTGGGTTAAGATCTTTTGTTGTGCCAGGGCCAATCTCAAATATGGCGTTAATGACGTGACAAACCAAGCACAGTGTTGCTAATCTGTCAGTGTCATGTCGGCCTCGTGGATAGCGCTTTTCAACCTCTAATCCAAATCCCATGGAGTTTCACCAGGCATCATTACCATCTCTTTGAAACCAATAACCGACTGGGCCCTTGATTTTTGGCACTCAAATTCCTTATTTAGCGCCTCCTGGATTGCGGTAATACCTTCAGTTGGATGATCACTTGAATACTTCATGTACCAAGTCAGTGCATGGTCCTGAAATGCGCTAACTAGGGTAGTCTTCTTGATGTTATCATATGTGATACCTTGAGCGTCCCATACAGATTTAATCACAAACCAGAATCGTCTTGGTCCCTCATTCACCATACCTTTAAATATCGGTAGCTTAACTGAAATTTCCATCCCGATATTTGAGGCTGTTGAAGTTGGGACTGGGGTTGGTGTTAGAGTGGATGGATTTGATGTAGGTGAGGCGGGTGGTGGAGTGGTTGGAGGTGGTATCAGGAGGAAGCACTCTTTGATCACCAGACCACACTTCCTAGTGAGAACCTCATGAGTTCTTCCTCGCTTTCCCAAGAAATGGAAGCTAACGGACTGTTCTCTACTCCTCCCATTCCGCGGTAACCTCCTCCACTCCACGTCACTCCAGACATTAAGTAATGTGCATAATCTATTTTTCACATAACAACATCTTAATCCACGTATTCAATGATTTGATATACCTACCTCGCGATCCTTGAAGGAATCACCTTTCCGCCTCACTATAGCTTATGGTGGTATTTATCACAAACTCAATGATAAATCCTCCTATTACCTGATCCAACCAATGATCTACTGCGCGCATGATCTTATCCTCGGTGGCTTCTAGTTGCCACACCAGTACCGGAGTCCACACAATAGGCTGGTGCAATCTGCACCTTCCCACGCTATCAGCTAGCCTTGCAATCCACTCGTACAGCTCTACCAGGAATGACGCAAAGAAGATCTCATGAATGTCTATGAATATATACCAGCCCATCCAATCTTCTTCTGATATTCGCGGGTTTCTATTTTCCTGAATTGCGAACTCGTGGAATTTCAAAGCCAACCATTATTCAATCTCTTTCTTTGTAGGGTTCCAGTGTTCCCACATCAGACACCCTTTAGGCAGATCTCGGTCCCGATAACGGAACCATTTGTTGTCTTATATGAGCTTGACCCAAGTTCGGAAGAATTATGTAGCCAAGAAAATCCTGCAGCTACCAACCCTTTTGGCAACAGCTCGTGAAGCACAGACTGAGGTCTCACCTGAGGTAGCAAGGGAGGGTGCTGGAACTGGGTTTCTGCACCCTTGGGATGTCTGGATGTGATCTGAGAGGTTCGCGCGCTGTCCTATAGCTTCACATTGCGCTAGATCCACGTAGATCCAAATAATCTTAACTTTCCCTTACCGCGCTGGTTAAAGATCTAATTTATTATTATAACCCAGATCTATTTAGAGAGGTCTTTAAGCAAACATTTACTTCTTTCATTTAATTCGCATATTAAGATTAAACCTGATTCACAAGTACTCAATAAGCATATGCTACAAGAATAGAGTTGCGATAGTTCAGCTTAACACAGAATTCAAAAGAACTTATCTTAATTTCCACTTACCAACCTTACATCCAGATCTTCCCTGTGCACTCAGCTACAAGGGTCCGTGCACACAGCTGTAGAGCCTCTATCCTCTACCCAACCCCTCGACTCGCACTTACAGACACTCTGAGAATGCTCTTTTTAAATACCCATTACAATTCAAATCTCCAAAATCATACCAAAACTTCGCTACTCTACCCATAGAGCCTCGCTCTATTTATACCTTTCCATAGACCACGATCCATAGGCAGGCTGACTCATCTTACATTTCTTTACATTATTTTTGGGCGGACTACCCTTTTGACTTTAACTTATTACAGCTCATGCTCCGTGCATCTCGTGGAGTCTTTATCCTACTATTACCCAAAACATCGGGCTTCGCACCCCATACCTATTGTGCGGGGCTTCTGCTACCCAACAGTGCTACCTGGATATCTGCTACTCCAGCATTCGGGTTATCGTTAGAGTACTTAATATACCAGGTTAGCGCACAATCTTGCAGAGTGCTAACCAGTGTCGCCCTCTTTATATGATCATCTATAACACCTTGAGCTTCCAATACAGCCCTCACAACGAACCAAAATTGGTTTGGGTCCTCATTTCCCAAGCCTTTGAAGAAAGGCAACTTCACTGTATTTTCCATACTGGACTACAGTGGAGGTGGTATTCGCAAGAATCCTTGTCTTCTTAACTGAATAACACTTTGTGGAGAGACCTTCTCTCTCCCTTCTTTGTCCCTTCACAGAGGAGAAATCAAGGGGCTATACTTCGGACCCTTTTTTCCTTCGTTCCTATAAGTCTTTCCACTTCGCGTAGTCCCAAACATCAAGGTAGTTTCATAACCCATTTTTCGCATAACAACATTTTAATCCAAGTATTCAAATATTTTACATATTTACCTCGCAGTCCTTTGAAAAAGCTTCGCTCCACCTCGTTGTAGTTGACAGAGGTGTCGATCGTAAATTCAGTTACAAATCCTCCTATGACATGATTGTTGGGTGCGGGATCCCCCAAGGGAAGTTTTGGGGCTTAAAGCCTAGATTTTGACTAAAAATGATGTAAAGACTCTGTGTTTTATGGGCGCAGAGCGCAAGCTTGTAAATGAGTCATAGGGTTGTCCGCCCTCATTTTTGTAATGTAATGTCAACTTTAGAGATCTACCCATGGTCCGTGGACCATGGGATTGTATAAATACAGTGAGGCTCTAAGTTGTAAATGAAGGAGAGGGAATTCATGAATGAAGGATGAAGAATTGAGTCATGTCTGAAGTATAGAGTCAAGTCTTTGGGTCATAGAGTAGGAGAAGGCTCTGCAGTGAGTGCGCAGAGGCCTAGTAGTCCACAGTTAACTGCGCAGACCCCTGCAGCTGAGTGTGCAGGGCAAGTTGAGTTTGTAACCGTTGGAGAAGTAATAAAGAAAAGTTTCATATCATTTATGTGTATCTTTTTCCTATTTTTTTCATTGAATGTATTGGATATAAATTGAAATTTCACCATTTATCTAGTGCGCAAACTTATATGATTGTGTTGATTAAGTGAATATAAGATAAAGTATCTATTTACACAAAGTTAACTAACAGTTATAGGAAGATAAGTAAGATCCGTGGTGTAACTTGGGGAAATAACCCAAAAGCAACTCAGCCCCTAGTTAGGGCTGCGCGAAGGCAATTATAACATATCACGAAGGTCTCGCAGGTCAAGGAAGTTCATGAAGTGACCTACGTGAAGGTATTCATAGTTGGACTAAATCGACCCCTTATACATCTCAAGGGTGCAGAAAATTGGTTCCAACATCTCCCCCAAACTGCTTCGAGTGAGACCTTAGTCCGTGCTCTGTGAGTCGTTGTCAAAAGGGCTAGTAGTGTAGGGATTTGTTTGGCTAATTAACTCTGAACCTAGGTCAAGCCCCCTCAAGCCAACAAATGGTTCTATTGCCAGAATCAGAATATGCATAGAGATGTCTAATGTCGTATCATTAGAATCCAACTAAGAAGGAAATTTAAGGTTGGTTGGACAGGAGGATTCACGAGTTTGCGGCACAGGATAATAGGAATCCGCGATTGACAAAAGAAGAGTGGTTAGATTTCTACCTGTACATAGAAATCCATGAGATCACGAAGATAACATATAGCCAAGGAAGGTGGAAGCTCAACGGTCCTATTGTGTGGACCCCAGAGTTGGTGTGCGGATTGGAAGCATCAGATGATAAGATCACGCATGTTGTTGTTCACTAGCCCGATCAGATTATAGGAGGATTCATTACTGAGTTCGCGGTAGATACTTTAGTCAACTATAGTGAGGCAGAGCAAGGATTTCTCAAAGGATCGCGAGGTAAGTACGTAAAGCCTCTGAATACTTGGATTAAAATGCTATTGTGTGAAAAGAGGGTTATGCAATTACCTTCATGTTCAGAGCTGCACGAAGTGGAAAAACCTATAGAAATGAAGGAAGTAAGGGACCATAGAATAGCCCTTTGATTTCACCTCTACGAGGGTACGAGGAAGAGCTTGCGAAGGTCTCTCCGTGAAGTGCGATCCATCTGATAAGGCAAATAATTATGCGCATACCACCCTAATGCACACCACCACCAGCTTCATTTCCTTCACCTCCATCTTCACCTGTACCACCTCTGCCACCACTGTGATTCAATATGGCAAGCACGATAAAGCTTTCTATGTTCAAGGGAGTGGGAAATGAGGATCCAAACCAATTTTTGTTCATCATAAGAGCCGTATGGGAAGCGCAGGGAGTTACAAATGACAATATAAAGAAAGCGACACCGATTAGTGCCCTGCAGGACCGCGCGCTGACCTAGTATATTAAGCACTCCAACGATAATCCAAATGCGGGAATCACGGATATCCAAGCAGCGCTAAACAGAGAATTCAACAGGACAAAGTCAGAGGCGTAGTCAATCATTGGATTCAAAGAGATCACAATGCTACTAGGTGAGACTCCTTGGGAGTTGGATCAGAGACTGAAGTGCACAATTCATGAATCTAATATGAATCTAACGGATGGACAACATCGCAAATGGTTTATAGCATTGTTAACACCACATTTAAGGAGTGCGCTATCGCAACAGAAGCTAACGACTCAGGTAGGGGCCGTAGAGATCGCGATGAGGTTGCATGAAACCTTGATGCAGGATCCTAACTTAGGAGTTCAGCAGATCCACACACAGTTGAAAAACTTATGCCTTGAGATGTAAAGTCTGAAACAGGACAAGGCAGCTCGATCAGAAGTGCACGGAGAGGTGTGGTGCATAAAATGAAAGGGTCAGGGTCATGATAAGGACCACTCCCCGGTGTTCATGAATTACCTCATGGGAGGAGGATCATTTCCGTTAAGGCCAGAAGCACAAGAAAGACCTAGTGCGGTGCCTTCTTTGTGGTGCATGATTTTTCAAATCGATGGAAAGCATGCTACGAACAATTGCCATTTGTTATAGAAGTATACTCAAAATTCACAACAATTGTTTTGTAATTTTTATAGGTCGGTGGGACACAATGAGCACACTTGTAGGAGTTATGAGTTGATGATGTTTAGAACTCCCACCTATAGGGTTCAGGACAAAATTCGACCCCTAGACTAGAACACAAGAGTGGTGCGAATAGGATTTTAGGGACGCGGACAAGGCCGAGGTGGAGGAGGACCTGGAAGAGGTCGTGGAAAGTTGATATGCTATAATTGAGAAGGGCCAGGACAATATGCCTATGATTGTATGAACCCAACACATCCATCATCTATGTACTATACTTTGTTTGATCATGAGATGGAAGATTGTCCTATGCTAATAGCTAGGATACACGACAAGGGAGCGCTACTACCTCCCTTGACTCAGAACCTGTAGATGATGAGGTCTCAGCCACGAGAGGAAGATCCAAATGTGAATATTGTGCTCTAAAGTGGAATCACAACGGGAGATGATAAAGGCAAACATCCCAAAGATAGTGCTTGGGTTCGCAAGGCTCCGACGAAAGAAGTAGAGTTTGATTTGGAGCACACTAGGGAAACCTTCATGGAAGCTAAGAAGAGCTTCACTGATGCCTCCACTTCAGGAAGAAAAGATAGACCGGAGCCAGAAATGGACCCATCTATGCTTACGACTTTCTTGGAAACATGCATGAAGCTACTGCGTGACAGTAAGGATGTAAAGGGACTACATGAACTCATTAATAGATGTGTTGGGACCACGCTAGGAGAACTACACGTAGTCTGGAATATTGGAAAGCATAAGACAAGGATGGGGAGAGAAATGAGGTTAACCACACAAATTGGAGAATATGAGATGGACCAAGTAATTCTAGATTTCGGATCGAACGTGAATGTTCTGTCGAAGCAGACATGGGAGCGCATGGGGAGGCCTACACTACAATGGTCTCCTATCCAGCTGTGAATGGCAAACCAACAAAAGATAATAATACCTATGGGGAGATTGTAGGGAATCATTGTGGATATTGAGGGAGTGAGCACGCTAGAAAAATTTGAAGTAATAGAGATTGTTGATGAAAACAATCCCTACCCCACACTCTTAGGAATTGATTTGGCCACGGACATGAACGGGGTGATTAATCTGAAGAAGTGCATGATGATTTGAGAAGAAGTCTCTATATGCAGTTATACCCTTGGACCCTGCAGAAGGATCATGCTATACAGAGCCAGTGTGTGACTATGAAAGTGACAATGATTTGGATTGCATCTAAAAAATAACTGAACGAGAGCAAGATTGGGTAAATCCCACCATGGATGGATAGATCTCATGGGAGTGTGAAAGCTCCTGTATGTTAGACTCTGATGAGGAGATAGAGCGATGGCAAAACTAGTTACACGAGGTAACCATGTTGAACTGTAATATGATGACAAGATCATTTTGCTGTGTATCGACAGAAGTGAGGGATTTGCCTACTTATAATAGGTTAAGTGAGGTACATAATTTCCTAGATAAGTTTGAAAGGGAGCTACCAGAAAAGTAACATTTCCAAGCCTTGAATTGGGTATTGTGCACTACGCCCATGAGGTGGTGGGGTACGCACAAAGGGAGCTTTGAGGAATGGTGTGAATGCAAGAGAATGATACGCACATGGTTTGGGAAGCCTGGAGTGCAATTGACAGATAAATGCAATGGGCAGGATAATCCACACTCACATCTAGCCAAGTGGATGCCGACATATGGAAAACAACATACACGGATACGCATGAACTCCATGCTGAGAGGTATGGTCAATAAACTTGTGTTGGGGGAGGGCAGATGTGTAGTTGGCTCTTAAGTTTGGATAGATAGTATGTCGAAAGAACAATCATGCAAAAGGCTATCCATGCAGAAGCAGTTGATAAAGTGTGCAACACGTTGAACAAGGTAAGCAACACGCAGTGAAGTAGTTGGGACCTGCACATACCCAGGCAGACACCTTTTCTGTTGGTTGATAGAGTAGAAGTCACAATGCCTATGGAGTCTATCATGTCTAGTCTGTGCATAATGGTGTTGTTAGGCCCCTATACTACTAGTGTAGCCCCTTATTGTTATTAGTACAACCCCCTTATTATATTGTTGTACCCATGTAGTCCCCATATTGTTATTATTATGCCCTATAGAAGCCCACTATTTTTATTATTGTGCCCTTACATTATTATTGTTATGTCAGCTCTGATTATATTATGACCCCTTAGACTCCTATATATAGAAAGGAGGTCTTGTCATTTGTATCATCCAAAAATTGTTCATTTGTGTAATGTAAAGGAGGTTTCCCCCTCAAAGAGGCTGAATTATAAGGCATTGATCTATCTTTTCTATCTTTTTGTGAGCTAGTTTCATAACATTTGGTATCAGAGCTTTGGATTCTTGAGTTTTCACTGCTCCAAACTGGACATTGTGGAATTTTCACTATAACCTTTTTTCTGCGACATTTCGAAAGCTCAAAAAAAAACCCATTTGAGTCAAAATCACACTGAAGCTCATGTCGAAATTTTAGAACTTGTCGTGCCACATTTACGGAGATATGATCTGAGGAAGTTAGGGCTTTTGCAGACTCTTGAATTACATTCTAAACAGGTGACCTGGGGAAAATTGTCATAACTGTCCCTCTAAGCATAAGATTGAAATTTCGTAAGAAGTTACAGAAAGAGGACAGACTGTAGTTTCCTGTGTATATTTTTTAATTCCGAAGGTCAAAACAGTGACACATGGAACTTCATACAAGTCCGCTCTTTTGAAAAGGTATATAATTAGGTCATCTTGGGAGATTGTCTTTCTTGGAGAATCCAATTTTAATCAGACTGGTGGCATTAGAAAGAGGACACAGAGGACTATTGCAGGTCGCGATTTCAGAACTGAAGATCCAAAATTACATAGTTACAGTTGTTTCAAGACCGAGCTCCTAAAATCAAGAAAAGGTGATATGAGGAAGTTTGATGGCAAGGATCCGGTAAATTGGATACTACAGATGGATAAATATTTTGATCTACATGGCATACCACTGTTACAAAAGGTATGTATTGCATCTTCATATTTAGAACAAGATCAATTTTATGGTATAAAGGGCTTTTTTCTCATAAACAACTTGTTACGTGGTCAATTTTCATGGAGGAAATGATAACACATTATGAGGATACAAAGAGAAACAACTTCTTTAGAGAAACACCACAACAATTGGAAGAAAAAAGAGAAAAAAGGCTTTGTTCTAAGCGGAAAGAAAAATTATGGCAACAAGGAAGTCTACCCCTCACAACTATAAAGATGGGAGTGTTGTTTCTCCTAGCCTTCCACAACCTACAAGGCTTACACCACAACAATTGGAAGAAAAAAGATAAAAATGGCTTTGTTACAATTGTGATAGCAAATGCACTAAGGGTCATAAGTGTGATGAGAAGAAATTATTTTACATAGAGCATAGAGAGGAGGAAGAAAAGGATCAAGAAACATCAAAAGAAGAGGATATACGCCAGGACCCAACCCTAGAGAAATAATAAATGAATCTGACCATATCTTGTAAATCATTGGCAAGAATTACCACTCCTCAAACTCTCAAGATAGAAGGACATATCAAGAAGAAAAAGGTTCAAGAAGTGAAATATCACATTGAGAAAGAAGAAATGAATCCAACCATATCTTGTAATGCATTGGCCGGAATTACCACTCCTCAAACTATCAAGATAGAAGGACATATCAAGAAGAAAAATGTTCAAGAGATGAATCCGACCATATCTTGTAAAGCATTGGAAGAAATTACCACTCCTCAAACTCTCAAGATAGAAGGACATATTAAGAATAAAAAGGTTCAAGTAGTGAAAGATCACATCGAGCATCAACAACAAGTTCTCCCGCTTTTAAAGGATAAAACCACTTTGGTGCAAAATCGAATGAAACAACAAGTAGATAAACATCGTAGTGGAAAAACATTTGATGTAGGTGATTGGGTATTTTTATGGTTACATCTCAAGCAAGCTATTTATGAGAAGGAAATGTTGGAAATACTACATGCACTTAAGAAATGGCGACCTTATCCAATGGGAAGACACTTCAAGGTAAAAATGGATCATGATAGTCTTAAATACTTTTTAGAACAAATATTATCTTTAGAAGAACAGAAAAAATGGGTCACAAATATGTTGGGTTATGACTTTGACATCATCTATAGAAAAGGGAAGAAAATTTTTGTTGCAGATGCACTCTCAAGAAAGGATGAGGATGTGGAAGCATTGTTTTGTGTTATTTCTATTATCCAACCAGATTGGATAAACGAAGCAAGGGATGAATGGAAGAAGGACAAAGAAGTGTGGCCACTCATTCAAAAGTTGCAGAATATCCAAATTCAAACAATATTGCCAGAACTTGAAGAGGAAGGAAAAATCATATTGGAACCTGGAGCAGTCACAGAAACAAGAACCTGACAGCTATGAAATCGATCAATTTCAGAGTATCTCATCAAGTGGAAGAACTTACCCACTGAAGATTCCACATGGGAGGATAAGAATTTTATATAGAAGCATCAAGAACTACTCAAGTGTTGAGGACAACACTTTTTGAAGGAGAGGGGCATGTTAGGCCCATATACTACTAGTGTAACCCCTTACTGTTATTAGTACAACCCCCTTATTATATTTTTGTACCCATGTAGTCCCAATATTGTTATTATTGTGCCCCATAGAAGCCCACTATTGTTATTATTGTTCCCTTACATTATTATTGTTATGTCGGCTCTGATTATATTATGACCCCTTAGACTCCTATATTAGAAAGGAGGTCTTGTCATTTGTATCATCCAAGAATTGTTCATTTGTGTAATGTAAAGGAGGTTGCCCCCTCGAAGAGGCTGAATTATAATGCATTGATCTATCTTTTCTATCCTTTTGTGAGCTGGTTTCATAACAGGCACTCGCAGAGGTAATGAACTATGGAGCCCTGGAAGAAAGGCTTGCGTCGTTGGAAGAAATTGAAGATGAACGGTTGAGACTCGATGAGGAGATCTAGCAGGGTGATATTAGGCTCCAAGAACTTATGAATGAAAGAGTTCGATTAAGGGAGAAATGTGCCATGGCGGAAGCGGAAGTCAAGAAGCTTGAGGAAGGGATAAAGAAGGACTTTCTTGATCAAAATACCATGGTGATAGAACAGGATGAGCACGATTACGTTGACAAACCTGGGGACTACCACCGAGAGTTTATCAGTTTAATGCATTGGATGGGACCACATGTTATTAAGGAAATCACAGATGGTGGTGAGGTGCAATTGGTGAAGTTAAATGGAGAACCTTTCCCAGGAAAAGTGAATGGTAGTCGATTGAAGCCATACACGGGTGGCTTGGCTATCTGACTAGTCGACCAAAGCACAATCTTAGCACTGCAGGTAGCTGAAAGGAGGCGTGAGACTATAACAAGGTGTAGGGAAGTAGTTTAGGTACTTCAATCTCTGAATAGCACGTCCAGGAGGTATAGCTGGCAGCCGCTCAGTGCATTTCCAACCTTGCAGCGGTTCAAGCAGAGTTGGGAGGTCTCCACGTGAAGATCTCTGCACCGATAGGGTGACTCTAGGGTGAGTCACGACTCACGATGTTTGTGTTGGGGGGCTGTTGTGTGCGGGATCCCCTAAGGGAAGTTTTGGGGGTTAAAGCCCAGATTTTGACTAAATCCGATGTAAAGAATTCGCGTTTTGTGGGCGTGCAGCACGAGCTTGTAAATAAGTCATAGGGTTGTCCACCCTCACTTTTATAATGTAATGTCGGCTTCAGAGATCTACCCATGGTCCACGGACTTTTGGATTGTATAAATAGAGTGAGGCTCTAAGTTGTAAATGAAGGAGAGGGAAGTCATGAAGCTAGGATGAAGAATTGAGTCATGTCTGAAGTGTAGAGCTGAGTCTTTGGGTCGTAGTGTTGAAAATGGCAACAAGAAATGCTAAAAATAGAACTACTAAAAATAGAACTACTATAAATAGCAGATTGGGTACCAGTGCTGGATTGAGCAACAGGGAATGAAAAATGGAAGTGCTAAAAATAACATTCTGTTTTTAGCAGTTTGGGATGGATTCCTATTTTAGTGAGTCCCTAAACTAAAATAGTGAAGTAAAATTCGAATTTGAACTTAAAAGATGTTTGAAAATAAATTAATTAACTCACCATGAGTTAATTAGTTGTAAAAAATCAAACATGAAGTCTATGTGAGGACATGCAACAGTTTCTCTATTAATTGAGGAATTTATCCATCAGTTAAAGAGATAAGGATGAGTTCTAATTTGAGTAGTACTTAGTTGGCTTAGTTAACTTAGTCAAGTCCAGTTAGATTGATTTAAATAGTTTTTTTAAATTAATGTGAGTTCAGTTAGTTAATGCATGCTTGCATATAACTGTTGCACTTCAGATAACTAAATATTCTCACATGAATAACTCTTGCATGTCAGTTCAGACAGAGACCTAGTTGAGATCAGAGGAGGGACCGTGTACTATCAGTTGGATGGATTTTTCCTATAAAGGAAACTCATCCATGGAGAAGGATTTATCTCCTTCAAGATTGTACAGTTGGATCAGAGGTTGGTGAGTGTGTGAAGAGGCCAATTCACACAAGTGGCTGCACTGGACCCCAAGGAAAATTGCACGAAGAAATAGGAGGCTTGGAGGGTAGAGGAGAAGGTTTGAGAGAGGCCTTTGACTATCTATGAGTAGCAGAGTGAATGCATAGAGAACATGATAGCTTGTGAGTTGTTTCTTTTTGTAATCCAGACTATATTTCCACTTGTATGATAATACAGAGTTGGGGTTTTAGGCTGAGGCTTTCCCCAGGTTATTTCTTCTGTGTTATGTGTGATTTCTTCTCAGTCTCAGTTATATGTGTTCTCATTGATCGTGCTCAAATTGATTAAGCTTCTGCAAAGTGTTGTAGAAGTAGATCTTGTATTGTGTTTTAGTATATTGCATAATCTATTGATCTACAGTGGGAATTTCTATAGGTAGAGTAGGAGAAGGCTCTGCAACTGAGTGCGCAGAGATCTAGTAGTCCACAGTTGAGTGTGTGGACCCCTACAGCTGAGTGCATAGCGTGAGTTGAGTATGTAACATTTGGAGAAGTAATAAAGATAAGTTTCATATCATTTCTGTATATCTTTTTCATGTTTTTTGCATTGAATGTATTGGGTATAAATTGCAATTTCATTGTTTATCTAGTGTGCAAACTTATATGATTGTGTTGATTAAGTGAATAAAAGATCAAGTATTTGTTTATGCAAAGTTAACTAATAGTTGTAAGAATATAAGTAAGATCTGTGGTGTAACTTGGGGAAATATCGCAGATTGCTGCCTTAGCAGCGCGAAAGCATCTCAGTCCTTGGTTATGGTTGTGCGAAGGCGATTATAACAAAGAAGGCCTCACAGGTCATGGAAGTGTGCGAAGTGACCTGCACGAAGGAATTCACAATTGGACTAAATCGACTCCTCATACATCTCAAGAATGTGGAAACTTGGTTCCAACATCCCCCCATACTACTTCGGGTGAGACCTCAGTCCGTGCTCCATGGGCTGTTGCCGAAAGGGCCAGTAGTGTAGGGATTTGTTTGGCTAATTAACTTTGAACTTGGGTCAGGCCCCCTCAAGCTAACAGCGATCGAGCCAATGATCGACAACGCAGGCAATATTATCCTCCGATGCTTCCAACCTTCGTACTAGCTTTGGGGTCCACATAATAGGACCGTTAAGTTTCCACCTTCCTTGGCTATCTGCTAGCTTTGTGATCCACTCATATAGCTCAATAGGGAAATAATAGAAAAATATTTCATGGATCTATATATGCAGGTATCGGTCCAACCACTATTCCTTTGTCAGTCGCAGGTTTCAGTTCTCCTATGCCACAAATTCGTGGATCTTTCTATCCAACCAATCTCCAATATCTTTCTTAGTTGGATTCCAGTGATATGACATCACACATCTCTTATGCAGATTCTGGTCCCGGAAATGGAACCATTTGTTGGCTTGAGGGGGCCTGTCTCAGGTTCAACGTTAAGTAGCCAAACAAATCCCTAAACTACTGGCCCTTTCGGCATTAGCCCGCAGAGCGAAGACCGAAGTCTCACCTGAAGCAATATGGGGGGATGCTAGAACCAAGTTTCCACACCCTTGAGATGGTTGTGATTTTGTTTGATCTCTTCTATCCCTTCCTTCACATAGGTGACCTCGCTCTAGGGCTTGTAAGACAAACACTTTATTCTGGCTTTGAATACCTTCATGAAAGTATACGATTGGCATTCGCGCAGCCCTAACCTAGGGCCCAAGTACATGGCAACGCATCGTGCATATTCCTCAATTATCCTAAGTGATTCACTTATCTTGTCAAATACTTAAAGTTATCACCACGCAAGCAAATATCCGTGATTGCGTTTAATTATTCAGTGTAATTGCATTCATTCACACATCATATAAGCATAATAAAGGAAATTTATACACAAAATATCCAAACCCGTCAACAGAACAAATACACGGAAATTGGAGAATAACTCCTTTTATTAATATCTTCCAAGTATTACAGACTCTGTTCACTCTACACACATAGCTGCAGGGGTCCATGCACTCAGCTGTGGACTTCTACCCTAGGGCTCTACGCACTCAGCTACAGATCCTCTACCTATGCTACAACCCAAGACTTAGACTTCTTGTTATGACTCTCTTACTCATGCTATGCTTGATTATTCTAACTACTTAGAGCTTAGCTCTTTTTATACAATCCCATGGTTTGCGGACCATGGGTAGATCTCTTACAGCCCACTTTACTTTACAAAATGTCGAACATGGAAAGACATCGCCTGATTACCAACCAATGATGTAAGCTATTAATAGGCGCAAGAGTAATCACCAATAATGATAATGACCCTCAAGGTACTGCAGTACAATTCACGTGGTGTGAATACATGGGTTTATGTCAAACACCACGTAAAATCTTTCGGTCGAAGGCCATTGATGTAAACCTATCGTCGGAAGTGAGAAAATTTCCATTGAGGCATGCAAGCTTCAAAGTACTAAAAGGGATGTTCCTAAGTCAACTTCTTGGATAATGAGCTGATGTCGAGAAGAAGTGACCCATCATAGGAGGGCCTTAATGAATCACACATCTATGACATGGAATGGAGCAAATGATTTTGTGGAGGTGAAAATGATCTAATGATATAAGGTTCAGTGTGGCGATCATGAAAAATGGAGAGTAAAGGTATTGCAGCAGATGAGGGGTTAGCTAGGTTGGTGAATTCTCTGAGTGACTTCTCTTGAACATACTAGTGACACTGAAATGGATTGGTAGCATTAACCCCAAGGTGGATGGTACGATGGACCAATTGTGATATGACTGGTGAACGGAATAACCCAACCCGACTCAATCATGGTGATGGAGTGAAAGTGACATGTTCAAGAGCGACCTGCTACCAATGAAGCTATTCAAGTTTTCTTCCCTCTTTCCCCAGTCATTGTTGACCAGTACCTCTTTATTTTTGTCAAGCTTGAGGAGGATAACATATGCTTGTTCTATAATTTTCCCTTCGGGCAAACCTGTCGCTATGTTTTAGCGAGCCTAGTAGCAGTGAAACTCGCTCTTGTCTGCATGGACAAGTTTGTCACTATTGTTTTAACGAGTTTAACAACAAATATAACTCGGTCCTTTTCAATTTTAGAGAGTCTAAAAAGGGACGGAAAGGCAACTCCAGTGGTCCTTTTTCATAATGTAATCCCTTAAGTTTGAAAAAGTATAAAATAATATGAAAGGGATGACTTTTTCGATAGTTTTAACGAGCCGAACAAGACAAGCACTCGATCTTTTTGTGTAATAATCCCTCGGGTCCAAAAAGATTAAAATCTAGAGGAGGGATGGCACTTCCAATCGCTTTAATGAGCTGGAGAGGCCAATTGCTTGGCAATATTTTCATATTTTACGAGTCAGATGAAAAGAGCTTAAAGGAGACTCGTTTTTTGAGGAACGAGTGATGTTTTTGGATAGCAACTGGTTCCAGGTAAGGTTTGGAACATTTTAAATCATGGCAGTGTAAAGAAGGTGTCTAATAGAATCCCTCATCGCAGTTGTTCCTCAAAAGGGTAAACAATCAAATGGAGGCGTATGATCAGCTAAAAAAGAGTGGAGGTGATGGTAATAACATGACCAAGGTTCAAAAGCTGATAGTCATGTGATCGCAATGGTTATTTACCAAAGGTGGGGTTCATTTTTTAATGAGCTTGAATTCTGGGGGAACATTTGCTCATTGCTAGGTTTATTTTTTAACGAGCTCGAACTTCGCATAAAACTGCTTGTGGCTAGGTTTATATTTTAATGAGCTTGAACTTTGCGTAAAACTGCTCATGCCAGTCATCTAATAAGGATGTCTCTCATTAGTAGGTTCATTTTTTAGGGAGCTTGCACCATGCGCAACTTTACTCTGGAGCCTTTTTTTATGCAAGCTAGGAATGAAAAACTACTGTCCTAAGGGTTAAAGAACTACTAAGGTTAGGTAGGATAGCTTCTCGATAGGAAACAGTCTCCTTTGCTTTGTCATTTCTGTTGGTCTCGGCAAAGGTGAATGGTGGATCAGACCAATCACCTAACTTAAGCAGTTGAAGTTAGTAAAACTACGGGGTTAGAGTTACGATGGTCTCTTTTCACTTGCATGCAAAAAGGTTTGCATGCCCCCAGGTATAAAGTAGAGTTTCCAGGTCACCATATGGAAGTTCTTGCATTAGCAAGATTGTTCCATCCACGTTGTAGACAAAACACTTCCTTGGCGATGTCCATCAAAATGGACAAAGGTGATTGTTGTTAGTCCCAATCACATAACCTTTGGCGGGGGAATCCTTTTCCAGTCCAAATACATTTTCCTAAATGGATAGGGGTATATGACTATTCATATTCCTACGCAGAAACCTACCTTATATCTGGGGTTTTCCTGCCGAAGCAGACTAGGGCGCATGCCTCTTGGGTTTCAGTCACAATCACCGAATCACTCGCGATCATCAGGTGGACAGACTGGAGATTTATTAGACATTCCTTGTGTAAAAAGACTAGTTAGGGATGGCATTTGACTAATAGCTGTGTTCCAACCAGGGAACAAAAGTTAGTCTACGAGCTGGACCACTCTGCCTTCATGTGGAAAACACATCACTTGAAAGAGTGAGGAAACGATAGCTCCCATGCTATAAATGTAGTCACACCCAAGGAGTAGATTGTAATCTAGAGGTCCTTGGACTACCATCACGTTTAGATGAATAGTTGTCCTTCTCAAAGTTATAGGAAAATTTGGAAGGATCCATAACAGTCGACTGGTTCCTTTGTCAAATCCTGTAAGATTTCAAATCTCAGGCAGAAGCGATGGCGAACCAAGCACTTTCCAAATAGTTGAGCAAAGGATACTCACAGAAGCCCCTTCATCTATGATAGTACCAACCATGATCATTATATAAACTTGTACTATGATTCAGAATGGTACATTAGATGGTAGGCAGGGTCTACCTAGTAGATTCCAATCGAAGGAAATGACTAGATTGCTTGGGGGTGGGACCGAATAAATAGTCGGATAAATCTCTGACAAAATTCCTTCCTGCGATAAAGGAACGGGTAGATTTCCCCCATGTTCATCGGAGTTTGTGTTTATGAAAAGAATTTGAATGGTGTCATTCTTATTCTCTTTGGTGACAGTATCATCTGTAGGTGGACCTTCTGAAGACAAGATTGGGTCGACCACCATCTCGACCTGTTGACTTTGGTCTGGTGTGGACTCAGAGGGTTTATCTTCAATGGCAGATGCTTCGACCGTCAACAACAGTGTGTCAATTGTATTTTCAACTAGCGATGGACTCGGCAAGAGTTTCTTGTATCTAGGGGGAAGTCACTGCGGTGACGCGGGACAATTATCCAAGACTCTTTTAGCTTTGTCTAGGAAAGAACAGTGGTGGAGGACATGATTGCATTCACACAGTCTAAGATCTTCCTTTCTTTCCGTTGGCTTCATTTTCACTAGTTGATGTGTGCTTTCAACATGATCGTAAGCAGTTTAAGACACCGGATGGTGCAAGCGAGAATACCAGTCCCTCAGGATCCGTGGGATGCAAGGAAAATCACGATGATAGTGGTCTCCCTTGCAAATGACACATGGAGATTTAGGTTTGGAAGATGCAGTGTGTGGATTTTCGCCAGATTATGCACAGTTGCCCCCTTTTGCTTTTGGATTCTTCTTCTTCTACTTCCCTTTCTTCTTCTTCTTAGTTACTTGGTTTTTAGCATTACTAGTTTCACCAAGTGAGAAGGAATAAGGAGAGGGAGAAACAAACGAAGTAGAAGGTGGGGGAGCAACTTCATCTAGTTTTTGATTTGATTGTTGAGGAATTGCGGTGTTTTGAATGGAATAGGTCGAGAAAATCCATACTGGCAAGCCAATTGTGAGTGCTGGAAGGGACAATGTGGCCATGTGTGGAGCACCAACATCCCCCCAAGAGGAGAAGGGACTAGGATTTCCCTAAGGGGAAATCCTTTATTGGTAGACTCCATTTTCTTAACCTAATACCAATGAGGGAACAATGACATTATTCTGATTAAAATAAATTTTATGACGCTTTGACACAACTTGCTTTTTCAATTTTTAAGAGTCGAAAAAAAGCTAAAGATGACTCTAGTCACCTTCGATTTTTAATGAGCTTGAAGTGACAAGTGCTCAGATGGACCTTTTCTTTTAAGGAGTCTGAAAAGGAACGAAAGTGACTACTCTGGAAATCTAGACAGAGGTATTACCAAACCAATCGCAAAATTGTAGAATACTTTTTATGGTACGACAGTCAATGTTGTTGGGAAAAGTATCCAATACGGAATGACCCTATCCCACTCTAAGGGTGATAGTTCCTTAGCAACAATCAAAGCAAAGCTATTTGAGATTACTTCTTTATGAGATGTAAAAGAGGGGAGAAAGAGATCCACTAACCGATGTCTTTCTCTAATGATTGATCCAATCTTCTCTCCTTGCTGCTTGCCCCCAGCTCCTTGCTCTTTCACTGGCCCAGCTACACCAAGATCCTGCAAAATGGCAAGAGAGGGAAACTACAAGAAGCATACATTCATAATTGATTCAAGGATTGGAATAAATCAAATACACAAGTATAACAATACACCATTGAAACACATGCATATAGAAGAACCTCAAATGCTTTATTAATGGAAGAAGTAAGGTTCAGGAAGTGATACAACCATAAGAGGCCCAATCCAGCATCACCTTCCCAGCAGGAAGAAATCTCCTCTTCACCTCCTTCAAAGCAAATCACCCAATAGTTCTAAACTCAAACCAACAGCAATTCTTTACATTCACAAGATTCCAGCCTCTGGATCTCATGGGAGAGAGATCCATATATAGGAGTTTGGAGAGAGGATGAGTCAGCCTGAGATGTGACTAGTGTCCTCTCCCACTCCAGTTCTTCTTCAGTTCTTGAGTCCACTTGGAGGTTCTTGCTTCCACTTGGAGATCTAGAACCTCTTACTCATCACCAGTCGAATTCCTTGATCCAAGTGTCATTTTGGAAGCTTCCTGGGCATTGACTCATTGAGGAATGAGACTTCCACATGTCAAAACTCACTCAGCGCAGGTAGCCTTTGTTGGAGTTGACATTCAACGCAGGTGGTCCATGGAGCAGTTGACATTCAGCACAGAGGCTCAGTGGAGCAGTTGACATGATCCAGAATTGTCTTGTTTTTGAGTAATTTTCAGTGGAGAACTTGTTTGGATTGTTGTGGTTTGCTGACCTTGTTCCCCTAGGGGTAGGAACAACATGTTTAGGGACTTTGGATCCCTTAGATTATGGACATTTCATGCTTCATTCTGTAAGGCACAAAAATGTCTATAACAGTTGCTCCCTAAAGTATGAGGTCGCTTATCGGGTGAAATGCTTTATCAGGAGGATCCGAAGTTCATTCAATCGCTGAGAGGTGACCTGTAATAAGATACAATACAATACATTATTTTTCATACTGCTTTCATGATCTAGCTGAGGCGGGCATTCTCATGCTCAGCTTTATAAATAAATTTTTCTGTACATAGAACAGACAATCGTCTGATGGTAGACTGATAATTCTCTATTGAAATTATCATCCTTTGAGTAGGATGATTATCTGCTGCACATGTCAATGTCTTTATTTCCTGAATATATATCGCAGCCCGGATGGATGAAACTAGATCCGGGGTCTTCAAACTCGTCCGATCTTCACTCTAAGTACAAGTCGATCCATGTGAGAATTTCTTGGAGTCAAACATGGAAAGACATCGCTTGATTACCAGTCAATGATGTAAACTGTTAACAAGCGCGAGGGGAATCACCGATAATGATGATGACCCTCAAGGTACGGCAGTACAATCCACGTGGTGTGAATAAAGGACTTGGCGTCGAACACC
The DNA here is from genome assembly GCA_031772625.1 of Pinus tabuliformis. Taxonomy (NCBI): domain Eukaryota; kingdom Viridiplantae; phylum Streptophyta; class Pinopsida; order Pinales; family Pinaceae; genus Pinus; species Pinus tabuliformis. The sequence goes on along the minus strand of CM062815.1, from coordinate 308,501,947 downwards.
ACGTAGAATCTTTCGGTCGAAGGTCATTGATGTATACCTGTCGCCGGAAGTGAGAAACTTGCCATTGAGGCATGCAAGCTTCAAAGTACTGAGGGGGTTGTTCCTAGATCAACTTCTTGGATAATGAGCTGAAGTCGACAAGAAGCGATCCGTCAAAGGAGGGCCTTAATGAATCCCACATCAGTGACACGGAACAGAGCTAATGATTGTGATGGAGGTGAAAACGATCTGTGAAATATGATTCAGGGTGGCGGTCATGAAAGGATGAAAGATGATGTATGGTAGTGGATGGGACACGGTTGACTCTTTCTGAAAAACATCTCTTGAACATATAACGACACTGATGCGATGGATCGGTAGCATTACCCCAAATGTGGATGGTTTGGCGAGACCATGGTGATGAGACCAGTGAATGAAACAACCCAACCCGATGTGGTACGGAGGAAAAGTGTCATGTTCAAGAGTGACTTGCTACCATTAAAGCTTTGAGGTTCTCCCAATTTTTCCCCAGTCATTTCTGACCAGTACCTCTTTATTTTTGTCAAGATTGAGGAGGATAACATATGCTTGTTCTATAACATGCCCTTCGGGCAAGCCCATCGCTATGTTTTAACGAGCCTAGCGATAGGGAAACTCGTTCTCGTCTAAAGACAAGTTTGTCGCTATTTAATGCATTTTAACAAGTCTAGCGGCAAAGACAACTTGGTCCTTTTCATTTTTAGAGAGTATGAAAAGGTACGTAAAGTTAACTCCAAAGGTCCTTTTTCGTCATCTAATCCCTTAAGTCCGAAAAAGTATAAAACATTACAGAAGGGATGAATGTTCGATAGTTTTATCGAGCCGAACCAGACAAGCGCTCGATCTTTTTGAGCAATAATCCCTCAGGTCCAAAAAGATTAAAATCTAGAGGAGGGATAACTCTTCCAGTCATTTTAATGAGCTGGAAGGCCAAAACTCGGCAAACTTTTCATATTTTACGAGTCAGAAGAAAAGAGCTCAAAGAAGACTCGTATTTTGAGGAACGAGTGATAAACAGGGATAGCAGCAGATTCTAGGTACAAGTTGGAATTTTCTAATCACGGCAGTGTCACAAGGATGGCTAGGTGAAATCACTCTTCGCAGCTGTTCCTCAAAATAGGTAAACAATCAAGTGAAGGTGAATGATCGGCCAAATGAAAAGTGGAGGTGACGGTGCAAACATGACCAAGGCTTTTATGGCTGATGAATTTACGGTCTCAAATGGTTATTTACCGGTTCATTTTTTCTGGATGAGCTTGAACTCTGGGGGGAAGCTTGCTCACAGGTGCATTTATTTTTTAACGAGCATGAACTCTTGCTAAAACTGCTCAATTGTGCATTTATTTTTTAACGAGCATGAACTTTGCTAAAACTGCTCATTTATACCAGTCATAAGATAAGAATGCCTCCTGAATGATTCCATTTTTTATAGAGCTTGCGCCTTACCAAAGCTATGCTCCCCCTCATCCTTTCTTTATGCAAGTTCGGAAACGGCTAACCTAAAAAACAGATAAATAACCGCTCTTTCCTTGCACTCCAAAAGGTTTGCATGCCCCCAGGTATAAAATACAATTTCAAGGTTGCCCCTCCTCCTTCTCACCTCTGCTTTTCTTTGGGTGTTCACAGCTACTTGTCGTCTTGCTAGTCCGATTTTAACGATACTTGTCTTCTCGTCAGCCCAACTTTCAACAGATTTTTCGCAAGATCGCAAGAGAACAACTACTTGCGACAAGAGAGCAGCTACTTGCAACAAGAGAAGAACACTACTCAAAGACAAAACATTTGTGTTACTGAGGGAGGCTTACCTCTTTCTGGTTACCCAAAGATTGTCTCGTTCGCGGCTACGAATAAAACATTTCTTCGGCGATGTCTACCTAAATAGACAACGGTGAATGACCCTGTTCCGTCAAACACATAACTTTGACAAAAGAATCTTGTTCCAGAACAACCCCTCTTCCTCTACGGACGGGGTACGGACTAGTCATATTCTCCCGCGGAAACCTATCTTATACCCAAGGTTTTCTCTGCCCAACGCAGACCAGGATGCATGCCCCCTGGGTTCCAGTCCCATCTTTCCGAATCACTCACACTCATCGGGAAGAAGGACTGGGGGTGGAGACATTTCTTGATTGAATAGACCATTCAGGGTTGGTATGTGACTATTTGCGATGCGTGATCCCGGAAATGAAAGTTGGTCTACGAGCTTGACCATTCTTCCTTCGTGTGGAAAACACATTACTCTAAAGAGTGAGGAGACTATTGCTCCCATGCAATATATATAGTCTCGTCCAAGGAGTAGGTTATAATCCAAGGGTCCTTGAATGACCATCACGTTCATTTGAACGGCCTTCCCTTTCAATGTAATGGGCACATTGGGGAGGATCCCTAATGGTCGACTGGTTCCTTTATCGAAACCCGAGAGATTTCTTATCTCAGGCAAAAGCGTCGAGGAACCCAGTGCTTTCCAAGCAACAGAGGAAAGGATACTCACAGATGCCCCTTCATCAATGATAGTGCCAGCCATTACCATTCTGTATATTTGGACTATAATTCTGAATGGTATACTGGCTGGCAACCGGGGTCTGCCTAGTTGGTTCCAATCAAAGGATACAACCAGGTTGCTTGGTGGTGGGACCGAATACACGGCCGGATATGACCCTGACGATGTTCCTTCCTGCGATAAAGGAATGGGCGCATTGCCCTGACGCTCGTCAGAGTCTGTGTTGATGAAAAGAATCTGGATGGTGTCATCCTTATTCTCTTCAGTGAGGGTGTCATTTGAAGATGAATCTTCAGTGACGGTGTCATTTGAAGATGAAACTTCTGAAGGGAGAACCGGGTCAACTTCCGTTTCGACCTTTGGACTTTCGTCCGGTCTGGATTCAGTAGGTTCATTTTCAATGACTGACGCTTCAGCTGACCACTTGAGCGGGCCAGCTGTATTCTCAACCAACGAAGGACTTGGCACGAGTTTTTTGTATCCAGAAGGAAGTCTCAACGGTGAAACCAACGATCTTCCAAAACTCTCTTCGCTTCATCTAAGAAGGGACAACGGTGGATGGCATGATCGCCTTCACACAGTCTGCAGGGGGATCTTGCTCCCCCTCTCTGTCTTGAACCTTCACTTTCGCTGGTTGACGGTAAGCATTCAACATGGCTATCAGAGGTTGATGCTCCCGAACTGTGCAAACGAGGGGACCAGTCCCTTAGTATCTGGGGAATACAGGGACAATCTCTATGGAAGTGGTCTCCTCTACATATGACACATGGCGATTTAGGCCCGGTCTGTGCTGTGTGTGGATTTTTCTCAGATGTCTTTTGCTTGCCCCCAGTCACCTTAGGCTCCTTATTCTTCTTCTCTCTCTTCTTCTTCTCCTTCTTCTCCATGGGAGCTTGGCTTTTGCCGGCTCTACCTTGTGAAGATGAAGGATTGGAGGAAGAGTTATAGGAAGTAGAAGGCTGGTGGGCAGTTCTAGACTGATCTAACTGTTGACTCGACTATTCAAGAACCATGGTGTTCTGAACTACATTGGTTGAGAATAGCCAGATTGGCAGGCCAATTGTCAGTCCTGGAAGCGACAATGTGGCCATGTGGGGCGCACCAACTTCTCCCCAAGAGGAGAAAGGACTAGGATTTCCATCATGGGGAATTCCTTGGTTGGTGTGTTCCATGTTCTCAACCTACAGATCAACGCAGGAATAGGAGGTGATTATGTTCCATTTTAAAATAAATTTTATAACGACGCTTTAGACACAACTTGCTTTTTCACTTTTTAAGAGTCGAGAAAAAGCTAAAGATGACTCTAGTCTCCTTCGATGTTTTAACGAGCCCGAAGTGACAAATGCTCGGATGGAATTTTTCAGTTATAGAGTTTGAAAAAGGCCAAAAGAAACTACTCTGGAGTTCTAGGCAGAGGGTGTGCCAAACTTTTCGCAAAACCACAGAATACGTTTTACGGTACGGGTGGTCGATCTTCGTGAATGCTATGTTCACTGCATTGCGATCAGTAGGGCGGCCGACACGGCTTCCTATGGATAAAGGCTTTGTTCCTATAGGGGTCTCCCAATATATACGCGACGGTACATGGGAGCACAAGTCCGTATTGATACTTATCGCTTCACTGTGGAGGAATCACCCAACCACTCAACGCTAAGATATCACGTTTAACGACGCCGGAACACGTCTCTAGCTTAGACCTCTATGTGTTTGCGTTATGTTTCAAAGCGTTGTTATGTAAATTCAATTTATTTTAGGTTGATCTTGTTTAGCAGTTTGCCTTTATGGATCACCACGAGATGTATGGTACAACTCCTAAATGCAGTCTAAAGATGAGAAGCAAGCTTTTTCAATCTTTTCAACTTATGAAAATCTTAACTACTGAGGGAAAAGAAAGACATCATCTTTTCACATAGATCATAGAGCACACACTAATGCACTTTTTCCTAAATCAACATGCAAGCTGTCAAAATGCACATGCACAATGCAGGCATTTCTTTTCTCTTTCTTAATGTTGATGTACTACAAAAAGAAAGCTGTTGTATAACTTTGAATTCAATTTCAAGCGAAAGCAAACAAGCTTTCGTCCAAAATCAAAAGACACCTTAAGATTTACTTGTTTCAACACTAGAAATACATAAATTCAAACCATATGACGAAAGCAAAATCTCAATCGGCTATGAACAGCAAACAAACTAACTCTTAAGATCAAAACGACACTTATCACAGGTCTAGATCTAAGAGGCCACAGCAAGACTAGTTCACTTTCGTTATGGGAAACTGCAAATGATGTAAGAAATACACAAAGAACAAATACAGTTTCTTTATACAACCGAGGCGGAATAGTGGCAAAGAAAGGTGGTTTCAGATAGGTACATTGACTGATAACAGGCTGCAAAAACAGGGATGAAAACAGGGTGTTATCACAAAATCAGTACTAAGGGCTGCAGCCAAGCAAGATTTCATGTAACTCTTTCAACCAGACTTTAGACCAAAGATTAGCCTCCTTGGTCAGAGAGGGCTCTCTCACAGACTTTTGATAAAAATCAATCACAACAACAGATGGCTAACTCTTCACAAATTTATAAAAACAAAGCTGGTTGGACACATATCAAATAAGTCTTCATTGGGCTATGGAGTCTCACACATTTAGTAAACAAAAGCACAGTCATTTCATGGAAGTCAAGGCTCTTTGCATTAGATGTTCAAACATATTTCACACAAACCACAGCTTGCCAAACATACAGGAAGTCAGAGCATTAGAAATGAATTCTGAGTGATTATGTTATAACAAGGCTGTAAAAGAACATATAAGAGAAAACACCACCATCATATTTGAACAAAATAATCCATTGAGAATCTTGAGAAGAAACAACCACTGTTTTACTATTACTGTAACAAGTCTTTACATTGGCCCAAATAACTCTGTTTTTGTATAAAATGTCCAACCCTTATTACATCAGAGTTTTCACTATATATAGGAAAAACCCCCACTAAAACTATCTTGAGTCTCCTCAACAAGCATGAGGGGAGAGCTCGATGATGTACCATTAATTAGCCTTATCTATTTTAAACAAACTAATTAAATACAAAAGGTATGAGCTGTAATTACATAAAGTCCTAATCAAACTAAAACACTAATTCCTTTCTCCTCGTAATATGATTCTTCTTGGATGCTGGACAGCTGTACAATTTCTGTAGTGGCCAAAACATGCTAGAGAAACATTCACTGAATGAGCAGCTTCGGATACTTGCTGCGGAGACAACTCATTAATTAATAGAGATAAGCACCCTATTTACAAGGTCCGTGTCTTCCATTTTCCTTCATCATTTAAATACCACGCTCCAAACTCTTTAAACCTTTAATGACAACGCATAATCACCATATGCCATATGATCTGGATGCTTCGTGGACCAAACAGGTGTACCAACCGAACATTCTGGTAACCCTACCAATACCCTAGTAGCTCGGTCATAAAGTGCCTTTGAGAAAACTTTATGAAAATAAACAAAATATTTTACTTTCCCTTCAAGACCTACACCTGTCACTGTTTGAGCTATTATGATGTCTATGTATGATCTCCCTCTTGTCTTCTAAACCTTCTTTTACAAATTCGCTGACCTCATCATCAAAATTCATTATTTTTTTACAAAACAGCAATCTACAGCAGTTTCGTAGCGCGCTACGAAACTGCTGTAGATGTCAAAACAGAACATATGTATTTGTCTAAAGTGTCTTTTGAAATACATAATAGACTTGCAACCTGTGGATGGTGTAAAGACCTTGGAGGATCCCTGAGAAAAATTGTTGTCATGAAGCAACCAGCAATTCTGCATTCTTCCCGAGACCATACTCAATCCAAAACAGCAAAAAAAAAAAAAAAAAAAAAAACCTCTGTTTATCCTCTGTAGTCAAAAATACTCTAACCATATTCCTTTGGCTTAGTTTGGCTCAATTGCATCTGGGTTCTAAATACGATCATAAGGGTGATCTGGATATCGTAGGGGATCCTTACTTCTGGAACCAAGATTTATTCTTGCAGTAACCTTCAAGAAGAAATCTCCCTCAAAATCTATTGCACACATTTAATCATTGAGAACGCGCAACTCCAATTGAAACATCTAAAACACACACATTAATATACTAGATGCTGCTCTCAAGATAATTTCTTCAACATATATATCTGTTGCAGTTGCAATTGTTATAGTGATTCAACGCGTGGTGTCAAGACAGAGGTCGAACTTTGGGTATAACTGCCATTTCACTCCAATACAAGAAAAACTTAATCTCGAGCTTCTTTAAATCTGTACATTCTTCAGCATTATTGTTAATGCATGGGTGAAAAACCAGACTCACTGGCCTGTAATTTCTGATATGGCATTTTGAACTTTTGTCCATAGCTATTCCCTATCCGGTTTGAAAAGCAAATTTTGGTATATGAACCACCCAGAAAACATAATTCCAACAAATTCAAATGCACTTGAAATAAGAGGAAACTTGTCAATTGCCGCGATAAGTCCAGTTGAGGCCCAAAGCACTATCACAGCTGCAAAGCCCAGTCCACCAACAGCGAGTTTGTCATCAGTCTTTTCCCAAGCCTCTGGAACAGGTTTGAGGGCATCCGTCAATGGCTTTACTGGAGCAATAGAGGTCTCCCCAGTAATCATTGCAATTACTCTGCTAGCGAACTCTCTTGCAGCTTTCATTGCATTTACAAAACCGCTCTGTTTGCTTAGAGGCGTATGATATGTACAAAATTCTGATGCTTGAATTACTCCATTCTCATATCCTTTAATATCAACACTATTGGTGTAAGCACCATAACCCCCTTTTGCGCAATCTGCAGATGGCAATCCCATCAAAAACCATGGTGATTTCTCTCTGAATTGTGTTGTAGATGGGTGGTCTCTGATCAAGTCTGAATGTCCACTTTAGGATACAAAATCATATTGCAGACATTCCTGTCCTTCACAAAATGATGACAGAAGTCCAGCATTAGACACGCCTCCAGATTGCTGCCCCTTTTTGTTTTCCCACATCTTATCTTGCTCTTCCTTGGGTACTAACACGTGGTGGACCTCGCCTCAGCCTTTTTAGTGTCGGTGGAAGTTTCACTCTCACCCTTGTTATTAGTAATGACAGAATCGTGAATAGATGTTACATTCCCTTCCTCCTTCACAGGTCGTAGCTGTCATAAATCCGCCATTCGACTGCTTTGCACCAACTGCAATTACTACAGGAACCTTTAAAAACCGCTTCCAGTAAATCGCCATAACAGAGGATCTGTCTCATCTGGAGTGTATAACTCTGGAGCTCGCGGATAATAAAAACCATCAAAGAAAAATCCTTCCTGACGGATCAACCTGCAGATTCACCCACCACTTCCGCCAAGCTATTTCCGAACCCTTCTTGTTTGGGACTAACACCCTGGGACAGAATGTCCATCTAGAAACATCTGAGCGAAACGGCCAATTGCATCTTCTTCCATTGCTGCAAATAATCAAATTGAGACCTGGTGTTCCCAAATATTGGCTTGGAAAGATCCATTTCTACTTTTCGAAGATACTTCACGAATGAACTGCAGGCCATATCATAGTTTCTGGAGATATCACCAAGGAATGCGATATACATATAAAGCACTTTCAGTGGTTGCACAGTCTCTAATACTCGGTATTGTTCTTCGTATGTATAGAGGCTCTTTTTGACAAGACTAAATGGCTTAGAAAGGTTATAAAGGCAATCTAAGTATCCATCTATCCTATTCTCCTGTAAATATAGGAAATTAGTCTCGATAAATGTCCTTACCTTCTTCTCGAGGATCTTGGTTTTACCTTTGAGTAACACAGCCAGGGCCTCGGGTGTCCACTTAATGATTTGTTTCTGGTTCTGAGACATCAACTGAAATCGGCGTTGCACATTTCACACCTCTTCCAACCACACCAAGATGCGTTACATTACCACTGGAAGGGACGGCTGGTAGACTAAGCTGATCAAAACCATTGTTTGTCGCAGCTTCTACTTCATGAGAGGAATTCACACTTATACAAGCATTTTAATCCTGAGAAACGTTCTTATCATTATAAAGAGCCTGAAAAACCTCAGACCACGGTGGAGTTGACATCATCACCTTGAGATCTTCAATCTTATCTGAAAGATCTGACATTAGACCTTTAATCACATCAACCTCATCCACAGCAGTTGTAGCCAGTGTACAATAGGCATGCTAGGATTTGGGCCTCCACTGAAAACTCGAGCAAATCCCCAATTTCGTAGCACGCTATGAAAACACCTAATAGGTAGCGCTGCGAAACTGCTAAAAAATTTATGCGCTGCGAAAACGCTTTGCCCTTAAGCAAGACTGAAAATTTTTTGGCAACAGACTTTTCAGTGATAACACAGGGCAACAGAAAGCAGAGAACCCCAGTTGCACAAGGCCTAACTGGTTCAGCGCAGGTAGAACACTGTCAGTTTGACATTCAGCGCAGGTAGCCCCTTCGAGACCTGCGTTGAAATGCAGACTGCCTTCACAGTGCCTGCAATGAAGAGAGAAACTCTCGTTTCTCTTGGTTCTGGGACACAGATTGCTCAAAAATCAGCAGTTTTTGGCCAAATCAAAGCTACCAATCAAGTACACACTAAAGGATGATTCAGAGGAGGATGAAAAGCTATCACTAAGAGTTGTTCAAAGTCCTTGTGGATCAGTTCTTCAAATCATAAACATGCCCAGAAACTGAGCTAGAGTAGCTACCCTCTACTTTGCATTTGAAAGATCCAAATGCAGTTCGATTCGGTACTCCCTGTGTTTAGGAAATGAATAGCAAAAACACAAACAACCAACAAGATACGATCCCCAGTGGAGTCACCAATTTGTTGTTGGGAAAAGTATCCAATACGGAATGACCCTATCCCACTCTAAGGGTGATAGTTCCTTAGCAACAATCAAAGCAAAGCTATTTGAGATTACTTATTTATGAGATGTAAAAGAGGGGAGAAAGAGATCCACTAACCGATGTCTTTCGCTAATGATTGATCCAATCTTCTCTCCTTGCTGCTTGCCCCCAGCTCCTTGCTCTTTCACTGGCCCAGCTACACCAAGATCCTGCAAAATGGCAAGAGAGGGAAACTACAAGAAGCATACATTCATAATTGATTCAAGGATTAGAATAAATCAAATACACAAGTATAACAATACACCATTGAGACACATGCATATAGAAGAACCTCAAATTCTCTATTAATGGAAGAAGTAAGGTTCAGGAAGTGATACAACCATAAGAGGCCCAATCCAGCATCACCTTCCCAGAAGGAAGAAATCTCCTCTTCACCTCCTTCAAAGCAAATCACCCAATAGTTCTAAACTCAAACCAACAGCAATTCTTTACATTCACAAGATTCCAGCCTCTGGATCTCATGGGAGAGAGATCCATATATAGGAGTTTGGAGAGAGGATGAGTCAGCCTGAGATGTGACTAGTGTCCTCTCCCACTCCAGTTCTTCTTCAGTTCTTGAGTCCACTTGGAGGTTCTTGCTTCCACTTGGAGATCTAGAACCTCTTACTCATCACCAGTCGAATTCCTTGATCCAAGTGTCATTTTGGAAGCTTCCTGGGCATTGACTCATTGAGGAATGAGACTTCCACATGTCAAAACTCGCTCAGCACAGGTAGCTTTTGTTGGAGTTGACATTCAACGCAGGTGGTCCATGTAGCAGTTGACATTCAGCGCAGAGGCTCAGTGGAGCAGTTGACATGATCCAGAATTGTCTTGTTTTTGAGTAATTTTCAGTGGAGAACTTGTTTGGATTGCTGTGGTTTGCTGACCTTGTTCCCCTAGGGGTAGGAACAACATGTTTAGGGACTTTGGATCCCTTAGATTATGGACATTTCATGCTTCATTCTGTAAGGCACAAAAATGTCTATAACAGTCAATCTTCCCGAATGCTGTGTTCAATGCATTGCGATCGATAGGGCGGTAGACACAACTTCCTAAGGATAAAGGATGTAGCCTATTGTGGTCCCCCAATATATACTTGATAGAACGTGGGAGCACAAGTCCGTACTGGCACTTGTTGTCTCAAAGAGGAGGAATCACCCAACCTACGATGAAAGCGACAATTACCAGGCTTTACAACGCTAGAATACGTCTCTAGCCTGGACTTCTAAATGTTGTGCGTTAGGTTCCAAAGCGTTTTTATGTTCATTGAAGTTTATTTTATAGTTGATCTTTCTTAAGAAGTTTTCCTTTAAGGTTCACGGTGTGATGTAGATATACAATTCCTAAATATGCAATCTAAGATGATAAACAGTCATTTACTTTCTTTTTGCAATGAAAATCCTAGCTACTAAGGAAAGAGAAATGAAATTCTTTCAACATAGAGCAGAGAGCACACACTAGATGCACTTTTCCTAAATCAACTTCAGCATGTAGTCTTAATGCAAATGAACATGCATGTGTTGTTTTTCAGTTTCCTTAATGTGAAAATGACAAAAAGAAAACTAAGTATAGATCTGAACTATATTCTTTCAAAGCGATAGTACTACCAATTTTCTTTAAAAAAAAAGAAAGTAAGGTCAAGTCGACACTTTGTGATTTTGAATTTAAAACTGCTTTTGACACTTTAAATACTAATGATTCAAATCAAATACAATGGAAAAAGTGTAATCGACTATTTAAAAGAGGAATGCTTTGCGACACTTTTTTTCTTAACCAAAAATGACACTTGCGACACTTTCAAATCAAAGGATGGCAGTTCAATTAAGCTATTATTTGCAAAGGAGAACTGTTAATGATGAAAAATACATAAAAAACATGCACAATTCCTTATGATGGAGGTTTAATAATGCAAAGGAAGATGGTTTCAATAGAGATATATTGATCATAGACAACAAAACTATTGAATAAAGCCGAAGACAATGAAGAAAAAACCAAAATCTGGAGGCAAAAACAGTCTCAGTCAATCTTGCACTTGTAACATAGGGAAACAAGGATGCATCTCACCTGCAACACATGAGAGGTTTGATGCATCCAGGTTGCCAAGAAGAGACAGTGCGATGGTCCAGGGATGAGACTGTGCTTGGTTTTCACTCACAGTTTGCAGCTAAGTTCAGGGATTTAGCCTGAGCTAATGATTGTCAGTAAACACAAAGTGTAGGGGCTGATCTAATGAGGTTATTTGAGCTACCACCAGGGGCCGCACTTAGGATGTTTGCAAGCTAGATGTTCAATTCATAAACCAACCCGAAGATTGACTGAAGCAGCGTTGATCTAGTTTGTAGTTGCATAGCAAAAGTAGTTTGAAGGCTAGCTGGCTTAACTTCAGGCTCCATCTGTGGTTTATAGAGAAAACAACAATAACAAAACAAACAAACTATTCGCTCCCCAGTGGAGTCACCATTTTGTTATCGGGAAAAATAGTGTCCATTCAGAGCTACTAGTCCCACTAAGATGGGTAGCTATCTTAGAAACAAACAAACTAAAGTTACTTGTATTTTCCTTTATGGGAGATAGATGAGAGAGAAGTAGAGAGTACCAACCTTGGTCTTTAGCTAGTCTCCTTACTCGTTTCCTCTCTCCCTTGATAGAGCTTTCACCACTCCTTTCTCACTTGTCCTACTTCAAAGAACACCTGTAGAGTCAAGGCAACAAAATACCATCAAAGCATAGAGATCTATAACCGTAAATAATGTAGGATCAGATGTGCATTAACCATATAAATGCATATACAAATACAAGATTCAGAGATATACAAGCATATGGAGGAAAACTCAAATAGCTTTATTGATAGAAGTAGTAGAAGAGAGGATTACAACCAAGCTGTCTAATCGAGCATCATCCTCCCAGCATGAAAGCCCTCTTCACCTCATACAAAGCAAGATCACCCAACAATGTCTTCAAAGAGAAACCAACAGCACTTCCTTGCAAATTAAAAAATTCCAGCCTCTGGATCTCTAAGATGAGGGATCCACATATAGATGTTTACAGGAGAGTGAGTCAGCTTCTGGGATTTTGATTAGTGTCATTTCACTGATATTTCTTGGTTGCACTTTGAGATTTCAGATCCCTTACTCATCCCTGGGCAAATTCAGAGAGGCAAGTGTCATATGAGTAGTTTCTAGAAGATTCTCTGGGTTTCCACCTAGAAAACTACTTCTGCCATTTGTCTGCTCTCACTCATTGCACCCTACAAAAGGGCTCTCTAGTATGCATCACACCCCCTATGTGTAATAGGTGAGATGCATCGTACCCTATGCATGGAGCCGTTTGTATGGTCCTGTTTTGACCAGTTCTTAGTAGTTTTTCATGGAGAACTTATGGGAGATGATGTAATTAGCTAACCTTGTTATTTTAGGGTATGAAACAACGCTTTTAAGGGTTTAGAAGCCCTTGGTTTATGGACATATGTGATTGGGGTTGCATTGCCCAAATATGTCTATAACACCAAGATTCCCATCTAGGGGGAGACCTTGACTAGTAGACTTTGGAAATGTTGCCATTGGAATCAACCTTGAAAGGAACACTAACTTTAACCAGGAATATTTTGTGGGCAGTTAATTTTATGACACCGAAACAAAACTGTGCCTTTTCATATTTTAAGAGTCAAGAAAAGGACGAAAGGTGACTCTATCTCTTTCGAGGTTTAATGAGCCTAAAAGGACAAGTGCTCAGATGATCCTTTTACTTTTAAAGAGTCAAAATGGAATGAAAATGACTGCTCTGGAATTCTAGGCATGAGGTTTACTAGACAAATTGTAAAACTGCATATACACCTTGGTAATAAAATGAAAGAGAAATTACCAAGGACTTTTCGTACGACGGCCAATCTTCACGAATGTTATGTCCGGTGCATTACAAATCGTAAGGCAAAAGACTTGAATTCCTATGGATAATATGATGATAACCTAGTGGGGTCTCCCAATATATATGTGACAGTACGAGGAACACAAATCCGTACTAGCATCTATTGTATCCCAAAAGGAGGAAACACCCAACCTTAGTGAGAACAATAGGAACTAGGTTTAACGACATCAGAACATGTCTCTAGCCTAGACCTTTGAATATGTGAGCGTTAGGTTCCAATGCGTTTTTAAGTTCATTCAATAGATTTTAACAGTTAATCTTGAATTAAGTCTTGAATTCAAGGCCTTATTGAATGTATCTTTAACACTCCTAGAATGCAACTAAATGAGAAAAAACCATTCCTTTCGATGAAAAACCACCTAAATGAGGGTAACGATTTCATTTCCAAGTGAACGAAGACAATAACAAGAAAATGCAAGAACAACAGTGCAAGCAAGTAATCCAATCAATAGGAAACACAATGCATCGATTTCCGCTTATCTCGCAACTACTATGACGAAAAATGAAAGATTTGAATTTCGATTTTCAATTCCTAATCATAAAGAATCTACTAATGAAAACATGCTTTCATTTTCGTAAACTATATGAGTGCAATGTTTTTTATTTTTGGAATAAATAACAAACAAGCTAATGCACAGCCTGACTAATCAAAAGGAAAATGTAATCTATGCTTCAATAGAAAATGGAAACCAAATCAACACAACAAGTTAGTTCGATGAACAATCACTACAGATCAACCAGGAAGATGGGCAAGTAGCAAGAGAACAACTTCAAACAAATCAATAAGGCTGTTGTGGATGTAGTTCAAAAACTTGAAAGGACAAGCAACCCAAAACCAACGAATTCTTGACGGAACCGTAAAAGACCTAGGTCACACAATCCAAAAAGCCAAATTTCATACAAATGGAACCAAGAAGGACATGCCTTAGTTAAACACAATCAAAACAAGCTTAACAAGGTGAAAGAAACAATAAAGTACAAGCTACACTAACCTATTCAGGAGGCAAGCCTGTAAAAATTAAACCTACAGGAATCGTCGCAGGCGCAACACTGACAACATGAGACGATCGCTAATCGTCACAAGCACAACACAGGTAACTGAGTGATGTCATCGCAAGAGTACACCTGTTTTCAGCAACGGTCCGATTTCAAGAATCATCGCAGCTATATGACGAGATATCTGCAACATACAGTGAGGGTAAAGAGAGCAGGAGTGATTCGTTGCAGTTGTTAGGAATTAAACATCGACAATCTCAATAAATAGTGAAAACAAGGCAAAACCAGCAGAAAGACCCCAAGCTTATCACTCAAATAGTGAGGTGGACTACTAGATCTACTCAAGTGATCCAAATCACTGATGGTTTAGTCCTAAAACAAAGAGACGCTATGTAATGTAATAAAAAACAACAATAGAAAAATCAAGAGACAACACACAAATGATGTCCCTAGCGGAGTCACCAACTTGTGATGTAGGTAAGTTCCCTCTGCGGATAGAGAAAAACCCTCTAGCCCTAGAGTGGGTCTAGTCACAACAAGACGAAGACAATAGCTAATTCCTTAAATAATTATTGTTGAAGAGGCCTACCTTATATTGGTGTTTGATGAAGTCTTCGTCATGTTGCTTCAACTATCACTTTCTTCTCCTTAATGAATGATCCACTTGAAACAACATAATAGAATGACAAAAAACATAATAGATCATGACAATGAACTATCTACTTATAGAGTCAAGGAACCATAAGCTATCAACATACATTTCATACATGATATAGGAAATAACTATTGATTGTATTAATATAAACAATCGCAAAGCTTACAACCACGCCTTGACGTCGCAAGCTTCCTTGAAGGGTCCATTCAGTATGTCCCCAAAAGCATTCACTCTCATAGGTCTCCCAGGAAAACAGATGACTCTCTCTCTCACCCAAAGGCACAAGTATGGAACCAAGACAATCACAACAAGGCTTCCTTCTTACAAAACCATTTCAAACTATCAATCCACAACGTGAGAGGCTATTCTCATACTCCACAATCTATTGCTAGTCTATCAGCACTACAAACTATAAGCTATCAATCCAACAAACCAAGAAATAGCTAACCCCAAATAAAAACTAGTTGATCATAGTCATGGAGGATGCTTTTATAAGAGGAGGAGCCTCCATAAATGAGGGGAGAGGAAACTTATCTTCAAGGGAGGTTGCTCAAAAGGTAGAACCACCATCTCAAATGAGGAGAGGCAAACTTATTTGACCTAACAACCAGCTCCAGAACCACCTAGAAGTATTCTTTTTGAACCAATTCGCCATATATGGGTCATCGCAGGTCAAACACTGAGACTCAGAGACGACGTCGCAAGGCATTAGTTCACTCTAGTCTATCATCACAGGCAGGATATAGATGAGCTGCAATAATCCCTAAAATCTGACTGTCACTGAGAACAGATGCACTCTTGTGACAGTGTCATGAGGTTCTCACTCACTCTGGGCCATCGTTGTAGGTAGGATACTGATGTCTTGCGATGATCTTGAAACATAGGTAAAAAGGGTGAACTTCATGATTA
The DNA here is from genome assembly GCA_031772625.1 of Pinus tabuliformis. Classification (NCBI taxonomy): domain Eukaryota; kingdom Viridiplantae; phylum Streptophyta; class Pinopsida; order Pinales; family Pinaceae; genus Pinus; species Pinus tabuliformis. The sequence goes on along the minus strand of CM062815.1, from coordinate 308,486,015 downwards.
ATCAGCATGGTTAATCTTCTTGTGTGATATGGAATATGTGGACACATATTTTGATGTATGACACAGAGCAAATGCCATTCAGGGACCGACTCTACCTGGGATCAGGGGATGCAAGGTCGGTGACAAAATATTGTGTAACATGTATGAACTCAAGATCAATATAACACTCAGAATTTACTTCCTCCACTCGAACTACACGATCCCATTGCTCATGCATTGGAGGAGTCTTACATTGCAGGCACTCGTGTGCGATGCAAGTTATCTTTGTTTCTTTCATTTTCTGGCATGTCACAGTCAAGAGTGTGCTTATGATTCAAAGTTGCACGTAGTGTCACACAACACCATGATAAGTGCATGGACTGTTCATCATGCACATGCACTCACTTATGTCCTGTGGGAACTTTGAATCACGAAGTGTGGTTGTATTCATTATTATATCTTTCTTGCTTGTTGGTTCGTACGACTGGGTTTCTCGTAGACCAAGCCTTCACCAACATGGGTCTACCAATGCGCTAGTGGCTACATTGGAAGTATCACTTCACATAATTAGGCCCATGTACCGTTAGTGTAGGAGTAGGAGTAATGTTTTCTTTCAGTTGTTTGCTTGCATGCTTGTCTTCTTACGTGCTTTGTTTGCCTGTTTGTTTGCTTGCTTGTTTGTTTACTTTCTTCGCTTTCATTTTTGCTTCTGCTCTTTCTTTGCTTTGTTTATTGTTAGTTCATTCACTTGTTTCATTCATAGGTTAGCTTTGCATGAAACCATGTATGACTCTTGAAGAGAGATGGGTAAATTACAAGAGGGCTTGTACAACTATCACTACTTATTTATCTGTCATATTGCCTCTATATTATGAGCTTGTTACTTTTAGTCCATGATATGTCAAAGGAAAATACGTACTTTTCGAAGTGAACCTTGGTGTAAACACAACACTTGCATGCTAACTAGTGTCACCTTCTCTAGTCAATTGTTTTTGGGTTAACCCTTGTCAGCTCAGTCAAGTAGAGTAAGGTAAGGGGGAAAACCTTAATAGGCACGTCAGAGATACAATAAACTACTTCTCTACTGGAACAACCTCTTCTGCTCTCAATAAATCAGGATCCCTCTTCCGCCTCTAAAATGAATAACTGCTATGCACAGTGAAAAATGAAAAAATGTAAAGTCAAAAAATGAAAAATGAAAACTTAATAAGGCGAAAGAAGAGAAAGGCTTCCTATGCAGGGAGGTGATGCAAGTAACTCCACCAAGGTACTAACTAGGCTTGCTGGCAGCGGAGCCATGCTTGTGTTCTTATGTGACTCCACCGGGGTACTGTCCAGGCCTGCTGGCAGTGGAGCAACACCAAAGATGAAACTAAGACTCTAACGACTATACTGCTTGTGCACCTATATACCCGTAAATCCCAATCGAAACAACTGTGTTACCTTGGCTTGGAATGTGTGTCAATCGACCAAGGGTTTGGTAGATTCTACATCTTACAATCAATTTAGTGTGAAGCCAAGATGAGCTGAAAACTGAACACTAATTCTAGAGTTGTTAGACTTGCGTTTCACGAACAAGTTCCATTCAGAGAGCTGGAGTTTTACCAGTGTGTTGCCAAGTGTTGTAGTGGATACAACCACCCTCCAAAATTTTTCCTTAGCCTCGTTTTGGAGCCTCCCTTCCAACATTCACAGCAGCTTTCCCTGCCTCATCAATTTCACAAGCTTCAGTGTCTTTCTTACACAAAGGAAACCTGTTGGTCACAGCTTGATCCATTCCCCTCACAGATTATTCACCCGAACTTGGTCCAGTTTTAGCCTGAGTAGATTCCCCTTGAAAATTGTGCATTTCTGGACAAAAACCATCCTTCCCTCCAAAAATTGCGCAATCCTCTGTTCTAGCCTATTGGGCTCCATGATTGCGCAATCCTACCTGCCAACAATCCCAGCAGGATTTGCGCAAATTTCCCCAGCAAGTCTGATCAACCCATAATTTACACAAATATGGACATCAATCATCTACTCTGCCCAGAAATTGCACAAATATCCTGGGCAGCCAGCCCAGCTCCTAGCTAGAAATGTGCATTTTTTCTCCAGCAGTCTCTTGCATATGTAGCTGAGTTGACCAATTCCCTCCGGAACTAATCAAAACATACTTGCATGCATGGGATGCTTCTCCCAAGGCAGCATGCAAAGGCATCCTTTGTTTGAGGGATCTATTTTTAGCAGTTGGAGGTTACATGCAAGGAGAAATTCTAAAACCTCCCACCAAGTGTTGCTTCCCATGGGTTCATGGTATGCGCATCACAACCTAGATGTTATAAAAACTCATCAACCAGATGTTGTAGAGCTCATTTCTCACATCAACCTTGTAGCTCTGACATCACACATCACATCTAGGAGCAGTTAGCACATTCAGCTCAGCTGTTTTGGGGTAAGCCGCCTTCCCATGCCTTGTGCTACATTTCTATCACTTTTTGTGTGTTTCACTTGTGGGAGTATTGTTTGCTTGATTTCTTTGAATGCGTGCTATCATTTACATATATACTAGCTTTTCCTAGCTCTGTTTCAGTTTTCGTTGCTATCTCATTATTGTCGCATGCGTGAAATTGTTTTGCACGGATGTTCACCCAACTGGCGAACTACCTCGCCCACATGCATGTTGATATGTTTGTTGAACCTTTCATTCATTTTTTTATGCACTACCAATCACTTCTGCTATCACTTAGTGTCATCATGAATTTACTATCTTAGTTGCTTTCAGTTGCCCATCAGTGAGTCGAGCCAACCTTGGCCCGGACTCTGCCTTCACCAAGGTTGCATTGCGTAATCTAGGGAAGGAAGGCTCACCTTCCTCTCCAGATTTTCACATGCCTACCCAACACTGGCCCCAAGGACTATTTGCATTTATGGAGGACAGTGGCTACTTGGCCCAAGAAATTGTGAAAATCTGGCCCTAGGCCAATAGTCCTTCCCAACTGGAATTGCACATTACACAATCCTAGCAGTCAGCAACCAGACTGGACTGTGCATTTCGCAGTTCCAGTAATCAGCCAATCTCCCAATAGCCCAGACTGTGCCTTGTACAGTCTTGGCATTCGGTCTCCTGACCTCCCGACCAAAATTGTGCAACCTTCATGATCATGCACCCAGGTATGTTGCAAGTTAGTTCTCATGTTCATTTTGGTTTTCAACTAACAAATTACTTACCATGAGTGTTTTCGTGTCTGCTATGAGGTAAAATGCACGGTGTATGTAAAATGAAAACTACCCTCAAAGGCCTTCCTAGGACCTTTGACAGACTATAAGATTATCTGCAGAAGCTACCAAGTTATGCACATGTTCATCTATCAAAGATAAATTGACAAGGTATGGAAAGAGGATCACCTTTAGTTCCTTCTAGATTTTTTTGGAGATCTCTATGCAGCAAGAAGAACTCCTTCAAGGCCGGATCCAAGACAATTCCTGCACAAAGGACAAGGTAAACCAATCATAGCATACACTCTTGAAAACTAATGTAATAATGCACAATAAACATATATTAGTGTATAACTTAACTCCTCATCTCGATAGGCATCAAAATGAACAAATCAATGAACAACATTACTGACACTATGGAGTAGGGAATACAACTGCAGTTTTGTATTTATAATGGAAATTGATTACAACCATCTGTTGTATCAGCCTTCCCTTGCCCCTTCTTCCTCTCTCTCTACCTCTTTCAGCTCACTTCTTCAAGTATATGACAATTCACAACATCTTAATGGGCTATCCTTCCAAATGCTCTGACCCCTTTCACAGTGGCCCTCTCACTGCTTATGTAGCAATCGAATTAGGGCTGCCAAGCTCCTCGTAGATTTCATTAGGGAAAAAGCCATGAACCTTCCCTATTTTCAAGCTTTTTCCCATTTGCCTTCATTCTCGGATTGGAATTTCCCAAAATATTCGATTTTTGGATTTTCCTTGCTTTTCTTGAGCAAATTTAGGGATAAATATCTAGATATTTGTGAGCAAATTCATTGGCTTGACCCACTGAACTTCCCTTAGTTTCACTAACACTCCCCCTGGTCTAACAACTTGAGTTGGCAAGGTGACTAACTCTCCTCTATGCTTGGTAACAAGCTTTATAAAGCAGTTTATCAGTGTGCAGAGAGCGTTAGTGAGGAATCAAGGCCTGCAATTGTGGTCTTTGCTTCAGTCATCCTGTATTTCACCTCTGAGTTGATGAGGAGGTCATTTTGTCCTATAACAAATGCCCCCTAAAGTATGAGATCATAGGTAAATACGATGGCCGAAATACTTTACTAAAACTGTAATTTTCTGTCAAAATTTTGGAGAGAGAGAGAAGTTTCGGGTAGCAAGGAAAACCTGATACAAACATATACATATATATAAACTACTCAAATCATGTCCTGAGTTGGGCATTCCCATGCTCAATAGCTATGTCAGAGAAATTTTCCTTTCTGAGATATAACAATGTTGGCTGCCGATAGGCACAGAGTAGATCCAATTTCATAATAGATCATCCTGAAATAGATGTCTCCAAAAAACAATATCTACATCTTGGGAGAGGAAACAAGGCTGAATGATGCAAGCCTCTACCCAAGGTCTTGATTTCCACTTCACCGAACAGCATAGATCGGTACATGTGATAATATGTGTTGACGTCAAACATGCACGAAATCATCTGATTACTAGTCAATAATGGAGACCGTTAACAGATGCGAGGAAGGCCACCGATAATGGTGATGGTCTCCAAGATGCACAGTGCAAACTAGCAAGTGTGAAAGATTTCTTTGTCGTCGAACACTCGTAGAATTGCTTAACCAAGAGCCAATAATGAAAACCCATGATCAAACACAAGGTAACCTACCACTAATGTCTGCAAGTACCAAGGCACTGAATGTGTTTCTGGGTTATCTTCCTAGATAGAGTGTTGAAGTCGATAGGAAGAAACCTATCGAAAGGTAGGCAATGACATGTCCTACATCAGTCGACATGAAACCGGACAAGAATGATTTTGTTTTTTGAGGAATATTTTGAGCATTTTGGTCTAAACAACGGAGGGCATGATGAAAGGATATGTATGATCGGTTGATAGAGAAAACAAATGGGAAACCTTGAACAATAGAAGGCATGACAATAGTTTTAACCAGATAGCACTAGACTCATGGACACTACAGAGTGTTAGGATACAGAGATGCAATTGCATCAGGGTATATAGGCTAAAACTCATAGGTTTGTAGGGTTCATATTAAGAGGCCATCAAAATGAAGGTTTATCTGAGGGAGTGCCATGTTCAAGGGAACGATTGTTGCCAAACCATGCTTTCAAATACAGAATATAGTTGTATTGTCCACTTTCACCATCTGATTAATTTAATGAGTCCAAAAGGGTAAACTCATCAATCTTTTCATGTTTAAAGAGTCTGAAAAGGATTGCAAAAAGAACGACTCTTTGCCCTATCTGATTAGTTTAATGAGTCTAGACAGGAAAACTCATCCATTTTTTCATGTTTTAAGAGTCTGAAAAGCATCGTAAAAAGAGCAACTCTATATCTTGTCTATGTAATTTAAAGATTCCAGACTAGACAATTTGGTGGTCTTTTCATATTTAGAGAGTCTGAAAAGATCATAAAGATAAACTCCATGGTGGTCCCTTTGTCATAGTTGTTAACCATGTGCAACAGAAGGTTAATAGTATACCCAGATTGGTTACTTTTCTGTCTTTGAATCTGTTGAACCCGGATAAAGAGAAACCTATTTTCAATAGATGTCGACCTCATTTTGTTACGAGTACGAGGTTATAGACTAAGCTTGTTTTTCATCGTGAATTTTTAATGAGTCATGTGACAACAAACTCAATACCTTCATCAAAAGTCTTAATGAGTTAGATGAAGAAAACTAAGGGTATCTTTTTCAGTTTAATGAGCAAGAAAAAGAGGGAAAAGAATGGCGCATCCCTTCTTCATATTTTTACAAGCTCGGAGGGGAAAACTCGGGGATTTTTTTATTTAAGAGCGAGAAACTGTCCCAAAAAAGAAAGTGCTCTTGATACTGCCGTCTATTTTTAACATGCTCGGTAACAAAAACTCGAAATTTTTCAGTTTTAACGAGCAAGAAAAGTACCTAAAAGAATGCTCGGGTCATTTTTAGCAAGTTTAATGAGCAGTAAGACATAGCTTGGGATTTTTTTTTTTTGTTTAAAGAGTGAGAAAAAAACGCCTAAAAAGAATGCTCCTTTGGTATTTTTCTGTTTAATGAGCTAGATAAAGATCAAAAAAGAGTTGCTCAGAGCAGTATTGCAAGTATTTAATGAGCGTAATGATGAAAACTCGGAGATGTTTATATTTTTTAAAGAGCAATAAAATATCACAAAAAGTGCTCTGACCATCGTAGTATAGATTCAACGAGCGCAACGATGAAAACTCAGAGATGTTTGTATGTTTTCAATAGTAATAAAATATCTCAAAAAGTGCTCTATTGAGAATTGCATGCAGCTTTTACTGCTTTTCATTCCTAAAAGTACTTTCATCAAAAGCGGTAAAAAGTATAAAAAGGCAACAATTCCTATTATCTGGGTTCATGCATGATAAAAAATCATGGAGAATGGACTACTTCCTCTTTAATGATTGTCAAAAAATCTTGTCTCTCAAATTTGTACAAGGAGATGTTTTGAGCTTTCACACGCATCATTTTCACTATTTTGAAGTTTGTGAGAGCTTGCTGGAGCTAAAGAGGAGCAGATTTTCCACGGACCATTGCAAGAGATCCAGGAAATCATTCGATGTTCCGTCAGTCCCAGGTGAGAGCTAAAACCTTGCTCTATGCCTTACTAAACCTTTCTTAACAATTTTATGGGTGGAATTTTGCAGATCTGAGGTGCCTTAAAGCCTTATTTGGGCACTAACGCCCTCCAGATGGCCAGTAGGGAGCATTAAACGCTCTATACAAGCCATTGGAAGGAGTTAATCCTCCTTGTGTAGCACTGGGGGTAGCGTTAGGGCTATAGGGCGCAATGAAAACCCTCATGCATGGATTCCTTAACTTATTTTGCCCCATTTTAACTGTTTTTAGGGTCATTTTGCGCAGGTTTCAGGCTGAAATGACTCATCTATGGAGAGAACGGGCCGATGAAAATGAGGAATTACTGATGCAAAATTATCCAGCATGTATACTTGCATTGCACCACTGCAGTTTATTGAAGTATGAAAAGCTAGAGCTGATGAAAGGACAGGAGGATTTATTGTGATGGATCATCCAGTGCTGGGATGAACACGAGCAAGTGTTTAGGATTGGAGATCAAGTGCTGACGATTGACTGGGATGACATTTACTTTTTGATTGGTTTGTCATGTCATGGGGTACAAGAAAACCTCATCAGTGGTAGGTTAGGTCCACAATCTACCTCAAAGCTGGTACATATCTACTGCATCCCCTAATAGTGGACTAGTTAGCAACAGAGTCCCTATAGAGAGGATTCGATCTCGATCTATGAGGGTAGTTTTATGGTTGATTGTGTGGTTGGCAGGGTTAAAAAGTCCCCACATATCGACAAAGGCCCAACTATTGCTTGTGATTGACTGTGTCCAGCCACAGATGTTCAACTAGTGTGAAGCAGTGCTTCCCCTGTTGAAGGCAGACTTAACAGCATGCAAGACCCATACCCAACACAATTTTGGGTACAGTACTATCATAGTCTCATTTTTCCTTGAGAGGGTACCTGTCATGCACCCATGGGTGAGCTTAGGTCCCTTTGATCTGAGGGAGCCAAGGCAGGGTCGTTGGTCATCACTCGATCCTCGCACAGGAGGAGGACCACTCTAGCACTTTTTTGACGAAGACTTCTTCCAGTGGCTCCGTAGCCAAATTGTGATTGTTGATGACTATGCCTATGAAGGCATGGACTTTACCGGCGACCCAGACTTGATGCTACCGCCCGGGACCAACTGGGGTCCTCAAGGTGAGAATAATTTTGATAGTACTTAAGTATTTTTGCGCTTTTGAATGTATATGTAATGTTTTTAAAGGTGAAATAAGAATTGACATGAAACTTTTATGCTTAACACAGATGTGGGGCCAGTACGACCCGCAGGCGAACCTCGCTATGTGTGATGAGGTGGAAAACTACTTGCAAGAGGGGGCGATGCTGACAGTTTCCATGAGGTTTCGAGGAACCTAGAGGGTTTAACTATGGGTGTCCCCCCCCGCCTTCCTATGAGGGAGATCCTCGCTCATATGCAGTGGCACACCGTTGGTGTACCAAAGCAGTTTCTGGTTCCTCTTTGGAGGGTATCTAGAGCTGTTTTATCTTTTCTAGAGCAATAGGCTCTTTTTAGTAGGTGTTCTAGTGTAGCCATATGAGTGCTTGTAGCTCGGCTTTGAGCCATTTTATACTTAAATCATCCAAGTTTTGGAATATTTTGCTGTAAAAGACTGGATTTCGATCTATATATATATATATATTTGGTATTTTGGTGGTGTAAATGTGTTTTTAAATGTTTTTTGTAACAAATTTTTAACTTTAGTAAATTTTTTTACCTCTCATGCATGCTGCTATAAAGAATGAGACAAATGCCAATCCATTACATAGTTAACTAACGAATCAGCGACTGTATTTAATTCTCGAGGAACATGCTCATATGTGATTATTTCAAATCGACGTTCCAAGAGTCACACCCTTAGATAGTTGCGTAACAAGGCTGGATTACGAATGTGATAATGGTTTGTCAATTGCATAACGACTAGCTTGGAGTCTAACCTGACCACCATATTGGAGATGCCCCTTAATGACGCTTCCGTGAGAAGCAAAACGACAGACATGTAATCGGCAATATTGTTGGTGGCGGTACCAAGAAAGACCCCCCCAGAGCAAAATAGTTCTGACTCGAGTATGTAGATGACCCAAGCAGCTGATGCAATGTGCCATGTTTGATGACTGGCACCATCCACGTATCCTACGTATGCTAAGGGGAATGACGACATCTACATTACGAGAAGAATGCATGAGACAAGTACTCCACTAGATAACAAAACAATCTAATCACATTAAAAAAGGTAAGAGAAACTTATGAATACATAAAATTACAAAGCACATGGCAAGTGCAATACTAGGCACAATACTTTTTAGATAGAGCCCATATCTGGGCTCCTTGAGTGGGATTCCTTCCTGGTCCTGCAATTCATATGCCCTTGTGGGGAGGACTTTCGTTACGACATACGGACCTAGCCAAATGGGTCGAAGTGTGCATGCCTCCAAGAGGTTATCTTTTGGATGATAGAGTGATATGAAGTCGCCCTCTTGGAAAGAACAAAACCTAACCTCTTTCACAAATTGGGATTGTACCTGCTCCTTGTGAGCTGCGAGTGCCAAATCAACATCTCGATGGGTTTTATCTAGTTTTTTAAGGTATAGTAGGCATTCTTCTTCGGCAGTAGGGCCGAGCATGGGTTCAACAGCTATTTCTAGGGAAGGGATTGGCCACCCATTTTGTTTTGCTTCGTCGTAAAGTTGGATCTCATGCGTGGAAAACGACAGATTAAAGTCGGGCATTTCCTATTGAGACCAAACAAATTCATCATGGAATTCCTCATATAGGCAAGTGGAGCTCATAATTTCCTCAGGACTACAATCTGCTCACATCTGGGTGTTTTCCACGATGCCTGTCGTGACTGAAATTTCTATGGGCAATGACCTGGAAGTGTCACCCATGTTTCCTTCCGCATCCAAAGTTTGGATGATCACGTATGGTGAGGAAACAATTTCTAGTAAGTTAGAGGACAGGATTTGAAGAGGTATCATGTCCGAATTAGATATCGGGACATGATGGTACCAATCCTCCCAATGTTGCTCTCCAAAACTCATAATTCCTTGAACAACTTCATCTGTAGGTATGAGTTGATTGAATCGATCTAAAGGAGGAGTAGTTATGGGAAGGGCGGTGGTACTGTCAGTGATAGCCAACATGACTGGAGATGTGGATGTAGATTGAATGCCTTGGTAGGCTGATTTAGCTGGTGACAGCAGCATCTGGTCTTCGAATGTGTCAAGGTCTGAAGGAACCATTAGGATCCAGGGATCGGTCAGTTCATGAGGGTTTGATGAAAGGATGTTGACCAATTATGAAACCTAGGGCAGCTAAAGAGGAAAACAACCCATAAGGGAAGAAGCCTTTAGTAGATCGGTACCTATACTGACATAACTATCAGTTCGACCTCCTACTAGGGGTACGGAGCCACTTAGTAATGGTGAATAATAGGGGGTGCAGAAAGACAATTGATCCACTGTAATGACCTTTCCATCCAATGGAAATAGGATGAAATGAAAGAAAGTGGACACAAAAACCATCATGGCATATGTCCAACTGCGACCCAACAATAGATTATAGTCGAGTTTCTTGTCCACGACTTCTACGTCAACCGTTATTGTTTTCCCATACAATGTGATGGGAAAATTGGCTAGGTATCCTTTTAGGATATAGGTGTGGCTGTCGAAAGCTTTAAGGGAGTTTGACAATGGAGATAGGGCTGGGGAACCCAGGGCGAGCCAACATGAAGCCGACATGACGTAGGTTGAAGCACCTTCATCGATGACAGTTATGTGTATACCTTTACCTTTCGAAGTGATATGCACCTGAAATGCAAGCTAGTGGGAAAGGGGAGGTTTACACTTTTCCATGTCGAAAACAACAAGCATGGAATCCGTAGGGTCAATACCTCTGATAGCTGAAAGCAAAGCTTTCCGTTGGCTGGGGCATGTTTGTAATACTTTGAGCACTGACATAGCTGATGGCGCTTGCACCAAATCCTCTATGATATTGTAGTGTTGGGCAGCACGTGTAGATGTATTGTGCATTGTGCATCGAAGTGCCCCCTTGGGGGGTCAAATTACAAAGTCCTCAACTGGCCTTTTGATATGAAAATCATTAGGTAGCGATGGGTTTTGACCTAAGGATGGTTTTGCTATAGGAGCGACAGGAGCTCCATAAGACTTGGCACTTGGTGGAGAGTTATACCATTTCAAATGTGTAAATAGTAGAAGATCCTTCACCAGCTGAAGGATGTTGCAAACCATCACTGCCCCCTGGCATGGTTTGTAGTTGGTTGGCAACGATATTTTGCTACTGTTGATTAGGAAAAGGATTTCTAAGGACAACAGGTGCCTTACCAGAATCCCTTTTGGCAAGGTAATCTATGCATTCTTGAAGACGCGGACAACACCGGGTTACGTGGTATTCAACACAGATTTTGCATGGATATCTGGTGTCTTTATCCTTTTCCTCATCAGTAGGCACTGTGGCCTTCTGTTTTGGGTTGGGTTGCTTGGATGACTGCTCTTCAGAAGGAGCGGTCTTGTTCTTGCCACCGGATTTTCGTGTATACTGCACAAAGTTTATCGCAGTGGCAAGAAGATCAGTTGTTTTGGTAGAGGGGTCCACTGCTAGCTTGGCAATGGAACCAATGAGTTGTTTTACAGCAACCCCAGAGGTTGTGCCGACAATCCCGTCAGCATGCACTCCAGGGTGCTGAGTGGTGGAAGCATTGGGGTTACCAGGAACATGGGGGATTATGTCATAAAGAGTGCCAGACTGTGAATAAATCAAATCTAAGTGCTAGGCATGACGTATGGATTGGTATTTTGTGACCGCACCACCTAGAGTGACATCTCTAGTGATTTGTGGGAGTAAGGACTTACAGAACCAGTCTGTTAAGAGAAAATCAGGGATGGGAGCTTTGACTAACCTTCACATGTGTCTCCATTCATGAATATGATCGGAGATGTGGGTGGCGGTATCTAATGAAATGATGTAAGGAGCTCTGTCCCAGTCTCATAGCGGATAGGTAACGGAAAGTGTTTTAGGAACTCCATCGCTAAAGCATCAAAGGTATTTATTGACGCGTGTGGTAACTCAATATACCATTTTGTGGCATTTCCAGTGAGGGTGCGAGGAAAAAGACGTAACCGAACACTATCATCCACCATAGAGTTTGAAACACACTAGAGATGATAGGTGGTGATATGGGTGCCCGGATCCTCCCCTTGTTTTCCATCGAACTTTGGAATGTCCGTTGGTATTTTGTGCAATATCAGCAGCCATTGTATGTTGAGGTAGATGGAGTCATTTTTCATCTTGTATAAGTCGGGAATATCCAACATTGCCAAAAAGGCAGAGAGTTGGGTGCCCTCGACTCGAACCATGGTGATGACAGATGACCTGAGGAACTCTGTGCTCCTCCCAACATTTGGTTCCCCATAGTGTACATGGGTTGCGTGGTGCAGCAGTTGCTTTGCGGTATGGTGTTGTAGAGTGGATTTCCATGAGGATTTTGATACTAGGGTATGAAATTGCCCCCAGTATAAGTGGTGCCCCCTTGACTCATTTGAGTTTGTGAGTAGGGTGCCCCCATGGATTGGTTGGGAACCCCTTGTGGATTCTCAACCAACACAGAACTAACCATTTGGCTTTGATTGATAGAGGGAACACTCATGTTAATCAACGATTGTCCATGCATGCCTGAGAACGGGGGAGGAACTGTGACATTCCCTACCGACGTGTGCATATTGGGAACCCCCCTAGATATCTGAATCTCGGGGTTGGAACTGTACATTGGCAGCCGACCATGTTGTTGGTAAACGGGAATCGCGCCCATAGTGTCGCATTGAGTGTTATATGGACCACTGTATGTGGCACTTGTCGAAGGTATGCATTGTGGCACCACAGGAGTGGAACCTGGCATCTTCTGGGTTCCACTTATAGATGGTGTTATGTGAGTTTTCGTACCTAGGACAAACAGGATAGTAGGATTCCACATTACTAGTGTTGTGATGACCGTCGACTAGGGAAGTGGTAGAGGACCAACACTGTCTCTAAAATTCCACAACCTGTGAGTCGTCAACTAAATAAATGCGAAAGTTCCACCTACTGAAGAAGGAAGTATAGGTACCACAGGAACCATGATAGGGTCCGACGGATTTGTGAGTAGAGTGTTAAAGTGAGGAAGAAATCCTTCCATGAAGAAATCCTCTTGCAAACTGGAATCGTCAGTCATCCACACAGATCTCGTGTGAGTTTTAGGAGATTGATTCCTCAAAGATGAGGAATCCGAGTCAATGGAACTCGGCGGATCTTCCACAATGAGTGGAGGAAGTCCTAACAATCGTCTGGAGTGACGAAGAGGGCTAGATGTAGCTACGATGACCATTAAGTTTTATCAAATAAATTTTAATGTGATATTCTTTAAAGTCTCAAAAATTATAGCACTCAGGTACCTAAAAATAAAAAATACACTAAATATATCAATCAGCAAATAGAGGGAAAGTACCTAATCTGATAAGCACTGATCACTGGAGATGAAACCCAGTATCTCAATGAAAAACAGAGAAGGATGGCCAAATGTATGGTTACGGTTACTCTAGAGCTTCGCCTGAACCTCAGATTGAGGGGCTAAGTACTCTCGTGAAGACGAGCACCCTCCCAAAAACTGAAGACAGAGTAGATCCGTCCATCTTAGGTACCAGGACAGCCCGTCCCAACCACCTTGTGTACGTACCTAGAAGTTGTGGCCACTAGAGATACCTCAAATCACAAACATTACCAGGGGGGACATAGTCGTAGATAACATGTTGTGTGGGCAGGAAACCTGAGTCCCTGACTCAGTTCCAAAATCCCCGAAGGGACCCCCAGTACACAGAATGCCCAAAGGATTTGTAAGAGAAGGCAGGCTACCTTCAATTACAATCCGATGTTGTCTCGTATTTCGCTCCTTTGTTAGTGGAGTGGTCCTGGTAATATGAGTGCAGAAAGATTTTTCACTCGTTAACAACATTATTTTTGGTTTTCAACCTTGGGTAGTTCACTCACCTGCTTATCCCAAGATCCTAACCTAGCTAATGTTGGTTTGCTCAAAAGAGTAACTTATTTATTTTAATGTAAATTTTAAGTGTACTTGATTATTTGTCTTTGGTAGGGGTGTTGACGTATGAATATGGTGAGACTCTTGACTCAATAAATCATGCAAAACAATGCTTTGAAAAAAAATTCAATTTCTTATTCAAACAAGTCTTATTCTACATATTCATCTTTTCACATATTCATAGATTTGTTTGTGCATCTAAAGCCATTCAACACTTGCATAACCAAAAGATTCTTTTCCCAATATTTCCTAACAACTACTGAAAACCAAAATGAAGTAGCTTACAACTATTTCGACAGAAGGATGAATACAATTTATCAGTCTTTCTTACAAAATAATTGTATTTTAGGAGAGAAAAACCAAAACATTTTCCTAAAAATAAATTTCCAGGACACCAAATTTGCTAACATAACATAGTTTCATATCTTACTTTAGCCTATGAGAAAATTCCCCCCCACCCTTTTTGGTCCACAGACACCTCTACAAATCATGGAAATGGGAGACTAATGCTCTATTTTAGTGTAAACAAAGAGTTAGTTGGTCCACTAACGCTCCCTATACACAAGCACAGTTCTTTATAAAGCTCTGTTTAGCCTGGAAACCTGCATTAGTGAGGGAAATATCTCAAACAAAGGGCCTTTAGGATCAGTTTCTGAGGAGAATGCAAACTAGTAGGATGTAACAAGATATTTGGTGGATCAGAAAAGGATTTGAAGAAGTAGGGAGCTCTTAAAAGAAAGAGAAGAACTGAGAGGAGTCCAGGTAAACTGGGAACTAGATGTATAGTCCCCAGTGGAGTCGCCAATTCTACTATGGGGTAAAATGCACGGTGTATATAGAATGAAAACTACCATCAAATGCCTTCCAAAGACCTTCAACAAACTGTAAGATTACCTGCAAAAGCTACCAAGTTATGCGCATGTTAATCTATCAAACATAAATTGACAAGGTATGGAAAGAGGATCACCTTTAGTTCCTTCTAGCTTTTCTTGGAGATCTCTATGTGGCAAGAAGAACTCCTTCAAGGCCGGCTCCAAGACAATTCTTGCACAAAGGACAAGGTAAACCAATCATAGCATACACTCTTAAAAACTAATGTAAGAATGCACAATAAACATATATTAGTGTATAACTTAACTACTCATCTCGACAAGCATCAGAATGAACAAATCAATGAAAAACATTACCGACACTATGGAGTAGGGAACACAACTGTAGTTCTATATTTATAATGGAATACTGATTATAACCATCCATTGTATCAACCTTCCCTTGCCCCTTCTTCCTCTCTCTCTCTCTCCCTCTTTCAGCTCACTTCTTCAAGTATATGACAATTCACAATAGCTTAATGGGCTATCCTTCCAAATGCTCTGACCCCTTTCACAATGGCCCTCTCGTTGCTTATGTAGCAATCAAATTAGGGCTGCCAAGCTCCTCCTAGAGTTCATTAGGTCAAAATCCATGAACCTGCCCTGTTTTCACTCTTTTTCCCATTTGCCTTCATTCTCAAATTGGAATTTCCCCAAATAATTCGATTTTTGGAGTTTCCTTGCTTTTCTTGAGCAAATTTAGGGATAAATATCTAGATATTTGTGAGCAGATTCATTGGCTTGACCCACTGAACTTCCCTTAGTTTCACTAATGCTCCCCCTAGTCTAATAACTTGAGTTAGCAGGGTGACTAATGCTCCTCTATGCTTGGTAATAAGCTTTATAAAGCAGGTTAGCAGTGTGCAGAGAGTGTTAGTGTGGAATCAAGGCCTGCAATTGTGGTCTTTGCTTCAGTCATCCTATCTTTCATCTCTGAGTTGATGAGGAGGTCATTTTGTCCTATAACAATGTCTCCAGGTATCCCAGGCGTTCATCTACCTCTCAGCAGTATAGGTACAATGTTTTTCAGGAGAGTAGAGACGAAGACACCATTCAAATCACACTTGGGGATGTAGTCGATCAAGTGTCCATGGACTTGCCTACCCACAAAGACATCAATTTTTTCGTGGACAAGGACATCAATATATGATAGTAGCAACATCACAGTGAGCAACATCATGAATAGCAATTGAAGACAACATACCAAATGTAACGAATGCAAGAGGATGGTTGTTGACAACACGGAGGCAGAACAAGGTTGCAAGCTCAAGTAGGTCCATTGATGATGAAAGAAACTATGGAGACTCTGGCTATGTAGTGACAGTTCCACATGAAGATTGCACGAAGGCAGAAGATGGAACAAAGAAAGAGTTTCATGTTCTGAAGCAACAACTCAGGAAGAACATGAAGCAGCATAGACAGATGAATGAGTTGCAATAGGAACATAACAACAGTGGGTGCAACATGCACTCACAGATGAAACTGCACCCATACAAGTTAAGGATCCATCCCTACAGCTGAGACAGAGCATAGATGGTGAGAAGTGTTGTTGATCACATGCAAGGGATTTAACAGCATTCATGTCGTTGAGTGCACGCATGCAATCCAACCCATTCAACACATTAACCAAGGCGAAGACAAGAAGCAAGTCCAACAGGGGCTGAACATGTACTTCAACATGTTGATATGCATGACCACCAACACACACTTGAAGATCAGCATGGACATTTTGTATCAGTGTGTTGTCAGTTCAACTGTATCCAAGAAGACCATGTGCATGTTAGTAGACAAGTTGGATGAAGGGGTCGAACCAATGCAGTGGTTGCAATGGAGGCAATAGTTCGCTTCAGAAATATGTCACCATGAGGTGCATGCACACCATCATGGATGACCAAGCTTAGCATCAGATCACCACCTTCACCATCACAAGAATGTCAAAGAGTTGGTCTCATCACAGCAGACCGAGTGTCAGTAATGGCTTGCAAGGCTTTCTCAAGCCATGTTGTCTAACATGAGTTCATGTGCATTGTAATGTTGAGTCATGTCAAGTGTAAGTCAAGTGTCAATGGTTGGATGTAAGAGTTATAGAGTAGGTGAAGATTCATGAGGGTAGTTGAACTGTCACAAAGGGGAATGTCAAGGTTCACCCCACCCTTTTCTATAAATAATCCCTCATAACTCACTGTAGAGGCTTTTGGTCATCCAAGCTTCTATTAAGACTATCTTGAAGAACGATTGGATAGTATTGTAACGTGCCTTGGCTTCTCCACTGCACGGAGCTAGTTCATCTCTTTGGACGAGCAGACGGATGTGGTTGTAACGTTCCATTATTGGGGCTAGCAGGTTTACATGGATGTATTGTATGATTGCGACTTACACTTCTTTATATAATAAGAGCCAACACATTTTCATGCATATGTTGTTATTGTAGTTGGACTACTCCGATTGCCTTAATGATATATGTCGTTTAACTTACGTGCTTGTGTATGAACTAATTCACATGAAATTATATGAATCTTGTTGTTAATGTATTGTATACGTTTTTAATGCTATCACCATCCGTGTCGATTGCTCTATCGGACATCAGACAGACCTTTCAAATGAACCTTGTTGTAACAACTGTCACACTCATCTCAGACTGATCCATGAGTGTTGTATGTGTTATCTTACCTTGTATGATGTGACTACCACATTTGAGTGGATTTCTCTGTCGAAGTTGTGCATGTCCTTTCGTGTTGTGTGTTCCTAGTCGAGTTGGGACTGATCCATTTCAACCTGGAACTCACCTTCACCTACTTCCCCTTTCAAATTGTTAGAACCTCTTATACACCTTCTTGAATCACTACATCAGTCACACCCTTGCTACTGACAGAGTTATCTTACTTGCCTATGTGCGACATCGCGGTCAAGGCATTACCTTACGACCCACTACTGGGACTCCTACCCCAAATGGTTTGAGGTCTAATTGGGACTTCTTATCGCGGAGATCCCCTTGACATGTTGGTGGGTCCAGCACCATCAACAACCCTATATTCAGTGTGGAACTCCTTGAGCCATACTTTCCACCATTGTTGGAAACATCAAAAATTGTTGAGCAGCTAATACCAATAGAGATCTATCTAGATTGCATCGAACAAGTGACAACTGATAGGATCATGGAAACTGTTGATGGTCCTGGACCTGCCAACATATCAAGGGGATCTCCCCGATAATAAGTCCCAATTAGACCTCAAACCGTTTGGTGTAGGAGTCCTAGTAGTGGGTCGTAAGGTAATTCCTTGACCACGATGTCGCACAAAGGCAAGTAAGATAACTATGTCAGTAGCAAGGGTGTGACTGATGCAGTGAGTCAAGGAATGAGTATGATATGTTACAACACTTCAAAGGGAGAGGAAGGTGAATGTGAGTTCCAGGTTGAAAGGGATCAATCCCAACTCGGCTAGGAACACACAACACAAAGGACATGCACAACTTTCAGTAGAGCAATCGACACAGATGTGACAATCCAACATACAAGGTAAGATAACCTGAACAACACTCATGGATCAGTTTGAGACGAGTGTGATGGTTGTTATAACAAGATTGAGAGAAAGTTTTGTCTAGTGTCTAGCAGAGTATTTGACGTGACACCATTAACAACATATGAAACACATTAACAACAAGATTCATATAATTGCATGTGAATCATTTCATACACAAGTACGTAAGTTAAATAACATATATCGTTAAAGCAACCGGAGCAGACCAACTACAATAACAAAATACGCATGAAAATGTGTTGGCTTTATCATATAAATAAGTGTAAGTCACAATCATACAATACACCATGTAAACCTGCTAGCCCTATCAGTAGAACATTACAACCACATCCGTCTGCTCCTCCAAAGAGATGTACCAGCTCTGTGTAGTGGAGAAGTCAAGGAATGTTACAATACTGTCCAAGTCTTCTTCAAGATAGTATTAGTAGAAGATTAGCTGACCAAAAGCCTATACAATGAGTTATGAGGGAATATTTATAGCAAAGGGCGGGGTGACCCTTAACATTCCCCTTTGTGACCGTTCAACTACCCTCATGACTCTTCACCTACTCTATGATTGTTACATTCACTCTTGAGAGTTGACTTACACTTGACATGACTCAACAATACAAAGCGGATGTACCCATGTGAACAATGGCTTGGACAAGCCAAACTAGACACCATTCTGACGTAGACAACTATAGAAGTCCAACTGCTCGACATCCTCATGTTGATCAACAGTAACATATTGGTGCCAATATTTGTAGTCTTTGATAGTGTCCATGTGTTCCACTGTGACATCCTTCTGGAACCTTAACCTTACCTCCATGGCATCCGGGTACACTGCTTGGGCACCTTTGTCCAACTCATACAAAATAATGCACAACAATGTCCTCAATGTGGCCAGATCAGCAACATACTTTCACATGATGTCTACATTGATAAGTAATTTTGTATTGGTGGTGATGCACATCAACTCATATGAGTATGAGTCAAGCTCTTATTGGACCTGCTTCTTGGTCTTCGCTGGGTGAGACTCCCAAGTGACAGAATTGAATATGTGTGCACAACATCCTCCATGCTCTTGAATACTCATGCATGGGAAGCCTGTATACCAGTGATGAATTGTGGTAGGTCCTCATAGTTCCAGATCTGGCTCTGGATACGTGCTTTCAGCTCAACCACATTGGCCTTCATCATTTGGGGCAAATGAAGTGGAGCTCCTTTATACTTCATCGTCCATGCTCACATGTTATCAATGGCAGCATGTATGTTCTTCAAGATGCAAGCTCTTCTCACACATGGATGTTTCCATCCGTGAAGATGAACGACTGCTTGATGCATGATACTGAACTTGGAGTACAATGCCCACATAACCGTGTCCAAGGACAACACTTCCTCCAGTATTTCCTTCTTCAGTTTAGCTCGGGTGGGCATTGTCACCAAGTCTCCCCCCTACATAGCCACCTGTAGTTCCTTTGTCATTCGCTCATTCTCAGCTATGAGGAAGTGAACACTGGAGCTAGTGCCTTCGGCATACACTCTAGTTGCATTAGCCAAAGCAACTAGCTCCATGTGCACATCGGTCATGATCATTTGTTCTTCAACCTGCGTAGGAGACACTTGGTCCTCCAAAGTTGGTACTTTATCAGGCTGCACAATGTTTAGTCAATTCAGTATGTCCTAAATTGCTACATTAATTATCAATTCGGGAGTCATAAATTGATGAAGTGTGATGCACTATATGTGCAAGACAACCTCTTTCTTACTTTTTATTGTTTTCAATTTTATTTTTATTTGGTGTTTTGTCTTTGTTTGTCTCCTAATGCTAATGGAAATCCTATTCCTAAGTTTTAAGAATACTTTAGAAGGCAAGTATGGATATAGATTTAAGACAAGGTTTTATGTCCCTTATGATAACTTCCAGAGCTTAACACTTCAAAGGATCTCAAAACATACTAGTGATAAAATGAGTATTTAAATAGGAATGTAAATGTGCAGCTATTAAAATAAAACAAATGATGAAATACTAATCATGAAATCATTGTCTCTGCTGCTCATCTAAATACAGAAATGAAAATTAAACTATTGCACTCAAACAAACCAAAAATTGCAGACTAATGAAAGTAAGATCAATTGACTTCACTTATAATCTGATAGCTCGCCAAGTAGCTTTTCGGGGCTAAGCCATGGCTCTGGAGATAACATCAAAAACATGAAGAATTGATATCTAAATTACCTACTTGCAAATGAAAGTAAAATCAAGTCACTTCACTTATAATCCGATAGCTCGCCAAGTAGCTTTTCGGGGTTAAGCCATGGCTCTGGAGATAACGTCAATAACATGAAGAACCTAATATCTAATTGCAAAGATGAAATAAAAATCAAATCACTTCACTAATAATCTGATAGCTCACCAAGTATATTTTTGGGGTTAAGCCATGGCTCTGTAGATAATGCAAAATGACATGAAGAATTTGATATCTAAATTAACTAACAACAAAAAATAAATAAGACTGAAATCAAAGCATAACTGAAATTGAAAAGCTAAAAAAACAAAGTCAACAGAGAGGCCAATCTCATGTCACTATTTGATGAAAAAATTATATGAGAATGCTCGAGCATAACCTATCTTGAAACACACTGATCAGCATTAGCAAAAATATACAGTGCTGGAAAATCATGTACAGGAATGAAATGTTAACACCATAAATGAGTTATGAAATATATGCACAGGTGAACAAGCTATGAAATATTTACAATGAAAATAAGAAAATGATACATGAAGACTTTACAGAAATAAAGAAACAAAACCTCATCCAATAGGGGCCCTCTGCACAGCCTTGGTTAATACGCTGTCAATTCGAAATTACGCTCACATAGTCATAAGAAACAGAGTCTTTGTATTGCAAAACAGAGGAAGTATCCTTTCGTGACAATAGCAAGACTAGTGCTACAGCAACAATATATAAACTAACAGCAAGACTATCAAAACTAGCTACATGCGTTTGCAAACACATTATTTATAGGGGAAATTACATAACTATTTTTTCTATGAAAAACCTTCAGCAGAGGACACGTAAAAAGATAGAACCCATGAGCTTAGTGTCTCGGTTGCCATGATCATTCAATCTACAAAAGGTGGATGTTGGATTTGCATTGTGGAGACAATCTACAGCTGTCAAAAGGGATCCACGGATCTAGGAACGGTCTCAGACATTTCACGTGCTAAAAATAGAGCCCTGTTTTTTGTAGGACTCCTTATTTGACCGTCGTTTGACCAAGGCTTTCCTTTACGAATTTGGCTAAACATATAGGACTTGGTCCATGTCTAGATCATTCCTGAACTACCCACATGCCTCGTTTTACTTGCCAACAACTATAACCTAGAGATCAATAAAAAACAAATGTGGAATCATGAGTCAGCTGTGGAAAGTGGCTGCATTCTGTAGCTAATGAACAAAATCTAAGTCAAATAGCAAACACAAAAATATAGTTATAAAACCACTTAAATGCACTCTTATAATCAATATGTAATGATATTTGATAGCTTATGAGGCACTGGTGAGGGGAAAAAGGTCTAGGAAAGTATGTAGAAGAGAGGTAGTTTTAGGGCTCAACATACCCCCACTGTGAAGGTGTTGCATGTCCTCATGCAACCAAAACTGTGACCATCCTCCCTTCAGTTCATTTGTTCTGAGACCTCTGCTAATACATCCAGCCTTCTTTTCTTCTTCCTTGGTACCACTATCATCCTAGCCTTTCTCATTAGGCACTTGTATTTGAGGTTAATAAGCGCTTTGCTCAACCTCCTGCTCTTTTTCTTCAATTTCCTATTTTTCTTCTGCCATAACCCAAGATGCAACATGGTGTTGTCGTGGATAATTTTATCCAACCTGCTCTATTCTTTCAATGTTTCATTTTCTCTTTTGATGTGTCTATTCAAGACTTCCAGTTCAAAAACTTCTTGTTTTAGTGATTGGATTAAAACTTCCTGGGCTGTATTAGGCTGAGTAGATGAAGTGCCTTGATCTATTGCAGTCTTCTCCAATGATTCAATAAAATCATACATTTCTTGTTGGGTTGGATCTATTTCAGGTGTAGCCTTTCTTAGACTGACCCCAAAATCTGGTTGAGAAGGACTGATCTCAAAATCTGGTTGAGAAAAAGGAGAATGTTGTGGGCTATGGCCAGGAGGGATCACTGGAGACTGTTCTGGTGTTTCCCCTCCTAAGTCTATGAAGTGGGATCCTTTAGTTTTTAAATTTTTTCAGTTTACCTTTAAGTCTAGAGCTCCTCCTTAGATTCTGTGAGCTGGTGTCTCCTTTCTCTACACTCTATTTTTCTTTCCCTTTTCCCTTTGTTGTAGCTGTTTTTTCCTTAAGGTAGATTAGTCTTTCAGAAAGTATTTGTTCCTCTTCTGAGGAAGGTTCTAGGGTTTGATAGGCAGCTTCAATATTTCTTTTCCCCTTTATTTTTCCTTGCTTCCTAACCTCAGTTCTTTCTTTCCTACGTTCAGACAGCTTCTCTTCCTTACTAGTTTCTTTAGCTATGTTAGTAGGAGTATCCTGAATGTTCACACTTGTTTTCCTTCTCCTAATTTTCCTTGTTGAGCTACTTTCAGGTGTTTCAGGTGGGTCCTAAAAGAAGTTTCTAATCAAGAACTGTTCCCAAGTGTCCTTTATTTCCTTCAATTATTTTTCAATCAAAATTCTAACGAGGCCGTGATGGTAGAGATGAGGCTCTACGTCCTCCAGGTTCTTTTGTACAGGTTTGGGCATCTTTTTCAGGATAATCAACAGAAAATAAGGCAAATTGATGGTTTGATTTTCCAGAAAATTCATTAGTAACATGATGTGGTACATGTACATGGACCTAAACCATCCTTCACATTTAATAAACTTCTGAATTATCAATACTAAACTAGTCCACTTTTCCTCTAGAGCAGAGACAGGGATTCCACGTTTGAAAATGGTTATATCCATACCTGGTTATGCAAAATAATCCTCCAAACCCTCTCATCAAAGTCTTTTATTTTGAACCACCATTCCCCCTCCTGTGGGAGCTCCGTTGCTACTGCAATGGATGCCTATGTGACTGAAAATTTGAGATCTCCAACCTTAACTTCCACGCCGTTAAAAAACCTTGCAAATGTCTTCGTGACTTCTTTATTGTGACCTTTGAATTTCTGGATAAATTGCAGCCATCGTGCCTTCCTTAATATGATTTTTAACTATGGATAACCCTCCATGAATTTAGGCCCGTCTAGCTCTGTTCTTACCAGAAGGCCCATTCCTTCCTCCTGCCTTAAAAATACCTCCGTGGGTGATGGACTGTAGGTGTTGGATTGACAGAGGTGGAACGGTTGAGTGAGCAGAAGATGGAGAAGAATTGTGGAGCAAAACAGTAGTTGTAAAACAAAAGGACACAAAACATGCAATGAAAATGAGTTCACAAAGCGGAGGCTTGTATAAACAGGCCAGTACTAACAAGTGCAACTCCAATGGGAGAGTATGGAAATAGAGTGAGTTTGGCAGAGCTTTGAATTAAAAGGCTGCGGATTGGACGTTAACACATTCATATAATGACTGCGGATTTGTGCGGTAAAGAAGGGTCATGGTCAAATAGATTACGTCTTCATAATTACCCGGTTCAACAGGTGGAATGCAAACGTACAATTAAGTATGAGTTAGATGCAGAGGCGGATCATGAGGTCGTTATAAATTGATGTGGATTTTGTGGTGGAATTATGCAAAGGCCATGGAGGAGTTATGAAAGCTATCAATGCGAATCATTACACATAATGGAGCCAGTGGTTTCACAACTATATAGATTATGTGCTTTAAAATGCTATTTGAAATAAATTTTGCTCATACCTTAGAATCTTACCACTTTCGTCCACTGACCTTTGATTGGCTACTTCTTGTTGGTGCTTTAGGTGCTAACATCTTCAAAATATCTTCCTCTTCCATTCCTGCATTTGGTTTTTATCATTATTTGGCTAACATCTGGCTATCAGTGCTGAGTAACAGAGTATTAGCTACGAAATCAACAATTAGCTGCGAAATGAGTATTCAGCTGCGGAATCAAAATTCAGCTGCGGAAACTGGCACAGTGAACATATGACTGAATGGAGATGGATGGAAATGAATGATGATTGAATGAATGATATATGAAAACTGGACATGAGAGGACTTTTATTGGTGAAATGTGATGATGAAATGGAATGAAGTGAAGTAATATGACATGAAAGGACATGAAATGGAACAACTATGAATGAAATGAGAGGGATTTTTTTTTTGGAAAATATAGGGAGTCAGAAGTTTCTAATTTTCACCCTATATTTTCTGTATAAGACTGCCAATCAGTGATTGGTTTTCAAGCTTATGCAATTTTTTATTTTTTTATTTTTTTATTTTTTTTAAGAAACAATGAAAAGAACAAGGACTAGGCTGGTGGAGAAGAAGGATTCTTCTTCACCAGCCTTATTGCAGAATTATCTTGAAAGATTTTGACAAATTCCTCCTTTGAGAGTGGCTTATGATAGATCTTCAATCTGTGACCATTCACAATGAGAGGAGTTTGATACTCATCAATGGTTTTGATTCTTACCGCTCCATTACTAAAGACTTCGTCAATCTCGTATGGCCCAAGCCAATGAGTCTGAAATTTACCTTTGAAATCTTTGAACTTGGAATCAAATAGCAATGCCCAATCTCCTTCTTGAAACTTTTTCTCCTTGATGTATTTGTCATGCCACTTAGCTCTTTGATATTGAACTAGATCAGTTCTTAGGATTGCTTCTTGTCTGATCTCATCTAGTTCATTCAACTACTGCATTATATGCCTTTGAGCTTCTGATAGATCCATTCCCAATTGAAATGCCATCTTGAAGGTTCTAACTTTGAACTCAATGGGGAGCAGAACTTCTTTCCAATAAACAATTTCATAGGGAGAATGTCCTGTTGTGTTCCTCCATGTAGTTTTGTAGGCCCATAAGACTTCAGGAAGCCTTTCTACCCAATCTCTTCTATGTAGATGAACAATCTTGGTAATGATGCCTTCAATAACTTTGTTTGTGGACTCCACTTGACCATTTGCTTGCGGATGGTAAGGAGTAGATTTTATGTGCTTGACCTTGTACTCTTCCATCACCTTCTCCACCAATTTGGATGTGAATTGACCTCCCTGATCTGCCACAATTTCTCTTGGAACACCAAAGCAAGTAAAAATATCCTCAAAAAGAAAACTAACAACTGAGTGCTCAGTAGCAGAAAATAATGCTTTGGCTTCTACCCATTTAGTGACATAATCAGTACATACCATTATATACTTTCTCTATTTAGATGGTGGATTAATAGGTCCAATAAAATCTAAATCCCATTTTTCAAAGGGTTCGATGAGTACCTGTGGTTGTAATGGCATCTCATTTGAGAGGGTAGGCTTCCCTACTCTTTGGTAGATGTCACATCTTTTGACATATTGTTTTGCATCTTTGAAGAGGGACGACCAATAATATCCTAAAGAAAGGATTTTATAGGCTGTCCTTTTGTTAGCAAAGTGTTCACCGCATGGTTCATCATGATATGCTTTGAGAATATCAGACATTTCATCTTCCCTAACACATCTTTTGATCACAAGATCTAGCCCTGTCTTAAACAATTCGTTAGAAATCCATGAATATTTTGAACTCTCCTGAATAATCTTTCTTCTTTCACTAGGAAATAAATGTGGAGGTAGTTTCCCTGTAACCAAATAGTTAGCTATATTTGCATACCAAGGAGTCTTAGTAGTTACTGCAAATAAATATTCATCAGGAAACTTGTCCTCTACAGGAGAATCTTCTTTAGTATTCTGAATCCTAGACAAGAAATCAGCTACTGTGTTTTGTTTCCCTGGTCTATCTAACACAGTAATATTGAATTCCTGTAAAAGTAGGAGCCACCTTGTAACTCTGCCATTAGTAATGGATTTTTCCATTAAATATCTAATTGCAGAATGATCAGTATGAATAAACATTTCATAGCCTGTTATATAATGTCTGAACTTATTGATTTCATGAACAACAGCTAAGAACTCTTTTTCAATCACAGTATAATTCAACTCGGTGGGAGTTAAATTTTTACTGGTATAGTAAATAGCATAAGGAACTAAATCTTTTTGTCCCAACACAGACCCTAGAGCTATATTTGAAGCATCTACTGAAATATGGAAAGGAAGTTTCCAATTTGGTCCTCTCAAGATAGGCGCTTCAGATATTCTTGTTTTCAAAGTTTCAAACACTGATTGGAAATCAGGACCCCATTTGAATTCACAGTCTTTTGTAAGTAGTTTAAAGAGTGGAGATGCTATTTTGGTGAAGTTTTCTATAAATATTCTGTAATATCTAGTGAATCCCAGAAAACTTCTAACATCCTTTTGACAATTTGGAATAGGTAATTTGGAGATGACTTCAACTTTTGATTTATCAACTTTAATCCCATCCCCTGAAATATGATGTCCTAAAGCAATACCTTCAGTAAACATCATAAAGCATTTCTCATGGCTTAATGAAAGGTTTGTTTCCTTACATCTTATAAGGAATTTTTCCAAATTTTCTAATGCCTCTTCAAATGAATTACCATAAACTGTAAAATCACCCATATATACTGGAATGTTGTGGGTGCATTACATAATCCAAAAGGAAGCACTCAATAAGCAAAAGTTCCCCATGGACAAGTAAATGTTGTCTTATCCTGATCCTCAGGTGCTACCTGAATTTGATTATAACCATTGAAACCATCTAGAAATGAAAAGTACTTTTTGCCTGCTAATGTATCTAATACTTGATCGATAAAGGGAAAAGGAAAGTGATCCTTCAAAGTTGCTTTATTAAATTCCCTGTAATCAATGCACACTCTCCATTTACCATTCTTTTTAGGTACTATAACCAAAGGAGAAACCCATTGGCTATCTAAAATTGGGTAAATGAAGTTTACATTGAGTAGTTTTTGGAGCTCTTCTTTCACAATCTCCCTAAGATTTGGATTCATCCTTCTCTAAGGTTGTCTGATTGGTCTATTTTTTTCCTCGATATAGATATGATGGATGCAAGTCTTATGGTCAATACCTTTCATATCAGTATACTCCCGCGCAAATGAAGTAGAGTGTTTTTGCAAGATTCTGGTTAGCTCTTCCTGTTGTGACTTTTCCAAAAATTTTTTGATATTCAATGTTTTACCTAGAAAAATTTCGATGGTAGAACTACCAAACTCTTCCATAGAGTAAAGAGACATTTTCCTTGATGAAAAATATTAAATATTAGAATCTAACTGAAATTGTGTATGGTAAAATTCTGAAGATGTTTCAAAATTTTCTAATGTGTTCAAAATTTGACTATCTTCACTAATTTCAGAGATAGTAAAGACAACTTGTATAATATCTTCATCATCGACCCATTCATTGTCTCCTACTTCTGTAATTTCTTTTGTTGGAGGATACAAATTGAATTTCTTTGTCGAACTACCATAAAAAATGTACAAATTCCCAAATCTACAACTAATGAAAGTATCAGTTGTGGCTAGCCAAGGTCTTCCTAAGATGAGTGGGTGCCCTCCTAGATTACTCTTGGGAGTCAAAATCATGAAGTCTCTGGATATTCCCAAGAATCTAAGGAAACTAAAATATCTTCTAATACACCATCTGGTTTGATTATTTATCTATCTGCAAGTTGCAGTAAGGTGGGTGTAAAAAGAAGATTATGAAGTTTAAGTTGTTCCATAGTCTGTCTACTCATAATGTTTATAGCAGCCCCTAAGTCAATCAAAGTATTTGGAATTTCTATCCCATTTATGTGTGTCTTGACAATTGGACTACTTGGATCCACATATTTTTGCATGGTAATCCTTCCCATCATGATATCTGCAATTTTTCCTACCAGGTGGATTCCTTTTGTATCTCTTGGTTTCCTACCTAGTCTTTTGACACTCAACTCCTTTATTGTTTTTGCTAGAATAGGAATCTTTCGAATGGCTTGTAGCAAGGGAATCTTGATATAGACATTCTTTAATTCATCTAGAAAATCATAGTCAGGCAACAAGATTTGTTTTTCCACCCCTTTGTCAATTTGTAATCTTTCAGGGAAAGGAGGCATGGATGAAGATGCAGGTGGCTCACCTATAGGAGTTGTGGGGGTTGACTCTTTTTCTTTTTCTTTTTGAATGATTAGGTTTTGAGGAGATGCTTCCTCAAAACCTTTATTGACTCTAAGAGAATCCTCCTCAGAGGCATCTTGCTCTTGAACATCTATAGAAGGTTTTTCTAAAACTCTACCAGATCTGAGTTGAACATCATTAAGAGGAACAATCATATAGGTAGGAAATTGTTGTCCTTCTACCATGTAAGCATTCTGAGGATTTTTGTTGTTGGGATTTGGTAATGGCTGGGCTGGTAGTTGATTTGTCTTTTGTTGAAATGGAAGCAAGAGTTGAGAATTTGGATTTTGTTGAGAAGGTTGTTGTTGTGGAAATGGCAATGAAAGTTGTGGGTTCTGATTTGGAAGTTGCGGATTTTGTTGTTGATTTTGAAAAGATGGAGGGTATTGATAAAATTGAGCAAATATCCCATAAGGATTTTGCACCCCTTGTGCCCATGATTGGTATGGATTTTGAGGTTGGGGCCAAGGTTGTTGCCAAGAATTCCAATTTGGCAGGAGCTGAAAATTCATAGGATTGTTAAATCCTTGATTTTGTTGCCCTTGCCAAGGTCTTCTTGAAACAAAACAAAGGGATTTTACTGAATTTGGATCTTCCTTAAAGACAGCTTTGAGCCCAGGAATTGAAGGACAATCCTTGGTCTCATGGCTTTCTAAGCAAATCATACATGTTTCTACAACTTTTGCATCCAAGGGGCATTCCCTTAGAGCATGTTTCTTTCTACATTTTGGCCAAAAGATGGCCAAGGCATCAACTTCTGCTTTCTACTTGTTCTGAATTTTAAGGGTGTCTAGTTGTTCACTAAAGATCCCTAGAATATCAATTTTGAACTCATCAAGCATATTTCCAATCTCTACCCTACTTACTAATCCAGTTACATATTTGTTTTCTCTAATAAGATAAGGATCTCTAGGCCCTTCTCCAGTTTTAGGTTTTCCCCTTGAGAGATGGACACATAGTTCTGCTATGTCACAAAGTGGAAGTTGAGAAATATCTCCCTTCCCCATCATGTTTAAAATATCTATCCATTCATCTCTAATGGCTTTCAATAGAAGGGCTTTCAAGGTTTCCTCATCTAAATTACTCATTTCCACTCTCTTTAAGTTGTATTGAAATTGGATTTCAGAGATCTGTGGTTTGAATCTTTTGAATCATTGACCAGAGAATCCACAATTTTAACATTTTTGTACCAACGTTTCAAATCCCAACTAGGATCCATCATCAGGGTATGAGAATGATGATAACAGAAGAGCAACAAAGAAGTAATAAATAGTGATGAGGATAAATTTTAGAACAATATACTGTCGGCTGAAATAATCATTAATTAATTTAATATAATTTAATATTAATATGTTTTAATAAATTATTATTTTATTATTTAAATTTTTGGAAAAGTAAATTAATACAAAACCCTAAAGATTAATTAAGGACTAAACTAAGACTAAAAAAGCCTAAAAAAACTAAGAAGAAATAATTTCAATATAAAATTAATTTAATGTATTAACCTAATTATATTAACAATTATAAATAATAAGTAATTTATAATTTATTAATATAATAATTAATATATTAATTAATTGTTATATAGAAATTATGGAAATGAACTATAAACTAAGACTAAAGAAAGCCTAAAAAATTAAAAAGAAGAAATAATTTCAATATAAAATTAAAATAATGTATTAACCTAATATATATTAACAAATTATAACTAATAAGTATTTATAATTTATTAATATATTAATTAATAGTTATGCAGAAATTATTTTAAGGAAATAAAGCTAACTAATAAATTTTTAAGGGCTATAACTAAAACAAAAATAGGTTGATTAAACTAAAAACACTACATACTAGGGAAATATTAATTCTTATATAATTTAATTAAAATATTAATCAAATTATATTAATCATTATAAATAATTAATATTTATAATTAATTAATATAGTGATTAATATATTACTTAATAGAGCACATGACGTGCATGATGTAATGGTTGGGGCAGATGGCTTTCACACTGCCCAGCTGTTGGATACCTATACCAATAGGTTTCATATTTCATGATTGGCCAAAGAAAGTCCAAATATGCTCTGCTTTGGTATCACAAAGATCCCATATTTCCTAGAAAACAGGAGGTGTGTAAAGTGTTTCAAATATTGATGACCTTATTCCAATTTGGATGGATGATTCAACAGTTTAACCTGGATCATGCCATGTTTCAATTTTGAGTTATAGAATAGAGAAAGAAGTCTGTCCAAACTGCTTAATCTTGGCAGACAAGTAGTTTAGGTAGAGAAGTAAAGGTTCCCAACAGTTTAATCTGGGACCTTGGAAGAGATAAGGCTAGAAGTAGATAGAAAAGAGTAAAGAAAAAGCCAAAGAAAAGAAAAGGCAAGTAAGGGTTTGCAAGTCCAAGTGCACCCTCTAAGGAGAAACAAAAAATGCTAGGAAAATAGCTGGGTAAGCAGTTGTGGTTGCAGAAAGGGTATTTTCACCATTATACACATGTCAAGAGGTGTTTTGCCAAGGCAAAAATCTATCAATGCGCAAAGTGGTTAATTCCATCAAATTACAGCAAGGAGCATGACTAACCTCCCTCTCCCCCTTCATTCCATCACTAACGCTCCCTTTCTTTTAGCTGAGATTTATGGAGAGAGATTATGGTTTTATGGTGGTTCTAGTTCATTCAGAAGCCACATTTCTTGTCTAAGATCTTTTCATTTTGATCTACTCTCAAAACTAAATCAATTTCAGATTAACTCAGTAAAATCCCCTTCATTTGCTCCCCTCATTCATATTAACCTCTAATTCTACTATATAGCTCCCTTATCTTACCCTTCCCCTAATAATACTAACACTATGGTGTATAAAGCCCCAAAATCTTATAAATACTCCTCCCCTTGGCATTATAGCCATATGTTCTTCAAAAGGAACCAAAGTGACCTCTGGTCACCTTGGTGAACCTATCACATCCCATTCCCCCTTGCTACAAGCCAACTTGCTCTTCAAACCACCATTTGCATTGAAAAAACCCCTGTAAACCCTCTTTTACCCTAAAAACCTTTGCAAAAATTACCCAAAGTCTAAAAGGCCCACCTCTGGCACATTTCCAAAAAGGTTAGCGTGCTGTTTGTTTCAATGGAAAACATTGAAAAACCATTTAAAAAACCCACAACCCAAAGTTTCCGCCCACGCATATAACCCGAGCATGATCTTGCTCCGCCCACCGTCGGATCAAGTCCTGAGGATCCGACGATCCACGATGATATCGGAGGGGCTCCCATGGTGGTCTTTTACCGCCCGAGAAAGTGACGTTGCGTCACGTCATGGGCAGGCCACGCGTCAAGTGATAAGGACTCTCGGAGCCGGGTCTGACAGTTCTGAGACCGTACCTAAACCGCCCCGAGGGACCGTAGCGGCTAGCCCTAACCGTAACCGCTACGGTCCTAACCGCCACCTGTTTTCCACCAATGCATCGCCACGTCATGTCCGCTTGTCCTCGCCCCTGTTATTCGTCCACCTGGCCGCTGACATGGCTGCCACCGCACCATCCCCCATGGACCAACAGTGTACTGACACGTCACCCGATGACGTCAGCTGATGTCACTTGACCTTGACCCACCAATGACGTCATGCTGACGTCATCACTAAAAAGCGCCAAAATCATAAAAAAACCCATATTAAGCCAAAAAACGTCTATTTTTCCATTGTTTGCGCATTTCTCTACTGTTTTCTCTGCATGAGCGTTTACGTCCTAAAAACTCTGCCAACCTGCTCAATTGACCAAGGCGACCTCCTCAGCATCAACCGTGCATGCCTATGCGACCTCTGTTCGTCAATTAACAGGTATTTACCGTTTTCCGCCCTCCATACGCCTGTTATTGAAATTGAAGTTACTCAGAAGGCTAAGGAGACCTTAAAAATTATATTTTCACCAGCCATTTCCCTCTGCACGTCCACATTTGCAACTGTGAAGTCCAAAAACACCAGCCGAGCCTTAATACCTGTAATTTCGCTCAAAAACAACATTCACTGCGTATTCCCGGCTAATTTCTTGTTAAGCTCAATTCACCCACTAAAAGAGGACATAGTGAGACCATAGAGAAGCCCTGCTCCTGAAACAAACAGTATTTCAACTGCTGTTATGCAAATTCCTCCTCTGGTATCTAGGATACAAACTGTTTTTACAGAAAATCACTTCTATTCTGTGCTGCTTTCATTAAACCATCAACCTACAATTGTTGAGCTTTGAAGAATCATGGAGACTCCTATTGCTCTGAATATCAAGCCCCTCAATGCTCCTCACCAGGAATTAGCATGGAAAGCCCTGGGAGACATGGATTATCAAATGCTGGACTGGTTCCTTATGGGCTCCAAATACAATATCCAGATGATGAATGAGTTGAAAGCCCAGCACCTGAGTGGGGCAGACATCCTGGGAATTTGGGACTCAAACTTGCCCATCTACAACCTCCCCCAAGTAAATCCTATGCCAGAGTTGGTCTACAGCTGCCAGGAATGCTATGACCCAAACCAAAGAGCTGTCATCAGCCCCACAGGCTCAGTCCTGTTCCAGATTACCCCAGAAAGTATAAATGGAATGCTGCACTTCCATACTGCCAAGCAATTGACCCCCCTCTATATGCAGAATTTGATAAACAAAGGGACCAAGCTGTCAGGTGACCAAATCATTAAGATTAATTAGTTGTTTGTAAGACCAGGTTCTGACACCATCAGAACTCCTCCTATTGGATATCAATATTTGAATGAATTGGGCAGGATGTTAGTGGATTTAATCAGTTATGTCCTAGGATTCAGGGGGATGGAGGATGTGGATGATAGCCTAATGGCAATGCTATCTATATTCTCTCCTGGTAAACCCCCAGCTGTACATTATGACTATGCAACCTACATTGCAGATAAAATCCATGAGCAGTTTATGAACTTGAAGAGGGAAAGACTATTCAGGTATACCTCATATATATACCACCTATTCTTGTTCTATCAGCCAGCCACCTTCTCTTTTCCTTTGAAGCCACTCAATGCCCAGGGAAGTCCAAGGTCAGTTGTGTTCTGGACCTCTGTTTTTCACTGTTCATCTGTGTCACCTTACACATACAATGAGTTCATTGATTTATTCATTTATCCAACCATGACAGTATTGCATGGTACTCCTCCTCCCAGACTAACTGATGACATGAGGAGAATTCTCCATTTGAATAAGTCCTACAGCATTGGTAATTGGTACTTCTACCAAAACCACACAGTCATCAGGATATATGGCTGTGAGTTGAACCCTTTTAGGTTGCCAAGGTATGTCCCCATGAGGCTTTTTGCCTTGGAATATTTCAGACAGTTTGGGAACTCAGACTACCTCCATTTTCAGAGCAAGAACAAGAAGTCACAGTTAAAGGTAAGGAGCCAGCTGGGTCCTTTCCTATATAACAGAAAAGAGGAGGGGTGGAAAGAGGCAGACAGTATCCTGGAGGGCCTCAAACTGCAAACTAGTTTTGAATGGATACCATATGACCCCAATCATTTTGTCTCCCTCAGGAGGATAAAATATAAATTGGGTAGCTATGCACACAAGAGACAACCCGAGATTGAACAATATGCCAATGCATCAAGTTGGGAAGAGGGTACCCTAGAGGAGGAAACTACTAATGAAGAGCTACTTGAGAGAGAGGCTAGAAATATGCAAAAGGAAGCTGACTTGGAAACTTGTGGACAGGTACCCCTCTCCTACAAAAAGCAGCTTGGAGCAGCTACTACATCATCAACAGCACAACAGCAAACTGCCGAGAAGGCACCGCAGACAGCAAGCAAAGATAAAGGGAAGCAGGTGGAGCAGCCACCTCCATTGACAGAAGAACAAGTGGATACATTGCTACAGCAGCAAGAAGAAATGGAGCAGCAGGAACAAGGGCAGCAACAAGAAGAGGTACAATATAGGGAACAGCAGCCCTTGCAGCAAGAAAAAGTGATTGATGCTCCAAGCTCCACTGAGCAACAGGCTCAGACAATAGTGCCTCCTAGGGCAGAAACTACTGTTGATACCTCGGTCCTCCAAACCCCACAAAAGGAGGACTTAACCAGGAAAAGAGATAGAGAGACTCCCCTGACTTCATCCATCAATAAGGGAGAGAAAAGACAAAGATTAAATGACTTTCCAGAGGATGACATAGCAGTGAGGCAAGCAATGGGCATGGGCCCACCCAGTGGAGAAGTTTCAGCCAGTTCATTCCAGCATGAACATGATAGAGCTATAGGAGGAGAGGTCAGCTCCTCCAGCCAGCACAGAGAAGGACAGTCAAGCATCAAACAGCAATTTATTGACATTAAGAGGAGGAGTGATCCTATTAAAGTACAGCTGTACAATCATTTGCTGAACCTGGCTCCTTCCAATCAGCAAAGACTCATGTCTGCCTTTGATGTAAGTGAAGGCAATATGATCATGAGCCACTTCATGCCCACAACGCTGCATCCTCAATCTACCTCGGATTATCTAAGAACCAACATGGAGGTTCTGGCTAAAGACATACACCCTATGGATAAGATCGAACTGCATAAACAAACCGGTGAAATGGTGTATGCCTCCTTGGCAGATGAAACATTGGAGAACTACAAATTGAAGAGCAGCCTTGATAACACAGCCTCTTAGCTGGAATTGGAGAGAGCATCATCACAAGCCAAGGACAACAGGATCAAGTCCTTGGAAGATGTAATTATAGAAATAGGACATGATCCTAAAGATGTTAAAGGTATCCAAGAACTCTTGAAGCTAAGGGATGCAGACATGGCGGCCTTAAGAAAGAAAATCAAGCTCCCAGCTACCATCCATCCACAAACAGACGAGGTTGCCCAGCAAAGGCAGGAAAAGGATGCTACAAACCTAATGATATCCCTGTACAAGGAGCTAGTTCGGACTCAAGACAAGCTAGGAGAATCAGAAGCTGCAAAGGCAGCACTACAAGCAGCATTAAAGCAAAGAGAAGAAGGCCAAACCTCCCAGCCTCCTCCTGTGATAATCAATCTTGAGGAAGCCCCTCCAACAACTACTCCTCCTCCTCAACAGACAGGGCCTACAGCAGCATCTACAGCAACAACTACACCAACAACAGAGCAGACTCCTACTCTGGATATGCAGAAGCTGCAGGCTGAGATCCAAGTTCTTGAATCCCAAATGAAAGAGCTTGATGAAGTCAAAAAATCTTTGGCTAAGGTGAATGAAAAATTTGACAAAAGCAAGCAGAATGAGGCAGCAAAGGAAAGAGAGATAAAAACTCTAAAAAAGAGAATAGCTGAACTAGAAAAAGAGCTTGCACTAGAAAGAGTAACAGCAGAACTAAAAGCAGTCCTCTGGGGTAACATTGGGCGGTCCATCACCAATCAGTGGCAGTATATTGAGACTATGGATGAGCAAATAGTACTCATTACCAAGGCAAACAGGGAAGTACAGAGAGCTAGAGCAAGCCTGGGCCACATGCCAGATGCTGCCAGTAGAATGATCACTATTTTGAATAACAAAACTAGCTCTCAACTAGCTACCATGGGAATTACTAACAGGACTGAAACAATTTCAGTAGCTAAAAGAGTCTTGACACTGAGAAACCTAGTTGGAACGCTGGAGAGAAGAACACAGGATATGCAGACCGAGATCAACAAATTCCTGGACAGATTTGTGGCATTACAAAACAGAGGCCTCCCCAGCATATTAAGCAGTGTAGGAAGGCTGCTTACCCTGGAAAATTACATCAAAAGGGTTGATGTGCATGCTGCAGCACAAATTGCAAAACAGCCCAGTACCTCAGCAGAAACAGGGCCAGCATCAGGGCAGAATTTGTATGATAGGGTGGATAACCTATTTTCTATTATGAATGAAATCGATCACCTGTTTGATACCCCACCAAATTTCTTTAAGTATACAGAAGCAGATGAAACTTTGGGGGCAATCATAAGACACCAATTGCCCACACAGGAAGAATGGAGGAATTTGACACAGGTAATCTTATCAGGCCCGAACCTGTAGGGTTAGTTTTTCTCCAGTTTATGAACAATCATGCACAGGCAGAATTTTGATGGATAAAATCTACAAGGAAGAGACAGATGCTGAGCCAACTCAGCAGGGCTATCTGCTCACCACAACAGCAATCACCATCACAAGGTAGCAGGCCCAAAATACAGCGCACAAGTCATAAAGTCGGGCTCTCCAGCATTTAATCAAAGTATCTCAACCGACTCAGCAGTTCTCAAAGGCTAAAATATCTTCTGACAGAACATCAAGACGCCTTTATTTTGTATTCAATGCTGTAATAAATTTCTGATAATAATATCTCAAAAGTTGGTGAGAATATTAAGTCTGAGATAACTTAGAACTCAGATATTTTGTAAACAATCGCAAGTATATATTCACCCCTTGCAGAAGCTTAAGGGGTTGTTGTTATTTTCATTTTGGGGACTTCACTTGCTGTAAAATTCTCAGAGAAACAAATCAAATGGTGAATGGAATTTCCAAAGCTTGGTGTACCTTGATGCGTTGTGATGAATGGTGAATGTTGCAGGATTCCAGAATGTTTCATAAAACAATAAGTCTTTCTTAAATCTCTGTATTACATGTTTTCGAGTCTTTTGTTCTCTTTCATTGTTTAAATGTTTTACACTTAATAGCGAAGAAGAAGAATAGTTCCAGGATTTAATCACTGATTACCCTGAACTCAATCTAAGCTATTATCCATGTTTTCTTCAGATACAGTGAAAGAAGTGTAATTCTTGATTGCTGCACTTTAAAACTGTATCTTTTACAGTGATAGATATTCCCAGGGATTCAAGTTTGCCCCTGAGACATCTATCTGTTTCTCAGATCTAGTTTGGTGGAAATACTTAAATACTTTAGTGAAAATTCTTAAATGCTTTCACTGTGTGTTTCACCTGTTCATGTTATAAATCAAATATTTGTTCTATGAAGTATCCAAATGGCCCTGCTAGTTTCACCAATTCACCTCAAGGTTTCTAGACGCCTACTGCTATAGACTCCATTGCCCAATGATATCTGACTCTTTGAATACTACATCACAAGACCTGAAAGAAACTCTTCAACCAAAACATAAACAAAACCTGTGCATAATACCTAGCCTAAAACCCTATCATAAATAGATACAAATCATAAAGAGAGAGCCCTCTCTGATCATAGTTTGGCTAGAAACAGTGATCAAAAGATTGGTTAGTGGTTACCCCGGCCGTATTCCCTTGGGAGTCATAGGGAACAACCTGGGTGCTAACATAATTGGCGACTCCACTGGGGAGGAACTTAAAATTTTCCAATTACTATCTATCTTCCAAAGCTACCATCAAGCCTGAAACTAGCCAAGAGGCCTTAGGACTGTTTCTATAACACAGGAACAGCTTTAGGGAAGAGCTAATTAGGGAATCTTCATCCTAGCTCTGAAACATATATAGTCTTTTCAAAATTTTGATCCAGCCCTTACACACATGTAACCTCCTATACAAGCTCTAAAAGAATAATTAGAAGCTGGCTCCCAAAAGAAATCCAAGGCACACTAGGGCTAACCCAGACCCTAATCAACCCATCAGTGTTGATAATCCAAATATCATTCCAAAGAACATAAGGAGACAGCAAAAGCAGGAGAAGCCTGCTGATTCAAATATAAGCTCAGATCAAACTATCCTCATTCCCACTCCTTGCAAAGTTCTTTTCCGGTCCACCCCCAGTTCCCCTAGTTCACCATCAACACCCCAAAGCCCTCCTCTCACATCTTCACCCACTGCACATAATCTTTCAAACAGTTCCCCGCTTGTTACCCATCCTATTAACCCTGTCTCACCTGTAATCCCTGTTTTTCGATTTGTTCCTATTAACCCTCTAAACCCCATAAACATGGCTAACAGGTATGCACCTCTGCAGATACCAGCCAATGCGCCAGCTCTACCCCAAGACTACCAAACCAAAATCTCATTTTTTGACTCCCATGGCCCTTTGACAGCTGTCCAGCATGCTAAGAAGATGCAAGACCACTTTGAGACCTATGAAATAGATGATGACAGTGTCAGGATGAGAATTTTTGTTCAAAGCTTGACTGGGGATGTTAGGACTTGGTTTAGATCCCTAAATGCAAACTCCATAGCAACCCCTGAGGACCTGTACCAAGAGTTTACCAACAGATGGGAGAAAAAGAAAGATCCACTCCACATACTTGGTGAATATAACACTATTAAAAGAGGTCCCCAAGAAACAGTTTTGGAATATTGTGCTAGGTTTAACAATGTATATAATGCTATCCCACAGAACTTAAGGCCCCCTCCTGATTTGGCCCTGTATAACTTCCCTGACGGTTTTGATTCTGATATGGCCTATCAGTTGAAAGAAAGAGATCCTCCAACCCTTGCAGAAGCTCAAAGGGTTGCAGTCACTGTAGAGGCTAACTTAATTGCCAAAAGAAACAGGGCAAAGTTGGAAAAGAAGGCTGGCTTCAGAGAAGAGCCCTCAGGTTTTGACCAAAAGCTGGATGCAATACTAAACAGCATGAAGAGATTGGGTGAAAGAGTGGAATCAGTTGAAAGAAAATCATCATGGGAGGCATCACAAAGCAACCCTCCTAGAAACCCGAATTTTAGGATAACTCAGAACCCAAACATAGGAAAGACAAGTGCTGACCAAGACATTAGACCCCCTTTTCAAGAAAACTATGCAGAAACTTCCACAGCCAATCAGCTCAATGAAGATCCTGAAATTAACTTAATGGGTCTGGATGGCAAAAGCCATGTTTTCTTAACACAAGAAGACCATGAGGAGGATGAAAGCAAAACATTCCAAACTAAATCAGGAGAATCCTTTGACTTTAAACAAGGGTATGATACTGCTGTCTATGAAGTCCATAAACAATACAAACTAAGGAGTAGGACTGTGAATGTAAATCAGCCTGAAAAGATAAAGGAGAAACAGCAGTCTAAAGAAACCTCAGTCACAGAACCTAATGACAAAACAAACTTGCCTACAAAAGAAGTAATGGTTGAGGAGGTTACTGAACTACTGTCTCCACTACAACAGCCCATGGCAGCCTCGTCCTCTCACCCTAATCCAAACATTACCCCTCAAGACATGAGTATAAGGGGCAGGTTTCAAAATCAAGATGAAATCCAACAAGAAGATTTAGTGAACAAAGAAAAGACTGCTATTCGTGACTCTAAAACCCAAGTTGATAAACCTTTTGACCTAGGTACAGAGATTGGCAAGCTAAAAATAGCAATTCCCCTCTCAGAGCTAGCCAAGCATGACATATACAAGCAACAGATCAAGAAATCCCTTCAACTCACTAATAGTAAAGATGATGTAAACGTGCTAGATGACACCCCAGAATTACTGTTTGGCCCAGAGGTAGATGGAAAATCAGTAGTCACAGGGGTTTTACCTTTTTATGTCAGCTTGCATATACATGATAAAATACTGCACAATGCAATGTTTGACTCAGGTGCCTCTCACAACCTGATGCCAAAAGCAGTCATGGAAAGATTAAACTTGGATATAACAAGACCATACAAAGACCTGTTTTCTTTTGATTCCAGCCAAGTCAAATGTTTAGGCCTAATAAAAGATTTATGTGTGTCTCTGGTTCAATATCCCAACAAGACCATTCTAATGGATGTCGTAGTTGCTGACATCCCACCCAAATATGGGATGCTGTTATCAAGATCATGGGGAGCCAAGCTCCAAGGCTCCCTGCAACTAGACATGTCATATGCAACTATCTCTGTCTTTGGGCAACCAAAAAGACTTTATAGGGAAACACTCATGAAGTATATGGTCAGCAGTGAAGAAAAGCCTCAAAATTTTCCAATATATGCTGTTCATTCGGACATAGACTCCTTCATTCTCTTCAATGACAGCGCAGACCTCTCAAACAATGACATTAGGACCGAAACACTCATACAAGAACAAAACATTGATCAAACAAGTAACACCTGCGAAACATCAATCAGCCCAACAATACACATTAGCCCTCCTCTAGTTGTCAAAGACTGTCAAACAAGTGATGAAATTGTCCTAAGAAATAAATGGGAAAAGAAACCCCAACTCATGCTCACACTGCCATCCCATGAACAGAACTTCAAATCTCCTGTCCAGCAAGACATCCTGTGGGTCCTAGAATTTGATGGCTCAGTTAACAAGTTAGGGGCAGGAGCTGGAGTGTGGATACATAACAAAGAGAAAGATTATGCAGAAGGCAGGGCTTACAGATTGAATTTTAGATGCACTAACAACATGGCAGAATATGAAGCTCTGTTGCTGGGCCTAAAGCTAGCAAAATCACTACAAGCACCTAGGCTCTCCATCATGGGGGACTCTGATCTAATAATTCAACAAGTAAAAGGGAATTTTGTCACCAATGACAAAAGATTGAGGTCCTACAGGTCTGCTGTAATTGAAATATTAGAGACCTTCTCTGAGTTTGTTATCACAAAGATTTCAAGGGGCCACAATCCCCATGCACACAGCTTGGCAACATTTTCCAGCACCTTCAAATTCCCACTAGAACCCAATAACTGTTTCACAGCCGAGGTCAAATACAGACCCTCTATCCCAAACAATGTCAGAGAATGGCAAGTATTTGAGGATGACATGCAAATAAACAATTTTTTAACCTTGCAACAAGAGTTCATAGGATTAAATATTGATATTGATGGAGCAAGTCCATCACAAATACAGTTTCAACAGTCTGCTCACCCAATATCACCTAGAACAGCAAAACAATTACTGAGTCCAACCATTTTCAACAATGAAAACATTCAGCAAATTCGCCAAATTGACTGTGAAGAGACGAGCAACGCTGAAGCTGAAATCATACAACTCAAAGACAATTTCCTTCCAGTAGGCCTTACCCCACTAGAGGATATTTTTGACTCAAATGACATCCCTAGGAAGCCAAAGATGCAGCCATTAGATGCAACAATTGAAGAATGCAACATTGGTACTATTGACAAGCCTAAAATAATAAAGCTATCTGCCTCTTTGCCCCCTGATCAAAAGCCCAAATACATTGATCTCTTTAAAGAATTTCAAGATGTTTTTGCTTGGGGTTATGAGGATTTAAAGTCTTATGATACTTCTGTCATCCAGCATACCATTCCCCTCAAGCCTAATCAAAAACCATTCAAACAGAAATTGAGAAGGATCAATCCTGTGCTCCTTCCCTCCATTGAAAAAGAACTACATAAAATGTTCAAAGCTGGTATCATAGCACCAATCAGGTTCTCTGAATGGATTTCAAATTTGGTCCCTACAAGAAAGAAAACTGGTGAGATTAGACTTTGTGTAGACTTAAGGAATTTGAATCAAGTATCACTCAAAGATAACTACCCTTTACCCAAAATGGATCACATTCTTCAAAGAGTAGTAGGGGCTTCAAGGATATCATTGCTTGATGGATTGTCAGGCTTCAATCAAATCCTGGTACACCCTGATGATCAAGACAAAACTGCATTTACCACCCCATGGGGAACCTTCAAGTATGTGAAAATGCCCTTCGGATTGAAAAATGCAGAGGCAACGTTTCAAAGAGCAATGGACATTGCTTTTGCAAAAGAGATTCATGACTTCTTGGTCATTTACTTAGATGACCTCACACCCTTTTCAAAATCTGACCAAGAACACTTGAAACATTTGAGACAGATTCTCATAACATGTAGGAAATATGGCATTTCCTTAAACCCCAAGAAGTCATTATTTGGCTTGGAAGAAGGGAAACTTTTATGACACATTATCTCAAAAGATGGCATAAGAATTGATCCAGATAGGATACAAGCTATCCTACAAATGCCTCATCCAAGGAATGTCAAGGAGTTGCAAGGATTCTTAGGGAAGATCAACTTTTTAAGAAGGTTTATCCCGAATTTAGCAGAATTAATCAGATTACTAAACAATATGCTAAAGAAAGATTCAAAGGTCAAATGGACTGTTGAAGCAAAACAAGCCTTTGAAAGTATAAAATTGGCCTTGACACAAACCCCAGTGTTAACCAATCCTCAGTTTGACAGAGACTTTATCATTTTCTCCTTTGCCTCCCAACATACTATTGCTGCTGTCTTATTACAGAAAGATGACCAAGGGAATGAGAAGCCTATTGCTTTTTTCAGCAGAGCTCTTAGAGATGCCCCTCTAAAGTATCAAATTATGGAAAAACAAGCCTATGCTTTGATCAAAGCTATTAAAGACTTTAGGATTTACATCCTTTACTCCCACGTTGTGGCTTATGTACCAAGTCCTATTGTCAAAGACATTCTCACCCAAGAAAACTTAGAGGGTAGGAGAGGAAAATGGATTGCCAACATACTAGAATTTGACATTGAAATAAAACCTACAAAGCTGATAAAAGGGCAAGGTTTGGCCAAATTAATGACAGAAGCAAATTTCCAAGCCTTAGATATCAACCAACTGGACAGTGAAATAGAGCTGGCGACTCCAAAGATCAATGTAGCCTTTAAACAATCTCCTTGGTACTCTGACATCTGTTATGTGTTACAAAACCTGTGTGCTCCCCCAGGACTGTCCAGAACTAAGTGTAGGTTCCTAAAAATGAAAACATCTAGATTTTGTGTGATGGATGGAAATCTACTTTGGAAAAACCATGAAGGTATTTTGCTGCACTGTCTAATAGAGAATGAGACTAACAATATCATGCAAGATTTCCATGCTGGAGACTGCGGTGGACATTTGTACTGGAAGTCCACCGTGGACAAGATATTGAGGGCTGGTTATTACTGGCCCACTATGTTCTCTGATGTTAAGAAATTTACAGCCTCATGCCACAAATGCCAACTGTTTGAAGGCAAAAGACAGTTGCTGCCACTTCCTTTGAAGCCCATTGCAACAGAGAGACCTTTTCAACAATGGGGCTTGGATTTCATTGGGGAAATTCATCCCTCATCTTCAGGGCAACACAG
Source organism: Pinus tabuliformis (assembly GCA_031772625.1). Taxonomy (NCBI): domain Eukaryota; kingdom Viridiplantae; phylum Streptophyta; class Pinopsida; order Pinales; family Pinaceae; genus Pinus; species Pinus tabuliformis. The sequence goes on along the minus strand of CM062815.1, from coordinate 308,442,594 downwards.
ATGGATTTTAACAGCAACAGATTACTTCACCAAGTGGATTGAAGCTGCCCCATGCAGACAAGCAAATGATTCAGTAATTATTCAGTTTTTGGAAAACAATATACTAGCTAGATTTGGCTGTCCAGACAAGATAATAACAGACAATGCTGCTGCTTTCAGATCCAAGAAAATGGTGAACTTCTGCCATAAATTTCACATTACTTTGGGCCATTCTACAGCTTACTATCCTCAAGGAAATGGCCTTGCTGAATCATCAAACAAAAGTTTAATAAACATCATAAAGAAAGTGCTGGAGGAAAACAAAAAGAACTGGCATAAGAAACTAGTAAATGCTTTGTGGGCAGATAGACTAACAACAAAAAGATCTATTGGGACCAGCCCATATGAGTTAGTCTATGGATTAGAAGCCAGATTTCCTTCGTCACTAGGAGTGCCGGTTATGAAGCTTCTGCAAGAGAGCCAAGCAGAGCCAAATGATATGCAAAGGAGGATCAATCAGATAATCTATTTACAACAGACCAGAGAACAATTTTTCAGCAGAGTGCAGATACTACAAGAGAAACTGAAAAAGGCCTTTGATAGAAGAACCAAAGCAGAAGATTTCAATGTGGGGGACAAAGTCTTAAAGTGGGATGCAAGAAGAGAAGAGAAAGGAAAACATGGAAAGTTTGATTCTTTATGGAAAGGACCATTTGCAGTCCAAGCAGTACAAGGCAACAACACTTACTTCCTTAAAAGTCTGACTGAAACTGACTTGGATGAAGGTCCTGTCAATGGCAGGATGCTGAAGCACTACTTTGACTATTCACCATGAGCAGAATCCAAGGATTCATTGTATATAGGCAGATGTACATATTGTTTTCTGTTTTAGATTGTAAAATACAGTTTTCTAAGTGATTCACCAACCAGCAAGAGGCAAATAGAATCAGAGGTCTTCCAAGAAAGAGGCACACTATTTTGACACATTTGGCAGCAAATTTCAAAGATTGAGATGGGCAGTCAAAGAACAAGGCAATCTGACCTGCTGTTCTTGGTCTTTCAAAAGAAAAACCATCCCCATGTGGAGCCACTGTTGGATACCTATACCAATAGGTTTCATATTTCATGATTGGCCAAAGAAAGTCCAAATATGCTCTGCTTTGGTATCACAAAGATCCCATATTTCCTAGAAAACAGGAGGTGTGTAAAGTGTTTCAAATATTGATGACCTTATTCCAATTTGGATGGATGATTCAACAGTTTAACCTGGATCATGCCATGTTTCAATTTTGAGTTATAGAATAGAGAAAGAAGTCTGTCCAAACTGCTTAATCTTGGCAGACAAGTAGTTTAGGTAGAGAAGTAAAGGTTCCCAACAGTTTAATCTGGGACCTTGGAAGAGATAAGGCTAGAAGTAGATAGAAAAGAGTAAAGAAAAAGCCAAAGAAAAGAAAAGGCAAGTAAGGGTTTGCAAGTCCAAGTGCACCCTCTAAGGAGAAACAAAAAATGCTAGGAAAATAGCTGGGTAAGCGGTTGTGGTTGCAGAAAGGGTATTTTCACCATTATACACATGTCAAGAGGTGTTTTGCCAAGGCAAAAATCTATCAATGCGCAAAGTGGTTAATTCCATCAAATTACAGCAAGGAGCATGACTAACCTCCCTCTCCCCCTTCATTCCATCACTAACGCTCCCTTTCTTTTAGCTGAGATTTATGGAGAGAGATTATGGTTTTATGGTGGTTCTAGTTCATTCAGAAGCCACATTTCTTGTCTAAGATCTTTTCATTTTGATCTACTCTCAAAACTAAATCAATTTCAGATTAACTCAGTAAAATCCCCTTCATTTGCTCCCCTCATTCATATTAACCTCTAATTCTACTATATAGCTCCCTTATCTTACCCTTCCCCTAATAATACTAACACTATGGTGTATAAAGCCCCAAAATCTTATAAATACTCCTCCCCTTGGCATTATAGCCATATGTTCTTCAAAAGGAACCAAAGTGACCTCTGGTCACCTTGGTGAACCTATCACATCCCATTCCCCCTTGCTACAAGCCAACTTGCTCTTCAAACCACCATTTGCATTGAAAAAACCCCTGTAAACCCTCTTTTACCCTAAAAACCTTTGCAAAAATTACCCAAAGTCTAAAAGGCCCGCCTCTGGCACATTTCCAAAAAGGTTAGCGTGCTGTTTGTTTCAATGGAAAACATTGAAAAACCATTTAAAAAACCCACAACCCAAAGTTTCCGCCCACGCATATAACCCGAGCATGATCTTGCTCCGCCCACCGTCGGATCAAGTCCCGAGGATCCGACGATCCACGATGATATCGGAGGGGCTCCCATGGTGGTCTTTTACCGCCCGAGAAAGTGACGTTGCGTCACGTCACGGGCAGGCCACGCGTCAAGTGATAAGGACTCTCGGAGCCGGGTCTGACAGTTCTGAGACCATACCTAAACCGCCCCGAGGGACCGTAGCGGCTAGCCCTAACCGTAACCGCTACGGTCCTAACCGCCACCTGTTTTCCACCAATGCATCGCCACGTCATGTCCGCTTGTCCTCGCCCCTATTATTCGTCCACTTGGCCGCTGACATGGCTGCCACCGCACCATCCCCCATGGACCAACAGTGTACTGACACGTCACCCGATGACGTCAGCTGACGTCACTTGACCTTGACCCACCAATGACGTCATGCTGACGTCATCACTAAAAAGCGCCAAAATCATAAAAAAACCCATATTAAGCCAAAAAACGTCTATTTTTCCATTGTTTGCGCATTTCTCTACTGTTTTCTCTGCATGAGCGTTTACGTCCTAAAAACTCTGCCAACCTGCTCAATTGACCAAGGCGACCTCCTCAGCATCAACCGTGCATGCCTATGCGACCTCTGTTCGTCAATTAACAGGTATTTACCGTTTTCCGCCCTCCATACGCCTGTTATTGAAATTGAAGTTACTCAGAAGGCTAAGGAGACCTTAAAAATTATATTTTCACCTGCCATTTCCCTCTGCACGTCCACATTTGAAACTGTGAAGTCCAAAAACACCAGCCGAGCCTTAATACCTGTAATTTCGCTCAAAAACAACATTCACTGCGTATTCCCGGCTAATTTCTTGTTAAGCTCAATTCACCCACTAAAAGAGGACATAGTGAGACCATAGAGAAGCCCTGCTCCTGAAACAAACAGTATTTCAACTGCTGTTATGCAAATTCCTCCTCTGGTATCTAGGATACAAACTGTTTTTACAGAAAATCACTTCTATTCTGTGCTGCTTTCATTAAACCATCAACCTACAATTGTTGAGCTTTGAAGAATCATGGAGACTCCTATTGCTCTGAATATCAAGCCCCTCAATGCTCCTCACCAGGAATTAGCATGGAAAGCCCTGGGAGACATGGATTATCAAATGCTGGACTGGTTCCTTATGGGCTCCAAATACAATATCCAGATGATGAATGAGTTGAAAGCCCAGCACCTGAGTGGGGCAGACATCCTGGGAATTTGGGACTCAAACTTGCCCATCTACAACCTCCCCCAAGTAAATCCTATGCCAGAGTTGGTCTACAGCTGCCAGGAATGCTATGACCCAAACCAAAGAGCTGTCATCAGCCCCACAGGCTCAGTCCTGTTCCAGATTACCCCAGAAAGTATAAATGGAATGCTGCACTTCCATACTGCCAAGCAATTGACCCCCCTCTATATGCAGAATTTGATAAACAAAGGGACCAAGCTGTCAGGTGACCAAATCATTAAGATTAATCAGCTGTTTGTAAGACCAGGCTCTGACACCATCAGAACTCCTCCTATTGGATATCAATATTTGAATGAATTGGGCAGGATGTTAGTGGATTTAATCAGTTATGTCCTAGGATTCAGGGGGATGGAGGATGTGGATGATAGCCTAATGGCAATGCTATCTATATTCTCTCCTGGTAAACCCCCAGCTGTACATTATGACTATGCAACCTACATTGCAGATAAAATCCATGAGCAGTTTATGAACTTGAAGAGGGAAAGACTATTCAGGTATACTTCATATATATACCACCTATTCTTGTTCTATCAGCCAGCCACCTTCTCTTTTCCTTTGAAGCCACTCAATGCCCAGGGAAGTCCAAGGTCAGTTGTGTTCTGGACCTCTGTTTTTCACTGTTCATCTGTGTCACCTTACACATACAATGAGTTCATTGATTTATTCATTTATCCAGCCATGACAGTATTGCATGGTACTCCTCCTCCTAGACTAACTGATGACATGAGGAGAATTCTCCATTTGAATAAGTCCTACAGCATTGGTAATTGGTACTTCTACCAAAACCACACAGTCATCAGGATATATGGCTGTGAGTTGAACCCTTTTAGGTTGCCAAGGTATGTCCCCATGAGGCTTTTTGCCTTGGAATATTTCAGACAGTTTGGGAACTCAGACTACCTCCATTTTCAGAGCAAGAACAAGAAGTCACAGTTAAAGGTAAGAAGCCAGCTGGGTCCTTTCCTATATAACAGAAAAGAGGAGGGGTGGAAAGAGGCAGACAGTATCCTGGAGGGCCTCAAACTGCAAACCAACTTTGAATGGATACCATATGACCCCAATCATTTTGTCTCCCTCAGGAGGATAAAATATAAATTGGGTAGCTATGCACACAAGAGACAACCCGAGATTGAACAATATGCCAATGCATCAAGTTGGGAAGAGGGTACACTAGAGGAGGAAATTATAATGAAGAGCTACTTGAGAGAGAGGCTAGAAATATGCAAAAGGAAGCTGACTTGGAAACTTGTGGACAGGTACCCCTCTCCTACAAAAAGCAGCTTGGAGCAGCTACTACATCATCAACAGCACAACAGCAAACTGCCGAGAAGGCACCGCAGACAGCAAGCAAAGATAAAGGGAAGCAGGTGGAGCAGCCACCTCCATTGACAGAAGAACAAGTGGATACATTGCTACAGCAGCAAGAAGAAATGGAGCAGCAGGAACAAGGGCAGCAACAAGAAGAGGTACAATATAGTGAACAGCAGCCCTTGCAGCAAGAAAAAGTGATTGATGCTCCAAGCTCCACTGAGCAACAGGCTCAGACAATAGTGCCTCCTAGGGTAGAAACTACTATTGATACCTCGGTCCTCCAAACCCCACAAAAGGAGGACTTAACCAGGAAAAGAGATAGAGAGACTCCCCTGACTTCATCCATCAATAAGGGAGAGAAAAGACAAAGATTAAATGACTTTCCAGAGGATGACATAGCAGTGAGGCAAGCAATGGGCATGGGCCCACCCAGTGGAGAAGTTTCAGCCAGTTCATTCCAGCATGAACATGATAGAGCTATAGGAGGAGAGGTCAGCTCCTCCAGCCAGCACAGAGAAGGACAGTCAAGCATCAAACATCAATTTATTGACATTAAGAGGAGGAGTGATCCTATTAAAGTACAGCTGTACAATCATTTGCTGAACCTGGCTCCTTCCAATCAGCAAAGACTCATGTCTGCCTTTGATGTAAGTGAAGGCAAGATGATCATGAGTCACTTCATGCCCACAACGCTGCATCCTCAATCTACCTCGGATTATCTAAGAACCAACATGGAGGTTCTGGCTAAAGACATACACCCTATGGATAAGATCGAACTGCATAAACAAACCGGTGAAATGGTGTATGCCTCCTTGGCAGATGAAACATTGGAGAACTACAAATTGAAGAGCAGCCTTGATAACACAGCCTCTCAGCTGGAATTGGAGAGAGCATCATCACAAGCCAAGGACAACAGGATCAAGTCCTTGGAAGATGTAATTATAGAAATAGGACATGATCCTAAAGATGTTAAAGGTATCCAAGAACTCTTGAAGCTAAGGGATGCAGACATGGCGGCCTTAAGAAAGAAAATCAAGCTCCCAGCTACCATCCATCCACAAACAGACGAGGTTGCCCAGCAAAGGCAGGAAAAGGATGCTACAGACCTAATGATATCCCTGTACAAGGAGCTAGTTCGGACTCAAGACAAGCTAGGAGAATCAGAAGCTGCAAAGGCAGCACTACAAGCAGCATTAAAGCAAAGAGAAGAGGGCCAAACCTCCCAGCCTCCTCCTGTGATAATCAATCTTGAGGAAGCCCCTCCAACAACTACTCCTCCTCCTCAACAGACAGGGCCTACAGCACCATCTACAGCAACAACTACACCAACAACAGAGCAGACTCCTACTCTGGATATGCAGAAGCTGCAGGCTGAGATCCAAGTTCTTGAATCCCAAATGAAAGAGCTTGATGAAGTCAAAAAATCTTTGGCTAAGGTGAATGAAAAATTTGACAAAAGCAAGCAGAATGAGGCAGCAAAGGAAAGAGAGATAAAAACTCTAAAAAAGAGAATAGCTGAACTAGAAAAAGAGCTTGCACTAGAAAGAGTAACAGCAGAACTAAAAGCAGTCCTCTGGGGTAACATTGGGCGGTCCATCACCAATCAGTGGTAGTATATTGAGACTATGGATGAGCAAATAGTACTCATTTCCAAGGCAAACAGGGAAGTACAGAGAGCTAGAGCAAGCCTGGGCCACATGCCAGATGCTGCCAGTAGAATGATCACTATTTTGAATAACAAAACTAGCTCTCAACTAGCTACCATGGGAATTACTAACAGGACTGAAACAATTTCAGTAGCTAAAAGAGTCTTGACACTGAGAAACCTAGTTGGAACGCTGGAGAGAAGAACACAGGATATGCAGACCGAGATCAACAAATTCCTGGACAGATTTGTGGCATTACAAAACAGAGGCCTCCCCAGCATATTAAGCAGTGTAGGAAGGTTGCTTAGCCTGGAAAATTACATCAAAAGGGTTGATGCGCATGCTGCAGCACAAATTGCAAAACAGCCCAGTACCTCAGCAGAAACAGGGCCAGCATCAGGGCAGAATTTGTATGATAGGGTGGATAACCTGTTTTCTATTATGAATGAAATCGATCACCTGTTTGATACCCCACCAAATTTCTTTAAGTATACAGAAGAAGATGAAACTTTGGGGGCAATCATAAGACACCAATTGCCCACATAGGAAGAATGGAGGAATTTGACACAGGTAATCTTATCAGGCCCGAACCTGTAGGGTTAGTTTTTCTCCAGTTTATGAACAATCATGCACAGGCAGAATTTTGATGGATAAAATCTACAAGGAAGAGACAGATGCTGAGCCAACTCAGCAGGGCTATCTGCTCACCACAACAGCAATCACCATCACAAGGTAGCAGACCCAAAATACAGCGCACAAGTCATAAAGTCGGGCTCTCCAGCATTTAATCAAAGTATCTCAACCGACTCAGCAGTTCTCAAAGGCTAAAATATCTTCTGACAGAACATCAAGACGCCTTTATTTTGTATTCAATGCTGTAATAAATTTCTGATAATAATATCTCAAAAGTTGGTGAGAATATTAAGTCTGAGATAACTTAGAACTCAGATATTTTGTAAACAATCGCAAGTATATATTCACCCCTTGCAGAAGCTTAAGGGGTTGTTGTTATTTTCATTTTGGGGACTTCACTTGCTGTAAAATTCTCAGAGAAACAAATCAAATGGTGAATGGAATTTCCGAAGCTTGGTGTACCTTGATGCGTTGTGATGAATGGTGAATGTTGCAGGATTCCAGAATGTTTCATAAAACAATAAGTCTTTCTTAAATCTCTGTATTACATGTTTTCGAGTCTTTTGTTCTCTTTCATTGTTTAAATGTTTTACACTTAATAGCGAAGAAGAAGAATAGTTCCAGGATTTAATCACTGATTACCCTGAACTCAATCTAAGCTATTATCCATGTTTTCTTCAGATACAGTGAAAGAAGTGTAATTCTTGATTGCTGCACTTTAAAACTGTATCTTTTACAGTGATAGATATTCCCAGGGATTCAAGTTTGCCCCTGAGACATCTATCCGTTTCTCAGATCTAGTTTGGTGGAAATACTTAAATACTTTAGTGAAAATTCTTAAATGCTTTCACTGTGTGTTTCACCTGTTCATGTTATAAATCAAATATTTGTTCTATGAAGTATCCAAATGGCCCTGCCAGTTTCACCAATTCACCTCAAGGTTTCTAGACGCCTACTGCTATAGACTCCATTGCCCAATGATATCTGACTCTTTGAATACTACATCACAAGACCTGAAAGAAACTCTTCAACCAAAACATAAACAAAACCTGTGCATAATACCTAGCCTAAAACCCTATCATAAACAGATACAAATCATAAAGAGAGAGCCCTCTCTGATCACAGTTTGGCTAGAAACAGTGGTCAAAAGATTGGTTAGTGGTTACCCCGGCCGTATTCCCTTGGGAGTCATAGGGAACAACCTGGGTGCTAACACCAGCCAAGTTCATATCCCGCGGAGAGGTTGTAAAATGTTGTAATGTGGAAAAATGAGTGGGTCCTACCGAAGCTTACAAAAAAAATATATTACTTAATAGCAATATAGGAATTAATATATCCTAGCATTTAATGGAAATTTTAACCTAGATCTAAAAGAAAACATAGACAAATGACGTGAGAAGGGAGAGGGGTAACTTACCTGTTGAGGCCTTTACCAGGGAATGTGCTTGCGCTTTTTATTTCCTGATCAAGGGAAGCCAGCTCCCGCTAATCTCCACACCACTATCCCTATTTAGATTATGAGGATGTTTGATGATTTCAAGCGCTTCTCTGATCTTTCGTCTCTGATGTTGCTCTTCCCTTGCGATAATTGATGCGCTTTCCAGACAAATATGGTGCTTAGTCTTTAAGGAGTGCTCTGCTAGGGCTGAAGTACGAGATCTTCCATTCTTAATATCAGCGCCATGTTCCTTGAGTCTTGTCTGGAGGGAGCAACCTGTTTCACCAATGTAGCTCTTCCCACAAGAACATTCTATTTTATATACTCCTTTAAGCTGATGATTGTCGATATCATCTTTAACAGACTTTAAACTTTGTCTGATAGTACTTGGAGCTGAGAAATGAGTGATAATTTTTTTTCTTTTTTAGGATTTTAGCGATTTTGTCTGTAATTCCATTGATATATGGTAGAAAAACAATACCACAATTAGGTTGGTCTTGAGCCTTAGGTTCATGAGACAACATCTTTCTTTCAGCTTTCTCAATGGCCTTTTTAATTTCTTGCTCCTTGTAGCCTATACTTTTAAAAGTTAAAATTAGATGCTTCTTCTCTTCGTCCAGGTGCTCTGAGTCGGAAATTCGAAGGGCTCTTATGGCTAGCGTGTTTAGAACACCAAACTTCTGGGATGGGTGATGGTGGGAATCAGCATGGAGGTAACTTTCTGTGTGGGTTGCTTTCCTGAAAACCTTATGGCCCAAAGATCCATCCTCTTTTCTGATGATAAGGACGTCTAAAAAAGGAATGCTCTTGTTTTCTTCAAGCTCCATCGTAAACTTTATATCTGGAGAGATCGAATTTAAGTGAGTGAAAAAATTTTCGAGCTCTGCTTTACCATGAGTCCATTTTATATTGGTGTCATCGACAAATCGCTTCCACCATGCTGGCTTCAAAGGATATGAATTCAGGGCCTTCTTTTCAAAGTATTCCATGTATAGGTTGGCCACGATTGGCGACAAGGGGGACCCCATTGCCACACCGGATGTTTGTTCATAAAATACTCCTTGAAAGGTGAACACAGTCGACCTTAGGCAGATCTCAGCCAGCTTTGCAGTCCCTGGATCAGCAACTTCTTTTATAACCTGAATGGCTTCATCAAGAGGGATCTTAGTGAATAAGGATACCACGTCGAAGCTTACAAGAATATCATCATGTTCCAACTTCTCATTTCTAATAAGATTCACAAAGTCCTGGGAGTCCTTGATGAAGGAATCAGTATTTCTGACAAGGGGCCTAAGAATTTTTGCAACATATTTCGCAAGCTCATAGGTTGGGGAACCAATAGTATTAACTATTTTTCTAAGGGGGACCCCTTCCTTATGGATTTTGGGTAATCCATAGATTCTGGGGATAGTTTCACAGGAGGGGATCAACTTCTTCTTTAACTTTTCGTCGAGGTTTGAATTAGAGATAATCTTCTTTACATCCTTCACGATTTTGGGGATGGGATTGCTGCTAAGCTTCTTATAACTGCCACAGTTTAGGTGATCATTCATCTTACAAACATAATCTTCTTTGTCCAGAATGACCGTAGCTCCTCCTTTGTCTGCTTTAAGGACCACAACCTTGTCATTGCTTCTCAAGGAATTGAAGGCTTTTTGTTCCTCTTTACTCAGGTTGCTTTTGGGAATTTTGGTTTTCCTCATGATGAGAGAGCATTCTTGCCTCAATGCTTCTTTATCTTCCACAGTAAGGTTACTGATCCCATCTTCTATGCTACAAATCATCTTTTCGAAGGGAAGGTTTTTAGGAGTCACTGCAAACCCTAAACCTTTGCTGAGAATATTAATGACCACAGGATCCAATTCCAGAGAGGATAGGTTGACCACTTTCCTTTTTGATTTATCATTATGCTTTCCACTGCCCATCTTCATTGTTATGTCCTTGCTCTGTGAGTTTGTCGAGTTATCTTTTTCTTGATTCTCTGCGCAGTCTACCCTCACACCTACGCAGTTACTTCTTGAGACATCACATGCTGCGCAGTCTTTGTTTAACACGTTGTCCCCATCGTTACTACTAATACTTGCGCAATCATTACTGCTGCTGCTCAACTTTTCATGATTAATATTAATAATCATGTGGTTTTCTCCAGCGCTATTCCTATCACCTGCATAGTTTATATTTCCAGCGCTGACCACCTTCGAATCACAACAAATGATGTTTGAATTTTTCTCTGCGCAGTCTATCCTCACACCTACGCAGTTACTTCTTGTGACATCATATGTTGAGCAGTCTTTGTTTAACATGATGTCCCCATTGTTACTGCTAACACTTACGCAATCATTACCTCCTGCGTTGATCATCATGGTCTCTGCGCAGTCCCTTTTTAATTTGCTGTCAAAGTTATCTCTGTTGTCACACATAGTTTTAATATTATTCATACCTGCGCAGTCTTTGTTCTTGCTGTAACAGGTGTTGTTTGGAATAGTTTTAGTACCTGAGTTTGTGCTATAACCTTCAGCGTTGACAACGATTGAACAGGCCTTGGTTTCTGCGCAGCTGCCTCCACTAAGCTTAATCGAATCTGCGCAGTTTTCTTCCCATGAATTTTGGATTGTGCAATCGGTTTGGGAATGGATTGTGCAGTTGTTATCCTTGTATTGAAATCTTTCAAGTAAATCCTCCAAGTTCTCATCTTCTTTTTGCCTCATTTTGAATACCTCATCCTTATGATTAGTTGGCATAAAATAATCTAGGTATCTATCCAAAAATGTTTGTTTCATATCATTCCAAGTCCTAATAGATTGAGTGACTAATCCCATGAACCATTTCAAAGCAGCTCCTTTCAATATTGAAGGAAACAGTATGAGTTTTTGAGAGTCTTCCATATAGTAATAGGTTCGGCACAAGACTTCAAACTCAAATAGAAATGTTTCAGGATCCTCACATCACAACCTATAAAAGTTTGAGAGGACAGATGGTGAAATATTTTTCATGGTTGTGTGGGTTTCCTCATCGGCTATAGGGAATCCAAATGAGTCATCTCCTTCCCTATTTCCGCCAATATTACCTCTACCCCCTCCATTGTTACCTCCATTATTTCCTCTTCCTCTACCTCTACCCCCTCCTCCAAATCCATCTACTACTTCTTCTATCATGATAGTTTCCTCGGTGTCTTCTGGTTCTTCTATTAATGGCTGATGAGAGAGTGTTTCTCCCTTTCCTTCTTCTTCAGGTGATTCTACTTCTTTGATTACAATATGTTCCCCTATAGAAGTGAAGAAAGGTTCTTCTCCTAGATCAGATTTAGTAGATAGTGTGGGAGAATCTTCTAATTCAGTTGTTGCCCCTTGAATTCCAGGAATCCTAAGGTTGGGAGTATGAGTATGGGATGGAGGTGTATCTTGTCTATGCCTTGAAATAGTTGGAGTTGTGAAAATCGAACTTTTGGCCCTAGCTATGAAACTTCCCCTAGAATCTCTTGCTCTATGCATGTCATTTTTTATATTTTTGGGCTAATAATTCTCTTTCTGATCTTCCAGATCACACTAGGTACAAGAAGAGAGCATACTCAAGAAATTATTGAACTAATAACTCTCTTTTCTGATCCTCCAGATCACACTAGGTGCAAGAGGAGAGCATACTTCAAGAAGTTATCAAATTTTCCCTATTTTTTTATGTAAGAGATCGGCTACCTAGTTACACTTCCCTGGAAATGGCACCAAAATGTTTAGTCAATTTAGTATGTCCTAAATTTCTACATTAATTATCAATCCGGGAGTTGTAAACTGATGAAGTGTGACGCACTATATGTGAAAGACAACCTCTTACTTTTTATTGTTTTCAATTTTATTTTGTTTTGGGGCTTTGTCTTTGTTTGTCTCCTAATGCCAATGGAAATCCTATTCCTAAGTTTTAAGAATAGTTTATAAGGCAAGTATGGATATAGATTTAAGACAAGGTTTTATGTCCCTTATGATAACTTCCAGAGCTTAACACTTCAAAGGATCTCAAAACATACTAGTGATAAAAATGAGTACTTGAACAGCAATGTAAATGTGCAGCTATTCAAATCAAACAAATGATGAAATACTGATCATGAAATCACTGTCTCTGCTGCTCATCTAAACACAGAAATGAAAATTAAACTATTGCACTCAAAAAAACCAAAAATTGCAGACTAATGGAAGTAAGATCAATTGACTTCACTTATAATCTGATAGCTTGCCAAGTAGCTTTTCAGGGTTAAGCCATGGCTCCAAAGATAATGTCAATAACATGAAGAATTGATATCTAAATTACCTACTTGCAAATGAAAGTAATATCAAGTCACTTCACTTATAATCCGATAGCTCACCAAGTAGCTTTTCGGGGTTAGGCCATGGCTCTGGAGATAACGTCAATAACATGAAGAACCTGATATCTAATTGTAGAGATGAAAGTGAAAACAAATCACTTCACTCATATTTTGATAGCTTGCCAAGTAGCTTTTCAGGGTTAAGCCATGGCTCTGGAGATAACATCAAATGACATGAAGAATTTGATATCTAAATTAACTAACAACAGCAAATAGATAAGACTGAAATCAAAGCATAACTGAAATTGAAAAGCTAAAAAAACAAAGTCAGTAGAGAGGCCAATCTCATGTCACTATTTGATGCAAAAATTATATGAGAACACTCGAGCATAACCTATCCTGAAACACACTAATCAGTGTTCGCAAAATTATACAGTGTTGGAAAATCATGTACAGGAATGAAACATTAACACCATAAATGAGTTATGAAATATATACACAGGTGAACAAGCTATGAAATATTTATAATGAAAATAATAAAATGATACATGAAGACTTTACAGAAATAAAGAAACAAAACCTCAGCCAACAGGGGCCCTCTACACGGCCTTGGTTAATACGCTGTCAATCCGAAATTATGCTCACACAGTCATAAGAAACAGAGTCTTTATATTGCAAAATAGAGGAAGTATCCTTTCGTTACAACAGCAAGACTAGTGCTACAACAACAATATATAGAATATCAAAACTAGCTACATGTGTTTGCAAATGTGTTATTTATAGGGGAATTTACATAACTATTTTTTCTATGAAAAACCTTCAGCAGAGGACACGTAAAAAGACAGAACCCGTGAGCTTAGCGTCTTGGTTGCCATGACCAAAGGGATCCACAGATCTAGGAACGGTCTCAGACCTTTCAAGTGCTGAAAACATATACTTGTTTGTTGTAAGACTCCTTATTTGACTGTCATTTGACCAAGGCTTTCCTTTATGAATTTGGCTAAATAGATAGGACCTGGTCCATGTCCAGATCATTCCTGAACTATCCACGTGCCTTGTTTTACTTGCCGACACCTGTAACCTAGAGATCAATAAAAACAGCTACAGAATCACGAGTCAGTTGTGGAAAGTGGTTGCATTCCGCAGTTGATGAACAAAATCTAAGTCAAATAGCAAACACAAAAATATAGTTAGAAAACCACTTAAATGCACTCTTATAATCAATATGTAATTATCTTTGATAGCTTATGAGGCACTGGTGAGGGGAAAAAAATCTAGGAAAGTACATAGAAGAGAGGTAGTTTTAGGGCTCAACACACAACTCTATGTTGAAATTCAACAAAGGAGTTGTTATGCATCTCTGCTTCTGATTGAATACCAAGGATCTTCATTCCTCCTTGGTCATTTGAGACTTTCTCATCATCTGGATACATTGAAGCGGGTGAGTCAACCTCTCTGTGGTGAGGCATGAGGTCGATATCCTATTCCAAATATTGATGCTCCATTTCTGCATCCAACTGTTCAAAATCCTATTCTATCTCATCAGCAAAGTCCTACCCCTATGAGGACTCACCCTGTTCACTTGATACTAGCTATTCAGAAGAATCAACTACTTGTATGGGTATTGCTTCATGTCTCTGCACGTGATGCACCCCTTGCTAAATTTGTTATTGTTGTGCTTCATTCTCCTATTGGTGCAGCTCTTGTTCTTTCTGGAGTTTCTCCTTTAGTTCGTGCAACTCCTTCTCTACTTCTTCCATTATCTTCTTATCCCTCTTCCTTTGCGCAATTTTCTTATCGTGCTGCTACCTCTTTGCCTAAATAGCCTTGGTTGCTTCTTCTACAAGTGGATCTAATTTAAACTTGTAGCTTTTTTCCTCCTCCATGTGGTCGACAATGTTCCTCTTCCCTTTTTCGCACATAGGTATGTTGGTCTCTGCTGCATCTGTTGTTGCTGCTACTGTTGGTGTTTCTCGCGATGCTACTTCATGCTGCTGTGCTAACCACTTTATGGTGAAACCGACATGTTCATTACGTCTGGAGGAATTCTAGAAGTACCTCCATGAGTCCTCCCTGACCCAATGACATACCCCATGGATCCAACTGAACTGAACTCTCATGCAGTGATCTCTCACAATGCCATGTGGATCATACGGGTTGAAGCTTCGAAGGTTGAATGGGTACTTCTTAATTTTTTCTACTTTGACATCCGCCTATTTGATGCTCTTGATCTCATATAACCCAATCCGTAATGAAAGAGTGAGCCAAGGTTCCTTCTTTTTCCACTGGAGTCTTGCTTTCAATCCTGCTGAGATATGATACGCAACTTCCTCCATGATAAGCATGTCTAAAGCAAACTTTGGCAAGACATGCGGAGGCTTCTCCATGTTGAACATTCGGATGAATGTGTTGTACAGTGTGGCATACCAATTTACAATTCCTAACAATGCCTTCATCACTTCCTCTGACATGTAGGGTGGATCCTATTTGAATATCAACCTATACACCGAGGTAACAAAGTGATCGGACATTCGTATGATCACTCCTCTGAAGCTACACTTGGACCATAACTTGAATTACATGTTCACAACAGTCTCCATCAGTGACCATGCCCGGGAACTCATTTTAGGCACAGATTGCATCTAGAATGTAGGCATACATATAAATCTCTACATGCATGCCTTTGGGTGACTGTGGAGCCTTCTTGACTTGCTCCTTCAGTTGATGAGCCAGTATGTTGGACCAGTTGCACAATCTTCCTTCTCTAGTTAGTTAGTCCAGCGCGACCACCCAAGTCTGAGGGAAAGTCTCAATGCTTTCTTGGCCACTCAGTCAACATGAAAATATGACCAAGTATTATTATGCCTTACTCAATATCTTCGTCTTATAGATCCAGTTAGGGGTCATCTTGAAATGCGCTGGCTCCTTTTCCCAATCCTTCAGAATATCTCTGGAGCAGCCTCTGCCATTGGGCAAGCTGAACGAAGGGGTCATGAAAGTCATGGGCTCATCCATCTTATACATCTCATCATAGTCTCGTTCCTAGAAGGTTGCAAGCTTCGTCCCATTGACACTGCTCAAGGTCATCATCTTAGGGTCAGTGTGAGAGACGATCCACTGAACCATATTTTCACATGGGAATGCAGGGTATCTACATACAATCTAGTACAGGTCAAACTTATGGATGTTCACGTACACCTGATAGTCTTCAACGTCTTCCCCAAAAGTACCTACGAATGTTTCATTCACCTCTTTCCACTTTAGTTTGATGTCCTTGTCCAGATACAACTTCGTATCTTCGTAGATCAGCATGCTAGAGGACACCTTTTCAGCTGCTATTCCAACTACAACACCATTAGTGTCCTGGGATCCTATTCTCTTGGAAGACATTAAGACAGATGAACACCTGAAAGATTTGTAAACAAGCAGCATGCATGGCAAGAAATACGTCAGTGAAAACAAAGCAAATTTTGGGAAGGACACAACACATACCTGGGGAACCGATGTGCAATATTACGCAAGTTTTGCTGGGAGGTTCAATGACTAGCTACCAGAACTATGCAAAAGGTAGTCTGGACTGACTAGGAGGCTAAACTGGTAGTTGGATCTACAAAATGTGCAATCCATTTGGGCAGTTTGTAGTTGGGGTTACACAATGTGCAATCCCAACTAGGGGTTACTACTGGCCCAGGGCAGATTTGCACAAATTTTGGGGCCAAGTAGTCACTGACATCTAGAAATGCGCAATTCAGTCTAGGAGCTCAGTGTTGGGCCAGATTGCATAAATCTAGAGAGGAAGGTGAGTCTTCCTTCTCCAGATTTCTCAATGCATCCTTGGTGAAGGCAAATACTGGGCCAAGGTTGGCCCGACTCGCCGAAGAACAACTAAAAGCAAGTGAGTTGATGAAATTCATGGTGACACTAAGTGATAGCATAAGTGATAAGTAGTGCATGCAAAACATGAATGGAAGATTGAGAAAATAGATCAACATGCATGTGGGTGAGGTCGTTCGCCAGTTGGGTGAATGTTCGTGCAAAACAATTTCATGCATGCGACAGTAGTGAGATAACAACCAAAAATGAAACGAAGATGGGACAAGCTAGAATACATGTAAACAACAGTAGGCATTCAAACAAAACAAGCAAACAACACTCACACAAGAAAATACACAAAAAGCGACAGAAATGCTGAAAAAGACAAGTTGAGGCCACTTACCCATGAAAAGTTGAGCCAGATGAGTCAGAGAGTCCTGGATGTGCTGTGGGATGTCATAGCTCCAATATCGATGTGAATGAACGAGCTCTAATGCGTCGAATAAATAATATTGGCCTTATGACGCACATGCCACAAATCTAGGAAAAAACGACACTTGGAGGGAAACTTATAAAACAACTTTTCATATAACCCCCGACTGCTAAAAATAGCTACCTGAATCATGGGATGCCTTTTTCATGTTGTCTCTTGCTATTCCAGGAAGATCAGGTCATGCATGCATGCAAGTCAAGTTGTCTTGGTCTCGGGTGGAACTGGTCAACCAAACTGTCCATGCATGCTAGTGCTCAACTTCTTGGGAAAAATGTGCATTCCTGACTGTACGCTGGGCTGAGTTCCCAAAGGGATTTTGCAATTTATGGGCCCAACAACTGATTGCTGGCCAGATTTGCGCAAATCTTGGGCTGAACTTCCTGTTGATGGGAAAAATTGTGCAATGCCTGTTGGGAGGGCAAACAAGATTACGCAATCCTAGAGCACATCAGTAGACTGCCATAATGAATTATGAAATTCCTAGAGGGAAGGGTTCATTGCCCTCCAGGAATGCACAAATTTCACTGGGAAGCTGCTCAGCCTACAACTGGACCAAGTCTGGATGAGCAGCCTATGAAGGAAATGGATCACTTGTGTTTGACAGGCTGCCTTTGTGCAAGGAAAGTACTGAAGCTTGAGTACTTGATGAATCAAGACAAAGTGTTGGGTAAGGTTGGTAGGGAGGCTCCAAAATAGGCTAAGGAAAAAATTTGGAGGGTGGTTGTAGCTGCTACAACAGAAACATATTTTAAAAACACTTGCCAATAGAGGATCTAGCTATATCGATTTGTCAAAGATAGCTAACTGCTACACCAAGGAAACTAGCTCACCAAGGATAAAATTCAGTAGACGTTTTCTCATCTCATGGAGGCAATGTAATGGGCACTATTGCTTCCTAAGGGGGGATGATTTATGTAGGTGGCCACCCACCTATTCCACTTGGATCCCCAACATTGTTTCCTACAAAATTTTTCCCATCTTATCAAAGCAATATAATGGGGACCATTGCTTCCTAAGGGGGGAGGACTGATGTAGGTGGATATTGTTGGCCACCCACCTATTCCACTTGGATCCCCAACATTGTTTCCTTAAATTCGATCACAATTTCCTATTTCAATAGTTTTCTATTTTTTCCAGGTTTTCAGGTTTTGAACTTCAAGAGCCATTTTGAGGCCCTTAATGATGTGTTTTTGGGAAATAGGTAAACACAAGGCTCTCTACATGATGTTTTCATTCGAAATTACTTGTCCTTGGATAGAAATTTTGAACGAGCTATTGTATACACCCAATGAAGATCATATGCCAAAGTTATAACCATGGGAAGTTGGTGTTCCAACTAACCCAATGGTGCCCGCGAGATTTTGGTGCTTCATCTCCTATGGTTAGGTTTTTGGATGTTTAGTGTTTTCCATTGGTTCTTGAAGATAGAAGGCTTGAGAGCCTCATTGTAACTTAGTTTAGAAGGCATGTATCCACCACATCTCTTCTCGGAGATAATCCACCATCGCACAAGCTAGTTTGTTTTCCTTATGTATGCAAACACTTTTCAGCACTTTCTATTTATTAATTGAAATTTTGTTTCACTTTATATTTGTATTCTTGTTTAAATCTATATTTCATTTTTTTCCTTCATAAATCCATATCACTATTACACAGGGCTACAACTCCATAGGAAACATTGAAAATAAAATAATAAACACATAGCATCGGATAAGGTACCAACGTAACAAACACTGCTCCAACCATAGGCTCCCACTCTCCTGAACATGTGCCTAAGTGGCACACCCCTTCTCTACATCCTACCAGTCCCTAGGAGGCTCCCAACTATTCAAGGAACCTCACAGATTAGTTGTAGGATTATAGTAGCTTGTGTTGCTCTCTCGGAACCTTTCCAGTCGTAAAGAAAAATAATTTCCATATGGTCCAAAACCCATGCACAAGGCTCACTAGCTGATTGCACCGAACTAAAGTCACCAGCATAGCATGAGTGAACGAATGCATGAATCCATAATGCCTCTCTTAATCCCTAGCCTCCTAGGAAAACATATACTTTATATACTGCATGGCCTTTTTTTACCATGTGGAACCCCCTAAGACCACGTGGGTTCTAGGTGTCCTTTTTGACCTCTCACGTCACCTCATTTCCTCCCATCATGGAGTTTTAAAACCCCCCATACTCTTTACCATGGAGTGGGTTCTATAGCTAAATTATTTTATTATTAATATGTATAACGATTTACATCATATTTACAACCTTGACCCTCTGGCCACTTAGCCAAAACGACATATATACCTCGATATGCTAGCCCCAAAATCTATAAGCATAAATACATAGGCATGTAGGCCCACAAAATAACTCCAACTCATCGACCTAAATATCATTGTACATATATTTACATTATCATAAACAAGCATGGGTTTTAGATTCCTCCCCCCTTATTTATGCACTTTCCTCAGTGCATCATATATATACATGTATATACAACACATTATTAAAAAAGATGAGGGTACTCCTCCATCATTACTTCTTCCTACTCCCATGTAGCCTTTTCAAGACCGAGCAAGGTCCATTATACCTTTACCATGTCGATGGCTTGATTCTAGAGAACTTTGACCATCCTATCCAAAATCCATATTGATTGGCCTTGGAAATCCCTTCCGAGTTGCACTTGGATCATATGTAAATCAATCACATGATGAATACTAGGAATATACTTTTTAAGAAAATACAAATGAAATACATCAGGGATATGCATGGATGCAGCCAATGCAAACCTATCTACAATAAAAATCTTCCTCTCGAGGATGTCAAATGATCCACAGTAATGTGTTTATAATTTAGCACAACTTCCTAGTTTCAATGAGATCTTCCACACTTTAACTTTTAAGAACACATGATATCCAACTTTAAATTATCAATGAATTATATGTTTATCCACATAATGTTTCTACACGTCCTAAGAAAACTTCAAAGTTTGCATGATTTCCACAACTTGCTCTTTCATATCTCTAAGCAAATTCAGAACAATCATGAGTTTGTCTATTGAATTTCTCCAACTCACACGAGTATGACATTTCTTATCATATAATGCTTCAAATAGAATCATCTTTAACAAAGCCTGATATCCGTTATTGTATGCAAACTCTACCAAATGTAGGTACTTCTCCTTCCAATATGGTTTATTCATCACATACATTCGCAACATATCTTCAATCTCTTGATCAACCTGCTTAGTCTTCCCATCAGTGTTTGGGAGATACATAATACTAAAATTCAAATTAGTACCTAACACTTTAAATGGTCCCATCCAAAAATTAGACATGAGATTTTGATCTCTTCCTGAAATAATTACCCTAGGAACATCATGTAGCCTAGGAACTCTTCTCATATAAATATTTCTTATGTTAAGTTTATTTATACATTGATTTCACTAGAATGAAATGAATAACTTTAGTGAGTTTATTAACCACCACCATTATTGCATCATGCCCCTTTGTTGTCTTGGGAAAATTGGTATTAAAATCAATCAACACCACATCCAACTTCCACTCAGGAATGGGTATGGGTTGCAATAAGCCTGTTGGGTGCTTGTGCTTAGCCTTAACTCTCTGACACTCTAAACACCCTACTATTTTAATTTTTCACGTCCTTCTTTAAGGAAACACACACTACTTTCTGACTATTGTAATGTTTTTTTAATAACCTGGGTGTCCTGCATAAGGAACCCCATGCATCTCCTTCAGAATCGGCTCTTTCAATTCTTGCACATGGAAAAAATTTACAGCCTCTATAAAGAAAAAATCCATCTTCTCCAAATTGATAATCTATATACTTTGGTTACTTCACTTCTTGTTGCAAACTATTCGTAATGGCCAAATACTATTCATCCAAATTCCTAGCTTCTTTAACTCTGGGTACTATATAAATTTTACAAACTTACTACTAAAGCATGCATTAGATGAACACTCAATCTAATAGCATATGCCACCTTGTTCTCTTTTCCCTTAATATAATTAATCTCAAATTCATACTCAACTAATAACTCTAGGCACCTCATTTGTTGAGCATTTAAAATTTTCAAACAAATGATGCAAACCATAGTAATTAGTTTGTAATTCAAATCTTCGTACAATGAGATAATGTCTCCACATCTTCAAAGCATGAGTTATAGCCACTAAATAAAAATCACGTGCAAAATAATTCCTTTCATGTTCCTTCAACTTCTTGGAATCATAGCACACCACTTGCCCATTCTACATAATAACTTATCCCAAAATTTCCCTACATGCATCAATGCATATGAGAGAATCATGATTGGTGTCTGCAACCTTCAATATTGGAGCACTTGTTAACTGAGCCTTTAAGCACTGAAAGGATTTCTCACACTTAGGAGTCCTCTCAAACTTGACATCCTTGCTCTGCAATGAAGTCATGGGGAAAGCAATATTGGAAAATTCCCCAACGAACCTCCTGCAATAACCTGTTAGAGCATAAAAGACCTAACTTTTGTAACATTCTTAAGTGATGGACATTCCCTGATGGCTTTAATATTTTCTGGATCAATAACTATCCTTTCATCAGAAATGATATGGCCCAAATAATGGATCCTCTTCTGATAAAAGGAGAATTATTATGTTTAGCATATAATTAATGTTCCCTAAGAACATGTACAACCAATCTCATATGCTACTCATTCTCCTCTTCTAATTTAGAATATTCTAGGGTATCATTGAGAAAAACAATAACAAACTTGTCCATATATTATTTGAAGATTCCATTCATTGAGTACATAAAAACACCCAGTGCATTGGTTAATCCAAAATGAACCACCACAAACTCATAATGTCCATAATGAGTTTAGAAAGTTGTCTTGTTGATATCTTCTTCTTTAATATGCAATTGGTGATATCCTGACCTTAAATCAATCTTGTAAATTACTTAAGCTCCCTAAGGTTGATCTAATGAATCATCTATGCTTGGTAACAAACACTTATTCTAATGGTCACTTTGTTCAATTTCTGAAAATCTACACACAACAACAATTTTCCATCATTTTTCTTTAAAAAGAGGACCGAAGCACCCCATGGTGATACATTGGGTCACATGTACCCCTTCTATTATAACTTCCCCAACTGCATCTACAATTCTTTGAGATCTAGAGTACTCATTCTATAAGGTTCTTTAGATACTGGAGTGACTCTAGGTACTAGATCAATAGGGATATTTATATACCTCCTTGGAGGTAATCCTCGGATCTTGGCATCAACATACCCTCTTAATACAAGATAATCCTCCAAATTATATATATATATATATATTATCTCAATTGGGTTCCTCTAGACGAGCTGCAAATATATAGCATCCTTTTCTAAAATTTGTTAGAAATGTTCTCACTACTGAGGATGTGGGGGGCGGGGGGTTTGGGGGGTGAACTAGTAGTGCTAGGGTTTATTATATTTTTAAGTCTTTTTCTAAAGACGCCCAAGGATTAGTAACCCATCACCAAATAATAGATATAACATGTAAAATCAACACACAAACACCATGAGCATCATGCAGAAAGGCATGCACACAAGAGGACACAAGTGTGTATGGTGGAAACCCTTCATGGAAAAAAACCACCCTATTGTTGTTGCATTCCTCATTTCTTTGATTAATTGTTGAAAAAATTGTACATAGAGTAGTTGGCCCCTAGCAGCTGGAAGACTCGATTCCTACAAAAATCTGCACCCACCAGTAAGAAGGCACCAACCTCCTCTGCACATTGTCTGCAAGCATCCACTAGCATGAAGCCTCTACACCTCCAACTTCTCCATGTGAACCACGTTTCAAATTGTTTCACATTGGGTTCTATAATATGCTCAACATGAGCAACCTAACAACCTCTCTAATCTGAAAAATAGAATCTGATAAGCATAACACTAAACTCAACTACAGTTTTACAATAGCCTATACAAAGCACCATAACACTCTCTCACACTCACACCCACACTACCATTAACATGACACACATATATATATCAATTCATCTTCATAAAACTCATTAATATCATACCACTACCCTTGATGACTTGATCAAACAAAGCCTCAACTCAAATACCATTAGAAAATACCAATGGTAATAGTTGACTCATGTTTAGGTCCACAGCTGCAGGGACCTAAATAGCAGTCCATGGCTACATACGCACTCTCTGAACTAGCATCCCAGTAGCTAAGAGCCTTTAACTTCTCTATTAAAGAGGGCTTCCCAACTAATGTGGTTGAGTATAAGATAAAACAACTCAAATCATTCTAAAAACTTATCGCACTACTCCTCAACTTCTCCAGCACCTACACAACCTTCAAATCATTGTTGATATGCCCAAAAACTGGTAACACAAGCCAAATACCATCTACAGACTCATCCACGACAACATCTGAACACAAGCCAAAGACCATCTAGTTCCCCCACTAACTAGGAATATCTAGCACTAGGTCATAACTAGGTTGACATCAATGCCAACCAATAACACTGCATCATACATCAATGCCAACAATATCCCCCTTTGGCATTGATGGCAACCCCAAATGATCTAACCAACTGACCTCTGAAAAACTAATCTCCTCACTCTCTCCTCCTTTGACATCAATGACAAAGGGCTAAAATCATTAATGGTATCACCACTCTATGAATTATCCACTGATTATATAGATAAATAGTCAATAACTCCCCTAGACACTAGCTTAATCTTATCACAATACTTCTACAAGCAGCAAGCTCTCTCACTCCCCATGGAAATATGACAATGAGCAGGAAAAAAAATAACTCAGTCAAATTCTCTCTCTCTTAAAGCAGCAACAATGAACTCTCCATGTCATGGAAGTAGCAACAAATCTTATTACCAACCCACAATAGATGTATACTAGCATCAACAAACTCAAATAATAGATCCATCTACACCAACACCATTATC
The DNA here is from genome assembly GCA_031772625.1 of Pinus tabuliformis. Classification (NCBI taxonomy): domain Eukaryota; kingdom Viridiplantae; phylum Streptophyta; class Pinopsida; order Pinales; family Pinaceae; genus Pinus; species Pinus tabuliformis. The sequence continues at coordinate 308,418,494 of CM062815.1, read as the reverse complement.
AAGCCAACTCAAACTATAAAAAGATATTATAACCATCAGTAGCAATATAGCATGGGCAACAATGCTCTCTCTCCTAATTCAATAAGCAATATCAACATCCTCTAATCAACCATATTGTTCTCACCAAAAACATAGTAGAAACACATTCATGATTAGAAGGCCAAAGTAATAACATGACCATTCATATACACTCAAGTAGCAACATAAAAATCACATATGATCAACAAACACACATTATACATGTTCCCCCTAGGCAATTTCTCGAACTGAAGTCATCATCATGTCTTCTCTTGGTTGTAAAAGCTTCCTCTGCATGTGTAAGTGAGCTAGAAATAACTCCTCATACTATTGGGAAAATGAATTTCTAGCTGCCAATGCCTCTTTACTATTTACAAGAGACCAACAAACTATGGACCATAGAATTTTACTCTTGACCAAAGGATTTGACCTTAAATTACATAGATTCATAAGCATTTTACATTGCTATAGCAATCAAATGACACAAATGACTTCATGGACCCAACTTTTACTTATTTCATCTAATGCAATGAGGCTACATCAATAACACTCTTTATCACAAACAAGGACTAATTAGCACTAAAGTGTGCTCACATGGATGAATAAATCTTTTCATGACCATGACCACTCAAACAACCTCCTAAATATGGAATCTCAAACTATACTTCGATTGGTACTTAGATTTACATTGTTTTCTTGTAACAAATGACATAAACAAGCATAAGGATTACAATGTGTCCACTTTACAACATCAACAAATATAATGTCAATGAAAGCACAAGTGATACTCTCCAACATCTTGACCATAGCCCAATAACTTAGTAGCAATAGATATATGATAACACTTTGTTAGAAAAGCATAGATAATATGATAAAAGGATCATTTTGATAGCAACAAAAAAAACTAAAAATTTCAACAATTGAGCAACATCAAACTTGTCATAAGGAAGGCTTCATCAATCCAATACTTTGGCAACAAAAAATTGACTCACACTAAGATTGTTAATAAGAAATTATGGCATCAATGGACATTAACAATTGTGCCCTATAAAACAAACATATCAGAAGTATAAAAATCTGCCCATATCCAATTTCTTAGGCTTCTTTAGTAATATCGATCAATCCTCTGAAGATATGCAATCACACTCTTTTATAAAAACTACAAGACATAACTAGATTCCACTCCTCCAATTCATCTTGATCCAGTACAGGTGATCAATTTAGCAACCAATTTGCCATCGATCTCCTTTGTTCTTTATTCACATAAGCCATCAAATGTTTCCATCGCACGTCTTTGTGTTAGTGTTATTCACACTATGCAGTCAAAACCATACTTAATCAAATCTCATGCACTCTATATCCAACCAAGCCTCTAATTCTTTCTTATTCTCTTTCAACTCAGTTTCCAAGTGCTTAATATTGTTTACATAATCATTCAATATTTTTCTTTTTCGAGTGGAATTTAGCAATTCAACTTCCACATTCTCAAGGTGCTCCAACAATGAAGGAAAAAAATTATTTTTAGCAATATCTTGCTTGGATTGATCATCCTTCCTTTTGTTTTCTTCTAGTAACATCAATGACAATGTGTCACTAGTATATATCATTCACTCGTAGCAATCAATGAATAAAAGAGAAAGCGAGAGCCTACTTCATAATTCTAAAAGGTCATGAAATAATAGTGTAAGGTGGATTTTCATACACATAAGGTAGAGTTTCTTGTATCCTCCAAGCATTAACATGACAATTCTCATTCACTAGGAACAACGAGGAGAAAGGCTCTATGTGATGGACTAGTTCTCAGTGTATACGCTCTCCAACTGCAACATGCTTCCACCACGAGTTGGCACACGCAACTATAGCCAAGAATTTGGTGTCCAAATGCTTCAACACCTCTACTAGAGCACGTCATTGTATTGATTTCAAAACATTAAAAAAATACATCCATCCTCATCCGCTGCATTGATTTATTTTTTAGCCTCATAAGAGGAGTTCACTCCTCCCATGTTACCTAATGAAAAGAACAATCCATCGAATTGGTCAGGAGATAAGAGGCATCCTGTTGATGGGAACGAGGTATCCTATGTTGTATGATGTAGATGCCATGCCCATCATTCTAGTCACCTCTAGTAGTAATAACATTTCCATTGTCAGTATGACCATTACTTGACTGCCAATGAAACCCCATCAGTGTTCTTGTTTTGTTCGTTCTATTTCCATTAACTGATTGACATCTCTGCATACTAAGTCCATATAGTGAGCCCTCAATCATTTCTACTTTATGCTAAATGGAAATTTTTTTGTGCCTCAATCAAACCTTGATTTACAAAAAATGTGTTACTCCACCCATCAAGAATTGATAAAATTTTAAAACCATGCATTTGCAATCCGAGAATGTGCATAGTTGACCTTCACACAACGATAATCCTTGGTTTTGAAAATGCTCATCTCCTATACTGAATACATGCACCATCTAACCGTCGCACTTCTTACCACCATATAGTTTATTTAGTTATGCTTCCCAGCTCCTCAAGTGATCAAACCATACAGTAGTGCTAGGATTTATTAACTTTTTAACTCTTTTTTCTCAAGACACTCAAGGATTAGTAATCCATCATCAAATCACATATATAACATGTAAAATCAACAGAAAATAAACACACAAACACCATGAACAACATGAAGAAATACATGTACACAAGAGGACACAAGTGTTTTCGGTGGAAACCCTTATGGAAGAAAAACCACCCTACTTTTGTTGTGATGCTCAATTCTTCTATTAATTGTTGAACAAATTGTACATAGAGTAGATTGCCCCTACTAGCTGGAAGACTCAACTCCCACAATAGTCTATTGGCACCCACTAGCAAGAAGGCACCCACCTCCTCTATGCATTGTATGCAAGCATCTACTAGCATGAAGCCTCTACGCCTCCAACTTCTCCATGCAAATCACGTTTCAAAATATTTCACACAAGGTTCTAAAATGTGCTCAACATGAGAAACCCAACAACCTCTCTGATCTGAAAATAGAATCTTATAAGCATACCATTGAACTCAACTATAGTTTTGCAATAGGCTATACAAATCATTGTAGCACTTTCTCACACTCGCACCCACACTACCATTAACATGACACACATATATACAAAAATTCATCATTAACAACCTCATTAATGGCATACCACTACTCTTGATGACTTGATCAAACAAATCCTTGGATCAAATACGAGGAAAAAATACCAATGGTAATATTTTTCTCATGTTTAGGCCCATAGCCGCAGCGACCTAACTAGCAGTCCTGGCTATAACCGCACCCTCTACACTTTCATCACTTATTTAGGCCTTCTCAATCCCTCAGTGGCACCCACCTCTTTTTGGCACCTTATGTCTAACCAAGACAGTCTCAACTCTAGGCTTATAGGAGATCATGCTACTCTCTAGGCACCTTTCCAGTCATAAACTAAAATAGCTTCTAGCTGGTCTAGATTCCAAGCATAGTGCTCACTAGCTAGTTGCACCAAAATGAAGTCACCATAATAACATGAGTGAATGAATCAATAATGCCTCTCTTAATACCTACCCTCATAGGAAAACATATACTTTATATATTGCATGGCCTCTCTCTACCATTTGGCACCACTTGACACCATGTGGGCCCCATGTGTCCTTTTTCACCTCTCAAATCACCTCGTTCATTGCCACCATGGAGTTTCACTGCCCCCCATACTCTTAACTATGGAGTGGGCTCCGCAACTAGCTTATTTTATTATTATAATATGTACAACAATTTGCATCATATTACAACCTTGGCGTTACGACCACTTAGCCAAAACAACATACATACCTATGCATGCTAGCCCAAAAATCTATAAACATAAATACATAGGCATGAAGGCCCATAAAATAACTCTGTCTCACCAACATAATAGTCACATATATCCATATCACCAACCTAAATATTACTTTACATATATTTTCGTTATCATAGAAGGGAAAGGGTGTTACAAATGTTGCCACAACAATTCTATCCTTCATTCCACTCGCCAACCTTGTAGTCATGATTGACCTCTTTCCTTTGCATCCGGCTTACCATCATCTTGCAACCCATCTCACCCTTTTAGAGAGGCCACTATGATGAGTGGATTTCCATTACTAGACACTTTGCTACTACCTCCTACTTTTCATAGGTCAGTTTCGCTAGCCTCAGAACAATATGCATATCATTATACCAGTCGTCTCTCTAGAATAAGCTTCCTTTTGGTCGTCTTTTGATGCCCGTTAAACAATGAAAGTCCCAAGCTTATTTTTCCATATTTTCATTCCTGTTAAACCTACCTAAAAATGTTGAGTTCTTTCTATTCGTTCCTACTCATTAGTCAAGATGAAAGCCAATGAGAAATCTCTTTTTCATTCTCACGCTTGTTAAACCATGACAACGACACGAGTGCACTTTTATCTCTTTTTTGGACTCCTATAAAACTCATGAAAATACACCATTCAAAGTATTCTTTTACCCCTTTTTCAGGCTCGTTAAAACTGAATAAAAAGGAATCCTATCAAGCTCACTTTTCCTCTCCTTCATGCTCACTAAACTATGAAGGAGATCCACCATACACAAAAGGAAGGGGGGAAGCATCTTTTGTCCTATCTTCTATCATGGTAGTTGTAAATTTCCCTTGAACAAGGAACTTGTTTGAGTCATCCTCTTATAATTGGTGTTTTTCGAGCTTTAGAGCCATACCATAACCTTGAGTTGAGTCACTGTATCATTGACTATGTATCTCACCTGGTTAGATACCCTTCCAATCTATGGTTGTGGTGATGCCTCCTATGTTTCCATTGTTTTTTTTTGGAATTATTTAGCTAATGTTTACAATTTAAGATGTGTTTCATTCCATTATATTCTTAAGGGAAGTCCTATCTAGAGATGGCCATCTGCAAGTATCATTATACCTTTTGTGTCGGTCATCCATGTGTCAGTTGTGCATCGATTCTTCAACTGTTATAGTCAAAGATCTCATCTTGGTGTTAATTTCATGTTGAGTGATGAGGGATGCACAACGACCCTCCTTCAACAAATAGCCTCCCATCGACCGCAACACCTTCTATGGGATGTGTTGTAGCTCCTAGAGACAACCCCCGGGTTGAGGAGAGGTCAGTGCCTAGGACATCTTAAAATTTTGGTAAGCTTTTTTGGAAATTGTTCATTTACATTCAACATTCAAATACATTTAGAATTGAAATTGGTTCAGAATCTCTTTCAAGAGGGTAGAAGTAATTGATATTGGAACAAACTCTTAGAAGACTTAATATTAAATTCTGGTGGCTAACTTACATAAATATATAGTACATCGATCATTGCAACATATGTGAAAGAAGAATGTGAGAAAAAAAATCAAATACACATGGCTAACATAAAATCCCATGCATCGAATTTCAGTAAGAAACAAAGGCACAAAACATTGAATAATATTTTAGATTACATGGAGCACATATTAAGGATGTTAGATCTCATTAGTCACAAGTATCTTCAATCAACACTAGAGATAGATGAATCCATGGCTTCAAATACAACATCCATCAACTTCTATTATATTCCATCTGAGAATAAAGAGAAAGATAAATGAATGAACATAGGAGAGAGTACATATTACAACCTTATGCAAGGATAAACACCAAAACTTTTAATCTGTAGATAGAGCATACATTTTCCTTTCTCCATTAAAAGTTCAAGATCCCTTTAAAACAAAAATTTGGAACCCTTCAAATGTATCATAAAATAGTTCTTATAGGGTCTCAAGATGAGTACCCCTTACAAAATATTCCTTCTTGATTTCCCAATGATTCATCACAACAAAAATGATGCGAGCGTGGTACTTACACAACTGTACTAACTAAACCCTAACTAAATTGAGTTCATTTCTTGAAATGGAATATTTACATAAAACATAAAGACAATAAAATGTCATGATTGACATGATAAAAAAAATCCTTCATCTCTACTAGTGAGGTTTTGGAGGAAAAGTTGTTGGGTCAATAATCTAGAGTTGTGGAGAATTGATGAATTGGTCACAGTCTTGCCATGATGATGGGCTCAGTAGAGAAGAGATAAAGAAAATTTGACAGGTGATATTAAGACCTATGAGCCCTGCATAATTTGGCATGGTGTGAAACAAATTCCTCACTAGCCATAAAAACTAAAAATACCTCCTCATATAGTTCACTATTGTCTTTCCCTTTAACGAGGAGGTCTTCTCACTTGATATGGCAGTAAAAAATGTTGAACCAGAGGTCTGACAGGAGGTAGGGGCATGGTGGGTCACAGATTTGATACTTTGTATCTATGAGTGGCTCAATGTTTGATGAGGGTTTGGCCTTCTGGTTTTTAGGAGTTTTAGGAGCCGGTTTCTTCATTTTGAGAATGAGGATAAAATTATAAGTAGAAGGCCTATGGGTTACCTGATTGACGAGGTGAAATTTGAAAGAACAACATTGAGGGAGCCTTGTACTTGTCTGATAGGTGAACAGTGTCATAGACCAGTGGAGCGACAAGGGACTCAACTGAAGGAAGTATAATTCTAAGTTTGAAAGGATAACAGGTTAGGATTTTATAGGTGGAAAAAAATGGTAAAATGACATTAGGTGAGCTCATGAGAGGGTGACACATGGAAGAAGTTGATTTGGAGGGTGACAGGTTGAGACATGGATGGGATAACTTTACTATTTACTACAATGCTTGCTTTTTAACGTTGATGTTACCTCGACATATGGTATGGTGGGTGTGGTCTCCACCTCTCTCTAGTGGGTGGATGAACAAGAGTCGAGATAGAGCCGATACGCCCTAGAGTTAATCTATGTCGTTGATCCACTTAATTTTCTTTGTATACTTTTCTCTTCTGAGGGGTGGTACCAGCATATCAATCACACTAGTCCCCCCCCACCCCTTTTAATGCTGATAGGTATTGGTCGAGCTGCGATGAACAATGATCTACCCGAAAACTACTTATATTTTAAGCAAGGGCCCCACTTCTCTTTTTACCTCCATTTCTTCAATTTTTGCACCCGCTAAAAGTAACATTTTCTTAGTGCTTCCTTCGGCCTGAGGACATTTAGTGCATTGTCATCACTCAATTTCATTCCCTTTTGCCAAATCTAGGTGTATATGTCCTTCTGTACACTAGGGTGAATATGGGACCATCCAACATGAAAACAAAAGGGGTAGGAAAGATAACAACATCATATCTAACTGGGGACAGTGCACTGCAAGCAATGCATTGAGAACCTACAAATTAGTGCCTTATCCATTGGGCATGGAGTCAATTTATTCAAGTGCATATAAAGAAAAAAGCATAAGTAGTAAGAACATAAAATGTATTTGGTATGTAAAATGGCTTAACAGTATATACAGTGGATGAAAGTGGGCCTTTTTAATGTTGAAAATAAAGCTTGAGAAACTGCCCATTCACAGGCAGTTCAAGCACCTCACCGTCCAAGTTTTCTAGCAAGAAGGTGTTGTTTCCTTTTGTTCCAGATATCTTCAAAGGTACAAACCACAAGGGATCGAATTTCCCATGCTTTCCTTTATATTGTCTCCAAGCATCCCACTAAAGTACTAAATCTCCTGGCTGTAAGGGTTTTTCCTTTACGTTTCTGTCAAAAAGAGCCTTCATTTTCTCCTGATACTTGATCAGATTCTGAGTTAATTTCCCTCCGTATTCTTGTGGTTCCACCAATTGATTTGTTCTCCTAGTTAGAGAATTTGGTTCCTCCTCAACATTCTGTAAGAACTTGGCCACTGAAATAGCTAATTGGATAAGGAAAATTGTAGTTGTTCCATACATCATCTCAAAAGGAGACTTCCCATTTGATATTTTCGTAGTAACTCTATTAGCCCATAACGTGAATTTTAGTTGAGAATCCCATTTTTTCCAAGTTTCTGCAGTAGTATTTTTCAATATTCTCACTATGGTTTTCTTTGAGGATTCAATTCATCCATTTCCCTATGGATAGTAGGTGGTGGAGTATCCAAAGATGATATTGTAATTTTGATAGAAATTAATGAACTTGGCTGACTTGAACACCTGGGCATTGTCAGTGATAATATTCCTTGGACAACCAAATCTAGCAAGGATATTCTCCTCCATAAACGTGATAACCACCACATCAGTAGCATTCATGGCTCGGATGGCCTCCACCCATGTAGTGAAATAGTCAGTTGTTGTGGGTATCCATTTATGTTGACCACTAGTTGGTGGGTGTATATCTATAATGAAGTCTAGCCCCCATTAATTGAAGAGCCCTTCCACAAATATAGGGATCAGGAGGAGGGGTGCCAAACTCTTCCTTTCAGCAAAAATATGACATTTTTCATAGGCCCTAACATATGCATGAACCTCACCAAATAATTTAGGCTAATAGAAGTCAACTTTGAGAATATTATGGGTCATGGTCCTCCAACTATAATGCCCCACACATACACAGTTATGGAACTCATTAATCACCTTAGGAATCTCTTCTTCTACTAGGCATAATAGTAATATCCCCACCGGGTCCTTCCAGTACAAATGGCTATTTGACATAACAAACTTTTGAGCTTATAACCTCAAGGCCCTGTATTCAACTTTGTCAAAATTCGATGGGAAATTCAGAAAGAGTAAATAATGGACAAGATATTTGTATCAATTTGAAACTAGGTACTTCATCTAGATTTTCTATGTTGAGGTCTTAATGCTCTTTTGTGCTTCTTCTTCTTTACTTTCTCCCTCCTTGTTTGATAGTAGGTTTATGCCAAAGGCTTGGAAATTAGCTTTAGACAATATTTTATCTTATCCATGCCCCTTGATAAACTTGGTGGGTTTGATATCCATATCGTATTCTTGGATCTTCGAAATCCATTTTCCTCTCTTACCTTCACTGTCACCTTGAGCAAGAATATCTTTCACAACATCCGTAGGAACATAAGTGATTATATTTTATTGCAGGACATAAATTCGAAAGGCCTTGAAAGCTTTTACCTGGGCATAGGCCTGCTTTTCTAGAATATTGTATTTCAACTTTACATCCTGCAACACTTGACTAAAAAATGCAATTTGTTGTTCTTGTCCTTCATTATTTTTCTGCAATAAAATAACTACCACTGTATTAGGAGAGGAAAAAGAGAAAATGAGGAATTTCCTCTGATAATCTGGGCTAGCTAAGACTGGGGATTCTACAAAATCCTTTTTAATTCTGGAGAATGATTCCTAGGATTCAATAGTCCACTTGACTTCCCTATCCTTCTTTAACATTTCTATGATTTCTTTGACAATTTTGGCATAGTTTGGTATAAATCTTCTTAGAAAATTTATTCTACCCAAGAAAACCTAAATTTATTTCCTATTCCTTGGTAATAGAATATTTCTAATGGCCTCCACCCTTTTGCGATCAATATTCACTCCTTCCCATAATGTGGCCCAATCACTTCCCTTCACTTAAGACAAACTGTGATTTTTTGGGGTTTAAAGAAAGACCATACCTCTTGCATTTTGTAGAAGTGAGATGAAAGTGTTTAAGGTGTGCTTCATCTAATTTCAAAAAAACAGTTATGTCATCCAGATAAATTACTACGAATTTATCCCACTCTCCAATGAATGACATATCCACTGACCTTTGAAAAGTGGCTCCAACATTTATGAGGCCAAAAGGCATTCAGGCATACATAAACGTTCGCCAAGGTGTGTGGTGAAGTAAAATTATAAGTGCAGACATGAACGAATTCCTTTAGCCCAATAATGGGTCTAGCCACAACAGATACATTCTATGGAAGATTTCCTTAGGTTAGAATCAATCAAGAGGGCCTACCTCTTGGTTGCTTATCCTGCTTGATGATGTCCTTGCTTACTCACTCCAACAATCTCTCGCTTCCTTCTTCAAGCTCCTGAAACAAGTAAACAACAACAACACACAAACATAATAATAGACAAATTGCAATTCAACCTACTTAATGAGTCAAGAAGCATTAAGACATGAATATGTAATATTACAAAACATGTAGGAAATCAATCGATATTTGCATATATTAATATCAAAGAGAGATTACAGCCATTTGTCTTGACATCGCATTTTTCCTCTGACAAGACTGGGTTCCCACATACTTCTGCTAGCACTCCATGATGGCTTCAAACAACAATATTTTAAAGGCTCTTCCTTTTAGGCTTCACTCCAAACTAAACACACTTCTCCCTCACACAACTAGATGGATACAACTAGTAATATCTTGCTTGTCTAATCAAAATAGTATACTCACACTTATCCAACACTCTAACTAGCTTGTGCTTGGGAAGAAGGGAGGTTTATATAGGAAATATGGATGGGAGATGGATCCTCTTCTCATGGGAGAATGGCTTATCCCTTGAGATAGTTCCATCATTATAGGGGAAAGGAGCCCAAACTATTATCCTCTACCCCATCCGACCAAACCATTTACCAGACTTATGTTACAGAGCTTCTAGAGCTGGAAGCTTTGGCTCTAGTTAAAAAAAATTCCATAACAGGACCAACGCAATTGGAACACAGCTGAGTCGCACTGGTTGGCATAGGGAATAGTGCTAATCTCTGCACATCGACATGGGGGAGACAAAGGTCATTATCATCGGTTTGTAAATTGGGAAAAACAAAAGTTTCAAAGGAAATGGTGCAAAAGGGAAATGATCTGCTCATGAAGAGGGACATAATGGGAGTTTCTCCATGAAGGCATAGGATGCGGGGTTCACTGTAGACATCCTCTAGGATCAAGGAATGGGGATTACAGGGATAGTGACAAAAAGTTGTGTAATAGATGCCCCCTAAAGCGTGAAGGTCAAGCCGGAGTGAGGGATGAAATGCTTTATAAATCAGTGCGGGGAATTGGTCTATCGTCGGAAAACCTACAAGCAAGAACAGATACATATACATAAATGGAGATCCCTATCAAATGATACATGAATTGTGGCATGGATGCATCCATCCAAAGAATGATCATGTAAATAGATCTAGGTATGGGCGCAGCCATCCGTCAAGGAGGATCATAATGAAACCAAGGTATGGTCACAACCATCCAATAATGAGAAGGATCACATATGATAACTCATGGTCTGGTCGCAGCCAACAATCTGAAAGAGACATGCATATCATCATAAACCATTTCACACCACGTCACAACCTGGACTTGTGTGATCTAATTCCAGGGTCTTGCGCTCCAACACGACCCAATCAAAGTTCAGATTCTAGCATGTGAATAGATGTGTTGATGTCGAACATGCTAGAAAATCGCTTGATTACCAGTCAATGATGTAAACTATTAACAAGTGCGAGAGAAACCACCAATAATGACAATGGCTCTCAAGGTACTATCAGCACAATTCACGGAATGTGAATACAGGAACTGAAGTTGAATACTCGTGAAATCACTCGATTGAAAGCCAATGATGTGAACTTGTTGTCGAGTGCGAAGAACTTTCCATTAGGGCATGCAAGCTCTAAGGTACTGGAAGGGAGTCTCTCGGTCAACTTCTCGAATAATGAGTGGAAATTGACAGAAAGCGACTGTGTCGAAGGAGGGCCATAATGAATCCCACATCATCAACGTGAGACGAGAGGATGCAAAATTATTTTGGAGGATACATAGTATCAGAGGTAAGTGTAACTGAAAAAGGAAAACTCTTGAACATATCAATGACACAACTGGAAGTTTGGCAGCTTTTGGATCCATGGGATCGATGGTCATAATGATGTGGCAGAGATAAAATGGAAGGAAAAAATGAATGGCCCAAACCCAAGAAGGTCAATGATACAAAGGAGGATGTCCCAACCCAACACAAAGCAAAGAGTGTCATGTTCAAGAGTAAGCTGCCGACATGACTCGATAGATTTCCAAATTTTCCCCCACCATTTCTAGCAAGTACCCCAATTATTTTTTAATCGCAAGCTTGAAGGGGATAGCATATGCTTGCACTGTAAGTTCATCCTTTGGACGAATCCGACCTAGTAAGTTTAACGAGCCCTAGGAAGGAGAAGCTCATGTTCATCATGGTGATGAATCTGATGTCATTTAATAGTTTAACGAGTCCGAAAAAGGTGTAACTCGATATCTTTTTCATGTTTAGAGAGTTTGAAAAATACACATAAAAGAAAACTCCACATGGTCCCTTTTCATACATTTGTGTCTCTCGAGCCCAAAAAGGTAGAAAACAATACTTGAGAGAACCACTTGAAAACAGTGCATCCCAGCCCGGAATAGGGGTAAAATTATACTGGACGCACGATGTTTCACATCCATTAACGAGTTCGACACAAAAATGGCTCGGCTATCTTTTCACTTTTAAAGGGTCGGAAAAGAGCTGAAAGCGAACCCCCCATTTTTATTCTCTTTAACGAGTCAAAAAGTGAAAAAAATACTCGGAAATATTTTCATATGAGTTTAACGAGTCGAGTAATGAGCTGAAACGTGACTCAGCCTAGAGGAACGAGTGGTATAAAAGGTAGAGATTGGTTCCGGGAATGGAGAAGAGGACTCTTCTAAAGTGGTAGACATGATCGCCGGGTGAGGCAGGAACGAGGATCGATGATGAGTATCGATCCATGGTGGTTCCTCGAGAGACATGATTTCCATGATACCTTCATCAGTGAGGAAGGTCACAGCTAAGGGATCAAATGATTCCAAAGTGCCAAGCTAGGGGGATTGAGAGTACATATCAATAGAGGTCTTTGACATATGAGAATCAGAGGATGCAAAGTTCGAAGCCGAAACAATTTCCATGTAATTGATTTTGGCGAGAGTAAGAGGCATGACCTGGCCCCAAGCATCAACCAGATCGGGTGCAAGTATGACCCAGGGATTAGATTTAACTGATTCCATGTTGACAGAGGCAACATGAGGAGGTAGGAGTGGAAAAATTCCCATTAAGGCAGAATCTTTGAAAAGACCTACCCCCACACTCTCATAGGGAGCACCAGAGTGCTTGACATACGAAACATTGCCATACGAGGAGGAAGAGGCAAAGAAAGATAGTTGATCGATGGTGAAAATATTCCCTTGATGGGGAAAATGTATCACACGAAACAAAGAGGAGGCCACGGCATGCATGGCATGAGTCCAACTTCGACCGAGTAGAAGATTATAATTGAGATTGGCATCAAAAATCTCTACTTCGACTTGCACTGTCTTGCCTTCCAAGGTGATGGCAAGGTTAGGTAAGACAAGAAAGGGTCACGAATCGTGCCCATTGAAATCTTCCAAAGTGTTCAGAGACTGGTTTAGTGTAGGGGGAACCATTAACCTTCCAACGTTGACATGATGCACGTAGAAGCACCTTCATCGATGACAGTGCAATGGATGGTCTTCTCGTTAATGATTACTTGAATAATAAAGGAAAACTGATGAGGGATCTGTGGAACATGGTGCTACGGATCAAAGCAGATTAAATTAGAATCGGTGGGATCGATTCCCTCGATAGTTGACAGCAAAGATTTCCTCTATGATGGGTAGCTTTGGAGTACCTCGAGATCCGACATGGCTGATGGCACATGAGCCAAATCTTCAACAATATTGTAATGCTGAGTGGCTCGGGTGTTGGGATTATACAAGGATTTCCGCAGCACACCTCGAGAGGGTGGCCGCGTAGCAGAATCAGAGTTAGGGCACTCGATTTGCAGAGGGCCAGAACTCAAGGTAGAAGAAGAAGGTGCAGCTTATTTTTCTTTCCCAGCTACCGGAGCCGGAGTTTGATAATCTTTCGATCGGGTAGCCACATTAATGGGCATTCTCATTGTTATCACTGACAAAATTTCAAAGAAAAAAAAGGATCTCCATAAAGAAATCTCACTTCAAGTAAGGATATGCTTCAAAGTTTTGGTAGTTATGCTTGGTATAATCTTTTCAAACATTTCCATTCAGTTTTGGAGGGTCTTGAAACATTTGAAAGAATGTTTTAATAGAAAAGTTCTCAAATATCAAACTTTTGGATTGAAACTATGGTTTTTGAAACAACTCAGCAGTTTCGTAGCGCGCTACGAAACTGCTGAAGGTGACAGTTTTGTTTTTTGAGGATCTACCTTGAAAGAAAAAGAAGATTATTTTGAAAGGGATGTTGCTGCAGAGGCGTAATAAGATCACTTGAGAAGGTTTGAGCCCTAATCAAAAGTAAAATTCAAGAAATGAAGATACATACGCATGCTAAACCTTGCGCTACGAAATCAGTGTTTTCGCAGCGCGCTGCGAAACCCCTGTAGCAGCCTGTTTCAGCAGAAAAAACTATTTTACTAGGTAACTTCCAGAAGCTTTCCAGAGCAGCTGAGAACTCAATTTTGCAAACTGAAAGAGACTTTTCTTCCTAACATGTTTAATTACAAAAATCTCTTTCAGTTTCTTCAATTCCATTCTGAGGTGGGAGAAATGTGTGGTCAAAGTTGCGCTACGAAACTGTTGTAGGTGTAGTTTTTCATCTCCTGTTTTACACCTGTTTTTCAAAGACTTATTCTGGGCAGCTGGAGTAGTGTTTCAAAAAATCAAAAGAGGTTTTTGTTTAGCATGGATTTTTTCACAAAAACCTCCTTCAGTGTTTCCAAATACATTTTTTACGAGAAGTTATGACCTCTGTCCCAAGACCTATTTTTCAGCCAGAACAGAGCAAGGGACAGTTTCCTGTTTGACACGTGTTTTTCAAGGACAGATTCTAAACAGCTGGAGGAATGTTTTAAAAAACCAGGAGAGGTTTTTGTTCTAGAAAACATGGGCTACAAAAACATCCTTCAGTTTCGTAAAATGTGTCATGGATGAGGAGATAAAGGCTCTGTCCCACGTGCCATTTTTCAGGGATTCTAAACCTAAAAACAAGGAAACATGTTCCCTAATTTCTAGGGTTTGTCTTCAGCAGTCAGATGACCACGTGGGAGGATTCATCAAATTCGACTTCATGGAGTGTTAGGTGTCAAAGAATGTTTTAAATTTTTAGATAAGTTTGTTGTAATCATAATAAGGAGTTACACTCCTAGTTCTATTAGGTCTCTAGGACTGCTAGTTAGGTGTCAAATGCATTTAAAGTCTTGTTTTATGGTTAGAATAGGTGTCACTGATGGAAAATTCGAATTCTCTTGAGGAGGGATGATGGAATCCTAATTGTAAATTCTTTATATAGAGCAAGAGGTCGAATTAGCAAAGGGTTGGAGACTTTTTGGCTCAGCTGCTGCTCTATGTGCAGACTGTGTATATTTTTAACCTAATGCAGATTTCTACTTAGACAACTCAAGATTCATGAAGAGTTCTTGTATGTTCCTGTTATGATGGCATCTTCCAATACTTACATTGCAGTGGTGTTTACTTATGATACTCAGAACTCATCACTGATGCTCTGACTTCCTTCATAGATAAACTTACTATGTTTCACTGTTTTGTATTGTCATTTCTACACTTGAACTCTATAATGCCTTGACTTCCATGCTAGGTAGAATGCTTTGGCTTCACAACTCAGGATTCATGAAGGATTTCTTATATTCAGAATGTGTGTTTTCCTTTCCTTAGTTTTGTTTACAGTTGCATAGGTGTACAATCACTCAGAATTCACTGATTGTGCTCTGACTTCCTGTGTGCACTTATGAGTTGTGGTTCCATATGTGTGTTGTGTTCTGAATATTCAAATGTTGAATGCCCTGACTTCATGTTAAGCTAATCTTCTTGTGGTACTGAAACATACTTTGACTCCATAGCCCAATGGTAGCCAGCCTTCATCTTTCAACCTATAAACATATACAATTACAAACCATAGAGTTAGCCATCTATTCATATCTTTAATAGTCAAAATCATTAACCCTTTGAGAGAGCCCTCTCAGGCTCAGGAGGCTAAGCCTTAGCTAAAAGATTGGTTTGAAATAGTTACTTGAAGTCTTCCTGGTCTGCAGCCTTCCAGGGCCTGATTTTGAGATAACATTTTGGTGCGTCTGCCAGGAGCCTGAAGTCTATTCATTCCTGAAATTAAGAGGTTGAACTTCTGAAGGTAGCAGGAGCTCAGACATCTTTTTGAGGCTGCAAAACTACCTTGGCGACTCCACACTTCAAATAAGAAATTGGAAGGTGACTCCACTGCTAGAAGATCAGTAGCTTGATGAAGTTTCAAGATGAATTCCACTGCAAGAATGAATGCCAGGTATGCTCCTATGAATCAGTCTCATATCCCTGGTTTTCCAAATCCAATGCCAAAGGTTGATTGGTTAGAGGATCTTCCCATATTCAAAGATGAAAAGAAAGACAATGTTGCTCTTCATTTGGTTAGGTTCCATATGCATGTACGCAGTCTTAAGGTTCACTTTCCTGAGGATTGTCTCATGAAGATGTTTATGACCACTTTAGAAGGAAAAGCATGGTCTTGGTATAAAAGTTTGGAAAATGGTTTATTATATTCTCTTGCTGATTTCCATGATGTGTTCTATGACATGTATAAAGAATTTCATCCTTCCTTATTGTTGCTCAAAGATTGCTGTAGGCATTATTTAAGTCTTATTCAGTACTTGGAAGATTGTTATGATGATGATGAATTTATGGATGAAGAAATTTTAGAGGCTCTTCATAACAATGCATTTCAGCACCAAGAAGAAAGTATAACATATCATGAAATGCAGCATGAAGATCAGCAGGGGTTTACTTATGAAAATCATATTACATCCTCTGAGATTGATGTAGAGATGCAGCAAACTTCTCAATCTTCGAATCATAATGAAGATGAAAATGATTACACACAGCAAGAAGAAATACTGGAGGAAATTTTCTATGACCCTCAGGCGGAGGAAAAGGTTGTTCATTTTTGTGATTCCTTGCAGCAGCTTGCATCAAAGAATGATCTTTATAATGAAGAAAATTACATTGTTTGTAGGCATCATTTAGAAAGGCAGTTGGATAGCATATCTAAAGAATCTGGTGTGGTTGAGAATCAGTTGTCCAGAGATGTAGAATGTTATGATGATCATCAACATAACCATGTATTCTTTGACCCTATAAGTGAATATATGGACAAGCTTTGTACTCCGGTCTTTCATTTTCATTTGCATTATGAAGATCAAGTATATTATGAGTTGATGTGGTCATCTCACTACCATGGTTATTTTGAGGTTGAATGCAGTCAAGAGCCTCCAATATCAGAGAAGACAATTGATTGGCTTTATTGGAAATATCATGTTGCTTGAGCTACAAGTGGAGCTTGCAGCTGATAGGGTAGGTAGGTAGGAAAGTGAAAATAAGCTCAAGGTGACTGAGCATTTTTATTTTTCAGTAGATATAGACTTCTTTCTCCTACAGTGATCATCAAGCTTAAGCCTGAGGTGAAGGCCCAAGGAACTTAAAGAAGATGTTTGTCAAATAAATTTTTGTTCATGATAAGAGGATAAGGCACTGGAACTGCAGGTTCTTAGTGTACCACAAGGGCACACTATCCCAAGTGGAGCCACTATTATCACTGACAAAATTTCAAAGAAAAAAAGGATCTCCATAAAGAAATCTCACTTCAAGTAAGGATATGCTTCAAAGTTTTGGTAGTTATGCTTGGTATAATCTTTTCAAACATTTCCATTCAATTTTGGAGGGTCTTGAAACATTTGAAAGAATGTTTTAATAGAAAATTTCTCAAATAGCAAAGTTTTGGATTGAAACTATGGTTTTTGAAACAACTCAGTAGTTTCGTAGCGCGCTACGAAACTACTGAAGGTGACAGTTTTGTTTTTTGAGGATCTACCTTGAAAGAAAAAGAAGATTATTTTGAAAGGGATGTTGCTGCAGAGGTGTAATAAGATCACTTGAGAAGGTTTGAACCCTAACCAAAAGGAAAATTCAAGAAATGAAGATACATACGCATGCTAAACCTTGCGCTACGAAATCATTGTTTCTGTAGCAGCCTGTTTCAGCAGAAAAAACTGTTTTACTAGGTAACTTCCAGACGCTTTCCAGAGCAGCTGAGAACTCAATTTTTCAAACTGAAAGAGGTTTTTCTTCCTAACATTTTTAATTACAAAAACCTCTTTCAGTTTCTTCAATTCCTTTCTGAGGTGGCAGAAATGTGTGGTCAAAGTTGCGCTATGAAACTGTTGTAGGTGCAGTTTTTCATCTCCTGTTTTACACCTATTTTTCAAAGACTTATTCTGGGCAGCTGGAGTAGTGTTTCAAAAAACAAAAAGAGGTTTTTGTTCAGCATGGATTTTTTCACAAAAAACTCCTTCCGTTTTTCCAAATACATTTTTTACGAGAAGTTATGACCTATGTCCCAAGACCTATTTTTCAGCCAGAACAGAGCAAGGGACAGTTTCCTGTTTGACACGGTTTTTTCAAGGACAGATTCGGAACAGCTGGAGGAATGTTTTAAAAAACCAGGAGAGGTTTTTGTTCTAGAAAACATGGGCTACAAAAACCTCCTTCAGTTTCGTAAAATGTGTCACGGATGAGGAGATAAAGGCTCTGTCCCACGTGCCATTTTCAGGGATTCTAAACCTAAAAACAAGGAAACATGTTCCCTAATTTCTAGGGTTTGTCTTCAGCAGTCAGATGACCACGTGGGAGGCTTCATCAAATTCGACTTCATGGAGTGTTAGGTGTCAAATAATGTTTTAAATGTTTAGATAAGTTTGTTGTGATCATAATAAGGAGTTACACTCCTAGTTGTATTAGGTCTCTAGGACTGCTAGTTAGGTGTCAAATGCATTTAAAGTCTTGTTTTATGGTTAGAATAGGTGTCACTGATGGAAAATTCGAATTCTCTTGATGAGGGATGATGGAATCCTAATTTTAAATGCTTTATATAGAGCAAGAGGTCGAATTAGCAAAGGGTTGGAGACTTTTTGGCTCAGCTGCTGCTCTATGTGCAGACTGTGTATATTTTTAACCTAATGCAGATTTCTACTTAGACAACTCAAGATTCATGAAGAGTTCTTGTATGTTCCTGTTATGATGGCATCTTCCAATACTTACATTGCAGTGGTGTTTACTTATGATACTCAGAACTCATCACTGATGCTCTGACTTCCTTCATAGATAAACTTACTATGTTTCACTGTTTTGTATTGTCATTTCTACACTTGAACTCTATAATGCCTTGACTTCCATGCTAGGTAGAATGCTTTGGCTTCACTACTCAGGATTCATGAAGGATTTCTTATATTCAGAATGTGTGTTGTCCTTTCCTTAGTTTTGTTTACAGTTGCATAGGTGTACAATCACTCAGAATTCACTGATTGTGCTCTGACTTCCTGTGTGCACTTATGAGCTGTGGTTCCATATGTGTGTTGTGTTCTGAATATTCAAATGTTGAATGCCCTGACTTCATGTTAAGCTGATCTTGTTGTGGTACTGAAACATACTTTGACTCCATAGCCCAATGGTAGCCAACCTTCATCTTTCAACCTATAAACATATACAATTACAAACCATAGAGTTAGCCATCTATTCATATATTTAATAGTCAAAATCATTAACCCTTTGAGAGAGCCCTCTCAGGCTCAGGAGGCTAAGCCTTAGCTAAAAGATTGGTTTGAAATAGTTACTTGAAGTCTTCCTGGTCTGCAGCCTTCCAGGGCCTGATTTTGAGATAACACTCATCATGAACACTTGAGATCCAGAGGAAGCAGATTAGGGTTGATCTACCATTTGAGTATGTTGAGATGGAAATGGCTCTTTAAGTACAACAGGGGTCCCTTTGAGAAAGTGACTAACTTCAGATCATCGTGGACAATCCTTATTATAGTGATCCTCCTCGCAAATGAGGCAGGGATACTTAGGTTTCCGTTGCGAAGATTCGTCAGCAGATGATTTGGGAGGACCCTATTTCGGGGCATCGGCTTTAGCTTTACCTTTTTCTTTCTTTTTCCCTTTTGAGGATTTTCCCACTGTGGTAGACTGGACAGCGTGGACCTCTAAGGTTTTACTAGGGCTTGGCAGATTTTGAGATGAACTATTAGGAGCAGTATTCGAGACCGACTTTGATGCTGCAGGATCAAATGATAGCCACAGAGCATTGGGTAACAACTCGTATAAGGTGCCAGACTGAGAGTAGACAGGATCCAAGTACTGGGCACAAGAAATGACTTGCTCTTCAATGATGCATCCACCCATAGCTATATCGTGAGCAATTAGGGCTACGAATGATTTGGTAAACCATTTAGTGAGCAACTAATCAACTATCTCGAACTTGACCAGGTGACGTCTACGTCTCCATTCATGGATATGATCAGAGATGTGCGTCGTGTTGAGATTGCAACAAGATGATGGAGCTTAGTGAAAAGAGTCGCCTTCACTAAGTGGGCCCGCAGGCTATTTTTGGCGCAAGTCTATTTTTAGACTATGTCTATTTTTAGACATATGGATCATGTCTATGTTTATGGATGATTGATCAAGTTGGGAAAAATAGATGGACTTCTATTTTTGATGAAAGTGTGAGTGATCACAGTGTGAGTGATCAAGTCTATTTTTAGACTGGCTGTCAAAAATAGAAAAGTTAAATATTATTATCTCACAATAATATTTGGACTATAAACTTAATCTTATTCTCTTGGAGCACTTCAGTTTGAGCTACGGAAGTGGCACATGCAGCTGTCAGAAGGAAATTCGTTTTTCTTATGAGTCAGTTGAGTTGTTGCATGCATGACTTCAGTTAGAACTCAAGTGAGTTGAGTTTAGTGGACTGGAGGTACAGTTGATGGAGTTGTGTTCAGTTTAACTTAGTTAAACTGGTTGTAGTTAGTCTAACTGTAGATAGACTAATGATGAGTTGTTAAACTAATTATTAACTCATAATACAACTAAAGAATACATCAGTTAACTCAGTTGCATGTCAGTGCATGTTCAGTTCAACAGGGACAAGTGGTAGAGAATCAGATTGCTATCAGTTGTGACTATAGTTGTGCATCAGATCTTGCACAATCAAAGGATTGAGTATGCCAATGAGTTTGCTCACGTATTTGGCCCGCATTTTAGCCTTTGCTCACGTCCAACAAAGTGTGAGTGACTATTTTGCAGGTGAAAATCGAGTTTGGGAAGCTATTCTCATCAGTTCTTGAGCAGGTATTGAGCAAGAGAGGAAGGCAAGCAGTGGAAGAGATTTAGAGATCAGATCTGAGCTGTATTGTGTGTAACAAAGGTGGAGATACTTGTGAGAAGTATTATGTTGTGTAATGTTACATGACTCAATCATTAATATACAGATAGTGTGGGGTTTTTAGCGAGATGCTTTCCCCGTGATACATACTGTGTTAATGTGTGAATGCTCTTGATGTTTTATTCTTATTGATGCTGCTATATTCTTGATCAACGTAGAGGAGCTTATGTATTGTGTATGTTTTCGCATTAGTACATGATCAGGATAATCTCCATTGAATATGTGTTAAATTATTCAAAATTTCTACATGGTATCAGAGCTAGATAATTGTAGAAAAAGTTTCTACATGGTATCGGAGCAGCCTGATTTGTAGAAGAGATTTTTACAGGATATCAAGCGAGGATTGATCATCAGATCTACTATTCAGGAAGTGTTTACATTCTATTTCTTCAGGCAGATTCTGTAATCGGGCCAGGTAGCCTCTGGATTCATCCTTCCTTTGGAAGGTGAAATATCCGGTAAAAGCCAATACAGTCAATCTCTGTACGAGAAATATTTTGTTCTCACGAATCTTAGATCGGAAGCAGTTGAGTTTGGAGCTGGTGGAAAATCGAATTTGCAACAGTGTTGTTGAAATGTCTTTCAACGGATTGCAAATGTTATTCCAAAGCAAGAGCGACCTGGCGCTCAAGGATAAACTCAGTAACAATAAAGATGAGAATGGATCTTCATCAAAGGTATCTAATGAAGAGAATTGTGCTTTGGCTGCCAAAGCAAAGAAGGGGAAGAACGAGGAAGCTTCTCATTCTGGTGCGAAAGGCAAGAAGCAGGATATGTCCAAAGTGAAGTGTTTTCACTGTCACCATCACGGACACTTTGCCACAAATTGTCCGCAGAAGAAGAAGAACAAGCAAGCTGCTGGATCTGCAGGGGGAGAAGCTTTAGCTTCTCAGTTTGAGCTTGATTTTTCATTGATCGCATGCTTGGTTTCAAGTGTGATGGGATCAGTGTGGTTCCTGGACAGTGGTGCGTCTTTTCACATGATGGGAGATAGAGATTTGTTCTCTGATCTGGAGGACAAAGATCTTGGAGTGCACATCGAGATGGGTGATGATGGTAGATACAGTGCGACCGGTATCGGTACCATTTCCTTTGAGAGGGAGTCTGGTAAACCCTTTGTATTGAAGGAAGTCATGCATGTTCCAGGATTGAAGAAGAATCTCATCTCAGTGGCGATGTTAGAAGACAAGGGGTATGATGTTGTTTTCAGCGAGGGAAAGGCCTTCCTGCGCAGCAAGACAACTGGTGAGACCTGGAAGATAGGGGTTCGAGTGAGGAACCTTTATCAGTTGCATGTAGATGGATGCGCAGCAATGGCAGGCAAGGTAGAAGGATTGGTGAGTCGGGATGATGGCGAGTTGTGGCACAGGAGATTGGGTCACCTTCACCATGGAGCCTTGAAGATACTGCAGCAGATCACTACAGGGCTTCCTAAAGGCACACTTGCGCAGTCAGATCAGTGCAAGGGGTGTACTTTGGGGAAGTTTGTGAAAGACACCTTTCACGAGAAGGATAGTCGTGCCACGACGATCCTTGAGAGAATTCACACAGACGTGTGTGGACCTTTCTCAGTTGCTTCGACAGCAAAACACAGGTATTATGTGATTTTTGTTGATGATTTCTCTCGTAAGTGCTGGATCTTCTTCATGCAGAAGAAGAGCGAGACATATTCAAAGTTCTGTGAATTCAAAGCACTGGTCGAGAAGGAGTCGGGGAAGAAGGTGAAGGCTCTTAGGAGCGATAATGGTGGTGAATACATCTCGGACGAGTTCAAGGATTTCTGCAAGGCAGAAGGGATTCGTAGAGAGCTCATAGCTCCCCATAACCCACAGCAGAACGGGGTAGCTAAGCGGAAGAACAGAACGATTGTGGGTGCTGCACGGGCAATGTTGCATGATCAGGGCCTACCCCTTCACTTGTGGGCGGAAGCATGCAATACAGCAGTTTATGTGCAGAACCGTTGTCCTCATAGGATACTTGGCATGAGTACACCCGAGGAGGCTTATTCTGGTAAGAAGCCTGATCTTTCTCATTTGAGGATTTTTGGTGCTAACGTTTACATGCATGTGACGAAGGATGCCAGAAAGAAGTTGGAGCCGACTGCAGAGGTTGGGATATTTGTGGGGTACACTGATACACCCCACAACTATCGTGTGTATTTGCCAGACAGTGGTAAAACTGTTGTGCGACGGGATATAAAACTTCAGGAGGAGAAAGCCATTAAGTGTTCGCTTGAGAGGGAGCTACACTTGCATGCAGATGAGGAGCTATTAGTTCCTAAGGATGAGCTTCAGGACGTGGATCAGCCATAGGACGAGGTTCATGGAGTGGAAGAGACCACTCATGCAGCGCCAACCATCAGAGGGCGAAAGCGCTTGACAGAAGCTGAGCGACTGGCTCAAGATGCAGAGAAAGTTGTAGGACCACCTACAGCCCAACGCAGGCAGAGACAGTCACCTGATCGGTACACTGGATACATGGCTCTTATGAGCAAGTGTGTTGTGACTGAGCCATCCTCTTTCGAGGAAGCTGTGGAGGATCCCGCATGGGTAGACGCCATGGTGGAAGAGTATGATTCTATTGTCAGAAACAGTGCATGGGAGATTGTTCCTAGACCGGAAGGGAAATCAGTGGTGGGTTCGAGATGGATCTACAAAGTTAAGCAGGCAGCTGACGGGAGTGTGGAGAAGTACAAGGCAAGATTTGTTGCCTGAGGCTTTTCACAGATTGAGGGGACCGATTATGAGGAGACCTTTGCACCTGTCGCAAGGTATTCTTCCATACGGACGATTCTTTCTCTCTCAGCGCAGATGGGATGGCACATTCATCAGATGGATGTGAAGACTGCGTTCCTCAACGGAGTCATTGACAAGGAGGTGTACATTGAGCAACCCGAAGGCTTTGAAGTCTTCAGCAGCGAGTCGCATGTGTGTAGGCTCAAGAGAGCGCTGTATGGGTTGAAGCAAGCACCACGTGCTTGGTACACACGGATAGACAGTTATTTCACAAGACTTGGATTCTCCAAGAGCGAGGCGGATCTGAACCTATACCAGATTGTGGTGGAGGGTAAGTTGCTTATCATTGTACTGTATGTTGATGATTTGATTCTAACGGGTGATGAGCTGTTGATACTGTCATGCAAGAAGGATCTTGCTACAGAGTTTGAGATGAAGGATTTGGGCCTCCTTCACTATTTCCTAGGATTGGAAATATGGCAGCGCAGTGGTGGACTGTTTGTTTCTCAGGGCAAGTATGCTCGGGAGATACTAGAGAAGTTCAACATGCATGGCTGCAAGCCTGTTGATACTCCTCTTCCTGGAGGTTGGAGGAAGGAGGATGCCACTTCGGGAGAAGAAGTGGATGCCACTGTTTATCGACAGTTGGTGGGGTTGCTGATGTATTTGGTCAATACACGACCTGATATATGCTATGCAGTTAACCAGATTTCACAAGCTATGGTTAAGCCTACCAAGCTCTTCTGGAAGTCGGGCAAGCATGTATTGAGCCACTTGAGAGGCACATCGGGATATGGATCTTGGTATAGACAGGAGGATGAGGTGAAGCTATGTGGCTTCACGGATGCAGATTGGGCAGGGAGCCCAACGGACAGAAAGAGCACATCAGGAGGGGTCTTCAGTATCAGATCGACAGTAGTTTCTTGGTACAGCAGGAAGCAGAGATCTGTGTGGATGAGGATGATCCTGGTCGGGTTTTTCGGGTCCAAGCACATCAGGTACCATCATATCAGAGATTGTGTGCAGCGGAGGATCATGTTACTTTCGTACATTCCAACGGAGGATCAGGATGCTGATATTCTAACGAAGGCTCTCACCAGGAGAAAATTCGAGTGCCACCGAGGCAGGATAGGGGTTGCTGATAATCCATATCTTGTCGAGAGGGAGTGTTGAGATTGCAACAAGATGATGGAGCTTAGTGAAAAGAGTCGCCTTCACTAAGTGGGCCCGCAGGCTATCTTTGGCGCAAGTCTATTTTTAGACTATGTCTATTTTTAGACATATGGATCATGTCTATGTTTATGGATGATTGATCAAGTTGGGAAAAATAGATGGACTTCTATTTTTGATGAAAGTGTGAGTGATCAAGTCTATTTTTAGACTGGCTGTCAAAAATAGAAAAGTCAAATATTATTATCTCACAATAATATTTGGACTATAAACTTAATCTTATTCTCTTGGAGCACTTCAGTTTGAGCTACGGAAGTGGCACATGCAGCTGTCAGAAGGAAATTCGTTTTTCTTATGAGTCAGTTGAGTTGTTGCATGCATGACTTCAGTTAGAACTCAAGTGAGTTGAGTTTAGTGGACTGGAGGTACAGTTGATGGAGTTGTGTTCAGTTTAACTTAGTTAAACTGGTTGTAGTTAGTCTAACTGTAGATAGACTAATGATGAGTTGTTAAACTAATTATTAACTCATAATACAACTAAAGAATACATCAGTTAACTCAGTTGCATGTCAGTGCATGTTCAGTTCAACAGGGACAAGTGGTAGAGAATCAGATTGCTATCAGTTGTGACTATAGTTGTGCATCAGATCTTGCACAATCAAAGGATTGAGTATGCCAATGAGTTTTCTCACGTATTTGGCCCGCATTTTAGCCTTTTCTCACGTCCAAAAAAGTGTGAGTGACTATTTTGCAGGTGAAAATCGAGTTTGGGAAGCTATTCTCATCAGTTCTTGAGCAGGTATTGAGCAGGAGAGGCAGGCAAGCAGTGGAAGAGATTTGGAGATCAGATCTGAGCTGTATTGTGTGTAACAGAGGTGGAGATACTTGTGAGAAGTATTATGTTGTGTAATGTTACATGACTCAATCATTAATATACAGATAGTGTGGGGTTTTTAGCGAGATGCTTTCCCCGTGATACATACTGTGTTAATGTGTGAATGCTCTTGATGTTTTATTCTTATTGATGCTGCTATATTCTTGATCAACATAGAGGAGCTTATGTATTGTGTATGTTTTCCGCATTAGTACATGATCAGGATAATCTCCATTGAATATGTGTTAAATTATTCAAAATTTCTACACGTCGTAATGTCTTTCTTAAGCGATGTGAGCAAATAGGTGCTAGTTTCACAGCGAACCGACAGCTAAAAATGTGTGAGGAAAGCCATGGCTAACGAATTGAAGTCATGGAGAATACTTCGAGGTAGCTCGATGTACCATTTCGCTGTGGCACCCGTGAGGGTCCGTTGGAAAAGACGCAGACGAATGGAATCGTCCACGTATAAGTTCAACGAGCACCAAAGGCGATATGTCATCACATGGGCCTGAGGATATTCTTTAGCATTTCAATTGAGTGTTGGGCAATCACTTGGTATCTTGGACGGCACCGGAGGCCAGTACGACGAATGAAGGATCGGATCATTCGTAAGGCGTGATACATCTGGCAACTCAAGTGTAGCCAAGAAAGGTAATTGAGTGTTGAAAGGCATGGGAGGTTGATAACCAGGCCCATAGGGAGGAGCCCATCCCTGCTGCTAAGGATTTTGGCCCCATAGTGGGGGATTTTATCCATATGGCATCTGAGGCTACCCCCATTGCGAATTACCTTGACCAAAGGGAGGATTCTGACCTTGCATACCTTGAAACTGTCCAGGCATAGGTTGTTGATAGGCAACGTATGGGTTAAAAGGTTGTTGAGCCTGTTGACCTTGGACATATGGATATGGGACCTGTTGTCTTGGAACATAGGGTTGTTGAGCCTATTTTCCCTGAACAAGAGGGTTCTGGACCTGTAGTCCTTGGGCATAAGGTTGATACACTTGTTGCCCTTGGACATAGGGGTTTTGTACCTGGTGCCCTTAGCCGGCAGGATTTTGAACCTGTTGACCTAGGACAAGAGGATTTTGCGCCTGCTGCTGCAGGATTTGACCTTGACCCTATCCCTGCAAGGGTTGACCTTGTTGATATGTATACAAGTGTTGTTACTGCCCTGGTTGGTTTTGTTGTTGCAAGGGCTAACCTTGCGGTTGCAAAATTTGTCCCTGGTTTTGCAGAGGTTGGCTCTGCAAGGGCATGGGTTGAGAGGTATGTAGAGCTTATTGCATTTGTTGCTACACGGCCTGCTACAACTGTTGGAAGGATTGACCTTGCGGTTGTTGCAGGTGACCTTGCTGCAGGATAATCTACCCTTGCTGTTGCGCGAAAAGCCCTTGCTGTAACAAAGGTTTCCTTTGCGGTAACAAAGGCTGCCCTGGTTGTTGTAAGGTTGTCCTTGTTGCTGCAAGGGTACTTGAGTAGTGCCCAGGAAATTACCAAATTGAATATGGCCATAGCCAGGCTAGATGTACTACCCAGATTGGAGGGTGTAAGGTTGATTAACCAATCCTGGGGGACCATATGGAACGCAAGGATTTTGGTATTGGACCTTAGCCCCATAGGGCTGCTGATACCGAACATTGCTCGATCCAAACGGACCAACAAGATTATGAACTTGTTGGTACTAGACATTTCTTGATCCAATAGGGTTAACAGGGTTATAAATAATACTAGAAGAGGGTTGGTTTATACAAAGCATGTGAGCTTGTGAGCCACTCACATTAGTGGCACCTGACACCATAGAGATATTCAGGTTCTGCCCCCCAGGTGGTGGAAAAATCTGGCCACTGACTAATGGGACAGAAGAACTAGTAGAGACAATCTTGAAACCACCGGTTGTGACTGAAATGTAACTAGGATCGATGATACTAGAGTATTCGGGATAGTGGGTTGCACCGAGACTGAAGTAACGGCTGGTTGGGAAGTCGTGTTCGTGACGAACAGACCTAACGTAGCCCTAATGCCTGATGCCCAAATAGGATTATGGTAGAGTGATGAGGCACTAGGTGTGCCTGAAACTAAGTGCCCCAAAGACACATAGCCGAGTGGCAAGCTGGAGGGAATACCTTCTGAATAAGGGAAACCCTCGGGAGGAAATTGCAATTGCAATTCTTCCCCCTCAATAGTGTGTGGAGTAGAAACTTCATACTCATGTGGAGAAGTGACTAAAGCATCTCCTTCGGGTTCCATGTTTGAAAACAAATGACGACAAATGGTCGAACGTGTACTAGGGGAATAGTTCCAAAGGAACACCCGACTGGTTGTATGGACTCTAAGGATGTTGCGGTGATATCTAAATAGTGTCAAACAGAGGGTTCGGAAGATAGATAACCAGCCCAAGCTGACTATTAGTGGTCAACGAGTTCTCTAGAGTTCGAACGGGATTATACAAAGATTCTGGGCCAAGATCTGCAGATGACCCTGAATCAAAGGTAGGTGGAGGATGAGATGACAAAGGTTGAACACTCAAAACAATTGTGAGTTCAACATTTTGGTCCTCAAGTGACTGTGATAATTCAAGAAACGACTCCTCAAACAATCTTTCAGACGGAGGAGAGGAGGAGGAATTGGGTGAACCAGATGGTTCAACCATGATAACCTTGTCTTAGTCGACAGAGAAAATAACTTCAAGGCTTTAAAATGTCCTTTTAAGGGAACTCACGATTTGGTCAAAAAGACTAGCAGGATGTTTTGGATAATGGGAAAGCAATTATTAAGATGCATAAAAGACTGATGTTCTTTCATTTTTTAAGAGTCGAGAAAGAAACAAATATGACTCTATCACTTTCGATTGGAAACAAGCTCGAAAGGACAAGTTCTCGAATGATCTTTTAAGTTTAATGAGTCAAAAATATCAAATGACTACTAGACTAAATGATCTAGGTAAACAGGATTACTAGACTAAATGATCTAGGTAAACAGGATTACTAGGCAACCGTGAACTGCAGAATACCTCCTCGCGAACCAAGGAGTACGTGTAGGAAATCTCCCCAAATGCTATGTTCGGTGTATCACGTTCACAAGGCGGCTAACTCGGCTTCCTAAGGATAAAAGGATTCTAACCCAATGGGGTCTCCTGTTATATACTCGACGGTATGGGGAGCATAAATTTGTGCTAGCGTTGTCTAATGCCGAAGCTAATGACAGCTGCTAGGTTTAAAGACATTGAAACACGTCTCTAGCCTAGACCTTCTAGATATGATCGTTAATTTCAAATGCGCCTTAGGTTAATTGAATTCACTTTAGAGTTGATATTGATTTAAGTTTCAATTTTCAGGTCTTAGCAATGCTACTAGAAAAACCTAAAATGTAACTAAATGGGACAAGACCCTTTCAATTCGATGAAATACCTACACTAGAGAGGGTAGAAACTACTCAATCAAATGCAAACAATCAAGCAATTGAAAACGAAATGATCTTTCACTACTTCATTTTTTCAAAAAATAAACTAATGAAAAATGCATTCCAATTCCTAATTTCTTGACAAGCACTTATCTATCAGTCCTTTCAAAATGAAAAAAATTCTCTTCCTTTTTCAAATGTTGATGCAATTCTAGTTTTTAAGAGATGCAAATCATAATGATGCAACAAGCTAGAATTTCATACTTTCTCATGAAACAACGAAACAAACTTTTTGCATACAATCTTTCAATGAAAAAGTTTTCGAGACTATGAGCTCTTCAAGCAGATGAAAACATGAAAAGAGAAGTTCATTCAGATCAATGAAACACCGACTTTACCAAACACAAGACCAACAATGTAATCTATGCCAGAAAAAGACGTTCAAGCTAGTAAACGAAACCTTTTTCAAACTTGTGCAAAAAGAGGTCAAAGTCGTAAAAGGACCAAAAAACAAATGCAAGGAGCAAACACACCCACACTCAGACTTGATGAGTCCACAAGTTGTTGAATGGGCGACTAACTAGATGCCCTAGTGTTGCTGACCACTCAATGACTCAATCAATCAAATAGCAAGATGACAAGCCAACAAGCAAGCAAAAACCAAATGAAAAGTAGCTTCCTAATCAAGGAGAAAACAGTCAAAAAGGCTCATGGGGTCAAAAACACAAGAGAAAAACACACTGGCCAAGATTGGGGTCAAGCCCTAATCTTCACTTACAGGCATCGACACGACTGCCTAATTGAAAACAAGCACTAGAGGCTAGTTGACACAACTGTTCCTCCGCAATTCACGTTGATCAGCACAATTGTTAGCAAATTAAATGCGCAAGTTGAGTCAAGTAAGGGAAAAAAAAAATCAAAACAAGGACCAGATCTGCTACTATGAATTTTAGACTTAGGCCAGTAAGCAGGAGAAAAGAAACAGAACCAAAGGGAAAACGTGAAACTAGCAAAGTTCTCACGAAATCATGAAATCCAAAACAAACAAAAGATGGGATCTTCCCAGCAGAGTCACCAATTTGTGGTGAAATAAAATAATAAGTGTGGACACAAATGAATTTCTCTAGCCCAATAATGGGTCTAGCCACAACATATACATTCTATGGAAGATTTCCTTAGGTTATAATAAATCAAGAGGGCCTACATCTTGGTCTCTTATCCTACTTGATGATGTCCTCGCTTACTCGCTCCAACAATCTCTCGCTTCCTTCTTCAAGCTCCTGAAACAAGTAAAAAACAACAACACACAAACATAATAATAGACAAATTGAAATTCAACCTACTTAATGAGTCAAGAAGCATTAAGACATGAATATGTAATATTACAAAACATGTAGGAAACCAATAGATAGTTGCATATATTAATATCAAAGAGTGATTACAACCATTCGTCTTGACGTCGCAGTCTTCCTCTGACAAGAATGGATTCCCACACACTTCTGCTAGCACTCCATGATGGCTTCAAACAACAATAGTTTAAAGGCTCTTCCCTTTAGGATTCACTCCAAACCAAACACACTTCTCCTCACACAACTAGATGGCTACAACTAGTAATAGCTTGCTTGTCTAATCAAAATAGTATACTCACACTTAGCCAACACTCTAACTGGCTTGTGCTTGGGAAGAAGGGAGGTTTATATAGGAAACATGGATGGGAGGTGGATCCTCTTCTCATGGGAGAAGGACTTATCCCTTGAGGTAGTTCCATCATTATATGGGAAAGGAGCCAATATTATCATCCTCGACCCCATCCGACCAAACCATTTACCAGACTTCCATTACAGAGCTTCTAGAGCTGGAAGCTTTGGCTCTAATTTAAAAAAATTTCCATAACAGGTTTGGTGTGACTAGAACACAGCTCAGTCACACCAGTCGGCGGGGGAATAGCGCTAATCTCTACACATCGGCGTGGGGGAGATAAAGGTCATTAGCATCGGTCTTGTAAACTGGGCAAAACAGAAGTTTCAGGGGAAATGGTGCAAAAGGGAAATGATCTTCTCATGAAGAGGGACATAATGGGAGTTTCTCCATGAAGGAAAAGCATGTGAGGTTCACTGTAGAGGTTCTCCAAGATCAAGGAACGAGGAGTATACGGATAGTGACAAAATGTTGTGTAACAAGGTGTAGTAAAAGTTGTTTTCTTATGATCCCCAGATGGAAAAATGACCTAATTGTATACAATAAACCATCCACCATAGAGATTATAGTAGAACCTACTGTTTTCTGTAGAATGTAGTCCATTGTAGGCAAAGGGTAGTTATGTTTCAGTGAGGACTTATTCAGATTTCTGAAATCTACACATAACCTAATTTCCCCATTTTTCTTCTTGATAGGGACTAAATTCGCTACCCAATTTGAATACCTCAAATGTGTAATAATCTTATCATGTAGTAGTATCTTCACTTCCTTTTCAATTGATGGGAGTAATGAGGATTAATTTACCTAAGCTTTTGCTTGTATGACTTCACTCTAGCTTTTAAAGGAATTTTGTATTGTATGATACTAGGGTCAAAAGTCTTAAAATCATCATATGACCAAGAAAACACATCCATGTAGTCTTTAAAATGATCAAGATACCTTTGCTTGTATTCTTTTGGGACTTCTTGGCTACTTGATGACTCTAGGATCTCCTTCGGTGCCAATATTATAATCTTCCACATCTTCCTCAAGCTCTTGTTTAATTGGCTTTGCAACCACATCATTTTGGTTAAACAATCTTTCCAATGGAACCAATCCTACTTCAACTTACTAATAACTAACCCCTAACCCCAAATTATCTCGAATAAACTCATATGTATCACTAATTAACCCATATTTACCCTTAATTGGACTAATGAATACCTAATTTCCATTTCTCAACTCTTATGTAACCCCTAATTACCCTTAAATACCTTGAATTATCACAAATTAACATCTAATTAACCTTTAATTTAACCCCTATATTTCCCTATTTCTCCCTAATTGCCACCATTAACCAATAATTACCTTGAGTTATCAATAATGAACCATTAATTATCTCTAGTAAACTGTAATTAACCCATAACTATCCTTTAATAATAACACCTAATTAACCCACAATTACCTCTAATTACCACAAATTAGCCACTAATTTCCCTTAATCCAACACTAATTACCACCAAAATGACCCTTAATTACTCTAAATTGTCCTTAAATTAACCCCTAACTAACCCCAAATTACCCCAAGTTAGCTTGAAATTACCCTTAATTAACACCTAATTATCCCCAAATACCATAAATTAATGCTTAATTACACCTAATTGATCATAAATGACCACTAATTAATCCATAATTATTGCTAAATACCCACATTTTCCCCTTAAATAATTGTGTATTAATGCCTAATTAAACCCTTATTGCACCGAATTAACTCCCAACTACCCTTTATTACCTCTATATAACCCTTAACTAATTCTTATAACCCTATGTATCCATAATTGCCTTGGAATACCCCTAATTTCCCCCTAATTGATCACAAATTACAATCGATTCTTATTAGCTTAGGATTAGCCCTATCTAACCCCAACAAGAAACTTGTAAATTACTCCCTTATTAACCTTGAATATAACACCTATTGAACCCATGATTACCCTATTTACTCCTAGTTTACCAATAATTACCATGAATTAACTCCTAAATACCCTAAATTGCTCTTAATTAACCCCAAATGAACCTATATTACCCCTAATTAACACTCATTTACCCTTAAATAACCCTAAATTAACTCCTAATGCTCAAAGAGAATGTTTAGGTTAAGGCTAAAGGAAGAAGAAAGTGGTTACAAATATGGTATCTTCTTACCAATTTCTTTAGCCCACATCCCTACTTAACCTCTAATTACTTATAAATTTTCCTTAAACTAGTTTGTGAGCTAAAATAGTTAGTTCACAAGATGGTTTGATTTACTTGGACATTTTTACTCTAAAAATATAAAAATTGGTGCCCTACCCACCCAAACCCTAGTTAGTCTAATATGATGGCACCCCCTTCACATGCATCTTTCAATATTAGGATTTGAAAAGGCCATTTTTTCATTTAAAAATTGAGGGTTTGCTAATTTAGGGTATATTTGCAAGCATTTTGTGATGAATTATTAGAAGAAGAGACAAAATCCTACAGAGCCATCATGAATGAATTTTTGTCAAATTCCTATTATGTAGAAGGGATTCATTTTTGATATTTATATTAATTCATCATATTTCTTCATGAACATCATCAAATATGGCAATGTGACTATAATTCTATACATGACTTTAAATTCTTAATGTACTATTAACTCATCATTGCCATATCTATCCATTCAATCAAAGAAATTCTTACTAGAGTCCTTAACCCTTATTTTTCGTATCTCCAATTTGAAAAAAACTTAGGAGAATATTCATCCCAGGTAACTGCATCCTTTTAATCCAATCATTCAACCCAAAGAAATATCTTCATTAGATATGAATCAAACAAATTCCACCATACAACCAAATTGTGTCACATCCATTAAAGTTAGACTCATCCCAAACTATGATTGTGACATCACTTTCACTTTTAAAGATGCTTAATTTGAACATATTCCACATTGAACAAATCTTAGCCATTAAGTTGTATAGGTAGAAAATCTAATGTTATATGTTTCAATGATGATGTTTTTTTTCTAATTGTATATGTTTCAATGATAATCTTTAAAAATAAGAAAAGTTGCTTTATCATTTTAATAGAAAAAGTTACTTTATCCTTTCTTAAAATAAACAGAATACTTTATTTAATCTATATATAAATTTAAATTTAAATCTATATTAAATATAAAGAATTAACCTTATATTTGTATATATTAATGTTAACTAAATGCCGGGTTGCATACCATTACTCTAAGGAGTCTTTCGGTTACATAGATTTTTAGTAACAATATCATATGTTATCAACTTTTCATCATAATGATTTATAATCACTCTAAATTATATTTCTTGATTAATTTTATTTCTTTTATAAATTTCTTTTTTAATATAATATTGAAAATACATATGTTATAATTTTCATTAATAATTATCTTATTTTATATATTATAATAATAAAATTTAAAATAATTAATATTAACTTCCCTATATATAATTTTAAAAAAATATTCACAAATCACTAATTATTAATATCATTCATAACTAACCCATTCAACGTTCTCAAAGAGTGCCCGTCATACATTTATTAAAATTTGAACCCATTTGATATCTTTAGTATTTTTCTATGGATTATGCATTCGATGTTTGTTATGTTTTTAATTCCAATGTAATGCTCCATAATTTATAAATCTTCTATACTTTTGTATTTCTAAATTAAATTCGAAATACATTAGTTTTAAGTCAAATACTTTTTATTTTATTTTAATTATTTTTACAACAAACTGAATCTTTACAATCATATTACAATGAATCTTTGAAAAAATAATATGGATAAGGTTTATAAATATATAATTTTTTTTTTTAATGGAATGGGTATTTTTTTATTAAAATAATTAGATTGATGCAAAACTTTTTTTTAAGTAAAAATGTTTCAATATAACTATAATATAATTTTTTTTGGGTTTTTAAACTATAATTTGATATAAAAATTTTCTATATATTCTGCAAAAAATTCCAAAAAAATCTATATATTTGCAATACATGAAAACAGAGTAAATTAAAAAAATCCCATAGGGTACAACTTATGCAACGATTACCAAATTCATTTCAGAGCTTCAAGATGTGCCTTCTCCACACACATTTCCTTTGTCGGCCTCTAGCACTTGTGTGCAATTGTCATTATCTATTTTTCCCAACTTGATTTCGAAGTCAAAGACTAGTGGGGTGACCCCATTGGAATGACGCTTCAAAATTAACAATTTTTCTTCCAAATTACCATTTTTTTTGTCTATTTTGACCTAAAACCACTCACAACTCTTCTCCAAGAACCTGGCCTCCTTTTCCTTTTCCATGGGCTCCAATCTTTCATTAGAAATTTCAATCATACCTATTAACACTTTGAATTAATTTTTCCATTAATTGCTTCTAGTGCTCCAAATATTTCTAAGCATTGAACCCCAAATATTCATTTCTCCTCTCAATGTCATTTTTTTTACACATTTGTTATGTGCCCATATACAAAATAAGTATTATATTTTAACACACCATTTTTTATGGTGTTTGTTTACACCATTATGGATAGTGGCATAGGGATAATTTTCATTTATATTTTTTCTCCGTAGACAATAGTCGACATTTGTTGCATGAGTATAAATGTTACATGCATATAATCATATTTGGATAGGAATCAATTGTGTATTATTATATATCTCTATTATTAAGATTTTTTTAGAGGTGAAATTTCGTCAATTATATTTTTTTGACATATTATGAAAAAAATATTCACTCATTTTATTAAATTTTTTCTTTTTTTACATACATATAATTAAATGAATAATAATCACCAAAAATATACTAATTTTAATAGCAAATTACATGTTATACTAGTTTTAATAGTAAATTACATGTTTTTTTTAATATTCACCTATATTCTATATATATGATCTTTTAAACCAAAATAGTTGCCTAAAATACTATACGTAGGAATAATAATTAAATCCTTTAAAAATACCCTATCTACCATCTTCCACCTCTCTGCTTTTCATTATGATTGTGTTTTTTTAAAGATTTGTTGTCATAAAACTTTTCTAAATTTAATCGCAAATATTCCACTATCAATACTATAAATGTGAAGATGTATTTCCATTTAAGCGAAAGAGATTCAGAAAGCAGAAGGGCCCCATATTACTTAGGGGTCACTCACTATTCATATGGTGAGGGATTTGACTAAGCCGTATAAATTCACCTTCCACCCACTCGCTATGCTGCGTTCTTTTACCTCGACATCCCAAACCACTTCCCTGCCTGTTAATTGCTTAGAGCAATGTCCAGCTGCACTCAAATATACCATGAGACCTATGAGTTGATTTGCAATCTCGTGATTGATATCCTGAGCCAAAAAAAATAATCTCTCTTGATAAAGTCGGTTGTATAAATCGACCCAAGTTGCATCTTCATCTCCAGAGGCTCGGAAATGCACTTATACTCTCTACTTACTTTTGTTTATTTTTAAATTATAAATTATTTTTCTAAATTTGTGATATTTCATTGTTGATAAAAAACCCTTAAAAATGACCACCTATTATCATCTTTAAAATTTGGAAACCACAAACATTTCTTTGGGAACACGAAAAAGGTGATCAACTGTACTCTTCTACTATATATCAACAAGTACTATTAAAATATATCTATCATTTTCAACATTATGATATGCACAATAACATTACATTCATTGTTAATGTTAAATGCAATTTAAGTTTTGATTGATTTAGAGGAAAAAAACAACCTACGAAATGAAATTGGCATCATACATAGAATGCCTTCTAAGCTCTATTTTTATTTTTACTCTCAAGCCATCGAATATTTACTCTCAAACATCAAAATCTAAGGTGGTATTTTTGTCAAATTGTAAAGTAGGGAATGTTAGTGCCTTAAAATTTAAATTAAATTATGGTATTATGGTCTTAATAATGTTTGTTGGGATTAATAATATGTTTCAAACAATGCTTTCGTTAATAAAGAAAAGGGCGCTCTAAAGATTACGGGAACGTGTTGCCTCGATATTCGGTGAAACAACTTTTGACCAGAAAAATTTGTCTCAATCCTAATGGTACAGTACTTCATATCTTGTGAACATCCACCGAATCAATGAAATGCAAATATGATTGAGATTGAGGGGAAGGTACTAATAAAGAAAACAATATAGTTTTGACTTATAAAGTTACAATAATGATAATGCTAAAAATGTAGTTGACACATAAGACAAGTAGGGGTAGGTACTAATAAGAAAATAATATACTTTAACAATATACTTTTGACTTATAACAATAATTATAATGCCAAAAAAGTTGATGTCCCTGTATCCAATATAGTTTTGACTTATAACAATAATGATAATGCCAAAAAAGTGGATGTCCCAATACTGGGATCAATAGAAGGAAAATAACAAAAGGAATACTAAAGCACATATATGATGCCTTTGTTGTCACCTTGCTCCTCTCTGTCATCCCACTTGCACTCTTTGTCAGTTATTATTGATGTACATCATTTGTCCATGGAAACATCCATCCCTCCTAGGAATAGAAACATGATATCCATGCTATTTTAACTCAAAAGGCCACAATAATTTCAATTTCAATGTGAATGGTAGAAGTTCTTCACCGGAATAAGTAGGCCACGGAGACTACTTGAAAGTCAAAACTGAAAGATAAGGGGTGGAGTAGGTTAAGAATAGTGGGCTTTTTTGGAAGTTTATTATTTGCCTTTGCTCTTTGAGTTGTAAGGATTATATGTCCTTGTTTTTTCAGTGGTAAGAATTATAATAATTAATTCACAAACTTTGGATTAGTTTTGTATTATAATTAAGGTGTTTAAATCAAATTGTTGATTTCTTGGTTTATTGAAGGTTTTCTTTACTTATCAATCTTTACATCATTTTTTATAACCAATCATTTTTTATAGGTTTTATTCGTTTTCATATTAAGGTAAAGGGGCTATTTTAATATTTAAATTTATTTTCTTAGGTTTTATTCGTCTTCAAAGGAGCTATTTTAATATTTACATCATTTTTTATAACCAATCATTTTTTATAGGTTTTATTCGTTTTCATATTAAGGTAAAGGGGCTATTTTAATATTTAAATTTATTTTCTTAGGTTTTATTCGTCTTCAAAGGAGCTATTTTAATATTTAAATTTAGAAAATAGATAATATATTAAACTAATTCAAGTGAGATTAATTAATGCTAGAATTAAAGTTATCATTAATTAACCAGCATTAAATGTTTGTTCTTGACTTATAGTTATGACACATTGTTGACATAAGTTGTTTGGTTTGCTATACATATGGTAACAGTAACTGAATTCCATGTAAAATTTGTGTCAAAAGTGATAAGTTAGTCCCATGTAAAATTCAATTTGTTTAAAGTTTTCTCATTAAAGAGTTCATATATTATTTGATTATCATTATTTATTGAAATCACTTGTTACTAGGTGATAGGTGCTCTTTTTTATATATGATCACTTGCTGCCAAGCATTTCTATTCATTATTTTATTTACTATTAGTGCATCGAGCTATATCTAATAGAACAAAGTCATCAAAAATGAATTATCAAACCTCATTGATTTACATATATGCTTTCGTACAAGTTCTCTCTTTTTACATGTTAGCATATAAAATAGATTCAAAGTTTAAGACACTAAGATTTGATATTTATTTTTGGTTTTTTGTTTTCATTTAATAATTAAGAAAATTATTTAAATCCATATTGCATATGTAAAATTCCATTAGGAATATTTCTGAATCATAAAAATGTACTCATGATTTAGGATTCCACGGTTGGCTACATAAAGGTAAGTCATTTTTTTAAGTAGTAAGAGGTTGAGCTACTTGAGATTTATGTGGAAAACATATATCATATTGCTATATGGGAAGGAGGAGGACATGGGAACACTTGATAAACACTTTGATTGGTAATAATTTCATTTCGAACATATTTTGTAATTATTATTTAGTTAAATTAGTTAATAGTTTGGACTTAATTGATTTTAGTTGAAAGGTACATCTTGTTAACATAGAAACGTTTGTTGCTTATTTAGTCGAAGGTCTAACTATGATATGTTGTCATAGAGATCTATATTTACAAAGACTATAAATAAAATGGATGGTTAAAATTTTAATTGGCTACATGTTAAAATGGTTGAAGGCAAAGTTATTAATAATAGTTTGGAAGGGAGTGTGAACACAATGGTTTCAAGCCTTGAGTTTCAAAAGAAATGGTAAGGTAGAAGAGAAATTTTATGAAAAGAAGAAACGGGTGTGCTTTTATTTTTGAAGACGAATTATTTGAATATTTTACTCATTTAAAGAAAGCCAAAAATTAGATTTGTTACACAAAAAAACTATATAAATTATATGTTTGGGTTGTTGGGTTGAAATTTTGAGACAATTTTCATTAGAAATCAATGCACAAATGAACTGAAGGGAAGGTATAGCTACAAGAGAGGAATTCTTCAAAGTATTGACAGAGGGGAATTCCATTGATAAAGTACTTACCAAGCACTTATTTTGTACATGTATATCTTCATTTCTCTTCACCAACGGACCAAATTGAATTATGAGAATAATTTTGTCCACTTGAAGGGACTTAATAAAAGTGGTTTTCAAATAATAATAAAGCGCATAACTTCAATTTATGTAGAAATTCCTTGTAGATTCAAATTGCTAATTGTAATATGCTAAAACAAAAGACTTGAATCTACTCTACTCATGAGCGGAAACAATTAATCACGAAGCATACAAGAGAAATAATTCAATCAACACATTATACAATGATTCCCTGGGGAGAACCACAACTAAAAACCCATGCTATCTGTATATTGGATTAGTCAGAAAATATGAGAAGATTACAATGCTTTGCTCAAGCCTAAGCAACCTCTGCACTATCTCTATCTGTCTCACAACTTCCTAAACAAGCCTTGTCCAATACTTAACCAATTTTCTGCTTGCCTAAGTCCCTATTTCCTTGTGTGTTTCCTTGGGAATTGGCCCATATTAACTAGGTAAATTCCTCAATTGGAATTGCACAATCCATAATAGACCTTCCATTAACTGCATGCATGATCCAGGTGGATATTGGTGGCCACCCATCAATTCCACTTGGACCCCCACCATTATTTATTTTAGCTTTACAATTTCCTTAATTGTAGCGCAGCTTACTATTTTTATGTAGGAATTTACAAGGTAAATTCCTTAGATAGAACACCAAAGGACACCGCTCACAAACAAATCATAGATCAATACACCAGTATTCTTGACGTGGTTAAAACCCTCAAAGAGGGAAACAGTCCACAACCTGAGCCAACGTGGCCACTTCAGGCAATTTATTAATAAAAGAAAGAAAATTTGCATAAGCTTCTCTCATGAACGATTACCCTACAAATGACCCTCCATGCTCTTTAAATAGAGATCATGGACCAATCGGGGGTTAAGCCACAGATCAGGTGTCGATTATACCTAGGAGAGAATGAACCGTTGGATCACTACATATCGTGACCATCGGATTGTAAGTTACAAAAGTACATAGTAAAGAAACACACTTTACCTAACTCTACACTAGTCCAAGTTATACTTAAATATTTCCTATGTGTCAGAATATCCTAACATCCCCCCTTAAGAACGAACTTGGGATAGGATTGAAGGATGTGCAAATATGACACAATAGGAGAAGGAAGGAGGCATTAGAGCCTATTACCCCTTAGTGACAACTTCCTGAACTCCAACCATAAATCGAAGTTTTGTAAACTTTGCCTTTGTGAGAGCCTTTGTAAATATGTCTACAACTTGATCATTTGTTGAACACTATTGCACTTCAAGGACATGGTCATGAATGAGGTTTCTGATGAACTGCATGTGCAGTTCAATGTGTTTGTTGCTCTGATGTTGGACTGGATCTTTGCATAGTTGAATGACACTTTGATTATCACACCAAAGTGTAGGCGGATGCTGCTGCTGAAAGCCAAACTCTAAGAGGATCTGACAAAGCCACATGGCTTCCTTACTAGCTTCTACAACACCACGATACTCTGCTTCTGCTAAAGAAAGAGAAATGAAACTTTGTTTCTTGCAAGCCCGTGTAATAGGTCCTGAACCAAGAGTGAACACATAACCTACGATAGACTTCCGATCATGAGGGT
The DNA here is from genome assembly GCA_031772625.1 of Pinus tabuliformis. Classification (NCBI taxonomy): domain Eukaryota; kingdom Viridiplantae; phylum Streptophyta; class Pinopsida; order Pinales; family Pinaceae; genus Pinus; species Pinus tabuliformis. The sequence continues at coordinate 308,377,276 of CM062815.1, read as the reverse complement.
CACCAGCCCAATCGAAATCAGTGAAACCAACCAATAGAGGAGATGCTTCGCAATGTAATGAATCCCAAACTGAACTGTACCTCGAACATAATGAAGTATTCTTTTAGCTGCTTTCCAATGACTTTCATGTGGGTTTTGCATAAACCGAGCAATAAGGCCAACAACAAAGGAAAGGTCGGGACAAGTATGGGTCAAATACAAAATTTTTCCTACAAGTTGACGGTATAAGGTAGCATCAAATTCAGGGGAATTACAAGTGACTGAACGTTTGGCTCCAGACTGAAAGGGAGAAGGGGCTAGCTTACAGTCTTCCATGTGAAAATGGTGTAGAAGATCATAGCATACTTGGACTGGGAAAGGGAAATAGCTTCCTTGGATTGCAAGGCTTGAAGACCAAGAAAATAATGCAAGTGTCATAAGTCTGTCATTTCAAACTTCTTTTTAACACTAGACTTCACATGGTTTATAAGGTTGGGATCACTACCAGTAAGGATAAGATCATCAACATAAAGAACAAGAATGATAAGAGACTTGCCCACTTTCTTGGTGTAGACAATATTGTCAAAATGGCACCTAAAAAAGCCAATTTCTAAAAGAAAGCTATCCATCATAAAGAACAAGAATGATAAGAGACTTGCCCACTTTCTTGGTGTAGACAATATTGTCAAAATGGCACCTAAAAAAGCCAATTTCTAAAAGAAAGCTATCCATCATAAAGAACAAGAATGATAAGAGACTTGCCCACTTTCTTGGTGTAGAGAGTATTGTCAAAATGACACCTAAAAAAGCCAATTTCTAAAAGAAAGCTATCCATTTTGGCATACTATGCCTGAGGGGCTTGCTTGAGACCATAAAGGGATTTCTTAAGCTGACATACAAGACTGGAGTCTGTTTGTATAAATCTAATAGGTTGTTCCATATATATTTCTTCATGCAAGTCCCCATGCAAGAAGGTAGATTTAACATCCATCTGATGGACTTCCCATTTGAAAGAGGTAGCAAGGGAAAGAACAAAGTAGAAAGAGTTCATTTTGGCAATAGGGGAGAAGGTTTCAATATAGTCAATGCCTTCAACTTGTGAAAAACCCTTAGCAACAAGACGAGATTTATGTTTATCAACTTTTCCATTTGGTCCATACTTGGTTCTGTAAACCCATTTGCATCTAACAAGTTTTCTTCCCTTTGGAAGAGGAACAAGATCCCATGTATCATTTGCTAATAATGAATGATATTCTTCATTCATAGTTGCGTCCCAATCTGGATGGCATGAAGCTTCTGCAAAGGTGTCAGGATCATAATTCGCTGAAGCTTGAGCCAGTAAAGAAGAGGCTCTATCGAACTGAGAACGTGTACATCATTGATCTATAGGATCACCGATAAGAGCAACCGCTGCATCCCAACTAGCATAGACCCATTTTGGAAGCTGAGGAGCTGAAGGAGAATCTTGAGAAGGTGGGGGCAGATTTTCATCCTCACTTTCATCATCTAAAGAAGAAATATTTTCAGAAGTAGAAGGGGTAGAGATAGGTGGCACATCTGTCGAACTAGGCTCGTAGGCTGATATATTTTCAGAAAAATTTACATATCTTCTAATGATAACATTTTTGGACTTAAGTGGAATAAGTCTATATCCTTTGACATCTTCAAAATATACAACAAAAATACATTTTTCACTCTTAAGTTCTAAAGCTTTATGTTTCTCATCTGGAATATGAGCCCATGCTTCACTTCCAAAAACACGAAAGTGACTTACATTTGGTTTAATTGAGATCCATGATTCTTCTGGAGTGATATTCTTTAAAACCTTAGTAGGAGTGCGATTTACTATGTAATTTGCACAGTTAATTGCTTCTGCCCAAAAATTAAGACTAAGGCCTTTAGATTGAAGCATACAATTATCCATTTCCTTTAAGGAGCGATTCTTCCTTTGAGCTACACCATTTTGTTGTGGAGTATATGGAACAATATGTTGCATTTGAATTCCATTCTCAGTGCAAAAGTTGATGAATTTGTTGTTAACATATTCTCCGCCATTATCAGATCTTAGCTTAAGAATTTGATGTCCATATTGTTTTTCAACAAAGGCCTTAAAGGCCAAGAACATGTTAAATACTTCACTCTTGAGTTTTAAGAAGTATACCCAAGTGCATCTGGAAAAATCATCAATGAAAGTTAAGAAATACTTGTAGCCAGAGAATGAAACAACTAGAAGTGGACCACATAAATCACTATGCACAAGCTGTAAAGGGGTTGAGGCATGCCAAGAGGCACATTTTTCAAAACTATCCTGATGATGTTTTCTGAGTATACATCTAGAACAAACACCATATCTACAAGATACCATTGGAAGACCTGTCACCATATTTTCTTTACATAGATTCTGAAGGGAGCGATATTTTAAGTGACCAAATCACTCATGCTAAAGTTTCATCATTATGAGCAACAAATACTGAGGTAAGATTTGATGACCCAAAGTTTTTAAACTTATACAGCCTTGTAGAATCATCAGCAATGCTAGTAGCTAAAATCTATCTAGGATCTCTTAGGTCCTTAATTACAACATCGTGAGGTGAAAATTCAATGATTTTACCTTCACCTGAATGAGTTATCTTATATACAGATAGAAGGTTGCAGGATAAGCTTGGAACACATAATACATCATTAAATTGACCATTGTCTAGATGAACAGTTCCAGTCCCTACAACACTAAGAGATCTATCATCACCAACATATATATTTTTGGTGTTACAATCATTTCAAGAAGAAAACATGGCTTTGTTTTTGGCCATGTGATAAGAAGCTCCAGAATCAATGAGCCACTCATGAGAATGATAAGAAGAAGATACATTTAGTGCATAACTAGACCGATATGCTTGACAACCACATGTAGAAAGTGTTATTCCTGAAGATGAGGTTGCAGTAGAAGAGTGCTCCAAATGGATGTTATGATTCTTCATTGCTGCTTCCAAGGCTTCCATCTTTTTAAAGCATTTGGATTCTAAGTGGCCATCTCGATTACAAAAATGGCAATGTTTATCAGTCTTCTTCCCTTTGCTTTTATTTTCCTTATCATTTTGTTGAAATTATTTTTCATTTTGAGGCTGAAATTGCTTAGGAACCTTGTTTGGTTTAGGACCATTCTTTTTAGGATACTACTTCTTAGGATTCTTTGAATGTTGTTGCTACTGGATGGCTAAGGCTTTCTTAAAAGAGTTTCCAAGATTAACAAGACCAAGATATAAGATCTTTTCTTGTTATTAAAGAATCACAAAAGGCATCAAAATAGGGGGACTTGTAGTCTTGTCCTTGAGAAATAAAGGCTTCTCTAGTAGAATGGAAGGTGGAAACAAACACAGAGTATGTTGGTCCCAACTTAGTAAGAATGGAATAGATAAGGCTACTATCTTCTTTCTTAACCTTAACGCCTTCCAAGAGAAGTCTAAGGGTCTTGAACTTGGACAAAAAATCTTCAATAGAAGATAAATTATTGGGGTCCAATGTAAGCAACTCATTTTTGAGTTGATGGACTCTAATTTCATTTTTAATTCCAAAAACTTTAGTGAGTTGTTTCATTGCTTCATTAGGAGTATCAAGTTCTGCGATATGGAATCTAAGATCTGGAGAAATAGACATCCCTATCAACCCACGTGCTTGATATTACCTATTTTCCCTTTTGGCTACCTTATTTTCATCTTGAGGTTTCGTTTCTTGGCTTGGGGCTATTCTGTAAAGACCTTTACTTCTAAGTAAATCCACAATGTAGGACCACCATTGGATGTAGTTGGTGCTATCAAGAATATCTTGGCATGGAATTCCCATTTTAACATAAACTGAAACTATAGATACTGAAACTAAGTGTTCCAAGGGAAATATCTCGAAAACTTAGGTTGATTTAAAAAAATGGCTCTGAAAACGGCTTCGGATGAAGAAGTTATGGATTTTTGAAGAAAAGTTGTTGAAGATGTCGACGAACTGCGTGAATGTGCGGAAATGAATGATAATGTTATATTTAAAAAAAATCCTCGCCCCACCCACCCTTCCAAACATAAATCTATTTAGCTCACTTTAAAAAAAAAAATATGTGACTCACTTTTATAAATAAGTGAAAGTCACTTTTACAATGATACTTTATGAGTTACCCACTAAATTGTAAATTAAATAAAGGTAAAGAGACTTTAGAATTATAAGTGACTCACTTTTTATAATCGGTGAGATCACTTTTACATAAAGTAACTTTAAAACATAAGCTACATGTGTTTTTTGAAAAAGTAAATCAACAAAAAGAAAGACTTGAACCCAAGACCTCTATTCTCATAAAGTAACTTTGGACCAAGTGAGCTAGTTTAAAAGGTTAGTAATGTTTGGAAAAGAGGAAGGGTTTTGTTTTTGTATTTTTTGTTTTTTGTTTAGTCATTGAAGCTTTGGGGTGCATGCTTACTTGAGAAAGCTCTTTTTTACCTACAAAACAAAAACCGCAAAACCCAACACAGAGATACAAAAAAAAAAACAAACCTTATGGTTTGAAGTTAGCTTTACCCAGAAACTAAAAATTTCCCTCAATGTTTCTGATTTTCCGAGATCACACTAAGGCGCGGCGAAAAAGAGCATACACATGAGAAAAATCCTTCCCTTCTGTTTCTGATTTTCCTAGATTGCACAAAGTTGTGGCCCAAAGAGCATGCGCAGAAATGAAAGGTATAGATCCGGTAATAAAAAACAAAGGGATAAATAAACCGAAATAAATAGAGAGAAAATAACTAAAAACTACAAATAAACAATGTATACCTCCAGATCTTAAAAATGACGTAGCCAGGGCTACAAGAAACCTTTTTGCGTGAAACGAAAGGGGTTCCTCACTGGAACAGATGCTCCTAACATAATAGAGCAGTCCTCTTGACCCAAAAGTAGTCAGAGACAGTAGATCTAGGAAATGACAGTCGGATGCAGTTCTACCGGCTTCATATTTGGATCATCAACAGATTCGGCCCTCAAATAGCTCTAATACCATGTAGGAATTTACAGGGTAAGTTCATCAGATAAAACACCAAAGGATACCACTCACAAATAGATTATAGATCGGTTAAAACCCTGAAAGAGGGAAACAGTCCACGGCATGAGCGAACGTGGCCACTTCAAGTAATTTATTAATAAAAGAAAGAAAATTTACATAAGCTTCTCGCATGAACGGTTACCCTACAAATGACCCTCCATTTTCTTTAAATAGAGATCATGGATCAATTGGTTGTTAGGCCATAGATCAAGTGTCGATAATACCGACGAGAGAATGAACCGTCAGATCACTACATATTGTGACTGTTAGATTGTAAGTTAAAAAAGTACATAGTAAAGAAACACACTTTACCTAACTCTACACTAGACCAAGTTATACTTAACTATTTCCTATGTGTCAGAATATCCTAACATTTTAGCAGTTTTTCAGGTCCTTAACTTCCGGAACTGTTTTGAGGCCTTAAACGACGTTTTTTGGGAAACATGGGAGCAACATGGGTCCATGGACGAATGTTGCTCTTCCCAAATTTGTAATTCTCAGATAGATATTTCTAACGAGATATTATGCGCGTTAAACAAATATTTTATGCCAAAGTTACGACATCAGGAAGTTGATGTACCAATTTACCCAAACGGGGCCCACAGTTTGTCGTTTCATCTTCTAGGGTTAGGTTTTTGGATGTTTAGGGTTTTCCATTGTTTCTCAACAATAAATAGGCCTTCGAGCCTCATTGTAACACAATTCAGAGGATGTAGCCACCACATCTCTTCTCAGAAATAAGCTACCATCACCCTAGCTAGTTTATTTCCATTTATGTTCGTAAGCATATTTTAGTGTTTTACAGTAATGAAATGAAGTATTATTTCTAATACATATCTATATGTATGGTTATATTTGTAATTTGTTGCATTCTTGTTTAAATTTGAATCAGTGCTATCAGAGCGATCTACTCTTTCTCTGTCTTTCTTTGCATGTCCCCAACGAGGTCGGGATATACAGAGTTAGGGCTTGAACTGGTCGAACCTCTACAAGACTAGCCTCGCAAATCCCGATGGCCTCCCATGGCGGATGAAAAGAAAGACAAGGGGGTATGAGATCCTATCAAAATTTTGCTTGAAGAGGCCCTCAAGCGACAAAGGAACATGATTATGAACAACTTTGCCCAGATCCTTCAGCGACTACCCAGGGGCGACACATCTACTTCCAGCAGCTACTCTAGAAGCGCCACACCCTTTAAGGTACAAGTTAACTTTGACATTCCCATATTTGAGGGTCAGATAGATGCAGATGCTGTAGATAAATGGTTAAATCTGCCAGAAGGGTATTTTCTTGTTCCTAATTTTTCCAACTGGGAAAAGATTACTTTCGCTCTTCTCAAAGCCACACCCCACATTAAGGACTAGTGGGAAACCTACTACGAGCAGAAGGATGAAAGTACAACCTCACTATTTTCAGCCGCATCCACTTGGAATTCATTCCGAGCTGCCATCAAGGAGCAGTACTACCTTGTCAGAAGCTATGAGGATCAATACATAAATTGGACCACACTGCAGTAGGGAAGGGACCAAGACATGCTAGAGTTTACCAATATTTTCCATACCCTTCGCACAAAGTTGGGTATCAAGGATTCGGAGTAGCATTTGGTACTTAAATACTGCGGTTGTCTACATAGGTACATCCAAGAAGAAATAGAATTCCTGAACATCTCCTCGCTCGACACAACATACCAATATGTCGTCAAGATCGAGAAAAAGTTTAAACAAAATAAGTGATACTTTGGATCTGCGAATCCAGAGCAAGGGAAAGGTGCCCCCAAACTGTAGAACAAAAGACAAAGCCAAGGCGAGGCAACCCAAGACAACCTGCCAAAGCTGCAAGCAAAGAACAACAATGTGAAGCCGAAAGAGGACACGGGAAAGTGGTGTGAGTTCCATAAGAGCTCCACTCACAACAAAAGTGAGTGTCAGGCCAAGTAGTCACTAGTGACTGAGCTAAATGTTTCAGAATCAGATGGATGTTCCGACTCTGAGTTAGAACCTGACAAGGGGAATGAAAAAGGGAAGCAGATTATCCATGCGGATCCCAACGCCACCATTGCCACTACGAAGATCTAGAGGAGGAGAAGTGCCTCTTCCACTCCCATATGTGGGTAAAGGGATCCCCACTACAGTTCATTGTTGACAACAGGAGCAAAAATAACCTCATTTCGGTGGAGGTCGTGAAGCAGTTGGGCTTACCTGTTATCGGGAAAACTAATGTCTATGCAGAGTTGCTAGTCCCACTAAGGCTGGTAGCTACCTTAGAAACAAACAAACTAAAAACTACTTTCGTTTTCCTTTATGAGAAATAGATAAGAGGGGAATAAGGAGACCAATCTCTATCTTGCGCTTCATTCCTTGCTCGATTCCTCTCCCTTCTGATAGGTCTTCGCCACTCGCTTCCTCGTCTACCCAGCTTCAAAGAGCACCTGTAGAATCAAAGCAGCATAACACTATCCAAGAACATAGATATATTATCATAAAAAATATAGGACCATATATATATTAACCACACAAATGCATATAACATCAATCATACAAGAATGTGGAGGAAAACTTGAATAGCTTTATTGATAATCAAGAAAGAGCAAAGAGGATTACAACCAATTGTTCTGACCCAGCATCATCCTCTTAGCAAGAAAGCCCTTCTTCACCTGATGAAAAGCTTAGATCACCCAACACTATGATATTTCACCAAGAAACCAACAACACTTCCTTACAAGATACAAAATTTCAGCCTCTGGATCTCTGGGATGAGGGATCCATATATAGATGTTTGCAAGGGGAATGAGTCAGCTTTTGAGATTTGATTAGTGTCCTATCTCTGATGGTTCTTGATTCCACTTGGAGATTGATGATCTCTTACTCATCCCTGGGAAAATGCAGAGAGGCAAGTGTCACAGGAGAAGTTTATGGAAGATTCCATGATCCTCCACCTTGCGGATTGACCTTGCCATTTGTCCACTCTCACCCATTGCACCCCATAGAAGGGATTTTCAACATGCATCGCACTTACTGTGTGTATTCAGGTGGGATGCAACGCACTTTGACCATGGAGCAGGTGAAATGGTTCAGTTGTGACCAGTTCTGACTAGTTTTTCATGGAGAACTTCCTGGAGATGCTGTAATCAGTTGACCTTGTTCATTTAGGGGTTGTTATAACACTTTTAGGGACTTAGGAACCCTTGGTTTATGGACATTTGTGATTGGGGTTGCAGTGCCCAAAAATGTCTATAACAGTTTCCCCCTAAAGCATGAGGTCGTTAATCTTTTGATGTTGGGTGAAATGCTTTATTATGAGGATCTGAAGTTTTTTCAAGCTGGAAGGCGACCTATAATAAGATACAATACAATACATTATCTTCATAATATTTTCATGATCTAGCTAAGGTGGGCATTCCCATGCTCAGCTCTATAAATTCATTTTCATGTACATGAGACAAACAATCGTCTGAGTGTAGTCCGATGATTCTAGTAGAGCCATCATCCCTTAGATTGGATGATTATTTGTGCAGCGGTGATGTACATTTGATGTTTTTATTTTCCTGAATATATTTTGCAACCCAGATGGATGAAACTAGATCCAGGGTCTTCAATCTCGTTTGATCTTCACTCAAAGTACAAGTCGATCCATGTGAGAGATGTTCTGGAGCAAAACACGGAAAGACATCGCCTGATTACCAGCCAATAATGTAAGCTATTAACATGTGTGAGAGGAATCACTGATAATGATGATGACCCTCAAGGTACTACAGTACAATTTACGTGGTGTGAATAAGGGACTTTGCATAAAACACCATGCAAAATCTTTCGGTCGAAGGCCATTGATGTAAACCTGTCGCCGGAAGTGAGAAACTTGCCATTGAGGCATGCAAGATTCAAAGTACTGAAAGGGCTGTTCCTAGATCGACTTCTTGAATAATGAGCTGATGTCGAAAAGAAGCAACCCGTCATAGGAGGGCCTTAGTGAATCCCACATCAATGACACGAAACAGAGCAAATGATTTAATGGAGGTGAAAACAATCTGGTGATATAAGGTTTAATGTGGCGATCATGAAAGAATGGAGCATAACTGTATTGCAGTGGGTGAGACATAGGTGAATTCTCTGAGTGACTTCTCTTGAACATATCGGCGACACTGACATGATGGATTGGTAGCATTAACCCCAAATATGGATGGTGTGAAGGAACCATGGTGATGTCACCAGTGAATGGAACAACCCAACCCAACTCGGATGTGGAGTGAAAGTGTCATGTTCAAGAGCGACTTGCTACCAACAAATTTTCTCAATTTTTCTTCCCAATTTTTCCCCAGTTATTGCTAACCAGTACCTCTTTATTTTTGTCAAGCTTGAGGAGGATAACATATGCTTGTTCTATAATTTTCCCTTCGGGCAAACCCATCGCTATGTTTTAACGAGCCTAGCGATAGTGAAACTCGTTCTTGTCTGTTATGGACAAGTTTGTCGCTATTCAGTTTTAACGAGTTTAACGACAAAGATAACTTGGTCCTTCTCAATTTTAGAGAGTCTGAAAAGGGACGTAAAGGAAACTCCAAAAATCCTTTTTCGTCACATAATCCATTCAGCCCAAAAAAGTATAAAATAATACAAAAGGATGAATTTTCCATAATTTTAACGATCCAAACAAAACAAGAGCTCGATATTTTTGTGTAATAATCCCTCAAGTCCAAAAAGATTAAAATCTAAAGGAGGGATAGCACTTCCGGTCACTTTAACGAGCTAGAGAGGCCAATGGCTCGGCAATCTTTTCATATTTTATGAGTCAGTTGAAAAGAGCTTAAAGGAGACTTGTTTTTTGAGGAACGAGTAATAGATTTGGGTAGCAGCTGATTCCAGGTAAGGTTTGGAATTTTCCAGTCAAGACAGTGTCATAAGGATGGCTAACAGGATCACTCTTCGCAACCGTTCCTCAAAAAGGGTAAACAATCAAGTGGAGGTGAATGATCGGCCAATACAGAGTGGAGGTGATGATGAGAACACGACCAAGGCTTCAAAGGCTGATGGTAATACATTCACAATGGTTATTTACCAGAAATTGGTTCATTTTTTAATGAGCTTAAACTCTGGAGGAACATTTGTTCATTGCTTATGTTTATTTTTTAACGAGCTTGAATTCCGCGTTAAAACTGCTCGATCCAGTCGTATAATAAGGTTGTCTCATCTAAGATGCCATTTTTATGGAGCTTGCACCTTACAAATCTTTGCTCCGCATCCTTTCTTTATGCAAGTTAGAGGACCTAAAAATTTAAAAAATAAATGGTCACTCTTCGCTTGCATGCCAAAAGGTTTTCATGCCCCCAGGTATAGCGAAAAATTTCCAGGTTACCAAAGATTGTTCTATCTGTGCTACAGATAAAACACTTCCTCGGCGATGTCTACTGAAATAGGAAAAGGTGAGTGGTGTAGATGCCTCCGCTCACATAACTTTGACGAGGGAATCTTATTCCATCCTAATCCCATTTTCCTAAATGGACGGGTGTGTCAGACTAGCCATATATCCTCCGTGGAAACCTACCCTATACATAAGGTTTTCCTGCCGAAACAGACCAGGGTGCATGCCCCCTGGGTTTCAGTCATATCCTGTGAATCACTCGTGCTCATCAGGAGGACAGACTAGGGATTGATGAGACATTCCTTGCGTGAAAAGACCATTCAAGGTTGGTATATGACTATTTTCTATGTGTGAACTGGGGAATGAAAGTTGGTCTACGAGCTTGACCACTCTTCCTTCGTGCGGAAAACACATTACTCTAAAGAGTGAGGAGAAAATGGCTCCCATTCAATAAATATAGTCTCGTCCAAGGAGTAGATTATAATCTAGGGGTCCTTGGACTACCATTATGTTCATGTGAATGGTTTTCCTTCTCAATGTTATCGGCACATTGGGAAGGATCCTTAACGGTCGACTGGTTCCTTTGTCAAAACCTTTTAGATTTCTCATCTCAAGCAAAAGCGATGGCGAACCAAGCGCTTTCAAAGAAGTTGAGGAAAGGATAATCATAGAAGCCCCTTCATCTATGATGGTACCGGCCATGACCATTCTATATATTTGAGCGATGATTCGAAATGGTACACTAGCCGGTAAACGGGGTCTGCCTAGTAGATTCCAGTCAAAAGAAACAACTAGGTTGCTTGGAGGTGGGACCGAATAGACGGCTGGATATGACTTTGACGAACTTCCTTCCTACAGTAAAGGAACAGGTAGACTGCCCCTAGGTTCATTGGAGTCTGTGCTTACGAAGAGAATTTGAACGGTGTCGTTCTTGTTCTCTTTGGTGACTGTATCATCTGAAGATTGATCCTCTGAAGGCAAGACTGGGTCAACTGCCACCTTGACCTTTTGACTTTTGTCTGGTGTGGATTCAGATGGTTTATCTTCAATGATAGACGCTTCAGTCGACCACAAGGGCGTGTCAGCCAGATTTTCAACTAGTGATGGACTTGGCAAGAGTTTCTTATATTCAGGAGGAAGCCGTAACAGTGAAACCGGACGGTCATCCAAAACTCTTTTAGCTTCGTCTAAGGGACAAAAATGGACGGCGTGATCGCCTTCACACAATTTACAAGGAAATTTATATTTTCCTTTTTGTCCAGGGGCTTCACTCTCACTAGTTGACGATGTACTTCCAACATGATCATCAGAGGTTGATGACACCGAATTGTGCAAATGAGGAGACCAGTCCCTTAAGATCCGAGGGATGCAAGGAAAATCACGATGATAGTGGTCTCCTTTGCAATGAAACATGGCGATTTAGGCCTGGATGGTGCAGTGTGTGGATTTTCGCTAGATGATGCCTGGTCACCCCTTTTCGTCTTTGTCTCCTTCTTCTTCTTCTCTTTCTTCTTCTTCTCTTTCTTCTTCTTTTCCTTCTTCTTCTTGGTTACTTGATTTTTGGCTTTACCAGCTTCATCAAGCGAAGAGGAAGGAGGATAGGAAGAATTGGACAAAGTAGAGGGTTGGGGGGTGACTCTGGTATTGTTTAGTTGCTGACTTGATTTTTCAGGAATCACAGTGCTCTAAATGACAGAAGTTGAGAAGAGCCATACGGGCAAGCCGATTGTCAATCCTGGAAGAGACAATGTGGCCATATGGGGTGCACCAACATCTCCCCAAGAGGAGAAGGGACTAGGATTTCCTCCAAGGGGAACTCCTTGGTTGGTGGACTCCATTTTTCTCAACCTAAGGCCAACGTAGGAAAGGTGATGTTTATTCCGATTAAAATAAATTTTAGACACTTTGACACAACTTGTTTTTTCAATTTTTAAGAGTCGAGAAAAAACAAAAGATGGCTCTAGTCGCCTTCGATTTTTAATGAGCTTGAAGTGACAAGTGCTCATATGGACCTTTTCCTTTATGGAGTCTGAAAAGGAATGAAAGGGACTTCTATGGAAATCTAGACAGAGGGATTACCAAACCAATCGCAAAACTGCAGAATACTTTTTACGGTACGCCAGTCAATCTTCGCGAATGTTGTGTTCAGTGCATTGCAATCGATAGGGCGGTAGACATGGCTTCCTATGGATAAAGGATAAAGCCTATTGTGGTCTCCCAATATATACTCGATGGTACATGGGAGCACAAGTCCGTACTGGCACTTATCGTCTCAAGGTGGAGGAATCACCCAACCAACAATGAGAACAATAGTTACCAGGCTTAACGATGCCAGAATACGTCTCTAGCCTAGACTTCTAGATGTTGTGTGTTAGGTTCCAAATCGTTTTTAGATTCATTAAATTTATTTTATAGTTGATCTTGCTTAAGAAATTTTCCTTTCAGGTTCATCGCGTGATGTAGATGTACAATTCCTAAAATGCAATATAAGATGATAAACAATCGTTTAATCTTCTTTTTGCAATGAAAATCCTAGCTACTAAGGAAAGAGAGATGGCGTTCTTTCAACAAAGAGCAGAGAGCACACACTATATGCACTTGTCCTAAATCAAACCAACAAACAGTCTAAATGCAAATGCACATGCATGTATTTGTTTTCAGCCTTCTTAATGTGTGAATGATAAAAAGAAATCTAAGCGCAAATCTGAATTATTTTTCAAAGCGACATTACTAACAAGTTTCTTTTCAAGACAAAATGAGGACAATGACGACACTTTGCTATTCGGAATTGAAAACTTGCTTTCGACACTTGAAAAACTACTAATTCAAATCAAATACAAGAGTAACAGTGTAATTGACTATCAAGAACAATCAGATTCTCTTCTATGACTAAAAATGACACTTGTGACATTTTCGAATCAAGAAACGACAGTACAATTACGCTACTTCTTTGTAAAGGAGAACTGAAAATGACTCAAAATACATAAAAAAATTTACAGTTCTTTGCACAATGGAGGTGGAATAATGGCAAGGAAGGGGGTTCCCAATAGAGGTATACTGACTACAGACAACAAAACTCCTAAATAGAGCTGAAAAGAGTGAACACAGAAGCCAAAATCTAAGATCAGAAGAGGTCTGATCAGCGCACCTGTAGCACAGGGAAACTAAAATGTAACGCACCTACTACACTCGGGAAGTGCGATGCATTCAGGTTTCAAAGAAGACACAGTGCGATGGACCAGGGACAAGACTTTAGCTGGGTTTCGGGTCACAGTTTGCAGCTCAGTTCAGGGATTTAGGCCGAGCAAGTGGTAATCAGTAAATCAATCACAGGGGTAGATCTAAGGAGGTTACTAGAGCCACCACAAGGGCAGCTAGAGAGCTTGTAAATCAATTGTTCAATTCATAAACAAAACCCGAAGATAGACTGAAGCAGCATTGATCTACTTTGCACTTGCATAGCAAATGCAGTTCGAAGGCTAGTTGGCTTGACTTCAGGCTCCATCTATAAGTTTATAAAGTAAACAAATGTAGATAAACAAACAATCTATTCGCTCCCCAGCGGAGTCACCATTTTGTTATCGGGAAGACTAGTGTCTATGTAGAGCCGCTAGTCCCACTAAGGCTGGTAGCTACCTTAGAAACAAACAAACTAAAAAATACTTTCGTTTTCCTTTATGAGAAATAGATAAGAGGGGAATAAGGAGACCAACCTCTGTCTTGCGCTTGTTTCCTTGCTCGATTCCTCTCCCTTCAGATAGGTCTTCGCCACTCGCTTCCTCGTTTACCCAGCTTCAAAGAGCACCTGTAGAATCAAAGCAGCATAACACTATCCAAGAACATAGATCTATTATCATAAACAATATAGGACCAGATATATATTGACCACACAAATGCATATAACATCAATCATACAATAATATGGAGGAAAACTTGAATAGCTTTATTAATAATCAAGAAAGAGAAAAGAGGATTACAACCAATTGTTCTGACCCAACATCATTCTCTCAGCAAGAAAGCCCTTATTCACCTCATGAAAAGCTTAGATCACCCAACACTATGATATTGCACCAAGAAACCAACAACACTTCCTTACAAGATACAAAATCCAGCCTCTAGATCTCTGGGATGGGGGATCCATATATAGATGTTTGCAAGGGGAATGAGTCAGCTTTTTAGATTTGATTAGTGTCCTCTCTCTGATAGTTCTTAATTCCACTTGGAGATTGATGATCTCTTACTCATCCCTGGGCGAATGCAGAGAGGCAAGTGTCACAGGAGAAGTTTCTGGAAGATTCCATGATCCTTCACCTTGCGGATTGACCCTGCCATTTGTCCACTCTCGCCCATCGCACCCCATAGAAGGGTTTTTCAACATGCATCACACCTGCTATTTGTAGTCAGGTGGGATGCAACGCACTTTGACCATGGAGCAGGCGAAATGGTCCAGTTTTGACCAGTTCTGAGTAGTTTTTCATGGAGAACTTCTGGGAGATGCTGTAATCAGTTGACCTTGTTCATTTAGGGGTTGGAACAACACTTTTAGGGTCTTAGGAACCCTTGGTTTATGGAAATTTGTGATTGGGGTTGTAGTGCCCAAAAATTTCTATAACATTGCCGACCACAACACATCCACAACCACACACCATTGGGTGGCTTCACCAAGGACATGATCTTTGCACGAGCCAGCAGTGTCACCTTACATACAACATCAAGCCCTTCACGGATGAGGTATTGTGTGACGTTACTCCCCTTGATGTTTGTGATGTATTATTAGGACAAATATACTTTTGGAAGCAACATGCTGTGTATGATTCAAGGCCCCATGTTGTTATTAGTACTTTGGAAAATAAGTTGTCCATGATACAAGAGGTAGCACCACCTACCACCATCTCTTTAGTTATTGCAAAAAAATGCAGTAAGCTCATTTCCAAAACCTGGAAATTTGTTTTCATGATGATATGCCCTCAAGGAAAGAAGAAGATGGTGGCCACAACCTCCAGACAAGGCCCCTCTGCACGAAAACTGTAGATGGACAAGGTCATGGAGGAGTACGAGGATTTCTTCACCTCCCTCGCAGGAGTTCCTTTGCACTGTCAGGTCAAGCACTCCATAGATCTGACCCCATGTACGCCACTGCCCAATGGACCAATCTATCAGCGCTCTGTCCTTGAGAACGATGAAATCAAGAGACAGATTCAGGAGCTACTACAGAAAGGTCACATTCGTTCGAGTTCATCACCCTGTGGGAGCTTGATCGTGTTGGTACAGAAGAAGGATGGGACTTGGAGACTCTGCATTGACTATCGAGCATTGGACAAGGTCACTCTCCATAATAGGTACCTGATCCCATGGATTGATGACCTCCTGGACCAACTGAAGTGGGAAAAATATTTCAGCAAGATCGATTTGGAGTCAGGATATCACTAGGTACCAATCGAACCCTCTGATGTGTGGAAGGTTGCCTTCAAAGCCAAGGAAGGCCTTTTTGAATGATTGGTTATGCCTTTCAGATTGACGAATGCTCCTGTAACCTTCATGAGGCTAATGGATGACATCTTGCGGCCATTCACAAACTCATTTGTAGTGGTATACTTGGATGACATCCTAATCTTCAGCCAGAGTTGGGAAGAACACTTCCACCACATCCGACAGGTTCTCCAAACACTCCGACAACATAAGTTATGTGCCAATTTGGAGAAATGAACTTTTTGCATGACCTAGATTTAGTATGTGGGATACATTATTGGTGAACGGGGGGTGCATGTGGATCCAGCCAAGATCCAAGTCATTCGAGATTGACCATCTCCAACCACTCTGACAGAGCTCCGCAGCTTTCTGGGTCTTGCCAACTTCTATTGCAAGTTCATGTTGGGATTTTCTCATATCACTTGGCCCTTGAGTCAAGTCACCAAGGGAGGAGTGAAAGAAAAATTATTTTGGTTTGAATCTCAACAAAAGGGATTCATAGAGTTGAAAGATTGCCTTTGCTCAGCACTAGTGCTCACATTACTAGACTTGCAACAACCATTTGAGGTCAAGACAGGTGCCTCTGACTATGCTATTAGGGTAGTCCTTACTCAACACGGGCATCCAATGGCATATCATAGTGAGACACTTTCAGACACAATCCGGAAGTATCCCACTTATGGCAAAGAGATGTATTCCATTGTGCAGGCATGTCGACAATGGAATAATTACTTTTTAGGGAAGGAAATGGTCATCCACACAAACCACTGGCCCCTGCAGTTCATTCAGACCCAAGGGAAATTGCAAAATGATCGCCATCAGAAGTGGTCCACATACCTGCAACAGTTCCATTTGAATATTAAGTATAAGAAGTGAAACACCAATAATGTTGCAGATTGCCTCATTTGACCACCGATCACGGTGTTAACCATCGTTCTCAACTCTTGTGGGCATGAGACTTCTGATTGGCCGCTTCTCTACAAAAGCGACCTAGAATTCGGCCACACATACTAGACACTCTTGGAGGGTCAACATGTTCCATATTTTCACCTCCGAGATGCCCTATTATGCCACCTGGGTCACTTTTGTGTTCCTTCAAGCGAGTGTGCTAAGATGATTTGGGAAGCACAGTACAGTTGGGCTACTAGGCATTTCTAGGTCGATAAAATGGTGGCAGTACTACAAAAGTATTTCTATTGCCCAAATCTTCGACGGGATGTCAGGAAGTACATCAGATCATGCACTGCTATGCCATTGCCAAACTGACAATCAAGAAGCATGGCCTCTATACCCTGCTGCCTACCGCTTATCAACCTTGGGAATCCATATCCATGGATTACATGTCAGGCCTTCCTTCTACTAAGCATGGAAACAACTTTGTTTTTGTGGTTGTTGACAGGTTCTCAAAGATGGCCATTATGGCAGCCTGTAAGAAGAATATCATAGCAGAAGCCACTACTAAACTCTTCTTTGAAAGAGTGTGGGTACACATTGGGATCCCACAGTCTATCATCTTAGATCAGGATAGCAGGTTGCTTAGTACATTTGGTCTAGTCACTAGTCGATGTTGGAAACCAAACTCACTAAGTCCATAACCTTCCATCCCCAAATTGATAGCTAGACAGAGGTTGTCAACAGGATGATCGTACATATTCTATGCATGTACAACTCAAAGCATCCATGCACATGGGATGAGAGCCTCCCCTATGTTAAGCACAGCTATAACCAAGCTCTCCACAGCTCGATTGGACACAACCCTTTTCACATGGCCATGCCATTTTTAGCTACTCACGCATATTCGGCTCATGTCCAGTCCAAAACAAATAAGAAAAACAACTTCATTGAGCACATCCAACATATTCACTAGTAGGTCCATGACATTTTAGAGAAATCAAATGCCAAGTACAAGCAGCGACATGATCAACATCGAGTGCCACACAAGTTTCAGGTGGTCGTTTTCGAAATATCTTCAATCTTCATTCTGATTTGATGATATCCCGAATGAAGATCCAACTTGGTGAAGTAAATTGATCCATGCAATTCATCCAGTAATTCATCAATGACAGGAATGGGGAACTTATCTTTAATAGTGCACTTGTTGAGCTCCCTATAATCTGGACACATGCACCATGATCCATCCTTCTTGTGCACCAATACTACTAGAGCAGAGAAATAACTTTGACTTGGTTGAATTATACCAGCCTCTAGCATTTCTGCAACCATACGTTCAATTTCAATTTTTTGGACATAGGGATATCTGTACGGCCTGATGTTTGGAGGAACACTTCCTGGAATTAGATGGATAGCATGATCATGATCACACATAGGTGGGAGACCTTTGGGAGTCTCAAATACCTTGGAATGATTGTCCAGGACTTTTTGGAGATCTGGAGAAATAGATGATTCCGATGTGGAAACATCTAGCGAACATAATTGTGCAATTACACCTCTTTGCTCCTTTTTTAGAAGCTTTGTCATACCATTAGAGCTGATTATCTTTCCTGGTTTCCCTGCAATACCCCTTAATTCAACTTCCTTTCCTTCCGTAGAAAATTTGATGAAAAGTTCTTGTAAATTAAAAGCTATTGTACCCAAGGATTGTAGCCATTGGACTCCTAGTACAACATCAGCACCTCCCATTGGAATGGCAAGCATTGGGCTAGTCAATACATATTCTCCCATGGATAGCTTGATATTATGGCACCTTCCAGAGCAATTTATTGTTCCTCCATTTGCAATCGTCACTTGACACTCTGGTGCTGGATATAGGAAGCAATTCAATTCTTTTGCTACCCTACAATGAATAAAATTGTGGGTGCTTCCTGAATCAATCAACACTATTACCTTTTTCTTCTTGATTTGTCCTTCTATCTTGATGGTTTGAGGAGTGGTAATTCCTGCCAATGCATTACAAGATATGGTTGGATTTATTTGTTCTTCATCTAGGCTTTGTTCCTGTAGTATATCTTCTTCTTTTGACCTTTCTTGCTCCTTTTCTTCTTCCTCTTCACAATCTATGTAGAATAATTTCTTCTCAGCACACTTATGACCTTTAGTGTATTTGCTATCACAACTGTAAAAAAGCCCTTTTGCTCTTTTTTCTTCCAATTGTTGTGGTGTCAACCTTATAGGTTGTGGAAGACTAGGGGAAACAACACTTCCATCTTTATAGTTGTGAGTGGTATGCTTCCTGGTTGCCATAATTTTGCTTTCCATTTTTCTTGCTAACCTGAATGCCTTCTCTAATGAATCAGGTTCCCAAAGGCGAACATCATGTTGGATATTATCCTTTAAAGACCCTATGAACACATCAATCCTATGCTCCTCTGGAATATCTTTTACCCTTATGTTCAATTTTTGGAACTCCTCAATGTGCTCCATTACTGAACCCTTTTGTTTGAGACTTATCAATTGGCTAAAAAAAGTGTTGCTTTTTGTACCTTCATAATGTGCTATCAATTCTTCCGTAAAAATTGCCCAAGTGATAAATTGTTTAAGAGAACAAAGCCATTGATACCATACAAACTGATTTGGTTCCAAATATACAGTTTCCATACGTACCTTTTGTGCGTTTTGCACATTATTGAGATCGAAGAATTGCTCCATTTGTAATATCCATGTGGCGGGATCCTTGCCATCAAATTTCCGCATATCGATTTTTGGAACATGGTGAGTCTTTGATCCAACATTAGAGTCTATGGAATCATGATTAACATTTCTTTTGTTCTCATAATGAGTTTCCTTTAGTACCCTTTCACCCTTAGGGACTATTTCTTGTAGCAACTTATTCATATTTATCTTCAATTCGTCCATGTCTGTCTTCAAATCTATCTTCAAATCATCCATCTTAGCTTCCACGTCAATCATCTTAGCTTCTACGCCTTTCTTTAAACAGTCCATCTTAGCTTCTACATATTTCTTTAAACCATCCATCTTAGCTTCTACATCTTTCTTTAAACCATCCATCTTAGATTCTGTTCCTTTTTGTGCAAGGGACAGTTGTTGCACTTGGTCTTGTAATTTTGATATATCATGTCGCATTTCTTCCTCTTCTTCATGAGTCATGCTAGAGCTTTCAGGTTCCTTACTAGGTGTTTGCATTTTATTTCCTCATGGCATCAGTTACCGATAATAAATCTCTACTATGCCCTTTGAATTCCTTCAAAATAAATTTTCAAACCAAGCTTAAGCAAAAATTTAAGAAAATCTACACACCTTTTTTCACTTTGTAGGATCTCGATATTGCCTCTGACGTATCTCTGTATTTTCCAATCATCTACTTCTGAATTTGTGAGCTGTAGTAGCCATCTGTGTCCTCTTTCCAATGCCACAAGTCTGACCCAAATTGGATTCTCCAAGGAAGAGTTATGTGAAATCTCCCACAGTGACTTGCTTATAGACTAGTTCAGTAGAGTGAACTTGTACGACATGCCACGAATCAATGTTTCAACCTTTGGATCTGAAACATGCATACAAGAAACTAAAGTCCGTCCTCTTTCTGTACCTTTTTACGAAATTTCAATCCGATCCTCAGAGAGAAAGTTATGACGATTTTCCCCAGGTCACCTGTTTTGAATGTAATTCAGGAGTCTGCAAAAAGACCAACTTCCTCAGATCATATCTCCGAAAATATCATGTGAAAAGCTCTGAAATTCAGACCCAAGGTTCAGTGCCAATTCTTCTCAAATGGGTTTTTTTTGCGACTTCTGAAACATCACAGAAAAAAAATTTATAGCGAAAATTCCACGATGACCTGTTTGGAGCAGCGAAACCTTAGAATCCAAAGCTCTGATACCAAATGTTATGAAACCAGCTCAAGAAAAGATAGAAAAGATAGATCCACGCCTTAGAATTCAGCCTCTTCGAGGGGGAAACCTCCTTTACATTACATAAATGAAGAATTCTTGGATGATTTAAATGACACAACCTCCTTTCTATATATAGGAGTCTAAGGAGTCACAATATAATCCAGCCGACCTAACAATAATAATATAAAGCCACAAAAATAACAATAGAGGGATTCCATGGGGCACAGAAATAACAACATGGGGGTAATAGGGGCACAACAATATAAATAAGGGGTATAACTACAATAGTAATGGGGTAATCACTAGTATTATAGGGACCCAACAGTGACAAAGTCTGGTTGCATTTGCAAAAGCAATGCCTTATCGGAGCCTATCAGAAAATTAGACCACTTCAATATGGTCCTTACACCATTACCAAAGCTGTTGGAGACAATGCATTTGAGCTCAGAATTCCCCCATTCCTTGGCCTTCACCTAGTGTTCAATGTGGACCACCTTCAGCCATACTTTCCACCATTACTAGACACATCTGACATTGCAGAATAGCTCACACCTACAAAGTTAAATCCAGATTGCATGGAACAAGTTGCAAATAATTAGATCATGGACACACATATCAAGCACACTCGCCAGTAGAATATCCAACTGTATCAAGTTTTCAAAGCATGCCAACTCCTTCACCAGGGCAAGTGGCTCACCAGGGACGAAGTTCAGTAGAAGTTTCCTCATCTCATGGAGGAATTGAATGCAATGAGGACCATTGCTTCCTAAGGGGGGAGGAATGATCCAGGTGGATATTGGTGGCCACTCGCCAATTCCACTTGGACCCCCACCATTGTCTCTTTCAACTTTTCATTTTCCTTAATTGTAGCACAATTTACTATTTTTAGCAGTTTTTGGGTCATGAACTTCCGGAGCCATTTTGAGGCCCTAAACGACATTTTTTGGGAAAATGGGAGCAACATGGGTCCATTGGGTCCGTGGACTTCCCAAAGTTTTAGTTCTCAGATAGATCTTTCTAACGAGATATTGTGCGCGTCAAACAAAGATTTTATACCAAAGTTACGACCCCGAGAAGTTGATGTACCAATTTACCCAAACAGGGCCCACAGTTTGGCGTTTCATCTTCTAGGGTTAGGTTTTTTGATGTTTAGGGTTTTCCATTATTTCTCAACAATAAATAGGCCTTCCATCCTCATTGTAACATAGTTTAGAGGATGTAGCCGCCACATCTCTTCTCAGAGATAAGCTATCATCGCCCTAGCTAGTTTATTTCCATTTCTATTTGTAAACATATTTCAGTATTTTATAGTAATGAAATGAAGTATTATTTCTACTGCATCTCTGTATGTATGGTTATATCTATAATTTTTTGCATTCCTGTTTAAACCTGGATCAATGCACCACCTGTACAATTTGAATGATTATACAACTGATAATACACTTCCCTTGAACTCCAATATCAACTGGGTAACTCTCATATCACTCGTGCATGAGTTATTTATGGCTGAATTATTAGTTAACTAGTTGAACACATGAAGCAACACCCCATTGTTATACCTCCTACTACTTCCTCCAATAGCTATAACTAGGTTAACTAATTTTAACTCAGTTAAACTGAATTAATTAATTACAACTCAAAATAAACTCAACGAGGGCTCCTATAAAATAGGAGACACTCTACATGACTCAAGTTAGACCCTCAACTCGAATTAATTGAACTAGCTAAGTCAAATTAACTTATTTAACTCGTACAAGTTGTATTTTGATGTGGAATTGCAAGTTTTCCCCTAATTTAATTCAAGGGAAAATTAAATCAGGATTTTCTTGTTGCATTTTCAACACTCCCTCTCAAAAAGAAAGGGATTATCAAATACCCAAATATTGCTTCTATGGAACTAAAATTTTCCTCTTGATAGTGCCTTAGTCAGGATGTTTGCATCATGTTTCTATGTAGGAATGTACTCCAACAACATGATTCTCCTTTGCACACAATCTCGTAGATGGTGATACCAGATGTCAATATGCTTGGACCGATCATGAAAAAGTGGATTCTCAGAGAGTTTGATACAAATCTGATTGTCACAGTAAATCATTGTAGGATCCATCTACTGGTCAAATAACACAATAAGTATCTTCCACATCTAGATAACTTCACAAGCTTATTGACTAGAATCCATATACTCTACTTCTGCTGAACTGAGTGCAACTAATCTGTGCTTCTTGTTGTACCAAGAAACTGTTGTTGACCCAATAGTGAAGATCCCCCTGAAGTGCTCTTCCTGTTTGATGGAATCTTTGCGCAATCTGCATTTGTGAAGCCTTGCAACTTCACTTCCTCTGTCCGTCTATATCAAAGACCAAATTGAGCGGTACATCTGAGGTATCTCAACACATGTTTAACTACCTTCCAATAGAGTTTGGTTTGCTTAACCATTGCTTGATTAAGTTGGTTAACTGTAAAACACATGTCCATTCATGAGTTCACCAATTACATAAGTGAACCCACAAGCTGCCTGTAAATAGTAGCCTCCACTACTTCACCTAAAGCATCTTCCTTCCTCTAGTTCCCTGCTAGGGAAGTCTCCATTGGTTTTCTTCTCTTCGTGTGGAACTTCTCCAGCATTTCGTTGGCCTACTTTTCCTAAGAGACAAACAATTCCCCATCTCCTTGCCATACTTCCATACCAAGGAAATAATGCATGAGCCCTAGGTCCTTCATCTTGAGTTCTCTTGCAAGATCCTCTTTGCAAGATTTTACTAGCTTCTCATCACTTGTTAGAATTAAATTATCAACATATAATACTATAATCAATAATTTACCTTCAACCACAATATGGTAAAGGTTTGCATTTGCTTCACTTTTGGTGAAGCTCAACCTAGTGAAATAGTTGTCAATCCTGGTGTACCAAGTATGGGGTGCTTGTTTCAATCCATACAACACTTGATTGAGTCAGCACACATGCAACTTTCTATCGAAGGTCTCAAATCCTTCAGGCTGCTCTATGTAAACTTCTTCCTCAATCACTCTGTTGAGGAAGGTTGCTTTCACATCCATATGATATATCTTCGATCCCATCTATGCTGAAAGTGCTAGAATAGATCTGATTAAAGAGTACCTTTTGCTAATGGAGGAGAGGTTTCCTCGTAATCAATTCCCTCCACCTCATAGAACACCTTGGCCACAAATTCGGCCTTGTGTTTCTTGACACTCCCATTTGCTGCTTGCTTCACCTTGTAGATCCACCTGGAATGTACCAATGACTTGTTCTTTGGCCTTGGGACAACTTCCCAAGCATTGTTCCTGATAATGAAGTCATACTACTCTACCATGGCATCAACTTGCACTGGTTGCTACATTGCTTCCTTGAATGAGGATGGCTCAATCTCTACAATCTCACTCATCAGAGCCATGTAGCTAGTGTATTGATGATCTTCCAACATAGAAACTGAAACAAAATTCTTCTTCAAACCCAGAACATACATGACAGATTTTAATGTCAGAGGAGAAATAGACTCCCTATGAAAAGGAATAGTATTGATGTTTGTCACACTATACCTTCCATCATCTCCCATCTTGATGTGCATCTATAGTTCCTTCTCCTCCAAGTCTTTAAAAAAATTTTTTTGCGTGTCCTATGGAATGAGGCTCCACTATCCAGATACCACACACCACCCATCACCGATGTCACCATGCATGTAATGAGGGTGAAATCTAACTCGAATTTTGGAGCAAGAGCTTCACCTTACACTCCTCCTAAAGGCTTCTTATCGGCCTTCTTGTGTAGACACTTCATGGCATAATGTCCCAGCTCATGAAAGTGAAAACATTTAATCTTTGACAAGTCCTTCTTCTTGCTGCCGTCACTGGAATCACCTTTAGATTGGGATTTCTTCCCTTTTCCTTTCTTTGCCTTTCTATCCAAGGCACAATTATCCTCATCATCATGCTTGGATGAGGTTCCATCTCTGGTGTTCCGCCTTATCTCTTCTTGCACCAATTCGGACCACAACTGCTCCCACTTTGGTAGATGATCCCTCCCATTTACCAAATCCTAGTAGCTATGCTAGCTTTTGGGAAGGCCTAGAAGTTTTAGGCCAACCAAATCATCTTCAGCAATTGTAATACCATAATAGAGTTCAGGCTTCTGTGATCCATATCAAGTCAAGAAAGATTCTTCGGCGAAAATCACATGGAATGTCATTTGTCGACGCGTTTCGAACCAACTAGTGTGGTTCATCATCAGGACAAGTTAAAGAAACAGATCCAGCTTAGCATGATAAATAGTTTGAGCAGAGACTCCAACGGCTAAATTAACGGCTAATTTTGACCTTAGGACCCACGTCAAATTCTTATTTACTATTTTAATGATATTATTATAATTATAATTATTATTATCTTTCTTAAGGAAATAAGTTGAATTAGGTAAAAAGGTTGGTAATAAAAAGGGAATCTATTTATTTAATTTATATATATATATATATATATATATATATATATATATAAAGGTAGGATTAATAATTTTAATTGTTGGTTTGATAATTTATTTATTTTATTCAATTTATTAAATAATTATTATAGGTATTCTACATATACATATTTTGATTAAAATCATAAGATGACTAGTATTTTTATTCAATAATAATTCAATGGTTAGTTTATTTTTATGGAAGTTAGTTAAAATAATTTTAAGGTTAAAGATATACTTATTTATTTATCTAACTTATTTATTAACAAATATAAATATTCTATGATTAAAGTTAAAATACTCGGTTATTAAGGTGAAAGTTAGGGTTAATGGTTAGATTAAAAGGATAATTTATTTAAATTATTTAATAATTATTATATATATACATACCTATATATATAATTAATCATAGGTTGAGAAAGTAATTAAATAATTAGTTTATAATAATATTTAGGACCAATCCCTTAGAATATATATACAAATAATTTTAAGGGGTATTAAGTTCAAAAAATACTATCAAAAATATAATTTAAAAGGAATTTTAGTTAAATAAAGGGCCAAATCATATATGAATAAATCAAAGATTATAAGTTAAATAATAATTAATAGGAAAATTAGTTACATAAAGGATTTTATAATATAAAATAAAGTAAAGTTAGTTAGAAATAGTTAAAAATTATAACAAGATTAGACTAATAATAGAATACCTAAAAATAAATATAGAAATAATAATTTTATTTAAATTATATTAATATAAAAATAGTAATAATTTTATTTAATTTTTATTAATAGATAAAGGTAATTAAGCTAGAAAATAACTATTATAGGATAATGGGAAATAGGTAAATGCCTCAATGGAATATACAAATAAAAATATTAATTAAAAGAATCATTAAATTATAAGTTGATTAATAATTTAAAGTTAGTTAAATAAATCATTTTATTTCCGTAAGATAAATTAATATTATTTAGAAGAATCATACAAAAAAAGGTAAAAAAGGACCTTATAAGAACAACAAGGTCAAAATTGGTTAAAAATATAAGGGACAAAATTAGTTATAAGAAGGACATCAAAATAAGAGGGCCACAGAATATCAGAATAAATAGAAAGAAAGGAGAAAACAATAAATAGAAACGTCAAAAAAATAAAATAAAAATAATAATTATATATATATATATATATATAATAAAATAATAGTAACGAAAAGCGACAAAAACAAAGAGGATGAAAAAACGACTAGGACGAGAGGGTAGGGACCCAACACCTACTGACTTTCCACCCATCATCCCTATTGAGATTGCTTGGTCTCTTTTCAATCTCAAGCGCTTCCCTGAATTTTTGATGGGGGAAATGCGAAACCTTAGCAATAACACTGGCCTCTTCAATACAAACATGATGATTGGTTTTCTCAGCATGTTCAGCCAAAGCGGAAGACTTAACTCTCCTATGCTTAATTACCTTTATCTATTAATAAAAATTAAATAAAATTATTACTATTTTTATATTAATATAATTTAAATAAAATTATTATTTCTATATTTATTTTTAGGCATTTTATTATTAGTCTAATCTTGTTATAATTTTTAACTATTTCTAACTAACTTTACTTTATTTTATATTATAAAATCCTTTATGTAACTAATTTTCCTATTAATTATTATTTAACTTATAATCTTTGATTTATTCATATATGATTTGGCCCTTTATTTAACTAAAATTCCTTTTAAATTATATTTCTGATAATATTTTTTGAACTTAATGCCCCTTAAAATTATTTGTATATATATTCTAAGGGATTGGTCCTAAATATTATTATAAACTAATTATTTAATTACTTTCTCAGCCTATGATTAATTATATATATATAGATATGTATATATATAATAATTATTAAATAATTTAAATAAATTATCCTTTTAATCTAACCATTAACCCTAACTTTCACCTTAATAACTGAATATTTTAACTTTAATCATAGAATATTTATATTTGTTAATAAATAAGTTAGATAAATAAATAAGTACATCTTTAACCTTAAAATTATTTTAACTAACTTCCATAAAAATAAACTAACCATTGAATTATTATTGAATAAAATTACTAGTCATCTTATGATTTTAATCAAAATATGTATATGTAGAATACCTATAATAATTATTTAATAAATTGAATAAAATAAATAAATAAATAAATTATCAAACCAACCGTTAA
Organism: Pinus tabuliformis; assembly: GCA_031772625.1. Lineage (NCBI taxonomy): Eukaryota > Viridiplantae > Streptophyta > Pinopsida > Pinales > Pinaceae > Pinus > Pinus tabuliformis. The sequence goes on along the minus strand of CM062815.1, from coordinate 308,349,914 downwards.
AATTATTAATCCTACCTTTATAACATATATATATATATATATATATATATATATATATATATATATATATATATATATATATATATATATATATATATTAATTTAAATTAAATAAATAGATTCCCTTTTTATTACCAACCTTTTTACCTAATTCAACTTATTTCCTTAAGAAATATAATAATAATAATAATAATAATAATATCATTAAAATAGTAAATAAGAATTTGACCTGGGTCCTAGGTCAAAATTAGCCGTTAATTTAGTCGTTGGAGTCTCTGCTTAAACTATTTATCATGCTAAGCTGGATCTGTTTCTTCAACTTGTCCTGACGATGAACCACACTAGTTGGTTCGAAACGCGTCGACAAATGATATTCCATGTGATTTTCGCCGAAGAATCTTTCTTAAATTGTAATACCAATGCTCTCAATCTCATCCAACATTGGGTGAACCTACTCAAGTACCATGGTATTGTGTCTCCCTTCTCCATCTTAATCTTTCAAAGCTAATCCTTCAATGCCAACTTCCTGTGGTCACTGTTGATCTAAAACAAGTATATCAAGGCTTGCCACATTGCATATGGTGTGTCATCCCCATGGAGATTTGAGACAATATGATCTTGAACTCCTTCTAGTATGATCCTCCTCACCTTTGCCACACATTTCTTCTACTCTTCCAGATCTTGAGCATCAGTTGTTGGAGGCTTAGGAATATCATTGTCTATGAATTCTTTTAGCCTGTTGTCTTCCAACACTGCCTCCATCTTGTCCTTCCAAGAAATATAATTCGAGCTACCCTCAAGGGCATACTCGAGTCTCATTCCATAGAATGACATCTTGCTAGTTTTGAAGAATGATCCTGCAAATTCAATTTCACGTGCAAAGACAAGCTCACATTCTTCTCTTCTAGTGTGATTTCAACTCTTATACCATGTAGAAATTCCTTGTACATTCATATTTATAATTGTAATATGCTAAAATAAAAGACTTGAATCTACTCTACTCATCAACACAAATAATTGATCGATCAACAAATCACGAAGCATACAAGAGAAAGAATTCAATCAACACATTACACAATGTTTTCCTGGGGAAAGCCATAACTAAAAACTCTTGCTATCTATATATTGCATTAGTAAGAAAATATGAGAAGATTACAATGATTTTCTCAAGCCCAAGCAACCTTTGCACTATCTCTATTTGTCTCGCAGCGTCCTAGACAAGCCTTGGCCAATACTTAACCAATTTTCTTCTTGCCCAAGTCCCTATTTCCTTGTGTTTTTTCCTTGGGAATTAGCCCCTATTAATTAGGGAAATTCCTCAATTGGAATTGCACAATCCATCGTAGGCCTTCCTCTGACTGCATGCACCACTTGTACAATTTGGATGATTATACAATTGATAGTACACTACCCTTGAACTTCAATTTCAACTAGGTAACTCTCAGATCAAACATGCATGAGTTCTTTATAGCTAAATTATGAGTTAACTAGTTGAACACATGAAGAAACACCCCACTGTTAGACCTCCTACTAGTTCCTCCAAAAGTTGGAACTAGCTTAACTGACTTTAACTCAGTTAAACTGAATTAACTAATTACAACTCAAAATAAACTCAACTAGGGCTCCTATAAAGTAGGAGACATTCTACATGTCTCAAGTTAGACCTTCAGCTTGAATTAATTGAATCAACTAAGTCAAATTAACTTAGTCAACTTGTACAAGTTGTCTTGTGATGTGGAATTACAAATTTTCTCCTAATTTAATTCAAGAGAAAATTAAATCAAGATTTTCTTGTTATATTTTCAATAATTTATTCTCTAAATTTTTCCATTCCCTCCTACTTAGAAAATATGACTCTTATATCTTTAATAAAGCTATTGTATATTTTTGAGGAAATAAAATAAAATCACCAAACGGAAAAATTGGAAGTTTCAATTTATGCATGGGATTAATATACACTACTTGGAAATTAAATTTAAAACCAACCCAAAAATAATGCGACATTAAATAAAAGCTACATAAGTAAGGTATTAGGAAAACTGGAATTACCTCATGCTCTATGTACTCGATATCTCTGATCCAAATGACTACGTAATTAGAAGAACTAAGGTGGCTTTTAATATTATTCCATTGTTTAGTATTCACAACTAATGCCTCGCTGACCCTAAAAACAATATCTTATTATAGTTTTTGATATACTCAACGTAATGCCTTAACTACCCTAAAAATAGTGGATCCACTAAGTATAGAGGGTCGGCATGCTTGTTCACCCTTAAAGAAGAGCAAAAACACTGTTAGAGGGCCTTCGTTCGTTCATGCAATTAATAACGTGTCTATGTTTAAGAAGAAGTAGCAAAAGCTTTTCCATCTTTTTATACGATCAATAATGTGTCTAGTGAATCCTTTTTTATAAATATTTAATATTTTTATTCAAGTTAAATTTAGTTGTTACTTGTATTAATTTCTGCTTTATCATCGTTCATTTATATATCTTAACTGGAAAATTATTATTATAAACTTCATCCCAAATATTTTAAAAATAAATTATATATATATATATATATATAATGTAGCTGTAAATTAAAAAACATATAATTATAATTTTATTAAATTACAATATTAGTAGATCATGAGTTAGAGCAATATACTCCTGAAATGTTTTATCTCTAACAAATTTTTTTATTTTCACTTATTCCTATAATATATAAACATAGTTTTTCCCATATACATATATTTAATTATTTTTATTATGAATATTTTTTAAAATGTTATAGTATCAAATGTAGATTAAACATTGAAAGAATCTCCTTCATATCTTGAATTACAAAGCACTATTGAAATATTTAATGTGTAAGTTACATTAAACTTTTATTTATTATTATTATTACTAAATTCTTATATATCAACTCTATCTTAACAATGAAATAAATGGCACATATACCTCTCATAATGGGAAGTGAAAATATAAACAATTTTCTAAATTTAAATTATTATATTTTTCTTTAATATGGACATTAAAACATTTTAGTTAAGGTTAACACCTGTTTTTTTTTTGTTATAAATACATTTTTGTTTTAAATATTACATATAAAATGGACATAAAATGAATTAAGCATCATGTAACATCAATAATATTAATTTTGTCAACTCCATATTAAGTATTGAAGAAAGTAAATATCTCCCTCATACTAGAAAGTAATTCTTATTTTCTACTTTCAATTACTTGATCTCTTTATATAAAGTTGATGTAAAATTAAAATAGAAATTGAAGTATTTTATTTATAACCATATTATTTTTTTTGGTTATTACTATTTTTTATTTGTTAGTATAAGTATTATTTTATTATTTTTAAATGTAACATTAACTGACAATATCTCTCCATAATGGACTGTAAACTCAACTTAAAAAATATAAATGCAAATGTGTAGATATTACAAATCCATTTAATAAAAACTTTTTAAAAAAAATTTAACAATAATTATTGTAAACATAAAATTAATGTATAAACTCTACACAACTTGAACACCTCAATTTAAAAAAAAACTAAATATATTTATACATTCAAAAAATAAATATTAAAAAAAAAACATAATCTAATAAAGGAAAATTGTTTTACTAAATTCCGACCAAAATCTTCAAAATAACAAAACACCCTTCCTTCTACCTGCCAACACCCTTCCTTCTCCCTGCCAATAATAAGATATAAAGAAGCTAACCAAGTAAACCACGTACCCTGAATTGACATTCCTTTCCAAGGTTATTTATAGTGCCCTCTTTCTCCTAAAATACACCATGCATGGGTTAGAAAGGCGGAGATTGTTTGTTCTAGATTGCTTTATGGTATTTTTAATCTTACTCGAACTTATTTATTTTGTGCAAAGGGTAGTTGATTTAAAAAAAAGAGTAAAAATAGCCATGCCATTTAATAAATAGCAAATTTATGAATTGATATCAATAACATTGAAGGACATTTTAAGATTTCACTGAATAACTTTAATAATCTTAATAATTCCCAACAAATCAAATATTGTTTTAGTTCATTAATAGATAAGCTAGGATAGGAAAAATTGCTTACATCATCATTGGAAAGTTACCGGATTGACTTGCTTTATTGAAGGTTTTAACTTGAGGCCTAAAAATGGCCTAAATTATTTTGTAAAAATTATGAATTCTTGGTATGTTACATGGAGAATGGTGGGATGTTTTTTTGAAAGTTTATAGCCTTCTTAATTATCAATTATATTATCAAAATAAAAGAAAATAAATTTGGTTAGAAATTAATTAATAAACTAATTAAATATATAAAATATTACAGAAAAAATAGAAAAAAGTTTAAAAAAATAGAAACACAAATATACATGGTTCATCAATTAGGACTACGTCTGTAGAAAAAAGCTAGTCATTCCTTTTATATTATTTAGCAAAATGAAGAGATACAACCTACAACATATTCAATGTAATTTCATCTTCACTGTGACACAATATCCTCTCTCTTTCTCATCATTCGGAATAATAATTCACATCCACAATATAATTCCCTCATATAAATCGAGGGGTTTCCTTATAGGGAAAAAAACCCTTAATTAAACATAAACTTCTACAGTAAGATCATCTGCCTAATGAATGACCCATATTGACTACAAAATTACAATATTTTACAAGGCAAATTTTCATCTATATTTAGCTTCGGGAATTGGGATCCAAACATGGTTGAAACAAGACCTTTGAATCAGAAAGATATTCGGGCTCCACATCCAATAAATTTACAATAAATATATTGCAAAAATTAAAATGTAAATCACACGATAGTAAAACCAGATGGTAATTCTCCATTGAGTTCATTCAAAAAAATGTTCATATATATTGAATTAATATCAATAAATATAAAAATTTGTAAAAAATAACTTTCACAAATGAAAGCATTTAATAACCACACGATTCAAATGCATGCAATAAAGAACCAAAAAAGGCCTCATCAACAACAAAAATTATAAATAATACCTTCAATGACTAGAGAAGAACTTAATAATCTCGTTCATTGCTACATTTCAAAATAACACTTGTTTCACAAGATCTATTACACTCAAGATCTCTAAATAAAATAAAATAAATGAATCTTCTCAAAACTAAAGAAAGAACATTAAATCATATCATTCACTGTGTAAAAGTTCGAGGCCAATTTTCTTTAACAAGCTCAAATATATGGGTGAAGATTTGTTGAAATGATTTCCAAAAATCATTCTTCCTTTTCTAATTTCATACTCAACTCTATCCACTAAGCTTTCCCCCATAGTTATCCCAAGACAACTAATTTTGATTTAAAGAAGGAAACTAAAAATAAAAATAATGACATTTTTTAGAAAGTAGATGGATCTCTACATGATTCATTAGGAAGGGAGGATCCAATTTCTATTATTTAATTTAAATTTCAGAATTAATTTAGGTTACCATAATGCATGATCCATCACCTTGTAACTCCCAATGTACATGCATCGCTAAAAAAAACACAATCATCAAATGATTGACATCATTTGCACATCAAAAAATAATATAAATATATATATCAAAACCAAGTGAAACAATATTAGTTCTTGTTGTCAGTTCATTTTGTTTGAAAAATTGCCACAATATCCATCAAAATATAACTTGTATAAAAAAAGATAAACCTTAAAATTTATCAACTTACTTCCACTGGAATATCATAACCTATAAGCAAACTATGTTGAATTATAACGAATCTAAAGAAAGAGATCTTCTATTGAAGGTGTTGATTGAATTTCTTAAGTCTCAGCTGAAATGTGTGTACTTGAATTCTCTTCTCTTTCCTTACCTTTTCTTCTGTTTTGAGTAGTTGTAGAGGCATGGTCAAGTTTAGAAATTTATTGGTTGAGGCATTCGTTAACACCATGCACTTGGGAGAAACTAGAGGCAGATCAATTAAGAATTGAATAAGCTAAAGGGAAATGCCCAATATGATTAGTGGAATGGTGAACAACATGAATAGTAGTAGGATGAACATCAATAGGATGAACATCAATAGGATGAACATCATGATCAACAATAGGTTGAAAATACCTAGCCAATGCCATGTGCTTAGGATTTGGGGCATCAATAGGTTACTTAGACTTTAATGCTTCTAAAGAAATTGATTCAAAATGATTATCATAAGAGTGTCGTTGATCGGAAATACTAACAATTATTTTACCCCATCCCTAGTTTTCTTCATGAAGTGTGTTGGGAATAGAATGTCATCCATCATTATCTTCATTTTTCTCATGGATATCTTGCACATTAGGATGTGGCTGAAAAGGGGAATGAGGTCTCACATGAAAAATTGAGGGATAGAAAGACACATTAGGTGACCTAAGGATTAAATGGAAGGCAGTAGCAAGTTGATGAAATTCCTCAAAGTTTGTATTGAAATGTACATAAAACCTTATCATTTTATGTTTCCTAAATTACAAACCCTATTTCCTATATCATGATCTCTTCCATGACTTTTCCTAGCTGATCCCCTACTGAAGAAAATCATTTATGCAATTATATTAAAAACATGAGACATACTGTAAAAATTAATTACCAATAAAAATTCCAACTTGTGTCACTTTTAAATTATTACAAAATAATAAATCTAATATTATCAATAAACTCTGTGTGAAAAGGAATTAAAGTGGTCATGGATAGAGGAAGTGAAAACAAACAACTTGAACAAATGTGGTTAAAAAGTGTTGGAAAATGTAATTGGTTTTGGTCTTGATAATTGTCATTGTACTCATGTCATTATGTATATCTTATGTTACAAGAAAATGAAGAAAGAAAAATATTATTTTTAAGCATCGGTTTCATGCTCTATTTAAATGGTCATCTCGGTCAAGCATGAATTTCATGCTCCTAGGGTTTGTAAGTCAAAAGAATATTTTTCTTGAGTCAAGAGAATCTTTATCATTTGTATAATACCCTATTAGGCAAGTTGTAACACGTAAAACAATTAATTATGAGTTTAGAAAGTCAAATAAGCCTCCAAGCTCAAGTTCACCCTACCTACGAGAAGTCGGCCTAAAGAGGCCTAATTCAACCTCAAGAGAAGCATATATATAGAAGGGACTTCGACCTAATTCAAACACACTTTTGCAGTTCGATCTCAAGCAAGAAGAAAGGATAAAGGAAAGAAAAGGTCTAGGAGAAGGAATCATTTCTAGAAGAAATTAAAAATCTAAAGTTTATGACTATTTTCTCTCACATGCGTCAAGAATTAGGGTTTCTGTAGCTACTAGAAGGATGAAAACTATAGGTCTGAATTGTGGGTCTAATATAAAGGGTAGAAACTTTGATTTGAACTAGTTTGACTTTCGTTGACTTTGAAGACCTTAATTTGTTTAAGGGAGAATCTCTTGGAAGGTCGACTCATGCAAGAAGGCTAGAGTTTATGTTGTCTACAAGGAGCCGAAGTTTTAGATCTGAATTAGAGGACCAAATACTGTAATTGAAGCAACTCAAGGAAGGTTTGACTCCTCTTGACCTTGAAGGATTTGACTAGCTTGAGGAAGGATTTCTTGGAGGTTAACTTGGTTCTTGGAGAAGGTCTTGACTTTAGTATTGGGGTATTGGAATTCTCATTTGAACTGATTCTATAAGAAAAGATGAGATTCTTTCTGGGTTTTCCCCTTGGAGGGATTTTTCCTTAGCTTGGAGCCTACTTCTTGTGTCTATTGTCTTTATTATTTATTCTCTTGATAATAGTTTGATGGAAATAATATAAAAAAGAATAATAAGAAGTTAATATAAGTTCACATGCTTTTATCAAGGTTAAGGAGAATTGTTTAAATAAATTCCTGTTGATGGTGCTAGAAACTGCCAACAGGGAAGGGGTCTCCCTAATGTGAAGTACCAATTATACCCCACACCATTTGGAGTAGAAGGCCCAATCGAAAAATGAATGGTTGCCAAAGTGGTGGTTTCAAAGATGTGCCTGATAGTGATAAACACACAGAATGACATATCCATTTGTTTGGTGGAAGCAAGTGTATGAATTTTGTGTAGTATCAAATGTAATGCATGAAAGGTTCCATCACACCAGAGGGGAAATTTGTGAGCCCCTTAGAAGCATGTAATAGTACTTAGCTTAAAAGAGACACACAAGCCATACAAGAGAATCATTAGTTAACCTAAAAAATAATTCACAAGATAACAACAATCGTAATAACATAACAACACACATTCAACAATATTCATACTAAAGAAAACAAATTATTTCATAAGCATTAGTGTAAATGAAACAACACATATCACAAACATAAAAAGAATAGTCTTACTACATTCATGAAATATGCATGAAGACATGTATACTCTGATCTTTTATTAAAGAGTGAAATTTCCAAACACACATTTACAACTGAGAAGACACTAGCCCCAATAGTGGAACATGCAGCCAACACTTGCTTCTCTAAATAATAATATTCCTCCTATGCTAAACTAGAGAAGCCAAGGCTCCAAAACAAAGCTTCCAAGCCTTTGGTTCCAAGCCATTTGCTTGAGTTATGAGGGTTTATTTATAACAAGTGAGATGACCCTTCATCTCCCTTTGTGACCTTTGAACTTACCTCATGACTCTTTGACTTCCTAAGTCTTTTCCTAAATAATGACTTTTGATATTCCAGAATTGACACTTGGACTTCCACTCACATATTTATTTCAAAGACAATAATACAAAAACTCATATGAGAAAAAATGGGTAGAGCCTAAAAAGAAAAACTAGAAATATCAAGCCTGAGTTTGAGGAAACTCTAGCTTATCAACTTCAATTTGTAAATATTCAGTTACATAGTGGTGCCATGCTTGGCACTGTGCAATGGTTTCCTCAAACTTTTCAAGAAGATTAGGCTCAAAGGTAACTGTAGCTTCCATTGCATCTCAATAGATAGTTTTGGAAATAGTTTGTGTCTCCTTCTTCAATAAGAACAACATAACATTGATCTTAGCAATGCCACCAATGCACTTCTGCATGGTTTGTCTATCAATCTCTAGATCTTCTTGTTGGCATTATGACAAATGTGTTGTCCTTGATGGCAACCTACTTGATGAATATTGTCAACATGATGATTTTACAAGCTAGTACACATGTGACAAAGAGTTTGGACAAAGGCATAGTAGTCCAAAGACAGAATAATGATGGAGGTGATGTTTTGAGAAATACATGCAGGTTCTTTGAATCAAAGTCGTGTACACACACGGGTATGGAGAAGACAAAGCACTTACAGTTTCTACACCATGGTATCCTAAATACCAAGGATATTTACCATGGTAATGGACCATAGTAATGAGTGCAGTAACGCATATTTGATCCCCTCCAGGAATATCATCGACATTACTAAGGATTTGAGTTGTGCTATTGGATAAGGCTTAAGCTATATAAGGAGATGAATATCAAAGTGTTTAGTGTGTAAGTAATGGGCTATTGATGAATTTCTTGATATGAAATAAGATTGCACAAGGAAAGTGATGTGGGATCAGATCTTGTAGATATGAAATGACTACATGAGTTCTTAAGGGTTGATTTGTGATAATAACGTTCTAACATATGTTTGTTACATGGTTTGTCAAGATTTGGGTTTGACTGAAGTTTTTTTGTTCAATAAAGGAATGAATCAATAATTATAGATCTATACACAAGTTTGTCTTAGAAAATGTGTTGGCTTGTTGGGGTCTGACCTAGGTTCAGAGGCGATTTCGCCAAACAAATCCCAGTACTACTATCCCTTTCGGAAATAGTCCACAGATCGCAGACTGAGGTCTCACCCGAAGTAGTATGGGAGGGTGCTAGAACCAGGTTTCCACACCCTAGGGATGTCTGATGAGTTTCAAGTGGTCCGTAGTTGGGCACATTGCTATGCACACTTTCTTGTACCTCGTAACCTAAGGTACTATCTTCGCGTAGCCCTACTCGGAGGCCGAATAGTGTTATTACCCAAGTCCTTACTAGTAACTCGATATTAGTTTCTTAACTTAGCTTATCTGTATGCTTTCAGTTGTACTTAACAATATTCACCATTCATACAAGTGCACGTAGTAAATAAACAGTATAATTGCAAATGATATCAAACATGTAATAAATCGGAACAGATGCACATAATTGGTAAGAAAACCTTTATTTATTAATCTCTTCTTTGGTTACAGACTCAACTCTACCCAGCGCACTCAGCTATAGGGATCCGCGCACTCAGTGGCAGAGCCTCTTCCTTGTTGGCATTATGATGCATGTGTTGTACTTGATGGCAACCCACTCGTAGAAGAAAAACTCACTTATATATAACTTATATGAATCTACAAAAGTGAGATCAGATGTGACAAAATTCATGAGATGCAGGACAATTAAAAGGAATCAGTTAAGATATAAGTAGACAAGTTAGCTTTGCCATCAAGTCCAAAGGGGGAGATTGTTGGCATTATGATCAGGTGTTTTCCTTAATGGCAACTTACTAAGATGACAGGTCACGGACTAATCACAGTTGAGGTAGAAGATGAGGTTTGTAGGTTCCGGTTCACAAAGTTGTGGTCATCGGCAGGTTCTGCAGGTACACCGAACATAAGGTGTAGACATGTTCGTAGGTGCATCGAACAAAAGGTGCGATCATACAGTTCACACACTTTCATGCAGAGAAAAATGTGCGCACGTGGAAATCTTATGGATGGTCCATGGTATTTGTCTGACGTTCTTGATCATATAGTTTTGGTCCATGGTTTTGTTCCTAAAGTATTGAACCTAGGTTTTGGGTCCCTTGTATTTGAATTCTATGGTTCTGGACCATGGTTTGAGTTAGGGCTAGTCTATATATGGTGCTGTGCCACATCTTCCTGACTGTACTTCCTTCTTCTTCCATATCTTCAAGTGTGATGATGTTTTCTCCTTTTGGTGTGGTTCCCGTACCTTGTTTCTGCAATCCTTTGCTATATGTCCAAGCTTGTTACATGCATAACATCTTACATGTTTCATATTCGTTCTGTAACAATCAACAGCTTTGTGACCAAACATATTGCAAGAAAAACAATATCCCTTAAATCACCTGGAACGTGATGATCTTTCTGTGTGATGGTCTTGAACCATTCTTCTTCTGCATCTGGCTACAACATGTCCAAGATTATGACATACATAACATTCAACGTTATTCATCGGAGGAGTAAAAGATTTTCTTTGAAGAATTTCTTTCCTTGGCTGTTGATGTGGTTGAGCTTTCATCTCCTTGCTGAGCATTTCAGATTTTACATTAGAGTTCCTTGTCTTACTTTGTGAACTAGATTCTCCTTCAACAAATTCATGAAATCCAAGACCCATTTTGATGGCAGGAGACCTTTGACTACTAACAATATCATCCAAGATCTTAGTACTATCTTTAAATCGTAAGAGCTTATCCTTTTCTTCTAAGTTGTCTTTTAGAATATTTACCTCAGTTTGATGTTGCTCTTCCTTTTCACGATAGTGCTTCTTCATGTCTTCTTCAGCTTTCCTTCCTTCTTCCAACTGATGTCTTAGTTGAAGAACTTCGTTTTCTTGTTTTTCAAGAGATTGGAGTAGTTCTTTATTCTGCTTCTTTGATTCTTCAAGATATTCCTTTAGCGAGAGGATTGTAGCTTCAAGCTTTTCTTAATAACTGGATCTATCTCTGAGTTTCTTGATTGTTGTGCTCCTTTCATTGACTTCATTTCTCAATGATGTCACTTCATCCTGCAACTTTTGACATTGAACTACTTTGTCCTTGAATACCTTCCTTACCTTGTTTCCTTCCTCTAGTTGAACTTTTAGTTTGGTAGCTTCTTGTTTGAAGGCACATTCCCTTTTGTTCAATAGATCTTGTTGATCTCTAATTGTGTCTGTAAACCTTTTAAATTATGCCTCTATTTGATATCTTTCTTGCTCACCCATAAGAGAAAATTCAGTTGTTTCGTTACCACTTTCATCATGTTCAAAAGGATAGATAACTGTATCACCAGAGGATAAAAAATTCATACCTGATAGATCTTTTTCATCTTCATTCTGAAATGATTATGAATTTGAAGTGCTTCTTCCACATATTCCCCAATCGATTCTCCCATTGTCATAGTCTTTCTAAGATGTCTTCTTCTTCTTATGTTCTTTCTTCTTGAGCTTCTTTCCCATTATTCTACGGATCTCCTTCAAGAGATCAAGCTTCAACCAAAGGACATGCTCTAATACCAATTGTTGGAAATAATACTGAGAGGGGAAGTGAATCAGTATTATCTAATCAATATAACTTTTTCATTTCCATATGCTACTTCCAAAACTATGATTAATGCAACCAGTGAATATCTAGTAAAATTATGATTCAATTAGTTGATCCTTAATGATTGCACTAGAACATTATTAACCATATGAATAGTAAACAAAAGCAGTAAAATAGAACATATCATCACACACAAGAAGCATGCATGAACACCATGATATAAGGTGGAAACTCAATGTGGGTGAAAACCACCTGCTGCAAGTCGTCTCTATCTTCTTTTAATAAGAACTTCCTTTTACAATATTTGTACTGGTGCAGTCTTATACCAGTACACAGGCTTCTACCTAAAGAAGGATTCAACCTTCTCCCGTTCTCCAGACTCTCCTGGAAGCGAGCTACAACCCCCTTAGCTCTTGTACTAGCCGATCCATTTACTAGTATGTAGGTGCATGCCTACTGAAATGCTCCAACTTTTACTTGTTCTCTTAGCTCTTATACTAGCTGATATACTAGTACGTAGGTGCCGACCTATAGAAGGCTATGACCTTCTCTTTCTTCCTCCAGGTACCACATTTCATACATTTTCAGACTGGATACTCATGGAATACATCATCATAATCTGAAAGGCCACGTTTCATCCAATTTTCATATTGGACCCATAAATACGTAATCAATTAATCTTCTAAATCACCCAATCACCAGATCATTACATATGTTAGCAACCAGATCTAGTCCATCAGATGACATAAAGATAAGTCATTAAGAACTTGATCCATTCATCCATCAATACTAAAGCTAAACATAATCATTCAATCAATCACTTCTCAGAATGTTGTTATTAGAACTGAATACCAGTAAGCAGACATCACTTCAAAACCCAGAACACTGCAAAAACATATTTCAATAAAAGGTACGCAACTTCACCAATAGAAAACTGCGGGTATCTACGCCTGCTCTTTCTTCTGATCTGCGGGTATCCGCACCTGCGCTTTCTGCTGATCTGCGGGTATCCACACCTGCACACACTGCTGATCTGTGGGTATCCGCACCTGCTGAGTCTTCTGATCTGCTGGTATCCACACCTGAATAGTCTTCTGTCCTGCGGGTATCCATGCTTGCTCTGTGTCGTTCCTGCGTACCCATATTAACAGAGTTATAGATCTGATCTTGCGCCAACCTGCATACCCAAATTATCAGATCTGATCATGCATCAAAGAGACCTCGACTCATCATCTTGTAATGCTTGGGATCCTCCTTGATTTAGGTTCAGCTATAACTCGTCAATCGTTTACCAGTATTTCAGATCTTGCTCTCCTTAAGATATTCAACACATGAGTTATCAACAAAATGATCTCCTTTCCTTTTCATAGACTAGCCCTAACTCAAACCATGGTCCAAAACCATAGAATTCCAATACAAGGGACCCAAAACCTGGGTTCAATACTTTAGGAGCAAAACCACAGACCAAAACTATAGGATCAAGAACGACGAACAAATAACATGGACCATCCATAAGATTTCCACATGCGCGCATTTTTCTCTGCATGAAAGTGTGTGAACTTTATGACCGCACCTTTTGTTCGGTGCACCTACGAACATGTCCGCACCTTATGTTCGGTGTACCTGCGGAACCTGCCGATGATCGTAGCTTTGTGAATCGGAACCTGCGAACCTCATCTTCTTCCTGAACTGTGATCTATCTGTGATCTGTCATCTTAGTAAGTTGCCATCAAGGACAACACCTGATCATAATGCCAACAATCTCCCCCTTTGGACTTGATGGCAAAGCTAACTTGCCTACTTATATCTGAACTAATTCCTTTTAGCTGTCCTGCATCTCATGAATTCTGTCACATCTGATCTCACTTCTGTAGATTCATATAATGATGCCTTGATACTTCTTGCTGATATATGAATGATCAGATCTGACAAGATGGCACAGGTTCAGGGGGAGCATATACTTTTAAATGCATTGTTGGCATTATGGTTAGTAATCCTTGGTGATGATGCTTATATAGCCAAATGATATATCTTGTTCTTAGGGCTACATAGTTGATGTTTAGATCAGATTTGTGGTTGATTCTTTGATGATGCATATATGGTGTTTACATTATGATCTTCATAAGGATAAGGAGAAGTACAAAGCTTGAATATACATCCTCATTACTTGATGATGAGTCACTCATATGCTGCTGTCATCATATGCATAAAGATCATATAATGCAGTTATGATGCAGGATTCCTATAGTTCTTGGCGCTCATGTGGGAGAGGATTTTTGCTGTTGATGATATCAAGAAGTCATGACAAATGATCTTGAGCTCAAGATACATAGTGCTGGATACATGGATGATTACTCAAAGTTGCATGGTTGGAGACATGATGATGATGAGTTCTTACCTATATGATGATAGATTGATACTTACATATGTTGATTGATATTCCCAAAGTGATGATACTTGGATCATGCAGATCTTGATGTTGATATGATGGTTGTGGTATTTCTCACATATGATATAATGTGAATGATTTTGGATGAAGTTGATGATGACATATCTTGTCACAGGTTGATGCCATCTACACTAATGGACATATACAGGTTGTTGGTCTGGATGTTGTTGACTGATGCTTATAGAGAAAATCATGCACTATGTATGATAGTTGTTGAGGACTATCATGGTCTTATTTAGATGTTTGGTCTCTGTTATAAATAGCATGTATATCATTCGATGTAAAGGTCATATCAAGTCTCATGATGTAATAGTGTGTCTCTATCTATTGTAGTCATTTGATGAAATCTCTTCTAGTCATATGATGTAATTGTACCCCCTCTATGCATAGGAAGGATGATGAAATATTTCAGTCATTATCAAGGTCATGTAATGGCCTATGCTGGTTTCCCCACTATGCCTGGGATGGATGATGTTATACTCTTGTTATCATGTGTAAACCTTGATGTATCCCACTTGGTGGGGTGGATGAATCAAGTTTGGTATATCCCCATTTTGGTGGGAGATGGATGTATGTATGAGTCTTTGGTGTATGGAAGGTCATTTATGATAGAGTCATGTTCTTCTTAGAGCATCTTTTTGTAGATCTTGCTTACAGTCAGGGGGAGCATGAACAACACTCTTCAGCAGAGCAGAGATTTCAGCATGAACTCAGAGGGAGCATGGAGAGATTGGTACACCTTGGCATATACAAAGGGGGGAGCTCATTCAGAGATTTGAGCAGGTACTCAGGGGGAGTATGGATAGCGGAATGTTTATCAAGGAAAGAGAATATCTTGGTCCGCCCTTTGCCCTTGATGTCAAAGGGGGAGAGTGATTTGGTGTTGTTGATATCAAGTCCAAAGGGGGAGATTGTTGGCATTATGATGCATGTGTTGTACTTGATGGCAATCCACTCGTAGAAGAACAACTCACTTATATATAACTTATATGAATCTACAAAAGTGAGATCAGATGTGACAGAATTCATGAGATGCAGGACAGCTAAAAGGAATCGGTTCAGATATAAGTAGACAAGTTAGCTTTGCCATCAATTCTAAAGGGGGAGATTGTTGGCATTATGATCAGGTGTTGTCCTTGATGGCAACTTACTAAGATGACAGATCGCAGACAGATCACAGTTCAAGCAGAAGATGAGGTTTGCAGGTTTCATTTCACAAAGTTGCGGTCATCGGCAGGTTCCACAGGTACACTGAACATAAGGTGCGGACATGTTCACAGGTGCACCAAACAAAAGGTGCGGACATAAAGTTCACACACTTTCATGCAGAGAAAAATGCGCACACGTGGAAATATTATAGATTGTCCATGGTATTTGTCCGACGTTCTTGATCCTATAGTTTTGGTCCGTGGTTTTGCTCCTAAAGTATTGAACCCAGGTTTTGGGTCCCTTGTATTGGAATTCTATGGTTTTGGACCATGGTTTGAGTTAGGGCTAGTCCTTAAAAAGCAAAGGAGATCATTTGGCTGATAACTCATGTGTTGAATATCTTAAGGAGAGCAAGATCTGCAATACTGGTAAACGATTGAGGAGTTATAGCTGAACCTAAATCAAGGAGGATCCAAAGCATTAAAAGATGATGAGTCGAGGTCTCTTTGACGCGTGATTAGATTTGATAATTTGGGTATGCAGGTTTGCGCAAGATCAAATCTATAACTCTGTTAATTTGGGTACGCAGGAGTGACACAGAGCAAGTGCAGATACCCGTAGGACAGAAGACTATTCAGGTACGAATATCCGCAGATAAGAAGACTCAGCAGGTGCAGATACCCGTAGATCAGTAGTGTGTGCAGGTACGGATACCCGCAGATCAGCGGAAAGCACAGGTGCGGATACCCGCAGATCAGAAGAAAGAGCAGGCGCGGATACCCGCAGTTTTCTATTGGTGAAGTTACGTACCTTTTATTGACATATGTTTTTGCAATGTTTTGGGTTTTGAAGTGATGTCTGCTTACTGGTATTGAGTTCTGATAACAAAATTCTGAGAAGTGATTGATTGAATGATTATGTTTAGCTTCAATATTGATGGATGAATGGATCAAGTTCTTAATGACTTATCTTTATGTGATATGATGGACTAGATCTAGTTGCTAACATATGTAATGATCTGGTGATTAGGTGATTTAGAAGATTGATTGATTACGTATTGATGGGTCTAGTATGAAAATTGGATGAAACATGGCCTTTCAGATTATGATGATGTGTTCCATGAGTATCCAGTCTGAAAATGTATGAAATGTGGTACCTGGAGGAAGAAAGAGAAGCTCATAGCCTTCTGTAGGTCTGCACCTACGTACTAGTACATCAGCTAGTACAAGATCTAAGAGAACAAGTAAAGGTTGGAGCATTTCAGTAGGCCTGCACCTATGTACTAGTAAATTGGTCGACTAGGTACAAGAGGTAAGGGAGTTGTAGCTCCCTTCTAGGAGAGTATAGAGAACGAGAGAAGGTTGAAGCCTTCTGCAGGTAGAAGCCTGTGTATTGGTATAAGACTGCACCAATAAAAATATTGTAAAAGGAAGTTCTTATTAAAAGAAGATAGAGACGACTTGCAGCAGGTGGTTTTCACCCACATTGGGTTTCCACCTTATATCATGGTGTTCATGCGTGCTTCTTGTGTGTGATGATCTGTTCTGTTTTACTGCTTCTGTTTACTATTCATATGGTTAATAATGTTCTAATGCAATCATTAAGGATCAACTAACTGAATCATAAGTTTACTGGATATTCACTAGTTGCATTAATCATAGTTGTGAAAGTAGCATATGGAAATGAAAAAGTTATATTGATTAGATAATACTGATTCACCCCCCCCCCCTCTCAGTATTATTTCCAACATTCCTACTACTATGACCCAAGACACACTTAGACTTTTCTTCTATGATTCGCTAAATCATTCTATCCCTTAGATTCTATTCTCATGATGATAATGATTTCTTTACAACTCAGAGCCTCGCTCTATTTATACAATCCCATGGTCCGTGGACCATGGGTAGGCCGACACTACATTCAAAATTAGGGTGGACAACCCTATGACTCTAACATACATTTCACGCCCACAATTCGCAGAGATTTATAATAATATCACTCAAAACTTGGGTTTTCAGCCCCAAAACATGCTGTGGGGGGATTCCATGCCCAACAGGCCCCCAACACAAACATCGTGACTCGCCCTTGAGTTACTCTGTCGGTGCAGCGATATTGGCGTGGAGTCCCTCCAACTCGTCTCGAATAGTCTTGATGTCTGCAACGCACTAAGCTACTGCTTGTTGGACCTGCTGCATCCGTTCCTCTGAGAGCTTTGTGTCCGTTGGGCTACTCTGCAACTGCGCATGCATCCCCTGAATGTGCATGATCTTCCCTTCAATATTTGCCATGATTGTGAAGGCTTCATCAATCCATGGTTGAACGTGCGCTTTAAGAACTTCTTCCTTATGGCATGCTACGTCCACCTACTCCTTTAATGCCTTGGCTTGTTGCATCATTGCAAGTCGCAGAGTGAGGACTACTGTTTGCATAGTTCCTCTAATACTGTTGTATTGTTGCTAGAGTTCTCGCGCCTCTATTCGCTAGGCGCTGGATGTTGGGATCCCACTGCAATGTTGTGAGGACCCCAAGTGCTTGTTCCAACATGTCAGTACAGTAGCACTGCTCCTGCAATTTCTTCTAACCCCACTGTAATAGTGCTAGCGCACTGTTATCTGATCTCTGGGGGAGTGGAAGGTTGCACCTTCAATCGCAACTTGCGATCTGAAGATTCAGCTCCAGCTGAAACTTTGTCGTCTCTTCTCTAGCCTCGCAAACTCCAGTTGCCAAATTGTGGATCTGCACTTCTACCAGTAGATCTACTACTATGGCCAGCTCCGGGACGTGTCAGCAAGCATCATCTACCATCTGCACCAATTGTTGATTCTGCGACACTAATTTGTCGCGCTGCAAGTTGAGCTATTCTATGTTTATTTTCTTCTTAGTAATAAATTGGATCACGCAGCTCTCCCTTGCCCGTAGTTCTGCCGCTATCCCATCCTGTAACTGATACAATGTTTCCCGGGGAAGGGAAGCCAGATTAAGGCCAAGGCAATCATCATGCTAATCGACAATCGATCCATCACATTGGACAACACTAGAGCGCCCTATTATAAACATATTTGGTCACTACAACCCCAATCACATATGTCCATAAACCAAGGGCTTCTAAGTCCCTAAAATTGTTGTTTCATACCCTAAAGGAGCAAGGTCAGCTGATTACATCATCTCCCAGAAGTTCTCCATGAAAAACCACTCAAAACTGGTCAGAGAGATGACACTAATCAAAATCCCAGAAGCTGACTCACCCCCTTGCAAATATCTATACATGGATCCCTCATCCCAGAGATCCAAGGGTTGGAATTTGGTAATTTGCAAAGAAGTTCTATTGCTTTCTCTCTGAAGACATTGTTGGGTGATCTTTCTTTGTATGAGGTGAAGAGGGCTTTCAAGCTGGGAGGATGGTGTTGGGTCAGACCAAGTGGTTGTAATCCTCTCTTCTACTACTTGTATCAATAAAGCTATTTGAGTTTTCCTCCATATTCTTGTGTATCTCTTAATATTGTGTTGATATATGCATTTGTATGGCCAATATATATCTAATCCTATATTGTTTATAGTGATAGATCTATATGCTTTGATGGTATTATGTTGCTATGATTCTACAGGTGCTCTTTAAAGCGGGACAAGTAAGGAAGAAGTGGCAAGATTCTGTCAAAGGGGAAAGGAAACAAGCAAGGAGCCAAGCGAAAGACTAAGGTTGGTAATCTCTACTTCTTTCTCATCTATCTCTCGTAAAGGAAAATACAAGTAACTTTAGTTTGTTTGTTTCTAAGATAGCTACCCACCTTAGTGGGACTAGAAGTTCTGAATAGACACTAGTTTTCCCGATAACAAAATGGCAACTCCACTGGGGACGAATTAGTTTGATTGCTTGTCTCTATTTGTTTGATTCATAAACCATAAACGGAGCCTGAAGTTAAGCCAGCTAGCCTTCAAACTGCATTTGCTATGCAAGTGCAAAGTAGATCAACACTGCTTCAGTCAATCTCCGGGTTTGTTTATGAACTGAAAAATTGACTTGCAAACATCCTAAGTGCCCTAGAGGTAGCTCAATTAACCTCATTAGATCAGCCCCTATATTTTTTATTTACTAACTATCATTAGCTCGCCTAAATCCCTGAACTAAGCTGCAAACTGTGACCAAAAACCAAGTTAAAGTCTCATCCCTGGACCATCGCACCTTCTCTTCTTGGCAATCTAGATGCATTGCACCTCCCGTGTGTAGTAGGTGAGATGCATCCCTGTTTCCCTGTGTTATAGGTGCGATGATAAGATAAGACTATTTCTACCTCCAGATTTTGGTTTTTTCTTCACTGTCTTCAGCTTTATTCAGGAGCTTTGCTGTCTGTGATTAGTAGACCACTATTGAAACCCCCTTCCTTTGCATCATCTAGCCTCCATTGTACAAATATTTGTGAATGTTTTTATGTATTTTTCGCCATTCATAGTTCTGATTTACAAAATAGTAGATTAATCGAACTATCGTCTTTTAATTTGAAAGCGTTGCAAGTGTCATTTTCAGTCAAAGAAACGAATCCTTCTCTTTTTGATAGTCGATTACACTGTTACTCTTGTATTTGATCTGAATTAATAGTATTTCAAGTGTCGAAAGTAGTTTTCAATTCAAAATCATAAAGTGTCATCTTGTCTCCTTTTCGTTTTTTGAAAAGAAAATCGTGAGTATTGTCGCTTTGAAAGAAGATATAACTCAGATTTGTAATTAGCATTCTTTTTGCCATTCACACATTAAGAAAGCGAAAAAAAAATACATGCATGTGCATTTGCATTTAGACTACTTGTTGATTTTGATTTAGGACAGTGCATCTAATGTGTGCTCTCTGCTCTATGTTGAAAGGATTTCGTTTCTCTTTCCTTAGTAGCTAGGATTTTCATTGCAAAATGAAGAGTAAATGATTGTATATCATCTTAGATTGCATATTTAGGAGTTGTATATCTACATCAGGCGGTGAACCTTAAAGGCAAGCTTCTTAAGGAAGATAAACTGTAAAATAAATTCAATGAACATAAAAATGCTTTGGAACCTAACGCACAACATCTAGAAGTCTAGGCTAGAGACATATTCTGGCGTCGTAAAGCCTGGTAACTGTCGCTTTCATCGTAGGTTGGGTGATTCCTCCTCTTTGAGACGAAAAGTGCCAATACGGACTTATGCTCCCACGTACCATTGAGTATATATTGGGAGACCACAATAGGCTATATCCTTTATCCTTAGGAAGCCGTGTCTGCCACCCTATCGATCTCAATGCACTGAACACAGCATTCGGGAAGATTGACTACCGTACCATAAAGGTATTACGCAGTTTTGCGATTGGTTTGGTAATCCCTCTGTCTAGATTTCCAAAGTAGTGTCTTTCATTCCTTTTCAAACTCCTTAAAGGAAAAGGTCCATCTGAGCACTTGTCACTTTAGGCTCATTAAAAATTGAAGGCGACTAAATTCATCTTTAGCTTTTTCTCGACTCTTAAAAATTGAAAAAGAAAGTTGTGTCAAAGTGTCTAAAATTTATTTTAATCAGAATAACGTCAATGTTCCCTCGTTTATCTTAGGTTGAGAAAATGGAGTCCACCAACCAAGGATTTCCCCTTGGGGGAAATCCTAGTCCTTTCTCCTCTTGGGGAGATGTTGGTGCACCTCATATGGCCACATTGTCCCTTCTAGGACTGACAATTGGCCTGCCGGTATGGCTTTTATCGACCTCTGTCGTTCAAAGCATCATGATTCTTGAGCAATTGAATCAGCAACTAGATGATACTAAAGTTTCCCCCAACCTTCTACTTCGTTTGTTTCTCCCTCTCCTTCTTCCTCTTTGCTTGGTGAAGATAGTAAAACTAAAGACCAAGTAACTGAGAAGAAGAAGAAAGGGAAGGAGAAGAAGAAGAAGGAGCCAATGACAAAAAGGGGCAACCATACATCGTCTAGAGAAAATCCACACACTACACCATCCAAACCTAAATATCCATGTGTCATCTACAAAGGGGACCACTATCATCGAGATTTTCCTTGCATCCCACGGATCTGAAGGGACTAGTCTCCCCGCTTGCACAATCCAGTGTCATCAACCTTTGATGATCATGTTGAGAGTACACCGTCAACTAGTGAAAACAAAGTCACCAGACAGAAAGGAAAATCTAAATTTCCTTGCAGACTGTGTGAAGGCGATCATGCCCTCCACCATTGTCCCTTCCTGGATGAAGCTAAAAGAGTCTTGGATAACCGTCCTACATCACCACAACGACTCCCTCCTGGATACAAGAAACTCTTGCCGAGTCCATTGCTAGTTGAAAATCTGACTGACGCACCTTGGTTACTGGTTGAAGTGCCTATCATTGAAGATAAATCCTCTGAGTCCACATCGGACCAAAGTTAACAGGTCGAGACAGCAGTCGACCCCATCTTGTCTTCAGAGGATTTACCTTCAGATGATACAATCACCAAAGAGAATGAGAACGACACCGTTCAAATTCGTTTTGTAAACACACTCTGATGAACATGGGGGCAATCTACCCGTTCCTTTACTGTAGGAAGGAAGTTTGGCAGAGATATATCCGGCCGTTTATTCAGTCCCACCTCCAAGCAACCTAGTTGTCTCCTTCAATTTGAATCTACTAAGTAGCTCCCATTTACCATCTAATGTACCATTCCGAATCATAGTGCAAACTTACAAAATGGTCATGGTTGGTACCATCATAGATAAAGGGGCTTCTATGAGTATCCTTTCCTCAACTGCTTGGAAAGCGCTTGGTTCGCCATCGCTTTTGCCTGAGATGCGATATCTAACAGGATTTGACAAAGGAACCAGTCGACCGTTAGGGATCCTTCCAAATTTGCCTATAACTTTGAGAAGGAAAACCGTTTATCTAAACGTGATGGTAGTCCAAGGACCTTTAGATTACAATCTTCTCCTTGGGCATGACTACATTTATAACATGGGAGCTATTGTTTCCTCACTCTTTCGAGTGATGTGTTTTTCACATGAAGGAAGAGTGGTCCAGCTCGTAGAACAGCTTTCATTCCCCTATTCACACATAGCTAATAGTCAAATGCCATCCCTAATAGGTCTTTTTGTGCAAGGGATGTCTCATGAATCTCCAGGGTGTCCACCTGATGAATTCAAGTGATTCGGTGGTTGTGACTGAAACCCAGGGGGCATACACCCTGGCCTGCTTCGGCAGGAAAACTTCAGGTATAGGGTAGGTTTCCGTGGAGGATAAATGACTAGCCTGACACACTCGTTCGTTTAGGAAAATGGGATTAAACTAGAATAAGATACCTCTGCCAGAAGGTATGCCTTTCTCGATAGAGCAAATGTTTTGTCTGCAAATTGAGAGGTAACCAGGGTATGCCTTTCCCGACAAAGCAGATGTTTTGTCTACAAATTGAAGGGTAACCTGGAAACTCTACTTCACTATACCTGGGGGCATGCAAACCTTTTTGCATGAAAGTGGAAAGCTACCTTTTATTTTCTTAGTTTGTAGGTTCTTAACCCTTTAAACTTGTAGGATTGGTCATTCCTAGCTTACATAATAAAAGGAGTCAGAGCATAATTTCGAATGGTGCAAGCTCCCTAAAAAATGAACCTATCGATGAGACATCCTTATTATATGACTGGCACGAGCAGTTTTACGCAAAGTTCAAACTCATTAAAAATTAAACCCAGCAATGAGCATATGTTCCACCAGATTTTAAGCTCATTAAAAAATGAACTCGCCTGCGGTAAATAACCATTGTGAACACATTATCATCAGCTTTTGAGCCTTGGTCGTGTTCTTACTATCACCTCCACTCTGTTTTAGTCAATTATATGCCTCCATTTGATTGTTTACCCCTTTTTGAGGAACATCTATGATGAGTGATTTTGTTAGCCATCTTCTTAACACTGCAGTGATTGGAAAGTTCCAACCTTCACCTGGAACCAGCTACTACCCGAAATATCACTCGTTCCTCAAAAACAAGTCTCCTTCAAGCTCTTTTCATCTGACTCGTAAAATATGAAAAGATTGCCGAGCGATTGGCCTCTCCAGCTCGTTAAAGTAATTGGAAGTGCCATCCATCCTCTAGATTTTAATCTTTTTTGGACCTGAGGGATTATTGCATAAAAAGATCGAGCGTTTGTCTTGTTCGGCTCGTTAAAACTATCGAAAAGTCATCCCTTTCGCATTGTTTTATACCTTTTCGGACTTAAGGGATTATATTACAAAAAAGGAATATTGGAGTTTCCTTTCCATCTCTTTTCAGACTCTCTAAAATGGAAAAGGATCGAGTTATCCTTGTCATTAAACTCGTTAAAACAATAGTGACAAACTTGTCCATTCAGACAAGAGCGAGTTTCACTGTCGCTAGGCTCGTTAAAACATAGCGACGAGTTTGCCCGAAGGGAAAATTCTAGAACAAGCATATGTTATCCTCCTCAAGCTTGATAAAAATAAAGAGGTACCAGTCAGAAATGACTGGGGTAAATTGGGAAGAAAACTTGAAGAAGCTTTATTGGTAGCAGGTCACTCTTGAACATGACACTTGCACTCCATCACCATGATTGAGTCAGGTTGGGTTATTTCGTTCACCGATAATATCACCATTGGTCCACCGTACCATCCAATTTTGGGGTTAATGCTACCAATCCATTTCAGTGTCGCCGATATGTTCAAGAGAAGTCGCTCAGAGAATTCACCTACCCAGCTTGTGTCTCATCCGCTGCAATACCTTCACACTTCATTCTTTCATGACCGCCACCCTGAACCTTGTATCATCAGATCATTTTCACCTCGACAAAATCATTTGCTCTGTTCCGTGTCGTAGATGTGGGATCCATCAATGCCCTCCTACGATGGGTCACTTCTTGTTGACATCCACTCATTATCCAAGAATCCAACCTAGGAACAACCCTTTCAATACTTTGAAGCTTGCATGCCTCAATGGCAAGTTTATCACTTCCGGCAACAGGTTTACATTAATGACCTTCGACCGAAAGATTTTGCATGGTGTTCGACATCGAATCATGTATTCACACCACGTGAATTGTACTGCAGTACCTTGAGGGTCATCATCATCATCGGTGATTCCTCTCGCACATGTTAATAGCTTATATCATTGGCTGGTAATCAGGCGATGTCCTTCCATGTTCGACATCAGAACATCTTTTCACATGGATCGACTTGTACTTTCGGGCGAATATTGAACGAGTTTTGAAAACCCCGGATCTAGTTTCATACATTTGGGTTGCGATATATTCAGGAAAATAAAGACATCAAATGTACATCATTTCTGCATAGATAATCATCCAAACTAAGGGATGATGGCTCTACTAGAATCATCAGTCTGCACACAGACGGTTGTCTGTCCTATGTACATGAAAATGAATTTATCAAGTTTGGCATGGGAATGCCCACCTCAGTGAGATCATAAAAATATTATGAAGATAATGTATTGTATTGTATCTTATTACAGGTCACCTTCCAGTTCGAAAAACCTCGGATCCTCATTATAAAGCATTTCACCCGACATCAAAAGATTTACGACCTCATGCTTTAGGGGGCAATTGTTATAGACATATTTGGGCACTGCAACCCCAATCACATATGTCCATAAGCCAAGGGCTTCTAAGTCCTTAAGAGTGTTGTTTTATACCCTAAAGGAGCAAGGTTAGCTGATTACATCATCTCCCAGAAGTTCTCCATGAAAAGCCACTCAGAACTGGTCAAAACAGGACCATACAAACTACCCAGAGTAAAGGGTGCGATGCATCTCACCTGCCACATGCAAAAAGTGAGATTCATACTGGAAATCCCTTCTGTAGGGTGTGATGAGTGAGAGCATACAAATGGCACAAGCAGTTTGCTAGGTGGAGACCCTGAGAATCTTCTAGAAACTGTTCATTTGACACTTGCCTCCCTGAATTCGCCCAAGGATGAGTAAGAGATCATGAAATCTCCAAGTGGAACCAAGAACTATAAGAGAGATGACACTAATAAAAATCCTAGAAGCTGACTCACCCCCCTGCAAATATCTATATATGGATCCCTCATCCAGAAGTGTTGTTGGTTGGAATTTGGTAATTTGCAAAGAAGTGCTGTTGGTTTCTCTTTGAAGACATTGTTGGGTGATCTTGCTTTGTATGAGGTGAAGAGGGCTTTCAAGCTGGGAGGATGGCGCTGGGTCAGACCAAGTGGTTGTAATCCTCTCTTCTACTACTTTTATCAATAAAGCTATTTGAGTTTTCCTCCATATTCTTGTGTATCTCTGAATATTGTGTTAATATATGCATTTGTATGGCCAATATATATATGATCCTATATTGTTTACAGTGATAGATATCTATGCTTTGATGGTATTATGTTGCTGTGATTCTACAGGTGCTCTTTGAAGTGGGACAAGTAAGGAAGCAGTGGCAAGATTCTGTCAAAGGGGAAAGGAAACAAGCAAGGAGCCAAGCGAAAGACTGAGGTTGGTACTCTCTGCTTCTTTCTCATCTATCTCTCGTAAAGGAAAATACAAGTAACTTTAGTTTGTTTGTTTCTAAGATAGCTACCTGTCTTAGTGGGACTAGCAATTCTAAATAGACACCAGTTTTCCCGATAACATGCCCTCTGGCAACACTATCGTGTTTTCCATCCTTGCACGCAACATCTTCTCTACTATTGAAGTGCCTGCTCTGACATGGGTTGACAGGGTACCTTCCTAAGGGGTCCGCACTCGTATCTCCTACAGTTGTGTCCTGAGGGCCCCCAACACAGTTTGGTGCTCCTGCATAAAATCTTGAAGCACTTCACTCGTGACATCGCTAACCATTTCGCCGATGTCATTGAGATCACCTTTGTTAAGGTGATTGGGTCAATGGCCAACTTCAAGGCCTTGACCTTCTTCCTTGGGCCTGATCTCTCTTGATGCGCAGTCGCTTTAACTATGTGGATGCGGCCCTTGGGTCCATGCTCCCTTCTGTTATTTTTGTTTCCTCTGCCTCCTACCCTAAGGATGTTGCTCAACCCTCGTCTATCTGTGTTGTTGCTGCCTCTGTTGCCTGCGATGCTGCTACTACTTCTGTAGCCTTCTTCTGCTCAGCAGCTTTTTGTACCGCTTCTCGCATTGCCCTTACCTTAGCTACTGCTTTTTTGTTCCAACTTTTCTCTGCTAATTTAGTGATGCACAGCTTAGCATCGTCATTTTTCTTCTGGGCTGCAACCTTCTCCAATTCTGCTAGGTCTGGGGTGTGCCATTTAGGAGGCCATGTCTCCAAGATAGTAAAAATTGCATCGTCAGTGGCTACACATAGTAGCTTCATCCATTGCTTTGCTCCATCCTTTCGCGCCCTAATATAAATGTTGTGCATATCAGCATTGAAGTCTGCAAAACTCTGCAGACTATTATGCACCATAGGTGACAGGCGTGGCTCCAATTGATCCACATCTGGATGCTTGCCTCCATGAGCACTCAGAAAATCTTGGTGTCACGAATTCGTTTCATGTCCTTGGTGGCCCAGAGCGAAGCGTACATCACAGTCTCTGGTAACTCTTTGTCAATGTTGGGGAATTGACTGTCCTCCAACAGTTCTCCGGCTACTAGCAATATGGATAATAGCAACCACGTGTAGTGGAAGGTTTTACCCTACTCCTGGGCTTCGCGACATTTTGTAAAAAATTCCTTGCAAAGAAATTTAGCTTAGTTGAATTGGACCCCCTCCATGCACTGCTTGGATTGTGCGACCACTGGCGCTGGTACCTCATCAGCGCAACACTTCCTCATCACTTTGCCATCCAGGAGTTGGGTTGCTACGTGCACCGCTTTATCCTTGATGTTGGAGATGGTGTAGCCCCTCTTCTTCTTCTCCAACTTATATTTCACCTTCATGGCTTCTGCAAGAGCCAAATCTCTACCTTTTCTGGCTATAGTTGCGGGGTCCTTTCCTTGACAGGGGAGTTGAGAAATGCGGTGAATGAGGTCTGCCGTGATGGGAATAGGCTCATCTAGTCATAGATACCCATCATGCACTAGGCAAAGTAGCTGCTTGATGACAAAAATGGTGATGGGCACACGGTGGAAATGTGGTATACATAACAAGTGCAGAAACCCCACCTTTTCCTTATATTTTAGATTAAAATGGTAAGGCCTCTACTTAAGTGTCTTCGCGTCAAGTTTCAGGGTAATCTTCATCATCCTTAAGTCGCCAACGATCCCTTTTAAATATGTAATTTTGGTCGGGAATAAGTCTTGGTATTGGTGGAGTAACTCAGCGACCTTATCCACTGTGCATCATCCCAATAGTCTCCAAGCATTGCATACTTTGGTTTTTCCTCCATTCCAATGTTTACCTACTTCGTTTTTAGTGGCGCGGTGATGTTAGGATCCTCAATCAATGGTCCTCGAACCTCGCGACAACCTTCCATTTCTGGAATGTTACTATTTCGTGGGTCCTCATCATCCTCCTCAACATTTACATTGTAACACTCTAGCGTGCAACTCAGCTATGTTGCCCATTCTGGCTGAAGCGCTTCCATTGCCTCCTAGGGTATTTTGAAGATAATTATTTTTACTGCTTGTAGCGCATCATCAATAGTATCCCACCAACAATCTTTGAACGTGAAGCTTAGCAAGAATCCAAGATATCCCATTCACTTGTGCCATGGTGGAGCTCTGTCTTAGTATAGTAGTTCATGGGTATGACATCCAGAGTATGAGAGAACAAATGCACCCATTCTGGTTGTGGCTCTTCCCCTAGACCTTGGTCCATTTCGCAAGGTGTGTACGTGGATCATTCTGTCCGTCATACTTGTTTGCTAGCCGCATCTGTGGTTTACCAAATCATAGGCGCATATTCCTTCCGCATCCACACCAATCCTCAAAGCTTCTTTGATGCATACCCCATCACCTTGTGGGCGTAGAGAATAGTGCCCATTTTAGAGCATCAAACCGCTACTGTTCTGGTACTATGCTTTTGAATTTTTTCAGAAATTCATGCACCACAGTCAACCCGTCATACAAAGTAAGATACCTTACCTCTATTGTCACGTAGAGAAATGATCTTACCATCATGTTGCAATTGAGTGTGGTTACCTCATGTAACTAGTTCTACCATCGGTCTGTTTCCTCATCTAAATCTGATGTGTAGGAGATTTTGTGCTCCCACGAAATCTGGCCATCCTGGAAACAGAACCATTTTTTGGCTTGTTGGGGCCTGACCCAGGTTCGGAGGTGATTTAGCCAAAAAAATCCTGGTACTACTGGCCCTTTCAACAACAGTCCGTAGAGCGCAGACTGAGGTCTCACCCGAAGTAGTGTGGGAGGGTGCTAGAACCAGGTTTCCACACCTTGGAGATGTCTGATGAGTTTCAAGTGGTCCGCGGTTGCGCACATTGCTACACACACTTTCCTATACCGCGTAGCTTGAGGTACTATCTTCGCGCAACCCTACTCGGGGGCTGAACAGTGTTATTACCCAAGTCCTTACTAGTAACTCGATATTAGTTGCTTAACTTAGCTTATATGTATGCTTTCAGTTGCACTTAACAATATTCACCATTCATACAGGTGCACGTAGTAAATAAACATTATAATTGCAAATGATATCAAACATGTAATAACTCAGAACAAATGCACAAAATTGGTAACACAACCTTTATTTATTAATCTCTTCTCTGGTTATAGACTCAACTCTACCCTGTGCACTCAATTGCAGGGGTCCTCTCACTTAGCTGCGGACTCTACTAGGCCTCTGCGCACTCAGTTGTAGAGCCTCTTCCTACTACTACGACCCAAGACACACTTAGAATTTTCTTCTATGCTTGCTATCTCATTCTATCCCTTAGATTCTATTCTCATGATGATGATGATGTCTTTACAACTCAGAGCCTCGCTCTATTTATACAATCCCATGGTCTGCGGACCATGGGTAGGCTGACATTACATTCAAACTTAGGGAGGATAGCCCTATGACTCTAACATACATTTCGCGCCCGCAATTCATGGAGCTTTGCAATAATATCACTCAAAAATTGGGCTTTGAGCCCCAAAACATGCTGTGTGGGGATTCCATGCCCAACAAAAAGCGTGTAAATACGCGAGTCTACCTCTAGGTAGTCGCATGTCGATTTTGTAGTATGGACAGAACTGTATGTGGGTATGCTTCTTAAAAGGCATGTACACATGTAGAAGTATTTTTTAAGGGTCACATACATATTCTAGGGTTTTTGAAGTATGAGAAGTTAATGATGTTTGATCAGTCTTGCTGTGATTACCAATGTCTGTTGATGAGGTCTTCTTCATAATAATATGTATGTGATAGTTTTGGTGAAGTCAAATGGTTTGTGAATCTGAATAGAAAATGTGAAGGTCAGGTAAGTTTTTAAAATATCGATTCACACCCCCACACCCCCTCCCCCCCACCACAATATTTTTCCTAACAATTGGTATTAGAGCAGGTGCTTCAAAAGAAGCTTGATTGCTTGAAGGAAGATTCATTAAGATGAGAAACCAAGAGGGAGTAGCATCCACCCGACCACCATTTTTTAATGGATCCAATCTGGTTTTCTGGAAGGTCAGAACAAGAGCTTACCTACAGTCACTTGGAGCTGATATTTAGGGAATCATTGAAGGAGGCTATCAGTATCCATCTGTCATTCCCACAGATGAAGCAATAAAGAAAAAGTGTGAGACCAATGCAAAAGTTGTCAATTCTCTATTAGGAAGCTTGGTCAATTCAGAATTCGTCAAAGTCACACATTTGAATACTGCAAAGGCTATATGGGACAAGATAATCCAAAGTTATGAAGGTGAAACCAAGGTAAAGAGTGCCAAACTTCAAACATTTAGAATTCAATATGAAACTCTTAGAATGCATAATGATGAAAGCATTGAAAGTTTCTTTCTTAGAGTAGATGAGATCATTAATTCAATGAGAAATCTTGGCGACAAAGTAAAATAATCATCTATGGTTGAGAAAATCTTAAGATCTCTTATTCCAAAATTCGATTCAATAGTCTCTGCCATTGAAGAAAATGCAGGATTTAAAGAACCTTGTTTTTGAACAACTTCATGGGATTCTAACAGCTTATGAAATGAGAAAAGGGGGTTCCTCGGATATCAAAGAAGATGCCTTTAAGGCTACTTCTATAGGAAAATAAAAGGATAAGCATAGTGAAAAGTTAGAACTAGAAATAGTAAGTCTAAGGAAAGAACTTGAGAAAACAAAAGGTCTAAATCTTAGGTTTGCTAAAGGATCTGAAACCTTAAATGAAATCATAAAAATTCAACACTCTCCTCTCATAAAAGCATGTCTTGGATACAATGGAGAATCATAAAAGACTATAAATCCTTCTTAAAAGGTACAGGAAGATATCTCAATGCAATAAAAGGAAGTAGTCAACGAAACTCCAGCTATCAACAAAAGAATAAAGGATCAAATACTTCTCAGGTAAATCTCCCTTACTATAATCAAAAGGAAAGCTACAAAATAAGGTACTATACTCCCAAAAACTTCTACTTTAATGGTAAATGCTTCACTTCTATAATTTTGGTTATAAGGATGCTCAAAGTGTTGCTTGAAGAACTATCATGACTAGAGAAGCAAGAAATCAAAAGAATGTGATTGGGGTAAAGGAATACTCTTAAAATATTTTTATTAGTGTCAGTGTATGCATACTTCCATCAGGGATCAAATTTTCTCTTTACATTTTCATTTTAGGTGTCTCATACTAAATTTTTGATCATTCCACTAGGTCATGCCAAAATGGTCCACTGATGGTTGTCTTCTTCTCAAAAAATCAAATTTTCCCTCATGAGGTACATTTGCTGACCCATATCCATGTTTCATTCAGTTATGGTTTCAGTTGTGTTATTTTTAGAGTCAAGGTAGTTATGCTTCCATTAGGTCTTAGGGTTCATTTCCAAGGTCTTTCCATTAGGTCTTAGGGTCCATTTCCAATGTCAAAAGCATAGTTTTAGTGTAAAAAAGGGTAGCAAAGGTAGGAGGAAGACCAATAAACAAATAGTGATAGGTATCAAGTCATGCTTATTGTACAAAGTTCTTATTTCATTGATGTAATGTTCATCTCAAAAACATGTTTTTGAGATGAAAAAATAGTATTTTAGTTTGTTTATATATTTTTGATGTAATTCAAGTCATTTTATGTAATAATTGTTCCCAGAAGTTGCCCAAGCATTTCTCCTTGCTGCAAGAAATGAGAAATTGAAGAAATCAACACAATCAATGTATTGTCCACTTGAAAAGAGACAAAGAAAGAGAAGCATCAGACATAGATTTGAAAACAAAATAAAATTTCCAAACAAACATTATAAAGTGCATTTTTTCTAAAGAAAAATCAAAGTCATCCTCTATATAAAATTTCAAAATAAATTTTCAAAATTCATTAGTTCTTTTGAACCCTAAGCTCTCTTTGGAAAAGAGGAGATTGAGTGAAGGTTGAAAAAATCAGAAGGGCATGTTTGCTGAGGGCACTATGCACTAGGTGGAGTTTCTGCATGCCTATGCAGTGAAGGGCACGTTTGCCCATCCAAGCCAGAGTAAAACTCAATGGTGCTGCGCCTGTGTAGTGAAGGGTGCATTCGCTGAAAACGTTGCGAGCCGGCACTTAGTGCTGCATGTTTGGCGGGAGGAGCCTGGAAAACCACAGGAGTGCCAAAACACCAATTCCTTCATTTTCTCAAGCCACAAAAGCTTCAACTACCTGCATACAATAAGTAAGTGGCCCAGTATCTCTTTTTCTCCATCAATTAAGCAAATTGGAATGCTAAATTTCGAAACCCTAGCAAAGCTCCCTTGCATGCTTCCAAAATCACCTCTTTGATTAGGGTTACAACACTTCTTAGACTTTTTCACCTTCCAATCATCCTGACTATACTTAATGTCACCTCCTCACTGTTTCAGTTATCTTGACATATATATTAGTCCCTCAAGTTTTCACCTATAAAGCATGGTAGAATATAGTAGTTCAGAAGAAGGTGAAAGATAGCCTAGGAGGCCAACCAAGAAAGGAGGAAGAATTATCAGAATTTAACCCACTCATACAACAGGACTTATGGCATCACCACTTGCAGTATCATGTTTCAAGCACATGGGTTGTTTTGAGTTTTTCCAAAGGGTTGAAACAATGAATTTTCGTCAGCAATTAACCAAGCAGTTCATCCTCAATTTGCAAAACAACCAGGTCACTTTAGCCAGGGTCACATTCATTATATCTCCTACCATCATATCTTAGGCCACTGGAATTCCAAATGTAGGAGAGAAATGGTTCAAGTAGAAAAATCTGCATCACAGTTTTTATGAGCCATATCTTAAAACAAGGTTAAAAAATGATAAGAAAATAATTTTCCCTTTCTCTTATCTTTTGGAAAAGTATGTGCCATTGATGAAGATCATCATGAGGTATTTCACATGTGAGGGTAGGTTTTCCAGACTATACTCATACCATATCAGGTTTCTCATGCACTTTACCAGTGTAAGAATGCTCAATTTTCCATATTACCTTTTAAGGAGTATTGACAAGATGACATACATTGCTCAGAAAATGGATCCAACTCATCAAATGCACAGTATTTTCCATCATTCTCTTATAAAAATGATAGTCCTCCATCACTTAGATCAACTAGGAATTACTTGGGAGACCTTCATAGTTAATGAAATATTCAATGAACCACCTACTCAGCCAGCTCCCTGCATTCCTCCATCATCCTCCACTCATCCATCTACTTCTTCTCATCCATCACAACATACTTATCACTCATCCTCAACAAATAATTCTTCACCAGATTCACCCAATAGAGATGATGATAGTGATGAGGAACATGATGAGCATGATGAGAGTGAGGGACATGATGTACACAATGATCATGGTCAGAGTAGTATACCACAGAGCAACAATTTGTAGCCATTTTCTTTCACCTATCAAAGGGGAAAGAGGTAGGTGTTTACCCCAAAAAAAGTGGGAGGGGCCTTTCCTTCGTCATCAACATTACAGGTTAAAGGAAAGGAGAAAATGGTAGAGGAAGCACAGGTAAAACAGAAGCATGAAGAACATGACATTGAAAAGGAGTTTCTCCTTGTGGACACTAGTGATGAGGAGGGAAACAAATCTTCTCAAGCTTCCTTGAGAGCAAAGGATGCAAAAATCAGGGAGCTTCAGGTCAATTTACAATGAGCCCAATATGTTATCTCCTTTTATGAGCAAGAGAACAAGCAGCTAGAAGTTAAGCAAGACTTGATGCAAATCAAGTACATCAAGGAAAAGAGGGAAGCTGAGAAAGAAAAATTTCAGCTTGATGAGGCTTATGGAGATTATGAAGAGCTATATGATGAATAGGGACAAAGAAAAAGGCCATGAACAAGAGGATTGAAAAAGGCCTTAGAGCTTGAAAGACAAAAAGAGGCAGAATTGGAGGAGCAGCTCACTCTAGATGAGCAATTGGTCAAGGACATAGCTAAAAATAGAGAGTCTTGGATTAATAAAGTGAACACACACTTGGATACCCTCTTGGACAAAGCAAACAGATATGTTGAGTTACAAAGGAAGATGGCCAAGTATTATGCAAGGAGAAATCAAGTGACAAGAAGCAAGCTCAAAAGAGCTCATGAGAAAATTGACAAATTGACCAAGCAAGAGGAGACGAGGAGACTTGACATGCTTGATGAGGCATCCCTACATGCCTCTAATCTTTGATTACTCATAAAAACACATTTTGGGCATGATAGACCATTTTTGAGTTCGAATGAAGTTGTTGTGTTTTCAGTCCATTTTTTGCACAGTCATGAAAGGAAAATGTGCAGCACCATGGGCACTATGCTCTTTTTTTGAGGCATCCAATGAGGAAATGGTCAACATTTTTAGATTCACAGTGATGAGTACATGCAACTTGTGCATT
Source organism: Pinus tabuliformis (assembly GCA_031772625.1). NCBI lineage: Eukaryota > Viridiplantae > Streptophyta > Pinopsida > Pinales > Pinaceae > Pinus > Pinus tabuliformis. The sequence continues at coordinate 308,315,194 of CM062815.1, read as the reverse complement.
TTCTAAGGTTTTGGAGCAGAATTAGTTGACCGAAAGGGCCAAAAACACTAAAAAAATGACCTTTCTGCCCTCCTTTTGGCCTGGGTGTTGCGCATTAAGCAGTGTTGGGAGAATTGACTTTTGACAAGGAAAATGAAATCCAAATGCAAAAAATTCAAGATGTTCTCGAAAGTAGACAGGAAGATCTTTCCAACAAGATATTGTGGGCCCAATTTTAACATCGAGAAGGCCTCTAAAGGTGCAGTTGAAGTTGAAGGGTGCGCCTGGCATTGGCACTGCACACCTAGTACTAGTGCTACAAATTTGACAGTTTGTCCAAATTATCACTCTTTCATCCCAGTTTTCACTTTCACCTTGGAAAACATGATTTTATCCTTGTAATTGATCAGTTGAATGTAATGATGATGCTTCTAGAGCTTACTAGGGTAGATTCATTAGGTAAAACAAATTTATGAAGTGTAATGTATTAGCTTGTTTGAATTAGGGATGAGTCACTTTGACCACCCTGTTTTCTTGTTAGTAGTTCAGATTTTGTTGGAAACGGCTCCTCCTCTCATGGATTTGACACCCTAATATTAGGATGAGTTTTTTGGGGTCATATGATGCTTTTCCTCAATCATTGTAATGTTTGGATTCAGTTGGATGCTTATGCTTTGAGTAGACATCATTTTGTATCAATTTTCGATAGGAGATTAATGAAAAGTTGCAGCTATTTCTTTGGGATCCATGTGGTATGATGTTCAATTTAGTTTTCTATATTGTGATCATATGTTAAAATGTTTTTTGTAATTCATCAATCATTTCATTGCTTTTAAGTGGATGTTTTCAAGTTGATAGGCAGAACCCATAATTTTTATGCTCTGTTTTGGGGAAATATTCACAGTCTGTGTTTTCTTCAGTTTAGAAAGAATCCATGTTGCTTACATGCTCTTTCTAGCTCCTCACTTGTCTTGAATCACCTCACCCATCAAACCCTAGAGTGTTGAGCCTTGTGCCTACCTTGCCCCATCGAACACCCTGTATTTTTGACCTAATTACCTTGCCCTAACTGTTTGCCTCCTCCTGATCTAGCAAAACCATTCAAAATCAAATCAAACCTTGTGCTAATATACCTAGCCTAATATCATTTTCTTGATCCAGTAACCTTGGCTGAGATCCTTACAGAGAAAGCCCTCTCCTAGCCTAGTAGGGCTAGCTACTTGGCTAAGCGTGGTTTGTGGTTACCCTGGCATTGCCCTCCTTCAACTTGAGGTTCAATCCAGGTGCTAACAACTTTCTCACCTCTTCAAGATGAAATTGAATCTTACTTTTGCAATAAATTTGGGAATAAAGAATCTAAATGTAGGAGAAAATTGTGATCAACACCTCAGAATGAACAAAAGGCAACAACATCTAAGGTATGGAAAAAGAAGACCATGGAATCTGAAAACTGTGGTCTAGCTTTATATGCAGGAGATCAAGAAAATATGTGGTACATTGACATTGGATGCTCAAAACATATGATAGGTGATAAATATAAGTTTATGTCATTTAATGAAATAACGAAAGAAAAGAATGTAACCTTTGGAAATAATTCACCTTTTGCTATACAAGGAAAATTAACTATTTTGCTGATAGAAAAAATTAAAGCTAGAAATGTTTTGTTTATTGATGGATTAAAACATAACTTGTTGAGTGTTAGTGAGATGTGTGACCAAGGGCATGAGGTTATTTTCAGATCAAAGAATTGTGTGGTTTGGAATCTCGATACAGGTAAGATCATAATAAAGGGGACAAGAACTCCTGGTAATATCTATGTCTTGGAAGGTGGTCTAGAACAATGTTACTTAAGAAAAGTAGAAGAAAGTTGGCTATGGCACAAAATATTGGGACATCTAAGCTTCAATCAAATACATAAGTCAAACAAGCTAGGAGTTGTTCATGATTTACCTAACATCTCTCTACCATAAAGTACCATATGCAAATCATGTCAATTCGGTAAGAAAACTAGGGTTCAATTCAATGCCAAATAAGGAACCACAAGTAAGCCACTTGAACTTATTCATATTGATTTGTGTGGGCATATGAGGAAAAGGTCACCTTAAGGAGAAACATATTTCATCTTATTCATTGATGACTTAACTAGAAAGTTTTGAATTGGCTTATTAAAGCATAAAGATGAAGCATTTGATAAGTTTAAAGTATTCAAAGATTTAGTAGAGAATGAGTTATATTTAAAAATCAAATGTCTTAGATATGGAAGGGGAGGAGAATTCATATTAGATGAATTTTTCAATTTTTGTGAACAACATGGCATCAAGAGGAAATTTTCTATAGCTAAAACTCCTCAACAAAATGGGGTGATAGAAAGAATGAACATAACAATTCAAAAAATGACATGTGCCATGCTTGATGAGTCCATAACACCTCATACCTTCTGGGGACAAGAAACACATACAACTGTGACTGTTCTCAACAAATCCCATGTCCGTGTAAATAGTGATAAGACTCCTCATGAACTTTGGTTTGGTAAGCCTCCAACTGTCAAGCATTTTAGAGTCTTTGGAAGCAAATGTTCCATAAACAACAATGATGATAAGCTTGGAAAGTTTGAGCTAGAGCAGATGAAGGAATTCTAGTTGGATACTCCTCTAGAAGAAAATGATATAAATGCTAAAATAAAAGACTTCAAAATATTGTTGAATGTATTGATGTTAAGATCAATGAAGCATGCACAGGTACCAAAAGGGAAGCACTAGCAGATGATGAATGTATTACGACAACTAGTGAAAAGGATGTAAGAGAGGAAACTAGTGAAGAATCAGAAGAAGGAATTGACAATGTCGAAGAATCAGAAAGGACTCCATCAAAGTATGTTTAGAAAAATCATCCAAAATCTCAAATTCTAGGAGAAAAGGATGCTAAAGTACAAAATAGAAGAGCTCTTGTTGGAACCCCTAGTTATCTAGCATTACTATCCACAATTGAACAACAAAACATAAATCAAGCAAGAAAGGATGGATGTTGGGTTAAGGATATGAATGAAGAAACTTGACCAAATAGAAAAGAATAATACATGGGAATTAGTACTATGACATCATGATAAAAATGTTATTGGGACAAAATGGGTATTTAAAAATAAACTGAATGAAAATGGAGAAGTAATTAGAAACAAAGCAAGACTCGTATGCAAAGGCTATGCTCAACAAGAAGGAATATACTTTGAAGAAACATTTTCACCTACAGCTAGACTTGAAGCTATAAGAATGTTTCTTTCCTTTTCAAGCTTTCATAATTTCAAAGTCTATCAAATGGATGTTAAATCTACATTTCTAAATGGGGACCTAGAAGAAGAAGTCTATATTGAACAACTTGAAGGGTTCATTCTAGGAAATGATAAAAATCTTGTTTGAAAATGTAAGAAGGCATTATATGGGCTAAAACAAGCTCCTCGTGCATGATATTATTGTCTTGACATGTATCTTCAACAAGAAGGTTTCACTAAGGGGTCTGCAGATAACAACCTGAATATAAATATGGACGATGTTAAAATTTTAATAGTTGTTGTTTACATGGATGACATCATATTTGGCAGCAATGAAGATTCTATGAGTCGAATATTTTTTTGTGTCATGCAGCAAGAATTTGAAATGTCCCTGCTTGGTGAACTAACATATTTTCTTGGTCTACAAGTAGAACAAGCAAAGAATGGTATCTTCCTCTCACAGACAAAATACCTCAAGAAAATTTGGAATAAATATGGAATGGAAGACTATAAGCCTGTATGCACACTAATGGTAACATGATGTAATCTCAGTTCACATGATGATTCTCCTCCAATCAACAAACTTGAATACAAATCTATGATTGGAAGCTTACTTGATCTTATAGGCACAAGATTAGATATCATGCATGCAGTTAGAATTTTTGGACGGTTTCAAGAAAATTCAAAAGAAGCTCATATTTAGACAGTCAAGAGAATATTTAAGTATCTATAAGGTACTCAAGACTGTGGTTTATGATATCCCAAACATGAAGATCTTACTCTTCATGCTTACACATATGTAGATTGGGCAAGAAATGTTGATGATAAAAAAGGCACTAGTGGAGGAGCATTCTATATGAGACCCCGCTCGGTATCATGGTTCAGAAAAAAGTGAAGCTCCATTACTTTATCTACTGAAGAAGTAGAATATGTTGTTGCTACATCTTGTTGCACACAACTTCTATAGATGATGCAAACATTGTAGGATATTCAAATCATGTTCTCCACCTATTCCCATTTATGTGACAATACCAGTTCCATAAGTATTTCTAAAAATATTGTCATGCACTAAAAGACCAAGAATATTCCAATCAAATATCAGTTTATTAGAGAATAGGTGCTTGAAAAAAGGTCAAACTGGAGTATGTTCCCTCAAAAGAACAAGTTGCAGATATATTTACAAAGCCTCTTCAATGTGATTCCTTTAAATATCTCAGACAAAAATTAGGAGTGGCCTCCGCTTCATCACTTAGTTAATCATTCTGACCAATCCTTCAAGTTCAGGGGGAGATGAAAGTAAATTTATTGCAATTTATTGTCTATACATAGATTCTATGAAGAACAGATGCATATATACATATATTTTGATCCATCTAGTCGTGTACGTTTCCCTGTGATGAAGTATCATTAGAACTAACTCAAAGAAAAGATGATACGATTCTGACAATTTTTTCTAGTTTCGATATTAGTTAGATATAAACTATTGAAGCTTAGATACTTATGGTTTATGAGTTGTTGTAGTATGACGTTGAGGATTTGATTAATGAAGTTGCTTTGATGGCTTGACTGATGAATGAGTTGATATAATCAAATCTGCCAGTGAACAGTTGGTATAGGTTTAGGGGGAGCATTTTTCATTGCTTCTTATAGTACATTGTTAGCATTATGATTTGTTGATTATGCTACTGATGGAACACATGTAGCTGAAACTTTTGACTTACTTTTTGATGAGGATCATGGTGCTGTTGTCCAATGCCTATAGTACATATCCTATATTATATAGTACTAAAGAATATCTTGGTCTTGCTACCTCCCTATTGAGGTCATTGGTCTTGGTTATAAATGTCATATCTGTCATTTGATGTAAAGGTCATGTAAAGACCTATGATGTAATAATTGTAATATTTAGTCATGAATGGACTATTGAGGTCAAGCCATTATTTATGTCATCCCATGTTGGGGATTTGATGTAATGTTGATTCAATTATGTAACCCCACTGTGTCGAGAGATTGGTCCATATGAGTTATTGGTGATAAGAAAGTCCATGTGTGATTACTTCCTTGTATATCTTCAAAAAATTCAACATGTGCTTAGGAGGAGCATGGTCCGCATTTAGTGATAATTATTCAACATATCGAATATACAACACTGCATTCAACATTGGTTAGCCCTCTTCCCTTAATTTCAAAGGGGGAGAGTAGCTTGGTGTTTGGAGAAACATTGTTTGGAGAGCAACTTGGTATATCTATAGGTATTTAAATATGGTTAGTAATCTAACAAAAAAGTGGTGTTCATCAAGTCTAAAGGGGGATATTGTTGGCATTATGACAAATGTGTTGTCCTTGATGGTAACCTACTTGATGAAGATTGTCAAAATAATGATTTTACAAGCTAGTACACATGTGACAGAGAGTTTGGAAAAAGGCATAGTAGTCCAAAGACAGAGGAATGATGAAGGTGATGTTTTGAGAAATACACGTAGGTTCTGTGAATCAAAGATGTGTACACACATATAGTTTCCACACCATGGTATCCTAAATAATAGGGATCTTTACCATGGTATTGGTCCATAGTAATGAGCGTGACAATGAACATTTGATCTCGGCCAGGAATACCATCAACATTACTAAGGATTTGACCCGTGGTATTGGATAAGGGATAAGTTATATAAGGAGATAAAAATCAAAGTGTTTAGTGTGGAATTAATGGGATATTGATGAATTGTTTGATATGAAATAAGATTTCACAAGGATTGTGATTTGGTATCAAATCTTGTAGATATGAAATGACTACATGAGTTTCTTATGGGTTGATCTATGATAATAATGTTCTAACATATATTTGTTACTGGGATTTTTGAGATTTGGGTTTGATTGAAGTTATGTTGTGCATCGAAGGAATGAATCAATAATTACAAATTTATACACAAGTTTGTCTCAGGAAAAGCATGTACATACGCAGGTCTGCCTCTAGGTAAAGGTAATCGTGTGTCGATTTTGCAGTATGTACCAAATTGTACATGGGTATGTTTCTTCAAAGGTGCATACACACACGCAAGTATTTTGTAAGGCTCGCGTACATATGCTAGGGTTTCTGAAGTATGAGGAGTTAATGATGTTTGATCAATCTTGTTGTGATTGTTGATATCTGTTGATGAGGTCTTCTTCATAATAATTTGTATGTGATAGTTCTAGTGAAGTTCAATGGTTTGTGAATGAAATATTGAACTATATTGATGCTGATATGTAATGATTTGTAAGTAGCTTAGAGATCTATGATGATGGATATATGTGTCTGTGATTGATTCTAGTAGTGCAGTGATTTAGTATGAGGAATAAGTGTTTTTGAGATTTGTACGTAGGTTTGATTAAGGAAAAGTGTGTGTATACACAGGTATTATGCATAATAGTAGCATATACATTTTGAAATATTGTTGATTAGGGTTTGCAGTGGCAACAATTGGTTTTAGTGACAGATAACAATGTATGGCTTAATCATTGACAATGCATTCACATGATCTATTCTGGTTTAGTTTGATTAGTTGCAATGAGATTCAACAATTGATTTGTTTTAGGTTATTTTATGATGGTAGTGGATCCAGTAGGAAAATTTGATGAAAGGCGACCTACAGGTTGTAATGTTTGATCAGGTGGATCCAGTTTTAAATATTTTGAAAAGTGATCCACAAGGAATTGAAGATAAGGGGGTTGTAGCTCCCTTCTAGTAGGTGTTGGAGAATGAGATAAGGTTGTAGCCTTCTGCAGATGGGTGCCTGCATACTGGTATAAGTCTGCGCTAGTACAAGATTGTAAAGTTTTTTTTTTTTTAAGAAGAAGATAAAGATGACAACAAGGGTGGCTATTTCCCCATTGGGCGTCCACCTAAATATTGGTGTTCATATGTGTTGACTATGTGTGATGATTTATTATGTTCTTACTACAATTTATTACTATTTAATTAATGCCTAATGAAGGACTGATACACTGGTTCAGGTTAAATTGCTAAAGAATTAATTGAAAAGAATGTTAACTGGATATATGTTGGTTGTTTGCATATCAGTAGCATACATACACATGTTTACCTCATTAAAGTCATGTACAAAATCTGAATAGAAAATGAGACGGTCAGGTATTTTTTTCAAATATTGATTCACCCCCCCAGTATTTTTCCTAACATTTCTGTGGTAGAAATCTGCCTCAACTAGTCCAAGTATCTTGAAACTTCTTGCCTGACTACATTTATGCCTTTTTCTTCTATGAATCTCTCGAATGAGGGATCTTATGAGATTTGACCAAGGAGTCCACACTATTGTACAATCGTGCATAAGAAGACAAGATGTTGGCTATGAAAGTGTTGAGATGTTTATTGCCTTGTATAAGCATTCTGATTTTATATTTCTCCACCTCATCTTGTTGTCTTGTTGTATTAACCAATTCTAGAAGTGCTCGTTTGTATTTCATTCCCCCTTCATGAACTGCAGTGATGGCTGCATGGTTAACCTTTACAACCTTTGAATTCTCCTATGATTTATTCTCCATATCATGCAAGGGGATAACTGCTTTATGCACAGGTAACCAACTCCTCATAAAGGTTCATCATAGTGTCTCCCAATGCTTGAACATCACCATATATAGCTTCCTGAAGCTCTTTCAAATACACGTGTGGGAGGTAACTTTTGAGATTATGCTTGGAGTTATTCTATCTATTGTCTCGTAGCTTCTAAATCCTTTTCCATTTGTCTATTTTTTGCCATCATATGTTATTTATTTTCATTAGAAGCTCTTGTAAAGGCCAAGTTAGCAGTGGACATAGTTTCAGGGTTCCTTCTCGTGTCCATGACAATCACCCTTTTTGTATTGATTAAAGCAAGATCTGTAAGGTCATTGGGAAAAATCTTCTTTCTCGCTTGCATAATTTTCATTTATATCTCATTGAAAGTCAAGCTACAAATATCCATGATTGGGCTATCATCTAAAGGATCAATTTATTCTTCATCATGTGTAGCTTTCCCATCTGTAGGAGGAGGTGGATACTATATGATGATTTGTTCTATGCTGGGCATGAGATCAATATCTTGATTTTTCTACTGTTGTTCCACCTACATGTTTTCTTTCTTGAGCATTGCTTTTTTCTCCTTGCTTCTCATTTCTTCATCTTGCATTTGACTTTCTTACTTTCCTTTCTTCTCTTATTCTTCCTTTTGTTTGTGCTCTTCTTCTTGCCTCTAATGCTCATCTAACTTCTGCTTCCTCTTTATCTCTTTTTACCATAGTTTCTTTCAGAATAGCTATATCCTCTTTGAATTTGTGGCTTTTCTCCTCTATTGGACTGTGAGAAACATTCCTTTTACATTTAATTCTTATTGGGTTGTGATTTTCTAGTTGCCTTGCTTCTGGAGTACTATCTTGTTTTGGAGTCACATGAGATGGACCTTCTTGGATGCCTAGTGTGTTGGATCTAGAGGCATTATAATAGTTCTTGATATTTTCTTCCTCTGGTCTATCGTAGGTCCCACACGACCAATTGAAATGCAACTTGGCATAGTTATACCTGAAAATGCCTCTAGTATCATACTGATGATACTCTATTGTGACAAACCTGAAATTATCCTACTCTTTACCTTCAACTTCTACAACCTTTAGGTTCTTAATTTCGTAGGATCCCACCTGCAAAGGAAAAGTAGGCCAAGGTGCCTTCTTTTTCCTCTGTAGTACTATTGATAAGTATGTGGCAATATGATATGCAATATCATGTATGACCAATTTATATGTGGCATACCTTAGTAACAAATGTGATGGTTTCTAGCAACCAAAAACCCCGAGGTAAGTGCCATATGGTGAGGAAAACCAATCATAATTTTTTGATACTAAGTCCATTTCCTCATGACACATGCAAGGGTGTTTCTCCTCAAAGATCATCTACTACAAGACTTTGAGGAATTAGTCAACCAAATTTTCCATAACTCATTTATAACTGCACTTTGAAAGTAATTTGCAATAAATATGAACAATAAGCTCTTTGGGTGTCCAATTCTAGCTCATGCCAGGAAAAGAATTCTAAGCACATATACCATCCAAGAAGTATCTAGACATGTAGAAATTGGTTTTCTTGCCCTTAGGAGGATTATTTTCATTGTTTACATTTATCTTAAGATGTTGAGCCAAAAAACATGACCAATTGAAAATCTTCCCCTTGTTACAATTTGATGTAACTTGTAAACCCAACCTTCAGTGAAGGTTTCAATATTCTTCTATCCATTTATCTGGTAGCATAGCACAATCAGGTACTAGAACACCTTTTTGAGAGATCTAGTATTGTAAGTATTACTGGGTTTCTAACGGAACTTAACTAGCTCTTTCACCCAAGTCTTGATAACATCCTTGGTGCTCAAATAACTAGTGGCTACCTAGAAGTGTGAATCCATATATTCCTCTATCTTAGGCAAGTGATACATCAATTGAATATCATGGGCTAAATATGAAGTAAGACGCTGCCCACGGACACTGTTGGGGGTCATTCTCTTAGTATCTAAGTGCTGCAAGATATATTTGATGACATATTCACAAGGTAGGACTGGGAACCTACAAGAAACTTTATGAAAACCTAAACATTGGATGTTTACGTATACCACTCTATCCTCTAGATCCGCTTTGAAATCGGTAGCTATGAATGCATCTTTGGTTGTATTCCATGTAATATCTAAGTCTTTTTCAATAAATAGTTGAGTATTATATAATATAGGAATCATAACTTGAGTGATCTCAACTATTCATCAATATTACTCTCTGTTTTTTACTATGAGGTTGTTCTCTTTGGAGGCATGATGATGGTTACTGATGACAAAGAGTTGAGTTCAAAACTTGTAGTAACTATAACCAAAAGATTCACTTATGAAACAATAAAATTAGATTAAGAAAATTAGTTCACCAATCAAGATTAAAGTAGCAACACACTGAGTAAAGAGAAGGATTGCATAGTTTCTGGGCTATGGGAGGTAGATTGGGCTCTTGGATTGTGCATTACCGAGTCTCAAAAAACATGGATGGAGCTTGAGGCTTGAGACTATCCAATGAAAAGCCTTAGCTGGGCAAGAGAGGGAAGAGACTATGCATTTCACGGTCCCAAAGGCCAAGGATGAGGACAATGGTCTATAACTGTGCAATGTGAAACTAGGAAAGATAGTGACTATGTATTGCATAGTTTCAGGGGCCAATGGATAGGCTTGAGCCTTGAAGTTGTGAAATGCACTTTTAGAAAAGCAACAATTGCTCAAGAATTGTGAAGTTCTTCCCTAGAGAGAGAGGGGGGGAAGAGGGGGGGAGAGAGAGAGAGAGAGAGAGAGAGAGAGAGTTGAAGGTAATTTATATTAATCAATGACATGGGCCAAAAATGTCACGAAAAAGGAAAAACATGCATGCACAAAATGACCGAGCAACGACAACTACTAGTAGGCAAAAAGAAAGAAGGCAATGCGACACTTATACAAACTAAATGACAGACCAAAAAAACACTTGTACGAGCTAATAATAATAGAAAATCTAGCTACCATGAAGAGAAATGGGTAAAACAACACTCTTAGAGGAAAAAGCAACAAACGAAACAGAAAAAGCAGCAAAAAGAGACACATGAAAAACCTAACCAGAAAAGCACTTCAAACCAAGTACAAAGGTCCTTGATTTTTTGGGGAAGGATACAACTCCAATTTCGAGTGTGAAAATGAGCTCTAAAAATATATATTATATAGATCTAGCCCCCATGAGGTTAGGTTAGGGTTTTTGACGCACATACCTAAAATCAAGGAAAAATGACACTTGTCCTAAGATAAAAAATCTAAACTCTTTGCCACTTGTCAAATAATGATTGTGTACTCCTATTTTATAGGGATTCTCATTATCTTACCCTAGGAAGCTGTTCAGTCCCACTGGCAGAAGGAATTGTGCAATTCCCAATGATAAGGGATTGTGCACTTCACTCACTCAGTGGATTGCATAGTCTTGACTTTGAGAGAGAGATAATACAACTTACATGCTCAGTGATTTCTTGTCTTCTAGGTTTTCATGGTTCTGATCCTAAAGATATAACATAGTCTATAATGGCAGAGAATTGCATATTTCTTAGAGGGAAGATTGATAGTTGGTGCAAAATCAAGGTGGAAGCTTGCTTGTATTAAGAAGTTGTTTAGCTATTGTCGACAAGACTTAGTCATCATCAAGACAACCTAATCAAGTGATCACAATCAATGCATGAAAAGATAAGTCTTTGTAACACTATAAAATCAAAAGGAATACTTATGAAAATGAATTATAAGTAATTATGAATAGAAGATAGGCTCCAAAATCAAGGCATAGGAAATTTTTTGGAGAGGGGTTGTAGTAGCTAAAACACTTGATGACACACTGGTAGAACTCTAGCTCTCTACATGGGTTTAAATCTATAAACAATGTCTAACTCTTTAGGAGTTATTGTTCATCTCATTGATTACTACAACTTGTTTACTTAACTTGAGCTAAATATATAATCCATTCATTCTCTTCATCGACAACACACTAACAAAAACAAGTAAAACTTAGTTGTTTCGATTGGGGATAAGGAGTGTATAGATATGAAAGTGAAAAGGATTATCAAATTCTTAGTTTTCATCTCTAGTGTTGCTATATTGCTAGCAGGACTAGACAGTACGCCGACGAAGTCACTTTAGGAACACAAACACTGCTTCACATCTAATGAGACCGGACAATACCCTAGCAAAGTTTCTTGCTTCACCTCCATGCAGAGGAAGCCTTTATTTTCTTTCACCCTTTATTTATTTTATTTATATAACTATGCTTCAAAACTTATTTATTTCATGGGGTGGAAAGGGATCCTGACTTATTAAGAGAAGAAGAGGTTGTCCCTTTAGAGAAGGATATTTATACACCTCTGAAATATAGCCCACTTGTTTAATTTTCATCCCTTCCTTACTCTACTAGACTTACTTGACAAGATATAGCCGATCAAACACAAAACCAACTAAATAAGAGGGCACTAGTTATATATTTAAGCATCATGATTCCAATAAGTTTTGCTCTGAGAAAGAACATATTTTCAATCTTGGCATCATGTACTAAAAGCCACAAGCCCCATGCAAAGAGAAGGAATAGTTAAGAAGCCAAGAAATGGCAGTTATATAATGTCCTCTTGAACTTTGCCATGCTCATTTCAGAAGCCAAAACACAATCTCATACAAGGCTTATTATACTGAAACCAAAATAAAGTGTGATACACAAGGTAAAAAACACAATAAAAAATAAATAAACCAACTTAGTTAAACCTACTCCTAAGCTAACAGAAGATAGGCCAGGTTTATGTAAAGTGAAATTTCCAATGCAACCAATAAATCATTACTTGAACTATATCGGCGAGGGAACCAATGGAAAAAAAAATCATAAAGAACAACACATGACAATAAAGATAAAACATGGCATGTTCCAAAATATGAAGACACAGAAAATAAGAAGAAAAGTACAATAAGAAAGCATGTTCTAAACATTTTGTTGATGCATCATGATGTTATAGATATTGCGATAGACTCTCATATCAACTCATTTATTCTGACTTTCAATCTTGGAAAACATGAAGAATGACAAGAAATTATGTTTCACAAATGGGCATGCCACATTAGGGGAATTTTGAGGTCTAAAATGGGCCTCCTAAGAAAAATATACAACCAAAATAAACTTTATAAGAACCAATTGAATTCAAGATGATGATTTCAACCATGGGGGATGATTCACCATTTTTGGAGTAAAAAAGTAAAAAGATTAAAAAATAATAAAATAATAAAACTACATTTTCAACTCGTATTTTCAAGTTATCTCCCTAAGATTTTACTCAAATTTCGAGCAGGAGTACTCATTGGATGAAAAATTTAATTCCTCATCAAGTAGTACCCATGTTGCATACTTTTGATGGACCCTACTACACGAAAAATGAGAAATACATGAAAAAACATGATTGCAATCACATTGTTCATGTATTTCTCATTTTTCATATAGTAGGGTCCATCGAAAGTATGCAACATGGGCACTCCTTGGATGAGGAATCAAAATTTTTATCCAACGAGTGTTGCCACTCGAAATTTTAATTAACCAATAGGGAGATAAGTTGAAAATACAAGTTGAAAAATAGTTTTTTCTTTTTTCCTTCTAAAATTTGATGATGTAATCTAATATTATTTTATTATTTCCAATATTATTTTATAATTTCCTTAGGAATCCCATTTTAGGGCCTCAAAGTTCCCCTAATGAAGTATGATTCATCCAACCATCGAGAAATAGGATCACGATAAACAAATGAAGGATCTTGAGACTAAGAGATAGGTTCATTATCAACTTTAGTAGTCACCTTGTGAGGATTCTTCCAAGGAAGAGTATCAATTTGGTCATGCTTGGAATAACCATAAATATTGTGATATCTTGACATACCCAATAGCATAGGTTGAAGTGTCTCAACTTCCTGACATGGTTCCAATATATTTTAAGATAGGTCATAAAAAAATGGTGGCTTGGAGTAATCAAAATTTGAAGGCATAATATCATTATTAGATGTATCAATGAATATATTAAGACAACCATAATTAAAATTTTATTTTCCAAAAATAAGGGAATCCTCATGACGTAATGAATCATAAAGAGGGGTTAATTGAAAACAATAGCTTCGATTCTTTGTTTCTCTCTATTGCTAGAGTGGGATGAAATACATCATGAAGAGAGGATCCTCCCTCACCTTCCTTTGATGTAAAATCAACATTCCACCACTCCTGACTATCATCAGAATTAACATTCTCAAAAACTTACACATTGAAAGATATGATAGCTGTAATTGGCTCATTGAATATGTCAAGATAATGGGTGTGAGGTGAGTTATATTTTGAAATATTAGATGAACAACATCCTTCATCACGAAATCTTATTCAAAATCAGAACCGCACACATAATCATTATGAAAGATATCATAAGTTTCTTGGTCTGTTACACTAAAAAATGTCACCATGGCTATTTACAGTTGGTATGGCTCTATCAACAGTCATACTACCCTCTTAAGCAAGTCTTATGCCTCTGCTATTCATGTCAAACTCCAAGAAAGAGAGAAAGTCTTTATAAATATGTTTATCTCTGGGTACACAGGTTCTCTCAAACCTTGCCTGCGGGTACGCACCTATTGTTCATATGGTCTGCGTCCAAGGATGCTCTGTATCTAAAGGGGCAAGTGCGTCCCTCTGAAAAGGTTAAAATGCGCAAGTTTTATCTTCAAAAAATTACTTGTGGTCATTTCTAGAGCATTCTAGAAGGTTGTTTGACGTGTATTGAGCGCCTCCAGATGGTTCATGCACTCCTACCAAAGAGGAACTTATCCCATCAATAAGGGAGTGATCCCATCCAAAGAGGGGACTATCCCATTGATGGTGGACCTGATTAACTTCCTCTTGAGCACTATAAATACAGGCTTTGGGCCCGAAGGAGGAGGGTTGAAAGCTATACATTTCTAAGGGTAAATGCTGCAGGAATTAGGACTCCCATTTAGAAGCTTGTGAGGAGAGATTGCCATCTTTACTTGTTCTATTTGGAAGTGGGTGAGCTTTGTCAAAGTAGAGGAAGACTCTTGTGGACCCTGGAAGGAGCTTGCACAACACCAAGGCTCAGGTTGTAATGGTTCCTTTTGATTACCTTTAATGAAAATTGGTCCATTCTTCTCAATAACTTGTTGTTTATGGGTTATTTCATGTACTCCTTGGTCTATATGTTGAATATTCTTTGTTTTATGTTATAATCAGGTGCTATTTAATTGTTTGAATGTTGGTGATTGCAGGTTTTGGAGAAAAGGAGGAGCTCATCCGGATCAACAAAGCTTGGACTTCTACAACAGCGTTTGGACAAAGGTAAGAACGAAACACTTGATTTCTCATATCATAATGTATGTTTAGAGAAGGATAGCTCCAGTTTGTTTTGTTTGTCATTAGAATGTCTTAGACTTCTAGGAAGGTCAGTTGTGTCCGCACCCTTGACTGATTCCGTGTGACAAATTGGCGACTCCACTGGGGATAGATTCCATTGATGAGAAGAGTCTTTTCTTTTGTGTGAACTTTGCTTTGAGAAAATTGATTTATTTTTCTGGTTTAGGCGCTGTGACCTTGTCTCTGGGTAGGTTAGCTTAGGATTAGTTTTCTTTTGGTTTTTCTTGAGTTTTTCAGTAGGACGAACCCTCTGAGTGCTGCACAGTGCGTCCCTGGACGCACTTTTGCTGTGTGCATAGAGCGGGCCCGCACCTGTGCTAACGGGTTACCTGCGTCCCCTGCCAAAATTTGAGAAAATTCCATTTTTTGCCTTTTTTGCTCTTAGATTTTGTTTTTTCTTAGTTTTTTCTGCCCAAATTCATTAGTCCCTTGCCCAGAATCTTCACCTGAACTTGTTTCAATAGCATTGAGTGTTTTAGTGGATTTCATCGAAGTGTAAGCCCTAGGGTTTGATTTTTGAGTAGGTCTTGTAGTGACTTTAGCGATAGGAGTTGTCAAGCCTTAGATCTCTCTGGTTTTGTCAACGTTCTAAGAAGTCAGACCTTTCATAAAGTCTACCTGTGAGAGCAACTTACCATCAAGTTGTCTTTTGGGCCAATTTCGAAGTGCTTGTTGTTTAAGTCTTGAATTCCATTTTACAAAAAGAACAAAAAGATTTGAGTTTTGTTTTGACTAGTCTTTTGATTCTGCATTAGCTGGTCCTTGATTTGATTTTGATCAAGTAAAACAACCTAGAATCATCTTTGTGAGCTTTTGCCTTGTTAGGTTTGCTTAGAGTAATCTCTCTTTTGATTTGCTTATGAGTCAAGTTTTCATAGTTTTGTAGCTTTTGAGATTGTTTTTTGTTAAAGGTAGGTTTACATGCTTTATTAAAAAGAGAAAATACAAAAACATCTCCTTTGAAAAGTTTTGTTTCAAGTAGCTTTGAAAGTTTTGAAAGAAAAAGCGTTTTTCGTGCAAGTAAAGAGTGGTTATGTTTGTGTGCTTGAAAAGAAAAAGAGAATTGTTTCTTTGATTGTCTTTTCTAAGGAAGTTGTTTTCTCTAAAAATTGCATTCTCTCAACTCTCTTAGTTAAGAATTTCATTGAAAAAGAAAAGTAGCGTAAATCATCTTAGGTGCATCTTTATAGTGGTTGGAGTCGAGTCTACACACCATTGGTTTCACTTCCATTACCTTGTGACTTTAAAGAACAACCATAAAAGTAATGCTTAAAGTAAAATTGAAATAGTAACTTTTATTTACTAGGGCTCTGAAGCACCAATTTAGATCAGGCTAGTGTCTTGGAGTAGGTGAGTAATTAACTCTCCAAGACAACAAAACCAAACAAGTAGCTTATCTTGTGATAGAATAAATCCAATTGTTACATTTACACTCTGGGAAAGCTCCTCTTAAAGGAGAAGCACGAGCTCGTGTCCGAACCAGTGAGGGGATCCATCCTCCCTCGTTGGGAACGACGCCAGACAGTACGTATTACAAACGGTAAACCTCATATTAACCATTGTCGAGGAGCCAGGGGTCACTTATCGGTAAACCTTGGATTGCTGTCAAGGATTCGGTAAGGGGATTGAGCTTGCTACTCTGCCCTTGCGTGCTGTCGGAGTTTAGACTGTTCCCCCAGGTGTACTTGTGGCCGTTGGTAACCTTAGTGACCATAATCTTTAGGATTCTACCCAAGGTGATGGTGGAGGGAAGGTCCCACTGTACCTGGAGCAGACGTCGGCTATACTCACTTGGATTTTCTGGGGGGTTCACTTCACTCGAGACGGTTAAAGTGGAGGAACTTGGTCCAGTCTATTCATTAAGCAGGTTGTCGGCGTAACTGTTCTACCCGCCATTTCTGTACTGAATCCAGCGAGGTTGGGCTTCATCACCAACTAGCGCTTTTGGTCCGGAAGAATACTGTTTGTGTTTGGTTTGACGCCCTAGATTCTTTAGGCGTGTGATTCAAATTTGTTTGGTTCTTTAGAGACTTTAGGTGGTTTGATTTGAAATTTTATTTTGTTTTCGTGTGTAGTAGTTAAAAGTTTTTAGCTGTGGCGGTGTTGTAGGGAAAAGTATCCGACTCGGATGACCCTATCCCACTCTAAGGGTGATAGTACCTTAGCAACAACTGTAAGGAAAACTACTGAAGGTTTACTTCTTTATGAAAGCAAAAGAGAGTGGAGAAATGCACTAACCGTTGCCTTGCGCTTAATGTCGAATCCAAACTCTTCTCTTTGGCCGCTTGCTCCTAGCTCCTTGCTCTTTTGCTGGCCCAGCTACAATGAGATCCTGCAAAATGACAAAGAAGGAAACTACAAGAGGCATGCAATCATAACTGGTTCAAGGATTAGTGTAAACCAAATATACAATCATCACAATATATTATTGAAACAAGAGCATATAGAAGAACCTCAATAGCTTTTATTAATGAAGAAGTAAAGGTTCTGAGAGTGTTACAACCATTGAAGGCTCCAATCCAGCAACACCTCCCAGCAGAAAGAATTCCTCCTCTTCACCTCTCTCAAGCAATCACCCAATAGCTCTATAGTGAAACCAACAGCATATCATTACTTTGCACAAAATTCCAGCCCCCTGAGCTCATAGGAGAGAGCTCAATATATAGATGAATTGAGAAAGGATGAGTCAGCTTGCAACTGATGTGTAGCTGCCTTGTGTCCTCTCTCTCTTCAGTCAATCTTTAGTTGATCTTCAGTTCTTGAGTCCACTTGGAGAACCTTGCTTCCACTTGGAGAAACAGAGCCTCTGACTCATCACAAGGCGAAATACCTGATCCAAGTGTCATTTTTGGAAGATTCTAGAGCAATGACTCATTGTGCCACTTTACCCATCTCGCTCAGCGCAGGTGGCCTTTGTCCCACTTGCTTTGCAACGCAGGTACACCATGGAGCAACTGAGTTTCAGCGCAGAAACCTAGTGGAGCACCTGCTTTGATTTCAGGATTGCTTGTTTTTGAGTGTTTTCAGGTGGAGAACTGATCTGAGAGCTGTTGGTTTGCTGACCTTGTTCCTCTAGGGGTAGGAACATCATGTTTAGGGAACTTTGGATCCCTTGGATTATTGACAATTCATGCTTGTTGCTGTAAGGCACAAAATTGTCTATAACAGATGCCCCCTAAAGTATGAGGTCGTTTATCGGGTGAAATGCTTTATTGAGAGGATCCGAAGTTCATTCAATCTGCTGAGAAGTGTCCTGTAATAAGATACAATACAATACATTATTTTTCATACATTTTCATGATCTAGCTGAGGCGGGCATTCCCATGCTCAGCTTTATAAATACATTTTGGTACATAGAACAGACGATCATCTGATTGTAGACCGATAATTCTCTGCTGAAATTATCATCCTTTGAGAAGGATGATCATCTGCTGTAATGATGTACATATCAAATGTCTTTTATGTCCTGAATATATATCGCAGCCCGGATGGATGAAACTAGATCCGGGGTCTTCAATCTCTTCCGATCTTCACTCGATGTACAAGTCGATCCATGTGAGAATTTTTTGAAGTCGAACATGGAAAGACATCACTTGATTACCGGTCAATGATGTAAACCGTTAACAAGCGCGAGAGGAATCACCGATAAGGATGATGACCCTCAAGGTACGGCAGTACAATTCACATGGTGGGAATAGAGGACTTGGCGTCGACCACCATGCAAAATCTTCTGGTCGAAGGTCATTGATGTATACCTGTCGCCGGAAGTGAGAAACTTGCCATTGAGGCATGCAAGCTTCAAAGTACTGAAGGGGGTGTTCCTAGATCAACTCCTTGGATAATGAGCTGATGTCGACAAGGAGCGATCCGTCAAAGGAGGGCCTTAATGAATCCCACATCAGTGACACGGAACGGAGCTAGTGATTGTGATGAGGTGAAAACAAACTGTGATGTATGATTCAGGGTGGCGGTCATGAAATGGATGAAGGACAATGTATGGCAGTGGATGGGACACGGTTGACTCTTTGCAGAACCACATCTCTTGAACATATAACGACACTGATGTGATGGATTGGTAGCATTACCCCAATTGTGGATGGTGTGGCGAGGACCATGGTTATGAGACCGGTGAATGAAACAACCCAACCCGATGTGATACGGAGGACAAAGTGTCATGTTCAAGAGCGACTTGCTACCATTAATGCTGTGAGGTTCTCCCAATTTTTCCCCAGTCATTGCTGACCAGTACCTCTTTATTTTTGTCAAGCTTGAGGAGGATAACATATGCTTGTTCTATAACCTGCCCTTCGGGCAAGCCCATCGCTATGTTTTAACGAGCCTAGCGATAGGGAAACTCGTTCTCGTCTAAAGACAAGTTTGTCGCTATTTAATCATTTTAACGAGTCTAACGACAAGGAAAACTCGGTCCTTTTCATTTTTAGAGAGTCTGAAAAGGTACGGAAAGTTAACTCCAAAATTCCTTTTTCGTCATCTAATCCCTTAAGTCCGAAAAAGTATAAAACAATGCAAAAGGGATGAATTTTCGATTTCTTTAACGAGCCGAACAAAACAAGCGCTCGATCTTTTTGTGTAATAATCCCTCAGGTCCAAAAAGATTAAAATCTAGAGGAGGGATAGCTCTTCCGGTCCTTTTAATGAGCTGGAAGGCCAAAACTCGGCAAACTTTTCATATTTTATGAGTCAGTGAAAAGAGCTCAAAGAAGACTCGTTTTTTGAGGAACGAGTGATAAACAGGGATAGCAGCAGATTCCAGGTACAGGTTGGAATTTTCCAATCACGGCAGTGTCACAAGGATGGCTAAGTGAAATCACTCTTCGCAGCTGTTCCTCAAAATGGGTAAACACACATATGGAGATGAACGATTGGCCAAATGAACGGATGGAGGTGAGACTGCAAGAACACAACCAAAGGTTTTTAAAACGGCTTTCAAAGGTTACATTTCTCCAGGTTATTTACCGGTTCATTTTTTCTGGATGAGCTTGAACTGTAGGGAAAGATTGCTCACAATTTATGTTTATTTTTTAACGAGCATGAACTCTATACAAAAAACTGCTCGATTCTTGCGTTTATTTTTTAACGAGCATGAACATTGCTAAAAATGCTCGATTATACCAGTCTTA
Source organism: Pinus tabuliformis (assembly GCA_031772625.1). Taxonomy (NCBI): domain Eukaryota; kingdom Viridiplantae; phylum Streptophyta; class Pinopsida; order Pinales; family Pinaceae; genus Pinus; species Pinus tabuliformis. Next base: position 308,294,816 of record CM062815.1, on the reverse strand, counting down.
ATACAAGGAATGCCTTAGGTGAGGTAATCTTATTTAAGGAGCGATACCTCACTAATTACTCCAATTTGGCAGGTTTTAACTTTTGCCCTTCATCCTTTCTTTATGCAAGCTGGAAACGGCTAATCCTACGAGTTTAACGGGTTAGACCTACAGGTTTAAAGGGAGGACCTAAAAATTTAAAAAATAAATAGTCGTCCCGTGCTTGCATTCCAAAAGGTTTGCATGCCCCCAGGTATAAAGTATAATTTCGAGATTCTGTCCTCTTACTTATTATCCGAAAAATGGTTTTGTTTGCTGCCGCAAACTAAACTCTCCTTTCGGCGATGTCTATCATTAGGTTGCTAAGGATGGTGACTACTTGTTGCAGCAATTTCATCTCTTTCTTTGAAGACTGCCCCTACTCTCTTTCAAAACATATTGTTTTAATGGGTGAGGCTTGACATTCAAAGATGGTGGCTACTTGCTGCCACAAACGGATCTCCTCCTTAGGAGAACCTACTTTTTTAGACAAAGGGAGTGATTTTTCCGCTTCACATAACTTTGACAAAAGAATTTTATCCTAGAACAACTCTCTCTTCCTTTTTCGGACGGGGTACGGACTAGTCCATTCTTCTGCGGAAATTAACTTTATACCCAAGGTTTCCTCTGCCCAAGGTAGGCCAGGGTGGATGCCCCCTGGGTCCCAGTTCTTTTCTTCTCGAATTACTCGCATTCATCGGGAAGTAGAACCGGGGGTGGTGGCATTCCTTGAGTGAATAGACCGTTAAGGGATGGTATTTGACTATTTGCGATGCGTGATCCTGGAAATGAAAGTTGGTCTACGAGCTTGACCATTCTTCCTTCGTGCGGAAAACACATGACTCTAAAGAGCGAGGACACTATTGCCTCCATGCAATATATATAGTCTCATCCAAGGAGTAAGTTATAAACCAAGGGTCCCTGGACGACCATGATGTTCATATGAACTGTCTTCCCTTTCAATGTAATTGGAACATTTGGGAGAATCCCTAACGGGTGACTGGTTCCTTTATCAAAACCTGATAGATTTCTCATCTCAGGTAAAAGCGCCGGGCAACCCAGTGCTTTCCAAGCAACAGAGGAAAGGATACTCACAGATGCCCCTTCATCAATGATAGTTCCAGCCATCACCATTCTGTAGATTTGGACTATGATTCTGAATGGGATACTGGCTGGTAACCGGGGTCTGCCTAGTTGATTCCAATCAAAGGATACAACTAGGTTGCTTGGTGGTGGGACCGAATATACGGCCGGATACGACCCTGACGATGTTCCTTCCTGCGATAAAGGAATGGGCGCATTGCCCTGATGCTCATCAGAGTATGTGTTGATGAAAAGAATATGGACGGTGTCATCCTTATCCTCTTCAGTGAGGGTGTCATTTGAAGATGGGTCTTCAATGACGGAGTCATTGGAGGATGAAACCTCTGAAGGAAGAACCAGGTCGACTTCCGTTTTGACCGTTAGACTTTCGTCTGGTCTAGATTCAGTAGGTTCATTCTCAATGACCGACACTTCGGCCAACCACTTGAGCGGGTCAGCTGGATTTTCAACTATCGAGGGATTAGGCGCGAGTTTTTGGTATCCAGGAGGAATTCGTAACGGTGAAACTGGATGATCTTCTAAAACTCTCTTTGCCTCATCTAAGAATGGACATCGGTGGATGGCATGATTGCCTTCACACAATATACAGGGTGATCTTGGTCTCCCTCTTCGTCCCTCACTCTCGCTAGTTGACGGACTGCAATCAACATGACTACCAGAGGTTGATGCTACCAGATTGTGCAACCTTGGGGACCAGTCCCTTAGTATCCGGGGAATACAAGGACAATCACGATGGAAGTGGGCCCCTTTGCAAATGACACATGGCGATTTAGGCCCGGTTGGTGCAGTGTGTGGGTTTTTGTCAGCTGTCTTTTGCTTGCCCCCAGTCGCCTTCGCCATAGGCCCCTTCTGCTTCTTTTCTCTTTTCTTCTTTTCCTTCTTCTCCATGGGAGGCTGACTTTTGCCGGCTCTACCTTGCGAAGATGAAGGATCAGAGGAAGAATTATAAGAAGTGGAAGGCTGGTGGGTAACTCTAGACTGTTATGACTGTTGATTCAACTGCTCAGGATTAGTGGCAATCTGGACTACATTAGTTGAAAAGAGCCATACAGGTAGGCCAATTGTCAATCCTGGAAGTGACAATGTGGCCATATGAGGCGCACCAACATCTCCCCAAGAGGAGAAGGGATTGGGACTTCCGCCAAGGTTACTTCCTTGGTTGGTGGGCTCCATACTTTTCAACTGAAAGATCAACGTGGGAATAACAGGTGATTATGTTCTGTTTAAAATAAATTTTATTAACGACGCTTTTAGACACAAACTTGCTTTTTCATGTTTTAAGAGTCGAGAAAAAGCTAAAGATGACTCTAGTCGCCTTCGATGTTTTAACGAGCCCGAAGTGACAAATGCTCGGATGGACTTTTTCAGTTATAGAGTTTGAAAAAGGCCAAAAGAAACTGGTCTGGAGTTCTAGGCAGAGGGTGTGCCAAACTTTTTGCGAAACCACAGAATACGTTTTACGGTACGGGTGGTCGATCTTCGTGAATGCTGTGTTCACTGCATCGCGATCAGTAGGGCGGCCGACACGACTTCCTATGGATAAAGGATAATTGCCTATAGGGGTCTCCCAATATATACTCGACGGTACGTGGGAGCACAAGTCCATATTAGTGCCACCGACTCTCAGGAGGAATCACCCACCTTCGTAGAGATCGACAGTCACTATGTTTAACGACGCCGGAACACGTCTCTACCTAGACCTCTATGTGTTTGCGTTATGTTACAAAGCGTTGTTATGTAAATTGGATTTATTTTAATGTTGATCTTGCTTAGCAGTTTGCCTTTAAGGATCACCACGAGATGTATATAACAAATTCCTGAATGCAGTCTAAGATGAGAAGCAAACTTTTCAATCTTTCAACTTTGAAAACCTTAACTACTGAGGGAAAAGAAAGGCAAATCTTTTCACACAGATCATAGAGCACACACTAAATGCAAATTTTTCCTAAATCGTCAAGCAAACAGTCAAATGCAAAATGCACAATGCATGTATTTTCTTTTCCCTTTCTTAATGTGGATGGGTTACAAAAAGAAAGTTGTTATATAACTTTGACTTCGATTTAAAGCGAAAGTAAACAAGCTTGTCCAAAATCAAAAGACACCTTAAGATTCACTTGTTTAATCACTGGAAATACATGAAATCAAACCATAATGATGAAAGTAAAATGACTAATCAGCTATGGACAGCAAACAAGCTAACTCTTTAGACCAGCAAAATGCCTAACACAGGTTCAGATCTAAGAGGCCAAAAGCAAGACTAGTTTACTCTTCGTTATGGGAAATTGTAAATGAGTAAGAAATACAAAGAACAAGTACAATTTCGTTATATAACAGAGGCAGAATGATGGCAAGTAATATTGGTTTCAGAACAGGTACAAGACTGACACCTAGCAGCAAAATCTAAGTGAAAACACGCAAGAGAAAGTGAGGAAACCCCAAATGCACTAGGCAAATTTGGGCCAACGCAGGTGCTGCACAGCCAATCTGGCTCTCAGCGCAGGTAGCCCCTTCGGGACCTGCGTTGCAAAGCAGGTAGCCTGTGTACTACCTGCTTTGGAAAACGAAAGTTACGTTTTCACAGTTTCCGGGTCATAATTTTCTCAAAAATGCACAGTTTTTGCTCAAATCAGAAGCAATCAGTCAAGCACACTCAGAGGGATGATAAGGAAGGTGAAAAGCTATCACTAAGAGCTTACAAGGATCCTTGTAGATCAGCTCTTCAAATCATGAACTTGCTCAGAAATGAGCTAGAGTAGATGCCCTCTACTTCGCTTTTGATATAGTCAAAAGCTTTTCGATTTGGTGCTCTTTTGTTCAGGAAATGAATAGCAAAATACTACAAACACAATCAAACAGATACGTTCCCCAGTGGAGTCGCCAGTTTGTTGTAGGGAAAAGTATCTGACTCGGATGACCCTATCCCACTCTAAGGGTGATAGTACCTTAGCAACAACTGTAAGGAAAACTACTGAAGGTTTACTTCTTTATGAAAGCAAAAGAGAGTGGAGAAATGCACTAACCGTTGCCTTGCGCTTAATGTCGAATCCAAACTCTTCTCTTTGGCCGCTTGCTCCTAGCTCCTTGCTCTTTTGCTGGCCCAGCTACAATGAGATCCTGTAAAATGACAAAGAAGGAAACTACAAGAGGCATGCAATCATAACTGGTTCAAGGATTAGTGTAAACCAAATATACAATCATCACAATATATTATTGAAACAAGAGCACATAGAAGAACCTCAATAGCTTTTATTAATGAAGAAGTAAAGGTTCTGAGAGTGTTACAACCATTGAAGGCTCCAATCCAGCAACACCTCCCAGCAGAAAGAATTCCTCCTCTTCACCTCTCTCAAGCAATCACCCAACAGCTCTATAGTGAAACCAACAGCATATCATTACTTTGCCCAAAATTCCAGCCCCCTGAGCTCATAGGAGAGAGCTCAATATATAGATGAATTGAGAAAGGATGAGTCAGCTTGCAACTGATGTGTAGCTGCCTTGTGTCCTCTCTCTCTTCAGTTAATCTTTAGTTGATCTTCAGTTCTTGAGTCCACTTGGAGAACCTTGCTTCCACTTGGAGAAACAGAGCCTCTGACTCATCACAAGGCGAAATACCTGATCCAAGTGTCATTTTTGGAAGATTCCAGAGCAATGACTCAGTGTGCCACTTGTCCCATCTCACTCAGCGCAGGTGGCCTTTGTCCCACTTGCTTTGCAACGCAGGTACACCATGGAGCAACTGAGTTTTAGTGCAGAAACCTAGTGGAGCACCTGCTTTGATTTCAGGATTGCTTGTTTTTGAGTGTTTTCAGGTGGAGAACTGATCTGAGAGCTGTTGGTTTGCTGACCTTGTTCCTCTAGGGGTAGGAACATCATGTTTAGGGAACTTTGGATCCCTTGGATTATTGACAATTCATGCTTGTTTCTGTAAGGCACAAAATTGTCTATAACAGGCAGAATTACCGAGACAGTCCCGTAGACTTCGGGGCCAGTCTCCTGAAGTTGTTTATGTGGCCGAATTGTTGAGAAGATCCCGTAGACTTAGGGGTGAACCTCCTCAAGACGAGTCCAGTCATTTAGAAGGTTTAAAGGTCCTTGTAACTCCTCCTAGTGGCAGTAGAGTAGGTTCACCTGAAGAAGGAGAATCTTCCTTGGTAGTCCATCCAGATTACCAAAGTTTAGAGACAGGCTATAATCCCGACGCTGTTACAGTTTCTGAGCTTGTTGGTAGTTTTTCGTCTGCTAGTGATACAGGCGAAGAACCAGAAATATCCGAACCTGTTACTCCGACTCCTAGTGTTCCTGATTCACCGAGAATAGAAAGAATTATCACCGAAAATATTCCTGTTGGTTTGATTGCTATTGAAGAACTTGTTCCAGAGGAAGAAATAGGCATCTCTGATCCTGAAGATCAAATTACCCTTGATCTAAGGGAGCGTGAATCTATCTTTTACAGTCCTCCTAGAAGTACTACTTGGTACCTTTCGTTAACCAATTATTTAGACAACTTTGGGCTAGGTTTTTCTACACCTCGTACTCCTTTTCCACCTGGAGGTATTCATACTCCTGTAAATATGTCTGGTCAGTCATCTGTGTTTACACAAAGTCCTGAATCTTTTTTACATGGCAGTCCTTCTGTTCCTACTGGGTATCAATCTCTTTCTGGTACCTTTGCGGGAGTGTCTCCTCAACCCGTTGATCATGGGTTATTAGTTGGAAATAGTGGTAATGTACCATTGGGTGTAGGAGACATTTACATGATGTCAGGTTCAGTTCCCATTACCCAACCTCAAGGTGGCCAATTACCGCTTGGGGGGCAGCCTCCGTTAATGCCTGGGGGGAAACCTCAAGGTACTTCATTCGTGTCTGGGGGGCAACCTCAAGGTCAGTACGCTCCTATGGGGCAATACATACCTCAAGGTCAACCCTAGCCTCAATATGTACCCCAAGGTCAACCTCAGTATCAATATCAACCTCAAGGATGGCAACCTCAAGGATGGCAACCCCAAGGGTATCAACCCCAAGGGTATCAACCTCCAGGATACCAACCTCAAGGTCAAGGTCAACCCCAGTACCCGTATTTACCTCAAGGTTATCAACCTCAAGGTCAATACTCAGGTCAAGGTTATCAACCACCTCAAGGTCAATCATATGGTCAAGGTATGGGAACTGCACCTTACAGTTATCAATCCTATCCTCAATCCGACTATGGATCTCAGTACCCTCAACCTGTTATGGGTCAATACCCTGGAATGTTAGTGTGGGATCTGTCACAGGGTCAACAGATGTTGCAGCCAAGTATACAGTCGGTACCTCAAGCGGGACAACCTGTAGTTTCTGGTCCACCCCAGCAACCGCAACCTGTCCAGTCAAGTGTTCAGACCTCTGTAACTTCGGTAGTTACTCAGCCGCCAATTGCACCTAGTACTCCATCTCAAACGGCTGCTGCAACTACCGCCACATCTACCATACTTACTTCTGGAGTATCGACGGCTCCGGTTTCTATTGTCTCTGTAACCACTCCTCAGACATCTGTACCGTTGTCTGGATCTACGATTCAAACCACAGTCCAGATGCCTGTAGGCCAACCTGGTATAAGTACGGTTGTTACTACTCAACCTCAATTTGTTCAACCTCCGTACTAGGGACAGTATCAACCTGGGCAAGCTGTCCAACAACCGGTTTACCAGTATCAACCGTATCCTGGGTACACTTATCAACAACCTCAGCAACCCCAGTACGGTCCGGTTAATCCTGGTTTTCCAGGAGGATATAATATCCCAAATGCAACTCCTGTTCCTAGTTATCCTGGATATCCTCCTCCTGGGGCCGGTATTGTGACCCAGAGTTTTAGAGATCCTAACCGACAGTTACCGTTTATCGCAACTTTGGATTTACCAAACTTGACGCGCCTAACGAACGATCCAATTCAATATCTTCCGTTCTGGCCGCCAATGCCAAATAAGTTTCCCAGCGATATACCCAAGTTCGAAGGTAAGTCTGGAGAGGATCCGTCCAATCACGTGATGACTTACCACCTCTGGTGTGCTTCAAATTCCATCTCGGATGATTCGATCCGCTTACGTCTTTTCCAGCGTACACTCATTGGTCTCGCGGCCAAGTGGTACATTGAGTTACCACGGGCCTCTTTTTACAATTTTAGCCAGTTAGCTACCTCGTTCTTAACTCACTTTCAGTTACCGGTCAGATACGATAATGGTACGGAGTTATTAACTTCACTAAAAAAATCAACCTCCACGTATATTTCCGATCACATTCATGAGTGGAGACGTCGAAGAAGGCTAGTGAAAGTTTTTATCCCGGACCAAATCTTAGCTGAATGGTTTGTTAAATCATTATTACCAAGGATTACTGAAGATGTAGCTAAGGCCGGAGTAGTTACTGAGGAGCAAGTCATTGCTCAGGCACAATACCTTGACTTAGTTTACACGCAGTCGGGTACATTACACGAGAAGATTCCGGATCTTCCAAAGTCGAATCAAATCGCTGCTGCTCCTTCGGGATCTCATGCCGCTGATGGTATGATTGGTATCGTGAATACAAAGAGCAAGAAGAAGTCTTCCAAGGCTTCAACTACTCCTATTATCACTTTGCCCGATTCCCCGACAGGAGAGTCTTCTCCTGAACTTACCGCCGATATTCACGCTGTAGAGTCATCTACGGCCAAATCAAAAAACGGTGGAAAGAAGAAAGGAAAGAAGAAGGCTAAAGCAGACAAGGCTCCGAAGGAGAAAACTGAAAAGTCGGAAACCAATGACGAAAAGCGCAAACCTCGATATCCTTGTCTTATTTGTGAAGAGGATCATTTTACGAGAGATTGCCCTCATCGGGCCGAGGTAGTGAAAATAGTCAAAGGTTCTCCCACTCCTGCTGTGTTAAAAAATCCATTTCCGGAGCAGGAGAATAAGATGATAGGTTCTTCCTCGAATGCCAGTGAAGAACCCATTTTGATGATGTCTCATGTGAGGATTGCGACTCGATCGCAAGATTATGGTAGTAAGAATCCTGTTGATGGTAAGGAAGCAGAATCTTCTCACTCTAACCCATCAACCTCAGCTCCTGGTTCCGATCCACTACAGATCGAGAAACCTAACCCAGACTTAGTAATTAAACCGCCCGCCAAGGGTGTACTTCGAAGGTCTGCTTTCAATCCACATGCGAGAGCAGCCCAGAATTACAACATTGTTGAGGACTTAGCTGTTTCACCCTCAGCAATGTCGGCGTTAGAAGTGCTGCAATCATGCCCAGCACAACGAAAATTGCTTTTGTCGGCTATAGGAGCTGTTGATGTTCAGGATCCGAATCTAATGATCTTCGATCTAGAAAATAGTACACCACGTCTCCCCCATCAAATGGCTTTCCAAATTCCAGTGATAGTCAAAAACAGGCCTATTCATAGAACTGTGATTGATGAGGGAGCTTCTACGTGTATTATGTCAATTCAATGTTGGAGATCCCTTGGTTCTCCTTCGTTGAACCAATCCCCCACCATCCTTAAGGCCTTTGATGGCCGTGGGTTCCGTCCGTTTGGTATTCTACAAGAATTGCCTATAGGGGTAGAAGGTAAAACCGTTAGTCTGGATGTGGAAGTGGTTGATGCCCCTCTAGACTACAACCTTCTTTTGGGTCGAAGTTGGTCATATGCTATGACAACGGTCGTTTCATCGGTCTTCAGAGTAATTAAGTTTCCACATAACGGTAAGATCGTGACTATTGATCAGCTGACATACTTTTCATCCGACCCAGCCTCTTCAGAGAGTATCCAGCATGTCGGTAAGACGACAATCCCTTATAGGGACATTGGTGTAGGTTTAGTTAAGGATTCCGGTTTACTGGGAACTTTTCCTCTCCCTCCACTCAGCGTAGAACCTTCGTTTGCAACAATTCATATGATTACATCAGAAAACATTGTTTATGATGATCCTTGGTATGTCCCATCTGACTCTGAGATAGACTCATTCGGTAATGCTATGCCCTTGAGTCCATATGAAATTGCTTATGAAGCTCTCATGTCTTTTACCGACTTTCATTCAACCGAGGTCGACCAAATGAATGTGGTCAGTGAAGAATCACTTTTCACCTCAACCTTAGAACGGATAACGTTTCCCGAAGTCGTGTCATCTGACGAACAACTTCGCGAAATCCTAAGTGTAGACGATCTACCATGGGAAGATCTCCATCACAGATCTTCGTTTTTACCTAAGGATGATGCATTTGAAAATGATTTTTCATCTATCTTTACCGCTGAATATGTCAAAGACGCTCAGGATCCAACGAAACATTCTGATTCAGAGTTGAATTTAGGGAATATTTCTCGTACTATTCCCATTGATATTTCAGTGAAGCCCGGAATTGAGGAGAACATTCATATAGGTGCCGCATGTACAGAAGAAGAAATCCAAACTTACAAGGCCCTATTCCAAGAATTCCGCGATGTGTTTGCATGGTCTTACGAGGAAATGCCGGGAATCGATCCTGCCATTGTTGTTCATGAAATCAAAACCTACCCGGATGCTAAACCCATCCGGCAACGGTTGCGTCAGATTCACCCTCGAAAAGCGGCTGCGATTAAAGCAGAAGTCGAAAAGCTGTTGAAAGCAGGTTTCATTTATCCGATCCCGTTAACGGATTGGGTATCGAATATTGTTCCGGTCAATAAGAAACAAGGAACAATAAGAATCTGTATCGATTATAGGGATATCAATCGAGCTTGTCCAAAAGACAACTATCCTACGCCTTATATCGATCAAATTATTGATGATTGTGCCGGAAGTGAAATGTTTTCCTTCATGGATGGTTTTTCGGGCTATAATCAAATCAATATTCTACCTGCCGACCAACCAAAAACGACATTCATTTGTCCATGGGGGACGTTTGCTTATTGCAAATTACCTTTTGGGCTTAAGAATGCCGGGGCCACTTTTCAACGGGCGATGTCTTACGCATTTCACGACATCAAGCACATTGTGCAACCGTATCTCGATGATTTCCTGCTCATTCTTTACGTCGAGCTGATCACCTTGACCACCTACGAGCAATCTTTATGAGGTGTAGGCATTATCGAATTCGGTTGAATCCCCACAAGTGTGTTTTCTGTATAGAAACAGGTCGATTGCTGGGATTTGTTGTTTCAAAAGCCGGCATTCGCGTCGATCCCTCGAAAGTCGAGGCTATCATCAAATTGCCTCCTCCTTCGAGTTTGCGCCAACTCCAAAGTTTGCAAGGGAAAGCGAACTTTTTACGCCGATTCATCCCAAACTACGCCGAGGTCACTAAAGGTTTTACACGGTTGTTGAAACAGAACGTTCAATTCTTTTGGGACGAGATTGCCCAACAATCTTTTGATGCACTTAAACACGCGTTGACCCATGCACCGTTGTTGCATCCTCCCAACTACAACCAGGACTACTTCTTATACCTCGCAGCTTCGCATTCCACCATTGGAATGGTGTTAGTTCAAGAAGATGAATTCGGAGCGGAGCATGTGATATATTATCTCAGTCAGACCTTAAATCCCACTGAGCTAAAATATTCGCATGTGGAGAAATTGGCCCTGGCAGCCGTTCAAGCTGTCCAGCGTTTTCGTCACTACATTCTTCTCCGTAAAACTACAGTTATTTCGGATTGCAACCCTATGATTTATATTTTGACAAAACAACTGCTAGGGGGCAAGTACTCTAAATGGATCGTTATCCTGCAAGAGTTCGACTTGGAGTTCGAGAAGTCCAAGTCTAAGAAATCCTTAGTTTTTGCGGAATTGATGTGTGATTTCCCGCGTACTGACACAGAGACTGTGGCAGAAGAGTCCATTGCGGATGAATCTTTGTTTCTTTTCAATACTTTAGATCCGTGGTTCGGGGATATAATCATCTATCTCCAAACCCAAACCTTTCGGCCTGAAGCTTCAAAAGCAGAACGTCAAAAAATTAGGTTTCAATCCCAGCAATACAAAATTATTGGAGATACACTTTATCGCCGGGGGCAGACTTAGTTTTTCGACGTTGTCTAACTCACGAAGAGGCTGAGAGAGTTTTGAATGATTGTCACTCTGGAGCATGTGGCGGTCATATGTCTGGGTATGCCACAGCTCAGAAGGTGTTGCGCGCTGGTTACTTCTGGCCATCTATGTTTAAAGATTGTATCATTGCAGTCCGGAAGTGCCACAACTGCCAAGTGTTTGATCGAAAGATGCGCGCACCACCTGCTCCTCTCCACCCTATAATTGCCGTTGGTCCATTCGCCAAATGGGGTATCGACTTTATTACTTGTAACCCTCACTCGGCCGGGGGGCATGCGTATATCATCCTCGCGGTTGATTATTTCACTAAATGGGCCGAGGCGATGCCTACATTCGACGCAAGCGGCAAAACAGCTGCAGTTTTCATATTCAATCATATAATAACTAGGTTTGGTGTCCCACAAGCAATTATTACTGACCATGGGAGCCATTTTCGAAACACCATGATGACTGAACTTACAAGCCAGCTTGGTTTGCGCCATGACAGCTCTACTCCTTATTATCCGCAAGCCAACGGTTTGGTTGAGTCTATCAACAAAGTTCTGGTTATCATGATCCGACGAACCATTGGTATTCATCGGTCGAATTGGCACAACATGTTATTTTCAGCGCTATGGGCATACCGAACCTCAGTAAAAACCTCAACAGGGTTCACTCCTTTCCAGCTAGTTTATGGCTTAGAAGCAGTGTTACCCATTGAATGTGAAATCCCATCACTTCAAATGGCTGTCGAATTACTTCCAGCTACTTCCGAAGAGGAGAAACGTTTATTGTACTTAGCTAAATTAGATGAGACTCGACGTGACGCTGCATTGGCAATCGAGACTCACGTGAAGCGAATGAAAGCTCAGTATGATAGAAATGTGACCCCTCGAAGTTTTTCGAAGGGAGACCTAGTGCTTTTATATGATCAAGCTAACGATAAGCTAGGTGCTGGAAAATTCGTTCCTATGTGGCATGGACCCTATATTGTAAAGCGAAAGCTAGCAAAAGGGGCTTATGAGCTGGTAGATTTTGATGGGGACTCTTTGGGTAAACCCAGAAATGGACTTTACCTAAAGAGGTATTATGCTTAAATGGTGGGTATGGAGAATTTTTAGTTAGGTTAGGTTTTCTTTCTAGCTAGTATGATTGTTAGTTAGTCAGTGTGCTTAGCTTAGTGAGTGTGTTTTTTGTCGTTATTCTGGCTTATCTTTGTTTTGCTCTTGATATTGTAGATGTCGACGCCCTCCAAACATACATTGGATTTGCTGATGGTGCTTGTCGTAGTACACGGAATATCTCTTCCGCAGCTTGGGTTATCTATTCACCCTCTGACGAGTTAGTTTCTATGCATGGGGTAAGCCTCGGTCAAACAACGAATAACATTGCAGAATACAATGCAGTGGTTGAATTATTATCCGAATCTATTTCATTTGGAATTCGACGTTTGATAGTGAGGTTAGATTCTGAACTTGTTGTATTACAGCTTAATAGAGTTTATGCCATTAGAAATCCTGTGTTATTAAGGTTGTTTTTGAGCGTGCGTCTCTTGGAATGTGAATTTGATTACATTGAATATCAGCATATTCCAAGGTCCTTAAATACATTAGCAGATGCAATTGCTTCTCGAGTGTTGGACAGACATTTACGATAACCATGCAAGTAAATTTAAAAAACATTTCATCATACATGTTAAACAAGATGAGCCGGTAATAGTGATATATATATAGATAGGAGTGTGTCAAAAAATATACATCGTCTTCGATCATAGGTTGAAAAACACCTTATGATCGGCAAAAATGATAGAGTACAAAAAGTCAAAAAAGTCACATGTGTCTAGAAAGTGACTAGCCAATCACTGGTGGTGCTCCCTGTACGACACCACTGCACGGGCTACCTTGCGCAAAAATCTCCTTAACGGTCCAGGGACCGCGACTACATAGCGCTGAAGTCTGATAGGAATATCATCCATAGTAGTCTCAGGTATATCCGCCGTCAGACGCTGTAGATCATGCTCCAACTCAGCTAGTACCTCTGCAGCCGCCGCGTCCTGTGGGGCCAGTACCAGTGCAACTGGATGTCTCCTCTCGAAAGGCCGGAGGTTGGCTGGACGCTGTGGACCAACATCTACATTTTGAAAATTTTACTGTCAGTTTTGAGACGATATATATAAAAAACAAAAAAAATACATAATTTGAAAACTCGTGAAAAATAAAGTACCTCTGTCATCCCATTGTTCTCCCTGTGGAAGAACCATGTCCGGATCACCTCGAAAATCTACTCCGGCATACGGAAAGTCCTGAATCACAAACACCTGGTCCTCTAACCAATGAAAATAACTGTCAGTGAATCGAACAACTGCCGCACCCTCGTCCGGATGTCGGGCCATCACCGCAACCCATCGTACCAGCTTTGGCTCCTGAGGACCCGAAATATCAACAGTGAGATGCTGAGGGATCAGCATTGGAATTCTCTCTAGGGCAAAGCTCACGACTATAGGCCCATATCCAAAGGTCTTTAGTCTCCCGGTCTTTGCCCTGGTCAGTTGGGCTTTCAATTTAGCCGACAACGCATCACACCAGTTGAAGATGGTGCCTTGGAGACAGTCAATTGCCATCCGAAATTGAGACCCAGTAGCAATATGTAAAGTGGCTGAGCCACAAATCCTGGTCACAGTGAAAGCTAAGACCATGAGTTCAGGCCGAGAGACATATTTGATCTCTATGCCTTTCTTATGGTGTCGATCAGGTAGGCACCAATCTGCTCGTAGACTATCAAGGGATTGGCCACCCGGCCTAGTCCCAGTCATATTAAGTTGCTCGCCTCTATTCGGCAAGCCAGTGAGAAAGTAAATATCAGCGGGCTCTATCTCGAGTTGTTGCCCGCCGATATAAAAGCATTGCTCTTGAACATTCCATCTCTCGACCAGCCACTCCAAGAATCTTACCTGAGCTCTCATGCCAGGTATGGCCCAGTATTTGTATAATCCACATCCTCTTAGGGCATCGAGGGAAGGTTGATGATTGATTGCAGCTTCATCAACCTCCTCATGCTCTCTTTCTCTCCAATCCAGCATGATAAGTGCCCTACACATGAACAAACAGGCATTAAAATAAATTTTGGGTAATTTCAATGGTTAATTTGGGAGCTTGGGGTTTCAAAATCTGAGTTTTGCAGAGGACGCACCCCGCGTTTGGCGCACAGTGCGCCGGGACGCAAGTGGCCTGAAGGTAACCTGCGTCCCCTGACCTTTTCCCTGTGTAGGAAAAAGTCGGGGGACGCAAGCCAGCCTTTAGGAAACCTGCGTCCCCTGCAGAGCGGTTTTCAAAACCCAAAACCCCCCAAAAATCAAAAATGAAACCTAAAATAAAATTCTAAACGGATAAAATTGACAAGGAGGATGTTGTGAAATACCTGGAAGAGACGGCGTTCGATTATAACGGTCGGATTTTCCGCAGCGACCACGGGAAGTTTCTTGTCAAAAGCTGCTTTTTCAACCTCAACAGTCAAACGGTAAAAATGACATGGTAAAAAGTCTTTTTATAGGTTTTTTGGATGAATTTGTTCATTTTTCACCATGGAAAGATGTTTTTCGATGAATTTTTTCCTATCTTAAACAGGTATGAGTAATGTGTCGCTTTTGTGCAGGACAAAGGGACTTAGAGGGAAAATTGTCATTTTTTCACAAACAAAATATCAGATTCATCTTTTAAGCCCTTTTCTGACTCCTAAAACATGAAAAGATTTCCGAGCGTTTCTTTTACACTCGTTAAAATGGAATTAAAAGACGGTCCCCTTATAGCTCTTTTCTGACCGTAAAATCAGGAAAAGATTGCCGTGTTTTTGTCGTTTCAAACTCGATACGGAAATAAAACGACGTGTCGTTGATCGCTTTTTACTTTTCAGGTCAATGACACTAATTATGAAAGTACTCCTTGGTCGCAAGATCAAGCGGTTCCCCCAGGTATTATTTTATACTTTTTCGGGCTTGAGGGACACAAATTTACGAAAAAGTTCAACTTGGAGTTTCCTTAAGTTTTTCAGACTCTCTAAAATTGAAAAACGCCGAGTTTCTCCTATACTGGGCTCGTTAAACATTTCACAGTAAAGGACCTGTTCAATTACAAACAGGAACGAACCACTCCTTCCTAGGGTTCGAATCAAAACTGGGTTGGACTCATCCGAAGGATGAGCTTATAATCAAGCATATGTTATCCTCCTCAAGCTTGTTAAAAATAAAGAGGTACTTGCCAGAAATGGTGGGGGAAAAGAGAGAAGAATGAGCCTATTTGTTACCTTTTTTCTCAGAAGAAACTTTATTACCACTCTTGGACATGACACTTTTCATTCTCCTGGGTTGGGAAATCCTTTACCTCACAGTTGATCAAACCACTTTTGAAAGTCTTCAACCGGGTTCCGGGGATTAACTTTGAGTTATTTAGCACCAAACCATCTGTCGTGTCGTTATGTGTCCAAGAGGTCTGCAAACAAAACTTTCATCTGCAAAATACTTGTCATCCATTTGACCATCCCTGAGTTAGTCCTTACAGCAATATTTCTTCAACTTGAACAATGATTTCGTGTTGTGGGCTTGCCCGCAATGGGTCACTTTCTATCGACATCAGCACATTATCTAGAGAGATGACTTAGAAATCATCAGTGCCTTGAAGTCTGCATGCATCAATGGCAGGTTTCTCGCCTTTGACGTCAGTTTACATCATTGACTTTCAATCGAAGGATTCCATGAAATGTTCGACATCAACTCATTCATTCACATCTCATGGATTGTACTGGGTACTTTGAGAACCATTGACATTACTGGTGGTCTCTCTCACGCTTGTTAACAGTTTACATCATCGACTGGTAATCAAGTGGTTTCTACCATGTTCGACATCGACTCATTTATTCGCATGGCTAGAATCGTACCAATTCGAGAAGTAGGAATGAAGACCCTGGATCGAATCTTTACCATCCAGGCTACGAGGAGTTTTGTATTCATTATCTAAGTAGACTAACCATAAACAGATGGCTGCATCCATACTGTGTCTACAAAAGTCTATGATTATGATGTACTGCAAAATCATTTCTGTATCAGAGTAGTTAGTCTGTTAGTTAAAATTTTAATCTGAGTATGGGAATGCCTACCTCAGTGATGATATAATCTTATACATGTATTTTGTGTTGAAAATTGCAGGTTCTGACCAGGTTCTCCACGAGATAATCCTCGAAATGATAAAGCGCTTCACCCTTCCTAGATAATACCAAACCCTAATCTATTCCAGGCTTCGCACTTTAGGGGGCAATCAGTTACACTAAAAAATGTCACCATGGCTATTTACAGTTGGTATGGCTCTATCAACAGTCATACTACCCTCTTAAGAAAGTCTTATGCCTCTGCTATTCATGTCAAACTCCAAGAAAGAGAGAAAGTCTTTATAAATATGTTTATCTCTGGGTACGCAGGTTCTCTCAAACCTTGCTTGCGGGTACACACCTATTGTTCATAAGGTATGCATCCAAGGACGCTCTGTATCTAAAGGGGCAAGTGCGTCCCTCTGAAAAGGTTAAAATGCGCAAGTTTTATCTTCAAAAACTTACTTGTGGTCATTTCTAGAGCATTCTAGAAGGTTGTTTGATGTGTATTGAGCGCCTCCAGATGGTTCATGCACTCCTACCAAAGAGGAACTTATCCCATCAATAAGGGAGTGATCCCATCCAAAGAGGGGACTATCCCATTGATGGTGGACCTGATTAACTTCCTCTTGAGCACTATAAATACAGGCTTTGGGCCAGAAGGAGGAGGGTTGAAAGCTATACATTTCTAAGGGTAAATGCTGCAGGAATTAGGACTCCCATTTAGAAGCTTGTGAGGAGAGATTTCCATCTTTACTTGTTCTATTTGGAAGTGGGTGAGCTTTGTCAAAGTAGAGGAAGACTCTTGTGGACCCTGGAAGGAGCTTGCACAACACCAAGGCTCAGGTTGTAATGGTTCCTTTTGATTACCTTTAATGAAAATTGGTCCATTCTTCTCAATAACTTGTTGTTTATGGGTTATTTCATGTACTCCTTGGTCTATATGTTGAATATGCTTTGTTTTATGTTATAATCAGGTGCTATTTAATTATTTGACTGTTGGTGATTGCAGGTTTTGGAGAAAAGGAGGAGCTCATCCGGATCAACAAAGCTTGGACTTCTACAACAGCGTTTGGACGAAGGTAAGAACGAAACACTTGATTTCTCATATCATAATGTATGTTTAGAGAAGGATAGCTCCAGTTTGTTTTGTTTGTCATTAGAATGTCTTAGACTTCTAGGAAGGTCAGTTGTGTCCGCACCCTTGACTGATTCCGTGTGACATGGTCTCTATTGAATCCATATTAAACTTGATTGGAAATTGTTATAATAGGTTTATGTAACATCTCAAAATTAGGAGGATCCAAGGAAACAATAGAAGGAGAATGAGAGGAAATAATGTCACTGATTAAATATGATTTGAAATTGAAACTTGCATTCAAATATTGAATATGAGGCGCGAGAGAAGATGGTGATAGATCAAAAAATTGTTTTTCATGTTCTCCAACCTCAACTTATGTGCATGGAGAAGTTTTATTTAACAGAGAATGAGAAGAAGACGAAGAGTCAAACGGAATGACACTTTCTCCTTTTATAGATTCAAGAGATACATAACTAAGAAACGTTGGGAGGCTTTCAAAAGATTTGAATTTAGTTGGATTCAAAGAAATATGAAAAAAATACTCAACCTTTTCTTTCTTAAAATTCAAATCAATGTCATCCTCAGAAAACTCATTACAAAAGTGAATGAAACAATCATGAACATATTCAACATATTCATTAGGTTATTTTATGAGATGAATGATTTTCCTATAAACAGTTTTGTAATCATACTTGTCAAAGGCGTGATGAAGCTTGTTGACAAAATGTCTGAAAGAATGAATAGAGGTGGTCGACAATATATAATGCCATTGTTTAATGCATGCTTCGAATGTAAGGATGAACAACTTGCAAACAATATTGTCACAATTAATTTGATGATGAGTCAAAATTTCAAGAAAACAAAAGGTGTGCTCAAGAATGGTTGTTCCATCCTCTCCATCAAATTTCAAATTCGACAAGTCATGAATTATCCCCGAGGGCACTTTCAAATTTGCAACTCTGAAAAAACTTGTTGGGGTTAAGATTTAGGAAGAAGCCATTTTAAGATAAGAAAGGTTCAAACAGAATTCACGGGCTTAGCTTGTCATCTATCCCTCCTTCTAGTGCCAAAAATTTGTTGACAATGTTGGAAGCTTCCAATAGGGAAGGGGGTCTCCCCGATGTGAAGTCCCAATTAGACCCCAAATAATTTGGAGTAGGATCCCCAACCAAAAAATGATCGATTTCCAAAGTGGTGGATTCAAAGATGTGCCTTGGTTGCGATAAACACACAAAATGAGATATGCATGGCTTTGGTGGAAGAAAGTGTATGAACTTTGTGTAGTATCAAATGTAATGCACAAAAGGTTCTGTCACACTAGAGGGGAAATGAGTGAGCCATTTAAAATCATGTAATAGTACTTATCTTAAAAGATACAAATGAGCCATACAAGAGAATTGTTAGTTAACTTGCAAAATAATTCACAAGATAACAACGATTGTAATAACATAACAACACATATTCAATAAGATTCATACTAAAGAAAATGAAGTAGTTATTAAGAATTAATGTAAATGAAACAAAACATATCACAAACATAATAACAATAGTATTACTACATTCATGACATATGCATGAAGACATTCTGACTCTGATCTTTTATTAAAGAGTGAAGGTTATAGACATACATTTAAAATTGAAAAGATACATGCCCCAATAGTGGAACATGAAGCCAAAAATTTCTTCTCCAAAGAATGATATTCCTCCTATGCTAAACTATAGAAGCGAATGTTGTAAAACAAAGCTTCCAAGCTTTCAATCCCAAGCCCTTTGCTTGAGTTATGAGCGTATATTTATAGTGAGTGAGATGACCCTTAATCTCCCTTTGTGACCTTTGAACTTCCCTCATGACTCTTTGAAATCCTAAGTCTTTTCCTAAATAATGATACTTGGACTTCCAATTACATATTTATTTCAAATAAAATAATACAAAAACCCATATGAGACAAAATGGGTAGAGCCTAATAAGATAATCCTAATAATACAAACTAGACATATCAATCTTGAGTTTGAGGAAAATCTAGCTTATCAGCTTCAATTTGTAAATATTTAATTACATAGTGGGGCCATGCTTGGTACTATGCGATGGTTTCCTCAAAATTTGCAAGATGACTAGGTTGAAAGCATACTCTAGCTTCCATTGCATCCGGGTAGACAATTTTGGAGCTAGATTGTGTCTCCTTCAATAAGAGAAACATAGCATTGATCTTAGTGGGGACACCAATATAATTCTACGTGGTTTGTCTATCAGTATATAGATCTTATTTGGTAGAAATTTGCCTCAACTTGTCCAAGTATTCTAAAACTTCCTGTCTAACTGCATTTCTACCTTTTGCTTATGTGAATGTCTTAACTGAAGGGATATTATGAGATTTCACTAGGGACTCCACACTATTGTACAATCATGCATAAAAACACAAAATGTTGGCTATGAATGTACTAATTTGTTTATTGCCTTGTATAAGCCTTATGACTTCAAATTTGTCCAACTCAGCTTGTTGTCTTATTTTCTTATCCAATTATGGCAGTGCACCTCTGTACTTCATTCCCCATTCATGAACTGTAGTGATGGCTGCATGCATTAGAGGAAATTTTAGCATAAAAGTTCCCATGAATTTTCATGTACATAATATGTAAGGGAATCCAAATCCTTTAAATTTAAAATGAGATAATGTAAATATTTTGGAAGAAAACTAAAAAAACTACTTTTTTAAATTGTAGTTTGGCTTATCTCATTATAGGTTTACTCAAATTTCAAGTGTAGACACTCATTGGATGCCAAATTAAATTTTGTATCCAACAAGTATCCACTATTCATACTTTTGAGAAGACTCACATTGATAAAAAATGAAGATACATTAAAACAACTTGTTGAACATGTTTTTCTAATGTATTTTCATTTTTTTTAAATCAATGTGGGCCTTCTCAAAAGTATGCATAATGTGTACTTGTTGGATGCATAATTTAATTCCTCATCCAACGAGTGTTTACACTTGAAATTTGAGTAAACCTATAAGGAGATAAGCCAAAAATACAATGAAAAAAATTAGTTTTCTTCTTTTCCCTCCCAAATTCATAACTATTATTTTTCTTAGGAGGCCACTTTTAGGATGAAATTTCCTCTAATGGATAACCTTTAGAGGCTTTGCATTCTCCCATGATTTCTTTTACATATCATGCAAGGGGACAACTACTTTATGCTCGGTAACCAACTCCTCATAAAGGTTCATCACAGTGTCCCCCAATGCTTGAACTTCACCAAATATAGCTGCCTAAAGCTCTTTCAAATACACATGCATGAGAGGCAACTTATGAGTTTCTTCTTGGAGTTGTTCTATATGTTGTCTTGCAACTTCCAAATCCTTTTCTATTTGTCTATTTTCTGCCATCATATATTCTATTTTTGCCTTAGAAGCTCCTGTAAAGGCCAAGTTAGTTGCGACAATAGTTTCAGGATTATTTCTTGCATCCATGACAATCACCGTTTGTGTATTGATGAAAGAAAAATGTGTGAGGTCATTGGGAAAATGTTTCTTTCTCGTTTGCACAATTTTTCTTTGAATCTCATCAAAAGTCAAGCTGCAAATATCCATGACCAAGCTATCATCTAAAGGAGCAATTTCTTCTTCATCACCTAGAGGTTGCCCATATTTTAGAGGAGGTGAAGACTAGATGATGATCTATTGTATTATAGGCATAAGATCAACGTCTTGATTCTGATTCTATTCATTTTCTTCTTTCATGTAGTAGATTTGTTCCTTCTTCTTTTGCTTGATTGAGCATTGCTTCTTCTCTGTCCTCCCTTCTCATTTCTTATTCTTGCATCTATCTTTCTTCATGTTCTCTCTTTTCCTGTTCTTCCTTCTATATTTTCTCTTCTTCTCATCTCACTTATGCTTCCTCTTTCTCTCGGCTGCCATAGCCACTTTCAGAACAACTGGGTTCACTTTGAACTTTCAGCTTTTCTCCTCTGTTGGATTGTGAGAAACCTTCCTTTTATATTTAATGCTTACTGGGTTGCACTTTTCTAGCTTCATCGCCTCCAGAGTACTGTTTTATTCTGGAGTCACATGAGATGGATTTGGTTGGGTTCTCAATGTGTGGGGTTTAGAGGCATTGCAGCAATTCTTGATCTTTTCCTCGTCTGGTCTAGAGTAGGTACCACACGGCCAATTGAAATACAACTTGGCACATTGCTTCTTGCAAATGCCTCTGGGATCATTTTAATGATACTCCATCGTGCCAAATGTAAATTTCTCCAACTATTTACCTTTAGATTCTGCAACCTTCACATTCTTAATTTCATAGGATCCCACCTGCAAAGGAAATATAGGCCAAGGTTCCTTATTTTTCCTATGCAATACCACTGATAAGCCCATGGCAAGATGATATGAAATCTCCTGCATTCCCAACTTATTTTTGGCATACCTTGGTAACAAATGTGATGGTTTATGCCAACTGAAAACCCTAAGGTAAGTGCCATCTGGTGAGGAAAGCCAATCAGCAAGTTCTGATACTAAATCCATCACATCACAGGACATGCAAAGAGGTTCCTCCTCAAATATCATCTGGTACAAGACTTTGAGGAAATGGTCAACATGCTTTTCCATGACTCCTTTATAACTTAATTTGTCCTTGAATTAAACAGTGTTACGGGAATAAGTCCCCTAGGGCTTTGGGTCAGAACCCCAACAGAGCAAGAGTAATCTACAACAAGAAACACACATACAACTTAGGAAACATGCTTAAATAAACAAACTATGCAAAGATGAACATACCTGGATGTCCTTCGTTTGGGTATTTCTAGCCAGGGTTCAAACCCTTTGCAACTCCTAATGATCTTCGAATCTGCAAATCAACCAATTTGAATACACATAGCAACATATAGATAAAGCATTTTAATGAAATCAACTTTATATCATATAAGTAAATGGTTAGTTATACATCAAAATAATCA
This sequence comes from Pinus tabuliformis, assembly GCA_031772625.1. NCBI lineage: Eukaryota > Viridiplantae > Streptophyta > Pinopsida > Pinales > Pinaceae > Pinus > Pinus tabuliformis. The sequence continues at coordinate 308,272,505 of CM062815.1, read as the reverse complement.
TTCATACATGAACCATAACAATAACATCTTATGCATAAACAAAGTCGATCTCAGGAACAAGACAAGTTTCTTTTTATTATAGAAAACTATAATAAACATGGAAAGAGTTCACCTGAGTCATCCTCTTCCAGCTCCAAGCGGAACCGTCCTCCAGGTTCGTCTAGTCCCAGTCTTAAACAACCTCCTTCCATAACCAATACCATGATATCTCAAGCAAGTGGGAGAATATCAACACTCAAGGAAACAAGGGTTTCCTGAACTTGGGGAAGTGCTTGAAGCACAGGGATACTTTAGACTTGATCAGGGGATAATCTCAGTATAGTAATTCTATCTCTTCTCTCCTCCTTAAGGCCTTCCCATAGAAGTCTTTTTATACTTCTCCCAAGTTAGTTTTTCAGTTGGGAATAGTTGGGAATAATTGGGAATAGTTAGCCCACGGGAACTAGGAGGTAATCAATAGGTAAAACCCATGAACTCCACCATTAGTTAAGGAAATTTAATTTTTTAAAGTGTTTTAACACATATACGCGGGTTGGGTATTGACTAACCTGCATGTACACACTTTTATCATAGGACAAAGTAGCATATAGGGAGTAAAACACTGTTTTTAGAATATTTGGACCAAGTCTAGAAGGAGGGGTTGGCCTAGGCCATAAACCAAGCATCAAAAACACCAAGGGTGATATTTGGAGCTATAACAAATAGTGAATTAAAATAGAATTATTTTTTCATAGCAATTTGAAAATAATTTATTAAGTTTAATTAACTTAATTAATTTAGGAAATTTGAATTGGAAGTCTTTTAGAATACATGTATATGTTCTCCCTAACTTACAGGAGTTAAGGATGAGTTATGAATGAGTTGTAATTAGTTAACTCAGTTTATTGAGTTAATTCCAGTTAAATTATTTCCAATCAGTTTCAGGAACTAATAGTGAATAAACAATCATTTGGGACACTAGTGACCTAATTAGTGCTACTATAGTTAATTGAAGATTCCACCATAAAAAACTCATGCATGTTGATTCTGAGAAAGACCCAGATGAGAATAGAGTGTAGGGATAGTGCACTATTTGTTTTAGATTTTTCTAAGTTGCATTGATAGTGCATGCAATTAGGAACTAATCCTTGAGGGATTGCGCTATTTTTAGAGGCTTTATTTCCCTTTAATAAAAGCTCTCCTTCATACGAATTACACATTGGAATAGAGACTTGGAGAGCTTGTGAAGAGGATAATATTTGGCCTTGATCTTGCTTATGAGTTGGAGATAGAATTTGCTGAGTGCTGGGATTGTTCTAGAGAGAACAAGAATTATAATTTCATCTTGATTTTCCAGATTAATACAAAACAGATAGTGGGGTTTTGATCTGTGGATTTCTCCAGATATTTATTGTGTTATATACCTTTGATTCTCTTCCTCTATTGATTATTTTTTGCTCGATGTTTATGGGCTTCCACTGTAAAGAGTAGAAGTAGATTCTTGTCTCTTGTTTTAATAGATTACATGAGCTTGTGAATCTACATAGTTTTATACTTGGTATCAGAGCAATATTATTTTTTGGGCTAAGAGTTTGAAAAGAATTTATGAGAAATTCTATGAAAATTTTCAGAAACAAATTGTAGATTTGGATTCCTTTTGAAAATATGACCAAATTCCAAAAAAAAATAGCCGAATCGGAGTTCAGATGAGGGAGATATCGATGATTTAAAATCATCTCTCTGGAGGAGATTTTGAAGTTTTGAGTTTCTCGGTTATAGGTGAAGGTCTAACTTGCATACATACTTCAAGATCAGAAGATGGCATTCCATGGGTTGAGACTTGAGTATGCCTTGGAAGGCAGTTGAAATTTATAACCTGGACGGACATGATGGAGGCTATGCTAGAAGATAATGGCTTGAAGGAATTCATTGATTAAGAAGTCCCCAAGCCAGCACCTACAGATTACAGAACTTGGCTGAATGGAAGAAGTGTGTGGCGAAGGCAAGGCAGATAATCCTTCAGGGAGTTTGAGACCACATTGTCTCGAGTCTCCATGGAAAGGAAACTCTGCATGCTATGTGGAAAACATTGATGAACTTGTATCAGAATAAAAATGATCAAAGGAAGTTGGCACTGAAGGATAAACTTCATAAAATCAAGATGGAGAAAGGAAATATGATTCCAAAGTACTTGACCAAGTTAACTCAATGTTGGGATGAACTTGAAAGTGTTGGAATCATAGTTTTTGAGGAGGATACGGTGAGCCTTGCTCTTCTTGGACTCCCAAAGAGTTAGCATAGTTATCAGGACTTTGTCAATGGTCAAGAGAAGCTGCTAGATTGGGAATGACTATGGTCAAATTTGATGCAAGATGAGATTAGGAGGAACACTAGGGATGGCTCTTCATCAAAGATTGATGATGAATAGAACTATTCCGTAGCGATTAAGGCAATGAAGGGGAAAGGTAAAATTTCTCATTCCAAGTCAGATTCTTATCATGGAGGTAAGAAGAAGGACATGACAAAAGTTAAATGCTTTCATTGTCACAAGATGGGTCACTTTGCTACAAATTTTCCATTGAAGAAGTCCAAGGAGAAGTCCCCAGGAGGAGCGGCGGGTGAGGATTTGGCCTCCCAATTCAAATTGGACTTTTCCCTCATTACATGCATGGTGTATTCAATGATGGAAAGTGTCTGGTACTTAGACAGTGTAGCTTCTTTCCACATGTGATCAGGTGCTCATGTCCTAAGTGTCGTAAAATTCTCAAAATTTAAAGTGCTTAGAACTGGTTCAAAGTTGAATGACTAGAAAGTGCTTGTCTTCCCGATTCCGGTGCCGCAAACGGTTCGAAAAACGGTCGCCGTATGAGGAAGTTATGGCAAAAAGAAGAATTTGTCCATAACATTAGAAATTTTAATTTTTCAAAAAAAAATTAAAAAAGGAATATTCCGCCTGGCACGAAATCCGAGGCAACCACCAAACATCAAATATAACTGCAGTTAAGTTGGCGGAATTTTGGCAGGAGCGCCAAATTTGGCGGACCCGCCATAATTGGCAGAGCTATTTGGAGCTAACTAAAGTTAGCTGGAGTTTTTCTAGGGAAAAACTGGAGAAACTTTAAATGGCCATAACTTTGGCTAGGAAAGTTGGTTTTGGACAAAATTCCTTTTGATTTTGGGTATCTTGGACCTTATGAATCCATTGGCATAGGTTTCACAGCCATCTGAGGTCATTTGCAAGTGTTTTAGCTTTGTGGAAGTTCCAAGAGCCACGAGGGCCAAATCAGTTTGGGAGCTGCATTGGTAATTGTGCAGCCAGTGAATGTGGAACGAAGGTCATTCCTGAAGGTTTTCAGCATTTGGAATCCATTTCTACAGCTTGTTTTTCCTTCTAAGGCATTCTTCTCACTGTTTAGCTTCAGGGAATCTTTCAGGGCCACCAGGGCCATTTCAATGATTGAGCTGTTTGGGGGCTATGTTCATCCGTTTTTGGTGATTCAAAAGCCTATGTCTGCTATTTTCGACCTTCTGAGTCTAATGGAAAAGGTTTCAGAACCAATTGAGGTCATCTTCACCTCGAAATTCTCCATGCAATTTTAAAGGGCCACCAGGGCCAATTGGGGAAAGTACTGTATAAGGTACGAAATTCACTGTTTAGTGTTTGGGAAAGAGCATGTTTGGCTAATTCCTATCTTCTGATTCTGTATTTACAGTTCGATCTCTCCTTTGATACACCCATATTCTTGTATTAGCCTTTGTAGCAATTTTAATACAAGAGGACAAGCCTAGTTAGAGAGGCTTGGTCCAGCAGATGTAGCCCAGGAGGGGGTGAACTGCTTTATCATTTTGATGTCTTTATTTGCTGAAGATGATATGCTAAACAAAACTGATAAAAAGTATTAAACAACAAATAAATATAACTTGCATAAACCCATAATCACCTGTTCAGCTGCAGAAAGTTACTTGTCTTATTCCGCAAGACCTTGAACTTCAAGTATGTGTATGTCAAAGACTTCTAAGTGTTTACTTTGTTATTTCTTTAGGCAGAGACTGCAGAGGGCCAGGTAGCCTCTAGAACTCATCCTCTTTTTAGAGGTGACATGCTCGGTGAATGCCCCTATAGTCTATCTCTGTATAAGAAATAAGAAGTTTATACATTTTTAGAGGTCATTTGGAGTGTCTAGCTCACAGTTGAAATTATTGGAAATGGATACCTTGCACCCTTCAACAAGTACATTCCATTTTCAGATCAACATGACTGGCGACAAAGAGTTATTCAGTGAAATGGAGGAGAAAGATCTCAAGATGCATATCGATATGGGTGATGATGGTAAATATAGTGTTACTGGTGTGGACACTATTACTTTTCAGAGGGAGCATGCAACTCCACTCACCTTGAGGAATGTTATTCATGTACCCGGACTGATGAAGGACTTGGTATCCATTGCCATGCTTGAGGATAGAGGCTATGATGTGATATTTTCGAAAGGAAAGGCGTTCCTTCGACACATAGCCATGGGTCAAGTAAAGAATATAGGGATTCGAGTTCAAAATCTCTATAAGATAGAGGTAGAGGATTGTGTTGCTTTGAGTTCAAAAGTGGAAAAGATGTTGAGTCGAGATGTCGGTGAGTTGTGGCACAGGCAATTGGGCCACTTGCATCATGGGGCTTTGAAGATATTGCAACAAATATCTACTGGTCTTCCCAAAGGTACGCTTGAGAAAGTTGATACACGCAAGGGTTGTACTTTAGGAAAATACACCAAGTATTCCTTTAGAGATAGAGACAATTGAGCATAGTCTATTATGGAGAGAGTCCATTCAGATGTGTGTGGACCATTCTTGACGGCATCCATGGCCAAACACAGGTATTATGTTATATTTGTAGATGGCTATTCTCGTAAATGCTGGATATTTTTCATGCAAAGAAAGGATTAGACATCCATAAAGTTTTGTGAATTCAAAGCATTGGTCAAGAAAGAGTCAGGTAAGAAGGCCAAAGCTCTATGTAGTGATAACAATGGAGAATATGTATCCAATGAGTTTAAGAAATCCTGTGCAGTGGAAGGGATTAAATGAGAGTTGACAGAACCTCATAACCCTCAACAGAATGGGGTTGCCGAGAGGAAGAAAAGGAGAATTGTAGGGGAAGCAAGGGTGATGTTGCATGATTAGGGCCTGCCACTACACTTGTGGACTGAAGCATGCAACACAATGGTTTATGTCCAGAACCGTAGTCCACATGAGATACTTGAGAGTAAAACACCAGAGGAAGCTTATTCAGGTAGATGCCTGATGTTGGTCACTTCAGGATTTTTGGGTCATCCGTTTATTTCCATGTGACCAAAGATGCACAGAAGAAGCTTGGTGCAATAACAAAGTTGGGGATATTTGTGGGGTACACTGGAACTCCCCACAACTATCGGGTGTACATGCAAACTAGTCAGATGACAGTGGTTCACAGGGATGTCAAGTTTGGCGAGGAGAAGGCCATGTGAGTATCCCTTGAGAGGGAGCTTGAGATACATGCGGAGGAGGAACATTTAGTTCCTAAGGTTGAGGAGCCTTAGATTGATGTGGAGTAGCCACATGTAGAGGTTCTAGGAGTGGAAACATCCACTCAGGAAGAGTCTTCCAGAGAGGGAAGAAGGCACACTAGAGAGGTTAACAGATTCTTGGATGATACACGCGAGAATGTGGGAGCACCCTCTTCTCAACACAGACAGAGGAGGTCATGAGAGAGGTACACTGGATACATGGCAATTATGGGTGCATGTGTTGTGATAGAGCCATCTTCCTTTTAGGAAGGAGTTCAACAACCAGGTTGGGTTGATGTGATGGTGGAGGAGTATGACTCCATAGTTCGAAATAGTGTTTGGGATGTGGTCCCGAGACCAGAGGACAAGTCAGTTGTGAGCTCTTGATGAGTTTACAAGGTAAAGCAAGCTGTAGATGGTAGCGTGGAGAAGCATAAGGCTAGATTTTTGACCCATGGATTTTCACAGGTAGAGGGGATTGACTATGATCAAAACTTTTCTCCTGTTGCAAGGTACTCATCAATCAGATCTAGTTTGGCACTATCAGCATAGCTGGGTTGGAACATCCATTAGATGGATGTGAGGACCGCCTTCCTCAATGGCATGATTAAGGAAGAGGTGTACATAGAGTAGCCCGAAGTTTTTGAAACCTTGGACCATGAGTCGCATGTGTGCCAACACAAGAGAGCATTGTATGGGCTGAAGCAAACACCCTGTGCTTGGTACACCAGGATAGATAGCTACTTCATTGAGTTGGGCTTCATGAAGAATGAAGTAGATGTGAACCAGTATCACATAGTGGTGGAAGGTAAGATTTTGATCATTGTAATTTATGTAGATGATCTCATACTGATAGGTGATGAGAAGCTCATCAAATCTTGAAAGAGAGTTTGAGATGAAGGACATGGGGCTCAAGCATTACTTTCTTGGCATGGAGGTATGGTAGGGAGATGGGGATTTTTTTGTTTCTCAAGGCAAGTATGCCAATGAGATACTCAAGAGATTCCGCATGGAGAGAAGTAAACCCATGGAGACTCCTCTAGCTGGTAACTGGAGGAAGGAGGATGCTACTTCAGGAGAAGTAGTGGAAGATACTGTTTACAAGAAGCTTGTGGGTTCACTCATGTATTTAGTGAATACAAGACTGTTGGAAATAATACTGAGAGGGGGGCGGGGGTGAATCAGTATTATCAGATCAGTAAAACCTTTCCAATTTCATACTCAGAAACATATACGCTACTTCAATTAAGTGAACCCACGTGTACACGCTACTGTGTCTAATGCAACCAGCGTATATCTAGAGATCTTATAATTCAGTTAGCGTAATCTTCAGTAAATGCATCATAACATTATTAAGCATATTAACAATAAACATGTGCAGTATAACAGAACAGAACATCACACAAGAGCCACACACATGAACACCATGATATAAGGTGGAAACCCAATGTGGGTGAAAACCACCTGCTGCAATTCGTCTCTTTCTTCTTTAATAAGAAACTTCTTTTACAATGTACTAGTGCAGTCCTTTACCAGTACGCAGGCTACAACCTGTAGAGGGCTACAACCCTCTCTCGTTTTCCAACTACTTATGGAAGGGAGCTACAACCCCCTCAGCTCTTGTACTAGCCGATCCATTTACTAGTACGTAGGTGCTGACCCTACAACCTTCTTTCCTTCAGGGACCACGTTTCATCAATTTTCAGACTGGATCCAAGAGTACAAAACAAACATTACTGCAATACAATCATCAACTTATACTTGCATCATAATTCATTAAACAACCCAATATTGAATCAATGAAACCCTGTCATCAAGAACACAAAACCCAAACCAGAGCCCAGAACTCTGCAACAACCACCAGAATCAACAGAAACCTGAAATATCAAATCTTATTATGCATACGCTACTTCACTGTACCAAAACCGCGTGTATACGCGCTTTCTCCAAAGGCAACCCACGTGCAGATCTAGAAATAATTACTTATGCATTCGCTGTCAGATCCGACCCTTGCCAAGCATCCCGAACAGATAAACAACAATACTAGATCTTCTCACTTCGTCAGACACACCTTGCTTGCTCCCACTTGCTTAATGATCTTCTCCTTATATAGCCTTAGGCCCTTTACAATACCACGGTCCAAAACCATAGTAACACAATACCATCAGCTTCAAAACTAGGGATCAACACGTCCGTCGAGACACCATGGTCCAAAACTATAGGCACAACTTCCAAGGAATAACCGCCACGGACCAAGATAAGTTTTCCACATACACGCTCTTTTACTGAAGCCAACCTGCATGTACACGCGACTTGGTATATAGCGAACCTGCGTATACGCGGCTTGGTATATAGTGAACCTGCTTGTATACACGACTTGGTATATAGTGAACCAGCGTGTATATATTTTCTCTTCATACTGGTAGTCTGATCATCAATTCCTTTTGCACTATGATTTGTCATCAGTGTGAGTTGCCATCAAGGACAACACTTGTCTCATAATGCCAACAATCTCCCCCTTTGGACTTGATGGCAACCACCACACCAAGTCACTCTCCCCCTTTGACATCAAGGGCAAAGGGCAGACCAAGATATTTTCTTCTTTGGTATACCTTCTGCTGTCCATACTGCTGTCCATATTGTTGTCCATACTCTCCCTGAGTACATGCCGAAGTTTCTGATTTGGCTCCCCCTTTGTTTATGCCAAAGTGTACCAATCTATCCATGCTCCCCCTGAGCAGATGCAGGTTCTAAGACTAGCCATTCAGATCTGTACCATAAGCATCAGTCCTTTGATCAAACAACAAGATGTATCATTTAGTTTCATTAGAAACTTCTAACCATAATGCCAACAATGAATTATTTGAAGTATATGCTCCCCCTGAGTGTGAGCCAACCATTTCCTGAGTCTGTTCTGCTCCCTCTGAGCCTGAGCCAACCATGTTTGAACCTGGGTCTGTTCTGCTCCCTCTGAGCCTGAGCCAACCATGACTGAACCTGGGTCTGTTCTGCTGCCCTTTCTTCATATACGCGACTTTGCAGCCTGTAACTCGTGTATATACGCGACTTGTCTTCATTATATCAGCGTATGCAAGGAATACTGAAATTCATCACTTTCAGATTCCCCTGTGTCTGTTATGTCAGCTGACTGAGTTATGCCACACTTTTCTGTCTCTGTCTTCTGGAACTGTGATGATGTATGGTCCTCTTGTTTTGAATTTTGAAATCTGCTCCTGCATTCCCTCGCTTTATGTCCATATTTGTTGCATGTATAACATCTTACATATTTCATGTTCCTTCTATCACAATCAATTGCTTTGTGTCCATATGCATTGCAGGCAAAGCAATATCCTCTGAAATACCTGTGATGCAATGATCTTTTGTAATGGTCTTGAACCATTCTACTTCTACATCTGGCTGCAACATGTCCAAGATTATGACATACATGACATTCAACATTATTCAGTGGAGGAGATAATCGTCTATCACGTCCATAGTTAGGATTAAAGGCTCTTCCTTGAGGAATTTCTTTCCTTGGTTGTTCCTTGTTGAGCATTTCAGATTTCTCCTTAGAATTTCTTGCCTCACCTTGTGAACTAGATTCACCTTCAACATATTCATGAAAACCAAGACCAGTTTTGATAGCAGGAGACCTTTGGCTATTAAGAATATCATCCAAGACTTTAGTACTATCTTGAAATCGTAAAAGCTTATCCTTTTCTTCTAGTTTACCTTTCAAGATATTTACCTCAACTTGATGTTGTTCTTCCTTTTTCAGATACTGATTCCTTATGTCTTCTTCAGCTTTTCTTCCTTCTTCCACTTGTCGCTTTAGTTTGATCACTTCATGTTCTTGATCTTCAAGCGCTTCTCTGTTTTGTTCTCTTGATTTTTTAAGATCTTCTTTTAGAGAGAGGATCTTTGATTCAAGCCTTTGAATAGTTATGCTCTGATCCTTTACTACATCCTACAATTGCTCCCTTACCCTGGTTACTGTCTCCAATTGTTCATTTAATTTGGTAACTTCTTCAGTTTCTGCATTCTTCTTTTCATGTGCCATGAGACTTTTAATATCTTTGTTATTATTGGATGAAGCATTCTTCTTTTCATGTGCCATGAGACTTCTAATATCTTCACTATCATTGAATGAACTTGTGATATGGGTATAGTAGCTTCTACCATCTTCTTCAGATACCTTTCCTTTGTTATGAGGGCATCTAGCATCATAGTGACCAACTCTACCACATAGAAAACATTTGACAGGTAGCTTACCTTTGAACCGTCCAGTTCCCCGTTCAAGATTCTTGACAAAATTTACCTCATCTTCTTCCTCTGACACTTCGAATGCGGCTTCTGGTGGTACCTCTTGTCGCATTTCAAAAGCAGTTAAGATCCCGTGAAGCTGTGACATGGTGATTTTCTGCACATTCTCCTTTTCTTCTATGGCAGATACTTTAGAATCAAATTTAGCAGACAGAGATCTCAAAACCTTTTCAACTAAGACAACTTCCTCAAATTCTTCACCCAGATCCTTCATACAATTCACAATCTCATCCATACGCAGGAAATAATTAGCTATGCTTTCATTACTATGCATCTTAAGAGTTTCATACCGGATTCTGAGAGTTTGAAGCTTTTCTCTTTTTACCTGATCATCTCCTTCGTAGCTTGTGATGATTTTGTCCCATATTTCCTTAGCTGATTTGAGATGCATGATCTTCATAAATTATGATTGTGTCAAACTACTCAATAGGACAGTAACAGCTTTGGCATTGAGCTCATATTTCTTTTTCTCTGCTGGATCTGTAGGAGTTGCTGAAGGGAATTTGTATCCTCCTTCTATGATTCCCCAAATTTCTGCTCCAAGTGATTGTAGATATGCAGTGGTTCTTATCTTCCAGTGAGTAAAATTGTTCCCGTCAAAGATTGGTGGTCGGATGTGTGCTTCTCTTTCTGGATTAGCCATTCTGATGGATCTTTTCCTTCAAGCGATCAAGCTTCCTCTGAAGGACCTGCTCTGATACCAATTGTTGGAAATAATACTGAGAGGGGGGGGGGGTGAATTAGTATTATTAGATCAGTAAAATCTTTCCAATTTCATACTCAGAAACATATACGCTACTTCAATTAAGTGAACCCGCGTGTACACGCTACTGTGTCTAATGCAACCAGCGTATATCTAGAGATCTTATAATTCAGTTAGCTTAATCTTCAGTAAATGCATCAGAACATTATTAAGCATATTAACAATAAACAGGTGTAGTATAACAGAACAGAACATCAAACAAGAGCCACACACATGAACACCATGATATAAGGTGGAAACCCAATGTGGGTGAAAACCACCTGCTGCAATTCGTCTCTTTCTTCTTTAATAAGAAACTTCTTTTACAATGTACTGGTGCAGCCCTTTACCAGTACGCAGGCTACAACCTGCAGAGGGCTACAACCCTCTCTCGTTTTCCAACTACTTCTGGAAGGGAGCTACAACCCCCTCAGCTCTTGTACTAGCCGATCCATTTACTAGTACGTAGGTGCTGACCCTACAACCTTCTTTCCTTCACGGACCACGTTTCATCAATTTTCAGACTGGATCCAAGAGTACAAAACAAACATTACTGCAATACAATCATCAACTTATACTTGCATCATAATTCATTAAACAACCCAATACTGAATCACTGAAACCCTGTCATCAAGAACACAGAACCCAAACCAGAGCCCTGAACTCTGCAACAACCACTAGAATAAACAGAAACCTGAAATATCAAATATTATTATGCATACGCTACTTCACTGTACCAAAACCGCGTGTATACATGCTTTCTCCAAAGGCAACCCGCGTGCAGATCTAGAAATAATTACTTATGCCTTCGCTATTAGATCCGACCCTTGCCAAGCGTCCCGAACAGATAAACAACAATACCAGATCTTCTCACTTCGTCAGACACACCTTGCTTGCTCCCACTTGCCTAATGATCTTCTCCTTATATAGCCTTAGGCCCTTTACAATACCACGGTCCAAAACCATAGTAACACAATACCATCAGCTTCAAAACTAGGGATCAACACATCCGTCGAGACACCATGGTCCAAAACTATAGGCACAACTTCCAAGGAATAACCGCCACGGACCAAAGATAAGTTTTCCACATGCACGCTCTTTTACTGAAGCCAACCTGCATGTACACGCGACTTGGTATATAGCGAACCTGCGTATACGCGACTTGGTATATAGTGAACCTACTTGTATACGCGACTTGGTATATAGTGAACCAGCGTGTATATATTTTCTCTTCATACTTGTAGTCTGATCATCAATTCCATCTGCACTATGATTTGTCATCAGTGTGAGTTGCCATCAAGGACAACACTTGTCTCATAATGCCAACAAAGAGCAAATATGTGTTATGCAGTTAACTAGCTTAGTCAAGCGATGGTTAGGCCTACCAAGTTGTATTGGAATATGAAAAAGCATGTATTGAGATACCTCAGAGGCACTACTCAGTTTGGGTTGTGGTACAGACAGATAGAGGGAGTGAAGCTTCAAGGCTTCACCGATGTAGATTGGGCGGGGAATCCATCTGATAGGAAGAGCACATTAGGAGGGATATTTAGTATTGGGTCAACTACAATTTCTTGGTACAGTAGGAAACAAAGATTGGTTACACTCAGTTCGGTAGAGGTAGAGTACATGGCTGTAATTCAAGCAACATGTGAGGCTATCTATATGAGGAAGATCCTGGTTGGTTTGTTTGGTCAATAGATGGATCTGACAATGATTTATTGTGATAATCAGAGTTGTATCAAACTCTCTAAAAATCTAGTTTTTCATGATTAGTCCAAGCATATAGATATCTGGTATCATCATCTTAGAGCTTTGTTATTGAGGTGGATCATGTTGTTAGATTACATTCCCATGAAGGAAAAAGATGATGACATCTTGACAAAGGCATTGCCAAGATGTAACTTCAAGTTTCACAGAGACAGGATCAGGGTAGTGGATAATCCCTTTCTTGTTGAGAGGGAGTGTTGAGAAATGGCGACAAGAAATTCCAGTTTAATTTTTCCTTGAATTAAACTATGAATTAAAATAGAATTCTTCTCTCATAGCAATTTGAAAATAATTAATTAAGTTTAATTAACTTATTCAATTTAGAAAATTCGAATTGGAAGTCTTTTAGAAGACATGTATATGTTCTCCCTAACTTATAGGAGTTAAGGATGAGTTATGAATGAGTTGTAATTAGTTAACTTAGTTTATTGAGTTAAGTCCAGTTAAATTATTTCCAATGAGTTTCAGGAAATAATAGTTAGTAAATATTCAGTTGGGACACTAGTGACCTAATTAGTGCTACTCTAGTTAACTGAAGATTCCACCATCAGAAACTCATGCATGTTTATTCTGAGAAAGACCCAGTTGAGACTAGAGTGCAGGGATAGTGTACTATTTGGTTTAGTTTTTTCTGAGTTGCACTGATAGTGCATGCAATCAGGAACTGATCCTTGCGGGATTGATCTAGTTTTAGAGGCTTTATTTCCTTTTAAATATAAGATATTCTTCATAGGAATTACACATTGGAATAGAGACTTGGAGAACATGTGAAGAGGCTAAGCTTTGGCCTTGAGATTGCTTATGAGTTGGAGATTGAATTTGCTGAGTGCTGGGATTGTTCTAGAGAAAACAAGCATTGTAATTTCATCTTGATTTTCTAGATTAATACAAAACAAATAGTGGGGTTTTGAGCTATGTATTTCCATGGATATTTATTGTGTTATGTTCCTTTGATTCTCTTCCTCTATTGATTATTGTTTTCTTGATGTTTATGGGCTTCCGCGGTAAAGAGTATAATTAGATTCTTGTCTCTTGTTTTAGTAGATTACATGAGCTTGTGAATCTACAGGATTTTCTACAAAAAGAAGTTTACAATAAATATGAACAAAAGGCTCTTTAGGTGTCAAATTCCATCTCATGTTAGGAAATCATTCTGAGCACATATACCATCCAACGAGTATCCAAACATGTATACTTTAGCTTTTTTTCCCTTAGGAGGATTCTTTGCATTTTTTGCATTAATCCTAAGATGTTGAGCCAAAACATCTGACCAATTGAACATATTCCCCTCGTTAACAATTTAATGCAACAAGTAAACCAAACCTTTAAGGAATGTTTTAGTACTCTTTTGTCTATATATCCTATAGCATAACACAATCAAGTACCATAACACCCTTAAGAGAGATCTAATCTTGTAAGTATTACTAGGTGCCTGGTGGAACTTAGTTGGCTCTTTCACCCAAGTCTTGATAGCATCCTTGGTGCTCAAATAACTGGTGTCTGCATAGAAGTGTAAATCCACATATGCCTCTAGCTTAGGCAAGTGATACTTCAAGTGAATATCATGGGATAAATATGAAGCAAGACGTTGCCCACTGATACTGTTGAGGGTCGTGATCTTAGTATCCAAGTGATATAAGATCCATTTCATGACATATTTACAAGGTAGGACTGGGAAAATGTAAGAAACTCTATGAAAACGCGACCATTGGATGTTTATGTATACATGCCTGTCGTCTAGATTTGCCTTGAAATCAGTAGTTGTGAATGAATATTCCATGTAGAGTTGAGTATCAGATAGGATAGGAATGGTAACTGAAGTTCTTTCAACCACTTCATCGATACTACTCTCTGTTGTTTCTTTTGAGGCTGGTCTCTTTGGAGGCATGATGATGGATACTGATGAAAAATAGATGAGCTCAAAACCTATAGTACCTGTAACCAAAATATGCACTCATGGAAAAATCAAATTAGTTTAAGAAGTTTAGTTCATCAATCAACATTAAAGCAACAACACACTGACTAAAGAGAAGGATTACATAGCTTTTGGTCTCTAGGAGAAAAATTGGGCTCTTGAATTGTGCACTATGTAGTCTCAACAGAGAAGGATGGAGCTTGAGGCTTGAGACTGTGCAATGCACAACCTCAGTTGGGCAAGAGAGGGGAGAGATTGATCATTTCGTAGACTTAGAGGTGAAGGTTGAGGATTGAGGCTTGGAAATACGTAATGTGTAGCTAGTTAAGCCAGTGGCTATGCACTAAGTAGTATCAAGGGCCAAGGGATAGGATTTAGCCTTGAATTTGTGAAATACAAAGTTGGAAAGGCAACAACTGCTAAAGAATTGTGTAGTTATTGCATGGAGAGAGAGAGAGAGAACAAATTCAATATCTGATGTTGAGGAAATAATAAGTGTAGATCATCCTTAAGGTAAGTTAGATCAATCAATAACATGGGCCAGAAAATATCATGTAAAAGGAAAAACATGCATGCACAAAATGACCCAGCAACGACAAAAACTAATAGGCAAATAGAAAGAAGGCGATGCGACACTTATAAAAAACTGAAAAATGGAACAAAACAACACTTGTACAAGCTAATAATAATAGAAATTCTAGCTACCATGAGGAGAAATGGGTAAAATAACACTCATAGAGGAAAAAACGACAAAAGCGATAGAAAAAGCAGCAAAAAGCGACACATGAAAAAAATTTGATCTTAGACTTTTGTGATCGATATTTATTCTTTGAAATTGACTTTCAAAATAATCACATCATCAGTATTTGTTGGTCGACATTTCAAACCCTCTAATGTGGTTCATCCTCAGGACCAAGTTGAAAAAACCAATCTATCATAAGGATTAAATAGCAAAGATGCATCATGTTCTAAAATTAGTTGTTAAAAAATAAAAATAATTTTAATCAACATAAAAATGTTGAGGTAGAATTTAGATAAGTATTTAATAAAATATTAAAAATAATTTGGTTAATACAAAACATTTTAACCCAAATAAGAACATTTTAGGTCCATATTTAATAAATAATCAAGTAAAAAAATAAGAGAATTAATAAACAAAAAAGTAGGAAAGAAAAATTATATTGACTAAATTAATGATAAATTATTATATTTATATTAAATAAATGTAAAGGACGGGACCAAAAATATAGTTTTATTTTTACATAACTATATTTTTACATTATTATATAAATAGTTATATAATATTATTGTATATGCTATTAAATTCGAAAGGAAAGATTAACAATTGGACCCAAAAAAAAAATAAAATAAAAAAATAAAAAGCAAGAATAAAAATGTAAGGTTAATTCAGAAATAAATAAAATTAAAATAGGTCAAAAGAATAATTAAAAAAAATAAAGAAAAATGATATTATTAAAAAAAATCATTAAGGCACAATAATCATTTAAATTATAATAGGAAATTAAAAGAATGATCAAGGAGAAATGGGATCAATAAGGGAATGGTACTAAATGAAAAATATAAAATAAAATAAAATCGTAAAAAGGGAAGGATAAACCTAAACAATCAAGAGGAGAGGGCATGAATTTAACTTTTACTCAATTTCCAACCATCATGCATGTTGATATTTTTTTTCTATTTCTCAATTTCAAATGCCTTTCTCTATCAACCTAGAAAATCATTGCAAACCAAGTCCAGAGATCCTTGATTTCATGGGGAAAGATAGATATCCAATTTCAAGTGTGCAAATGAACTCTACAAGTGTATCTTATATAGATCCATCCCCACGGGGTTCGGTTAGGGTTTACAACGTGCATGCCTAAAATCAAGGAAAAAGCGACACTTGTCCTAAGTTTGAATATATAAAATTTGAGCCACTTGTAAAAAAATGAATTTGCACTCCTATTTTCTAGGGATGGTCATTATCTTACTCCGCTAAACTACACATTCCCACTATCAGAAGGAACTATGTAATTCCCAACCACAAGGGATTGTTTAGTTCACTCTCTTAGTGGATTGCATAGTCTTGACTCTGAGAGGGAGATAGCGTGATTTGCATTCTCAATGAATTTTTGTCTTCAAGATTTTTGTAGTTTTGATCCTCAAGGATAGCGTAGTCTTTAGTGATAAAGAATTACATAGTTCTTAGAGGGAAGCCTAACAATTGATGCAAGATCAATGTGGAAGTTGGCTTGTGTTTAGAAGTTGTTTAGTTGTTTTCGACAAGACTTTGTCATTATCAAGACAACCTAATCAAGTCATAAAAAGAACTACATGTGGAGATAAGTATTAATAACACTAGATAATCAAAAGGAATACTTGACAATATTCAAGGATAGGTTCTTATGAATAGAGGGTAGGCTCCAAGACCAAGGCATATGAAATTTTTTGGAGGGGGGTTGTAGCAGCTACAACACTTCCCTACTAGATTCTCTGACTTGGTATCAAAGCTAAGGTGATGAAGATAAGGAAACTTGGATATATTCTTGATAAGAGAAGGTTATTTGTCGAAAAAGGATCATTTGGTAAGGACCCAAGGAAGGGAATATGGAAGAAAACCTCATTATATTCAAAAGGATCAAGCTCTCATTGAAGGAAGAAATATTACTAGATCAGTATTTCAAGTGAAGGCCTCATCATCTGAAGAAGGACATCTATTTCTCTTAAAGGCTCTTTTATTTTGAAGGAACATCTTAAAGGAAGATTTCTCTATCTTAAGAAAGAATATTGATCTCTCTCTTAGAAGGATCATTGCAAAAATGTTCAAAATTGGATAAACTAATGCTCCCTGTTTATTTCATGACATGTGCTTAATTACCTCTAATGTATCTTTAACTTTGGTGATGTGTATGTTTACTAATACCCGCATTTTTCGGTGTAATGGCAATCATGGTCCCAAGAAGTGGTATTAGAGCCAAAGGTCTCAAGTTCAAATCACACTCAACTCGTGTTGATGGGGGAGGATTGTTGGAAATTAGATAAACCAATGCTCCATGCATGTTTCATCACATGTTCTTAACAACCTCTCATGGATTTGTTAACTCTGGTGATGTGTCCATTTACTAATACCTACAGGTTTTGGTGTAATGACAACCTTGATCCCAACAACCCTTTAAATTGGTCCCTTATTTGTGATATATTCATAAGATAAGTGGCCATGTATTCATCTTTTGATTTCCTTATTCTATATAGTTGATTCCTCAAGGATATCTTCTAGCCTGAGTACTTATAAAGTATAATTTCACCAACTTATCATACATAGATTTTGATGTCTTCAAATCAGCAACAAAGGGAACAAGACGATCCTTTATGGGTTCAATGAGAATTTTTTGTGCCTTCACTTCTCCCTTATTGTATTTTTCTAACTCTTGAGTCTTCTCTTTGTATGGTTAAGTAATTTCATCAAGAACATATTCCATTACCTCATTTTCTATGAGTATCAAATCAATCCTCTTCTTCCATGCTAGGAAGTCTGTTGGCCCAATGAGCTTGTTACTTTCCTTGAAAAATGTAGCCATTTGATATATAGATTGAGACATAGAATAAAATATGATATTTACTTCTCAACCAATATTCCTCCTTCTTGATGATGTCTCCAACTATCTTGATGCTTTTAATACCTTCAAAGAGACTTCAAAGATGCCCTAGAATGATGAATTCATGGATTCCTTTAACAATAGTGTCTTCAAACAAATTCAAAGAGTTGATGATTTTCCCAAGATTCTTTGATGCTTCCTTTCCTTCAAATATGTTTTCTATAGAAACTAGATCACTAGTAAGAGGGGGGGTAAATCAATAGTAATAGCAACTATATTACTTTATAAAACAATGTCAGATTACCAAATATACTCACACACGAACAATATTAACATATTTGAATATAAAATCAACATAAAATCAACACATAAAAACCACAAAAAGAATGAACACAAGCATGCACAATAAGACACAAAATATTTCTAGTGGGAAACCCCCTCCAGGTCAAAAACCAACCTTGTTTCTTCTACGTTGCTCAAAATATTTCATTATCTGTCAAGAAATTTTCACATAGTATTAAACTGGCTACTATTAGTAAGTAAGTCTCTTCCTCAACTCATGACTTTGTGGACAACCATCCACTGGAAGCCTCCACAACCAATAAGCCTTGCGCACTATTGGACTATGGAGAAAACTACTTCCTATACTATTTCTTTTAGAGTCACCCAACTCCTCTCCTCTATGTGGCTCTCGTTTCAAAATGTTTTAGATTGGAACCATTGAACTGCTCAACATGAACATCACAACAACAATCTCTTCAAAGTACAAAAACAAAACTTCCAACACTATCTACAACAAAACCTCAATCAATACATCAATCATTGAATCATTCTCTCTAAAACAATATTACTACAACAACTAATATGATCACAAACATATCAACAACACACACACACACACACACACACACAGATATATATATATATATATATATATATATATAGATATATATATATATTCAAATGAAATTATGCCCCTATAATCACAAATGCATTAGTCATGCAAAAAAGCAACTACACAATTCTATTTCTCTCTGTCATATTGAATTTCCCTCTAATCAACCTTTACTACAACCTCTTCATATTATGCATCAAATTTCATATCTATTTCTTGCATACAAGACTCTATTATATCTCTAAAAATATGTGTGACAATCTATAACTATATTATTTCTCTCTCAATTATCTCCCAATGGCATGCTCTCACACTCATAAAATAACCATCCAAATAACCTCATAACATTTTCCTATTTGTAATTTGTTGATATGATTAAATTTGTAAATTCTCCAGGTGATGGAGCACTCAGGAACTTTGTTCATACACTTGATTTGATCTGGATTCAACTCCTTAACATGATCTTACCACTAGCTTCACTTAATGAGATATATTCTCTGCTTTAATCATCTTCTAGAAGTTAGTTAACCTTTTTCCAACCTTCTCATGAAAATTATTCAACAATATAATTGGAAAAATCAATAAAACACCTGAGATGCATGAAAAATGTAGAGAAATTATAGTTTAGGCTTCAGCCACACCAATAAAACTAGAAAATATTGGTTGAAAATATTTCACCCATACACATAACACTGGAAAATCTTGGTTGAAGGCTTTCAACAACACACATGTGTTACACAACATTTTGTCATTGTCCCAGTACTCCCTATTCCTTGATCCTGGAGGACCTCTACAGTGAACCCTACATGCTTTCCCTTCATGAAGAAACTCCCATTGTGTCCCTCTTCATGAGAAAAACAATTCCCTTTTGCACCATTTCCCCTAAAAATTCTGTTTAGCCCAGTTTACAAGATCGACGCTAATGGTCCTTGTCTTCCTCACACCGATATGTAGGGATTAACACTAACCTTAGCGTCAACTGGAGTGACTGAGCTTTTTTCCAGTTGTGCCAGTCCTCTTATGGAAAGTTTTTTAAATATAGAGCTGAAGCTTCCAGCTCTAGAAGCTTCATAACGGAAGTCTGGTAAATGGTTTGGCCGAATGGGGTCGAGGATGTCAGTTTGGGCTCCTTTCCCCTATAATGATGGAACTACCTCAAGGGATAAGACCTTCTCCCATGAGAAGAGGATCCATCTCCCATCCATTCATCCTATATAAACCTCCCTTTTTCCCAAGCACAAGCTAGTGTTAATGTTGGTGTGCTAGTGCTAATTAAGTTTGGAGTAAACAACAAGCTATTCATAGTTGTAGCTCTCTAGTTGTGTGAAGGAGAAGTGTGATTTTGGTTTAGTGTGAAGCTTAAAGGGAAGAACCTTAAAACTATTTTTGTTGAGGCCATCATGGAATGATAGCAAAAGTGTGTGGGAACCTGGTCTTGTCAGAGGAGAACGGAAACGTCAAGAAAATGGTTGTAATCTCTTCTTGATTCAATATATATGCAACTATCGATTGATTTCCTACATGATTTGTCATCTTACATGTTCATGGATTAATGTTTCTTGACTTGTTAAGTAGGTTTAATTACAATTTGTCTATTATCACGGTTGTTTTTTTCTGTTGTTTACTTGTTTCAAGTGCTTGAAAAAGGAAGCAAGAGATAGCTACAACGAGCAAGCAAGGACATCATCAAACGAGATAAGCATACTAAGAGGTAGGCCCTCTAAATTGGTTCTAACCTAAGGAAATATTCCATAGAATGTATCAATTGTGGCTAGACCCATTATCAAGCTAGAGGAATTTGTTTGTGTCCGCACATATAGGTTTACTTCACCACAAATTGGAAACCATACTGGGGAACCAATCCTTTTGTCTGTCTTAGATTTCATGATTTTGTGTGAATGTTTGTAGTTCCACTTTTTCCCTTTAGTTCTGTTTCTTTTATCCTACTTACTGGCCTGAGTTTGAAATTCATAGTAGCAGATCTGGTCCCTGTTTCAATTTTTTATTTTTATTTTTTTCTTGGCTCCCTCTATCAGCTTGTTAATCCGTTGATAGTGGCGTTGATCAATGCGATATGCTGAGAAACAGTCACGCCGACCAGCCTCTGGTGCTTGTTGTTAGTTAGGCAATCATGTTGATGCCTGTAAGTGAAGATTAGGGTTTGTCCCCAATCTTGGCCAGTGTGTTTTTCTCTTATGATTTCAACCCCTAAGTCTTTTAGACCATTTTCTCCCTGACTAGAAAGCTAATTTTCATTTGGTTTTGTTTGCTTGTTGGATTATCTTTCTACTTGATTTCTTGAGTCATTGGGTGGTCAGTGACACTAGGGCATCTAGACTATTGTCCATTCAGCTATTTGTGAACTCAGTGAGTCGAGTTGTAGGTGTACTTACTCCGTGCTTTTCATTTGCGGTCCTTTCACGACTTTGACCTCCATTACACAAGTTTGAAAGGTTTAGATTTGCTTGTTTAAACGCCTCTTTTCCAGCATGGATTACATTGCTTGTCTTGTTGTTGGTAAATTTGGTGCTTCCTTGTTATGAATGAGCTTGTTGGGCTCTTAATTGGTCATTATTATTACCACTTCTTAACATTCATTTCATCTATTTCCACTATTCTTTTATCACATTCTTTACCTTAATTTATTATATAATTCCATTTCATACTCATTTACGCTCTTGCAGATAAATAATATCTGATCTCATTTATTTTTAATAATTAATTATTATTATGCATGATTTTTGTTTATTCATTCGTTATAACCTCACGCATGATTTTAGCCTCCAATATCTCTTTCAAATTGCAGATTTGGTCTTCAACAGATAATTAGATATTCCAACTCAGGAATTCACTGGCATAAGAAGTGACCATTTTGCGTTGGATGTTTTGGGCAAATGCAAGTGAATCTGGAAAACTCGAGACATGGGTTTTATTCATAATGGACCAAATTAGTTACATAATGAGCCGTTTTTAGAAATTCGATTTGTATTCGGAGAAATACAAGGTTATTAGAAGGACATATTTGCAGATTTGCTATTGCGGCTATTTTCCAGAATTCCCCAAATTGTAATAACCAAATTCGACTTGTTCCAGCTGAATCATGATGGACAGATCCCTTAGATCTCATCTTGAATATTGAGATCAATTTGTTGTAACTTTCCTTTGGATGTTTGTATATTTAAAAGACACAATTCAGAGAGAAAGGGGAGCTAGCTGATGTAAGAATTGAGCCTTGTAACAATGGAACTCTTGTTAATGAAATTTCCAGACTTCTGATATTTTTCTCAATATGTGAGTTAAGCACAACCCTAACCAGGGAGTTGGGCCCACTCTTCTGATCAGGTGCTGTGCCTATGCCCTTTTTATGTATATTGTTTTACTTATTGTATTTTATTTATTGCTGTTACAAATTTCCATAGGTTGTTGTGAATGCTTTTCTTTCTGCAATTTAATTTCCATTAATGTTACAACGATGCTTTTATTTGTTAATCACGAACCATTGATTGATGTAGATTGTAACCTTGCCTTTGCATATACTTTTCACGTTACCTTGAAAAGAGTACGCACCTGGATTGATAAATTAATGTAGGAAATGGGATTGAATGATTTTTTCATACTTAGACACCAACATTTTGGCACTGTTGATGGGGAAGGCTAACAAGGTGCAAGACATGATCTATATCAACCAAAGGGTCAATCTCTCATCTTGGGGAGGGAATCTTCCTTGACACCCTGCTCCAGGTCCTGAGCGTAGTTAACTTTCCTGCATTTTTGCTTGTTTTTATTTTATAGGATCCAGTCTCTCGTCTTGGGGAGGGAAAGAGTTCTCTCACCCTTCTCCAGGTCCTAAGCTTAAAATTTTTCTTGCATTTTTGTTTGTTTTGATTTTGGAAAAACTAATCTCTCGTCCTGGGGAGGGAATGGTCCTTTGACGCCCTGCTCCAGGTCTTGAGCTTTATATTTCCTTGTGTGCATTATTTTTTTTGTTTGGTTTCTTGTTCTGAGGAGGGAAGGGTCTTTTGACACCCTACTCTAGGTCTTGAGCTTTAGATTTCCTTTCAAATTGTTTTTTTGAATAATTAGGAAGAAAAAGGTAGAAATTTGAAAAAAATCTTATCATTTCACTCAAAGTGGTGATGCAAGCACCACCCATTCCACTAACAAATTGACAGGAATATCTGAAGGAGGAACGTCAAAGCGGAACATGAAGAACATCTTATATTATGGTCAGAAATGGCTCACATTGTTACTTTTGAATTCCCTATTAGAGATCTAGAAGGAGTCACACAAATGCACATAATTCCTCCATCTTCTCTACCAAAATTTCATGGTTTGGATAATGAGGACCCAAATACATTCTTATTTGAATTTGAAGTACTTTGTAGAGGATATTATTATTGTACTAATAATCAAAGGTTGGAAGTGTTTCCTCTTACTCTAAAAGGAGCAGCTCTCCGATGGTTCATGAGCCTTGGTGGGAATTGCATCAAAACATGGGAGGACATGAAAAATGTATTCTTGGGGAAGTAACAAGACTAGTTCAAAGCCAATGAAGATGTTTTTAGTGTGATACAAGGGGAAGATGAAAGCTTGGAGGACTATTTGAAGCAATTTAAATACAACCTTCAAAAATCAAAGCATAAGCATTTGAAAAAGGAGATCTTAAAAACACTCATTCTTAAAGGAATCAAAGATGAAATTTTACAAATCTTAAATTTGATAGAAAAATGTGACGTTTTTCAATTATCATATGATGATGTTTGTGATTTATGCATAAGGTATTCAAGAGGAATATCCAAGGCTGGTAAGAATTCTAGAGAATTTTCTTCTTTCCTTTCCAAATCTGCTACAAGAACAGGAGATATAAGAGATAAAATCAATGATTTATTTGAACATTTTAAAGTTGATTTTATTAGCTCTCTAAATTCACAATTGCATGTTTTGCAGGTTAAGAAAAGTCAAGTAGAATTTGAAGAAGTGATTTTTCCTCAATGCCAAAAGGAGCATCCCATGGATAGTTTCTCTTTCTTACCTAGGCTGAAAACAACATTTCCAAGAGATGGAGAAGCTGCAGCAATTTCACAACCATGGAAACCTTGGCCTACATGTATGTTTCAAAACACTTCCTCTCCATTGTCTTACTTGCATAATCTATTATGGAATACTCATGTGCTAGGGCAGCTATGCCAGTCTCAATATAACCCCCATCAATATTTTCCACAAGTTTGGCATGGTTCATCCTATGATTACATGACTACTCTCCCTCATCTTGTAGCACAAAAATATCATTCATATTGTTTTCCATATTTTCAAGAACACCTTGCTTGCATATCAAAATCATCCACACATCCAAATCAACTACATCATTAAAATCCTCCATGCCCTACACAGTATCCTACTCAACTCATTCCACACCCTCACCATAATAAACCAATACAACATGCTCACAATCTTGAATTGTAGAATTTACCTACCCTTCCCACCCAACCTATCTCGCATACACAGTTGCAGAAAACTTATATCGAGATTGGAAATGTTTCAAATCCAAAAATTGTAGAAGAAAAGGAGGATTTCTTCTAGTCTGCGTCAACAAGTTGTTTCAGAAACCCAAGAACTTCATGATACGACAACTATGGGAAATCAAAAAAGTAAAGGATATATTGAAGATTGGTTTCACTCCATCAGTTTTTCACAGCGTCACTCCATACTTCAGCAATTTTTGACGCAATATTTTCAAGGGAAGTTGGTCTCTCATACCCTAGTATTTATTGACAGACATTTCTCAAATTCAGGTGTGTATACGCTTGAGGCATTATTTCTAAAATGGCTCCATTGGAAGTACTCTTATACGTGAATATGTTTTACTTTTCAAGGTAGAATAGGTTAGTGTAGAAAATAGAATAATTAAGTATATAAATAGTTTTTGTTATATGTAGAACGAGTTGTGTTTGCTGCAACTTGCTGAGTATATCAACATCAATGGTAAATATTTGAATTTAATTGTGTATGTAGATATATTATATTGAAAATCATATTTCTACAAACACTCATCATCATTAAAAACAATAAAAAAAAAATTATCATATCTTAGGGCGTGTGGGCTTGATAAAACCACTGAAATCACAGTCGGTACAATCATGTTTTGAGGACCAAAATGGGCATATTTTCAAATCCTATTTCTATCCTAAGTATCCCTTTATTTCTAATTTTTAATCCAATTTTAATCACTCAATTTGGATTTGAAATGAAAAAGTTATGACCAAAACATTGACAGTATGTCAAGTAGACAACTCAGGAACAGAGTTGGGACAGTCTATTTTTCGAGGCCTAAATGACTAGAATTTTGAAACCTGTTTCTATGGCATATCACCTTATTAATCTAGTTTAAATTTCAATTTGAATCACCTGATTTTGATATCATATGTGAAAGTTATGACCAAACTACTGATTGTCTATCGTAAATCAACACCTTTAAAACTCTGTTTTTTCCGATTGTTCCTTCGCACATTTGACCCATTAATTATTCATGATTTCAAAACCTGTTTCTATTGGATATAGTTACATGAATATACTTTAATCTCCAATTTTAATCCGTTCAATCCGTCGTCAAACGAAAAAGTTATACTTAAAATATCAACTGTTGGTCTAAGTTGGGAAATCGAAAATGACTTTGTTATGCAAGTTGTTCTGTGTAAATTTGACATATCATATCATGGAATTTTTAAAACTTGTTTCAATTGGAGATATACCTATTAATTCAATTTCATTTGGCTTTGGAATCACGCAAATCGGACGAAAAAAATAAGTTATGATTAAAATATTGTTGGTTAGTATGATTGGCCACCGTTGTCCTGCAGGTAATAAATTAACTCTACTTCGTTATTTGTTTGCCATGGATTTATTATACAGAGTAACTACTTGTTAATTTTTTTCATATTTATTGGGTTTAGAAAGCCTGATCACCTCTCTTCTTCCATGATTACATGTTTTATTATAGGTAGATGCTCGTTTTTTGCAAGTCCGAGGAGAATAAAGGAGGTCAATTTGTTTTTGAACAAGTGATTATTGAAGGCAATGATAATGAAATAATAGATTTTCATCCCAGCATCTATTAAGAAATATAATATCATGTAGTTTTGATTCTTTTGAGGTGCCATGGAAATTGATCATAAGAGTTTGTTACAAATTATTCCTGTTATTTCTCACCAACAACATAAAGACTTTTTAATTAGCTAATGGATTTAGAGCAGGAGAAATGGAGAATTGATTTTCATTTGAAGATCCAAGTCATTTCTGCCAAAACATTTTCCCATTCATTTACCATTGAAAGGTTGTTGTTTCTTGAAATAGATTGATATTCTCTTAGGAACAACATTGTTGTAGTTAAAATCATAGCCGTTGCAACTTGAACTATTTATTTATTTACTATTTTTCAATAGAAATTTTTGTTTCTTTTCTTATTTATTTTATAATGTTGTTTTATCAAAATATATGAAGGAAGTTCTTAGGGTTTCATGATGTTTCTCCATTTATTCCTGAGTCTTATTAGTGTATGGTTTACTTTGCCACTGCTGTTACTCCCAAAACTTTTCTAGGTGTTGGATGTTGTTACTCCCTGGAGGCTGTTACTCCTTGGGTGCCATTACTCTGTAATTGTTGTTACTCCGTAACTGTCATTACTCCGCTGGTGCTGTTACTCCGTAATTGTCGTTACTCCACTGGTGTCATTACTCTATAACTACCATTACTCCTCCAGTGCCATTACTCCACAATTTCCATTACTCTGCCAATGTTGTTATTCCGCAACTGCCATTACTCTATTGGTGTCATTACTCTGCAACTGTCGTTACTTCGCAATTGTTGTTACTCTGCTGATGTCGTTACTCCGTAACTTTCGTTACTCCATCAGTGCCGTTACTTCACAATTTTCGTTACTCTGCCGGTGCCGTTACTCCACAACTGCCATTACTCTGTCGGTGTTGTTACTTTGCGACTGCCATTACTCCGCCGGTGCTGTTACTCCATCACTACTATTACTCCGTCAGTGCTACTACTCCGTGGTGGAATATTTTCTAAGTACCCAGTGCTATTACTCTACACATGTTGATACTCTGCCAAGGTATGTCTTAAGGTACGTCCCTAATCAACTCTGTGTATTTGATTGATGTTTTAATTATGACCGAGGACGGTCATATCTTAGTTGGGGGAGGTGTTGCATTTGATAGAAAATGTATTATATTTAATATCAATGATGTCATGTCATCATTGTTATTAAAATTTCATGTCAACTCATACATCTCACGATTATTATGACGTAATCCATAACAATCCATAACCCCCACTTATCCACACACATTGGAACTTGTCCTCTTAATTTGGTGAATGGGGAAATACATTTAATTGTCTAGGTCCTCTTTCACATAGTGATTGGGTAGTCAATTTATCTTTGTTTATCTATAAAAGTAATTTTATTTTTAAGGAAAAATTATGAAAAGATGATTTCATCATGGAAACTTTCAACTTTCCTAATTTGTCAAGTCCCTGATTTTTTAAAATTTATGATGATGACCACAAAATTGTACTTAGATCTTTCCATCACTATCTAATGAATTATTCCTCAAACCCCAATCTTAACAAAGAAAAATATATTTATCAACAGTCATTTGAAGGTTATTATTATTTGAGAAGCAAATTATCTGAGTTGAAAATAGTTACTACAAAACATTTTACACCATCCCTAGCTCTTAAGGAGTTGGCGTGCCACCCCATATATTAAGTGATCTTTTGTTGATTAACAATAACCATAGTTAAAATTAAACATAAATAGTCAACTGGAGGATAGGAGGTCTCATCACGAGCCAACCTACCATGATCATAGGTCCTAATAGAGTGACATTACCACTACTGGTCACCAAGCCAAGGTAATGGCCTTCAGTCATAAAACTAAAGGACAAGAGGTCTCATCACGAGCCGACTTGTTCACTTTTGTTAGTTCCTGTGAATGGCATTGTTATTAACTAGTTACCAAGCTAGAACAATGATCTTCAGTAGACATCTAAGTAAATTGAAATGATTTTGTAACTATGTACTTATTTCTAATAGATGGGACACTGGCATTTCAATGGGTTAAAAAGGCATCCCTATCGAGGCTATGGACACCTGCTGGTAGTAGTGGCCATGCCTATGGTATAGAGGTTAATTCAATACTATGATATACTTGGTTACCTTGTTTTCTCAAAACTAATTGTCGATAATGCCACTGTTGCATATATAAGGTTTGCTAGAACTCATGATTCATGGGGTAATATTTAATCAATTCTTAGATAATGGTGGTCATGGTTTATATCTATTATTGAGTTATCAATGTTTACTTTACATGTTAGGGATGAAACTTTTAGGAGATTTGATATTTGACATTTTGTATCATATAATATATCATTCCTTTATTCTACAAGTTTCATATTTTTAACCAAAGATAATTGCTTTACCCAATCAATCTCTATTTAATCCTAGCTTAACAACACTAATATTATTTTGGGGAAGGATGAAGAGGGCTAATTTGATTTTGAATCGTAATGAATTACTGATTGAGGATACTCATGAGATGTGATATATAAATCTTGATGATAGGGAAACTAATCAGTTTGGGGGAAGGAAATCCTGCTACACTTTTTGATTACTTTCTTTGAGCTTGCATGGCTTCCACCTTTCACATCACTTACACAAGCTCAGCCTACATTAACTTCAACAAATGTTAATCCATAGATGTCATTCCATGTAATTTTGTTGAAAGCAACAATTGAGGTGAAATAACGTGAGTGTTTGATTTATTAAAAGTTTAGGAGAATATCATAAAACAACCACTGAGCATCATTCACTCATATTTTTCAAACCATTATTTCCCCTACTTTATACAAAGACATTGGGTTGCATGTGGACATGCAACATATTCAGTTTGGGGGAATGTTGGGCTCTTAATTGGTCATTATTATTACCACTTCTTAACATTGATTTCATCTATTTCCATTATTCTTTTATCACATTATTTACCATAATTTGTTATGTAATTTCATTTCATAATCATTTATGCTCTTACGGATAAATAATATCTGATCTCATTTATTTTGAATAATTAATGTTTATTATGCATGATTTTGGTTTATTTATTTTTTATAACCTCACTCATGATTTTAGCCTCCAAGATCTCTTTCAGATTGCAGATTTGGTCTTCAACAGGTAATTATATATTCCAACTCAGGGATTCGCTGGCATAAGAAGCGATCGTTTTGCATTGGAAGTTTTAGGAAAATAAAAGTGAATCTAGAAAATCTAAGACATGGGTTTTGTTCAGAATAGACAAAATCAGTTACCCACTAACCCGTTTTCAGAAATTCGATTTGTATTGGGAGAAACACAAGGTTATTCAAAGGATATATTTGCAGATTTGCTATTGTGACCGTTTTCCATAATTGCCCAAATTGTAATAACCAAATTCGACTTGTTCCAGCTGAATTGTGATGGACAGATCTCTCAGATCTCATCTTGAATATTGAGATCAGTTTTTTGTAACTCTCCTTTGGATGTTTGTATATTTAAAAGACAAAATTTAGAGAGAAAGGGGGGCTAGATGATGTAAGAATTGAGCCTTGTAACAGTGGAACTCTTGTTAATGAAATTTCCAGACTTCTGATATTTTTCTCAATATGTGAGTTAAGCACACCCTTGACTAGGGAGTTGGGCTCACTCTTCTAATCAAGTGCTGTGTGTGTGCCCTTTTTATGTATATTGTTTTACTTATTGTATTTTCTTTATTGCTGTTACAGATTTCCATAGGTTGTCGTGAATGCTTTTCTTTCTGCAGTTTAATTTCCATTAATGTTACAACAATGCTTTGATTTGTTAATCACGAACCCTTGATTGATGTATATTGTAACCTTGCCTCTGCATATACTTTGCGCATTACCTTGAAAAGAGTATGCACCCGAATTGATAAATTAATGTAGGAAACGGGATTGAATAATTTGTTCATACTCGGACACCAACAGAGCCTTCCTTTTCATGTTTTCATTTGCTTGAAGAGTTGATCGTCTCGAAATTTTTTCATTGAAGTGTTGTATGCGAAAAATTCATTTCGTTGTTTCATGAAAAGTATGAAATTCTAGTTTGTTGCATCATTGTTCTAAGATAGCCTGCATCATTAAACACTAGGATTGCATTGGCATTTGAAAAATGAAAAGAACTCTTTTTTCTTTTGAAAGGACTCTTAGAAGTGTGCTTGTCAGGAAATTAGGAATTGTAATGCATTTTTCATTAGTTTATTTTTTTCGAAAAGTGAAGTAGTGAAAGATAATTTTTGTTTTCAGTTGCTTGATTGTTTGCATTTGATTGTGTAGTTTCTACCCTCTCTAGTGTAGGAAATTTATCAAATTGAAAAGGTATTGTCTCATTTAGTTACATTTAATGTTTTTCATGTCGCATGCTAAGACCTGAAAACTGAAACATAAATCAAGATAAACTTTAAAACGAATCCAATTAACCTAAGGCACATTTGACAATTAACGATGATATCTAGAAGGTCTAGGCTAGAGACGTGTTCCGACGTCTTTAAACCTAGCAGCTGTCGTTAGCTTCGGCATTAGACAACGTTAGTACGGATTTGTGCTCCCTGTACCGTCGAGTATATAGTGGGAGGCCCCTCTAGGCTACAATCCTTTATCCTTAGGAAGCAAATTCAATTGCCTTGTAAACATGATACACCGAACACACTGTTTGGGGAGATTGCATGCTCGTACTTTTGATTCGGCAAGAGGTATTCAACAGTTCATAGTTACATGGTAATTCTGTTTA
Organism: Pinus tabuliformis; assembly: GCA_031772625.1. Taxonomy (NCBI): domain Eukaryota; kingdom Viridiplantae; phylum Streptophyta; class Pinopsida; order Pinales; family Pinaceae; genus Pinus; species Pinus tabuliformis. Next base: position 308,241,901 of record CM062815.1, on the reverse strand, counting down.
CCTAGATCATCTAGAGCAGTCATTCGATCTTTTTGAATCTTTAAAATTAAAAGATCATTCGAGTACTTGTCCTTTTGAGCTCTTTTCTAATCGAAAGCGATAGAGTCATCTTTGTTTCTTTCTCAACTCTTAAAAAATGAAAGAGCACCACTCTTTTTATGCGTATTAATAATTGATTGCCCATGATCCAATAACATCCTATTAGTCTTTTCTATACCAAATCGTGAGTTTCCTTTAAAGAAAATTTTAAAGCCTTGAAGTTTATTTTTCTATCGACTAAGACAAGGTCATTGTGGCTAAACCATCTGGTTCACCTAGTTCCTCTTCCTCTCCTCCATCTGAAAGATTGTCTGAGGAGTTGTTTCCCGAGTTACTAGAGTCACTCGAGGACCAAGGTGTTGAACTCAGAATTGTTCTGAGCATTCAACCTTTTTCATCTCATCCTCTGCCTACTTTCGATACTGGATCATCTGCTAATCTTGGCCCAGAATCTCCGGACAATCTTGTCCAAACTCCTGAGAACTCGTCGACCACTAACGGTCAGCTTGGATTAGTTATCTACCCTCTGAACCATCTATTTGACCCTATGGTGATATCACTGCAACAGCCTTATAGTCTGTATGACTAGCCGGGTGTTCCTTTGGAACTATCCACTAGTACTTCTTCGGCCATTCGTCATCATTTGCTCCGGATATGGAACCCCAAGGTGATGCTCCAATCACCTCTCCCAAGGAGTCAGAAGTTTCTACTCCACACATTGTCGAGGAGGAAGAACATGCTTTTCCACCTTAGGGTTTCCCCTATACGGGGGGGGGGGGGGGGTAGTCCCGCCTGTTTGTGCCTAACTATGTGTCTTTGGCACAGTTGGTTTCAGGTATGCCTAGTGCCTCATCACTTTACCATAACCTTGTTTGGGTGTCAGCTGCCATGCCTACTTCAGGTCCGTTCATTGTGAACATGACTTCCCAACAGGTTGTTACCTCAGTCCCGGTGCAACCCACCATTATAAACCCCCTTGTATCGTCAGTCCTAGTCACCCATCCAGTTCAGTTGCTTGTTTCAAGGAATATCTCTATCTGTTCCTCCATCCCTCTAGTCAGTGACCAAGCTATGCCACTGCCTGGGGGGGAAATCTTGAATGTTTATATGGTGTTGGGTTCCAAAAATGTGAGTGGTTCATAATCTCACATGCTTGGTATGAACCAACCTTCTTCTGGCATTATCCACAACCCTGATGATCCTACTAGATCAACCAATGTCCAGTACCAATAGGTTCAAAATCTTGTTCATCTATTTGGGTTGAGCAATGTCCAGTATCAGCAGCCCTATGAGGCTTAGGTACAATACCAAACTCCTTATGTTCCATATGGTTCTCAAGGAATGGTTAACCAACCTTACACCCTTCAGTCTGGGTAATACATTTAGCCTGGATCATCCACTTTCCAGGGTGGCTATGGCTAGATTCAGTTCAGAAATTTTCCTGGCACTATTCAAGTACCCTTGCAATAGCAAGGACAACCTCTACAACAACAAGGGAAACCTTTTTTACCACAAGGGCAACCTTTGTTACAGCAAGGGCTACCCATGCAATAGCAAGGGCAAATGATCCCACAGCAGGGTTAGCTACAACAACCACAGGGTCAACCCCCGTGTTGGGACAAGAAAAAGGTATGATTTCTCTTCATTTAATGCTTCATTTATCATTCATCCTTATAATATTATCTCTGTTTATAGAATAAAATGAGGAAAATATTAGTCAAAGTTGGAAGAAATTATTTGGTGATAAAATAGGAGAATTTAGTACGAAAAACTGATTCTTTTCTATCTTTGTATGCAAAGATGCGATTGGGAAAAAGCTATTCAGTTGGCAGGACAACACGAGGCCATAAAGGGGAAAAGCCACGATGTATGGGGTAGACAAGTAAGCAGAAGATCAATTTGAATACTCTTGTTTTATCATATGATCAGATTTTATATTTCGAAATCCTCAGGATCTCCTAATCCCGAGGATTCGCTTCTATCCAAGTTTCTCTTTTATGTTATATAAGGCCAAAAGGAAACTAGAAAAGAGTTCAAACTTTTAATATGTAATTATTCTATTTGGAGAAAAAACGTTGTTAATTCAGTGACTCTGTCAGCTATTACTTTGAAGCTGATGAAAGAAGGTTGCACTTGATGCATCTCCGTATTCTGAGTTTGTATTAAGCAGAGGCTTATGGCGACTCTGGGCCCAGTCACAAGAAGTTCCACTGCTCCTTTGTGTTATAGTTTACATTCAGTCTTTGTACTTGATTTAACGTTTAGTTCTTTTGTTTATCTTGAAGATTGGTGACATTGATTTATACCGTTGTTCACTTAGATTTATATTGAATCTGCGAGATAGATTTAAGTAAGCGCCTTGATTAGAATGAGTGAATGTGTTGTTGATTGCTGTTCAAATTGAATAGATGTTATCATAGATCTTGTGAGACAATATTGAGTAACTTCTACGGATTGTAATATAGAATTTTTACCATTTAGGAATCTTTTATAGTTGTTGCTGTTCACTTACTGATTGTTGTTCAATTGCTTATTTTATTGTTGTTTAGTAATGGAGATTGATTTGAGTTGTTATAGATTGGTAGTGTTGTTTGATAATCATAGTTTCTTTACTTGATTAAGTGTGATTAGTCCCAAGCTTACTCAAATAATTCTCCGTGTAATTCTCATTTGCATTCAAGTTCCAATTGGTTTCGGAACAAGTTGTATAGAATTACATAGGGTGTTGTGAGCATTCCTTTCATAAATAGTTCTTTGCAGAGTTTTGTGAATTGAATTGAAGAATTGGACTTTAATGATTGCAACGATGCATCATTAGATAACCTATAGCTTCACTGCACATACTGTGTTGGCACTCTTGAAATAGAAAGACTTACCTTGCATTGACAACTAATGTAGGGATTAAAATTGCATGTAAAATGACATCTTAGTGAGCCAACATTTTGGTGTTTAAAGTGTTTAATTATGTTTAATGTGATTAATTCTATTCCTTTGCTATAGGAGAACTGGGTTTTAAAAATGGAAGGTAAGAACCTGCATACCTAGCAAGTAAAGTTCTTGCTTACCTGCCCGCTTTACAACAAAATTTTAGAGGTTAAATAGGAATTTATTTTATGAATGACTAGAAATAAAAAGATAGAGAAAGAGCAAAATCCTCTACCAAAACCCACAAAACCCAATGGGTCGGTGAACCTTGGGAGAAGAACCCTTATAGATGAAATCATAAGAAGAGAAGAGTCTCAAGCATCAGTAGGATTCCAGGCTATACCTGGAAAACGTTCTACTGTTATCCCTCAAGCAGCAGACCCACTATCTGTAGCTCATGCTGGGATTCAAAGCCAAGTAGGAGGATCAGAATAGAGTTTTCAAGCTACAATAAGCATACCCTCTATCCTATAAAAGAGGGAAAATCTTGTAACTTACAAGAAGGAAAAGGAGAAACTAGTGGGGCTACTAAAGTAGAATCACAGTTGTCTAAACAAGGATCTCTTGAGATTCTAGACATAGGGAACGTTGTAAAGCCAACTCGGGTTGCTAAACTCTCTGTTTATTACGGAAGCACCCCTTGAAATCCCTGAATATTATTGGCATATCTTTGATGAAATGGCAGAACAACCACCCTAAGGTCAAACCTTGACATTAGAATACCCCATAGTCGACCAAGTGGCCAATGCCCCTATGAAGGCTATTCCTCTGCAGAACATCCCAACCTTCCATGGGATGATCACAGAGGATCCTGATGCTTTCCTATTTGAGTTTGATGTCCTCTGTAGAGGGTATGACTATACCACCGACCCCCAAAAACTAAAATTATTCCCTTCCACTTTGAAAGGGGCAGCTTTAAGATGGTTTATGGGTCTAGGTGGGCGAACCATCAATAGTTGGGACGAAATGAAAACCTCCTTCCTTAAAAGATATAAGGACTTTTGTAAAACTAGGGAACTAAAAGATGAGATTTTCAAGATGACTGCAAAATATAACGAAACACTAGAAGAATATATAGACCGATTTAATTATAATTTGTAGAGATCTCCACACACTACCCTACCAAAAGAAGTCATAAGAGCTATATTGATTAAAGGAATGAAAGAGGAATGGGTAGAAACTCTAAACTTAATGGGAAAGGGGATATTTCTCATGAAGAGTATGATGAAATTATTTGTTTGTGTATCAGGTGTTTGTGAGGAAAAGCACACGTACAAGAGCAACTAGCAAAGATCCAATGAGAAAATGAAACAAACCACATAGTGGAGGTATAACATAGATGAAGATTGGCAACCTCCTGGAAGATTTTAAGACAGATTTCCTGGGCACTCTTACAACATAGCTGGATGTTCTACAAGCCAAGCAAAAGAAAGATTTAGCAAAACAAAATTTGGCCATCTTCTACCCACATTGTTGAAAGAAGCACAACCAATGGGAATGTCCGTTAGACATTATTCAGACATGTGCCATTTGTACTAAAGATCACGACACTGAACAATGTCCATCATTACCTGGGCTGAAAGCAGTATTCAAAGAAGCAGAGGAGGAAATAGAACCGGTATATTTGATGAACCAGCATTGACAATGGCAAGCTAAACCTACATGTATGTCATAAGACGCATCCCAATTTTTTCCTTCATCGCAGTTTAATCAACAACAGAACCTTGGGGCAGCTTGGCAAGGCCAATCATCCTACCCAAACTGGAAAAGTCCACCATTCCCTATGACATATTGGCCAACACAATCTTTTCTACGAAATGGATGTCTGAATTCTCCTTTTGCTCCTATATGGCAAGGTAATCCCTATCAATCCTAGTGGCTTGCCTCCACTTCTCAAAATCTGAATTGGTCTACAAACTGGCAGTGACCTCTAGGGATATCCAATATACCTATGGGAATAGGCCCCCATCCTCAAACCACACTGTCAACTCCTTATACATTACAAAATAATTCTCAACCTCTTCTATGGCCACAGTTATTAGCTCAGCCGAACCCGAATCCTAATAATAGGCCAGTCCAATTGGTACAGGTTATTGAAAATCCAAATATAAGATTGAGCAGAAAGAATATAATGAGCTTAGATTGAGGTCAGGTCATGTCATTACCCCTGAGGAAAATAGGGACCAACCTTCAATTGAAAGTGTAACTCCACCGCCAATGGGGCTTTGGATTGACGGTGAATGGGTGCACTGTTAAGACACTCCTTGCGATAGGTCACCGGTTCAAATCCCCGCGGGTACTTAGGTTAGTCTTAACTAGAAAAGGAAAAAAGAAAGTGTAACTCCACCTACACATATTCCATCATCTGTACATGTTCCACCACTTGTAAATAATACTGAATCAAAGTAAGGGGAAGAAACAGATCAACATGATGACCTTGAAAAAATTATGGTCACTTCTCCTCCGTTCCCTAAAAGGTTAGTGATACCTAAACCGATCACTTATCCTGATTTTGATCTTGTAGGGGAACTAAAAAATTTGTGTATTAATATTGCTCTCCTCTAGGCTATTCAAGCCATCCCCGTCTATGCCAAAACCATCAAAGAATTATGTGTAAAAACGCCTCTGAGGAAGGTAAAAACCTCACCCACTATCCATGTTGTAGGAACCTTATTCGATTTACTCCTGGGAGAGGAAACTCCAATAAAGTAACGAAGACCTTGGAAATCCCATAGTAATAGTTCAGATATATGGCCGCTCTTTTCCAAATACACTAGTTGATCTAGGAGTTGCCATTAACATATTAACAACAGAAACTTGTCAAGCACTTGGTATCACAACCTTAGAACCAACCACCAATTTATTAGAATTTGTTGATTGGTCAGTGGTAAGACCAGAAAGGACTTTACAAGATATTACAGTTTTTGTTGACTCATGGGAATATCCAGTAGATTTCTTGGTTATAAAACCAAGGATTAGGTTGGATGGGCATCCTTTGATTCTAGGACGACCTTGGTTGGCAATAGCCGATGCATATATTGGCTGCCGAGAAGGTAGCATGACTGTCACATAGGGAGATGTAGTAAAAAATCTGGTGTTATACCCTCCTGCCAGGCCAAGTTTTCCCATTGTAAAAATATGTAAGAAGCCACCAACGTACCTGGAAGAGAGAATCCGTTCACCACTCATAGTAGTGGAAGCACTAGAATTTAAAAATCAAACTGAAGATGACGTTATCAACAATTTTATAAATCATCCAACCAATGTGGAGTGTCAGATGCTGAAAGAAATTCTTGATAACGAAGCCATGGAAGATCCCTTGAAGGATATAGACGACCAGCATATTCAAACAACTATTGTTCAGAACAACAAACGAGTTGAGATCGAACCAGGCAAAGTTCTAAATATCAATGCTAATCTGGAGAGCGAATAGCAAAAAAATCTTATCCAGGTATTGCAGAAAAATAAAGGGGCTTTTGCCTGGGATTATCCTGATATGAAAGGGATAGATCCACAACTATGTACACACCACATTTATACAGAGAAGGATGCGCGACCCATCTAGTAGCTTCAACGGAGGTTGAACCCTCACCTCAAGGATATCATGAAAGAGGAATTACAAAATCTACTAAATGTAAACTTTATTTATCCTATCTCATATAGTAAATGGGTCTCCCCCTTGGTGATCATCCCCAAGAAAAATGGGAAATGGCGTATTTGTGTAGACTACCGACAGCTAAATAAGAAAACATAGAAAGACCACTTTCCCCTCCCATTCATTGTTCAAGTCCTCGATACGTTGGTAGGGAAGCAGTTCTTCTCCTTTGTAGACAACTTCAGTGGGTACAATCAAATTTAGATTGCCCCTGAATACCAGGACAAAATGGCCTTCACCTATCCCTAGGGCACATTCACATACAGGGTATTACCATTTGGCTTGTGCAACTCCCCAACCACATTTTAGAGAGCTATAATAAGCATCTTTGTTGATCTAAGAAATGAAGGAGTAGAATTATATATGGATGCTTTTAATCCATATGGGGATGATTTTGATCAAGCATTACAAACACTAGAAAAGGTATTAGAATGATGCATCACTACTAGGTTATGTTTAAGCAATGTCAAGTGTCACATGATGATGACCAAGGGCGTGATCCTGGGACATTAAATCTCTGCAGCAAGTATACAGGTAGACCCAACAAAAATATAGGTAATTCTTTTACTGCCTACCCCCTGCACCCAAACAGAGGTACATAGTTTCCTAGGATATGCAGGTTATTATTGCAGATTTATCAAGAATTTTTCACATATTGCAGCACCCTTATACGCTCTAACTGGAAACATTGATTTCAGTTGATCTGACAAGTGTGACATAGCTTTTGTAGGATTAAAGAAACTAGTCTCAACAACACCAGTATTACGTGGACCAAACTGGGAGCTGCCTTTTCATATTTCCACAGATGCATCAGATGTAGCCATAGGCATTGTTGTCGGCCAGGAGGAGGACAAGAAACCTTATGCTATATATTACATTAGAAAAAATCTCACCCCTGCAGAACTCAATTACACAATGACAGAAAAAGAATTTTGAGTAGTTATTTATGTAATAAAAAAATATAGACACAATATAACTGGCTACCAAGTCTTTGTGTACACTGATCACTCTGCCATTAGATATCTAGATAATAAACCAATCACAAATGGTCGAGTAACATGATGGTTATTGATTTTGCAGGAGTTAGACATTACCATTAAAGATCTTCCAGGAAAGGAGAATCTCGTTGCTGATTTTCTATCTTGAATTCCGAAGGTTAATGATTGACTGGCGGTAGATGACCAATTCCTAGATGAGCACCTGTTTGTTGTGACTGTTAAGACGCCATGGTATGTAGATGTGGCAAATTATCTGGTAGTAGGGAATCTACCTAAAGATTTAACAATAAGGGAAAGAAAATTGATTGTTCAGCGCAGCGCCCAGTTCCCTTGGATAGGTGGATATATTTGTCATATAGGGGCTGACATCTGTATACATAGATGTATCTGCGAGGATGAGATCCATGACATCCAGAAGGCTTGTCATGATGAACACTGTCGAGGACATTTCGCAGACCGAAGGACAGGACATAGGTAGTACAAATGGGATATTATTGGCCACTATTTTTAAGGATGCTAAAAAATATG